>CM063525.1:10516987-16239487 GCA_032199755.1 Ambrosia artemisiifolia
GAAGAGATGTGTAAATATACATACATATCTAAAATATACATGGCTGAAATATTCAGCCTCCAAATAATATGCACAAAAGCCCAAAAAAATATAATTAGGAAAATAAAGTTGAAGTATAATGTGCTTGAGAGTGTGAAATCTTGATTTCTTTTTTTAACAGCACATGACACAAACAAATCCTCCACAAATGCTAATACACGAATCTGTGAAGTATGAAATATGATACTTTTCAAATGAAAATAAGGTATAAATAAGAAAACTTACTGGGATCTTGTGGAGGAGATGGTAACCAAAGACACTATAACCGAGACCAAGAGTCCAACTCAAATCCTACATTCAGAAGTTTAACAGCAGAAAGAAGATACAAACTCACCAGTAATTAGAGTGTAATGAAGAGATGGAACCAGTAAATCAACCTCAGCGAAAGTTTTGACAGCAGAGGACACGTAGCTCAGGGAAAAGCTGGTGAAACGTGTTCAACGTTTATTCAACATGTCTAACCCCAACACAAATCTAACGAAAAAAGACAGAGAAACCCTATATCTAACAACAAATTAACGATGACGGTTAAAAAACACATACCTTTTATGGAGTTCTAGAACCCACTATCGATGACGCCTGAAACGTCACCTGAGCAAAACACAGGTGGTGGCAGGGTTAATGTTACGAACAAAATGGTAATCGAGAGAAGAGCTAGAGAGTTAGGAAGAAACACAAGAGAGGAGAGGGATAACCCAAATCAATAGCTACCATTATTCATCCTCATTACATGTATTTATACACATATTATCAACTACCAACTATATTACCAATTACCTAACTATTGGACAATTACAGTCTAGTCCTTATACTATTTCATACCTAACATTACTCCCTCCTTAAAAGATTTTTGTCCCCAAAAATCAAAATACAAAATTAAAAAAAAAATAATCAAAAGTATCAAAATGAAATTGAGAAAATTGTTGTACTTCATCAATAAATGATACAACTTCTTCAACACATGTAGCTTTGGTAGTCCTCCGTTGTGTGTCCATTGGATGGTCTAGGAATACCATTTTCTTAAGAATCAACTTTTGAATTGTTATTCCTTGTTTTGTTCTTGTTAGAATCTTTTCTGGACAAGCAATTAATTCCCATAAATGTAGTGCATTACCAACATCTTCTATTGGGATGGAGCCTCTATGTAGTTTTTGATACTTGGCTCTGAGGTTTGCACAACTTGCAACCTGCTGCTCATCATCTTCTTTTGAAAAGTCAACCTCATTACTAGCATCAACAAATGGGACTTCTATTGTTCCAGCAGTTATTGCAAAGTTGTTCGTTAATTGGAGATCAACATTACCAGCACTAATTCCCTTAGTCCCATTGTCGAATGCTAAAACGAGTTCAATCATAATGCTTCGAACAACATGTTTTTGAATTATACCTGCCTTCTCTAAAACCTTTATTGCAAACATCTCACCTACTGTCCATTTTCCAGCCACAGACACTTGCCCATATACACCTCTACTAATTAGTTTTATTAATACTAAATCTTCAATATTTGTGTGATCTTTAGAGTATGAATTTGTAGGTCTAGTATGTAGACTACGGACTGTGTCGAGTCCCACCAGATTATCTTCATAGGCCATGCCAATAGATGATTCTGTGTTTTTATCTTCTATTTGCCCACAAAGAATCACGCAATTCCTCTGTAACAGTTTGTCAATACTATTACTGTTTGACCTTTTCCTGGCCATGTTCAAGTTTTTAAGCTTATCCAATTCTTGAACAATAATCTGACCACATGACATCCCATAACCAAAGCCATCCAACTGAGCATAAACAGTCCACCATATCTTTGATCTCAACTCTATTCCTTCTTGATCCATGGCTGTTACATTAGACCATTCAGACAATACCAACTGCAAGGCTTTGTTAACGTTTTTAGCAGCCTTTAACTGGTCCCAACCCGTGTCAGTCCAATTACATGGTTTATTCGCCTTCCCCAAATTTGATTCTTGGGTTGATCCCAACATTCTAACATATCCATCCAATATGACAAGAGGATCCAACCATAGATGCGATTGAACCCCTCTACCAACTATTTTTGACTTTATTTCCACTTGTTCTTTATATGTATCTACTACATCATGTAGAAGCACAAGAACTGATTTCTTATTGCTTATATCTTCATCAACCCTTTCACTTTCAACACTCATATCTTGAATTAAAGTGTTATTTTCATGGTGTTTATCTTCATATGACTTTTTATGATGAAAATCAATATGAACATAATCACTTTAAATTTCCTTTGTATCAACACCATCAATCGGTTCTCGAATCTCATTCCCAAACTCTTCAGGCATTTCATCAAACATCTTAGGTGTGACCTTATTATCATTCCTATTTTCGCTAATAACATCAGTATCAATTACTTCATCTATAAACTTTTCTTGAACAATATTATCACAAACTTCTTGAATCTCAGCCCTATTCTTAACTTCACCAAATTGAATTTCACTACTATTCAAAATCTTATCTCTATTTTTCTTTGGTTCGCTAAAACTTTCGATAATGGCCAAAAGATTAGCTTGGTTCTTTGCTTTTTCATAAGCTTCTTCAAGCGTTTTTGGTTTCAAGAACTTAACCCAATTCATAATATCAGGTTTAAGACCCTCCACAAATAGACTTGTAGCATAATCCTCACTTAGAATTACTTTAGTAAGAAGAATATCAAAAGAAACACAATAATCTTGAAATGAACCTGTTTGTTTAATGTTCTTGATATCTTCCATGGCTGACGCAGAATTTAGAATGCCTGTTTCTTGATTCTTGGTGTTGAACAAGCTAGGGCTACGTTTCCCCAAGTTGTTGAGCCCATCCATTCATCAAAGCTTCTATATCCACTATACAACTCCCAATTAGTAGGTGGTACTGAATAATCGGGTGTATAACCACAACAATGACCTCTGCCATTGAATTTAATTGCACCACAAGAACATCTAAGATGTCCATAGACATGAATTCTATTATCCCATATTAAACCTCCGCAAGAACATAAGAACACCATTCTTTTTGATAAAGAAATCGGAGGAAACAGAAGAGGAATGGTAGAATGAAGGAAAAGGAATGAAGAACAAAAAAAAATGAAAGAACAGAGGAATTGAAAGGAAGAACAACGAATCAAATGAAGGAAGTGGTAGAAATGAAGGAATCAAGGTGTTGTAATGGATTAGTATGGTGGTCAATTAGGAATACGACTGTTGGTGATAGTATTGAGGTTTTGAAATGGGTTTTTTTTTTTCTGAATCTGGAATGAATAAGATGGTTATGGTGGAATTCAGATGATTAAAGAAAAGGAGGTTTTAGACGGTGGATTATGGTGGTGGTTGGTAGTTATGACAGTTGGTTACGGTAGTTGATGGCGGTAGATGGTGGTCGGAGGTCGAGAGGTTCGACCGCTCTGATACCACTTGTTACGAACAAAATGGTAATCGAGAGAAGAGCTAGAGAGTTAGGAAGAAACACAAGAGAGGAGAGGGATAACCCAAATCAATAGCTACCATTATTCATCCTCATTACATGTATTTATACACATATTATCAACTACCAACTATATTACCAATTACCTAACTATTGGACAATTACAGTCTAGTCCTTATACTATTTCATACCTAACAGTTAAAAACCCAAAAAAAAAACATTGCAAAAACCCTTATCTTTCTCTCTATAGCAACCCCCCTCTCTGCTGCCGTTACCGGCATACATTACACGTACTTCGAATCCTTTCGCCGGAAACCACTCACAACCGACATCACCACCGTGTCTACAAATAACAGTTTCTATAGGTTAGTAGATTCCGATAACTTATTATCTAAATATAAGTTTGTGCGTCATGTTGCTTCTTAGAGAGAGATGAGTGAAAAAGAATAGAAAACAAAAAGACTCGTGTGTTTGATCTGCAAGATGCAGGATTTCGTTTGAGAGATAGGAACCTACCCACCAATACCCACAGTACAACATCTAAAGCTATAGAATACAACTAACCAATGCATAAAACATTACTAAAGCACAACGTACAACAAAAAGATTTGCTAATTAGTATATATATAAACCATAGTTGTCAAAGCGCCTAGGCGTAATTAAGGCGCTTAGGTCGAGCCCGGAGCCTAGGCGCAAGGTGCATAAAAAATGAAGACTTTTTATAATTAGGCGCATAGTATAAAATACATTTTGTAGGGATTCTAGAGATGTTTTAGGCTTGTTTAGGGCTACTTTAGGATGGTTTAGGGTTGTTTAGGACTTGTTCATGACCCATTTAGGATGTTTTAGAGGTTTATGTAACTTTTAGCCTGAATTTGGCCGGAAAATCAGCCCTGATAGTGTGCCTCGGTGCCTAGGCGCGCGCCTCACAGGGCGCAGCGCACTTGGTGCGCCTTGAGCCTAGGCGCGCCTAGGCGCGCTTTTGACAACTATGATATAAACGAGTAGGTTTGGTGAAATTACCATTTCACCCTCAATTCACAGTTCCGTCGTCAGATGTTGCTTAATATATATAACAACTAGCTTTTATCCTGGGAGCGTCCCGGGTTGAAATATCTAATATAACATATCAATTTTACATATGGAATAGAGTGATGCGCTTTACAGTTATATGCAGGAAAACTGTAATCGGTCATTTTAAAAAGAACTAACATGAAATAAGAAAAAAAAGTTATTTATTGAAATAGTATTATAATAACCATACATATATTTTAGTTACATACTATAAAGTTTTTAGTTTATGATGGTGCACGTATATTGCAAATATCAACCGCATTAGTCTAAGGGTTATGTGATGTGTTAAAAAATTCATGGGTATATGATCGGGTTTATAGTTCGGGTATTTGGGTATGTGGTTTCGGGTAATGGGGTCGGGTATCACCTAATCCCAGACCCGACCCAAACCCACAATTTTTTTTAAACTAATCCCAAACCTTACACAATACCTGTCGAGTTACAAAAAATAGTCGTTTTTTCTCCATTTTTTATATAGCACTATGATACTCGTTGGAAAGATAATAAAACGCTCGTAAATTTGGTGTAATTTTTTTCTTTAAAAAATCTCGTATATAAAAGATATTAACGTTTAAAAGTTATGAGAGGAAACATGAGAGAGAAAATAATAAATGTTTAATGTTTAAATTTAGGTTTTAATATATTATTTGCTTTTTTTTAATTGGTGTAGTATGTGCCACATATGATCGATCCTACATGGCATCTCTCAAAGAAGAGAATGCCTAAATAAATGACATGTAGGATTTCTCCCTTTGCAATATATATATATATATATATATATATATATATATAGGGGAGGGATAATTTGAAAACCCTCCCCACTTAAGAAAACTCCTTAAACCCTCATCCTAACCACTCATTGAAGTTGATCTATGGTTTATGTTTTTCTGCTTTTTTTATGAACCATAAAGATGTTCTTTATGTCACAAAGGGTAAAATGGTCAACATAAGATGAAGATGTGAGTGACTCTCTACTCTTTCTTACTTTTCAATATACTTTCTCCTCTCTCTAAAACCATCCAGTGTCTCTTCTCTCTCCTCTAAAACTATCCATTGACTCTTTTCCAGTACACACAAAACACAAAAAACATATGAAAAAAATAACACAAACGCAAAAACATATGTTTTTATAACACAAACACAAAAACATATGATAAATTATGATCTCAAACAGCAAAAACATATGTTTTTATATGAAAAGACAAATGTTTTTACATCAAAAACAAAGCTTTGATAGACAAGTTATTTACAAGCCAAAACAGAAAATCTAAATCTATAAAATTTATAAAAACAAAACCCATCATCTTGCACCTTCGGATCCGTCACCAAACTCTTGGACTTTTTCATGCTTTGTGTAACACCCCAACCCGGATGGGCTGACGTGTCATAATAGCATTGGTTCAGAAAGACATAATTCCATTTATTACTTGTCAAAGGTACAAAATATTAGACAATTTAACTTAAGATAACTATCAGTATTAAATGGGTTTACCTAACATCCTTAGATTTATTCCTAAGCTTTATTTTCTCTCTTTATCCCGCCCAAGGTAACCTGTGAACCTGTGAACACAAAGAGAATTTACGGAATGAGCCGAATGCTCAGTACGGAATAATAGGCTTAAAATAACAAACAAGAAATAAATATTTACCGAGACATGATCAAGACGTAACGTATAAAATGATACGATGCTGAAATTTAATAACAAAATCGTACCATGCGGATGAACCCATGAGCTAAACATAAAACGTGACAATACACAGGTAGCTACTCCTGCATATTTATCACACGAGGCGGCGAGTTGGCATACCCGTTATCCACCTCCATAACATACATAAATCCTAGGATCGATCCATACGCCTCCTAATAGCCATATGTACCACACTTGTACTTAAGAGACGCCGTGAACTGATCTCTCCGTCACGGTGGGAGCACATGTTGTCGATGCCGCAACAACATGCTCGTGGGACACTCCACGAGAAGCAGAACTCATGGTTTCAGAGTACAAAGGGTCTTATTCAAATGATTCCATAATCATAGCAACATATATATCTTGTCAACATGAAACTTATATCAGGAACATGCGATAATGAGTACAACAACTTAATTCTATCGCATGATATCAAGGCTAATTCAAATATTATAATAAGAACATGAAATGAACGGACAGCCAAATGAATTGATGCTTCAAAGACGTGAGGAACTTTCAAAGATATATAGAATCAGTGGGCTTATATAACAACGGAATATGAAAGCAACAAGGAGTGGGGTAAGGATCCGTACCTTTAATGCTTCAAACCGATTCCAACTTGTTTAATAGTTTTGGCGAGGATCTACGTAATATTTTTATTTAGAATGGTACTTAATATTTAATGTTTAGGCTGCAGTGATGCCTGGCGACCGGGTACATACAAAATTTCTTAATCCATTAGACTTTATAGATTTCATACTTTCTCATAAAACATATATATGCTAATATTATCATGTTTGTTGACTTTTAATAAAAGTGGTGTATACAGTTATTTGAAAATTATTATCATACTATACTTGACAAGATTTCTAAACACCTTCCTCTTCATCATGGTTTCTTAACAAGTCGCCATCATGCATCCTTCATACTAGAATTTTGAGTTCTAGTATTCAAAAATACATAATCGTATATGTAGAAAACGTAAGTTCTTATCAAAGGAAACCTGGTAGATGCTACAAGGGTCGCCGGAGAACCATCGGTTGATCATCGGAGAACATGCAGTTTGATCGGAAGTTTCCTACGTGTGGTTTTTCGAACGGAAAGACGGATACAAAGGTTACTCGAAGCATGAAGATAGGTAGTAATAACATTATTTTGGTGTTTTGGTTCCTTTATCTTCGTCGGAGATCTCATTTCTTGTCGGAAAACTGTTACGAAACAGAATAGAGACAGAGAAGTGAAAGAGAATTTGATGAGAGTTACTATGAGACCTCGTCTCTATTTATAGTAGGGGCTTGAAGCTTATCGTTATGGGTGCCGGGTTGACATCTAAACAGAGCATGCGGTTGGCGTGTGTGGTGTGTATGCAACGTCTGTGTTGGTTCCCCAGATGGCGTGTGGTTGGCGTTTCGTGGCTGAGGGTAACTGGTTGCAAGCAACAGGTTAGCGTCTTCAAGCGCGTGTGTGACGTGCCTTCGAAGGTGTGCCGCGTGTGTCTTCCATGTGGTGGCTTATGGTTGTCCGTCGTTGGCGTGTGTCTGACTTGTGGCTCGCTAGCGACTGTATACCGAGGGCGTGAGGATGGAGGGTGGTCAGCCGAGGCTTCGTGTGCCAATGCGTGTATTTGTACGTTGCTCATCTTCATAATATTTTATGTAAATTGCAAGTTTACAACCGATTGCCTTACTAGAGAAGATAGTCAAATCCTTCGTAAAGAAGTAGTCAACAAGAGGACAGATGGTTGGTTAAAAATACATCCATGTTCTCAAAGTTACACCTAATCATATTGTGTTTCATTTGATATTATCAGTTTCTTTCTCTATTTCATTCATTCTTATAATAATAATTGTTTTATTTATTTTCTTAGCCATGTATAATTGTATTCCTTCATATTATTTACTCTGTAATCTTCATATTATTAGTAATTCCCTTTCACTAATGTTGTCATTATTTTTCTTTCCATAAAAAGAAATATATTATAAAATTCTGGTTATTACAACTATTACCCCCTTAAAAGAAATTTCGTCCTCGAAATTAATGAGTCAAAACTCAAAACATAAACGTTCTAGAAATAACTTATCCAAGATTTGAAAATAAAGGTAAGGTTAAAAAAAATCGTATGAATAGACTTGGTTACCTGTGAATCCACTGTTCTTTTATACTTAAACACTTCTTATTATTATTTTATTTTACCTTATAGATGAAGCTAATCATGGTGTTATTATGGCTTAGTTTTTGTAAGATAGATACCAACCACTCTACGTATTTACATTTATACAACATAATTTAATATTTTGGTTTTGCGAAAATTTCTTATTTAACCCTATATCATATACATACCTGTTTTATTTCCTTTTGTTGCTTTGTAACTTGAATATCTTTTATGAATCTTATTTTACTTTTTGTTAGTTAATAATTTTCGAAGCATCAACTATCAAGAATGAACTTAATAAGAATTGTTTATTAATTATTAATTATTATATACAGTTTATAATTTGACAAGTATTACAATTATTACCCCCTTAAAATTTTATGTGGCGAAATTTGGAAGATCACGGAAGTAATATAAACGTGAGTTTCATAACGGAGTCACTAACCTAAATAATAGGAATCCCAGAAGCGCACATTTGTACCTGTAATTCACAATTATGTTCATGACCATAATTGTCAATTACCTTACAGCCATGCCCTAACGGTCTTCCTTCAAACATATCTATCCATATGTAAATTTCCAAATAACGTGACTATCGGTACGGATATTACGTACAAAGATGTTTTAGTGACAACTAAGAGATATTCGTAATTGATAATGGAAGCAATGGAAAATAACACATATTTGAAGAGTAAGGTTCACAGTTACCTGGACTAAATGCCATATGACTTCAAGAGACTAGGATATGCTAAGCAAATCGATTCTATGGTTTCCTAAGTTGCTTCATGGTCAAAGTGGTTCTCCACATAGATAATTATTTTCCTATGCATAACTCTTTCTTGTCTATCTATAGTATATATTCATATTTCTCTTCATGTGATAATCCTCAGGGATTGTATGTAACGGATAACTAATAATATGGAACGAATGATAATTTGTATCCTTTCAACAAGGATACGTGAAAACTGCTATGAGCGTGCGTGAGTTGAGGTGGTAGTGTTAGTTGATGTGACATTTCCTTAATTCTCTCAAGAATTTCAACTGAACCAATAAAACGCGGACTAAGCCTTCCCTTGAGTCCCATTCAGCAACCGCCACACCAAGGTGATACTTTTAAGAATAAATGGTCACCAGCTTTAAATTCAAGTGTTCGTCTATACAGGTCTGCGTAACTCTTTGGTCTACTCCGAGCCTCTTTCAGCTTCTCTTGTGCAATAGTGACTTCATCATTCTGGTCCTACAAGAATCTTCTCTATTGTTGTATACGATTTTAACAAATCACAACTATTCATCCCTGTTACCACTCCAATTAAACGTGCATGTTCTAAGCATAACTTCCAAAGTTATGATGATTCATTCGGATTGCCCATTGGTCTGAGGTTGGGAAGTAGTACTAAACTTCAGACGCGCACCCCAAGCATTTGGAAGCCTTTCCAAAATCACGATGTGAAACGTGGGTTTCTATCTAAAATAACTGACGAAGGCGTGCAATGGAGTCGAACAATCTAAAAAAAATATTTCGGATACTTACTAACTGAAAATCCCTACTGAATTGGTAGGAAGTGAGCCGATAAGGTCAAAGAAAAGTGTCTAGCGGTAGTAACAATTTATTAGCTCGTGATCCTCAATCTTCATTCACTGGAAAGTGAGGTACTTACTATTTAATATGTAATAATGAAACTCGTCGAGCTCTCATCCATTTCTAAATGGGAGTATCTAGCGGCGGTAACGGACCACTGGCTTGTTGATGCTTAACTTTTACTTATTAGTAGGTGAGATACTTACTTACATGTCAAAAGTTTCGTAGTATGTCTTGTCATATATATAGTGACCAGAAAACTTATTAATTTTAAATCAAAGCCTTTTTATATGTTAATTTACATAACTTGTAAACAATGAAACACATTAAATCTGTAAATAATTGTGTTAATGGGCTTGCGTTCCTTTATATTATTTACATATAAACATCTAAAATTTGTTATTTGAATACGATTTTGAAAACAAAGGTTCATAAAAAGTATAACACATATAGTGTACATTATTTAAGGAAACTAACACATAAATTCTAAAGTTGACGTATACATATTCACTTATAATAATTTGTAACATATTTAAATATTATAAAAAAATATAAAATTTCTTGAGTAAGTTTCTACTTTATATAAAAATCATTTTTATAATAACCCAATGAAAGCGTAGCTTCTAAAAATCTAATTGTTGTCATTTAATAACTTAAAAATTCATTTTTAAGTATTGTGCAAATTAAGTATGTGACTTTATAAATCCTTCTTACGTATGCTGAATCTAAAGGAACCATATTTTGCAATGTGAATAAAATAATTTATCTAACAATTTTTCGAAAAATATATGCTTTAAATCTTTAACCAACAAAATTATGGTATTTGAAAATTAAATCAATTAGTAAAGCGGTTTGACCAGATTTCTTAAATTACCATAATATATCATAACTTAAACACAAATATTATATTCTGCATACTTAAAGTTAGCTTTTAACTCTATCTTCTTCGTAGGTTTTAGTGGCTGATATATTTTCATGTTATTATATGGAATTATAACTCGTATGTAGTGCAACTGACTTCAAGTTGTGTATCGGATAGTTGACTTCATACGGTGCTTTCGATAATGGCTCGATGCCAGAGATTACGTTAACATTAAACTTCATCCCACGGTCGAGTGGTAATCCCGATAGTTCGCCCGAAAACACGGCGGGATATTCGCATACAAACAAAAGGTTACTCATCCCAAGGTTACTTATAGAGGTAATTCTAACCGGAACTAAAAATACAATCTAACCATGCAAGATCATATTACTAGCTTTAAGCGTGGAAAAGTAGACTTACGGGTAGAATCGGAGATGACGTATCATGTGAAACTTATACCTATATCGGATCAATCAATTTATCATGCGAACAACGCCAAGTTGTTTTAGGAAAACGCGTATCTTGAATATTTAAGGTTTAAAAGTTAAAAACTATAACGTATCAACTGAATTAATAAGTATCAAAATATATTCAACTTAGCTTCATTTTTTTTTAATTAACAAAATAGTCCAAATAAGGTATACGCATAACTATCACTTAGACGATAAGTAAATCTATTTGGAGGAATAATAAATTTTTTTTTTTTTTTTTTTTTACTCAAGGGGTGTATACATATAACCATAATTTTTTTTTATATATACACTGGTTACATATAAAAATAATTAACTAATTAAGTTGCATATAAACAGTTGATATTATAATTCCAAACGTATTATGTATCAGATATCTAAATATTTATCTTCGTGCTAAAATAACTATCCTTGAAAAATATTTGAATTATACAATTAAAAGTAGGACTTATATGATGACAAGGTTAATAAAGTGTTTAAAATTTTTTGACAAAGAAATATATAAAAGAAACTATGATAGCATTTTGTTAAAAAGATTTAGTAAGATGGTGGGTGTTTTTTTTTTTTTCAATAAAGTATTTATTTGAAAAACAATTTCTTTTTCAAACCAGTTAGACAAAGTACTTAAACATGTCGTTTCATATATGAATATTTTCCAAAATTAGATGTCTCTAAAGTTTCATACGATGATCTTTATCTACGGAGGTGGTGCTCGAAAGGGTATTGGTTGCCACAGGATTGACAATGACGGTTCACCTACTAGTATAGACAAAGTGTAAGAATATAGAACGAACAACTAGTAAGGATGGATACGAACTTAAATCCTATCTTAAATCTACCCAAACCTCACAGGCCTAATTACTATGTTTAAGTTTTCTACAGGAAAGAGCCTTTGCTCTGATACCATAGCTGTAACACCCCAACCCGGATGGGCTGACGTGTCATAATAGCATTGGTTCAGAAAGACATAATTCCATTTATTACTTGTCAAAGGTACAAAATATTAGACAATTTAACTTAAGATAACTATCAGTATTAAATGGGTTTACCTAACATCCTTAGATTTATTCCTAAACTTTATTTTCTCTCTTTATCCCGCCCAAGGTAACCTGTGAACCTGTGAACACAAAGAGAATTTACGGAATGAGCCGAATGCTCAGTACGGAATAATAGGCTTAAAATAACAAACAAGAAATAAATATTTACCGAGACATGATCAAGACGTAACGTATAAAATGATACGATGCTGAAATTTAATAACAAAATCGTACCATGCGGATGAACCCATGAGCTAAACATAAAACGTGACAATACACAGGTAGCTACTCCTGCATATTTATCACACGAGGCGGCGAGTTGGCATACCCGTTATCCACCTCCATAACATACATAAATCCTAGGATCGATCCATACGCCTCCTAATAGCCATATGTACCACACTTGTACTTAAGAGACGCCGTGAACTGATCTCTCCGTCACGGTGGGAGCACATGTTGTCGATGCCGCAACAACATGCTCGTGGGACACTCCACGAGAAGCAGAACTCATGGTTTCAGAGTACAAAGGGTCTTATTCAAATGATTCCATAATCATAGCAACATATATATCTTGTCAACATGAAACTTATATCAGGAACATGCGATAATGAGTACAACAACTTAATTCTATCGCATGATATCAAGGCTAATTCAAATATTATAATAAGAACATGAAATGAACGGACAGCCAAATGAATTGATGCTTCAAAGACGTGAGGAACTTTCAAAGATATATAGAATCAGTGGGCTTATATAACAACGGAATATGAAAGCAACAAGGAGTGGGGTAAGGATCCGTACCTTTAATGCTTCAAACCGATTCCAACTTGTTTAATAGTTTTGGCGAGGATCTACGTAATATTTTTATTTAGAATGGTACTTAATATTTAATGTTTAGGCTGCAGTGATGCCTGGCGACCGGGTACATACAAAATTTCTTAATCCATTAGACTTTATAGATTTCATACTTTCTCATAAAACATATATATGCTAATATTATCATGTTTGTTGACTTTTAATAAAAGTGGTGTATACAGTTATTTGAAAATTATTATCATACTATACTTGACAAGATTTCTAAACACCTTCCTCTTCATCATGGTTTCTTAACAAGTCGCCATCATGCATCCTTCATACTAGAATTTTGAGTTCTAGTATTCAAAAATACATAATCGTATATGTAGAAAACGTAAGTTCTTATCAAAGGAAACCTGGTAGATGCTACAAGGGTCGCCGGAGAACCATCGGTTGATCATCGGAGAACATGCAGTTTGATCGGAAGTTTCCTACGTGTGGTTTTTCGAACGGAAAGACGGATACAAAGGTTACTCGAAGCATGAAGATAGGTAGTAATAACATTATTTTGGTGTTTTGGTTCCTTTATCTTCGTCGGAGATCTCATTTCTTGTCGGAAAACTGTTACGAAACAGAATAGAGACAGAGAAGTGAAAGAGAATTTGATGAGAGTTACTATGAGACCTCGTCTCTATTTATAGTAGGGGCTTGAAGCTTATCGTTATGGGTGCCGGGTTGACATCTAAACAGAGCATGCGGTTGGCGTGTGTGGTGTGTATGCAACGTCTGTGTTGGTTCCCCAGATGGCGTGTGGTTGGCGTTTCGTGGCTGAGGGTAACTGGTTGCAAGCAACAGGTTAGCGTCTTCAAGCGCGTGTGTGACGTGCCTTCGAAGGTGTGCCGCGTGTGTCTTCCATGTGGTGGCTTATGGTTGTCCGTCGTTGGCGTGTGTCTGACTTGTGGCTCGCTAGCGACTGTATACCGAGGGCGTGAGGATGGAGGGTGGTCAGCCGAGGCTTCGTGTGCCAATGCGTGTATTTGTACGTTGCTCATCTTCATAATATTTTATGTAAATTGCAAGTTTACAACCGATTGCCTTACTAGAGAAGATAGTCAAATCCTTCGTAAAGAAGTAGTCAACAAGAGGACAGATGGTTGGTTAAAAATACATCCATGTTCTCAAAGTTACACCTAATCATATTGTGTTTCATTTGATATTATCAGTTTCTTTCTCTATTTCATTCATTCTTATAATAATAATTGTTTTATTTATTTTCTTAGCCATGTATAATTGTATTCCTTCATATTATTTACTCTGTAATCTTCATATTATTAGTAATTCCCTTTCACTAATGTTGTCATTATTTTTCTTTCCATAAAAAGAAATATATTATAAAATTCTGGTTATTACACTTTGGGTAGTTGCACCAAGTGCAGAAAAAGTTGTACATTGCTTTTTCTTGAGATGAAATCTATTATCAAAGAAAAAAATATTAGCATCAAATCAAACATTTAAAGAAAAAATATTAGCATAATATCACAAAATTCAAACCGACAAATAAAAAAACAAACAAAGAAATGAACGATTTCTTATAAGTGAAAAAGAAATCACATTTTAAATTGTTAATTACATTTTATTCGGTTGCTCTTCGCCAAAATCAACTTCTATTCTAGTGTTTACATAAGAAAATTTTGTTGATAAACACAATTTTAGATTAAAAAAAAACGCAACCAGAATAAAAATATGAACAAAGTGCAAGCATTCTTATGGTATTAGCAATTAGCAATATGGGTTTGCTGCATTTCTATGGAAGTATTGATTCAGTAGGGGTTGCTTATTTCAATGTTCATCATATCACAAAATTCAAACCCACAAAATTCGAACCCACAAAATTCCTCCATGGCTGTAACAAAAAAAAAAAAAAACCAAACCCACAAATAATAAAACTAGGATCTGAAAATTCTTTTGAGTTGCTTTGACCGGGTCTTTAAAATGAAAAAAAACAAACAAACCCACAAATAAAAAAACAAGTATCTGGAACCCTTTCTCGAGCTGCTTTAACCGGATCTGGAAAACGAACCACCACAATCGTTGCTTTGGGGTGGTATGGTGACGGTGACGAAGCTCCAAAGACGAGGGCTACACAGATCTACTCTTGCTTTGTGTGTGTGTAGAGAGAGAGAGAGAGAGATGAGGGTGAGAGAGTAGAGAGAGATGAGGCATGAAAGTAGTTTGAGAGAGAGAGAGATGGGATCTTTAAGATGGTTAGTGAAGTTTGTCAGGAATGTGTAACGATGCAATTGACTATATTACCCTTATAGACATAATAAGGGATGTAGACGTGGAAGCATGAATCACCACAAAATGAGGTTTACTTGGTTTTCTAAAGTCAAGATGGTTTTCTATTTAGAATTCCCCTGTATATATATATATATATATATAGGTTTAGGTTCCTGTACAAAGGACATATTTCGTGAGAAGTGTGAGAATGATTAATAATTGACATGTAGACATCATGTTTTGGATTTAGGAATGATGTTTTAGGTTGTTTTAAGTTGAAAAACACCAAACACAACAATCTAAAACACAATGCAATGTATTATAGTCATTAAATTTAAAAAACAGCCAAAACACACTACTTAACACTTAAAACACACTTTTAATGTTCTTAGCATGGTGCTTTAAGTTTTAAGCCTAAAATACATTGTTTTTGGTTCTTAATTGTTATGTTTGGTGTTTTTCTAAGCAAAACAATCCAAAACATCATGACTAAGTTCAAAAAATGATGCCTACATATCAATTTTCAATCCTTCTCACACTTTCTCACGAAATATGGCATTTGTACAGGAACCTCACCCTATATATATATATAGATTGCTGGTTTCTCATAATCAGCCATTGTTTCAAGTCTTTGCTCAAACGTTGTACAAAAACCTTAATGTGATCTTTTAAATTTCCCAATAAGAAATTGATACTTTTAACGTTATGTTTTGTGCTTCATGTAAAATGTGAAAAAGAGCCACATAGGCGCCACATTAGCACCATGGGCTTTCATATTTCACAACCACTAAGGTGCGTTGTGGAAAGGAAAAACATGAAATATTAATTAAAAATAAAAAATTAGATAGAAAAAACAAACATCGCCCCTATCGCCCGTGAAGACCCCATCCTTCCGTGTCCCTCCATGGCGGTGTTCACGGCAGCCACCATGTTGGCGTGACATTGCTTAGCGACCCACAACAGCCAGCCTAATTATATCAACTCATATTCATATGTATATGATTTTTCAAGTACATACCCAAAAGTTCATCACAATTTATTCTGAACTTTAGGTGTTGATTGTAGCATTTATTTGAGTGAAGAAATCCACCAAAACATCATCCAAATTTGTCCAATATTTTTCATTCTGGTTTCCTTCTTGTCAAATCTGTTACATGGTTGAAAACGGCAAAGTCCCCACACTTATTTACGTGTGATTATTAGGTAATACTTGCCAATTATCATTGGCTCAGCTAATAAATGGTAGTTGCTCAAGTGTGTGGTTAAAGAGTGGTATTGGGTTCAAACCACGCTTGCGGCAAGAATAATGAATGAACCTTTTAGGATGACGGAGTTCAATCCTTGGTCATTTTGCCCCTCTGTGGAGTTGAGGTTGAGATTCTTTTGGAATCATGGGAGGCTTCACCGCTTCATACTTGGAAACACCCTTGATTTATGTGAGCTGTATCAAACCCAGATCTTGTGGGTTTTCAAGTGTGCTCGCTACCATTTGATCTAGCCTTTCTTAAAAAAATAGTCAATACTTGACCCTTGTATAATTTCACACCCTCATTATACAATTATTTTTTTATTTTATGAAACGAAAGGAATTATTTCTAAACTCATGTGTTGAGGAAATTCGGGAATAATATACAATAGCCTGGATAATCTGAGAGTCATGAAAATACTTTCAGATTGAAACTATTTGATGGTTCTATTGAATGATTCAACCAGATAAAACTCTTGCCTTTAATTTGCAAGAATTTTGTATATAACACAGAGATTTTTCGAACCAAAGAAATTGACCAAGAACATCCGATTCAAATTTAGGGTTACAGGCTAGAAACTGTCCGAGAGTAGTTATCCTTTCCAATTTCAAATTACTTCGAAAAAGGAGCCAAGGAGATTTGACCCCCATGGGTTTGGAACCCCCACTTATAATATACTAAATAAAACGTGCACCCCGTACTCTCCTAACTTGTTTGCTATTTATTATGAGACTCTTGGTTAACACAAATCAATCTAGTTACACTAAAATACGTAAATCATATTTTTCGTATGATCAAAACGTTAAATCGTATGATCAAGGTCTACGAGACAAAACGTCATTTTAGTAATAAATTAGAATCTTATGACACAATTTAAAAAAAATACAAAAATTAAGAAAATTCAAAATGAAAATTTCTCTGTTTTTCCAAAATTTCCACATCACGTCTTGATAACAACTTGAAGGAATGTAAACTTATTTGTAATTACAATATATTAATAAACAAACTTAAATGAATAGTGATTAAAATGAATAGTAATTTTAATAATATTTTATTTAATTAACTATATTATTATTTTACTATATATTATTTTATTCATATTATTTTATTCAATTAACTATATTATTATTTTATTCATATTATTTTATTCAAAAACTTTATTATATTATATACTATTAATATAAATAACATAATATTATCTAATTTGGTTACAAATTTCATATGTTACCTTATGTGTAGATTTCTTTATTTTTTTTAACGTTTACAACCAAAATGGAATCTCGATTGTATAATTCATTGATTGTGATCAACACCTCATCTAAATCTCGATTGTAAAACGCACAACGCACGTAATTTTATACAACTAGTTCATGTTTATGTACACACCGGGTAATCAAATTGATGGAGATTGATTTGGACTTCAAGATAACATTTATCATCACTGCAATCATGGGTGTTTATGTCTAACATGAAATTACAGTTTGGGTTTAGTCTATACGTGTGTTGGGTTTAGTTATCGGTTGGACGGAAAAACACACTAAGCTAAAGAGGCCGTGTTCATGTCAACCCGATGGATTTATGAGTTAACTTGTTTGGCTCATTGATTATCTTAGTTTTAGCCCCTTAAAATGTCATTTATAGAATAATTCAAACTTCGGCTAAAAATTTAATTTGGTATTGTTCAAAGATATTTGCTTTCAAAAACCAAAACTAATATGTAAGTTTAGAGCCAATCCCTTTATGGTGAAGTGACACCCTCCTTGCTTTCCTTATGGGAGGTGAGGAATTCGAGTCCTACCAGCACCAAAATGCTGCTGGTGGGCCGGGTTTTACTGCAGTGGGCCTTCGGGCGACGGGTTTTCCCCGAGAACTGGTGTGAAATTACTGGTGGACACAGGTTACTCTCGGAGTACTCCTTTGTCCAGTGGGTACTTCGAGAGTGCTTGGGATTGATTTGTTGGCCGTTCAAAAAAAATATGTAAGTTTAGAAATTTAAAGTCTTAATATGTAATATATATATATATATATATATATATATATATATATATATATATATTGGGTTACATAGGTCGTGTTAGTGTCAACATGTGCGTACACATGTCATGTTCGTGTTCATGTGTGTGACGCGATTTTTTTTGGTTCGTGTCGTATTTAGATGTGTTTTGAATTCCACCTTTCAATCCACAAACACGACCCTTTTATCTTCCCTAAAATTGAACCGGTGAAGTGGTGCAGCGACCACAAACCTCCAATTCTTTGAGGATCACTCGAACTTAAATGCCCAAAACGTCAATCATTTTCAAGCAATGTTGTAGAACTCACTAGGCGCCAGTTGGCCAGTGTGGTGGGGACTAGGGATTAATTGGATTGAGATTTTTATATGTAATTTTTTTAGTTTTATATATATATATATATATATATATATTTTAAATAGACAAGTTTGAACACCCCTCCTCGACCCATTTTTTTTCAAGTATACATTATTAATCGCCAGAATCTACATGGATTATTTGGAAACTTGCCAGAATTACAGGTTTTGGCCAGAAGTTGTCCGAAATTATATATTTTTTGCCGAAATCTTGCTGGAATCGTCGATATTTAGCCAGCCGACTAGGGCCGATTAGGTCTGGCTAGGTCCGACTACCGATTAATGGACTGATTAACGAAAAATTAATCAGTAACATACCGACCAAAGATTAATCACTGATTAATCCCAATTTTTATAACACTGCTTTCGAGTATGTTCAATCGATTGTCTCGGCTTGTAACTTCATCAAGTTAGCGTAAGGGGTACATAATTCGGCATACATGTATATAATTACACACATCATATTTCGTAATTATACACGTTATAGATCATAATTACGCACATTATACTCATAGCTGGTTATTCGTTTAGAGAAATATTGTTTCCTAGAAGGTATACTAATAGGTTACTTAACTTAAAGAGAACAAAATGCTTGTTTTTTGGTGTATTTTTTTTTTCTTTTATTAATGTCATATAAAAATGTCATGGACGTTAAAAAAAATGTGGGGATTTGCAAAAAAAAAAAAAGTCAACAATGTTAAGATATACAAAAATACACCTTCAACTCTTTTCACCATTTGATTTTGCTCTGGATCCTCTGTTCCCTTAATCTTCTAATCTAAGGGTTCAAAATCATCATACACTTTGTAGTTAACGAGATCCTTTGAATTTTAAACTTTATGTTTCACATTCAAACAAAAGTTGTATATATTTTTAAGTTTCGTATTTAAACAAAATATTATTATTGAATACTTATGATAATAATTTTCAATAATTAACTAGGGATAGCTCATTGGAATCCAAGACGAGTTGGTGTGAACTCAAGCTCTAGTTATTGATAATACAGGCCTCCTAGGTTCGACTCGGAATTTCCAACCTACCTAAAAACCAAGCTCGTATTCAGCTCACCTTCAACTCAAGCAATATCGGCCCATGCTGCAAAATTGGTAAATTTTGAACACGATTCATAGAGACCTACTAAAGTCATAGTGTCATGATATTCGATGGGAGATAAATTCTAGACTTCTTGTGTGGGCTATGTTGGTTGGATTTTGATATTAGATATTTGATATTTGTACTGCCAATGATGTTGTAGCCTAGTGGTTGCAATGGAGGTGGGAAGGTTTACCGACTTTGTGGGGTTCCTACTCTGGGAGGTCACAGGTTCGAATCCCACTCAGAGTAGAGTTATTCTGAAATGAGAGGTTGGACCTTAGGGGGGTCCGGGGACCGGACCTGAAGGGTGCGGGGCTTCGTTATGGGTGGTACCGTTGGCCGTTAAAAAAAAAGATATTTGTACTCCAGTGAGACCATACCGGTTGAACTCAACTTGAAATATATACCTTCCAACTCGCTCGAGCAAACTAGATCTAGCTGATTTAACTTGAGATTTTTCAAGATATAATTCTAGATGAGTTACTAGCCAGTTACTCTAATGATCCTATAATTGCATGTAGGTGATTATTTTATGTGAACATTTTTTAAAACAATAAACTTTCACTGCTACTAAATTTACTCTTAAATTTTAAGCTATTATGCAATTAGGTGAAAACAAGTTGATGCAAGAAAGTGAAGGTCTCACGTCTCACACCTCACCTGCCACTCTTATTGGAAAATTAGTTACATTGAATTTTAATTTAAAATGATTAAATAACAAGAAAGGACTTGTTATTTAGATTTAAGTGTCAATGTTGGGTAACCCACTTAGTAGAGATTTATCCTTCTTAGAAAGATATCCTATTTTCAAATTTAAGCAATGATATACAATATAGTGGGATAACATTAACCGTTAAAAGAAAACATACATTTAAGTTGCCTGTAGTTGTTGATATTTAAAGCCACTTTATTATGTTATTCAAATTTATGAAAATGCATGAATTTTAATTAAATTTTTTTCCCGAAGCATCTTTAATGAAATGAAAGGGATGCAAAATGCAAATAACTATCAGATCACCAGTCACCACTCTCTGTTTTAGTTAACATATAAATGTATATTAACGCATAATATCACAATCCATAAGTCTTCGAAATCTAACCGATGATAAGTCAAACTATAGTTTTCTATAATTCTTGTATATAAAAAAACAAATAGTGTTTAGATGCTAGATGTGAGTCTTGCTAATGATTTTAAGTTTAGCCAATCATTTACTAAAACCGAGTGGGTGAGAGGTGTCATTTGTTTCACAGATTGTGAAGTTAGTGAGATGAGTGCAATGTGCCTTGTAAGTACGAATAACAAAAAGTTATCTTTTCCTTGTACAGTTCAAAGGAATATTTGGTCCTCACAAGATTGAAATTGAAATCTTTCACTATTAGAACATGTGATATTTAACTTATTCATCATGAGTTCTATCATCATCATCATACTCAGTTAATCCTACCTATAGCAAAGCTAAGGTAGGGTCTGAGGAGGGTAAGATGTAGACAGCCTTACCTCCACCCTTAAGAATAGAGAGGCTGCTTCCAGTGAGACCCCCAGCTCGATGTGGTTTGGTATCGAGCCTTGGACATAAGGCACAAAACACTTAGCAATCGGGACAAACCCGATCGGTGCATGTACCCCTTTGTCTTTTGGCTATCAATGCCACCACATGATGCGTGATTAACCGTCCATCGTTTTTAACGTTATTTTCACGAAATTAGTAAAATAACGTTAAAACTAGTGCAACTTTACTTTTGCCCCCCGAAGGCCACACATATATACATTATATGTGCACACCGTAAGTGGGGCGGCCATCATGAGTTCTATGGTATAAACCATATATATATATATATGTAAACATTCAACATTTCAACCACGTTTTATAATTAGCAATTATTCATTTACAACAACGATTAACACGTTGTAGTTTGGTGGATTTTCTTAGATACACTTTGTCCAAAACTTTGTTATGAAATCATAGCTAATTAAATTGCTGAATTTGTTATGTGTTTTGCTAATTAAATAACTCATTATGTATTGTTTGCTAAATACAAAAAGGCATTTGCTCAATTAGGGAAGGATTTATATGAATATCTAGGTTGTGCAAGGCTATTACATCTATACTATATTAATAAGCATATAGGAAGGGCAGAAATGGTCATTTGCCACTTTACAACTCTCAAAAGCATATTGTACAATGGGTTGATGCACTAAAACTTAAGGGTTACAAGCTATAATGCGTTATGTACAAGCCTAATGCAAAAGAAAGAAAACACGGGATACACATACACATACACATTAGGGTTTCTCAATATCATTCTTCCTATCCGCCTCCCTGCTTTCTCTCTCTTTCCTTCTTGGAGACTCAAGATCTAGGGTTTCAAGATCTCTTATCCAACACCAAATCAATCAATGAAACTGGCTCTATCTCTTTCAATATGACACTAGGTCTCCTGGGTTTGACCTCTTGGTTCCGATTTAGGGTTTTTTTTGCAACAATTGTGGTCGTGTATTTGAGGTTCCTCAACGATAGTGGTCGCCTCCCTCACTACAGGTATGCTTTTGTGTAATTTCTTGGTTATTATCGAATGTCTTTTTTGATTTTGTCTTCATTAGTGATGTCTTTGTTTGATTCTTGTACACATAGAAAGGTCATGATAGTGGTGGAGGCGTGAACAAGTGGAGCCCTATAGCGAATGGGAGATTCGGACAGTGTTTGGTGACTATTTCTATCCGACACCAGATCAAACAGGTTTGACCTCTCAGTACCTTTTTTAACCATATGTACCGTTTTTGTTTATTATTTGAGTTGAATCTGTGTAATACTTCCAGATCTGTGTTAGGGCTTCCTCGATGATAGTGGTTGTGGGTGGAAGTATCTTCTTTTAACCGTATCTATGTTTGTTATTTGAGTAGCTTATGTTTATGTCGAATGTATTTATGTCGGATCTATGTAATACATTCAGATATGTGTGGATCAAAGTATAATTTAATACGTTTATTTGCAGGTATTCAAGATCCTTTTCTGAATAGAAATCTAAATTCGAAAATCAATTTTGAGGTGAATATCTTTTTTGTAATCTCACATCCTGGTATGGTGTATATAAATTCACTTTTTTTTTGCTGGATGAAAGTGGTGGAGTCTCAGTTGGGGACTTGGGGCGTCGGTGGTGAAAGTGGTGCGTCGCGGAGGGTCAATGGTGTTGCGAAGCAGCAAGTGTGGGTGGTGGTGATGGCAGATACAGCTGTAGTGTCGGTTTTGGTGAGAACGAGCAGGTATAATGTACATTATACTATGTGTTTACTTTGTTCTTCCTTTTCTACAAAATGCCAATGGTATAATTTGCATTATACTATGTATTTACTTTGTGCTTCCTTTGGTACAGAAGGTATCCTGATGGTTTTATCGAAGAAACTAGAAGATTTTTATTCATTCTTTTTAGGCGTTGGATGTAAGGGAAAAACATTTTGTTTTTGATGGATTTATCCTTGGAAGGGCGATATGTTGACGAGGATGCAGCTGTGATGATTGAAATTGCTTAAAATTGGTTTCGATACGAGGGTAGAGATCGCCCAGATGTTAAATTTCATCTTACATCAGTTGAACCCCTTCAAAAGCAGAATTAGGTTAAGCATTTTCTTTCCTCTTTTATAGGACGTTTTTTTTTCTATAAATACTTTTGTTAGATATCTAACTTTAACTAATGTTCACAGATCTTACACGAGCCCAGCGGCGGTCGTTGGAAAGGAAACAGTCACGCTCCGGTGCTGATTCCCATGCCACACCCTCCGCAACTCTTAGACAGTCATGCTCCGCTGATCCGGTGGGAAAAAAATGAAGTGTACTTTTTAAAAAATTGATATGAATGATGATCCTGGCTTAGGCAAGCCAAACCATATGAGAAAAGCAAGGTATTGTGCTTTTATAGTATTATGTAATTATATAGAATCAATACAAGTTCTGCATAAACTAACAACAAAACAGTTTATCATTCGAGCCTTTCCTAACATTAAGGAGGTGTATGGAAACAACTAAAACTGTTTGTGCTTTGTAACAAAATACTATCTTCTTTATATCGCCCAATTATTGTGTTTTTTCTTTATATTTTATTGGCTGCTAAAAAACGCATATACATCTGGATCTGCTATTTATATTGCACAGTCTGTGTTTTTTCTGGGTTGTAATTTATCTTTACATGTCAAATGTCTGAACGGAATGGGTCACACTGGTTGAAGATCTGTATTTTTATAATTCATAAGACACCCACAATCTTTTTATTAAAAAATATAGATCACTGCTGAAAACTGCTATGATAATAGTTTTTTTTAACTATACATGACACCAATTTATTTTAAAAATAAACAACTAATGATTATAGTGTCTAGGTCAACCCAACCCGTCGTTTTTGACCTTCGTTAATTGGGATACTTGCTGGAGGTTTGGTTTGTCGAAGTTAGGGTGGTGATCTGTTTGTTTGCTGGTGTAGCTAATGTATAGAGAGCTGGAATATTTTTTATGTAGTTGTGGTAGTGGGTTAGTCCCATGGTAATTCATTTATTATTAAAAGGCTGATTTAGTTGGTTAAAATAAAGTATTGATCAATTATTAAACACTTCATTTAATTTAGTTCGTGTTTTTTCTATGCATGTAGCTTGCAAATCCTTTGGAAATCTTATTCTCATTGTTGGTTTACCTGTAGCATATCATTTTGATGAATACGCCAACTGTTTTTTATATCCATTTAAGATATTATATCATACTTGAATTCAATAAAAGATAGCTTTTTTTACCTTTATGAATGGAACATTGTCTAAAGAGACAAGTATGATAAGTGATTGATATAAGAATTGATCAGGAATTTATTTGACTTTAGTTTGCATCATATTTGACTTCGTTCCTTTGGTTAACCTTGGTGATTTTGACACAGGTATTAGATGCAATTGATGACGAACCTTGGGGCCCTCATGTTACCACATCAGCATAAATTGCACAGGCAACTAAAAAATTATAAAAATTATTTCATTCATGTATTAAAGATCCTTTTTTTTTCAGCAGTATCTCACTAAACTATATTTTTTGGTTCATTGTTATGTATTCCAGCTCTGTCTGGAATGAAGATGGTTATGAATGTCTTTCGGCCAAGATTTGATATTGATCACAATTGGCGTCTTGTGTGCAAGGTACTGCTTTGTTAATTAATTACATAAACTTCTTGTTATTTTCTGGTTAAATCATATTACTCTCTTTGTTCAAATAAAAACATCATATCTTCTTGATACAATTTTCAATATTTTCCGGAGTCCCTTTAGTTTTGAGACGTTCAATCCAGACATTATAGAATATACGGGTTCTGTAAGTCGTTTATACTTGAACACACATTTGCTTATGGATAATGGTTAAAAAAAACCCAACCGATTCTGACTTTCTATTATATAAGAGGACATCGAAAACAAAAGTTTTGTGGGTCAAAACAGCCCAACCCATTACCCATTCTGACTTTCTATCAAAATCAGCTACTTTGACCGAACTGTTTACTTATAAATGAGTCATTTTGGGTTCAGAACCATATGTTATAACATGAATTGGACATAAAAATTGCTCTGCGTCAACCTAGCTTAACCCATTTTGACATGGTAGCAACCTGTTTTGAGCACCAGTTAGTCTGTTACTATCTTGCCTGACCCATATGCTAATTGTTGTTTATTAGAATTGGAGAAGTGGCTGCTGCATTTGAGGAACATATGGAAGTGTAGGTTCTATGTGTATTAATTGTCATGGTATTGTCACTCGGTTACAATAAGAAAATTTGTTGCATTCATTGTGTGAATTTTTTACTCATCTTCAAATTTGCATGGAAAACATGAAATTTGTTCTTTAAACTCATAGTTTGATACCAATTGTGCTTTTTCGTCTTGTACATTTTATGGACCAAAAATGTTTTGTGAAGCGAGAATTGCTAACGTTATGACAAAAAAGGTTAATCCAACCATGTAATGACATTTGTAAGTGAACCAACCTGAATGAAATAGTACCTAAGATGAGTTTTTATTTTGGAAGGGTGTGTTCGAAACCAAACCGACATTAGTATGTGTTTGTTTTTTAGTTTTATTACTTTTGCTTTTCAGGTACCACAATGAAGGCAGTATTTCCTGCATTCTGTCACGTACTATTTCACAACGAAGGGTGTAGGCTCGACATAGGCGCGATCACATCAAAAGTGTGTATTTTCACGGAACGCATGGTTAAAAGTAAGTAATTTGCTCCATATCGGTGTCTGATGCGTGTTTGGAAAATGATTATTAAAGGCGTAACTTTTTGACCCACTAGAAATTAATTATACACAAATCAACCCTTTTAAAAATGAATGAATCAAATTTCCATCACCATCACTTTGTATGAGTTTAACTGTTTTCAATTATTATACTTGTGTTACTGAGGAACAATTCCCTATAAGTATCTTTGCATTTTAGGAGAATAGTATTGGATAAATATATGTTCACCTATTTTAATAGTACTTTGTATGAGGTTAACTGTTTACATTTGCATTTCAGGAGAACAATATTGGATTAATATATGTTCACCAATTTTAATATTATTATGAGACCCCAATTAACTTCCCAGTTCCCATGCAGGCTTTGGATCTTGGTAGAGGTGCACACCCTCATAGTTATATGGTGGAGGAGATATGGCAGGAGTTTGCCAGTGCTAAATATAAGGAGTGGCAGCGTGATTCTACTAAACGGGCTTTAGATTTGCAAAAACTTGAGTATGTTTCTTGTTAACTTATTCCTATCTGTCAGGTTGGATTAGTGGGGGTTAAAACGGGTTGGGTCAGTGTGCGTTCACTCATGAAACAATTTTTATTCATTTAACATAATTCATGAGTTAGTCGTGGTTATTGAAACTATTGGATTACAACAATATTGCAATTAAGAACTAAGAAGCTTGAATGCATCAGCACTCTTAGATGGCCTTCTGCCTGTTTTGACACAGTCAACCTATTTCCCTTTTATTTAGTTCCTTTTTATTTGACCCATATGGGATGCCCTTTATATATGTGACTATTATTTCCGGTTTTCATTTTATTAGCATTTTTTTGTTATGTGCCATTGTGCCACAGAAAATCGTGTGAGATAGCTCTTAAAGAAAAAGATCTGCATATTGAAGATGGTACTAATGAAGGTACTGATTCGACATCAGAACAATTAGCAGCTCTGAAGTTGATATTCAGCAAAGCTGCAGAAGACGACAAACCAACAGACGTGAGTTTTTCTTTTTCCTTTTTGAATTCTCATAAGCAAAATGCAATTTTCCTTTTAGTGGCATATGTGTAATTCAGGTGCCAGATTATCTTTGCTGCAAAATAACACTGGATATATCTCGTGACCCTGTCATTACTCCAAGCGGTTTAACATATGAAAGGGCTGTCATTCTTGATCATCTAGAAAAGGTACTGCCTTTTCACATTTTCTTTTTCATAGCATGTGATCCGTTGTACACTGTTATCGATGTAAAGATTTTGACTTTTGGATACATGTCTAATTATCTTCCCAAAAGTCAATGACCGCTAGGTTTGGGTTATATGTTATTTTAGCGCGTCAAATACATAAAATAGTTAAATAGGAAACAAGTCGAGTGTAAACGCTCCTACCCTCCTATCAAATCATATAATTAGGGGTGTTCTCACATGTCTCATGACGAATCATGGTTCACCAGCGCTTTAACTGACCTCAGTAGCTAGCAAGATTTTGGTGGGGCATGATAGTTTTTTCTTATGGCTCTCATGGTCATCTAAAAAGTTGCTAGATGTCAATGTGACATGTGAGAACAGCCATGTTAAAACGACCCCTTAAGTGATGGGCAGTGGCGGATCTAGAACAAAAGTTTAGGGGCAACGCTCAAAATTTTTTAAATAGTACATTCATACAATGTAATAAAAAAACACGATACTTAATAAAGTTAAACAAATACCTAATAGACGACATGTGTGAGTGGGGCTGGGGAGCAGACGGCAGGGCAGGGGTAAGGTTGTTTATGGGCCAAGTCAAGCCAAGGTAGGGCAAGCTCAGGCTCGAATCGATTAGTAAGTATAAACCGAGCTGGCTCGGCTCGGATTTGAAACCTGGCTAGAAGTCTAAACTCGAGCTTGACTTGGTTAGGCTAGGATTTAGAAAAGATAACTTAATACATGGATTCAAAATTCAGTTATTTGAAATATCTTTAAGTAGTTTAAATGAACACACTAAAATAAGTTCAACTTAATACATTAGAGACCAAAATGAAACTCAATTAAATATAAAGTAAGTTTCAAATTTCAGCGAAAATGATATATGCATCTTAATCAAGACTCATTTTTTATAACACATTATTTGTTATGTATTTTTAGATTGTAACTGGATAGTTCTAAAATTAAACCTCTGTTTGATGTTATTAGTATGTGTATTTAGACTAGGATGTTTGTTAGCGTGTTTGTAGTGTAATAATCTATGGATAGTTCTTTGATTCCTACGGTATGACATGTCGTATATTTTTGTTATTTATGTTATATCTACCCTACAATTTCAACATTTTTGTCTGTTTAATTTGTTAATGAGATTGTGTTATGGTGTAGATGAAGATGAAGGGCTGAAGGCAGACGAGATTAGATCTACCCAGCTGTTTGTCATTTTACAGCTGTATAAGTACTATCCCCTTAATTCAGTTTGATATTTTCATGCAAACTTTTATAGAACTTTTTAAATTTTAAAGTAAAATGCTTACCCTTTTCGGTATAAGCAGGCTTTTACAGAAGCTCAGCATATCTGCATCAAAGCTCAGCATCAGACCTACATCATCATCAGACAATAGCGACAATACAAGCTTTGGAAGTCTGCTCTACAGCTGTCTTCATCAAAGCTCAGCATCAGACATTCAGACCTATGACACTCCACTATCTTGCCCTCATATCCTTCATTCTATAAAGCTTCATCAAAGGTCTACACCACAAACAAACACTAAACATCATAGCTCAGTTACACCTTCAAATCGGTAAGTAATCTGAATTCAAAGTACAAAATTTGACTTTCCTTACTTTCAAATCCTAACAACTTATATTTCCACTGTTTATTTTCACAGCCATACTTGATGTTGGTCTTTTAGAAGCTATTCCCTTTCTCAAAGTGCAATCGGCTTTATAGTTGTAAGTTACCATCTCGATTCTGAAAATCAACAAGCTTTGTTTCTCTGTAAAGTGTGTTGTTGAAATTAGACTTCAAATTACTTTTATGTGTCAAGTGTCATGTTAGACTTTGAATTATTGTTTTACTGTCAAGTGTTAAACCATTTTTGGGCTGGTATTCTAATTAAGCCAAGCCCATCATAGCTGATTGGGCCAAGCCCGTGACAGTGAAAGTGAACATTTTTTTTCACCTGTGTTGTGGCCTAGGTGAATAGTTGTGATTTGTTATCTTGTGTATTACATGTATTTTTGTTTTTAGGCAGAATGTATACTTATTCTTTCAATGTGTTGACATGTCTTATGAGTGTCTAACAATTAAAAAAATGGCAAAACGTTTTTAAAAAATTCTGAAAATGTAAATGAAAAATGCTAATAGTTTTATGAAAAAAAAATTAAATGGCAAAATTACTTTTTCTTTCATTGGTCTCTTTGGTAGCAATGGCCATTTGTGGACAAATCACTTTTTGTTAGCAATGCTGACTTTTCTTTGTTTTTTTTGCTGTATAAGTCATTTACATTTTTTAATTACCTTATAACATAAAACGTTTGTGTAAAGTTTACAAAATTGGGAATACAACGGTGGGGTGCGTATGTGTAAAGTCTACAAAATTAGGAATACAGCATTAGCATCTATGGGATGAATCTTGAATGATGAAATAATATACATAAATTTTGCCTCTATATAGTAGATTTTCTTAAACTACCTTTGTTTTGGTTTGTTATTGAAGTAGTATGTGGATTTAGGTATTAAAATTTTAAAAATTCTCAAAAATATATAATATTGTGAAAAATAGTTTGAGTGATGATAAAAATTTTACAGGTAGAAATAAATGTTATCTCAAAAAGATAATTTCATAGTAACCTGAATGTTAATACCAATAAATGTTTGCTACTCACTACAAGAAATATAGGTCTTTACCCACACATAGTATGTGTGGGAAAAAGGCTATAATGTGTTGGATTTTGTATTTACCTACACATAAACTAAGTGTTAAGATGTGTAGACTCAGGACTGTGGATATAGATCATTAACCACACATAAATTATGTGTAGGTATATGGCAAGCTATACCTACACATACATATGTAGCTAAAGGTATGTTATATGTGTAGCTAAAACCATAACTTGTTAAGATAGATTATGACATGGCATCTGACGTGGAACATGACATGGCAGATGACATGGAAGCTTACGTGGCGCATGATGTGGCATCTGACGTGGCGCATGACGTGGCGCATGACGTGGCATCTGACGTGACGCATGACGTGGCATCTAACGTGGCGCATGACGTGGCATCTGACGTGGCGCATGACGTGGAATCTGACGTGGCGCATGACGTGGCATCTGACGTGGCGTGTGTCGATGTGGCCGATGACATGGCAAGTGACATGTCACAAATATATATGTAGTTAAATGTAAAATTATGTGTAGGTAAACACTCACCACTATATAATAATATTCAAATATATATATATATATATATATAAACAAAGGGGGTGGCTAATATGGAAACCTCAAATAATGAAAAAACCCTAGAAACTCTATTAGGACCATTGATCAAGTTTGATCAATGGTCCATAATTAATTTGTATATAATATTCTAAAGCAAGTGGGCCAATATAATAAAAAATAGGAATAAGGGCATTAAGGTAATCTTACTTTATGACACTTTTTTCTGAATCCTAGGTTTAAAAAGGTTGATTTGACACTTGTCAAATCATCTCTCTCCTACTTTATGGCACTTTTCCAGCACTGATATTAACATACGTTAGTACTGTGATAAAAAATTCTGACCTCGTGTGACACATCGCTAACATGTGTTAACAGACATATACTAAAAAGAACAAAATAAAAAGAACATATAAAATGTATATTTAATTAAGAAATGATAAAAACGCTCATTACAGTCAATACTAAAAATGTATCAAAAAACCTTTTCATACAAACATAATTATTTGCGAATGATAAAAAACTATGATAACAACATAAAAAAGATCTAGCTATTCTTCGTTCTTGATACCCATCTTCATCTTTAACAGAAAAACATCTCTTTACCTACAAAAAAAAAGATAACACGTGTTAGTTAGGCTCTCCAAAACACATAATGAAACGTCTCTGACACGTGTAGTGTATTCTGAAACATATGTTTTACTGAAATAACATATGACATATGAACACTAACACATGTTAGTTGGGCATATACTAACGTATGTCATATGAACCCTAACACCTGTTAGTTAGACATATACTAGCGTCTGTTAGCATCACTAACATGTGTATAAACAACACCAAATCTGCAGTGACAAGTGTATCATACTCAATTTTAGAACTATGTTAATACAACTACTCAAATACGAGTAACAGGGTTTGAAATCCAACAATAATAAATTTAAAAAATCTAAATCCATATACCAAAAAATTATCCTCATATTCATGAAATATATAATATAATAAAAAGACACAAATGGCCTACTCGTGAAAACCGACACTGAAACAGATACACATGTTAGGGGGACATGTGTAATGTATTCTAAAACATATGTTTTACTGAAACAACGTATGTCATATGAACCCTAACACATGTTAGTGGGGCATATATTAACGTGTGTGAGCATACAAGACTCGGAACGCAAAAACAGGACATGTACCCTATACGAGTTCATAACAATTTCAATTGCCAAAAATTTAATAGCATGTGTTAGCATATTCTAAAACACATGTTTACTGAAAAATAACGTATGTCATTTGGACCCTAACAAACTGTTAGTTGGGCATATGCTAGCACGTGTTAGCATCACTAACGTATGTGAGCATACAAGACTCGGACCGCAAAAACTAGACATGCACCCTATACAAGTTCATAACAATTTCACTTGCCAAAAATTTATTAAATAGAATACAAAAATTATTTAAACACCCTATTCACCAAAAGATTAAAAATTTAAATCTTTATAAAAAAAACATCACTTACCACAGCCACATCACCAACGCCGCCTTCTTCCAATAGCCTACTCGTGAAAACGAACACTGGAACAAATACATAACACATGTTAGTTGGCATATAATAACGTATGTCATATGAACCCTAACACCTGTTAGTCAGTCATATACTAGCATGTGTTAGCATCACTAACATGTGTACCCAGAATACATACACACATAATATGCCAAAATTGAGCTATACTAGCATGTGTTAGCATCACTAACGTGTGCACCCTAGACGAGTTCATAACACTTTCACATGCCAAAACAAATATTGAATAGAATACACATGTGATCTATCAACCTCATGTCCCCAATCCAATAACAATCTAACATAAATAAAATAATATAAAAATAAAACGTATGTTTTTTCTTCATTCAAGCATTTGATCGAACACTTGGTATGCAAACAACATATGTTTTACTGGAAAAACGTATGTCATATGAACCATAACACATGTTAGTTGGTCTCTTTCAAACAATTAACTCAAAACCATAGCTTACCACAGCCACATCATCAACGCCTTCTTCCTATAGCCTACTCGTGAAAACCAACACTAGAGGATAATTAAAAAAAATAAAAAAAGGTTAACATAAGTTGTTTTTTCTTCATTCAAGCATTTGATCGAACACTTGGTATGCAAACAAAAACTATCCCCAAAATTGTTATTATTATTATTCTAACGAAACCCAAAACCTAACAAAATCAAAACGCCACAAAACGCACAAATCATAACAGATTACAAAAAACAAAACGAGATCTACGAAAAAGAAAAATAAAAAAGGAGATCTACGAAAAATAAAAATAAAAATGAGATCTAATAAAAAAACGTTTTGGATGGATGTTAGCATTGCAAAAAAGCTGCCAAACACAACATTAGGATAATATAATAATTATTTCTTTAAATAATTATAATTTGGAATCACTAAAAAACGTTTTGGATGGATGTCACCATGACAGTATGTATTATAACTTTTTATTTATTTAAAACACTCACACATGAACAGCTTCTCACGAATGCAGTTCTGGGGAAACATTCATCAGTGCCGGAGCAGCGACCAAAGGTGTGGTTACCGGAGCTTCCATTGTCACCGAAGCTTGGTGCCGGAACAGCGTTCATCAATTAGTCGTCTTTGATGCTCTGTTTATTCAATACTCTGTTTTTATTAGAAGGTTTGTTCGAAGCTCTTGTGGTGACGGTGGTGGTCATGGTGGTGGTTGTGGTGGTGGTGGTGGTTATAGAGAGAGGCATAGAGAGGGGAGGGTAGAAAGCAGGGTATAGATTCTGCAAATTTGAATTTGAAAAAAAAAATGAATGAAGAGAGAGAGGGGGGAAATAATATATATAGGGAGAGAGAGAAGGGGTGGAGTTGAAATGTCAATTATGTCCTTCTTAATATAATATAGAGTGAGATTGGCTTGGATGAGGTGGCTTAATATGGGCCAAGTGTTGGGTTTCTTGGGGTTTTTCCATTTTGGAGGGTTTCCTCCCTATACTTTCCCTATAAACAAATACAAAAACAAGTATATAAAGAAATGCAACCAAATTATCATTATTAATAAAAACATCATCGTTCAAGAAACCGAAACAAATACTTAAACAAACAAAAGAAAAATTAGCCATAACTTAATAACGAGTTATATAAAATTACTAAAAAAACTTCAGTCATCGGTACTTTCATCACTCTCTAGTGTATCACTTTGAGATTGTTGTGATGTGCTTGATGGAGGAGGCATAATATTATTATCAATCATTGCTTGTTCCATAATTGCACATTTAGCTGTCAGTGTTTGAATATGATCCACTAGCTCGTCATAAGTAGGACGCTTTGATTTTTTAGTACACATTGTGTTATCAGCTATAACTGGATCGCGTCCCCACCCATGCAGACGAATAGAGCTTCGTCCAAGTACACTCTCGATAATCTTCTTATCGCTCATTGATTCCACTGTATGTTGGTTTCTCAGCTTCATCATTTCATCCTTTTAACGAAAAAGAAGATAAATACTATAAATTACCAAATAATGAATATTTAGTGGTAGAAACGAATATGTAAACTTACATATATTGTAGACGCATCATTAGATATCCAACCTTTTTCCTCATCCCAATGTGTAAGCCGCCAAGTCTCAAGTTGACCCGATGAAGATTCCAAATCTAAGCCACGCTCAATGTGATACCGTGCTGTACTTTTCGATCCATTTCTGCTACCTACTTTTCGATTTGCACGTGCAATAACTTTCTTTTTTGCAATTTCCTTCAAGGACATACAACCAACTTTCACATAAAAAAAAAAGATAAAATTCGATAATAAATAATAAGATAATAACAAGAAGATCGATAAAACATTACCAAGTATTTTTCGTCACTCCACATATCACATAGATATTCCCAGTCTTCTTTCTTAACATCAGAAGGAGGTGTAGTCTTTGCCTTTGTAGGGTCAGCTTCTCCTCCAATTTCTTTGAAGTAAGCATGCAACGTAGCTCGGTGACCCCTCCATGCCCTTGACATGTAGCTGTCGATAACTTTGCGTACATTCAAATTCTCCACATCAATATCAAAAAGTGTCTTCAAGCAACAATTATAATAAACTAGTTAGCTTCTGGCATAACGGCAAACTATTTTTACCCCATATTAAAAATCATATTAAATTATAAAAGAAACTTACAGTTAACTTGTGGCGTAACGTGGTCCTCTCTGCATTTGGTACAAGTCTCCAATCTTTATATTGTAAGCTACAATTGTTACGCAAAATATATCCACACTCGTGCATGAAAGACGAGTCATTTTGGCATACTACTCGCAGCAGTTCAAAGTTGAACTCTAGTGGCAATTTCTTCTTAGAAACTTTCATTGCATCTCGAGCTCCTTTGCCACGCGTAATACCACGTGTTGGCCTTGTCACACCTTCACCGATTTCTACCTCAGTCTCATGAGTTGTGTCTACAAACAAGAAGAAGAACATGTATATTTACAAGACTAACTACAAAAAATATTATGATGCGATATTGATTGTCATACCATCAAAAATTTCTTTCTCTGGTCCTTCAGATTGCTCTACGTTAGTAACCAGGTTTGTTGGGGATAAGGCTGTTCACAAAGTAGCACACAAACAGTGCACTGGTAATTAAATATATAGTCTAATATATATTTCAAAAGAAGAAAATAGCATATAATGTAAGGCATTGAAGATAATAAAAAAAAAAGATAAAATCAAAGCAAGTAAACTAGTAACCTGAGATTGTTTCAATTTCATGGCTTGAGAGTGAATCGATTGGATCTGTTGCATATAAAATATATATGATGTTAATTTAAAAAGTAAATGTGTACGCATAAATCAGTTTACTCAATACAAAAAAAACATACCAGATCTCGATTTCTTATTGCCAGTAGATGCCATGTACTCCGCATCCTTTTCCAAATTTGTGTTCTTGTCTTTTCTCTTCTTGTTTTTTGAAATCCGAATTGTACCATTTAATGAAGACTTCATTAAAGGCACACCTAGTTCTTTCAATCTGGCTTCGTTCTGTTTGATTCTCTCTATTCTCGCTTTCTCGTACTCCATTGTCACTACATTTCATTTTCAAGTACAAAATCATATTATATATATATATATATATATATATATATATATATATATACACGGACAAAATCATAACATAGCATTATTAAGAACAAACATGTGAGTAGAAAGAGAAAAAAAAAATACATAATCTTAATGTTTCTCAAATAATTAGTTTTGCCCCCAAAGGATATGAGGCTAATACTTGACCATTAAATATTCAAATGATCATATTACAGTCACGTTATCCAGTAATTACAACTTCAGTCACAATGATCAAATATTAACAAGTATGTATATTAATAAAAGACTATTTACCTACTATTCTTAAATATGTTTATTTATATATAACAAATAGAAAATGATCCATAATAGCAAAAATAATTGTTGATAAAAATGGGTCAAAGACATCTGACATATGCAATAACTTACACTAAAAATATAAACTTTAGGAGTATGTTACATACAAACACATTAAAAAATAATATAAAAAATACAAGCATGTGTTTTATTGCTTTCAGTTTTCCACGCAACTCACCTACATTTGTAATCTAATACACATGTTGCACAAGACAGCTAGCATCAGCATGCACAATACAGCACTACCAATCAATATTGTCGACCTATGTTGTCAAAGGCCCAAGGCGCACTCAAGGCGTATTGGTCTCACCCGGAGCCTAGGCGCAAGGCACAAAAAAAGCGCGAGCCCGGCTAAAAAAAGCGCACGTAGAGAGGAAAAAATAAAAAATATATTATGCTTTGAAAATTAATTAATCGATAATATGCAACAAAGAAACAATTACATATACATTTAATATCTAGATAATAATTAATAAAGATACCAAAAGTTCACTGATTAGTAAACGAAACATCATAATTTCATCCCAATAGATAAAACAATTACTGTTATTAACATCTTTAAAGCCCAATTAGTTAATCAAACAATAAGCCATGCAAATAAAAACAAGTCAAAACATAATGAAAAAGTTAAGCCCAACAGATAAATAAAAACCCAAACAAAACCCATTTAGGAAGTTAGGTTAGGGTATCGGACAATAACAAAAAAATGCGCCGCACTTGGAAGATAGAAGAAAGCAGCCTCTTGTCTAAACTACCATATAACACCCATAAAGGAAAACCGACTCTTTGGGTAAAAACAAACGACAATAACAATAGTTTTCAACGAAGACGATACGAAACCGGTTTCCTGATTCGGCCAAACAATATGAAACTCGAAAGTCTACAATAACACTATCTTTGGGTAAAAACAAACGATAATGGTACAAGACATTAACACTATCTTCAAAATGTAAAATCATGTACAGATGTAATCAAGTGATCATATTACAGTCACAACTTCAGAAACAAATCTCACTTGCTTTGAGTTCCAAAATAATAACAGACCCGTATGTAAAACCAAAAATAATAACAGACCCTAAAACATTGAGCAGAACTAATCAAGAAACCTAAATATAGCATCAAATATAACATACATACCTATTTTGAAGATCGGATGATTTCAAGAGACGGGTCTTCGTAGATGAAATGATGGGTATGTTGAACTTTGTTTGATTTTATTAGGGTTAATTGAAGATATATAGACAGAGAAGGGTTATTGCTTGAAGGTAGGATGATGAAGGCGGGTTGTTTGATTTTATTTAGGTTAAAAATGGCGGGGTATGAAATATCTAAATGCAGAGAAAAAAAAAAGCGGGCCTATGAAATTTTGAAGTGCAGAGCGAGAAACTTGGTAATTAAAAGGGATTGAGGGCCTTGCCATAATGAAGCTTACTTGTGTGATCCTCTTCCACGTGATGTACCTCACAGCAACTTTACAATTACTTTTCTTTGTTTATTTTTTCAATGTTTATGGTCCTATTTGTGGGTGTAATCAAGAAAGAATCAACGGCCACTTTTTTTTTATTAATAATTGGACCAATAAAAAAACCACACTCTCACACTCATTCTCAACCAACACCATTACTCCATTTTTACCTCAACGTTATCACTCACTTCACGTGGAGCCTACGTGTCATTTCTTTGAGTTTTAATTGGGTGTGACCCAAATTTATCTCACACCCATTACGGATGGTCTAATAATACAAGAAAAAATACAATATAAAAGTGACGGTTATAATAAAAAAATTGAATTATATTAACTCAAAAATAAAAAATTCACGGTTACCAGCTTGTTAGATAGAACCAGAAAACGGTTCACGGGACCACTACCAGCATGGGTGGCGGTGATGTACCGTGCTGGTAGTGGGGTACCCGTGACCAATTCGGGTGGCGTCTCGTCCCCCCTAACACAACATTTTAATTTAGGTATGCAATTGATTCAATATTATCATACACGAAATAATAATAATAATAATAATAATAATAATAATAATAATAATAATAATATTAATAATAATAATAATAATAAATAACATTACTAGAAAATTCCTCGTATGATAAAGCAAAAGTTATAAAATCATAAAAGAACAAAAGTCATAAAACTATAAAAGAACAATGTGTGACACCCGACAATTTCCGATCTACACTGACGTGACTTCATGATTTAAAACAAATAAATAAATAAATATTTATTTCAAATATTGCTAATTATTAAATTTCGGAAGTTTACGGATCGTTTTAACAACGGGAACTGCGACCGATTTAATTAACGCGATTTAAGCGCGTGTTCTGAAAACACGCGTCGGACGTCGAAAATAATTATAGTTATGCTCGGTTTTGTATTTCGAACAAAACCGACTACTTTTTATAATTAATTATGGAGCCTAATTAGAAACCGAGACGTTTTACGTTTATACGGGTTCGATACGCGGTACAAGTCACCTACCAATAAACCCTAGGTATATATTCATCTTATTCTTCTTCTTCCTCTCATTTTCACCCAACACACAAACCCTAACCTCCCTCTCTCTCTCTAACCCGTCACTCTCTCTCTCTACCCTCCCTCTCATCTCCCTCGTCACTCTCTCTCCCTCCTCTACCTTGTATTAACAGCCGGCCGACCACCTCCCTTGGTGGCGGCGGCGGCGCAGTGGTCCAACCGTCCGTTCGGGCAGAAGAAAGGGGGCAGCGGAGGGTTATGTGAGGTGGTGGTTCGAGTTAGTGGTGGATCTGTCAGGTGATAGTGGCTGTGGAGACAAACAGGGGCGGCGGCGTTTGGTTTTAGGCCCATCGGGCTGTGGTGCTTCCTGGTGGTTCCAGCGGTGGCTGTTGGGTCAGAACACAGACGCAAGGACAACTCATCAGGGGCTTTATGGTGGTTATTGTGGTGTTTTGGGTTCGTGTGGGGGTTACAGGAGTCGTGTGTGGTGGCCGATGGTTGTAATCAGGCAGATTCTTGGTGGCCGAAGATCTTGGGTTTGAATACAGAGGTGGCGGCGTGGTGGTTGTTCAGGGTCGGAGGTTTAGTTTTGGGTTCCGATTGGGTTTGGTTTGGTGTTGACCGATGATGGTTATGGGTGTTGGGTCACAAGTTGTTCCAGTGGCTGGTAAGGTTCGATCTGTTCGTGTTTGTTTCAGGTCCGACATGGTGCTCGGGTTTGGGTTGAGTTTGGTTCGGGTTTGGTTTGATTTTGTTTCGGGTCAGTTATGGTTGGCTCGGTCCAGATCTGGTTGGTTCGCATCTGGTCAACACGCGGTCAAGCTGGTCAAACTTCGGTTCCGGTCTAAACGTAGTTCGAGGTGGCTTCGGGTTACGCGCGTACGATTCGGTATAACTTGTATTCGAGTTTACTATTTATTTATTTGTAGATATTATGTATTTATAAATGTTGTATATTTGTAAATATTCTATATTTATGAATATTATATATTTATAAATATATTGATATGGATGAAATATTTTCGACTCGCGAGCGGACCGAATAATAATAAACGGTAACTATATAAACGAACGATTTGGTAAACGATTAACTTGACGTGACTTATGGTTTCAAACTCGGACTAAATATAATTGGACTTTATTGTCGGACTATATTCTATATATATATATTGGTATATATATATATATTTATAGGATCAAGTATAGATAGATGTCGAAACGTATAGTCTCGTGAATCGGAATTGTGGATAAAAGGATTTGATAACTTGTGTTTGTAAGTTGATTTTGGGGAAAATTGTAGACAACGAGTGTTGTCTGGTTTGTACAAAAACAGAGGAAACTCTGCCCGAATTTTTATAAAATCAAAGAGTAACGGACTGCTATTTCTATAAATAAGTTCCCTAAGTGTTTTGGACAAATACATTTTATACAAATTGAAATACTTTTAAAGACGAGCTATTTGTAGCAATAAAGATGGATTTCAAACAATATTTGAGATAAAGTAACAATTGTTATTAATCGGTTTTAATAACTAAACATGTATTTCTTAAAGAGCATTTTTCCTAAAAGTAAGTATACTGGACACACATTTATATGGATTACGAGACGAGCTAGGATTCAGGATAATTATACGTTTCGGGTGTTAGTCCAACTTGGTTACATACGGATAGCGACAAGCGTGCAACTTGGGTGCTATGTAATACGTGAATTAAGATAAGTCATGATCGGTTCGTCGAGTTGAAACGTTTTGAGACTCGTGTTGGTTAATAAGCTAGGCTTATGTGTGATAGACTGTTAAGGTGTCCTTTATTGGTAATTAGGGCACGAGGAAGTCGGTCGAGGTTTCAGGCTTTGTTTGCTAGCTTAGCATGGACATTAAGGTGAGTTCATACCCCACTTTTTACTGTTTTTGTAAATGTTTTCGGGGGGAAGACATGCTTCTGTTATGAAAAACTGAGGAACTCAAAGCGAACAAAGTTTTGGAAAATGAAACGGGTTGCGTGAGTTTACGGCCCCACTTTACTTGGTTTTCACTTTTTGGGGGAGAAAACATGTGTTAAACAACTATTTGGTAACAACTGTCATACTATGGGTTTTCAAACGGTTTACTATACGATCTTTGGAAGTCCCGGGGGGAACCATGAATGTGCTGGTTTGCACAACGGGGAAATGTGAATAGCGCTATTGGGAGTGACCAACCCCACCCGTCGGCATGGAGCGCCGGGCGGGTGCATATTGTCTCAAACAGGAACAGGTTTACTATTCGGGCACAACAGCTGGTTTGCGAGTTAGTAATGGTTTTCCAATCGTAGTAGTAATAAAACATACGCCTAGCTAGCGTACTTTGGTTTACATTTAACATAGTATGGACACGTGGAACTTGGTATCTCTCGGTAACATTCTTGGAACATTTGGTAACATTTTGCAAAACTTATGAACTCACCAACTTTATGTTGACTTTTTAAGTATGTCTTTCAGGTTTAAACTTTGGTAACGGCACGGTTGGAGTAGGTGACACTTGGAATCGGGGATCCTAGAGGTTTAGAATTGGCGTTCAGGGAACCAGAGTCTTAGATGCAACTTTCCGCTGCGTTGGCAAAGGCACCAAACGTCACAACCGACTCGGGGAAAAGTCGGGGTGTGACAGTTTGGTATCAGAGCCATAGGTTTTAGCGAATTAGGTGTCTGCGTAGATATCTAGGCTTTAACCTGAGTTTGTTTCGAGATAGGGACCAAAATTTCTAAGACGTAATATTTAGCATGAACGCCTAGGAACTGAAATTCTAACCGTTGCCAAGTTTGTTACATGACTATTAGTGTATTTAATTACACTAGCTCAGCGTACGTTTCTTTGTCGAAAGGAACATTTGTTTTCTTATGTGAATTGGAAGTCAGAATTTTTCTATAATGGTATATAGAAAGGGTAATAGCACGTGATGGCTAGGTGTACTTCACGGGTGACTGGTGAGTCAACGCATTAGATATCAGAGTGGTTATTCGCATAGAGTAGCTGAGTCATTGTTTCTTGGTATGAGGAACAATTTACTTGTTTATATACTGTGTGTATTTATGTAAAGTATATATAGTACGTATCGCCAATGGTTCGGAGTATGCTATGTCGTCAAGGTCAACTTGGGGCAGAAACGTCTTGATGAGACACCTCGTTTTGCCAATGATGTTGCGAAGCTGGAATGCAATCGGGAGAAGCACTCGGAAAGGTGGCGCACACGACAAACATTATATTATGTGATATATACGTGCTATTATGTAAATGTGACGATTGCTTGTGATACAACTCATGATGGAGGTTAATAGGATGATCTTGTGAGGTAAATTTTCGATAACGTAGACGTCACGTTATCGCAAATCTACAGGCACTTGGTAGTTCTAAGAATTTCTATCGTAAGGGTATCTATATTGTTATGTGTTGTTGTAAATATTTATATTTATATATATATGAATAATGGATAAGTGTTGATCATTCTTTTGTTGTTGCGGACGTGATTGCCAATTCTACCCTGTTCGTATCATTTGTGACTTCGTTTTTCTTGAACCAGTTTAAGATCTTGATGATCTTGTTCCTTGAACTTCTAAGGTTCCTGTTTTAGAACCTAGTTATATCTTTTGGGTATGACTCACTTCTCTCTTCTTTTGTGTTTGTGGCCATCAACATTCAATCGTAAAGGAATCTAATTTTTGTTGATTCCTTATTCTTTTCACAGAACTAGGCACGTCTTTTGTACACACGTGTCAACTATTGTATGCTTGGATTCTTTAAACTTGTGAAGGTCCACTGTAGGGCTTCACATCGAACAACCGTTTCATTTATGATTTGTTTATCGTTACGTTGCTCGTAATGCTTGTTTCCTAGTCTTGATATGTCAGGCCGTTGTGGACAATGAATCTTTTGATACTTCATCGATGAGTTTCTTTAGAGTCGACACTTCAGTTAAATTGAATTGTTGGAATTTGATACAGCACCTTGTGGTGAACATTCATTCGACTAGTGATAGTGGATGGTTTTATTTGGCTTGCCTCATTTTCATCAGTTTGTTTGTTATTGTCTTAATCGAGACACGCCTTGCGGTGTGTAATGAAAGGTTGGCGTAATAGTTGCTTCGTTTTGATGTTGTTGTGGGCATGGATTGGTTGTCTTTGTATCGCGCTGAGATTGTTTGCTACGACAAGGTTATTCGGATTCCTCTCCCTGATGGAGAATTTCTTTCTGTGTACGGTATCAAGAGCGGTGCTCCGCTAAGTCTCATCTCCAGCATGAAAGCCCTTAAGTATCTTCGGAAGGGTTATTCGGCCGTTTTGGCACTCCTATCAGTTTCCTCTACTAACGAGAAGAAGATCGACGATATCCCTGTTGTACGCGAGTTTCCTGATGTTTTTCCCGATGATTTATCTGGTCTTCCTCCCCATCGTCAGGTTGAGTTCAGTATTGATCTTGTACCGGGCGCTGCTCCTATTGCTCGGGCCCCCTACCGTTTTGCACTTCCCGAGATGCAGGAATTGTCCAGTCAGTTGCAGGAACTCTTGGACAAGGGTTTCATCAGACCAAGTTCTTCCCCTTGGGGAGCCCCGATTCTGTTCGTCAAGAAGAAGGATGGAAGTTTTCGATTGTATGTGGATTACAGAGAGTTGAACAAGGTAACCATCAAGAACCGTTATCCTCTTCCCCGCATTGATGATCTGTTCGATCAAATCCAGGGTTCTAGCTACTACTTTAAGATTGATTTAAGGTCCGGTTATCACCAGTTACGCGTAAGGGAAGCTGACGTTGCAAAGACTGCCTTTCGGACACGTTATGGCCATTTTGAGTTCTTGGTCATGCCTTTCGGTCTCACTAACGCACCGGCGGGGTGAACCACAAGAGTCAGCATTCCAAGAACTGAAGTCTAAACTTTGTTCTGCTCCTATTCTGTCCTCGCCTGAAGGCACTGACGATTTCGTTGTTTACTATGATGCTTCTATTCGTGGTCTCGGTTGCGTGTTGATGCAACGCGGGAAAGTAATTGCATGTGCTTCTCGTCAACTCAAGGTGCACGAGAGGAACTACACCACCCATGACTTGGAGTTGGGTGCAGTGGTATTCGCGTTGAAAATTTGGAGACATTACTTGTACGGTACCAAATGCACCATCTACACCGATCACAAGAGTCTCCAGTATATTTTCGACCAACAACACCTGAACATACGACAGCGTCGCTGGGTTGAACTCCTGAATGACTATGATTGCGCCATTAAGTACCATCCTGGCAAGGCAAATGTGGTGGCAGACGCCTTGAGCAGGAAGGAATCAACAAACCCTCTTCGCGTTCGGGCGTTGCAGCTCACCATTCATTCCTCTCTACCTGACCAACTCCGTTCTGCTCAGTTAGAAGCTTTGAAGGAGGAAAACCTTAAAGCTGAGACTATGCACGGTGCCGACAAGCACCTCGAGCGAAGGCCTGATGGCCTGCACTACTTCGCAGAACGCATATGGGTTCCTTTATTCGGGGGACTTCGGGAACTTGTCTTAGATGAGGCTCACAAGTCCCGGTATTCTATTCATCCTGGTTCGGATAAGATGTACCAAGATCTAAAGGTGCTCTACTGGTTGCCAAACATGAGGTCGGATATAGCCTCATACGTGAGCAAATGCTTGACCTGTGCTAAGGTCAAGGTGGAATACCAGAAACCGTCGGGTCTCTTGCAACAACCTGAAATTCCAGAGTGGAAATGGGAACGGATTACAATGGACTTTGTCACGAAACTACCTAAGACACCGAGCGGGTGTGATAAGATATGGGTGATTGTTGATCGGTTGACGAAATCAGCCCATTTTCTCGCCATTAAGGAGACCGACACCATGGATCGTTTGGCTCGTCTTTATCTCAAGGAAGTTGTTTCTAAGCACGGGGTGCCGGTTTCTATTATTTCGGATCGTGACTCCCACTTTACTTCTCACTTCTGGAAGTTTTTGCACAAGGCTTTGGGTACCCAGCTAGACATGAGTACAGCTTATCACCCACAGACTGACGATCAGAGTGAACGCACGATTCAAACCCTAGAAGACATGCTTCGGGCATGTGTGATCGATTTTGGCAAAAGTTGGGAAGCTCATCTACCGTTAGTAGAATTCTCGTACAACAACAGTTACCACACGAGCATCAAGGCAACTCCGTTCGAAGCACTGTACGGGCGGAAATGCCGGTCCCCTCTTTGTTGGGCTGAGGTGGGTGAGAGTCAACTCACTGGGCCTGAGCTAGTGTACGAAACTTCGGAAAAGATCGTACAGATTCGTAACCGGTTGGCAGCGGCACGGGATCGGCAAAAGAGTTATGCCGATCAGCGTCGCAAGCCATTAGAGTTCCAAGTTGATGACAAAGTACTTCTGAAAGTTTCACCGTGGAAGAGCGTCATACGCTTTGGGAAGCGTGGCAAACTTAACCCTCGGTATGTCGGACCATTTACGATCCTGGAACGGATTGGACCGGTGGCATATCGACTTGATTTACCGACGGAGCTCGGCAACGTACATAACGTCTTCCATGTGTCTAACTTAAAGAAGTGTCTGGCTGACGAGTCTCTTATTGTTCCATTGGAATTCGAATCGAGATATGTTACCACTGTAGCTGAATGAATCTCGGGGCGAGATTCCTTTTAACGTGGGGATGATGTGACAACTCGGGTAAATCTCTCTCTTGGTTTCTATCTTTTGGTTTGTTTCTCTTGTTACTCCTCTTGGTACTTGTGCAATTTTCGGGACGAAAATTCTTTTAACGTGGGGATGATGTGACACCCGGCAATTTCCGATCTACACTGACGTGACTTCATGATTTAAAACAAATAAATAAATAAATATTTATTTCAAATATTGCTAATTATTAAATTTCGGAAGTTTACGGATCGTTTTAACAACGGGAACTGCGACCGATTTAATTAACGCGATTTAAGCGCGTGTTCTGAAAACACGCGTCGGACGTCGAAAATAATTATAGTTATGCTCGGTTTTGTATTTCGAACAAAACCGACTACTTTTTATAATTAATTATGGAGCCTAATTAGAAACCGAGACGTTTTACGTTTATACGGGTTCGATACGCGGTACAAGTCACCTACCAATAAACCCTAGGTATATATTCATCTTATTCTTCTTCTTCCTCTCATTTTCACCCAACACACAAACCCTAACCTCCCTCTCTCTCTCTAACCCGTCACTCTCTCTCTCTACCCTCCCTCTCATCTCCCTCGTCACTCTCTCTCCCTCCTCTACCTTGTATTAACAGCCGGCCGACCACCTCCCTTGGTGGCGGCGGCGGCGCAGTGGTCCAACCGTCCGTTCGGGCAGAAGAAAGGGGGCAGCGGAGGGTTATGTGAGGTGGTGGTTCGAGTTAGTGGTGGATCTGTCAGGTGATAGTGGCTGTGGAGACAAACAGGGGCGGCGGCGTTTGGTTTTAGGCCCATCGGGCTGTGGTGCTTCCTGGTGGTTCCAGCGGTGGCTGTTGGGTCAGAACACAGACGCAAGGACAACTCATCAGGGGCTTTATGGTGGTTATTGTGGTGTTTTGGGTTCGTGTGGGGGTTACAGGAGTCGTGTGTGGTGGCCGATGGTTGTAATCAGGCAGATTCTTGGTGGCCGAAGATCTTGGGTTTGAATACAGAGGTGGCGGCGTGGTGGTTGTTCAGGGTCGGAGGTTTAGTTTTGGGTTCCGATTGGGTTTGGTTTGGTGTTGACCGATGATGGTTATGGGTGTTGGGTCACAAGTTGTTCCAGTGGCTGGTAAGGTTCGATCTGTTCGTGTTTGTTTCAGGTCCGACATGGTGCTCGGGTTTGGGTTGAGTTTGGTTCGGGTTTGGTTTGATTTTGTTTCGGGTCAGTTATGGTTGGCTCGGTCCAGATCTGGTTGGTTCGCATCTGGTCAACACGCGGTCAAGCTGGTCAAACTTCGGTTCCGGTCTAAACGTAGTTCGAGGTGGCTTCGGGTTACGCGCGTACGATTCGGTATAACTTGTATTCGAGTTTACTATTTATTTATTTGTAGATATTATGTATTTATAAATGTTGTATATTTGTAAATATTCTATATTTATGAATATTATATATTTATAAATATATTGATATGGATGAAATATTTTCGACTCGCGAGCGGACCGAATAATAATAAACGGTAACTATATAAACGAACGATTTGGTAAACGATTAACTTGACGTGACTTATGGTTTCAAACTCGGACTAAATATAATTGGACTTTATTGTCGGACTATATTCTATATATATATATTGGTATATATATATATATTTATAGGATCAAGTATAGATAGATGTCGAAACGTATAGTCTCGTGAATCGGAATTGTGGATAAAAGGATTTGATAACTTGTGTTTGTAAGTTGATTTTGGGGAAAATTGTAGACAACGAGTGTTGTCTGGTTTGTACAAAAACAGAGGAAACTCTGCCCGAATTTTTATAAAATCAAAGAGTAACGGACTGCTATTTCTATAAATAAGTTCCCTAAGTGTTTTGGACAAATACATTTTATACAAATTGAAATACTTTTAAAGACGAGCTATTTGTAGCAATAAAGATGGATTTCAAACAATATTTGAGATAAAGTAACAATTGTTATTAATCGGTTTTAATAACTAAACATGTATTTCTTAAAGAGCATTTTTCCTAAAAGTAAGTATACTGGACACACATTTATATGGATTACGAGACGAGCTAGGATTCAGGATAATTATACGTTTCGGGTGTTAGTCCAACTTGGTTACATACGGATAGCGACAAGCGTGCAACTTGGGTGCTATGTAATACGTGAATTAAGATAAGTCATGATCGGTTCGTCGAGTTGAAACGTTTTGAGACTCGTGTTGGTTAATAAGCTAGGCTTATGTGTGATAGACTGTTAAGGTGTCCTTTATTGGTAATTAGGGCACGAGGAAGTCGGTCGAGGTTTCAGGCTTTGTTTGCTAGCTTAGCATGGACATTAAGGTGAGTTCATACCCCACTTTTTACTGTTTTTGTAAATGTTTTCGGGGGGAAGACATGCTTCTGTTATGAAAAACTGAGGAACTCAAAGCGAACAAAGTTTTGGAAAATGAAACGGGTTGCGTGAGTTTACGGCCCCACTTTACTTGGTTTTCACTTTTTGGGGGAGAAAACATGTGTTAAACAACTATTTGGTAACAACTGTCATACTATGGGTTTTCAAACGGTTTACTATACGATCTTTGGAAGTCCCGGGGGGAACCATGAATGTGCTGGTTTGCACAACGGGGAAATGTGAATAGCGCTATTGGGAGTGACCAACCCCACCCGTCGGCATGGAGCGCCGGGCGGGTGCATATTGTCTCAAACAGGAACAGGTTTACTATTCGGGCACAACAGCTGGTTTGCGAGTTAGTAATGGTTTTCCAATCGTAGTAGTAATAAAACATACGCCTAGCTAGCGTACTTTGGTTTACATTTAACATAGTATGGACACGTGGAACTTGGTATCTCTCGGTAACATTCTTGGAACATTTGGTAACATTTTGCAAAACTTATGAACTCACCAACTTTATGTTGACTTTTTAAGTATGTCTTTCAGGTTTAAACTTTGGTAACGGCACGGTTGGAGTAGGTGACACTTGGAATCGGGGATCCTAGAGGTTTAGAATTGGCGTTCAGGGAACCAGAGTCTTAGATGCAACTTTCCGCTGCGTTGGCAAAGGCACCAAACGTCACAACCGACTCGGGGAAAAGTCGGGGTGTGACAGTTTGGTATCAGAGCCATAGGTTTTAGCGAATTAGGTGTCTGCGTAGATATCTAGGCTTTAACCTGAGTTTGTTTCGAGATAGGGACCAAAATTTCTAAGACGTAATATTTAGCATGAACGCCTAGGAACTGAAATTCTAACCGTTGCCAAGTTTGTTACATGACTATTAGTGTATTTAATTACACTAGCTCAGCGTACGTTTCTTTGTCGAAAGGAACATTTGTTTTCTTATGTGAATTGGAAGTCAGAATTTTTCTATAATGGTATATAGAAAGGGTAATAGCACGTGATGGCTAGGTGTACTTCACGGGTGACTGGTGAGTCAACGCATTAGATATCAGAGTGGTTATTCGCATAGAGTAGCTGAGTCATTGTTTCTTGGTATGAGGAACAATTTACTTGTTTATATACTGTGTGTATTTATGTAAAGTATATATAGTACGTATCGCCAATGGTTCGGAGTATGCTATGTCGTCAAGGTCAACTTGGGGCAGAAACGTCTTGATGAGACACCTCGTTTTGCCAATGATGTTGCGAAGCTGGAATGCAATCGGGAGAAGCACTCGGAAAGGTGGCGCACACGACAAACATTATATTATGTGATATATACGTGCTATTATGTAAATGTGACGATTGCTTGTGATACAACTCATGATGGAGGTTAATAGGATGATCTTGTGAGGTAAATTTTCGATAACGTAGACGTCACGTTATCGCAAATCTACAGGCACTTGGTAGTTCTAAGAATTTCTATCGTAAGGGTATCTATATTGTTATGTGTTGTTGTAAATATTTATATTTATATATATATGAATAATGGATAAGTGTTGATCATTCTTTTGTTGTTGCGGACGTGATTGCCAATTCTACCCTGTTCGTATCATTTGTGACTTCGTTTTTCTTGAACCAGTTTAAGATCTTGATGATCTTGTTCCTTGAACTTCTAAGGTTCCTGTTTTAGAACCTAGTTATATCTTTTGGGTATGACTCACTTCTCTCTTCTTTTGTGTTTGTGGCCATCAACATTCAATCGTAAAGGAATCTAATTTTTGTTGATTCCTTATTCTTTTCACAGAACTAGGCACGTCTTTTGTACACACGTGTCAACTATTGTATGCTTGGATTCTTTAAACTTGTGAAGGTCCACTGTAGGGCTTCACATCGAACAACCGTTTCATTTATGATTTGTTTATCGTTACGTTGCTCGTAATGCTTGTTTCCTAGTCTTGATATGTCAGGCCGTTGTGGACAATGAATCTTTTGATACTTCATCGATGAGTTTCTTTAGAGTCGACACTTCAGTTAAATTGAATTGTTGGAATTTGATACAGCACCTTGTGGTGAACATTCATTCGACTAGTGATAGTGGATGGTTTTATTTGGCTTGCCTCATTTTCATCAGTTTGTTTGTTATTGTCTTAATCGAGACACGCCTTGCGGTGTGTAATGAAAGGTTGGCGTAATAGTTGCTTCGTTTTGATGTTGTTGTGGGCATGGATTGGTTGTCTTTGTATCGCGCTGAGATTGTTTGCTACGACAAGGTTATTCGGATTCCTCTCCCTGATGGAGAATTTCTTTCTGTGTACGGTATCAAGAGCGGTGCTCCGCTAAGTCTCATCTCCAGCATGAAAGCCCTTAAGTATCTTCGGAAGGGTTATTCGGCCGTTTTGGCACTCCTATCAGTTTCCTCTACTAACGAGAAGAAGATCGACGATATCCCTGTTGTACGCGAGTTTCCTGATGTTTTTCCCGATGATTTATCTGGTCTTCCTCCCCATCGTCAGGTTGAGTTCAGTATTGATCTTGTACCGGGCGCTGCTCCTATTGCTCGGGCCCCCTACCGTTTTGCACTTCCCGAGATGCAGGAATTGTCCAGTCAGTTGCAGGAACTCTTGGACAAGGGTTTCATCAGACCAAGTTCTTCCCCTTGGGGAGCCCCGATTCTGTTCGTCAAGAAGAAGGATGGAAGTTTTCGATTGTATGTGGATTACAGAGAGTTGAACAAGGTAACCATCAAGAACCGTTATCCTCTTCCCCGCATTGATGATCTGTTCGATCAAATCCAGGGTTCTAGCTACTACTTTAAGATTGATTTAAGGTCCGGTTATCACCAGTTACGCGTAAGGGAAGCTGACGTTGCAAAGACTGCCTTTCGGACACGTTATGGCCATTTTGAGTTCTTGGTCATGCCTTTCGGTCTCACTAACGCACCGGCGGGGTGAACCACAAGAGTCAGCATTCCAAGAACTGAAGTCTAAACTTTGTTCTGCTCCTATTCTGTCCTCGCCTGAAGGCACTGACGATTTCGTTGTTTACTATGATGCTTCTATTCGTGGTCTCGGTTGCGTGTTGATGCAACGCGGGAAAGTAATTGCATGTGCTTCTCGTCAACTCAAGGTGCACGAGAGGAACTACACCACCCATGACTTGGAGTTGGGTGCAGTGGTATTCGCGTTGAAAATTTGGAGACATTACTTGTACGGTACCAAATGCACCATCTACACCGATCACAAGAGTCTCCAGTATATTTTCGACCAACAACACCTGAACATACGACAGCGTCGCTGGGTTGAACTCCTGAATGACTATGATTGCGCCATTAAGTACCATCCTGGCAAGGCAAATGTGGTGGCAGACGCCTTGAGCAGGAAGGAATCAACAAACCCTCTTCGCGTTCGGGCGTTGCAGCTCACCATTCATTCCTCTCTACCTGACCAACTCCGTTCTGCTCAGTTAGAAGCTTTGAAGGAGGAAAACCTTAAAGCTGAGACTATGCACGGTGCCGACAAGCACCTCGAGCGAAGGCCTGATGGCCTGCACTACTTCGCAGAACGCATATGGGTTCCTTTATTCGGGGGACTTCGGGAACTTGTCTTAGATGAGGCTCACAAGTCCCGGTATTCTATTCATCCTGGTTCGGATAAGATGTACCAAGATCTAAAGGTGCTCTACTGGTTGCCAAACATGAGGTCGGATATAGCCTCATACGTGAGCAAATGCTTGACCTGTGCTAAGGTCAAGGTGGAATACCAGAAACCGTCGGGTCTCTTGCAACAACCTGAAATTCCAGAGTGGAAATGGGAACGGATTACAATGGACTTTGTCACGAAACTACCTAAGACACCGAGCGGGTGTGATAAGATATGGGTGATTGTTGATCGGTTGACGAAATCAGCCCATTTTCTCGCCATTAAGGAGACCGACACCATGGATCGTTTGGCTCGTCTTTATCTCAAGGAAGTTGTTTCTAAGCACGGGGTGCCGGTTTCTATTATTTCGGATCGTGACTCCCACTTTACTTCTCACTTCTGGAAGTTTTTGCACAAGGCTTTGGGTACCCAGCTAGACATGAGTACAGCTTATCACCCACAGACTGACGATCAGAGTGAACGCACGATTCAAACCCTAGAAGACATGCTTCGGGCATGTGTGATCGATTTTGGCAAAAGTTGGGAAGCTCATCTACCGTTAGTAGAATTCTCGTACAACAACAGTTACCACACGAGCATCAAGGCAACTCCGTTCGAAGCACTGTACGGGCGGAAATGCCGGTCCCCTCTTTGTTGGGCTGAGGTGGGTGAGAGTCAACTCACTGGGCCTGAGCTAGTGTACGAAACTTCGGAAAAGATCGTACAGATTCGTAACCGGTTGGCAGCGGCACGGGATCGGCAAAAGAGTTATGCCGATCAGCGTCGCAAGCCATTAGAGTTCCAAGTTGATGACAAAGTACTTCTGAAAGTTTCACCGTGGAAGAGCGTCATACGCTTTGGGAAGCGTGGCAAACTTAACCCTCGGTATGTCGGACCATTTACGATCCTGGAACGGATTGGACCGGTGGCATATCGACTTGATTTACCGACGGAGCTCGGCAACGTACATAACGTCTTCCATGTGTCTAACTTAAAGAAGTGTCTGGCTGACGAGTCTCTTATTGTTCCATTGGAATTCGAATCGAGATATGTTACCACTGTAGCTGAATGAATCTCGGGGCGAGATTCCTTTTAACGTGGGGATGATGTGACAACTCGGGTAAATCTCTCTCTTGGTTTCTATCTTTTGGTTTGTTTCTCTTGTTACTCCTCTTGGTACTTGTGCAATTTTCGGGACGAAAATTCTTTTAACGTGGGGATGATGTGACACCCGGCAATTTCCGATCTACACTGACGTGACTTCATGATTTAAAACAAATAAATAAATAAATATTTATTTCAAATATTGCTAATTATTAAATTTCGGAAGTTTACGGATCGTTTTAACAACGGGAACTGCGACCGATTTAATTAACGCGATTTAAGCGCGTGTTCTGAAAACACGCGTCGGACGTCGAAAATAATTATAGTTATGCTCGGTTTTGTATTTCGAACAAAACCGACTACTTTTTATAATTAATTATGGAGCCTAATTAGAAACCGAGACGTTTTACGTTTATACGGGTTCGATACGCGGTACAAGTCACCTACCAATAAACCCTAGGTATATATTCATCTTATTCTTCTTCTTCCTCTCATTTTCACCCAACACACAAACCCTAACCTCCCTCTCTCTCTCTAACCCGTCACTCTCTCTCTCTACCCTCCCTCTCATCTCCCTCGTCACTCTCTCTCCCTCCTCTACCTTGTATTAACAGCCGGCCGACCACCTCCCTTGGTGGCGGCGGCGGCGCAGTGGTCCAACCGTCCGTTCGGGCAGAAGAAAGGGGGCAGCGGAGGGTTATGTGAGGTGGTGGTTCGAGTTAGTGGTGGATCTGTCAGGTGATAGTGGCTGTGGAGACAAACAGGGGCGGCGGCGTTTGGTTTTAGGCCCATCGGGCTGTGGTGCTTCCTGGTGGTTCCAGCGGTGGCTGTTGGGTCAGAACACAGACGCAAGGACAACTCATCAGGGGCTTTATGGTGGTTATTGTGGTGTTTTGGGTTCGTGTGGGGGTTACAGGAGTCGTGTGTGGTGGCCGATGGTTGTAATCAGGCAGATTCTTGGTGGCCGAAGATCTTGGGTTTGAATACAGAGGTGGCGGCGTGGTGGTTGTTCAGGGTCGGAGGTTTAGTTTTGGGTTCCGATTGGGTTTGGTTTGGTGTTGACCGATGATGGTTATGGGTGTTGGGTCACAAGTTGTTCCAGTGGCTGGTAAGGTTCGATCTGTTCGTGTTTGTTTCAGGTCCGACATGGTGCTCGGGTTTGGGTTGAGTTTGGTTCGGGTTTGGTTTGATTTTGTTTCGGGTCAGTTATGGTTGGCTCGGTCCAGATCTGGTTGGTTCGCATCTGGTCAACACGCGGTCAAGCTGGTCAAACTTCGGTTCCGGTCTAAACGTAGTTCGAGGTGGCTTCGGGTTACGCGCGTACGATTCGGTATAACTTGTATTCGAGTTTACTATTTATTTATTTGTAGATATTATGTATTTATAAATGTTGTATATTTGTAAATATTCTATATTTATGAATATTATATATTTATAAATATATTGATATGGATGAAATATTTTCGACTCGCGAGCGGACCGAATAATAATAAACGGTAACTATATAAACGAACGATTTGGTAAACGATTAACTTGACGTGACTTATGGTTTCAAACTCGGACTAAATATAATTGGACTTTATTGTCGGACTATATTCTATATATATATATTGGTATATATATATATATTTATAGGATCAAGTATAGATAGATGTCGAAACGTATAGTCTCGTGAATCGGAATTGTGGATAAAAGGATTTGATAACTTGTGTTTGTAAGTTGATTTTGGGGAAAATTGTAGACAACGAGTGTTGTCTGGTTTGTACAAAAACAGAGGAAACTCTGCCCGAATTTTTATAAAATCAAAGAGTAACGGACTGCTATTTCTATAAATAAGTTCCCTAAGTGTTTTGGACAAATACATTTTATACAAATTGAAATACTTTTAAAGACGAGCTATTTGTAGCAATAAAGATGGATTTCAAACAATATTTGAGATAAAGTAACAATTGTTATTAATCGGTTTTAATAACTAAACATGTATTTCTTAAAGAGCATTTTTCCTAAAAGTAAGTATACTGGACACACATTTATATGGATTACGAGACGAGCTAGGATTCAGGATAATTATACGTTTCGGGTGTTAGTCCAACTTGGTTACATACGGATAGCGACAAGCGTGCAACTTGGGTGCTATGTAATACGTGAATTAAGATAAGTCATGATCGGTTCGTCGAGTTGAAACGTTTTGAGACTCGTGTTGGTTAATAAGCTAGGCTTATGTGTGATAGACTGTTAAGGTGTCCTTTATTGGTAATTAGGGCACGAGGAAGTCGGTCGAGGTTTCAGGCTTTGTTTGCTAGCTTAGCATGGACATTAAGGTGAGTTCATACCCCACTTTTTACTGTTTTTGTAAATGTTTTCGGGGGGAAGACATGCTTCTGTTATGAAAAACTGAGGAACTCAAAGCGAACAAAGTTTTGGAAAATGAAACGGGTTGCGTGAGTTTACGGCCCCACTTTACTTGGTTTTCACTTTTTGGGGGAGAAAACATGTGTTAAACAACTATTTGGTAACAACTGTCATACTATGGGTTTTCAAACGGTTTACTATACGATCTTTGGAAGTCCCGGGGGGAACCATGAATGTGCTGGTTTGCACAACGGGGAAATGTGAATAGCGCTATTGGGAGTGACCAACCCCACCCGTCGGCATGGAGCGCCGGGCGGGTGCATATTGTCTCAAACAGGAACAGGTTTACTATTCGGGCACAACAGCTGGTTTGCGAGTTAGTAATGGTTTTCCAATCGTAGTAGTAATAAAACATACGCCTAGCTAGCGTACTTTGGTTTACATTTAACATAGTATGGACACGTGGAACTTGGTATCTCTCGGTAACATTCTTGGAACATTTGGTAACATTTTGCAAAACTTATGAACTCACCAACTTTATGTTGACTTTTTAAGTATGTCTTTCAGGTTTAAACTTTGGTAACGGCACGGTTGGAGTAGGTGACACTTGGAATCGGGGATCCTAGAGGTTTAGAATTGGCGTTCAGGGAACCAGAGTCTTAGATGCAACTTTCCGCTGCGTTGGCAAAGGCACCAAACGTCACAACCGACTCGGGGAAAAGTCGGGGTGTGACACAATGACTACGATGAAATTGCACTCATCATGCCAAAGAGTCATCATCATCACAATTTTGATTTGGATCATCGGAATCATGCTCAATCTCAAAATCAAGTACAGATTCGTTGTTAAAAAAAAGTTTACCCCCGTCATCAAATTCGTCATCAATATCTTCTAAGTCATTCACAGGAGCATTTACATTACGTATTGCTATAACTTCCTCGTATGGTAATGTTTCGGGTTCTACTTCATTTCGAACAATGAGAGACGTTTCAGGTAATTCTTCGGTTGGGTGAAAAGGTGGTAACTCACTAGACTCATCCTCTTGAAATATATCATTCATCGATACTTCATGTTCATCTTGCTCAGGTATATCATAAATGTTGCGATGTTGTACTTTCTGTACCACCATCCAATTCTTTCCACGTGCCTTATCATTCAGATAAAAAACTTGTTGAGCTTGATTAGCCAAAATAAATGGTCCGTCTACATACCAGTTGGATGAAATGTCAATTGATGTCAATTTGTTATCAACTACCATCCGTTTTCCCTTTGGATTGGTATTATACCATTTGCAACGAAACATGAATACCTTTCTACCAAGTATAAAATCCAACTCCAAAACTTCAAGTAACACGCCATAATAAATCATTGATTCATCCTCACCCCCTACACAAACTCCACTACATTGTGTAGTGAACTTGTCATCACGCTCCTTGCAACGAAATCTAACACCATGCACAATGCAACTTTGCCAGCTATTGTAGCGATCATCAGGAAATTGTGATAATGCGTACACATCATCGGTTGCTCGGGGATCACCATTGAATCTTAAAATAGCCATCTGTAAACACATAAGTTAAGTTATCATTGTGCTTAATATCAATTCAATTAAATTAATACATTTTTAGTTATACCTTTTTCTTGAACCATAAGGGAAATTCTTGTTTCTGTATGCTATCTATATTTGCTTCTCTTATACCTCTGGATGATAACGTCTCTTTGTGCTCCCTAAATTTAAAATCAAGTGAGTCTTTATTTTTCAGTTGACTATTAAATACAAATTAAAATATAGATAAATACAGTAAACTCACTTTAGGTAACTATCAAGTTCAACTCCGCAATTGTTGTAGATATACCATCGCACCACATTAGCATAGTCCCCAAGTTGTTTGAATTTCGAAGCCCCCAAGGTACGAACTTTATTGTTGAATAACTCCATCTCGTAATTAGTGGCCAGTACATCCCAATTACGTTCTGCACGGTTGAATGTTGTCTCGATATCATCTACATAACGAGATAAAAACGTGATAGCCTCGTCGACAACATACGCTTCAGTAATTGAGCCATCAGGACGTGCAAAGTTACGGACATATCCCTTGTACGTACCCATACGACGTTCGATCCCGTACATCCATCTTTGGCTTACCGGGCCTCCTAATAATGCCTCATCAGGTAAATGTACACACAAGTGAACCATGATCGTAAAAAATGCCGGAGGAAATATTTTCTCAAGTTTACACAATATGATAACAATCCCGGTCTTCATATCCTCAAGTTCTTTGGCATATAGTGTTTTAGAGCATATTTTTTGAAAGAATTGGCAAAACTCGATCAAAGTTTCACGTATATCTTTTTGGAGAAAAGGGAGAATGGCTACTGGGAGTATCTTCTGAAGCAATACATGACAATCATGCATTTTCATCCCTCCAAGTGTATTATGGTCCGTCACACATCGACTGATGTTAGACGCATAGCCATCGGGTAGACGAACAGACTTGATAAATTTGCAAAACTCCACACATTCATCTTTAGTCAATGTGAAGTTGGCATGAGGTTTCTCAAATCTTCCATTTCTCTCTTTCAACCACTGTTCCTTGCGAATGTTAAGATCCTCCAAGTCTAAACGTGCTTTTGTAGTATCTTTTGATTTCACTGGATCATTTAGTAGCGTCCCTACTATATTATCACATACATTTTTTTCTATATGCATGACATCCAGATTATGACGCATCAATAATTTTGACCAGTATGGAAGTTCAAACAATATACTCTTTTTTGACCAGTTCAATTCATCTGTACCTCGTTTACGCTTCCTATCCTCGTTACCTGGTGCTTTTCCGGTAGTGCATGTAGGTATATCCTCCAACTGTCGCAAAATATCATCACCTGTAAATTGACGAGGTTGTTGTCTTTTCTCTTGCTTTCCATCAAACTCTAAGTTCTTTCTCCACCTATGTTTTTTATCTAAAAAACACCGGTGCCCTGTATAACATTGTTTACCTCGAATCCGGTTTGAACGAGTATCCTCTAGGCATATTGGACATGCCAATTTGCCCATAGTGCTCCACCCAGACAAGTAAGCATAAGCGGGGAAGTCACTAATCGTCCATATTACTGCAGCATAAAGAGTGAATTGGGTTTTCAAATATCCATCATATGCTTCAACCCCATCATGCCATAAAACTTTAAGCTCATCTACAAGAGGCCTTAAGAATACATCAAAGTCTTTGCCAGGAGATTTTGGACCTGGAATCAATAAAGTTAGAAGGTAATTGCTCTTATGCATTGTACACCAAGGTGGCATGTTATATGGCATCAAAATGACTGGCCACATACTATGTGTTGTTGTCATATTACTAAAAGGGTTAAACCCATCCGAAGCAAGCCCTAATCGTACACTCCTCGAATCATTTGCAAAATTCGGATATAGCTCGTCAAAATGTTTCCAAGCCCTTCCATCAGCAGGATGACGCAAAACTCCCTGCTCATCCTTGCGTATTTCTTTATGCCACCGCATGTCTTTAGCTGTGTGGCGTGATGCATATAAGCGTTTCAAACGAGGTGTTAGTGGAAAGTAACGCAACTTCTTATACGCAATTTTGTTTCGCACATAACGATTACTTTGACAAACTGGACATACTATGGCATCTTTGTTGTCCCCGTAGAATATAGCACAATCATATTGACAAACATCAATAAGCTCATAACCTAAACCGGCTTCACAAAGCATCATTCTAGTATTGTAATAACTCTCTGGACAATTATTACCAAGAGGAAGTACTTCATGCAACAATCTCAGCAACATCTCAAAAGAACTATCAGTCCATTTGTTCATCACTTTCAAATTCATCAGTTTCACAACAAACGTCAAGGTAGAAGAATTCTTGCATCCTTCATACAAGGGATTATTTAGAGCTTCATGCAGCTTCTCATAACGAGTATTTCCATTAACTGACTGTTGATTTCCAATTAGATCATCCGTAGGGCCAATATTAAAACATGGATGACCGATCGCATCCTCCAATCCTGCTCTTAAACCAGCAGATTCTTCATTAACAAAATCATCAGGTTCCTCATCTTCTTCATCAACTTCATTCTCACCATGGTACACCCAACATGTATACGATTTATCAATTCCAACATTAATCAAATGGGCAGTAATGATGCCTATATTTTGCAGTCTCGTATTAAGACAATTAGCACATGGGCATAAAGTTAGCCCTTTGGAGTTCAACGTTTTTCGGGCAACATCTATAAATTCCTTTACCCCGTCCACATACTCGGTTGATACACGGTTTCCATTCTTTACCCATTGATGACCCATATCTGTAAATGTAAGAAGCAATAATATATTAAAACACACGTAACTGCTGCAAAGTTATTTAGAATGTGATTGTAAGTATTGATTATATTATATCTATAATAATAAGGGGAAAGTGAATATGAGGCTGTTAAGCATCTAACCTTAGATGCGAAACTCACCAAAACTACGTAGTTTTGATTAAATCTAGAATAAAAAACAGATTAATCTCTTTCCTTGTTTCATCCCCAGTAATTTTGCATCCCTGATTAAGTCGTTTATGATTGATCATATACCAGATCTTTCTTTCTCTGTCGCAAATTAACCAGCCCATCCCAATATTCCAAAACACATAAGAGTTTTTATTCCAGGAAAACTAATGGCTCTGACTGAGTATCATCCATTCGGTTTTGAGTTTAGTTAAACCCAATCCTAAAATCGGTTACGAGTCTTTAGTAAATACCAAATAGGACAATGGCTCTAAATATGAAGTTGACTTTTAATGTTGCATATGAAAGTAATATTAGGAGACTACAACCAAAAATGAGATGACGGCTGCTCTAAAATACATGATCTTGTTATTAGCAATTTGTTGTATAAAAATAGAGAAAATGATATTACTGATTTGTTGTACATAATTGTGAATCGTATATCAACTTTTAAACTTAATACTTTTTTAAAAAACCTAATTGGTTAAGACCAGGTTGAAGGATGTGCTACGATAAAGGCGCTGCTGTTGGCCTTATTAAAGGCGCTGTCGCATAGGCTGTTATCAGTCGATGAACAGCAGCAGTTGGCCTTATTAAAGGCGCTGCTGCAAACTGTTGTGCAGAATGCTGATTCAGACAACTGGAGTTCGGACATGGGCTTGGGACTGGTCGCATAGGCTGTTATCAGTCGATGAACAGCAGCACTTGGCCTTATTAGAGGCGCTGCTGCAAAAAGAAACATTCGCTTTGGTTCTACAGATTGTCGCTTTTGTGGTGAATGTGAAGAGACGATGAGGCAAAACTTAAAAGCACGCCTAGGCTCAAGATGCACTGAGGTAAAACTTAGCTGATTGTGTTGATTGATACCTGGGTTCTAAAAGCACGCCTAGGCTCAAGATGCACTGAGGCAAAACTTAAATGTTAACTAAGGTTTTTTCTGCAAATTTTTATCATCAAAAAGACACTTTCATACTATGATTACTATCCGAGTAGAGATTTTAGCAAAAATTATCAGCATCATTGAGGTCAAAACGGTCAGGTTGGATAACGAATTAAGATGGGTTAGGGTCGGAATGGGTAATTTTTCAGTAAGGGTCAAAATGGGTTATTTTGACCCATCAACAGTTTTTGTATGTGTATCAATAATGGTTCTTTTTTGATCAAGTGTTATATCTAGCAGTTAAGGTTGCTTCAGCAACAACACCACCTAGACCTCTAAGCCAAGATGAGATTTTGCATGAAATCTAACAAAAGCTCCAAGCCTATTTTATAATATGCTAGTTTGAGTAAATTATTTTTTCGAGCTCATTATCTAAAGTTCAAAACTAAAGCTTTCTCATCAAAGCAGTCTTTGTTAAAAGAGTTTATCATTCAAAAACATAATATTCAGGGCTCCTAAAAGTTGAGAGCCAGTATGCTCTCAAAGTGTCCAATATGAATTACAAAGATAAATTATTCCAACAATAATATATAATTTTGAATAAAACTATTTAGGAGGTTTAGTGCATCAAAAATTTGCTTTAAAGTAGCCTGTTTGCCCATTTTCCTTTCAGCTAACTTTTTATTATGCAATCTCTTGATGTGTATCAGTGAAAGACATATATTGGATTTAGAAAACGCTAACAGTTTAATTTATAAATTAAAGCCGCCACCAGGAGTTTCCGTCCGAATACTGTTTTGGGTGAAGGTGGTTCTAACGACGTGAAGAAGGCGTTTAATGCGGTAGTTCTAACGACGACAACCTTTCGGAATAAAACACAGACTTCCTAAACACAAGTCTGTTTAAAAAAATAATTAAAAGAATAGATACTGCTCCTTCTGGTTTCGAACCGGGGACCTAACGACTAAAACATAGACTTCCTAACCATTGAGCCACATCGCTGCTTTGATAATGGATTTTTTATTTAACATAAAAAACCAAACTATTGAAGAAAATAATTAAAAACTTACCCGATTAGCTCGAAATAGAAGATCAATATGTCGGCCTTGACTGGTTAATTTAGGCTGATAGGATGAACCGATTTTTTAAATAGTTTAAGGGTCTTTTAAGGCTTGGGTTTACTGAATAGGAGATGTATTTCAATTATGAAAGGATTCAAGATTCAAGATATATATAGATTCGATTTTAGGGCTTTTATATGTTTTTAAATTTTAATTGTTAATAAAATCCATGTTAATTTTTATGAAATTCTCAAAGCAAATTCGAAAATAAGTTAGTTATTAGGTGTAATTCTAGGATTTGGAAACATATTATGATAATTATTGATTATATGGAATAAATTTTTATAAGATCAATGATATTGTAGTGTAAATGTGAAGCAATTAAATTAAATTAATAATAAAACGAACGTAGGTGGGAGTTTTTGACAAATCATGACTCATATGCAAACTATAAAATCTCTAGTATCAAATATTTACACATATTTTATATTTTTAAATATGTATAGATAATTATGTTGCCATATCATAAAAAATAAAGATTTTTTTACTAATTTTATATGTATCAAATATCTACACATATTGTATATTTCTATATATGTGTAGATATTTATTTTGCCATGTCATTCTCATAAAAAAAATTATGTACTTAATATCTACACATATTGTACATTTTTTAAATATGTGTAGGTATCTATTTTGCCATGTCATTTTTAATAAATCAAATAAAATTTAATTACTTAGTTTATCTACATATTTATTTCAAATTATTATGTGTTAGTAAACATAATCATTTACCTACACATATATTAGCTTTTTATATATGTGTAAATAATTTACTTACACATAATAAATTGTTACCACTTGTGTAGGTATTTAATATTTAATTGATGGTGGGAAATTTTCCCACCAACTTTAATGTGTAGTTAAAACTTATTTGCTACACATATTAAATGTTGGTCAAAACAAAAGTATATTATCAACGATTACCCACACATATAATATCATGTGTAGGTATCTACTTACACATTTACATGTGTAGGTAAATTATGTGTAGGTATATAACCCAATTTCTTGTAGTGACTGTTCAATAGTTTATTTAGAATGTTAATGATCAACAAACATGAACGAACATGTTCATTTTCTAACGAATGATCTTGAATACATTAATTAACAAAATTTTTGTTTATTAACAAAATATACAAAAAAATGCTTAAAACTACAATATATTATTAAAAACACTTTCTAAGTAAATTAAATTAGTTAGTTTTTAGAAGAATAAGTGTGTTAAGCGATATGGTTATTTTTTACCAAGTGAGTCAACCATGTCAAACTCAAATACGACATTTATTAAATGACAAGGACGTTAACAAAAATCAAAATTATTATCATATGCCTATCTAAACAAATAAGACAATTGTAGACAATTGTAGTTCCTTAATATGTTTGTGTTAACTTTTATATTTGTGGACAACTATTTTTCCTTATGGTTATTTTTTAAATGAGTATTAATTAACGGCTATTATTTCAACGGTTCTTTTCCCATAGTTGCACTTTTCAGTTCTTCATTCACATCAAATACGATATCAATTTCAATCTATGGGGGGTGGTTATCCAATTCCGATTAAACAAGAAGGACCGTCGTTAAATGCTGAACAATCATCTGGCCGCCGTTCAAACCTTCCACTTTCCAACCCACCACCTTCAAACTCTCAAGTGACTGACCTTTTTCAACCCTCCTACCCTTCTCCAACTTTAAACCCTCCTCCAGTGACAAACCCTGCCGATGATGATCCAGATCCTTGGACAGACGAAGAGTGGAATTGGGCGTATGATTATGCCTTTGCTGAACTATAGTTTAACGGACTACGAATTAGGGAGGAGCATCATCGTCCGGTGGCAAACCCTCCTACAATGCCAAACTGTCCTCCACCTTCAAACCCTCCTCCTGTTGAAAACCCCCATCAGAGACAAGAAGTTCCGGATTTGGCTGAAGGGTACGAAACCGACCCTGGGGCAGAATACGAACCACCATTGGATGAGGAAATGGTTTGGGAACCTACCATTCCGCAATGATGGAGATAGTGATGGCATGTTTTATTAAGTAATGTGTTGTATGGCATGTTTTATTAAGTAATCTTGTTTCCATGTATTAGATTAAATTTTAACTATTTAGTTGTTTTAATTATAACTATAATTATGTATTAGTTTAAATTCTAATCGTATGTTCAAATGTTTAGTTTATTTTTAAATTAAAACAAAAGAAAACTTATTTGAGCGCCTCTCCCACCATTATATACTTAACCTTAAAGTCAAAATTGACATAAATTTAAATACATGGAATCTTTATTTTTTTTTTCCAGTTATCTAACAGTGAAAACTTAATAGGATATGTCTGATCACTATACCATTGAAGAATTTTCATCATTGAAAAATGATGGAGCATGGTATAATCTAATCTTTGTTATGGTCGAATATATTTGGCATGATGTTGGTGAAAAGAGATTGGTGGTTATTTTTCTTGATCAACACGTAAGGACATTCTTTTACTTTGCGTTGTGTTATACAAGTAAATATTTTTTTCCACCACTAATTTTTTTTTTGTGTTTTAGAGACAAAAAATTGTTGCTATCGTCCCACAACATTTGATACACTTATATAATGACACAAATTTGCTTGGTGGCTTTTTTTCACTGAGTCATTTCCAAATTGAAAATTTCAACTATCATGAGCTCCCAAAGTACCAAAATTACGTCTTAATTTCCTGTGAGAAAAAAATTGTGATCAATGAATACACGAAGCTTTCTTCACTTATGCTTACCATTCCAAAGGGTGCGTCATTATATCCATTGGTGCCTTCCATTGAATCAATGAAGCAAGTTAGGAGGCCACATAAATATATTGTTGGTATATTCAAAATCTTTGTATGTATATATTTTTATTAATTATTATAATATTATAAAAGCTCATATAGTATACACAATTTGGTTATTTTGTTGTAGATGTGGTTGGGAGAATAACTGATGGTAAACGAAATAAACGCTCCTTTGAACTATCTCTTCACGATAAGACGTAAGTTATTACTCATTAATTACAAATATTATTTGCCAAAATAATTTTAACTCAAAAATCTTTATTTGCAGCGGTCATGAAATACAAATATTTTTGCATCATTTGGAGCCTACCGATGTTATAAGTACCATTCTAGCCATATCATGAAAGTCTATCATATACGTATCACGTGTCAAGTTGGTTCACCTACAAGATAGTATGTTATGCTTTACACATGAACTTTTTAAAAATTAGTTAAATTTAATAGCACATGTAATTTAATTAATATTATATTTTATTTGTTATTTCAGTTCATATTTTGTCGTTTACGGCTATGAGTAAGATTACGTACGAACCAGATATGCTCGAGGCACGAGATATTTAAACTATGGATCTGTGTTGATGTTAAAATTTAGGTTTCTTATAAAATAGTTGTTTAATATTGAAGTCAACGTTAGTGATTTGCGTTATGATTTTTGTTTCCTTTGTATTGAACTAATATGTTTAATGTTTTTTAAGTTTATATGTGTTTATGATGTGTTATCTTTTTCATTTTTTCATAGTAAAAACTTAGTTATAGGTGCATTTTCACTTATGAAATACTTAGTTTTAGTTGAATTATATGTTTTATTTTATCATATTGTACATTAAATAGTCTGTATTTGTGTTAAACCAAGGCATCATCACCATGGCTGTAACACCCCACCCGTAACCCGGGTGATCATGCACAATTGATACAACTTACAGCGGAAGCAAAACACAATTTTCATTAAAACTTATAACCTCTGGGTACAAGGCCTTATTTAATTACATGTTCAAAGTCTAGAAACTTCTAGGTCTTCATGTCTCACTTGCCTTCTCTTTAATCCTACTAGCTCACTGATTACCTGTGACATGTATACTTAAAACGACGTCAGCTATATACTGGTGAGTTCATGTTATACAGTTTACACAAAAACACATTTGACCATGCATGCAACATGGGTTGTGATATTTTGGGCCAAGGGCAACCCTATGCCATTCATGACCTTTTCACAACCACCAGCAAATGGGCTTGTCAGAACCCCCCCCCCCCCCCGGCATCGCATAGGTATGGTAGTGTCGTGATGCATACGAGGAACCCTATCCTCTTTTCAGCCAGTTCCAACATCTCCCATTAAGCATATAAGGATCCAAATATACCCCTACCGATATTTCACATTACATCACTTTTATATTATTACCAGTTCAGACAGGACAAGTATACAATCACAGTTTTATAAATAAACATGATAACTCACCTGTTGTTAACAGTGCTTAACAGTTGCTCAACACTTGCTAGTACGGTCAGGTAAAATCTCAAGGTCCTGACACAATTACATAATCCTAGGTTAGGTAATGGTACGCCTAACTAATTATTATCATGGTTGGATATTGGTTCACGCTACCTTGTTTAAGCATGGGTGATCAGCCCATGCCTAACTAAGGCTAGACTACACAATACCCACCCCTAATAATAATTCTAATACCTAAAAATAATAATATTAAACTACTATTAATTAACTAAACATAAACTTAAACGAGAGTATACCTGAATACTATCTATGGTAAGTTTGGGTACCATCTTCCTATTCCACTCTTAAAACGATTACTAATAATACTCAAAGAGATACTATAAACTCGGTATTCTCTTTATAACAATAGCATTCCATATTTTGTATGTACAAAATAAAAGCTCATAACTTCTTATTTATAGCCTAAGCTGCTTCGTTGGGTTTCGACATGACACGTGTGCCTTGATAGAGAATTATCGACGGTTATTGAAACGTGGCTATCTCTTATGGTGATGATTCACTCAAGTTTGACATATATTCATTTTGAGTGTAATAAAAGTCATACACGTACACTAACACATATGTGGCATCCAAATCTAGATGAATTATAAATGCTCAATCTAATTAATTTAAGAGTTTTTAGACCATTACTTAACTCATACATATATTTAGTTTAACTACATATAACAATACAGTATAATGACAATTATCTTCTTACGATACATATTCAATATGAATTTATTAATATTAATTTAACTTAAATCTTGTTTTATTATATTTCACTTATAACTATAATTATAAATATATTATTGAGACGAGTTTATTTTCCTCTACGTTTAAACATAAGTTTCATCAAAACGGAGTAGGGTCAAGGAATATGTATATTATTAGACGGTCTCTTATGTTAACCATGACTCGATTATATAGTTCACGTTTTAAATAATCATTTTACTTGTTACCTACTCAGTCGTTAATATATAAAGTATAAGTTCCATATATTTTATATTTCTTTACAAAACGGGGTGTTACAACTCTACCCCCTTTAAATTAGGTTTCGTCCTCGAAACCTGTCAAACTGTGAATAGACAAGCGTACAATCACTTCTTCTTATTATCACTCTTCTTTTTTTTTAACGTCTCATCATTTATATGCTCATTATACTAACACTTGTTTTATATTCTTATGACCTAGTATCTATATCTTATCCACCGTTTACTAGATGATCTCATATAACTATAACTGATTTTTGCCTACTTTATTTCAACAGATAGGACTTATAGTTTTCCTCCCATAAAACGATTCATAGTGTGCTTCCCTAATGATGATGTGGCAACTATTATTGTATGATGACTTGATCAATGGTAGATGGGCGTCCCACCACTACCATAGTCAACTACGAGCATATTTTCCAGGACTTAGATAGTGTACACTGATTAAATTTATTTGAATTCTCAGCTTTTTTTTTTTTTTTTTTTTTTTTTTTTCTGGAATTCTTGATAAAAACTCAAGGTGAAACAACTCTCTCTCTTTGGGATATAGTTGAGATAAGTACCTTGTGTCAGTATAATATCTGCTGAGCGTAAAGCTAAACTTACATTCCATCTTATAGTCCTAACATATTGGTAAAAAAAAATGTGCTGATTTGGTAAGCTCATCAACTATCACCTAAATGACACTATATCCATGACTTGAACTTGGGAGCTTAGTAACCTAACCAATTGCTGTTTTTTTTCCTCCCATTTTCATTCTGCATTTCAGGTTGTTGTAGGTAGTTAGATGATTTCTGATATTCTACATTAACTCTTTTGCAGGTAAGGCATTTCTCTACATGTCTTGCAATGGATCGTTTCATTTCTGGATACTAATAATCACTTCTTATCAGGGTGTACTAGGTGACGGGTGGTTCAAGGAACAACCCTTTATATGGTTAAAACGCTTATTTTTCCCACATTTTATCATGTTATTGGTTGGAATTGGATAACTACGGTTGCTTTGGTTGTAGGTGCTTAAAGGAGCTAAAAATGAAGAAATCCGAGCTTTGGAACGGGTTGGAACGGATCGAGACGAGGAGGATTGGAAAGAAGAAAAAAATAATTTTTTGAAGACCTCCACCGTTTAAGACGGTGGCACCGTAATAAACGGTAGCTTCTGGGCACTTTTAAGCTGCCGTTCTTCAGTACTGATCTACCGTTAGTTTGCTGATTCCACCGTACCTTACGGTGGCACCGTAAGGTACGGTAGCCCCTGCACGTTTTTTTGTAACTTCCTCCTTAAATGAGTGGTTATTGCAAGACTTTTCACTAACTTCGAATTGGGAACGGTTCTAAGCATCCTAGAGGCGATTTTGGGGTTAGAACAAGGTTGAAGAACATTTCTAATCATTAGGTTATTATCTTTGATTCATATGAACAATAGATTGAAGATTATGATGACCCGTTTGATAATGCTTGGCTAAAACCTTTGATGGTCATCCTTGGTGAAGTTTCCTTTGAACTTTCTTATGCTTTTGTTTTGTGATTTCTAGAATAACAATTTGGTATGTTTGCTTAATTGTTATGGTGTTTGAACATTTGATTGTAGTAGTTATTTAATTTATCAATTTCTCATCTTGATTGCATGTTCTTGGTGTTGCTAACAATCGGGATATTGCGGGAAGGATTTGGGTTGGATAATTGAGTAATTGGTCATCGGGAAACAACCTCGCATTGTTATAATCCGAGTACTTTGTTCCCTTTTATCACAACACTTGTTCAAATACGAGTTATGTCTATGTAACTCTTTCTAGTTAGACCGTTAGCATAAAGATTCAAGGGAAATGGATCCAGGGATGGTCATTGCTTTCTTAATTTGATAAACACAATCTTATTTCAATTCAGCAATTTAGTTTAATTTTCTTAAATCTAAATCCAAACCAACAAACAATCTTTGATCTTTATTTTTCTTAGTTGTTAAATAGTAGTTTAATTGCAAAACTTTAATTCTCACATTTTCCACAAACTCCCTGTGTTCGATACCCTTCTTACCACTAACTTAGTTGTAATTGGGAAATTTAACGTGTACCACGACAAGCACGTCAAATTTTGGCGCCATTGCCGGGGAGTAGTGCGCAACGTGTGTTAGTTAATAGTTTTGTTTGTTATTTTCGGTTTACACTGGTTGTGTTTAGTGTGCAGGTACTTCAAGTGTATGCATACTAGAAGCTCTCACGAGTCATCACCGCTATTGTTTGATCCGGAAATTGAATGAACTTTGAGGCGAAACCGAGTACTAGTCCGTGAAAACCGAGTTCTTGGTTCCCCTACTTCACCCATCATACCAAGAAACATCATGCAAGAAAACCAAGTACCACCCACAACGGGTCAACCGATCACCTCATTCATGCCAACTTCCACACAACCATCACCAAATGTCACTTTATCTCATGAAATTCCACCAACTCATACCACCCAACCAAACACTACCCAAGTTCAATCAACCTTCACCCTTAGCCCATCCGCTACAATTCCACCATTCTCTCATTTCTTCCCAACAACGGGTCAATCATCCTCAACTCAACAAATTCCACATGGGTCAACCGTTGTTCATACCTCTACTTACCAACCACCAAACCAATCGGGTTTTCAATATTCAGGAGTTCAAGGGGGTAGATATGATGAATTATATGAAGAAGAGTATAGTGGATACAACGAAGAGGGTTTCTATTATGGGGATGAGGGAGGATATGTTGGAAGTCAAGGAGGAGTGGGTCAACAAAGTCAACCCATTCAACAATTTCAATTTCAAAACCCGGGTAGTTTACCGGTTGGTGTGCAACATGTAAGACCACCAGGACCACGATTTCCACGTCCTTCACCATTGCAACAAGTGCCTCCTCAATATGGGCCAAATCAATTTCAAAGGCCAATGCATCAACAACCGCCTATGCATCAATATCAACATCCACAGCAATTTGCACCTCAAGGGCCTATGCAAGGACAAATGGGTCAACCAAGAGCACCATTGGGTGCTCCTCGAAGAATTCACCGGGAAGCCGTGAGAGGAATTGAAGCTCATTTTAAACCCATTATCACCAACAATCCTTCACCAATAGTGATTCCTCATCATACGGATGGGAGAACTTTTAAAGTTCGAACAACCGCATTGCAAAGTCTTCCAAAATTCAAGGGTCTAGCAACGGAAGAACCTTACTTTCATTTGGAGACTTATGATTCTATTTGTAACACTATTGGAGGTCAAGGATTTACTCCGGATGATGTGAAGTTGGTTCTTTTTCAATTTTCATTAGAAGACAAGGCAAAAAGATGGTTCCACACTTTACCATCCGCATCAATTTTCACATGGGCCGACATGCAACAAATTTTCTTGGATGAGTTCTATACATCTCAAAAGACTAATGATGCGAGACGAAGTTTGAGGAGTTTTCAACAACAAGCGGGAGAGATGTTTCATGAAGCATTTGAGAGGTTCAACATGATGCTACGAAATTGCCCTCACCATGGTATCCAACTATGGGAATTGTTAAATGCTTTTCATGAAGGTTTGATACCGGAGGATGCACGAGATCTTATGTCCATCACAAATGGTACTTTTGGTACAAATTTTGAACAAGATGATTGGGCATATTTAGAGCAAATGGCGGTGACTTCAAAAAGGAAGGCTCAATCCTCAAGAAGGGCGAGACATGTGCTTCAAAGACCACAAGTGCATGCGGTAGAAGGTGGTAATGTGCAAACTACCAATCAATTGTATAGTGTTTGCAACACTTGTCAAGAAATAGGCCACACGGCGGAGGTTTGTGGAGTGGGTGCTCAAGAAGCACCAAGTGAAGAAGTGAATGCTATTCAAGGGGGTGGGAGAAATTATGACATGAACTCCAACACTTACCACCCCGGGTTACGAAATCATCCCAACTTTCGATATGGGAATGCTTCTAATCAATTGAACCCGAACTTTCAAGAGTCTCATGGTAACTTTGCACCCCGTCAACAATACAATCAAGGCAATTATAGAGGTGGAGGTAACCAAGGGTATCTTGGAAAGTTTCAACCGACGGGTCAAGGTAATTCGGGTCAAAGTTCATCAAGTGGGAATGAGGTCATGGACATGCTTAGAGCTATGCAACAAGATATGCAAAAGAGGAACCAACTTGATGAAGCTCGAATTCAAAAAGATGAAGTGCGCGACAAGAGCATTCAAGCATTGACAACCCAAATGGGCCAACTAGCAACCGATGTGGCGGAATTGAAGAAAAGCAAAGGTCAACTTCCTAGTGACACAAAGGTAAATCCGTCCCATGGCTCATCAAGAGGTAATAATGTTAATGTTAATCAAGTGAGTGTGTTGAGAAGTGGTAAGGAATTTAAAGCTAATGTGTCTTCGGATGTTGTTGAGGGGGTGGTTGAAGACATAACGGGTAATGAGAGTGATGAGGAAGAAATTCAACCGGTTTTAAAAAATGAGTCAAGTGTGAAAAAACCGGAAGTGGGTGAGAGTGATAAAAATGTGTTAAATAAAAATGAGAAAAGTGAAAGTGAGCCGAATCAAATTCCTTTTCCTTCGGCTCTACTTGACCCGGGTAAGAAAAACTTTATTGCATCAAGAGGTCCCCAAAAAGAAGAAATGTGGGACATGTTTAAACAAGTAAAAATTAATCTTCCATTACTTGATGCAATAAAACAAATACCCGCCTATGCTAAATTTTCAAAAGAATTGTGCACCCAAAAGAGGCAAGAAAAGAAAAAGGTGCCTAAGCGGGTAAATGTTACCGGGCAAGTGAGTGCGGTTTTAAATGGGGAGCTTCCACCTAAGCTCCAAGATCCGGGCACGCCTTTGATAGACATTCAAGTTGGTAATTTTAAAATGGCAAAGGCATTGCTAGATCTTGGAGCCGGGGTGAGCATATTACCGGGGGGCTTATATGACCAATATGATTTTGGTCCATTGGCACGGGTGGAGACAACGGTTGTTCTAGCCGATTTGTCTCATAAGTTGCCCCGAGGGATGGTTAAAAATGTTATTGTGAAAATTGATGAGTTTTACTATCCGGTTGATTTCTTAGTTTTGGACTATTCGACCGCGGACCCAAGACAACAACAAAATGTCATTTTGGGTCGGCCATTTTTGAGTACCGCTCATGCGGTGATTGATTGTAGATTTGGCACGGTTGATATCACTTTTGGAAACCGGAAAATGCGTTTGAATGTTTTTACTAACAATTCTAATGCTATTGGTGTTGATGAGTGTTTCATGGCAGATTTGATTGATGGATGCAACCCTCATGAGTATGAAGAGGATAGCATGGATGTTTGTATGTGTGATTTTTCTGAACAGGTACATGCTTGTGCGATACGGGTTGAAGAGGTGAAGCAAGATGCCATGGCATTGAAGGAAGGAAGGCCACCATGGACTCATCAATTTGAGAGCTTACCGGTAAAAATTGATTCGGGCACCAAACCATCATTAGAGGTGCCACCAAAGTTGGAACTCAAAGACTTGCCAAGCCACTTGAAGTATGCTTTTCATGGGGATGATGACACTTTACCGGTCATTATTGCCTCTAATTTGGAGATGGCTCAAGAGCAAGCATTGTTGAAGGTGTTGAAAGAGAACAAGGGGGCTATTGGGTGGACGATTGCCGATCTCAAAGGAATTAGTCCATCCATTGTGATGCACAAGATTATCACTAATGAAGATGCAAAGCCCACAAGAGAAGCACAAAGGAGATTAAATCCTAATCTAAGGGAGGTAGTTAAAAAGGAGGTAATTAAATGGTTAGATGCGGGAATTATTTATCCAATTTCGGATAGCTCTTGGGTAAGTCCTACTCAAGTGGTGCCTAAGAAGTCCGGCATTCAAGTAGTCAAGGATGAAAGTGGTGAACAAATTGCAACTCGACCCGTTACTGGGTGGCGAGTGTGCATTGACTACCGCAAATTGAATGCCGCCACTTCTAAGGATCATTTCCCACTTCCTTTTATTGACCAAATTATTGAAAAACTTTCGGGTCAAAAGTACTATTGTTTCTTAGATGGGTATTCGGGTTGCAATCAAATTGCAATTCACCCGGATGACCAACACAAGACCACCTTCACTTGTCCATATGGTACTTTTGCCTTTAGGCGGATGCCATTTGGCTTGTGCAATGCACCGGCTACTTTCCAACGATGTATGATGAGTATTTTCTCGGACATGGTTGGAGAGTCGCTAGAAGTGTTTATGGATGATTTCTCAATATTTGGCACTAGTTTTGATTCTTGTCTCAACGAATTACAAAAAGTTTTAAAAAGATGTGTTGAGAAAAATTTGGTGCTAAGTTGGGAGAAAAGCCATTTCATGGTGCAAGAGGGAATTGTGTTGGGACATGTGATTTTGGAAAGAGGGATGGAGGTGGACAAGGCAAAAATTCGTGTTATTTCATCATTGCCACCACCGAAAAATGTCAAGGGGGTAAGATCATTTTTGGGGCACGCCGGTTTCTATAGACGGTTTATTAAAGGTTTTAGTGTCATTACAAAGCCTTTATGTAATTTATTATTGAAGGATGTTCCATTTGATTTTACTAATGAATGTTTGCAAGCTTTCAATGTTTTGAAGGAACACTTGGTGAAGGCTCCTATTTTGCAACCGCCGGATTGGTCGAAGCCATTTGAAATTATGTGTGATGCAAGCGACACAACAATTGGAGCGGTCTTGGGTCAAAGAGTTGACAAGAAGCCGGTGGTGATATATTATGCAAGCAAAACTTTATCCGAAGCGCAACTCAATTACACCACAACCGAAAAAGAATTACTTGCGGTGGTGTATGCTTTGGATAAGTTTCGTTCATATATTTGGGGGAGCAAGTTGGTGGTATATTCGGATCATAGTGCGGTTCGTTATTTGATGGAGAAGAAAGATGCCAAGCCACGCTTGATTCGATGGGTTCTTTTGTTGCAAGAGTTTGATTTGGAAATTCGGGACAAGAAAGGAAGTGAAAACGTAGTGGCGGATCATTTGTCCCGAATTCCGGTGGATAAAAATGATGACTTTGGGGAGATAAACGAAAGATTTCCCGATGAGCAATTGATGTCGGTTTCCACTATTAATGCACCGTGGTTTGCTCACTATGTTAACTACTTAGCCACGGGGGTCATTCCGGATCATTGGACCAAGAAGAGAAGACAACAATTTATGGTTCAAGTGAAGCAATACATTTGGGATGAACCGGATCTTTTCAAGATTGGACCCGATCAAGTGATTCGAAGATGTGTGCCCGAAGCGGAAGTAAAAGAAATTCTTACTCATGCTCATTCATCCGCTTGTGGAGGGCATTTTAGTGGGCACAAGACCGGTTACCGGGTTTTATCATGTGGGTTCTATTGGCCCACAATTTTCAAAGATGCTTGTGAGTTTGCCCGGAATTGTGTCAATTGCCAAAGGATGGGAAGTATCTCAAAGAGGGATGAAATGCCTCTACAACCAATCTTGGTTGTTGAAATTTTCGATGTTTGGGGCATCGACTTCATGGGTCCTTTACCTAACTCAAACGGGTTTTTGTATATCTTGGTGGCGGTTGATTATGTGTCAAAATGGATTGAAGCAATTGCTACAAGGACTAATGATCATTCGGTGGTGTGTAAGTTTGTTCAATCCAACATTTTTGCCCGGTTTGGTATCCCAAGAGTAATTATTAGTGATGGTGGATCACACTTTAAAAATTTCAACTTTGGGAAGCTTTTGAAGAGATATGGAGTAAATCATCGAATTGCCACCCCGTACCATCCACAAACAAGTGGACAAGTTGAAGTATCTAATCGTCAAATCAAGGAAATTCTAATGAAGACGGTACGTGTTGATAGAAAGGATTGGTCGGGGAAGTTAGATGATGCTTTGTGGGCATACCGTACGGCCTACAAGACTCCTATTGGCACAACCCCTTATCGATTGGTGTATGGGAAGGGTTGTCACTTACCAATGGAGTTGGCGCATCGAGCACATTGGGCAATTACCACGGTTAATGCCGATTATGATGAAGCGGGGAAGTTGAGAAAGTTACAATTGAATGAAGTTGAAGAGATTCGAGACGAGGCTTATGAATGTGCATCGGCTTATAAAGACAAACTCAAGAAGGTACATGATGCAAAGTTGAGAAGAAAAACCTTTGAAGTGGGTCAAAAGGTTTGGTTGTACAACTCAAGGCTAAAGATGTTTGCGGGTAAATTGAAGAGCAAATGGATGGGTCCGTATGTCATACGACGAGTTGGCAAGTTTGGTGATGTAGACATTGAAGAGGAGCAAACGAACAAGATCTTCACAGTTAACGGGCATCGCTTGAAGCCGTACTTGGATGGAAATGACATCAACGCTTTGGAAGTTGATAAAGCGGGCTATATCTTGCGCCCGGTGGAGGATGTGCAATTTTGAGAGGCCCAGGTTTGGTAGTGTAAATAGTTAGTGTTTATTTTATTTTATTTTTTCGTTTGTGTGTGTTCGAAACCCGTGTTTGAAACAAGTGTGGGGACGTTCGGGTTACGAAATGGTTCTAACATTGTGTTGAGGACAACACGGGATTTTTGAGGGGGTAGGGTAATTTTATGTTTAAAATTATAGCTTTCATAATCTAAGTTAAAAAAAAAAAAGTTCCAGGGGCTACCGTAAGGGACGGCTCCACCGTACCTTACGGTGGGTCTGAGGAAAATCAAAGTTGACGCTGGTTCTTTACTGCCTTACGGCAGCTAATTTGTGCATTTTTTCCCACCGTACTAAACGCCCCCACCGTAATAAACGGTAGGGGCTGGGACCTGAGAAGTTTTCACGTTACGTTAAAAAAAAAAAATTTGTTCTCTTTTATTCCTACCGTCCCTTTTCCTTCACACACACACACTTCTTCTTCTTTTCACTTTCACTTTCACAAGAACTCCTCAAGAACACCAACCCTTTTTCAACCTTTAAATCTTCATAAATCCTTCACCAAATCTAGTGATTCTTGGGTCTATCTTGACTTAAATTTCATCTAGTTTCTGATTTTGGGGAGGAAATTGCAAGAACAACACTCCTTGTGGGTCGGATAGAAAACCCTAGAAATCGAAATTTTGGGGCTTTTTCAAGTTTCTTATTTTCTTGTGTTGTAGCATCTTCTAAACAAAGGTATGTGTTCTAATTTATTGATTTTGGATGCTACATTGTGAAAAATAGAGGTTCTTGTTCTTACTTGTTCATACCCACTTGCTTGTTAGTATGTAGTATGTAAATATTGTTGTTTTATGTTATAATAATGTGGTAGTAGATGAAATTTTGAGATGGAAGTTGTGAACTTTTGGTGATATTAACATTGTAGAGGCGTCATGCCCAATTTTTGTAAAACCAAAGGCGGTATTTTTGTTCACAAATCTCTACTACCATGATAACAAGCAAGTGTGGGGAGGTGTTAAACATATGAAACTGATTTTGTTTTGTTTGTTTTGATTGTGTTTGTTTTAGATAGGAAAATGGTGAAAACTGGTGCGGCTCATGGGGCGAGTTCATCTTCAAAGGCAAAGGGCAAGCAGGCGGAAAAACAATATAAAAGAAGGAAGTATGTGGGTAGAGATGAAGATTCTGAGGAGGAAACACCAACACCAGTGGAGGAACTAAGCATACATGATAAACCCAAGTGGGAATCGGGTCCTCTGAACGAAAAACCAAGAGAATGGCAAGCTATGCTTTTTCATGATCAAATGAAGAATCTGAAAGATAGAGGGGGTGCTTTCATTTGTGAGAGGGATGTTAAAGAAGTGCAATTTGCACCATTTAATGTGGTTGATCGATTTCGGGCTTTGGGTTGGGAGGCGGCATTGCATTGTTATGATGGAAATAGTAAATGCTTGTATTTGGAGGAGATTGAGGAGTGGATGGCAACCTTGAGATGTCCAAGATATGATTCACCGTCTAAGATGAAGCTAATCGGTGAAGTGAACGGGATAGAGGTGGAGATGTCTTTTGAGACAATTCGAAGGTTGGCAAAGTTTGATAGTTTGTCATCTAACAAGTACATGCTCCCTAGTCTAGATGATTTGTTGTATAAGCCCGATAAGCACCCGAAGTGGACCGAAATGTTGGATGCTTTGTTCCTTCCGGGGACATATCATGGAACTTTGTATAGGAGAAACTTGAAGATTGAAGCAAAGTTATTATTAGCGATCATCATTGTGAATGTGATACCAAGGAGGGCGGATAAGCAAGAGGTGAGGTTTCCAGAAATTCCAGTCCTTTACTCCTTGATGAAGGGGTCTCCAAAATTTCCACTCCGGTACTTAATTTTAAATCATGTTTGGATGTGTCGGAATTCGGTCGGGAGGCGGATTATTCCTTACTGTCGACTCATTACTGCCCTAATGATGCAACAAAAGGCCATTACAGCTGATGATGTTGGAAAACTTAAAAGGTACAAATCCTTTGAGTTGAAGACATTGGGACTAGGGTGGACATACACCGAGTCAGATAGGTATCACAAGCTGAAATCTGAGGGTCAGAGGTGGAGAGCATTGAAGGTGGATGCTAGGAAGCTCTTACCAGGAGAGCAAGACGAACCTGAAAGTGAGGATGAGCCACCAAGTGAAGAAGATGATTATGTGGAAGAGCCGCGGGGTAAGCATATGGATTTGGGTCAAGGAAGTTCGGGTCATGCACATGGTGGAAGCTTTTATGATTTTACTGAAAGGTCGTATGAGGAGAATTGGGCTTTTGGGGGACCAATGCAACAGGTGATTGAAAACCAACGTCCCCCAGCTTCGATATTTGATACTTGGTCGAGGTCGGAACGCACCTTATTTGATCATCAAACAATGATGAGCGCGAGCATGGAGAGAACTATGAAGGCGGGGTTCGATAGGAAAGAAATGTGGAACCGGGCACACGCCTATTCCCAAGAGGTGGAGATCAACAATCGTTTCATATGTAGATGCGTTTTGCGACTAATGATTGGATATTAACATATGTTAGAATACTGGTCTGGGCGAATGTGAACTTATATGGGCGAAGGAAGAAGGTTAGTGGGCGAAGGTAGACTGAAGTGGACGAACATGGAATGGAACCTGACAGAAGAATACATTCGACCACTGTATGTGGGCGAATGTAGAACAAGCTCACATTCGACCTATGCTAATGGGCGAATGTGCAGTGCTTATAAATAGAATTTGTGTTTTTGTAATGTAAAGAGAGTTATTAGTTGTGTGTGTTTTGAGGTGAGGTTCCAGGATAGATTGAGATAGTGTGTGAATGTTCTAGATTAACCTAAAACTGATTGTAAACAAGTTTATTGAAAAGTTAATCTATGAAAACCTTTGAAAATGACTTTGATTGTGTTTTGATTTGAGTTTATATCAGTTTGTTCAAAGCTAGGGTTTCCGCACCTGGTTTTGTAACTTGTATGATCATATAATCCTTTTTTCGGTTTAAAATCCTTCTCTAACAAAGTGGTATCAGAGCATAGAGGATCATACAACAACAAATTTGATAAACTCAGAGCTGATTTGGACCTAATTTTGATCAATTCACATCTGTTTTTCAATGAAAATGGTTTATGAGTGTTTTTGAAAGATTTAGAGTTGATTTTGTGGTTAAAATTCAAAATTCCAAGAATTAAAGTTGTTCCAAATCAATTCCGAATCAAAACCTGATTAAGATCATTCAAATCCACAAACTTTTGAAAATCAGAGATCAAAATAACCGTTTTTCAAAGTGTAACCATTTTTCAAACTCAAAATGGGCGAACCTGGAACCTGAGTGGTCGAAAGTGAGAGTTTTTGGGCGAACCTGAGTATTTACTGGTCGAACCTAGGTATTTTTGGGCGAACCTGGAAAGTTTTTGTTGAATTTTTCACCTTCGGGTCACATTTTCCACCTTCGAGTGATCGGGCGGTCGAACGTAGAAATAAAACGGTCGAACGTAGAAAATTTCGGTCGAACGTGGGAGTGTGTTAGTGTGTTTTACATTCTGGTGAGATTTTACCTTCGAGTGTTACTGTTTGGGCGAACCTGCATCAGAAAGGGTCGAATCTGAGATTATACCGGGCGAACCTAGGACTAGTTTTTGGAAAATTTTCTAAGTGTTAAATTTTTAGAAGTTCGTGATCATGTGGAATTTTCCGACAACTCCGACTCAACCACAACAGCAAGTGATGGACCCATGGACGGTGGCAGCACAGAAGACGAGCACACAGTCTTCGCAACCGATTAACTACATGGCTCAAAGTGCACCTCCAGCACCACAATCTGACTACTGGGGAGTAGCAGCAGCGGTGGTAAACACTCAAACTACAAATGCTATTTCCACACTGATTAATGATTTGTCTTCAGGTAGCGGGAATCGGCCACCGAAGCTTATGGAGATACAAGAATACAATCAGTGGCAGAAAAAGTTCAAGATACATAAGGAAGGCATGGGAGTGGAAGGTGCAGAGGCATGGAACATGATTGCTAGAGGTTACACAGCACCAGTCTTGGAGAATACAGGTGAACCAGTTCCATTGGAAAGTATGGCTGAGGATGAGAAAAAGAAGTTTGCTGTGGAGAAGAAGGCATTTTCCCAATTGACACAGGCAATCACAAATGATCTTTTGCATCAGTTTGGGACTTGCACAACATCCAAGGCGCTATGGGAAGCACTTAAAAGGAGGCATGATGGTAATGAGAAGACTAGAGGTCTAAGGATGGAAGAATTGAGAAAGGAGTTTGAGAATTTTTCTTATATTGGCAATGAAACTTTGAAAGAATTAACTCCTAGATATAGTCATTTGTTATCTGAATTGTCTAGTTATGGTATACAGATTCCTATGACAAAGCAGGTGGATAAGTTTGCAGATGCATTACCACCAAACTGGGATCAGCATGTGGAAGTTCTCAGGGAGAAGGATGCATACCAATTCTGGTCTATTCAAGAGTTTATAGAGAAGCTGGAAAACAAAGAATTGGAAGAAAAGAGGAAAGCTAGAAGATCACAGATTCCTCAAAATCCCAACTTATATTTTGGAGGTACTCCAGTTCCAGCTAGTAACTCAAGCTCAGGAGGGCTAGTGGCACCACATGTTGCATGTATTTCCAATGTTATGGAATCACCTACCATCAACTACCATCAACAAACATCATCTTTCTCACAACCATCAAACCAACCACCACAACAACAATACAACAATTCATACATTCCACCATTTTCCCCAATGCAACAAGCAGCTTTCTATTCTGCTAGCCAATCTCAACAACCAATGAACCAAGTTAATCAACCTAATCAACAACCGGTGGTTTTGGAGACATCTAACTTGGGAAATGTGACGGTTGAAGTTGCTCAGCAACACATTGCACTAGTCTCTGCAATGGTTTCATCTTATAATGGGTTGGTTGCTAGTCAAATTGGTAACAACAATTTAACCAATGAAGACTATGCACAGATTGACAAGGAGGAGATGGAATTGATTGATATTCAGTGGGCTTTTGCGAGTATCATGAGAAGAGCAACAGAGTTTATTGAGAAGACTGGTAGAACAGATTTGGGAACTTCTCCTAACACAACCTACGGGTTCAATAAGGAGAAAGTTACTTGTTTTAATTGTGGAGGAAAAGGTCACTTTAAAAGAGAATGCACCCAGCCACCAAAACAAGGCAATAGGAACCCATTCAATGCAAGCTACCAGAATCGTCAACAACAAAACCAAAACCAAGTTTCTTACCAAGACAACAACAACTACCAAAATCGTCAAAACAACTTTAATAACAACCAAAACAGACAACCAAACACACCAAACCAGACACAAAACCAATCACCTAACAATGCTAACCGAACAGTCATACCAATCACTACACCTAATGAGACACATCAGAACACCAATCAAAATCAAGCATTGGTAACTCAACAAGATGAGAGGTTTGGTTGGTCGAGTATGCAAATAGGTGTTGAGGAAATTACCACTGGTGGAAATGTGGCTTGTGTTGCATATCAGGTTGATATTGAAGATTCGGTGACAGTAGATGAGAAGATTGAAACTGAGGTTGAAAGTGATGAGTCTGAAGCTGAAATGGATGTGGAGACTGAACCTGTTGAGGTTAAGACTGAGGAAGCGAATTCTGGAGTTGTGATTAACACTGTTTCTGATGTTCCTGAGGAGTGTGAATCGGTTTATTCTGATTCAGACAGTGAATCGGATACGGAAGCAAGTGTTAATTCTCTAGATGATGACATTGATCAGTTGCTAGCAGAAGCGGATTTTCTGATGACAAGGAAGTCGTGCATTGCAGATGATGCTTTCACAAAGATTGACTATTCCAGATTCTTTGCTGGAAAGGAAGCTCATTTCGCATTGATGGCCATGACTGATCCGCCAAAACCCGTAAGTTCTGAGTGTAGCACTGATATTAAAAGTGATAAATATTGTGGTACATGTGATAGATTGACTGAGGAGATTAAACAACTCCGTGTTCAACGTGATAGTGCTATCATGAACAGTCAATCTACTCGCAAAGAGTTGAATGCTTTCAACAAGGTATTAGATGGCTACAAAAAGGACATTTCCAACTTGAAAAATACTTTATCATTGAAACAACTTGCAATTAACAACTATATCAATGAAATTGAAAATACCAAGTTGGAAATGGCCGCCATCAAATGCTTTGCTGAGAAAGTAAACAAAAAGTTAGAAAGCTATAAGCACATTGCTTACGTGGTAGACCACATCATTGATGATCAAACCACTAATTATCGGTATGTACCATCTCCGGTTCTTTTTGAAAACCATAATTGTCACCAAGTGACACCGGAGAGTTCGGTAAAATCAGACACGTCATCGGAAAATGAATCGAATACCTCGAGTATTGGTGATCCACATTCCGATGTAAGACCGATTTTAGGCTTCAATGATGAGGGTGTTACTGCTGAGAGTGTAGATTCAGACACCGAGAGTGATGACACTGGTTGTAATCAAACTGTTAATGCATGTGAAATTCCAAAAGAAAATCACATCATTACAAATGAACCAGTTTCACCATCTCAGATTGTGATTCCGATGGCAAATGCTCATCGTGAGAAAAAGTCTGAAAAGAATATTGTTAAGAAAGATCTTGAGAAGAATGTGATAAAGAAAGATCTTGAAAAGTTTGTTAAGGATGAATCATGTGACAAACCTGTCAAGGTGTTCTATCGGATGGAAGGATCCGATAAGATCATTTCTGACGAGGAATTTCCAATCAAAAATGCTAACTATGCTAAAATAGAAAAGATTTGGCAAGAAAGCACCATTTGGTTCCCAAAACATGAGAGAACAAATGAGATTCCACCAGCAATTTTAAAGAAATTGTATTTGGATGTTCCTCAAGAACCAAAGGTCCATGTCACAGAGTTCATTCGACCCAAAAACAGAGCTAATGGTTTTCATGAGCCTACTTACTCAAAAGAGCCACTCCCTGAGAGTTTAAGGAAGCAACAGTATAATGATCAATACCCTGTTAGATCATTTGCTCAACCAAATGCTCCGAATGTTTTTGAAGAGTACCGTGCGTGCTTTAAATGTAGGGAACGAGGGCATTTACTTGCTCAGTGCCCATATGTAAGGCATAAAAGGCACGAGGTTGAAGTGAGGAATTTCATGAGAAAACCGATTGATCATTATGTTCCACCATATAGGCGAGTTGTTCCTCAACAACCACAACAGTTTTATAATCAAAACAATTTTCATCAAATGAGGAACAATCGTCCAATTCAATATGATCGAAGGAATCGGATTGCTATGGAACAATCATGGAGGAAGCCTGTGGTGAATGCAACAATTGATAGGCAAAAGGTTCCACCTAAACCGATTGTCAAATCAAGTGTTGGACCTAAGTCTGTTAAATCAGATAAGGTAACCAAGAAAGTTACATTTGCTAACAATGTTCAGAAACCGACTGAGAACCCAAAGTATCAGATTCGCATCTTGAAAAGGTCTGAACAATCTTGGTCACCCAATGGTACTCCAGGAGCCTCAACTTCAAGGGTTCATGAGAAAAAGGAAACTGTTTTGAACAATCAGAAAAAGATTGATCAAAAAGTTGTTGAAAATGCTTGTGAAAATGTTACTTTGAAACCTGATGTTCAAAGACCCAAGACTCAGGCTTGGGTCCCCCGAAAGAACTAAATGATTTACTTTTTGTGTGCAGGGAGCTTCAGCTGGCCCTATTAGCAGTCTTTGGATTGTTGATAGTGGAGCTTCAGGCCACATGACAGGGGATCTTGCGTTGCTGTTCGACGTGAAGAACATCAATGGAGGGTATGTCGCTTTCGCAGGTAATAAAGGTGGATATATCACAATGGAGGGAAGTGTGAGCAACGGGATAGTGAGCTTTGAGCGGATATCGTATGTGAAACAGATTGATTATAATCTGTTGAGTGTCAGTCAGATATGTGATAAGCAATTTACTGTGCATTTTGATGACAAATCCTGCTATATTCTGAAACCTGGTTTCACAATTCCTAAAGAGTGGATAATGTTGAAAGCACCTCGCGTCAACAATCTCTATATTCTTGATATGTCCAAGGCGATGACATCACAGGGGCAAATTACATGTTTTCTATCCAAAGCGACAGAGAAAGAATCGATAATGTGGCACCGAAGAATGGGGCACATTCATCTGAGAAAAATGAACCAACTTGTGAGAAATGGGCTTGTCGATGGAGTAAACGTGAAACATTTCCATCTGAATGACAAGTGTGTGAGTTGTAAGAAGGGGAAGCAACACAAACAGTCCCACAAAGTGAAGAAAGTTAACTCTGTAGAGATGCCACTGGAGCGATTGCACATGGATCTATTCGGACCGGTCAAGCGCAAAAGTCATCTTGGAGAGCTTTATTGTTTAGTCGTCACTGACGATTACTCAAGATTTTCATAGGTGATGTGTTTGCAGAATAAAAGTGACACCTTTAATAACCTGAAAGTTCTGTTCACTCGATTGGAGAATCTCTACAATGTGAAGATAAAGAGAATTCGGAGTGACAATGGGACGAAGTTCAAAAATGCCAAGATGGATGAACTTTGTGAAAGCAAAGGGATACATCATGAATATTCTGCTCCGTACACCCCACAACAGAACGGTGTTGCTGAACGAAAGAATAGGACTCTAATTGAAGCGGCTAGAACAATGCTTGCTGATTCAAATCTTCCGGTAATGTTCTGGAACGAGGCGATTTATGCAGCAAACTACACACTTAATCGGGTTCTAACAGTGAAGAAGTTTGGGAAAACATCTTATGAACTGTTACACCAACGAAAGCCGAACTTAGAGTATCTAGAACCTTTTGGGGCGCCATGCACGATGTTGAATCCAAGCGAGAAGTTTAGTCCTAAAGCCGAGGAGGGATACTTTGTTGGATATGCAACCCCGCTCAAACGGGTATACAACAAGCGAACTCGTCGAGTGGAGGATTGGGCTAACGTGGAAGTTCAACGATATACTCAAAATTTGCAAGGCACGGGTCCTGATTGGATGTTTGATTACAAAGATTTCTTTGAATCATTCAATCTAGATAGCTTGGTTGAAGAAGCTGTTATTAGATTACTTTACGAGTGTGAAAATGCAACGACTTCACCGTTGGTGCGTCCGATCACCGTGAACCCCCTACCAGCTTCTAATGATACCAATGCTCCTATACAAGAGGAAGAAGTGTTTCAGGAGGCTTCAACTTCATTAGAATCTTCAGAATCTGAAGATGAACAATTTGAAGAAGTCATTCTTGAACATGCAGAAGAACCAGAGGCACCGCCAGTGAACCCAACACCAATTCCAGATGTTGCTTCATCATCAAATACGGGTCATGATCTGGATGCTGTAGAGAACTTGATTGCTCAGACGGGAGTTACTGTACCTGATTATCCGGAATCTCGGATTCATCGTATTCACCCGCTGGAGCAAGTTATCGGTGATCCTGGAAGCAGTGTTATGACCAGAGAGTTTTGGTGCTTTAGCTTTATATGCCAAAATTCAACAATCTGGTAGTCAAAATGATTGGTCGTTTGCGTGTTATGTGTCGCAGGTAGAGCCAAGGACATACAAGGACGCTTTGAAGGATGATGCCTGGGTAGAAGCTCTGCAGGAGGAGTTATTACAATTCCAGAAATTGGGAGTTTGGACGCTCACAGACTTGCCGCCGGATAGGAAGAAGATCGGCACTAAATGGATGTTTAAGTGCAAGAAGGATGATCGTGGGGTTATTGTTCGTAACAAAGCCAGATTGGTCGTGCAGGGTTTCCATCAAATCGAAGGGATTGATTATAACGAAATCTATGCACCGGTAGCTCGAATTGAAGCTATTCGGATGTTCCTTGCGTTTGCTTCATACAAGAAATTCAAAGTCTATCAAATGGACGTTAAAAGCGCATTTTTGTACGGGAAAGTCAAGGAAGAGGTTTATATCGGGCAGCCACCAGGCTTTGAGGACCCAATCCACCGGGATAAGGTCTACGTGTTGAACAAAGCTCTATATGGTTTGCACCAGGCTCCGAGCAGTGGTACGAGGAGCTAAGTACATACCACATCTCCAAAGGATTTAAGCGCGGCCTCGTCGATTGCACCCTCTTTACGAAGAAGACGGGAGATGATTTGCTTCTAGTGCAGATTTACGTTGATGATATAATATTTGGTTCAACTAACGAGCTTTTATGCAGGGAGTTCGAAACTGTCATGCAGGAAAAGTTCGAAATGAGCGCAATGGGGGAGATGCAGTTCTTTCTAGGCTTGCAGGTGGACCAAAGACCTGACGGGATCTTCATTCACCAGACAAAATATGTATCCGACATCTTGAGCCGATTCCAGATAGAGGACTCCAAGCCAATGAATACCCCGATTCAACCCAATCACGGGATTGGAGTGGACGTTAAGGGGGAGCTGACTGACCCATTTACATACAGAGCAATCATCGGATCTCTGATGTATTTGACGGCGTCTCGACCAGATATTATGTACGCAACGTGTCTCTGTGCCCGCTATCAATCGAAGCCGAAACAAAGTCATCTGACGGCGGTCAAGCGTATCCTTAGATATCTGAAGGGTTGTCCCTCAAAAGGACTTTGGTACCCTAATGATGATAATTTTGATTTCATATCTTTTAGTGATGCAGATTGGGGTGGCTATGACAAAGATAGCAAATCTACTACAGCTGGTTGCCAGTTTTTAGGGAGCAGGTTAATCACCTGGCAATGCAAGAAGCAGACCTCCGTGGCGCTGTCTACCTGTGAAGCCGAGTACATTGCAGCCTCGAGTTGCTGTTCGCAAGTGCTCTGGATCCAACAGCAGATGGTGGATTACGGTTTGCAGTTTCTTAAAACCCCTATACACTGCGACAACGAAGCCGCAATTGCATTAACTAAAAATACTGAAAATCATTCTAAAGCTAAACATATCCGGATCAAATATCATTTTATCCGTGATTGTTAGGCTAAAGAATTGATAGATATGGTCAAAATTCATACTGACTACCAACGTGCAGATTTGTTTACAAAAGCTTTTGACAGATCCCGCTTTGAATATCTTTTAAAAGTAAACAACATAAAGGAAAAACAGGACTAATCGGCACCTCGGTTTATCGCTTTTTAGTTTTAGTTTTTAATATTTTGCTAATTGGGAATTTCTCTTTGCTAATTGGGAATTTCTCTTTACTATCGTAATCCTCAAAGAAGTTGATGCTTTCGAGTGGATTGTTTCTTTCAAATTTTTGTTTTTATTGTTTTTCAGAAAAATCAAAAACCCAAAAATATGTTCTTTATTTTAGGGGGAGCCATTTTATCAGAAAAACCAAAAACATTGAAAAATTCCAAAAGACCTAAAAATTAGAAAATCAAAAATGATTTCCTGGATAAAAGAGGAAATGATAGTACATCAGTGGGGATCTGACACAGGCTAAAGAATTGTATAGTATATTGAGGCGTGTGTTGACTACGTGTGATATGCTGATAGGCTTCGTAGACTAAATATTGCGTGCATTAGTGATACAAACATAACGAACTACGTGTTCGTGGCTGAACACCTCATGGGCATATGGTCTTAGTACCGTAATTTCGTTTGATAGGATTGCCAAAATCTGAGGTTTCGGGTCGTTATGTTATGGTTATCCGGGATATTCTGATAAACTTTTGTCGTATTGATTTACGGACCTAGTTTTATCAGAATATTTGCTAAAAGAGCTTAATTGCCAAAACCGGAAGTTACCGAATTGAGGAAATTTATGTTTTAATTGATCAAAGATCATTATTACATCGTATTGATCATCTGATGCAATTCAGTGATTAATATCAGCCTCAACCTAGTGTATACGCACATGTTACTCTGCTGCATTCGTTTGCTGACCTGTACACCTCTGTGCTATATACTTTGTAATTTTTACGGATAACTCTGGCATAATCACGCGTTACGACGAAGCTTTGTGCAAATACTTGATACGGGAGCATGTCGTGTGTGTGGGCACCACGTCGTGTTAGTCTAATACACCTAACTCGTATCATTTTAAAGCATTGCGTAATTGTCTGCATGTGAGCTTACGTGGACCACTATATCAGCAATTGCCGTGTCACATACTGTTTCTATTGATAATATTAAAAAGATCAACGCTGTGATCAGATTTCTCAGAAAACTGATATGATCCTCTTACCGGAAATCACAAAATGTTTACTCCTTTCATTTCATTTTGATGCATTTTACTTTGTTGCATTTTACTTTTATTGTCAAAAAGATACAAAATCCAAAAAGATTTTAGGTGTATTTTGATAAAATTTCAGAAAAATCCAAAATTTTTGCATTTCTGCTTTATTTTTGATAACCGGGGATGCTTGATGGTCAATTTCTGAGATTTGACAACACCATCTGGGCTTTGTATCATTCAAAATGTGAAAATATGAGTTTTGGAAGTTTAACAGATTGAAAAATGTTGAACGGGATTCGAATTCGTGATTTGGTAAAATTTTCAGATTTTTCCATTTCACATTCGCCCCTTAAATGGGTCGAATGTGGAAAAATCTCCACCTTCGGGCTGCTTAAACTGGGCGAATGTGGGTTGTTTATCTCATTTTCACATTCGGGTACACAGTTTTACATTCGGCCCAATTCACTTTGGGCGAATGTGGAATATACCCACATTCGACCATCACAACGGTCGAAGGTGACATCCTTATATAACCAGCTATCACCTTCGAACCCTCATTCTACTTTTTCAAAATTTTCTTTCGATTGAAGTCACCTTGTTGCTTTGATTTTTATTGTTTGTGCGTTTCATTCCTGGTGTATTACTGATCATTTCTATATCAATTTTACAGGTAATGGATAAGGATTGAGCCTGGAATCGTCGTTTTTATATACGGCCCTAGGGTTTTTAAATTTAGGGTCTTAGGATGTTTCTTTGTGCTAATTTTTGATAACATTTCAATTCACATCAGTTTTAGGGGGAGAGGATTGAGTGAATTAGATTTTTAACAAAGTTTGAATGGTCATTTGATCGATGGAACAGTTTTAACCTAATTCATCTATAAAACAGATGTAAATTGAAATTAAAAGCAAATTGATGGGTCACGAGTCTTAATCGGTCACCTTAGAACATGTTTGAATCAAAACCAAGTGTTAAAAACATAGTTGAGAAAATTTCAAATTTTGGGGAAGAACAGATTCTACCTTCGTTTGAACGAACGGGCGAAGGTGGAATGTGTTGGACGAATGTACCTTTAGAACGGGCGAATGTGATGTTTACTCAAAACCAGTACACATTCGACCAAAATGTTTTTACATTCGACCAAAATGTTTTTACATTCGACCAGAACAACTTACATTCGACCTTGATAAAAGGGGCGAATGTAGAATTCTAAAAACTTAAAATTTTTAAATTTTTGTCGATTTTGTGTTTTGACGTTTATTTTTGATTTTGATGTTCAGATGGCTGACCAGACTGAGAATGTTGAGACTCCTGTAGAGAATGTTGTTACAGAACCTGTTCCAGAGAATGTTCAAGAAGGAGAACCATCGAGTGGGAGTAATTGGCCATTCGAGAAAAACCATAATTGCTGTGCTTATCTGGGGGAAGTTGAAAAGAATGTTGAGTTTACTGATATAATCAAGTTCTTGAAAAGAAGCAGAGTTGTGCATGCTTTGGCAACTCCAACTATTATCTACAAGGATATAGTTGAAGATTTCTACAACAACGCCAAGTATGATTACTGGGATAATCAGACAATAATAAAAAGCAAGATACAAGACATGGAGATGTTCATTACAGAGTCTGATATCAGAGAGGCACTCCAGATAAAGTTTGAAGTGAGTGAAGATCCAAGAGAACTATCATGGACTGAGCAGAAAGCTTGTTTCCTCAGAATGAAGTACAAAGGTGCTATTACTGATGGGTCAATGTACAAAGGGAAGCTGAGCGTGCAGTTTAAATACTTTGCACACGTCATAATCCATGTGTTTGGATGTGTTAGTGGAGGCTATGACGTGATGAGGAAGAGTCTGAGTTCGTTAATGGTTGCGTTGACCCTCAACAAACCATTTAACGTTTCTGGAATGATATTGGATCACATGCTGGAGATGCTCAAGGGGTTGAAAAAGAAGTATTTCATGTTATACCCTAGATTCCTTATGATGATTTTTGATCACAAGTATCCTCATTTGAAGAAGGATCCAACACAGATACTTGTTCAAGATCATATGAATATTCGTACATTGGTGAGAATGAAGGGCTACAAGGGTGTGCCAGACAATGAAAGGCCACCATACAGAAGGTTATTTGGAGCTTTAGCCAGAGAGGATTACACTGATCCTGGAAAGAATACGGCTAGGCATCCTGGAAGTGATTCTGATAATGACGATCCCTTAGTATATGCAGATGCTAATACTAAGAGGAAGAGGCAAGTGGTCAATCCCGGAGCCAAAGGGAAGGGTAAGGGAAAGACTGATCAGGGAAGTTCAAAGCAACAGGGAGTTAGAAAGAAAACAACTGCTAAGAAAGGTACTGGTTTGGTGGATGAAGAATCAGTGGATTCAGAAGAAACTGAGGAAGAGGAACAGTGGGATTCTGATGCTGAGAATGTCAAGGCCACCAAACTTAAGGCCACTAAGGTTGGTGAGTCTGAATCTTTAAACAAATCAATTGAGGAAGCTGAGAAAAGTAAGAAGTCATTGAATGTTGAAGATGAAGTTTTAGGTGTGAATATGGACGAGTTGAATGAAGGAGAGACTGTGGTAGTTAACTTGCCCAAGCCTAAGCACAAGACCATGGCTAAAAAGACAAGTACTAAGCAGCTGAGAGAGAAAGAGTTAGCCCAACTCTTGAGAGGTAAAAGAGTACCCGATGCTGGTACGTCATCAAAGTTATCTTCACCGGTCACTAAGAAACAGAAGAAATCTAAAGAGGCAGAAACATTACCAGTTGATGAATTCAATGTTTCACTGGATAATGTACTTGATATGTTTAGAAAGCCTCAGAAAGAAAAGGAAGCTGAAGTTGAGCCATCCAGATCCAAATCTAAGAAAGTCACTGTGGATGATGATGTTATGAAGCAGGTGAACAAGAAGATGGATGACATGATGAAGATGATAGTGGCTCAACAAGCTGAAATTGCCAAGTTCAAGCAGAATGAAGAAAAGATGCTTCAGATTGTTGTAGCTTCAAAGTCGAATCAAGATGAGATTGACGAGAAGGTTAAGAAGCTTGAAGCAAAGAATAAAAAGCTTGAGGGTAAGTGTTTGAGGAACAAGAATAGGTTTAAAGCTATCAAAGAAGACAACAAAGAACTGAAGGCTGAGAATAAACGCCTGAGTGAGTTGATTGATAACCTGTACAATGTTGCACCCAAGTTGAAGGAGGGTGAAGAAGATAAAGAAAAAGAAGAAGAACAGGTTGATTTTGAACCATCTGAATCGGATAAAGAGAAAGATGATGACGAGGATGATGAAGAATTGGATAAAAGTGATGATGAGGATGATAATAATGATGATGATGGTGATGCAGAAGGATCGGGAAGTCAGAAGGAAGATGATAGTAGTAGTGATGATGATAATGATGGAGGAGATGATTCATCAAAGTTTACATTTGAGAAGAGACCACCTTCAAAGAAGAAAGATACTGGAGAATCAAGTTCGAAGAAAAAGAAAGGTGAGAATGTTGATTCAGATGAGAGTATCTTCTGGAATGAAAAGGTGAGGTCTTTGACTGATGATGCTAAACAAGTATACAAAGACATGTTAGAAAGAAGAGAATGGACGATAGAGTTCACAGGTCGTTTTGCTGAGATATTCCAAACAGACGACATGAGATATGAATTGGAATACAACGATCCTGATTTAGAAGAAGGTGAAGTACCTGCATCTGTGGCAAAGGAGATTTTAGATGGACTTGCACAGAGGGTAGGGAAAACATTTGAGGAGTTCATTGTAGATGAGACGATTCCACATATTCCTGAAAAGGATACTGGAAGTCACTCAGATGATAAGAATACTCCTGAATTTGAGGAAGTGGAAATTGAAGATATAACACATGAGGAATATCCACAATATTTCAGACAAACTGATGAAGATGTGATATTTCCTGACTTTACTGAAATTCCAAACACTTCGGCGAAGAAAAAGGCTAAGCAAAGAAGTGCAGAATTTGTGGAGAAAGTATTTGGTACTGAAAAGCCAGAATCTTCAAATAAATCTGATGAATTGAAGAGTTATTTGAAGAAATTGAGAGAAATGGATGAGAACCGACCGAAGCCTGAAGCTCAAGGAAACTTCTATAGATTCCATAATGCTAAGTTCAGAGGCAGAGCTCTCGGGTGGACATACTTAGGCAGGCTGAAGTGTCTAGCTGCCAAATGGGAATCGGGAATTCTATACTTTTATAGATTCATTGATTTGCTAACTCTACCGTACTGGGCGGTCAGAGATTTATGCAGATTCCCAATGTCTGGTGCTTTAGTTAATAATACACATGTCGGTTGGTGTGCAGACAAGCTGGTTTGGGAAAGTAGGACGAGATGGAATAGATTCAAGCCACAATATCCCCGAAGAAAAGTTCATAGGGATATTGATCCCAGAACCAAGCTGAAGCGGGTTACTTTGATATATAAGGCACCTGAAGTGATGAGGAAGATACCTTTGATGCCCATGCCACAACATTTCAGTGCTGACTTTATCTTCTGGTATTATGATTGGAGAAAGGCAGAAGCAGTGATAGTGTTGAGAGACGGAAAGGAAAAATACAAGCATGTTCACGTATTTGATCCGATGTGGTTGATTAACTGTACGTTTGAAGACATCATCATGCTCTTTTACAATCCGATTCATCATGAGCCGAATGACGCTGATCAGGCAAAGAAATACACTCAAGTGGTTGGTGTGTGTTTTGCATATGATATAAATGCGGGTAGTAATTTGGATGGTAAACTTGGCAAGATGGTGAAGATGGCAAATGTGTCAAAACCGGTGAAGAGAAGGTTAGAGCATGAAATGACCAAAGAGCAGAAGAAACAGCTCAGAATTATGTTGTTAAACAAAGCCATGGACGAAGACAGAAGACGATCCAATCAATAGTCGAGGGGGAGTTTGTAGATGTGTTTTGCGACTAATGATTGGATATTAACATATGTTAGAATACTGGTCTGGGCGAATGTGAACTTATATGGGCGAAGGAAGAAGGTTAGTGGGCGAAGGTAGACTGAAGTGGACGAACATGGAATGGAACCTGACAGAAGAATACATTCGACCACTGTATGTAGGCGAATGTAGAACAAGCTCACATTCGACCTATGCTAATGGGCGAATGTGCAGTGCTTATAAATAGAATTTGTGTTTTTGTAATGTAAAGAGAGTTATTAGTTGTGTGTGTTTTGAGGTGAGGTTCCAGGATAGATTGAGATAGTGTGTGAATGTTCTAGATTAACCTAAAACTGATTGTAAACAAGTTTATTGAAAAGTTAATCTATGAAAACCTTTGAAAATGACTTTGATTGTGTTTTGATTTGAGTTTATATCAGTTTGTTCAAAGCTAGGGTTTCCGCACCTGGTTTTGTAACTTGTATGATCATATAATCCTGTTTTAGGTTTAAAATCCTTCTCTAACATCATAGATGACCAGAATCGAAGGATGAATGATGACTGGCATGCAGGAAGGCCGGTGGTGGCAAATCCACAACCGGTGGACTATAGCTCTTTACCGCCTTATGATGGAAGCGTATCCTATCCCACTCCACCACTTCATCATTCACAATGGGTGGATCCGATGCAACAACAACAAGCCCCGGACCAAGGTGGAAGCGATAGTGGTGCGTTTGGTTTTGGTGAATGGAACGACTTGTTCACTTCGGTTTTCGGGCCACCTCAGCCGCGCTATTACTGATCAGGTCGTGCTTCTTGTACATAGCTTTGTATTTTGTTTGTTTTTGTTTTTGTTTGTGCTTTTGGTTTTGGGTGGTTGGGTGGTGTATTGAATTGTTGATGATTTGTTTGGGTTGTGAGAGTAGGTGGTGTGTTAAAAAAATAAAAAATCCAAAAAAAAAATGAAAAAATGAAAAATACCAAAAAGAAGGTTGTGGTGGAGTTGAAAAGCATTGGTCTTTTGGTTGAAAATTGCGATCATTCCTCTTCAAAACCATGCATTGGGACAATGCATCCCAAGTGTGGGGATGGGAGGAAATTTTTGGAGATTTTTAAATTTTTTTTTTGAGGTCAAGTGCAATGTTGTAAAAATTGGAACATCTTGATTTAACCCCATTAGACACACCGGCAACCCTTAATACCCGTTTCTTTTTCTTGGTGAGAGTTGAAGCCACATATGTAAATAAATAAATTCTTCTTTGAGAGAGTGGCAACGGGTAGGGGTGCACTAGAACTTGTGCTTGAATACAACTTGAATCCTTAATTGGGCATGGGTGTAGAGATGATAAGGGCATTAGGTAGCCTCGTCATGTGAGTGCGAGTGTGGGTTTTGGGGGGTTGGACCTCATACATTACATATATGAGCATGGTAGCGAGAGGGGCGGGGGTTTGGACATTTAGTTGCCCATTTTTGAGCCTTAAAGCCTATTATTTGATGACCCTTAAACTAGCTCCTAAATTTTACCCAACTTGCCCCGGTCTTTTGCGCTTAGTTTGTTTTTGGTGGTTATAGTATTATTGAAGTGTTAAGTTTAGTATGTTTTAGTTTGTTTATGTAATTTTTTTGGCAAGAAAAAAAAAAGAAAAAATGAAAAGAAAAAATGATGATATAAAAAAAAAAGGAAAAGGAAAAAACAAGTAAAGTTATGTTATGTGTTTGTATATAGTGGTGTTTCTTTGTTCGTGTGTGTTTGTTTGTAATAAAAAGACCGGGTAAAGTTTGCGCTACTTATATATATCCTATTCCCTACCTTCACACTTAGCCAAGTTACAACCGTTAAGTCCCTTTGATTTATACTCATGTTCATGTTAGGAGGATGATTGATTTAGGTACAAGCTTATGGTTGTACAACTACCCGTTTGCCCTTTTGTGTGTCTAGCTTACCCTTGCTAGAGCTTACTTGATACTGAGAGGAGAGATATTGTGAGGGGTGTGTTGATTGGGGTGTTGAGGATGGGTTAGTACGAGGATTGCACATTAAACTTGACTTCGAAATGATCGCTTATTTTTGAAATTGACTTGTAGTAGATTGCTTGGGACAAGCAATGGGTAAGAGTGGGGATGTGACGGGTGGTTCAAGGAACAACCCTTTATATGGTTAAAACGCTTATTTTTCCCACATTTTATCATGTTATTGGTTGGAATTGGATAACTATGGTTGCTTTGGTTGTAGGTGCTTAAAGGAGCTCAAAATGAAGAAATCCGAGCTTTGGAACGGGTTGGAACGGATCGAGACGAGGAGGATTGGAAAGAAGAAAAAAATAATTTTTTGAAGACCTCCACCGTTTAATACGGTGGCACCGTAATAAACGGTAGCTTCTGGGAACTTTTAAGCTGCCGTTCTTCAGTACTGATCTACCGTTAGTTTGCTGATTCCACCGTACCTTACGGTGGCACCGTAAGGTACGGTAGCCCCTGCACGTTTTTTGTAACTTCCTCCTTAAATGAGTGATTATTGCAAGACTTTTCACTAACTTCGAATTGGGAACGGTTCTAAGCATCCTAGAGGCGATTTTGGGGCTAGAACAAGGTTGAAGAACATTTCTAATCATTAGGTTATTATCTTTGATTCATATGAACAATAGATTGAAGATTATGATGACCCGTTTGATAATGCTTGGCTAAAACCTTTGATGGTCATCCTTGGTGAAGTTTCCTTTGAACTTTCTTATGCTTTTGTTTTGTGATTTCTAGAATAACAATTTGGTATGTTTGCTTAATTGTTATGGTGTTTGAACATTTGATTGTAGTAGTTATTTAATTTATCAATTTCTCATCTTGATTGCTTGTTCTTGGTGTTGCTAACAATCGGGATATTGCGGGAAGGATTTGGGTTGGATAATTGAGTAATTGGTCATCGGGAAACAACCTCGCATTGTTATAATCCGAGTACTTTGTTCCCTTTTATCACAACACTTGTTCAAATACGAGTTATGTCTATGTAACTCTTTCTAGTTAGACAGTTAGCATAAAGATTCAAGGGAAATGGATCCAGGGATGGTCATTGCTTTCTTAATTTGATAAACACAATCTTATTTCAATTCAGCAATTTAGTTTAATTTTCTTAAATCTAAATCCAAACCAACAAACAATCTTTGATCTTTATTTTTCTTAGTTGTTAAATAGTAGTTTAATTGCAAAACTTTAATTCTCACATTTTCCACAAACTCCCTGTGTTCGATACCCTTCTTACCACTATCTTAGTTGTAATTGGGAAATTTAACGTGTACCACGACAAGCACGTCACTAGGTACTAAAACGTACGGGTTTCTTCTATCATATCCTATAATCAGCCAAAACTAGAGACTCATATTCGATCGTCGAGCCTTAGGATCTAATCATTATGAGGTTTTAATAGTTTTTATACGCAAATCATCAATTCCTTCTTAATATGGTTAGGCATCAATGTTTCTTATTATGCATTCTTAATTTATTCCAACGGTTTACAATAACTACAATTTTCGACACATATATTCTTATTGGTTGTGCTCTTTCTTTTCTACCAACTACATCCATGATCATGTTTTCCTAACAAACTTAATTCAATAGACCCATAACTACTAAAGGTGTGTTGGTTTTATACGAATGAAAACGCTATGTGTATTCAAGTCTTTATAATCGATGCATATACACATCATTCTATATATTTTTTTTTCTTAGCAAAGAACCTGAGTTTACGGGTTGGGTTACAATGATATTCTTCATCATTTCCATTAGGATTCTTGATACTACTAGTCTCTTCTTGTTAAGCAATCTAAGTTATGGTATCTTCCTTTTGCACATGATTTTTTTTTTACATTGAATTCTTCTGAGTCTCATAGGCACTGAGCCTATAGAATCAAATTATTGTTCAAACTTACCGTACAATTCCTATTGATTTCAACTATCTTCGTGCCATTCTCATCAGTTGTCTTGACTATCACGATATGGCTTAAGTCTTGGGTTCCTTGATTCGGATAGGGTCTAAAGATGGGTGATACTAAGCTTCTAAATGCACCAGCTTTCACGGGTTTAAATAAGTTCTTAGGAGCTATGGATTAATCACATGCTCGGATTTATCATCTTAAATTACACATGAGTCAGTTCGTCATTTATTCTTCTATTGGAACCAAATTGGGAATTGGACGTTCTTAAACTCCGTGTCCTAATATATATATATCCAGCTCCCCCCAATACTAATAAAAGAAATATATTCCTTACTGTTATATCTTACTTTGGAAATATAATTTCTAGAGGAAGTTACGGGAAAGCTCTGCCTAGCTCATTTTTAACGCTGTATTTACCTTTGGTTTGTGGTACAAAGTGCATAAGTATTCAAACCTTATTGCCTTAGGCATAGTCATAATTGTCTATAAGAGATCCACTTGACTTAACCACTTCTTGTACTTATTTTCCTATTTTCTAGTTTCTTTGTCTATTATCCTAGTCGTGTTTACTACAAGGAACTTTCCCCTGATTTATTCCCCAGACTAGTTTTTTTTTTCCGTTGAGTAACATCTATAATCATGAATATTTAAGGCAATCCTCAGTATTAGACTCATCGCCTTAACTTACTTTCACGTTTTCCAAAATCCTGACATTTTGAGATGGAGTTTTGGATTAAAAAGACCCATTGTCTCTATTATTAACAGAGTGTTCATCCCTGTTTCCAAATATAATGGTTATTTGATACCATATATAAGTTAATACGTTTATTTTTTTTGAAAGATGAACTTCATTAAAAAAACGCACACGGGCCTTAAAACAAGAGCCGGCGCAACAAAAACATTACAACATATACAAGGGATAAGACGCCCAATCTCTCCAAACTAAGCTTTTAAATCTACCTCTAGCTTTCAACCAAAGGAAAGAAAGAGACTTCACCCTAGCTATAACATCGATGATCTTAGCCTCTTTATTATTAAAAATCTTGTCGTTCCTAACAATCCAAATAACCCAAATCGTTGTCATTACGATACCTTGAATGATAATTTTCGCTTTTTTGTTGCTATTCCTTTGCTCTAGAGTCAAAAGATCTTTGATGTCAAAAGCGAAGAAGGGCCCAACTCTACACCAAGAGCTAATAGCCGACCAAATTCCGAATGTCCAGCCACAGCCTGGATACAAATGCAACGAAGTCTCCAAATCAGCCTCACAAAGCACGCAGTTTCCATTCTGAACCGAAACGTTTCGCTTGCGAAGCGCCTATCGGGTAGGAATCTTGTCCATATCTAACCTCCAAACAAAGATCTTAACTTTTAAAGGGACCCATCGAATCCATTTCATGTGAAACTCTCTGTTTTGCAGCCGACCTTGAATCAAATTGCGTCTGAAAGAAGCAATAGTGTAACTGCCATTCGAACCTGGAACCCATTTCCAAACATCGGCATTCCGTGATAGCTGCAGCCCTTGCAGAGACAGCAGCAACTGAGACATCTCCTGTTGTTCTACCCCAGAAACCGGGCTGTGCCTCCATCTGCAGACAATCGGCTCTGTGTCCGAGGACCAAACCGTAGCAACAGAATCTGATTTATCCACCACTAACCTGAAAAGATTAGGAAAAGCATCCTTAAAAGGAGTATTCCCTCGCCACCTATCAAGCCAAAATCTAGTATCGACCCCATTCTCAACCATAACCTTTAAGTGAGCATTAATAAGATTATTTTGCATCTCCATCTTATTAATATAGCTAACTATAGATTTCCAGCCTCCAGTCAAAGAGGTGTTACAAGGGAGAACACTCCAAGCTTTGTTGGATTTGTGAATACTATCAATAACTTGTCTCCATAAACTTCGAGATTCCTTTCTATATCTCCAAACCCATTTGACTAAAAGAGCCAAGTTTACCTCCGATAATTTCGCCACACCCAAACCACCATTTTTTTAGGCGTGGTGACAATATCCCAAGAAACCCAATGGATTTTCTTGATGTTCTCATCACCCGCCCATAAAAAACGCTTCATAATGATCTCTATATTATCAATCACTTTAACCGGCGCCTTGTAAAGTGATAAATAAAAAATTGGTAAACTAGACAAGACTGATTTTAAGAGAATAAGTCTTCCACCGATAGAAAGATATTTGGCCTTCCAAAGTTTCAATCTCGACTTGCATTTGTTAATAACAATATCCCAATTCTGGATTCTATTCATATTGGCGCCGACTTTAATACCAAGATAATCAAAAGGAAAGCTCCCAAGATTACACCCACATAAATCGGCCAACTCCCTAGTCTCTTCTTCGGAACTATTAATACCAAAAATGCTTGATTTGTGAAGATTGATTTTTAGCCCCGAACAAAGATGGAAAATGCGAAGAATCCGAAGCATGTTTTTGAAATTTTCTATAGACCACTTTCCCATGATGAGAGCATCATCCGCGTAAAGCAAGTGGGAGATTTTCGGCCCATTAGCACCAAGAGAAAAACAATCGAAACTACCGACCTCCGAAGCCTTATGAAGCAAACACGAAAATGCTTCCATAACAATAAGAAAAAGGAACGGCGAGAGGGGATCACCTTGCCTTAAGCCTTTTTCACATTGAAAGATGAAAGTAGGAGAGCCGTTAACGAGCACCGAAGATCTAGCGGATTTCAATACTCCATCTATCCACATACACCACCGATCCGGAAAATTCATTTGCCGCAGAATAGAAAGCAAGAACGAATAGTCAACATTATCATAAGCCTTTTGAAAATCTATCTTGAACAAAAACGCTTTTTCTCCTCTTTTCTTCAGCCAAGATAAAGATTCATTGATAATAAAGGGCCCGTCTAAAATAAACCTCTCCGATAGAAAACCACTTTGTGTGTCGGAAATAATATCTTTCATAACTTTCTTGATCCGGTTTGCCAACACCTTAGAAATAACTTTAGAAATAATACCGATCAAGGTTATGGGTCTATAGTCCGATAAACCAATAGGATTTTTGATCTTGGGGATTAAAATGATGAAAGCCGCACTGTAACCGTGATTAATACAACCCGTACGAAAGAACTCAGCAAATAAATTGAAGAAATCATCTTCAAAAAATGACCAAAACTGCTTCAAAAAAGAGAAATTGAAGCCATCCGGACCTGGTGCTCGATCACTACCACATTCAAAGACAGCTTGTTTAATTTCATCTTTGGTGAACTCGGCTGCCAACTCAGCTTTGTTTTCAGCGTTCAGTTTCCTGATATTATCGCATAACATGTCTGGTTTTCCTGCACAATCAGCAGAAAACAAAGAACGAAAAAATTGAAATACATGTTTCTTTACCAGATTCGGCTTTGTCACCCAAGCACCATTGATCATAAGACCCGGAATATTATTCTTCGCCTTTCTCCCATTCACCACACAATGAAAGAATGAAGAATTTTCATCTCCACTTGTCGCCCATCTAATCCGTGATTTTTGTTTCAGATCAATGGTTCGAACATGCTCGAAAAAATCAATGCCTTTCTTACATTCTTCATATATCCAAACTTCATCCTCTTCTAAATCATCAACCTCCATTTTTCTTTCCAATTTAACTAGATCAGCTTGCATATTCTGTAAATCAGCCTCTTCTTTATTTTTTGTGTCCTCCCACCACGCTTTGAGAGCCAATCTAAGCTTCGAAAATTTATTAGAAATGACGAAATCCGGACTACCAGAGAGCGTAAAGTTATCTAGCTCTTCAATAATCAATCTTTCACATCCTTCTCTTTCCATCCACGAGTTATACCATCTGAAAGGTGTTGGACCTAAATTCGAATCCACAATTGTAAGCAACAAGGGGCAATGGTCCGATCTTTCTCTATTCAATGATCTTAACACAGCTTGCGGCCATCTATTTAAAAAATCTTGACTTACTAGAACTCGATCAATCTTGCTCATCTTGTAACCTTTTTCATTACCAACCATAAAAGTGAAGTTATAACTTCTCATTTTGTATTCTCTAAGACCCACCGAATCAATGAAATTGTTGAAATCCCCCGAGCTAACCGGGTTGAATTTTGAATTTCTCCTCTCCTCTGGAAATCTAACCACATTAAAGTCGCCGAGCAAGATCCATAACCCCATATTCGATTGAATAACTTCAGTTAACTCCTCCCAAAGACGCCTTTTTTGCACAACATTTTGAGGCCCATAGACGTTAACAATATTCATTGGAGTATTATCCGAAACAAGAGAACCAATAGTCACAATAAAATTCTGCTTTAAAATGGACATGTTTCTATAAAAAACCTTCTCATCCCAAACGCTTATGAGACCACCCGATCTCCCATTAGCGTCAACCTTATCATACTCAAAACCTTTTCTACCCCAAATACGGTTCAGAAGAGCCGCGTCAGAACAGGCCAATTGAGTTTCTTGAATTGCCAAAAAAGATACATCATTTTTATCTTTTAGTCTTTTAACCCAACTTGCTTTCCCATCATCCCCAATCCCTTTAACATTTAAACTTAAAAAATTCAAGATCTACCTTGCTGTGTTCCTTCGATTTCAACTGCTTTCCGAAGTAAATCCTCATGATTCTTCAGGTTAACCCCCAACTTGTTCCCCATATTAAGCGTGGCATCCAATTCAGCTCTAATCGATTGTTCTGCATCTTCATTAGCGTTCTGTTCTTCAATATCTATCTCAATCAAAGATGCTTGCTCGCTGTTCTGAGGTTGTGAATTCAAATCAATCTCTTTATCTTTATCGCTATCTGCTGTATACTCCTTTCTTTCTCTGAGTTGTGTCAATGTAGAGGTATCAGTCCCCTGCTCCTTATCTTTTTCCATAGTCACCTCCTGATTGTTTAAACCAATTAACACGTCAAGACCAAAAGGGTCCAGCCCAGCAGGATCAATATCAAGTCTTTGTCTTTTGTTATTGGGCCTTTCATCTATGGAAATCAATTTGGACTTAACTTGCAATGCCTTCTTCTTATGAAGTTTATTATTACTCATCATAGCACCTTGGCCCAAGAAAGCTTTTTTAAACCCAACCTGGCCCAGATCCACCCCAGCTGCAAACTCCTTAGAAGAGTTATTATTTTTTCTCCAATCGTCCAAAGTTTGAAATTCCCCAGTCAAAAAAACTCCCGATTGTATGGAGTGATTTTCGGGATTCACATTAAGTGAATTTGACTTATCATTATTGCCATGCAAAGATTGTGGACTTTCCATAACTGCATCATTGATTGCTTCGTCCCTCACCGTCGCCGGAGAATCGCCGGAGCTCTTTTCTTCGCCGTTAACAACTTCATCTTGTAGGCTACGAAATAAAAAATCTGGGATCCATTCGCCAATTTCTTCCATTACCCAGACACGAAATTTCCGTCTTCGCCATTGGACGACTACTTCCTCCATAACTCGTTTACCATCACCGAGTAGTACCGCGATATAATCATGAGACAAATCTTTATCATCCTTATTAATATTGGCCTTATGAATCACCTTACCAAACATGGCCCCAATCGAATTTAAAGTTTCATTACATAAAACATTCATAGGTAAACCTTGTATCTTCAACCAAGCTATCCGTTCAAACGGAAAAGATTGTCCTCTCCAAACGACAACCGACTGAATAACATCAGTTTGAAGTAGAAACTTAATCCTACTACTTTCGGTCACTTCGTCTGAAGGGAAAGAAATAACCACCGATAGGCCGCCTAAATATTGAATTTTCGCCACATTATTGCAGAAATCTTTAACCATAACCGGAATCTTCTTCAATCCATCTACATCAAACACTGTAACCACCAAGGCCCTTCCATGAGAATCACTGAACTCATTAATGACATCCGAAATAGTGATAACCTTTTCTTCCACTGTGTTCTCTTTATAACCCGTAACCCTCTCTTTGAAGGAACCGCTCTGTATACTTGAAACATTCTGCCTAACTTCACCATCCTTATTAGCCAAAGGGGCTGAAGCCTTTGGTAATGGCGGAAAAGTCGTGTCTTTCAAAGAAAAGTCTTCATTACTTGTACATCTAGCGACGTTAGTCCGTAACTTATAAGATCCCATCCATAAGTTTTGCATCAAATCATCGAAAACCTCTTTGTTTCTGGTAACCTTGCACGTAACAAAACCAAATCTCCTGTCTGTTTTATCCCTTTTCCGAGCGATATAGATATTCGAAACTTCCGCGTGATCCTTGATGAGTCGCTCCAAATCAGCACCGCTACAACCATCTGGAAGATTCGTGACGTAGTACTTGATAAAGTCGGTTGGTGATGAACGTACCTCTTCCTCCTTGCCAGATCGCCGGTTACTTTGTCTTCGGTCGCCCATTCGAGAGAGATTGTTTAGTAATGAAATAATTAACTATAAGTTAATACGTACGTAGGTTACTTTCATTTGATGATATACCATAATGTATACTTATCTTCTTAAATTATGTGATCATGTCATATCAATAACATGTGCTCTCAGTTTAATAATTATTCAAGTAACCCAGACTTGGGTAGGCACATGCCTTAATTACTTAAGTGTGTCCACACTTACTTCTACAGGTGTGGGTATACATGTCTTTCACCTTACACACCAAACCAACTAGTACCTTTACTAGGCTAGCATACTGCCAATATATAAGACGGTGGCTTACTGCCTATTATGAGTGTATTTTACTACTGGGCAACCCACACTGGGAGGACTCACCACGGTTTCCCCAGCCTCAATACCTCTTTACTTATCCATTGATCCACATTACCCCAATGCCCATACATGTAAGATACATCACATTTACTTATGTACTCGGGTGAGGTGGGTTGTCGGCCTAACATGGTGTTAACACCGCACTTACCTTACATATATTTATCATAAATATATATCCTATATACATATAGTTCGGGAAAGCAGTCATGATACTCAAGTTCACACGGGCCTCTATCTAATACTAAACTTTCATTTTTTCTTAACCGAGTATAACCTAGCAATCATGGCCTATGACAATATTCTTAGTAACCCGTCTATTAAGTCTCTTTATTATTTACTAGTCAAAATCCAAGTAGTCAAACTTAAGGGTTTCACTACTCATACTTAAGTATTATTAGGGCAAGTAACGTAATCAAGTCTTAATGTCCAAGTCCCTAAGATGTTCTGGTTAAAGCCTAGGTATTCTCAGTGCAACACCTAATTCGCTAAAACCTCGGGCTCTGATACCAACTGTAACACCCCACCCGTAACCTGGGTGATCATGCACAATTGATACAACTTACAGCGGAAGCAAAACACAACTTTCATTAAAACTTATAACCTCTAGGTACAAGGCCTTATTTAATTACATGTTCAAAGTCTAGAAACTTCTAGGTCTTCATGTCTCACTTGCCTTCTCTTTAATCCTACTAGCTCACTGATTACCTGTGACATGTATACTTAAAACGACGTCAGCTATATACTGGTGAGTTCATGTTATACAGTTTACACAAAAACACATTTGACCATGCATGCAACATGGGTTGTGATATTTTGGGCCAAGGGCAACCCTATGCCATTCATGACCTTTTCACAACCACCAGCAAATGGGCTTGTCAGACCCCCCGGCATCGCATAGGTATGGTAGTGTCGTGATGCATATGAGGAACCCTATCCTCTTTTCAGCCAGTTCCAACATCTCCCATTAAGCATATAAGGATCCAAATATACCCCTACCGATATTTCACATTACATCACTTTTATATTATTACCAGCTCAGACAGGACAAGTATACAATCACAGTTTTATAAATAAACATGATAACTCACCTGTTGTTAACAGTGCTTAACAGTTGCTCAACACTTGCTAGTACGGTCAGGTAAAATCTCAAGGTCCTGACACAATTACATAATCCTAGGTTAGGTAATGGTACGCCTAACTAATTATTATCATGGTTGGATATTGGTTCACGCTACCTTGTTTAAGCATGGGTGATCAGCCCATGCCTAACTAAGGCTAGACTACACAATACCTACCCCTAATAATAATTCTAATACCTAAAAATAATAATATTAAACTACTATTAATTAACTAAATATAAACTTAAACGAGAGTATACCTGAATACTATCTATGGTAAGTTTGGGTACCATCTTCCTATTCCACTCTTAAAACGATTACTAATAATACTCAAAGAGATACTATAAACTCGGTATTCTCTTTATAACAATAGCATTCCATATTTTGTATGTACAAAATAAAAGCTCATAACTTCTTATTTATAGCCTAAGCTGCTTCGTTGGGTTTCGACATGACACGTGTGCCTTGATAGAGAATTATCGACGGTTATTGAAACGTGGCTATCTCTTATGGTGATGATTCACTCAAGTTTGACATATATTCATTTTGAGTGTAATAAAAGTCATACACGTACACTAACACATATGTGGCATCCAAATCTAGATGAATTATAAATGCTCAATCTAATTAATTTAAGAGTTTTTAGACCATTACTTAACTCATACATATATTTAGTTTAACTACATATAACAATACAGTATAATGACAATTATCTTCTTACGATACATATTCAATATGACTTTATTAATATTAATTTAACTTAAATCTTGTTTTATTATATTTCACTTATAACTATAATTATAAATATATTATTAAGACGAGTTTATTTTCCTCTACGTTTAAACATAAGTTTCATCAAAACGGAGTAGGGTCAAGGAATATGTATATTATTAGACGGTCTCTTATGTTAACCATGACTCGATTATATATTTCACGTTTTAAATAATCATTTTACTTGTTACCTACTCAGTCGTTAATATATAAAGTATAAGTTCCATATATTTTATATTTCTTTACAAAACGGGGTGTTACAATGGCTGACCTTTCGGTTGAAATCATCGTGTTTGAGATATTATTGAGGGTGCCACCGAAGGTTGTAGGTCATTCTATGTGTGTATGTAGGGAATGGTATGCCTTACTATCAACCAATACTTTTAAATGGTACATTGTTCTCCCTCATTAATTTCATCTAATCTGAGAGTTCTCTTAATTGATGACATAAGTTGCTCTGATCATCAAATAAAATTTCAATCCAGTGATCATGGACCAAACACAATTGTTTCTTTTCCATTCAATCACCAATTTGATAAAGTCTCGATTCTTTCACATTTGAACGGATTATTGTGTGTTTGCTTGAATCATACATTTGAGTTGTTTCTTTGGAATCCAATCACTACTGCTTTCAAGCGTTTGTCAACACCTTATTCTCATGGATTATATGAAGACAATCTTAATGTCGTTGGTCTATACGTTGACGATCATGATGATTACAAGGTCTTGCATGTTAAGCGTAGGTGTGGTGTACTTGGCGTCTATGTCTATTAAGTGTCATGTACTGATCTTGTAATGGTGATTTTCGAATTTCAACATTTATGTAACTCTCTTTTGTTTAATTTGTAAGGTATTTATCACTTTACAATGACTAATGGACAACCAAAAGATAGTAATGATGCTCCAACCTCAAGTGCATCTTCGAAAGCTGAAAAACGAAAAGAGTATAATAGAAGATATTATGCTTCACGGAAAGAGAATAACAAAGTATCAAAATTTGGGAGTGGTGATGTCTCCCAAAGTGCTTCATTAATATCTTTAGTGAATAATAGATCAACAAGAAGGACACCGTTAGGAAGTCTACAAAATAATAGTAGTCAAATAACACAAATGTTAAAGGAGAATGCGTCAGGTAGTTCTGTCGAAAAACAAAAAGAGTACAACAAAGGATGCCCTGGTACAAGAAAAGAGAATGGAAAACGTGTTTCAAATGGTATCAAAATTACACAAACTCCGATCGAAGATGCCACACCGACAACCACATTCCCCTCTGTAATTGATGAAGTAATGCCTGATAGATCACGAGGTTTGTATTTATTTAACAACGTATTTTTTTATTGAACTTGACATATTTTACAACCTAGATTACTTAATACAATAAATTATTAGGTAGTCGAATTCAACCGCGTACACTATTACCTCAATTTTGTGAAGTTATTGGGCAACCTTCCATCCATGATGAGAATGCAGAAATTGATCCCTACAATTTTTTTTACGATGGTGTACCTAGAGACCATCGCGTTTTAAAAGAACGGAGTGCATGTTGTTATTGTGGAGCAAAACTATTTAGATTTGAATTTGATACCTTTTGTTGTATGAGTGGGAAAACAGTGTTAGCAAATTCATAAATTCCAAATGAATTGTACCGGCTATTCACATCACAAGATGAAATTGGAAAAATGTTTAGGCAAAACATACGTGCTTATAACACAAATTTTTCTTTTGCCTCAATGGGCGTGACGTTGGATAATACACTGAACAATATGAGAGATGGTGTATATACATTTCGTGCACATAAAGGAATAAATCACAAAATTGACCAATTAGTTCCAAGGGATGGAACTCCTAGGTACTTGCAGTTGTATTTTTATGATCCTGATACTGAGCTGGATTATAGACTCCAATGGCCAAATCTTGATCGAAGTATTACTGAGATGTTGACACGTATTCTTTCTACAAACCCATATGTCGATACATTTCGAAGTCTTGCGGAACTAGGACCTCTAGACAACTATAGGGTCACTTTGAATGCTTCAGTGGAACTTGACCAAAGGGTGTACAATCGGCCAACGACATCCGAGGTTTATATTTAATTGTTTTTTTTAAATTATTTAAAAGTATTATTGATTATTTTACTTACGTATAGTGCATCATTATATAGGTTGCTGGTATTTGGGTTGAAGGTAATGATAATATCACTTCGTTTAAAAGAAGTATTGTTGTGTACGGTAAGTCTGAATATAGTCAAACTATTCAGCCGTACGATAGTTGTTACGATCCATTGGCGTATCCTCTATTTTTTCCTAACGGTGAGTCGGGTTGGCATGATAAAATACCACGCCAAGGAGTGTTAATCAATGAACTCCACAACAGTAACAACATCGAAGAAGAAATGGAAGGTACCAACAATTTCACTATCTTTATTAAGTGAAATTCATAAAAATAACCTAACATGTATTATTTTCAATTAACTATTTGTTTTTAAACATGAACATCATTCAGAGGCTAATACAAGAAGTGGAGAGGCTAACAAACAAAGTGGTAGAAAAACCGTGGCTATGCGAGAGTACTATTGTTACAAGTTTCAAATTCGATCTACCAAGAACTTGCTTCTGTTCGGTGGTAGACTGCTACAACAGTTTGTTGTAGATGTTTACATAAAGCTTGAGACGTCACGTTTACAATATTATGAGCTAAACCAGGCTACAATAAGGGCAGATTTGTACCAAGGTATTGTGGATTGTGTCAATGCTGGTGAGGTTCATCCAAACAGAGTCGGACAACGGATTGTGTTGCCTGCATCATTCATCGGAGGGCCTCACGACATGCGACGTCGGTTTCTTGATGCGATGACTTTAGTTCAAGATGACGGCAAGCCTGATTTGTTCCTTACAATGACGTGTAATCCTCATTGGCCTGAAATATGTGATAATTTAAATGTTGGTCAAACCGCGCAAGATCGTCCAGACCTTGTTTCAAGAGTGTTTAGGGCTAAATTAGAAGATCTTAAGGAACAACTCTTCAAGAAACATGTCCTCGGGGAAGTTGTAGAGGATGTGATTTGACACGAAAACAGGATTATATGATCATACAAGTTACAAAACCAGGTGCGGAAACCCTAGCTTTGAACAAACTGATGTAAACTCAAATCAAGACACAATCAAAGTCATTTTCAATACTTTTCATAGATTAACTCTTTCAAAAACTTGATTACAATTCAATTACAGTTAATCTAACACACACATAAACTCTCTCAAACCTCTCTGGAACAACACCTGAAAACACACACACCTAATGACTCTCTTAATCTTACAAAATCACAAAATCTATATATAGGCACTGCACATTCGCCCCTTTCTTCTGGTCGAATGTGAGTGATTTCCACATTCGCCCACTTGTGGTGGTCGAATGTGTTCTTCAGTGTAATCCAGTTCCAGATTCGTCCACTTCAAATCTACCTTCGCCCATCCTATGTTCACCTTCGCCCATATCATCTACATTCGCCCCATCAGCCTCTCTAACACATGTTAACTATCTAATCACTAGTCGCAAAACGCATCTACAAACTCCCCCGCGACTATTGATTAGATCGTTTTCTGTCCTCGTCCATGGCTTTGTTTAGCAACTTGATTCTGAGCTGTTTCTTCTGCTCTGTTGTCATCTCAGGCTCTAACCTTCTCTTCACTGGCTTTGACACGTTCGCCATCTTCACCATCTTGCCAAGTTTACCCTCCAAACTACTACCAGCATTTATGTCATAAGCAAAGCAAACACCAACAACTTGTGTGTATTTCTTTGCTTGATCTGCGTCGTTCGGCTCATGATGAATCGGATTATAAAAGAGCATGATGATGTCTTCGAAAGTACAATTTATCAACCACATAGGATTAAATACATGCACATGCTTGTATTTATCCTTTCCATCTCTCAACACATGATCTAAAATCATCCCAGCAACATTAAATGGTTTGTTGAGAGTCAACGCGACCAATAATGAGCTCAAACTCTTCCTCATTACGTCATAACCTCCACTAACACATCCAAATACATGTATGATGACGTGAGCAAAATACTTAAACTGCACGCTCAGTTTTCCTTTATACATCGAACCATCAGTGATAGGTCCTTTGTATTTCATTCTAAGGAAACAGGCTTTCTGCTCAGTCCATGAGAGTTCTCTTGGATCTTCACTTACTTCAAATTTGATCTGGAGAGCTTCTCTGATGTCAGCTTCAGTAATGAACATCTCCATTCCTTGAATCTTACTCTTTATGATGGTCTGGTTATCAAAGTAATCATACTTCGCATTGTTGTAAAAATCCTCAACTATATCCTTGTAGATAATAGTTGGTGTAGCTAAAGCATAAACTACTCTGCATCTCTTCAGGAACTTGATAATGTCTGTGAACTCTACATTCTTCTCAACGTCTCCCAGATACGCACAACAATTATGATTCTTCTCGAATGGCCATTTGCTGCTGCTTGATGATTCACCTTCCTGAACAGGTTCTGGGACAGGATCAGGAACAGCAGTCTCAACAGGAATCTCAACATTTACTTGTTCTTCAGCCATCTGAAACATAAAATCAGAAATAAACGTCAAAACACGAAATCGACAAAAATTCAAAATTTTAGGTTTTTGGAATTCCACATTCGCCCAAAATAATCTGGTCGAATGTAGTTTATTGTGGTCGAATGTACAAAACTTAGGCCGAATGTGGAAAGGTTTCTGAATACAAATCACATTCGTCCGTTTGTAGGTACCTTCGTCCATTTCTGTTCCACCTTCGTCCAAACGTTCGCCCGAAGGTGAAATATGTTTTACCCAAAAATTTAAAAAATTTCAATCTCTGTTTTTAACACTTTATTTTGATTAGAAATCATTCTAACATGGCCGACTAAGACTCGTTCATATTCAATTGTCCCTAAATTTCATTCTACATCAGTTTTCAAATGGAATTAGGGTTCTTATTGTTTCATTCGATCAATCAGTGATTAAACATTGTTTTTATCCTAATTCCTTATACATTCTCCCCCTAAAACTGATATTGAATGAATGTGTATCAAAAACACGCATTAACAATCACTAAAAACCCTTGAAAATCTAAACCCTAGGTTCGGTTAGAAAAACGATGATTCCATGCTCAATCCGTTGTCATTACCTGTAATTTTTATATGAAAATGATCAGTATAATCCAGGGAACAAAACACACAATCAGGAAAAACAAAATCAACAAGGTTCTGGTACTGAGAAAAATTTTGAAAAATTATAAGTGAGGGGTCGAATCTGGTCTTGGCAATATAAAGGGGTCCACATTCGCCCGGTGAGGATGGACGAACGTAAGAATTTTCCACCTTCGCCCCAACTGAATGGCACGAAGGTAAAACGGTGTCACCCGAAAGTGGATTTTGGGTTAAAAACCCACATTCGCCCATTTTCACCAACCCGAATGTAGAGAATTTTCCACATTCGACCCATTTAAGGGGCGAATGTGAAATGGAAAATTCTGAAAATTTTGCCAAATCACGAATTCGAATCCTGTTCAACATTTTTCAATCCGTTAAGCTTCCAAAACACAAATTTTCACTTTTAGAATGATACAAAGCCCAGATGGTGTTGTCAAATCTCAGAAATTGACTATCAAGCATCCCCGGTTATCAAAAATAAAACAGAAATGCAAAAATGTTGGATTTTTCTGAAATTTTATCAAAACACACCTAAAAACTTTTTGGATTTTGTATCTTTTTGACAATAAAAGTAAATTGCAACAAAATAAAATGCAGCAAAGTAAATGAAAGCAGTAAACATTTTGTGAAATCCGGTCAGAGGATCATATCAGTTTTCTGAGAAATCTGATCACAGCGTTGATCTTTTTGTTTAATATTATCATTAGAAACAGTATGTGACACGGCAATTGCTGATATTGTGGTCCACGTAAGCTCACATGCAGACAATTACGCAATGCTTTAAAATGATACGAGTTAGATGTATTAGACTAACACGATGTGGTGCCCACACACACGACATACTCCCGTATCAAGTAGTTGCACAAAGCTTCGTCGTAACGCGTGATTATGCCAGAGTTATCCGTAAAAGTTACAAAGTATATAGCACAGAGGTGTACAGGTCAGCAATTGAATGCAGCAGAGTAACATGTGCGTATACACTAGGTTGAGGCTGATATTAATCACTGATTTGCATCAGATGATCAATACGATGTAATAATGATCTATGATCAGTTAAAACATAAAGTTCCTCAATTCGGTAACTTCCGGTTTTGGCAATTAAGCTCTTTTAGCAAATATTCTGATAAAACTAGGTCCGTAAATCAATACGACAAAAGTTTGATCAGAATATCCCGGATAACCATAACATAACGACCCGAAACCTCAGATTTTGGCAATCCTATCAAACGAAATTACGGTACTAAGACCATATGCCCATGAGGTGTTCAGCCACGAACGCGTAGTTCGTTATGTTTGTATCACTAATGCACGCAATATTTAGTCTACGAAGCCTATCAGCATATCACACGTAGTCAACACACGCCTCATAAACTATACAATTCTTTAGCCTGTGTCAGATCCCCACTGATGTACTATCATTTCCTCTGTTTTACCAAGAAATCATTTTTGATTTTCTAATTTTTAGGTCTTTTTGAATTTTATAATGTTTTTGGCTTTTCTGATAAAATGGCTCCCCCTAAAATAAAGAACATATTTTTGGGATTTTTGATTTTTCTGAAAAACAAAAACAAAAATTTGAAAGAAACAATCCACTCGAAAGCATCAACTTCTTTGAGGATTAAACAATCCCCTCGAAAGCATCAACTTCTTTGAGGATTACGATAGTAAAGAGAAATTCCCAATTAGCAAAGAGAAATTCCCAATTAGCAAAATATAAAAACTAAAAACTAAACAACTATAAACCGAGGTGCCGATTAGTCCTGTTTTTCCTTTATATTGTTTACTTTTAAAAGATATTCAAAGCGTGAACGGTCAAAAGCTTTTGTAAACAAATCTGCACGTTGGTAGTCAGTATGAATTTTGATCATATCGATCAATTCCTTAGCGTAACAATCACGGATAAAATGATATTTGATCCGGATATGTTTCGCTTTAGAATGATTTTCCGAATTTTTAGTTAATGCGATAGCGGCTTCGTTGTCACAGTAAATAGGGGTTTTAAGAAACTGCAAACCGTAATCCACCATCTGCTGTTGGATCCAGAGCACTTACGAACAGCAACTCGAGGCTGCAATGTACTCGGCTTCACAGGTAGATTGTGCTACGAAAGTCTGTTTCTTGCATTGCCAGGTGATTAACCTGCTCCCGAAAAACTGGCAACCAGCTGTAGTAGATTTGCTATCTTTGTCACAGCCGCCCCAATCTGCATCACTAAAAGATATGAAATCAAAATTATCATCATTAGGGGACCAAAGTCCTTTTGAGGGACAACCCTTCAGATATCTAAGGATACGCTTGACCGCCGTCAGATGACTTTGTTTCGGCTTCGATTGATAACGGGCACAGAGACATGTTGCATACATAATATCTGGTCGAGACGCCGTCAAATACATCAGAGATCCGATGATTGCTCTGTATGTAAAAGGATCCGTCAGCTCCCCCTTAGCGTCCACTCCAATCCCGTGATTGGTTTGAATCGGGGTATCCATCGGCTTTGAGTCCTCCATCTGGAATCGGCTCAAGATGTCGGAGACATATTTCGTCTGGTGAATGAAGATCCCGTCGGGTCTTTGGTCCACCTGCAAGCCTAGGAAAAACTGCATCTCCCCCATTGCGCTCATTTCGAACTTTTCCTGCATGACAGTTTCGAATTCCCTGCATAAAAGCTCGTTAGTTGAACCAAATATTATATCATCAACATATATCTGCACTAGAAGCAAGTCATCTCCCGTCTTCTTCGTAAAGAGGGTGCAATCGACGAGGCCGCGCTTAAATCCTTTGGTGATGAGGTATGTACTTAGCTCCTCGTACCACTGTCTCGGAGCCTGGTGCAAGCCATATAGAGCTTTGTTCAGCACGTAGACCTTATCCCGGTGGATTGGTTCTTCAAAGCCTGGTGGCTGCCCGACATAAACCTCTTCCTTGACTTTCCCGTACAGAAATGCGCTTTTAACGTCCATTTGATAAACTTTGAATTTCTTGTATGAAGCAAACGCGAGGAACATCCGTATAGCTTCGATTCGTGCTACCGGTGCATAGATTTCGTTATAATCAATCCCTTCGATTTGATGGAAACCCTGCACGACCAATCTGGCTTTGTTACGAAGAATAACCCCACGATCATCCTTCTTACACTTAAACACCCATTTGGTGCCAATCTTCTTCCTATCCGGCGGCAAATCCGTGAGCGTCCAAACTCCCAATTTCTGGAATTGTAATAACTCCTCCTGCATAGCTTCCACCCAGGCATCATCCTTCAAAGCGTCCTTGTATGTCCTTGGCTCTACCTGCGACACATAACACGCAAACGACCAATCATTTTGACTACCAGATTTTTGAATTTTGGCATATAAAGCTAAAGCACCAAAACTCTCTGGCGAATTAACGCTTTTAAGCTGCCCTCTGGTCATAACACTGCTTCCAGGATCACCGATAACTTGCTCCAGCGGGTGAATACGATGAATCCGAGATTCCGGATAATCAGGTACTTGCACTCCCGTCTGAACAGTCAAGTTCTCTACAGCATCCAGATCCTGACCCGTATTTGATGATGAAGCCACATCTGAAGTTGGAGTTGGATTCACTGGCGGTGCCTCTGGTTCTTCAGCTTGTTCAAGAATAGCTTCTTCAAATTGTTCATCTTCAGATTCTGAAGTGTCTAATGAAGTTGAAGCCTCTTGAAACACTTCTTCCTCTTGTATAGGAGCATTGGTATCATTAGAAGCTGGTAGGGGGTTCACGGTGATTGGACGCACCAACGGTGAAGTTGTTGCATTTTCACACTCGTAAAGTAATCGAATAACAGCTTCTTCAACCAAGCTATCTAGATTGAATGATTCAAAGAAATCTTTGTAATCAAACATCCAATCAGGACCCGTGCCTTGAATATTTTGAGTATAACGTTGAACTTCCACGTTAGCCCAGTCTTCCACTCGACGAGTTCGCTTGTTGTATACCCGTTTGAGCGGGGTTGCATATCCAACAAAGTAACCCTCCTCGCCTTTAGGACTAAACTTCTCGCTTGGATTCAACATTGTGCATGGCGCCCCAAAAGGTTCTAGATACTCTAAGTTCGGCTTTCTTCGGTGTAACAGCTCATAAGATGTTTTACCAAACTTCTTCACTGTTAGAACCCGATTTAGTGTGTAATTTGCTGCATAAATCGCCTCGTTCCAGAACATTACCGGAAGATTTGAATCAGCAAGCATTGTTCTAGCCGCTTCAATTAGAGTCCTATTCTTTCGTTCAGCAACACCGTTCTGTTGTGGGGTGTACGGAGCCGAATATTCATGATGTATCCCTTTGCTTTCACAAAGTTCATCCATCTTGGCATTTTTGAACTCCGTCCCATTGTCACTCCGAATTCTCTTTATTTTCACATTGTAGAGATTCTCCAATCGAGTGAACAGAACTTTCAGGTTGATAAAAGTGTCGCTTTTATTCTGCAAACACATCACCCATGAAAATCTTGAGTAATCGTCAGTGACGACTAAACAATATAGCTCTCCAAGATGACTTTTGCGCTTGACCGGTCCGAAAAGATCCATGTGCAATCGCTCAAGTGGCATCTCTATAGAGTTAACCTTCTTCACTTTGTGGGACTGTTTGTGTTGCTTCCCCTTTTTACAACTCACGCACTTGTCATTCAGATGGAAATGTTTCACGTTTACTCCATCGACAAGCCCGTTTCTCACAAGTTGATTCATTTTTCTCAGATGAATGTGCCCCATTCTTCGGTGCCACATTATCGACTCTTTCTCTGTCGCTTTTGATAGAAAACATGTTATCTGCCCCTGTGATGTCATCGCCTTGGACATATCAAGAATGTATAGATTGTTGACGCGCGGTGCCTTCAACATTATCCACTCCTTCGGAATTGTAAAGCCCGGTTTCAGAATATAGCAGGATTTGTCATCAAAATGCACAGTAAATTGTTTGTCACATATTTGACTGACACTCAACAGATTATAGTCAATCTGCTTCACATACGAAATCCGCTCGAAACTCACTATCCCATTGCTTACACTTCCTTCCATTGTGATATATCCACCTTTATTTCCTGCGAAAGCTACATACCCTCCATTGATGTTCTTCACGTCGAACAGCAACGCAAGATCCCCTGTCATGTGGCCTGAAGCTCCACTATCAACAATCCAGAGACTGCTAATAGGGCCAGCTGAAGCTCCCTGCACACAAAGAGTAAATCATTTAGTTCTTTCGGGGGACCCAAGCCTGAGTCTTGGGTCTTTGAACATCAGGTTTCAAAGTAACATTTTCACAAGCATTTTCAACAACTTTTTGATCAATCTTTTTCTGATTGTTCAAAACAGTTTCCTTTTTGTCATTAACTCTTGAAGTAGAGGCTCCTGGAGTACCATTGGGTGACTAAGATTGTTCAGATCTTTTCAAAATGCGAATCTGAGACTTTGGGTTCTCAGTTGGTTTCTGAACATTGTTAGCAAATGTAACTCTCTTGGTAACCTTATCTGATTTAACAGACTTAGGTCCAACATTTGACTTGACAATCGGTTTTGGTGAAACCTTTTGCCTATCAACTGCTGCGTTCACCACAGGCTTCCTCCATGATTGTTCCATAGCAATCCGATTCCTTCGATCATATTGCATTGGACGAGTGTTCCTCATTTGGTGAAAATTGTTTTGATTATAAAACGGTTGTGGTTGCTGAGGAACAACTCTCCTATGTGGTGGCACATAATGATCAATCGGTTTTCTCATGGAATTCCTAACTTCAACTTCATGCCTTTTGTGCCTTACATATGGGCACTGAGCAAGTAAATGCCCTCGTTCCCCACATTTAAAGCACGCACGGTACTCTTCAAACACATTAGGAGCATTTGGTTGAGCAAATGATCTAACAGGATATTGATCATTGTACTGTTGCTTCCTTAAACTCTCAGGGAGTGGCCCTTTTGAGTAAGTAGGCTCATTAAAACCATTAGCTCTGTTTTTGGGTCGAACAAACTCTGTGACATGGACCTTTGGTTTTTGAGGAACATCCAAATACAACTTCCTTAATAAAGCTGGTGGAATCTCATTTGTTCTCTCATGTTTTGGGAACCAAATGGTGCTTTCTTGCCAAATTTTGTCAATTTTAGCATAGTTAACATCTTTTATTGGGAAGTCCTCGTCAGAGATGATCTTATCGGATCCTTCCATCCGATAAAACACCTTGACAGGTTTGTCACATTGTTCATTCTTAACACACTTTTCAAGATCTTTCTTAACCACATTTTTCTCAAGATCTTTCTTCTCATCATTCTTTTCAGACTTATTCACACGATGAACATTTTTCATCGGAATCACAAACTGAGATGATGAAACTGATTCATTTGTAATGATGTGATTTTCTTTTGGAATTTCACATACATTCACAGTTTGAACACAATCAGTATCATTACTCTCTGAGTCTGAATCTACACTCTCAGCAGTAACACCCTCATCATTGATTCCTAAAATCGGCCTTGCATCGGAATGTGGATCACCAATACTCGAGGTATTTGATTCATTTTCCGATGCTGAATCTGATTTTACCGAACTCTCCGGTGTCACTTGGTGACAATTATGGTTTTCAAAAAGAACCGGAGATGGTACAGACCGATAATTGGTAGTGTTATCATCAATGATGTGGTCTACCACATAAGCAATATGCTTATAGCTTTCCAACTTTTGGTTTACTTTCTCAGCAAAGCATTTGATGGCAGCCATTTCCAACTTGGTATTTTCAATTTCATTGATATAGTTGTTAATTGCCAATTGTTTTAAAGACAAAGTGTTTTTCAAGTCGGAAATGTCCTTTTTGTAGCCATCTAATACTTTGTTAAAAGCATTCAACTCTTTGCGAGTAGATTGACTGTTCATGATAGCACTATCACGTTGAACACGGAGTTGTTTATTCTCCTCAGTCAATCTATCACATGTACCACAATATTTTTCACTTGTATTATCAGTACTACACTCAGAACTTACAGGTTTTGGCGGATCAGTCATGGCCATCAATGCGAAATGAGCTTCCTTTCCTGCAAAGAATCTGGAATAATCAATCTTTGTGAAAGCATCATCTGCAATGCACGACTTCCTTGTCATCAGAAAATCCGCTTCTGCAAGCAATTGATCGATATCTTCATCTAGAGAATTAACACTTGCTTCCGTATCCGATTCACTGTCTGGATCAGAATAAACCGATTCACACTCCTCAGGAATATCAGAAACAGTATCAATCACAACTCCAGAATTTGTCTCTTCAGCTTTAACCTCAACATTAACCACAGCATTAACCTTAACAGGTTCAGTCTCCACATCCATCTCAGCCTCAGACTCATCACTTTCAACCTCAGTTTCTACCTTCTCATCCATCATCACTGAATCTTCAATATCAACCCGATATGCAACACAAGCCACATTGCCACTAGTAGTAATTTCTTCAACACCTATCTGCATGCTCGACCAGTCAAACCTCTCATCTTGTTGAGTTACCAATGCTTGATTGGTATTATGTTGTTGTTCATTTGGTGTAGTTATTGGTATGACTGTTCGGTTAGAATTGTTTGGTGTTTGGTTTTGTGTCTGGTTTGGTGTGTTTGGTTGTCTATTTTGGTTGTTATTAAAGTTGTTTTGACGGTTTTGGTAATTGTTGTTGTTTTGGTAAGAAACTTGGTTTTGGTTTTGTTGTTGACGATTCTGGTAGCTGGCATTGAATGGGTTTCTATTGCCTTGTTTTGGTGGCTGGGTGCATTCTCTTTTAAAGTGACCTTTCCCTCCACAGTTAAAACAAGTCACTTTCTCCTTATTGAACCCGTAGGTTGTATTAGGAGAAGTTCCCAAATCAGTTCTACCGGTTTTCTCAATGAACTCTGTTGCTCTTCTCATGATGCTTGCAAAGGCCCATTGGATATCAATGAGTTCCATCTCTTCCTTATCAATTTGTGCGTAGTCTTCATTGGTTAGGTTGTTGTTTCCAATTTGACTAGCAACTAGGCCATTATAAGATGAAACCATTGCAGAGACTAGAGCAATGTGTTGTTGAGCAACTTCAACTGTCACATTCCCCAAGTTAGATGTTTCTAAAACCACCGGTTGTTGTTGATTAGGTTGGTTCATTGGTTGTTGTTGGCTAGCAGTGTAGAAAGCTGCTTGTTGCATTGGGGAGAATGGTGGAATGTATGAATTGTTGTATTGTTGTTGTGGTGGTGGTTGTGAAAAGGATGATGTTTGTTGATGGTAGTTCATGGTAGGTGATTCCATAACATTGGATATACAAGCAACATGTGGTGCTACTAGCCCTCCTGAGCTTGATGTACTCGCTGGAACTGATCCTCCAAAGTATAAGTTGGGATTCTGAGGAATCTGTGCTCTTCTAGCTTTCCTCTTCTCTTCCAATTCTTTGTTTTCCAGCTTCTCTATGAACTCCTGAATAGACCAGTATTGATAAGCATCCTTCTCCTTAAGAACCTCCACATGCTGATCCCAGTTAGGTGGTAATGCATCTGCAAACTTGTCCACCTGCTTTGCCATAGGAATCTGTATACCATAGCTAGACAATTCAGATAACAAATGATTATATCTAGGAGTTAGTTCTTTCAAAGTTTCATTTCCAATATAAGAAAAATTCTCAAACTCCTTTCTCAGTTCTTCCATCCTTAGACCTCTCGTCTTCTCATTGCCATCATGCCTTCTTTTAAGTGCTTCCCATAGTGCCTTAGATGTTGTGGCAGTCCCAAACTGATGCAAAAGATCATTGGTGATTGCCTGAGTTAATTGGGAAAACGCCTTCTTTTCCACAGCAAACTTCTTTTTCTCATCCTCAGCCATGCTCTCCAATGGCACTGGTTCACCTGTGTTCTCCAAAACTGGTGGTGTGTAACCTTTAGCAATCATGTTCCATGCTTCAGCTCCCTCCACTCCCATGCCTTCCAAATGTATTTTGAACTTTTTCTGCCACTGATTGTATTCTTGAATCTCCATAAGCTTCGGTGGCCGATTCCCGCTACCTGAAGACAAATCATTAATCAGTGTGGAAATAGCATTTGTAGCTTGAGTGTTTACCACCGCTGCTGCTACTCCCCAGTAGTCAGATTGTGGTGCTGGAGGTGCACTCTGAGTCATGTAGTTAACCGGCTGCGAAGACTGTGTGCTCGTCTTCTGTGCTGCTACCGTCCATGGGTCCATCACCTGCTGTTGTGGTTGTGTAGTTGCTGGTGTCTGAGTAGTCGGAAAATTCCACATGATCACGAACTTCGAGAAATTCAACACTTAGAAAATTTTCCAAAAACTAGCTCTAGGTTCGCCCAAACTTGTTCAGGTTCGTCCCTTTCAGCTTCAGGTTCGCCCAAATAGTGATACCCGAATGTAAAATCTCACCAGAAAGTAAAAACACACTAACACTTTTCACGTTCGCCCAAAACTACTCCAGGTTCGCCCGTTTTGATTCTAGGTTCGTACCCCCGATCACCCGAATGTAGAAAATGAGACTCGAATGTGAAAAATTCAATAGAAAAATTCTAGGTTCGCCCAATAATTCCTAGGTTCGCCCAAAATTTTCTCACTTTCGTCCAGAAACCTACACCTTCGACCACTCTGATCCAGGTTCGCCCATTTCTGATTTTGAAAAACGGTTACACTTTGAAAAACGGTTATTTTGATCTCTGATTTTCAAAAGTTTGTGAATTTGAATGATCTTGATTAGGTTTTGCTTCGGAGATGATTTGGAACAACTTTAATACTTGGAATTTTGAATTTTAACCACAAAATCAACTCTAAATCTTTCAAAAACACTCAAAAACCATTTTTATGCAAAAACAGATGTGAATTGATTAAAATAATGTCCAAATCAGCTCTGAGTTTATCAATTAAGAATCACATGATTTCGGGTCCAATTAAGAATCTAGGGTTTCTAGGGTTTCAACCTTTCAATCATAATCTGATTTTAACGTCTGAAAACAGTAAAAACGAGCTGTGATTGATTCAAACGACTGTTAGATCGTTCAAATCGGTACCACGGCTCTGATACCAATTGAGAATCCGGTTACGGACCGAACTCACGGATCGATTACACATAAACAACTCGGTTTCAGACGGGATGTTCGAGACGAGACAGAAACATACGATAACAACGTCATCACAGATTCGTATTAATACAGAAACGATTACAGACACTGTCATCAGTAGGATAAACATCAATCTCGTGGCCGGGGGAGGTCGGGCATGACCTCCCCCTTGAGAGCATTCAAAGTACCAACTCAAATCACCAAATGAATACAAACACATGAGATTGCTATTTATAGTCCAACACCCAAGTTCTACATTCGCCCCTTAGTGATGGTCGAATGTGGAGTATTTCCACATTCGCCCATTTGTGTTGGTCGAATGTGGAAAACTTCCACATTCGCCCACTTTGTTTAGGTCGAATGTAAACATGTGTATTGTCCTATATTTACAAATGCGTCAGATCCATAAAATGCCCTTATGGATCACCACAATCTCATGTAACACTATACCTAGACTCAACCCTAGTCTATTCGACAGTGACGTCCACAGAAAGCGCATCAACAGAAGTTAAGGCATACGTTTATGTCATCGAGTTTCAAAAGCGTGGCTTGCCACATGCACATTTCCTCCTTATCATGTACCCGAACCACAAAATCAATAATCCAGACCATTATGATAAGGTCGTGTGTGCTGAAATTCCTAACGTACTAAGGCATCCCGAATTGCACGAGCTTGTTGTCAAGCACATGATTCACGGTCCTTGCGGAAATTTGCGTACAAACAGTCCTTGTATGCAGGGTGATCCTAAAATTTGTCGCTTTCGCTATCCTAGGCAATTTAATGAAGAGACGGCACAAGGAGATGATGCATATCCATTATATAGAAGGAGAAACAATGGAATAAAAGTGGATGTACGAGGAAAAACACTTGATAACAGATGGGTTGTCCCGTATAACCCAAAGCTATTGATGATGTTTAACTGCCACATAAATGTTGAAGTTTGCTCAAGTATAAAATCTGTGAAATATCTATTCAAATATGTTTACAAAGGACATGACAAACAAGTTATTCAAGTTGATCAAGATGAGCAAGGGGTTGTTATTAATGAGATAAAGAGATTTCAAGATGCACGCTACGTATCACCACCGGAGGCTATGTGGCGCATTTTTTCCTTCTCTCTTTCTCAAATTTTTCCTTCTGTGTTGGCCTTACAACTTCATCTCCCTAATAATCAGATGGTTAGATTTAGGGATAACGATATAATGTCTGATGTTGTTGATAGGGAAAGAGATAAGAGAACCATGTTGACTGCATTTTTTGAGAAAAATAGAGAATATGAAACGGCCAGGGTGTATTTGTATAAAGATTTTCCAAAACACTTCACATGGAATGGAAGCAAACGTCGTTGGAATTGTCGTAAAGGTAAACAACAAAGAGGTCGTATTGTTTCCGCCAATCCAGCTGAAGGTGAAAGGTACTATTTACGCCTACTTCTATCCAATGTTAGAGGGCCTACTTCTTTTGAACATCTTTGCACAGTTAATGGTCAAAGGTGCGAGACATTTCGAAAAGCATCTCTTGAGGCAGGCTTAATAGAGGAGGATGAATATCTATCACAATGTCTAGAAGAAGCCTCCTTATTTCAGTTTCCCAATGCTCTTAGAAGGTTATTCGCGACCATAATGATATTTTGCGAACCTGGAGATGTTCAAAAGTTATGGAATGACCACTTTGATTCACTGTCTGAAGATCATCGGTTGCATTATCTAAGTATCGAACGAGTTCAAAATATGGTTCTTACCGAAATTAAGGTCTTTCTACAATCTATGGGTAAAAATATCAATGATTTTGATCTTCCTAAGATAACAGATGATGTTAACTTACAGTATGTAGGTTATCGTGAGTTACAAGAGGAGTATGGGATTGTTTTGGAACCTGAACACTTGAGTGCCAAAGATTCACTTAATCATGACCAGAAAAGTGTGTTTAATGAGATCATGATGCATGTTGATAATGATCTTCCACGTGTCTTCTTTATCGATGGTCTAGGTGGAACGGGGAAAACATATTTGTATAAAGCCTTGCTTGCTGAAGTTCGTTCACGTGGTCTTATTGCTCTCGCAACAGCTTCATCAGGTGCTGCCGCTAATAATATGCCAGGAGGGAGAACGGCTCACTCAAGATTCAAGATTCCTATTAATGTTGATAATAATTCAATGTGCAGTATCAAAAAACAGAGTGGTGTCGCTGAACTAATTCGGTCTGCTGAAATAATCATATGGGATGAAGCGTCGATGGCAAAACGACAGGCAATAGAGGCGGTGGATCGAACAATGCAAGACATTATAGGCGTTAGTCTCCCATTTGGTGGGAAGATAATGGTTATGGGAGGTGACTTTAGACAGGTGTTGCCTGTTATTAAACGAGGCACTCGAGCACAGATTGTAGACTCGAGCCTACGAATGTCTCATCTTTGGTCTTTGACTAAAAAGATGCGCTTGACCATAAATATGAGAGCGTTGACGGATCCGTGGTTTTCTGAATTTCTTTTAAGAGTCGGTGATGGAACTGAAGAATCAATCGAAGGAGACTTTACGCGCATACCCGATGACATGACAATTCAATGCACCAATAGAGAAAACTCTATAAAAGAATTGATCAATGCAATCTTTCCGTCAATCAAAGACAATGTATATTCTTCGGATTATATAATCTCTAGAGCAATATTATCCACTAAAAATGAGAGTGTTGACGAGATTAATAATCAAATGATTGACATTTTTCAAGGGGAGGAAAAAGTTTACTATAGCTTTGATGAGGCTGAAGACGATCACCACAACTTTTATCCGATCAAGTTCTTAAACTGACTGACGGTCAGTGGTTTGCCGCCTCATAAGCTCCGTTTAAAAATTGGATGCCCAATAATATTGTTGCGGAATATCGATCCATCACATGGCCTATGTAATGGGACACGGTTGATATGTAAAGGTTTCCAACGCAATGTAATTGATGCGGAAATTGCTGTCGGTCAACATGCTGGAAAAAGAGTATTTTTGCCAAGAATCCCTCTGTGCCTTTCTGAAGATGACATGTTCCCATTCAAGCTAAAAAGAAAACAATTTCCTATTCGACTTAGCTTTTCCATGACGATTAATAAAGCTCAAGGTCAGACAATTCCGCACGTTTGAGTTTATCTGCCGGAGTCTGTATTTTCACATGGACAACTTTATGTGGCATTATCAAGAGGGATTTCAAGACAAAACACGAAGGTGTTAGTACATCTCGCCAAAGATTTTAAGCGACGGGGGGTATATACCTCAAATGTTGTCTACCGGGAAGTGTTGCGTGATGAATGAACAACATTTGAATCAAAACGAAAGTAAGTTTATAGATGTTGAGCCTTAAGTTTTTATATTCCGATTATATATTTCATGGTATTATTCTTTATAAATTGCTAACAAAAACCTTTTTGATTTCTCTGTTACATTGATTAGAAATTTGTTATGGACGAAACAAAGAAGAAATCGGAAGATATGTCAGGTATCAAGTTCATTTAAGATTCTAGTTTAATTTATCCATCTATATACTCGGTTTTGATTAAACACATGTAAGAGACTAACATTGGTTTTTTTAGTGTCGACACATGCTCCAATAGAGGAGAAGATACAAGAAAGTCATTAGCCGGTGGTTGTATTGGTCAAACAGGAAGAGATATAAGAAACTCTCAGTAGTATATCTGATGAAGAATGGTGGTCGAACCATGTTGATGAGGTAATTGAGATGTGTAAGGTTTATGAAAAAAAATCTCATCACAATGCAAGAAGTTGACACGTGAATTGTAATTTGTAATTTTCTATGTTGATGACTTATATATTTCTTATTCATGTGTTTGCTTTTTTTAGATTAATATGTTTATGACTGATATGTAACCAAACTTTAAAAGGCTCATGACATACATAGATCAAACCGATGCTATGAATAAAAAACTAATAGAAGTACAATACAATATATTACGAGAGAATTGAAAAACTAACAAAAAACGAGTAAGACATTGTAAATTACCATAGCCGCCGCAACGCGCGGGTTCCCTACTAGTTTGTAAAATATGCTTATGATGGCTTGGCTGTAGCCATATGGTAATTAAGTACATGCCTACATGGTTTAGACGCACGATAGTCACATGATGCAGCTACCATGTACTTATTTTCCATCCTTATAGACTTACGTTGGCCACATAATCCATTTTTCAACTATTTTCTAGTGTGTTCATGATGTTATGGTATTGCTTTCTAGCTAGGTATAAAATATCTGCATGTTACTTTAGCATCAGCAAATCCGCAATGTATGTGTGGTGTGTACTTTCATTAAAACACCCAAGATCGTTAGGAAATAAGTATGAAGCCTCAAGATGGATTCATGAGATGATTGAGCTTGATGATTAATACGCATGCTATTTTTAAGTATTAAGCTTCTCTTGAAGCACATATTTGATCACAAGTCAAGTTGTACCTTTAATTAGCCTATAACATTTCCTTTTGGATAACAAAATATATATATAGTTTTGTAAATGTAAACCCTTCTATATGAATTCTGTTACGCAATATAATGTCTCATCTGAAAATTTTAGGTCAAACATTATATACTGAAAGGTCATGAATATTCATATAAACATGTTTACAAGATCAAACAATATGTGTGTGTATACATGTATATATGGATGTGGGTATTGTATATATACATGTATATATGTATCGGTATATGTCTAACATGTGTCCTGACGACATGTCGTCGGGATAGCCTAAAATTTTTATTTTTTTTCTTTTTGCCTTGTTTTGACGTATTGTCGTCGGGGGAAGGGTATCTATGCCGACGACTTTGTGTCGTCGGGATAGGTCGACGTGTCAGACAAAAATTCTTGTAGTGTGGATTAATATGCAAATTAAAGCCATTGAATAATAATGAAAACTAGCATAGACCACAAAACATCTAATTGTCGTCTTATCCCTTTATCGTGCCTACTGAAATATCTAAACAAAAAGAATATACGTTTTTCGTTATAGAAATACAAGTGGACCCTTGTTTTAATCCAACAAATAAAGCAACATCGCTGATTCAATCTTATTTGTGACATCATTTTTTAAAGTCGATATCTATCTATTTTACTTATTAGAATTTATTCCTACATACGACTGAAAATAAAATAATCTTTTTAAAGTCAAATCTTATCCACACCGAAACATAAATGAAGTTTACAATTTTCAAAACAGATTAATATTAGTAGATTAAAAAAAAAATCTTTTATTACATATTTACAGTAAAGCTAAATTCATCATCATACTCAATTATCCCACCTATAACAAAAACTAAGGTAGGGTCTCAGGAGGGTAAGATGTAGACAGCCTTACCTCCACCCCTAAGAATAGAGAGGCTGCTTCCAGTGAGACCCCCGGCTCGATGTGGTTTGGTATCAAGCCTTGGACATAAGGCACAAAACACTTAACAATCAGGACAAACCCGATCGGTGCATGTACCCCTTTGTCTTTTGGCTATCAACGCCACCACATGATGCATGATTAACCGTCCGTCGTTTTAACGTTATTTTCACAAAAATAGTAAAATAACGTTAAAACTAGTGCAACTTTACTTTTGCCCCCCGAATGCCACACATATATACATTATATGCGCACACCGTAAGTGGGGCGTTACAGTAAAGCTAAATTAAATTTAAATATTTTACTGGTAAGTTTTTTTTAGGGAAAATCACCAAAATAGCCCCTTGACCGAGTGTTTTACGAAAATAGCCCCTGACCCGTCTTTGAGAGAGGGGTCATGTTTTCCAACCAGTCTGAAGCGTCTCCCGAGAGGCTTCCCACATGAACCAATACAAAACCAACACCTCATCAGACATTCTCTCTCCTCTCTCCTCACTCTCTCTCTCTCTCTCCCTTTCTCTCTCCTGAACCGTCTCCTCACCCTCTCTCTCTCCCTTTCTCTCTCTTGAAAGAAAGAAAGAGAGTATTTACTACTCAAAGCTACTTGATTTCTTCAATACCATAACTATAGTCAAGAGCTTTTATTTATTTACTAAAACAAACTTGAAGAACTCTAGTGTTGAAACGAGGGACATTCTGAAACAAAAGAATATGTTGTTATTATGAACTTTTGCAGGCAAGGACGCAACCGCTGATCTTGAAGATGTAGGCAATAGCTCAACATTATGGATGAATTTTATGTTGGTGATATAGATACAAGCCTCCAAACCAATGAATCAATGATGCGTCTCGGTCGCTTGGTTAGATGGTGGGACGGCTGCAGGCGCGAAAGCGTATGTGTTTAACCCCATACATGTCCGCCTCCGTTTTTACTTTCTTTGCCGCACGTCTCACCTTTTCATATCCAGATTCTTTTTGCTTAACCCGGTGATCCTAATGGCGTTTCTTATCCGCCTACTCAATTAGCTGTCGGTGTTCAGTTGTGTTTCTGCAATGTTCGGGCGGTTATTCAGGCAGCTTCTTTGCAGTTTTGAAAGATTTTGTTTTGGTTCAGGAGAGAGAAAGGGAGAGAGAGTGAGGAGACGGTTCAGGAGAGAGAAAGGGAGAGATAGAGTGAGGAGAGAGGAGAGAGAAAACGAGGAGAGAGAATGTCTGATGAGGTGAGGTGTTGGTTTTGTATTGGTTCATTTTGGAAGCCTCTCGGGAGACGCTTCAGACTGGTTGGAAAGCATGACCCCTCTCTCAAAGACGGGTCAAGGGGCTATTTTCGTAAAACACTCGGTCAATGGGCTATTTTGGTGATTTTCGTTTATTATAGTACTAGAAGTCTCGAACCATCGACTTTTAGTGATAACCTCATTTTCTTTATCAAGTCAAAAGCACTTTCGTGTTTTAATTGCATACCCAATTAATTCTGGTTGAATAATACAAATTCTTTTATTACAAAGTTTACACGTAACAATTTTTCTCAACTGCCTCTTCTAATCCTAGCAGGGGGTTATCACCAAGAGCAGTGAAAAGCTAATTTTAAGGTCACGTTATTGTGGGTTTTTTCTTTTTTACATGAATGGTCTTGTAATTAATTTTTATTTTAACGGCAAACATCTTTATCTAAAATCTACTTCTAAAATTCATCTAATATTCATCTAATGCATGCACTTTGTTGACTCAAGCTTGCACGATTTTAGCGAGGATAAACACCTAATGTCACTAGATCAAGAGAACGTTAACATGCGCCTTTTTAAATATACGTTGATCATTGATATATAGTCCTAGTTTAGCCAGTATTAGTTTACCATTTTTTCAACTTTTGGAGGGTTTTTTTTTAGTTTAGAAAATATTAGTATGATAATAATCTTAAGTCTTAACCCAACTTGATAAAGTGTATTATTTATATAAAAAAGATAACGCGTATAAGATCTCATCACATTTGAAATTGTCTATTAATATTCTTAAAAAGAGAGCTATCGTATCGACTATCGACAAAGATATTGTCGCTTCCTATGTATGGGCTCTTGTTAATTTCAATCGATCGTAACAATGTTCGTTATTGAAGAAAATTCCTAATATCTATTCATCAAAAGAAACTGTATCTCAATATAAAAAAAATATATTTCTTTTATTCAGCAACGTATTATTATCGCAACAATGTGCAGTATATGGCTGGCTCGAAACGACAAGTTGTTTAATCAGAAGACTACAACGGCTAAGGAGGTTGTTGCTACTTGCTAGTGCTAAGTCGAACGCTTTCTTTTGACTAAAACATAGGTCGAGTTTGAAAAAAAAAATTGTTTGGTTTGAGTGGTGCAAATACTTAATTTATTCGATGTATACACTGTAATTGGTTTGTGCATCAGTCCTTGATTTGAGGACCGTTTACGTGGGTGTTAATGAAATTGAACGTTAAAAAAATGGCAAAGAGGATTTCAATAAATTAAAGTATGACCAATTGATAGGTAATAACTCATGTGTGAGTGTAACTAGTAGCATTACTAACTTTCCCTTTTATCGCTAAGGGCAATCTTAGTCTAACAAAAAAAAAATAACTTGGGTTTTTGCAGAATTTCATTTGTGTCATTTCATAACAATTTTGTCACACCCTCAAATTCCATTTGCGGGGTTTTACCGCAAGACGCATTACACACTAGAATCTAAGTCAACGGTCATAATAAACGACAACTATATGAGAAAATAATGTAATCCAAACTATGCAATTTAAACGTAGTGGAAGCATAAAATAAGTTTCACAGACCATCACAAAATTAAATGGTTCAAAATAGTTTAATGTTCAAAGAGACATAGTGATAAAGATGGATGTTGTGGACTCCCGTGCATCCTAGACCCATGCTGCTACCTTAGCAACCTGAGAAAACATGCTAAAATGTGTCAACATAACAATGCTGGTGAGTTTACAGGTTTTTCCAAAAATAAGTATCATAAGCACGAAAGATCAAATCCGTATTACTATTTTATCGAACGTTAGATAGACGTTATGTATGTTACTACTACGATTGAAACCATTGCTGACTGTGTTGTTACTCAATAATGTGGGTACCCTTCGGACTACCGTCATCCCCGGTAGGCATTGTGTCTTTGAAACAATATGCAGTCGTCCAACCTCCAGTTGAGCCGGGTGGGGTTTGTCAGGCCCAATAGAACTATCCACATTTCCCCGCTATATACCCATATTAGTGGTTCCCTTGGGATTTAGATGAGTCGTATAGTAATCAAATGATAACAATAGTAATAAATGATCTTTAAGTAAACAAGTATGCAACATGTTTCTCCCCCACGAGAAAGTGTGTAAAAGTGGGGCCGTGAAACTCACCTTAGGTTGCGTTCTTCTTAAACAAACAAATTGACTGTGCGATGATAGTTCTTAATACCGGCGACCTATCATAAAATGCTTATAAGTGTGTTGACTAATAACCCGTAGGTTAACTAGCCCTGATTATCAAGACCATGACAGTGTATGCATGAAAACATGTTTGAATGTTTGACATGATTACAAAAGACTAGACATTCCGTTGGTGACCCGATATGTTCACGTATTAGACAAATGCAAGTAAACAAGCAATCATATGTAGATACACACCTTACGCGAATAACAGTTCACAAAACCCAACATATAGTTCACATAATGCACGTATAGGTAATAATGCGTGTTACGAGGTTCCAAGACTTGCCACTGGGTTTATAATACGTTACTAGGTGTCAATACATGTTACGGGGTTCCAAAACGTACTTTTGGTATCAAAAGACACGACTGACCACTAAAACACATTCCTATGAACAAAATAGGCGAGTATGGGAGCTAGTCGCCCAAAACCATACGAGTATGAATCAAACTCGCCTCAGACCAGGCGACTATGATTCATAGTCGCCTGCTCTGCAGGCTGATGTTCATTTTGCACGTGAAACTCTCTAAATCAGATCCGAATCACGTTGTAACACCTCCAATCAATCCCCATTAATCAAACAACCCAACCCTATCAATAATCCCCCAATTATCATTTGTTTATCATACTAATTACAAGTATTTCCCAAAATGGAATAATATTATGGTGTGTCACATCATTGCATGAAAATGTTACCCTATATGACAAATAATCAGAATTCATCACACAAACACATTCCAATCATCATCAAGCTTTTGTTTCATCATTCTAACATAGACCCTATCAAGTTTCAATCATCAAATCATCTTATCTCATCCTAGATTCTTTTAATATTCTCAAACGAGTCAAGACTCATAATAATCGTACAACACATCAAACAACCATCAAAACATTAGATAATCATCCTAACAACCTCCCTAAATCATTAACATAATAAACACTAAGAATCCCCATGTTTATATCATCAAAAACCATTTCAAGCTTGTATTTTTATTAAAAGCCCATGTGATGTTTAGATATGTGTTATTCTGTTTTTCAAAGGTTTTCAAAGATAAAAACTCATTAAAACCATGTCTGGACCTTTAAGATTCAAGATAACAACTTAACAAGAGCTTAGGATGAATAACACATCTTAGATCTTGCTTGGAAATGATGTTTAAGTTTGAGAATGATAAATTTAGAGCAAAAACGGGTTTCAGAGGTTAAAGATGGTGAAAGAGCACTTAGGGTGAGTTAGGGTTGCACAAATGATGTTTTACAAGTCAAGTATGGTATTTATAGGTGTTCTAGTCGTGACTGACATTTTGGGCAAGTATGGGCCGCAGGAGGCAAGTATGGATTTATACTATCAAGTGTCCTGATGCACACTTGGTAGCCCTAAACCACACGAGTAAGAATGCTATCAAGTGTCCTGATGCTCACTTGATAGCTCTAAACCACACGAGTATGAATGCTATCAAGTGTCCTGATGCACATGAGTAGCTAGCTATGTTAACACATAATTTCACGTATACACATATCGGCACGTCATATAATGATCGTAAAACATTTATTATTCGATAACTAACACGTTCACGTTAATTCACCAACTTTCGGAGCTCAAGACTCGTGTGTGTGCATTTTTACTCGGTGATCCTCTGAATCACCAACCCTTAGACGTAGGTGTGTAATCGACTCCCAATGATTCCCCGAATCATCGTAATGACTCCCGGGATTCCCAAATCATCAAATTGACTCCCGGTGATTCCCTGAATCACTGAATTGACACAACTAGCCTAGTTAAGTATGTCTTATGAATGTTTTGCTAAGGTAGACTTGTATGTTTGATAAAAGTAATAACCTGTGTTTGTCGGGTGTCACATCATCCCCCTGTTGAAAGAATATTCGTCCCGAAAATTGCTCAAAGTCGAAGGGAGGGAAGGAAAGTTTTTCGGTTGCTACATCATCCCTTCGTTGAAAAAACTTTCGCCTCGAAATTCAGTTTGCTTCAACAATGACAGGTGCTGGTTTCGGGAATAGATGAGGATACTTGAGTTTCATCTGATCCTCCCATTCCCACATGAACTCCGGTCCACAGTTGGAGTTCCAACGAACTTTAACAATACGGATTTTACTCCGACGAAGGCTTCGGATACTATAATCTTGGATTTCAACCGGTTCCTCCACAATGCGCAGACGATCATCAACCTTGATCTCTTCAAGAAGAACAATGAGTGTCTCATCAGCCAGACACTTCTTGAGATTAGAAACATGGAAGACGTTATGCAGCCCATTAAGTTTAGCGCGTAAGTTGCGTCTGTATGCCACCAGCCCAATCCGTTCCAGGATTGCGAACGGTCCGACAAAATGAGGGTTCAGTTTACCATGCTTCCCAAAGAGTATAACGCCTTTCCATGGAGAGACTTTCAAAAGAACCTCATCCCAACTTGGATTTCTAACGGTTTGGGACGACGATAGGCATAGCTCTTTTGACGATCCCGAGCTGCTGCCATACGATTACGAATTTGTACGATCTTTTCGAAAGTCTCGTACACGAGTTTTGGACCAGTGAATTGGCTCTCACCTACTTCAGCCCAATAGAGAGGAGATCGACATTTCCGTCTGTAAAGAGCCTTGAACGGAGCTACCTTAATGCTAGAATGATAACTGTTGTTGTAAGAGAATTCCACCAACGGTAGATGACTTTCCCAACTCTTGCCAAAATCGATAACACACGCCCGAAGCGTGTCCTCCAACGTTTGAATTGTCCGCTCACTTTGACCATCAGTTTGCGGATGATAAGCCGTACTAATATCCAAACGAGTACCCAAGGGTTTCTGCAACGCTTGCCAGAAATAGGAAGTCAAACGAGAATCACGATCCGAGATGATATATACAGGCACCCCGTGCCTAGAAACCACTTCCTTGAGGTAGATGCGAGCCAACTGCTCCATCTTATCATTTTCCTTAATAGCCAGGAAGTGTGCAGATTTGGTTAACCGATCGAAAATCACCCAAATAGTATCACAACTACTTAGTGACTTCGGGAGTTTGGTTACAAAATCCATGGTGATTCGTTCCCACTTCCATTCAGGAATTTCAGGTTGTTGGAGAAGGCCAGACGCTTCTGATATTCAACCTTGACTTTAGCACAAGTCAAACATTTACTCACGTATGAAGCTATATCAGGTTTCATGTTTGGCCACCAGTAGAGTATCTTCAAATCCTGATACATCTTGTTGGAGCCAGGGTGAACAGAATACCGTGATTTGTGAGCTACGTCCAAGACATGCTCTTGCAAACTCCTGAACAACAGAACCCAAACATGTTCTACAAAATAATGGAGGCCATCTTACCTAAGCTCAAGATGCCTATCAGCACCATGCATGGTTTCAGCTTTAAGGTTTTCCTCATTCAAAGTTTCTTGCTGCACAGAACGGATTCGATTAGGCAAACCGGAATGAATGGTGAGCTACAAAGCTCTAACACGATGAGGTTTAATGGATTCCTTCCTGCTTAAGGCGTCTGCCACAAGATATGCCTTACCAGGATGGTACTTGATGGCATAATCATAATCATTAAGGAGTTCAACCCATCGACGCTTTCGCATGTTCAAATGGTGCACTTGGTACCGTACAAGTAATGTCTCTATATCTTCAAAGAAAATACAACTGCACCCAATTACAGATCATGGGTGGTGTAATTCTTCTCATGGACTTTAAGCTGACGAGAAGCATAAGCAATAACCTTCTCGCGTTGCATCAACACACTACTGAGACCATGGATAGAAGCATCACAATAAACAACAAAATCATCCGTACCCTAAGGCAAGGATCGAATAGGCGCATAACAAAGTTTAAGCTTCAGCGTCTGAAACGCCTACTCTTAAGAATCACCACAGTCAAACTTCTTGTCTTTCTGGATAAGGGAGGTGAGAGGTTGAGCAATCTTCAAAAATCTTTCAATAAAACGATGATAGTAACCGGCGAGACCTAGGAATTGCCGCATCTCAGTTGGCGTCTTTGGTGCTTCCCAGTCTTTGATGGCTTCTATCTTAGCTGGATCAACATGAATCCCTGATTCATTAACCACATGACCAAGGAATTGAACTTCACACAACCAAAATTCACATTTGGAGAACTTAGCATAAAGTTGTTCTCGCATTAAGAGTTCCAAGACTAAACACAAGTATTCCTCGTGGTCCTCCTTGCTCTTGGAATAGATCAGAATATCATTGATGTGCCATCATTTTAACATGTTTTATACATGTATTTACCCCTCTTTTTGTACGTATTTATGCCTTATTCCTTGCAAAAAGAGAGTTAAATCATTCCTTTGAGTTAATTGCAGGTTTTGGAGGAAAATATGCAAAAGAGGAGGTACCAGGCACAAATGGGAAGGAATTTGAAGACTTTAAATATTGCAGCAGAGCATGCACGGCCGTGCACCTGCCCAAAAGTCAAACAGTCAACTTTTCAGCATCCAGATGTGGAAGTCAACGTGCACGGGTGTGCACCCTGATACGTGCTCCCCAAGGCTTCAACCGACCAAGACAGACATAAGTACTGATGTGCATGGGCGTGCCAACTCCCTAGCATGGGCGTGCAAGAGACAAAACTACTTAAAAGGACTTCTAGTACTAACGGACAGTGCCAGACTGTTGTGCACGGGCGTGCCCGTCATGTTGCACGAGCGTGCACGCCCTGGGAGGTCTATAAATAGGGAGCTCCATTCCTCATTTTGCCATCCCATTCCACTCGATTCTCCCCCACTTTTCTGCTATCTTAGGGTATTGTAAGGGATCTTTGGAGCTTAGGATCACTTCATAAAGTCCTTAGATTATGAGAGTCTTGAGAGAAACCACTAAAGATCATCCAAACACCTCTAAATCCCCTATCAACCCTCACTATGTTTTGCTACCAAAACCATCTTTGTGAGTTCGTTGTAATGCCGATTCTTGGCTAGGATCATAGAGCGTTGCTAGGGTGAAGACTATTTTGGCAAGGATTATATAGTTTATATTTAGTATTGAGTGGTGCATTGTGTTCTAATTTAACTCTTTCTACTCTAAATTTGTTTGATGAATTAATTAAACAATCAACTAGTATTTGGTCTTGTGAGTGTTTTTATAGAAAGTGGAGGGACTTATAAGTGTAACTGTAGAGTGTAACAACCCGTGCGGTTGTAAGCTAACCTTAACTCCAGGTGTAGAGATTGCCCATTTGTGCTTGGAAACATTCACACTGTGGCTTAATCCTCGGCTATCAAAATCTCACTTAGGGTAGGTACGGTCTTTATACTTGGTCCTAGTGATATGCCAAGACTTGGTCGTGCGACTTAGCTTCATGGTCTATGTGATAGCTTTGGCGCAACCCAAGAATTGGTGAACCCGTGTCAGATAGAGAACGGTCTTTATTCTCTTCCATTACTATATTATCGCATAATTAGTAATAGATCAATCACTTTTTGAAAATGTAATTAATCTAAGTAAAAGATGAGCGTGTGCGGACCAGCCACGACTCCTCTATGATGTCAAGTGATATCCTGTTCGGCCATGCTCCGGCCGCCAGCAAGTTGTTCATATAATTTTAGGGTAGATAGATGTCCATATCGCAACACTAGAAGTTGGTTTCTTCTGGGTTGGGTATACACAGTCTCGGTTCGAAGCCTTGGGGGACACGTTTTAAATGGCACGGCCATGCCAGGGTATGTGGCATGCCCTTGCATCTATGTAAAGTTTACTTTTGCCTTCTCTTGACTTGGAAATATTGACTTGTTGACCCGGGACAGGTGCACGGCCGTAGGCACGGCCGTGCTGCATCTGAATCAGCTCCAAATGTCTTCGATTCCTTGTCTTTAGTGTCGGTTTTCACTTCTTTTCACGTTTCACCTTCAAGACCTGCAATTATCAACAAAGGAAGACAAAGCGTGATAACACCAAGATAAAAGCATGATTTTGGGTGATAAATGGGTGAAAATACATGTGTAAAACCTGCTAATTTTGAGACACATCACATCACCTCACACTTACACCTTTGCTTCTCCCCAAGCAAACTAAACCAAGGCAAAGAAAGTAGAGTAAAAATAGGCGGGTGTAGAGTGATAAGTCACAATGACCCTCTTCCTAAGAGTCCGACCTACTTGACACATCCTTGGTAGATGTTCCAGATGGCCCTGGCACGCCTAATTAAACGTCCCTCAAGTGTCTACTTCATACATTCCTCACTATTTCAATTGCTTCACTCGGGTGTTATTTGGGGGCGATCTCTCAGATTCAACCCAAGGCACGTACAGATCATAGGCTTGTATGCAAATCAAATCGCCACCGCTGTATATGGGTGAGAAACTGCGAATCACAAGGTCTTATATTGGGTGAAAATGGTGAAGTGATAAATGGGTAGAATGGGTGTATACTGTCATGTCTGGCTCAGGTAACGGCTGAGGCATAATGGGCAAATGTCATACTCTGGATAATGGGCTTTATAAAACTACTCCCCCCGAAGACTCATTGCTCTGACATCCCTACTATGCGAACTATTCTGTCCTCACACCTAATAATCCCCGTCTTCAAATAGATTTGTTTTCATTCGGGCCGTTTATTGTCGAGCTTTTTGACTTATTTCTCAACTCTTTTTTTTTTTGAAATGCTGCTTGTGATGAAGCTTATTCTTGGTATGGTATCTCTGCATGGCTATCTTTCTTCTTTTTCCAAACTTTTCTTGGTGAAAACCATGACGTTTGGTCTGTTCTTTTCCATTCAAGACTGCCCAAGAGTGTCCTAATAGCCTGCAACAAGCCTTCTTTGCCAAAACCATGACATGGGCTAAATGTGATGGTAGAAACGAAAAAAGGCTAAGGCTGAAGATGGGTGACTAGGTGAGGGGTATTTTTATGGAAGGCCAGTGAAAACGGAATGGGTGTATCCTAGGTGCCTTGATCATCTTCATGGCTTTAACAAAGTGAAAGTTGCACAGGCACGCGGCAGTAAGGGAAAAACAAAACAAAAGGAAAGCAAACAATTAAAGAGAAGTAAACTTCATCACACGTGGTCATAGACGATAAAAGCTGCAACAATGTTTTAACTTAAGTAATATACAAATATCCATTTTCTTAACATAAGCACTTGAATTTAGTATCATACCTTTTTTTTCTCTCTTTCATAAATTCCTCCATCTCTCAAAGCATACCTCTTCTTTCCCTTGGTCGTTCAACACAAATCCACGATTTATTCACAACTCAATTAGTAGTCTTCAGTTCAATACTTCAATCAAATGACCTTATCAAATCCAGCTAAAGTAGCAAAATCTTGTGGGTAGCGCTACAATACAATTTAACAAAATATTTAAGAACTAATATGTCATTATGATACTGTAGTAAGTTCTTAAAATATGCAATTGCAAACTAATGTTTAATAGAAATATTACAAAGCGATATGTGACTTGTGGAACGATTCCAGTCATCAGATTGATATTCATCATCATCTACAAAAGCATGACTTTGAAATTTGAATTTTAATTGCATCATCTACATAATGATGTTCATCATCTTCAACAACTACTTATTCTTTGATGAAGTAAGACAAAAGGCAATTAAATAATGAATAAATCAATACATTTTGCAAAAAGAAAAGGATGAACAAAAATTTACAAAAAAAATATACAAAAACAATCATGTATAGCAAAGTGAATGAAAGAAATTCAACCCTAATTTTATCTCAAATCAAGCACAGATCTAACCTAATCGAGCATTTTTACGACCATAAATCTAACCTAATCGAACAATCTCTGAAATATAATGAGTAACCACAAAAATCTCATACAAATCACTTACCGAGATCTACAGAATCGATGTGTGGAAGAAGGAAAATTGGGAGATTGTTCGAAAGGGCAGCAATGAAAGCATGGGCTGATTGGGGAGAAGAGTGCTGAGAAAGAATTGGGGTTATGGTTAAGGAAAAGTTAGAAAAACAAAAAATGGGTCATTAAAAAAAAGAATCGGGTCACGCATGATCAAAATAAAAACCCGGATACAATGGGCGGGAAAAAAAAATCTAATGCCCTCATATTGTGCCATGTGTTCCACAATAGGTTTTATTTATATATTATAGTAGATATATATATTGGTATATTTATATTTATATAATTTAAGTGTATTTAGGTATCGAAACGTATAGAATCTCGTGAATCGGAATTTTGGATAAAAAGAACTTGTGGAATTGTGTTTGAAAGTTAATTTTGGGGAAAATTGTAGACAACGGGTGTTGTCTGGTTTGTAAAAAACAGAGGAAACTCTGCCCAAATTTTTATAAACTCGAAGCGTAACGAACTGCTATTATTTTTATAAATAAATTCCTCTAAGTGTTTTGGACAAGTGTATTATATACAAAATCGAAATGTTTTCAAAGACTAACTATTTGTAACAATAAAGATTATTTTCAAACAATATTTGGGAAAAAGTAACAAATGTTATTAATTGGTTTTAATAACTAAATTTGTATTTCCTAAAAGAGTATTTATATGATTTACGAGACGAGCTACGATTCAGGATAAATATACGTTTCGGGGTGTTAGTCCAACTTGGTTACATATGAATAGTGACAAGTGTGAAACTTGGGTACTATGTTGTATGTAACTTGTGAATTAAGGTAAGTCATGATCGGTTCGTCGAGTTGAAACGTTTTGAGACTCGTGTTGGTACACACGAGTCTAGGCAGTCGGGTAGACTATCTTTTGAGCGGTTAATAAGCTAGGCTTATGTGTGATAGACTGTTAAGGTGTCCTTTATTGGTAATTAGGGCACAAGGAAGTCAGTCGAGGTCTCAGGCTTTGTTTGCTAGCTTAGCATGGACATTAAGGTGAGTTCATAACCCCACTCTTTACTGTTTTTGTAAATGTTTTCGGGGGGAAGACATGCTTCTTTTATGAAAAACTGAGGAATTTAAAGCGAAACAAAGTTTTGGAAAATGAAACGGGTTGCGTGAGTTCACGGCCCCACTTTCTCTGGTTTTACTTTTGGGGGAGAAAACATGCGTTGAACTATGTTTTGAGAACTTTTGTCATACTATGGGTTATTTAGAGTTACTATACGAACTTTTAAGTCCCGGGGAAACCATGAATGTGCGGTATAGCACAACGGGGGAAATGTGAATAGATCTATTGGGCGTGACCTGCCCCACTCGTCGGCTTGGAGGGCCGGGCGGGTGCATATTGTCCCGACCTTGTAACTTGTAACATTATTCGGGCTGTAACATTGGTAACTTGTGACGTGTCCAGTAATGGTTTCCAATCGTAGTAGTAACAAAACATACGCCTAGCTAGCGTACTTTGGTTTACATTTGACATAGTATTGACAAATTTGAACTGGAACACTTTGGTAACATTTGGTAACCTTTGGGAACGTTTTTGTTAAACTTATGAACTCACCAGCTTTATGTTGACTTTTTAAGTATGTCTTTCAGGTTTAAACTATGGTAACGGCACGGTTGGAGTAGGTAGCAGTTGGGACCGGGGATCCTAGAGTGTTAGAATTGGCGTTCAGGGAACCGGAGTCTTAGATGCATCTTTCCGCTGCGTTGGCAATGGCACCAAACGTCACGACCGACGAGGGAAAAGTCGGGGTGTGACATTCCATTAGCAGGATACCAAATTCCAAGTGTGGGAGCACCTTTTAGGTATCTGAATATCCTTTTCACAGCTATAAGATTTGACTTTCTAGGTGATACCTAGGATCTTGCACAGACACAAGTGGCAAACATGATGTCTGGCCTATATGCAGTTAAGTACAATAAATACCCAATCATACATCTATAATGTGTCTGATCAACCATTTCATCTTTACAATCAACAGTGAGTAACTTGGTGGTACTCATGGGTGTACTACATGATTTACAATCATTCATTTCAAATTTTGTAAGTAGGTTTTTAACATACTTATTTTGGTGAATAAATGTTTCATTTTGCAATTGCTTGACTTGGAGACCAAGAAAGCATTGGAGTTCACCCATGGCACTCATTTCAAACTCTACTGTCATGAGTTTTCTGAACTCTTCACACATTTTGTTACATGTGGAACCAAAAATGATGTCATCCACATATATTTGAACAATCATTAAATCTTTCCCTTTCCATTTCAAAAATAAGGTTTTATCAATTTTACCTCTAGTAAACCCGATGGATAAGAGAAAGGTGGAAAGAGTTTCATATCAGGCCCTTGGTGCTTGTTTCAAGCCATACAAAGCTTTGTTGAGCTTGTAGACATGATCAGGATGGAATGTGTCTTCAAAACCAAGTGGTTGACATACATAGACTTCCTCCTGAATCTTGCCATAAAGGAATGCACATTTGATATCCATCTGATACACCTTGATGTTGGGGTTGACAACAAAAGCTAGGAAAAGTCTGATGGCTTCCAACCTAGCTATAGGAGCAAAGGTTTCATCATAATCTATTCCTTCTTCTTGTCTGAAGCCTTGAACCACAAGCCTGGCTTTATTCTTGACAACAATACCCCTTTCATCTGGTTTATTCTTGAAGACCCACTTTGTGCCAATTGGACATACATCCTTTGGTAGTGGCACAAGTTCCCATACTTGTTTTCTTTTAAACTGAAGGAGCTCTTCCTGCATGGCTTCTACCCAACTATTGTCTTTCAGTGCCTCTTGGTACTTGACAGGTTGTGTGAGAGATAGAAAGCCTGCAAAAAGACAAATGTTTGAGGATTGACTTCTTGTGAGCACCCCTTCATTGATGTTGCCAATGATTTGGTCTGGTGGATGAGCTCTAAGATAGATTAAATCTCCCTTGTATGGTACTATGGCATTTTGAGGTGAGGGACAGAGGTTTGTAGCATCTGTTGTTGTAACATCTGTTTGCACTTCTGTAGTGCCAACAGATGTTTAAAATGGAAGTAGGGGAATAGGTCCAAGTGGTGTGAAAGTGGACTGACTTTTGTCAACAGAGGGTGGACTTTTGTCAACAAATGATTGAACAGCGGTTGACCTGGATGAGGCAGTGGTTTGAGGGTGAGTCTGGTCAACAGTGGTTGACTCAGCTGTAACAGAGTTTTGAACATCTGCTTGCCCTGATGCAGATTAGACTTTGCTGTGAGACTGTGGAATCACAATGTCAAACCTGTAGTCTTGTTGTGGAGATTGTGGTGTACCTGCACTGTTAGTATTAGCAGTAATATCTTCAAATTTGAATTTATCTAAGTCAAACAATTCAGCAGGATTTACTGGGATTTTCAAAGAAGAAAGTTCATTGAACTTTACATTCAAAATTTCTTCTATTGTCCTAGTCCTTGTGTTAAACACTTTATAGGCCTTGGCAGTAGAAGAATATCCCAGAAAATATCCACAATTTACTTTGGCTGCAAATTTTGAAATAAAATCTTTGAGATTTAAAATGAAACATGGGCAGCCAAAGATTTTGAAAAATGATATCAGTGGTTTGATTTTGAACAAAATTTCATAAGCAGTCTTTTGATGTCTTGGGTTAATCAAAACTCTGTTTTGAACATAGCAAGCAGTATTTACAGCTTCTACCCAAAAGGACAGTGGTAAACCAAAATCTGCTAGCATAGTCCTTGCAGCCTCAATGAGAGTTCTATTTTTCCTTTCAACCACCCCATTTTGTTCTGGTGTTCTTGGAATGCTGTACTGCCTCACAATTCCTTTTGACACACAGAAGTCATCCAACTCCTTATTTTTAAACTCTGTTCCATTGTCACTTCTAAAGACTTTTACTGGCAAGTCATGTTGCTTTTCAACTTTTGTGACAAAGTCCTTCAAGATGCCTGCAGTCTTATCCTTAGAGTGTAAAAAGTAAGTCCATGTAAACCTAGAAAAATCATCAACTATGACAAGACAGAATCTCTTTTTCCTTAGACTCATGATTTTAACTGGGCCAAACAAGTCCATGTGCAACAATTGAAGACATTGACTAGTTTTGGACTCATCAATGGATTTGTAAGAGCTTTTATGATGTTTACCTTTTAAACAGGAAACACAATGCTCATCACAATTAAATTTTTTTGGTGGAAGACCTCTTACAAGGCTTTATTTGGAGAGTGAGTTGATAGTTTGAAGGTTGGTATGACCCAATCTCCTATGCCACAATTATGTTTCTTTAGTTGAGGCAGCAGAAAATAGACAAACATTTGCCATAGGATTATCCTTCAACATATCAACCACATACACATTGCCACTCCTATGAGCAACAAGTTGTGCTTTGCTCTTAGCAATGATGGTGTTAATCTTTTCAACCACTTCTGGTCCAATAATCTTACACGTTTTCTTAGTGAAGAATGACCCATAACCTTTGTCACTCATTTGTGAAACACTAAGAAGATTACATTTAAGATTATCAATTAGATTAACAATTTTAAACTTGAGTCTCCCAGCCTGAACAGTCCCTGAACCCAACACCTTATCTTTAGAATCATTACCAAAAGATATATCACCCCCTCCATGAGCAAGAAAGTCCAGAAGAAGGGCTCTACATCCTGTCATGTGCCTGGAGCCTCCACTATCTACATACCATAAACTATCTAAGCAAGCAGAAGCTCCCTGCACATCAGTAAATAATTAGATTTGGTGAGTGTCCATAGCGAAGTTGGCTTTGGATAGGTTCTCAGACCTTACAGCCTCAAGTTTAGGAGAATGATCAGTGGTTTGAACAAGTTTTTGAACCAAGTTCAACAACTGTTGTTGACCATTTGCCAATGTTTGTATGTCAACACTTGGTGCAACAGATCTTTGACCATTTCCTGTCAGATGTTGGTAACCATGAGGATGCCTTTTCACTTTTCGTTTTGAAGGCCTTTTTGGCTCTTCATAAATATGTGGCAGACCATGACAAGGTGGTTGTCCATGTCCTCTTGGAAACTTGTTTGAGGGTGGAGCATCTGTTACTTGAACATCTCTGGGAGCAGAGTTTTCATTCAGACTTTTGACAACAGACGTTTGGATAGGTGTAAAGGTCTGTTTGGGCTTTCCTTTTGAAGTACTAACCACTTGACTCACTTGAGTTTTAGCTTTATACTCTTGTATTTGACATCAAAATTTTTGAGATAAAGACACTCTTTGGTTTTATGATTCTTTTTACCACATATTGAGCAAATTGGTTTAGAATCACACACACTTGTTCCTTTGTTGATATCATATGCTTTTAGAAGAAAACAGTTTTTAGTAACATGGTTCTTGTTTTCACAAAACAAGTTTTCTTTCAACTTCCCTTTTTTCTTCTTCTTTTCAACAGATGTTTGAACATCTGTTGGAAGATCTTTTAAGGGAATGATTTTAACCTGTGGTGCCTTTTTACCAGCAGGAGTTTTAAAATTCATTGGTTGGAAATTTTCAAGAACATCACACTCATCTGACCAAGTTGGTTTAAACTGATATTTTTCAATTTCAGCAAATGATGAGGAACCTTCAAGTTTTTCAAGAACAATTTTCTTACCATTAGGTTTAGTGACTTTAATTTCTTGACCTTTTGAATTTGTTGGAATGACCTCAACCAACTGTGGTTCCTTTTTGTCAGTGTTTTGAGAAACTTGAGCAGTGGTTTCATTGAAACCAAAGCCAAATTTCACATGACTTTTGGTCTGTTGGTTGAGAATCATTTCAAAACCTTTTGAAGATTCCACCCATTTTTCACACTCAACTTGGGTGGATTCAAGCTCCTGTTTACAACTTTGATATTTTGTTATCATAGTTTGGAGCTGGTCCTTGGTTTTGCTTGCTTCATGTTTTAAACTGCTGATTTCATATTCTTTTTCAGTTAATTTTGATTTTAACTCTTTTGTGAGTTTCTCAAACTGAATTTCATCCTCTAAATTTTCTTTCTAAAGTTTTCATTCACCTTTTTAATGTTAGCAAAAGCTATTACACATTTGTCTGAACATAAATCATTTAAGATTTGAGGTGCTACCTTAGTAGCAGCCATCAATGCACGATCACACTTGCACTCACAATCATTTTCACCCCATGGATATGAGAGATTCACAACTTCAGCTTCAGATTCTTCAACTGAATCAACTGTATCAACAACATCATTAGTCTCCTCAACAATTGTCTCTAATGCCATGAAACAGAAATTTCCTAGTTCATTTTAGATTTGGCAATAAGAGCAATGTTTTCATCTGTTAGCTCATCTGGTAAGCTGCTCCAATCAACAAAGCCTTGAGTGAAAAAGCTTTGTTGACTGGTCTCTGCAGGGGCAGAGGGTGGAGTAGCAGCTATTGGCATTTGATCCTGAGCAACAGGGGTTTGGACATAATGAATCTGGGGACCAGTGGTTTGGACATAGTGGACAGGAATAGTGGTTGAGGACTCTACAAAGTGAGCAGTGTTTTGCACATTTGGTCCAAGGGTATTTTGGGAAAACTGATAAGTGTTTGTCTGAGGCCTTTGATTTGGATAGGTAATCATAGGTGTTCCATTTTGACTCCTACATTCACTAGCAAAATGACCCATTCTATGACATTTGTAACACTTAATCTTTGATTAAACCAACCCCACTCTTGACCCACCATGTAAACCTGGATATCGTCTGCCAGTTTTCTTATAGAAATTGTTAGTTCTAATACTGAGTAGAGCCATTTGATGCAAAATGTCCATTTCTTCTATGTCCACAGGGTCAAAATACTGAAGGTCATTATACTCAAAGGATGTGTTGTCAGGTGCCTGGATATCACCACTTGTTGCAAAAGAATACTTGGGTGAATAAGAATCAGTGTTAAAACCAGCAGTTATGTCAATATAATGATCATAACCCTGATCCTTACTACTACCAGGCACCTCATCCTGACCCAAAAGTGTTGTATTCCCAAACACATAATCATCAGACACTTTTCCAGAATCCTGAAGCTTTTTTTTTTCTAGTTAAGCTCTCTTTCATAGGTCAAGAGCTTACCATGAAGCTGGGTCAGAAATAAGTCCTTAAATCCAATTGAGTTTCTCATAACAATTGCAATAGTGTCCCATTTATCTGGTAGTGATCTAAGAAACCTATGGTTCAATGTTGATTTTGGGTAAGTTAGACCCACCAGTTTTAGTTCACTAATTAAGCAATTAAACCTCTCAAATTGTTGAGTTAATGACTCTCCCTTCACATGACTGAATGTTTCATATTGTTGATTTAGAATTTCACGGTTGTTTTCAATAACATCCTCAGTCCCATCGAATTGTTTTTTTAGAGCATCCCACAACTCCTTTGCACTGTTACAGTGTAACAGCCCAGCATAGATATCATTTGGTAGAGCCATGGCCACAATATTGAAGGGTTTGGCATCTAACTCAATTTTCTGAAAATCTTGCTCAGAGTAGTTTTCAATGCTCTTAGGTACTTGAACCTTGGGATCTTCGGTACTCGGCACTATCAGAACATGTGGTCCGAAGATAACCGACTTCCAACACCCAGTGTTTTGTTGAGCTAGAACATGGCTCATCCGACGTTGCCAGATATTGTATTCAGATTTGACAAGCATCGGTGACTTGTTGCTCGTGCCAGTTTTGTGTGGATCATGATTGATTGAAGCCATTCTCTGATTGTTTGTAAAACAAAGTGTGTTTAGAAAACTTTGAATGTAAATAAACTTTTACTCTGTTTTCAATCAACAAACAAAGTGATATCAATAAATTTGAGCTGATCTATTTATATTAAATTGATTGATTAGATCGAAATAATTAACCAAGCTCTGATACCAATTGTTAGGATCTGAGTTTGATTTGTTATGAATGTTTAAGTAATGAAACAGTAAATGAATGAACAATAATGGAAAGTGCAGCGGATTTATAAACTATAAATCATAACAAATGGAACAATTGCTTTTATTAAATACTTTTCATTAGTCATCACAGATTCTAAGTAAATGATTACAATTCTCCCCCTCAGCCTGATCACTCAAAACATTGTTTGTGTAAGAGAATGTTAGAGTGACAAATAGAACAGTACATGAACTGTTCTATTTATAGACAAACAAAAGCTCTGATGACCTAAGACTGACATCACCTAGACAGTGACAGCTAACTATAATAACAACATAAAACATCTGCTAGATATAAACACTGTTACATTGCCTAAACCTCTGATGACTAAACAGTTGATGAGTGAAACTCCGTTGGCTTGAATCATCAGTTGGAGCCTAAGTTCCGTTGGCTCCAACAGACCTTCTATCTCTATCAGCACTTTGCCTTGAATCTTCATCAGCACTTTGCAATCAGTGGTTTCTTCAACAGTAGCAGTTTGTCCAGTAGTTGTTTGTGAACAGAAGTTAGAGTCAATAGTCTTTTGGAGGATTCTTGTATGCAAACTACTGTTTTATTGGAATCAGATGTTTATTATATTTTGGCTTTTCAAATCATCTGTTCTTCTCCAGGTCAGCAGACCTAACAAATACAAGTATAATATTTGTATGTTTTAAGTGAACATAAATCGGTGTCAAACGTTTACCCACATACATTAAAAATCATTCTTTTTGGGGGAGGCGCGTCACCGTAAACCTCACAGGTACCCAACTACTCCCATGGAAACACCATCGCTGGTGGTGACCGCGATAGTGGGTTAGGTTGCCTTTCACAGGTATAAGGCACAGATTGAATGTGAGTGTGGGTTTTGTTTTTTATGAGTAGGGTAGCTTAGGATAGTGCAACCTCTAAATTTATGTTTAAGAGTGACCAGTGGAGTGATGTGCTCCCATTTGTGTGTCAATATGTGACACAACTTACGTATAATATACATATTCGTGTATCACTTCATATTCATATATAGAGTTTGTTGCTCCCATTTTGCTAATTTAAATCTATAAGTTATATACTTAATACATAGGAAATGGCTAATAAAGAAATGACTAATTAAAGTCCAAATAATGTAAGATGATCACTTGTAATTCTATTACAGTATGTATACTAATCAGTTATATGTGTCTTTTTAGCATATTATTCCCGTCCTTTAACATAAATTTTCAAAAAAAAATGGTTTAGTTCAATGACAGCATCCACAATGCTCAAGTTTAGAATAGTCCGCCCACACCAAACCACTCCAAATGGACTAAGGTTGCATTGGATGAGAAAGAAAGAGGATGGTATGTCCGGCATACCGAATGGTTTGAACCTAAATATACATTAACATATTAAACACACTAATTGAAAACATTACATGATAAACCTAATTAAAACATTACTTAAATATTCATTAACATATGAAACACACAAATTAAAACATTATGTTGGGACAAAGAGGATTGAAGAAACCACCTTTTGATAACCTTAGTCCAAATCATATTCTACTTAAGTATAGGAAGAACTGCTGAAGAAGAATGAAGAAGTACTGAAGAACAAATATGCAAAGTACTGAAGAGTAACTCATCAGTAGTTCTGAAGTCTAACCAGACATTTCACTGAAGAACTACTGAAGACAAACTACTCATCAGCAGTTTGTCACTCATCAGCACTTTGTATTCAGAAGCTTCTAACCGACTGAAGATCAGCAGTTTGATTATAATATTGTTTTGTTAAAGTCTAGATTTCAAGTTTCAATGTACAGGCTGTTGTAAGCTTATCTTAGTATAATATCTTTGTTAAATATCTTAGATTTCTTCAGACAATGGTTTAGTACATTGGTCTATAAATAGATGAGTTTGTTCATCTATTTATGATATGTGATTTTGTGTAATATCTTTGATCTAAATTGAAATCCTTCGGGCTTTGAACTAATAATCCATTTCACATCTGAGAAACATAAATTGCTTTACTGCTTTATACTTGATCTGTATTTATTGTTTCTCATTTACTATTCAGTCAAGGGGGAGTAATAACTCCTCTTAAAAGTGATCTTTTAAACCTTTGAACACTTGTTATTTCCGCTGCTTATTAACTCATACATAAATCTGATACACATAAGTGTTCATAAACATAAGCCACTGATCCAACAATTGGTATCAGAGCATCTGGTTAATCTGATCAAAATCAATCTAACAAATTGAAGATTCAGACACAGGCTCTTATTGATATTCAATAAAGGATAAAAGGCTCACTTTTTCATCCATCACTTTAAAGAAGTATTGACAAATCCAAACTTCTTAAAAATGGACCCCTACAATACTGGATCTGCCAACAAACCTCCTATGTTAAAGAAGTATTGACAAATCTAACTCATCAGCAGTTTCACAAACTACTGAAGTTAAAGATTTGATAAACCTGGTTAAACTTCTGATGACCAAAGTTGATGGTGGAAACCAAAAAGAACCCACCATTGTTCTTAATGACAAACCCATTGCCAAAAAGACATGGATTTCTAAAATTGGTCCACAACAAGCTGCACCTGTTCTCAAGAGCAAACCCAAAGCCAAATTGGCTTGGGTTGCCAAAACTAACTAATTTGCTATCTTGTGCAGAGGGTCTCCAGAGGTTTGAACAGCATATGGTATGTGGATAGTGGAGGCTCAATGCACATGACTGGATGCAGATACCTGATAAACAATTTTATCAGTCAAAGAGAAGGATCTGTGTCCTTTGGGAACAATGCCAAGGGATATGTGCTAGGATATGGCAATGTATCCTCAGGCAAAATACAGTTTGACAAGGTCAATCTGGTTGAAAACCTTGAGTACAACTTGCTGAGTGTCTCACAAATGTGTGACAAAGGATATTCTTCCTTTTTCACCAAGACAGCATGCAAGATCATATCACCAGAAGGCCAGAAGTTGATAGAGAAGATTATTGAAGATCATACTTTGCTGATTGCCAAAAGGTGTGACAATGTCTATGCAGTGGACATTGAAAAAGACAAAGTATTGAACAAGACTGCCTGTTTCTTCTCAAAGGCATCAACTTCAGAATATGATCTCTGGCACAGGAGACTTGGTCATGTGAACTTTAAAACCATCAATAAAGTCACAAAAATGGGCTTGGTCAGAGGTCTACCTTTGAAGGAATATCAGTGCAAAGAACACTGTGTTTCCTGTCTTAAAGGTAAACAGCATAAGTCCTCCTATAAGTCTATTGAAGAATCTAAAACAACTGCATGTCTTCAACTACTCCATATGGACTTATTTGTACCAGTCAAGATAATGAGCCTTGGTAAGAAGAAGTACTGCTTGGTCATCATTGATGACTACTCAAGATTCACATGGGTCTTCTTCTTATACTCCAAGGATGAGGCAGCTGAAATCATCAAGTTCTTCATTCTACAAGTTGAAAAGCAATATTCTCTATCTGTCAAAGTCATCAGGAGTGACAATGGGACAGAGTTCAGGAACAAAACTCTGGATGAATTCTGTCTGTCTAAAGGGATTGTTAGACAGTTCAGCATTCCCAGAACTCCTGAACAAAATGGTGTGGTAGAAAGGAAGAACAGAACCTTAATAGAAGCAGCCAGAACAATGTTAGCTGATTCAGGCCTACCTTTGTATTTTTGGGCTGAAGCAGTCAACACTGCATGTTATGCTCAGAATAGAGTTCTTATCAACAAGAGACATACCAAAACTGCCTATGAAATTCTTCATGGCATAAAGCCCCTTATCTCCTTCTTTAGGGCTTTTGGATGTCAATGTTTTATCCTCAACATCAAAGACTCTATCTCTAAATTTGCTGCAAAAGTTGATACAGGTTATTTTCTTGGTTATTATCCTTTGAGAAAAGCTTACAAAGTTTTCAATTCAAGAACCAAGATAGTAGAAGAAACACTGAATGTCAAGTTCAATGAATCAAAACACACTCTTATTCCAGCAAATCCTGCTGAATTATTTGATCTTGACAACTTTCATTTCGGACCTGAAAAGACTGTTGAATCATCCAAACCTCCTCAAAATGGTTTTCAAGGATTTGAAGATGATATTCCTGCACCATGGACTCCAAACACAGTCAGAAGATCAACTATCAAACCTTCAGAAGTTTCAATAGCTTCAACTTCAGGAACTACTGATGAACATTTTGAAGCTACTGATTCAGCTGAACCTAAAACTCCTGAAGTTCAAATAACAGCTGGACCAGATATTATCAATCTCAGTGGTTTATTTGAAGAACCTGTAGAGCCATCATCCAGTACATGTTTACAACAACTGATTGAACACAAAGATCATCCATTGGATCAAATCATTGGTGATATTGCATCAGGGGTACTCACAAGAAACCAGCTTTCCAACTTTTGCCTATTCTCAGTATTCATTTCTCAGTTGGAACCAAAGAAGTATCAAGAAGCCCTCAAAGACAACAATTGGGTGCAAGCAATGCAAGAAGAGTTGCTCCAATTCAAGAAACAACAGGATTGGGAAATCTGTCCCTTACCTCAAGATAAGCAACCAATTGGAACAAGATGGGTCTTCAGAAACAAATCAGATGAAGCTGGTATGATCATCAAGAACAAAGCAAGATTGGTAGTACAAGGTTATTCCCAAGAGGAAGGAATTGATTATGATGAAACCTTTGCACCAGTTGCAAGACTTGAAGCTATCAGGTTATTTTTAGCTTATGCAATTTCCAACAACATTAAAGTTTATCAAATGGATGTCAAAAGTGCATTTTTGTATGGAAAAATAAAAGAGGAAGTGTATGTCTGTCAACCTCCAGGGTTTGAGGATCCTTCTCATCCTGATTGGGTTTACAGACTTGACAAAGCTCTTTATGGGCTAAAACAGGCTCCAAGAGCCTGGTATGAAACACTTTCAAACTTTTTACTTAAGAATCACTTCTCAAGGGGATCCATTGATAAAACTCTTTTCATAAAACATGTTGGAAATCATGTCTTACTTGTTCAAATCTATGTTGATGATATCATATTTGGTTCAACAAACTCAAAACTGTGTGAAGATTTTAAGAAACTCATGCAATCAAAATTTGAAATGAGTACAATGGGAGAATTGCAGTACTTTTTGGGACTGCAAATCAAGCAACAATCAAATGGAACATTTATACATCAATCAAAATATGTTAAAGAATTATTAAACAAATTTTCTTTACAAGACTGTAAAACATGTTCCACTCCCATGACACCAATCACACAAGTTGAACCAGATGATCAAGGGAAACATATTGATCAAACCATGTATAGATGTATGATAGGTTCTCTTTTGTATTTAACTGCTTCTAGACCAGATATCATGTTTTCAACTTGTGTCTGTGCTAGATACCAATCTGCACCAAGAGAATCACACCTAATTGCAGTCAAAAGAATCTTCAGATATCTGAAAGGAACTCCTACTTTAGGAATTTGGTATCCTGCTTCAAGCAATACCAAGTTAACTGCTTTTTCAGATAGTGACTATGCAGGGTGCAAGATGTCAAGAAAATCAACATCTGGTGGTTGTCAATTTTTAGGAAACTGTCTGGTGTCCTGGCAATCAAAGAAACAAACATCTGTGGCAACTTCAACAGCTGAAGCTGAATACATTGCTGCTGCAAGCTGTACTTCACAGATACAATGGCTCCAATATCATCTGCTTGATTATGGAATCAAAGAGACCAAGACTCCACTTTTAGTAGACAGCAAATCTGCCATTAGCATCATTCAAAATCCTGTTCAGTTTTCAAAAACTAAACACATTGAGATCAGGTATCATTTCATAAGAGATTGCTATGAAAAAGGCAAGATTGAGGTGAAGCATGTCACAACAGCTAATCAAATAGCTGACATTTTCACCAAACCCCTTGATTCAACAACTTTTCAGAGGTTAGTATCCATGCTTGGGATGTTAAACTTGGAAGAAAGTCTGTAAGTGTTTCACTTTTTAGTTCTGCACGTATTTTATTTTCACTTACATACTTATCTGTCACAAACCTCTGAAGACCAAAATTTGAGAAAGAGAAAGTACTGATGAACAATTTTTGAAAACTACTGATGAACATCAAAAATGGGATATTTTCAAAATGGATATAACTACTGATGAAAATCAGAAGTTAGTTAAGTGTTTTAAAAGTCATTTGCATCAGCAGTTGAAACTGCTGAAGAGATGACCAAAACCACTGATAAAGAAACCTTCTTCATCAGCAGTTTCATTAAAAAGGGTAAAACAGACTTTTCACTCATCAGAAGTTTGACCTAGTCGGTTAAAAACTTCTGATAAATACCTTTTTCAAACACTTATCCATTCAAAAAGCAAAATTCCCTCTCTCTCTCTCTCAAATCAAAAGCAAAACCCCTTCTCTAACCTAAAAATAATGTTCGATCAAACAAGCAATGGCTCTCGTGTTAAAACAGGGACATAATCAGAGAGGCTACTTTCAGAAAGATGAAGCCTGGTCCCAGTATGATGAAATCCTTGATCTCATCATGAAATCCCAATATTATGAAGCTTTCACCATCGATCCACCCATTCATGAAGAAATTCTTAATGAGTTCTGGGCAAACACAGAGACGGTGACAGTCAATAATGAAGTGATCTCCCTCAAATCTTCTATAAAAGGGAAACTGATGGCCATATCACCAGAAACACTAAGTATCAGGCTTGGTTTGAAGGATTCAAATGCTCCTGAGCATATTCCAAACTCAGATATCCATCTAACCATGACAGAATGTGGTTATCAAGGTACTTTGGCACAAGCAACAGTTTATAAGAAATATTTTGACCCACAATATAAACTGCTTTTCCATTACATAACTATGTGCTTAAGTCCAAAAATTGGGTCAATTGATCAGATGCCTTCTACTTTTCAACCAATCTTTCATTCAATCATAAATGAAACACCTTTTAAGGCATCAAAACTGTTTTTCAATGAATTGGTTTTACACCATGAAAATGATAAAAAGAAGTTTTTGTTATACCCAAGATTTGTTATGCAATGCATAATAAAAGAACTTGGAGAGGAAGTACTTGTGGGTGAAGCAACAACTTTAAACCCATTAACCTCACAAGTATTCTCTAGGCACAACAAACCAGCACTTGTGCTAGAAGATGACCAAGGGGAAGAACAACCCATCCCCAAGGAACCCACATCTTCCAAACCCAAAAAGAAAACCAAAAAGCCAAAACAACAAAAACAAACCAAACCTTTGAAAAAGACAGTTCAGGAAGTGGAGAAACCTGAAACTGCTGATGTGCAATCTGCACTTGATAAGGATGTGGCTGAAACATCCTCTCAGCACACTCCTTCTCCACCTCCTAAAAGAAAACCAGTTACAGTGATTTTCCAAAGAAAAAGATTTAAGAAACCTGTAACTGTTGACCCAACCTTTGAAACTGCTGAAACAGAACCTGAACCCATTCCAACTTCTGAACACCTACCCATTACAACTACTGAACCTGAACCTTCCCACACAACAATAGAAATAGCCCAACTTCTCTCAGGACTAAAAGGATCCCATCCAATACATGTCACTCCCCCAGCAACACATCAAATTGGGGAGATGCCTTCTCCTATTGACATAGATGTGGACCTTATTAGCCCAAACCAGGGAGATGAGGATGGACCAGAGTTTATAAGCCCAAACTTAGAAACTCTTGGTACTTTTGAGGCTGCTACTACTCACTTGTCACCCAGTGGTGAACTTGAGGACAGTAGTAACATTGCTAAGATCTCAAATTTGGCAACTACTGATGAAGGCCTAGTGCCTGAAGTAGGAAAACCTCAGTTCCAAGACAAAGAGGTTCATGAGACTACTAGTTTGGGACTAGCTCATGATTTAACTGTTCCTGCCCTCCCTGAGGACACTATCAGGGATTCAGATGATTCCATTAGCTTGGATGATGAATCAAACATTCCACAAACAGAATTGACGGTTGAGATTGAAGGTCCTGCATCTAAGGTATCCAAGCTCAAGAAGCTGGTCACCAAAGATCAGGTTAAAGACCACTTAGCCCAAAAATCCCCACAACTGGCATCTTCAGAGAAATCTGAGGATCACCCAAAAAGCCCCCCTTCACAAAAACAACCTACCCAATTCCCTGGGCTCACTGGCATAGACCTGAACCAACTATGCAGCCCAGATGGTCCCCTGTTCCAGACAATGAAACAAATTATCATTGATCAACTCAAACCATTCACAACTGCTTGGGAGTTAAAGGCTAACAACCAGTTTGGGTTGATAAATTCAAGACTTGCTGAGTTGAACAAAAAGATGGATCAAACTCAAGATCAACTAGCAAGGTTGTCTGCTGCAACTTCTCACTCATTAAGGCTTCCAGAAGTGGATGAAGCCAAAAAGGGGGAGAAGACTAAGGAACCTGAAACTGAAGTTGCTACAACATCTCCAAATCCTGATCCTGAAGCTGAAATGCCAAAACAAAGACCAGGAAAAGAAGTAGCAAAAGAGTTCACATTATCTAAGGCATAAGAGAAAACTGCTGAAGAGACTTATCAAACTACTGAAGACAATCCTTCAGAAGTTGTGAAGACAGACAAACCATCAGCAGTTTCATCTCCAAAACCAACATCAGAAGTTTCTAAGGCACCTGATAGAGAACCTGCTTCCATTCCCTTGCCTACAACAACTTCCACAACTGTTTTAAACCCTACTCCCATTTCCATATCTAAAGAACTATTGGAGAAGAGTTTGAAAGAGGCTGCAAAGAAGGCAAAAGAAGACAAAGTATGGAACAGCCTAGAGACTAGAGATGATCTGAACTATCAAGAAAAGTTAATCAAGTATCAAGAAAAACTTGATGAGCTTGAGGCTGAAGAGAGAGCACTTGAAGCTGTTGCAGAAGAAGACAAAAGAGCACAGCTTATCACCTTCATTACAAAGAACTCCAAATCCAAACAAGTGGCTCTCAAAAGACTCTCAACACAAGAACTGACAAGAAGAGCACAAATGCTATCAGACAGAATAGCAACAGAGAATGAGAGGAAAGCCAAAAGAGCTGAAATCATAGAAGAGTTAGTGGCAAATGGCTATGGTTCAAAGGCCTCAGTCTCCAAATGGAAAGAACAAACACTCTATGAGACTTACAAGAAGTATAAGGCCAGCAAAGCTGCAGAGCCAGAAAGATTTGAAACTCCAGAAGTCCAACCAACTTCTATCATAAGGAGATCTTCTGGTGCACTAAGGAAGCCTGCCACAAAAAGAAAAGCAGAGGGTGAACCCATAGTGAAGACTGATTTCAAGATGATACTCTTGGAAGGAGATCAGTTAGTGCATGGTGATTTTGATGTAGAAGAAAAACCCCTCTTAACACAATTCAGAGACAAAGCTACTTATGCTTATCAGTTACAACAATCCATTCAAGAGAAGACACACACAAGAATTGTAACAGAGCATCACTTGCCCAATATGCCTATTCAAAGTGGTGCTGAACTTCAAGGTAGTCAAGAATCTCACCTGAGAGTCACTGAAATTGAAGACATTCCTCAATCATCCTCAGGACAACCTAAGGAAACAGGCTTGGTTTCCTATGCCTCTGACTTTGACAGGTCAAAGGTAAACATCATTAAGTGGTCCTTTACTGATTCCAACTCAGTACTTGTGACCAGGAGAGATCGTTCAAGTAAGGTCTACAAAAACTCAAAGGAGTTGAGTGTTTTATCTTCCAAAGACCTTCTTACAATTCAACATCTTACACCTGAACTTGGACCTCTTACAGAGCAACAAAGATGTACTCTTACTACCCGGATGACAGCAGAAATCTGGAGGATACTAGAAGAGAGAAAAGATCAGCAATAAAGATTGGATAAGGTTTTGGCTTCATCAATCCAGGGGGAGATTGTTGGGACAAAGAGGATTGAAGAAACCACCTTTTGATAACCTTAGTCCAAATCATATTCTGCTTAAGTATAGGAAGAACTGCTGAAGAAGAATGAAGAAGTACTGAAGAACAAATATGCAAAGTACTGAAGAGTAACTCATCAGTAGTTCTGAAGTCTAACCAGACATTTCACTGAAGAACTACTGAAGACAAACTACTCATCAGCAGTTTGTCACTCATCAGCACTTTGTATTCAGAAGCTTCTAACCGACTGAAGATCAGCAGTTTGATTATAATATTGTTTTGTTAAAGTCTAGATTTCAAGCTTCAATGTACAGGCTGTTGTAAGCTTATCTTAGTATAATATCTTTGTTAAATATCTTAGATTTCTTCAGACAATGGTTTAGTACATTGGTCTATAGAGATGAGTTTGTTCATCTATTTATGATATGTGATTTTGTGTAATATCTTTGATCTAAATTGAAATCCTTCGGGCTTTGAACTAATAATCCATTTCACATCTGAGAAACATAAATTGCTTTACTGCTTTATACTTTATCTGTATTTATTGTTTCTCATTTACTATTCAGTCAAGGGGGAGTAATAACTCCTCTTAAAAGTGATCTTTTAAACCTTTGAACACTTGTTATTTCCGCTGCTTATTAACTCATACATAAATCTGATACACATAAGTGTTCATAAACATAAGCCACTGATCCAACACATTACTTAATACATGTTATCCCAGTCCTCTAGGGTGGTCTCTTAAGATGACAGACTAAGGTTGCATTGGATGAGAAAGAAAGAGGTTGGTATGTCCGGCATACCGGATGGTTTGAACCTAAATATACATTAACATATTAAACACACTAATTGAAAACATTACATGAACCTAAATTAAACGTTACACACTCATAAACCAATTAAAACATTACTTAAATATTCATTAACATATTAAACACACTAATTAAAACATTACTTAATACATCTTATTCCAGTCTCTAGGGTGGTCTCTGGAGATGACACGTCACGATCTCTATTACGATCGTCCGACCTAGCGTCTTGACGTATGCGTCCGAAGTTAGGACTGTCCAGAGTAACGTACTCTCACCCTGGTCGGTTTCGTACCCTGTGGCCCAGCTAGGTACGACTTGTCACACCTCGCCTAAGGCGGAAACGCGAGGTGAGACGAACATGGTGATCACAATCATTGTTTATGCGAGAAATACTAAATGTCATTCATTTCATCAAACACATAAGTCACATAGTCAAATACAGATTACAAATCTTAGCAAATGTTTCCAATGGCTACATCAAATAACAATACAAAGCCTTTTTCATGAAGTCCTAAGCTTGGCTTCTTAATGTCCTTGATTTCCTGAAAAACATGCTTAAAAGTATCAACTAAAAAGTTAGTGAGTTCGTAGGTTTTCTTGACTCGATAAACAGCTTGTCGCCAAGAAAGTTTTATTGTCTGTGTCTATGCAGAATATAGTTACCATGAGCACCATAACCAAACCCCGACGTTCATGTGCACCCCGCCCAATGCCTTATCACATGACATTGTAAAGTATGGATAATATGCATTCATATATGTTAGCGCGACTAACTGTGAAAGGGAGTGTCAACCCAAATAGTACTATTCATATAATCCATGGCTTATCGCTAAGCTAATGGTTATGATTGTCCGAGAAATTTGTTGTCTGTGATAATTGTGGGTCTAACTCATGTAACACATATTGTTGTCATGTACATATGTGGGTCTGTAGCATGTTTCTCCCCCGAAATTGTAAGACAGTAAAAGGGGCCACGAAACTCACCTGATGTTTGGTTATGTGGTCTAGCAAAGCAGAAAGATTAAAGTAACTATTGTCCCGACAAAAAGTGCCCTATAACGTCAAAGACATCTTAAGTGTCGTATACTTGTTTTTTACCATACAAGTTGTTCACCCGACTTATGTACCCTTGCGTCTGTATGTGTGGGCCATTGTTCGTGCATGTGAAAATTATTACGTGTTTCATGTGTACTTTGTAAATTGTACCGTTTCGTGTATCCCGGGCGCTTTATTGTGAAAACATTTCTATTGTTATTAAAACGAGCCCCACATGTTGTCATGGGTGTAGAATATATCCAATCGCACACGTGTGGTTGTTTTATGGAAAATGGATGTTTTAACACATGTTTATACTTTGTAAAGTCAAAATGTAGCATTTACACATGTTAAGACCATACTAGCATATGTTTTCTTTGATTTCGAAACTTTACATTGATGTGATATGTTAAATTCCATGTTCTAGATGTCTAGTTCGGTTTCCAATTACCTGAATATGGTCCTAAAGGTGTTTCACGAGTATGAGGAGGTTTAACATCTTAAGAATTTGTGTGTTTGTGGATTCCAAAGTGAGTTACATTAATGTAGACATAATCATTTATAATTTTCCAAAAATGGATCCTTTGATAGCTCCATAGAGTCGTATGTTTTCAAAAACTTTAAACATAACATGTGTGTTTCCTTAATAACAACTTGTGTCACGAAAATCTGGGATATGCGATCATATACGTGTACTTGTGGGTGTGTATAATTCAAAAACTAATACATGTTGGATCCAAAATTTCGTGATTTATATTGTGAGGTGATATTGGCCAATATATCCTACAAACACATGGGTCAAGTCTTCGGGTGAAAGGTTAAGAATTTGAGTGAAAGAAAAAAAAGAAAAGAAGTTGGTTATCTTACCAAGTTTAGGTGCCAATTGTGATGATCCTTGTCCGAATCCTTTGGTTACTCGAATCTCCTTGCTTGGGCTAATGGTTGGATGGCTCGTGAGTTTAGAAAGGAGTGGACTTGGGGTGTAAATGTGTGTGCCGAAGGTAGAGGTGCTAGGAGCCGATTATGGTGTTGTGTTGGTGTGAGGTTTTGAGTGATTCCAAAGGTCCTTTTATAGATGCATTTATGGGTTACAAAGGCTCTATGGAATTGAGGTTTGGATGGTACAAATTCTAGTTTTGTGAAATGTCTTGACAATGTGAGTTGGCACTAGCTTGTCTTAGTCGATCACTATCATCATCATCATCATCATAAGAACTTTCAGACGATTACTATCATAGAAAAGGTATGTGATCTTACTTAGCGAAAATAATCAAGGAAGTACATTGCCATATAGGGGTAAGAAAAGGACATGTGATGGAGACAAGGATAGTTCAAGTGATGGTGATGGCTCTACGTTTCTTCCACTTTGGCCGATTATGGTTAGGAAAACGAATAGGAAATGTTGATTTTTAACCATACATTGAAGTCCATCCTTCTATATTGTCACACCCGCCTAGACGGAAACACGATATGCGACATGAAAGGTTTTCAAGCACAAGATTCGAGCAAACATTCATATTTATTCATTAATAAGAGTACCAAACTTGTTCGACAACAACAACCATCATAAAATATTGTTTAAAACCAAACACGGGATCATAAGTTTTGAAAACACAAAAAGTTATAGTCGTGAATTAATGCCCAAACATATCCTAAGTTCCATCCATAGCTAAGTTACCTGAAAAACATGCATAAAAACTGTGTCAACCTAAAGTCAGTGAGTTCACAGGTTTTGAAATAGTTGAAAATGTAAAGTTTAATAAAATCCATGAATGACCCATCATTTTCTAGCTAAGAACAATGATAATAAATGATCATGAGTCCAAAACCAAACCTTGGCGAGGGGTGCCTCCCACATCGCACAATAAAGGCAATGTATCATCATAAAAGAAATACAAGCACTCTTTTGTCGTATGTATCCGGGTTAGAGCGATTAACCAAGAGTGGGGGTGTCAACCCAATAGATATATTCTAGCGTTTCTAGGATAAATCCATAGCTAATGGTTACGGTAAACTAACTACACGAGGGCTTAGTGAGTACTCTAAACGTATTGTCTCATGTATACCGGTCTGATCTTCAGCACATCCACTGATATCCAAGACTGATTCCATTTTCTCAATCCAACAACAAATACCGATTGCTCCTTCAGACCCACGGAAACTCCATGGTTTACAAGCCATGAAAGTCTTGTAGGAACAGCAATGTACCGAGTTCTCAACTTGTGTGTCATAGATAATGAGACATCATCAATAATAGTAAGTGATTACAAGGCCATAGAAAGTATATCAATTCGATATTTTACCATTGTCATTGCCACTGGTCCTTCGCCGGCCAGTTCCACCAGATCCCGCACTGAGTCTGTACGGTTTGCGTCGTGCTGCGCAATGGCTTGCGCAATCACGCGGGCTAGCTCCTCGGACGTGGTTGGGAATGTGCTGTCCTCGGTATTGTGGATGTTCTTTCGGGGCGGCATGACTTCTTTATAATACATCAGATATAAAATGAATGAGACACATATTTATCGATAATATTGTCAATCATGTGCGCTCGAATAAACAACCATGATATCCACAACAACCTTGACATACATAATCACACAACCATCGAATGCAATGATAATCATACACAACCATACAAACATGAAACAAGAATAACCAATAAACCAGAGCATAAACAGATAATACAAAATAACGAGTAAACCATAATATTGTCATTTCATTAACTTGTTTTTGGTACATCGGTTTGTAATAGAAATACAAAATAAGTGGGGCACAATGACCCAATACAAGTCATACAATGAAACAACCCAAAAGATACTACTACTGGTCATGATAGATAACAAGAACCACAAACTACAACAACCACAACTAAACTACTGAGGAGGTGGGGGAAATGCAGCAGCTAAAGCAGCGACAACAGCCCTCATCCTATGATCCAGCTCATCCAGACGATGCTCAAGGATGTGCACATGCCTCCATGCTTCGACTCGCTCATACTCGGCCTCCATACTCTCACGCTCAGCCACCATACGTCCTCGCTCAGCATCATCCAATCGCGCTCGCAGGCTGGTGAAGTGCTCAATGATGGCGGCCTTCGTAAAACCCTCAGCATGCGTATAGGCCTTTAGCTCGTCTGCTCAACCAAAAAGATCGTGGATGATACTATCATGCGTACCCACTATGCCACGCACCGTGTGAAGGGTACGGCGCATAGGTAAGGGACCAAGAGGACCGGGTGCAGAAGGGTTAGCAGGGGGCTGGGAGGTCTCGCCACCATCAGCAGTAATGAAGATGTCGTCGTCAGAGTCCTCGTCGCTGTGAGCCAAATAGCCACCGACTGTAGGCAGGAAGGTCCACTTGCGGGCCTGGGACCTCCTAAGCAACTTCTTCCAAGGGGGCTCGGAAGACTCAGCGCTATGACTGGGCTGGACTGGTGCCACAGGCGCCACGGGCTGGGGCCTGCTCACATGCTTCATAGCAGTGGAAATAATGCGCGTACCGCTAAGAATCACACGGCGGGGGCGGGAAGAAGACTCCGACACATCAACAGACGGTGCCTCCTCCACGCGAGGGACCTCATCTGACGGCTCCATGACCATAGGAGCTGGGTCAGCGGCATCCAATGCGACTCCCTGGGCCTCACCGGCAAGGACATCAGGCTTATCATCCGAAACGACGGGATCAAACTGCATGTCGTCTCCCACAATGTCCACCTCATCGTCCTCCTCGGGCTCCGAATCTGCGAAGTAGGCCTCAACGTCGTCGTCACTAGATGTCTCGGGAACAATGGAGGAATCGTCCTCCGAATCCAAGATGACAATCGGGTGAGTAGAGGTAGCCATGATCCTGTCAAAATCTAAATGTACACATATACACATATATAAGCGTCATGAACTCATATACTATACTCGCATGAATGCAATGTATAAAAAGGGCATGGAACTTGGGCAGTGCATTGTGATGAAAACATTTTTCATGCAATGAAAACTTTTCGTTTGAAAAATCATTTTAGTTATAGTTTGGTTTTTAGAGAAAACTAGTTCTCTATAACCTTGAGCTCTGATACCAATCTGTCACACCCCGCCTAGGCGGAAACACGGGATGTGACACGAAAGGTTTTCAAGCACAAGATTCGATCAAACATTCAAATTTATTCATTAATAAGAGTACCAAACTTGTTCGACAACAACAACCATCACAAAATATTGTTTAAAACCAAACACGGGATCATAAGTTTTGAAAACACAAAAAGTGATAGTCGTGAATGATTGCCTAAACATATCTCAAGTTCTATCCATAGCTTAGTTACCTGAAAAACATTCATAAAAACTTTGTCAACATAAAGTCGGTGAGTTCACAGGTTTTGAAATAGTTGAAAATGTAAAGTTTAATGAAATCCACGAATGACCCATCATTGTCTAGCTAAGAACAATGATAATAAACGATCATGAGTCCATAACCAAACCTTGATGAGGGGTGCCTCGCACATCGCACAATAAAGGCAATGTATCATCATAAAAGAAATACAAGCACTCTTTTGTCGTATTTATCCGGGTTAGAGCGGCTAACCAAAAGTTGGGGTGTCAACCCAATAGATCTATTCAAGTGTTTCTAAGCTAAATCCATAGCTAGTGGTTACAGTAAACTAATTACACGAGGGCTTAGTGAGTACTCTAAACATATTTTCTCATGTATACGGTTTTGCTAGGAATTCATTCTAAAACTAGTAAACAATGCATGGTTTTCCCCAAAATATAAAACAGTAAAAAGGGGCCGTGAAACTCATCTCAAGTCCGTGCGTAGTCTAGCAAGAATGTACGTCCGACAAACTGGGAATCCCGACCTACACATCCTATATACATATAGGGACACTTTAGATCTAGCAAATGATTCCATTGCATCCGTGGTTCACCCAATCTATTGTGGTAAGTTGGTTTAGCTTCATTAGTGACCTTTATACTTTCCGTTATTATATGAAAATAGTTTGTATTATATTATGGAAAACCTTGTCTTTTAACACATGTTATTATCTATTAAACACGTGTTACTACTTGGTATAAAACTATTTATGTTATCTATTGAACATTATTGATCTTATGTACACGTATATATGCAACTCATGTACATGTACACCCATGTATACCTACGCGTATATATATATACACACTTTATATGTGTATTTCCATGTATAACCATAAGTATTCATGTCCATGAGCCCTACACTTGTACATACATACCCATATACATATGCATCTTGGTAGGTTCACACACATTAATACCTATGTTTATAAATTTGTCACACACATACGTGTCATAAATATACACACACGCGCATATATATATATATATGTGTGTGTGTGTGTGTGTGTGTGTGTGTGTTTGTGTGCACATACATGTCCCACATACATACATACATATATATACCTATGAGTTAGACATTTCAACGTACATGTGTTCATGACTAAAAACAAACATATCTATGTATACATACCATTCGCACATATATAGCTAAGTTTTAATACATTTTCATGTAACGAGCTTTATTAGTTGTGATTTAAGATAATAAACACCTACTCATTGTAACTATATTATGGACATGGGTGAACACTAGTTTGTGAAGAAAATAATAACCATAAGAATAATAATATAGATAGATGTTCATACCTCTTTGAGTCTTGAACTAGGTGAGCTTGGAAACTAGGGAGGGGTTAAGTGTAAGTGTGTGTTTGCAAGTGATTTAGGGTGGTGATATAAATGAAGTTCAACCAAGGTGACCACTATTTATAAGAGAAAAAGTGAGTGAGAGAGAGATAGAGAGAGAACCGAGAGAGAGGGAGAGAGATCGGGGATAGAGAGAGAGAGAGAGGAAAAGAGAGGGAAAGAGGGTGACTTCCATTTGTGGTAGGTCAACTAGTATGGAACTTGGTGTTTCATAGAATCCTTCCATGTTTGTGTAAGATCTTCCTTTGATGCTAATCAAATCAACAAAGCTTACATCTAAATCAAATCTTGGAGATTTGACTAATCAAGTGATTATGCTGGATGAATATCTTGTAATGTGATATAACATATGATTATCCTTTAACTTCTTTCCATAGTGTGACTAATGAGGGTGTCATAGGATTAGTTTTGTATTTACATTGAATTGTGAGTGAGAAGTGTAAGGGGTCGTTTGGCAACTACTGAATGGGTAAGTGCTGACCCAGTAAGAGGTTTGAAAGGTTAAGAGGTTGTTAGTGCATTATTCATGTATGTCCCTAGCTAGTGATCCAGTTCTTAATGTCGAAGGTTCAGATAATTAGAAAACCACCAAGACTTAAGCTTGAAGATACATTCGAACCCACGGAGGGTCGAATGTAGCTCAACACAGGTCGAATGTAGTTATCTTGGGTCGAATGTGAATTGGAAGATAAAAAAGGCTACATTCGTCCTCACGATAGGGGCGAATGTGGAGAGCCTATATATAGGGAAAGTTAGTTATTTTGTAGAGTGAGTTATCATTTGAGCTTTTTTCCTAGTGTGTGAGTGTGTGAAATTCTCTGTATTAGGTCTAGGATTTTATCTGTAAACATTGAGATTTGATCTAATACAAAGAGTAAAGTTATGGAAATGGCTTGGTGATTCGTTATCTGTTTTCATCACGATCGTTACGGTTTATTTCTGAATCATTTTGCACGATCGTTGGGGATTCCGCACCCTACGGTTGATATTCGTGGGATCACGTTTCTTGATTACGATCCGAAATGAATTCACAATTGGTATCAGAGCATAGGCTCGATTTCACGATTGCAAATTGATTTGAATTGGTGAAAACAGATTAGAATTCAGGTTTAAAGATCAAAACCCTAGAAATTTTGAAGATTTTCATAAAAACATGGTTTTTGATTAAATTGGAGTTGAATTTGATGTTGTTTTCAAAAATTCTTTCACAAATGTTTGTCTAAATTGAATTCCGAACAAAACCTATCCAAAATCATTACATTTGGTGAAAATTTTGTCAAAAACCGTTCAGATTCGTGTTCTTGAGGTTGAAGATGATGAATAGACCTGAAAAGGTCGAATGTGAGATTTGAGGGTCGAACCTAGCATTTTTAAGTCGAAAGTGGGAATTTTTAGGTCGAACCAGGAAGTTGTGTGTGTTGTTTTGTACATTCGACCATTTTGTGGTACATTCGACCTTACGGGAGGTCGAAAGTGGATTGTGTTTGGTCGAAAGTGAGTTTGTTCATTTCTATTTCTACATTCGTGTCAATTTTAAGGGTCGAACCTGGTAGAATTCCACTTTCGAACCCACGTCAACTCAGAAAGGGACGAACGTAGAATTTAAGGTGTAAAAAATTTCGATAGAAGCTGAACGACAACAATTACAAAGACAAAATTCTTGGCCATATCAAGAACTGATGAGCAGATAAGAGCTCAGATAGAAGCTGAACGACAACAATTACAAAGACAAAATTCTAAAGTTGACAACGTTTGGGGATTTCCAATGACACCGAGACCTATGGTCATACTAGCTCCAGTTGTGCAACCAACTGATGAAATGGTACATGTTGACAAGTGTGTTAACAGAGAAGGTGTTCAAAGTAATGTTGTGTGTTTAGTCGAACAAATGAGAAATGATGATTCAAGTGAATTGTCAGAGAGTGTCTTGAGTTCTGATACGAATTCAGAACAGAGTGAATCAAGAGAGAGTGACATCTCAAATGTTGATGCAAGATCTGCAAATGGTAATAAATCAGATGCTGAGGTAAGATCTAGTATTGACTGTGCTAGTTGTTCTGAATGTGTCAATTTGAAACGTGAATTGATGACATTTATTGAGGAAAAACAGAACCTAGCAAATGAACTAGAAAATTGTCAAAATCAAAATAAAGTTTTTGAAAAGAATGAAAAAGATTTGTTAAATAAAATTGAATCTTTAAAGCAAGAAATTTTAGAAATGAATAAAAGTTTTTCAATAAATAACACCACATCAGAGTTGGAAGACACAACATCTTGTGTTGAAGTTTCAAACTCTGAGGTGAAGTCCGATTCTAGTCAGAAACATAAAAATGAGGTAGTCACTTCAGAACCTGAGTCTAAAGAGAAAACCATATTTAAATTTCCTGATGGAATGGAAGGATCCTATATGTTGGTAGGACATGACAAGTTGATTCTCAATAAAGATTTTCCAATTGATAATATCGAACAATCTTTACTCAAATGTATATATGTTGATAATATCGATTTGTTAAATCAATTTACAAATCAATTTGGTCATTTGTCGTTTGAACTAAATCCTAACCAACATGAGGATCAAAAGAAAAACATTGAAAAGAAAAATGTTGAAAACAAGAAAGGTTCTAAAGTAAAAGGACCGAAACCAAACAAATCGAAAGGAAATGATCAAATGAAAAATTGTCATAAAAAGAATTCAAGAAATTTTTCATCTAGATCATATGACTCTTATGATTATTCATATACCTCTCGATTTGATGGTCATTGGAGAAACAACTCACCACAGTATTCTCATGGTTATGTTGAACGGAGAAGTTGTTTTGAATGTGGTGAAGTTGGTCATATTGTTGCTCATTATCCCTACTGGTATTGGGATGACGGGTATGCATGTGATTTTGAAGAGTATAGGTCTTGTTATAACTGCGGAGAGTGTGGGCATTTAGTTGCTGCCTGTCCGTATGTTAAACAGAAAAGGACCAAAGTGAAATTTGCTAAAAATTCAGGCAATATCAAAAAGCCTGTATCCCCAAACTCAATCAAGAAGCAAAAGGGGAAACAGGTTGTGTATGACAATCGTAACAAAATTGCCTTGAATAAAAATAGATATTGTGGACGGGTTGCTAAGGTAAGGGGGAGTTCTAAGGCTAAGCCTAAGAATAATTCTAAACCTGGGTCTTCATCAGTTAAGTCTGAGAAGATTCCAAACAAAGTTCAGAAGCAGGTTTCAAATAAAAAATCTGAAGAGTCAAAAATCAAAACAATTTCAACAAAATCTAAAATAAACTCTGAACGTGTTTGGAAACCCAAATCACTTTCTAAATCAATAGCAATTTCTACTTCAAATCAATCCATTGAAAAACCAATTAATTTTTCAAAAGGAGAATGGATTGATGTTCCGAGGATTGATGACCTTGGACGACCCATCATTGTGAAGGGATGGGTGCCTCTCTCTTATTAATTGTTTAATGAGTGTGCAGATTGTTCCAGACAGACCTATTAGCTATCTTTTGATAGTTGATAGTGGAGCATCTGTATACAAGCTATTTATTGGAGAGGTGATGGTCAAGGAAGGTTATTGAAGAAGGAAAATATGATTTCAACAGAGAGGAGAGTGTTTGTCGACTGTTTCCTACCTGTGAAGCCGGAAAACATTGCAATCTCATGCAATTGCTCTCAGGTTTTGGACTTTTGCAACAGATACGACAAAACGGTTTATTCTAAACTCTCTTATCTTTGTTAATGGCTTTAATTAATTGAAAGATCTTATTGAGTCAAGTAATCTGAGTGGAAAATGGTTTTTGAAACTAAATGAGTAAACCGCATCGGATATCATTTTGTTTTGTTTTTCTTCAAAAGTTTAAAAATCCAAAAATATGCTTATTTTTAGATTTTTAGGGGGAGAAAATTTCAGAAAAATGAAAATAAAAAATATATATATATATATATATAGAAAATTGAAAATGAGTTTTCCTGGAGAAAAAGAGGAGATGATAGTACATCAGTGGACTGTCAGACTACTCTAAAAACAAAAATGAATTGATAAACATTGAGTAGTCACTACAATTATATATTGGTAGGCTTGAAATCAAAGTTTAAAGTTCAGCATGGTGATATAAACTTAAAATAAATAACTGATAATCATGTGGATCAACGTATCGTTGGCATATGGTCTTAGTACCGAAATTTCGTTTGATAGATTGCCAAAATCAGAGGTTTGGTGTCGTTATATTGAAAGTTATCTGGGGATGGCCTAACTGATCTTTTGCTGTATTGATTTACAGACCTAGATTCAGTCAGGGTATCTTATTAAAAGAGCTAATAAAGCCAAAACCATAAGTTACCGAATGAGGAACTTAACCTGTGTGATGATAATCAAAGATTATCTAATGCATCGTATCAATACTATGATGAAAGTCATGTATGATATTAGTCCTCACCCTGGTAGAGTGCACAAGTGGCTTTGAAGCATTAATTTGCTGACCTGTCACCACTGTGTCTCATACCTTGTAACTAACGGATAACTTCAATATAATCACGCGTTACGATGAAGCTTTGCGCAATTCTTGATACGGGAATGTGTCGCGAGCGCAGGGACCATAGATTACTCAGTATCTAATATTACCATAATGTATCTAAAGTGATGAGCAATAAATAATGATTTTGAGTTTAAGTGGACAAACATACTGGTAATGGTTGTAGGATGCTCAATGTCAAAAACAGAAAATTGATCAAAAAGAGTTATGACTGACTGTTTCAATTCTGATATGATCCTCTTACCGGAAAATTCACAAAAATATGTTTAGTTTATTTTTATGCAATTCGGTTTGAAAATTCAAAAAGATTTTTGGTGTGTTTTAGCTTAAACTTTGAAAAATCAAAAAGTTTTGTTTCAACTTTATTTTTGATAACTGATGTTGGGATACTGAATGTGAAGGCTCAGATACTTAAAAGTTGAAAAAGACTGGAAATTTTCAAGTTTCTGGTACATATTAAAAATGTTTTATAGTTCAGGGGGAGAACTATTGAGGGTCAAAAGGAATGTGAAGAGTACTTCCGAGATTTTTGTCGTGTCTAACGCCGGTTGTAGTTTGTGCAGTTTTTAGTATATTTTTCTACAGAATCAAACACAACAGGTGCACTGCTCAAGACTCATCGACAATGCATGTAACTGAACAAGACCCAAACCTGAACATCAAGATCACCAGAACAACAGAAGCTAGTAAGAGGTTGTTAAAGAAATGACTAAAGATTGAAGAATTCAAGATTATTGTCTATCTTCATGTCTGGACCAACAAATGATAAAGCCAAGATTTCTTGAGTCTGTCTGAGATTTCGAAGCATACAGCAGAGATAGACAAGAACCTCGACACAAACGTGCATGAAGATGGAAAGTTTTCAAGTCGTTCAAGATGATGAGATCAAGACTTGAAGAATTGATAACTTTCTAATTTGGTACATCTCTAGCTAGGTCCAAGGGGGAGATTGTTAGTGCAGCATTATTCATGTATGTCCCTAGCTAGTGATCCAGTTCTTAATGTCGAAGGTTCAGATAATCAGAAAACGACCAAGACTTAAGCTTGAAGATACATTCGAACCCACAGAGGGTCGAATGTAGCACAACACAGGTCAAATGTAGTTGTTTTCGGTCGAATGTGAATTGGAAGATAAAAAAGGCTACATTCGTCCTCACGATAGGGGCGAATGTGGAGAGCCTATATATAGGGAAAGTTAGTTATTTTGTAGAGTGAGTTATCATTTGAGCTTTTTGCCTAGTGTGTGAGTGTGTGAAATTATCTGTATTAGGTCTAGGATTTTATCTGTATACATTGAGATTTGATCTAATACAAAGAGTAAAGTTATGGAAATTGCTCGGTGATTCGTTATCTGTTTTCATCACGATCGTTACGGTTTATTTCTGAATCATTTTGCACGATCGTTGGGGATTCCGCACCCTACGGTTGATATTCGTGAGATCACGTTTCTTGATTACGATCCGAAACGAATTCACAGAGGTTCCGAATAATTAAGTGTTGAATCATTAAATGATGTTTGGTTGGACATCTGAATGGTTAAAATTTCTTGTCCAACATTGGCATGGAAAGTAAAAATGGATTGGTTAATATATGAAAACTACTTGGAAGTATCAAATCTTATGTCTCACGATTTACTTTGGAAACTACTCACGCGCAGGGGGTGGGGGTTTGCAAAAACAGGTTTTCGGTTGTCATTCCATCGCGTCGCCCGCGCGACCAGCGTAAACAGATGTTGCTCCAAAAATCCGGGTCCGTGTGAAGCTGTGTTTTGCTTTTTCTTTGTTTGTGGTTCAAGCTGCAGCTTCACAGCTTTTGGTTCGTAGTTTAGTTGGCCGCGCGAGCTCTGACTGATCAGTGAGATATGTCCTAGGATCTAACCGGTTAAGAACCATGGTCAGATATGTTTTCCGTTCAGACGTCCCGCCCAAACAAGCCACCTCTCTGACCGATTCAGACCCTCGCCCCAGTCAGAGTCGTTCAGACGCAAACAAACAGGCCTTAAATGTGTCTTATATTTACAAGGTTTTAGAACATGACCGTTAGAAAAAAAATATAGCGTTTGAGAAGTAGCCGTTTGAATATTAAATATTTTTTGAGGGGAATTGGAATTAAATAATCCCAACTTTATCGGGTTGGAAGACAATAATCCCAACTTGAAATTTGGAATCTAAGAGACCCAACTTGTATTGGTTTTTATTTCACTGGACCAAAACTAACTGGGTTTAACCCAGTTAGTTTCCAGCCTACGTGGCATGCCATAAAGTGCAAATAGGTAAATAGAATACATAAAATGGCATGTCACTTAAGCAAAAACAAACTAGTTTAAACCCAGTTAGTTTTAGTCAAGTGAAATAAAAATCAAAACAAGTTATTCCTGTTAGATTCCAATTTTCAAGTTGGGATTATTTTCTTTCAACCCGACAAAGTAGGGATTACTTAATTCCAATTCCCCTTATTTTTATTTTATTTTATTATTTATTTTTTATTTAATAGTTACTTTTATTTTTTATACGTTTATTTTAATAAACTTAGTTTTGATTTTCCATTTTATTAAATTAATAAAAATTAGTATTTGACAAAATTGTAGAAAACGTCCTTTATGTTTACCCAAAGTTGCAGGTTTAGTCCTTTAACTTTAAAAGTTGCAGGATACCTCCTTTATCGAAGTTTTTGTTGCAGGAAACATCCTTTAATGAACTTTTGGTTGCATAAAACGACCTTTACCACTAACGGTGTTAAATTCTGCTGTTAAGTTACCCTCACGTGCCAAGCATGTGAGGGTATTTTCGTCAATGCATATATTAAAGGACCTTTTCTGTAATTAAAACAACATCAACAATATAACAATAAAAAACCTTCCCGCCCCCAATTCGTTTCATCAAAAAAACCCTAATTATATTCATCGATCAAAGATGGCTTCACAGACATCATCAAACAAATCAAACCCTAATTCGTCGGTCTACTGTGTTTGTGGTAGGGCTGCAGTAATCAGGACCTCTGGAACATCAAAAAACCCTGGTCGAAGGTTCTACTCATGTCCTGTTAACGTAAGTTTTTCCCTAAATCTGATATGTATTATGCACAAGGTAGTTAACTTGTTTTAATTTAATGCTCATAGGCATCTGAATGTGGTAAAGGTTTCATTGGATGGGCTGAAGCTAAGGTTTTTCATCAATCAAACAATTACATACAAGCCTCAAAAACTGAGTTAATAGCTTCAAACAATGAACTAAGATCTTCAAACACTGAGTTAATAGCTTCAAACAATGAGCTACGATCTGCAAACAAGAACCTTCAGGATTCGAACAAGAAGCTTGAAACTGAAGTTGCAAAGTTGAAGAAATACTTGTTTTTTACTTGGATGATTGTTATGGTTGTTGTTTGTAAGTTATTATTGTAATGAAAATTAGGAAATTAGGTTTCGAATGTCTTAATGTAATGACTGTTTTGGTTATTGTAATGCAATTTGGAAGTTGTTAATGTAATGACCCATTTTGACCCAGTTTGTCTACTAACTACAATGACCATAACCACAAACCTGTTACTAAAACAAACCATCATGACCCATTTTGACCCTTTGGTGTAATAATAAACCATTTTGACCCATATAGATGATAATTGCATTGAATAACCTTTTGACCCATCAACCATTTTGACCATTTCCAACCTTTTGTGTAATAATGACCCATTTTGACCCACTTACAACATTAACAAACCTGTTAAAAAAACCTGACCCATTAACAACATTAACAAAGCTGCTAACATAACCTGCTACCATAACAAACCTGTTAAAAAAACCTTACCCATTTAGACCCATTAACAAACACTAACAAACCATAATCATACACCATACTAACACAAAGTTTACAATAATCATAACAACCATTACAGGTTGGTATCCCAACCTGTTGATGTTTACATACCTGTTGATGTTTACAATAATCATAACACAAAGTTTACATTAACATATTTGCAAACTAATTCACCAAGACCCAAAATATGATTACATACCTATTGACCCATTAACAACATTAACAAAGCTGCTACTAAGACCAACCTCTAATTTATAACACAGAGGAGGCGGTTCTACATACAAAATTACCATCCAGGTTCATCTGTAGTGCCGTTACATATTTGCAAAATTTGAACCTGATCCGGAGTTCTTGTTAGTGTTGGTTTAACTAACAAGAGCACCCCATCCAGGTTCATCTCCAACAGACAAAGGATCCCCGGCCTGCACCCCGACGACCGTCATCATCTGCAACAGTGTTGATGGCGTCCATCTGTTGATACAGCCCAACGGACAAAGGATCCCCTGCCTGCACTCCGTTTTCCGCTAAAAATAGAAAGTCTTTAAATCTTCGGTTGCTGGATCCGGTGGATCATCATCATCTTCAATTTCAATCGCCATTCCTAACAACAATAACAATAATAATATTATTATTATTCGGATAATAATAATAACAACAATAATCAACAACAATCTATCCTAATCAACAACAACAACAATTTATCCTACTTAAAAAACCCTAAATCGTTCACAATCCAACCTAACTCATATATACCAAATCTATCAGTATCCATCAAATCAACTGAAAAACCCTAAATCGTTCACGACCTGGAAATGAACTGAAAAACCCTCCATGATGCATATTAATACTGAATAACGATTCATACGTTTCTACATTCAAAAATTTTAAAAAAAATTAGGGTTTTAACTTTAACAGGTTAATTACAAAAAATTAGGGTTTTATATTAAACAATCTTACTATATACAGTGTCGAGAAGAAGAAGACGGTTGGGTTTCATATACTCCCTGATTTCATCTTCCTTCATCGTGTTTCTTCTCTGAGTGTGTGCACAGGGGATGAGAGAAGAAGAAGACGGTTGGGTTTTTATTAGCATTTGTTTTTTAAATTTAATTAGCATTTGAAATGACAAAAATACCCTCACATGCATTGCATGTGAGGGGCATCTAACGACAATTTCAAACGGCGTTAGTGTAAAGGATGTTTCCTGCAACAAAAACTTCGATAAAGGATGTATCCTGCAACTTTTAAAGTTAAAGGACTAAACCTGCAACTTTGGGTAAACATAAAGGACGTTTTCTATAATTTTGTCTTAGTATTTTAGCCGTCACGACTTGCGGCGGCGCGCGACAGATTAGCCTGTGTGTTACGCGTGCCTGGACCATTAGCCCCCAGTCCTTTGCCAACTTGAACTTTTATAACCATATATTTTTAGGGAATATTGCTCTGCCATTACTACTTTCCTTTCGCATGAATAATGTGAGGATTAAAAAGTGAATTTTAAAAAGGGTCTTTCTATTCAAACCCCCCAAAGAATTATGTGTACCCCCTCAAAGCACTGAGCTTTGGCCTAAGCTCGGCGTATTGGGCCCACGGGTGACGTGATTGTCACACCAATCACTGCTTTATCAGACTTTAAGTCACATCACTAAAACATCGTACTTCAAAGCGCTGAGCTTTGGCCAAAGCTCAGTGCTTTGAAGCCCAAAAGCTGACAGCAGCACATGGGGCCTTGGGATTGCCTCCTAAGCGCTGAGCTTTGGGCAAAGCTCAGTGCTTTGCTGCCACATTTAAGCCCACGAGCCACTGCATTTTGCCCTAAGCTCAGCGCTTAGGGCCTTTTTTAAAAAAAAATTGTTTTAATGTTTTTTTAATTGTTTTAATTAATTTTAATTCTTTTTTAAGTATTTTAACTTGTTTCCAATCAAAAAAAAACTTGTTTGATGTGTTTCGGTTTGTTTATTGCTCGTTTGTTGTTTTGAGTAGAAACATCCGACTATGAACAACTTTCATAAATTAGTGTACGTGATACATGAACTATACAATCAATACCGTTTTTTTATCAAAATACATATTTAGCATGTCTAATCGATATCCTGGGTATCCGGACTCTGTTTGACGCGTTTTGGTTCGTTTATTGCTCGTTTGTGGTTTTCATTAGACATATTATGTTGACGAACAACTTTCACAAATCATTGTACGTAATACATGAACTATACAATCAATACCATTTTTTTATCAAAATACATATTTAGCATGTCTAATAGATATCCTGGGCGTCCGGACTCTGTTTGACGCGTTTTGGTTCGTTTATTGCTCGTCCGGACTCTGTTTAACGCGTTTTAATTAGTAAACTTTTTAATTATAAATAGGGGTAACTTTGCTAATTATAAATATATTTTTGAACAATGACATGACCATTTTTCATTCCCGTATCTTGTACCCAGTCAGTCTCAAACGAAACTATGATCGGGTAAGAGCCTTCCTCCTAAATGAGATTATTAAACCTACTTTTAGTATCCAAGTTCATTATATTTCCATGTTTCAATGCTCATGCCCTCCACCTTCGACGCCCTCTACTAAGTATGTTTACCAATAGTATGTTAAGTAATAAGTATGTTTGGATAATTAGGTTATATTTTGGGTGGATCTTGCTAATGTCTTAATGTGTGTGTGGATTCAATCTTATTCGAAAGTTAATATATGTTCATTTGTGTTTGTTTTTGTTCATGAACACTTGTTTGTATTCATTAATGTTCGTTTGTGTCCGTGTGCGTTCATGAACAAAGTTAACAAATGAACACGAGTGTTTTTTTAACAAACGAACTCGAACATAAAATCTCGTTCGGTAAATGTTTGTGAACACTTAATTTCCTTAACAAACGAACACGAACAAGGCATTGTTCATGTTCGTTCGGTTCGTTTGCAGCCCTACTCGCGGCTAAAGTTGTCCCATAACCCAAGCCGAGGGTGTCCCGTCCCCGTTAGAATAGTTTATGATTGGAAGAAAAAAGTAGGATGTTGATTGGAATGATGTGACAGATGACATGACTATTTGGAGTTGTTTGTTTATATTATCATTGTGGATGAGGATTACTATGTTGAGCATGTGATGTCAATGAAGGTGGATAAACAAAGAAAACGACAAACTATGAACAAACCCTTGTACACTACATGGTATGATTGCTTCATCTTGTATCATCCCATACACATAATTAAAAAAAGATCAATCGGGTAGATGATAAAACGTGTGTGCTAAGCTTGGAAAACTACTACTACATTTTGTCATGTTGCATATCTAGACCATAAAAGTGCACATATGAATAATTTAAGGTTGTACTATAAGGTACGAGTCTGGTAGTTATAATGTACGTGTTAGGTAGTGATTTGTGAATCGCTGTAAGTTTTAGGCATTGAGTTATGTTTGTTTAATGTTTCATAACTAGGACTGTTCAAAACGCTTGGCATTCGCCGATCTCTTGGAATTTGTTTGAAAAATGCTTGCTTAATTTTTTGTTCGAAAAAAATTGTACTCACTACTCATATTTATGTGGGGGAAATGATCTATATCTCATCTACGTATGATTAAACATAAAAATTAGGTTAAAAAAAGTTGCAGAGGAAGAAGATGAAGTTGGTGAAAACAGAGACTGTTAAACGCACTATCAAATTTTAAACGCACTCATTGTACAAAATTTAAACGCACTCATTAAAAAGTTTGGAACCACTCATTGAAAATTTAGAAGCACTCATTAAAAAGTTTGGAAGCACTCATTGAAAATTCAGAAGCACTCATTAAAAAGTTTGAAACCACTCATTGAAATTTTAGAAGCACTCATTAAAAAGTTTGGAATCACTCATTGAAAATTTGGAAGCACTCATTGAAAATTTGGACGCACTAATTAAAAAGTTTGGAAGCACTCATTAAAATTTTGGATGCACTCATTGAAAATTTGGAAACACTCACTGAAAATTTGGACATGGACGCACTCATTAAAAAATTTTAAACGCACCTTTTACAAATTTTAAACGCACGTGTACTAACCACTTCCCTCTTCAACTTATTGATTTTTTCTGCAATGAACTTTTTTTAACAGCGAAAACTTTATATCAAAATATAAAGAGCCGGCAAGAAACTGGGATACACCACACACCAAGGAGGAAACCGACACTTACAAGAACTTAACAACATCAAAAGAAAGCTATTCAGTCCAAGACATGGATCTGAATTTAGACCTGTTTACAATCCAAAGAAATGATTCTTCCTTGATTAAGTCGGTAGTCACCTACACCTTTTCGATCAATCCCTCAAACACTTTAGCGTTCCTCGCTTTCGAAATCCTCCAAGTAGTCGCCATAAATACACAATGAACCAGCTTCTTCCAAGTCTTCGCACCTGGAAGCTTGTCAATCGAGTTTAACAACTCTGAAAAACAGCGTACATCTCCTGCCCTCGGAATCTTCAACCACCGAAGATGTTCCACCAAATAGCTCTAGCCCAAAGACACGAAACGAAGGCCTGATTGTGATCTTCAACATCCAGCCCACATCTTTTACAAATGGTATCCGACATCGAGACTCCACGCCTAGTTAATTCTACACTCGTCGCGATCTTCCCGTCTAAAATTCTCCACGCCAAATAATTTGCTTTTAAAAGAGCTGAGGCATTCCAAAGGAATTGAGAGGCAAACTGATCCCGATTGTTATCCAATGTAAGGTCCCTTCTAACCTCCTTCACCATGTAGTTGCCATCCCCTTCATTCCCCCAAGACCACATATCCATACCCTCACTTAATTGAGCCTGACCCAAAATGTTATGCAGCCGGTTCAGTTGCTCAATCTCCATAGGGGAGCTCGGTGGTCTGGACCAACTCCAAACTCACACACGCGCATCCCCCACATTAGCTAAACAATCCAGGACAGCCGCATGTTTGTTTGCAGCCAATTTAAATAGAACCAGGTGAAAATAATTGAATTGCTTGATTTGTTCATTCACTTTGATAGGCTATTTATACACAGAATTGTACAACTACCCAAGAGCCAATCAAGGGATTTGCCTAACATACATTTAGCTATTTTAGGGACTAGTCAATGAATACAATAAATATATTAAATACAAATTTAAATTAGTTTGAATGGAGGGCAAATATCTCGGCTAATAGGCCCCCTCAGTCGCAGCGGTAGTTATCGAACGCACAGACTGGACTTGAAGCGATTGAAGAGTTGACGCGAGAGACCTTTAGTGAAAATGTCGGCATATTGATAATCGGCCGGAATGTGAAGAACTCGGATATCGCCAATACGAACTTTATCTCGAACAAAGTGGATGTCAATCTCAACATGTTTTGTGCGTTGGTGTTGAACTGGGTTATCGGACAGGTAAACTGCGGATACGTTATCGCAGAAAATGATTGAGGCTTCACGAGTGGGAATATGGAGCTCTAAGAGTAGATTTCGAAGCCAGCTAGTCTCAGCGGTGGCGTTTGCAACACCTCGATATTCTGCTTCCGCGCTTGATCGAGAAACAGTGTGTTGTCTTTTCGATGACCAAGAAACGAGATTGTCCCCTAGAAAAACACAGTAGCCTGAAGTAGATCTTCGTGAATCTGGGCATCCTCCCCAATCAGCATCAGAGTAGGCAGTAAGCTTCAAAGATTTGGATGGTTTAATGTGAAGAGCATGAGTAGAAGTCCCTTTTAGAAAACGCAAGATTCGCTTCAAGTAGTTGAAGTGAGGTTCCCTTGGGTCATGCATGAATAGACACACTTGTTGAACAGCATATGAGATGTCCGGTCTTGTGAATGTTAAATATTGTAAGGCGCCTGCTAGACTTCGGTAAAGTGTTGGGTCGGACATAGGAGTACCCGAGTTAGCACTTAATTTGGAGTCGGTGTCACATGGCGTGTGGCAAGGCTTGCATGAGGACATATTGGCACGAGCTAAAATGTAGTTTATATATGTCTCTTGGGAGAGCCGAAGACCGTCTTGAGTTCTAGTTACTTGAATGCCCAAAAAGTGATGTAGACTGCCCAAATCTGTCATTGCAAATTCCTTTGACAAAGAAGTTATAATCTCATGCAAAAAACTGTCATCAGAAGCGGTTAGTATAATATCATCAACATAAAGAAGTAAGTAAGCAACTCGAGAATTGTTGGGACAAAGAGGATTGACGAAACCACCTTTTGATAACCTTAGTCTATTTCATATCTGCCTAAGTATAGAACTGCTGAAGAACAAAAAGAAGAAGTACTGAAGAACAAACACAAAGTACTGAAGAGTAAATTCATCAGAAGTTCTGAAGTCTAACCAGACATTTCACTGAAGAACTGCTGAAGACAAACTACTCATCAGCAGTTTGTCACTCATCAGCACTTTGCATCAGAAGCTTCTAACCGACTGAAGATCAGCAGTTTTACATATTATATTGTTTTGTTAAAGTCTTGATTTCAAGTTTCAATGTACAGACTGTAGTAACCTTATCTTAGCATAATATCTTTGTTAAATATCTTAGATTACTTCAGACTACAGTTTAGTACATTAGTCTATAAATAGATGAGTTTGTTCATCTATTTTGACATGTGATTTTGTGTAATATCTTTGAACTTATATTGAAATCCTTCGGGCTTTAAACTTATAATTCCATTTCACATCTGAGAAACATAAACTACTATTACTGCTTTGTACTTAAACTATTTATTGTTTCTCATTTATTGTTCAGTCAAGGGGGAGTAATAACTCCTCATCAAAGTGATCTTTTAGACCTTTGAACACTTGTATTTCCGCTGCTTAATAACTCATATATAAATCTGATAAACACATAAGTGTTCATAAAAACAGCCACTGATCCAACAATTGGTATCAGAGCATCTGGTTAATCTGATCAAAATCAATCTAACAAATTGAGATTCAGACACAGGCTCAATATTGATATTCAATAAAAAGGATAAAAGGCTCACTTTTTAAATCCATCACTTTAAGGAAGTATTGACAAATCCAAACTTCTTAAAAAATGGATCCCTACAATACTGGATCTGCCAACAAACCTGCCATGTTAGTCAGAAATGAATATAACATATGGTCAAAGAGGTTGGCACATACTATTTCACAAACAAACACTGGATGTTGGAGGTCTGTAGTTTTTGGACCTCACAAACCAGTTGTTAGTGATCCATAGGGAAAGACTGAAAGACCAAAGGATCCAAAAGAATACACGGAGGAAGATTTCCAAAAGTTTGAGCTTGATGCAAAAGCTTTCTCCATGTTGGCTATGGCTCTCCCAAATGAAATTTATGCTGGCCTTTTACATTGTGAAAGTGCCAAAGAGCTGTGGGACTGCCTAAAAGAGCAGTTTGCAGGAACTGCTGAGGTGATAGCCAACATCAGAGAAATATTGGCTCAACAATATGAAACTTTTACTCACATAGAGGGTGAAACTTTAACTCAACAATTTGAAAGATTTTCTTCACTCATCTCTGAGTTAAAAATAAACAATCAGACCTATACAACTGAGTCTATGTTGCATAGATTTTTAAGGTCTTTACCTTCAAAATGGGAAACTTACTCTATAGTCCTCAGAACCAGTTCAGATTTTAACACCTTGAACCTAACTAGGTTACATGGAAAATTACTAACTTTTGAAAGAGAAATCAATCAAAAGAAAAAGTTACAAGAATCTGGTAAAACTGCTGATGACTATACTCCGGGTAGCACAGCCTTATTAGGACATGACTCACCATCCTGTTCTAATAATTTTGGTTCTTTTGACCACATTGACATAACAGCTGGGATCTCATCAGATGGATCTATCCCAGCTTATGACAATGAAGAACTAAGTCAAACTGCTGACAACATGTGTTTCATCATGGATGATTTAAAATACTTTAGCAGTGATGACTTAGAAGAAATGGAAATATTGCACCAACTGGCCTTGTTAAGCTTAAAAACTAACAAATTTTACAAAAGGTCAGGAAGGAAATTTCCAGGACTAAACAATTCAACAAAAGTTGGTTTTGACAAATCTAAATTGAGATGTCATAAGTGTCAAAAGTTAGGACACTTTGCTAGAGAGTGTAGAAGCTCTAGCTATAACCAACCAATGTCCTCTGGAAATCAATATAACCCCTCATATAATAGGAATAATGGAACTAATGGGAGTGCTCATTTTGTACAGGCACAAGCTCCAAATGTCCAATATGTGCCACAAGTACAATATGTCCAGATGCCTGCTCAACAACAACAGCAGCTCATGCCTCCATTTCCAACTGCTCAACTACCTGCACAAACTCAACAACCCCCTCAGCAACAAAGCTTATTTACCTCAGGGTATGTTGACTGGAGCAGTCTTCCTTATGACACATCAGAATGCAGTCAGGATGCAGACAATAAGGTCTATGATGTCAACTGGGGAGAACCTGATAATGGCAGAAAGAACTTTGCCTTAATGGCTTTTGAAGGATACTCTTCAAATTCTGCTCTCACACAGGTATCACAACAATCTCTGTTAAAGCTTTGCACTAAATCTTGCAAAGAATCATTTGCTTTAATTAGAGAAACTAATGTGCATTTACAAGGCAAATCCAATGACATGGAAAGAAAATACACACAAATGAAGTGTGATTTGGAAAGAAAAATTATGTTGAAAAACAAAGAAATTTCCAAACTGAATGATAAATCCATTGAAACAGAAGCACAAATTAAAACCATGATAGACAGCCTAGGAAATGTCAGACAAGAGCTTGCTGACACCAAGGTTAATTGTAAAAAATGGGTTGAGTCTTGTAAAGGGTATCAAATGTTACTTAACAAACAAACTGCAGCCAATGTTAAGTTTGGCATTGGATATACCCACACTGAATCACCAACAGATTTCACCCACAAAACTGATAATGATGGGAAGAAATTGATTCAAACTTCTGATATGGAGGAATGCACATCCTACCATCAGAACTTCCTCAAAAAGGGAAGTACTGCAGAAGTTAAAACTACTGACAATAAGCCATCAGCAGTTTCAACTACATCAGGAGTTGAGACCCTGAAAACTGCTGATGACCTATTTCAAAAATCAGATTCTGTCAGTAAATTGCCTTCCAGCTCTCTTGATCTATCTAAAAGGAAAGAGAAGGCAAAAGCATGTGAAATATGTGGTCTGTTTAACCACATAACTGAACTTTGCAAATTTAGAAAGGTAAATCAGTTAAATAAACAAAGACAACAACTGATTGTGGGAAAACAGATAAAACAAGATTATCAAAATACCTTTTTTCCCAACAAACAACAATCAAACAAAACCCTTTCTAAGAAGAAGCCTTTATCTCAACAAAGGTCATCTTCTCAAAGTTCAATTTCAGAAGTTTCACCTAACTCATCAGCAGTTTCACAAACTGCTGAAGTTAAAGATTTGATAAACCTGGTTAAACTTCTGATGACCAAAGTTGATGGTGGAAACCAAAAAGAACCCACCATTGTTCTTAATGACAAATCCATTGCCAAAAAGACATGGATTACTAAAAATGGTCCACAACAAGCTGCACCTGTTCTCAAGAGCAAACCCAAAGCCAAACTGGCTTGGGTTGCCAAAACTAACTAATTTGCTATCTTGTGCAGAGAGTCTCCAGAGGTTTGAATAGCATATGGTATGTGGATAGTGGAAGCTCAATGCACATGACTGGATGCAGATACCTGATAAACAATTTTATCAGTCAAAGAGAAGGATCTGTGTCCTTTGGGAACAATGCCAAGGGATATGTGCTAGGATATGGCAATGTGTCCTCAGGCAAAATGCAGTTTGACAAGGTCAATCTGGTTGAAAACCTTGAGTACAACTTGCTGAGTGTCTCACAAATGTGTGATAAAGGATATTCTTCCTTTTTCACAAAGACAGCATGCAAGATCATATCACCAGAAGGCCAGAAGTTGATAGAGAAGATTATTGAAGATCATACTTTGCTGATTGCCAAAAGATGTGGCAATGTCTATGCAGTGGACATTGAAAAGGACAAAGTATTGAACAAGACTGCCTGTTTCTTCTCAAAGGCATGAACTTCAGAAAATGATCTCTGGCATAGGAGACTTGGCCATGTGAACTTTAAAACCATCAATAAAGTCACAAAAATGGGCTTGGTCAGAGGTCTACCTTTGAAGGAATATCAGTGCAAAGAACACTGTGTTTCCTGTCTTAAAGGTAAACAGCATAAGACCTCCTATAAGTCTATTGAAGAATCAAAAACAACTGCATGTCTTCAACTACTCCATATGGACTTATTTGGACCAGTCAAAATCATGAGCCTTGGTAAGAAGAAGTACTGCTTGGTCATCATTGATGACTACTCAAGATTCACATGGGTCTTCTTCTTATATTCCAAGGATGAGGCAGCTGAGATCATCAAGTTCTTTATTCTACAAGTAGAGAAGCAATACTCTCTATCTGTCAAAGTCATCAGGAGTGACAATGGGACAGAGTTCAGGAACAAAACTCTGGATGAATTCTGTCTGTCTAAAGGGATTGTTAGACAGTTCAGCATTCCCAGAACTCCTGAACAAAATGGTGTGGTAGAAAGAAAGAACAGAACATTAATTGAAGCAGCCAGAACAATGTTAGCTGATTCAGGCCTACCTTTGTATTTTTGGGCTGAAGCAGTCAACACTGCATGTTATGTTCAGAATAGAGTTCTTATCAACAAGAGACATACCAAGACTGCCTATGAAATTCTTCATGGCATTAAGCCCCTTATCTCCTTCTTCAGGGCTTTTGGATGTCAATGTTTTATCCTCAACATCAAAGACTCTATTTCTAAGTTTGCTGCAAAAGTTGACACAGGTTATTTTCTTGGTTATTCTCCTTTAAGAAAAGCTTACAAAGTTTTCAATTCAAGAACCAAGATAGTAGAAGAAACACTGAATGTCAAGTTCAATGAATCAAAACACACTCTTATTCCAGCAAATCCTGCTGAATTATTTGATCTTGACAATTTTCATTTCGGACCTGAAAAGACTGTTGAATCATCCAAACCTCCTCAAAATGGTTTTCAAGGATTTGAAGATGATAGTTCTGCACCATGGACTCCAAACACAGTCAGAAGATCAACTATTAAACCTTCAGAAGTTTCAATAGCTTCAACTTCAGGAACTACTGATGAACATTTTGAAACTACTGATTCAGCTGAACCTAAAACTCCTGAAGTTCAAATAACAGCTGAACCAGATATTATCAATCTCAGTGGTTTATTTGAAGAACCTGTAGAGCCATCATCCAGTACAGGTTTACAACAACTGATTGAACACAAGGATCATCCATTGGATCAGATCATGGGTGATATTGCATCAGGGGTACTCACAAGAAACCAGCTTTCCAACTTTTGCTTATTCTCAGCATTCATCTCTCAGTTGGAACCAAAGAAGTATCAAGAAGCCCTCAAAGACAACAATTGGGTGCAAGCAATGCAAGAAGAGTTGCTTCAATTCAAGAAACAACAGGTTTGGGAAATCTGTCCCTTACCTGAAAACAAGCAACCAATTGGAACAAGATGGGTCTTCAGAAACAAGTCAGATGAGGCTGGTATGATCATCAAGAACAAAGCAAGACTAGTGGTACAAGGTTATTCCCAAGAGGAAGGAATTGATTATGATGAAACCTTTGCACCAGTTGCAAGACTTGAAGCTATCAGGTTATTTTTAGCTTATGCAATTTCCAACAACATTAAAGTTTATCAAATGGATGTCAAAAGTGCATTTTTGTATGGAAAAATAAAAGAGGAAGTGTATGTCTGTCAACCTCCAGGGTTTGAAGATCCTTCTCATCCTGATTGGGTTTACAGACTTGACAAAGCTCTTTATGGGCTAAAACAGGCTCCAAGAGCATGGTATGAAACACTTTCCAACTTTTTACTAAAGAATCACTTCTCAAGGGGATCCATTGATAAAACTCTTTTCATAAAACATGTTGGAAATCATGTCTTACTTGTTCAAATATATGTTGATGATATCATTTTTGGTTCAACAAATTCAAAACTGTGTGAAGAATTTAAGAAACTCATGCAATCAAAATTTGAAATGAGTACAATGGGAGAATTGTAGTACTTTTTGGGACTGCAAATCAAGCAACAGTCAAATGGAACATTTATACATCAATCAAAATATGTTAAAGAATTATTGAACAAATTTTCTTTACAAGACTGTAAAACATGTTCCACTCCCATGACACCAATCACACAAGTTGAACCAGATGATCAAGGGAAACACATTGATCAAACCATGTATAGATGTATGATAGGTTCTCTTTTATATCTAACTGCTTCTAGACCAGATATCATGTTTTCAACTTGTGTCTGTGCTAGATACCAATCTGCACCAAGAGAATCTCATCTAATTGCAGTCAAAAGAATCTTCAGATATCTGAAAGGAACTCCTACTTTAGGGATTTGGTATCCTGCTTCAAGCAATACCAAGTTAACTGCTTTTTCAGATAGTGACTATGCAGGCTGCAAAATGTCAAGAAAATCAACATCTGGTGGTTGTCAATTCTTAGGAAACTGTCTGGTGTCCTGGCAATCAAAGAAACAAACATCTGTGGCAACTTCAACAGCTGAAGCTGAATACATTGCTGCTGCAAGCTGTACTTCACAGATACAATGGCTCCAATATCAACTGCTTGATTATGGAATCAAAGAGACCAAGACCCCACTTTTAGTAGACAGCAAATCTGCCATTAGCATCATTCAAAATCCTTTTCAGTTTTCAAAAACTAAACACATTGAAATCAGGTATCATTTCATAAGAGATTGCTATGAAAAAGGCAAGATTGAGGTGAAGCATGTCACAACAGCTAATCAAATAGCTGACATTTTCACCAAACCCCTTGATTCAACAACTTTTCAGAGGTTAGTATCCATGCTTGGGATGTTAAACTTAGAAGAAAGTCTGTAAGTATTTCATTTTTTTGGTTCTGCACATATTTTATTTTTCACTTACATACTTATCTGTCACAAACCTCTGAAGACCAAAAATTTGAGAAAAAGAAAGTTCTGCTGAACAAATTTTGAAAACTACTGATAAACATCAAAAATGGGATATTTTCAAAATGGATATAACTACTGATGAAAATCAGAAGTTAGAAAAGTGTTTTAAAAGTCATTTGCATCAGCAGTTGAAACTGCTGATGAGATAACTAAAACCACTGATGAAGAAACCTTTCTTCTTCAGCAGTTTGACTAAAAGGGTAAAACAGACTTTTCACTCATCAGAAGTTTGACCTAGTCGGTTAAAAACTTCTGATAAATACCCTGTTCCAACACTTATCCATTCAAAAAGCAAAATTCCCTCTTTCTCTCTCAAATTCAAAGCAAAACCCCTTCTCTAACCTAAAAATCACTGTTCGATCAAAAACATCCATGGCTCTCGTGTTAAAACAGGGACACAACCAAAGAGGCTACTTTGTTAAAGATGAAGCCTGGTCCCAGTATGATGAGATACTTGATCTCATCATGAAATCCCAATACTATGATGCTTTCACCATCGATCCACCCATTCATGTAGAAACTCTTAATGAGTTCTGGGCAAATTCAGAGACGGTGAAGGTGAACAATGAAGTGATTTCCCTCAGATCATCAATAAAAGGGAAAATTATGGCCATCTCACCAGAAACACTAAGCATCAGGCTTGGTTTGAAGGATTCTGAGGCACCTGAGCATATTCCAACCTCAGATATTCATCTGACCATGACAGAGTGTGGCTATCAAGGTACTTTGGCACAAGCAACAGTTTACAAAAAATATTTTGACCCACAATATAAACTGTTATTTCATTATATTATTATGTGTCTTAGTCCAAAAACTGGGTCAATAGATCAGATGCCTTCAACCTTTCAACCTATTTTTCATTCCATCATAAATGAAACTTCTTTCAAGGCATCAAAACTGTTTTTCAATGAACTGGTTTTACATCATGAAAATGATAAAAAGAAATTTTTGTTGTATCCAAGGTTTGTTATGCAATGCATAATAAAAGAACTTGGAGAGGGAGTACTTGAGGGAGAAGCAACAACTTTAAACCCTTTAACTGCTCAAGTATTCTCCAGGCACAACAAACCAGCACTTTTGCTAGAAGATGACCAAGGGGAAGAACAACCCATCCCCAAGGAACCCACATCTTCCAAACCCAAAAAGAAAACTAAAAAGCCTAAACAACAAAAACCAAAAACAACCAAGTCACTGAAAAAGAAAGTTCAGGAAGTGGAGAAACCTGAAACTACTGATGTGCAATCTGCACTTGAAAAGGAAGTGGCTGAAACATCCTCTCAGCACACTCCTTCTCCACCACCCAAAAGAAAACCTGTCACAGTTATCTTTCAAAGAAAAAGATTTAAGAAACAAATAACTGTTGACCCTGCCTTTGAAACTGCTGAAACCATCCCTGAACCCATACAAACTCCTGAACACCAACCCATTACAACTACTGAACCTGAACCCTCACATACAACCATAGAAATTGCCCAACTTCTCTCAGGACTTAAAGGAACCCATTCACCACATGTCACTCCCCTAGCAACACATCAAATTGGGGAGATGCCTTCAGAAGTTGACATGAATGTGGATCCTTTTAGCCCAACCCAGAGAGATGAGGATGAACAAGAGTTTGTAAGCCCAAACTTGCAAACTTTTGATACTTTTGAGGCTGCTACTACTCACTTATCACCCAGTGGTGAACCTGAGGACAGTAGTAACATAGCTAAGACCTCAAACTTGGCAACTACTGATGAAGGCCTAAGGCCAGAAGTAGGAAAACCTTAGAACCAAGACAAAGAGGTTCATGAGACTACTGGTTTGGGTCCAGCTCATGATATAACTGATCCTGCCCTCTCTGAGGACACTATCAGGGATTCAGATGATTCCATTAAGTTGGTTGATGAATCAAATATTCCACAAACTGAATTGACGGTTGATATTGAAGGTCCTGGATCTAAGGTCTCCAAGCTTAAGAAGCTGGTCACCAAAGATCAGGTTAAAGACCAGTTAGCCCAAAAATCCCCAAAACTGGCATCTTCAGAGCAATCTGAAGATCACCCAAAAAGCACCCCTTCACCAAAACAACCTACCCAATTCACTGGGCTCACAAGCATAGATCTGAACCAACTATGCAGCCCAGATGGTCCCCTGTATCAGGCACTCAAACAAATCATAACTGATCAACTCAAACCCTTCACAACTGCTTGGGAGTTAAAAGCTAACAATCAGTTTGGGTTGATCAACTCGAGACTTGCTGAGTTGAACAAGAAGATGGATCAAACACAAGATCAACTAGCAAGGTTGTCTGCTGCAACATCTCATTCTATTAGGCTTCCAGAAGTGGATGAAGCCAAAAAGGGGGAGATGATTAAGGAACCAACTGAAGTTGCTACACAAAGACAAACTCCTGATCAAGAAGCTGATAGACCAACACAAAGACCAGGAAAAGAAGTAGCACCAGAGTTCAAATTATCTAAGGCATCAGAGGTAACTGCTGATTACATTTCTCAAACTACTGAAGACAATCCTTCAGCAGTTGTGACTCCAATTACCACATCAGCAGTTTTACCTCCTAAACCATCATCAGAAGTTCCTAAGGCAACTGAAAAAGAACCTGCTCCCACTCCTTTGCCTACAACAACTTCCACAGCTGTCTTAAACCCTACTCCCATCAGCATGTCAAAAGATTTATTGGAGAAGAGTTTAAAAGAAGCTGCAAAGAAGGCAAAAGAAGATAGAGTATGGAACAACCTAGAAACCAGAGATGACTTGAGCTTTGAAGAAAAATTGATCAAGTACCAAGAGAAACTTGATGAGCTTGAGGCTGAAGAGAGAGCACTTGAAGCTGCTGCTGAAGAAGACAAAAGAGCACAGCTTATAGCATTCATTACAAAGAACTCCAAATCAAAGCAAGTGGCCCTCAAAAGACTCTCAACACAAGAGTTGACCAGAAGAGCACAAATGCTATCTGATAGAATAGCAACAGAAAATGAGAGGAAAGCCAAAAGAGCTGAAGTGATTGAAGAGTTAGTGGCAAATGGCTATGGTTCAAAAGCCTCAATCAGCAAATGGAAAGAACAAACTTTGTATGAGGCTTACAAGAAATTTAAAGCAAAGAAAGTTGCTGAACCAGAGAGATTTGAAACTCCAGAAGTCCAAACAACTTCTATTGTCAGGAGATCATCTGTTGCATTAAGAAGGCCAGCCACCAAGAGAAAAGCAGATGGAGATCCCATTGTCAAGACTGACTTCAAAATGATTTTGCTAGAAGGAGATCAGCTTGTACATGGTGATTTTGATGTTGAAGAGAAACCCATCTTGACCCAATTCAGAGACAAGGCTACCTATGCTTATCAGTTACAACAATCCATCCAAGAAAAGACACATACAAGGGTTGTTACAGAGCATCACCTACCCAACATGCCAATTCAAGGTGCTGCTGAACTACAAGGAAGTCAAGAATCTCACCTGAGAGTCACTGAAATAGAAGACATTCCTCAATCAGGTCAACCTAAGGAAACAGGCTTGGTTTCCTATGCCTCTGACTTTGACAGGTCAAAGGTAAACATTGTGAAATGGTCATTTACTGAATCCAACTCAGTACTTGTGACCAGGAGAGACCGTTCAAGTAAGGTCTATAGAAACTCAAAGGAGTTGAGTGTTTTATCGTCCAAAGACCTTCTCACCATTCAACATTTAACACCTGAACTTGGTCCTCCCACTGAGCAACAAAGATGTACTCTTACCACCCGTATGACAGCAGAGATCTGGAGGATGCTAGAAGAGAGAAAACAACAACAATAAAGGATAGATAAGGTTTTGGCTTCATCAATCCAGGGGGAGATTGTTGGGACAAAGAGGATTGACGAAACCACCTTTTGATAACCTTAGTCTATTTCATATCTGCCTAAGTATAGAACTGCTGAAGAACAAAAAGAAGAAGTACTGAAGAACAAACACAAAGTACTGAAGAGTAAATTCATCAGAAGTTCTGAAGTCTAACCAGACATTTCACTGAAGAACTGCTGAAGACAAACTACTCATCAGCAGTTTGTCACTCATCAGCACTTTGCATCAGAAGCTTCTAACCGACTGAAGATCAGCAGTTTTACATATTATATTGTTTTGTTAAAGTCTTGATTTCAAGTTTCAATGTACAGACTGTAGTAACCTTATCTTAGCATAATATCTTTGTTAAATATCTTAGATTACTTCAGACTACAGTTTAGTACATTAGTCTATAAATAGATGAGTTTGTTCATCTATTTTGACATGTGATTTTGTGTAATATCTTTGAACTTATATTGAAATCCTTCGGGCTTTAAACTTATAATTCCATTTCACATCTGAGAAACATAAACTGCTATTACTGCTTTGTACTTAAACTATTTATTGTTTCTCATTTATTGTTCAGTCAAGGGGGAGTAATAACTCCTCATCAAAGTGATCTTTTAGACCTTTGAACACTTGTATTTCCGCTGCTTAATAACTCATATATAAATCTGATAAACACATAAGTGTTCATAAAAACAGCCACTGATCCAACAAGAATCCTTTCGATAGACGAAAAGAGATGTGTCACACGAGGTGCTATGAAAACCGCATTTGGTGATGAAGGCCGCAAATCGGTGATACCAAGCGCGTGGGGCTTGCTTAAGGCCATATAATGATTTTCTTAGACGACAAACAAATGACGGGTTGTTTTTATCAACGTAACCCGGGGGTTGAAACATATATACCGTTTCATTTAGATCGCCATGTAAAAAGGCGTTTTTAACATCAAGTTGATGTATAGGCCATGAGCGGGAAACGGCTATGCTCAAAACGGTCCGAATCGTTGTAGGTTTGACGACTGGACTGAAAGTGTCGAAACAGTCAACACCCACCTGTTGGGATTTGCCATTTACTACAAGGCGCGCTTTGTACCGTTGTAGTGTACCATTAGCATGGAATTTGTGTCGAAATAACCACATACACCGAATAATGTGTGCACCGTCGGGTCTTGGAACTAATTCCCAAGTGTTATTTTCCATTAAAGCACTATACTCATCGTCCATTGCCTTATGCCAATTAGGATCGGATCGAGCGTCAATATGGGATTTGGGTAGTGGTGAGACGGTTGTAGGGGTGGTAGCGTGTAGGTTTAAGTGGATCTTTGGTTTGGTTATGCCGGCCTTAAGACGAGTGGTCATAGGGTGTGAGCTTATAGGCGGAGGTTGGATGGGTTGGTCTGATGAGGTAGGACGTACGTTTGAAGTGGAGTGGGAAGTATTCTGTGAAGGTGAGGGAGGGGGTGATGGGCCAGTGTGGTGTTGTGAGGATGATGGGCCAGGTGTTGGGCTGGTTGGTGTTGGGGAGTGGGCCGAGTTTTGTTGGTGAGTGGGAGGATGTGGAACAGAAATGGGAAAATTGTGAGGGTGTGTGAATATGTTGGAGAGGTCCGATTCTAGAGATGAGTAATCGGATATAGGATGTGATTTGGAGAAGGGAAAGGACAACTCATTGAATGTGACATGACGGGAAATAATTGTTTGGCCGGTTTGAAGGTTTAGGCAACGGTAGCCTCGGTGATCCGGAGGGTAACCGAGGAAGACACAAGGGGTGGAGCGATGAGATAATTTGTTTGGTCGGGTGGCTGTTTGGTTTGGGTAGCATTCACAACCAAAAACTTTGAGATGGTCATATGCGGGATGTCGAAGGTACAAAGCGGATGTGGGTGTGTTATTATTTAGGAGTTTGGTTGGAAGGATATTGTGCAAGTAGACCGCCGTATGTGCCGCTTCGACCCAATATGTTGGAGGGACCGAAGCGTGGGTAAGGAGAGAAAGCATGATCTCATTGATGCGTCGAATCATACGCTCAGCTTTTCCATTTTGTTGGGAAGTATGAGGGCAAGAGAATCGGAATTGAATTCCGTGGGTAGCGGCTATGTTTTTAAATGTGGTGTTGTCGAACTCGCCACCGTTATCACATTGAAAAGATTTAATAGATAGGTTAAACTGAGTTTTAATGTAGGTGTGGAATTTTATGAATTTGGTAACTGTTTCGGATTTGTACCGAAGTGGAAAAAGCCAAGCGAAATTGGTATAATCATCAATGAGGATCATGTAGTACTTGTAACCTGTATTGGACACAATAGGTGAGGTCCACAAATCGCAATGCACAATATCAAATGGTAAAATAGTAGTAGAATTAGATAAAACAAAAGGTAGTCGTTTGTGTTTTGCAATTTGACAAGAATTACAAAACATGCGACTAGTTTTATTACATTCGATAAATTTATTAGATGAAAGGAAATCAACAACGGAAACTCCCGGGTGGCCTAGACGATCATGCCATGATTCGGGAGAGGAAACAGCAAAAGCAGACGGTTGTGAAACTTGAGTGGGTGCGGTGACGGGGTATAGGTGACTGTCACTGTCGTGACGGCTCAACATCCTCCCAGTCTTGTAATCCTTCACAGAAAATCCAAATGGGTCAAACTCAACAGATACAAAATTGTCTCTAGTAAATTGCCGGACCGAGATCAAATTTTTAATAATATTTGGAGCAAAAAGAACATTGTTTAGGTGAAGTTTATTTTGAGAATATGGAAAAGTTGTGTTGCCCGATCCGTTAATTGGCATTTTATGGCCGTTTCCGACAAGAATAGACTTAATAGAAGTAACATTAGGAGAATTAGAACAAATACCTTCGTGGTCACTTAAATGATTAGAAGCCCCGGTATCCATGTGCCAATTTATCTCATCCGCTTCCATGGCCAAGACTTGAAAAGCTTCTCCAATGTCCGTGGGTTCAAGCGGGTCAAAGTCGGTGATGTTAGCTTGTGGAGATGGGCGATTGTTGCTGCCTTCAGTGGAGTTTTTAGACCCCTGCGGACCTCCAGATTGCTGCTGCCATGGGGCTGCCCACCCGGGTTGTGTCGGGTACGGACACGGTGGGGGGTTCCATGCTGGCTGCGGACCATAAGGAGTGACCCACCATGGGTAAGGAGTCCAAGGCTGGTTGTTGGTTTGGCGCATCTGACCCGAAGGTTTCTGCGAAGGGAATTGGTTAGGGAAGTGGTTTCGGTTTTGGTAGCGAGGAGGGTTATGGTTGCGGGACTGGTTACGGGGGTTTTGATGAGGGTAGCGGGACTGGTTGCGGGGGTTCTGGTTGCGGCGTTGGGGCTGGGTTTCAGGTGCAGCAGCAGGTGGGTTGGCGTCTTAGGTGACAGCAGCAGCGAGTGGGGATTCTTTGTCTCTGTTCGCCTGACGTTGTTCTTCAAGTTCTAGCATATTAACAGCCTCTTCCCAAGATGGAATGGACTGATTGAGTTGTGCAGCAACAGTATCATACTCCGAAGGTAATCCGCGGACAAGCTGGATAACAAGGCGACTTGCGCTAACAGGGCTATCAACATCGGAGAGTTGGTCAGCAAGTTCTTTGAGTCGTTGGCAGTATGCCTGAAGAGATGTCATGGATTTCAGGGTGAGGTTGGTGAAGGCGTGTTCAAGGGCTGCGGCGCGAGACCCTTTGTTGTTGAGGAAAAGGTTGCGGATGCGAACCCAAGCCTAGTAAGCAGTGGAGTCCGGTTCGAGAACACGGACAAGCAATTCGTCCGACAAGGATCCGTAGATCCATTGAAGGACAATCGCATCCACTTCAGCCTATTGTTCATAAGACGGGTCGGTAGTGGCCGGTGGGAGGGTACCAACAATGTGGTGTAGTACCTTATACCCACGAGCATGAAGCTGAAACAACTTGACCCAAGACGAGTAGGTCACTTTGGTACCATCGAGGACACGAACCTTGTTTTGAATGTTCGTGACCGTGTACACTGGGTGTAGGGACGGGGTTGCAGGTTTGGGTTGAGCATCAGTACGGTCGGCCATGGCTGAGAAAAAAAAGAAATGGATGTGTGAAGGAAAAAGAATTGCAGTGGTGATTATGTAAAGGCCGAAGCCTAATATGGCGAGAAGATGAAGACCGAAGCCTTTCAAATGAAGGGAATATTATTGGTTCAGAGAGTGCTCTGATACCATGAAAATAATTGAATTGCTTGATTTGTTCATTCACTTTGATAGGCTATTTATACACAGAATTGTACAACTACCCAAGAGCCAATCAAGGGATTTGCCTAACATACATTTAGCTATTTTAGGGACTAGTCAATGAATACAATAAATATATTAAATACAAATTTAAATTAGTTTGAATGGAGGGCAAATATCTCGGCTAATACCAGGAACACGCGCATCCCTCCAGAACAGCACCTTTGACCCTTCACCGACCTTCACCTTAAATTTCTCATTAATACGAACCCCCTTTTTTAGCTGCGCTCCTTCCATCGAACTCACATCTTTCCACACCCCTGTGATACTTTTGAGAGCATACACCAAGATCACCCCTGCAATGAACTTCTTCCCCTTATTGAGAGCATACACCAAGATCACCGGTGATTATGTAATGCAAGAACGGGTCTCGATGTTCAAACGTGTTTGTTGGCAATCAAGAATTCATGAGGAGATGGGTCCCACTGTGGTTCAATTATGGTCATTGCTAAAAACAAACAAACAATCGAGACAGATGATCATTGCTAAAAACAAACAATCGAGAATTCTAGGCAACACGTGTTTGTTTTTAGCCTCATGGTTCAATTAACTATGTACAATGATGTGTTGACTAACCATCTCTGCAAACACTTTTCCATCTGTTTGTTGCAGTAGAAACAGATGATAATTTAGGGAAGTCGTGTATCGGCTGTAGGTGATGGTGGTCAGATTTTGATCGATGAAATTCAAAGGAGGATGGGTTAGGGAAGAAGATAATAGGTTTAATCGTGGTTTAACTGTGGTTAGGTTAAATTGACAAGTGGCAAGTTCTAGTGGCTTGTTACACTTTTTATGTTAAGGGACTTTTTCTCATTAGTTTAAATTTGTAAATAACCTTATTTTAACTTTATAAAGGAATCTTTTACATACCCCTGGCATTTGATACCTTTGGCTCCTTGGCACCGGAAGCCATCTGTTTCCTGATCAGAGTCCAACAGGTTATTCATAGCAGTGTCTCGACTCCGGTGGGACATGGGTTTGCCGTTCAGAAAGGGGTGGCGGCGCAGCTTGTTGCCCGCCTGCCCGCTATCTTGGTGTAATTTTTTGCGAGTATGTGTTAATAGATTATTATTAATAATAAAAAAAGTAAAAGAATAATTAGATATTTACAATACCCAATTTTCAAATAATCTATTTTTTACTCAATAATTACAAACCGTACTACTGGAAATTCTAGTGGGAATTTCCGGGAACAGTTGCACGTCTCTATCTCAATGAATATATTCGCACGTCTATGTCAAATATAAGCAATTTAAGACACAAAACAAAATTGGGGAAAGATGTGGTAGATTATTCATGAAGTCTAACGCGTCTTTGGATGACCCGGACGTTTCAGAGCATGTCATGGCGGTGGTGGTGCAATCCGGGAAAAAGATTGATACGGAATTTCATGTTACCTGGGAAGGTCACTCGTTCACTGTCTGGGTTCAGGAAGTGGAAGCTGTTTGGAAACCCTCCTTCCCTACGGTGGCGCTGCCGGAAAACGTGGAGGGCGGAAATCCGGTGGACCTAAAGGACGGTGTGTTTTCTGTGGAAGATGGAGGGTCACCACTTTCCCCTACGTGCATGGGGAGCAGGAGTGACTTGGGGGAAAAGGTCGGTTCGGTTATCGAGGTGGATTGCTGCAGTAATAGTCCCCCTACTCCTGCCAAGATAACTAATGATGTTTCCTTTTTGTCCCCTTGTGCCGGGCCCAGTTCTCGTAATCAGGTGAAGTCCACCAGTGGGAGTGGGCCGAGTATGTTAAATAAAGTGCAGATCAATTCAGTTGGGCCCAGTTTCATTACCCTTAGGGCTAAAGATAAAAGAAAATTGAAGAAGTCGGCCCATCTATTTATAACTCCAGATCTAAACAAGTCTGCTGATTCTGACCCATTTAGTCTAGACGAACTGATCAAGAAGGATGCTGAAGCAAATCTTATGGCGAAATCTCCCAAGGGTGCTCTTCATCCTCGGGGTCCTGCGAACTGTCTCCAGGGTGGAGGAAGCATTCCAGATGGTATGGAGCCTTTTGACCAGGAGGTCGCGGCCACTATGGCTTACGGGGAGTGCCTCGGAATCGAGGGAAAGGGCTTCACTAAACAGGTCAGCAAGTTAGTTTTGGGGGAAAAGGAGAACTTGTTGTCATCATGAATTTTTTGACCATTAATGCTAAGGGGGTGTCCGGCTCGGATAAACCGGGGTGGATTAGTAACTTGAGGAAGGTGGCTAAAATTTCTTTTCTTTGCATCCAAGAGACGCACGTCTCTGCTGTCCCAGACTCCTTTTGGTCTCGGTTCTGGGATAGGTCTCGTTTTCAGTTTGTTGCGAGTGATGCTATTGGGCGGTCAGGAGGTTTGGTTTCGGTTTGGGATCCTTCCCTTTTTGTCTGCTCTGATTCGGTTGTGGAGCAGTTTTTTGTGTTGGTCTCGGGCTTCATTAATGGGATTGACCGGAAAATTCACATCCTTAACGTCCATGCCCCTAATGATGCGAGTCGCAGGAGGGGGTTATGGGACAGACTTATCAGTCTGAAGTCTAATTTGGATGGTATGTGGGTAGCCACGGGAGATTTTAATGATGTCCGCTCGGAGGAGGAGAGATTGAACTCGGTTTTTGACACGTCAAATGCCGCTAATTTCAACTTGTTTATTAGTAGGATGGGGTGGTGTGAATATCGCATGGTTGGTGGCCAGTTCACGTATATTTCCGACAATTCCGAGGTCAAATTCAGTAAACTTGACCGCTTCTTTGTTTGTGATGAGTTCATGGGTTTGTGGCCGGCTGCCAAGGTGGAGGTTCATTGCAAGGGGCCTTCGGACCACTGCCCGGTTTCCCTCTCTTGTTGCAACTTGGACTTTGGCCCTACCCCGTTCAAATTCTTTATCTCGTGGCTGTGCTCGGCTGAAGTGGGCAACATTGTTACCACCAGAATTGGAAGCGGTATTATAGTGGGCAATGCGGACAAATATCTAGCTTATGTGTTGAAAGACATTAAGCTGGATATCAAGGAATGGAGGAATAGATCTAAGATTATTGAGGAAAAGGAGAAATGGGCAATTCAAAGGGCTGTGGAATTTTTGGATAATATGGCAGTTGATGCTAAGCTTAATACCGAGGAAAAACGGCACCGGGCCCTTCTTAAACTAAAGCTTCGTAAACTTGATTTGGGGAAAGCTAAAGACCTTCAACAAAAGGCTAGAATTAATTGGGTAAAATTTGGTGACGAGAACTCCTCTTTCTTCCATGGAGTTATTAATGCGAATCTAGCTTCTCGAAGAATTCATGGTCTCACAATCAATGGTGTGTGGGTCTCGGATCCGGAAACTATCAAGAAGGAGGTTTACGAATGGTTTAGGAATCAATTCCTTGAGCCCATGAAGAAACGGCCCAGATTTGCCAATTACGGCCTTCCTAGGCTGTCGGAGCAGCAAGCCGATGGCCTCATATGTCCTTTCGGTCCTGAAGAGATTTGGGATGCCATTAAGAGCTGTGACGGGACCAAAGCCCCGGGTCCGGATGGCTTCCCTATTAAAGTCTTTAAAAGGTTTTGGTCGCATTTTAAGCCGCTTGTTCTTGGAGTCATGGAAGAGTTTTTCTCCAAAGGGGTTTTCTCAACCGGGTGTAACTCTTCCTTCATCGCCCTCATTCCGAAATGTGCGGACTCTCACTTGCTTAATGAGTTTAGACCCATTTCGCTTGTCGGGTCTATTTATAAGATCGTGGCCAAGACTTTGATGCGGAGATTAAAAAGTGTTATGCCTAGTCTTATTTCTCCAAACCAAGCGGCGTTTGTTGAAGGGAGGAACATTCTCGATTGTCCGCTTATTGTTAATGAGACGGTTTCGTGGGCTAAAAAGACTAAAAAGCAAGTTTTAATTTTCAAGGTGGATTTTAGGAAGGCTTACGATACTCTCAATTGGAAGTTCCTTTTTCGGGCTATGGGCTTTATGGGATTTCCAGAAAAATGGGTCAATTGGATTAAAGGGTGCCTTTATTCGGGTAGGAGCTCGGTTCTTGTCAATGGTGCTCCCACTAGAGAATTCGATATTAAAAGGGGTCTTCGCCAAGGCGACCCGCTTTCCCCTTTCTTATTCATTATCGCTATGGAGGTTATTTCTATGTTGATGAACCGTGCGGTCGAGATGGGTTTGTTTCATGGGGTAAGGCTCCCGAATAATGGTCCGGTTCTCTCCCATTTATGTTATGCCGATGATGTCTTATTTTTTGGGGAATGGTCGGATTTTAATGCTCATAGTTTGAACCGTTTCTTAAGGTGGGTGGGATTGGTGTCCGGGTTGACTTTAAACCGGGATAAGTGCCAACTTTTTGGAGTTGGTGTCGATGCGGAGGAAGTCGCTAGACTTTCCGAGTTGCTTATGTGTAAACCGGGTTCCTTTCCATTTAATTACCTTGGGGTCCCCATTGGGGCGAATATGAAAAGGGCGAAATATTGGATGCCGATAATTAACAAATGCACGTTGAAGTTATCTCATTGGAAAGCCCGTCATCTTTCCCTAGCGGGTCGTGCCACCCTTGCAAAGTCGGTGTTAGGGTGCTTAGGTTCCTATTACCTATCCATTTTTGCAGCCCCGAAGTGTGTGGTCAAAAAGCTCGAAGGGATTAGGAGGGATTTTGTTTGGGGCTCCTCAAGTAGACACCAAAAAGTGAGGTGGATTAAATGGGATAAGTTGATGCGTCCCAAAAAGAAAGGTGGTTTAGGGATGGGGAGTATTTCCGACTTCAATAATGCCATGCTCGTTAAATGGTGGTGGAGGTTTAGATGTGATCCAAGTCAACTTTGGGCTAGAGTTGTTATGGCTATTCATGGGAAATCCTTTAAAGCGAAGCTTATTCCGGTGAAGAATACGGTTCCTGGGGTCTGGAAAGAGATTAGCAAAGTGGAGGCAGCCCTTGCCTCTGATGGTATTAGTATCCTGGAAAACTTAAGGGTGACTGTTGGAAATGGGAGGCTGACGAGTTTTTGGCATGACCGTTGGCTCTCTTTGGAATCTCTACAATCGCTGTTTCCTGATTTGTATGCTCTTTCTGCTGATAAGGATGCTTCAGTGGCCGAATCATTTACCAAGATTAATACGAGTATTCAATGGCACGGGAAATGGAAGAGAAGGTTCAACTCGGCTGGTGAATGGTTGTCTTTTGCTGCCCTTTTGAAGCGCATCAGTGGGTTCTCTTGCTGCAGTGGGAATGACTCGTGGACGTGGGCAAATGATGACGGTTTGAGTTTCTCTGTTAGAGGGATTCGGAAACAAATTGACTTGTCCAGACACGGGCCGATTGAAGAGCACAATGGCTGGTGGGAGTCATGGGCCCCTCCGAAATGTAATGTTCTGCTATGGAGAGCTGTTCAGGGTCGTATCGCTGTCAAAACGGAGCTGCTGAAGAGAGGCATCCCCATTGGTGCCCCGACTTGTGTTCGGTGTGGTTTTGGGATCGAAGACGCTGACCATGCCCTGTGGAATTGTATTGTTGCTAAGGCGATATGGTGGCAGGTGCTGAATTGGGTTCGCATTCCCTTTCCTTCGGACGTGTCTTCTGTTGCTGAACTTCTGGACCGTGTCAAAGGCTGCCCGGGCTCTTTAGTTTGGAAGCGGATGGTGCGTTCAATTGTCTGTGCTACCTTGTGGCGGATCTGGATTGCCAGGAACACTAAGATCTTCGAAGGGACCTTCACTCCGGTCAACAAAGTGGTGGATCTTGTTAAAGAGGACTCCTTTCTTTGGATCTGCAGCCGGGCAAATGTTCCGAATCCGACTTGGGAGAATTGGGTCAACTTTGACATTGTGGGTAGTCTGTAATTGTGTTGGGGGGGCGGCCTTTTGTTAGGCTTGGTGTTTCGTTTTTTCCTTTCCTTTTGTTTTGTTCTCCTAGCCGCTTGCTGGCTCTTTATTTCGTTAATAAAGTGACTTCGCCGTTCAAAAAAAAAAAAAAAGACACAAAACAAAATAAACAAAGTTGTTATAATAGACAATTTTATATGTCCTCAAAATGTTTCTTTATATATTAGTTTACTTAACTTAATTTACAAGCATAAAAGTATTATCATCATTATTATTTTTTATTGTAAGTAAAATTAAAACTTTTAATAATTATTGAACCTTTATAATATATATAGATTTGTATTATATAAATAACAGAAAATGAATTAAAAATTGAATAACCATTTTAGACTTTACTCATTACATGATCATGATTCATGGAATAGAAGAGATAAGAAACAGAGGTGTCAATCATATGTTATGGTAGTTAATTATATGGATGGTCTAAGTTCTAATGTTAGATTGCGATTTTGGTTATAAGTTGTTTAAAAACTACACCTATGGTTGTTACCTTAGTGTTTATTTAGTTGAAACAATTTTTTTTTATCCTTAAGTGTATGAACCTTAAATAGTTTGTAAAATTTGTGTAAGATAATTATTTTGCCATATATTCTGAAAACATAAAATAAAATATCAACGTTTTCCCTCTCCTTCATCCCTCTTTTTTGCTCACGAATCTTGCGTAATTAAAGACCACGAACAAACCACGTGATCATCTCAAACCCATCACTTTCCGCAAATGTGACCTTCCCAAATCCATCACTCCCATGTCTTAGTCACAAGGATTGTCGTTCCCTCGAGATCTAGGAATACCTTGTGCTCACATTCCAACAAAATGTGGTAGCCCGATAGAAGGGACGTATAAAGAAATGCTTCGGCCGCATGATCATGCGTTACATATCTTTCTAAGCAAGTTTGGGGTAAGATAATCCGTCTTTTCCGTTTGAAGATATTAATTCAAATTGTAAACCCATAAAAATAATAGCTACACGTCAAATTTGATTGGGTCACGGTTGGTTTCTCGTCCACATTACCCTCTTCTTCGATGTTATTAAACCTAACTAAAGCATTGGTATAAATATTTTTAATGTTCAGTAGTTTTTATTTAAACCTATTTATAGATAATATTAAGGTGATGTGGTAAAGCGAATCCCCTTTATTCTAGGTGGGTTTTAAAATCATGCGATTAACAATATTAAGAGGGTGTTTGGGGTTGAGTTTTGAACTAAATTTTTAGTTTGCGTTTTAAAAACGTAAATAATCAGTTTTTAGTGTTTGGGGTTGAGTTTTGAAATGAATTTTTAGGCTACCAAAACGCTTTAATCTAAAAGAGCTTCACCCCTACTACACCAAAACGCATATGCCTACCTAATAGCCAAAAAATTTACAACACATAATTTATATTTTTATCATAAACTTTTTTTTTTTTGGAAGATGACATTCTTTTACTCGGAAGTTGTCATACCTACACAGTAGGCCCTGACCCTCCACACCCCCAGTCTATGTTGTTTTAACTGGGTCCACGCTGGAGGTTGTATGCGCTATTAACGGCTTCCGCTCGAAAACCGTACCGCATCCACACGAGCTTAGTTTTATTATCACCCGCTGAAGTAACGGTCGGATGAAAATCAGGTCAGCCTAGGTAGGGGTGAGCAATAAACGGTTCCGAACCGCAAAAACCGTGAAACCGACCCGGAACCGCTAGAACCGAACCGGATTAATGTTATAGGTTCCGGTTCCGGTTCTCATATTTGGGCATAATCGGTTCCCGGTTCGGTTCCGGTTAGAACCGACGGGTCCGGTTAAGAACCGTTAGAACCGTTTTGAATTAAATTAAATATTAAAATATTCTATTATTAGTTTGAAATAGAATGTGTTGTTTCCTTCTTTATAGTTCTTAACACTTTTAAATTGTTTTACTTGGTAGGAATGTAGAGTATTGCCTTATGTGATGGTCAGCAGTCAGCACAGCTTGTTCTGACCCGTTTAATCTGTATAAAAAGAATGATCTGATCCGAACAAAACATATTTTGATACGTAAACTGCTGTACTTTTAGTAACCATGGTTAACACAAACTGTTGATAATTTTTTTAAGAAAAATCATTGTTTTTGTTTATTTTTTTATTTAATTGTTAATGTTAATTTTAGGATTTTATTGACTACCGGTTCCGGTCTAGAACCGTTTCATGAGAACCGTTTCACCCGGTTCTGGAACCGAACCGTTTAGTAATTATCGGTTCCGGTTCCGGTTCTCATATTTTGGAATAAATGGTTCGCGGTTCGGTCCGGTTCGGTTCGGTTCGGTCCGGTTCTGAACCGTTGCACAGCCCTAAGCCTAGGTTCAAGCTCCCTCCACCGAAAAGGCTAAGCTCTCTCTATCATTTTCATATCCCACAAACGTGGTAACAATCAAGATAGAACCTGAGTCTGAAGAGAAAAACACCTGTCCGGCTACAACTACACCAATATGGCAGGATATTTTTATCATAAACTTTATACACAAAATCTTCCACAATATAAAATTATAATAAAATATCAATGTCAATTTCTATAAAATAATAATTACAAAAGGGCGACTTCAACAATAACCTTTTGCCTATAAATAACACCTGCAAAGCATCTTCGTCACCACGCTATTCGGCTCCATCACCCACCCCTCTTTTGGTAACCCATCTTCTTCTCAATTTAATTTAATTAATTAATAATTTACGGTTTTCATCATCTGTAATTACTATACTGTAATTAATTACATGATTAATATCGTTTATTATGCTATTAGACTTCTATAATTTTAATTTTGGTTGTTGGGTTTGTGTAATTTTGTTGAGATATTAGTGTAGGCAAGGTGTTTGATCTGGGAACAAAGACACTAAATAGTCTTTTTGAGATGGGTTTTCTTGATATGATATTATTATGCTATAAACTTGTTTTCTTGTTTTGAATATTTAGGATTGCATGATGAATTTAGCTTGATTATTTACGTTAAACATGTTATTAGACAAGGTGTGTTTGATCAATTTTAGTTTTGGATGGTGGGTTTTGATGGGTTTGTGTAATTTTGTTGAGATATTAGTGTAACCAAGGTGTTTGATGAAATGTCTCTGAGAAAAAAGACACTGTTAAGGACAGTAAAGTGAAATGGGTTTTTTTAATATGATATTATTATGCTATAAACTTTTTTTTATTGTTTTTTATCTTATTGTAATATTAGGATTGCATGCTGAATTTAGCTTGATATTATTATGTTTTCAAGAATTTATGTTTGATCAGTTTCGTATTCAATTATTTCAGTTTTAATAATTATTTCAATTTTTGATGAAATGGGAAGATATGTTAATGAGTGTTGTTATGATGGTTTTAGTGTGATATTATGGGAAACCTACTCTGTTTGGCGCAAGTTGATCAGTCAACTGTTGCAATTAAGGAGACTTTTGGGAAGTTTGATGATGTTCTTGAGCCGGGTTGTCATTGTGTGCCGTGGATTTTCGGAAGTCGGCTTGTTGGATATCTTACTCTCAGGGTTCAGCAGTTGGATGTCAAGTGTGAGACCAAAACAAAGGTCTTATTCTTTCCCTTTAAATTATATGTTAGCCCTTGTATTTTGTTGATAATGGAATCTGTTTTTTATTTTTTTTCGTTTATTTTTATGTGTGAGTTTATGTTGTCTATAGCTTCTTTGAGTGATCGTTTATTTAACTACACTTGAGAGTCGAGTGGTAGTGATTGGTGAACAAATATAAGATCTAGATCTTTGTTGAGGAGCTCGAGTTGTGACATAAAGAAGTGAGTTGTTTGGAGTTGTGTATCGGCGTATCATCACAAAAAGATATTATAAGAAGTGTTGGGCTAGTTGTACACCACGAGCAACCATCTTACAAATTTTTGGCTAATATTTTACTTTTAAAAATTCTGGTTCCTTTTTTCTAACAAAATCCCCCTCGACTCTTTTCAAATTTTCGATGAATAATTCTTGAACCCGTGTCATCGTCAAATACATGTTCAACTTGGGGATGATTAAAATTTGAGTAAGTGTTGCATGACGAGTTCTCAATGTTTGAAATACATGTATCTATGAATTGTTAAAAGACAAACTGAACCGTAAAGACACATTTGGACAAAACAAGCGTTTATTGTTTGACAGGAGGCAAATAAACCACCCTTAGTTGAATGTTAATGTTTGTTTACACTCCGAATGCTACATCTATGGTAGAAAAGTGTTTTTTAATGTCCTTTATAGCGTTTCTCATTGTAGTTAAAAACGTGTTTTATTGTTTTTCAGGACAATGTCTTTGTCAATGTTGTAGCTTCGATTCAGTATCGTGCGTTGTCTGATAAGGCGAGTGATGCGTACTACAAACTCAGCAACACAAGGGCCCAAATCCAGGCCTATGTTTTTGATGGTATAAATCCCAACAGACTACAACTTAAGTGTTTTTCTTTCCTTTTCTGTTTAAATCTATATATGTTGGCAGTATCCTAATGTGAACATTTATTCTCAACTTCTAGTCATAAGAGCTAGTGTTCCAAAGCTTAATCTTGATGATGTGTTTGAGCAAAAGAATGAAATTGCCAAGTCTGTGGAAGAAGAACTTGAAAAGGTAAATGATTAAATAAACGATTCATCATATGTATATGAATAGTTGAATCTTGAAAAGGTAAATGACATGTTTATGTTTGAACTTACTTATAGGCAATGTCTGCCTATGGTTATGAGATTGTTCAAACATTGATTGTTGATATAGAACCAGATGAGCATGTGAAGAGAGCAATGAATGAGATCAATGCTGGTAACGTTTTCCTATTAAGCATCTCCCGATTATCATCCCATATTAATTGACACATTTTTTTGAAAAGAAATGGGTCAAACGGGTGAAACTGACCCAAAATGTTTTTATAGTACATAAAACGTCTTCTTTTTTATTCAGCGAAAAAATTGTATTGAAGTGATTAACTTTAGGGTCAATCAAGTTTGACCAGAAACAAAACGACTGGTTTGATGGAACCGATCTAACCCCAGCCATTTTGCAGCTGCAAGGCTAAGGTTGGCTGCTACTGAGAAAGCCGAGGCTGAAAAGATTCTGCAAATCAAGAGAGCCGAGGGAGAGGCTGAGTCCAAATACCTTTCTGGTTTGGGTATTGCGCGCCAACGACAGGCTATTGTGGATGGGTTAAGAGACAGTGTGCTGGGTTTCTCGGTCAATGTGCCTGGGACCACAGCTAAAGACGTGATGGACATGGTTCTCGTGACTCAGTATTTTGACACCATGAAGGAAATTGGGGCTGCATCAAAATCTTCTGCTGTGTTCATCCCTCATGGACCTGGGGCTGTTCGTGATGTTGCTACTCAGATACGCGATGGTCTTCTTCAGGGCAGTGCTGCTAATTGATTGTCAAGACTTTGATGGCCCAAACCGTTTAATGCAACCATAAGGAGTACAGTTTCATGTTTTCTTTAGTAACCATGGTTTATATTTTCAACTATGTTAGACTTGCGAGTTTATGTGTGCTATGAACCTGTATATAGGGTTATGTAATGATGTCTATCTGGATATTTTCTGTTTGAAGTGGTTTTCTTAACTCGGTTTTTACAAGCGCAAGGGGCTTCGAGACACTATAATTTTAAATTTATGCGCCCTACCTTGTTAACCAAGTATAAAAAAAAACATACATTAATCGATTAAATCATTAAGGTTTTTTTTTTCTCTAGACCCAGTTAACTAAGTAGGTGTTTCAATCTTATGCATTTCCTTACAAAACTAAGGGGCTGTTTGCTTGATTAAGTGCTAAATCATTAAGAAGTCTGAATGGTTAAGTGCTCAACAATTAAGTACTGTTTTGTTGGATCTTTAAATGGTTAGTCTTCTTGTCTCAAATTGTAGGGGAAGTAAAAATCGATTCATCTCAACCTTAAACATTCCATTCAGATGCTGAAACAAACGAGCTGAATAAGCTGAATGCTGAATAATTTAGTGCTGAATAATCTAGAGGCTTGTTAAGAGCCTAAAACAGCCCCTAAGTAACCTGGATTAAAAAAATATGAACCCTCATTACCGTTTAGTAATTATTTTTTCAAATTTAATTTGACGTAGAAGGTAAGAGTAAAACAACTTAGAGGGATAACCGTTTTATAATATACTAGCTTTTATCCTGGGAGTGTCACGGGTTGAAATATCTAATATAACATAATAAAATATCTAATATGACAACATAATTAATGATTTGCCAATACATGATTAATGAATAATAATAATAATAATATTATTATTATTATTATTATTATTATTATTATTATTATTATTATTATTTATTTTAAACAAATTTCTGCCATAAGTTATCATATTCAAATATAAAAAAAAGGAATCTCTGCCTATGAAGTTATGTTTATCGTTTGTGATTTATTAGTAGAGTAAAATACATTTGAAAACAAAACCCCAAAAAAATAGTTGTTTTTTTTTCTCCGTTTTTTATATAGCATTATGGTACTCGTTGGAAAGATAATAAAACGCTCGTTAATTTGGTGTAATTTTTTCTTTAAAAAATCTCGTATATAAAAGATATTAACGTTTAAAAGTTATGGGAGGAAACATTAGATAGAAAATTTAATTTTGTTTTTAAATTATTATCTTTTCCTAAAATAATTATAATATATATAGATTTATTAAAAAAAACTCAAAAATTAAAAAATCCTACATGATGCCTCATGGCACATTCAAGGAGGGGTTGAGGTCTTCATTGAATGCCACATCATCAAAGTTCAATTCTTTTATTATAAGTTATTATTATAGATATAGATTTTAGTGCAATTAGAAAAACACTATCACAAAATAGTAATCACTTACTATTGGTTGGATTTCTTTTTCCTAAAAGATATAAGACAAGAGTTCAAGACGAATCAGACAACAACCGAGTTTGAGCCAAGACGCTTGCCTCATCTCATTTGTGCATGAACCAAGATGCTCACATCATGTGATCATGAGGTTGCTTTGTGTTGTTGCCGTATGTTGTCAAGACGCCTAGGCATCGCAACCTCTAATAGTTTTCTAATGGTCGTTATCATCATCTTCTTCATTTTCTTTTGACTACAATTTGAAGAAATTCACATACTGTGAAATTTGAGTGCTGATGATTGTTTTCATTTGTTTTTCTGCCTTTTAAATCATAAACCAAGTATAATTTCTTTAAGTGGAATTCAAAAAAACACTATCACAGAATAGTAACCACTTACTATTAGTTGGATTTTTTCCCTAAACGATATAAGACAAGGGTTCAAGATGAATTAGACAACAACTAAGTTTGAACCAAGACGCTTGCATCATCTCATTTGCGCATGAACCAAGATGCTCACATCATGTGATCATGGGGTTGCCTTGTGTTGTCGGGACGCCTAGGCCTCGCAACCTCTAATAGTTTTCTAATGGTCGTTATCACCATCTTCTTTATTTTCTTTGACAACAATCTGAAGAAATTCACAAACTTTGAAGTTGGAGTGTTGATGATTGTTTTCATTTGTTTTTCTGCCTTTTAAATCTTAAACCAAATATAGTTTTATAATTTATTTAAGTGGAATTCGAAAAAACACTATCACAAAATAGTAACCGCTTACTATTGGTTGGATTTTTTTTTTCCTAAAAGATATAAGACAAGAGTTCAAGATGAATCAGACAACAACTAAGTTTGAGCCAAGAGGGTCGCCTCATCTCATTTGCGCATGAACCAAGATGCTCACATCATGTGATCATGAGGTTGCCTTGTGTTGTCAAGACGCCTACGCCTCGCAACCTCTAATAGTTTTCTAATGGTCGTTGTCATCATCTTCTTTATTTTCTTTTGACAGTAATCTGAAGACATTCACAAAATTTGAAATTGGAGTGCTGATGATTGTTTTCATTTGTTTTTCTGCCTTTTAAATCTTAAACCAAATATAGTTTTATAATTTATTTAAGTGGAATTCGAAAAAACACTATCACAAAATAGTAACCACTTACTATTGGTTGGATTTTTTTTTCCTAAAAGATATAAGACAAGAGTTCAAGATGAATCAGACGACAACTAAGTTTGAGCCAAGAGGGTCGCCTCATCTCATTTGCGCATGAACCAAGATGCTCACATCATGTGATCATGAGGTTGCCTTGTGTTGTCGAGACGCCTACGCCTCGCAACCTCTAATAGTTTTCTAATGGTTGTTATCATTATCTTCTTTATTTTCTTTTGACAGTAATCTGAAGACATTCACAAAATTTGAAATTGGAGTGCTGATGATTGTTTTCATTTGTTTTTCTGCCTTTTAAATCTTAAACCAAGTATAGTTTTATAATTTATTTAAGTGGAATTCGAAAAAACACTATCACAAATTAGTAACCACTTACTATTGGTTGGATTTTTTTCCTAAAAGATATAAGACAAGAGTTCAAGATGAATCAGACAATAACTAAGTTTGAGCCAAGACGCTCGCCTCATCTCATTTGCGCATGAACCAAGATGCTGGCATCATGTGATCATGAGGTTGCCTTGTATTGTTGTTGCCTTGTGTTGTCGAGACGCCTAGGCCTCGCAACCTCTAATAATTTTCTAGTGGTCGTTATTATCATCTTCATTATTTTCTTTTTACAACAATCTGAAGACATTCACAACTTTGAAATTGGAGTGTTAAATCTTAAACAAAGTATAGTTTAAAACTTACTATTGGGGGAAAAGGGATAACTTTGTTAAATAGTAACCAAGTTTCAGGATTGTTCTAGTTAGGTCACTCGTACATTTTTTTGTTCCAATCAGGTCATTTAAGTTTAGTTTATGTTCCAATCTTAAATATTTTACCTATATACAAGGTCATACATCTTAAATGATATTTATTTAGGTTATGAATTAATTTTAGGATATAAGATATTTCTATTATAACCGGAACCCTTTTGAAAATAACCTAACACTATATATATATATATAACATGGTTTGTAAATGACAACATGGACTTTTTAAAAATTGCAAAATATTTTTTGATAACCCTTGGATTTTTTTTATTATTTTTTGAACCAAACCTTCTCGGTTCTGATTTCTTGATAGTAGATTCAACATCAATTCCTTCTAATTTCTTCAAACCCATGGATTTTTTAGTGAAAACATAAAGAGTAAATTAACATTCAAGAGCCAAATCAAAGCTTTTAGAATAGAGTACCAAAACCCACTCTAAATGTAGATTCCTGTATGTTTATATACAGTAAAATACCAACATAAAATGACTAAAAGATGAAACAATTAAATAAAACCAAAGGATGGTTAATGCACGGTCTGATCATGGAAGGATAAAGGTAGAACATGTTTTTTACTATGGAACATGAATGGACGGAATGAGTAATTTGATTTGTGTTATTTTTTTATTAATTTAGATTATATTTAATTTATTTTTATTGATTATGTTGACATGTTCTCTTTGAAATGGTAGTTTACCTGTTATTCAGGTAAATTATATAGGATTAGAACATAAAATAAACTTTAATGACTTAATTAGAACAAAATCAATTAACGATGACATGATTGGAACACCCCTAAAACTTTGTTACTATTCTATGAAATATTCCCGGGGGAAAACGAGTATAAACTTAATGAAAGAAATAGTGATATTAAAGTTCGAAAAAAGTTTAGTTTAAAACTCACGTTCAACTAACATTTCTTTCATTAAATTAATTTTTAGCCTATCCTATAACTATTTGCACCGCTTCATGCCCATTAACAAATGGGTTTTATTCACATATTTTAGGCCCAAATGCCCAATTTCCTCCTTTACAACTTTACAAGGGGATATCAGGTTTATATTTTTCATCAATTCTTTTTAAATATATACTAGATTTTTAACCTCCCGCGCGTTGCGACGGAAAAACCGTGTACGGAAACCAATCACCGGGGAAGAAAAACAGTTTACAAAAAACGGTCACTAACAGTTAGCCGACATTTTTATTTTGTTTTAGAATAAGTGTATAGAACATATAGTTGACATCGGGCAGTGGCTACACATACATCATTGGCTGAAACCTTTGATAGTCGCTTGCTCGTTGTTGGTTCATCTTGGATTGAAACCTTTAAGTCCCTCCACCACTTAGAAGTCCATGACCATGTTTGGTATGCCGCTTACATTTATGTTGCCATTTTTATTTTGACTTTCATCACCACCTTTCCTGCCCTCATATCCGACTTCCTTTACAGTTTACACCTGATTATCAAGGGTGAAGGTGAAGAAAAAGGGAATAGCATAAACCAGGGAATCACAATGTGTTATGCTGTAAAAGAATCACAAAATTGGAGTAAAAAGCATACCTTAAAGGCAATACTCTTGTCTGTGCCATTTGAAGTTTTGGGGACGGCATAGCCGATGGAGCCGGTGACTAAGGTATTATCGCAATATCACTACATTTATCACCACCCACCACCCAACAAAGCCAATGCATGTTAAAGAAAAGGGATGGTCTACATACATTTAAATTCCATAAAAGAATTATTATACTATATTTTTAATAATACAAGTACTTGTGATTTATTATTATTTTATTATTTTTGTTATGTTAAATACTTATGGTTTTAGAAATGGTAATGAAAAATGGTGTGGCATAAATGGTGGGATTGATGTTGTACTTGGGTTCAATTCATGTAGGCTTTGTTTTAGGTTTTTTTTTTTCAAAACATGGTGCTCATTTATTTTTATTAAAAAAAGAAAGAAAGAACTACGAAGCCATACGTATACTACCGCCACTGCCCGAAATAACGTGAGCCTCTTATTAACCATACCACTAAAAAAACGATTAGAAAAAAAGTCTCCGGTGGTCGTTGAAATCACCGCCGGTAACTATCTACTTAAGAATGCCGCCTTCCGTCGTCAAAACATCCAGATTCCCTTATCACACACTCTTGTAGATCTGCTCAAATACAAGGCGGCGATGAAGAATATGAGGGTGGTCGGTTCAACTTGGTGGTGATGGATTGTCACAGGGCGATGGAGGTGGTAGTGATGATGTAAAGAGAGGAGAAACAGAAGCAGACATGGAGGGTTAATTCAGTTGCAAAAGAAAGTATCATCTATATATATATATAAAAGAAAAGACTTTTGCTGACGTGGCGTGCAATGGAGGCCTCAACCTTGTGTCACGTGGCATCATAATGGAGAGTTTTTGGTGTTTTTAAATTGTTTCCTTTTTAATTAAATTGAGTTATTTTAGGAAAAAAGAATTTAAAAATAAATTTAAAATTTTCTCTCTCATATTTCCTCCCATAACTTTTAAACGTTTATATCTTTTATATACGGGATTTTTTAAAGAAAAAAATTACACCAAATTAACGAGCGTTTTATTATCTTTCCAACGAGTACCATAGTGCTATATAAAAAACGGAGAAAAAATCGAATATTTTTTGTGGGGTTTCGTTCATACAGGAAAAAAACACACAAAGTGTTCATGTTATCACGTAAAATTAGATTTTGTGGGGAATATGAGTTATTACTGATTAGAATACTATGAACATGCAATGATTGGAAGATTTTGTGGTTAGTTAACTTGAGCAATTTGTAATGTTTGTTTACAGTACTGTTATATCATTATTTGATGCCATAGTTTTTTCATATTGTCTTGCAGCTTAAAAACTACCAACCAATGGGTTTAGTCATGGTTGTTGAAGCGACACACATCTCAAGTTTCAAACAACAGCTGCATTCATTAATAGAAGAGCCATAAGTTAACCCTTGCAGAAATTTTGCCTCCCTAATTATCATTATAAGTTACAACTCCAAATGTTACAAAAATCGACAACGTATTATTTGAGGGACAGTTGTTATTAAAATTAATGGCATAAATTTTGAATATGTATCACATCATATGTGGAGTGGATTACCAGGGTGGTTTGGTCCGGTTTGCGCGCACAGCTGGTTACATGGTCCATTGTGGTATTGGTTAGATTTGGAGGGTGAGTGGGTTGGGACCTCATGTGGTCATCTTTTAAAGATTCTGCTCTATGGTGTTTGCTTCAATGAGTGGAAACTGGAGTTGATGTGTGGATTGTAGGAAACATGTGTATCTTGATATGTTAGTATGTTACATTTTCGTTTTATTAAGTTTCAAGATTTATGTATATTTAAGTTTACACATTATTTGTATTAATTTTTATTGATTATCTTTTTTCATAATAATAGGTAGATTTGACTTATTAAGTTTGGGTATCTTAATTGTTTAGTTGATTAGGTTAGTAATTATATGAGTCATTAAAATGTGACAGATTAGGGAATATGCGTTATTACTGATCAGAATACTATGGACATGCAGTGATTGAGAGATTATGTGGTTAGTTAACTTGAGTCATTTGCAATACGTTAATAATTAGTGAAACTTCTGGTTATATTAATATGATGACAATTCGTTAATAATTAGTGAAACTTCTGGTTATATTAATATGATGACATTGGAAGATTTTGTGGTTAGTTAACTTGAGCAATTTGTAATAGGTTATCACGTAAAATTAGATTTATCAACCCCGGGACCCTCCCGGGGTAATCAGCTAGTTAGAATATATAATTGTATATGTAAAACAAGATTTTAGTACCATTCTCTTGCTGAAACAACTCAAGGACACATAGTATTTATTGTTTCGCATAAACTAATTTCTCTGGATTATATGTACTTGGATAATAAAGATTGTAATTCTTAAGCAAGTACAATAGGTTTCGGTAAAAACATTATTTGGGGTGAAATTTACAACTTTTGTTATTATACTCTTAATTAATATTTTTATTTTTCTCTAAATTTTGTATCAAAATTATATTTTCATATTTAAATTAGTTTCATATTTAAGTCGTTGATACCCTGACGAACTCCAACGATTCTGACCAAATAACATCTCTACCATAATGAAAAAAAACCTTTCGATTTCTAGCCAAACTCGCTGCGAAGCGTGAGTAACACCACTGTTATCATTAACCATACATTAAAAAACAAAGGTAGTGATTAATAGTTATACCACTAAGTTTTTTGTTCTTTTTTTATTATGCGATTTCCCCCCGGTATCTCACGTTTTTTAACTTTTAGAAAAAACAACTAAATAGGCGACTTTGCTTAATTAATGAGTGTCAATACCGCGCTAGTACCCCCTAATGAACCGATTTCTACCAAACAGTTATTTTCCGTCGATGTAAATCATATGTTGATATTTTTTTGGTCGTATCAGGATTTTATTTATTTGTTTTTCCTCTTTCGATTGCTATAACGACTGTTTTTACCATAACAAAATGAACCAATATCGATCAAATTTCTGTGGATAGAGCGTAGAATCCTAGGCGCAACGCGCCGGTTTTATTACAACTAGTTTAGTTTAATTAAAGAAAAGGGATTATATGGAAATAAAAATGTAAAAAGAAAGGTGAAGACAAACTAACACCCACCTTGACTCATCACCATTCCCTGCACCCATCACCAACAGCAGCCCCACTTGACCCATCACCCTTCTACAATAGTTAATCAACGACCATCACAATCGCCACCAAAGAACCACCATCATAACGTCTCCGCAAACCACCCCGTCTGTCACCAATAGAACCACTAACTACCTGAATCGTATGACCTGCGTCCGAACTTCTTCCACCGTTGTTTCCGATACCATGTGGGTAAAAACTAGGGGTGGCAAAATGGGTAGGTTGGGTTGGGTTGGTTGTTGGGTTAGGATGTGTTTAGGTTAGAATGGGCTTGGGTCAAGATGGGTAATTAAAAAATGGGTTAAGATGGGTTGGGTCAGGATGGGTTTGGGTCTCGATGATTTGGATTAGGATAGGTTCACATTAAAATAGACTAAAATTATTTTGAAAAATTAAAATAACAATAAAAAATTAAAAAGTAAAAAAAAAAACAATTTTTTTTTTTAAAAAATAAACTTAAAAGTAAAATTTTAAGAGATCCGAAATATTTCATTTCGAACCGGGTCGGTTAACAACCCGGACCGTTTCGGCCCGATCGTGCTCGTTATCGGACCGTTATGACTTGACCTGGCCCGTTAATGACCCGAACCGTGTCGACCCGACTGACCCGTTATTGATACGGACCGGGGCCGGTAACAACCCGAACTATTTTTACCCGACCGGGACCATTAGCGACCTGAACCGTTTCGATCTGACCGGATCCGTTAGCAACCAGGACCGTTTCGACCCGGCCAGGCCCGTTAGCGATCAAGACCGTTTCGACCCGATCGGGCTCGTCAACGACCGGGCCTGTTAGCGACCCGGACCATTTCGCACCGGCCGGGCCCGGTAGCGACCCGGACTGTTTCGACTCAACCAGGCCCGGTAACGACCAAGACCATTTCAACCTGACCAGTCCCGTAGCGACCCGGACTGTTTCGACCCAGCCGGGCCCGGTAGTGACCCGGACCGTTTCTACCTGACCAGGCCCGTTAACGACCCAGACAGTTTCGACCTGACCCGTCCCGTAGTGACCCGGACTGTTTCGACCCGAACGGGCCTGGTAGCGACCCGGACCGTTTCTACCCGACCGGGCCCGGTAACGACCCAGACCGTTTCAACCTGACCCGTCCCGTTGTGACCCGGACCGTTTCGACCCGAACGGGCCCGGTAGCGACCCGGACCGTTTCTACCTGACCGGGCCCGATAACGACCAATACCGTTTCAACCTGACCCGTCTTGTAGCGACCCAGGCTGTTTCGACCTGACCGGACCTGGTAACGACCCGGACGGTTTCGGCCTGACTTATCCCGTTAGCAACCTGGACCGTTTCGACCCGACCGGGCCCGTCAACGATCATACTATTTCGAACCGAACGGGCCGGTCAAAAACCCAGACCGTTTTGACTCGTTCAAGCCCGCTAACGACTCGAACCGTTTCGATGAGATTGGTCTCGTTAACGACCCGTGATGTTTCGACCTGTTCGTCCGTTAGCGAACCGAACGGTTTCAAACCGACCGGGGTTATCAACAAATGCAAAAGATATAATTTTTTGTTTTTAATGATATTTATTTTCATGAGGCATCAACGCTTTTGGTGTTGGGTGAGTTGTAATTCAGATTTTTATGGTTATCTAAAAATACCCATCCTGACCCATTTGTTTTTTTTATATACCCATTCTGACCCACTTACTTATTTCCTACAATTAAAATTACTCATCCTAAACCCCCCCCCCACTCCCCCCTTGAAAACTATACTAAACCCGTTTCAACTCACAAGGTAGTAAAAACCATCCTCGTTAACCTTAAATGAGTTACCTCCGTCTTTGTTGTTTACCCTTTTTCGGATCAAACAGATATGGATCAGTTTAAGTATTTCCATTCTTTTTATTTTGATAAAAATGAATTAAACTGCAAGAAAAGGTTGAACATCTTATAAACAACTCTTAGCATTCAACATAAGTAAACAATTAGCATAAATACACACATCAATATCCATAAACTAACGTGCAATGTTTCATGCTTAAATTGTGTAGCCTTCAAATTACAAAAGTTTTTTTTTTTTATCTAATTTACCATAGAATCCTTCAAAACCACACAACTAAATTGAAACTTTATGTAGTTAATAATAATTGTCTACTTTTGTAAACTAAACCTATTTTCCTTCATCCACGTAGTTGTATGCTATATGACCCGTATCAGCCGTTGTTTAAATTATTTGAATGAGTCGTTTGATCCGTATTACCAAAAGTTACCCGGAGCATATGACCCATACAGGTCAACAAACAGATCTAGCCAAATGCAATCAGCCTTATATTTCAAATAAATAATCATATTTTTTTAGAAGCTCGGATCAATAAGCATACCTAGAAAAAGATTAGGTGATTAGCTTTTATCCAATCCTTCTTAATCCCTTGAATCTTATGCAGGTAGCGTATGTCATCATCACAATCTTAAAAAAAATATACAAATTGGAATGAATATGATTTTGCAACATTGTGCAAACTTAATTAGAGAATTTATTGCATGCTATTGTAACTTACGCAATCATATCTTGATTACAGACTCCCGAACTCTATCAAAGGTTAGAAGGTTCTAATGAAGACAAATTCTTGATGGTTCTAACCTAAGATGAATACCATATTACCATTACAATCCTTTTTCTTAGACATAAAACAATCTTAGATATCTAACAACAGCAGGACTTTTAGTTAAAAACAATGATTCTAACCTGAAATGCTTGGTTATAAGATCCTTGATGTTCATCCTTTCCAATTTCAGCCCACGACTACAATCTACTCTCATCAGAACCTCGAATCACTGTATGCAATTTTAATTAAAATCGATACGAAGTACCATAGGGGACACATTCGATTTTAACTTGTTTTATGCAAACTAAGGAGACTAATCAACATTTAGTGGCGAGTCTCACATAAGCTAATCAATTAAAGAGAACTTCAAATTCACTAGAAATTCTAATAACCAAGAGTAGTGAAGCATGCCCCCAAAACTCTTGACACAATTTTTGTCAAATCCAGTCAATATCAATAATATCAGGAAAAAAAACTCAAATTCTTTCCATTAAATTTATACAACCCACATACTTGAAAAAAGGAAATAAACATTCGATATCAATATAAATATCAAAAAAATAAATAATAGTTGATTAATTGAACACTGCCCATGATTCAAGACCAGTGAAATCCATATCATATCATATCTAAACACATTAGAGGATCGGGTTAGTCAAGAACATAACCTATGATTCATGGGAAATTCAATTCCTTTAACATAAAATAAAATTTAGAAAGTAAACACAATTCATCTTGGATATTAAAAAATGAAACATATAAAAAAATCACAATATTTGCACTAAATCATTTCACAAATATTTAATTAAACAAACTCTAATATGGGGATAAATAGAAGATACTTGCGAGTCGTTGGTAAACAAACTCTAATATGGGAATAAATAGAAGATACTTGCAAGTCGTTGGTTACTGTTGCAGCTGCTCCTTATCTTTTGCTTTTTTAGTGTGGGTGTTAGGGTTCTTTAACCTGCTGAAACCCTAACCTTATAGGTCCCCTCATCGACGTAACCATCAACATCAACACCATCCACAATCTACACCGCCTCACCGGAACTGCCACCATCAACACCCTGGAAACGGCGGAGGCGACCGTACACGGTGGAGGGAGATAGAACGGTTGACTGAAACAAAGACAATATATACATCCTCACCGGAACCGCACCATCAAAACCTTGCAAATGGTACTGGAGGAGAGAAAAACGATCATATGAAACAGAGAAAGAGAAAAGCAGTAGGAGGAGAGATAGTGGAGAGAATATCGATGAATGAAGAGAATGATGTTAAATACAGAGGGTGAACACGCGTCAACAGCAAAGAAGAAAGGCGGGCGACGTGTAAGGGGAGGTTGTATAACCCAAACCCAAAACCACGTGCAATATCATAGGTTTTTAATAGTACAACAGTTGAAGCCTAAAGTACAACCTCAGTGCACAACCAAGTTTGCTAATTAGTATTATTTAAATTCAGTTAAATGTACATTTAAATCTTATTATCTATACATATAATAAATCAAAGCCATTTTAATGACATGGCACTCAAAGAGGCATTCTCCGTCTTGAGTGTGCCATGTGTCATCCCACGTGGCATTGAGATATTTTAGGAAAAAAGAATTTAAAAACAAAATTGGATTTTTCTCTCTTATGTTTCCCTCCATAATTTTTTAAACGTTAATATCTTTAATATACGAGATTTTTTTTTTTAAAAAATACACCAAATTAACGAGCGATTTATTATCTTTCCAACGAGTATGATAGTGCTATATAAAAAACGGAGAAAAAACGACTATTTTTTTGTGGGGTTTTGTTCATACAGGAAAAAAACACAAAGTGTTCAGGTAAATCATTAATCATGTATAAGCAAGTCACTAATTATGTTTAAATCAGTTGTGAATCCGGTTAGGAACCGAATTCGTGGATCGAATACGCATAAACAACTCGGTTTCAGACGGGAGATTCGAGACGAGACAGAAATTAACGATAACAAAGTCATCACAGATTCGTATTACTACAGAAACGGTTACAGACACTGTCATCAGTAGGATAAACATCTATCTCGGGGTCGGGGGAGGTCGGGCATGACCTCCCCCTTGAGAGCATTCAAAGTACAAACTCAAATCACCAAATGAAAACCAACACATGAGATTGCTATTTATAGTCCAATACCAGATTCCACCTTCGCCCCTTTTGCTGTGGGCGAATGTGGACTGTTTCCACATTCGCCCCTTTGCTTTGGACGAATGTGGACCAAAGTCCACCTTCGCCCCATTGTACTGGACGAATGTGGAATGTTTCCACATTCGCCCTTTACCTTGGGTCGAACGTAAACTTTGTGTATTGTCCTATATACTTACAAATGCATCAGATCCATAAAATGCCCTTTTGGATCACCACAATCTCATGTAACACAATACAAAGGCTCAACCCTAGTCTATTCGACAGTGACGTCCACAGAAAATGCATCAACATCAGTAAATATGAATTCTATTTTCAACATTCGTTAACATTGGAGTTATACATTGTTTTTGGTTAGATATTAATAATAGAGTTATACATTGTTTAAGGTTAGGCGTTAACATTGGAGATACATTGTTAATTGTTTTAGGTTAGGTGCTACCGGAAACTTTCCTTCATGTAACTGTAAAGCGCATCATTCTATTTCATATATAAAATTAATATGTCATATTAAATTTCTCAACCCCGGGACGTTCCCGGGGTATAATCTAGTTTATAATATATTATTCGGTGGATCAACACAGGCGACATCACCTGATGCCTGGTTTGAATTTGTGAATTAAAAGTTTCAAGTTACTGTGCACGTGCATCCTTAATTTATGTCAAAAGTTAAACAGTAAAAGTCTAAATGTTGTGCAAGTTTTAACACTATTTATTTAGCATGCTTAATTCATGTTTTAGCTATTTTATACATTGATATTATATTATATTTGGTTTGTATAACATGGTGAGCAAACAAGAGGGCCTTTACTATAGGGCATTGAAATGCTGGCTATGTTTTGACTTCTAGGAACTAAGATGTGTGACTTTTTAAATTAAGATTAAGATATATGTAAAACTATATTAAGAAATATTTAAAAGTAGTTATGTAGGATCTCACTCTCCAAGTAGGCTTCCATCAATTTTCTATATAAATCGTCTTTAACATGTTCAATGGGACATTATAACCACGTATTTGATTAAACATAATAGTTTATATCTTGTATCGTGATGCTTATAAGTCGAATTCAAACATCAAGTAAAATTTGGTTTATGTTATATATATATATATATTTTTTGTTTTTGTTGCCTGGATTATATTGTAGCTTTTTAAATTTTTAAAAAAGTTATACATATATTTTTGTTTGTTTTCCCTGAAAAAATATAAAAGACTGAACTTTAATTACAACATTTAAAACTAGAAAAATGTCTTACACGATTTTTCCATGTTTCCTCTTCATGAGTATTTACATTGTAGACAAAATTCATAATTTTAAATACGTGATTTTTATTGACTCATTTAACTGTATTTGATTGCACTTACATAAACAAATCAACGTAATTTGTTTGCATATAAGAATATGTGTTGTGGCTAGAGGTGAGTCATGGCTATATCCTCTCATATTACGTCATGTTAGCGTCTAGTTGGTAGCTTGATAAAGCTGCTGGTCACTCACCTGATGCTGTTGTGGCTAGAGGTGAGCAACAGCTTTATCCATTTTTTTATAAATATCATTTTTTAAACTTGATTATTATAAAAAACTACACTGCATAAATATTAAAATAAACGTTACATAAATATTAAAAACCATAAAATAACATCAAACCATAACATCACATAAATATTTAAAAACATAAATAAATATTAGAAACACGACTATTGTTGAAATCGTGCTCTCATAGCTCTCCAAACCGCAACCCTCGGGTAGTTATCATTGTGTATGACACGGTATAGGTTACGGGCCTCTTCAATCGCCTCATCTTCGTTTAAACCCGGATTGTCGTTCGACGCAATCACGAAGAATCGATCAAATACTGTGCACTTGCTCAGTAAAGATACATACTTTCCATATATCGCGTTAGTTGAACGAAAGTTGTCACCCAGTTGTTCATGGAACCTTGTCACAACCGCGTTCCAAAAGTCTTCGCTCACTCAATTCCTCCTTGTTCTTGTATAGCAATATAACTGTTGACCAACGAGAGTTCTTCCTCAACGTTCCAAGGTCGTGGTGGCTCACGGTTTTGTGGGGGCGGGATTGGATTTGGGTTTGGGTTTTGGTTTGCCATTTGTGATCAACTTGAAGATGGAAAATTGATGTAATATTTTTTGGTAGAAAAAAAATAGTGTTGATATATATATATATATATATATATATATATACACACACACACACAGAACTTAAAGTTGACCGTTGGCTGCTAGCCAACGATTATTTTTTTGAAAATGCCCTCGCTAGCTCACGCGAGCTAGCTCGCTTGGCCTTGCTCGCGGCAACGGTCGCTTGAGTATGTTATGTGCCGAGCGATCCACGTGGAGAAGGTTGTGGCTCGTGGCAGCTTGCTCGCGGACCACAACGGACAGTCTAATTGTTGAAGATAGCTAACTGAATGAAGAGAAGGTTGATAATTCTAGTTTTTGTTTTAGGTTTATTTACATATATCCTCATATCCATACTAAAATCATTTATTACATATTTTCTTATCTTAAAAATTTTATTACATATTTTTCTGTACTAATATATATATATATAAAATTGATTTTAGACTTATTATTTTTCTTCATCCCACAGACATGGTAGGAGTTTCACGTCACACAGCGGAACACAAGCTCAACGTATACAAGTAAGTAGAACGAGTTGTCCAAAGGAAACATAGTATGCGTCTAGAGAAAACAAAGGCCAAGAACGAGCAAGTGACAGAATTGCTTAGCACAGGGATTCTGCGCAAGATCCACTATCAAACTTGGGTTAAGGATGTTCATTGGATCGGATAACGGGTTATTCGGATTTTGAAATTTTAGGAACCTATCTGAAATCCGATCCGATCCGAATAAAATGTATACCCATCCGATCCAAATCCATCCGAATTCAATTCGGATCGGATTCGGATAAATCCAAATAATCCAAACAGATATCCGAATAATCCAAATTAAACCAAACAACAACTTTCTAGTGTTTTTTATTTTTCCTAATTTATGGTTCCTAGCATTTTATTAATTTGAATTCAATAAATATACAAAAGTGAAAATAGAGATTAGTGTTAAAGTGAATACAAAGTTCAAACTTCAAAATGTAGTTTTCAAAACGTACACTTAAACTCAAAATCAAAATTAAAACATAGTCTTGAACACAAAATCAAGAATCACGGAACGTGACACTAACTAGTCCATGTAGATGGGCGATGTTGTAGAATTAGGGTTTAGAATTGGCCCCATGCTTCATGGGTTGAACTAATATTCAGGCAATTGGTCATCCCCTTACTAAAACTCAATTTAATCTTATTTGGTTTATTCAGATATCCAAATAATCTAAAATTTTAAATTCTAAAATCCGAATCCGATCTGAATAAGTAATTAGGATTCGGATCAATCCAAATATCCGAATAAAAATTTGGGTTGGTTTCTTCGGAATCGGATTTTGGATTTTTTGAGCACCTCTAACAAGGGTGGTGATGGGATTGGGTGCTCATCATTGCGCAGAGCATACCCAAACCCGGAATACAACCCCGCGGAGCAACTCTCCGCGCACAAGAGAAACTTCCCCAGCAAGGAAGGCCACAATGGACTTCCTACAATCATGGAGTGATGCACGCGCGCGGAAGCGGTAAAAACGGTAATCGTTCCATATTTCCTTATTTATAGCTTTCCCTTAACCACTTTACTAATATAGTCTAGGGTAGTGGAGACAACCCTAATCGGGCCTGGCCCATTACGATTAGGGTTTTGGGTAATGGTGGCATACGTCCACCTCTATATAAGGGATCACATCCCTAATAGAGAGGACACTTTTGGCTAACCCTAAGAGCTATCATACTTGATAGTATCCCCATTCACCCACGTTTTTGTTATAAACTACTACCTTGCGCAGTCGTCTCCCTACCCACATCAACTTTACTTGCAGGTTACTCCAATCCAGGAAGTGCTAGTGAAGGATCAATCTTGTGGTTGCATCTAGTCTATCATCCCTACCAGGAGGTTAGACCACTTGTTTCTTCATTGGCGCCATCCCTACGGTTTACTAATCTTTCAAACTAGTGCTAATGGATTCTGGAGCCGAACAACGTGCTGACCCCATCAACGTTGATGATGGAGTTCAAACGAATCAAGACACTGGAGCACCAACGATGGTAACAAAGAATGTGAATCAAAAGCAGGCTGCTACGAACTTTCAACTGTTTGCATCAAGAAAGCCGGCATTAGCATCACAAAAGAAAACAGTTGAAGAGCCTGTGGATGATCCGGAAGAATGGCTGGCTCAAGAAAGTGCCAGGACAATAGCAGAATACCAGAAGAAACTAATAGCAAAGGCTCGATTGGAATCAAGAAAAACTCTGACTTTTGATACTGAAGACGATTCCCAAGAGGACGAACAACCTGTTGTTCGCCCCACAGCCAAACCCCGTCAGGCGGTACGTGGTGGAGAACGTGGTAAGAGTACTCACGTTCAGGACCACGTCAACCTGAATGGGGAACCCGATGGCTATGAGTCCGAAAATGAGATCACTTCTGATCCCACTTATAAGCCGCGCACGAAGTCTGTAGCAAGCAATCAGACTAACCCAGACGACGACCTCAACAAGCCATACCGGCCAAAGTCGTTTGCGGAAAGATCAAAATTTTGTGCAAGAATCGCGCTGGCACCCATGCCAGTCGAATGCAAGCTGCCGAACACGATTGGAAAATATGATGGCTTGCGCGATCCCGACGATCACCTGCACGCATTTGACTGCGCAGGAATTTCTAAGCCATGGCCGGTTCAAGCCTGGTGCCACCTGTTTGTTCAAACCCTAACGGGCGCGGCACGGGTTTGGTACGAAAGTTTACCGGTAGGAAGTCTTATAGACTTCGATGATTTGATTAAAAAATTCAAGAATCACTTCTCCCACCTTCGGAAACACAAAAAGGACAAGGCTCAGATCTTGTTGTGCTCCCGGAAGGACAGCGAGAGCATGGAGGATTATATCATTCGCTATAACAAAGAAGCCCTACAATTGGGGTGTGGCGAAGAGCTTACCAGGGCCGCATTCATTCACGGAGTGCGGAACGACGATCTTATGAGATGCCTGACGGGGAAGGAAGGTGTTCCCGAAGCATGGGACGAACTCATTGAGGCAGCAAAGGTATATGCGTCATCGGAGCGTTCGTTTACGCGCTCGAAAATTTTTCACCACAATGGTAACCAAAGTGCGCACACGCACGACAAGGGGAAAGGAAAACAGTCCGTGTGGTCTAGAATCTCGGGTGCCACAGAGGAAGGGAAGTATTCCTCAGGGCAAGATGCGCGGCACCACCTCAACAACAAGCACCCGCGCGATTCGAAGCCACCAAGCAAGAAGAATTATGATTGGACCCCATTGTCGAAAACACCTTCAGAAGTCCTGAAGACTGAACAAGTCCAGTTTCCCAAGCCCAGGGAATTAAGGAAGGATCGAAGGAATGTGGATACATCACGGTATTGTGAATACCATGAAGATTATGGCCATCTAACAGACAACTGTTATAGTCTAAAGATGGAGATCGAGAATGCAATCAAGTCGGGTCAGCTATCCCATTTAGTAAAGAACATGCGGAAGAAGCCTAGGGATCCGCAAGGGGACGCTGTTCCCAATCACAAGAAGATCAAAAATCTCAACGCGCACCACGTGCAGCGCTCAAACCGCCACAACTGCTACATGACTCGCAACAGGAGTCAAAAGAAGAGATCTTACTCTATTGCTCAGGATGATTCCTGGAAGGAAGCACCCGTCATCATGCCGCGCGTCAAGGGAGGAGTGTCTTCCACGACGCCGTTGATCATAACGGGTGTCATTGGGCATTATCGCACAAGGTACATGTTCCTCGATAATGGGAGCAGTACAGACATTATGTATCAACAGTGTTTCGATCAGTTAGACGCTGAAGATAAAGAAAAGCTTGTCCCAACCACGGAACCGATATCCGGATTCATCCACGAAGTGATCATTCCGCTAGGTATACTCACACTCCCCGTCACATGGACAGACGGACAACTCTCCCGCACGGAGATTTGTGACTTCATGGTCTTACCAGTGAATTCATCGCACGACGTCCTCATCGGGAGAGAAGGATTGGCAAAATTTAACTGCAACGCGTCCACGCCGCACCAGATGGTCGGTTTTCCAACGCGTGGAGGGGTAGCTTTCATACGTGGCAACAAAAATTGCCATGCAACAGACACATGCAAGCCTCCCAAGATTATGAAGCCAGCAAACCGCACTGATCCCGAAAAATGGGTCATCAACCCTAAATTCCCGGATCAGACGGTTGTCATAGGCCCAGTAATCTCCGACACCATACGTGCGCATTTGAAGCAGTTATTAACTAAGAACATGGATGTCTTCGCTTTCCAACCTGCGGATATGGTTGGCGTTCCCCGCCACATCGCGGAACACAAGCTCAACGTCTACAAGTCCATGGAACCAATCGTCCAGAAAAAACGCAGTATGGGGCCGGAAAAAACAAAGGCCATGAATGAGCAAGTTGCTGAACTATTGGACGCAGGCATCCTGCGAAGAACAAGATACCAAACTTGGGTTGCCAACCCAGTTATGGTCGGGAAGTCCAATGGAGGCTGGCGGATGTGCGTGGATTACAAAGACATAAACAAGGCATGTCCGAAAGACTGTTATCCGCTTCCCGAAATTGACTTGAAGGTAGACTCGTTGGCACCGTTCCGATTCAAGTGTTTCCTCGATGCTTACAAAGGGTATCATCAAATTCAGATGGCCAAGGAGGATGAAGACAAGACATCCTTCCGCACAGATACAGGCACTTATTGCTATACAAAGATGCCATTTGGATTAAAGAATGCAGGGGCCACATATCAGCGCTTAATGGACGCTGTGTTCAATGAACAAATCGGAGTCAATCTCGAGGTATACGTAGACGATTTGGTTATCAAAAGCACAGAAGAGGACCAAATGCTCTTGGATATCCAAAAAACTTTCGATCAACTCCGCACAGTCCGGATGAAACTTAATCCGAGCAAGTGTTCTTTTGGAATGGAGGAAGGCAAATTCTTGGGAGTGATTGTCACCAAAGATGGTTTCCTAGCAAACCCTGATAAAGTACAAGCAATCGAGCGCATGCCGTCCCCATCATCCGTTCGGGAAGTCCAGACACTCATGGGACGCCTAGTGGCTCTGAATCGCTTTCTTTCCAATTATGCGTCAAAGTCATTCCCTTTCGTGAACACATTAAAAAGTTGCCTCAAGAAATCAAATTTCAAATGGACAGAAGAAGCCGAGGCTGCCTTCAAGGAAATGAAAGAATGCTTAAGTCACTTGCCTACGCTCACAGCGCCACTTCCAGAAGAGCCATTGACGTTGTATTTATTAGTAACGGAAAAAGCAATTGGTGCTGTTCTCCTGGTTGATCGGAAAGGCGTTCAAACTCCAGTGTATTATGTCAGTAGAACCTTGCTTGACGCGGAGACTCGGTACTCCACGATGGAAAAGCTGGTGCTAGCATTGGTACACGCATCAAGAAGACTGTGGAGATACTTCCAAGGACATCCCATAAATGTCCTAACTGACTTCCGCATAAATGACATCCTGCGCAAACCAGAGTTGTCAGGACGCCTGGCTAAGTGGGCCATTGAGCTGGGAGAACACACAATTGAATACAAGACCAGAACATCCTTTAAGGGGCCTTCGCCGCGGAGGTCCCTTCTGAAAGCATAACTGAGTGTCAGCAAGCACATGTCACTTCTCCCACTCCTGAGCCAGCAGAGAAATGGGAATTATATACAGATGGGGCATGCAATGACGACGGCGCTGGAGTAGGTTTGCGCTTAATCACACCGGATGGGAAGGATTTCACCTACGCAATCCGCCTTGATTTCCCAACTACAAACAATGAAGCGGAATACGAGGCATTGCTCGCAGGGTTGCGCATTGCAAAGAAGATGGGTGTGCAACACTTGGAAGCCCACGTCGATTCTCAGTTGGTTGCCAACCACATCGACGGCTCATACGAAGCACGAGAAGCATCCATGATTTTATACTTGTAGCAGGCCAAGGCCCTCATGCGTGACTTCGCATACTGCAAGCTTCACCACATCAAGCGAAGTCAAAATAAACCGGCGGATGCGTTAAGCAAGATGGCATCAACAGTTTTTGATCATTTGGCAAAGGACGTGCGGGTGGAAGTCTTGGATCACCCATCAATGCCACAAAAACAAGTTAATGTTGTCCAAACTGGCAAGACCTCTTGGATAACCCCGATCAAGGCTTATCTCACGCATGGGACGCTTCCGGACAACAAAGCAGAAGCTCGAAAGCTCCAAAACAAAGCATTGCATTACCAAGTCATTGATGGAATACTGTACCGGCGCTCGTACCTAGGGCCATTGCTACGTTGTGTTGACTCCGCAGAATCAACTTACCTTATCAAAGATATACACGAAGGGTCATGCGGACTACACGCGGGCCCAAGGATGGTTGTGGCCAAATTAATGAACGCGGGGTACTATTGGCCCGGAATGCACATGGACGCCATGACAGAGTTGCGCAAATGCAAGTCTTGCCAACGCCATTCGCCAGGAACTCTGCGGCCCAAGAATAATTTGGTACCCGTCACCGCGGCATGGCCATTTCAAAAGTGGGCCATTGACCTCGTAGGCCCATTCCCCACAGCTCCCGGAAACGTGAAGTACTTGGTAGTGGCAATTGACTACTTCACCAAATGGGTGGAAGCAAAAACCTTGGCATCCATCGACGGAAAAAGCATCAAAAAGTTCATTTGGGAATTCATCATTTGTCGTTTTGGCTTACCAATGGAGATCATAAGTGATAATGGAACGCAGTTCGCGGAGCAACACTTGCAAGAATGGTTATCTTCCATGGGTATCAAGCAGATATTCACCTCAGTAGCACATCCGCAGGGCAATGGACAAGTTGAGCGTGCAAACAGAAGCATAGTAGAAGGAATAAAAACCAGGCTTGGCACGAAGCGCACTGGTTGGGTGGATGAACTCCCTCATGTCCTATGGGCTCATCGCACGTTGTCCAAGACAAGCAACGGGGAAACACCGTTCAGCCTCACATACGGAACAGAGGCTGTCATACCTGCGGAACTGCATTGCGCTTCACCAAGGATCTTATTGGCAAATCATCGGGTAAATGACACAGAGTTAAAATTAAATCTGGGCCTGTTAGATGAGCGCAGAGACATGGCAGCTATCAAAGAGGCCAATTATAAGCGACAGCTCGAAAAGTACTACAATGCAAAGGTCAAGGCAGAGGCTTTCCGTGTTGGGGACTATGTTTTCCGCAACAATGAGGCATCCAACGCGGAGAAGCCAGGTAAACTTGCGCCAAACTGGGAAGGACCATACAAGGTGCAAGAAGTATTGGGGAAAGGCGCTTATGCGCTAGAGCGTTTGGATGGCACCCCAATTCCACGCACGTGGAACGCAGCCCAGCTACGCATCTGTTACCTGTAAGGCATTGTTTCACATTTGTAATAAACAGCCTATGGCTGCGTTCATTTCAGTTTCAATAAAGAGAATTTTCATTTTTCATTTATATTCTTTCAAATATGGATTACATGCAATGTCAATCATGACCAAAAAAGAATTACAAAGCCATCAACCAGTTACAAAAAACAGCCCTAGTATTACACCTATGCCACTAACCAAAACAAAACAAAAGAGCAAAAGGAGTGGCAAAACACAGGCATAATCAATACAATATTTGCACCACTGACTACTTAGCAACAACACCAAAAAACCATAGTTACTACCCCTGTGCATTGCTGTTCCTACTAATTTGCATGCTGCCAACCGGTGGGTGTTCGACGAAGCCTAAGTTTGGGAGTCTTCGGAAAATCACCAAGCTCGTCCAGCTTCTTTACCTTCACAGGAACAACAGAAGGACCCTGCTCTCCTGGCTGGCTCACTTGATCTTCAGTCAATAGAAGATAACCACAATAAGTGGCCAGCTGATGCATAGCAGTCGGAGGGACCTTAATCACAGGGGGATGATCAGACAACATCAACATTCCTTGAAGTGCTTCAACTTCAGCTTTTGTAATTTTTAGAGGAGAAGCCATAAGGGTGATAGAGGAAAAGAAAGAAGGAGTTATGAACAAAATATTAATCAGTAATTAGCCTTTTATAGACGTGGCAAAGCAGCGCATTAATTACCATTAATGGTTAACACTCGAGTAGGGATGCCAACAGTCACATCAGTCAATAGAGCGCCGTCAAACCTGTCAGATGACATCAGCAAACTGACACAGGTAGCGTCCTTTTCAAAATTTACGTCAGACACTCATCATTGCAAATTTAAAGCATCACACAAAGCATGAGTCAACAGAATTTTAAAGGGCAGAATACAAAGAGATAAATAATTGTTCAGCAAAATAACAAGAGTTCAAAACAACAAGGGAAGACAAAAACAGTTACTCGTAATCTATGAGATCTATATAAGCATCGTCTTCAGCTTCTTTATTCAGCGCGCTGGAACCTGCACCAGCAGCGGATGACTCACCTCCTCCCTGCGCCGCAACCCTCCGCGCCTCTTCCTCTTTTCGCTCTTTCTCCTCCAACTCCGCGCCAAGGCGATCAGATTCTTCAAAATACTCGCGCAGTTGCCCAATGGGGTCCTCAGTCTTCAAGCATTGGTCCACTACATCGAAGACATCAAAGGTGAGAGTCTTGAACTCCTCCTGCGCAGCAATGGCTTCATCCTCATATGGCTTGCCAAAATGTTCTCCATCTTCCAGCGCTAAACCAGCAGCATGATGGTGATAGCCCTCAGTAAATCCTTGCTGCAGGCCACTCCGCATGGATGTCGCTCCAATCTTCGCCACAGCATCGCCAAACTTTGGCTCATTCCATATGCGTTTAAAGACCTATGGATTGCACAAACAACTAGTTAACACTATGACAATATGGTTAAGCATACAACGGAAATCAAAAGAAATTTTACCCCTTGAAGACCATGCTGCATCATCCAAGATAGTCGCTCACGAGCAGCTTGAGAAGTCTGCACAACATTCTGAAGCTCATTCTGAGTCTGCTGAAGGCTTATCTCCAGCTGCACGCGCGATGAGTCTAGCAAGGCATTGGTTTCACCAAGTTGAGCTTTCTCACCAGCAAGACCCTTCACTTGTTCTTCCTATTCTGACATTCGCGTTGTGGCAGTCACAAGGGCCTCATGCTGATCCTTCAACTTGATAACAGTGTCAGCAAGCTCAGCTTGCTTCGCATCAAGCGCCTTTTGTTTTTCCTCTGCCTCGAGAACTACTCGGGCAAGATCATTCTTTAACTTTTCAACAGCTTTTCGACCACGATCAAGGTCTACATTGGTACGCTCACAAGACTCTTTCCAGAGCTTGGCAGCCTCCATTTTCTCCGTCTTCAACTTCTGGATCTCACCCTCTGCGGTCCGAAGCTGACCCCTCAACTGCTCAACTTCTGCGCGAGAATCTGCGCGGAAGCGCTGGAACTCTTCCTCTCTCTTTCTTTGTGCATCTTCTGCACTCTTTAAAGCTTGCCAAGATCGTTGAAACTCCTCTTCTCGCCGCATAAATGACCCATAGTTACTGAAGCAAAGGGCCAAGTTCAGGCTCATATCAGACAACAACGAACGACGGTCAATGCCATCCTGGTAATCTCGTTCGCTAGGCGGAACAGCATAGGAGATAAACTCTTCCGCGTCCAGCGGATTGGTAAAGCGAGTTGTTTGCCTTATATCCCAGCGGGGTTGATATGGCCTGTTTGGATCATAGTCTGGGGGAGCTACCCTTCCCCTACTTCCACTTGTTCTTCCTGAACCCCGAGCTGTTTCGGTCGAACTCTTTTTAGGAGTCGAAAAGGACAACACCATATCTGCGGACACCTTCTCCGCAACAACCTCAGGGGAAACAGGCTTGCTTGATTCAGGAGGTTGGTCAAGCTGCGTACTTTTCCCTTCACATGATATGTCCGCCGACATATTTGGGGCATCAACTTCCGTCTGCAACGGCTCAGTCATGGGACGCTTCTCCGCTTTTTTACTCGCTTCCGGAGACAGCGTTACACTTTCAACATGAGAAGACAACTGGGTCTCCAACACGGACAAGTTTGTCCCTTCCACATTCTCAATAACAGGTTCAAGGACCCTCTTCGCAATCACAACCGGTTTCTTAAAGGTCCCTTGCAGAGCAGGACCTTTACCTGGAACATCACATAAGAGGAAACAATCATTTCCCACTCTCAATCAAAGACAAAATAAACAAGTCAAGCTGAGGAACTTAGCAGAGGTTTTCTTGACAGATTTCACGAACAAGGGCTGACGTCTAGGCGGAGGTTTGACAACCATCTTCGCGTCAGTAGGCATGACGCTTGTCTCCCCACCAGTGGTTGAATCAACATCCACAAGTGACGATATCGCCTTCACGTTCTCCGAGGACGGTTTGGGAACTTGCACCTGCTTCTGGGCAAGGTCCTCGAGACGCTTTTGATACAACTCAGAAGATACCTCAGCGGAATCGTCGATAGGTGTCGGCCCGCGGGTACGTTGGCCCTTAACGTCCTCATCCGATTCCGTATCTTCATCGTCCCCCTTGGAAACTGTAGAGCTGGAAGCCACCTTCTTCCTTTTTCGCGATTCCTTTCGTTGACGCTTTGGGCCAGTCCCTACAACCACACGCAACAAGGGTTCAGATAACATCATTATTAGAGTTACAACAAGCATGCTTACCTGTACATGACATCTTTTTACGACCTGGGGAGACTTCCCCCGGGTCAACCCCAATTCTCTTCACGGGGTGGATTCCTGCGCCTGAAATAAAGGGCACGTCGGATCAGTGCATGAGCTACGCGGATTACAACGCACCCTCTCGGCGCAGGAACTTTCCGCAGCGGCAAAAAGTTCGCAAATCAAACAGAAAAGAGCAGAGTAAAGAATAACCTGTGCGCGCATAATGACGCGGAGCGTCCTTGAGTTGAGGCATCAGAAAATTGCGCTCCAACCGCTCAATCACTGAGGGAGCCCTAGGGGGTACAGCCGTGTAACTCAGCTTCGCCACACCCCGGCGTCGAACAGATCAAACTTCGTCATCCCTGTAGGCAAAGACAGAATAGAGATTGAGCAAAGCCGCAGTAGGCTCATAGCCTTGTCACTTACTAGCATCAGCCGCAGTAGGCTCATAGCCTTCCGGGTTCCCCAAGCGACTGAGACCCAACATCACTAGCACTCACTCAGGACATTTCTCCATAGACAATGGAGTAGAGTGAGAGCACAGGGTCTCATACCAAGGTTGGTTTTTGTAGTCCTTCATGGGCGGGAACTCCGCAATCCTCTCCTTTACCCCAACACTCATCCACTGCAGGGCAGCAGGAATCACCCCCCTATGAATGTAGAAAAATTTTTCTTTCCAGTCATACATCGATTTCGGACTCTCAGAGACAATCTGAGTCCGATTCCTCCGGGGTGAAACACTATACCACCCGGGTCCTCCACGAGCCTCTTCAAGAACGTAAAAAACGTTCAGCATATCAAAAGTAGGCTCCAGGTCCAAGGACCGACAGGTGGCCTCAAAATGAACAAGCCTAGCAAGGCCAAACGGAGTCATCTGTGTAGGATGAACCCCATACTTCATGAAAGTGTTCACCAAGAACTTGGTAATGGGAAGACGGAAGCAACATCGAGTAAAAAACGCTTCATACAGGGCAATCTTACCAGGAGTGGCCTCCAATGCCGTTTTACCAGCAGCTGGTAACTCTGGCTCCCAGTCGGCCTCAATCCCGTACTGATCAAGAAATGTGGAAAAAGAGGAGGCATCCCACTTGATAATGGTGGTGTTGATACTCTTCTCTGTTTTCTCGGTTGTTTTTGATTGATCAACAGGACAAGAGGTTTCTTGAGACATGTTTAGATAAGTATAAAGCACAGGAAATTAACCGAAGGCAAGAAAAGGACGTTGAGAAGTCTGAGATGCAAGGAATGGGAATAGTGAAACTTGAAAAAATTTGAAATGATTTTATACTATGTGCAATAACTGCCACTGACGTCAGCCTGGGTAAAGGAAACGACTTTACACGTGACACGTGACACGTGGCATTGAACAGCTAAATAGGCAGCACACGCGCCCTACACGCGCTCAGCACGCGCCTGACTCAGCCGTCTGCCATAACTGATGGGACGCTCACTGACACAAGTGTAGCTTGTAACAGACGCTACCCACCATCCTTCGCTCAGTAGCAGACAACTGTCCTCAACCAATGTGACACATCAAGCGGTCGCGGAGAATTAACGTCAAACAAATTACCGTTCTCCGCACTCCGTAGTGGCGACACTCCGTGTCCTCAGTAATCCGACCAAACCCTCCACCAACAGCCTCGTTTTCACTACCAAAGAAGGATGAGCTATCATCCGGAAGCCACTATTATGAGTCCACCATCCACCCTCTTCCCTCATACACTCGAGAAAAGGGTACACACTGGACTGGGGGGACTTGATGGGATTGGGTGCTCATCATTGCGCAGAGCATACCCAAACCCGGAATACAACCCCGCGGAGCAACTCTCCGCGCACAAGGGAAACTTCCCCAGCAAGGAAGGCCACAACGGACTTCCTACAATCATGGAGTGATGCACACGCGCGGAAGCGGTAAAAGCGGTAATCGTTCCATATTTCCTTATTTATAGCTTTCCCTTAACCACTTTACTAATATAGTCTAGGGTAGTGGAGACAACCCTAATCGGGCCTGGCCCATTACGATTAGGGTTTTGGGTAATAGTGGCATACGTCCACCTCTATATAAGGGATCACATCCCTAATAGAGAGGACACTTTTGGCTAACCCTAAGAGCTATCATACTTGATAGTATCCCCATTCACCCACGTTTTTGTTATACACTACTACCTTGCGTAGTCGTCTCCCTACCCACATCAACTTTACTTGCAGGTTACTCCAATCCTGGAAGTGCTAGTGAAGGATCAATCTTGTGGTTGCATCTAGTCTATCATCCCTACCAGGAGGTTAGACCACCTGTTTCTTCAGGTGGCTAACCTAGTCAAGGTAGAGAAATCAAATGGCGGCTGGCGCATGTGCGTGGACTACAAGGATCTCAACATAGTGTGTCCCAAGGATTGTTATCCTTTGCCGGAAATAGATTTGAAAGTGAATTCTTTAGCACCCTACAAGTTTAAATGCTTTCTAGATGCATACAACGGTTACCATCAGATTCACAAGGCTCAGGAAGACGAAGATAAGACAACTTTCCGCACCGATATGGGTACTTTTTGCTACACCAAGATGCCTTTCGGTTTGAAGAACGCGGGGGCTACGTATCATCATCTTATGGACGCAACTTTTGTTAATCATATAGGTGTCAACCTTGAAATTTAAGTTGACAACATGGTTATCAAGAGCAGGAAAGAAGATCAAATGCTGATGGACATCCAGAAATATTTGATCAACTAAGAAGTGTCCGCGTGAAACTCAATCCCTCTTTTAGTATGGAGGAAGGTAGGTCTTTGGAGTCATTGTCACGCGCTAATCCAGAGAAAGTTCAAGCAATTGAGCGCATGCCTTCCACTTAATCGGTAAAGGAGGTTCAAAAACTAATGGGTCGGCTTGTCGCCCTTAATTGTTTTGTAGCAAATTACGCTTTGAAGTCATTCTCGTTTGTGGATACTTTGAAGAATTGTTTGAAAAATCGAACTTCCGGTGGACACCTGAGGTGAAAAAAGCTTTCAAAGATATGAAGCAATGTCTAATGAACTTGCCAATCTTGACGACACCATTGGCGAAAGAGACACTTACACTATAACTCTCTGTCTTAGACAGGGCGGTAGGCGCAATGCTACCGGTAGACTGCAAAGGGATTCAAAATGCGGAAATAAGATACTCCACCATGGAAAAACTCGTTTTAGTTCTTGTTGACTCATCAAGAAGGCTGTGCAGGTACTATCAAGCACACCCTATTAACGTCATCACAGATTACAGAATCAACGATGTCTTGTGCAAACCAGAATTGTCTGGTCGACTTGCCACGTGGACGATCGAATTAGGTGAACACTTATGACACCCGTCGAAATCATAAGTCATATCCGTACATATAACTACACGTGAATACATTATGCATAGTATTTCATGCCATATCTTCTGTCAAAATTGAATCATACAGGGTTCCAACGAGACAATCCCGAGACATGCAGTCTAACATTAGACACACTAGTTAGTAGAAGGCCTCAGTTAGTTAAATATGCCTTACTAGACTATAGGAAATCCATGCAATTGAACAAGAATTCCCAACTAGTTACCCGACAAGGACAAAGTCAAACAATGATCATTAACAAAAGTGGTTACTAATATACATGTAGTAAACTAGTACGTGTACAAACAAATGTCCATTTGTAACCTTAAACTTGATCCATCTAGACTTACATGAACATGAGGATCAAACAAACACATTAACATACATACATACAAGCCTACGGCTATGCATACATACATGCACAACAAGATCCCATCAAATCCAAGACTATTGCCTTTAGAGGATCTAGTTCACCTTAGTGAACAACACTTACAGATGTTGACTTGCCAAAAATGCCTTGTTCTTTCCCAATAGAATTTTCGGTTCACTATTTCCCAAGGAAAGAAAGTATGTATTGTTTTGGACACTACTTAAGACACACTCACACCTCTATGCACACACACACACGGCTCCATACACATAGGGTGGAGAAGTGACAAACTATCTATACACACATATACATACTCGCATATATATACACACATGTCTATTCCCCTGCAAACACAAGCCTATTAGTTACACACCCATCCATGTTTATCACCAACAAGGCAAGCACTATTCACCTTCACAATTCCCATGTAGTGTTGACCATCCAAAATTGTCACCCAATGCTTGCAAGAAATCGGCTAGCATGTTCCCAAGTAAAACACTATTGAGCCAAAGTCAACACCTTACACCAAGATAGCAAAAACATAAAACACTTGAGCATGATCACCTTGTCCAACTTACCACAATTGCAATGCCCCTTCCCCATGCTCCTTTTCGGCCGAACCCACCCCACATCACCAAACAAAACCACAAGTCAAACCCTTATCCTTACAAGACTCCTAGAGAATGTACACTAAGAAAACAAGAGGTTGACTTACCTAGTTTGTGAACCAATGAGACTAGCTCCTCCCCTCACCCATTCGGCTATAAATAGGGACCAAGAAAGACATGAGAGAGACACCACAACACCTCTCAACTCACTAACACTTGAACTCTCTTCCCCTTTCCTTTGCACCTAATCGGCCGAAGCCCAAGGACCCACAAAGGGCTTTGTTGGAGCAAGCTTCACTACCAATTAGGAGTCCCAAGTTATTATCTCACATCTAGGAACCTCGAGGAAGGAAGGAAGGAAGTTAGCTTATTATTTTCTTGTTTTACTCGGCTACATACGTGAGGTATGGTACCCGAACTATAGTCTTGTTACATGAGAATTTAGTTATGCACATTGGTCACCCGAAGCTTACATATACTCGCACACCTTCACAACACATTTATTCTTGAAACTAACTAACTTTACAACTCAAGTTTTGATAATAAAGGTTCAATGATCTAGTTATGTATACATACATGTTCACATTGATGACTATACATTGGAACACATGGATATGGACATTGTAAGAACACACACATACATATATATGTGCGTGCGTGTGTGAAAGGCCAAGACCCGGCCCAAGAACAACCTATTTTACCTACGATAGACAATATACAACATGGTTTGGTTTATGAACATGTGTTTAGAATAACAAAACATGTGTTAACTAGCTTAACATGTGCATTTTCTCAAAAACATAAAGTTATGCATGAATAAGCAAAGATAAGACACTTGGATGTGTCATTTTTACACAAAACTATCATGAGATATGTCCATGTGCCATCCTAAACCTACAAAACTGTGACATAAAGACCACTCGGTAACACTTAGTAAGTCACCACATATGTTTTGCCAAAAACAGGAATAAAACATAGCTACCAGGGTAACAGAATGAAAAATTATTAACAAATACAGTACATGACACCCGTGGATAGTGGTACAGAGGCCCCTAGTCCATAGGTGTTACAGTCGGGTGAACAGTTGCATGGTAGTTAGAGCCAAACATAGACCTAAGTTGCTTTTAACTACATTTAGGGATCTTAACCAGACACACAGTACCAGATTCAGTTAAGTTAGCATCCAGACATCAAGTGAGTATTCACGGCCCTTTTTTTTACAGTTTTTACATTTTTCCGGGGGAAAAACATGCGTACAGTTTTCAGTTACAATACATGACTATTATGTGAACATGAGACAGTACAGTTCAGGATCCATTAAGCCCTTGTGTCATTCATCATACAATAACCATTAGCTATGGACTTAGCCATGAAACACCGGGATAGATCTATTGGGTTGACACCCCCATTCTTGGTCAGTCGCTCTGACCGGATGACAGATATCAAAAGAGTGCTTGTATTTCACATTATTTCATTGTCTTTAGTATACAATGGGCGAGGCACAACATGTCAAGGTTTGGTTATGGGCTCATGTCAGATCACATAACGGTAATTGCCCTAGCTAGTCAATGATCTAGTCGGTTTTGGATTACATATCCACCATATGGAAAACCCGTGAACTCACCAACTTTATGTTGACCCATATATTTTATGTGCATGTTTTTCAGGAAATTAGCATGGACTATGGAACTTGCAGGGGTCGCGTGCGAGCATTTGTGGGATACCTTCTTTTGGACAGTTGTGTGGTCATAATAATTGTAGACATTTAGATACAATGGTTTTAGTATTAAACAATTAACGTATGTTGAACGGATTTGGTTTTTTAATGGAAGTTCCTACATTGTTTTAATTCATGCTCGTGTAACCTTTTGTTCTTGGAAATCTTTTGAAGTCGCACCTCGCGTTTCCGCCTTGGCGGGTGTGACAACAATCGATTACCTACAAAACTACGCCCTCGTTCAAAAGGCAGATACTCGCAGATTTTGCAACAGAAGTTCCTGCGGACAAGTTAGAAGAATGCAAAGTAGAAATGGAACCGGAATTCATACAACACGACTCTTAAAGATGGTCTCTTTTCACCGACGGAGTATGTAGTGACGACGGTGCGGGTGCTGGATTGCGTCTAATCACCTCAGAGGGTAGAGAGTTCACATATGCTATCAATTTGGATTTACAGACCACAAACAATGAGGCAGAATATGAAGCCCTTTTAGAAGGGCTCCACATAGCCAAAAGGATGGGTGCCAACAGCTTGGAAGCACACGTAGATTCAATGCTAGTCACGAGCCATGTCGACGACACATTTGAAGCTCGCAAACCAATAACGATTCTTTATTTGGAACAAGCTAAGGAACTAATGCTCCACATCAAGGCCTACTTAGCCTCTGGAGTTCTGCTAGAAAGACCGGCAGAGGCTCTTAAGATTAAGCATAAAGCACTCCAATATTAGTTGTCCGACGACATAATATATCGCCGTTCATATCTGGGTCCGTTGCTCCTATGTGTTGACACTGCATAAGCAATGTACCTAAACAAGGACATTCGTGAGAGCATATGTGGGTTGCATGCAGGCCTGTGAATGGTTGTGGCAAAAATAATGAATACTAGCTACTACTGGCCCGGAATGCACGTGAACGCAGTGACGGAACTGCGTAAGTATGACTCCTATCACGACATGCTCCAGGCACTCTATGCCCCAAGAATAACTTAGTCCCCATGACTACAGCTTGGCCTTTCCAAAAGTGGGCTATTGACCTTGTGGGTCCGTTCCCCATGGCTTCCGGCAACGTCAAGTACCTGATCGTCGCCCTCGATTATTTTACAAAGTGGATACGCATACTTACCTAACATGCTACCGGAAAGAATGTCGTTTTCTTTTTTCTCATAACTCTGATTCTGAGCATGATAACGGTAAGGAACCTGAAAAGTCACTACACCGTGAATACTGGAAAGAAGAATTAGAACTGTCTGAGAGTGGGGATGAGGACCCCAATGAGGAACCTCAAGTCCCAGCACCAAAAGCAGATCCGCAAACTAGTCACTGGGCTTGGTATCCCAATTTGTTGCATATGTGGGTGAGTGGGAATGGGGTGCCACAAAGGGTACCACCTATTTTGGATTCATGGGAGAGAACTATTAAAGGTATTGTGAGACGTGTCAATTCTGGGTTGGAAAATGCCTACACATCAGTTCAGCATTTCAAGTGGCGGAGAAAGACCGTAGAAGAACGTTTGCATCATTTGGTGGGTCAATTTGGACATTTGATGACTGAGTTAGCTATCACTAGACAGGAGTTGAACACTATACGTGATCGGCGTTTATAATCCCTAGCACACGGAGAGGAAGTAGAAGAAGAAATGGAGGAGGAACCCGAGGAAGAGGTCGAGGTACACGAGGAGGAAGTCGAGGAGAAGCTGGAGGAAGAATTTGACCCCATTGAGATTGAGGAGAGCGAGGATGAAGGCGCTTGCATCACGTCGGATAATGAAGATGATGATTCTTATTTGTTTTAGATCTATTTCTTGTCCTATTTCTCTTTTAGTATTTCAAACTCGAGTAGTTGATTAGAAAAATATTTTGGTGGATTCATGGATTATTTCTTTATCGAAGTTGATTTTCTTTTTATGTTATTTTGAGTTTGAAATCTACTCTTTATTCTAGTTTGCTTGCACCGAGTGTGAACGATCATTTGTTACGCATATTTTTGTTTTTCTCATGGGTATAATGTAAATGTAGAATCTCAATGGCGGGACGTGGAAACATTCACATGACTCTGGCTGAGTTGAACGCACTGATCAATGATAGGGTGGTCGGGGCCCTCACAGCTTTGTATGTTGGTAACGACTATTTCAATCTATTCTATCTCTTTCTAACCGTTCGCCATTAACATCCTATCTTACTCGAAACCTCTATTACTCTTTGTGCTTAGGCCAACCAACTCATAACCCACCTGCTTGTACTTTCAAGTCATTCATGGACAGCAAGCCACACACATTTGGTGGACCAAGGGGAGTAGTCGGGTTACTTAGGTGGTTCTAGAAGATCAAGTCAGTCTTTACTATGTTCAATTGTCTACATGCTGATTGGGTGAAGTATGCTACTGGCACCTTAGAGGGTGCAACGCAACCTGGTGGAATGCACAGGTACAAATGTTGGGGGTATACATAGCTAATGTTACTCCATAGGCTGACTTCAAGGAACTGATGAAGGAAGAATACTGTCCTCGAGATGTGATCAAGAAGTTGGAACCTGAGTACTTCACTCTGAAGATGGTAGGGTCAGAGATTGAGAAATACACTACTCAGTCTCATGAATTGGCTGCAATGTGCCCTAACCAGTCCACCCCGCCGTATAAGCATATTAAGCTGTACATCAAGGGACTGGCACCACAGATCAAGGGCCTGGTTACTGCTGCGATGTTGGACAACATTTAGCAGATCATCCGCTTAGCTCATAAGCTGACGGACCAGAAGGTTGAAGAGGGGCTCTTACCCCCACTTGGTGCTTGGTCATCTACCACCGGGGATAATAAGAAGAAATGGGAGAATGTGACAGGAAAGTTCTTGGGCAGTAATGACGACATTCAGCAGCAACATCACAAGAGGCCAGATAACAGCAATAGTAATCGTGACAACAAGAACCAGAACCAGAACCAGGGAAGCTATTAGGGGAATCGCCCTAAGTGCACCAAGTGCAACTATCATCACTTTGGGCAATGTGAAAAGGGAAAGTGTGATTGGTATGGTAAGATGGGGCATGTGTCTAAGGATTGTAGGGTTCAGTTACTGGGCGCCCGCAGGCACCACAACAGGAATAACAACAATAGAGAAATTGTTAGTGGTGCTATCAGTGTGGGAATGAGAATCACTTCAAGAAGAACTGCCTATAGCTGAACATGAATGGTAAAAACAACACTGGTGTCACAACAATAAGGGGGGGGGGTAACAACAATGCTGGGAATAACAACAATAATGCCCCAATGCTGGGAACAAAAACAACAACGGTGCTCGGAGAAGAGCGTTTGTGATAGGCTCGGGGGAAGCCAGGAATGACAACAATGTGGTGATGGGTACATGTTCCTTAAACAACAAAGTTGCTTCTGTTTTTTATGATAATCGTGCGGATTATAGTTTTGTGTCATTAAAATTTAGCAAACTCCTAGGATCAACCACAACACTTCTTGATTCTAAACTTATTGTAGAGTTAGTTGATGGTAAGCCTATTGAGGCAACCCATGTCCATCGCGAGTGGAGAATTCTTATATGTTCAAGGTGATCGGGGTGGTGCTATGGTGGGCATCATCTTAATTTTGAAAGCCCAGAAGTCTATTCGAAAGGTTTATCCAGCCATTCTGGCTAATATTTCTGATACTCAAGGTGAGGAGTTGAAAATCGAAGACATTCCTATCATTCGTGATTACCCAGATGTTTTTTCCTGAAAACTACCAAGACTTCTACCTATTCGCCAAGTGGAGTTCCAAATCGATGTTGCACCTCGAGCAACCCCAGTTGCACGCGCACCATATCATCTTGCACTAGGCGAACTTCAAGAGCTATCCACCCAACTCCAAGAGCTATTGGATAGGGGTTTCATTAGACCTAGTTCTTCACCTTGGGGAGCCCTAGTCCTGTTTGTCAAGAAGAAGGATGGGACTTTCTGCATGTGAAATGACTACCATGAGGTGAACAAGGTGACTGTCAAAAACCGATACCCACTGCCATGCATTGGTGATTTGTTTGACCAGCTTCAAGGGTCAAGCTTCTACTCTAAAATTGATTTGATATTAGGGTACCATCAACTAAGAGTCCGAGAGGAATATGTAGCCAAGATAGCCTATGGAACTCGATATGGACATTATGAGTTTCTGGTCATGCTATTTAGGCTAACCAATGCACTAGCAGTTTTCATGGATGTTATGAACCGTGTGTGCAAATGTGACTTCTAGATTCGAGAAGTTCAATTCCTAGGACATGTAGTCAATGATGCTGGAATACATGTGGATCCCACGAAAATCAAGCGTTGGTAGGCACCTAAGACTCCTACTGAGGTGCACCAATTTCTTGGTCTTGCGAGATATTATCACAGATTCATTGAGGGATTCTAAAACATTGCTTAACCACTCACTGCTCTTACACAGAAGGGTATCACTTATATGTGGGGATATGCCTAAGAATCTACTTTCCAATTGTTGAAACAAAAACTCTGCAGTGCACCAATCCTATCATTACCTGAGGGTACAAATAACTTTGTGGTGTACTGTGATGCTTCTATTCAAGGTCTCGGGTGCATGTTGATCCAGCGTGAGAAGGTTATCACATATGCTTCGTGACAGTTGAAGGTTCATGAGAAGAACTATACTACTCATGACTTTGATCTCGGAGCATTTGTGTTTGCTCGAAAAATATGGAGGCACTATTTGTATGGAACAAAGTGTAACATCTTCACTGATCAGAAGAGCCTCCGACACATATTTGATCAGAAGGAGTTGAACATGCGACAACGTCGTTGGGTCGAACTCTTGAATGATTAGGACTGTGCCATCAAGTATCATCTAGGTAAAGCTAACGTAGTAGCTGATGCCCTCAGTCGTAAAGGGTCGAAATCTAAGTGAGTTCGAGCCTTGCAACTTGCTATTCACTCTAACCTTCCTGATCAGATTTGTGAAGCTTAGGTTAAAGCTTTGATGGATGAAAAGTAAAACTTGAAACACTGCATGGTGCTGATAAGCACTTGAAATTGAAATCTGATGGGCGTCTGTATTTATGAATCGAGTCTAGATTCCACTCTTTGGGGATCTCAAACAACTTTTTCTTGATGAAGCTCACACTTCTTGATATTTACTGCATTCGGGGTAAGATGTACCAAGATCTCAAAACACTCTATTGGTGGCCAAACATGAAAGCTGAAATAGCAACTTATGTTAATAAGTGATTGACTTGTGCCAAGGTTTAGATTGAATATCAAAAACCTTTGTGCCTACTTCAACTACTAGAAATACCCATGTGGAATTGGGAGCAGATTTCTATGGACTTCATCACGAAACTTTCGAAAACACCTAGTGGATGTGATACCATTTATTTTATTGTCGATCGTTTGACCAAATCCGCTCACTTCTTGGCAATTAAGGAGATGGATAAAATGGACCGTCAAGCCACAATCTACATAAAGGAAATTGTCTCAAGGCACGGGGTGCCTACTTCTATCACATCTGATAGCGATATGCGATTTACTTCTCGTTTCTGGATCACTCTCCATAAGTCTTTGGTAACTCGCTTGGAAATGAGCACATCTTATCACCCTCAGACTGATGGTCAGAGTGAGCACACTATTCATACATTGAAAAATCTACTACGAGTTTGTATAGTAGATTTTGGCAATGGTTGGGAGAAACATTTGCCGTGGGTGGAATTCTCGTACAACAATAGTTATCATACTTCCATTCAGTGTGCACCATTTGAGGTATTGTATGGACGCAAATGTAGATCTCCCATATGTTGGGCTGAGGTTGGAGATAGCCTGTTGACAGGTCCTGAACTTGTACATAAAACGTCTGCGAAATTTATACAAATCAGAAACCGTATGGCAGTTACTCGTGATTGGCAGAAAAGTTACGCTGATAAGCGTAGGAAACCTTTGGAATTTTAAGTTGGAGACAAGGTAATTTTGAAAGTGTCGCTTTGGAAAGGTGTGATTCGATTTGGGAAACGGGGCAAGTTAATCCCGCGATATGTTGGACCTTTCGAGATAGTGGAAAGAATTGGTATGGTAGCTTACAGGTTGAATTTACCCGATGAAATCAGTGGAGTACACAACGTCTTTCACGTATCTAACCTCAAGAAATATGTGGCTGATGAGCTATTGGTAGTTCCACTGGAGGAGATCCGGGTGGATGATCAGTTGCGGTTTGTGGAAGAACCGATGGAAATTTTTGAACAGGGCGTTAAAAAACTTAGACATAGCAAAATACCTATTGTTAAGGTACGCTGGGGTTCCCGTCGAGGACCAGAATACACTTGGGAACACATGGATCAGATGCGGTTTAAATACCCACCACTACAAAAAAATTGCCATTTTGTGACACACAAAAAGTGTCACAAGAAAACAAAAAAGTGACACTAAAGACCCTTATAGGAATGGGCGGCACACAAAACAAGTGTCACTAGAAGCTCTAACACTAAAGCCTTTTAGTGACACTTTTTTAATCTGCCGCACAAAGCTTTTAGGGCTTTAGTGGCACTGTTTTTTTTTGCCACAATATAGAAAAGACTTTTGTGGCACATATTTTGTGCCTCTAAAAACTTATTCTAGTTACATATTTATACTAGTTTTAGTGGCACTTTTTTGCCACAATATTGAAAAACCTTTTGTGTCGGTAAAAATTGCTTCTACTTATATATATGTATATTATTTAGTGGCACATAACAATATCACAACAATCACATTATTTACAATTTAAATATAAAAAAAAAGTTTGATAGAAACTGTAAATGTAGAAATCATAATATTATAACTTCAATAATAAATTCAATCCGAACCATATTTCAAACGTTGGCAACATATCCCAAATTTCAAATAGTTACACAAAAAGTCAAAACATTCTTTTGGGAAAAAATTCCACTATCATAAAACTTGGCTTCAAAGCTTCTCATGATATCTACCCTGTCATCATCAACCATATAAATAAGCATTAGTATTGATTCAATAAAATTTCAAAGTTCTTTAATTTATGAAACTTATTGTTCTTAATTCAAAAGAATATCGTGTATAACAAATGGCCGAAACAACTAACAATTTAACAAAAAACCAACATATAATATAATATGCAGCCATTTATAATTAGCCTAAACACCTAACTATACAAAAAACCAAACATATTACCTTAATTGAAAGGTCAACAAGAAGTTCAAAATCAATTGTCCAACCGTGTTTCTTACCCTGTAAAAGGGAAAGTTTTGGATGATCAATTTCATAGAAAGATTACAACATATGCACGTCCATTTAATATTACGAGGTAGTTAAAAAGTAACAAGTTAAGAGTAATTACCGTTATCATTATGACTTCCTGAAGATGATATTTCGTTAACTCGTAAAGAGTTGTTAGGGACCAAAGAACCAGTATTCGGGACCTAAAAGATATAAATGATAGTACATAAATATGTAATCATAAAAAAACAAATAATGGTTCATGTATGTAATTACCTGCATGTTTATATTGCTAAAAACCGAAGACAAATTTGCATTGGGGATATGTTCTTGGATGATGGTAGCCATAGCATTGACAACACTCGTTAGCTTATCAATAGTTTGTGAAGCTGTAAAAGAAGCACTATTACTTTTTGCAGCTGACATACTTCTAACTAATCGAATGTATCCTCTTTTCTCATGGCCTTTAACTTTTGAGTAGTCATCGTTTGTAAAATCATCTGGATTGTTGGGTGTGATTGTAGAGTCCTTTGCAATATGTTTTAATGAAGTCTAAACACATAATAAAATAGGTATCATAAAAATATATAAACACACCCATGATATATAGGAATGTTAAATACATTACCACAACTTGAGCAGCTTTATCATCAACAATGCTTCCATCTTTACAAGTGCGAGTTGCTATATACATTTCTCTTCGTGTTGGATATACACCATTATTCTTTGTCGCCTACAATTTATGTTTGAAGGTTAGTAAGGGAATTCACAAGTAAAAAAATATAATAATAAGTATCAAAAATAGATTGAATAATACCATTCATTAGCAAGTCTAGCAAACGACTTTGTCCCACTAACATGAGGCTGATTCATCTTTGAGCGGCTCAATCTTTTAACATTACATGTACTCTATGATAAATGGTAAAAAAGTACACAGTAAAAAATCTTTTAACATTGCAAGACCATAAAGCTTAACGACCATCAATGATGCATAAACAATTTGATCAAAATTCAAACAAATAATTGACTTAAAAATATCATGCATTTATATAACAAACTTACGTGGACACGATCTTATTTGATGATTCTTCAACCAATCAATATTTAGCTTTTCAACGCTTCGCTGAAATGGTCAACATTTTAGCAATGTTATCCTAACTTGGTTGGGTAACAGATCAAAACGGTAAAGAAAAGAAATTCATACCTTTAATCACCTTTCCCCACTTTCTTTCTCTAAGAGCATTCACATCCCATCCATCATTTTTTACCCTATAATTTAATTAAAAATCACACGTTTTAAAATTTATCTCTCATTTTAAAAAACTTCCCACATCCCATCCACCATTTTTATCTTTATCTTACTCACAAACACATATTTTATTATATTTCTCGTTTTCATACACTCACAATAATTTGGTGGAGGGTGAATAGTAGCTTTTTATATATGAAAAGCTAGGATAACAAATTTTCATAATATAAAGATGGGGTATAAAATGGTGGATGGGTTGTAGTGTGTTTTTAGTAGGATTTTTTAAATTTTAAAGATGGGGGAAGGTTTGATGGGTGGGTTGTGAATGCTCTAAAGATGAAGCCTTTTGATGGAAACTAGCAGTTTACCTGTTGCGCTTCGCAGCAGGAGACTTGCACATGTAGAGCACCGAAGAAGCATGTACAATGTGTAAATACATTTTTGTACTAAGCGAACAATAGCCGACACTTTATGTATGAATACCAGCTTTTGAGCCTAGTATGACATGAAATTTAGGGCAAAGGTCATATTGTGCTACCTTTCTCTCAAATCTTCAACATAAGTGACCTGCACTAGGCGGCCTAGAAGCTAAACTCGTTAGCGATGAATGCACCTTGAAGCTTTGATGCGATCTTTTGTATATACTTAAGAGGCAAAAAAGGCTAAACTCAACAAACACCACAGTAAGGCGCAAAAACGGGTTTAGGACAAGAAGCATTAGTGTGAGATGACCAATCCATGTGTGTAGGGGTGCAAACGAGCCGAGCTACTCGAGCTCGGCTCAAAAAAACTCAAAACTAGCCGAGCCCAAATGAGCTTGAACATTGTGTATCAAGCTCGAGCAGGCTCGCGAGCCTTAATGAGCTCACTATTTATATAAATTTTAATTAATATATTAAATATGTATTTATATATAATAATTAATATTTATAAAATTATGAATAAATAACCAAATTATATATAAAATAAGTATTAAAATAAAAATAAATTAATTAATAACTAATAAACGAGCCGAGCCCGAGCTCGAGCTTGGAAACCTATCATCGAACCGAGCTTGAGCTTTATGAACAATACTCGAATTGAGCCGAGCTTGAGCTTAAGCTTTCATAACTTAAACGAGCTCGAGCCTGATCTAGCTCGGGCCCGGCTCGGCTCGTTTGCACTCCGATGTATGTTATGCAACTCTAAATTAAGAAGGAAAAGTAACTAAAAACTAACGAAGAGGATGAATTATTCAAATAAAATTGTTGGAGAAAAACCTTGCCAAGTTCATTAATGGTTGGGATGCGAAATTCAATTGGAATTTGAAACCTGAAACTGCAGAAACAATACATGAAAGAAGACATACTAAAAAAAAGCCATCTTCTTCTCAACCACAACCCATCCCATTTATAAGGACATCCCAGTTCTGATACACCATCTATGAATCCCATGAAACATGGGAAGAAGAAAGTTGTTTGTTACCTTGTGATCCTTATCGCAAATCTGAAGCTACTTTATGAAGCTCTAATCTCAGACGAAAACCATGAAATTGTGGAGTACCTGTTGAAGCCCTTACAGTTCGTATACCAAAACACCAAGTTAGGGTTCGTAAAATGGGAACATATTGCCAACTTGCACAAAGAAAATCCCCTGCTCACACATAGCAAGAAATTACCACTAATGTAATGACTACTCATATAACTCAAGCATCTAAACAGAATTAGTAGCCACGGAAATAAAAGGCACAAGAAGAAAGACAACAAAAATAGAAGAAAGTAAAAACATACTGCACATGTTAGTGAAGATAAAACTGCCACACAAGAATAGAGAACTAGTGAAGATACAACAGGCTCACTCAATTGCTAATATTTCATCATAAATAATGTATTAAAGAAAGAATTTCTGGACAAACAGGGGTTTGTGTACTTACTTGTGTGAAGAACAATAGAAGCACGGAAATCGAACCACCCTTAGTTGGCGATTGAACCGAACTTCTGGCTATTGAAGTACAGATCACCGACAATTAAAGGCTTATGGCGATAGAATCACAGACCGAACACAAGAAACTAGTACTGATATGCGGTTTAAGGCTAAATTTGTTATGTGATGAAAGATTGATAAGAGGGAAACCAAAATTTTGAGGGTATGGTAACCACTATCTCAGATTATACGGGTTAAAGACTGAATAAAGGGAAACTAAAATTTTGAGTATGAGATTGCCGCTAAGCTATATGTGATTTTAGATAATTTCCCGCTCATCAAACCATAGGGTTTCACAGTTAACACGATGGAGTTCAAAATATGATTAGACTATACATGTGTGGTTAGGGTTGTTCAAATCCCAGCGATCGTGTCTCGCTCGCCGATCGTTCGGAAAATTCTCACAAAATGCTCATTAGATTTTTCGTACGATTGCAAATGAGCCGGTTCGGCTCGGCTCGTGAACAGCCATAGGTGTAGTCAAACCCTTGAAGGGGGCATGGACCGACACGTGGATCCTAGGGATGAGCTCGGGACGGTATCGGTACCAACCGATACCGATCCCAAAAAACCGATATCGAAAACTCTCAAAACCCAATACCGATAACGATACCGATACCGAACACATGCGGTACGGTACGCTATCGGTATAGTACCGGTATGGTATTGGTATTTTACCTTAAAATACCGATCTCGTACCGATACCGATAATCACCTCGTAATTTGGGGTATTGTGGGGGGGGGGGGGGTGTTGCAAAATTGTTTGCTAGACTGCCTCGAAAGGTCTACATTTGTTCCGGAGGTTCGTCCACTTCCAGTAAAGTGAGTCGGTGGTTCGGTTTGAACCATCGACCGAGAGCAGTGGCGAAGCTTGGTTCTCGAATTGAGGGGGACCGGACTCAATTTTTTTCGATCGGCAGTGGCAAATCAACGGGTGCCGAACTTAACCGGGGCTCAATTTGCCTACGAAAATCGCAAATTTTCACAACTGCGCCAAAAAACAGGGGGCCAGGCCCACTCCTGGCCCTATAAAACCTTCGCCTCTGACCGATAGTTTAAACTCTTTAAGGACGTGGGGCCAAATCGAACCCCGACGTGGTGGGTTGTTGTGAACTTGGTACCACGCCGCACAATGAGCAAGATCTTCTTCTTCAGTCCAACGAATCATCTTCGAAAGGTGGGGTATTCGGTGGGATAAAAAGGAACGTTGATGTAGACGGTTATTTTATGGGGTATGAGAACTCTGGGGCAATGGTTTTTATAATTGAATTTGAAATTAATTAAGACAAAAAGAATGAATTTAATTGCAAAGCTGCCATTGTGAAACGGTCAAAGCACAAAAGTAATAGTCCAATAAATGAACGCCACGTCAACCGTTAGATGTTGCCCTAGTCATGTGGAAATTTCTAATAGATGTGCCCCACGCCCTATTCCACGCCTGGTACGGTATGGTGGACTGGTGTGGAACGGCTCCACGGGTCATTCACTCGCCACCACATCGTATAGCAATTAGCAATTAGGAACCCAATTTAAATTTAAATTTTGATTTTATAAAATTAATTACCCTTTCTCCAGTTTATAAATTTATTTATTATGAGTAAAGATTAAATACAAATAGGCCTAATCTATTAAACATGAGAAATGAAGGGAGAAAAAAAAAATTGAAATTTTTTTCCCACTTAACTATGTTTTCTAAATGAATAATATAAAAAAAATAGTGTAAGTACGTCATTAGAGTAATTACTAGACCTGGCAATTTCAACCCATCTAGTGGAGTTTGGGTTATTTTGGGTTTAAAATTTGACCTTGTGGGTTGAAATGGGTTTAATAGAATTTTCAAGGGGTTTAGGATGGGTAATTTTAATTGTAGGAAATAAGTAAGTGGGTCAGGATGGGTATGTCAAAAAAAAAAAAAAACAAATGGGTCAGGATGAGTATTTTTAGATAACCATATACAAATCTAAATTAAAACTCACTCAACACCAAAATCGTTGATGCCACATGGAAAAATGTCATTAAAAACAAAAAAATATATCTTTTGCATTTGTTGATAACCCCGGTCTGTTCGAAACCGTTTGGGTCGTTAACGAGACTGATCTCATCGAAACGGTTCGAGTCGTTAGCGGGCTTGAACGAGTCGAAACGGTCTGGGTTGTTGACCGGCCCGTTCGGGTCGAAATGGTGAGGTTGTTGACGGGCCCGGTCGGGTCGAAACGGTCCGAGTCGTTACCGGCTCCGATCGGGTCGAAACAGTCCAGGTCGCTACCGGACGGGTCAGGTTGAAACGGTTCGGGTCGGTACCGGGCCCGGTCGGGTCGAAACGGTCCGGGTCACTACGGAACGAGTCAGGTTGAAACGGTCTTGGTCGTTTCCAGGCCCGATTGGGTCAAAACGGTCCGGGTCGCTACCGAGCCCGGCTGGGTCGAAACAGTCCGGGTCGCTACGGGACGGGTCAAGTTGAAATGGTCTAGGTCGTTACCGTGCCTGGTCGGGTCAAAACGGTCCGGGTCGGTACCGGGCCCGGTCGGGTCGAAACGGTCCGGGTCACTATGGGACGAGTTATGTTGAAACTGTCCGGGTCGTTACCGGGCCCGATCGGGTCAAAACGGTCCGAGTCGCTACGGGACGGATCAGGTTGAAATGGTCTGGGTCGTTACCGGGCCTGGTCAGGTCGAAACGGCCCGGTCGCTACCGGGCCCGGCTGGGTCGAAACGGTCCGGGTCGCTAAGGAACGGGTCAGGTTGAAACGTCCTGGGTCGTTACCGGGCTCGGTTGGGTCGAAACAGTCCGGGTCGTTACCGGGCCCGGCCGGTTCGAAATGGTCCGGGTCGGTAACGGGCCCGGTTGTTGACGAGCCTGATCAATTCGAAATGGTCTGGATCGCAAACGTGCTCGAGCGGGTCGAAACGAGTCCGGTCGCTGATGGGCTCGGCCGTGTCGAAACGGTCCTGGTCGCTATCGGATCCGGTCAGGTCGAAACGGTTCGGTTCGCTAACGGACCCGGTCGGGTCGAAATTGTCCGGGTCGTTACCGGCCCCGGTTCGGATCGATAACGGTCAGTTGGTTTGAAACGGTTCGGGTGATTAACGGACCAGGTCAAGTCAAAACGGTCCGATAATGAGCACAGTCGTGTCGAAATGGTTCAGGTTGTTAACCAGCCCGGTTCGAAATGAAATATTTCGGATCCCCTAAAATTTTATTTTTACATTTATTTATTTTATTTTTTTTACTTTTTTTTAAAATTTTTAAATTTTATTGTTATTTTATTTTAATTTAAAAAAAATAATCTATTTTGATGTGAACATATCCTAATCCAAACCATCCACACCCAAACCCATCCTGACCCAACCCATCCTAACCCATTTTTTTAATTTACCCATCTTGACCCAAACCCATCCTAACCCAAACCCATCCCGACCCAATAACCAAACCAACCCAACCTACCCATTTTGTCACCCTTAGTAATTACAGTAGTAACACTAGAGTAATTACGTAATTACTCTACACTAAATTTTTTTAGATTTCTGTAGTAAACTACATGTTTAACAATATGAAAAAAAAATTCAAAAAAATAAATACTCTTCTTCACTTGTCACGTTAAGAGCTATTTGTAGGATAATTAGATAAGAACCATGTATACAAGAACCGTCCTCTACTTATTATATATAGATACAAATGGTAAAATTTCCTGTAAAACATGATTACTGTAGCTAAATGTCGCTTTCACGCTACAGTGCTCTATTTTTTTTTTTGTGTTTGTTTTGCCCTCTTTTTGGGCGCTTTCTTTCTTTGGACTATTCTTTCTCTTGACTGCAAAAATATTTTACTTACTAATACGTTGCCTATTTTTGTTATTAAAATAATTAATAAATGTGTTTGTTATCACGTAATTTATAAATTACGGTAATCTTCAAATAGCTAAATGCTTTCTTAGCTGTGATCGGCAATGAAGCTTGGTTCTCGAATTAGTGGGGGTTGGACTTAGTTTTTTTCGATCAGTAGTGGTCGGAAGATGAAATCGGTGTGGGCCGGACTCAATCCGGACGCAATTAGCCTACGAAAATCGCAATATTCTACCATTTAGGATGCATTGTAATGCGCTTTGGGTATGTTCAAATTTCATATGATGTAGTGTTATTCTTTGTACAATGATGGTATATTCGCGTGTGAGGCACCAGGTTGTCGCTGCAACGCGCGACACGCGTAAAATACTAGTTATAATATAAACCTAAAATCTTGTTTTTACCTTATATTTAACTCGACTACAAGAATATCGGTCCTGTGTGATTTGTAGGAACAAATATTTCTTATAATAACGTTTATATATTTAGGAGTAAAATCGATATTTGATTAGCATATAATCCGTTACTAAATTAATAATATTTTTTTGAGCGTGCGTATTTTATGTATGCTAAAAATACAAAATTTATGATTTTTATATGAAGAAAAAAAATGGTATAATATGATTATAGTATTTACATCCACTATAGATTTTAATAATATAGTGATAGAGCAAGTAACGTCTATGAAATACATGGCCGATATAAGTTAATTAGGGTCAATATTGGATCATTATGGCTAATTATGACTAATATTGTTCAATAGTTGTCACTTAGAATATATTATTGCTCTTTACGAACCTAATATGATTTACCGAAACGCAATCTAATGCTACACGACTTAGGGGTGTTTGGGATTGATTATTCAAAAAAGTTATGCGTTTAGGAAAAATATGGGTGAAGCTGCTTATATATTATTGTGTTTTGGTAGCCTAAAAACTGATTATCTGCGTTTCCAAAACGCAATAATGTAAAGCAAATATAGCACACACAAAGTGACATTAAATTACTAAATTTAATTAACACGAATGCGAAATACCACTTTAAAAGTGTGTCAAGAAAATATCGCATAAGCCAGTTATATTGTAGCTTAGTTTAAGAAGCAAAAACTTATTTTTAGGAAGACTCAAGTTCAAGTCTTGGGCATGGTATAAATTTAGAAGTATTATGGTTGAGTGATTTTTGCCTTAAAAAAAAAAAATAATAAAAAAATAAAGAATTATGGCATACACAATGTGTCATTAAATACCTAAACTTTAGTGACACAAATACTAAATGCCACTAAAAGTGTGTGCCAAGCAAACATGACATACCCAAAATGCCATTAAAACCTAAATTTTGGTGGCAATAATGCTAAATGCCACTAAAAGTGTGCGCTAAATAATGTGGCATACTCAAAGTGCCACTAAAACAAAAAACAGTGACACAAAAGCTATCTGCCATTAAAAATGTGTGCCACTAAATGACATTTTTTTGTAGTGCACACTTATTTCCTGAACCTGAACCAGTACATAGAACTAAATCTAAACCTGAAGCGGAAAACTTAAACTGAACTGAATTTCGTGTCGAAATTCTTTTCAACTTGGAGATGATGTGACATCCAGGAACTTTTTACACTTTTTTACACTTCCTTAACGGTTTACTTACTGAATTTCGGTACGGAATTCTTTTCAACTTGGGGATGAAGCGATACCCCACATTTTCAGGTTAACACTTCAACAGAACTCTAGTTAATTTATACTTACGTTCGTAGTATTTTACTTGACTAGGGTTAGTAAAGTGAGTCGCACTATACACGGTTATAGGTTAATAACTTCAGAAACGGTAATCTAGAGAACTACCGGATTGCATACACGTACCCTCCTTCACTTCTCACGTTTAGGGCTATTTGTAGGATAAGAACTATTTGTACAAGAACCTTCCTCTCTCTCTCTCTCTCTCTCTCTCTCTCTCTTTATATATATATATATATATATATATATATATATATATATATATATATATATATATAGGCCCCTATATATATATATATATATATATATATATATATATATATATATAGAGAGAGAGAGAGAGAGAGAACCCGGATCATTTAAGAAATCCTTCCAGTTAAGAAAAGTTTAGAATTTCATCGGAAATCCTTTGCAATTTTTTAACTAACAAATATGGAAAAAATGACTTTATAGTATATATTTTTAAATTAAATAATATTAATAATGCATTATAATTGTGTGTATTTAGAATAATAATGTAAGCCCAGCTGGTTGAGGATGTGAGGGTTTACTCCCTAAGGGAGGTTCCCGCACGGGGTCCCGAGTTCGAATCCCACTGGTGGCATAAATGCCCCATGTGGGTGTGGCCTATGGATGTGTTATTCCAGCTCTGCTTCGGTGGGGTGCCGATTCGAACCCGGGTGGCTTGACTTCCGCAAAAAAGGGTTGAAGCAAGCTAATGGGTTTCCAACTGATCTAAACCTTTCAAAAAAAAACTAAATAAAAAATAAGTAAACAATTGTTTTTTTTCTCCTTTTGTCCTTTATATTAGATATAAATTTCCTATTTGATATATATACACACACATATATAACTTGAATCATTTAAGAACTCTCTATAGTTACGATAACTTCAGAACTTCACTGGAAATCCTCAATTCCTATGCAATTTTTAACAAAAAGACCATGTCATACATTTACACAGGTGTAAGTAAAATGACGTAAAACCACTTTACGTCACATTTACACCCCTGTAGGACGAATGTTAGACTTGTGTAATATTTGTTACGTTGTTGTAACTTTTTTTATACGTATTTCTTTTCTTATTTTTTATTCTTTTTCGTAAAAGTAACATAATTTTTAGATATTTTAGGAAAAACAATTGAAAAAAATTATTAACACGAAATTCTCACGGGTCTCGCAAGTGGTTATAAAAAAATATATGTTTTGCCACTAGCTCTAAAAATAGTTTGAACATGTATGTGTATATAATAGGGAAATTATAAACTGAAAACCCACTCGAGTTAAGAAAACTATGAAAACCCTTGTAAAAACCATCTAAAATTTTTTAATTTTTTTTGAAAAAAATACACAAGGTAACATACATGTATTAAAGCGTTTTGGGCAAAAAAAATAAAAAAAGCGCCGATAGAATATTTTAAAAAAAATAAACAAAGTTTGTGCTGTTACATATGTAACAGCTCTGTTACATATGTAACATCAGTTGTTACATATGTAACAGTGCAAATTTTGTTTATTTTTTTAAAAAATATCCAATCGGCGCTTTTTTTATTTTTTTGGCCCAAAACGCTTTAATACATGTATGTTACCTTGTGTATTTTTTTCAAAAAAAAAATAAAAAATTTTAGATGGTTTTTACAAGGGTTTTCATAGTTTTCTTAACTCGAGTGGGTTTTCAATTTATCCTCCCCCATAATATATATATATATATATATATATATATAGGGAAAGGATATTTTGGAAACCCACTTAAGTTGAGAAAACCTTTGAAAACCCATGTAAAAAACCATTATTTTTTTTTGAAAAAAATAACCAATGTAAAATACATGTTTTTAAGCATTTTGGGCAAAAAAAATAACAAAAGCGCCGATGGAATTTTTTTTTTAAAAAATAAACAAAGTTGCTAAAAAAACATATGTTTTCAGCTATTTACCTATGTTTTTAGCAACTTTGTTTATTTTTTAAAAAAAAATCCCATCGGCGCTTTTTTTATTTTTTTGGTCCAAAACGCTTACAAACATGTATTTTACATTTGTTATTTTTTACAAAGAATAAAATTGTTTTTTTACATGGGTTTTCGAAAGTTTTCTCAACTCAAGCGGGTTTTCAATTTATAATTGACCTATATATATATATATATATATATATATATATATATATATATATATATATAGGGGAGGGTTATCTTGAGAACGCTAAATATTGTGAGAACCGTGAGAACAAGTAAAAAAATCAATCAAAATCAAAATTTTTTAATACAAACCTTATTATAATCAAAATACAACATTAATAAATGAATGTTCTTTACAAATAATTCATCTTTTCTTGCAAAAACACTTTCAAATTAACTTTTTACACATGTGTAAATGAAACAGTTTACACATGTATAAACAGTAAATTTACACATGTGTAAAAACAATTTTTTTTCGTATACGTTTGAATTTTTACGCGTAAATTGTGTTTTTGGGATTGTATTTTAATAATAAAGATAAATGTAAAAAGAAATTTTGAATTTGAATGGTTTTAGATGCCGTTCTCACGGTTCGCACGAAATATAGGTGTTCTCAAATTAACTTTCCCCTATATATATATATATATATATATAACATCTTATAATGTTTGAACGCGTAGTGGTTATAGCATATATATATTTTGCCACTGGCTCTAACAATATTTTGAACACGTATTCCGGCATCTCAGTTCCTTCGACCCTTCGTTGAAGTTTATTAATGCAAAGTCTTTGTTCGGAAAAGATAATGTCAACGCTCATGATCCACGAAACAAGGTCTACTTCTATCATAAACATTAAACAAGAAGAAACTTGTTACACTTTGCTTTTATTATTATTTAATTACATGTTGAAAATTTTGATTATTAATTTATTTTTTAGTTTAATTACTCTTACTAAGATTGCAGTAGCTAACAGATTGTCATATTTACTGCTAGCTACCAGCAGCTCATTGTTATTTAATTGTACAGCAACTCATTGTTATTTAATTGTAATCAATAATACTGGAAAAAATAGTAAAAGTAATTAGTATATTTTGAATTAATCGGTTCTAAATATCTACATTTACAATAGTTATGACCTATGACATATTGTCGTCATTTTGTGTATAGCTAGGGAGGGTGAATTAGTGACCCTTTCCCAAAGAAAACAAAATTATGCAACTTGATTCAACTGTGAAAATGTCGTAGTCTTGGTATGAACTTTTCTTGATATAGGTTCAAATACATACAATTCAGTCGCTTTTAATTTTTATTAATTTGACGTATAATACTTGAACCACTTGTTATAAGTATGGATTTTCAACTTTTAAAATAATAATTTTTTTAGTTTAAAAAACTAATTAATTTCTCTTATCAAAGAAAGTCATAAATTGATTTTTAGGGTAAATTACACTCCTTCAACTGTCAAAGGTTTTGACCCTCATAATAAAGAGTACTTACCTCTATTATATTGGCTTAACGTCATATATATGTATGCGACAGTATTTCTCATATCGACAAACCGACTTTTATATTCAGCATGGGCATCACAATAATTATTCACATATATTCATGTTACATGTTTACCTTGTTTGATGCTTTTTTTTTTGTTCCACATATTTTTACTTTTTCTTTATTTTCATCTTCAGAATTTCATACATATTGCCCATAAATAAAGTAACTATGCAACGTCACATCACAACAATAATAAGATACCTTTTGTATCTCTACAACCTAAAATGGAATGATATTTATTTGTAAGTGACTTTTATGGTAGAAATTTGGATTCCTCCGAAATGCAATATGTGATCTCCAACAATCAGTTAGGTATAGGGAGGAGGACTAACAACTTTTGCTTGACATCACATAATGTCACATACCATTTGAGAATTGAGAGATCCATATGAGACACATACAATGCAATACAATGACGGACCCAAGATTTATTTTCTGGGGGTACAATCAAGGGTTTAACCAAACTTTTAAATGGTACGATCGGGATTGTTGCCTATAAAATACACTAAAAATTTCTTTTTACGGGGTTTGGCCGCCCTCTTGGACTACACTTGGGGTGCACGAGGGTGGCAAAAAGTGTAGAATCCCATTTTCATTGAACCTCTACGTGGATGATACACTTTGCCAAATGTTATACTTAGGTCTTTGTGGGTGCATTAGGGAATTCTGAGTATTATTATTGATGGAGAAGTTGAGCTGTGATTTTTTATATGCTGTAGGTATTTAAAAGTTTAGAACTTAATTCTAGCTTGTTTAACATGAAAAGTCATCATTCATTCTCTCATGATCCACTAGAAAGTAATGTAGGGCCATCAATTCGAAAGAGAAAATCTAAGAGAGGTGCTCATAGTGTTACGTGTTACTTGACTGTGGCAATATTCTAAATGGTCACACTTGGTTGCACAAAACACTTCTTGTAGTTAAGAACTAGAGGTTTAAGTTTTTCTCATGAACATCGGATATTACATGTGAAGCAAAGTTTATCACCTTTTATTAATACAATCAATAAAATAAAATAGAAATAATGATACTCTCATTGAATCATTTAAATAAATAAGTGAGATATTGTTTGAGAGAGTGCAAATAGGTTGCATATCAGGAAAAGAGCAAAAGAGGTGAAGTCGCTGTCTGATTCAGCGACTTCTCCCTCTCAAATAATACGAGCCTGCCATGTCTGGCCCACTCCTGCAACATTGTCTGTGAAGTCGCTGATTGAGTTAGAGGCTTCACTGAAGTCGTCGAATCAATCAGAGGCTTCAAACATGAAGTCGCTTATTAGGATTGAGGCTTCATATTGAAGTCACTGAATGATTTTGAGGCTTCAAAAAAATCTCTTTAGGCAAATACAGCAATGTCTGAATGATTGTAACGTGCTTCACAACTCAAAACAAAGAAACAAATGTATACTCTCAATATCTGGATAGTAATATAATGATGTCCCAGTTCGTGGTCCACAATCTTGCATGCGGTTGGTATATATCCTTTTCTATGCAAAGTATTTCTCAAAGAAACTGTGGTACACAAGGTTGGATCGATGTTACATCTGCATGGTCGGAGGGCGCTAAATACATAGAAAAGTCTATGTAGTCTCAATATCTCCAGTAGTAGTAGTGTTGGTGGCATGCAGGGAGGATGGGTGGTAGAAGTGAAATTCCCAACTCTATCTTATTTCTGCCATCGACAACGAATGCTGGTGTGTTGGCGGGCAAGGTAGATGGGCTTTTTTATAGGGCGTTTCGGCATCACATGAAAGCGTGGAGAAGAATATGGTGTACCATTCACATTCATTCAGAGTACTCCCACGTTCACATGCCAATTTTTTCTCTAGGAGGATGCATGATCCTGCAACTAGAACATCTTGAATGATTGCAGGTGTGATAGTATACGACTTTCCCTCAACTTTTCCGGTTAATCCTCCCTGTTCTTTTGGATCGATGTTACATCTGCTACTCACACTCGTGTGTAAGGAAGACAGGACTCCATTATTAAAAATGGTGTCCGAAATAGCATTCACTCATGCGCTTTCACCTGGAGAGACTACAAGTTTTTTTATAGTTGTTGGTGGCTGTTGGAGTCCAAAATATGTTCTGTTTTAAGCATTGCGGTTCCATTGTGGTTCCATCTTCTATGGTATCGGGTGTGACCAGAATAGCATTTACACAGGCGCCAACATCTCTTCAACCTCCCTTCTTAGATTTGCGCCGGTGTTTTCCTAATAAAGTATGAATGGGTGTTTTGGGAAAAACCTTCATTGGATCGATGTTACATCTGCATGGAGAGTTAATAATATTGGAGAGGTGATGTGCCTCCCATGGCCCTCCCATGACCAATGTGATTTGAAATGGTGCGATTCGAAATGCTACACGTTTTTAGTTTCATCATATTGTTTAGTGAAGGCTACCCTGCTACTCTTTTAAGACGAAACTTGAACATAATCTTTCCTTCTGCACTTTTTTTATTGGTATAATGGTCCACAAGGTACAAACCATCATACACAAACACATCCTTCCCAAACGAGACAACTTTCCTAATCACACGAACTGGTTATTTCTTATCCATACTGTGCTTCATAGCCAGATTACCTCTTTCAAGGGTTTGATCTTCGGTGTTCTCAGATATAGATTGTTTAGTAATTCTCATTTGTATAGATTGTCAACTTGGTAGATTGTATAGTTTGACTACTTTCATAATATACTTGGTAAAATTTCCTTCTTTTAACGTTTTGTCACGTATTGAATCATTACATATATCAAGATATTTTTAGGACCAAATCTCCCGTGAGCGTTGCCGGTCCTAGTGACCGTGTCGACCGGCCGAGTCCGTTGATCAAGAGATCTAAAAAGGCCCCGTAAGCCATTCACAAGACATACACTAAAATAAAAAAAAATAAATAAATAATAATAATAATAATAATAATAATAATAATAATAATAATAAACGTATAATAATAATAACAAAAATATTAATAATAAAAATAATAACAATAATAATAATACACATCCATGTATTAAAAATGGCCCAGGGGGCTATATTCGGACATCTATATTCATCTGTCGGACCGTTTGGTGCGATCACCAGATTTTCCGATGCGTTGTCCTCAAGTGATATTGTAAGGCCATTGGTAGTCCGGGTGCTGTAAAACTTTCCAGGACATGACCCAGGTGGTGAAAAAGCGCGAAAAGGTCATTTTGACTAACATTTTTATAAATTGAAAAAAGATTGCAACTGATCCGATGTGCTAAAGCAATTTCTATGTATTAAAAAATGTCCCAGGGGGCCATATTTGGACATCTATATCCATCTGTCGGACATTTCGGTGCGATCACCGGACTTTCCAAAGCGTTGTCCTCAGGTGATATTGTAAGGTCATTGGCAATCCGGGTCCTATAAAACTTTCCAGGACATGACCCGGGTGGTGAAAAAAACGCGAAGAGGTTATTTGGACCAATATTTTTCTAAATTGGAAAAAAAAATTTGCAACCGACTCGATGTCCTAAAGCAATTTCCATGTATTAAAAAATGGCGCAGGGGGCATATTTGGACATCTGTATCCATTTGTCGGATCATTCGGTGCGATCAACGGACTTTACGACGCGTTGTCCGCAGGTGATATTGTAAGGTCATTGGCAGTCTAGGTCCTATAAAACTTTCCAGGACATGACTCGGGTGGTGAAAAAAGCGTGAAGTGGTCATTTTGACAAACATTTTTATAAATTGAAAATTTTTTTGCAACTGACCCGTTGTCCTAAAGCAATTTCCATGTATTAGAAAATGGCCCCAGGCCCATATTTGGACATCTGTATCCATCAGCCGGACCGGTCGGTGCGATCATCAGACTTTCCGACGCGTTGTCCTTAGGTGATATTGTAGGGTCATTGGAAGTCCGGGTCCTATAAAACTTTCCAGGACATAACCCGGGTGGTGAAAAAAACTCGAAGAGGTTATTTTGGCCATCATTTTTATAAATTGAAAAAAATTTGTAAACTGACACGATGTCTTAAAGCAATTTCCAAGTATTAAAATTGGCCCAGGGGGCCATATTTGGACATCTGTATCCATCAGCCGGACCGGTCAGTGCGATCACCGGACTTTCCGACGTGTTGTCCTCAGGTGATATTGTAAGGTCATTGGAAGTCCCGGTCTTATAAAACTTTCCAGGACATGACCCAGGTGGTGAAAAACACGCGAAAAGGTCATTTTGACGAACATTTTTATAAATTGAAAAAAAATGCAACTGAGACGATGTCCTAAAGCAATTTCCATTTATTAAATGATTAAAAGCCTCTGAATGAGTCAGCGACTTCTAAAAATATTGAAGTATTAGACATTTCACCTATATAATGGGGAGTTCCCCCAAGACAAATTCCTCACCCCCAAACTTTCTTCCCAAAATATCTCTTTCTCACACAAACCCTGTTTCCCCCAATTATGGTCTACTGCAATTGTGGTTCGACTAGAATTATCCATATATCATCCACTTCTCGAAACCCAGGTTGTCGATTTCATTGCTGTAATAGGAAACCCCGTGGGTGTGGATTCGTATGCTGGGCAGAGCCCCCTTTGGGTGAGAGATCCATACCTAGTATGATGAATCAAATAAACGAACATCTTCATTTTCATCTACACATAAATGGGGAACAACAACCCAACCCACGTTCACAAAACTCCATTGTGCAAGACCCCCAACGTCACCAACACCAACATTGTGCGATGCATTAACAACACCATGACCATCATCCGATTGGGGGCCAACCACACCGTGACCGTGACCGTGACCATCGTCCGATTGGGGGCGAACGACGTTGTGAACGTGACCATCATACGATAAGGGGCCAACCACACCGTGACAACCGTCACCATCGTAACCCTAACCAACACCCCCACCATGACCATCACCAACACTGCACTATGCAACAAGCCCACTGTCAACATGACCACCATGAATGCACTATAGAAGAGCCATACTGTACCTGTCTCCAAGATGAATTTGATCCTAAGAGGGCCTACGATGAATTGCAATTCGAGATGTTTCGTGAACAACAAGAACTTGAAGAGTATAACTCAGATGCAGAGGACGTTGCTGGATATTAATTGTCTTTACATTATGTCTTTAGTTTTGTATAATATTATGAACTACGGGGGTAAGAAATGTAATAACAGTAACAATATTAATAATAACATCAGTAGTTAATCTTCCTAATATTCATTTAATTTAAACTACAAATACTATATCTAATGTGTCACCAGTGACCAACGTGCTGCATAAAATTCATCTGCCATTTCCCATCGAAAAAGTGCACAAGCATCATGAAGAATTCCTTCAATGTTAATTGGTTCACCTACAACTATACGGATAAGTAACATACCAACAATGACCCCTGAATTAGCACCAACGTTTTCGACACTGCATTGGCAATACACGGTATTTGATACCCTTGTTTTCTCTACGAATGGTTGTCCTGAATGTTTCCAATAACATATTTGATTCAAAAAGGATTTGAATAAATATTTAAATCTTATTAGTGTAGGGTAAAACGTATCTTGGATGGGTTTACATCCATCAGAATTGCGCGAACCACACGGACTAGTAAAGTACAGTGTCATATCAAGAGTTCGCATATCAACACTAACAACAAACCAGTCTGATTGTTCAACACATAGCAGAATATAAACCTGTAGAAATTTTGTTTGATTATTTACATATTCACTTGATATATATAAACAAAAAAAATTAAAAATACAATTTTTACCATATCAACATACCAAAATGGAGGATAATATTCTTTCATTCCAATGGCAAATGGTAATGCACCATATTTTGGTGTATTAACTAAAAGGTCCAAGAACTGAGGGGGCAGAATCGTCCATGGTTACATATGTTCTGAGTCTTTATATTTTGTGATCAACACCCATCGGAACCTCAATAACCTGTTTACGCAACCCCACACATGCTAAAACAAAACGAAGCATAAATAATTTTTTAAACGTAGTTAACAAAATCTTTAAAACATAAGTTCATTTGCTTACTAGGGTCCACAAGTAACCTTCATTTTCGTATCCCATTAGTGTTCCCTAAAACTCAAGCCCTAGTTGTTTCTTACCGATAAACCACGAATAACAGAATGGAGCGTTACTGTTACTATAAAACTCCACCACAAATTCACGCCATTTTTTGGAGTATCTTGTGGGTAGTGTATACCAACGCGGTTCTCTTTTGATTTTTTCTGGGGGGGGGGGGGGGGGTATCAGGGACATAACCAAACTCGGGATATGATTGTTGAAGATCTTAAATTATATGGTCATTGGTAGTGGACTCAATCATGTGGTAGCCTCTTGGTGTGCATTGGCCATATTTATAGACAAATAAAAATAAATGGCCATAACTTGAAGCCTCAGAATGAGACAGCAACTTCTAAAAATATTAAAAGGTTAGGCATGATGAAGCCTCATAATGAGACAAGTATTTCTAAAACTATTACAATATTAGTCATGATGAAACCTAAGAATGAGACATCGACTTCTAAAAATATTAAAATATTAGGCATTTCACCTATGTAAGGGGTAGTTTCCCCAAGCCAAATTCCTCACACCAAACTAACTTCCCAAAATATCTCTTTCTCACACAAACCCTTTTTCTTCCCCAAAACCTAGCAACCAATGGCTTCTTTTGCACCGTACGTTGTTAGATTATACTAGGGTGGTCGATTTTCATATGTAGACGGGGTTGTTCTAGAAGATGACTCTTTGGTATCAACTAGGTTTATCATGCGAGAAAAGATGCCATTTGAACAACTACTTGAATGCGTATGTGCTCATGTTAATATTAACAAAAAAGCAGTTACTATTCGACTACTACTTGGTTACACTTTCCAAGGGTGCTCTCAAACAACCCAAATCTTTAACGATTACGGGGTTGATATGATGGATTATCTATCCATGGAGAGACCTGGTAAATTCGTTGCAGAGATCTACGTTAACTAGCAACAACCACCTCCCTTACAACAGCTTAATTTTACTAACCTGTTGTGTGATGTGGCCAACGTAAACGTTGTCGCACTCTTTGGGTCTTAGCATGATTTCCCCCAGTCGAACATGCTACTGGTAGTGAACAAAATGAGGAGGTAGGATCCCATATGACGGATGAAGAAAGTTTACAAGAACCTCAATATGTTGCCGGTAATGAACAGAATGAAGGGTTTGATGAATCTGGAAGAAGAGACTCTAAAGACACGGAAAAAACTTTAAGACGAAGCACCATCATCAGATGACAGTTCCTCTGAAAATGAGGCCGGACCAAGTCAGTCGATTACCCAACCTACCCAACCAAACGACTACCTTACTCTCCAGTTAGGTCCACGTCAACACTACTATCCTCAAGATGATGTGGAGCTCACTAATTACATGGTTCCAGAATACGAGATGATGGCTTCGAGTTATGGAACAAAAAAACAGGGGGCCATATCCATCTTGGTATGTATTTCAAATCAAATATTGAGGTAGACCGTGCAGTTAGACAATGGAACATCCGTCGTGGACAGGAGATGTATGTAAAGCAAAGCAAAAAAAAATTATATATGGTTGTATGTTACACCATACATCCAAAGTTTGTAAAACCTTTCTCTGATGGTCGAAACTGTGAGTGGCGTTGCACCGCATCAAAAAGGTCTGACTCACATTATTAGCGAATTACTGTATGGGCTACAACACACACGTGCTATTCAACGGTCGTACGTAATAGCAACAAAAGTATAAAATAAAAGGATATTGCTGCACACATCATCCCACAAATTCGTACGGACATCAAGTTTAAGGTAAAAAAAATTCAAACCTATGTCAAGCGAGCTCTGAATGTTGATGTTACGTATTCTAAGTCGTGGCGAGCAAGAAGAAAGGCTATAGAAAGTATCTATGGTGACTCCAACAACAATTTTAAGGAGCTACCCACGTATATTCTGCGGCTTCAGACTCGAAACTCAGGCACCGTTGTTACGTTCTATAATCATCCACATGGAGATCAACATTACCCCATGTTTAAATATGTGTTTTGGGCGTTCGAAACTTCTATTCATGCTTTTCATCGCTACATGTTTGTCATCTCGGAGGACGAGACTCATCTAAAAGGACCCTACCGAGGTAAGTTGTTGATTGCAGTGGCAAAAAATGCAAACAACTATATCATGCCTGTGGCGTATGCTGTCGTTGACGAAGAGACTGCGCATAGTTGGTGTTGGTTTTTCCCAAATCTTAGCGAACATGTTACTATTAATAGCATAGGGCCTTTGTGTGTTATATCTGACAGACACAACGGCATACTTAATGCAATGGAAAACCTTCCAGACTGGAAGGAACCCAACGCCTACCATCGTTATTGTCTTCGTCACATTAGAAGCAATTTCACTAGGAGGTTCAGGAACAAAAGCCTACGGAAACCATGTTGGGTTATTGGTAGCACATCTCAGTCAAGAAAGTATCGGTGGGCTGTTAGCGAAATGAGGCTGAAAAATCAAGAGGCCTAGGACTACCTTCACCAAATTCCTAATAATAAGTGGACTGTCAGGCATGATAAAGAGCATCGTCGCTGGGGTAACCGAACGACCAACATTTCGGAGTCTATGAACAACGTTTTGTGGGAAGCCCGACTACTTCCTGTCACAGCTCTGATTCACTACACCTTTCTCAGAGACGTCGACCAATATGTTATGCACACTGAAATTTCTCGTAGTTGCAACACCCGTCAACCACCTCGCTTATGGAGCAAGCATGAGAAGCTTTTGGTAGTTGCTATGGAACATGAAGTGACGATGTACGATGCCAATGAAGCAAGGTTCAATGTTCTTTCAAGGTTTTAGACAAATGAACGAGGTGGAAATGACTACACCGTTGAGTACAAATAAAGGCTATGCTCGTGTGACAAATGGCAAATGCTTAGATTTCCATGTTCCTATGCAATTGCAGTTTGCAGTTGGGTGGGTAAACGCCCTGACAATATTACTAGTTGGAGATTCCACATGAACACATACATCGAGCAATATAACAGTCATTTCTACCCGTTGGGGCATAATTTTGAATGGCCAGAGGCGAAGTCGAGAACTCAAGGGGACCCATCAATGATTACAACACATCGAGACAGAGTACGTCAAAGGAGAATGCAGAATGAGATGGATGTGAACTATGACGATCGCCCGAGGCCTCGTACATGTACTCGATGTGGAGAGACATGCCATAACAAGATGTGGAACTGCAAGGCGTCAGCGAAATCAGTGAATGACCCTACGGGGTTGTGTGAATCGTATCATGAATGTCATCTTTTTATGTTTTTTAGTTTAAAGTATCCGTATCATGAGTCACCCTATGGTATCATTGATGTGTCGATTTTATGCTTATGTTTTATTTTTTTTTCGTAATGACAGTCTTGGTATCGTAGTATTATTATAATTAAAAGTATTATTATTATTATTATTATAAAAATTGAATAATTTAATTTTTTATTTTAGTGTATGGACAAAAAGTAAAAAAAAAGGCAATTTTACCAACTATATTATGAAAGTAGTCAAACTATACAATCTACCGAGTTGACAATTTACACAAATGTCAGTTACAAAACAATCTATATCTGAGAACACCAACTCCAAGTTTATAAGTGTAACAAGAAACTCAGAACGTACAACATTTCCAATCTAATTGGTCATGAACGTCTTGAATATGTAGGTGATTCGGTTTTAAATCGCTAAGTTGCATTATACTTTGGTCATGGGAGGGCCTTGGAATTTACCCTATCAAATACGATAAGGGCATCTTCTACCATGATATCCAGCCTACATTAATTAACTCTCCATCACATTGATCCCAGAGACACATCACCTCTCCTGTATCATTAACTCTGCATGCAGATGTAACATCGATCCAATGAAGCTTTTTCCGATAACACCAATTCCAACTTTATAAGAGGAAGTTGATGAGATGTTGGAGACGCAATGCTCAAAATAAGATAACCTGCAGTCTCTCTCGTAGCGCAGGTGTAGACAACAAGTCCACACACCAGAAATCCGGAGTTGGATTTCTTAAGCTAAATTAATTAAATGGAAGCTCAACGAATAATCCGAGCTCTCCATGAGATGACGGAAGAAACACGACGCCCTTGCAATTTATTCTATCAACAACGATTAAGGGCGTCCTCAACTATGATCTCCGCTAACAAAATCTAGCCCATGCCCTCTTCGCCAAGCATAGGTGCCAGCCCCACCCATGTCAATTACCATTCTTCAACAAAACTTAAGATTGAAGGGGCGAAACATGAATGAGGTTGATCACCTAAGCAAACCACTACCTCCGTATTATAAACTACCATACCAACAATGCATTCTACACGTGTTACTCCACATGCACATGTAACATTGATCCGAGTAGTTTCATGCAGATGTAACACCGATCCAAAAATAAGAGGAACGCAGCCCACAATTTTTTCGTTGTTACCAAAGTTGCAGGATCATGCATATTCCCTGAAAAATGTGCGGGTCTTGGGTCCATGGCATGACAAAAATTGATAAAAAATCTCCTTGACATGCCAATGCTGGAAGACCGTCCCAACCACCACTACCGAAGAAGTAGTTGGGGGTTGCAAAGAAGTAGCTGGATGCATTCTTCTACAACCTTTGGACGCTCCAGCATTAATATATTTTAAATCACCCGACCAAACTGCCATTTATCACGTCTTATACCACGTGTAGATGTAACATCGATCCAAGTGATTTCATGCAGATGTAACACTGATCCAACAACACTAAAAAATCATAACCTCCAACACGAATTTCATTTCAAACTTATGAAACGCCACCAGTTTTTTCTTCATATACTCCCGTATAATATCACCGAGTATTTGTAACACTTCTAACTTTCTAACTCGTGAAAACTTGACCTGTCTACCATAATTTTGTACTTTTGAATGGAAAATGTTGCATGGAAAAGGGTTGGCGCAATCTTCTCAATGAGGAACGATTAGAATGCATGAAAAATGAATCAATCGGGCTTTCCTTTATTTGCCTAGAGAGAAACATGAAGCCTCGAATCAAGTCGGCAACTTCAATATGAAGCCTCAATCCCAATAAGCGACTTCAATATGAAGCCTCTAACTCAATAAGAGACTTCAATGATGCCTCTGATTGATTCAGCGACTTCATGTTTGAAGCCTCTGATTGATTTAGCGACTTCAGTGAAGCTTCTAACTCAATCAGCGACTTCACAGACAATGTTGCAGGAGTGGTGTAAGACATGGCAGGCTCGTTAATGGGGAGAGGTAGAAGCCGCTGAATGGATCAGCGACGTCACCTATTGTGGTTGTTAGGTGATGAACCACTTATTTGCACTCTCAAAATAAATAAGTCACCTATAAATTCAAATGATTCTACTCTCATTATTCGTGTAGGAAGTCGGTAATACAATATTATAGACAAACTAGAACAAAAATTAAACATAATCGTGTCTTCTTATATGATTTTCGCTTTGTCTTTAACGAGATCTTATATGACCTCTTGTTGTACGATCATTCGCTGCAAGAGTTAACAAACTGTTGTTGATGGTTTTGGTTGAGGATTCATGTTCAACACGGGTTTCTTAAAACAAATTTTGCGCATATACATAGGAAGCGCGTATGTTTCTTAGGGTATAACAGCTAATGCAGAATGTAATATCGGAAAAGGCCACACACCAGAGGTGGTAGGTAAAATTATACGTTGCTTGTGGAAAAAGATATAGATGGAAAGATGGTGGAATGTATAGAGAACAATGCTCTTTTTTTAAACAAAATCTGTGTGATAATCTGGGTGATCGATGTGGATTAGAGCAATAGCATCTACTTTATGTTTGTCGCCGCTATTGCCTTTATTTTCTTGTAGTGGTAGTAACGCATCAAGATCGACCAATACTAACATCATGTCATCTCATCTGTGATCAATTTAACTTTTTACGACTTATGACACATAACTTCCATTTACTTCTAAATTACATTAAATTAGCATCTTACATGGGAGTGAACCTAATTAAGGCTTTCAACTAAATGACAAGAGTCTCTACCAAGTAGTGAAAAATTGTAATTTAGTTAGGGTTTAAATATGGATGAAAGAAAAAGAAGCAATAGAGGTGTAAATGATTTTAAAAGTAGGTAAAATGCAAAGACCAAAGCATGAAAAAAGAGGCGGTTTTTAACTTTACTTGACTATGTAGCCGAAACCCTAATAGCTACCATTTATCATAAATCAAAGCGAAAGTGATGTATCATTGAAATTTTGTTTATTTAATTAATCTTTGGTAGGTTTGACTTTTGTATGTATCAAACTTCAACCATGTGATGTTTAATTGGCTATAAACAAGTAGATTATAAAAAAAAGAATTGGTAGTCAGCAAATAGGCCCGTTTCTTGCGGGTCTAACCTCTATATATAATCTAAAAAAGACCTAAACGTTGAAGTTGAATTCTTCAAGTTCTCCATTCTTGTTTTGTCTATTTCTATAGAGAATATATAGTTTTGTTATTGTTATGCATGTTATTATTAGATTAAATGGAATGATAGATGATAAATTAATCAATTATGTTTAATGAGGTGAATTTGCCTTCATCTTACCTTCCATTCACAACAAGAAAAAAACACCTTTCTTGACGGGTATTGTGCGTCATGAAAGAGTGTTTATGACACACAAAAGAAGGTCGTTATAGGCATGGTCATAAAATTAATATGACATGCAGGCGTGTGTCATCTTTTAATGACACACATTTATGATACTTTTTTTGACACGCATTTACGACACACTTTTATGACAGAAGCTTATCACTTTCATTTTACGTGTCATCCTTTTTTACCTGAAAAAATTTATGTAAAATTTCTGATAATCCTTTATTCATATTTATATTATAATAAAAAAATCAATAATTTCCAAAAACCCATTAGCGTTTTTCGAATTCTTCCACCAATATTAAAAGGTTACAAAAATATTTTATCAATACATTACGTTAGTCTGGACCTAAACATAAACACTACATTATATGAAAACAAGCCATAAAATCAACAACCAATTCCATAAAGAACGCACATCAAAGCTTTTTGTGGCAAAATCAACTTAAGAAACAAATAAAACCAGTTGATAATCTGTAAGCAAATTATACCCACATAAAAACTGGAAAAAAAAATACACTGAACAAACAACAATTTAACTAATTAGACTCTAAAAACAATAAATCAACTTAAGAAACAAATGAAACCACTTGACCCGTACTCCACCACCACCGCCTCCTTTCCCCGTCACCCACAACTACCCTATACGACCACCACCAACAACACAGGGCTATCGTCCCTGTCACCCCCATTTCTGGGCTCAAAACCACTGCGCCGCCACCACGGAAGCTGGTGGCCGGCCGTTATTGAAATAGAGAGGGAGAGAAAGGATCGGGTAGAGAGAGAGAGAGAGGAATTAGGGATTTTGGTGCATAAATGGCAGGAGTGAGTTTTTACATCAAGGGTTTCTGGGAGGGAAATTCAATTTTTGTGAAATTAACATGACACACAAAAGATGACACACAAAATTTTATACTGTCATGAATTCTATTTCTTGACACTATATCCTTGACACACACAAATGCGTGTCATTAATTAACCAAAATTTTCAAAACATGATATTTTTTATGATAAACGATTTTATAAATGAGCGCGTGTCATAAAATGCGTGTCAAGAAAAACACTTTTCTAGTAGTGATTGTTTTTGTGTAACAATACAATCAAAATTGTGTTTAAACTATTAATTATATTTTGGTAATTATTCTTTCGGGTTTGGGATAGATAATAGATTCTTGCTACAACTTTATTTGGAATTTATTTGTTTTCCTTGAATTTTAAGATAGATGAATGAAAATTGTATTTCAACTATTGTTTTAGCATATATTCTTAATTTATATTCTTATAGCTTAAATAAATGAAGTCTTGTATACAATAAATTAAAGAAAGGACACTAGTAGTAGTAAAATAATTCGTAGGTGATGGCATGCAATTGGGCATTGACATTTTTCCATACTTGATAATTGATGAAATGTTGAACAAAAGAAAACGTATATACATACAAGTCAAACATTGATGGCCCCCTCATTATAAGAACAGATCTAAGGTGCTATATATCCGTCTAATTTATAACTCTTGTGAAATTCATTCAAAAGCAGAAGTTGAATACTTTTGACTTTTGACACAGAAGGCAGCCATGGAAGTTGATCCAAGAAAAACAACCCAAATCAAGCAGGAAGACAAGGGAGATGACCGCCATGACAGTGAACAAGAGGTTGGTGTTAATACAATTCATTAAACTTGAAAAATCTTGTTTAGCTTTGAATACTTGTTAATTATCTTTTTTAGAAATTGAGATGTTTATATTAACAAGGTGCATGAAGTTTTTAATTCTCTTTTATGTTTATTTTCGTATTTAAGTATTATGTTCTCTACAAGAATTGAAAAAAAGTTATTCAGTTCTTGTTGAAGCTTTATTCTGTTATATTTCATTCCATATTTCTATAATTAACTTGCTATATTATATGTATACGTGAGTGTGTTCATTGTAATAAATCTTTATCTTTCTTCATTTTCCTATATTTACAACTTTTTTTTTGTAAAAAATAAAAATTATGTTGACACTGGAACTATTAAGGTTTGTGTTTACGTGGAATTGTTTTAATATTTGGTCTACATAAAAATAATTTTTAACTTTCATAAAAGAAAAAATTGGGTCTTTTAAGATTCATAAACTAAATTTTCCTTGTGTATTTGATTCTTTGTTTTATATATTCTTCTTATAGAAATAGAGATTAAAAAAAAGGGGTTCCAGAATATAAAAATATCTGCTTGATTTCTTGATATCTCGGATCTTGTGGGCTATGTTTTAAACCACAAAAATGATTTGTGTTATTGCATATAAAATCTTTCGTTTCTTGACCGAGGAAATTTTTAATATCAGACTTCTTTTAATGTCAAGATTCAACATATAGTTCATCTTTTAATGGAACATCGAAAATGTTTAAGATATTTTTATTTTATTTACAAAATATTTTGAATAAAAATTGTTGCGACTTTTACGTAGCTTAATAAATTACTGAATATTTTATTAGAGACAGAACACTATATTTGAAAATATTAAGTCCGTTATACATGTTGAAGGTACAACTACATATTGCAAGAAAAACAGAAAGCAAGTAAAAAAAAAAAAAAAAAAACCAGAAACAAGTACCCATTGACTTAGGTTACACAATATAAACCCTAATTTTCTCGTAATATAAAAACAAAAGTATTGTTATATATTTATTGACTTGCCCATGCGGCCATGCCCCATAAAAAAGGTTAATGAATTTAAAACCATTAAGTTATTTAATCATTAAGACAAAAGCCAACAACCAGGAAAATCTAGAACAAAAGGTGAAATCCTTATTACTCGTCATGAAATGTATTAATTAATTTATGGGTTTTTTATTCTTACATAATCTATTTCAATCAGAGAAGTGTAACAATGTTTTCAACTTTTCTTCCCAGCCTATAAAATATAGAAAATAAGAAACAAGGATATATAGTGGATTTTATAACAATACCGGTGCAGTTTATAAACAATTAATATGCAATAACGTGTATGCCAAAACCACTGATATTCACGTATCAAAATAGCATACGATTATGCAATAACTTAGATTTCTATATTTTTAGAAGAATAGGTCCATATTCAACGTCTGAAACTTATATTATTCCTTAACAATTAACAAACAAATTGTTTGTTGATTTAAATGTATGCCATACAACATTTGGTCATATATAATAAAGCATATATAGCAAGAGTAATGCACTAAAATATATAACTATAACGTATGTGTTTAATTTTATGTGAAAGTATCTAAAATCAAACTGGTTTAAACTACTTCAGGATGAGAAGCAGTTTGAGTTAACCAAAGCTGAAATGAGTGTTGTGAGGGAAGAAAACCAAAGGCTAAGGGTGAGCTTGGAGCAAATCATGAACGAATACCAAACCCTTCAACAGAAGTTCAAAGATATTCTTCATCAACAAGAAGAAGCTTCAACTGCAGCCACTACTCCAATCAACCCTAACAACCAACCAGCGAATAACGATGAGTCCGAGCTTGTTTCGCTAACTCTTGGACGGACAACATCAACTGACATGACCAAGAAAGATAAGAGATGTTCAACACCTCCTACCAAAAGTGTAGAAGGGCTAGGTCTTGGCCTTGAGTGTGGGAAATTTGAAGTAACATCCACCACACAAGCCGAATCTTCGGTTATCCCGAGCCAAGATAATAGTTTGGAAGAAGCTAAAGACGAAGACGGAGAAACTTGTACACCACAGAAACCTCAGACTCCAAAAAGAAGTGGAGATGACCCTGAAGTCTCGCAACAAAACCCTGCGAAGAAAACGAGGGTTTCGGTTAGAGTTCGTTGTGAAACACCAACGGTAATTATTAACTTGCACCAAATATGGTTTTATCAAAAGGTTCCTAGATATATATGCATGCATATCATGTGTATGAAGTTATGAGTGTACTTAAAGTTAGGGCTTTAAATTTCAGATGAACGATGGATGTCAATGGAGAAAATATGGACAAAAAATCGCAAAAGGAAATCCTTGTCCACGGGCGTATTATCGTTGCACCGTCTCTTCTAATTGTCCAGTGAGGAAACAGGTAAATCTTACTAAGATATTGATCTTTATTTGATGTTTGATGCATGGCCAATTTGTTTAGACCTCCATTATTAATGTGTCATGGATGATACTAGCTAGTTTGTCTAGACAACTAAAAGTAACATATATCAACTATAATTTATTAAAGGTTAATGGTGATAACATATACCACTCGATCCTTAAGTGCTTAACTATAAATTTTGAATCTAAAACATTTTATTTTGATACAATTGTGTAGGTACAAAGATATCCTCAAGATATGTCAATTCTGGTCACCACCTACGAAGGAACACACAACCATCCGCTTCCGGCGGCTGCTACTTCTATGGCTTCAACGACCTCTGCGGCCGCCAGTATGCTAACATCGGGATCCTCAACCTCGGGATCAAACTCAAACCCTAACCCTAGCACCTCGTCACACTTAAACTTCTATCTCAACGAGAACTCAAAACTAAAGCCGATTTACTTGCCACATTCTTCGATATCCCCCTCACCCTCGTGCCCTACCGTCACACTCGATCTTACTTCAAACACGCTTTCGACATCATCACCATACAACTATCGATCATCGCCCATGGCAACCATTTCCCCCCCAAGATATTCAACCACAAACCTAAATTTTAGCTCTTTGGAATCAAATGCATTGCCAATTTCTTGGAGCAACGGGCCCCTCAACTATGGGAAACATCAAATGGGGTCCCTCAACTTTGGATCAACACAATCTCAACAAAACAATTACCATTCTTTCATGCAAAACAAGACTATGATGGCCACTTCAACCACTAATCAACATTCTCTACAACCAGACACCATTGAAGCTGCAACAAGAGCAATCACATCAGATCCTAATTTCAAATCAGTTTTACAAGCCGCATTGACGTCAATAATTGGTGGTGGTGTAGTGGGAAATCAAGGCGGAGGTGACAAACCCGGCCAGATTGTAAAATTGGGAGATGCATTTCCTGTGTTTTCGAGTTTACCATTAACTTCAAACGCGAATGCATGTTCATCAACCTTTTACAACAAATCTGTAGCGACAACAATGATGAATTCCCAAGCTACTGGTTCGAGTTCGTTGCCAATTTCTAGCTCAAAGAGTAAATCTACTTCTCCGGAAACTAGCCGTGACCATGTATGAATATATGGATGCTTAGGATATCACTAGATTTTTAGTTGTATTTTTGTATTTTTTTTTTGTTATTTTAAATTTGTATTTTATCGATGATCGTACAAAGATTAAACTGTAATTAATTAATTCATAGGCTTATGTATTGTAATATCTTTATACACATTGGCACGGGTGATAAATTGTGAACAAACACTAGTACAAAACTAGGTCTTTAGTCGTGGTGATTTACACTTAAATACATAGCTATTAACCGTGTCTTATTGTGGCTAGATGAATTGAGCTCGAAGACGTTGCTATCAACCGCGTCCACTACTACACAATTGACTTGTTGATGCTATGGTGTTTTTTTAATGGTGCACTCAATAATATTCATCGCAACTTTATAACAGAGTTAATTTAATGATGGTCTGAGTTTTATTTGATGGTGCTACGAAGATGGATCGATTAATTGGTGCTGTATGGGCTTTTCTAAAGGTGCAGGTCATATATAGTAAAACCTTTAGAGCTTCTTTCCCCCCAAAATTTTCAGCAAAATACCGCCCAATTTTTCCAGCAAAGACAACACATCTTTTCTTCTCAAACCCTAACCAACATTTTCGCCCAATTTTTTTTCAGAAAAATACCCACTGACATCGACCACTCCTCTTGAACCCTAACCGACCAGCGGCAACATCTAACCCACTGTACCAACCCTAATCGAAGCTTCTTTCACGTTGTTGTTCTACCCACGGCTTTAACCGGTCGACAAATGGAGGTATGTTGCAGTTGTTTTACCTTCAAAATCATTTCACCACATCTTCTAATGAATTGTGTACTATTGAGGTTCGGTTGAAGATCCTCTTTACGTCCTTGTGTCACACTGATGTCGGTTATCTTAATATTTATTTTCACACCTTTTGTTATTAGTTGGTCTTTCATATTATTAACCCTATCTTCTTCTTCATCCCTTTTTAACATCTTTATTTGATATTGTTGTTTATGTAAAGTAGACACTATAATTTCTGTTCTAGAGGTGAGATTCGGCAAGGATAGGAAAAAAGTGGTATTTAGGGGTTCAGTTTATCATAATTTTAGTTTTTGTTAATAAAAAAAATCATGTGTTTTACCTTACATATAGCAACTTCCTATCATTGTCATATGTTCTAAAACTGTGGTTGTATATGTTGTAGGGACATCACCCCTTGTTTCCTCTCATATTAGGCCATGAATGCTAAAATATAATCCTAATATTCTAAGTATGCATGGCACATGGTCTCAAGTCCTTCCTAGTTTACGTTGCATGGAGTTCAAATTCAACTAAAGGCGGTTTAGACCAGTCCAAGTTGTTGAGTATGTTTCAGGATCCACCTTTTCAGGATGTGATCTTTTCTATTTAAGTCGTTGTAGTTTATGATGTTGATGTACCTTTCAATTTCTATTTATCAATAATAGAGAGTAATTTGTGCCGACTATTTCCTTTGTTTTCACTTTCCTTATTCATTTGATATTGAGTTCTTGCCAACACGTGGTATCAAAGCTCAGCTATCATGTCTGATTCATCCAACCCCACTCACAATCCTGTCAATCCCATTCCTGTGTTCAAAGGTGAAGGTTATGAACATTAGAGTGTACGTATGAGAACCATCCTGAGATCTAGAGAGTTATGGGAGATTGTTGATCTAGGAGTATCAGATCATGGTGATGATCTGGAAAGAACAAGACTGGAGAGGAAGAATGATGCTCGTGCAATGTCAATAATACAGCAGGGTGTCCATGACCTGTTGTTCTCTCGAATTGCCTCTGCTGACACTGCACAAGAAGCCTAGGACATTCTGAAGATGGAGTTTCAAGGGGACTCACAAGTGCAAGCATTAAAGTTGCAGGGGTTAAGAAGGGTGTTTGAGAATCTGAACATGAAGGAAGGTGAAGTTGTGAGAGAATATTTCTCTAGGGTAATGGCTATAGTAGGGCAGCAGAGGTCATATGGAGAGGTGATAGCAGATCAAAAGATTGTTGAAAAGATTCTAAGGAGTCTTACACCTAGATTTGATTTTGTGGTGCCATCTATTGAAGTGTCCTATGATCTAAACAGCCTGAGCACTGAGAAGCTAATGGGAGTCTTGCAGTCTCAAGAGCAACGATTGAATAGCAGATCTGGTGATCAAGGAATAAAGGCCAATGAGAAATCAGACGAGCAAGCCTTACAGGTGTTTCAACCAACAAGAAGAAATGGTAATGATGGTCAACCAGGAAGAGGACGTGGATGTGGCCTCAATTGGGGAAGAGGACGAGGAAGGTCAAATGATAGGGGACGAGGTCCTCAGTGTTACCAGTGTAATAGGTATGGTCATGTGAAACGTGATTGTTGGTATAATGATTAGCAACAGGAAAATGTGGCTGCCAATGGGGAAGAGGATGAAGAGGGACAAGAGGAGGTTCCTTATCTCTTTATGGCATGTATTACACAACATGCTATGATGAGTGTAAATGATTCTGAATCATCAACTACAAATGTGTGGTTTGTTGACTCAAGTAGCTCAAATCACATGACTGGGGTAGGTACTATGTTTACTACTCTAAACACATCATTTAATTTAAATGTGAAGATGGGAAATAAAAAACAATTTATTGTAGAAGGGAGAGGGACAGTTAAAGTCATGATGACAGTTGGCTTTAATAGAAGATGTTTATTATGCTCCAGAGCTGGAATATAACCTGTTGAGTGTAGGTCAATTAATGAGAAAAGGATATTCTCTTATGTTTGATGATGGGGCATGCTCTATCATTCACAAGAAGATAGGAACTGAATTGATGAAGATCCAACTGGCACCCAACAATATGTTCCCTCTGGATGCATCAAAAGTGAAGCCAAGAAGTACAAAAGTTCATGAAGAGACAAAGCTTTGGAATCACAGGTATGGACACTTGAATACACAAGCTCTTCAGCAACTCTATAGAAAGCAGATGGTGCAAGGACTGCCTGCTAGGAAAGAAATTGGAGTGTGTGAAAGCTGTGAGATGGGAAAGCAACACAAGCAGCCTTTTCAGTCAAGTACCAGGAGGGCCACAAAGCCTCTTGAAATTGTCCATAGTAATGAATGTGGTCCCATGCCAGTCCCTAGCCTTGGTGGCAGTAAGTATTTTCCCTTGTTTGTTGATGACTTTACAAGCATGACATGGGTATATTTTATTGAATGAAAATAAGAAGTGTTTTCAACGTTTAAGATCTTTAAAGCCTTGGTGGAGAATCAAAGTAATCAAACTATTAAAGTGTTCAGGTCTAACATGGGGGTGAGTATTGCTCAAAAGAGTTTGATATGTTTCGTGAACATTATGGAATTAAACGACAGCTGACAGCTCCATATACACCTGAGCAAAATGGTGTATATAAGAGAAAGAAAAGAACCATAGTTGAAATGGCTCAGTGCATGCTTCAAGCCAAGCACATGCCTGCCTATTTTTGGGCAGAAGCTGTTGCCACAGCTGTCTATTTTTCCAATATTGCCCCTACAAAACATAATGAGTAAAAAACCCGGCACACATGTGATCTGGTGAGGTTCCTGAGGTAGATAATTTGAGAGTGTTTGGAAGTGTTGTGTATGGTCTGACACCATCACAACTCAGAAGCAAGTTTATTCATCCAAATGCTCAAAAATGTATTCTCATTGGTTACTCATCACCAACAAAGGGATACAAATTGTATAACCCTGTGACTAAGCAGATTATTGCTAGAAGGCATGTAAAACCAGATGACGAAAGTGAATGGGACTGGAGTAAGATGAAGACAGAAGAAAACAAGCATCTTTGGTCATTTGATTTCATTGATCTTCTCTTTGACACCTCAGGTGATGTAAGTACTCAACATAATTACACTAATGATGGTGAAACAAGTGTGCAGGGTTCAAGCTCTTCAAAACAGGTTCAAGTCACTCCTGTATCAAACCAGGGAGGGTCAAGTGAAACTCAAGCATCATCAACTAATAGTGAGACCCCTCTCAAAGTCAGGCAGCTACAAGATGTGTATGCAGAAACTGTTCCCATGGATGACTATAATGCTTGTCAATTTGCATTAAATGTGTCTGACCCAACATGCTTTGAGGAAGCTATAATAAGTAAGCATTGGAAACAGGCCATGGATGAGGAGATACAAGCCATCACAAAGAAAAACACCTGGAAACTTGTGGAGCTGCCACAAAACAAGAACTTGGTGGGCTTAAAATGGCTATATAAATCAAAATTGGGGCCAGATGATAAAGTTATAAAGTACAAAGCAAGATTGGTAGCCATTGGTTACTCACAAAAGAAAGGAATTGATTTTCAAGAGACATTCTCACCAGTTGCAAGATTTGAGACAATAAGGACAGTCATAGCAGCTGCTGCACAACTGGGATGGCAAATGTACCAGCTAGATATTAAATCTGCTTTTCTGAATGGTGATTTAAAAGAAGAGACATATGTTCAGCAACCTGAAGGGTATGAAGTCCAAGGTGAAGAGCACAAAGTGTATAGGCTGTATAAGGCACTGTATGGATTAAAGCATGTTCCAAGGGCATGGTATGCACAAATTGACTCTTATCTTATTGATCATCGTTTTGCTAGAAGTTATAGTGAGCCTACACTGTATGTTAAGAGGTTGAATCAAGATGTGATGTTTGTATGTCTCTATGTTGATGATATAGTTTATGCTAGTTCAATTGCTATCCTGATTAATGATTTCAGAAAGGGAATGATGAATGAATTTGAAATGTCTGATCTTGGACATCTCAAATACTTTCTTGGAATGGAAGTTCATCAGCTTGATAAGGGGGTCTTTATATGTCAAAGTAAGTATGCTCTTGATTTATTAAGAAAGTTTGGAATGCTGAACTGTGAAGTGAGTGACACCCCTATGAATGCAAATGAAAAGTTTCAAGCTGATGATGGTGCCCAAGAACTGATGAAGGGGTGTATAGAAGTCTGATTGGTGGTTTGATGTACTTAACCAATTCCAAGCCAGATCTTGCATTTGCAGTCAACATTCTGTCCAGGTCAATGCAAAAGCCTTCTAAGTTACATTTTGGGGCATCAAAGAGAATTCTGAGGTATATAGCTGCAACTGTTGATTATGGAATCTAGTATGTTAAAGGAATGAAGATTCAGTTGTGTGGATATTGTGATAGTGACTGGGCAGTAGCTTGGATGATAGGAAGAGTGTTTCAGCACATGTGTTCTCATTGGGTAGTGGAGCAATAGCCTGGACATCAAAGAAGCAACACACTGTTGCTTTGTCCAGCACTGAAGCTGAATATGTGGATGCTACTGGTGCTACATGTAAGGGGATATGGCTTAGAAGAATTTTGGAAGATCTGGGTTTAAAGCAGCAGGGTCCAACAGTTATATGGTGTGACAACAAGTCTGCCATAAACTTGTCCAAAAATCATGTAGTAGATGGAAGATCTAAGCACATTGAACTCAAGCAACACTTTATTCGTGATATGGTAACTCAAGAGCAGGTGAGTCTGGAGTATTGTAGTACAGATGAACAAGTTGCAGACAATCTAACTAAAGCCTTGGTCTCAGCAAAGTTTAAGTATTTCAGAACCAAGATGGGAGTATTAGGATTAAGGGAGGGCGTTAAAATATAATCCTAATATTCTAAGTATGGATGGCACATGGTCTCAAGTCCTTCCTAGTTTACGTTGCATGGAGTTCAAATTCAAATAAAGGCGGTTTAGCCTGGTCCAAGTTGTTGAGTCTTTTTCAGGAACCATCATTTCAGGATGTGATCTTTTCTATTTAAGTCGTTGTAGTTCATGATGTTGATGTACCTTTCAATTTATGTTTATCAATAATATAGACTAATCTTTGCCGACTATTTCCTTTGTTTTCACTTTCCTTATTCATTTGATATTGAGTTCTTGCCAACAATGAATCCAGAGGGTATGCTAAAACCATTGGTAAAGTTCTTGTTTTGGAATAATTTACACAAAGCTGGAGTTTCGAGCTTTTTTCTATTAGGATCAGTGGATCACATATTAGGCCATGAAGCCAGAGGGTACGCTAAAACCATGAAGTTTGGTGTTACTCTGTTCGTGAATCCAAAAGATCGTGATAAATCGATCCAAAAAGTTTTTTTTTCAAACAGTGCATATATATCCCCACGTACACACATTTTCTCTGTTTGACTTTGATCTTTGTTGAGCCTTGTTAGGTCATTGCTTCAATGACGGAAGGCTATAATCTCTTCTTTTGTATGTGTACTGAGTTTTTACAAACATGTGCAAGAGTTTGTGGACCATATTCAATATGATATTGTTAAAGAAGTGTGCTTGTGTTTATATTCATATACTTTGTCTATTGTGCTAACATATATGTATTTACAATCTCACATTTTTATTTGGTTATTTTTAGTTATGGAAAGAAGATGGGTAACATCCGCAATAAAAAATTAAAGACTTAGTCTTAAGCTTGATGAAGGAATTGATTCACAAGACAGTAATGGCCCGGAATGAAATCATTAAAGGCGTCTCAAGGTTAGTTCAAAATCAATAACCAATAGATAGTTCTTACTTTGAGGGATTGATGTGCACTGAATTCTCATAAATAATAAGTAGTATAAGCCATTTTAGGCCTAGAGATTCTTGGAAGCATAGTTTGTTGTTTAGTGTCGTTTGATCTCAGCCATTAAAAGTTTGGGCTTTGAGGGAATAATTTTGATGCTATCATACACACTCCAACAGAGAATTTCTGCCCAAGAAGCCATCGTTTGGTTGTTTAGTGTTGTTTTTGCTGACATGACTGAACAAAAACTAATAAGTTGAGCTATTTTATAGTTTCGTGCTATAAATAGAGGCCAAACAAACCAAAGAAGAAACATAAAATTACCATTTGAACATTAAGGAATAAAGATGGCATTTTTGACCCATCATGATCAAGGTTATGGTTTTTTCTATCATAAAGTAATAAACAAAAGTAAAAATATAAATAAAATAAAACAATTAGCTAACATGCAAACTGGTTGAATGGTAAACGGGTCAAGACAACCTGTATCTTTAGGGATCGAAAACATATGATGCCTGGTGCTGTTGAAAAGCTTCTTTCTACCACTTCTTAATTTGGCAACCAAATCCCACTAATGTTTTGAAAATGGCAGTATTATATATTTTAAGCTTCAGTTTGTTAACATCACACTATGTTTTGTTATGCAGTTTTTACTGATTGGGTTACAAGGATTGAAGAGGTCAGTTCAGGTTGCAAGATGCATGAAGTGGTTAGTTTGACATTTTTGGGTTGCAAAGCATAAAGTGGCTAGTTCCACATTTTAGGTTGCAAACTTTTTTGAGCTAAATTCGAAAAACATGCACCTATCTCAAATTGTATACTTCACTTCGGAATTTTGTTTTAATATTAGAAGTTTGTTATTTTTATTTCCAGCCATAGTATCATATCATTTGTTTATTATTTGTATTTTTTTGGAAAATTTAGTTTAATGTTGCTGGATTTGTACAATAAGTAAGAAAAATAACATTTTTTGGTTGTTTTGCTAAAAGCTGCAGGTGCCATGTGTCAAAATATCATTGCATGAGTAAAAAATGAAGTCAAAGATGTGGATTTATTAGAATTATTAGGTGATGCGGTCAAAAGGTTTAAGTGATGTGGGCAACATACAACCGCACCTCTAAAGATTCCTTTGTTGATGCTTCATCATTTGGTGCGCATCGAATAGCGAACCTTCAATTGAAATACACCGCAACTTCAATTGAAATGTGTACTAGTGGTCTTTTGTTTCCCAAACCACGTCTTTAGATTTGTTTAGATAATATTAAATTCCATCCATAAGCACGACTTCAGCCCCATATTTTTTCATCTATAACCACGACTTTAGCTAGCTTTGTGCTTAAGACATGTTGCTATGCTGTTTAATCCAAACCTGTTGTTCTGTTTAATACAGAACCTGTAGATGTAATGTTTAATACCAAACCATTTTCTAAAAGAAGAAAAGCACATACATTTGCTTCCGTTTGATACCAAACCAGAACCTGTTTGATTTGTTTCATACCAAAATCAATTCGAACCAAAGATTAAAAAGATACATCAATTTGTTTCAACTAACATACCAAATCATTTTGAACCTATTCAAAACTATCCATGACTCATACACATTCAATCCGAAAATATACTAATACTGATATACGTTAAAATATACATATATAATTCCCCGGTTAAACTCACAAATTGCACATTTTCGACATTAATTTCATAGATTTGGTAATTAACCGCTTTCTATTGTTTTTGTAGGTCTTAAACGGCGCCTCGAAGACGAAACGGGCTAAAACTGGAGTTAACAGACATTTCTTGCATATTCAGAAGCGACTGATCAAAGTGCACAACCGATCAACCTAAGAGCACGACTATGCAGATTCACTTGACTCTGCAACAAGACATTGCACTACCAGTGCGTGAGCTCGTGCAAGCCATATTCTCGGTAACTTAGATCTGGACGACCGTGCAGACAGAGTGCAAGACCTTGCAGACTTGTTTTCCTCGGAAGCAATGCCAGTGCACAAGCCAGTGCAACCTGATGCTCGGTAACTTCATAATCAACATGGCCGTGCGAACAAAGTGCACGACCGTGCACCTTTATCAGGTCGACCAGTCCACTTGGCCCACTTGTCTGACCCACGTAGCCTGACGTCACGATCAAAATAAAGTGCATGACCATGCACTTTTGTACATAACCGTGCGCTTTTGAAAAGTCTTTATAACAGAACAGGGGAGCCAATGCTCAGACATCGGGTATTTTTCTGAGGATTCTAGGAGATTCCCTAGAGCTGTGACTTGCTGAGAAGCCAGATACCAAGCTCGGGAGGCAATCATAACCTATTATCATCATCATCCAGACCATCACATTTAGCTATTCTATGGTTTGATCTTTTAGCTTATTGTAAGTCCCAAATACTAGATCTTGTTAGTGCAAGAGATTGTTATCACTTAGAAACACCTATTGATTAGGTGTTTTAAGTTATTAATCTTGAAAAACAAAGAAACTAGATAAAACTAGTAAAATCGACACACAAGATAAGGAGAATCAAGATTTCCATTGATAATATTCATGAAAACACCATGGATTAAACAGATAAGTACGCACCCTTTCTTGTGATACAAAGATAACCAAAACCCTAACCCTAGAGCTGCACATAAGCTATCTATTTATAGTAAAGGCTAATGGGCCTGCTCACTTAGCTTAAGTGCGCAGAACAGCTTGGGTTTCACCAAAACTATGATTAATTACATATTCAGCCCCTTGGCTTACAAAACCTATTATAACCCATCAAAAGTCTTCGTTCTGGTAATTGTGATCTCAATTAAACCCAACAATACTCCCCCTAGACCACAGCTACCAGATCTTCCTCTCTCTTAATCAATTGACACGTCGTTTGCTTCCCCATCCTCTCTCTCTTCATGCACCGGGGGTTCGTCAACAAAAGCAGCAGCAGGTTCTTCTTGGACAACGTGCGGTTCTTGAACAGTTTCTGCAGCAGGTTCTTCGTGAACAGGTGGTTCTGGATCAGATACTGCTGCAGGTTCTTGAGTAGTCACCTCTGGAGCAGTTTCAGCTTCAGCTTGAATTTCCTGTGCAGCAGCAGCTTTAGCGGCTTTTTCTTTTGCATCTTTCTCGCTCTGTTCTTTAGCAATGTCAGCTTCCTTGATCCTGTTCACCACCTCTAGCAACTCTTGCTTCAACTTCATTGCACGATCTACTGCTCTTCTGAATAATACAGCTTCCTCAAAAAGTACGTGTCCCGCACCCAAATTTATTTGGTTTGCATATAACATATTCAGATCGGACAGATTTAGAGCGAAGACATCCACTGGATCAAGAATTCTCATAAGATCTCCATCATCCTTGGACTTGATCACTGCTTCACCAGTCAGACTGTCATAGAACCATTTCTTGAAATCTTTTAACATGACTGGAAGCTCTTCACTTATCGGAACCCTAGTGATGACCTTGGGAAGATCTATTACATAGGTAATCCTACCTTGTCCAGTAGCAGGATCGATTCTTTTTTTTTTGACAAGCGACGTCTCGGTTTTTGAGGCTTGAATACTTTGAAATCACAGGCACACTCTCTCTCTATCATTCTTGCAAGTAATGTTCCAATAGAGTTGTTAGTGCAATTGATAAAGTGTGCCTTGTTTAGTTCTCTGATGTCCCAGCAAGGGAGAGACTGCAAATTAGTTTGACCTTTAAAGTACTGAATAAATCCCCCTTGACGCTTTATCACAAACAGCCTTTTTGACTCATCATACTTCCATGAGATAATCTTTTCCTGATGAGCTTCTTTTGTGTGGTGGATGTGTTGTTGGAAAGCTGGAATCTTAATTTCTTTTCTTGGGAGCCGTGTGGGCCTTTCAGGGCTAACCTTGTGACCATCAGCTGTCTCATACACTGTTGCCTCCTCTTCGCCAAACTCAATGAACATTTCAGGCATCTCATCTTCACTTATTTCATCAACATCACTCTCTTCAGCAACTCTTTCTCTTTCTTTTTCTTCTTCTAGAAACATTCCAAAATCGAACAGCTCATCAGATGACATGCTCGGTTCAATGTTTTGTTGTTTCTGAAGATCCTGAATCATCTCAAACTTCTTCATCTGCACATTGTTCTGGAACTTGATGAGATATCTCTGATCTTTCCCAATCTTTTCAAGGTTTCTGTTCTTGTGTTTCAACTTCTTCAGCTTTCTCTTAAGTTCCTGATTGTTGTATACCGAGCTCTTCAATGTGCAGATCTCTTTTGCAGCAGTCTTGCCGACCTCTTTCACCAAGGTTTCATACAGTTCCTGATGCACTGCTTTGCGACGTTGTGTAGCAGGAGCTGAAGAGGACTGTTCTGTTGGTTTCTTTGCTGGAGCCTTAGGAATAGGAGCCCTAGCAGTGGACGGCCCTGGTTGATCTTGATCACTAAACATAGATTCGAGGACTTCCTGATCTTCCAGTTCTTCCGCAGTAACCACAGCCGGAATTTCAAATTCAGGAAGACTTTCTCTCCTTTTTCTTTTCTCTGCCTTTTTGGCTTTAGCAAATTTCTTTAACGCTTGTGCAAGTTCAAGCTGCTCTTCAGTTTGTGATTCCCTACTATATGACAACAACTTGTGCCTACTTCTCTTTGTCACTTGAGACGGAGCTATCTTCAATAGCCAGTCTTTTTCCTTTTGCCTTTTCTCGAGCTCTTTCTTCAGCAGATTGTGGGGTAGTTGAAAGAGCTGGTTCAGATTGAACAGATTCGGCTGCAGCTTTGAGACTTGCTTCTTCCGCTTTTCGTTTATTTTGCTGAGTCTTGTTGAATAGGGCTTTGATTCCGGCATACCTTTGAGCTAGATACATGCATTCATACCTCGGCTCCTAATCAACAGTGTTGCACTCAGTGAAAAATCTTCCAGTTCTGGCAAAATGGTACACTCCATCATTGTCATGAGGCAGGTTTTCTTGTTGTGCATTTATCATCATCTGCACGAATCTAGGATACATGGCCCATTTTGCGCCAGTTTGGGCGTTCTTTACCATGTAGTCAAAGATCATCCCAGACAGGTTGAACGGTTCATTTTTGCAGACTTTGATCATTGTGGTAGACCACTCCGGACTGAGTGCATTGTATCCACCTTTTCTGTGATAGAGAGCCATGGTGAATACATGACAGATTAGTTTCCAGTCACGAGTTAGCTCACTTTTCTTGACATCTCTTCTTTTGTCGAATTCTCCCTTGTATCCAATTTTCTCTAACTCTTTCAGAAGGTCAGCTTTGACTAAGAATTTGACGTTTCCAGGTTCATCTTCAAGCTTTAACACACGTCTGACTGTATGTTCGGTGATAATCACGGGTTTGTTTCTGACAGTAGCATTGATTCTTCTAACTCCCTCAACGACTTCATATCTCGTGGATCTCCAGAAATCTTCAATGTGATCTGCATAGACGGTCAGATTGTATTCCACAGCTTATCCGATTCTGCTTCGCCTGATCCAAGCAACAACATCTCTGAATTTGCGATCATCAGTGTCGAGATTGATAGCTTGGTTGTGCATGCCTCTATTATCCCAAGGAAGTGCCATCTGTTTCAGATCACGTGCACGAAAAGCAAGTTAGAATTTTTGATTGTAAGCAAAACGACCAACGACTGATATCTTAGACTTAAACGGAGACTTAGACCATTTTAGGTTGTAATTGTCTTGTGGTTTGGTTTTAAAAGATGTATAGTAAGTGCACATGTTTCATTTGGTTTTGTAATTGATAATCAAATCAAGTCAAAGTATAAGTGCGCAGGTCAAAAGCTCAAGTACACAGACCGGTCTTAAAGTCTAAGATGATCAAGTGCGCAGGTCAGTTCAAAGCCTTAGATAAGTACGTAGGACACATGAGGTTCAGTGGCCTAAGTACACAGTCAAGTCCACTATCTTAGACGTAAGTGCGCAGGTCAGTCAAGACTTGGGCAAGGTGACCCTAGAGTCTTGACAGACCAACTTGCGTACTAAATAATGTACGCAGACACTTAAACTCTCGTTTAAGATTTTAGTGCGCAGGACTCTAGGGTTTCATGGATATGAATCTATGAGACAAGTGAGCAGATCCTTGAAATAAGTGCACAATATTCAAGAAATAAGTGCGCAATCTTCATAACCCCAAAATCCCACAACAGAAACCTTCACAACGATCTTGTAACCCCCTGTAATCATAACAACGAATCAGTCAAGCTTAATCTACCTTAAAAACAAAACAAAATCAACGAAAATGGAGAAGAAACTGAGGGATTAACAGGTGTGTTTAAGTGATTGAAAGGGTTTAATGGTGAAGATGAACGTTGAAGATGATGATGATTAGGGTTAAAAACTGATTAGGGTTTATTGTTGTAAAAAAGTTTTTACTGAGTATTTATAACAGTGAATATGGGCCTGCGCACTTAAGACAAGTGCGCAGGGCTCAACAAGTGCGCAACCCTTTTTTTTAAACAAAAATTAGAAACTAAAGAGTAGGGGTTAAACGTTTCTCACCTTTTGCATTCAAGATCATACCAACCATACCTGCCAGATCACATTTCAACTTTCCGTTGGATAGCTGCAGCCCAAGAAAAACTGTCGGTATATTTGTCCACTTAAATTAATGCCTATCGTCTTTCAACGTACGTTTGGTGATGAGCTTTATCATGTTTTGGTAATATTGACGGAAATTTTGTAGACCCCACTTGTGCTAGGTATAAGCCTACCAATCCTCAAGGTTTATTGAGATATAATGATGAGAGCTTCAGGTCTATGTTTCCATAAGCAGAGAAGATGATCATTATGTCAATTAGATGATGAGAGCTTCAGGTCTATGTTCCCATAAGCAGAGAAGATGATCATCTGATCACTTGTTGAGCTATCTATATTTGTTTGCACGTCACTAACATTGCGTGTCTTTTGTTGCTCATTTGATTTAATAGCCCCGCGTTGGTAGCTTGCACTCTTAGGTGTCTTTTGATTACATATGCACAAAATTTTCTGTGTCTTTTGATCTCTCAACCTGTGTATGACCGGACTTAGCTTGTGCAGACCTATAACACAGTGGGAATCCAGATTTCCGTGTAGACATTTACTATTAATCACCTAGTAGCAGTTTACTGGATTCCAAGCTGAATCTGGATCCTATTCACATGCTGACAAAATATGATTAGTTCCTATCATTTCTTTAAATTTTGAAATTGTGCAGTAGGGATAGACCGGTTTTACTTTCTCCCCCAAAAATCTTGTTTTAACTCAAAATAATATTTTTTTTATATTTTATACAAGACGATTATTATTATTATTATTATTATTATTATTATTATTATTATTATTATTATTATTATTATTATTTAACAAAATCATTCAAAATTGATCATTTCCAGCCACGTTACCAATTGGCGGAAACGGGTTTTGTCAAAAGCTTTTGTAAATATATCTGCCTTTTGATCAGCGGTATCTATTGGCAACACCTGTATATATCCTTTGTCGTGGGCATCGCGAATGGAGTGAATCCGAATGTTTATATGTTTAGTTTTAGAATGATCAATTGGATTCTTCACGATGTCACGACAAGCATCATTATCAATATAAATAGGAGTTCTCAAGACATTCAATCCGTAGTCCAGCAGCTGATTTTGAATCCATAGCACTTGACAACAACAACTGGAGGCAGCCGTGTATTCAGCCTAAGCGGTGGAGATAGAAACTCTTGTCTGCTTCTTGCTCTTCCAAGACACGAGCCTATTCCCCAAAAATTGACAGCCACCAGAGACAGATTTTCTGTCAATCCTGCAACCTGCATGATCACTATCAGAGTACGCAATTAGATCAAATTATCACTCTTAGGATACCATAAACCGAGTTTTGGTGTTCCTTTGAGGTAGCGGAATATTCTTTTCACTACAGTTTCATGAGATTGCTTGGGACTTGACTGAAAACGAGCACAACATCCAACTGCCCACATAATATTTGGTCTGCTAGCTGTGAGATACATCAAGGATCCAATCATTGATCGATACGTGTGAGGATTCACTGATAGTCCTTGAAGATCCGGTACAAGTGTAGTTTGAGCAGCAAAAGGAGTGTTGGACGGCTTGCAGTCAGACAGGTTGTATTTTGCCAAGATGTCTCTTGTGTATTTGGCTTGATGAATGAGAATTCCGTCTTCCTTCTGTTTGACCTCCAGTCCTAAGAAAAATGACAATTCTCCCATCATGCTCATTTCGAACTGAGACTTCATGATGCTTTCGAATTCCCTGCACAAATTTTCATCAGTTGAACCAAAGATAATATCGTCAACATATATTTGAACCAGAATAGAGTGTTTGTTGACTTCTTTGGTGAACAAGGTCATGTCGATCTTCCTTTTGGTGTATCCATTTAGCAACAGGTATGAGGATAAGGTCTCATACCAAGCTCGAGGAGCTTGATGATGACCATAGAGAGCCTTGTCCAGTTTGTAGTATCTGTTGGGATAATAAGGGTCTTCAAAGCCCGGTGGCTGACATACGTAGACTTCTTCCTTGATTTTCCCATATAAGAACGCACTCTTCACATCCATCTGAAAGACTTTGAAGTTTTTGTATGAGGCGTACGCCAAGAAGATTCAAATGGCTTCAAGTCGGGCAACTGGTGCGAAGACTTCCTCATAATCAATCCCTTCCTGCTGACGAAAACCCTGAACAACCAGATGAGCTTTGTTCTTGATCACCACACCACGTTCATCCATTTTGTTGTGAAAGACCCATCTTGTTCCAATAGGATACTTTCCTTCAAGCAGATCCATGAGCTCCCACACTTTGAGTTTTCTGAATTGAAAGAGCTCTTCCTGCATGGCTTCTACCCAGCTTGCATCTTTGACCGCATCTTCAATGCTGAATGGTACTGTCTGAGATAAGAATGCTGAGAGAGCGATGTTGAGTTTGTCTGTCTGATTTCTTGTAAGAACACCCTCAGTGATTGGTCCGATGACGTTTTCAATGGGATGATTCTTTGAGGATTTGTATCCCATGTTCTCTTCTTCTTGCACTTGTGGGGGTATATTTGATAGGTGATCTCCAGGTACAGAGGAGCTGGATGAATCATTTAAAGACTGCTGAGTTGAAGATGTTTCTTCTGCAGTTGGATTACTTTCAGGAAGTTAAGAAGCTTCAGCAGTTGTATCACGATTTAAGGGTTGAAGATGAACTATTGGATCAGCGACAAGTGGAGTAAGATGGGTGGTGAACAGTGCAACGTCATCGTCAGAAGAGTAGAAAATGTAGGCAAAAGGAGACGAATTGGCAGCTTGATTTTCATTACTTTGATCTTTAGGTGCTTCATTTTCAGGTACGACGAAATGGTTGAATACAACGACCACGTCAAAGAACCAGTTAGGACCAGCTCCTGTATTAGTGGAGTTAGATTCTTGCAAGTCTACATAGAAGGATTCAAGTACCATCTTGGTGCGTTTGTTGTATACTCGATAAGCCTTTTGATTTGAAGAGTATCCAACAAAGAAGCACTCATATCCAACTGCATCGAACTTCATTATATTCTCAAAGTTATTTAGAAGAGTACACGAACATCCGAATGGTCTGAAGTAATCGATGAGAGGCTTTCTTTTGAAGAGTAATTCATAAGCAGTTTTCCCATGTGGCTTGACGATTAAGACTCTGTTAAGAACATAACAGGCGGTATTCATGGCTTCTGCCCAGAAAATGATCGGCAACTTTGAGTCAATGAGCATTGTTCTGACAGCTTCAATAAGTGTGCGATTCTTTCTTTCAGCCACTCCATTCTGTTGAGGAGTCCTTGTAGCACTATATTGAAGATGAATTCCTTTGCCGCTACAGAATGTCATGAAGCTTTGATTCTTGAATTCTGTCCCTTGATCACTTCTGATGGACTTTACCTTCAATTTGATTATGTTCTCGATAAGAGAACAAACAGCATCAAGGTCTCAGCAGCTTCACTCTTATATTCTAAGAAGTACACCCATGTGAAGCGATAGAAATCATCTGTAATCACCAAACAGTAAGACTTTTTAGCCAAGCTTTTAACACTATTAGGACCGAAGAGATCCATATGCAGTAATTGAAGGGGAGAGTCAATTGAGTTCACTGTTTTGGATTAATGCGATTTCTTGTGTTGTTTTCCTTTGGCACATGCTAAACATTTTTCAGAAAAAGGGAATTCCTTGGAAGGAAGACCTCTAACTAGATTTAGTTTAGAAAGTTTGTTTATGTTTTTAAAATTAACATGTCCCAATCGCCTATGCCATAACAGTGGCTCTGACTCGGATGCCTTTGATAGTAAACAAGTCATTGGGCATTCAGACTTGGCATCTCTCATATTTATCACATAGGTATTGTTCTGCCTAGGAGCTTTCAACATGATCATGTTAGTGGGTGGTTTAAATCCTGGCTTTAGAAAGATGCACTCCATGTCATTGAATAACACCGAGATTCCTTTGTCACGGACTTGTGATACACTCAACAGATTGTAGCACAATTCTGTAACATAATTGACATCTTCTAGAGTCAGGGCGTCGGTGACCACATCTCCTATGCCAACAATCTTTCCTCCCTTTTCATTCCCAGCGAACGCTACATACTCTCCATCAATGAACCGATAGTTCTTGAGGAGTTCCTTTAGCCCAGTCATATGCCTTGAAGCGTCGCTATCAACATGCCATAGATATCTCATAAGAGCTATCAACCATTTCTGTAGTTTATTCTGAAAAAACGAAAGCCAAAGAAAAACAAAGATAAATACAAGAAAATCTATGTACGTACAATCACGACTCAGACATTTAATTAGTTAACTTTGGGAATCCAAGTCTGTTTTAGTTTTGATCTATCGTGATTTTCACCCAAAATTGACTCTTGTCTTTTCCAAATTTGTGTGGTTTTAACAAAACTTTTTACTGTTTCTTGAATATTTTTTATCTTATCAGAAAAAGAACTTTGAGTTTTGACTTCATTTTGTGGTTTAGGTTTCAAATGACATTTTTTGACCACATGTCCCTCATTTCCACATCTAAAGCATTTTGAGTGTTTAGGCTTGATCTTTGGAGAAGATCTGGATGATGATGGTTGTGATGTTCTTTTCTTGATCTTGTTTGAGTAGGAGCTTTCACTTGAACATGAATCATCCTTGTTACCACTAGATACTTTATTTGTATTGCAGTCAGGTGTGCTGATGTCGCTTTTTGTATCACTCTGTCATTCTTCAGAACTTGAGTTACTTGTTTCACTTTGTGATTCCTCAGAACAAGAAATATCTGTAGATGATGGAACAAACTCTAGAATTTCTTCAGTGAGAAATTTCCCAAACCTGTTCTGTTTTAGTTCTGGTACAAACACAGATGGTTTATATGCATTTTTATCATCAGAGAACGCAGCATAAAGATCAACACACACTGGCATAACATTGTCAACACAAACGTTAGAGCGTTTGATAGGATTCTTCCTATCATCAGGGGCCACAGCGCCCTTTAAGTCTAGTCTAGAAGTTAAGTTAATACAGTCATCTGGCCTAGATAAACTATTACAGTTATCCATCCTAGATAAACTATTAGAGTTATCCAGCTTAGTTAAACTATTACAGTCATCCGAATTCAAAATAGTTTTAGTCTTTTCATTATTCCAGATGAACCAATTCACTGTAGAGTAATTGGCACCCGGGTGACCTAACCCCAACGTCTATCCACCACAACTCTCATCATCTTCCACCTGAGCCTTTTGGGTCACATCTGCACCGCTTTTACTTATATTAGTATTTAACTCAGATTTGACACATTCTTTTTCAAAAAGATCATTTTCTGGATGAGGTTTTGGAATGGGTATATATTCACTACGGCTCAAAGGTAAAAATAGAGATCTTTCAGTCCCATTTTTATCCTTATACCCAATTCCATCTTTGACGAACGATTGCCTTGAACAATCAATGATATCAGCATGAGCCTGTTTGCTTACATTCCATTTGTCAACAATGATTTGAAGATGATTTGTTTCATTTCTAGATTGTTCTAACTTTGAGGTTAAATCATTTATTAGAAAATCCTTTTTGAGAACAAATTCTTTTAGAGTTTGCATTTCAGCTAGAGTTGCATTTAACTTTCGCTGATACACCAACTCATTTTCTTTCATTTCAGTGTTAATTTTTCGGATGTCATCCATTTATCTTAAAACTCTCCTATTGTGTGACAAACAGTAAGCAATAGCGGTAACACACCTTGGTGAGCACGGCTTTGATTTTATTTCAAGAGGAATACTTACCAGATCTCTTTCCTCAGCTTCATTGGGCACATCCTGCAGCTTCTCATTTGCTTTGGTAGTGGGTGTCTTTTCGACTATCAGTGCTTCCTAAGTGGTCGCTTCTTTTCCCTTCTCAGCAATCAACACTCCCTTCAGACCTGCATTTTCTAGCACTCCACCCTTGGGCGTTTCAGCTGACGACCCTTCCAGTGAATTTACACCATTTATGGATTTGGTGCAAATTTTGGCCATCAAAGCTTTGTTCACGTCAGCTTCAGCTGCAGCTGCCTCCTCTCCCCAATCAAAGTCTTCAACCACCAGCGCTTTCTGTGGATTCTTTTCATTTGCCTCATTCCCTTCAGTGATCGCCACCAATCTCTTAGCCGGTTTGATCTCAGCTTGATTCAGAGTGGGACATTCATATTTGAAATGCCCAAGAGTTTTGCAGTTGTAACATCGATCCTTTGACTTGTCAAAACCAGCTTTACCCATTTCGACTCTTCTACCAGTTCTGTCTTGGAACCTTTTTACCCTCAGCGTGATCATTGCCATTTGCCTTTTGAGATCCATTTCTTCCATATCATCTGGATCAACCTGGTACATGTCTTCTGGAGTCATCATCTCATTCATAAGCTCACCAGTCTTCAGAGCTTCAAAGCTACTCATGAAAGTGTTGAAGAGTTCCACATGTTCACTAGAAAGCTTTGTAACCTGTGGATTGAATGCCTTTGCTGCCTTTTCTGAGTACGAGACTGCTTTACCCGAGCTTGAACTTCCACCACCAATTGAGTCCACATATACATGTGATGAGCTTGAACCCATTTCACCTATTGGAGCCACTAACGCCAGATTCTTCATAGCAGTGCTAGGAGAGACATTCGTAGCAGTCTGATTCATTTCTCTTTTGGTGATATCCATTTCGAATGACTTCAGTGTATTGATAAGATCAGCCAAAGTAGATTGAGCATCTAAATACTCTTTCTTAATCAACATGCACTGCAGACTCCATTCCTTGGGGAGGGAGTCGAGCAATTTTTTGATCGAGTTTCGGTTGTTGACTGGAATTCCTGCTTTCATCATCTTTGTTAACAGGCTTATGAACCTGTCAATGTGAGACGACAAGCTCTCACCCCGAACACTTCCAAACATATCATATTCTTTTTGAATCATATCTTGCTTGTTTTGTCTCATCTCAGCATTTCCCTCATAGTACTCGCTTAACGCAAACCATAGATCATGAGCAGATCCGTATTCCTCAAACATGTTGTACACGTCGTTGGACAAGGCCATGGTGAGGGTACCATAAGCTTTGTGATCCCTCTGTAGCAACTGCTTATCAAGGTCAGTGTAGGTAGTTGGATCAGTGTTAAACACTTCTCCTGCTTCAGTGGTCCTCACTGGAATGTGAGGTCCAAGTTGCACAGAAGTCCACTAGGTGAAGTCGTTAACGTAGTATAAAGCCTTCATTCGGTTTTTCCAGGTGCTATAATCCTGTGCACCAATTAACTTAGGGATTCGAGTTATAGTTCCCGTTTCCAGTTCAGCTTGGGTTATAGGATTCATGGTTAAGTTGTTATTGTTACTAGCCATTGATTAAGGTTGATTTTATAAGTTTGGATTTCTGATTTTAAATATTACAGTCCAAAATTAAGTGCACAGTCCTTAATTTAAGTGAGCAGTCCTTAAGTGCGCAAAGATTAAGTGCGCAGATGATTAAGTACGCAGGGAACAAGCAGCAGCCTGAAACAATAGCAATAAAACTGTCAAGATCTTGTCTTCTGATAAGTGCGCAGTTTTGACAAGTACACAGATGACTAGTGCGCAGATAGGTCAAGACTTGGGCATGGTAACCGTAGAGTCTTGACAGATCAATCTGCGTACTAAATAAAGTACGCAGACACTTAAACTTCCGTTTAAGATTTTAGTGCGCAGAAACCCTAGCCAAGTACTCAAAACTACACAGCTTTCAGCAAGTGCGCAGACAACTAGAAGTTTCTGATTAAGTGCGCAGAAACCCTAGTTGTGTGCTCGGAGACAGAAAACTTTACAATTCTGAAAACTTGAGTTCAGTACACAAACCAAGCAATAAGTGAGCAACTTATGAGACAAGTGCGCACAAAAAGATTGAAATTAAGTGCACAAACTAAGAAACAAGTATGCAGCTTATGAGTTAAGTGCGCAAAACATGAAATAAGTGCGCAAAACATGAAATAAGTGCGCAAAATAAGAAATAAGTGCGCAAAACAGTCTGTTAACAAGCAATAAACTCAGCTGAATCCTATCCAAGACTTTTTCACTCAATCTGAAATGCTTAGAGGATGTTTCTACTCAAAATAAACAACTTTTAACACCTTAGAAACACAACACCAAACGAAATCTGAAGCAACTAGATAAAAAACTCCTTTTCTTTTGAGAAAAACTAACAAGATGAGGGTTTTGGTATCTTAAACAAATACAATCTAGAGCACAAAGGCTCTGATACCAAATTGTAAGTCCCAAATACTAGATCTTGTTAGTGCAAAAGATTGTTATCACTTAGAAACACCTATTGATTAGGTGTTTTAAGTGATTAATCTTGAAAAACAAAGAAACTAGATAAAACTAGTAAAACCGACACACAAGATAAGGAGAATCAAGATTTCCATTGATAATATTCATCAAAACACCATGGATTAAACAGATAAGTACGCACCCTTTCTTGTGATACAAAGATAACCAAAACCCTAACCCTAGAGCTGCACATAAGCTATCTATTTATAGTGAAGGCTGATGGGCCCGCGCACTTAGCTTAAGTGCGCATGGCCCGTGTTTAAGTGCGCAGAACAACTAGGGTTTCACCAAAACTATGATTAATTACATATTCAGCCCCTTGGCTTACAAAACCTATTATAACCCATCAAAAGTCTTCGTTCGGGTAACTGTGGTCTCAACTAAACCCAACACTTATTTATGTTCAAATCTGATTTTGTAAAGCTTATATGTGATGTTTAGCTTAATCGTTATAACCTATGTGTAAAAACAATAGTATTTCATAGTTTAAATATTTGTTTGTATGATAATCACGTTTTGTATAAATTTGGCATTTTTCATGTTATAATCTTAATGATCATATTGCAAAGATGTTTCGTTGTTGTTGGATTTGTGGTTCTGTTCGTGTGACTGTCATGATTATTGTGTTGTGTTAGTAGGATACATGTTGAAAAACCGTCAGGTTAATCGATCAGTAGTAAACTAGTTAACTTGTTGATATGTTTACACCATGAAACTGGAAACGGGTATTGGTTCGGTTAAAGTCAGACGAATAATGATCAGGAATGCTTATCTGAACGTAAAAGTGTTTAAAAAGGTAAATGGTGTTGTTACTGATCTTTGACATGGTTGTTGATCTTTGTTAGTTATTTTGGTAAAAATAGCGATCTTAGTAACATGCTTAGGTTGTTATCATAGTATACTTACATATATATTTTGTATTTGGAGTCTTACATATATTAATTTAGCATTTTAGATTAACTTAGTTTTAAACAACTTCCTACTATCTCTTACTGGTAAATCAAGGACAACGTTTCAGTACTATTGCATCCGCCCGCGTCCATGGATCGATATCTTGTTCTTTTCTATGCTTTACTCAAATATGATAGGTTACACTTGCCTTTTTGTGTATGCTTTGATGTTAACTTCTAAACCATTTTTATAAATATTATAACTAACCGTGTGTTAAATTCATTGTACATTTATGGGTAGTTATGCACACGTCAAGTTTTTGGTGCCGTTACCGGGGACACGGTGAGCTTTAGGAACGAACCAAGTCAACCTTTTACCGGTGTACATGCTTGTGGATACTTGTTTATACTGTGTTGATTCTTTATTTGTTTGTTTGATTACTAATAGAATTGTTTAATTGATTATTTGTGAAGTTGGAGGTTTATAAATTTGATTAATTGATTATTGGATTTATTGGTTTGTGTATAAATGTGATTGACTTGATTTATTTGTCCAGATTCGAACTAATTATTAATTTTGAAATTTGGGTTATTCATTTCTTTGTTTGTTGATTTTTGTTCATTATGTTTATTCTATTTGTATTTATTTGATTTTTATGAGTATATAGTTTTTATGTACATTTGTATGGATTTATGGGATTGATTTTTAATTATTTTTTTATTTTGTTGTTTTTTTGGGTACGTCATCTATTCGAGTACTGCAATTGTACCATTCTTTAATTGCAGGTTGACGTCCTCAAACCCTGGGCCCTCTGGTGATCTGTCTAAAGAGGAGGCGCGTATTTTGAGAAGGAGCGAAAGAATTAGACTTCATAAGTCACGTCTTGTTTCTGAGATACTGTAAATGCATAATTGTGTTGGTCGCTTTCGGATTAACATCATAATATCGAAGGTTTATAAGTTCTTGGTAGATTATAAGGTTGATTCGACTCATTGACAGGTCGAATGGATTTCAAGAAGGTCGAATGAAGATTTTGGTAGCTTATTATTATTGGTTCAGGACTTCAAAGGGTCGAATGGACTCGTTCAAACCCAAGCAAGGTCGAATGAAATGTTCTATATATATGTTTGAGTTGTTTAGAGTTTAGAATAGTTGGTCATTCGAGTGTGTGTGTTTAGGAAGGTTTTGGAAAGCGTGTGTTTTCATTAAAATTGACTTGTAAACATTTAATCTTGATTATTAATAATGAAAACTTATTGAAAATGTAATCAAACGTGTTCTGATTACGGGTTATATCATTTTGCATGTGAATTAGGTTTCCGCACCTGATTCATAATAACTCATGTGATATTATTGTTTCTTTGTGATAAAACGATCCTACAAAGTGGTATCAGAGCTTTTGCTCAATCACAAGACTGCAAATTGATACAAATTATTCAGATTTCAGATCAAAATCATAAAAATATTTGATGTTTTCATTGAACATCAATAAACAATGGTTTTTTATTGATTTGAGTGTGTTTTTACATGTAAAATCAAAAATTCTTTAACAAAAGTTGCTTAGATTTAAATCCAAATCAAAACCTTCACATTTACAATCAAATTCAACAACTTTTTGGAAAATCATATCAAAATTGTTGATTTTTGAAGAAAAACTGATTTTAAATATGGGCCAGGTCGAATCAATTTGTGTTTAGGTCGAATCAGTTTCTATTTTGTTCATTTGTGGTGAAGTTTAGGTCGAATCGGTGTTTATAGAATTCTTTCGGGTAACATATTCTCACTCAGGTGTTTTTATATGTCGAATCAGTTAGTTACACTTTCATTCGTGTTGATATTCGGGTCGAACCAGTTGATTCTCATTCGTTCGATCTTACAACATTTCGAACCAAAATTTAGGTTGCTGAATTTTTTTTAAGTGTTGAGTATTTGTACATCATGGACAACATTTGGGGATTACCTATGAACACACGACCTGTTATGACACAACCACAACAAACACCGATGAACCCATGGGCCGTTGCATCTGAAAATGGAAATACACAAACACAACCAATTCAAAATTACTAGGCTATGTCGGGACCAACTCAACCCGTTGTCAGACCTCCTTCACAACCTATTATTACTATATTGTTCACCACATATAAAACCTCTATTTTGGGCAGTTGCAACCAACTTTGGCTTTATATCCATCGTCAGATCAAGATGGTTATAGCTAAGGATTAATCCTGACCACAATAACTTGGTGGTTATTCTGAAAATTTGGCAGTTTTCTTTTTCAACTAGTAGTTAGCAGGTTACCTGGTTTACCGGGAGTTCAAGACGTGGGTACGCTCCCCAACCGTTGTTGCCTACATTTATCATACAAACTCACCTCCACCTCCCCTGAATTCATCCTTTTCCTACTTCTAAGTTACCACCCTTCCCTAACTTCTTTCAAGAACGTAATTAATGTTATCATCCATTCTTAGCGTGTTAAATAAAAGCTAAAATAGGAATTTAATCATCGACTTATCACCGATCTGACTTTCAATAGGCTTAGCTCTAACGCCGACATTCGATCATCTCCATGGATGTTGCAGGTACAACTACTGATCTCCTCTTTCTTTCTCAGCTTTGTTCATCGTGCCCCGTTTCCAGCAACTCAAAACTCCAAAAAATCATAGATCTGCTTCAACTGTTGTTTTCTATGTTGTGACTTTTATTTTATTTGTTTGGTTAATTCATGTTGTTCTTTTTGCTACCTTATAACAATCCGTTGTTCTCCACTGCGCTTGCTATGTTTAGTGTTTACAATCGAAATTGAACTTTGAAGTTCTATTATTTACTTCTTCAGATAAGGTTTAAAGAAATGGAGTTGTTTTGTTGTTCTCTTCTAAATCAAACCTTGAAGCAATATGGAAGGGGACAACAAGTTATCGATTACATCACTTATATTTTATAATAATGTATTGTAAGGTTTTTATCATATTTTAGGATTAATGTTGCTGGTGGAACATGTGTGAAGGTGTTGTAAAATTGCAGGTAGTTCAAAATTAGGGTTTTTTGTTGTTGTATATATCAACAAAAGGTTGTAAACCACTCACGAACCATTTCAAGTTTTCGATTGCAATTGCACACGCCATGTATGTTACTTTCAGTTTCTTCTCTGATTACATTTGATCCAGGTTCATCTTTGTACCTAATTTTTTTTTCAAAGTTTGGCTGAGATTAGTTCATTAATTTGATGGGATTGTTCATGTTTTGGGGAATTTTGAGCATGGCATAGTAGAGTTTAGTTAGGCTAAATTCAAAAATAACCCAAAAGAAATTTGAAACAGTAAGAACAATGTTGAATCAAAATGGCTACTGCAATGGATTTTATCTTCCTTTTGACAATTTTTGATCCTTTATTAATAGCTAATATTGTTTCACAACCACACTGCAGCAATAGAAACTGAAGCAGGTGCATAGATACGAATTTGGAAAAGCAATTGGAATGGCTCCTCGTGCCAGGTGGGTGTCAATTTGTATATGTTTTACTTACAAATCAGTTGAATCATGTTATGTTTATATCTTTGAAGGATCAAAAACGGATAATAACTAAGATGAAAATGGATAGAATGTCACCCAAAATGTGTTCTAAAAGTGTTAATTACTCAAACCTATTCCATCACTTATGAATCCATAATCTTCTTACTTGATCTCGCGCTATGTATATACTACGTTCATGAACAAAGGGCTATTGCTTTGTATCTTCCGCCATATGTTCTTTATTAATCACAATATATCATCATCAAAAACTCGCTATCTATTCTTTGCATAATAAACAAAAGCTTCAAATATCTAAATAATGTTTCATCTATATCTTTTAGTTGGTTATGAATATGTTTTATTTCAAAACTCATACTACATCTCTATTTATTTTTGCTTGATACATCATCATCATCATTATCAACTTTATTTCTTTTTGTTTGATACAGTAGATTATTGTTCATATGAAAAGCAAACTTTATTATTAATTAATTGATTTCGGCTACTCAACTGCCGAATTTGCCACTTTAACCTTATTTAAGCTTTAATCAGTCCTAATAACTAGGTGACTGTTGCAAAGTTGATTTTTTTTCAAAGAATATAGTTTTCAAGTGGTTTCATCTCTCGACCTTCATGCGCACTCTCCACCGTTTTCTCCTAATTTCTTGCTACTACGCTTCTGTTATATTTAGAGGATTTTGTTTGAAATAAGATTTCATCTTTCAAATTGTTTTCTGTATAAGCACCTCCCAGAATTTAATATAATCAACATCACCGAATCGCAGTTCCCGGGCCCCCTATATTGAAGTATGGATTAAGGTGGCGGTCGTTGTTATGGTTTCAGGAGGTTGGTTTCATAGTTAATCTCGCACACTACCTCCCTTTTTCTCCTGTTTTCATGGTAGGATACAGCAGGCAACAACACAAATTATTTCTTTCAATGTCATCGCGCCTTCACTCTGTTTCACCCTACATTCGTTTCGTCCTCCTCTACAAACATGTAACTCTATTTTTTTATTCCGTCGGAGTCACCTATTTGGTTGTTCACATTCATCGTATGATTAAAAATCTTCATAATAAATGTAGTATTTATTTCTGAACAACCAGAAAAGCAAGTTGAATATGATTGAAGTAGCATTTGATTATTAACATTACTTTGTTTTTGTTGCTTCAGTTATGGTGTACAGTTGGATATCATCCGGGAAGATTTCAAGTCTGGTGTGGAGGCTCTTCTAAAAAGGCAAAACCAATAAGATTCTAGAGCTATTTTGTTTGGTGTTCGGATTGGCGACTCCACTGTTGTAAGCAATTTTCTTTTAAGTTATAATCATTCTATGATTTTGATTCAACGTATTTGTCTTCATATATTAGCAAACAAGTGGTAAGATGCCATTTTTTTTAGGTTGGCCAAAAACAATTCTCTCCAACTCGCCCGGATGGCCCCTCTTTCATGAAATTGAACCCAATATTGGATTAGGCATATATGTGTGATCTGTTCGACTGGAGAAATTAACTAAGGGGTTTTCCTTTACATCTTCAAATAGATGACACATGTACTTTAGTGGTATATTCGGGTTGGGTTACTTTAGTGATGTCGTCACCTTTTTAATAATATGGCGCTAGAATAGAGGTGTAAAAATGCCGCCTCTAAGGCATGGAACACTACAATTTGGTGGCTATAGCTATTGCTGCTCACCAAACACGTTTGCAAGTTTGGTTGGTTTCTTCTCTTATAATAGATGCACTATCAGCATATGGTCAGGTAAAAAATTACGCTTACGTCCAACTAGCTGGCCTATACCTCGCTCTCTATCAACCGGAAGCCTCCAATCTACCGAAGGGGGTTTCGAGTCAGACCACACTACAAAAAAAAATGCCATTTAGTGGCACACACTTTTAATGGCATTTAGCGTTTGTGACGCTAATAAGGTTTTTAGTGATACTTTTTGTATGCCATACTTGCTTAACACAGAGTTTTAGTTGCATTTAACTGTTATGCTACTAATTTTGATTTTTAGTGACACTTTAGGTATGCCATAATTGTCTGATACACACTTTAGTGGCATTTAATTTTGTGACACTAATATCATTTTTTTAATGGTAGCACTAGGGCGGAAATTGTTGACACAACTTGAACCCGACACAAAAAGACATCCTTGACAAACGCTCCCTGTTTAAAAAATGGAACGGGTTCAAGTTGACTCGTATTAAAAACAGGTGGGGTTCGGGTTGACTCACTACCCGTCAACCAATCAACTCAACATGATGAAAACCATAGGTACCACTAATATCAAATAACTAAGTTAAAACCTTTTCTTTTTATCAAAATTTCATTTATTAAATTGAAACTTAAAAAATTAAAACAATTAAGCTAAGAAGAATGGGTCATGCCCTTTTTCCCTCTCAATTCATCATCTCTGTCACTTTTCTCTCAAAAAAATTATCAGATTCCCTCTCAATTGAAAATTTTATAAGTTTCCCTCTCAATTGAAATTATCCCTCTCAAAATATTTATCACTTTCCCTCTCAATTCACCCCCTATTACTTTCTAGATTACAACATTCCACTCATTGTTTCTGATTAAACCCACCCAATTTTCTTCCTCTCCAAGACACGAGTTTCACACAGTATACTTCAATTGAAGAAAAGGTAGGATTTTTATCCCCCTGTTTTCGTTTCTCCTTTTAAAACCCATGAGATCTTGTCTGCTTTGGTTAAATTGACAGATAGTTATAGTGGGTGTTTGTAATGAATCTTGATAGTATTTGCTATTCTTTGTTTCTATGATGGTTGATTCATCATATTGCCTATTTTTTATTATTTACTTATCAAATCAACCACTTTTAATAGGTTGCAAATATCTCAAAGGAGCCACAAATAGAACATGAGTTGATGCTCATCAAGATAAATGCAGATCCAAGATTCCGTTTGAGGTGTTTAACTATTTGTGATCTTCATGTTTTGGTTAATAACAATTATTTATATTATACCTAAGCATTGTACTGAACCGTTCGTATAATTTCAATGAATGTATGCAATCAAATATTCAAATCTAGCTAACCATTTTCAGGCTAAGGATATGCTATCTTACCATGTTCTTTTGTGATTCAAATTTTCAGGTCAAGTGGCTAGTGGACAAATTTAGAGCTAGAATTGTTGATATTTCAGAGCACTCTATAACTATTGAGGTGAGGAGTCAAACTTTTTCTTTTTCTATAGCTTTTTTTTTTACAATTCTTCACGCAACATCTAGGAGTGAGTTTGGATCATAATGGATTGAATTGTTTATGCTATTTTAGGGCCTTTGCTAATTTGCATATGCTCACAACCTTATTTAATAGAATTTAGATATAAGGTTTGTATACTCTATGACTACTTGGAACAATTACAACATTAAGGAATACAACATATGCTAGCAAGGTGTTAGACCGTTACAATCGACACCCAAAATAGAAATTCAGTAGTTGTCCTCTTTGTCTCTTTGGTTTCTATCATCCAGCTATTACACAGTTACCGCCTAAAACATAGAAATTCAGCCGATTCATCCCATTGTATTGTGATATACTACACTAGACTTTTACTATGACACAAACTTTGACTTAAAGCTCCCAAAAAATTTAGTTGTCTTCCAGCTATTCCACCAAAACTTGCAGCAAAAACATAACCAGCCTCGACACCAGCTCTTTGTTTGTATCCGCTAGCTCACGACCTTCAAAGTTTCATTGTTTCTTGTTTCATTAGCCATGTATCATCCCCCGACGCTGCTGGCTATTTGTTCACCTCGAACGTTGACGTATCACCCGCTTCGCCCTAATCCCTTTTCTGCCTTTCTTGCCCTTTTCGCTCCAAAACAGTTATAGTTATAATGAAACCTTCCTTGAGACTTTTATTTTCTTCCAGCTCCTTGGCGTTTTAAATGATATCAGCTCCAAATTGAAACTCGTGTCTCCGAAACGCATTCACACATCAAAGTATTATTACCTGCCTGACCGTAACCCAATCCGTCTTTGATGCCTTAGATTGCCTAATCAATTCTATTTTTCCATTGCTTGAATGCATATTTGTGCATTTTGCATATAAGCTTTAGAATTATAGGCATATGATGTTGATATTGTACTGCATACACTAGTAGAAAAATGTCATATTTGGGCTGTGTAAATGTGCAGAGTAATTGTGCCCTGTTATCTGAAGTAACCATTATGCCTGATCACCACCAAAATAATAGATATTAAAATTGACAGATTCCATTTAAGCAACTATAAAGATTGAGCAAAAACCAAGGACGAAGACCATTAATAAAGGTGTTCTAAGTAGCCTTAAATTCCTAAACCACCCTTCATGTAACTGCTTGGGCACGCCTAAGCATCAGTCTGCGTTTACGACTAGCTGAGGTGATGGCCATACAAAACGCGCAGGTAAAAACGGCTTTAGGCGCATGCATCAGGCATGCCTTTTGTACATGGGCAACTATACAATATTTTCTTACAAAATAGTAGATATTAAAATTGACAGATTCCATTTAAGCAACTATAAAGATTGAGAAAAAACCAAGTACAAGGAGCATTAATAAAGGTGTTCTAAGTAGGAAGAACTGATAATCTAGGAATAAAAAATATGGACATATTGTATTTGTATAAGCTGACACTTTTGGTGTTAGAGGACACTTATCATTTTTTAACATAGAATGTTAAAACCTCCTCTTTCAACTCAAACTGATCTTCTCTCTTAGGATTTTGGTGTTGGCTTCAGCAACCAAACATCTATAATCGGGTGTAATCGAGCCGAGCCAGGCTAAGCTCGAGCTTGAACACGAATCGAGCCAGCTCGGCTCGGCTCGTTTTTTTGGTCGAGCTAAAAAGCCGAAACGAGCTCGGCTCGTAAATGTTAGAGCCAAGCTCGAGCCAGCTCGTTATTTTTAAAAAAATATTTATAAAATGAAAAACAACAAAATTAAAAATGCGTATTTGGCCTTACTGTTGATGAAATCGTGGCACAACATGTTAAGAATGACAACAGACTAAATGCAACTCAATTTAAAGAACTTGTTACTCGTTGGTTCACTCCAGAATTCCAGGTAACAATGACGTGTAACTTTGAGTTTTTATACAATATATAAAATTATCTATTTAGAATAAAGATTTTTTATTTTGTACTTTTTACCCTTTACCATAGAGTACATGTAATGTTAAAAGATTGAGCCGCTCAAAGATGAATGAACCTCATGTTAGTGGGACAAAGTCGTTTGCTAGACTTGCTCATGAGATGGTATTATTCAATCTATTTTTGACACTTATTATTGTATTTTTACTTGTTAATTCATTTACTAACCTTCAAACATAAATTATAGGCGACAAAGAATAATGGTGTATATCCAACACGAAGAGAAATGTATATAGCAACTCGCACTCGTAAAGATGGAAGCATTGTTGATGATGAAGCTGCTCAAGTTGTGGTAATGTATTTAATATTCCTATATATCATGGGTGTAATGATTACCTAATTTTATTATGTGTTTAGGCTTTATTAAGAAATATTCCAAAGGACTCTCCAATCACACCCAACAATCCAGATGATTTTACAAACGATGACTACTCAAAAGTTAAAGGCCCTAAGAAAAGATGATACATTCGATTAGTTGGAAGGATGCCAGCTGCAAAAAGTAATAGTGCTTCTTTGACAACTTCACACACTATTGATATGCTAACGAGTGCTGTCAATGCTATGGCTACCATCATCCAAGAACATATCCCCAATGCAAATTTGTCTTCGATTTTTAGCAATATAAACATGCAGGTAATTACATACATGAACCATTATTTGGTTTTTTATGATTACATATTTATGTACCATCATTTATTTCATATATATATTTTAGGTACCGGATATTGGTTCTTTGGTCCCTAACAACTCTTTACGAGTTAACGAAATATCATCTTCAAGAAGTCATAATGATAACGGTAATTACTCTTAACTTGTTACTTTTTAACTACTTCGTAATATTAAATGAACGTGCTTATGTTGTAATCTTGCAATTAAGGTAATATGTTGTTTTTTTTTTTGTATAGCTAGGTGTTTGGGCTAATTATAAATGGCTGCAATATGTTGGTTTTTTGTTAAATCATTAGTTTTTCTGGCCATTTGTTATACATGATTTTCGTATTTATATGGTTGATGATGGCAGGGTATATATCATTAAAAGCATTGAAGCCAAGTTCTATGATAGTGGAATTCTCTCCAAAAAGAATGTTTTGACTTTTTGTGTAACTATTTGAAATTTGGGATATGTTACTTAATACATATTGTTTTGCTAATGTTTGAAATATGTTTTGGATTGAACTTATTATTGAAGTTATAATACTATGATTTCTACATTTACAGTTTTTATCAAACTTTTGTTTTATATTTAAATTGTAAATAATGTGCCACAAAATAATGTACATATATATCAGTAGAAACGTTTACCGACATAAAATTTGTGACAAAAGGTTTTTCATATTGTGGGAAAAAAAGTGTCACTAAAACTAGTATAGATATGTAACTAGAATCAATTTTTAGAGACACAAAACATGTGCCACAAAAGTCTTTTCTATATTGTGGCAAAAAAAAGTGCCACTAAAGCCCTAAAACATTGTGCGGCAGATTGAAAAAGTGTCACTAAAAGGCTTTAGTGTTAGCACTTCTAGTGACACTTTTTTTGTGTGCCGCCCATTCTTACGTGGGCTTTTAGTGACACTTTTTTGGCCTTTTGTGACATTTTTTGAGTGCCACTACATGGCAATTTTTTTGTAGTGCCAATTCAACAAGTCTGACAAGGCAGAAAAGGCCCCAATGACTGCATTGGTTGGGTCATTTTTAAGTATTGAGTCGTTTGCCGCGGTTATCATGCTGGTTTATATCTAGGACAACCTTCGACGACGTTGGGGGAAGGAGCCATGGCGAGGGCTAGTCGGCTACTATAGTCTTTTGACACAAACATGCTTATATTGCCATCGATTGTTTTCATTTTGCTATTTCTTTTTCATATTTTAAAATTTGATTTGTATTAGTTGTCCTAACTTCCATAACACAAGATTTCAGTCTTTAATAGTTGTTCATGTGTTTATCAATCTATAGACATTTTAGTTGTAGCTAATTGGGTCATTCTGCAGGTTCAACAACTAAGAACCAAGCAACATTTGTTGCCAGGGATGTTCCTTCTACTTTTTACTCAAGGTCCTGTCCCACATTATAAAACTCTACGGTAATTTTCAAATTAAACATTTATTTGCATATGTTGTAAAAAATTTAGAGCTAATTGTTTCTCTGTAACTACAAATTTCAAGTTGAAAACTGATAATTGTTAATGGGTTTTTTAGAACAAGAGTAATTTCAAAACTAGCTTTTGGATGACACATTCGTCACTTTTAAGTTTGAAAATTTTGATAAACTTGTTTTCAAATAATTAAACATTTTACATAAATGGTTGGAGGCCTCGACACATTAAGAGTACTAATTTTTTGTGAGACATGAATGACTAGATAATTGAATATCAAAGACTATATATTGTTATAGTTTTAGATATTTTTGTTTTGTTTTAAATTGAGTTTAAAAGAACTGGCATATGATGCTATTTTTGAAGGCCAGTCACATTAGGGAGTATGTTCAAATTGCTTTGAGAGTGTTATTTTTCATTTTTGTTCTAATTGACATTTCATAGAGTTTCTATCCTTGGTCATTGCAGTCCTGCCAACATTGTTTTGACATTCACTAAGAAGTGACCCCGGGAAGATATCTATTATCCTTTGTTTTGGTTTAACGAGTTACAAGAGTGGGTTACAGGAGCGGTGACAGTGATCTTGCATTGTCAAATTTTTAGTTTTGTTGCAACTTCTTTTCTGTTCCTTTCAAGGTTAGCTTATATATTTGGTTCATTAAGATGTTCACCTTTAGCATGTATTTTAGTATCATCAAACAATAAATGCATAATATATTTTAATGCTACTAAAAAACAAATTTTGTATTAACATGTATGGGATTTAACAAACTTGTGTACCTACTAATCTCTGTTGGATAAGACGTTATCAAGATATTTAATGTACACATAGTTTGAATATTGTAAATTTGAGGAACCCGTCCCAGCGGACGGGTATAATACTAGTTTCAGATTATTGGGGTGTCGCAGCAGCTGCAGCAATTCAAAGTCAAACAACAAATGGCATAACTACTTTGGTGAATGATCTTTCAACTTGAAACGGGAATAGACCACCGAAGATGTTGGATATCAGTGAGTATCATTCATGGCAGAAAAGGTTTAAGATTTATCTTGAAGTACTAGATGGTGGTGAAGCATGGCAAAAGATTGTTAAGGGATATGTGCCACTAATGATTGTAAACTACAATACACCAATTGCACTTGATGATCTAAAAGATGATGAAAAGAAGAAGTATGCAGCAGAAAAGAAGGCATATTCACAGTTGTCTCAAGCCTTGACAACTGATCTACTTCATCAGTTTGGTCCTTGTTCTACTTCAAAACGGCTTTGGGAAGTGTTAAAGAGTAGGAATGACGGAAATGAAAAGACTAGGAGTCTTAGAGTTGAAGAATTGAAAAAGGAATTTGAGAACTTCAACTTTGTGGGAAATGAGAGTTTTAAAGAACTCACTCCTAGATTTTTTTCATTTATTATCTGAATTATCTAACTATGAGATTGTTTATCCTATGTCTGAGGTTGTTGAAAAGTTTGCAGATGCACTGCCTCTCTATTGGAGTCAACATGTAGAGGTGCTAAGAGAGAAAGATTCATTTCCATACTGGATGATAAATGAGTTCATCCAGAAGGTAGAGAAAAAGGAAATGGAAGAAAGAAGGAAGGCAAAGAGATCCCAGATTCCTCAGAATCCAGAGTTATACTATGCTAGTTCATCAGCTTCGACCATTCCAAGTGGAGGTGCGAGTTAAGGACCACAGACTGCCTTTGTTTCAAGTGTTGAACCAAACAGTGCTGCAAGCTATTATGGTGTATCTCTGGACCATTGTACACACCAACTCAACCTCCAATGCAAGCTGCTAGTTACTACGGGATGATTGTGACTCATCAATCTACATCAAATGGTGGATTTCAGCAAGCAGCACCAAATGTTAATCAAGTTCCCTGAAGCTCGAGTTCCATTATGTTATAAACTTCTAACATGGATTATGTAACTGTAGAAGTAGCCCAAAAGCATGTTGCTTTAGTTTCTGCTATGGTTGCTTCATATAATGGACTTGTAGTAGGTCAAATTGGTAATAAGAATTTGACTAATGAGGATTATGTCCAGATTGACAAAGAAGAAATGGAGTTGATTGATATTTAGTGGGCATTTGCTAGTGTTGTGAGAATAGCTACTGAATTAACAGAGAAAACTGGTAGAACTGATCTTGCTACATCACCAAACACAACATATGGCTTCAACAAAGCAAAAGTGACATGTTTTAACTGTGGTACAAAAGGTCACTTTGCTAGGGAAAAGCAACAAGGAAACCGAAATCCTTTCAACTCAAACTACCAAAACCGACAAAATGAAAACAATTTCCAAAACCAAAACAACTTTCAAAACCAAAACCGTGTTTCACAAAATACCAATCAAAGACAAACATCAACACCCAACCAAACTCAAACCACACCAAACCATGAAAGAAATTTAGTTTCAATATCCACTCCAACTAATCAAAACCAAAGCCAAAACACTAATCAAGCTATGGTGATTCAACAAGACAAGGGATTTAATTGGAATGACATGTAACTTGGTGTTGAAGAGATTTCTAGGGGAAATGTTGCATGCTTTGCACAAGAGGTGGTGAATGAAGAAGTGGAGAAAGTTGATGATTTGGTAACTAAAGAGGTAGTTGATGAGATGGTGAATGAACCGATAGTTGAAGAAACCGTGTCTGAGACGGTTGTTGATTCTGATTCTGTTAGCGAGATAGATTCTGATGCAAGTGTTAACTCACTTGATGATGATGTGGAACAACTTCTCGCAGAAGCCGACTTCCTAATCAGCAAGAAGTCGTGTATGGTTGATGATGCTTCTATGAAAGTGGATTATTCCAAGTTCTTTTCTGGGGAGGAAGCTCACTTTGCTCTCATGGCTATGATAGACTCAACAAACCCGATAAGCTCTAACTCATCTTCTAAATATTGTGGTACATATAATAGACTTAAAAGTGAGGTTTCAAAATTAAAATATAATCTAGATAGTGCTAATACTGTAATTGAAACATATTGTAAAAATGAGAAAACTTTAAATAAAACTTTAGAAAATTATAAGAAAGATGTTTCAGAATTGACAAAACCACTTTCAAATAAACAAATTGCCATAAACATCTACATTAATGAGCTTGAAGAAACAAAACTAGAAAGGGAAAAGATTAAACGTTTTTCTAAAAAAGTAAACAAGAAATTGGAGAGTTATCTCAATGTGGCCTATGTCTTGGACCACATTGTAGAGGAACAAAGAAATGAAAACATTTATCCAAGTGTCAATCACAAATCTGTTCCATCCCCAGTGTTGTTTGAAAATCACAACCTTGATGTTGTGACATCGGAGAGTTCAGATAAATCTGAATATGCATCAAAAAAACGAATCAAACACCTCTAGTGTGGGCGATCTGAATTCTGATGTAAGACCAATACTGGGAGTGAATGATGAGGGTGTGATAGCTATAACTGATGATGATTCTGATTCAGAGGATGATGAACCTAGAAAGAATGTTGATATTCTTTTGAAAATCACATTCGAACCATTGAGTGTAATCCAACACCTATGGTTCAACATCCTCCCAAGGCTACAATCAAGCCAAATCCACCAGTTAAGAAATCTGAAAAGATTGAGTCTAATGAAAAACCGGTGAAAGTATTTTATCAGATGGAAGAATCCGATCAAATATTTTCTGATGAGGAATATCCTATACAGTTTGCAAATTATTCAAAGATTTCTAAAATCTAGCAAGAAAGTACTATTTGGTTTCCAAAATCTTAAAGAACCGATGATATGCCACCAAATTTGATTAAGAAACTGTATGGTGATAATTCCAAAACACCAAAAGTTCATGTAACTGAATTCATCAGACCGGTTGAACATGTGAATGGTTTTATTGAACTGGCTTACTTATTGGAGCCTGCTCCAGAGATTTTAAGGCGACAGTGTATTGATGATCAATACCCGGTCAACACATTTGCACGATATGGTGAGAAAAACAAGTTTGAGGAATATTGTGCCTGTTTCAAATGTGGGGAGAGAGGGCATTTACTTGCTCACTGCCGATATGTGAGACATAAGAGGCATGAAGTTGAGTTTAGACATAACCCGAGGAAGTCAAATGTTGGTTATCCTCAAAGACAGTTTTATCCTCAAAAACAATTTTATTTACAAAGAGGAAACCAACCGATTGTTTATGATAATCGCAATCGAATTACTATGGAGAAAATGTTGAAGAGCCTATGGTGAACTCAGTGAATGATAGGAAAAAAGTTTATCCTAAACCTTCTGTCAAGTCAGTCGCTGGACCTTCATCTGTTAAATCAGACAACGTAACCAAGAATGTTCCTTCACGAGTCGTTTCAAAGAAAACTGAAGAAGTTACACCTACAAATTAGAATCTTGAAACGATCAGAACAATCTTGGTCACCTAAAGGTTCTCAGGTGCTTCTAGCTCAACTTCAAAAGAAAAGGTGAAAGAGGTTCCTAAAAAGAAAGTTTTAGAGAAACCAATTGTTGTTAAGAAAAATGTTTCGTTGAATGATTCTAATGCTGATACTCAAAGATCTAGGACTACAAAGGCTTGGGTCCCTGTTTAAAAGGGAAACAACACAAAAGCTCTTACAAATCAATTGAAGAGTCCAAAACAGGTCAATGTCTTCAAATGTTGCACATGGATCTATTTGGCCTAGTAAAAATCATGAGCTTAAGAAGAAAGAAATACTATCTTCTTATTGTTGATGATTTCTCTAGGTTTACATGGACTTACTTTTTACATTCTAAAGATGAGACAGCGGGTATTTTGAAAGACTTTTTCACCAAAGTCAAAAAATAATATGACCTGCCAGTAAAAGTCTTGAGAAGTGACAATGGAGAGATTTCAGAAATAAGGAGTTGGATGAATTTTGTGTGTCAAAAGAAATTGTGAGACAATACAGTATTCCTGGAACACTAGAACATGATGAGGTGGTTGAAAGGAAAAGTAGAACCTTAGTTGAGGTTGTAAGAACAATGCTAGCAGATTCTGGCTTACCACTGTATTTCTGGGCAGAAGTTGAAAATACTGCTTGTTATGTTCAAAACAGAGCTTTGATTATTCCCAGACATCGTAAGACTTCCTATAAAGTTTTCTTCAATATCAAACCACTGATATCATTTTTCAAAATCTTCGGCTGCCCATGTTTCATTTTAAATCTAAAAGATTCCATTCAAAATTTGCAGCCAAAGTAGATTGTGGATATTTTCTAGGATATTCTTCTGTAGCCAAAGCCTATAAAGTTTTCAACACAAGGACTAGGACTATAGAAGAAACCTTGAATGTTAAGTTCAATGAACTCTCATAATTAAAAATCTCAGCAAATCCTGCAGAACTGTTTGACTTAGAAAAGTTCAAATTTGAAGATATAACTATTAAAACAAACTCTGCAGGTATACCACAGTCTCCACAGCAGGATTACAAATTTGATGTTGAGATTCCATTTCACTTCAAAGCTTGCACTGCATCAGAGGTAACATGTGTTCTGAATCATAGTCAAAACACTGTTACTGCTGTATCAACAAATGTTGATCAGTACTATCCACAAACCACTCCCTCTTCCAACTTCCCGAGTTTTAAATCATCTACTGATCAAAGTCCACTCACAGTGGATAAAAATCTGAATCTCAATACTTCACATGGTCCTACTCCTCCACCTCCACTTCAACCATCTATTAATACTCCTATGATACCAACAGATGTTACACCAGATGTTTCAAACCTTTGTCCTTCACCTCGAAATGCCATCATTCCATATCAAAGAGATCTAATCTATCTTAGACCTCACCCACCTGACCAGATTATTGGGAACATCAATGAAGAGGTACTCACAAGAAGTCAATCCCAAAACATCTGCCTATTTTCTAGTCTTCCATCTCTCACACAACCTGTCAAGTACCAAGGGGAACTAAAAGACAATAGTTGGGTGGAAGCCATGCAAGAGGAGCTCATTCAGTTCAAAAGAAAACCAGTTTGGGAACTTATATCAGTACCAAACGATGTTTGTCCAATTGGCACAAAGTGGATCTTTAAAAACAAAACTGATGAAAGGGGTATTGTGGTAAAGAAAAAAAAAGCCAAGCTAGTGGTCCAAGGCTTCATACTAGAAGAAGGAATTGATTATGATGAAATCTTTGCTCTTGTGGCTAGGTTAGAAGCAATCAGACTTTTTCTGGCCTTTGTTATCAACTACAATATCAAGGTGTTTCAGATGGACATCAAATGTGCCTTTCTATATGGCAAGATTCAGGAGGAGGTATATAGATGCCAACCACCTGGTTTTGAAGACACATTCCATCCAAATCATGTCTACAAGTTAAACAAAACTTTGTACGACTTGAAACAAGCACCAAGAGCCTGGTATGAAACTCTTTCAACTTTTCTCTTATCCATAAATTTTACAAGAGGTAAAATTGACAGTACACTGTTTCTAAAATGGAAAGGAAAAGATTTAATGATTGTACAAATATATGTGGATGATATCATCTTTGGATCCACATGTAACGACATGAATGAAGAGTTTAGAAACCTCATGACAGCTGAGTTTAAGATGAGTACCATGGGTGAACTTTGATGCTTTCTTAGATTACAAGTCAAGTAGTTGCAAAATGGTATGTTCATTTATCAAAACAAGTAGGTTAAGAACTTGTTATCAAAATTTGATATGAATGAGTGTAAACCATGCAGTACACCTATGAGTACAACAAAAGTACTCAATGATGAAGACAAAGATCATCTTATTGATCAAACACGCTACAGATGCATGATCGGGTCTTTGCTGTACCTCACTGCATCTACGCCACACATTATGTTCGCCACATGTGTTTGTGCCATATCACAGGCATCACCAAGAAAGTTAAATCTTATAGCTGTAAAAAGGATCTTCAGATACATAAAAGGTGCTCCCACACTTGGTATCTGGTATCTAGCTAACGGAAACATTGAGCTTTCAGGGTACTTAGATAGTGATTTTGCTGGTTGTCACACCACTAGGAAGTCAACTTCAGGAGGGTGCCAATTCCTAGGTAATGCCCTGGTTTCTTGCCAGAGCAAAAAACAAGCAGTTGTTTCACCCTCTACATACAGCAGAGGTTGAATACATTGCTGCTGCAAGCTGCATAACTCAACTTATGTGGCTTCAAAACCAGCTACTGGATTTTAGTATCACTGCCTTAAAGGCTCCAATGATGCTGGATTGTTCGGTATTCTTTGATGCGAACGATGATTAATAATACACGTATAACGTATCGTCTAGAAAAAAAACATTCGTTGAATGGACTGAAATTTTTAGTACTCGAATGGTCGTGTTTTGTAATAGATATAATTGTACCTCATGTCAGCCGGGACACCCGCCGCAACGCGCAGTCATTCCCACTAGTGTAGTATGGGTCCTTTGTATCGATAATGGGAATGTGCTTAATTCTTGTAAAGCATTAATTCAAACTAGTTGCATAATTATTTTTGTTTTAACTTGTGGTTTATAGGCTTATGTCCAACAGTTGGAAAGTAGTAGAATGAAGCTGACTCAACTTGAGTAGGAGCTTTAGCGAGCTCGGCAGCAGGTACTATTTGACACACTAAGAATTTGAAGTAGTAAACGGATCACCACCCGTAAGTAAATAGGTTAGGATTGGGGATAAATGGGTTTGGGTAATAGCCTGGTTGACACGACTAACTTGCTTAATAAACGGGGGTGTTTGTGACTTAGATTTGACCTGTCCAAGATGTATTGCTCCCATTTTGATATCACATTGGTCATTCATCCTTTTGATCTTAAATGGATGGTCTTAGGTTATCCTTTTTTATTAATCTAATATTAGTATCTTTTGTAATTTAATAATTGAATTATGGATATACTATGCATACAAGCTATTTTATAGACAGTGCTGAGTCATTAATTAAACATGTTTGGGTTAGCGTTCAACTTTTCTACCGGTCAACTAATCAGGTTGAATTATGGATATACTATGCATACAATCTATTTTATACTAAACTAACCCCAATCGGCCACCTATGCAGGAGCATTGGCTTTTGATGTTAAATATGAGACGTGGCTGGAAGAACACAACCTCCAAATTAATGATCTGAAAGGGTAGTAAACTAACTTACACACACATATGTTGTTCAAAACAAAAGTCGTTTATTTTCTCATATAAACTAAAATAAAAATCTTGCATCCATGGCGGTAAGTTCGCCCCACCGCCTTAAAATTATGTGCCACTTGCTCTCCGTTTTGGTAATCAATTTGTTCGTTTGTTCCAATCAAGAACTGACTTGGGTTTTATCTTGCAGAGAAGAGACATACAAAGGTTTTGACATGATAAATTAAAAATATGATTTTCAGGTAAGCTTCTTTGTAATTTAGATTTTCTGTCTTCACTAAACTTCACTTGTAATTTCTTAACAACCATAAGGATATGATTAAACAAATAGAAAAACTCTAGCAGATCTATTTTGGCCATCAAAATGTCGGCAGATGTGCTCAAACATATGCAGCTATACATAACCTCAAACGAATTCTAATATACACAGTTTATAATTTTCAATCATAGTAGCTTTCCTTTCACCTAAAATGTTAATTTTCATTTTTTAAAATTCTAACTCAACTAACTAATCCTTTTCCCTTCTTACTTTTTTTAATTGAGTTAATAATTTCAGATTAACGGTACGCACTGGCGGCGATTGGAACAGCAGCAACATTGGAGAGAGTCAGAAACCGTAATGTAAAGTTCTGAATTTATCAGGTATTTTGGATACTGCATTGTGGAGGTTTTTGTTGGTGGTCGTAGGGTTACGACCATTATGTATGTTATGAACAATGCATTTTGCCTAACCCGAATTTGATTGTTTCTACACAATACAAAAACACATTCAAAGCGCATAACGCACGTATCTTAGAAACCTAGTTTACTTTATTTGTTTCTTCAAAATACAAACTTGTCTACGCTTCTTAGCAATACAAGTTAATTAATAGTTTTTCTTTTGCTTGTTAGTACAATTTCTTTTTATTAATAGTGTTTTTTTTTGTTGGTCAATTTTTTAGGTCACTCGTCTTGGTTCTATTAATGGATTATCTTCAAGTGACTCCAGTGAAAGAGTTGACAAAAATTGAATCTTTGGTTAAATAAAATGAGAAGAATTAAGAATGTTTTGGGATGAAGTTAACAAACCAAAAGATTGTTTTGGCTTTTTTTGTTGAACACTTGATATTTTTGAAACTTCTTGAAACGTGTTTGAACATTTGGGATATATATTGCATCAAATTATAATTAAGTTATTATAATTTTACATGTTTTCGTTTGAACATTTGGGATATATATTTCATTCTAATTATGGCACAAGACATATGGCACATTAAAAAGTGCCACTAAAAGTAGTGTTGGTATTTTGTAATTAATTTTGTGGCACACAAGAAGTGCCACTAAAGACCCTTGCAGAAATGTGTGGCATACATTTCTGTATGGGCATTCAGTGACACTTTTTTTAGCTTTCTGTGACACTTTGTGTATGCCACTGTATGACATTTTATTTGTAGTGATCATAAATAGCCATAACTTCACAAACGGTTTGCAAGCATGGCATTTAATATGTTGTGCTCCATTTCTATCAGTTCAACAAACAATACCAAAATCAACAAACAATACCAAAATCATGCACGCATCATGTTGTCGCAAAGAGAAGCCAAAACTCTAGCAAGGCTTAGAACAAGACATCGCTCACAAAATTTTCAATGGTTCATGAGGTTTGAGGATATTATGATAATTTTCATCTCATGTTTAATTTTCGGTTATTAGTCGACAACCGATTGAACCCAATGTTCATAACCGATTTACCAAGCTAAAATAATTGAAACCCATTAGTTTTTTAAATATGTTAATCGAAAGTTTTGGTTATTGGCTCAAAACCAAATTGAGCCAAATAATAACTTGTGCACGCCCTGAAAAACAACAACCGGCGTTTTATGTCGCCGCCGTAACACGCGGGCAACCCACTAGTTTTTCTATAATGTTTTTCCATTTCTTTGAGAAACTCGATTCTAAAAATATTATTTGAAAGAAAAATAAACTAAAACAAAGCACCTAAATTTATAAAAACCATACAAGATCATTAAAACTATTAGGGTGGACGGGGCGCTATTAGAATTGGGCACATGTACCTCACTACCAGCACTGTAACACTGCCGCCACCTGTGCTGGTAGGGTTCCCGTGGACCTTTTTCTGGTTCTATCTAACGGGCTGGTAACCGTGTATTTTCTATTTTTTAATTTACTTTAATTCATTTTTTTAATTATTTATAACCGTTTGCAAACAACATTTTTGTTTATTTTTTTACGTAAACCGTTTAGTTTTAAAATAAATGAAACCAAAAGTAAATAAAAAACATAAAACAATATTTATTAATATTAAAAACATAAATAAAAACACATAAAAACATAGAAGATAAAAGCCTAGAGTTGACGCATGAGTTGCCAGGCCTGGAGATGCTCAAAGTTGCCGTGGTAACGACCCGCATAGTTCACCTGGGTCAACTCCACAGCCAACTCCGGCACAATGCCTGGGTGCCGGCTCATGGTCAGCTCATAGCAGGTGGTCCACCGATCACATTTGTTGTTTAGATCGGTCCATTTCTCTGTAGGCTCTCAATTGTGTGGTCGCTCTCGCCGACTTGTTGTTTGAAGTCACCCAAGACACGGTCCCAGAAGCGTGTGTTTCTCTCCCTGAGCCTTGGCGGCGTTGTCGTTGCAAGGATGGGTCGTTTTGTGCGTCTCTAACGCAGACGACCAGAGCAATTTCTTCATTTTCGGTCCAGCAAATCATTTTTAAGGTGTGGGTTTTGTTGATGTTGAATTGTGTTTTCCCCACCGTCGTTTATATATACGAAAAACTCAACCGTATTGCGTGTAAAATTCAATTTTCCTGACGGTTAGATAAGACCAATTTTAATAGAAAATAATTTTTTTGACCGTGTTGGGTGGAGACGGTTGAGAAATAAACGCGGTCTGACAGTTTGGTGGTGCAATTTATAAACCGTGTGAATTTAAAAAAAAAAGTTTGTATTTGTATTTAAATAAAAAAAAATCAGTGGAGTGCTGCCTACAAAAAAAGTTTCAGTGAAGTAAATCAGTTAAGTGATGTGGCAGTGCATAATTGGTTAAAATCAGTGAAAGAAAAAACATTTTCTACAAAGGCCCCTTTCACCCTTAGGGTCTGTTTGGTATGGCGTAATGGAATGGATGAGGGAATGGAATGGACGACGTAATGGAATGGACAAGGTAATGGAATGGATCATAACCATTTCATGTCTTGTTTGGTTGGCACGTGGGAATGAAATAAAACATTACTTTATGTTGTTGGATAGGTAGGAAAAGACGAAGGAAGAAAATCGGTGGTGGGTGGTGGGGGCAGCGGTGGTGGGCGACGGTTGTAGGTGGTGGGTGGTGACGGCGGTGGTGGTGGGTGGTGGCGATGGTGGTGGGTGGGTGAAGGTAGTGGGTGGCGACAACGGCGGTGGTGGGTGGTGAGGGCAGCGGTGGTGGGCGACGGTGGTAGGTGGTGGGCAACGGTGGTGGGTGGTGACGGCGGTGGTGGTGGGTGGTGGGTTATGGCGTTGTTAGTGAAGGGTGAATGAGGGATGGAATGAAAAAAAAAACATGGGCGGTGGATGGAATGGTTTTAAGGGAATGAAATGCCTTATGGAATGGGTGATTACATTCTTTTAACCAACCAAATACACTATTTTTCATTACTTCATAATGGTCTATTCTATTCTCTCTTCCATTCCATCATACCAAACGCTACCTTAGAGTATTGTTTATAGCCTCATGTTAAATAGGAATCTAGGTTAGCTTTCTAAACTCCAATATTGTGGATATTAATAAAATGTTGAGAATACCAATAGGCAATAGATATGTCGTATGGGCCAGTGGGCCTCATGACTTAAGGGCCTAGGTATACGAATGTAGATATCTATACGGTAACGACCCATGTAGGCGATCAGATATAGATGTATGGATAAAATATGGACTTAACTGTTGAACGTTTTGCTCAACAGTGGGTATATATGTCTCTAAATGCGTTTTGGCAGCAGCACGATTAATTAACTTAATGGAAAGCATAGCTTTATGATTGTGCAGTTTGCTTGTTACGAATAAGTTTTGCAGAAATCACCGAGTTATCAAGCTTAGCAAATCTATGAATTATTTTCAGGGGGTTCTGTTCATGGGTTATCACGGTTTTTCACTAATTTTTTATTTTTTCTACTAAACTTTTCATTTTTTCCAAACAGGATCTCCCTAGATCTGCCCTGATTGTCACCTAACAAACTCAATGAAAACGATAACATTTTGACAGTTGAACGTTTTATATAATCAATTTGGGTCAAACAAAAAGTCAAGTCTTACATCGGTTGCGTCGTACTATTCACCATTTTTTGTAACAAATATTGATGGAATCAAAACTTTTAACTCGTAAGCTACTTATAAGTTTTTATTCTGTACTGGTTACGAGTAGGAGTACAACTGATGTTTATGAAAAAAAAAATACTCGGATTACATACACAAAATTCTAACAAAACCATCTTGACCCTTGGGGTGTAAGCGAGTCAAGCTACTTGCGAGCCACTCGAGATCGGCATGAAACAAATTTGAAACAAGTCAAGTTCGAGCCTGAGTCAACTCCTAAAAATAGGTTTGTTTAGTAAACGAGCCCTAACCAAAACTTCATTTGTTAGGTAGAGCGAGCTCACGAGTCTATTATTTATATGATTTTTATTTAACAATGTATACAAATACATATTTGTATAATAATCATTATAATTTTTAAATACATAATTAAAATCACAAATTATGTATATACTATGTTACATATAAAATTTATATAAAAATAACTGAACATTAATTAATAAATAATTATCGAGTTGGGCCAAAGCCTTTCATAAGTTAAACGACCTCTAACTCAGTTCAACTTGTTTACACGCCTACCTAACCACGTGGGTTAGGCTAGTTCTTAATGATTTTCAGTTCTCTTTTTTTTCCTTGAATACTAATTTGGACGCCATTAATCATTTAAAAAGCAAGAGTGAAACTTTTCTAAGAAATAATATCTGTTATTACATACTCCCTCCGTCTCATTAGAAGTGTCCATATTCCTTGTCCCATTTCATGTGTCCACTTTAAAAAATTATTAGCCATTTTCCAAATTTACCCTTAAAAACACAACTAAGATAAACAAAGAATATGATGGGCCCACATATGACAAGGGTATTATTGTCATTTAGCAAGCAAAAAAAACAATCATTTAATATGCCTAAAACTTTGTGTTTTTCAAACCAAGACACTTCTAATGGGACGGAGGGAGTAATAAAATGCTCAACTAAACAAATCTAAAAACTCATTTTGTGATGTAAGACAAGCAGAAAAGACTCTAAAAGTTACATAGTACGACGATACATATTATAGCGGAAAAAAGGGAGAAAAATTGTTATTTGTGTAGTTTGAAGAAGCTGCTCTATTTAGTTACTACTGCATAAGTAAATTCCGAATGATTGAGGCCTGAGTCGGATCGGTGTTCTCGAGCAACTCTGAGAGTCGGTCACTTAAACTGTCGATATCTCGGTGCAAGCTTCTGATGTAGTTGCATGTCTCTTGTAGCACTTTTGAAGCTGATACCTGGATACATTTAGTAAAAACTGTGGTCAGTTGTGCACTTAATGTAAGACATAAGTAGAATAACATAATGTATTATTGTTTTATGACTAGTATTATTATTGTTATTATTTTTGTAGTTTTTTTTAAAATACTCCATTTGTATTATTTCTTGTATAGAAAGGGTGGCATCCGGTACAACTGATAAATTAGTACACTATAAAGTAATCATATATTATTATGGAGTTATTTATACGCTTAGCAGGTTAAAACTATTTGTATTTGATCCTAACACATATATTAGTATTTAGTGTTATAATGTAAACACTTCTATTTTCTTCTGGATATATTCATCTACTTAACATTTTTAGCCCATCATTCGCTAACAAACACGATTATGTGACTCTCGGAAGACTTTAACAGGTTCTTTACATGTTTTAGTTCTGATCTAGACTCGAAAATGATGAATATAGCCTAGCAACATTGCGAGTACTCATTTGTATAGAGTGATCACATGGTAAGATAGTATACTCTTTTAGTTATAACTTAAAATGATCAGATGATGTTATAAATATAAGACGTTACTAATATAATGCCGGACTTACTAAACGCACCCTCTCTCTTCAAAATTTTTCCACAACCTCTCTTTATTAGTAACAAATCATGATATTTTTTTATTTCGTATTTTAGTATAAAATGAGAATATATTACATACATGGCAAGTTGAACTAGATAGTGCAACTAGTAAAAGGAGAGGGGATGTTGTACGTTTTGCACAACCATATAATGATCATGATTAATCGAGATTGTATATATATGTATACCTTGTCTGATCGGTGAGTACGAATTTCAGGTAGAAGTTGTTGCAACTTGGAAACAAGATCGTTGATTTGATCATCACTGATTCTAGGAGCCGTTGATTGTCTTGATCTTGATCTTCTTGTGGACATTTTTTCTTTCTTGAAGATAGAGTAATATTTAAAAACAAATACGAGATGAAAAGATGGAGAAGATGAATAAATGCATGGGAGAAAGGTGTGGGCTATATGCTTCTATTTAAATACCTCCCACTCCCCTACCCCTACCTCCCTAGTAACAAGATATTCACAAATAAACCTTCATTTCTAGTTCGGTTTCTTTTTATTAAAATATAAATAATGGCATATGGTAATATAAAAAAAATGTTTCTAATTCCATATTGTAAATTGGTTGATGCTAGTTATAGCTTATGTTTAACAACTATAGCTATTTGAATAAATTACAAATGATAACTGTATTAATATATCTTTTAATTTCAAGATATTCACAAATTAACCTTCGTTTCTTGTTCGGTTTCTTTTTTACTAAAATATAAATAATGGCATAAGGTAATATAAAAAAAGAGTTTCCAAATATAGATTCCATGTAAATTGGTTTATGCTAGTTATAGCTTATATTTAACAAGTATAGTTATTTGAATAAATTACAAATGATACTTGTATTAATATATGAATAAATTACATATGATCCTATATGTCTTGTATTTTAATTTTAATAATAGTCGTTATGCTAAATTAATATAAAAAATATCCCTCACGTGAGGGCACATGCATGACATAACATTACAAATGGATGTGAGTTAATGCAAAGAACACTATGTTTGCACAATTTTCATATATCAAGTACATCTAGTGTAGTTATTGAAATTAAAGGACTTGACATGCACTATGGTTATCTTTATGACCACAATCCAGAATTTACTTTAGAAAATAGTTAAATATCAGAGACAACTTGTTTTTATTATTTTTATTTTTTGTTCTTTCAAATTTGAATGTTGATCAAACCAACATAAATGACACCCTCTGAAGCACCGATGGATTCAGGATTTTTCTTTATGGGTACATTTTTTTTGTTGGTAGATATTTCATAACCAAACATCAGAATTTTCGGGTTGGATCAAGTTGGAGCTAGGCGTGATCCAACCTTTTTGAAGGCCTAAAACAAATTCTAAAATAAGGGTCTTTTCAAATTTTTCTAAACTTGCTTACGATCCTAATAATGATTTAACAATACTACAAGAGGAACCACTATTGCCGATGATTCAAAATTACTAAACATGTTAATGAAATACCTTCGATGACCCTCAACAACTCAAGCCATGTTGCCTAACACGTTAGAACAATGACGATTCTAGCCTTTTTAACGATAATGGAACAGCCTAGACTGTGTAAAGTTGACCCAAAGTTGCAGCTACAATTACAATAGTCTAATAAAAAAGTGCAGAAAAGAACTTATATAGGTTGATAGTTCCTCTTCTATAATATTAAAAGAAACATAAATCATTGTTAAACACCGATAGCTTAAAAGAAAAATAAACCAACATAAAAGAAACTATAATGTTAAAAGAAACTTACATCATGGTTAATAAACACTCATGGCTTAAAGAAAAATTTTGATCTAGGGTAGAACAAAACTAGGAACGATCAGAAGGTTAACGATTAAATCTTTCATTGTTCAAATTTGATCTATTGTCAAATAAGTTGTAGATTAATTTGCTTTAAACTTCAGGATTCATATCTATAAATTTGTCAAGCATTTGTCAAGCGACTTAGTGATTCTTGTTTCTAGGTCTTTCTAGTTTTTTTTCTTTTGCATTTGCATCTCCTTCCTACAAGCATCAATCTCATTTTGCCTTTGAACAAGCAATCCATTATGATTCTTAGCTTCAATATTCACAGTACAGTTTAATTGACAAAGTTGCTACGCATTTACAACGAAATCTTGATGTTGTAAAAAGCCTCGTCGGAAACCATTTACTACACATTTACCATGCAATTTTCAACGCATTTCCTACGAATATATGGTGTAGGAAATTTGTGACGCATTTTCTACGTCATTTCCTATGCAAATTCCTAAGTATTTGTCTCTATTGTGTAGCAAATTTGTTAAAAAATTTAAAGTTTTTTTGTCGTCACAAATGCGTAGCAACTTTGTCAAAATTTATGACGCATTTTTTTCCGTAGAAAAACTTTTGTAGCAAATAGCCAATTTTCTAGTAGTGACTAACCATGAATGACTAAATATGTCCTTTGGTTGATCAACTTTTTTATTAACAAATTACATTATAATATACAAATGAAAGATTTTCTTAAGATTCTTATTCATCTACTTGATTACCAAGATAGATCAACATAATGAGTTAAGTAGATCACACACATCCTAAATAGCAATAGCGGGTCTTAAGAAGTATTATAGCTCTTAATGGCACTAATATACCAGACATCCATATATGTTTTGTTTTGTTTTGCTTTGTTTTCATATTCTATTGTCGAGTTTTGTAAACATGTCCATTGAGAGTGTCACGTTCAACCAAGACCAAACAGTTTGATTCGCTCTCACCCAAGCATTAAAAGCGAGGTTGAGATGAGCCCTCCCTTCGGCATCACTAATGAATTGAGGGAAACATGGGAAGGTCCCCTATACATCGCCCATTATTGACCATCAATCAACCTAAAGGACCAAAGGTAACCATAGTTGATGTTTGATAACACAATTAACCATCATTGACTTTAATTACTGAATAATAACTCTAGTCGACTAATAAAGACGAATTTTTATTGTTTTGTTGTTATTACTGTTTTTATTATGCGATTGTTCTATTTTTCAAGTTCAAAAGTTGATCTAACAAACAAAAATCAAATCCCCTTAAGAGTTATAAACTTATAATAACTTATAATGGGGCATAATATATGGTCTTTACGATCACATTAGCTTTAACATGTTAGATTTGGTTAATTATGTTCATGACTAACTTAAAATGGGGCATAATACTAGGTCTTAAGAGCTATAACTGCTCTAAACGACCCTGATTGATCATCAATAAACCTAACCGACCAAAATTAACTGCAGGTTATGTTTAATGACTCTAATTAACCATTATTATCTCCAACTAATCAATAATGACTAATATTGACTCAAATTGGTAATAATGAACTTAATTGACCCTTGGTGATGATAACTACCACGAATGCTCTTAATTGGCAATCATTGACTCTAAGGCTAAGCGGTATGTGGGACGTCCCTAGGTGGTCTCAGCCCGTCTTGGATGACCTACACCGCCCTCTTAGGGTGTCCCCGTCTTCAACGTCTCGATGTGAACATGGGAGACTGACCATTTGAATTGATTTTCGACCGTTGCATCATTAACGGCTATTTTATAAAATAAAAGAAAATAAAAAAAATACCTTTTTTTTCCAAATTAAATACCAACCATTTCAACATATTTTTTTCTTATAAAAGTCTCTGTATCTTAACCAATTCTCTCTAATTTTATTTAAAACAATCCAATTCTCTAAAACACCCCAAGCAATGTTATATTTACCTTTGGTTAGCCCGGCTCAACAAGAGTTAAACAAATTCTCATTACGTATAACGAGCACCTACATTATCATTTTCAAGAGGATTTGATTGATACATTTGGAACAATACACACGACGATTAGTTTTTTTTAATGTCATATAATCTTGTAGTTTTTTTTTTACTTTATATATTTTTATTGTAACTTTTTTTATTACTTTTAGTATTTATTTTAATTTTATATTAATATATTATTTATTATCTTTGTTTTGGTCAAATATTTACAAATAAATTTTGTATTCCAAATTAGTAATGTGAGGTAGAGTGCTATGAGATATTTAATAAACATGTTAGTATGAAATTGATAGTTTCTTTTGAAAACCGTTGATGCAATCAGAGAAATAAAGCCTTTGACAACCATAAACTAGTATCCTAAGAATCTCACTACGATAATAGGTCATGTTACAATGATATCCTCAAGATGAAATGAATGAAAATAAAGGAAATAATACGATAAAGGACACGAGATGTACAAGGAAAACCCTTGATCAACCTAGATCGTCGGCATAAAACCTCGGGAGGAGTCAAACGCCCTTGCCTTGTTGGTTTTATTAAAAGAAAATTATAAGTATAACTTTGGAAACAATATATCGATCAACTAAGTGTGTTACAAATAGTGAATGTGGTGTGAGTGTAGTAGAAGAGTGATAGCTAAAAGAGGAAAGTACCAAGTTCCCTAAGTGAGCATTCGTAGTCCCTATTTATACAAAAATAAAAGTAATTAACATCCCTACAAATCTGGGATACCCTATACTCGGTCCATGATGGGTTGGTGAAAGCACGAGAGTTAACAAAGCTAAAATGTTTAATTAATATATAAAAGATCATGGAATGGCACTACTTTGATATGTTTTATGATTTTCAGGCGTTGACATGAAAAGAGTGCAATTTTGGAGCTTTGGGTAATCTTGGAGGTACAAGGAAGGATCAACCAAGCAAGATAGGCTGAAACGGACGTTCCGGGGCAAACTAGCGTCGCCTATGCCAGTTCTGGCATGGCCAAAGCCACTGGCGTAGCAAGGGAGCACCAAAGTTGTAGGTTAGCATGAAACCTCGTAGCCGAAAACAGCGCCGACGCCGTTCGTGTAGGCGACGCCAAAAGTGGCGTCATTGACTCCATGCCCAGTCAAATCCCATTTTTAATTAACTTTAATGAGGATCAAATCGGGGGTTTCATTTTTGGCAGCTTTAAAACACCTTGAAAACTTATGATTGAGGATCTTCTTCACCATTGCTTCACACCAACCATCCTAATCAATTCCTAAGATTCAAAATCACTCAAATCATTCCATCTTTCAAGATTCAAGACTCAAGACCTAACATTGAAGAATCAAGCTCCGTGTCCATGAGTGGCTAATCCCTTGTATCACATTCGGGTGTAGACAATTGTAGTTCTAGGGTTTATAACATTTGGGTATTTCTTAAACTCCTAATTGTGTTGATTGTGTATTTGAACAATTGTGTTGAATTGCGATTATTCTTATGTTGAATTCATTTTAGCTAATTGATCTTGTTCCAATTTCTAGTGTCATGAACATGATTCCTTGCTTTAACATAAACCTAGGGTTGTATGTTCTAGTGTTATAAAGTATATTATTGTCCATCATAGATGTTGATGATTATTGATACCTAAACCTATTGAACAATCAATCCCTTAATACCAATTGCATTAGAGTTGTTGTACCCATTTGTTAAGTCCTAAGCTTAATTTGTTGAACTCAAGTGTGTCTTTTATTATTAATTGTTTACAAACCAATTTCAATTATCAATTCCATTATATTTTATTTACAAGTCTATTAGATAATCAAAACCTTTTTCAATCAAACTTTTTAAATGAACAAGAATATGCAAGCTTCATAGTTGACGAAACTTCATAAAGTGACATCTCTTTAATCAACTAAAACCTATTTCACCGACCATAAACTCTTCGTGGTTCGACACCCTTTGTTACCACTACTACATTAGTTGAGATAATATAGGACATATAAATCTTAATTTTGACCGGACCGCGACAACCGATCAAATTTTAGCGTCGTTGTTGGGGAGTTCGTGCGCTTTGTGTTTTTAGTTGATTTTTGTGATAACTTGTTTAATTGCTTGATTGGTTTTTATTATAGTCTCTATATTTCCTTATTACACGGGGTGTGTTATTTGTGCAGTTAACAGATAGTGCATGCGTACAAGATATTCGGGGAGGACTTCTGCTTTAGTGTTTGAACCGGAAATTGAGAGAGTATCAAGAAGAAACCGACAACACCGGTTAGAGGAGTCGATTCCTTCTAACTCACCCGCCCTTCAATCACCACTTCCAAACCAAAACTTGTCCTTTGGAATCGTTCAAATGGAAAACCCAAACCAAAACAACCATTCGGGTGGAAGCTGAAGACCACCATCTCCACCACATCTAAACCGCAACCAACAACCACCACAACACCCACCTCATCAACCAATTCCTAACCAAAACCTCCACAACCGAAATATCAACCAAAGCCCTCCCATATTTAACCGTGGCAATCCCACATTTGACCATGTGAACCAATACAACGAAGCCGGATATGATGATCATATTGTAAATCTTGAAGAATTGAGGGCAAACATCAATGATGATGACCCATTTAGTGTTCCAGGTTATCAATCATCGGATCGGGTTAGTGTGCATACTTATCGTTCGGGGAAAGATGAGTATTCTGAGAGTGATTATAATGAAGAAGACGAAGGTTGGGGTTATGGCAATGGTGATGATAGTCATAGAGACGAAGAAGACTATCAAAGTAATAACTACGCCAATGAAGGTGTGAACCAAAACTTTGGCAATGAGGGGTATTATAACCATGTTTTCAATCATCATCACCCAAGGCAAAACCAAATAGGGCACCGGAATCATAACAATAACCACAACCGGGGTGAAAATTATGTGGGTAGAGTGGACAGAAGACCTCATGAACAAAGACAACCATGGAATGAAGAGGTCAATGCTCCACGACGAAGGCCTCAAGCTCTAATGCTAGGGGTCAATAGGCGGTTTAGGCCAGTTATTTCGGAGAATGAGTCAACAATTATTCCACCACCTCGGGGAAGAAAATCTTTTGATTGCAAGCCGAAATACATTAATATTCTTCCTCACTTTCATGCCATGGCCACCGAAGAGCCATACACTCATCTTTTCGAGTTCTTAGCGATTTGTAACACTATTGGGGGTCAGAATTTCTCCCAAGATGAAGTTCGGTTGAGATGCAACAAGTGTTCTTAGATGAGTATTATTCTATTGCTAAGACGGATGATGCTCGATTGGAAATCCGTTCTTTTCAACAACTAATGGGTGAGCTTCTCCATGAGTCCTTCAATCGTTTCAAGGAAATGATCTGATAATGAACACATCACAAAACTGAATTATGAGAATTGGTCAAAAGTTTTGTAAACGGGTTGAACAAGGAAGACAGGTTGTACTTGAAGTCCACAAGCAATGGGACTTTACTATCTAACACGGAAGAAGAAGATTGGGACTTTTTAGAACGAATGAGTAAAAATTCTAAAGCCGAAGAGTCTACGGATAGAAGAACAAAACATCCCATTTCAAAATTTCTTCCCAATCTAGATGCTAGTACAAAAGACCAAATTGCTACATTGGAAAGGGAGTTGAAGAAAAGAGAGGTGTCGATGGTGCAATATTCGATATGTGAAGTATGTGAGGAGTTAGGACACAAGGCGGATGAGAGTCCGGGGAATTTGGGCCAATACACCGCAAAGGTAAATCAAGTGTATGGGGGAGATAAGAAATATGAACTGAACTCCACACTTACCATCCGGGTTTGAGAAACCATCCTAATTTTAGGTATGGTAATGCTTCTAATCAAATAAACCCGAATTTTCAATCAAACAATCAAGGGGGTTCTTACCAAAACCGTCAAGGAAATTATTCGAAGAATTATGATCAAGGCGGTGGGTACCAAAAAGGGCATAATCAAGGTGAGTCATCAAGTAACCAAAGTAGGAGTGACAATTCGAAGTTTGATGCCATCTTGAATTTTCTTATGGAGAATGAGAAGAAGAATGAGGTGAGAGACAAGTCTCACGAGGCCCTAGCAAAACAAGTGGGTCAATTGGTGGAGGAAATGGCTCAATGAAGAGGAAGTGCGGGGAAGCTTTCAAGTGACACGACAATAAACCCACAACATCAAGGATCAAGTTCGGAGAACACTCGTAATGTTCCCATTAATAAGGTAACCATTCTTCATAGTGGTAAAATTGTTGATAATAAACTTGAGAATAAAATTGAGCCACCATCTCCCCAATTTGTTGAGGGCGGGGTGTGGAAGATGTAAGTGATGAAAGTGAGGGTGAGAAGGAAACGGGTCAAACAAAAACATCTTGTGAAATACAAAAGCCTGTTAGTATTAAACAAGCTCCCAAGGCTAAGGAAAAGGATGTGGAGGGTAATACCATCCCTTATCCCTAAGCATTGGTGGAGTCATCTAAAAAGTGGTAAAGAAAATGGGTCTCCAACAAGAAGAGTTGTGGGAAATTTTTAAACAAGTAAAAATTAATTTACCAGTTTTAGATGCAATCAAGCAAGTACCCTCCTATGCTAAGTACTTGAAAGAGTTATGCACCCAAAAGAGAACTAACAAATTTCCAAAAAAATCTTGATTTAACTGAAAATGTGAGTTCTATTCTTTCGTATGCACTTCCACAAAAGTTACAAGATCTGAGGGCGCCTATTATTCCCATTCAAGTGGGAGACTTTAAAATAACTCGGGCACTCCTAGACCTTGGAGCTAGTGTAAGTATTTTACTGGGAAGCCTTTATGACAAATACGAATTTGGTCCACTTCAGGAGTCGAACACCACCGTGGTGTTAGCCGACTTGACTCCTAAGCTTCCCCGTGGGATAGTTACTGATGGGATAGTAAGGGTTGAGGATTTTTACTATCCAGTGGACTTTTTAGTACTTGATTATGTTTCTAAGGACCACACTAAACAACCCATGGTTTTTCTTGGTCGACCATTTTTGGCAACTTCTAGTGCCCAAAGAAACTGTAAAACAGGTACGGTTGACATGACTTTTGGTAACCGTAAGTGGCGGTTAAATGTTTTTTCAAGCGGGACTAAGCCTCTAGTCAATGATGAATGCTACATGACGGACATTATTGACGTGTGCGTACCTCTCTGCGACACTTTTGTAGATGAGGAAAACACAATAGAGGAGGGTTTTTGTTTTATAAGTCACAGGTGGAAACATTGAAGAGCTTGATGGAGGAAGAGAAAAAGCAAGAGGCTATGGCAGTGAAAGAGGGAAGACCACCATGGACTCATCAAGTAGAGAGTCTTCCCGACCATATAGATACCAAGTTGAAGCCATCCTTGAAGAACCGCCAAAAGTCGAGTTGAAGGAGTTTCCTAGGCATTTGAAATATGCTTTTGTTGGTGAAGGCAACACACTCCAGGTGATCATTGCTTCAAACTTAACCGGGGAGCAAGAAGAAAAATTGATGAAAGTATTGGTGACCCATAGAGCTGCTATTGGGTGGACTGTGGTAGATTTAAAATGCATTAGTCCGCCGATTGTGATACACAAAATCGTCACGGATGAGAAGGTGACTCCCACAAGAGATGCCCAAAGGAGACTAAATCCTAATATGCGAGAGGTTGTGAAGAAAGAAGTGTTCAATTGTCTAGATGCGGGTATGATATACCTCATTTCGGATAGTCAATGGGTTAGTCTAACTCAAACCGTTTCAAAGAATGCAGGTATTCAAGTCATGAAAAACGACTTAGGTGAGGAGGTAGCCACTCGGCCGGTAACCGGGTGACGTATTTGTATTGATTATAGGAAGTTGAATGTTGTAACTTTCAAATACCATTTCCTCTTACCTTTTATTGACCAAATAGTAGAGAAATTGGGTGGAAGAAATTTTTATTGTTTCTTGGATGGATATTCGGGTAACAATCAAGTTGCTATTCATCCCGAAGATTAACAAAAGACTACCTTTACTTGCCCATATGGCACATTCGCATTTAGGCGAATGCCATTTGGTCTTTTTAATGCCCCTGCCACCTTTCAAAGGTGTATGATGAGTTTCTTTTCAGATGTGGTGGGGGAGTCTTTGGAAATCTTTATGGATGATTTTTCTATTTTTGTGTCATCATTTGATGCTTGCTCGAGTCAATTGGAAAAGGTTTTACAAAGGTGTGTTGAAACGAATTTGGTGTTGAGTTGGGAGAAAAGTCATTTCATGGTCCCAGAAGGGATAGTATTGGGTCATGTTGTTTCGAGTCGTGGGATTGAGGTTGACCATGCTAAAATACAAGTCATATCAACTTTACCTCATCCCACAAATGTCAAGGGTATTATACCATTTTTGGGGCATGCAGGATTTTATAGGAGGTTTATTAAAGGTTTTAGTGATATTACAAAGCCTTTATGTAATTTGTTATTAAAAGATGCTCCATTTGAGTTTGATGAAAAATGTATTGAAGCTTTTGACATTCTAAAAAAGAAGTTGGTTGAGGCCCCAACTTTGTAATCACCTAATTGGTCTTTACCTATTGAAATTATGTGTGAAGCTAGTGGGTACGCGGTTGGGGCCGTGTTGGGTCAACGGGTGGAGAGGAAACCTGTTGCTATATACTACGCAAATAAGACTCTTTCGGAAGCAAAATTAAATTACACCACAACCGAAAAACAGCTACTCGTGGTGGTATATGCTTTGGACAAGTTTAAGTCCTATGTATGGCGTAGCAAAGTTATTATCTATACTGATTATAGTGCTGTCAGGTACTTGATGAACAAGAAAGTAGCTAATCCCCGGTACATTCGGTGGATACTCTTGTTGCAAGAGTTCGATGTGGAGATTCATGACAAGAAGGTTACAAAGAGTGTGATCGCGGACATTTGTCATGATTGATAGTTGAGGATGACGACTCAACTAGAGAGATTAATGAGTTTTTTTCCGGATGAACAATTATTAAATGTTTCAAGTATACCGTGGTTTGCTAACTATGTGAATTATTTGGCGATAGGTACCATGCCGGAGCATTGGGTTAGGAAGAAGAGACTTGACTTCCTTTCTCAAGTGAAACAATATATTTGGAAGGACTCGGGTTTGTTAAACGTGGGGCCGGATCAAATCATCTGAATATGCATCCGGGAGGAGATACCAAGTGTGTTGAAGCACGTGCATTCATATACATGTGGGGGACACTTTAGTGGCCAAAAGACGGTCACAAAGTGTTATCTTGTGGTTTATCTTGGCTGACAAGTTTTAAAGACACTTTTGAATATGCTAAGAATTGTAAAAATTGTCAAAAAATGGGAGGTATTTCCAAGAGGAATGAGATGCCCATGCAACCAATTCTAGTGGTTGACATTTTTGATGTATGGAGAATTGATTTCATGGGCCCATTCCCCAATTCGTATGGTAACTTGTAGATCTTGGTAGTGGTGGACTATGTGTCCAAATGGGTTAAGGCAATCGCTACTAAGAGGAACGACCATGTCGTGGTTCGTAATTTTATCCAAACAAATATTTTTTCAATGTTAGGATTCCTCGTGTTATTATAAGTGATGGTGGATCCCATTTAAAAATTTTAAGTTTGGCAAAATTACTCAAACGATATGGTGTTGGCTATAGAATTGCGACTCCTTACCACCCACCAACTAGTGGGCAATTGGAGGTGTCTAATAGGCAAATAAAAGAAATTTTGCAAAAGACCGTTCGACCGGATCACAAGGATTGGTCTTTAAAATTAAATGATGCCTTGTGGGCCTGTCGAACGGCTTATAAAGCACCTATTGGTACCACCCCTTACCTCTTAGTTTATGGGAAGGATTTTCATTTACCGGTAGAACTAGTTCACCAGGCACATTGGGCTATTAAAGAAGTTAACCTAAGATATGATGATGCAGGTAAGGAGAGGAAGCTCAAGTTTTGTGAATTGGAAGAGCTAATGGAGGAAGCATACGAGTGTGCATCGAAATATAAGGATAAACTGAAGCAAGTGCATGATGCAAAGATTCAAAAGAAAGAGTTTGAAGTGGGTCAAAAAGTTTGGCTTTACAACTCTAGATTGAAGCTCTTCCCAAGAAAACTCAAGAGCAAGTGGATGGGCCCGTACATAATCACACAGGTTTGAAAGCTTGGAGAAGTGGAGATAGAGGACCCGAACGATGGGTCAAAGCAGACTGTGAATGGACACCGGTTGAAACCATACTTAGAACACATCACGAAGAATGGTAAGATTGTAGAGTTGGTAAGGTTCTTGGAAGGCATACCAAGTTATGAGACTAAGGGTCAAGGTGTTAGCTCACATCCCAGGTACGTTTAATTTGAACTGAATGTATATTAGGGACAATACACAATTTTTTGGGGGGTGGAGCTTCTTTGTAATTGTAATATAAATTGTCATTTTTTTCATTCTTTTGATTTAAAGAGTTAAACATTTTTCATTCCTTCATCTTTCCTTTAAAAAAAGTGCTGGTGGCATCGCCGACGCCAATTCTAGTGTGGCCGACGCCAGGTAGCAGTGATTGACGCCAACCTTCTCTTCCCAACAACGAAAATCACCAATATCCTACGAGACTCCCGTCGAATACACGAGAATTGGCGTCGCTGACGCGAGTTCGTAAATTTTTATTTATTTTTTATTTCTTTCGTCTTTGACTTGTTGACCGAACCACACACCAATCTAAACCGGAAGTTGACCTTGTTTGACCCCACCTAATTCACTAAAACCCATCTCCAAACACATCCCAACCACACATCACACAACAACCAACCCTCATCCTCCTCCTTTCTCTTCATCTTCTTCAAACAACCACATAAACCTTAACCTTCTTCCTATCATAACTTCTTCAATCCTACACCAAATCTTACAATTTTTGGGTCTAAACCTATTAATTTTTCAAGGAAAACAAAACCCCTAACTTATTTTTCACAAATTCTTCACGAATTGAAAGATATTAAGGGTTTAAAAATCGTTTTTTTTTTGTGTTTCCAAGAATTTTTGTGCTTTTCTTCTTGTTTCATCTTTGAAATCATCATGAAGGTATGTTTTTCCTCATTTACTTAGTAATCTTAACACATTATCTAGAATATACATGCTATGTGTTCTTACATGTTTTAGATAGTGATTGTTGTGAAGAATTGATGATTGATTATGAATGTTAGGATGATTGGGATGATATTAAACCAAAAAAAATCCGAAATTTTTAATAAAAATGGGTTCAATCAAATGAAAGCACAAGTGTGGGGAAGGGTTAATGAGATAAACTCATATAGGCCATTGGATTTTAAACGGTTGGTACAAGTTCGGTTCTTGGTGAACCGTTTAGGAGATGATAATGGTCATGATTTGCGATTAGAAATTAGACACAATTGGCACAAGTTAGATTCTTGGTGAGTTGTGTTCTAATATTGGTTTTTGTTTATGTTGTAGAATATCTTCAAGGGTAAATCTTCCAAAGGAAAGGACCAAGGGGAGTCCTCATCCAATCCCAAGAGAAGAAAAGTTGCCCGGATATCATTACGAGACGAGACATCTGATGATGATATGTTTACAGGAGATGACGTTAAAAAAGTACTGGATCGAACAAGTCGACAAAGCATGCAAGCAGACATACCTGAATAGACTCAAACAGCTAGGCGATTGAGTTCATTTGAAGAACACCTTCGACCGGCCTTATCGTTCCAGGAGATGGCAAAATTGAACAATGGAATTGAAGGGGTATTGGTATATGAGCGGCTCTATGATGTTGAAGAATTGAGATTGGTTAGTATTACCCAAAAATTTGAAAGGCTTGGATGGGAGGCGTGCTTGAATTTTTGTGAAAAGAAAAGTAATAAGGTTTATTTAAGAACAATCAAACAGTGGATGTCCACCCTTCGCAAGGATCCGAGAGATAACCCACCAACACCACTCAATTGGTAGGGTTAGTAGGAAAAATGAAAATGGTTATGTCATTCGAAACCATTAACCGGATTGCTAATTTTTATTCTAGACAACCGTAAGAGTACACCTATCCAAATGAAGAAAATTTTTGGAGTGGAAAGCATTTTCGGTCCGACCTGGACAATTCGGTCCAAATACCGTCATGGGTCAAAGGAGAACTGCATATTATAGAAAAGATATGAAATGTGAGGCACGGTTTATCCAAAATATATATCTCTCTAGAAAATGTGATGGCCAGGTTTGAGGACCGGGGGAAAGTGAGAATGTAGGATCTTCGTGTAGTTCATGCAGTGCTATACAGGACACCTCGCCTGTCCTTTAGGCACATAGCGATGATGAATGTTTGGGATAGTAGGGAAAGCCAATAAAGGAAAATGATTCCTTATGTGCGTTTACTTTCCTACATGATGGTGGGCCAAGGGGTTCTACCGAAGAATGCCCACTTTATTGAAGGTGACATTGTGCATATGCAATGGAGTGATTATGGTTTTCCAAGTTCAAGTATGAAAAGTCGGGTAATTACCATGTGTTGCATGATGAAAAGAATAAGACTATTTTGAGGGTGTTGGATGAGAATGTACGGGATGAGGAAGATGAGGGAGAAGATTCTGAAAAGGAGGAGGAAAGACAAAATGTGGTGAGGAATGTATCGGTGAACAGGCCAGCGAAAATGGCCACAAATGAAGAATTGGAAGTGATTGCGGCGGTTAATAGGGATAGACCATCGACTTATAGGACATGGTCTAATTTTAGGCAGTCCATTTGTGTTGGGTCTGCTGACCTGGAGAAGAACAGATGATTAGAAAGCCAAAATATTCTATCTTATTTGATCCTTTGAATAAAACAGTAGATTCAAGATACTTTCCCCAAAAGACTGTTGACCCTAACAACTGCTACACCAAACAACTGATGAAGACAACTGTTGCTGCTAAAAGGTCTGCTGAACAAACAACTGATAGACAAAGATCTGATGAAGAAACAACTGCTGATCAAGTACTGAAGACAAAGGACTGTTGGAACCAACAGCACTTTGGATTCAATAGATGATAAAGACCATCAGAGTTTTCCTTTACAGTAGTTTATGTTAGCAGTGTTTTCAATGTAACAGTAGTTGTAGTTAGCAGATGTTTTATGTTGTTATTCAGTTAGAGGTCGCTGTCTTAGGTGACGTCAGCAGTGATCATCAGAGGTTTAGTTTGGTCTATAAATAGAACAGTGATTGTACTGTTCTATTCATCACTCTAGTCATTCTGTTAGACAAACATTCTCTGAGTGATCAGGCTGAGGGGGAGTACTTGTACAATTGTAACCTTTCAATCTAATGAAAGCTTTCGATTAAAAACAATTATTCTCTTGTTTTGATTTATAGTTTATCATTCCGCTGCACTTTCCATTTATACTTCACTTCATTTATTTCATTATTCATCTAAACTATCAAAACAATCAAACTTAGATCCTAACAATTGGTATCAGAGCTTGGTCAATTAAATTCGATCTAATCAATCAATTTAATATAAACAGATCAGCTCACAATTTATTGATATCGTTTGTTTGTCAGATTGAAAACAGAGTAATAGTTTATTTTCGTTTCAACCGTTAGTAAACAGATTTTGTTTTCGTAAAAATCAGAGAATGACTTCAATTAATCAAGATCCACATAACACTGGCACTAGCAACAAGCCACCGATGCTTGTCAGATCTGAATACAATATCTGGCAACGTCGGATGAGTCATGTGCTAGCACAGCAAAACACTGGGTGTTGGAAGTCGGTTGTCTTTGGACCTCATGTTCCAATGGTGCCGAGTACCGAAGATCCCAAGGACCAAGTACCTAAGAGTGTTGAAAACTACTCTGAGCAAGATTTTCAAAAAATTGAGTTAGATGCTAAGGCTTTCAGTATTGTAGCCATGGCTCTACCAAATGATATCTATGCTGGACTGTTGCACTGCAATAGTGCAAAAGAGTTGTGGGATGCTCTTAAAGAGCAGTTTGGTGGGACTGAGGATGTGATAGAAAACAACCGTGAAATACTTAACCAACAATATGAAACGTTTAGTCATGTGAAAGGAGAGTCGTTAACACAACAGTTTGATAGATTTAATTGTCTGATTAGTGAACTAAAACTGGTGGGTCTAACTTATCCTAATTCAACTTTGAATCATAGGTTTCTTAGATCACTTCAGGACAAATGGGACACTATAGCAATTGTCATGAGAAACTCTATCAGATTTAAGGACCTGACTCTGACCCAGCTTCATGGTAAGCTGTTGACTTATGAGAGAGAGCTTAACCAGAAAAAGAAGCTCCAGGACTCTAGAAAAGTGTCTGATGACTATGTATTTGGGAATAAAGCACTTTTGGGTCAAGATGAGGTATCTGGAAGTAGTAAGGATCAGGGTTATGATCATTACATTGATATAACCACTGGTTTTAACACTGATTCTTACTCATCACCCAACTAGTTTTCCCAAAACACCCCTGCACCAAATGTGCAAAACACTGCTCACGTTGCACAGACCCCAACCATTGTTCCTGTGCACTATGTCCAAACCACTGTTCCTCAGTATCATTATGTCCAAACACCTGTTACTCAGGCACAAGTGCCAATGACTGCTGCTTCATCCTCTGCTCCTGCAGAAACCAGTCAGCAAAGTCAACAGAGTTTCTTCACTCAAGGATTTGTTGATTGGAGTAGTCTACCAGATGAGATAACAGATGAAAACATTGCTTTAGTTGCCAATTCTGAAAATAATTTTTGCTTTATGGCACTAGAAACAATTGTTGAAGAGACTGATTTATAGTTTATCATTCCGCTGCACTTTCCATTTATACTTCACTTCATTTATTTCATTATTCATCTAAACTATCAAAACAATCAAACTCAGATCCTAACAATTTGGGATAGGGAGTCGAGGAGTTTAGAGTTGGTAAGGCAAAGGGAGGCCATAGCAGAGAGGAGAGAACAAGAGAGGATAGCCAAGGAAGAACAAAGAGAAGCAGTGAGGAAACAAAGAGAAGATAAGCACTGGTGGGCGGTCCATTATGCACGGGAGGTGGACACAGTAAATAGGTTTATAGAGGCTGAGCAGATCCGACACCATCAGGATCTAGTAGCGGACGTGCATGCACTCCATTTGTCGCACATGTTGATTACTTCAGCATTTGGGATCAGCCACAGGAGATGATTGATCAAGTTCAGTGGCCTCAAGGAGTATCTTCTAGTTACATCCCTACTCCACCTCCTCAGCCACACGGTGAAGTGTCATCATCATCTGCCAACCCACTTGGTGACTATCATGCTTGGATGGAGGCTCTCTTTGGAACTCTAGGTAACCCATATCTGCGACCGGGTCCAAATGAACCCTGCTACCGGTAGGGAGAGGTATGAGCTTTATGTTTTATGTAGTTGTGTGTGCATTGTCGTGTGTTTGTTTTTGTTTTTATGTTAATGTTTGAATAAAATGGGAGATTGTGTAAATCCTATGTTACTTCATTTGTTTGTGGTTTGATGTCAAAGAGAAGGGTGAGATTTAATGTAGGTAACAAGCAAAAGAAGAAAGGAGCTTGTAAATGGGTCGAGAGGAAAATGAAGAATGTGCACCATCAGTTGTAAATCAGGGGCGCATCCAATTCCCTTAATTTCTATGTTTTGAAGTTTTGTTTACTTTAAATAGTAGGGAATTGAAACTTTGTGGATTGATTGAACACAACCTTACATAGCTTTTTCAGAATAAATATTTTAATAAGTATCGCCCGTCCAAGTTTGATACATTGAGGACAATGTTGGTTCTAAGTGTGGGGATGGGGGAGAAAAATATACAATTCTGAAAAATGCATGTCCTTAGGTGTTATTTGAGCGTTGTGAGACCGACAATTTTTTTTTGTTTCCATTTGATTGTTGAATCATGAGTGTCGATCCCTAGTCATGGTCATAAACTCTTTAAGTTCCTTGATATGTATTTTCAGTGACAAGTTTTTAAAATTAAATGAATCGCCCAACTAGAGATAGTAAGTGAAAAGTGTAGCACTTTGATTACATCGGCAACCCATCCCCTTTCATTTGTGGTGAGATTTTGAGCCTTTCTCCTTAGAAAGATATATACACTTGTTTGATTGATTAAGAGAAGGCCTATACATTGCTTTGTTTGAGAATTTGACAAATTTGATACATGCTAAAACACAAAAATTGGTTGATGTACATAGATGAAAAAGGCATTAGGCTACCCCCCCCCCCCCCCTCTTGTTAAATACCTTATTTTCATTTGTTTTTAAGTTTATACCCATACCTTACTCACCATGTTAAACCTTTGAGCCTTATCGTTTCTTAATCCATGTGAACCCAAATTTAAAAAAAAAAACCCTCTTTGTGTTGACAAGCCGTTTATATTGTTTGTATTGTGTGTTTAGCTAAAAAAAAGAGTTGAAAGGAGTACTAGCCCGACATTGTTAGTATAAAAGAAGGGCTGAAGTTTAGTTGTTGAGTAATTCAAATAAACAAACGGTTTGTCTTTATTTTGTTTTCTTGTTTCACCTACCTTTAGCCAAATAATTCTCCCACCTTTAACTTTAACCCAAAACCAAGTCCTTTAGATATGTGCAACCTTTTAATCTTTTATGTGAAGTGTGATTGATTGTCAAACATGTTAAAACAAGCATGTATCTCGATCATTGAGTGAAATTCATAGCTAACACATGATATTTGTGTTATACTACTAATGATATTTGTGTTTTCACCATATAAGTTATTAATGATAGTAGAAGTGACTCATCGCGATTAGCAGCACTGCTAATGATATAATGGTGCATGGATTGATTGCTACACACTCTTGTTATTATTTAGATTGTTTTCCTTTGATTAGTTCTCTTTCAGTATTTTCTGTTTGATTTTTAATCCAATTTTCTAACAACTCATTAGATGTAACAAGGCTCGTATTTGTGTTTAGATATTGTACTATTTTTTTTCAGGTTACTTTCGATGTCTTTCATTCTATTGAATTTAGTTCTCATAACTATCGACGTGTGATGAAGTAAAGCAGTGATTTTCATTTATCTTGATTTGACGGTTGGAAACTTGTTCTCATATTTTAAAACTAGTTCTCAAATTTAGGTTGTTAATAAAAACTAAGATTGTATGGTTCGATTAGACGGTTCCAATGTCGGCTGAATGAGTTCAATGAAACTCCGCTTGATACCCTTACTATGACTTCATCTTTTTGATTGACTATATATTTGATCCTAAACTGTATATATATAATCTCCAATGCAAAGATGATTATGGTGGAGAATCTAAAAAATAAATTTAGGGGTAACATCCAAAAAAACTTTTTTTGCGGTAGTTTCATATAATGAAAATGAAAGCCACAAACCTAGTTATATTTTAATAATAAGGCAATTAAGATTTAGAACGTGGTTTATTTATTTATTTATTTTTTATTTTTTTGCTAATAAGAGCTTGTTTAGGATTAGAATACGGTTTCATTTTCACAATTACACAAAGCCACAAACTTAATTATAACATATTAAATTACTAACATATTAATAAAAAGGCAACTAGGATTTAGCAAAATTACAAATCACAAAATACCAAACTTGCAATTATTAATAAATAATAATTTCATATTCTCATCCAAACCAACCAGCCAAACCAACCTAAATACCCTCAAAACTAGAAAATTATATAAACCCCTTTTAAAGTTTTAATTATGAAAAAAACTCTAAATTAGTAACTAATAGAAAATCATACAAGGCTAAGGGGCGACGGCGGCAGGTCTGACAGGCGATGGCCGGACGACAGGCGTCAGGGGGCTGATACACTGTAGTCTGTCTTGTTGGCCCTTTTTTTTGTCGTTAAAAAGTGAGCATGGGATGAGGGGAAGAAAGAGGGGAAAGGGATGAAGGGTTTAAGAATTGGACTTTGGGTCTTGGTATTTTATTGTTGTTTTTGTTATATGGTTTTGGCCCAAACTTTTGGGTTGGGTTTATGCATTGAGTTTTGTTTATTACAGTTGATTTCGATTATAAAGCTTTTATTAAAATTTTGGTTCGGGTTTAAACATATGAAAAATTTATTCAAGGGGTAACGAAAAAATTATTTAAAGGGTAACGTAAAAGTTATTTGAATGGTAATATTTTATGAAAAAATATAAAAAAAAATAAAAAATACACTACGTGGAAAATCGAGGGGTAATGGGTGTCCCCTAAGTTCAAGCCATGTCCACCCCTTGGCTTATACGTATGAACATGTTCCATACATTTGTTTATCTCTGATTCATCTTCCTAACTGTCATGATCAGTGTTCAATAAATAACTAATGGAATCAAATTTAGTGATTTCATATTAATCCATGTAGACCTAAAATAATAATAGTGTGTTAGATAACGTCCAACCTATGTCCACTAGGTTTTGATTTTTTATTTTGTCATAGTCGTGACCGACCGATTTCGGTACATGCAAAAATCCAAACAAGATCAATATCAAACTAAAACAAAGAGTGCATGCACGTGTGTAGGTACATATATATACACATATATGTATATATTTATTAATAAAATATTATGTAATCAAAGTGTTTGTAGCAGAAATCGAGGTGTGAGGGGAAGGTGGATTCCTTTTGTCCCGGTACTTTTAAAATCTTTCACACACCCATAGGTTATGCTAACTAGTCCCTATGTACACAGATAATTATAATTATTGTTATTATACATAATTGAATATAAATTTGTTTAAGATGACGTGGCTTATTGTTAACTTTGTATGCAGATTTTTTATTAGTCTTGCCTGACTTGTATGCAGATGTTTATATATTGCATCTTTCACCTGGTACCTTGGATGCTTGATTTTTATTTTTTAATGGATTATGTTCGATCTAGCCCATGTGAAGGTATGTGCAGTTTGACCGTTGCATTTAAGTTAAGGGGGTGCCATTAAATGGTAGAAGACAAATGAGAAGAAATTAATATCAATGGACATTGTCATTTGCCTCATATATGTTATGTTACATAAGTAATAACTGATGTAATTAATATTATTGTCATAAAAACATACAAAGTACATGTTTTAACATCAAAGGTGTCACCGGATCCCTTGATCATAATTAAACTTTTAAGAAGTTTGTATGACTTTTTCATCATGCTAAGTTTAATTTGTCGGGGTGATGGCCCTTCTTTTAACTTTAGTTTTCCTTAGCGCTTGGTTGTGTGGGGGAGTGTGAGCGGTGGTTTAGCCAAACCTGATGTTCACAACGCCTAAGTTGACGTATATAGAGATCTCAAGTTTTGTATGTGCGGAAAATCACGGAACAATTAAGGGAAACAATGAATATGTAATCAAGTAGGCCTTGTTTAATTTTTCTATGACAATGTCATAGACAAGTAATTAAGTAATGGATTGCCACTTAGGCTATAGCTTAATGGTACAGACAATGTTTCTTGAGGTGAAAAGTCCAGGTTTGATCCTAGCAAATGGCAAATTGAAGAAAAATATTAGCTGTTAAAAAAAAATTAAGTAATAGGTTATATTATATTCATTAATTACTTATCATTCACCATTATGTGTCGTCTAACTATGCTCTATACATGGTTCACTATGGACCATGCAACATATGTTTTAAAATTTTAATACAAATAACATCTACTAATTTTAATACAGTTATTTAAAATAAGAATAAATAATGAAGAATTAAATAAAACTGATAATAAAAAATAGCAATAAAAATTATTAAAAATTATAAAATAAAAAGTAGTTTTTTTATTACCTAGGTAATGTGGGCGTCTGTTCGATGTCACACGGCCACATGGACACCACAAGGCGGCTGGATTACCATGACATTTATATAGTTAGAGAGGAAGATGTGCTTGTCAAGGATACCCTGGCAAGCACTAATCATGTATCGTCATTTCATGTTTGCCAAATACCACCCTAAAATAACTTAATTGATAACAAAACTACCCTACCCAAGGTATCATAACACTCTTTTTTAGTTTTTCATTTAAAAAAAATTTAAACATTTTTATGTAACAAAAATTTAACTCAAAACTAAACATTCATTAGATTAAATTAAAAGTTACATTAATCATACTAAAAAAAGCAAAAATTTAAAAAAATAGAAAATTTTAAATAGAAAAAGTATGAAAAGTAAAAAACACAAATCTTAATATCAAAAGGCTAACCATATTCGGATGTTAATTCATGCTTTCGTTTTAAGATGACTTTCAACATCGGACCAATCACTTTTTTGTGTGGTTTCATAAACGTATCATCATCCCGATCATAAATCTTTTCCCTCCAAAGTCGCACGTTAGTTAGCCAACAACGCTATAGCTTCTTCACTCCGTTTCAAGTTAATTTCCATGAATTTGTTAATCTTCTCTTTTTTCATTGATTTGTACACACTAAGTTCGTCAACCGAACTATTCATTCTAGACGACTTGATGAGTTTCTTTTGTTTTTTATTTTGTTTTTTTGTTGGTGCATTGTCTTCATGGAGATCAGGGATATGTTATTGAAGGCATCAGTGGATGTAGATGAGTGATAGTTGTCTCCTTCTGATGACTTTCTTCTTTGAATGTAATGGCTATCGTAATCCTCACCCATCAACGGACTTTGCCCCATTTTTCATGCTTTCGTACAATCACCCATACATCGATGTGAGTAAAACCGTCTGAATGTCTTTCTTGGTAATTAATACATTTGAAAATAAAATTTTTAATTTAAGTTAATGCCAATTGAATCCAAAGTTCATTGAACTTATTCAATTTGGTATTCATACTGCTACATTTTGAAGATGTTTGATGGACCGAACGTTGGTTTCCACCCATAAGTAAGTTGTAATGTTTAAACATCCCTTTTCAAAAAAAATTTATTGATTATTAATTTCGTCTGTCTTTTTCTCAGAGCAATGACACCATACTTTAGCCTAAGTTATTTCTTGGTCGTTTGTCTATACTTCACTTTTTGCATGTCCGGGACTTTTGATGGCTTTTCTTTACTGCCACGACTCCATCTATGTCATCATGGAATTGCATATCTTAAGTATCATCATACAAATTATATTGATGATCTCGCGCACCTTAAAAAATCCGCAACTGTTAGTCCACATCGTTATGCAGGATTCACGTATTTGGGATCCTCATCGCAAACCGTTCAAACTCCCATTGGTCTTATAAAGAGTACTAATATCAATCAAATGCACCCAAAGTAGGACCATATAATAGAGCATGTGGGTGTAGTTCTTGTTTAAAAAAATAGTGGCAATACCCATATTGTCGGTGTGTAAACATTTGAGGCGGCTATTATAAAAATTTAATTTTTGGTTTATACCATTGGCTACTCGGGCTTGAACCGACACCACATGCATTTGAGCTGATACCTCTCTCGCTTGAACCAACACCTATCGTTCTCAAACCCACTCCTCTCGACTTGGCAGATTTCTTGATTGCACTAACATTTGATCTTTGAGAATCTTAAGGAATTTTCTTTGGAGTTATACGGTGAAAATTATAAGAATTTTGGTGGAAAAAGTGTAGAACAGTGAAGTTTGAAGAATGGTTGTATGTATAAAATGAATTTTAAGCGAATACGAATTCATGTAAAAATATTAAAAATTCAAGAAATTTAATTCGAATAATTCAAAAATTCGTTATTCGATTTGTTTAACACCCTATCTTTTAGTGCAATCATTAAAAGGCCAAAAAAAAAAAAATCATAACTTGAATAACTTGCCAAACGAAATTTGGTCCCCAAGTTGGATTTTAATCTGGGTAACGTCCCCAAAATTAACAACTTTGCTATGGGCTTTTTTGACATCCCTAGCCCATGTATACCTCTATTTCTCTATTCTCATAATCTCATGGTTCTTTTAATATACATATTGCAAGTATGGACACAATCGGTACATTAATTTCCAGAGGCGGCCTGGGGGAGGGCGAGCCGCACCTCCGGCCGAGGCATGTTTTTTTTCTGGGGGCCAAAGTTTTTTAGAAATATATCAAATATATTTTAACCTTGAAATTGTCAGTAGAGACATAATAGTTTGGATGGGAGAAAATAATTAAAGATAGTGATTTGATTTATTATGAGCCTCTCTTTTGAGCTTCAATGGTGGGTTTCATGGTGAGTTTTGTTTTGTATTTTAAGAAAGAAGACGAGCAAGGGAAGGAGAAGGTAAAGGGGAGAGAGAAAGAGAAAGAGAAAGAGAAAGAGAAGTTGGGCCCACTAATTGTCTAATTACTCACTTTTTATTTCTATAGGCAATTAGGTTATCGGTGGATTAATCTGACTTGTTTATTATACGGGTGACCGAAACACGGTCTTTTAAACACACAAATTAACATGTTGAACCACATGTGTTTATGGGGCTCGTTATTATGTTTTGTGAAATGAGCATAGGCCGAACTAGGAGCAGTGGCGGATCCAGGAATTTTTTTCACTAGGTTCCTTTTTTAGATGCTTCAATTTTGTTTGACCGAACATAAAAAAAATCAGGTTGGTATAGGGGTTCGGGTCGGTTTGACGGTTCAGGTTGTTTTAGGGGTTCATGTCGGTTTGACGATTCAGGTCGTTTTTTGTAAAGGGATATTGCTTTCATACGGTAAACAAGTTTTCAATAAATTTTCTCTTCAAATAGTTAGTCACTTAACATAAGTTGATTTAGTTAAGGTTACAACTAACGGCAAAATTATCATTAAGGTTTTTAGACATGCTAAGGGGGCGGCAACAATTAGACAAATGACCATTAACCTACGCACAAGTCCTTAATCAATCAACAAATTAAGTATTAAGCAATCAGTTTATTACCTAAATGCATAATAAATAGACAAAATCAACTTATGGACTTAAGCATTTACATAATCAAATAAAGCAGATAACTTGTTAAAAACTGAAGTGTTACTAGCCTGTTAAATGAAGAACGTAGAAGCACAACTAATACACCCGGAACACATAAGGTTGAAGGAGGCTGGAGGAAGAGTCAACTCAATCTATTTAGAGGCACAAAGTGAACACCAATATTGGGACACCTTTTGAAGAATGTCAACCATATCTATGTCTGACGAGTCAATTTGAACAAACACATTGTAAAGTGGATGAAAGTCAGTGCCTTACAAAACTCGATTCTTCAGTATTTAGTTTCTTAATCTCAGACTGCAGAACTAGAAAGCACCATTTTTGATAAAAGTATTTCATTATAAAACAATCTTTACTAGACGCGATATAGATAATAAATCAAGAATTCAAGAAAAGGAAACAAACCTTAAAGAAAGCAGATAAAAACTGATTTATTTGTTACATCACTCTTCTTTACAAAAATCAATATACCTACCTACAAACAAGAATCAACAAAGATTAAAAATTATTAACATCAACAATACATCTTAATACAAAATAATTAAAAGTGATCATCTACTTCTAAAATTTTAATATCCTACTATGAGATTTGAAGTCTCTTTAACATGATTAAGCACAACCAAAAACTTGATAAAAAAGACTTAAAATTATAGTCTTGAACCATTAGTTTTAGCTCCACCACCATAGTCTCCAAGAGTAGACAGTAGATTATAAACAACAACCAAATTAATTACAAACCCGAACTTGCAAACAAGATACAAGTGTTAATACCTCATATTATTGAAGATTCATTTTTATCAACAAACTAATAAGATTGTTTTTGTAAGACCAACTTAGAACACCCAAAACTAGCTCTAAACTAAAGCTTCAAAAGAAAACGAAATAACCTTGTAAACCTAAACTAAAGCTTCTGTAAGAAGCATTGTAAATGGAAATATTGTAAGAACTAAGAACATAAACTACATAAATAAACATACAAACCAAGGAGGAGCCGAGGAGGAGGACTGGAGGAGGCGGAGGGGCGGCGGCTGGCGGAGGTTCGAAGGCAGAGGAGCAGCGGCCGAGCAGTCCGAAGGCAGAGGGTAGTGGCGGGAAGTCTGAGGAGGAGCCGAGGAGGAGGGTAGCGGCGGTTGGCGAAGGTCTGAGGAGGAGGGGCTGTGTTGTTTCTGTTTGGAAATTGGATTTGGAAGGAAGAAGCTAAGGTCTCTGTGTTGTTTGTTTGGAAGGAGGAGGAGATGTCAAGGGTTTTGTAACTTTGTTAGTTTGGAATTAAAAAAAAAACTGGAAACAAAAATTTTGATGTGTGGGACGAGAATCGAACCTGGAGTCAGTAATATGTTCATGCCAGGTCTTACCACTAAGGCACCTACAATATCTTGTAATGGGTTCCTAAGATAATTTTCTTCTGGGTTCCTTTTTTTTCTATATACATTTACACTAAAAATTACAAACCGAGTGGGTTCCCGGGAACCCGCCAACTTGGCTGTAAATCCGCCCTGACTAGGAGAGCCCATTATCAAGATCTAAACATGCAAAACAATAATCGGCTACGTGAGAAATATCAACGATGACCGACGCGATTTGCTAGACCAATGGGCTTAATTAAATAGAACTCGGTGAGTCAAGGATGCAATCTACTAAAAGTTTACTACATCTAATCCATCATTTCTCTACCCCAAGGTCCCCACCCTTACATTTTAAAAAATCATAGCTTTTCAAAACTACTTTTCATCATCTATCAAATTATTATGGGTGTAGTTAAACGAAAAAATAATAAAATAAGTGTTTGTGAATAAGATAAAGATAAAAATAATGGATGAGATATTGAAAAAAAAAAATTAAAATGCGAGGTAGATTTTTAAAACATAATAAGAAGCATCATGCAATCTCAACCCATGACGGCAATCTCCGAGGGATTCGTGATTGAAGATGTTACAACAACCAAAACTGATGATGAGATGGTTAGTATATATCACATCATCAGGCACGGTCGCCACTTCCACAGCAATACAGGTGGAAAGACAGCAGATCTCTAGCTCACAGCCTCCCACCGATGCCTCAGCATCCAAACCAGCAGATCTATCGAAGGATTTTGATGACACTTTCCTTCAAAAGAATTGAGAGTTGCTACTCCGATTGAAGGAACATCAAGATCAGGAGGCTAGAAAGCAAAGTGTGAAGATGACTCTGTTTCCTACTGAAGGGTTTTCTGCTCCATCCGGAGCTGGTTTTAATTTCGGGTATCAATCCATATAATCCACAGTCACTTCGACCACACCAGAGATTGGGGGGTTTAAGGCTGATCTATATAAGACCAGTAAGACTCATGGGAGGGGAGGACACTTGATAGTATAGAAGAAGACTCAGGGGACTAAGAGAACACCGGACTTATTTGAGGGTTTAGGGTTGGTACCAGAGATTGGGGGGTTTAAGGCTGATCTATATAAGACCAGTAAGACTCATGGGAGGGGAGGACACTTGATAGTATAGAAGAAGACTCAGCGGACTAAGAAGGACTCAAGAAGAACACCGGACTTATTTGAGGGTTTAGGGTCGGTACCAGAGATTGGAGGGGTTTAAGGCTGATCTATATAAGACCAGTAAGACTCATGGGAGGGGAAGAGACTTGATAGTATACAAGAAGACTTAGGGGACTAAGAAGGACTCAAGAAGAACACCAGACTTATTTTACAAGACTCTATATGACTCAAGAGACTAGGGAGAGAAGTATAGAATAGAATTTTTTTTTCTTTCCAAGGATGATTTACAAATGAGGGGAAGCCTTCCTTTTATAGACCAAGGAAAGGCATATTACATCATCCATGACATCACACACCATTAATACATAAAGAAAATTTCTAGTCATGACCTAACCATGACATAAGCGCTTACATCACTTTAAGAGTGATTAAAGGTGTAGCCTCCTCTGTTCGTGGGCTAGCCACTTGACTTTTCTCAGGACCAGTCACTTGTGGAGGTATACTCTGATTGATAGGTTGTTGAGAGGATCTGGTTAAGTCCTGAGTTTTGTCAATGGCTTCGAACAATGGTTGCATGGTAGGTGGAATAGGAGGATTTGATGGTGAATGTTATGGAGTGAAAAGAATATTAGCCATGGGAGAAGGACATGTAAACAGATGTTCAAGTGAATCATCTGTTCTATGATGTGTGTCCCCTTGGCTTACAATATGATCCTTTTGAGAGGATACATGAGGAGTTTAGCTGGGTTGAGATTTTACCAACTGGTGAGAGGAAGTATCAACAGTGGTTGTTTGTTGCATTCATGTTACAACAGGATTCTTCTCTGGTATCTCATCTTCCAGAGTCACCTTTTTAGGTTGCTTTTTGGGGGGTTTAGTGGATGGAATGTTCTTTTTGAAAGTGGCTGGTGTGGGTTTCACAGCACTGGATGTAGTGCCATGATCACCAGGAGCAGTGGGCTCAGCAATAGAGGTTTGCACAACAGTTGTTGTCTTAACACTCTTTGCTTGTGTTTTTGAAACTTTTGCTTTTGAAGGTTTTTCTTGGTTAGGACCCAACATTCTTGTAAAAGTTTCTTGGGATAGGCTGTTCATTTGAAGGCCTTCCCCTTGTTTATAATCCTTTTCAGGTAAAACCTTTTGTAGGATAACACTTAAAAGTCTTGGATATATTAAAAATGCATTATTTGACCCAGACTGGACACCCTTCACATTTGCTACCAAATCCAGGAACAGTACTTGGGATAACAAAATGGCATATCCCAAGTACTGAACTTTCAATGGGATTTCATTAAAATAAGCAGCTTTGGCATAGAGACATACAAGTAAAGTATGAAAGAAAAAATTCATGGCTGGGGGGAAAAACTTTTTGTAAATTGTTGCCCCAGTCATTTGACCCTCATAGCCTCTCTCTATGAACTCTATGTGAAGTTCAGTTTTGTCAAAAGAGTCTTTACCTGCCTGATTATCCAGTGAGAAGGTAGTGGATATGGATTGTGGTGTAATGGTGACACGTGTATCTCCAATTTGTGAAACTATGGAAGTTGGCTTTTTATCTGTGAACAGGGTTTCAGCTTTCAACCAAAATTCTTGAAGAGTGTCAACATAGATAAGGGAACAGGAAGTGAGAGCAGGAAAGTATTTGCATTCATTTAATATATCAATGGTGGAATGGAAGTGATGATTGACATCTGTTTTAGTCAGATAGGGTAGGTAATTATGGGGAGCTTTCAATTGAAGATCCATTTCTTGGATTACCGGAAGAAAGTCGATGAATTTATGATGAAGGTTTAGGTTGAGAGAAAGCGGTTTTTGGAATTTTGAATTCAATGAGACAGTCGAACAACTGTTGGGGATAAACAGGGTTTTTATAGTCTTAGGGGAAAACCGCTGATGTGGCCAAAGAACTGCTTTTGGGAGCATACGTGGCAAACATCTGATGGAAAGGTCTGTTATGGTGGATGACAGTTGTTTTTAACATCTGTTGACTAGTCAACAGAGTCAACAGATTGTGAGAACAGTTGATTTATCTGATCAGATGTTTGAAACAGATTTTTCAACCAACAGTGGTTGTTTTATCTGATCAGAGTTTTGAAACAGATTTTTCAACCAACACTATTTTTAAGGATGGATTTTTGAATTTCTGACAACATTTTAATGCTTTTATTCATGAAAACATTTTGTTTTATTCCATGTTTAGCATACCAATATGAGAGATCATGTTTGCAAAGGTAGATGTGTCTAAAGCTTTTGTCAACACATCTGCCAACTGATACTCTGTTGGAACATGGTGCAGAGAAATCAAACCTTTTTTATAGCTGTCTCTTACAAAGTGATGTCTGATGTCAATGTGCTTTGTGGTTGAATGGGATACTGGATTTTTGATGATATTTTCAGCTGCTTGACTATCCAACATGAGTGGAGTTTTCAGTGCAGTTATACCAAAATCCAGTAGCTGGTTTTGAAATAGTGATGAATGAATTATAAAGATGAAAAGTGCAGCGGAAATAAACTATAAATCATAACAAATGGAATAATTGTTTTCAAACAAGTACTATATATTAGTCATCACAGATTTTCAGTACAAGTTATTACAATTCTCCCCCTCAGCCTAATCACTCACTAACTTTGTCTGTGTAAGAGAATGTTGAAGTGATGAATAGAACAATACAGGCACTGTTCTATTTATAGACAGACGAAAGCTCTGATGACCTAAGCTGACATCACCTAAGACAGTGACAGCTAACTAATTTAACAACATAAAACATCTGCTGATACAAGCACTGTTACATTGACTAAACCTCTGATATCTAAAACACTGAAGACTAAACATCTGTTGAGTCGAAACATCTGTTGGAGCCTAAGTGCTGTTGGCTCCAACAGACCTTGTGTCTTCATCAGCACTTTGTCTTGTTTCTTCATCAGTTCTTTGATCATCAGTGGTTTCTTCATCAGCACATGGAATCAATAAGTTGTTTGGAGAATCAGCAGTTAGCCTCAACAGTCTTTTGGAAGGATTCTTGTACAAGTACTGTTTTATTAATAATCAGAAGTGTAGAATGTTTTGGCTTTCAATCATCTGTTCTTTTCCAGGTCAGCAGACCCAACATGATCCAGCCGATTGGACGAATCACTATCCCAGTTACTTTGAATGCATGATATCTAAGCCGGACGGTTATGCTGAAGTTCTTGGTAGTTAGTGCTCATTCGGTGCACAATGTCATTTTGGGGCAAACAGGGATGTGTGCCCTCACAATGGTTGCTTCCTCAATACACATGGCCATTAAATTCCCAACGGAAAATGGAATCGCCACCTTAACCACCGAACAAATGCAATGCGTTGCCGAAGTCCGCCAAGCTTCCAGTGCCCAAATCGCTCCAACCACTCAAACGTTACTTGAAAAATGGTCGATAAACCCCAAATTTCCTGAGCAAAAGGTGACTATCGGTGCTCAACATTTAGTTGACCAAAAGGCCGCTCTCTGGAACCTTCTTACAGGCTCTTTGGATGTGTTTGTATGGCAACACTCCGATATGAAAGGGGTTTCGAGGAGTCTAGCCGAACACAAGTTGAACACCTACCCCTCCGTTTGTTTATATTCCAAAGATGTGGACACCTATCAATGATCGGAACCATCCAATCAAAGCAGGTCACGCGCCATCACAAGCCAATAAAAAAAGTCACATCAAGAGCCATCCGGTAAAGCAATGAAACACCCTAAACCCTTTTAACCAAAAATACGCAGCGGAAATACGAACCAGAAAATTTCTTGCTTGATAAAACGTTCTTGTATGTTTTGAACCCATATCTACTAAATATTATAGGTGTTTTATACTTTCATCTTTTATTGTTTCTTATTACATCAAAACAACTCATCTTTATTAGTTTACGTGACCGTGACCGCAATCCCGTACAATTCGTGTCCTCACTCGACCTCCAACCATTTCTTGCTTTGTGAGCTTGATTAGACAACCTGCAACTACCACATAACCATTTCGTTAGTTCATTAAGTGACTTCATGCAAATATTCACAATATGAAAATAACATCAATAATACTCAATGGTCATATCCAAATGCCTTATATAAGTTCGGATCCGGTCTCCGGATCCTATCCTCCAATTTCCATGCATTCATGCTTACATACCTGCATCTTTATTACCATCGTCATAACAAAAGATTAATAACACTACAATATACACGCACGTACAAATTCCTTGTACAAGTTATCTTGACCCGTCATACTATTTTTCCTTCATGTATTTTCAAGGACAAACATGACGTTTCCGAACCTATACTCAAACTACACATAACGACCAACCTTTACATACAAAACACTTTAACACATTCCCGAGCATAAGCAAATATGCACACATTCTATTACATTATCATCTAACACGTGATAATTCCACTTACCAAATGGTTTACCATTTGTGTGACATTGGATAACTATACAATTCAATCTAAATAGTTACACCAATGATTAAATGTATTCATCTATATATATATATATATATATATATATATATGTATACACACCTATAAATACATACATTTTACCATTCATTTTTATGTCATATTTGTTAATCTTGAACTTATTTCATGCTTAATTACCCTGACTTCATTTATTTTTGCTGCCCATTTATCCCAACTACTTTCATTGTTGTATGGTGAACTATACCCATTGACCAACAACATCAATTTGCTTACCTTGTTATAAATTACCATTTCATACTTGTTCCCATTTATACATAAACATACAATTACTAAACCAAGAGTTTGCATCATAAGTCACTTACCTTTGCCCGTAGGAGTGTTGTCGCCTTATACGCGTTTGACTTATAGTCCCGAGCTTTTCACCTAGCTCGAGATCATATCCACTTGACCCGTTGACTTTTAAGCTTCTTGTACCTAGCTTACTTTCAAGTCAACATGCCGTGTTAGAATACTAATTTGGAACTTACCTATTCAAACATTAGTATTCATTCTACATCATTCAAACATGACATCAATACATTCAACAACTAGTTTTATTCAATAAGTCTTTCCATATGCTACCCGTTTGACCCGTTAGTGAAAATACTTGCATGAACTAGTTGGTAAGTGTTTTTAGACACTTTTTGAATGCCACATAATTCGCTATTCTTTCCCTACAATCCGTACTCCAAGACTACTACAAGCGTGTACATACTTACACCTTTTCTTATTAAAGATCACATTATAATTGTGCAGCGATTTTCTGCGCAGCTGCTGTTCAAGGCCGTTTTTCCCCTTCTAAACCTCGGAATCATGTCTTGACTATCAAATACAAAATGTGCCTCATTCAAAGACCTTTCCAAGCATATAAAGAACACCTCCTAATGAGTTTTCTATGATTTTATATGAATATTTTAAGATCAGGTCAGAAACATAATTTTGACAAAACAGCTTTGCTGTCAAAACTGAAATGCTAACTTTAGATGCTGTTTTGACCCACTACAACTTAGAATCAGCTTCTTATGACTAAATATGAAATGTAATATGTGCAACAAGCTTTTCAACAATATAAGGCTCGTCTTCTAACTCCTAATAACGAATGAGATATGCCCTTTTACAAGATGACTCTCTAGGGTTGTCAAAAGTGACGAATTTCACACTATTTTGTACCAAATCAACTAACACTACCAAATTTCACCACAAACATCATATTCATATCTCATTAACATACAAGATCATTCATCTTACGAGTTAATCCAACACATGGTGTGCATCATATCACTTAAGCATAGTGTACATGCTACTAATGCATACTTCTTATCATGTCATACAATCAAGTAAATTCTCACATGAATACTATCTAAAACACAATCCTCATGTTAACCTACTACCAATTATATCTTTTATCATATTACTTTCATAGTTGTCAAGTCTTGCATACAAATTCACATATCATACTCATCTAGGCATTTCATCAAACACTTGCGTACCATATTTTGAGCACATTGTACAAGCTACTACTACACACATTCCACCAAAACACATAATCACCTTCAATCATGACCAATTTCCACATGAATATCATAAACTACACATTATTTCTACCATTACATGGATTTACAACTAGTTTAGCAACATCAAGGCTACTAATGAAAACCCAATATCATCATCCTTTGCAAACAAGCAACCTATAGTGAATAGCTCCTCTCTAAACTATTAGAGATGATCAATATCACATAAATTCAAGCAATAATATGAATTTTACATGTTTTGCTCAAAACCCACATGTGGGGTTCGAATCCTACACGAATTTGGGGGTTAGGGTTCTTACCAAAGCTTAATCCTTGAAGATTAGCCCTCTAGATCACACCCTTCATCTAATACTTCAACCTCAAGCATCAATTCTCCCTTTTTGGTAGGATTAGGGCTTGATTTTGGCTCTAAAAATCCCCTTTTGGGGATGCTCACGTTTTTGTACCCAAATGGGTGTTTTGTTCATATTTGTCTTGACCCAAACTTATTCTTTTAGTCCCTCTACTTTACCCTAATGTTATATTTTTATAAAAACTAACTAATCAAGCTAGTTTCTAACATAATTTGCTCATTTATATAAACAATAACACCAACTAGGTTATTTCCATAATAGAACATAACCCGTATTCTTATCGTCTAAGCCCAGTTTCATTATTTTTCTTAACCACACCTAATGGCGTAATTAAGCGAAACTGAGTTTTGAGGTGTTACAAGCAATATGGCTGTGACCCTTAAAAATACGGTGAATGACAACAGCTGTCAAGCACTAGCTCTCATATGAGCAATACCAGCTGCCATCCACTATACTCCGAAGCTCGTAACGATAAAAAAAACAAAAATCAAAAACTCCAAATTACAAGTCCATTTTAACTCCGAAGGAATTAAAAGGACTTCGGGGGACTTGAAGAGAATATGTGGTTTATGGCTGAAGGCCTGACCAACAATTCATCCGAGCCAGGCTAATCGCTCCGATGGCGGAGCTCCGGAGTAAAGGCCCATGGGCCCTAAACTCCCGATGCCTATCACGAAAAGTATAAATATTCCAAGGAAACCCTCCTTTGGGGGATTGGTAAACTCGAAACTAAATACTTTTCTCTCTACCTTATCATTTCCGAAACCTATACTTATTCTCATGCCAGATGGTGGTCGTAGAGAGATCTTCTCTCTCCCCTGTGACAAACCTAACGATGTTTGTTTTGCAGGTTTATCCAGGTCTCATCTTTAATAGTCAATCCAATCGTATCCTTGATCAAATCCCTTATTCTGATCCAACCGGAGATAACTTATTGTAACACCCTGATTTTTAGAATAAATATATAATTGGAATTATAATCCGAATATTGTTAAATATGTAAGTTACGAGTAAAATGACTAATAAAAAAAATGAAGTTACTCGAGGAGTTAATTATTTACTATATGTTAAACGAGCAATGAATATGTATAACCATTACCTTTGTTGTGAAATAGATTAGCGTTTTTTTTAAAGACAAGAGTAGACAAACGACTATGATCAAAAATAGTAGTTTGTGTTTATATGTTACACACATATTTAATACGTATAGTTATCATTATAAATACATACAGTACTTAAATTCTAGATTTGGATTATCAAAAAATAATGTGACTTATATGTTCTTGACATAATATATGTAATACTATATAGGTCTCTGAATGTTTATATGGTTCGACATCTAAACATACACCTATTAGTTGGCATGGAAGGTTTTATTATGATGATATATATTTGTTAGGATGGTTGTATAAGAATTTAACCATCTCCATGTGTATTATTAGAAAATATAATACTGAAATATGATTTTGATTGGCACAACTTCCATAAAATTAATCACATTTGACCAAATATAATACTTGTAAATTTACTCTACGTGTCATTTGTTGACAAACGGTAGGTAATGACGATTGCCTTGTATTAGATAAGGATTCTGTAGAGGGTTCCACGTATTGCCACTAATCCAAATTACATAGGTATTTAATAGAGTCAATCCGTATATACACACACTATGCGCATCATCGGAGAAGCAAAATTCAACATATACACGAGAGTAAACGGGAAAGAAAAAGTTGTAGGGAAACCATAATAAGATCTAAGCAACGAGAAAGTGTGATAGTTATTGTTACCAAGTCGTTGAGCATTACCCAGTCTACAACTATTAAGGTGAATACATTTAACTCTTTAAATTGTTTTATATCTTTAAAAAATAGCATGTTGATGTATTAAATACGTTTGATGCATAAGGTAGTCTATGGATAAGCATTCAGGCCATAGGTACACGTATTGCTTGATCAATTGATACACGTATTACGGATGAAAAGCCGTAATAGGGCTGGCACGGTCTCTGTAGTAGAAAAGACCTAAAACTTGGGCAGACACCCGAGTAGTAAACCTACCTTAGCAAAGATGCCAGTGTGTGCAGTGGTTGTACACTCAGAATATGGCGGGTTGATCATAGTCTTGCTGAATGTGTAGGCTACTAATACAAATATGGTTAAATGGCTTTAGTACTATTCATGCTTAAAATTGTTTTGTGTCTGTTAGATGTTATTCACCAGCTTTTCGCTGACGTATTATTTTCAAAACATTTTCAGGTAATCACGAATAAATATGATGATAGTGATAGTGCTGAAAGGAGGACGATTCCCTAGGCACTAAGAAACCTCGTGGCTGAGGAAATTTTGTAAAACTGTCGTTAGACAGAAGTTTTGGATTACCATATATATGTAAAACGTTTTGTATGAACAAAGGGGTGTTGAATTCCCTGTTTATAAATATATGTTTCTATATAAATGATGAGTTGTTTAAATCTCTAAATAATTACAAATGTTTTCCGCTGCGTATTTACTCAAAACAGGTACCAAGCGAATGGTCGCACGCCCGGGGTGTCGAAATCCGGGGTGTGACACTTATTTTCTCTTCAAGTATAATAATTAGTTAAGTTGCACAGTAAAAAATGATGGAAGGGATGTGTTTGCTTTATCACTGGGAACCGAAGGCAAAAAAACAATGGTTGATGAAAGTTAAAGAAACTGGGCCTAATGTAGCCTTGAATTTGGAATGTGTATCTTAGGCGTACCATACATTGGTTGTTGGGTTTCTAACTTTCAAGATGCCAAGAAGCCAAAGAGTTGACCATCCGATGTATTTTTTCGGCCTTGTGACTAGGTGACATGTGATCCCTTTGTGGTAAAAAGAAGAAAAAAGGATTTATATATATTCTTTCAAGCCGTCAACTACAAAAGCAAAAGCAAAAGGGAAAAGAAAGTCCATATGGATTTTGGGCCTTGTGGTTCTCAAGTCCAAATCAACAAGAAGAAGAATTCTGGTGAATTTGTTTTCTTTTTGAGCTTTGATAATTGATGAAAGGTAATTGGAGAAACATCAATATAAAAATTAATATAGACGAGCACAGTTAAGAGATACTGTATTGATAATGCTTGGACGGTTACAAATACTCGAATACAAATTGTTACAATGTTTCGACTATAATCTATCCTTCTGAACTATCACATAATTCTCTAAGTGTGAATATTTGAATGACTGAATGAATCCTTCTCCTCCGGGAGAAGGGATATTTATAGGCCTCAAGGCGGTCATGTGATTGGTTGACTTGGGAATGACAACTGTCCTACGCGAGTCCCACACGTTTGTCAACCATTGGAGCTCAGGTGTTGTCTTCCTCTGATAGGTCCACGTGTCTTACAATCGTCCTTTCTGTCATTTCTCTGTACCTCGTACCTGCAGATGATCATGGAGCAGGGAATGACAGCCTCTGATTGGCTGCATGTCCCTTTCCTTGTCGGGTCACAACTGGCACGTAGTAGGATTCGTGCGTAGGCTTCAAGAAGGTTTGGTCAGCGCTTCTGCTGATGTGCGTGGAGATGTGGGGCCGTGCGCACGCGTGAGTACATATCTCTTCAAGTCCCCCTAGTCTAGTGTTTTATATGCGCAACATGCGGAACATTGGACTTTGTAAGTGACAATAGTCGGTTTGTATTCGCGAGGAGGTAATGTGTGCTCTTTTTTGGTATTGTGCACTATGTGCGCTGCACATTTGCGGGCATCGTAGTGGTGCACATCAGTAATTAATTTTCACATCAATGCGGTCAGAATTGTCAGTTGAAAGGACGGTTGGTGAGCTAGAAAGTCTCTTGGCGGTTTCGCCTTTTCAGAACGTGGTGGGTCCCGCTGTCCTTTCAGCCGTTCAACCTGCCTCTCTCTTACGTGTCGCCGTATTACTGGTCGAACGTGTGACATGTTGTCACGGAGTACTAGGGCATTTATTGCCCAAGCTATATAAACCCGTTTCATCTTAGGGAATCTTTAAACTTATTCAAATTTCAAAACCCATTTTCATCTTCATTCCTTAGGCAAAAATTTCTGTTTAAATCCTCCGTTTTTTTCTGGTTTGTTTAGTCTTTTCTTTGAGGAACACAGTTAACCAATGGAGGGTCCTTCTAACATTTTCATTTGTAAAGAGAAACTGAAGAAGGCTATGAAGAAGGGGGAAAGAGCCCCTAAGAAGGATAAGAAAATCCCTCCGCTCGCTGGGGAAGATACTGGGATGTGGACTTAGGATGAGTTAGACAAACTCTGTGATCTGTATGGGGTCCCATCATCCTATGAGCCTGAACTGACTGACGAGGGTAAGACGATTTTAATGCCTCCCACCGGCAAGATAGGTGTATACGCCGTGTATTTCCAGCTTTGCAACTTCAGGCTTCCTATCACTAAGTTTTTGGGTACTGTGATACAAGCGCTGAATGTTCATCTAAACCAGGTGTACCCTGGCCTGATGTTACGCTTGATGTTTTTCGAGTTTTGTTGCCGTGCACAGGGTCTAGAGCTGAGCTTGGATATGTTTCGCGTATTCTACTTGATAACGGTGTCTGAGAGCTGATTTTCTTGTCGCCCGCGCCACGGGGTAGTTCCGTGCGCGAGGTCGGGTGTCAAGAGCTTCCGGGACCGGAAGCCCAAGTTTTTTTGGATTGCAGAGGGTGTGGTGCCCTTGAAGATGTCGCGGATGCGCATTGATCTGAAATTTGACGAGGTGGACTTGGTGAGGTATGAAGGGACTGACTGGTTTATCAAGTTGACTGCTCATCTCGTTGACGTGTGTTCTGTTCATGAGACTGCGTTGGTTGTCGCCGAGATGAGCAGAAAGTATGATATAGAGGGGCGTAACCCGCATTTGACATAGGATGTGAAAGGAAATCTTCATCGTGCGTCCTTTTTTGTTTGTTTTTACGTCCCTTTTATGTTATGTTTGACGGTCTTTTGTGTCATTTTGCAGACATTGAGAGTTTTTATTCTGTGCTGCTCGGTGGGGACAATATGGGTTTCGCCTTCCGTGAGCTCGCGGAGGGCGAGAGATACATTTTGGACCGTTCTTGGGACATTCTACTGCTCCCCATACTAAAGCCACGTGTGCAGCCCAAGCCAGCTTCCTTTTTTCTTACTGCTAAGACAGGTGAGCTTTTTGTTCCCCTTTAGATGTAGCGCCTGTGAGCACGTACATTCCCACAGGGCATCCGCTTATTGTTTTGTCCAGCGACGAGTCGCTCGGTGATGGTGATCGTTCCTCACCCGTGCACGCGTCGCCCGCGGGTGGTAGTAGCAAAGTGTCGGAGGATTTTATTTTGACAAGACATCCCCGCAAAAAGAAATCGAGTGGCGGCGGTAACGATGGTGATGACTCTTTCTTTTATTTGGACCATCTTGTTGCGCAACGCTACTTACAGAATTATAATCCCATTGAACATGGCTATGTTGAACTTTCAGATGCTTTTACGCATTCATATGTTACAACTATTGATTTGATGGAGACACTTGATGCTGAACAAGTTGACAAAGCCAGCGCCAGAGGTGCACGAGCAAAAGAGAGAGAAGGTGAAGTGTATTCGAAGTGCAAGTCTGCCGAAAAGCCCGTTGGTGGGGATTTGTCGTCTCTGCCGACGAAAATGGTTGCTAACGTTTTGTCCTTCTTTCAGCTAACCTTGTTTTGCAAGGGAGTGGTAGTGAAAAAACTAAGGTTGTGGAGGAGCGGATTGTTGAGCCTGTTTCTGGTGAGGGGACAATAATATCCCCTTTAGAGAAAGAGAAGACTCCCTCACCAACTGTGCTTCCTCCAACTCGACCCACGTCCCCAACTGCGTAGGCCCCTACTCCACCGACATCTCCGCCTCCGTGGGTCCCCACTTCGCCTACATCTCCGTCCCCAACCTTTGTGTTGAATGTTGATGAACCACGTGGGTTGGAAGTAAATGCTACTTAGGAGAATGTTGTCTCAGAGGAGGTTGTTGAGGAGAAATTTTTGGAAAGAAGTCTTTTGAGAGATGAGGATGCAGGGAGAAAGGTTGTTGATGAAGGGGTTTCTTTTGAGCGTTCTGCGAACCACTCAGGTGATGCTGAAACTGTTCCCTACCCGTATATATTCCACCCAAGGGATGCTGGTAAGGCCTTTGTGCCTGAGTGGGCCGTTGTTCACGGCAACCGATTCTCCGAGTTGGAAAATTGCTGGGAGTTCCTTGGTAATTATATACCGCCTGCTGAACATGTTTTCCAACGGACCAGGTCGCGCAGCGACTTTCTTGAAGATAACGTTGCTAGTCTGGCCAACTTTCTCTCCTCCTCATCGGAGATTGTTCGTGAATGGGGCGTTCTCCTCCAGGATAGGCAGTATGTCTTGGAGGAGAGGGAGAAATTCGAGGAAGAGAAATGCTCATACGCATTGGAACGTTAGAAGCAGGTTCGTGCGATGAAGGTGGCCAAGTGGGAGGTTGTGACCTTCCGAGAAGAAAAGGATAAGGCTGTGAAACTTTTGGCCGAACGCGAGGCGCAATGAATAAAAGCCAGCGCGATGACTAATGACAAGCTGGAGGCCGCCGCTGAACGCGAGCGACTGTTTAAGGAGAGGTGGAGCACAGAATCAAAGGAAAATCTGCGTCTTCATAATGTTATCGATTAAAGGGATGTGGACTTGGTCTTTGCCAACGATTCTTTGAAACTGAAAGACACTGAGATCGCTCAGATTAAAGAGAAGATTGCATTGCTAGAGTCTGAAAAAGCTTCCCTTGTGAAGGAGAAAGCTAATGCCGCGGGCGAGCTCTTGGACGTGCAGGATGAGGTCCACGTGCTCCAAGATGATCCCATATGGCTATTCACAGAGTGTATTCCAGAGGTATGCTTTTTGGCTTGTGTATTTGTTTTCTTTTCCGCTTATCTTCTGTTTATCTATTTTTGTATGTTTGCAGGTGGCCCATTATGTCAAGAACAGTGATGAAGTGTGCAAAGCAGTGGCCAGCCTGATGGCTGCGTCCAAGCTTGTTGGGCGCAAGTCTGACTTTTTGGAGGGGTACCAGCACGCCAAATATGGGAAACCACTTGAGGAGTTTTCTCTTCATGACAAGGATGTTGACACTCTGCTTAAAAAGAAGTCTGCTGAGTACGATGACCAGAAGTGCGCCCTTGTTGACTTCGTTGTAAGTCATGAAGGGCGGCCCACGATGTATGAGCTAGAGCAATCATTTGAAAAGCAATGGCTTGTGCATGTGAGGCATCAGCGCTAGGTTGCTAAGGCTATGAAGGATGATGTGGGTACGGAGAATGAACCTGAATCCAGTGAGCAAGTGGACTATTATGGATCGGATCGGATCGGATGAGGATGATTTTGAAGACTTACCCTCCACGAGCAAGGCCGGATAATGACTCATTCATGGTTGCGTTCGCTTTTTTGTTTGTAATTATGATGGTTCATGAACAATGCGCCAGTTTACTGGCTTTTTGATATGTAAATGACTCGTCTTTTGTTATGCTCATAAATGTCCTCCATATCTAACTTTTTTCTTGCTATGGTTTGTGTATATATAATGTTAAAAGGTATGCGCTTGAACGCCTAGTTTGTTCTCAACACTTTACTGTGTTGGTGTGAAGTGATACGGCTTCGTCACCGTTTTAAAGCATGGTGCGACGGCTGTTATCATGTAAGTGATTTAGATTTGTTGTATTTTATTGTGCAACAGTTTATTTTGCTGGCGCTTTGCTCTGTAGGTATTTATTCTTGTTGTATGTTGCTATACAACAGTTTGTATGTACCTGTGCACCAACATAACCAACTTAATGTTTGAAGTTGTATTTTACTATACAACCAAGTTTAGGTTTGTAGCTACATTTTACTATGCAACTAATCTATGTTTGAGGTGCTTTACTGCGCGTTGGTATGTTGGCAGTTGTATTTTACTATACAACTATTTATCCAGGTGTATTTTACTATACAAAATGTTTCCATTTGGTTGAGTTGTATATTATTATACAACATTTTATTGTAGTCGTATTTTAATATAAGACCATTTGAGCTCGTTGCATTTTTGTTATGCAACTGTTTGTCTGCGTTGTATTTTACTATATCGCGCATTATTTGTTTTGCGGAGTTTTACTACTTGCTTGCGGGCTGGTTCGGTTATTCGGGTATGAGGGGTGACAATAGTAAAATGTTTAAAGGTGAAAGGTTAACTTTTTCATTCAACACTTTGGCTTAGTAGCCTTCATTACAATAAAATAAATTACATGTAACAATTTCGCAATTGCGCCACATTCCAGGTTTGCGGTACAACCTTGTCCTCCAAAGTCATCAGCTTATAGGCTCCCTTTCCCATAACTTCCGCTATGTGATAGGGTCCCTCCCAGTTAGGTGTTAGCTTACCCTGCGGAATCGCTCCACTTGCCTCATTGTTTCTAAACACAAAATCCCCCTCTTTGAAGGAGTTGACCTTGACCTTGGCGTTGTAGTATCGCTCAAGCTGCTTCTTATAATTGGCTTCTTTGATAGCAACCATCTCCCTGCACTCCTCCTAGAGATACATATTTAGGCGTAGTTCAACATCATTGTTCATGCGGTTTGCGGAGAGGACCCTTGCGGAAGGGAGGCCTATCTCCGCTGGTATCATGTCCTCAGAACCATAGGTCAAGCTAAAGGGGTTTCACCTTTGCTTGTTTTTGTTAGTGTGCGGTGCGCCCATAGCATATTGGGCAACTCCTCCGCCCACGCTTTGCCTTTAGTCCCCAATCTTACTTTGATTCCTTCTACCAAACTCCTGTTTGCGCACTCCACCTGGCCACTACCTTGTGGGTGGGCGACCAAAGTGAAGACTGGTTGGATGTGCAGATCATCATACCATTTTAACAGTCCCATGTCCACAAATTGGGTACCGTTGTCTTTAATGATAGCGAGTGGAAGGCCGAAATGACAGATAATAAACTTCCATATGAATTTCTTTACTTGGGCAGCAGTGATCTCTGCCAAGGGCTTGGCTTCTACCCACTTCGTGAAATAATCGATTGCAATGTCTATTTCCCACTTTTGGAAGGTCCAGGCATATGTTACTAGGATGAGATCATTCTTGGGAAGCGAGGTGTTGGGCGCGTGGCGTTGGCATAAGTCGCAGTGGCGTATGACCTTTAGGGCGTCAAGGTGCATACCTGGCCAGTAGTATCCCACATTCATAATATTTGCCACCACCATGCGTGGCCCCGCGTGAAGTCCACAAATGCCTTCATGTATTTCCCGGATCAGATAATCAGCATCGTCCGCTTTGACACACCTCAGCAATGGTCCCAGGTAAGACTTCTTGTACAACACACCATCTTGCATTTGGTACTGGAGGGCTTTGTGTTGTATTTTCTTAGCATATGTGCGCTTGTCTGGGAGTACGCCCACTCTGAGGTATGAGATGATTGGTGTCATCCAGATGTCAATACCTGTTTAGACAACATTGACTTCTTTATGTGGTACCGGTGGCTCATTCATGACCTCGACGTGGACCTCTTTTGCTTGGTGGACAAAGCTTGTTGATTGCATTTTGCTTAGGGCATCCGCCGGTTTGTTTTTACTGCGGCTGATGTGGACGATGATGCAGGTTGCGAAGTGGTTCATCAATTCTTTTGCTCTTGGAGATACATGATCATGGAAGGGACTTTCGCTTCATACTTTTCGGTGATTTGACCGACCGCCAACATGGAGTCGAAGTGCGCAGCAAGGTTCTGGTGCCTAGTTTTTGTGCTATCCGCAGACATGCCAATTGGGCTTCATACTCGACTTCCTTGTTTGTGGTTTTGAATTCGAGCCGGATTACCTAAGTGAATTCTGCTCCCTCTGGACTTATGATCCGTAGGCCTGCGCCGTCTTCATTTGATGCGCCGTCGGTGTAAAGCGACCGGATAGCTTTCTCGTCGTTAACAACTTGTACTTCTTGCTCGGCCTTGCATTCTTCAATTTTTTTTTTGAGGCACTTCAGCAATGAAGTCTGCCAAGACTTGACCTTTGATGGCTGGGCGGATCCTGTAAATGATTGTTTGCTCACCCAATTCGATGGCCCATTTTGCCAGTCTTCCTGATAGTTTCGGCTTCGATAGGACGTTGTTCAGCTTGTAGTCACTGAGAACATTAATGGGATGGCCTTGGAAGTATCTGTGCAGTCTGCGTGAGGCGTGGATCAAGGCCAGGACCAATTTTTCCATCGTTGAATACCTCATGTCGCCGTCTGTCAGGACTCTGCTGATATAATAGATTGGGGTTTGAACCAGCTTTTTGTCAAGGATTAGCACTGCGCTACCCACTTTCTCTGTTGCGCACAGATACAACGTGAGGGGCTCTTTAGGGAGAGGGGCGGTCAGTGTTTGCAGGTCCATTAAATATCTTTTCATTTTTTGGAATGCCCCTTCTGCTTCAGGAGTCCACTTGAATTGATTCTTCTTTAAGCAGTTCTTTAATGTTTCTATGAAAGGAATCGACTTGCTCGCATGATGCGAAAGGAAATGGTAGATTGTCACTAAGCGCTCGTTCAAAGTCTTCACCTCTTTCAACGTTGAAGGAGATGGCATTTGCGCAATGGCTTGTATTTTTTCTGGGTTTGGGCGGAAACCACCTTTGGTAACAATCACTCATAAGAACTTGCCCACTTCCATGCCAAACGTGCACTTGCTTGGATTTAGCTTCATGTAGGTGCTTGAACGTTTCTTCGATGCCTTTCAACATTTGGTCTTCCTCTCTGCTTTTGATGACGAGGTCGTCCACATATACTTCCAGGTTCTTGCCAATCTGGTTCACGAATGCGTGGTCCATCAACCGCTGATACGTGGCACCTGCGTTCTTTAGACCGAACAACATCTTGGTGTAGCAAAAGATGCCCTTCTCCATTTTGAAAGCTGTTTTATCCTCGTCTTCTAGCGCCATCTGGATCTGATGATAGCCTTTGTAGGTATCCAGGAAGCATTGGAACCTGAATGGCGCAAGAGAGTCAATCTTGAGGTCAATCTCAGGGAGCGGATAGCAGTCCTTCGGGCAAGCTTTGTTTATGTTTGTGTAGTCCGCATATTCTCCATCCGCCATTGATTTTTGTTACCATGACTGGGTTCGCCTCCCAGGTCTGATATCTGGTCTCTCTCAGGATTTCAGTAACTCATCCACTTGCTCATTCATTGCATTCGTCTTTTCTGCACCCATGCTTCTGCGTGATGGGTTCTACTGAGCAGCAAGTGTTAAGTTTATGTTGTGCTAGTTCTCGCGGGACCCCCACCATGTCTGATGGTTGCCATGCAAAAACATCGATGTTCTTCCTGAGGAGTTTCTTCAAATGATCTAGGATGTTTTCTGAGATGGCGGGAACTTGGGGTTTAAAACCCACTTCTCTGTCTCAGTGCGTGGGCTTGATTTAATCATTTTGGGCGGGTGTGAGTCTTCCGCCATGGAGCATTCGAACTTATGGTGCTAGTCGCGAATGACAAATTTTATAACATAAATGACAGTTTTGACTGAGAAGTTTGTATATAATTGTCGCTAAATTCTACTGACCAAATTGTGAGATAAATAAAAAGACCAAGACAAAACATCATGACCAAAAAGAATCAAGGACACTTGGACCAAAACTAGATTGACAAAGTAAGATGGTCCCAAGGACGCGCTTTACCGATACCTATTCGATAAATGACATATATTCTTTAGCGTAACACTTATTTCATAGTCATGTTCAGATTTGATCATTACTTTCGATAAGTTTTGGATTGCATCGTTTATTCACCAGTACTATGACCAAGAAATTAAACCTCCAATTATAGCCATTTGACTCCCTTGTTCAGATTTAATTGATATCAACTTCTGCAGATTTAAGCTAAAGTAGGGTATATTGGATTTATGATCGCTAAAGTCTTAGAGATGGCTCTCAAGTATCAACTAGAGTACCGATAAACCATAATTGAGGATGTATGTACACCATGAATACCATAACTGGTGACCTGAAGGAACTAGGATTCAATGCTACTTGAGGTACTTTTAAGGTTTAATACATGTTTCTGTCACTATAATACCTCATAATGTCTCTAGATTAGTGTCGGAAATTTTCAAAATAGTTCCATAACCTTTACCACAAGTGATGAGTTATCTGTAATAAACATGTTTAAAATTTTATAGGTACGCTTTAACGGGGGGAGGGGAGGCATACGTGATAACTGTTAGAAGATATATTTGCTAGGAACATGAGAACCTAGTTTAAGTTTAGTAGTAAAATCTACATAGATAACAAAATCGATCATACGAAAAGATAAGATTTAGGATTATAAAGAAAAGATATGTGGCATTGATATGGTTAAGACCAATGTAGCATGTTTAGATGGTTTAACTTTTCATGATTCTTAACGGTTTATCACCATATCCTACACCACGTACCATAGAAATTATGAAGGTTTAAGACTTTTACAATTTTGCTGACAGTTTATATAAAATTTAACCGTAGCGTTAAGCATAGAAACTTGTAAGAATAAAATGTAACTCTAAGAATATAGTATTATATAAGATCCCCATATTGGTACTTAACCTACCTTAAGTATAGTCCCTAAGAGATAATAATTTTTATAAAACACATAGGAATTATCGACAAAGTATGTTTTTGAGGTACATCTTCTATCAGGGTTTTAAGGTGAAATTTCTAGTACATTTTCGGGCACCATTGATGTGGTGGGTAAGCTGCGGTACACCCTATATATAAACATCAATGGTGCATCAGAAATGGGACTAGGGATTAAACCAAGAACAAACCCTAATCTGTCGATAGCTTAAACCATTCAAACGGTGTTTTCAAACCCTCTATTCTCTAAAGCCTGGTGTTAGGCTATGTAAAAGTTATGAAAATTCTTTGATTCGGAGGGGCCCTGACAAATCATAACTATTGCACTGGTATCTAAGACTTGATAATGGAAGTTGTCCGTATAGAGTCATTGAAGATAGATAAATACAAACTAACAAGGAAAATAAATACGATCACAGAAAACACTAAATAAGATGTTGCATAGGAAACTTGAAAATGAAGTATAAGGTTTAATGTGAAACCATGAATATTACGAATCGGTCTGTGAAAGTAATGTATGACAAACAAGAGCGAAGACCTGAACACCGAATCCGAGTATGGAATGTACTGGATGAACAACAATAGATGGCCTGAAAATAATTCCGAGGACGGAATTCCAATAACGGGGGGAGAATGTAACACCCCGGTTCGAGACCCAAAAATTTTCCGCGCATTATTATTTTTATATAATAATGAATAACCAAAACGAATAATAAATAATACGGTTATGTACGAAATCAAAACCCGAACAATTGTATACGAATATTATTGAATAATACGCATCACGAGACTGAGCAAATATGTGTTAACGAACCCGAGCCCGGATGATGATTAGTCATCATCGGGGACATGTGTCACCTCCACATGGTGACACATGCCCCCACCCACACATGACACCATGTACACCCATATGACCCACCTCTGTATATTAGAAAGAGAGAACCAAGAGAAGAGATAAAGAAGAGAGAAGGGGAAGAGCCGGAGGGTTCACCATCACCAATGACGGTGGATCTCCGGTAGAGTCACCCTCAAATCTTACAACCCACCTCTATGTCCAACCGATTAGAGAGGAGAGAGAGAGAGAGAGAGAGAGGAGATCGGTTAGCTCCGACCGCCGCACCACACCGTTCGTCTTAACAGAATTAGAGGAGAGAGAGGGAGGTTTGTAGAGAAGGAACCCTAGAGTGAGAGAGAGAGAGAGAGATCAGAAATAAAGATCGACATGGATAATGGTGTCGGCTAGAAGCACAACAACATTAATAATGGGTTTGACTTCCAATCAGGGTTCTAAGTATGCTTCGTTGACATCAAGTACCAACAAGATACGACAGAGAGGGGTTTGCAAGGTTCCATTGATATTAGTGGTAGTGGTTTCATTGTTGATGTAGGGCTGACCAGGAGCGACGACCGAAGTAAGGTAAATCCTCTCTATTTTAGGTTGTAATGGATAAGAAGATAAGTGAATGATAGTTATGGCTATTGCTTATTAGGTGTTGATGACGTGGGTAGCTTAAAGCAAAAATAAATAAACAACATTACTGAACAATGCTTAAAGGGTTGGAGCCTACAAAGGTTCAACAACCAGGAGCATCCTAAGTCAAAAAGATGACTTGTCCCGTCATTTTTTTCATCGAGCAAAACAAACAAGCTGATAGAGTAACATCAGTCAACAGACCACAGGTCCATAGCAGCCACTTACCATTTATGGGATGTCCTTTAGTTGCAACAAGGCTCAAGGCAAGATGCTTTCTCCTTATGGAGTTCTCCTTTCTCTATAAATCAGAAGCTGATTTCTCAGCTCTGATCACACCATCACAATCACTTCCACTTCACTCTTCTTATTCTTTTGGTCTTGCACGTGGAGACAACAATTCTCTTCACTCGGATCTCAAGAACTTCTACTTCTGGTTTCGAGTACATCTCAAACCAGAATCTTAAAGCATCTAAAAACAATAAAAATAACCTTGAACCTCCTTCTACGTTTGCAACGTAGAAGGACACCACGACCTGCGTTAGGCAGAGTGGAACCCTTGAACCCCTGAACCTCCCTTGTGACTCAGAACCAACGTTAGGCAGTTATTTGTTGTAGCAACAAGTTGGCGCCCACCGTGGGGCTGCGCCATTTTCTTTACTCGAAATTAGTTGTGTAGCTCCGACTCTCTCCATGTCTGACCCCGAGTCTCAAGAAGAGGTCAACCAGATCTCTCCTAGCACAGATCAGACCTCTCCGGCCAGATCTGTGTCTTTCTCCACTCCAGGAGGTACTCCAGCTGGGACTCAGTCCCCACCCGCTCATCCTACGTCAGCAAACCTGCAAACTCCACCTCCCACTCGTTCTGGGGTGATGTCTCCTCTCCCTGATCTTGCACAAACTCCACATCGCATAGATCTCACCCCTGAAGGAGTGGAGAGAAACTTCTTGCAGCTTAGATCCCTTTTGAACCAGTATGTTATGAAGGAAAGGGACAAAGGAGTTCGTCTCCGGCTAGACTATGACGAGGAGGAAGAGATATCACTCTCTCCTGGACCTCCTCCCCCTCTCACTGCCACTTATAGACGCAGACCTTCACCCAGAAACAACAATGCTGGTCCTAGCAACACCCACACTGCTTCTCACTACGAAGCAAGGTCTAGTCCTACTACTTTCCCATTGTTTACCACTCAAGCTACCACCACTGGTATGCCACTAGGACATGAGATGACTCTGGATCAACTCCTACAGTCACCTGTGACCAGTGTCCCACCACCAGCAGCCACTTCATGGGAGCAGGCCAAGGCTTCACTCCCCATGGCCAGAAACGCTTCTATGAGCCTCCCCATGACAACCAACAATGTGGCTACCGAAGGCATTCAAGGCTTCAACCTTATGCCTTACATGATATCTCAAATGATGGCTAACTTTCCTTGGCAACAACTCATCAGTCAGGCCATCGCTGCCCAACAAGGAAACACTGGAGGAGTAACCAACAACAGGGTGGAACACACCGTTAACCAACCCTACAAGCCAAACAGCCTATCTTGCTTCTCACCGGAGATAGCAGATTATGATTTTCCTAACAAGCTAAAGATGCCAGCTCATATAAGAACGTATGATGGCACTGATGATCCAGAAGATCACCTTCAGATCTTCTCAGGGGCTGCTCGGATCGAGAAATGGGGTGATCCCGAGTGTTGCTTGATGTTCATGCAAATCCTTGTTGGATCTGCACGAATCTGGTTCAACGACTTGACGGCTGGAAGCATCCATACCTTTGACGAACTTGGTAAAGGATTTCTAGCCAACTTCTCACAACAGAGACGTTGTGTCAAAGATGCAACCGTCATCTTCCAGATAAAACAAAAGGATGATGAAAGCCTGAAGAGCTTCATTGAAAGATACAAGAAAGAAGGTCTTACTTACGTTGGTGCCGATGAAAAGATGAAGGTTGCAGGGTTCATGAATGCCATCAACTCAAAATACCTTACCAGGGAGTTCAACAAAAGTCTCCCTAGAACCCTTGAAGAGGCCTTAGAAAGAGCTGAAGCTCACATTCGAGGAGAGGAGGTTGTAGACATCAAAGAACAAAGGAAAAGGGCTTCCAGCTGGAGAAGCAACAGTCCTACTCGAAAGAGAGGCAACTATGGCACCTATGACAAAAGATCCAGAGGGTCTGAGTCACGAAGGTCTGAAAGCAGGAACCCTCCAAGCCGAGATAGAAATGTCAACTTCACAGCCCTCACCAAAACTCCTCAATAAATCCTGGCAACCGAAAGAAGTTAAACACACCTTCAGACCTCCTCGTCCCTTACCAAAAAGTAAAATAAATGAAAACTCCAACCAATATTGCGAGTTTCATGAAGAGAAGGGACATCACACCAACGACTGCTTCCAACTCAAGAAAAGAATCGAAGAAGCCGTCAAATCTGGGGAACTAGCCCATCTGGTCAAAGGTGTTAAAGAAAACATGGCAGATGGCAAGAAGAAAGACGTTGCCATGGTGTTTGTTGAAAATGAAACCCCAAGCAAGCGACAAAGGTTGGAAGATTGGGAACGACAAGGCATCTATTTCCCCTGTACCAAGGAAGAAAAACACTGTGATCCACTTGTCCTTGAAGCCTTCGTGGGTTCCATCAAAACACAAAAGGCCTACATAGATACCGGAGCTGCTACTGAAATAATGTTTGCCAAATATTTCAACCTTTTAAGCTCTGAAGAACGCTCCATGCTACGGCCTGCTGAAGCTGCCATAAAAGGCATTGCTGACATACCCATCAAGCCCCTGGGCGAAATAACGCTTGATGTAACCTTCTCTGATGGTCAAATGCGAAGGACTGAGCCACTAACCTTCGTTGTTCTAGACCTACCGTCTAGCTATGACGTCATCATTGGAAGGCCTGGGGTAGTAATCTTTGATATGACGGTTTCCATCAGCCGAAAAAGTGCAAAGTTCCCCACCAAAGAGGGTGTTGCAACCCTCCAACCATCCACTTCGGTGTTAACCATTGATGAAGATCAAAGCAAACTTGGTCTCAGCATCAACCCCAAGTACCCTGATCAAAGGATACGGGTCAACACAACCCTCCCTAGGGATACTCTCACAAGGCTTGAAGCATTGTTGAAAGATAACGTTGACGTTTTCGCTTATTGCCCAAGTGACATGACTGGGATCCCACGAGAAGTTGCTGAGCATGAACTAAGGATTCCTTCCAACGTCAAACCCATAGTTCAGAAGAAAAGAAGTCTTGCTCCAGAACGAAGCAAGGCTGCATGTCAAGAGGTAGACAAACTGGTTGAAGCCGGTATCCTTCGAGAGGTAAGATATCAATCATGGGTTGCAAACCCTGTGATGGTTCGAAAGCCTGATGATTCATGGAGGATGTGCATCGACTTTAAAGACCTCAACAAAGCCTGCCCCAAGGATTGTTATCCTTTACCTGAGGTTGATATGAAAATAGACTCGCCTACAGGCTTCCCCTTCAAGTGTTTTCTGGATGCCTATAAAGGTTATCACCAGATACAAATGAAGGAGGAAGACGAAGAAAAAACTGCTTTCCATACTGACAAGGGTATTTTCTGTTATAGAAAAATGCCCTTTGATTTAAAAAATGCAGGTGCTACTTACCAAAGGTTGGTTGATAAAGCCTTTGCCAAGCAAATTGGCAAAAACATGGAAGCTTATGTGGATGACTTGGTCATCAAGAGCAAAACTGAAGATCAAATGCTCACTGACATACAGGAAACCTTCAACAACCTCAGGGAGATCAACATGAAGCTGAATCCTGTTAAGTGTTCCTTTGGTTTCGAAGAAGGAAAGTTCTTGGGTCACGTTGTAGGAAAGCAAAGCATAAAGGCCAATCCGAACAAGGTTCGATCCATCCTCAACATGAAGTCACCCCAAACCAAGAAAGAGGTTGAAAGCTTGAATGGCAAACTTGCTGCCTTGAAGCGTTTCGTGTCAAAATTGGCTGAGAAATCCCTACCTTTCTTCAAGACCCTCAAAGGTTGCACTGACAAGAAAGACTTCAGGTGGACGGAAGAAGCAGAGGAAGCCTTCAACAACATGAAACATTACCTGGCTTCCCTTCCCACAATTGCAACACCTGAAGCAGGGGAAACGATCTCTGTCTATCTTTCAGTTACTGATGAAGCCTTCAGCGCTGTTCTCACCATAGAAAGAGACAAAGCTCAGGTACCCGTCTATTTCTTCAGTAAAACGTTAAAGTTAGCAGAGGTCAAGTACCCTCCTTTGGAAAAATTGGCCTTAGCCTTAGTGCAAACAGCCAGAAGGCTTCGAAGGTACTTTCAAGCACATCCCATACAAGTAATCACCGACCAACCAATCAAAAATGTGCTTGAAAGGCCTGAAACCTCGGGACGACTAGCCAAATGGGCTGTTGAGCTAGGTGAACACAAAATCACCTACGTCCCGAGAAAAGCAATAAAGGCACAGATACTTGCTGATTTCATTGCTGAAATTCCAAGGGTGGAAACGGCCGAAGTTAATATCACCATAGATGAACCCATTGATCCAGAAGGCTGGAAGCTTTACACAGATGGGGCTTCCAGTGTTGAAGGATCATGGGCTGGTCTTGTACTAATCAACCCTGAAGGGTTAGAATTCACGTATGCCCTTCGTTTGGAATTTCAGACAACTAACAACAAAGCAGAATACGACGCCCTGATAGCAGGACTCAAGCTTGCAAAAAAGATAGTAGTTCATAAGCTTCAAGTGTTCACTGACTCACTACTGGTTTCCAATCAAGTGAACGACAACTACATCGCCAAGGAACCTAACATGAAAAATACAGAGAGAAGGCCAAGGAGATCATGAACACCTTCCAGTGTTGCAAGATCAAACAGGTTCCAAGGTCTCATAACAAGAAGGTTGATGCCCTTAGCAAGCTTGCTTCGTTAAACTTTGCTCACCTTACCAAAAAGGTGTTGGTTGAAGTGATCAAACATCCCGCAATATCAGAACTTGAAGTTCAAGACGTCATCACTGAAAATGAACCAAATTGGATGACTCCATTTGTAAGGTTCCTGCAAAGAGGTGAACTGCCCCAAGATCCTATCAAAGCCGAAAGGATCCGGATCAAATCCAAGCAATACATAATCCAGGACGAGATACTCTATAAAAAAGGGTACTTGGCCCCATTGCTTCGATGTGTTGGTCCTGAACAAAGCAGGTACTTGATCGAGGAGGTTCATGAAGGAATATGTGGAGCTCATTGTGGTCCAAGATCAGTTGTGGCAAAACTCATGAACCTAGGTTACTTCTGGCCTACCATGCATCGTGACGCATCGGAACAATTGAAGAAATGCGAAGCCTGCCAAATCCATGCACCTGTCCCAAAGAGTCCCAAGCATGATCTGGTGCCCATTACTTCAGCATGGCCATTCCACAAATGGGGAATGGATATCGTTGGACCCTTCCCGCCAGCAAAAGGAGGGGTCAAATTCCTGTTGGTGGCAGTTGATTATTTCACGAAGTGGCCAGAAGTGAAGCCTTTGGGAAAAATATCTGGGAAAAAGATAATTGAATTTGTTTGGGAGAATATAATCTGTCGATACGGCTTGCCTGGGGTACTTGTTACAGATAATGGCAAACAGTTCGCAGAAAGGCCATTCAGTGCTTGGTTCAAAGAGTATCGAATAACACAAGTCTTTAGCTTTGTAGCATACCCTCAATCCAATGGGCAGGTTGAAAGGATGAATAGAAGTGTGGTTGAAGGGATCAAGGCTAGGTTGGGTCGTCAAGGAGGAAGTTGGTTGGAAGAACTGCCAAGCGTTCTTTGGGCAATCCGAACCACTGGGAAAACAAGTAACAAGAAGACACCTTACAGCCTTACCTTTGGATCTGAAGCAGTCATACCTGCTGAAATTGGGGTCACCACACCTAGAACCCTTCATGTTGACATCCAGGCAAATGAACGAGAAACGTCACTCAATCTTGACCTCCTAGAGGAAGCAAGAGACTTGGCAGCAATAAGAGAAGCCAGGTACAAACAAAAGATGGAGTCCTACTACAATGCCAAAGTCAAGCATGAACGCTTCAAGCCAGGTGATCTGGTTCTAAGAAACAATGAAGCAAGCAAGAAGGAAAACCAAGGAAAGCTAGGACCCAAATGGGAAGGTCCCTACACCATCCTTGAATCCCACAAAGGAGGGTCTTACAAGCTTGCCAACATGGAAGGCAAGAAGCTCCCTCGACATTGGAATGGCAAGAAACTTAAAAGGTTCTTTGTTTAAGTTGTAAGAAAATGTTGTTCTCTTTGAAAAGCAATGTAATGTTATCATCAAATGAATGAAAGGATCACTGAATCCTCTTTTGGAAATTTTGACTTTCTATCCTATGATCAGGTTGAGAACCTTGCAAGAAACTCCATGGCAAGGGCCATGTAAGGGGATGAGCTCCCAGGCCATTTCGCTCAATTGGTTCGAGGGTTGAACGGACCTATATAAGGGGTGAGTTCCTAAATCAATCCGACTCCATGAGATAAACAAAAAATAATTTTATAAATCTCATTGACAGGCTTGAACAACCTACACCAATCGTTCCTTAAGTTTAAAAAACAAACTTAGGAAAATACATTATAACACTTGTATAAGTGTATATAGGATAGGTGGTGACATGTTTTCCTAGACTACCTTAAGGATGAATGACTGCAGCATTCAACCTTTGAAGGTGCTACCGGATAAACATTCCCAAACAACAACAAAGACAAACACACATAGCAATAACAAACGAATAAAAGATGAACAACGATAAAACTTAAACAACAGCCCTAAAGGCTTAACATTTAAAGGCTTTTAACAAAGCCAAAGAGTAGCATAATTGTTCAAAGGGCAACAGCCCATAACCATCAAAGAACCACCAAAGGTTCCAACAAAAGATAAAAGTGTTTTGACACAACCACAGAGTTAATTGTTTTTACAAACCAAGATGCTAAGAAAACTACGAATAGGAAGTTCAGGCATCGTTACCAGACCCTGAAGGCTTGGAGGCTTCATCCTCATTCCCAGCCTTGACCACCTTTGCCTTCTTTGCCTTCTTCCCCTTCTTTGGTAGCTTTTCCACAAGACCAGCTTCAGAGGCTTCAACGCTAGCATCCTTGGAAAGTGTTTCAGCCACATCCAAAGTCTCTTCACTATCGCCAGAATGTGCCCTCTTCCTTGAAGCAGATTGAAGCACCTTAGCAGATACAGCTTCGTTTAGACCAGCAGGCTTTAATTCTCTCAGCTCCTTCAAGGGTTTCCCATAAAGGGAAGAAATTTGTGCAACATAAGGATAGCTGGAGTGTTCCATCTTGAGGACAGTTTCCTTGAACACATCTAAGGAGTTAGGCTGATAGAAGGAAGATTCTTCCAAGACTTGGCCGGACTCGTGAGCTTTGAACCCTGCAATAAAACCAGCATGCTTACCATGGGTTAAAAGCTTGGTATACACCTCCCCAAGGGCAGAGTTGAATTCGGCAGAGTGAAGGAGGTAGGTAACAACTTGCTGAAAGCCCTCTTCTATTAACCATTTGTTATCACTTTGGGCAGCAGTAAGGGAAACCTCCAACTCCTTCTTTTCACTTTCAAATGCCTTTCTCTCTGCTTCCAAGGCCAACTGATCTGCCTCCACCTTAAGCCTAGCAGCTTCATGCCTCGCCATCTCAGCCTCATGCCCTCTTTTCAATTCATCAATCAGGGCAATCAAAGTAACCTCCTTCTGAGCATATTCCTTAGCATCCCTCTTCATGTCAGCAATGGACTGTTTCATCCCCTTCTTCTTCTTGGCAAACTCACTGTACTCACCCATAACCTTCCTAAACCTGCTAATCCCCTCTGGCAGCATAGCAGCAAGGTTGCAGGTACCCACCATCATCTTTGCCAGCAGAGCATCATCATCCAAACCTTCAAGACAAGCCTTGGCACCAGGAGTGGCAAAGTGTGCCAGAACCTCCTCACAAACAGCCGAAGACTTGAAGTTATCACTTGACTTCACATTCCAACCAGGAACATACAGACCTTCCTCATCAAAACTAGCTGACACATCCGTTTCTTTCACTACCCCAACCTTCACCTTCTTACCCTTGCTTTTCTTGACAACAACATCCACCAGAGTATCATCCACAGTCTGATCCTTCTCATCATCAGACTCTTCAATATCATCACTGACCGTCACCGCTTCAGAAGGATCAGCAGACTTGGCAGCCTTCAAAAGCCGTCTGCTGGACCTCCTTGTTGAAGCCTTGGAAGAACTAGCTTTAGCAAAACCCTTCACATCAGGGACAACAACATAATTAGTCCCATCATACCTCCCTTTCTCATATTTGATCAATGCATCCTCCCCATCTGCTGCCTCAGCATCCTTGAAAACAACACCCGAAGCATCATCCCCTTTGATAAAATCAAGAGCCGACATAACTGCAAAAATACAACACATAAGAGAAAAACAAAAAAATGAATGAAATAAACAATAAACAAAAAATTCATACCCTGATCATCCTTCATCACAACAAGATCTCTACCTGGCTTGTCCCAACGAGTGCTAATACCGGATAATACTAAGAAAGGTTCAGCAAATGGACGAAGCCTCGAAGGACATGCTCTAAGAGCCGTTAGAAAGTTATGATCTAGTTCAGACTCTGAAGGTTCCCCTTCATTAAGAACAGCCTCAGGATGCCTCCACACAGGCTTAAAAGGGAAAATAGAATCAGACACCCAAAAGAACCTAGTCTTCCACTGCCCAACAGTTGTAACATGGGAGGAAAGAAGGTTTGTCTCTACTGATGATCCCTCGAAGGTGAACCAATCACCATTCTTGGCAAGGCGAAAGAATCGCCTGAACATCAATAAAGTGGGATCATACCCTAAGGCTCTACAAAGACATTCAAAGTGTAAAACACAGCCAACACCATGTGGATGGATTTGACCAAGGGAAACTCTATAGTACTCAAGAACATTCAACAAAAACACAGAAAATGGATGACGAAGGTTTGCAAATTCAAAATGACGGCAGTACAGAGCAATAGAACCAGATGGACATTCAGAAACAGCAAGTTTTTTACCAGGAGCCACGGGATTAAATGACAAATCTATATCCCACTCGGCACAAAACGATTCCACCTCTTTCTGAGAAAGAGTGGAAAAAGTAACGGCCATGTCCTTTTTAGCGCCCATTGTGCTTAAAAGGATGATCAGTAAACAAAACAACAAGAAGAAAAGACTAACCTGCTGTGGTGAAAATCACGAAACCCTAAGATGGATCAAACGTTTGAGAGGAAGAAGATGAAGAAAGGAAAAGAGTAAAGTAAAAAATGAAATAAAGAAGTGTTAAAAAAGAAAAAGAAACGGTTATTTTAATTTAAAAAACTGTAATTATGGCATGCAATAATCACTTCTGAGCGAACTGCCACATGTCACATCAACAGTCCAATCAGAATTAAACTGCTGAGTAATAACCGCCCAAATCACAGCGAACCCGCGAACCTTTCAAGCAAAGGATAAACTAAGAAAACAGTCAGAAGCTTTCAAGCTATCTCACCAAACCTTCTGACTTGGGGGGCTGATGACGTGGGTAGCTTAAAGCAAAAATAAATAAACAACATTACTGAACAATGCTTAAAGGGTTGGAGCCTACAAAGGTTCAACAACCAGGAGCATCCTAAGTCAAAAAGACGACTTGTCCCGTCATCTTTTTCATCGAGCAAAACAAACAAGCTGATGGAGTAACATCAGTCAATAGACCACAGGTCCATAGCAGCCACTTACCATTTGTGGGATGTCCTTTAGTTGCAACAAGGCTCAAGGCAAGATGCTTTCTCCTTATGGAGTTCTCCTTTCTCTATAAATCAGAAGCTGATTTCTCAGCTCTGATCACACCATCACAATCACTTCCACTTCACTCTTCTTATTCTTTTGGTCTTGCACGTGGAGACAACAATTCTCTTCACTCGGATCTCAAGAACTTCTTCTTCTGGTTTCGAGTACATCTCAAACCAGAATCTTAAAGCATCTAAAAACAATAAAAATAACCTTGAACCTCCTTCTACGTTTGCAACGTAGAAGGACACCACGACCTGCGTTAGGCAGAGTGGAACCCTTGAACCCCTGAACCTCCCTTATGACTCAGAACCAACGTTAGGCAGTTATTTGTTGTAGCAACAGGTGTGGTGATAAATGGTTAATGGTGTTGGTCTTGTAACCATGGATAAGCTTATTAACAGACTATAGTTGTGGTAGGAATGAATGGTGGTAAAAGGGGTTAGTGTCACAACCATGAGAGGAGTTATTAACAATTTGTATTGCAGACATGGGAGTTCAAATCCAGGATGCTGACCAGGTCAATTGAGTCAACTAAAGGAATACAAGAGCTATACAACCAGAACCTACAATATGTCGATATTAGTATATGTTGTGAGTACACGTGTGGAATTAGACGAACGCCTCAGACTTGACTTGACTTGACTTGACTCAACCATATAAATTAAATAACGGATGCGTATGTATCTACTATCTACTATAATCTACTATAATATATAAATGAAACTATTTGCGGGACACGTGTCATATGCTGAGGGCATCATAGATGTTTTTCCCGCCCATATCTCCAGATAACAACCCGAATCATTCACGGATATTGTGCAACCCATTTAACTATTTGGAGTAAACCCAAAAAAGTCTCAGATTTGTTTCCCTTCAATTTTTTCTCTTCAAACCCTAATGCGGATGGTTTAACTGCTTCCGCTTTATCCTCCAATTAATCTACACCTTCTTGGTAATTTCTTATTTGTTAGATTTTTTTTATTGATTTGTTTAATATCAAAGATAAAATTAGGGTCTTTGGTTCATCCAATCGGTTGGAACCAGGTTTGATACACATTTATTTGTTGTTTGTTCTTCTACAATTCTTTCATTCAAGATTTCGGTCTTCAAATCGGCTCCAAACCAGGTTCGTTGTTCAATCGATTTTTAAACTGATGACCGGTTTTCTTCAAAATGATTCAATATTCTTGAGCTCATCAAATTTAGGTTTTCATGAAATTGTTAAAATGGGATCAAGTTACGATTCATTTATCATATAGGAAGGTGAATCTATTATGTGTACCCTTTTCAACTACTAATATGGGTTTCGTAACGCTAGCCATGGATTTGGTGAACTAAATTAAGTGATTATTTAATCATAAAAGCATGTGATGTATTTGTGACTGCCCGTTTGCAGAACCAATAATATTCCTCGTGGATTTATGATTCATGCACAACCAAATGTGTAATTTGGTTTTTTTTTTTTTTTTTTGAATATCAAGAATTCAAATATATTGACTTTGGCAGTGTAGGATGTTTGTTAGATTCCAAAGGAAATCTAATCGGGATCAACACCGTCATATGCACCCAATGTGAAGCGGATATTGAAATAATTTTATTTATGTTTTTGAATATATTTGAATTATATATTTTGATTATTTATATGCCTGTGAATTATATATATATTTTTTTTGAACGGCAAAACTTCTATATATATATTATAGAGAGAGCCCAGCAAGAAACTGGAAAGGAACAAACAACCAACAAAACGACAAAAGAAAACAAACAAAACAAACTCGCCGGCTACACACAGCCGGGAGAACAACCCCACAACACCTATAGAGCTTTGATCACATGAAACTCAACCCATTCAGCCCAGGAGAAAACCAGACCCTTAGCTCGATGGTTAATCCAGACAAACGAATCTTCTTTAATGGCATCCACCGACTGTTGAACCGAGATGAATCTGGCATCAAAGACGGCTGCATTACAAGCATGCCAAAGCTTCCAAAACGTGCCCATGAATACCATAGAGACGATCTTTCTCCATCTTTTGCAGCCCGGAGAAGATTGCAGCACATTCAAGAGGTCTCCAACCGTCCCCAGATCACCCGGCCATTGAATCTTCACCCACCTGAACACGTTCCACCATATACATCTAGCAAACAAGCAGGAAACAAAAGCATGATCAGCGTCCTCATTCTGCAGCCCACATCTGTCACAGACGAAATTCGGGAGCACCAAACCACGGTTCCCAAGCGCAACCTTTGTAGCAACTTTGCCAAAAAGCGCACGCCACATCAAGAAGTTGGCTTTCGGCGTAGCCCAACTGTTCCAGAAGAAGAAGGATTGATCACTTTCCCCATTCGAACGTGCAGCCTCCAGCTCCAAACGAACCTCCTTGAATGCGTAGCCCGTCCCTTCATTATTGACCCAATCCCATTTATCAACCCCATCCTTTAAGTTGGCGTGCTGCAGCTGGGCCATAAGCTGACCCACTTTGACCTATTCAGCTTGAGTAGAGGGATCCTTCAACCAAGACCATCCCCAATGCGTACCAGACCCCCTATAAGAAATGTGAGCCGCCACCGAACCGTTTTTATCCTTAGCCAGGCGAAATAACTCAGGATAAGCTTCTTTCAAAGACACATCTCCCAACCAAATGTCCTTCCAGAAGCGGGTCTTGAGGCCATCCCCAACCGACACCCGGAGTTTATGTTCGATTATTATACCTTCTTTCGCAAATTCCGGGCCCACACTAACAATATTCTTCCACGGCCCCGACACCGATTTATTGAGAGGGACAATAAGCCGATCTTCCTTAGTCTTGTGTAAGGCCGACACCACCGAAACCCAAAGCTGTGACGGATTGTTTTTGATTCTCCACCACCACTTAGCCAACATGGCTAAGTTAAAATCTCTAATATTACCAAGACCAAAACCGCCCCTAGCCTTAGATTTCATAAGCCTATCCCACTTGACCCACCTAATTTTGCATCTCGAGCCCACTTTTTCCCAAACAAAGTCCCTTCTCATACCTTCCAACTTCTTTACAACACCAATAGGGGCTTTGAAAATCGACAGGAAATAGGAAGGCAGGCTGGCCAAGACCGATTTTTCAAGGGTAACTCTACCTGCAAAGGACAACAAATTTGCTTTCTAAGATGAGAGACGAGAGCTGAATTTGTCAATCACCGGCCTCAAGTGCGATATCCGATTCATATTTGCACCAATAGGGATTCCAAGGTAAGTAAAAGGAAAGGTCCCAACACTACACTTTAACTTCGCAGCCATCAAAGACACTTCGGCTTCCTCCACACCAACCCCGAATAAGGAACATTTACCCTTGTTAACATTTAAACCGGTGACCAGCTGCAAGCATCTAAGGAAACAAGCAAGACTAAGCACATTGAACTCACTCCATTCCCCAACAAATAAAACATCGTCAGCGTAGCAAAGGTGCGAAATACACGGACCACCATTAGGAGTCATAACCCCATGAAACATCCCCATATTCACGGCTCTATTCATTAACATACTCATAACTTCCATCACCAAGATAAATAAGAAAGGGGAAAGAGGGTCACCTTGACGAAGACCCCTTTTAAAGGCGAACTCTTTAGTAGGCGAGCCATTAACCAAGACCGAACCTTTCCCGGAAGAGAGGCATCCCTTGATCCAATTAATCCACGTTTCCGAGAAACCCATGAACTCCAAAGTCTTGAACAAACACTTCCAGTTTACCGAGTCATAAGCCTTTTGAAAATCCACCTTAAAAATCAACATCTTCTCTTTCGTCTTCTTTTTCTAGGCCAAGAGTTCACTAATTATAATGGGGTTGTCCAAGATATTCCTTCCACTGACAAAACCTGTTTGAGTTGGGGAGATTAAATCATTCAATAACGGCTTTAGGCGGTCAGCGAGCACCTTCGCCACAATCTTATAGAAGGAGCTAATTAGGGAAATGGGACGGTAATCTCCTATATTTTGCGGGTCCGCCAATTTGGGTATTAAAGCTATGAATGAAGCGTTACAACCCACCGACACACCCCCAGGAGAGTGGAAGTCCTCCATCATCTTCATTATAAAAGGCTCTAGATACTCCCAATAGACCCAAAAGAATTTAAAAGTAAACCCGTCCGGCCAGGGGCTTTATCCCCGTCACACTTACGGACAGCATTACGAATCTCACTGACCGAAAAAGGAGCTGTAAGGCCAGCAGCTTGACTGCTGGAAATGGAAGGTAACCCAAGATTCTGAAACGTGGGGCGGCGTCTCATTGGCTCGGAAAACTGATGCTTAAACCATTTCCAAACCTCAACCTTAATAATCGAAGGGTCACGCGTCCAAACCCCATCAACCAGCAGCCCATTAAGTTTACACTTTGCAAAATTAATCTTGACCGCCTTGTGAAAATACCCCGTGTTTTCATCCCCCAGCTTGACCCAATTCAAACGAGCCTTCTGTTTTAGGTCTTTCACCTTATCGGACTCCAAACGCTTCACTTTGACCCTCAAGGCTGCTCTAAGTTGTCTTTGGATAGAGGATAAAGGACCCGATTCTGCCATTGTCTCCAATTTGTCAATAACCTTAGAGCACGCCAACATCTCCTGCTCCTCTTTGACTCTCGTGGCTGACCTCCACTTTTTGACATCCTTTTTAATATTTTTCAAAAGTTTAGCTAAGAGCATATCGCCTTTGAGCTGGCCCCACCCTATGAAAGAATTCTTGATAACAATTTGAGTTAAGTCCTCCTTCCCCACCCAACTATTGAACATCTTAAACGGGATGGGACCGAAATCAATAGTGTCGCAAGAGAGGAACAAAGGACGGTGGTCCGAATAGCCCCTGCTTAACGCTTCGAGGATCGCATCTGGCCATTTATCCATAAAACCATGGCAAACAAACACCCTGTCGAGTTTGCTCAGTTTCACCCCATTATCCGACATATAAGTAAAGTTACCTCCAAACATATTATATTCCAGGAGACCCGCACTTCCGATAAATTCATTGAACGTACCGGCCGCCGACGCGTCAAATCTGGAATTCACCTGATCCTCCATTCTTCTCACTTCATTAAAATCGCCAAGAATCACCCATAAACCTGAAAACTGGTTTTTTTAAGCTAAAATTTCACCCCAAAGGTTACTCCTATTTGCCGGGTCCCTAGGCGCATAAACGTTTAGGACATTTAACCGGTCCTCCAAACCCTTGAGATAACCAGACACCAACAGGAAGCAATTGTGTTTCACCACCATATCAACTGAGAAGCAGACCGGGTTCCAAATGGAAAAAATACCCCCCGATCTGCCAACCGCCCCCGCATATTCGAAACGAAACGGAGAATTATCCCAGAATCTACGAATGAACCAGTCGGACAAAACTTCTTGGTGAGATTCCTAGACGGCCAAGAAGGAGAAAGGAAACTTTCTTTTCAACTTCTGGATCCATCTAGGTTTCTCAGCACCAATGACCCCCCTAATGTTTAAGGTTAGAAAATTCATGAGGAAACAATCTGCTCCAAATCCCCTTTGACAAGCTTCTTCACCTGATTATCAAACCCACCTAACCCAATTCCCAAACCTGCGCCAAAAGCCATCGTCGCCTCTACTTCCTTATCAAAAACCGACGAGCCTGGGTTGGCTACAACGTTAACCGAGTCCTGGTTTCGCTTAGGGGCAGCACCCCCAGCAGGAGGACCAGAACTGTTCGCGACATCACCACCTCCTGGATTCAATTGCCAGATTATTTTATCCAGCCCAAAAGGGTCTGGGTCTTCGTTGAGGTCAAAAGAAGGGATAGTTGAATGGGCTTCAGGAATAACAAAAGACTTAAGTTTTTGTTTGGGCCTAATTGTAACAAAGCTCAGGCCCACATTATCAGGGTCCAGCTGAGTTCCTTCCAAATCTCCAAACACACCATCGGAATGGGAGCAGCCTATCTGAATGGTCAGCTCAGGTGGGTCCCCTTCCTCATTCATTGGTCCAACTCTAGGGGTAGAGTTGTAATTATGCAACTGCTGCATTAAATCTCCATGCACGTTCCCCACGTCCACCTCTTCGGCTTCCTCCTGCCTGTTGGCCTTCTCCCCTTCCCGTCTTACCACCGACGAAACTGCCGGAGAAGACTGTTTCGAAACCTCATCCCGGAGATTAGTCAAGAAGGCCGGAGTCCAATTAACGTCGACTTCGCGAACCCAGACCGGAATCTCTTGCCCTTTCCAGTTCAACCTGAATTCCTTGTTAATTCTAGAGCCTGATGAGACGACCACCGCCATCATACCCTCCGAGAGATACAAATTGACCAATTTAAAGTATTCACACATAGGTATATGCATGTTGTACTTTCAAGAGTCAAATTATAGTAAAATTAGCTAGAGAAGGGAAAGGGAAAGTTAACAATCATAAAATTAATGGTGTGTACAAGGAAATTTTTAGAAACTTATTATTGCTTTTATTATAGTTGAATGTTATTTTATTATTTTTTTCTTACACGTAATTTAAAATTTCTTTATTCTTAAATTTATTAAATTTGTGTCATACAACTTAAATTGTTCAGCCCGTGTAACACACGGGTAGGTAACTAGTAGCATGTATATAATGTGATTTAGGAGACTTACCCGAACACCATGGTATAAAACTAAACAACGGACTTATATTGTAAAGGATGTTGGCTATATTAGATAGCATGGAGACGATGGTAGTTGAGATATAGAAATAAAATAAGACATTTGAGCTTAAAACATATTAATTAGACACACGGGACAAAGTGTAACTTGATCACAAATGATAGAACATTAAAAATCAACATGCATTTAGATACCATTGACACGACACTTGGGATATGTAAGATAACATGAGCATTAGTCATCTAGCTTTACTTGTAACTTGAATAATAAACATGATTAGAATAAAACCGTTAAATGGACATGTATAGCTTCGGATAAAAAGCTATACAAAATATATATAATGGGATGAATAGAACTACAATCAACAAATAGAATAAGTCTAACAATAACAACCAATGGTCCTAGCTCATCCACACGTGTAATCGCGATGTTCGGTTACACCCATTGATGTTTGTAATTTCCATAGGATTTGTGTGCTAATGATAGATAGGCTCTCAACTTAGCAAACGGTGTGACATGACATGATATGATGCTTAGGTGAGTTCCGTGTACCTTCCACTTTTTATGTTTTAACTATTTTGGGGTGAATACATGTTTGTGTGTCTGAACTGTTTTGATGTGACAAGATACTTGCTGCCAGATAACCATACCGACACTCATTAAAAGCGTTGCGGATTAGAGTATTAGAGCTAAGAGCAGGTAGAGATTGGAATGAATAGTGGGTACACCTCATCAACTGCTTCGACGACCTTCGCACCTCGTCCCTGCATTAGTTATAGAATATTTATTTGGAAGTGTATGATTAAATATTTACGAACTAGTATATGCATGAAACAATAAATTTAATGTACATGTTGCTTCCGTTGTGAAATTTTGGTATCAACTGCATCCCAACAGACACTCCCTGGGTTGGGGTGTTACAGTTCTGGACTGCGTCCCATCTCCGAGGGTGAGGTCAAAAGAGATCTCGCCCAACGGATTTACCACTTCACTTGAAAAACCCATGATTGGTAAGTTGATGGGGCGCAGGTGCTCTTTGTCTTCATCGTCTAGCAGGTTGAAGCATTGCTCATACATGATGTTTGAGTTGCTTCCAGTATCCATGAAAGCTCGTGTTGTTCTATAGTGACCAAAGATAGCGGTGACGATTAGTGCGCGAGTAGAGGAAGGTCCTCCCTTGACTATTGGGAAAGAAACCTGTTGCTCCTTCCCCTCCGCAGTCTGGTCTGTCTTGCGCTTGTTGCGCCTGCGCTTGCTGCCTTGAATCATCATACTGATATTCTTTATCTTCTTTTGGGATGGTCCCTCATATTGCTTCTGGCTATCATTTTTTAGAAGGTGACCCAACTTTCCAGATTTTAAAGCGTTTTCTATTGCGGTTTTGAGTTGAAAGCACGCATCTGTTTTATGGCCGATATCTTGATTATAGGCGCAAAACTTGTTAGGGTTTAAACCGTCTCTCTTCTTGATAACCCTTGATTCAGGGAAATCGATATTTTCTATTGCCAGGACTTGCGCCGGAGTCTTCGTCAGAGGCGTCCAAGAGTTGTGACTGTGCCTTGCTGATTTTTTATCAGATGACTGATTTCCCTTGTATTTAGTGACCTATTTGGGTTTGGTGTCCGCCTGGGATGCTCCTTGGAGCCTGTTCCAGACGGATCCCTTACCCTTTCTTTCATGTATGTTGTTTCTGTTTCTTACGGATTGAGCTTGGGCATCCGTATACTGTGGGGCTTGCACCCTATTCCAAACAGATAACTCATTTTCGATTCGTGCGTATGTCTTGGCCCGCCGCATGATTTTTTCCCATGTATTTGGCATCTCTCATGAGTTCAAAGCCGATGGGCCCTATCTGGAGGTTTCTCGGTTGAACCTAGTGATATAATCTTCAATCGATTCATTGTCATGCTGGCGCACTTGCAGAATGTGAGTGGAGTCTCGCTCTGTCCTCCACGTTGGGTCCCTTTGCTTGCTTCCACTGATGTGCCCTGTGGCCTTGGAGGGACCCTCAGACAAAGTGATAACCCTTCCTTCGTCATATCACAACTGTCGAGACATGTCTTTGAGCTGTTGTTCTCGGAGCTTCTGCACATATCTGCGCTTCAGAGCCTCCTTTTCCTAGGCATACCATATCTCCGGACTAACCATTGACATGGAATTTCCAGTACGAGTACTCAGATTGACATTGTCAGTAGCGAAATGGATGGAGGGGGTCTGACGAGTCCTTAAGGACGGTGTAGCATGTTGACCCACTTGAGTTGTGTTTTCTTGTCTCCCCTGGGTGTTGTCAAGCTGGCTGGCATCTGCCGGAGCAGCGTCAGTGCCTGAGTTGTCCCTAGGGAAAGACAGTGATGGTGGTAGAGAACTCATAGTTGGGTTTTAGAAAGACAGAAGGTTTCAAAGAATTGCTGTTCTAAATGCTCGAATATGGATGGCGCCAATGAAGAAACACCAGTATAACAATTAATATAGACGCGCACAGTTAAACAAATACTCGAATACAAATTGTTACAATGTTTCGACTGTAATCTATCCTTCTCAACTATCACACAATTATATTTGAATGACTGAATGAATCCTTCTCCTCAGGGAGAAGGGGTGTTTATAGGTCTCAAGGTCGTCATGGGATTGGTCGAATTGGGAATAACAACTGTCCTACGTGGGTCCTACACGTTTGTCAATCGTCCTGTGATAGGTCCACGTGTCTTGCAATCGTCCTTTCTGTCCTTTCCCTGTACCTCGTACCTGCAGGTGATCATGGAGCAAAGAATGACAGCCTCTTGTGATAGGTCCACGTGCGCAGGCTTCTAGAAGGTTTGGTCAGCGCTTCTGCTGACGTGTGTGGAGATGTGGGGCCGTGCGCACACACGGGTACATATCTCTTCAGTAACAATATTTTAGGGTGTTTGGTAGAGTTAAGAGAAGTTTCAACGATCAAGCTCTAATTGTTTTTTGGTGATACCTATACCTTATGTTTAATTCATGCATGCCTCTTGTTTGTCTAGAGAAGACTTGGTATTGCTCTATTTTCGTGATAATGGATTTGAAGCGATTTAATTAGCCTCGTGATTTTTACTCTCGTTATGAGAGGCTTTCAATGTTAAAACTTGGTCTCCTTATTAGTTTTAGTATACCTATTTGTTTGCATCCTCATAGGAGGTTCATTCGGGAAGGGAAAACTTTGGGTCAACAGAAGATAATTCTGCATTAGTTGTTACAGGTTGTGACTATGTAGCATTTTTTCCATCAGAAATATCATTTGAAGTAGAAAATTGTGAGAAGCACATATAAATTTATACCCATTGCTTTAAATATGATACATAAGATAACATGGTCTATCCTTCTCTCGCTAAATGTGAGTATCTACCATGCAATATGTATAGATGCTTATGAAGTTCTCACAGTTATTTACTTAAAATTATATTTATAATGAACATGCCATGCTCACATGTAACACTATTGAGCAATGTCGTGGATTTGTTGCTTGTTGAAAAAATGAAAGGTGAATGTAGATTTAATTGTAATTTAGTGAAATTATAATTATTAATTATATTCTTCATGTGGTGAAATCAAGACAAATAAAAATGCTTTTTGAGGCTTGAATAGAGTTTTATGGCTAATAAAGAAAATTTAAGTCTCTAATTATGTGAGACTTTTCACTAGCCATGGTTCATGTATACATATGAGGCTTTGTACCTCATTTTGAGATATAAGATACATGGGAAATACACACTAAGAAACTCTTGCAACACACATACACTCAAGCATAGCAACCAAGTTTCAATTATTTTTCAGGCAAGTGGGATAGTCCGGCAGTGCACCATCACTGTTAAGAACCGGTGTACCCTGGGAACAGACCGCGAATCTGTTTAAGAGAATTGTGTCAATCACAAGCCCGGTTCACTTCTATGATTTCATTTTCTGTTACAATTTGCTGAGCAAGTACAGAGACTATGATATATGCGAGCTTCATGTACGAAAGGCGTGCGGCGATTACAATGTAAGTTGTTCCAACAAACTTAAACAGATTAGTAAAACAAACTTTTGTGTTCTTCTTAATGAATTTGGGTTCGCGAAAGTTTGTAAATGTTTTCCTTTTGGTACATATAATTTGAAATCCTTCTTATTAAGGATATGTGGGTACAAGGAAGTTTTAATCAAGATTTTATAATCTTGTAAATGTTTTCTTTTGGAAATATGTTGTATGAATTGGATTAAATTCATGTTGGGAGTGCAATCTTTAATCTGAAATAATGTGTTACAAAAGAAGTTTTTGATACATGATTTTTTGGGATTCATGGGTTTTTATGTCATGTTTAGATAACTGGATTATTAACAAGTATTAACATTCTATACGTTTTGAAATACTACATTTCTAATTAGAGTATTAGAAAAGTCATAATATTTGTAAACCCATGTAAAACGTTTGATAACGGTTTCTTTCTAGTAAGCGTATTAGAAAGATAATTTCAAAGGATTTGAAATGTTTACATTTTCTAATAAGAGTATTGGAAAATTAAAAGGTTTCGAAATATATGGTTTTGAAACATGTATTTCTAACAAGCGTGTTAGAATCGACGACGTTGAAAGAATAACGTGTCATGAAACATTTCTAATAAGCGTATTAGAAATTATTATTTACAAAATCTTAAGTTTAATTTGTGAACTTATATATTGATTTCTCATACGGGCGTGTTAGAAATTGCTGATATTGTAAAGACAAAATAAGATGTTTATATTTTCTAACAAGTGTGTTAGAAAAGATTATTGTACAAAATACACAAACGTGTTGGAAATAATTATTTTGGAAAATAATCAACATTAAACCGGTTTGGTTAAAATTTGACGGTTTCTAACGAGTGAGTTTGAAACGGGTATATTTTGGAAAATCCAAAGTTAATACCATTTATGTAGATGGTTTAGTTTTCTAACGAGGGTGTTAGAAACGATTTATTTTATATAAACCAACATGTTCTAAAACGATTATCATAATCGTGTATTTCTAACAAGCAGATTAGAAACGGTTGAGAATAAAAAACAAATGACCTTTAAAATGATTTTGATAATCATTTATTTCTAACGGGTGTGTTAGAAAAATGTTTATTTAATATAAACAAAACTCTATATGATGAAACGTGTAATCGTTTACATTCTAACAAGTATGTTAGAAATGGTTATTTTTTTTCAAAACCGTATATGTTTATATGGTACACGTATAGTTTCTAATGAGCGAATTAGAAGCGGTTAATCATGAAAACCATATACTTTAACAAGTGAGTAAGAAATGGTTTAAAATAATGAAACTATATTAGAGTTTATGGTTAATAAACACTATTAAAAGGAGAAATGTTTTAAAGGAATAAAACATGTCTTTTGGAATTTATATATGGTTTGATACTTGTATGAGAAGTATGATGACTTGAACCATATAATAGTCTAGAGAGAATATTTAGTGTAAAACAACTTGATGTTGTTTTGGACATATTTACTTGTTCGACTACTTGTGAGTAGTTAATTATAAACAACTTGTTGTTTTGAACAGTGTATTGAGAGAGTACCTTGAAACATGCCACGAGACGATGTAATTTCTATTGTTTCGTCGAACGATAAAGTGTTGAAGAGAATAACACTTTGAGATTTGATGTTTATATATTATTATATGAATCTGCTTAAATATATATGTAATATATTATATATATTTTGGATTATATTGAAATTATAATGTGGTAAATTATAATTATTAATTGGAATCTTAATGTGGTGAATAAAGAGTAAACTCTTGGGTAGAGTTTCATGTTTTCTAATTATAGTTTTTATGTCACTTTATTAGAGCTTTTTATGTCAATTTATTAGAGCCTTTATTTATAAAATTAAGTCTGTAATTAAGTGACTAAGAAGGAAAACTCTTTATCCATCCTCACTGAGATAATCATAATAAACGTGGCAAGTGTATTGAGGTTAAATACACGAAAACGAGATATGTCGTCCAATGTTGAGAGCATCAACATAGAATTGAACAAATTTTTTTTCGATGAATATAACATATGATAGGAATATATGTTATTATTCATAAGTCGTTGATAAATTTTGCGAGATTTATTATAAAAGACTTACAATAGTGATGGACGTGTAGAGTTTCTACAAACCATCAATGTTGGTTGAACTATATGGAGGATTCGTGAGATATTTTGGGAGAGTCACCCAATAAACAGTTTCAACAAAATATATACATATCACTTAGGCATATGTGAATGTCATGTTGTTGAGTGTCAATCTAATTGATTTGTTGATGATGAATATGTTCATCAAAGTGACTTATATTAAGACTTATGTTTAAGTTCTAAAGAGTCAATGGTGAAGCCTTGGAGATTAATGGTAAACGAGTGTTGATCCTAGTGGATGGAATTATTTATGGTTTTGAAGCATTCTTTAAACCAAGGTTTTGGAATGGTAAATAAAATCTCATTTTGTGTCTAAACTAAGACGTGAATGTTAGGAAGAGATAGTGAGTTATCTCTTAAGGTTGTGAAGAATCAGAATGAGGCATCTTCTGTTCACATGCTAAGTATTCGTAGTCTAAAGCATGCTAGACTAATACTTGTTAATTTAAATGCTCCACAGAGAATAAATTAACTTTGAACATTCAAACATATGTAATGGCATAAGAATGAATTTTGTAAAAGCAAATATATAATTCAGTAAAAAGGATGACTCGAAAGGACCGAATAAATAGTTCATTGGTTATGATACTATTTAGCTGAATATGAGGAGAACTCATATAGCTCAGAAAACGGTTTGTGTGAGAAATATGGGTTGAGTAATATAATAGATGACCTCAATAACACAAAGATATAGATAGTCCCTATCTTATCACGGGTGTCTAATATCATCATGAGTGATATTACTCAAACTTAATAAAAGTGCAAGAAATGTGGAGGGATGAGCCATTTAAGAAATAATCCGTAGGGATGTAAAAATGGTACTTGAGAAGTTTTCAAACTACATATGAAAGGAAGAAACTCTCATCACCCCGTTTAGTAGTTATCCAATAACACTTAAGTGTGGAGGTGACTTGCATTTGAAAATAGAAAGTTTGATATGAACAGATGTGATTTTGGGAAGTACAAATCATACGAACCTAGAACAGACTTATTATAAATCAGTCCTATTATGTGGACAAAATTCTTGAGAAGTTCAATGGAAATGACTCTAATGTGGCTAGAACTTTCATTAATTATTGAGAAGTTCAATGGAAATGACTCTAATGTTGCTAGAACTTTCATTGACACGAGTCAACGTCTAGGTTAGAATCGAGGTGAGCCTGTTAACCAATTAGATTGCTCAAAAATTATTGGCAGCCTGATGAGACTTAGCAAGCAAGCTAAGTAGATACACGAGCAACCTAAGTTCAATTCATTGGAATTACGTGACACAGGTGCTTTGGTAATTAGGATACATACAAGAGTACGAGCTGCAATATAAAAGATATCCAGCAGTTGTTGAAGGTTACTATGATGCGAATTGGATATCTGACACGAATGATTCCAAGGCAACGAGTGGGTATTTGTTCACACTTGGAGGTGCTGCGATAAAATGAATATCATCTAAGAAAATGGTTATTGCTAGATCCATGATGGAATAAAAATTCATCGCTTTAGAGGATGAATGGGCAGAATGGCTACGTCAATTTGTTAAGGATATACCTAGGTGGTCGAAGCCGACATTGGCCTAGAGCTCATATCACAATGTGTATCAGTAAGAACAGGTATATAAGACGTAGGCATAATATGGTACGACAACTAATCTCTACAGGAGTTATCACTGTTGACTACGTGAAGTCAAAGGATAACATCGCGGATCCGCTAACCAAAGGCTTAAGCGGAGAGTTAGTTCAGACGTCGTCAATGGGAATGGGACTAAAGCCCATGAAAGGCTATGTTTATGCGAAGGAAACCTAACTCAGGTGACTGGAGATCCCAAGATCTGAGGTCAATAGGACAACCTAATTGTATGAACTGGCGAAGGTCACTGTAGGGAAGAGTTGGTGGAAACCCCACGTTTTGAAAAAGAGAGCTTACTATAAATTAAATAAGCTTCCTAGTCCATTCCTAAAAACTGACAAGGTTGAGGTTAAGCTTATGGCTTTTAATGATTTGACTGAGGTAACGGGTACTAGTAGATCACCTATGTGAGAGAGAAATGGGGTCGCTTCGAAAGGTATTGTTGGGGCACAATACTTAAGAGCTCTCGCAGAACCAGGCACGTGTCCATGACCATAACGGACACAACTATGAGGACTTGACGTTGTCAGGGAGAGTCTTCTGTGAAGCGTATTGTCGTCCACAAAAACGGCAGACGATTTCAAAGACATCGCTTTCTACTCAAAGCCAGTGGGCTAAGTGTGTTTCATAAGCGAAGGATCAAAGGGTCACACATACCTATCGTATGCAAAACTCAACTGTTGAAATTTATTCGGAATGAGGTTGCTTCTGAGAATGACTCCCTTTCATGTGGGGGTTTGTTGAAAATTTTGTGTGTTATGATCAATCTCCATTCATGTGGGGGATTGTTGGAAAAATGAAAGGTGAATGTAGATTTAATTGTAATTTAGTGAAATTATAATTATTAATTATATTCTTCATGTGGTGAAATCAAGACAAATAAAAATGCCTTATGAGGCTTGAATAGAGTTTTATGGCTAATAAAGAAAATTTAAGTCTCTAATTATGTGAGACTTTTCACTAGCAATGGTTTATGTATACATATGAGGCTTTGTACCTCATTTTGAGATATGAGATACATGAGAAATATACACTAAGAAACTCTTGCAACACACATACACTCAAGCATAGCAACCAAGTTTCAATTATTTTTCAGGCAAGTGGGATAGTCTGGCAAGGCACCATCACTGTTAAGAACCGGTGTACCCTGGGAACAGACCGCGGATCTGTTTAAGGGAATTGTGTCAAACACAAGCCCGGTTCACTTCTATGATTTCATTTTTTGTTACAATTTGTTGAGCAAGTACAGAGACTATGATATATGCGAGCTTCATGTACGAAAGGCGTGCGGCGATTACAATGTAAGTTATTCCAACATTGCTTAATGTAAAAGGACATAAAAAAGATTTGAAGTTTTATGCCTTGCTTAATGGTCAAAAGTAACATCTCGTCTTGAAGATATAAGGCTTTATGACTTGCTTAATGTAAAAGGCCCTAAAAAAAGATTTTGGCATTGTTGTTCATTTACATTTGTTTGCAGTTTTGCACCAATTTTCATCTCTTAGCAGTGTGGGATGGGGGTGCGTTTTTTATGGACATTTTCTTGACACCCTTTCTTTCACTATCAATGTGAGATGCAAACTTAATTCTTTAGATTTTTTTTTTTGTCATTTTATATCGTTTCTTTTATTCACCAATATATGAGATAACAATTTACAAATTGATTAGAAGAAATATGATTACAGAATTTGTTTAACGAAAAGGCCCGAAACTAAAACTTCACTTGAGAGTTGAGACCTCGACATGGTGTTAAGAGCTTAGTTTAATTGGTTGATTCAACACAAAGCCATCATGGTTGGAGATTTGAAGACTTAGTCATTAGTCTTCTATACACACTTGGGGTGGCACGGTACGACTTGATGTTCTTAAGTTTTCAGCCTTATTGTTCAAAAAGTACGTACATTTACCATTCTTCAGTTTACCTTTTTTTTATAACATGTATTAAATCAAGCCATGCAACTTATGTGAGGACAATTTGATATTTAAACATTAAGGTTGAAACCTGCAGAACAATTTGATATTTTAAACATTAAGGGCGATTCCGTTCGCTTGCTAATGAGGCTACGGGAAGACTTGTTTTCGAAGAACTGAATGTTTGTGGAGTCCTTTCAATGAAGCTCATATGTGACAACAAAACCAAATCTAGAGGACAAATGAGAGAGATTCCTAGATATTTTAATTCCAATATATCTACATTCTTTCTTTGTGCAATTCATCCAATCAGAAACACATAAAAATTATTTATAAAAAGACACATCCTGCATATATATTATATGAATAACTGGAGAATTTAAATATCTTAATAATACCTATCTTATTGAACCCAACAACCTAGAAACAAAGTTTACATACATGGTACAAGCAGATATTATGACAAATACACTATGCATCTGCTTTACTCACTCACACACACTATGGTTGCAAAAGATCTTTAATGTTGCTCACATCAACACCATTGTTTTCCAAAGACTCCAATAGTTGAGATAGTCTTTCTCCCAGATTGTCCCCTTTTGTTCTTAGACTCTTTATGTAATTGCAGGCCTCTTCAAGAGTCTTTGATAATGGTACCTAGTTAATTAGTCATCATATACTAATCAATTTAAAATACTGCATGCATTAGGTTATAATTATCAATAACATGTCACTTAGTGTGGCATGATGCATGTCATGTTTGTTGACATATAATTATGTGATCTAGTTTGGATAAAAGCTACGGGTCAAATATGTAATTACTAAAAAGTCATAGTTTAGTATTTATTATGTAATTAGTCTAAGTACGATGTCACGGGGTCTTTGTGTTAGATCCTAAAGTTAGAACCCATAATCTCTTCATCAATTTGGTCGTTTTACATATTAACTTCATGCAGATCCTAATTTAAAGATCTTAAGACATTTTTCCAATCGCCTAAGGCTGTCTTTTTTTAACCAAGCTATTTATAAACCATATTAAATCGAGTTTACAAACATACCTTTGTTTTATTGCAGCTAGAACTTGAAGAAGGTAACACTGCTTGTAATTTCAACACAAGGTTATCAATATCGGGCTCTCTAGTCCTATGAGTTCGTGTTCTTCTGCTAGACATGATTGTTTTTTCTTTCTTGCTCTTTGAAACAGTTTTAGCTTATATAGGCAGTGGGGACAAATTAGTTAGAAATATACTATAATCATACAAGCAGTCCTGTCTGCTGCTAATAATATAATGTTGGCCTGGTTCCAAATGTTTCATTCTACTACATATTATGGACCCACAACATTTATGGATTTTGCCAATTAAGGTACTCTTCCGGGACCCGATTTTGACACGTGTCTGTCGCAGACTGGCGGTCCGTCGTAAGTAACTGAAGATGTGTAAGTGCCACCTAGAAGATACTGTGTTTCTGGTGTGATGATGGTAGGGGTTCTCTTAACCCTCTTCTTGTCCAATTTATTACTTTAAAGCATGAGCTTAAATTATTCCTATTTATTATTAAATAACACTTAGATTGATGTTCATATTTGAGCAATTTCATATAATTTGTTGGTTTCCCTTTGATTTTTGGTGGCACATGTTTGTAGATTCCTTGATTTTTGGTGGCACATATTTGTTGATTGTTTGATTTTCATTGTTTTTGTTGTCCATGACATTAATTTTTTATTATGTTATTTTTTTAAGAGCAAAACCACGATAATTTTATAAAGGGAAATGAAATTAAATAAGCCAACTTTATCGGGTTGGAAGGTAGTAATTCTAACTTGAAAATTGAAATTTAACAAGGCCCAGCTTGTATTGGTTTTTATTTTACTGGACCAAAACTAAGTGGGTTTAACCTAGTAAGTTTTGTTAGTACGTGGCATGCCATAATGTGCAAATGGGTCAATAGAATGCATAAACTGGTATGTCACCTGGGCAGAAAACTTACTGGGTTAAACCCAATTAGTTTTGGTCCAGTAAAATAAAAACCAAGACATGTTAGGCCTATTAGATTCTAGTTTACAAGTTAGGATTATTGTCTTGCAACCCGAAAAAGTTGAGATTATTTAATTCCACTTCCCCATTGTAAATAAAGAACCAAGAGTGATTAATTATATAAGAAAAAATATTTTATGTTTTAATAATTTTGGACACAAATCAAACCTTGCTATCAACCACCACCACTTCTACAAAGACAAAGTATTTTCCATCTACCGCAACGCAACCACCTCCATTCATGCAAAGCCAATCTACCACCACCGTTTCTCCAATTGTTACCTCTATAGACTCTGGTAACTTTGATTATACATTTAATTTAATGTTATTCTCTTCCTATTTTATGGGGTCCGGATAAACCTCTGTTATTTGAATAATTTGTTTTTGGATATTTAAAATGAATGTTTATGACAAATTACTATTAATGTTTAGGGGAAATGGATTTAAAGACTCCCAATTATCGCCTATTGGCGGATAATACTTATAACTTTCACTTTGGCCAATAGTACTTCCAACTTATTTTGTTCCATCACCCCCAAACTAACGTAGATCTAACTTGGTTAGTCTTCAGGGCAAAAATGTAAAAATCTAAACTTAAGGGATAGTCTACGTGGCAAAAATATAAAAAACTAAACTTAAGGGAGCTTTTTTAAAACTTTTTATTTTAATCCCCCCTTCCCCCTTCTTCTGGTGACAACCCCCCCTCCCCCCCCCCCCCCCTTCTCTTTCTGTCTCTATCTCTCTCTTAAACACCACCACCATCTGCCACCAACCACCCCATCACCATCTGCCACCAACCCACCGGACTTTCACCGGAATCTCACCAGAGAAAGCATCTCCGTCACCACTACAAAGTCAATGCCACCTCATTAAACAATTTACACCAAAACCCTTTAAATAAATGTCTTACATTTCCCTTTCCCTATCCATTCCACCAAACCCTAATTCCCTAATCAACCAACGCCTGTAAACCACACCCACCATCAGCCACCAGAGAAATGCTAGAGAGAGAAAGCGACCGGTACAGAGCTTCACAAGCTAGAGAGAAAAGGAAAGCAAGGGAAGAGAAAGGGAAATCGAAAAGAGAAAAACATAGGAGAGAGAATGAGATCGAATGGAGATGGTGCTTCGATGTACAGATCGAGTTACAGAGCTTCGATGTATAGATCCCTAAATGATGAGGTTTAAGAAATCGATTGGTGAGAAAGGTTGTTCTTCGAGTTACCTATTACGCCGCCATCACCACCGGGTCTTTGATCAGGTTTATGAAGATGGTTTTTCTTTGAGTTACAGAGCTTCGATTGTGTTGATGTTGGTTGTTCTTGGTCTTTGAGTAGGTTTATGAAGATGGGTTTATTGAGCAGGTTTATTGACCATGTGGTGGGAATGGGTTTATTGACCAAGTGGTGGGAATGGGTTTATTGACCAGGTGGTGGGTGGTTGTGGTGGAAGATGTGATGATCAGAAGATAAGATGTGTGTGTATGTGAATAATAATAATAATAATAATAATAATAATAATAATAAGTTTCAAAAAGGTCCCTCAAGTTTAGGTTTTTACATTTTTGACATGAAGACTAAGAAGGTTAGACCTCCGTTTGTCTTGGGGTGATGGAAGAGAATAAGTTGCAAGTTGGGAGTGCTTGATGTGTTGCAAAACACATCTCTTTTCCTATGTATTTTGTATATTATTTGGTCATGTTTTTATTCATTTCGTATCGTTTTTATTATGTATTTATTTATTTGATTATTTTATAGGTGTTCGTGGAAAATGAGCTCAAAACGAAAGAATTTTAATAGAGACACGAACACTTGAGAGCAGGTGTTTATGGACGTTGTAGCGTAGACGAGGAACTTTAATCGTGCCAAGAACATGCGAGTCGGAAGCAATTAATAATAATAATAATAATAATAATAATAATAATAATAATAATAATAATAATAATAATTAATGACAAAAAAATGAAATGAAAAAAAAGAGTCTCATATGGTAACCACCCGCCTTATGGTGGAGTGGTACCAGGATGTGATAGAGAGACACTTGATCCTTGTGGTCATGGGTTTGACTCCTGATCCCTCCAGGTTTTACCGGTTTGCTGCCGTCGTGCTTTCGGGCGGGTATGCGGGCCGGTTTTCCCTGGAACAGGAGAAAGGTGGGCGCGGGGCTCCGTACTTGCGGGTTGGACCGCCTGATGGAGCTACCTTTCGCCAATGGGTGCTGCGTACGGAGTTCTTCATGCGATTCTTAGTTAGCCGTTAAAAAAAAAGAAGTCTCGTATGGTTAAGAACAATGGAAAAAAAAAAAGAACTTTTAGGCCCAAGATTCTTTGGAAAAGTCAAAACCCTTCGACACAGATTATTAAAAAGTGACGGCTCCTATTTGTTTAGGGGAAGAGAACATAGAGTCGACAGGCGTCAAAGAATAATAACAAGGAGGGCATTCTTGAGAGGAACAAAAGAGCCGCAAAAAAGAATCGCAGCAGTAGCGCATCATAATTGGAGTATAAGGGAGGAGGCTAGGGATTGAGGTTTTCATAATATTGGTTATTTCCGTTTGACATTTCGTGTTTTGAACTTATTAACTATGTGTTATTTTGATCCCAAGATTATGTTTTCTTGTTTTGTCATGAGTATTATTGGCTAAATATTTTATAGCTACCTAGGTCGTATTGATGATTATTTCGTGACTTGTAACGTTCGGTTTTGGATAATATAATTTTTGGCTTAATGTTTTGGTAAAATATTTTTGTGTTGTTGATAAAAATGCGTATGAATGCTTTTAGTAATCGGTTTGCTTGATTGTTGCTTTGCGTTTTTCTTTATTTTGTTACTTTAGTAGTTTCAAGATCTAGAGTTTTACATGATTTTTCATAGACTTCGTGTTAGTGGTTTAATCTAGAGGTTTCTTGTCTTAGATAACCTTATTAGCAACCTTGTAAGCCCTTGAAATTAGTGTTTTGCCACTCTTGAGACCGAGAGGAGATAAAGTGTCGGTTTTTCTAGTTCTTAGGTTTTGGGTATAGGTGAGATTTGGAGAAGATCCTTACTTATTTACCTTAGCTTCCGTAGCAAATTCGAGTTTTTGTCAACAATCTTAGATAACTCCTTCACACTTTCGGGTGTGTTGAGATTAGCGAGACCGGGAGGTGAGCGAGTCTTTTGAGTACCTTCCCTAGTGAGGTGAGACCTGGAGGTGATCCGAACTAATAACCGGTCATTTACACGTCCCTTAGGATTTTCCAAGAGGTGTTAGTGAGACCGGGAGGTGGTCTAGCATTCTTTAGGGTTTTCTTGAGTCAGACGTATTTTTAGGAACCCGGTAGCCATTCCATTATCCATTTTCAAGCGTTGTGAGTTGTGGGTAGGATTCTAGACCTAGGTAGTTGTTTTCCATATTATCTGAGTTTCTCTCTAGTTTTCGAGCTGTCTGTTCTACTTCCTGTTCCTGTTTGTGTTTCTGTCTTAGTAGATTTAATTGCTTTATTTATTTATTTAATTTAAAAATGATTTTCTCAAAAACCAAATTATTAGGCTATGAGTCGACAGAGGTTTAGTACCGATAGTCGCCATATTGTGTCCACGGTTCGATATTCCAGACTTACTTGCTCTACTACACTGCGACCGCTACACTTGCCGTTAGTGTGTGGTTTTGTACGTTTTCCCATTTTTAAAACATGACCGATTTATTTACTACACATTTCATACATCAGTGCTAATGGCTAAAGTGAAAGTTAGGAGTATTATCCGCAAATAGGCGATAGTTGGGAGTATTTAAATCCATTTCCCCTATTGTTTATTAACTCCTATTTTTTACTATTTTCATCGGCATTTTTCAAAAGTGAAATTCCGTTGCCAAAATATGGTCGGTGTCGTTTTAGTTTATGTAGATGCCGTTTTGCGACTAATGATTAGATGTTAACATGTGTTAGGGGCGAAGGAAGACTAGATGGGCGAAGGTGAATAGAAAGGGACGAAGGTAGCCTATATATGGGACGAATCTGGAACAGACTGATCAGAAGAACACATTCGACCAGTCAAACTGGGCGAATGTGGAATCTGTCTACATTCGACCAGTGAGTTTGGGCGAATGTGCAGACATTATAAATAGATTTTGGGTTTTTGTAATGTATAATGAGTCATTCAGTGTGTGTGTTTTAGAGGTGTGTTCCAGAGTGTGTTGAGAGTGTTTAGAAGTGTGCTAGATTAACTGTAATCAATCTGTAAGCGTTTATTTGGAAAAGTTAATCTATGAAAAGCTTTTAAAATGACTTTGATTGTGTTTTGATTGAGTTTACATCAGTTTGTTCTAAGCTAGGGTTTCCGCACCTGGTTTAGCAACTTGTATGATCATATAATCCTGTTTTCGTGTCGAATTCTCCCTCTACAAAGTGGTATCAGAGCGTAGAGGATCATACAACAACAAATTGATAAACTCAGAGCTGATTTGGACTTAATTTTCATCAATTCACATCTGTTTTCATATAAAAATGGTTTTTGAGTGTTTTTGAAAGAATTAAAGGTGATTTTGTGGATAAAATTCAAAATTCCAAGTATTAAAGTTGTTCCAAATCATCTCCGAAGCAAAACCTGATCAAGATCATTCAAATCCACAAACTTTTGAAAATCAGAGATCAAAATAACCGTTTTTCAAAGTGTAACCGTTTTTCAAAAGTCTGAAATGGGCGAACCTGGAGTGAGTGGGCGAATGTGTGAGTTTTAGGTCGAAGGTGAGTAGTTTTCTGGGCGAATCTAGAGATTTTAGGGCGAACCTAGAATTTTTCATCTGAACTTTTTACATTCGGGTCATACTTTTCACTCTCGGGACATCGGGCGGACGAAAGTGAAACAGGAACGGTCGAACCTAGTTTGATTTGGACGAACGTAGAAGAGTGTTTGTGAGTTCTTACATTCTGGTGAAATTTCACATTCGGGTTAGTGTGTTTGGACGAACTTGAATCAAAAGGGACGAACCTGATCATCTTTGGGCGAACCTAGGATAGTTTTTGAAGAATTTTTCTAAGTGTTGAATTTCTCGAAGTTCGTGATTATGTGGCGTTATCAGACTACTCCTACACCAGCAACTACACAACCACAACAGCAGGTGATGGACCCATGGACAGTGGCAGCACAGAAGACGAGCACACAATCTTCGCAGCCGGTTAATTACATGACTCAAAGTGCACCTCCAGCACCACAGTCTGACTACTGGGGAGTAGCAGCAGCGGTGGTAAACACTCAAACTACAAATGCTATTTCCACACTGATTAATGATTTGTCTTCAGGTAGCGGGACTCGGCCACCGAAGCTCATGGAGATTCAAGAATACAATCAGTGGCAGAAAAAGTTCAAGATACATTTGGAAGGCATGGGAGTGGAAGGTGCTGAAGCATGGAACATGATTGCTAAAGGTTACACACCACCAGTTCTGGAGAACACAGGTGAACCAGTGCCATTGGAGAGCATGGCTGAGGATGAGAAAAAGAAGTTTGCTGTGGAAAAGAAGGCGTTTTCCCAACTGACACAGGCAATCACAAATGATCTGTTGCATCAGTTTGGGACGTGCACAACTTCTAAGGCACTGTGGGATATGCTTAAAAGGAAGCATGATGGAAATGAGAAGACTCGAAGTTTGAGGACGGAAGAACTAATTAAGGAGTTTGAGAATTTTTCTTATGTTGGAAATGAAACTTTGAAAGAACTAACTCCTAGATTTAATCATTTGATTTCTGAATTGTCTAGTTATGGTATACAGATTCCTATGGCAAAACAGGTGGACAAGTTTGCCGATGCATTACCACCTAACTGGGATCAGCATGTGGATGTCCTGAAGGAGAAGGATGCTTATCAATATTGGTCTCTCCAGGAGTTCATTGAGAAGCTGGAAAACAAAGAGTTGGAAGAGAAGAGGAAGGCTAGGAGAGCACAGATTCCTCAGAATCCAAACTTATACTTTGGAGGATCTTCAGTTCCAGCTAGTGCAAGTTCAGGAGGGCTAGTTGCACCACATGTTGCTTGTGTATCCAATGTTGTGGAATCACCGATCATTAACTATCAACAACAAACTTCATCTTTATCACAACCACAACCACAAATTCCATATCAATATTCATACATTCCACCATTCTCCCCAAAGCAACAAGCAGCTTTCTATACTGCTGGTCAGTCTCAACCACAACCATTGAACCAACTTAACCAACAAACGGTGGTTTTGGAGACTTCCAATCTTGGAAATGTGACTGTAGAAGTTGCTCAGCAACACATTGCATTAGTCTCTGCAATGGTTTCTTCCTACAATGGGTTAGTTGCTAGTCAAATTGGTAATAACAACTTGACCAATGAAGACTACGCACAGATTGATAAGGAGGAAATGGAACTCATTGATATCCAATGGGCCTTTGCTAGCATAATGCGAAGAGCAACAGAGTTTATTGAGAAGACAGGTAGAACAGACTTGGGAACTTCTCCTAATACAACCTACGGGTTTAATAAGGAGAAAGTGACTTGTTTTAACTGTGGAGGTAAAGGTCACTTTAAAAGAGAATGCACCCAGCCACCAAAACAAGGCAATAGAAATCCTTTCAATGCCAGTTATCAGAACCGTCAACAACAAAACCAAAACCAAGTTTCTTACCAAACCAACAACCATCAAAACAACTTTCACAACAACCAAAATAGACAACCAAACACACCAAACCAGACACAAACCCGAACACCAAATAATACTAACCGAACAGTCATACCAATCACTACACCAAATGAACAACCGAATACCAATCAAGCATTGGTAACTCAACAAGATGAAAGGTTTGACTGGTCGAGCATTCAGATAGGTGTTGAGGAAATCACCACTGGGGGAAATGTGGCTTGTGTTGCATATCAAGTTGATGTTGAAGATTCTGTGACGATGGAGGAGAAGGTAGGAACTGAAGTTGATAGTGATGAGTCTGAGGCTGAGATGGATGGGGATTTTGAACCTGTTAAGGTTAATTCTGAGGTTAATGTTGAGGTTGAGAATGAAGAGACAAATTCGGGAGTTGTGATTGATACTGTTTCTGACATTCCTGAGGAGTGTGAATCGGTTTATTCTGATTCAGACAGTGACTCAGATACGGAAGCTAGTGTTAATTCTCTTGATGAAGATATTGATCAGTTGCTTGCAGAAGCAGATTTTCTGATGACTAGGAAGTCGTGCATTGCAGATGATGCTTTCACAAAGATTGATTATTCCAGATTCTTTGCAGGAAAGGAAGCTCATTTCGCATTGATGGCCATGACTAACCCGCCAAAACCTGTAAGTTCTGCATGTAGTACTGATAATACTAGTGAAAAATATTGTGGAACATGTGATAGATTGACTGAGGAGATTAAACAACTCCGTGTTCAACGTGATAGTGCTATCATGAACAGTCAATCTACTCGCAAAGAGTTGAATGCTTTTAACAAAGTATTAGATGGCTACAAAAAGGACATTTCCGACTTGAAAAACACTTTGTCTTTAAAACAATTGGCAATTAACAACTATATCAATGAAATTGAAAATACCAAGTTGGAAATGGCTGCCATCAAATGCTTTGCTGAAAAAGTAAACAAAAAGTTGGAAAGTTACAAGAATATTGCTTATGTGGTAGACCACATCATTGATGACAAAACAACCAATTATCGGGCTGTACCATCTCCGGTTCTCTTTGAAAACCATAATTGTCACCAAGTGACACCGGAGAGTTCGGTAAAATCTGATTCAGCATCGGAAAATGAATCTAATACTTCAAGTATTGGTGATCCAAATTCCGATGTTAGACCGATTTTGGGAATCAATGATGAGGGTGTTACTGCTGAAAGTGTTGACTCAGACTCAGAGAGTGATGATACTGGTTGTAACCAAACTGTTAATGCATGTGAAATTCCTAAAGAAAATCATATCATTACAAATGAACCAGTTTCATCATCTCAAATTGTGATTCCAATGAAAAAGATTCATTGTGAAAAGAAGTCTGAAGTGAATGTTGTGAAGAAAGATCTTGAAAAGATTGAGAAAAACGAACAATGTGACAAACCTGTCAAAGTGTTCTATCGGATGGAAGGATCCGATAAGATCATCTCTGACGAGGACTTTCCAATTAAAGATGTTAACTATGCTAAAATTGACAAAATTTGGCAAGAAAGTACTATTTGGTTCCCAAAACATGAGAGAACAAATGAAATTCCACCAGCTTTGTTAAAGAAGTTGTATTTGGATGTTCCTCAAGAACCAAAGGTCCATGTCACAGAGTTTGTTAAACCCAAAAACAGAGCTAATGGTTTTAATGAGCCGACTTACTCAAAAGGGCCACTTCCTGAGAGTTTAAGAAAGCAACAGTATAATGATCAATACCCTGTTAGATCATTTGCTCAACCAAATGTTCCAAATGTTTTTGAAGAGTACCGTGCGTGCTTTAAGTGTGGGGAACGCGGGCATTTACTTGCTCAGTGCCCATATGTAAGGCACAAAAGGCACGAGGTGGAGGTGAGGAATTCCATGAGAAAACCGATTGATCATTATGTGCCACCACATAGGAGAGTTGTTCCTCAACAACAACAATCGTTTTATAATCATAACAATTTTCAAATGAGGAACACTCGTCCAATGCACTATGATAGAAGGAATCGGATTGCGATGGAACACTCATGGAGGAAGCCTGTGGTGAACACAACGGTTGATAGGCAAAAGGTTCCACCAAAACCGATTGTTAAATCAACTGTTGGACCTAAGTCTGTTAAATCAGATAAGGTTACCAAGAAAGTTACATTTGCTAACAATGTTCAGAATCCGACTGAGAACCCAAAGTCTCAGATTCGTATCCTGAAAAGGACTGAACAATCTTGGACACCCAATGGTACTCCAGGAGCCTCAACTTCGAAGGTTAATGAGAGAAAGGAAAATGTTTTGAACAATCAGAAAAAGATTGATCAAAAAGTTGTTAAAAATGTTTGTGACAATGTTACTGTGAAACCTGATGTTGAAAGACCCAAGACTCAGGCTTGGGTCCCCCGAAAGAACTAACTGATTTACATTGTGTGTGCAGGGAGCTTCAGCTGGCCCTATTAGCAGTCTTTGGATTGTTGATAGTGGAGCTTCAGGCCACATGACAGGGGATCTTGCGTTGTTGTTCGACGTGAAGAACATAAATGGCGGGTATGTAGCGTTTGCAGGAAACAAAGGCGGATATATCACAATGGAAGGGAGTGTGAGCAATGGGATAGTGAGTTTCGAGCGGATTTCGTATGTGAAGCAGATAGATTATAATCTGTTGAGTGTCAGTCAAATTTGTGACAAGAAATTTACTGTGCATTTTGATGACAAATCCTGCTATATTCTGAAACCGGGCTTTACAATTCCTAAAGAGTGGATAATGTTGAAGGCACCTCGCGTCAACAATCTTTACATTCTTGATATGTCCAAGGCGATGACATCACAGGGACAAATAACATGCTTTTTGTCCAAGGCGACTGAAATAGAATCGATAATGTGGCACCGAAGAATGGGGCACATTCATCTGAAGAAAATGAATCAACTTGTGAGGAATGGACTTGTCGATGGAGTAAACGTGAAACATTTCCATCTGAATGACAAGTGTGTGAGTTGTAAAAAGGGGAAGCAACACAAACAGTCCCATAAAGTGAAAAAGGTTAACTCTGTTGAGATGCCACTAGAGCGATTGCACATGGATCTTTTCGGACCGGTCAAGCGCCATAGTCATCTTGGAGAGCTTTATTGTTTAGTCGTCACTGACGATTACTCAAGATTTTCATGGGTGATGTGTTTGCAGAATAAAAGCGACACTTTTATCAATCTAAAAGTTCTGTTCACTCGATTGGAGAATCTCTACAATGTGAAGATAAAGAGAATTCGGAGTGACAATGGGACGGAGTTCAAAAATGCCAAGATGGATGAACTTTGTGAAAACAAAGGGATACATCATGAATATTCGGCTCCGTACACCCCTCAACAGAACGGTGTTGCTGAACGAAAGAATAGGACTCTAATTGAAGCGGCTAGAACAATGCTTGCTGATTCAAATCTTCCAGTAATGTTCTGGAATGAGGCGATTTATGCAGCAAATTACACACTTAATCGAGTTTTAACAGTGAAGAAGTTTGGTAAAACATCTTATGAGCTGTTACACCGAAGGAAGCCGAACTTAGAGTATCTAGAACCTTTCGGGGCGCCTTGCACTATGTTGAATCCAAGTGAAAAGTTTAGTCCTAAAGCCGAGGAGGGTTACTTTGTTGGATATGCAACCCCGCTCAAACGGGTATACAACAAGCGAACTCGTCGTGTGGAAGACTGGGCTAACGTGGAAGTTCAACGATATACTCAAAATATTCAAGGCACGGGTCCTGATTGGATGTTTGATTACAAAGATTTCTTTGAATCATTCAATCTAGATAGTTTGGTTGAAGAAGCTGTTATTCGATTACTTTACGAGTGTGAAAATGCAACAACTTCACCGTTGGTGCGTCCGATCACTGTGAACCCCCTACCAGCTTCTAATGATATCAATGCTCCTATACAAGAAGAAGAGATATTTCAAGAGGCTTCAACTTCATTAGACACTTCAGAATCTGAAGATGAACAATTTGAAGAAGCTATTCTTGATCAAGCTGAAGAACAGGAGGCACCGCCAGTGAACCCAACTCCAAATTCTGATGTGGCTTCATCATCAAATACGGGTCATGATCTGGATGCTGTAGAGAACTTGACTGTTCAGACGGGAGTGCAAGTACCTGATTATCCGGAATCTCGGATTCATCGTATTCACCCGCTGGAGCAAGTAATCGGTGATCCTGGAAGCAGTGTTATGACCAGAGGGCAGCTTAAGAGCGTTAATTCGCCAGAGAGTTTTGGTGCTTTAGCTTTATATGCCAAAATTCAACAATCTGGTAGTCAAAATGATTGGTCGTTTGCGTGTTATGTGTCGCAGGTAGAGCCAAGGACATACAAGGACGCTTTGAAGGATGATGCCTGGGTGGAAGCTATGCAGGAGGAGTTATTACAATTCCAGAAATTGGGAGTTTGGACGCTCACAGATTTGCCGCCGGATAGGAAGAAGATTGGCACCAAATGGGTGTTTAAGTGTAAGAAGGATGATCGTGGGGTAATCGTTCGGAACAAAGCCAGATTGGTCGTGCAGGGTTTCCATCAAATCGAAGGGATTGATTATAATGAAATCTATGCACCGGTAGCACGAATCGAAGCTATTCGGATGTTCCTTGCGTTTGCTTCTTATAAGAAATTCAAAGTTTACCAGATGGACGTGAAAAGCGCATTTCTGTACGGGAAAGTCAAGGAAGAGGTGTATGTCGGGCAGCCACCAGGCTTTGAGGACCCAATCCACCGGGATAAGGTCTACGTGCTGAACAAAGCTCTTTATGGCTTGCACCAGGCTCCGAGGCAGTGGTACGAGGAGCTAAGTACATACCTCATCACCAAAGGATTTAAGCGCGGCCTCGTCGATTGCACCCTCTTTACGAAAAAGACGGGAGATGACTTGCTTCTAGTACAGATATACGTTGATGATATAATATTTGGTTCAACTAACGAGCTTTTATGCAGGGAGTTTGAAATTGTCATGCAGGAAAAGTTCGAAATGAGCGCAATGGGGGAGATGCAGTTTTTCCTAGGCTTACAGGTGGACCAAAGACCCGACGGGATCTTCATTCACCAGACGAAATATGTCTCCGACATCTTGAGCCGGTTCCAGATGGAGGACTCAAAGCCAATGGATACCCCGATTCAACCCAATCACGGGATTGGAGTGGACGCTAAGGGGGAGCTGACGGATCCTTTTACATACAGAGCAATCATCGGATCTCTGATGTATTTGACGGCGTCTCGACCAGATATTATGTATGCAACGTGTCTCTGTGCCCGTTATCAATCGAAGCCGAAACAAAGTCATCTGACGGCGGTCAAGCGTATCCTTCGATATCTGAAGGGTTGTCCCTCAAAAGGACTTTGGTACCCTAATGATGATAATTTTGATTTCATATCTTTTAGTGATGCAGATTGGGGCGGCTGTGACAAAGATAGCAAATCTACTACAGCTGGTTGCCAGTTTTTCGGGAGCAGGTTAATCACCTGGCAATGTAAGAAACAGACTTCCGTAGCACAATCTACCTGTGAAGCCGAGTACATTGCAGCCTCGAGTTGCTGTTCGCAAGTACTTTGGATTCAACAACAAATGGTGGATTACGGTTTGCAGTTTCTTAAAACCCCTATTTACTGTGACAACGAAGCCGCAATTGCATTAACTAAAAATTCGGAAAATCATTCTAAAGCGAAACACATCCGGATTAAATATCATTTTATCCGTGATTGTTACGCTAAGGAATTGATCGATATGATCAAAATACACACTGACTACCAACGTGCAGATCTGTTTACTAAAGCTTTTGACCGTTCACGCTTTGAATATCTTTTAAAAGTAAACAATATAAAGGAAAAACAGGACTAATCGGCACCTCGGTTTATCGCTTTTTAGTTTTTAGTTTTTATATTTTGCTAATTGGGAATTTCTCTTTGCTAATTGGGAATTTCTCTTTACTATCATAATCCTCAAAGAAGTTGATGCTTTTGAGGGGATTGTTTAATCCTCAAAGAAGTTGATGCTTTCGAGTGGATTGTTTCTTTCAAATTTTTGTTTTTGTTTTTCAGAAAAATCAAAAATACCAAAAATATGTTCTTTATTTTAGGGGGAGCCATTTTTCAGAAAAAAACCAAAAACATTATAAAATTCAAAAAGACCTAAAAATTAGAAAATCAAAAATGATTTCCTGGTAAAACAGAGGAAATGATAGTACATCAGTGGGGATCTGACACAGGCTAAAGAATTGTATAGTTTATGAGGCGTGTGTTGATTACGTGTGATATGCTGATAGGCTTTGTAGACTAAATATTGCGTGCATTAGTGATACAAACATAACGAACTACGCGTTCGTGGCTGAACACCTCATGGGCATATGGTCTTAGTACCGTAATTTCGTTTGATAGGATTGCCAAAATCTGAGGTTTCGGGTCGTTATGTTATGGTTATCCGGGATATTCTGATAAACTTTTGTCGTATTGATTTACGGACCTAGTTTTATCAGAATATTTGCTAAAAGAGCTTAATTGCCAAAACCGGAAGTTACCGAATTGAGGAACTTTATGTTTTAATTGATCATAGATCATTATTACATCATATTGATCATCTGATGCAAATCAGTGATTAATATCAGCCTCAACCTAGTGTATACGCACATGTTACTCTGCTGCATTCATTTGCTGACCTGTCACCTCTGTGCTATATACTTTGTAACTTTTACGGATAACTCTGGCATAATCACGCGTTACGACGAAGCTTTGTGCAATTACTTGATACGGGAGTATGTCGTGTGTGTGGGCACCACATCGTGTTAGTCTAATACACCTAACTCGTATCATTTTAACGCATTGCGTAATTGTCTGCATGTGAGCTTACGTGGACCACAATATCAGCAATTGCCGTATCACATACTGTTTCTAATGATAATATTAAACAAAAAGATCAACGCTGTGATCAGATTTCTCAGAAAACTGATATGATCCTCTGACCGGATTTCACAAAATGTTTACTGCGTTAATTTACTTTGCTGCATTTTATTTTGTTGCAATTTACTTTTAATGTCAACAAGATACAAAATCCAAAAAGATTTTGTTGCAATTTACTTTTAATGTCAAAAAGATACAAAATCCAAAAAGATTTTAGGTGTGTTTTGATAAAATTTCAGAAAAATCCAAATTTTTGCATTTCTGCTTTATTTTTGATAACTGGGGATGCTTGATAGTCAATTTCTGAGATTTGACAACACCATCTGGGCTTTGTATCATTCTAAAAGTGCAAATTTGTGTTTTGGAAGTTTAACGGATTGAAAAATGTTGAACGGGATTCGAATTTGTAATTTGGCAAAATTTTTCAAAATTTCCATTTTACATTCGCCCTTAATTTGGGACGAATGTGGAATTTTGTTCACCTTCGGGTTGTTCTATTTTGGGCGAATGTGGTTTTTACCACAAATTCCACTTTCGGGTAGAATCATTTTACCTTCGTGCCTTTCATTAGGGGCGAAGGTGGAAATTTTGTTCATTCGTCCAGAAGGAATGGGCGAAGGTGAAACCTTATATATATGCCAAATCAGGTTCGACCAGACACTTTAAATTTTTCAAAATTTTTCTTCGTAACATCACCTTGTTGATTTTGATTTCCCTGCTTGTGCATTTTGTTCCCTAGTGTTCACTGATCGTTTTCATATCAATTTTACAGGTAATGGTCAAGGATTGAATCCAGAATCCTTCGGTTTATAAACGGACTTAGGGTTTAGGGTTCTGGATTTTGTAGTGTTTGTTAATGTCTAATGTTGATTGCAAATCATCCCATATCAGTTTTAGGGGGAGAGTATGAAAGGAATTAGGTTTTTAACAACGTTTCAGTAATGTTTGATTGTTTAAATAAAGAAAAACCCTAATTCTTGTTAAAAACTGATATAGAATGATGATTTAGGACAATTGATGGTACACGAAGCTTAGTCGGCCATATTAGGTCTGATTGTGATCAAAATTAGGGGTTAAAAACAGATTTGATAAAATTTTAAATTTTGGATTCAAACAGTTTTCACCTTCGGTTCGTCGTTGTGGACGAAGGTAAAACTGAACGGACGAAGATGAATTGAAATGGACGAATGTATTATTTTAATCAAAATCATTCTACTTTCGACCAAATCTTTATACCTTCGGCTATAAAAACCTACATTCGACCAGTTCTTTATGGGCGAATGTGGAATTCCAAAAGTCAAAAAATTTTCAAGTTTTGTCGATTTTGTGTTTTGACGTTTTATTTTGATTTTTCATTTCAGATGGCTGAAGAACAAGCAAATGTTGAGATTCCAGTGGAGACTATAGTGACTGATTCTATTCCAGAGACAGTACAAGAAGGAGAATCATCAAGCGGTACAAAATGGCCATTTGAGAAGACTCATAATTGTTGTGCGTATCTGGGTGACGTGGAGAAAAATGTGGAGTTCACAGAGATCATAAAGTTTTTGAAGAGATGCAGAGTGGTTTATGCTTTGGCCACACCAACTATTATCTACAAAGATATAGTTGAGGACTTTTACAACAACGCCAAGTATGATTACTTTGATAATCAAACTATCATCAAAAGCAAGATTCAGGGAATGGAGATGTTTATCACTGAAGCAGATATCAGAGAGGCTCTCCAGATCCAATTTGAAACAAGTGAGGATCCAAGGGAATTGTCATGGACTGAGCAGAAAGCCTGTTTCCTGAGGATGAAATACAAAGGACCGATCACTGATGGTTCTATGTACAAAGGGAAGCTAGGAGTGCAGTTCAAGTATTTTGCTCACGTCATCATTATGGTATTTGGATGTGTTAGTGGAGGATATGACGTGATGAGGAAGAGTTTGAGCTCGTTAATGGTTGCATTGACTCTCAATAAACCATTTAACGTTGCTGGGATGATCTTAGATCACATGCTGGAGATGTTGAAGGGATTGAAGAAGAAATACTTCATGCTTTATCCTAGATTTCTGATGATGATCTTTGATCACAAATATCCACACTTGAAGAAGGATCCAACACAGATACTTAATATGGATCATATGAATGTTAGAACCTTAGCAAGAATGAAAGGTTATAAAGGTGTGCCTGAAAATGAGAGACCACCTTACAGGAGGTTGTTTGGAGCCTTAGCTAGAGAGGATTACAATGATCCTGGAAAGAATACAGCGAGGCATCCTGATAGTGACAGTGATAATGATGATCCATTAGTTTATGCTGATGCAAGCACGAAGAGAAAGAGACAAGTTGTCAATCCCGGAGCCAAAGGGAAGGGTAAGGGAAAGACAGATCAGGGGAGTTCAAAACAACAAGTGGTGAGGAAGAAAACAACTGCTAAGAAGGGTACGAGTTTGGTAGATGAAGAGTCTGTTGATTCAGAGGAGACAGAGACTGAGGAACAGTGGGATTCGGATGCTGAAAATGTCCGGACTACCAAACAAAAGGCCACTTTGGTTGGTGAGTCTGAATCACTGAACAGATCGATTGAGGAAGCTAAGAAGGGCAAGCAATCTGTTGGTGCTGAAGATGAAGGGTTGACAATTAATTTGGATGAGTTGAATGAGGGTGAAACTGTTGTAGTAAATTTGCCCAAGCCCAAACACAAAACCATGGCCAAGAAGACTAGTACAAAGCAGCTGAGAGAGAAAGAATTGAACTTATTGTTGAAAGGAAAGAGATTACCTGATGCTGGTACATCATCTAAACAATCTTCACCAGCAACGAAGAAGCAAAAGACTAAGGAGGCTACACCATTACCAGTGGATCAATTTAATATTGCCCTGGATAATGTTCTTGACATGTTTACTAAGCCTCAGAAAGGAAAAGAAACTGATGATGAGCCATCTAAGTCAAAGTCTAAATCGAAGAAAGTCACTGTAGATGATGATGTGATGAAGCAGGTGAATAAGAAGATGGACGACATGATGAAGATGCTAGTGGCTCAGCAAGCAGAAATTGCCAGATTCAAGCAGAATGAGGAGAAAATGCTTCAGATCGTTGTAGCTTCTAAATCTAATCAGGATGAGATAGATGAGAAGGTAAAGAAGCTTGAAGCAAAGAATAAGAAGCTTGAGGGAAATTGTCTGAGAAACAAGAACAGATACAAGGCGATTAAAGAAGACAATAAAGAGTTGAGGGCTGAAAACAAACGCCTTAGTGATCTGATTGATAATCTGTACAACGTTGCACCCAAGTTAAAGGAGGGTGAGGAGGATACTGAGAAAGAGGTTGAACAGGTAGATTTTGAACCATCTGAATCTGACAAAGAGGAAGATGAGGATGATGAGGATGAAGAATCTGAAAAGAGTGATGATGAAGGTGATGATAATGATGATGATGATGATGCTGAAGGTTCAGGAAGTCAAAAGGAGGATGATAGTAGTAGTAGTGATGATAATGACGGAGGAGATGATACTGCTAAGTTTACATTTGAGAAAAGACCACCTTCAAAGAAGAAGAAAGACACAGGTGAGTCAAGTTCAAAGAAGAGTAGTGAGAATGTTGATGATGAGACTGTGTTCTGGAATGAGAAGGTGAGGTCCTTGTCTGACGATGCTAAACAGGTATACAAGGATATGCTAGAGAAAAGAGAATGGACCATTGAGTTCACAGGTCGTTTTGCAGAAATATTCCAAACAGATGATATGCGTTATGAATTGGAATATAACGATCCTGATCTTGAAGAGGGGGAAGTACCTGCATCTGTGGCAAAGGAGTTATTGGATGGACTTGCACAGAGGGTAGGGAAAACGTTTTAAGAATTCATTGTTGATGAGTCGATTCCACATATTCCTGAAAAGGATGTTGGAAGTCACTCAGATGACAAAGACACCCCTGAATTTGAAGAAGTTGAGATAGAGGATATTACACATGAGGAATATCCACAGTACTTCAGACAAACTGATGAAGATGTGGTGTTTCCTGATTTTACTGAAAGACATAATACGTCTGCAAAAAGAAAGGCAAGGAAGAGGAGTGCTGAGTTTGTAGAGAAAGTGCTTGGAGCTGATTTGCCAGAATCTTCAAAGAAATCTGATGAGTTGAAGGAGTATTTGAAGAAATTAAGATTGATGGATGAAAACCGACCGAAGCCTGAAGCTCAAGGGAACTTCTATAGATTTCACAATGCGAAGTTCAGAGGCAGAGCTCTCGGGTGGACATACTTAGGCAGGCTGAAGTGTTTAGCTGCTAAGTGGGAATCTGGAATCTTGTACTTTTACAGATTCATTGATTTGCTTACTCTACCGTACTGGGCGGTTAGAGATTTATGCAGATTCCAAATGTCTGGTGCTTCAGTAAATAATTCACACGTCGGTTGGTGTGCAGACAAATTGGTTTGGGAGAGTAGAACTAAGTGGAACAGATTTAAACCACAATATCCCCGGAGGAAAGTTCACAGGGATATTGATCCCAGAACCAAGTTGAAAAGGGTTACCTTGATTTATAAGGCACCTGAAGTTATGAGGAAGATACCTTTGATGCCTATGCCTCAACACTTCAGTGCTGATTTCATTTTCTGGTACTATGATTGGAGGAAGGCAGAAGCTGTGATAGTGTTGAGAGATGGTAAGGACAAATACAAGCATGTTCATGTATTTGATCCTATGTGGCTGATCAATTGCACCTTTGAAGACATCATCATGCTCTTTTATAATCCGATTCATCATGAGCCAAACGATGCAGATCAAGCAAGGAAATACACACAAGTTGTGGGTGTTTGCTTTGCTTATGATATCAATGCTGGAAGTAATTTGGAGGGAAAGCTTGGTAAAAAGGTGAAGATGACAAATGTGTCGAAGCCGGTAAAGAGAAAATTAGAGCCTGAGATGACGAAAGAACAGAAGAGTATACTCAGAATCAAGCTGCTGAATAAAGCCATGGATGAAGATAGAAAACGATCTAATCAATAGTCGAGGGGGAGTTTGTAGATGCCGTTTTGCGACTAATGATTAGATGTTAACATGTGTTAGGGGCGAAGGAAGACTAGATGGGCGAAGGTGAATAGAAAGGGACGAAGGTAGCCTATATATGGGACGAATCTGGAACAGACTGATCAGAAGAACACATTCGACCAGTCAAACTGGGCGAATGTGGAATCTGTCTACATTCGACCAGTGAGTTTGGGCGAATGTGCAGACATTATAAATAGATTTTGGGTTTTTGTAATGTATAATGAGTCATTCAGTGTGTGTGTTTTAGAGGTGTGTTCCAGAGTGTGTTGAGAGTGTTTAGAAGTGTGCTAGATTAACTGTAATCAATCTGTAAGCGTTTATTTGGAAAAGTTAATCTATGAAAAGCTTTTAAAATGACTTTGATTGTGTTTTGATTGAGTTTACATCAGTTTGTTCTAAGCTAGGGTTTCCGCACCTGGTTTAGCAACTTGTATGATCATATAATCCTGTTTTCGTGTCGAATTCTCCCTCTACAGTTTATTACGGTATCGATATAATACCAGCACTCAGTATAGCAACCGAAAAAGATAAAAACGAATACCGGTACATGTCCTGAAAGTGTTCTCATGGTACAAGTTATGGCCACCACAGTAATGGTATGGTGTCGACACTCACTATAGCTTATAATACTAAAAAGATATTCTATTGCGAAAACAACGTTGTTATCAATGAAATTTATACCGAAAACCATAAAACGAATATCAATATCAATATTGATACTCAATCAAGTTTTGCTAAAAGCTTTTGTCTAAATACAGAGAAAAAAATAAGCATGTTGAAACATTCGATTCGCAATTTTATAAAGCATTACTTATACTATTAGAATAGAAAAAGGGGTAACCGATGTCACAATTTATAAAAAAAGTTATTTTGATAACATTTACATTTGTGCTTCGATTACTTGTTCTCATTCAATCCAAAACACACTCGTTCATGTGGTCTAAAGTAATAATTTCTAGTGAGTTCTTTAGTAGGTTAGGTTGTTGTTTGTTGAATAACATTTGTAGGAAACAGAGAGACATCAAGAATCGGGCATCTTTTGTTCTTGTAGTAAGCATCTCCTTTAAATGTTCCATGATCATTGCAGCAAAGTTGAAGGGTTTGTTCAAAATAAGAGCCACCACTATCGAAGCAATTGTTTCCCTAATCTCGTCAAATTTAGCCCTTCTTGGTCCCCAAACATTTAATTACAACATGAATCAGATACTTGAACGATGCATAAATGCAAGCCTTGTTCAGCATCTTCTCAGGTAACTTGGTTGTTGTACTTCATCCACAGGAAACATCCCCGGACTAGTATACAATCAAGCTTTATTGGATCTCTTGGATTATCATTTAAGTGCAAAGCTTCACACAGTAACTTCTTTGACACGACCACCTTTTTATAACAGATCTTGCTTCGAGCCACTGCAGGTGTTGCGTCACAATCGATGTAGGCATTGTCATAGAAATGCCTCAGATAATCACCATATGAGTTGTATTGTTCGGAAATAACAAAGGCGATCCTGGACCGCGACAATATTTAATGATTTCAACAAATTCTTCATTCTTGTTCTTTGTCACTGGTCCCAAGAAGGCACACACGTTGTTTTTGTCAGAACTGTTCCAATTCATCTCTATACACATTCAAAATAAGATGAGAAACAACAAAATGACACATAAACGGACTGAATATAAAAAACATGACCAAATTTCCCTTGACAAGAGAATGGTTTGGCCACTCGCTTATCATAACACATGAATGGCATACCCATTTGTGCTATTGTAGACACAAGTGGCAAACCCATTCGCTGAACAATGCACACGAATGGCTTTACCATTCGTGTGACCGTCTGATAAGAATTCAAAAATGTCAAAAACTTGTTTTGTTGATTTTAGGTCTGGATTTTAGTTGAGATATGTTCTAATGCCACCGATTAACAAACCCCAATAATCAAATCCAGTTTTTAACAACGTTTGATGGGTTTATTAGTCGTTTTAGGAACGGTTAGCGCTCGAACACAAGATTGACGATTATGGTCTATTTTATTAATGTTAGGACATAAAAGTTTTAAAGAAGTTTACCTTAACTGTCTTTAACAAGTTTTTCACTATTTTTGTATTTTTCTGATTTTCTCCGCCTTACAATCTAAAAAGTTACGAAAAGACAATATTTTTGGATTTTTTAATGTTTTTGGAGAAAAACATTTATAAAAACGATTTCATATACGGTGCTCATTCATGCTTTCCTTAATGTTGTTTAAGATTACAAAAACTCAAAACGATGTTTGTCTAAAGTTTTAGTGTATAAATCGGCACATTGGTAATCGGTGTGGATTTTCACTACATCGATTATCCAGCACCTCAAAACCAAATCATTAAACAACTAAAAAACACTCAAAATGGACAACTAATTAGTAGGGCAATCATGTTTGGCTTTTATAGTTGATGCCATTCGCCCTAGGCCCTATGGGTGAACGACTTGCATGGGACGAGTGGGAGAAGTGAGTAGGTTAATACCTACTCGCCTAGAACACCACATGAATGGCAAAGCCATTCATGTATACACAAAGAAATTTGCCCAAGCAAATTACGAAACTGCCCTTATACCTAAAAACGAGCTATAAACAACTAACGCAATGTATAAACACCTATACTAGGCTAGTGACATCATACTAACATGTACTAATTGTACATTTGTGCTACTACTCACAACTTTGAAAAAATATATCGAGACGTAGACAAAAGTAGACATGTCACAATGGCACACTTGAAATTTTATAAAATAACCTATTATTAGAGAAAATCAAGATATGTTTAAAATGAAATAATAAAAGTATACATCACAACGACATATATACTCAAAAGTTTGTAAACTTTCATACCCGTAAAAAGTATTAGAGAAAATTAAAATGTGTTCAAAATCAAATATAATAATCATATCAAATAGTATAAAACAAAAACTAAAATATAAAAAATAACTAAAAAAACTATTCATTCTATTTATTTTTAATATATTGTTGATTGACAATTATTTTTTAATATATTGATAAACTAGATTATCCTCCGGGTTGTCACACCCTCAATTTCCACGTGCGGGGATTTACCGCGAGGCGCGTGATACACCAGGATCTCAGTCAACGATCACAACAAACATTCAACAAACATGCATTCATATATATATATATATATATATAACCAAAATATCATGCTTTGAGCCGTAAACCAGCAGCGGAAGCATTTCTTGTTTACAACCAAAAGATATATTAAAGTTTACAAAACATTGTTTATACGTTTCAAAATACTAGACGCTGTGCATGACTCCGTGCGCCTAGTCCATTGACTGCTACCTTAGCAACCTGAGAAAACATGCCAAAAAAATGTCAACATATAATGCTGGTGAGTTCACAGGTTTTCTTTCATAAATGGGTTTTATAAGTTCCAAAGATCATATCCGTTACTACTAGGTTATAAGAACGTTAGCTAGACGTTAAGTATTTTTACTACTACGGTTGGGAACCCATTACTGAACATGAACCAAATGATGAAACCAGCCCAGATGACTTGGTTACCGATGCCTCGATAACCCAATAATTAGAGACAATATGCACTCGCCCGGCATCCCCGCCGTCAGGTGGGGTTTGTGAGGCCCAATAGATCTATCCACATTTCCCTCGTTGTGCTTCCCGCACATTCATGGTTTCCCCCTGGGACTTTCCGAAAAGACCGTATAGTATCATAAAGTAACCATAGTATAACATGATCTTTAATAAATAAGTAAGTAGCATGTTTCTCCCCTGGAAATAAAACAGTAAAGCGGGGCTGTGACACTCACCTTAGGTTGCGTTACTTGAAAATAGTAAAGTAATTATGCTATGATAGCCCCAAATAGCGGCGACCTATCATAAGATATGTATAAGTATCCGGACTAATCACCCGTAGGTTAACTAGTCCCCGAATGTCCAGACCATAACCATAGATGCTTGAAAACACTTTTGACTGATAAACCGACCGTGCCATACAAGACTCGACATCCCATTGGTGACCCGACATTCCATGTGTTAGCTAAATGCAAAGTATCATGCAACATATGAAGTTAAACACTTAGCACGCGCAAGAGTTCACCTAGTCTAGCATAACGCATATTTAAAGTACAATTGAGTCCGAACACGTGTTACCAAGTCATATAGCATGTCCCGGGGTTCCTATCATGTTCCTAGATGTCAAATCATGCTTCGGGATGCCAAAATACGCTTACAACAGCAGTACACGCGATTAGGAAACTAGCATGCAATTAGGAAAAGTCAACTGGTGAGTAGGGGAAAGTCAACAGGTGAGTCGGGGCTAATCGCCAGTCACATCAGGCGATTAGGCCTGTAATCGTGTGACACAGCAGGCGATTAGGGCCCTAATCGCCCCCTTTGCTGTTGTCGTGCATTTTTGCGTGTTAAACCCTCCAAAACCGATCCGAAACATGTAAAAACACCCAATATCAATCCTAAGCCATTTACCAACCCATTCCAAACAAAAAACCCCCAATTTATCACTGATCTAACATCCTCTATGCAATTATTTCCAAAAAGGGCAAGGTACTAGGTTTCATTAACTAACCTTATCTTTCCTTAAATGGAAACAATCAGATTTCATCTCCTACAAGTTTGCAAATCAACATTTCTCTGTTTTAACATCTCCCTAGTGTAAATCCTAACAACATTCCATCATTAATCATACCATAATCATCCTAGATCTTCAAGAATCATCCAAATGAGTCAAAATACACATTTTCATCAAAACACAACAACAATAGCTCAAACTCTTAGATAATCATCCTAATAATCTCTACATAACAGAAGTACAACCATTTCATGGAAATATTCATGTTATAAACACCAAGAAGATCAACATATGCATGTAAACTTCACATATAGCAAGTATTATGGTGTAGACTTGTTTTAGAACTCTTTTCAAAGGGTTTTAAAGACACAAACTTAGCAAAACAAGGTCTGGACTTTTGGGGAACCAAAACAACAACTTTACAAAGGTTAGAGATGAAAAACACATCTTGGATTTTATCAAAGAATGGTATGTAAGCTTGGAAATGGTGATTTTTGTAGCAAAACAAGTTCCAGAGGTGTTCTAGGGTGTGTGGGTGGCTTAGGATCAGTTAGGGTTGCTCTAAGGGTGTTTGGGGAGTTAAGGGTTCTATTTATAGGTGTTTTGACCCATTCACAGCAGTGCAGGCGAGTAGCAGATCTTAGCAGGCGATTAGGGGCCTAATCGCCCCCTAAGCCTTCCCAATCGCCTATAGACAGGCGATTAGGCAATCTCCTGATTCCTAATCGCCTGTAACATCTCAGATTGGGTTTTCGGCGCGTTAAACATTATTTTAACACATATAAACACGCATTTAACATACCAACAAGTCACGTAATGATTATAAACACATAATGCATGATAACTAACACCTTTACATCCGTTCACCAATTCCTGGGACTCGAGACTTGCGTGTGTGTGCTAAACCCGGTGATTCCAGGAATCACCAATCCTTGTACACATGGTTATGGACCGACTCCCGATGACTCCTTAGAATCATCATAACGACCTGACTGATCTAGTTAAGTATGTGATGTGAGGCCGAAAGGTCCACATCTTTATAGTTTAATTCGTTTGTTTTGTGTGTATTTGTGTGCAGATTTGCCCGGAGTTAGTTACATTAGCAAGAATCATGAAAGAAACACTTAAGATACTAAAAAGACTATTTTACGAGCCTTAAGCGAGAGTACACGAGCCGGAACGGGAACCTACGCGCAAAATGGATGGAAAACGATTTGGAAACAAAGTTTGGTTGCATAAAGCCTTGTCGCGGACCGCGTGGGATTTAATAATTCTCCCGCGGTCCGCGCGAACATGTTATATCAGAATTAATTTTAATTTCCCCTGCGGACCGCGTGGGAATTCCTAATCCCACCGCGGTCCGCGGCAGCTTCCAGATCGAAGAAAACGTGTTTCCTTCACTTTTCCAGCCTGTGATCGCACTTGACCCATCTTCCTCGCGAGTTTAAGAGCTGCAAACAGCCATGGAGCTCGTGGTCCGAGTTTTATCACCATTCTTGACCTCTGGTCACAACCCACGAACTTCGGGTCAAGATTTCCACCACAACCATGCTCCGTACGTTGAAGATTCAAGATGCTAGAGGTGAACCCGAGCCTGTCATGACAAGCAGACGCGGCTAAGCTTCGGTGACGATTCTTCCCCGGGTGAAATGTTTGTATGTTTTGTATCTTGTTATCGCATTGTTACGAAAACTAGCATAATGACTACTTGTGTGTATTAATTAAACCTTGTTTGCATGAATCAAAGTATCTTATAATTACGGCCCTTCGTATTCGACCCGTAAGGAAGTTGGTGAGTGTTTGCGTAGGGATAACTAGGTTGACTAGCCCATATAAAAGCGTTCCCTAGTTGTTATATTAATACTAAAAATCCAAGGCTTCGTGACAGGAAGTGTTTAGTTAACAATCGTGACCTGTCAGCAAAACATAGAAATATGATCCCGGGAGGAAAAGTCATTCATAAATTTGCTATAGTCTTAGTTCTGTTACTGTTACAAATCGCAATCTTTACTTTCCTGTTGTCAAAGTTAGTTTTTAGGAAAACCAAAACCAAACCGCGATCTTTACTTTTCCGCATATTTACTTTTCTCGCATTTTTACTTAATTGTCTATTTATATTTTTGTAAATAAAAACTATACGAACGAATAACTAGTGCAAAACCGACCACGTGCTCTTCGTAGGATCGACATCCGTACTTCCCTATTTACATTAGTTTGTAAGTTAAGAAGTTTCTAAATATAAATTCTTTTGATTAAGGATACACGACAGCCCGACGTCAAAATGGCGCCGTTGCCGGGGAGCTAGTGCGCTTGGTTTTGTATTTATTGTTTGTTTGTATTTTTATTGAAAAACTAAAAAAAATAGAAAATTTAAAATATATATATATATATATATATATATATACACAAGTGTTATTTAATTTTTAATAGATTTCACTTTGGGTATTCTAGCTTTTTGTGCAGGTTTCCTTCGCGAGCTTAGAATACTATGGATCGAGCCTATTCAACATGTATAGGTTGTGGTAGTCCTTATCACACTCACTTTGAGTGCCATTTGTATAGGCGACAATTTGAAGACGATAGGAGGAGATTAATTGAGTTGGATATCGAGTATAACGATGTCCAACCTTATTATCTGACTTGGGATGATTTTTGTCATAACGCCTCCATGGAGTCTCATGATGAGCAAAATCATAGTTACTATGATTACAAACCTGAGGAAACGCCAATTGTAGGTAACCATGAAAATAATTATTATTATGAAATGTCAGAATATGGTTTTCCTATTAAACGTTTCCATGATCAATACCAAATTCCTCCTTGTAAAGAAAAACCTAAAAAAATTAAATATAAAACCAAGGAGGAAGCACAACTCGCTCGAATTGAAAAGAAATTAACTAAGATTGAGGAGTGGTTAACAACACCTAGCCTATCAATTAAAAAAAGAATTGATCATTTGAACTTGAAATGTAAATTGTTATCGGAAAGGATAGCTCTAATCGAGTTTATATCGCCCTTACCCGATAACATAAGAACTCTTTGGCAAGTTGAGGATGAGGTTGTACCAAACCCTTCACTTGTTGAAGAGTCAATTTTGGAAAAGGTTGTTGTTTGTATTGATGTAGGTGCTCCAAGTCAAGAATCTCACCAATCTCATTTCGTGCCGATTAAACTCATAAACAAGGATCGGGATGAGATTGTTAAAGCAAACATTCGAAGGGTAAGATTACAAGACATAGGAGTAAAGCTCATGAGACGGGTCAGCCACAACAACATCGGCTCACTCAACATGCCAATCTTTAAACAATTGTTTATTTGGCATGTTCACTACCGAGCGTACATTGGAAACTCGGTAGGAAAATACGCACTTAAACCACCTTGATTGACAAATTTGGTAAGGTCCGGCTGAAGACCCTTAAATTTAGCGCTTTTGGGAGGCACCCCAAGTTTAAATTTTAATTTTTGTGTGTTTTGTGCAAGTTGGCGTTTTGTGTGTTTTTGTATGTTTGAGTGTTTTATAGGTTTTTAATGCACGACCGAACATGGAATGGATTTACAGGTATGTTCTAGTGTTACAAGTCCGGAAATATTGTTTTCGGATATGTTTGGAAGTGATTTTGGCGAAAATGGGTCGGAAATTTGGCTGTACAGCAAGCTGCTGATGTGCAGCGAATTTCTTACCCTGTCGCGGACCGCACGAGGATGGGTAATTCCATCGCGGTCCGCGACATCTTAAAAAAAATAAAAAATTAACCCAATTTTCCAAATTACTTCATCTACACTTTATATACTTCCATTTTCTCATCCGAAAATTAAAAAAAAAAATAAAATAATTCGGATGTCCGTGTTCATTTTGTTTAATATTTTGTGCATAATTTTGTTGTGAGATTTTTGTGTGATAGGTCACTTCGCTCGTACTCAATCTCCATTCGGGCGAGGATAAGGACACTTTTGGATTGCGAATGAAATGCTATACAACCAAAGTGGAATTTTGGACCTCACGACTTCAAGATTTCGGGGAGTCGTTCTATCCTTATCTTTGTTTTTGTGTGTTTTTATTTCTATTTCTACATTGAGGACAATGTATTGTTCAAGTGTGGGGGTGGGGATAGTTTGTGCGTGTGTTTTGTGTTTTAAAAAAAAAAAAAAAAAATTCTTGAAAAATAGTCCTTATTAAGCGTTAAAAACAAACATTAAAATTTTGCTTTGGTCAAATTTAGATCGTCCGAAATGTAAATCCTTAATCATGCTTTAAATTGTGTTAGTCATATGAACCGTTTTCAACAAGTATTTTTAAGAAAATAAATAGATTCATTTGATCAATTTTAACAATTTAGTGAAGACAATTATACGTACATATCGGCAACCCATATCCTACTTTGGTAAGATCTTGAGCCTTTTACACTTTACATACACATAATTACATATATATTTTCATTTGTTGAGTGTAAAGCCACTTGTTACTTGTTATAAAATTTGTCTAGTTTATACATGCTTAATAGTATTTATGCACTCATATATGTTAAGGCAAAACTTAGGAAAACCTTTTTCTTTTAACACCAATTTTTGTGTTAAACCCGTTTACACATTTACATACCATTAGATAAACCATTTTGAGCCTTTACCCTTTCATTTGTTAACCCACATATTACCCAATTTTCCTAAAACCATTTTGTTCGAAGTTATGAAATCCAAGTTGTATTCATTTACTTGTATTGTGTTATTATGATTGCAAAGAAAAAGAAAAAGAAAAGTGTTAAAAAAAAGGAGAAAAAGAAGAAAAAAAATATATATTCGTTATTAGTTTGTATCATAAGTCGATATTCATTCGACAACGTTATAGTTTTAAGTTGTTTGAAATAAGGATTCAAATTCGATTTCACCCATTTTATCTTTTTAACCCTTTTACCCACTTTTATCCTACCTTTACCCAAAGCCCAAAACCATAATTCCTTTTCATATTTTTGTGCATTTTTACATACTAGTATGATAACTTTACAAATTTACATTAACAAGTTTCAGGTCTGCTTTGGAGTGATTAATATTAGCACATCTTTTGCTAATCCAGATATTATACCGAGAGGAATGAATTTTGTGAGGGGTGTGTACGTATAAATGAGTTCAAAAGATTATTAAACTTGATCAAGTGAATTTAGTTTTTAAGGAAACATCTATTTGACTTGTTGAATTAACACATCTAATGCTTTCACTATTGAGGTATGATTTTGAATTTTAAGTAGGATATCTTTATACGACCATATTTATGTTTGTTTTATTTTGAAGTGTTTTTCAGGGACTGAAAAAGATAAGTGTGGGGGTGTGATGTGAGGCCGAAAGGTCCACATCTTTATAGTTTAATTCGTTTGTTTTGTGTGTATTTGTGTGCAGATTTGCCCGGAGTTAGTTACATTAGCAAGAATCATGAAAGAAACGCTTAAGATACAAAAAAGACTATTTTACGAGCCTTAAGCGAGAGTACACGAGCCGGAACGGGAACCTACGCGCAAAATGGATGGAAAACGATTTGGAAACAAAGTTTGGTTGTATAAAGCCTTGTCACGGACCGCGTGGGATTTAATAATTCTCCCGCGGTCCGCGCGAACATGTTATATCAGAATTAATTTTAATGTCCCCCGCGGACCGCGTGGGAATTCCCAATCCCACCACGGTCCGCGGCAGCTTCCAGATCGAAGAAAACATGTTTCCTTCACTTTTCCAGCCTGTGATCGCACTTGACCCATCTTCCTCGCGAGTTTAAGAGCTGCAGACAGCCATGGAGCTCGTGGTCCGAGTTTTATCACCATTCTTGACCTCTGGTCACAACCCACGACCTTCGGGTCGTGATTTCCACCACAACCATGCTCCGTACGTTGAAGATTCAAGATGCTAGAGGTGAACCCGAGCCTGTCATGACAAGCAGACGCGGCTAAGCTTCGGTGACGATTCTTCCCCGGGTGAAATGTTTGTATGTTTTGTATCTTGTTATCGCATTGTTACGAAAACTAGCATAATGACTACTTGTGTGTATTAATTAAACCTTGTTTGCATGAATCAAAGTATCTTATAATTACGGCCCTTCGTATTCGACCCGTAAGGAAGTTGGTGAGTGTTTGCGTAGGGATAACTAGGTTGACTAGCCCATATAAAAGCGTTCCCTAGTTGTTATATTAATACTAAAAATCCAAGGCTTCGTGACAGGAAGTGTTTAGTTAACAATCGTGACCTGTCAGCAAAACATAGAAATATGATCCCGGGAGGAAAAGTCATTCATAAATTTGCTATTGTCTTAGTTCTGTTACTGTTACAAATCGCAATCTTTACTTTCCTGTTGTCAAAGTTAGTTTTTAGGAAAACCAAAACCAAACCGCGATCTTTACTTTTCCGCATATTTACTTTTCTCGCATTTTTACTTAATTGTCTATTTATATTTTTGTAAATAAAAACTATACGAACGAATAACTAGTGCAAAACCGACCACATGCTCTTCGTAGGATCGACATCCGTACTTCCCTATTTACATTAGTTTGTAAGTTAAGAAGTTGCTAAATATAAATTCTTTTGATTAAGGGTACACGACAGCCCGACGTCAGTATGTAATAAGTATGACTCGCTAAGGTAGACTTGCTAGTTTAGTCAACGTTATTAACCTGGGTTTGCCGGGTGTCACATCATCCCCTGTTGAAAGAATTTTCGTCCCGATAATTACCCAAGGCCAAAAGGAAGAGACGAAAGAGAAGAAAAATTTTCCGGTTGCCACATCATCCCCCTGTTGAAAGGAATCTCGACCCGAGATTAATGCAGTTTCAGCAGAGACATGTCTTGATTCGAAAGCGCGCTTAGGAAATAAATGAGGATACTTAGCTTTCATTTGATCCTCCCGTTCCCACGTGAACTTCGGTCCACGGTTTGAGTTCCAGCGAACTTTAACAATGCGGATCTTACTACGACGAAGGCTACGGATCTTATAATCAAGGATCTCAACCGGTTCTTCCACTATGCAGACGATCATCCACCTTGATCTCTTCAAGAGGAATAACCAAAGATTCATCCGCCAGACACTTCTTGAGGTTAGAAACATGGAAGACGTCATGAACGTTATTGAGTTCGGCTGGCAGATCAAGCCTATATGCTACCGGTCCAATCCTTTCCAGAATTGCGAACGGTCCCACATATCGAGGTTTCAGTTTGCCACGTTTCCCAAAACGTATAACGCCCTTCCACGGAGATACCTTCAATAAAACCCTGTCGCCAACCTCGAACTCTAAAGGTTTGCGACGACGATCGGCATAGCTCTTCTGACGATCCCGAGCTGCTGCCATACGGTTGCGAATCTGTACGATCTTTTTGGAAGTCTCGTACACAAGTTCCGGGCCAGTGAATTGGCTCTCACCAACCTCAGCCCAGCAAAGAGGAGACCGGCATTTCCATCCGTAAAGAGCCTCGAACGGAGCCGCCTTAATACTAGAGTGGTAGCTATTGTTGTAGGAGAATTCCACCAGCGGTAGATGACTCTCCCACACCTTGCCAAAGTCCATCACACATGCCCGAAGCATGTCCTCTAGCGTTTGAATCGTCCGCTCGCTTTGACCGTCAGTTTGCGGATGATAAGCCGTGCTCATATCTAACTGCGTACCCAGAGCCTTCTGCAATTTTCTCCAGAAATTGGAGGCGAACCGAGTGTCACGGTCAGAAATAATGGAGACGGGCACCCCGTGCCGAGAAACCACTTCCTTAAGGTATAAACAAGCCAAACGCTCGAGGCTGTCAGTATCCTTGATTGCGAGGAAGTGCGCAGACTTTGTCAACCTGTCCACTATCACCCAGATCATGTTACAACCACTGGGCGACTTCGGGAGTTTGGTCACAAAGTCCATTGTAATCCGTTCCCACTTCCACTCGGGAATTTCAGGCTGTTGCAGAAGGCCGGACGGCTTCTGATATTCAACCTTGACCTTAGCACAGGTCAAGCACTTGCTTACATAGGAAGCCACATCCGCCTTCATGTTCGGCCACCAATAGAGAATCTTTAAGTCTTGATACATCTTATCGGAGCCAGGGTGAATAGAGTACCGAGACTTGTGAGCCTCGTCAAGAACGAGTTCCCGCAAGCCCCCGAATAGCGGAACCCAAACACGTTCAGCGAAATATTGTAGGCCATCAGACCAGAGCTCAAGGTGTCTATCAGCACCATGCATGGTTTCAGCCTTAAGGTTTTCCTCCTTCAAGGCTTCTTGCTGCGCCGAACGAATTTGGTTAGGTAAACCAGAGTGGATAGTGAGCTGAAGAGCTCGAACACGACGAGGTTTAGCGGCTTCCTTCCTGCTCAAGGCGTCTGCGACAACATTCGCCTTGCCAGGATGGTATTTAATGGCGCACTCGTAGTCGTTAAGAAGCTCGACCCAGTGACGCTGTCGGATGTTCAATACCTTCTGATCAAAGATATGCTGGAGGCTCTTGTGATCGGTATAAATGGTGCACTTGGTACCATACAAGTAGTGCCTCCAGATCTTCAAGGCAAAGACCGCTGCACCCAACTCTAAGTCGTGGGTGGGGTAGTTCTTCTCATGGACCTTAAGCTGGCGAGAAGCATAGGCAATGACCTTCCCGCGCTGCATCAACACTAGGGATGGCAACGGGTCGGGTATGGGTCGGGTTTGGCTAATACCATACCCATACCCGGTTATAAAATCTTATCCCATACCCGTCCCATTACCCATCGGGTTTTTGGCGGGTATTACCCGTCGGGTATAGAGCATACCCGCGGGTTTCGGGTATGCCCGTTGGGATTTTCATGTAAATATATTTTTACTTTTTTTGGTGTTTTATGTTTTAGAAATCTCTAATATATTGAATTGTAATAAATAACATACATATGATCATCACCATACTAATATTTAAAATATTTAGAATAAAAATATATATTATAATATGTATCTTAAGAATTTTTTTTATATTTTGTAGCATATAAATATAAATAATAATGTCATTAAACTATAAATTTTTCAATAATGAATCTATTCAAATGAACATTAAGTGAAGAAAAATATATATAAAACTTAAAAATTAGCGGGTATATGTTTCGGGTAAACGGGTATTTAGTTTCGGGTAATCGGGTCGGGTATCGCCTAATACCATACCCGTCCCATACCCGCGAAATATTTTTTTTCCAATCCCAAACCCGTCCCATACCCGTCGGGTATCGGGTATACCCGTCCCAAATGCTTCGGGTTTCGGGAATACCCGTCGGGCTCGGGTTTTTTTGCCATCCCTAATCAACACACAGCCAAGGCTCTGGATGGAAGCATCACAATAAACCTCAAAATCGTCCGTGCCTTCAGGCAAGGACAAGATAGGAGCAGAACAAAGCTTGGCCTTTAGCATCTGAAAGGCCGACTCTTGCGAATCACCCCAGTTGAACTTCTTGTCCTTCTGGGTAAGCGAGGTGAGGGGTTGTGCGATCTTCGAAAATCCCCCGATAAAACGACGATAGTAACCTGCGAGACCCAGGAATTGCCGCACCTCAGTTGGCGTCTTCGGTGCTTCCTAGTCCTTGATAGCTTCTATCTTAGCCGGATCAACATGTATTCCCTCAGCATTAACCACATGGCCAAGGAATTGAACTTCACGCAACCAGAAGCTGCACTTAGAGAACTTGGCATACAACTGCTCTTGCCTCAAGAGCTCCAAGACAAGACGCAAGTGTTCCCGGTGGTCCACTTCATTCTTGGAATAGACTAGAATATCGTCAATGAAGACAATCACGAATTTGTCAAGATAAGGCTTACAAACACGGTTCATCAAATCCATAAAGATGGCTGGCGCGTTGGTGAGACCAAAAGGCATGACCAAGAATTCAAAATGCCATAACGAGTTCGAAAAGCGGTCTTCGGAATATCGGCTTCTTGGACTCTCAACTGATGGTACCCCGATCTCAAGTCGATCTTCGAGTAGAAACTAGAACCTTGAAGTTGGTCAAATAAATCATCGATGCGAGGAAGAGGATAACGGTTCTTGATGGTAACCTTATTCAGCTCTCGGTAGTCGATACACATACGTAGGCTTCCGTCCTTCTTCTTGACAAACAAAACAGGGGCTCCCCACGGGGATGAACTAGGTCGGATGAAGCCTTTCTCCAACAGTTCCTGCAACTGGTTAGACAATTCCTGCATCTCTGGAGGTGCAAGACGATACGGGGCTCGGGCAACAGGGGCCGCACCAGGAGCAAGTTCAATACTGAATTCGACTTGGCGGTAAGGCGGAAGGCCTGGTAGTTCTTCAGGGAATACGTCGGGAAAATCGCAAACAACAGGGATATCTTCAATCTTCTTCTCTTCCTCGGACGAAACCGAAATAAGCGCCAGAATGGCAGAATACCCCTTACGAAGAAACTTATAAGCCTTCATGCACGAAATGATACTCAAAGGGATCCCACTCTTCTCACCGTGTACCAACAGAAATTCTCCATCCGAAAGGGGAAGTCGAATGACTTTATCGAAACAGACGATCTCATCATGATGCAAGGACAACCAATCCATACCCACAACGACATCAAAGCTACCCAAAGATACCGGCATAAGATCAATAGGAAAAGAATAACCCGACAACTCAAGGTGACACCCCCTAAGGACATGTGTCGCTTCGACTTTCTTACCATCAGCCAATTCTATCAAGTACTTAGCCTCTAAAGGTGTAGGTACCCTATCAAGCAATTGACTAAATCCAAGAGATATAAAACTCTTGTCGGCACCAGAGTCGAATAAAACTATAGCATAGCGATTATCAAGAAGAAACGTAACGGTAACAGTGTCAGAATCCTGTCGAGCCCCGTTCGAACCAATCACAAAGGCGCGAGCATTCCTGCCTCCGCCCCCGTTGTTTCCATTACCCGACCCATTCTTCCCTTCCTCGCCCTGCTTCATCTTGGGGCATTCCCGCTTGTAGTGACCAAGCTCACCACAGTTATAGCATCCCTGTTTTCCCTGGTTTCCCTGGGGAGCAGCAGTCTGGGGAGCTGGGGTAGGTGTAGCGGGTGGGTTTCGGTTACCTTGAAGGTTACCCCTATAATCCTTAGCCTGATGCCCAGCCTTATGGCATCGGTGACAGCGGTTCCTATCATCACAGCGACCATTGTGGTGGAAACCACACCGGTCGCACTTTGGCAGCTTCCCAGTATAACCCCCCGGTTTTTGCTCAGACGATGATCCCCCAACATCAAACATCTTCACATGCTGAGGCGGAGCGGAGCTCGAGCCCTTACTCACGCCTTCCCACTTTCGTTTGTTGCTCTCAGGAGCCCTTACAGTAGCGCCTCGGGGAGGCAAGACTCCTTCAGTCACCTTCATGTTGGTCAGCCTGTGAGCCGACCGAACCACTTCAGAAAAAGCAGTGAGGCTGCCCGCGGCCACCAGCCCTGCAACCTCCGGCACTAACCCAGCAATATAGTGCTCAATCCTCCGGTATTCCGGTGTGTGCAAATCCGGGCACAACACCGCCAACTCATTGTGCCTAGCTGTATAGGCTTCAATCTCAGACCCCACCATCTTGTGAGTCCAGACCTCATGCTCAAGCTTCTGGATCTCATCCCTCGGGCAGTACTCGTTTTTCAAGAGTTGCACGAATTCTGTCCAAGGCATCGCATGGGCTTCCTCGATGCCCATGGTCTGTTTGGTGGAGTTCCACCAGGACAATGCTTGACCTTCAAAGGTCGCGGCAGCATACTTTACCCGGTCACCCGCCGAGCAATTGCACATCGAGAACACAGACTCAACCTTCTCCAGCCACCGGAGCAGTCCCACTGCCCCTTCAGTCCCACCGAGGTTGTGAGGTTTGCAATCCATGAACTTCTTGTAGGAGCACTGAGTTGGAGGGGGATTGACAGCACCCCCACCTGGAACAGACACACAGGTAAGGCAAGAAGAGGTACGGTACCCAAAACAAGGTAGAATAGGTGGAGATCAACTTACCACCCATAGCAGCAAGAGCAGCCTGGAATGCAGCCAGAGCTACGTTCGTTTGCTGCTGCAACAGATTGTCCAACTCTTCTTGGGTCATGTTAACGTTTCCTCGGCCACCGCCGCCACCACGGCCGCCTCTGCGTCCCCCACGAGCTCCCGACATCTTCTGTCACAACAAGAAACAAAAGACTTAGGTTTGCTTGTGATATAACCCATTAAGAATTTAATAAACTAGACCGGGTCTGGCTCGGGTCCATCCGTCCAAACATAAAGTCCACCAGGATTCCCATGCATTCCAGTTTATGATCTCATGTGCACCCGACATGATAAACTGTTCCGCATGGTCCTCCAGGTATCCTTTCTGCCCGAAGTTTAAGTCACCTAGCGCTAACACACAATCATGGGGCATAGAAGGGAGATGTCCGAATCCTTGGACAGATCTCGAGAGTATGCCGAAGCCACCCCAATGTACGCCGCCGCCAAGAAAGTACAAGGGTAGATCGTTTGCCGTCGAATCCAGATAAAGATGGATTAAGGAGTAGGATGAAGAAAAACAAACAGATGATGTAGCATAGAAGATGATGACACCGATACCTTAACAAGTTGTAACGTTACCCATACGTTAAAACTCGACTATTTGTGACCGTCTAGTGTGTGCGACTCGGCTATAGACTAGACCCTACATGCAGTCTCAGTTTACTATAACCGTTGGCTCTGATACCAATCTGTCACACCCTCAATTTCCACGAGCGGGGTTTTACCGCGAGGCGCGTGACACACCAGGATCTCAGTCAACGATCACAACAAACATTCAACAAACATGCATTCATATATATATATATATATATATAACCAAAATATCATGCTTTGAGCCATAAACCAGCAGCGGAAGCATTTCTTGTTTACAACCAAAAGACATATTAAAGTTTACAAAACATTGTTTATACGTTTCAAAATACTAGACGCTGTGCATGACTCCGTGCGCCTAGTCCATTGACTGCTACCTTAGCGACCTGAGAAAACATGCCAAAAAAATGTCAACATATAATGCTGGTGAGTTCACAGGTTTTCTTTCATAAATGGGTTTTATAAGTTCCAAAGATCAGATCCGTTACTACTAGGTTATAAGAACGTTAGCTAGACGTTAAGTATTTTTACTACTACGGTTGGGAACCCATTACTGAACATGAACCAAATGATGAAACCAGCCCAGATGACTGGGTTACCGATGCCTCGATAACCCGATAGTTAGAGACAATATGCACCCGCCCGGCATCCCCGCCGTCGGGTGGGGTTTGTGAGGCCCAATAGATCTATCCACATTTCCCTCGTTGTGCTTCCCGCACATTCATGGTTTCCCCCTGGGACTTTCCGAAAAGACCGTATAGTATCATAAAGTAACCATAGTATAACATGATCTTTAATAAATAAGTAAGTAGCATGTTTCTCCCCCTGGAAATAAAACAGTAAAAGCGGGGCTGTGACACTCACCTTAGGTTGCGTTACTTGAAAATAGTTAAGTAATTATGCTATGATAGCCCCAAATAGCGGCGACCTATCATAAGATATGTATAAGTATCCGGACTAATAACCCATAGGTTAACTAGTCCCCGAATGTCCAGACCATAACCATAGACGCTTGAAAACACTTTTGACTGATAAACCGACCGTGCCATACAAGACTCGACGTCCCATTGGTGACCCGACATTCCATGTGTTAGCTAAATGCAAAGTATCATGCAACATATGAAGTTAAACACTTAGCACGCGCAAGAGTTCACCTAGTCTAGCATAACGCATATTTAAAGTACAATTGAGTCCGAACACGTGTTACCAAGTCATATAGCATGTCCCGGGGTTCCTATCATGTTCCTAGATGTCAAATCATGCTTCGGGATGCCAAAATACGCTTACAACAGCAGTACACGCGATTAGAAACTAGCATGCAATTAGGAAAAGTCAACTGGTGAGTAGGGGAAAGTCAACAGGCGAGTAGGGGCTAATCGCCAGTCACATCAGGCGATTAGGCCTGTAATCGTGTGACACAGCAGGCGATTAGGGCCCTAATCGCCCCCTGTGCTGCTGTCGTGCATTTTTGCGCGTTACACCCTCCAAAACTGATCCGAAACATGTAAAAACACCCAATATCAATCCTAAACCATTTACTAACCCATTCCAAACAAAAACCCCCAATTTATCACTGATCTAACATCCTCTATGCAATTATTTCCAAAAAGGGCAAGGTACTAGGTTTCATTAACTAACCTTATCTTTCCTTAAATGGAAACAATCAGATTTCATCTCCTACAAGTTTGCAAATCAACATTTCTCTGTTTTAACATCTCCCTAGTGTAAATCCTAACAACATTCCGTCATTAATCATACCATAATCATCCTAGATCTTCAAGAATCATCCAAATGGATCAAATACACATTTTCATCAAAACACAACAACAATAGCTCAAACTCTTAGATAATCATCCTAATAATCTCTACATAACAGAAGTACAACCATTTCATGGAAATATTCATGTTATAAACACCAAGAAGATCAACATATGCATGTAAACTTCACATATAGCAAGTATTATGGTGTAAACTTGTTTTAGAACTCTTTTCAAAGGGTTTTAAAGACACAAACTTAGCAAAACAAGGTCTGGACTTTTGGGGAACCAAAACAACAACTTTACAAAGGTTAGAGATGAAGAACACACCTTGGATTTTATCAAAGAAGGGTGTGTAAGCTTGGAAATGGTGATTTTTGTAGCAAAACAAGTTCCAGAGGTGTTCTAGGGTGTGTGGGTGGCTTAGGATCAGTTAGGGTTGCTCTAAGGGTGTTTGGGGAGTTAAGGGTTCTATTTATAGGTGTTTTGACCCGTTCACAGCAGTGCAGGCGAGTAGCAGATCTTAGCAGGCGATTAGGGGCCTAATCGCCTGACACTTCAGGTGATTAGGGGCCTAATCGCCCCCTAAGCCTTCCCAATCGCCTATAGACAGGCGATTAGGCAATCTACTGATTCCTAATCGCCTGTAACATCTCAGATTGGGTTTTCGGCGCGTTAAACACTATTTTAACACATATAAACACGCATTTAACATACCAACAAGTCACGTAATGATTATAAACACATAATGCATGTTAACTAACACCTTTACATCCGTTCACCAATTCCCGGGACTCGAGACTTGCGTGTGTGTGCTAAACCCGGTGATTCCACGAATCACCAATCCTTGTACACATGGTTATGGACCGACTCCCGATGATCCCGTGGATCATCGTAACGACTCCCGATGACTTCCTAGAATCATCATAACGACCCGACTGATCTAGTTAAGTATGTAATAAGTATGACTCGCTAAGGTAGACTTGCTAGTTTAGTCAACGTTACTAACCTGGGTTTGCCGGGTGTCACGCGGGTGCTTTTCGAAACAGACAAATCTAACATGAAATAACAAAATGTGTGTACCGTAAAAGGAATATGTCACTTCTTCAGGATATTTTTAAAGGATCAACACTCAATAACATATAGAACATACTTCTAATTCTACGTGTGCACATCTTGCTCGAGTGAAGTCTTTATACAACTTTGTCACTTCCTCAAAACATTCAAAAGCTGTGATGTGAACCTAGAAAAAAACAACCAAATTGGTATCAAATAATATGTTTTGAAAATTATTGATTTAAGAGGAGTGCATGGTGGGTGATTAATTATCAGTTATCAGCTAGAGATTTATGTGCTATCTAAGAATCATGGGTTATATCTAACCGGCTTAGCAACCTTTATAATCAATGTTCCTAGCAAAACAAATCAAAATACAAAAAACAAAAAAAAAAATTCTTAACAAGCTATATAATAAATAATAATCTTATAATTATCTCACTTCTATTTCATATGAAATAATATCATTAAATCTTAATGTCATGTTTATCTCTTATTTTTTTATATTTGTTTTCTTAGCTAATTTTTTTTATTTTTCCCTTATTAAAATCCATTTAATATTTCATTTATTAAACCTCATAAATATAAAATTTTCAAATTTAATACTAAATAAAAAAATAAAATAAAAATGTTATAACATGTGTGATACACAAATCTCTAACTTAATAATAAATAAAAACACACGTTGATCTATCTATTATTATCCAATACGCCATCATTTGAAGCAACTATTTTTTTGTTTCCCTCCTTTTTCCTATTCTATTAATAATATACTAGCTTTTATCCCGGGAGTGTCCCGGGGTTGAAAAATATAACCATTCTAATAATACTAATACTAATAGTAATAATTATTACTCTTGTAATTAAATAAATAAAAAAATAACCTTGCTATAAGGTGACACCATGTGTTGCAGTGTTGCGCGATTCTTTCTCCTAGCTTCTCTTGATGAAGTATACCTATGCATCTTTAGAAGAGTAAAATTCCAATGATAGCATGACGATTGGGCTAAATTTCAACATTGTATATAAGAACCTGGTTTAAAAGAAAAAAACATGATTAATGAATAACCTGAACACTTTGTGTTTTTTACCTGGTTTAAAAGAAAAAACATGATTAATGAATAACCTGAACACTTTGTGTTTTTTTCCTGTATGAACGAAACCCCCATAAAAAATAGTCGTTTTTTTCTCCGTTTTTTATATAGCACTATGGTACTCGTTGGAAAGATAATAAAACACTTGTTAATTTGGTGTAATTTTTTTCTTTAAAAAATCTCGTATATAAAAGATATTAACGTTTAAAAATGATGGGAGGAAACATTAGAGAGAAAAATCTAAATTTGTTTTTAAATTCTTAAAGAGATTAGGGTTAGATAAGTGTAGGAGAATGGATGAAAACAAAATAAAAAAATAAATTAAAAACTCTCACCTCAACGTGCCACTTGGCACATTCAAAGGAAGGTTGAGGCCTCCATTGAATGTCACCTCATCAATATTCAATTCTTTTATTATAAATTATATTATAGGTAGAGGTTCGGGTACAAAGGAGTGTTTTTGTGAGAAAGGTGAGAAATAAATGTATCCATTAGATCACATAGATGGATGGATGAGATTAAATAAGTGGCAAACTTGTAATTATGTTATAATCTAATTAAATTAATATATGGTATGAGGGTATATATGTAAAAACACTTAATTTATATTAAAAACTCATTAATTAAAACCCTTAATTTTAGGACTCACAATACATCTCTCTACTTTCTCTCTATCTCTTCCCACGTTTTTTTTATTTGTCGTCGTTTCTTTTTTTTTTCCTTCTGCATATCTATGGCCGACCACCACCATTTTAATTAATGGATCAAAGTCAACGTTTTTTTTTTCCTTCTCCATACTATAAAATCTTAATATTTATGGTGGAGTGTTTTTAGATCTTTATGATTCAAATGGTTTAGTTTATGGATGACGTCATTTATAGGAAAAAATCGCCCCCTTGAAGACGAAGCTTCTAGATCTGGAATTGGAATGGGTGTTTAACTTGAGTTTAAAACACAATAGATTTAGATGAGCAACTAACATGAGGTTAAAACACAATTAGTTTAAATGAGTGTTATAAACAGATGGTTAAAACACACGACGTTTTTGATAAAACACAATAAGTTCTTACAAGTTTAAAACACACCACATTTTTTATAAAACACAATAAGTTCTTACGAGTTTAAAACACACGACATTTTTTGATACAACACACTTACGTTTCTGAGTTTATAAAATCCCGAAAATATCTCAAATTGATTATAGATTGAAATTTCCATAATCTTGAATAGGTAATAATTACTCTAATGCCCTTTAGATTTAAATAAAACATTGCCACGTGTCACACTCACAAGCCTTCTCACCCTTCTCACAAAACACACCCTTTGTACCATAACCCCACCCATATATTATATATAAGATAATATTTATCAATTTATAATATTTATTTTTATTATTACTTTACTATATAATAAATAATACTCTTATAATAATCTCACTTCTATTTCATACAAAATAATATTATTAAATCTTAATTTCATGGTTATCTCTTATTTATTTAATATTTTTTTCTTAACTAATTCTTTTTATAATTTTTCACTTATTAATATCCATTAATATTTTAAAATAATATTAAATTTTCTAACCTAATAATAAATAAAAAAATAAAATAAAATGTTATATATAACTTGTGTGATAGATAAGTCTCTAACCTAATACTAATTAAGAGACAAACATATTTCATTGATATAACCTCGTGTAATATTAAATTTTCTACCGTAATACTAAAAAAAGAAAAGAAAAAAAGTATAACTCACTTGATACACAAGTTTCTAACATAATATTAAATAAAAAGACAAAGTAAAATAAAATAATATGTAAATAGTACGTTATAGTTCATTTTTTCAAAAAAAAAATTAAATAAATAAAATAAAAAAAATCTTGATGTTTGTTTATGTTAGAAATATAGGTGGAGATACATGGCACTTGAGGCCACCCAACCTTTAAATTGGCACCAGTTCTTCTTTCCTTTTAACCCTAAACTACTTTATCCCTTGGGAGCTTCATGGGATAGAAAATCTAACATAAAATGATAAAATGTGTTTACCATAAAAAGAATAAGCCGTTTTTTCAGAAAAAAATTTTGTAAATAATTAACACCCGATAATTCATAAAACATACTTTAATTCTACGTGTGCACCTCTTGTTGGAGTGAAGTCTCTAGACAACTTTGTCATGTTCCTAAGACACTCTAAAGCTGCGATGTGAACCTGAAAAAAAAAACAATCAACAACAACCATACCCAGTAGATCTCACAAACGGCAAAGCTATTCGTAGGGTTTGAGGAGGGTGGGATGTAGGCAAGTCTTACCTCTAACCATATGGAGAGAGAGGCTGCTTCCAGAGATACACTCGGCTCAAAACAAACTAAAAAAAACAATTAAATTAGTATCAAATGAAATGTCATGATGATGATGATAGGCGACTCTAAGGTATAAAGTGAGCATTTGTCAAAGAATGACATACTTTTTCAATCTTTATTATGGATATACAATTGATCACCCTAGGTGACACCAAATAAAACAATCAATAGGTAAACACTGAAGATCTATTTTGAAGATAAATAATACTTATCTAATGGTTATCGACTAAAAAGTTTTTGGAAAGTAACTTTTCATGTCTCCCGACTATTTTCTTTACTCATGCATAATTTAAGTATTTATTTCAATAATCACCATATGTCTGTCGATTTCAAAGAACATACATCAAAAACGATTTAAGAGGCGTGCGTGGTATGGTGATTACCTATGACTTATTAGCTAAAGATTTACTTAGTGTCTAAGAATCATACCTAACCGGCTTAGCAATCTTTTTATTGATGTTCCTAGCAACACTAATCTTAATACAAAAATACAAAAAAAATATAGATTTTTACCAAACTGACTACGACTAATCCATTTATAATATATTTTAGTTTTTTACAATATGTTTTATGTTATAAATTAAACTGATTAGGTATTTTATATTATACTTATAACTTAAAAAAGAAATTGGTATAAGATTTTATAATTAAAGCTTAAATGTTTTATATACGTTTGTGTTTTTTTAGTAAAATTTTAATACATTATTTTACGGAAAAAAAATAAAAATTTCGGGTTGAATGAGTCGTGTTCGGGTCAACTCGCGAATATTCGGGCCTTGTTCGGGTTCATATGTATGACACAATTTTCGGGTTCAAGTTCATGTAAAATTTTCAAATTCGGATCGGGTTGAACTCGCTAACCCACGAACACAACACATTTAGCACCCCTAGTTTTTAATAGAAAATTTGGGCTAAAAAGTTCTTGGGCTGAAATCATATTTGACGCACTGTGGGCTGTTTACTGTCCGTATCACCAAGAAGCTGGGCTGCTCCGTTTATTTTTTGCTTACACGTGGGCTCCAGTTATTTATTTGCCTTCTTTTTTCTATTGGGCTCAGCCTCTTTCCCACTTTCTTTGTTTTTTTTCCTTTTCAATTCAACTTCCTTTAGAAACTCTTTTCCGCTCCCATTGTTCGCGACTTGAACAACTTTCTACGATTACAAAAAAGTTAAATTAAAAAATAAATAATAAATACGATAAAAAATCTATGAAAAAGATCTGTTTAAATAATACACAAAATACACCGAATAAGAGATATGTTTTGCAACACATCAATACGAATTTGATTTAATAAAGGAATCAGACTCGGAAATGATCTGATTATAGGAATTACAAACGAAAATTTTGAGCAAAATCAAAAGGTTGAAATCGCTCAAATAGATCATAAGGGACGAAAGGGATTTTAGGCCAGAGTATAAATGTATAATTGTGCATTTTTGATTTTTTTGAAAGTCAAAGTCAGCTTTAACTATTTGACTATTTTTTTAAAATTATTCGGAAGCCATTTTTTAGAGGAACAATTACTTATAAGTAAATAAATATTAAGTTTTGTTTTTAAAAGTAAAAAAATAAAAAAAAGTTTTGATTTTATCAATACTTTATTGGTTTAGTAATATGGATTAGTTTTGGAGAAATATATCCATAAGTCAAAGAGAGAAAAGTGTAGAGGATTAATCATGTGATATGATCAAATATGAACATTCGTGTGATACTAAAACATCCTATGAATAGGTGCAATTAAGTGAGTAGATAAAAAATCAAACAATCTATATATATTGTGTAATGCAACTGCAAAGAACATGGATACAACAATGTATGTGACAATCATGATCCATGATAGATCAAGTAGAAAAGTTTGCTGCAATCAAAATGGAGGTTGTGTGAAGCGATTAATGTTGAAGGAAAAAATGTGAAGAAGACATTAAATCATTTGATATACTCAAAGAAAGGTGGTGAAAGCATAGGTGTGTGAAAAAACTTAAAAAAAAAAAAACTATACGAGAACGGCAGTGAGTGCTTAAATATTTGTGTGAGACATACAAGAAAGATGTGAAACCAATCGTGTGAACGAAGAAGATTATATGAAAGATCGACCAGAACCAAAAGTGACACAATCAAATCTGTGATCAAGATGAAGAAATGTGATACGATACTGAGAAACATATGAAGAATAATGCTGTGAGACCAAAAATAGAACAATAAGTTGTGAAACGAGATATGAAGCAATTGAAATTAGTCATATGGACAAAAGAAAATGTCAAAAAGAAAGTGGTGAATTCACAAGATATGGGACTACTATACAAATGAGTGATCAAGACCAACAAAGATTATTACAAAGTTTGATTACGGGAGAGAATGTTAGAATTTAATCAAGTTTTATAACCTAAGCATTAGTTTAGGCGGTTAACTATCTTAACCAACATACCTCGTTGTAACAATCACAATGGTTTGGTACTATAAATACCAGTCATATTTCTCATTTGTACTTAGAATGTTTGATCAATAAAGCTTACATCTTTTACATTCTCTGTTGTCTCTCCAATCCCCGGTACATACATACGTACATACGCACAAGATTTAGAGACACAATAAGAGGATTGTTTTATTTGTTTCATTTACCGTACGTATCTATCATACAATTAGTATAAATTCTAGGTAATTTTTTTTTTATAAATTTTAATTAGGCTATAATGGTTCTTGTGGTTTTTATATTAAAACCGTCAGGTTAGAACATACATGACCCGAAACCCATATTTCATAAATCTAGAAGATGAAACCAACCCATATATATATTGCAAAAGATTCTATTACACGGTTCTAAATGCTCGAGTGTAAGGTTTAAACCATAAAACACTCACTGACCCACTACTACCAGACATGCACTTTATTTAAACTAGTGGGAATGTCTACGCGTTGCGACGGATGTTCTGTTTTGTGACCTTGTAGTTGAAGGAGTAATCCTATTTGGAGTTAAATGGGTTCAAGATAATGCTAATAGGTTTAGATAAGTATTAGTATTTTATTTTAATTAGAATATGGTTATCTAGTTTGGTTTAATAATTTATTTAATTGGTGTTTGAGTTATACTAGGTTTAGGTTTAGTTTAGTATAAATAGATGGTTAAGGCTATTGTAATTTGTGCTCAATAATAAAAGTTTTCTTTGTGTTTCGTCTAGGGCCTGATTTTCCAACAATTGGTATCAGAGCTTGGCGGGTTTGAGAGTCGTTTTCTGAGAAGACAGAGCAGCCCCAAGGGGCTGCAACTGCGGTTTCACCGGCTGTGGTTGGCCTATGCAATATTTGATGTGTAAGGGTCGGTGGAAAATAATTAGCTGTTTTGGAGGAACTAATTTTGCATAGGTCAGTGCTCTATGTCATGGTGACGTTGTCATTCGGTATTTACGATGCTAGATATATTTTTGTGGTGGGTGGTTGCCTGGTTAAAATATATCTAAAGTAAACCATGGATTAATCGAATTTAGTGGAGATGATTCTAACATCAGGGTGTCAATCGAGGTCGGGTTTCGAAAGCTTCTTAGCCGTGAAGAAAAAAAACAGCGGGTGTTGTTTTTCTCGGGCAGATAACAAACCAACGTATTTTGGTGCAGTATAAACGAGATCAGCAGGGGCTGAAGGGGGTTCGTTTAGCAACCAAAGATGACAGAATAGTGATGGCTGGTCGTGTTGGCGGTCGATAGCAACGGGTGCAGATCGATCAGGGAAGTTTTTCGTATAAAAATCCGATCAAGGTTACTTTCATTTATGTGGTTCACATGGGAAAAAAGGAGATGGTTTTGTTGTTCAGGTGGTGACCGGTGATTGGTTCAGAGGTGATGAACCTGATCGCAGTAGCAACTTTCATCCAAGTTTGATCGTGTTTTATTTTTGTCAGTGACTCTTTCTTGCCAAGGAGGAAAATCGCAGCGCGGGGCTTGAATTCTTTTGGCAGAAAAACCAACGGGCGTGTCGTTAGAAGAACGAAAGAGCGAGGGGCTTAGGAATTCGTTTGGCGACCGAGGGACGTATCAACAGGTGGTTGGTGTCTTTGTTAGTGGTTGATATTAGCGGGGGCATATCAAGGAGGAGTGTGACAAGGTGGTAAAACTATGATCATAGAAGGGTTCAACCGTTTTTAGTATCAAGTAAAGTGCAGTGGGCACTCAAACTGTGAAGACTTTGGACGTGGCCAAGGTAGAGGTCAGGGGGTCCGGCAAAGGTCGAGATTATCCAGGAAGAACTTGGAGTAACGGTGCGGATGTGAGCAAATGGATCCAAATTAGGATTAAGGGGGTGAATGAATGAGTAATCCTATTTGGAGTTAAATGGGTTCAAGATAATGCTAATAGGTTTAGATAAGTATTAGTATTTTATTTTAATTAGGATATGGTTATCTAGTTTGGTTTAATAATTTATTTAATTGGTGTTTGAGTTATACTAGGTTTAGTTTAGTACAAATAGATGGTTAAGGCTATTGTAATTTGTGCTCAATAATAAAAGTTTTCTTTGTGTTTCGTCTAGGGCCTGATTTTCCAACAGTAGTTGTTGGCACCATTCCTTGCGAACTCTTAGAATGGCTAATGTACTTAGATGTGACCCATTGAGTTGTCATGGTTTGTTTTTCTTACTACAATATTATAAACAACTTAAAAAATATATCTTTAGTTTGCACGAAAAATAGACATAAAACATCATTTACCTCCAAAAAGTATGCAATTTCAAGGCCACTGATTAATAGACTATGTATAAATTAGGAAAATATTGTATCATTAGTAGATAATATTTCCTCTCCTTTAGGAGATTTGTTATGTATTATTTATACCCATTATGATTAATGAAATCATCAAGGAATTATACAATCCTATATGGTATCACCCTATTGATCCTCCCCTCAAAACCCTACTGCCGCCGGTCCCTTTCTTCTTCTTCTTCCTGTTTCCATTTTTCTTCCCTTTGCTCCTCATGGACTCTAAACTACATCCGGCTATGGCAATCTCCAACATCCGAAATTTCATTCCCATAACTCTTGAAAAAGAATCGCCCCACTACACAACCTGGTTAGAGCTCTTTCAAATTCATTGTCGCGCCTATGAGGTGCTTGACCATCTCTTTCCAAAACCCTCTGAATCCGCTGCCTCTTCCTCCTCTGAAAAGAAAGAAGCCGACCCTAAGGATGCCATGTGGTCTCGGCTGGACGCCCTTGTGCTCCAGTGGATATACGGGACCATCTCTAATGACCTCCTCCATATTATCTGTGTTCCTGGCCAATCCGCTTATCAGGCCTGGACGGCTCTCCAAAACGAGTTCAACGACAATAGCAATACTCGTGCCATCTTCTTAGGCCAGGAGTTCGCCAACCTCAACCTTGCTAACTTCTCCTCTATGACAGCCTATCTGCAACACGACAAGTTACTTGCTGACCAGTTAAACAGCCTTGGCTCGCCTCTTGACAATCGTATGCTTGTTCTACAGGTTCTCACCGGGTTGACGGAACAGTTTGACGGTATCTCCACGGTTCTACAAAACCGTGACCCGCTCCCTGATTTCGCTGAAGTTCGGTCCCGTCTTACTAATGAAGAAGCAAAGAACAAGCGCCAGACCGCCTCCGCTGCCCAGCACGCAGCCACGGCTCTGGCTGCTGTCACCGCTACCCAGCCAGCATCGGAAGACCAGGGTTCTGCTCGCAATCGTTCGCGGGGACGTGGCAAAGGCCGTCCTCGTGGTTATAATAACAACAACAGAAATCGGCAGCCACAAACCCTCCCAACCATCCATATATTGTCTTCCCGAGTTCTTGGACGGCAAACCAATGGTCGACCCTGCTGAATAATTCTTCTCAGCCGTGGACTGCAGCCTCCGGCTCCTCTGCTAGGCCACCATGCCCGTACCCCTCACGGCCTACACAGCAGCAAGGCCAAGGTATTTTGGGCTCTCATCCGGACCAGGCTCATTATACATACACTCCCACGGACATAGAACAAGCCCTCTACACGATGGCGCTCAACCCACCCGATCATGGCGTTATGGACACTGGTGCCTCTTCACACTCTGCCAACCAGCAAGGTATATACTCTCCGTCTAATTTTAATACGTGGACTAATAAATTTGTAATTGTTGGTAATGGTCAATCTATCCCCGTTGTGGCACAAGGTAACCAAGTCCTACCACCACCATTCCCACCTTTAAAACTAAACAACGTACTTTTTGCCCCACACATCATTAGAAACCTAATCTCTGTTAGACGATTAACCACTGATAACCTTGTTTCAATTGAATTTGACCCTTTTGGTTTTCTTGTGAAGGATCTCAAAACTCGGGCGCCCATCCTTAGATGCAACAGTACCTGCGATCTTTATCCACTGACCGCTCCTCTATCCACAACATTAAAACAACCATCCGCCTTCACCACCATCACACAAGATCGCTGGCATCAACGTCTAGGACACCCGGGAAACAATCTTTTGCAGTCTTTAAAATTATCGTCTTTCATTGATTATTCCAGAATAAATAAAACTTTATGTGAACCTTGTGTGTTTGGGAAGAGTACTAAACTTCCTTTTTCTGATTCTATGAATGTTACTTGCATGCCTTTTGATATTATTCATAGTGATCTTTGGACCTCACCCGTCCTTAGCACGGGAGGTCACCGTTATTACGTGTTGTTTCTTGATGATTACACTGATTTTTTGTGGACTTTTCCACTCTCAACTAAATCACAAGTATTTGCAACATTTAACAATTTTTACAATCACATCACCACCCAATTTGAAAGAAAAATCAAACAATTCCAATGCGACAATGGCACCGAATATGCAAAAAATAATTTTTACAATTTTTGTAATACCAATGGCATGCATTTTCGGTTTTCATGTCCCCACACCTCCTCTCAAAATGGAAAAGCGGAACGCAAAATCCGCACCATTAAAAACATGCTTCGCACCCTTCTTGCGCAAGCATCCTTACCCCCCAACCTTTGGCACCATGCCCTTGCCACTGCCACTTACTTGCTAAACATCCTTCCCACTAAAAACCTGAAATTTAAATCACCCACCTCCTTATTATATCAATGCCAACCGGAATATGAACATCTTCGTGTTTTCGGTTGCCTTTGTTATCCAATCACCCCCTCCACAACCATCAACAAACTAACAAACCGTTCTCACCCCTGTGTATTCCTCGGTTATCCCTCTAATCACCGTGGATACAAATGCCTCAACCTCTCCACGAATCAAATTGTTATTTCTCGACACGTACAATTCGAGGAGACAATTTTCCCATTCGCCATCCAATCCCCTTCCAAGCCCACAACCTATGATTTCTTAAACCCAACATTAAACCCTCTCCTTTGGCCCCATCTCTCTTCGTCTGCCCCATCGGCCCAAGCCACAAGCCCAATACCGCCCACTTCTCCTATACCACCTACATCTCCAAATACCACCTCCTCACAGACTCACCCTATGCCTAGCCCAAATCCCACTTCTACCGTCCCAATACCACCCACTTCTGCCCACTCGCCCAGTCACTCACTGGCCCAATCCCACACCAACACAACTCCTCACGGCTCTCCTACCAGCCCACCCAGTGACTCATCTACACCCGGCCCATCTCCCTCCCAACCAGCCCAACACACGTCTGTCCCACAGCCGAGTCCAGACCCAGTCCCTCCTCCTGATACGACCACGGCTCATCCCCGTACCATTCGCACTCGCTCCATGAGTGGAATTGTCAAACCAAAACAATTGTTTAACCTTCACACTACCACTCTCCAACCCATACGCAAAAATCCTAAGGTTGCCTTGTCCACTCCGGAGTGGTATACATGCCATGACCGATGAATTTAGTGCCCTTATTAAAAATAAGACCTGGGAGCTTGTACCTCGCACCCTTGACATGAATATTATTCGTAGTATGTGGCTCTTTAAACATAAATTCAGGTCCGATGGAATGTTAGAACGGTACAAGGCACGGTTGGTTTGTGACGGACGTGGTCAGCAGGCAGGTATTGATTGTGGGGAAACTTTTAGTCCGGTTGTTAAACCGGCGACTATTCGTCTCATTTTATCACTGGCACTGGCTCAATCTTGGCAGATCAGCAGCTGGATGTCACTAATGCCTTTTTACATGGCACCTTACATGAGACAGTCTACATGTATCAACCCATGGGGTTTCGCAACCGTGACTATCCATATCATGTGTGTCGTCTAAAGAAGTCATTATATGGTCTTAAACAGGCACCACGTGCGTGGTATCAACGCTTCACCGATTTTGTTCTCTTACAGGGTTTCCGGCAGAGCAAATCGGATAACTCTCTGTTTATTTACAATCAGGGACGTGACATTGCTTATCTGTTGATATATGTTGATGACATCATTCTCACCACATCGAATGAAGGTCTTCGTATTCGGTTAATGAACAGTCTTATTTTCTGGGTATTCAGGTCACTCGCACGGGCAACAGTCTTTTCCTCTCTCAATCGGCTTACATCAAAGATATCATCCATCGAGCCGCTATGGATTCCTGTAAACCGGTTGCTACACCAGTCGACACACAGCCCAAACTGAGTGTTGACACAGGACCGCTTCATGATGATCCTACCTCTTTTCGTTCACTTGCAGGTGCCCTTCGGTATTTAACCTTTATTCGACCTGACATCTCATATGCCGTGCAACAAATATGCATGCACATGCATGCTCCTCGGGTCGCTCACTGGAATGCTATGAAACGAATCATTCGCTACCTTCAAGGCACTCCTGATCTCGGCCTTCACTTGGGTCCCTCTGATACTGGCTCACTTCGTGCATACACTGATGCGGATTGGGCGGGTTGCCCTGACACGAGACGCTCCACTTCGGGTTACTGCGTTTATCTGGGTGACAATCTCATCTCCTGGTCATCCAAACGTCAGTCCACCATTAGTCGCTCCAGTGCTGAAGCAGAATATCGAGGGGTTGCTAATGTGGTTGCTGAAATATGCTGGCTTCGTAACCTCTTCCTAGAGCTTCATTGTCCAATCACGCGTGCAACTATCGTGTACTGTGATAATGTCAGTGCTATTTACCTGTCCGGCAACCCAGTTCAACATCAACGTACAAAACACATTGAGTTAGACATTCATTTTGTTCGGGAACAGGTACAGAAGGGCAATGTTCGTGTTTTACATGTCTCCTCCCTGCACCAGATAGCCGACATCTTTACTAAAGGTTTGCCACGGGTTCTCTTCGATGATTTTCGCTCCAGTCTAAGCATTCGTCCACCATTGGCTTCGACTGCGGGGGTTTAATAGACTATGTATAAATTAGGAAAATATTGTATCATTAGTAGATAATATTTCCTCTCCTTTAGGAGATTTGTTATGTATTATTTATACCCATTATGATTAATGAAATCATCAAGGAATTATACAATCCTATACTGATGTCATCCTGGAAAAAGAATCTACCATACACAAACATATATTAAGAATTTACAATGAAAAGTTGACATAACTGTTGAAAAAAATCGTATAAAATAAGCAATAAAATGATAGTGCAGAGAACAAAATGTACAACTTATGGAAACTAAAAGTAGCATAATAAGATTTTGTAACCAATTGGTGGGTACCAAGGGTAGTCGGGACATCGTTCACATGGGCGTATGAGGTACTTTTGTAACCAATTAGTGGGTACCCCGGGTAGTTGGAATATCGTTTGTTGGCCGTTCGAAAAAAAAGAGCATAATAAGAAGTGTCATTTAAAATCCTACTGCCATAACAGTTGGGCATTTATGAGGAACATTTTGAGACAATCAAGAGGTCACTGTAAACCTACAACAAAATATGTTTAACAATAGCACATATGTTAGAAACTGTAAACAACAAAGTTCATTGCAATACTCAAACTTATGGTATGCTTAATCAAGAATTTAACACTAACGCTTTATAACAGGCGTGACTTGCAATCTTCTAAATTTTTCTTATGCAAAGGGATCTCAAAGGTGCGTACCTTTCTACTACAAAGACTTCATCTTTGGTTGCTCAGCCACTATATGACCTCCATCTTTCTGGATGAATGTATTACTTTTTTGGAAGAAAAAGTTGTTGGTAAGCATGAACAACAAAGCATGTCATTTGCATATCTTCAATTGCTTTTCTGAATTGGCCAAATTCGATATCACTGATATTGGGTTACCAGATATGTATTCCATCAAAAGCCTCTAGAAGCTTTTGTTCATTAGAGCTTCTAGAGTTCAATAGGTGACCAAAAAACACATTCCTAAGCTATAAATACTTAGCATTACAATTAGTGCCATAAACAACTGCATATAATCAATAACATGAATTACACCCTATACCAAAAGGTAAAAAAGCTACATTCAACGGCAAAGCGAGGTGAAATTCGACGTTAAAGAACAACTTATTTCGTTAATTAATATATATTTCTTGATTTTTAACAATATGAAACTAAGTGCCTACTTTAATCTTAGTGTGAAGTGTGTACTTTATACTGATACAAAACTACAAATAATGGTTTCATCCATTTCATATTTGCCCTATAACAAAGAACTTGGTTATTCCAGATTGTTGGTCGCCTTGTTAATTGCCTCCTGGGGTTCCTCCGAGAATGTTGGCTATGCCGCCTCAACAATTAGGAAATTGCATGAACCTTCGAAATCAAAAAGACATCTACCAAATGATAAAACAATACCTATCTCATACAATATTATATAACATGGAATATTAGTCAATAATTATATTTTTGGTTCTTGTGGTATTATTTTTACTAAAGTAGTTCTAGAGGTACGTCTAATTTTTAAGTTATCATCCATGATTTTAAACTTTTATCACATGAATATTTTGGTCTTTCTTTCTTTATTTTCTTTTTCTTTTAGTAGATGTTGACCCCCATTTTTGTTGTCGACACATTCGTTATCTTCTTTCACTTGGGACCACTTGTATCCCCTGTTGTCATTCTACCTTAAATGATTTTATATATTATTTATGACGTTCACAGGTAGTAGTTTAAACTTCATGCCTATCCACAGATTCATGAGGTTTGCTTCATGCACATGTGTTCTTTTTTCTCCAATGAAATAAAATATTATTTTAAAAACCGAGAAACAATTAGGAAGTTGTAATCGCAAACATGGGACGTATAAAAAGTTTAAATATACAGCATAAAAAAGGTTATGAATATATCGATGGCACTCTCCATTTTCAAAGAAATACAATGAAGAAAATCATAAATCGCAATTGCTGTTGAATAATGAAATGAACATAGGAATGAATTGAAAAGGTAATGGAGTTGATGAGGCAATGGAATAGACAAAGGAACGAAGTGGATAACTATCATTTTACTGTCTTGTTTGGTTAGCATATGAGAAAACAATAAATCATTACTTAATTTGTATTGTTTGGTAGGCAAGATAAGTTGAAGGAATAAATTGGCGAAAAGTGGTAGCGGTGATGGTCGGTGGGTGGCGGTGGTCGATAGGTAGTGGTGGTCAGCGGTGGTTCGTAACTGTGGGCGACGACAGAGGTTGGTGGGTGGTGGGTTGTGGTTGGCGTCGGCTAATGGGTTTTAGGTTCGTAGAATACTTTTATTTAAATAATTGTAGTTTATAAAAGTATTTGAATTTTTAAGATATTTGAAATTAATTTGAGTGAAATACTACATGGTGTTTGGTTTATAAGTTTACTAATTTTGAATTCAGTGTTACATAGGTTGAATAAATGAAATTTTATATACAAAATAATAAAAAAGTCATACTTTTAAAAACCTATGTATTTTACGGACTGGATAAAATAGTGCCTTACATATTTTGATTAAATATAATGCAATCGGTTAACATATAAAGTCGTCAAGATGTCTTTGAAATATGAAGTTTGAAGTACTATTTAGTTATTGTAACATTTTAATTACTTATTAGAGTTAATAGCCAAAATCGTCCCTGAGGTTTGGTCACTTTTGCCACTTCAGTCCAAAACCCAAACTTTTTAAATCTGGGTCCGCAGGCTTTTGATTTTTTTGCCACATTCGTCCCTGACACTAACCCAGTTAACTTATCTCGTTAAGTTGGGGGGTATTTCTGACTTCTTGCCTACACTTTTATTTTTTAATATTTTTACTTAATGAGTGGGACCCACCTCCCCCACCTTCTTCTCCACCATTTAGACCTGCCACATCATCACACACCACCACCACCACCCTCACACAACCACCACCACCACCACCCTAAACCCACCACCACCTGCCATTCTTTCAAAACCACACACACATATACTGAATAGAGAGAGATAGCACAGGAATTCTAGAGAGAGAGACAGAGAGAGAGACAGAGAGAGGGATCTGAGAGAGTAGCCCTAAACAACCATCATCTCCGCCGCCAAAACCACCATAATCGTAACCCTAAACAACCATCATCTCTACCGCCACAACCACTGTGAACCACGATTAACCACCACAGCTCACTGTGACCATCCACCATCTCCGGCCACCAACACCATACGACCTCCTCCCTCGAAGCCTGTCACCACCGACGAGCACCATCACAGCCCTACCTTCGCCATTAATACCCACCAGACAACCCCTCATGTGCCGCTATTAACCACCATTGACCAACACCTTGATAACCTCACCACCGTTAGTCGCTTCAACCATCACCTCCACCTTCAACCAAATATTATTGAGAACAATAAGGTAGGTTCGGGGCTTTACCTGTGTGGTCAGATCTGACCCGGTTCCTCTCTTCCGCCTCTTTCTCTCTCTGCGTCTGTCTCTCTCTCCTCTCTGCTCTCTCTCTCTCTCTATTTCTCTTTGCGTCTGTCTCTCTCTCCTCTCTCTCTATCTCTCTCTGCGTCTGTAGTCTCTCTCTCCTCTCTGCTCTCTCTCTCTCTATCTCTCTGCTCTCTCCCTCTCTCTCCTCTCTGCTCTCTCTCTCTATCTCTCTCATCTCTCTCTCTATCTCTGCTCTCTCTCTCTCTCTTAAAGTATGTTTTTTATTTTTTTCTTGTATTTATTTAGCTTTAAATACAAAATGTCTAAAATGCCCTCGATTTTGTAGGCAAAAAGTCAAAAATGCCCCTAGAGTTAACGAGATAAGTTAACTGGGTTAGTGTCAGGGACGAATGTGGCAAAAAATCAAAAGTCTGCGGACCCAGATTTAAAAGGTTTGGGTTTTGGACTGAAGTGACAAAACCTCAGGGACGATTTTGGCTATTAACTCTTACTTATTATTAGGTTTCTAACTAGTCTATTACACTGCTGTACATTGACAAAATATTAAGAAATAAATATAGGAGAAAATAGTATGAATTAAAATTTAATAATTAAATTTTTTGACCGATAATAAGTTTATATTTTCATTTCATCAACAGGGCAAATTACATAAGGATCGCATGTAGACGGGCAACAAACAACGTTGCCATTCCCATCTAAATAGATAACCCCTAAAACAATTAGTGTAAAAAATAAATATAAAAGTGTGACACTTGGCAATGATTAAATATATATTTTTTTATTTAATAGTATTATTAGAAATTGTATGAGAATATGTCACGTGACATTACTTGAAATCGTTTATTAGAATAAGGCTCCAAGGAAATTGGGATTCATGTAAAAAAAGGAATAACCGAATTTCCCTTTTATTACTCGCGTCTAATGTTGCGTCCTTCCCTAAAAATTTTCATCTAACTTCATCCAGCTCCATCCTCGCATGCTATTACAATGCCACATTATTCGTATTCAACCACCATAAACGCAAGCCAGTACATTGAACCATTCAACTTCGATTGAGGCTTTAAAGTAAACCCCATGGCTTAGATAGGAGATAGAAGAAAAAAGTTTTTACTCTACCATTAAATGTCATTCACTTACTAGTCCCACAACCAATCGAGTGGTGCTAGGGTTTGATCTCCATACGATAAAATAGGAACCGCGCCCTCTCTGTATTAATTAACATATATTAATAATTACATAGGAGACCTCTATTTTAGGATAGAGATAATCATACAATTAATATACAATCAGTCTATACCTATAACTCTATTATACCCTCGCAGTCAAGCGGAAGGTCACCGTATGTTGAGACTGTCTCTGAAATCTTTGAAAAGAACGTGATGTAGGCCCTTGGTGAAAATGTCCACAACTTGATATCGGGATGGTACGTGAAGAACCCGAACTTGACCACGTGAAATTGTTCTCGAACAAAGTGTATATCCAACTCGATGTGCTTTGTACGTTGATGTTGCACAAGATTCCTAGACAAGTTGGTAGCGCTAACGTCGTCACAATATACCAAGGTGGCCTGAGATAAAGGATGATGCAGGTCAAGAAGGAGGTTGCGTAACCAGCAAATTTCGGTGACTACATTCGCGACCCCCGCTATGCTGCTTCGGCACTGTAATGGGAAACGGTATTCTATCGCTAAGACGACCATGAAATAAGGTTCTCACCAAAATAAATACCGTAACCACTCACAGAACATCGTGTGTCTGGGCATCCTGCCCAGACCGCGTCTGTATATGAAATTAGCGATTGGTTTGATCCGCCGTGCAATGTCAAACCAAACGCCCAAGTCCTCTTGATGTATTGAATGATTCGTTTAAGCACATTCCAATGGTTGAGATGAGGAGAGTGCATGTGCATGCACACCTGTAGAACAGTGTATGAGATATCTAGGCGAGTGAACGTTAAGTATTGAAGTGCACAGGTGAGACTGCGAAACAAAGTTAGATCATGGAAAGGCTGATCGCTAGTCGTCGCACTGATCTTGGTACTGGTGTCAACTGGATTAAAAGACTGCATGCCTGCTCATGTAATAATGTCAATCGCATAGGACTGCTGGGAGAGAAACATTGTGTCTTTGGTGTGCGGCACAGAAAAACCTAGAAAGTAGCTGAGGGGACCTAAGTCCTTCATAGCGAATTTCCTGACAAGTTTTGCCATGAGAGAGTAACGAAGCTTATCTGACAAAGTGACCAGAAGAATATCATCAACATAGAGAAGTAGATAAGTTAAGTGAGAGCCTTGATGTAGGGTGAACAGAGAAGCTTCACACTTGCTGTGATGGAAACCAATTGAGGGAACAAAATCCGTGATCCGCTAGTACCAAGCTCGGGGTGCCTACTTGAGCCCGTATAAAGATTTCTTAAGAGAGCAGACATGATCCGAAAATTGTTTATTACGAAATCCCATCAGTTGATACATGTACACTGTTTCATGGAGATTCCCATGAAGAAATGCATTTGTAACATCCAGCTGATGAACGAACTAATGTTTTCATAGAACAATGGAGAGCACTATTCGAATAGTAGCCGGTTTCACCACCGGACTAAATGTCTCACCACAATTGACACCTACCTGCTATAAACGACCATCACAAACCAATCTAACCTTGTACCGTTCTAATGTGTCGTCCAACCTATATTTATGTTTGAATAACCACATACTCCTTATAACATTCATATTAGGGTGTCTAGGTACAAATTCTAAAGTTCCATTTCTAGTCAATGCATTGTACTCAGTAGTCATGGCAGAGTACCATTCCGATATAGTCAAGGCATCAGCTGGTTTTTTAGGAATGGGAACGATTGAGGGGTTGGTCGTGGTGTGTAGGTTGAATGGTTATTTGGGTTTGTAAATACTACTCATTGAGCGGGTGTGAATGGTCCGTGTTTATTGGGGGTGGTGGTGGTAGTGGTGGGGAAGGTTGGGCCGTCGGTTGGGAATTGTGTTGTGAGGCGGTATTTCGGCCGTAGTTGGGTGGGTCGTGGGCCATGGGAGGCGGAATGTTAGGCGTGGATTGGTTGGGATATGGTGTAGGGAGTGTGTTGGGCTCAGTGTGTGGGCCGGAGTTGGTATTGACGGGTGGGCCATGGGTGGACGAGTGGATTGGGGCGGTTAAAGGGCCGATGGGTTGTTGTATGTGGGGACATAGATGATGTGGGAAGGGGTCGGATAAAAAATGATATGAAGGAGGAGGGGTTTCGGATTGGGAAAAGGGAAATGTCGTTTCATCGAATGCGACACGTGATCCTTACTACTAAGCCGTTATCGTGAGATGGAAGAAGATATAGAAACTTGGGAGAGGATATATAGGTTGTTAGTACGTTATCTGCTAGTTAAAAATTTGAACCTCGCAATACCGTAAGAAATTGGCAAAGATGGTGGTAGCATCAACAACATAGTAGCTACTTTTATTCTCTCCTATCTATTCAAGATAGTAAAAAAATTAGAGAGTGATTAGTTGGGGAAGGGGTTTTTGGTATTCAGTACATGCATGGATTGTTAGATTCCATCAAACATGATTCTATCTTAATTAAAGAGTAATTGATAAAGCATATCTCATTAGTCTTACTGAGACGCCACAAAAGACCCTTATTTTTTGTCACTAATATCGTTAGTGGCGACAAATCGCTCATAACTAATACCCAAAAATTGCCGCTAATTCCTATGCCGGAAAGTTTGCAAGAGATGGATTTCCAGATTCCTTACACAACAAAATACAGTTAATTTGCTTTGGGAATTTGTTATTAATCAAATTGAATTCGAAAATGAAACAAAACACGATTAATGTCTGGTTAAAATCGGTTATACATTACAAAATTTCTACGTAACATTATAAGAGATAGACGGTGGAGGTGGTTGACAGTGTCAGAGCTTGACGGTGCTGGTGGTTGATGTTGATTGTCGCTTGGAGGTTGGTGATGTGTAGGTGAAGAATGATAAAGCTGTGTTTGAGGAGGATGAAGAAGATAAGGCATGTTTGTTTGAGAAGGAGAAGTAGATGAGGGGGCGATGTTTGTCATTAGATATCTCTTTATCAAGAGCCAGGAGCTTCTTTATTAAGAGTCAGGAGCAACCCTTTACAGTATAGCACACGGATTGGGAGCAGTGGCAGTGACGACAATAGCGGCGACAACAGCCCCTTGCTATTGCTTCGTTTTTTTTGTTGTGACAAGAATTGACTATTTGAAAATTCTAAAATCAAAACTATTTATTTGATTTTTATTATATGACGTTAAGTAGCTTCGTGGAAATGTTGCTAGTGGATAAAAAACCTACGGTTTTATAAAAACATTATTTGTTTAATTGTAAAATAACATACTTTACACAAAATGGTAAATTTATTTATTTATTTATTTTGAAATAAATCAACATATTTTATTCAATATAACTTCAAGGATTACATCAAGATAGCAGGCAAGCGGGCAACAAGCTGCGCCGCCACCCTTTTCTAGATAGCAAATCCTAATCTACTGAACACAAAACCCTGCCCTCCTGCCACTGAGACATTGCTATGGACAACCCACTGAACCCTTGTCAAGAAATGAATAGCTTCTGGTGCTAGGGAACCGAAAGGTATCAAAAGCCAGGCGGACAAAAACATGTGGTTTCTCTTCACAAGCTCTAACATGCTTTTCCGCTTTCTTCATTTCTGCCCTCCTCATTGCTTGCCCAGCTATGAACCCAGTATCTCTCAAATCAGCCAGAGGAGACACCCATGTAAGATCCACCGTGTTTCCCCCGGCCCAACCAAAGACAAGCAAATCTGCTGGCCTCAGAATGGATCCCCCTTCCGTGGGGTCCGCGAGGAAGTTTACGGGGGCTTCCTTCTTGGCTGAAATCCCGTCCCGCCTTAAGATGTCCCACAAAACGTCCCGTACCCAGTCATGTCGGTACTTGAATCCAGGTAGCTCTTTGCAGTGAACTGCATGCTTCCCGAATTTATCCAGGCATGTCTTGCGGCAGACCGGACAGGTTTCATCCTCAGGGTACATGGGAATCATCAAACGGTATTTAAGGATGTCCCTGTATTCAACCGCGGACATGCTTTGACCCAAACCATCAATCAGAATGACGGTCAAAAAATCTTGTGTGTGAGGACCCTGCAGGCATTAAATAACAGCCTTCTGGCGGGTAGACAACTCGAAAACTTCTCCCATGCTATGAGCGATTTTACCAAACAGGGCATTCGCCAAAGTTTTCTGATGCTTAGTTGGGGCGGTGTCCTATTGGAAAAACCGCCAATATCAAAACCTGGGAGAGAGTCCTTTAGACGTTCGAGGGCGTTTGCGTAGTCTGGGTCCAAACTGACAACCTCGCTATACCTTAAGATGTGGTCCTGTAGCTTCCAAGACTGAGCTCTAGATGCCATGAAAGCATACACCCCAACGTCCAGGGCTGAGAGAATGCCTAATCCCCCAAACGCATCGGCAATGATGCCAATCGCCATTGGAGGTCGCCAAAAAACGGTCCCCCACATACAACTATGTCTTCGATTGCTTTATGGGGCCCTTTATCAAAGCAAGAAACCGCATCATCTATCATTGGCGGGTGACATGTCCGCAACCCAAATACCTTTTTTATTACTTTTAAAATCACATAACTTACAAAACCTTTAAACCTAATTTTAAATATAGACCATAAAGCTAAAAACCATAACTACTATAGGATAAATATGTTTACAACACACCTTATACCGAACAGCAAGTAGATTGCTCCCCTAACATAGAAAACCTTTGTTAACATTTTTGTCATTACAAAACACAAAACCAAATATTACATAGAAGACCGATCAAGTAACCCTTCCATATTAGCAACCATAGCTAAACTATTACTCACGTACACACTCGCCCTTTGCACCCTCACCTTCAACACATCCCCAATCATCGATCCCACCTCCTCTAACCCCTCAACACACATCTCTAAATCCCCCTTAGCCGCGCTAATCCACGTCATCAAATCCGCCTCATTCCCCTCCAATACCACAACCACGGACTCAACCGCTTTACTGAGCTGTCTAACCGCGTCATCAAACAAACTCACACACTCTCCCAACACCAAACTCGTACTTAAACCACTCGCGTCCAAAGTTACACCTTTTGACATCAACGATATGTTAATAATCTCATGCATCGCCATACGCAAAGTGATGTTGAAAACCATCTTAGGATCAACAACGCCACCCGAATTAAGCGCGCTTATTTCAGCAACGCATAAGTCCTGTAGCTGCGTGATCTCACACATGGAATGAATAACTGAAACCCATTGCTCCGGGTTTGTTGGCTTTCGGCGACGATGATGGTGATGGAGGGTTTCGGAGTCATCGATGCTGTGGTGATGCTGCTGCTGGCAAGAGACTGTAAGCACGATTATTGTGCCGATGATGATGGTGAAGATTGTTAGTGTGATGATGATTGGTACGGTTCTATGGTTGTTCGCGGAGGGAGATTGATGGTGATCAGCGGAGATTTCGTCATCATCGCAAGGTATATCGTGGTAGCCTCTTATGAAACGGATGGATTCTTCCATGTGAGAGCTAGGTGTTGTATAAGGTAATATAGGTTAGGTTGAAGATATGAGTTTATGGTTTATATAAGGTAGTATAAGATAATATAGGTTAGGTTGAAGACATGAGTTTATGGTTTATATAAGGTAGTATATCAGGTTAGGTTGAAGACATGAGTTTATGGTTTATATAAGGTTACTATATCAGGTTAGGTACGCTTTCAAGAGTGTAGGTAGGTACGAGTGGAATTCATATGAGTTTAGAGTTATGGACCGAGAATTCAATTTCGGTCAGTGTCACTTTGTTTTATTACTGTATCGATAGGGTACCAAAACTTTGATATAATAGTTGAAAGGGGAAAAAGTCTTTAAAATAATTTGGTTTCTAGGATTATTGGTTTGGTTGATGAAGGTATCAGTATGGATTGGTATGGTATTTTGGTATACCAAAAGGAAAGAAAAAAAAGTAAGAAATAGAGTCCCAAAAGATTATTGACACGCATTTTTAATTGATGGAAAACCTTAAAAAAATTGGTACTGTATATCGGCAATCATTATAGCTTACGGTACCAGTAAAACAGTCTACTTTGAATATAACTTTTTTTTATACATAATTTTATACCAAAATATGAAAAGATAAAAATAAACACATGCAACTGCGTTTTGTAAATGCATATGATTAATGTCCCTAGCGTGGTATGACCGAATCAAAGGCGGAAATAATGAATTGCTTTGTTGTTAGCCATGTAATACTGAGAATGATAAGAGAATAATAAACACAAGATCTCAAACAAAAAAAAGGGGCAGCAATTTGACATGTAAATGTACAAAAATATCAAATGTTTGAGAACTTAAGACACCTATTTGTAGGCTGCCTCCTTGCCTGAAGTGATCCAGGCGTAAGGGTTCTCACGCTCGAAGGGTTCCATGCGTATTAAAATCATATGCATCAATCATGTCACAAACCATTAAATAGAACGTTTCAGTATCCAAATTGTGGCCCTAATCACTACGAATCATACAAAAACAATAATCTAAGCTAGGAACTATGCTAGGGGCATATCCAAAGGATGCACTTACTGATCCTTATAGTCGTTTATGTTGTTTTGTATTGAATTATGATGCAAGGATATTTTCATCTCAACAGCGTATGGGCGAATGAGTATAGGCCTATCAATAGGTTTCTCTCATTCTACCATTTAGAATTTTTGATACTTGATGTAATTTGCATATCTGATATTAATCAATTTGTAGTAGAATCATTTGTGTTACTGTGCCTTGTTTGTGAAAGCTTTGTAACCGACTATCAAACATGTGTACTTTGTTTCCTCCATCGTATACGTGGAAACCCAAAATCTTTCTTGTATAAGATGCAACATCCAGGAGAAAACGGTCATACAAGTGCTATACGAGCTTTTGCCTCGATTTATGGGTTGTTTTGATAGTGTTTTTAATTATCCAGTCCTGGTTTCGATTGAAAATGAGGGGTTTGCGAATGAAAAAATATTCTTGAATTTTTTTTTTATCAAGTTTTGGGCTTTATGGATTTGATCTAATATTTTGGTTATGTTTTTTATGATAAAATCGTGTTCAAAACATATTTTCTAATGAAACCCAACCAAAATTTTATCCAAAACACTATAAAATCGAAAAACATGTTGGAAAAGTTTTAAAAGCCCTCATTTTCGTGAGGAACAACATACAAAAAGATGTAGGTCAAATGAACCGTTCATGCTTAATGTTCATGCGAATGAGCCTCCCATTCGTGCAATAGAGTTTAGGAAAATAAGACCTTCATTCGTGCTACCGTCAAATAGAACCTTGTTCGGCTGAGTTGCTCATTTACTCACACACTCATTCAGCGCTATAGTGTTCAGGAGAATAGGATCCCATTCCTGTGATGACATTCATTCGCCTAAATACCTTCATTCTCCTTAGATTTTGAATAATTTATTAAGTATTTAAATCAGTGTTCACCAAGTTTTACCTTTGTTGACCAAAGTTGACTTTAAAGATAAACCATGAAAATGACAAAACAATATAATATATGGAATTATCTTAACGGGTTACCGCCAAAACAGAAACTATTAGTTAACACTCCAACTAACCATTGGGTGTATGCTAACCCTTGGTTGTTGTTGCTACAACAAATAACTGTCTAACGTTGGTTTTGAGTCACAGGAAGGGTTAAAAGGTTCAAGGGTTCCGATCTGCCTAACGCAGGTCGTGGTGTCCTTCCACGTTGCAAACGTAGAAGGAGGTTCGAGATAATATTATTTTCGAGTATTAGATTTCTGGTTTGAGTTAGACTCAAAGCCAGAAATGTAGGGTTTAACTCGAGTTGCAAGTGAGAGGGATATTCTCTTCACGTGTGAAGAGACCAAGAGAATAGAAGATTTTGATGTAAGAGAATAAGTTGAAGTGTATAGATCTGGTTTGTGATTGATCTGATTAAATAGGCAAAGCATCTTCTAATTTGGGAAAGCATATCATCTAGAATTGGATGCAACAAAAGGCCGGACAATCCACTTTAAGCCATTGGTGGCTATTGACCTGCGGTCCGAGCGATGTGGTTACTCCATCGACAGCTGTTTGTGCTGTTCGATGAAAAGGTGACAAGGCATGTCATCTTTTGACCTGGGATGCTCCGTCCTTCGAACCATTGTAGCCTTCAACCTTTTAAGCATTTGTATTTATGATAGTTATTATTCTTTTTGCTTAGGCGACCCACGTCATCAGCCCCCCCAAGTCAGGAGGTTTTGTGGTGAAGCTAGAAAGCTTCTGACTGTCTGCCTATTTTTGCTTTTGCTTGAAATGTTCGAAGGTTGGTCGGTTTTGGGCGGTTATTATATCTGTAGTTTGAATTGTGATTAGACTATTGATGGGACAGGTGGCAGCCGTGTAGCCTTGTCATTAATGCAGAGCATCATTGCAGTTTATTATTATTATAACCGCTATATAGTTTTATTTTTAACATTTTTACACAAACATTTTCACTTTACTCTTTCCTTTCCTTCGACAATATTCCTGATTCCTCTTAGGGTTTCGCCTCCGATCAACCAGGTTAGTGTTTTTTCTTTGCTTTTTCTCGTCCCTGATCATCCTTCCAAGCATTATGGGTGCTAAGAAGGATATGACCGTTACTTTTTCTTCAGTTTCTCAAAAGGAAGTTAAGGAATTTTGTTCCGAGTGGGACATTGATTCGTCGTTTAATCCTGTTGCTCCTGGTGAAAAGTTGCATGTTTCCTGTTGTCCAACTGGTTCTATTGCATTGTATTGTCGTCATTTTGAGTTAAATGTTCTTGAGTATTATAGGGTTTCCTTAGGTCAGATTCACCCACATGGGGTTGGTCGTGTGTTGCATTTCGAAATCCTATGTAGGGCCTTGGGGTATGATCCTACCCTTCTTATGTTCAGGCGATTCTTTCGTCTTGCAAAGAATGGTGACTGGTTCACATTCGAAGGATCTCAGATAGAAACAAACTTGCTTTCTTCTCATATGACTACCGTTGGACAATGGAAGACAAGGGTCTTTTGGGTTTCAGGGTCTATCTTTCCTTTTAAGCCTATGTGGAGACATCCCGAGGCCGTTCTTAATGAAAAGGAACCATCAGAATCTGAATTAGATGAGAACTTTCTCAAAGCTATTCGAGCGTGTCCTTCAAGGCTTCGTCCTTTTGGCGAGCCTTTTCTGGTTTTGTCCGGTATTAGCACCCAATGGGATAAACAGGGTAGAGACCCTGTGTTGATGAAGGGTGATCAGGGTATGCACTTTTTTGTTTTTGTTTGTTGTTTCTTTCTTCTTGTATTTTGTTCATGAGTTTGTTTTCTTTATTTGTAGTTATGTCGGCTCTGGATTTTATTAAGGGAGATGATGCTTTGGAGGTTGTTTTCAAGGATGCTGAAGCGGTTGAGGGTAAGGATGCTTTGACAAAGTATGAGAAGGGAAGGTATGATGGGACTAACTATGTTGTTGTCCCTAATGTGAAAAGTTTTTCTAAAGCCAGTTCCTCAAAGGCTTCAACCAGGAGATCTACCTGCCGTTTGCTGAAGGCTGCCCAGTCTGTTGATGCGTCTGAGACGTTGACTGTTAGTGATGATATTGAGGAGTCAGAGGAGGAGAAGGATTAGGATGTGGAGGATGTTGTTACCGAAGTTGCTGGGAAGAAAGGTAAGGGCAAGAAGACTTTTTCTAAGGTTGCTATGATGAAAGGTAATGAGGGTTCGACAAGCTTTGATGGGGAAGGGGTGTACACCCCTGGTTGGAATGTGAAACCCACTGATACCTTCAAGTCTTCATCAGTTTGTGAGGAGGTGTTGGCACATCTTGCTACCCTTGGTGCCAAGGCTTGCTTGGAGGGGTTGGATGATGATGCCTTGCTGACGAAGATGATGGTTGGTACTTGTAATTTAGCTGCCATGTTGCCAGAGGGTGTTAGCAGGTTTAGGAAGATGACGAGTTGAGGAAGGCGTTTGAGAACGAGAAGAAAGGGTTGGAGGCTTCCCTTGCTGCTGCCTTGAATGACAACAAATGGTTGATCGAGGAAGGCTTCCAGCAAGTTGTTACATACTTGCTATATTCTGCCGAATTCAACTCTGCTCTTGGGGAGGTATACACTAAGATTCTGGTCCGTGGCAAACATGCAGGTTTTATGGCAGGTTTTAAGGCTCACGAGTTGGGTCAAGTCATGGAAGAGTCTCCCTTTTATCAGCCTGATTCCCTGGATGTCTTCAAAGAGACAGTTCTGAAGATGGAGCTTTCAACCTATCCCTATGTTTCCCAAGTATCTTCTTTCTATGGGAAACCTCTAGAGGGGTTAAAAAAGTTGAAGCCCAAGGGTCTGAATGAAGCTGTCTGTGCGAAAGTGTTTGAACCTTTTTCTAGGAAGAGGGCTCATTCTGGAGATAGTGAGGAGACTTTGGATGCTGGTGAAGCGCCTTCCAAAGATGCTAGTGTTGAAGCCTCTGAGGATGGTGGTCTCGTGGAAAAGTTGCCAAAGAAAGGGAAGAAATCCAAGAAGGCAAAGGTGGCGAAGGTTGTTGGTGAGGATGAAGCCTCCAAGCCCTCAGGATCTGCTGATGTCGCTTAACTCCTTTAACTTCCCTTATTCGTAGCTTTCTTAGCAGTCGGTCTGTAAACAATTAACTCTGTGGTTGTGTTTTAGACAATTTATCTTTTGATGGAACCCTAGGGGTTCTTTTGTGGTTGTGGGCTTTAAGTAGCCTTTTAAACAATGTTCTGGTATTTGGCTTGTTAAAGCCTTGAATGAATAAGCCCTTAAAGCTGTTGTTAGGTATATTTGGTTGTTCATCTTTCGTTATTCGTTATATTTGTGTGTTTGTCTTTGTTAGTGTTTGGGAATGTTTAACCGGTAGCACCTTCAAAGGTTGAATGCTGCAGTCATTCATCCTTAAGGTAGTCTAGGCAAACAAGTCACCATCTATCCTATATATACTTACACAAGTGTTTCAATATGTTTTCGTAAGTTTGTTTTTTAAACTTAAGGAACGATTGATGTAGGTTGTTCAAACCCGTCAATGAGATTTATAAAAGTGTTTTTTGTTTATCTCATGGAGTTGGATTGATCTAGGAACTCATCCCTTACATAGGTCCGTTTAACCCTCGAACCTATTGAGCGAAATGGCCTGGGAGCTCATCCCCTTACATGGCCCATGCCATGGAGTTTTTTTGCAAGGTTCTCAGCCTAAACATAGGATAGAAAGACAAAGTTTTCAAAAGAGGATCTAGTGATCCTTTCATTCATTTGATATGTCATCATTACATCGCTTAAAAGAGAACAACATTTCATTAAAGCTTAAACGAAGAACCTTTTATTGTTCTTGCCATTCCAATGGCGAGGGAGCTTCTTGCCTTCCATGTTGGCAAGCTTGTAGGATCCTCCTTTGTGGGATTCGAGGATGGTGTAAGGACCTTCCCATTTAGGTCCTAGTTTCCCTTGGTTTTCTTTCTTGCTTGCTTCATTATTTCTGAGAACTAGATCTCCTGGCTTGAAGCGTTCATTCTTAACTTTGGCATTGTAGTAGGACTCCATCTTTTGTTTGTATTGAGCTTCTCAAATTGCTGCCGAGTCCCTAGCTTCTTCTAAGAGATCTAGATTTAGCAAAGCTTCTTGTTCATTGGCCTTGATATCGACATGAAGTGTTCGAAGTGTGGTGACTCCAATTTCAGCAGGTATGACTGCTTCAGATCCAAAAGTAAGGCTGTAAGGCGTTTTCTTGTTGCTTGTCTTTTCTGTGGTTCGTATGGCCCACAGGAAGCTTGGAAGTTCGTCCAACCAGTTTTCTCTTTGCCTCCCTATTCTAGCCTTGATTCCTTCAACCGCACTTCTATTCATTCTTTCGACTTGGCCATTCGATTGAGGGTATGCTACAGAGCTGAAGACTTGTGTTATTCGGTATTCTTTGCACCAAGCACTGAACGGTTTTTCTACGAATTGCTTCCCGTTATCAGTAACAAGTACCCCAGGCAAGCCGTATCGGCAAATGATGTTCTCCCAAACAAAATCGATTATCTTTTTTCCAGATAATTTTCCCAAAGTCTTCACTTCTGGCCATTTTGTGAAGTAATCAACATCCACTAATAAGAACTTAACCCCTCCCTTTGCTGGTGGGAGGGGTCCAACGATATCCATCCCCCACTTGTTGAACGGCCAAGCTGAACTGATAGGCACCAAGTCATGCTTGGGGCTTTTCGGGATGGGAGCATGAATTTGGCAGGCTTCACATTTCTTCAATTGTTCAGATGCATCGCGATGCATGGAAGGCCAGAAGTAGCCGAGGTTCATGAGTTTCGCAACGACTGATCTTGGACCACAATGAGCTCCACATATTCCTTCGTGAACTTCCTTAATTAGGTATCTGCTTTGTTCAGGGCCAACACATCGAAGCAATGGGGCCAAATACCCTTTTTTATAGAGTATTTCATCTTGGATGGTGTACTGCTTAGACTTGATTCGAACCCTTTCAGCTTCAACAGGGTCTTGGGGTAGTTCACCTTTTTTCAGGAATCTTATGAACGGAGTCATCCAATTTGGTTCATTTTCAGCGATTACATCTTGAACTTCGAGCTCTGATATGGAAGGATGCTGGATCAGTTCAACCAACACCTTTTTAGTGAGGTGAGCAAAATTTAACGAAGCAAGCTTGCTAAGGGCGTCAGCTTTCTTGTTGTGAGACCTTGGAACCTGTTTGATTTTGCAACACTGGAAGGTATTCATGATCTCCTTGGCCTTCTCTCTATATTTTTTCATATTAGGTTCCTTGGCAATGTAACTGTCGTTCACTTGATTGGAAACCAGGAGTGAGTCAGTGAACACTTGAAGCTTGTGAACCATCATCTTTTTTGCAAGCTTCAGTCCTGCTATCAGGGCTTCGTACTCTGCTTCGTTGTTTGTTGTCTGAAATTCCAAACGAAGGGCATATGTGAATTCTAACCCTTCAGGGTTGATTAGTACAGGACCTGCCCCTGAGCCTTCAACGCTGGAAGCTCCATCTGTGTAAAGCTTCCAGGCTTCGAGGTCGAGGGGTTCGTCTGTGGTGACATTAACTTCGGCAGTTTCCACCCTTAGAATTTCAACGATGAAATCAGAAAGTATTTGTGCCTTTATTGCTTTTCTCGGGACATAGGTGATTTTGTGTTCACCTAGTTCAATAGCCCATTTGGCTAGTCGTCCCGAGGTTTCAGGCCTTTCAAGCACATTCTTGATAGGTTGGTCAGTGACCACTTGTATGGGATGTGCTTGAAAGTACCTTCGAAGCCTTCTGGCTATTTGTACAAGGGCTAAGGCAAATTTTTCCAAAGGAGGGTACTTGACCTCTGCTAACTTTAAAGTTTTACTGAAGAAATAAACAGGTACCTGAGCTTTGTCTCTTTCAATAGTGAGAACAACGCTGAGGGCTTCATCAATTACTGAAAGATAGACAGAGATCGTTTCCCCTGCTTCAGGGGCTGCAATGGTGGGAAGGGAAGCCAGATACTGCTTCATATTGTTGAAGGCTTCCTTTGCTTCTTCTAACCACCTGAAGTCTTTCTTTTCAGTGCAGCCTTTGAGGGTTTTGAAGAATGGTAGGGATTTCTCAGCCAGTTTCGACATGAAACGTTTCAAGGCGGCAAGCTTGCCGTTCAGGCTTTCTACTTCCTTCTTGGTTTGAGGCGACTTCATTTTGAGGACGGCTCGAACCTTATTCGGGTTGGCCTTTATGCTTTGTTTCCCTACGATATGTCCCAGAAACTTTCCTTCTTCGAAACCAAAGGAACACTTGACAGGGTTCAGTTTCATGTTGATTTCCCTGAGGTTGTTGAAAGTCTCTTGTATGTCGTTAAGCATTTGGTCTTCCTTCTTGCTTTTGATGACTAAGTCATCCACGTAAGCTTCCATGTTCCTGCTAATTTTCATGGCAAAGGCCTTGTCAACCAATCTTTGGTAAGTGGCACCTGCATTTTTTAAACCAAAAGGCATCTTTTTATAACAAAAGATACCCTTGTCAGTATGAAAGGCAGTTTTTTCTTCATCTTCCTCCTTCATTTGTATCTGGTGATAACCCTTATAGGCATCCAGAAAACACTTGAAGGGGAAGCCTGTAAGCGAATCAACCTTCAGATCAACTTCTGGCAAAGGATAACAATCCTTGGGGCAGGCTTTGTTGAGGTCTTTGAAGTCTATGCACATTCTCCATGAATCATCAGGTTTTCGAACCATCACAGGGTTTGCAACCCATGATTGATATTTCACCTCACGAAGGATTCCAGCTTCGACCAGTTTATCGACCTCTTGACAAGCAGCTTTGCTTCGTTCAGGAGCAAGACTTCTTTTCTTTTGAACTATTGGCTTGACGTTTGGGGGAACCTTGAGTTCGTGTTCGGCAACCTCTCGAGGGATCCCTGTCATGTCACTTGGGCACCAAGCAAAAATATCAACATTATCTTTTAGCAGTACCTCAAGCTTTGAAAGTGTTTCTGCGGGAAGGGCCGTATTGACCCGTACCCTTTAATCAGGGTACTGAGGGTTGATGCTGAGACCAAGCTTGCTTTGCTCGTTGGGACCTTCACTAACCATTAACACGGAGGTTGAGGGTTGGAGGGTTGCAACCCCTTTCTCGGTGGGGAACTTGGCACTCTTTCGGCTAATGGAAACGGTCATGTCAAAGACCACAACACCTGGCCTGCCGATGATGACATCATAACTGGACGGTAAATCTAGGAGAACGAAAGAGTACGATTCAGTTCTTTGCATTGGTCCATCGGAGAAAGTTACATCAAACATTATTTCTCCCAAGGGCTTGATGGGTATATCCGCAATGCCTTTGATGGCGGCTTCAGCTGGCTGGAGCATGGAGGGTTCTTCCGAGCTTAGAAGGTTGAAACATTTTGCGAACATGATTTCAGTAGCAACTCCTGTGTCTATGTAGGCCTTTTGTGTTCTGAGTGAACCAACAAAGGCTTCAAGGACCAGAGGATCACAATGCTTTTCTTCCTTGGTACAGGGGAAGTAGATGCCCTGACGCTCCTAATCCTCCAACCTCTGTCGCTTACTGGGGGTTTCGTTTTCAACAAAAACCATGGCGACATCCTTCTTTTTGTTATCATCTATGTTTACTTTGACACCTTTGACCAAGTGAGCTAGTTCCCCAGACCTAACAGCTTCTTCGATCCTCCTTTTAAGTTGGAAGCAATCATTGGTGTGGTGTCCCTTTTCTTCATGAAACTCACAATACTGGTTGGAGCTTTCGTTTCTTATGCTTTTTGGTAAGGGGCGAGGAGGTCTAAAGGTATGCTTGACTTCTTCTGTTGCCGGGATTTCTTGAGGAGTTTTAGTGAGGACTGTGAAGTTCACGTTTCTGTCTTTGCTTGGAAGGTTCCTGCTTTCCGGCCTTCGAGACTCAGACCCTCTGGGTCTTTTGTCATAGGTCCCGTAGTTACTCCTTTTTCGGGTAGGGCTGCTGCTTCTCCAGCTGGATGCCCTTTTTCTTTGTTCTTTGATGTCTACAGCCTCTTCTCCTAGAATATGAGCTTCGGCTCTTTCTGAGGCCTCTTCAAGGGTTCTAGGGAGGCTCTTGTTAAAGTCCCTGGTAAGGTATTTTGAGTTGATGGCATTCATGAACCCTGCAATCTTCATTTTTTCATCTGCACCGACATAGGTAAGGCCTTCTTTCTTGTATCTTTCTATAAAGCTTTTTAGGCTTTCGTCGTCTTTCTGTTTAATCTGAAAGATAACGGTTGCATCCTTGACGCAACGCCTCTGTTGTGAGAAGTTGGCCAAAAATCCTTTGCCAAGTTCATTGAAGGTTCGGATGCTTCCTGCTGGCAAGTCGTTGAACCATATCCGAGCGGATCCAACAAGGGTCTGCATGAACATGAGGCAGCATTCGGGATCACCCCATTTCTCGATCCGGGCTGCCCCCGAGAAGATCTTAAGGTGATCTTCTGGATCATCAGTGCCATCGTATGTTCTTATATGAGCTGGCATCTTTAGCTTGTTAGGGAAATCTTAGTCTGCTATCTCTGGAGAGAAGTAGGACAAGCTGCTTGGCTTGTAGGGTTGGTTGACAGTGTGCTCTACTCTATTGTTGGTGACTCCACCAGGATTTCCTTGTTGAGCAGCGATGGCTTGACTGATGAGTTGCTGTTGGATCAGTGGCCTCTTTTGGTGATCACTTATGTGTTACAGATTTATATAAGAGTTAATGAGCAGCGGAATAATAAGTGTTCAAAGATTAAAAGATCACTTTTAAGAGGAGTTATTACTCCCCCTTGACTGAGTAGTAAATGAGAAACAATAAATACAGTTCAAGTATAAAGCAGTAAAGCAATTTATGTTTCTCAGATGTGAAATGGATTATAAGTTAAAAAGCCTGAAGGATTTCAATTGATTTCAAAGGAAATTACAAATATCACATGTCTAAAATAGATGAACAAACTCATCTATTTATAGACCAACATACTAAACTGTTGTCTGAAGTAATCTAAGATATTTAACAAAGATATTCGGCTAAAGATAAGGTTACAACAGTCTGTACATCGAAACTTGAAATCAAGACTTTAACAAAACAATATAATAATAAAACTACTGAAGTCTTCAGTCGGTTAGAAGCTTCTGATGACAAAGTGCTGATGAGTGACAAACTGCTGATGAGTAGTTTGTCTTTAGTAGTTCTTCAGTGTAGTGTCTGGTTGGACTTCAGAACTTCTGATGGTTAACTTTTCAGTACTTTGTGAATTTGTTCTTCAGTACTTCTGATTTCTTCTTCAGCAGTTCTTTCCATACTTAGGCAGAATATGATTTGGACTAAGGTTATCAAAAGGTGGTTTCTTCAATCCTCTTTGTCCCAACAATCTCCCCCTGGATTGATGAAGCCAAAACCTTATCCAATCTTTATTGTTGATCCTTTCTCTCTTCTAGTATCCTCCATATTTCTGCTGTCATCCGGGTAGTAAGAGTACATCTTTGTTGCTCAGTGAGAGATCCCAATTCAGGTGTAAGATGTTGAATTGTGAGAAGGTCTTTGGAAGATAGAACACTCAACTCCTTTGAGTTCTTGTAGACCTTACTTGAACGATCTCTCCTGGTCACTAGTACTGAGTTGGAATCAGTAAATGACCATTTGATAATGTTTACCTTTGACCTGTCAAAGTCAGAGGCATAGGAAACCAAGCCTGTTTCCTGGGGTAAACCTGAGGATGATTGTGGAATGTCTTCGACTTCAGTGACTCTCAGGTGAGATTCTTGACTACCTTGAAGGTCAACACCACTTTGAATAGGCATGTTGGGCAAGTGATGTTCTGTTACAACTCTTGTATGTGACTTCTCTTGAATGGATTGTTGTAGCTGATAAGCATTGGTAGCTTTGTCTCTGAATTGTGTAAGCAAGGGTTTTCTTCTACATCAAAGTCTCCATGTACTAACTGATTTCCTTCCAAGAGTACCATCTTGAAATCAGTCTTCACAATGGGTTCTCCCTCTGCTTTTCTTTTTGGGGCTGGCTTTCTCAATGCACCAGAAGATCTCCTTATGATTGAAGTTGGTTGGACTTCATGAGTTTCAAATCTTTCTGGCTCTGCAGCTTTGCTGGCCTTGTACTTCTTGTATGTATCATATAAGGTTTGTTCTTTCCACTTTGAGACTGAGGCCTTTGAACCATAGCCATTTGCCACCAGTTCATCTACAATCTCTGCTCTTTTGGCTTTCTTCTCTTTCTCTGTTGCCAATCTATCAGATAGCATTTGTGCTCTTTTTGCGAGTTCTTCAGTAGAGAGTCTTTTGAGAGCAACTTGTTTTGATTTGGAGTTCTTGGTTATGAATGTGATCAGCTGTGCCCTTTTGTCTTCTTCAGCAGCAGCTTCAAGTGCTCTTTCTTCATTCTCAAGCTCATCAAGCTTTTCTTGATACTTGATTAGTTTTTCTTGAATGTTCAGATCATCTCTTGTTTCCAGGCTGTTCCATACTTTGTCTTCCTTAGCCTTCTTTGCAGCCTCTTTCAAACTCTTCTCCAACAATTCTTTTGACATGGCAATGGGAGTAGGGTTTAAAACAGTTATGGAAGTTGTAGTTGGCATAGGAATGGAAGCAGGTTCTCTTTCAGGTGCCTTAGAAACTTCTGATGTTGGTTTGGAAGGTGAAACTGCTGATGGTTTGACTGGAATCACAACTACTGAAGGATTGTCTTCAGCAGTTTGAGTAATAGGATCAGCAGTTTCTTCTTGTGCCTTAGATGATGAGAACTCCTGAAATATTTCTTTTCCTGGTCTTTGGATTGGCTTTTCAGCTTCAGGATTTTCTCTGATAGTAACTTCAGGTTCTGGTTCCTTAATCTTCTCCCCCTTTTTGGCTTCATCCACTTCTGGAAGCCTTAGAGAGTGAGACGTTGGAGCAGACAACCTTGCTAACTGATCTTGTGTTTGATCCATCTTCTTGTTCAGTTCAGCAAGTCTTGAATTTATCAACCCAAATTGGTTGTTGGCCTTCAACTCCCAAGCAGTTGTGAATGTTTTGAGTTGATCAGTTAAGATTTGTTTCATTGTCTGGAACAGGGGACCATCTAGGCTGCATAGCTGGTTCAAGTCTATGCTTGAAAGCCCAAAGAATTGGGTAGGTTGTTTTTGTGAAGGGTGTGTTTTTGGGTGATCTTCAGACTTCTCTGAAGATGCCACTTGTGGGGATTTTTGGGCTAAGTGGTCTTTAACCTTATCCTTGGTGACCAGCTTCTTGAGCTTGGAGACCTTCGATACAGGATCTTCAACATCAACTGTCAATTCTGTTTGTGGAATGTTTGATTCATCATCCAAATTAATGGAATCATCTGAATCCCTGATAGTGTCCTCAGAGAGGGCAGGATCAGTTGTATCATGAGCTAGCACCAAACTAGTTTTCTCATGAACCTCTTTTTCTTGGAACTGAGGTTTTCCTACTTCAGGCACTAGGCCTTCATCAGTAGTTGCCAAATTTGAGGTCTTAATTATGTTACTACTATCCTCAGGTTCACCATTGGGTGATAAATGAGTAGTAGCAGCCTCAAAAGTACCAAGAGTTTCTAAGTTTGGGCTTATAAACTCTGGTCCATCCTCATCTCCCTGGTTTGGGCTAATAAGGTCCACATCCATGTCAAGTGGTGAAGGCATCTCCCCAATTTGATGTGTTGCTGGGGGAGTGACATGTGTTGGATGGGATCCTTTTAGTCCTGAGAGAAGTTGGGCAATTTCTATGGTTGTGTGGGAAGGTTCAGGTTCAGTAGTTGTGAGGGGTAGGTGTTCAATAGTTTGTATGGGTTCAGGTTTAGCAGTTTCAAAGGATGGGTCAGTTGTTACAGCCTTCTTAAATCTTTTTCTTTTGAAAATGACTGTACCAGGTTTTCTTTTAGGAGGTGGAGAAGGTGTGTGCTGAGAGGATGTTTCAGCCACATCCTTATCAAGTGCAGATTGCACATCAGCAGTTTCAGGGATCTCCACTTCCTGAACTGTCTTTTTCAAGGGTTTGGTTGGTTTTTGTTTTTGCTGTTTTGGCTTTTTGGACTTCTTTTTGGGTTTGGAAGATGTGGGTTCCTTAGGGATTGGTTGTTCTTCCCCTTGGTCATCTTCTAGCACAAGTGCTGGTTTATTGTGCCTAGAGAATACTTGTGAAGTCAGTGGGTTTAAAGTTGTTGACTCACCCACAAGTACTCCCTCTCCAAGTTCTTTGATTATGCATTGCATAACAAATCTTGGGTACAGTAAAAACTTCTTTTTATCATTTTGATGGTGCAGAACCAACTCATTGAAAAACAGTTTAGATGCCTTAAAAGGAGTTTCATTTATTATAGAATGAAAGATTGGTTGAAAAGTAGAAGGCATCTGATCAATAGACCCAGTTTTTGGACTTAAGCACATAATTATATAATGAAATAGTAGTTTATATTTTGGGTCAAAATATTTCTTATAAACTGTTGCTTGTGCTAAAGTAACTTGATAGCCACATTCTGTCATGGTCAGATGGATGTCAGAATTTGGGATATGCTCAGGAGCATTAGAATCCTTCAAACCAAGCCTTATGCTTAATGTTTATGGTGATATGGCCATCAGTTTCCCTTGAATTGAAGATTTGAGGGAAATCACTTCATTATTAACCGTCACCGTCTCTGTGTTATCCCAGAACTCATTAAGAGTTTCTTCATGAATGGGTGGATTGATGGTGAAAGCTTCATAATATTGGGATTTCATGATGAGATCAATGATTTCATCATATTGGGACCAGGCTTCATCTTTCTCAAAGTAGCCTCGCTGATTATGTCCGTGTTTTAGAACGAGAGCCATGGTTGTTTGATCGAACAGTATTTTTAGGTTAGAGAGGGGGTTTTGGTTTTGCTTTGAGAGAGAGAGAGAGGGAATTTTGCTTTTTGAATGGATAAGTGTTTGAAAAAGGTATTTATCAAAAGTTTTTAACCGACTAGGTCAAACTTCTGATGAGTGAAAAGTCTATTTTACCCATTTTAATGAAACTGCTGATGAAGAAGGTTTCTTCATCAGTGGTTTTTGTCATCTCTTCAGCAGTTTCAACTGCTGATGAGAAAGATTTTTAAAACACTTTAAATAACTTCTGATTATCATCAGTAGTTATTTCCAATTTGAAAATTTCCCATTTTGATGTTTATCAGTAGTTTCTCTCAAAAATTGTTCTTCAGAGGTTTTGAGACAGATAAGTAAGTAAGTGAAAAATAAAATATGTGCAGAACTAAAAAGTGAAACACTTACAGACTTTCTTCCAAATATAACATCCCAAGCATGGATACTAACCTCTGAAAAGTATTTGAATCAAGGGGTTTGGTGAAAATGTCAGCTATTTGATTAGCAGTTGTGACATGCTTCACCTCAATCTTGCCTTTTTCATAGCAATCTCTTATGAAATGATACCTGATTTCAATATGTTTAGTTTTTGAAAACTGAACAGGATTTTGAATGATGCTAATGGCAGATTTGCTGTCTACTAAAAGTGGAGTCTTGGTCTCTTTGATTCCATAATCAAGCAGTTGATATTGGAGCCATTGTATCTGTGAAGTACAGCTTGCAGCAGCAATGTATTCAGCTTCAGCTGTTGAAGTTGCCACAGATGTTTGTTTCTTTGATTGCATGAGTTTCTTAAATTCTTCACACAGTTTTGAATTTGTTGAACCAAAAATGATATCATCAACATAGATTTGAACAAGTAAGACATCAATAGTTTCTCTCTTTTTGTTGATCATCGGAGGTATTGAGACAGATTAGTAAACACGAAAGTGAAAGTAAAATATGTACAGAAAAAAATGAAAACACTTACAAAATTTACTCAAAATATGTGTCAAGAGGTTTGGTGAACACATCAGCTATTTGATTAGCTGTTGCCACATGTTTTACCTCAATCTTGCCTTTTTCATAGCAATCCCTGATGAAATGATACCTGATTTCTATGTGTTTTGTCTTTGAAAATTGAACATGATTTTGAATGATGCTAATGGCAGATTTAGTGTCTACAAAAAGTGGAGTCTTGGTCTCTTTGATTCCATAATCAAGCAGTTGATATTGGAGCCATTGTATCTGTGAAGTACAGCTTGCAGCAGCAATGTATTCAGCTTCAGCTGTTGAAGTTGCCACAGATGTTTGTTTCTTTGATTGCCAGGACACCAGATAGTTTCCTAAAAATTGACAACCACCAGATGTTGATTTTCTTGACATCTTGCACCCTGCATAGTCACTATCTGAAAAAGCTGTTAACTTGGTATTGCTTGAAGCAGGATACCAAATTCCTAAAGTAGGAGTTCCTTTCAGATATCTGAAGATTCTTTTGACTGCAATTAGGTGTGATTCTCTTGGTGCAGATTGGTATCTAGCACAGACACAAGTTGAGAACATAATATCTGGTCTAGAAGCAGTTAAATACAAAAGAGAACCTATCATACATCTATACATGGTTTGATCAATATGTTTCCCTTGATCATCTGGTTCAACTTGTGTGATTGGTGTCATGGGAGTGGAACATGTTTTACAGTCTTGTAAAGAAAATTTGTTTAATAATTCTTTAACATATTTTGATTGATGTATAAATGTTCCATTTGATTTTTGCTTGATTTGCAGTCCCAAAAAGTACTGCAATTCTCACATTGTACTCATTTCAAATTTTGATTGCATGAGTTTCTTAAAATCTTCACACAGTTTTGAGTTTGTTGAACCAAATATGATATCATCAACATAAATTTGAACAAGTAAGACATGATTTCCAACATGTTTTATGAAAAGAGTTTTATCAATGGATCCCCTTGAGAAGTGATTCTTAAGTAAAAAGTTTGAAAGTGTTTCATACCAGGCTCTTGGAGCCTGTTTTAGCCCATAAAGAGCTTTGTCAAGTCTGTAAACCCAATCAGGGTGAGAAGGATCCTCAAACCCTGGAGGTTGACAGACATACACTTCTTCTTTTATTTTTCCATACAAAAATGCACTTTTGACATCCATTTGATAAACTTTAATGTTGTTGGAAATTGCATAAGCTAAAAATAACCTGATAGCTTCAAGTCTTGCAACTGGTGCAAAGGTTTCATCATAATCAATTCCTTCCTCTTGAGAATAACCTTGTACCACCAATCTTGCTTTGTTCTTGATGATCATACCAGCCTCATCTGATTTGTTTCTGAAGACCCATCTTGTTCCAATTGGTTGTTTGTCTTGAGGTAAGGGACAGATTTCCCAAACCTGTTGTTTCTTGAATTGAAGCAACTCTTCTTGCATTGCTTGCACCCAATTGTTGTCTTTGAGGGCTTCTTGATATTTCTTTGGTTCCAACTGAGAAATGAATGCTGAGAAGAAGCAAAAGTTGGAAAGCTGGTTTCTAGTAAGTACCCCTAAGGCAATATCACCCATGATTTGATCCAATGGATGATCCTTGTGTTCAATCAGTTGTTGTAGACCTGTACTAGAGGATGGCTCTACTGGTTCTTCAAATAAACCACTGAGATTGATAATATCTGGTTCAATTGTTGTTTGAGGTACAGGAGTTTTAGGTTCAGCTGAATCAGTACTTTCAAAATGTTCATCAGTAGTTCCTGAAGTTGAAGCTATTGAAACTTCTGAAGGTTTAATAGCTGATCTTCTGACTGTGTTTGGAGTCCATGGTGCAGGACTATCATCTTCAAATCCTTGAAAACCATTTTAGGAGGTTTGGATGATTCAACAGTCTTTTCAGGTCCGAAATGAAAGTTATCAAGATCAAATAATTCAGCAGGATTTGCTGGAATAAGAGTGTGTTTTGATTCATTGAACTTGACATTCAGTGTTTCTTCTACTATCTTGGTTCTTGAATTAAAAACTTTGTAAGCTTTTCTCAAAGGAGAAAAACCAAGAAAATAACCTGTATCAACTTTTGCAGCAAATTTTGAAATAGAGTCTTTGATGTTGAGGATAAAACATTGACACCCAAAAGCCCTGAAGAAGGAGATAAGGGGCTTTATGCCATGAAGAATTTCATAGGGAGTCTTGGTATGTCTCTTGTTGATAAGAACTCTATTCTGAACATAACAAGCTGTGTTGACTGCTTCAGCCCAAAAATACAAAGGTAGGCCTGAATCAGCTAACATTGTTCTAGCTGCTTCTATTAAGGTTCTGTTCTTCCTTTCTACCACACCATTTTGTTCAGGAGTTCTGGGAATGCTGAACTGTCTAACAATCCCTTTAGACAGACAGAATTCATCCAGAGTTTTGTTCCTGAACTCTGTCCCATTGTCACTCCTGATGACTTTGACAGAAAGAGAATATTGCTTCTCAACTTGTAGAATGAAGAACTTGATGATTTCAGCTGTCTCATCCTTGGAATATAAGAAGAAGACCCATGTGAATCTTGAGTAGTCATCAATGATGACCAAGCAGTACTTCTTCTTACCAAGGCTCATAGTCTTGACTGGTCCAAATAAGTCCATATGGAGTAGTTAAAGACATGCAGTTGTTTTTGATTCTTCAATAGACTTATAGGAGGACTTATGATGTTTACCTTTAAGACAGGAAACACAGTGTTCTTTGCACTGATATTCCTTCAAAGGTAGACCCCTGACCAAGCCCATTTTAGTGACTTTATTAATGGTTTTAAAGTTCACATGGCCAAGTCTCCTGTGCCAGAGATCATTTTCTGAAGTTGATGCCTTTGAGAAGAAACAGGCAGTCTTGTTCAATACTTTGTCTTTTTCAATGTTCACTGCATAGACATTGCCACACCTTTTGGCAATCAGCAAAGTATGATCTTCAATAATCTTCTCTATCAACTTCTGGCCTTCTGGTGATATGATCTTGCATGCTGTCTTGGTGAAAAAGGAAGAATATCCTTTGTCACACATTTGTGAGACACTCAGCAAGTTGTACTCAAGGTTTTCAACCAGATTGACCTTGTCAAACTGCATTTTGCCTGAGGATACATTGCCATATCCTAGCACATATCCCTTGGCATTGTTCCCAAAGGACACAGATCCGTCTCTTTGACTGATAAAATTGTTTATCAGGTATCTGCATCCAGTCATGTGCATTGAGCCTCCACTATCAACATACCATATGCTATTCAAACCTCTGGAGACCCTCTGCACAAGATAGCAAATTAGTTAGTTTTGGCAACCCAAGCCAGTTTGGCTTTGGGTTTGCTCTTGAGAACAGGTGCAGCTTGTTGTGGACCAATTTTAGAAATCCATGTCTTTTTGGCAATGGATTTGTCATTAAGAGCAATGGTGGTTTCTTTTTGGTGTCCACCATCAACTTTGGTCATCAGAAGTTTAACCAGGTTTATCAAATCTTTAACTTCAGTAGTTTGTGAAACTACTGATGAGTTAGGTGTAACTTCTGAAGATGAACTTTGAGAAGATGACTTTTGTTGAGATAAAAGCCTCTTCTTATAAAGGTTTTTGTTTGATTGTTGTTTGTTGGGAAAGAAAGTATTTTCAAAATTTTGTTTTATCTGTTTTCCCACAATCAGTTGTTGTCTTTGTTTGTTTAACTGATTTACCTTTCTATATCTACAAAGTTCAGTTATGTGGTTAAACAGACCACATATTTCACATGCTTTTGCCTTCTCTTTCTTTTTAGATAAGTCAAGAGAGTTGGAAGGCAATTTACTGACAATATCAGCATTTTGAAATAGGTCATCAGCAGTTTTCAGGATCTCAACTCCTGTTGTAGTTGAAACTGCTGATGGCTTATTGTCAGTAGTTTTAACTTCTGTAGTACTTTCCTTTTTGAGAAAGTTCTGATGGTAGGATGTACATTCCTCCATGTCAGAAGTTTGAATCAATTTCATCCCATCATTATCAGTTTTGTGGGTGAAATCTGTTGGTGATTCAGTGTGGGTATACCCAATGCCAAACTTAACATTTGCTGCAGTTTGTTTGTTAAGCAGCATTTGGTACCCTTTACAAGACTCAACCCATTTTTCACAATCAACCTTGGTGTCAGCAAGCTCTTGTCTGACATTTCCTAGGTTGTCTATCATTGTTTTAATTTGTGCTTGGGTTTCAATGGATTTATCAGTTAATTTAGAAATTTCTTTATTTTTCAAAATAATTTTTCTTTCTAAATCACACTTCATCTGTGTATATTTTCTCTCCATATCATTGGACTTGCCTTGTAAATGCACATTTGTTTCTCTTATTAAAGCAAAAGATTCTTTGCAAGATTTAGAGCAAAGCTTTAAAAGAGATTGTTGTGATACCCGAGTGAGTGCAGAATTTGAAGAATATCCTTCAAAAGCCATTAAGGCAAAGTTCTTTCTGCCATTATCAGGTTCTCCCCAGTTGACATCATAGACTTTATTGTCTGCATCCAAACTGCATTCTGATGTGTCATAAGGAAGACTGCTCCAGTCAACATACCCTGATGTAAATAAGCTTTGTTGCTGAGGGGGTTGTTGAGTTTGTGCAGGTTGTTGAGCAGTTGGAAAAGGAGGCATCAGCTGCTGTTGTTGCTGAGCAGGCATCTGGACATATTGTACTTGTGGCACATATTGAACTTGTGGAGCTTGTGCCTGTACAAAATGAGCACTCCCTTGAGTTCCATTATTCCTATTATAAGAGGGGTTAAATTGATTTCCAGACATGGGTTGGTTGTAGCTAGAGCTTCTACACTCTCTAGCAAAGTGTCCCAACTTTTGACACTTGTGACATCTAAGTTTACATTTGTCAAAACCAACTTTTGTTGAATTGTTAAGTCCTGGAAATTTCCTTCCTGACCTTTTGTAAAATTTGTTAATTTTTAAGCTTAACAAGGCCAGTTGGTGTAATATCTCCATTTCTTCCAAGTCATCACTGCTAAAATATTTTAAATCATCCATGATGAAACACATGTTGTCAGCAGTTTGGCTTAGTTCTTCATTGTCATAAGCTGGGAAAGATCCATCTGATAAGATCCCAGCTGTTATGTCAATGTGGTCAAAAGAACCAAAATTATAAGAACAAGATGGTGAGTCATGTCCTAATAAGGCTGTGCTACCTGGAGTATAGTCATCAGCAGTTTTACCAGATTCTTGTAACTTTTTCTTTTGATTGATTTCTCTTTCAAAAGTTAGTAATTTTCCATGTAACCTTGTTAGGTTCAGGGTGTTAAAGTCTGGACTTGTTCTGAGGACTATAGAATAAGTTTCCCATTTTGAAGGTAAAGACCTTAAAAATCTATGTAACATAGACTCATTTGAATAGGTCTGATTATTGATTTTTAACTCAGAGATGAGTGAAGAAAATCTTTCAAACTGTTGTGTTAAAGTTTCACCCTCTATGTGAGTAAAAATTTCATATTGTTGAGCCAGGATTTCTCTTATGTTGTATATCACCTCTGCAGTTCCTGCAAACTGCTCTTTTAGGCAATCCCACAGCTCTTTGGCACTTTCACAATGTAAAAGCCCAACATATATTTCATTTGGGAGAGCCATAGCCAACATAGAGAAAGCTTTTGCATCTAGCTCAAACTTTTGGAAATCTTCTTCTGTGTAGTCTTTTGGATCTTTTGGTGTTAGTGCACGATGTCCCTAGGCTAGTATATAAGTAGTTTGGACGTAGTTCGGGGTGTTTGGAGGCGTTTATACGCGTTTCGGAGGTCTTGGGATGCTATAGGCGATTAGCTATTGTCTGCATGCAATTAGCATTGGGCCCTTACACGATTATGGGCCTAATCGTGTAAGGCCTTAGGCGAGTAGGCAATTCTGTTAGGCGATTAGCAGCTAATCGCCTAATACTCTGCTGCTAATCGCCTGATATGGGCTGTTCGTACCCGGGTGGTATAAATACCCTCATTCTCAACCCTAGACCTCAGTTCTTGCCTCACACACCCTCCAAACACCCTCCCCTGGTCATAGAACGTCTGGTTTGATCTCTGTAAACACTCGTGCTCTGTTTTGGTGATTAATAGATAATCTTTTGACCCGTGTGTGTGTAGTGATTACTCGTTTCATTGTTTCAATCGTTGTTTCTGTTATTAGAGCATTCTAGAGGGATTCCGCACCTCTAGGATAAAACCCGTGATTGTTGGAACGCGAGTTCGACGGTCCTAACATTTGGTCTCTCAGTTTTTCCCTCTGGAACAGTAATAACTGGTCTGTGAGGTCCAAAAACTACAGACCTCCAGCAACCAGTATTTGTTTGAGAAATAGTGTGTGCCAACCTTTTAGACCATATGTTATATTCATTTCTGACTAACATAGGAGGCTTGTTGGCAGATCCAGTATTGTAAGGGTCCATTTTTAAGAAGTTTGGATTTGTCAATGCTTCTTTAAAGTGATGGATGAAAAAGTGAGCCTTTTAATCCTTTATTGGATATTAATAAGAGCCTGTGTCTGATTCTCAATTTGTTAGATTGATATTTGATCAGATTAACCAGTGCTCTGATACCAATTGTTGGATCAGTGGCCTCTTTTAGTGATCACTTATGTGTTACAGATTTATATAAGAGTTAATGAGCAGCGGAATAATAAGTGTTCAAAGATTAAAAGATCACTTTTAAGAGAAGTTATTACTCCCCCTTGACTGAGTAGTAAATGAGAAACAATAAATACAGTTCAAGTATAAAGCAATAAAGCAATTTATGTTTCTCAGATGTGAAATGGATTATAAGTTAAAAAGCCCGAAGGATTTCAAAGGAAATTAGAAATATCACATGTCTAAAATAGATGAACAAACTCATCTATTTATAGACCAACATACTAAACTGTTGTCTGAAGTAATCTAAGATATTTAACAAAGATATTCGGCTAAAGATAAGGTTACAACAGTCTGTACATCGAAACTTGAAATCAAGACTTTAACAAAACAATATAATAATAAAACTACTGAAGTCTTCAGTCGGTTAGAAGCTTCTGATGACAAAGTGCTGATGAGTGACAAACTGCTGATGAGTAGTTTGTCTTCAGTAGTTCTTCAGTGTAGTGTCTGGTTGGACTTCAGAACTTCTGATGGTTAACTCTTCAGTACTTTGTGAATTTGTTCTTCAGTACTTCTGATTTCTTCTTCAGCAGTTCTTTCCATACTTAGGCAGAATATGATTTGGACTAAGGTTATCAAAATGTGGTTTCTTCAATCCTCTTTGTCCCAACAGTTGCTGCCAAGGAAAGTTAGCCATCATCTGTGATATCATGTAGGGCATAAGGTTAAAACCTTGGAGGCTTTCTGTTGCTGCTACATTGTTGGCTGCCATAGGAATGCTCATGGAAGCGCTTCGAGCCATGGGAAGCGAAGCCATGGCTTGTTCCCATGAAGTGGCAGCCAGATGTGGGACACTAGCTATTGGTGACTGCAAGAGTTGATCCAAGGTAATTTCATGCCCAAGCGGTGCACCAGTGGTGACAGCTTGGGTGGTGAATAGTGGGAAGGTAGTAGGACTGGACCTTGCTTCTTGACGGGAGGCAGTGAACATGTTGCTAGGACCAACACCATAGCTCCTGGGTGATGGTCTGCGACCATAGGTGACAGTGAGAGGGCGAGGAGGCCCAGGAGAAAGTGATACTTCTTCTTCCTCGTTGTAGTCTAGCCGAATACGGACTCCTTTGTCCCTCTCTTTCATGACATATTGGTTTAAGAGGGACCTGAGCTGCAGGAAGTTACTTTCAACTCCTTCAGGGGTAAGATCTGTGCGCTGCGGGGTTCGTGCAAGGTCAGGGAGAGGAGACAGCACCCCTAAACGAGTGGGAGTTGGAGTCTGCAAGTTCGCCGACCCAGGACGAGTTGGTGGGGACTGAGTACCGGCTAGAGTGCCTCCCGGAGTGGAGAACGACACAGATCTGGCCGGAGAAGCTCGATCTGTGCCTGGAGAGATCTGAATGACCTCTTCTTGAGACTCAGGATCAGACATGGAGGGGAGTTGGAGCTACACAACTGGTTTTTGAAAAGACAATGGCACAGCCCCACGGTGGGCGCCAACTTGTTGCTACAACAAATAACTGTCTAACGTTGGTTCTGAGTCACAGGAAGGGTTAAAAGGTTCAAGGGTTCCGATCTGCCTAACGCAGATCGTGGTGTCCTTCCACGTTGCAAAACGTAGAAGGACGTTCGAGATAATATTATTTTCGAGTATTAGATTTCTGGTTTATGTTAGACTCAAAGCCAGAAATGTAGGGTTTAACTCGAGTTGCAAGTGAGAGGGATATTTTTTTCACGTGTGAAGAGACCAAGAGAATAGAAGATTTTGATGTAAGAGTTTGTGATTGATCTGATTAAATAGGCAAAGCATCTTCTAATTTAGGAAAGCATATTATCTAGAATTGGTTGCAACAAAAGGACAATCCACTTTAAGCCATTGGTGGCTATTGACCTGCGGTCCGAGCGATGTGGTTACTCCATCGACAGCTGCTTGTGCTGTTCGATGGAAAGGTGACAAGACATGTCATCTTTTGACCTGGGATGAACCATTGTAGCCTTCAACCTTTTAAGCGTTTGTATTTATAATACTTATTAATCTTTTTGCTTAGGCGACCCACGTCATCAGTTGTTGACGGTGTTCAGTCACAGTTATGATCACTGAAAAGAGGTTTCCTTTACCGGAATAGAAAAAGAATGATTTAGAGTAGTAAGAGAGAAGCATGATGTGAGGAAAATGGGATGGTGAAAACGAATGATTAGGTTTATATTTAGAAGCACGTTGAGTACAAAATTTTCAAATGGATGCAGAGCTTTCCTCGATTGAATGGCTTACAACAAGGAGAATAGTTTATTCAAGTAAATTCTTATCCGTTCAATTTGCAAATTGGTTTGACATGCTTCTTGAAAGTCAACTTTTCTAACTTGCAAATTCACTTGCATGATATACATGCATATGAAATTTATTATTTTATAAATTTAATACCATAACGTAGAAATTTTTTTTAAATGTTGTAATTAAATAATTTTCTTATTTATTAACTAACTTTAATAAATAAATATTTTTCAAGTATGCTTGGAATATGATTTCGTGAACACGTATTTATTTAAATAAAAGAAACTGTGAAAATGAATAACCATGATTTACTTTTTAAATTACAATAACATGTAGAAATAAATGGAAAATACAGGTGGGTTACAAGAACGGGTAGAACTCATTTTCTAACAAGCAAAGAAACAAAGTATGTGTTCAGTAAATCTAAAGTCACTTGCTTCAATTGTGAGGTTAAAGGTCACTTTACTAGCAAATGACAAGCTACAGCAAGATGGCAATCAGTATCCATTCAACACTAACAGAGCCACCAACACTATGGTTTTAGTTAACAACACAAACTAAGTTGCTTTAGTGTCTTTGGTTGATTATAGGTTATGGGTTGTCATCATATCGTATGACTTACCTAGTCTACGAATTGGTTCACAGGTTTTAGTAATACGTTATCATATACTCTTGAAAGGAAACCTATTTTTCGTAAATGTTCTAGGGAATGGGCTGGGTTTTTAAGCATTTCGTGGGGAATGATTTCATGTTCTGGGGAATGGCTTGGGTTTTTAAGCATTCCAGGAGAACAGGATTTCATAAAGTTTATAAAGGAATGACTTATGTTTTCAAGCAATCCAAAGGAACATATAACTTTCTCAAATGTTTTACAAGATTTTTGTAATAGTATTTTGAGATACAGTTTACCATGAAGCTTTGAGAACAAGTGAACTCACTAGCTTTTTGCAAACACTTTTTAATTCAACGTGCTTTTCAGGTACATATTCATGCATGGGAATGAAAAATGGTTTTAAGGCAATCACAATAAATTTTGGGTACCTCTTTTGGGAACAAATTTTGTTATTTACATGTCAATGTTGAATGGATTGTAAATCTGTATTTCTAAACAACGTTTGTTTGTCCATTGGCGTTGGACATTAAATCCGTGTACATTTAAAAAAAACATTAGCAAAATGTTTATTTGAACATAACTATGTTCCTCCAATGTTTTGTTAACTATGTGTGTACTTAAACATTGACTATCACCAACTGTTGTTATGCCCACATACGATTACCATCCATTGCGATATATAGGGTGTGATAACCCTGACCCCATTTGACACCCACCACCGTTCAACATGTAAAGACGTAGTATGATGTACATAAGGATTACCTGGTCGTGAGCAAGAAGCTAGGCGACCATAAACCGTCTCCTTGTCACCTAATCTCGCACCCAATCTCTTTTTTTCTTTCGATTTTCTCTTTTGCATCACGTACCTAGGGCTGCCGACGACCATGCGGTATTCTTTAACTTGTTTTAAAACTCACAATTACTCTATGGTCTCTAGACTCTCACATACCGACAACTTGTTCAATGTAATTATAAACATCTTTAAACAATGACAATAGGGTCCCTCCAATCCCCTTTAAACCAAGATATATGCACCGACACTTGTTAACCGATACATTCGATAAAATTTGGATAGTCCATTTACCCGAATTGTTAAACGCAAGATTTTTGGGATGTTAGACTAGAGCAGTTGTACTTTAAGTCATTTTGTTAAATAGATCCGAAAAGAAAAATATACCACTTAACATAAAAAAAACAATAAACAAATCAAATAAATTCAAATTAAATATTTCGATCATGCCATTTTTTAAAATAAATGTAAACTAATTGACAATGAGCCCCACTAAACAACCATTACCCACCTAGTTGTCTTCTGAGAGATGTTCATCCGTCACAGGCCGCAACCAGAACAAAATCATAAAAGAACACCCTCTTCTTCCAGGGGGGAAATCAAGATAGAGAGAGAGGTTACGATAATTTTTGACAACCCCAAAATAACAACCATCTATATCACTTTCCATTTTCCACATGTCACGCTAGACATTGTCGTTAGACACTACGCTTGAAAAGGTTTGCCGACATGATTATCCTAATCACTCTACAATATTCCCTCCGAAACAAACCGGAATTCCCCATGACAAATCATTCTAATTTTATTTTATTTACTTAGCAAAAAATATATTTTTCTATACATTTATCAATTAAACACTCATTTATTTAAATACAAAAAAAATGTCAAACTACAGGACTTGAAGAGATACGATACTTGACCCACCAAGTGTGAGCCAAATATAACTCATTGGATCTCATAAAATGCATGTAGATGCACTCACCAATCAAACAAGATAGGTGAACATCAAGTTGGTTATGCCATTAAATTTTGATAAGGCACATATTTCATTGATAATGATATGTAATAATACATAGTATGAATATTATTGATCTCATGAAAGTTAGATCATTTGCTCTTTTTCAACTCTCTCCCTCCCCTCTCTCAGTCTCTCTCTCTCTCTCACACACAAGAGGATAATTCCCTCCATGTGGTGGAGTCTAACAGTATTATGTTTTGCATATTACATCTGTTTTGCAGATCCTATTGATTATTAACCTTCTTTGGTGCTTTCAAGAATCTCTTGTGGAAGTTGATACTCAAATCCCCCTCGGTTTAGGGTCTTGCTTCTTCATTGGCGTAGTAGGAAAGTTAAATCATCGTTAGTGTTAAAAGCAAAAAATTGGCCCATCGGAAAGTTAAATCATCGTTAGTGTTAGGAGAAAAAAAAGGCCCATCAAATCCAATCATTGTGTAAACGGAGTGTGAAGTTTATACGAAAATGGTAGTGTTACTAGGTTGAATAAGAGTTATAAGTAGGAAGCCCTACTTTTTGTAGCTTATGAAAAACATTATTCTTAGTCAAATGATAAACGATTCTCGAACAGTATTCGGAGTGATCAACGTTCATTGGTTCTTTTGTTTATGTTGAAGTCATTATGAAGTTGTTTATTAGTAAAAGGGGTTGACCAACGGCTACAGAGGTCCCGAGAATTAGAGAAAGAAAAGGAGAGTTCTAAGGTCGAAAACTGGTTCCCCACTCTTAGTATCTTTTTTTTACGTCCACACATAACCCCCCCCCCCCCTCTCTCTCTCTCTCTCTATATATATATATATATATATATATATATATAGAGAGAGAGAGAGAGAGAGAGAGGAAGTATATGGAGGAAACCCCTCCAAATGGGAAAACCCTAGAAACTCACCCCTTGGTCCATATTATTCCACATTACCATTTTATGATAATATTGAAAAGGGGAATATAGACATTTTAACTTTCACCTTCTCTCTCCTCCTATATATAGTGTTTTCCACCCCTCTCTCTTAAATTTGTTTTCAAATTCTAGATCTGAGATCTCTCTACCCTCCCTCTACAATCTCCTCTCTCTAGAACCACCACCACCACAACCACCACCGCGTCATCATCATCAGAACGAAACATACTCACGACGACGTACCACTGTACTGTTTAAGATGAAGGTGGATCGAAACAGAGCATCTCCTTGAAGCATACTCACGTCGAACGAAGCATCACCGTCGAATGAAACATACTCACGAACGAATCATACTCACCACCTGACAGGGACGATGAGGGACTCTATACTTGATTAATTTGTATTTGAATATGTTTCATAAGATTTGTGCAGGTCAAAGGGTCCGGTCAACTTGTGTTCGTGTGATAAGTTTCGACTACTGCTAGCTGGACTTTATGGATTGTGATTTGGGCTTGTAGCTGATAATGATTGTTGGACTTGCAGGATTCATCTAATGGGCTGATAATGATTGCTTGACTTGCAGGATTCATCTAGTGGGCTCATAATGTTGGGCTTATGTGGCCCAATGCACCTGTTTGTCTTTCGAGTGTCTTGACTCTAGGAATATAAATATCTGATATACATCTCCTCTCTATTATCTCACCCCACAAAAGATCAGAGGCGATTAGGGTTTGAGAAGACATATTATTCTCCATATCATAATATTAAAAGTTGGTTCAGAGTGTGGTTTTGAGAAGATATTCATCTTCTCTTCATGGTAGCTCACTCACGATCTTACATCTAAAGTCTTTCTTTCTCTTCAATTTCTCGGGTTCTTTCTCTTCTAGTTTCTGGTCGTAGATTTGTCCTAATCTGACCGTAGAAGTGTGTAAATCGTTGAGTATAGTTATCAGATTATTGTTAAAGAATTTGTAAGTTGATTTAGAGGTTTTGATATTGTTTGATTTGGTGTAAACGATTGACACTCTGTTTCGTTATTTTTGGTTAAGAGAATAATATCATAATCTTGTTAATTATTCTTTGTGTTCATATCGTTTTTCTGACAGAGAGCCACCTTGGGATAAATCTAAATTGACACCAACATATCTAGCATTGTTTCTTTATTCAACACCACCTAGTCTAATGATTAATTTTGTTTTAAGTTAAAAAGCTAGACTATAAAAATGGCTATACCCGGGCACACACTTATCCACAAGCCTCTCCACTTGAAGGAGCTTAAACCGTCAGATTACCTATCAAACCAACCCATTAAACTACAAAGATGACTAGATAGTCGTGACCAGTACTTAGGAATACTGTAACGTTTTTTCTTCTGAAAACACATGCACGTGTGCATTTACTAAATCCTACCCCACGATTTGTCATTCAAGTATTAAAAACGGTATTTAATACAAGGGTCAACTGATTGCTGAAACTTTAGTTGCCGGCCCGTTCGATGCCCGAACAGTTGTCGAAACATTACTCAAAACATTGCCATAGAGAACGTATTAAATAAGGTTGTTTGATGTGAAGGATGGAGTCATGTTAGTGTTGTTGTGCGTATCTTTACGAATATATAGATACCTCCTAGAATTTAATGAGTTCAAACTTTGTACCATGGAAATAAATAATCCTAACTATTGACTATTGGCCAATAACAGTCCCAACTACGAAAATCACCAATATTGGTCCCAACTTTCGACATATTGGAAACCAACGGACCCAAAATAACGGAGGCTAACTCCGTTAGTGTGATGCTGACGTGGCATGCCACGTAGGATCATTTTGCCACATGGCATGCCACGTAGGATGTCACATAGGATTATTTTGCCACGTGGCATGCCACGTAGGATGCCACGTAGGATCATCTTGCCACCTAAGCATGCCACGTCAGCATCACACTAACGGAGTTAGCCTCCGTTAGTATGGGTCCGTTGGTTTCCAATATGTCGAAAGTTGGGACCAATATTGGTGATTTTCGTAGTTGGGACTGTTATTGGCCAATAGTCAATAGTTGGGATTATTTATTTCCATTTTTCCTATAATGTAATAAACACTGAGTTGGCAGAATATTGACGTGTTTTCTCCATGACCCAATATTATAACAGATAAAGCAGGGGCGAAGGTTAAGAAGGGCCAGGGGTGGCCATCCCCCCCCCCCCCCCCCCGTTTCTAGTGCAGTGATAGAAATTTGCATTTTTCATAGGTAAATTGCGTCCGGTTGAGTACGGCCTCCACCGATTTGCCATTAACGTTCTAAAATAATTGAGTCCGGCCCCCACCATTTTGCAAACCAAGCTTCGCCACTGGATAAGGTTTGAATACAAATGTCATATTTTGTGAGAAAGATTAAAAATTGACATATGCAGGTATCATGTTTTGAATTCATGTATCATGTTTTGGGTTGTTTTTGCCAAAACAAAACAACAAAAACAATAATTTATAACACAATCTATTATAGCCATAAAATTAAAACATAACTAAAACACAACATTGTAAACACATGTTCATGGCATGATATCTTTAAGTTTTAAGCCTAGTATATATTGTTTTGTGTTTAATTGTTATGTTTAGTGTTATTTTATCTTACACAGTCCAAAAGATCATGACTAAGTTCAAAAAACGATGCATTAAGTCCAAAAAATGATGCATAGATATCAATTCTTAATCTTTCTCAAATTTCTCACGAAATAGGAGCTTTGTACCGGAACATCACCATATTTAACATCCAACCATGTTACAAATTTTCTTTATTTTGTGCATTGTGTTCACTAGAAAAGGAAAGGTTTATACTTGTTAACAAACAGAAAACATAGATCCGTGCGTACAACGTGCAATGTATGACAAGAAGTTGTAACATCTCTATGATCAATACACATAGTCACCTTCAGTAAAGAAGGTGTTATTTCTATACCTCACTTCTCCGTCGGTATCAAACTGCAAACATAGATAAAACACGAAAATGTTAAAAACGAGAAGTTCATACGATGGTGATGATTGAGGGGTTTTTGTAAATGGAAATCGTTCGTTTACAAATAACACTGATACTTTAAGATGCTTTTGAAGCTCCCCGTACTTCTAGGGAGTTCGTTATGCCAGTTTGGGAACTCATGACAAGTCTTTATAATACGAAGTTCGCTAGTGTCACATGTCTAAAAAGTTTGATGGCGTGACAAGCGAACTTGGACAAGGAACCAACCAAGCAGGTACTCTATTCCCCTACTAATTACTAAAGGAATAGACTTTAATAAAGAAAGAGTAAAAATTTGTCAGGAGTTCGCACTCAACTACACGAACCGTTGTATAAGGAGTTCCGAAAAAACATGAAACTAGGCAACTCCTAAACAACCTAGTTTCACAAAAGAAAAAAATCGATGACAGGTATATAGATATGCATACACGTTGAATGGTTTCTTGAGGTAGGCTTTCTTGCACGTAGCCATATCCGGAAAAAGCATCTGGCCCAATTTCTCGAACATATTTATCAGCATTGACCACAATGTCATCTTGAGTGGGGTCGGTGAACATGTCCTTTTTACTCGGAACATAGAACACGTTAATAGTCCGGTTTCCTACATAGAAAGGTCGAATATAGTGCTGATATACATACGCAGCTCCACTAAACTGCGGTATAACCAACCAACATGTTATAATAAGCTTTGCATATGACCAGAATGGGATCCTGTCACAATAGGTCCGAACCCAAAATCAAACTATTTCAACACAAATAACAAGAGTATTGTTGAATAAAGATTAAAGACGACTCGTTACCATTCAATAAGGGTAGCAAAGGTGAGCTCGAAAAGAGTAATCATAGAATACAACACCCAGTATGTAAGCCATTGTTGATCATCAGCAACATTTTTGGTCTCGATGGCTCTCATCGACGCGTATCTAATGGAAAGCACAACACATATGGTAAAAAATTGTAAAAAAATAAACAAAAAAAATCGGTTGAAACCCGCTTATGCTGTCTTTTCTACCAACCGGCTGACATTAACATACTTCATAAAACATGATAAAAAGGTAAATTCAGCATGAGAAATGAAGAACTTACAGAGGGTAAGCCAAACTTATCACAGGCCTGCAAAATTCAGTTACATATGAACATAATCAGCTTAGTTTTTTTAATAGCCGAGGTCTCACTGGAAACGATCTCTCTATCTATTGAAAGCAGGTGGTTGTTTTCTTTAGTCCCATCAAGTCCAGTGGCTCAACCAGTAGGATGTAATTAATGAGAAGAATTTTACTAGATAAGTTTTATCTTTCTTTTTTAAGAACAAAATCACTGTAAATCATCATATAGATAATAGCTAATTAGTGCATTTAAATCAGCTTAGTTTTATTTAGAAACATGGTATGTTAATTTGGTTGCCTGTTTAAGTTCTGTTTATTTACTTATTTACTTAACAAAATCAGCTTAAATCATAATAGACACATCTGCTAATGCATCTCTGCTAGTTTCCCTATATCCAAATTTAAATACAGGCAAATGAATTTTATATATAGAGAGAGAGTACCCAGCAAGAACATCAATGTTTTGAGCCATAAGCAGTAACAAATCTCCAGCAGCAACTCCAGATCTTCCCATTTCTAATGACAAAAAAATAGTCTAGTGGTTTGGAGTTGAGCTTCATGGTCTTATTTTGTATAAGTGTGTAGGAGATAGATGAGGTTGAGTCGGCAGAAGAGAGGAGAGGGTGACAGGTGTTGATTATTCATCACAACCTTTAAAGTCGTTCGTGAAGAGTCATAGGAGATATTTGGAACATGACTTTTATTTTCCCAAGTATGATATATAAGTGTAGAAAACAAATGCCAATGTCCAGTCTAGTTGGTTAGAGGTGGAGGGTTTACCATCTAGGTCGGTTTTTATTCGAGTTATGTCTAAGGTTCGATTCATCGTTGCCTGATATCTCTCCGAGATGATAAAGGTAGATCATGGAAAGTTCAACTCAAGAAACAATGATGAAACCGATTAATGTTCCTCTGAAAAGACATCGTACAATGATTTAGACATGCAATATTTGAAAATTGTCATTTTTTGACATGCTTGGTAACCCCTTGATCTGCAATATTTGAAAATTATTATTTCTTCACATACTTGGTAACACCTTAATATGCAATATTTGAAAATTATCATTTCTCGACATGTGGTTATCCTAAATCCCAGTTAATCTACAATGTTACTAAAATGTGAAGACCTTGATTGTTTGAAAAGTAATTAAAAACACTTTAAAATGAATTAAAACAAATTGTTGTGTGTTAGGTTTAGTCGGAGCACCTCGTATTTATCATAGTTGTACAAAGCTGGATGTTTCTACTGAAAAACACAAACGAGCAATAAACGAACCGAAACGCCTCAAACAAATTTTCTTGGCTTGGAAACAACTTAAAAGAACTAAAAATGAATTAAAATTATTTTTTAATCAATAACAAATAATTTTAAAGAATTAAAAGAAATTTAATTTTTTTTAAAGCCAAAGCGCCTGGCTTTGGCCAAAGCGAGGCGTCTGTGGTCTAATCAAGCCACTAAAGCGCCTAGTTTTGGCTAAAGCCAGGCGTTTTGGCCTTTTTTTTTAGAAAAATAAATTTTTTAATTCTTTAATATTATTTGTTATTGGCTAAAAAATAATTTTAATTCATTTTTAGTTCTTTTAAGTTGGTTCCAAGCCAAGAAAATTCGTTTGAGGCGTTTTGGTTCGTTTATTGTTCGTTTGTGTTGTTCAGTATAAACATCCAGCTTTGTACAACTTTGATGAATCATTGTACGTGGTGCTCCAACTATACATTCGATACCCATATTTTTCATAATATAATTTTTGCATGTCTAATTGATATGCTTGACTTCCGGACTATACTATACTTGATTGTTGGTTGTTTTCAGAGCAACCCTTGTTTGATTATACTTGTGTTCAGCCTTTATCAGGTTGCCTTCATCGTTGACAGATATCTCTCCGATAACAACTGAATTTTACTTGCTTGCCTGAAAAGTTGTTTTACAAATTTCAGATTCTTGATACTTTTAACAATCGGATCGGCGCTAACGCGCAACCCTTCAGAGTTCGTTGTACCGGTTGTAGAAAGAAATCAACAGTCGGATCAACTAGATATTCCTCATGATGTGCAGGATTTGTTTACCTTCCCATTGATTTCAAGTATGTTGCCTTGATCGTTGACAGATATCTCTCCTATAACAACTGCCTTTTACTCATGGAATCTTTGTACGAAAATCGAAATCATCTCATTCCATGTTCTCCATATCCATACCTTGTTTTAACACACACCTTCAACCTATTCCGGATGGTTTATCCCATAACACAAGCTTTGTCATCACAGTTTCCAACCACTAATACCAGATTAATGATACGCATTTTCGGTTGATATGCAGTATATCAGATTAAATTCTTTGATAGATATCTCTTCGATAACAACTAAATTCTTTGACAATCGGATCGACGCTAACGCGCAACCATGGATTAGATAAAGCTTCAGGTGAAAGTGGATACCATGGATCAGAGAGATTTAAGCTAATCAAACTCATATCTCAAGCCGGTGCAAGTTCTTTAAATGCTTACTGACTCTAAAACTTATACATTACATCAATTTTGAAGATAACTCTTCTGTTATCGGAGAGATATCTGTCAACGATGAAGGCAACCTGAAACGACATGAACATTTATAACCTTTCTGTACATGTGGCCAAAAGAACTAGGCTTCAAACACAACTTTTTGCTCAACGTAATATTATTGTAATATATTATTCCAATTCTGATTGCACCGAATCTAGTCTTCAAGGTACCTCTACTTTCAAGTTTCTTAGAATTATTGAAGATAACTCTTTTGTTATCGGAGAGATATCTGTCAACGATCAAGTAGGTTGGTGGACTTAAGCACCTAAACAGGAAGTTTAAATTTTGAATGATATTCGTCTATCTCATCAACTTCTTCAATTTCTTTCAAATTTCTTAGAATCATTGAAGATAACTCTTCTGTTATCAAAGAGATATCTATCAACGATCCAGTAGGTTGGTGGACTTAAGAACCTGAACGGGAAGTTGAAATTTTGAATGATGTTCGTCGATTGCGCCGAATCTGGTCTTCAATGTACCTCTTCTTTCAAGTTTCTTAGAATCATTGAAAGTGGATACCATGGATCAGAGAGATTTAAGATAATCAAACTCATATCTCAAGCCGGTGAAAGTTATGTTGGAGCACTTTTCATCATCTTCTTCTAATTTCTTTCTCTTAATCTTCACACTTGCTTTTGGAGCTCTGATCTTCGTCCTATTATCTTTGTTTATTATATTTGCAACACACACCTTCAACCCATTCCTCGTAAACCAGGGAAAAATGGTTATAGTAAAACACTTGAAGATTATGTTTTTGTTTTGTGGATCAGACGAGGACTTGACCAAGATGACACGCGAAGCTTTAGACTCCAAGCGGATCCCTTGATTGACTAATTCGCCTTTTTCATTTATTTAATGAAATTTAACGCGCATACCGCATTCGAAGATCAAGTTCTTCACATACTTGAAATCGATTGGAAGGTAAACAATAACTGACAAAGATTGTACAACAAAAGAAGAAAGTATTTATCTCTCTTACCAAGCATGTTAAGAGATGATACAGGATAACGAAGATTAACGTTGTGTTTTTCCCAGAACTAATGAATAAAAAAAAAATAAAACCACTTTTAGAGTTATTAATGATAGTATAATTAGGGTTATTACCTTGTTTTGTGTTAAAATCTTTGACTATACGTGGTTGATGATGTCAAGTTTAAGTCGTTGATTCATTTGGAAATCGAAAACGCCTATATAAACGTTTGTTAGGGTTATTACTTTGTTTTTAAAATTTTTTTAACTTTTTAAATTATTATATTAAAAAAGAATTAAAAAAAATAAAAAAACCAATTCAAAACATCAAAAAACACCCCAAAATAAAAAAATGATTCGAAGCGCCTCGCTTTGGCCAAAGCGAGGCGCTTCGCTTTTAAAATTCAGTTTTTTCTGCACCCTCGTACTGACCTCCTCGAAATGGCACTTTGCCCCTATTGCGAGGCGCTTTGAGAGGGTTAAAATAGAAGGAGAGGGGTGGAAATAAACCGAGCCTAAAGTAATAATTCAAAACAGTTGAAATTCTAACATTAAAAGAGTACGTAAAATTACAATTTACTCGATATGTGCATTGTACATTATTGAACTTAACATAAAAGGATAAGAACTATATTTAGTTAAAAAAACGAAAACTCTTACAACTTTTCGAATAAATGATCTTTCTTACAATTACCTTAATTAAAGAACACAACCTGCCATTTGAGGATAAACTTAGAAGAGGAAAAACGTTTTTACTCAAGTTTTAGATAGAGAAAAGAGAATAAACTTAGGGAACACTAACCTTTATTTTCCTTTTATTTTTGGTCTTTAGTGAGGTGTAACCTCACCTGGGCCATCTAGTTACTATGAAAAAACAAGGAGAGAAATTTATTAATACCTTCATCAACCCACACATACATCATACTATATATACAATTCAAGTCTAAACACTAAGGCTCATAGACATTTAGGTGGTGTTTGTTTTTTTCCCAGAAGTGATTCCTTGCCTCTTTTGTCTGCGCCGTGCAGACGTGCACAGACGTTGAGCTCCTGCATCCGGTTTGTTTTTTGGAAGACCTTTCACTAAAAAGGTCTTCCTGACCTCTTCTTGGTGCAGACATATACCAACGTCTTCCCACCTCTTCTCCTCTTTTCTTCTCCTTCTTCCTCATCAGTTTCATTATTCTTTTTCATTCTTCTCAAACCATTCTCTCATCTCTCCTTATCAGCCGCCTCTCTCCACCCCTTCCCCTCCCCCTTCCATCTTCATATTCTTTCAGAAGTATTAATCATCTTCTTCCGTCTTTCTAGACTCTTGAAACTCCACATCTTCTGTCACCTCTTCTCTCTCTAGAATCCTGGTTATTTCTGTCGAACACCAACTCTTCACATACCGGCAAACGCTATTTTCTAGTGAGAGGGTGAGAGAAACAGAGAGAACCAAACATTTGGCTGGTGTTTTTTTTTTTTTTCATCCACGTGGGGTTTTGGTATATTTTAAGCTTATTTGGTGATGAAGGGTTTTTTTTCTTTTTGTGTGTGTTGTGTGTTTGATTTTGGTGTTAGTGATTCAGCTTGTTTTTGGTTAATTGTTTGCTAATCATTTTAAACACCAAGTGGTGGATAATGGTTTTGGTGGGTTGTGGTTGGTTATGGTGGGTTGTGATTGGTTATTGTGGGTTATGGTTTTGGGTTACGCTATAGACGTTAACAAACAAACAATCTTCTTCTTGCAGACTGAAGACATTTGGTCCACCTCTTCTCCTACAGATGTCTACAGACGTGGTCCGCAGACTGTAGACATTTGACCTCTTCAAAAACAAACAGCACCTTAGACGGGCATAAAATAGTTTACATATATTACATTTCCCCTAATACATTTCTATTTACATACCATCAACATTATACTATCTATTGATGTTCGCATGTATCTTTAGGACCGATATTAACTTATACCATATAACAAGTTATACCGCCTCATTGGGACAAAACATAGTTAAAGAAAACAGTACATGTATATTACCCTGCTGAACATTACATATATATCTTAGCCCTAAGGATCTAATCTTCGGTGACTACCACTTGACTTATTCTTTAATAGTGTCTTCTTTGACTTTTGTGATGCATGTTGCATTGTCTTCATAGAATATAGTTTGGCTTCTTTATATCAATTCAAGTCCGCACATATTCTTGAATATTTTAAAACAATTGACTTCCATAGGTAAAACTGTATCATGATTTAGATCGAGCTCTATCCAGTTTGATAGATATCGTGCATACTCATAATTCGGGACTAACAATAAATATATAGAATGAAACTAAATCACGCACAATGGGAAGTGTACCAGTCGCAATGTAGCAAAGTAGGTAAGGCCGGATATCACAAATCTGTTAGGAAGTAATTGTAATAATTGTAATAATAGAAACATCAGGGACTATAGTTGACAAGTTGTAATAGTTTGAAAGGTAGTTATAGTTAGTTGATAGCTGTTGAACTAGGCAGGAAAGCTGATTGTATGAACTAGTATAAATACAGATGCCGAGATCTTGAATAAAGAGCTTGGTTGATCGAATCTTCTTCTCAAAAGTTTCTTTTCATCCTATCAAATTTTTAGGAAGTAATTCCAGTAATTGTATTAATAGAAACATTGGGGACTATAGTTGACTAGTTGTAATAGTTTGAAAGGTAGTTATAGTTAGTTGATAGCTGTTGAACTAGGCGGGAAAGCTGATTGTGTGAACTAGTATAAATACAGATGCCTAGATCATGAATAAAGAGCTTGGTTGATTGAATCTTCTTCTCTAAAGTTTCTTTTCATTCTATCTAGTGGTATCAGAGCTGTCTGATTCTCGGACAACTCTTGATTATAACCGTTTTAACTACCTCAACCGTCTTTAACCACCATCAACCACCACAAACCACCATTAACAACCTTCGTAAACCACCATCTCCGACCACCATCACCTCCATAATCCACCATTTTTACACCATTTTTGAGCCTGAATAAAATACCTCTTCTTTTCTTAACCAATTTTTGAGCCTTTAAACCATTCCTTCGTTTCTTTACCCTGTTGAGCCTTTCTTTTCTTTTCTTGATTCTTTTCCTCTGTTTCAATTACAATCATGTCCACCAGAAACCAACCCATTGAATAACGAATTCAAGACCATGATTCAACCCTGAATCGACTTGAAAAAGCCACAGGTCAGAATCTGAATGAACTAGAATCCATTAAATTGGCCACAACGCAAAACACTGATGCTGTAAATGATATCCGATCCCAATTATCTTAAATCCTTAAGAACCTACAAATCTTGAATCAGAGTCCAACTAATGGTGATGGATCCTTGAACAATCAATACAGAAAAAGCATGAGCAGTGGTGGTGATAAAGAACAATCATCTTATAGAAACAGTCAACATTTGACTAAATTGGATTTCCCTAAATTCAATGGTACAAATGTTGAGGGGTGGTTGTGCAGGGTGGAACACTATTTTCCATTGATGAGACCCCTGATCGATTGAATGTGATATATGCAATGGTCCATTTGGAAGATGCTACTTTATTGTGGCATCAATCCTTTGTTAAATCAAGAAATGGGTCAATTGATGTTATGCCTTGGAATGAGTATGAGAACTTCACTTCCACAAGATTTACATATTTATTAGTTCAAGATGCAATGGGGATTTGGCTGCTATAAGACAAACAGGGTCACTAGAGGATGTTTGTAAGGAATTTGACTTGGGTCTCACCAAGGTCAATATTCCTGATGAGTATGCAGTTAGCCAGTTTTTGAGGGCTGTTAACACTGAGATTGGTTACCCTGTGAGAACATTAAGACCAAGAAACATTCATGAAGCCTATATGCTTGCAAGAATGCAAGAATGCAAGATGACTCAAACAAAGCCATTCAGGCTGCTTCTAGTTCCAAATTCACCAGAAACAGTTCTACTTCTTTTCCAAGAACCAATTCTTTTACCACAAACACTATGAAACAGCCAAATTCATCAAATCTACCCTTATTACCTGCACCTAATACCAAACCTAAACCTGTTAAATCTACTAGGTGGTTGAGCCCTAAAGAAATTGCTGAAAAGAGAGCTAAAGGGGAGTGTTTTAGTTGTAAAGAAAAATTCACTCCAACCCATCAATGTAAAAATAAACAGTTATTTTCTATTGAGATTGTAGAAGGTGATGATGAGGAAACTCAAGAAACATGTTATGAGGAAATGGAACATGTGATAATTCAAGAGCCACAGATTTCTTTGAATGCAATCATGGGCATCCCTTCTTATTCTACAATAAGGATAAAAGGCTCCATAGGTAACAAACTCTTACACATTCTTACTGATTCGGGCTCAACTCACAATTTTTTGGATTTAAAATTGGCTCTAAAATTGGGGTTGCCTATTAAAAACATAAAACCTATGGACATCATTGTGGCTGATGGAGATCAAATGAAATGTACCCAAATGATTGAGAATTTACAATGGTCTTTGCAAGGCCATTGGTTCTAGGCTGATGTGTTCTTCATATCATTGTCTAACTATGACATGGTTTCGGGAATACAATGGTTACACAGTCTAAATGACATAACATGGAATTTTAAGGATCTCACCATGAAATTTCAATGGAAGGGAAAGAGTGTTGTGTTAAAAGGGGAAAAAGATGGGGGTGACATTATGCAAGGCCACATTGTGGATGGGACTTCTGGTCAGCATAACCCACAGGTGGTGTGTGCTACAAAGAATGTGGAAGTTGATAAGTTGTTAGACAGATTTCAGGATGTATTTGCCATCCCATTGGCATTACCTCCTGAGAGGCCTTGTGATCATAAGATAGTGCTAAAAGAAGGAACTCAACCCATTATTCTTCAGCCATATAGTTACCCAGCTGCTCAAAAGAATGTGATTGAGTCTATGACTCAAGAGTTACTGGATTCAGGAGTTTTTAGGGAGAGCCAAAGCTCCTTTGCAGCTCCTGTAGTCATAGTAAAGAAAAAGGATGGAAGTTATAGGATGTGTGTTGATTATAGGAAACTTAATGAGGCCACTATAAAAAAAAGTTTCCCTATACCCCTAATAGATGAGTTGTTGGATGAGTTGGGCGTAGTTCTGTCTTTTCCAAACTGGATTTAAGATCAGGCTACCATCAAATAAGGATGAGTAAGAGCATTCACATCCCATCCACCAAATCTCATCCATCAAATTACACTAAAAATCACTACTTCACCCCTAAATCTTCTCTCTCCTAATTAACATAATAATACTTTTTCATACTTTTATCATTACATTTTCTCTCTCCAAACTCACAACTACTTACAAAAATATTAAAATATATATAGGGGTAAACTGTAGTTTTTCATATTTAGGGTGGAACAGTGCTTCCACCAAATATTTTCTCTCTCCTTCACTCACAACCACTTACACTCTCCCCATATAATTTAATGGACACACTCACATTCATTTGGTGGATGGGATGTGAGTGCTCTAAGGAAGACATTTTTAAAACAGCTTTTAGAACTCACCAAGGGCATTTTGAATTCCTAGTCCTTCCTTTTGGCCTTACAAATGCCCCTGCAACATTTCAAGCTTTTATGAATGTAACTTTTAAACCACTGTTGAGGAAGTGTGTATTGGTATTCTTTGATGATATTCTGGTATATAGTGCCTCTATGGAACAGCATCTTAAGGATTTAGAAATGGCTTTACAGTTGTTAACAAGCAATCTTTAGTGGCAAAAAGATCAAAATGTTCATTTGTTGGGCCTTAGGTTGAATATTTGGGGCATATTATCAACAAACAAGGGGTTTCTACAGATCCCTCAAAAATAGTTATTGTGCAAGCATTGCCTATTCCTTCTACAGTTAAACAACTGAGGGGATTTCTAGGTCTTGTTGGCTATTACAGGAAGTATTGCCAGGCCATTAACTATTTTGTTAAAAAAAGAAGCCTTTGTATGGTCTAAGGATGCTCAGCAGTCCTTTGAACAACTTAAGACAGCTTTGTCAATATCCCCTGTGTTGGCATTACCTGATTTTTCTAAACCCTTTGTTGTGGAAACGGATGCCTCAGCAAAAGGTTTAGGGGTTGTTTTGATGCAAGATGGTCATCCTCTTGCTTTTATAAGCAAGGGTATAAGTGGCAGAATGTTAGAAATGTCTGTCTATGAAAACGAGTGCTATTCTAATGGCAGTAAAGGCTTGGCATCATTACTTGGTAGCCAAACCTTTCACTATTAGAACTGATCAAAGAAGCTTGAAGTATTTGATGGAACAGAAAATTAATACTCATTTACAACAAAAGTGGCTAGCAAGATTGAATGGTTATGATTACATCATTGAATATAAAAAGGGCAGTGAAAACTCTGTTGCTGATGCCTTATCAAGGGTTGAAGGATTATGCTTATTCCAAATGAGTTTGAGCTCTATTGATCCTGTACTATGGCCAAGTATTAAAGAAAGTTGGGAAACTGATGACAAGGTCAAAGATATTGTGCAAAAATTAAAAAAATGGGGAGGAGGTGAAGCATTACAACTGGTCTAACAATGTTCTAAGAAGAAAGGGCGAAATGGTCATTGGGGCAGTTCCTGGATTAAGAGAAAGAATCATGCACACCTATCATTCCTCTCCTACTGGTGGGCATTCAGGTATTGTTCCAACTCTGCACAAGCTTAAAGGAATGTTTTACTAGAAGAAAAGTGGGAATGATGTCAAAGAATTTGTAAGAAACTGCACTATCTGTCAAAGGGCTAAGTATGAAAGGGTAGCTTCTCCTGGGTTGTTGCAGCCTTTACCAACCCCAAGGTCGGTTTTTCTGACATTTCTATGGATTTTAGATGTGGTCTTCCTAATGCTTTTGGGAAGGACACCATCCTGGTGGTAGTTGACAGATTCACCAACTATGCCCACTTCATGAGCCTGAAACACCCTTTCACTGCCAGTCAAGTAGCCCAATCAGTCTTTGATAATGTCTTTAAACTCCATGGTAGCCCAACCACTATTATGTCAGATAGGGATTCCATCTTTTTGAGACATTTTTGGAAGGATTTTATGAAAGTACAAGGTATAGAGTTGGCTTATTCTTCTGCTTACCATCCTCAAACTGATGGTCAAACAAAAGTCCTTAATAGGTGCTTAGAATCCTATCAAAGATGTATGATCATGGATACTCCTCAACAATGGCCAAAATGGTTGACTTTGGCAGAGTGGTGGTACAATACTTCATGGCATTCTTCAATAAACATGTCTCCTTTTGAAGCCTTGTATGGGATCCCACCTCATGTACATATTCCTTATATACCAGATGATACCAAGATAGAATCCTTGGAGGAGTTGTTTAAAGAAGTAGAGCTAAAGCTTGTGAATTTAAAATATTCATTTGAGAGGGCTAAGAATCAGATGAAACAGTTTACTGACAAGAAAAGATCTCATAGAAGTTTTGCAGTTGGGGACTGGGTTTATGTCAAGTTACATCCCTATGTGCAAAACACACTGAAAGAACACAAGAATCATAAGCTAGGCCTTAAGTTTTTTGGACCCTTCTTGGTGATTGAAAAGATTGGACCAGTTGCTTATAAGTTGGATTTACCAACTTCTTCACAACTGCATCCAACTTTTCATGTCTCTCTGTTGAAAGTTGCCCATGGGCCACATCAGCAGGTGGTACCACTGCCAAGTGAGCCAAGATTAATGTTCCAGCCTAGAGCAATTATTGATAAGAAGATGGTCAGGAAAGGAAACAAGCTCACTGTTGCTATTCTTGTTCGTAGGAAAGATTTACCAGTGTCATAGGCAACTTGGGAGATTTTGGAAGAATTTCAGTTAAGATTCCCTGAGTTCAATTCTTGAGGGCAAGAATTTTGTGGAGGGGATGTATTTTTAGGAAGTAATTGTAATAATTGTAATAATAGAAACATCACGGACTATAGTTGACAAGTTGTAATAGTTTGAAAGGTAGTTATAGTTAGTTGATAGCTGTTGAACTAGGCGGGAAAGCTGATTGTATGAACTAGTATAAATACAGATGCCTAGATCATGAATAAAGAGCTTGGTTGATTGAATCTTCTTTTCTAAAGTTTCTTTTCATTCTATCAAAATCCGTGGACACTATGGGAAAACTTTCGATACTTAACCTTTATCTACTCCTAGTATTTCTTTAAAGGAATGATTTGGTTTTTAACTAGAAACTATGAAAACAAAATAAATAGAGATGATAAGGACAACTTGGACAAAAAGAATGCTTAAAAACACGGGACGTAACCAATTAGAAGAAGAACCACCTAATGTTGTCGAATCCTTACGAACATGCAATTGATCAGTGCAATTTAGGAACATTTAATTTTGTATTAATTAAGTATAATATAAATTCATCTATATTATAAGAAAAGATACTACTTTGTGTTAATACATGTAATTTAGATGTCCCTAGCCTAGTAAAGGTGTTCATATGTTGTTTTGTGAACGTTTATATGTAATTTGTGTGTTTTTATGTTGTTTGGGGATGTAGGGACGACTACGATTGGTTTACACGACTAGCCTTGCTAGTCGTGTAGTTTTTGACACGACTATGGTCGTACTCGTGTGTTTATCAGGTGACTATGGTTCATAGTCGCCTGACGAGCTGCTAGTTGCCCCTTGGGCCGACTAGTTGGGCCTATAAATACAACCAATCATTGTCCTAATCATTGAGCTGTCATTTCATACATTCCCAAACACCTAGTAGCTCATGTGCATGTTTGTTAGCGTTTTTGTTATTCAAACATCGTCTAGAGGATTCCGCACTCTAGACGAACCAGCTCATGATTGTCGGATTGTCCGAAATCGGTCCTACACTTTGGTTGGTTGTTGTATTTTCTAGGTCGTATAACAAAACGAGCTAAAATGGTTCAATTATAAAATTTCTAGATAACAGTTGATGGATGATATCGTGTCATTTATATAATTATAATTGTGGTTCTTAATTAGTAAATATAAATGATTATGATTATACAAAATAAATTAGGAAAAGGAAAAAAGTTTTGGTTTCGTGACTTTTCATCAAATGAAACAATTGAAATTAATTTGTCTAAGAACTTTTTAAATTAAATAGTGTGATTAAACACGATGCACGCCTAACAATTTTGTCGTATCCAAAACACTAAGAAGCTATTATCAACCAAATAACTACCAATTTTCAGATCATAATTTAAGAACGCACTACAACAAAATGAAGCTAATGCAACCTTACTGAAAGGTTGCATTAGGCCTTGAAAAGGTTGCATTAGGCCTAATGCAACCTTTTATCTAGAGCTGCATTAGGTGAAGTTGCATTAGACCTAAAACAACCTTTTTTTTAGATAATGCAACCTTTTTTTTTGCTAATGCAACCTTTTTATTTAGATAATGCAACCTTTTTAAAAGGGTTGCTTCTAAAGAGTTGTATTAGGCCTATTTTCTAGTAGTGACGACATCTTACACAAACATGTTAGATACAAAGATACATATTGAATGAAGACGAACGTAGACGAATTTGAGTTAAAGATTGGGTGTTGCAAACGAACGTAGACGAACGTCAAAATCAGCTGACCCACGGCGGCGACGCTACGTGTTCGGTGAAGGCGGCGGAAGGAAAAATGGTGTAAAACAAACGCAAGAAATCTCCTATAAATATATCACCCTCCACACACAAAAAAAAAATCGAACTTGAGACCTCTCTAACACAAAGACAAATTGTGATTTATTATGAAATCATTTGTATTTATTACTTAATAACATGTTGCGAATGAAAAAAATGGAGTCGTACCTCGCCTTTCCCATGTTTTGAACCTGAGACCTCAAACAATATAAATTCACCACAAACCTTAAAGAAAATCACATTCCCCATGTCTTGAACGTAAGACCTCAAACAACATAAATACACCACAAACCACTCCACCACTAAGCCATTTTGTGATTTATTATGAAATCATATATATTTATTAATAAATAGGTGTTAAAAAAAGGAAAGAAATCACCTTCCCCTTGACTTGAACTTGAGAGCTCCAACAACATTAATGCACCACAAACCACTCTACTAGTAAGTTTTTTTTTTTTTTGAAAGGCGAATTTCTTGCTCTTTGTGAGACTTGAACTCAAGACCTCACACTTTTAGTGTATTAAAAGGCTTTGCCTTACCACTGGACCACCAACCCCAATGGCCACTCTACTAGTAAGTTAAATTCTAATTTATTATGAAATCATATATATTTGTTAATGAGAAAATATACGGTATAAAGTTTCTTAACGTAAGAAGCGTAAGAAGCCACCAAAATTCGCCACCTGTCCACTCTGGTTAGGTTTAATTAACCTAATTCTGGTTTATCCCAGGGGTAAGGTCGTCTATTTACACCATCATTCAATTCCTTCAATCACGTTTTAATTAACCTGATGATTCTCAAAAATTAACCAGATTCAAATCATATTTTTTTCAAATCATGATCGTCAACATCATATCAATATGTTATTCATCAAACCAAAGCATAATTTTCGTTTTTTTTAGTACTCTGTTTATCGAAGATTAATTTTCGGTTTTTAAATTTGTAATTATATGTTTTGTTTATTATTTTTTTAATGTTTTTGATCGAATTTTATAATATTTTCAGTTTTGATATAAAAAATTCAAGTTTCGAAGGTTTTTCAGAGGTTGAAGATGAACAGAGTTTTGAAGATGTAAGCAATGAATGCGTCTGAATAAGAACTGAGTGCGTCTGTTTCGAAGCAGAAGACTGGATCAATGTACAGAGTTTTGAAGATGGTAGCAATGAATGCGTCTGAAAAACAACTGAGTGCGTCTGTTTTGAAGATGAGCAGGAGACTGGGTCTATGAATGCGTCTGATTTCTCGAATGAGTGCGTCTGTTTAACTTTTTAGTTGTGTCTGTTTTTTACTAATGCGTCTGTTTTTTATCTGTTTCTAATTACTGTTTTACATGTGATTTTTTGGGAAGAGATATTATTGGAATAAGAAAAGGAACAGTAATTCTCGTGATTTTTTTATCCTTTTTGTCATTTTGTTGTTGTTTGTTTCTTTTTATCCTCTTTATATAAGGCCTTTTATTTTGAAATTGATTTGCACATTCAAATTCATATACAGATTATAATTCAAATTGATTTTTCTTTAATGGCTTCATCATCTTCATCTGCAAGATCTGAAATGATCAAAAGGATGGAAGATCAAATTGCAAAAGATTATGCTCTTCAGGGTCGGTTGGCTGATAATTTAAACAGGATAAATGATGGCATGAGTAAGAGAGATGAAATTTCCAAGCTTCTTTTGCGTATGCCTGACTCAAGTCTTCGTGAACTGTCGGTTATGTTCATGATTGATGCAAACAATGGCGATGTTAATATTGTCGAACAACTTACAAAATGCATGGCACTTTTGAGGTGTTCTATTGAATTTAAGATTCAATTTTTAAAGTCTATGTAAACACCACTATGTGTTGTAGTTGCTGTTTTTTTTATAATAAAGGTGTGGTTTGAAGTTACATTTGTTTGAATTCAGAATCAGTTAGTGCGTCTGTTCTATATATGAGTGCGTCTGTTTTTATACCAGTACATATAAAAAAGATAAGTTGTTTTTTATGTGAATGCGTCTGTTTTGTACAATAGTAGATGTTGCAAAGATCAAGTAGTTTTTTATGAATGCGTCTGTTTTATAGATGAGTGCGTCTGTTTACAAAGATCATTTACATCAGACAATACATCAGAAAGTTAGCATTCAAATTGTTTATAAAATGACATAAGAAAACCATTCAAATTGTTTATAAAGCAGCTACCCTCCTCTCTAATTTTGAAAGTGCATTCTCTAGCATCTTCATTCTTTGTTTATATGGCCTTTTTGCAAACTTCTCAGCTTCTTCACTCATTTCTCCCCTGAGTAGGTTGAATGGGGAGAGTATTATCTTTGCCACGTACTTGAGTCGTAATGCAATCAACTGCTTTTCTTGATGCTCTGATTCGTCTGAAAACCCCGGGTTCCATGACTCATAACCTTTAAAGGTTTCGAGTGTTCTCATGGTGAAGACACCGCAGTCTACATGGTTCTTTTCAGTCCTCCATGTCATCTCTCTTCTTGTTATAGGACCTGTTTTAAGTCCTTCTATTGCCGGTGTTTTCGGACATGTCTTTTGCCACACCCGGTACAAAGTGCCTCTCTGTGAATATTTTTATTCAAACAACCATTAGTTTATTTTTTAGTATATTAGTGTGCAGGTATAAGTTATAATTACATACCAATATTTCTGGCACGCCTTTGTATCGTTCTGATGGGATGTCTCCTGCTTTAGAGTTGTCAAGCAAGTCTGTTGTCCCATTTTTGACATCATAAGCCAATGCATAGAAATGCTTGTCAAACCACACCGGTTGAAGAATCAGGTCGAAGTCGTACAAAGAGGTTGCAGTTGTTGCTTTTACATTTATTTTTCTGAAGATATCCTCAAGGTTGCTCATGTACACCTTTTCAATCTTCTCCCAAGGAACACCTACCTCATAGAAGCTTGGAGGTTGAAAATAAAAAATAAAAAAATACAGGAAATAGATGAGTGCGTTTGTTTTTGTTATTGGTGCGTCTGTTTTGGTTTTTTATATTTTTATAAAATAAAGTGCGTCTGTTTTGATGTGTTAGTGCGTCTGTTTTGATTTCTATATTTTTTTTTGCAGTAATAAAGTGCGTCTGTTTTGATGTGTAAGTGCGTCTGTTTTTTGTTTTTTGTAACTTACTATCATGCAGCTACTCAGAAACAGTCTCCTGATAGGCCCATCCTTCTTCTCCCTCCTTCTCTCAGCCTCCTCATAGTTCAGAATGTCTGACCATACGTCAATGACATTCGAACAAATCCATATTTCTGGAAACTAACTTTCAAAAACCACCTTCATCACCTCATTCCCACCTTCATCCCAGTAAACTATTTTCTGAAACATTGCATATGAATACAAATTAGAAAAATTGTATATGTTTTTATTAGAAAAAATCTGAATAAAACACTTACATTTAACTCTCTAATTGGGGCAAACATATACTGTGTAATCTTTGTTTCATCCTTAGATAGTTTTTCAACTGGACAGACTTGCCTCCCGGCGTACGGTGATCTTAATGCATAAGAAGGTTTTTTTCCCTAGCTGGTTTATCATAACCAGCCAAGCCCTTCCCTTTCCCCTTCCCTTCTTGCTGCACTGCTTCCTTCACCGGTGTTTCGTCTTCCTGGGGATTTTTATCTTCATGGTGTTTCTGAATTGCTGCCTCAATCAATGCTTGTGTTTCCAATGATATTTGTGTTGTTTCAGCCACCACTCCTTCCACAGGTTGTTCTTTTGTTGTCTCATTCACATCTACAACCCTGTAAACACCTGGTTCGACAGTTTGCAGCATGTTTATTGCTGTATCACTGATATCAAACTCCTCATTTGTAGCTCCCAACCCTTCCTCGACAGTCCCAGCATCCATTTCCACCTCTTTCCCCCCCTCATTCACATTTTCAGCTTCAACTTGTTCTTTGACAACCTCAGCTTCTTTTTCTTTAGCCTCTTCAACATGTTCCTTGACAACCTCAGCTTCCTTCTCCTTAGCCACTTCAACATTTTCCACCCTAGTCCCCTCCTCATTCAGTTTTGAAGATCCAGGCAAGTCAACATTTTGCTTTTCAGCTTCAACATCTGGTTCTTTGACAACTTCAGCTTCCTTAACTGAAGTGTTCAGGGCGTCCCACCTGTCGCACAATTGCATCAACTCTGGAACCCATAAATACCTGGTCCGTGCCTCCTTTACCATTTCACCCATCTCTTTCTGTATTGCTTCGTATTTCTTTATGTTCTTTTCCATTGTCTTGATCCAAACCTGTGTTTTTTACAAAAGAGCAATGTACATATATTAATGAGTGCGTCTGTTCCATATATGAGTGCGTCTGTTTTTATACCAGTAGATATTAATAAGATAAGTTGTTTTATATGTGAATGCGTCTGTTTTTTATATTAGTGCGTCTGTTTTTGTAAAATAGTAGATGTTGCAAGGATCAACTAGTTTTTATGAATGCGTCTGTTTTATACATGAGTGCGTCTGTTTTACAAAGATCATGTATTAATGCGTCTGTTGTGTGCAGTGGGTGCGTCTGTTTATAAAAAGGCTGTTTTCAATGAATGCGTTTGTATTTACGTGAATGCGTTTGTTGTACCTTTTTTGCCTTCATTGAAGCTTCATATTCTGCTTCTCTTCCTGTCTCAACCAAACTTAATTGTGGTTGAGTTTCTGAATACTCAAACATTTGTTGTGTTTGAGTACTCATATCATACTGTCTCCAATCTCCTTCTTCTTCAACATCTTCTTCTTCTTCAACTGTGATCCTTTTTTGTGGAGTTTTTCCCAATGGCAAGGTGTAATCATCTTCCATTGGTTTCTCTTGCATGGTTACAAGCATGTTCACCACATCTACCTCCTCGTCCCTTACATTTGCATCCACCTCATCATTCTTATCATCTTCAGCTTCATCATCTGCATCATCTTCTTCAACGTCGATCAACGTAAAAATCTTCTGGTATGCCTTTTCTTGCTGGTTATATAGATGTTCTTCCATTGCCGCTAGTGAACTATTTGTAATGTAAGAAATTGCTGGTATGCTAATTCTTACTTTAGATGGATGCCTCTTGTTATATTCATGTGTGTAAATAACTTGCATGTGTTCAACATATCAAATGCGTTTAAAATATCATTAATGCGTTTAATAATAAAAAAAAGGTGTTTTGAAGGCTTACACTGAGCATTATAACTGGACCATTATACTGGTCTTCTTTCCATCCTGCTTTTGTCCTCTTAAGGCATTCTATCAGGTATGAGCACCAATCCATATCTGGAATCTCATCCTCATTATCCACACCATGCAAAAAGCTTTGATTAATTGTGGTTGATTTTGTGATCTCGCCGAAAACTGTGTTCCAGAGCACAAGAAAATTCAACCTAAACAGCCTTCCACCTTTTTGTTGTGACTTAACAGCGTTGGTTACCATTTTTACAGTCACTTTTCTTCTATCAAACTGACCCTTGAACTCATCAATTGTAGAGTCAACACCCTTTCTTGCCCTTGTGTACTCTAGCACCTGCTTTTTTCCCATTGGTATCCCAAAAGCTTCATTCACCAATGCAGGTGTGATGTTGATTTTCCAATTTCCAGCATTGAGTTCATTTTTATCCTCATCATAGTTTACTAGCAGCCAGTAACCCAATGATGTTGATATTTGATCAATCATAATGTCTAAAACAGACCCAAAACCCATCTTCCTCACCTCAGCTTTCTGTTCATCAGTGTACTCTTTCATGCTGTCAACAAATTCAGAAGGAGAGCATCTGATTTTTAACTTAATGTCCCTGTATTCAACAAACTCTCGATCCTTTATTTTCTTCTTCTCCTTCTTGGCTTTTTCCACCTTTTGCTTTTTTACAGGCCTTTGAAAATCTTCGTCCGATGATTCCGAAAGGTCAACTACAGCCTGTTGTTTTTTTTATGCAACTTTTGTGTCATTTTTTTCACATCTTCTCCCAACCTCTTTGCAGCTTCAGGGTTGACCTTTTCAACCCTTTTTTTAATATTAATTAAGTTTTTTATTGGTCCATCTTCAAAATCAGAAGCATTCCATGTTGAGTCTGTACATGAACAGACGCATTAAGACATACATACAGACGCATTCAGTAACTAAAAAGTGGAAATAACAGACGCATTAAGACATATATACAGACGCATTCAGTAACTAAAAAGTGGAAATAACAGACGCACTCATTATGTCAAACAGACGCACTCAATAAATGCAAAGTGGAAACAAACAGACGCACTTATTAACCTCAAACAGACGCATTCAATCAACTTAATTTAAACATCAGTAATCAGACGCATTAATGTTTTTACATGTTCAAAATGAGTACAATACACTAGTTATACTGTGTCATACATACTAATCATAAAACCCTAGTTATATTAAACAGATTTTTGATAAAAAAATAGAATAATGAATTTTTTGTTCGTACCTGAAGATGTGTCATGTATGATTTTGCTTCCCTTTCTACCTGTTTTACCTGTAACGATGATTTTGAAGGTTTTTCTGATTTTAGAAGTTGTAAATGGTAGTCGAAGTAATTTTTAAAGTATGAATATAAGAAACGCACCTTGATTTCTCTTTGAAGACATGTTGATCGTCTGTTTTGTGGTGTTCGTGATCGTCTCTGTGTGTTTGTTTTTGTTGATTTCAATCGTCTGTGTGTGTTTTTTGTGTGTGATTGATTTTGAAAAACCCTAATTAAATGAGACGTAATGATTTGTTTTTTAATTTTAGTAACCGTCGACATTTTGGCGCTTCAGATTATGATTGTTTAAAGCAGTTTTTTGACTAATCTACCCCTGGTTTCATTTAAACGCTCGGGTTAGAAGGTGGGTTAAAGGATCTGATCTGGGTTTGATCTAATGGTCCAGATTGCTTCTTATGCTTCTTATTTTAAGGGGCTTTATACAATATCTCTTCCCTTTGTTAATAAATAAGTGTTTGAACCTAAAAAAAATGTTGGTTGCGGTTGAATAAAAAATTACTATTGTTATATATTCATTTATTAGAACTATAAATATATTTATAAGAGTAAATTCCTTTTTGAGTCCCTGAGTTTTGTTGATTTTAACTACTTGAGTCCAACATTTTCATTTTTAACATTCTGAGTGCTAGTGTTTTAAGTTTGTTATGGTTTGAGTCCAATTTTCTAACGTCGTTAACCAAGTCAGTTAACTATAAGGGCATCTCAGTCATTTTACACATAGGTACAGCTCTTTAATGCATAAGGTATAACGTACAAGTCTTTAATGCATAAATAAAATATAATATATAATAATAATAAAAATAATAAAGCTCTCTCTCACACACAACACACACACTCTCTCTCTCTCTCTCACACACACACACACACACACTCTCTCTCTCTTTCTCTCTCACACACACACTTTCTTCTTCACCCCTCCACCACACCATAAACCACCACCACCACACCACATCGACCATCCCATCACCACTGCACCATAAACCACCACCACTACACCACATCGATCTGAATTCTATCCCCCCAAATCCGGATCTGAACCATAAACCACCACCCCCAAATCCACACCTGCACACACTTTCTCCCCCTGCACCTGCAACCCACCAAAACCACCACCACCATCGCCTCACCAACCACCTCCAACCGGCCACCTCCATCTGAATCCCACCACAACCACCTGCACCTGCAACCCACCACCACCGTCGCCTCACCAACCACCTCCTATCCTCGCATCTGAAAACCCACCACAACCACCCTTACCCTTACCCCCAACCAGCCACCTCCAGAAGGGGTGGGTGAGATGAACCGGGCAGAGGACCGGACGTAACAGAAAGAGTGGCCGAGGGTTTCTTATAAGGGTTCGGTGGTGGTGAAAAACGGGTCGGGTGAGTGGGTCCGACGGTGGTCCGACGAAGAGAAGCAGTGGAGGACATGAGAGAAGGTGCCTCCCATTACATTTGATTATTATTATTAATATTAATAATAAGTGATTAATTATAATAATAAGGTGAAGAAGATTCATTAGTATTTGATGGGTTGGGATTTTTGTCAACCATTTGGGGGTATTAGACACACAGAAGGTGTGTGTGAATCATGGAGAGAGAGAGAGATAAGTGAGAGAGAGAGAGAGAGATAAGTGAGAGAGAGAGAGAGAGAGAGAGAGAGGGGTGAGAATCTGTGTGTTTGTAGATTGTAGTTGTGTGTGTATATATTTAATATTATAATATAATAAAGTATAATATTTAATAATATTTATTTTTAATGGTAGGGGTACTTTGGTCATTTCATAAATATTAACAGAAAAAATCTAACATAGTTAGAAAATTGGACTCAAATGGTTATAGAATTATCAACCAGGCACTCAGAATGTTAAAAATGAAAATGTTGGACTCAAGTAGTTAAAATCAACAAAACTCAGGAACTCAAAAAGGAATTTACTCTATTTATAATTATAATTATGTGAATGTGAATTATTAATTGTATAGCCATAAACCAATGAAAATACAAGAATTAATTGTTATTGGATTTTCAAGAAGAAGACATGGGCTTTGCAAACAAGGTGGCTTGGGCATAGAATTTAATTGTAGTAGCCCAAGTACAAAGAATGGAAAGAAAACAAGTAGAAGCCGAAAAAGAGTGAACTTAGTTTTGGTGGGCCTTGGGCCACAAGATAATTACCGAGTCTGTATTGGAATTTGGAAATTCGGTAAGGAACTGGTAACATTTTATTTTTGTTTGTGTTTGTGTTTGAAGTCCTTAGTTTTCGTTGTTTGTATTTGTTTGTGATGTGTTTTATCCTTGGCGGTGTCACAACTTTATTTGGGGAATGTTTTCATTAGTGTGTTAATGGTGGATGGGATGAGTTATTGGAAGAGAAATCCCTTTCTTAATTGGTTTTGACCTTTGCTATGTCACATGCGTTCTAAAGTACCGTACACTGTGGATATTGTATCTTAAGTGTGGGATAAGGAAAATTAGTAAAACTGTTGAAAAATGTTGACACTCATTCAAATTTCAACACATTGGGACATTGCTTTCCTTTTTTTTGAACGGCCAACAAATTGGAATCACTCACGGAACACTGGAGTATCATTGTGCCACCAATGTTACTACGCGATCATATTCCACCACCAAGTCACCAATTCAGGAGGAAACTCATAATTATGAGAAAACCCCATTTTTGTGATTCGAACCCAAGACCTTATGGTCTTTAAATCTTATCTCACCACCAAAATGCCGCTGGGCTATAATGCCATTGCTTTCCTTGGATTGAATTTTTCAATATAAATCATTAACAGATCCATGCCAAGACACACACATAGGTCTTTATTCATTTGTATATTCCTTTTGTTGTAGGATATATAAGGTATTCCTAGCAAAAAAATTTTTTTTTTTTAAATGGATAGGAATATCTATATGAGTTTGATAAGCGTTTGGTATAATAAACGTATGCTTCACATCAGTAACTTTAATCTCTACTTGGTGAGATTTTAAGCCTATTAAAAAATATCATTATCACATATATCTATTCTGTTTGTTTGAAGGTTGGCCATAATGTATCTCTGATTTAGAACTTTTTTGATTTGGTACACTCTGAGACTGTGGACTAAATATTTGCACATAGATGGCCAAGGCAATTTAGGATTCTCATTTTGTTTTAACATGTTTTTTTTTTGTTCACCAATTACCGAAAATCATCTATTACTGGCCAACGTTGAGCCTTAATCCCATTCTTTTGTTTAACCCACATGTTGGCTCAAAGTTAGCTTTTACAAAAAGCTTTTTTGTATATACTGATTACTGCTTTAAAATTCTCTAGATTTTGAAAATTTTAAAATTTTAAAATTCCAAACAGATTTCCGATGTGTTTTAGCTTAAATTTCTGAAAAATTCAAAATGATTTTCTCCATTTGTTGTTTTGATGAGCCGATGTTGGAAATCCATTTGAATCTATCAATCTTATCCGTCATATCGAAGCCAGAACACAGCCAAACAGAGTTTTGAATTTGTAAGTGGTCAATCATCATTTTTAGTAAGTTGATGATAAAATTGAGAATTTCATATGAATCAGGACAAGTTATGTACATCAAACAAAGTGCACGGGTATTTTGGTGTATTGATGAACTGTGAATCATCGGTTCTTTGTACGACTGTTTATTTATAGAAGTACGCAAATTTCTAATTAGACAAGGGAGAAATTGGAATTTGAGCTAAAAGGGTTGAATTTCTAAGTTTCAAGGGGAGTATACGCAAATTTGAGTTATTTGTGCATAGTTTGAAAGTTCAGGGGCAAGATTGTCATTTCCTGGATTGAAACGTTGAATTTTAAACATAAAAGGGTAAAATTATAATTTTCTAAAAACACAAGGTTCTCATACATCTGGCACTGTTACACACGTATGACAGTTCATTCAGGGTGTAAAAATGTAAATTTGTGAAACTCGAAGGTTGAAAATTAGGCGAAATGAAATGTTCAAGGTTCTGATCTTCATACGCCTGAAAGTTTTCGGACGTATGAGATCCACACGTCTGAGATCAGACGTACAGGGTAGGAAATGAATATATTTGAAAGTTCAAGAAGTTGTATGGTATATATGTATGAAGTTGAGGATATCATTGCCATACGTGTGAAGTTGAGGATAACATTTCCCATACGTGAGAAAAATCCCATACGCCTGAACGGTTTCAGACGTATTAGGATGAATTTATATATTGTGAAGTTTGACTCCTCACTTTCATACGTCTGAAATAAACTAAACATTTACATACATCATCCACCAAGCTTTTCATTGTCATTCTTATACATTGAATTGAAAGGTTATCCTAGTGAGACAACCTTATTGATTTTTATCTATTCAATCGAGAGTTATGATGAGTTCTATAAGACTTTGAAATCGGTTCATAAAACCTCAAAATTAGAGATCATAACTTGTTTGTTTGGACAAATGTTAATTTGATTGGGAAATGATAATCGGACCATATAGATATTGTGTTCAAAGAATCCACGTTTGAAAAACCACATAATCTAACAAAGTTAGAAACCTAGGGCTTGAATCTGGTTGCTAGCATATGAAGCCCATACGTCTGGAAATTGTCAGACGTATGGAGCAATATGTGTGGTCCTTGTCAGGCGTACCTGTCTATACGTCTGAAAGACTGTTTGGTCAATTTTGTTTTTTAAGCTAAAATTGTTCATTTTTGGTATGTTTTTGACTTTTTGATGAGTTTTATGTGTTTTAGTGGGATTTACTAGGTACGGTTGTTGTTGTTGTATGTGTTTCAGTGATGGCACACTTAGTAGCAGGTGACAAACACAACATCTGTGCACATCGTGATTCGAATACATCGAATGCAGCTGATATCGCAGACATTATCAATTTTTTGAGATGCTTAAGGATATCCTATGCTATTTCCACTCAGTACACTCCGTACTTGAGTCATCAGAAGCTATTTTGGATGACGGTCATGCTCGATTGCAACATGAATCCATTAGCTATTGTTGGAACGATTTTGGATGTTGGTGTTGGTTCGACTCGGATGAGAGGTGAGATTTTATTGATTATTCCACTGTCGTGCCATTAGGCGGATGGAAGTCGGGTTTTCGCGAATCTATGAGAACAAAGGGGCTGACGGCGATCAAATAGTCGACCATAGCCACAATGTCCGGTGACGGTGGTTAACATGTCTTTCATTGCCGTTAATAAAAATAGGAAAGTCTATAAACTTAAATAATGGGATAACTCGTTTGAATAAAAATGGTCTTTTATGATAAAATCATAATTACTTGTATGGTGGGACTGCTAGACAGGCTGCAATTGAATAATAGAAAAGGTAAGAGAGAATGATTTAGTACAATTGGTGTAGCAAACAATGATGGTCCCGCAACTGACACATACATCTGGACCAATGACAATAGACGTTACAGGCTTACACCCAATTTATGATACTATATTTGGTGCCCCATCTCTTTAATGTGTTATGGGCTCATTACATAACATGCAATATTATTATTTATAATTTAAAATGATGTAAGCTTTTTTTTTTATATAAATTGTAACACACTCAAAGTTTTAACATTCATATCATTTGCAGTGGAGCTTCTTTTAGAAATATTGATACAATTATATAAGTGGATGAAAAAACAGAAGCTAAAAACTATTATTTGTATAGTGGAAAAAGTATTATTTTGATTGTATTGATCTGTTACTGTTTTCTAGTTCTATAAATCCATTCCTTTACTTAAGGGATGTATATCTTATCAAAAATTCTTTGTAAACCAAAACATAATAATATAACAATACAAAACAATCCTATGATTATAATTTTTTTGACTGTAATATGGACTAAAGGTATGTAAGTTTATCCCAAAAGTAGACTCTTGTGGAAACAAAAGAGTTGTTTTATTATTGTTGTTAATAATAGCTGTGGCGAAGCTTGAGTGAAAATCTTGGGGGTCGAAAGTCACCGGTTACAGGGGTCGAAACCGTATATACGAAAAAAATTCATACGGATACTATATAATCAGAAGTTTTGGGCGAAAATTTCGGGGGGCCGGACACCCCTCCCGCCATTATATGAAGCTGCGACAATGGTTATTATTCTTTTTTTTTATACCTTGTGTGGAAGTTGCCTACCATTTATACATTATTTTCAATTTTTATATTGGAACATCAGTTAATATGCTATCTAACTTGAGTTTGTGTTTGTTGTGTAGGATCAAACTGAACATCAAAAGATTATAAAGTTGCTAATGTATCAATTTTGAAAGATGAAGGGAGTATTAAGCACACCTGTGATAGTTCCTGTAATGGATAGAATATTCAATCTTGGAGGGCTAGGCTACTTGTTTCAGCTCTCAAGAGCATCTTCAATGGTTGGTTAAACAAATCAACCGCCACATCATTTCAAACCATTCCAAATAAAATTACACTTTTTTTTTCCTCCAACCTCAAAGAATTCCAAACCTCCACACACACACTAAAAAAAAAAACCTTTTCTTTATTTAATATTAAAATACAAATGAGGGCCCACCATTTCTCCCTTGGACCGGTCCACTACTAGAAAAATACCCCTATCTTGACGCGCATTGCGCGTCATAAAAGGGTGTTTATGACACACAGCAAAGTGTCAAGGAAGAACATGTCATTAAATTTTTATGACATGCAAGAGCGTGTCATCTTTTAATGACACGCGTTCATGACACGCTTTTTTGACACACATTTATGACACGCTTTCATGACATTTTTTAATGACACTCTTTAATGACATACATTCTTGACACACCTTTGTGACACTCATTTTGCATGTCATGGTTTTTTTTACCTAAAAAAAATTCTGCACAAAATGGCTAATATCCCTGGATTTATATTTAAATTTATAATTACAAAATCAATAAATTACATAATAAAACTGCATTTATTATATATATCACCAAAAAATCCATTACAATATAAGCATTTATCGAATCCTACCACAAATATTAACGGTTACAAAAATATTGTGTCAATACATTACGTTAGTCTATACCTAAACATACGGATCACTTGAAAATGAAGGTTGCGGCATAACTTGACCATTCTTCACGACTGACATCAATATCCGTATCCGTGTAAACATCTACTCCTCCCCCAACCTGAGACAACAATTAAATTAATAAGATGAAGGTTAAGGTTCATGATGGTTTTAGTTTCAAGAAAACAAGGGTGGCTAGAGTTTGACTCGACCAACTTACATAACGTTAATCGAAGCAATTACCAAACATTACATATAAAGATATACTTATAACACAAATAAAACATACTTGGTCTTTAAAAGAACCACACATTTATAAAAACATACTTAGTCTTAAACATAACAACACACTTATAAAAATATACTTAAGTCTTAACTCTTAGAAATAACAACACAGTTAAAAGTTAACAAAACCCTTAAAACTAAGTATAGATATTAAAATAGACATAAAGGCATAAAATGGAATGCATACAAAACTAAGAGCCTTTTTTTTTTCAAATATCAAAACTTTAGAAACAAACATACAGAAGTTGAAGCTATTTAAACCTGCAGTCATGGTTTAAAAAAACGCTTGAGGCGTGCGCCTCGAGGCGCGCCTCAAGGCGTTTTGGTCTGAAAACATACGGAAGTTGAAGCTATTTAAACCTGTAGCCATCGTTATGAAAAGATGCGCCTTAGGGGGTTTTCAGGTATATTTTTTATGTTTTCGACTTTTTGTGACATTTTATGTCTTTTTTGTGTGTTTTTGATGAATTTGATGATGAAATTAGTTAGCATTTTATTTTTTGAAAGATATAAAATTATTTATTTAATTTTTTAATTCCGCCTCGGGCTTACGCCTCGGTTCGTTTCGAGGCTTACGCCTCGTGAGGCGAAGGGAAAACGCCTCGAAGGGCGTTTCCGTTCTTTTAAACTTTGCCTACAGCTTTGTATAAAAATCATATTAATTAAAGAATTAATCAAACCTCTTCTATCAAAGCAAATATGACTAAACTAACTGATCATTGGTACTCTCTAAATGAAAATAGACACCACTCACACCACTCTCTAACTGATCAAAGCTATTTGAACCTGCAGCCATGAAAATAGACACCACTCTCACATAAGAACTCTCTCTAAATGATCATTGGTACAATAGAGACTAACATAGGTGCTTTATCCACTTTATAGATCATGGTGATTCAAAGATTATTCATTTAATCAATCATGGCCATTGAGAGTTTGGTTGCAAATATACCTAGCAAAATGGGCTAGATGGATCAAGTTAGTTCACTAGCAAGTTCACATATCATCAGCTTTATAGTTCATCAGCAAGTTTGCATCTATTACTAAATTGTAACAACATAACAGAACCTACCATTTCAATCACAATTTCTCAATCAGCACGAAACATAAACAATCTAAAAACAAATAATATAACAATAAGATATATTGTAGCTCTTAAGTGTCTAATCATCCTTAAGAATCTGTCCTTTATAACTAAACGTATGACTCAAGACTCGCCTGAATGGAGAAGCTCATGTCATTAGAGCAACGAATGTAAATTGTAACGGTGTCAGCGCCTTCAACCTTGTTCGATTGAATACCGGCAATTCGCTGCAGAAAGGACAACGATCAGATCCAACAGCAACGTTACGTCTGATTAACGCGCCTTTTGTTGGGAGTCTTCCCAACGCCGCCCTCCAAGCTAGAATGAAAACCTTCCGCGGCACCCATGAGTTTTGATCCAGCACTTGTACACTGCCCCGAGACCGTCCGCGCTGCAACTCCTTTTTTATACAGCTGACCGAGAAGCAACCCAACCCACCAAGGCCCCATTCCCACCCATCCCTAGCTGCACACAGAGATGGACAGTTCACTCCTGCAAGCAGGCTATCCAGCTCCGCAGCAGCAGCCCTACCCAAACCCATAGAGACCCAACCCCAACCCCAAACCCAGCCTGAACCTGAAGAGGAAACCCTATCAGCGACCCGAACAAACTTGTCTCTCTCCATCCTGAACAGATTCGGAAACTTTTCCGCGAGCGGCTCCTCCAACACCCACCTATCTAACCAAAACGCCACGTCTGTTCCACTCCGCACCACCCCTTTAATGGCCCCTTCCATGTTATCATTTTAAATGCTAAAGACCATACTAATTTTTCATTGGAGCTTTGAATTATCTAATATTTGTTCAAGATATACTTACTACTCAGCATATAACATCAACAATTAATTATAAGCCCAAATACTAAGCACACAAAGTTCAAATAAGAAATCTAACCTGAAAAACCTAATCATGATTATTATCTGTTTCAAGTCTGCTCGTACTAATGGTTAGCCATAATAACTAAAAAACAATACATAATAAGATAAACCCTAACCTGATTAGTATCACATTTCAACAATAAACCATAATAACTAAAAAACAATACATAATAAGATAAACCCTAACCTGATTAGTATCACATTTTGATTGCTTCTGAAGTTGAAGACGCGACAGGGTTACGAGCTTGAAGACGCGATCTGCAGAGGCTTCTGAAGAGGGTTACGAGGGTTCAGAAGTTTGATTATGATGGTTACAATCTGCAGAGGCACATCTGAAGAGGGTTACGAGGGTTGGGTTTTTTTTAGCAGAGAGGGTGTTTGATGATCTGTGTTTGCACAATAACAGAGGAAGAGAGAGAGGGCGCGAGTGGAGGGAAATGAAAAATGTGAAATATTTGACAAGAAACATGACACTCAATTCTTATAGTGTCATGTTTTTTTAAAATATTGACATTAGATTGTTGACACGCAAAAAAGAGTGTCATTGTTTGACCATTTTTTTTAAAAGACGATGATTTTTTAATGACACGCGCTTTTGCGTGTCATGAATTCTCGCGTGTCATTAAATGTGTGTCAAGATAGGGGTATTTTTCTAGTAGTGGTCCGCTTGAGCGGGCGGACCATCCATGGTCCAAATCCTCCAATGGCATTTCACACATTCTCGATCGGTCCATTTGTAATGGACCTCTCCAAACCACATGGTCGGAGATGCTAGCTCTAATGAGCTCTTAATGGGACAAATGTCTGAATCAATTAGATAGAGTTCATTTACACTTTTTGTTTTATGAGCAGATGTCTGCATAGGTTAGAGATTTGCCTTTGAATGGGTAACCATTATACTGAGTCTGAATGGTTAAGAACTCTTACTGATTCAATATTTAATGATTCAGACCTCTTACTAGTTCATTACATACCCACTCAGAATTTGCCAAACAGCCCTTTATTGGAACCGTGGATGCTTAATCAGTTATCAAACATTTTCTATATATGTCTCTCATTTTCTAATTAGTTTTACATTTTTCGCAATGTTACTTTTTTAATGGTGTTCATTGTATGCATTTGAGGGGTTGTTTCATTTGATCAGGTGTTTGATGATAAAGATTCATAGTAACGTTTGGTATGTACAACCTATAAAATTTGACATGGTACCGAATCTGGTCAATATTCCATTATTTTTACCTTGCAATTCTTTAATTCACAGTGTAAGTTAAAAAAAAAAAAGTTTCGTTGAGTCGGGTCCCTCATTGGAGCAATCTACCAACAGGTAAGGTTTGGCTTAGTTTCACCCTCTGGCCTTCACATACAGTGAGATATTACTCTGTTTGACTTTTAAATTGTTTTTTACTCGGTTAGAGTTTTCTCCTTTATTAGAGTCGCTTATTCTTAAATACGTTTGAAGATTAATTAAACCCGGCGTTGTTTAGTTGGCCGTTCAAAAAAAAACCGTCTATTTGGCATCCAAACTTGAGTGTGGTGTTAATCTTAAAATATATTTTCTTTTCACTATCTAATTTGTGATATGTATTTGATTTCCTATTTATTGAAACCCTAAATTTTCATGTCCTTCATGATGTTGAGATACGAAAGGCTTCTATCTAATTAGAGGTCTTCAATTTGTTTTGGTGAGTGTTTCACTATATACTATTTAACTACATGAAACGTGATAAATACAAACAACATGAAATTTAATAAAGACAAACTGAATAGTGCTATAAAGTACATATGAAAATTAATAGCTATCCTGAAATTATTTGCATGAATATGCATGACATAGTTCTTGAGAAGTCATATCAAGATAAACAACATGGGATCTGACAAAAAGAAACACGAGCCATCTTTACTTTGTGAAGAAAGTAGAGTAACTTGAAAGAAACAAAAAAGGAATTAAATAACCTATATATATTTACTCCTTTGAAGAAGTTATGAGTAACATGTAATATAATAAGAACAATAAGAAAACGAACTCTGTTGTAATCTAATTTATTCCTTGCAAACATAAAAATGTATTTTTTTTACGTGCTCATGGGTTTACTTTTGGGTTTATTAAATATAATTGGGAGTTGAAAAAGATGGATATTTTGAGTTGGTGAGACAATTTATTCTAGATTCTATTATTCCTGAAGATGTAACTTGTCATTCATTACATTGATTTCAATGTCCACTAGTCTGATTTTGGTGAAAGATTTTCGGCAGATGAGTTTGATTGGTATTCGGCATAAAATTATTGCTAATCTTTTAGCTATTTTTTAAAGGCAAAAGCTTGCATCTTCGTTAACCTGAAATTAGCAAGGTACTACTATCCCACATCATAAAAAGTACACATTACATATACAACACCACATTCAAAAAGAAAAATTACATCAATTGGCTCAATCAAGATTAGAAATTTTGGCCCTACTCTTGACTCGTAGCTAAAAATTTCTTAGCTATTTTTTAGTCTCTCAAATTATGTTGATGATAGACACCTAATCTTGTTGAAAATGAAGTCATTTCTAGCTTTTCGAAGAACCCAACACATCATTAAAACAACCACATGAAACACTTTGCTTTTGATCTTGTTAGCCAACATGGTATTAGCCACCTGAAATAAATCATTCTAACAAAATGCATACATAAGTTGAAGCTTGCACCATTGTGGAATTATTGTCCAGACTATGTTGGTAGTTTCATAGTGGATTGTTAAACGCTTTTCTGACCCCGATTCAATTGTATAAAGGCTGTATATTTGTGAACCAACATTGACATTCTGTTTAGCTAAGGCTGCCAGGGTGAGGATGCGCTCTTTGCATGCGCTCCAATTGTGTAAACCATTTTAGGTACCCAAACATTCCAAAAGGAGGCAATGGATTGTATCATGTTATTCATAAGTTTTTTAATGTCCCCAACTTTAAAAACACCATCGCTATTACGTTCCCATATCTAGGAATTATCCCCTCCTTTGAATTGCACCTATGTGTGACACCCTGCAAATTCAGGTTAGTAACATTGACTAAACTAGTAAGTCTACCTTAACGAGTCATACATATTACATACTTAACTGGATTAGTCGAGTCATTACGATGATTCTAGGGAATCATCGGGAGTCGTTACGATGATCCGCGGGATCATCGGGAGTCGGTCCATAACCATGTGTACAAGGATAGGTGATTCGTGGAATCACCGGGTTTAACGCACACACGCTAGTCTCGAGTCCCGGGAATTGGTGAACGAATGTAAACGTGTTAGTTATCATGCATTATGTGTTTATAATCGTTATGTGACTTGTCGGTATGTTAATACGTGTTTATATGTGTTAAAATAGTGTTTAACGCGCCGAAAACCCAACTTGGGATGCTGCAGGCGATTAGGAACCAGAGGGTTGCCTAATCGCCTGACTATAGGCGATTGGGGAAGGGTTGAGGGCGATTGGAGCCCCTAATCGCCTATAGACAGGCGATTAGGACTCCTAAACACCTGATAACTGCTCCTATTCGCCTGGTCTGTTGTGCACGAGTCAAAACACCTATAAATACAACCCTTGACTCCCCAAACACCCTTAGTGCAACCCTAACAGATCCTAAGCCACCCACGCACCTCAAAACACTTCTGGAACTTGTTTTGCCTCAAAAATCACCATTTCCAAGCTAACACACCTTTCTTTGATAAAATCCAAGGTGTGTTCTTCATCCCCAACCTTTGTAATGCTATTGTTTTGGTTCCCCAAAAGTCCAGATCTTGTTTTGCTAAAAATGTGTCTTTAAAAACCTTTGAAAAGAGTTCTAAAACAAATCTACACCATAATACTTGCTATATGTGAAGTTTTTATGCATATGATGATCTTTGTGGTGATTATAACATGAATGTTTTTATGAAATTGATGTACTTCTGAGATGTAGGAGTTATTAGGATGATTTTCTAAAGATTTGAGCTATTGTTATAGTGTTTTGATAAAAGTATGCATTTTGACCCATTCGGATGATTCTTGAAGAATAGGGATGTTATGATGTGATTCAATGCTTGTTTGTTGTTGAGAATCACACTAGGATGATGTTATAACAAAGAAATGATGATTTGCAAGTTGTAGGAGGCGTAATCTGGTTTTTACCATTTAAGGAAAGATCCCATAGTTAATGAAACCTAGTACTTTGCCCTTTTTGGAAATAATCGCACCGAGGCTGTTAGACCAGTGATAAATTGGGGGTTTTTGCTTGGAATGGGTTGGTAAATGGTTTGGGTTTGATATTGGGTGTTTTTACATGTTTCGGATCTGATTTGGAGGTTAAACGCGCGAAAACACGTTGCACAGCTGTAGCAGGCGATTGGGAATCCTAATCGCCTGATGAAGAGAGCGATTAGGCCCTTTGAGGGCGATTAGGCCCCTAATCGCCTAAAGCATCAGGCGATTGCAGCCCTAATCGCCTGTTGACTTTCTCCCAATCACCAGTTGACTTTTCCTAATTTCATGCTAAATTCCTAATCGCGTGTACTGCTGTTATAAGCGTATTTTGACATCCCGAAGCATGATTTGACACCTAGGAACATGATAGGAACCCCGTGACATGCCTTATGACTTGGTAACACGTGTTCGGACTCAATTCTACTTTAATTGGGCGTTATGCTAGACTAGGTGAACTCTTGCGCATGCTAAGTGTTTAACTACATATGTTGCATGATATCTTGCATTTAGCTAACACATGAAATGTCGGGTCACCAATGGGATGTCGAGTCTTGTCTGGCACGGTCGGTTTAACAGTCAAAGATGTTTTCAAACGTTTATGGTTATGGTCTGGACATTCGGGGACTAGTTAACCTGCGGGTTATTAGTCCGGATACTTATACACGTTTTATGATAGGTCGCGCTATTTGGCGCTATCATAGCATAATTACTTAACTATTTTCACGTAACGCAATCTAAGGTGAGTGTCACAGCCCCGCTTTTACTGTTTTGTCTTCATGGGGAGAAACATGCTACTTACTAATTTATTAAAGGTCATGTTATACTATGGTTACCTTATGTTACTGCACGGCTTTTTCGGAAAGTCCCAGGGGGAAACCATGAATGTGCAGGAATGCACAACGAGGGAAATGTGGATAGATCTATTGGGCCTCACAAACCCCACCCGACGGCGGGGATGCCGGGCAGGTGCATATTGTCTCTAACTATCGGGTTATCGAGGCATCGGTAACCCAGTCAGTCTGGGCTAACGTTCTTATAACCATGTTTAGTAATGGGTTCCAAACCGTAGTAGTAAAAAAAACTCTTAACGTCTAGCTAACGTTCTTATAACCTAGTAGTAACGGATATGATCTTTACAAACTTATAACAACTCTTTTATGAAAGAAAACCTGTGAGCGCACCAGCATTATATGTTGACATTTTTGGCATGTTTTCTCAGGTCGCTAAGGTAGCAGTTAATGGACTAGGCGCACGGAGTCTCACACAGCGTCTTTTGGATGTAAACAAGAAATGCTTCCGCTGCTGGTTTACGGCTCAAAGCATGATATTTTGGTTTTATTTATATATATGAATGCATGTTTGTTGACTGTTTATTGTGATCGTTGACTGCGATCCTTGTGTGTCACGCGCCTCGCGGTAAAACCCCGCACGTGGAATTTGAGGGTGTGACACTATGAGACAAAATTTAAACAATTTTGCAAAGATTCTTTTTCTTCCTCCAAGTACAAATCCTTCCTCCACCTCCTATTCCAATTGTTTCTCTCCTCCTCCACCTTTATGAAATCCTCTATAAGACAATTATTGTCTTTTTCTAAGTGATAAAAAATTGGAATCAATGCACATAAAGGCTTGTCAGGCGCCCATCTATACAGCCAGAAGTGTGTTCTATTGCCACCTCCAACAACAAACTTTACCAGGTTTTAGAGTTTTATATCAACCTTGGACAGATCTGATTCAATAGCACAAATACCATTCCATACACCACCCAGTTCACTTCGTAAAGGTAAGAAAGAACCTCCTTTACGACGTTGATGTAGTGTAGAAATGACATATTTCCACAGTCGGTTTAGCTCTATGGCGAAATGCCACCACCACTTTGAAATTAAACTTACATTCGTTGTTTCTAAAGAACTCTACCCAAAACCACCCAATGCCTTTGGGAGTATAACTTGGTCCCAAGATACCCAACTTATCTTTTTTATCAGAACCGCCCACATGAATCTTTTTCAAAGATTCTTGAAATATTCCATACGCACATGGGAGCTTTGTATAAAGAAAAGTAATGAATACGTAAACTATTGAGTACTAACTTTATTAGAGTTACACGGCCCCCAGTTGACAAATTTTTGCTTTCCAAGTTATTAATCTAGATTACCACACATGGAAAACTGGTTTCCAATTTTGCATTGTATTCATGTTTGATCATGTCACACCCCGCCAAGGCTGAAACACAGGTATGCGATTCAAATAATTTTCAAAGCATATGATTAAGCAAACACGTACATAACATTAAAATGAAGGTTTTACAAATTTTTTTACCACAAAGACCAACAAGTTTTTAAAACAGCTTATACTACTAATTAAGGAGGCATCGCTATAGATGTCCTAGTATGCATGCATGACTTTAAGAACCCTTTTAACCTCGGACATGACACCAGAGAAAACATGCTTAAAAGGATCAACATAAAGTTGGTGAGTTCATGGTTTGTTAAGAAAACATTATAGTTCATTTCCCAAAACGTTTAACTATGGCCATTCTCCCAACATGTTTAAATATGACATTTCCTTAAAAGTTTAAGTATATGTACCTGACCAATTTGTATATATAAACATCCCCTTGGAGTGATCCCCACTTCAAGCCCTTCCGTGTAAAGATCTTAGGTAGGGTGTCTCCAAACTTATACATTGGATCGCTTTTCACACGTTCCATTCCCTGTAATGTAAATGTGAGATGTTCCTAAAATTGTTAGAAAACTCATTCCTGGAAACATGTAATTAGTTAATTATATGATGTGATGTGTTTAAGATGCGTATTACCGCATTACTATTAAAATGATTTATGTTTTTATTTGTTATTGTGAGGGTCTCCCTACCCCCGTAATCTCACCTCTCGACAGTGAGGGGAGGATCACCCGAGACTATGTATACCCAACCCCGAAGAACCCACACCCAAATGTTGAGATATTGACATCTAACGACTCTACTCTTTTATGAATAACTTGCCGGCGGCCGGAGCATGGCTAAACAAGCTACCATTTGACATCATAGAGTAATGGAAGAAAATATAGATCGTTCGCTTCTAACATAGGTTCACCAATTCTTGGTTTGCACCAAAGCTAACACATAGACCATGAAGCTAAGTTGCTCAACCATGTCTTGGCTCATCACTAGGAGCAAGTCTAAAGATCGTACCGACCCTAAGTGAGATTTTGATAGTTGAAGATTAAGATGCAATATGTGAGTGTTTCCAAACACAAATGGGCCAATCACAAGTGCGCGAGTTTTTACACTCCACGGTTACACTTGTAAGTCCCTCCACTTGCTATGAAAACACCCACAAGACCGCATACTAGTTGATTAATTAGTTAATTTGTCAAACAAAGAAAAAGTAAAAAGAATTAATAAGAACACAAAATGTAACAGCCCAAGCTAACCCGTACCACGATATTGTCCGCTTTGCCCGCCCAGCCGTATCAGACTGGTGCCAGACTCACGGTTTTGCATTGGTCTCACCCCCGAAGGACTGGCCAAAACGCGTCTGGTAGAGAAGGTTCCCTGCCCCCTTATAAGGAAGTGTTTGTTCTCCTTCTCAACCGATGTGGGATGTTACAATCCACCCCCCTTAGGGAGCCCAACGTCTTCGCGGGCACGACTGGCACACCGATCCAGGCCCCGGCTCTGATACCAACTGTAACAGCCAAAGCTAACCCGTACCACGATATTGTCCGCTTTGCCCGCCCAGCCGTATCAGACCGGTGCCAGACTCACGGTTTTGCATTGGTCTCACCCCGAAGGACTGGCCAAAACGCGTCTGGTAGAGAAGGTTCCCCGCCCCCTTATAAGGAAGTGTTTGTTCTCCTTCTCAACCGATGTGGGATGTTACAATCCACCCCCCTTAGGGAGCCCAGCGTCCTCGCGGGCACGACTGGCACACCGATCCAGGCCCTGGCTCTGATACCAACTGTAACAGCCCAAGCTAACCCGTACCACGATATTGTCCGCTTTGCCCGCCCAGCCGTATCAGACTGGTTCCAGACTCACGGTTTTGCATTGGTCTCACCCCCGAATGACTGGTCAAAACGCGTCTGGTAGAGAAGGTTCCCCGCCCCCTTATAAGGAAGTGTTTGTTCTCCTTCTCAACCGATGTGAGATGTTACACAAAACATCACTGAAAATAAACATAAACTATATAATCCATATCAAGATAGTCATCATCCTAGCAACACTCTAACAAATCTAGCCAAGTGATGGCATTACAATAATCTCACTAAGTTGGTTTTGATATGAAAACATGGTTGCTAAAGGATGTGTAGAGTATTGGATGATTTTATGTGGTTTCTCTCAAAGCTCACTTTTTCTAAGTGTTTATGGAGTGATCCCAAGCTTGAAAGGTCACTCACAAGACCCTAAGATAGTAGAAATGTGGGAAAGAATCAGGTGGAATGGGATGCCAAAATCTTGAGTGAATGTCTCCTTTTATAGAGCTGTCAGGGGGTGCACGCCCGTGCTCCAAGGTAGGCACACTCGTGCTTAACAGTCCGTTGGTACTGGAAGTCCTTCTGAGCAGGTTCTGTCTCAAGCACGCATGTGCTCGTCTGCATGGCACAAATGCATGTTAGTCTTGGTCGGTTGGAGCCTTGGGATGCACGTATGAGCAAGAACGGCCATGCACTATGTGAAGCACGCCCGTGCACCTTGACTTCTTCATCTGGATGGCTGAAAATGTTGACTGGTTGATTTTGGGCAGGAGCATGGCCGTGCACGACCGTGTACACTCTGCTACAGTCATCAAAGTCTTCAATTTTCTTCCCCTTGTGCCAGTTTCCGCTCCTTTTTGCCTGTTTGCTTCCAAATACCTACAATTAACTCATAGGAATAATTTAGCTCTGTTTTGCAAAGTTAGAGGCACAAATATGTGAAAAATGAGTGGTAAATACATGTATAAAACATGTATAAATGATGGCACATCACTAACCAGCTATAGGAATTGTTAGACAAAGGTTTCATTCGTCAGAGTTTGGTAGGTCCTTGGAATGGATCAATTACAAGATTGATCAGATTATCCAAGGTGCAGAATCCCTTAATTAACGTTTATGCAATAATGAATCAAACAAAACGAACACACACGAAAATCCTTTTAAATCAGCTTGTCTATTGATAAACTTTTAGTGGAATATTATCAATTACAAGATACACGTGATCAACTAACCCTAGCCTACACCCCGTGCAAGCTATTTATACTTGCATGGGCCGAACCCAACAAAACACGAAGATGCCTCACGAAGATGCCAATGGTATCTTCGTTTATAACCCTTCTTCGCCTATCAACTAACTTCGTTAAACTACTATGTTTGCTAGGGTATCAAAAAACTATCATATGTGTTTTATAACACCAACATATATGTTACAATATACCTATCAAACAGACGAAAACAATACTAATCTAGAGAAGCGTTTGTCACACCAAACATGCATGAACAAGTTTTCCCCGCGGGGAGCCCTAGTTCTGTTTATGAAGAAGAAAGACGATAGTTTCGGATGTGCATCGACTATCAATAACTGAACAAGCTGACCATCAAGAATAAGTATCCCCTTCCAAGAATTGATGATCTGTTTGATCAATTTCAAGGTTCCAGTTACTACTCAAAGATTGATCTTAGGTCGGGGTATCACCAGCTACGCCTTCAAGAGGAGGATATACCCAAGATTGCATTTAGAACTCGTTATAGACATTATGAGTTTTTGGTTATGCCTTTTCATTTGACGAATGCACTAGCCGTGTTTATGGATTTGATGAATCGCGTCTGCAAGCCCTATTTGGACAAATTTGTGATTGTTTTCATCGATGACATCTTGATTTACTGGCGAATAAAGGACAAGCATGAACACCATCTTAAGTTGATTTTGGAATTGCTGAAGAATGAGAAGTTGTTTGCGAAGTTCTCTAAATGCGAGTTTTGGATTCGAGAGGTTCACTTCCTTGGTCACGTTGTAAACGAAAAGGGTATATAAGTCGACCTAACCAAGATAGAGGTGATTAAGGATTAGGAAGCGCCCAAAACGCCAACTGATGTACGACAATTTTTAGGTTTAGCTGGTTACTATCGTCGATTCATTGACAATTTATCGAAGATTGCCCATCCTCTTACAGTCATGACGCAGATGGATAAAAAGTTTGATTGAGGAATCAAACAGGAGGTGGCATTTCAGGTTCTGAAGCACATGCTGTGTAGTGCACTGATTCTTTCACTTCTAGAGAGTTCAACTGATTTTGTGGTTTACTACAACGCCTCACACCAAGGACTTGGATGTGTACTCATGCAAAGGAATAAAGTTATCAACTACGCTTCTCGTCAACTCAAGGTCCACGAGAAGAGCTACACGACGCATGACTCGGAACTAGGAGTGGTAATCTTTTCCCTTAAGATCTGGAGGCTACCTGTACGGCACTAAGTGCACTATCTTTACAGATCACAAGAATCTGCAACACATCTCCAACCAGAAGGATCCGAACATGAGGCAATGCAGATGGGTGGAACTGCTGAACGATTACGATTATGAGATCAAGTACCATCCGGGTAAGGCAAACGTTTTGGCGGACGCCTTAATCCGAAAGGAACATGTCAAAACTATGCGTGTTCGCACGCTAGGTTTAACGATTCACACCAATCTCACAACTCGCATTCACGAGGCTCAACAGGAAGCACTTAAGAGCGAGCATTTGAAGGATGAATCCTTGTACAAAATTGACGTGTGCGGATATACACATAATTTTGCACTGATTTTAACACACGTTTTGCTTTAATATTTATAAAAATGGTTTCGACCTTAATATTAAAACACACACAATAGGGCAAGTGTACCCTGTCATATATGTAGTAAGTACAGATAAGAACCAAGTATCGATCCATGGACGCGCGCAGAGCATTGGTACTAAAACTCTATCCCCGATTTACCAGTAGGAAAAGATAAGTTGAGTTTGTTTAAACTAGATTAATTCTAACACATGTAAATAACCTAACTATGACTCCAAATAGAAAATATAACTATATAGACTATAATACGCCAATCCTAGCATGTCATCTACATATAATAAGAAACAACGGCATGATCAACATTCCCATTTTCCGACAGTTAGTTTCCCTCTCGGGCATCCTAACATGACAACTATACAGAAAGCTAACACGAATACACACGTTAACCACTTCAAGTTGTTCATTAGCGCGCAGCTGATATGATCTCATGAGAATCTTTAAAGATAGGTTAGTCTCACCTTTCGGGAGTCCTCAACCGCACTAGTTAAGGAAAGCAATATCGAATACACAATAAGACCACCTAGACTAGCATAAAGTAGAGCATTTCACAACCTATTCCATTTTACCAACTTTGAACACATATCTACTAAGATCGCCATTTTCACCAAAATAACTAACAAAGATCATTAACCGTGTCAAAGATTGGTAACAACACCATTAAGCTTTTAAAACTCTTTTACGTGCCGGTAAACATTCATAATCATTATTCAAGTGACTTTAACCAAATCAATACCCGGTACAGTTTCATGGTGTAAACTTATTAACAAGTTAACTAGTCTACTATCGGACGATTAAATAGACGGTTTCTTCAACAAGTAATCCGCCTAACACATTCGACAATCATCAAAGTCATCCAAACACAACTACAAATCTAACAACAATGAAACAAGGTTGCGCTATGATCATCAAGATTCAAACATGAAAAACGCCAAATTCATACAAAACTTGATTTCATACAAACGATTGTTTTAACTACTAACTACTACTAATGTTCTTGCCCGTAGGCGTACGATTAACTAAAATAACATCACAATAGCATACAATATCAGATTTGGATCTTAAAAAGCTTAAAGGATCAAACCATAAGAATGCTAAAGAGATGGATTGGATGATGAAGGATGGATCGGATGGATTCCCGAGCTTGTTCCACGCCTATGCAGCACTTCTTTAGCCCCGAAAATCGCTAGAAATCGCCCCCCAAAGGTCCAATATTCGATCAGTGGCTGAAATGGTGTACTTAAAGCTGAACAGGGCCCGTGAGCGGCCGCTCGGAGGGAGTGAGCGGCCGCTCACTTTACAGGCAAGTGGGCAGAGCTGACGTAGGGCTTCTGGAAGGTTTCTGGAAATATCTGGAGGAGCGAGCAGCCTGCTCACAGGGAGTGCGCGGCCGCTCACTGAGCCTGAGGTCCCGTTCGCGCGCTGAAAACTCCGTTTTTTTCGTCTGTATTTCTCCAGGGACATTGTTTAAGACCTGTAATCGCAAATATACCGAAATAAGTACCAATGCATGTGTATAAGGTCAAAAACATCTGAAAATAGGAGTTAAACGGGGACGTTTATATGTGTAAATTAACGTATATCAAACCTCCCCACACTTGAACTTTGCTTGTCCTCAAGCAAACAACAAAATAGAAATAAACGAAAAACTCGCCAAGTGGCAACAAAGACAAAATATAACATGTATAGACGATAATAATGAAGCCCACAGAAGATATAAACAGGTGATAAGATAACTGAAAAGCAACGACTCACTTCCGATCCACAAAGCACGCTAACCCGTACATGACTCACAATGTTCACACACTCGTTTTTATTTATGATACATACGTGTAATGTGTATGTGTAAATCGCTCCATTGCCAAGACAATGAATCGTGCAATATCATAAGCTTGTCAAAAGATCTAGTCTTCACCAACTAATCGTGTGAAAAAGCACAAATCAAGAGGTCTTATGAGGGTTGTAATGTCAGGCAAGGGTAAGGGTGTGGAATGGATATATAAACAGTGACGAAATGGCTAAAACTCGGCGGTTAAGTCTAACTGAACTGAAGCAAAAACTACTATACAATACATACGCGAACATAACCTCATTTTATTCAAATCGAGCTAAATGTACAATTTCTAACTTTAAAGCTCTAAAAACTGCTCGATCACTGCTCACTCACCCTATTTTAGGGTGTTCTATTTTTTTCGAATGTTTCTGGATTTTTTTTTATGATATAACTGATAACTAAAACTAATATAATCAACAGACGGGTTCTAAACGTATAAACCCGAACATGAACTATTTACAACACAGACAGCTAGTTAAACATTAACCTTAACCGAGTTCTAACACAAAGGGTTTAAAAGAAAAAGGCTAAATTTGGTTAAGTGGCGAAATGGTGTGGTAAATAAGAAAAAACACGGATCAGGTTCAACAGGGTTAACTAGTGGATAATGTTTGGGTGCGGAAAACAGATAGAACGAAAAGAAAAGGCTAAATCAAAGGGGTATCCTAAATGCCTCAATCATGTTCGTACAATCTCACACGTATCTGATCTAAACAAGTATGCTAATGACAAGTTCTAAATTACACAAAGCATCCGACTCACTCGAAAGCATGTCAAAGAAATGATAATCTATTCTAAGGCTCAAAAGCTTACGTAAAAGGAGGGAAATGGGTGCAAGTGTACGAATCTAACACGCTCGTATCTCATCTGTTTGTCGCGCCTAAAGTTATCTTTATCAAAAATTAGTTAGGCTTGATGTTTGTATGAAAATATATATATACATATATGTACTTAAGAGGGTTTATATATATATATATATATATATATATACAAGAGGACAAACAATAAGATATAATCCCTCCCCACACTTGAAATTCACATTGTCCCCAATGTGACAATAGAAAGCGTTTATGAAATAGCTAACTATTGTGCGGAAAAAGGAGAATAATACTCCCCTGTTGTTGATATCCCGGAAAAAAGCATGGAGACTGCATTGAGCATCCATACCGGTGCTCGTCTGTTCCTGCACTACCACCATTCTTTACAAAAGCAAAAACACATTAAAGCTATCCATTCATCAACACAATTATTCAAACACACCAAACAGTACTGAAAATTAAAATGCGGAAAAGTAAAACGTACGAATACAAAAATAAAAGATGTCTTGGGTGCTCGCACCCTAATAACAGTACAAAACAAAACATAAATAACCGGATCAAGTACTATCACCACCGCTCACTGCTCAATCATCCTCCTCATGATGTGTAACATCCGGCAAAAATTGATGTGATTCCGTACGTAATTAGTATATGTAATTAACGCTTTAAGTGCATGTTTAAATTAATTGGATTAATTTAACTGATGCCGTAGAGAATAGCAAATTCCCCATAAGATGGATAGGAATGCACACGTTTAATAATAAAGCATGATAGGATCATGTGCGAATAAACTTGTCCGGCACGGACGTTGGTGATTACCCGGTAAAAAAAATTAAATAAACGAAAAGGATCCGGGACACCCAGGATATAAAATAAAGGGTATTTTCACAAAATATAATGTGTTTTGGAACTCCAAAATCACTAGTGAAAACTTTACATACAAATCTCCTGGTGACGAATAAAGTGCGCGTACCGCACCCGGTGCGCGTATAACTTATAATTTCACCCAACGAAAGCCTAACTAACCAACCAACACTTAAACTAGGCTATGTTTAAGGGTTATTAGAGGCTAGTATAATGTCCGAATAACACGCGATTAAAACCCGAAAAAAAAATACCCGAACGACACCCGAACGTTAAGGGAAGAAACTTAACAAATTATTAGCAAATATTTTGTGTTGTGGACCCCACTAGACCCACCCCCAAAACCGGCCCCAAACCATCCATACTCATAATCTCCTTTTTGGTACTAAACAATCTAATAAGGATCATGCAAGATATGGGATATCTTGAGTAGATATTATATGAGATAATATGGTGTCCTTTCAAGATCATAATCCTTCCATTCTCTTAGGATAATAATCGGCCAAACACCCCTTCCATATCATATCTTGATTTTTACTTGATTTAGTTCACAAAATATTAGATATGATGAGATTTTGTAATATTGGGTGGTACTTGGAAGATCTTTATACATCTATAAGTTTCCTCCATATTTCAAGATCACAATCTATCTTACATTAATGCTTGTTGGCCGTAGGCTTTAAAGGCCACACACATACACACATTTTGACCTCCAACACTAAAATTCTTCCATGACCAAACCCTTTTTCATCAAAGTTCATGTGTGTTTCAAGCTTGGAGCTTAACCTTTTAGGAAGAACACACTATAAACCCCATCCAAAATCATGTGTTTTTGTGAATCTCCCCTAGCCTCGTGCTAGTTGTAAGTTTTCTTGAGTTCTTGTTCTTGCTTAAACTTTATATTTTTTTTAGTGTTTTAAAGCAAGTTGTACATAAAGATTGAAATATGATTTTAAACATAAGATATAATGTTTTTTTTTTGCAAGATGGATGATCTAAAAAGGGGTATATGGGTCATGGGTTTTTGTTGGTGATGTTGTTATTGTCTTTGTAAGTTACAAAAGTTCACGTAAACTAGTAAAAAGGATGATCTAATACATGTTAGTAAATGCAACTTGAGTACACTTAAAAGAGGTTTGGATCATCATAAAATGATCATCTAAAACTTAATATAAGGTTGATCTTGTTAAGAAATGGAAAATATAAAAGCTACATAATCAAAGTTTACTAACTTTGAAATACAAATTGGACATATTGGACAAAATACACTAACACACCTATTATTATCCTTAATAAGATGATTATAGGCTAGTAAAAGTGTTGGAACATAAAAATAAACTAACATGACAAAGATGATCAAATAAAGCTTACTAGTTTAGTAGAAAATTGTCATGTTTGAAAGATTGAGAAGAAAATGTAAGTCTTGGAAGTTAAAGGACTATTTTAGTAACTTTAAAAGTTGAGGGACATAAAATGATATTTTTAGAAACTTATATCTAAAAATATAACTATGGAAAGTTTAGTGTCAAAAGTGTAAAATGGTAACTTTCCAAGGTGGATTTGGTAAATACTAGCAAATATACATATGTATCTTGTATAAAAATGTATTTTTATAAAATGGAGTTTTATAAAATATAGCTTTTCTAACATGTGGAAACATATAAAAACAAAGGTTTTTATAAAAATGTTAGATAAAATAAAAGCTTGGTGGAAACTTATATAAAAATGAACACTTTTATATAAATGGGAATATAAAAGTGTTGGAGCATTTTTATACATAAGTTACCAAGTCTTGTGTTAAAAATACAAGGGTATTTATAAAACTTCTAAGTAATATGTGTAGGAAATTAAAGAGGTGAATAACTTTCCTAGAATACACATATCGGGAAACTTGGGAAAAATTAACTATATATATATATAAGTTAAGAAATCGGACTTGGACGTGTTAGCAAACTAAGACGTAAAAGCGGACAAACAAGAAAAATATCATTACGTCGGGATAAGTAAAAATATATTTTAAGGAGTTAAAATATATATATATATATAACTTGGGTGAAAAATTACATAACACTTTCCTAAGTGTTGGAAAAATATTCGTGGGAGAAAATATAACGTAAATAATCTAAAGATTAAAAACGTTAAACGAACGTATGGACTTAACGAGGAAAATACATATATATATATACATATATTCGGCTCGACGAAATTTTAGTATATTTACTTAATGGGAAATTAAATATGCGGGAAGGAAAACCGAGACGAGTAAATAATATATATATGTATACCGAATCGACGAGATCCTAGTATATTTACTTAATGGGAAAGTAAATATACGGTGTGGTGAGTCGAGTCGGGCGCTAAAAATATTATCGAACGACAAGACCTTAGTATATTTATTTAAATGGGAAAATAAATATGCGGTAAAGTGAGTCGTGTCGAGCGTTAAAGATATTATATCGAACGACGAGATCTTATGTATAATTATTTAATGGGAAAATAATTATACGTTAAGTGAAGTTTAGTCGAGAATAATATTATACAAGTTAATTAATATTCATCAAAGTATAAATGTAACTTGTAACAAGGGTAATCCATCACCAACGGACCTAGGACATATGTTTAGTTAAACGGGGAATTATACGTAAATGGTGGTGTTGGGAGTTGGGTGTACAACTTGCCGGAAAAACACACGCTATAGACTTAGTGACTTACACGCACTAGGACGTTCGTAGGTGCTTGACCTCGGACTTGCTATTCTCTGCTATTTGGTTGCACGCTATACTTCAGGTGAGTTTCACGGCCCCATTTTACTGGTTTTAATTGGGGGAAAGATATGTTTGTCAAAAAGTTATCACATGTTGAAATGTTTTCAAAGGTTAAAATGTGATTAGTGGCAAGATGAGTACTTGAGTTTTGTTATATGTTCGCCACTCGGGGTTGAGTCCTCGCTGCTGTAACCATTAATTCAGGGAAATGAAACCGAAGGAATATTTGGATAGTACTATTGGTGCCTGACAAGGCCCACCCCTAATCGATAGCGTCGATTATGCATCGGCGTATGCCTGGGGTGCACGTATTCTGAACTAAGTTGTTATTTGCCGAGAAACAACTGGTGATTGCGGGGCATATTTATTAGTCTTGGTTTGGTTATGGGACTCAGGGGATTGCTCATCATCATAGTTTTGTAGGAGCTAGCTACTCCTTACAAAGGCCACAAGTTGTGCAGGTTTCGCACATGTTGTAAAAACGAAATATCGATCGACAAGATCCTAGTATAATTATTTAATGGGAAAATAATTACACGGTAAAGTGAGTCGAGTCGATGGTTGTGAAAATGTTGTTATTACGAAACTAAAACCTGTGAACTCACCAATATTTTATATATTGACGTCTTTTTAAACATATCTTTCAGGTAACTAAGTGCTGAATAGATATGGGCTAGTGCGGTGGAATTCGGGATGTCGGATACTTTTCGGGGTTTCATCATTCTTTTCTAATTAAATATAGTTTGTGTTAATCTTGACTTTGATATACTTTCGAGCGTTGCGCCACGTGTTTCCGCCATTGGCGTGGTGTGACAGAAGTGGTATCAGAGCCAAGGTTATAGCGAACTAGTATTTTTGAAAATCTAGACTATAACCGGTTTCGGCTCGAAAACAAAAGTTTTCAAAACTAAAACACAACAAAATATTTTTAGGAAAGAAAGAAATTTGTACATGGGATGTACAAGGGGAAATTCCGACCGACTAGCCATGTGTGTCAATATATGAAGTATTAGAAAATACGGATAGGAATGTTTATGTTCTGTGGGAATCCGATTTTCTAAGATTAGTTAATACATATACGTAGTACGGATATTTTGCCAGTAAGGATGTCGTGTCACGCTTCACCTTAGTCCGCATTCTTGCATCGATAGCCGATACCAGCAAGTGGGAAGTACGTTGCAGTCTACGATGAGCTCACTCGCTTACCTGTAGACCGGATGATCGGAAGGACTAATCTCTATCGCGCTAATAAATATCGCCGTGTTGTTTATGATGTGGAGGTGAAACTATTCCAAGTTATTTGTTATGAAATCTTTGTTTGTTGGATCAGGAAGCTCGGAACTAGCGGGTAACAAGATTACCTGGCAACGCAAATTATCATTACGGGTGCACACGTAATAATAGTTTGGGGTGCACGGTAACCTTGGTGGGCGCTAGGGCCGAGGTTGGTGATCACACCTTGTCTTATTTGTTCTTGTTCTTTAGATTCAGTCCTAGTTTTTTTTTTTTGCCAACGGGTTAAAAGGGAGGACTTTTTGATGTCCCTAGAATTCGATCCTAGCTAACCCGGTATTACCTTTAAGGTACGAGCACGGAAGAGCTCGAACGTCTATTCATATGAGTAATCTGACGCAAACCCTCGCTCCAGATAGGAACGGGAGACGAAAGCTTCCTTGTGTAGGAGTTGAATGCCTCCGCCACAAAGTTCTTCCAAAGGAGCGAACGTACAAGAATACACGGCTTACCGAAGCGAGAAATGTCGAGTACGATGCGTGAAAGGTTATACCCGGAACCCAGTGAAGACCTAGGGTGCGTTCCTGCAAGATCAGTGCGTTTTGAGAACGGGACCTTATGTGGATCAGATATGAGACTCGTGGCCCGTGTGCTGCTGTGTTATCATGGTGAATAAGTCATGTTCGATCCAACACATGCCCAAGTTGTCTTCAAGGGTCGAGTATTTTCTTCTCCTTTTGGAGGACAGAATCAAAGTTGCTAAGTTAGGAAGCTTGGTCATTGTTATCTCGAAGGCTCGATAGCCCTCGTCTGAATCGACAGTATTGGTTGTTCCCATACAGTTGTGGATTGGTTGCGGAATCAACATGCCATATTGCACATCCGCAAGTCATAGGGCTTTACTAAATTTCGATGATGTCGAAAATTTCGGCCACTAATCACGACCGCGGCATCGTTTGCCAGTGTTATGATGACGGCGTGCAGTGGAACAGCAAGCCCCAGTCGGCATTTGGCTATGGAACCACTCGGAAGTGCATACGATTAACCCATGGGAAGCCACTGCTCGATGTATTGAGTGTTCAAGTATGGTTCAACACCCTTTGCAATAGCTTTGGATCGTGTTCCGTAATTATGCCGCAAGACGCTTTTTGCTGACATTGAAGTTCCCCCCTCGAAAATCAGACCACTAGAAGCGGTCACGTTATTCTGTTAAATTAAACTTACCCATGGGATGACAATTCCATTGCTTTTGTTGCAATGTTGAACGTCCGTCACCCTCGTCATGGCGACGAGACTGGTTATCTATTAGGGGTGAGAATTGATGCGAAGTGTTTTCCATCAATGCTGAGACGTTGCGTCCCCTTGTCACGGTAGTTTGTAAACTAAGGTTGTGAAATACATTCGTTATGGACAACGTGACCTGTCTAATCTCTTGTCGTATTTCGATACTCTCACTGCGTGGCCTATCAGGAAGAAAGTTCACTGGCCTCGCTTAGGTAGCGGGGAGGCATTTCAGTTAATGACTTTCGATGCTTGTGCCAAAATAATATGCAATAGGACTCTAATAAGAAGGATGACTCGGCTGGTTTGCCAGAGTCGGTATCGTTTTCATTTTATCGAGGTGTCTCGATAAATCGTGATCCTTCTACCTCTACTTGCTATTCTCGTTATGACCACTATCTTTGATACAGGAAAAGATGTTGGTTGGTTTCTAGGTCCTATGGATACTATTTGTCGCACATCTAATAACTACGACGAGTCTAAGGCTCTCGCCGAGCCTGTTGTTGCTCTTGTTATTGTTCTATGGCTCAAGCAAATCCTGTTGTCGCTGTTAAGTACGTAGCTCTGCTGTATTTGTTGTTGTTTTTGTTCCTGTGGCTCTGGTCGAGCTTGATGTTGTTGTTATTCTTAAGGCTCCTGCTGAGGTCACTGTCGTTGACTTGGACGTCTCTATGACCGTTGCCAAGCTGCTATGACCATGCCTGTATCTCTGTGGAGTTCGTTGTTGTTAATTCCATTTACTTTGAGTCTTTCATTGACTCCCTCGTTAACTTTCCCTGGGAGCTTGCCAAGCCTAACATTGCCGATGGATCTCAAGCTGGGGTTGACACTGTCAATGTTGCAGTTGCCATTATTCGAATGACTTACATAGAGCCCACGAACGTTCTCCCTAAGAACAAAATTTGTCTGACAAGTCTGCTAAATTATGCGGAACCCATCGTTCCCATTTCTGTTGTGATTACGGATACCCTTGTTGACCCAATCGTTCCTACCATTGAGTCTATGGAGGATAGGTTTGAGGTCGAAGGCATGGATACAAATCCCCCCCCCCCACAAGTGAGCTGAGACGCATTGGGATGCGTGCTCACCATAACGGAGTTTCCTGTTGATGTGTTGCCCGGTTGACATGCCTTTCTGTTGTCGAGTTGTTTCCCGTTCGGTGCTGCCTTGTCTTCATGCTTCTCTGTCGTCATGTTGTTCCTGTGCAGTGTCCCCTTGTTGATGTGTTTCGTGGATGTGTTGCTGTCATGTCATGCTATTCTACTATCGTGTTGCTCCAAGGATGTATTGCTGCAGCTGTTGGATTGCCTTGATGATGTGATGACTTGTCGTTTGCTTCACTCTTGGTCTCCCTCGGGATGAAGACATCACCTAAAACCCCTCGTTGCTGTCATTGTTCTTTTTGTTTAATGGTGTAGCGCCGACATTGATTATGTGGGATGTCGGGTATCCAACGGACTTTCAGGAAGTCATACCAAGACACTCTAGTCTGAGTGTTAGCCCATGTATTCCTTTGAGACTCGTGATTGTTTGGGTAATTGATCGAATCATGTTTTGACCTTTGATATGCTCATGCATTTCATGAGCGTTACATTTTCAGAATCTAAGGCATCAGTGACGCCTTAACCTTTTGCACGCATTTTGGTCGACTAACCACCCTCAATCATGTCGGAAAGAAACCCCATGATCCACACATGACGAGGCGAGGCTCGTCTTTGTGATAAGGGATTTCGAATACATCTCGAACATGAAGGTATCGAGTAATTGTGAGCGATATTATGATCCATACCTTGGGACTAGAAAGTGTTGAAGGATTCAATTCATTTATTGCTCATCCTAGTGGATTCGTTTGACGTCATACATGCCGACGTGTCATACTGATGATTATGGAAATACCATTGTGGACCCACCTAAGGCGTGTGCATTGGTGGAGTCCCTGGTACGTGATTCGGAGGTCTTATGAAGCCTCGAATCTAGAAGGGCGTGTAGCATTGTTTACTCTATAAGGGCGCTACCCTACCTTGTTGAGATGATTGATCGTCTCGGCCCTTCGATTAATATTGTATTTCCTCCGATGGCAGGTTCGTCTTGTCTTGGCATTGTTGCTTGTGTTCTTGGGATAGTGGAATCATTTCGACCTTGGGTCGATACTAGTGTTCCCAGTTATTCTTTAGTAGCATTGCTCGCGCTAGAGCAAAATCCCTGGTCTTTGACAGACACCGTTGGAGATACCATAGTAATGTGAGCTGCTAGTTCAGTGCGTATGGTACCTGACTAATCAAGATGAACTTGAAAGCTTACATATCGCGCCCATATGTGTGACTATCCGAGTCGTTGAATGGAATGCCTTATGGGAAGGCTCAAGACTATTGCTTGTGGTGCGATTTCAGTCATTCGTTTCTTTGTTTTAAGTAACAACTTTGGCGCATGAAGCTGTCAAGCCCAAACGTGAAACTATGTCAAATGCATGCAACTATGAGTCGATCTCACCATTTACCTCGAAAGATTCCGAAAGGATGGAACCTTCGATGAGTGAGGGTTCCGGTTGCGGAACTCCTTTCACTCAAATCTCTGCATGAGATCTGATAGTCAATTCAAGAGCGTGTGGCCTGTATTATTCGGAATTGACTTACTGGTTGCTAATGACGATAGGACACCAGTGCCCGTAAGGAACATATAACAGGACAAGTACCAGATAGCCTTGTTTTGGGTGACTACCGATTCTCTGTATACCGTTTCGGTGGAGACCAGCGTGTCAAGATGTTGTCGAAACCCTGTCCCCTGTTTGTTGCGGCAACCATATCATGATGAATCATATGCATCATGCTCATGTTGACCAATGTGATGAGGTGACGTGAGCCTCTTGTCATTTGTGATTAAGACGGCTTTTAATTCGCGCGGATTGTGGAATCGTACGGCCCGGGTGTCGTATATACACTGCTTACAGTCAGGGAACTGAGGGGTGAAAGCGACGCAAAAACTTTTGACCCCATCAGTCCCTACTAGACGCCCTAGTACCATTAACCACAATTGCTCGGGTGGGAGGTAGCAAATCAGTACCTTGAGGATCCTACGGAAATAAAGTCCCACTTTGAATGTAGTTGTTCGGTCGACAAGAACCTAGTATATTTATCTTAATGGGGAGATAAATATACGGTAAAGTGAGTCGAGCCAAAGGATAAATAAGATGGAATACCCAACGAGGTTTCCAAGGGGACTTTCATGACCATTATGTGGTACAGTAAGATCACCTGTTTGACATCACCATGACACCCGAGGTGTCCCGTGGTCGGATGTGACCCAAGTGATGATTGATTTTTGTTTGGAACCTTCTCACTCCATACTCATCCGTAGCTCCGAAATGAGGCATATGGATAGCTACCTATACTCTTAGAGAGTCGTGGCTAGACACTGGATTGCCGACTTCCATTATATCGGATTGTAGTAATCACTCTACCTTGAGTTCGACAAACTTTGTACACAAGCATGGGATACTCGATTTGAGACGAGTATGGCTTGTCATTCTCGGACAAATTGAATGTACTTGACGGAATTGTTCCGTGTTGACACGATTGATGTCCGTGCCACATCAAATTCGTGTGCTTCATCACCAGAATTTCCTATGTGATAGGAATTATCATCCCAGCGTTCGGGGTATACTGCTCAAAGCCTTTTGGAGGGCATACGTGTACATCTCTAGTACGTCGAATGACAGACAGAGATAGACACATAATCTGGCTTGAGTTTTTCGAGAAATGGCTAACAAATCTAGCAGATTAGAGATTGCTTGGATGAGATGCGAACCTATTAAGAAGTCATACGGACAAGGCGTAGGCCTTAAGAACTTCGAACTAGTAATAGGTTTTCCCTGAGAGTTGTACCCTGAGAGGGTGTCGATAAGCATGGAAATTGTAGTAGGCCAAATTCTTGATACTCCAGTGGCACGGAGATACTGATCAAAATTTGTCTCGTGATGATTAAGCTCGAACTATCGCAAAAGCTTAGTGGGACTCTTGATGAATTCCACAAGTCAGGACCGAGGAAGTGTTGTCAATTCCTCGACCGACGGAAGTCCGGCTGACGTTAAGCTCTACTATTTCGGGAAACCGATAGATGTGCCAAATCGGGATGCCCAAGAGCTTAGTCGTAGCTAGGTCATGGCATTGTTTTCGTTAGAACGCTAAGCGTGAACCTAGCGTGAACCCGAGTTCACTTAGGAAAGAAGAGATCTCGTGAAGCGCAAACAACCCGCCCTGTTCAAGGATACTATTGTAATGGACAACTTGAACTGAATTCCGGGACGGAATTCTCTTAACGGGGGGAGAATGTAACATCCGGCAAAAATTGATGTGATTCCGTACGTAATTAGTATATGTAATTAACGCTTTAAGTGCATGTTTAAATTAATTGGATTAATTTAACTGATGCCGTAGAGAATAGCAAATTCCCCATAAGATGGATAGGAATGCACACGTTTAATAATAAAGCATGATAGGATCATGTGCGAATAAACTTGTCCGGCACGGACGTTGGTGATTACCCGGTAAAAAAAATTAAATAAACGAAAAGGATCCCGGACACCCAGGATATAAAATAAAGGGTATTTTCACAAAATATAATGTGTTTTGGAACTCCAAAATCACTAGTGAAAACTTTACATACAAATCTCCCGGTGACGAATAAAGTGCGCGTACCGCACCCGGTGCGCGTATAACTTATAATTTCACCCAACGAAAGCCTAACTAACCAACCAACACTTAAACTAGGCTATGTTTAAGGGTTATTAGAGGCTAGTATAATGTCCGAATAGCACGCGATTAAAACCCGAAAAAAAAAATACCCGAACGACACCCGAACGTTAAGGGAAGAAACTTAACAAATTATTAGCAAATATTTTGTGTTGTGGACCCCACTAGACCCACCCCCAAAACCGGCCCCAAACCATCCATACTCATAATCTCCTTTTTTGTACTAAACAATCTAATAAGGATCATGCAAGATATGGGATATCTTGAGTAGATATTATATGAGATAATATGGTGTCCTTTCAAGATCATAATCCTTCCATTCTCTTAGGATAATAATCGGCCAAACACCCCTTCCATATCATATCTTGATTTTTACTTGATTTAGTTCACAAAATATTAGATATGATGAGATTTTGTAATATTGGGTGGTACTTGGAAGATCTTTATACATCTATAAGTTTCCTCCATATTTCAAGATCACAATCTATCTTACATTAATGCTTGTTGGCCGTAGGCTTTAAAGGCCACACACATACACACATTTTGACCTCCAACACTAAAATTCTTCCATGACCAAACCCTTTTTCATCAAAGTTCATGTGTGTTTCAAGCTTGGAGCTTAACCTTTTAGGAAGAACACACTATAAACCCCATCCAAAATCATGTGTTTTCTTGAGTTCTTGTTCTTGCTTAAACTTTATATTTTTTTTAGTGTTTTAAAGCAAGTTGTACATAGAGATTGAAATATGATTTTAAACATAAGATATAATGTTTTTTTTTTGCAAGATGGATGATCTAAAAAGGGGTATATGGGTCATGGGTTTTTGTTGGTGATGTTGTTATTGTCTTTGTAAGTTACAAAAGTTCACGTAAACTAGTAAAAAGGATGATCTAATACATGTTAGTAAATGCAACTTGAGTACACTTAAAAGAGGTTTGGATCATCATAAAATGATCATCTAAAACTTAATATAAGGTTGATCTTGTTAAGAAATGGAAAATATAAAAGCTACATAATCAAAGTTTACTAACTTTGAAATACAAATTGGACATATTGGACAAAATACACTAAGTACACCTATTATTATCCTTAATAAGATGATTATAGGCTAGTAAAAGTGTTGGAACATAAAAATAAACTAACATGACAAAGATGATCAAATAAAGCTTACTAGTTTAGTAGAAAATTGTCATGTTTGAAAGATTGAGAAGAAAATGTAAGTCTTGGAAGTTAAAGGACTATTTTAGTAACTTTAAAAGTTGAGGGACATAAAATGATATTTTTAGAAACTTATATCTAAAAATATAACTATGGAAAGTTTAGTGTCAAAAGTGTAAAATGGTAACTTTCCAAGGTGGATTTGGTAAATACTAGCAAATATACATATGTATCTTGTATAAAAATGTATTTTTATAAAATGGAGTTTTATAAAATATAGCTTTTCTAACATGTGGAAACATATAAAAACAAAGGTTTTTATAAAAATGTTAGATAAAATAAAAGCTTGGTGGAAACTTATATAAAAATGAACACTTTTATATAAATGGGAATATAAAAGTGTTGGAGCATTTTTATACATAAGTTACCAAGTCTTGTGTTAAAAATACAAGGGTATTTATAAAACTTCTAAGTAATATGTGTAGGAAATTAAAGAGGTGAATAACTTTCCTAGAATACACATATCGGGAAACTTGGGAAAAATTAACTATATATATATATAAGTTAAGAAATCGGACTTGGACGTGTTAGCAAACTAAGACGTAAAAGCGGACAAACAAGAAAAATATCATTACGTCGGGATAAGTAAAAATATATTTTAAGGAGTTAAAATATATATATATATATATATATAACTTGGGTGAAAAATTACATAACACTTTCCTAAGTGTTGGAAAAATATTCGTGGGAGAAAATATAACGTAAATAATCTAAAGATTAAAAACGTTAAACGAACGTATGGACTTAAAGAGGAAAATACATATATATATATATACATATATTCGGCTCGACGAAATTTTAGTATATTTACTTAATGGGAAATTAAATATGCGGGAAGGAAAACCGAGACGAGTAAATAATATATATATGTATACCGAATCGACGAGATCCTAGTATATTTACTTAATGGGAAAGTAAATATACGGTGTGGTGAGTCGAGTCGGGCGCTAAAAATATTATCGAACGACAAGACCTTAGTATATTTATTTAAATGGGAAAATAAATATGCGGTAAAGTGAGTCGTGTCGAGCGGTAAAGATATTATATCGAACGACGAGATCTTAAGTATAATTATTTAATGGGAAAATAATTATACGTTAAGTGAAGTTTAGTCGAGAATAATATTATACAAGTTAATTAATATTCATCAAAGTATAAATGTAACTTGTAACAAGGGTAATCCATCACCAACGGACCTAGGACATATGTTTAGTTAAACGGGGAATTATACGTAAATGGTGGTGTTGGGAGTTGGGTGTACAACTTGCCAGAAAAACACACGCTATAGACTTAGTGACTTACACGCACTAGGACGTTCGTAGGTGCTTGACCTCGGACTTGCTATTCTCTGCTATTTGGTTGCACGCTATACTTCAGGTGAGTTTCACGGCCCCATTTTACTGGTTTTAATTGGGGGAAAGATATGTTTGTCAAAAAGTTATCACATGTTGAAATGTTTTCAAAGGTTAAAATGTGATTAGTGGCAAGATGAGTACTTGAGTTTTGTTATATGTTCGCCACTCGGGGTTGAGTCCTCGCTACTGTAACCATTAATTCAGGGAAATGAAACCGAAGGAATATTTGGATAGTACTATTGGTGCCTGACAAGGCCCACCCCTAATCGATAGCGTCGATTATGCATCGGCGTATGCCTGGGGTGCACGTATTCTGAACTAAGTTGTTATTTGCCGAGAAACAACTGGTGATTGCGGGGCATATTTATTAGTCTTGGTTTGGTTATGGGACTCAGGGGATTGCTCATCATCATAGTTTTGTAGGAGCTAGCTACTCCTTACAAAGGCCACAAGTTGTGCAGGTTTCGCACATGTTGTAAAAACGAAATATCGATCGACAAGATCCTAGTATAATTATTTAATGGGAAAATAATTATACGGTAAAGTGAGTCGAGTCGATGGTTGTGAAAATGTTGTTATTACGAAACTAAAACCTGTGAACTCACCAATATTTTATATATTGACGTCTTTTTAAACATATCTTTCAGGTAACTAAGTGCTGAATAGATATGGGCTAGTGCGGTGGAATTCGGGATGTCGGATACTTTTCGGGGTTTCATCAATTGTTACCAAAGGGTTGGAACAAACGGAAATACCCCACATTGAAACTTAATGTTCGTCGTTTTATGTAATATTGGAAATGTGATACTCTGTTTCGACATCTTAATAAATTGATTCTTTTCTAATTAAATATAGTTTGTGTTAATCTTGACTTTGATATACTTTCGAGCGTTGCGCCACGTGTTTCCGCCATTGGCGTGGTGTGACATGATGGGTCCCGGACGAACCCGCTCCATCGCCACCTCTCCTACGCTTTTCACCCGGCCCACCTTGGAAGTGATGTGGCTGGTAGCCAAAGTGGGTTGGGTGAACCGCGCGCAAGTCCTGGAAAAGGTGGTGCATGATCTCGAACATGTGCACAAAGTTTTCCCGCGTCTCATCCCTGAAGGCGGTAAACTCTGAGTAGAAGTGCTGAGGAGGCGTATACTGCTGCTCGTGATGCTGCTCGTGAGGCAGTAGTGGCTGCTGCACTGGTGGCTGCTGTGGTGGGAGTGGGTCCCAGATCTCATCATTGTGCCCTTTCAACCGGCACGTCCCATCGTCGCGCTCATGTAAGATCCCCATGTTTCTGAGCACGTCCAAGTTGACAACGGAACCACCTGGAACCCGAGTAAGGGTGTTCTTTGCTGCTTTGAGGACACCCATAGATCTAGCAAGAGCAGTCACGTACTCTCCCCCATATATCTTACTTCCTGGTTTTGTCCCTACTGCTGAGCTAAGAAAAGAAGCCATTAATGCAGCCAAGTTAACCCTTTGATCACTTACCAAGGCGTATAAAAATCACAAATCAGGTTTGGGGCAGTTGGTTGAGCTATCCTTCTTCACAGCCGCTGTGCAACAGAGAACCTTCTGAAATACCCAGAGCAGTGGGTCATGAATTTTGGTCGCTTTTGAACCTTGAGGGTTGTATTCTGGAAGCCCAATCAGTTGAGCCCAAAAAGCGTTCCGCAGTTCGTTGTCTTCAGCGAACTTATACATAGCTTCATTGAAGCTATCATCATAAATCTCTTCATCAGAGTATATTCCCAAATGGTAGCCCAGCTGTGCGACTGAGATGTCACGCCAGATTCCACCAAGACGAAATTGCAGCCCCCATATCCCATCTTATTTAAAATCCGGATCGTCATGCTTTCTCGGTTTTCTATAGGTCAAGGAGGAGAAGAATTCGATAGTTATCTCCATAAAGACCAGTTCTTCTATAGAAAGCAGGTTCTCCAAAGGTTGGTCCATCCATGCCCGCAACCTTTCTTCTTGATTTACCTCTGCTAGAGTGTCAAAACAAATCCTACGCGGAGTGGCAATCATTTGCCTCCGCGCATATAGCTCTTCAAACTTCTCTAGACAGTCGCGGTCTCGCTGGTCTGTCGGGTCAAATCTGAGGAAGCGGTGCACCATCTGCATCAAAATGCTTAAATATGTCAGTTATAATCGAAGGAATAGGACCCGGACCCAAAACACGCCAAACAACAAATCAAAAAATGTTAACAGAAGGTTTGAGCGGCCGTTCAAAGGCTTGGAGCGGCCGCTCACAGCTCCCTGCGCGCCATTTTTCGCTTTGCAGCCCTGTTTTTCGATCCTGTGCACTGGCTTTTGCCCGGTTTTCAGTGGTTTAGCCAAATGCACTCTAAAATCGGCCATTCAAGCACTTGGTTTTTGAAAAATTATGTAACTTAGGCGATTGAATGGCCGAGATTTCACACTTATGAAGTTTCAAACAAGTTTGGAATTTTTAACACCTACACGCTATGTTTTTGCAAAATCTTTTCAAACTCAAGTTTTAGCCAAAGGCGTTCAAAAACCAATTATTTATGAAGTATCAAAGAAATTTGGGGCTCGTTTGTCTGGTTATGAAGAAGCCCCATATTCCATTAACAACACACTTCTAAACTACAATCAAAACACTAAAAACCTTAAAATTTGGGGATTTCTTAAACCATTATGAAGAATCCCCAAAAATTAAGAAAACTAAACATTATCATACAACCTAGAAATGATGAATTTGGGGATTTTTTAATAATTATGAAGGATCCCCAAAATTCAACAAGAAATCTAATCTACACTAAGATTAACACTAACATACAAACCCTAACATGAAATTAAACTATATTAACACTAGATTACACTAAATAATGGGCTACAAAATCACACAAATCTTCAAAAATTTTCGGATCTAAATTAAACATTATGAAAAAAACCCAAAAACTCAAAGATTTGAACAATAATTACCCACTAGTTTACACTATCAAAGCAAACAATCCATCCAAGCAATTGTAGGGTTTGTTAAACATTATGAAATAACCCTAAAACTCATGAAAAGATTACATAAATCTAGTCTGCAGACCTGGGCGTTTTGAGCGGGCCGCTCACTGTGTCTGCGCATGTTTTTTTTGTTGCAGTTTTTCACCAAACAGCCCCTGCACTCGTCCGTTTTGACCCAAACAACAAACATACCTGTTTTGCGACGCTTCTTAGTATAATACCTCAGTTGTGAAGCGACTTTCCACATCTTCATAAGGCGCGAATCGAACTTGCAAAGACTAAAAACAAACTAAACAAACAAGTTAGAAACTAAGCGATTTAACTAAAAATTACACTAAGCTATGAACATTTATACAATTTGGCGCGCCCATACACGCCGTGCTACATATATTATCGAGTTACTAGCAAGACTCACTTCCCCACACTTCATCAAGTGTGTGGGGCGTAGAGTTTGATTTCCTCTACGGATTGGTCAACCGGTCCGTCAATGTAGACTTTTAATCTATGACCGTTGACTTTGAAAGTCAAACCCTCAGCGTTTGCAATTGAGACAGTTCCGTATGGATATACTTCCTTAACGGTGTACGGTCCTGTCCATCGGGACTTTAACTTTCCAAAAAATCGTAAAGCAGAACTAAATCGCCTACCTGAGTATCTTTCTAGCTTTTCAGTCGACTGTCGTGCAGTCTCTTCGTGCGCTCTTTGTACAATATCGAGCTCTCATAGGCCTGCTGCCTAATCTCCTCCAGCTCGTGAATCTGCAAGAAACGGGTCTCACCGCCGGTCTTCAGATCCAGATTCGCTGTTTTCAGAGCCCAGAACACCCTATGCTCTAACTCGACTGGGAGATGACACGCCTTGCCATAGACAAGCCTAAAGGGATTTGTCCCAATAGGCATCTTGTGTGCGGTCCTGAAGGCCCATAACGCGACATCCAGCTTGTCCGCCCAATCCTTGCGGTTTTGATTAACGGACCGCTCAAGGAATCGCTTCAGTCCACGGTTAGTGACCTCCACCTGTCCACTTATCTGTGGATGATACGGGGTGGATAACCTGTGGTGAACACCATAACGTGCTAATGTGCGATCAAGCTGCGCATTGCAGAAATGCGTGCCACGGTCACTAATTAGTGCCTTCGGGGCACCAAACCGCGAGAACAAGCCTCTAATAAACCTAACTACTACTCGGGCATCATTTGTGGGTAAGGCTTTCGCCTCGGCCCACTTTGACACATAGTCAACCGCCACAAGTATGTATTTATTACCACGTGAGGAGGGGAACGGTCCCATGAAGTCTATGCCCCAAATGCCAAAGACCTCACAGACTTGAATCGGGTTTTGCGGCATTTGGTCGCGTGCCGATATGTTTGTCGCCCTCTAGCACGAATCACATGCACCGACCAATATCTGAGCGTCACGGAAAAGTAAATAAAACCTGGAGTCTAACACTTTTTTGGCAGTGTAATTCGCTCCGTGGTGACCTCCAGTAGGCCCCTTGTGACAATCACGCAATATCTGCGCCGCCTCTACCCCGAACAGCAATGGCGAATCAGCTGATCCGCCCTGACCCGGAACAAAATGGGTCGTCCCAGAAGTAATGCTTGAGGTCCGAGAAGAACTTCCTCTTTTGCTGGTGCGACAATCCTTTGATAAGGATCCCGCACGCGAGGTAGTTCACAAAATCCGCGAACCATGGCGATACATCTTCCGCCGACTCGATGCTCATCAAGAACTCGTGGGGAAAATTGTCATAATGGTATCCCAAGCAGAGTTCTTGGCATCATCATGCTCGAGTCTGGACAGATGATCAGCGGAAACATTCAGGGCACCCTTCTTGTCCTGAATCTCTATATCGAACTCCTGCAGCAATAGGATCCACTTAATCAGGCGCGGTTTCGCGTCCTGTTTGCTAAAAAGGTATCGGATCGCTGCATGGTCCGTATAGACAATGGTCTTCGACAGCACTAAATACGATCTAAACTTGTCGAATGCAAACACTACCGCTAGAAGCTCCTTCTCAGTCGTGGTATAATGCTCCTGAGCATCGTGAAGAGTCTTACTAGCGTAGTAGATCGGGTGGAAGTGCTTGTCCTTTCGCTGTCCCAAGACCTCCCCTATCGCGAAGTCACTCGCGTCGCACATGATCTCGAATGGCAGCTCCCAGTCGGGTGCTACCAATATAGGGGCCTCAACAAGCAAACGCTTAAGAAGGCCAAATGCCTTCAAACACTCTGCACCAAACACAAATGGTGCGTCCTTCTCCAACAAACGGTCATCGGATGGGCGATTTTTGAAAAGTCTTGGATGAATCGCCGGTAGAACCCCGCATGACCCAGGAAGCTGTGGATCGCTCTGACAGTGGAGGGCGGAGGGAGCCTAGAAATGATATCTACTTTGGCAGGATCAACCTCCAACCCATTTTGGGAGACCTTATGCCCCAGGACTATTCCTTCCTTCACCATGAAGTGACATTTTCCCAGGTCAGCACAAGACTGGTCTCCTCGCACCTCTGAAGCATCCGCTCCAGATTTCCTAGACATTGATCGAATGAACTCCCGAAGACTGAAAAATCGTCCATGAATACCTCCATGGAGTCCTCGATCATGTCGTGGAAAATGGCAATCATGCAACGCTGGAAGGTTGCCGGTGCATTGCACAGCCCAAATGGCATACGCCTGTAGGCGAATGTGCCAAAAGGGCATGTGAAGGTCGTCTTATCCTGGTCCGCAGGATCGATAGGGATTTGGAAATACCCCGAGAAACCATCAAGGAAACAATAATATAACTTCCCCGATAGTCCTTCCAACATCTGATCGATGAATGGAAGCGGGAAGTGATCCTTGCGGGTGGCGTCATTGAGCTTGCGGTAGTCAATGCAAACTCTCCACCCCGTGACGGTCCTCGTAGGAATCAACTCATTCCTATGATTCGTGACCACCGTCATGCCACCATTCTTGGGCACGACGTGCACAGGAATAACCCAAACAGAATCCGAGATCGGATATATCAATCCAGCATCAAGCAATTTAATGACCTCGGACTTAACAACTTCTTGCATGTTCGGGTTCAGACGCCTCTGGTGCTGCGCACAAGGCTTATGGACATCCTCCATCAAGATTTTATGAGTGCAAAATGAGGGATTAATCCCCTTGATGTCCATAATCTTCCATGCAATTGCCCGCTTATGAAGTTTCAATACCTTCAACAACTCGCTCTTTTCATCCACAGACAATGAAGACGATATGATCACCGGTTGACGCCCCTCCTCATCCAGAAATGCATACTCGAGATGCGGTGGGAGCTCTTTCAACTCTAGAGACGGTGGGTCCTCAACAGACGGCTACGCCTTCTCCTCTTCCTCTCGCTAAATTTCCACGAAATGCTCTGGACCTTGGGAACCATCATCACCGATCTGATAGACCGGCTGCTCATCTCTATTGCCCTCCTGCATAATGCTATCTAGGCTCCCACACAACAGATGTGTGTTCGAAACATCCCTCTCCCAAGCACCTCTGACATGCGAGGTGACACACTGGTCTACTATATCAAGATAGTATAGTGTATCGTCCTGGCTCTCAGGATGGCGCATCGACCTCTGCATATCAAAAGTCACGTGCTCATCATTGACTCGGAGTGTGATCTGGCCCGCAGCCACGTCAACAATCGTCCTTGCCGTGTTAAGGAAAGGACGTCCGAGAATCAGAGGAACTTTAGAGTTCTCATCCATATCCAGGATAACAAAGTCCACAGGGAAAACAAATTTGTCAATCTTGACAAGCATATTTTCTACAAATCCCCGTGGATACTTGATCGAGCGATCAGCAAGGCGAATACTCATCCTGGTGCGAGAAGGTTCACCCAGATCAAACTTCTCAAAAACCTTATAAGGCATAAGGTTTATGCTGGCCCCCAAGTCTGCAAGTGCATTACTGACAGCCATATTACCTATCCGACAAGGGATGGTAAAGCTACCAGGATCTCCCATCTTCATGGGCAGTCTATTCTGCAGAATTGCAGAGCAGTTCTCGTTCAACAGAACACAGGACAGGTCCTCAAGTTTTTGCTTGTTTGTGAGGATGTCCTTAAGAAATTTCGCATACTTAGGCATCTGGGCCAAGGCTTCCACAAACGGGATGTTTATGTGTAGCTGTTTGAACAGCTCAAGGAATTTCCCGTATTGGGCCTCGTCCTTCTGTTTCCTAAGTCTGCTAGGGTATGGAACAGGAGGAGTGTAGTCTGTGACTGGCTTCGGTAACTGTGTTGTACTTGCTGGGACTCGCCTAGCGTGCACCTTGTCCGAAGACTCAGTCTGGACCGTCTCAGTGATCGGCGGTGATGCCGATGTGTCAGGTCTTGTGGTTTTACCACTCCTCGTCATAATGGCATTTACATGCCCCCTCGGATTTGGCTTAGTGTTGCCCGGAAGACCACCCTGCTGTTTCTCAGACATCATCTTCGCCATCTGGCCTACCTGATTCTCTATAGCCTGCATCGACGCCTATTGGCCCCTCATCTCACCCTCATAATTTGTAAAACGCTCCTCATGCTGCTGGTAGCGCTGTTCAGCATTCTGATTGGTATTAGAGGTGTTGGTAAGGAGCTGAGACATCATCTCCTCCAGCTTAGACATACCATGAGGGGCGTGCTGCTGGGAGCTGCTCCCGGCGCCCTAGCTCTGGTACTGGTTCGGTCTTTGCTGGGACGATTGACCATGAGACTGGTAAGGCAGTTGATTGGACTGGTAAGGCTGTTGGTGGGACTGTTGTGGTTCGGGGGCCCTCTGCTGATATCCGAGCGGGTTCTGATTAGAGGAACCAGATTTCCACCCGAAGTTCAGGTGATTTCTCCAACCCGGATTATAAGTGTTACTGTAGGGGTTATTCTGGGGGCTCGTCTGATTACCCATGTAGTCCACTTCTTCGTAGCCTGTATACATCACCCCCTAAGCACACGAGCCAGGCTTGTGAGATACCCCGCACTGGTCACACAAACAATCGGACTGCGCTACGTGTTGTTGAGAGTTATCGAATCTCGTAGCTAGAGCCACCATCTGTGCCGAAATCGTCGTATAGTTATCCACGGCATGTACACTAGCCTTGGCAGATGAAGACCTAGATCTATCACTCTGTCAGGATTTAGATTTCAGGGACGCCTTCTCAATAATGCTCCACGCTTCCCTAGGAGACTTTGTTCCGATGTCTCCCCCAGCGTATACATCAAAGCGTTCCTGAGACGCATACCCGAGCCCTTGATAAAACGTTTGCACCAAATGTCTTTTCGAAAGCTCATGGTGCGGGCAACTCAAGAGTAGGTCTTTGAATCTCTCCCAGGCCGTGTATAGTGATTCGTCGTCATCCTGACGAAACGTCATGATGCGGTTCCTCAGTTTTTGTGTCTTTTCAGGAGGGAAATACTGCTGCATGAATTGTTGTGATAACTCTGCCCAAGTCGTGATCGACCCTGCAGGTTGTGACAGAAGCCAAGTTCGGGCTTTGTCCCGCAATGAGAATGGGAAGAGTCTCAAACGGATAACATCATCGGAGATGCCCTGCATCTTAAAGGTGGCTAAAACCTCTAAGAAAGCAGCAATATGTCGGCCTGGATCCTCGTGCTCCAGTCCACCGAATTGCACCGAGTTCTGTATCATATTAACGGTACTAGATTTGATTTCGAAATGGTCCGCCAAAATAGCCGGACAGACAATACTCGGCGCCAGTCCATCTCTTCCTGGACGACCACTATCATTAAGCGGAATGTCATCATCCGCCATGATAATGTCACTATGGGCATCCGACCCGTCGTCGTCAGCCAGATCATGCCTCGCCTCGTCAACTGGGACCTCAACTCTAGGAGCAGTAATAAGAATATCAGAAACAAGACGCAATTTATGAAGTCTAATCCTCTCGCTTCTCCTCAAGACACGCCTTCGCTCCTCGTCAGAAAGATCACCAGAAGGCCCAGGGTTCGTGGACATCAACCTGCAAATAAGAATGATACAGTTGCAGCAGGCGAATAGATGACAAATCCTAAAAGGCGATAAAAGACAGAAAAATAAATAAATAAAATATAGAATCCATAAATACATACGAAAACAACGGATAGCAATAAACTCGAGAAAATCAAATAAAAACTAATTGAATCAATAAAATGAACAGAAATAAGCAGACTAAGCCTAAAACTATACAATGAATAAAATAAATAATCAGTCCAAATACGAACAAATAAATATAATCAATCAAATAACGAACTAATCAAATTTATAGACAAACCAATCAATCCAACAATCAATCAATTAAATCTATCAACATCCTAATGAACGAATAATCAAATCAAACAATCCTATAAGTAGGTAAATAAACAAATCTATATGCTAACCTATAAACCAATCTAAAATCAATCCAAAATATCAACAGACAGATAAATCAAATAAACATTAAAGAATCATATATGCAAATAAATGAACGAAATAACAAATCAAAGAAGTATAAACAAGTATTCACAATTATGTACACCGGTAAAAAGTTGACTCGGTTCGTTCCTAAAGCTCGTCGCGTCCCCGGCAATGGCGCCAAAAACTTGACGTGTGCGGATATACACATAATTTTGCACTGATTTTAACACACGTTTTGCTTTAATATTTATAAAAATGGTTTCGACCTTAATATTAAAACACACACAATAGGGCAAGTGTACCCTGTCATATATGTAGTAAGTACAGATAAGAACCAAGTATTGATCCATGGACGCGCGCAGAGCATTGGTACTAAAACTCTATCCCCTATTTACTAGTAGGAAAAGATAAGTTGAGTTTGTTTAAACTAGATTAATTCTAACACATGTTAATAACTTAACTACGACTCCAAATAGAAAATATAACTATATAGACTATAATACGCCAATCCTAGCATGTCATCTACATATAAGAAGAAACAACAGCGTGATCAACATTCTCATTTTCCGACAGATAGTTTCCCTCTCGGGCATCCTAACATGACAACTATACAGAAAGCTAACACGAATACACACGTTAACCACTTTAAGTTGTTCATTAGCGCGCAGCTGATATGATCTCATGAGAATCTTTAAAGATAGGTTAGTATCACCTTTCGGGAGTCCTCAACCGCACTAGTTATGGAAAGCAATATCGAATACACAATACGACCACCTAGACTAGCATAAAGTAGAGCATTTCACAACCTATTCCATTTTACCAACTTTGAACACAAATCTACTAAGATCGCCATTTTCACCAAAATAACTAACAAAGATCATTAACCGTGTCAAAGATTGGTAACAACACCATTAAGCTTTTAAAACTCTTTTACGTGCCGGTAAACATTCATAATCATTATTAAAGTGACCTTAACCAAACTAATACCCGGTTATAGTTTCATGGTGTAAACTTATTAACAAGTCAACTAGTCTACTATCGGACGATTAAACGGACGGTTTCTTCAACAAGTAATCCGCCTAACACATTTGACAATCATCAAAGTCATCCAAACCCAACTACAAATCTAACAACAATGAAACAAGGTTGCGCTATGATCGTCAAGATTCAAACATGAAAAATGCCAAATTCATACAAAACTTGATTTCATACAAACGATTGTTTTAACTACTAACTACTACTAATGTTCTTGCCCGTAGGCGTACGATTAACTAAAATAACATCACAATAGCATACAAAATCAGATTTGGATCTTAAAAAGCTTAAAGGATCAAACCATAAGAATGCTAAAGAGATGGATTGGATGATGAAGGATGGATCGGATGGATTCCCGAGCTTGTTCCACGCCTATGCAGCACTTCTTTAGACCCGAAAATCGCCAGAAATCGCCCCCCCCCCCCAAAGGTCCAATATTCGATCAGTGGCTGAAATGGTGTATTTAAAGCTGAACAGGGCCCGTGAGCGGCCGCTCGGAGGGAGTGAGCGGCCGCTCACTTTACAGGCAAGTGGGCAGAGCTGACATAAGGCTTCTGGAAGGTTTCTGGAAATATCTGGAGGAGCGAGCGGGCCGCTCACAGGGAGTGAGTGGCCGCTCACTGAGCCTGAGGTTCCGTTCGCGCGCTGAAAACTCCGTTTTTCGTCTATTATGCTTCCGGAACATCGTTTAAGACCTGTAATCGCAAATATACCCAAATAAGTACCAATGCATGTGTATAAGGTCAAAAACGTCTGAAAATGGGAGTTAAACGGGGACGTTTATATGTGTAAATTAACTTATATAAAAAATGGTCGCTCTTTTGGATCCAAGCTCTAACAAAACATTGTATTTCAGAAACCGGACTTGGGTACCACGTTTTGGAGGACTACGAGAATTGGTTCTTGAGGAGGCCCATAATTCCAAGTACTCGGTTCACCTTGGAGCTGACAAGATGTAAAAGGACGTGAAGGAATTCTATTGGTGGCCCAACATTAAGGGTGATATTGCAACATATGTCAGAAGTCGTCTGATATGCTACAGCAGCCAGAGATTCCAGTCTGGAAATGGGAACAAATCTCAATGGATTTCATCACTAAGCTACCCAAGACGTGAAATGGTCATAATACAATTTGGGTAATTATTGATCGACTGAACAAGTCTGCACACTTCTTGCCAATCAAGGAAATTGACAACATGAAAAAAATTGCAAAGTTGTACATCAAGGAGATTGTGACTAGGAATGGGGTGCCTATCTCAGATATTTCTGACCGTGTCAGTCGATTCACCTCAAGATTTTGGCAATCACTTCAAGAAGCTTTAGGTACTTGTTTGGACATGAGTATGACCTATGACCCGCAAACAAATGGCCAAAGTGAACAAACGATTCAAACTCTTGAAGACATGCTCCGAGTTTGTGTAATCGATTTCGGTGGATATTGGGACACACATCTGTCGTTGGTTGAGTTTTCCTACAACAACAACTACGACACCAGTATCAAGGCCGCCCCGTTCGAGGCCTTGTACGGACATAAATGAAAATCTCCATTGTGCTGGGCAGAAGTTGGACACAAACACTTGACTGCACCCGAGCTGATTCAAGAAAAGACCGACAAGATTTTCTAGATCCGTTATCATTTGAGAGCTGCTTGCGACCGACAGAAAAGCCATGCTGACTATAAACGAAAGCCACTCGAATTTCAAGTTGGCGACAAAGTGCTTTTTAAAGTCTCACCTTGGAAAGGTGTACCCCGTTTTGGCAAACGTAGCAAGCTTAACCCAAGATACATAGGCCCATTCAAAATCCTAGCTAAGGTTGGTCCCGTCGACTACAAGCTCAAGTTAATGGAAGAGCTTAGTGGTGTTCATGACACTTTTCACGTGTCTAATCTCAAGAGGTGTTAATCCGAAGAGTCACTAATCATTCCTCCTCAAGAAATGCACATCGATGACCAACTCCAATTTAATGAGGATCCAATTAAGGTGACAGACTGGAAAGTCCAAAAGTTGAGACGGAGCCAAATCAAACTTGTTAAAGTCAGATGGAATTCCAAATGCCAACCCGAATTCACTTGGGAGCACGAGGACCAAATGAAATGCAAGTATCCCGCTCTTTTTTTGGAAGCTTCTAAACCTAAGGACTCAACACAATTATGCGGACACAATTCCAAAACAAGGGGTGAATGTGACAACCATCGAATTCGAGGTCAAGATCTGTACACACCCTTAGAACCATGCCATTTTATGTGTGCATTAGACATTTTAACATTAATTACGTCGTCCCGAGTCTAGCAAAGCCCAAACAATATCATATGTATTCATGTACATCCATACGATATATATAGATATAAACATGTGTCTGATCAAATTACAAGACAATACATATGTATATACACATGGGCGATATTATTTATGTGCGTGAGTAGGTGATTGTATCAAAAAACAACTTATGTATCCATATATATATATATATATATATATATATATATAATCGCACACATACATTAGAGTGTGATTGAGAGCTTTCATCACAACACAACAATACATATACACTCACACACACCATACGACACATATATACATGCATATTATATACACACAACATTTATACATATATATATATATATATATATATGTGTGTGTGTGCGTGCGTGTGTCTTACACACCGTAACCATCCAAAAACTCCAATATCCTTGCCTTGCACCAATCTAGTGCCTTAATCACTAAACACTGTTTTCCTATGTATGGTTGACCACTACATTTATCTATTCACAACCTCCAAGAATCGGCAGCTACTTTTCTCCTTAGGTTAACTTCTTAGGTGTTTTTGGCAACTACTTTTTGAACAACAAAATTCCATGGTGTTGACTGTCCTAAAAGTACCTAAAGCCTCATCCACTATTCTCTCCCCCCCTCTCTCTCCCTCTCTCTCTCTCTCGGTGTATATATAGGGCCGAAAGGCCAAGGTTTTGACACACACAAACCTTACACACTTCTTTCGTTTCCCACATTGAGAATGGCTGACCACAAAAAGCCCACCTGAGGATGTCTCCGACCGCGAATCACCAACAACCATCCATCATCGAACCTCTTACAAGTACTAGAAGCTTCAGAGTGGAAGAAATCAATCAGGAACTCGTGCTTTTCATTGTTTCTTCATCTTGTTATAATGGTATGCTGAACTAACTCAAACTCTTTGACATTCTATAATTTCAATTTACCTTGAGTTCACCCGAACCCGTGACACACGATCACGCATTATACACTAAGTTATAAAGTGTTAAAAGTTACAAAACACAGACTATTATATCTTATAAATACAAGCATATGCATACATATACATATACATTATATATACACACGCGAATATATATATATATATATATATATATATACAATGTACACACATGCATGAATACATAAATAAACACACATACAATGTCGTGTACTACACATACGAGTAAGTGTGTGTATATTTTTTTTTATATAGACCACAAACTCGGCTTGAAAAATCAAACATAAACATACATAAACTTGTAGTCTTTATGAAACATATATTAAAAATGACCAAGCATGTGCTAACTACACTTTTAACACAAGAATTCTCAAACATATGTTAAACTTCCATTTTACATAAGAATCTTAACATGTGTTGACATGAGGTATCATATGGTGACATATAGGTAACATCTGAACCCAGTTCTGACAAGATTAGTTACTTTTACAACGATAAACGAATGGATCTAACGAGAGTTTTCAAGATCTACAAGTTAAAACCATACATCTTTTCAAAAGTACAAATAATGATACGTAATAATCATCACGTGTATGGACTATAACACCACGTACACATGGTCCAAAGATCTACAAGTCGGGTTAACAACTTGCATGGTAAATAATCGAGTACAAAGGCTTAAGTTATCCTTAACATTCTAGGGCACTTTCATTTGAACTTCAGTCATTTGGGCTTTAGCATTTGCTAGACCACTCACACAGACACCAGGTGAGTTTCACGGCCCCTTTTTACTGTTTTCATGCATTTGGGAGGAAAACATGCTACATATTTCAAGTTACATATCGTTTAGAGTGAATTCTATCATGACTACCATGTGAAATATGAGACAAACGGTTCATGAGCTCAACAGTCCTAGTACATACATTACATTGTAACCATTAGCTAAAAAATAGCCGTTGACACTTAAATAGATCTATTGGGTTGACACCCCCACTCCTGGTTAGTCGCTCTAACCTGTCACATACAAAAGAGTTCTACTTTTCTACAATTCTTACATTGTCTTTACTGTACAATGCGCGAGGCACAACAGTCAAGAGGTTTGATTATGAGACTCGTGTTGGCACAGTAATCATTGGCTTAGCTAGCTTTGATTGTTCACACATGAATTTCACTAACTTTACTTTGCGTACATTTTAACCTTTGAACTAAGTAGCATTATGTTGACAAATCTTTTATGCATGTTTTTTAGGTAATTGATTTGCATGAACAAATGGGACTTGAGAAACCGGTTTGAGCTTGCACTGTGCGGTACCAACTTTTGTGGGTCATGTCTTGAAACAATTAAACATTTATGTGTTTTCATGATGGTTTACCCGTTAAGACAATTTATTTCATGTTTTGTAAAACACTTTGAATGTTTGGTATCAATTCTATCAGTTTCTTATGTGTTGTTCAAACCTTGTGCTTGAAAATCTTTCAACGTTGCACTCCCGTGTTTCCGTCTAAGCGGGGTGTGACATCAAAAATGATGCACCTATTATATATTTTTACCTAAAGTAGTTAGAACCGCAAATATACGTCAGTTTAAAAAGAAAAAATTACTACGATAATAAATAAAAAAATTTCAATTTTGTTTATATTTATGTTAAATAATATAAAATATCATTTGTAGGGAAGTTTTAGGATGAAATTTTTGGGGGGAGTTTTAGGAGGGAAGTTGAAATTTTGTAATTTTAATAGAGAAATATTTCGACAGAAAACTTGTAATATATACATCACATAAATGTGGCAATTTAAGTGTGGCTACTGTATAATCTTTGGTCCCACATATTCTTTTCCATGATAGTAGCTATCATTTCGTCACCCGAAAAGAAAAAGCAAAGTGACGATGGTGTGGCTAATTGTTATATAAAGCCACATGAAAATTTATAATGTTAACTATGACCATTGTTTAATCATTGCTCACATAGATTTTTTCAATGACATTTACTATCATTTAACAATGAATAAGATGTGGCTAATAGTTATGTAAAGCCATGTGGATTTTTGTAACTTAGTGTGGATATATTTCTTCAATGACAATTGCAATCATTCCGTCACACAAAAATAAACAAAGTGATGGTGTCACTAATGTTTATGTAAAGCCACATGAAGTTTTGTTATTTTATGCATGATTATTGTCTAGCCTTTTATCACACAATAATATACGTGGCCATATGCATTAGCTTTTAGCCACACCATCAAACATATATTATGGTCGTCGATCGCATTTGGCCACACTTTTTTAGTGTGGCTACTAAATGTCATAATTTTTTTTCTTAAGGTGTATCTAAAGGTTTTGAGCTGACATGTTTCTAATCATATGAAATAAATATTGTGGTCATAGATAAAAAATGGCCACACTTTTTACTGTGTGGCTACTAAATGTTACATGTTTTTTTCTTAAAGTGTGGCTAAAGGTTTTGAACTATTACGCAATGGTCACATGAATAAGTAAGACGTGTTGCTAAAAGTAGTCTATAAGGTTTTGAAATGTGAAAAATGACCTTTAATCACACATTTAAGCAAAACTGTGGCAATGCGATTTGACTAGATGTGTTGTCGTAGCCCCCTTTTTCAAGTAGTGTAATATCTCAAGAATATTTTGGTAATTATGTTAGAGCGAATCAGTATCCTATACACAGATGGCAAAACCATTCGTGTGATCTGTAAGGACGAATGGGTGTCCTTATAAACATTCATCTTAATAGCCATTCGTGTATATGAAAGCCATTCATGTGAACAGTGCAAACGAATGGAAGCCCTGGTGAATCCTTGCCTAGCCATAAAGAGCCCAAAGAGAGTTTTGATTGTTTTGGTGGATTTGCTATTCAAGTTTTACTGTAAACACTCCTGCCCTTTTTATCAATTGGAAAGTTTTGATAGCAGTAACTTGTGTGTTTTGGTGTGTATTTAATCATTATATTGTTGCAAAACTTCGAGATAAGATTTCCACACTTATCTAGGAGAAAATCCATGATATCCGAATTCATTTAGGTAATTCCAATGTGTTAAAGTATAAACTAAACTATAATATGTTATGTAAATATGCGTATGTATGTTCATTAATCTATGACAATATTAGGACTATAGGATAGTAAATATGTAGGGTAACACAATGTTGGTGTCCGAATATCAAATGGATCAAGATTACAGCAGTTATAATGGTTGATCAAAGTGCAAAAAGGCGCGACTCAATAGAATGAAGGGACATGTATGCAAAAAGGCGCGACTCAATAGGTCGAACCACGAGCAGGTAAAACACCTTCATTCACCTTCAGATTAGTCATCCGATGAGCCGATCGAACCACCTCTGCATAAGTAGGAAGATTTCCCGCAGCCACTAACCTCGCTATCTCTGGTACTAACCCTGAAATGTAGTGCTCGATCCTCCTGTATTCTGGTACGTGCAAGTCAGGACACAGCACCGCCAACTCGTTACGCCTCACAGTGTACTGTTCAATCTCCGACCCAACCATCTTGAGGTTCCAAACCTCCTGTTCCAACTTTTGAATTTCCTCCTTGGGGCAGTATTCTCTCTTCAGCAGCTGGACAAAATCCTCCCATGGCATGGCATACGCCTCCCCCAAACCCATATTCTGAGTAATATTGTTCCACCAGGTCAACGCAACATCCAGGAAAAGTGCAGCAGCATACTTGACTCGATCCTCAGGAAGACAGTTACACATCAAGAACACTGACTCCACTTTCTCTAGCCACTTGAGCATGCCTACAGCTCCTTCAGTGCCAGAGAACTCATGGGGCTTACAATCCCGAAACATCTTGTACGTACACATGGCTGGGGGTGGATTAACAACACCGCCTGAAACGAAACACGTAAGAAAACCACAAAAGAAGGATACCATGCTCCCAACGAGGCAAAACTGATAGGATCAACTCACCGCCATGAGCATTGTGTCCTGCCTGAAAGGCAGCCTGCAACAAGGTGTTCAGATCCTCCTGGGTTAGGTTCACCCCTCCACGACCACCGCCACCATTGCGCCCGCCAGTACGACCACCGCCTCTACGTCCACCGCGAATTCCAGACATCTTCTGAGAAAGACAAGAAACAAACACTCAGACCCATCACCAACGCTAAACCAAGAGAATACGAAAAAATCCAGGATTGGGTCCAATGTGACCATTAATCCCAACCCGAGATCCACCAAGTCTTTCATGCATTTCAACTTATCATTTCGTGTGCACCCGAAATGATAAATTGCTCTACATGGTCCTCAAGGCGTGCCCCGAGCTCGAACCTCAAGTCACCCGACACCCACATCCTAGGAAGATATAACCAACTCAAAAGATCATCAGACAAGTTCCCACGACTGTAAACCCGAAGGAGAAGATAAAGTGAAGCTAAGAATAACCAAGAATGAGATAAGCAATGTGACACCGTGTGGTAAGGATACCGACACCCCGACAAGGTTAGTATGTTTACCAAAAGACACGACTCAAATGTATGTGGCCGTCTAGTGTGTGAGACTCGGCTATAGTCTAGACTCTACATGCAGTCCTAGTTCACTATAACCATTGGCTCTGATACCAATCTGTCACACCCTCAAATTACCACATGCGGAGTTCTACCGCGAGGCGTGTGACACACCAGGATCCAAGTCAACGGTCACAATAAACAACACTATATGATAAGATACGTAAAATAAAAACACGAATCCAAACCATTTGAAATAACAGCGGAAGCATTGTTTTACAAAACTAAATCCCAAAAGTTTCCAAACTTGTTTAATAACAAAACCATGAACCTAAACTAGACGCCGTGCAGACGCGTGCGCCTAAGCCCTGAGATGCTGCTACCTTAGCGACCTGAGAAATCATGCCAAAAACGGGTCAACATATAATGCTGGTGAGTTCACAGGTTTAAGTTTACAATAAGTTTCCGTGTGTTGAGCGTTGATCACAAAATACCATGTCATAAGATACGTTAAATGAATAAACAAACGATCAAACAAGCGTTTCCTACTACTACCACGACTGTGATGCTGAAACCATTACTGACAGCGTTGCTTGAGTTGCTGCCCGTGTTTGAGTTGCTTGTGTTGCTAAACTAGAGACAATATGCACCCGCCCGGCTCCTAGCCGACGGGTGGGGTTGGTCAGGCCCAATAGATCTATCCACATTTCCCCGTTGTGCTACCCCGCACATTCATGGTTTCCCCCGGGACTCCTTGTTTCGTCGTGTAGTAAACGAAAGTGTTGCAAATCAAGAGTTGTGTTTCAAAAGCGTTGCATTCAAAAGTGTTGCTTTCCAAAAGTGTTACTTCCCAAAAGTGTTTCAAAAGCGTAGCGTGCTTACAACAAGTTACTTCCCAAAAACAGTTACGTATTCAAAATGAGTAAAGCGTTTCCAAAAGGAGTTGCATGTTTATACGAAAGCATTGAGTTTGTTAAATTGCGTGGCATGTTTCTCCCCCGAAAGAAAACATATAAAAGAGGGGCCGTGAACTCACCTTGGGTTGCGTTACTTCGAAAGTGATTTAAACCAACAAGCTATGCTAGCCCCGTAAAGCGGCGACCTAACATATGACAGTTACAAGTACTTAGACTAATAACCCGTAGGTTAGTTAGTCCCTAGATGCCCAGACCATAACCAGGTTCGTTTGAAAATGCGTTGACTGATAAACTGACCACATGCACAAGACTCGACATCCCGTTGGTGACCCGAGACCCCACGTGTTCATCTCATACTCAAACATACACAAATCATGCAACTTAGTCCTTAACATGCGTTAAAGTTCAACGATTCTAACACATAGGTCAAATAACGTACGAACAAGTCCGAACACGTGTTACTATGTTACTGGGCATGTCATGGGGTTCCTATCATGTTCCTAGGTGTCGAATCGGGTTTCGGGATGTTAAAATACACTTATAACAGCATTACACGCGATTAGGAACTTAGCATGCAATTAGGAAAGTCAACACGTGATTAGGGATGGTCAACAGGCAATTACCAGGGCTAATCGCCACTTATGTTAGGTGATTAGGGCTAATCACATGCATATTAGGCGATTATGGTCATGTGGTATGCAATTCAGGGCTTAACTAGTGATTAGGGTCACAATTGCATGACATGAAGGCAATTAGGATCACAATTGCATGGACTGCTAGCAATTAGGATGCTACTCGCCATCCTAGCACACGAGTAGCCTCTTGTCTTAGGCGATTATGCCCCTAACCGCCTATAACATAGGCGATTAGGATTGCTAATCGCCTATAGTGCAGCAAATGTGGTTTTTCGCGCGTTTAACCCTCCAAATCAGATCCGAAACGTGCGCAAACACCCAATAATCATTCTAACATATTAACAAACATATTCCAAGCAAAACCCCTAAGTTTTCATCATTCTAACAGTCCCGAATGCGAGCGTTTTCCCAAAATAGCAATTTAACATGAAAACATCACATCAACATGCAATAACTTGCCCTAAATAGCAAATATCCAGATCTAATCACATAATCACGTTGTCCGAAAGCATCCTACTGTTCTAACATCATCCTAGAGCAAACCCTAACATCAAACAATCAACAACACACCTCATATCATCCTAAATCATCCAAAATCCTTCAAACGGGTCAAAACATCAAGTATCCATAATACACGACCAAAACCATCCAAACTCCTAGGACATCATCATACTAACTTGTAACAGCTATAAACATCATAATAACACAAAAACAATCATGATTAGATCCAAAAACTCTATCTTTAATCATATATAGCACATATAACACATGTAAAGGTGTGGGTTTGTTTAGAAACGGTTTTAAATGGATTTTCAAAGACAAAAACCTTTATAAATCAGGTCTGGACATTTAGGGAGTAAAACATAATCATTTAAAGGTTTGGGTTTGAAGAACACACCTTGTATTTAAGAGTAGATGATGGAATAAGCTTGGAAATGGTTGTTTGTGTGTAAAAATGGGTTCCAGGGGGTGTTTGTGGGTTGAGATATGTTATGGGACGGCTAGGGTTGTGTAAATAATGTTTTGGAGGTCAAGGGTTGTATTTATAGGTGTTTTTAGTCGTCAGACATGTTGCAGGCGATTATGGAGCTTTATCAGGCGATTAGGGCTGCTAATCGCCTTCACTGTAGGCGATTAGCCCCCTAATCGCCTATAGGGCAAGGCTAATCGCCTAAAGGTAGTGGCTAATCGCCACCTTGAAGGCAATTAGCCATGCTAATCGCCTACAGGGTCTGGTGTAGTGTATTTTGCGCGTTAAACTCCGTTTTAACATATGTTAACACATTTTCACATACCGGTAAGTCACATAATGATTATAAACACATAATACATGAAAGTAAACACGTTCACACTCGTTCACCAATCCCCGGGACTCGAGACTTGCGTATGTTAAAACTCTAATGACGTGCGACTCGACTCGACCGACCTTGTTTTGTGTAACGTATGCGCGACTCGCTAAGGTAGACTTACTAAGTTTTCAAAAGTTAGTTACCGAAAGTTGCCGGGTGTCACAAGAAGGAATGGTTGATAGAAGTTTGAAAGAAAATCATAATTCAAAGAAAGAAATGTTAGAGGAATTGGGTAGTGATTCTTTATATAAAAGAAAGAAGAATACTCGAATGAATACTTTGAAAGTTTGTCATTTCAAAATGATTCAAAAGGAAAATAAATTAAAGAAAAAATAGAAAACATAGAGTTTCACTACCTTGATGATTATATGGATTTTATGGAGATGTTGGATGAATTAGAATATCCTGGGGCTTATAGAAAATACGCCGATTCTATCAAGAAGTATAAAAGGGAAACAAATCGAGTTGTATGATCTTTATCTTACTGTCAAGAAAGAAGGAGGACATAGGCATGTAACTGATTACAATTTGTGGACCATAGTAGCAAAAGAACTTGGTTTGGAATTTGAAGACAAAGATAATGTAAGAATACTTTATGTTCTTTATCTTGATGTTCTTGAATGGCAAGATAAAGTCACCAAGTTAGCAAGAAGGGTTGCACAAAATGGACTAAAGAATCAAGAAGGAAGTAGCAGCCACATTGGAAAGGAAAGAAATACGCGGTAAATGGAGGAAATCAAAGCAAGAGATATACCGGTCCTTTATAGGAATGCAAAATCACAAAGAAGATGATTATGGACTCTTTATGAGATGAGATTGGAATGCGGCAAAGCGACTTATTAAGAAAAGAAAGTATGATTTCCGCAAGGTGGCCGAAGCACTTGATGAAGCACATAAGACACTTCTGAAGAACAAAACATTAAGTTTAGTTTAAGGGAGGGGGTTAAAGTATAAACTAAACTATAATATGTTATGTAAATATGTGTTAAATATGTGTATGTATGTTCATTAATCTATGACAATATTAGGACTATAAGATATATAGTAAATATGTAGTGTAACACAATGTTGGTGTCCGGATATCAAATGGGTGAAGGTTGCAGCAGTTATAACGGTTGATCAAAGCGCAAAAAGGCGCGACTCAATAGAATGAAGGGACATGTATATTTGGAGGGAAACATAACGGTTCAAAAGACGGTTAGAACATGGAAAATTGGCGGCAAGATAACTACCAAACATAACCGTTTATATTGTTGTTCAATGTATAAATAAAGATGTAATGTCTCATTCTTTCGGTACCAAGATTGTTATTTATTATCAATCCAATAAAACTAGTGTTTTAATTTCTGTTATTCCGAATTTGTGTTATACATTCATCAATCATTTTTTCAATTGTTTTGTTAGTTCATTGTTGTGTTAATAATCCGCGCTGCAAATCAGTTTGTTGTCCAACACAAGGATCCTACAAAATGATTCTGGAGTAATTATAATCAGTTGTTGAAAGGCACGAAGATTCACTTCAAAAATGTTTATTGTAATTGTTGGATAAAAAAAATTAAACCACTATGTAATTGTTGGATTTGTGAGAATAGGCCGGTTTAAAAAAGATTAAACCACTATGTAATTGTTGGATTTGTAACTGAGCCTTCCTCTCCCACTCTTGCATACATACGGTATACCCTTAGGCCTTAGCATCAGTATTAATCAATTAGAAAGTGATGAAAGTAAGGGAAACTAGTGTAAGTTAGGGAACATGTAGTTTCGCTGTTCAAAAAAAAATTAAGGTTAATAATAGTCCAATTTGGTAGGCATATTTAGAGTTAATTAGCGTCAGGTATTGATCAATGATGAATATAATACAATAGTATTATATACAATAAGTATTAAAGGTTGTATATGAGGGCATAAAAGGAAGAAAATGACAAAAAATTAAAGACTTGTAAAGGACTCTTGATATACTATCTTAACTTTGGACAATTTGAACATATTTGCTCATGTCTCATCCTTTATAATGTAGTATAGATAAGTAATGGTTAAATGTGGGCATTAGTGATAATATTGGTAAATTATGATTAAGTAGCGACTACTAGTGTCAAGTTGGGCCAATAGATACGATCACTGTTTTATTGAGAGAAAATATAGTCCCACAAAATTGTTTGATGGAATATAACTAGCCCCTAGGGGTTAGTGACTGCCAAAACCGACCGCAAAACAATTTCAAACGCCCTAACCGCAAAACAGTTGTCGGTATGACAATATTTTTTATGTTAGAAATGATATGTTTTAAATAAAGTGTATCATGATACATTGTTTGTTTCATTTTACATTAATATTATGTATAATGTGCGTACGAGTATTAGAACTTTTTCTATAATTCTTGTCTTGAAACACCTTTTTTTTTGTTTCAAATATATAGCGTATCACTTAATATAGTTAGTTTCATTGTACAGTATTTATCATTTGCGTACTAGTAAAACATTTTTTTTTGAATATCCACATTCCACTCGTCGTTTATATTTATTAGTTATTTATGTATTGATTGCTACATCTTATTTACTTTTGGCTGAAGAAGAAAGAAGCTTCATAGGCTTCTTCTTTTTTTCTTGTCATCTACACGTACACTCTAATTAATTATTATAACATGATGACACCTAGCCTAGTCAATTAAAGAAGGAAATTCTTGATTTGATTTAGTTTCCCAACTACCATCAATTAGTAAGGTAAAGTACAAACATACCCCTCAATGCTTCTCTACAAGGCCACAACTTTCTATAAAATAAATAGAGGATGGCCAACTTGATAATATATAAAAACTAATAATGATAGATGAAAACAAACTAAAAAAGCCAAAAATATACGGAAACTCGAAAAGGGGTGGCCAATGGAATTTAAATTCTTATTCTTGAGATCCATTTAAGTAGTGTATATTATATAGGGTAATATTATAATTATAATTCTAAACATTTGAGACTACGATGTAATTAAAAAAAGACATTATTTTTTTTTTTTTTTGTAAAAGACTTTCATGTTCATATAATACGCTCATGCAAGAAGTGGAAATAATGTAAACATGCTAACTAAAGCTAGCTATACAATATCTACTATGAGGACAATCTATCCACAAAGTTGAAAAAAAAACAAATAGTTGACTTAATTTTCTATATAGTCAACATCCATAATTATGCTTTTTCTTCCTTTCACTACTTGATGCAACTTAAGTTACTTATTTAAAAAGGAATAAACTAAATCATGCATGATCATCACAAGGACAATATAATGATGGTAAAAAATCTTAACCATCTAACAAAATTAAAAAACAAAATGTGAAGCCGCACGAGTTCATCATATGAATCAACTATTTTGTGAGTCTTATCTAATTACAGTGTTACTTTTAGATATGGTAACAGTTTTGTTTGTAACTAACTATGATTAACTTTTGTTTTAACAATAGTTAAGTATGTATATTAATAATCAAAAGAACTATTAGTGAATGATGTAAAGTTCAAACAGAAAAACCGAATTGGGAAACCCTTTGAAAATCTTCGTTATATTAATCACACAGATGAAATGAGGAATTAAATAAAAGTAAATATCATCATATTCAAGAAAAGTTTAAGAAAATATTAAGAAAAAAAATTAAGAGAATATTATCAAACCTCACGTGTGTTTACACATCAAATTTAACAACACAATCGTGGGGGTGAGAATCCCCTAGGAGTTATGGCTGGTTGTTTCATGTCGATCATCACCGCCTCCGCGGTGATGTGACTGAGACTCATTCGCGGGAGGTTCAGAAGAACCTCCTGCAAATATGGGTCTGTATGAATTTAATCCAGAAAGCATGTTCATATGCCCTTCACCATAACCGACACCACTACCGTTACTGTTACTGCCACCGTTACCACTAGTTCCTGCTCCCAATTGCTGACCTGGCATTAGCGCGACTGGCGTTGGAAAATTCATGAAATGTAGACCACCAGAACCCGGCCCTCTATACACCGCCGCGCTATTATACACATTCGGAAAGGTCCATATAGGATCTCCGTTCATTACTTGGTGTTGGTGACCGGCTGCTGCCATCCAAAAGTTTGCTGGAACCGATGCGTGACTAGCTGCCATCGCTCCTGTGCTTGATTGCATCAAATAGTTACCCATCTGATGTTGAGAGGACAAATCAAGCTCGGCCGGAGGCCGCCGTTTCCTTCCCATACCCTCTTCCGTCTCCGAGAACTCGTTGTTCTCTTGAGGATTATCCCTCATTTCCTGCTTTGCTTGTAACATCTGATTCAGACTCATTGTTGACCCGAAACTCAAAAGATTCGATGAAGAATTCTCCGGAAAAAGACTCCGTCGTTGAGGGAGAGCGAAACTCGGGTTGAAATAAGTAGATCGGAGCTGAGATGGAACGGTCAAGCTCGACCGCGAGCTCCTGAGTGAAATATTTAGTGAAGAAAAGTTGGCTGGGATAGTACCTGTTAGCGATAAATATAAAAATATATCAGGAATAACTAAATAACAGTAAACCCTAACTAATATATTATATTTAATATATTTATCGCTAACAGTAGTACCTGTCCCAGTGGCTGCAATAACAGCAGGCTCCGCCTGTTGTAGCAGCCACTCAATTGTTTCCCCATCAGATTTGTGTCCAAGCTCGCGGGTAAGCTGGAAAACCCTAGCAGCACATAAAGCCGGCATACGAATACGACGTCCACGGCCGTCTACCTTCGTATGCCTATCTTTCGTAGACGTTCTCTTCGGCGGTTGTTTCTTCGACGGCTCACCCGAGGATGTGGTAGTGGTTGTTAGTTGCATATTATTGGATCTAACTAGGTTATTATCAGCCGCGGCGATGGCAAGCGAAGGGTACGCCACGGTGGCGGTGGCGGAGGAGGAGCAGCTGGCAGTTTCATCATCTTTCTTTTCAAGTAATTGAAAAGGGAAGTTTGGCCTGTGGTGAAAATGATCATCCCCACCATCCATGATCGCATGAGAGTATAATATACTTACAAACACACCCTAATACCTATAAAAAACACACTCACATACACACACACTATCTTTACTTTCTCTCACTAAAGTTATTTGAATAGAATTAGGGTTTTGTGGGTCTAGAATTCTTTCTTTTTCAAGAACATATGAACAGTCTCTCTCTTGAATAATATTGGTTCACATTTGTAAAGAGATATGAGAGGATAAGGAAGGAGGACTAGCTTTAAGCAACAAAGATAATGAGTGGGAATTATAGGGTGAGCTTTAAAAAGTAAAAAAACAAAAAGAAATTAAAATAGAAATGGGAAAAGAAGGTTGAAATTAGTATGCATTTGGTGTATAAAGTATTAGTCAACCTACATTTTTAGTCCTTCCATTTGAAAATGATTGAAGTTAGAATATGAACATTAAAAACCGAATTAACGCGTACATATTTGTAGTCGACATCCACTTGTGGTCATTTTTTCTTTTCTTTGTTTTTACTTGTTTTAGTACTATAGCAACCTTTTTATATAGTATTGCCATGGCCAATATATATGAAAACTACCAATATCCAACTAGCTAGCTAGCCAAAGCTTTTACTTGATAGGATAGATTTATTTTAAGCACGCAATCCAAGATGTTTGGTTAATTGGTCCTCGTACACAACATTTGATTTGGATGATTTACAATGCTTAATTTTATCATATAGATTGGACATGATTAGAGTCAAATGAAATATAAAGTTGTCGAGTACTTTAAGTTTTGATGTAACTCACAATGTTGAAGAACTGGATCTTTTGGGCATGTTTTGAAGGCTTGGTCATAGCAATTCATGTTGTCCCGGTGTGTTTTATTGCGATGGACATATAGAATGGAATTAAGCGTTCATAGGGGTATGGAGGCTTGACTAAGTCAAGGCATTAGGGATATGTTGGTTATAATATGTTTATAGGTGGTTAGCGTGTGTGTATTTCCTTTAAAGAAAGTAATATGTAGAGAGGAAATTGAATTTGCTAGGGAAGACATGAAAAGGAGCCGGTTCATTAGGTTGCTCGATATTCATATTTAGAGGGATTGGAATTTGTAAACAAGCTTGAACTCAAGACCAGTGATTAAGCCTTATAAGTAGTTGATGTACGATAAAGGATACATGCTTTAAAAAGGGATTTACCTATACTTTATGGCATTTTTCATGTCAAAGCGTTTTTATTTTATTTATTTCCTATAGATTTGAACCGAATGTTTTCTATTACAAGTAGTCGGGTTTTACCGATTATTCCTTGTCGTGCTTTCGGGCGGGTAGAGGTCGGGTTTCCACGCATCTTGGAGAGCCAAGGGGCTGGCAAATCGAATGACATGCACTGGTCGTTGTAATCTCAGATATCCGAACATTCTCGACGGAAATACTGATTTATTGGCAAAGAGGCGAAGAAATAGAGTCATCATCCCAGCCGACTCGGTCGTTGAGTAGTCGACCTTCGCCATAGCACCAGGGTGTCACGGTGGTTGGCACATTGTTCTTTACCGTTAAAAAAATAACTTTGAAGTTTCAAGATGGTTAAAAAAAAGTAATATGGAGTGGGTAACGAGATCATGTATGACTAACATAAAACCTCTCTATTATAAAAGACCATTTGTGGAAAATGAGAACTTACAATATAAATATTATTTTAATCTGATATGTTAAAAACAACATGAATCTAACTATACGTCTTTCTATATTTCTACAAACATATTACAATCCGTACAAAATAAACATTCTCTTATAAATAAGTGAACCCACAACAAAAGGTTTTACTAGGTCTTTTCAAATAACAATTGTTAACTTAGTTCCTTCATGTTTTGGTGGAAACTATAGAAGCAATATGATAGAGAATATACAATAAAGAATGCTTGAAACAATAACTAGAAAGGAAAACTTAGTATATGTTACGAGAATACTAACAATGACAACAATAACAAGTAGCTTAATAACATGTATGAGATTAAACCAATATATAGGTGCAATTTCATGACATGCAATACATATACGTCGTATAAATACTCACACATCAAACAGTTGTTGCTTTGTCCGTTTTCTTAAATCAGCAAACACAGAGATGCCATTAGATAAACTTAAAACAAAAGTATATTTTTTAGAAAGGCGAATAGTCAAAAAGATCTAAAGAAAGGGAAGTAGATATGAGAAAAACTTACGAGATGCTAATTAATGCCAGTTATAACAAAAATTGTGCTCTATTAACCTTATTGACATGCCCATTTGTTTGGCATGACAAATAAATCAAGATTAATAACATATAATCGTTGTCTCATATATAGTTTTTGGAACGATATATGGAGCTCAATCTTAATATAACCCTTTCTATAGTTAACCACATAGAAGCAGTTTTGCCATCAATCGGTCCTAGTGTGTAGTCTTTATTCTAGTCGTGTTTAAACAAACTGGTTCCTATTACTTCTTAAGCACTTATTGATGTAACCATTTGTTGATTGAAATGGGTGTTAGGGTTTATGATCTATAAATTGGGGAAGAAGACAAGAGAGTGATTTTACTATTATGCCCTCACGTGCAGGTCACATGATCAAACTTAAAGGAGAAAACTAACCAAGTTAGCCATAAAGGACAAAACGTGCAAGATTTTAAAAGATAAAGGATAAAACCAATCAATTTTAAAGTTAAAGGACATGTCTTGCAATCTGGTACAAACCTAAAAGACAAAACTTGTAATTCAGTCTAAATTTAAATTTTGTTAGGAGGAAACACATCGACGTTTCATAGCAATTACTTAATGTGTCAACTTCTTTTCATCCTAACTTAAGCTTCAGCCTAAAGACCATAAAAACTCATAATGTTGGTACACATCATAGCATCTATATACGTAAAGACATTAACAGAAAGTGCACACTTCAATTTGTTTTAAAACATACATTCTATTATCCATATTCAGAATGATTAAATGTTGATATAACAGACGTTTAGTTGTCAAAATTGTGTAGTTAAATATAGGGACTATAATGTAGGTTATACAATAGTCAAAGGGCAAAATTGTAAAACAAGAACAAAAGGAGAGAATTAACTTTGTTGACATCTTTGCTGGTATCTTTAAAATTGATTGAATTGCATCATAAAAGGAACTTCTTTTCCAGATATTGTTATCATTTATGTCTCAAACTTTTCTACAAAATAAACAAAATTATTTTACAGAAATCTGTTTAATTTTTTAAGCGGGGAACCCAACTTATATTACGTAAAATACATTTCTTATGATTTAGTTTAAGATAAATAAATTATAATTATCCAAACAATAAATTATTGACCACTATAATAACACAATAACACTTTAATTCTGCAATTCATTATAAACAACAATTCACTCACATAATTTTCATATATTTACACAGATTTCCAATCAATTCGCTCACAAGAATGATTACTAGTGAAATAAAAAAAAAACCATACGTTAATTATAAGTGAAAAAAGATGGGAAATCAAGTATAAAATTATGATAAATTACGCTAGTGACTTAGTGAGAGATTGCCTTGCAATGAAAACCAACGTTAAGAGTGGCAAACAACTAAACGCTATGTTTACACTATGTTCCAGAGTTTAAAAATAGAGGGAAAGGAAAGGAAGCGAAAAGAAAGGGGAACAATTTTGTGTTCCAGAGTTTCATTAAAGGAAAGAAGTTGAGAGAAGAGAAAGAAAAATTCCTCCAAATAACAATCCTTCCAAATTGGAAGGAAGCGGAAGGAAGGGAAAGTAAGAAAAATTTAAAGTATATTATTAACAATTTACCCTCTCATTTAACCTATAATAAAATCTTACAAGGGTATAATTGTAAAATATACGTTTCTTTTCTCTTCTTTTCAACTCGGGAACACATAAAATCTTTAGTTTCTTTTCTTTTCCTTTCAACTCGGGAACACGAAATAAAATTGTATATTTTCCTTTCTTTTCTCTCCTAATATCCGTTTCTCTTCTTTTCTTTTATTTAGTAAACTCGGGAACACAGCGTTAGTGTGGCGGTAATATGTTTTATTTTCATCAAAAGTTGAAAAGTTCAAATCCTAGAATGTGTAGATATAAAAGTATTTATCAGTAATTAATTTGTCGTTAAAAAGTTATAATTGTAATTATTAAAAAAATATATATATTTTAAAAAATGTAATACCAAATATAATTTAAAGATTTTGTTTATTTGAATGTTTTAGTTATTTTTTATGATTAAAAAGCTAAATATGAATAATTAAAAATAAAAATGAAGAAGAGGGAGTTGGGCTCCTTTAATTGTGGTTGAACAGAGGCCTTTGGTTCAGAGTCCACGTGAGGTGCTCTTTTTATCATTCAATCCACAAAACAGTGGTGGGCCCTACTCTCCATCGACTGGGTCCCACCGTTAGCTCAGCAATTCGAGGACACTGATTGAGTCTCACCTATCGTAAAATCCATGATTAACGTTGTTTAAGGTGAATAAAAAAGTGACTTTCTTTTCACACAGCCTAGTATCCTGTTTAGACTAGGGGGAGTGGGGCGGTGAAGGAGGGGCGGGAGAAGAATCCTGGGCGGGAACACCGTCCCCAAGGGGCGGGAAAGGTGGGGCGGGGAGGGTGGGCTGTGGGGTTTTGCCGGGGGGGGGGGGGGGGGGGGGGGGGGGGAGGAGAGGAGAAGTGATGTGGCATGTTTTGATTGGACCATTTGTATTATTACCGTTTGAATAAAAAAAATTAAAAATTTAAATATTACCGTTGAATGTATAACGGTCAAAAAAAAAAACAAATATATTAACCCTATTTTATTAAAAAAACACCCACTACACTTCACCACAACCTCCAATCTTCTCAAATTTTATACCCTTCTTCACAAAATTTTATACATTTCTTCTCAAATTTTATACCCTTCTTCCCAAAATTTTAAAAATATGAACCCATACAACAGAGGCTATGACCCGAACAACCCATTCAACTACGTCCCGAACCCGAATACGCCACCGGTTCGTCCCGTGTCAAACCGTCCACCCTATCCATCACTTTGTCCCGACTACGCGGGTTATATTAGTGGACAGATTTTTCCACAATTTCCCTTTAACGATTCCCCCGTTCCTAATACTTCTTCACCACAACTCGAACACACAACGCCACGGGATAGCATACCGAAACACAACTAGAAAATGTTGGGGGTTCATCGTCCGGTAAAAAACAACCCGGTAAAAGAACTCACAAAAAGAAGACGCCGGCGGAGAAGGCGTTGAACGCCGCCAACCGCCAACATCAAAAGTGGACACCCCCCGAAGAGGTTACCCTTACGCGAGCGTGGATAAGTGAGTCGGAAAACGCGGTTGAAGGTATTTGTAACATTTTTTTAAGACATTATTTTTTTAGACATTATATTTTTTTAGACATTATATTTTTTTTTTAAATTACATATGATTAACGGTGTATGTATTTTCTTATTGTGTAGGAAATAATCGCCACAGAGAAAACTTTTGGGACGACATAAACAACGCGTTCCATAACTTGATGGGTCGAGAGACGTATCGATTTAACGAGAGTCTCTCGTCTAAGTGGACGGAGATAAACAAGGCGATGAACGCCTTCAAGGGTTTTTATTATCACGCTAGAAATTATCCAAGAAGCGGTGAAACGGGCGGCGACTACCTAACTAATGCCCTAAAAGCTTATCGTAATGACAAGGGCTTGGATTTCAAGTTTTTGCACTGTTGGGAGATCGCGAAGAACCATTCAAAATGGGCGGACGTTCCCTCTGCTTCAGAATCGTCCAAAAGGACAAAAACAAGTTCATCTCATAACCGATCGGGTGCACGTGATGTCGACGACCCAGTTAACTTGGATGATGATGACGAATTCGACGAGGAGTTGAGTCGTCCACCCGGTCGAGACAAGTCTAAAAAGAGGGCGCATAAGTCCTCTGCTTCGGGTTCGGCTTCGGGATCGGGCAAAGGTACTTACAGCGATGACTTGTCCGACATACATGACACACTCGTCCAATTCAACACGATTCAACTACAGAAGCTCGAGGAGAAAAAAACCATTCGCCAAGCCTTTGAAAAAAGGTTGACTATGAAAGAACAGCGCGAAAAGCGCGAAGATTTGAAATTTCTCGCGATGAACACTGATAATATGGACGGTCCAGAGTTAGAGGCAACGCTACAAATGAAGCGCGAGATCATGGAAAAATATAATATTAAGTGATTTGTTATTTTCTAGGTTTTTATTTTTTTTTTTTCGTTTTTTTTTGTGTTTATTTTTTATGTTTTTTTAATTTTCTAGGTTTTAATCTTATTTATTATGAATTTTAATTTAGTTTTTAATTATAAAAGTTATTTTTATTACTTAAAAAAAACAATAAAAGAAATAAAGAAAATGCCACATGTCACTTCCCCCCCCTTCCACTCCCCACAATTCCCCCCCCCCCCCCCCCCCCCACATGGACCCCACACGTGCCACATGGCGCTTCCCCCCCTCTCCCCCCCCTCCACTCCCTCTAGTCTTACACATCCATTATATATACGATTTGTATCCGTATATACAATTATGATTTGTATCCTATATATAATCGATTTGTATAGGTTTATGCGGATCGTATAGTAGTAAGTGAATATCAATCTTTCTTTGGATACGCAAGTGGACTGTATACTGTTGGATATGGCAGGGTGTTCGCACGATGCGACAGGAAACATAGATACTGTCAGGCTGTAAATAGTTCGGTCATTGCGGTTATTATCTTCAACCGAAGTCATTGGTTAGTCTATTTTAATTTGTTAACCAATCAATTTTCAGTTACTTGGTTTAGTTTATTTGGTTAGATTGATGGTTTTTTGTTTGATTCGTTTAATTTCTGTTAATAACCGAACCCAAACTTTGGTTAAAACTTATGCTTTGGAATACATTAAATTGAGGCATAAACACATAAAATTAGTAAACTGAGGTATAAAAGCTATAAATATATAAAAATATGAACGATTAGGTTTGCTATGGTTCATTTTGGTTAAATTAGGGTACAAAAACGGTAACCGACTTTTAGTTAATTCGGTTTTTGGCTTATTGATTTTCAGTTAATTTAGTTTTTGTTTGATTTTGGACGGTTTCGTTTGTTTTTGTTTTAGTTTTAGGTAATGATTCAATTATTTTTCAATCTTAGACATTGTTGATCACGTCATATTTTAAACTTTTTTAAAACTATAGAAATATTATACTGGAATTGAAGAAAATACAATGCTGACTTTTATGGTGTAATTTGTTAAAAATATTAACCAACAATGATGTTATGTTTATTTAAAATTTGTGGGGTGATTGATTTTCATAAGTAGACAAGAGTGTAACAACAAACTGATGTGTAAAATTTGCCTAAAGATGACTAAATTGTAGGATCGTGTTTCTTGTTGGACGAGAAATACAATTCATTTGGTTTTATCCGAATCAATGGTGGAAACAAAAACACGGACTTTGGTGGATTATTTAGAAGAAGTAAAACAAGAATCCAACACACAAAACAATCTAAGTCAGACATATTAGATTAAGGTTACACAAAGCAATGTTTTACAAGACACTCTATAAACCTTTAGGACACATCTAAGGAACAAACTCACAAGTGAGACAACTTTTTGAAATGAGGGGAGACAAAGATATTTATACTCTATCTTAGTCTCCACCCTCTCATATACTTTAGACTAAGGGAATACTAAGGCCTTATACTCGCCAGCCTAAATATTTCAAATATGCCACTATGAATAAACTGAACTAAAACTAGCCAACGACTCGTTTTGTCTAATCACTAGCTGGGGACAACTGTAATATGCACTAACAATCTCCCCCTTGAACCTAGCTAGTTGTTTATTGACTTGATGGTTTTAAATCTTCAAATTTGAACTTGCTTGACATAGGGATACACAAACAGAGTTCTTCTACGCTCCCCCTAAAGACTTGAATACGTTAAGTTGAGCTTGTGTTGAGGCTTCAATTCTTTCACTTTCATTTCTGAATCACATCTTCTTCAGCTTTATCTTCTACAGCTTCGGTTGCTAAAGCTTTTCTACTATATATCTGATTGCTTTGATGATGGAATATATAGGTTTTTGTAGTTCAGGTCCGAGTCTTGTTCAACTACTTGTTAGGTCGTTCCACGCTCGTTGTCTATGATCTTGTAGAAAAATGATAAAAATTGCACGAACTGCAACTTTCATTAGAGACGACAGAAAGTTTGGACCGAAACAAATTCTCGATTTTGAATTCTTGAAGTTAATCACTTAGAGAAACTTTCAAGAATTGTCAACTTTGACCGTTGATCTTTTGACCATTTGGAGTAATGACTCATTTGCCTAAGACTATGGGCAAAAGGCTCATTCTCCTGCTAAACTTGAAAAGAATTTCAATTTCACCCTGAACTTTTAAAACTTATCACTTTTAACCCTGAAAGTGATAATTCATTTTGGTCACAAAAAAATTATATTTTCAATTTAGGTCCTAGGGTTTTGACCGGACAAATTTCCAAATTTCAACTTGTTGTCTTAGAGTAGGTGTAGTGGGGCGCTATTATGGGCATTAATTCAAAATTAAGGCCCCCAACACCATTACAGGGGGCCTTAAAATTTAAAATGGGGTTGAGGCCTTAAAATTTTAGCGTTGATCAACACATAACCACAACCAATCAAATCTTAATACCTCCTCTCCCCCTAACACCTCCTCAAACGGTCAATTTTTTTATTATTTTTTTCAGTTTCAATTACAATATAATATTTAATGGAGCCTTAAATTTAAAGCCTCCACTGCACCCAATTTCCTTTTAAAGTCCTCATACTGACTGTACTGCTACGTGGACCAATCATTGGAGGGGGCCTTAAATTTAAAGCACTCCACTACACATGGTATTTGTGACACCCCAAGAAAATCCCACACCGGCGTGGCCAGGAGAGATCCTTGGTTCATATGTAATCCAATGCCTCTTAAATCACCAATGCGTTTTGTGTTTAATGTTAGTGGATGAGAGGAGAACTCCACAGTTAAGCGTGCTCAGGTGGGAGCAGTACCAGGATGAGTGACATACTGGGAAATCTCCATCAGGGCAACCAAAAATAAATCCGTGAGCTTTGGATGGGCAACCCATCGGGGCAAAGCGGACAATATTGGTGGTGAAAGGGGCCAGATGTTACACTATTATTGTCTTTGACTTCCTTAAGGATAGAGTTTACAAGGATTAGAATTCCAGCTTGGATAGTGAAAAACAAAACAAAAATAAAATCATTTTGTACTTTTCAGATAGTTTTTATTAAAACACACCTAGAATCTTTTTGGTTTTATTTTTTATAATTTCCATAAATTAACAAACGAAAATCAATAAATAAGTATTTACATGTATATTTTTGTGAGTTTCACCAATAAGGGAATCATATCTGTATACGGACCACCTAACAATCCCATGGTTCAGATTAATGTTATTTTAAGATACGCATCCTACAACACTTGTTAGTATACTTGTCAACCTAAACTAAAAATCATTCTTTATAGGTAGGCACATTAGATACGTTAAGGTAAGATTTAATACTAAGTCACTTGTGGTTCACGTACATGTGACACATTCCTGTATCAAGGCTTGCACAAAGATTCTTCGTAACAGGTGAATACATTATTGCCATCAATTTTACAAGAATGAGTCAAGTGGTGAATAGGCCAACGCAGACGTGCAACAAAGAAAACCAATGAATCTTGTCCAGCGTTAGGGCAAATATCGAAAATCAAGCTTTTTTTATTATTATATAACATATATACATCATTCATTTTTTTTCCGTATATATACTATTTCTAAGGACTTGATTTTTGGTACGATTAACTATTGGCGATTTAATGCTTGCCAGAGTAGTTAATGAATTCTCTCTGATTTATGAGAATTAAGGTTTTTGGCATATAAAAATCTTTTTGCTCTTTCTAGAACGCCTGGTCGATTCAATTAGATGACGGTAATTTTATAGGTGTCTCAGCCTGGCTTCTAACCATAGTGTACGGCGACATTAGCCTTACCGCAACAAGTATTCGACCAATTGTTCCCGGATGAGTGAACAATTTATAGACCTGAAACCTCAGATTTTAGCAATATGTCGAACAAAATTTTGGTACTAAAACAATATGCCAACGAGACGGTAATCCACACAGTTATCAGTCATTTTTCTTTATATCACCACCTTAACTTAGAAATGATTTCAAGCCTACCACCATATAATTGTAGAGTCAACTTATCGTTTCTATGTTTAGGTTTAAGAGGGGTCAGATAGTCCACTCATGTACTATCATTTTCCCTTTTGGCTCCACATGAAAACTCAATTTTTGTTTTTCTGAGGTTTTTGTTTCTTTAGATTTTTTAATGTTTTTGTATTTTTTTTCTACCCTTAAAATTTTAAAAGGTTGCGAAAAGATAATCTTTTGGATTTTTCAAAGCATTTAGAAGAAAAATATTTAAAAAACGATTTTCGATGCGATTTGTTAAGTCGGCACGTTGGTAAGCAGTATGGATTTTTACTATGTCAATCCGTTTCTTTTCATAGCAATCGCGTATGAAATGATACCGAACGAGTATATTTTTAGTGTTAAAACGATTTACTGAATCTTTAGCGAGAGCTATGGCAGATTCTTTATCACAGTAGATGGGAGTATTTAGAAATTTCAAACCGTAGTCACTCATTTATTGTTGTATCCACATAATTTGGATACAACAGAGGCTTTCTTCTTGCACAGTCATGAGATTAGTCTTTCTCATAAAAACTGGCATCTAGCCATTGTGGATTTTGAATCGGTTTTGCAACCACCATAGTCAGCATCACTAAAAGCGATGAGGTCAAACTTATCGTCATTAGGGTACGAAAGACCTTTGGTTGGCACAACTATCAGATAATGTAAGATCCTCTACACATCAATCAGGTGTGACTACTTTGGCCTTGATTTGTAATGTGCAAGCATGCATGTTGCGAATATTATGTCGGGTTTAGAAGCAGTGATATATATTAATGAGCAAATTATTGCTCGATAGATGAAAGGATCAACGACTTGTCCTTTCTCGTCAATACCAATCCCGTGATTAGTTTGAATAGGGGTAGCTACAAGAGTAGAGTTTGCCATCTGGTATTGGCTAAAGATGTCAGCAACTTATTTGGTCTGCTGGATGAAGATTCCTGATGCTTATTGTTCTACCTGAAAGGCAAGAAAATATTGCATTTCCTTCATCGAGCTCATCTTGAATTTCTCCTACATCAGCTTCTCAAATTCTCTACACAAATCATCATTAGTAGACCCAAAAATAATATCATCAACATATACCTATACCAGAAAACGGTCATCACCTTTTTCTTTGGTAACCATGGTGAAATCGACGAGTTCGCGTTTGAACCCGTTGGATAACAAATAGTTATTGAGCATTTTATACCATTCACGAGGTGCCTAATGGAGTATGTACAACGCTTTACTTAATTTGTAGACCTTTTCACGATAAAACGGATCCTCAAACCCTAAAGGCAACGCAACATACACCTCTTCCTTCATGATTCCAAATAGAAAAGCACTTTTCATGTCCATTTGATACACCTTGAATCGTTTGAACAAAGCGTAAGCTAAGAACATGCGAATTATTTCAAGGCGTGCAGCTAGAGTGTATACTTCGTTGTAATCAATTCCCTCTATCTGTTGAAGGCCAAGAACAACTAAGTAAACCTTGTTTCTAATAACCACACTGTGGTCATCCCGTTTGCATTTATACACCCACTTAGTTCCAATTTTCTTTGCACCAGAAGGTAAGTCAACTAAGTCTCACATTCCCAGCTTTTAGAACTACTGAAGTTCTATTTGCATAGCTTAAATCCATGGTTCCTCCCTTAATGCATCTTCCACCGATCTTGGTTCTTGTTGAGATACCAAAAGAGCAAAGGACCAATCATTTTGAACAATGGTTTTTTTGATTTCTATGTACATGGCTAGGGTACCCACATTGTCACTTGAACTAGAATTTCTGACCTCGATGCGTGTCATGACCCTGCTAGTAAAATTGCCAATAACATTTTGCTATAGGTAAATGTCGTGAATCCGGGATTCCGGATATGCCAGCACGAGATCACCTGAATGTAAATTTAGATTTTCCAATTATTCTGATAAATTTATCGCGACACCATTTGACGAAGAGGCACCAGCTTGACGCATATTGAAGTTTGAGAAATCAACCCGCAGATCGATGCCCGGTGCCTATAGAAGAAGAAGGACATGTTGGGTTGATTGGAGTTGTAGTGATAGATTCGCCCTGTCCAGCTGGTATATCAGATAAGGTTTCATGTGATTCCAGATACTCATTGTCTAAAGAATGAACTGCCTCATTTCAAAAGAAAACAAGTAGATTTGAGTCTGCAAGCATTGTTCTAGGTGATTCTATGAGAGTTCTGTTCTTTCTTTCTGCAACCTGGTTTTGCTATGGAGTATATGATGCACCGAGTTCATGATGATACCTTTTTCTCTACATAGTTCCTCCATAACATTGTTCTTGAATTCTGTTCCATTATCACTCCGAATCCTACGGATCTTTAGTTGATATAAGCTTTCAATATTTGTTAACAGATTCTTCATGATTTCAAAATTCTCGTTTTATGTTGCCCGCATACCACCTAAGAAAATCTTGAATAATGATCAGTGACAACCAGACAGTATAGATCTGCATTTTTGCTTTTGCAATTGACATGACTAATGCGATCCATATGCAACCGTTCAAGGGGAACACTGAGTAAGTTGACCTTCTTGGGCTTGTGAGATTTTTTTCTTTACCTTTCTTACATGAGATACGAACATCATTAAGATGAAAATTTTTAATTGTGACACCATCCACAAGTTGATTTTCCACTAGGTGATTCATCGTCGTTAAGTGAATACGCCCCATTCGTCTGTGCCACTGTATGATTTCCTTCTCTATTACCTTTTATAAAAACAGGTTACTTGACCCTGTGTTGTTATAGCCTAACTCATCTCCAGAACACACATATTATTTACCCTTGGAGCTGAGATCATGACCCACTCCTTCGGAATTTTAAAACTAGGTTTCAAGATGAAGCATGCATTGTCATCAAATAATACTGTAAACTTCTTGTCACAGATTTGCAAAACACTCAGCAAGTTGTGGTTAATGTGTTTCACGTAGCAGATTTTATCAAAACTGACAATTCCATTACTCATGCTACCTTCTTTCGTTATATAACCTCCCATATTACAAGCGAAAGCTTCATATCCCTCATTGATATTCTTTATGTCAAATAGCATGGATAAATTGCTTGTCAGTGCCCAGAAGCTCCACTATCAACAATCTAAAGGCTGCTTATAAGGCCTTGTGAAGCTCCTTGCACAAACATTCAAAGATTAGTAGTAAAGGGGGACCCAATCCTTGACGGTATTGAGTCGGCCATGGTTATCAGTTGTTAGAAAATCAAGCCATTTCCTTTGTTTAGTGGGAGTTGGTACATGTTAGCTCGATGAAGAGGTTGATGCATCACCAAATTGATTCTAAGATTTTGATTTCCAAATCTGTTTAGGTTTCTTTTTGTTATTACACTTTGATTTTGCCTTAGGGCTTTTCGGTTGTTCTTGTGAAACAAATTTTTTAATAGCGTCTGTATCATCGCACATGGTGCTTTTAGTGATTTAGATTTAGGAGTAGCCTTAGGCTTAGTTGCCGGCTTTGTCATGGACTGAGCCACTACCTTAGCCTTCAGCCCCCCTCACCCGATGAAGCTTCTCAAAACCTCAAGATTGGTCCATAGAAATTTTGTATCGGTTGTCATAAACTTGTTATTTCCCCTTTTCCTTGTCGGTAAGCATAGGAAGAACATTTTTTCTAGCATTCATTAGACGAAGTGATTCATCAATCTCAATCCTTTTTCGTCTCATTTCGGGATAAGCATCGGCTAAGTGTCTGCACTCCTGGCAATTGTAATAGGATCGATGTTCCTCATACCTATGAGATTCATGAATTTTATCTTTTCTATCCCTTGATTTAGATGTACTGGCAAAAGTCGTAATAGAGACTTGATCCTCAAGACATTTTCTTTGTAGACTTATCTGAGGTTTTCCACTGTTATCAATTTCCAATTTGCCAGTAGATCTCACAAACTTTGTAACATGCTTCTTGGGATTTCTGTTCTAGCTGGAAGTTGAAGGAATGTTCTTCTTTTGGTTTGATTTATCATTTTATTTTTGCTCGAGTGGTGAAACTTTACCCTGTTCCCCCTGAGTCTTACCCTTCCCTTTTTTTTCATTTTTCTTAAAAGAGATTGTGGATTCTTGCAAAATTTATTAATTAGACCAAGATCCATGAATTTCATAGGTAGTTCATCATCTCAATAAACTTTCTCTGAACCCATTAATTAATAGAACACCTTCATTCTAGCCTGTTTCTAGGAAGATTGAAAAACCGATTCGGGGTCACACTCAATGTAATTTGAAATAGATATATCCTTATTTTTAATCGGTGCAACCTTTTCATCAATCTCACATTCATCATCTAAATCTTGAATTTTCCAAACACTGACATCATCAGATTTGTCATCATTGGTGCTCCCAGATTTCTCATCATTGTTGCTCCCACCAAGTATTAGTCTCACGTCATTTTGATGTCGACCACCAACACCTTTAAGATGCTTTAGAACCCCTGTCAAAAGCCTTTTGAACTCCATAAGAGCCTTAACTGTGAACCTGACCAGTATAAGGCTTTGTTTGAACCGCATAAGTCTTCTGAATCGACTAAGATTTTTGTTCAATTGAGTGATATGATCTGTTTAAGATTTAAAGTGTGACACCCAACAATTTTAGGTTAACTTTACTAACAACACTTAAGTCTACCTTAGCAAAACATTTGATAAACATACTTATCTGGGTTAGTTAAGTAGGTCTATGGACACTACGGTCATGATTTGGTGATTAAGAGAATCCTCATGTAGCACACACGACTCTCGTATCCCGTACATTGGTGAAACAAAATAATAAAAGTAATTTGTTATGATTTATATGCTTTATAACTTGCAAATACATGTTTATGTGAATTGATATGATAATAGGTGTTTTACATGTTAATACGTGTTATTGGGTTTGTAATCGACATTTGGTAAACCGGGTTAGAGAGTTAAATATATGTTGGAAGAACATATGTGTAAGTGAACTTATAAGTGAAGATAGATATAAATGGAGATAGGCATAAGTGAATATAGGTATAAGTGAAAATGGGCAATAAGCGAAGATAGGCATCTTCACTTATTTCCTATCAACGCCCAGAGAGTCCATCTCGCTAATCTGACGGGTTTTACCAATAAATACCACCCTTAAACTCATTTTTAGCACTCTTAAACTTCTAACACGCCTGTTAACACCCATTAATGAATCTATAACCCCTGTAACCCCTTTTGCCATCAAAACACACGATTCTAAGAGCTAAACAACTTTTAGAATCAAACCAAGTAAAGATCTAAAGGTATGTAATGTATCCAATCCATTTCTAATCATTTTTAAATGATGTTTATAAAGCACAAATGCTCAGATCTGATTTAAGTGTGATTTCATCATGCTAAACCTTTTCAAGTGATTTCCTAATTAGATATAAACAATAAAAGTGAGTTATCTCAAAGTAATGAACTTGGATAATAGTGGGATACTATTGGTGACCTAGAAATTGGGGTTTTTTTGTGTTATTTGTCAATTAAATGATAATATAATGTTTGTATAATTTGTGATGAGTTAGAAACATTTTTAGGTGGTGTTTGGCTTCTGTATAAAGTTTATGAGTTTTGACCCGTTTAGAAGTTTATTTTTAGATCTAGGGTTTGTTTATGCAAATTTTTGATAACAAACGTTTAGACAACATATTAGGATAAATACATGTAAATTTGGATGGTTATTGAACGTTGGAACATGCTTAATTGAGAAATTTGCTGTTTATGGAAACATTTACACGCAACATGATTTAACATGCTCATAATTTACCATTTAGGGAAAACACTCTGCTGTAGGCGAAGATGCCCATCAATAGGCGAACATAGGGTATGGCGAAGATGCCTAATTTCGCCTAGGACTTGTCTTCGCCCAACACTAAGTTCTCTTATGAGTTATCTTCACTATTGTGCATGTTCACTATTGTGTAACTTCACTATTGTGCATCTTTACTATTGTGCAACTTCACTATTGTGCATCTTCACTATTGTGCATCTTCACTATTGTGCAACTTCACTATTATGCAACTTCACTATTGTGTAACTTCACTATTATGCAACTTCACTATTGTGCATCTTCCTTATTGTACAACTTCACTATTGTGCATCTTCTCTATTCTGCATCTTCACTATTGTGCAACTTCACTATCGTGCAACTTCACTATCGTGCAACTTCACTAGTGTGGCCGAATTAAATAATTACTCGTGTATTGCATGATCGGTTATCTAAGAACGTATACGTGAATGATAAACTAATAAAATGGGTTACCACGGGATGTAGGGTCTAGTGTAGTCAATCACAGTCTAATGTTTTACGAAAATACACTAAGTCATTGTTCGGATAACAATGCGTTAATAAACGGAGATATCTTCGGTCAAACAACTTATATGCTATTAATGATAGGTTTCCAATAGTTGGGAAACTATCATAACATGTCGGGTATTGCTTTTCAAACAACATAACCTATGGTGAGTTTCACAATCCCTTTTTACTGTTTTCCTGTTGGGGGAGAAACATGCAATGATATACTGAATTTCATGGTTTATACAAATACTATTATACTACTTGTGTAATAAGCGACTTCCATCTAATGTCCTTACTTTTTTTGAACAACAAATATGGGGGTACATAGCGGGGAGGTGTGGATAGATCTGTTGGGACCGACAAGCCCTACTCGTGTTGGCTGGGAGGCAAACGGATGCATATTGTTCTATCACAGAAACAACGTCACTGTTTGATGAGCGATGGCAGGGAAATGCAAAATAGGTTGTACACATACTACAAAGTCAGTAGTAGTTCAAGTCGCTTGAATAACTTGTGTAATGTATAGCTAGAATTAAGCTAAAATAAGTATTGTATGTAAATCTGGTTTTACAAAAAGGCTTTGCGAACATTAAAACCTGTGAACTCACCAGCATTATATACTGACACGTTCTAGCTTGTTTTTTCAGGTCTCTGAGGTAGCAGCATGAGTAGGATGCACTAGAGTCACTGCATCTCATTCACTTTTAAGTTGTTTTGACTATTTAACTATTTTGAAAACATCTTGTAACTTAAGTTGGCAAGTTATGTCGGACTTCTTTTAAAGGCTTCCACTGAATTTATAAGATCATATTTTGTTATCTCTCATTATATTGATTTCTTATCATATAGAGGTTGTTTATGTGACTGTTGACTTAGATCTTGATGTTCACGTGCCTCGCGGTAGAACCCTGCACGTGGTAATTTGAGGGTGTTACATATTGGTATCAGAGCTTAGAGTTCAAGAAGGAGAGATTCCTATGACTACTCATCTTACTCGTTATGGTCACATTGAAATCTTTGTCATGCCATTTGGTCTTACCAATGCTCCAGCGGTGTTCATGAACTTGATGAATCCTTTGTAAATCTTAAATCGAAAAGTTTTTTATCATCCTCATAGGTGATGTCCCGATCTATTCCTAAGGACAAACTTTGGAGGATTATCTAGATGACGTAAAACATGAATCAAACACACGAAACAATCTAAATCACAAAGATTAAGCTTACATAAAGCAATGTTTTATGAGACACTCTCTAAACCTCTAGGACACACCTAAGGAACACACACACAAATGAGAGAGCTTTTTGAAATGAGGGGAGATTCATATATTTATACCTTATCTTAGTCTCCACTCTCTCATACTCCAGACTAAGGGGAGACTAAGGCCTTATACTCCCCGTCCTAAATATTATAAATATGTTACTATGGACAATATATAAACTGAACTAAAACTAGCCAATGACTCATTGATCTAATCACTACCTGGGGGCAACCGTAATCTGCACTAACATGAATAGTGTATTTGAAATTAGGGGATTAACATGTAATTAGTGTTTGAAAGTCTAATTTACCCTCATTTTAGGGTGGTAACTAATACATGAACTAAAATTGGTTCTCAACTTTTAGGTATCTTAAAATACTCTTCATGAAGATACTATAATATAGTATAGATAGGTATCCAATATTCGATTAACCAATGTTATTATCGAGTTACGATCCAAAGAGTTACATTTGAACAACAAAAAATTAATATTTGATTATTAAATATTAAATCATGAAATGTTGTTTATTGTCATTGGTGGAAATGAGGAATAAAATAATTACGAATATTTAATAGTTAAATAATAATTATTAATTAATAATAGTTTGTACTCATTTTATATATATAAATGTTAAATACACTCCTCAGACCCTACCTTAGCTTTGCTATAGGTGGGATTAACTGAGTATGATGATGACGACTCATTTTATATATATAAATGTTGGATCCATAGTTGTGGAATATTTTAAATAACAACATTATTTATATTCATAAGATAAATATAGGGAGTTAAGTGTTTGTATTAAATTACAACTATATAGGATTTAAAAGATAGTATAGATACAAGAGACTAGATAACCTTTTGATTGCACCAAGTTGAAACATAGCAACCAAACACCACCACCTTACTAACATCGACTTACCCCCTTATCAAAGCTGCCTGACTCCGACTCCAACTTCGATGTTGGTCACCCTAGTTGACGCCCTTTGTCGCATGCCGCCATTTAAGGGCCGTAGCCTAGAACCAGCACCCACTTGGTTTCATACGCCGCTACTACTCCAACTGGCTGTACATGACCTCCAGCCAACCCTTGTTTTTCGTTTACTTAGGTCTGTGTGCAGTTCTCTCGCGTGGTGTTTAATGTGTTCATTTTAAGTGTTGGTTTGTTAGGAGTTCGTGATCGTCAACTAGTGTGACGTGTATTTATTGTATCATGTGGGTTCTTTAGTTTTTCATCTGAAATGTATAAAATTAAAACTCCCTAAGGTGTGTTCAATTATTTTTTATGGATTATAACTAGATCACTGACGAGATAGTAAATTATACTATATTAATATACAAACCTTTTGAACAGTGATTGATGGCATAATTGTAATTTTTACATCTTTTAGGGTCTTTTATTTATTTTCTGTTCCACTTTCTCCAGGCATACTGCACGTGTCTCCTGCCATTCACCAACACACATCAACCTGTTCATCTGCTATCCACTTGTTCATTTACTTTACTCATTTCCTCACCGCCACTATCATCCCACAAAGCTAGACATAACAGACATTGGCGGTCAACATCGTCAACCCTATCTCCGTTTCACCGCTAGTTGATCGTCAAGACCGTTGACCACTACCATACGCCCTCCATCGCGCCCTCAAACACCGTGCACACCACCATAAACAAACCCCAAACCATGGCTGAAGCATTTATGCCGTGGCAACGCCATCTACGAATCAACCATCGTTACCCACCTTCAAGCCACTTTCAAACAAACACCTGTGAAGACGGATACCGCCACGAAGACAGATATCGACGTCAGAAGCAAAAATGACGTCGTTGAGTCTCTACCTCCGTTTCTTCAAGAAGATAAAGCGCTTTTTCTGTGAGTTTCTTTATCTCTATCGCTTGGATTCCTCTTTGCTTTCGGTTTGATTATGTTTTTTAATCCTTTTGGTAATTGATTTCTTCTGATTCTTATCCTGCTTTTGTTGTTTGTTGATAGGAATTCGCACACAGAGTGAGAGAGAGAGAAGGGTAGTGACGATGGTTAAACCGGCTAGGGTTCTGATCAACTTTCGGCATGTCTTCGGTAAGCCCTTTTCTGTTGCATGTTCATTTTTTGGTCAAATCGATTGTCCATGAACCTTAGTTCGACGAATTATGCTAGTTTGATGTGTAGGTTACCTCTGGTGGTGCTAATCATGGTGGTTTCACTTGATTTTGGGCCAGTTATGAGCTGATTCGGTATTCGAAAAGGCGCACAAAATTATCATATTGGGCTGCCATATCGGGACAACATTATGTTGTAATCTGATGGCATTGCAAGTTGGGTAAGAGTGGTTTTGTGTATGTGAACAGGACACGCAAGAAGGTATAAATTCACTCCATAATCCGCATTTTGGAAAATTAGCATTACATCAAACTATTTGAACACAGTTAACCTCTAATTTCATCCTATTTCATCAGCCTCCACTTCGTGAGGTATGCTCTTAGACTTCTAATTTTTCTTTTTTGTAGGTGTACAATTAGGTTGTTATCCATTTTGATAAGCTGGTAATTGAAAAAGATGAGGCTGTTTTTATACTTTTAGAGTTAGTACCAACTACTAGCGATTAATGGGGTGTGATCATGCTGACAAAGGTTATTAGTCCACGTATAGAAGAGGTTTTAAGTTCTTCGTACTACCTGGTGTTCTATTTTCCCGATAAGTTTTAGTTCGGAAGATGATTAATATGATCCATATAGTTCCCATATGGCTCATATGCTAAAAAGTTAATACAACAAATGTTATACAATGGGTCGTAATAATATATTTTTCATACGAGTCATATAGATTTGATACGAATTTTGATAAACCAACAAATGTTAACTTGAAGGCAAATCCCAACATGGATCCATTAAAAAGCAAGCTTATGGTTGAAGTTCCGGTAATGAAATGGCGTTCATTTGTGGATAACAGAATTAAAAAAGTTGTTTGAAGCAGCAAAAAAGAAATCCAATGAAATGGGTAAGGATTTGAATAATTGATTTCAGTTTTACTGTTATAATATACAATTTCCCCAATTTAATTCATGTGTTAATTTGTAGAAATGCTAATGAACGCAAAGGAAGAAGAGTTGAATGTGATAATCGAGGAGTTAAGAGCGAATTACGCTGTTTTACAACAGAAATTTGCGAAAGAAGAAAGCGAAAAACTGGTATGATAAGAAAGTATACGACGGATTGATTATTGGTTGTTGATTACATAATTTGATTATTGATGGTTGATTTGATTTTAGGTTGCGGTTGAAACATTGACGATGGAGAAGAATGCTAGATTGACAGCGGAAATGTCACAAGTTCTCATGTTTGAAGGCTCAAAAGCGTGAATTAGTTGGCAACCTTCAATATTGAGGATCATAGAGGTAACTTTTTGTTTAGATAAATGCTTGACTGTTGCTTCGTAAATCGGATTTTAAATTCCAGTTTATTAATGAACTGTAATTTTCAATGATTACATTGTCATATTTTTAATGTCTTGATCTTTTTGTTGTTCTAACTCACCCCTTTCCCTTTTGCAACAATGTAATACATTTGTATCTACATCTGACCCGTTGAAACCATAGTCAAAGTTTACTCTTTGACCCTATTCACCCATTTTGCCTCATGTAATATATTAAACTTATTTAACAGTTGGAAAATTACTTATATGATCATTAATATTACATGTTGAAACATTATATGTTACTATTATTTGCAGTTGTTTGTGAAAAGTGCTATAAGCATATTGATAAGAAATTTTATATAATTCATGCGAATGTTGAAGCCGCTGATATAAATGCACTTTTTCGGTGTCGAATAAAGTGAGTGCATAGAGTGAATGATTTTGCTTATACAATTTTAAGTTTGAGGTAGTCTGATTTAGGAAGATGTCAAACGAGGAAACTAAAACATATTAGCAATTTGATGATAAACATTCCAACTTAAGTTCTATCTGATACAAATATTTTTCTATGCATTTCGTAGGTGGTGATGTTTATGGTTTGTAGGTCAATTTAAATGAATGAAAACTGGATACTTGTATAGTAGCAAGTAGGGGGGCAATCAAAATTTTTGCAATTTGTGGTATATATTATTTAACTCAATATCTTTTTTTCTTATGGGTGTCTTTGGAAATAGTTAAGAAGACAGAATACATTCACTAACCTTATGTGAATTTTGTGTTTGAATCCTGCTATGAAGACTGTTACTTGATCTCGGCTTGCTAATGTTTTGAGCACGCCAAAATTAAAAGGCGCACAACACGCGCCTCAAATCCCACTAGTTGGATTTAATTTGTATACAAATCGCTTCCACTATTTTGATTAATACATGATATTAATAAATTATAAAATTGGATTATATAAATTGAAAGTATACATTGAATCCCAATAGTGCTATGAGAGTTACTTTTACAACATTTTCAATCTTATAATTTAAATCTATCTACGTTTTATTATTCCAAACTGTTGTTTGACAAAACATCTAGTCTTTTTCGTTTACATTTATATATGTAACTGATTTTGATTATATAAATAAAGCCCTAGGTCCTTTGTGACTGTTTGTTTTTTTGTTGGTTGTTGTAACACCCCAACTGATGGCGAAAACATAGGAGTGCCAAGTAGGAATTATTGTTCACAAGCACATAGTACTAATATAAATTGAAATATTATTAAGTATTGAATTAAATATCATACAAGTACTGTAATGACATCAAAATACATGTTGTCACCAAATGTCATGCAAACGTCATTAATAATTAACTACGCCCAAAGTCTTATACGATGATCAAGCAAGCTTTTCCTGAAATATGTACAAAAATAATTTTTAACAACACATAAATGTTGGCAAGCATTCCTTTGGTTTGTGGATATAGTGCAACTTGAAAAGGACAATCCATGTGTCATGTAATCTCAAGGAATTATATAAACACGTAAGCAAAAAAACAGGACAAAATGAAATGTAAATTGATGAGCACCCTAGGACGTGTTAAGTATAAAAGAGCACCCTAACATAATTAAGGTTTAAAAGAGCACCTTAACATAAATTAGGTCTAAATGTAAGATTTTTCATAAATATTGTATGTAAACCATCACTTTAGACATAAAGCACAAAGATAAACAAGACACGTATATGAATTGTAATTGTAAATGAATGAAAGCTTATGAGTAACTGTATGTGAAAGTTTGTGTGTATATATATATATATATATGTTTCACCCTGAAAAGTGTAAAAAGCAAAAGCGGGATAATTAATACTCATGGATTGCTGGGCATTAAATTCCCATATTGCTATAGTGAGATGATAGCAGAGAGAATCCCCAGGAAATCAACCTAAGTGGTAAGTATATAATCTACGAATTCATGAACTTATATCGTCTAGCGCTTCTAAGATTAGCCACATAGGGTTTTGTAGATCTAACTGGGAATACAAAGGTTTTGAAATAATGTAAACTCTGAATTAATTGAAATAATGTTTGCTTAAAAAAAGCTTTATGGAATTAATTAAGGTTAATAATAAAAATAAAATTTTATGAGATGAAACCTTCTTTTCTGTTTTAAATTAAATAAAATAGAATTACGGTTATTAAAATTCTATTTATTATAATTTTATAAGTTAGATTCAAATAAATGGGAGATAAATATGAAAATAATTAATATATAAGTAAATAAATGAAATAAAGTTTTATGGGTGAAATAATTTATTTTTATAAAAACAGAAAGTGTATTTTTTAATTATCGTTAGTATCTTAACAAAATAGATTTGAACAAAAAGTTATTAGCACATAGAAAAATATAATTTTGTAAGAATACAATGTTTTTGATGTACGAAGTTTAAAATATTTTCAATAAAAGTTTTCTACTTTAAATTTAATTAAAGTAGATTTCTAAAGTTTAATTGAGTAAATAAATAGATTAAAAATAATAAAATATGAAAATATATAATTTTTAGGAAAATTAAATTAAGGATAAGATTTTGAATTACAATTAAGTTTTTACAAAATTTTTTAAATTAAAATTAGTTGAAAACATATATGTAATTTATTGATATATAGTTAAAAAAAATAATGTAAGTTGGAATTTCTGAAATTTTTATAGATACGTACCAATGCAACGAGTTGGACGTTTAAAGATCGATGGATACGACAAAGAAGAACTAAATCAAGGATGGTTGTTAATGCACTTTGTGTACGTCCCCGGCTAGTGATAAGTCCATAATAGGCGTAGGCATGATTATGTACGTTTTAGATGTTACCGGGCAGTATTATAGAGGTTTCAGGGGTATTTTAGTCATTAATGTAAAGTTCTAGGTGTATGAGTGTCATACGCTTGGCAGCTCAGGCGTATGAGTGTCATACTCCTGGAAGCTCAGGCTTATGAGTGTCATACACCTGGAAGCTCAGGCGTATGAGTGTCGTACGTCTGGATGATCAGGCGTATGAGTGTCATACGCGTGGCAGCTCAAGCGTATGAGTGTCGTATGCCTGACAGCTCAGGCGTATGAGTATCATAGGCTTGGCAACTTAGGTGTATGAGTTTCATACGCCTGGAACAGTCCATGCGTATGACAAGAGCCCCATAAATACCCCAACTTGTTCGACACTTTGTAACTTTTGCAACTTCATAACAAGGTGCTACCCAATTTGTGTGTGATATTGAGTGTGTGTGTGCTCTTGATCATTTCCATATCATTTTAACTCTTTATCAAACACCTATAACAACTAATCGGATCTTTGATTTCGCCCTTGATCCGTTACGCGTGTGATATTCAATTCCTGTCGATCCTACAACTGGTATCAGAGCTGAGGCTCATATCACTCGTGTTTTTATATTGAGTAGCATCAGATCTGTATTGGTTTGCAATTGTTCACTGAAAACCCATTTTTTACCCATTTTGATCTAAAACATGGTTTTTCTGTGGATTTTTGAGTGATTTTGTTGTTTTGATTATTGATTTGATTGTGTCATCCTATTTAGAAACGGTTTTTGATAACATATAAGTCAAATTTACAATAAAAATCATCAGATTTGAGAATTTTGGTAAAAACTTTAAACATGCTTTCTTCATGACTTTTTTGCTTGAATTCCTTAACATGGATTGTTTTTGATGACCTGATTATTGTTTTATGTTCTAAAGTTGTTTTGGGAACTTATTGAATCAAACTTGTGGGTTAAACTATGTTAAGATGGATCAGATCTGGGTTTTTAACATAAAACCCATAAGTTTATGTTCTTCATCATTTTTGTTGATTTTGGATTATAATTCGTGTTCTTAGAGTGTTTTGGGCATTGGAATCTTGTTTTAAATCATATCCCGCACATAACCTAATAATCGGATCATTCAGACATCCATTTTTCACCAAAATTCATCAAAATCAGCAAAGTTTTTGAAAATTGTTGTCATACACCTGTCTACTGTCATACGAGTGAAATTTCACACTTATGACAGTCGTACATCTGACCTGTCCTTCATATGCCTACCCTCATACGCCTAACCCTTCATATGCCTAAATTATCACTCGTACGCCTGTTTTATCCCTCATACGTGTGTAATTAGTCACATACGTGTGGAATTAGGCTCGTACGTGTGGAAACATCAGTCATACGTGTGAATGGCTGGATTATTCAACTTTATTTTGAGTCCGACTTTGTCTGAACATCACTTAGTTGACTTTCTTTTACCAAGTTGACTGTCTTTGACCACAGCTGACTATCTTGACCATAGTTGACTTTCATTGACCGGAGTTGACTTTTTGACGACACCTCTAAATTGGCATATCCTAATAAATCATGGAACTATTTGACTCAAATCATCTGTGCTGAAGGCATACGACCGATTGACAAATGAGATCCATTCTTTCAAACTCCACATCAATAAAAGGTCAACATGACAGATCCGTAGGGACTCGCTACGCCCGCAAATCAGTTGCATAACATCCAAAGGATTCATGTGAGCGAGAAGGAAACTGGAAGACGTAATAAGGATTCAAAAAATACAGTTTTAGTTAAAGCATAGGTTGAACATGCAGATAAAGGGTGTGTAAAATTACAATCATTTTGGATGAAGAAGAATCCTCAGACATAACTCAAAGTTCAGAGGAATAAAGAAGTTGAGCAGATGAGAGTTCAAGTGAGGAAAGTCAGAGCCCTGGTTCAAGCTCAATGACTTATGAAGACGGGTCGCGTGAAGAAAGTGAATCATCAGCTGAAGAACAAAGTTCTAAGTCAACCAGCAGCACACATATAGAGTGTTCAACATCTGAAAAGGATGATTCAGAGGAAGAAAAGATAGAGGAGAGAGATGCTGAAACTTCAATCCAGTCAACTAAAAATCACACTGACCAGCACACTCAGGTAAGTGCTAACCATTCTAACCTAAATGTGATAAAGGCCAGATCTAGAAGGTAGTTTAGAGACTCTTAAAGAATATAACACTAGTCTGGTATGTGATTTCAGGTCATGCACTGATTCTACTGCAACATTAAAAAAGAATGAAAAAGAGTTTAAAGAAACGGTTGTAGATGCCGTGTTGCGACTAATGATTAGATACTAACATGTGTTAATGGGTGAAGGAGAATCAGAAGGGGCGAATGAGTATAATAGTGGGCGAAGGAAGAACTGTAATGGACGAAGGAAGATCAGGAATGCATAGAAGAACACATTCGACCAGTCTACTGGGCGAATGTGGAAATCTGTTACCTTCGACCAGTAAGTCTGGGCGAACGTACAGTGGCTATAAATAGAAATCAAGTTTTGGTAATGTATAACGAGTTATAGAGAGTGTGTGTTTTGTGTGTGTGTTCCTGAGAGGTTAGAGATTGTCTGTTTGAGGTCTAGATTAACTATTATCAGTCTGTAAAGGTTTAATTGAACAAGTTAATCTATGAAAAGCATTTAAAATGATCTTGATTGTGTTTTGATTGAGTTTACTTCAGTTTGTTCTGAACTAGGGTTTCCGCACCTGGTTTAGCAACTTGTATGATCATATAATCCTGTGTTTTTGTCAAATCCGTTCCTCTACAAAGTGGAACACACACACAAAACACACACAAGACAATCGTATGTTTCTAATGTACTAAAAAGGGACTCGGCCACCGAAGCTCATGGAGATTCAGGAATACAATCAGTGGCAGAAAAAGTTCAAGATACACTTGGAAGGCATGGGAGTAGAAGGTGCTGAAGCATGGAACATGATTGCTAAAGGATACACACCACCAGTTCTGGAGAACACGGGTGAACCAGTGCCATTGGAGAGCATGGCGGAGGATGAGAAGAAAAAGTTTGCTGTGGAAAAGAAGGCGTTCTCACAACTGACACAAGCCATTACAAATGATCTTTTGCATCAGTTTGGGACGTGCACAACTTCGAAGGCTTTGTGGGATATGCTTAAAAGAAAGCATGATGGAAATGAAAAGACTAGGAATTTGAGGATGGAAGAACTTGTTAAGGAGTTTGAGAATTTTTCTTATGTTGGAAATGAAACTTTGAAAGAACTAACTCCTAGATATAATCATTTAATATCTGAATTGTCTAGCTATGGTGTACAGATCCCTATGGCAAAACAGGTGGACAAGTTTGCTGAAGCATTACCACCTAACTGGGATCAGCATGTGGATGTTTTGAAGGAAAAGGATGCTTTTCAGTATTGGTCTCTTCAAGAGTTCGTTGAGAAGCTGGAAAACAAAGAGTTGGAAGAGAAGAGGAAAGCTAGGAGAGCACAGATTCCTCAGAATCCAAACTTATACTTTGGAGGATCTTTAGTTCCAGCAAGCACAAGTTCTGGAGGGCTAGTTACACCACATGTTGCTTGTATATCCAATGCTGTAGAATCACCCATCATTAACTACCATCAACAAACTTCATCTTTATCACAATCACAACCACAAATTCCATATCAATATTCATACATTCCACCATTCTCACCAAAACAACAAGCAGCTTTTTACACTGCTGGTCAAACTCAACCACAACCAATGAACCAACCTAATCAACCAACTGTGGTTTTGGAGACTTCAAATCTTGGAAATGTGACAGTTGAAGTTGCTCAGCAACACATTGCATTAGTCTCTGCAATGGTTTCTTCCTATAATGGATTAGTTGCTAGTCAAATTGGTAATAACAACTTGACCAATGAAGACTACGCACAGATTGATAAGGAGGAAATGGAACTCATTGATATTCAATGGGCATTTGCGAGTATAATGCGAAGAGCGACTGAGTTTATTGAGAAGACAGGTAGAACCGATTTGGGAACTTCTCCTAATACAACCTACGGGTTCAATAAGGAGAAAGTGACTTGTTTTAATTGTGGGGGTAAAGGTCACTTTAAACGTGAATGCACTCAACCACCAAAACAAGGCAACAGGAATCCATTTAATGCTACCTATCAGAACCGTCAACAACAAAACCAAAACCAAGTTTCTTCCCAAAACAACAACAACAACTACCAAAACCGTCAAAACAACTTTAATAACAACCAAAATAGACAACCAACCACACCAAACCAGACACAAAACCAAACACCAAACAACACTAACCGAACAGTCATACCAATCACTACACCAGCTGAACAACAGAATACCAATCAAGCATTGGTTACCCAACAAGATGAAAGGTTTGACTGGTCGAGCATTCAGATAGGTGTTGAGGAAATCACAACTGGGGGAAATGTGGCGTGTGTTGCCTATCAGGTTGATCTTGAAGATTCAGTGACGGTGGAGGAGAAGGTTGAAACTGAAGTTGATAGTGATGAGTCTGAGGCTGAGATGGATGGTGATTTTGAACCTGTTAAGGTTGATTCTGAAGTGAATGTTGAGGTTGAAAATGAAGAGACTAATTCAGGAGTTGTGATTGATACTGTTTCTGACATTCCTGAGGAGTGTGAATCGGTTTATTCTGATTCAGACAGTGACTCGGATACGGAAGCTAGTGTTAATTCTCTTGATGAAGATATTGATCAGTTACTTGCAGAAGCAGATTTTCTGATGACCAGGAAGTCATGTATTGCAGATGATGCTTTCACAAAGATTGATTATTCCAGATTCTTTGCAGGAAAGGAAGCTCATTTCGCATTGATGGCCATGACTGACCCACCAAAACCTGTAAGTTCTGCTTGTAGTACTGACAATACTAGTGAAAAATATTGTGGTGCTTGTGATAGATTGACTGAGGAGGTAAAACAACTCCGTATTCAACGTGATAGTGCTATCATGAACAGTCAATCTACTCGCAAAGAGTTGAATGCTTTTAACAAAGTGTTAGATGGCTACAAAAAGGACATTTCTGACTTGAAAAACACTTTGTCATTAAAACAATTGGCAATAAACAACTACATCAATGAAATTGAAAACACCAAGTTAGAAATGGCCGCCATCAAATGCTTTGCTGAAAAAGTAAACAAAAAGTTGGAAAGCTACAAGAATGTTGCTTATGTGGTAGACCACATCATTGATGATAAAACAACCAACTATCGGGCTGTACCATCTCCGGTTCTTTTTGAAAACCATAATTGTCACCAAGTGACACCGGAGAGTTCGGTAAAATCTGATTCAGCATCGGAAAATGAATCTAACACTTCAAGTGTTGGTGATCCAAATTCCGATGTTAGACCGATTTTGGGAATCAATGATGAGGGTGTTACTGCTGAAAGTGTTGACTCAGATTCAGAGAGTGATGAGATTGGTTGTAACCAAACTGTTAATGAATGTGATATTCCAAAAGAAAATCACATCATTACAAGTGAACCAATTTCATCATCTCAAATTGTTCCAATGAGAAATGTTCATCATGTGGAAAAATCTGAGAAGAATGTTGTGAAAAAAAGATCTTAATGTGATTAAGAAAGATCTTGAGAAGAATGAGAAAAACGAACAATGTGACAAACCTGTCAAGGTGTTTTATCGGATGGAAGGATCCGATAAGATCATCTCTGACGAGGACTTTCCAATTAAAAATGCCAATTATGCTAAAATTGAAAAGATTTGGCAAGAAAGTACTATTTGGTTCCCAAAACATGAGAGAACAAATGAAATTCCACCAGCTTTGTTGAAAAAGTTGTATTTGGATGTTCCTCAAGAACCAAAGGTCCATGTCACAGAGTTTGTTAAACCCAAAAACAGAGCTAATGGTTTCAATGAGCCTACTTACTCAAAAGGGCCACTCCCTGAGAGTTTAAGGAAGCAACAGTATAATGATCAATACCCTGTTAGATCATTTGCTCAACCAAATGCTCCGAATGTTTTTGAAGAGTACCGTGCGTGCTTTAAATGTGGGGAACGCGGGCATTTACTTGCTCAGTGCCCATATGTAAGGCACAAGAGGCACGAAGTTGAAGTGAGGAATTCTATGCGAAAGCCGATTGATCATTATGTGCCACCTCATAGGAGAGTTGTTCCTCAACAACAACAACCATTTTATTATCAAAACAATTTTCAAATGAGGAACACTCGTCCAATGCACTATGATAGAAGGAATCGGATTGCAATGGAAAACTCGTGGAGGAAGCCTGTGGTGAACTCAACAGTTGATAGGCAAAAGGTTTCACCAAAACCGATTGTCAAATCAAATGTTGGACCTAAGTCTGTTAAATCAGATAAGGTTACCAAGAAAGTTACTTTTGCTAACAATGTTCAGAAACCGACTGAGAATCCAAAATCTCAGATTCGTATCCTGAAAAGGACTGAACAATCTTGGACACCCAATGGTACTCCAGGAGCCTCATCTTCAAAGGTTAATGAGAAAAAGGAAACAATTTTGAGCAATCAGAAAAAGATTGATCAAAATGTTGTTAAAAATGTTTGTGAAAATGTCATTGTGAAACCTGATGTTGAAAGACCCAAGACTCAGGCTTGGGTCCCCCGAAAGCACTAAATGATTTACTTTTTGTGTGCAGGGAGCTTCAGCTGGCCCTATTAGCAGTCTTTGGATTGTTGATAGTGGAGCTTCAGGCCACATGACAGGGGATCTTGCGTTGTTGTTCGACGTGAAGAACATCAATGGAGGGTATGTAGCGTTTGCGGGAAACAAAGGCGGATATATCACGATGGAAGGGAGTGTGAGCAATGGGATAGTAAGTTTTGAGCGGATATCGTATGTGAAGCAGATAGACTACAATCTGTTGAGTGTCAGTCAAATTTGTGACAAGAAATTTACTGTGCATTTTGATGACAAATCCTGCTATATCTTGAAACCGGGCTTTACAATTCCTAAAGAGTGGATAATGTTGAAAGCACCTCGCGTCAACAATTTATACATTCTTGATATGTCCAAGGCGATGACATCACAGGGGCAAATAACATGCTTTTTGTCCAAGGCAACTGAGAAAGAATCGATAATGTGGCACCGAAGAATGGGGCACATTCATCTGAAGAAAATGAATCAACTTGTGAAAAATGGACTTGTCGATGGAGTAAATGTGAAACATTTCCATCTCAATGACAAGTGTGTGAGTTGTAAAAAGGGGAAGCAACACAAACAGTCCCACAAAGTGAAAAAGGTTAACTCTGTTGAGATGCCACTTGAGCGATTGCACATGGATCTTTTCGGACCGGTCAAGCGCAAAAGTCATCTTGGAGAGCTTTATTGTTTAGTCGTCACTGACGATTACTCAAGATTTTCATGGGTGATGTGTTTGCAAAATAAAAGCGACACTTTTATCAATCTAAAAGTTCTGTTTACTCGGTTGGAGAATCTCTACAATGTCAAGATAAAGAGAATTCGGAGTGACAATGGGACGGAGTTCAAAAATGCCAAGATGGATGAACTTTGTGAAGACAAAGGTATACATCATGAATATTCGGCTCCGTATACCCCTCAACAGAACGGTGTTGCTGAACGAAAGAATAGGACTCTAATTGAAGCGGCTAGAACTATGCTTGCTGATTCAAATCTTCCAGTAATGTTCTGGAATGAGGCGATTTATGCAGCAAATTACACACTAAATCGGGTTCTAACAGTGAAGAAGTTTGGAAAAACATCTTATGAGCTGTTACACCGAAGGAAGCCGAACTTAGAGTATCTAGAACCTTTCGGGGCGCCTTGCACTATGTTGAATCCAAGCGAAAAGTTTAGTCCTAAAGCCGAGGAGGGTTATTTTGTTGGATATGCAACCCCACTCAAACGGGTATACAACAAGAGTACTCGTCGTGTGGAAGACTGGGCTAACGTAGATGTTCAACGATATACTCAAAATATTCAAGGCACGGGTCCTGATTGGATGTTTGATTACAAAGATTTCTTTGAATCATTCAATCTAGATAGCTTGGTTGAAGAAGCTGTCATTAGACTACTTTACGAGTGTGAAAATGCAACAACTTCACCGTTGGTGCGTCCAATCACCGTGAACCCCCTACCAGCTTCTAATGATACCAATGCTCCTATACAAGAAGAAGAGATTTTTCAAGAAGCTTCAACTTCATTAGACACTTCAGAATCTGAAGATGAACAATTTGAAGAAGCTATTCTTGATCAAGCTGAAGAACAGGAGGCACCACCAGTGAACCCAACTCCAAATTCTGATGTGGCTTCATCATCAAATACGGGTCATGATCTGGATGCTGTAGAGAACTTGACTGTTCAGACGGGAGTGCAAGTACCTGATTATCCGGAATCTCGGATTCATCGTATTCACCCGCTGGAGCAAGTTATCGGTGATCCTGGAAGTAGTGTTATGACCAGAGGGCAGCTTAAAAGTGTTAATACGCCAGAGAGTTTTGGTGCTTTAGCTTTATATGCCAAAATTCAACAATCTGGTAGTCAAAATGATTGGTCGTTTGCGTGTTATGTGTCGCAGGTAGAGCCAAGGACATACAAGGACGCTTTGAAGGATGATGCCTGGGTGGAAGCTATGCAGGAGGAGTTATTACAATTCCAGAAATTAGGAGTTTGGACGCTCACAGATTTGCCGCCAGATAGAAAGAAGATTGGCACCAAATGGGTGTTTAAGTGTAAGAAGGATGATCGTGGGGTAATTGTTCGGAACAAAGCCAGATTGGTCGTGCAGGGTTTCCATCAAATCGAAGGGATTGATTACAACGAAATCTATGCACCGGTAGCACGAATCGAAGCTATTCGGATGTTCCTCGCGTTTGCTTCTTATAAGAAATTCAAAGTTTACCAGATGGACGTGAAAAGCGCATTTCTGTACGGGAAAGTCAAGGAAGAGGTGTATGTCGGGCAGCCACCAGGCTTTGAGGACCCAATCCACCGGGATAAGGTCTACGTGTTGAACAAAGCTCTTTATGGCTTGCACCAGGCTCCGAGACAGTGGTACGAGGAGCTGAGTACATACCTCATCAACAAAGGATTCAAGCGCGGCCTCGTCGATTGCACCCTCTTTACGAAAAAGACGGGAGATGACTTGCTTCTAGTGCAGATATATGTTGATGATATAATATTTGGTTCAACTAACGAGCTTTTATGCAGGGAGTTCGAATCTGTCATGCAGGAAAAGTTCGAAATGAGCGCTATGGGGGAGATGCAGTTTTTCCTAGGCTTGCAGGTGGACCAAAGACCCGACGGGATCTTCATTCACCAGACGAAATATGTCTCCGACATCTTGAGCCGATTCCAGATGGAGGACTCAAAGCCAATGGATACCCCGATTCAACCCAATCACGGGATTGGAGTGGACGCTAAGGGGGAGCTGACGGATCCTTTTACATACAGAGCAATCATCGGATCTCTGATGTACTTGACGGCGTCTCGACCAGATATTATGTATGCAACGTGTCTCTGTGCTCGCTATCAATCGAAGCCGAAACAAAGTCATCTGACGGCGGTCAAGCGTATCCTTCGATATCTGAAGGGTTGTCCCTCAAAAGGACTTTGGTACCCTAATGATGATAATTTTGATTTCATATCTTTTAGTGATGCAGATTGGGGCGGCTGTGACAAGGATAGCAAATCTACTACAGCTGGTTGCCAGTTTTTCGGGAGCAGGTTAATCACCTGGCAATGCAAGAAACAGACTTCCGTAGCACAATCTACCTGTGAAGCCGAGTACATTGCAGCCTCGAGTTGCTGTTCGCAAGTACTTTGGATTCAACAACAAATGGTGGATTACGGTTTGCAGTTTCTTAAAACTCCTATTTACTGTGACAACGAAGCCGCAATTGCTTTAACTAAAAATTCGGAAAATCATTCTAAAGCGAAACACATCCGGATCAAATATCATTTTATCCGAGATTGTTACGCTAAGGAATTGATAGATATGATCAAAATACACACTGACTACCAACGTGCAGATCTGTTTACTAAAGCCTTTGACCGTTCACGCTTTGAATATCTTTTAAAAGTAAACAATATAAAGGAAAAACAGGACTAATCGGCACCTCGGTTTATCGCTTTTTAGTTTTTTTTTTTTAGTTTTTATATTTTGCTAATTGGGAATTTCTCTTTGCTAATTGGGAATTTCTCTTTACTTTCATAATCCTCAAAGAAGTTGATGCTTTCAAGTGGATTGTTTCTTTTAACTTTTGTTTTTATTTTGTTTTTTCAGAAAAATGAAAATCCAAAAATATGTTCTTTATTTTAGGGGGAGCCATTTTATCAGAAAAGCCAAAAACAATATAAAATTCAAAAAGACCTAAAAATTAGAAAGTCAAAAATGATTTCCTGGTAAAACAGAGGAAATGATAGTACATCAGTGGGAATCTGACACAGGCTAAAGAATTGTATAGTTTATGAGGCGTGTGTTGATTATGTGTGATATGCTGATAGGCTTCGTAGACTAAATATTGCGTGCATTAGTGATACAAACATAACGAACTACGCGTTTGTGGCTGAACACCTCATGGGCATATGGTCTTAGTACCGTAATTTCGTTTGATAGGATTGCCACATTCGCATAGAGAGTGTGTGTTTTGTGTGTGTGTTCCTGAGAGGTTAGAGATTGTCTGTTTGAGGTCTAGATTAACTATTATCAGTCTGTAAAGGTTTAATTGAACAAGTTAATCTATGAAAAGCATTTAAAATGATCTTGATTGTGTTTTGATTGAGTTTACTTCAGTTTGTTCTGAACTAGGGTTTCCGCACCTGGTTTAGCAACTTGTATGATCATATAATCCTGTGTTTTTGTCAAATCCGTTCCTCTTCACAATTGGTATCAGAGCCGTGGTACCGATTTGAACGATCTAACAGTCGTTTGAATCAATCACAGCTCGTTTTTCATGTTTTCAGACGTAAAATTCAGATTTTGATTGAAAGGTTGAAACCCTAGAAACCCTAGATTCTTAATTGAACCCGAAATCATGTGATTTTTCCATGTTTTTGTGAATTCGAGGGTTAGGTTTTCATTTCCGCACCTTTCTGAACAAGTTTCATCATCAAATTCAAAGGATTAGAGTGATTGTGGACTGATTTGAAGAAAATTTTGATCAAGAACACGTGCAGTCTGCACATTCGCCCCTTTTAGAGAGTCGGGTGGGCGAATGTGGAATGTTACTGGGCGAAGGTGACACTTTTTGGACGAACGTGGAGAAGATTTGGGCGAACCTGGAATTGTGTTATGACAATTTTCACATTCGGGTGACAGATTCCACATTCGGTTCGTCGGGCGGGCGAACGTGGAATCATAGTGGACGAAAGTGGAATCATAGTGGACGAAAGTGGAATTTTTGGGCGAAAGTGGGAAGCTTTAGTTGATATTCTACATTCTGGTTACCATTCTACCTTCGGGTCAATAGATTTGGGCGAATGTAGAGGTACCAGGGGCGAATGTAGAATTTAAGGCCTAAAAAATTTCGAAAGTCAAAAATGATTTCCTGGTAAAACAGAGGAAATGATAGTACATCAGTGGGAATCTGACACAGGCTAAAGAATTGTATAGTTTATGAGGCGTGTGTTGATTATGTGTGATATGCTGATAGGCTTCGTAGACTAAATATTGCGTGCATTAGTGATACAAACATAACGAACTACGCGTTTGTGGCTGAACACCTCATGGGCATATGGTCTTAGTACCGTAATTTCGTTTGATAGGATTGCCAAAATCTGAGGTTTCGGGTCGTTATGTTATGGTTATCCGGGATATTCTGATAAACTTCTGTCGTATTGATTTACGGACCTAGTTTTATCAGAATATTTGCTAAAAGAGCTTAATTGCCAAAACCGGAAGTTACCGAATTGAGGAACTTAATGTTTTAATTGATCATAGATCATTATTACATCGTATTGATCATCTGATGCAAATCAGTGATTAATATCAGCCTCAACCTAGTGTATACGCACATGTTACTCTGCTGCATTAAATTGCTGACCTGTATACCTCTGTGCTATATACTTTGTACCTTTTACGGATAACTTTGGCATAATCACGCGTTACGACGAAGCTTTGTGCAATTACTTGATACGGGAGTATGTCGTGTGTGTGGGCACCACATCGTGTTAGTCTAATACATCTAACTCGTATCATTTTAAAGCATTGCGTAATTGTCTGCATGTGAGCTTACGTGGACCACAATATCAGCAATTGCCGTATCACATACTGTTTCTAATGATAATATTAAACAAAAAGATCAACGCTGTGATCAGATTTCTCAGAAAACTGATATGATCCTCTGACCGGATTTCACAAAATGTTTACTGTTTTCATTTACTTTGCTGCATTTTATTTTGTTGCAATTTACTTTTAATGTCAAAAAGATACAAAATCCAAAAAGATTTTAGGTGTGTTTTTGATAAAATTTCAGAAAATCCAAAAGTTTTTGCATTTCTGCTTTATTTTTGATAACCGGGGATGCTTGATAGTCAATTTCTGAGATTTGACAACACCATCTGAGCTTTGTATCATTTTAAAAGTGAAAATTTGTGTTTTGGAAGCTTATCGGATTGAAAAATGTTGAACGGGATTCGAATTTGTAATTTGGTAAAATTTTTCAAAAGTGCCATTTTACATTCGCCCTTAATTGGGACGAATGTGGCCTTTTTGTTTTACCTTCGACCCTTTCAATTTGGACGAATGTGGTTTCTATTCAATTTTTACATTCGGGTAAAAACCATATTACCTTCGGCTCTTTAATTAGGGACGAAGGTGGGATACTTGTTCCTTCGTCCAAAGGGAACGGACGAATGTGACTCTCTATATATACACCAACACAGGTTCGACCAGTTCATTCTATTTTTTCAAAATTCCTTCGATAACAAGACCTTGTTGATTTTGTTTCTTTTGCTTGTGTGTTTTGATCCCTGCTTATTCCTGATACTTTTGATACCAAATTTACAGGTAATGAAGAAGGAATGCGATCAGAATCGTTGTTTTTCTTTATCGGCCTAGGGTTTAGAATTTCATGGATATAGAGTGTTTGTTAATCATTCTTTTTGTTATAAGCACAATGTATATCAGTTTTAGGGGGAGAGTTTTGATAGAATTAGGTTATTAACATAGTTTGATTAGTTGATTGATTGTTTGAAACTATAATAACCTAATTCCACTTGAAAACTGATATAAATTGACTAAAAGGAACAATTGATGTTACACGAGTGATAATCGGCCATATTAGACCATGAATGAATCAAAACAAAGGGTTAAAATCATGTTTGAAAAATTTTAAATTTTGGGGAAGAACATGTTTCACCTTCGGGTCACTGTTTGGACGAAGGTGGAAATGTTTGGACGAAGGTACTTTAAAAAGGGGCGAATGAATCTTTTTAATCAAATCAGTTTACATTCGACCAGATATTTTATACCTTCGGCCACAAGTACTTACATTCGACCATATTGTTTTGGGCGAATGTGGAATTTGAAAAACCTAAAAATTTGAATTTTTGACGATTTTGTGTTTTGACGTTTTATTTTGATTTTTCATTTCAGATGGCTGAAGAACAATCAACTGCTGATATTCCTGTGGATACTACAGTGACTGATCCTGTTCCAGAGACGGTGCAAGAGGAAGGATCATCAAGTGGTTCTAAATGGCCATTTGAGAAGACCCATAACTGTTGTGCATACCTTGGTGATGTGGAAAAGAACGTGGAATTCACAGAGATCATTAAGTTTTTGAAGAGATGTAGAGTCGTTTATGCACTAGCAACACCAACTATTATCTACAAGGATATAGTTGAGGACTTTTATAATAATGCCAAGTATGATTACTTTGATAATCAGACTATTATCAAGAGTAAGATTCAGGGAATGGAGATGTTCATCACTGAAGCAGATATCAGAGAAGCTCTCCAGATCCAATTTGAGACAAGTGAAGATCCTAGAGAACTTTCATGGACTGAGCAAAAGGCATGCTTCCTAAGAATGAAATACAAAGGACCGATTACTGATGGTTCGATGTATAAAGGAAAGCTGAGCGTACAGTTCAAGTATTTTGCTCACGTCATCATTCTAGTGTTTGGATGTGTTAGTGGTGGTTATGACGTGATGAGGAAGAGTTTAAGCTCGTTAATGGTTGCATTGACTCTCAATAAACCATTTAATGTTGCTGGGATGATTTTAGACCATATGTTGGAGATGTTGAAAGGATTGAAGAAGAAGTACTTTATGCTTTATCCTAGATTTCTGATGATGATCTTCGATCACAAGTATCCACACTTGAAGAAGGATCCTACACAGATACTGAATATGGATCATATGAATGTGAGAACTTTGGCAAGAATGAAAGCTTATAAGGGTATTCCTGAAAAAGATAGACCACCTTTCAGAAGGTTATTTGGAGCTTTGGCTAGAGAGGATTATGAGGATCCGGGAAAGAATCTAGCAAGACATCCTAACAGTGATAGTGATAACGATGATCCACTTGTGTATGCTGATGCAAGCACGAAGAGGAAAAGGCAGGTTGTCAATCCCGGAGCCAAAGGGAAGGGCAAGGGAAAGACAGAGCAGGGTAGTTCAAAACAAAAGACAGTGAGGAAGAAGACTACTGCCAAGAAGGGGACAGGTTTGGTAGATGAGGAATCTGTTGATTCTGAGGAGACTGAAACTGAGGAACAATGGGATTCGGATGCTGAAGATGTCCAGACTACCAAACAAAAGGCCACTTTGGTTGGTGAGTCTGAATCTTTGAATAGATCAATAGAAGAAGCTAATAAGGGTAAGCAATCTATTGATGCTGTAGATGAAGTTTTGACTGTTAATCTGGATGAGTTGAATGAAGGAGAAACAGTTGTTGTAAATTTGCCCAAGCCCAAACACAAGTCTATGGCTAAGAAGACAAGCACTAAGCAACTCAGAGAGAAGGAGTTGAACTTACTGTTGAAAGGAAAGAGATTACCGGATGCTGGAACATCATCTAAACAATCTTCACCAGCTGCAAAGAAACAAAAGACTGTGGAGGCAACAACATTACCAGTGGATAAGTTCAACATTGCACTGGATAATGTTCTTGATATGTTTACTAAGCCTCAGAAAGGAAAAGAAAGTGAGATTGAGCCATCTAAGTCTAAATCCAAATCTAAGAAGATCACTGTGGATGATGAAGTGATGAAACAGATGAACAAAAGAATGGATGATATGATGAAGATGCTTGTGGCTCAACAAGCTGAGATTGCCAAGTTTAAACAGAATGAAGAGAAGATGCTTCAGATAGTTGTTGCTTCTAAATCTAATCAAGATGAGATAGATGAGAAGGTAAAGAAGCTTGAAGCAAAGAATCAGAAGCTTGAAGGTAAAGTTCTGAGAAACAAAAACAGATATAAGGCAATCAAAGAAGACAATAAGGAGTTGAAGGCTGAAAACAAACGCCTTAGTGATCTGATTCAAAATCTGTACAATGAAGCACCCAAACTAAAGGAGGGTGAAGAAGATGAAGAGAGAGAGGTTGAGAAAGTAGATTTTGAACCATCCGAATCTGATAAAGAGGAGGATGAGGATGATGATGAGAATGAAGAATCGGATAAGAATGATGATGAAGATGATAACAATGATGATGATGATGCTGAAGGTTCAGGGAGTCAAAAAGATGATGATAGTAGTAGCAGTGATGATGATGAAGGAGGAGATGATACTGCTAAGTTCACTTTTGAGAAAAGACCACCTTCTTAGAAGAAGAAAGACACAGGTGAGTCTAGTTCAAAGGAGAAGGGAGAGAATGTAGATGATGAAACTGTGTTTTGGAACGAGAAGGTGAGGTCGTTATCTGATGATGCAAAACAAGTTTACAAAGATATGTTAGAAAAGAGAGAGTGGACCATTGAGTTCACAGGTCGTTTTGCAGAAATATTCCAAACAGATGATATGAGATATGAGTTGGAATATAACGATCCTGATCTTGAAGAGGGGGAAGTACCTGCTTCTGTGGCAAAGGAGATATTGGATGGACTTGCACAGAGAGTAGGGAAAACTTTTGAAGAGTTTATTGTTGATGAGTCGATTCCACCTATTCCTGAAAAGGATGTTGGAACTCACTCTGATGATAAAGAAACTCCTGAGTTTGAGGAAGTTGAGATTGAGGATATTACACACGAGGAATATCCACAGTACTTCAGACAAAATGATGAAGACGTGGTATTTCCTGATTTTACAGAAAGGCATAATACGTCTGCTAAGAAAAAGGCAAGAAAAAGAAGTGCTGAGTTTGTTGAAAAGGTACTTGGAGCTGATTTGCCAGAATCTTCAAGTAAGACTGATGAGTTGAAAGAGTATTTGAAGAAACTTAGATTGATGGATGAAAACCAACCAAAACCCGAAGCTCAAGGAAACTTCTACAGGTTTCATAATGCAAAGTTTAGAGGAAGAGCTCTTGGGTGGACATACTTGAGCAGGCTGAAGTGCTTAGCTGCTAAGTGGGAATCAGGGATCTTGTATTTCTACAGATTCATTGATTTGCTAACTCTACCGTACTGGGCGGTTAGAGATCTATGCAGATTCCCTATGTCGGGTGCTTCAGTGAATAATTCACACGTCGGTTGGTGTGCAGACAAATTGGTTTGGGAGAGTAGGACGAAGTGGAATAGATTCAAACCACAGTATCCCCGGAGGAAAGTTCACAGGGATACTGATCCTCGAACCAAGTTGAAAAGGGTTACCTTGATATATAAGGCACCTGAAGTTATGAGAAAGATTCCTTTGATGCCTATGCCTCAACACTTCAGTGCTGACTTCATATTTTGGTATTATGATTGGAGGAAAGCAGAAGCTGTGATAGTGCTGAGAGATGGAAAGGATAAATACAAGCATGTGCATGTATTTGATCCTATGTGGCTAATCAATTGCACCTTCGAAGACATCATCATGTTATTCTATAATCCGATTCATCATGAGCCAAACGATGCTGATCAAGCAAGGAAATACACACAAGTTGTGGGTGTTTGCTTTGCTTATGATATCAATGCTGGAAGTAATTTAGAAGGGAAGCTTGGCAAGAAGGTTAAGATGGCGAATGTGTCAAAGCCGGTTAAGAGAAAGTTAGAGCCGGAAATGACGAAAGAACAGAAGAGTATTCTGAGAATCAAGCTGTTGAACAAGGCCATGGATGAAGACAGGAAAAGATCTAATCAATAGTCGAGGGGGAGTTTGTAGATGCCGTGTTGCGACTAATGATTAGATACTAACATGTGTTAATGGGTGAAGGAGAATCAGAAGGGGCGAATGAGTATAATAGTGGGCGAAGGAAGAACTGTAATGGACGAAGGAAGATCAGGAATGCATAGAAGAACACATTCGACCAGTCTACTGGGCGAATGTGGAAATCTGTTACCTTCGACCAGTAAGTCTGGGCGAACGTACAGTGGCTATAAATAGAAATCAAGTTTTGGTAATGTATAACGAGTTATAGAGAGTGTGTGTTTTGTGTGTGTGTTCCTGAGAGGTTAGAGATTGTCTGTTTGAGGTCTAGATTAACTATTATCAGTCTGTAAAGGTTTAATTGAACAAGTTAATCTATGAAAAGCATTTAAAATGATCTTGATTGTGTTTTGATTGAGTTTACTTCAGTTTGTTCTGAACTAGGGTTTCCGCACCTGGTTTAGCAACTTGTATGATCATATAATCCTGTGTTTTTGTCAAATCCGTTCCTCTACAACGGTTTTGTTGTTAAAGAAAGATGTTATTGAGCTTAAACGGACAGTTTTAAACAAACAAGATGATCCTAACAACTAGATCACTGATTTGTAACAAACTAAGAAAGCATTAGCTATAGTATAGTGTGATTATGAAACCATTAAAAGGAAGCTGGAATGCTATTCTAACTCTCGGTATGTCCTCGATCATATCATTGAGAGTCAAATCGCCAAAATAACTAGTTCAGGTGTTGGTTGCAATGCAGTTCCTCCTCCTCTACGTGACAATTACTCAAAGTCACTAGATGAGACAAACCTCACAAACTTTATTATCGCAACACCACTTGTTGCTGACCCGTCTGAGATCAAGGAAACCGAGATAGTTAAAGTTGAGAATTATGTGTTGGTCGAAAATGATTACGAATTCAAGATTCTGATGAGGAATCTGAGAGGCCGGGTTTATGATTACAACCAGATATTCCAATTGAGAATTACATTGCATGCGATCCTGATCCAAAAGTCAAAAAGGAAGAATGGTAAACCACTACAGGTAAAACCACAAGCTGTTCTTCAGAAAACTCATCAGAATCACCAGAACCAACCAAATCAATATAAGAAGATCAAGGGGGATCCAAAGATAAAGTCTGGGAAGAACAAGTCTGTTCCTAAGACTAAAGAAGTAAAGTTTGTCAAATCTAGGGGTACAGATTAAGTGCAACATTTTGAAAACTACTCAAATTTTGAGTATTTTGAACAAAGGATCAAAGATATGGTGCACCTAGATCTCATGACCATGAAGCATCCTCAAGTACCATTAGATTTGGAAGCTCTAGCCCGAGATCTTCTCAGTATAGCTTGGCGTATTCTCAGTATGATCCTCAATACTATGAAGAGTGGAGGACATGCTTTGATTACAACGAGGTAGGACACATTAGATCTCATTGTCCCTATCTAAGAGAGATAAAGGCTAGGACTTATGAACACCCAACAAATAACAACAAAAATCATTTTGGTTATCCAAATGAAATTTTTATGATAATTATTATCCAAATAAGAGACCAAAGCCCTTTAAAAGAAAGCAAAGAATTGTTGTTGAAACTCCAAAGCCAAAAATTGAGAAGGTTGTAAAACCTAATGTCTCAAAGCCTAAGACAAACCCTAAGGCTAGTCCAAAGGGAAGTCCAAAAGAACAACCTAAGGCCAAAACCAAACCTGGATGGATCTACCAAAGATTGATGACCTAGGTGGACCAACAACCATCAAGGCCTGGGTCCCGCTCAAGAACTAATCTTTGAATGAGTGTGTAGGGTGTTCTAGGAGGAATGATCATCAGTCATTGATTGTTGACAGTGGGGCATCTGAACACACAATAAGTTATATATCGCTCTGATAACTTGATCAGAATATCTATGGAGGATATGTAACCTTAGCCAATCAAAGGAGTTTGCTGTGAAAGAGGAAAAAAGAGAAATGTCCGATGAGATTAAAATCACGACCCAGGGTTTCGACTTAACAACGGATGTCAGTAATGAATAAGAGTGGACCGGGTGGTTGATGTAGAACGGTTCCTTCATTATCTAAAGGGTTACCGACTGAAGGCCTATGGTACCCTAATGGCGCTAAGCTGGATCTCGTTGGCCTAAGTGATTCTATTAATGTTGGTTACAAAATAAAAGTTGAATATACAATGGGTGGATGTCAGTTCATGGGAGGTCGTCACGTGTGTCATCATTGCAACCTGCGAAGCCGAACCAGGTAGCTGCACCAAGCTGTTGTTTCCATGTTCTTTGGATACGTCACCACACCTGAGTAACTACGGTTTGCACTTTCTTATCACCTCTTTGGTTTCTGTTAATAATGTAATTTTCATACCAATCACTTAGGATACAGTGATTATGAAAGTCCACACTGACTACCATATTGCCAAAAAATTTACCAAAGCATTTGACAAATCCAAATTTGGCTATCTTTGAAACGCAAAAGACATTTTGGAAAATCTGAGTAAACCACACTGGAAAATCATTTTTTGTTTAACCATTTTTTTCTATTAGAAAATCCAAAAAGATTTCAATTTCTTTAAACTTTTTGAATTTTAAGAGGAGAAAATTCGAGAAAAACACAAAAAAAAAATAGTTTTGCTCTTAGAAAAAGAGAAAATGATAGTACATCAATGGACTGTCTGATTTCCCTAAACCTAAAATGCAAATGATAGTCAGTCTTACAAATGATATACCGGTAGGTCTAAAAAGCATTTCAATGTTGGCATGGTGATTTAAAGATTAAAGACTTAAAGTCGAGTGGTTATCTCTCCTCATTGGCATATAGTCTTAATACCAAAATCTTGATTGATGGGTTGCCAAAATTCTGAGGTTTGGGACTTTAAACCTGTGATTCATCTGGGAACAATTGGTCGAATCTCGGTTTTACGGCAAATCTGATTGAATCGACCATGCGTTCTTAAGATGTTCTAACAGATTCATTATAAGCCAAACCCTAATTCTCATATAAAGATAAGAGTATTCTAGCTAAGGAGTGCGAGCATCTTTCGTCTCCAGCTACTCGTATCGGTAAACCATTGTGCATTGCAGAGTGTACTATATCTAATTCTGACGCTTATGGTGATTGTTCACTGGGATGGTGACCTGGATTGAACACACCTGCTAAGCCAAGTTTCTTAAATCAACCGCACGTACGACAAGCGAATAAATACAGAATTTATGGCGATTGCACTAGGATAGTGATTCGTATTGCACAGCCCTCTAAGGAAAGTATCCCATAAAAAAATAAAATAAAAAATGATTTCCAGTACCTTCCCCCACCCTGATCGAGATTATTAAATCTCGTGTCTTGTAACGGATGGTCATTGCTTACTCACCCGTTACGACGAAGCTTTGCACAATGCCTAATACTGGAATGTGTCATGTGCGTGGGGACCAAGGACCGCAAGTATAAATCTTACCTTAATCGTATCTAAAGTGTCGACAAGTAAACTTGATTTTTTGGTTTAAGTGGGCCCCATATTGATAATCGTTTGTTTACTATCTTAATTTTAACTAACTAAACAACGGTTATCATGACAAGTCCATATACTAATATGATTCTCTTATCAGCAAGCTCGCAAAAATATTATTAGTGAATATTAGTTTGCTGCGTTAAAGACTTAAAGTTCTTATTTTTGAAAAATAAAAAATCCAAAAAATAAATAATTTAATTTTGATTTAATTTCAATTAACCGATGTTAGAATACTAAATTCTTCAATTGGAATCTCGGTTCCGAAGCCGAAACACAATAAAATAAAGTCTTTCAAAATTCAAGGGTCAAAATGCAAATTTTATAAATCAAAGGGTTTAAATTGACAAGTTTGAAAGTTCAGGGTGAAAATTGATAGGATTCAAATGTTCAAAGGGGGAACGATTTGTTTCTCCAAATGGTAGTCAAAATGGACAAATCATGAAAGTCTATCAAATGATAAACTTCAAGAATTTGATTGAGTCCGGATTATTTGTCATATCTAATACAAGTTGTAGTTTGTGTGCAGTTTTTATTATTTTTTTCCTTCATGATCAAACACAACTTGGGTGCTCATGATGATGACAACGACAAAGCTTGAAGCTGAACAAGACCCAAACCTGAACAACAAGATCATTCTGAACAACAAGAACCCATTATTCCATCTTCAGAGACACCAGATCATGGCAAAGCTCCAGCAATCGAAGAAGAAAAGGATGATAATCGAGAATTGAAAGTGTAGATGTTGTTGATTTCCATCTTTGCCACAAAATCGTCAAACAAAACAATGGAGATTTCTTGATTCCTCCCAAGTTATCAAAGCTCATCGAAGACCATGACGAGATCTCATGAAGCCACGACCAAAACTCAAATTAGTAAATATTCAAGTCTTCAGGGGGAGATTGTTCGTTCATTGCAGTGTAGTTTCCCAAGTTGAAGAGTGTCAAATATGAAGACTTGAAAACTGAAGATCATTAGCTAGACCTTAAGGGGAGTCTGGAACGTCTTTCAAGACATCCCAACTCAGTGACTAGTTATGTCTGCAGATCACTAGCTAGGGCCAAGGGAGATACCGTTAGTGAGCTTTGTGTATGTCCCCAACTAGTGATAGGTCCATAATAGTCGTAGGAATAATTATGTACGTTTTAGATGTTCCCAGGCAATATTCTAGAGATTTCGAGGGTATTTTAGTCATTAATGTAACGTTCCAGGTGTATGAGTGTCATACACTTGGCAGCTTAGGCGTATGAATGTTATACGCCTGGCATATCAGGCGTATGAGTGTCATCCGCCTGGCAGCTCAGGCGTATGAGGGTCATACGCCTGAGCTGCTTAGGCATATGAGTGTCGTACACCTGGAACAGCCCAGGCATATGACAACGGCCCTATTAATACTCCAAGTTGTTCAACAATTTTTAACTTTTACAATTTCTTAACAAGGTGCTACCATTTTGTATTTGATATTGTGTGTATGTTTTTGATCATTTTCATATCATTCTAACTCTTTATCAAACACCTATAACAACTAATCGGATCATTGATTCTGCTTTTGATCCGTTATTCGCACGATATTCATTTCTTGCCGATCCTATAATGGTTAATTTAATGAAAGTGTTGGAGGTAAACTTATTCAGAGTGGTTCTCAACATCATCTTCAAAACCATCTTTTAGTGTATTAATCTTTTCTTTGTGATTTTACTCAACAAAACTTCTAAATGACCAAGATTATCATATTTTAGTAAACAAAAACAACACCACCACTTCTCTATAAACCACGGCCTAGATCCACATCTAAAGAACCATTTTGTTTTATAAACACACATGAAAAATTCATTTAGAAACCTTTTTTTAAACATCGTAAAAACACATGAAACGTTAAACATAAAAACAACACTTGAATAAGTAAAGGATTAAGGAACTTATTAATAGTATTAGGCTAGGTAAGACAATAAACATTTCAAGACGGGGTGAGGTTTATGGTGTGTTTTTCCATAGTTTAAGCTTGTAGTCTTTAACATACACTTAATCAAAGTTGGCTTACAGGTTCTTAAGCTTGTTTGGGTTAAAGTCAATAGAGAGAGGTGGGTGGGAGGCCACGGTCGAGAACAAGCAAAGAGAAGAAGAATGGGTTAAGTGATCTCCATGAAGTATAATATGCCTTATATAGCCTAATTTTCATACTTATCCACATCATCATCATAATATGAAGATACTTATGTAAAATTTCAAGGGAACAAAGAATGAGCGTGGGGATAATTAGGGTGTAGGGTGGTGGCTATGGGGAGGATTAGAGGGTCATTACCCCAACAGTTAATATTTCTTAATTGTCTAATTAGATGCTAACTAAACCAATTAGATTTTTTCGGATTTCATTGGGTTTTCAAACACAAGTGTTCCGGATACTAAATTACTTAGGCTCATGTTAGGTAAATTTACATGTTACGCTTACCCCAACAGTTAATATTGCTTAATTGTCTAATTAGATGCTAACTAAACCAATTAGAGTTTTTTCGGATTTCATTGGGTTTTCAAACACAAGTGTTCCAGATACTAAATTACTTACGCTCATGTTAGGTAAATTTACATGTTACGCGCATTGCAACCACGTTACACGAATTTTATTTATTATAAGGGAGATTGAAATTTTGAGTTTCCATTTAGGGTTTTGGAACCAGAAAATACTTTATATCATATCGTAATGTCATTTTTTTTATGTAACCCTCATGTGGGGTGTGACATATTACATCGTGGGCATTCATGATGGTTTCGGTTATTAATACGTTACTTGGTAATCACCAAAGAGCAGTACTGGATAAGCTTACTTCCACGCAACCACGTCATGTCTCTAATTAAACTAATGCAAACCTATTCTTCAAAGGGACTTTGCTATTCTCTATCGACTATATTTTTCGAGACAAATGTTAGTTTTCACTAAAAACAGTTTATTATATATACTAATTACGTATGGAGTTTCTCGATTTTTGTCGGATGTCATACAAACTAAGAAGGTGGACAAGACCCAAAGTGTCCTACCTTAGGGTATGGGGATATAACACTTATATTACAAGTGATTCTTGGGAAAAACTTGATCCAAAAATCCTAATAAGTTCTACAACTTGAATAAATTCATTTATGGATTGAAACATGTATCTCGTAGCTGGAATCTTCGTTTCGATCAGAAAATCAAAGAGTTTGGTTTTATCAAGAACAAAGATGAACCTTGTGAAAACATGAAGGCAAGTGGGACAGTTATTACTATAGGACCGATTTCCCATTTGAATCCGAATCAAGAATTTGATTAAGATTGTTAAACCTAGTTTAGAGGGGAAAACACTAAACTGAATGTTTGTTAGGTGTGATAATCGACAATGGGTGACAAGTAAAGCAAGTAATGATTCACATGAAAATTCGGCAACAATTCGACATGGTTGCAAATGAAGACACAAAAGCTAGTTTTATTGGCTATCCTTCTGCGGCTGCTACTAACCGGGCGTATGAGGCTCATACACGTTGAATGAGCCAGGCGTATGGCTCATACTAACCATTTAAATCCATTAAAAACGAACTAAAAACCATGTTTTATTAGAAGATTAGTTATCTTGTGGTATATAAAGTAAACTAGATGGTTTATCTAGGTGATAAAAACAACACATACACAACAGAAACTTGAGAGGAGTACTCTCTAAAGTGTTTTATAACACAACTTCAACATTTTTCCTACAATTTAATAAACACAAAATAACCCGGTGCTATCTAGAGCGCAAGAGTAAATCTCCAGCAGTACATACTGTCCGATACATTGTTGCATCCTAAGAGACAGACCGTTTGAGAGGAGGAGTAAAATTTGTTTTAATTAAGGATCCGTGTTCAACATGATCCTAAACAAAAATTCATGAATTTTAGTTTGTAGATTATAGAAGTCAAGGACTACGGTTAATGACTCAACCTGATGAAGACTCGGATCATGGATACTCCAAGTATGTTTTTAGAAGTATTTTTAGACGATGACAGTTTGAATCAAGTTCGGTAAATTTCTTTATTTTTTATATTTATTTTTAAGTTGTTTTGTAACAAGTATTGTGATATTATATTTTCTATGAATAACGAGAGGATCATTATTATATTTTTATTATAAATTTTAATAAAAGTGAACTTTGTTCCTATAGTTTGTTGAGACGATCAATGTGTTGTCAAAGATGGAAAGGTGTGGCTGACCATATATTCCCTTCATGCATTTTTATAATGATAAGTTACATGAGCTAGTTGTTCGGTTTGAAGGCAGTCAATCATTTGAGCAAAAGTTTAGCTGAACGTGACAATGTTTATGGCCCCAAAGCAAATGATCAAGACGACTGAAAGCATAAGGAGATAGTTTGGAGTGTCAGAGCAAGAAAACCTATTGTTTGAGCTAAGGTTTCGTAGCCAATATTCCCGTTGGCCTCACGGCAACCTCTTGCTAACTACATGAAGAATGACATACGTAGCCCACAAGTAGCCTTTTGTGGAAGGTACAATGGAAAATTATTAAACATACAATATGACTTGTATATTGCAACGTCGGCTACCTACTTTGATTATATACAAGGCTAAGCCATATACACAAAAGAAAAATCGTCAAACTTCTTAGGAATACATATGAATAGGATCATTTGTCAATCTATAGAATAAAAAGGTTAGGAAACTATTAGACCAAACACAACAGGCTTGGTAAATGACCATTTCACCCCCTTTTCATGGTAACGCTGCCCCCACCTCGTGCTTGATCGGCCAAGTGAAATGTGCACAAGTAATTTGAATCAGGCAGCGAGAGCTGCGTAATCATTAATTACTCACACACACATATGGATGTGTGTGTGTGTGGTGACTCCATGATGAACATTAAAAAAGTGAAAAATCAGAAAACCATTCATTTAACAATGTAATGCATCACAAAAATTCAATTGAACATATAAAACTTAAATTTTTTTTTCAAAAGTCTTTGGAGCTTCGCATACAAATACATGTAGAAGCATTTTTAATAAAAAATCAAAAAATAAAAAAAAATGCTTAAAATGAGTTTAGAAAAAGGTAAAAAAATAGATTTACAAAACTTAATTTTTTTATTGGAGTGGCTTCTAATTTTCTTTATATGCAAAACCTTCAAAAAAGATTTTGAAAAAAAAATACTTTTTACATGCTAAATTGATTTTTTATAATATATGTAACATGTTAAATGCATGATTTCCCGGTTTCCACTTTTTCAAAGTTCCCTATTGAACACCATAGTGTGTGTGTGAGTAATGATTGAAGACATTTGAAATGTAGTGAACCACTACATTTTTTGATTAAACGTGTCTATCTTAAGTGGACACTACTTGGCGGAAAACACTCATTTCATGTGTTAACTAATACGTATGATATTACCAGTGACAATATCTCATAAAATTTCTTTTATGTATGCGAAAATGAAATGACTTTGGATTTGGTAAATTTAATGGAGAATAAAAGAAGAAAGTGTAAAGCTAGGTGGAAAACATGTGATGTGTTGTGCGTAACAAAGAGACAAGTAGTAGTCAAGTTCAGCTGCAGTGGCTCCAACCCCACCAGACCCAGAACCACGAGACCCAGAACCAGACCCACCAGCAGGTGGTGGTGGTGAGTCACTCATAAACATAACCCCAATCAGTTTGCCTGCATGATTTCAGAGCACTGCCTTTTTTGATTAAGACACTTCAACCATCTTTAAATATCTACTCTACGCTTTGGAATTTTTGACATATTTTTATTTATTTTTTAGAACATATTTATTAAAAAATTATATCACTACATGCATGCTCCAGTTGTATAAATGATTAAAACACAAAAGTGTGGCTGTGTGGGAATGGAGAGGTCAAAAGATGGAGTAACATATTATAATGAATATTTTTTTTCTTTAATACATATCGACATGGTTGAATTGATTGACAAAAACGAACGTTAAAATATAATTTTTCTTCTTTTATATTACAGCTCTTTAAAATCTATAACAGAATTAATCGACAAAATCAAAGCTAGCACAGCACATAAATGTTACATGCTGAATATGATGTTTATAGTTCTTATACAAACATGACACATGAATAACTTAAATAGTCTTATTATATATAAATAATAAGTAGATGTAGTGGGACAACCATATTAAATTCTTTTGAAGAAACATGACCTGACACTTTATTACCCTACTTGTTGATCCCACTCAAATCTTCTTATCTTAAGTGGCCAGAAAGCAAGGGAAAACTACAATATAACAGTTACAAACACAATTTTTTATATATAAGGTTTATTTATTTATTTTATAATAAGAGTTTTAGTATGAAAAGAAATCTAAATCATTAATTTTTATATCACTCGTTAATATATTTTAAAGTTTTTACTTTTTATCTATCTATACATATAATAAACCAAAGCCATTTTAATGACATGACACTCAAAGAGGGTATTCTCTTCATTGAGTGTGCCATGTGTCATCCCATGTGGCAAAGACTTTATTTTAGGAAAATAATAATTTAAAAACAAAATTAGATTTTTATCTCTAATGTTTCCTCCCATAACTTTTAAACGTTAATACATTTTATATACGAGATTTTTTAAAGAAAAAAATTACACCAAATTAACGAGCGTTTTATTATCTTTCCAACGGGTACCAACGACTATTTTTTTGTGTGGTTTTGTTCGTACAGGAAAAAAACACAAAGTGTTCAGGTTATTCATTAATCATGTATAGGCAAGTCATTAGTTATGTTCAAACCAGTAAATATGAATTTTATTTACAACATGTGTTAGCATTGGAGTTGTACATTGTTTTAGGTTAGGTTTTAATATTAGAGTTATACATTGTTTAAGGTTATGCACTAACATTGGAGATACATTGTTAATTGTTTTAGGTTAAGTACTACCCGAAGCTTTCCTGCATGTAATTGTAAAACGCATAAATCTATTTCAAATGTAAAATTGATATTTCAAATTAGATTTCTCAACCCGGGATGCTCCCGGGATATAATCTAGTGTATAAATATGCATGTTATATCCATAACATTCTATTAAAATAAGTTCATATCTTTTTTTTCAATATTTTATAACTTTCCATACACGTGTGTTACGTTATCAGTAGATAATACTCCTACAAAAAATTTTCATGCATATGTTGTATAAATAAACGAAATTTATTCATATTTTTCTTTGAGTTTCAAGATAAATGAATAAGCATTTCAATATTAGTTGACATCTTTTTAAATTTCAAAGATTAAAAAGCTAATAGATTGTGTATCTTATTTTTCATTTCTCGTAATAATTCTTTTAAAATGAACCTTCCTATATATATGTGTGTGGTAATTTGAAAACCTTGCGGAGTTTAAAAAAATTTTGTAAACCTATTGTAACAATCAATTTTTTTTCTTAAACATATATAATATACGTTATTATATATGTAACAAAGTGTATTGTCGCATGTGTAACATGTATAATATTTAAGAAACAATAATAAATAAATTAGTTGGTTGATTGATTATTTTAACTAGTATTAACTCCCTCCACGTTGTGGCGGGTATAAAACCATGTTAAGTAGCACCAATACCTGTAGATGCATATTTCATAAATGTGTGTTTTTGAAAATTAAATCAAAATTGTGTGTTTTTGAAGTCAATATGAACATGAGTTCTGGACAGGTCGAATGGCAGCAGACATTAGGTCGAATGAACTTTCTTGATACTCATTCGTGCTAGTTTTGGTACGAATAGTGGTTATTTTCCTTTCATTTGAGCCTTTGATTCTCATTCGTGCCTTTGTTACTTGATTCATGCCATCGTAAGGTCGAACCAGAGTATTGTTGTTTCATTCGTGCTATATTACAGGTCGAATAGGTGGTCTAAGTTTCCATTCGTACTCTTGACATTAATATCAAAAAATTTGTCTAAGTGTTGAAAATTTGTGATAATGGACAACATGTGGGGTTTTCCTATGACTCGACCGAACACGACTCCACAACAACAACCACCAATGAATCATTGGGCTTTTACAGCTGAGAAAGAAAGCAGATCGCTCAACAACCGATTGTTAACTATTGGGCAGTCACAACCCCGGTACAACCAGATTATTGTGGTGTTGTAGCAGCAGCGGCACGGAATTGGACAACTTCTTCGATTAACTTGTTGATGTATGATTATTCGACCGGGAATGGAAACCAACCTCCAAAGTTGATAGACATTATAGAATATCCATCATGGCGTAAAAGATTTAAGATTCATTTGGAAGGTTTGGATGGTGGTGAGGCATAACAAGTCATAGAAAGAGGGTATGTGATACCAATGGTGGAAAACTCAACTACTCCTGTTGCTTTAGCTGATATGACTGACGTAGAGAAGAAGAGGTATACTGCTGAAAAGAAGGCGTATTCATAGTTATCTCATGCTTTGCGTCAAGATCTCCTACATCAGCTTGGACCATGTACAACTTCAAAGCAATTGTGGGATGCACTTCAAAGTTGAAATGATGGGAATGAGAAAACAAAGAAACTAAGCATGTATGAGTTGAAAAAAGAGTTTAAGAATTTAAGCTTTGTGGGAAATGAGACTTTGAAAGAGTTGACCACTCGGTTTTATCATCTATTATCCGAGTTGTCTAACTATAACATCTCTTATCATATGACTGAATGTGTAGAAAGATTCGAAGATGCATTACCAGCTTATTGGGGTCAACATGTTGAAGTGTTGAAAGAGAATGATACTTTCCATCTTTGGACATTGACTGATTTCATTCAGAAGTTGGAGAACAAGGAAGTTGAAGAAAGGAGGAAGGCGAAAAGAGCACAGATTCCTCCGAATCCTGATTTGTACTTTGCTAGTTCTTCATCTTCAACCGTACCAAATGTTGGTGTGAGTTTAGCACCACAAACAGCTTTTGTTTCGAGTGTTGAACAAACTAATCCGGTGAATTACTATGGCATTCTATCATCTTCATCCTATGTTACACCAACTACAGCTCCCTCTGCACCATGGATGGATACTTCATCATTGGACATGAATCAAGCATCCTCATCTAATGTTGGACAAGCATCTTCGACTTCGAGTTCTATTATATTGGAGACTTCCAACTGGGAAAATATGACAATAGAAGTCTCTCAAAGGCATGTTGGTGTGTTGTCTGCTTTTGTAGCTTCATACAATGGACTCGTGGTAGGTTAAATTGGGAATAGTAATTTGACAAATGAAGATTACTCGCAAATTCACAAGGATGAAATGGAGCTTATAGACATTCAATGGGTATTTGCAAGTGTTGTTAGGAGAGCTCAAGAGTTCATGGAGTGAACTGGAAGGACCGATTTGGCCACTTCACCTAACACAACCTATGGTTTCAACAAAGTCAAAGTTACTTGTTTCAATTGTGGAACCAAAGGACACTTTGCTCGTGAATGCACCAACCCTAAACAACAAGATAACCGAAATCCATTCAACAGTAACTATCAAAACCAAAACCGTCAAAGCAACTGTGAAAACCAAAACCGACAATACACTCCTTTCAATACTAACCAAAGACAAACATCATCACTACAGCAAACTCAAAATACCCCAATCACTGAAAGAAACATTGTCCTAGTAACCACTCCCACCAATCAAAACAAGAATGATAATAAAGCATTGCTCATTCAACAAGATGAAGGGTTTAACTAGAATGACATGCAGTTGGGAGTTGAAGAGTTATCTAGTGGGAATGTGGCATGTTATGCTCAGGAATTAGTAGATGAGGTGAATGAACAAAAAGATGAATCGGTTGTGGAACAAAGAGTTGAAGAAGATATGACTGAGATGGTTATTGAAGAAGGATCGAATGTTCAAGATTCAGATTGCTCAGATTCTGAAAGTGAAACCGACTCTGAGGCAAGTTTGAACTCGCTTGATGATGGTGTGGATCAGATATTAGCTGAAGCCGACTTTCTAATCAGCAAGAAGTCGTGTATGGTTGATGATGCTTGCACCCGGATTGACTACTCAAAGTTCTTCTCTGGGAAGGAAGCACGTTTTGCTTTTATGGCTATAACTGATACTTCGACCTGGTAAGTTCTAACTCACTTCCTAAATGTAATGATTGTGTTACTTTGCTAGGAAACTGTGATAGATTCGAAGAACATATTCTCAATTTGAAATAAGACTTGGCCAGTGCTAAAATAGCAAACGAGAGTTTTAGGAAGAATAAAAGACTTTAAACAAAACTCTTGAAAGTTATAAAAAGGATGTGTCTGAGTTAACTAAAACTCTTGCTAATAAACAAGTTGCAATTAATAATTACATCAATAAAATTGAAGACACAAAATTAGAAATGGCCAAAGTCAGATGTCTTTATGAGAAGATGAACAAAAAGTTGGAAAGCTATCTCAATGATATGTGCTGGACCACATTGTTGAACTATTAGTGATTAAAGGAATCCTACTATGTTTGACTAATGATCTTGCTTTTGTCTCAAATCTTACTAACATATCATGGGTCTTAATCACATCTTAAGGTTGACTACCCTTCCATGATGATGTTTATCTTAACAAGACTAAAGCTAATGTGACAACACATGAGGATTCTTAGAGGTCTAAACAAGCATGTGTTGGATTAGAAAAAATAATAATATGATAGGGGGGGTTTCTGCCGAAAAAAAGAAGGAAAGGGAAAGGAAAGGAAAAAGTAAACTTTAACAAATGGGGTAAACCAACATTCTTGATCTTAGGTGTTTTAGGAATATTACCTTATATAGTTAAACCACCAAATCTTGTATTTAATAGTCTTAGAATGAATAATAAGACATGACACTACATTGATTATGTTCCAAGTGGTTAATAGAATGTAAGACTTTAAACTAAGTGGTGGTGATCATTTTTGGACTAGTAGTTTTCATAAATACTAGTGTTGATCACTTGTTTCACAAAAAATGGTTAAGTTTATAAAGAACTAGTTAGTTTAAATTAGGATGTAACAAAAAGAATAAGTAGTGCTACATATAAATATGTTAACTAGTTTCTTGTACTCTTGTTCATATATGTATATGTGCGCCGAAAATATACATATATATACACATATACATGTGTGTAGTGTACACATATTCACATATGTGTAATTATGCTAGTTAAATAAATACTAGGCTTTATATAAAAATCCATGATGTTTCCCATTGTGTTATAAAATAAATGGGCATCCATACATGATTTCGGAAAATCTCTTGTAAACATATAGACTTATGTCACCAACACTCGTTGATACGGGTGAAATTATACTTGTTCGGACATTGCTAGACTATCTCGGGGGACTTGTGCATATAAAATGTCATGAATAATGCATGTAAAATTAAACGTTGACTAGATAGTGTACGGATTTTGACCTGGCTAAATGGGGGTGTCACATTCTCCCCCTGTTGAGGAAATTTCGTCCGCGAAATTCGACGTGACCTACCTGATACCGGGGAATCCTTGAAGAGAGCGGGATACTTCCGCTTCATTTGATCCTCGCGTTCCCAAGTGAACTCGGGTCCACGTCGGGAATTCCACCAAACTTTAACGAGCTTAACTCGGCTACGTCTCAGTTTCTGGACTTTCCAGTCCATAACCTCGACGGGTTCTTCAATAAAATGAAGTTGATCGTCGATATGAATTTCCTCGTGCGGAATGATCAACGATTCAATAAGCACTTTTTGAGGTTCGACACATGAAATGTGTCATGAACTCCACTTAGCTCGTCGGGAAAATTAAGCTTATACGCGACTGGGCCAACTCTTTCCTAGACTTCGAATGGGCCGATATATCTTGGATTTAGCTTGCCGCGTTTACCAAAACGAGGTACTCCTTTCCAAGGAGAAACTTTCAGTAGGACCATGTCGCCTACTTGAAATTCCAGAGGTTTCCTCCTCGTATCGGCAGAACACTTCTGCCTCTCCCGGGCAGCTTTCAATCAGTCCTTGATTTGAAAGATTTTGTCGGTCGTCTCCTGAATCATCTCCGGACCAGTCAAGTGCTTGTCCCCAACTTCTGCCCAACAAAACGGTGATCGGCACTTACGTCCATAGAGAGCTTCGAACGGTGCGGCTCTGATGCTAGTGTGATAACTATTTTTGTACGAAAACTCAATTAGAGGTAGGTGAGCGTCCCAATTACCTCCAAAGTCTATCACACATGCACGAAGCATATCCTCAATCGTGTGGATCGTTCTCTCGCTCTGACCGTCGGTCTGGGGATGGTAAGCCGTACTGATATCTAATTGAGTACATAGGGCTTCGTTCAACGTCTGCCAGAACCTAGAAGTAAACCGACTATCACGATCCGAAATGATGGAGACTGGGATACCGTGTCTAGATACAACCTCCTTGATGTAGAGTTTTTCCAATTTATCCAATTTATCAGTTTCCTTGATTGGCAAAAAGTGAGCAGATTTGGTCAATCGATCCACAATTACCCAAATTGCGTCGTGACCGCTTGCCGTCCTTGGCAACTTAGTTACAAAATCCATTGAGATCTGCTCCCACTTCCACACGGGTATCTCAGGTTGCTGTAACAAGCCGGAGGGTTTCTGGTACTCGGCTTTAAACTTATAGCACGTGAGGCACCAGGGCTTAGGGTGTGTGCTGATGCAAAGATCCATCTTTCTACCAGAGGGTTTCACGGTAGTCTATGCACATCCGGAAAGATCCATCTTTCTTCTTCACGAACAACACAGGTGCACCCCACGGGGAGAAACTCGGGCGGATGAATCCCTTGTCCAACAACTCCTGCAATTGGCTCGAAAGCTCTTGCATCTCATACGGCGCTAGGCGATACGGCGAACGGGCAATAGGTGCAGCTCCTGGAGCTAAATCAATACGGAACTCCACCTGTCTCGGAGGCGGTAATCCTGGCAACTCTTCAGGAAAGACATCGGGAAAATCTCTCACGACAGGGATGTCTTCGATCTTCAGCTCCTTCGACTTCTTCTCCGTCACGTGTGCTAGAAAGGCACAGTAGCCCTTGCGAAGGCACTTTTGTGCTTTCATACAAGATATAATCCGTACAGTTGCTCGGCTGTTCTCTCCTTTGACCGAGAGAACTTCACCACGGGAAAGGGGAATACAGGCAATCTTTTCTCGGCACACGATCTCCGCATGGTTCTTCGACAACCAATCCATACCAACAACCACATCGAAACTTCCCAACTCGATGGGTAGTAAGCCGATAGGAAACTCTCGATCTCCAAAGTTTAAGGTACATCCTTCAATGACTTCTTCCGACTCAATAACGTTACCGTTGGCCAATTCTATAGAGTAACGTGTGCCCAACTTACTAGATCCTACCCCAAGGGTCTTTCTAAAGTGGGTCGACACAAAACTTAAATCGACACCGGTATCGAAAAGTACAGAAGCATAAGTGTTGTTAACGACGACCGTACCGGTAACAATATTGGGATCCTTACGAGCTTCACCAGCTCCAATCACAAAAGCTCTACCGCGAGCTTGGTTCCTCAACTCCGGGCAATCCTTCTTGAAGTGATCCGCAGAACCACACTCATAGCATCCTGGTTTCCCGAGAGGGTTACCAACAACCATAACATGGCAACAGGAAGTCTGTTGCCCGATCCTCTTACGGTAGTCACAAAGAATGCTGTCACATGACCAGACATGATGATAGTTACATTTGTTGCAAAGTGGGTGCGGCCCACTGTACTTCTTGCGTGGCTCGGCCGCAGTAGTAGTAGTTGCAACAAATGCCTAAACCATCCCCGGTTTCTTGTCAGACCTATTTCCACCATTTCTACCCTTCTTGGTATCCGGCCACTTTCTTTTGTCACCCACAGTTCCTTTCTTCTCAACCTCCTTCTTAAGCAATGCGCACATACGCACTGCGTCATCCCTAAGACTATGAGCGAGGGTGATGGCTCCTTGAATGGTGGTGGGTTCAGCAACAGTTTCCATACTACGAATCTTAGGGGAGAGACCCCATATGTACCTTTCAACCTGTTTGTATTTCGGAGTAACCATGTGGGGTACCAGACATGACAGCTCATGAAAACGAGTAGTGTAGGCGGCAATCTCCGCTCCAGACATCGTCAGGTTCCAAAACTCTAACTCAAGCTTCTGCAGCTCACTACAGGGGTAGTACTTCTCCATCAGCATGGACTTCAAATCGCTCCACGAGAGACCATACGTAGCATCTCTTCCCAGCGTCTGAGCTTGCAGATTCCATCAAGTCAAAGCCTCTTCCTGGAAGGTGCAGGTAGAGTACTAGACTCTCTAGTTTTCAGCACAACCGCTGATATCCAGAACTGATTCCATTTTCTCGATCCAATGACATATACAGATCGCTCCTTCCATCCCACGGAAACTCCATGGTTTACAAGCCATGAAAATCTTGTAGGAACAATCATGAACCATGTTCTCACCGTCTGTGTCATAGATAATGAAACATCATCAACAGCAGTAGTGATCACAAGGTCATATGTGTTGATGCACTTTCTGTGGACGTCACTGTCGAATAGACTAGGGTTGAGTCTAGGTATAGTGTTACATGAGATTGTGGTGATCCATAAGGGCATTTTATGGATCTGACGCATTTGTAAAATATAGGACAAAACACATGTTTACCTTCGACCTAAACAAAGTGGGCGAATGTGAAAGTTTTCCACATTCGACCAACACAAATGGGCGAATGTGGAAATACTCCACATTCGACCAGTAACAAGGGGCGAAGGTGGAAACTGGGTTTTGTACTATAAATAGCAATCTCATGTGTTTGTTATCATTTGGTGATTTGAGTTTATGCTTTGAATGCTCTCAAGGGGGAGGTTATGCCCAACCTCCCCCGGCCACGAGATAGACGTTTATCCTACTGATGACAGTGTCTGTAACCGTTTCTGTATTAATACGAATCTGTGATGACGTTGTTATCGTTATATTTCTGTCTCGTCTCGAATTCCCCGTCTGAAACGAGTTGTTTACGCGTAATCGATCCGCGAGTTCGGTCCGTAATCGGATTCTCAATATGGAGCATAGCGAATCGATATTTTACCAGTGTCTTTGTCACTCGTCCTTCGCATGCCATTCCCGACTGATCCACCACTGGAGTCTGTGCGGTTAGCATCGTGCTGCGCAATGGCTTGGGCATTCACGCGGTCTAGCTCTTCGGACGTGGTTAGGAATGTGCTGTCATTGGTATTGCGGGTGTTCTTTCGAGGCAGCATGACTTCTTTCTATCATAAAAGATATAAAAGAATGAGACACATATTTATCGAAAATATTGTCAATCTTGTGCGCTCAAATAAACAACCATGAGATCAACAATAATCGTGACTCGCGTTTTTCAACAACCATCGGGTACCATAACAATAATGCATATTCATATATATAACATAGCATATAACAAGGATACCTAACTAAAGCATGGCATAAACAGATAATAATAAAGAGACATAAATAAAGCATAACATCGTCATTTCATTAATTCATTACGTTTTTAGTACATCGGTTTGTGATAATGATACAAAATAATTAGATCGCTACAACCGAAACCATACAATGAAATGACCCAAAAGATACAACCATAGGTTAGGTTAGGTAACTAGAGCTACAACTACTACAGCTACAACATAACTATTGAGGAGGTGGGGGAAATGCAGCAGCTAAAGGGGCAACGAAAGCCCTAATACTACTGTCTATCTCATCTAAACGGTGCTCAAGAATGTCAACACATCTCCATGCCTCGACTCGCCCACGCTCAGCCTCCATGCGCTCACGCTCGACCACTATACGTCCACCCTCGGCGCCGTCCAGTCGTGCTTGTAGTCTAGTAAGGTGCTCAATGATAGCGGCGTTGGTCTGGCTCTCCGCCTCCGCACTGGCCCCTAGTTCATCCGCTCGCTCACAGAAGTCGCGCATGATTCCATAATGCGTACCTATCATGCCATGCACCGTGTGAAGGGAACGGCGCATGGGCAAGGTACCTAGAGGTCCAGGTGTAGGAGGGTCAGCAGAGGGCTGGGAGGACTCAACATCATGAGCCGAGATAAAGATATCGTCGTCGGAATCCTCGTCGCTATGAGCCAAGTAGCTTGCTACAGAAGGTCGGAAGGTCCGCTTGCAGGGATGGGACCTCCTAAGCAGCTTCTTCCGAGGGGGCTCGGAAGACTCAACAGCATGGCTAGGCTGGACTGGTGCCACAGGCTCCACGGGCTGGGGCCTGCACACACGCTTCCTGGCGGTGCAATTAGTGCGCATACCACCAAGAAACAAACGACGAGAGTAGGAAGACTCCGGCACATCAGTGGGCGGTTCCACTACACGTGGAAGCACAGCTGGCGGCTCCGCAGCCACAGGGGCTGGGACAGTGTTATCCGCAGCATCGCCCTAAGCTCCGTCAGCGAGGCTGTCGGGCTCATCATCTGATACGACGGGGTCAGGCTGCACGTCATCTCCCACAATGTCCACCTCGTAATCCTCCTCGGGCTCCGAATCCACAAAATAACCGGCAATGTCGCTATCACTAGAAGTCTCGGGGACTATAGAGGAATCATCCTCTGAATCCGAAAGGACAATCACATAAGTAGGGGTAGCCATGATCCTGTCAAAATCCAAAGTACACATATATACATCGATAAGCATTAAGAACTCATGTGCTATACTCGCGTGAATACAATGTAGAAAAAGGGCATGGAACTTGAGTAGTGCATCGTGATGAAAACATTTTTCATGCAAGGAAAACTTTCTGTTTGAAAACCGTTGTAGTTACAGTTTAGTTTTTAGAGAAAACTAGTTCGCTATAACCTTGAGTTCTGATACCAATCTGTCACACCCTTCCTAGGCAGAAACACGAGGAGTAACCACGAAAGGTTTTCAATCACAAGAGATGAGCAAAAATTCATTTTTATTTATTTATTAAAGTACCACACGTGTTCAATGACAACAAGTTTCACAAGATATAGTCTAAAACCCTTAGCGGAGTCAAAAGTTTTAAAGACACGGTGTGTGGTGGTCGTGAATGTAAAGCCCAATCGTTTCCCAAGTTCCATCCATGATTTTAGTTACCTGAAAAACATGCATGAAAACTTTGTCAACAAAATGTTGGTGAGTTCATGGGTTTTTGTAAAATGAAAAGTTTAACGAATTCCTTGAATGACCCATCATTGCTTAGCTAGTAGCAATGATGATAAACCATCATGAGTTCATAACCAAGCCTCGACGAGTGGTGCCTCGCACATTGCATATCAATGCAATGAATCGTCATAAAAGAAAAGCAAGCACTCTCATATATCACATATACCGGTTAGAGCGACTAACCGAGATAGGGGGTGTCAACCCAATAGATCTATTCATGCGTTTCTGGCTATATCCATAGTTAATGGTTATAATAAACTAATATACGAGGGCTTTAGAGAGTACTCTTATACACATCGTCTCATGTATACCGGTCGGCTAGGAATTCATTCTAAAAACGAGTAATGATGCATGCTTTTCCCCAAAACATAAAACAGTAAAAAGCGGTCGTGAGAACTCACCTCAAGTCCGCGTGTAGTCTAGCAAAAATGTGTATGTCCGACAACTAGATATCTCGTCCTATATACATACAAGGTACCTTAGATTTATACAAATATGTAATCTTTGGCACTCGTGGTTCACCTGATCTTTAGCGATATGTTAGTTTAGCTTTTATTGGTGACACTATATATTACATGGAAATAATAGTTTGTATAAGAAAATAGATCTTATTTCCCAACATGTAATACTTTCCTTAAAGTATATGTTCCTTTGAAAAAGAGTTGTTTAGTTCATAAACACATTGATCCTTACTATACTCAAATATTATCTACACATGTATTCATACTTACTCATGCGTGTACCTATACTTACATCTATACATATGTGTATTTCCACAGATACCCAAATATAGGGATGTCTATGGGATCTACACTTATACATACCCATATACATATGCATCTTGGTAGTCCATACACACCTCTATTTATGCTTATGAGTTTGTTTTACACATACACATACACATACATCATATATATACACGCACGCATATGTATGTGTGTATACAAATGGACCTTTTTTAGTAAAGTAACATGATACTTAGCTTCTTATACATCTACACATACACATATGTATACGCGCACATAGATACATATGTGTGACGCATACATACATGTGTATGTATGTCCACGCACACACATACATTCATACGCATACATACATACACTAACATCTATGGTGTTGTTTTATTGTAAATAATTACTAGGAACTAAGGTGAACCATGTGTAAATTAAAGAAGTGTCTAAGTTAAGGTTTATACCTCCTGGTGGATCCAAGATGGAAGGCAAAATGCTAGTGCTTCCTTTGTTGCTCCTAATCTTGTGTTGTGTGTGTGTGTGTTTCGAGTGGGGAAGGAGAGCAAAGGAGGTTGTGGTGTGTTGAATGGCTGACCCAAGGCCTCCTTATATAGAGGTGGAGATGAGAAGGTGCAAGGAAAGTGATTAACACTTAAGGTAAGTCAACTCTAATGGATTTGGGTGATTAGAGAATCCTTCCTAATATGGTTAGAAATCTCCAAGTGTTCCATATCCTCCTAGCATATCCAAGGTCCAAATCAACCTTTAAGAGGTCACAAATCACTTGATTATGTTGGTAAGATTCCAAGCATGAGTGACACTACATGTAGTCAACTTATGGAACTAATCAACACATCTTAATATAGGGGTTGACATAGATTAAAAAAAGATTAGAGGGCACTTAGGGTGGGGGGGGGACGGTTTGGTGGTTGCAAGGAAGGGAGATGTTCTCCAAATGTGGTAATGATCTTTCATGGTTCTTGGTGATTAAAGGAATCCTACTATGTTTAGCTAATGATCTTGCTTTTGTCTCAAATCTTACTAACATATCATGGGTCTTAATCACATCTTAAGGTTGACTACTCTTCCATGATGATGTTTATCTTAATAAGACTAAAGCTAATGTGACAACACATGAGGATTCTTAGAGGTCTAAACAAGCATGTCTTGGGTTAGAAAAAAAATAATAATATGATAAGGAGGGGGGGCGGGTTTCGGCCAAAAAAAAGAATGGAAAAGGAAAAAGTAAACTTTAACAAATGGGGTAAACCAACATTCTTGATCTTAGGTGTTTAAGGAATATTACCTTATATAGTTAAACCACCAAATCTTGTATTTAATAGTCTTAGAAAGAATGATAAGACATGACACTACATTGATTATGTTCCAAGTGGTTAATAGAATGTAAGACTTTAAACTAAGTGGTGGTGATCATTTTTGGACTAGTAGTTTTCATAAATACTAGTGTTGATCACTTGTTTCACCAAAAATGGTTAAGTTTATAAAGAACTAGTTAGTTTAAATTAGGATGTAACAAAAAGAATAAGTAGTGCTACATATAAATATGTTAACTAGTTTCTTGTACAATTGTTCATATATGTATATGTGTGCCGAAAATATACACCTATATATATATACACACACACATATACATGTGTGTAGTGTACACATATTCACATATGTGTAAGTATGCTAGTTAAATAAATACTAGTTATACATGTTCGGACATTGCTAGACTATTTCGGGGGACTTGTGCATATAAAATGTTATGAATAATGCTTGTATAATTAAACGTTGACTAGATAGTGTACGGATTTTTACCTGGTTAAATGGCGGGTGTCACAGGTTTCGAGACTGCTCCGGTACGCCACACTCACTACTCTGGGCGAGACATGGTTGGACGTCACGACACAGAGTTCGGGTGTTACGTAGTACGGTTCAGGAGATCGAGGATGACCTGTACCTGACAGGTAAGACCAGGGATCCCATTCTCTATCTCTTGGCTGAGTTGGGTACACGTGTGTATGAGGCATATCAGGGACGCGGCACAGCAGAGGAGCGTGTCGCCGAGCTTGAGGCAAGAGTTTACTAACTTGAGGCGAGGATGATTGCAGCTGTTGCAGCTTTGTCTACTGCTTTCCCACCCCATCCCCGTAGGATATCATGTATTGTGCTTGTAGTAGTAGTAGTAGTTTAAAAGCTTCTAAGGCAGTATGCCATTTTATTTTGTATTCAGAAACAAAATCGTATTAAGTGCGTTAAACTTTCTATGAAAAGTGCGATATTTTGGATTCCTATTTTGTGTTTTGCCATATCCTTGTGATCATGTTTTGTCATTCGTGTTGATTGTATAGTTGTTTTGATTGGTGCATATGTTGACAATATTATACAGTGATATGTGTCTCATTCTTTTAATCTTATGTATTAGAAGAACATGCCTCCAAAAAGAACTACTCGATCGACTTCTGAGGAAGAAGCTTTTCCGACCACCTCAGCGGACCTAGCCAGGGTAATTAAGCAGGCTATCGCGCAACATGAAGCAAACCGCGCTGATTACAGTGGAGGTTCGGGCGCAGCAGGCCGACGCAGAACCCAGGATCCCGAGACTGGTAAAGCTCTTGCCTATCCCTTCTTAGTGTTGATCTTCCCTTATGTTGACTTCATCGACTGATAAACCATTCATTCTGACAACGCAGAAGTAGAGAATACCACGCGTGGGTGTTCCTACAAGATTGTCATGGTATGAAAACCGAGTCAGTACTTGATATCAGTGGTTGTTCAGAGGACCAAAAGATCAAGTATGTCAATTGTACCTTCTAGGACGAGGCGCTGACATGGTGGAACTTACAAGTGTAGACCTTGGGTCGCGAAGCTGCCTACAATCTTTCGTGGACTGAGTTGAAATCGATGCTGATGGATAAGTATTGCCCGCGGAGTGAACTGCAGAAGTTGGAGACCGAGTTCTGGAATTTGTCCATGAACGGGGCGGATATCGCCGCCTATACCACCCGATTTCATGAGCTTTCTCGTCAAGTTCCACACATGGTTACCCCCGAGTGTAAGCGGGTAGAGAGATACATCTAGGGACTTTCTCCTAAGATCCGTAGCATGGTTACCACTGCTGCTCCATCTTCCCTCCAGCATGTTGTCACCCTTGCTCACAGCCTGACCGACTATGCGGTACGTATGGGTTCCCTAACCCAAAAGGAATCCGACTAGGGTGAAGGCTATGGAATGAAGCGTAAGTGGTCCCAATTCAAGAAAGGGAGAGGTGCAGAAGGCAATCTCAGAAAAAAACCCGAAACCGTCAAAGCTTTGGTTGCCACCGCTACTGAAACACGCAAGCCTTACAATGGGCCCCACCCACTCTGCAACAAATGCAAGTACCATCACATGGGGACATTTGACAGCATCAAATGCGAGAAGTGCAAGCGGATGGGACATCCCACAGTGAAGTGCCGGGCCAAGCCAGTTGGGAACAATGATGGGAAACCCGGATGTTTCGAATGTGGAGCCATTGACCATTTCAAGAAAGACAGCCCCAAGCTGAAGGGTCATGCTCGAGGCAGGGATTGTGTCATGGGCGCAGAAGATGCACGCGAAGATCCTAACGTTGTCACTGGTATGTTCTTCGTAAACAATCATGCTGCTTCTGTACTTTTCGATACCGGTGCCGATTTAAGTTTTGTGTCAACCGACTTTAAACAAGCCCTTGGATTAGAGTCAACTAAGTTGCACACCCGTTATTCGATAGAATTGGCCAACGGTAAGACAATTGAGTTTGATGAAGTGTTTAAGAATTGCGCGTTGAAACTAGGAGATCATGAGTTTAGTATTGATCTTCTACCCGTCGAGCTAGGAAGTTCAACGTCATAGTTGGGATAGATTGGTTGTTGAAGAATCAAGCCGAAATCGTCTGTTTTGCCAGAATAGTTCGAATACCGTTGCCTAGCGGAGAAGTTTTGTCCATTCAAGAAGAGTGCCGGAAGACTCCGTTGCGACTCATATCTTGCATCAAAGCCCAGAAGTGTTTGCGGAAAGGCCATTTTGCATTTTTGGCACACGTGATTGAGAAGAAATCCGAGGAGAGAAGAATCAAAGACATCCCTGTCGTGAGGGAATTTCCAGAAGTCTTTCCCTAAGATCTGCCAGGATTGCCACCCCCGAGGCAAGTGGATTTTCGTGTCGACCTTATTCCCGGAGCCGCTCCCGTAGCCCGTTCGCCTTACCGTTTAGCTCCGTCTGAGATGAAAGAACTATCCAACCAGTTGCAAGAACTACTTGACAAAGGGATCATTCGTCCGAGCTCATCACCCTGGGCAGCTCCAGTTCTTTTCGTCAAGAAGGAGGATGGATCCTTTCGCATGTGCATCGATTACAGAGAGTTGAACAAGCTCACAATGAAGAACCGTTATCCTCTTCCCATGATCGATGATCTGTTTAACCAATTGCAAGGTTCGAGTTTTTACTCGAAGATTGACCTGAGATAAGGCTATCATCAGTTGCGTATTCATGGGGAGGATATTCCCAAGACTGCTTTTAGGACGCGGTATGGTCATTATGAGTTTCTAGTAATACCGTTCGGTTTGACAAACGCACCAGTGGTGTTCATGGATCTGATGAACCGAGTGTGTAAGCCTTACCTCGACAAGTTTGTGATTGTATTCATTGACGACATTCTGATCTATTCACGAACACAAGAGGAACACGAACAGCATTTTAGGGAAATTCTTAATCTGCCTAAGAACGAGAAACTGTATGCCAAATTTTCCAAATGCGAATTCTGGATTCGTGAAGTTCACTTCCTTGGGCACGTTGTGAACGAAAAGGGTATACATGTTGATCCAGCCAAGATTGAAGCGATCAAAAATTGGGCTAGACCCGATACCCCAACCGAAGTTCGACAATTTCTAGGGTTAGCTGGCTATTATCATCGATTGATCGAGAATTTTTCCAAAATAGCCCAGTCCCTAACAGTCTTAACCCAAAAAGACAAGAAATTCGAATGGGGAGATCAGCAAGAATCAGCTTTCCAGCTTTTGAAGCTCAAGCTATGCAGCGCACCAATTCTCTCGATGCCAGAGGGAACGGAAGATTTTTGTAGTTTATGCGATGCATCTCAACAAGGTCTTGGTTGTGTCCTAATGCAGAGGAATAAAGTTATTGCCTACGCCTCACGCCAACTCAAGGTGCACGAACGAAACTACACAACCCATGATTTGGAATTGGGTGTAGTAGTGTTCGCCCTCAAGATTTGGAGACACTGCCTCTATGGGACTAAGTGTAATGTCTTTACTGACCATAAGAGCTTACAACATATCTTTGACCAGAAGGACCTCAACATGCATCAAAGACTGTTGGGATCGTGGGTGAGCTCAGAGGGGCAATTATCATGTTTTATGAGTATGCAGCGGAAATAATCTTGACAATCTCAACATCGCCCTCAAGATTTGGAGACGATGCTCCAACTTCCATATCAACTGGTGTTGTCCATGCCACACTTACAGCATGTGAGTATCAAGGTAATCTTTCTCATGCTACCATTTACAAGAAATACTTTGATCTCCAGTACAAGCTCCTGTTTCATTACTTGTTAATGTGCTTGAGTCCTAAGACTGCTGGATGGGATCAGATGCCCTCTGACTTGCAACAAATTTTTCATTCTATAGTTGCAAAACAACCTTTCAGGGCATCAACTTATCTTTTCAATGAACTTGTAATAAACCATAATAAAGAAAAGTTTAAGTTTTTAATATAACCCAGGTTTGTTATGCAACGCCTCATTACAACCATTGGTAATGATGCATTACTTGGTGTAGCCTCTGTCTCTAAAAAGATAGAGGTTCAAACATTTTCAAGACATAACACGCCAGCACATCTGGCAGATGATGACCAAGAGGAAACAAACCCAGTCCTCAAGGAGCCCACATCATCAAAACCCAAAAAGACTTCTACCCCCAAAGAAAAATCCAAAAAGAAGTCTTCACTCAAACCTAAACCCTCAACAAAACCTAATAAGACACCACAGGAAGATGAGATGCCTGTGGATGTCAATGTTCAATCTGAACTTGTTAAAGCAACAACTGGGACATCCTCACAGTTGGCTGCCACATCTCATTCCCAGCCTCAACTGCCTGTAACTTCTCAACAAGTTACAGAGCTTATTTCAAGGGAACCATCATCAGTAGTTGTGACTTCACTTGATTTCACTACTATTACTCCAATGCCTAGGAGTACACAGCTTGAAAGCCCAATTACTGATAATATTAACACTACAATCTCCACAGTAACCAATGCCATAGCTCTCAATGAGTTGGGCTCAGATGTCCCATCCACAAGTGTCATGCCTCAGATTATCATTGAGGTTTCTTCCCATGACCAGAGCTTCTCTGACTTATTAGACATGGATGAGGACATGCCCTTCTCTAACCAAAGAGATGAGGATGAACCTAGACCCCTGAGTCCAGTATCAGAGGTCCAAGGTATAAGTGAAGCTGCTACTACTCCTTTACCACCCAGTGGTGGATTGGAGGACAGTAGTAACATTGCTGAGACTTCACTTATGGCAACTGCTGCCATGGGTTCTGAACCCTTGGACATAACAGCAGGAAGACCCCAGAACCAAGAACAAGGGGCCCATGACCATCTGGAACTGGAACCAGGTCATGGTAAAACTGTCTCAACAGAAGACAGGGATTCAGATGATGCCATTAAATTGGTTGATGAGTCAAAAATCACAGAATTGACGGCCAAAATAGAAGGTCTTGAGTCTGAGGTCTGCAAACTCAAGGAGTTGCTCACCAATAAGGCTCAGGATAAAGACCACTCAACCCAAACATCCCCAAGAGTGGCATCTCCAGCGAACACAGCAGGAGATCACCCATACACATCACCTTGTATACATGCCACCAATTCAGGACCTGGGAGCATAAACATAGACCACTTATGCAACCCCCAGGGCCCTCTCTACCAAATGTTCCATCAGCTCATCAATGCACATCTTAAAGACTTCACAGTCCAGATGGAACAAAAATACAACACACAACTTACCATGCTGAACAATGCTTTAAATGACAAAGTCTCAGAGATCTCAAGACGACAGGAGGACTTAAGAAGACAAATCCAACACCTTACAGGTGTAGCTCCTCCTGCTCCCTGGTTTCAAGAGGCTGATGAAGCCAAAAAGGGGGAGAAAGTGTCTGAAAAGATTGATTTAGAAGCTTCCAAGAAGGCAAGGGAAGCTGAACAAAAGAGAACTCATGAGAAGACAATAGCTGGTAAGAAGGGTGCTGTACAAACATCACACCTGCCCACTGACCTTCCCATTACTGAAAAAGAAACATCAACAAGGGAGGTCAAACTTCAATACAGGAAAAGGAAGACAAGGGGAACAACTGATGAAACTTCTGAAGACCCAACTACTGAAGACAAAACTGCTGATACTCAACCATCAGTAGTTACCAAAATTCAGAAGACAACCCTTGCCTTTTCCAAACCCATTCCTGATCCTTCTGATCTGGACCAAATGCCTATCTCTCAGCTCATCAAGCAAAGGGATACACCAGAACAGAAGGAAAAGGATGAACAAGCATCACATGAAGCAAAGGAGAAAGAGATTCCTGTGGAGAGGAATGAACTTCATAAACAGATGGCTTGGGAAAGGGTAAATGAAGAAGGGATTACAGGTGAAGATGAGAGAGTCAAAGCCTTTCAAGGGTACCTGCAGGAGTTGGCAGAAGCTGCAGAGACACAGGTTGAATTTGATAGACAACAGGCCATAACCTTCATATTGAAACATTCAAAGACCAAAAAGGCCAACATCAAGAACCTGCCCTTGAAAGACTTACAGTTAAGGGTTGACAAGCTGGAATCAATGCTGAAAGCTAAGAAGAATGCTGAAAGGAGAACTCAGCTTGTCAATCAACTTGTAGCTGCAAAGATTGGTAGCAAAGTGCAGTTGCTGAAGTGGAGTGAAGCTGACCTACTGGATGCATACAACAAACTTGAGCAAAAGAAAACACATCCAGCAGGTCAGTCTTCATCAGAAGTTATAAAATCTAAAACTCTAGCTTCAGAACAAGTGTCTAAAGAGGCTTCACCTTCCAAAGCCAAAGCTTCCAAAGCCAAGGCTGATGTGTGTATGGAAGGAAAGCCACAGGGAAGAGACTCCAAAGCCAAAGCTCATCAAACAGTTGAAACTACTCAGCAGGATCAATCCAAGGCTGCAACTGCTGATGAAGCTACAAAGTCTACTGCTGAAGGTCAAGAGCCTTCACAGCCACTTCCCAGGGACTCAACATCCACAGTTCTGGTGGTGTATGAGAACCCAGCACCTACAACCATTGTCACCCCCTCTGTGTCAACCTCCAATGCCAAGATTAAGAGATGGTACTGCACTCCAAGTTTACAAATGGTCATTGAGAGAGAGGATGGTGCAAGGCAGGTGTTTCAAAGGGCAATGGACGTACTGAATATGTCAAATAGAGATCTTCAAGATCTCTACACGATCAATTTGGATATGTCAGTTTGCCCTAACAAGATCCAAGCCCAAGACAAGTACAGACAAATCAGACATAACATCAAGAACAGGCTGGAACTTGAATAAGTGAATCAATAAAGCTTCTAAGCTATCAGCTAAGGTTTTGGCTTCATCAATCCAGGGGGAGATTGTTGGGTTAAAGAGGATTAATGAACCACAAAACCTTAGTTGATCATTCACATAATAATAATAATTAAGTATAATAACTACTGATTAATAAAACAGGCAACTTCTGAAGACAAAAGAGAACTACTGATGGACAAGTTCTGAAGACGAACCAGACAAACCTCTGAAGACAAAGTCCTGAAGTACAAAAGACAACTACTGAAGAATGAAGGAAACTACTGATGAAGAAACTACTGATGACCAACTACTGATGAACTTGTTCAAGGACATACCAGACAACTTCCGAAGAACAAGTTCAGAAGTACTGAAGAACTAACTACTGATGTAATTACTCATCAGAAGTTAGCATTGGTCATCAGAAGTTGCAAAGTACTGAAGAACAACTTCTGACGATTTACTCATCAGAAGTTTTACCAAAGCATCAGAAGTTTCAGATTCTCAGAAGTTAGCTTTAACAGTTGTTGTCTGTATAAAGCAGCAGTAGTTAGTATATTAGTATTTTGTTTTCCACTAGGTATTTGTTAATGTATTTAGTACATCTAAGAGTAGGTGGAAACAGTCAGGTATGTATTCTATAAATACCTGCTTACCACTAACCTTTAGACTTGCACTTGGCCACATGTATTCATACATTTGAACATTTGCCTAATAACATACAAATATTTAAGTTAAATCTATCATCTCACTTATGTTTGTTTTGTTATTAATTCATGTTGTGATAGCTTAATCCGAGGGGGAGTCTGAGTTACAATAAGGTTAGTCACATGGTGTCAATTGTCAAGATTATTTCCGCTGCATACTCATAAAACATGATAATTGCCCCTCTGAGCTCACCCACGATCCCAACAAAGACGATGGGTTGAGCTACTTAATGACTACGACTGTGAGATTAAGTATCATCCAGGAAAGGCAAATGTCGTAGCAGACGCATTGAGCCGAAAGGAACGTGCCAGAACATTGCGTGTCCGTGCGTTGGGCATGACCATTCATACCGATCTCACAGCCCGTATTCGTCAGACTCAGCAAGAAGCTCTCAAGGATAGTAATATCGGGCATGAAGCTCTATACAGTCAGGTTAATCAGTTAGAAACAAAACCTGATGGGACAAAATATTTCCTAAACAGAATATGGGATCCATTGTATGGAGGATTGCGTGACCTAGTTTTGGATGAAGCACACAAGTGCAAGTACTCGATACACCCCGGTGCAGATAAGAGGTACAAGGACCTCAAGGAATTCTATTAGTGGCCTAACCTCAAGGGTTGCATTGCAACCTATGTCAAACATTGTTTAACATGTTCGAAGGTCAAGGCAGAATACCAGAAACCTTCAGGTATGCTTCACCAACCAGAGATACCCGTTTGGAAATGGGAGCAAATTTCTATGGACTTCATCACCAAATTGCCAAAGAAATCTCATGGTCATGATGCAATTTGGGTAATTTTTGATCGTCTAACAAAGTCTGGACATTTCGTGCCCATCAAGGAGACAGACAAGACGGAAAAATTATCGAGGATATACATCAATGAAATCGTGTCCAGACACGGTGTGCCTATCTCCATAATCTCTGATCGGGGTAGTCACTTTACTTCAAGGGTTTGGCAATCATTTCAAGAAGCTCTTGGTTCCCGTCTAAACCTGAGCACCGCTTACCATCCTCAGACAGATTGACAAAGCGAAAGGACCATTCATACACTGGAGGATATCCTTCGAGCGTGTTTAATTGATATTGGAGGGAATTGGGACACGCATTTGCCGTTGATCGAATTCTCTTACAACAACAGTTACCACACCAGTATCAAAGTAGCACCTTTTGAAGCATTGTATGGGCGCAAGTGCCGATCCCCAGTGTGTTGGGCAGAGGTAGGGGACAAGCAGATGACAAATCCCGAGCTCATCCAGGAGACGACTGAAAAGATTTTTCAGATCAGAGACAGGCTAAAAGCTGCCAGAGACAGACATGAGAGTTATGCGGACAAAAGACGCAAGCCTTTAGAGTTTCAAGTAGGAGACAAAGTGTTGCTAAAAGTATCTCCATGGAAAGGGGTTCCCAGGTTTGGAAAACGTGGGAAGCTAAATCCCAGATACATAGGTCCATTTGAAATTCTTGCACGAATTGGACCGGTTGCATACAAACTCAAGTTACCGCAGAAACTCAGTAGCGTTCATGACACGTTTCATGTCTCGAATCTCAAGAAGTGTTTTACTGATAAATCATTGATCATCCCTCCAGAGAAGATCCACATTGACAAACAAATTCATTTCATAGAGAAGCCACTCGAGATAACAGATTGGAAGATTCAGAAACTTCACCGCAGTCAGGTCAAGCTAGTCAAGGTACATTGGGATTCCAAGCGTGGACCCGAATTCACGTGGGAGCGTGAAGACCAGATGAAACGAAAATACCCACATCTCTTCCAGGAGACCACCAGTTCAGATGACCAACACCGAAAATTTCGCGGACGAAATACCTCTAACAGGGGGAGAATGTGACACCCGTCGAAATCACAGGTCATGTCCGTACATTTAACTACACATAAATACATTGTGCATAGCATTACATGTTATCATTTGCATCATAGTTGGACTATACAGGGTTCCAACGAGTCAATACCAAAGCACACAGTGTAACAAGTAGACACACTAGTTAGTTCAGGGCTTTAGTTCATCCAATAAGTCATGCTAGACTACAGGAAACCCATGCAAAGCCATGCAATTGAACATACGATTCCAAATTGTTAACCGACAAGAACAAAGACAATCAATGTTCATTCTTAAGAGGTTTCCAACATATGTTTGGAAATAACAAAATACCTCACACATACATGTAAAACTACACACACGGCCACCTACATACATACACGAATGCATTCATACATACATACTCACTTACTAGTCACCATTCTTATCCTACAAAGAGACTCTACACAAGAATGGGATCCACAAACATTCTACAACCTCCAAGACATGTTGATTTACCATAAGAATTCCATATTCTTTCGCAAAGGCCATCGATCACCACACCACCATCTAATAAGTCCAAAAACCTAGGTGTTTTCACTAACAAGGGACTTTGTAATCTCACTTCATGAACATAGATAGTTTTGACTTCCTAAATTGTGGATTTACACTCATGCATTTCGGCCCATGTGTTCCCAAGACAAGCTAAGTGGTACAATGGATCAAACTAGCCCACACATCTACACTATACATACATACCCACACGCATACATATACACGCATGTATACATCCACACACAACTCCATAACCCAAGTTCCTAGACTTATACTAACCTAGTAACAACATACATTCCATGGTCATCCAACCTAAGTCAACATGCCTAAACAATCATGTCCATTTTCCCATAATTTTCTGCCCCCAAGAATGTGCACACAATCAAACAAAAACACTAGTCTTCTTTTTATACCAACATGGTAAGAACATGAAAAGCATGAACCTCCACACCTTGCCATCCAAGACTTGCTCTTTCCCCATGTATTTCGGTACTACCCCACCCCTATAAGTCAGGCCAAAAACCCCAAGTCAACACATTTCCTTTACAAGGCTCCTAGAGAATACACATTAAGAAGGCAAAGGGTTGACTATCCTCAATTGTGAACCAATGAAACCATACCCATCCTCTCACCAATCGGCTATATATATAGAGCCATGGGTACATGAGGATCACACTACAAACTTCACATAACTCACAAACACTTGAACCCTCCTTCCTTTCCTTTGTATACCGTTCGGCCGAGCCAAGGGGGACCCGAGAGGTGTCTTGTTCGATCACTAGTCTTCACCATTTGGTGTCACAAGTGGCTAGCAAGTCTTTAAGAGTCATTTGGAAGGAAGTTCGCTTGTTTTTCTTTATTATCTTCGGCTATACACGAGTGAGGTATAATACCCGAACCACTTTCATTCTTTCTACATTTCGATTGCATGTGGTCATCACCCGAGCACACACACACTCGCACACACCCTTAACAAGAAGTTTTTCAAGATAAACTAACCAAAACACTTGTGTTTCATGTTAAAAGGTTCAATACAATAGCATATACCTACTAACCCACATATATACGATTATGTACAACTTGGAGCCCTTACTTGGACATACGCGTACACCCACACATATATTTGAATGTATGCGTGAGTGTATAGGGTCAAGGCGGACCCAAATCTAAGCCAAAATCGTTTAGTTTTGTAACATATACTAAGTTATGTTTTGAGAACATGTGTTAAGATCAACAAGAACATGTGTTAATAACCTTAACACAGTGGTTTTCTTAGAAATCTATGTTAAACACCTAAGTGTAGGTACATTAAAAAACAAAATGTAAAAATATGTTAATTTTATACAATATTGTAGTTAAATATGTCCATACCGTACCCTAGACTTGTATATCAAAGACATAAGTAACCCTTGGTGACCCTAAGCAAGTCACAACATTTGTTTTGCCAAAAACAGAATAAACATAGCCACATGAATAACAAAACGAACAATTACTAACACGTACAGTGTGTGACACACGTGGATAGTGGTACAGAAGCCCCTAGTCCATAGGTGTTACAGTCGGGTGAACAATTGCATGGTAATTAGAGCCAAACATAGACCTAAATTGCTTTTAATTGCATTTAGGGTTCCTATACCAGACACACCGCATCAGATTCAGTTCAGTCTAGCATCCAGACATCAAGTGAGTATTCACGGCCCCTTTTTAAAGTCTTTTTACATTTTGGGGGAAAAACATGCGTACAGTTTTCATTTACATACATGACTATTATGTGAACATGAGAGAAAAAGGTTCAGGATCCATTAAGCCCTCGTGTCATACATTTCCCCATAACCATTAGCTACGGACTAAGCCATGAAACACCAGAATAGATCTATTGGGTTGACACCCCCACTCTCGGTCAGTCGCTCTTACCGGATGACAGATACCAAGAGAGTGCTTGTATTTCACATTATTTCATTGTCTTTAGTGTACAATGGGCGAGGCACAACATGTCAAGGTTTGGTTATGGGCTCATGTCAGATCACATGATGATTATTACCCTAGCTAGGCAGTAATTTAGTCGGTTTTGGTTAACATGTCCAGTCATACAAACCTGTGTACTCACCAACTTTATGTTGACCCATATATTTTACATGCATGTTTTTCAGGAAATTAGCATGGAGCATGGAACTTGGGAAGGTCGCGTGCGGGCATTTATGGGATACCATCTTTTGAACTATAGTTGTGACGTTTTGACCTAAACATTTTACACAATGGTTTTTAATCCAAACAATTAATGTTATGTTTTTGTAAGACTTGAATGTTAAATGGTAATTCCTGTTTTATTTAAATAATGCTCGTGTGACCTTTGTGCTTGGAAATCATACAAAGATAAACAAACAAGAATTAGATAAGAAGATAACACAACAAATAACTAAAAACAAACTACTACTAATAATAATAAAAGTCTACAAATCGAAATGGGTTCAGAGATCATAGAAAGATAAAACCATAGTGAATGATCAACACAAGAACATGGCTGCTTATAAACAAGCCTTCCATCTCCTAGTGTTATGTATCTAGTGCAATCCTCATGACCCTCGATGTTTTTTTGCATGAACTACTTTACGATCACATTCTCGGCCAAGATAATCAAGGTAGGACTAGGCCTAACCTTGGTGCGATCTTAGGATGGCCCTAAGGCCTCCCAAAAGACCCCAAGATCTCTGGAAGAAGCTTGGAAGTCGGCCCAAGAAATCACAAGAAGGGATACCAAATGATTGAGTTGAGCTTGCTATTTATAGGCAAATCAGGCCTTGCACGCCAATGCATCTTGTTGTGGCACGCCCATGCACGACAGCTGGAACTATTGCACAGTACTTTCAAGCAGAATCTGTTGGGTGTCGACCAGTGCACGGCCGTGCACACCCGTGCACGTCGGTAACGTTGACTTTTTGCCTTCTGATGACTTTGAAATGTTGACTTGTTGACCCGAGACAGGTGCACGGTCGTAAGCACGGCCGTGCAGCATCTGATACAGAATCTAAGTCGTCAATTCCTTCCCGAGTTTTGCTTCTTTGTCTTCTAGTTTCCCAGACTGATTTTATTATCGTTTAAGCCTCGAAATGTTCATCACACATACAGGGAACATGCTGCGAGTCTCGTATCCTCAGGAATCTCCATTTTTAGTTGTTCTTACCCGAAAATCACTTATTTTCTGTGGAGCTCCAATTTCCTGAAACATACAAATAGGAACGATTAATTAGCCAAAATCAGTAATTTAAGCCCAGTCCTTCCCTATTGTGAGACTAATTATGCATGTTTTAAATGTTAAAAGCACGACACATCAGTAGAGTACACAAGTTGCTTACGGATAACCTCAATATAATCACGAGTTACGATGAAGCTTTGTGCAAATTCCTTGATACGGGAGTATGTCGTGTGTGTGGGAGCCATAATCATGATAGTTATTAATACACCTAAAGCGTATCATTTTAAAGCGTTGCATAATGGTTTGCAAGTGAGCTTATGTGGATAATAATATCAGCAATTGCCAAGTTTACAGTTTATAAAGTTTAAAATTAAAAGAACAACTATATGATTAAATTTCACATTAACTGATATGATTCTCTTACCGTAAAATCACAAAAAGTTCATGTTTATACATATTTACTTACTGCATTTCATGTTTACTTTCAACAATTTATGAAAAACTAAAAAAAAAAAAATTCGTGTGTTTTAGCGTAAATTCCAGAAAATCCAAAATTTTTACATTTTTATTTTAGTTTCGATAGCTGGTGTTGGAAACTAATCATTGTCTGAAGTTTGGCATGCCGAAATTACCAATTTGAGTTTTGAACTGAAAGATTTTCCATAATCATCACTGTTTAAATCTTTGAATGTTTGCTGGTTATACAAAAATGACAAAAAGTGCAACGAATTGGGCAATTTAATACAAATCAGTGTTTAACAAAGTCCATTCGTGATTTCGAAGGGTCGAATGAATGATTGTGACTGTGATTCGTGCCTTATTTGAGTTGAATGAAAGTTATTTTACAAAACCATTTTATTTCGTACCTTAATTGGTCCGAATGAAAACATTTTGTCTCAATTACTACCTTAATTGGTCCGCATGAGAAAAATTTTCTTCATTCGTGCTCTCAACGGCACGAACCAAAGTGTTTACATAAGGCTGTTTCCCATTCGACCCCATCACTTTTCCATTCTGAACTATTGTTACTATAATCCAATCACTAAGGGGGAGCTTTTGAATTTGTTTCTCATCATTTGACAACTTGTTTTAAGTTATCTCAGGTACTCAATGGTGGAATTCCAGATGTTTTTGACCGCTGAATGTTCCAGAATTGGGGATTCTTAACTAACTGAAACCCTAACTACAATTAAACAATATCTGACCAAATTTAACTTGATTTTTTCAATGGAATGTGAATATCGATCGTTTTAGGGGTAGAATGATCCATAACTTAGGGTTAAAACTTGGTTTAAAAGATTTTGATGTTAATCCGAGCCCTAAGTTAATAGAAAACATTCGATAATCTGGGTTTAAGAACAATTGATAGTTGAAATGTGTTGATCGAAGGTTTTAGGAGATAATGAAACAAAAATCATGGTTTAAATCTATTTAGATAATCAAATTGCATTTTCAAAATTTGCCTAGTCCCATTCGTGCCATTTAGGGTACGAATGAAACAATTCTCATTCACTCGGGCTAACTAAAACTCATTCGGACCCACGATGGTTCGAATGAAAATGTCAAAATTTTCTAAGTATCAATCCGAATACTCGTCTAATAGAAATTTTGATTGTTTATGTCTGTGTAGAAATGGTTGAATTGAAATTCAAACCCAAGCATAACAATTGTGCTTATCTTGGTGAAGTTGATGACAAATACGAGATGTTTCGAGGCATCATTTGTAACATCCCAACCGATGACGAAAACATTAAGGTTTCACGTAATAACGATTGTACAATAGCACATGGAACTAGTATTTCACATATATTATTTATCTCAAAATTTGGTACATACAATTACAAATTGAGTAAGATACAACAATCTCTAATTATATTCTAAGGCTCCATGCATCCTATGTAACCCAAAAGCTCATGAATCCTCCAGATAATAAACCCTGAAACATGTTAATTTAGAAAGATGGGAGGGGGTCAACTATAAATAGTTAGTGAGAATACATAGGTTTTGTCATGGCATAAAAACATAATTTTTATAACAATTAACAAGTCAGTGATGTATCTAGGACAGCTGGTGAGAACAGAACCTACTGGGAATTAAGTATGGATACCAACCATGTGACTAAAATGAATCAATGAATCTCATGTATCAATGAATCTTAAAAAACATTATCACCACAGTTAAGTTCAACACAAGTGCGCAAAGATAACAAAGACTTCATGTAATTGCTTATTGAATCAAGAAATTTTTTTGAACATATTTCATCCCAAAAGTGTAAAACAGTAAAAAGGGGCTATGTAAACTCACCTTGATTGATGATGATAAAGTTGCAAGAAATCAATGAATTGTGCTTGAACCTTAAATGCATAGTAACTTGATAAGTATTTATAACGAGGCACTCTGATTCTATAACAACCTGGGTATAAATATATTTGAGATTAATTTGACTAGGACTTGTTGACTAAATGATAGTCTGGCGACATAGATCTTTACAACTCTTGATTATTAATGTCAGTGCTTTAAACAAGCTTATAGGTTTTATCCTAAAATAATATATATTAAATATATTGCCATAATTCTATTGACATTTGACTTTCTAATATGTTTGGAAAGTTTATTATGCTATATATAAACCTTTACCTAACAGCAAGATTTGAAAAGAAAAGAATTATTCAAAACATTAACTTTGTTCATGACTCACAAATTTTGTTTGCGACACTAAAAAAACTCGATCATATACTTCATGTTGTTATTTGAATTTCAAATTTATCAAATTTAATAGTATTAGTATATTGTTTTGTTTCCATGGAATTTTAACTACTATTTCTTTTACTCTGTATAATTAGCGAACTAGAATACAATTATATATAAACATGCTTATTAAAATTACTATCATTTTAACTTTTATATTGGTATTTCAACTTTGAATTATTGTCACCTTAGCTCCCTAACGTTATAACTAAATTATAAAAAAATAATCACAAATGTGACATCATTGACTATCTTCGTAGATCGAGGATTGTTTACGCCATTTCGCAGCTGCATACTATCTATAAAGATCATCAGAAAGAGTTTTGGGCAAATGCGCCACTTGATTTCTTTGACAGAAAGACGGTGATCCTTAGTAAAGTTCAAGATAAGGTCATATTGGTTTCTGAAGAAGACTTTTGTAGAGTGTTATGACTGAATGATAAAGAGTCTGATCCTATCAAGTTGTTGTGGAAAGTACAAAGGGGATGTTTCTTGAGATCCATGTGTTTTGGGAAGATTACAGACTTCCAGTTGAACAAAACCAACGTGTGCGCACCATCCAAGTATCTTCTACACGTTGTAATCCATGTTTTTGCACCGATTAGAGGAGGATTTGATGTTCTTCGCGACGCTACTTGTTCTATGGCTGTGGCTCTTGTTCTCGACAAGGAATTTAATATCTCAGGGATGTTATTTCATCATATGAAAGAAGTTTTTGATGGTACGAAGACAGACAAGTTCATGATGTATCCGAGATTTCTCCAAAAGATCTTTGATGACAAGTATGCAGATCTCGTGAAGCATCCATCTCAGATAGGGAAATTAAGAGCATATGAACGTGATGACTTGGAACAGAATGACGATTTACAAAGGGAAATCATAAAAGCCACCAACAAGAAGATTGTTTCGTCACTTAGTGAATCCGAGATTTGTAGCCCCTCTAAAAGATGATTGGAGACATAAGGAAAGTGTTCTTCAATGTCTAAGAGGAAAGGAAATAAGACATTGTTGATAGATGAAGACACAGAAAGTGATGAAGTGTTTGATTCAAAAGTGGAAAAGACTGAAAGTGATGTGGAAGTCAATCCCAAGGTCACCGGTGATTTTGTGACTCCAAATCCTATTTATGAGTTAGTTGTTGCTCAGATACAGAGAGGATTTGATAAAGGTCCTGACTTTGATCCTGCAACTAAAGCATTATATGTTGAAGATGATTTTATTGGTTCTCCTAGAGCTCCAAAATCAATAAAGCGTTGACGTTTGAATTCAATGTCAAAGAAAGAATCCAAAAGAACGAAAAGAAAGAAAGATGTTGAAAGTTTGCTTAAAGGAACAAGTTCTTCAGCTGTTCCAACTGCTTCAACAACAACACCACCAATCGTTTCTCCAGCAAAAGAACCAGAAAAGAAGAAAAGGAAAAGTTCAAAAGAAGTAGAGGTTGTGAAAGAAAACCAACAGCAAAATGTTCATAGCAAAATCCATATGAGGTGTCTAAATCTTTGAAGGAGATGTTATCTAGCTTTGATAAATCACCATCAACTACACAGCAAGAATCCATTTCTCAAGCTGTTGTTTCTGCTTCTCAAGATGCATTGAATCTAATGCAACAGCAGATTACCAGGTTGATGAAGTCCTTTGATGTTGAAAAAGATGTTACTTTGGAGAACCAAGATAAGATTAAACAACTTAAAGAGAATGAACAAGACATGTTGAAGATCATAGCAAAGTCAAAGGAGAAACAAGATCATTTAGAAAATGAAATTATTGACTTGAAGCTTGAGAATTCGAAGCTGCAATTGTCGAATGTCAAAAATGAAAAGCGTATCGTTGCAGTGGAGAAAGAGAATGAGAAGTTGAAGAAAACCATCGACAAACTGTACCAAAAAGTTTCAAAGTTGAAAGGTACAGAACAGACTAAAGATGAATCTAGTGAATAGTCTGAAGAAGATGATGAGGATGATGATGATGATGATGAGGATAAAGAGGAAGAGAAATCAGATGATAATGGTGGATCTAATGATGATGATGATGATGATGATGATGATGGTGATGATAAAGATGATGAAAGATCAATAGATTCTGATGATGTTGATGAAGACATTGAGAATTATTCCTATGAGAAGAGATAGAAGAAAGAAGAAGATAAATCAGCTAGAACGAGGACAGTTGATTCGGGAAAGATGACAGATGTTGATGAAGAAAGATTAAAGAAAATGTTAAAGAAGGGATATGTCTCAGCGAGATTCACTTCAAGGTTCAGGGATATTTTCATTTCTGATGATATGAAGTATTGTTTGGAATATCAGGATCCTGAGATTGAAAATGGTGAAGTCAGCGCCACAATGACCAAAGAGATTTTAGAAGGCGTTGCTCAATAGGCTGGTATGACCTTAGAAGATTTGGCCAAGAAGTAAGAGATTCCAAACATACCGATTATTAATCCAGGACATCATTTAGATGATTCGAATGTGAACGATTTTGATGAGATAGAGATTGAAGATATTACTCATGAAGAATATCCTGAATATTACAACATCAAAGACAACACGAGTGTTCAATTTGTTGATGATGAGATCCTGAGAGAAGCTGAGAAAGTAGCTGACAAAAAGGGTAAAGATGTGATTGATGAAATCTTTACAGAAGCTGAAAAAGAATACATGAACAAGCAATCAGATTCTTTGAAGAATTGTTTTAGAAGATTGCAAGAAGAATCTGATAAACGTCCACTACCGTCAATTCAGGGAGAATTTTATCACTATCATAATCAGATTTTCAAAGGGAGAGCGATAAGCTGGAAATTCTTTCCTCAGCTTAGATGTGTTGGTATCAAATGTGAGAGAGGAATTCTGTATTTTAGTCGTATTCATGATATCAAGACTCTTCCATACTGGGCTGTACGTGATGTTTGCAGACACAAGTTGATTGGAGCTGATAGATTATTAGAGTGGATGGCGGATAAGATGACGAGAGAAATTTTAACGAAGTGGGACGTCTTCAAGCCACAATATCCTCATAGAATTGTTAACAAGAAGATCAATCCATTGAACAATCTTCCTTATGTGACGTTGAATTACAAACCTGATACGTGTATGAAGAAGATCTCATTAATGCCGATTGAACAAGATATTAGCAAGAATTTTTCTTTCTGGTATTATGATTGGGGAGCGGGAGAAGCTGTGATCGTTATGAATAATGAAGACAAATTAAAGTAGTGCAAGAAGATCAGAATATTTGATCCGATGTGGTTAATCAATTGTTCGAGGATTGATATTGAAACGTTATATTTCAATCCTATTCACTTTGATGCTTTAGATATCGAGCAAGCATGGAAGTTTCAAGTTGTGGTTAAATTTTGCTTTGCATTTGTGGTTCATTCTAACTGTGATTACAAAGGATTGTTGGGGAAGTATTCTATGAAGTTGAGGAAGCAAGCTGAAAGCATAGAGATACAAAGTTGGACGCTGGAAAGACAAAGAACGCTAAAGACAACTTGAAGGATGTTATGCGTGACAACAAGTGAAGAACTCGAGCTACAGACAAGGGGGAGTCTGTAGATGCATATTTCATATATATATATATATCCGTAGGTTTCGGGTAGTTTAGATCGTTAATTGTCAAATGTAATTTGTATTTTGATGCTTAAAGTTTTGGTTCGGGTCAACGAGAGGTCTGTTTTCATTCGGAGTATTACAGGTTCGAAGGAACTCGTTCGTATTCACGATAGGTCGAATGAAATGTTTGTTTATAGAGGGTAGTTGGGCAACGGTTACAGTGAATTTTTGTCAGTTTGTTTGTGTTCATCAGCACCAATACTCTGTCCAGAAAACCCTAGTTTGAAGAGTTTATTGTTAATCGAGTCTGTAATCGTTTATTTTAAGTTAATGATTAACATAAACGAGGAAAATGATTTCTTATGTGTTTTGACACCGGTTTTCATCATTTTGCTTGACTGTTAGGGTTTCCGCACCTGATGATTCAGATATCTTGTTGATTAACTGTTGATTGATAAATTTATGGTCATACAATACCGCACCACTTCCATTGACCATAAACACCGAAAAAGCTCGTGAAACAAAAGTTATAAAAAAACGAAAAAAACAAATAAAACCAAATGAAAAGTAGACGTAAAAACGTTGAACCCTTAACGGCTGTTACAACATGTTAATGCGCAAAAGTTAGACCGACACGTCAAACATAGTAAATAATTAAGTTGATCTAGGAAGTGCGCGTTGCGGCGCGGCTATTAAATGGAAAAAAGTTGACGTAAATATGTTAATCTATACATGTACATTGTGGCATGTGTTAAGTTGCAAAGTTTAGACAAAAACATATAACAAAAAAGTTTGTAAAAGATACAAAGTATAGGGGTAAAAACTAAAAACCAAAGTAGAACAAAATAAGAAAATATTCAGAAAGCATACTGTACCACCATGAATGCACATACACCTTGATAATTGATAATTAGTAAATACATATAAATAACTATAATAATATACATTACATAAATAAAAAATGAATTATTAGTCATATGTGACATTTCTATTTGCTAACTAAGGTATAAGTTAGATTTCCAATAGGAATATTTGGGGAAAAAAATAGAATATTTATAGTGTAGAGTTTAAATAAGAAGAAAATGTCTTCTAAAAAGAAAACTTAATTCATAGTGAAGGATAATTATGATATTTGGATGACAAATATATGATTAAAATTTTATATGTGTAGGATAAACGTATGATAATTTTGGATATGGGTAGAATAAAGTGTTCATGACTAATTAATTTAAAAGAACATAATTGCTGTTGAGAATAGTTAAAATATGTCACTTGTTCTTTTTGTTTTCCCATTAAAATTCTTCTCAAATGATCATCTCATACATACATATGTATGTGTGTATATATAGTGGGTCAAAATATAATAGAGTTATATATGAATTTATAAACATAACTTATATTAGGGTGCATGTATATACGTACAAACATATATATATATATATAGGAAGTTTTAATAGAAAACTTATAATTAGGGAAAGAACTAGGCCTATAAATATTGCCCTTGTGCTTGTAATTTGTAATTTTTGCCCTCATTTTACATATACACGCCGAAGTGCTGCCCGTTTGTGATTTGATTTATGTGAGTGCTTTATTGTTAATATTTTATACTTATCTATCACAACTAACAACAAACCGGTCCGTTGATTTCGCCTTCAAATCGGCCACGCGCGTAGTATCATTAACGCGTGTTGTTAGTGTTGGTTTGCATCAGATCTGGATCTATAAAGCAATTGTTCAAATTTTTTGTTAAAAAGGGTTTTATGCTAATACTGGGTTTTTGATTGATTTTTATTAGATTGGATTGAATTTTGAGATGTGATTGTTGTTTTAGTTTCCAAATCATATTTAGAAAGTGTTTGAATCAATTGATCATGAAAAACAACGTTAAATTGTTCCAGATCTGAGATTTTGTGTTCTTGGTGATTTTTGATAATTTTGTATTATAATTCATGTTTTTGAAGTATTTTGGGCATTAGAATCGTGTTCTAGAGTGTAAAGGACCGGTTTTGATGAAAAGAACTATATGATCATACAAGTAGAACAATCTAGGTGCGAAAACCCTAGATCGTATGCAATATGATATAGATCAATTCAGATACAATCAAATACCTTTTCAATCATGATTTCATTAATAAACATTGTTAACTTTGCTTTACAAATAGGTTTACAATGAAATAAAACACTTTCAAAAACTTCTAGAACTTAGAGAGAATATAGACCCGACACACACAACCAAAATAACAAAACTTAACATCTAAATAAAACGTTAAGCTTTGTTGGATCAGTGGTCTCTTTTAGTGAACACTTATGTGTTACAGATTTATATGAGAGTTATTAAGCAGCGGAATAATAAGTGTTCTAAGATTAAAAGATCACTTTTAAGAGGAGTTATTACTCCCCCTTGACTGAGCAGTTAATGAGAAACAATAAATACAGTTCAAGTATAAAGCAGTAAAGCAGTTTATGTTTCTCAGATGTGAAATTGATTATAAGTTAAAAGCCTTGAAGGTTTTCAATTGATTTCAAAGTAAATCACATATATGAAATAGATGAACAAACTCATCTATTTATAGACCAACATACTAAACTGTTGTCTGAATTAATCTAAGATATTTAACAAAGATATTAAGCATAAGATAAGGTTACAACAGTCTGTACATCGAAACTTGAAATCAAGACTTTAATAAAACTATATAATACTAAAACTACTGAAGTCTAAGTCGGTTAGAAGCTTCTGATGACAAAGTGCTGATGAGTGACAAACTGCTGATGAGTAGTTTGTCTTCAGTAGTTCTTCAGTGTAGTGTCTGGTTAGACTTCAGAACTTCTGATGGTTAACTCTTCAGTACTTTGCTATTTTGTTCTTCAGTACTTCTGATTTCTTCTTCAGCAGTTTCTTCTATACTTAGGCGGAATATGATTTGGACTAAGGTTATCAAAAGGTGGTTTCTTCAATCCTCTTTGTCCCAACAATCTCCCCCTGGATTGATGAAGCCAAAACCTTATCCAATCTTTATTGTTGATTCTTTCTCTCTTCTAGTATCCTCCAGATTTCTGTTGTCATCCGGGTAGTAAGAGTACATCTTTGTTGCTCAGTGAGAGATCCTAATTCAGGTGTAGGATGTTGAATTGTAAGAAAGTCTTAGGAAAATAAAACACTCAACTCCTTTGAGTTTTTGTAGACCTTACTTGAACGATCTCTCCTGGTCACTAATACTGAGTTGGAATCAGTAAAAGACCATTTGATTATGTTTACGTTTGACCTGTCAAAGTCAGAGGCATAGGAAACCAAGCCTGTTTCCTGGGGTAAACCTGAGGATGATTGTGGAATATCTTCTACTTCAGTGACTCTCAGGTGAGATTCTTGACTACCTTGTAAGTCAACACCACTTTGAATAGGCATGTTGGGTAAGTGATGTTCTGTTACAACTCTTGTATGTGTCTTCTCTTGAATGGATTGTTGTAGTTGATAGGCATAGGTAGCTTTATCTCTGAATTGTGTAAGCAAGGGTTTTTCTTCTACATCAAAATCTCCATGTACCAACTGATTTCCTTCCAAGAGTACCATCTTGAAATCAGTCTTCACATTGGGTTCTCCCTCTGCTTTTCTCTTTGCAGCTAGCTTTCTTAGTGCACCAGATGATCTCCTAATGATTGAAGTTGGTTGGACTTCAGGAGTTTCAAATCTTTCTGGCTCTGCAGCTTTGCTGGCCTTAAACTTCTTGTATGTTTCATACAGAGTTTGTTCTTTCCACTTTGATACTGAGGCCTTTGAACCATAGCCATTTGCCACAAGTTCTTCTACAATCTCTGCTCTTTTGGCTTTCCTCTCTTTCTCTGTTGCCAACCTATCAGATAACAGTTGGGCTCTTCTTGTAAGTTCTTCAGTAGAGAGTCTTTTTAGAGCAACTTGTTTTGATTTGGAGTTCTTGGTTATAAATGCAATCAGCTGTGCTCTTTTGTCTTCTTCAGCAGCAGCTTCAAGTGCTCTCTCTTCAACTTCAAGTTCATCAAGCTTCTCTTGATACTTGATTAATTTTTCTTGAAAGTTCAAATCATCTCTAGTTTCTAGGCTGTTCCACACTTTGTCTTCCTTAGCCTTCTTTTGTGCCTCTTTCAAACTCTTCTCCAATAATTCTTTTGACATTGCAATAGGAGTAGGGTTCAAAACAGTTGTGGAAGTTGTAGGCTTAGGAATGGAAGCTGGTTCTCTTTCAGGTGCCTTAGAAACTTCTTGTGTTGGTTTGGAAGATGAAACTTCTGATGGTTTGACTGGAATCACAACTACTGAAGGATTGTCTTCAGCAGTTTGATAAGTAGGATCAGCAGTTTCTTCAGTTGCCTTAGATGATGAGAACTCCTGAAATATTTCTTTTCCTGGTCTTTGAATTGGCTTTTCAGCTTCAGGATTTTCTCTGATAGTAACTTCAGGTCTTGGTTCCTTAATCTTCTCCCCCTTTTTGGCTTCATCCACTTCTGGAAGCTTTAGAGAGTGAGAAGTTGCAGCAGACAATCTTGCAAGATGATCTTGAGTTTGATCCATCTTCTTGTTCAGCTCTGCAAGTCTTGAATTAATCAACCCAAATTGGTTGTTGGCTTTCAACTCCCAAGCAGTTGTAAAGGTCTTGAGTTGAGCAGTTATAATATCCTTCATTGTCTGAAACAGGGGACCATCTGGGCTGCATAGCTGGTTCAAGTCTATGCTTGACAGCCCAGTGAATTGGGTAGGTTCTTTTTGTGAAGGGGGTGTTTTTGGGTGATCTTCAGATTTATCTGAAGATGCCACTTTTGGGGAATGTTGGGCTAAGTGGACTTTAACCTGATCCTTGGTGACCTGTTTCTTGAGCTTGGAGACCTTAGATACAGGATCTTCAACATCAACCGTCAATTCTTTCTGTGGAATGTTTGATTCATCATCCAAACTAATGGAATCATCTGAATCCCTAATAATGTCCTCAGAGAGGGCAGGATCAGTTGTATCATGAGCTAGCACCAAACTAGTCTTCTCATGAACCTCTTTTTCTTGGAACTGAGGTTTTCCTACTTCAGGCACTAGGCCTTCATCAGTAGTTGCCAAATTTGAGGTCTTATTTATGTTACTACTATCCTCAGGTTCACCACTGGGTGATAAATGAGTAGTAGCAGCCTCAAAAGTACCAAGAGTTTCTAAGTTTGGGCTTATAAACTCTGGTCCGTCCTCATCTCCCTGGTTTGGGCTAACAAGGTCCACATCCATGTCAAATGTTGAAGGCATCTCCCCAATTTGATGTGTTGCTTGGGGAGTGACATGTGTTGGATGGGATCCTTTTAGTCCTGAGAGAAGTTGGGCAATTTCAATGGTTGTGTGTGAGGGTTCAGGTTCAGTAGTTGTAAGGGGTTGGTGTTGAGTAGTTTGTTCTGGTTCAGGGTCAGCAGTTTCAAAGGTTGGGTCAGTAGTTACAGCCTTTTTAAATCTTTTTCTTTTGAAAATAACTGTAACAGGTTTTCTTTTTGGAGGTGGAGAAGGTGTGTGCTGAGAGGATGTTTCAGCCACATCCTTATCAAGTGCAGATTGCACATCAGCAGTTTCAGGGATCTCCACTTCCTGAACTGTCTTTTTCTTAGGTTTGGTTGGTTTTTGTTTTTGCTGTTTAGGCTTTTTGGATTTCTTAGTTTTGAGTTTGGAAGATGTGGGTTCCTCAGGGATTGGTTGTTCTTCCCTTTGGTCATCTTCTAGCAAAAGTGCTGGTTTATTGTGCCTTGAGAATACTTGTGAAGTCAGTGGATTTAACGTTGTTGACTCACCCATAAGTACTCCCTCACCAAGTTCTTTGATTATGCATTGCATAACAAATCTTGGGTACAGTAAAAACTTCTTTTTATCATTTTGATGGTGCAGAACCAACTCATTGAAAAACAGTTTTGATGCCTCGAAAGGTGTTTCATTTATTATTGAATGAAAAATAGGTTGAAAAGTAGAAGGCATCTGATCAATAGACCCAGTTTTTGGACTTAAGCACATAATGATATAATGAAATAACAGTTTATATTTTGGGTCAAAATATTTCTTATAAACTGTAGCTTGTGCCAAAGTACCTTGATAGCCACATTCTGTCATGGTCAGATGAATATCAGAATTTGAGATGTGCTCAGGAGCATTAGAATCCTTCAAACCAAGTCTTATGCTTAGAGTTTCTGGTGATATGGCCATCAGTTTCCCTTTTATAGATGATTTGAGGGAGATCACTTCATTATTAACAGTCACCGTCTCTGTATTAGCCCAGAACTCATTGAGAGTTTCTTCATGTATGGGAGGATCAATGGTGAAAGCTTCATAATATTGGGATTTCATGATGAGATCAATGACTTCATCATACTGGGACCAGGCTTCATCTTTCTCAGAGTAGCCTCTTTGATTATGTCCCTGTTTTAGAACGAGAGCCATGGATGTTTTGATCGAACAGTATTTTTAGGTTAGAGGGGGGTTTTGGTTTTGCTTTGAGAGAGAGAGAGAGTGAATTTTGCTTTTTGAATGGATAAGTGTTTGAAAAAGGTATTTATCAGAAGTTTTTAACTGACTAGGTCAAACTTCTGATGAGTGAAAAGTCTGTTTTACCCTTTTTAATGAAACTGCTGATGAAGAAGGTTTCTTCATCAGTGGTTTTGGTCATCTCTTCAGCAGTTTCAACTGCTGATGAGAATGACTTTTAACACACTTAAATAACTTCTGATTATCATCAGTAGTTATTTCCATTTTAAAAATTTCCCATTTTGATGTTCATCAGTAGTTTCTCTCAAAAATTGTTCATCAGAGGTTTTGTGACAGATAAGTATGTAAGTGAAAAATAAAATGTGTGCAGAACTGAAAAGTGAAACACTTACAGACTTTCTTCCAAATTTAACATCCCAAGCATGGATACTAACCTCTGAAAAGTTGTTGAATCAAGGGGTTTGGTGAAAATGTCAGCTATTTGATTAGCAGTTGTGACATGCTTCACCTCAATCTTGCCTTTTTCATAGCAATCTCTTATGAAATGATACCTGATTTCAATATGTTTAGTTTTTGAAAACTGAACAGGATTTTGAATTATGCTAATGGCAGATTTGCTGTCTACTAAAAGTGGAGTCTTGGTCTCTTTGATTCCATAATCAAGCAGTTGATATTGGAGCCATTGTATCTGTGAAGTACAGCTTGCAGCAACAATGTATTCAGCTTCAGTTGTTGAAGTTTCCACAGATGTTTGTTTCTTTGATTGCCAGGACACCAGACAGTTTCCTAAAAATTGACAGCCACCAGATGTTGATTTTCTTGACATTTTGCACCCTGCATAGTCACTATCTGAAAAAGCTGTTAACTTGGTATTGCTTGAAGCAGGATACCAAATTCCCAAAGTAGGAGTTCCTTTCAGATATCTGAAGATTCTTTTGACTGCAATTAGATGTGATTCTCTTGGTGCAGATTGGTATCTAGCACAAACACAAGTTGAGAACATAATATCTGGTCTAGAAGCAGTTAAATACAAAAGAGAACCTATCATACATCTATACATGGTTTGATCAATATGTTTCCCTTGATCATCTGGTTCAACTTGTGTGATTGGTGTCATGGGAGTGGAACATGATTTACAGTCTTGTAAAGAAAATTTGTTTAATAATTCTTTAACATATTTTGATTGATGTATAAATGTTCCATTTGATTGTTGCTTGATTTGCAGTCCCAAAAAGTACTGCAATTCTCCCATTGTACTCATTTCAAATTTTGATTGCATGAGTTTCTTAAAATCTTCACACAGTTTTGAGTTTGTTGAACCAAATATGATATCATCAACATAAATTTGAACAAGTAAGACATGATTTCCAACATGTTTTATGAAAAGAGTTTTATCAATGGATCCCCTTGAGAAGTGATTCTTAAGTAAAAAGTTTGAGAGTGTTTCATACCAGGCTCTTGGAGCCTGTTTTAGCCCATAAAGAGCTTTGTCAAGTCTGTAAACCCAGTCAGGATGAGAAGGATCCTCAAACCCTGGAGGTTGACAAACATACACTTCTTCTTTTATTTTTCCATACAAAACTGCACTCTTGACATCCATTTGATAAACTTTAATGTTGTTGGAAATTGCATAAGCTAAAAATAACCTGATAGCTTCAAGTCTTGCAACTGGTGCAAAGGTTTCATCATAATCAATTCCTTCCTCTTGAGAATAACCTTGTACCACCAATCTTGCTTTGTTCTTGATGATCATACCAGCCTCATCTGATTTGTTTCTGAAGACCCATCTTGTACCAATTGGTTGCTTGTCTTGAGGTAAGGGACAGATTTCCCAAACCTGTTGTTTCTTGAATTGAAGCAACTCTTCTTGCATTGCTTGCACCCAATTGTTGTCTTTGAGGGCTTCTTGATATTTCTTTGGTTCCAACTGAGAAATGAATGCTGAGAAAAAGCAAAAGTTGGAAAGCTGGTTTCTTGTAAGTACCCCTGAGGCAATATCACCCATGATTTGATCCAATGGATGATCCTTGTGTTCAATCAGTTGTTGTAGACCTGTACTAGAGGATGGCTCTACTGGTTCTTCAAATAAACCACTGAGATTGAAACTTCTGAAGGTTTAAAAGTTGATCTTTTGACTGTGTTTGGAGTCCATGGTGCAGGACTATCATCTTCAAATCCTTGAAAACCATTTTGAGGAGGTTTGGATGATTCAATAGTCTTTTCAGGTCCGAAATGAAAGTTATCAAGATCAAATAATTCAGCAGGATTTGCTGGAATAAGAGTGTGTTTTGATTCATTGAACTTGACATTCAGTGTTTCTTCCACTATCTTGGTTCTTGAACTAAAAACTTTATAAGCTTTTCTCAAAGGAGAATATCCAAGAAAATAACCTGTATCAACTTTTGCAGCAAATTTTGAGATAGAGTCTTTGATGTTGAGGATAAAACATTGACATCCAAAAGCCCTGAAGAAGGAGATAAGGGGCTTTATGCCATGAAGAATTTCATAGGCAGTCTTGGTATGTCTCTTGTTGATAAGAACTCTATTCTGAACATAACAAGCTGTGTTGACTGCTTCAGCCCAAAAATACAAAGGTAGGCCTGAATCAGCTAACATTGTTCTAGCTGCTTCTATTAAGGTTCTGTTCTTCCTTTCTACCACACCATTTTGTTCAGGAGTTCTAGGAATGCTGAACTGTCTAACAATCCCTTTAGATAGACAGAATTCATCCAGAGTTTTGTTCCTGAACTCTGTCCCATTGTCACTCCTGATGACTTTGACAGAAAGAGAATATTGCTTCTCAACTTGTAGAATGAAGAACTTGATGATTTCAGCTGCCTCATCCTTGGAATATAAGAAGAAGACCCATGTGAATCTTGAGTAGTCATCAATGATGACCAAGCAGTACTTCTTCTTACCAAGGCTCATAATCTTGACTGGTCCAAATAAGTCCATATGGAGTAGTTGAAGAGATGCAGTTGTTTTAGATTCTTCAATAGACTTATAGGAGGACTTATGCTGTTTACCTTTAAGACAGGAAACACAGTGTTCTTTACACTGATATTCCTTCAAAGGTAGACCCCTGACCAAGCCCATTTTAGTGACTTTATTGATGGTTTTAAAGTTCACATGGCCAAGTCTCCTGTGCCAGAGATCATTTTCTGAAGTTGATGCCTTTGAGAAGAAACAGGCAGTTTTGTTCAATACTTTGTCTTTTTCAATGTCCACTGCATAGTCATTGCCACATCTTTTGGCAATCAGCAAAGTATGATCTTCAATGATCTTCTCCATCAACTTCTGGCCTTCTGGTGATATGATCTTGCATGCTGTCTTGGTGAAAAAGGAAGAATATCCTTTGTCACACATTTGTGAGACACTCAGCAAGTTGTACTCAAGGTTTTCAACCAGATTGACCTTGTCAAACTGCATTTTGCCTGAGGATACATTGCCATATCCTAGCACATATCCCTTGGCATTGTTCCCAAAGGACACAGATCCTTCTCTTTGACTGATAAAATTGTTTATCAGGTATCTGCATCCAGTCATGTGCATTGAGCCTCCACTATCAACATACCATATGCTATTCAAACCTCTGGAGACCCTCTGCACAAGATAGCAAATTAGTTAGATTTGGCAACCCAAGCCAATTTGGCTTTGGGTTTGCTCTTGAGAACAGGTGCAGCTTGTTGTGGACCAATTTTAGAAATCCATGTCTTTTTGGCAATGGATTTGTCATTAAGAACAATGGTGGGTTCTTTTTGGTGTCCACCATCAACTTTGGTCATCGGCAGTTTAACCAAATTTATCAAATCTTTAACTTCAGTAGTTTGTGAAACTACTGATGAGTTAGGTGTAACTTCTAAAGATGAACTTTGAGAAGAAGACTTTTGTTGAGATAAAAACTTCTTCTTAAAAGGGTTTTTGTTTGATTGTTGTTTGTTGGGAAAGAAAGTATTTTCAAAATTTTGTTTTATCTGTTTTCCCACAATCAGTTGTTATCTTTGTTTGTTTAACTGATTTACCTTTCTATATCTACAAAGTTCAGTTATGTGGTTAAACAGACCACATATTTCACATGCTTTTGCCTTCTCTTTCTTTTTAGATAAGTCAAGAGAGTTGGAAGGCAATTTACTGACAATCTCAGTATTTTGAAATAGGTCATCAGCAGTTTTCAGGATCTCAACTCCTGATGTAGTTGAAACTACTGATGGCTTATTGTCAATTGTTTTAACTTCTGCAGTACTTTCCTTTTTGAGAAAGTTCTGATGGTAGGATGTGCATTCCTCCATGTCAGAAGTTTGAATCAATTTCTTCCCATTATTATCAGTTTTGTGGGTGAAATCTGTTGGTGATTCAGTGTGGGTATACCCAATGCCAAACTTAACATTTGCTGCAGTTTGTTTGTTAAGCAACATTTGGTACCCTTTACAAGACTCAACCCATTTTTCACAATCAACCTTGGTGTCAGCAAGCTCTTGTCTGACATTTCCTAGGTTGTCTATCATTGTTTTAATTTGTGCTTGTGTTTCTATGGATTTATAGTCAATTTAGAAATTTCCTTATTTTTCAAAGCAATTTTTCTTTCTAAATCACACTTCATTTGGGTGTATTTTCTTTCCATATCATTAGACTTGCCTTGTAAATGCACATTTGTTTCTCTTATTAAAGCAAAAGATTCTTTGCAAGATTTAGAGCAAAACTTTAAAAGAGACTGTTGTGATACCTGAGTGAGTGCAGAATTTGAAGAATATCCTTCAAAAGCCATTAAGGCAAAGTTCTTTCTGCCATTATCAGGTTCTCCCCAGTTGACATCATAGACTTTATTGTCTGCATCCTGACTGCATTCAGATGTGTCATAAGGAAGACTGCTCCAGTCAACATACCCTGATGTAAATAAGCTTTGTTGCTGAGGGGGTTGTTGAGTTTGTGCAGGTTGTTGAGTAGTTGGAAAAGGAGGCATCAGATTATAATCGATTTGCTTCACATAAGATATCCTTTCAAAACTCACAATTCCATTGCTAACACTCCCTTCCATTGTTATATAACCTCTTTTGTTTCCCGTAAACGCTTCATATCCACCATTGATGTTCTTGATGTCAAAAAGCAACATTAAATCACCGGTCATGTGCCAAGAAGCTCACTGTCGACAATCCCAAGACTACTAACAGGGGCAGCTGAAGCTCCCTGCACACATCACAAAACAAAGTTAGTTTTTAATAGGGACCAAGCCTGTTTGGTCTTGGGTCTTTGAATGTTAGGCTTCAAAGAATCACTCTCACAAACACTTGGTTTCGAATCAACCTTTTTCAGGTTATTCAACCCTTTCTCATTTTCGGTTTTTACATTGGCATTTGATGTAGAAGCACCCGGAGAACCCATTGATGTCCAAGATTGTTCAGAACGTTTAAGTATCCTAATCTGAGATTTTTGAGTCTCAGTAGGTTTCTTTGTGTCGTTCGTAAATGAAACTTTCTTGGTTACCTTATCTGATTTAACGGACACAGGTCCAACCGATGATTTCACAGCTGGTTTTGGAAAAACCTTTTGCCTATCATTAGTTGTGTTCACCATTCGTTTCTTTAGTTTCTTCTCCATGGCAATTCGGTTTCTTTTATCATAGACAATCGGTCTGTTTTCCCTTTTGTTATAAAACTGGTTTTGGTTATAAAAGTGTTATCTTTGTGGGAAAAACTGTTGTTGTCTTTGAAAACTAAATTGTTGCCTTTGAGGAACAAATTGTTGCCTCTAAGGAACAAATTGTCTTCGTGAACCATTTTGTCTATGATCAGTTACCGAATTCCTAAACATTTGCCTCTGTTCAACTTCATGCCTTTTATGTCTCACATACGGGCAGTGAGCAAGTAAATGCCCTCTCTCCCCACATTTGAAACATGCACGGTATTCTTCAAACACAATTTTAGCATTGGGCTTAGCGAATGAATTGACCGGGTATTGATCATCAACACACTTTCGTCTTAAACTCATTGGAGTGGGTTTCTTTGAGTAAGTCGGTTCAATAAATCCGTTTACCTTTTCTTTCGGTTTAATAAATTCAGTGACATGAACTTTTGGTTCTTTTGGATTATCACAATACAGTTTCTTTAAAAGTTCAGGAGGAATATCATTGGTCCTTTCATGCTTAGGAAACCAAATGGTACTTTCCTGCCAAATTTTCTCAATTTTGGAATAATTTGCAAACTATATTGGATATTCCTCATCAGAGATTATCTTATCGGATCCTTCATCCGATAAAAAACTTTGACTGGTTTGTCAACTGATTCATTTTTATCATTCTTCTTTACTGATTGATTCATTCTATGTGCATTTGCCTGAGGATGTGAAACCTGAGAAGGTAACCTTGGTTCATTTGTAATAATGTGATTTTCAAAAGGAATATCACTACCTTTCGTAGATTTCTGATCTTCAGTATCTGAATCATCAGTTACTATTGTCACTCCATCATCATTCAATCCAAGTATCGGTCTCACATCGGAATTAGGATCTCCAACACTGGAAGTGTTAGATTCATTGTCCGATGCGGAGTCCGATTTTACTGAACTCTCCGGTGTTACTAAGTTCGAGTTGTGATTCTCAAATAACACTGGAGAAGGAACAGATTTGTAGTTTGTACTGTTGGATTGTGATGGTTCCTCAATAATGTGGTCAACAACATAAGCAATGTGCTTATAACTCTCTAACTTTTTATTGACCTTTTCATCAAAACACTTGATAGTAGCCATTTCTAATTTTGTTTCTTCAAGTTCATTAATGTAATTGTTATTGGCGGTTTGTTTTAAAGAAAGGGTTTTCTTTAATTCTGAAATGTCCTTTTTATACCCTTCAAATGTTTTGTTGAATTAATGAGTATCCTTACGATAAGATTGAATGTTGATTCTAGCACTCTCAAGATGAACCTTGAGTTGCTTGTTTCCTTCAGTCAATCTATCACAAGTACCACAGTATTTATCACTACGTATGTCAGTTATAGAGTCAGAACTTACCGATTTAGGCGGATCTGTCATAGCCATCAGTGCAAAATGAGCGTCTTTCCCAGTAAAGAATTTAGAATAATTGATCTTCGTGAAGGCATCAACTATGCACGATTTCTTCGTCATCAGGAAGTCTGCTTCGGCTAATAATTGATCAATCTTATCATCCAAAGAATTAATGCTTGCTTTCGAGTCAGCTTCACTTTCCGAGCCAGAATAAACAGATTCAGGTTCATCAGAAACAGCAGCAACTGAGTCATTGATAGTTCCCGAAACCTTCTCAGTACTTGTGTCTTCAACTTTGTCAGCAACAGAAACCTGAACTTCGTCAACCATCTCCTTAATCACAACCTCAGACACTTTCTTAGATTTCAAAACTTCTTCAACTATCACCGACTCCTCTAAATCCATCTCCTTAGCAAGACATGCTACATTCCCACTCGTAATCTCCTCAACTCCCAATTGCATTGAAGTCCAATCATAACCCTCATCCTTCTTAATCACCAATGCCTGATTCTGATTTTTCATTTCGAGGTTGGCTGTTTGGTGTAGAAATAGGAATAATGGTTCTGGTTGGGTTAGATGGAGTTTGAGTTTGATTGGGTGTAGAGTTTCTCTAGATGTGGTATTTTGAGAGGTGTTTTGTCGGTTTTGAAAATTGTTTTGTTGTGGATAGTTGTTGTTGTTGTTTTGGCTTTGATAGGTTACCTGGTTTTGTGATTGTCGGTTCTGATAGTTGGAATTAAATGGGTTCCTGTTACCTTGCTACACCGGTTGAGTACACTCTCTCTTGAAATGGCCTCAAGTACCACAATTGAAAGATGTTACCTTAGCTTTGTTGAAGCCATAGGTGGTATTAGGTGAGGTAACAAGATCAGTTCTTCCTGTTTTCTCAATAAACTCCGTAGCTCTTCTCATCACGCTTGCAAAAGCCCACTGAATATCTATCAATTCCATCTCTTCCTTATCTATATGGGCATAATCTTCATTGGTCAGATTATTGTTGCCTATCTGACTTGCCACAAGTCCATTGTAAGGAGCAACCATTGCTGAAACCAAAGCAATGTGTTGTTGTGCCACTTCAACAGTTACATTATTCATGTTGGAAGTTTCCAACACGATAGGACTCTGGCTTGATGAAGCTTGTGTCATTGGTGGAACATATTGTTGTTGTTGAGGTGTGTTCATGGTTGATGTGTAACAAGCAGCAGACATTTGAGGTGGAGGTGGTATGAAAGAGTTTTTATAGGTTGGTGTGTAGGTTGATGTTTGTGCAAGATAATTAATTGGGTTTCTTGGTGTTTCAACAACACTAGAAACACAAGCTATATGAGGTGCAACACTTCCACCAACACTTGAACTGGACATAGAAGAATGAGAGCTGAATTGGTGGAAGCTAACTTTGGCGAAATGAAATCTGTGTCAAAGTGGTCTGAGTTAAGGTTGGTTGAAACCTATAAGAAGCTGGAAGAACAAAGAAAGACTGATCCAACACTTCCCAGAAAGCCAGTTTACACTGATGATGAAGATGTTAGGAGATCTCATCAGACTCTTTCCTTTGAAAGCTTACTTCCTTCCTCTGATGTCTCCATTGCTGTTAAAAGACAACACAAAAGACAGAAGGAGATTTCTAAAGAAGATCAGAAGAAGTTTCCTGACACATTTGTGAAAGAAGGGATCTTCAACCAAGTCCATTACTTTTCAGATCCCATTAGTGAAGAACTGAGAAAACTCATTGGGAGACCTCCATCACCAAACTCATCCAAAATAAAGTTGCAGACCAAAAACTCATCGATTCAAAAATTCTAAAATGGAAGGTCAATAAAGCCAACCATGAATTGACTCTGCTCAGATCAGATGGAAAGATTCAAAAGCTCAGCATGGATGATGCATACAGTCTAAATGCAAATGATCTCCATGACTTGCTGAATTTGGAACTTGAAAGTGATGCTGATCACTTATTCTCTTTTGACTTTGAATTACAATTGAAAGGTCAAATTAGAGAAATTCTGATGAGGAATAAAGATCAGCAATAAAGATGAGTCTTGGCATCATTTGTTCTAAGGGGAGATTGTTGGGTCTGCTGACCTGAAAAAGAACAGATGATTAAAAGCCAAAACATTCTATACTTCTGATTATCAATAAAACAGTATTTTGATATAAGTATCCTCCCAAATGATTGATGACCCTAACTGCTGATACTAAACTGTTGCTGGACAAAACTGCTGCTGATTGAAGAAACGTGCTGATGAAGACACAAGGTCTGTTGGAGCCAATAGCACTTAGGCTCCAACAGATGTTCAAGACCAACAGAGTTTCTCTCATCGGTTGTTTACTCATCAGGGGTTTAGGCAATGTAACAATAGTTATTCCAAGCAGATGTTTTATGTTGTTATGTTAGTTAGCTGTCATTGTCTAGGTGACGTCAGTCTTAGGTCATCAGAGCTTTCGTTTGTCTATAAATAGAACAGTGCCTGTACTGTCCTATTTGTCACTTGTAAATTCTCTTACACAAACAAAGTATCTGAGTGATCCGGCTGAGGGGGAGAGTTGTAATCTTACACTTGTAATATGTGATAACTTTTGCATAGTATTCGATATAAAAACAATTGTCCTACTTGTTATGAATTAAAGTTTACTATTCCGTTGCACTTTCCATTATTATTCATTCATTTACTATTCCATTACTTAAACTTTCTTAACAAATCAAACTAAGATCCTAACATGAACCTTGATGTCTCATGTTCACATAATAGTCATGTATTGTAATTGAAAACTGTACACATGTTTTTCCGCCGAAAAAATGTAAAAACTGTAAAAAGGGGCCGTGAATACTCACTTGATGTCTGGATGCTAGACTGAACCGAATCTGATGCGTGTGTCTGGTCTGGGAACCTTAAATGCAATTAAAACCAACTTAGGTCTATGTTTGGCTCTAACTATCATGCATCTGTTCACCTGACTATAACACTTATGGACTAGGGGCTTCTGTACCACTATCCACATGTGTCACACACTGTATGTGTCAGAAAATGTTCGTTTATTGTTTAGGTGACTGTGTTTAGTCTGTTTTTGGGTAAAACAAGTACTTTTCCTTACTAAATGTTACCAAGTGTTAGGTACGTCACTTTTATGTAAGCCTAGGGTGGCATATGGCCACATTTTTGGATAATCTTGTATAAAAACAATTCATTTAGGTGTTTTGCCTTTGTACATACTCGCATAGCATATGTTTTTACGAAAATTCTTGTGTTAAGCTTGTTAACACATGTTTTTAAGGTCTTTAACACTTGTTTATAAAACAAGTCATGGCATAACTCTTAAAACTAAGTAAGATTGGGTTATCGTGGGTCGGCTTCGGCCCTATACATACACACACGCATACAGTCGTATGTATACGTAGGTGTACGCATTTGTTCATATATGTGTCTTAAGGTGGATGTAATCGTATATATATATATATATATATATATATATATATATATATATGTGTGTGTGTGTGTGTGTGTGTGTGTGTGTGTGTGTGTGTGTGTGTAGCTTTAAGTGGAAACATTGAACTTTTAACATAGAACTTAGGTGTTTAAGTTGATTTCACTTGACAACTAGTGACTTGGTGATGTTTTCGAGTGTGTGTGGGTTCGGGTGATCACTACATGTAGCCGAAAGATATATAAAGAAAGGAAAATGGTTCAGTTATGATACCTTGAGTGTATAGCCGAGAATAATAAAGAAAATAAGCTAACTTCGTTCCAAAATGACTCCTAAAGGCTTGCTACTGGCTTAGAACTCCTAAATGATGGTGATGATCGATCGACTAAGCCTTTGGGTGGTGTTTCCTATTCGGCTGATTGGTACAAGAAAGAAGTGAATGGTTTCAAGTGTTAGTGTATCATGTGGTGTGGTGGTGTGAACAAAATGGAGTCTTGTGCCTCCTTATATAGCCGTGTGGTGGTGATGATGCTCTAGTGTCATTGGCTCACAATAATAGATGGTCAAAGGGTCTACTTTCATAGAGTGCAAAGATGAGATGGCTTGCTTGGGTAAGGAGTTGACAAGTTAATATCATTGAATCCTGGACATACGTTCTGTGTTTTGACTCGACTGACCTTATTAAGTATGTTTAATAAACGTTTTTCACTAAGGTAGACTTATGTGTTTGAACAAAATGTTGACCTAAACATGCCGGGTGTCACAAATTTCCTTGATTTTCTAGAACCTGCTTCTCATGTGAACCCGAACCCGATTGGGATTCAGGATTAACTTCCAATATAGAGTTACTCAATCACAAAACAGCTTGGACATACAGCAAAATCTGGCCCCATATAAACTTAGATCTTACAAGCTCAGTACCAATCACAAAAAATAGAGCCTCATTACTTGCATACAATATCAGTTCGATCCCTCTATAATCAAACAATACACTACACCAATTCTATATATAAAAAAGGAAACACAAACTGTTGAGCGTGAGGAAAAGGATTGGAAGGAAGCTTAGCCACCGTTTTACCGGTAGGTGGAGCCGTTTGAACTTTTTTAACTGGTGCATAAACGATCTTCTGCGCAAGTAGTGAAGGGTCGTCCTTATCGTCAAATCAAGCAAATAAATGTACTGCCCCTCCCGTGGAATGCGAATAGAAGAGCTGATACTAATTTCTAAACTTTCATTACAATCACTAGATCATCACAAAAGTCTGACTTAACACTACTAAGAATATCAGAAAATAAACATTCGCATATTAATTAATCTTTATATTCTACTAATGACTAGGGGACAGGGGTGCAAACGAGCCGAACCGAAGCTTGATAAGCGAAGCTTGGATGCGGGCTCAATTAATAAACGAGTTGTTTTAGGCTCGGGCTCACGCTCGTTTAATCCCAGCTCGTTTAGAGTTTATTTTCAATAATATATATAAATTGACGAACGAATCGATTAACAACGGTTCCAAAAAGACAAATCCGCTATTAAACCTAACAAGCAATCAAGAAGAAAACAAAACACGAAAACTGAAAATTCAACATAATCATGATAACAACAAAGTGAATTGACAAAATTCAGTATCATTAATCAACTATTTAAGATTAAACAAGTTGCCTGATTAAACTCATAAATCCACAAAAGAGAATTTAACATCAATCCATAGAATTAAGAGTTAAGCTACTGTAGTGATAAGGGTAAGTCTTCGATCAAAGAAGCCAATAACAAGTGTAAGATAAGCTATCTCTAATTCATGTTCAATAATCTATTTTCTCTTATAAACAAATTCATCCTATTTACATTTCAGTACCAACAAACATCAGAGCAAAACATAACCCATTATTACTCCAAAGATCAAGAAATACTTATTACAATAATATTGTTTATTCTCAAGGTCCGATGAAGGTATTAAAATGGACAAAGAAGGGGTTTGTTTTGTTACCGGCTGTCATGCTCCGCGGAGTGTTGCAGTTGGCGTTGTTGTTGATTGCTTTACCAATGGCGTTGTTGTAATAAGAGCTTTTTTGTTACCGGGTTATTCGAGCTTGTGGCGTCGACGGGTCGAAAATCTTCTCCTTTTTGTCGTCACAGTTCTTTCGATCACCAGAATTTCCATGTCCCACATTTTAGAGATGAAGGCACAAAGGACAAAGAAGAGGATTGTCAGCTAGGGTTTTGAAGGTTCTGGGGGGAAATCAATTTAGGGAAGACAGAGAGGGAGAATGAAAATAATCAAAATATTTAAAAAGAGAGATAAGGTGACACACATTTTCTAAGCAGTATAACATTAATGATACACAAAAATGCGTGTCAATATTTTTCTAGATTTTAAACAAAGATGTCGTTTTTTTCCTGACAAAAACTTAATCCAGAAATCAAATTGCAATATTTAGGTGGTGTTTGAAATCTGTAAACTTCTTATGTCTGCGTTGTGTTTTTGCAGAGTGTTTTTTTTTTCTCACAAACATTTTATTAAAAAAAACAACTTTATGCGAACTCTTCTTGATACAGACTTGATCGAGCAACCCACCATCACCATCCACCACCTACCACCACCACTGTCTACCACCACCACCCACCATCACCACCCACCGCCTACTACAACTAATGTCCTCTATATACAAGTTTACTCACCTTTGTTGGACAATGTATGTGTATAATTCATGAGGATTAACATTGTTTGTTTTTGTTCTTGTCAGGGTAACAAGTTGGAATTCTTGTTCAATTGCATGGATTTCCTATAGTCTAGCATGACATATTTAACTAACTGAGGCCTTGTACTAACTAGTGTGTCTACTGTTAGACTGCACGTCTCATGATTGACTCGTTGGAACAGTGTATGGTCCAATTATGATAAAATAGATGACATGTAATGCTATGCACACTGTATTCATGTAAGTAAGTGTACGGATATGACCTGTGATTTTGACGGGTGTCACAGAAGGCTGGTTACTTAGGTAAAATCCCTAGACACTAGCAATAAATCCTGAATCAGGTAATTAACTTGAGATCCTATTCTTATCTAATAAACCTCCTGTCAAGGATGGCTCACTAGACTCAAGGTGGGACAATTGTAGAAATGCTAAAATGGATCCGGATCGCCCTAGCATACCGAAATCCCATAGAAATGAAGTTACAATCTCTCCTGGACCGAAACCTTCTAACTATGAAGCAGACATAGACTCTACTGAAGAAAACCAAGGAAAACTCTAAACACGGACAAGTAGCAACTCCCGCCCTAGCGCTTATCCACTATCGAACAATGCCTAGTTAGTTACCTAGCAATCTCGAGTTAGATTTCTCTCCCTCAAGAATGGACTGCACGTTTTAGTTAATTTAGTATATTAGTTTGTTATACTTGTGTCGTACTCCAACTCCAAATACTAGCACGCTAACCTAAGTTGACGAACTAGATTGATTTCTAGACCTAGGGGGTATCTCTACATGCCTAGTTCCACAAAACCAATCAAATCCAACAATAAAGTTACAATCATGTAATTCTACACATCCACATTAAAAACAAAAAATCATTAAATACTGCATAAAACGTGTCTAGTTCATAAACCTAAGCAACCATAAGAGTCTAGTTCAAAGTTATAATCAGAAACATAAATTCAAAGTCTATAAAAAACAATTTCATCATGTCTCTAAAAAAATAAAAAGGATAAAACAAACCCACGGGTCTTCAAATAATATTCTTTAACGCTCCCCGGACCTTCTCCGTCTCCAAAATATCCTCCGAAACATAGTAGCTCCTTTCTTCGATTGAATGTCGTATCCCCTCTGGCGGCTGTCAAGATGTCGAAGATAATATGATTTTTCTTCCATCGATGTCATCTCCAAAAGATAATGTTCTGCTCCCCCTTTATAATCTTCTCCAGTTTAATATTTGTCGCTCCACCCCATCAAATTATTATAATTGCCGCCTTAATAAAATGCCCTACCACAATTGGGCTTGGGTCTTCCAAACGTGACACCAAAGTTACGGAAATTTATTATTATTATTATTATTATTATTATTATTATTATTATTATTATCTCTTGCTTGATCTCAGGTGTTCGCGCCTTAATCATTTTCCTTCGTTTTGAGCTCCTTTCCACGAACACCTTTAAAATAATAAAATAAATAAATACATAACAAAAACGACACAAAAGGAATAAAAACATGACCAAATAATATACAAAATACATAGGAAAAGAGATGTGTTTTACGACACATCAGGACCCAACATTTCTATGATATTTTCTTTACAGACGATGATGGGAACCGTGTGACTAAACCGTATGTGGATCTGGAAGAAGGTGAAATACCTCCAGAGATGTCAAGGGAAGATATTGCCAAGATCTTCGGGTTAACATATGAAAAAGTTACACCAGTTGACCGTGCTCAACGATTTTCTGAAGACAATGACAACTTGGATGACATTGAAATTGAAGACATCACAGACCAAGAATACCCTGAGTATGTGGTTCAAGATACAACAACCAAGATTCCGGATCTCAAATACAAAGACTTTGAAGATGCTGAAAAGATTCTGGAATTTTATAATCCTGAGACAAGTGAATCAGAGGATGAGAAGAAAAGAAAAGAACAAATCCGAGAGATGTGCAAGCACTGGTTTAATGAGTACAGAAAGAAAGAGCCAATCCAAGCTAAGAAGTTTACGCAACGATGGAATCAAATGTCTGGGAACGTTCTTAGTTGGACCTATCTTCCTTACACTCATGCTTATGGTATCAAGTTTGAAAGCAACGTCTTGTACTTCATATCAGTCTATCATCTCAAGTCTCTGCCGTATTGGTACATACGGGATCTAGTGCGGAAAGAACCGATTGAAGCAAATGCTGCACTAGATACAATCCACATGATTAATCACGGAGAGAGTATCCAGGGATGGCAGTATGTTGCACCGCAGTATCCTATTCGCTACAAGTCCAATGAAATAAATTAATAAACTGGAAAGAACATCTAGGAGTGAAAGATTAAGCCTCTTGTGGTTATGACACATGTTCCTCTTGTACCCATCGAACAGAACTTCTCTGAAAAGTTCATGTTCTAGTATTACAACTTCACTACTACCGAAGCGGTCATTGTTCTCAGAAATGAGCCAAAGTTGTGTAGGAAGTTGACTGTGTTTGATCCAATGTGCCTCGTAAATTTCTCTGAAGTAGATGTGAAGACACTACATCAAAATCTAATTCACTATCAGGTCGAAGATCGTGAACAAGCAATGCGCTATCAGAAGATGATCTGGTTCTGTTATCCCAAGAACATTCACTCTGGGTGTGATTGGTCGAAGCTCTCTATGTTGGAAGCTTGACGAGGTTGTTGTTGAAGATAGAAGATTTATGTAGTGGATGCCAGGTTTTGAAGATATCTAGCTATGTCCAAGAGGGAATCTATTAGTGCACCCTTCGACATGTCCATAGCTTAGATGTAGGTTTAGCTTCTCTTTTATAAAGTTGGGTGTAATTGGGTGGAATTTCGGGTGTTTACGCTTCAGTTTTGTAATGTAGATAAAGTTCCAGGCGTAGGAGAGTCCTATGACTGGACACAATCAGGCGTATAAGTCCCACGCCTGGACACAATCAGGCGTATGAGTCCAACGCAAGGAAGCTTCTAGGCATAAGACACCAGGCCTATAAATATGGCCCTTGTGTTTTTAAATTGTAAGTTTTGCTCTCATTTTACCAATACACGTCGAAGTGCTGTTTATCACATCAAACAACACACCACTCCGTTGATTCCACTTTCTGATCGGCCACGCGCTTAGCATCAACAAATTCTTGTCCGAATCACAATCCTACACTTGATTCAGACATTACGTACATACACACAAAATATTCCTGCTTTAAGCAAATATGTATATAAACACTTGAGCAAAACCCATTGAGAAAATCAAATTTTTATATGAATTTCAAGAACAAGAATCTAGTTCATACTATCTTCTTTGAACAAAGGGTGTTTATTGGCTTTAACAATATAAACATACAAAAAAAAATTCCCAGCTTCATCAATTTCCTCTCGCCTCAAACAACAGTTGTTTAAATCCCAGCCCCATTTACCAAACCTAACCTGCAAAAAACTCATCTTTTCAACCAGTTTGTATCTATGATCAAACCCAAATTTACAATATAATCGGCATGTGGTTCTAGTCCGTTGTGTTCTAGTTGCAATGGTGATAGCTTTGGTGTTAGTTAAAAGGTGGAGGAGGAAGTAGTAGGTATGACTAGAGCATTAGACAGTTTCAGTCCAATTGTTTTCTTAGAGGTTTGAGATCTAGGGTTGTTGCAGATCCCTAATTCCCTTTCAAGTTTCTAATAGAAGAAGTAGTAGGCTGAGTATAAACGTGTTTTGTGACATGGTGACTCGTGAGCTCAATTTGGTGGAAGAGAAAACAAGATAACCGAGGAAATATGGTTGAAATAAAAAAGGTGGGCCGCACTTTATCACTAATTATTAAACTTTATATTTTTTTTGGAGGAACAATTTGGGCAAATAAAGGTTCATACATGAACGGACAAAAATACCCTTCACTTAACTAACACTAACTGGATAGAGTTAGTGTGAAGGACGTGACTGGCAAAAAATGTAAACCACATAGTGCTTATGACAAAAAAAAAAACTAACTGTTTGTACTTAAGTAATAAACAACTGACACGATTTTAACAATTAACCCTAATTTTATTTAAAGACTTAGAGGGTGTTTGGGATTGAGTTTCAAAACAACTTATTGACTTATTGGCTTTTTTAAGAAACCAATAAGTCAATAAGTTATGTGTTTGTGTAAGCGAAAAGCACTTTCTGTTTTAACTTTTAGCTTTTGGCTTTAAATGGTGAAAAAACTGTTTTTGAGAAATTAGAAATCTTGGCTTTTAGCTTTTTGGAAGAAAAAAAATTACAAATCTACCACCCGTATAACCAATATTCACAATAAGTCAAGCCAAACACTTAAAAAAAACAATCTATTGACTTTTTGACGTTTCTCATTACAAAAGCTAATCCAAATACTTTTTTAAAACTCCTTTTCAAAAAGTCATTAGCCAATAAACACTTCTGACTAAAAATACTTTTGCATTTCCAAATTCAATCCCAAACACCCTCTTAGATTGTGTTAATTATACTTTTCAAAATTAATATGTCCACCCTACATCGAATTATATGAAATCGAATCAATGATTATATAGAGTTCTCCATTTGTAGACTTTTATGGTCCTATAAGCTTGATTTTGATACCTTTTTGTCCCAATCAATGATTTAAAAACAAATTAGACACAAGGCACTTGATCCCATTATAAGCCCCACTATATCCGCTAAACGTGTAATAATTAATTAAATCTTACAATCTTCTTTAATCTCCAACATATTAATTATTGATTAAGTTGTTTCCCATCCGTAAACATACTTTTTAAGCCACGTGTATCCATCAAACCACACGCAGATACATAAAATATCATATATATATATATATATATATATATATATATAGGATTTGGTTCAAATGAGAACCTTTCCCCAAATTGAGAACTGAGAGAACCATTCTGGGCCACACATTTCTCTAAGGCAAAAAAAAAAAAAAAAAAAAAAATTTTTTTTTTTTTGCAAAAATCGCTGCTTTATATGTAAGAAAAAATTTTTTTTTTATTTTTTTTGTATTTTTTTTTCAGTATACACATGTGCATAATTGCATTATACACATATGTATAATGCAATATACACATATGTATAACTGAAATATACACATATGTATAGCTGAAAAATGATATATACACATATGTATAATTGCTATATACACATATGTATAATTGACATATACACATATGTATAAATGAAAAAAAAATTCAAAAAAAATAAAAAAAAAAATTTCCTTGCATAAAAATGTGCGATTAAAGCAAAAAAAAAAAAAAAAAAAAATTTTTTTTTTTTTTTTTTTTTTTGCCTTTATATGAAATGTGTGGCCCAGAATGGTTCTCTCAGTTCTCAAATAGGGGTTGGTTCTCTTAGGATCCCTACCTATATATAGGCTAAGTATCATGTGGAAACCTACTTGAGTTGGAGAAACCCTTGGCACCCCTATGTAACAACATTACTTTTTCCTAATTTTTTTAGGATACCTTGTATACTTAATTTGATGAGTTTCGGCCAAAAAAAAATTAAAAAAGCGCCGAGTAGATTTTTTTTAAAAAAATTATGTAACATGTTTGTTACATATGTAACAATGCTGACGTATGATAAATCCGAGTTTGTGTAACAAAATTATCTACTCGGCGCCTTTTTTTATTTTTTTTTGCCGAAACTAATAAAATTGAATATAAAAGCTATGCTGAAAAAATAAGGAAAAAATAATGTTTTTACATAGGGGTGCCAAGGGTTTCTCCAACTCGAGTGGGTTTCTATATATATATGGGAAGTATCCATGGAAAACCCTGTTTTTTCGGAAAACCCCCGGAAAACCCTACTTCCTGAGCTTTTTTTTTTAAATTAGGGCATGTAAAATACATGTTTTTTAAGTGTTTTGAACCAAAAAAATCAAAAAAGCGCCATACGGTTTTTTTTTAAAAAAATAAAATAAGTTGTGCATCATAAAATATGTTAGCCTTTTTTTGCACTGGTAACATATGTTATGATGAAAATTTATTTTTTTAAAAAAAAAAAACTGTTCGTCGCTTTTTTGATTTTTTTGGCTCAAAACTCTTAAAAACATGTATATTACATGTCCTAATTTTTTCAAAAAAAAAAAGCTTTATTCCTACACTTCTTACACAAAACAATATTCCTACAGGAACCCCACCCTATATATATATATATATATATATATATATATATATATATATATTGGGTGAGCCTAACGTAAAAAGTTTGTTCGCGTACAAAATGTAAGAAGTAATCCTGATCATTCGATTAGGCGGATTATGAGGGGCACGATGGTAAAAAACCATGCGTCATTAAATTCCACGAAAATTTTGTCAAGGGAAAATTAGTAATTGTGACGTAAAACTGCATTCAAAGAATAATGAATTAAACAAAGGGCGGCAATTGAATTACAATTACGTAAAAATCGTTACAAACCAAAAAACATTGAAATTAGGGTTAATTGAAAGACGATCAAAACAAAGCAGAAACCAAAAGAATGCAGACGAAGAAGATGAAGAAAGGTAACGTAATTATTTACAATTATATTAGATATTATCTTAATTTTGAAATTAACAAAATAATCCTAATTGATTATGATGATCAGTTGAAAGAGGATCAATTGAAAGACGATCAAAACAACTACATGAAAAAATAACGATGAATGTTAATGAAAGTACGTTTTATATCTGTTTTTTAAAGTGTGGTTGTAGATCTGCATGGCTAACTTACTGTTTCATATACTATTATGATTTTCAGTTGCATAAGTAAACTTAGCACTTGCGTAAAAAATTATACTTTTTTGCGTTTAAATAATTTTGTTCCTGCGTATATAAATTAATGTGTTTGCGTTTAATTAATTATGGTAACATTGTTGTGTTGTAGATCCAGTGACTTCCAATCACCTTTGAATAGTTTACAAAAAAATAATCGTCTTAGACGCATCGAAAACAATAAACTTGACTCAGACAATGATTTTGAAACGCCAAAATAAGTTAAAGAATGATAGAAAATTGAATTCAACAGAGTTTGTGCAATACAGTCTCAAGAGACTTAAGATGAGATATTCTCCAGCTGATTTTATGGAGACTGTAAATTACTTAACGGATGCACAAAAGACTGATGTAAGAGGGATGGGATTTGGCAACATACTATCAATGGAATACGAGTCAACTGCTACGGCATTGGGATACTGGTTGTTGATAAACTATGATAATGAAACAAGCATACTAAATTTGGGCGATCATAGTATCAAAATAACATCATCAACAGTGCATGAGGTTTTTGGAATTCCTAATGGAAAGATACATGTTCTTGAAAAAAATAAGCCAAGGAAGGGTGCTGATACTACTATCGATGAATTTAAAAACCAGTTTGATAATTCACGAATAAGTGTTGGAAGAGTTTTGACACTAATTGGAGATAATGTAGATGGTGGAAGACTATTCAAATTGAACTTTCTGGTTTCCTGGAATACAATATTCGGTGAAATCACAAAAACAACAACAGTGAATCAAATATTTTTATTGGGTATTGATGATGAATGTGAATTTCCAATGATGAACTGGTGTGGGTATGTTGGGTCTGCTGACCTGGAGAAGAACAGATGATTAAAAAGCCAAAATATACTAAGTGTTGATCCTTGAATAAAAACAGTTGTTACAATAAAGCTTCCTCCAAAAGTCTGTTGATCCCTAACTACTGCTGCTTGAATCAACTGTTAGAGATAACTGCTGTTGATGAAAGGTCTGATGAACAAGGTCTGAAGGATAAAAGTCTGATGAAGAACAACTGCTGATCAAAGAACTGAAGAACAAAGGTCTGTTGAACCAACATCACTTTGGTTCAACAGATGATAGAACACATCAGAGTTTTAGTTTACAGAGTTTTGTATTATCAGTAGTTTCAATGTAACAGTAGTTATAGCTTAGCAGATGTTAGAAGTTGTTAGTCAGTTAGAGGTCACTATCTAGGTGACGTCAGCAACTGATCATCAGAGGTTTGAGTCTGTCTATAAATAGAACAGTACTTGTACTGTTCTATTCATCACTCGTCATTCTATTTCAGACAAACATTCTCTGAGTGATCAGGCTGAGGGGAAGTTTTAGTTGTACAATTGTAATCTTTCGATTAATGAAAGCTTTCGATTAAAACAATTATTCTCTATGTTTTGATTTATAGTTTATTCCGCTGCACTTTCCATTTATACTTCATTCATTTATTCATATTTAATCAAACAAATCAAAACAACCAGAACTCAGATCCTAACAATTGGTATCAGAGCTTGGTCAATTAAATCTGATCTAATCAATCAATTCAATACACAGATCAGCTCATAATCATTGATATCGTTTGTTTGTCGGGTTAAAAACAGAGTAATAGTTTATTTTCGTTTCAACAGTTAGTAAACAGACTTTGTTTTTGAAAAACCAAGAGAATGACTTCACTCAATCAAGATCCACACAACACTGGCACACATAACAAGCCTTCGATGCTTGTCAGGTCAGAATACAACATCTGGCAGCGTCGGGTGGCTCATGTGTTAGCACAACAGAACACAGGGTGCTGGAAATCGGTAACATTCGGACCACATGTTCCAATGGTACCGAGTGCCGAGTATCCAAAGATCCAAGTACCAAAGAGTGTTGAGAACTACTCAGAGCAAGATTTTCAAAAAATCGAGCTAGATGCCAAGGCTTTCAGCATAGTAGCCATGGCACTGCCGAATGATATCTATGCCGGTCTCTTGCACTGCAATAGTGCTAAAGAACTGTGGGATGCTCTTAAAGAGCAATTCGGGGGAACTGAAGATGTGATTGAAAACAACCGTGAAATACTTAACCAACAATATGAAACGTTTAGTCACATAAAAGGGGAGTTGTTAACACAACAGTTTGAAAGGTTTAACTGTCTAATTAGTGAACTTAAACTGGTTGGTCTAACTTTTCCTAATTCAACACTGAATCATAGGTTTCTTAGATCACTTCAGGACAAATGGGACACTATAGCTATAGTCATGAGAAACTCTATCGGATTCAAAGACCTGACCCTGACCCAGCTTCATGGTAAGCTCCTGACTTATGAAAGGGAGGTTAACCAGAAAAAGAAGCTCCAGGACTCTGGCAAAGTGTCAGATGACTATGTATTTGGGAATACTGCACTGTTGGGTCAGGATGAAGGTTCTGGAAGTAGTAAGGATCAGAGTTATGATCACTACATTGACATAACCACTGGTTTTAACAATGATCCTTACTCATCACCAAACAACTATGCTTTCACAGCTAGTGGTGATATCCAGGCTTCTGATAATTCATCTTTTGTGTACAATGACCTGCAATATATTGACCCTTTGGACTTAGAAGAAATGGACATCTTACATCAGGTTGCCCTGCTCAGTATTAGAACCAATAACTTCTATAAGAAAACTGGCAGGGGGTACCCAGGTTTACATGGTGGGTCAAAGGTGGGGTTGAATAAATCAAAGATAAAGTGTTACAAGTGTCATAGAATGGGTCACTTTGCTAGGGAATGTAGGAGTCAAAATGGAGTTCCTATGATTACCTATCCAAACCAAAGACCACAGACCAACACTTATCAAACCATCCCTAATGTACCTAATGTGCAAAACACTGCTCACTTTGCACAAACCCAAACCACTGTTCCTGTGCACTATGTCCAAACCACTGTTCCTCAGTATCATTATGTCCAAACACCTGTTACTCAGGCACCAGTGCCAATGACTGCTGCTCCACCCTCTGCTCCTGCAGAGACCAGTCAACCAGGACAACAGAGTTTCTTTACTCAGGGCTTTGTTGATTGGAGCAGTCTACCAGATGAGATAACAAATGACAATATTGCTTTAGTTGCCAACTCTGAAAATGATTTTTGTTTTATGGCACTAGAAACAATTGTTGAAGAGACTGACTCTGAGGATGTGGTGTCTTTATCTGAAAATGTGACTGATGGTGTTGTTGGTGAAGTTGTTTCAGCTGAAGAATCTGACTGTGATTGCCAGTGTAATTGTGCCTTGATGGCTGCTGCTAAGGGAGCTTCTGCTTGTTTAGACAGTTTATGGTATGTAGATAGTGGAGGCTCCAGGCACATGACTGGATGTAGAGCCCTTCTTCTGGACTTTCTTGCACATGGAGGGGGTGATATATCCTTTGGTAATGATTCTAAAGGTAAAGTGTTGGGTTCTGGTACTGTCAAAGCAGGGAGGCTTAAGTTTGAAAATGTTAATCTGATAGACAATCTAAAATTTAATCTACTTAGTGTGTCTCAAATGAGTGACAAAGGCTTTGGGTCATTCTTCACTAAGCAAACATGTAAGATTGTTGGCCCAGAGGCTGTTGAAAAGATTAACACCATCATTGCTGAGAGCAAAGCACAACTTGTTGCTCATAGAAGTGGCAATGTGTATGTAGTTGATATGTTGAAGGATAACCCTATGGCAAATGTGTGTCTGTTCTCTGCTGCCTCTACCAAAGAGACAGAATTGTGGCATAGGAGACTTGGTCACACCAACCTTCAAACTATCAACTCACTCTCCAAACAAAACCTTGTCAGAGGTTTGCCATCAAAAGAATTTAAATGTGATGAGCATTGTGTTTTCTGTCTAAAAGGAAAACAACATAAAAGCTCTTACAAATCAATTGATGAGTCCAAAACTAGTCAGTGTTTACAATTGTTGCACATGGACTTGTTTGGCCCTGTAAAAATCATGAGTCTAAGAAGAAAAAGATTTTGTCTTGTCATAGTTGATGATTTTTCTAGGTTTACATGGACTTACTTTTTACACTCTAAGGATGAGACTGCAGGTATTTTGAAGGACTTTGTCACCAAAGTTGAAAAACAATATGACTTGCCAGTAAAAGTCTTTAGAAGTGACAATGGAACAGAGTTTAAGAATAAGGAGTTGGATGATTTCTGTGTGTCAAAAGGGATTGTAAGGCAGTACAGTATCCCAAGAACACCAGAGCAGAATGGGGTAGTTGAAAGGAAGAACAGGACTCTTATTGAGGCTGCAAGAACAATGCTAGCAGATTCTGGTTTACCTTTGTCCTTTTGGGCAGAAGCTGTAAACACTGCTTGCTATGTTCAAAACAGAGTTTTAATCAACCCTAGACATCAAAAGACTGCTTATGAAATTCTGTTCAAAATCAAACCACTGATATCATTTTTCAAAGTCTTTGGCTGCCCATGTTTCATTTTAAATCTTAAAGATTCCATTTCAAAATTTGCAGCCAAAGTAGATTGTGGATATTTTCTGGGGTATTCTTCTACTGCCAAGGCCTATAAAGTGTTTAACACAAGGACCAGGACAATAGAAGAAACTCTGAATGTGAAGTTCAATGAACTTTCATCTTTGAAAATCCCAGCAAACCCTGCTGAGTTATTTGATTTAGATAAATTCAAATTTGAAGATATTACTGTCAAAACTAACCCTGCAGGTACTCCACAATCTCCACAACAAGATTACAGAATAGATGTTGTGATTCCAGATCACTACAAAGTCTATCCTGCTTCAGAGGAAACAGTAGTTCAAAACAACTGTCAAAACTTTGTCACAGCTGAGTCAGCCACTGTTGGCCCGTTCTATCCCCAAACCACTGATTCACCCATCCAATCCACTGCTCAATCATCTGTTGACAAAAGTCAATCATCTGTTGACTATAGTCAGACAACTGTTGACAAAAGTCAGTCCAACTTTACACCACTTGGACCCATTCCTCCACCTCCATTTCAAACATCTGTTGACTCTACAAAAGTGCCAACAGATGTTATGTCAACAGAGTCTCCAAACCTCTGTCCTTCACCACAAAATGCCATCATACCATATCAGGGAGATCTAATCTACCTAAGAGCTCATCCACCAGATCAAATCATTGGCAACATCAGGGAAGGTGTGCTCACAAGGAGCCAATCTTCAAATATCTGTCTTTTTGCAGGTTTTCTATCTCTTTCACAACCTGTCAAGTACCAAGAGGCACTAAAAGACAACAGTTGGGGGGAAGCCATGCAAGAAGAACTCCTTCAGTTTAAAAGACAACAAGTATGGGAACTTGTACCACTAAGTGGCACTAAGTGGGTCTTCAAAAACAAAACTGATGAAAGGGGTATAGTCGTCAAGAACAAGGCCAGGTTAGTGGTTCAAGGCTTCAGACAAGAAGAAGGAATTGACTATGATGAAACCTTTGCCCCTGTAGCAAGGTTAGAAGCTATCAGACTATTCCTAGCCTTTGCTGTCAACCACAACATCAAGGTGTATCAGATGGACATCAAGTGTGCCTTCCTATATGGCAAAATTCAGGAAGAGGTCTATGTATGTCAACCATCTGGTTTTGAAGACACATTCCATCCTGATCATGTCTACAAGCTTAACAAATCATTGTATGGACTGAAACAAGCACCAAGAGCCTGGTATGAAACTCTCTCCACCTTTCTCTTATCCATTGGTTTCACAAGAGGTAAAATTGATAAAACCTTGTTTTTAAAATGGAAAGGAAAAGATTTAATGATTGTTCAAATATATGTGGATGACATCATTTTTGGATCCACATGTAATAAAATGTGTGAGGAGTTTAGGGAACTCATGACAGCAGAGTTTGAAATGAGTGCTATGGGTGAACTTTAGTGCTTCCTTGGTCTCCAAGTAAAGCAACTGCAAAATGGCACATTCATTCATCAAAACAAATATGTGAAAAACTTGTTAACAAAATTTGAGATGAATGATTGTAAGCCATGTAGTACACCCATGAGCACAGCCAAGCCACTCACTATTGATGACAAGGATGAACTGGTTGATCAAACACACTATAGATGCATGATTGGGTCTTTATTGTACTTAACAGCATCCAGGCCAGACATTATGTTTGCAACCTGTGTGTGTGCAAGATCCCAGGCTTCACCTAGAAAGTCTAACCTTATTGCTGTGAAAAGGATATTCAGATACCTAAAAGGTGCTCCCACACTTGGTATCTGGTATCCTGCTAATGGAAACATTGAGCTTTCAGGTTATTCAGATAGTGATTTTGTTGGCTGCCACACCACAAGGAAGTCCACCTCTGGAGGGTGCCAGTTTCTAGGGAATGCCTTAGTCTCTTGGCAAAGCAAAAAGCAAGCAGCAGTTTCAACATCCACAGCTGAGGCTGAATACATTGCTGCTGCAAGCTGTACAGCCCAACTCATGTGGCTTCAAAATCAACTACTGGATTTTGGGATAACTGCACTAAGGACTCCACTCATGTTGGATAGCCAAGCTGCTGAAAATATCATCAAGAATCCAGTCTCTCATTCAACCACCAAGCACATAGATATCAGACATCATTTTGTCAGAGATAGCTATGAAAAAGGTTTGATTTCTCTGCATCATGTTCCAACAGAGGATCAGTTGGCAGATGTGTTGACAAAAGCTTTAGACACATCTACCTTCACAAATCTGATCTCTCGAATTAGAATGTTAAACATGGATTAAAACAACAAAAATGTTTTCAATAAAAACATTAAAATGTTTTTCAGAAAAATCAAATTTTGCTTAAAATGACACTTTGGTTGAAAAATCTGTTTTTAAAACCACTGATCAGATAAAACAACCACTGCTTCATTCAAACCACTGATAGTTGAAAAATCTGTTTCAAACATATGATCAGATAAAACAACCACTGTTGGTTGAAAAATCTATTTCAAACATATGATCAGATAAAACAACTGTTTTCCATCAGTCTTTTGGTTAAACAACAGAGGTTGGCAACAGATGTTTAACAAAACAGCTGTATGCCACCAGATGTTTCAACCATCAGATGTTTGCCACGTCTGCTCTCAAAAGCAGAGTTTTGCCACCTCAGCGGTTTCATTAGAGCCTATAAAACTCTGTTTTTCCCCCAACAGCAGTTTTACTGTCTCATTGTATTCAAAATACTAAAAACCGCCTTCGTCTTCCTCAAAACCCTCCATTCAAGTTCAGTACTTTCATAATCAAAATCCATTAAAATGGATCTTCAAACAAAATCCACCCATAATTTCCTTCCATATTTGGTTAAAACCGAAGATAACACTCCATTTCATTCCACAATCGACATAATAAACAACTCAAAATACAAAAACATCCTCATCACTGATGCTCCCATTTACCTTGAAACACTCCAAGAATTCTGGGCAAGTGCTGAAGTCTTGTATCAAGACAAAAAGCCCACTTCCATAATTTCAAAAATTGGAGCCACCAGTATCGCCATAACCCCTGAAATCATATCCACTACCTTCTCACTAAATGACTTGTCAGGTATGGAATCCTTTCCTAAAACAGAGCTTCACACTGAGTTCCAGGAAAGAGGGTATGATGCACAGATGACTGGATCAACCTTATACAAAAAGTTTTTTCCTCCAGTCATGAAATTTTTCTTCCATACCCTTCTTCTCTGTGCCTCAGCCAAGACCACATCCTTCAATGAAATCCCATTGAGGATTCAATACTTGGGATATGCAATGTTGTCAGATTCTGACTTCAATCTGTCTCAGGGATTGTTTTTGGACTTGGTCTCAAATGTGAAAGCCATAAAATCTGGCTCAAATAATGCTTTTCTACTCTACCCTAGAATCCTAAGTGTAATTCTACAAAAGATTTTACCAGAAAATGATTTTCAAAAGGGAGAGTCTTTTAAAATGAAAAGTTTAAGAGGTGAAACTTTCACTAGAATGCTGGGTTCTTCAACCCAAGAAAAAGTGTCAAAAGTGACTAAAGTTTCCAAAACACAACCAAAGAGGACAAAGACAACAACTGTTGTTGAAACCTCTGTTGGTGAGCCCACAGCTCCTGGTGATCATGGCATCTCATCCAGTGCTGTGAAACCCACACCAGCCACCAAAAGAAGACATCCATCCTCCAAAACCACCTCTCAACCCAAAAAGGGACTTCTGGAAGATGAGATACCAGAAGCTAACCCTGTTGCATCACCAAAGCAACATGAAACCACTGTTGTTACTGCCTCACAACAGTTGGAGATATCTCAACCTAGACAAACTCCTCAAGAATCCTCACAAAAGGATCTTGTTGTAAGCCAAAGGGAACCTCATACTGAGGCATATGCGTCACTTGACCATATGTTTACAAGTCCATCTCCCAGGGCTAATCAGCTTCTTACTCCACCCACATCACCACCACATGTCCCACAAACCATGCAACCACTGTTTGAAGCTATTGACAAAACTCAGGACAACCCAAGTTCCTCTCCTTCACCTGTCACAGAGAGTGTACCTCCACAAGTGACTGGGGCTGAGAAAAGTCAATCTGCTATCCCACAAACAGAGGAGGAGGTTATACTCCCAGAGGTCAATGTAACTTCTGGTGAGGTTTCAAGAGAAGCAGCCACTACTGCTGTTGAGACCATTGTCTCACAACAGGACAGTGGTTCCATAGATAAGACTTCCTTGAAGGCAACAACTGATGAGGCCACCATTGTGTCCCCAAAATCAGTTGGAAGTCCCCAGTACCAAGAAAAAAGGGCAGCAGGTTCTCATTCCATGGACTCACCTCCTAGGACTGAACCAGCTAAAACTACTTCTGGTAGGGATTCAGATGATCCTATTAACTTAGATGATGAATCACAACTCCAAGAATTGACGGTTAAGGTTCAAAACCTTGAATCCTCTGTTGCTGACATCAAAACTGATGTCAAGTCAATATTGGAAACATTGGGCAACTTTACAAAGAGTCAACCATCCACCTCTGACACTGCCAATGAGCTATGGAAATCTGTTTCCCCCATCATCATAGCTCACAGAAAATTGGCAGATCAGACACAAGAAACCTACATGACAATGATCAGAAACATGGTGGATGCCAGGTTCAATGACACAAAGGCTGACATCAAGGTGATCAAGGAACATCTGCTGAAGACTACTGGCTCTGCCCCTACCACCATTCTCAGGGATGAAAATGATAATGAATTCACTGCTGATGATGCCAAAAAGGGGGAGAGTGGCAGAGATAGGCTACCAAAGTTAAATCCATTTGGTGCACCACCCTCTCAAAAGGGTAAGCCAGCTGCTGACAAACCAGAGTCTCCAAAATCAGCTCCACAACCACAACAACCAAGTGTTCAAACCCCTGTTGCTGAACCAGCTCAAACAACCAAGGCAAAGGAAGTTGATACTTCTGCCAATGAAAAGGCTGAAAAGGCTGCTCAAGACAAACTGAAAAGGGTTGACACTTTGGAAGCTAAAGCAGAGTTGTTGGTGCAGCTTAAAAAGGAACAACAGCAAAAAGTGGAAGATGTGAGTTCCTCTAAAAGAAAGAAAATGCCAGCCAAACATACAAGGAAACCACCATCCAAGCTATCTACTGAAACCTCTGCTGCTGAAACACCTGTTACCACAACCACTGCTCCCAAATCCACTGCCACCACAACCTCTGCTACCCAAACCACTGAAACCAAAACCACTGCTACCAAAACATCTGTTCCAACCAAACCAGTAACCAAACCAATCACCACACCATCAACCACTAAACCAATCACAAAACCAGCCACAACTCAAACAACAACCAAACCTACCACAACACAACCAAAAACCCAAACAACTGCTGGTTCTACAAAAGGACCAACAGATGTTAACCAAACCACTGCCTCATCCTCACCATCTCCAAAAATCTTGTATAGCAGAAAAAGGAAATCCACCTTTGTTATACAAGATGAAAACATTCACACCACACCACCTAACACTCCAATCACACAATCCACACCAGTCAATGCCATTCCACTTTCATCATTCTCACCTCACACATCACAATTCAGATCCCACAGACCACCACCAACCATCACACCATTGGCTGAGAAGTATCCTCTTGAGTTGGATTTAATCAAGGGGGAACTTCAATCCTTCTATAATACTGATCAGCCATCAGATAGAACCTTCCCTTCTCTTAAAGGCTTCCCTGTTCCTCTCAACATTGATACTTATCTAAAATACAAGAGTGAACAGGCTGATGCTGTCATCAAAGAGAAATGTAAAGGGAAGGATGACAGGACTGCTCAGGGCATCCATTCAGCAGAGCTTAGCAAAGTAAGAAGGATTGAAGACTTTGCTAAGACCCTGAGCAATTCCATGTCTTCCATGCCTCTCAGCAGAGATTTGGAAATGGAGGTTAGGGATTCATTACTAGAACAGATCTTGGCCACCAAGCCTTACAAAGCAACCAAAAATCAATTCACAGGCTGGACCACACATGCTCTCAGAGAAGAACTTATAAGAATTGAGAGCATGGCCAAGAATCCTCCTACAAAGGCCTCTGCCCCTGATTTCAGTAAAGGGAGAGATCAAGCTAGAGCTTTAAAATTCAAAAGAATGAGACAAGAGCTTGTAGCTGCCAAGTATGGAGAGATGAGATCTGTTGCTAGATGGTCTGAGATCAGATTGATTGAAACTTACAAGAAATTGGAAGAAGAAAGAAAGACCAACCCTAACCTACCAAGAAAACCTGTCTATGATGATGCACCAAAGAGACCTCTACAGGCCTTTACACTTGACAGTTTGCTGGAAACCTCTGATCTTTCCATTGCTGCTAGAAGACAATTCAAGAAGCAGAAGGAAATGACTGAAGAGGAACAAAAACAGTTTACTGATACTTTTGTAAAAGAGGGTCTCATCAACCAGATCAGATACTTCTCTGACCCTGTCACAGAGAAGTTCAGAGAACTCATTGGCAGGCCTCCATCACCTAACTCATCAAGAATAAAGATGCATCCCAGTCACTCCTTTGATTCTAAAATTCTAAAATGGAAGTCCAACAAAGACACCCATGAATTGACATTGCTCAGATCAGATGGTGGTGTTCAGAAGTTAAGTATGGATGATGCACCTGGCCTAAGTGCTGAAGATCTCCAGACTCTTCTGAATTTGACACTGGAAAGATATGCTGAAGACCTCTTCTCTCTAAGCTTTGAATTGCAACTCAAAGGCCAAATAAGAGAAAGTCTGATGAGAAATAAAGATCAAGAATAAAGCAGAGTTTTGGCATCATCTGTTCTAGGGGGAGATTGTTGGGTCTGCTGACCTGGAGAAGAACAGATGATTAAAAAGCCAAAATATACTAAGTGTTGATCCTTGAATTAAAACAGTTGTTACAATAAAGCTTCCTCCAAAAGTCTGTTGATCCCTAACTGCTGCTGCTTGAATCAACTGTTAGAGATAACTGTTGTTGATGAAAGGTCTGATGAACAAGGTCTGAAGGATAAAAGTCTGATGAAGAACAACTGCTGATCAAAGAACTGAAGAACAAAGGTCTGTTGAACCAACAGCACTTTGGTTCAACAGATGATAGAAGACATCAGAGTTTTAGTTTACAGAGTTTTGTATTATCAGTAGTTTCAATGTAACAGTAGTTATAGCTTAGCAGATGTTAGAAGTTGTTAGTCAGTTAGAGGTCACTATCTAGGTGACGTCAGCAACTGATCATCAGAGGTTTGAGTCTGTCTATAAATAGAACAGTACTTGTACTGTTCTATTCATCACTCGTCATTCTCTTTCAGACAAACATTCTCTGAGTGATCAGGCTGAGGGGAAGTTTTAGTTGTACAATTGTAATCTTTCGATTAATGAAAGCTTTCGATTAAAACAATTATTCTCCATGTTTTGATTTATAGTTTATTCCGCTGCACTTTCCATTTATACTTCATTCATTTATTCATATTTAATCAAACAAATCAAAACAACCAGAACTCAGATCCTAACAGGGTATATGCATGAATGTTTGAGGAGAACTAAAGCTAGATGGCTTGGTGATAAAGACTATTATAATGGACCAGTTGCATTATTGAATGTGAGTACATATTTCATACTATTTTAAAACTAACGCAAGTGTTTTTATTAGACACAAGATGTTTTACACATGTTAATTGTATTTTTTGAACTATTAGATATTGTACGTGCACGATTACAATAAAAGACATCGTAGAGAACTCGGGATCAAAATACCGACAATCTCTTACATCACACACAACTCGTTAGACGAGATGCAATCGTACCTGCGTAACAATGTTCTCTTGAGTCAGCGTAGAATTGAGGGCAGTGGTGATGATAATAAAAGAAAAAAAAATCAATACCAACACGTGTAGCTATGAAGGCGTAGATGATGTTATTAGAACTATAATGTCTATGCCTTCACAGCTTCTGATGGATGATGATGATGCTAAAGAGGTCTGTGAATTGCCAAAAGAGCAACCTGCAATAGAAGAATTGAATGATGATGATGCGTATATCGAAGAATATTTAAATACAATAGATGAGGAAATACAAAAGGCAAAGGGAAAACACATTGAAGTTGATGACATAACGGTAGATAATGAGTTGAATAAAGAAACTGATGTTGTGCATGATGGGGAAGAGTACAACTTACAAGAAGTTCATAATCAAAAGGGTAATGAAACTGAAATAATGAAGGAAGAAGATATTGATAATCTGGAAAATTACATTGATGAAGAGTACATGTTACCCGAGGTGTGCACACCATTGAGTAAAAAAAGTGTTGACATTGAAGCAAAAAATGAAAGTAATGAACAGTATAACATGTATTGGAACGATGTCGATGAGCTAGAAAATTGGTATAACATGGATTTGGGGACACAAACACAAGAAACGCTTCAATACTACATAACTCAATATCCGATGACCGGTGTTAAATACGACAAAGAAGGGTATGAAAGAAGCTAGAAAGCAAAAAAGTTAATATTTACATATGGAGATGTTATTTTTTAAAATACGCAAGTTTAATTTTATAAAACGCAAGTTGTTAATTATATAAAACGCAATATACTTTGATTTAAACGCAACTGTGTTTTTTTAAAATATTATTTTATTAAATTCTATTAATTTGGTATGGATGGAAGCAATGGATAATAAGATGAGATCATACAAGGAAATTGAGGAAGAGATGGATGAAATGGTAGAACAAATAAAAACAAAGTACCTTTGGTGTACTGAGTTGATGGAAAGATATGCAAAGTGGGAATCATTTAGAAGTAAAAGAGTACGTGTACAAGAAACAAGGAATGATGACAAGAATGAGGAGTATAATGACACAAAGGATATTGTTGTTCGTTTAAACGAAGGAAGAGAAAATGAACAAGGTTTAAGAATTGAAGAGGTATATGAGGATATGGCTACTACGAACAGTATACCTGCCAATGGTAATGAAGCAATTGTAGAACCAATGACGGGTACTGATGAAAAAACTAACTCAACAATAGATCAACTACAGACAGTCGATCACTGTCTTTATGCTATGAAAAGCATTTGTTTGGGAGATACATTTAAACAAATTAAGCAAGAAAAAAATGACATGCCTGAAAGACAGGAACACAATTCTCCTACAATGAAAACACCATTTGTTGACAGAATTGTCGACATGTCTGAAAGAGTTATAGACCATGAACTCAAAATATACCAGTACATTATGGCTCCAGTACGAGAGAAGTAGTAAGCAACTTTCCTTATATATTTACTTACGCAAATTAAAAAAAACCAAATGATGACATTGTTTGTAAATGCGTGCAGCAAAATAGTATTCCGTTGAGAGTTGGGAACAGATACTCCAAAACTAATGTTTGAAAGTATGTATCCTGGTATATGATTAAACACATATGTCATTGACGTGTGGACTAAAGTCCTGAACATCGAAGAAAAAAAGATAAAACAAGGTTCATTGATGAGATTGTTTTGCCCAACAAACATGATGGTAAGTTGTATAAAAAATATAAATTAAGCAAATCATTAATGTGTCTTACCTTTGTTCCACATAATATTGCAGCCAGATGAATATTATACAAAGGAAGAGAGTTTGGAAAAAAGGCATTCAGTCTTCACAAGCAATATGTTAGATCTAATAAGGAAATTAAAACTGCAAAGCCTACAAGGATTTGACATAATCATGGTGCCAATGCTTATAGACCTGCATTACTACGTGGAAGGATTCAATATCCGGAATGCCATTGTAGAGCTACTGGACAACTCAAACGATGAAACAAATTTTGAAGAACGATACAAAGGAGTGCCACAAGTGCTGGTAACAAAACAGTAAAAAAAGAAAATAAATTTGTGAAACAATCATATATTAATGTATGTAATAACTATCTTATCTTGCACTTTGCTTGTAGCGCCATACGTCGTATCTTTGCTTGAAGACTATCTGCAATAGAAGCAACAACATCGAAAACCTCGCCATTGTACCAATAAAACGGAGAGAAATGAGCTGGCGGACCACGGAAAACACCGTAGATTGCGGAGTGTTTGCAATTCGGCACATGGAGACATACAATGCAGAACAAGATTGGACATGTGAACTGGCAAGCGAAGGGGAGTTTCAAAAAAAGCAGTTAACTATGTTACGACTAAGATACGTAGCAAAGATTATACTGTCTGACTACAACTTGATATGAGCCGAAGTAGTTGATGACGCGAAGAATTTTCAGAAAGTGCCAAACAAAGGAACAATGATGGCTAACTTGTACAAAAAATTAAGAGGGTGTTTGGTATGGGGTAATGAAGGAGGGAATGGAATGCTCCATTCAAGGTAACGAAAATATGAAGTGTTTGGTTGGTGGAAGGAATGAAATCAACAATTACCTAAGGAATCGATTTCCCTCAAAACAAGTCAGAACCATTCCTCCCAACCACCTCGTTTTTTTTCCATTCTGTCCCATTTTCATACTTTTTCTCCATTTTACCCTCCTTGCTCCATTGCTATCCTCACCAAATCCTTCTCGCCGCTTCACCTCTTCTTTCTCCCTCCTGCATTTCAGTTCCACTTATCACCGTCTTCCTAATTCATCAGAGCGTCTTGATTCGGAGCTGTCAATTCCTTATCTGATAAAAGTCGAGTATTCGATGTGTATAGATTTTTTGAAGCAATCGTTTTGTGAATTAGAAGAATTGAAGAAGTCTTATATTGTTATTGTTAGTTTTTCGTCATCACAACGTTTGATCAATTATTCATTAAAAAAATCAGATTGAAGTTGTAGAGATTCATGTCAACGATCTCATAAATAGGATAATTTCCATTCATGTACAATTAATAATGCAGCTTGTACAATTTGTGCAAGAAGTGAATTGATATGGAGAGAAATGTATGCCACTTCCTTCTTGTTTCTGCAAAATGCTTGTTCCATTTAAGATTCAAAGAGCCTTTTCTTTTTGTATTTTTTTATTTCATCTATTAATAAATATTTTACGTACTAGACATTTGTTAAAGCATTTTTTTTTGGAAAGGGTAACCAAACATAACCTTTTATGGGTTGAATAATGTTGTCAACATTGATAAATTTATATTATTTTGAGATAGGGGTATTTTTGTAAATTGAATGGATTGTATTTCATTCCTATAGAGGGAAACCAAACACGAAATGGAATGGTAATGATGCATTCCTTTCTCTTGTCCATTCCATTACCCTGTTCATTCCATTCATCCGTTCATTCCATTACCGCATACCAAACATACCCTAAAGGAAAGACAGGATGATATATAGAAATTTGTATGTTTTTTTACATGCAATAACATTAATAAATAATACGCAAGTTCATTTTTTTAAAACAGTTGTAATATAAATAACACTATTAACTTTGATTGTTAATAACACGCAAAGGGTTTTACATTTATATGCAAATATATCAAATTAAACTGTTGAAAAATATAAAATCAAAAGTATTTGATTAAAAATAAAACGCAATTTTTTTTATATTAAAACGCAAATATAAATTCTAATGTTAAAATTCTAATGTTAAAATTCTAATATAAAGTAGTGTTTACACATCAATAACACAATTCATACATGTTTTACACATCACAAAACAAAATTATTCATCCTGCACATCATCCATCACTTGATCCTCATAAAACCCATCTGCATCACTAACTTCAACATCTTCATCAGGTTCATCAACAAGCTCGAGATTCTGACCAGTTTTCTCCTTTGCATGCTTACGTCTGTCATGCCCTATTTCACCACAAATCTTGCATGTGCGTGGTTTTTTACTATTACGAATTTTAGCCTTCTCTTTCTGTGACATGATCCTCTTTTGTTTACCTCGGCCTTTATTCTTTATACCATTGGGTAATCGGACAGTTGCCTCTAACGGTTTGTTGTAGCCAAGAAAACCCGCATATCTATCATATTTATCCGGCCCCGATTTACTCGCCCTAACCTCCTCAACCTTATCCGTCATCTCCTTCATCTAATCCCTGACCTTTTGAAGCTCATCCACATCAGGTATTAGATTTTTGGCAAGATACTCACCAGCAAAAACAATTTCTCTCGCAAGTTGTTTAGCCCGCTTGATTTTATCATCCCCAAAATCAGCAGCATCAAACGCGTAGCTGATCTCATTAGGAACAACCTCCTGCGTCCACCTTTTCAATACATATCGATTTGGGAAAATTTTGACTCTATACAACTTGAACACTAAGAAAATGTGTCTGTATAACAATCCATATTGTTCATATCTTTTGCATGTGCATATGCCAATTGCATCTTCAGGATTCTTCTCTTCCTTCTTGAACAAAACATGTGTTTTTAATTAAGACGCAAACAGTAAATGTTAAGATACAAACAATAAATGTTACAGACAGAAAACATCAAAAACCAGAAAACAACTTTACTTGGAACAAACCATCTCCATATGCATTGGGATCCTCTATAAAATTCTTCAAAAACCCTGCACCATGTTTTTGTGTTTGGACATTTATCAAATCATTCGCAGCATATATTTCATCTTGAATGTCAAAAAAATGGTGCGTGTGAAAATCTTGGCTGCTTGCGCCTCAAGTGGATTATCGGTCCATAGATCAGGCTTAGTGTGCCTGGAGTCATGATCATTTTTCCTATGGGAAAACCTTTGCGCCTCCATTGATGTTTCAAAATGATTTAAAAACTCAACAAGTGTTAGTTGAGAATTAGCAGCTTGACAGAAAAAGTGGTTCTCGCTCTCTGATCTTGAAGTTGTTCACATCAGACTAGACATAGGCTCGTCACGATAGAAAGCTGGAATCCACATTGATATCATCTCAAACATATCAGTAAGCCAGTTATTGTCATCCAAATGGTAAGTAATCATTATAACACCCCATTCAAAATCAAACTTCTCCAGGCTAATCGAATATGTCCAAACTATACTACATATCCGACGTTTGAACTCATCATCACTACATAACGCAGGTCCAACCTAAAAAAAAAAGAGGTTTCAGCATAAATAACCAAGATGGGAACATACAAAAAGGATAAAAAATATAAAATAATACGCAACTTTATAGTAGTTTGAACGCAACTGTTATATTGATGATAAACTTTAAACGCAAACGTATGATAAAAAAGGACGGAAGAATAATATGCCACATGCAAAGTCTATGTCTGCTAGAATGACATACACACTGTATAGCATTCTTCATTGCAGGGTCTTGATCAGTAACAACTACTTTTGGATGTTTTCCAAATGATTTAACAAGCATCTCCAGCAGCCACTTGTATGATTCCGTAGTTTCAGAAGACAACAAGCCAGCACCAAGGGTTACATTGCGACAATGGTTGTCGATACTAGTAAATGGGACAAATACCATCTTGTATAAAAAAAACCATAAAATCAATATTAGATAAAAGAAAATATACATGACATGCAAAAATATATATTGGGCATACTTGTTGGTGTTAAATGTCGCATCAAATGAAATGACATCTCCAAACTCCATATAGTTCTTCTTTCATAAAGCATCAGCCCAGAATGACGCAGTAAGAGCATTATTAGAATCAGTGGAATACTCAAATGAATAGTCCGAAACATACTTTTTCTTGTCATTAAACTTAGAAACAATCATATCAGCATCATATTCACCAATGAAACTGTTTAAACCTGTTGGGTCTGCTGACCTGGAGAAGAACAGATGATTAAAAAGCCAAAATATTCTATCTTTTGATCCTTTGAATAAAACAGTTGTTACAAAGAAGCTTTCCCCAAAAGACTGTTGACCCTAACAACTGCTACATCAAACAACTGATAAAGACAACTGCTGCTGCTGAAAGGTCTGCTGAACAAACGTCTGATGAACAAAGGTCTGATTAAGAAACAACTGCTGATCAAGTACTGAAGAACAAAGGTCTGTTGAACCAACAGCACTTTGGTTCAACAGATGATAGAGACCATCAGAGCTTTACTTTACAGTGTTTTGTATTAACAGAGTTTTCAATGTAACAGTAGATATAGTTAGCAGATGTTAGAAGTTGTTAGTCAGTTAAAGGTCGCTGTCTTAGGTGACGTCAGCAGTGATCATCAGAGGTTTAGTTTAGTCTATACATAGAACAGTGAATGTACTGTTCTAGTCATCACTCGTCATTCTCGTAAGACAAACATTCTCTGAGTGATCAGGCTGAGGGGGAGTTTATTTGTACGATTGTAATCTTTCAACTTAATGAAAGCATTCGATTAAAAACAATTATTCTCCATGTTTTGATTTATAGTTTATTCCGTTGCACTTTCCATTTATATTTCACTTCACTTGTTTCATACTTATCTAAACAATCAAAACAAACAGAACTCAGATCCTAACAATTGGTATCAGAGCTCGGTCAATTAAATTCGATCTAACAAATCAATTTAATATAAACAGATCAGCTCACAATTATTGATATCGTTTGTTTGTCGGATTAAAAACAGAGTAATAGTTTATTTTCGTTTCAACAGTTAGTAAACAGACTTTGTTTTTGAAAAATCAGAGAATGACTTCACTTAATCAAGATCCACACAACACTGGCACTAGCAACAAGCCTCCGATGCTTGTCAGGTCAGAATACAACATCTGGCAGCGTCGGGTGGCTCATCTGTTAGCACAACAGAACACAGGGTGCTGGAAATCGGTAGTATTTGGACCACATGTTCCAATGGTACCGAGTGCCGAGGATCCAAAGATCCAAGTACCAAAGAGTGTTGAGAACTACTCAGAGCCAGATTTTCAAAAAATCGAGCTAGATGCCAAGGCTTTCAGCATAGTAGCCATGGCACTGCCGAATGATATCTATGCCGGACTCTTGCACTGCAATAGTGCTAAAGAATTGTGGGATGCTCTTAAAGAGCAGTTCGGGGGAACTGAAGATGTGATTGAAAACAACCGTGAAATACTTAACCAACAATATGAAACGTTTAGTCACATAAGAGGGGAGTCGTTAACACAACAGTTTGAAAGGTTTAATTGTCTGATTAGTGAACTAAAACTGGTTGGTCTAACTTTTCCTAATTCAACCTTGAATCATAGGTTTCTTAGATCACTTCAGGACAAATGGGACACTATAGCTATAGTCATGAGAAACTCTATCGGATTCAAAGACCTGACCCTGACCCAGCTTCATGGTAAGCTCCTGACTTATGAAAGGGAGCTTAACCAGAAAAAGAAGCTCCAGGACTCTGGAAAAGTGTCGGATAACTATGTATTTGGGAATACTGTACTTTTGGGCCAAGAGGAGGGTTCTGGAAGTAGTAAGGATCAGAGTTATGATCATTACATTGACTTCTATAAGAAAACTGGCAGGAGGTACCCAGGTTTACATGGTGGGTCAAAGGTGGGGTTGGATAAATCAAAGATCAAGTGTTACAAGTGTCATAGAATGGGTCACTTTGCTAGGGAATGTAGGAGTCAAAATGGTACCCCTATGATCACCTATCCAAACCAAAGGCCTCAGACCAACACTTATCAAACCATCCCTGTACCAAATGTGCAAAACACTGCTCACTTTGCACAGACCCAAACCACTGTTCCTGTGCACTATGTTCAAACCACTGTTCCTCAGTATCACTATGTCTAAACACCTTTTACTCAGGCACAAGTGCCAATGACTGCTGCTCCACCCTCTGCTCCTGCAGAGACCAGTCAACCAGGTCAACAGAGTTTCTTCACTCAAGGCTTTGTTGATTGGAGTAGTCTACCAGATGGGATAACAGATGACAACATTGCTTTAGTTGCCAATTCTGAAAATAATTTTTGTTTTATGGCACTAGAAACAATTGTTGAAGAGACTGATTCTGAGGGTATGGTGTCTATGTCCGAAAATGTGACTAATGGTGTTGTTGATGAAGTTGTTTCAGCTGAAGAATCTGAAGTAGAGGTTGTGAATCTCTCAGACCCCTGGGGTAGTGATGATTGTGATTGCCAGTGTAACTGTGCCTTGATGGCTGCTGCTAAGGTATCTCCTCAAATCTTAAATGACTTATGCTCAGACAAATGTATTGTAGCATTTGCTAAGATAAAAGAGGTGAATGAAAACTTTAGAAAGAAAATTTTGGAAGATGAAATTCAGTTTGAAAAACTCACTAAAGAATTAAAATAAAAAATAACTGAAAAAGAATCTGAAATCAGCAGTTTAAAACATGAAGCAAGCATAACCAAAGACCAGCTTCAGACTATGATAACCAAATATCATAGTTGTAAAAAGGAGCTTGAGTCCACCCAAGTTGAATGTCAGAAATGGGTGGAATCATCAAAAGGTTTTGAGATAATTGTCAACCAACAATCTAAAAGTCATGTGATATTTGGGTTTGGTTATCAAGAAACCACTGCTCAAAGTTCACAAACCACTGACAAAAAGGAACCATAGTTGGTTGAAATCATCCCAACCAATTCAAAAGGTCAAGAAATCAAGGTTACTGAACCCAATGGCAAGAAAATCATTCTTGAAAAGTTGGAAGGTACACCCTCATTTGATGAAATTGAGAAATATCAATTCAAACCAACCTGGTCAGATGAGTGTGAAGTCCTTGAAAATTTTAAAACAATGACCTTCAAAACCTCTGATGGTAAAATGGCACCACAGGCCAAAGTTATCCCTTTGAGAGATCTTCCAACAGATGATCAAACATCTGTTGAAAAGAAGAGAGGAAAAGGGAAAGCCAAAGACAACTTGTTTTGTGATTTTTGTGAAAAGAAGAAGCATGTCACCAAAAACTGTTTTCTTCTAAAAGCATATGACATCAACAAAGCAACAAGTTTAAATGATTCTAAAACCAATGAATGTTCAATCTGTAAGAAAAAGAATCACAAAACAAAAGAGTGCCTGTATCTCAAAAATTTTGATGAAAAGATAAAAGAGTACAAGGCTAAAACTCTTGAAAGTCAAGTGGTGAGTACTCCAAAAGGAAAACCCAAACAGATTTTTGAACCAGTCCAAACAGCTGTTACCAAAGGTCTGAACAAAAACTCTGCTCCTAGAGATGTTCAGGTAACAGATGTTCCACCAGCTACCAGACTACCAAGAGGATATGGACAACCCACTTGTCATCGTCTGCCACATGTTTATGAAGAGCCCAAAAGGCCTTCAAAACCAAAAGTGAACAGACATCCTCATGGTTTTTAACATCTGACAGGAAGTGATCAAACATCTGTTGGACCAATTGGTGACATACAAGCACTAGCAAATGGTCAATTACAGTTGTTGAACCTAGTTCAAAAGCTAGTTCAAACCACTAATCATTCTCCTCAACTTAAGGTTGAGACATCTAAGAACCCCTCCAAAGCCAATTTGGCTTTGGACACTCACCAAAACTAAACTCTTTACTGATGTGCAGGGAGCTTCTGCTAGCTTAGATAGTTTATGGTATGTAGATAGTGGAGGCTCCAGGCACATGACAGGATGTAGAGCCCTTCTTCTGGACTTTCTTGCACATGGAGGGGGTGATATATCCTTTGGTAATGATTCTAAAGGTAAAGTGTTGGGTTCTGGAACTGTCCAAGCAGGGAGGCTTAAGTTTGAAAATGTTAATCTGATAGACAATCTAAAATTTAATCTACTTAGTGTATCTCAAATGAGTGACAAAGGATATGGGTCATTCTTCACTAAGAAAACATGTAAGATTGTTAGCCCAGAGGCTGTTGAAAAGATTAACACCATCATTGCTGAGAGCAAAGCACAACTTGTTGCTCATAGAAGTGGCAATGTGTATGTAGTTGATATGTTGAAGGATAACCCTATGGCAAATGTCTGTCTGTTCTTTGCTGCCTCTACCAAAGAGACAGAATTGTGGCATAGGAGACTTGGTTACACAAACCTTCAAACTATCAACTCTCTCTCCAAAGAAAACCTTGTCAGAGGTTTGCCATCAAAAGAATTCAAATGTGATGAGCATTGTGTTTGCTGTCTAAAAGGAAAACAACATAAAAGCTCTTACAAATCAATTGATGAGTCCAAAACTAGTCAGTGCTTACAATTGTTGCACATGGACTTGTTTGGCCCAGTTAAAATCATGAGTCTAAGAAGAAAGAGATTCTATCTTGTCATAGTTGATGATTTTTCTAGGTTTACATGGACTTACTTCTTACATTCTAAGGATGAGACTGCAGGTATTTTGAAGGACTTTGTCACCAAAGTTGAAAAACAATATGACTTGCCAGTAATAGTCTTCAGAAGTGACAATGGAACAGAGTTTAAAAATAAGGAGTTGGATGATTTCTGTGTGTCAAAAGGGATTGTAAGGCAGTACAGTATCCCAAGAACACCAGAGCAAAATGGGGTGGTTGAGAGAAAGAACAGAACTCTCATTGAAGCTGCAAGAACAATGCTAGCAGATTCTGGTTTGCCACTGTCCTTCTGGGCAGAAGCTGTAAACACTGCTTGCTATGTTCAAAACAGAGTTTTAATCAACCCAAGACATCAAAAGACTGCTTATGAAATTTTGTTCAAAATCAAACCACTGATCTCATTTTTCAAAGTCTTTGGCTGCCCATGTTTCATTTTAAATCTTAAAGATTCCATTTCAAAATTTGCAGCCAAAGTAGATTGTGGATATTTTCTGGGGTATTCTTCTACTGCCAAGGCCTATAAAGTGTTTAACACAAGGACCAAGACAATAGAAGAAACTCTGAATGTGAAGTTCAATGAACTTTCATCTTTAAAAATCCCAGCAAACCCTGCTGAGTTATTTGATTTGGATAAATTCAAATTTGAAGATATTACTGTCAAAACTAACAGTGCAGGTACTCCACAATCTCCACAACAAGACTACAGAATGGATGTTGTGATTCCAGATCACTACAAAGTCTATCCTGTATCAGAGGAAGCAGTAATTCAAAACAACTGTCAAAACTCTGTCACAGCTGAGTCAGCCACTGTTGGCCAGTCATATCCCCAAACCACTGATTCACCCATTTTATCCACTGCCCAATCATCTGTTGACAAAAGTCAGTCATCTGTTGACCATAGTCAAACAACTGTTGACAAAAGTCAGTCCAATTTTTCACCACTTGGACCCATTCCTCCACCTCCATTTCAAACATCTGTTGACACTACAAAAGTGCAAACATATGTTATGTCAACAGAGTCACCAAACCTCTATCCTTCTCCTCAAAATGCCATCATACCATATCAAGGAGATCTAATCTACCTAAGAGCTCATCCACCAGACCAAATCATTGGCAACATCCGAGAAGGTGTGCTCACAAGAAGCCAATCTTCCAATATCTGTCTTTTTGCAGGCTTTCTTTCCCTCACACAACCTGTCAAGTACCAAGAGGCACTGAAAGACAACAGTTGGGTGGAAGCCATGCAAGAAGAGCTCCTTCAGTTCAAAAGACAACAAGTATGGGAACTTGTACCACTGCCTAAAGATGTTTGTCCAATTGGCACAAAGTGGGTCTTCAAAAACAAAACTGATGAAAGGGGTATAGTTGTCAAGAACAAGGCCAGGCTAGTGGTTCAAGGCTTAAGACAAGAAGAAGGAATAGACTATGATGAAACCTTTGCCCCTGTAGCAAGGTTAGAAGCTATCAGACTGTTCCTAGCCTTTGTTGTCAACCACAACATCAAGGTGTATCAGATGGACATCAATGCCTTCCTATATGGCAAAATTCAGGAGGAGGTCTATGTATGTCAACCACCTGGTTTTGAAGACACATTCCATCCTGATCATGTCTACAAGCTTAATAAAGCCTTGTATGGACTGAAACAAGCACCAAGAGCCTGGTATGAAACTCTCTCCACTTTTCTCTTATCCATTGGTTTCACAAGAGGTAAAATTGATAAAACCTTATTTTTAAAATGGAAAGGAAAAGATTTAATGATTGTTCAAATATATGTGGATGATATCATTTTTGGATCCACATGTAACAAAATGTGTGAGGAGTTTAGGGAACTCATGACAGCAGAGTTTGAAATGAGTGCTATGGGTGAACTTCAGTGCTTCCTTGGTCTTCAAGTGAAGCAGCTGCAAAATGGCACATTCATTCATCAAAACAAATATGTGAAAAACTTGTTAACAAAATTTGAGATGAATGATTGTAAGCCATGTAGTACACCCATGAGCACAGTCAAGCCACTCACTGATGATGACAAGGATGAACTGGTTGATCAAACACACTACAGATGCATGATTGGGTCTTTATTGTACTTAACAGCATCCAGGCCAGACATTATGTTTGCAACCTGTGTTTGTGCAAGATCCCAGGCTTCTCCTAGAAAGTCAAACCTTATTGCTGTGAAAAGGATATTCAGATACCTAAATGGTGCTCCCACACTTGGTATCTGGTATCCTGCTAATGGAAACATTGAGCTTTCAGGTTATTCAGACAGTGATTTTGCTGGCTGCCACACCACAAGGAAGTCCACATATGGAGGGTGCCAGTTTCTGGGGAATGCCTTAGTCTCCTGGCAAAGCAAAAAGCAAGCAGCTGTTTCAACTTCAACAGCTGAGGCTGAGTACATTGCTGTTGCAAGCTGTACAGCCCAACTCATGTGGCTTCAAAATCAACTACTGGATTTTGGGATAACTGCACTGAGGACTCCACTCATGTTGGATAGCCAAGCTGCTGAAAATATCATCAAGAATCCAGTCTCTCATTCAACCACCAAGCACATAGACATCAGACATCATTTTGTCAGAGATAGCTATGAAAAAGGTTTGATTACTCTGCACCATGTTCCAACAGAGGATCAGTTGGCAGATGTGTTGACAAAAGCTTTAGATACATCTACCTTCACAAATCTGATCTCTCGAATTGGAATGTTAAACATGGATTAAAACAACAAAAATGTTTTCAATAAAAACATTAAAATGTTTTCAGAAAATCAAATTTTCTTTAAAAATAGCACTTTTGGTTGAAAAATCTGTTTTAAACCACTGATCAGATAAAACAACCACTGTTTCATTCAATCCACTGTTGGTTGAAAAATCTGTTTCAAACATCTGATCAGATAAAACAACTGTTCTTCCATCAGTCTTTTGGTTAAACAACAGAGGTTGGCAACAGACGTTTACCAAAACAGCTGTATGCCACCAGATGTTTAAACCATCAGATGTTTGCCACGTCTGCTCTCAAAAGCAGAGTTTTGCCACATCAGCGGTTTCACCAGAGGCTATAAAACCCTGTTTTTCCCCCAACAACAGTTTTACTGTCTCATTGTATTCAAAATACTAAAACCGCCTTCGTCTTCCTCAAACCCCCAATAAATCAAAGTTCAGTCCTTTCACACTCGAAATCCATTACAATGGATCTTCAAACAAAAGCCACCCACAATTTCCTTCCATATCTGGTTAAAACAGAAGATAACGTACCATTCCATTCCACCATTGACATCATTACCAATTCCAAATACAAAAACATCCTAACTGCTGATGCTCCCATCCATCTCGAAACACTCCAAGAATTTTGGGCTAATGCTGAAGTCTTGTTTCAAGACAAAAAGCCTACTTCCATTATTTCAAAAATTGGAGCCACCAGCATCGCCATTACACCTGAACTCATATCCACAACCTTCTCCCTCAATGACTTGTCAGGTATGGAATCCTTTCCTAAAACAGAGCTTCACACAGAGTTTCAGGAAAGAGGGTATGATGCACAAATGACTGGATCAACATTGTTTAAAATTTTTTTTTCCTCCAGTCATGAAATTTTTCTTCCATACTCTCCTTCTCTATGCCTCGGCTAAGACCACATCCTTTAATGAAATTCCATTAAGGATTCAATACTTGGGGTATGCTATGTTGTCAGACTCTGACTTCAATCTTTCCCAGGGATTGTTTTTGGACTTAGTTTCTAATGTGAAAGCCATAAAATCTGGCTCAAACAATGCTTTTCTACTCTACCCAAGAATCTTAAGTGTAATTCTTCAAAAGATTTTACCAGAAAATGATTTCCAAAAGGGAGAGTCTTTTAAAATGAGAAGTTTAACTGATGAAACTTTCACAAGAATGTTGGGTTCTTCAACCCAAGAAAAGGTGTCAAAAGTGTCCAAAGTTTCTAAAACACAAACAAAGAGGTCAAAGACAACAACTGTTGTTCAAACCTCTGTTGTTGAGCCTACTGCTCCTGGTGATCATGGCACTTCATCCAATGCTGTGAAACCCACACCAGCCACCAAAAGAAAACGTCCAACTTCAAAAACCATCTCCACACCCAAAAAGGGACTTCTGGAAGATGAGATACCAGAAGCTAACCCTGTTGCATCACCAAAGCAACCTGAAACCACTGTTGTTACTTCCTCACAACAGATGGAGATATCTCAACCCAAACAAACTCCTCAAGAATCCTCACAAAAGGATCTTGTTGTAAGCCAAAGGGAACCACATACTGAGGCATATGAGTCACTTGACCACATGTTTACAAGTCCATCTCCCAGGGCTAATTCTCTTCTTACTCCTCCAACTTCACCACCACATGTTCCACAAACCATGCAACCTCTGTTTGAGGCAATTGACAAAACTCAGGATAATCCCAGTTCCTCTCCTTCACCTGTCACAGAGAGTATACCTCCACAAGTGACTGGGCCTGAGAAAAGTCAATCTGTCAACCCACAAACAGATGAGGAGGTTACACTCCCAGAGTTAAATATAACTCTTGGTGAGTTTTCAAGTGAAGCAGCCACTACTGATGTAGAGACCATTGTCTCACAACAGGACAGTGGTTACATAACTAAGACTTCCTTGAAGGCAACAACTGATGAGGCCACAATTGTGTCCCCAAAATCAGTTGGAAGTCCCCAGAACCAAGACCAAGGGGCATCTGGTTCTCATTCCATGGACTCACCTCCTAGGACTGAACCAGTTAAAACTACCACTGGTGGGAATTCAGATGATCCTATTAACTTAGGTGATGGATTAAAACTACAAGAATTGACGGATAGAGTTCAAACCATTGAAACCTCTGTTGCTGACATCAAAACTGATGTCAAGTCAATATTGGAAACCTTGGCAAACTTTACAAAGAGTCAACCATCCACTGCTGATGTTGCTAATGAGCTATGGAAATCTGTTTCCCCCATCATCATAGCTCACAGAAAATTAGCAGATCAGACACAAGAGACTTACATGACCTTGATCAGAAATATGGTGGATGCCAGGTTTAATGACACTAAGGCTGATATCAAGGTGATCAAAGACCATTTGCTGAAGACTACTGGCTCTACCCCTACCACAATCCTAAGAGATGAAGATGATGATGAATTCACTGCTGATGATGCCAAAAAGGGGGAGAGTGGCAGAGATAGGCTGCCAAAACTGAATCCATTTGGTGCTCCACCCTCTCAAAAGGGTAAGCCAACTGCTGACAAACCAGAGTCTACCAAATCAGCACCACAAAAACAACAACAACAACCAAGTGCTCAAACCCCTGCTACTGAACCAGCCAAGACCAGCAAGGCAAAGGAAGTTGATACCTCTGCCAATGAAGAGGCTGATAAGGCTGCTGAAGACAAGCTTAAAAGGGCTGACACTTTGGAAGTTAAAGCAGAGAGGTTGATTCAGCTAAAGAAGGAACAACAGCAAGAAGTAGAAGATGTGAGTTCCTCAAAAAGAAAGAAAATATCAGCAAAACATACAAGGAAACCACCATCTAAACTATCTTCTGAAACCACTGATGCTGCAACCCCTGTTACCACAACCACTGCCACCAAAACCACTGCCACCACAATCACTGCTGCCAAAACCACTGAAACCAAAACCACTGCCACCAAAACACCTGTTCCAACCAAACCAATCACCACACCATCAACTACCAAACCAACTGTAGATGCGTTTTTGCGACTAATGATTAGATGGTTAACATGTGTTAGATGTGGTAAAAGGGGCGAAGGTAAACAGAATGGACGAAGGAAGAAATTGAAGTGGGCGAAGGTATAAAGGTTTGGACGAATCTGGAACCAAGACTGACAGGAAGACACATTCGACCACCTGCTGTGGGCGAATGTGGAATTGACCTACGTTCGACCATCACAACTGGGCGAACGTGCAGGTCCTATATATAGATTTTGTGTTTTTGTAAGCTTAAGCGAGTCATTTAGTGTGTGTGTTTTTGAGGTGTGTTCCAGAGAGGTCTGAGAGTGTTATTGTGTGTGCTAGATTAACTGTAATCAAGTTGTAACCAAGTATTTGAAAGAGTTAATCTATGAAAAGCTTTTAAAATGACTTTGATTGTGTTTTGATTGAGTTTATATCAGTTTGTTCTAAGCTAGGGTTTCCGCACCTGGTTTAGCAACTTGTATGATCATATAATCCTGTTTTCGTGTCAAATCACATCCTCTACAAAGTGGTATCAGAGCGTAGAGGATCATACAACAACAAATTGATAAACTCAGAGCTGATTTGGACATTATTTTCATCAATTCACATCTGTTTTTACATAAAAATGGTTTTTGAGTGTTTTTGAAAGAATTAGAGTTGATTTTGTGGATAAAATTCAAAATTCCAAGTATTAAAGTTGTTCCAAATCATCTCCGAAGCAAAACCTAATCAAGATCATTCAAATTCACAAACTTTTGAAAATCAGAGATCAAAATAACTGTTTTTCAAAGTGTAACCGTTTTTCAAAAGTTAAAAATGGGCGAACCTGGAGTGTGTGGACGAATGTGAGAGTTTTTGGTCGAAGGTGAGTGATATTCTGGGCGAACCTAGAGATTTTAGGGCGAATCTAGAGTTTTTCAGGTGAATATTTTACATTCGGATCACATTTTTCACATTCGGGAGATCGGGCGGGCGAACCTGGAAACTAAACGGGCGAACCTGGAACTGTTTGGGCGAACGTGAAAAGTGTCAGTGTGTTTTTACTTTCTGGTGACATTTTACCTTCGGGAGAGACTTTTTGGGCGAACCTGAAACCAAAAAGGGACGAATCTGAATCCATTTGGGCGAACCTAGATCTTGTTTTTGGAAAATTTTTCTAAGTATTGAATTTTTCGAAGTTCGTGATCATGTGGCGTTATCAGACTACTCCTACACCAGCAACTACACAACCACAACAGCAGGTGATGGACCCATGGACAGTGGCAGCACAGAAGACGAGCACACAGTCTTCGCAGCCGGTTAACTACATGACTCAAAGTGCACCTCCAGCACCACAGTCTGACTACTGGGGAGTAGCAGCAGCGGTGGTAAACACTCAAACTACAAATGCTATTTCCACACTGATTAATGATTTGTCTTCAGGTAGCGGGACTCGGCCACCGAAGCTTATGGAGATTCAAGAATACAATCAGTGGCAGAAAAAGTTCAAAATACATTTGGAAGGCATGGGAGTGGAAGGTGCTGAAGCATGGAACATGATTGCTAAAGGTTACACACCACCAGTTCTGGAGAACACAGGTGAACCAGTGCCATTGGAGAGCATGGCTGAGGATGAGAAAAAGAAGTTTGCTGTGGAAAAGAAGGCGTTTTCCCAATTGACACAGGCAATCACAAATGATCTTTTGCATCAATTTGGGACTTGCACAACTTCTAAGGCACTGTGGGATATGCTTAAAAGGAAGCATGATGGAAATGAGAAGACTAGAAGTTTGAGGACGGAAGAACTTGTTAAGGAGTTTGAGAATTTTTCTTATGTTGGAAATGAAACTTTGAAAGAACTAACTCCTAGATATAATCATTTAATATCTGAATTGTCTAGCTATGGTATACAGATTCCTATGGCAAAGCAGGTTGACAAGTTTGCAGAAGCATTACCACCAAACTGGGATCAGCATGTGGATGTTCTGAAGGAGAAGGATGCTTATCAATACTGGTCTCTTCAGGAGTTCATTGAGAAGCTGGAAAACAAAGAATTGGAAGAGAAGAGGAAGGCTAGGAGAGCACAGATTCCTCAGAATCCAAACTTATACTTTGGAGGATCTTCAGTTCCAGTGAGTACAAGCTCAGGAGGGCTAGTTACACCACATGTTGCATGTATATCCAATGCTGTAGAATCACCTATCATTAACTACCATCAACAAACTTCATCTTTATCACAACCACAACCACAAGTACCATACCAATATTCATACATTCCACCATTCTCCCCAAAGCAACAAGCAGCTTTCTACACTGCTAGTCAATCTCAACAACAACCATTGAACCAACCTAACCAACAAACAGTGGTTTTGGAGACATCTAACCTTGGTAATGTGACAGTTGAAGTTGCTCAGCAACACATTGCATTAGTCTCTGCAATGGTCTCATCCTACAATGGATTAGTTGCTAGTCAAATTGGTAATAACAACTTGACCAATGAAGACTATGCACAGATTGACAAGGAGGAGATGGAACTCATTGATATTCAATGGGCCTTTGCAAGCATAATGCGAAGAGCAACGGAGTTTATCGAGAAGACAGGTAGAACAGACTTGGGAACTTCTCCTAACACAACCTACGGGTTCAATAAGGAGAAAGTGACTTGTTTTAATTGTGGAGGAAAAGGTCACTTTAAAAGAGAATGCACCCAGCCACCAAAACAAGGCAATAGAAATCCATTCAATGCCAGTTATCAGAACCGTCAACAACAAAACCAAAACCAAGTTTCTTACCAAAACAACAACCATCAAAATAACTTTAATAACAACCAAAATAGACAACCAAACACACCAAACAATACTAACCGAACAGTCATACCAATCACTACACCAAATGAACAACAGAATACCAATCAAGCATTGGTTACTCAACAAGATGAGAGGTTTGATTGGTCGAGTATTCAGATAGGTGTTGAGGAAATCACTACTGGGGGCAATGTGGCTTGTGTTGTATATCAGGTTGATATTGAAGATTCAGTGACAATGGAGGAGAAGGAAGGAACTGAGGTTGATAGTGATGAGTCTGAGGCTGAGATGGATGGAGAGTTTGAACCTGTTAAGGTTAATGCTGAGGTTGATGTTGAAGTTCAAACTGAAGAAACAAATTCGGGAGCTGTGATTGATACTGTTTCTGATATTCCCGAGGAGTGTGAATCGGTTTATTCTGATTCAGACAGTGAATCTGATACAGAAGCAAGTGTTAATTCTCTTGATGAAGATATCGATCAGTTGCTTGCAGAAGCAGATTTTCTGATGACAAGGAAGTCGTGCATTGCAGATGATGTTTTCACAAAGATTGATTATTCCAGATTCTTTGCAGGAAAGGAAGCTCATTTCGCATTGATGGCCATGACTGATCCGCCAAAACCTGTAAGTTCTGCATGTAGTACTGATAATACAAGTGAAAAATATTGTGGTACATGTGATAGATTGACTGAGGAGGTTAAACAACTCCGTGTTCAACGTGATAGTGCTATCATGAACAGTCAATCTACTCGCAAAGAGTTGAATGCTTTTAACAAAGTATTAGATGGCTACAAAAAGGACATTTCCGACTTGAAAAACACTTTGTCTTTAAAACAATTGGCAATTAACAACTATATCAATGAAATTGAAAACACCAAGTTGGAAATGGCAGCCATCAAATGCTTTGCTGAGAAAGTAAACAAAAAGTTGGAAAGTTATAAGCATATTGCTTATGTGGTAGACCATATCATTGATGATAAAACAACCAATTATCGGTCTGTACCATCTCCGGTTCTCTTTGAAAACCACAATTGTCACCAAGTGACACCGGAGAGTTCGGTAAAATCTGATTCAGCATCGGAAAATGAATCTAATACTTCAAATATTGGTGATCCAAATTCCGATGTTAGACCGATTTTGGGAATCAATGATGAGGGTGTTACTGCTGAAAGTGTTGATTCAGACTCAGAGAGTGATGATACTGGTTGTAATCAAACTGTTAATGCATGTGAAATTCCAAAAGAAAATCACATCATTACAAATGAACCAGTTTCATCATCTCAAATTGTTCCGATGAGAAGTGTTCATCATGTGAATAAGTCTGAGAAGAATGTTGTGAAGAAAGATCTTAATGTGGTTAAGAAAGATCTTGAAAAGAATGATAAAAACGAACAATGTGACAAACCTGTCAAGGTGTTTTATCGGATGGAAGGATCCGATAAAATTATCTCTGACGAGGACTTTCCAATTAAAGATGTTAACTATGCTAAAATTGACAAGATTTGGCAAGAAAGTACTATTTGGTTCCCAAAACATGAGAGAACAAATGAGATTCCACCAGCTTTATTAAAGAAGTTGTATTTGGATGTTCCTCAAGAACCAAAGGTCCATGTCACAGAGTTTGTTAAACCCAAAAACAGAGCTAATGGTTTTAATGAGCCTACTTACTCAAAAGGGCCACTCCCTGAGAGTTTAAGGAAGCAACAGTATAATGATCAATATCCTGTTAGATCATTTTCTCAACCAAATGCTCCGAATGTTTTTGAAGAGTACCGTGCGTGCTTTAAGTGTGGGGAACGTGGGCATTTACTTGCTCAGTGCCCATATGTAAGGCACAAAAGGCACGAAGTTGAAGTGAGGAATTCTATGCGAAAACCGATTGATCATTATGTGCCACCTCATAGGAGAGTTGTTCCTCAACAACCACAACTGTTTTATAATCATAACAATTTTCACCAAATGAGGAACACTCGTCCAATGCACTATGATAGAAGGAATCGGATTGCTATGGAACACTCATGGAGAAAGCCTGTGGTGAACGCAACAGTTGATAGGCAAAAGGTTCCACCAAAACCGATTGACAAATCAAATGTTGGACCTAAGTCTGTTAAATCAGATAAGGTTACCAAGAAAGTTACCTTTGCTAACAATGTTCAGAAACAGACTGAGAACCCAAAGTCTCAGATTCGTATCCTGAAAAGGACTGAACAATCTTGGACACCCAATGGTACTCCAGGAGCCTCAACTTCAAAGGTGAATGAGAGAAAGGAAACTGTTTTGAACAATCAGAAAAAGATTGATCAAAAAGTTGTTGAAAATGTTTGTGACAATGTTACTTTGAAACCTGATGTTCAAAGGCCCAAGACTCAGGCTTGGGTCCCCCGAAAGAACTAACTGATTTACTTTTTGTGTGCAGGGAGCTTCAGCTGGCCCTATTAGCAGTCTTTGGATTGTTGATAGTGGAGCTTCAGGCCACATGACAGGGGATCTTGCGTTGTTGTTCGACGTGAAGAACATCAATGGAGGGTATGTAGCTTTCGCAGGAAACAAAGGCGGATATATCACAATGGAAGGAAGTGTGAGCAATGGGATAGTGAGTTTCGAGCGGATTTCGTATGTGAAGCAGATAGACTATAATCTGTTGAGTGTCAGTCAAATCCTGCTATATTCTGAAACCGGGCTTTACAATTCCTAAGGAGTGGATAATGTTGAAGGCACCTCGCGTCAACAATCTATACATTCTTGATATGTCCAAGGCGATGACATCACAGGGGCAGATAACATGCTTTTTGTCCAAGGCAACAGAGAAAGAATCGATAATGTGGCACCGAAGAATGGGGCACATTCATCTGAAGAAAATGAATCAACTTGTGAGAAATGGACTTGTCGATGGAGTAAATGTGAAACATTTCCATCTGAATGACAAGTGTGTGAGTTGTAAAAAGGGGAAGCAACACAAACAGTCCCACAAAGTGAAAAAGGTTAACTCTGTTGAGATGCCACTAGAGCGATTGCACATGGATCTTTTCGGACCGGTCAAGCGCAAAAGTCATCTTGGAGAGCTTTATTGTTTAGTCGTCACTGACGATTACTCAAGATTTTCATGGGTGATGTGTTTGCAGAATAAAAGCGACACTTTTATAAATCTAAAAGTTCTGTTCACTCGATTGGAGAATCTCTACAATGTGAAGATAAAGAGAATTCGGAGTGACAATGGGACGGAGTTCAAAAATGCCAAGATGGATGAACTTTGTGAAGACAAAGGAATACATCATGAATATTCGGCTCCGTACACCCCTCAACAGAACGGTGTTGCTGAACGAAAGAATAGGACTCTAATTGAAGCGGCTAGAACAATGCTTGCTGATTCAAATCTTCCAGTAATGTTCTGGAATGAGGCGATTTATGCAGCAAATTACACACTAAATCGGGTTCTAACAGTGAAGAAGTTTGGAAAAACATCTTATGAGCTGTTACACCGAAGAAAACCGAACTTAGAGTATCTAGAACCTTTTGGGGCGCCATGCACTATGTTGAATCCAAGCGAAAAGTTTAGTCCTAAAGCCGAGGAGGGTTACTTTGTTGGATATGCAACCCCACTCAAACGGGTATACAACAAGCGAACTCGTCGTGTGGAAGACTGGGCTAACGTGGAAGTTCAACGATATACTCAAAATATTCAAGGCACGGGTCCTGATTGGATGTTTGATTACAAAGATTTCTTTGAATCATTCAATCTAGATAGCTTGGTTGAAGAAGCTGTTATTCGATTACTTTACGAGTGTGAAAATGCAACAACTTCACCGTTGGTGCGTCCGATCACCGTGAACCCCCTACCAGCTTCTAATGATACCAACGCTCCTATACAAGAAGAAGAAATTTTTCAAGAGGCTTCAACTTCATTAGACACTTCAGAATCTGAAGATGAACAATTTGAAGAAGCTATTCTTGATCAAGCTGAAGAACCAGAGGCACCGCCAGTGAACCCAACTCCAAATTCAGATGTGGCTTCATCATCAAATACGGGTCATGATCTGGATGCTGTAGAGAACTTGACTGTTCAGACGGGAGTGCAAGTACCTGATTATCCGGAATCTCGGATTCATCGTATTCACCCACTGGAGCAAGTAATCGGTGATCCTGGAAGCAGTGTTATGACCAGAGGGCAGCTTAAAAGTGTTAATTCGCCAGAGAGTTTTGGTGCTTTAGCTTTATATGCCAAAATTCAACAATCTGGTAGTCAAAATGATTGGTCGTTTGCGTGTTATGTGTCACAGGTAGAGCCAAGGACATACAAGGACGCTTTGAAGGATGATGCCTGGGTGGAAGCTATGCAGGAGGAGTTATTACAATTCCAGAAATTGGGAGTTTGGACGCTCACGGATTTGCCGCCGGATAGGAAGAAGATCGGCACCAAATGGGTGTTTAAGTGTAAGAAGGATGATCGTGGGGTAATTGTTCGTAACAAAGCCAGATTGGTAGTGCAGGGTTTCCATCAAATCGAAGGGATTGATTATAATGAAATCTATGCACCGGTAGCACGAATCGAAGCTATTCGGATGTTCCTCGCGTTTGCTTCTTATAAGAAATTCAAAGTTTATCAAATGGACGTGAAAAGCGCATTTCTGTACGGGAAAGTCAAGGAAGAAGTGTATGTCGGGCAGCCACCAGGCTTTGAGGACCCAATCCACCGGGATAAGGTCTACGTGTTGAACAAAGCTCTTTATGGCTTGCACCAAGCTCCGAGGCAGTGGTACGAGGAGCTAAGTACATACCTCATCTCCAAAGGATTTAAGCGCGGCCTCATCGATTGCACCCTCTTTACGAAGAAGATGGGCGATGACTTGCTTCTAGTACAGATATACGTTGATGATATAATATTTGGTTCAACTAACGAGCTTTTATGCAGGGAGTTCGAAACTGTCATGCAGGAAAAGTTCGAAATGAGCGCAATGGGGGAGATGCAGTTTTTCCTAGGCTTGCAGGTGGACCAAAGACCCGACGGGATCTTCATTCACCAGACGAAATATGTCTCCGACATCTTGAGCCGGTTCCAGATGGAGGACTCAAAGCCGATGGATACCCCGATTCAACCCAATCACGGGATTGGAGTGGACGCTAAGGGGGAGCTGACGGATCCTTTTACATACAGAGCAATCATCGGATCTCTGATGTATTTGACGGCGTCTCGACCAGATATTATGTATGCAACGTGTCTCTGTGCTCGTTACCAATCGAAGCCGAAACAAAGTCATCTGACGGCGGTCAAGCGTATCCTTCGATATCTGAAGGGTTGTCCCTCAAAAGGACTTTGGTACCCTAATGATGATAATTTTGATTTCATATCTTTTAGTGATGCAGATTGGGGCGGCTGTGACAAAGATAGCAAATCTACTACAGCTGGTTGCCAGTTTTTCGGGAGCAGGTTAATCACCTGGCAATGCAAGAAACAGACTTCCGTAGCACAATCTACCTGTGAAGCCGAGTACATTGCAGCCTCGAGTTGCTGTTCGCAAGTACTCTGGATTCAACAACAAATGGTGGATTACGGTTTGCAGTTTCTAAAAACTCCTATTTACTGTGACAACGAAGCCGCAATTGCATTAACTAAAAATTCGGAAAATCATTCTAAAGCGAAACACATCCGGATCAAATATCATTTTATCCGAGATTGTTACGCTAAGGAATTGATCGATATGATCAAAATACACACTGACTACCAACGTGCAGACCTGTTTACTAAAGCTTTTGACCGTTCGCGCTTTGAATATCTTTTAAAAGTAAACAATATAAAGGAAAAACAGGACTAATCGGCACCTCGGTTTATCGCTTTTTAGTTTTTAGTTTTTCTACTTTGCTAATTGGGAATTTCTCTTTACTATCATAATCCTCAAAGAAGTTGATGCTTTCGAGGGGATTGTTTAATCCTCAAAGAAGTTGATGCTTTCGAGTGGATTGTTTCTTTCAAATTTTTGTTTTTGTTTTTCAGAAAAATCAAAAATCCCAAAAATATGTTCTTTATTTTAGGAGGAGCAATTTTATCAGAAAAACCAAAAACATTATAAACTTCAAAAAGACCTAAAAATTAGAAAATCACAAATGATTTCCTGGAAAACCAGAGGAAATGATAGTACATCAGTGGGAATCTGACACAGGCTAAAGAATTGTATAGTATAATGAGGCGTGTGTTGATTACGTGTGATATGCTGATAGGCTTCGTAGACTAAATATTGCGTGCATTAGTGATACAAACATAACGAACTACGCGTTCGTGGCTGAACACCTCATGGGCATATGGTCTTAGTACCGTAATTTCGTTTGATAGGATTGCCAAAATCTGAGGTTTCGGGTCGTTATGATATGGTTATCCGGGATATTCTGATAAACTTTTGTCGTATTGATTTACGGACCTAGTTTTATCAGAATATTTGCTAAAAGAGCTTAATTGCCAAAACCGGAAGTTACCGAATTGAGGAACTTTATGTTTTAATTGATCATAGATCATTATTACATCGTATTGATCATCTGATGCAAATCAGTGATTAATATCAGCCTCAACCTAGTGTATACGCACATGTTACTCTGCTGCATTCATTTGCTGACCTGTACACCTCTGTGCTATATACTTTGTAACTTTTACGGATAACTCTGGCATAATCACGCGTTACAACGAAGCTTTGTGCAATTACTTGATACGGGAGTATGTCGTGTGTGTGGGCACCACATCGTGTTAGTCTAATACACCTAACTCGTATCATTTTAAAGCATTGCGTAATTGTCTACATGTGAGCTTACGTGGACCACAATATCAGCAATTGCCGTATCACATACTGTTTCTATTGATAATATTAAACAAAAAGATCAACGCTGTGATCAGATTTCTCAGAAAACTGATATGATCCTCTGACCGGATTTCACAAAATGTTTACTGCTTTCATTTACTTTGATGCATTTTATTTTGTTGCAATTTACTTTTATTGTCAAAAAGATACAAAATCCAAAAAGATTTTAGGTGTGTTTTGATAAAATTTCAGAAAAATCCAAAACTTTTGCATTTCTGCTTTATTTTTGATAACCGGGGATGCTTGATAGTCAATTTCTGAGATTTGACAACACCATCTGGGCTTTGTATCATTCTAAAAGTGAAAATTTGTGTTTTGGAAGCTTAACGGATTGAAAAATGTTGAACGGGATTCGAATTTGTAATTTGGCAATATTTTTCAAGATTTCCATTTTACATTCGCCCTTAATTGGGACGAATGTGGAAATTTGTTCACCTTCGGGTTGTTTCAAACTGGGCGAATGTGGCTTTTAGCACAAAATCCACTTCCGGGTGAAATAATTTACCTTCGTGCCTTTCATTAGGGGCGAAGGTGGAAATCTTGTTCATTCGTCCAAACGAAATGGGCGAAGGTGGAGGCTATATATAAGCCAAACCCAGATTCGACCATTCACTTCAAAATTTTTCAAAATTTCTTCATAACCAGACCTTGTTGCTTTTGAATCCTTTGCTTGTGCATTTTGTTCCTTAGTGTTTTCTGATCAGTTTCATATAAATATTACAGGTAATGGTGACGGATTGAAGCCGGAATCGTTGCGTTTCTAAACTGACCTAGGGTTTAGGGGTTTAGGGATTTTCAGTGATTCTTAGTGCTTGATTTTGATAAACATTCATCCCACATCAGTTTTAGGGGGAGAATGTATTAGGAATTAGTATATAAACAAGGTTTAATCACTGATTGATTGATTGATACAATAAAAAACCTAATTCCTTTTGAAAACTGATGTTGAATGAATTTTAAGGTCAATTGATGTTACACGAAGGCTAATCGGCCATTTTAGACAAGATTTGAATCAAAATGATTGGTTAATAACATGTTTTGAAAATTTTTAAATTTTGGGTTTAAACCAGTTCTACATTCGGCTCGACGATCGGACGAATGTGGAACTGGACGGACGAAGGAAGACTAAAACGGACGAATGTATCATTTTAATCAAAATCACTTTACAATCGACCAAAAGTTTACACCTTCGGCCACAATAACCTACATTCGACCAGTTAATTATGGGCGAATGTGGAATCTCAAAAGTCTAAAATTTTCAAGTTTTTGACGATTTCATGTTTTGACGTTTATTTTGATTGTATGTTTCAGATGGCTGAAGAACAAGCAAATATAGATATTCCTATTGAGACTGCAGTTACTGATCCAGTTCCAGAGACTGTACAAGAAGGAGAATCATCAAGCGGTAATAAATGGCCGTTTGAGAAGACTCATAATTGTTGCGCGTATCTGGGAGATGTGGAGAAGAACGTGGAGTTTGCTGAGATTATCAAGTTTCTGAAGAGATGCAGAGTGGTTTATGCTTTGGCCACACCAACTATTATCTACAAGGATATAGTTGAGGATTTCTATAACAACGCCAAGTATGATTACTTTGATAATCAGACTATAATCAGAAGCAAGATTCAGGGAATGGAGATGTTTATTACTGAAGCTCATATCAGAGAAGCTCTCCAGATCCAGTTTGAAACCAGTGAGGATCCAAGGGAATTATCATGGACTGAGCAGAAAGCTTGTTTCCTGAGGATGAAGTACAAAGGACCGATTACTGATGGTTCTATGTACAAAGGGAAACTGAGCGTGCAGTTCAAGTATTTTGCTCATGTTATTATACTTGTGTTTGGATGTGTTAGTGGAGGATACGACGTGATGAGGAAGAGTTTGAGCTCGTTAATGGTTGCGTTGACTCTCAACAAACCATTTAACGTTGCTGGGATGATTTTAGATCATATGTTAGAGATGTTGAAAGGGTTGAAACTTAAGAAGTTCATGCTTTATCCTAGATTCCTTATGATGATTTTTGATCACAAATATCCACACCTGAAGAAAGATCCAACACAGATACTAGTTATGGATCACATGAACATTAGAACCTTGGTGAGAATGAAAGGTTACAAAGGTGTGCCTGAAAATGAGAGACCACCTTACAGGAGATTGTTTGGAGCCTTGGCTAGAGAGGATTACATGGATCCTGGAAAGAATACAGCAAGGCATCCTGATAGTGATAGTGACAATGATGATCCATTAGTTTATGCTGATGCAAGCACAAAGAGAAAAAGGCAGGTTGTCAATCCCGGAGCCAAAGGGAAGGGTAAGGGAAAGACAGATCAAGGGAGTTCAAAACAACAAGTGGTGAGGAAGAAAACTACTGCAAAGAAGGGTACTAGTTTGGTAGATGAAGAGTCTGTAGATTCAGAGGAGACTGAGACTGAAGAACAGTGGGATTCGGATGCTGAAAATGTCCGGACTACCAAACAAAAGGTCACTTTGGTTGGTGAGTCTGAATCACTGAACAGATCGATTGAAGAAGCTAAGAAGAGCAAGCAGTCTGTAGGTGCTGAAGATGAAGGGTTGACAGTGAATTTGGACGAGTTGAATGAAGGTGAAACCGTAGTTGTTAACTTGCCCAAGCCCAAACACAAAACCATGGCAAAGAAAACAAGCACAAAGCAACTTAGAGAGAAAGAATTAAACCTACTTTTGAAAGGAAAGAGATTACCTAATGCTGGTACATCATCTAAACAATCTTCACCAGCCACTAAGAAACAAAAGACTGTCGAGGCAACGAAATTACCAGTGGATCAATTCAATATTGCACTGGATAATGTTCTGAACATGTTTACAAAGCCTCAGAAAGAAAAAGAAACAGAGATTGAGCCATCGAAGTCAAAGTCCAAGTCTAAGAAGGTCACTGTGGATGACGATGTGATGAAGCAGGTGAATAAAAGGATGGATGACATGATGAAGATGTTAGTGGCTCAGCAAGCTGAGATTGCCAAGTTCAAGCAAAATGAAGAGAAAATGCTTCAGATCGTAGTAGCTTCAAAGTCTAATCAAGATGAGATAGACGAGAAATTGAAGAAGCTAGAAGCAAAGAATAAGAAGCTTGAAGGGAAGTGTCTGAGAAACAAAAACAGATACAAGGCGATTAAAGAGGATAATAAAGAATTGAAGGCTGAAAACAAACGCCTTAGTGAGCTGATTGACAATCTGTACAATGTTGCACCCAAACTGAAAGAGGGTGAGGAGGATAAAGAGAAAGAGGTTGAACAGGTTGATTTTGAACCATCTGAATCAGATAAAGAGGAAGATGAGGATGATGAGGATGAAGAATCGGATAAGAGTGATGATGGAGATGATGACAATGATGATGATGATGATGCTGAAGGATCGGGAAGTCAAAAGGAGGATGAGAGTAGTAGTAGTGATGATAATGATGGAGGAGACGATACTTCTAAGTTTACATTTGAGAAAAGACCACCTTCAAAGAAGAAGAAAGACACAGGTGAGTCGAGTTCAAAGAAGAAAGGAGAGAATGTTGATGATGAGACTATGTTTTGGAATGAGATGGTGAGGTCCTTGTCTGATGATGCAAAACAAGTATAAAAGGACATGTTAGAGAAAAGAGAATGGACCATTGAGTTCACAGGTCGTTTTGCAGAAATATTCCAAACTGATGATATGCGATATGAATTGGAATATAACGATCCTGATCTAGAAGAGGGGGAAGTACCTGCATCTGTGGCAAAGGAGATCTTGGATGGACTTGCACAGAGGGTAGGGAAAACGTTTGAAGAATTTATTGTTGATGAGTCGATTCCACATATTCCTGAAAAGGATATTGGAAGTCACTCTGATGACAAAGACACCCCTGAATTTGAAGAAGTTGAAATAGAGGATATTACACATGAGGAATATCCACAGTACTTCAGACAAACTGATGAAGACTTGGTGTTTCCTGATTTTACTGAAAGACATAATACGTCTGCTAAAAGAAAGGCAAAGAAGAGGAGTGCTGAGTTTGTGGAGAAAGTACTTGGAGCTGATTTGCCAGAATCTTCAAATAAGACTGATGAATTGAAGGAGTATTTGAAGAAATTAAGATTGATGGATGAAAACCGACCAAAGCCTGAAGCTCAAGGAAACTTCTATAGGTTTCATAATGCAATGTTCAGAGGCAGAGCTCTTGGGTGGACATACTTAGGCAGGCTGAAGTGTTTAGCTGCTAAGTGGGAATCTGGAATCTTGTATTTTTACAGATTCATTGACTTGCTGACTCTACCGTATTGGGCGGTTAGAGATCTTTGCAGATTCCAAATGTCGGGTGCTTCAGTGAATAATTCACATGTCGGTTGGTGTGCAGACAAATTGGTTTGGGAGAGTAGAACTAAGTGGAACAGATTCAAACCACAATATCCCCGGAGGAAAGTTCACAGGGATATTGATCCCAGAATCAAGTTGAAAAGGGTTACCTTGATTTATAAGGCACCTGAAGTGATGAGAAAGATACCTTTGATGCCTATGCCTCAACACTTCAGTGCTGACTTCATTTTCTGGTACTATGATTGGAGGAAGGCAGAAGCGGTGATCGTGTTGAGAGATGGAAAGGACAAATACAAGCATGTTCATGTATTTGATCCTATGTGGTTGATCAATTGCACCTTCGAAGACATTATCATGCTCTTTTATAATCCGATTCATCATGAGCCAAACGATGCAGATCAAGCAAAGAAATACACACAGGTTGTTGGTGTTTGCTTTGCTTATGACATTAATGCTGGTAGTAATTTGGAAGGAAAGCTTGGCAAGAAGGTGAAAATGGCAAATGTGTCAAAGCCGGTAAAGAGGAGATTAGAGCCTGAGATGACGAAAGAACAAAAGAGTTTGCTCAGAATTAAGTTGCTGAACAAAGCCATGGACGAAGACAGAAAACGATCTAATCAATAGTCGAGGGGGAGTTTGTAGATGCGTTTTTGCGACTAATGATTAGATGGTTAACATGTGTTAGATGTGGTAAAAGGGGCGAAGGTAAACAGAATGGACGAAGGAAGAAATTGAAGTGGGCGAAGGTATAAAGGTTTGGACGAATCTGGAACCAAGACTGACAGGAAGACACATTCGACCACCTGCTGTGGGCGAATGTGGAATTGACCTACGTTCGACCATCACAACTGGGCGAACGTGCAGGTCCTATATATAGATTTTGTGTTTTTGTAAGCTTAAGCGAGTCATTTAGTGTGTGTGTTTTTGAGGTGTGTTCCAGAGAGGTCTGAGAGTGTTATTGTGTGTGCTAGATTAACTGTAATCAAGTTGTAACCAAGTATTTGAAAGAGTTAATCTATGAAAAGCTTTTAAAATGACTTTGATTGTGTTTTGATTGAGTTTATATCAGTTTGTTCTAAGCTAGGGTTTCCGCACCTGGTTTAGCAACTTGTATGATCATATAATCCTGTTTTCGTGTCAAATCACATCCTCTACACCAACAACCAAACCTACCACAACACAACCAAAAACCCAAACATCTGCTGGTTCTACAAAAGGACCAACAGAGGTTAACCCAACCACTGCTTCTTCTTCACCTTCACCAAAGATCTTGTACAGCAGAAAAAGGAAATCTACCTTTGTTGTGCAAGATGAAAACATTCATACCACACCACCTAACACCCCAGTCACACAATCCACACCTGTCCCAGCTATTCCACTCTCATCATACTCACCTCACACTTCACAGTTCAGATCACATAGACCACCACCATCCATCACACCTTCTCTTAAAAATTTTCATGTTCCTCTCAACATTGATACATATCTGAAATACAAGAGTGAACAGGCAGATGCCATCATAAAAGAGAAGTGCAAAGGGAAGGATGACAGGAGTGCTCAGGGCATCCATTCAGCAGAGCTTAGCAAATTGAGAAGGATTGAGGATTTTGCTAAGACCCTGAGCAACTCCATGTCTTCCATGCCTCTCAGCAAAGATATGGAAAAGGAGGTTAGGGATTCTCTTCTAGAACAGATCTTGGCCACCATGCCTTATAAAGCCAACAAGAAACAATTTACAGGCTGGACCACACATGCTCTTAGAGAAGAATTAATCAGAATTGAAAGCATGGCCAAGAATGCTCCATCAAAGGTCTCTGCCCCTGATTTCAGCAAAGGGAGAGATCAAGCTAGAGCTCTCAAGTTCAGAAGAATGAAACAAGAGATAGTAGCTGCCAAATATGGAGAGATGAGATCTGTGGCTAGATGGTCTGAAGTCAGATTGATTGAAACCTACAAGAAACTAGAAGAGAATAGAAAGACAGACCCTACCCTACCAAGAAACCCTATCTATGATGATGAGCCAAAGAGACCTCTACAGGCCTTTACACTTAACAGCCTGCTGGAAACTTCTGATCTCTCTATTGCTGCAAGAAGACAATTCAAGAAGCAGAAGGAAATAACAGAAGAAGAACAAAAACAGTTTGTTGACACATTTGTAAAAGAGGGTCTCATAAACCAGATTCGATCTTTCACTGATCCTGTCTCAGACAGACTCAGAGAACTCATAGGAAAACCTCCATCTCCAAACTCATCAAGAATAAAAGTGCATCTCAGCCATTCCTCTGATTCTAAAATTCTAAAATGGAAGTCAAACAAAGACACCCATGAATTGACATTGCTCAGATCAGATGGAAGAATTCAGAAGCTAAGTATGGATGATGCACTTGGCATGTGTGCTGAAACGAAAGTCTGATGAACAAAGGCCAAATAAGAGAAAGTCTGATGAGGAATAAAGATCAAGAATAAAGCTGAGTTTTGGCATCATCTGTTCTAGGGGGAGATTGTTGGGTCTGCTGACCTGGAGAAGAACAGATGATTAAAAAGCCAAAATATTCTATCTTTTGATCCTTTGAATAAAACAGTTGTTACAAAGAAGCTTTCCCCAAAAGACTATTGACCCTAACAACAGCTACATCAAACAACTGATAAAGACAACTGCTGCTGCTGAAAGGTCTGCTGAACAAACTCCTGATGAACAAAGGTCTGATGAAGAAACAACTGCTGATCAAGTACTGAAGAACAAAGGTCTGTTGAACCAACAGCACTTTGGTTCAACAGATGATAGAGACCCTCAGAGCTTTACTTTACAGTGTTTTGTATTAACAGAGTTTTCAATGTAACAGTAGATATAGTTAGCAGATGTTAGAATTTGTTAGTCAGTTAGAGGTCGCTGTCTTAGGTGACGTCAGCAGTGATCATCAGAGGTTTAGTTTAGTCTATAAATAGAACAGTGAATGTACTGTTCTATTCATCACTCGTCATTCTCGTAAGACAAACATTCTCTGAGTGATCGGGCTGAGGGGGAGTTTATTTGTACGATTGTAATCTTTCAACTTAATGAAAGCATTCGATTAAAAACAATTATTCTCCATGTTTTGATTTATAGTTTATTCCGCTGCACTTTCCATTTATATTTCACTTCACTTGTTTCATACTTATCTAAACAATCAAAACAAACAGAACTCAGATCCTAACAAAACCACTCTTAAATTTTTTGCAATCAACAGCAGTTGCCCCCACATGTTCAAATCCACCATATTTTTTCTGCATAATATTGAATGCTTTCACTGGACCAAGGTTCAATAAAGCTCGATCACAAATCATTTCTTCTTGAACATATGATAAGTGCCTATTAGCTGCTAACAAATGCATATCAGACTGTGACACAAAAGGATGATTGTGGCCTTCAACGAACTTATAAATCTTGTACTTCTTTCCATCCTCAGAACCACAGCAAATATGTGCTTTGCATCCCGTACGAATAGACGGTCTTTTCCTCGGCCTTTTGATCTTTTTCGCCTTTTTAGAACTGTCACCATGAATAACTAAATCATCACTACTGCATTTCTTAAATCCCTCTTTGTAACATGTAAAATACTTAATAGTGATAATATTCCCAACAAAACTTTGAGTGCTCTTCCTGGCACAGAAACCTGACTTCCTTGCATACTCGTTATAAAACTCGTATTCAAGTTCTAGACTGTCGAATACCATTCCAAATTCTGGCTTGGGAATTCCTTCAACCTCTGGATTAAAAATCTGTTGTACTTCTTCTACAACATCTTTTTCACACAAATCTACAAATTTAAAAAAACAAACACTTAAACGCAATTTGATTAAAGATAAAACGCAAATAAACTAATGATTAATACTAACATTATCATTCATAAAAATACAAATTAAAACATAAAAAAAACAACTAAATACAATTAGAATTCCATTACACATATATCAACAAACCAAATCTAGTACATCATTGTATTAAAAATATAATTACAGCACCTTAAACTCTTAAACAACATTTAAACGCAATTACTAATAATTAAAACGCAAATAATCAAACTGTTAGGAAATTACATTACATGCAGAAAACTTACAATTAACATGCATGAAACTTACAATCAAAAAACATTCAAACAGTTAGAAAAAAACATATTAAATCTAGAAAAACGTTGAAGTATATGATCAAAATGACTGTATAAAAAAATCTAATAACAAAACCTTAAAATTTTCGGTGTTCTTCAATAGTGTTAAAATCATCAATCGAATTTAGTTAAAAAATATAATAACAACACCTTCAACTCTTAATAAAACATTTATACGCAATTACCTATAATTAAACGCAAATAAGCAAAGTGTAAATAACATGACATTAACATGCATGAAACTTACAATTAACATGTAGGAAACTTACAATCAAAACACATTCAATCAGTTATAAACAATACATATTAGATCTACAAAAACGTTGTAATATACAATCACAAATGACTGTATAATAAATTTAATGACAAAACCTTGAACTCTTCAGTGTTCTTCGATATCATCATTCGAATTCACATTATCTGAAAACAAAAAACAACAACTGAATCATATATCAAACAATCGAGCTATAGAATAAGTAAAATTAACACATTACTTTCAAAATCTCCATCTACATTGACGTTGATGTCTGGAATTTCATTAAGATCTGCAAAAAACAAGTATAATTCAGCACAATTCATATCAATTAAACATCAATTGGACGATGATCAAGTATAGATTAATCACGCAAACATGATATATTAATCTTCAATTATTATGTAACAAACATGATGAATGAAAATTTTGTTGTTAATGCAACTTTAAGAACTTTGATACAATTATTGAAAATCGCCGATTGATTAAACGTCGAATTAGGTTTATTATGATTTTGAATTTGAACGTGATCATGCAGTTATATTTTGATAAAGGATTGCAACGTGATTGCAGGGATATAGAAAAAGACTATATTACCCTTTGACTGGCGTACTTAATTGTAGGTTCCCAAAAAAACCGTCTGCCACGTGGTGAGTTCTAGTTGGTTCTTACATTTTGTACGATTATGTACTTTGTACTATATACTTTGCCTATATATATATATATATAGGATTGGGATCATTTGAGTTCCTATATATATATATATATATATATATATATATATATATAGAGAGAGAGAGAGAGAGAGAGATTTAGGTTCCTGTATAAATGATGTTTTTTGTGAGAAGGGTAAAAAGTCATAGAAACTTGACACGTGGCATTTTGAATTTTTTGCAACAAGGGTAGGTTAGTCAATTTAACCCTTAATTATAATCTTAAATCTAGCAATTGATCCATTTTCCATAAAGGAGCCGAATGAAACCACTGGACCCAATTCAATTCAGTGGGATCTTTCTATCAATTTAATTATTTTCAGAAATTAATATGCATTTAATTACATTTCCATTTTTTATGGAAGATTATCTCTCCTCATCAATTTTGATTTATTCAGCCGAAATACCCTAACATCAATACATAGTGTTTAATTCGTATGGTACTACTGTTTTGGTCAAAAATTACTTAGTAAAAATAATTTTGTTTTCAAAATAAAAAAATGTGAGGTAAAGTGCTAGATGTATATAAATATGTTAAAACCTTAGTTATATTCTGAAAATGGCACGTTAGGATGTTAAAGAAACAATAATATGACAAGTTGACAACTATGCTCAGGATGGCAAAGGTATATTTCAGGATGGACAGTTATATCCTAAGGATGTAACTGTTTGACACAAGATTGTTGTAACTGAATGTAAATGAAACAAAGCAAGCCAACAACACTCGATGTACGAGGTAAGCCCTTGATCACTTGATGATCGCCAGCACAAAATCTTGGGAGAAGTCTAAGCCCCTGCCTTGTTTGTCAATAATAAAAAATGGTAAAATGTGTAACAACTTTGGAAGTATGATGAACGAACTAAGTTTACAATGATTGTGTAGTGTTGTGTGTGTGAGTAGAGAGAGTATCAGGTGTTAGCTAGCTAGTATAAAGTGCTTGATAATGTGTCAGTGTCCTATTTCGTTCAACATGCCCCTTTATATAGTTACATATGAAATTAATAATGAATCTCATGATATCCGTTGCTTAGTTATGCTCCTTGAATGATTCAGGTGACCGTTGGAGCTGTTTCAACAAAGTTAATCGTTGGTATAACAGTTTCCTTGTTTTTCGCCTTGCATTCAACACTGGACGGTTACACTTTGACCTATTCTTTAGGCTTGGACTTGCGTTACACGTACAACTCTTGCATCCTCAGCTTTTTTGACTTAGTAGGACAATATAACCGTTGGAGAAGAATTACAAGTCTTTGTTATTGATTGATCATACCTGAAATAATATCATAAGAACATAATCTGTTAGTCTATCCTTAGGATGCACATAAGATAAATCATAGTTACATCCTGAACCTTGTTTAGTCCTTCAGTATCCTGAGGATGTCACATAAAGAATACGAGGTAAAATCATCCTGAGGATTTTCACCAAGATCCTTCATAGCATTCATTAATCATGTTACATCCACAGAAAAAAAATAATCTAACAGTTTAGGACAATCCTCCTCGTTGTATCTTGAGGATGCTTCTATCCTCTCCTGGATTTTCTTATCATCCTCAAGACGAATGAATCTTAGAGCCCTGTTTCTGACTTCATTCATGTTCCAACAAGGATTCATCACCAATTGTTGGTAGAAAGGTGAATCTCTTTGTAGTCCCATCTTGAATGCTTGCACTGCCGTTGTGACATCCAAGTTAGGGATGTCAAGGGCTTCCTTCCCAAACCTGGTGATATACTCCCTTAATAATTCTCCTTGTGGTTGAGTCACCCTGTACAAGTCACTTGTCAAATGTTCAAATGTTCGGCTACACGAAAATTGGTTATTAAACATATTACTCAAATATGCAAAGGAAGTAATAGAGTAAGGAGGAACACTTAGGAGCCATTTTAAGGCTGGACCAGTGAGGGTGGAACCAAATCCTTTACACAAACATGCTTCTTTGAGGCCAGCAAGGATTAGATTTATTTCCATCCTTTTCCTGTATTGTGTTACATGCTCTTCAGGATCTGTTGATCCATCATAAAGCTTCATGCTTGGAGTCTTGAATCTTTTTGGGATCTCTGTGTCACATATTGAAGGTGCAAAACGAGACACCCTGTGACATGCTGAGGATATTTCAGGGATTGGTTGTACTATCCCTGGTAAACTAGATACCATATCCTTGATTTTTTGAAGCTCCCTTGCCATTGTGGACTTATACATGTATCCTGCAAAGAAGCAACATCGTTAGTAGCAAAAGTACTTGAACTTAAATTGTTACCATTGTTGTTGTATCCTCGGGATGGTTCAGGTGTATATCATGGATCCCTGGTTGTTGTCATCCTGGGTGCTATAATAGTCTCAGGAGCAGAGTTGAAATCTAAAACTCTAGGTTGTATTAGTTTCGTCACATCCTCAACTGGTCTCTTCGAAGATGTCTTGAGAGATTGAATCTCTCTCATCAACATATGAGTTGTTTCATGTTGCCTCTTCATTTGATCCTTCATTTGTGTGAAGATGGAAAGAATCACATCATTTGATACCAAAATAGGAAGAGTGAGTCCAGATGTCCCCAATGCTGGTCTAGGTGGAGTTTGAGAAGTGGAACGTTTTGAAAATGCATGGATGAGTAAACAAATTTCTGGTTGGAAGCCATAGTTGTCAAGATTTTTGAAATGAGTTGATTAATGAAAAATTTTAACAAAGTTTTTGTTAAAAATAGCACCACTTGCCCACGGTGGGTGCCAAATTCTTTTGGTCAAAAATTACTTAGTAAAAATAATTTTGTTTTTCAAATCAGAAATGTGAGGTAGAGTGCTAGACGTATATAAATATGTTAAAAGCTTAGTTATATTCTGAAAATGGCACGTTAGGATGTTAAAGAAACAATAATATGACAACTATGCTCAGGATGGCAAAGGTATATTTTAGGATGGACAGTTATATCCTGAGGATGTAACTGTCTGACACAAGATTATTGTAACTGAATGTAAATGAAAGAAAGCAAGCCAACAATACTCGATGTACGAGGAAAGCCCTTGATCACTTGATGATCGCCAGCACAAAATCTCGGGAGGAGTCTAAGCCCCTGCCTTGTTTGTTAATATTAAAAAATGGTAAAAAGAGTTACAACTTTGGAAGTATGATGAACGAACTAAGTTTACATTGATTGTGTAGTGTAGTGTTGTGTGTGTAAGTAGAGAGAGCATCAGGTGTTAGCTAGCTAGTATCAAGGGCTTGATAATGTGTTAGTGTCCTATTTCGTTCATCATGCCCCTTTATATAGTTACATATGAAATAAATAATGAATCCCATGATATCCGCTGCTTAGTTATGCTCCTTGAATGATTCAGGTGACCGTTGGAGCTGTTTCAACTGAGTTAATCGTTGGTATAACAGTTCCTTGTTTTTCGCCTTGCATTCAACACTGGACGGTTACACGTTGACCTATTCTTTAGGCTTGGACTTGCTTTACCCGTACAACTCTTGCATACTCAGCTTCTTTGACTTAGTAGGACAATATAACCTTTAGAGAAGAATTACAGGTCTTTATTATTGATGGATCATACCTGAAATAAAATCATAAGAAGATAATCTATTAGTCTATCCTCAGGATGCACATAAGATAAATCATAGTTACATCCCGTACCCTGTTTAGTCTTTCAGCATCCTGAGGATGTCACATAAAGAATACGAGGTAAAATCATCCTGAGGATTTTCACCACCAACAACTACTGCATGTTTACATGGTGTTTTAATAAAGTCTTAGTTGAATCCATGGTGTTTTAAAACATAGTAATGTTGTATTTGTTTTACAATCTTTGGTGTTATACGTATGAATCATGTTCATTCTTCGTAAAACAACAAAGAAATCTAAACACATCATCATGCAACCTATGACTATAAAACACAACAGGATAATTACGATAAAACACAACATCCTCAACCAATCGAAAATCAAAGAACATATAAACAATATTGATTACCATAAACATAAAACATAAAACATAAAACATATTACAAATACGAAACAAATACAACACCATGTTTGAAACCCGATTAACACATAAAGAAACATAAAGACATCACTTATAATTATAAAACACAACATGATGCATGATAAAACACACAGGACCTGTTACCACCATCCTCTTCCTGTAAAATTGGAAAAAAAAAACGCAATCATAATTGAAGTTTTGAAGCTTTAAACACGATGTTATAAAGATGAGATTTCAATTACTTTTGTATATGAAAATCGTATGTAATTTGGGGTTGAAATAGCCTTTTGATTGTTTCCTATTTTCATGCCTTGAAAGGTGGTTGTCATAATGTGAGCATTGGATGTTGTGATTAATATAATGATCTGATTTCCATATTCAAAAACACCAAATTACCATTACACCCTTGGATGGTCATGTAATTCAATTAAAATTAAAACATTAATTACATTTTTGCCATTGATCAATCTTAATCATCTATTAATTAATCCAATGGTCTAAAATCCTTCTTACCCTTCTCATAAAAAAACACGGATTCTTTCATTTTTTCCCTCCTGCTGAGAAAGCATTAATTTAGCTGCTCATTTCTTAAAATACTTCAATTGGTACACGCAAGAAATAGGCCAATTCTTCATAGACAAATTTGGTATTTGCGATACCAGGTAAGATTGGTCCAGGATCATGGGATCGTATTTTTGAGTTACATCCAGATCAGTATAACTTTGGGCTTGTTTAGAGAGATCGTCATAAATGATGAAAATTAAGTATTAAAATTAAGTATTTATGTTCGTTTTCATTATAGGATAACAAGATGATTAGATATCGTTAGTCCAGATCATGTATTTTAGATATATACATACATACTTATATAGATGAAAAAATTACATCGTTAGTACTTATGGTTTCCTCCAAATTTCAATGTATGGTATTAAGGTTTTATTGTTTCACTTTAAGGTATTAACCTTTTAATTTGTTTCAATGTAAGGTATTAGGGACTAACCTAGTTAAAACTTAACTGAGTTTGAGGGGTATTATGGTCCATTCACCTATATATTTCTTTTAACCAATCTATACCTGTTCCCAAACACCCCGAGTTCTAATGGTTATCCTGCTGCCAAACACCCCCTAATTGGATTGGACTATATAAATCCCTTCATCCTTGCTCTTTGTCTGTACAACATCGAATACCCACACACACATGTGTGTGTTATTAAGAATTCCTCTGAACAAAGTCACCGGACAGCCATGGTCGGCCGCCGCCGCCTCCGCTGCCTCCGGTCACCTCTGCCTTCTCCTCTCCGGTAAGTCCCTTCATCCTCCTTTGTTTCTGAACCAGTGAACACCCTCTTATCTTGACCCGAAAATAACCGGTAACCATCATCCATCCTTCCCTCTGATTCGATAAAAAACCGTTGTAACCCTTAATCGTATCTCAACCATCCTTCTGTTTCGGTTACCGTTAGTCCACCCCGATAACCCTATCTATTGTCCTCCTCATCGGACAGTCAACAAGTTAAGGTGACTGTCGGGAGCCGCTTGTAATCCTCGTTCTTTTCTGTTCCGGTGGAGAGTATCATCGGTTGATTATTATCAGTCAAACCCGAGCCCTGTTCCGATAATATTCCACTGTCATCAGATCTGTAACCACCTGTCTGCACGGAAATCATAACCGGGTTGAGTTGTGAATCACCGGGAGCTATCTGTGATCCTTGTTCCTTCTGTTCAGGTGACCGGTGTGTCACCGGATAGTTATAACCATGGCCGCTCCCTTCTGTTCTGATTCCGAAGGGACAGTCACCAATTCGGGTGACTGTCGGGTGTAACCGATCCTTTTATCCTCACACATGTTGATGTGTGTGTGTGTGATTATATACTGATAATAGTCTAATTGTTTTGTTTTAGTTTTTAAACCAACAAATCATGTAGATCAGCTGGTTGGGTTGTTATCTTGTACAATGAAGGTGCCGGGTTCGACCTTTGGCTCTGACCGGTTTCTTATTTTTTTTAATATATGTATTAATTGGTTAAAAGAAATATATAGGTGAATGGACCATAATACCCTTCAAACTCAGTTAAGTTTTAACTAGGTTAGTCCCTAATACCTGACATTGAAACAAATTAAAAGCTTAATACCTTAAAGTGAAACAATAAAACCTTAATACCTTACATTGAAATTTGGTGGAAACCATAAGGACTAACGGTGTAATTTTTTCTATATAGATATAGAAAATTTCAAATAAAAACTCGAAGACTAAACAACTCAAATCTTTCTATTTTTGTGTTGGATCCACCGTTAATCCTATGGCTTATCCTATCTATATTCTATTAAAAATAGAAATTGAGAAATAATTTTTTTTAGTTTATTGTATAGTGTATACCTGTAAATACACAACACAAAAAAACGGGCGGTTATTCTATTTTCATCTCTACTGGGGTTATTACTCATTCTAGGTATTATCTCTCTTAGCCCATTCGGAAGGATCTCATCTCATAATTATCCATGACTAATCTATTATTTTAGTTCTATCTCATTTTCTTAATTGAAAAAATAATTGGAAAATAAAACAACAAGTACAAAAATGAGCAATAACCCCCAGTAGAGGCTGGTACGATTCAATTCAACATTTTGTTCTTCACCAACTATTGCTGAGCAGTTTTTGGATATCAAAAGGACCTCCCCAGAAGGTAAAATTGAAGATACAAATCAAGAAATTGACTTTGAATTATTTTTTGAAAGATATCAATTGGTAGAACCCCTGATAAAGGAAAGAGATGTTGTGTATGAATCACTCACTATATTATATATATATATATAGGGGAAAGTTCAATTGAGAACTCATAGTTAGGGAGAGTACTCGAGAACTCCTACTTAAATTAAGAAAAAATAAAAAAAAAAATCATAACTCAACATTTAAGTCAAAAACCAAAAATCTGGTTCGGAGCTTCTCATTCCCACGTCATCCCCGTTCAGGAAAAAAATAAAAAAAATAAAACTAAAAAAAATAAAAAATAGACGACTTCTAATGCACGTGTGTAGTAAATGTCCGGTTAGCTTTAGGGTTTAGTTTTTGGGTTTAGTTTAGCTTTTTAGGGTTAGTTTTTTTAAGTTTAGCTTGTAAGGTTTAGGTTTTTACGGGTGGGGTGGGGTGGGGGTGGGTAGGGTGGGTTTAGGTTTTTTGGTCGGGGTTAGGTTTTTGGTTGTGGCGGGTGGGTGTGGTGGGTTTAGGTTTTTAGGTGGGGGGTGGATGGGTGGTTTAGGTTTTTGGGTAAGCGATTTAGGTTTTTTGGTGAGGGTGGGGGTGGGTGGGATGGAATTAGGTTTTTGGGTGGGGGTAAGTTGGGGGTGGGGGGTTTAGGCTTTTGGGTTATACTACACATGTGCAGTAGCGTTTTTTAGTTGTGTTTTTTATTTATTTATTTATTTTTCTAAACGGGTTTGACGTGGGAAAGAGAAGCTCCGAACTAGTTTTCTATTTTTTTACTTAAATTTTGAGTTATGATTTTTTTTATTAGTTTTTTGTATTTAGTTAGGAGTTCTCGAGTTCTTTCCCTAAAATGAGTTCTCTATTGAACCATCCTATATATATATATATATATATATATATATATATATATATATATATATATAGGGGAAGGTTTAAATAAAAACCCACTCCAAACGAAGAAACCCGGTAAACCAAATATCAACCATTGATCAATCTAGATCAATGGTCCACATTTAATTGATGCTTTTTCATTTAAATTAATAGACTAGATGACAAAAAACGGGCAAAAGGGTCAAATGCCATTTTTCTGAAAAAGCAGATATGACAAGTGGACCCCACATATGTCACATCATCTCTCTCATACTTTTGTGACCATGGTCCTAAATCTGCCAGATGCCCGTGTTACATATGTAACGGGTGTTGTGTTACGTAGGTTAAAACTGAGTTGCCAGTTTATATTATTTAAAAAATGCTGATTTATTATTTTTTTTATTAGACCATATTTTTTTTCGTTTTATTGTACCAGCACCAGAATTGTTGCATACGTAACGAGAAATGATATGGTTATATGCCTTTTGTTACTTACAAAAGTGCTAAAAACAAACAAAATGGTTGTTTATAAGTGTATCAACAACATAATATTGTTCATCTGCTTACAACATACTACTGAAGAAAAATATATTACACTAAAACTGTATCAACAACAAAACATATAATTAAAGATTCATACCCCCCCCCACCCTTCCTGCATGCAATAACCCCGACATCCCGCGCTGCAACCAACAGTAACTGACGGCATCCGATAACCATACTTTGCATAAAAAGCCCACTGTGCCTCAGTATAACCTATACCCTCCCATTCAGCCCTAATCCGCCGACCTTCTGGATAGGTGAACGGCAACACGGGTTTGTTAAGTTTGGGTTCATATGGTTCTTCATATTCAGCCCCTGAGTCTGATTCGTAACCAACCGCCCATTCAGGTGTGTGCTTTACATCATACACGTCATCCTCCGGTGTCATATAGTCTTCTGGTGGCGGATATTCTTCGGGGAAGACATAATCATAGGCCGCATTCCAATCGAAATCTTCATCACTTTCAAAACCACCGTCCGCCTGGACTACGGGGATAACCGTTTCTAATTGCGGGATGTCCGGGGCAATGGGGGCAGCGGGTTCATGATCGGCTCCAACATGAGGGATGTCCAGTCCAACCGGTGGGGCTGGTTCAGGGACAAATGCAATGTCCGGTTCATTTTGAGGTGGCTCAAGTACAATTGGGATGACATGGTGACGCTCCTCAAAAACCTCCGAAGGCGGAGTGGTGGGGTTGGAATCCATGGTTTGACTAAAAACAGGACCTGTAACATATGTTATAGCAGAGTAAGTGTTGACATTGGAAATATGAAACAGGGGGAAAAAACTATTCTCTGTTAAAAACATATAGGTAACAGAAAAAAACTCATACATGCAAAAACCAAAAAAAAAAATCTATAACGAAAGGTGCAAAAAAGAGGAGTGTTACATGTGTAACATGGTTTATACCAACTTAGTTCTGTTGTTACATACATTCCACACATTATAATACTCATACAACCATGCACATACTGGTAAAAAAACAAATCACCAATTTTGATTAAAATTGTTGCATATGTTAAGGCACATTAAAAATCACCAAATGTTATTAAAAAAACATATTAGTAATAATAACATATAAACCTACGTGTTAACGTATGCTACTTACGTGAAAAGTTGATTAGTTGTGGTGTTACGTACGAAACATATCCAAACATACACTAATTCGCTCAAATTCAAACTCTAACCACTAATTGTTTACTAAACCCTTTAAAAATTCTGCTATAAAAATGTTTTCTGCTGTTACATACGCAACATAGAACAGAGGAAGTTCAAAATTTCAGATCAACAAAAAAAATTTAAAAAAACCCTATTACTTCAAAACGATAAAAAGCCCAGTATCTCAACAAAACCATCACAAAAAACTTCTTATTATCAAATTCAAACTCTAACCACTATTTGTTTTCTAAACCCTTTAAAAATTCTGCTTATCTGCTATAAAAATGTTTTTTGCTGTTACATACGCAACATAGAACAGAGGAAGTTCAAAATTTCAGGTCAACAAAAAAAATTTAAAAAAACCCTATTACTTCAAAACGATAAAAAGCCCAGTATCTCAACAAAATACCCTTAGACCCAAAAAACTGTCTAATATTTTTAACCCATCCCAACATTTTAAATGACCTAACTTTTTTTAGGATTTACCAAAACAAACTACTTTTCCTAATAATAAAACATCTAATTTTGAACATAATCAAATGTTGTTACTAAACAACTTATTTTTTAAAACAAACTAATTTTTAAAACAATCAAATGTTGGTTTTATTAGTTAAAGAAAAAATCTGATATACATTGTGCTTCCAAAAAATCCTTTTCTGTTTTATTTAATTTCGTGCTTCCAAAATCCCACGAGCCCATTTACCGACCACTTCCCACTTCTGTTGCCCCACATATCCCTAATAATCTCCCACTGCTCATATTTAAAAATACAAAAAAAAAACCTCAGGAGAGAGAGACTTGGAGAAGAAAGAACCTCTGTTTTGGGCTTGGTAGAACAGAGACTTGATGGAATCTTCCGTATATGAACCTCCACGACAGAGCAGCAGCAGCAACAGAGGTGGAATCTTCTTTGTCTGCTACAAACCCTCTAAAACGATGGAATCTTCTTTTGGGACGACAGATGGTGGCTGATTGTTGTTAACAGTGACGGCAGGTGATGAACAGGGGCGAGGGGTGGAAACAGGGGTGGAAACAGGGACGACGACGGTGATGAACAGGGACGGTGGTGGCTGTTGTGTATGGTGGTGGTGGCAGTTCGGTATGGTGGTGGTAGTGATTAATATGTAAGAGAGAGAGTGTATGTATGTGTTTATATAGGTGGGAGAAAAGAAATTCAAATTGATTCAATGAGAGGGAAATGTCAAAAGACAAAAATAACCTTTAAGAATTAAAATAATACATTCTTTAATGGCCTATGTGGATTAATATTGTCCACTCATTAGGTTTCCATTAGTTTCTTCATTTTAGAGGGTTTTGTGTGTATACTTAGCCTATATATATATATATATATATATATATATATATATATATATATATATATATATATATATATTGAAAAGGTAAAATGAGAACATGGTTGAGTTGAAAGAACAATTGAAACCAATGACAGTCTTTAATCTTTAATCATCCAATGGTTCTTATTAGGACACATATGTTTTTTGTCTTTTTGTTCCCCCTCCATTATATTATTAGATTAAAAAAGTATTAAAATATTAAACAAGGGTACTATGGTTAAAGTCACAACCTCTTTCACATCAACATGTGTTTTATTTTATTTGTTTCTCTCACCATTATATCACCATGTGTTTTTTAACTTTATTTTATTTTTTAATTCATTTACTTTATGAAAAAAACATAACCCACTATAAAAATTGAAAAACATATGTACACAACCCCCAGCAAAAACTCTGAGCACTGTTAAAAATCACAAAAACATATAAAAGATGCAAAGTGATACCTTACATCGGGGTAAAATGTACACAACATACAAAGATAAATACACACTTCTCTAATTACATTGGTGTTAATGCATAGTACACGCTTCAATACATAAGTGTAAATACAGAAAAAAAGATGCAAGAATTTGCACCGGGGAACAATAACATTAATGCAAACACCTAGAGTAAAAGAAAATATACTCTTACACCAATGTAAACATCAGACTTGCACAAAAATCATCAATGTAAATAACAACTAGAGGAAAAAAATTGTATAAAAATTATAATTTCATTGCGTCAAAATAATTTACATCAGTGTAAGAACAATTTACACCGGTGAAAAATATTGTGTGAAATTTTCAATTACATCAGCGTAAAATAACCAAAAACTGACACCATTAGACCCAAAGCAAAACGCATACCAATTTCATGGATGTATCCTCGGGATTTCAGCAAATCCAGATGGAACTAGATGACCAGGAGGATACTGCATTCATGACTTGTAGAGGAGAGAATTCGACACGAAAACAGGATTATATGATCATACAAGTTGCTAAACCAGGTGCGGAAACCCTAGCTTAGAACAAACTGATATAAACTCAATCAAAACACAATCAAAGTCATTTTAAAAGCTTTTCATAGATTAACTTGTTCAAATAATTGCTTACAGATTGATTACAGTTAATCTAGAACACAATCTAACACTCTCAATCCTCTCAGGAACACACACTGAAAACACACACTCTAAATGACTCCTTCTACATTACGAAAACCCAAATTCTATATATAGCATCTGCACATTCGCCCAGATAGACTGGTCGAATGTAGCATTGTTCCACATTCGCCCACAGTATGTGGTCGAATGTGTCTTCTGTGCATCCCTGTTCCAGATTCGTCCACATCTAATCTACCTTCGCCCCTTTCTATGTCACCTTCGCCCATTCTGGTTCTCCTTCGCCCCTTAACACATGTTAATATCTAATCATTAGTCGCAAAAACGCATCTACAAACTCCCCCTCGACTATTGATTAGATCGTTTTCTATCTTCATCCATGGCTTTGTTCAGCAGCTTGATTCTGAGTATACTCTTCTGTTCTTTCGTCATCTCAGGCTCTAATTTTCTCTTTACCGGCTTTGACACATTTGCCATCTTCACCTTTTTACCAAGCTTACCTTCCAAATTACTTCCAGCATTAATGTCATAAGCAAAACAAACACCCACAACTTGTGTGTATTTCCTTGCTTGATCTGCATCGTTTGGCTCATGATGAATCGGATTATAAAATAACATGATGATGTCTTCGAAGGTGCAATTTATTAGCCACATAGGATCAAATACATGCACATGCTTGTATTTATCCTTTCCATCTCTCAACACAATCACCGCTTCTGCCTTCCTCCAATCATAATACCAGAAAATGAAGTCAGCACTGAAGTGTTGAGGCATAGGCATCAAAGGGATCTTCCTCATAACTTCAGGTGCCTTATAAATCAAGGTAACCCTTTTCAACTTGGTTCTGGGATCAATATCCCTGTGAACTTTCCTCCGGGGATATTGAGGCTTGAATCTATTCCATCTCGTCCTACTCTCCCAAACCAATTTGTCTGCACACCAACCAACATGAGTATTATTCACTGAAGCACCTGACATTGGGAATCTGCATAGATCTCTAACCGCCCAGTACGGTAGAGTTAGCAAATCAATGAATCTGTAGAAGTACAAGATCCCTGATTCCCACTTAGCAGCTAAGCACTTCAGCCTGCCTAAGTATGTCCACCCAAGAGCTCTGCCTCTGAACTTTGCATTATGAAACCTATAGAAGTTTCCTTGAGCTTCAGGCTTTGGTCGGTTTTCATCCATCAGTCTTAATTTCTTCAAATACTCTTTCAACTCATCAGACTTATTTGAAGATTCTGGCAAATCAGCTCCAAGTACTTTCTCAACAAACTCAGCACTTCTTTGCTTTGCCTTTCTTTTAGCAGACGTATTATGCCTCTCAGTAAAATCAGGAAACACCACATCTTCATCATTTTGTCTGAAGTACTGTGGATATTCCTCATGTGTAATATCCTCTATCTCAACTTCTTCAAATTCAGGGGTTTCTTTATCATCAGAGTGACTTCCAATATCCTTCTCAGGAATATGTGGAATCGACTCATCAACAATGAATTCTTCAAACGTTTTCCCTACCCTCTGTGCAAGTCCATCTAAAATCTCCTTTGCCACAGAAGCAGGTACTTCCCCTTCTTCAAGATCAGGATCGTTATATTCCAATTCATAACGCATATCATCTGTTTGGAATATTTCTGCAAAACGACCTGTGAACTCAATGGTCCATTCTCTCTTCTCTAACATGTCTTTGTATACTTGTTTTGCATCATCAGATAAGGACCTCACCTTCTCGTTCCAAAACACAGTCTCATCATCAACATTCTCTCCTTTCTTCTTTGAACTTGACTCACCTGTGTCTTTCTTCTTCTTTGAAGGTGGTCTCTTTTCAAATGTAAACTTTGAAGTATCATCTCCTCCGTCATTATCATCACTGCTACTACTATCATCCTCCTTTTGACTTCCTGAACCTTCAGCATCATCATCATCATCATTATTATCATCTTCATCACTTTTATCCGATTCTTCATTCTCATCATCCTCATCCTCCTCTTTATCAGATTCGGATGGTTCAAAATCTACTTGTTCAACCTCTTTCTCTGTATCTTTCTCACCCTCCTTCAACTTGGGTGCTATGTTGTACAGATCATCAATCAGATCACTAAGGCGTTTGTTTTCAGCCTTCAGCTCTTTGTTATCTTCTTTAATTGCCTTGTATCTGTTCTTGTTTCTCAGAACCTTACCTTCAAGCTTCTTATTCTTTGCTTCAAGCTTCTTTACTTTCTCATCTATCTCATCTTGATTAGATTTAGAAGCTACAACGATCTGAAGCATTTTCTCTTCATTTTGCTTAAACTTGGCAATCTCAGCTTGTTGAGCCACAAGCATCTTCATCATATCGTCCATTCTTTTATTCATCTGCTTCATCACTTCATCATCCACAGTGATCTTCTTAGACTTGGACTTAGACTTAGATGGCTCAATCTCAGCTTCTTTTCCCTTCTGAGGCTGTGTAAACATGTTAAGAACATTATCCAGGGCAATATTGAATTGATCCACTGGTAATGTTGTAGCCTCCTTAGTCTTTTGTTTCTTAGCAGCTGGTGAAGATTGTTTAGATGATGTACCAGCATCAGGTAATCTCTTTCCTTTCAACAATAAGTTCAATTCTTTCTCTCTAAGCTGCTTTGTACTTGTCTTCTTGGCCATAGTTTTGTGTTTGGGCTTGGGCAAATTCACTACAACTGTTTCACCTTCATTCAACTCATCTAAATTCACTGTCAAACCTTCATCTTCAGCATCAACAGACTGCTTGCTCTTCTTAGCTTCTTCTATTGATCTGTTCAGTGATTCAGACTCACCAACCAAAGTGGCCTTTTGTTTGGTAGTCCGGACATTTTCAGCATCCGAATCCCACTGTTCTTCAGTTTCTGTTTCTTCTGAATCAACAGATTCCTCATCTACCAAACTCGTACCCTTCTTAGCAGTAGTCTTCTTCCTCACCGCTTGTTGTTTTGAACTCCCCTGATCTGTCTTTCCCTTACCCTTCCCTTTGGCTCCGGGATTGACAACTTGCCTTTTCCTCTTCGTGCTTGCATCAGCATAAACTAGTGGATCATCATTATCACTATCACTGTCAGGATGCCTTGCTAAATTCTTTCCAGGATCCATGTAATCCTCTCTAGCCAAGGCTCCAAATAACCTTCTGTAAGGTGGTCTCTCATTTTCAGGCACACCTTTATAACCTTTCATTCTTGCCAAAGTTCTAACATTCATATGATCCATATTAAGTATTTGTGTTGGATCCTTCTTCAAGTGTGGATATTTATGATCAAAAATCATCATAAGAAATCTAGGATAAAGCATAAAGTATTTCTTCTTCAATCCTTTCAACATCTCCAACATGTGATCTAAAATCATCCCAGCAACGTTAAATGGTTTATTGAGAGTCAATGCAACCATTAACGAGCTTAAACTCTTCCTCATCACGTCATAACCCCCACTAACACATCCAAATACTAGTATGATGACGTGAGCAAAATACTTGAACTGCACGCTCAGCTTCCCTTTATACATAGAACCATCAGTGATCGGTCCTTTGTATTTCATCCTCAGGAAACAGGCTTTCTGCTCAGTCCATGACAATTCCCTTGGATCCTCACTTGTTTCAAACTGGATCTGGAGAGCTTCTCTGATATCTGCTTCAGTGATAAACATCTCCATTCCTTGAATCTTGCTTTTGATGATAGTCTGATTATCAAAGTAATCATACTTGGCGTTGTTATAAAAGTCCTCAACTATATCCTTGTAGATAATAGTTGGTGTGGCCAAAGCATAAACCACTCTGCATCTCTTCAAAAACTTGATGATCTCAGTGAACTCCACATTCTTCTCAACGTCTCCAAGATATGCGCAACAGTTATGAGTCTTCTCAAACGGCCATTTAGTACCACTTGATGATTCTCCTGCTTGCACAGTCTCTGGAACTGGATCAGCAACTGTAGTTTCCACAGGAATCTCAACATTTGCTTGTTCGTCAGTCATCTGAAACATAAAATCAAAATAAAACGTCAAAACACGAAATCGTCAAAATTCAAAATTTTAGGTTTTAGTAATTCCACATTCGCCCATAATAAAATGGTCGAATGTAGATTATTGTGGCCGAAGGTATACATTCTTGGTCGAATGTAAAAGAATTTTGAACAAAAAATACATTCGCCCGTTTTAGTGTTTCCTTCGTCCAATCAGTTCCACCTTCGTCCATATCGACGAACCGAAGGTAAACTGTTCTTGACCAAAAATTTGAAAATTTTTCAAACGTGTTATTAACCCTTAATTTTGATTAAAATCTATCCTAACATGACCGATTAAGCATCGTCTATCATCAATTGTCCTAAATCATCATTCTATATCAGTTTTTAACAAGAATTAGGGTTTTTCTTTGTTTAAACAATCAAGTAATTAAACCCTGTTTTAATCCTAATTCCTAATACATTCTCCCCCTAAAACTGATGTGGGATGAATGTTTAACAAAATCAAGCATTAACAAACACTGAAAATCCCTAAACCCTTAAACCCTAGGTCCGGTTACGAAACAAACGATTCCGGCTTGAATCTGTGTCCATTACCTGTAATCTTTATATGAAAATGATCAGTAAGAAGCAAGGATTAAAACGCACAAACAGGGAAATCAAAATCAACAAGGGTCTGGTATGAAAGAAATTTTGAAAAATTTTGAAGTGTCTGGTCGAACCTGGTCTGGCATATATATAAGGTTTCACCTTCGCCCATTCCTTCTGGACGAACGAACAAAATTTCCACCTTCGCCCCTAATGAAAGGCACGAAGGTAAAAGTGTTTTACCCGAAAGTGAATTTTGGGTAAAAGCCACATTCGCCCAAATGGAAGCAACCCGAAGGTGAACAAAAATCCCACATTCGTCCCAAATTAAGGGCGAATGTAAAATGGAACTTTTGAAAAATTTGCCAAATTACAAATTCGAATCCCGTTCAACATTTTTCAATCCGTTAAGCTTCCAAAACACAAATTTTTACTTTTAGAATGATACAAAGCCCAGATGGTGTTGTCAAATCTCAGAAATTGACTATCAAGCATCCCCGGTTATCAAAAATAAAGCAGAAATGCAAAAAATTTGGATTTTTCTGAAATTTTATCAAAACACACCTAAAATCTTTTTGGATTTTGTATCTTTTTGACATTAAAAGTAAAATTGCAACAAATTAAAATGCATCAAAGTAAAAGAAAGCAGTAAACATTTTGTGAAATCCGGTCAGAGGATCATATCAGTTTTCTGAGAAATCTGATCACAGCGTTGATCTTTTTGTTTAATATTATCATTAGAAACAGTATGTGATACGGCAATTGCTGATATTGTGGTCCACGTAAGCTCACATGCAGACAATTACGCAATGCTTTAAAATGATACGAGTTAGGTGTATTAGACTAACACGATGTGGTGCCCACACACACGACATACTCCCGTATCAAGTAATTGCACAAAGCTTCGTCGTAACGCGTGATTATGCCAGAGTTATCCGTAAAAGTTACAAAGTATATAGCACAGAGGTGTACAGGTCAGCAAATGAATGCAGCAGAGTAACATGTGCGTATACACTAGGTTGAGGCTGATATTAATCACTGATTTGCATCAGATGATCAATACGATGTAATAATGATCTATGATCAATTAAAACATAAAGTTCCTCAATTCGGTAACTTCCGGTTTTGGCAATTAAGCTCTTTTAGCAAATATTCTGATAAAACTAGGTCCGTAAATTAATACGACAAAAGTTTATCAGAATATCCTGGATAACCATAACATAACGACCCGAAACCTCAGATTTTGGCAATCCTATCAAACGAAATTACGGTACTAAGACCATATGCCCATGAGGTGTTCAGCCACGAACGTGTAGTTCGTTATGTTTGTATCACTAATGCACGCAATATTTAGTCTACGAAGCCTATCAGCATATCACACATAGTCAACACACGCCTCATAAACTATACAAATCTTTAGCCTGTGTCAGATTCCCACTGATGTACTATCATTTCCTCTGTTTTACCAGGAAATCATTTTTGATTTTCTAATTTTTTAGGTCTTTTTGAATTTTATAATGTTTTTGGCTTTTCTGATAAAATGGCTCCCCCTAAAATAAAGAACATATTTTTGGATTTTCATTTTTCTGAAAAACAAAATAAAAACAAAATTTAAAAGAAACAATCCACTCGAAAGCATCAACTTCTTTGAGGATTAAACAATCCCCTCGAAAGCATCAACTTCTTTGAGGATTACGATAGAAAAGAGAAATTCCCAATTAGCAAAGAGAAATTCCCATTTAGCAAAATATAAAAACTAAAAAGCGATAAACCGAGGTGCCGATTAGTCTTGTTTTTCCTTTATATTGTTTACTTTTAAAAGATATTCAAAGCGTGAACGGTCAAAAGCTTTAGTAAACAAATCTGCACGTTGGTAGTCAGTATGTATTTTGATCATATCAATCAATTCCTTAGCGTAACAATCACGGATAAAATGATATTTGATCCGGATGTGTTTCGCTTTAGAATGATTTTCCGAATTTTTAGTTAATGCAATTGCGGCTTCGTTGTCACAGTAAATAGGGGTTTTAAGAAACTGCAAACCGTAATCCACCATTTGTTGTTGAATCCAAAGTACTTGCGAACAGCAACTCGAGGCTGCAATGTACTCGGCTTCACAGGTAGATTGTGCTACGGAAGTCTGTTTCTTGCATTGCCAGGTGATTAACCTGCTCCCGAAAAACTGGCAACCAGCTGTAGTAGATTTGCTATCCTTGTCACAGCCGCCCCAATCTGCATCACTAAAAGATATGAAATCAAAATTATCATCATTAGGGTACCAAAGTCCTTTTGAGGGACAACCCTTCAGATATCTAAGGATACGCTTGACCGCCGTCAGATGACTTTGTTTCGGCTTCGATTGATAACGGGCACAGAGACACGTTGCGTACATAATATCTGGTCGAGACGCCGTCAAATACATCAGAGATCCGATGATTGCTCTGTATGTAAAAGGATCCGTCAGCTCCCCCTTAGCGTCCACTCCAATCCCGTGATTGGGTTGAATCGGGGTATCCATCGGCTTTGAGTCCTCCATCTGGAACCGGCTCAAGATGTCGGAGACATATTTCGTCTGGTGAATGAAGATCCCGTCGGGTCTTTGGTCCACCTGCAAGCCTAGGAAAAACTGCATCTCCCCCATTGCGCTCATTTCGAACTTTTCCTGCATGACAGTTTCGAACTCCCTGCATAAAAGCTCGTTAGTTGAACCAAATATTATATCATCAACGTATATCTGTACTAGAAGCAAGTCATCTCCCGTCTTTTTCGTAAAGAGGGTGCAATCGACGAGGCCGCGCTTAAATCCTTTGGTGATGAGGCATGTACTTAGCTCCTCGTACCACTGCCTCGGAGCCTGGTGCAAGCCATAAAGAGCTTTGTTCAACACGTAGACCTTATCCCGGTGGATTGGGTCCTCAAAGCCTGGTGGCTGCCCGACATACACCTCTTCCTTGACTTTCCCGTACAGAAATGCGCTTTTCACGTCCATCTGATAAACTTTGAATTTCTTATAAGAAGCAAACGCGAGGAACATCCGAATAGCTTCGATTCGTGCTACCGGTGCATAGATCTCATTATAATCAATCCCTTCGATTTGATGGAAACCCTGCACGACCAATCTGGCTTTGTTACGAACAATTACCCCACGATCATCCTTCTTACACTTAAACACCCATTTGGTGCCAATCTTCTTTCTATCTGGCGGCAAATCCGTGAGCGTCCAAACTCCCAATTTCTGGAATTGTAATAACTCTTCCTGCATAGCTTCCACCCAGGCATCATCCTTCAGAGCGTCCTTGTATGTCCTTGGCTCTTCCTGCGACACATAACACGCAAACGACCAATCATTTTGACTACCAGATTGTTGAATTTTGGCATATAAAGCTAAAGCACCAAAACTCTCTGGCGTATTAACGCTTTTAAGCTGCCCTCTGGTCATAACACTACTTCCAGGATCACCAATAACTTGCTCCAGCGGGTGAATACGATGAATCCGAGATTCCGGATAATTAGGTACATGCACTCCCGTCTGAACAGTCAAGTTCTCTACAGCATCCAGATCATGACCCATATTTGATGATGAAGCCACATCAGAAGTTGGAGTTGGGTTCACTGGCGGTGCCTCCTGTTCTTCAGCTTGATCAAGAATGGCTTCTTCAAATTGTTCATCTTCAGATTCTGAAGTGTCTAATGAAGTTGAAGCCTCTTGAAATATCTCTTCTTCTTGATAGGAGCATTGGTATCATTAGAAGCTGGTAGGGGGTTTACAGTGATTGGACGCACCAACGGTGAAGTTGTTGCATTTTCACACTCGTAAAGTAATCGAATAACAGCTTCTTCAACCAAGCTATCTAGATTGAATGATTCAAAGAAATCTTTGTAATCAAACATCCAATCAGGACCCGTGCCTTGAATATTTTGAGTATATCGTTGAACGTCCACGTTAGCCCAGTCTTCCACACGACGAGTTCGCTTGTTGTATACCCGTTTGAGCGGGGTTGCATATCCAACAAAGTAACCCTCCTCGGCTTTAGGACTAAACTTTTCGCTTGGATTCAACATAGTGCAAGGCGCCCCGAAAGGTTCTAGATACTCTAAGTTCGGCTTTCTTCGGTGTAACAGCTCATAAGATGTTTTACCAAACTTCTTCACTGTTAGAACCCGATTTAGGGTGTAATTTGCTGCATAAATCGCCTCATTCCAGAACATTACTGGAAGATTTGAATCAGCAAGCATTGTTCTAGCCGCTTCAATTAGAGTCCTATTCTTTCGTTCAGCAACACCGTTCTGTTGAGGGGTGTACGGAGCTGAATATTCATGATGTATTCCTTTGTTTTCACAAAGTTCATCCATCTTGGCATTTTTGAACTCCGTCCCATTGTCACTCCGAATTCTCTTTATCTTCACATTGTAGAGATTCTCCAAACGAGTGAACAGAACTTTTAGATTAATAAAAGTGTCGCTTTTATTCTGCAAACACATCACCCATGAAAATCTTGAGTAATCGTCAGTGACGACTAAACAATAAAGCTCTCCAAGATGACTATGGCGCTTGACCGGTCCGAAAAGATCCATGTGCAATCGCTCTAGTGGCATCTCAACAGAGTTAACCTTTTTCACTTTATGGGACTGTTTGTGTTGCTTCCCCTTTTTACAACTCACACACTTGTCATTCAGATGGAAATGTTTCACGTTTACTCCATCGACAAGTCCATTTCTCACAAGTTGATTCATTTTCTTCAGATGAATGTGCCCCATTCTTCGGTGCCACATTATCGATTCTTTCTCAGTCGCCTTGGACAAAAAGCATGTTATTTGCCCCTGTGATGTCATCGCCTTGGACATATCAAGAATGTAAAGATTGTTGACGCGAGGTGCCTTCAACATTATCCACTCTTTAGGAATTGTAAAGCCCGGTTTCAGAATATAGCAGGATTTGTCATCAAAATGCACAGTAAATTTCTTGTCACAAATTTGACTGACACTCAACAGATTGTAGTCTATCTGCTTCACATACGAAATCCGCTCGAAACTCACTATCCCATTGCTCACACTACCTTCCATTGTGATATATCCGCCTTTGTTTCCAGCAAACGCTACATACCCTCCATTGATGTTCTTCACGTCGAACAACAACGCAAGATCCCCTGTCATGTGGCCTGAAGCTCCACTATCAACAATCCAAAGACTGCTAATAGGGCCAGCTGAAGCTCCCTGCACACAAAATGTAAATCAGTTAGTTCTTTCGGGGGACCCAAGCCTGAGTCTTGGGTCTTTCAACATCAGGTTTCACAATGACATTTTCACAAACATTTTTAACAACTTTTTGATCAATCCTTTTCTGATTGCTCAAAACAGTTTCCTTTTTCTCATTCACTTTTGAAGTTGAGGCTCCTGGAGTGCCATTGGGTGTCCAAGATTGTTCAGTCCTTTTCAGGATACGAATCTGAGACTTTGGATTCTCAGTCGGTTTCTGAACATTGTTAGCAAAGGTAACTTTCTTGGTAACCTTATCTGATTTAACAAACTTAGGTCCAACATTTGATTTAACAATCGGTTTTGGTGGAACCTTTTGCCTATCAACTGTTGAGTTCACCACAGGCTTCCTCCATGAGTGTTCCATAGCGATCCGATTCCTTCTATCATAGTGCATTGGACGAGTGTTTCTCATTTGAAAATTGTTTTGATAATAAAACGGTTGTTGTTGTTGAGGAACAACTCTCCTATGAGGTGGCACATAATGATCAATCGGCTTTCGCATAGAATTCCTCACTTCAACTTCATGCCTCTTGTGCCTTACATATGGGCACTGAGCAAGTAAATGCCCACGTTCCCCACATTTAAAGCACGCACGATACTCTTCAAAAACATTTGGAGCATTTGGTTGAGCAAATGATCGAACAGGGTATTGATCATTATACTGTTGCTTCCTTAAACTCTCAGGGAGTGGCCCTTTTGAGTAAGTAGGCTCATTGAAACCATTAGCTCTGTTTTTGGGTTTAACAAACTCTGTGACATGGACCTTTGGTTCTTGAGGAACATCCAAATACAACTTTTTCAACAAAGCTGGTGGAATTTCATTTGTTCTCTCATGTTTTGGGAACCAAATAGTACTTTCTTGCCAAATCTTTTCAATTTTAGCATAGTTGGCATTTTTAATTGGAAAGTCCTCGTCAGAGATGATCTTATCGGATCCTTCCATCCGATAGAACACCTTGACAGGTTTGTCACATTGTTCGTTTTTCTCATTCTTTTCAAGATCTTTCTTAACCTCATTAAGATCTTTCTTCACAACATTCTTCTCAGACTTTTTCACATGATGAACATTTCTCATCGGAACAATTTGAGATGATGAAACTGGTTCATTTGTAATGATGTGATTTTCTTTTGGAATTTCACATGCATTAACAGTTTGGTTACAACCAGTATCATCACTCTCTGAATCTGAGTCAACACTTTCAGCAGTAACACCCTCATCATTGATTCCCAAAATCGGTCTAACATCGGAATTTGGATCACCAACACTTGAAGTGTTAGATTCATTTTCCGATGCTGAGTCAGATTTTACCGAACTCTCCGGTGTCACTTGGTGACAATTATGGTTTTCAAAGAGAACCGGAGATGGTACAGCCCGATAATTGGTTGTTTTGTCATCAATGATATGGTCTACCACATAAGCAACATTCTTGTAACTTTCCAACTTTTTGTTTACTTTCTCAGCAAAGCATTTGATGGCGGCCATTTCCAACTTGGTGTTTTCAATTTCATTAATATAGTTGTTAATTGCCAATTGTTTTAAAGATAAAGTATTTTTCAAGTCGGAAATGTCCTTTTTGTAGCCATCTAATACTTTGTTAAAAGCATTTAACTCTTTGCGAGTAGATTGACTGTTCATGATAGCACTATCACGTTGAACACGGAGTTGTTTAACCTCCTCAGTCAATCTATCACATGTACCACAGTATTTGTCACTAGTATTATCAGTACTACATGCAGAACTTACAGGTTTTGGCGGGTCAGTCATGGCCATCAATGCGAAATGAGCTTCCTTTCCTGCAAAGAATCTGGAATAATCAATCTTTGTGAAAGCATCATCTGCAATGCACGACTTCCTAGTCATCAGAAAATCTGCTTCTGCAAGTAACTGATCGATATCTTCATCAAGAGAATTAACACTAGCTTCCGTATCTGATTCACTGTCTGAATCAGAATAAACCGATTCACACTCCTCAGGAATGTCAGAAACAGTATCAATCACAACTCCTGAATTTGTCTCTTCATTTTCAACCTCAACATTATCCTCAGAATTAACCTTAACAGGTTCAAAATCACCATCCATCTCAGGCTCAGACTCATCACTATCAACCTCAGTTTCAACCTTCTCCACCACCGTCTCAGAATCTTCAATATCAACTTGATATGCAACACAAGCCACATTTCCCCCAGTAGTTATCTCCTCAACACCTATCTGAATACTCGACCAGTCAAACCTCTCATCTTGTTGGGTAACCAATGCTTGATTGGTATTCTGTTGTTCAGCTGGTGTAGTGATAGGTATGACTGTTCGGTTAGTATTGTTTGGTGTTTGGTTTTGTGTCTGGTTTGGTGTGGTTGGTTGTCTATTTTGGTTGTTATTAAAGTTGTTTTGACGATTTTGGTAGTTGTTGTTGTTGTTTTGGGAAGAAACTTGGTTTTGGTTTTGTTGTTGACTGTTCTGATAAGTAGCATTGAATGGATTCCTGTTGCCTTGTTTTGGTGGTTGGGTGCATTCTCTTTTAAAGTGTCCTTTACCTCCACAGTTAAAACAAGTCACTTTCTCCTTATTGAACCCGTAGGTTGTGTTAGGAGAAGTTCCCAAGTCTGTTCTACCTGTCTTCTCAATAAACTCAGTTGCTCTTCGCATTATGCTCGCAAAGGCCCATTGGATGTCAATGAGTTCCATCTCCTCCTTGTCAATTTGTGCGTAGTCTTCATTGGTCAAGTTGTTATTACCAATTTGACTAGCAACTAATCCATTGTAGGAAGAAACCATTGCAGAGACTAAAGCAATGTGTTGCTGAGCAACTTCAACTGTTACATTTCCAAGATTGGAAGTCTCCAAAACCACAGTTGGTTGGTTAGGTTGGTTCATTGGTTGTGGTTGAGATTGACCAGCAGTGTAAAAAGCTGCTTGTTGCTTTGGGGAGAATGGTGGAATGTATGAATATTGATATGGAACTTGTGGTTGTGGTTGTGATAAAGATGAAGTTTGTTGATGGTAGTTAATGATGGGTGATTCTACAGCATTGGATATGCAAGCAACATGTGGTGTAACTAGCCCTCCTGAGCTTGTATTCACTGGAACTGAAGATCCTCCAAAATACAAGTTTGGATTCTGAGGAATCTGTGCTCTCCTAGCCTTCCTCTTCTCTTCCAGTTCTTTGTTTTCCAGCTTCTCAATGAACTCCTGAAGAGACCAGTATTGAAAGGCATCCTTCTCCTTCAGAACATCCACATGCTGATCCCAGTTTGGTGGTAATGCTTCAGCAAACTTGTCTACCTGTTTTGCCATAGGAATCTGTACACCATAGCTAGACAATTCAGATATCAAATGATTATATCTAGGAGTTAGTTCTTTCAAAGTTTCATTTCCAACATAAGAAAAATTCTCAAACTCCTTAACAAGTTCTTCCATCCTCAAATTCCGAGTCTTCTCATTTCCATCATGCTTCCTTTTAAGCATATCCCACAATGCCTTAGAAGTTGTGCACGTCCCAAACTGATGCAAAAGATCATTGGTGATTGCCTGAGTCAGTTGGGAAAACGCCTTCTTTTCCACAGCAAACTTCTTTTTCTCTTCCTCCGCCATGCTCTCCAATGGCACTGGTTCACCTGTGTTCTCCAGAACTGGTTGTGTGTAACCTTTAGCAATCATGTTCCATGCTTCAGCACCTTCCACTCCCATGCCTTCCAAGTGTATCTTGAACTTTTTCTGCCACTGATTGTATTCTTGAATCTCCATAAGCTTCGGTGGCCGAGTCCCGCTACCTGAAGACAAATCATTAATCAGTGTGGAAATAGCATTAGTAGTTTGAGTGTTTACCACCGCTGCTGCTACTCCCCAGTAGTCAGACTGTGGTACTGTAGGTGCACTCTGAGTCATGTAGTTAACCGGCTGCGAAGACTGTGTGCTCGTCTTCTGTGCTGCCACTGTCCATGGGTCCATCACCTGCTGTTGTGGTTGTGTAGTTGCTGGTGTAGAAGTAGTCTGATAACGCCACATAATCACGCACTTCGAGAAATTCAACACTTAGAAAAATTTTCCAAAAACTATCCTAGGTTCGCCCAGTAAGCTTTCAGGTTCGTCCCTTTTGGTTTACGTTCGCCCAAAACAGTCACCCGAATGTGAAATATCAGCAGAATGAACAAAACTCACAAACACTCTTCTACTTTCGTCCGAAATTACCTAGGTTCGACCGTTTAAGTTCTACGTTCGTCCGCCCGATCTCCCGAAAGTAAAGATTATGACCCGAATGTAGAAAATTTAAGTGAAACACTCTACGTTCGCCCTAAAACACCTTGGTTCGTCCAGAAAAACTCTCACCTTCGACCTAAAACTCACACGTTCGCCCACACAGTCCAGGTTCGCCCATTTCTTACTTTTGAAAAACGGTTACACTTTGAAAAACGGTTATTTTGATCTCTGATTTTCAAAAGTTTGTGGATTTGATTGATCTTGATCAGGTTATGCTTCGGAGATGATTTGGAACAACTTTAATACTTGGAATTTTGAATTTTAACCACAAAATCACCTCTAATTCTTTCAAAAACACTCAAAAACCATTTTTATATGAAAACAGATGTGAATTGATGAAAATTATGTCCAAATCAGCTCTGAGTTTATCAATTTGTTGTTGAATGATCCTCTACGCTCTGATACCACTTTGTAGAGGAGAGAATTCGACACGAAAACAGGATTATATGATCATACAAGTTGCTAAACCAGGTGCGGAAACCCTAGCTTAGAACAAACTGATATAAACTCAATCAAAACACAATCAAAGTCATTTTAAAAGCTTTTCATAGATTAACTTGTTCAAATAATTGCTTACAGATTGATTACAGTTAATCTAGAACACAATCTAACACTCTCAATCCTCTCAGGAACACACACTGAAAACACACACTCTAAATGACTCCTTCTACATTACGAAAACCCAAATTCTATATATAGCATCTGCACATTCGCCCAGATAGACTGGTCGAATGTAGCATTGTTCCACATTCGCCCACAGTATGTGGTCGAATGTGTCTTCTGTGCATCCCTGTTCCAGATTCGTCCACATCTAATCTACCTTCGCCCCTTTCTATGTCACCTTCGCCCATTCTGGTTCTCCTTCGCCCCTTAACACATGTTAATATCTAATCATTAGTCGCAAAAACGCATCTACATGACTCCCTTAGGTATTTATTGTTATATTGCAATGCCATTTCGATTAAAAAATGCAAGTGCAACATATCAAATATTGGTAAACATGATGTTCAAAGACAAGATTGGGGACACCATGGAAGTATACATCGATGATATGGTGGTTAAGTCCAAAAGAGCAGATGAACACCTTCAAGATCTCAAAGAGGCATTTGACATCCTGTATGCATACAACATGAAGTTGAATCCAGCCAAATGTCACTTTGGGGTTGGTGCTGGCAAGTTTCTTGGGTACTTGGTAACCAAGAGGGGTATTGAGGCCAGCCCAGAACAAATCAAAGCCATCCTAGATCTCAAATCCCTAACAAATATTAAGGATGTGCAAAGGTTGAGTGGCAGGATAACAGCTTTAAGCATGTTCATCTCGAAATCTTCAGAGAAATGCAAGGAATTCTATGACATCCTCAAGAAGAATAAAAGAGTTGAGTGGGGACAAAAACACGAGGAAGCATTACAAAAGCTGAAAGAGTATTTAGCAGCAGCCCCACTCTTAATAAAACCTGAGGATGGTGAGACCCTGTTGTTATATCTTGTCGTTTCTAGAAATGCTATTAGTGCAGTCCTTGTCAAAGACTTCGAAGGACAGCAGCATCCTGTGTATTATGTAAGTAAAACTCTATTGGATGGTGAAACAAGGTACTCTGATCTTGAAAAGCTTATTTTATCTTTAATAATGGCATCAACCAAGTTAAGGCACTATTTTAAAACACAAAAAAATTCATGTCAAAACTAACTATCCTATCAAAAATGTGCTTAGAAAACCAGAGATGTCTGGTAGGATGGCAAAATGGTCTGTAAAATTAAGTGCATATGACTTGGTCTATGAGCCTAGAAATTCAATTAAATCAGAGGCTTTAGCTGATTTTGTGGCTGACTTCAGTAGTGATATCTTAAGTGAAGTAAAACTAGAAGTCCAACAATTAAACGTAAGTTTGGAAAAATAGATTTTATACACATATGGTGCTTCAAATGTAAGAGGTACTGGATTACGAATACTACTGAAATTGCCACAAGTGGTCATAATACCCCAAGCAATTAGATGTGAATTTCAAACAACTAATAATGAGGCTGAGTATGAAGCTCTCATTGCTGGTTTACATCTTGCTAAGGATATGCATATTAAGAATTTACAAGTATTTGTTGATTCCTTGTTGATGACTAACCATTTTAATGGCTCATATTCAGTAAAGGGTCAAAAGGTAGCTAAATATCTTGAAATAGTAAGAAAATTAGCATCTTCTTTCGATGAATTTACACTAACACAAGTACCTAGGGAAGAAAGTGCTGAAACTGATGCCTTGGCAAATCTAGCATCTTTTCTGAATTTACCAAAAAGATCCAAGATTCCAATCATCCACGTCCTGAACCAGCGACTAAAGAGTTGCATCCTGAGGATATCACTATCCTTAGTACTCAGGATCAGGATGATTCATCTTGAATGACCCCTATAGTGAAGTATCTTAAGGATGGTGACGTCCCTGATGGAAAAAATGTTAAGGCTTTCAGGATGAAGGTATCAATGTTTGTTATCTTAAACGATATATTGTATAGAAAATCTCTTGCAGGTCCATACTTAAGATGTCTCAACAAGGAGGAAGCTAAGGAAGTACTTAAAGATATCCATGAGTGAGATTATGGGAACCATACAAGTGGGAGAGCCTTATACTCAAAGACCCTCAGGACAGGATACTATTGGCCAACAATGAAGAAGGATGCTATGTCATATTCTCAAAAATGTGATGCATGTCAAAGGCATAGTAACATCCTACACCGGCCTGCTGAACCATTGCATCCTATTGTTTCTCCATGACCTTTCATGAAGTGGGGAATTGATATAGTGGGAAAACTACCTAAAGTTCCTGGTGGAAAGGTGTTCATGCTGGCTATGACTGATTACTTTTCCAAATGGATAGAAGCTGAAGCTTTTGTACAAGTCAGAGATAAGGAAGTAGTTTCCTTCATCAAGAGAAACATCCTGGCCAGATTTGGTGTTCCAGCTGAGATCATTTGTGACAACGGATCTCAGTTCATTAGTAAAAGGACAACCAATTTCTGTGAAAGCTGGGGGATCAAGATGATAACATCAACACCTGTCCATTTTCAAGCTAATGGATAAGCAGAATCCTCTAACAAGATTATTGTCAAAATTTTGAATAAAAAGCTAGGACAAAAGAAAGGAAAATGGACAGAGGAACTTCCATTCATGCTATGGGATGATATAACAGTCATCTGAAGAGTTCAAAGACCTTAACTAAGTCAGCGGATCTTACGGGATTCATTATTTACTTCATATACTATATAAATGGGAATGTTAGACGAGTATAGGACACATTGCTTACACTAGAGCTATACACATACACTTAGCTGCTTAGAAACACTCACATAATCATTGTAATCATAGAACACTTATCCACTCACTCATCCAAAGTTGTAATCTTTTTACCAAATTAATATTAAGAAACAAGGCAGGGGCCTAGTCAGCTCCCGAGGTTTTATGCCGGCGATCTACAACTGATCAAGGGCCTTCCTCATAGATCGAGTGTTGTTCTTTGTGTTTTACTACTTTATTTGTTCATTCCTTGAATTTAACAACAGTTCCATCCCGAGGATATAACTGTCCATCCGGAAACATACCTAAGCCATCCCGCGCATAGTTGTCACTTATTTATTTCTTTTTGCATCCTGACTAAGCATTTTCAGAATATAACTAGTTTTAACATTTGATTTACACTCTTAGAACTCTACCTCACAATTTCTAATTTGGAATACAAAATTATTTCTACTAGGTAATTTTTGACCAAAACAATTTGGCGCCCACCGTGGGGCAAGTGGTGCTATTTTAACAAAAAACTTTGTTAAAACTTTTTCTCAATCAAATCATTTTTACAAAAAGTTGACAACTATGTCTTCTTCCCAGAAAACTATTTCTTCATCCATGCCATCTTCAACCTCTGCCAGAAATACTGCATTACCACCCCCACCTACATTCTCAAAGAGTGCTACTTCCCAGATTCCACCTAGACCAGCAATGGGGACGTCTGGATCTTCTCCTGTTTTCATATCAAATGGTGAGATCCTTTCCATGTTTTCAATGGTGAAGGATCAAATGCAACAATAGCAGGAGACCAACAGAATGATAATGAGAGAGATACAATCCCTCAAGACATCCTCAAAGAGACCAACTGAAGACATGGGGACACCATTGCAGCCAAGAGTGTTTGATTTCAATTCTGGCATCTCTGGAGGTGTTCATCAAGGAGATTTCATCCCCATGAGCACTGGGTTCTCTTCTCCAGAAACGACTACTGCACCCAGGATGGCAACTACCAGGGATCCAAGATATACACCTGGGCCATCCCAAGGATATAACAATAACGGTAACAATTTAAGTTCCAGTACTCTTACTGCTAATGACGTTGCTTCTTTGCAGGATACAGGAACAAGCCCTCAACTAGCAAGGGAGCTACAGAAGATCAAGGACATGGTATCGAGTGTGCCAGGGATAGTGCAACCTATCCCTGAGGTATCCTCAGCATGCCATAGGGTGTCAAGATTTGTAACTCCCATATGTGATGCAGAGATCCCAAAGCGGTTTCAAACTCCAAGCATGACGCTCTATGATAGATCTACGGATCCTGAGGAGCATGTGGCTTAATATAGGGAAAGGATGGAAATAAATCCAATCCCTGCTAATCTGAAAGAAGCATGCTTGTGCAAGGGTTTTGGTTCAATTCTCACTAGTCCAGCCCTGAAATGGCTCCTAAGTGTTCCTCCCTATTCTATTACTTCTTTTGCACATTTAATTAACTTGTTCAATAATCAATTTTCTTGTAGTCGAACGTTCGAACGTTTAACAAGTGATCTATACAGGGTGACTCAACCACAGGGGGAATCACTAAGAGAATTCATTGCTAGGTTTGGAAAGGAAGCACTTGACATCCCGAACCTGGATGTCACAACAGTAGTACAGGCATTCAAGATGGGGCTGCAAAGAGATTCACCGTTCTACCAAGAGTTGGTAATGAATCCTTGCAGGAACTTGGATGAAGTCAGGAACAGAGCTTTGAGATTCATCTGACTTGAGGATGATAAGAAGATACAAGAGAGGATAGAGTCATTCTCAAAATATAACCATACCAATCGAAAGTCCACTCCCACATACGAACCATACAAGCATAAACCATATACTAGGTCTGACAATAAAAAGGTCAATGTGGTAGAGGACGACGATGAGGATGATTGCCCTAAATTATCAGATTACTGTTTTTCTATGGATGTAACCGGATTGATGTATGCCATGAAGGATCTAGGGGACAAAGCAAGATGGCCAAAGAAAGATAATAAGACAGGATGGAAGGACAAATCCAAATGGTGTGCCTTCCACGAAGATTTCGGTCACACCACTAAAGATTTTATCGCCTTAAGGAAAGAGATAGCATATCTCTTGAGCAAAGGTCACCTTAAGGATCTCCTAGCCAAAAAGAAGTCAAGGGCTCAGGATTGCACCAACATCCTAGAAAGAGCAGCATCCCCACCTAAGGATGCTGGTATTATTAACTTTATTTCAGGTGGATCAGACATTTGTGGAACATAATAATCGGCTGCTAAAAGACACGCGAGGGAAACAAAGTCTGAAAAAGGAGAAAGACCAACGAAGACGACCATCCTGACAACCTCTAAAGTGATCAGCTTTAAGGAAGAAAACCGAGAGAATATTCTTGACCCTCATCATGACGGTTTGGTTATTACTTTATATATTGCTAACCACTTTGTTGGCAGGATTCTCGTAGATGGAGGAAGTTCAATGAATATCATCAAGCTTGAATCTCTCAAAAGAATGAACATCCCAGAATCTGAAATAGTTTCCAGATCATCAGTCTTGGTGGGCTTCAGTGGAGAAACTAAGAGCACAGTGGGTGACATTAAGCTACCAGTATATGTAGAAGGAGTGAACTCTATCCAGAGATTCTGTGTGATAGATTCCCTAACATGCTACAATGTCATCCTGGGGAGACCCTAGATACATGACATAAAGGCAGTCCCTTCAACATATCATCAGTGTGTGAAACTACCCACGCCTTGGGGAGTTGTGAAGGTCAACAGCGATGAACAGGAAGCTAAGGATTGCTATACAACATCAATGAAGGCCTCATCCCGACAAGCATAGCAATTACAGCAGGATGCACAGTGCCATCCTCAGGATGTTAAAGCACATCCTGACCAGGATGTAAAAGCCGTCCGCCTCGACGACAATAACAAGGATATCACTGTGCAAATCGGTAAGAATATCCCACATGATATTGAACAATCACTAATCTCATTTCTTAAATGCAGGATGTCTACTTTTGCATGGAAGCATGAAGATATGACTGGCATCTCTAAGGATGTCACTACCCACAAACGATGTGGTTGTAGTACAAAAGAAAAATGGGAAATGGAGAGTATGTGTAGACTAAAAAGATCTTAATAAGGCTTGTCCCAAAGACCCATTTCCACTTCCACACATTGACTCAATGGTGGATGCCACAGTAGGCCATGAGATGTTAACTTTCATGGATGCATCCTCAGGATTTCAACAAATCCATATGGAACCAGACGACCAAGAGGATACTTCATTCATGACCCCATCAGGTATTTATTGTTATATTGCCATGCCTTTTGGACTAAAAAATGCAGGTGCAACATATCAAAGGGTGGTAAATATGATGTTCAAAGACAAGATTAGGGACACGATGGAAGTCTACATCGATGATATGGTGGTCAAGTCCAAGAAGGCAGAAGACTATCTTCAGGATCTCAAAGAGGCATTTGACATCGTGGATGCTTACAACATGAAGTTGAATCTAACCAAATGTCACTTTGGGGTTGTTGCTGGTAAATTTCTTGGATACTTAGTAACCAAGAGAGGCATAGAGGCAAGTCCTAAGCAAATCAAAGCTATCCTGGACCTGAAATCCCCAACAAATCTTAAGGATGTGCAAAGGCTGACTGGCAGGATAGCAGCCTGAAACAGGTTCATCTCAAAGTCTTCAGAGAAATGTAAAGAGTTCTACGACATCCTGAAGAAGAACAAGAAATTTGAGTGGGGACAGAAGCATGATGAAGCATTGCAAAAGGTAAAGGAATATCTTGCAGCAGCTCCACGTCTGATGAAACCTGAGGATGGTGAACCTCTATCCCTATACCTTGTTGTTTCAGGTAATGCAATCAGTGCAGTCTTGGTAGAAGACTTTGAAGGACAACAGCATCATGTCTACTATGTAAGTAAAACTTTATTGGATGCTGCAACCAAGTATTCACAACTTGAAAAACTCATTTTAGCTTTAATAAGGGCATCTACCAAGTTAAGGCATTTTTTTGAAACACATAGGATTCATGTTCAAACTAATTACCCTATTAAAAATGTGCTTAGAAAACCTGAAATGTCAGGAAGAATGGCAAAATGGTCTGTAAAATTAAGTGCCTTTGATATAGTATATGAACCTAGAAATGCAATCAAATCACAGGCTCTAGCTGATTTTGTGGCTTATTTCAGTAGTTACATCCTAAGTGAAGTAGAGTCTGAAGTACAACTGTTGGATCAGTGGCTGTTTCTATGAACACTTATGTGTTTGATCAGATTTATATAAGAGTTATTAAGCAGCGGAAGGTTAAGTGTTCAAAGGTCTAAAAGATCACTTTGATGAGGAGTTATTACTCCCCCTTAACTGAATAGTAAATGAGAAACAATAAATGATCTAAGTATAAAGCAGTAATAGCAGTTTATGTTTCTCAGATGTGAAGTGGAAATTATAAGTTTAAAGCTTGAAGGATTTCAATATAATTTCAAAGATATTACACAAAATCACATATGTAAAATAGATGAACAAACTCATCTATTTATAGACTATTGTACAAAACTGAAGTCTGAAGTAATCTAAGATATTTATCAAAGATATTATGCTAAGATAAGCTTACATCAGTCTGTACATTGAAACTTGAAATCAAGACTTTAACAAAACAATATAATAGTAAAACTGCTGATCTTTCAGTCGGTTAGAAGCTTCTGATGGAAAGTGCTGATGAGTGACAAACTGCTGATGAGCAGTTTGTCTTCAGTAGTTCTTCAGTGAAATGTCTGGTTAGACTTCAGAACTTCTGATGAATTTACTCTTCAGTACTTTGTGTTTGTTCTTCAGTACTTCTTCTATTTGTTCTTCAGCAGTTCTATACTTAGGCAGATATGGAAAAGACTAAGGTTATCAAAAGGTGGTTTCTTCAATCCTCTTCGTCCCAACAATCTCCCCCTGGATTGATGAAGCCAAAACCTTATCTATCCTTTATTGTTGTCCTTTTCTCTCTTCTAACATCCTCCAGATCTCTGCTGTCATCCGGGTGGTAAGAGTACATCTTTGTTGCTCAGTGAGAGGACCAAGTTCAGGTGTTAAATGTTGAATGGTGAGAAGGTCTTTGGACGATAAAACACTCAACTCCTTTGAGTTTCTATAGACCTTACTTGAACGGTCTCTCCTGGTCACAAGTACTGAGTTGGATTCAGTAAATGACCATTTCACAATGTTTACCTTTGACCTGTCAAAGTCAGAGGCATAGGAAACCAAGCCTGTTTCCTTAGGTTGACCTGATTGAGGAATGTCTTCGATTTCAGTGACTCTCAGGTGAGACTCTTGACTTCCTTGTAATTCAGCAGCACCTTGGATTGGCATATTGGGCAGGTGATGCTCTGTAACAACCCTTGTATGTGTTTCTTCTTGAATGGATTGTTGTAACTGATAAGCATAGGTAGCCTTGTCTCTGAATTGGGTTAAGATGGGTTTCTCTTCAACATCAAAATCACCATGTACCAACTGATCTCCTTCTAACAGAATCATCTTGAAGTCAGTCTTGACAATGGGATCTCCATCTGCTTTTCTTTTAGTGGCTGGCTTTCTTAATGTACCAGATGGTCTTTTGACAATAGAAGTTGTTTGGACTTCTTGGCTTTCAAATTTTTCTGGTTCAGCAGCTTTCTTTGCTTTGAGTTTCTTGTAAGCCTCATAGAGAGTTTGTTCTTTCCATTTGCTGATTGAGGCTTTTGAACCATAGTCATTAGCCACTAATTCTTCAATCACTTCGGCTCTTTTGGCTTTCCTCTCATTTTCAGTTGCTATTCTGTCAGATAGCATCTGAGCTCTTCTTGTCAGTTCTTGTGTTGAGAGTTTCTTGAGGGCCACTTGTTTGGATTTGGAGTTCTTTGTAATGAATTTTATTAGCTGTGCTCTTTTGTCATCTTCAGCAGCAGCTTCAAGTGCTCTCTCTTCAGCCTCAAGCTCATCAAGTTTTTCTTGATACTTGATCAGTTTTTCATCATAGTTCAAGTCTTCTCTAGTTTCTAGGCTGTTCCATACTCTGTCTTCTTTTGCCTTCTTGGCAGCTTCTTTTAAACTCTTCTCTAATAATTCTTTTGACATCCTGATGGGAGTAGGGTTTAAAACAGCTGTGGAAGTTGTTGTAGGCAAAGGAGTGGGAGCAGGGTCTTTTTCAGTTGCCTTAGGAACTTCTGATGATGGTTTTGGAGGTAGAACTGCTGATGTGGTAGGTTTGGTCACAACTGCTGAAGGATTGTCTTCAGTAGTTTGAGAAATGTAATCAGCAGTTACCTCTGATGCCTTAGGTAACTTGAACTCTGGTGCTACTTCTTTTCCTGGTCTTTGTGTTGGTCTATCAGCTTCTTGATCAGGATTTTGTCTTTGTGTAGCATCTGTTGTTGGTTCCTTAATCATCTCCCCCTTTTTGGCTTCATCCACTTCTGGAAGCCGAATAGAATGAGATGTTGCAGCAGACAACCTTGCAAGTTGATCTTGAGTTTCATCCATTTTCTTGTTCAACTCTGCAAGTCTCGAGTTGATCAACCCAAACTGATTGTTAGCTTTTAACTCCCAAGCAGTTGTGAAGGGTTTGAGTTGATCAGTAATAATTTGTTTGAGTGCTTGATACAGGGGACCATCTGGGCTGCATAGTTGGTTCAAGTCTATGCTTGTGAGCCCAGTGAATTGGGTAGGTTGTTTTGGTGAAGGGGTGAGTTTTGGGTGATCTTCAGATTGCTCTGAAGATGCCAGTTGTGGGGATTTTTGGGCTAACTGGTCTTTAACCTGATCTTTGGTGACCAGCTTCTTGAGCTTGGAGACCTTAGATGCAGGACCTTCAATATCAACCGTCAATTCAGTTTGTGGAAGTTTTGATTCATCAACCAACTTAATGGAATCATCTGAATCCCTGATAGTGTCCTCAGAGAGGGCAGGATCAGTTATATCATGAGCTGGACCCAAACCAGTAGTCTCATGAACCTCTTTGTCTTGGTCCTGAGGTTTTCCTACTTCTGGCCTAAGGCCAGAAGTAGGAAAACCTCAGGACCAAGACAAAGAGGTTCATGAGACTACTGGTTTGGGTCCAGCTCATGATATAACTGATCCTGCCCTCTCTGAGGACACTATCAGGGATTCAGATGATTCATCAACCAACTTAATGGAATCATCTGAATCCCTGATAGTGTCCTCAGAGAGGGCAGGATCAGTTATATCATGAGCTGGACCCAAACCAGTAGTCTCATGAACCTCTTTGTCTTGGTCCTGAGGTTTTCCTACTTCTGGCCTTAGGCCTTCATCAGTAGTTGCCAGATTTGAGGTCTTAGCTATGTTACTACTGTCCTCAGGTTCACCACTGGGTGATAAGTGAGTAGTAGCAGCCTCAAAAATACCAAAAGTTTGTAAGTTTGGGCTTACAAACCCTTGTTCATCCTCATCTCTCTGTGTTGGGCTAAAGGGATCCACATTCATGTCAACTTCTGAAGGCATCTCCCCAATTTGATGTGTTGTAAGGGGAGTGACATGTGGTGAATGGGTTCCTTTAAGTCCTGAGAGAAGTTGGGCAATTTCTATGGTTGTATGTGAGGGTTCAGGTTCAGTAGTTTGGATGGGTTGGTGTCCAGGAGTTTGGGTGGGAATGGTTTCAGCAGTTTCAAAGGCAGGGTCAACAGTTACTTGTTTCTTAAATCTTTTTCTTTTAAATATAACTGTGACAGGTTTTCTTTTGGGTGGTGGAGAAGGAGTGTGCTGAGAGGATGTTTCAGCCACTTCCTTTTCAAGTGCAGATTGCACATCAGTAGTTTCAGGTTTCTCCAGTTCCTGAACTTTCTTTTTCAGTGACTTGGTTGTTTTTGGTTTTTGTTGTTTAGGCTTTTTAGTTATCTTTTTGGGTTTGGAAGATGTGGGTTCCTTGGGGATGGGTTGTTCTTCCCCTTGGTCATCTTCAAGCAAAAGTGCTGGTTTGTTGTGCCTAGAGAATACTTGAGCAGTTAAAGGATTTAAAGTTGTTGTTTTTCCCTCAAGTACTCCCTCACCAAGTTCTTTTATTATGCACTGCATAACAAACCTTGGATACAACAAAAATCTCTTTTTATCATTTTGATGATGTAAAACCAGTTCATTGAAAAATAGTTTTGATGCCTTGAAAGAAGTTTCATTTATGATGGAATGAAAAATAGGTTGAAAGGTTGAAGGCATCTGATCTATTGACCCAGTTTTAGGACTAAGACACATAATAATATAATGAAATAACAGTTTATATTGTGGGTCAAAATATTTTTTGTAAACTGTTGCTTGTGCCAAAGTACCTTGATAGCCACATTCTGTCATGGTCAGATGAATATCTGAGGTTGGAATTTGTTCAGGTGCCTCAGAATCCTTCAAACCAAGCCTGATGCTTAGTGTTTCTGGTGAGATGGCCATCAGTTTCCCTTTTATAGAAGATTTGAGGGAAATCACTTCATTATTCACCTTCACCGTTTCTGAATTTGCCCAGAACTCATTAAGAGTTTCTTCATGAATGGGTGGATCAATGGTGAAAGCATCATAATATTGGGATTTCATGATGAGATCAAGTATCTCATCATACTGGGACCAGGCTTCATCTTTAACAAAGTAGCCTCTTTGGTTGTGTCCCTGTTTTAACACGAGAGCCATGGATATTTTTGATCGAACAGTGATTTTTAGGTTAGAGAAGGGGTTTTGTTTTGAATTTGAGAGAGAAAGAGGGAATTTTGCTTTTTGAATGGATAAGTGTTGGAACAGGGTATTTATCAGAGGTTTTTAACCGACTAGGTCAAACTTCTGACGAGTGAAAAGTCTGTTTTACCCTTTTAGTCAAACTGCTGAAGAAGAAAGGTTTCTTCATCAGTGGTTTTAGTTTTCTCATCAGTAGTTTCAACTGCTGATGCAGATGACTCTTAAAGCACTTTTCTAACTTCTGATTTTTATCAGTAGTTACATCCATTTTGAAAATATCCCAATTTGATGTTTATCAGTAGTTTTCAAATTTGTTCATCAGAACTTTCTCTTTTCTCAAATTTTTGGTCTTCAGAGGTTTATGACAGATAAGTATGTAAGTGAAAAATAAAATATGTGCAGAATTAAAAAGTGAAACACTTACAGACTTTCTTCTAAGTTTAACATCCCAAGCATGGATACTAACCTCTGAAAAGTTGTTGAATCAAGGGGTTTGGTGAAAATGTCAGCTATTTGATTGGCTGTTGTGACATGCTTCACCTCAATCTTGCCTTTTTCATAGCAATCTCTTATGAAATGATACCTGATTTCAATATGTTTAGTTTTTGAAAACTGAACAGGATTTTGAATGATGCTAATGGCAGATTTGCTGTCTACAAAAAGTGGGGTCTTGGTCTCTTTGATTCCATAATCAAGCAGTTGATATTGGAGCCATTGTATCTGTGAAGTACAGCTTGCAGCAGCAATGTATTCAGCTTCAGCTGTTGAAGTTGCCACAGATGTTTGTTTCTTTGATTGCCAGGACACCAGACAGTTTCCTAAGAATTGACAACCACCAGATGTTGATTTTCTTGACATTTTGCAGCCTGCATAGTCACTATCTGAAAAAGCAGTTAACTTGGTATTGCTTGAAGCAGGATACCAGATCCCCAAAGTAGGAGTTCCTTTCAGATATCTGAAGATTCTTTTGACTGCAATTAGATGAGATTCTCTTGGTGCAGATTGGTATCTAGCACAGACACAAGTTGAAAACATGATATCTGGTCTAGAAGCAGTTAGATATAAAAGAGAACCTATCATACATCTATACATGGTTTGATCAATGTGTTTCCCTTGATCATCTGGTTCAATTTGTGTGATTGGTGTCATGGGAGTGGAACATGTTTTACAGTCTTGTAAAGAAAATTTGTTCAATAATTCTTTAACATATTTTGATTGATGTATAAATGTTCCATTTGATTGTTGCTTGATTTGCAGTCCCAAAAAGTACTGCAATTCTCCCATTGTACTCATTTCAAATTTTGATTGCATGAGTTTCTTAAATTCTTCACACAGTTTTGAGTTTGTTGAACCAAAAATGATATCATCAACATATATTTGAACAAGTAAGACATGATTTCCAACATGTTTTATGAAAAGAGTTTTATCAATGGATCCCCTTGAGAAGTGATTCTTTAGTAAAAAGTTGGAGAGTGTTTCATACCAGGCTCTTGGAGCCTGTTTTAGCCCATAAAGAGCTTTGTCAAGTCTGTAAACCCAATCAGGATGAGAAGGATCCTCAAACCCTGGAGGTTGACAGACATACACTTCCTCTTTTATTTTTCCATACAAAAATGCACTTTTGACATCCATTTGATAAACTTTAATGTTGTTGGAAATTGCATAAGCTAAAAATAACCTGATAGCTTCAAGTCTTGCAACTGGTGCAAAGGTTTCATCATAATCAATTCCTTCCTCTTGGGAATAACCTTGTACCACTAGTCTTGCTTTGTTCTTGATTATCATACCAGCCTCATCTGATTTGTTTCTGAAGACCCATCTTGTTCCAATTGGTTGCTTGTTGTCAGGTAAGGGACAGATTTCCCAAACCTGTTGTTTCTTGAATTGAAGCAACTCTTCTTGCATTGCTTGCACCCAATTGTTGTCTTTGAGGGCTTCTTGATACTTCTTTGGTTCCAACTGAGAGATGAATGCTGAGAATAAGCAAAAGTTGGAGAGCTGGTTTCTTGTAAGTACCCCTGAGGCAATATCACCCATGATTTGTTCCAATGGATGATCCTTGTGTTCAATCAGTTGTTGTAAGCCTGTACTGGATGATGGCTCTACAGTTTCTTCAAATAAACCACTGAGATTGATAATATCTGGTTCAGCTGTTATTTGAACTTCAGGAGTTTTAGGTTCAGCTGAATCAGGAGTTTCAAAATGTTCATCAGTAGTTCCTGAAGTAGAAGCTATTGAAACTTCTGAAGGTTTAATAGTTGATCTTCTGACTGTGTTTGGAGTCCATGGTGCAGGACTATCATCTTCAAATCCTTGAAAACCATTTTGAGGAGGTTTGGATGATTCAACAGTCTTTTCAGGTCCGAAATGAAAACTGTCAAGATCAAATAATTCAGCAGGATCTGCTGGAATAAGAGTGTGTTTTGATTCATTGAACTTGACATTCAGTGTTTCTTCTACTATCCTGGTTCTTGAATTGAATACTTTGTAAGCTTTTCTCAATGGAGAATAACCAAGAAAATAACCTGTATCAACTTTTGCAGCAAACTTAGAGATAGAGTCTTTGATGTTGAGGATAAAACATTGACATCCAAAAGCCCTGAAGAAGGAGATAAGGGGCTTAATGCCATGAAGAATTTCATAGGCAGTTTTGGTATGTCTCTTGTTGATAAGAACTCTATTCTGAACATAGCATGCAGTGTTGACTGCTTCAGCCCAAAAATACAAAGGTAGGCCTGAATCAGCTAACATTGTTCTGGCTGCTTCAATTAATGTTCTGTTCTTTCTTTCTACTACACCATTTTGTTCAGGAGTTCTGGGAATGCTGAACTGTCTAACAATCCCTTTAGACAGACAGAATTCATCCAGAGTCTTGTTCCTGAACTCTGTCCCATTGTCACTCCTGATGATTTTGACAGATAGAGAGTATTGCTTCTCTACTTGTAGAATAAAGAACTTGATGATTTCAGCTGCCTCATCCTTGGAATATAAGAAGAAGACCCATGTGAATCTTGAGTAGTCATCAATGATGACCAAGCAGTACTTCTTCTTACCAAGGCTCATAATCTTGACTGGTCCAAATAAGTCCATATGGAGTAATTGAAGACATACAGTTGTTTTTGATTCTTCAATAGACTTATAAGAGGACTTATGCTGTTTACCTTTAAGACAGGAAACACAGTGTTCTTTGCACTGATATTCCTTCAAAGGTAGACCTCTGACCAAGCCCATTTTTGTGACTTTATTGATGGTTTTAAAGTTCACATGGCCAAGTCTCCTATGCCAGAGATCATTTTCTGAAGTTGATGCCTTTGAGAAGAAACAGGCAGTTTTGTTCAATACTTTGTCTTTTTCAATGTCCACTGCATAGACATTGCCACATCTTTTGGCAATTAGCAAAGTATGATCTTCAATGATCTTCTCTATCAACTTCTGGCCTTCTGGTGATATGATCTTGCATGCTGTCTTTGTGAAAAAGGAAGAATATCCTTTGTCACACATTTGAGAGACACTCAGCAAGTTGTACTCAAGGTTTTCAACCAGATTGACCTTGTCAAACTGCATTTTGCCTGAGGATACATTGCCATATCCTAGCACATATCCCTTGGCATTGTTCCCAAAGGACACAGATCCTTCTCTTTGACTGATAAAATTGTTTATCAGGTATCTGCATCCAGTCATGTGCATTGAGCCTCCACTGTCCACATACCATATGCTATTCAAACCTCTGGAGACTCTCTGCACAAGATAGCAAATTAGTTAGTTTTGGCAACCCAAGCCAGTTTGGCTTTGGGTTTGCTCTTGAGAACAGGTGCAGCTTGTTGTGGACCATTTTTAGTAATCCATGTCTTTTTGGCAATGGATTTGTCATTAAGAACAATGGTGGGTTCTTTTTGGTTTCCACCATCAACTTTGGTCATCAGAAGTTTGACCAGGTTTATCAAATCTTTAACTTCAGCAGTTTGTGAATCTGCTGATGAGTTAGGTGAAACTTCTGAAATTGAACTTTGAGAAGATGACCTTTGTTGAGATAAAGGCTTCTTCTTAGAAAGGGTTTTGTTTGATTGTTGTTTGTTGGGAAAAAAGGTATTTTGAAAATCTTGTTTTATCTGTTTTCCCACAATCAGTTGTTGTCTTTGTTTATTTAACTGATTTACCTTTCTAAATTTGCAAAGTTCAGTTATGTGGTTAAACAGACCACATATTTCACATGCTTTTGCCTTCTCTTTCCTTTTAGATAGATCAAGAGAGCTAGAAGGCAATTTACTGACAAAATCTGATTTTTGAAATAGGTCATCAGCAGTTTTCAGGGTCTCAACTCCTGATGTAGTTGAAACTGCTGATGGCTTATTGTCAGTAGTTTTAACTTCTGCAGTACTTCCCTTTTTAAGGAAGTTCTGATGGTAGGATGTGCATTCCTCCATATCAGAAGTTTGAATCAATTTCTTCCCATCATTATCAGTTTTGTGGGTGAAATCTGTTGGTGATTCAGTGTGGGTATATCCAATGCCAAATTTAACATTGGCTGCAGTTTGTTTGTTAAGTAACATTTGATACCCTTTACAAGACTCAACCCATTTTTCACAATCAACCTTGGTGTCAGCAAGCTCTTGTCTGACTTTTCCTAGGCTGTCTATCATGGTTTTAATTTGTGCTTCTGTTTCAATGGATTTATCATTTAGTTTGGAAATTTCTTTGTTTTTCAACATGACTTTTCTTTCCAAATCACACTTCATTTGTGTGTATTTTCTTTCCATGTCATTGGATTTGCCTTGTAAATGCACATTGGTTTCTCTTATTAAAGCAAATGATTCTTTGCAAGATTTAGTGCAAAGCTTTAACAGAGATTGTTGTGATACCTGTGTGAGAGCAGAATTTGAAGAGTATCCTTCAAAGGCCATTAAGGCAAAATTCTTTCTGCCATTATCAGGTTCTCCCCAGTTGACATCATAGACCTTATTGTCTGAATCCTGACTGCATTCTGACGTGTCATAAGGAAGACTACTCCAATCAACATACCCTGAGGTAAATAAGCTTTGTTGCTGAGGGGGTTGTTGAGTTTGTGCAGGAAGTTGAGCAGTTGGAAATGGAGGCATGAGCTGCTGTTGTTGTTGAGCAGGCATCTGTACATATTGTACTTGTGGCACATATTGAACATTTGGAGCTTGTGCCTGTACAAAATGAGCACTCCCATTAGTTCCATTATTCCTATTGTATGAGGGGTTATATTGATTTCCAGGGGACATTTGTTGGTTATAGCTAGAGCTTCTACATTCTCTAGCAAAGTGTCCCAACTTTTGACACTTATGACATCTCAATTTAGATTTGTCAAAACCAACTTTTGTTGAATTGTTTAGTCCTGGAAATTTCCTTCCTGACCTCTTGTAAAATTTGTTAGTTTTTAAACTTAACAAGGCCAGTTGGTGCAATATTTCCATTTCTTCTAAGTCATCACTGCTAAAATATTTTAAATCATCCATGATGAAACACATGTTGTCAGCAGTTTGACTTAGTTCCTCATTGTCATAAGCTGGGAAAGATCCATCTGATGAGATCCCAGCTGTTATGTCAATGTGGTCAAAAGAACCAAAATTATTAGAACAGGATGGTGAGTCATGTCCTAATAAGGCTGTGCTACCCGGAGTATAGTCATCAGCAGTTTTACCAGATTCTTGAAGCTTTTTCTTTTGATTGATTTCTCTTTCAAAAGTTAATAATTTACCATGTAACCTAGTTAGGTTCAAGGTGTTAAAATCAGAACTGGTTCTGAGGACTATTGAGTAAGTTTCCCATTTTGAAGGTAAAGACCTTAAAAATCTATGTAACATAGACTCAGTTGTATAGGTCTGATTGTTTATTTTTAACTCAGATATGAGTGAAGAAAATCTTTCAAACTGTTGAGTTAAAGTTTCACCCTCTATGTGAGTAAAAGTTTCATATTGTTGAGCTAGTATTTCTCTGATGTTGGCTATCACCTCAGCAGTTCCTGCAAACTGCTCTTTTAGGCAGTCCCACAGCTCTTTGGCACTTTCACAATGTAAAAGGCCAGCATAAATTTCGTTTGGGAGAGCCATAGCCAACATGGAGAAAGCTTTTGCATCAAGCTCAAACTTTAGGAAATCTTCCTCCGTGTATTCTTTTGGATCCTTTGGTCTTTCAGTCTTACCCTCTGGATCAGTAACAACTGGTTTGTGAGGTCCAAAAACTACAGACCTCCAACATCCAGTGTTTGTTTGAGAGATAGTATGTGCCAACCTTTTAGACCATATGTTATATTCATTTCTGACTAACATAGGAGGTTTGTTGGCAGATCCAGTATTGTAGGGATCCATTTTTAAGAAGTTTGGATTTGTCAATACTTTCTTAAAGTGATGGATTTAAAAAGTGAGCCTTTTATCCTTTTTATTGAATATCAATATTGAGCCTGTGTCTGAATCTCAATTTATTAGATTGATTTTGATCAGATTAACCAGAAGCTCTGATACCAATTGTTGGATCAGTGGCTGTTTCTATGAACACTTATGTGTTTGATCAGATTTATATAAGAGTTATTAAGCAGCGGAAGGTTAAGTGTTCAAAGGTCTAAAAGATCACTTTGATGAGGAGTTATTACTCCCCCTTAACTGAATAGTAAATGAGAAACAATAAATGATCTAAGTATAAAGCAGTAATAGCAGTTTATGTTTCTCAGATGTGAAGTGGAAATTATAAGTTTAAAGCTTGAAGGATTTCAATATAATTTCAAAGATATTACACAAAATCACATATGTAAAATAGATGAACAAACTCATCTATTTATAGACTATTGTACAAAACTGAAGTCTGAAGTAATCTAAGATATTTATCAAAGATATTATGCTAAGATAAGCTTACATCAGTCTGTACATTGAAACTTGAAATCAAGACTTTAACAAAACAATATAATAGTAAAACTGCTGATCTTTCAGTCGGTTAGAAGCTTCTGATGGAAAGTGCTGATGAGTGACAAACTGCTGATGAGCAGTTTGTCTTCAGTAGTTCTTCAGTGAAATGTCTGGTTAGACTTCAGAACTTCTGATGAATTTACTCTTCAGTACTTTGTGTTTGTTCTTCAGTACTTCTTCTATTTGTTCTTCAGCAGTTCTATACTTAGGCAGATATGGAAAAGACTAAGGTTATCAAAAGGTGGTTTCTTCAATCCTCTTCGTCCCAACAACAACAACTAAATGAAAATTTTGAAAAATGGACTTTATACACTGATGGTGCTTCAAATATGAGAGGTACATGGTTAGGAATACTACTAAAATCGCCACAAGGGGACAAAATACCCCATGCAATTAGATGTGCATTTCAAACAACCAATAATGAGGCAGAGTATGAAGCCCTCATTGCTGGTTTGTAGCTTTCTAAGGATATGCATGTTATAAATATAGAAGTCTTTGTTGATTCCTTGTTGATTACTAACCATTTTAATGGATCTTATGCAGTAAAAGGTCAAAAATTAGTTATTTATCTTGAAATAGTTAAAAAATTAGCATCTTCCTTTGCAGAATTTACATTAACATAGGTACCTAGGGAAGAAAATGCTGAATCTGACGCCTTGGATAACTCAGGATCCTCCTTAAATTTACCAGAAGGATCCGAAATTCCCATCATTCACATCCTGAAGCCAGCAATCGAAGAGTTGCATCATGAGGATGACACTGCACATCCTAAGGATAACACTGTCCTCGCTACTCAGGATCAAGATAATTCATCCTGGATGACTCCAATATTAAAGTATCTTAAGGATGGTGACATCCCTGATGGAGAAAATGCAAGCGCTTTCAGGATGAAAGTATCAAAATTTATCATTATAAACAAAATTTTGTATAGAAAATCTCTTGCAGGTCCATACTTAAGATGTCTCAACAAGGAAGAAGCAAAAGTAGTTCTCAAAGGCATCCATGAAGGAGATCGTGGAAACCACACTGGAGGGAGAGCTCTATACTCAAAGACTCTAAGAACAGGATACTACTGGCCATCCATGAAGAAGGATGCCATGTTGCATTCTCAAAAATGTGATGCATGTCAAAGACACAGCAACATCCTACACCAGCCTACTGAACCATTGCATCCCATTATCTCATCATGGCCTTTCATGAAATGGGGGATGGACATAGTGGGAAAACTGCCTAAAGCACCTGGTGGAAAGGTGTTCATGCTGGTTATGACTGACTATTTCTCGAAATGGATTGAAGCCGAAGCATTTGTTCAAGTCAGGGACAAAGAAGTAGTATCCTTCATCAAGAGGAATATCCTAACAAGGTTTAGTGTACCAGCAGAGATAATACGTGACAACGGATCTCAGTTCATCAGCAAAAGAACAACCAGTTTTTGTGATAGCTGGGGAATCAAGATGATAACATCAACACCTATCCATCCTCAAGCTAATGGACAAGCAGAATCTTCCAATAAGATCATCGTCAACAATCTTAAAAAGAAACTTGGAGAGAAGAAAGGAAAATGGGCAGAAGAACTTCCATTTGTACTTTGGGCAGATAGAACTACCTCCAAGAATGCAACTGGCCAAACACCTTTCTCTTGAGTCTTTGGAACATAAGCTATGCTCCCAACAGAAATGGTGACGCCTACAGCCAGAAAACATCTTCAGGATGCAACTACCAACAAAGAAGCATTATTACAAGATCTTGGAATTGTGGATGAGCTTAGAGATGCTGCAAAATTAAGGATGCCAGTCTATCAACAAAGGATAGCCAGAGCATACAAAAAGAATATAAGGATACGCAGGTTCCAAGTAGGAGACTTGGTTCTAAGAAAAGCCTTCCCAAACACTACCAAACCAAGTGATGGTAAGTTAGCTCCTAAATGGGAAGTGCATCGATTCTGAGGCTGGCAAAGGAGCATATTTGCTCTCAACTATGGAAGGTGAAATTCTTCCAAGGTCTTGGAATGCAATCCATCTAAAATACTATCACATATGAGGTATGAAAACAATCTTTCTATATCTACATTTCATTTTCCTAACAACTTCACAACTAAATATGTTCTAGTATATAGTCCATCCTGAGAATTTTATAGAACCATCCTGAAGATGGAACTTTGAAGACTAGAGGGTTGGCCACCCTCTCTTACGTTAAGGTGTCTGACACCTTCCTAAGGTTTAAAGGTTTTCAAGTTTCACATTGGGTTAGCAACCCCGCCTGGAGCGCACATTATTCGTGTATATCTTCAGGATGGTGGGACTAGTTCATGTAAAAGTGGCTGACAATCTCATCATTTTTGGAGTATACATTGAATCCCTAAGGTTTAGACATTTTTCAATGTCTCTTTCTCGTATTTGGCCTAGTCTCCATTGGCCTTGTCACCAGTTATTCTTAGGCTGTAACACCAATTTATCTTTGGCCTTGTCGGCCAGTTATCCTCAAGATATTACATGTGGCCTTGTTGCCAGATATCACAATGGGCTTGACCCTAGTTTCTATAAGGCCTTGTTGCCAGAATGATAACCTTGTTTACATTTCAAAAGGTTGTCCTCAAAAGTTATTAATAATCCTTTATTGAAAAGGATAAAGATATCTTTAAGTTTATCTTAAAGATATAACAGATAAAACACCGGGGACATCCTGAAGATGATGAAGACCATCCTAAGGATGATAATGAAGAAATCCTAGGAGATATCCTAAGGATAAAACAGAAAAAGAACTTGGGAAATATCCTAAGAATGATCAAAAGAAATCCTAAGGATACAACAGGAACTAGGGACATCCTCGGGATGTTATTATTGAAATCTTTTATCAAGATACTTTGAAGATCAATTGCCGAATTGGGAATAAAGGTATAACTCTAGAACTTGTACCATTTTATTCTATCTTTGTTATTTAACAACATTGCAGGATATCAAAAGAATAAAGACTGAACACAAGGATGTAGAGCCAAAAGTTTGTTAGTTTTATTTATTCATAAAGATGCCAACCCTGGCTTCGTCCAAAACCAGGACCCATCCATCAGGGGTCAACATTTGAAGGTCCAGGTCAGAGAAAGATTTGAGGCTTCATCTTGAAAACCAAGATACCTCCACCCCAAACCTTTCATTGTTCATACATAAAACTAAAATTGTTCAAATGACGGTTTACAAACCAACCATCATAAAACAACCACAAAAAACTCTAAAAAGTGGGCTCTAGCCTAGTCATCACATCCTTCATTGCCCACTGGTTCCTCCACCTGAAACTCCATGGCCACCTTAGCTTCCTTCACCTCAGCAGCCTTAGGCTCCTTGGGTGCATCCTAAACATTTGCAACAGGGACAGGCTCACGAACCACTTCTTTTCCTCCCAGGCTCCTAATTTTCTCCTGCCAGGCGTGAACATCCCATTCTTCCTGATTAAAGTTAGGATCCCTAGTCTACAGGGCCATCCTCACCCTGGCTTGGAGAACAGAAACTGTGGCAAACTTCACAAGATCCTGCATGTACTCCTCCATCTCCCTATCATGCCCCTGCACAGTCTTGGCCTGCTCGAATTTCACCAGCTTTAGCTCAGCCTCTACCTTGGCCAACATCTTCTCAAGGTGTTTGCGCTTGTCATGGGCAATCTTTTTCACGTCTTCAAGTTTGGCCTTGGTGTCATTGAGCTCTTTGGCGACATCCTCTAGGGACTTCAGGAGATATTCATGTCCCTACAATGCAAGAAAAACAGGTAAGTGTTTCATCCCTAACAGTTATTCAAAAATTATTGTTGTCATCCTCAGGATAGCACTGTATCTGGAGAGTAAACTGGGAAATCTTAGCCAAGACGTCCTCAGAGCTGAGACCCTCAAAGGGAGAGATCTCTTTGGCTGAGGCAGAAGCACTCTTCCTCTTCTTATAAGATGCTTGGGCCCTAGGATTTGGAGGAGGAGGAGGGCTGGCCATACTGGAGCTGGATGGTGAAGTGATCTTCGCAACCTTGACATCCTGGCTGTCAATCTCATCAAGGTCAAATAAAAGGCAGATTTCTTTGTTGAAAATAACAAAAAAAAACACATTTTTAGACAGGGATACGTGACAGTAACATCCTCAGGATGTACAAAGTAATACTTACCAGACATTTCTGTAGCTTGGCGGGTGGTATAGCTTTCCTCTACTTCGAATGTCCTTGCTGAGGGAGGTCATTCAACTACTTCTTTATGCCTTATAAAAGCGGCGTCCAAGGGAGGAGCAAGTTTAGAAAAAGAAGCAACTGTGAACACAAAAATTTTCAAAACGTTAGTAATATCCTCAGGATATAACTACAAAAATTTTTATAAACTTTAACATCCTAAAAAATGTATACCACTTTTTAACCAAGACATAGGGATATCATCCCCATAAGAAATGGATTCCCTCCTCACAAAGAAAAACTTAGACTTCCAGGACCTATCAGATTTTATGACATTGAACAGAAAAGGAGGTTCTTTATTGATAAGTTGAAGAACATAACGGTTTGACCGGTGCATTTTCAACTTATATATGTAAGACAGGTCCCTAATCTGAAGCTGGATGCCATGGTTCTCGATGATCTTGTTACAGACCATCAAGATCCTTCATATGTCTGGCATAGCCTGAGCATATGCCATCCCAGTAATATCAAATAAATCTTTGATAAACTTGGGGGATGGATATCTTAGACCAAGATGGAATGGCAGGTACAAGAAGCAAACCCAAACAGAAGATGCAAAATCAGATTTTGCACTTGAATCATAGGGATGGATAACAACAGAACTAGGGAAGTCCCCTGAGTTCTTTAGGGCCTGAATGTCCCTATCATTGAAGGAGCAGATCTTCTGTTCAGGTTCCTTAAGCAGGTTTTGGGGGATGAAGTCTTTAGAAACTCCAACACTCCCAAATGCTCTTGTCAACTTCTTGCTCATCCTCAGAATTTTTTATTTGAAAGAGTTTTGAAGGATTAAAGAAAAACAGTGAAGAAGAAGAGAAATTACCTTTCTAATAATCTTGTGTGATTATAAAGTAAGGATCAAGGTCTAGATATAGATGGTAGAAGGTGATGATGTGTAACGGTCATTACAAATTTTCAGCCGAAAAAGTAGCCGTTGTCAATCCTGACAGACGTCTAATCAAGACCATCAGATAAGATTTACCATTAAAAAATATTATAACCGTTTGATATATTAACGGTTACATATTTTTGGGGACAATTGTTGGTGGTGAAATCCTCAAGATGATTTTACCTTATATATTCTATGTGACATCCTCAGGATACTGAAGGACAAAGCAGGGTTCAGGATGTAATAGTGTTTTACCTTGTGTGCATCCTGAGGATAGATTAACTAATTATCTTATTGTGATACTATTGCAGGTACGCTTAATGAATAACAAGTCTTGTAACTCTTCCCTAACGGCTATATTATCTTAGTCAACCTGAACAAGGAAGAGCTATACGTGTGGAGCAAGTCCATAGCTAAAGCATAGGTTAAATGTGTAACTGTCCAACGTTGAATGAAAGGCGAAAAACAAGGAAATGGTTAACCAACATCTATATTGGTTAACCTCTCTTCAAAGACGACTTGAAACAGTCCACTAGCTCATTAAAGAAGGCGGATATCATGGGATATTTTATTTATTTCATTTGTAATTATAAATAGGGGACTGATGAACGAAATAGGACACTTAGTCACTTCTTTCTCACTTGATACTAGCTTACTCGTAATAGAACACCTGATACTCTCTCTAATCACACACACAAACACTACATTGTAATCTTAGTAGCAAAATCATCACTCTTCCAAAGTTGTAATCTTTTTACCAAATTAATAGTAACAAACAAGGCAGGGGCCTAGTCTCCTCCCAAGGTTTTGTGCCGGCGATCATAATTGATCAAGGCTTTCCTCGTATATCGAGTGTTGTTCTCCTGTCTCATTTCATGTACGTTTACTTATTGCACCTTTGTATCAGACAGTTACATCCTCGGGATATAACTGTCCATCCTGACCAATTTCTTTGCCATCCTGAACATAGTTGTCAATTATTGTCTCTTTGATATTCTAACGTGCCATCTTGAAGATATAACTAAGCTTTTTACATATTAAACAGTTTTAGCACTCTACCTCACATTTTCTAATTTGGAAAACAAAGTTGTTTTTATCAAGTATTTTTTTACCAAAACAATTACTATTCTGAAAGTAATGGCTATAATTTTCCAGCCTTACTATTGGATAGCAAGATATGTTGTACCAGATGGCGCTATTTCCAAAACAATAATTACGTACTAGTGATGCGTTTCGTTTTAGGAGTTTAAAAAGATGTCAATTTCCCCGGTGCCAAAAACTTGATGTGTCAATCCCAAAACATTGGTTTGGGAGAAACGACTGATTTTTACTAAACCTCATTAACAAAGTTTTAAATTTATAAAGTAAACGATAATTATTTTAGAAACTAAAACCAACACATAGGCAGAGAACCTGACGTGTATAGTATAGCTTGCTAGGGTAAATACCGAGTATCGTATTCCAAGAGAACATACTTTCCCCTACTCAACATTTCATCAATCAACTGATTGGGTTTTAAAAAGAAAATAAAACGGAGGGGTTCTTAAAAGAAAATAGTTTTGAAAAGGTTTTGGTTTTATAAAATAAAAGATAAAATAGTAGAGTAGGCTAATATGCACATCCCGGTGCCCTCGGTAAAAGCAGTTAAGTTTATTATTAAAATTAATAATTTAAAATTACTTAAATATGAGGAAGACGAGAGGGATCTTGAAGTGTTGACTCCTTTATAAAGAAGCGGGGCCCCTACTAAGTAGAATGTACAACCCTCAAGTGTGGGCCCACATGAAGGTACTCCGCCAGGTCCTCGCATATAGCGGGCTCCTCAAACCGCGGTCAAGTCTCTGGTCCTCAAACTTATCTTCTTCTTGAATTGGAGGCTTAACTTCCGACCTGGAACATCATGCACCCCCCTTAGCTCTCGCGTTCCGTACCGAAGGATCTCTCCTTAGGGTCAATCCCGAGGTTCACCAACAGCGTATCCCCTAAGTAGGTTAACGATCATGAAGACCGAGGGATCTCTCTTATAGTTGACTCTGGAGACTCATATCCCCATTGGCTAACGGCTTTGTACTAACGAGAACTAGAAATAGAATCCTTAATTTATTTATCTTTAAAGTCACACTTTATTATTTAGTGATCAATTAAATATAAAGTTGGTTAAACGAATGACAACTTAATAACCTAACCCATAACCTCCCGATATGAATGAAATCCTTAACAAAGGTGGAACATAATCCTAAATGTGTGCAATCCTAAGATCACTGGTACACCCGTAGGGAATCCGCCCTTTGCCAAGAAAGTCACTCAATTGCTGAATGAAACCCTTGATAAAGGTGGAACATACAACGCTTTGTTTAGCTTGTAGACCTTATCCCAGTAGATAGGATCCTCAAAACCCAGTGGTTACCCAACATACACTTCTTCCTTTACCACACCATATAGAAAAGCACTTTTAACATCCATCTGATACCCCTTAAATTTCATATAAGCTGCGTACGCAAGAAACATTCGGATTGCTTCAATGCGTGCGACTGGTGCATAGACTTCATTATAGTCAATTCCTTCAGTGACGAAAACCTTGCATGACCAATCGAGCTTTGTTCCGTACAATCACTCCTCTATCGTCTTTCTTGCACTTAAAAACCCATTTGGTGCCAATCTTCTTCCTGTCTGGTGGTAGATCTGTCAATGTCCAGACTCCTAACATCTAAAATTGTTGTCACTATTGCTACATCGCTTTCCACCCATGATTCGTCGAGCAGTGCTTCCTTGTAAGTCCGAGGCTCAACCTGCAAAACATAACAAGGAAACGACCAATCATTTAGATCACCTAATTTGTGAATTTTAGTATACAGGGCAAGGGCTGCAATATTCTCAGTCGATGATGCACGCCTCAATTGTCCACGTGTCATCAAACTGCTCCCAGGATCATCAATAACCTGTTCTAACGGGTGAACCTTGTGAATCCAGGTTTCCGGACGATCAGGAACAGGAATCATCATTTGAACATTCACATTCTCTGCCATATCCAGATCATTACCCGTATTCGATGAAGATGGAATATCTGGAATTGGGTTCACTGGTGGTGATACTGTAGAGTTATCCAAGACCGCTTCACTATTAACTTCATCATCGTCTTACAACTCAGAAGAATCAAACGTCATAGAAGCCTCTTGAAAAATTTCTTCCTCAGCTACAGGAGCATTTACATCATTAGAAGCTGCCGGAGGAGTTACAATGATCGGACGCATTAACAGAATGACTCAAATAAAGTCGTAAAACAGCCTTTTCAACCAAGCTTTCTAGATTGAATGACTCAAATAACTCTTTGTAGTCAAACATCCAATTAGGTCCAACGCCGGGAGCATTCTGAGTGTAGCGCTAAACATCCACGTTAGCCAACTCTTAAACACATTTAGTTCTTTTGTTAAACACACGTTTAAGTGGTGGCGCGTATCCAACAAAATAACCTTCTTCAGCCTTCGCTCCAAATTTCTCTGTCGGATTTAACATCGTACACGACGCCCCGAATGGTTCTAGAAACTCTAAATTCGGCTTTCGTCTGTTAAGCAGCTCATAAGAAGTCTTTCCATACTTCTTCATTGTCAACACACGATTCAAGGTATAACATGCTGCATGAATAGCTTCATTCCAAAAGATAACTGGAAGATTAGAATCTGCAAGCATAGTTCTCGCCGCTTCAATTAGAGTCATGTTCTTCCTTTCTGCAACACCATTCTATTATGGAGTATAAGGTGCACTGTACTCATGATGAATTCCCTTTTCTTCACACAATGCATCCATTATGGAAATCTTAAACTCCGTCCCATTATCACTTCTGATACGCTTGATCTTCAAACCATATATGTTCTCTAAATGGGTAAACAGAATCTTCAAATTATTGAACATTTCACTCTTGTGTTGCATGCACACCACCCATGAAAATCTTGAATAATCATCGATAACCACAAGACAATAAAGATCTCCATTAATACTCTTACGCTTCACCGGTCCAAAAAGGTCCATGTGTAGATACTCAAGTGGAATACTAACAGGGTTAACTTTCTTAGGTTTCTGGGAATGTTTGTGCTGTTTTCCTTTCTTACAGCTCACACATTTATCATTCAAGTGGAAATGTTTTACATTCACGCCTTCCACTAGCCTGTTTTTCACCAAATTGTTCATCTTTCTTAGGTGAATATGCCTCATTCGTCTATGCCACATAATTGATTCTTTCACAGTAGCTTTAGAAAGAAAACATGTAACTTGCCCTTCTGAAGTGGTAACTTTGCTCATGTCAAGAATGTACAAGTTGTTCACTCTCGGAGCCTTTAACATGATTCACTCTTTAGGTATCTCAAAACCAGGCTTTAGGATGTAGCAAGATTTGTCATCAATGTGTACAGAAAAATTTTTATCACAGATCTGAGAAACACTTAACAGATTGTAAACTATATGTTTCACATATGATATCTTCTCAAAACTCACTATCCCATTACTCACACTCCCTTCCATTATTATATAACCACCCTTATTTCCTGCAAACGCCACATATCCTCCATAGATATTCTTGATGTCAAACAGGAGCGTCATATCTCCAGTCATGTGCCCGGAAGCTCCACTTTCAACAATCCAAAGACTGCTAACAGGGCCATCTGGAACTCCCTGCACCAATCAAAAAGTGATTAGTTCTTACGGGGACCCAAGCCTTTGTGGTCTTGGGTCTTTGAGTGTCAATAATTGGAACATTATTTTTCTTATTATTCTCAATTGGTTTCTCTAAAACTTTCGTTTTAGGAACCTCTTTCACTGAAACTGTAGAAATTGAGCTTGAAGCACCTGAAGAACCCTTCGGTGACCAAGACTGTTCCAAACATTTCAAGGTTCGAATTTGAGGTTGTTTAACGTCCTCAATTTTCTTAGAAACATTCTTTTGTGGAACATTCCTAATTACCTTGTCTGATTTAACAAACGAAGGTCCAGAAGATGAGTTAGCAACCGGTTTTGGATAAACCTTTTGCTTCTCATTCACTGTATTCACCATTGGTCTCTTCAACTTCTTTTCCGTAGTAATCCAATTGCGATTGTCATAGACAATCGGTTGGTTTCCTCTTTGATGAAAATTTTGTTTGTTATAAAATTGCCTTTGAGGGTAAAATTGCCTCTGAGGATAACCAACATTTGGATTTCTATGGTGTTACCTATTCTCAACCTCTTTCCTTTTATGTCTTACGTATGGACAGTGAGCAAGTAAATGCCCTCTCTCTCCACACTTAAAAAAGGCACGGTTTTCTTCAAATGTATTTTTCTCATGATTTCGTGCAAATATGTTGACCGGGTATTGATCATCAGTACATTGTCGTCTTAAACTTTCTGGAGCGGGATCCAAAGAGTAAGTCGGTTCAACAAAACCATTTACAAAATCAACCGGTCTAATGAACTCAGTCACATGGACTTTTGGAGTTTTAGAACTATCACCATACAGTTTCTTGATTAATTCCGGTGGCATATCATTAGATCTTTCTGATATAGGAAACCAAATGGTACTTTCTTGCCAAATTTTAGAAATCTTTGAATAGTTAGCAAACTTTATTGGATATTATTCATCAGAAAATATTTGATTGGATCCTTCCATCCGATAAAATACTTTGACCGGTTTGTCAGTTGACTCACTTTTCTCAACTTGCTTAACTGATTGATTAGGCTTTTTTACAGCCTTGGAAGGAAGTTGAACCTTAGGTGTAGAGTAACACTCATTTGTTCGAATGTGAATTTCCAAAGGAATATCAACATTCTTCCTAGGTTCCTCTTCCTCTGAGTCAGAATCATCAGTTACAGCATAAACTCCTTTATCATTCAATCCCAAAATCGGTCTCACGTCATAATTCGGATCACCAACACCAGAAGTGTTTGATTCGCTTTTTGATGTGGAATCCGACTTTACTGAACTCTCCGGTGTCACATCACCAATATTGTGATTTTCAAATAACACCGGGGAAGGAACAGATTTATAGTTTGCACTGGATTGAATATTTTCTTTCACTGGTTTTTCAACTATGTCATCTAAAACATAGGCCACATTGATGTAACTCTCTAATTTCTTATTTACTTTTTCAGAAAAACATTTAATTTTTGCCATTTCAAGTTTAGTTTCTTCAATTTCATTAATATAGTTATTAATGGCAAACTGTTTATTTAAAAGTGTTTTTGTTAATTCTGAAACATCTTTCTAATAGTTGTCTAATGTTTTATTTAATGCTCTCTCACATTTTCTGTAAGACTCAATTGCGGTTTTAGCACTATCAAGTTCATACTTTAAGTGCTTAATCTCACCTTCAAGCCTATCACATTTACCACAATATTTATCATTAGAAGATGAGTTAGAACTTGCCGGGTTTGATGAATCTGTCATGGCCATTAGAGCAAGATGAGCTTCATCTCCAGAAAAGAACTTTGAGTAATCCACTTTAGTAGAAGCATCATCAACCATGCAGGATTTCTTGCTGATCAGGAAGTCGGCTTCTGCGAGAAGTTGCTATACATCATCATCAAATGAATTAACACTTGCATCAGAATTAGTTTCGCTCTCCAAATAAGAATCAGAATCAACAAACGTTTCAGACAAGGTTTCTTCAATCACCGGTTCATTCCCTATCTCATCAACAACTTCTTCATTCACCAATTCATCAACTTTCTCTACCTCTTCACTTACCATCTCTTGAGCAAAGCATGCAACATTACCTCCAGTAATCTCTTCAACATCAAGTTGCATGTCGTTCCAATTATATCCCTCATCTTGTTGTATCACCATAGCTTTATTTATGTTTTGGTTTTGGTTTTGGTTTTGGTTTTGGTTTTGGTTTTGGTTTTGGTTTTGGTTTTGGTTTTGGTTTTGGTTTTGGTTTTGGTTTTGGTTTTGGGTAGTTGGAGTGGATACTGGAACAATGTTTCTTTCATGGTTTGGTGTAGTTTGAGTTTGGTTGGATGTGGATGTTTATCTCTGATTGGTATTTTGAGAGGCGTTTTGTCGGTTTTGGTAATTGGTTTGGTTTTGGAAGTTAGTTTGGTTTTGGTTTTGGCAAATTTGGTAGTTAGAGTTGAATGGATTTCGGTTTCCTTGTTGCTTCGGTTTAGTGCACTCTCTAGCAAAGTGACCCTTTGTTCCATAGTTGAAGCAATTCACTTTCACTTTGTTGAAACCATAGGTAGTATTTAGTGATGTTGCAAGATCGGTTCTTCCTATTTTCTCAATAACTCAGTTTCCCTTCTCATAACACTAGCAAATGCCGATTGTATTTCAATCAACTCCATTTCTTCTTTGTCAAGTTGAGCATAATCCTCATTATTCAAATTATTGTTTCCAATTTGACGTGCTACAAGTCCATTGTACGAAGCAACTAAAGCCGAGACCAAAGCAATATGTTGTTGGGCTACTTTGACAGTCACATTATTCATGTTAGAAGTTTCTAACACAATTGGACTTGAGCTTTGAGCTTGAATAACAACCAGTGTAGCTTATTGAGTCATATTCACCGGTGAAGTTCCATAATAGCTTGAAGCTTGCATTGGAGGTTGAGTTGGTGTATAAGATGGTCCAGATGATACACCATAGTAACTAGCTGCATTGTTTGGTTCAACACTCGACACAAATGCAGTTTGTGGTGAAACACTCACACCTCCACTTGGAATAGACGAAGATGATGAAGTGGCATATTGCAACTCCGGATTCTGTGGAATCTGAGATCTTTTCTCCTTTCGCCTTTCTTCCATTTCCTTATTTTCCAACTTCTGAATAAACTCATTGATGGTCCAATATGGAAAGGAATCCTTCTCTCTTAAAACTTCAACATGTTGACACCAATATGAAGGCAACGCATCAGCAAACTTCTCAACAACTTCAAACATGGGATACACAATCTCATAATTCGACAACTCGGATAGCAAATGAAAATATCTTGGAGTAAGATCTTTTAAGGTCTCATTCCCCACAAAACTAAAGTTCTCAAACTCTTTCTTCAATTCCTCAACTCTTAGTCTCCTAGTCTTCTCATTACCATCATTTCTACTCATCAAGGCATCGCAAAGTTGTTTCAAAGTAGAACAAGGTCCAAATTGATGAAGCAAGTCTGTTGTCAAAGCTTGAGATAGTTGAGAATATGCTTTCTTTTCTGCGGCATACTTCTTCTTTTCATCGTCTTTCAAATCATCAAGTGCTACTGGTGTGTTCGAATTCTCTATCATAGGTGGCACATATCCTTTCACAATCATTTGCCACGCCTCCCCACCATCTAATCCTAACCCTTCAAGATCAATCTTGAACCTCTCTTTCCACGAATGGTATTCAATCATGTCTAACATCTTTGGTGGTCTGTTTCCATTTCCCGAAGACAAATCATTCACCAAAGTTGTAATAGCATTAGTAGTCTGACTCTGTACAACTGCTGCTGCTGCTGCTACTCCCCAATAATTTGGAATATGTTGTGGAGGAGGTCTAACAGCGGTTTGAGTTGGCCCGAAAACACCTCAATAGTTTGGAACTTGTTGTGTTTGTGTTTTGTTACCTCTCTCAGATGCAACCACCCATGGATTAACTGGTGTTTGCTATGGTTGGGTCATAACAGGTCTAGGGTTCATCGGTAATCCCAAAATGTTATCCATAATGTTCAAAAGTTCAAAACTATGAACATTCTGAAAATGAAAACTTGATTTGAACTTTCATGGGATCTAATGAACAAAGATGAGCTAATTCGACCTCCTTGGTAAGTACGAATGAGAATGTAACCGACTGATTCAACCCTCAGAAATCTATAACTGCCTGATTCGACCTCTAAAACAACTCGAATGAACACACAAAAACTTGATTCGATCTAAAACACACTAGTTCGACCTGCAAATCTACTTGGTTCGACCTAACTCAACTTGATTCGACCTCAACTAGACTCTGGTTCGACCTGACCCATCTGGAAACTTATTGTTCTTCATAAAATCGATGATTTTGATCTGAATTTCTCAAAAGTTGTTGAATTTACTTGCAAAGTATTAGGTTTTGATTCGGATTGAATATAGAACAAGTTTTGTGAAAGAATTTTTTATTTTATCTGTAAAAACTAGTCCGAATCAATCAAAACCCATTATTTTTCAAAGTTCATTCAAAACAACAAAAATTTTGATGTTTTTGATGAACAATCTGCACAATTTGTATCAATTTGTAGTCATGTGATTAGAGCAATGGTTTTGATACCACTTTGTGGGATCGGTTTATTACAAAAACATACAAAGATCACACAATTATAAGCAATTCAGGTGCGGAAACCCTAAATCACATACAAAATGACAAGAATAGTAATCAGAACATGTTAAAGATCATTTTCAAAACGTTTTCATTAATAATAAACATGGTTATAATGATTACAATGTGATATTAACAAAAACAAACTGTTTCCAAAACCTTCCTAAACACACACACAAGCACCTACAAGAAATGACCAACTATCTTACTTTCTAAACACACAAATCTATATATAATACTATACATTCGACCCTGACAACGTTCGAATGACTCATTCGACCTGTCGATGGTTCGAACTAACCATAAAAAATCTACAAAACTTTCATTCGACCAGATTAAATCTTCATTCGATCTTCTTGACTTCCATTCGACCCCCCGATAGGTCGAATGGATCTTGAACTTTAACACAAACATGAAATCTTTGATTATTATACTGTTATCCGAAAGCGACAGCCACAATATGTGTCTACAAACTCTCCCTTGGCTGTGGCTCGGATGTTTTCTTCTTCAAAGTAACCTTAACTTTCTTCTTCACATTCAAACCTTCAGAAATAGATGTGCGCTTTTTAGCTTCCGGTCTCAACTTCATAACTTTACCCAACATCTTTTTGTATTCATATCCAGTCCCAATTGACTTGATCTTCCCTTTACCCAACATTTTTTTGAATGTACAAATCATACATGGAAATAGTATGATGACATCATGAACACACATTTCTTACCACATGATTCCAACCCCCATTAACTTGATATTCCCGTTGTCTTGATCTCGGCCGAATGCCATATCCAAAACCATTTATTGTCACTTTCAAACAAGCTTACAAGAACATTCCTTGGAAAAGGAGCACCAATCGACTACAAGGAAGAAACAAGGGTGATCTATCACTATCACCAAGATCATGTCTCATTCTTTTGTCTTGTAATCGGCCGAAGGTTATCAAGGACATGTGAGCTTGTGCTTAGTTGTTAATATACACCAAATATGGCACCAAGACAAGCTATGACAACCTACTAAACTAAGTCAACCTTTCCTAGTTATAAACCCATGTGCATAAATCGGCTTGGATCAAGGGAAGGCATGCCATCATATCTTACACTCTTTGATGATCAAGAACGAGAATCACCACTCTATCCAAGATGGTGAACCTTACCTCTTGTGTTTTTGTCCTCACCATGATCGACCCATTATAAAAAGTCTTGGTGATCATCATCATTTCACACACAACCGTCATTTTCTTTCTTGTTTCTCTTGGCCGAACACTGTCACACCAACACCAAAACCCATTTTCTTTTCCAAGCATCAAGACTCAAGCTTAGGAGGCGATTAGAACCTCGAAGGTTCCGCCATTCGGTCACACTCTTGCGATCCGTAAGGTACTTATTATCAACCCAAAATCACTTCAAGTTCTATTATAAATCAATCGGCCTCATGTCTACCCTACCTTCGACCCTTAATCACCTAGTAAATGGCCCTATACTACGCATAAGTTAATGATTTCAAAGGCATTATGTTGTTTATGGTTAATTGGTTTCAATCACTCACATGTTTAGCTGTGTATAATCGCATATATACAAACCACACACCTACACGACACAAATTAACATAGACGATGCACCCACATCATGACTAATGTTTATAAACCTCTCGCGGCTTAGAAAGATGTCAAGGGATCGATTTCAAAGCAAAACATATATATACTCGAAACTATGCTACATTTTGAGGATCAATATATGCGATTTCATCAAAAACACACTAGCACACACTTGTAAACATTTGATTGTATGTTAATAAAAACAAGTAAGTCGTTTTGGATACCTTAAATAACCGGATTTGAAGACTATATCATTGATGAGTTTCGGCTATACCATACTAACATATGTTAACATAACCACAACATGTGTTAACATTATCTTTGATATTAAAGGACATAAAGACATGTTAAAACACTAATTTTGCCATAAAACGATCACACGTGTTAGATTGGGAACACATAATAGCCCATGACAACATGTGGGGCCCATTTTATACGTTTTCATAATGAAACGCTTGGAATTTCCGAAACCATACGTTATACAGAGTACATATGGATCAAATAATTGTCACGTGCACGCAACATGATCCACATATAACTAACACAAGGGTCCACAATTTGGGTGAACAACTTGTATGGTAAACGACAAGAACGTACAACTTACTATGTCCTTAATAATCATAGGGCAATCATTGTCTGGACGGTAGTTACCGCACATCTCAGCTTTACTGTTGGATCAGTTTCTTTTAACAGTTCTTATTTATGAACACTTGTTTAGATCTATCAATGTATATTTGCACAGCAAAATTAAAACAAGTATATCAAGTTAAAGTTTCACTTTTAACCGGAGTTATTACTCCCCCTCAATCAATGAACTAAGTAGTAAATGAGAATCAAAAACAATAAATGAATATAACAGTAAGTGCTTCAAATGATTCTCAAATATATTGAAACGGTTAACTACAAAAGTCTTGAAGGATTCGTGTCTGAAATAGTGGGATGAACCCATCTATTTATAGACAGACTAATACATACAAGTTGAGTATACAAAAGATTATAATACTACTAGATAATACTACAACTGGCTGTAGTATTGGAACTAGTACAAAGACTTTAAACAAACTAATATAATACTAAACTACTGAAAATAAGGGCGGTGGGAAGCTTCTAACATAGCTGCTGATGAGTGACAAACTGCTGATGAGTATTCTTCAGAAGTTTGTCTTCAGTAGTTCTTCAGAGAGTTGTCTGGTTCATCTTCAGAACCTCTGATTTTTACTCTTCAGCACTTGTTATCTACTTCTTCAGTATTTGTAATCTTCTTCTTCAGCAGTTTCCATACTTAGAATAATATTGAAGAATATGATTAAGACTAAGGTATCAAAAGTGGTTTCGTCAATCCTCTTTGTCCTTAGATTCTCCCCCTGGATTGATCAAGCCAAAACCTTATCTAATCTTTATTGGTCATCTTTTCTGTCCTCAAGTATTCTCCATATTTCTGCAACCATGGAGACCTTGAGTTGGTGAGCTTGTTGTTCAGTGAGAGATCCTTGTGTTGGTTCAAGATGTTGAATTTGAGAAGGTCTTTGGATGATAAATTCATTAGTTCTTCTATGTTTTTGAAGACCTTGCTTGAACGATCTCTTCTTGTAATCATCACCGAGTTTGTATCAGTGAATGACCATTTCACAATATTTACTTTAGACTGGTCAAAGTCTAGAGTATAAGAGACAATGCCCTTTTCCTGGTTTGTACCTGATTGTGGAGTGTCTTCTATTTCAGTGACCATCAGGTGGGATTTCCTTCTCTGTTCAATGTTAGCAACACCGGGTAGATCACTAGGGGTTGTGAAAATTCGTTTTAGGATCGTAAACACAAAACGTGATCTCACGAATACCAACCGTAGGGTGCGGAATCCCCTCCGGTTGTGCAAACCGAGTAAGGAATAATTAGTAACGATCATGATGAAAACAGAATACGAATCACCGAGCAATTACCATAACTTTACTCGTGTATTAGATCAAATCAAGAATAATACAGATAAAAAACCTAGACCTAGTACAGAGACTCTCACAAACAGGGAAAAGCTCAAATGATCAACTATTTAACAAAATAACTAAATTTTCCCTTTATATAGACATACCCATTTGGCCCTTGCAAGGTTCGAATGGGGTTCATTCGACCCTTCGAGGGTTCGAATGAAGCCTTCTACTTTTCATTCGACCTAACAATTTCCTCGACATTTAGTACCGGATCACTAGCTGGGGACATACATGAATGATGCACTTACAGGTTGGAATATGATGTTCAGTGATTACCTTGGTTTGCTGTTTTTCTATTATGGTTTGTTGTAGTTGAAAAGCAAAGGTATAAGGATCCCTGAATTGTGTGAGCAGAGGTTTTATTTCAACAACAAAATCATCTTGCACAATTGTGTTACCTTCTAGCAAGACCATTTTGAAGTTTATTTTAACATGTCCCTCTGTCTTCTTCTTGGCAGCAACAGGCCTTCAGGGTTTCTTGGAATGATCAGAAGTTATAACTTTTGAGGGTTGTGAAACCTCAGAAGTTTTAAACTTCTCTGGATTAGTCAATTGTAAGGCCTTGAATTTCTTGTAAATGTCCAGAAGAGTGTCTTCTTTCCACTTTGACAGTTGAGTCTTTGAACTATAATCATTGTCTGCCAGCTCTTGTATTATCTGGGCTATCTTCATCTTTCTTTCTTTCTCTGTGGCAAGCTTGTCAGATACAAGCTGTGCCCTGGTTGTAAGTTCTTTGGTTGAGAGTCCCTTGAGTGAGTGTTTATTTGTCTTGCTGTGTTTGCAGATGTAATTCATCAATTGTTGTCTCTTATCTTCTTCAGCAACTTTGTCATGTTCTTCTAACTCACTCAGCTTTTCTTCATAAGCTTTCAATTTGTCATCAAAGATTAAGTCATCCCTTGCTTCTATGTTGTTCCAGATCTTATCTTCTTTAGCATTCTTCTTTGCTGCAATTAAACTCTTCTCCATCTGTTCTTTGGAAAATGATATGGGAATAGGGTTCAATACAACTTTTGGAGTGGGAATAGGCTTTGGAATATTAGCTGGATTTGTTTCTAGCTAGTGATGTACTAAAATAGAAAGCTATCAAAGCTTCAAATCTTGCATTCATCATCTTGGACGACTTGAAAACTTGAAATTTCTTGTAAGCTTGTGTCGAGGTTCTTGTCTATCTCTGCAGTAAGCTTTGAAATCTCAAACAGACTCAAGAAATCTTGGCTTTGTCATTTGTTGGTCCAGAGATGAAGACAGAATAACAATCTTGAATTCTTCAATCTTCAATCATTTCTTTTACAACTTCATTTGAATGTTAGTTGTTCTAGTAATCATGATGTTTAGGTTTGGGTCTTGTTCAGTTACACACTTTGTCGATGAGTCTTGAGTAGTGCACCTGTTGTGTTTGATTCTGCAGAAAAATTTACTAAAAATTGCACAAACTACAACCAGCGTTAGACACGACAAAAATCTCGGAAGTAATCTTTACATCCAATTTGACCCTTAATAGTTCTCCCCCTGCACTATTTAACATTTTCCACTTGCAGCAGAAACTTAAAAATTTTCAATTTGCGCTTTTTCCAACTTTTAAGTATCTGAGCATTTGCATTAAGTATCCCAACATCGGTTATCGAAAATAAAGTTGAAACAAAACATTTTGATTTTTCAAAGTTTATGCTAAAACACACCAAAAATCTTTTTGAATTTTCATATAGATTTTCATGAAAGAAAACTAAATATATTTTTCTGAATTTTTTGGTAAGAAGATCATATCAGTATTGAAACAGTCAGTCAAAACTCTATTTGATCAATTTTCTGTTTTGACATTAAACATCCTACAACCATTATCGGTATGTTTGTCCATTTAAACTCAAAATCATCATTCATTGTTCAGCATTTCAAATACGTGATGGTAATATTAGATACTGAATAACCTATGGTCCCCGCATACGCGACACATTCTCGTATCAAGAATTGCACAAAGTTTGATCGTAACGCTTGATTATATTGTAGTTATCCGTTAATTACAAAGTATGAGGCGCAGTGGTGACAGGTCAGCAAATTAATGCTTCAAAGTGACTTGTGCACTCTAGCAGGGTGAGGACTAATATCATACATGATTTTTATCATAGTATTGATGCAACGCATTAGATAATCTTTGATTATCATCACACATGTTAAATTCCTCATTCGGTAACTTAAGGTTTTGGCTTTATTAGCTCTTTTAATAAGATACCCTTACTGAATCTAGGTCTGTAAATCAATAAAGCAGAAGATCAATCAGGCCATCCCCATATAACTTTCAATATAACGACCTGAAACCTCAGATTTTGGCAATCTATCAAACAAAATTTTGGTACTAAGACCATATGCCAACGATACGTTGATCCACATGATTATAAGTTATTGATGTTAATTTTATATCACCATGCTGAACATTAAACTTTGATTTCAAGCCTACCAATATATAATTGTAATGGCTACTCAATGTTTATTAATTCATTTTGTTTTCAGAGTACTCTGACAGTCCACTGATGTACTATCATCTCCTCTTTTTCTCCAGGAAAACTCATTTTTTTCTGATTTTTAATTTTTATTTTTATGAAATTTTCTCCCCCTAAAATTCTAAAAATAAGCATATTTTTGGATTTTTAAACTTTTGAAGAAAAATAAAATAAAATGATATCCGATGAGGTTTACACATTGAATTTCAAAAACCATTTTCCCACTCAGATTACCTGGCTCACTTAGTTCTTTCAATTAATAAAGCCATTAACAAAGATAAGAGAATTTAGAATAAACCGTTTTGTCGCATCTGTTGTAGAAATCCAAAACCTGAGAGCAATTGCATGAGATTGCAACGTTTTTCGGCTTCACAGGTAGGAAACAGACGACAAACACTCTCCTCTCTGTTGAACTCATGTTTTCCTTTGTCAATATAACTTCCTTTACCTTCACCTCTCCTATAAATAGCAAAAACTTAATCTCCTCCAGATGTAGCAAAACACAATGTATGAGGAAAATCAAGCCCGCTTTTGTATACAGATGCTCCACTATCAACTATCAAATGATAGTCAATAGATCTGTCTGGAACAACCTGCACACTTTTTAAACAATTAGTAGGAGAGAGGAACCCATCCCTTCACAGTGATGGGTCGCCCAAGGTCATCAATCCTTGGAATATCAATCCATTCTCCTTTTGAAAAATCAATTGGTTTTTCAATGGATTGATTTGAAGTAAAAGCTGCTGCAGATTTAGAAAATGATTTGGGTTTCAAAACAAGTTCAGGTTTTAATTTAGATTTCTTTTTCTTTGATTTTGTTTTTATTTTTAGCTTTTCAGGTTTCTTGTTTGAAACCTGCTTCTGAACTATGTTTGGAATCTTCTCGGACTTAACTAATCAAGACCTAGGCTTAGAGTTATTCTTAGGCTTAGCCCTAGAACTCCCCTATACCTTAGCAACCCTATCAAACTCTCCAGTTTTATTCAAGGCAATTTCGTTGCAATATTCATACACAATAGACTGTTTCCCCTTTTGTTTCTTGAATTGTTTTGGGGATACAGGCTTTTTGACATTGCCTGAATGATTAGCAACATTCACTTCTGTCCTTTTCTGTTTAACATACAGACAGGCAGCAACCAAATGCCCACACTCTCCGCAGTTAAAATAGGACCTATACTCCTCAAAATCACATGCATACCCTTCATCCCAATACCGGTAAGGACAATGAGCAGCAATATGACCAACTTCACCACATTCAAAACAACTTCTCCATTCAACATATTAATGAGAATACTGTGGCGAATTGTTTCCCCAATAACCATCAAATCGAGTGTGACTTGGATAATCATAAAATTCATGTGATCTGGATGAAAACTTCTTGAATTCTCATGATAAGAATTTTTCATTTGATCATTGCCTTTCGATTTGTTTGGTTTTGGTCCTTTTGTCCTAGGATTTTTCTTTTTCTTCCCAGGCTGATTCTTTTTATTCTCATGTTGGTTAGGACTGAATTCAAAATGAAGATGACCAAATTGATTTCTAAATTGATTTATCAAATCATTATTATCGACAAAGATACATTTAAGTAAAGATTATTCGATATTATCAATTGGAAAATCTTGGATGAAAATCAAAGTGTCATGTCCTACGAACATATCGGATCCTTAAACTCCTTCAGGAAACTAGAATATGGGTTTATCTTCAGATTTGGGTTCTGGAGTAGCTACCACATTTTCAGTTTTCACTTTAAGCACAGGTTTCACCTTAGAATCAGGATCAACAACACAAGGTATTGTGACTTCCAACCCTGATGTGGAATTGTCCTTTGAAATAGTTTTATGAAGTTCTAAAATCTCTTTCTTTAAAGATTCAATTTGATTCATAAAATGTTTTTTATTATTTCTAAAAAATTTACTTTCAATTTTATATCTTTCAAGTTCATTTGCTAAATTCTATTTGTCCTCAAGAAGTTTCATCACTTCATTTTTCAATTTGACACACTCAGAACAGTTGGCACATTTAGTTTTTGAATTTACCTCCGTATCTATACTATTACCATTCTCAGAATTTACACCAACATTTGATGTATCACTTTCTCTTGATCCACTCTGTTCTGAACTCGTATCAAAACTCAAATCGTTCTTTGACAATTCACTTGAATCATCATTTCTCATTTGTTTGACAAGACACACAACATCACTTTTAACACCTTCTTTGTTAACACACTCATTCACATTAACCATTTTATTAATTGGTTGCACAGCTGGAGCTATTACATTTCCCCAATAATCAACAATGGGTCGTGCAATAGATTGTTGAATCTCAGATACAATGACTTGTCCCCATGGATCAACTTGAGGTTTTTGTCTTTGTGATTCTGGTATTGTTGCTTTTATCTGATCTTCACTTCTAGACATAAATAATCCCACGGATTTTTCATTTTTCAACACTACTTTATTTCAAAAATTTTACTCCTTAAAATTTGAAAAATATAGTCTGAATCTGAAAATATGGAAACTGGTTCCACCTATTCAACACTATCGAATGATCGAATGAACTTGAAACAGTTGGTTCGGCCTCTTGTACAAGTTTGAATGTGTAACAGTTCAAAAGAACTTGGTTCGACCTAAAAATGATCTTCATTCGACCTCCCGTTAGGTCGAATGAACAAGAAGTGGTCGAATGACAACAACACACACTGAAAAATCTGATTCGACCTAAAAACACACTTGGTTCGACCTAAAACAAGTCGGTTCGACCTAAAACATTCTTGGTCCGACCTCTCGATGCTCTCATTCGACCTTTTTAGGTCTGTTCATCATCTTCAACCTCAAGAAGATACGAATCGTATCTGTTTTTGAAAAAATTTCAACAATTTTAATGAAATTGGATAGGTTTTGTTCGGAATTGATTTTAGACAATCTTTTGTGAAAGAATCTTTGAAAACAACATCAAATTCAACTCCAATTCAATCAAAAACCATGTTTTTATGAAAAGCTTCAAAATTTCTAGGGTTTTGATCTTTAAAACAGAATTTTAATCTGTTTTCATCAACCAGATTAGTTTACAATCGTGAAATCGAGCCTACGCTTTGATACCACTTGAGAATTCGTTTTAGGATCGTAAACACGAAACGTGATCTCACGAATACCAACCGTAGGGTGCAGAATCCCATCCGGTTGTGCAAACCGAGTAAGAAATAATCAGTAATGTGACACCCCGCATTTTCAGGTTAACTCTTTTACTGAACTCTAGTTAATTTTCCATGATTATATGTGGTTAAACACTTAGCTAGGGTTAGTTAAACAAGTCTTTCTGAATATAGGTAACATTAACATACGTTAAGTGGCATTAACATACGTATATTAGGAAAACGGTTGTCTTGACACACACACGAATCCTATAACCCGAACGTTGGTGATTTGTTGGACATGCATGATTATGTGAACAATTGAGTGTTGATGTATGTGGATTAACACGTGTATGTAAGTTACATGCTTATGTGAATTACTGCGTATTAATTAACTTGTACGTAAACGTTATGAGATACGTGCACTTATGATAAACATGATACGTATTGATAAAACAGTAGTTTTATATATGCTAGTATGACTATTATTGTCGGGATTGATCTCGAGAGTTAGTTAGGGCTAATGGGCTCAATTATCAGACAAAAACCCACCAAAGCCCGAAAGACTTGGCCCATGAGCCTAACCCTAACCTATCTTTTATAAAAAAAAAATATAACAAACCCAAAGGCACTCTTTGCGCCGTGGGGTATTAACACACACACACACACACCTTTTTCAATTGCAATCTTCATCAAAATCTCACTAATTCAAGTTGATTCGGGTGGTATCTTGGAGTGTTAAGGAGTCTAGCATTGCAAGGTATATTGTTTAAGAGTTTTATGATTATTATTGATGTTTGAAAAGTTGTAAAAACCCTAAGAACTATATATAATAAAATCGCAAATGTTGATTTGTTAGATATCTTGATTGTTTGATTGAGATTGTTGATGAATATGGTTACTAGAAATCATGTCTAGGGTGTATGGTATGTAAAAACCTGAGATTGAACATGTTAATATGAATGTTATTGTGCTAGTATGTGGTTATTGCATGATTATGGGATAAGGAGGTTGGTTAGGGTTTATAAAAGTCATGTTAATAAAGATTCTGATTTCTGGCAGATTACTTGTAACGATTTGCATGGCTGTTATATGATTGTTAACATGATTAATTCGATTATTTTCTGACCCTCAAACATAACTTATGATGTTAGCTTTCCAAAAAGTCCAAAATCATGTGTTTTGGACCTGTTTTGATATATAAACAAGATTTTATAAGATTAAAGGTATAATCTGATTTTCGGATGTGAAAAATGGACCAACTTTAAAGGGCTGTAACTCGAGTTTTACAAATCCGTTAATCATGAAATTTGGACAGGAGTTGAGTCTTGGAGTATACGAGCTTTTCCAATTGGATTCACCTCGTTTGGATGAGTCTATAATTTTTAATGAATTTTTATGTAAGCTGCTGTCAACAGCACTATTTTCTGAAGTGGCTGGACTAAAATATTTTTTTATAAAAATATTGAGGTATTTTTGACGAGAAATAAAAATAGTAGAATCACGTATAAACATATGAGGCATCTCTGTAAAATTTTGGGAACTTGGGGAGTTGATTTGATATTTTATAAAAATTGGTTTTTATACTCCAAAATCTGTCCAGAAAACGCAGATTTGCAAAGAATTGTTTATGAGATAGTTTGAGTGTATTAATGAGTTATGGGTTATGGAATTCTATATGAAAACATGTGTATATGTTATTTACAAAGTGTAGATGCCATGATAGGCTAATGGTATGCAATGTGCGATGTGAACTAGTTGTGTTAAAAGTATTAAATTGTTGCATCATTTACTAATCACCAACGATTGACGGGTTTTGCATGGTTTCAATACGTCAAGTATGATTACGTGAGATGTCACTTGAGTCTTTGTGTCAATACACTCAAACACTTGCAACCTTGTATTTGATAGGTTTTTGGGTAGGCGAATAATCTTCCACACTTACTTTCTGTACGGTTTACTTTAGCACGCAACCTAAGGTGAGTTTCACTACTTTTCGCGAAAGCATGTGTCTCGGGTTGAGACAAGGTTAAGTAAAACTTTTCTACTACTTTTCCATTCCAAGTTTTGGAATGCTATGACTCCTTGTGTGGGTCGGGTTTTCGATCTTTACAAGGATCACACTTTTATCAGTTTTGTATTTTAACTGTCCTTTGTGAACTAAACACTCTATCTTGAAAGTCCTTACTATTTTATTGGGTTAATCGCCGGAGGCGAACGGGGTAGTAGTTAGTAGCGCTATTAGGTTGTGCAGCAACCTCATGCCTGAGGTGCTTGGGTCACGGGCATGAACTTCTGACCACTTTTTCTTACTGGTGTTGATAGACACCAGTGTTAAGGCACTATAACATCTGTATGTTTCCCAATAACCACTGTTTAGTTACATTGAGTGGGTTAGCTACCCCTGACAAGCTTAAAACTGATGTTTTATTTACAACTGTTGTATTTACAATTGTTTCCCTACTGTGAACTCATCAGCTTTATGTTGACACACTTAGTATGTTTTCGCAGGTAGCTAGAAAGGAGCACGTCTAGGTCCATGCATGACGTCTCTTGGGAACTATAACTTTTTAAACGTTTACATACTTACTTTATTTTGGTTTTTGGGCGCGTTGTGTTTGCGCAACATAACTTAAATTGCTAAACTGTTTCGCTTCCGCACTTATTTAAACTTATGGTTGTTAAACTTTTAAAAATAAAAGCGAGTTTTATTTTAAACGAACTAAATGGTTTGGGCATTTAGGGTCGTTCGTATAACTTATGGCTATGAGATCCTGGTGTGTCACGCGCCTCGCCGTAAAACCCCGCAGTGGAAATTTGAGGGTGTGGAAGAGGATTTGGAAGGGGAGGATTTGGAAGGGGAAACGTGAACATGTCACAGGCTGAACTTAACGCACTCATCAACGGCAGAGTTGTTGAAGCTCTAGCAGCCTTTCAAGCCGGTAACCTCATCTCATTCCATCCTTCCCATACATTCTTATTCTAAGCTCTCATTCTTACTCGTGTTTCCTACTTTTCGTGTTTAAGCCAACCTGCTCATAACCCACCAGTGTGCACCTACAAGTCGTTTATGGACTGCAAACCTCAGACTTTTGGAGGTTCGGAGGGGGCAGTCGGATTACTGAGGTGGTTTGAGAAGGTGGAGTCTTGCTTTGCCATGTGTAACTGCCCGCAGGCAGATCGGGTTAAGTATGCAACCCACACACTTGAGGATGCGGCCCTGTCTTGGTGGAACGCACGGGTGCAGATGTTGGGGATAGATGTGGCCAATTCGACACCATGGGCCGATTTTAAGGAATTGATCAAAGAAGAGTATTGCCCACGTGATGAAATTCAGAAGCTGGAATCGGAGTATTTCACTTTGAAAATGGTGGGATCGGAGATCGAAAAGTATACCACCAGATCACATGAGTTGGCTACGATGTGTCCTAACTATTCTAACCCGCCCTATAAGCGGATTGAACTTTACATCAAAGGCTTGGTGCCCCAGATTAAGGGAATGGTTACTGCTGCAAACTAGGATAACATCCAGCAGGTCATCCGCCTGGCACATAGACTAACTGATCAGAAAGTGGACGAGGGATTGCTACCCCCTCGTGGCGCTTCGTCTTCAAGCGCTAGTGACAATAAAAGAAAGTGGGAGAGTACGGCGGGTAAACACTCAGGTAGTAGTAATCAGCAACAGTCACAGCAGAACAAGAGGCACGACAGCAATGGAGGAAACAACAATCGTAATCAGTCTCAGGGTGGTTACCAAGGAACCCATCCCAAGTGCAACAGGTGCAATCTTCATCACTCTGGACCGTGCAACAAAGTTAAGTGTGAACGCTGTAGCAAGTTGGGGCATGTGGCAAAGGATTGTCGGGTTAACATTCAGGGAAATCAACCTGCGCAGCAAGGGCAACAGCAGCGGGGGTGGTAAGGGGTGTTACCAGTGTGGTAGTGTGGATCACTTTAAGAGGGATTGTCCACAACTGAAGGCCAATGGAAACAACAATACTGGGGGAAACAACAACGGAGGTGGCAACAACAATAGGAACAACAATAACACAACCAACACAGGCAACAACAATGGGGCTCGGAGGAGAGCATTCGTGATCGGCTCGGGGGAAGCCAGAACAGATAATAATGTTGTGACGGGTACGTGCTCTTTAAACGATATTCTTGCTTCCGTTTTGTATGATACTGGTGCGGATTTTAGCTTTGTGTCTATGAAACTTAGCAAACTCCTAGGGACAGCCCCTACTCTTCTCTCCACACTCTATAGAGCTGGCTGATGGCAAGCCTGTTGAGGCGACTCATGTCCACATCAGCTGTAAACTCGACCTGGATGGTCACCTGTTTGACATCGACCTTACTCCTATCACCCTAGGAAGCTTTGATATCGTAGTCGGCATGGATTGGTTGTCTAAGCATCATGCTGAAATTCTTTGTCTGGAGAAAATTGTTCGTATCCCTCTTCCTAGTGGAGAACTTTTGTCTATTCGTAGGGACCGAGGTGGTCTAATGGTAAATATCATTTCGTTCTTGAAAGCCCAGAAGTGTGTACGGAAGGGCTACCCAGCTATATTGGCAAATATCTCTGACACTCGAATTGGCGATGGACCAAACATTGAGGACATTCCAGTGGTACGTAATTACCCGGATGTCTTTCCAGAGGAACTACCGGGACTTCCACGGGCATGAACTTCTGACCACTTTTTCTTACTGGTGTTGATAGACACCAGTGTTAAGGCACTATAACATCTGTATGTTTCCCAATAACCACTGTTTAGTTACATTGAGTGGGTTAGCAACCCCTGACAAGCTTAAAACTGATGTTTTATTTACAACTGTTGTATTTACAATTGTTTCCCTACTGTGAACTCACCAGCTTTATGTTGACACACTTAGTATGTTTTCGCAGGTCGCTAGAAAGGAGCACGTCTAGGTCCATGCATGATGTCTCTTGGGAACTATAACTTTTTAAACGTTTATATACTTACTTTATTTTGGTTTTTGGGCGCGTTGTGTTTGCGCAACATAACTTAAATTGCTAAACTCTTTCGCTTCCGCACTTATTTAAACTTATGGTTGTTAAACTTTTAAAAATAAAAGCGAGTTTTATTTTAAACGAACTAAATGGTTTGGGCATTTAGGGTCGTTCGTATAACTTATGGCTATGAGATCCTGGTGTGTCACGCGCCTCACGGTAAAACCCCGCAGTGGAAATTTGAGGGTGTGACAAGTAACGATCGTGATGAAAACAAAATACGAATCACCGAGCAATTTCCATAACTTTACTCGTCTATTAGGTCAAATCAAGAATAATACAGATCAAAAACCTAGACCAAATACAGAGACTCTCACAAATTGGGAAAAGCTCAAATGATCAACTACTTAACAAAATAACTAACTTTTCCCTTTATATAGGCATACCCATTCAACCCTTGCAAGGTTCAAATGGGGTTCATTTGACCCTTCGAGGGTTCGAATGAAGCCCTCTACTTTTCATTCGACCTAACAATTTCCTCGACATTTAGTACCGGATCACTAGCTGGGGACATACATGAATAATGCACTTACAGGTTGGAATATGATGTTTAGTGATTACCTTGGTTTGCTGTTTTTCTATTATGGTTTGTTGTAGTTGATAAGCAAAGGTAGAAGGATCCCTGAATTGTGTGAGCAGAGGTTTTTCTTCAACAACAAAATCATCTTGCACAATTGTGTTACCTTCTAGCAAGACCATTTTAAAGTCTATTTTAACATGTCCCTCTGTCTTCTTCTTGGCAGCAACAGGCCTTGGGGGTTTCTTGGAATGATCAAAAGTTATAACTTCTGAGGGTTGTGAAACCTCATAAGTTTTAAACTTCTCTGGATTAGTCAATTGTAAGGCCTTGAATTTCTTGTAAGTGTCCAGAAGAGTGTCTTCTTTCCACTTTGACAGTTGGGTCTTTGAACCATAATCATTGTCTGCCAGCTCTTGTATTATCTTGGCTATCTTCATCTTTCTATCTTTCTCTGTGGTAAGCTTGTTAGATACAAGTTGTGCCCTGCTTGTAAGTTCTTTGGTTGAGAGTCCCTTGAGTGAGTGTTTCGTTGACTTGTTATGTTTGCAGATGTAATTCATCAATTGTTGTCTCTTATCTTCTTCAGAAACTTTGTCTTGTTCTTCTAACTCACTCAGCTTTTCTTCATAAGCTTTCAATTTGTCATCAATGATTAAGTCATCCCTTGCTTCTATGTTGTTCCAGATCTTATCTTCTTTAGCCTTCTTCTTTGCTGCAATTAAACTCTTCTCCATCTGTTCTTTGGAAAATGATATGGGAGTAGGGTTCAATACAACTCTTGGAATGGGAATAGGCTTTGGAATATTAGGTGGATTTGTTTCTGTTGCAATAGAAGGTTGTTCTTGTTAAGGGAAGGAAGTATCAACTACTGAAGTGTTGACCTGAGGATCAATTACTGAAGGATTGTCTTCATACTTTTAGTTGAGTCTTCAACAATTTCTTCAATTATGCCTTGGGAAGCCTTTTCAGCTTTTTCTCTAAGGATCCTTTCTTGTTTCTCATACCAATCATGTCTCTCTTTCAAGGCAATTTCTTGTCTTGTCTTGGCAGTCTCTTTTTGGGCATCCTTGAGATGTTGTGCCTCTCTGGCCTTTTTAGTAGCTTCAAGAGATACAGTTTCAGGTTCCTTGGACATCTCCCCCTTTTTGTCTTCATCCACTTCTGAAAACCAAGGAGCAGGAGGTGCCACACCAGATAAATAAGCAAGTTGTCTTCTGTTATCTTCAATCTTCCTGGACAACTCTCCAAGTTTGTGATCTATAGCATTGTATCTCTATCTGAGTTCTGTTCTTCAACTCCATAGCAGTTGTAAAGGTTTGGAGATGAGAAGCTATGAGATGGTGTATCTTCTGGTATAAGGGACCAGCTGGGTTGCATAGGTGGTTCAGGTCTATGCTTGATGACCCAGGGAATTGGGTAGGAATTAAGTGTGGAGGGTGAGTTTTGGGGTGATCCTCATTGTGAACTAGGGATGTCACTTTAGGGGAATTAGGGCTCAATTGGTCTTTAACCTGATCCTTTGTGACTGACTCAATGAGTATAGAGACATTGGATTCAGGACCTTCACAGTCAGCCATCAATTCATGTTGTGGAATAGTTGAATCATCATCCAAGTTAATGGAATCATCTAAATCCCTGACAACATCATCAATGATGATGTCATCAGTTGTACCATGAGCTAGGCCCAACCTAGTTTTCTCATGAACCTCTTTGTCTTGGTACTGAGGTTTTGCTACTTCAGGCATAAAGCCTTCATCAGTAGTTGCCACATTTGAGATCTTAGCTATGGTACTAATGTCCTCAAATCCACCACTGGATGGTATATGAGTAGTAGCAGCCTCAAATGTACCTAAGGTAACAAAGTTTGGGCTTAGAGACCTTGGTTCATCCTCATCTCTTGGGTTAGGGCTGGTAACATCCATATCCATGTCTCTTTCTGAGTCGTTATCCTCTGTTTTATGTGGTTGTTGGTGATTAACATTATCAGATGGGATTGTTTCTTTCATCCCAGAGAGAAACTTAGCTATTTCTACTGTTGTGTGTGATGTTTCTGATTCAGAGACATGGGGCCGAAAAAAGGAAAGAGAGGGATGGGGTTTCTCTCGCTTTTGGCAATTAGGCCTTGCTCTAGCTTCTTTAGGGGTTATTGCAGTTTTGGGATCAGTGGAAGGTAAAGGGCCAGCAGTTTCAAAGGAAGGGTCAGTAGTTATGGTCTTTTTGAGTTTCTTCCTTTAAAAAAGAATGGTATTGGGTGCTCTTTTGGGGGGTGTGAGATGGATGAGACTAAGAGGATGTTTCAGTCACATCTTTTACAAGTGCATATTGCACATTAGCAAATTCAGGCATCTCAACTTCCTGGATTGCTTTTCTTTTTGGGTTGGTGGGTTTTGAATTTTGTTGCTTGGTTTTCTTGGCCTTTTTGGGAGAGGGTTTTGATGATGTGGGTTCCATGGGGACTGTTTCTTGTTTCCCTTGGTCATCTTCTGGCAAAGGTCCCGGTTTATTATGCCTTGAGAATACTTGTGAGGTCAATGGATTTAATTTTGTTGCCTCACCCACAAGTATCCCCTCACCCAGTTATTATATTATGCATTGCATAATGAACCTTGGGTACAACAAAAATTTCTGTTTAGAATTTTGGTGATGCAACACCAACTCATTAAAGAAAACATTTGATGCCCTGAAAGTAGTTTCATTCACAATGGAATGAAAAATGGGTTGAAAAGTTGAGGGCATATGATCATAAGATCCTGTTTTGGGACTTAAACACATGATTATGTAATGAAACAAAAGTTTATATTTTGGATCAAAATATTTCTTATAGATTGTAGCATGTGAGAGAGTACCTTGGTAACCACACTCAGTCATGGTTAAGTGAATATCAGCACTGGGAATGTGTTCTGGTGCTTCAACATCATCAAGACCAAGTCTTATTCCCAGAGATTCAGGTGTGATTGCCATTAATTTCCCTTGGATGGTTGACTTGAGGGAAATAACTCTGTCATTCAAAGTGACTGCCTCGGCGTTTGCCCAAAACTCATTTAGAGTTTGAATATGGATTGGAGGGTCAACAGTGAAAGCTGTGTAGTACTGGGATTTGATGACTAAATCAATGATTTTGTCGTATTGGGACCAGGAAAAGTCTTTAACGAAGTAGCCTCTTTCATTATGTCCCTATTTTAGAACGAGAGCCATCGTGTGCTTGATCGAATAGTATTTTTAGGTTAGAGTGGGAGTTTTTGTGTTTGTTTGGAGAGAGAAAGAGGGAATTTTGCTTTTTGAAAGGATAAGTATGAGAAAAGGTGTTTATCAGACGTTTATAACCGCCTTAGGTCAAACTTCTGAAATGGGAAAAGTCTTATTTACCCTTTTGACCAAACTACTCATGAAGCAGAGTTGTTCATCAGTAGTTCCCATTTTCCCTTCAGTAGTTTGTGAACAACTGATGAGAATAAGTTTTTAAAACACATTTATAACTTTTGATGATTATTTTCATCAGTAGTTATTCAATTTCTAAAAATATCCCCATTCTAATGTTTTTGAACATCAGAAGTTTCTCTCTTTAGTGGTCATCAGAGGTTTGAGGCAGATTAGTAAACAGGTAAGTGAAAGTAAAATATGTACAGAAAAGTGAAAACACTTACAAAATTTACTCAAAACTTAGCATCCCAAGCATGGATACTAACCTCTAAAATGTTGATGAGTCAAGAGGTTTGGTAAACACATCAGCTATTTGATTAGTTGTTGTCACATATTTTAGCTCAAACCGATGGCCAGAGCGAACGGACTATCCAAACCTTGGAAGACATTCTCCGAGCATGTGTAATCGATTTCGGTGGAAACTGGGATTCTCATTTACCTTTGGTTGAGTTCTCTTACAATAACAGTTACCACACCAGTATCAAGGCTTCCCCATTTGAAGCCTTATATGGACGCAAGTGTAGATCTCCTTTGTGTTGGGCGGAAGTTGGAGACAAATATTTGACTGGCTCCGAGCTAAATTAAGAAACAACCAACAAGATCTTTCAGATCTGTGAACATTTGAAAGATGCTCGAGATCGTCAAAAGACTTATGTCGATCGCCGTCGCAAACCACTCGAATTTCAGGTTGGCGATAAGTTACTCTTAAAAGTCTCACCCTGGAAGGGTGTACCACGGTTTGGCAAACGTGGGAAACTTAACCTCCGATACATAGGTCCTTTTGAAATACTTGCTCGGATTGGTCCTGCGTCATAGAAGCTCAAGTTACCCAAAGAACTCAGTGGTGTTCATGACACATTCCACGTATCCAATCTGAAAAAGTGTTTGTCCGATGAATCTTTGATCATTCCTCCCGAAGAAATTCACATCGATGATCAACTCCACTTTATTGAGGAGTCAATCGAAGTGACAGATTGGAAAGTCCAGAAATTGAGAAGGATTCGCACAAAACTTGTCAAAGTCAAATGGAATGCAAAACGCGGACCTGAACTTACATGCGAACGTGAAGACTAGATGAGACAAAAGTATCCTGCGCTCTTCCCAAAGACGGTTGAGAACCGTAAGTCAACTAGATTTCGCGGACTAAATTCCAAAAACAAGGGGAGAATGTGACACCAGTCAACATCCATACACATTTTACTTATTTTTGTCATTACATGTGCATAATTAGATATTTTGCACACAATATACCCCCCCCCCCAAGTCTGGTAAAGCATGAGTTATTCAGAGAACTCAACAAATCACCCGTTTATGCATACAACACACAGACTATACAATTGGCATGGATCAGTCAAGCCAATCACACGCTCAAGAGAGAGCAACTGGATGCCCGATTAACACAATCGTACGAAATAACAAAATACATGTGACACTGCCCGACGTGGAAAGATATACAACCCACTTAAACCCAAACAATCACAAAGCATTTCATGAGGTTTCCACACTCTAACACATGGTAACCCCTCGCTAACACATGACAACTCCTCACTAACATACGTATAAGTGCAAATGGATATGCCTTGGTGAATCTCAAATATTAACATATGATAACACTAAAATAACATGTGTCCGTCCATACACCTACAAGTAATACATGTTAATATCATCACTGAATGATCTACAATCTAATCAAAACCACACTATACCTTGGCTTAAATGGTCGAATATATCCTATGATAACTAATGTTATTAACCGACAACACTACATCAACTTAAACAAGTGAATACGATCGGATCACACTTCAAATGAGGCCTAGATTCAAACTAACACATTGATACATAATATACATGCACACGGCATGTGTCTGTGTTATCAAGCAAGAACTAATATCTATATATAGATACACATACTCGACATTCATATACCTAGGATAGGTGGTTAGTCACTTTCCACAGTTCATGACAACCACACTTGCACCAAGAAGGACCCTTCGCAATGTCAAGATCAAACTAACTAATGTAGGTTTGCCACAATTAAATTTTGTCTTCCAATGGGCCGAAAAACTAGAAGCAACATAAGACAAAGATTTCCAATCATCCTTTATACCCTTTTGATACCTTGATAAGGACAATCCACTTCCCAAAAAAACTTGGCCTTAACCGAAAATGGTGATAATTCCTTGCACACACATGTCGGCCGAAAACAACCAAACCAAAGCTATGTATTGTCGCTATCCAAGAATGTCCAAAACATACATGGAAATAGTATGATGACATCATGAACACACACTTCTTACCACATAATTCCAACCCCAATTGACTTGATCTTCCCTTTGTTTTGATCTCGTCCGAATGCCATCTCCGAAACCATCTATTGTCACTTTCAAACAAGCTTACAAGAACATTCCTTGGAAAAGGAGCACCAATCGACTACAAGGAAGAAACAAGGTGTAACCTCGCGTACTTTTCGTTTATGTTTCATTTAGCGTATTTCTTAATTGATTTCATAAGACACTTTGTATTCCTTTTTATTTAAATTTTATCATCGAAACTTTATTATTTTAATTACATTATTGTTAAATTTTGTTGATGTTAACATTTGTATATTTACAAAAGTTGGTTTGTCATATAAAATATAACATGAATGACGCGTTATATGATTATTTAACAAATGAATACATGATGTTAAAGGATAACTATAATATAGATAGTTATGTAAAAAAAATAGGAAACCGTTGGACTCAAGAGTCGAACTTGAGACCCTTTACTTTACAAACACGCGTGACATCCAACTGATCTAGATGGTCAGTTTGCTATTATTTCTGTCTAATAGATTTTATCTTGTAAAAGCTTAAGCCTTATCATCACCATCTCCATTCAAACCCTCCATTCGATCCTAATCTCTTATTCATACTTCGATTTCGATTCAAATTCATGTTTATCTCATATAAACCGGTCCTAAGCACATTCTAATCGCGATTTGGAAGTTGAATAATGGATAATTAATCGAATTCTTAAACCGCCTTATTCCATTATCCTTATTCGATTCAAATTCGTTTTTATTATCGTTTAATACCCTATAAAAACCCCTCCCCATTACCCTCTGGAATCACACCAACAAAAACCACAAACAAAATCGCTCTAATCGTTGCTCTTCTGTCCGGAATCGAAGCTTTTCTTTTCGTTTTTGTTCTCGCTTATTTCCACCGCTTCTGGTACGTTTCTCTCCAATTAATTCCTCTTGGTTAGTCGATTATGCTTAGGCTTTAAAACCCCTATATAATGTTGCTCAATCGTTGAGTTTTCTGGAATAATTAAAACTGTCGTGGGGTTAGGGTTTGGGTTGGTTAATTGGGGAAGATGACTTGCAGAGGTTTTGTTTATAAATTTCTGATCACATTAAATACCAACTTATCGTGTAGACCAGCTGGTATGTTTGTTCGTTCAACACCTCAAGGTCCCGGGTTCGAACCATACTTGAACCGGGTTTTGATGTTTTCTTTTTATTTAATAAAGATATTGTTACAGTTGGGTTATAAAAGATTAAAACGCTTTAACAACCATCTGATCGTATAGATCAGCTGGTTTGTGGATGGTATTACAGAAGCTAATGCCCGGGTTCGACTCCTCTTAGAACCGGGTTTAACCCAAATTTTTTTAAACTGAATATTATTAATTGTTATTAATCAATTTTATTAATATAAACTTGTTTCAATCATAACTAATTCATAAAAACTCTGTTTTTGACGATTCAAAAGCCAAAATTTTTATAAAATTATTTCCAATCTAATGGATTAAAGATATAAATTTTTCGAGAAAAAAAATATATATATATATATACTTTTATATTTCATTCTATTATATTATTTAAGCTTTTTATAAAATAAAATGTGTTATTCAATATATATAGAAAATGATTAATAAAGAAATATTTTTCATACTTTTAAGAGCTAAATATTTTAGTTTATATAAATATAATAATGGTTTAAATATTATATAATTTTATCTAAATTGTTAACATCTAAGCGTCTTTCCCCAAAACTAGAGACCCTAATCAAACGACCTAGAAATTCTTAGACTTAATAGACTCGTGACACTTAGACTTTACAATGCTAAATCTAGGTTGATACCTTTGGGAATAATATTTCCCTGCTATTGCTTACTTGGGATTTTGCTTGCTTGCTTGCTCGCTAAGGTGAGTTTACATATCCCCACTCTTTTACAGTTTTTCAATACTTTTCGGGGTGAAACATGTTAAACTTTATTCTTTAAACTTATGCAATTCAACTATGTGTCTTGTGTGATTCCTTGTGCTACGTGTCTTAAACTTGCTAAGTAAACTCAACTAATACTTGCATAATCATTAACTTTGATCAAGCCAACGGTAACAATGATAGATCTATTGGATTGACAACCCCACCTAGATTCGTTGACCATGTCTATGGGGAGCGCGGGTGATTGGAACTGCAACTTAAACTTAGGTGAACCATGTCTATGGGATGGACCTTTACACTTTGTCAACATAGGGTTGATTATGCCCCAGTTTGCTGTAGTTTTGTTTTCACATGTATGCCCTAGTTGATACATATTGACACCGAATTGTATGCTTACACTTTTTTTATACTATACTTCGTTTTGACAAAAACATATGTACTCTCACCAACTTTATAGTTGACCCCCTCCATTTTCCAAACTTAACATATTTCAGGTAACAATGATGCGTGAAGATTTTAGCAGCTTTTGGATCACTTAGTTGAAGCCTTTAGATTTAATAATTGAACATTTATTTTGTTTGTTTCGTTGAACAATGTGTTTGTTTTTTGGATTGGTTTGTTTTGAATTGGATTAATAAATTATTTAAACTTTAGTTGCCATGAGCTTTTTGAACAATCGTCAATACGTGACATCCCGATGTTTCCGCCATCGGTCGGGGTGTTACACAAGGGTGATCTATTTCTATCACCAAGATCATGTCTCATTCTTTTGTCTTGTAATCGGCCGAAGGTTATCAAGGACATGTGAGCTTGTGCTTAGTTGTTAATATACACCAAATATGGCACCAAGACAAGCTATAACAACCTACTAAACTAAGTCAACCTTTCCTAGTTATAAACCCATGTGCACAAATCGGCTTGGATCAAGGGAAGGCATGCCATCATATCTTACACTCTTTGATGATCAAGAACAAGAATCACCACTCTATCCAAGATGATGAACCTTACCTCTTGTGTTTTTGTCCTCACCATAAGCGAGCCATTATAAAAAGGCTTGGTGATCATCATCATTTCACACACAACCATCCTTTTCTTCTTGTTTCTCTCGGCCGAACACTATCACACCAACACCAACACCAAAACCCATTTTCCTTTCCAAGCATCAAGACTCAAGCTTAGGAGGCGATTAGAGGCTTGAAGGTTCCGCCATTCGGTCACACTCTGGCGATCCATAAGGTACTTATTATCAACCCACTATCATTTCAAGTTCTATTATAAATCAATCGGCCTCATGTCTACCCGACCTTCGACCCTTAATCACATAGTAAACGGCCATATACTACGCATAAGTTAATTATTTCAAAGGCATTATCTCGTTTATGGTTAATTGGTTTCAATCACTCACATGTTTACCTCTGTATAATCGCATATATACAAACCACACACCTACATCATGACTAATGTTTATAAACCTCTCACGGCTTAGAAAGATGTCCAGGGATCGATTTCAAACCAAAACATATATATATTCGAAACTATGCTACATTTTGAGGATCAATATATGCGATTTCATCAAAAACACTCTAGCACACACTTGTAAACATTCGATTGTATGTTTATAAAATGAGTAAGTCGTTTTGGATACCTTAAATAACCGGATTTGAAGACTATATCATTGATGAGTTTCGGCTATACCATACTAACATATGTTAACATAACCACAACATGTGTTAACACTATCTTTGGCATTAAAGGACAAAACACATGTTAAAACACTCGTTTTTCCATAAAACGATCACACGTGTTAGATTGGGAGCACATAATAGCCCATGACAACATGTGGGGCCCATTTTATAGGTTTTCACAATGAAACGCCCAGAATTTCCGAAACCATACACTATACAAAGTACATATGGATCAACTAATTGTCACGTGCACGAAACATGACCCACATATAACTAACACAAGGGTCCACAAGTCGGGTGAACAACTTGTATGGTAAATGACAAGAACGTACAACTTACTATGTCCTTAATAATCATAGGGCAATCATTGTCTGGACGGTAGTTACCGCACATCTCAGCTTTACCAAACCACACGTACTATCACCAGGTGAGTTTCACGGCCCCATTTTACTATTTCTACATTTTGGAGGACAAACATGCTACAATTCTAGTACAAATATCGTTTTGTGTGTTAATTCTATCGTGACTACCATGTGGAACATGAGACATTTGGTTCATGAGCTCAACAGTCCTCGTACTTACATTATACTGTAACCATTAGCTATCAAAAGCCATGGAACACTTTAATAGATCTATTGGGTTGACACCCCCACTCTTGGTTAGTCGCTCTAACCGGTTACCTACGAAAGAGTGTTAGTATTCTACTATACATACATTGTCTTTAGTGTACAATGCGCGAGGCACAACGGTCAATTGGTTTGGTTACAGGACTCATGGTTTGCACAGTAATCATTTGCTTAGCTAGCCTATGATTGGTCATACACGAATTACATGAGCACTTTACTTAGTACATTTAAACCTGTGAACTCACAGACATTATTGTAGACAAATCTTTTATGCATGTTTTTCAGGTAATTGACAATGAGAAGCAGGGACTTGGGATAGAGGTTCGAGCTGGCACCTAGTGGTACCATCATGGATTGGGTCTTGTCAATCATGTGTTATCTCAGTGGTTGAGTCACGTATTTTCAGACAATTTACTATTTTCAGACAATGTTGTTTTAATTTGAATAATTTATGACATCATCCATCCCTAGATGGTATCTATTTTAAATAAATCTATGTGTTGCTTGAACCTTGTGCTTGAAAACCTTTCGAAGTCGCATCCCCGTGTTTCCGCCTTGACGGGGTGTGACACAAGCACAATGTCTTTACATCCTGGTCTTTATGCTTTTGTTCATTCTCCAGGATATCACGCACTTCCTTCTTTAATTGTTATGCTTGTCACGGTTGTGCCGATGCTTTCATCGATGACCCGAACATAATAGTATTCGAGTTATCCTGAAAATGTATACTCAATGTACATGATAAATACATTCCTGAAATATTCAGCACCAACACTAATAAAGAAAAAAAGACAATTTGTTGTGAGAGCAACTTGATGCTAATAAAGAGATGTTACTCTCAGAGTAACTTACTATTTGATTTAAGTTGCTTGTAACCTAACAACATACCATCGATGAAAAGACATTCGTACGTACTAATTTGAAAGTTGATTAGTGTTATACATTGCATCAGGGAAAGATCAAGTCAATATACTTTGAAGATTATCTCTTATTTAATCTATGTATTTATAACTTAGATTATTTAGAGAATTTTAGCTAGAATTAGTTTAGGAATGCTTATAAGTTTAATAGCAATGCTCTAGTGGTATCTGGGTGATTTCTCTAGAGGGTATTACCGATTCGAGTCATGTTCATGATAAAATGACATACGTGAGTCAAGGGTTTTACTATAGCGGGCTTTCAGACAATGAATTTCCTTTGAAATTAGTGACGGCTCGGTCCCCACCACTGTCTACAGTCACAAATGCGGTTGGTCTTTTCCCTATAGGTTATACCTCGACCGTCGTTGTACGTTAAAAAAATACTCCTACCATGTGAGCATTCATTCATATTTGCAATAGAATTTGACGCTTTTAAAATTATTTCGCTTCAAAACAAATTAATTTTTAATGAACTGTTTATTTAAGCATGTTTTTTTTGTATTTTCATTAACATAGTCGATGCAACCCCTTATACTTTATTTAGAGGATTGCGTTTTGAATCTGATTTTTAGATTATTGCGTTTTGAAAACGCAGATAATCAGTTTTTTAGGCTACCAAAATGCAATAATCTATAAGCAGCTCCACCCCTGTTTTTTCAAAACGCATAATCTATTTTGAATAATCAATCCCAAACACCCCTTAGTGATATTTATTAAATACAAGATTGCTGATAGTTGGTATAATCTTTTCAAAAATAACTTTGTATAGAGTATAATAGTATATACAGCATCTTCTTACTAGTTATCGTGTATATTATTAGTTAGTATTAGTTTTACATGAATAGTTCCTACAAAATAACTGAAATGAATGGGTGATATCATAAAAATTTGTGAAATCTGGCATTCTTGTGTGGCAGCTTATTATTGGTCCTTGAGGAATTGCATTATGGATAGGGTCATGTAATCATTTTGTCTACTCAATGTCTTAGTCAACTTTAGGATACTTTAACATGCTCTGGCTTCGTGGCATAGGCTCAAAGCCACGTGTATTTTTGTTAACCTGAAATAAAGTTTAGTTTAAGATTCTTTTTATTCATTTTTTTGGTTTAGAATTTATTAAAGAAAGTTCTTAGACTGCATCAATATGTTGTTAAAGCAGAGATCATATAAACTAACTTAGGGTATATCGCTTTCAAGATAACGGGATTTCTAAAATATAGCAATATCCATGTACTCCATTAGTCCAGTGCCGGAATGAACAGACCATATACTGATTAGCACCGCCATCGCTAACTCAATCAAAATTTGCAGATTTGATTTTAAGGGCAATGTTTTATTTTCAATAGAGTAGGTTTTGCAATACAAAAAGGGGTAGCGGCGCAACTTGTGGCTCGTTTACCTACGTATCAATTGTAATTGGCTGTCTTTGGTTTTATATATCAATTCAGTGACAATATTAAATGCACATTTTAATAATCACATTTTGTAAGTTGGCTAATAACAATCTCAACTTCAAGTATTTTAGCTACGAAACTCACGTTTTGTACTCTTTTTTTTCTCAATGAACCCTGGATTAAAACTTAATCCAGCTAGTTCTATGCTGACATGAAAAAAAAATTATGTCAGTGTCATCATTCACATTAGCGATAATATATTTTTTTGCCACGTCATATCATTCACAAAAAAAAAAAAAAAAAAAAAAAAAAAAAAAAAAAACTAGGTTAAGTTTTTCTAAAATATCCTTAGTTGAATCAACCTGGAAATGTGAAATTACTAAAAACATTTTTTCCATATTTTAAAACAAAAGTATCATATAAAAGGTCCATTATAAACCAAAAAGATGATACAATTACAGATCTTAAAATTACGACGATCTCAACATAATTTAGAGAGTTATTTGTTGATTTTGACATCTTGTCATAGTAAACCTGAAATATGTGTTTTTGTTTTCCACTTTTAACTTAATTAAATAATTAATCCATGATATGATTACAGAAATCAAAACTAACTGATGATAAATTGTTTTTTGACTTTATAAAATACATTAAGTAATTGATGATAACTTGTAAGATCAGATATAAAGTTATAAACTAACCTAACTTTGATATCATATGTATATAGTTGGCCCAGACCGAAACGATAACAAGATCACAACTGGGAGTGGGTCAGTTACCACCCTGACCATAGCAATGTATTGGGACGGGTTTTGGATGGACCAGTTTGGGCTGATTTTGAATAGACGTCAGACCGACCTGAACCATGGTTTAAACCCGGCCTGTTATTACGTAACCTGAAGAGACCCATTCACCACTCCCACAAAAACAATTGCGGCACGCACACACATAATTAAAATTTTGAAACCAACATCAAGAAAATCTATTCTTAACCCATTTTGACTAAACCCATTTGAACCGCTAGCGGCCGTCTTGTCTTATTAACACAGATGCATTGGCCCGACCCATGGATTCTGCCACTTATAATCACGGTTCTATATAATAACCAAGAAACTGTCTTTTACTGTTTGGTAATTGTAAACATATAACCAAGGCTTATGGTTATGGATGAGTGAAATGTTTACTGCACAGATTATATGATATGAGATTACCGGCAAAATAAAATGAAATGCTAATCACTTCAGGAGATAATTTAGTTAATAAGCTGTAAATATTCGATAGATGGACAGAGTGTTGTCGGCTAGCTATGTCCCATTCTACGTTTGCAGTAACCAAAAATATTTAGCAAAAAAAAAACCATAATTTAGAAGTTCAAATCAGCAAGCAGCATTTTAAGTATAAACCTGACCAGCTGATAAACGTCTATCAAATCCCTAAAGCTGAAAACTTCGGCGAAACTCTGCACAGATTCACTACTCTTGGTCATCATCCTCCTCTTCGTCTGAGTCATCTGTGCCAATGTCCTGCTAAAAGAACCCACTTAAGTGATGCCTAAAATTAAACCCAATTATTTATTTATCGTAGGTTATATCAGATTATGTTTAATCTCTAACATGTCAAATGAGTACAACAAGCATACCCAGTAAAATCACACTAATAACAAAGCTATTAGTAGGTTATGGGGAGGGTGGGATGTAGGAGACAGATAAAAAAAAAAAACAGGAGACATAACCAGACCTAGAAATATAAAAAATAGAGAGCTACCACCAACTAACAAAAGAAGGGACACATGTATAATGTATTATGTATATAAAATCATAAAACCAAACGTAGATATAGATGCAGACAGACAATCACATGCAAGGTCGAAATCTAGGCCCCTAAAAGATAGCTAAGAGACAGATGTTACCGGTTCTAAAAGTCGTTAACGTTAATCCTACATTCCTACGTCTCCACAAACCCCTATCCTGGACCATGTCCTCAAGTAGAATTATAAAAGTAAATGGGCCTAAAGGGCAGAAGCACCAGTAGCATAAAGTGTACCTTTAACAAGACCTCCTAAACTGGATTATTTATTAAAAAAACAATAATATGGTTTTTGCAACCATATGAACCAACTTCTTGAATGTTTTTTTGAGCTAACATTTTTTAGATCGGCCCAACCCATTTCAACGTATACCAAAAAAATCACCAATTTTGACCGGCTACCCAATCCACAACCAACCTCCCATTTCGTTCACGATTAAAAGAAAAAAATAGCGCACGGTAGTTCCAATTCTTGGTTACCTCTTCATCGTCCTCGTCACCAAACTCCTCCTCTTCATCAGCATCCTTATAATCAACAAAATCACAAATTCAGTAGGAAGAAAACTTAACGAATCATAAATGAATTTAAATAAAAGGTGAAACATAAAAAGGGGGAAAAGTTACATTGCTGAAATAGTTGAGAGGGTTAACCCATAAATCCTCTTTGATCATTTCAGCAAGCTGCTATAATACATCATTGAATCATTGAGAAGATCAAGAAATGTTTGATTTGAACATATGTAAGTGTTGGTGTCAGTTTTCATGTAATTAGGAGATATTGAGAACATACCCCATCATGCATTTCTTCTAAATCCTCTTTCCGTTGGGTCCCACCGAACCAGCGAAAGAAGCTGTGTCAACATGTCCAAAAGAATACAAAAAACCAACACAATTAAGCATGAGAAAGAGCATCATGTCAAGTGTTAACAAACAGCGACTTAAGAATAATGAGGCGAATCATATTCAATTTTATTTAAACGTTTTATCTGTGCAGTAATAACTTTCATTAGCAACTTCAACCCATTCATATGAAACTGTTCATTCAGATGATAACAGGTCAAACTAGTACTACTTCAACGCATTCATATAAAACTGTTGGTTCAACAGATCAGATGAACTGAACTTCGTCTAAAAAATATATAAATGCTTATAATCTCCTAAATCGTTTTATTTATAAAAACTAGATCACTACTTTGATAACATAGGGTTTTATAATCATATTTGAGACGTTATTCTATAAAATTCATTAGTGTACAATTTTTTTTCTAAAAGGGGCATGCATAGGTCAATCCAACCCACACTAAAGAAAAAACCCGTTAAGCAACCTGTCAAGCACCCATTTTGCCACCTCGAGTGCCTAAACAATGTTAAAAAGAACACTTATTTTTCATACCGATAACAATAAAGAACGTGAAACAAAAAAGAAATCAAATTTTAATAACCTGTCATCCTCATGGGCCCGTTTCTTTCCGTTCTTTTCATGTGTAACTCCATTTGAAAGCCCCTTCATAAAAACACATATACACCAAGATCAGATGACTACAAAAAGACATATTAATGAACATTATAATAACAATGTACAAAATGTTACCATGCCCTCTTTCCACTTGATTGGTGTCGCAGTAATTTTTGTGGTTCCTTCGTCAAGGAAAGTGATAGTTTTTGTGAGCTTCGTATCCTCAAAGTAAGGGTTGGGACTAAAGTTCTGAAACAAATATGAGATCATTAAAAAAAATCCTGCACTTGAATCAACCAGAACAAACCTTCACAATTCCATGCATGGTGTAACAAAAGGATTAAGATTTTTAATGTTTGGATAAAGAGATTTTGCTTCTAATTATTGATTGTTGAGGTTGAATAATCAGTTTTATACTAGCTTCAAGAAGTTGATAATCAAAGGGTAAAAAAAATATTTACCTAGTTACCCCTTCGTTTATTTTAATCATAAAGGCTTCTACAGTCTACTACCACACAAGAGTTGTTTCCCATTTCAAAGAATGTCCATTTTGGTCATTTTATGCATTCTTTATGTAAACAAAAATTGCCAAACACTCTGAACAATGGGTTACCCAACTATTACAACTTACCAACCACCCTCTCATATAGTTCCTTATATGAAAATAGATAAAACAGGAAAGAACTACTTACAAAGGTGATCGAGTAGCCTGACTTCACATCTTTCATATCTTCAACTTCAAGAGAGGTTAGATGCTTGAATATCTATGAGAAAATATATGAGTTATAACACAAGAATTCAAATAGAAGTGCTTTTTTTTCATGGATCAAAAAACTAACCTTTTGGTCTTCGTCATTCAGAAGATCAGAGAGAGCAGGGTGACTCATGAACTGTAAAAACAAGTCCAAATTAGATTAGAAAGTGATTATTAGAAAATTTACTGTGATGAAATGAGGTGTGTCATGTGTGCTAAACTTAAAGCATGACATATCAAATTGGCCACTTACAGCAGTCAACCAGAAGTCAGGAATCGACTTAATAATATCATTCCGCTTGTCGTACACAGGCTTCCGGACCTCATTGTATTTCTGCTCTATTTCCAATACTTTATCACTTGCCTCCTCGTTGATCTAAAGCAAACAAATAAAAGGATAGGTCTGAGGATGTTTTTGATGTGATATTGAACAATCATTAACAATCATTAGAACATCTCCAATAGATGCTCCTGCAGATAAGAGACAACTAGCAGACCCAGAATTTTTCATGGGAGTCTGTTACTTTGGTGGTCAAATGTCTATCAACTCGATATCAAAATTTTCAGTTCGGTTCAGGTCACATAAACAATGATAACTTGCCATCGCAACCAGTAAAACTAAGAGCTACAATAAAGTTTTTTAGGTAATCATGACTAGGGGCATCAATCCTTGACACAACAAGACCCAAAACACAACTCAAAAAAACAAGTTTTGTGTCAACTAACACAGTCCCTATTTAAAAAAACGGGTAGTCTTCGAATTGGCCCATTTTAAAAACATGTTTGGATGGGTTGACCCGTTATATCCCTTTTACATGATCTGTTATAACAATGTTTTGGATTTAGGTGCAAATTTCAGCTAGATACCCAAATTCATAATTCTTCAGGTGATGATTTAGGTGCAAATTTCAGCTAGATACCCAAATTCCGGAGAGTTTCCAGCCAAATTCGTTAAGTTATGGCTACATTCCAGCCATATTTCTACTTTTATCTAAGGAAAACTACTTCTATACACTAATACATCAATATTTTAAGACTTTTGATGCTAACTAGATGAAAAATAGTATTATTTTAATATATTTTTACTTTATTTTTTTGTTCGCTTTTTTTATCTCAGGCCCTCGCTTCTTTTGCGCCTCGCGCCTAGGCCCCAGGTGAGGCCTATGCGCCTTGAGTGCGCCTAGCGCCTTTGATAACTATGATATATATACAGATACAAACACATTTTAATATGTAATCTTTTAAATCAGAAAGGTTTGACCACAATCTGATCGGAATCGCTATTTTTTTGTCGATTAGGGCCAACTAGCTACTAATGTACCAATTAACAAAAGAAAATTATTCAGTTGTCGGCCCCACCTAGTCGCCTACTAGTTCCAATTTTTCCAACACTGCTGATAATCCGTTTACAACCCGTCAAGTTCGGGTTGACCCAAATTTATGTGTGTGCATGTTAGGGTTGCAATCTTTGATAGAAATGATAATATGAGTCGGTTCAGGTTGCACATTCTAACCTCCCAAACAACCCGTCAACCCGACACAATTGACACCACTAACGGACACAAACGGCACTACTTCAACAAAATAATATCAGACTCACAAATCAATAATAATAATAATAATAATATACCTTTTCGAGTTCATCTTGAACCTCCTGCAACTTTTCAATAGATTGAACAAGTTTGGCGTCAATTCCGTCGGTAGGTTCATCGGTCTTGGGTTTCTTGCCTTTATCAGCCACCATTTTATTTATAAACCCTAATAATAATAATAATAATAATAATAATAATAATAATAATAATTTGGGTTGTTTGTATGTTTTGTTAAGGGTTTTGTGTTTGTGTAGGGTTTTAAGAAGAAAAGAATTAGGGTTTTTGGTTGGGGAATAAAGTATTGGCTGCTTACGCGAGGGTGTGCTAATCTCGGTACTTAAATCATCCTGACCGTTAGTTTTAATTTTTCAAAAAAAAAATTATTTTTACATATTTTTTTAATATATAGCTTTTTTTTTTTAAAAAAAAACGTTGTACAAATTGCAACTTTTACAACATAAGATGCTTAGATGGTGATGGAGATTAAGAGGGTGTTTGGGATTGCGTTTTGAATTTGATTTTTAGATTATTGCGTTTTGAAAACGCAGATAATCAGTTTTTTGTGTTTGGATTGCGTTTTGAAAACGCAAATAATTAGTTTTTTAGGCTACCAAAACGCAATAATTTATAAGCAGCTCCACCCCTGTTTTTCCAAAACGCATAATCTATTTTGAATAATTAATCCCAAACACCCCCTAAATTTGAAAGTGTAATAAGTAGAATATGAACATGAATTAATAGAAATCCTTCGTATAATAAGTGTATTTAGAGGGTGTTTGGGATTGATTATTCAAAATAAATTATGCGTTTTGGAAAAGCAGTGGTGGAGCTGCTTATAGATTATTGCGTTTTGGTAGCCTAAAAAACTGATTATCTGCGTTTTCAAAACGCAATCCCAAACACTAAAAACTGATTACTACGTTTTTAAAACACAATAATCTAAAAATCAGATTCAAAACATAATCCCAAAAACCCTCTAAATGTTAAATAAATAAATAACGTCATGCATCCTCTTGTATTTAAGCTATTAACTTCACCACAATGATGCATGATTATATGTAAAAGTTCAAAATGGTTTTAAATATATAAGAATGTTATTTTTTTGTTATTTTACATGATTAAGTTCGGCTCTTATTAGATAAAATCATAAAAATAGACTTTGATCATTACAAAAAGCAAGAATAAACATTTTTTGAATGGCAAGTGGTGCAACCGGTGGAGCTTTAGCTAACACCCTGGGCCAGCCTGTACTGATTACCCATCCCACCTGGATTGAGGATCTCCCTAGGTGGACCCGCACATGTGGTAAATATGGCTCCGATCGGAAACGAACCCTCAATCTCCACGTAACCTCCGCTCTAGCTCCCCTAATTTTCACCAACTGAGCTAGGCTTCATTGGTTTAAAAAAGCAAGAATAAACATACTTCCCGTCTAAATAATAGGGACTTCACCCAAAGGAGAACAATGTACAGTCTCTTACATTCAGCTAACTAAAGTCTTTTTCGTTCAACCAATTAAATAATGACACCTAGACAAGGTCTCTTGATCCTAGAACTTGCATTAGGCAGCTCTACTAGGGCTCACATCTAATTAGGGGTGTAAATGACACGTAGCGGCTCGGGATCGGCTCGGTAAAAAGCTCGAATGAGCCGAGCCTTAACGAGCCCGAGCCTGAAATATGGCTCGTTTAGTTATCGAGCCCGAGCTCGAGCCCTAGATACAAAGCTCGATTGGGCTCGCGAGCCTAATCGAGCCTTAACGAGCTAGATCCCGAACCCGAGCCCGAGCCTAAGTTACAGTCGAGCCTAAGTTATAGCCTTAACGATTGGGCTCGCGAGCCTAAGTTATAGCCGAGCTCGAGCTTTGGATTTTGCTAGCGAGCCGAGCTCGAGCTCAAGATTTTAGGCTCGAACCGAGCCGAGCTCGAGCTCGAGCTTCACAAAACCTTAACGAGTCCGAGCCGATCCCAGTCAGGCTCGGCTCGGCTCGTTTACACCCCTACATCTAATTTTTAGACACGTTCTCTATTTTCAGATCTCAAAGTCTTAGACGTTTCCATATACTTTTTAGAAGTCACCTGATAAATGTTTAGATGTCAACTCCATATCTCCCACCTTTAGACGCCAAGTCAATGTCGCCTGCCCACTATCTTGATGTAATTTTCTTAGTTATGGAATCTAATGGGACTTTATTAAAAAAAAAAAAAAAACATGAGACGTGCCTAAGACTCTTTGCGTCTAATGATGTGAGACCTAACCGATGCGTCTAAACATAGACGTGAGCCGTTAAATGTTAGCGGCTACATGTTAGGGATTTTGTGGGTTTAGGCGTTTCAGTGTTTTTGTGTGATGTGTCATTATTTAATTGGTTGAATGAAACATTCTGTAAATTAGCCTATTTGGTGTGAAGTCTTTATTCTTTAAACGCGAAGTATGTTTATTTTTGCTTTTTGTGACGGTCAAAGTTTATTATCATGATTTGCCCCTATTATTACTATTATTAGTACGTAACCCGCTCATATCAATTACTATGTTCTTTACCTTCCAACATTATACGATTTCAATATCAAGTTTCACAATCTAGATGTTATATATGTGAAATCTGTTGGAATTTATTTGTATCTATTTTTTAAACTTATTTTGCATTAGTAATGTTTGCAAATACAATGATTTAAAATAATATCTTATCATGAATCTCCTACCATTGTCCAATTGCAAGTACCATGAAACATACAAGAAGCATATGGTGTTTATAATTATGTCTCTTTTGTTGATTGTTCCATATTCAAAATTCCAAAAGAACTTAATTTCTCTAATTTGAGTTGCTTCAGTAACAATCAACAAGTAACAAATACATAAATAAACATGTATGGCTCAAGTAACTATATCATAACATTGATATCAAAACTGTTTACATTGTGCACAAAGCCAAACTGAGAAACTTACACAAACAGATGTTACACCAATTAGACTAACCTAAAACTCCTACTTCAAACACTGTTTGAATCAAACAACGAAAATTTGCAAAAAAATCAAGTCACAGTCATCTTGAAGATGGCGAATTATTTTCGCCTGCAGCAACCCAATATTGTTTGACTACAAACAATATCTTTTCTGGAAGAAGAGGACCATCTTCATGATCCACCATTTTTGTATTCCATCTCATTCCAGTAACTATTTTTTTCACTTTAATGAGTTCAATCTCATGATCGCGTATTATTACGGTACCTTCAGGTCTTAATATCCTATCCATCTCTATAAGTATGTCCTCATAACTACACCTGCATGTATGTCTTGTATTAGAAAAAAAAAAGCAGATTAATTACATGTACAACTAATTAATAACATATGAAAAGCAGCTTACTTGTCTTTGTACAAGCTGAAAAGACCGTTTGCGTGAATAAGATCATATGACCTCGGGTATGTGGAGAAGGCTTCACACCTGAACATTACAAAAAAGATTTAAAAGAACGACTTCTTTTTAAACTCGCAAACAAACTAGCAGCGTTGAAAGATTTACCAATCATGATACATTCCAATCAAGCCTCGCTCGTAAATGACACCAAGAGTGTCTTTACTGGCTACGGTAGGCATCACATTCATTACCCAAGATTTAGGGGATTCAAGTGCAGCGGCAAAACTTCCAAGACCAGCATTCATATCCATGATATTGCGATAACGCCCTGTACCAATAATCTTATTCACCCTCTTATAAGCATTCACATGTTTAACCCATAATTTGTTGTCGTCTGCGAATGACTCTGAAGAGATTCCATGTATGGAACCACTTGAAATTCTTGGAGGAACGTCGTTAAGTCTTTGTGGGAATGGTTTTAGTTCACCACCAGCAACCTCGTCGCTATTGCTTGTTTGGGGGTACGGAGTAACACATGCCTCCATTTCTTTGTACCTGCATGCCAACATATACTATTTTTGAAAAAAAAAAAAAAGACGGCGCTTTTTAAGCGTGCATGTAAACTAGAGGTGGTCAGTTTGACCCGTTCACATATAAATGGAATGATTCATGTGGTGTTTAATCTATAACTAGTCAAACAGGTACAACATGAAAGTAGCTAAAGAAAACAAGTTAAATGTTTAACGCATTTTACTAGGAAAACTAAGATAATTATTGTACCGGTATAAGTTTTCGAATCATATGTGGCACACTAATCATTTTGGACAAAACGCCTTTGACCCAACACATGGTTCAACCGGACATTTACCAAAAATTTACAATTTTGACCCGAACCCATTTTGACTTGTTTAATGTGAACTATTAAGAGTCGAAAGGCTGATGGACAAGCGGGAAATAAGAAGCAGATTACATACCATATATCATTGACACTTGACGACTGACAAATGGTAACACGCGACTCTCTTTCTTGACAATAATCTGTATTTATTCTTTTCCTCCATACCATCATGTCACCTTTCTCATGTTTCTTCTCCCAGCAAAGAAGTTTAGCCGTTTCCTCAATTTTCTTTTGTTCATCTTCAAGCTCTTCTTTAGAACGTTGCCATGTTTTATATTTCGCCTTCCAGTTAATAGGCGCGCCTGAAAGCACCCAATAGCCACCAGGTCTCAAAACTCGATCAATTTCCATCATGTACTTTCCATCTGCTCAGATGGTCATTAACTTATTATATAAAACAAGTATTTCTATAATACATTTGATTTAATGAAATTTTGTATTATGTGCATACCATTTTGGGTCCATGGGATCAAGCACTGAGAACAATGAGCCATGTCAAAGGATCTTGACGGAAATGGAAGCTTTATAGTATCAAGATCACCGATAAATGCAGGAACGCCTCTTTCTAGTGCAAACCGAATTTGTGCTTCATGTGAGTCTTTTGGTGAAAACGACATGGTTATAACATTTTTCTTGAATAGGTATGCACCCAAACTTGCAGCCTATGTGAAACCATGGAATAAAACAATTGAAAACCAATAAGATTCGAACTACAACATATCATAGTTTCACAATAAAAAAATCGAAAGTGAAATTAGAGGTGGCAAGATGAGCGGGTCAGGGAGAATGGTAGCGGGTCAATAAAAGTTCAGGTTGAAGCAGATCATTTATATGTATGGTAAGGTTGACCCACAAACACACTTTGCTCAGTTTTTAAAGTTTTGTACATATAATTAAAGGATTAATGATGGTTACAGAAACAACATTATTAAAAGCTAATATTAGTATTGGATAAAAAATCTTCAGAAGATTGCTTGCATGAAAAACAGACTTTACATGACTTTCAACCCGTTGACCCGTTCAAGATAAAACACAACCAAAATCGACCCATTCATATATAAATGGGTCAAAACTGCCACCACTACTTAAAATAGGTTCACTTACGCCACACCCAGTGTCCAGAGCAGTTCTAACAATCCCATTCCCTATAGGGATAACAGATGCTATTTGATCAATATATGCATCAACCCCATGAGGAAACCTAAAAACATTGCCTTCAAACCGTATCCAATTTTCCGCACTTTCGGCCATCAACTTTTTATAAGGTGCATTAGCAAATGGCACATAATCACGGCTTTGGGGCCATGGAAACGGGGTAGCATAGCCTTTCGGGGCAGGAATAAGACAACGTAGCTTCTCATTATGAGGAGGACAATGCCTTTCCCTATAACTCATGTTATCTTGAGGGAAATTCATTACATGGGTTTGATCATAATGACAAGGCGTGTGATCAATGAAGCGATCATCACATGGTGGGATAACTTTACTTTCTGATCTTAGATCATTCGAGTTCTTCACTCCAACACCATGGTGAGTCTCGATGTTGAGATTTGATACGATACTACAATCAGCGTTTTTTGTTATTTCGTGAGCTATGGTGTCTCCCTTACCGAAACCACTTCTTTGCCATGCGCCCAAGAGGTAGAAGAAACAGCACAAACCGAATATTATGAATACAGAAAAGGATCTTCTGGTTCTGTTATCACCTGACTTCCCTTTGGTTGCCATGATTAACCTGTTGACAAAAATAAAGACACTACACTAACTCATAGATTTCAAGAATGGTTTTATCTTTTAACAACAAATCTTGACATAATGAAAAAAAATATATATATATAAAACAATTGGCAAATAAAGCAAATTTTACGCACACCGCGCCTATGTTTCTAATCAACCCCCTATGAATTTGATGTTTTATTGGTATCCACTCGTATAGGGCATTGTATGTAACTCTATGCACCCGTATAGGGCATGTATGTAACCATATATGCCAGTATAAAACGTTGTATGTTATGAGTATATCTGTAAATGTCTACATAGAACATTGTATTTTACTCTATGTGCCCGTGTACGCATTGGTGGATCTTGAATTTAGTTTTCAGTAAAACCTCGGGGCCAGACTCAATACATATAAAATTTTCGGAATTTTTCAGTAAAAACTGCACTACGAAGCGAAAAAACTAGCCCAAACAAACATCCGCCCACAATACACCTATATAAGACGTTGTATGGCGCAATACACAACCGTTTAGAAATGTTATACGCTTGCTTGTATATCGTATGACACTATGGTGCTGTTTGTTTTTTCTGCAGGAAAATGTCTGCAGTCTGCGGACCACATCTGCAGACATCTGCAGGAGAAGAGGTGGACCAAAGGTCTGCAGTCTACAAGAAGAAGACTGTTTGTTTGTTAACGTCTGCAGGCTGCTGAAATAAACTTAAATTTAAATAAACTGAGTTTTTACAGCAGTCTGGTGGTAGACGGTGGTGGTGGGTGGACGGTGGTGGTGGTGGTGGGTGGTGGTGGTGGACGGTGGTGGTGGTGGGTGGTGGGTGGTGGGTGGTGGACGGTGGTGGGTGGTGGTAGTGGTGGTGGGTGGACGGTGGTAGGTGGTGGTGGAAGGTGGTGGTGGTGGGTGGTGGTGGTAGTAGTGGTGGTGGACGGTGGTGGGTGGTGGTGGGTGGTGGTAGTGGTGGTGGACGGTGGTGGGTGGTGGTGGTGATGGACGGTGGTGGTGGTGAACGGTGGTGGTGGACGATGCTAGGTGGTGGTGGTGGGTGGGTGACGGTGGTGGACGGAGGTGGTGGTAGTGGGTGGTGGTGGACGGTGGTGGGTGGTGGTAGTGGTGGTGGGTGGACGGTGGTAGGTGGTGGTGGACCGTGGTGGTGGGTGGTAGTGGTGGTGGACGGTGGTGGGTGGTGGTGGGTGGACGGTAGTGGACCGTGGTGGACCGTGGTGGTGGTGGTGGTGGTGGTGGACGGTGGTGGGTGGTGGTGGTGGACCGTGGTGGTGGTGGACCGTGGTGGTGGTGGGTGGTGATGGTGGGTGGTGGTAGTGGTGGTGGACGGTGGTGGGTGGTGGTGGTGGACCGTGGTGGTGATGGACCGTGGTGGTGGTGAACGGTGGTGGTGGACGATGCTAGGTGGTGGTGGTGGGTGGGTGACGGTGGTGGACGGTGGTGGTGGTGGTGGTGGTAGTGGGTGGTGGTGGTGGGTGAGGAGAAGAGAAGAGGAGAAGACCTTTGAAGACCTTAGAAGACTTTGGTCCAAGTCTGCACCAAGAAGAGGTCAGGAAGAGCTTTTGGAGTGAAATGTCTTCCGAAAAACAAACAGTCTGCCCGCCCCAAACGTCTGCCCGCGTCTGCGCGGCGCAGACAAAAGAGGTTAGAAGTGCTTCTGGGAGAAAAACAAACACCACCTATGAGTATATGACTAATGGATTGCCTATAACATGACCCTACAACAATAATACTTCTTCTTAACTTCCTATACCATTTACACAAACACCTCCAATCAACCAACACTTGTTGGGACGAAGAGGATTGAAGAAACCACCTTTTGATAACCTTAGTCTTTTCCATATCTGCCTAAGTATAGAACTGCTGAAGAACAAATAGAAGAAGTACTGAAGAACAAACACAAAGTACTGAAGAGTAAATTCATCAGAAGTTCTGAAGTCTAACCAGACATTTCACTGAAGAACTACTGAAGACAAACTGCTCATCAGCAGTTTGTCACTCATCAGCACTTTCCATCAGAAGCTTCTAACCGACTGAAAGATCAGCAGTTTTACTATTATATTGTTTTGTTAAAGTCTTGATTTCAAGTTTCAATGTACAGACTGATGTAAGCTTATCTTAGCATAATATCTTTGATAAATATCTTAGATTACTTCAGACTTCAGTTTTGTACAATAGTCTATAAATAGATGAGTTTGTTCATCTATTTTACATATGTGATTTTGTGTAATATCTTTGAAATTATATTGAAATCCTTCAAGCTTTAAACTTATAATTTCCACTTCACATCTGAGAAACATAAACTGCTATTACTGCTTTATACTTAGATCATTTATTGTTTCTCATTTACTATTCAGTTAAGGGGGAGTAATAACTCCTCATCAAAGTGATCTTTTAGACCTTTGAACACTTAACCTTCCGCTGCTTAATAACTCTTATATAAATCTGATCAAACACATAAGTGTTCATAGAAACAGCCACTGATCCAACAATTGGTATCAGAGCTTCTGGTTAATCTGATCAAAATCAATCTAATAAATTGAGATTCAGACACAGGCTCAATATTGATATTCAATAAAAAGGATAAAAGGCTCACTTTTTAAATCCATCACTTTAAGAAAGTATTGACAAATCCAAACTTCTTAAAAATGGATCCCTACAATACTGGATCTGCCAACAAACCTCCTATGTTAGTCAGAAATGAATATAACATATGGTCTAAAAGGTTGGCACATACTATCTCTCAAACAAACACTGGATGTTGGAGGTCTGTAGTTTTTGGACCTCACAAACCAGTTGTTACTGATCCAGAGGGTAAGACTGAAAGACCAAAGGATCCAAAAGAATACACGGAGGAAGATTTCCTAAAGTTTGAGCTTGATGCAAAAGCTTTCTCCATGTTGGCTATGGCTCTCCCAAACGAAATTTATGCTGGCCTTTTACATTGTGAAAGTGCCAAAGAGCTGTGGGACTGCCTAAAAGAGCAGTTTGCAGGAACTGCTGAGGTGATAGCCAACATCAGAGAAATACTAGCTCAACAATATGAAACTTTTACTCACATAGAGGGTGAAACTTTAACTCAACAGTTTGAAAGATTTTCTTCACTCATATCTGAGTTAAAAATAAACAATCAGACCTATACAACTGAGTCTATGTTACATAGATTTTTAAGGTCTTTACCTTCAAAATGGGAAACTTACTCAATAGTCCTCAGAACCAGTTCTGATTTTAACACCTTGAACCTAACTAGGTTACATGGTAAATTATTAACTTTTGAAAGAGAAATCAATCAAAAGAAAAAGCTTCAAGAATCTGGTAAAACTGCTGATGACTATACTCCGGGTAGCACAGCCTTATTAGGACATGACTCACCATCCTGTTCTAATAATTTTGGTTCTTTTGACCACATTGACATAACAGCTGGGATCTCATCAGATGGATCTTTCCCAGCTTATGACAATGAGGAACTAAGTCAAACTGCTGACAACATGTGTTTCATCATGGATGATTTAAAATATTTTAGCAGTGATGACTTAGAAGAAATGGAAATATTGCACCAACTGGCCTTGTTAAGTTTAAAAACTAACAAATTTTACAAGAGGTCAGGAAGGAAATTTCCAGGACTAAACAATTCAACAAAAGTTGGTTTTGACAAATCTAAATTGAGATGTCATAAGTGTCAAAAGTTGGGACACTTTGCTAGAGAATGTAGAAGCTCTAGCTATAACCAACAAATGTCCCCTGGAAATCAATATAACCCCTCATACAATAGGAATAATGGAACTAATGGGAGTGCTCATTTTGTACAGGCACAAGCTCCAAATGTTCAATATGTGCCACAAGTACAATATGTACAGATGCCTGCTCAACAACAACAGCAGCTCATGCCTCCATTTCCAACTGCTCAACTTCCTGCACAAACTCAACAACCCCCTCAGCAACAAAGCTTATTTACCTCAGGGTATGTTGATTGGAGTAGTCTTCCTTATGACACGTCAGAATGCAGTCAGGATTCAGACAATAAGGTCTATGATGTCAACTGGGGAGAACCTGATAATGGCAGAAAGAATTTTGCCTTAATGGCCTTTGAAGGATACTCTTCAAATTCTGCTCTCACACAGGTATCACAACAATCTCTGTTAAAGCTTTGCACTAAATCTTGCAAAGAATCATTTGCTTTAATAAGAGAAACCAATGTGCATTTACAAGGCAAATCCAATGACATGGAAAGAAAATACACACAAATGAAGTGTGATTTGGAAAGAAAAGTCATGTTGAAAAACAAAGAAATTTCCAAACTAAATGATAAATCCATTGAAACAGAAGCACAAATTAAAACCATGATAGACAGCCTAGGAAAAGTCAGACAAGAGCTTGCTGACACCAAGGTTGATTGTGAAAAATGGGTTGAGTCTTGTAAAGGGTATCAAATGTTACTTAACAAACAAACTGCAGCCAATGTTAAATTTGGCATTGGATATACCCACACTGAATCACCAACAGATTTCACCCACAAAACTGATAATGATGGGAAGAAATTGATTCAAACTTCTGATATGGAGGAATGCACATCCTACCATCAGAACTTCCTTAAAAAGGGAAGTACTGCAGAAGTTAAAACTACTGACAATAAGCCATCAGCAGTTTCAACTACATCAGGAGTTGAGACCCTGAAAACTGCTGATGACCTATTTCAAAAATCAGATTTTGTCAGTAAATTGCCTTCTAGCTCTCTTGATCTATCTAAAAGGAAAGAGAAGGCAAAAGCATGTGAAATATGTGGTCTGTTTAACCACATAACTGAACTTTGCAAATTTAGAAAGGTAAATCAGTTAAATAAACAAAGACAACAACTGATTGTGGGAAAACAGATAAAACAAGATTTTCAAAATACCTTTTTTCCCAACAAACAACAATCAAACAAAACCCTTTCTAAGAAGAAGCCTTTATCTCAACAAAGGTCATCTTCTCAAAGTTCAATTTCAGAAGTTTCACCTAACTCATCAGCAGATTCACAAACTGCTGAAGTTAAAGATTTGATAAACCTGGTCAAACTTCTGATGACCAAAGTTGATGGTGGAAACCAAAAAGAACCCACCATTGTTCTTAATGACAAATCCATTGCCAAAAAGACATGGATTACTAAAAATGGTCCACAACAAGCTGCACCTGTTCTCAAGAGCAAACCCAAAGCCAAACTGGCTTGGGTTGCCAAAACTAACTAATTTGCTATCTTGTGCAGAGAGTCTCCAGAGGTTTGAATAGCATATGGTATGTGGACAGTGGAGGCTCAATGCACATGACTGGATGCAGATACCTGATAAACAATTTTATCAGTCAAAGAGAAGGATCTGTGTCCTTTGGGAACAATGCCAAGGGATATGTGCTAGGATATGGCAATGTATCCTCAGGCAAAATGCAGTTTGACAAGGTCAATCTGGTTGAAAACCTTGAGTACAACTTGCTGAGTGTCTCTCAAATGTGTGACAAAGGATATTCTTCCTTTTTCACAAAGACAGCATGCAAGATCATATCACCAGAAGGCCAGAAGTTGATAGAGAAGATCATTGAAGATCATACTTTGCTAATTGCCAAAAGATGTGGCAATGTCTATGCAGTGGACATTGAAAAAGACAAAGTATTGAACAAAACTGCCTGTTTCTTCTCAAAGGCATCAACTTCAGAAAATGATCTCTGGCATAGGAGACTTGGCCATGTGAACTTTAAAACCATCAATAAAGTCACAAAAATGGGCTTGGTCAGAGGTCTACCTTTGAAGGAATATCAGTGCAAAGAACACTGTGTTTCCTGTCTTAAAGGTAAACAGCATAAGTCCTCTTATAAGTCTATTGAAGAATCAAAAACAACTGTATGTCTTCAATTACTCCATATGGACTTATTTGGACCAGTCAAGATTATGAGCCTTGGTAAGAAGAAGTACTGCTTGGTCATCATTGATGACTACTCAAGATTCACATGGGTCTTCTTCTTATATTCCAAGGATGAGGCAGCTGAAATCATCAAGTTCTTTATTCTACAAGTAGAGAAGCAATACTCTCTATCTGTCAAAATCATCAGGAGTGACAATGGGACAGAGTTCAGGAACAAGACTCTGGATGAATTCTGTCTGTCTAAAGGGATTGTTAGACAGTTCAGCATTCCCAGAACTCCTGAACAAAATGGTGTAGTAGAAAGAAAGAACAGAACATTAATTGAAGCAGCCAGAACAATGTTAGCTGATTCAGGCCTACCTTTGTATTTTTGGGCTGAAGCAGTCAACACTGCATGCTATGTTCAGAATAGAGTTCTTATCAACAAGAGACATACCAAAACTGCCTATGAAATTCTTCATGGCATTAAGCCCCTTATCTCCTTCTTCAGGGCTTTTGGATGTCAATGTTTTATCCTCAACATCAAAGACTCTATCTCTAAGTTTGCTGCAAAAGTTGATACAGGTTATTTTCTTGGTTATTCTCCATTGAGAAAAGCTTACAAAGTATTCAATTCAAGAACCAGGATAGTAGAAGAAACACTGAATGTCAAGTTCAATGAATCAAAACACACTCTTATTCCAGCAGATCCTGCTGAATTATTTGATCTTGACAGTTTTCATTTCGGACCTGAAAAGACTGTTGAATCATCCAAACCTCCTCAAAATGGTTTTCAAGGATTTGAAGATGATAGTCCTGCACCATGGACTCCAAACACAGTCAGAAGATCAACTATTAAACCTTCAGAAGTTTCAATAGCTTCTACTTCAGGAACTACTGATGAACATTTTGAAACTCCTGATTCAGCTGAACCTAAAACTCCTGAAGTTCAAATAACAGCTGAACCAGATATTATCAATCTCAGTGGTTTATTTGAAGAAACTGTAGAGCCATCATCCAGTACAGGCTTACAACAACTGATTGAACACAAGGATCATCCATTGGAACAAATCATGGGTGATATTGCCTCAGGGGTACTTACAAGAAACCAGCTCTCCAACTTTTGCTTATTCTCAGCATTCATCTCTCAGTTGGAACCAAAGAAGTATCAAGAAGCCCTCAAAGACAACAATTGGGTGCAAGCAATGCAAGAAGAGTTGCTTCAATTCAAGAAACAACAGGTTTGGGAAATCTGTCCCTTACCTGACAACAAGCAACCAATTGGAACAAGATGGGTCTTCAGAAACAAATCAGATGAGGCTGGTATGATAATCAAGAACAAAGCAAGACTAGTGGTACAAGGTTATTCCCAAGAGGAAGGAATTGATTATGATGAAACCTTTGCACCAGTTGCAAGACTTGAAGCTATCAGGTTATTTTTAGCTTATGCAATTTCCAACAACATTAAAGTTTATCAAATGGATGTCAAAAGTGCATTTTTGTATGGAAAAATAAAAGAGGAAGTGTATGTCTGTCAACCTCCAGGGTTTGAGGATCCTTCTCATCCTGATTGGGTTTACAGACTTGACAAAGCTCTTTATGGGCTAAAACAGGCTCCAAGAGCCTGGTATGAAACACTCTCCAACTTTTTACTAAAGAATCACTTCTCAAGGGGATCCATTGATAAAACTCTTTTCATAAAACATGTTGGAAATCATGTCTTACTTGTTCAAATATATGTTGATGATATCATTTTTGGTTCAACAAACTCAAAACTGTGTGAAGAATTTAAGAAACTCATGCAATCAAAATTTGAAATGAGTACAATGGGAGAATTGCAGTACTTTTTGGGACTGCAAATCAAGCAACAATCAAATGGAACATTTATACATCAATCAAAATATGTTAAAGAATTATTGAACAAATTTTCTTTACAAGACTGTAAAACATGTTCCACTCCCATGACACCAATCACACAAATTGAACCAGATGATCAAGGGAAACACATTGATCAAACCATGTATAGATGTATGATAGGTTCTCTTTTATATCTAACTGCTTCTAGACCAGATATCATGTTTTCAACTTGTGTCTGTGCTAGATACCAATCTGCACCAAGAGAATCTCATCTAATTGCAGTCAAAAGAATCTTCAGATATCTGAAAGGAACTCCTACTTTGGGGATCTGGTATCCTGCTTCAAGCAATACCAAGTTAACTGCTTTTTCAGATAGTGACTATGCAGGCTGCAAAATGTCAAGAAAATCAACATCTGGTGGTTGTCAATTCTTAGGAAACTGTCTGGTGTCCTGGCAATCAAAGAAACAAACATCTGTGGCAACTTCAACAGCTGAAGCTGAATACATTGCTGCTGCAAGCTGTACTTCACAGATACAATGGCTCCAATATCAACTGCTTGATTATGGAATCAAAGAGACCAAGACCCCACTTTTTGTAGACAGCAAATCTGCCATTAGCATCATTCAAAATCCTGTTCAGTTTTCAAAAACTAAACATATTGAAATCAGGTATCATTTCATAAGAGATTGCTATGAAAAAGGCAAGATTGAGGTGAAGCATGTCACAACAGCCAATCAAATAGCTGACATTTTCACCAAACCCCTTGATTCAACAACTTTTCAGAGGTTAGTATCCATGCTTGGGATGTTAAACTTAGAAGAAAGTCTGTAAGTGTTTCACTTTTTAATTCTGCACATATTTTATTTTTCACTTACATACTTATCTGTCATAAACCTCTGAAGACCAAAAATTTGAGAAAAGAGAAAGTTCTGATGAACAAATTTGAAAACTACTGATAAACATCAAATTGGGATATTTTCAAAATGGATGTAACTACTGATAAAAATCAGAAGTTAGAAAAGTGCTTTAAGAGTCATCTGCATCAGCAGTTGAAACTACTGATGAGAAAACTAAAACCACTGATGAAGAAACCTTTCTTCTTCAGCAGTTTGACTAAAAGGGTAAAACAGACTTTTCACTCGTCAGAAGTTTGACCTAGTCGGTTAAAAACCTCTGATAAATACCCTGTTCCAACACTTATCCATTCAAAAAGCAAAATTCCCTCTTTCTCTCTCAAATTCAAAACAAAACCCCTTCTCTAACCTAAAAATCACTGTTCGATCAAAAATATCCATGGCTCTCGTGTTAAAACAGGGACACAACCAAAGAGGCTACTTTGTTAAAGATGAAGCCTGGTCCCAGTATGATGAGATACTTGATCTCATCATGAAATCCCAATATTATGATGCTTTCACCATTGATCCACCCATTCATGAAGAAACTCTTAATGAGTTCTGGGCAAATTCAGAAACGGTGAAGGTGAATAATGAAGTGATTTCCCTCAAATCTTCTATAAAAGGGAAACTGATGGCCATCTCACCAGAAACACTAAGCATCAGGCTTGGTTTGAAGGATTCTGAGGCACCTGAACAAATTCCAACCTCAGATATTCATCTGACCATGACAGAATGTGGCTATCAAGGTACTTTGGCACAAGCAACAGTTTACAAAAAATATTTTGACCCACAATATAAACTGTTATTTCATTATATTATTATGTGTCTTAGTCCTAAAACTGGGTCAATAGATCAGATGCCTTCAACCTTTCAACCTATTTTTCATTCCATCATAAATGAAACTTCTTTCAAGGCATCAAAACTATTTTTCAATGAACTGGTTTTACATCATCAAAATGATAAAAAGAGATTTTTGTTGTATCCAAGGTTTGTTATGCAGTGCATAATAAAAGAACTTGGTGAGGGAGTACTTGAGGGAAAAACAACAACTTTAAATCCTTTAACTGCTCAAGTATTCTCTAGGCACAACAAACCAGCACTTTTGCTTGAAGATGACCAAGGGGAAGAACAACCCATCCCCAAGGAACCCACATCTTCCAAACCCAAAAAGATAACTAAAAAGCCTAAACAACAAAAACCAAAAACAACCAAGTCACTGAAAAAGAAAGTTCAGGAACTGGAGAAACCTGAAACTACTGATGTGCAATCTGCACTTGAAAAGGAAGTGGCTGAAACATCCTCTCAGCACACTCCTTCTCCACCACCCAAAAGAAAACCTGTCACAGTTATATTTAAAAGAAAAAGATTTAAGAAACAAGTAACTGTTGACCCTGCCTTTGAAACTGCTGAAACCATTCCCACCCAAACTCCTGAACACCAACCCATCCAAACTACTGAACCTGAACCCTCACATACAACCATAGAAATTGCCCAACTTCTCTCAGGACTTAAAGGAACCCATTCACCACATGTCACTCCCCTTACAACACATCAAATTGGGGAGATGCCTTCAGAAGTTGACATGAATGTGGATCCCTTTAGCCCAACACAGAGAGATGAGGATGAACAAGGGTTTGTAAGCCCAAACTTACAAACTTTTGGTATTTTTGAGGCTGCTACTACTCACTTATCACCCAGTGGTGAACCTGAGGACAGTAGTAACATAGCTAAGACCTCAAATCTGGCAACTACTGATGAAGGCCTAAGGCCAGAAGTAGGAAAACCTCAGGACCAAGACAAAGAGGTTCATGAGACTACTGGTTTGGGTCCAGCTCATGATATAACTGATCCTGCCCTCTCTGAGGACACTATCAGGGATTCAGATGATTCCATTAAGTTGGTTGATGAATCAAAACTTCCACAAACTGAATTGACGGTTGATATTGAAGGTCCTGCATCTAAGGTCTCCAAGCTCAAGAAGCTGGTCACCAAAGATCAGGTTAAAGACCAGTTAGCCCAAAAATCCCCACAACTGGCATCTTCAGAGCAATCTGAAGATCACCCAAAACTCACCCCTTCACCAAAACAACCTACCCAATTCACTGGGCTCACAAGCATAGACTTGAACCAACTATGCAGCCCAGATGGTCCCCTGTATCAAGCACTCAAACAAATTATTACTGATCAACTCAAACCCTTCACAACTGCTTGGGAGTTAAAAGCTAACAATCAGTTTGGGTTGATCAACTCGAGACTTGCAGAGTTGAACAAGAAAATGGATGAAACTCAAGATCAACTTGCAAGGTTGTCTGCTGCAACATCTCATTCTATTCGGCTTCCAGAAGTGGATGAAGCCAAAAAGGGGGAGATGATTAAGGAACCAACAACAGATGCTACACAAAGACAAAATCCTGATCAAGAAGCTGATAGACCAACACAAAGACCAGGAAAAGAAGTAGCACCAGAGTTCAAGTTACCTAAGGCATCAGAGGTAACTGCTGATTACATTTCTCAAACTACTGAAGACAATCCTTCAGCAGTTGTGACCAAACCTACCACATCAGCAGTTCTACCTCCAAAACCATCATCAGAAGTTCCTAAGGCAACTGAAAAAGACCCTGCTCCCACTCCTTTGCCTACAACAACTTCCACAGCTGTTTTAAACCCTACTCCCATCAGGATGTCAAAAGAATTATTAGAGAAGAGTTTAAAAGAAGCTGCCAAGAAGGCAAAAGAAGACAGAGTATGGAACAGCCTAGAAACTAGAGAAGACTTGAACTATGATGAAAAACTGATCAAGTATCAAGAAAAACTTGATGAGCTTGAGGCTGAAGAGAGAGCACTTGAAGCTGCTGCTGAAGATGACAAAAGAGCACAGCTAATAAAATTCATTACAAAGAACTCCAAATCCAAACAAGTGGCCCTCAAGAAACTCTCAACACAAGAACTGACAAGAAGAGCTCAGATGCTATCTGACAGAATAGCAACTGAAAATGAGAGGAAAGCCAAAAGAGCCGAAGTGATTGAAGAATTAGTGGCTAATGACTATGGTTCAAAAGCCTCAATCAGCAAATGGAAAGAACAAACTCTCTATGAGGCTTACAAGAAACTCAAAGCAAAGAAAGCTGCTGAACCAGAAAAATTTGAAAGCCAAGAAGTCCAAACAACTTCTATTGTCAAAAGACCATCTGGTACATTAAGAAAGCCAGCCACTAAAAGAAAAGCAGATGGAGATCCCATTGTCAAGACTGACTTCAAGATGATTCTGTTAGAAGGAGATCAGTTGGTACATGGTGATTTTGATGTTGAAGAGAAACCCATCTTAACCCAATTCAGAGACAAGGCTACCTATGCTTATCAGTTACAACAATCCATTCAAGAAGAAACACATACAAGGGTTGTTACAGAGCATCACCTGCCCAATATGCCAATCCAAGGTGCTGCTGAATTACAAGGAAGTCAAGAGTCTCACCTGAGAGTCACTGAAATCGAAGACATTCCTCAATCAGGTCAACCTAAGGAAACAGGCTTGGTTTCCTATGCCTCTGACTTTGACAGGTCAAAGGTAAACATTGTGAAATGGTCATTTACTGAATCCAACTCAGTACTTGTGACCAGGAGAGACCGTTCAAGTAAGGTCTATAGAAACTCAAAGGAGTTGAGTGTTTTATCGTCCAAAGACCTTCTCACCATTCAACATTTAACACCTGAACTTGGTCCTCTCACTGAGCAACAAAGATGTACTCTTACCACCCGGATGACAGCAGAGATCTGGAGGATGTTAGAAGAGAGAAAAGGACAACAATAAAGGATAGATAAGGTTTTGGCTTCATCAATCCAGGGGGAGATTGTTGGGACGAAGAGGATTGAAGAAACCACCTTTTGATAACCTTAGTCTTTTCCATATCTGCCTAAGTATAGAACTGCTGAAGAACAAATAGAAGAAGTACTGAAGAACAAACACAAAGTACTGAAGAGTAAATTCATCAGAAGTTCTGAAGTCTAACCAGACATTTCACTGAAGAACTACTGAAGACAAACTGCTCATCAGCAGTTTGTCACTCATCAGCACTTTCCATCAGAAGCTTCTAACCGACTGAAAGATCAGCAGTTTTACTATTATATTGTTTTGTTAAAGTCTTGATTTCAAGTTTCAATGTACAGACTGATGTAAGCTTATCTTAGCATAATATCTTTGATAAATATCTTAGATTACTTCAGACTTCAGTTTTGTACAATAGTCTATAAATAGATGAGTTTGTTCATCTATTTTACATATGTGATTTTGTGTAATATCTTTGAAATTATATTGAAATCCTTCAAGCTTTAAACTTATAATTTCCACTTCACATCTGAGAAACATAAACTGCTATTACTGCTTTATACTTAGATCATTTATTGTTTCTCATTTACTATTCAGTTAAGGGGGAGTAATAACTCCTCATCAAAGTGATCTTTTAGACCTTTGAACACTTAACCTTCCGCTGCTTAATAACTCTTATATAAATCTGATCAAACACATAAGTGTTCATAGAAACAGCCACTGATCCAACAACACTACCATAAATTTTTTTAACCATATTAAAAATAAACACTTGGTAGACAAGTAAGAAACAAGTACACAATAAAATATACAAACAAGGAATTTATTATTATTATTATTATTATTATTATTATTATTATTATTATTATTATTATTATTATTATTATTATTATTATTATTATTATTATTATTATTATTATGAATTAATTAATAAAGAGGAAGAAAAGATAAAAGGGGTTGAATTAATCTTACGAATGTTGATGAGAAACAGATGGGAATTGAAATGGATAATGGATTGATGGGTTAAAACATCAACAGAAGTTGAAATTATGGTGTTATGGGAATGAAGTAAAAATGTAGTAATAAGAAAAGAATTGAGAAATAGAATCAAGAAAATGTTAATAATAAGATTTGATTGATCATATGATTGATTGTAAACTGATCATCACATTCACACGTGTGTTGTGATCATCGTCAGAGAAGGACATCCACAATCAATGTGCTTCGATTGTTCTTATGCACGTGTTTCGCTTCATATGCCCATACGAAACCGTTACTAACCACTTTTTTTTTTATTATTATTATTGTTATTTTATTTTTTTTAAGATTTAAGATGTAACTAGTTTTTTTCCCGCCGCCGCAGACGACACTAAGCTCTACCCGCGGTCGTTGCCTCGGGGGACATGTATCTAACCCGTTAAGAATAAATATGATTGTGAAAAGAAACCGTCATCCGTGGGATTGGAACTCACTACCACGTAGTTAAAACGTAGGCGCTCTACCAATTGAGCTAGAACGATTTTCACGCAACAATGTAAGATAAACGATGGCCGACACACGATTTGTAGACAACGTATACAACTATTTTTCAAAAACCTTAGGTCGAACCATAGGTTTATGCTGTCTACGTCGAACGCAATTTACGGCAAGGCATGAGTTTATACTGACACGTAAGCGCGTTAGAAAATCGTTTTTTAATAAAAGAATTAAAATATGGGCTGAATTTATGGAAACACATTATGTTCTACCAGACAAATTTCGAGAATTTTATGCCGAAACATGAATTTAAACCGTGTACGTCGAAACTTGACGCGTTAATTTATACCGATTACGTCGAGGCATGATGTTGTGCCGACGCCTACGTTAAAAAAAGCACGTGCCAAAGTCTTTATTTTAGTGGAAGAATTAAATACGGGGTGAAATTGAAACGTTAGAAACTAAAGGGGGTCTAAATGACATTTTATAAACTTGCTATAAACTATGGGGGTTGAGCTGTAATTTATTCAAAGTTAAAGGGGGTGCAGAAGGCTTTACGTTACGGTTTTGTCGCATTGCGCCGACTTTCTGCTTTAAGTTTTATAGATAATATAGTTTTGTTTTCATTGATTAAACAAAACACATTACATGAACATGACAAATAAACGTGTAACAAGTCGTGCTTCAAGCCACTTGTGAATTGCAAACCCTTTTTATTATATTATATAGCATATCATTTTACAGTTTTTATTTGATTTTTTATTAAATTATTAACAGAAAATGAATTGTGAATTTTTATTTAAATGAGTTTTTTTGTATCTCTATACACTATACAAATGCTTAAAAAACATTTATGTATGACGTTTGTTTGGTGTTTTCGTACTTTCTAATTTTAGGGTGATGGAATTTTAAACGAGAAACGTAGGTGTTTTAGGGAGGTCGGGGCACCCCTCGGCTTGGCGTCGAGGCTTGTGAAGCCTCACGGCTACACGGTTCGCACCTATGGGGCTTCGATTTGTGGCTACAAAATGAGGCTTTGGGAAGCCGACGAGGGTTGAAGGGGCTTGGGTTCTCTCTCTCTCTTCCATTTAAAAAAAATCTTTAGGTTAGTTTAGGCTAAAGCATTTTCAGTGTTGGGGCTATTTGAGAGTAAAGATGACGTGGCACTGTGTTATTGGTTAGGATGGGGCTACATGGGGCTTGTGCCGCTTCCCCCCCTTAGTGGCTTTGGTATTGCTCACCTCAATACAAATTTTGATACCTTCGGGTGATGTTTTAGGTCAATCCGGACTTACGCACCACATTAGTACATTACGAACCACATTAGTACATTACCATTTATACTTTATTCTTCTTAAACTTACTTTTACATTTGCCTTGTTCTTTTTAGTCCACTTTGTTTCACTTCTTTTATTTACATGCATACTAGTAACCATATTAAGGGAACTGAATACGAAATGGACCATTTTTTAAAACTTCACCCTAAAAACAAACCATTTTTAACACACAAAAAAAGTCGAAAAACGCAACATAACTTACTCAAATTCAAAATCAATCAATACCTTCCACAAGAATCTATAAGTTCACATCTTATAATCATTGTGCCAAAATCAAAACTTCTTTCAAACACATTACTATTGTAATCAAAATCTCTTGTTGAAAGTTGAGACCCGTCTTCAACTCTTTCCAGCTTGCTTTTCTTTGGTCTTTTGAATCTTCAAAACCTTCTTCACAATCTTTTGCTCTTCAACCAAAAAGGCTCGAATAATCCTGCAACCAAAAAAAAAAAAAAACCGATTATCTAAGATGATAACATCGACTAGGTAGAAAAAAGATTGAGATTTTCTAGATCCGACAACTTCAAACCATTAACATCTAAATGGGTCGATTTGGGTTTTTGAGTTGAATTGGTTAGAAATGAAATGGTTTGAAAGTCGCACAAACAGAACAGTACTTTTTAATGCATATAACCATCTAATAAATAAGATTATTGTTTGCGGTGACTATTTGTAAACAAATTTATAGCAACGTTTCTTTTTTATAAGGAGCGTGTAAGGGAACCAAAAATTGGCCTTTTTGATAGGTAACGTGTTTTTCACACAGGCTCAAAGATAAAAAAACGCTTTCACTAGTTTGTCACCGTTACATGATTTACATGCCCAAATTAAAAGATTTCACAAACCTCTCACGAACAGCACCAGCAGATAGAACACCACCATATGCACGGTTAACCGTTCTTCTGTTCCTTGATAGCCTAGAACGTTTGTATTCTGCTGGCCTCAGGTGAGGAATCTGCAGTTAACACATCACAGCAAAGAAAGTTCAAGGAGCAATTAGAACCTGCTAGCTATTGTATAAATATGGCAATTAAGTAATTAGTAATACCATAATGGAGGATCATATTTTATGTTTAAACTAAAAAAGAAGCAAAAGCATTATATTACAACTTCATCTATCTGAATGTTTATTTAGTAATAGCTAAAGGGGGTGAAACATTTTACAAAAAAAAGGGAAAGAAACAGCAGATGTCCTAGAAAGCTCGTAAGAAAGTGACGTATAGACCTATCTTTCCAAACAAAAAGTAAAAGATTTTCCCAAACAGAGAACAAAATATTTATTTTTCTAAGGAAAGACAAAAAAGTTGAGAAGCGAGGTGAAGGTGCTAACTTCATGTATGCGAGGAGCTCAATACTTGTATATAATATATAGATGACGTTTTCTACATGCTAATCTCCATTTAGCAAATAAAATGATAAAAAATAAATACTAACTCACTTGTGACATATCTTTTTATCATTATATAATATAACTAAACAAACTCTAAATATAACTAAACAAGTTCAATGCAAGACTAACCAAAGCTCTACATACAATCAAACAAGCTCAAGAAACAAGAAGAAAGCAAGACAATGAGAATAAAAGAAAAACTCTCGAAAAAATGGGCCGTGTTTCATTTAATATACTGAGACAGGGTTTCTTCCAAGATTTTATATTTGTGCAGCTGCACTAAATCAAGATATTGAGCTAACTGTCGACTATGTACGTCAGCATTCTCTATTACAAGATTAGCTGGGCCGCCTCAAGCCTGGGGCGCGCTTTATAAACCAAGGAGACCCTACTCTTGGGCAAAATCATCAACATCCCTACTCTTTTAAAAAGTGTGCACCCACAGATTTGACAACTTCTAACGAAACAAAAACATCACAGATTCACAGCAGATAAGTAGGTGTCACAGGTTAAGTAAAAAAAAATATTTAACCATGTATCTATTTTTTTTAATCAAATTGTAGTGTTTATTCTCCATTTAATTATTATACAAACCTAGCTTTACACATCCCCCTCCGTATTTGCATTAGACCTAAAGTATCAATGTATCATACAAAGTTGCAATTTTGACTATGCTATTATGATCGCGGAGTCAAAGCTACAAGCCTTGTAGTAGCAAAAGACATCACTTATACATATAACCCTTCCACCTATAAACAAACTACTTACAGGATGCCATATGTGCCATTAAAGTAAATAAATATTTGAACTCATGGCAGTCATATCTGCAATATTTGATCAAACTAGTTCTGATTTCAGAGGGTCACAATATTCAGATTCAGGACAGCAAGGGAGTCAAATTCAGATACGATGTCAAATTCAGTGATTAATTCTGACTTTCTGATTTTAGAAGCCCAGAGAACTAAGGTAGCATTCGTTTCACGGAATAGAATGGAATCTGAAATTGAGCAACAACACACGGAAGGGAATCTACATTCCAATTCCATCCAGATTTCGTTTCATTCTGTGAAACGAACACACCATCATTCCATATAAAATTCCAGCTCTCGTGCAAATTCCATTTCCGGTCCCATTACATTTCAAGAAACGAACGGTACCTATGATCCAAGAAACAAATAATACCTAATTGAATTGTAATAATTCATCCTAAATCCCTAACTTAAATCAAATAAATACCTAATTCCACATATCAAATATAAAAGTATAACTATAAAATTATAAAAAAACACACAATCAAATGTCTCAAAACTTGCATTATTACCCCTTGGATTCTTTTTCCAGTGACAGGACACTTAGGACCGCTAGCTCTCTTCTTAGTAGTCTGGTACACCAGCTTTCCACCTATAAACAAATTACCAATAAAATCAATCAACTATTATTATTATTATTATTATTATTATTATTATTAATTGTTGTTATTATATATTTACCAGTAACATGAATGAATTATTATTATTATTGTACCTGGGGTTTTGACGACCCGGTGCTGATTGGATTTGGTGGCATAGCTGTGGCGTTTGCGGTAGGTTAGACGCTGCACCATCTTTGGGGTTCAGATGGAGATGGAGGCTTCAGGGGTTGCTAATGGAAGAAGATGATAAACCCTTGATCGTTTGCTGCTACCCTAGATCTGACGGTTATCTATGGTTCTCATCAACGGTTCGGATTGATTTGTTTTTTTTTTATTATTATTTACTAGCTTTTATCCCGGGAGTGTCCCGGGGTTCAAAAATATAACAATTCTAATAATACTAATACCAATAGTAATAATTATTACTCTTATAGTTAAATAAATAAAAAAATAACATTGCTATAAGGTGACACCATGTGTTGTAGTGTTGCGCGATTCTTTCTCGTAGCTTCTCTTGATGAAGTATACCTATCCATCTTTAGAAGAGTAAAATTCCAATAATAGCATGACGATTGGGCTAAATTTCAACATTGTATATAAGAACCTGGTTTAAAAGAAAAAACATGATTAATAAATAACCTGAACACTTTGTGTTTTTTTTCCTGTATGAACGAAACCCCATAAAAAATAGTGGTTTTTTCTCCGTTTTTTATATAGCACTATGGTACTCGTTGGAAAGATAATAAAACGCTCGTTAATTTGGTGTAATTTTTTTCTTTAAAAAATCTCGTATATAAAAGATATTAACATTTAAAAATGATGGAAGGAAACATTAGAGAGAGAAATCTAAATTTGTTTTTAAATTCTTAAAGAGATTAGGGTTAGATAAGTGTAGCAAAATGGATAAAAACAAAATAATAAAAAAATAAATTAAAAACTCGCACCTTAACGTGCCACGTGGCACATTCAAAGGAGGGTTGAGGCCTCCATTGAATGTCACCTCATCAATATTCAATTCTTTTATTATAAGTTATTATAGATTATAGATTTTGGAATTTTTTTTCTTAAAGTTAAGATTTGTTAGTTGTAATACGAAATAATGCTACCAACTTAGGGGTGTGATAGTCCGGTTTTCACGTTTTTAAGATCAAACCGTGAACCAGAACGTTAGGAACAATTTTTTATTTTTATAAACAAAAATTAAAACGTAGATTTTGTAACCGAACCGTTAGTAATGGTTCGGTTCCGGTTTGGTATCACAGTTTGGGCTTTTGTAAACATGTAGAATTTCTCATCTTTAGGGTGTTATTGTATTCTTTGAATGTTTGTTTTTTTACGTCTGAAATCTGAATGTCCATTTGGTTTTAGTATTTGCAAACTTCTAGATGTAAAATGGGGGTTGCTTTACTAGAGTTTAGGATGTGAAAATAGGTTAGCTCAACTAAATCAGGTATATATAGGGGTGTAAATGACACGTAGCGGCTCGGGATCGGTTCTTTTAAAAGCTCGAACGAGCCGAGCCTTAACGAGCCCGCGCCCGAGCCTGAAATATGGCTCGTTTAGTTATCGAGCCCGAGCTCGAGCCCTGGATACAAAGCTCGATTGGGCTCGCGAGCCTAATCGAGTCTTAACGAGCTAGAGCCCGAACCCGAGCCCGAGCCTAAGTTACAGCCGAGCCTAAGTTATAGCCGAGCTTTTGTGAGCTCGAGCCGAGCTTTTGAGCTCGTTTGAGATTCTCAAATCACCTCGAGCCGAGCCGAGCTCGAGCTTTGGATTCTGCTAGCGAGCCGAGCTCGAGCTCAAGATTATAGGCTCGAACCGAGCCGAGCTCGAGCTTCACAAAACCTTAACAAGCCCGAGCCGAGCCCAGTCAGGCTCGGGCTCGGCTCGGCTCGTTTACAACCCTAGGTATATACTCTTTATTTAGAGACAACTCTCCCGTGATTTATAAATTATATAAATATTTTCTAAATTTATTATCATATATGGTTCGGTCTGGTTTATTTGGTTGGTTTTTTGTATAAACTGTTAACTAAACCGTTCACTACGGTTTGAAAATATTGAAACCGACTAACCAAAAGTTAAATAAAAAAAATCGATCGTAAAACCAAACCAATGACCGGTTTGGATGATCTCGCGGTTTGAAACCAAAACGTGAACACCCCTACTACCAATTACTTAGGGGGACGGGGCGCCACCAGAATAGTCACGGGTACACCACTACCAGTACGGTAACACCGCCGCCACCCATGCTGGTAGTGGTCCCGTGAACCAAATTTTGGTTCTAGTTAACGGGCTGGTACCCGTGATTTTTCTCTCAATGTATCTATCTCTCTCTCTCATTGATTGTGGGTAAATAATCAGTGAAGTGTTGCCTCCAAAAAAATGTTTTAGTGAAGGAAATCAGTAAAGTGTCGTGACAGTGTAGGATTTATTGAAATCGGTGAAGTTGAAAAAACTCACGGGTATTACCCCGTCCCCCCTTAGATGAGCAAGTATTGCACAAAGGGTTCTTAGAGGGTGTTTGGGATTGCTTGTTTAACTCCAATAGTGTTTTTCAAAAGCAGTTTTTAAAAAAAGTTTTTGAATTAACTTTTGTGGTGAAAAAGTTAATAAATTATTTTTTAAAATTGTTTTTAAGCTTATTCGTGTTAAATAAACAAAAGGAGTAAAAGGTGAATAGTTTAATACTTTTATATTCAAAAAGCCAAAAGTAGTTTGACAAGTCAGGTTTTTGTGGCTTTTAAAAAATAATTTTTTAACTAAGACCAAAAAGCCAAAAGAAAAAAACATGTTTAACAAAGAAAAACAACTTAGTTTTTGGAAAAGCCAATAAGTCAATAAGTTGTTTTTAAACTAAATACCAAACATGCTGGAAATGGTAGGAAGGAAGGAGAAGACGACACGTAGTATGGCCGTTATTGTTGGGGATGGTTAATTCAGCCATTTTGCACTAACACGCGTGTTGGTAGTGAAAATCCTCAGGATGATTTTACCTCATATTCTTTGTGTGACATCCTTAGGATGCTGAAGGACTAAGCAGGGTTCAGGATGTAACTGCGTTTTATCATATGTGCGTCCTGAATATGGACTAACATATTAACTTCTTATGATATTATTGCAGGTACAATCAACCAATGATAAGGACTTGTAACTCTTTCTCAATGACTATATTGCTTAATTAAGTCAAAGAAGTTGAAGATGATAGAGACATACGTGCAACTCAAGTCTAAGTTCAACGAAAGGGTCAAATATGTAACCGACGATCATTAATAATAGGCGAAGAACAAGGAAACCGCTATACCAACGACTAACTCAGTTGAAACAGCTCCAACGATCACTTGAATCATTCATGGAGCATAACTAAGATAGCGGATTACATGGGATCCTCCATTTGTTTTCGTGTAACTATATATAGGGGATGATTGACGAGTATAGGACACATTCTGCGCACTTGATCAACACTTAATACTCTGTTACTCATTATAGAACACCTGATACTCTCTCACACACAACACAATCATTGTAATCGTAGAACACTCGTCCATCATTCATCCAAAGTTGTAACCTTTTTTACCATTTTTAATATTAACAAACAAGGCAGGGTCTTAGACTCATCCCGAGGTTTTATGCCAGCGATCATCAAGTGATCAAGGGCTTTCCTCGTACATCGAGTGTTGTTCTTTGTTTCTTTATACTTATATTGCTTGTTTTACCATTATGCTAAACAGTTACATCCTCAGGATATAACTGTCCATCCTGAAATATACCTTTGCCATCCTGAGCATAGTTGTCATATTATTGTTTCTTTAACATCTTAACGTACCATTTTCAGAATAAAACTAGACCTTTAACATATTTGCACATATTTAGCACTCTACCTCACTTTTTCTAATTTGGAAAACAAAATTATTTTTACTGAGTAATTTTTGACCAAAACATTTTGGCGCCCACCGTGGGGCAAGTGGTGTTATTTTTAATAAAAACTTTGTTAAAAATTTTCCTTAATCAATTCATTTAAAAAATCTTGACAACTATGGCTTCCAACCAGAAATCTGTTTCCTCATCCATGCCATCTTCAACCTCTACCAGAAATAAAACATTGCCACCCCCACCTGCATTCCCAAAAACTTCCACTTCTCAAACTCCTCCTAGACCAGCATTGGGGACATCTGGACTCACTCCTCCTGTCTTGGTATCAAATGATGAGATCCTCTCCATGTTTACACAAATGAAGGATCAAATGAAGAGGCAACAGGATACAAATCAGATGCTGATGAGAGAGATTCAATCTCTCAAGATATCTTCGAAGAGACCAGTTGAGGATGTAACGACACCAATACAACCCAGAGTTTTAGATTTCAACTCTACCATCTCCGGGGGCAATTATCAAGGAGATTTCATTCCTATGAATACAAGATTCTCTGTTCCTGAGACTATCACAGCACCCAGGATGACAACAACCAGGGATCCTGGATATACACCTGAACCATCCCGAGGATACAACAAAAATGGAAACAATTTAAGTTCAAGTAGTTTTGCTACTAACGATGTTGCTTCTTTGTAAGATACATGTATAAGCCCAAAATTGACAAGGGAGCTTCAAAAGATCAAGGATATGGTATCTAGTGTACCAAGGATAATACAACCGATCCCCGAAGTATTATCAGCATGTCACAGGGTGTCTCGTTTTGCACCTCCAATATGTGACGCAGAGATTCCAAAAAGATTCCAGACTCCAAGCATGAAGCTTTATGATGGATCCACAAATCCTGAAGAGCATGTAGCACAATACAAGGAAAGGATGGAAATAAATCCAATTCCTACTGACCTCAAGGAAGCATGCTTGTGTAAAGGATTTGGCTCCACCCTCACTGGTCCAGCCTTAAAATGGCTCCTAAGTGTTCCACCCTATTCTATTACTTCCTTTGCACATTTGATTAATATGTTTAATAACCAATTTTCTTGTAGCCGAACGTTTGACAAGTGACTTGTACACGGTGACTCAGCCACAGGGAGAATCATTAATGGTGTATATCACCAGGTTTGGAAAGGAAGCACTTGACATCCCAAACATGGATGTCACAATGGCAGTGCAAGCATTCAAGATGGGACTACAAAGAGATTCATCTTTCTACCAAAAAATGGTGATGAATCCTTGTAGGAACTTTGATGAAGTCAGAAACAGGGCTCTAAGATTCATTCGTCTTGAGGATGATAAGAAAATCCACGAGAGGATAGAAGCATCCTCAAGATACAACAATCCTAATCGAAAATCCACTCCCACATACGAAGCTTATAAGAATAAACCATATGCTAGACCTGATAACAAAAAGGACAATGTGGTTGAGGATGACGATGAAGAGGATTGTCCTAAACTTTCAGATTATTGTTTTTCTGTGGATGTAACAGGACTAATGTATGTTATGAAGGATCTTGGAGATAAAGCAAGATGGCCAAGGAAGGATGGAAGGATAAATCAAAATGGTGTGCCTTCCATGAAGATTTTGGCCACATTACTGAGGATTGCATTGTCTTGAGAAAGGAAATAACATATCTTCTAAGTAAGGTTCATCTTAAGGATCTCCTAGGCAAGAAGAAGCCAAAGATTCAGGATAGCACTACATCCCAGAAAGAGCAACATCTCCAACCAAAGATGCTGGCATAATTAATTTCATTTCAGATGGATCAGATATTTGTGGAACATCCTACTCAGCAGCTAAAAGGCATGCAAGAGAAATAAAAAAAAAGAGAGAGAAAGACCCACAAAGACTACCATCCTAATAACTTCAAAAGTGATTAGCTTTGAAGAAGAAGATCGAGAGAATATCCTTGACCCTCACCATGATGGTTTAGTTATAACTTTATATATTTCTAATCATTTTGTTCGTAGGATACTAGTAGATGGTGGGAGTTCAGTCAACATTATCCAACTAGAAGCTCTTCAGAGGATGAACATCCCAGAAACTGAAATAGTCTCCAGGTCATCAGTCTTGGTTGGCTTCAGTGGAGAGACCAAAAGCACAATTGGTGATACCAAACTGCCTGTATATGTCAAGGGGGTAAACTCTATCCAAAGATTTTGTGTGATAGACTCTTTATCCTGCTACAATGTTATCCTGGGAAGACCTTGGATACACGACATGAAAGCACTTCCATCAACATATCAACAATGTGTAAAGTTGCCAACTCCTCGGGGAGTCGTCAAAGTAAACAGGGACCAGCAAGAAGCCAAGGATTGCTACACAATGTCAATGAAGGCTTCATCAAGACAAGCATAACAATTACAGAAGGATGTACAGTGTTATCCTCAGGATGTCAAAGCACATCCTGACCAGGATGTAAAGGCTGTATGTCTCAATGAAAACAACAAGGATATCACTGTGAATTTGGTAAGAACATCCCTAATGATATTGAACAATCTTTAATTTCATTTTTAAAATGCAGGATGTCGACATTTGCATGAAAACATGAGGATATGACTGGCATCTCCAAGGATGTCATTACTCATAAGCTTGGAATTGACAAAAGCTTCAAGCCCATCCAACAAAAACGAAGAAAATTTGCACCAGAAAGGAATGCCATAACACAAGAAGAGGTGGACATATTATTAAAGTCCAAGATGATAAGGGAAGTCAAATTCCCAAGATGGCTTGCAAACTTGGTAGTGGTACAAAAGAAAAATAGGAAATGGAGAGTGTGTGTAGACTACACAGACCTCAATAAGGCTTGTCCTAAAGACTCATTTCCACTTCCACACATAGACTCAATGGTAGATGCAACACCATGCCATGAGATGTTAACCTTCATGGATACATTCTCAGGATTTCAACAAATCCAGATGGAACTAGACGACCAAGAGGATACTGCATTCATGACCCCATCAGGTATTTACTGTTATATTGCTATGCCATTTGGATTGAAAAATGCAGGTGCAACATACCAGAGGCTAGTGAATATGAAGTTCAAAGAAAAGATTGGGGACAGAATGGAAGTCTACATCGATGACATGGTAGTCAAATCCAAGAAGGCAGAGAACCATCTCCAGGATCTCAAAGAAGCATTTGACATCCTGGATGCCTACAATATGAAGCTAAATCTAGCCAAATGTCACTTTGGGGTTGGTGCTGGAAAATTCCTTGGATATCTAGTAACCAAGAGAGGCATAGAAGCAAGTCCCGAGCAAATTAAAGCCATCCTGGATTTGAAAACTCTAGCAAATCTTAAGGATGTGCAGAGGTTGACTGGCAGGATAGCAGCTTTAAACAGGTTCATCTCAAAATCGTCAAAGAAATGCAAAGAATTCTATGACATCCTGAAGAAGAACAAGAAATTTGACTGGGGACAGAAGCATGAGGAAGCACTGCAAAAATTAAAGCAATATCTTGCAGCAGCTCTACTTCTGATGAAGCCTGAGGATGGTGAACCTCCATCCTTATACCTTGCTGTATCTGGTAATGCAATCAGTGCAGTATTGGTGAAAGAATTTGAAGGACAACAACATCCGGTCTACTATGTAAGTAAAACCCTATTAAATGCTGAAACCAGGTATTCACATCTTGAAAAACTTATTTTAGATTTAATAATGGCATCTACCAAGTTAAGGCATTATTTTGAAACACATAGGATACATGTTCAAACTAGTTACCCTATTAAAAATAGTTCGTTTCGTTTAAGGCTAAAACGAAACGGGTGACCTATTAGGGGTTCGATTCGTTTAATTTTATTATTATGTTTTGTTGTTGTGTTTTATTTATTGTAAATAATCTAGATAACCCAAAATAAATAAAATTTTCACAATCATGGCAATGGTTTTATTAAAACAAGTTTTATAAAATTGAAAAGCATATTTAATAAAAGAGTTTTATTAATATTAAAACAAGTCCATTCGCGATAAAACAACCAATATGTATTTAAAACTATACCGTGTCGAGTGTTGAAAGGAGTTTCAATTATCACAGATTATATAAAATTGGATTTTATAAACTATTGTGTGACTCGCATCATGCTACGAGTCATTCAAAATATTTATGGTAAATATTAAAAGAAATCCCAATTTTAAATTGATGTTTTATGCCACCCTTAACGAGTTAACACTTCATTCTAAATCGAACCCAAAATGTTAGTGCTAAACCCTCCATCTGGGCGTTGATCGTGAAAGAAGGTAATCATCGCGTTTCCTGTGTAACATAGGTCGGTGTTACAGTTAACGGTAAAGGACCAAACATCGCTTGTACGTCAAGTGGGCATAGTTGGGGTTAAACATACATCGCACTTAGAGATAACCCGAAATGGAGAGTTGTGTAGTGGACACAATTAACAATAGTTGTTTACCTACCTAATCATACCATTGGACAGTGCTATGGCAGTTCACCGTGTATTGATGAATCGGGGTCTCATCCTAACTAACTTTGCTATTGGACATAAACTAAATTAGGACATTTAAAACATAAAATACTAATACGTTAATTTTGAACTTTGTAGATGTCAACTGAAAACAATTCCGCCTCCCAATTCTCTCTCAAGTCCATCTTAGAGAAGGACAAACAGAACCACTCCAACTTCATGGACTCACCGCAACTTGAAAATTGTTCTCAAGGCGGAGAACAAGTTGTATGTTCTTGAAACGCCAGTCCCTGATGAACCCATCAATAAGGACTTTGTTGCTTATAGAAACTACTCTAAGGACTTTGATGACACTTTGAAAGTCTCATGTCTGATATTAGCATCCATGATCCATGAACTTCAAAGGACCATGGATGAGATGATGGCATACGAGATGAATCAGCACCTGGTGGAAATGTTCCAACAGAAGGCACGTCATGAGAGGTTTGATGTGTTGTGATTACTCATAACCCTCGTATGCAAGAGGGTACATCAGTTAGCACTCATGTGCTAAAAATGAAGGCATATGTTGATCACTTGGCTCGTCTAGAATCCCCCTTGAGCGATGAGTTAGCTGAGGATATTATCCTAAACTCATTGCCCAAGTCATATGATCAGTTCATTATGAACTAAAGTATGAATGGGATGGAAAAGACACTTGCAGAGCTGCATCAAAAGCTCAAAACTGCTGAGGTGAACATACCTAGCAAAACTGCACCAGTGCTAATGATCAGGGAGGGTCATGTTAAGAAACCTAACACCAAGAATAAGGGCAATCAGGGCAAAGGGCAAATCTGTTGCCAATAAGAAACCTCTAAAAGATGCCAAGTGTTTTCATTGTGATGAAACTGGGCATTGGAAGAGGAATTGTGCTAAGTATTTAGCTTAACTGAAGCAAGCCAAGGCTTCTGGAGGAGAGTCCTCCGGTATATATGTTATTGAAATCTTCGCTTTTTCTAGCAAAACATGGGTGTTTGACACAGGATGTGGTTTCCACATTTGTAATGTTTTGCATGGACTAAGAAAGATTAGAAAGCTGAAACAGGGCGACTTGGAGGTCCATGTTGGCAATGGACAGAGAGTTGTTGTGAAGGCAATAGGAGAATATGTTCTTTTACTTCCTTCTGGTTTAGAACTTGTTTTGAACAATGTTTATTACATTCCTAGTGTGACTAGAAATACTGTTTCAGTTTCTGCTTTGCGTTGACAAGGTTTTAATTATCATTTTAAGGGTGAATTTATTTCTGTGTATTTTTGACGATATGTTTTACTTTGATGCAAAACCAAATAATGGGGTCTATGAGATAGAAATCCAAAACGATAACATATAATGCAACATCTCTCATAAACATAATAAGTTGGACTTTAATGACACGTATATGTGGCATTGTAGACTTAGTCACATAAGTGAGAATCGTGTTAAACAACTCAAAACCGCAGGAATCCTAGATTCCAAGGGTTCAGATTCGTTTGGAAAATGCGAATCATGCTTGAGTGGAAAGTTAACAAAAGCACCTTTTTCAAATGTTGGAGAAAGAGCTAATGATCTGTTAGGACTTGTACATACAGATGTATGTGGTCCATTCAGGACAATGTCAAGACATGGAGAAAGATACTTTGTTACATTTACTGATGATTTCAGTAGATACGGTTATGTTTATCTTATGAAGCATAAACATGAAACTCTTGAAAAGTCCAAGGAATACCAAAACAAAGTAGAAAATCAGCTAAATAGAACTATTAAGATGCTTTGATTAGATCGAGGCGGTGTAGTCCCAAAATACTAATTTTGAATCCACAACACTTGACAACAACAACTGGAGGCGGCTGTGTACTCAGCCTGAGCGGTGGAGATAGACACTGTTGTCTGCTTCTTGCTCTGCCAAGACACAAGCCTATTTCCCAGAAATTCACAGCCACCAGAGACAGATTTTCTGTCAATCCTGCAACCTGCATGATCACTATCAGAGTACGCAATTAGGTCAAAATTATCACTCTTAGGATACCATAAACCGAGTTTTGGCGTTCCTTTGAGGTAGCGGAAGATTCTTTTTACTGCAGTTTCATGAGATTGCTTGGGATTTGACTGAAAGCGAGCACAGCATCCAACTGCCCACATGATATCTGGTCTGCTAGCTGTGAGATACATCAAGGATCCAATCATTGAACGATATGTGTGAGGGTTCACAGAAAGGCCTTGAAGATCTGGTACAAGTGTTGTTTGAGCAGCAAAAGGAGTGTTGGACGGCTTGCAGTCAGACAGGTTGTACTTTGCCAAAATGTCTCTTGTATACTTTGCTTGGTGAATGAGAATGCCGTCTTCTTTCTGCTGGACTTCAAGACCTAAGAAAAATGACAGTTCTCCCATCATGCTCATTTCAAACTGAGACTTCATAATGCTTTCGAATTCCCTGCACAGATTTTCGTCAGTTGAACCAAAGATAATATCGTCAACGTATATTTGAACAAGAATAGAGTGTTTGTTGACTTCTTTGGTAAACAAGGTCATATCAATCTTCCCTCTTGTCTATCCGTTTTGCAACAAATATGAAGACATGGTCTCATACCAAGCTCTAGGAGCTTAATGGAGACCGTAGAGAGCCTTGTCCAGCTTGTAGTATTTGTTGGGATGATGAGGATCTTCAAAGCCCGGTGGTTGACATACGTAGACTTCTTCCTTGATTTTCCCGTATAAGAAAGCACTCTTCACATCCACCTGAAAAACTTTGAAGTTTCTGTATGATGCATATGCCAAGAAGGTGCGAATGGCTTCAAGTCGAGCAACCGGTGCGAAGACTTCCTCATAATCAATCCCTTCCTGCTGACGAAACCCTTGAACAACCAGACGAGTTTTGTTCTTGATCACCACACCACGTTCATCCATTTTGTTGCGAAAAACCCATCTCGTTCCAATAGGATATTTTCCTTCAGGCAGATCCACGAGCTCCCACACCTTGAGTTTTCTGAATTGAAAGAGCTCTTCCTGCATGGCCTCTACCCAGCTTGCATCTCTGACTGCATCTTCAATGCTGAAAGGTACCGTTTGGGATAAGAATGCTGAGAGAGCGGTGTTGAGCTTGTCTGTCTGATTTCTTGTAAGAACACCCTCATTGATTGGTCCAATGACGTTTTCAATGGGATGGTTCTTTGAAGATTTGTATCCCATGTTTTCTTCTTCTTGCACTTGTGGAGGTAGATTTGAGAGGTGATCTCCAGGTGTGGATGAGCTGGATGGTTCATCTACATACTGCTGATTTGGCGGTGTTCCTTCTGCATTTGAAGTGCTTTCAGGAATGTGAGAGGTCTCAGCAGCTGTATCACCATTCATAGGTTGAGGAGGAACAATTGGATCCGCGACAAGAGGAGAAAAGCGAGTGGTGAACGGGGCAATGTCATCGTCAGAAGAGTAAAGAATATTCCCAAAGGGAGATGAATTTGCTGCTTGACTTTCATGAGTTTGATCTGTAGGAACTTGATGTTCAGGTATGACAAAGTGATTGAAAACAACATCCACGTCAAAGAACCAGTCAGGACCGGTTCCTGCATTAGTGGAGTGAGATTCTTGCCAGTCAACGTAGAACGATTCGAGAACCATCTTGGTACGTTTGTTGTATACTCGATAAGCTTTTTGACTTGAAGAGTATCCAACGAAGAAGCATTCGTCTCCAACAGCATCAAACTTCATGATATTCTCAAAGTTGTTCAGAAGAGTGCAGGAACATCCAAACGGCCTGAAATAATCGATGAGAGGTTTTCTTTTAAAAAGCAATTCATAAGCAGTTTTCCCGCGCGGCTTGACAATCAAGACTCTGTTAAGAACATAACAGGCGGTATTCACAGCTTCTGCCCAGAAGATGATTGGCAACTTTGAGTCAATGAGCATGGTTCTGGCAACTTCAATGAGTGTACGATTCTTCCTTTCAGCCACTCCATTTTGCTGAGGAGTCCTTGTAGCACTATATTGAAGATGAATTCCTTTCCTGCTGCATAATGTCATAAAGCTTTGGTTCTTGAATTCTGTTCCTTGATCACTTCTGATAGACTTTACTTTCAACTTGATTATGTTCTCGATCAAAGGAACAAACAGCATCAAAATCTCAGCAGCTTCACTTTTAAACTCCAAGAAGTACACCCATGTGAAGCGAGAAAAGTCATCTGTAATCACCAAACAGTAAGACTTTTTACCCAAGCTTTTAACACTAATTGGACCGAATAGATCCATATGCAATAATTGAAGGGGAGAGTCAATTGAGTTCACTGTTTTGGACTTATGCGATTTTTTGTGTTGTTTTCCTTTTGCACATGCTAAACATTTTTCAGAAAAAGGGAATTCCTTGGAAGGAAGACCTCTAACTAGATTTAGTTTAGAAAGTTTGTTCATATTTTTAAAGTTCACATGCCCTAATCGCCTATGCCATAACAGTGACTCTGACTCAGATGCCTTTGATAGTAAGCAGGTCATTGGGTAATCAGACTTGGCATCTCTCTTGTTTATCACATATGTGTTATTCTACCTAGGGGCTTTCAACATGATCATGTCGGTGGGTGGTTTAAATCCTGGCTTAAGGAAGATGCACTCCATGTCGTTGAACAACACTGAGATTCCTTTGTCACAGACTTGTGATACGCTCAACAGATTGTAGCACAATTCTGGAACATAGTTGACATCTTCTAGTGTTAGTGCGTCAGAGACCACATCTCCTATGCCAACGATCTTTCCACCCTTCTCATTTCCAGCGAACGCCACAAACTCTCCATCAATGAACCGATAGTTCTTGAGGAGTTCTTTTAACCCAGTCATGTGTCTTGAAGCGCCGCTGTCGACATGCCAAAGATATCTCATAAGAGCTATCAACCATTTTTGTAGTTTATTCTGCAAAACGAAACAAAAGAAAAACAAAGATAAACTAAAGAAAATCTATGTACAATCACGACTCAGACATTCAGTCAAGTGACTTTAGGAATCCAGGTCTGTTTTAGTTTTGATCTGTCGTGATTTTCACCCAAAATTGACTCTTGTCTTTTCCAAATTTGAGTATTTTTAACAAAACTTTTCACGGTTTCTTGAAGATTTTTGATCTGATCAGAAAAAGAGTTTTGTGATTTGACATCTTTCTGCAGTTTAGGTTTCAAGTGACAGTTTTTGACCACGTGACCCTCATTTCCACATCTGAAGCATTTTGAATTCTTAGGCTTGATCTTAGGTGAAGATCTGGATGATGATGGTTGTGATGTTCTTTTCTTGAGCTTGTCTGAGCAGGAGCTTTCACTTGAACTTGATTCATCCTTGTTGCTTCTTGATTCTTCATTTGTGTTGTAGTCAGGTATGCTGATGTTGCTCTCTGTATCACTTAGTGATTCTTCAGAACCTGATACATCTGTGGATGAAGGGAAAAACTCTGGGATTTCCTCAGTGAGAAATTTCCCAAACCTGTTAAGCTTTAGTTCTGGTACAAACACAGGCGGTTTACATGAATGTTTATCATCAGAGAATGCAGCATTAAGATCAACACATACTGGCATAACATTGTCAACACAAACATTTGAACGTCTGATAGGATTCTTCCTATCATCAGGGGCCACATCACCCTTTAAATCTAGTTTAGAAGTTAAATTAATACAGTCATCCGGCCTAGATAAACTATTACAGTTATCCATCCTAGATAAACTATTACATTCATCCAAATTAGTTAAAGTATTACAGTCATCCAAAATCAAATTGTTTTTAGACTTTTCATTGTTCCAGATGAACCAATTCACTGTGGAGTAATTGGCACCTGGATGTCCTAACCCCACTGTCTGCCCACCACAACTTTCATCATCTTCCACCCGAGCCTGTTGGGTCACATCTGCATCGCTTTTACTTATGTTAGCATTTGACCCAGATTCATCACATTTGTTTTCAAAAAGATCATTTTTTGGATGAGGAGTTGGAATGGGTATGTATTCACTTCCGCTTAAGGGTAAGAATAGTGATCTTTCGATTCCATTCTTATCCTTATACCCAATTCCATCCTTTACAAATGATTGCCTTGAGCAATCAACGATATCAGTATGAGCCTGTTTGCTTACATTCCATTTGTCAATAATGATTTGAAGACGAGTTGTTTCATTTCTAGATTTTTCTAATTTTGAGGTTAAGTCATTTATTAGAAAATCCTTTTTGAGAACAAATTCTTTTAGAGTCTGCATTTCAGCGAGAGTAGCATTCAACTTTCGTTGATATGCCCACTCGTTTTCTTTCATTTCGGAATTAATTTTTCGGATATCATCCATTTCTCTTAAAACCCTTCTGTTGTGTGACAAACAGTAAGCAACAGCTGTAACACACCTAGGTGATCACAGCTTTGATTTTATTTCAAGAGGAATGTTTACCATATCTTTCTCCTCAGCTTTCTTGGGTGCACTTTCCATCTTTTCAGCAGCTTTCTCAGGGGATGTCTTCTCAGCTATCAAGGCCTCCTCTCCAGTCTGATCTTTCTTCTTCTCAGCAATCAGCACACTCTTCAGTCCTGCATTCTTTAGCATCTCACCCTTTATCACCTCAGTTGATAACCCTTCTAGCGAATTTACACCGTTTGAGGATTTGGTGCAAATTTTGGCCATCAGGGCTTTGTTTACTTCAACTTCGGCTGCAGCTGCCTCTTCTCCCCAATCAAAATCTTCAACAACCAGTGCCTTCTGTGGTTCCTTCTCATTTCCCTCATTTCCATCAGTGATGGCCACCAACCTCTTAGCAGGCTTGATTTCAGCTTGGTTCAAAGTGGGACATTCATATTTGAAATGCCCAAGAACTTTGCAGTTGTAACATCTAATCTTTGACTTGTCAAAACCAGCTTTACCCATGTTCAGTGGCCAACTTGGTGACCTGTGGATTCAGTGTCTTCGCTGCCTTTTTTGAGTACATCGCTGCTTTACCTGAACTTGAACTTCCACCACCCAATGAGTCCACATATGGATGTAATGAACTTGAACCCATCTCACCAATCGGAGTCATCAATGCCAGATTCTTCATTGCACTGCTAGAGGTGTGATTGAAAGATTTTAGCTAAAACAGGAATATATGATCATACAAGTAACAAAACCAGGTGCGGAAACCCTAGTTATGAACAAACTGATAAAACTCGGATCAAAACACAGTAAACATCATTTTCAAAGCTTTTTCCATAGATTAACATTCATAAAAACTTGTTACAATGAGTATCCTAGTTAATCTAATCAATCCAGACACTTTCACAAAATCACCTAGAACCTGACCACAACACACACTTCAACTAAAACTCTCTATAACTCAAAAACTCACAAAATCTATTTATAAAGTCTGCACATTCGCCCACTTGTGATGGTCGAATGTGGAATTCTTCCACATTCGCCCACACTAGGGTACGAATGTGTTCTTCTGATCAGCTTCAATCTACCTTCGCCCAGAACTACTCCACCTTCGCCCAATACCTTCTACATTCGCCCACTTTGTTCCCACTTTCAATCCATCAGCAAATCTCTAACATATGTTAACTTGTAGATCCAATCACTAGTCGCACTTCGTGCATCTACAAACTCCCCCTCGACTATTGATTGGATCGTTTTCTGTCTTCGTCCATTGCCTTGTTCAACAAGTAAATTCTGAGCTGCTTCTTTTGCTCTTTAGTCATTTCAGGCTCCAACTTTCTTTTCACTGGTTTTGACACATTAGCCATCTTCACCATTTTACCAAGTTTAGCATCCAAGTTGCTCCCCGAGTTTATATCATATGCAAAACAAACTCCCACAACTTGAGTATACTTCTTAGCCTGTTCAGCATCATTGGGATCATGATGAATCGGATTGTAGAAAAGCATGATGATGTCTTCGAAAGTACAGCTTATCAACCACATAGGATCAAATACATGAACATGCTTGTATTTGTCCTTCCCATCTCTCAATACAATCACTGCTTCAGCCTTCCTCCAATCATAGTACCAAAATATAAAGTCAGCACTGAAATGTTGTGGCATAGGCATCAAAGGTATCTTTCTCATCACTTCAGGTGCTTTGTAGATCAAAGTTACCCTCTTCAAACCAGTTTTAGGATCAATATCCCTGTGAACTTTCCTTCTGGGATATTGAGGCTTAAACCTGTTCCACTTAGTCCTGCTCTCCCAGACTAGCTTATCAGCACACCAACCAACATGATTATTATTCACTGAAGCTCCAGACATTTGGAATCTGCAAAGATCTCTGACCGCCCAGTACGGTAGAGTTAGCAAATCAATGAATCTGTAGAAATACAGAATTCCTGATTCCCATTTGGCAGCTAAACACTTCAGTCTCCCCAAATATGTCCACCCAAGAGCTCTGCTTTTGAACTTCGCATTATGAAATATATAAAAACTTCCTTGAGCTTCAGGCTTCGGTCGGTTTTCATCCATTTCCTTTAACTTCTTCAAGTAAGTCTTCAATTCATCAGATTGACTTGAAGATTGTTGCTTATCAGCACCAAACACCTTCTCAACAAACTCTTCACTCCTCTTCTTAGCTTTCTTCTTCGCTGAAGTGTTTGGTCTTTCTGTGAAGTCTGGAAATATCACATCTTCATCAGTCTGTCTGAAGTACTGTGGATATTCCTCATGTGTAATATCTTCAATCTCCACTTCATCCATCTCTGGAGTATTCTTATCATCTGAGTGATTTCCAATATCCTTTTCAGGAATATTTGGAATCGACTCATCCATCACAAACTCCTCAAATGATTTCCCTACTCTCTGTGCAAGACCATCAAGAATTTCTTTAGCCACAGTAGCAGGTACTTCACCTTCCTCTAAATCAGGATCGTTATACTCCAGCTCATATCTCATGTCATCAGTCTGGAAAATCTCAGCAAAACGACCTGTGAACTCTATAGTCCATTCTCTTTTCTCCAACATATCTCTGTATACTTTCTTTGCATCATCATTCAGAGATCTCACCTTTTCGTTCCAAAAGATACTTTCATCTGAATCTGTATTCCCACCTTTCTTCTTTTTGGAATTAGATTCTCCAGCATCCTTCTTTGGTGTTCTCTTCTCGAAAGTAAACTTGCTCGTGTCATCTCCTCCTTCATCATCATCACTATCACTACTATCATCATCATTCTTACTCCCAGACCCCTCAGCATCATCATCATCTTCTTTATCACTTTTCTTACTCTCCTCATCATCACTCTTCTCAGACTCATCATCTTCCTCATCATCATCTTTTTCTTTCTCCGAATCAGAAGGCTCAAAGTCTACCTGTTCTTCCTCTTTTTCCTTATATTCTTCACCTTCTTTCAGTTTGGGTGCTTCATTATACAAACTATCTAACAAATCACTAAGGCGTTTGTTTTCAGCCTTTAGTTCTTTGTTATCCTCTTTGATCACCTTAATCATACTCTTGTTCCTTGAACATTTACCCTCAAGCTTCTTATTATCAGCTTCCAGTTTCTTTACCTTCTGCTCAATCTCATCTTGATTAGACTTTGAAGCAACCACTATCTGAAGCATTTTCTCTTCATTCTGCTTAAACTTAGCAATCTCTGCTTGTTGAGCTACAATCATTTTCATCATATCATCCATCTTTTTATTCACCTGCTTCATCACATCATCAGAAACAATGACTTTCATAGACTTTGATGGCTCAACTTCTTTGGCTTTCTCCTTCTGAGGCTTCCTGAACATATCTAAAACATTATCCAGAGCAACATTAAACTGATCAACTGGTAATGTTTCAGCCTCTTTAGTCTTTTTCTGCTTCTTTGTAACTGGTGAAGACAGCTTTGATGATGTACCAGCATCGGGTATCCTTTTTCCTGTCATCAGCTGGGCTATCTCTTTCTCCCTCAACTATTTAGTGCTCGACTTCTTTGCCATTGATTTGTGCTTCGGTTTTGGCAAATTCACTACAACAGTTTCACCTGCTTCCAATTCATCCATATTAACACCTAAACCTCCTTCTTCAACATCAACAGACTTCTTACTCTGTTCTGCTTCTTCAATAGTCTTGTTAAGAGATTCAGACTCACCAACCATAGTGGCCTTACGTTTGGTGGTCCTAACTCCTTCTTCATCCGAATCCCACTGCTCATCTACCTCTGTCTCCTCCGAATCAACAGATTCTTCATCAACCAAACTCGTTCCTTTCTTAGCAGTAGTTTTCTTCCTCACTACTTGTTGCTTGGATCTTCCCTGATCTGTCTTTGCCTTGCCCTTCCCTTTGGCTCCGGCATTGACAACCTGCCTTTTCCTCTTAGTGTTTGCATCCGCATACACCAAAGGATCGTCATTGTCAGAATCACTCTCAGTATGTCTAGCTTTGTTCTTTCCAGGATCAGTGTAATCCTGTTTAGCTAGAGCTCCAAACAATCTCCTATATGGTGGCTTATCTTCATCAGGCACACCTTTATATCCTTTCATCCTCACCAATGTACGGATGTTCATGTGATCTTGACCTATGATCTTGGTTGGATCCTTCCTCAATTCAGGATACTTGTGGTCAAAAATCATCATAAGAAATCTTGGGTATAACATGAATTGTTTCTTCTTCAAACCCTTTAGCATTTCAAGCATATGGTCTAAAATCATCCCGGTAACATTGAATGGTTTGTTGAGAGTCAACGCAACCATCAATGAGCTCAAACTCCTTCTCATGACATCATAACCACCGCTCACACATCCAAATACGTGGATAATGACGTGTGCAAAGTACTTGAACTGCACACTCAGCTTCCCTTTATGCATAGATCCATCAGTGATCGGACCTTTGTATTTCATCCTCAGGAAGCAAGCTTTCTGTTCAGTCCACGACAATTCCTTGGGATCCTCATTTACTTCAAACTTAATCTGTAATGCTTCTCTAATATCAGACTCTGTCAAGAACATCTCCATTCCCTGTATCTTGCTCTTGATTATAGTCTGATTCTCCCAGAAATCGTACTTCGCATTCTTGTAAAAATCATCAACAATGTCTTTGTAGATAATCGTCGGTGTGGCTAAGGCATGCACAATCCTGCTCCTCTTCAAGAACTCAATAATCCTAGTAAACTCGGTATTCTTCTCCACGTCACCAAGATACGCACAGCAGTTGTGAGATCGTTCAAATGGCCAACTACTTGGAACTGATGCTTCAGCCTCCTGAACTGGATCTGGAATGACATTCTCTACTTGAGCTTCAATATTTTCTGTTTGCTCAGCCATCTGCACATCAAAATCAGAAAAACACGTCAAAATACGAAAACGACAAAAAATTTAAAATTTTAAGATTTTCAGATTCCACATTCGCCCCTTTTTAATCAGGTCGAATGTAGATAATTTGGTACGAATGTGCAAAATTTGGTACGAATGTGAAACTGTGTTGATTTAAAATTACATTCGCCCATTATATGTTATATTCGCCCAAAAATTTCCACTTTCGTCCGTTTTCTGGATCGAAGGTGACACTGTTAAAACCCTAAAATTCAAAATTTTTCCATCTATGTTTTTAACATCTAAATCTGATTGAAATGTGTTCTAATAAGGCCGATCAACACTCGTCCATAACCAATTGTTCCTATATTTCAATTTTCATCAGTTTTCCAAAGGAATTAGGTTTCATCTGTTATGAACAATCAATTAACCCACTAACTGTTGTTGTTATTCTAATTCCTTCATCATTCTCCCCCTAAAACTGATGGGGATTGAAATGCAATCAACAATAAGCATTAACAAACATCCTAGGACCCTAAATTCTAAAACCCTAAGTCCGAATAGAAAAACGACGTGTCTGATCTCGTCTGTGCTCCATTACCTGTGTATTATATATAAAAATGATCAGTGATTCCTCGGGAACAAAAGGCACAAGTCAAAAGAATTCCAGCAATAAGTCTTTGGATCGAAGAAAATTTTTGAAAACTGTAGAATGAAGGTTCGAACGTGGCATTGGCTTATATAAGAAGTCTACATTCGCCCGTTTCTCTGGTCGAATGTGGGTTAGATCCACATTCGCCCCAAGCGAATGACCCGAAGGTGGATCCTGTGTACCCGAAGGTGGGATTTTTCTAAACATACCCACATTCGCCCAAAATAAACACCCGAATGTAAAGATTTTTCCACATTCGACCCAATTAAGGGGCGAATGTGAAATGGAAAAATCTGAAAATTTTGCCAAATCACGAATTCGAATCCCGTTCAACATTTTTCAATCTGTTAAGCTTCAAAAACTCATATTTTCACTTTTTGAATGATACAAAGCCCAGATGGTGTTATCAAATCTCAGAAATTGACCATCAAGCACCGTCGGTTATCAAAAATAAATCAGAAATGCAAAAAATTTTGGTTTTTCTGAAATTTTATCAAAACACACTTAAAATCTTTTTGGATTTTGTATCTTTTTGACAATAAAAGTAACAATACATCAAAGTAAATGAAAGCAGTAAACATTTTGTGATATCCGGTAAGAGGATCATATCAGTTTACTGAGAAATCTGATCACAGCGTTGATCTATTTGTTTAATATTATCATTAGAAACTGTATGTGACACGGCAATTGCTGATATTGTGGTCCACTTAAGCTCACATGCAGACTATTACGCAATGCTTTAAAATGATACGAGTTAGGTGTATTAGACTAACACGTTGTGGTGCCCACACACACGACATACTCCCGTATCAAGTAATTGCACAAAGCTTCGTCGTAACGCGTGATTATGCCAGAGTTATCCGTAAAAGTTACAAAGTATATAGCACAGAGGTGTACAGGTCAGCAAACGAATGCAGCAGAGTAACAAGTGCATATACACTAGGTTGAGGCTGATATCAACCACTAATTTGCATCAGTAAGTCAATACGATGTAATAATGATCTTTGATCAATTAAAACATAAAGTTCCTCAATTCGGTAACTTTCGGTTTTGGCATTTAAGCTCTTTTAGCAAATATTCTGATGAAACTAGGTCCGTAAATCAATACGACAGAAGTTTAATCAGAATATCCCGGATAACCATAACATAACGACCCGAAACCTCAGATTTTGGCAATCCTATCAAACGAAATTACGGTACTAAGACCATATGCCCATGAGGTGTTCAGCCACGAACGCGTAGTTCGTTATGTTTGTATCACTAATGCACACAATTTTTAGTCTACGAAGCCTATCAGCATATCACACGTAATCCACACACGCCTCATATTACTATACAATTCTTTAGCCTGTGTCAGATCCCCACTGATGTACTATCATTTCCTCTTTTTATCCAGGAAATCATTTTTGGTTTGAATTTTACAATGTTTTTGGTTTTTCTGAGAAAATGGCTCCCCCTAAAATAAAGAACATATTTTTGGGTTTTTAAGTTTTCTGAAAAACAATAAAAACTAAAAAATTGAAACAATCCACTCGAAAGCATCAACTTCTTTGAGGATTACGATAGCAAAGAGAAATTCCCAATTAGCAAAAATCAGAAAAATAAAACTAAAAAAAAACGATAAACCGAGGTGCCGATTAGTCCTGTTTTTCCTTTATGTTATTTACTTTTAAAAGATATTCAAAGCAGGATCTGTCAAAAGCTTTTGTAAACAAATCTGCACGTTGGTAGTCAGTATGGATTTTGACCATATCTATCAATTCTTTAGCGTAACAATCACGGATAAAATGGTATTTGATCCGGATATGTTTCGCTTTAGAATGATTTTCAGTATTTTTAGTTAATGCGATAGCGGCTTCGTTGTCACAGTGTATAGGGGTTTTAAGAAACTGCAAACCGTAATCCACCATCTGCTGTTGGATCCAGAGCACTTGCGAACAGCAACTCGAGGCTGCAATGTACTCGGCTTCACAGGTAGACAGCGCCACGGAAGTCTGCTTCTTGCATTGCCAGGTGACTAACCTGCTCCCTAAAAACTGGCAACCAGCTGTTGTAGATTTGCCATCTTTATCACAGCCACCCCAATCTGCATCACTAAAAGCAATAAAATCAAAATCATCATCATTAGGGTACCAAAGTCCTTTTAAGGGACAACCCTTCAGATATCTAAGGATACGCTTGACCGCCGTCAGATGACTTTGTTTCGGCTTCGATTGATAGCGGGCACAGAGACACGTTGCGTACATAATATCTGGTCGAGACGCCGTCAAATACATCAGAGATCCGATGATTGCTCTGTATGTAAATGGGTCTGTCAGCTCCCCCTTAGCGTCCACTCCAATCCCGTGATTGGGTTGAATCGGGGTATCCATCGGCTTGGAATCCTCCATCTGGAACCGGCTCAAGACTTCGGATACGTATTTTGTCTGGTGAATGAAGATCCCCGTGGGTCTTTGGTCCACCTGCAAGCCTAGGAAAAACTGCATCTCCCCCATTGCGCTCATCTCGAACTTTTCCTGCATGACAGTTTCGAACTCCCTGCATAAAAGCTCGTTAGTTGAACCAAATATTATATCATCAACGTAAATCTGCACCAGAATCAAATCATCCCCTGATTTCTTCGTGAATAGGGTGCAGTCGACGAGTCCGCGCTTAAATCCTTTTGTGATGAGGTATGTACTTAGCTCCTCGTACCACTGTCTCGGAGCCTGGTGCAAGCCATATAAAGCTTTGTTGAGTACGTAGACCTTATCCCGGTGGATTGGGTCCTCAAAGCCTGGTGGCTGCCCGACATAAACCTCTTCTTTGACTTTCCCGTATAGAAATGCGCTCTTGACGTCCATTTGATAAACTTTGAACTTCTTATAGGAAGCAAACGCAAGAAACATCCGAATAGCTTCAATGCGTGCTACAGGTGCGTAGATTTCGTTATAATCAATCCCTTCGATTTGATGGAATCCCTGCACGACCAATCTGGCTTTGTTACGAACAATAACCCCATGATCATCCTTCTTGCACTTAAACACCCATTTAGTGCCAATCTTCTTTCTTCCAGGTGGCAAATCCGTGAGCGTCCAAACTCCCAATTTCTGAAATTGTAATAACTCCTCCTGCATTGCCTCAACCCAGGCGTCATCCAGCAAAGCGTCCTTGTATGTCCTTGGCTCTACCTGCGACACATAACACGCAAACGACCAATCATTTTGACTACCAGATTTTTGTATTTTGGCATATAACGCTAAAGCACCAAAACTTTCTGGCGAGTTAACACTTCGCAGCTGCCCTCTGGTCATCACACTGCTTCCAGGATCACCGATAACTTGCTCCAGCGGATGAATACGATGAATCCGAGATTCCGGATGTTCAGGTACAGTAACTCCCGTCTGAATAGTCAAGTTCTCTACAGCATCCAGATCATAACCCGTGTTAGACGATGAAGCAACATCTGGAGTTGGAGTTGGATTCACTGGCGGTGCCTCTGGTTCTTCTGCATGCTCAAGAATGACTTCTTCAAATTGTTCATCTTCAGATTCTGAAGAGTCTAATGAAGTAGAAGCCTCCTAAAACACTTCTTCCTCTTGTACAGGAGCATTGGTATCATTAGAAGCTGGTAGGGGGTTCACGGTGATCGGTCGCACCAACGGTGAAGTCGCCGCGTTTTCACACTCGTAAAGTAATCTGATAACAGCTTCTTCAACCAAGCTATCTAGATTGAATGATTCAAAGAAGTCTTTGTAATCAAACATCCAATCAGGACCCATTCCTTGCACATTTTGAGTATATCGTTGAACTTCCACGTTAGCCCAATCCTCTACCTGACGAGTTCGCTTGTTGTATACCCGTTTTAGCGGGGTTGCATATCCAACAAAGTATCCCTCTTCAGCTTTAGGACTAAACTTCTCGCTTGGATTCAACATCGTGCATGGTGCCCCAAAAGGTTCTAGATACTCTAAGTTCGGCTTTCGTCGGTGTAACAGTTCATAAGATGTTTTTACCAAACTTCTTCACTGTTAGAACCCGATTGAGTGTATAATTTGCTGCATAAATCGCCTCGTTCCAGAACATTACCGGAAGATTTGAGTCTGCGAGCATTGTTCTAGCCGCTTCAATTAGAGTCCTATTCTTTCGTTCAGCAACACCGTTCTGTTGTGGGGTGTACGGAGCCGAATATTCATGATGTATCCCTTTGTTTTCACAAAGTTCATCCATCTTGGCGTTTTTGAACTCCGTCCCATTATCACTCCGAATTCTCTTTATCTTTAAATTGTAGAGATTCTCCAATCGAGTGAACAGAACTTTCAAGTTGTTAAAAGTGTCACTTTTATTCTGCAAACACATCACCCATGAAAATCTTGAGTAGTCATCAGTGACAACTAAACAATAAAGCTCCCCAAGATGACTTTTACGCTTGACCGGTCCGAATAGATCCATGTGCAATCGCTCAAGTGGCATCTCAACAGAGTTAACTTTCTTCACTTTGTGGGACTGTCTGTGTTGCTTCCCCTTCTTACAACTTACACACTTGTCATTCAGATGGAAATGTTTCACGTTTACTCCATCGACAAGTCCATTCCTCACAAGTTGATTCATTTTTCTCAGATGAATGTGCCCCATTCTTCGGTGCCACATTATCGATTCTTTCTCGGTCGCCTTTGATAGAAAACATGTTATTTGCCCCTGTGATGTCATCGCCTTGGACATATCAAGAATATAAAGGTTGTTGACGCGAGGAGCCTTCAACATTACCCACTCTTTTGGAATTTGAAAACCCGGTTTGAGAATATAGCAGGATTTGTCATCAAAATGAACAGTGAATTGTTTATCACAAATTTGACTGACGCTCAACAGATTATAGTCGATCTGCTTCACATATGATATCCTTTCAAAGCTCACTATCCCATTACTCACGCTCCCCTCCATAGTGATATATCTGCCTTTATTCCCAGCGAATGCGACATATCCACCATTGATATTCTTCACGTCAAACAGCAACGCAAGATCCCCTGTCATGTGGCCTGAAGCTCTACTATCGACAATCCAAAGACTGCTAATAGGGCCAGCTGAAACTCCCTGCACACATCAAGTAAAACATTTAGTTCTTTCGGGGGACCCAAGCCTGAGTCTTGGGTCTTGGAATATCATTGTTCAAAGTAACATTCTCATTAACACTTTGTTTTGAATCAATTTTTTTCGGATTGTTCAAAACAGTTTCCTTTTTCTCACTGGATTTTGAAGTTGAGGCACCTGGAGAACCATTGGGTGTCCAAGATTGTTCAGTTCTTTTTAAGATACGAATCTGAGATTTTGGGTTCTCAGTCGATTTCTGAACATTGTTTGCAAAAGAAACTTTCTTGGTTACCTTATCTGATTTAACAGACTTAGGTCCAACATTTGACTTGACAATCGGTTTTGGTGGAACCTTTTGCCTGTCATTTGTTGTGTTCACCACTGGTTTTCTCCATGATTGTTCCATAGCAATCCGATTTCTGCGATCATATTGAACTGGACGATTGTTCCTCGTTTGATAAAAATTGTTTTGATTATAAAACTGTTGTTGTTGAGGAACAACACGTCTGTGTGGTGGAACATAATGATCAATCGGTTTCCTCATGGAATTCCTCACTTCAACTTCGTGCCTTTTATGCCTTACATACGGGCATTGAGCAAGTAAATGCCCTCTCTCCCCGCATTTAAAGCATGCACGGTACTCTTCAAAAACATTTGGAGCATTCGGTTGAGCAAAGGATCGAACAGGATATTGATCCTTATACTGTTGATTCCTCAAACTCTCAGGGAGTGGCCCTTTTGAGTAAGCAGGCTCATGAAAACCGTTAGCTCTGTTTTTGGGTCTAATGAACTCTGTGACATGGACCTTTGGTTCTTGAGGAACATCCAAAAACAATTTCTTTAAAATGGCAGGTGGAATTTCATTTGTTCTCTCATGTTTTGGAAACCAAATGGTGCTTTCTTGCCAGATTTTATCAATTTTAGCATAGTTAGCATTTTTGATTGGAAATTCCTCGTCAGAGATGATCTTATCGGATCCTTCCATCCGATAAAACACCTTGACTGGTTTGTCACACGGTTCATTCTTAACATTCTTCTCAAGATCTTTCTTAACCACATTCTTTTCAGACTTTTTCTCACGATGAGCATTTGCCATCGGATGCACATGTTGAGATGATGAAACTGGTTCAGTAGTAATAATGTGATTTTCTTTTGGAATTTCACATGCATTAACAATTTGGTGACAACCAGTATCATCACTCTCAGAGTCTGAATCAACACTTTCAGCAGTAACACCCTCATCATTCAAACCTAAAATCGGCCTCACATCGGAATGTGGATCACCAATACTCGAGGTATTAGATTCATTTTCCGATGATGAGTCTGATTTTACCGAGCTCTCCGGTGTCACTTGATGACAATTATGGTTTTCAAAAAGCACCGGAGATGGCACAGACTTGTAATTAGTGGTTTGATCATCAATGATGTGGTCTACCACGTAAGCAATGTGCTTATAACTTTCCAACTTCTTGTTGACTTTCTCAGCAAAGCACTTAATGGCGGCCATTTCCAATTTAGTGTTCTCAATTTCATTTATATAGTTATTAATTGCAAGTTGTTTTAATGAAAGAGTATTTTTCAAGTCGGAAATGTCCTTTTTATAGCCATCTAGTACTTTGTTGAAAGCATGCAACTCTTTGCGAGTAGATTGACAGTTCATGATAGCACTATAACGTTGAACACGGAGTTCTTTGTTCTCCTCTGTCAATCTATCACAAGTACCACAGTATTTATCACTAGTAATATCAGTGCTACACTCAGAACTTACAGGTTTTGGCGGATCAGTCATGGCCATCAAAGCGAAATGAGCTTCCTTTCCAGCGAAAAACTTGGAATAATCAATCTTGGTGAAAGCATCATCAGCAATGCACGACTTCCTCGTCTTCAGAAAATCAGCTTCTGCTAGCAACTGATCAATATCATCATCCAGGGATGTAACACTTGCTTCCGTATCCGATTCACTGTCTGAATCTGAGTAAACTGATTCACACTCCTCAGGAACATCAGCAACAGTGTCAATCACTACTCCAGGATTTGCTTCTTCAACTTTAACCGCAACAGGTTCATTCACCACTTCCACTTCTGCTTCAGACACATCAACTTCAACCTTAGATTGTTTCTTCTCATCAACTATCACCGACTCCTCAATGTCAACCTGTCGGGCAACACAAGCCACATTTCCACCAGTTGTAATCTCCTCAACACCTATTTGCAATCCCGACCAATCAAACCGTTCATCCTGTTGAATCACCAATGCTTGATTCTGATTGGTATTCTGTTGTGTCTCATTTGGTGTGGTAATCGGTATGACTGTTCGGTTAGTGTTGTTAGGTGATTGTTTTTGAGTCTGGTTTGGTGTGTTTGGTTGTCTGTTCTGGTTGTTGTTAGAGTTGTTTTGTCGGTTTTGGTAGTTATTTTGGTTTTGATAGTTGTTGTTGTTTTGGTATGAAACTTGGTTTTGGTTTTGTTGTTGACGGTTCTGGTAGCTTGCATTGAAAGGGTTTCTGTTACCTTGTTTTGGTGGCTGGGTGCATTCCCTTTTAAAGTTACCTTTCCCTCCACATTTAAAACAAGTAACCTTCTCCTTGTTGAACCCGTAGGTTGTGTTAGGAGAAGTTCCCAAATCCGTTCTACCTGTCTTCTCGATAAATTCTGTTGCTCTTCTCATAATGCTCGCAAAAGCCCACTGGATATCAATAAGTTCCATCTCTTCCTTATCAATCTGTGCATAGTCTTCATTGGTCAAATTATTGTTCCCAATTTGACTAGCAACTAACCCATTATAAGATGAAACCATTGCAGAGACTAGTGCAATGTGTTGCTGAGCAACTTCAACAGTCACATTTCCCAAATTAGAAGTCTCCAAAACCACCGGTTGTTGACTAGGTTGAGTAATTTGGTTCATTGGGTTCATGTATTGTGTTTGTTGAGGTGGTTGTTGAGATTGACTAGCAGTATAGAAAGCTGCTTGTTGCATCGGAGAGAACGGTGAAATATAGGAATTGTTGTATTGTTGTTGTGGTGGTGGTGATGCGTATGATGGTTGTGAATAGGATGAGGTTTGTGCGATGTAGTTAATGGTAGGTTTTGGTGATTCCATAACATTGGAAATGCAAGCAACATGTGGTGCCACTAATCCCCCTGAACTTGAGTTACTAACTGGTACTGAAGTGCCTCCAAAATATAAGCTAGGATTCTGAGGAATCTGTGATCTTTTAGCTTTCCTCTTCTCTTCAAGCTCTTTGTTTTCCAGCTTCTGCACAAACTCATTAATAGTCCAGAATTTATATGCATCCTTCTCCTTGAGAACTTCCACATGCTGATCCCAGTATGGTGGTAGAGCATCTGCAAACTTGTCCACCAAATCTGTCATAGGAATCTGTATACCATAACTAGACAATTCAGTTAGCAAATGGCAATATCTAGGAGTTAATTCTTTTAAAGTTTCATTGCCAATATAAGTAAAATTCTCAAACTCCTTTTGTAACTCTTCCATCCTCAATCTTCTAGTCTTCTCATTCCCATCATGCCTAATTTTAAGCACATCCCATAGTTGCTTAGACGTGGTGCAAGTCCCAAACTGATGCAGCAGATCGTTTGTGATCGCCTGAGTCAACTGGGAATAGGCTTTCTTCTCCACAGCAAACTTCTTTTTCCCTTCCTCAGACATACTCTCCAATGGAACTGGTTCACCGGTGTTCTCCAAAACCGGTGCTGTGTAACCTCTAGCAATCATACTCCATGCCTCTGCACCCTCCACTTCCATGCCTTCCAAGTGGATCTTGAACTTTTTCTGCCACTGATTATATTCTTGCATCTCCATGAGCTTAGGTGGCCGATTCCCGTTACCTGAAGATAAATCATTTATCAGTGTGGAAATAGCATTGGTAGTTTGAGTATTTACCACCGCTGCTGCTACTCCCCAGTAGTCAGGTTGTGGTGCTGGAGGTGCCACACTTTGAGGCATCGAGCTAGTCATCGCGATGTAGTTGATCGGTTGCGAAGACTGTGTGCTCGTCTTTTGTGCTGCCACTGTCCATGGGTCCATCACTTGCTGTTGTGGTTGTGTCGTTGCTGGTCTCGGGGTAGTTGGAAAATTCCACATGATGTTCACGAACTTCGAAAAATTCAACACTTAGAAAATTTTCCAAAAACAGTTCTAGGTTCGCCCAAAAGTTCCTACTTTCGTCCCTTTTTGTCTACGTTCGTCCAAAAAGAATTCACCCGAATGTAGAACTTCAACAGAATGTAAAATATCCTTACTCACTTTCCACTTTCGCCCAAACTAACACAGGTTCGACCGGTCTTATTCCACTTTCGCCCGCCCAACGAATCGAATGTGGAAATTCTTACCCGAAAGTGAAAAATTCAAACAACCAATTCCAGGTTCGCCCAGAAATGTGCTAGGTTCGACCAGAAAACACTCACGTTCGCCCACAAATGGTCAGGTTCGCCCACTACAGTGTACTTTCGCCCATTTCAGATCTGAAAAACGGTTACACTTTGAAAAACGGTTATGTTGGGTCTGCTGACCTGGAGAAGAACAGATGATTGAAAGCCAAAATATACTAAGTGTTGATCAAGAATAAATAACAGAGTTTACAAGAAAGCTTCCTCCAAAGAACTGCTGACTCCAAACTGCTGATGCTTAAACAACTGATACAAGACAACTGCTGCTGATGAAAGGTCTGATGAAGAAAGTCTGAAGAGCAAAAGTCTGATAAAGAACAAGTGCTGATCAAGATCTGAAGAACAAAGGTCTGTTGAACCAACAGCACTTTGGTTCAACAGATGTTAAGAAGACATCAGAGTTTATAGCTTAACAGAGTTTCCCTTCAGTAGTTTCAATGTAACAGTAGTTTATTGTTTATCAGATGTTGTAGTTTGTTAGTCAGTTAGGGGTCGCTTTCTAGGTGACGTCAGCTAAGTGATCATCAGAGGTTTGTACTTGTCTATAAATAGAACAGTACTTGTACTGTTCTATTTGTCACTCGTCATTCTCTCTAAGACAAACAAATTTTGAGTGATCAGGCTGAGGGGGAGTTATAATTGTACCTTTGTAATCTTTCAACTTTAATGAAAGCTTTCGATTGATAACAATTATTCTCTATGTTTTGATTATTCTTTATTCCGTTGCACTTTCCATTTATACTTCATTCATATTACATCATTAATCAAAACAATCCAATACTCAGATCCTAACAGGTTATTTTGATCTCTGATTTTCAAAAGTTTATGGATTTAAATGATCTTTATCAGGTTTTGATTCGGAATTGATTTGGATCAACTTTAATTCTTGGAAATTTTGATTTTATCCACAAATTCAACTCTAAATCAATCAAAAACACTCAAAAACCATTTTTAGTCAAAAACAGATGTATTTTGATCAAAATCATGTCCAAATCAGCTCCGAGTTTATCAAATTTGTTGTTGTATGATCCTTATAGCTCTGATACCACTTTGTGATTGAAAGATTTTAGCTAAAACAGGAATATATGATCATACAAGTAACAAAACCAGGTGCGGAAACCCTAGTTATGAACAAACTGATAAAACTCGGATCAAAACACAGTAAACATCATTTTCAAAGCTTTTTCCATAGATTAACATTCATAAAAACTTGTTACAATGAGTATCCTAGTTAATCTAATCAATCCAGACACTTTCACAAAATCACCTAGAACCTGACCACAACACACACTTCAACTAAAACTCTCTATAACTCAAAAACTCACAAAATCTATTTATAAAGTCTGAACATTCGCCCACTTGTGATGGTCGAATGTGGAATTCTTCCACATTCGCCCACACTAGGGTACGAATGTGTTCTTCTGATCAGCTTCAATCTACCTTCGCCCAGAACTACTCCACCTTCGCCCAATACCTTCTACATTCGCCCACTTTGTTCCCACTTTCAATCCATCAGCAAATCTCTAACATATGTTAACTTGTAGATCCAATCACTAGTCGCACTTCGTGCATCTACAAGAGGTCACCTTTGGAACAGTCTGATTCATCTCTCTTTTTGTGATATCCATTTCAAATGACTTCAAGGTGTTTATGAGATCAGCCAGAGTGGATTGAGCATCCAAGTATTCTTTCTTAATCAGCATGCATTGAATACTCCATTCCTTAGGGAGAGAATCAAGTAGTTTCTTGATGGAGTTACGGTTGTTGACAGGAATTCCGGCTTTCTTCATTTTTGTTAACAGACTCTTGAACCTATCGATGTGTGACGACAAGCTTTCTCCTCGAACACTCCCAAACATATCATATTCTTTCTGAATCATGTCTTGCTTGTTCTGTCTCATCTCAGCATTTCCCTCGTAGTACTCACTCAATGCGAACCACAAATCATGCGCAGAACCGTACTCTTCAAACATGTTGTACACATCATTGGACAAAGCCACGGTGAGAGCACCATAGGCTTTGTGATCTCGTTGCATCAACTGCTTGTCAAGATCTGTGTAGGTAGTAGGATCAGTGTTAAACACCTCTCCTGCTGCAGTGGTCCTCATTGGAATGTGAGGTCCAAGTTGCACAGACGTCCATTGAGTGTGATCATTGACAAAATAAAATGCTTTCATCCTGTTTTTCCAAGTACCATAATCTTCAGCACCCATTAACTTGGGAATTCGGGTTATTGTTCCTGTTTCCAATTCAGCTTGGTTTATAGGATTAACTTGGTATGAGTTGTTGTTACCAGCCATTGATTTAGATTGATTTTAAAAGTCTGATTAATTGATTTTAATGGTTACAGTCCAGAAATAAGTCCAAAGTCCTTAATTATAAAGATCAGTCCACAAGTGCGCAAATAAGTGCGCAAATTTGGTAAGTGCGCAGGAACAGTGAGCAGCAACCTGAAACAATGGATCAACAGCGATGTCAAGATTTTGATCTCTTGATAAGTGAGCAGTCTTGAAGTACACGGATTTGCTAAGTGCGCAGGTCAGTCAGGGCTGAGCAAGACAAGTGCTCAGTCTTTGACTGATCAGTCTGTGTACTTATTTAAGTACACAGACACTTAAACTCTCGTTTAAGATTTGAAGTGCGCAGAAAGCCTAGCCAAGTACTCAAAACAGCACCCTTTCAGCAAGTACGCAAACCAACTAGTGATATCTGATAAGTGCGCAGAAACCCTAGTTGTGTTCCTGGAGACAAAGTTAACTTTTAAGCTTTTGAAGATTTAAGTGATCAAACCAAGAAACAAGTGCGCAAACTTATGAGATAAGTGCGCACCTATAATCTGGAAATAAGTGCACAACTTGAAAAACAAGTATGCAGCTTATGAGCTAAGTACTCAAAATATGAAATAAGTGCTCAAAATTTGAAATAAGTACTCAAACTATGAAATAAGTACTCAAAATATGAAATAAGTACTCAAACTATGAAATAAGTACTCAGAATCAAGAAATAAGTGCGCAGTGCGCAAAAATGTCTGATAATGCACAATACATAGCAGAATCCTATCCAAGCCTTTTTCATTCGATCTGAAATGCTCGGATGATGTTTCTACTAAAGCTAACCAACTTTTAACACCTTAGAAACACAACAATAAGAGAAATCTGAGGCAAATGGAGATGAAAAACCTTCTTTTTTTTGACAAAAACACAAAAATTTATAAAAACATAAAGAAAAACTAACAAAATGAGGGTTTTGGTATCTTAATCAGATACAATCTAGAGCACAGAAGCTCTGATACCAAATTGTAGTCCCAAAATACTAGATCTTTTAAGTGCACACAGATTGTTATCACTTAGAAACACCTATTTGTTAGGTGTTTTAAGTGATTAATCTTGAACAACAAAGAAACTAGATAAAACTAGCAAAACCGATACACAAGATACACAAATAACATGATTCCATTACTGATAGATCATCAAAACACCATGGATTACATACACTAAGTTCGCAGATTTGATCTTGTGCTTGAAAGATAACCAAAAAACCCTAACCCAAGAGCTGCACACTTGCTTCCTTTATATATCAGGAGCTGATGGGCCTGCGCACTTAGCTAAGTGCGCAGGGCCCGTCTGTTAAGTGCGCAAATCACTAGGGTTTCACAAAACTATGAGATAATTACATATTTAGCCCTCTAACTATCAAACTACACAACTAGCTATCAAAAGGCTTCGATATGGTAACTGTGGTCTCAATATAACCCAACAATACTCCCCCTAGACCACAACTACCAGTTCTTCATTCTCAATCAATCTCTACATCGCTTGTCTCCCCCTCTTCTCTTGCTCTTTGTGCCGGGAGAGCTTGAATAACATTATCTTCAACATTTGCTTCATCAACTGTAGGATCTTGAATAAACAAATCAGGAAGGTCTTCCTCGATGAGTTGTGGATCTTGAACATTTACCGTTGCTGGTTCCTTTTGAGTAGCCGGATCTGGATCGGAAGATGCTGGGGGATCTTGAGTAGACTCAGTTTCTGGATCTGTTGCTGCTGTAGGTTCTTGTGTCTGCACCTCTGAAATGATTTCGGCTTCAGTTTCAGTTACTTCTGCAGCAGCAACTTGGGCAGCTTTCTCCTTTTCTTCTTTCTCTTTGTCAGCTGTGTTGATCCTGTCTACTAGTTCAAGCATTTCCCATTTCAACTTCAACGCTCGATCCACTGCTCTCTTAAATAGGACAACTTCTTCAAATAAGACATTCCCAGCCCCCACATTGATCTGATTGGCGAACAGGATAGTCAAATCTGATGTACTAAGGGCAAACACATCTATCGGATCCAGAATCCTCATAGCCTCTGAATCATCCCTCAACTTGATAACAGCTTCACCAGTCTGGCTGTCATAAAACCATTTCTTGAAATCTCTTAACATCACTGGAAGCTCAGGACGTATAGGAACTCGTGTGACGACCTGGGGGGGGTCAATCACAAAAGTGATCATTCCTCGTCCTGTGACTGGATCGATTCGCTTCTTGGAGATTCGTCTCTTTGGCTTCTGTGGCTTGAAAATCTGGAAATCAGTTTCACATTCCTTTTCTATGAAAACAGCAAGCATGTCACCCGTGGTGCTTTTGGAGCGGTTGATGAAAGGGGCTCTGCTAAGTTCCCTGATGTCCCAACGAGGGAGAGTTTTCAGATCCTGTCGACCTTTGAAAACTGTATCACTCCCCCTCGTCTCTTTATAGCAAACAACCTTTTCTCTTCATCATACTTCCATGAAATGATCCTTTCTTGATGAGCTTCTCTTGTATGATGGATGTTCTGGTGCAGGGCTGGAATAGTAATAGGCTTTCTGGGAAACCAGGATGATCTTTCAGGGTCCAACTTATGCCCATCCGACGTCTCATACACAATGTCTTCTTCCAAACCCATCTCTACAAACTTCTCAGGCATCTCATCCTCACTGATCTCGTCCACATCACTCTCTTCAGCTGTTCTTTCTTTCTCTTCCTCCAGAAATTTCCCAAAATCAAAAACCTCATCAAATGTTGTACTTGGAGCATTAGTCTGCTGTTTCTGCAACTCTTGAATCATATCGAACATCTTCATGTGCACCTGAGTTTGAAACTTGATCAGATAACGTTGATCTTTCACGATCTTTTCCAGATTCTTGTTCTTATGCTTTAATTTCTTCATCTTTTTCCTCAGTTCTTGATTGTTGTGGATCTGGTTCTTCAAAGTGCATATCTCTTTTGCAGCAGTCTTTCCCACTTCTTTTGCTAAAGTCTCATATAGTTCTTGATGCACAGGTTTTCGACGTTGTGCAACAGGAATAAAAGAGGATGGTGCAGTTGGTTTCTTCGCAGGAAGTTTAGGAACAAAAGCCCTGGCAGTGGACGGCCCTGTTTGATCTTGACTGCCAAACATTGATTCGAGAAATTCCTGGTCTTCTCTTTCTTCTTCAGTTATCACAGCAGGACACTCGTATTCAGGAAGACTTTCTTTTCTTTTCTGTCTTTCAGCCTTCTTTGCTTGAGCCACATCATGCAATGCTTTTGCCAGTTCGAGCTGTTCCTGTGTCTGACTGTCTGCCATTACCTTGGTTTTACTTTTCTTTGATGTCTTGGAGGGAGCCTCTTCAGTTGCTGGCCTTTTTCCTCTACCTTTTTCTCTAGCTATTTCTTCAGTGGACTGAGGAGCAGATGAGGGAGCAGCTTCTGATGGACCAGTTTCAGCTGCAGCTTTGAGACGGGCTTCCTCAGCTGCCTGTTTCTTCTGCTGGATCTTCTGATACAAGGCTTTAATACCTTCATATCTTTGTGCAGGATACATGCACTCTAACATTGGCTCCCAGTCCGAAGTGTTGCATTCAGTAAAAAATCTTCCACCTTTGGCGAACGAGTACACTTCACTGTTGTTTGTTGGCAGATTCTCGTGCTGTGCATTAATCATCATCTGCACGAATCTTGGATACATAGCCCAGTTCTTATTCTTAGACTGTGAGTTCTTTATCATCAAATCGAGAATCATCCCGGACACGTTCATTGGTTCCTTCTTGCAAATCTTTATCATAGCGCTTGACCACTCCGGACTAAGGGCATTGTACCCTCCTTTTCTGTGTGACATAGACATGGTGAAAACATGCCAGATCACCCTCCAGTCACGTGCAGTTCACTCTTCTTTACATCACATCGCGTGTCGAAATCTCCTTTGTATCCGATCCTCTTGAACTCCCTGAGTAGATCAGCTTTGACTAGTTCCCTGAAGCTTCCTGGTTGATCTCCCAGTCTTAGTGTCCTTCTGACTGTATCTTCAGAGATGATTACTGGTTTGTTTCGAACCGTTGCTTTGAGTCTCTTGACACCATCTATCGTTTCAACTCTTGCGGATCTCCAGAAGTCTTCTATGTGGTCAACGTACACTGTCAGATCGTGCTCTACCGCGTATCCAATCTTGCTCTGCCGAATCCATGCTACGACATCTCTAAACTTGTGATCGTCAGTATCAAGATTTATAGCTTGGTTGTGCATTCCTCGAACATCCCACACAAGTGCCATCTGTTTCAAGTCATGCGCACGAAAAGCAAGTTAGAGTTCTGATTGTAGGCAATACTATCGACGACTGAAATCTCAGACTTAGACGGACAACGGACTTAGACAATTTTAAGTTTGATTAGACAATTGATTATGTTTGTTTATAGGTATATTTAGTTTTAGTGTGCAAGTTTCCAGTTATTGTCCAAGGTTAAGTTCACAGGTGACAAGTCCAAGTACGCAGTCCAGTCAAAGGTCATAGATAATCAAGTCCGGGTCACATGGTTCAGTGATTTCAGTACACATCCAAGTTCGCAGTTCACCAAGACCATCTGATTGAGCACTTGCACAGTCTGAGCACTTAGACAAGTGCGCAAATCTGAGCACTTAGTCAAGTGCTCAAACCTGAGAACTTAGTCAAGTGCTCAAACCTGAGAACTTAGTCAAGTGCTCATACCTGAGCACTTAGTCAAGTGCTCAGACCTGAGCACTTAGTCAAGTGCTCAAATCTGAGCACTTAGTCAAGTGCGCAAATCAGTCAACACACGGGCATGGTAATCCTAGTGCCTTGACAGATCAGTTTGCGCACTTAACAAGTGCTCAAACACTTAAACTCACGTTTAAGAATTTAAGTTCGCAATTCAAGTGCGCAGTAAGCTAGGGTTTGTTTGCCTTGTATCATATTATGCAAGTGCGCAATCATATGATACAAGTGCGCAGACATCAAGAAACAAGTTCGCAAAAATCAAAATCCCCAAACTTTAAACACTGATTCCTCAGATCTGACATATATAAACCCTGTTATCACAACAACGAACTTGTTAGAAAATAATCTACCTTAAACAAGAACACAAGCAACTGAGAATGAATAAAAAGATGGGATTAACAGGTGAGACGGTGGATTAGGGTTTGTTTATGAAGAAGGAGGCTAACGAAGACGATGATGTTTAAGGAAAATTAGGGTTTGTATATTAACTGTTGTAAAAGGGATTAAGTAAAAAGAATGAGAGTATTTATAGGGATTTTGGATTGCGCACTTAGCTAAGTGCGCAGTTCCCCAAAAATCCAATTAAGTGCGCAAATTCACAAAAATAAGCTTAAACCAAGGATCAAGGACCAGAGATCAACCGTTTCACACCTTCTGCATCAAGATCATACTAACCATACCTGCCAGGTCACATTTCAACTTTCCGTTGGATAGCTGCAGCCCAAGAAAAACTGTCGGTATGTTTGTCCACTTAAATCCATGCCTCTCGTCTTTCAACGTACGTTTGGTGATGAGATTTATCATGTTTTGGTAATATTGACGGAAAGTTAGTGGACCCCACTTGTGCTAGGTGTAAGCCTACCAATCCTCAAGGTTTATTGAGATATAATGATGAGAGCTTCAGGTCTATGTTTCCATAAGCAGAGAAGATGATCATTATGTCAATCAGATGATGAGAGCTTCAGGTCTATGTTCCCATAGGCAGAGAAGATGATCATCTGATTGCTTTTTGAGCTATCTATATGTTTGCACGTCACTAACATTGCGTGTCTTTTGTTGCTCATTTGTTTGAATAGCCCTGCATTGGTAGCTTGCACACTTAGGTGTCTTTTGATTACATATGCACAAAATTTTCTGTGTCTTTTGATCTCTCAACCTGTGTATGACCGGACTCAGCTTGTGCAGACCTAAAACACAGTGGGAATCCAGCTTTCCGTGTAGATCTTTTCAATTAATCACATATTAGCAGTTTACTCGATTCAAAGCTGAATCTACCGACATGTCGTTGCTTGAAGCCGCAACATCCTCTGGATCCTATTCACATGCTGACAAAATATGATTAGTCCCTATCATTTCTTGATTTTTTGAAGAATTTTTGAAATTTTGCATTAGGGATCTACCGGTTTTATTTCTCCCCCTAAAATCTTTATTTTACTGAAAATAAGATTTTTCTATAATTTATACACAAGATTTTTTTTAATCAAAGAAAATCAATCAATCATTCAAAATTGATCATTTCCAGCCATGTTACCAACTGGCGGAAACGAGTTTTGTCGAAAGCTTTTGTAAAGATATCTGCTTTTTGATCAGCAGTATCTATTGGCAACACCTGTATATACCCTTTGTCGTGTGCATCGCGAATTGAATGAATCCGAATTTCTAGATGTTTAGTTTTAGAATGATCAATTGGATTCTTCACGATGTCACGACAAGCATCATTGTCAATATAGATAGGGGTTCTCATGACATTCAAACCGTAATCCAACAGGCGGTGAATATCTTAGTTAGGAATTCATCGACCATCTAAAGGATTGTGGAATAGTTTCACAACTCACTCCACCTGGAACACCACAACATAATGGTGTGCTTGAGCGAAGAAATCAAACTCTATTAGATATGATTCGATGAATGATGTGTCGAACAAACCTTCCAAAATCCTTTTGGAGTTATGCTTTGGAAACTGCAGCAAGACTTGTGAACATACCTCCAACAAATAAGGTTGACAAAACACTGTCAAACACCTTATGAGATATGGCATGTAAAGAAACCTAATGTATCCTATCTTAAAGTCTGGGGATGTAATGCTTATGTCACTCTAGAATCTTTGGACAACTAGTTTCAAAAGATACATTTTAAAACCCTTCGCGGGGTCAAAAGTTTTGATGACACTATAGGCGGTAGTCGTGAATGTAAGCCCAATCATATCCCAAGTTCCATCCATGATTTAGTTACCTGAAAAACATGCATAAAAACTTTGTCAACAAAATTGTTGGTGAGTTCACGGGTTTTTGTAAAATGTAAAGTTTAATGAATTCCTTGAATGACCCATCATTGCCTAGCTAGGAGCATGATGATAAACCATCACGAGTCCACAACCAAACCTCAATGAGTGGTGCCTCGCACATTGCACAACAGTGCAATGAATCGTCATATAAGAAATGCAAGCACTCTCATATAGAATAAACTGGTTAGAGCGACTAACCGAGAGTGGGGGTGTCAACCCAATAGATCTATTTCATGCGTTTCTAGGCTAAATCCATAGTTAATGGTTATGATAAACTAATATACGAGGGCTTTAGCGAGTACTCTTAAACATATCGTCTCATGTACACCGGTCGGCTAGGAATTCATTCTAAAAACAAGTAAACAATGCATGCTTTTCCCCAAAACATAAAACAGTAAAAAGGGGTCGTGAGAACTCACCTCAAGTCCGCGTGTAGTCTAGCAAAAGTGTATGTCCGACAACTAGGTATCTCGTCCTATATACATACATGGGTACCTTAGATTTACCTTAGATTTGTACAAATAGGTAATCCATGGTACTCATGGTTCACCCAATCCTTAGTGGTATGTTGGTTTAGCTTTCCTTGGTGACAACTATATATTGCTTGAAAATGATAGTTTGGATAGGAAAAATAGATCTTATTTCCTAATACATGTCACTTTCCATAAAGCATATGTTCCTTTTGAAAAAGAGTTATTGAGTTCCCAAATACACTTAGTCTTTACTATACACAGGTATCATATACACATGTATTCACACCTACATATGCGTACCTCTATACTTATATTTACATATGTGTATTTCCACATAAGACCATAGATAGGGATGTCTATGAGACCTACACTTGTACATGCATACCCATATACATATGCATCCTTGTAATCCATACACATTACTATCTATGCTTTTGAGTTTGTTTTACACATACATATATACTATGTATATACACGCACGCATACATATGTATGTACACACATGGACTTTGTTTTCATTACTAGAGTAAAGTAATATTATAACTTAGGTTTTTATATATCTAAACACATACACATACACATACACACATGCACATGTATATAAATGTCATGCATATACACATACATATGTATGTATATTCACGCACACATACATACATACATACATATCATGCACGCATACATACTAGTTATGGTGATGTTTTATTATCAAAGATAAACCATGAACTAAGGTGAACCATGTAATAATTAAACAAAGTAAAGAAGTAACTATGTTAAGGTTTATACCTCCTAGTGGATCCAAGATAGAATGCAAGATGCTAGAACTCCTTGGTTGCTCCTAAAACTTGGAAGGATGTGTGTGTGTTTCGAAATCTAGGAGAGGGGAAGAGAGGTTTGTGGTGTGGTGAAACTCTTACACAAGGCCTCCTTATATAGAGGTGGAGATGGGAAGGGATTAGGAAGATGTTAAACACTTTTGGTAAGTCAACTTCTATGGATCTTGGAGATTAGAGAATCTTACTTAGTTTGGGTAATAATATACTTATGTTCCATATCTTGCTAGCATATCCAAGGTCCAAATCACACTTTAGAAGGTCACTAATCTCATGATTATGTTGGTTAGATGCCAAACATATGTGACACTACATGATGTCAACTATGGAAGAAATCAACACATGCTAATATAGAGTTTGACTTAGATTAAAAAAAAAGAATTAGAGAGGGTAGGGGGGGGGGGGACGGTTTGGGAAAGGATCAAGAAAGAGGGTGGAAAGTTATTTTAGGTAGTAATCTTCCCTATTTCTTGGTGATTTAAGGAATCCTACTATGTTTGGTTAATGATCCTTTCTTTGTCTCAAATCTTGCAAGCAAATCAAGGGTCTTAATCATATCTTAAGGTTGACTAAACACTATGATGATGTTGGGTAAGACTTGATCTAATGTGACAACACATGGCGGAATCTAGAGATTGTATAAAACATGTGGTAGATTAGTTTAAAAAAAGATTATTATGGATATGGGAGAAGGGGGGGGGGTATCATCGGCCGAAAAAAAGAAAGAAAAGAAGAGTGGACACTTAACCAATGTGGTAAATCCAACATTATAAATCTAAGATGTTTAAGGAATGTTGCCATATATGGTTAACCCACCAAATCTATATTTATTTTGTCTTAGAAAGCATAAGTCGATTTGACACTTCATTGATAATGTTCCAATTGACTAGTAGAAAAAAAAACATTAATCATAGTGGTGGTGATCATTTTTGGCTAGTTGATTTTATAAATCCTAGTGTTGATCACTTTTTTCACCAAATATAGGTAAGTTTATAATCAAACTAGTTAGTTCATTTACAATGGAACAAAAAGAATATGTAAGAACTAGTTATAAATGTGTTTACTACTTTCTTGTATTCATGTACATATATATAGGTGCCGTAAAACATATATATATATATATATATATATATATATGTGTGTGTGTGTGTGTGTGTGTCGTGTACATATATACACATATGTGTAGGTATGCTAGTTGAATAAATACTAGGCTTTATACATAAAATTCATGATGCTTCCCATTGTATTATTAAATAAATGAGCATCTATACATTATTTTGGAAAATTACTTATAATCATATAAATTTGTGTCAACAAGGTTCGTTGATATGGGTGAAATTATACTCGTTCGGACATTGCTAGACTATCTCGGGGGGACTTATGCATATAAAATGACATGAATGATGCATGGAAAAGTAAATGTTGACTAGAAAGTGTATGGATTTTGACCTGGCTAAGTGGCGGGTGTCACAGATATGAAGACTTGAAAACCGTAAATCACTAGCTAGGTCCAAGGGGGAGTCTGTTAGTACACTTCATGTATGTTCCTAGCTAGGTGATAGGTTAATATGTAGATCACTAGCTAGGTTCAAAGGGGGAGATTGTTAGTGAATTATTTGTATGTCCTCAGCTAGTGATAGGTCATTGGATAGGTAAACAAATTGTTTAATAGACTAGGGGCAATTTGTAGTTATGTTGGGGGTGAAGAGCTTTGGTTCACACGAATGGGTGTCCAATTCGTGTAAAAGTTTGGGCGAATATGTGTTCAAGATATAAACCTATTTGTCCTAATCCCATTCTTATAACCCAGACCCATTTGTGTGAAGGTCGCCATCCACCACCACCCACCACCACCGTCACAACCACCCACCACCGTCACCCATCCACCATCGCCGCCACCTGCCACCGTTGCCACCATCACCTCTACCAACCGCCACCACCGCCACATATCACCACCCATCATCACCGCCACTCACTACCGATTTTATTCTTTCGTCTTTTCATGCCTATCAAACAACATAAACTAATTTTTTTCCTTCCCACATGCAATCAAACAAGACATGGAATGGTAATGATTTATTCCATTACTTTGTCCATTTCATTACCTCGTCCATTTCATTACCTCGTCCCTTTCATTCCCTCATCCATTCTAGTGATATCCAGATTTGTTCCAAGGGTCCTACATTAGTTATAGGAGGTAATTGCATGATATGTTAGTAGTGTTATAGAACTCGCTAGGCGCTAGTCGGCTGATGGGATGGGCACTAGCGATTAATCGAATCAGGATTTATATATGTAATTTCGAGTTTTCTATAGACATGTTTTAACCCATCCTCAACCCATTGTTTTAAGTATACATGATTAATTGCCAGGCTCTACATCGTTTGGTTGGAAATTTGATGAAATTTACAGGTTTTGGCTGAAAGTTGGCCAAGTACAATTTTTTGCTGAAATCTGGCTAGAATCTTCGATTATTGGTCGGCCGACTAGGGCTGATTACATCCGGTTAGGTCCGCCTAGGCAGACTACCGATTAATGAAAAATTAGTCAGTAACCAACCGATTAGCGATTAATCACCGATTAATTCCGACTTTTACAACACTGTATGTCGGTATTTCTATCCGGTTTTACTATCCATGCTTGTGATTAGTTGCGCTGATCTTTTAGACAAGGGAATATATTTTGAAAATTATTAGTAGGGAAACATACTTGTTTGTTTTGGTTGATTATGGGCCCAAGTTGTGATCATGTCAAATGACCATGCAAATCCTCGTTCGGTTTATATGTTTAGTATTTATCATTACTTTGTTTTTATAAAGAAATGTTTATTTCTATATTATAAAAACCTGTGAACTCACTAGCTTTAAGCTAACTATACTTTTTAAACGTATGCCTGTTTTTCAGGTACATGAACAGTATTGGAATGTTGGGGGGTTTTCAGGGCAAGCATGGACATATCTTTTGGGTATCATCGATCAGGGGGACCTAGTGTTGCGAACTTGTTCTTGGTAACAGGTTTTAAACAATTATGTTTTGAGACAATGTGTACTTAACTACTCCCTCCGTCCCATTAGAAGTGTCCATATTCCATTTTTTATTTGTCCCATTTCATGTGTCCACTTTAAAAAATTATTAGCCATTTTCCAAATTTACCCTTAAAAACCCAACTAAAATAAACAAATAATATGATGGACCCACATATGACAAGGGTATTATTGTCATATGGCAAGAAAAAAAGCAATAATTTAATATGCCTAAAACTTTGTGTTTTTCAAACCAAGACACTTCTAATGGGACGGAGGGAGTATTACATTCTTTAAGTTAATTTCATATCCGAACGACTATCTATGTTTGCTTATGTAATTACTGTCACCAGCTTCTATACCACTATACACGCTTAATTTCCGCTGTGATTTTGGGGTGTGACAGTTTGTACCCAAAAATTTAAAATAAACAAATATATAACCTATTCACTAATTTTATGTTAGAAAATTACTAAAACTGAGACCCAAAATGATGTAAAATATATCATCATTCATGCACACATAAATCATCCAAAGTCTAGATTATGCAACATATTTTTTTGTGTTAATAAAATCCTGGTTGCCTCTTGTGCAAAAATTGCAAGAGTCTAACATGCTTAAAATAAATTATTTCATTCTTTATGGGCTTTGGAGTCCGTTGCTCCTCTAAAAATTATAAGGGCAAGAATTGAACCCCCCAAAGTTTTGGTTGAGGCACGTAAGTCACCTAACATGCATCATGCTTTCATCTATTTCGTATCTCCCAAAGTTAGTGTTGATGGAATGGTAGGCGAAATAGAATGGATTATTATGAGGAATGGAAGATTATGAGTTTGGTTGGTTAATAGAATGGAATAATCCATTTCACAAAGTATTTCACTCCCTCAAAACCATTACATCCACCTGCATGTTTTTATTTCATTCCATCTGAGAATCCGGTTAAAAACCGAATTCACGGATCGAATAAGCAAAAACAACTCGATTTCAGACAGGAGATTCGAGACGAGACAGAAACATATGAAAACAACGTCATCACAGATTTGTATTACTACAGAAATGGTTACAGACACTGTCATCAATAGGATAAACATCTATCTCGGGGCCGGGGGAGGTCGGGCATGACCTCCCCCTTGAGAGCATTCTAAGCACAAACTCAAATCTTAAAATGAAAACCAACACATGAGATTGCTATTAATAGTCCAACACCTAAAGCCACCTTCGCCCCTTAGCTAGGTCGAACCTACAGATTCTGCAGGTTCGCCCCTTGTCTAAGGTCGAACCAAGACTTTAAGTTTTGGTCTATATTTACAAATGCAACAGATCCATAAAATGCCCTTATGGATCACCACAATCTCATGTAATACAATACAATACAAGACTTAACCCTAGTCTATTCGACAGTGACGTCCACATAATAGTGCATCAACACCATCCCCTATTTCACCTTTCATTAACAACACAAAAGCTCACCACCCACCGACCACCACCACCAACTAACGTCACTAACCACTATCGCCATCCACCGCCACCCACCACTGTCGCCGCCACCCTTCACCACCACCACCACCCACCACAGTCACACACCCACCACCGACACCATCCACCTACCGCCGCCGTCGCCAACCATTGTCACCCACCCACCATCGCCGCCATCAACTATTACCTACCACCACCGCTGCCACCAACCTCCACTACCGCCATCCACCGTCACCACCCACCACTGACGCCATCCACCTCCACCAGCCACCGTTACCCACCCACCATCGCCGCCATCAATAATTACTCAATGCCGCTGCCACCCACCACCGTCACCACCCACCATAACTGCCACTAACCACCACCCACCACCGTCGCCATCCACCACCACCACCCACCGCTGTCGTCGCAACCAGCCACCACCGTCACCCTCCACCATCGCCGCCACCTGCCACCGTTGCCACCATCACCTCTACCAATCGCCACCACCGCCACATATCTCTTAGCCAGCCGATTATGATAGATAAATTAGGAATAGATTATGTTTGTTATTTAGAGATAATTATTGTATTCTTTTACGTATATCCTTTCCTATTTATTGGTTGTATCTTCCCCTATATATAGGATCATGGTTATTCAATAATATAATCGAATACTTTACAACCACAATTGCTTTTATGGTATCAGAGCCATAATCGGCTTCTGATGATTGTTTCTTTTTCGTTCCTGTTCTTTTTTTTTCCGATTACTTTTACCTCCGGATACGTCCGGCTTGTCACCATGATAAAAGACGATGTTACTGATTCATTAACCAAGCCTACCCCTCTTCACCCCGCATACTCAGTTTTGAATATTCAATTCAAGATCCGTACATTGGACGGATCGATGGTTACTTATTCGGCCAGGGTGAAACTTTTCCGACTTCACGCTATTGCTTATAAGGTGTCCCACCACATCGATGGATTAGCCCCTCCAGCCGAAACATCCCCCGAATATGACCAATGGAAAGAAATCGATGCATTGGTCCTTCAATGGATCTATAGTACCGTTTCGGACCCTATTCTGAAACGGCTTATGGACACTACTATAGCTCGTGCGGCTTCGTTAAAGCTCGAAACGATTTATCTAAGCAACAAAAAGGCTCGCGCTGCGGCGCTCGAGACGCGGTTTTGCAACCTGACACTCACGGCCTACTCGTCTGTTAACGACTACTGTCAACAACTCTCTGATTTAGTAAGCCAGTTAGCCGATGTTGATCAGCCTGTTTCCGACTCCCGCCTTGTTCTGCAGCTGGTTCATGGCCTTCTGGCCGAATATAATACTACCGCATCCTTAATTAATCAACAGGGTGTGGACTGTGATCAGGCAATTACAATGCTTAACGATGAACTCATCAGGATTGAAGCATAGAAGGGCTCCAACAACACTGTTCTAGCCGCTACTGTAGCGCCACCATCTTCGGGTTCTGCAACAAACCCTAATCAACAATCGGAGCCGTCCTCCTCCAACAGAAGAGGCAGCCGTGGCAGAGGGGGTTCATCAAACCGACGGGGCAAGGGACGCGGGAGACCTCAGCAATCCTCACCTTGGTCCATGTTTCCAGGTCAACCCACTACTAATCCGAACTGGGCATGGTGGACTCCTCCCCCATGCCCCTACCCGACGCAACAACATTGAACAACCACTAAACCCGCTGACCAGCAATCCGCTCCAACTGTCTAGTTCACCGGTTTTCCACAGCCGGCCTACTCCCCTGCCCAATATCCTCCTGGGTTCTCTCAACCGATGTATAACCTATGTCCCACAGACTTGAGTGATGCTTTGTCTAATATGCAGGTTAATTCTCCAAACATGGCTTGGAACTCAGATGTTATCGACACAGGAGCAGAGTCCCATGTCTTCAATGACCCAGGTAAAATTATAATCCCTGATTCTAATCCTATATGTCGTAATATTTTGGTAGGTAATGGCATGTCTTTACCAATTAACGGATCAGGTACGGGCTTTCACCCTTTACCAAACTGCACCTACATACTCCCACACATCCTTTATAGCCCACAAATAATTAAAAATCTTATTTCCATTAGACGTTTTATTCGTGATAATCAAGTGTTTGTCGAATTTGACCCGTTTGGTTTTTCTTTGAAGGACCTCAAAACTAGGAAGACACTTTCTCGTCACAATAGTACCGGGACTCTCTACACGTTCACGGCGCCTCAACTGTCGCCTCAAGCCACTTTCCTTACCTCGCACCAACTACCATGGAATGATCGTTTAGGACATCCCGGGGCGTAAGTTCTAGATTTTTTAAATCACAATTTTAATTTTATTTGTAATAAGGACAAAAGTCACAATCTTTGCAATTCTTGTCAAATTTCGAATAGTAAAAGATTGCCTTTTTATTCTTCTAATACATTTACTTTTGCTCCTTTTGATATTATACATTGCGATTTATGGACTTCCTCAATCATGAGTAAAACAGGCTATAAATATTATATGGTGCTAATTGACAATTTCTCACACTCCGTGTGGGTATACCCCCTTAAGTTTAAATCCGAAACCTTTCCTACGTTTGCAAAATTTCACCAATTAATCCTTACCCAATTTAACCGCAAAATCAAAACTTTCCAATGTGACTTAGGGGGTGAATTTGACAATTTGGCATTTAAAAATTTTGCCTATCAAAACAGATTACTTTTTCGTTTTTCTTGCCCTCAAACCTCATCTCAAAACGGCAGGGCAGAACGTATGATTCGCCATCTTAATGACATTATTCGGGCACTTTTAATCCATGCGAATCTACCCCCGTCGTTTTGGGTTGAAGCCCTACCCACTGCCACTTACCTCCACAATATATTCCCAACCTAACGTTTAAACTTTTACACACCCACCTTCACCCTCTATCTTCGTCACCCAGACGATGATCACTTACGTGTTATTGGCTGTGCGTGTTATCCTAACACCTCTGCCTCCCAGCCTCATAAGCTCCACAATTGGTCCATGAGATGTATTTTTCTCTGTTCCCCGCCTGATTTTCGCGGATACCATTGCTTCGACCCTACCACGGGCAAAGTACACATCTCCCGCCATGTGACCTTTGATGAATACATATTTCCTTATACTCTCCCGAACCATCCTACTTCCTATAATTTTTTGGATGATCAACCTCCCACCGGCTTCACATTTTACAGGCCCATTAACACTCCTCCTTCGGCCCACACCGCCCCCAATCCAGTTACCACACCTTACCCGATCACCTACCACCGTAGGCATCGTCCTGGCCCAAATCCAACCAACCCAACTCCTGGCCCAATGAACCCGACTCAACCCATCCCTATTCCTACTCCAACACCGGCCTATACCTCGACATCGGCCAAGTCACAGCCCCATCCCATACCGTCTGCCCCTCCAAACCAACCAACCCAGCTTACCGGTCTAGTACATAACCTACACCCCATGACCACTCGATCCAAAGCCCGTTCCAACCCATCAGCCATACACCACACCACTTCCCTTTCTCTAGTCCCCACATCCGATACCAAAGCCTTAACTGATCCTAATTGGTTGCATGCTATGCAAACCGAATATACGGCAATACAAGATAACGAAACATGGGAGCTTGTTCCTCACCCTCATGATCGTCCTGTCATCCGCTGCATGTGGTTGTTTCGGCACAAATTTAAATTGGACGGTTCATTGGAACGATATAAGGCTAGGTTGGTGGTCAATGGTAATTCACAAACGGTTGGAATAGACTGTGATGAGACTTTCAATCCTGTGGTCAAACCGGCCACAATTCGCACTGTTTTGTCTCTGGCTGTTGTAACACCCCAACCGATGGCGGAATCATCGAGGTGTCACGTAGTGACGATTGTTCAATAGCTCATGGACTAAAAGTGTAAATATTGAATACATTGAATATATAGTTTAATACATTGAAAAGAAATTCAAGTTACAAAGATTCTAAAGCGACAAGTCTATCTAAAGTACAATAAAGTCAAAACTTAAATATAAATCCAAAAGCTTAAAGGAAGCGTCTCAAAATAACCTGAAACATGTACAAAATAATTTTGTCAACACATATAATGTATTGGTGAGCATACCCTGTTTTGAATACATATAGTAAGGTAAAGTGTTTAGCAATTCATGTGCGGTACCATTTGCAATTATGTAATAAGTAATATCCGTTAAAAATCAACCCTATGAAATGAAAAGAAATATATATAGTATGCGCTAGTAGTAATGAAATACATAGCAATGACAAGGACTCTCAACAGAGTCACAAGGGTATATACCATAGTACTATTCATTGAAATGCCAGGCCCTCAAAGGTTAATGATTTTGACAAGTCATAGACACACAGATTAACATAAAGCAAACACACATGAGAATTGCATTTAGTGAAAGAATAACATTTAGTCATAGTGTACATGAATAGCCCCAAAAGAGTAAAACATGTGTTGGGTCTGCTGACCTGGAGAAGAACAGATGATTGAAAGCCAAAATATACTAAGTGCTTGATCAAGAATAAAGAACAGTTGTTACAATAAAGCTTCCTCCAAAGAACTGCTGATTCCCAAACTGCTGCTGCTTAACAACTGATACAAGACAACTGCTGCTGATTAAAAGTCTGATGGATAAAGTCTGATAAAGAACAAGTGCTGATCAAAGATCTGAAGAAGCAAAGGTCTGTTGAACCAACAGCACTTTGGTTCAACAGATGATATGAAGACATCAGAGCTTTAGTTTAACAGAGTTTTATTATCAGTTGTTTCAATGTAACAGTAGTTTATTGCTTAACAGATGTTATAGGTTGTTAGTCAGTTAGGGGTCGCTTTCTAGGTGACGTCAGCAACTGATCATCAGAGGTTTGTGCTTGTCTATAAATAGAACAGTACTTGTACTGTTCTATTGGTCACTCGTCATTCTCTTTAGACAAACATTCTCTGAGTGATCAGGCTGAGGGGGAGTTAATTGTACTATTGTAATCTTTCAGTTTAATGAAAGCATTCGATTGAAAACAATTATTCTCTATGTTTTGATTATTCGTTATTCCGCTGCACTTTCCATTTATACTTCATTCATATTTCATACTTAATCAAAACAGTCCAATACTCAGATCCTAACAATTGGTATCAGAGCTTGGTCAATTAAATCTGATCTAATCAATCAATTTAATACACAGATCAGCTCACAATCATTGATATCGTTTGTTTGTCGGGTTAAAACAGAGTAATAGTTTATTTTCGTTTCAACAGTTAGTAAACAGACTTTGTTTTTGAAAAACCAAGAGAATGACTTCACTTAATCAAGATCCACACAACACTGGCACACACAACAAGCCTCCGATGCTTGTCAGGTCAGAGTACAACATCTGGCAGCGTCGGGTGGCTCATGTGTTAGCACAACAGAACACAGGGTGCTGGAAATCGGTAGTATTTGGACCACAGGTTCCAATGGTACCGAGTGCCGAGGATCCAAAGATCCAAGTACCAAAGAGTGTTGAGAACTACTCAGAGCAAGATTTTCAAAAAATCTAGCTAGATGCCAAGGCTTTCAGCATAGTAGCCATGGCACTGCCGAATGATATCTATGCCGGTCTCTTGCACTGCAATAGTGCTAAAGAACTGTGGGATGCTCTTAAAGAGCAATTCGGGGGAACTGATGATGTGATTGAATACAACCGTGAAATACTTAACCAACAATATGAAACGTTTAGTCACATAAAAGGGGAGTCATTAACACAGCAGTTTGAAAGGTTTAACTGTCTAATTAGTGAACTTAAACTGGTTGGTCTAACTTTTCCTAATTCAACACTGAATCATAGGTTTCTTAGATCACTTCAGGACAAATGGGACACTATAGCCATAGTTATGAGAAACTCTATCGGATTCAAAGACCTAACCCTGACCCAGCTTCATGGTAAGCTCCTGACTTATGAAAGGGAGCTTAACCAGAAAAAGAAGCTCCAGGACTCTGGCAAAGTGTCAGATGACTATGTATTTGGTAATACTGCACTGTTGGGTCAGGATGATGGTTCTGGAAGTAGTAAGGATCAGAGTTATGATCATTACATTGACATAACAACTGGTTTCAATAATGATTCTTACTCATCACCAAACAACTGTGCTTTCACAGCCAGTGGTGATATCCATGCTTCTGATAATTCATCTTTTGTGTACAATGACTTGCAATATATTGACCCTTTGGACCTAGAAGAAATGGACATCTTACATCAGGTTGCCCTGCTCAGTATTAGAACCAATAACTTCTATAAGAAAACTGGCAGGAGGTACCCAGGTTTACATGGTGGGTCAAAGGTTGGGTTGGATAAATCAAAGATAAAGTGTTACAAGTGTCATAGAATGGGTCATTTTGCTAGGGAGTGTAGGAGTCAAAATGGAGTTCCTATGATTACCTATCCAAATCAAAGACCACAGACCAACACTTATCAAACCATCCCTAATGTACCTAATGTGCAAAACACTGCTCACTTTGCACAGACCCAAACCACTGTTCCTGTGCATTATGTCCAAACCACTGTTCCTCAGTATCACTATGTCCAAACACCTGTTGCTCAGGCACCTGTGCCAATGACTGTTACTCCACCCTCTGCTCCTGCAGAGACCAGTCAACCAGGTCAACAGAGTTTCTTTACTCAAGGCTTTGTTGATTGGAGCAGTCTACCAGATGAGATAACAGATGATAACATTGCTCTAGTTGCTAACACTGAAAAGGATTTTTGTTTTATGGCACTAGAAACAATTGTTGAAGAGACTGATTCTGAGGAAGTGGTGTCTATGTCTGAAAATGTGACTGATAGTGCTGTTGGTGAGTTTGTTTCAGCTGAAGAATCTGAAGTAGAGGTTGTGAATCTCTCAGACCCCTGGGGTAGTGATGACTGTGACTGCCAGTGTAACTGTGCCTTGATGGCTGCTGCTAAGGCATCTCCTCAAATCTTAAATGACTTGTGCTCAGACAAATGTATTGTGGCATTTGCTAAGATAAAAGAGGTGAATGAAAACTTTAGAAAGAAAATTTTGGATTCTGAAATTCAGTTTGAAAAACTTACAAAAGAGTTAAAATCAAAAATATCTGAAAAAGAGTCTGAAATCAGCAGTTTAAAACATGAAGCAAGCATAACCAAAGACCAGCTTCAGACTATGATAACAAAATATCATAGTTGTAAGAAGGAGCTTGAGTCCACCCAAGTTGAATGTAAGAAATGGGTGGAATCATCAAAGGGTTTTGAGATGATTGTCAACCAACAGTCTAAAAGTCATGTGAAATTTGGGTTTGGTTTTAAAACCACTGATCAAGTTTCACAAACCACTGACAAAAAGGAACCACAGTTGGTTGAGGTCATCCCTACAAACTCAAAAGGTCAAGAAATCAAGGTTACTGAACCCAATGGCAAGAAAATCATTCTTGAAAAGTTGGAAGGTACACCCTAATTTGATGAAATTGAGAAATATCAATTCAAACCAACATGGTCAGATGAGTGTGAAGTCCTTGAAAATTTCAAACCAATGACCTTCAAAACCTCTGATGGTAAAATGGCACCACAGGCCAAAGTAATCCCTCTAGTAAATCTTCCAACAGATGATGAAACATCTGTTGAAAAGAAGAAAGAAAAAGGGAAAGCCAAGAACAACTTATTTTGTGATTTTTGTGAAAAGAAGAACCATGTCACCAAAAACTGTTTTCTTCTAAAAGCATATGACATCAACAAAACAACAAGTTTAAATGATTCTAAATCTAAAGAATGTTCAATCTGCAAGAAAAAGAATCACAAAACAAAAGAGTGCCTATATCTCAAAAATTTTGATGAAAAGATAAAAGAGTATAAGGCTAAAACTCTGGAAAGTCAAGTGGTAAGTACTTCAAAAGGAAAACCCAAACAGACTTTTGAATCAGTTCAAACATCTGTTACCAAAAGTCTGAACAAAAACTCTGCTCCCAGAGAAGTTCAGGTAACAGATGCTCCACCTGTTAACAGATTACCAAGAGGATTTGGACAACCCACTTGTCATCGTCTGCCACATGTTTATGAAGAGCCCAAGAGGCCTTCAAAACCAAAAGTGAACAGACACCCTCATGGTTTTCAACAACTGATAGGAAATGATCAAACATCTGCTGGACCAAGTGTTGACATACAAGCACTGGCAAATGGTCAACTGCAGCTGTTGAACCTAGTTCAAAAGCTAGTTCAAACCACTGATCATTCTCCTCAACTTAAGGCTGAGACAGCTAAGGACCCATCCAAAGCCAATTTGGCTTTGGATACTCACCAAAACTAAAATCTTTACTGATGTGCAGGGAGCTTCTGCTTGTTTAGACAGTTTATGGTATGTAGATAGTGGAGGCTCCAGGCACATGACTGGATGTAGAGCCCTTCTTCTGGACTTTCTTGCTCATGGAGGGGGTGATATATCCTTTGGAAATGATTCTAAAGGTACTCCACAATCTTCACAACAAGACTACAGAATAGATGTTGTGGCTCCAGACCACTACAAAGTCTATCCTGCATCAGAGGAAGCAGTGGTTCAAAACAACTGTCAAAACTCTGTCACAGCTGAGTCAGCCACTGGTGGCCAGTCTTACCTTCAATCCACTGATTCACCCAGCCAATCCACTGTTCAATCATCTGTTGACAAGAGTCAATCATCTGTTGACAAAAGTCAGTCCAATCTTACACCACTTGGACCCATTCCTCCTCCTCCATTCCAAATATCTGTTGACTCTTCAAAAGTACCAACAGATGCTATGTCAACAGAGTCTCCAAATCTCTGTCCTTCACCACAAAATGCCATCATACCATATCAGGGAGATCTAATCTACCTAAGAGCTCATCCACCAGACCAAATCATTGGCAACATCAGAGAAGGTGTGCTCACAAGGAGCCAATCTTCAAACATCTGTCTTTTTGCAGGCTTTCTATCCCTTACACAACCTGTCAAGTACCAAGAGGCACTGAAAGACAACAGTTGGGTAGAAGCCATGCAAGAAGAACTCCTTCAGTTCAAAAGACAACAAGTATGGGAACTTGTACCACTGCCTAAGGATGTCTGTCCAATTGGCACAAAATGGGTCTTCAAAAACAAAACTGATGAAAGGGGTATAGTTGTCAAGAACAAAGCCAGGTTAGTGGTTCAAGGCTTCAGACAAGAAGAGGGAATTGACTATGATGAAACCTTTGCCCCTGTAGCAAGGTTAGAAGCTATCAGACTTTTCTTAGCCTTTGCTGTCAACCACAACATCAAGGTGTATCAGATGAACATCAAGTGTGCCTTCCTATATGGCAAAATTCAGGAGGAGGTCTATGTATGTCAACCACCTGGTTTTGAAGACACATTCTATCCTGATCATGTCTACAAGCTTAACAAAGCATTGTATGGACTCAAACAAGCACCAAGAGCCTGGTATGAAACTCTCTCTACTTTTCTCTTATCCATTGGTTTCACAAGAGGTAAAATTGATAAAACCTTGTTTTTAAAATGGAAAGGAAAAGATTTAATGATTGTTCAAATATATGTGGATGACATCATTTTTGGATCCACATGTAATAAAATGTGTGAGGAGTTTAGGGAACTCATGACAGCAGAGTTTGAAATGAGTGCTATGGGTGAACTTCAGTGCTTTCTTGGTCTTCAAGTAAAGCAACTGCAAAATGGCACTTTCATTCATCAAAACAAGTATGTGAAAAACTTGTTAACAAAATTTGAGATGAATGATTGTAAGCCATGTAGTACACCAATGAGCAATGTCAAGCCACTCACTGATGATGAAAAGGATGAACTGGTTGATCAGACACACTATAGATGCATGATTGGGTCTTTATTGTACTTAACAGCATCCAGGCCAGACATTATGTTTGCAACCTGTGTGTGTGCTAGATCTCAGGCTTCTCCTAGAAAGTCTAACCTTATTGCTGTGAAAAGGATTTTCAGATACCTAAAAGGTGCTCCCACACTTGGTATCTGGTATCCTGCTAATGGAAACATTGAGCTTTCAGGTTATTCAGATAGTGATTTTGCTGGCTGCCATAGCACAAGGAAGTCCACCTCAGGAGGGTGCCAGTTTCTAGGGAATGCCTTAGTTTCCTGGCAAAGCAAAAAGCAAGCAGCTGTTTCAACATCCACTGCTGAAGCTGAATACATTGCTGATGCTAGCTGTACAGCCCAACTTATGTGGCTTCAAAATCAACTACTGGATTTTGGGATAACTGCACTGAGGACTCCACTCATGTTGGATAGTCAAGCTGCTGAAAATATCATCAAAAATCCAGTCTCCCACTCAACCACCAAGCACATAGATATCAGACATCATTTTGTCAGGGATAGCTATGAAAAAGGTTTGATTTCTCTGCACCATGTTCCAACAGAGGATCAGTTGGCAGATGTGCTGACAAAAGCTTTAGACACATCTACCTTCACAAATCTGATTTCTCGAATTGGAATGTTAAACATGGATTAAAAACAACAAAAATGTTTTCAATAAAAACATTAAAATGTTTTCAGAAAATCAAATTTTGCTAGAATGGCACTGTTAGTTGAAAAATCTGTTTCAAACATCTGATCAGATAAAACAACCACTGTTGGTTGAAAAATCTGTTTCAAACATCTGATCAGATAAAACAACTGTTTTCATCAGTCTTTTGGTTAAACAACAGAGGTTGGCAACAGAGGTTTACCAAACAGCTGTATGCCACCAGATGTTTCAACCATCAGATGTTTGCCACGTCTGCTCTCAAAAGCAGAGTTTTGCCACATCAGCGGTTTCACCAGAGCCTATAAAACCCTGTTCTTTCCCCCAACAGCAGTTTTACTGTCTCATTGTATTCAAAATACTAAAAACCGCTCTCGTCTTCCTCATACCCTCAATCCAAGTTCATCACTTTCACAATCCAAATCCATTAAAATGGAACTCCAAACAAAAGCCACTCACAATTTCCTTCCTTATCTGGTTAAAACCGAAGACAACACACCATTTCATTCCACCATTGACATCATCAATAACTCAAAATATAAAAATGTTCTTATTGCTGATGCCCCCATATACCTGGAAACACTCCAAGAATTCTGGGCGAATGCTGAAGTCTTATACCAAGACAAAAAGCCAACTTCCATAATTTCAAAAATTGGAGACACCAGTATCGCCATAACCCCTGAAATCATATCCACTACCTTCTCACTGAACGACTTGTCAGGTATGGAAACTTTTCCAAAAACAGAGCTTCACACTGAGTTTCAAGAGAGAGGGTATGATGCTCAAATGACTGGTTCAACATTATACAAAAAGTTTTTCCCACCAGTCATGAAATTTTTCTTCCATACCCTCCTCCTCTGTGCCTCTGCCAAGACTACATCCTTCAATGAAATCCCATTGAGGATACAATACTTGGGGTATGCTATGTTGTCAGATTCTGACTTCAATCTATCTCAGGGATTGTTTTCAGACTTGGTATCAAATGTGAAAGCCATAAAATCTGGCTCAAACAATGCTTTTCTGCTCTACCCTAGAATTCTAAGTGTAATTCTACAAAAGATTTTACCTGAAAAGGACTTTCAAAAGGGAGAGTCTTTTAAAATGAAAAGTTTAACTGATGAAACTTTTACAAGAATGCTGGGTTCTTCAACCCAAGAAAAAGTGTTAAAAGTACAAAAAGTTTCCAAAACACAACCAAAGAGGACAAAGACAACAACTGTTGTTGAAACCTCTGTTGGTGAGCCCACTGCTCCTGGTGATCATGGCACTTCATCCAGTGCTGTGAAACCCACACCAGCCACCAAAAGAAACCGTCCATCCTCCAAAACAACCACCAAAACCAAAAAGGGACTTCTGGAAGATGAGATACCAGAAGCTAACCCTGTTGCATCACCAAAGCAACATGAAACCACTGTTGTTACTTCCTCACAACAGTTGGAGATATCTCAACCCCAGCAAACTCCTCAAGAATCCTCACAAAAGGATCTTGTTGTAAGCCAAAGGGAAACTCATACTGAGGCATATGAGTCACTTGACCATATGTTTACAAGCCCCTCTCCCAGGGCTAATCAGCTTCTTACTCCACCTACATCACCACCACATGTCCCACAAACAATGCAACCTCTGTTTGAAGCTATTGACAAAACTCAGGACAACTCCAGTTCCTCTCCTTCACCTATCACTGAGAGTATGCCACCACCAGTGACTGGGGCTGAGGAAAGTCAATCAGCTATCCCACAAACAGAAGAGGAGGTTATACTCCCAGAAGTCAATGTTACTTCTGCTGAGGTTTCAAGAGAAGCAGCTACTACTGCTGTAGAGATCATTGTCTCACAGCAGGACAGTGGTTCCATTGATAAGACTTCCTTGAAGGCAACAACTGATGAGGACACAATTGTGTCTCCTAAAACAGTTGGAAGTCCCCAGAACCAAGACAAAGGGGCAGCAGGTTCTTATTCTATGGACTCACCTCCTAGAACTGAACCAGCTAAAACTACCTCTGGTAGGGACTCAGATGATCCTATTAACTTGGGTGATGAGTCAAAACTTCAAGAATTGACGGCTAAAGTTCAAAACCTTGAATCCTCTGTTGCTGACATCAAATCTGATGTCAAGTCAATATTGGAAACATTGAACAACTTTACAAAGAGTCAACCATCCACTGCTGATGTTGCTAATGAGCTATGGAAATCTGTTTCCCCCATCATCATAGCTCACAGAAAATTAGCAGATCAGACACAAGAGACCTACATGACTTTGATCAGAAATATGGTGGATGCCAGATTTAATGACACAAAGGCTGACATCAAGGTGATCAAAGACCATTTGCTGAAGACCACTGGCTCTGCCCCTACCACAATTCTCAGAGATGAAGATGATGATGAATTCACTGCTGATGATGCCAAAAAGGGGGAGAGTGGCAGAGATAGGCTACCAAAACTTGATCCATTTGGTGCACCACCCTCACAAAAAGGGAAGAAGCCAACTGCTGACAAACCAGGGTCACCCAAATCAGCTCCACAAACTCAACAACCAAATGTTCAGATCCCTGTCTCTGAACCAGCTCAAGCATCAAAGGCAAAAGAAGTTGATACTTCAGCTAATGATAAAGCTGAAAAGGCTGCTCAAGACAAAAGAAAAAGGGCTGATACATTGGAAGTAAAGGCAGAGATGTTGGTGCAGTTGAAAAAGGAACAGCAGCAGGAAGTGGAAGATGTGAACACTTCAAAGAGAAAGAAAATGCCAGCCAAACACACTAGAAAACCACCTTCCAAATTAACTGCTGAAACCTCTGCTGTACAAACACCTGTCACCACAACCACGGCTCCTAAAACCACTGTCACCACAACCTCTACTACCCAAACCACTGAACCTAAAACAACTGAACCTAAAACCACTACTAAAACATCTGCTCAACCCAAACTAGTAACCAAACCAATCACCACACCATCAACCACTAAACCAGCCACAACTCAACCAACTCCCAAACCTACTTCAACACAACCCAAAACCCAAACAACTGCTGGTCCACAAAAGGACCAACAGATGTTTCCTAAACCACTGCCTCATCCTCACCTTCACCCAAAATCTTGTATAGCAGAAAAAGGAAATCCACCTTTGTTATACAAGATGAAAACATCCACAACACACCACCTAACACCCCAATCTCACAATCCATACCAGTCAACGCCATTCCACTCTCATCTTACTCACCACACACTGCCCAATTCAGATCCCATAGACCACCACCAACCATCACCCCATTGGCTGAGAAGTATCCCCTTGAGTTGGATCTAATCAAGGGGGAACTTCAATCCTTCTACAATACTGATCAGCCATCAGAAAGATCCTTCCCATCTCTCAAAGGCTTCCCTGTTCCACTCAACATGGATACATATCTTAAATACAAGGGTGAACAGACTGATGCTGTCATCAAAGAGAAATGCAAAGGGAAGGATGACAGGACTGCTCAGGGCATCCATTCAGCAGAGCTTAGCAAACTCAGAAGGATTGAAGATTATGCTAAGACCCTGAGCAATTCCATGTCTACCATGCCTCTCAGCAGACACTTGGAGATGGAAGTGAGGGATTCACTGCTAGAACAGATCTTGGCATCCAAGCCTTACAAAGCAACAAAGAACCAATTCACAGGCTGGACCACACATGCTCTCAGGGAAGAACTGATCAGAATTGAGAACATGGCCAAGAATCCTCCTGCTAAGGCCTCTGCCCCTGATTTCAGAAAAGGGAGAGATGAAGCTAGAGCCTTGAAGTTCAGAAGAATGAGACAAGAGGTTGTAGCAGCTAAGTATGGAGAGATGAAATCTGTTGCTAGATGGTCAGAGGTCAGACTAATTGAAACTTACAAGAAACTTGAACATGAAAGAAAGACCAATCCTGATCTTCCAAGAAAACCAGTGTATGATGATGCTCCCAAGAAACCCTCACAGGACTTTACATTAGATAGCTTACTTGCAACCTCTGATCTTTCCATTGCTGCTCAAAGACAATACAAGAAGCAGAAGGAAATGTCTGAAGAGGATACAAGGAAGTTCAATGAAACTTATGTAAAAGAGGGTCTCTTGAACCAACTTAGATTCTTCTCTGACCCTGTCACAGAGAAGTTCAGAGAACTCATTGGCAGGCCTCCATCTCCCAACTCATCCAAAATAAAGATGCATCCCAGTCACTCCTCTGACTCTAAAATTCTAAAATGGAAGTCTGATAAAGAGACCCATGAATTGACACTGATCAGGTCAGATGGTAGTATTCAGAAGTTGAGTATGGATGATGCACCTGGCCTAAGTGCAGAAGATCTCCAGACACTTTTGAATCTGACACTGGATAGAGATGCTGAAGACCTCTTCTCTCTAAGCTTTGAATTACAATTGAAAGGGCAAATTAGAGAAAGTCTGATGAGAAATAAAGATCAAGAATAAAGCAGAGTTTTGGCATCATCTGTTCTAGGGGGAGATTGTTGGGTCTGCTGACCTGGAGAAGAACAGATGATTGAAAGCCAAAATATACTAAGTGCTTGATCAAGAATAAAGAACAGTTGTTACAATAAAGCTTCCTCCAAAGAACTGCTGATTCCCAAACTGCTGCTGCTTAACAACTGATACAAGACAACTGCTGCTGATTAAAAGTCTGATGGATAAAGTCTGAAGAGCAAAAGTCTGATAAAGAACAAGTGCTGATCAAAGATCTGAAGAAGCAAAGGTCTGTTGAACCAACAGCACTTTGGTTCAACAGATGATATGAAGACATCAGAGCTTTAGTTTAACAGAGTTTTATTATCAGTTGTTTCAATGTAACAGTAGTTTATTGCTTAACAGATGTTATAGGTTGTTAGTCAGTTAGGGGTCGCTTTCTAGGTGACGTCAGCAACTGATCATCAGAGGTTTGTGCTTGTCTATAAATAGAACAGTACTTGTACTGTTCTATTGGTCACTCGTCATTCTCTTTAGACAAACATTCTTTGAGTGATCAGGCTGAGGGGGAGTTAATTGTACTATTGTAATCTTTCAGTTTAATGAAAGCATTCGATTGAAAACAATTATTCTCTATGTTTTGATTATTCGTTATTCCGCTGCACTTTCCATTTATACTTCATTCATATTTCATACTTAATCAAAACAGTCCAATACTCAGATCCTAACAACATGAAAAAAGGGGAAAGATATATTCACAGTTTGCGAAAGCGATCAAACTTAAGCGGTCGTGAGCTAAGTAATGGGAATTCCAAGGAATTCAACCTATAACGTAATAGAGTACTAATAAGGGAAAAGTCTAAAAGTCTAAGGTATCTAGGGTTCTAAGGCATTAGGGTTTGCTTAGTCGATATGGGGGATTAGAGTTTTTATGATAAATCGAGTTGATATAAAAGTTGTATGTCAAAAATAATATATCAAAGTGTGTAAATGTGTTTTTAGGTAATATAATTATTACCTATTAAATATTTAGATAAAAAAATATGCTTGAATAATTAAGACAAAATAATTTAGTTGTTTGCTAATATGTAATTAGTAGAATGAGGGCATCAAAACAGGGTATGCTCACCAATACATTATATGTGTTGACAAAAATTATTTTGTACATGTTTCAGGTTGATTTTGAGACGCTTCTTTTAAGCTTTTGGATTTAATATAAGTTTTGATTTTATTGTATTTTAGATAGACTTGACACTTTAGAATTATTGTATTTCTCCTTTCAATGTATTAAACTATTTAATTCAATGTATTCAAATTTACACTTTAGTACCATGAGCTATTGAACAATCGTCACTACGTGACACCTCGATGTTTCCGCCATCGGTTGGGGTGTTACAGCTGTCTCCCGGGATTGGCCTATTCATCAGTTAGACGTATACAATGCTTTTTTACATGGGGAACTTCATGAGACGGTCTATATGCATCAACCACCAGGTTTTTATGATCAACGCTTTCTGCATCATGTTTGTCGATTGAAAAAAATCTCTTTATGGTCTCAAACAGGCACCGAGAGCATGGTATACTCGGTTCGCAAATTTTATCACCTCAAAGGGTTTTCGCAGTAGCACTTGTGATTAGTCGTTATTTATTTATCAACAAGACCCGTCAAATGTTGCATATGTATTATTATATGTTGATGATATAGTTCTCACAGCTTATAATGATCGTTTGTTGAAGAATATTATTACCAACCTCTCTCGGAAGTTTGCCATGACTGATCTGGGTCGGTTACATAATTTTTTGGGGATCACGGTTACCAAGCAGAAGAATGGAATTTTTTTTGTCACAAGCTCAATATGCTAAGGATATAATCGCTCGTTCTTCAATCACATCGTGCAAACCGTGTTCGACTTCGGTTGATCTCTCTTCCAAATTAAGTGCAAAAAAGGGGGCTTTGTTCGCGGATACGACTCTATATCGAAGTTTGGCGGGTGTTTTGCAATATTTAACATTTACTCGTCCCGATTTGTCTTATGCGGTGCAACAAGTTTGTCTCTTTATGCATGAGCTTCAGGATCCTCACGATGCTTTTATGAAGCGCATCATCCACTATTTGCAAGGGACCATCGACTACGGTATACGGTTATTGAGATCGGCTTCACATGATTTGGTGGCATATTCTGATGCTGATTGGGGTGGTTGCCCGGACTCTAGGCAGTCCACCTCCGGTTATTGTGTTTTTCTTTGTGACAACCTTATTTCATGGTCTACTAAACGCCAGCCTACCGTTTCGAGGTCTAGTGCGGAAGCTGAGTATCGAGGAGTGGCTAATGCTGTTGCTGAAACCACTTGGATTAGAAGATTGCTGCTCGAACTTCATACTCCTTTAACTCGTGCTATAGTGGTTTTTTGTGACAATGTTTCTGCTGTGTATCTGTCCAACAATCCAGTTCAACATCAACGGACGAAACATATAAAGATTGACATCCACTTCGTATGAGAGAAGGTTCGACTTGGGCATGTTAAAGTTCTTCATGTCCCATCATCTATGCAGTATGCGGATATTTTTACTAAAGGATTATCTCGTGAACTATTCCAGTCATTTCGGTCTAGCTTGAGCGTTTGTCCTCCGCTCGCTCAAACTGAGGGGGTGTCTTAGCCAGCCGATTATGATAGATAAATTAGGAATAGATTATGTTTGGTATTTAGAGATAGTTATTGTATTCTTTTATGTATATCCTTTCGTATTTCCTGGTTGTATCTTCCCCCTATATATAGGGTCATTGTTATTAAATAATATAATCGAATACTTTACAACCACAATTACTTTTAATATCATCAACCATTATCACTGCCACTCACCACCGATTTTATTTTTTCGTCGTTTCATGCCTATCAAACAACATAAAATAATTTTTTTTTTCATTCTCACATGCAATCAAACAAAACATGGAATGCTAATAATCCATTCCATTACTTTGTCCATTCCATTACCTCGTCCATTTCATTCCCTCTTCCATTACATTACCTCGTACTAAACAGACCCAAAGAGTTTTCGCCGAAACCCTACAATATCAAAGCCTTTTTTATTTAAAAGTTACATATTAAGAAACATATAAAACATTGGGTTGCCCCCATTGTCCACAGCATAGGTCGGCTCCGACTTGGAAACGTACATTCCTTTTGTTACTTACTAATGCTTGCTTTAAGTTTAGGGTTTGTTTGGTATGGGGTAATGGAATAGACGAGGGAATAGAATGGGTGAGGGAATGGAACGGATAAGGGAATGAAATGGACGAGGGAAATGGAATGGAAGAAGGAATGAAATGGACTATTACCATTCCATGTCGTTGTTTAGTTACTATGTGGAAATTGAATAAATCATTACATTGTGTTGTTTGGTAGGCAAGAAAAGACGAGAGGATAAAATCGGCGGTGGGTGGTAGGTGGCGGCGGCAACGGTGGGTGGTGATGGAGGCCGTTTGTGGGTGGTGGACGACGTTGATGGGTGGGGGCGGTGGCGGTCGGCGAAGGTGGGTGGCGGTAGTGGTCGGTATTGGAGGAATGGTGGCGGTGGTCAGTAGTGGTGACAGAGGGTGGTGACGAAGGTGGTGGCAGTCGACGATGACGGTGGTGGTGGCGGAGAGTGGTGACGACCGTGGCCAGTGGGTGGCGACAATAGTGGTTGGCGACGGTGGGAGCGGTGGTTAGCGGTGGTGGCGGCAGATGATGCTAGTGGTCGGTGGTGGCAGCGGTGGGTGGTTGTAGTGGTCGATGTTAAAGAAAAGTGACATAGGGAATGAAATGAAAAAAAAGCAAGGGTCGGATGGAGTGAATGTGAGGTTTTTTTTGGAAGGAATGAAATGTATGAGGTAATGGGTGTACCTTAACCAACCAAATACGTTTTTTTTTTCATTCCATCGAAGTAATTTATTCCATTCTTTCTCTCATTATTACAACCTAGCAAGCCTTAATCCAGTTTGAGCTAAAAGTTTACTCACGGTTTCAAACTGTATGCAACTAGTTTCTAATTCCCTCATTGTTTTTTTTTCTAGCCACATATTTTTGGTCCTGAAATCATTTATTAGTTTCATTTCCTGTATTTTCTTACTTGCGTAATTGCATAGGCTTTAAAAAAAAGCCATAAATGCATAAGGTGTTCAATTAATACACTAATAAGTTACAAATTATTATATGCCACCTGGTCATGATCTCTTCCTCTTCTTCATTTTTACCTCTTAATCTCCATGAACTATCTTTTCCAAGCAAAAAATAATAAATGCTACGTACCATTCTTTTGACTTTTGTTGGATTATAAGTTTATAACTTTATATATATATATAATGCTAGAGAGAAAATACAGTCACTGATTTTTTTTTTTATATTTTTTTTTACTTATTTTCAATGCCTATCTTGGGTCAGCATTTGAATCACCACCACCGTCAACTTGTCTATATATATAGTTTAGAAAGCTGTATACACCTATCCAAAAACCCTTGTTCATCATAGATTGAGAGAAAGAATATCACATATTTGGTCAACAAACTAAATAAGCAATATATTCAACAATCTTTAGAACTGAAAGAAGATTACAATATGGGAAGACCACCTTGTTGTGACAAAGTAGGAGTGAAGAAAGGACCATGGACTCCAGAAGAAGATATAATCATTGTATCTTATATTCAAGAACATGGTCCTGGTAATTGGAGATCTATTCCAACCAACACTGGTATGTTGTTCTTGTTTACATCTTTTGTTTCTTATTTATTTCCTTTTTTTTTAGTTTTTTAATAAAGATTCTTGTTTAGATATGTGTTTGTTAAGAGGTAATAAATTAGGGTATTTATTGTATCCTGCAATGCAACCTTCTTTTTCAATGAAATGTTTGACTTGGTTTTTTTTTTTTTAACTTCAAATCTTTGTTCAGGTCTGTTAAGATGTAGTAAGAGTTGCAGACTCCGATGGACGAATTATCTCCGTCCAGGTATTAAGCGCGGTAATTTCACCGATCAAGAAGAGAAGATGATCATCCATCTCCAAGCCCTTCTTGGCAACAGGTAAAATTTCACTCATAGCAAACGAAATACGAAAAAAATATAGGGTTTGGTGAAGGTAGGATAAGGGCAACCTTACGTCTATCTCATGGGATAGAGGGACTGCTCCCATAAAGACCAACGTTGTTTAGTTATTCTTGACAATAGATATGTGCACACCTATTCACGAATAGATTTATAGAAAAAGATGATGATTATGATGTTAAAGATTAAATCTTTATGTGTTCTTGACAATAGATATGTGCACCCAGTAATTCAAGTGTAGATTTATAGAAAAAGATGATGATTATGATGTTAAAGAATAAAACTTTATGTGTTCTTGATATGGGGTTTTGGTTAAATTTTGTAGATGGGCAGCTATAGCTTCTTATCTTCCACAAAGAACAGATAACGATATCAAGAATTACTGGAACACCCATCTCAAAAAGAAGCTTAACAAGATCCAAAACAACTCATGTGATGAAGGATACTCTAATAGCACTTCAAGGGGATTGAACTCAACATTATCCTCAGAAACTGCCACATCTAAAGGTAAATGGGAGAGAAGGCTCCAAACTGATATCCACATGGCCAAACAAGCTCTTTGTGAAGCTTTATCTCTTGACAATAAGTCCATCAATCTGTCTGAATCATCTTCATCTACAAACTCTCAATCACAAATATTGCACCAGCAATCTATGCTACCACCACCACCAAATATCAATCACACTACAAGTGCTTATACATCCAGTGCCGAAAACATTGCGCGTTTGCTTCCAAACTGGATAAAGAAGCCTAAAACATCTTTGTATAAGGCTGATTACTCTTTTAGGGAACAGTTTCCAAGTCCTTCAAATGAAGGCCTTGAATATTCATTGATGTTTGGATTCAACAACTCAAACTACAGCAGTAATTCAGAAGTTTCGCAATCCTTTTCAACTGAAACTACAAGTTTACTCCAAGATGATACCAAACTGAATATTGAAAATGCTCAATTACCATCTATTGGTTATCTAGAGAATTGGCTTCTGGATGATGCTACTGGTCAAGAAACCAAAGATATCTTTATGAACCTTTCTTTAGAAGAAACTGATAGGTACTTTTAGGTGTTTTTTTTTAACATTTGTACTTCTAGTCAGTGCGCCCCATAAGCGATCTCGGCAAGTTTTTGATGGCAAAGCGAAATCCATAGAGTTTTTCACCAAATTTTATCAAACTCTACCGAGTTAGCTAGCCACACAAACGAACTTGTCCGAGTTCGCTTAAAGGAGTAGCGAATTGCCTAGAAATACAGTTACGAAAAAAACTCCTAAAAGTACCAGTCTGGTACCTAAACCGCTGAATTATAAAAAACTTGTAATTCACTAAATAGTAAGCAAGTGCCGATCGAATCTAGATCTCTATCGATCTTAAACAAGTTTCATCCGGAGCCTGTTCGTTTGTGTGTTTTCTCTTTACTTTCAAGTGTTGAGAAGAAGTGTAAATTCTAATCTATGCACAATGAGCTTCTTTATATTGGCCATATCTAATAATGATGAATGAGAATTAGCTTTCCATGTTTCACTTTATTTTTAGAAACTAATCTGTTCTATTTCTTTAAGTTTATATAGTGTGTGAAAAAAGTAAGGAACACATTTATGGTTGTGAGAATAAACACGAACATAGTGTTTGTTGCTTAACTTAATTTAACCGAACAAATGTACATATACAGACAATTAAAGAAATGGTGTATGTATCATGTTCATGTTTGTTCGCTAACAATATAAACGAGTGGCTCACAAAAGTAAATGAAACGATCAAACATAACCGAGCTAACACTAGTTAAAAGTATAGGTGAATTAGAGTGTCTTAAGCCTAAAGAAGCAATATGTACTGTGTGATATTTAAATTTCATAAAAGCTACACTTAATTGTCATGGGCCTAAACATTTAAATTAATATTCAAATATATTAATGAACATAGACGAAGATACTTAAACAAACAAATAAACGAGCACAAACAAAAGTTCACGAAAAAAAACAAATGAACGAGAGTTGTTAGGGTAGGGGGTGTTGACCACGGGTAGCGGTGTTCAAAAAAATCCGAATTCGAATCCCAAATTAATATATGATAACCCCTATCCAAAAAGCGGATAATCCGAAATTTCGGATATGAATTTTGACAATTTTCGGATATCTGAATCCGAAATCTAAATACATACACACACATTAGATTACATAACCCTAACCTCGACATAAAACATACGTCTCTTTTCCTTCTCCTTCTCCAAGACACTTCATTAGCCCTCTCCATCTCCTTCCAATTCCACCTCCTGTCGTCTTCGATCTCCTTCACGACCACCAGACCTGCCACTTTGCCATCTCCCACAATGACCACCAACCAGCCTGCCCTCAATCTCCGGTCCTTTGAATGGTTTTAAATGTTTGTGGTTGTTGGAAAGTTTGAATTGTGTTGACTGTTTATGGTAGTTTGTATTGGAGATTATGACTATTTGACTAGGCAAATAGTCAAAGTGGACCTTATTATTATAGTTAAGTCATCCTTATATTATGCCTCTCATGACTAGCTCATTGTCTTGTGCCCAAAGATTAGCCACTTCCCATTTTATGTATTTCCTTCATGTATTTATATAGGAGGTTATCTCCTCATTTGAATGTACCAAACATATCAATCTATCAAATATCTTTTATATTCTCTCTACATTTCTTGTATCAATATCCACATTGCTGTTTTGAGAGTCGGTTAGGTTAGTAGTAATCGTGCAGCCAGGGCTGAAACAAACAAACAAAACCAATTAGAAAATCACTTCTGCTAGATTTCTATATGGTATCAGAGCAGTGTTTCTAATCCTGCACATAAAAAAAAATCTACCTTTTCAAAAGAATTGATTAAAAAATAATAATAAAAATGGGAGGATGTGACGGGCGAAAGCAAGATCGAGAAAATCGAAGACCAAGAAAAAGAAAACTCGGGTTCAAATCTACGAGCCCGCAAGAAAAAAAGAAAAAAAAAGTTGAGTTCTTTGAACTCACGAGAAAAAGAAAAGTCGGGTTCCTTTGAGCTTGTGAGAAGAAAAGTCGAGTTCTTTGAACTCGCGAGAAAAAGAAAAAGTCGGGTTCCTTTGAGCCCGCAAGAAGAAAAGTCGGGTTCTTTCAACTCGCGAGAAGAAAAGTCGAGTTCTTTGAACTCGCAAGAAGAAAAGTCAGGTTTGTCGAACTCGCAAGAAGAAAAGTCGGGTTCTTTGACTCGCAAGAAGAAAAGTTGGGTTCCTTTGAGCCCGCAAGAAGAAAAGTCGGGTTTCTTGAACCCACAAGAAGAAAAGTCGGGTCCAAATCTATGAGCCCACAAAAAAGAAAAAAAAAAACACTCCAACTTGAAGAGGAGTGTTCAAAAAAAATATATTACTTGGCAAGTTGCGCGTTATTGGCATACACGCTCCAACTTGAGGGGGAGTATTGGAGATTATGACTATTTGACTAGTCAAATAGTCAAAGTGGACCTTATTATTATAGTCAAAGTCATCCTTACATTATGCCTCTCATGACTAGCTCCTTGTCTTGTGCCCAAAGATTAGTCACTTCCCATTTTATGTATTTCTTTCAAGTATTTATAGAGGAGGTTATCACCTCATTTGAATGTACCAAACATATCAATCTATCAAATATCTTTCATATTCTCTCTACATTTCTTGTATCAATATCCACATTGCTGTTTCGAGAGTCGGTTAGGTTACTAGTAATCGTGCAGCCCCCCGGCTGCAGGGCTGAAACAAACAAACAAAACCAATTAGAAAATCGCTTCCGCTAGATTTCTATAGTTTGAAACTTTAAATTAAGTAGGTTTGGTTACAATTTGAACAGGAAAGGATTTTTTTTTATGATTCGGATATCCGTTGGATTAGCCGAATTCAAAATTCTTGATATCCAATCTTCAATCATATGAAATTTCAGATTTGGGTGTCAATATTCAATATCCGAAATTTTTGTATATCCAGTTTTCGGATATCCAAAAATTAGATAATCCGTTTTTGAGCACCCCTAATCATGGGTACCCTCTCGGGTATGGGATAGCCGATTGGCTACACCAGCCCTTGTTCATCAGGTAGTCGACTTCAGTTGAGTTTAACGGGTGGTGGAAACCGAGTAGGTTGAGGAGTAAATGTATCACATTGTCAATTTTTTTACCATTAGATTTAAAAAAAAAACCCATTTTCACTATAAATACACCTATTTTCACCCTACATCCATTTTTCACCATTTCTTCACTTTTACATCCATTTATTTTATCAAAAACAAAATCCTTCAAATGGCACGCCCACGACGAATCGCAGAGGAACAGATAGCCTTGGCTACAGCCTGGGTTAATGTCTATGAGATAGTACCTTCAGAGAGATGTTTTTCGTTATGGTGTAGTATTTTTTTCTCACTTTTGCCTATATATGTGTGAAACCAAACACACCACACACCAACTTAGTTCAGAATTTGCTGATTTGAGTAACATGACAATGTTTTTCATGACCTCTACAATTCGGTTATGAATGGAGAGAGTGAGCCAAGTGAAGACAAAGCTATTGAAGTAACTAAAATTGAGTATAAACATACGTACGATCATGACTTTAAACATGTTTGGGCTTGACAAATTTTGAGAGCTAACCATGACGAATGGTGAAAGTGGTCTATGTATTCGACTTTAATTATGTATTTTGTCTTAGTTATGTATTTCTTTTGATTTTAATTATGTATTTGATTATCTATTTAATCTAAATTAAATTTTAAAATGCATGTGTAATTTATTTGCAGAATAAAAAAAGATTGTTAGGTACCTTATTGAATAAAATCTTTTGTTTATGTTCGTGTATATAAATTAGTTCTGTTAAGACCTATACACGTACGTCTTCTAACAGTTTGTGTTTCTTTCATATCTCTTTTTTTTATCTATAAAATTTTATTATTTCATTCCATTGATGGATCATTTGATTATCAATTCTTTTATTAAATGAGTTACTTTCATTTTCAAGAAAAAATCAATCGAATTCAATGTATCTCCGACAAGAATTGATCGATCAAGACGTCCAGTATTATTTCATCGTCGTCAAAGTAGATTCTATTTAATATGATATTTGATTATTCAAACATAATATTTTTTAAGACTTTAATGTTTTGATTTTTCAATTTATAGTCTTTCCATTATTAGTTTTTTTAAATCCAAACTTCATTAAATACTAGGGAAAAGTTAGTGTATAAAGCGTTTAACATAAAAAGTATAGGAAGCAATATGGACCACTAGATCATAAGCAGATCAGATCATCTAACTAAACATCTTGTCAGAAACTTAACATGATACCAGAAACACTAAGAACTTTATTAATCAACTGAAAGAAACAATACAAATCAAAAAACTCTCACAAGATCAACTATGAGATCTTTACAACAACACTCAACCACTGAACTCTCTATACCTATCAACAGATTACACAGAGACTAAAGATCAAACACAAGATATGAATGATCTGATACAAAACCCTAATCTGCTCAGACGAAAGAGAATAACAACGAGTGTAAAAGATCTAAACTGAGAACTCGAAGAGTTGAGTTGTTTATATAAGCCAGAATATAGGTTCGGCAACTAGCACACCCGAACCAGTGATGACCATTGGATTAGATATCAAAAACACAAAAATAATCAATCCTGGCCGTGTATAAGGTTTGGAGGATTGCCAGCGTGGCAATCCTTATAAACTGACTCCAAGCCTGAGAACTGGGCCGAACTCTAGCACTGGGCCACAACAACTAATCATCCATCTTGGGCCATGTACAGCTTCAGTCCAGCACAGCTCCAGTCCATCTACACTGGTCCAATCCAACTAGCAGCAATCCATCTATCCAGTCCAGCCAACTTTATTTCCATAACAACTACAAAATAAATTTATAAAACAAAATATAAAAAACTATTTATAAAACATTTAAGTAACCATAATTGAAACAATATACCTGATCAATATTGGATGATATTTTAACACCCCCCCACAATTTGATTACTTAAATGGGTCAAATAATCCCAATCCTTTGCATAGCTCCTCATGAGCATTAGCCAAAAGACCTTTAGTAAACAAGTCAGCCAACTGATCTTTTGTATCAATAGAAACAGTTTTAACCACACCTTTGTTAACCTGATCTCTTAAGAAATAAAGATCCAATTCAAAGTGTTTGGTTTTATCATAGAACACAGGATTGGCAGCTATAGAAATAGCAGCATTATTATCAAAATATACTTCAACAGGAGTTCTAACCAACACACCTAACTCCTCAAGTATATTTCTAAGCCACATAACCTCACAAGTCATAGAACACATAGCTCTATACTCAGCTTCAGCTGAGGATCTAGAGACTGTGGATTGTTTTTTGCTTTTCCAGGAGACTAAGTTTCCTCCCAAGAAAACACAAAAACCAGTTACTGATTTTCTTGTACTTGTACACTTTCCCCAGTCTGAATCAGAAAAGGCTTTAAGATCAAAATGATCATTCCTTTCAAATCTAATTCCTTTTCCAGGAGACTGTTTTAAGTACCTCAGTAGCTTAAATGCAATCTTAACATGACCTTTTAGAGGACAATGCATATACTGACTTAAATAATGAACAACATAAGATATGTCAGGCCTAGTGTGTGATAAATAAATAAGTTTGCCAATCAATTGTTGATATGCAGTAATGTTAACAACTATTTCAGAATCATGTACAAGACCAGTTAACACATGATTTTGTTCAATGGGCACATTTACAGGTTTACACCCTAACATACCATATTCAGATAATAAATCTGTACAATATTTTCTCTGAGTCAGAACAAGACTATCATTTTTCCTTATGACCTCAATCCCTAAAAAATATTGTAACTTCCCTAAATCCTTAATCAAAAACTTTGTTTTAAGACAATCTTTTAGTTTCTCACTTTCACTAACAGAATTGCCAGTAACAACAATATCATCAACATAAACTAAAAGTATAATAACAACCGAATCAGAATTTTTGAAAAACAGTGAATGATCACATTTGCTTCTTTGAAAACCAAATTCTAATAACACATTTACTAGTTTTTCATTCCACATTCTAGGTGCTTGCTTTAATCCATATAAAGACTTTTTTAGTTTACAAACTTTATTATTATCTTTATCATGATATCCTTCAGGAAGTTTCATGTAAACTTCCTCATTTAACTCACCATATAAGAATGCATTGTTTATATCTAACTGAAATAATTCCCAATTATTATATACAGCCATAGATATAATGCATCTAACAGTAACAATTTTGACAACAGGAGCAAATGTCTCCTCAAAATCTATACCTTCCTTTTGACTAAAACCCTTAGCAACTAACCTAGCTTTATACCTTTCAATTTCACCATTTGACTTATATTTTATCTTGAAAATCCACTTACACCCAACAATATTTTTATTCTTAGGTGTATCAACTATAGTCCAGGTGTCATTCCTATTCAAAGCCTCTATTTCATCATTCATTGCCTGAATCCACTCAGGACTTTTAGAGGCTTCAGTATAATTTCTAGGTTCATAGCCCTTTGAAAGAGTAACAGCAAAACATTTAGACTCACTAGATAAGTTAGCAAAATTGACCACTTTGTTAATGCTATACTTCACTTTATCATCTACAATGAAATCATTATACTTAGAAGGAAAAACAGAGTGTCTAGAAGATTTTCTAACACCTTCAGTTTCAACAGACTCTGAAGTATCACCCTCAGAATTATTTCGGTCATCACTTGTAGTATTCACATGTTCTGCCCTATCAATACTATTCACCCTGTTGATTGACTGCTGATTTCCAGCCCTGTCATCATCAACAGTTTGACTTGTTGATTGCTGAACATGTGTTCCTACATCTAACCTACCTAGCCCCTTTCTATCATCATAGGGATCCTCTACTTCAAAACCATTTTGAGAGTCTGTGTTTTCAAAATTATCAAAAAAGTTTAAACTATTAATGTGTTTTTCAGAATTAGCATCAAAAGAATCAAAAACTTTTTGTTCTTTAAAAGGAAAACAATTTTCAAAAAACTTTACATCTCTTGAATAGCCAACAGTTTTGCTATCAAGACTAAAAACTTTGTATCCTTTTTTTTCATTTGAATATCCTATAAACACACATTTTTCAGACTTACTATTAAATTTATCTGAATCATTTAAAATGGTACAAAAACACAGACAGCCAAACAGTTTTAAGTGATCAAGAAAGGGTTCAAAGCCATATAACAATTCATAAGGGGTCTTTCCTTCTAACACTCCAGATGGTGTCCTATTTATCAAATAAGCAGCAGTCAATACACACTCAGTCCAGAATCTAACAGGTATATTACTTTGAAACATAAGAGCTCTAGCAACATTCAAAAGATGCCTATGCTTCCTCTCAACAATTCCATTTTGTTGAGGAGTATAGGCACATGTTGTTTGATGTATTATACCATTATCCTTACAAAACCTTGACATTTGTTGATTTACAAATTCAAGACCATTATCACTTCTGAAACATTTTATATGTTTATTAAACTGATTTTGAATAATATTAAAAAAATCTTTAATATTTTCAAACACTTCAGACTTGGTTTTAAGTAAACATACCCAAACAGCTCTAGAATAATCATCAACAATAGTCAAGAAATATCTAAAACCATCTCTACTAACAACTTTGTAGGGCCCCCACACATCTAGGTGTACAAGTTCTCCAACATGAGTTGACTTGTGATCACTTAGAGGGAAGGGCTCTCTATGTTGTTTGGCTCTAAGACATATCTCACAAGGTTGGTTTTTATCATGTTTTCCTAAGTTGAGTTTAGTTTTAAGAACATTAACAGCTTGGTCAGAAGGGTGACCTAACCTAGCATGCCAAGTATCATACAAGTCAGAACTAAAACAAACCTTAGAATTTAAACATGCATTTCCACACAAATACAGTCCATCAAGCTGATTACCAGTCACCAGGACTTTCTTGGTTAACCGGTCCTGTATATAACATGTATTTTCATCAAAACCAACATACAACTTGTTATCCCTAGCAAGTTTGTGTACAGAAATGAGATTTACTTTGTATTCAGGAATAACTAATACATCTTTTAAAACAACACCATTTGCAATTTTAACATTCCCTATTTTAGTGACCAGGGCTTTAGTTCCATTAGGATGATTAACATGTATGTTCAAATCAGACACTTCAACATAATCAGTTAACTCAACATCATCAGAAACCATATGTTGACTAGCCCCTGAGTCAATAATCCATCCAATTCTTATTTTATTTTCTATTTTACTAGCAAAACCAAAAATAGGTTTACCACAGACATTTGCACAGAAAAAACTACCTGAAACATTGCAGCTCTGTGGACTCTCCTTAGTTTTATCATTCAGAAGACTCAACAGTTTGGACAATTGTTCATTTGTCAAAGAAGGAACAGAAGTATCAGTATCAATACTAACATTATTACTACTAGTAGTTACCCTGCCCTTTTTTGATTGATTCCCTCTGGATCTCATCCAAGGAGGATATCCAATAATTTCAAAACATTTGTCAGCCAAATGACCAGTCTTATTACAGTGAGAACATTTTAAAGAAGACTGATTAGTGTTCTTATTACCAAACTTCTTATTAAACTCAGAAAACTGTTGATCTGTTTTTGAAAGAAAGCCAACAGTTTGAACTTTTTTATTTGTTCCACTAGAGTTCCTATGTGACTCCTCTCTAGACACTATAGCATATGCCTCTTTTACAGATGGTAACACATCCCTAGTTAACAAGTTAGTTCTAACAGTTTGATAATGACTATCCAATCCCATAAGAAACTGCATAAGTTTGATCATTTGGCTAAAACTGTTGAAATCTTTTGAAGCATCACATACACATGGAGGTAATTGGAGTATTTGATCCAATTGCTTCCACATAACATTCAATTTCTGATAATATTCAGAAACAGAAGCTCCATCTTGACAAAAACTATTTATTTTTTGATACAAATCAAAAACCACAGAACCATCAATTTTATCATATGTTTCTTTTAGTTCTTTCCAAACATCACTAGCTAGTTTAGAAAACACTTGTCCTAAGTATAATTCTTCAGACATAGAATTAAGGATCCAAGTGAGCACAATAGAATTACACCTATCCCATTGCCTAGCAAGAACAGGATCATTAACAGGTTTAACACACTCTCCATTTATAAATCCAAGTTTATTTTTAACAGACAAACCTAAGATCATAGCATTAGACCATACACTGTAATTATCAGTACCTTTTAATTTGATACTAACTATAGTTAAGTTTGTTGAGTCACTAGGATGCAGGTACAGGGGGTCTCCAGCATCTATCTTATTGATCAATGTTACAGGATCAATGATAGCACTGTTAGGATCCTGACCTTGACCCCCTCCACCTGAACCTTGATTATCATCAGTCATGACTACCAATCAAACAAGTAAACAACAAAACCAGTAGATCACACCAGGAGAAACACAACAATCAAACAAGAAAGCAAACAAACCAATCAATCAACACAAAGACACACGGCGAAGCTGTACTGGTGATCCAGATCACTGGTTCATCACTCAATGGTGCCAGTGCAGGTCCTAGTACAGGAGCCACCTAATTTTCTAGACCAACCCTAAAGCTAAACAGGGATGCAAACCCTGGCACAGACTCCTTAGGACAACTTCTAAAAACAATAAAGAAAAAATCCAGGAACAATCTCACCAATTTAGCCCAAGTTAGGGTTCTCCAAACTCGTAATATTATAGCCTTCACTTAGGGCTATAATATCAGAGAGCATACAAGAAAATTTGCCTTCCAATCAATACCACAGATCTTGAGAGTAGATCTGTTTCCCAAAGTCTAGCTATCCTCTTTAGAAACAACCTTAGATCTGAATAACCAGATCCACACCAGATTGAATCAAGAACTGACCACCAGACTTTTCAACCGAATGAAGATTGATCACCACCTTCAAACAATCCAAAACACTAATATCAGCGGAAGACTATTACCAGAATCAATATCAGACCTAGAGCTCTGATACCATGTCAGAAACTTAACATGATACCAGAAACACTAAGAACTTTATTAATCAACTGAAAGAAACAATACAAATCAAAAAACTCTCACAAGATCAACTATGAGATCTTTACAACAACACTCAACCACTGAACTCTCTATACCTATCAACAGATTACACAGAGACTAAAGATCAAACACAAGATATGAATGATCTGATACAAAACCCTAATCTGCTCAGACGAAAGAGAATAACAACGAGTGTAAAAGATCTAAACTGAGAACTCGAAGAGTTGAGTTGTTTATATAAGCCAGAATATAGGTTCGGCAACTAGCACACCCGAACCAGTGATGACCATTGGATTAGATATCAAAAACACAAAAATAATCAATCCTGGCCGTGTATAAGGTTTGGAGGATTGCCAGCGTGGCAATCCTTATAAACTGACTCCAAGCCTGAGAACTGGGCCGAACTCTAGCACTGGGCCACAGCAACTAATCATCCATCTTGGGCCATGTACAGCTTCAGTCCAGCACAGCTCCAGTCCATCTACACTGGTCCAATCCAACTAGCAGCAATCCATCTATCCAGTCCAGCCAACTTTATTTCCATAACAACTACAAAATAAATTTATAAAACAAAATATAAAAAACTATTTATAAAACATTTAAGTAACCATAATTGGAACAATATACCTGATCAATATTGGATGATATTTTAACACATCTAACTAACGCGTTTAAATCAAACCAGGGGTAATAAATTAGTCAAACAAAATATAAACTCGTTTGATTTTTTTTTTTAATTCGAACCGCTAATTCATCTCCATTAACACGACGGTTACTAAAATTGAGAAACAAAAGCATCAGACGTCATTCAATTAGGGTTTATTTCACCAAAAATCTAAAACACACACAAAAACAGAGACGATAAAAAACACATACGACAAACATCAAAAAATATAGAGCATCATGTCTTCAAAACGAAAATCAGGTGCGTTTTTATGATTACATTTTCAAAATTTCATCTCGATATACTCTCTGATTATTATTGTACGATTTTTAAAACAAAAAATTTCAAAAATGAAAACAGATAAAAAAGGGGAAAGAACAAGCAAAATCAAGCATGACAAACCAGCATCAAAACAGAGTAAAGGTATGAACAAATCCAAAACAACAAAACACACTTTATTTGTGATGAAAGGAAAACGCATTTAGGCAATTTTAGATGAAACGCACTCAGTTTATTTTAGGTTAAAATGATACATAAGTGCGTCTCAATTGACCTATGAGTGCGTCTGTATGTTTAGATTTATTTAGGTTAATTAAAACATGAGTGCGTCTCAACTAGGTCATGGGTGCGTCTCAACTAGTATATAAGTGCGTCTGTAAATGCTTAATGAGTGCGTCTGTAATGTTTTATGTTTTTTGTCTTGTAAAATAAAAGAGTGCGTTTGAACTGATTTATGAGTGCGTCAAAATGATTGGTGTATTTTCGTATTACTACAGAACCAATTATAACAGGAGAAGATGATGATTTTGAAGAACAACCAATAAAAAATTTAATTAAGATTAAAAAACGGATTGAAAAGGTCAACAAGGAGGTTGCTAAACGATTGCAATCTGATGTTCAAAAGATGAGACAAAAGTTTCAAAAACAAAAACAAGCTGTTGAACAAAATTCAGAATCATCAGACGACGATTTCGAGAGGCCGAAGAAAAAAGTAAAAGTGGATGAACCTAAGAAGGTGAAGAAAATAAAAGAAAGGGAGTTTTTGAAATACAGAGATAAAAACTTAAAAATACGATGCTCTCCTGCTGACTTTATTGAAAGCATCCAAGAGTACATAGATGAACAAAAGGATGAAGTTAGAAAAATGGGGTTTGGATCTGTCTTGGACATTAAGATTGAACATATATCAACAGGTTTGGGTTACTGGTTGTTAGTCAATTATGACGAGGAAAGAAACCAACTGAATGCAGGAAATTGGAAAATCAAGATCACACCTTCATTGGTACATGAAGCTTTACGCATACCAATGGGAAAGAAACCGGTGCTTGAAAAAACTAGGGCAAGGAAAGGTTCTGACTCTATAATAGATGAGTTCAAGAGTCAATTTGAGAAAAAGAAAGTCAGTGTTCCGATGGTAAAACAAGTTGTTAGGCAACAACCAAGGGGTGGACGACTGTTTAAATTGAATTTTCTTGTGTTATGGAACACAGTTTTCGAGGAGATCACAAAGTCAACAACAATCAATCAAAGCTTTTTGCATGGGGTGGATGATGAGGCAGAAATTCCTATTATGGATTGGTGCTCGTACCTAATTAAATGTCTAGTGAGAACAAAAAAAGGATGGAAAGAAGACCAGTATAATGGTCCAATTGAAATGTTGATTGTAAGACTTCAAACGCACCTATGAATGCTTTTAGACGCATTTGAATTTTTTTGATTATTTATTTGGATGCACCTATTGATAATTTAGACATTTATATTTCTAACACATATATGATGTTTTAAAACATCCAGGTTATCTACACACGTGAATACAACAAGAGACATCCATCTGAAATAAGAATTAGCACACCCGCAGTTTCTTACATAACCACTAGTTCACTTGCAGCGATAGAGGAACATCTTTATAACAACGGGGAGTTGATTGACATGGAAGAAGATGATGGAGATGATGAGGGTGATGCTGATAAGGATGATGAAGAAGATAATGTGGCTGATGATGAAGAAGAGGATGACGCAGATGATGCGGGTGCTGAAGAAAATGAACAATTACAAAATGATCAAAATCTAGATGAGGTTGTGGATGTGCTGGTGAAAATTCAAGGAAAGGAAGTTGATGATGAGTACACTCTGGCAATGGGGAGAACTCCACAAAAAAGAATCACAATTGACGATGATGTTGATGAAGAAGCAGATTGGAGACAGTTCGACATGAGTACTCAGACACAGCAAATGTTTGAGTATTCAGAAACTCAGCCACAATTGAGTCTTGTTGAAAAAGGAAAAGAAGCAGAGTATGAGGCTTCACTGAAGGCTAAAAAGGTACAATTTTAAGTTTGGACGCACTTATATTGAAATTTGGACGCACCTATATATTGTCTGATCTGTATATTTGGAATCATCTGGACTATACTTTGGACACACTAATGTTTCTTTGGACGCACTAATGTTGCTTTTGGACGCACTTATATTGTAATTTAGACGCCCTTATATATTTTCTGATCCGAATATTTGGAATCATCTGTACTATAAGTTTGGACGCACTAATGTTTATTTTGGACGCACTAATGTTTTTCCACAGGTATGGATAAAAACCATAGAGAGGAACATAAAAAAATATGAAGCAATACATAAGGAAATGGAGGAAATGGTTAAGGAGGCACGAACCAAATACTTGTGGGTTCCAGAGTTGATGAAGTTGTGCGACAAGTGGGATGAATTGAACATTAAAGGTAAGGATGATGTAACTGACACAGCAATTAACATGCTGCAAACAGTTGAACCAGGTGTATATAGGGTAAAAGATGTGAATGAGACAGCAAACGAAGAACCTGAGAGAGAAGTGGAGAAAGACAGAGCAGAAACACTAGATGATGGTGGTGTGTCTTTAGAATCACAAGAAATAACTGACGCAGCATTCATTGAGCTACAAAAAATAGAACCAGGTGTGTATGCAGTTCGGGATGAACAAGCAACACCTGTTGGGTCTGCTGACCTGGAGAAGAACAGATGATTGAAAGCCAAAATATACTAAGTGTTGATCATGAATAAATAACAGAGTTTACAAGAAAGCTTCCTCCAAAGAACTGCTGATTCCCAAACTGCTGATGACTTAAACAACTGATACAAGACAACTGCTGCTGATGAAAGATCTGATGGATAAAGTCTGAAGAGCAAAAGTCTGATAAAGAACAAGTGCTGATCAAAGATCTGAAGAACAAAGGTCTGTTGAACCAACAGCACTTTGGTTCAACAGATGATAAGAAGACATCAGAGTTTTTAGCTTAACAGAGTTTTCCTTCAGTAGTTTCAATGTAACAGTAGTTTATTGTTTAACAGATGTTGTAGTTTGTTAGTCAGTTAGGGGTCGCTTTCTAGGTGACGTCAGCTAAGTGATCATCAGAGGTTTGTACTTGTCTATAAATAGAACAGTACTTGTACTGTTCTATTGGTCACTCGTCATTCTCTCTAGACAAACAAACTCTGAGTGATCAGGCTGAGGGGGAGTTATAATTGTACCTTTGTAATCTTTCAACTTTAATGAAAGCATTCGATTGATAACAATTATTCTCTATGTTTTGATTATTCTTTATTCCGCTGCACTTTCCATTTATACTTCATTCATATTTCATAATTAATCAAAACAATCCAATACTCAGATCCTAACAATTGGTATCAGAGCATGGTCAATTAAATCTGATCTAAACAATCAATTTAATACACAGATCAGCTCACAATCATTGATATCGTTTGTTTGTCGGGTTAAAACAGAGTAATAGTTTATTTTCGTTTCAACAGTTAGTAAACAGACTTTGTTTTTGAAAAACCAAGAGAATGACTTCACTTAATCAAGATCCACACAACACTGGCACACACAACAAGCCTCCGATGCTTGTCAGGTCAGAATACAACATCTGGCAGCGTCGGGTAGCTCATGTGTTAGCACAACAGAACACAGGGTGCTGGAAATCGGTAGTATTTGGACCACATGTTCCAATGGTACCGAGTGCCGAGGATCCAAAGATCCAAGTACCAAAGAGTGTTGAGAACTACTCAGAGCAAGATTTTCAAAAAATCGAGCTAGATGCCAAGGCTTTCAGCATAGTAGCCATGGCACTGCCGAATGATATCTATGCCGGTCTCTTGCACTGCAATAGTGCTAAAGAACTGTGGGATGCTCTTAAAGAGCAATTCGGGGGAACTGATGATGTGATTGAAAACAACCGTGAAATACTTAACCAACAATATGAAACGTTTAGTCACATAAAAGGGGAGTCATTAACACAACAGTTTGAAAGGTTTAACTGTCTAATTAGTGAACTTAAACTGGTTGGTCTAACTTTTCCTAATTCAACACTGAATCATAGGTTTCTTAGATCACTTCAGGACAAATGGGACACTATAGCTATTGTTATGAGAAACTCTATCGGATTCAAAGACCTAACCCTGACCCAGCTTCATGGTAAGCTCCTGACTTATGAAAGGGAGCTTAACCAGAAAAAGAAGCTCCAGGACTCTGGCAAAGTGTCAGATGACTATGTATTTGGTAATACTGCACTGTTGGGTCAGGATGATGGTTCTGGAAGTAGTAAGGATCAGAGTTATGATCATTACATTGACATAACAACTGGTTTCAATAATGATTCTTACTCATCACCAAACAACTGTGCTTTCACAGCTAGTGGTGATATCCAGGCTTCTGATAATTCATCTTTTGTGTACAATGACTTGCAATACATTGACCCTTTGGACCTAGAAGAAATGGACATCTTACATCAGGTTGCCCTGCTCAGTATTAGAACCAACAACTTCTATAAGAAAACTGGCAGGAGGTACCCAGGTTTACATGGTGGGTCAAAGGTTGGGTTGGATAAATCAAAGATAAAGTGTTACAAATGTCATAGAATGGGTCATTTTGCTAGGGAGTGTAGGAGTCAAAATGGAGTTCCTATGATCACCTATCCAAATCAAAGACCACAGACCAACACTTATCAGACCATCCCTAATGTACCTAATGTGCAAAACACTGCTCACTTTGCACAGACCCAAACCACTGTTCCTGTGCATTATGTCCAAACCACTGTTCCTCAGTATCACTATGTCCAAACACCTGTTGCTCAGGCCCCTGTGCCAATGACTGTTACTCCACCCTCTGCTCCTGCAGAGACCAGTCAACCAGGTCAACAGAGTTTCTTTACTCAAGGCTTTGTTGATTGGAGCAGTCTACCAGATGAGATAACAGATGACAACATTGCTCTAGTTGCCAACACTGAAAAGGATTTTTGTTTTATGGCACTAGAAACAATTGTTGAAGAGACTGATTCTGAGGAAGTGGTGTCTATGTCTGAAAATGTGACTGATGTTGTTGTTGGTGAGATTGTTTCAGCTGAAGAATCTGAAGTGGAGGTTGTGAATCTATCAGACCCCTGGGGTAGTGATGACTGTGACTGCCAGTGTAACTGTGCCTTGATGGTTGCTGCTAAGGTATCTCCTCAAATCTTAAATGACTTGTGCTCAGACAAATGTATTGTAGCATTTGCTAAGATAAAAGAGGTGAATGAAAACTTTAGAAAGAAAATTTTGGATTCAGAAATTCAGGTTGAAAAATTAACAAAAGAGTTAAAATCAAAAATATCTGAAAAAGAGTCTGAAATCAGCAGTCTAAAACATGAAGCAAGCATAACCAAAGACCAGCTTCAGACTATGATAACAAAATATCATAGTTGTAAGAAGGAGCTTGAGTCCACCCAAGTTGAATGTAAGAAATGGGTGGAATCATCAAAGGGTTTTGAGATGATTGTCAACCAACATTCTAAAAGTCATGTGAAATTTGGGTTTGGTTTTAAAACCACTGATCAAGTTTCACAAACCACTGACAAAAAGGAACCACAGTTGGTTGAGGTCATCCCTACAAACTCAAAAGGTCAAGAAATCAAGGTTACTGAACCCAATGGCAAGAAAATCATTCTTGAAAAGTTGGAAGGTACACCCTCATTTGATGAAATTGAGAAATATCAATTCAAACCAACATGGTCAGATGAGTGTGAAGTCCTTGAAAATTTCAAACCAATGACCTTCAAAACCTCTGATGGTAAAATGGCACCACAGGCCAAGGTTATCCCTCTAGTAAGTCTTCCAACAGATGATGAAACATCTGTTGAAAAGAAGAAAGAAAAGGGGAAAGCCAAGAACAACTTGTTTTGTGATTTTTGTGAAAAGAAGAACCATGTCACCAAAAACTGTTTTCTTCTAAAAGCATATGACATCAACAAAACAACAAGTTTAAATGATTCAAAATCTAAAGAATGTTCAATCTGCAAGAAAAAGAATCACAAAACAAAAGAGTGCTTATATCTCAAAAATTTTGATGAAAAGATAAAAGAGTATAAGGCTAAAACTCTGGAGAGTCAAGTGATGAGTACTTCAAAAGGAAAATCCAAACAGACTTTTGAATCAGTCCAAACATCTGTTACCCAAAGTCTGAACAAAAACTCTGCTCCCAGAGAGGTTCAGGTAACAGATGCTCCACCTGTTAACAGATTACCAAGAGGATATGGACAACCCACTTGTCATCGTCTGCCACATGTTTATGATGAGCCCAAGAGGCCTTCAAAACCAAAAGTGAACAGACATCCTCATGGTTTTCAACAACTGATAGGAAATGATCAAACCTCTGCTGGACCAAGTGTTGACATACAAGCACTGGCAAATGGTCAACTGCAGCTGTTGAATCTAGTTCAAAAGCTAGTCCAAACCACTGATCATTCTCCTCAACTTAAGGCTGAGACAGCTAAGGACCCATCCAAAGCCAATTTGGCTTTGGACACTCACCAAAACTAAAATCCTTACTGATGTGTAGGGAGCTTCTGCTTGTTTAGACAGTTTATGGTATGTAGATAGTGGAGGCTCCAGGCACATGACTGGATGTAGAGCCCTTCTTCTGGACTTTCTTGCTCATGGAGGGGGTGATATATCCTTTGGTAATGATTCTAAAGGTAAAGTGTTGGGTTCTGGTACTGTCAAAGCAGGGAGACTTAAGTTTGAAAATGTTAATCTAATAGACAATCTAAAATTTAATCTACTTAGTGTATCACAAATGAGTGACAAAGGCTTTGGGTCATTCTTCACTAAGCAAACTTGTAAGATTGTTGGCCCAGAGGCTGTAGAAAAGATTAACACCATCATTGCTGAGAGCAAAGCACAACTTGTTGCTCACAGAAGTGGCAATGTGTATGTGGTTGATATGTTGAAGGATAATCCTACTGCAAATGTCTGTCTGTTCTCAGCTGCCTCTACAAAAGAGACAGAATTGTGGCATAGGAGACTTGGTCACACCAACCTTCAAACTATCAACTCACTCTCCAAACAAAATCTTGTCAGAGGTTTACCATCAAAAGAATTCAAATGTGATGAGCATTGTGTTTCCTGTTTAAAAGGTAAACAACATAAAAGCTCTTACAAATTCATTGATGAGTCCAAAACCAGTCAGTGTTTACAAATGTTGCACATGGACTTGTTTGGCCCTGTAAAAATCATGAGTCTAAGAAGGAAAAGATTTTGTCTTGTCATAGTTGATGATTTTTCTAGGTTTACATGGACTTACTTTTTACACTCTAAAGATGAGACTGCAGGTATCTTGAAGGACTTTGTTACCAAAGTTGAAAAACAATATGACTTGCCAGTAAAAGTCTTTAGGAGTGACAATGGAACAGAGTTTAAAAATAAGGAGTTAGATGATTTCTGTGTGTCAAAAGGGATTGTAAGGCAGTACAGTATCCCAAGAACACCAGAACAGAATGGGGTGGTTGAAAGGAAGAACAGGACTCTCATTGAGGCTGCAAGAACAATGCTAGCAGATTCTGGTTTACCTCTGTCCTTTTGGGCAGAAGCTGTAAACACTGCTTGTTATGTTCAAAACAGAGTTTTAATCAACCCTAGACATCAAAAGACTGCTTATGAAATTCTGTTTAAAATCAAACCACTGATATCATTTTTCAAAGTCTTTGGCTGCCCATGTTTCATTTTAAATCTTAAAGATTCCATTTCAAAATTTGCAGCCAAAGTGGATTGTGGATATTTTCTGGGGTATTCTTCTATTGCAAAGGCCTATAAAGTGTTTAACACAAGGACTACAACAATAGAAGAAACTCTGAATGTGAAGTTCAATGAACTTTCTTCTTTAAAAATCCCAGCAAACCCTGCTGAGTTGTTTGATTTAGATAAATTCAAATTTGAAGATATTGCTGTCAAAACTAACCCTGCAGGTACTCCACAATCTTCACAACAAGATTACAGAATAGATGTTGTGGTTCCAGACCACTACAAAGTCTATCCTGCTTCAGAGGAAGCAGTGGTTCAAAACAACTGTCAAAACTCTGTCACAGCTGAGTCAGCCACTGTTGGCCAGTCTTATCTTCAATCCACTGATTCACCCAGCCAATCCACTGTTCAATCATCTATTGACAAGAGTCAATCATCTGTTGACAAAAGTCAGTCCAATCTTACACCACTTGGACCCATTCCTCCACCTCCATTTCAAACATCTGTTGCCTCTTCAGAAGTGCCAACAGATGTTATGTCAACAGAGTCTCCAAACCTCTGTCCTTCACCACAAAATGCCATCATACCATATCAGGGAGATTTAATCTACCTAAGAGCTCATCCACCAGATCAAATCATTGGCAACATCAGAGAAGGTGTGCTCACAAGGAGCCAATCTTCAAACATCTGTCTTTTTGCAGGCTTTTTATCCCTTACACAACCTGTCAAGTACCAAGAGGCACTGAAAGACAACAGTTGGGTAGAAGCCATGCAAGAAGAACTCCTTCAGTTTAAAAGACAACAAGTATGGGAACTTGTACCACTGCCTAAGGATGTCTGTCCTATTGGCACAAAGTGGGTCTTCAAAAACAAAACTGATGAAAGGGGTATAGTTGTCAAGAACAAAGCCAGGCTAGTGGTTCAAGGCTTCAGACAAGAAGAGGGTATTGACTATGATGAAACCTTTGCCCCTGTAGCAAGGCTAGAGGCAATCAGACTCTTCTTAGCCTTTGCTGTCAACCACAACATTAAGGTGTTTCAGATGGACATCAAGTGTGCCTTCCTATATGGCAAAATTCAGGAGGAGGTCTATGTATGTCAACCACCTGGTTTTGAAGACACATTCCATCCTGATCATGTCTACAAGCTTAACAAAGCATTGTATGGACTCAAACAAGCACCAAGAGCCTGGTATGAAACTCTCTCTACTTTTCTCTTATCCATTGGTTTCACTAGAGGTAAAATTGACAAAACCTTGTTTTTAAAATGGAAAGGAAAAGACTTAATGATTGTTCAAATATATGTGGATGACATCATTTTTGGATCCACATGTAATAAAATGTGTGAGGAGTTTAGGGAACTCATGACAGCAGAGTTTGAAATGAGTGCTATGGGTGAACTTCAGTGCTTTCTTGGTCTTCAAGTAAAGCAACTGCAAAATGGTACTTTCATTCATCAAAACAAGTATGTGAAAAACTTGTTAACAAAATTTGAGATGAATGATTGTAAGCCATGTAGTACACCCATGAGCACTGTCAAGCCACTCACTGATGATGAAAAGGATGAACTTGTTGATCAGACACACTATAGATGCATGATTGGGTCTTTATTGTACTTAACAGCATCCAGGCCAGACATTATGTTTGCAACCTGTGTGTGTGCTAGATCTCAGGCTTCTCCTAGAAAGTCTAACCTTATTGCTGTGAAAAGGATCTTCAGATACCTAAAAGGTGCTCCCACACTTGGTATCTGGTATCCTGCTAATGGAAACATTGAGCTTTCAGGTTATTCAGATAGTGATCTTGCTGGCTGCCATACCACAAGGAAGTCCACATCAGGAGGGTGCCAGTTTCTAGGGAATGCCTTAGTCTCTTGGCAAAGCAAAAAGCAAGCAGCTGTTTCAACATCCACTGCTGAAGCTGAATACATTGCTGCTGCAAGCTGTACAGCCCAACTTATGTGGCTTCAAAATCAATTACTGGATTTTGGGATAACTGCACTAAGGACTCCACTCATGTTGGATAGCCAAGCTGCTGAAAATATCATCAAAAATCCAGTCTCCCACTCAACCACCAAGCACATAGATATCAGACATCATTTTGTCAGGGATAGCTATGAAAAAGGTTTGATTTCTCTGCACCATGTTCCAACAGAGGATCAGTTGGCAGATGTGCTGACAAAAGCTTTAGACACATCTACCTTCACAAATCTGATCTCTCGAATTGGAATGTTAAACATGGATTAAAAACAACAAAAATGTTTTCAATAAAAACATTAAAATGTTTTCAGAAAATCAAATTTTTGCTAAAATAACACTTTGGTTGAAAAATCTGTTTTAAAACCACTGATTTAGATAAAACAACCACTGTTTTATTAAAACCACTGTTAGTTGAAAAATCTGTTTCAAACATCTGATCAGGTAAAACAACCACTGTTGGTTGAAAAATCTGTTTCAAACATCTGATCAGATAAAACAACTGTTTTCATCAGTCTTTTGGTTAAACAACAGAGGTTGGCAACAGAGGTTTAACAAAACAGCTGTCTGCCACCAGATGTTTCAACCATCAGATGTTTGCCACGTCTGCTCTCTAAAGCAGAGTTTTGCCACATCAGCGGTTTCACCAGAGCCTATAAAACCCTGTTCTTTCCCCCAACAGCAGTTTTACTGTCTCATTGTATTCAAAATACTAAAAACCGCTCTCGTCTTCCTCATAACCCTCAATCAAAGATCCTTGCTTTCATAATCAAAATCCATTAAAATGGAACTCCAAACAAAAGCCACTCACAATTTCCTTCCATATTTGGTTAAAACCGAAGACAACACACCATTCCATTCCACCATTGACATCATCAATAACTCAAAATATAAAAATGTTCTTACTGCTGATGCCCCCATATACCTGGAAACACTCCAAGAATTTTGGGCAACTGCTGAGGTTTTGTACCAAGACAAAAAGCCTACGTCCATAATTTCAAAAATTGGAGCCACCAGTATCGCCATAACCCCTGAGATCATTTCCACTACCTTCTCACTGAACGACTTGTCAGGTATGGAAACTTTTCCAAAAACAGAGCTTCACACTGAGTTTCAAGAGAGGGGGTATGATGCTCAAATGACTGGTTCCACACTATATAAAAAGTTTTTCCCACCAGTCATGAAATTTTTCTTCCATACCCTCCTCCTATGTGCCTCTGCCAAGACTACATCCTTCAATGAAATCCCATTGAGGATACAATACTTGGGATATGCTATGTTGTCAGACTCTGACTTCAACCTATCTCAGGGATTGTTTTCAGACTTGGTATCAAATGTGAAAGCCATAAAATCTGGCTCAAACAATGCTTTTCTGCTCTACCCTAGAATTCTAAGTGTAATTCTACAAAAGCTTTTACCTGAAAAGGATTTTCAAAAGGGAGAGTCATTTAAAATGAAAAGTCTAACTGATGAAACTTTTACTAGAATGCTGGGTTCTTCAACCCAAGAAAAAGCACAAAAAGTTCAAAAAGTTTCCAAAACACAACCAAAGAGGACAAAGACAACAACTGTTGTTGAAACCTCTGTTGGTGAGCCCACTGCTCCTGGTGATCATGGCACTTCATCCAGTGCTGTGAAACCCACACCAGCCACCAAAAGAAAACGTCCATCCACCAAAACAACCACCAAAACCAAAAAGGGACTTCTGGATGATGAGATACCAGAAGCTAACCCTGTTGCATCACCAAAGCAACATGAAACCACTGTTGTTACTTCCTCACAACAGTTGGAGATATCTCAACCCAAGCAAACTCCTCAAGATTCCTCACAAAAGGAACTTGTTGTAAGCCAAAGGGAACCTCAAACTGAGGCATATGAGTCACTTGATCATATGTTTACAAGCCCATCTCCCAGGGCTAATCAGCTTCTTACTCCACCTACATCACCACCACATGTCCCACAAACAATGCAACCCCTGTTTGAGGCTATTGATAAAACTCAGGACAACCCCAGTTCCTCTCATTCACCTATCACTGAGAGTATGCCACTACCAGTGACTGGGGCTGAGGAAAATCAACCAGCCATCCCACAAACAGATGAGGAGGTTATACTCCCAGAAGTACATGTTACTTCTGATGAGGTTTCAAGAGAAGCAGCCACTACTGCTGTTGAGACCATTGTCTCACAGCAGGACAGTGGTTACATTGCTAAGACTTCCTTGAAGGCAACAACTGCTGAAGACACAATTGTGTCTCCAAAAACGGTTGGAAGTCCCCAGAACCAAGACCAAGGGGCAGCAGGTTCTTATTCTATGGACTCACCTCCTAGGACTGAACCAGCTAAAACTACCTCTGGTAGGGACTCAGATGATCCTATTAATTTGGGTGATGAGTCAAAACTACAAGAATTGACGGCTAAAGTTCAAAACCTTGAATCCTCTGTTGCTGACATCAAATCTGATGTCAAGTCAATATTGGAAACATTGAATAACTTTACAAAGAGTCAACCATCAACTGCTGATGTTGCTAATGAGCTATGGAAATCTGTTTCCCCCATCATCATAGCTCATCGAAAATTAGCAGATCAGACACAGGAAACCTACATGACCTTGATCAGGAACATGGTTGATGCCAGATTCAATGATACAAAGGCTGATATCAAGGTGATCAAAGACCACTTGCTGAAGACCACTGGCTCTGCCCCTACCACAATTCTCAGAGATGAAGATGATGATGAATTCACTGCTGATGATGCCAAAAAGGGGGAGAGTGGCAGAGATAGGCTACCAAAACTTAATCCATTTGGTGAACCACCCTCACAAAAAGGGAAGAAGCCAACTGCTGACAAACCAGGGTCACCCAAATCAGCTCCACAAACACAACAACCAAATGTTCAGATCCCTGTCTCTGAGCCAGCTCCAGCATCAAAGGCAAAAGAAGTTGACACTTCAGCTAATGAAAGAGCTGAAAAGGCTGCTCAAGACAAAATGAAAAGGGCTGAAACATTGGAAGTAAAGGCAGAGAGGCTGGTACAGTTGAAAAGGGAACAGCAGCAGGAAGTGGAAGATGTGAGCACTTCAAAGAGAAAGAAAATGCCAGCCAAACACACTAGAAAACCACCTTCCAAATTAGCTGCTGAAACTCCTGTTGAACAAACACCTGTTACCACAACCACTGCTCCACAAACCACTGCCACCACAACCTCTGTTACCCAAACCACTGCACCTAAAACAACTGAAACTAAAACCACTGCTAAAACATCTGCACAACCCAAACCAGCAACCAAACCAGTCACTAAACCAACCACCACTCAACCAACTGCCAAACCTACTTCAACACAACCCAAAACCCAAACAACTGCTGGTTCCACAAAAGGACCAACAGATGTTTCTCAATCCACTGCTACATCCTCACCTTCACCCAAAATCTTGTATAGCAGAAAAAGGAAATCCACCTTTGTTATACAAGATGAAAACATCCACAACACACCACCTAACACCCGAATTTCATCCACACCAGTCAATGCCATTCCACTCTCATCTTACTCACCACACACTGCCCAATTCAGATCACACAGACCACCACCAACCATCACCCCATTGGCTGAGAAGTATCCCCTTGAGTTGGATTTAATCAAGGGGGAACTTCAATCCTTCTATAATACTGATCAGCCATCAGAAAGATCCTTCCCATCTCTTAAAGGCTTCCCTGTTCCACCCAATATAGACACATATCTCAAATACAAGGGTGAACAGGCTGATGCTGTCATCAAAGAGAAGTGCAAAGGGAAGGATGACAGGACTGCTCAGGGCATCCATTCAGCAGAGCTTAGCAAACTCAGAAGGATTGAAGATTATGCTAAGACCCTGAGCAACTCCATGTCAACCATGCCTCTCAGCAGACACTTGGAGATGGAAGTAAGGGATTCACTGCTGGAACAGATCTTGGCATCCAAGCCTTATAAAGCAACAAAGAACCAATTTACAGGCTGGACCACACATGCTCTAAGAGAAGAACTAATCAGAATAGAGAACATGGCCAAGAATCCTCCTGCTAAGGTCTCTGCTCCTGATTTCAAAAAGGGGAGAGATGAAGCTAGAGCCTTGAAATTCAGAAGAATGAGACAAGAGCTTGTAGCAGCTAAGTATGGAGAGATGAAGTCTGTTGCCAGATGGTCAGAGATCAGGCTAATTGAAACATACAAAAAGCTTGAACAAGAAAGAAAGACCAATCCTGATCTTCCAAGAAAACCAGTGTATGATGATGCTCCCAAGAAATCCTCTCAGGCCTTCACATTAGACAGTTTACTGGAAACTTCAGATCTTACCATTGCTGCTAGAAGACAATTTAAGAAGCAAAAAGAAATGACTGAAGAAGAAACAAGACAGTTCACTGATACTTATGTGAAAGAGGGGATCTTGAATCAAATCAGATCTTTTTCTGATCCTGTGTCAGACAGGCTCAGAGAACTCATTGGAAGGCCACCATCACCAAACTCATCCAAAATAAAGATGCATCCCAGTCACTCCTCTGATTCTAAAATTCTAAAATGGAAGTCTGATAAAGAGACCTATGAATTGACATTGCTCAGATCAGATGGTAGTATTCAGAAGCTGAGTATGGATGAGGCACCTGGCCTAAGTGCTGAAGATCTCCAGACACTTCTAAATTTGACACTGGATAGAGATGCTGAAGACCTCTTCTCTCTACACTTTGAATTGCAACTAAAAGGGCAAATTAGAGAAAGTCTGATGAGGAATAAAGATCAAGAATAAAGCAAAGTTTTGGCATCATCTGTTCTAGGGGGAGATTGTTGGGTCTGCTGACCTGGAGAAGAACAGATGATTGAAAGCCAAAATATACTAAGTGTTGATCATGAATAAATAACAGAGTTTACAAGAAAGCTTCCTCCAAAGAACTGCTGATTCCCAAACTGCTGATGACTTAAACAACTGATACAAGACAATTGCTGCTGATGAAAGATCTGATGGATAAAGTCTGAAGAGCAAAAGTCTGATAAAGAACAAGTGCTGATCAAAGATCTGAAGAACAAAGGTCTGTTGAACCAACAGCACTTTGGTTCAACAGATGATAAGAAGACATCAGAGTTTTTAGCTTAACAGAGTTTTCCTTCAGTAGTTTCAATGTAACAGTAGTTTATTGTTTAACAGATGTTGTAGTTTGTTAGTCAGTTAGGGGTCGCTTTCTAGGTGACGTCAGCTAAGTGATCATCAGAGGTTTGTACTTGTCTATAAATAGAACAGTACTTGTACTGTTCTATTGGTCACTCGTCATTCTCTCTAGACAAACAAACTCTGAGTGATCAGGCTGAGGGGGAGTTATAATTGTACCTTTGTAATCTTTCAACTTTAATGAAAGCATTCGATTGATAACAATTATTCTCTATGTTTTGATTATTCTTTATTCCGCTGCACTTTCCATTTATACTTCATTCATATTTCATAATTAATCAAAACAATCCAATACTCAGATCCTAACAACACCAAAAGAAAAGCATGCTGAAAAAGACAAAACACCAGAAAACGAATCATGAGAAGAAAAGGGGAAAGACAAGGGGAAAGCAGTGGCTGGTTATGAAAAGCCAGTTAGGGACAAAAACCCTTCATGGGCATTAAGATCACCATACACCAGGAAGCAAGTGTGCCCAGTTGAAAAATTAACAGAAGATGAAGTAAGGATAACAGAATACATGTTTGCACCAATTCGAGAAAAAAAATGTAAGTGTCTTTTTTCCTTTTGTTTCTTAAATATTATTGACTGTTTACTGATTCTTTTTAACATATTGAAATTTTAGAATATCTGTTTTTGGGATCAAGCTAGGAATGAGATCATGAAAGTGATTTTTGAAAGTTTCCATCCTGGATTATGGCTTTGTACAAATGCAATAGATGTACGGACCGATATTCTAAACTATGAGGAAGGGGAGAGAAAGAAGGATGGGTCTGTACGAAGACTGTTTCTTAGTTCCAACATGATGGTATGAAAAAATTTAAATTAGACGCACCTTTATTAAACATTCAAACGCACTCTACTGAAAAATGCAGTAATTCAAACACACTTATAAATCTATTTGGACGCACTCATCAATTTTTACTATTAATGTTTTTTTTGCAGACTCCAAACTTCTATGAAAAGGATGTTACTTGAACAGCAAGGGAAAAGGTTTACCTTAGCAATCTTCAGGATATCTTCAGAAAGTTCAACGCAACATCTTTAGATGAGATTGACATGATTCTTCAGCCAGTGTGGATGGACAGACATTTCTATGTCTTAGCTTTTGATGTGAAGAATGGGATATCAGAGTTGTTTGACAACTCTAAAGAGGGAGATGACCAACAAGAGCGATATAAAGGCGTGCCCGAAATATTGGTATGTACTTATTTTATTTATTCATGTAATACATGTAATCCATTAGTTAATTATTGTAAATCATTACCAACAAGAATTACAAGTGAGGCGCGGGTAGACGGGCAACAAGCTGCGCCGCAATCCCTTTTTGAATAGTAAAGCCAACTCTATTAAATATAAAGCTAGTGTCCTTGGCCGCAGGAGAGTTACTCTGCACCACCTTTTGCACTCGATCTAAAAACCGGATTGCTTCGGGAGCAAGGCCCCCAAATGTGTCAAAAGCAAAGGGCACAAACACGTGTTGGTTTTCAAGACAAGCAACTTCAGGTTTGTCAACTTTCTTGGATTCAGCTTTTAAGATTGCTTGCCCTGCCACAAACTCAGAATCCCGAAGTCCCACCAAAGGAGACACCCCTATGAGATCAACGCATGCGTGTTTGCCATGCGTCCACCCGAACACAAGGACATCCGCTGGTCTTAGGGTGGGCCGTCCCTCAAGTGGATGCGTCAAAAAATTAACCAGGGCTTCTTTCCTAGCTGAAATCCCTGCTCTTCGTAAGACGTCCCATAAGACATCCCTGACCAGGTCATGTCTGTATTTAAATCCCGGCAGCTCCTTACAGTGAAGGGCATGCTCCCCAAATTTATCTAAACATGCCTTTTTACAAACTAGACACGGCTCATCAATTGGGTACATGGGAATCATAAGTCTATAGTTAAGGATAGCCCGATATTCAACAGCCGACATGTGTTGCCCAAGCCCATCGTTGGGAAGGACAGTCAAGAAATATTGGGCATGCGCTCCTTTAAGGCATTCAACACACAACTTTCTGGCGCGGGGACATGGCAAACTTTTCTCCCATGGTCTGAAGGGTTTTACAGGTAAAAGCACGCGCCAAAATCTTTTGAGGTTTTTTGGGGGCGGTGTCCTTATCCATAAACCCGCCCAAATCGAAGTCCGGGAGAGAGCCGCGAATGTTGTCCAAGGCAAGCTCATAATCCAAGTCCATCCCAACCAACCCGCTATTCCTTAAGATGTGGTGTTGAAGGTTCCAGGACTGCACCCGAGAGGCCACAAAAGCATGAAAAAATTATATTGCTCGAAAAATTATGATAATAACCTAATGGTTTTGTAAGAAAAATGTTTGCAGAGACACACTTTGTACCGGGTGTGGAAGAGCACATGTCCTACAACCCCGGCGACTGAGAAACTTCTAACGGGTCCTATTATAAGAAGAGAAATTCCATGGAGGACTACAAAAAACCATATAGACTGTGGCATATTCGCTATGAGACACCTCGAAACCTTCAAAGGGTATCAGTTTTGGAACTGTGGTTTTGCAGGTGAATCGGCTTTTCAACAGACATAGTTGGATGCATTGCGGTTCAAGTACGTGGCAAAGATTATACTCTCACTCACAACCTACTCATGGATGAAATAGTTGAAGAGGCTAACAAGTTTGAAAAAAGGCCAATCAAAGCAAAGACAAAAATGTTAGAGAATGCCAAGGCAAAATTAGAGAAGAGGGTGGCTGCATTATAAACATTGTTAAGGGTTTTTTATGTCATTTTGTTTTAATGCTTTTAAAGAACTTACTTACTGATTTATTTTCTAATATATTAGTTTGGACACACTCATCTGCAAATTAGTTTGCATTTGGACACACTTACAGTTTAGACTGGATTAATATTATCAACTTTGGACACACTCAATTGGAAAATGACTACATTTTGGACGCACTTATAGTATAGACTATATTATTGTTATTTTATTTGGACACACTCAATTGTAAATGACATTACATTTGGACGCACTAATGATTGGGATTATATAATTGTTATTTTGTTTAAACGCACTTGTAACGATTCAAGCCATCTAACGATTCAAATTGGGTTTCTTGTAACATGTTGATGTAATGACGTGTCTGATACTTCAACAATAACTGACTGAAGATGCAAGTTGTGTTTAGGATTCGCCAGCAACGTCCGAGGGGGAGATTATTGATGCAATTTCTGTGGACGTCACTGTCGAATAGACTAGGGTTGAGTCTGTAACACCCCAACCGCTGGCGGAAACATCGGGATGTCACGTATGGATGATTGTTCAGTAGCTCATGGTGAATAATAAGTTTCTATAATTGATTTAAATAAATTACATACACTTGTTCTACAAAGTTGTGTACATCAAATGAGAAATGCTTAATAAACATCTTCATGCATGAACTCTAATCTCCAAATATTGCTATAACCTGAAACATGTTAAGTTTGAAAATATTTTAGGTCAACAAAAGTTGGTGAGAATTACATAGGTTTTGAATATTGAATGAAAACTTGTACAATTCGAGTGTCATGGCAAGTCTAGTCCATATATGAGAACAAACTACTATCAGGTAAATCGAGTGCATAATCAAACCTTGATTGACTAGCTTGATGGGGGCCATACACCTATGGTCCACTCGATTCTGTTATGAGATAACAATCACCCACGCTACCTATGTAGGAGGTACACGTATCCGGGTGGGGTTGTCAGTCCAATAGATCTATCATTGTGTATCGTTGGCTTGTACGGAGTTAATGATTATGCTAGAACAATGTGCTTACCATAGTAATGCTCAAAACATAACGCAACATAGAATAACACATAGACACTTATGATTGAATTGTAAATTGATGTTGTAACATGTTTCACCCCAAAAATTGTAAAATAGTGAAAAAGGGGCTATGTAAACTCACCGTTTTGCGAAGTAGTCTTTGAATCCGAACGTACAAGTTGTAGACGAAACAATCACGTAGAGTTCAACCTATATTGAATCCATAAAGTCTAAGAATGATTGGACTTAAAGAGTCTAAGTTTTCTAGGATTAGGCATTAGGGTTTCGAGACTAAATTGGGAAACTTGGGTTTTCGAAATAAGTTTGATTTGAAACTGATTGATTGATTTAAATATAATTCGAGTATGTTATAAATCGTGTGAATACAACTAGTGTGAAATGATAATTTGGTATTTCATATCTCTATAAGGAATTCATCAAAAATGTTTAAAGATTTGGAATACCAATTTATTTATTAATTTCTTTAGAAATTAATTTGATATATATATATATATATATATATATATATATATATATATATATATAGGATTTGGTTCAAATGAGAACCTTTCCCCAAATTGAGAACTGAGAGAACCATTCTGGGCCACACATTTCTCTAAGGCAAAAAAAAAAAAAAATTTTTTTTTTTTTTTGCAAAAATCGCTGCTTTATATGTAAGAAAAAATATATTTTTTTTTTTGTATTTTTTTTTTCAGTATACACATGTGTATAATTGCATTATACACATATGTATAACTGAAATATACACATATGTATAGCTGAAAAATGCTATATACAAATATGTATAATTGCTATATACACATATGTATAATTGACATATACACATATGTATAAATGAAAAAAAAATTCAAAAAAAATAAAAAAAAAAAATTTTCCTTGCATAAAAATGTGCGATTAAAGCAAAAAAAAAAAAAATTTTTTTTTTTTTTGCCTTTATATGAAATGTGTGGCCCAGAATGGTTTTCTCAGTTTTCAAATAGGGGTTGGTTCTCTTAGGATCCCTACCCTATATATATATATATATATATATATATATATTGTACCTAGATTATGAGTAAAATGTAAAATATGATAATATAAATAAATAAAACATAAAATTTATGTTTTTATATGCAAAATATTCTGGAGTATTTATAATAATTTTATAAAACTCTAAAATATTTATTTGGTATTTTTAAATAAATAATAGTGTCGTAAATGTAACAAATTTAGTTTAATAAGAAATAAAAATTATAAAAATATAATTTTTATCGAAATATGTTGCTACTGATGTATAATGTTGGGAAATAAATTTATAAAATATTTTCTGTTTTTATTTTAATAAAAACAGATTTATTTTCTTTAATAATAAATAACTTGATTAAAATACCAAAATAATAGTAAAACTTAATATTTTCTGAAATAATAATTTTTACAGAGTCTCATATGGTAAAAGAACTTATAGAAAAATTTTGGGCTTTTGAATCACTTGAAAAGGATTTATAATGAATTTATTATGAGTTAAACAAGAATAATATATTAAATATATAAAATAATATATTTTCTGGAATTAAAAATATAAATAATGATATTTAGAATATAAATATCATTCTGTAAAAATTTGGTAATTTTTGGAGGTTTACAAGTATTTTAAATAAATAAAAGAAAGATTGAAAGGATAATAGTTTATTAAATCAATTAAGAAAATAACCAAAAAAAATGTTTGTTTGTGCCAAGGCTCGAACCCAGGTCCTTGGGCGGTTCCGAGTTTTAAATCACAAGTCCAGACCAGCTGGTCTGGACCCTGAGGACGTAAAAGTTTGGATATCATTTTCTATATAATCTGTTTGAATGATAATATGATTCTAAAAAAAAACAAACGTTGATGCTTAGTATCGAACCCAAGACATTTGTCTCTACAACACACGACTCATCCACCTGATCTAGATCAGGTGACCGTTATGAATTTGATTTGAAATTATATAACATGTCACTATCAGGTATCATCTTCCTCATTTTATTATTAAGAACCCTAGTTTTGTAATTCTATAAACACGAAATTAAAAGCCGATTAATCATAGGGTTAATGATTAACCATGGCCGAAGAATATGAAGAAACAAGGAATTAGATCAATACCGGTTTCTAAGCTTCCAATACGCGAGTCATACCCACAGTCAAACAGCTTCGAATTCGCTTATTTTTTGAGCAGTAAACGAAGAATTGAGGATGGGGGTATGTTATTCGACGAGTTTAGCTTGTAGAGGGATGTTCAATTTATAATAAATCTTACGGATTGAACGATTTTAAATTTTAAATTTGAATGTGCGATCTATAGCGTAATTACAGGATTATGTTTCGTTTTTATTGTAGTTGTTGTGAGGATATGGCCAAATAAGTTGCTAACCAACTCCCTTAAGCTTCTTATCAGGAAATTTGTAGGATTCAACTCAAATTAATGGATTTGGTATGGGTGTTGACTTTTATTAGTCAACTGGTGCAGTTAAGAAAAGGTTTATATTTATTTTGGTTAGAATCTAAACACAACATAGGCTGTAGCCCAGCTGGTTAGTACGTGTGTGTAGTAGACTGGCTGTGGACGCAGGTTCGAATCCCGGCTCCAACATTTTTTATATGATTTATACTAGATTAAAAATAACTAATATTTTGTTCACTATTCAATTAAAGCATAGACAACCAATTACAATTGATACGTAGGTAAACGGGCTACAAGTTGCGCCGCTACCCATTTTTGTATTGCAAAACCTACTCTATTAAAAATAAAACACTCTCCCTTAGCAGCTGGGGAATTACTTTGCACAACTTTCTTCACGCGATCGAGGAGCTTGATTGCTTGCGGGGCCAGCGCTCCAAAAGTATCAAAAGCGAAGGGCACAAACACATGCTGGTTCTCTAGACAAGCCGCTTCGTGTTTAGCCACTTTTTTGCTCTCAGCTTTCAAAACTGCCTGCCCAGCCACAAAACCCGAATCCCGGAGTCCCACCAATGGGGATACCCCAGTAAGGTCAACGCACGCATGCTTGCCTTGCGCCCACCCGAACACAAGAACGCTGGCCTCAAGGTGGACCGCCCGTCAAGTGGGTCCGTCAAGAAATTCACGGACCAAAGATTTTATTAAATAATTATTAGTTTGAGGTGTCAAGATCCAAAGATTTTATTAAATAATTATTAGTTTGAGGTGTCTAAAACATATATTTAAAAACAAACGCATTCTTTTTTTTTTAAATTTGGGGAAAATATGCTTTGTTAGTCTCCCCTACTTTTGGAAACTTCATCCCGAAGTTATTAAAAACACAGGGTTGAGGGTGATTGGGTAGAAATTACGGCAACTATGGTTTGGAAGATTTGGATTAAGGCATGACATGAATTTATAGGTAATAGAATAATCTGTTTCGAATAAGTTGGATAAGAGGTTTGATATGTGTGTGTTTTAAAGGGTTGGATTGGGTTCGTTTAAAATAGCAAGGAGAATAGGAATCTAAGCAAAACACTAAACTTACGTTTTAGGAATCCTAGAAAAATGCATGAGTTGATTGAGTATAGAAAGGCGAAACAGGTAACTAGAGTTTATTATTGGTTATCTACCGGAAACCTTGATAGAATTTCACACTACCTTAACGTACTTGTAAATTCACGATTACGTTCCGGACCGCAATCACCAATTTACCTTACATTACGGTTTTGTATCTTTCTATGACTCTAGATACACATGCAAAATAATTTTCTGTATTAAATTATGGGTATAATGTATCCAAAAATGTGTTCAATTGAGGAGCAGGAGAAAGACTTCCATCAGTCAGTGAGTAAGAACCTCTATCGATTGTTGAGTAGGTGGTAGGGCCTCTCCCAATCGTTGAGTAGATTATTTACTAACTGTTGAGCAAGTATTTCGCCTTCCACCACATAATTTGTAAGTTGATAATACGTACATGTAAGCAAGTTTGTAAATGCATCAAGTATAGCATGCGAGTTGTGATAGAGTTGTCTTAGACATGATTAATGATTCTAGGTGTGTTCATAGCATATAGTTTATATTTCATGTCTTCAAGTATTATGAATAATGAAATGCTCAAGTAGGTAGTCAAATCTTCATGTAACCAAGAATCAAGTTTGATGCAATGAATAATCGAGTCTTTGATGGTCTGATTATCATAGGGATCAAGTTTATGTTCGCGAAGGTAAGGAATATGAATTTAGTTCTTGAGAGGATGATGAAAAAAAAATCTCGAAGCAGAATCGAGGTTGTGAGAGATAGTGAATGTGAAGATAGTTGATAAAGAGTTCATTTTATATTAAGGGGATTAAGTAGCGGCGTAAATCGTGAGGTTCGGATCAAGGGCTAGAATCAAGTGTATGAGAAAACACGATCGTGGTATATGCTAAATATTGTAAAAATTTAAACAAGTCGGAAATAACTAGTTGTCAATGGGGTATTTGGAGACCAAATATTGTTCCTATGGATGAGAAGATTTTATTTTCAAAATTGGTTTTGTACATAAAGCAAGAGTCGTTAAATAGTACAAACTAAGATATCTCAGTTAATTGGGGATTTTAAACGCGGCATTAGGTTTTGAAGATCAAGGTATTATATCGAAAATCCCTTGCTACACTACTGAATAAACATTTGAATTTAGGAATTAAGTTTGAGAACATCTTTTGACAAAAATGTGTATAGTTTATAGGTGATGGGAATTTGACCAATATTAAGAAATCTTTAGCGTTGGAAAATATATGGCTTCTACATTGTTACGAGACTAAAATGGATGGTTAATAAGATGTGTACAAGGGCCGTAGGTTGTTATTGTTGTTATTAGTGTTTTTGTAAGTTAAAAGTGCTAATACAAGTTAACACATGTTAAGGCTTTTAAATGATATAAGGCTATAGTTTTAACTATAAGGTAACATATGTTTTTTTTTTTTACAAAGCATACAAAGATTTATAAATTCTTGAAAAGGTCGTGAGCTTCCATAATGGCTTTATAGTTTTATGTAATCCTTATAAGTTCACATAAGCAGCTTTTGTAACTAGGATGGACTTAAAAATGGTTTTAAATATCTTAATATAATCATACAAGTCTTGATATAAGACTTCTTTTGTTGGAAAATAAGTTATACAAAAGTTTACATTAACAAAGTCTACAAATTTGGAAAGTATAATTAGACTCGTTGGATAAATCGCACTAAATACACTTATTAGTAGTCTTAATGAGTTGGTATGAGGCTGATAAAAGTGTTGATGAAAATAAATAAACATGGCAAAAATGATCCATTAAAGTCTACTAGAATTTACTAATCTTGAAAGATAGAATGGAGAATGCAACTTTTATAAGTTGTAGGACTATTTTAGTAACTTTAAAAGTTGAGGGGCTAAAAATGATATTTTTAAGAACTTGTGTCTAAAAATATAGCTAGGAGAAGTTTGGTGTTAAAAGTGTAAATAATCATATACTTGTAAGTATACATAAGTATTTCGTGTAAGAGCGTATTTTTATAAAATGGAGTTTTATAAAAACAGAGTTTTTCTAACATAGGGTATATAAAAACAAAGATCTTTATAAAGTGTTATGAGGTCATAGATTTGAAAAATATATATAATATGCTTGAGAAGGGAAATAATATGATTTGGGTAGGGTGTTGAAAAACAATCAAACTAGTGGCTAAAATGGTAAGATGAAGTGTGATTGTGAAATCCATATATGGTTATGAAAAGGGGGTTAATTTAAGTTGTAAAATTTTGAGATTTTAGGACTTGGTTTTACGGAAAGTGATTGTAATCGTTTGTTCATCAAAACGAACAAACGAAAACGTTGACTTATCAAAGATTCTAGATTCTAATAACATAATGAAGACATGCTTTAGCCTATAAGTGAACACTCATCCCAAGAATTCCGAGGTAGGCATCCGGGTCCCTCGTCTGATTAGGATATATGCGCAATGCCAGGCCTAGACAGAAGACTCAGAATACAGGCGTTCACCCTTCCAGATTGCACGTGTTCGTTATTAAAATCCAAAACTTCGACGGGATCTCGAGGGGGTTCAGGCTAAACCTGAGGATTTTGTCCTATTAATCTAAAGGTAGATCAGGATTGCAGCAAACGAGTAAGAGTAGGCGACTCGTAAGACTCCAGGTAGTATGAGGTGTAGGATATGAACAAGAATAAGGAAGCAATTAGGATTTCAAGTAAGAGAAGCAAGTACTGGTTTAAATTCCTGAGGTTATAGACTAGATTATTTCTCTAATAACCTAATTCCCTATAACCAAGGCTCTGATACCAATCTGTAACACCCCAACCGATGGCGGAAACATCGGGATGTCACGTATGGATGATTGTTCAGTAGCTCATGGTGAATAATAAGTTTCAATAATTGATTTAAATAAATTACATACACTTGTTCTACAAAGTTGTGTACATCAAATGAGAAATACTTAATAAACATCTTCATGCATGAACTCTAATCTCCAAATATTGCTATAACCTGAAACATGTTAAGTTTGAAAATATTTTGGGTCAACAAAAGTTGGTGAGAATTAAATAGGTTTTGAATATTGAATGAAAACTTGTACAATTCGAGTGTCATGGCAAGTCTAGTCCATATATGAGAACAAACTACTATCAGGTAAATCGAGTGCATAATCAAACCTTGATTGACTAGCTTGATGGGGGCCATACACCTATGGTCCACTCGATTCTGTTATGCGATAACAATCACCCACGCTACCTATGTAGGAGGTACACGTATCCGGGTGGGGTTGTCAGTCCAATAGATCTATCATTGTGTATCGTTGGCTTGTACGGAGTTAATGATTATGCTAGAATAATGTGCTTACCATAGTAATGCTCAAAACATAACGCAACATAGAATAACACATAGACACTTATGATTGAATTGTAAATTGATGTTGTAACATGTTTCACCCCAAAAATTGTAAAATAGTGAAAAAGGGGCTATGTAAACTCACCGTTTTGCGAAGTAGTCTTTGAATCCGAACGTACAAGTTGTAGACGAAACAATCACGTAGAGTTCAACCTATATCGAATCCATAAAGTCTAAGAATGATTGGACTTAAAGAGTCTAAGTTTTCTAGGATTAGGCATTAGGGTTTCGAGACTAAATTGGGAAACTTGGGTTTTCGAAATAAGTTTGATTTGAAACTGATTGATTGATTTAAATATAATTCGAGTATGTTATAAATCGTGTGAATACAACTAGTGTGAAATGATAATTTGGTATTTCATATCTCTATAAGGAATTCATCAAAAAAGTTTAAAGATTTGGAATAACAATTTATTTATTAATTTCTTTAGAAATTAATTTGATATATATATATATATATATATATATATATATATATAGGGTGAGGTTATGGTACAAAGGATGTGTTTTGTGAGAAGGGTGAGAAATAATTGTAGCCTTTAGATCATATTTATGGATGGTCAAGATTAAATTGATGGCAAAGTTGTAAATTATGTTATAATCTAATTAATAAATTAAGGCTTGTGAGGGTATAGTTGTCAACACACCAAAAAAATTATTAAATACCTCCTTGATTTAAGGAGTCTCTCTCTTTGTTATTTATGGTTGTTCCCCCTCTCTCCTCCTCTCTCTCTCTCTCTCTCTCTTGAAAAAAAAATCATCTTCAAATGTGCTAGACTCCAGAACCTGTTGAACAACAGCATCATCGGCAACTTTAAACACACCTTACATTTCCACAGTCTTCACTAGTCAACACCCCTAAAGAAATCATGACCCCTTTTCTTATCCACACATATTCCTAAAATCGTATCTTTTTTGTTTTTTTAACAAATCTCTTAACCTCTTTAAATGGAGTTGTACCGTACAAGTAGTTCAACTAGTGTGTTATAGCAATTTTAAGTTTTAGTGATTAATCCTCCGCCTTCATACTATGTGTTTTATGTTCATATTCGAGGGTTATATAACACAGTGGTGATAAAACACAGTTGGTGTGCTATGAATTTTTTTTTTGTTTATTGTAAAAAAAAACACAATACAAAAAATGGTTTAGGTTTCTTCCAAAACATAGTGGTGATAAAACACAGTAGGTGTGCTGTAAACTTCTTTTTTTGTTTGTTATAAAAAAAACCCAATACTATGATTGTTTGGTTTATGAAAAAAAAAACACAAATTATCTATTTGGTGATATGGGTATTTGGTCATAAAACACAATAGTTGTATGTTGGTTACAAAACACAATTTGAATACAAAACACATTTTGATATAAAAACATGATGTATGTTACTAAAAAGAAGCAGCTTAAATAAAATTAGTGGAATTGTTGATAAAAAATCCCGTAAATATCTCACTTTGATTATGAGATTTAATTTGTGAAAAACTTGAAAATTTATATAATTACTCTATTGCCCTTATTATTAAAATAAAACCATGCCATGTGTCACTCTCACAAGGCTTCTTAGCCTTCTCACAAAAAAGGCCTTTGTATCCTAACCTTTACCTATATATATATATATATATATATATATATATATATATATATATATATATATATTGTACCTAGATTATGAGTAAAATGTAAAATATGATAATATAAATGAATAATACATAAAATTTATGTTTTTATATGCAAAATATTCTGGAGTATTTATAATAATTTTATAAAACTCTAAAATATTTATTTGGTATTTTTAAATAAATAATAGTGTCGTAAATGTAACAAATTTAGTTTAATTAGAAATAAAAATTATAAAAATATAATTTTTATGGAAATATGTTGCTACTGATGTATAATGTTGGGAAATAAATTTATAAAATATTTTCTGTTTTTATTTTAATAAAAACAGATTTATTTTCTTTAATAATAAATAACTTGATTAAAATACCAAAATAATAGTAAAACTTAATATTTTCTGAAATAATAATTTTTACAGAGTCTCATATGGTAAAAGAACTTATTTAAAAATTTTGGGCTTTTGAATCACTCGAAAAGGATTTATAATGAATTTATTATGAGTTAAACAAGAATAATATATTAAATATATAAAATAATATATTTTCTGGAATTAAAAATATAAATAATGATATTTAGAATATAAATATCATTTTGTAAAAATTTGGTAATTTTTGGAGGTTTACAAGTATTTTAAATAAATAAAAGAAAGATTGAAAGGATAATAGTTTATTAAATCAATTAAGAAAATAACCAAAAAAAAATGTTTGTTTGTGCCAAGGCTCGAACCCAGGTCCTTGGGCGGTTCCGAGTTTTAAATCACAAGTCCAGACCCTGAGGACGGAAAAGTTTGGATAACATTTTTTATATAATCTGTTTGAATGATAATATGATTCTAAAAAAAAACAAACGTTGGTGCTTAGTATCGAACCCAAGACATTTGTCTCTACAACACACGACTCATCCACCTGATCTAGATCAGGTGACTGTTATGAATTTGATTTGAAATTATATAACATGTCGGTATCAGGTATCATCTTCCTCATTTTATTATTAAGAACCCTAGTTTTGTAATTCTATAAACACGAAATTAAAAGCCGATTAATCATAGGGTTAATGATTAACCATGGCCGAAGAATATGAAGAAACAAGGAATTAGATCAATACCGGTTTCTAAGCCTCCAATACGCGAGTCATACCCACAGTCAAACAGCTTCGAATTCGCTTATTCTTTTAGCAGTAAACGAAGAATTGAGGATGGGGGTATGTTATTCGACGAGTTTAGCTTGTAGAGGGATGTTCAATTTATAATAAATCTTACGGATTGAACGATTTTAATTTTTTTTTTTTAAATAACATGTCTGATATTCTCATTAAAACAAAATGCGAAAATTACATCATAATAAAAGGTAGACGGGCAACAAGCTGCGCCGCCACCCCTTTCTGAATTGCAAACCCTAGTCTACTAAAGACAAATCCTTGCCCCCCTGGGGATGAAACATTGCTGTGGACGACCCGTTGGACCCTGGTCAAGAAACGAATAGCTTCTGGCGCCAGGGTGCCAAAGGTATCGAAGGCCAGAGGGATAAAGACATGTTGGTTATCTCCACAAGCTTTAGCGTGTTTATCTACTTTCTTTGATTCCGCCTTTCTTGATGCTTGCCCAGCTACGAACCCTGTTTCCCTTAACCCAACCAGCGGAGATACCCCGGTGAGGTTCACACAGGCATGTTTCCCCCTCTCCCAACCAAAGACAAGCAGATCTGCGGGTCGCAAGGTGGATCTCCCTTCCGTGGGGTCTGTGAGGAAGTTTACAGGGGCCTTCTTTTTGGCAGAGATCCCAGCTCTTCTCAGGATATCCCACAAAACGTCCCTCACCCAGTCATGCCAATATTTGAAACCAGGGAGCTCCTAGCAATGAATTGCATGCTCCCCGTATTTATCCATGCAAGTTTTACGGCAGATGGGACATGTTTCATCTTCCGGGTACATAGGGATCATCAATCGGTACTTGAGTATAGCCCTGTACTCTACTGCAGACATGCATTGACCCAAACCCTCAATCGGGATAACGGTCAAAAAATCCTGAGCATGGGGGCCCTTTAGGCATTCAATCACCGCCTTCTGGCGAGAGGACAACTCAAAAACTTCTCCCAGGCTCTGAGCAGTTTTGCTAAAAAGAGCATTCGCCAAAGTTGTTTGTGGCTTTGAGGGGGCGGTGTCCTTGTTAGAAAAACCGCCAATATCGAAGTCCGGGAGATAGACATTTAAGCGTTCGAGCGCCTGTTGATAGTCTGGATCTAGTCCAATGACCCCACTGTTTCGGAGGATATGATCCTGAAGTTCCCAGACTGAGCTCTGGACGCCACAAAGGCATAGACCCCAACATCTCGAGCTGAAAGGAGGCCTAAACCACCTAAACGCATCGGCAAGGATGCCAAGCGCCACTGGAGGTCCCCGAAGAAGGGGCCACCACACACAACTATATCTTCGATAGCTTCGCGGAGACCATCATCGAAAAGGGATACCGCATCCACCATGAAGTGGGGTTGACAAGTTCGTAACCCAAAAAGTAACTTAGCGACCCCCATGCATGACCTGAGCAGCAGGAGTTCACTTTGGGGATCTCTAAGGCGGGGCAGTAGTTTCATAAGAGCAACCGCACTCGTAGCCCGCCGCCCTGCCAACTCCCCAATAAAGGTAGGATCTTGGCTAACAGCCCCACCAAGGAGCTTAACCCCTTTCTCAGGTCTACCAATCCCTGTCGGGAAAAGCCCGTCCTGACTTTTCAACCCGTCACACGTCGGCCAAAAGACCTCTGTTTTCTTAATATTGAGATGAAGCCCCAGAGATGGCCCATGCACGTTGATAATGTCTAAAGCCTTAGCAACCTCCACTGCGTTGCCTATAATCGTCCCATCATCCAAATACCAGGCATGAAACGGTAAGTTACAGTGTTCCTGAATCCCTATGATAAGGGGATGTAAGGCAAGGGCAAAGAGAAGGGGCCCCAAAGGATCTCCTTGCTGCACTCCGGTGGTAGCCCCAATACAATCATTGCCCACATACAGCCTAGCAGGCTGGGCATAAAGGAACTGGACCCACGAATATATGGACGGGCATCGCTGGTGAACCTCTTGGAGAAAAACTGTACGGTCGACCATGTTGAAGGCATTGGAGAAGTCTACTGTAAGCATAGCTAGAGACCCATCCGCATGAAAAGAGTTGAGGAACCTGTTGGCACTGTGAAACACCGCCTCTGCCCCATTTGGTACCCCTACTCCAAATTGAAAGTCCCCCAGGTACTGGGCAATGTCTTTCCCAACCTTCTTCATTGCCACCTTAGAAACTAGCCTTCGCCAAATGCCCCCCACAGCAATAGGCCGAATTCCATTATCAGGCTTCAATAAGGGGGTGAGGGGGGCCGATGCAATGAACTCGGCAATCGTCTTAGGGCAGGCCCCCCTAAGCCATAGGTTGACAACTTCAGTGATGGCCGCGAGCAAACCCGAGGAAGTCACGGAGCCTTCGCCCCCAATAGCATCCAACAGGTGTTGGGCACGTATCCCGTCCCTCCCACAAGATGTCCCTTTAGGGAAAGATCGGATACATTTAAGCACACAACCCTCATCTACTGATAGAGCGGGTTGGGCTATAGGGTTAGAAGGAAAGGATGGAGGCGGCACCACTGGGTGTTTATCAATGAGGGCCTTCATGGTCGATTCACATAGAAGGGCGACTCCACTAGAGCACAACACCTTTACCGCCGCCGTGAAATGACCATCCCTGACTTTTCGAAGACATTGTTTAATATTAGGTTCGCTTGCGTTATCCTCTCCAATTTTGGCTTCTCCCCTAGACATGTTTCGTTTTTATTGTAGTTGTGAGGATATGGCCAAATAAGTTGCTAACCAACTCCCTTAAGCTTGTTATCAGGAAATTTGTAGGATTCAACTCAAATTAATGGATTTGGTATGGGTGTTGACTTTTATTAGTCAACTGGTGCAGTTAAGAAAGGGTTTATATTTATTTTGGTTAGAATCTAAACACAACATGGGCTGTAGCCCAGCTGGTTAGTACGTGTGTGTGTAGTAGACTGGCTATGGACGCATGTTCGAATCCCGGCTCCAACATTTTTTTAAAGCCTTTTTCATATATACACTATATTATTATATATGTATATGATTTATACTAGATTAAAAATGATAAGAAAAAATTTTGATACTCTCAAAAATGTCAAGATCCAAAGATTTTATTAAATAATTATTAGTTTGAGGTGTCTAAAACATATATTTAAAAACAAACGCATTCTTTTTTTTTTTAAATTTGGGGAAAATATGCTTTGTTACAGAGTCTTTGTATTGTATTACATGAGATTGTGGTGATCCATAAGGGCATTTTATGGATCTGATGCATTTGTAAATATAGGCCAATACAAAAAGTCTTGGTTCAAACCTAGGTAAAGGGCGAATGTGGCTTCTTGTGTTGGACTATAAATAGCAATCTCATGTGTTGGTTTTCATTGAGATGATTTGAGTTTGTGCTTAGAATGCTCTCAAAGGGGAGGTCATGCCCGACCTTCCCCAGCCCCGAGATAGATGTTTGTCCTACTGATGACAGTGTCTGTAACCGTTTCTGTAGTAATACGAATCTGTGATGACGTTGTTTTCGTATGTTTCTGTCTCGTCTCGAATCTCCCGTCTGAAACCGAGATGTTTTCGCTTATTTGATCCATGAATTCGGTTTCTAACTGGATTCTCAACTAGTATCAGAGCCTTCACATTCAGTATCCCAACATCGGTTATCGAAAATAAAATTGAAACAAAACTTTTTGATTTTTGGATTTTTAGGGGGAGAAAATTTCAGAAAAATCAAAATAAAAAATAGAAAATCAAAAATGAGTTTTCCTGAAGAAAAAGAGGAGATGATAGTACATCAGTGGACTGTCAGACTACTCTAAAAACAAAAATGAATTGATAAACATTGAGTAGCCACTACAATTATATATTGGTAGGCTTGAAATCAAAGTTTAAAGTTCAGCATGGTGATATAAACTTAAAATCAATAACTGATAATCATGTGGATCAACGTATCGTTGGCATATGGTCTTAGTACCGAAATTTCGTTTGATAGATTGCCAAAATCAGAGGTTTCGGGTCGTTATATTGAAAATTATCTGGGGATGGCCTAACTGATCTTTTGCTATATTGATTTACAGACCTAGATTCAGTCAGGGTATCTTATTAAAAGAGCTAATAAAGCCAAAACCATAAGTTACCGAATGAGGAACTTAACATGTGTGATGATAATCAAAGATTATCTAATGCATCGTATCAATACTATGATGAAAGTCATGTATGATATTAGTCCTCACCCTGGTAGAGTGCATAAGTCGCTTTGAAGCATTAATTTGCTGACCTGTCACCACTGTGCCTCATACCTTGTAACTAACGGATAACTTCAATATAATCACACGTTACGATGAAGCTTTGTGCAATTCTTGATACGGGAATGTGTCGCGAGTGCGGGGACCATAGATTACTCAGTATCTAATATTACCATAATGTATCTAAAGTGCTGAGCAATGAATGATGATTTTGAGTTTAAGTGGACAAACATACTGGTAATGGTTGTAGGATGCTCAATGATAAAAACAGAAAATTGATCAAAAAGAGTTATGACTAACCGTTTCAATACTGATATGATCCTCTTACCGGAAAATTCACAAAAATATGTTTAGTTTACTTTTATGCAAAATCTATTTGAAAATTCAAAAAGATTTTTGGTGTGTTTTATCATAAACTTTGAAAAATCAAAATGTTTTGTTTCAATTTTATTTTCGATAACCGATGTTGGGATACTGAATGTGAAGGCTCAGATACTTAAAAGTTGAAAAAGACTGCAAATTTTCAAGTTTCTGGTACATATTGAAAATGTTTTATAGTTCAGGGGGAGAACTATTGAGGGTCAAAAGGAATGTGAAGAGTACTTCCGAGATATTTGTCGTGTCTAACGCTGGTTGTAGTTTGTGCAGTTTTTAGTAAATTTTTCCACAGAATCAAACACAACAGGTGCTCTGCTCAAGACTCATCGACAAAGAGTGTAACTGAACAAGACCCAAACCTAAACATCAAGATCACCAGAACAACAGAAGCTAGTAAGATGTTGTTAAAGAAATGACTGAAGATTGAAGAATTCAAGATTATTGTCTATCTTCATGTCTGGACCAACAAATGACAAAGCCAAGATTTCTTAAGTCTGTCTGAGATTTCGAAGCTTACTGGAGAGATAGACAGGAACCTCGACACAAACGTGCATGAAGATGGAAAGTTTTCAAGTCGTTCAAGATGATGAGATCAAGACTTGAAGAATTGATAACTTTCTGATTTGGTACATCACTAGCTAGGTCCAAGGGGGAGATTGTAAGTGCATTATTCATGTATGTCCCCAGCTAGTGATCCGGTACTAAATGTCGGAGGTTCAGATAATCAGAAAACGACCAAGACTTAAGCTTAAAGATACATTCGACCAGTCGGAAGGTCGAGTGTAGTTTTGTCTTGGGTCGAACGTGGATTGGAAGATAGAAAAGGCTACATTCGACCTCACGTTAGGGGCGAATGTGGAAAACATCCACATTCGACCTAACGCTAAGGGGCGAATGTGGGGAGCCTATATATAGGGAAAGTTAGTTATTTTGGATAGTTAGTTATCATTTGAGCTTTTCCCTAGTGTGTGCATGTGTGTTTTTCTCTATATTAGGTCTAAGATTTCATTTGTAAACATCTTGATTTGATCTAATACAAAGATTAAAGTTATGGAAATTGCTCGGTGATTCGTTATCTGTTTTTCATCACGATCTTTATCGAATATTTCTGAATCATTTTGCACGATCGTTGGGGATTCCGCACCCTACGGTTGGTATTCGTGAGATCACGTTTCTTGATTACGATCCGAAACGAATTCTCAAGTACTTCTGCTCAAGAGACTTCCCCTTTTGAGGGTCTCAACTGTGATGCCATTTTAGGCAAAATCTCTCAGTTTGTTCTTCAGGTATGTTGCTTATCCTGAGGATGGTTACGGTTATTATTGGCATATAATAGGGTTTGAGTACTTACCTGACTCTTTTTATTCTATAGGGACATGAATACTTGATGAAGTCCCTGGATGACATGAACAAAGAGTTTGCTGATACTAGGGCCAAGCTTGAAGATGTGAAGAAATCTGCTCTTGACAAGACCAAACAGCTTGAGAAGAAACTAGGCAAGGTGGAGACTGAGCTGAAGGTTGTGAAGTCTGCTCAAGCCAAAAGCATGAGGGATCATGAAAAAGAGATGGAAGAGTATAAACAGGGTTTGATGAAGTCTGCCACCATCTCTGTTTTTCAAGCTAGGGTTAGAATGGCACTGCAGGCTAGGGATCCTAACTTCAAGATGGAGGACTGGGATGTGGAGGCTTGGCAGGAGAAGATTCCCAGTCTAGGTGGAAAATAGGTGGCATCTGAGTCCGTCCCTGTTGCTGATCCTCAGGATGCTGGCAAAGAGGCTGAGGTGACAGAGGCTGAGGTGATGGATGCCGGGGTGGTCAAGGAGTTTCAGGTTGAGGAACCCGTGGGCAATGAAGGATGTGATGATTAGGCCAGAGCCTACTTTTTTAGAATTTTTGAATTGTAGTTTATGAAGAATTTTATGTTTTTATTTGTGTAAACAATGAAGGTTTTGGGGTGGAGGGATCTTGGTTTTCATGACGAAGCCCCAAATCCTTCTCAATTCCGACTTTGAAATGCTGACCCCTGGTGGATGGGTCCTGGTTTAGGATGAAGCCAAGGGTTGGCATTGTTTCCGGTTTTCAATGAATAATATAACTTTTTGACTTTATTTTCTTTGTGCTCTTTATCTCCTTTGATATTCTGCAAATATTAGCAAACACTTAGGTTGTAAAGAAATAATCTGAAATAATACCTTTTGTATCTTCTTTTTTGATTAATTCTTCTGATCCTGCCATATTCCATATAAGTCCTTCTCATCATCAGGATGGTCTTCATTATCCCGAGGATGTCCCCAGTTTCTTCTTCATCCTTGGGATAGTCTTGCATCCTGAGGATGCATCTTCCATAAAAATAGTCTTCAAGTCTTCAATCCTTCATAAGAAAGACTTGTGCTTTGATAATATCCTGTAAAGGAGAACTTTGTTATTATACTGGCAACTTAGGCCTTTCGTTTAACTGGGATCAAAACCCTTTTGTAATATTTTGGTGATAAAACCACTATGTGATATCTTGGGAATAACTGGCGACAAGGCCCTGGTGACTAGACCAAAGAGACGTTGAAAAACGTCTAAACCTTAGAGACATTGAACAATGTCTAGACCTTAAGAGCTCTATCGTATATCTCAAAGATAATGAAATTGTCAGCCACTTGTACATGGACTGGTCCCACCATCCCGAGAATACACATGGGCATCGTGCGCTCCAGGAGAGGGTTGCTAACCCAATGAGAAAGGTGAAAACCTTTAATCCTATGGAAGGTGTCAAACACCTTAACGGAGGAGAGGGTGGCCAACCCCCTAGTCTTCTAAGTATTCCATCTTTAGGATGGTACTGCAAAATTCTCAGGATGGACTATTTCTAGACCATGTTTAGTGAAGATATAATCGATCGAAATAAATCAAGGATAAGTACTTACATATGGAGATGATTCATCTCTATTAACCTTCATCTTCATCCCACCTGTGATTCGGATCATGGTTTCTCTTCCAGAGAGATCAATCACATGCATCCCTAGGCATGGTAGTATTTCAAGTGTATAGCATTCCAAGCTCTTGGTAGAATCTCTCCTTCCATTGTTGACAGCCAATATGCTCCTTTACCAGCTTCAGAATCGATTAAGTATGGACCTTCCCACTTGGGAGCTAGCTTACCATCACTTGGTTTTGTTTTATTTTGGAAGGCTTTTCTCAATACCAAGTCTCCCACTTGAAATCTTCTTATCCTGATGTTCTTTTTGTAAGCTTTAGCAATCCTTTGTTGATATGCTGTCATCCTTAGTTTAGCAGCATCCCTGAGTTCATCCACAGTTTCCAAGTCTTGTAGTAATGCTTCAGAATTGGTAGTTGTATCCTGAAGATGTTTCCTTGCCGTAGGCATGACCATCTTTGTTGGAAGCATTGCTTCTGTTCCAAAGACCAAAGAGAAAGGTGTCTGACCAGTAGCATTCTTCGAAGTAGTCCTATAAGCCCAAAGTGCAAATGGAAGTTCTTCTGCCCATTTCCCTTTCATTTCCCCAAGCTTCTTTTTCAAGTTATTAACAATGATTTTGTTTGAGGATTCTGCTTGTCCGTTAGCTTCAGGATGGACTGGTGTTGAAGTTACCATCTTGATCCCCCAACTCTCACAACAGTCAGTTGTTCTTTTGCTAATAAATTGAGAACCATTGTCACAAATGATTTCAGATGGTACTCCAAATCGTGTTAGGATGTTTCTTTTGATGAATGAGACCACTTCTTTATCTCTGACTTGTACAAATGCTTCAGCTTCAATCCATTTTGAGAAGTAGTCTGTAATCACTAGCATGAATACCTTTCCTCCAGGAGCTTTGGGTAGCTTTCCTACTATGTCCATTCCCCACTTCATGAAGGGCCATGGTGAAATAATAGGATGTAGTGGTTCAGCAGGCTGGTGAAGGATGTTGCTATGTCTTTGGCATGCATCACACTTTTGGGAATATAGCATGTCATCCTTCTTCATAGTAGGCCAATAGTATCCCGTCCTCAAAGTCTTCGAGTAGAGAGATCTTCCTCCTATATGATTTCCACAATCTCCTTCGTGGATGTCTTTGAGTACTTCGTTTGCTTCATCCTTGTTGAGACATCTCAAATATGGACCTGCAAGAGACTTTCTATACAAAATATTGTCTATAATTGTAAATTTAGATACCTTTATCCTGAAAGCCTTTGGATTTTCCTCATCAGGAATGACATCTTCTTGTAAATATTTGATTATGGGAGTCATCCATGATGAATCGTCTTGTTTCTGAGTGGCTAAAACAGTATTATCCTCAGGATGGTTTGTTTTATCCTCAGGATGTGCCTGGCTATCCTCTGGATGCCACTCTTCTATTGCTGGTTTCAAGATGTGGATGACGGGAATCTGGATCCTTCTGGTAGATTAAAGGAGGATCCCAGGTTTGCTAAGGCATCAGCTTCAGCATTTTCTTCCTTAGGTACCTGTGTTAGTGAAAATTCTACAAAAGAAGTAGATAAATTTTTAATAATTTCAAGATAGACGGCTAACTTTTGTCCTTTTACTGCATATGATCCATTGAAATGGTTAGTAATCAACAAAGAATTCAACAAAGACTTCAATTTTAACAATATGCATATCTCTAGCAAGTTGTAAACCAGCAATGAGAGCTTCATACTCAGCTTCATTATTGGTTGTTTGAAATGCACATCTAATGGCATGGGGTATCTTGTCCCCTTGTGCCGATTTTAGTAGTATTCCTAGACCTGTGCTTCTTGCGTTCGAAGCACCATCAGTGTATCGAGTCTATCTTTCCAAATTTTCGTTTAGTTGTTGAACTTCAGACTCTACTTCACTCAGGATGTCACTACTGAAATCAGCCACAAAGTCTGCTAGAGCCTGTGAATTGATTGCATTTCTAGGCTCATATTCTAAGTCAAAGGCACTTAATTTAACCGGCCATTTTGCCATTCTTCCAGATATTTCGGGTTTTCTCAATACATTTTTAATGGGATAGTTAGTTTGAACATATATATTATGTGTTTCAAAATAATGCCTTAACTTAGTAGAAGCCATTATCAAAGCTAAAATAAGTTTTTCAAGATGTGAATACCTGGTTTCAGCATCTAGTAGAGTTTTACTTACATAATAGACAGGATGTTGTTGCCCTTCGAAGTCCTTTACCAGTACAGCACTTATTGCATTCCCAGAAACTGCAAGATATAGCTTGAGAGGTTCTCCATCCTCAGGTTTCATCAATAATGGAGCTGCTGCAAGATAATCTTTGAGCTTCTTTAATGCTTCTTCATGCCTCTGTCCCCAGTCGAATTTGTTATTCTTCTTCAGGATGTCGTAGAACTCTTTACATTTCTCAGAAGATTTCGAGATGAATCTATTCAGGGCTACTATCCTGCCAGTCAGCCTTTACACATCCTTAAAATTTCTTGGGGATTTGAGATCAAGGATGGCCTTTATTTGATCAGGGCTGGCTTCTATCCCTATTTTTGTTACCAAATATCCAAGAAACTTCCCAGCTCCAACTCCAAAATGGCACTTTGCTGGGTTTAACTTCATGTTGTAAGCATCCAGGATGTCAAAAGCTTCTTTGAGATCCTGAAGATGATCTTCTGCTTTCTTGGATTTTACTACCATATCATCAATGTAAACCTCAGTCGTGTCCCCAATCTTTTCTTTGAACATCATGTTCACTAGACTTTGATAAGTGGCACCTGCATTTTTTAATCCGAATGGCATTGCTATATAACAATATATACCTGATGGTGTCATGAACGCTGTGTCCTCCTGATCATCTGGTTCCATTGTATCTGTTGGAATCCTGAGGATGCAACCATGAACGTCAGCATCTCGTGGCCTGCTGTAGTATCTACCATTGAATCTATGTGTGGTAGTGGGAATGGATCTTTAGGACAGGCCTTGTTAAGGTTTGTATAGTCTACACACACTCTCCATTTCCCATTTTTCTTTTGAACTACCACAACATTCGCCAGCCATCTTAGGAATTTTACTTGCCTTATCATCTTAGACTTTAGCAGCCTGTCTACTTCTTCTTGTATGGTGATATTTCTTTCTGGAGCAAACTTCCTTCTTTTTTGCTGAATGGGCTTGAAACTCTTATCAATCCCAAGTTTGTGAGTAATGACATCCTTTGAGATGCCACTCATATCTTCATGCTTCCAAGCAAAAGTAGACATCCTACATTTAAGAAAAGATATTAGTGATTGTTCAATATCATGTGGGATATTCTTACCGATTTGCACAGTGATATCCTTGTTATTGTCGTCAAGGCAGATGGCTTTTACATCCTGGTCAGGATGTGCTTTAACATCCTGAGGATGGCATTGTGCATCCTGCTGTAACTGCTATGCTTGACGGGATGAGGCCTTCATTGATGTCGTATAGCAATCCTTAGCTTCCTGTTGATCGCTGTTGACCTTCACAACTCCCTAAGGTGTGGGTAGTTTTACACACTGATGATATGTTGAAGGCACTGCCTTCATGTCATGTATCCAGGGTCTCCCCAGGATGACATTGTAGCAGGATAGGGAATCTATCACATAGAATCTCTAGATAGAGTTCACTCCTTCTACATATACTGGTAGCTTGATGTTGCCCACTGTGCTCTTAGTTTCTCCACTGAAGCCCACCAAAACTGATGACCTGGAAACTATTTCAGATTCTTGGATGTTCATTCTCTTAAAGGCTTCAAGCTGGATGATATTCACTGAACTTCCTCCATCTACGAGAATCCTGCGAACAACGTGGTTAGCAATATATAAAGTAATAACCAAACCGTCATGATGAGGATCAAGGATGTTTTCTCTGTCTTCTTCCTCAAAACTGATCACTTTTGAGGTTGTCAGGATGGTCGTATTCATTGGTCTTTCTCCTTTATCAGACTTTGTTTCCCTCGCATGTCTTTTAGCAGCTGAGTATTAGGTTCCACAAATGTCTGACCCTCCTGAAATGAAGTTGATAATGCCAGCATCCTTAGGTGGGGATGCTGCTCTTTCTGGGATGTTGGTGCCATCCTGAGTTCTTGATTTCTTTTTGCCCAGGAGATCCTTGAGGTGACCCTTGCTTAAGAGATATGCTATCTCCTTTCTTAACGCGATGCAATCTTCAGTGATATGGCCGAAGTCTTCATGAAAGGCACACCATTTGGATTTGTCTTTCCATCCTGTCTTGTTATCCTTTCTTGGCCATCTTGCTTTGTCCCCTAGATCCTTCATGGCATACATCAACCCTGTTACATCCACAGAAAAACAATAGTTTGATAATTTAGGGCAGTCATCCTCATCGTCATCCTCTACCACATTAACCTTCTTGTTATCAGGTCTAGCATAAGGTTTATGCTTGTATGGTTCGTATGTGGGAGTGGATTTTCGATTGGGATGGTTATATTTTGAGGATGATTCTATCCTCTCTTGTATCTTCTTATCATCCTCAAGTCGGATGAATCTTAAGGCTCTGTTCCTGACTTCATCTAGGCTCCTGCATGGATTCATCACCAATTCTTGGTAGAATGGTGAATCTTTCTGCAGTCCCATCTTGAAAGCCTAAACCGCTGTTGTGACATCCAGGTTCGGGATGTCAAGTGCTTCTTTTCCAAACCTAGTAATGAATTCTCTTAGTGATTCCCCTGTGGTTGAGTCACCCTGTATAGATCACTTGTCAAACGTTCGAACGTTCGACTACAAGAAAACTGATTATTAAACATGTTAATTAAATATGCAAAAGAAGTAATAGAATAGGGAGGAACACTAAGGAGCCATTTCAGGGCTGGACCAGTGAGAGTTGAACCAAATCCCTTGCATAAGCATGCTTCTTTCAAGTTGGTAGGGATTGGATTTATTTCCATCCTTTCCCTATATTGAGCCACGTGCTCCTCAGGATCAGTTGATCCATCGTAGAGCTTCATGCTTGGAGTTTGAAACCGCTTTGGGATCTCTACATCACATATTGGAGGTGCGAATCTTGACACTCGATGGCATGCTGAGGATACCTCCAGGATAGGTTGAACTATCCCAGGCACACTCGATACCATATCTTTGATCTTCTGAAGCTCCCTTGCTAGTTGAGGGCTTATTCCTGTATCCTGTAAAGAAGCAACATCATTAGCAGCAATAGTACTGGAACTTAAATTGTTACCGTTGTTGTTATATCCTTGGGATGGCACAGGTGCATATCCTGCATCCCTGGTAGTTGCCATCCTGGGTGTAGTAGTCGTTTCAGGAGCAGAGAACCTAGTGTTCATGGGGATAAAATCTCCTTGATGAACACCCCCAGAGATGCCAGAAGTGAAATCTAACACCCTTGGTTGTAACGGTGTCCCCATTTCTTCACTTGGTCTCTTTGAAGATGTCTTGAGGGATTGTGTCTCTCTCATTAGCATTCTGTTGGTCTCCTGCTGTTGCTGGATTTGATCCTTTACCATTGAAAACATAGATAGGATCTCATCATTCGAAACTAGAACAGGAGAAAATCCAGATGCCCCCAATGCTGGCCTAGGTGAAATTTGAGAGGTAGCACTCTTTGAGAATGCAATTGGAGGTGGTAATGTAGTATTTCTGGTAGAAGTTGATGAAGGCATGGATGAGGAAACATTTTTCTGGGAAGACGACATAGTTGTCAAGTTTTGTAAATGAAAAAAGTTTTTAACAAAGTTTTTTGTTAAAATAGCACCACTTGCCCCATGGTGGGCGCCAAATTGTTTTGGTCAAAAATTACCTAGTAGAAATAATCTTGTATTCCAAATTAGAAATTGTGAGGTAGTGTGCTAAGAATGTGAATTTACTATTAAAACTAGTTCAATTCTGAAAATGTTTGATTAGGATGCAAAAAGAAGTAAATTAGTGACAACTATGCTCGGGATGGCTTAGGTTTTCTTCGGGATGGACAGTTATATCCTCGGGATGGAACTGTTTATAATGAACGAATAAATGAGTAAAATACGAAGAACAACACTCGATGTACGAGGAAAGCCCTTGATCAATAGTAGATCGTCGGCATAAAACCTCGGGAGGAGACTAGGCCCCTGCCTTGTTTGTTAATATTGATTTGGTAAAAAAAAATACAACTTTGGATGAGTATGTGGACGAGTGTACTAAGATTACAATGATTGTGTAAGTGTCTAAGTATTAGTGTGCAGCTGTATTGTAAGCAAGGTGTATGTAAGTGTCCTATACTCGTCCCATACTCCCATTTATATAATACATGAGAATAACTAAGGAATCCCATGAGATCCGCTAAGTAGTTAAAGTCTTTGAAGTCTTTAGATGACCGTTGTGGCAGTTTCAACTTTGCTTAATGTAGTTCCAGCTGTTTCCATATCTTTCGCCTGTACTTAATGAGCATCGGTTACAACTTTGACCTCATCTTCGTCTTTGGACTATGGCTTCGTATGAGTTACACTTTGAATTTTCTCTTGAGGGTTATAATATAGACGTTGCTAGGCATTAATCCATATTATAGCTTAGTTGTACCTGCATTTGCGAATATGAAAGATATTTTGTTAGTCCATCTTCAGGATGTGCACATGTTGATTTATAGTTGCATCCTGAAGTCAGCAAAGTCCTTTAGCATCCTCAGGATGCAATATCAGGGATATGAGGTAAAATCATATTGAGGATTTTCACCCACAACGATAACCATCCTAATCGAAAGTCCACTCCCACATACGAACCATACAAGCATAAACCATACGCTAGACCTGATAATAAAAAGGTCAATGTGGTAGAGGATGACGATGTGGATGAATGTCCTAAGTTATCAGATTACTGTTTTTCTGTGGATGTAACAGGATTGATGTATGCCATGAAGGATATTGGGGACAAAGCAAGATGGCCAAAGAAAGATAACAAGACAGGATGGAAGGACAAATCAAAATGGTGTGCCTTCCACGAATATTTCAGTCACATCACTGAAGATTGTATCGCCTTGTGAAAGGAGATTGCATATCTTCTGAGCAAAGGTCACCTTAAAGATCTCATGGGCAAAAAGAAACCAAGGGCTCAGGATGGCACCAACATCCCAGAAAGAGCAGCATCCCCACCTAAGGATGCTGGCATTATTAACTTTATTTCAGGTGGATTAGACATTTATGGAACCTCATATTCAGCTGCTAAAAGACACGCGAGGGAAACAAAGTCAGAAAAAGGAGAAAGACCTACGAAGACAACCATCCTGACAACCTCTAAAGTGATCATCTTTGAGGAAGAAGACCGGGAGAGCATTCTTGACCCTCATCATGACGGTTTAGTCATTACTTTATATATTGCTAATCACTTTGTTCGCAGGATTCTTGTAGATGGAGGAAGCTCGGTGAATATCATCCAGCTTGATGCTCTCAAAAGAATGAACATCCCGGAGACTGAAATAGTTTCCAGATCATCAGTCTGGGTGGGCTTCAGTGGAGAAACTAAGAGCACAGTGGGTGACATCAAACTACCGGTATATGTAGAAGGAGTGAATTCTATCCAGAGATTCTGTGTGATAGATTCCCTATCCTGCTATAATGTCATCCTGGGGAGACTCTGGATACATGACATGAAGGCAGTACCGTCAACATATCACCAGTGTGTGAATTTACCCACACCTTGGGGAGTTGTGAAAGTCAACAGCGATCAATAGGAAGCCAAGGATTGCTATACTACATCAATGAAGGCTTCATCCCGACAAGCATAGCATTCACAGAAGGATGCACAGTGCTATCCTCAGGATGTTAAATCACATCCTGACCAGGATATAAAAGCCGTCTGCCTCGACGACAATAACAAGTATATCATTGTGCAAATTTGTAAGAATATCCCTCATGATATTGAATAATCACTAATTTCATTTCTTAAATGCAGGATGTCTACTTTTGTATGGAAGCATGAAGATATGACTGGCATCTCTAAGGATGTCATTACCCACAAACTTGGGATTGATAAGATCTTCAAAACCATTCAACAAAAAAGAAGAAAGTTTGCTCCAGAAAGAAACATCATCATACAAGAAGAAGTGGACAAGCTGCTCAAATCCAAAATGATAAGGGAAGTAAAATTCCCAAGATGGCTAGCAAATGTAGTGGTAGTTCAAAAGAAAAATGGGAAATGGAGAGTGTGTGTAGACTATACAGACCTCAACAAGGCCTATCCTAAGGACCCATTCCCATTGCACACATAGATTCGATGGTGGATGCTACAGTACGCCACAAGATGCTGACATTCATGGATGCATCCTCAAGATTCCAACAAATACAGATGGAACCAGATGACCAGGAGGATACAACATTCATGACATCATCAGGTATATATTGTTATATAGCTATGTTGTTCGGACTAAAAAATGCAGGTGCCACCTACCAAAGGCTAGTGAACATGATGTTCAAGGAAAAAAATTGGGGACACGATGGAGGTCTACATTGACGACATGGTAGTAAAATCCAAGAAAGCAGAGAATCATCTTCAGGATCTCAAAGAAGCCTTTGACATCCTGGATGCCTACAATATGAAGTTAAACCCAGCAAAATGCCAATTTGGAGTTGGAGCTGGAAAGTTTCTTGGATACATGGCAACAAAAAAAGGGATAGAAGCTAGTCCTGAACAAATAAAGGCCATCCTTGATCTCAAATCCCCAAGAAACATCAAGGATGTACAAAGGCTAACTGGCAAGATAGCAGCCTTGAATAGATTCATCTCGAAATCCTCAGAGAAATGCAAGGAGTTCTACGACATCCTGAAGAAGAATAGTAAATTCGACTAGGGACAGAGACATGAGGAAGCATTATAGAAGCTAAAGGATTATCTTGCAGCAGCTCCACTCCTGATGAAACCTGAGGATGGAGAACCTCTCAAGCTATATCTTGCAGTTTCTGGGAATGCAATAAGTGCTGTCTTAGTAAAAGACTTTGAAGGGCAACAACATCCTGTCTATTATGTAAGTAAAACTCTACTAGAAGCTGAAACCAGGTATTCACATCTCGAAAAACTTATTTAATAATGGCTTCTACCAAGTTAAGACACTATTTTGAAACACATAAAATATATGTTCAAACTAATTATCCCATTAAAAATGTATTTAGAAAACCTAAAATGTCTGGAAGAATGGCAAAATGGTCAGTTAAATTAAGTGCTTTTGACTTGGAATATGAGCCTAGAAATGCAATCAAATCACAGGCTCTAGCAGACTTTGTGGCTGATTTCAGTAGTGACATCCTGGGTGAAGTAGAGTTTGAAGTTCAACAACTAAATGAAAATTTAGAAAAATGGACTCTATACACTAAAATCGCCACAAGGGGACAAAATACCCCATGCTATTAGATGTGCATTTCAGACAACCAATAATGAGGCAGAGTATGAAGCTCATATCCCTGGTGTAGCATCCTCAGGATGCTGAAGGGCTCAACTGACTTCAGGATGTAACTATATTTCAACATCTGCACATCCTGAGAATGGACTAACGAATTACCTTTTTATATATGATTGCAGGTACGACTAAGTTATAATATGGATACATAAGTACTCTCCAACGTCTATATTATAACACTCAGTCAAAGGAGTCAAAGATTGAATAGTAACTCATACAAGCCAAAGTCTAAGATCGAAGATGGAGTCAAAGTTGTAACCGATATACATTAAATATCGGCGAAGAATAAGGAAACAGCTGGTACAACGATTAGCTGAGGAGAAACTGTTACAAACGGTCACCTAAAGACTTTAAACAACTTAACTACATAGCGGATCATACGGGATTCTTCATTTACTTTCTTGTATTATATAAATGGGAATGATGGACGAGTATAGGACACACATTGCTTTCACTAGAACTATACACACACACTCAACAGCTTAGAACACTCACAAATAATCGTAATCTTAGAACACTCGTCCACTCATTCATCCAAAGTTATAATTCTTTTTACCATATTAATATTAACAAACAATGCAGGGGCCTAGTCTCCTCCTGAGGTTTTATGCCGGCGATCTACAATTGATCAAGGGCTTTCCTCGTAGATCGAGTGTTATTCTTTGTGTTTTAATACTTTATATCCTTATTCCTTGAATCTGCCAACAGTTACATCCTCGGGACATAACTGTCCAGCCCGAATCATACCGTTGTCATCCCAAGCGTAGTTGTCATACATTTATTTCTTTAGCATCCTGATTAACTATTTTCAGAATATAATTTGATTATAAAACTTGATTCACATTTATAGTACTCTACCTCACAATTTCTAATTTGGAAAACAAGATTATTTTTACTTAATGATTTTTGACCAAAACAAATAGCATTTCCAGAAACGGCAATATATAACGATAGGGGTTCACCATCATCAAGTTTCATCAAGAGTGCAGCTGCTGCTAGATATTCTTTCAATTTTTGTAATGCTTCCTCGTGCACGTGTCCCCACTCGAATCTTTTATTCTTCTTCAGGATGTCGTAGAATTCCTTACACTTTTCTGAGGATTTCAAGATGAACCTATTTAAGGCTGTTATCCTGCCAGTCAATCTTTGCACATCCTTGATATTTGTTGGGGATTTGAGATCTAGGATGGCTTTGATTTGTTCTGGGTTGGCTTCTATACCCCTCTTGGTTACCAAGTATCCAAGAAACTTGCTAGCACCTACCCCAAAGTGACATTTGCCTGGATTCAACTTCATGTTGTATACATCCAGGATGTTGAATGCCTCTTTATGATATTGAAGATGATCCTTTGCCCTTTTGGACTTGACCACCATATCACCGATGTATACTTCCATATTGTCCCCAATCTTGTCTTTAAACATCATCTTCACCAATCTTAATTTGCTGCACCTGCATTTCTCAGTCCAAATGGCATTGCAATATAACAATAGATACCTGAAGGAGTCATGAACATAGTATCCTGGTCATATGGTTCCATTTGGATTTGTTGAAATCCTGAGGATGCATCCATGAACGTTAACATTTTATGTCCTGCTATGGCATCTACCATTGAGTCGATGTGTGGGAGAGGGAATGGATCTTTAGGACAAGCTTTGTTGAGATCTGTGTAATCTACACATACTCTCCACTTCCCATTCTTCTTTTGCACCACAACTACGTTAGCCAACCATTTTGGGAATTTGACTTCCCTTATCATCCTGGACTTCAATAATCTATCTACCTCTTCTTGAATAATAGTGTTTCTTTCAGGTGCAAACTTCCTTCACTTTTGTTGTACAAGCTTGAAACTTTTATCTATTCCAAGTTTATGTGTAATGATATCCTTGGAAATACCTGTCATATCCTCATGTTTCCATGCGAATATCTACATCCTGCATTCAAAAACGAGATTAAATGGTGTTCTATATCTTTAGGAACGTTTGTACCTATTTGCACTGTGATGTGCTGACTTTCTTCGTCGATGCACACTGCCTTTACATCCTGATCGGTACATCCTTTGTCATCCTTCAGGATATCACGTGCATCCTACTATAATTGCTATGCTTGTCATGATTGGGATGATGCCTTCATTGATGAAGTGTAGCACTCTTTGTCTTCATGTTGATCACTGTTTACCTTAACAACTCCCTAAGGTGTGGGTAACTTGACACATTGATGATATGTTGAGGGGACTGCCTTCATGTTATGTATCCATGGCCTACCTAGGATAACGTTATTGCAGGATAAAGAATCTATAACAGAAAATCTTTACCCCTTCGACATATATAAGCAGCTTGATTTCCCCAATTGTACTCTTGGTTTCTCCACTGAAACCAACGAGGATGGATGATTTGGAAACTATCTCAGTTTCAGGAATGTTCATTCTTTTTAGTGCTTCCAATTGGATTATGTTCACTGAGCTCCCTCCATCCACTAATATCCTGCGAACAAAATGGATAACAATATATAAAGTAATTACCAAACCATCATGATGTGGATCTAGGTTGTTTTCTTGATCATCCTCTTTAAAACTGATCATCCTTGCATTTGTAAGCATCATGGTCTTTGTAGGTTTCTCTCCCTTCTTGGACTTGGTTTCTCTAGCATGTCTCTTTGCTGCTGAGCAGGATATGCCACATATATCCAAGCCACCAGAGATGAAGTTAATGATGTTAGCATCTCTAGGAGGAGAGGCTGCTCTTTCCGGGATGGTAGTGTCATCTTGAATCTTAGCCTTCTTTTTTCCTAGAAGATCCTTAAGATGTCCTTTGCTATCTCTTTCTCAAGGCGATTCAATCTTCAGTCACATGACCAAAATCTTCATGGAAATGACACCATTTGGACTTGTCTTTCCATCTTGCTTTATTGTTTTTCCTTGGCCATCTTGCTTTTTCACCGAGATCCTTCATAGCATACATAAGACCTATTACATCCACAGAAAAACAATAATATGATAACTTAGGGCAATCCTATAACAACCCGGTTTAGACCCCAAAAAATTTTCACGTTTTAGTACCGAATCATAATAAATAGTTAACTAAATTAATATTAATTGAGCTGATAATATCCGGAATTAAAAACCGAACTAATAATTATAAGCAATATTATTAGTATATGTGTTTGAGACCGAGTTATTATGCGATAACGAACCCGAACCCGCACCCGATCGAAACGGGTGAGTCACAACTTGTCCTCCTCCTCTTGATGACACACAACCCTCCCTTACTTGATAAAAACACCCACACACACAACCTGTGTGTTTATTAGACACACATCACACACACACACATGTTAGAGTCAGAGAGCAGAAGGATGGAGATATTCGGCCACCGCCTATGGCGGAGCTCCGACCGGCGACACCCGAAACGCAACCCCACACCCTCTTCCACCTACTGATCTCTAAACACACGCACCCACAACCCACTTTATTCATAATCGGATCTAGAGAGAGAGAGCACCAGACAGAGGAGAGAGAGAAAGACCGATGAAGTTGATGATTATTGTAGGAGATGGCGGCGCTGGGCTAGGGTTCGATGGTGATGTTAATGTTGAGGTTATTGATAGTCTTCGATGGTCAGGGAAGATCTACCGCCACTGTTTGGGTTTGGATAGCTGATAATAACAGTATTATTATATCAATAGTGATGATGGTGATATTATATCAAGATAGGTAAAAGGCTTATAGTGAATATTGTAAGTCAATGGTGGCCATGAATGTTAGAATAATGATTATAGTTCCGAGTAAGGGATTCTTGATTTGTGTAAACCTGAAGATAGTGGCTGAGATTATGGTGGCGCTTAGGAAGGGTCACGGTGGTGATGATAACAGTGACGGTGATGGTTGATGAGGGTGGTGGTTCACAGCAGCGGCAGCGGCGGCGACTTAGTCACCGGTTGTCATCGATCACAGGAGACAGTGGTTGGTGATGTATAATAGCTTTAGTTACAGGTGGTTATGGTGATGGTTCGGTAAAGGTAGTTTAGGTGGTGTTGGGTTAATCAAGTCAAGGAGCCGGTCAGAAGTTCGGGTTAGGAGCGAGTCAAGGAGGTGAGTCAACAAAACAGGCCAGTCAACCAGAAGTCAAAGTCAACTTCTGGTCAACCGAGCTCACTCTGGTCAACAGGAACTAGGTCCAAGCATAAGGTATAACCGCCCTACGAACTCATTGTTATAATATTAACATTATATAACTTGGTGTGTGGGACTTGACGAGCTTGTAACGAGCCTGTACCAAATCATGAATGGACCGAACATTAGTGTATATCCTAAACTTGACATATTGAGATGGACATTATAGCATAAGACTTAAGCATTGGACTATAGATTCGAACATTAGTTCGCGGACATTTGGAATTAAAGCGTTAGGACTTGACAACTTGAGCATTGATACATAAACTCGGACATAGAGATTGAGGATCGATGTTACCTAGTAGCGATTAATGTATGACCAAAACATTGAATAGACACTACCTCGACACTTTAGTTATTAAGATATAAGACATGAATTCGACTAGAATAACCTATGATATGATATATGCGTGTACATACAAGATGAAACTAAACGATAATGGCGATCTTTGGACGATTGAGACTTGAGACTCGAACATCATACCGAGACATAGGATTTGGATATAAATATAACGATTAGAGACTTGGACTTAGGACTTGAAAACATGAGACGAGACATAAGGATAATAGTATGCGACACTCGACATAAGTATGGACATAGTTATAATTACTAGTTATCAAGTACAAGTGGATAGGTTGTGGATTATCGGAACCCAAACATAAACATGAAACTATAATAAATAGAAACCATACGCTCGAGCTCGTCCCCACGTGTAACCGTTACAAATAAAACCAAGACTAATAATGTTTGTCGACTTAGGATTTGATCAGGAGAATACCCGTACAAGATATCAGACGCTTCGGTTATTATAAACTGTTCGTGTGCATTAATGCCAGGTGAGTTTCGTGTCCATTCCCCTCTTTTACTTTTATTAAACGTTTTGGGGTGAGCGCATGTTTCCATTTGACAACCAATGAGAAACCAGTATGATGTGACAAGGTACTCCCGATACCATTCACACTCATCAACCCAAGGGAATTGGGCCACTTAATATGTGGGTAGTACTACTTGGGGAAACCCCCACACACAGTGGATCCGGAAGCCCGGAGAACCCTCCACTGAGATTTGTGACACGTATTATGCCAAGGAATCCATAATGGGAGTATATGGATTCAGTGTCAGGTTTGAGGTGTGGCTTGTACATCACCAGTGCAACCATGTGTTGAACCGTATTAACTTGTAAACTTGTTTTGGAATGATAAACCGTTTTTGTGGAAAACTATATAAAACTTACTTTCAAACCAGTTTAACGCACACACGGACTCACCAACATATTTGTTGACCCAAACCTATTTTTAAGCATGTGTTCAGGTACCACTTCTGGATTGGAATTGAGGAACGAGGTATATATATATATATATATATATATATATATATATATATATATGTGAGCTCAGGGAATGTGTAGACAATTTGGAAGAGCTACATGACTCAGGGATTATGCTACGTGAGGATTAGAGCTAAGCATCGGTAGAGATCTAGTGAAGTACACATCCGGGAATGCTTCGACGAGTGCCACAATTCGTCCATGCAATAGTTTAGTTTAATTATTATTATTGAGTTGTATTAATTTAGAACTAGAAATTGTATAAATTATTATTATTGAACAATTGTTACTTCCGTTGTGCAAGTTTGATACCAACCTGTATTTCGACCAGGCCACCTTGGTCGGGTTGTGACAGTTGGTATCAGAGCAGCGGTTGTAGCACACTAGGATTTCCTTTACGGGAAATTCCTAGACTACGACCGAAAGATCGTAGTTTAAGATTTGAGAACTACCTAGTTAGGAGATACCTTGGACATATATAAGACCAGGCAAAATAGTCGCAAAGTAAGCTAAAACTTAAGTACCTGAACACACCAGGATGCTGAAAATGACTAAGAACCAGTTTAACCAGTATATGAGCACGGTTTAACACCTGAAATTTCATGACTTCGACGGAAATTATTAGAATAATTTTGTGAGGTAAATTGACGATTACACTTGATATCACGTAATCGTGAATTTACAGGCACGAGAAAGTTTTAAGAAATCCGAGGAGTCGCTGAAATTTTAAGTGTCGAACATGGTGACCATAAACTTTTGTGACAAAATGAACTATTTAGAGTCATAACAAGTCTGCGATATATTTTATGTGACCAGGATAGAATTCGAATACATTATTTGTGTTACAACTTGGAGTATTTTAATAGTATATGAACGAATGCATCCCTGACTGTCGTGATACCTTTACTTTTAGCTTATATATGTGCGTACCATAAGTTTATATAAACCTTATTACTTGTGCATGATTTTATGATAAGTTATGAACTAACCATGGAAACCAGGTACCTAACCAAAACCTAGTGTTATATTTGGAAAGAAGTTCAAAATACCAAGACGAAACTTGATCAACCAAGCGAATAGATGCCTTAATCCGATAAGTTTTACTTTTAATCAATATTATCGTCTGTCTTACATAGTGTTGCCCTCGTTAATTTAGATCGTGTGTCCATAACCATAGAGTCACTTATCACGTCTTTTGATTTATTCAGACCAAAAATTTACGAGTTTAACCATTGGTCAGTAGATTCTTTTATTCAAAACCAGATTTGTACCTACTTTCCTAGAATTAAGTCAAGTATAGTGTCTTGGATTGTAACCGCAACGCAGGTTCTAGAGAATATTTCCAGAGCATTATCTGAAAGGTTAGTAACCCAGAAGCAAGGAAAGCATTAGTCACCGTGAACATTCAAACCTTCTCGATTTGATGGAATCTAGATTGAACGCCGCGAGAGGTATTTTTTTTTTAAGATTTAATATGTGTTTTATCACCTTAGTGTTCCGTGATATCTTTAGATTAGTGCCAAATCTCTTTGGATTATTAAACCGTTGAAGGTTTCTAAGTAGACTTCTGGCTACTTTAAGTTTCATCCTAGTTGTTTATCTTAGTGTCAAAACTTTTGAATTAGTTCGGGAACATATTAATACAGAAAAGAATTATCATGAATTATGTAGTTAGGCCCTAACGGGGGGAGCATATATGTTCACGATAAGTGTTTGAAAAATATTAGACAGGAATAAGATGACGTAGTCAAACCTTAATAAGGAAAGCATTTATAGATGGAAAGTCGACAATATTAGAAGTTAAGATTTAAAATATCAAAGGAATGTATACCCCTTTATTTTGATTCAGAATAATATATTGTGTTAAGACGTCTAACTTTTAGTGTTTTCGACAACTTGTCGCCATATCCTACACCATGTACCATGAAGACTTTAAAGACTTAAGAATTCAACCATTGATTAGACAGTATAGATAAGAGCTACCAAAGATACTAGACATAAGATGGATAAGAGTGAGAAGTTTTAAGATCGCAACATCATATTTTAAGTGTTTGACTCAAAAATAAGGTTATTAAGGACTAGTAACTCCAGGATTGCCTAGGATTTCTTAAGAATATTTCTATCAAGTTTTTGGAGAGATTTCCAATACGTCTACGAGACATCATTGGTGTGGTGGGTTGGCTGCGGTACACCCTATATATAAACATCAATGATGTGTCGAAAACAAGATTGGGAATCAAACCAAAAACATACCATAAACTCTAAAATTTCTAGTACATTTTTGAGGTAACCAAAGGTGTGGTGGGTTGGCTGCGGTACACCCTATATATAAACACCTATGGTACATTGAAAATGAAACTGGGAATTTAGTCAAGGGCAACCTTTAGTTTGTCAATAGTTTGAACCACTGCTTCAAAGCAAAATGCTAGGCATCATAAGGGTTCTACTCTCCATTTCTGGAATTTGGCTGTAAGGTTTTGACCCTTTTCCTGATCTTAAGAGATCTTAGGATCTCATAACTGTTACCTTGACACCCAAATGTTTTAATGAAAGATACCCATACGAACTCATTCGTACAAAAAAATATAAGTAGGAAGTAATTAGTAGTAGCAATACGTAAATTTGAACACCAAACCCAAATATGGAATGTACCGTATGTACAACTAGAGAAAGCACAAAAATAATTCCGAGGACGGAATTCTAATAACGGGGGGAGAATGTAACAACCCGGTTTAGACCCCAAAAATTTTTCACGTTTTAGTACCGAATCATAATAAATAGTTAACTAAATTAATATTAATTGAGCCGATAATATCCGGAATTAAAAACCGAACTAATAATTATAAGCAATATTATTAGTATATGTGTTTGAGACCGAGTTATTATGCGATAACGAACCCGAACCCGCACCCGATCGAAACGGGTGAGTCACCAAGAGGAGGACACTTGTCCTCCTCCTCTTGATGACACACAACCCTCCCTTACTTGATAAAAACACCCACACACACAACCTGTGTGTTTATTAGACACACATCACACACACACACACATGTTAGAGTCAGAGAGCAGAAGGATGGAGATATTCGGCCACCGCCTATGGCGGAGCTCCGACCGGCGACACCCGAAACGCAACCCCACACCCTCTTCCACCTACTGATCTCTAAACACACGCACCCACAACCCACTTTATTCATAATCGGATCTAGAGAGAGAGAGCACCGGACAGAGGAGAGAGAGAAAGACCGATGAAGTTGATGATTATTGAAGGAGATGGCGGCGCTGGGCTAGGGTTCGATGGTGATGTTAAGGTTGAGGTTATTGATAGTCTTCGATGGTCAGGGAAGATCTACCGCCACTGTTTGGGTTTGGATAGCTGATAATAACAGTATTATTATTTCAATAGTGATGATGGTGATATTATATCAAGATAGGTAAAAGGCTTATAGTGAATATTGTAAGTCAATGGTGGCCATGAATGTTAGAATAATGATTATAGTTCCGAGTAAGGGATTCTTGATTTGTGTAAACCTGAAGATAGTGGCTGAGATTATGGTGGCGCTTAGGAAGGGTCACGGTGGTGATGATAACAGTGACGGTGATGGTTGATGAGGGTGGTGGTTCACAGCAGCGGCGGCGGCGGCGACTTAGTCACCAGTTGTCATCGATCACAGGAGACAGTGGTTGGTGATGTATAATAGCTTTAGTTACAGGTGGTTATGGTGATGGTTCGGTAAAGGTAGTTTAGGTGGTGTTGGGTTAATCAAGTCAAGGAGCCGGTCAGAAGTTCGGGTTAGGAGCGAGTCAAGGAGGTGAGTCAACAAAACAGGCCAGTCAACCAGAAGTCAAAGTCAACTTCTGGTCAACCGAGCTCACTCTGGTCAACAGGAACTAGGTCCAAGCATAAGGTATAACCGCCCTACGAACTCATTGTTATAATATTAACATTATATAACTTGGTGTGTGGGACTTGACGAGCTTGTAACGAGCCTATACCAAATCATGAATGGACCGAACATTAGTGTATATCCTAAACTTGACATATTGAGATGGACATTATAGCATAAGACTTAAGCATTGGACTATAGATTCGAACATTAGTTCGCGGACATTTGGAATTAAAGCGTTAGGACTTGACAACTTGAGCATTGATACATAAACTCGGACATAGAGATTGAGGATCGATGTTACCTAGTAGCGATTAATGTATGACCAAAACATTGAATAGACACTACCTCGACACTTTAGTTATTAAGATATAAGACATGAATTCGACTAGAATAACCTATGATATGATATATGCGTGTACATACAAGATGGAACTAAACGATAATGGCGATCTTTGGACGATTGAGACTTGAGACTCGAACATCATACCGAGACATAGGATTTGGATATAAATATAACGATTAGAGACTTGGACTTAGGACTTGAAAACATGAGACGAGACATAAGGATAATAGTATGCGACACTCGACATAAGTATGGACATAGTTATAATTACTAGTTATCAAGTACAAGTGGATAGGTTGTGGATTATCGGAACCCAAACATAAACATGAAACTATAATAAATAGAAACCATACGCTCGAGCTCGTCCCCACGTGTAACCGTTACAAATAAAACCAAGACTAATAATGTTTGTCGACTTAGGATTTGATCAGGAGAATACCCGTACAAGATATCAGACGCTTCGGTTATTATAAACTGTTCGTGTGCATTAATGCCAGGTGAGTTTCGTGTCCATTCCCCTCTTTTACTTTTATTAAACGTTTTGGGGTGAGCGCATGTTTCCATTTGACAACCAATGAGAAACCAGTATGATGTGACAAGGTACTCCCGATACCATTCACACTCATCAACCCAAGGGAATTGGGCCACTTAATATGTGGGTAGTACTACTTGGGGAAACCCCCACACACAGTGGATCCGGAAGCCCGGAGAACCCTCCACTGAGATTTGTGACACGTATTATGCCAAGGAATCCATAATCCAACCAGTTTATGCACCAACCCTAAGTTGCTCATAAGGACATAGTATGGAGGATTATGAGGTATCTCAAAGGGACTGCAAGAGATGGGGTTCTATACTAATCCAACAAACACCTAAAGATCTAAGCATACATTGATGGTGACTAGGCTGGAGATAAAAGGGATCAAAGGTCCACCTCAGGGTACCATACCTTGGTAGGAGGAAATCTAGTTATCTAGAGGAGCAAGAAACAAAAGGTTGTTGCCCTATCTAGTGCAAAAGCATAATTCTGAGATCGAGCGAGGTCTCTACGAAATTCTGTGGATACGCAAAGTCCTGAATGAAATCGGATTCCATCAAACTGAAGCCATTATGATTATGTGTGATAACAAAGCTGCAGTAAAGGTCCCAAAAAATTATGTCCAACATGTTCGTACATGTAACACCCCAACTGGTGGTGGAAACATGAGCTTGTCATATAATGCAACTTACCTTTACTTTATCTTGACTTATTAATTGCTACATAAACCTTTATTTATCATTTTTTTTTTGCAAAAGCTATGTATTCGCACCAACTACTTTAGTTGACCCCCACCATTTTCCAAACTTAACAAAATTCAGGTAATTAGGCTACTTGGATGTTTTTCATTTCTTATGGATCACATAGGATTAAAGACCTTGGTTAAAGATGAATTGAACATTAATTGTATTTGTTTGATTATTTGATTGTTGTATGGATTTTTAATTTGTATTAAATACCATCATAAAGCTTTAATATAGTTGCCATGAGACATTCAACAATTGTCACTACGTGGCACCCCGATGTTTTCAACATCTGATGGGGTGTTAAATACAAAAGATGTAGAAGTTGACAGACACTTCATTAAGTGAAACTCCAAGCAGGGATTCCAAAGTTACTTTTCATCAATTCCAATGACCAATTAGCAGATATACTAACCAAGGCCATCAACGAAAGAATCTTCAACCGTTGTCTAGGCAAGCTAATCTCCAACCATTATCTAGGCAAGCTGAATATTGGAAACCCCACTACTCAGCTTTTGGGTGGGTGTTAGAAAATATTTTAAAGGATCAAAAATACATCATCATCTCCTCATTATTCTCGATACCAAAAAGAGGGAAAGAAGCTATTAGACACAAGAAGGAAAGGCGTTGTTAAACCTATTCCTTGGTTTCCTTGAAATATTGTTTCCTTTTTAAAGTTTTATATGCCTCTATTTAAATAGGTCTTTTTTCTTTCTTATATGCACAAGAAACACAGAATATCAACATCAAATAAAACCTTTTTTCTAGATTTCAAATGCTCATATTTGTGAATCCGTGTACATACATATGACTAGGGATGGCAACAAGTCGGGTATAGCTAATCCCATACCCATACATGGTTATAAAATCTCATACCATACCTATCGGGTTTTGTCGGGTATTACCCATCGGGTATAGAGCATACCCGCGAGTATCGGATATACCCGTTGGGATTTGCATGTATAGATATTTTAATTTCTTTTATACTACAACATCGTCGTAGTAATCTTTAATACATTCAAATATATATATATATATATATATATATATATATATATATATATATCATAATATGAATATCAACAAAATATTATTATATTTCATAACATATAAATATAAATAATAATGTCATTAAAATATATATTTCGAAAGAAAAGTTCATTTTTCCAAATAATGAATATATTAGAACGAAACATTACTAAAATATAGTAATTAAGAGAAAATATACATAAAACTTAAAATTTTTCGGGTATATATTTGGGGTAAACGGGTATTTACATTTGGGTAATTGGGTAGGGTATCACCTAGAACCATACGCGTCCCATACTTGTGAAATATTTTTTTTTCCAATCTCAAACCCGACCCTCGTCGGATATAGGGTATACACGTCCCAAATACTTCGGGTTTCGGGTATACTTGTCGGGCTAAGGTTTTTTTTTTTTTTTGCCATCCCTACACATGATTATATGCGTCTATCTGTTAATTAAGTAGTGCCACTCTGTATCGGAACATGAAAAAAATGGAGCGAGCATCCTCAAAGAGCTTCGCCCCTCTGCAGATCCATGTTGAGCACCAACAAGTTATATGCATTTTTTTGTATATATAGTAAGCAATATCGTACACAAAATATTAGCTAAACACAACCTTCATTTATTATACAACACACACATAGTAGCTTATTACAAATCTCACATGCTTATTTTAGGCAAAACACAATATCTGGAAGTAACTTAATAAGAAAAACCACCGAACAAGCTGGTACATTTTCTGTGAGATTTTAAACCACCTGATGCAATCAGGCACATACAACTTTCACATTGTTTGATTCATCTATGACACAGATGCAGCCTTCACCGCACTCAAAGTACTTGCCAGCATCGGGGCCCTCAGTTTTGGATACAACACAAGACCATCCTTCGCCACAGTCACAGAATGCTTTGGCTGCAGCTGAGATCTCCAATGGCTTCTGCACCACAGCTGTCTCACTGCAACATTACCATATAGAGCGAGTTTCTTAATTAGTTAGTTTTATAAACCAAGTGTAGTTTAGATATTATAAGAGAACATACGTAACACAAGTGCAACTGCCGCCGCAACATTTTGCGAATGGTTTGCCAGTTAGGGATAGCTCGGTTTTGGTGACGGTGCATGTCCATCCTTCTGAACACTTGCAGTTTGGCTTGTTATCAGTGCTGCACAAGGTACTGGTTGGTATGGATTGTAATGAGTTATTAGAAGTTTACAACTAATGTGAAAAGCTTAATTAATGAACAAGGATACTAACCTGGCAGACTCCATACTTGGCGAGCTCTATTAATGAAGTTGTTTGTTGTGTCTTGTGGTATTTATCATCACTAAGAATTTGCCTTTTTCAACCTTTTTTTAAAGTAAATAGTGTATTTATCTTTATGGAATGAAAGCCAGGCTTATTTTATGTCTGAAGCGTCACTAAGTGCGTCATGTTTTGATAGAATATACTATTTCTTTCTAGTCACCTTTGTTCTATCTATGTGCTATTAATTATGGGCCATCTTATTTACACAAGGAAAAAAATAGGTTTACACAATCCTCTACGGCCAGTGCAATAAATGAGGGTTGCCTCTACGGGTTGTAGAGGCCTCTACGGCCTGTAGAGATGGGTTGGTGGAGTTCATTTAAACTCTAGATTGCCCGTGGGGGTCTCTACGACCCGTAGGTATGTACGTGGTACGAGGACAATCAATAAATAGACAGACTTGTAGTGTGTCAGTCTGAAAAGTAACCCTTCTACGATCGTAGAGGCCTCTACGGCCTGTAGATATAAGGGTTTGTTGGGAGCATTAAACTGTCTACGGCCCGTAGAGGTCCAGATTTTATTCTTCTTCCTTGTCTTCTTTCTCAGTCAACCAAAATATTTAAAAAAACCGGAGCACCTAAAATCCGCTCAATACCAAGTTACTGTGATGTCTTCGGGGCACCTTCGTAATGTTTCAGATGAATGGGAGCACTCGTTTGACTTATCTTGCGTCTCGGAAAGCCCCCGTGGTGGAACGTGGGGAGGAGGAGGTTAGATCCGTTGTTCACTGTGGTGACGGAAAGGTGCTACCTGATTTGAACATGTTGCCCGATTTGAACAGGGAGTAGATAGAAGAACCAGAGTCATTTGACGTGCCGCCAAGTCATCCCCAGTACGAATACGGGACTTATCATTCGCACGGGGAGGGTGATGCCAGCTTCAAGGATTCGCACGAGGAGAGTGATGGCAGCTTCAAGGATTCACACGACGGTGGTGATAACGGTAGCGACCAACAAGGCCCGGATGTTTCGTTTGAAACAAGTCAGGTTTGTTTATGTATTTACACTTGTTTATAATTTAGACCTGTTTATATTTAGTAGTGTACATATTTAGACTCGTATAGTTAGCCTCGTACATAAATTTGTTTTAGGGTTTGTGAGTTTGAACTCGTATATATTAGTTGTTAACATAAAAATAGTTTAGTTGTTATTTGAACTCATATATAAATTTTGCAGGTATTCGGGGCTCTTAAAGACCTGACAAATTGGGTTTACGAAAGGGCCAAAAATAATGGTTACATTACCGTATTCAGGCGGGGCTGGATAGGAGGATAAATACGGCATGCATACGATGTGACCATAGTGACGAACATCGTAGTATAGCCAGTGTTTGAAAGACGGGCAGTAAAAAATGTAATTGCCAGTTTGAACTAATAGGAAGATACAACTCCAGCTATGATGGTTGGACTTTGGAGGTCAAGAACCAAACATATAATCACAAACTTTTCCAACACGTCAAGGGTCACGCGTATGCTATGAGGCAGGGTCCGAGGGAGATAAAGTTGGTGGATACACTTTATTTTCAAAACATTACACCAGCAGACATACACTCGGCCATTAGAAAACAAAACTGGGATAGTCCCTGCATTAAGAGACATACATAACACAATAACCAAGGTTAGACATTTGTTATACGACGGCAAGACTCAAATGCAGGTATTTGTAACACCCTGAGAAGCCTTTCGTTTATAAACCTTGTTAATGGACCGTTAACCAAACTTTGTTTTAATTATAACCCAGAAGTATCAAGTAAAAGGACCAATTCTATCATTTTATCAAAGTAATTAGAGGGGTTTAATGTGTCAAAGAGGAGGAGATCAAATTGATAATCTAGAACTTGACCTCACCCTCAACACACACATAATACACACACAAACTTGATCAGACACAAACTCAAGATAATTCAGCCCCAAATCTTGGTGTTTCATCCTGCATGTGTTGTTTTTGAGTCATCTAGAACTGATTACATCTCTAGGTACTAAAGGCAAGGTATCGGAAGGCCAAGGATCAAAACAAGTACGCGGGAAAGAACACACTTGAAGGTATCATTATTAAAGCCCCGGGAGATGATCAAACAAGCTTTTTGAAGTACCGAATGCAATTTCCTCTCAACGCTTCCGCAAATTATGAAACTTGCTAATGGTTTAGTATGAAGACTACGATGAACTTGTAATATGTTTCTTAGTCTTTTAAACACTCATATTTTGTAATCACTTTGTGATTTCAAGCGTAAAGCTTGAAATTGCTTTGTGATTTCACAACTGTATTTTGGTGAATGTTTAGTCTAATCTAATTATGTAAATTCACAATTCTAAAGCATGCTCCTTGCTAATATCAAATAGTTATGTCGGTTAAGACTTCTTTAATTGGGGTGGGTCTTACAAGTGGTAATCAGAGCCCAAGGTTTAGGGAAATTGCGTTCGGTTCAAGGCATGATCATCACTCCTGGTGGAAATACCGTAACAACACTATGATTGTATAGTTGGTACAATCTATTGGAAATACTGAAATAACACTACGATTGTATTGTTGATGCAATCTAGTGGAAATACCATAATAACACGAAGATTGTATAGTTGATGCAATCTAGTGGAAATACCGTAATAACACTAAGATTGTATAGTTGATGCAATCTAGTGGAAATACTGTAATAACACCAAGTTTGTATAGTTGATGCAATCTAGTGGAAATACCGTGATAACACTAAGATTGTATAGTCGATGCAATCTAGTGGAAATACCGTGATAACACTAAGATTGTATAGTTGATGCAATCTAGTGGGAATACCGTGATAACACTAAGATTGAATAGTTGATACAATCTAGTAGAAGTACTATAATAACATTATGATTGTTATATATAGTTATAATACCATGATAACGAGGGATTGTATAGTTGATACACCCTACTATAATCCGTGATAATATTGCAACTGTGCACTCGGTACTACCTAGTGTGAAATTGTAAAGGGTGATAAATTCTGAAAACCTATTTAATCTTTCGGTTAACAATGTCTGACGACTCCGACAATGATCAACTTCCTCTGACATGAGGGGAATTCAGTCAAAGGATCTCGACAGAGATCACTAAAGCCTTACAGGCAAACATACCCCAGTTCGTGGGAAGCTTGAGGACCGAACTTCTCCCCTCCATTGAAGATAGGATGGTAGAGATAAGGGAGAATGTTGAAACAGAATTGCCCCTACCATAAATTCGTAACTTGTAAAGCAAGTCAGTTCAAGGGCGAAGTTGACCCGGTGAAGTGTCAGTGGTGGCTGGCCGAGATGGAAGAGATCTTTGACCGTATCGGTGTCAAAGATCAAGACCGAGTCCCCTATGGTACCGCCCAACTTAAGAGCCACGCCAAAGATTGCTAGGATTTAAAAAGGAGTGGGATGACCGTAGATGTGGTGAAAGCTTTAACTTGGGAAGATTTCAAACCTCCTTTTCTCGAATTATATTGCCCGCAAGTGGCGGTTAACATTATAAAGGAAGAGTTCTTAAGACTCCGCCACCATGGGGAGTCGATAGACGAATTCTCAGGCATATTCATCGACAAGCTGAAATTCTTTAAGGATTTTTATTCAAGCTGAGCAACAAAAGATATACAATTACCACCTGTCAAGGTATCAAACTCTCACGGAAATCATCAACGAGGCCCGGGAGAGGGAGCAAGAATTGAAGAGGCCAGTGGCCTTGGGAGAAAGAAAGGGGTCGGATTTGAATCAAGGCCCGAGTAAGAAATAGAAGCTTAACGACTCTCCAAACAAAGGGAACCCAAAATCTGGGGGGTCCCCAAATCTGTGCAAAATCTGTGAAGCACTCGGGCGAGTGTTACTACAAGAATAAGCCTTGCCCCAACTGTAAGAAGACCGGGCATGTACTTACAAACTGTCCAACCAAGCTAACTATCCTTTTTGGGTGTTATCAAACGTGTCACAAGAATACCACCAAACCACCGGTAAACACAGAACCAGGAAAGGAATCGACACCAGCACGATCCCGATCTTTTCACATCATGACTGTTGAAGCCAAGTCCGATCCTGGAGTAGTCAGATGTATTCCATGAATCTAGTTTTTAGTGCTTGATTAAAATTTAATTAAACGGGTAAGCGGGAATGACCGGGCATACCCATTATACTAGACCATATAAACAGGTTGCACTTTTACACAAATTAAATCAGAAAAACATAACGATCCATACTGTCTAAACTATATAGGTACTTATCTTATAAATATTGTACCCGTAATGATCCTATGCGATAGGGCACCGATAATTCTTTTGTTTCATACGAGCTTGTTAGTCACCCTTTTATTGTTTGGTCTAAGTTACCCACGCCTATAGAAGTAGAGGTGGGTGACAACAAGCACTTCATAGTTTGCGACGCCTGCCAAGACTGCAAGATGGAAATTAACGGGGAGGATTTCCTCATAGATTTAATACCCATGAAAATGGGAGAAATCCAGACAATAATATGAATGGATTGGCTATCCCAGGTACATGCTAATGTAAACTGTTATCAAAAGACGATTAAACTTGTGTCACCAAATGGTAAGAGGGTCATGATACAAGGCGAAAAAGACTATACTCCCGTCATCGGCTCTGTATTGGAAGCTAGGAAGCTTATGCAGCATGGATGCAAAGCTTATTTGACCTATGTGACCGACACGCAAGCGGGAACCGTTAGCCTGAAAGATGTACCCGTAATCTTAGAATTTGAAGATGTATTTCCGGAAGACTTGCCTGGAGTGCCCCCCGAGAGGGAAGTTGAGTTTGCAATCAAGTTGGTCACGGGGGCTAAACCCGTAGCCAAGGCACCTTATCGCCTAGCACCCTCGGAACATCAAGAGCTAATGTCCCAACTGCAAGACTTATTAGATAAGGGCTTTATACGGCTGAATGTGTCCCCGTGGGGAGCGCCGATATTATTCGTGAAAAAGAAAGACGGGATCTTGCGGATGTGTATTGATTACCGCGAATTGAACAAGCTCACCGTGACGAATCAATACCCACTTCCTAGGATAGATGACTTATTTGACCAATTGCAAGGCGCGAGTTGGTTCTCAAAAATTGATCTTCGATCGGGTTACCACCAATTAAAAGTAAAGAAAGAAGACCGCCTTCTGTACGCAATATGGATACAACGAGTTTCTCGTAATGCCTTTTGGTTTAACCAACGCACCAGCGGCTTTCATGGATCTCTTGAACTGCATGTGCAAACCCATGCTGGATAAGTCAGTGATCGTCTTTATCGATGATATATTAGTATACTTGCGAAGTGAAAATGATCACGCCCCCCACTTACGCGAGGTCTTGTCTATTTTGAGGAAAGAACAACTGTACGCCAAATTCTCCAAATGCGCCTTCTGGTTGCGGGAGGTACAATTCCTAGGGCACTTCATTAGTGCAAAGGGTGTCTTGGTGGACACTTCAAAAATTGAAGCGGTTGCTAAATGGAATCCACGAAAGAATCCATCCGAAATATGTAGTTTCCTAAGGCTCTCAGGTAACTACAGGAGATTCATCCAGGATTTCTCTAAGATTGCCCCCTCAAGGATGAGAAATTTCTATGGGGAAGGGAGCAAGAACAAGCATTCAAGATTCTCAAGGACAAATTGACTCACGCCCCCGTATTGACTCTGCCCGAAGGCACAGAAGATATGGTGGTGTATTCCCATGCGTCCCACCTTGGGTTGGGATGTGTGTTGATACAACGGGGCAAGGTGATCACCTATACCTCGAGGCAACTGAAACCTCACGATACACCATACCCAACTCATGATCTTAAGTTGGCAGCCGTAGTCTTTGTCTTAAAAATTTGGAGCATGTACGGTGTAAGGATTACCATTTTCACTTATCATAAAAGTTTAAAATACTTATTCGACCAGAAAGACTTAAATATGAGGCAAAGAAGGTGGCTCGAGACCCTCAAAGACTATGAATGTGAAATTCACTATCACCTTGGGAAGGCAAATGCTGTGGCAGATGCCCTGAGCCGGAAGGCAAATTACGCTCCGATCCGAGTGAGGTCTATGCAACTAACCGTAACCTCAGGACTTCATGACCAGATTTGTGGGGCTCAAACCAAAGCTCTAAAGGAAGAGAACCTGAAAAAGGAAAGAATCAAGGGTCAAGTCAATGACCTTAAAGAGAATAGTAACGGGATGAAGACCCGAGGCGGGAGAATCTAGATTCTGAACTCGTGCGGGGCTAAGACCCTATTACTAGACGAAGCCCACAAGCCCCGATATTCTATACACCCCCGGCCACCAAGATGTATCAAGATTTGGAACGAGACTATTGGTGGCTCGGGATGAAGAGGGATATTGTGAAATACGTTGAAGAATGTATGGCATGTCTGCAGGTTAAGGCCGAACATCAAAAACCATACGGGAAAGTTCAACCATTAGAGATACCCGTATGGAAATGGGAGCATGTTACAATGGATCTACTCACCAAACTACCAAAAACCGTGAGGGGTTATGATGCCATATGGGTAGTCGCGAGTCATATACGTCCGAAAAGATGGAGGATATCTACACCTGTTGCTCGGCACAGAGTGCCGATGTCAATCGTATCCGACCGAGATACTCGATTCACCGCACGTTTCTGGCGGGAATTTCAGGAGCAAATGGGTACCAAACTGTTGTTGAGTACAGCCTACCACCCGCAGACGGATGGTCAAACTGAACAAACAATCCAAACCTTAGAAGAAGACATGCTATGGGCGTGTATTATTGAATTTGGGGGTAGTTGTGACATCCATCTACCATTGGTGCAATTCGTATATAACAATAGTTACCACTCAAGCATAGGTATGCCCCGTACAAATTATTGTACGGGAGGAAATGTCGGACCTCGGCATGTTGGGGAGAAGTGGGCCCTCGTGAACTCGCACACAAGGATATTGTCTTGGCCAAAAACGAAAAGATCCAAATTGTTCGTACCCACCTGAAGGCCGCCCAAGGCCGATAAAAATCTTATGCAGATAAAAGGCGAAGACCGATTGAATTCCAACCGGGAGACCGTGTTATGTTGAAGGTCTCTTCTTGGAAGGGGATCATCCGATGCAGGTCTCTCCTTGGTTGGTAAGGTCGCATACCGCCTTGAATTGCAGGATGAATTACGTGACATACGCATCACCTTCCATGTCTCACATCTACGCAAATGCATAGCAAGTGAAGCATCTTATGTGCCATTGGAAGAAAATGAGGTTGAATCTAAACTTAATTATGTAGTCCAACCCATTGAAGTCCTTGGCCGAAAGGTGAAACGCCTTTCGGAACAAGGAAATCGATCAAGTCAAATTCAAATAGGAAAATCGCAAGGCTGCAGACACTACTTGGGAGTCCGAAGAAGAGATGAAGCGGTTCTATCCACATTTATTTGGTATGTACCTAGTTTCGGGGACGAAACCCCTTTAAGGGGGGTGGAGTTGTAACACCCCGAGAAGCCTTTCGTCTATAAACCTTGTTAATCGACCGTTAATCATACTTTGTTTTAATTATAACCCACAAGTAACAAGTAAAGGGACCAATTTTGTCATTTTATCAAAGTAATTAGAGGGGTTTAATGTGTCAAAGAGGAGGAAATCAATTTGATAATCTGGAAATTGACCTCACCCTCAACACACGCATAATACACACACAAACTTGATCAGACTCAACCTCAAGATAATTCAGCCCCAAATCTTGGTGTTTCATCTTGCATGTGTTGTTTTTGTGTCATCTAGAACTGATTACATCTCTAGGTACTAAAGGCGAGGCATCGGAAGGCTAAGGATCAAAACAAGCGCGCGGGAAAGAACACGGTTGAAGGTATCATTACTAAAGCCCCTGGAGATGATCAAATAAGCTTTTTGAAGGACCAAATGCAATTTCCTCTCAACGGTTTTGCAAATTATGAAACTTGCTAATGGTTTAGTATGAAGACTACGATGAACTTTTAATATGTTTCTTAGTCTTTTAAACATTCATATTTTGTAATCACTTTGTGATTTCAAGCGTGTAGCTTGAAATTGCTTTGTGATTTCACAACTATATTTTGGTGAATGTTTAGTCTAATCTAATTATGTAAATTCACAATTCTAAAGCATGCCCTTTGCTAATATCAAATGATTATGTCGGGTAAGAATGCATTAATTGGGGTGGGTCTTACAGTATTATTATTATTACTATTATTATTATTAATTGTTATTATTATTATTATTGCAAGGGGCATGGTGGAAAAAAAATTTGTTTACTTCACCCGGAAGAATGCCTCGACAAATGCGATCGAGGATATTTTGTTTTACTTCACTCGGAAGAATGCCTCGACAAATGCGATCGAGGATATTTTGTTTGTGCATCTCACCTTGCACATATTATGGCATGCGTTCCCGCATGTGCCGATGATTGATATGACCTACAAAACAAACGAGCATAGACATCCATTTTTCAAGTCGTGGGTATCACATCCACATCCATGTCGTTTTGTGTCGCTCATGCATTTATCTCCCGTGAAAAAAAGGATAACTACCTATGTGTACTACAATAACTGATTATGAGAAAGTGTTGATGAATGCATGCGACATAGTATTCCCAGCAGCTTCGAAGTTGTTATGTAGGTAATACATATTATTATTATTATTATTATTATTATTATTATTATTATTATTATTATTATTATTATTATTAATATTATTATGCATGCAAGTGGCACATTCAACGAAATATATTAAAGCATTGCAGACAAGCATTTGGAGATTAAGATTGGGAAATATTTGTGAAATCTTTTAAGCGACTCTGTAAGCCTTCATCTTCGAAAATACCGGCACCGGTTAGAACGACTCTACAGACGACTATGTTAGGACAAACGATCTGGTACATGTTATATTAGTTTAGTTTAAAATGCATGCATACACACATTAACAATGTCTTTGTTCTATTCTTTACAGATGTTTTTGAATATTTAGAAAGGGTCTGGCTTAATGACTATAAAGAAAGGTTTGTTTCCGCATGGGCAGACACAAACTACAACTTTGGTCAGTTTACGACCAACAGAGCTGAGAGCCAACATTCAAGGTTTAAGATGTACATTAAGGGGCCTAACAACTCGCTCCACAAACTTGTGATGATTGTAGACGATGTAGTAAATTCACAACAGATAGCAATAAACCACTCGGTAAAATTTCCCATGCAGGGATCGAGTTGTTGATACCTGAGATAAAAAATATAGAGAAGTTTAGGGAAAGATAAATGAGTTGTGGTCACCAGCTTTTCACGAGTTGTGGGTTGCCGTATGCATGTCGATTAGATTCGTATATAAATAAAGTTAATACTATTACTTTATTATTATTATTATTATTATTATTATTATTATTATTATTATTATTATTATTATTATTATTATTACAGACAACATGTGTTGATCATTAGAATATATAATCTGTTTGGGCATTTCTTTTGGGAAACATGTAGACAACTTGTGTTGTCTGGTTTGAACTAAAACAGGGGAAACTCTTCCAATATTTGATGATTATTATATTATTATTATTTTTATTATTATTATTATTTATTAATTATTTATTGTTATCCATTGTAGGAGGACGAGCCTGTTAGAAGACGTAGGCCATCAGATCCAGGCAAAGATAAAATGAGAGTGTGTGATACAGATTTTCCACTGCTAGTGGGGGCCAGGTACATAAATGATCATTCATACATACATACATACATACATACATACATACATACATACATACATACATCCCACTGTTTGGAAATGACAGGTATGAATTTGCGATTACAAATTTGAAGCATTAGCTTCATCCCCTTTATCGACAGTTTATCAGACACATTAGATGTTCAGCCGGACAGTAACTGTGGGTTCCGATTTGTAGCTGTGTCTTTAGATTTCGAAGAGGAAGACTACTTCTTGTTCCGCCAACTTCTTCTAGGAGAGATGATGGGGAACGCAAAGAGGAGTGGTTGAGGGTTCTCAACTGATGGAGAGATGGTTGATACAACCATATATACTCGACCATAGACTGGGTGGTGGGAGTGGGGAATACGCCCGACTCAAAATGGATGGAAATGCCTAGCACTGGATTACTGATTTGTCAGGTATTTAGTGTGGTTCTTCAAGTCATCTCTGCTACGGAAACGAGCACGTTCTTCCCTTTGTTCACTCATCCTAATGACATACCAGAACATCGTATCATATCGATAGCCCATGTGAATACCAACCATTTCATCATGCTTAAGCTAGTAGAAGCCGCTCTAATGCCACGTCCGAATGGAGCATGGTTGACTTGGATAATTGAACATCAAAACCCATGGTTGGCGCAATATAGGGATCGTCTAGATCAGGGACTGTCTATATCAGGGACGTAGGCAATATCAAAGTAATATGAGCGGTGAAAGAGATTGGTTTGACTAAACTGGTAATCCTGGTAGTCCGGTGTAACGTTGTTTTTATAATATATACTGATTTATTAAGTAACTTTTTTTTGTTTATGCCTTTTTACCTTTACAATAAGAAATGAAAAAGATTTTTTTATAAAAATACTAATACAACATGCTTAAAAGTAATAAAATACAAAAAAAATTATTTACTTACCCGTAAGGACCTCTATGGGCCTTAGAAGGGAACCATATACGGGTTGTAGAGGGCCTTACGGCCCGTAGATGTTTGGAGATTTGGTCGTAGAGACCCTGGTTTCTACGACCCATGGAGGCCACTACGACCCGTAAACAAAACAAAATTTATAAAAAAACTAAATAAACTAAAATATGTATAAAAAGATTAATAAAAAAAATTATCTACGAGCCGTAGAGGGCCATTTTATTAGAAGGGCCCCTTATTAGAATCCCTATAATTTAGGGATAAGTTTGTATGTGTTATATAATTTTTTTTTCTAATAGAGAACTCAGCGAACTGGTAGCCCAGATGGTCCCCATATTTGCAATAAGAATGAGTTAAAGTGTGTTGGAGATATGATAGACCCACAATTGAACATTTTCCCAAACGTTTTTTTACTTACCTACGGGTCGCAGAGGTCTCTACGGGCCGTAGGTAAAGTTTTAAAACTTCTAAACATATCATCAGTCCCCTCCTTCCCCATTTTCCTCCAAATCCTCCCTCCCAAACCCTACCCTCCCTTCACCATTCCACCATCTTCCACTGTTCCACCACCACAACATCACCATCCTTCACCATCTTCCACCACCACGACATCCCCACCTTCCTCCACCACGAGCCTTCACCTACCCCCTTGTTCTATCCCCACTTCAACAACACTACCAACATACATACATACATACATACATACATACATACATACATACATACATACATACATCCCACTGTTTGGAAATGACAGGTATGAATTTGCGATTACAAATTTGAAGCATTAGCTTCATCCCCTTTATCGACAGTTTATCAGATACATTAGATGTTCAGCCGGACAGTAACTGTGGGTTCCGATCTGTAGCTGTGTCTTTAGATTTCGAAGAGGAAGACTACTTCTTGTTCCGCCAACTTCTTCTAGGAGAGATGATGGGGAACGCAAAGAGGAGTGGTTGAGGGTTCTCAACTGATGGAGAGATGGTTGATACAACCATATATACTCGACCATAGACTGGGTGGTGGGAGTGGGGAATACGCCCGACTCAAAATGGATGGAAATGCCTAGCACTGGATTACTGATTTGTCAGGTATTTAGTGTGGTTCTTCAAGTCATCTCTGCTACGGAAACGAGCACGTTCTTCCCTTTGTTCACTCATCCTAATGACATACCAGAACATCGTATCATATCGATAGCCCATGTGAATACCAACCATTTCATCATGCTTAAGCTAGTAGAAGCCGCTCTAATGCCACGTCCGAATGGAGCATGGTTGACTTGGATAATTGAACATCAAAACCCATGGTTGGCGCAATATAGGGATCGTCTAGATCAGGGACTGTCTATATCAGGGACGTAGGCAATATCGAAGTAATATGAGCGGTGAAAGAGATTGGTTTGACTAAACTGGTAATCCTGGTAGTCCGGTGTAACGTTGTTTTTATAATATATACTGATTTATTAAGTAATTTTTTTTGTTTATGCCTTTTTACCTTTACAATAAGAAATGAAAAAGATTTTTTTATAAAAATACTAATACAACATGCTTAAAAGTAATAAAATACAAAAAAAATGATTTACTTACCCGTAAGGACCTCTATGGGCCTTAGAAGGGAACCATATACGGGTTGTAAAGGGCCTTACGGCCCGTAGATGTTTGGAGATTTGGTCGTAGAGACCCTGGTTTCTACGACCCATGGAGGCCACTACGACCCGTAAACAAAACAAAATTTATAAAAAAACTAAATAAACTAAAATATGTATAAAAAGATTAATAAAAAAAATTATCTACGAGCCGTAGAGGGCCATTTTATTAGAAGGGCACCTTATTAGAATCCCTATAATTTAGGGATAAGTTTGTATGTGTTATATAATTTTTTTTTCTAATAGAGAACTCAGCGAACTGGTAGCCCAGATGGTCCCCATATTTGCAATAAGAATGAGTAAAGTGTGTGTGACATATGATAGACCCACAATTGAACATTGTCCCAAACGTTTTTTTACTTACCTACGGGTCGCAGAGGTCTCTACGGGCCGTAGGTAATGTTTTAAAACTTCTAAACATATCATCAGTCCCCTCCTTCCCCATTTTCCTCCAAATCCTCCCTCCCAAACCCTACCCTCCCTTCACCATTCCACCATCTTCCACTGTTCCACCACCACAACATCACCATCCTTCACCATCTTCCACCACCACGACATCCCCACCTTCCTCCACCACGAGCCTTCACCTACCCCCTTGTTCTATCCCCACTTCAACAACACCACCAACATCACCATCACCACTACCTCCAAAGTCAAGAACATCACCATCCACCACTAGCACCATCGTCTACATCAAAGTTCGTCTTTAGAAGTTACACCTAACTCATCAGTAGTTTCACAAACTACTGAAGTTAAAGATTTGATAAATTTGGTTAAACTTCTGATGACCAAAGTTGATGGTGGTCACCAAAAAGATACCACCATTGTCCTTAATGAAAAATCCATTGCCAAAAAGACATGGATGTCAAAAATTGGTCCTCAACAAGCTGCACCTGTTCTCAAGAGCAAACCCAAAGCCAAATTGGCTTGGGTTGCCAAATCTAACTAATTTGCTATTATGTGCAGAGGGTCTCCAGAGGTTTGAATAGCATTTGGTATGTTGATAGTGGAGGCTCAATGCACATGACTGGATGCAGATACCTGATAAACAATTTTATCGGTCAAAGAGAAGGATCTGTATCCTTTGGGAACAATGCAAAGGGATATGTGCTAGGATATGGCAATGTATCCTCAGGAAAAATGCAGTTTGACAAGGTCAATCTGGTTGAAAACCTTGAGTACAACTTGCAGAGTGTCTCACAAATGTGTAATAAAGGATATTCTTCCTTTTTCACAAAGACAGCATGCAAGATCATATCACCAGAAGGCCAGAAGTTGATAGAGAAGATCATTGAAGATCATACTTTGCTGATTGCCAAAAGATGTGGCAATGTCTATGCAATGGACATTGAAAAAGACAAAGTATTGAACAATACTGTCTGTTTCTTCTCAAAGGCATCAACTTCAGAAACTGATCTCTGGCACAGGAGACTTGGCCATGTGAACTTTAAAACCATCAATAAAGTCACAAAAATGGGCTTGGTCAGGGGTCTACCTTTGAAGGAATTCCAGTGTAAAGAACACTGTGTTTCCTGTTTTAAAGGTAAACAACATAAGTCCGTCTATTGAAGAATCAAACTCAACTGCATGTCTTCAACTACTCCATATGACTTATTTGGACCAGTAAAAATCATGAGCCTTGTTAAGAAGAAGTACTGCTTGGTCATCATTGATGACTACTCAAGATTCACATGGGTCTTCTTCTTATATTCCAAGGATGAGGAAGCTGAAATAATCAAGTTCTTCATTCTACAAGTAGAGAAGCAATATTCTCTCTCTGTCAAAGTCATCAGGAGTGACAATGGGACAGAGTTCAGGAACAAAACTCTGGATGAATTTTGTTTGTCTAAAGGGATTGTTAGACAATTCAGCATTCCCAGAACTCCTGAACAAAATGGTGTGGTAGAAAGGAAGAATAGGACATTGATAGAAGCAGCAGAACAATGTTAGCTGATTCAGGCATACCTTTGTATTTTTGGGCTGAAGCAGTCAACACAGCTTGTTATGTTCAGAATAGAGTTATTATCAACAAGAGACATACCAAGACTGCCTATGAAATTCTTCATGGCATAAAGCCCATTATCTCCTTCTTCAGGGCTTTGGATGTCAATGTTTTATTCTCAACATCAAAGTCTCTATCTCAAAGTTTGCTGCCAAAGTTCATATAGGTTATTTTCGTGGTTACTCTCCAATGAGAAAAGCTTACAAAGTCTTTAATTTAAGAACCAATATAGTTGAAGAAACACTGAATATCAAGTTCAATGAATCCAGATATATTCTTATTCCAGCAAATCGATAACTTTTATTTCGGACCTGAAAAGACTGTTGAATCATCCAAACCTCCTCAAAATGGTTTTCAAGGATTTGAAGATGATGGTTCTACACCAACTTTTGCTTTTTTCTCAGCATTTATTTCTCAGTTGGAACCAAAGAAGTATCAAGAAGCCCTCAAAGATAACAATTGGGTTCAAGCCATGCAAGATGAGCTGCTTCAATTCAAGAAGCAACAGGTTTGGGAAATTTGTCCCTTACCTCCAAACAAGCAACCAATTGGTACTAGATGGGTCTTTAGAAACAAATCAGATGAAGCTGGTATGATTATCAAGAACAAGGCAAGATTGGTAGTACAAGGCTGTTCTCAAGAAGAAGGCATTGACTATGATGAAACCTTTGCACCAGTTGCAAGACTTGAAGCTATCATGTTATTTTTAGCTTATGCAATTTCCAACAACATAAAAGTTTATCAAATGGATGTCAAAAGTGCATTTTTGTATGGAAAAATAAAAGAGGAAGTGTATGTCTGTCAACCTCCAGGGTTTGAGGATCCCTCTAATCCCGATTAGGTATACAGACTTGACAAAGCTCTTTATGGGCTAAAACAGGCTCCAAGAGCCTGGTATGAAACACTTTTCAACTTTTTACTTAAGAATCACTTCACAAGAGGCTCCATTGATAAAACACTTTTCATCAAACACGTTGGAAATCATGTCTTACTTGTTCAGATTTATGTTGATCATATCATTTTTGGTTCAACAAATACCAAATTATGTGATGAATTTAAGAAACAGATGCAATCAAATTTTGAAATGAGTACAATGGGAGAATTGCAGTACTTTTTGGGAATGCAAATCAAGCAACAATCAAATGGAACATTTATACATCAATCAAAATAAGTTAAAGAATTATTAAACAAATTTTCTTTACAAGACTGCAAATCATATTCCACTCCCATGACACCAACCACACAAGTTGAACCAGATGATTAAGGAAAACAAATTGATCAAACCATGTATAGATGTATCATAGGTTCTCTTTTATATTTAACTGCTTCTAGACTAGATATTATGTTTTCAACTTGTGTCTGTGCTAGATACCAATCTGCACCAAGAGAATCACACCTAATTGTTGTCAAAAGAATCTTCAGATGTTTGAAAGGAACTCCTACTTTAGGAATTTGGTATCCTACTTCAAGCAATACCAAGTTAACAACTTTTTCAGTTAGTGACTATGCATGGTGTAAAATGTCAAGAAAATCCACATCTGGTGGTTGTCAATTCTTAGGAAACTATCTGGTGTCCTGGCAATCAAAGAAACAAACATCTATGGCAACTTCAACAGCTGAAGCTGAATACATTGCTGTTGCAAGCTGTACATCCGCCATAGTCAGCATCACTAAAGGCGACGAGGTCAAACTTATCGTCTTAGCATGAAACACTCTTGATCGTCTTAGAAACTCTATGATTCTCTCGAAGACTTTGTTTTTGTCCTTCTTAATAGGACCAAGGAATGCACAACAGTTGTTTTCGCGAGACGTCTCCCAATTCATGTTTCTGCACACACACAAGCTATTAGATCAAGAAAACGCTAAAAACCAGCAAAAATGGACAAAAAACTGACAATTTTGGTGACCAGCCTGTTACAGGCGACGCTAGTAAACCCAGACGAGTAGAATGTACTCACCAGCTACAGTGGACGAGTAGGCTTAATCACTTGCTACAGTGGACGAGTAGGCTTACTCGCTTGCTACAGTGAGGCGACTAGGAATCCTAGTCGTGCCTTGTGTTCTTGAGGCACCAAAACTTGGTGTATTGTAACCTAAAGTGACCAAATAACAATATCCCTTAACCAATTTTTGTTCAAAAATCAGTTTAATAGATTAGCCGATTTAGGGTTCTAACATATTTGAAATTGGGGCTTTTCAATCTAGAGTGTTAAAGTTTGTAAATTTTGTTTAAACTCCTTCATACACACCCGATTAACAAACCCCACCCAAGAACAAACCCAAACAACCACCTATACGGCCCATGCGATTCGAATTAAGAAACCTAGGGTTTCAACCATAAAACCCCAAATTTAACTACTCAAATGAATGAGATACAAGCTGAAAATTAAGAATGATGTTACCTTGATAGTGCAGAACAAGATTCCAAGATCAAAAATACACGGGCAAGTTTTTGTTTGTATACGGTTTAAGAGGGAAAAGGAAGCACAGGTAAGTGTTTTGAAAATAATGACAGGTAGAATACCAAGTGTTCCTTATATACCAGCTTGTAATCGCTTACCCATGATAGCGATTAGAAGTCTAACCGCACGCTACAGTGACACGAGTATGACTAATCGCTTACAGTGTCATGCGATTGAGTTACTATTCGTGTACCAAGTCTAAACGTGTGTCAAGACAATAATATTCCTAATCGCATACACAAGGAGACGATTAGAGGCTAATCGCCTAAGCAGAGGCACGATTAGTTGTAATCGCCTGAAACTAGGAGCGATTAGACATCCAAATGCACAAAGCTTTCACACAAAATTACCAAATTGCCCCTGCAACACCAAATTGATTATTTTTGACCCGAAACATGTTTGTTTTGACATTTTAATCCCTGAAACGACAAGTGACTTGGTTTACGACTCGTGACTCATGAGATTTTCAGTTTCAAACATCCGGTACTTAAGAGAAAGTATAGTTTTGACCCGGCAAAAACACAAGTTTCCAATTAGTTGTCTTTTATTATTTTTTTCGGCGTTTTATTCTTGAAGAAGTAAGATTACAATGGATTAGGTTTCCATCATCGGCCATCAAGAATAGCTAAACTACTAAAATTTAAATAAAATAAGCGAAAACACGAAAACAACTAACTGTACACTATCATATTTTTGCGAGTTTCAGTAGTTAGGGAATCATATCAGTGTACGGACTATACTAGAACCCTTATACTATCAGTTTTTGATTAAAATTACCAATAAGCATCCTACAACAACTGTCAGTATTGTTGTCCACCTAAACCCAAAATCAAGTTTTATCGCTAGGCACTTTAGATACGTTAAGGTAATATTAAAGCTGATTAAAGAGGGGTTCCCCGCACACGCGACATATTCCCGCGTCAAGGCATGCACAAAGCTTCCTCGTAACCGGTGAATAAGTTGTTGTCATCCATATTTACAAGGAATGGACTCAGTGATGATCAGGTCTGCAAGAACGCTGCAGCAAAGAGACCAGTGAGATCCAGACCAGGGTTCAAGTCAAATACCGTATATTTTTTATTTTTCACGGTACGATGCTTTAGGTATATGATTGATTTGATACCTTAGAGCGATTCTCTTTGAGAATAGGGTTTTGGCATTCATGATCTTTTTGCTCTTACAGGATTCCCAGACGTCTCCTTGTCAGAATTTATTCTATTTTTTTGTTTTTCTTTTCTTTTTCTGAGAATGGCAAAGAGGTGTCTCAGTTGTAGGCTGCGAACCCAACGTACGTCACTTATGCCACCCCATTTTATTCTGAGAGACGTCTAGTTCACCCCGGATGTACCAACCTCTTAAAGACCACAAACCTCGGATTTTGGCATTCTATCAACAAGATTTAGGCTTTTAGACCATATGCCAACGCGACGTTAATCCACACAATTCTCAGTTGATTTAGGTTTATATCACCGTGCCGAGAATGGAAATGATTTCGAGCCTACCAACACATCATTGTAGAGGCTACTTATCAAATCCAATATTTTTAAGATGATAAAGGTCCAGACAGTCCGACTGATTGGTTAATATCATCTTCCCTATTTTCACCAAAGAAACTCATTTTTGCATTTTTCTTTTTTTTTTATTTTTGCATTTTCTCATTTTTTTTTTAATTTTTGCATTTTCTCATGTTTTTGTATTTTTCTGAATTTTCTCCCCCTAAAAATCTAAAAATTTGCAAAAAGACAATATTTTTGGATTTTTCTGTTTTTGAAGAAAAATATTTACAAAGAAAAAACGATTGCCAATGAGGATCTAATCCTGCTTTTCCTTAATGCCATTTAAAACCAAAAAATACTCGAAACGAGGTCTATCAAAAGCTTTGGTGTATAAATCGGCAAGTTGGTAGTCTGTGTGGATTTTAATCATATCTATCAGTTTCTTTTCATAGCAATCGCGTATGAAATGATACCGAACATAGATATGCTTCGCCGTGGAATGATTTACTGAGTCTTTAGCAAGCGCTATGGCAGACTCATTATCACAGTAAATGGGAGTATTAAGAAATTGCAAACTGTAGTCTCTCATTTGTTGTTGTATCCAAAGAACCTGTGAGCAATAGCTGGAATCAGCTATGTATTCTGACTCGCAAGTTGATAAGGACACAGAGGCTTGCTTCTTGCACTGCCACGAGACTAGTCGTCCTCCCAAGAACTGGCATCCAGCCGATGTGGATTTTGCGTCTTTCTTGCATCCGCCATAGTCAGCATCACTAAAGGCGACGAGGTCAAACTTATCGTCATTAGGGTACCATAGACCTTTGGTCGGACAACCCTTTAGATATCGTAAGATCCTTTTCACAGCAATCAGATGGGACTGTTTCGGCCTGGGTATCTTGACAGCAGGCATGTTGCGAATATAATATCAGGTCTTGAAGCTGTGAGGTACATCAACGAGCCAATCATCGCTCGATAAAGAAAGGAATCAATGGCTTGTCCTTTCTCATCTGGACCAATCCCATGATTGGTTTGGATAGGGGTGGCTACTGCAGTAGAGTCTTCCATCTGGAACCAGCTCAAGATGTCAGCAACATATTTCGTCTGGTGGATGAAAATCCCCGACTCAAGTTGATCTACTTGTAGGCCAAGAAAGAATTGCATTTCCCCCATCGAGCTCATCTCGAATTTTTCCTGCATTAACTTTTCAAATTCCCTGCACAAAACCTCATTAGTTAACCCAAATATAATATCATCAACATAAACCTGTACCAGCAGACGGTCACCATCTTTTTCCTTGGTGAATAAGGTGCAGTCCACGAGTCCATGGTTGAACCCATTGGAGATCAAATAGCTGAGGATTTGATACCATTCTCTCGGAGCCTGACGAAGACCGTACAACGCTTTATTCAGTTTGTAAACCTTTTCCCGATGCAACGGATCTTCAAACCCCGGAGGTTGTGAAACATACACCTCTTCCTTCACGACACCATACAGAAAAGCACTTTTCACGTCCATTTGATACACCTTAAACCGTTTGTACGAAGCGTAAGCTAAGAACATCCGGATAGCTTCAAGGCGCGCAACTGGAGCGTATACTTCGTTGTAATCTATTCCTTCGATTTGACGGAAGCCGAGGACAACCAATCGAGCCTTGTTTCTTATAATTACCTCGCGGTCATCCCGTTTACACTTGTAGACCCACTTTGTTCCAATCTTCTTTGCGCCTGGAGGTAAGTCAACTAAGTCCCACACTCCTAGCTTTTGGAACTGCTGAAGCTCTGTCTGCATTGCTTCAATCCATGGTTCTTCTCTCAAAGCCTCTTGGACGGTACGTGGTTCCATCTGAGAAACATATAGAGCAAAAGACCAATCGTTCTGATGACCTGCTTTTCTGATCTCCGAGTAAAGAGCTAGGGTTGCTGAGTTGTCACTTGAACTGGCATTCCTGAGCTGACTACGTGTCATCACTCTACCAGTCGGATCACCAATCACATTATGCAGTGGATGAGTGTCGTGAATCCGAGATTCCGGATGTGCCGGCACTGGATCATCCGAACGCAGATTGAGATTTTCAAGTCCCTGAGAGATATTCGTTTCAGCGGCACTTGAACTAGAGGGAGCTACGGGTTGCAAATTAAAACCGGAGAAATCAATCTGTAGACCAATTCCAAGAGCTGCTGAAGAAGAAGGACCAGCTTGATCATTCCCAGTATGAGGAACTAGAGCTGTATTGGCAGATTCACCATTTCCAACCAGTTCTTCAGTAAGAGTTTCACGAGATTCAGTATATGTCTCATCTGAAGAAGATTCCATAACCTCTGACGCTTCCTGAAAGACTTCCTCAACTTCAACTGTTGCGGTTTTATCAGGGGGGACCCATGGATGTAGAGGCATCAGATGCAGCAGGCGCAGGTGCATTAACCACGATCGGACGCATTAGCGGTGAGCTAGCTGCGTTTTCACACTCGTAATACATTTGCGCCACAACATCATCTACCACATTATCCAGGTTGAAAGAATCGAACAAACTCTTATAGTCGAACAACCAATGGGGTCAAACACCGGGCGCATTGACAGTGTAACGCTGAACATCGACATTAAGCCAATCCTCAACGTTATTGGTTCTTTTGAACATCGACGTAAGAAGTCTTGCTGAACCTCTTAACCGTAAGAACCCTATTCATAGTATAACACGCGCAGTAAACTGCCTCGTTCCAAAACATGACACGCAAGTTTGAATCTGCGAGCATTGTCCTGGCTGCCTCAATAAGAGTTCGGTTCTTTCTTTCTGCAACCCCGTTTTGCTGAGGAGTGTATGGCGCTGTGAATTCGTGATGAATACCCTTTTCTGCACATAGTGACTCCATAGCATTGTTCTTGAATTCTGTTCCATTGTCGCTTCGAATCCTGCGGATTTTTAGCCCATAAATATTTTCTAGTTTGGTGAACAGATCTTTCAAAAACTCAAAAGTCTCACTTTTATGATGCATGCATACAACCCAAGAGAACCTTGAATAGTCATCAGTGACAACCAGACAGTATAAATCTCCATTCTTGCTTTTACGATTGACTGGGCCAAACAGATCCATGTGCAACCGCTCGAGAGGCATACTGACTGAGTTGACCTTCTTAGGTTTGTGAGATTTCTTTTTCTGCTTCCCTTTCTTACATGACACACAGACATCGTTTAGATGAAAATTCTTAACTGAAACACCTTCCACAAGCTGATTCTGAACCAGATGATTCATCTTCCTCAAGTGAATGTGCCCCATTCGTCTGTGCCACATAATAGATTCCTTCTCTGTAACTTTAGACAGAAAACAAGTGACCTCCCCCTTAGTTGTTACAGCTTGACTCATATCCAGAACATACAAATCGTTAACTCTTGGAGCTGAGATCATAATCCATTGTTTCGGGATCTTAAAGCCAGGCTTCATAATGAAGCAAGCATTGTCATCAAAGAACACTGTGTATTTCTTGTCACAGATCTGTGAGACACTCAGCAGGTTGTGGTCTATCTGTTTCACGAAGCTTATCCTTTCAAAGCTTACAATTCCATTCCCCATACTGCCTTCTTTTGTGATGTATCCCCCTTTGTTACCAGCAAAAGCAACATACCCCCCGTTGATATTCTTGATGTCAAATAACAGGGATAAGTCGCCTGTCATGTGCCCAGAAGCTCCACTATCAACAATCCAGAGGCTGCTGATAAGGCCCTGTGGAAATCCCTGCACGACATTCAAAGTTTAGTGGTTAAGGGGGACCCAAGCCTTGACGGTCTTGGGTCTACCATCTACATCCAAAGACAGAAAGTCAACCCACTTTCCGTTAGGAGTTGGTGTTGCTTCCGATGGTCCGGCAGTTTCAGCACTAACAGATGATTCTCCGTTCTTAGTCGGTGACTTGGGTCTCCAGGTCTGTCCCGGTTTCTTTGGCTTGGGCTTCTTCTTTGCCTTGGGGCTAGAAGGTCCAGCCTCAGATTCCTTTGGTGGAACAGTCTTTGGATCCACTTCAGACTTAACTGCATGTGGAGCAGTGTTAGGGTTGCCTTGAGGTTTAGCTGCAGCCTGTGCTTGTGGCTTAGGCGCTGCTTGAACCTTCATAGGAACTTGGCTCCCCCTCGACTGCGGACCCCTGTCATCAACTGGCTTTTGGTTCATAGCAATCTTTTTGCGGGTGTCATAAACTACCTGCTTGCCTGGTTGCTTCTCAGAAAGCTTAGGAGAAACAGGCGGTTTAGAGTTGCTAGAACTTGGAGCATCATTTGTCTCGATCCTTTTGCGTCTCAATTCGGGGCAAGCAGCAACTAAATGCCCATGAACCCCTCACTTGTGACAGGATCTATACTCCTCAAACGGTGGAGCATTACCATCCTTACTCCTTTTGTTAGATTTCATTGCAAATGAGTTTTTGTGTTTTAAATCCTTGAAACATTCTTTTTGCCAGTCTGTTTTAGGATAATTATCATACTCATTGCCTGAAGATCCAACAAATTCAGTAACATGTTTCTTAGGAGATCTCTCCTGAGCTTGATTCTTGGGGTTCAAAGTGTTCTTCTTTTGATTTTTATTCTTGTTTTTCTTAGTCTGATTACCCTCACCCTGTTTCCCGTGTCCCCATTTTTCTTTTTCAATAGTAATGGTGGATTCTTGCCAGATTTTACCAACAAGACCAGGTGCCCGATGCTTATAAGGAAATTCCTCATCAGCATAGATTTTATCAGACCCTTTTAATTGATAGAACACTTTGATCGTTTTACCAACAGAGGCTTGCACTTTCGGTTCAGGATCACACAGAATGTGATTTTGGATAGGAATATCCGTATTCTTCACCGGTGCTCTCCGGTTCATCAAGCTCATCATCAGAACAGTCTGTCTCGCAGACACTAGCATCATCAGCAATCTCACCAGATTTGGCAGCAACAGCAGTGGGTGCAGCCTTAGTGACTTCAGCAGTTTTAGCTGCTTCTATCACTTTGGGCGCAGGAGAGGCAGCCTTAGTGACTTTGGCAGGTTTAGCTGCTTCCATCACTTTGGGCGCTTCTACAGCTTTAGCTGCTTCTGCTGCCAAGTCCACAAACTCTTCCTTCGGTAAGAGATCATAGTGATGATTTTCGAATCTCACCGGAGGAGGACACTGAGCATATTTGGGACTGGTAGAGTTGCTATCCTTATCTGAGTGTTCAATGATATGATCAAGAACATAATTGCAGTTTAGGTAACTTTGAAGTTTCTTCTTGATCTTCTCATAGTCACAGTTAACAATGGCCAAATGTTTCTTAGTGTCTTCTACCTCATTAATGTAATTATTGATAGCAATTTGCTTGTTAGCTAGGGTTTTAGACAGTTCAGAAACATCCTTCTTATAGTTTTCAACAGTACTAAGAAAACTTTTCTCTTTTTGTTTTAAGGAATCATTTGACCTTTGCAACGGACCTACATCAGCTTTTAAATTCAGATTCTCATCAGTTAATTCTTTGATTCTGAACTTAAGCTGATCACACTTAGTGGAATCTTTCTTAAGAGTATCAATGGTGATTTTGAGGGCTTTCTCATTAGCTCTCAAAACCTCATTGCTCTGTTGGCATTGACTTAAGTCTGCTTTCAAGTTCAGATTTTCATCTGTTAAGACCTTAATTCTGTACTTAAGCTTGCCACATTCAACACTATCAGTATATGGATTCAGTGTCAGGTTTGAGGTGTGGCTTGTACATCACCAGTGCAACCATGTGTTGAACCGTATTAACTTGTAAACTTGTTTTGGAATGATAAACCGTTTTTGTGGAAAACTATATAAAACTTACTTTCAAACCAGTTTAACGCACACACGGACTCACCAACATATTTGTTGACCCAAACCTATTTTTAAGCATGTGTTCAGGTACCACTTCTGGATTGGAATCGAGGAACGAGGTATATATATATATATATATATATATGTGAGCTCAGGGAATGTGTAGACAATTTGGAAGAGCTACATGACTCAGGGATTATGCTACGTGAGGATTAGAGCTAAGCATCGGTAGAGATCTAGTGAAGTACACATCCGGGAATGCTTCGACGAGTGCCACAATTCGTCCATGCAATAGTTTAGTTTAATTATTATTATTGAGTTGTATTAATTTAGAACTAGAAATTGTATAAATTATTATTATTGAACAATTGTTACTTCCGTTGTGCAAGTTTGATACCAACCTGTATTTCGACCAGGCCACCTTGGTCGGGTTGTGACAGTTGGTATCAGAGCAACGGTTGTAGCACACTAGGATTTCCTTTACGGGAAATTCCTAGACTACGACCGAAAGATCGTAGTTTAAGATTTGAGAACTACCTAGTTAGGAGATACCTTGGACATATATAAGACCAGGCAAAATAGTCGCAAAGTAAGCTAAAACTTAAGTACCTGAACACACCAGGATGCTGAAAATGACTAAGAACCAGTTTAACCAGTATATGAGCACGGTTTAACACCTGAAATTTCATGACTTCGACGGAAATTATTAGAATAATTTTGTGAGGTAAATTGACGATTACACTTGATATCACGTAATCGTGAATTTACAGGCACGAGAAAGTTTTAAGAAATCCGAGGAGTCGCTGAAATTTCAAGTGTCGAACATGGTGACCATAAACTTTTGTGACAAAATGAACTATTTAGAGTTATAACAAGTCTGCGATATATTTTATGTGACCAGGATAGAATTCGAATACATTATTTGTGTTACAACTTGGAGTATTTTAATAGTATATGAACTTGGAGTATACCAACTCTTGATAGAATGCTGAATCTTTCTGTCGTCCCATCTTGAAGGATTGAACCGCAGTTGCGACATCCAGGTTTGGGATGTCAAGTGATTCCTTCTCAAATTTGGTAATATACTCCCTGAGCGATTCTCCATGTGTCTGTGTTACCCTGTATAGATCACTTGTTAAACGTTCAAAAGTACGACTACATGAAAATTGGTTATTAAACATGTTAATCAAATGAGCAAATGAAGTAATATTGTAGGGAGGAACACTTAGCAGCCATTTTAAGGTTGGACCAGTGAGGGTCGATCTGAAACCTTTACATAAACATGCCTCTTTAAGGTGAGCAGGAATGGGTCTATCTCCATCCTCTCCCTATATTGAGCCACATGTTCTTCAGGATCTGTGGGTCCATCGTAAAGCTTCATACTTGGGGTTTGGAATTTCATAGGGATTTCAGCATCACATATTGGCGGTGCAAATCGGGATATCCTGTGACATGCAGAGGATACTTCAGGGATAGGCTGTACTATTCCTGGTACACTGGACACCATGTCTTTGATCTTCTGGAGTTCCCTTGCCAATTGAGGGTTTATAAATGTATCCTGCATAGAGCCAAAGTCATCAGTAGCAAAAGTATTAGTATTCACGTTGTTACCAGAGTTATATCCTCGAGATGGTTCTGTTGTATATCCTGGATCCTTGGTCGTTGTCATCCTGACTGCTATGGTAGTTTCAGGAGCAGTAGATCCTGAGTTCATGGGGATAAAATCTCCATGATGTTTGCCCCTAGAGATGGAAGAATTGAAGTCCAACGCCCTAGGATGCAAAGGTGTCACCGCATCTTCAACCGTTCTTTTTAAGGACGTTTTGAGAGATTGGATCTCCCTCATCAGCATTGGTTAGTTTCCTGTTGCCTCTTCATTTGGTCTTTAACCATTGTAAACATGGATGTCACTTTTTCATTTGACACCAAAACAGGAGGAGTAGAACCAGATGTGCCCATCCCAGGTCTGGGATTAAATTGAGGAGTGGTTCGAGTCACAGAATCAGAACTCTTAGAAAATGCAGTAGGAGGTGGTAATGACACATTTTGAGCAGAAGTTGAGGATGGCATGGATAAAGACATAGATTTTGGGTTTGAAGACATGGTTGAAGAAATTTTCGAAATAAACTGATTAAGAATAAGTTTTAACAAAGATTTTGTTAAAAATAGCACCACTTGCCCCATGGTGGGCGCCAAATTGATTTGGTAAAAAAATTATCAAGTAGAAAACAATTTTGTATTCCAAATTAGAATTGTGAGTTTGAGTGCTAAAAGTGTTTGTTATGTTAGAAAATCAATTATATCTTAAGGATGCCACGTTTAGGATGTAGAAAGAATAAGCTTTGATAACTATGTTTAGGATAACAAAGGAAATGATTAAGACAAACAATTATATCCTCAGGATGGAACTGTCAAAGATGAAATAAAATACATGAACAGAAATGAAATGAGACAATGCAAGAACACTCTATATAAGAGGAAAACCCTTGATCAATGATGATTGATGGTACAAAACCTCGGGAGGAGTCAAAGCCCATGCCTTTGTAGTTTTTATTAATAACAAAAATAACAAGTATAACTTTGGAAATGAAATGGATGAGCTGCTATGATTACAATGATTGTTGTGTGTGTGTGAGAGCTTATAGAATGAAAATAATAACTAAAAATCAAGTGTCCTATACTCGTCCATAACATCCCCATTTATAGAGCAAGTAATTAATAAGAATCCTGAGAAATCCGTAATCCTCGAGACGTTCCTTGACTGTTTCAGCTCAGCTACTGCACAACTTTAAAGTTGAATTAGTTGATACAACCATTACATAACTAATTCCTAGATTCCCGCCTGATATTCACTTCAGGCAATTACGTTTTGACCTTTTCTTCATCCAGGACATCTTTCACACGTTCTCTTCTTCCATTTTCTCCTCTTTTGAATATAGTAGGTTAATAGAGCCGTTAGGAAGATCTACAAGACTTAGTGTCGTCCAAGTTTACATGCATTCATATAAATTCAAGATAATTTGTTAGTCCATCCTCAGGATGTAAACAGGATAATATACAGTTATATCCTAAATCCGGCATAGCCTTTAGTATCCTAAAGATGTCAAATAGTAAATACAAATAAATAATATTCTGAAGATTTCACCACCAACAAGAATGCAATTGGCCAAACACCATTTTCCTTGGTAAGGAAACATCTTCAGGATGCAACTACAAATTTAGAAGCTTTGTTGCAGGATCTTGAAGCAGTAGATGAGCTTAGAGATGCTGCTAAACTAAGGATGGCAGCTTACCAACAAAGGATAGCCAAGGCATATAACAAAAATATAAGGATTCAAAGATTTCAAGTAAGAGATTTAGTTCTAAGAAAAGCTTTCCAGAACAACTAATACAGGTGATGGTAAGCTAGCTCCCAAGTGGGAATGACCATACCTAATTGATTCGAAAGTTGGCAAATGAGCATATTGGCTCTCAACTTTGGAAGGAGAAATTCTCCCAAGATCTTGGAATGCAATTCATTTGAAGTATTATCATATGTGGGGTGCAAAATTGTTTAACTTTATCTTATCTAATTTCAATATTATGATTGTATTTCAACTAAACTTGGTCTAGAAAATAGTCCATCCTAAGAATTTTTCAGAATTATTCTGAAGATGGATCATTGAAGACTAGGAGGTTGACCACCCTCTCCTACGTTAAGGTATCTAATACCTTCCTAAGGTTTGAAGGTTTTCACCTTTCACACGAATTGGGTTTATACACCCCGCCTGTAGCGCATGTTATTCATGTATATCTTCAGGATGGGGGGACCAGTACACTAGGGATGGCAACGGGTCGGGTTTTGCTAATACCATACCCATACCTGAATGTAAAACCCCATCCCATACCCGTCGGTTATTAATCGGGTTTATACCCGTCGGGTATCATGCATACCCGCGGGTATTGGGAAGCATATTGTACAGTCCGACAAAGATACTAACTTGCCGGAGAATTCCTCATATACGAATGTAGATTCCGATAAAAAGGGTGAAATAGTTGGTGAACAGGGTAACGCCAGTGACGAGAATAGTAACGGTTTTGAAAACCGTGAACAGGTATCCAACAATACGAACGGTCAAGAAACAGAGAGCAAATGAAAAATCCTAAAAATTTCAAGAATGGAGGTAATGGTAACGGGTAGGGAATGTACAATCACTGTCGTGCATAGCTTGGGGTGAGAAAATTAACCTTTTAAATTGCAATGAGAAGACAAGCGAGTATACATCGGGTGGAGGAATCTATTGGAGTTCAAAGGGTGGTGGAATAAATTGTTTCATTTACCATTCAAAAAAAAGAATAAATTGTTTCATTTTGATATATATTTATTCTTTCTTTGATAAAGTATTGTTGAATATTTTATTTTATGAGTGGTTCTGATATATTTTTCTCGAGGGTATGAATAATTAAGTACAAAACAACACACACACACATATACACACACACACAGGTATATAATCGTGTAAACGGGTTGGGTATTCGGGTCGGGTATAGCCTAATACCAAACCCGACCCGTACCCGTGAAGAAAAATAAAATGAAACCCATACCCGATCCCATACCCGCCCCAGATGTCTCGGGTTTCGGGTTTTTTTGCCATCCCTACAGTACACGCTATAGTGGCTGACAATTTCATCATCTTTGGAATATACATTGAATCCTCAAGCTTTAGACATTTTTCAATGTCTCTTAAGTATTTGGACTAGTCGCCGGTCATCTTTAGGCTATAACGCCAGTCATCCTTAGGCCTTGTCGCTAGTTACCTTTAGGCTATAACGCCAAAATGGGCTTGACCCAAGTATTAATTTAGGCCTTCTCGCCAGATTATCATCCTTATTTGTTTAATTTCTACAGGTTAAAACTATTCCTAAGTATCTTTGATAAGTTTTCTGGAATTGTTCTTAAAACTATCGAAGTCTAAGGTATCTCAAGTATATCCTGAGAATGGAATAAGGATTTAACACTGGGGACATCCTGAAGATGATGAGGCTCATCTTAAGGATGATAAGAAGATGTGAATATATTGGAAAAGATGGAATATATCCTAAGGATGAAATAGAGATTTGGCATTGGGACATCCTTAGGATGGTTTAGTTTGATCTAAGACTAAGGTATTTTTTATTATTTATTAGGACGCTATGGATATTGTTTGCTAATTCATCTGAAGTTAAAGGTATACTTCTATGACTCGTATTTTCTATCCTATTGTATATATGTTCATCATGATTGTTGCATGATGATAAAGGAAAATGCACAGGATGTAATACCAAAAGTTTACCATTTTATTTATTTACAAAACATGTTAACCCCTGGCTTCATCCTAAACCTTGACCCATCCACTAGGGGTCAACATCAAAGGGCCAGGTCAGAAAGATTGGGGCTTCATACTGAAAACACAGGATCCCTCCACCCCAACCTTTTAATTGTTCAAGAGTTACATACCAAAATAAAAAGTTTGAAATTGTTCATAGACTAAAAACCACAAAAAACTACCACCATAAAGATCTTTAAAAAGTGGGCTCAGGCCTAGGCATCATTACCCTCATTGCCTACTGTTTCTTCAGCCTCCTTGGCTACCTTCTTGATGTCCACCTCAAGCTCCACTTCTGCATCCTTAGGAGCTTCAGTCTGAAGAAGAGTAGTGACATAAACCACCTCTTTTCCACCCAAGCTGATAATCTTTTCCTACCAAGCATTAACATCCCATTCATCCTATTTGAAGTTGGGATCTTTGGCTTAGAGGGCTATTTTCACCGTGGCTTGGAGGACAGAAACAGTAACAGAGATGATTAAACCCTTCCTATAATCCTCAAGCTCCTTCTCTTGCTCTTTAGTAGCCTTGATCTTCTCAGCAAGTGCCTTCTTCAAGTCAGCCTCCACTTTTTCCAGCTTCTCTTCAAGATGTTTCCCTTTTGCAAGGGAAATCCTTCTAGTATCCTCCAAGGCTGCAGTGGTCTCTTGAATTTGGGCAACTGTGTCATCAAGGGATTTGAGCATATATTCATGTCCGTGAAAAAATAAGAAAAGAAAAGCCGGTAAGTTCTTTATTATCTATTCTGGTAAACTTACTACTGTCATCTTCAGGATGGAACTGTACTGGAGATTGTAGTGAGAGATTCTGGCCAAAACATCCAGAGGGGTGAGTGACGTCATGTGGGTTAGGTCTTTTTAAACGTCCTTTTTAAAAATAACACTTTCCCGAAGGAAGTGTCAAGACACGGTGAAAAAGGGTAATTAAATGTGACTTTAAATTAAAACACTTATCGAAGTGTTAAATTTATAAAAATAAAACGATATCTGCTGATTATTCTAAACCCACACGACAGGCACGTGGACCTATCGAGCGTAGTATAAACTATAGACAATACCGAGTATCGAACCCTAAGATACGACTTCCCTTACTCAGTTCTAAGTTGCTTCAATAAAAACAAAGATAAAATAAAAAAAGAAAGAAAATGAGAGTGACCAGAATAAAAATCAATACCAGACAAAGTGCTGCTTCGGGATCCAACTTTATCTTGGGACGGAGTAATAGTAGTCAGTTAATTAAGTGGTGTGAACAAGTGCGCACTCATGCTTAACATGGAGTTGCTACAGCATTCGCCAGAGGTGACTGTTTTCGCAAGACGAGTTGTGTTCTTGTTGTAATGTGAGGGTCTCCCAAACCGGTAAGCTCACCTCTCAACAATGACAGACGGACTACTCAAGAGTGTGTATACCCAACCCCGGATGATCCACCTCCTAGTGTTGCAATAAATACGTCTAGTCACTTAAAGCTTTTATGAACAACTTGCCGGTGGCCGAAGCTTGACCGAACAAGAAACCACTTGATATCATAAGGGAGTCGTGACTAACCAGCACACGTGCATCCCTTACTTGAACCCATTAACCTTTTAAAGAGTGAGTGATCTATCACTAACTGTGCGACAGTATAATGTTGAAAGAAAATAAAGACCGTTTTCTTTCAACACGGATTCACCAATTCTTAACCTGCGCCAAAGCCATCACATGGACAATAAAGCTAAGTCGCAAGATTAAGCCTTGGCTTATCACTAGGACCAAGTATAAAGACCGTACCGACCCTAAGTGAGATCTTGATAGTAGAAGATTAAGCCACTAAGTGTGTGTATTTCTACCCACAAATGGGCTAATCACTACTCGCGGGATTAGGTTAGCTCACAAGTGCATAGGTTTTTACACACCATGGGTACACTCATGAGTCCTCCCACTTCCTATCAAGACACCCACAAGACCAAAGACTAATTAATTAGTTAGTTAATTCATCAAACAAAGTTTTAAACGAAAAAAGTTAAATAAGAACACAACATCACTTAACAAATAAAAACTATATAATCCATACCAAGATAAGTCTTCACCCTAGCAACACTTAATTAGTCTAGCCAGGCATTAGCTTTAACACTTGCACACTATATTGGGTGTTGAAAGAACACATAGTAGTGAGTGTATGTGGGATTAAAGAGGGTTTTTTGGTGAATATTAGTGATCTCTCTCTTAATTCTCAATCAAAAAGTATTTATGGAGTGATCCCAAGCTCCAAAGGTCACATGCAAGACCCTCAAGGTGGCTGAAATGTGAGATAAACTCGGGTGAAAAGGGATGCACAAAATGTGGAGTGGAGGCCTCTATTTATAGGCAAAACGGCCCTGGCATGCCCCTGCTCGACAGCGCATACTGTTGCAGAGTCCTTTTGTGCAGAATTTTCTGTACTAGGGCTGGCACGCCCGTGCTTGCTTTATGTTGTAACCATCTTGTCAGTCTTGGTCAGTTTGAGCCTTGGAGAACATGTTGCAGTCTAGCACGCCGTGCCACGAGGTGGGGCACGCCCGTGCACATCAGAAAACCTCAGATTTGACTCATTTTGACTTGGAAATGTTGAGCACGGCCGTGCATAGTCCTGAGCGCGGTTGTGCCTCATCTGGATCTTCGCTAAAAGTCTTCAAATCCTTGTCTTTTATGTCGGTTATCACTTCTTTTCACTTTCCACCTTCAATACCTGCAATTATCATCAAAAGGAAACAAACCGTGACAATACCAAGATAAAAGCATGAATTTGGGTGATAATTAGGTGAAAACATGTATATGAAACCTGCTAATTTTGGGACTCATCATATCACCTCACACTTAGACGCTTGCTTCTCCCCAAGCAAACCAAACCTAGGCAATGAAAGTAGAGTAAAAATAGGCGAGTGTGGTGTGACAAGTCAAAACAACCCACCTCCTATGAGTCCCACCTACTCAACACATCATCGGTAGATGTTTCAGACAGCCTTGGTCCTCCTATCAAACGTCCCTCAAGTGCCTTACTTCATATTTTTCTTACTATTTCACTCAAGTGTTATTTGGGGGTGATCACTCAGATTCATCCCAAGGCACGCACAGATCATAGGCTTGTACACAAATCGAATCTCCACCTCGGTAGATGTATCTACTATCTTGTCTGGATCGGGCAGCGGCTGTGACGTAATGGGTAGATGTCAAACTCTGAATGATGGGCTTAATGAAACTCCTTTTCTGAAGACTTACTGCTCTGACGTCCCAACTCTGCGAATCTTTCGGTCTTCACACCTAATCACCTCCGCTTGGAATGTCCTAGAAATAAATCTTCAAATATAATTGTTTTTCTTTAGCCCGCTCTTTGTCGAGCTTTTTGACTTATTTTTCAAACTTTCTCTCTCTTTTTTTAACAAGACAATACAAGTATTGCTTCTGGTGAAGCTTATTCTTTGGTATGTTAACTCTGGGTGGCTGTTTTTCTTCAGTTGCCAAAACTTTTCTTGGTGAACACTGTGACGTCTGGTCTATTCTTCTTCATCTCGAAACTGCCCAAGAGTGTCCCAATAGCCTACAGCACGCCTTCTTTGCCAAGATCATGACAGGGGTTAAGTGTGATGACTGAAATGAAAACGGCTAAGGCTCAAGTGGGGTAAGTAGGTGAGGGATAAATTTATGGAAGGCTAATGAAAAATGGAAGGGGTGTGTCCTACGTGCGTTGATCACTTTTACAATCTCTCACCTCGAGTGCGGTTTCAAAGCGCATAAGATGCACAAGTTCTAACTGTAGCATGCCAAGGGTGAATATCTCTCCCAGTCAAAAGAACAAGCATCAGTGGTATCTGTACTGCAAGTGGGTGTGCTCGATAAGGCTCAAGATACTCACATGGAAAGGGTAGACGCTCGAATATGAAGTAAAAGACACTTTGAGTTGGTTCTTTCGGCGATGCGAACACCTCCAAAAATCTCCTATTCAGGTCTTTTGGGTAGACTCAAAGGGTTTGAAAAAGATTTTTAATTACTCTAAAAACATTTCGAAAACTCTTTCCTTTTAAATAGGTTTTTGTTTTCTTGGCTCATGAGGGGGTAAAATTTATAAAATTTGATCACCTCACACTTAATTCTTTAGCATATTTTTGAATTTATAAATTTGTAAAAAGTATATGCTAAGAATTAAGCGGGACGTGGTTACGTCTTTCCCTAACAGGATAAAGGCTGTTCGGGCATAATTTGAAATTGAGCCTTGAGACAGAACACCTGGCATGGATATATATAGCTACCTACAAACTAAGAAAAATAAAAACTACTACTACTAATCTACTAGGTCCTAATACCGAGAGGGCATACCTGGCAGTGAGATAATAAAAGGGGAACGATCATACCTCAGGGTCATCGATTTCTTTCTTACCGTATGCACCAACCTCTCAACTTATTCTTCTAATCTACTAATCCGGGCTGCTTGCCTCCCAGGTAGCGCCACATTTAAGTCTTTGGCTGGACGAAAGGCGGTCTGGTCATGGGTGAGCTGCCATTTCATCTACCTCCTCGTCGATCAAGTACTCAAAGTATGGTTTAAGCCGGTGACCATTGCTTTGAATAGAACTCCCGTTTCTGTCTCCAAATTTACTGCCCCATAAGGATAGATCTTTTTCACAATGTATGCCCAGTCCATCTTCACTTCAGTTTTCCAGGAAACAACTTGAGTCTCGAACTATAGAGTAACACTTTCTAACCTTCTTGAAACGGCTCCTTTCTTCTAAGTCTTCGATCATGGAACTTCTTGGTCTTCGCTTTTTAGATGAGGGAATTATCATAAGCTTGCTGGCGGAGTTCTTCAAGTTCATGAAGATGAAAAAGTCGATGTTGCTTGACATCTTCAGGATCATAATTTGCTACTTTCAATGCCTAGTAAGCTCTATACTCCACTTCCAATAGTAAGTGACACGCCTTCCCGTACACGAGTCTGTACGGTGTGGTACCAATCAAGGTCTTGTATGTTGTATGTAGTGCCCAAAGTGCATCGTCAAGTCGGTCGGCCCAATCTTTTCTAACTATCCCCACAGTTCTTTCAAGGATTCTCTGTATGGCCCGATTTGTAACTTCTATCTGACCATTGGTTTGGGGATGATAAGGAGTGGAGAACCTCTGCTGACAACCATATCTTTGTAGTGCTTTCTCCAACTGCTTGTTGCAAAAGTGGGATCCTCTGTCACTGACGAGAGCTTTTGGTACACCAAACTGAGCAAAAGGGGCCTTCAAAAACTTGACAACAACCCTGGCATCATTTGTTGGCAGTGCCTGTGCCTCGACCCATTTAGAAACATAGTCGACTGCAACAAGAATGTAGAGATATCCCTTGGACGGTGGGAATGGTCCCACAAAGTCTATACCCTAAACATCGAAGATTTCGCAGACAACAAACCCAGTCTATGGCATTGTCGTAAAATCTCTTGGGCTTCTTTCACGTGAACACACCGGCGAATAACACGATCGGGGCAGATACGGAAAAGGTAGGGATCTTCCCACAGATAATAGTTCAAGTCGGAAAAGAATTTCTTCCTTTCATAACATAACTGTCCTTTAATGAGCATTCCACGGCCAAATAATTCGCATAATCAACGTACCAGGGGTATGAGTCGGGGTCTTCGATCCGGGGAATTCGTACATGCGGGAAGTCGTCATGAATTTCGTCCCCCTTTTTGTTGGGTGGTACTTCTTCGAGACGAGACAAATGATCGGCTGCAACATTTTTGACCCCCTTTTTGTCTTTTATTTCTATATCAAATTCCTACAGCAGAAGAATCCATCGTATGAGCCTTGGCTTGGCGTCTTGCTTGTTGAAGAGATGGCGCAAAGCGGCATGATCAGTGTAGACGATGGTCTTTGACAAGATAAGGTATGAACGGAACTTGTCAAAAGCGAACACCACAGCAATGAGCTCTTTTTCGGTCGTCATGTAATTTTCTTGGGCATCATTAAGGGTCTTACTTTCATAATAGATCGGATGAAAACATTTGTCTTTTCTATGCCCCAAAACTGCTCCTTCCGCCATATTGCTTGCATCACACATTAATTCAAATTGTAAGTCCCAATCTGGAGAAATGACAACCGGCGCTTCAACCAACTTTCTTTTTAGGCAATTGAACGCCTCAAGACACTCTTCAGTGAACACAAACTCGCAATCTTTTTCATGGAGCTGAGTGAGTGGCGAGCGATCTTCGAGAAATCCTTGATGAATCTTCTATAGAAACCAGCATGACCAAGAAAACTACGAATTCCCGTAACCGTGGTAGGAGGGGGAAGCAATGAAATCGCTTCAACTTTGGCTTTGTCAACCTCGATCCCTTTGTCTGAAATCTTGTGCCCTAGCACAATTCCTTCCTTTACCATAAAATGGCACTTTTCCCAATTAAGTGCCAAATTCACTTCTTCACATCTTGCCAACATTTTCTTGAGATTTCCCAGACAATGATCGAATGAGCTTCCAAAAACCAAGAAGTCATCAATAAAACCTTCCATAAAGTCTCCGATCATGTCATGAAAGATGGCTACCAATTGGGATCTGAAAGTACCCAAAAAAAACCATCGAGAAAAAAATAATATTGGTGCCCGACCAATATTTCTAATATCTGATCAATGAATGGTAGGGGAAAATGGTCCTTTCTTGTAGCATCGTTGAGCTTCCGATAATCAGTACAAACCCGCCAACCCGTGACCTTTCTTGTGGGAATAAGTTCATTTTGTGCATTGGTCATGACTGTCATACCACCTTTCTTTGGGACCACTTGGACAGGGCTCACCCAAGGTGAGTCAAAAATGGGATAAATCAAGTCGGCGTCAAGCAGCTTAATTACATTTTCTTTCACGACTTCCTGCATCTTGGGGTTAACTCTTCGTTGCCTTTGCACATAAGGGCGGTATTCATCTTCCATGAGGATCTTTTGTGTGAAAATTGAAGGGCTAATACCTTTAATATACATCAACTTCCAGGCGATTGCTTTCTTGTGCTGCTTCAAAACTTCCATCAACTTTTCTTTTTCTTCTTTTGATAAATTGGCTGCTATGATAACGGGAAGCTTGCAGTCTAATTCAAGAAAAGCATACTCCAGGTGGGATGGAAATTCTTTGAGTTCCAAGGACGGTGGTTCTTCAATTGAGGGCTTGGCTTTTTCTTCGAGACTTCGTTCTTGGAGTTGTGCTTCTTCGGGCTCTTCATCAGGAAAAACGTGCTCAATACGATAACTTTCAAGGATCATGGGATCATTTTCATCTGTCGAGGAAGCGTAGTCATCAAAATCATCCCCCTCCCCCACAACGTCACAGAGATAATACCCTGCGATATAATCGAAGTCGGCGATGGGGGCGGACAGATCGTCTTGGATACTTGGACACCGCATAACCTTCTGAAGGTCAAAACCCAGTTTTTTGCCATTTATCATGACTCTGAGTCTTCCTCCCCAAGCATCTAATAGAGCCAACGCAGTGTTGAGGAAAGGTCGACCCAAGATAATAGGGCTTTCCTCTCCTTGTGTATCAATCACCACAAAATCTATCGGGAAGGTAGTATCACTGAGGCCAATCAAAACATCTTCTGCAATTCCTTGGGGATACCGAACCAAACGGTTGGTAAGAAAAAGCTCCATTCTAGTGGGTCTCAGTGTCTGCTGCTGGAATTGTCGGAATATTGAAGCGGGCAGAATGTTGACGTCGATCTGCAAGTCGGCAACAGCTTTGGTGTAGATATTTTCTCCCACGGTGCAAGGGATGGTAACTTTTTCAGGAGGTGTTCTTCCTTGGACAATGGCTGAGCAGACTTTGTTGATGGGCATTATGACTCCTTCTTCAAGAGTATCCTTTTGAGAGAGGATATCTTTCAGAAATTTAAAGTGAGCGGGTAGTCTGAGCTGATAATCGGCATAGGGGATGTTGAGATGAACTTCCATTATCAAGGAATGGAACATGTGAAGTCTTTCCTCCATGGTGGGATCAAGAGCATCTTCAATTTCTTCTTCTCTTTCTCCTGCTTCCAATGGTAGATCAGGAACTTCTTCCTTTGGTTGGGCCTTTATCTCTTCTTCGTCAGCAGCATCTTCCATAGCATAAATATACCTAAGGTAGTTTTGACAACCTCAAGATTTTCCGCGAACTTCTTCAAGTAAATCAGTGGAGGGTCTGGTTCAGGTATGGATTCAGGTTCAGGTTCAAATTGACTTGGTGGTGGTAAGGAAAACAAGTGGGCTAATGGAGATGGCATGTAAGGTGAAGGGCTAGAGATAGGTGCTGGTAAAGGTGGGGAAAATTGGTAGGTTTGTGGTAAGATGTATGGTAGTGAGTCACCCAAGTGATATATTCTATCGAGTGCATCATGTGATAGTGGGATAGGATCAAATGGTGGTGGTGGAGATCTAGGTGGTGAGGGTGGTTGAGAGCTTAATCGACAACCATTGACGTGGTAAATTTCTTCAGTGGGGTTATGAGGAAATGATGAATGGTTGTAAGGTGGTGGTTCAAGCGAGGGTGAATAGTGGCTGATGTACTATGGAAGGTACCAGGACAAATAGTATTCATAGTTGTGGTAGAACGAAGGTCCACCACAATACTCACAGAACTGCTGAACATAAAACCCTTCATAGTCGAAAACGTTCTCTGCCACAAACCGATCTTCATCCATGTGATCCATCTGAAAAAGCTATCAAAAGCAAACTGGAAAATAATTAGTAACAAGCAACTTAAAACTTTTCTCTAAAATATGTCGTATCCCCGGCTACGGCGCCAAAAACTTTGATGTCGTGTGGATTAGGTATTTTTAAACGTCCTTTTTAAAACTAACACTTTCCTGAAGGAAGTGTCAAGACTCGGTGAAAAAGGGTAATTAAATACGACCTTTAAATTAAAACACTTATCAAAGTTTTAAATTTATAAAAATAAAACGATATCTGCTGATTATTCTAAACCCACACGATAGGCAAGTGGACCTATCGAGCGTAGTATAGACTATAGCAAGTACCGAGTATCGAACCCTAAGATACGACTTCCCCTACTCAGTTCTAAGTTGCTTGAATAAAAAGAAAGATAAAATAAAACAAAGAAAGAGAATGAGAGTGACCAGAATAAAAATCAATACCAAACAAAGTGATGCTTCGGGATCCAACTCTATCTTGGGACGGATTAATATTAGTCAGTTAATACAGTGGTGTGCACAAGTGCGCACTTATGCTTAACATAGAGTTGCCACAGCATTCTTTAAAGGTGACTGTTTTCGCAAGACGAGTTGTTCTCTTGTTGTAATGTGAGGGTCTCCCGAACCGGTAAGCTCACCTCTCAACAATGACAGACGGACTACTCAAGACTGTGTATACCCAACCCCGGATGATCCACCTCCCAGTGTTTCAATAAATACATCTAATCACTTAAAGCTTTTATGAACAACTTGCCGGTGGCTGGAGCTTGACCAAACAAGAAACCACTTGATATCATAAGAGAGTCGTGACTACCAGCACACGTGCATCCCTTACTTGAACCAATTAACCTTTTAAAGAGTGAGTGATCTATCATTAACTGTGCGGCAGTATAATGATGAAAGAAAATAAAGACCGTTTTCTTTCAACACGGGTTCACCAATTCTTAACCTGAGCCAAAGCCATCACATAGACAATGAAGCTAAGTCGCAAGATTAAGCCTTGGCTTATCAATAGGACCAAGTATAAAGAACGTACCGAACCTAAGTGAGATCTTGATAGTAGAGGATTAAGCCACTAAGTGTGTGTATTTCTACCCACGAATGGGCTAATCACTACTCACGGGATTAGGTTAGCTCACAAGTGCATGGGTTTTTACACACCATGGGTACACTCATGAGACCAAAGACTAATTAATTATTTAGTTAATTCATCAAACAAAGTTTTAAGTGAAAAGAATTAAACAAGAACACAACACCACTTAACAAATAAAAACTATATAATCCATACCAAGATAAGTCTTCACCCTAGCAACACTTAATTAATCTTGCCAAGTATTGGCTTTACAACTTGCACACTATATTGGGTGTTGAAAGAACACATAGTAGTGAGTGTATGTGGGATTAAAGAGGGGTTTTTTTTGGTGAATTTTAGTGATCTCTCTCTCTCAACTCTCAATCAACAAGTGTTTATGGAGTGATCCCAAGCTCCGAAGGTCACTTGCAAGACCCTCAAGGTGGCTAAAATGTGAGATAAACTCAGATGAAAAAGGATGCCCAGAATCTGGAGTGGAGGCCTCAATTTATAGGCAAAACAGCCCTGGCACGCCCGTGTACATGTTTTGGCACGCCCTTGCTCGACAGCGCGTACTGTTGCAGAGTGCTTTCGTGCAGAATTGTCTATACTAGGGCTGGCACGCCCGTGCTTACTTCACTGGCACGCCCGTGCTTGTTGTATGTTGTAACCGTCTTGTTAGTCTTGGTCGGTTTGAGCCTTGGAGAACACGCTGCAGTAAAGCACGCCCGTGGCACGAGGTGGGGCACGCCCGTGCACATTAGAAACCTCAAATTTGGCTCTTGCTGACATGGAAATGTTGAGCACGGCCGTGCAAAGTCCTGAGTGCGATCGTGCTTCATTTGGATCTTCGCTGAAAGTCTTCAAATCCTTGTCTTTTACGCCGGTTTTCACTTCTTTTCATGTTTCACCTTCAGTACCTGCAATTATCATCAAAAGGAAACAAACTGTGACAATACCAAGATAAAAGCATGAATTTGGGTGATAATTAGGTGAAAACATATATATAAAACCTCCTAATTTTGGGACTCATCAGTGAGACCCTCAAATGGGGATGCATCAGGACCTGAGGTGGCTACAGCAGTCTTCCTCTTTTTGGAGGATTTAGCCGTGGGCTTAGGTGGAGGACTAGTCATCCTGGAGCTTGAAGGAGAGGCAAGCTTTGCTATCTTGGAGACATCCTGGTTGTCGATGTCATCTAGTTCAAAGAAGGGTGCTTTCTTGGCTAAAGTAACAAAGAGTAACATTAGTAATTGTTGTGTGAATGTAACATCCTCAGGATGCAAAAGGTAACTTACATGACATCTCTTTGGCTTAGCTCGTAGACACACTTTCTACAATCTCGAAAGTGCTGGCTGGTTTAGGTAAGTCTCTGACTTATTTCACCCTGATAAATGAGTCGTCAAAGGGAGGAGCAAGTTTTCTAAAGAAGCACCTATAAGACAAAGAAATTTTTAAATATAAGTTGCATCCTCAGGATATACCTATAAAAAATTATTTTTTAAGGATTTTACCACGTTTTAACCAAGAGATGGGGATGTTATCTCCATTTGGGATGGAATCCCTTCTAACAAAGAAAAATTTGATTTCCAAGACCTTTCGGATTTGATGACAATATGCAAAAGGGGGGGGGGTTGTTGATTAATTGAAGCACAAAACGGTTGGAACCATGTGTTTTGAGCTTGTAGAAATACGGTAGGTCCCTATTTGCAAGGGAATGCCATGATCCTCGACAATCTTGTTGGAAATCATCAAGATTTTCCAGACCTCAGGCATGGCTTGGGCATATGCAATCCATGTTCGATCAAAAAATTATTTGATGAAATCAGGGAAGGGATACTTCAGGCCAAGATGAAAAGGGAGGTACAGGAAACACACCCAGAGCTTGGATGCAAAATCATAAATAGCATTCCGGTCATAAGGCCGGAACACTACAGTCTCAGGGAAGGCCCCTGAGTTTTGCAGAGCAAGGATGTCTTTATCCATGAGTGTGCAGATTTCATTCATGGGATCCTTGAGCAGGTTTTGTTTGACGAAGTCATTAAGGACTCCAACACTGCCACTAGCCCGGGTGGTTTTCTTGCCCATGATTTGATTTTTTGAAAACAATTTAGAGGTTTGGAAAACAAAGAAGAAGAGAAAAGGAGATGTACCTTTCGAAAAAGGCTTGGTGTGGTTTTAAAGGCAGGATGGTTTCAGTAAATATAGGCGATGAAGGGATAAGCGTAACGGTCATCCCACAATTATTAGCTAGGATATAGCAACAGATCAGTCCTGTCAGACGGCAAATAGGAGATAAGTATGAAAAAATCTTACCGCTAGGATATTAGCGGTAACATTTTTTGGGGATAATTGTTGGTGGCGAAATTCTTAGGATATTATTTACTTGTGTTCTTTATTTGACATCTTCAGGATACTAAAGGCTATGCCGGGTTCAGGATATAACTGAGTATTATCTTGTGTACATCCTGAGGATGGACTAACAGACTATCATGAAATTATTCAAATGCAGGTAAACTTGGACGACAATAGCTCTTGACTCGGTCTTGCTGGATTCTCAGAGGACTTGGTTACTAAACGTTTAAGCTCATGTGATCGTGGGATAGCTTCAAACGTCTAGTGGACTTGGTAGTTGCAATCCTGGATATCTCGGGATGGTAGTTGTAACTTCTTACTATAAAAGGGGGTGTTATGGACGATTGTAGGACACTTGTTATCTGCTATTCTTTCTCTCTTTAGGCACACACAAACTCACAACACTCATTGTAACTCTAGCTAATCATCCATTTCATTTCCAAAGTTGTACTTTTCATTTTTCATTAATATAAACAACAAAGGCAGGGGCTTAGACTCCTCCCGAGGTTTTGTGTCGGTGATTATCATTGATCAAGGGTTTTCTTCGTACATCGGGTGTTCTTGTGTTGGTTTATTTCATTTCTATTTAAGCATTTCATTTCATCCTAGACAGTTCCATCTTGAGGATACAACTGTCTGTTTTTCATTGTTTCCTTTGATATCCTAAACATAGTTGTCAAAACTCAATCTTTTTGCATCTTAAACATAACATCTTCATGATGTAACTGATTTCAAGCACAATTAACATTCTTAGCACACTACCTCACATTTCTAATTGGGAAAACAAAGTTAATTTTTATTAGTTAATTTTTTACTAAAACACTAACCAATACAACCGGTAATCTAAACATATACTCTAATTACACAATTTCATGCAATATATAGACAATACAAACCGACTAACCACCTGGTATAACCGGTGATAACTGCCACTAACCAATACAACCGGTAATCTAAACATATACTTTAACACAGAGAGCAATAGAAGTCTACAAGTTCATGCTATTGGGTCTTATTAAGAGTTATTAAGAGGCCTATATCACTTGACACACGCGAGTAACCATCCATTATAAGCCTAATATTTGTGATAATTTGCTCGATCTCAAAATTGCTTTTTGCCTCCACGTTCTTAACTTAGAGAAAATGACAACAGCCATATGTTATATGTGCCCAATCTAACGAGTACAAATAAACATTGTCATGTGTTCCCAATGCATGTAGAGTAGTTCTTGGTGTTGACCTTGTAACCGGGATCGCCCCATAAAATTCAATGAAAGCATTAGTCCTATACTATCTCCCTTTCTTCTCGTCCTAAAACTCCTGATATAAATATGTATAAATGGTGAGTGTTAGACCATCCCCAACACATCCTGCGTAGAGGTGTCTAGAAATCCGAACTCATCAACCGGACGAAGATCACTATAAATACATAAATATGTATAAATGTGAGTGTTAAACCTTCATCATGTGTGACGAGGGGCCCTAAGAAGTAAACGGATTTGTACTAATGGGAATAATATACATTATCCTTGTTTTGATTATCTTTAAAAGTGACAACTTAAATATTTATTGATCAAGTAAATATAAGTTTGGTTTAGTGATTAAGTGACTTAACAAATTCAACCCTTAACCCCCAAGACTTGTGAATGATAATCTTAACAAAGGTGGAACATAATCCTAAAGGTGTGCAATCTAAAGATCACTGGTGCACCCGTAGGGAATCCGCCCTTTGCCAAGAAGACCACTCACACATTTGGTGTGATACCAGAAACTTGTCACCCAGATCTGGTCCACTTTAGAAGCCGTTGCTTAGAACCCGGTTTGGATATCAAAAACCAGAAGTCGTATGAACTCCATGATAGTTTTTAGATAAGTTAAGTTTTGGTGGATTTTAGGGTTGCTAACAACTAATTGAACCTATCAAAAAAAGATAAACAAACAAAAATTAGTTAAGAAGATAAACACATCAAGTAACTAAAAAATAAACTACTAATAATATAAAAAGTCTAACAAGTCGAATAGGTTTGGAGAATACTAGATGGATATAACCATATAAAGATAACAACATAAGAACAGGAAGATCTTAAACTCATAGACAAGCTTCCAATATCCTTGATCCTATGCGCATAATGTGATTCTCACAACCCTCGACTTTATTGCATGTAAACTACTCCTACGGTGCCATTTCTTGATCGAGAATGCAAGGTAGGAAAGTTCCTAATCTTGGAGAGGTGTTAGGTCAGCCCTAAGGCATTCCATAGGACCCCAAGAATTTTGCAAGAAGGGTGGAAGTCAATCCCAAGATGGCACACCAAATGGTTGAGTTGAGCTTGCTATTTATATGCTGATCAGGGGGTGCACGGTCGTGCCAAAGGTTGAGCATGCCCTTGCAGCTGACCCACATATGTTCTGTTGCTGCAGGGACCGTCAGTTTGTCCTTGATGCTGAGCACGGCCGTCCTAAAGGGAGGGCACGCCCATGCACCCTACCAGGTGATGTTTTCTTGTCCCCCAAGATGGCTGCTTTGTCTTCTAGTGCGCAGGGCCTTGTACTTATGTGTGTGGCCATGCTTGGTCGATTCCGACTGATTTTATAATCATTTAAGCTCCGAAAAAGTCTTTACACATCCTTGGAACATGCTCCAGGTCTCATATCTTCAGGAATCTTTGGTTTTAGTTACTTTTACCCATGAATTGCTTCTTTTCGAGTTAGAGCTCCAATTTCCTGATAAACACAAATAGGAACAATTAAGTAGCTTTAGTCATCAAGTTTAGCCCAATTATGTCCTATTATGATATTATTTATGCATATTTAATATGTGTAATTATTGGCATATCAATAACCGTTATAGATAAGATCAACATCTAGTTCTATTTTTTGGGACAATTGTTATGGGTCAAAATTTTGATCCGATATCCCAAACTTTGGTTAGGAATCTCGGGTCCTGGATGGTTTGGATTCCTTAACTTATTCCTAATATTTTACTAATTATTTCTTGCATTATTTATTACTAGTAGGAAACCCACGTGATGCAGCGGGTGCGACACTTTACAATGTGATACTTAATTTACATTCGTATAATATTTATTGTAGCATCATTGCGGTGGATATACGTCATAAATGTTACACGTGTCTAATAACTAAAAGATTTAACATTGAAATTATAAAGTAATTCAAGAACATTAGAAGGAATAATAAAGTAACAAGCGAATAAGGAAAAAATAAGTCTTAATAAACATAAAGTTGACAACTAAAAGCTTAACGGTGTGTTCTCGAGATAAACAAAAGAAGGAAAAGAAAGAGAATTAAGGTGAGAAAAGAAATAGAGTGTTAAAAAAAATATTTAATTAACTATCCCGTTCCCGAGTTTAAAGGAAATGAAAAGAAAAGCGAGGATTTTATGTTTAAAAAAACATTTCCTTCCAAATCTCGCCAATTTTGGAGAATGAGATATGGAGGAAATAAAGCAAACTTTTCCTTTCATTTCTCTCCCTTTCTTTCCTTAAAAAAACTGTGTAACATGATTTTTTTTCCATGTATCCTTACAAATCCTTTCTTTTGTTAAATGAAACTCAGGAACAAAGCATAAGTGTGAACTACTTGAATCATGTGATCAATTTAGTCATACGTCTTCCAATTCTACATGATCTCATATATATTGTCGGCCCACCATTCGTCATCAAGAGCAATCCCTAAAATTTCTTGTATCTCTTCATGTTTGATTATCACATAGTTTGGAGGTTGAGTTTCCTCCATCTTCTCTTGTTTTGCTGACCCGTCAGTAGCCGGAGCAAGTTTGGGACCTAAAAAAACAATGTTAAGTATGTTAGTAACATATGTTTTTTCTAATAATTTTTTGTTATATATATATATATATATATATATAGTATACATACCAGACATGTCTTCCATTTTTCTATTTGTCTCATCCATGACAGATTCCTAATATTTCATTAACAGAAAATTGAATAAATTAGTAAAAGTATCCAAAGTATATAAAGTAATAACATGTAACTATATTTAGAATGTATTTGCATAAACCACCAAATCCATAACAAAACCATTACGTTCTCACTTACAAGCATTTTATATATCGCATAACACCTCCCGATAGACAACATTTGAGGTGTATACCCCGTCTTGTTCGAAGTTTTTGGCAGGATGTACTAATACCTTTGTATTAGTATGTGACATCGCTCTTGATAGAACGACATAAAGTTGTCCATAAGAAAATACGGAATCCGGAAGATAAACACCAACATGTGAAATTGTTTAACCTTGAGCTTTGTTGATTGTCATGGAAAAGCTAAGTGGAATGAGAAACTGTTTTCTTTTTAGCTTGAACGGGATCATGTTCTCAGAAAGACATAGAGGGATTCTCGGCAAAAATACTCTCTTTACAGTATGTTGCCCGACATCTATCTCTGCATCAATAACATTGCGCTGAAATGCTTTACATATTAAGCTAGAAGAGATTTAGGGGATCCTTGTTGACCGGAATAAATGGTGGTATAGACGTGTAGTGTCTTGGGTTTTAAATGTAGTCGTTCTTCAAGTGGTGTGGTTTTTGTATTTTACTTTCATTAATTAGCTACGTGGTGCTCTTGGTGTTGGTGAGATTCTAATTTTTTTTTCTAATGACTTTGAATTAAATAATTACGTACATTAACTTATTATCAAAAACTCAATGGACGATATAAATTTCATTTTTCAATCCTCAAATCACTCTCATAACATATATTTACCTTTTTATCTAAAAAAATTTAATAATAATAATAATAATAATAATAACAACAACAAAAAGCCGCAAAATTTATATTTAAACAGTTAAGATGCTGATTATTCCATCCATCTTGTATATTTTTTTAATACAACAGTTATTTGTGATGCAGCTTGTTGTCCGTTTACCTGTCATCCTCGTGTAATGTATCTATTTGTGGAATGAAAACACTAATATATATGAACAAAAACATGCAACAGTTGATATGATATTATGATCATCAAAGTTTCTCAAGAATCAAACATTTTTTATCAAGCTTTCATGTCAAAATCAGAGTAATCTTGACCTAAATGTCAAACATGTACTACCATTGATCATTCTTTTTCTTGCCCAAAGCAAGCAACCACCAAAGAATAAAGCATGAAACAGACAGACATAAAGTTATAGCTTGCATTAAAATTTGAAGAAATATAATCACATAATAAATAGATGGTCTCCAGTAAAGCTTCTAGGAAAGAAGCCGCTTTAAGCCTCGTCTTCTCTATTACTCTTCAAGATTTCTGGCAGCGAAATGCTTGGCATGAAGACCTCCTCTCTTTTCTACAATACTTATGAAACTGAGTCGATAAACTCGACCACAAACCAATTATCCAATAGAAAAGACTGAATTCTATATGGATAATTAGAACGAAAAGGTCAAGTTATCCAATAGAAAAGACTGAATTCTATATGGATAATTAGAACGAAAAGGTCAAGTTCCCAGCTTGTACCAAAACTTATAAATGTGCAATCTCAGCCTGCAATGAGCCAGTTATGCAAACATCACCACAACACAAGGGGCAAATCCTGTGAGAGAATTCAAACTTATTTATGGTTAACTTTCTAAAAAAAGATGAATCCACTAATCCAAACAAGGCTCTGGTGGGTTGTGTAACGTGACAAACAGATTCAAGTTGAAACGGGTCATTTCTAGTGCAGATCAAAGCAGGTTTGGTGGCAAGTAGCAACCACTTTTTCTCCATTTTTGTAACAACTCATACATGATTTTTGCGTTAATTATGATTACAAAAAAACAAAATTGTTACAATAATAGTCTAAATATTTAAATAAAATGATTCGAGAAGGTGTATGCAATGAAAAAAGATTTTGGGCAACTATCCAACTTTTTTGACCTATTTGACTTGTTCCCCATTTAGCTGGTTCTTTTTATTTGACATAATTTAACCTGTGTGGGATAAAAATACTACCCAAATCGACCCATCAATAAGAAAATAGGTCAAACCAATGTGCCTGCTAAAAAACTGTATGGTGGGTACTGAACATTTAATCTTTTGAAGCATGCCATTATTTGGAATAAAGATAAATAACGCATGTCTTGAAACATTTTTTAGGAACAAAGAAGGTATGACAAACAATGATGAAAGATGATACGAGTTGACATGCACCTGTGAATTTCCTTGAGCCATTTGTCAATGCATAATCTATGAAACTCATGAAGGCAACGGAGAACCCGAACTCCATCGCCATCCTCATATTCAACAAGGCATATATAACATCTGTATAAACCAAAATATAAGTTTAATATAAAGGTATGAACATGATAACAAAACCCAAATTCTTAAAACGGCAACTTGTTTTCTTTTTTTGTACACAAACGAAAAAGAGTGATGGGAAAATTATTCTTGTATGATTGATTTTGGAAACGATCATTCCTAGGGAACGTAGTTTTTCCTTTTTAAATTTTCACAAGAATGATATGTTTATAACTTATAATAAAAAACCAAGTACTATGATTTGGAAAATGAATCATAAATACGCATAGAGATCATGCTATATTTCAGAAAACTCTCATAATTTTCAAAGTTGAAGACTTTGACAACTTGTTATATTTCAAATATTTCAGAAAACACATATAATTTTGAGAATCACTTTGTTATATATTTGTCAATGCATTGTTCCCTCATTATCCATTTTCATATCAGCAGCTTGGTCATCAGCAACAACCCCCTCATGCAATTTGAAAAGACCATCCGTTGCCGGATACACACGATCATCATTTATATGAAAATAATTTGTTTCCTCACTCGTGTTGTCAATAGTGACCATACGCTCATCATACCCTTGAACTGAATCGACGCACCAGCTTTGTAAGACCTGTTAGAAAATATAAAAGATCTAATCATGATGGAAATAGGTAGACCAAGAACCGGTAACAACACTGTAACAGAACCATTACAAAGTCGATCTAATCATCATGTAACTTTACCACTTGGGCCACCTAGCTCCTAAGAGGAAAAAAGATGATAGAGTGTGGATCAGGGTTTAGATAGTTATCAATATAATACAAAAAAAAACAAGCCTAATAAGTTAGGAAATAACATGGAATGGTAGATAGTCCACTCATGAATGCTTTGTCAGATCAAACTATAAAAAGTAAGAGAAAAAGAACCACTGCAAGAATCCGAGCACAAAAAGATAGAGCAAATAAATAAGCACTAACAATGGCGATGATGTCGCCACAAGCAAAACCACAACCCAACCCAACCCAACCCAACCCAACCTCACCCTTGTAAATCCTTAAAAATTAACCACACAATCATATAAATCAAATAAACATGAAAAATCCTTCATGACATCAAGGTAAATAGAATTGTAACACCAAAGGACCAAGTACAAAAATATTTTGAGAATAAGTTCGAAGGATATCTCAAGCAGATCGTATGCAATCACCATCTTGTCTTCAATTCCCTAATTACATGTTCAACCTATGGACTAACAATTATGATTATAATTTATGAATTCAATTCAATTAACAATTAAATTAAACCAGTCAAGCAACATACTCGAATTCTAACTGTATGATCCTAGCCGGTCTCAAGTAACTGAGCAAGATCCCTCTTCATCTAATTAACCTGTACCTCCTTTTTATGTTTCATCAATTTAATCTGAATGCAACGCTCAATTAATTTAATATTGATAGGGACATTACAATGTTTACATATACATTAACATATATGTATCCAAAATAACCATCAAATCCAACATAATAAATATACAATCAAATAATAGCCGAACGAATCAAAAGGAGTATATTAAATATCAAATAACCTTGTAATCAATAAATAAAGTCCTCCCTTAGTACTTCGGAGAGTTTCAGCGTCTTTTATTGAGGAGCCACACATCGGAACCTTGAGACAACAAGCAAAGGATGAACAAATTGGGGGAAAACAAAAATATTAGACCCATGGAATTACAAGTCAAATTAACCTTGAGAAGATGAAGAAACATTAGCAAAATAACCGAAACTGAAGAAGGAGCTTGTAATTAAAACCATATACATGACATTCTACCGAAAGCATGCATGGATCAATCAATTAATCAAAGGAAAGAGATACAAAAACTTACCAAATACAAGAGCGGGGGTGCACCCTGAAGTCGGAGGCCATGGCCCCTTTCATCATCGATCATCTATCTCAGAGAATCCCTCGATACTCTCTGCAAAAAACATGCATACAACGACAATTGCAAGATTTATTCTCTAGTTGACTGTATAAGCAATCATGTCGTACCTTAATGTCCCTAATTTCTTGAAGAGCTGGTTTTTATCTTGCGCTTCCTCCTCTGAGATCTTGCTCATCTTCCTTTACAAGGGGCGTTATAATAGAACCATATGAACTCCTTAACCTTTGCTTCTAGAAGCAACTTTTTAGTTTAAGTTGTTAGGAAAGACTAAAAGACTCCTTAACCTTTGCTTCTACAAGCAACTTTTTAGTTTAAGTTGTTAAGAAAGACTAAAAGACATATTTACCCCTAAAAAGTATTTGTTATGTGCATTAAGTGTTGTATCTTAAGCAGTTATATTTGTATTGTTTAAAATTTAAGAAGTCCTTGGCTCATGCATTATAATATAGTATAGATTTAATCGTTGAATAAGAGATTAAGTCAAGCTGAAGACTCGAACGTATAGTTGAAGATGAACGTTGAAAGATTGTTGAAATCGTCCACAACCATCACAAGAGATAATGAATTGTTTCCTAGATATTTCGGGATATTTAGTTACTTCTTGTTTAAATAGATGTTATGATATCGCTAATAGGGCATATCACAACACCTAGCTACTTCAATAATTGACTCACATACACACTCTTTGTAACACTTAGTAGCAATCTACATAGCTCTTGAGTTGTACTTATACTCAGAAATTAATAAAATAAAAAGGCAGTGTGACTGACTTTTGTAACCTCCCGAGGTTTTATGCCAGAGATCCTTAGGGAATTAGGGCTTTCCTGGTAATATCCTGTGTCGTTGATTTCTTTATTCTACTTTTACTTTGGAGCCATTTTTTGTTTAACTTTCTTTATATGAACAAAATATTTTACAAGCACACTACCTCACAAACTATATCAGAAATAAAGTTACATAGGTATTTTTTGCCAAAACAATAGTACGGATACTGGATAGATAAAATATTTATCAATACCAATACAATGCGGGTACCAAAATAGATAAGAGATATATCTATTCCCAAAAATAACTCTTGGAATTGCATACTTAAATTAAGTACCAATACCACATATTACTAAAAAGGTACCCGTACTAGTGAGTACCGAATATCGAAATTAAGGGTGTTCACTATTTGGTTCGAAACCGTGAAACCTCCCAAATCGGTCATCAGTTTGGTATCATGGTCGGCTTATAATTTAAATTTCTGGTCAGTTGGTTTCAAAAATTGTAAACCATAGTGAACGGTTTGGTTTGCGGTTTATACCTTAAACCGACCATATAAAACCGAACCGGACCATAAAGTCTATTTATAATTTATTATTTTTTAAATATTTAGTGGTACATATATTTAACTATTTTTATTTTGTAGTCTATAATATATTTAATAAAATTGCAACTAAGGATAAAATTATAATGCAAATGCAGCACATAATCCAAATCCCTCCAAATCGAACAGGCAGTTATATATATTTGTTATTTAAATCATATGAACGAATGAAGTTATAGATTGGTTATTTGAATCATACGAGCAGATGTAGTCAAATAAATTCAAGTGCTTGAACAAAATAAGATGTGTTGAATCATATAAAAGGGAGGTACTGTGTGTATTTTATATAAGAGCTTAATAAAGTCTAAACGGTGAAATCAAACCGGAACCAAACCATTTGCAATGGTTTGGTTTGGTTCGGTTTTAATTTTCAATGGTTTAGTTTCGGTTTTGGATAATCAAAACCGTTACTAACGATTTGGCTCACGGTTTGAATAAAAACCTACCAAATTGAACCGTGAACACCCCAAATCAAAATACCAATAACATGGTAATAACTTGGTACCGATACATATATGTAAGTAACGGATACCGAAATACTAATAACATAGCAATACCGGTACATGTACGAGCATGATACAAATTTCAGTACAAATATTCAGAAAAAAAAACATATCAAACATAGTTTAGACAAACCCAAATCAATGGGTTTCATTTGGTTGCATACATATTTTCTGAAAAATGAACACCCACATAATGAGACAGAGTTGTTCATTTTTAATCGGAACCCGAAACCTAAGCCACCAAAAACCTGAAGCCACCCAAACCTGAATTCAAGAGTACCCAAAAAACTCGAACCCAATCAACCCGAACTTTAAATGAGTAGGTTATCAGATCACTTTTTCCAATCCAAAAACCGAAATAACCCGACTGGAAAACTCGAAATCTGAAACCGGCAAAAACCCAAACATTCAATGTATTTTTATAGATGTGTTTAACTTTAGAGTCCTTGTTATCTAAAACATTAGGTTTCTAAGACTTTTAAACATTGTCACAGCATATTGTCAAATAATGTATGAATCTTGATAATATTTTTTAACTAATTTGATGAGTTTTGACGATATTTTGTGAAAGAATAAAATATTACTCATATTACATCTAAACCTGAAAACCAAACAATCTGGCCCGAACTAACCCCAACCCGACCAATCCAAACATTAATATGGTTTGGTTATCAGGTCACTTTGTCTTTGTCAAAACCCAAACAACCCGGCCCAAAAAACCTGAAACTTCAAAAAAATAACACAAAAAACACCCCTATAATGAACCATGGATGGTAATGGGACGAGATTGAGACACGTATTGGTAATCTCAATCTTATACCCTAATTGTAAAATTGTGTTTCATACTGAGCCCAATGCCCGTTAGTTTGTTAAAATTACCCGTTGGGACTTTCAAATACATTTCTTAATATTTGTTTTGGTCAAAAATTAACAGCAATGAATTACCTTTGTATTCCAAATTAGAAATGTGAGGTATGTGCTAAAAATGTATGTTAAGTATAAAATCAGTTATCTTTCAATGATGGTTAAGTTTAGAATGCAAAAGAGTAAATTTGACAATTATGATCAGGATGTCAAAGTAAATAACATAAAACAGACAATTGTATCCTCGTGATGAAACTACGATAGAAAAGTTTGATTATGCTAATGAAAATGAAATAAAACAACACAAGAACACTCAATGTAAGAGGAAAGCCCTTGATCAATGTAGATCGCCGACACAAAACCTCGGGAGGAGACTAATGTCCCTGCCTTTGTTATTTTTATTAAGTAGTAATGTAAATAATACTTTGGAAATGTGGTGAACGATCAACTAACATTACAATAATTGTTGTGTAAGTGTGTGGCAGTAGCAAGAGAGTGAAAGAGTAGCAGAATAAGTGTCCTATGATCGTTCTTTACACCCTTATTTATAGTAAGAGATTACAACTTCCATCCCGAAATATCCAGGATATCATCAACTAAGTCTACTAGCCGTTTATGAGTCCTCCACGTTCACACGAGCTGCAAACAGTCACCGACTAAGTTTCTGAGAATCATGCAAGACTTAGTCAATTATTATACTCGTTCAACTAATACCTGCATTTAAATAAAAATAAGGTAAAATGTTAGCCCATCCTTAGGATGTAAACGCAAGACAATACACAGTTATATCCTGAACCCGACATCATCCTTAGTCTCCTGAATATGTACAATAAAAATTCAAGTAAATATCATCCTTAGAATTTCACCACTATACTTTTATATAACTTTATTACCCCAAGGAAAATAGAAATATAAAATCTAAAACTAAGGGGAGTGCGAGATTATTTACTATTCAAAACAAATAAAAATAAAATGTCTACAATGTGGTTCAGGTAAACGTTTATGTACATTTTGAAAATCGGGTTGGGTATCACCTAGGACCATCCATAATAAAGAGGCTAAAAAAACCTAAAACAATGTAATTAACTGGTATTGGTGATGCATGGCGTCATTACTGAATCCTTTCATTGACCTTTCTTTTCTATAACGAAAAAAGCCCTCCTCGATTAGTCAACTTTCGTTGAAAGAAAGAGCCGAGACAGCGGACGTATCCGATGAAGAATAGGCCCAAGGGAAACCTCCGTAATATCTAACAAGTCGAGTCTTATGTCGGTGGTTCCTGTTTGGAAAAGAATCAACAGAACCATCAAATTTGGAGAAATTATGAAAGTAAGAAAAGCTCGGGTTATGAAAAAGTTTAGCCATTAATTAATTAAGTAGTAGTGAGACGGTATATTAGAAAAACACTCATTCTTTGAAAACACTTAAAATCAAACAATAAAGAATCCAAAAAACACTAAAAAAACTACCACATCATCACCACCTTTCGTAAATAAAACTATTTTTATAACAAAAAATATATATATATAGGGAGAGAAAGACAGAGTATGTTTTATTTTAATCATTACCAACCCCTCACTCGGCCCCACCACCTGCACACTACCCGACCTCCCTCTCATTTTTCTAGTTTTTACATAAGACTGGGTGTAGTGGTGGCGTGTTAGGGCGTTATAAACAAAAATAGCGCCCCCCACACCATTACGGGGGGGGGGGGGGGTGCTATTTGTCAAAAAGTGGGGAAAGCGTTATAAAAATAACGCTAGATCAATATTCATCCAACCAATCAAAATTCGACATGTGGGGGAGGCAACCAATCAACATTCATCCAACCAATCAAAATTCGACACAGGGGCATTATAAATAACCCCCTACCACTACACCCCTTTTTCACTTCATTTCCCCATGCTGACTCAGCTGCCACGTGAACCAATCAGAATCAGGGGCGTTATAAATAACCCCCTCCACTACACATGGTCTAAGAACAAGGTGTAATAAAAATGGAACCAGAAACACATCACAAAACAAGAAGTTAGGCTAGTGGGTGTGGAGACACTTAAAATAGGATGTCTTCTTGGCATATAGGATGTCACATAGGATAGGACTTAAAGGCAAGGGTGTGGAGACAACCCCACATTTATTATTAATTAATTAATTTATTGAATGATTATTGGCCACATTGATTGCACATTGAATGATTATTGCTTGTCCCATATGTTCCCATAGAGACATGAGAGATGAAGACATGAGTGGGGGGTGATGTTTGGAACGGGGACGGGGTGAGACGGAGGTGGGAAGGAGACCACACCCACTAGTCTTAAGGGAAAAATGGCCATCTGGCCCAAAAACACATGCTAAACCATTATTGGGCATGCTCTAATACCATGCATATCACATACTAGCTTTAAAACTAACCTTTTACCAGAATTCCATCCTGAATATTTTAGGTTTACCAACCAAGTTTGGGTTCAATTTCCATCCCAATGCACATTCCATCATCTAGCTGGTTTTAGACCTTCTTAGGGTTTCATCATCTAACTTTTGGTTCTCTTTTTTAAGAATTATTGGAAGATGAGCTAGCTATATTGATTCATGGGTATTTGTGGTTACCCTTTGTAAAACATAATGTGTATACATGTAGAGAGACAGAGAGATTGCAAAATTAGGAAATGCTGAAAGATGGCAAGTTAATCTTGAGAGCAAAATTCAACTAAAAAAAAGAAAAGAAAAACAGTCTACACTTGTGTATTTAGCTATGATTATAGAATGAACAAGAAATAGAAAGATCAATTTTTTTGATCAAACAAAACTATTTGAAATCAAACCAACCTATAAAACAGCCTGTGAACTATGATTCTCATTTCCGAATGACGTTTATCCTTCATCTTGTATTATGAATAGGGTCTGATCCTCTTCGAATTCTCCTCTTGTCCGATTGATTCGGATCAAACATCATTGCAGGTGTTGGTGCTATATTCACTTGTTCTTCAACTGTAACGCCTTTTAGAACGCGTGACCTTCTTGAAAACAATTGTTCGCCTCCCCATCTCAATGCAAGATCAATGCTTTTAAGCGCAGAAACCGTCTTTGGTTGTGTGGATAGGAACATGAGACAAAGAATGATCATCATAATCATCACTCTATGATTGGCAATCCCCATATTTGGAGAGAGATGAATGATGGGGGTGTGTTTGTTATGGAATAAGACTGTTACATATATGAGGCATGGTTTGATCTTTTATGTGATTTGGATGAAAGTAAAGGTGGATAAAGCAAAGAGGAAGTAGATTCATTTCAATCATGAGGATGATGATGTGCAATAGAAGGAAAAAAAGATAGATGCATATCAAGGGGATGTTCTTTAGTAGACTCTGACAGGTTTGAATGAAAAGTAAGTTGGAAAACCAATCTTGGAATCTTTATGGAATGTGTAACTTGTGTATGATCTCATCTTATATCTTGATCTCAACTTCTTTGGAAAGTAATTGATGGGGTATTATGTGCACACAGCTTTGTGTTTTTGGATAAAATGACTTGTAAAGTTGTAATAACTAGATAATCAGATATTAAGTGTTTGTTAAATTTTTGTTATTTAAGAATATGAAAAAATAAACTAATAAACACAAAATTTGTGTATTAAGAGTAAACTTGGTCAAATTAGGATATAATATAGGTTAAATTAGTAATTTCAATTTATTCATAAGTTTTATTGTAGATAGTTATTAAAAAAAAAAAAGTTAAATTACCATCCGAACGGACTATTTGACTCGAAAATACCCAATTCATCATACTCAATAATAAGATAATCAAATCCAAATCTCAAACCCAAACCCTAATTATAAGGTAATGATGACAACATTCATGTCATATCTTCAATCGAAAATTGTTCCAACATTCCATGATAGGAGACTAGCACATTAAGATAGAAAGCAAACGCGCAATAAGTTACGCTGCTAGCTCCTTTTTAATAGACTAGTAGTGCGTTTATAGAATTTTTTGGATGTAAACAAATAAATTTAAAAATATATATATATATATATAATTACTATGATAATAATTTGGGGAAAATGTGATGAAAAATTCAAATTATGTGAAAACTAAGATGAGGGATGGGTTGGGCTGCTAAAGCTATTGGAGATTGCAACAGATGCAAGAAAGCTAGATAAAGGAAAAGCTGATACTGATAGAATAGAAACATCTAACCACCAAGAGTCTGCTTTATCAACTTTAGTATTCAAACTCTTATATCCATAACCCAGTCAAGGTTTCTTGAGCTTAATTTCTGCTTTATGCTTTTCTTTCTTTCCCTATAACCATTTGGTTGGCTCTGTCATACAATTCCAATGTAGGTCCCATATATCTCACATTTATAATAATAAAAAATATATATGTACAAACTCGATACACGAAAAGAATCCAGTTGGTAAAAAGCTTTTTGCAGCCCGAACACACAAACTCACACGCGGGCTATAATATCTCAAATTTTGTGTTGATACAAATAAATAAGTTATTGAAGAGTATCATGGGTGGAGACTACGGGCGGTGTGAATGTGGGTGTTGGAGCCACGGCGGGTCCTGGTGCAATTGTGACTTGCAACCCTCTATGTTGTTCTGCTGGAGTCATGAATGGAACATTAGCTGCCGCCAGAGTTTCATCATCCTGTTTTTTGTTCATGAAAACAGTTTAATGAAAAAGTGTACCAAATTCAGAAGCTTATGGCATAGTTTTATAACAATAAAAAACCAAGAGGTGGCAAAATGTGCGGGTTAGGTAAAGTTGGGTTGACCCATTAACGCTAACTGGTCCAATGGTTTATATTTATAAAAAAAAATATTGTATTTAATATGACTACAGAAAACTTTATTAACAAGATAATACTGTATGATAATTTGTGTATTTAAGTGAATATAGGGGTGGCAAAATTGGGGTCGCGTAATGGTTCAGGCCAAAACGGATTACTTTTGAAGTTTGGTTTTAGAAAACAATTGGATTGATCCACCAATACCTTTTTTGTCAAATAGTATTATACTTAACATGATTACAAAAAACAGCTATATCATTAAGATGATAATATGATTTCTTAAAATAGAAATGATTTGATGTAAGCATTTAAAGACACTTCTGACAACTCATGACCCGTGTGACATGTTCCCTTAATAGTTAATAGCAAAATTTTGTATTTTATCCGTTTGACCCGTTATCAACAAAATTGCCCTCGTTTACCTGGGTTGCTATCTCCACCTTTGTAGCTAACTTTATTATTTTACCCGTTATCAATAAAATTGCTATCAAGAATGACCCTCTTTATATACATGGGTTGCAATTTCCACCTTTTGGTAACTTTATTATTTAATCCGTTCTACCTATAAAGGTGAAAATTGCAAACCATGTACACAAGAAAGGTCGGCCTGTGTAGCATTTTATTGATAATGGGTCAAACGGGTTAAATAATAAAGTTAGTTGTCAAGAACAGAAACAAATATGAATGCGATAACTAGCAAACATCATTGAATCTTACCTGTGCTTGCCTGCAGCGTTGCAATATACCGATTGCCCAGACCAGTATGTAGCAAGGAAGGAGAAACTCAGCTGCCCGAAGCAGGAAAAGCTGGGAATGATATACAACTCATCAATCATGTTCCTTAAACATTATTTAAAATGAACAAATATGTTTTATTGGGCATATAAACTTGTTGCAGTGAATTCCACTTACAGCAAAAAGGACAGAAGGATCATCATCATCATCACTATCTTCATCTCCAATACTGAGAGAGTGCCTTAATAGCAGAAGAGCCATCATCTATTGAAAAATGTAAAACAGTTACAAATGTACGAATTCCAGATGATTACTCAAACTCTAGAGATGTTAAATTGGGCGTGTTCGTTGGCTGGTGGGTCGAACAAAATCCGTATAACACGAAATTTTATTTTATCTTTTTTGTGCATGCTAATACTAAAAAAAATTAACATATTTACAACCAAGAATATAAATATATATAAAATAATACTGTTCAAAGTTTAAACTATAAAACCTGATGCTCATTTTTTATGTTTACAATTATGAGATGATCAGATGAGATATCCAATCAGTTTAATTTGACATAAAACATGTTTTTAACTTTTTTTATAAATAAACGGGCCAACTCACAACAAACGATCTGAACATGACTCGTTTAGCTAAACGTGTTGGTAGGTTCAGCCCAAAACTGACCCGAACCTGTTTATACTAAACCGAAACCATCATGTCAGAAATTCACACCCCAACTCAAACCCTAACCTTATTATGAAACAGATACTGATGGCTTACTATGATGGCAGCTGAGCGACAAAGAGAAGCACTACTGGCACCGCTTTCTTCATATTCATCATAGTCCGACTCAATAAGTCGTTGCTGCTCAGCAGCTGACATAGCCGAGACTCGAGGATCACTGCAATGGAAACCATGTTTGGCTAATCAGATTGATGCCATCAAGTTATTAGTAATGATGATAATAGAAAAACATGCCTGATATCGATGAGGGTGTCATTAGATTGAGGTGGGGGAGCAGTGTAACCAGGTTTGTAAGGCTGTAGAATAAATATTTATCCAACAAGTTAGCCATTTATATTTCATGGTACATTAAGAATACCATCGAGAATGTATCTAAAACCTACGGAAATAATTCACTATGGACAATAAGTTGCGCTGCTAGCTCTCAATATAAATACACACAGTTAACCATTAAAACATGCATACAAAACAAGAAGAAAGCAGATGTTGAGATACCTGACGACAGATTTCACAAACTATATCTCTTTTTTCATTGCACCATCGTTGAACGCATTTCCTATGAGCAAACTGCAAAATATGAGTACTTTAGTATCAGCATAATTTATGCACAGATAGAACAAACAAGCCACATTATAAACCTTAAATGGGAGCATAAGTCTACCTTCTTATTTGGTAATGAAACTAGTGACCAAAACTTATTGCATTATTTACCCATATCTTATACACACAACACACAAGTTGGTCATCTTATACTTTGTTTTTTGTGACCATGAGAACCCATTACCAGTAAACTAAGGGACAACACCAATACCCGTTACTTGGATTCGAACCTGAGACCTCTGCCTGAGGAAATGAGGCGCCTAGGTTGCCTAGTTACCTTATACTTACCTAAAATATATCTACCACTGTCCTCTATCCTCGTTTCTAACTACAATAACAACACACACACAGCAATTTGACATATACCATAAATAAATAGAAGCATAAAGTTTAGTAATTAAAAAGAAAAATACCTTAAGGCTGCCACTGCAAGCACAAGGAACTTCGACATTTTCAATGATATCTTCCTCCTGGCAAATTCGACATTCGACCGACTGAATCATCGGCTCTTCTACACCAGATGCCTCATATCCTCCATCCTGACCAACATGTATACTTAGGTGCTCTTCCATCTGCAAAAGGACACCTTAATCAACAACAAACAAATGTACATCTCAACCACCCCCTCCCACAAAAAAAAAAATAATAATAATTCAAAGCTCAAACCCTAAAACTTGTATTGAGGCAATTATCAATACATCTTATAGGCTTATATACTATCATAATATAATCATGAATGAAGTTTATCATCTGATTTACATACCTAATAAGGTTATTTAGAGGAGCAATTACAGTTAAATTTGATGTTAAGAATAACAAACACCGAGTAACAGCTATACAATTGACACAATTTAACAAATTAAAGGAATTGTGAATGAAGACCCTATGAAGAGAAGGTCAATATGCAGATCAAAACATGAAAAAATATTAATAAAAGTGATATAATATTGAAAGAAGATTGAAATTGAATACCTTTTGAAGAAGTAATCGGGTATTGAGTTGATTTTGGAATTAGTCGTTGACAGGTCAAGTCTGAGCTACATATATTATTGGGATTGTTTGGACATTCATCAACAGGGCTCCGTAAACGAACCAAACGAACACGAACATGGTCTTGTTCGTGTTCGTTTGTTAAGGAATTAATGTGTTTGCGAAGTGTTTACGAAAACTTACCAAACGAGATTTTTGTTAGTGTTCGTTTGTTAAGAAAATAATGTGTTCACGAAATGTTCATGAACACTTACCGAACGAGATATTTGTTTGTGTTCGCTTGTATTTATTTGCTAAATTTAGGTGTCGGCCAAAAACGAACACAAATGAATGTAAACGAATACAAATAGGCATTACTAAACAAAATCGAGCACAAACTAGCACATTAAATTATGAAAATTCGCATTTTTCATCGCTAACATTGTCCGCCCAGAATATACTAATCAAATTACCCAAATATACGTGACATAATCTTGATCACATAATGTCTTATAAAAACACAGAGGTATCATATTAAACTTGAAATCCTCGTTTAATCCACCAAAAATAACAGTTAATCAAAATAGTTAAAGTAATATTAACATGTGATACACTAATATATGTTAAATAATCTACCACTGGGAAATTTGAAATACTTTAATTAAATATAAAAATTAAAAACCCTAATGAACTATCGAACAAAAACAAACATACACGAACACGTTATCGAACGTTCACGAACATAAACGAACGAACGAACACGACCTCTGTTCATGTTCGTTTGTTTATCTAAACGAACAGAATTTCTTGTTTGTGTTCGTTCATTTATTAAACGACCGAACACAAACGAACTTCCCGCCGAACAGTTCACAAACTGTTCGCCGAACGTTTGGTTTGTTTACAACCCTATTCATCAATGATACATTGATACTCAGATACAGTATTCAATCGGGTCCGGTCGGGTCAATACCATATTAGTTTATTGTTAGTAATTATTTTTTTTAATAAAAAAGGTGTTATTTTGTCGATTTGTGTTATATTTATTGTTGGCTAGAATCAGAGAGCTGACCGATTTTAGCCCGACTGTTACTCCAGTGAGTTTACTCGTGTGGAGGCGGTACGGTTTTCTGGCGGGAGCCACTAATAGCCCCCACGACACCAGCGTCCTCTATTGTGCACGAAGTCTAGGCTCGTGGTGGGTTAAGGCTGCCTAAGTCAAATGGTGTGATAATCTCTGCTACACAGTTAAAGAAAGTCACCTTCCAAAAAAAAAATTATTGTTGGCGACTATTGATGGTTTGTTATATTTCTGTTACGACTTAGTATAATCATTTGACCCATTCTAACTGGTCTGGTTTTCATCTTTTGTTGTTTAAAAAGTATGGATCTCAATAGAGCTGTAAACAAACCAAACATTTAATGATTAGTTTGTGAGATATTTGGTGGTAAATTCGTTTATGTTCGTTTGTTTAAAAAATAAACGAATTTGAACAACAAAATTTACTTCGATTAGTTAAATGAACGGACATGAACTTAGGTCTCGTTCGTTCAATTGTATTACGAACGTTTGGTAATGTGTTCATGAACCTTCGTTTGTTTACGTTAAAGATTTTTTGTACATTAATTTATTTTATCTAAATTATTTTATATTCATTAATTTTTTTTTAATACCCTAACAAATGTTATGGGAAACCTTATTCTCACCTTCTTTATGCACGGTTCTCATTTCCTTCCTCATTATTCACATCGACGCATACTATCAAACTCCATTCCATGATTAGGCCTTCAAGTTTCGGCGTGGTCCCTCCACCATCCACCTCTAGCCTCCACCTTTTTCGCCGATTTTATTTATGTTTGTTAACCGCTCGTGAACTCGTTCATTTTCTTAATGAATGAACATGGACATAAAATCTCCTTTGGTAATATTCATGAACGCAATTATTTTCTTAACGAACAAGCACAAACAAAGCATTATTCGTGTTCTTTTACAACCGTAGATCTTAATATATAGTATTTTTGTTATATACTAATGTGTTGGATCTTGTTACTATATTACTTGATATGGAATTACATATTTTTCTTATGTATTAACTAACAACGTAATCACCTGATACTAGGGTAGGTGAAGAACAGACACCTGGGTATTATGTGATAGGAGGTTCCTAACTAAATTAAAGGGGAATTTTACATGATTACGATAAGACCTATTATGTTATATGGGAAAGGATGTTGGGCCATTAAGAAGACACAAGCACACAAGATCGAGGTAGTAGAAATGGGGTAGATGTGTGGACACACAAGGTTAGACCGAATAAGAGATTAGGTTTTTAGGAAAAGGTTAGGAGTGACTAATATTGTGAATAAGATTAAGGTAGGGAGATTGAGATGGTTTGGGCATGTTAGGAGGAGACACATGTCATCGCTAGTTAGAGTAGTGGAAACTAGGGATGAGCTCGGGACGGTATCGGTACCAACCGATACCGATCCCGAAAAACCGATACCGAAAACTCTCAAAACCCAATACCGATACCGAACACATACGGTACAGTACGGTATCGGCTCGGTACCGGTATGGTATCGGTATTTTACCTTAAAATACCGATACCATACCGATCACGTACCGATACCTATAATACCGAAACCGAAAACCTCTAAATGTGGGTACCGATACCGATACCGAACATCCTCAGTTCGGTATCGGTTCGGTACAAGATTGGTATCGGGATAGGACGGTATCGGTATTCGACCTTGTATGCTCATCCCTAGTGGAAACCCTCAATGTAGAGGGAAGAAGGGGCAAATTGAGTTGAGATGAGCGAGTTAGGCCGGATTTGCTAGAGAAACACCACTCTGAGGACATGGTATAGGATAGAGGGATATGAAGACGTAGGATTAAGGCTAATGACTTTTTGGAGAGGTAATATTGTGTCATGGTGGGGGATTAGAGACTTAGATGTACATGTACTTTAGATGAACTCCACATATAATTTGTGACTTTGCATGCATATTTGTTGTTTATCATGTTTTGATTTTTTTTTTTCTGTTTGTCCTATGTTACTCTTTCACCACTTCTTTAGTTATTGATAATTTTATATGTTTATATATTTAGAGCATTCACAGTAGCTACTCCTTCTCCAACTCTATAATTACACTAAAAATCACTATCTTTCTCTCTCCTTTTCTATTTAATAATACTTATTATATACTTTTATCATTACCTTTTGTCTCTCCTCTACTCACAACCACTTTTTAAAAATATTTAAAAAATTATGGAAGATGAACAGTGTCTCCTCCAAATTTACTGGTGAACAGTGTCTCCTCTAAATATTTTCTCTCTCATCTACTCACGACCACTTATACCCACTCCATATAATATGGAGATCACACCCACATCATTATGGAGGAGCTAATGTGAATGCTCTTAGCTTAGCTTGTTTGTCTACTATTCGTTCTGAGCTGAGGTGTCTCTCTAGAAGCAGTCTCTCTATCCCTATGAATAGAAGTAAGGTTTGCCTATATCTCACTCTTCCCAGACCCTATTAATAGTCATGTTATATGTAGGATTTACTAGGTATGGTTGTTGTAATCACATGACAATTAGTATATTCAGTAAAGCTACCTAAGCCAATCATCCTTTGATCTCGCCACAATGCGGTCTTGGTATCCACCAGGTCTTTACCATGCTTAAACAACTTATTTCTAGCTCTTTTGAGCTTAACACACATTCCCTCAAAAGTGACTCTTTCTTGTGATACCGCTAGTCGCTACCCATTATTTATTTAACTTGTCATCCAAATCTTGGATAGCTATATCCGCGACACTCAGCTTATAGTTCTTCAACATAATTGTTGGAAAAATGATAGTGAAAATGATTTTTCACTAATTTTGAACTCAAATAAATGTATTAATATAAATAATTATTTCCAGGTTTGTGTACTATATTGTGAGATATCACAATGAACCAAACCACGTCCAAAATGGAGTTAAGATGAATGAGATATCGAAGCTTGAAAGTTGTAGGTTGGAACAACTAAAGATGAGAAAATGGATTAAGTTTGTCCCACATTGGTAGAATGACAAAACATGAAGTGGTTTATAAGGAGGAGCACTCCTTGTACATTTTTTAGTTTGAGCCAAACACTAGTGGGGACTCTAAAGGGTGCGAAGCTCCCTTAACTTGCCCTCGCACGCGCGCGCGATTCGTGGCCGATGGGCGCAATGTGGCACTTTGATGGCGCACTTCGCACACTCGCAACGCCGTGAGCTGCTTGAGAGACACCTTTGTATTTTTGACCTTGTGCGCATGGTCTGGTACATGGCGGAAGGTTGATGTTAACCGTAAACTACAAGTGGTGCGCGTCTAGTTGGAGCGCGGGTTGTCATCCGCGGATGAAGTGGCGGGTTCTGATGGCACGTCAGGCATAAATGTCTGGGTTCAGCCAGCGCGTGGGTCTCAGGTCTGCGTGGCGCATCACTAGGTGGCGCCCGGGTATGCACAGAGGGTGTTCACTCGCGGAAGACGCGGCAGTGCACGCATGACATCTTTGTGCTCGCGCACAGCGAACAAGTATTGTTGTACACCCCAAAAACCTTCTCGAGCATCGCTAAAAACCTGAATAGGAGATTTTTAGAGGTGTTGGCATCGCCGAATGAACCAACTCAAAGTGTCTCCTACTTCATACTCGAGCGTCTACCCTTTCCATGTGAGTATCTTGAGCCTTCTCGAGCACACCCACTTGCAGATACCACTGATGCTCGTTCATTGGACTAAGAGAGATATTCACACTTGGCATGTTACAGCTAGAACTTGTGCAACTTATGCGTGTCTTTGGGTTCGATACTCGGTACTTGCTGGAAGTCTATACTACACTCGATAGGTACACTTGCCTATTGTGTGGGTTTAGAATAATTCACAACTATCCTTTTATTTTATAAATTTAAAACTTGAAAAGTGTTTTAACTTAAAGTTTTGACTTTAAACTCTTTTGAATCAAGTTTTTGGCGCATCTGCCGGGGGCTTGTTTCCTTTAGAATAAAAGTTAATTTAAGTCATAAAAACCTTTAATCCACACGACATCAGATACTTGCTTGGTATGAGCCTGAGATTCCTGCAGAGGGCAAGACCATTTTGCAGCCGCCGGCTTGAAAGATAGAGGTATATGCAGTGTATTTTCAACAGTGCATTTTAGGCTCCCTATAAGTAAATTTTTTAGCAATGTGATTTAAACCCTGGGTATCCATCTGAACTAGGTGCACCCTGAGTTGATGTCCAGGTTACTGTTTTTTAGTTTTGCTGTCGTGCGCAAGATTTATCTCCTGATCTTGATATGTTTTATGTATTTTACTCCATCACTGCCTCGGAGAGTTTTTTTTCGTTCCACCCGCGTCATGGGGTGGCGCGCTGTGCTAGGTCTGGAGTGAAATGTTTTCACGAGTGGAAGCCCAAATTCTTTTGGGTTGCTGAAGGCGTTGTGCCGATAAAGATGGTGAGGAGGGCTGTTGATGAGGAATTTGACAAGGTGGAGCTGATAGAATATGATGGAAAAGAGTGGTTCAACAAACTAACCAGCTATCCTGTCGACGTGTGTAATGTACATGAGAGTGCTCTCATGATGGCTGGAATGAGCAGGAAGTTTAATGTTGAGGGACACAACCCTCATTTGACTGAAGATGGGAAAGGTAATTTTTGCTTTGCGCTCCACTTTTGTTTGTTTCTGATCGCTTTTCGTGTTATATTGTGGTTTGTTATTGTTTTTTCAGCTTTTGAGAGTTTGTATGCTGTCTTGCTGGGTGGTAACAGCATGGGGTTTGCTTTCCGCCCGTTGGCGAAGGGGGAGGCTTATGTTTTGGATAAGTCTTTGGAAACACTGTTGCGCCCCACTGTCCGTTCTCCTTCTCAGCTGAGGGCATCGCCGCACTTGTTGGATGATGTGAAAGGTGCGCTTTCTTCTCCTCAGTTAGACGTGTCCCCCGTGACCATGTACATGCCCACGGGGTATCCGCTCATTATTATTTCAAGTGATGAATCGTGTGGTTCAAGCAATAGTTCCTTATCCGCGCATGTGTCGCCCGCAGGTGGAAGTGGCATAGAGCCGTCGCCCAACTTCACACCACTAGACTCTGAAGAGGAGACAGAGGAGGATAATTTCATTGTCAAGAGGGTCCCTTGGAAGAAGAACGTTGAGAGTGGCGGTGATGCGGATGGTAGTGCTTTTCAACTTTGCTTGGACCATACCGTGGTGAGTCGCTACTTCCAGAATTATAATCCCATTGAACGTGGCTCTGTTGAACTTTCAGATGCATTCACGCGGGTGGAAGAGAATGTTGTCAACTTGATGGACGTTGTGGAGGGTGATCAGATGCTGAAGACAACTGTTGCTGAGTCTTCTAAGTCCACCGTGATTCCGGAGCTAACGAAGCAGGGGCCTGAGGCGCGTGAGGCCAAAAAGAATAGGTCTAGACGCTCATGGTCTAGGTACCATTCTGCGGATAAAACCTCTAGTGGGAGTTTGTCGTCTCCTTCTGCCAAAAAGGTTCGGTTGGATACCCTGATCACTGATGTGGAGGGTGACTTACTTGGTGAGTGTTTTGCTTTCGCCTTGTTTTGTGGTTGTTTAGTTTTTTTTACTTGTGTTTTCTTTTGCTGCGCAGCTGAACTTATCCCGGGGGTTGATGAGGGTGTTGTGCACAAAGGGGGTGCTCTACAGCTTGCTGAGGGGGAGGGTCAACGGTTACCCCCTTGGAGAGGCAAAAAACTCCGTCGCCGCAGGCGCGGTTACCTACTCCTCCTGTGAGTACGCCACCCCGGGATCCCACGCCCCCAGTATCATCGCCTCCACGCTACCCGACGCCTCCGCCATCTCCGCCCCTACTAATGTGGTGAACTTTGAAGAGCCACAAGGGTTGGAGGTTGATGACTTTCAAGAGAGTGTGACGCCTGAAGATGTGAATGAAGGGCTTGTGTTGGAGACTAGTGGTTTGAAGGATGTGGATACGGGGAAAGAAGTTTTGAATGAGTCCGCTACGTCTGACTCCTTCATGCATGCTCCACTTGGCTCGGGGGGATATAGCTCAGTTGGTAGAGCTCCGCTCTTGCAATTGGGTCGTTGCGATTACAGGTTGCGTCCTTCCCGGTCCTCTCGTACTAGGGAAAGGTCCTCTCAATGCTCTAACGCCCACATTCGGGAGGTGCTGACAAAATCCCTTACCCGCATATCTGTCACACCAAGGATGCGGATAAGGCTTTTGTGCCCGGATGGACTTTGACTAACGGCAGCCACTTACAGACTTGGAGAATTGCCGGGAGTTTCTTGGTAATTCCATACCTCCTGGTGAACATGTTTTTCAGAGAACACGCCCCCGGAATGACTTGTTGAAAGATAACGTTGCAAGTCTGGCCAATTATTTGTCTACTTCGGCCGAGATTGTGCATGAATGCGGCACGCTCTCTCATGACAAGGAGTTGGCCATGGAAGAGAGAGAAAATTTTGAAGAGAAGCGTATGTACACGCAGGAGCGCGAAGAGCAGCTGCGCGAGTTTAAACTGGCTAAATGGAACGTGGTCACCTTCAGGGAAAAGAGAGACAAGGCGGTGAAGCAGCTATCTGAGCGCAAGGCGCAATGTAAATATGCCTGTGCCATGACGAATCAAAAACTTTAGGAAGTCGCTGAACGCGAGCGTAAGGCCAAACAAGGTTATAGTGAGGCATCTACAGAGAACTTGCACCTGCATTAGGTGATAGAGCAACGGGATGTTGCCTTGAACTCTACTCAGGATGTGTTGAAGGCAAAGGATGTTGAGCTAGCCAAGCTAAAGGGCAAGATTGCTAAGTTGGAGACTGATCAGATCCAGCTTGCTAGGGAGAAAGCGGAAATGGAAGGCGACCTCTTGGATGCGCGGGAGAGGCCCGCTTGTTGCAGGAGGATCGCAAGTGGTTGTTCACCACTTGTATCCCTGTGGTTTGATCCGAACTTGTTAATTTTCCTTCTTTCCCCCATGCTTGTTTTTAATGTATATGTGTTGTTTGTAGGTTGCCCACTATTGCAGGAATAGTGATGAGGTCCGCAAGGCGGTGGCTAGGGTAAACGTGGCGTCCAAGCTTGTTGGGCGGAAAGTCGGTTTTATTGAAGGGTACCAGCATGCTAAAGACGGCAAGGCTCTTGAAGACTTCGCGCTATACTAGAAAGATTTGGATGCCGTACTTGCCAAGATGGCTGCTGAGTACGACAATTTTGAGCTTGGGTTGGTGGAATTTGTGGTGAGTGACGAGCAGCGCCCCACTGTATTGGAATTAAAAGATTCATTTGATGCGGGGGAGGGGGACGAACCGGAGGGTAGCGAGAAGCTGGATTTGTCCGGTTCCGATGATGATGATGATGATGATTTTAATGACTCCCCCTCCGCCAGCAAATGCTGAATCATTGTCTTGTGTTTCCATTCTATGTTTGCCTGTCTGTATATAAAACAATTTCTGAAATTATGTGTTAATTGTTGACGTTTATGGCTTTTGAATGAATGGTTTGTAAATAGTTTGTTTTTCCATCGTGTGTATGTTTTTTAATTATGTCATACGTATGTGCTTGGAATGTTAACAGGGATGCGCTTGAACGTCCCTTGAGTTGCCAAACGCTTTAGTGTGTTGTCGCGAAACGACATGGCGATTGTTTGAACGGTAGCCGTAAGTTTAGTGTTGTTTGTTATTGTCAACTTGTTTGAACGAGTTGTCGCGCGTTGGACAATTGTCAGTTTAACTTTGCAGGCATGTATTTCCGTTGTACTTTGCTGTAAAACGTAGTTTAGGTTGCCTTTTAATGTGCGATTGTTTAGGTTAAATGTTGCAATACAACAAGTTTAGGTTGGGTTGTATTTTACTATACAACTTAGTTTAAGGATGCCTTTTACTATGCGGCTTAGTTCGTGGTTGCATTTTATTATGCAACTAAGTTTATGGTTGCATTTTACTATGCAACTTAGTTTATGGTTGCATTTTACTATGCAACTTAGTTTAGGCTGCATTTACTATACAACTTATTTTATGGTTGCATTTTACTATGCAACTTAGTTTAGGTTGCATTTTACTATACAACTTATTTTATAGTTTGCTGTGTGGGGCTCTGTTGGCATGCGGGTTGGTTTTGTTACTAGGATAAAATAAATGACAAGAATGTAATACTTAAAAGCAACCGATTAACTACATTCATTCATCTTTTGTGGCTAAGTGGCCTTCAGTACAATAAAAGGAGTTACATGTAGCATTTTCTTAGTTACGCCGCATTCCATGTTCGTGGCACAACCTTTTCTTCCAAAGTCACCAGTTTTTACGCCCTTTTTCCCAATACTTCAAAGATGCGATAGGGTCCCTCCCAGTTGGGTGTGAGTTTTCCTTGTGGGACTGCGACACTTGCTTCATTGTTGCGGAATGCAGAGTCCCATTTTTGGAAAGCGTTGAGTTTTACCTTAGCGTTGTAATATCGTTCAAGTTGTTTCTTGTAATTGGCCTCTTTGATTGTGGCCCTCTCGTCGCTCTTCCAGAAGGTTAAGATTGAAACGCAGCTCCGCATTGTTGTCTGTGCGGTGTGCGGAGAGGACTCTGGCAGAAGGGAGGCCTATCTTCGCAGGAATCATGGCCTCTAAGCCATAGGTCAGGCTGAATGGGGTTTCGCCGTTGCTTGTTTTTGTGGGTGTGCAGTTCGCCCGTAGCACAATGGGCAACTAATCCGCCCACGCTTTTCCTTTAGTTCCCAATCTGGCCTTTATGCCTTCTACCAAGCTTCGATTGGCGTGTTCCACCTGGCCGTTACCCTGAGGGTATGCGACTGAGGTGAAGACTGGCTGTATATGCAGATCATCATACCATTTTAGTAACCCTTTGTCCACGAATTGAGTGTCGTTGTCTGTGATGCTGGTCAGAGGAAGGATGAAGCGGCAAATGATAAATTCCCAAATGAATTTTTTCACCTGTGCGACGGTGATTTCTACCAGCGGCTTGGCTTCTACCCACTTTGTAAAGTAGTTGGTGGCGACCACTAGGTATTTTCTTTTTCCGGTCGTCATTGGAAACGGCCCCACAATGTCAATCGCCCATTTTTGGAACGACCAGGCGGGTGTTGGGCGCATGGCATTGGCACGAGCCACAGCGGTGTATGACTTTCAGGTAGTCAAGATGCATGCTCGGCCAATAATACCCCGCGTTCATGATTTTGGCCACTACCATGCGCGGCCCTGCATGAAGTCCACAGATTCCTTCGTGTATCTCTCTGATCAAATAATATACATCGTCCGCATCAACACACCTCAGCAGTGGTCCCAGATAAGACTTCCTATATAACACGCCATCTTGCATTTGATACTAAAGAGCTTTGTGTGGTATCTTCCTTGCGTCTGCGCTCTTGTCTGGGAGTATCCCTGTGGTGAGGTATGAAACGATCTGTGTCATCTAGCTGTCAACACTCGTTTGAACGATATTGACTTCCTTGTGTGGAACCGACGGCTCATTCATGACTTCGACACTGACCTCTTTTGCTAAATGACCAAAGCTTGTTGAGGCCATTTTGCTTAGAGCGTCCGCTGGCTTGTTTTGACTGCGGCTGATGTGGCCGATAGTACAAGTTGCGAAATTATTCATCAGCTCTTATTCCCGCTAGAGATACGTGATCATTGATGGGTCTTTGGCTTCATATTTGCTTGTGATTTGGCCGTCTACCAACATGGAGTCGACGTGCGCTGCGACATGCTAGGCACCTATCTTCTGTGCTATGCATAAACCTGCCAAAAGGGCTTCGTACTCGGCTTCGTTATTCGTGGTCTTGAATTCTAGCCGGATTTCATAAGTGAACTCCTCACCTTCTGGGCTTATGATCCGCAAGCCTGCGCCTGCCCTGTCCTCGTTTGATGCTCCGTCAGTGTAGAGTGACTAGACGACTTTCTCATCATTTGTTGCTTGTATTTCTTACTCAACTTTGCATTCTTCTATTTTTTTCAGCCAAAACCTGTCCTTTGATGGCTAGGCGTGTTTTGTAGAAGATGGTATGCTCACCTAGCTCGATTGCTCATTTCACCAATCTTCCTAACAGTTCTGGCTTTGATAGAACATTGTTTAACTTGTAATCACTGAGAACATTGATTGGGTGGCCTTAGAAGTACCTGCGGAGTCTGCGCGAGGCATGGACTAGGCCAGGACCAATTTCTCCATAGTTGAGTACCTTGTTTCAGCATCAATAAGGACCTTGCTGATGTAATAGATTGGGGTCTGGACTAACTTCCTGTCGACTATCAATACTGCGCTAACCGCCTTCTCTGTTGCACAGAGATACAACGTGAGAGGCTCTTTCGGGAGTGGGGCGGTTAGTGTCAGTAGGTCCATTAAGCACTTTTTCATATCTTGGAATGCCCCTTCGGCTTCAGCAGTCCACTTGAATTGATTTTTCTTCAAACAATTTTTCAGAGTCTCTATGAAAGGAATCGACTTGCTGGCATGGTGCGATAGGAATCGGTTGATTGCCACTAAGCGTCCGTTCAGACTTTGCACCTCCTTCAGTGTTGAAGGAGATGGCATTTGCGCGATGGCCTGTATTTTATCTGGGTTCGGGCGGAACCCATCTTTCCGGACAACCACTCCTAGAAACTTTCCCTCTTCCATGCCAAACACGCACTTGCTTGGGTACAGCTCATATGTGTATTTCGCGCAAGCTCTTGAACGTTTCTTTGATATCCTTCAGCATTTGATCATTTTCTCTGCTTTTGAGGACCAGGTCGTCCACATACACTTCCAGATTCTTGCCAATCTGTTTCCCAAACGCGCGGTCCATCAACCGTTGGTATGTGGCGCCTGCATTCTTCAAGCCAAAGGTCATCTTGATGTAGTAGTAAACGCCTTTGTCTATTCAAAAAGCTGTTTTATCTTCATCCTCTAGCGCCATTTGGATCTGATGGTAGCCCTTGTAGGTATCTAGGAAGCATTTGAACTTGAAGGGCGCTAGGGAGTCAATCTTGAGATCGATCTCAGGGAGCGGATAACTGTCTTTTGGGCAAGCTTTGTTTAGGTCTATGTAATCAACACACATCCGCCATTGCTTTTCTTAACCATTACCAGGTTCACCACCCAGGTCTGGTACCTTGTCTCCCGCAAGATTTCTGCTTTCAGTAACTCACCCACTTGCTCGTTCATTGCTTTTGTTTTTTCCGTGCCCATGCTTTTGCGCTTCTGCGTAATGGGCTCCACCGAGCGTTAGGTGTTGAGTTTGTGTTGTGCTAACTCTCGCGGGACCCCCTCCATGTCGGATGGTTGCCATGCGAAAACATCAATGTTCTTTTGGAGCAGCTGTTTCAAATGGTCTCGAATGTTTTCGGAGATGGCGGGCCCCAATGTGATAGTTTGTTCTGGGAATCTTGGGTTCAGGATCCATTTTTCTGGTTCTGTGCGTGGACTGGCTTTGATCATCTTGGCTGGGTGTGAATCCTCTATCATGGCACATTCTCTGTTGGCCCACACGATTGCCACACCTGTTGGAGTGGGGAAACCGATGGCACCATGTGCTGGAGAGGGGACCATGTTGTAGGATTCCATGGAGTCGCGCCCTAAGATGATGTCGTATTTTGATCTTGCTGGAATTACAACGAACGTGATTTCTTCTGTTCTTGAATGGGTTTTATCCCCGAAGGTGAGATGAAAAGAGATCTCCCCCAGCGGAGTTACCACTTCGTTTGAGAAGCCCATGATCGGAGAATTGATGGGGGTGCAGGCGCTCTTTGTCTTCATCATCTAACAAGTTGAAGCATTGCTCGTACATGATGTTAGAGTTGCTTCCGGTGTCCATGAAAGCTCGCGTGTTCTATAATGATCAAAGATAGCTATGACAATGAGTGCGTGGGTGGAGGAGGGTCCTCCTTTGACAATTGGGAAACAGACTTGCTGCTCCTTCCACTCCGCTGTTTGGTCAGTCTTGCGCTTGTTACACCCACGCCTGCCGCCATGGATCATCATGCTTACGTTCTTGATCTTCTTTTGGGGTGGCCCCTCATTTTGTTTACGTTCGAGATTTTTTAGAAGATGTCCAAGTTTCCCGGACTTCAAAGCATTTTCTATCGCGGTCTTGAACTGGAAACAGGTGTCTGTTTCATGACCGATGTCTTGATGGTAGGCACAAAACTTGTTGGGGTTTAGACCATACCTTTTCTTGATGAATCTTGGTTCAGGGAAATCGATGTTTTCTGTTGCCAAGACTTGCGTTGGAGTCTTTGTTAAAGGCGTCCAGGAGTTATGACTGCGCCTTCCCGATTTCTGGTTAGGGGATTGATTTCCCTTGCATTCTGGGTTGCTCCTTGAAGCCTGTTCCAGACGGACCCCTTGCCCTTTCTTTCATTTCTATTGTTTCTGTTTCAGACATATTGAGCTTGGACAACTGTGTATTGCAGGGCATGTACTCTGTTCCAAACATATAGCTCTCTTTCAGTGCGCGCGTAGGTCTTGGCACCCCGCATGATTTCTTCCCAAGTGTTTGGCATTCCAGTGCAACCTGCGAGAGTGCGGATTAGCGGATCACAGCGTACACCTTGTTTAAAAGCTGCTCTCATGAGCTCAAAGTCAATGGTCCCTATCTAAAGAGCTTCTCGGTTGAATATGGTGATGTAGTCTTCAATTGACTCATTATCATGTCTTCACACTTGCAAGATATCAGTGGAGTCTCGTTCTATCATGCGCTTCTGGCTGAAGTGATCAGAGAACTTGTCAGTAAGTTCTTTTAGGCTGTCAATTTTTCCGTTAGGCAGGTTGTCAAACCATACTCACGCAGCACCCGTGAGTATCTGCGCGAACATGTGACACCAGGCTGGCAAGGTCCAACCCGCACATTTCCCTACTATCTCAAAGCTTCGTAGGTGATCGTTAGGGTCACCGGTACCGTCATACTTTCCCAGATTGCTTGGAATCCTGGTCTTTGATTAGGTCCAATGCTTTGAGAAATGCGGGGAGTGAACTTGGACTTCTCGCTTAAAGATGGAGGGTAGTATAGCTGGGTGAGGTCATCTTCGCCGGACAAATAGTGTCCTCACCCAATGGTGTTGGTGAGAGACTGGCTATTGCTACGGTAGAAGTGACTCTGTGACTCATCTGAGTCTTCCCTCCATGTTGGATCTGTGTGTTTGCTTACGCCGCTATGTCTAGGGGTTTTAGAAGGTCCCTCAAAGACAGTGATTGGTCTTCCTTCGCCGTAAGACAGCTGTCTTGAGGTCTCTGTGAGTTACTGTTCTAGAAGCTTCTGCGCATATGCGTGTTTTAGAACCTCCTTTTGCTGGGCAAACCATATCTTGGGACTAACCATCAAAGGGGTATTTCCAGTAGGGGTGCTCTGGTTGTTGTTATCAGTAGCAAAAACAAAAAATGGGGTCTAGCGAGTCACTGAGGACGGCATAGCGTTTTGAACTACTTCATTGATAGTTTCTTGTCTTCCCTGGATGTTGTCAGGCTGGCTGACATCTGCCTGAGCAGCGCCAATGCCTGAGTTATCTCCTGGGAAGGATGGTGGTAGTGGTAGAGAACTCATAGTTAAGTTTTTTTAGAAAGATACAAGTTTATGGAAGAATTGTTGTTCTTAATGCTCTAAATACGGATGGCGCCAATGAAGAAACACCGATATAACAATCAATAATGGACGAGCACAATCAAGAGATAATATTCTATTGCTGGACTAGACAATTACAATAACATAAATTGTTACAGAGTTTCGACTATAATCTATCTTTCTCAACTAATACAAAAATTCTCTAAGTTTTTCTCTGTCAAAGTGTGAATTAATCCTTCTTCTCTGGAAGAAGGGGTATTTATAGGCATCAGAGGCATCCTGTGATTGGCTGGGCTAGGAATGACAGATGTCCTGCGCAGGTCCTACGAGTTTGTAAACCATTGGAGCTTGGGTGTTGTCCTCCTGCGATAGGTCCATGTGTCATGTAATCGTCCTTTTCTGTACCTCGTACCTGCAGGTGATCATGGAGCAGGGAATAACAGCCTCTGATTGGCCGCACGTCCCTTTCTTTGTTAGGTCACAGTTGGCATGTACTAGGTTTCCGTGCACGGGCTTCTAGAAGGTTTAGTCAGCGCTTCTGCTGACGTGTTGTGGAGATGTGGGGTCATGCGCACATGCGAGTACATATTTCTTCAATGAGCTTTAGTTTATGTGTAGTGGTGGGGGTTATGAGGGGGTTATGGTATTAAAATATTAAAAAGTAATAGAAGAGGGGTTATGAGGGGGTTATGGAAAAAGAGGGTGTAGTGGGAATGGGGGTTATGAGGGGGTTATAAATGATTGAGTAATCATTGGTTAATTATTCTTTTCTTATTTAAATAATAATATTAAATAGTTAATAATATTTCATTAAATATAAAAATAATAATAAAAATAAAAATTTAAACTGAAAGTTTATTAAATTAATAAAATAATAACAAAAAATATTTAATATTAAAAAACAATATTTAATAAAAAATAAAAAAAAAATGAATTTCAAACGGTTCCAAACCGTTTGAATTTCAAACGGTTTCCCTCCTATTTCAAAAGTTTGAATTTCAAACTCCCCCCCCCCCCCCAAATGGTCAGTTACACCCTATAAATACAACACTTCCTCCCAATTCTCAGTCACACCTCTTCCTCATCCTCAAAACAATGAATAATATGGTCGGTTTTCAACCAGGAGCTGTCGGACCGTCTAATGTCCGGCAGTACTCTCGCCGGGTCCGGGGACGGGGCCGGCCCCGGAGACTACCATTCACCTCCTCTCCTCCTCCTGCTGCTGCACAACCTCCTCTTCCTCCTCCTCCACAACATTGGTTATATCCCCATCCTCTTCCTGCTGCGGCACCACCAACCTTCACTCCTCCTGCTGCTGCTGCACAACCAACCTTTCCTCCTCCTGAAGTCGATGATGACTTCACGGATGAAGAATGGGTCTGGGCCATGGATTATGCCATGGCTGTTAATGAAATGGACCGACTAATGTTGTCGGCCCCCACCCCCCAGACTGCTGCTGCTATCCCCACCCCCAGACTACCCCCACCCCCTACCACCAGACTACCCCCACCCCCACCACCAGACTATCCCCACCCCCCACCACCAGACTACCCCACCCCGTGAATATGGGGAGCCAACTCCTGAGGACTTAGAAGCCCTCAGGGAAATTGAGGAGGAGGAACGCCTCTGGATCCGACCTACCCCTCCTCGTGAGTACTACTATTTCCCCTCGGATGCGAGATCCGATGGACGGGACAGCTCACATTCCGTATCCCCCGAGTACTACACACTCGAGGACTGGGACAACTACTCTCCATAGTGGAGATTATCTAGTGTTTAAATAAGTAATTTAGGAATATGTAATGTTTAAATAAGTAATTTAGGAAGTGTGTTTTAATATTAGTTGTAACTTTCTTTTTAATGTAATGTAATGGTTTAAATTTTAACTATTGTGTATTCCGTTTACATAAACTAACATGAAACACAAAAACTAGTTGTAACATTCAAACCTTAAATATTAAAACATTAAACATTACAAATAAAACACTAACATAAAACATAATATTAAACCACTAAAACCTTAAACATTAAACAAAATAAAAACGCATCATAGACCAGGACAAAAGATTGGTGATGTTGAAGTCGCTGTCGTAGCGTTGAAGATAAGCGTCGTGTGTCAGTTGAATTGCCATCTGTTGGCTAACGCCAGGGTGCGCCTGCATCGTCGCTTCATAGACTGTGTGCCATCTCCTACAGTTATTTTGTATGGCAGACCACTTAGTGGTGATCTGGTCGACAGTACGGTTATCCGTTTCGGTAATTCGGTTGAACTCCTCCAATACATTGCGCCAAAAATGCTCCCTATTGTTCTGCGGATTCTCCTTGGTGTTGATCCACGCCCTCACCAACTCGAGTTGATCTTGGTTAGTCCACGCTGCCATTGGTTTGGTTTTGGGTTTGTATTTGGTAGAAAAAGAGTATGTGTTTGTGTTGTTTGTGTATGATGTATGTTTATATATAGATAAGAGATTGTGAAATTAAAAAAAAAAGGAAAACAAACGTTTGACAACGGTCAAATTTACAAAACCAAGACAAAACCATTTCAAAACGCCCGCTATCACCAAAACGCTGCCACCATAAACCGCCCTATAGCGCCCCGGGGGGCGGTGTTCCCGGGCGCTATAGGGTATAAAACGCCCACATAACCCCCCACTACACACAACCTTATAAAAATTAGTCACTTAAGGTGAATTTAAAATAAATTAAAAATCTACAACTTATCCTCAAGTTGATGTGTCTTTTATAACAATGGATAACTCGTTGTTGACTTGAGAATTTGAAGTTTGCCTTGTTAGTTGGCCAAGGCATTCTACTGTAGAATTGAGCATCGACTCTGATTCCTTTATTCTCGTGATCTTTATCGTTTTATCTTGTATGATACCACGTATAGAGGCTATCATATCATATATAGGCTATTACAACACTAGATTTGTAACACCTCTGATGGTGTGATAAGTCCATAACTTATCCTTTGTTCGTGTTCTCAAAACAGCATTTGATAATTTGATATTTGATACGATAGTGACCATTTGATATTTGGTATTTGAGATATCTGATTTGGTGATTGGTGGTACATGTGATTTTTGAACGGATTTAATTTTATGAAAATGAGATTATTATTTTTAGGGAATAATATGTTTTACATATTTGCCACTTTCTATAGCTGATTTTTTTTTTTTTTTTTTTGAGAAACAAATAGTTTATTGTCGACATCACTTATGATTTTCTTTGCTCCAAAATGCATAGCCACATGATTTTGGTCCCACATCATCTTATTGATGTTACAATTGCCTCAAATCTTATACTAAAAGAAAAAACAAACAAAATCAAAACCAATAGTTTCATATTCAATTTGCTGCCTCGGCCAATGAAAAACCATTTTCATAACTACATAATAAATAAATATTGAAGCATGTGTCCAAGAGAGGTGGGTCATAGAGTAACGATCCACAAACACCTCAACCAAGCACATAATTCCTACAAAATTTGCGCATAAGTGGATTTTTTTGTCTCACACGTATCATCTATGAAAGAACTTAACACTGTCAAAGCTTGAAGATAAAATCTACGTGAGCCGGACTCAATTTTCTCATATTGGTAAGGGCTGGAAGATCAAATCCGGTTGGACCAAACTCAATCCATATTAAAATTACCTACAAAAACGCAAACTTACATCACTAAGACCAAAGACGGTAGGGGCGGGAGAAACCCCTAGCCCTCACTCACCTTCGCCACTAGAACTAAAATAGGGAGTAGTATGAAACAATCTAAACATTTTTTTTAACATAGTCGTGACATGTATTCCGACTTTGTGGTGCAAATGTTGACACATGACACAGATGACCTGAGGGAGTCACGGACGATACGAGTATAAATGAGTTGAACCGCTTGTAACCTCTCGGAGTTCAACTTGGTAATAATTTAAACAAACCCAAGTTGAACCCGAGTCTCGTAAGGTTACGGATCTACTCGGTATGTTATATGTGATGATAATCATTTGATATTTTTATGTTTGTAAGTAACTAAAATTTTCATAGGAAGTTAAAGTAACACATATAACAAGTCTCTTTAACAACATATTGAAAAAACATTAACATAACAAACATATTAAATCTTAGCCATCTCATTCCTCAAAGCATTGGCCCTAACCAAACTCCCAATTGTATTAACAGCAAGCTTCAAATCATCCAATGGATTCCCAGGCACCACCGTCTTGTACAAATAGCTATCGAATGTCATCTTCTGAACATACTCGTCGGCGCACATCTCGACGAACGCCTCCCTAGCTGGATTCGACCGATAGAACACCTTCTGCAAGATATCCAACACCTTGTATGTTGGCCAGTAAGTTTTGTCCCATTTCTGCAAGTAATTCCTCAAATCCGATTCGTCCACCATTCGCGTTCCATTCTCCGATCCAGCCACTATGGCCTCGGCGCACATCCGCCCACTCTTGGCCGCAAAATAAATTCCCTCACCAGAACATTTGGTGACATACCCAGCAGCATCCCCAACCAGGGCGACTCTGTTAGAAAGTCGCCTTGGGCGAGGGTGCTCTGGAATAGGGTGGGCCTCCACGCGGATAATTTTTCCACCTTGGATTTTGTCACGTGCCCTTAAGCGTGTGGCAAGTTGGAACTTTTTTATGTCAGGTTTATGTGTGACCGTGCCGGTACCAACCGCCACGTGGTCACATTTAGGGAAAACCCAGCCGTAGAAGTCAGGGGAGACATCGTCTCCCACGTACATCTCGGCTAGGTTTTCATAATAAACCATTTTGTCATCGGGGATTTTGATGCGTTCCTGAAACGCAATCGCATACTCATAATCCCCGGCGTCAATTGACTTCGCGACACGAGAATTGGCACCATCAGCGCCAATTATCGCGTCGACCTCCATGGTCATTTTTGTGCCCGTGGACCCCGCTTTACCATCGTACGCGTTGTAATGAACAACATACGGCGCGTACTTGTCAATCGGTTTGTCCATTTTAACAAACAAACCATTGACAATGGTCGCGCCAGCATCCCTGGCGCGATCACGCAGGTACGCGTCGAGAACTTCTCGACGCACCATTCCGATATACTCATGCGGTTTCAAAGTCCGCCCGATATCGACCGCCACATTCGATGGCGATATCATCTTCATTTTCGTAACCCTGCGGTCAATAATATCCAACGGTAAGTCAAATTCACCAACCATACATAACGGAATTGCACCGCCACAAGGCTTGGCATTGTCCATTTTTCGCTCGATTAAAATCGTTTCGATGCCGCCTTTGGCAAGCGTTTCAGCGGCGGCCCCACCAGCAGGGCCGCCGCCAATGACCGCAACGCGAAGGTTGCGGCCAGTGATTTTGGGGCTAGATTTACTAGCAATAATATTGTGGCGGAGGTATTGGAGGGGTTTGGAGGGAAGAGTGATGGTTGAATGGTGGTTTTCTAGTGATGATTGGCGGAGTCCAATGAAGGATTTGAGTGTTATGGAGGCCATGATGGTGGTGGTTTGTGGTGGTGAGATACAAGTGAAGTGTGGTGTGTTTAAGTGTTTGGTTTTTTTTTTTTAAGATTTTGTTGGATGTGGTTTTGGATATTGTGGTGGTTGTGACCGTTGGATTTGAGGAGGGAAGGGTTTGGATTTGTTGTGGATAGAATGGAGGGATTATGTTTTATTTTGGTTTGGAAGACGAGTGTTTTGTACCTAAAAAATGTTTTATGGTTGGTTGGTTGGTTATTTATTGTGGTAGTAATGTTAAGTAAGCCAATGATCTCCAGCTCAGCTGGTTTGAGGTAGGGTGGGTTTTCCCTTAGGGGTTCCCATCCTGGGGGGAGGTCACAGGTTCGATTCATGCACACCACAAAAAAATTCCCCGTGACGGTTTGAGCTTAGGCAAGGAGGACACCAGTGTATGGGTAGGGATTCGAACTTGGGACCAATAGGTTAGGGTTGTACAAGGATTTCCATTGATCTAAACCTTTCAAAAAAAAAGTAATGTTAAGTAAATGTGGAAGGTTTTGCTATCAACTTTTTAAAATGATATGACCATTATTTTTTTTTCACCAGTATACTTTATGGTATAAAGAAATCACTTAAATTTTTTTTTGAACGACGATTACTTTATAGCTGAGAAATCATTTAAATTACTTTCAATTTATGTAGACACACTTTAATTAATGTTTTAAATCTGGTTGTGTTTTAGGTCGAAACATAAAGTATACCAGTGAACTGTCTGAGGATCCGGTTTGACGTTCGGTCCGATTCTGAAAACCTTGTGTACAACTCAGAAACAATAACTATCACAGAGTGAGAGGCCGGAAAATAGCCACGTAGTTGAGGTACTTCACTATGATTAGTTGTCAATTTGTGGCTACCACTTTACTTTGAAGTTTTATAATTTTGTTTTATTTATTATTTTTTTCGAACGCCAAATATAATTTTATTTACTTTTGTCCATTTGCAGACATTTTTTAAAATTGTTATTTAAAATCCATAGATTCTATATTATTTTTAGGTTTTCAACATAAAAATGTTATGTTGTGACCATTAAACAAGAGGCCTGCCTGGCCAATGATCTCCAGCCCAGCTGGTTTGAGGTGGGAAGGTTTACCTCCTTGGAGGGTTCCTGCCCGGGTTTGGTCTCAGGTTCGATTCCCACGTTTGACCAAAAAAATAACCGTTGGGTTTGAAAGGAGAAACCCGTGTGGTTCTTATGGGATTCGATCCTGGGCAGTGGTCGCTTTGCAACACGGGATTTACCGCTGAAACACTACTCTCCAAAAAAAAAAAAAACAAGAGGCCTAGCTCACGCGATGCAATGAGGAAATGCAAGGTGTGGTTTAAAGTGTTAATAATAATAATAACAACAATAATTATAATATTAATCATCCAAGGTGCAATAAATCTGGGAAGATATAGCCTATGTAATTTGCAAAAATCTGAATCATACATTTGGAGTCGATGAACCAGTAGATTCTAACTCGTTAACCACAAAATGCATTCAGGAATTTAATTTGATGTAAAATGGCGATATCTACAAAATTTGAGTGTTGCAATCAACAAAATGATATATGTTCATTTGCAATCTGACACGTTACAAAATTCAAGTTGTAATATGACCTAGCTAACACTCAAGTTTCAAATGAATAGCACTGACAAGAAGTTGTTGTTGATGACGATGTACACAACCAAATTGTAGTTGATCTGTTTGTTAACACCTTCTTTTGTTACCTTGTGACTTGCAACGATGTTAGCTTTGACATAACTTGAAATGTATAGACTTAATTATGGGCCGAGTTAAAGAAAGATATGCTTAGCATAAGATCTATAACAAAAGCGGGAACTAAAAGTATACTATAGAATCTCATTACATAAACTAGTTTTTATATTTTAAAGAGCAGCCAATGTAAATTATAACGTTTGATATTTGTAATTAACGAGTTAACGTCAACCCGCGCGTTGCTGCGGGATGTTGGTCATGAGTGTCTTTAGTATCAATATATGAGATACGAAAATTGTTAGTTATATGCAATGTAATTTCTCATTTGCTAAACTTGAAACCAATTAGCTTCTGGTGTAAGCTTGAAATGAATGTACTGAAATCCAAGTTAATAGATTGTTCATTCGAATATGCAATTCCATTTAGACACATATGCACAGTCCAAATAAACCAACATCATTTTATGTATTGTTGACATAAGGCACTAATACATAACTTTTGTAAGCATGTGACATCTAATTATACATCAAGTGTTGCGACCACTTGACTATAATATACATGAAGTTTATCCAATTAGGATACCACGAAAGCATATGAATGTTGATATATATGATGATGCACAAAATGTTGATTGCTCTTTCTAATATTTGCATGAAAGAAAATCAATTACAAAACCAAATAAGAAACAAAATAAAATATGTTCAATGGAGAAGTGGACAATTGAAGTGTCATACCAAAATCAAAAAGTGATACCACTTAACATAGGTCGAGTACAACACTCATGTAAGCCTAACTGCCTAAGATCACTGCAAATGCATCAATAAATATGGAATCAATAATTTATTTGTACAAAAGCAATATGGTCGAGTTTTAGGAATCAAACAACAAAAATTATTAAGATAACACCAATAAATGTTTCACATCTTAATAAATTATAAAGTCAAAGGAACAAAAGTATAGCATTGTGCAAAAGTCTTACATATCAGTTACTTTACGCCAATTTGGTACTACTTGTAATTGATAGAAGATGCAGTTATTAATCAAGTGTTATGCAATCATTATTGAAACTTGAAGATGGTAACACATTAGTTTAACTTTAAGTTGTACTTTGATGAAATATACAAAAAATGTGATTTTTTGGTCATTCAAAGGTAATTCAAATCATACATAAAAATGTGAGTTTTTAACTTACCAACATCACATTTTGCAGATGGTAAAACATTAGTTTAAGTTGCAGCTACTGAGTGGTCACACACAAAAAAAAAATTTAAGTGACATGTAACATGTTTAATCATTGCCTGTGTGTTCTTGATATGCTCTTCTCACTTCTCAGAGTCTAAAATGAATGAACAATTTGTGGCTGCATGTTTCTATACAGACATGTTCTAGTCAGGCAAGTGTTGAAAGGATCACTACATTGAATTTATAAAAATTTAATACATCTTAAAAAGGTAAGTATGCAACAAAAATTGTGGCAGAGTAAGTGGTGAAAAGATCTCTACATTAAGGTCTGGACTCCAGCCCTTTCTTTACCAAGAGGATTAAATATGTTGATAAATGAACATGGGAATTCGCTTAATGTATGTTCCAAACTATTGTTCGGTTGTATACCTTAGATACAATGATGACAAAAATCCCCTTTGGAAGGTCTAAGGAAACAGTATGCATCCCAACCCAAATCTACATGGCTTAAATAAAACACAACCCAAATTGAGCCGTTTGAAATTATACCCAACCCAAATCTCCATGTTTTAAATAAACCACCACCCAAATTGACCTGTTCAAAATTATACCCAACCAAATCACCATGTTTTAAATAAACACGGCCCAAGTTGAAATGATGACCGTGTGGCTAATGTGTAATATTGATTAGCATAAGTATGGCACTAAATGAACAACATGAAGGGAATAATAGAAAGGAAAGGATGTGTTATCGTAAAAAAAACATAATCAAAAAGAGAAGATTTATAGTGATAGCAAATGAACACATGGTGTATGCACATACTATACTAAAAAACAGACTATGAAGTAAAGGGTCATCTGGCTTACCGGTGATTTCAAACAGTAGTCTATTTATAAAGAGTAACATATGTGTTCTTATTAAATGTACTACAAGAAATAAACAGTGGTTGATAATATAGAAGATAGTCAATATCAAAGTAAAACATACGGTGACAATTAAATGGTATAGGACTAATTATAACCCAATATATGCAAATATCGAAGCAAAACAATCAAGCAAAAGTTGGTAGTGTAGGCATGTACATACTATATGAAAGTAAAAAAACAAAACAGAAATGTATTAATTTTAAATGTATTTGTTAGGACACTGTAAATTTTTAACACAAACCAAAATTAACCACAACTAAACAATAACAATGGAAAAGAAACCAAAATTATCAATGATTTCTAAGGCCATTGTAAGGCAAATTAAGATCATTAATTTGTATCAATAAATCATAGGTTATTTTCAGAAAATCACTAATATCTCTTTAAAGTGAATCTAGATCATATTAAAATATTTATTAGTAAAACAGATATGTAATGCGTTTGGGGTATCAAATTTTGAGTTTACTAAAACATACAAACATTTAGTCAAACGAATATGCATAATCTAAAACCAATAACATGTGCATAAGTTAAAAATCAAAATAGGAACAGTTATAGAGTACTTAATTGTTTAATTGGGACTGTGTAACTAATTGAGAACCAAACTGTAAACATGAAACAGAATTGAACCCAGGTAATAATTGAAATGGCAAAAACGGATTGAATATTGTTACAACTGATATGGGATAAAATATAACCCTAATTGCGATTAAAGAAGTAAGAAACAGAAAATGGGTGAATAGGGTAAAATTTTGTTACCTATATTGCGAATATGATGAATGGGTTGGTGTAGAAAAAACTGAGAAGGGGATTGCCGGATTGGTTTCTTTTGAAGAATTACTGAAGAAAAGGATGATGTTGGGAGAATGAAAAGGAAGAAGGGCTATAATATAATATTAAGGAAAACGGTTACCATAACCGTAGGGCGTGACGAACGGCGCTGTAACGGAAATTAGGATCAATGTTAAGTTACTTTTTGTAGTGATATATAATAATTTTATGTCTAAATGTAAAGTTCTAGTAATCTATCTATATAATAATTGAGGTGAGATTGGGTTGAATGAAGGCCTTAGAGAGTGTTTGAGGTACCCATTTTCAATATGGAGCTCCAACTAGTTTCCTATAAATACTCTTTCTAAATTTTATTTCTACATTCATACATTCTTCCATTACACTCCTCCAATACCTAACTAACAAATCTTCCAATTAACATTATTCACTCTTCTTTTTATTCACTCTTCATTCTAGGTATGTTTTCTTTTTCATTTGGATCGAAGCAAGATCAACCATTGTAACGTTTTCCTATTCGTAAACGTTAAATATAGCCAACAAAAATGGATTTCAAACCTGTAAAACTTTTAGTGATAATATGGAACCAGTTAACGATTTGTGGAACAAGTCCATATTGTCATCGTTTTTATTATTAACGCATGGCTATCTGTAAACAATATTTAATATGTAACCATTTTCATATTTGAAGAGAAAATCTTCATTCTCAGCGTTTTAATTAAATATGGACGTGTTGAATACAATCCGCAATATGGAAGCAAGATCAGATTTTTAAGTCAATAATTGTATATGAAACGGAACAAATATATTAACTGTTGTTTGATCTTTTTTTCATTTGATATCCAAAGAGGATTCATTGTCATCTTTATGTTTATGAGTCATATATGATATGCCGCGAATGTTTTGATCGTTTTGTCATTTGAATGCTAGACTACCATCCGAATACAAAGCTGCGAATATGGCTTATCACAAGGGAGAGCAATTCTTCAAGGTCATGCATGATCCTTCCGCAAGAGTTTTGGTATGATTGTAATTTTCGTTTTGATAATTATCTTTGTTAACTTTAAGCAAACTGATTAGTTAAGTCTCCATTGATAATCAAATAGCATTACAAGATAAAACTGGGTAGAAAAAAACCGGTTTCGGGTTTTAGGTGAGTTGGGTGTACCCTGACCGTACCCTACGCCCTACGGGTAGGGTCGGGTTCGGGTATTAAATATCCGGGTTTTAAAATACCCTGGTTCGGGTATTTTTTCGGGTTCGGATACGGGTATTTTATGCACCTCTAATACCAACTGCTACGAGCTCAACAACACTCCAACAACCCATCTAAAAAAACGTAGCCCAATCATAAAAAAAATAACCACAAGCAATTAGGAAACATTTATATGAATTATACGTTTAACATCAAATTGTAGATACATATATTTCAACAGTTATGTACTATGTTGTTTACGATCATTTACATTATGGTTCACAAATGTTGATATGCCCTAAATTATACATATTTTACTTATTAGATTTGGATACTTTTTTACTGATTAATAGGTTTGGATAAATACTTATTTCCTCGTATTAAACTTGCATGTATAAATTCTCACAACACAATAGAATGAACAAAGAAAAATACTTAAAAGAAATACTGATACTAACACGACTATATTATTTCAAAAGACATAGCCGTATGATCTCAAAGAAGACATACCATGATGATTATAACACGCAAAGACATATGATTAAATTTAAAAAACAGACGACTAAGTAAATCCATCGTTATGATGTAGTTTTTTTCTTTACCGTACCTAGATGGTACGAATCCTTTCAAAGATGACTAGTTTTGCGTTATGTGAAACTACTTTTATTTTTCAACATAGTGTTTTCTTTAAATTTGGTTCCTTTAATCCGTTTCCATGACTTTGTTTGTATAGGATTCCTTACATTTAGTTTAATTATTTATTATTTGTAACTAACTAGTGAAGGGGATACATATGTTTTTGAATGTTCAATTTACTTGATGCTAAGGTAACCTTATGCTATGTTAATAGCTAGCTTTTGTTATGTTTTTGTTTGCATATCACAATTGTTGCACGATGTGGTAGATGGTATTGAAGTAATTAAATGATTTGCTTTTGAACTTAAATTCATCTTTTTATATCATTTCTATTAGTTTCATTTCTTTGATTTGATAAATGACGTGACATGCATGAACTTAAACGTGTATGTTTAAATTAGCTTGATATCAATAAACCCCTATCTTTCTTAGGCTAGATATCAACGCCATCTCAAAAGTGATTAGAATAAAGTCTCTTCAATAACTACTAGGAAATAAAATAAAGTCTCTTCAATCATTACCACTCATTTATTTAATTTATTTTTAAATTTACTTTTTGTTAAATAAAAATAAAAATTAAATTGCAACTAATAAAATTTAAATTAAATAAAAGAAAGATAATATTTAAATAAAATTAAAAAAAGATAACATTTAAATTAAATTAAAAACATAACATTTAAATTAACTCAAAATTAACTATACTACTCATCATCATCATCCTCCTCCTCCTCCTCCTCCTCCTTCTATTTATCAAACGATCCAACCATAGATGCTCAACCAAATCCGCTCAAAGATCCAAGTGTGTGTCCTATTTCTTATTTTCAACTGGATAGTTTATTTCTCAGCATACTAGTATTACATAACATGATTTTGGAATACACAAGCCGAGCCATTTGTGCTAACTTTGACAATACCATTCAGCCGGTATCAAACCCAATTGGATAGTTTCTCTCTAAGCATATGTTAAAACTGGGTTTGATGTCGGCTAAACGGTATTGTCAAAGTCGGCACAAATGGCTCGGCCTGTGTATTCCAAAATCATGTTATGTAATATGATGCAAGTATACATTATATCGGTCAAGTTATTCTACACAATGTAACAAAAATGAGAAGGGTGAGAAGGATACAAAAAACACAATAAATCATGAAATATGACACAATGAGCCATAAAATATAACACATTGCCAAAAAGTATAACACAATGCTGAAGAAAAAAGACACAATGAATTGAAAAAATGACACAATGGTGAAAATAAGAAAAAGACACAATGCTACATAAAAGATACAATGATATAATGTATATTCTAAAAACTTCAAGCTAAAACCCCAAAAACTAATGAAGGGATAGGGAGCCTAATCCAGGTGGAGGTTGCCAAATGATAAGCAACACACAACAACTGATAAGCGCGTGCACCCACGCGCGGAATCTCCCCTTGTCACTTTTGGTACGAGGTGCAGAAGATAACAAAAGGAAGATTCAGCAGGATCTCTGACAGAGTACGCGCCAATAGGAGGGCGACAAGTGGCAAAGGTGGTACAACCACTACTGACAAGAACGGCGACATGACTGTGCCCACGCTTCCACCATGCCGTCGTCAACAGTAACCAGCAGACATCCCTTGCTACTGCCAGACGTCACATCAAGTGGCAGGGGCATGGTCAACGACTGTATCCAGGATGAGGCCGTCGTCCGCCAGTCAGAGGCTGCCACGTGTCCGCCTCGAGCAACAATCGTGCTGCAACCTGACGTCATCCACAGTGATTTGCCTTTCCCGCCACTTTTCTGAAGAACCTGGTCTTGGGCTTCTGGTTGGGCCCAAGTGGGGATAACTTCTCGTGGGCTTCTCTCTTAGGCCCAAGAGTTCCCTTATAAATAAGAATAGTCATCTCCTTGCTAGAGGATCCGAAATTATTCATTGTAACCTAGCACTAGTCTCTTATAACTCTCTATATTTGATCATTAATAACATTCCGGCCAGTTACAGTGGACGTAGGTCATATTCCGACCGAACCACTTACATCTCGTGTCTCTACTCATTAAACTCACACGTACACACCTACTCTTTACTCTCACTCGGGTCCAACCTTGAGGTGTGGGTAAAGGATTATTCTTGACGTTACATAAGTATAAACCACACGGAGATTAGTGATAATCCCCGTGATACTTATTGTTTCTTCATTGGCGCCATCCAACGGTTAGAACAGCTCTTTTCTTCATCTTTTAAACCCACCCATGGCTGAACCCAACCCTAACACTTCTGTCATTAACCGGGCCGGGGAAGTTGACACTCAACCCCCGGAGAACCAAACCACACCATGCACTGTCGTCAAACAACCCACCTCACGACTCGAGAAACCAGTTCTCGAGGTCCGTGACGTGGACTCCGACGATAATAGTGGTGCCAGTTCAGAGGAGGACCCAGACCAGTGGCTCCTCCGTCAAAACACCAAGAGTGCTGCGATCTACCAGCGAAAACTCTTACAACAATCCAAAAAGAAGGGCAAAGCCCTCACTTATGATACTCCGTCAAAAAAGGGGTATAGAAAAAAGGACTCGGTCGATCATGATGATGGTCGTAGTGGGGAGCTCGACGGAGACGCCAGAGCTCGGGGCTACGCAAAATCACGTGATGAATCTGATGGCTACGAGTCGTCTAGCAGTGACTCCAGCCACAAAGGAAAGAAACATACTCATCGTTCGCGCCACAACGACGAGGATGATGACTTGGTCAAGCCATTCAGACCAAAGTCTTTCGCTGAAAAATCAAAGTTCGTCGCCCGCATAGCGACAGCCAAAATCCCAAGGAAAGCTAAGCTTCCTAGCAGTATCGGTAGATACAATGGCCTGCGTGACCCTGATGATCATGTTCATGATTTTGAATGCGCAGGAATGTCGGTCGACTGGCCCGTCCAAGTCTGGTGCCACTTATTCGCCCAAACCTTGACGGGCGCAGCTAGGGTCTGGTTCGACAACCTCCCCGCGGGGAGCATTAAAGACTTTGATGACCTCACCGATAAATTCGGTAGTCATTTCTCACACTTGCGCAAGCACAAAAAAGACAAGGCGCACATCCTGTTGTGCCGCCGACATGATCACGAGTCAATAGAGGATTTCATCGTCCGGTTCAACAAAGAAGCTTTGCAAATAGGCTGTGGGGAGGAACTCACGCGGGCAGCGTTCATACATAACGTGCGCAGCCCGGAGCTCATGAAGTGCCTTACAGGCAAAAATGGCATTCCGGAGTCCTGGGACGAACTCGTCCACTTCGCCAATATATACGCTTCCTCCGAGAGATCCTTCAGCCAGATGCATGGCTCCCAACCGCAACACCATAATAATAATAGTAATAAACACAAAAACAAATCTGTTTGGAGCCGCATCTCAGGCACCGCTGACGAGGGAAAGTACTCCCCCCGCTGGTGATGCCCGCCAAATCATCAGCCCAAAACAATCACGGGACCAGCGTGGACACTCCAAGAAAAACGACGATTGGACCCCACTAACAAAGACACCATCTCAGGTTCTAAAAACCGAGCAGGTCACATTGAAGGAGCCCAATCCCCTTGGGAAAAGAAGGAACGTAGACAGAAGCAAGTTCTATGAGTATCACAATGACTTCGGTCATCTCACAGACAACTGTTATAGCTTGAAGATGGAGATCGAGGCCACGCTGAAGTCTGCTCAGCTCAGTCATTTAGTAAAGAACGTCCACCGCACTGGTAAGGGTCAGGTAGGAGACGAAAATCAAGCGGAGGGGTCACAGAAGAAAATCCGCGACCTCAACACTCATGCCGCCACGCTCATCCCTCGTCATCACTGCAACATGACAAGGCGTGGGAAAAACTACCAGCACGGAAAGCGCACCCGCGCACAACCAAGTGATGACTCATGGAAAGAGGTCGATGTCCTCATGCCCAAAATCCGGGGCGGCGCTTCCTGTACTGCCCCACTAGTCATAACCGCGGTCTTTGGACATTACCGCACGCGGTACATGTTCCTGGACGGCGGCAGCAGCACTGACATCATGTATGAGCAGTGTTTTCAACAGCTAGACGAGGAAGACAAAGCGAAGCTTGTACCAGTCAATAAAGCTATCTCTGGTTTCATTCATGAGACTATCAAGCCGCGGGGCATGCTTTCCATGCCAGTCACATGGTCTGACGGCACCCATGAACGCACGGAGATATGCGACTTCATGGTCTTGCCAGCCACCTCCAATCATGATATACTCTTGGGTCGGAAAGGCATCGCGCGCTTTAACGCCAATGCTTCCACGGCGCACGCGATGGTTGGCTTCCCAACCAGAACAGGCATTGCTTTCATCCGGGGTAACAAAGACTGTCATGTGCCAGAAACCGCCAAACCCCCAAAAATGGTCAAGACAAGCGCCCGCACTGAGCCAGAAAAATGGGTACTCAACCCTAAATTTCCGGAGCAAACGGTGGTCATTGGCCATGAAATCTCCGAGACCATACGCAATCATCTGAAACAGCTCCTAATTAGCAACATGGATGTCTTCGCCTGGCAACCGACAAATATGGTCGGCGTCCCTCGCGAAATAGCGGAATACAGACTCAACGTCTACCGCTCCATAGAGCCAATAGTGCAAAAGAAGCGCAGTATGGGCCCGGAGAAAACAAAGGCCATGAATGAACAAGTCGCCGAGCTGCTCAACGCGGGCATTCTCCGCCCCATCAGGTACCAAACTTGGGTGGCCAATCCTGTCATGGTCACAAAAGCTAATGGAGGGTGGCGCATGTGCGTCGATTACAAGGACATCAACAAGGCGTGTCCTAAGGATTGTTATCCTTTACCGGAAATCGATCTAAAAGTGGATTCTCTCGCCCCTTATCGCTTCAAGTGTTTCTTGGACGAGTATAAAGGGTACCACCAGATTCAGATGGCCAAAGAAGACGAAGACAAGACAGCGTTCCGCACCGACACGGGCATCTTCTGCTACACCAAGATGCCCTTCGGCTTAAAAAATGCGGGCGCCACATACCAACGCCTTATGGACACGGCCTTTATCAACGAAACCGGCGTACGGCTTGAAGTGTACGTCGATGATCTTGTAATCAAAAGCAAGGAAGAGGTTGACATGCTCCGGGATATTCAGCAAACGTTCAATCAGCTGCGTAAAGTGCGCATGAAATTGAACCCGAGCAAATGTTCATTCGGGATGGAAGAGGGCAAGTTCCTGGGCGTCATAGTGACGCGGGATGGTTTCCGCTCCAACCCAGAAAAGGTGCAAGCCATCGAAAGAATGCCGTCACCCGCCTCCGTCAAAGAGGTACAAACATTGATGGGCCGCCTCGTTGCCCTCAACCGATTTCTGTCCAACTATGCTTCAAAGTCGTTCCCGTTCGTGGATACTTTGAAGAACTGTTTGAAAAAGAGCAACTTCCGCTGGACCCCAGAGGCGGAATCAGCATTCCAAGCAATGACGCAGTGCCTAATGAACCTTCCAACACTAACAACGCCTCTTCCCAAAGAACCGCTCACGCTCTACTTGTCCGTCACCGAGCGGGCAATAGGCACGGTCCTAATGGTTGATCGCAAGGGCGTGCAAACACCGATCTATTACATCAACCCCACGGGCTGTTTCTCGAGCCTCAACATCAGAGCGCTCCTTGGCCTCCCTTTCCTTTAAAAGGCGAGCTTTCTCCTCCAAGAACTGCTGCTCTTGGAGGCGCAGGCGCTCCGCTTCAGCTTGTTTCTCCGCCTCAGCTTTCTTACGAGCTTCATTGGCGGTAGCAATCTTCTCGGCCTCGGCCCTCCAAAGGGCTTCACTGGCCGCCTCCTGTTTCTGCGCCTCCTCCTTTTCCCTCCAAAGCCTTTCCTCTTCCATCCTAGCCGCCTCCGCAGACGGAGACGTAGGAGGAGGAGGAGGAGGGACAATCTTGGGCGCAACTGCAACAAAGAAAAGACAAATATACTGAAGGAGGAACAGAGAAAACACTTGGAAAAGACAACAAAACAAAACTTACCAGATGCTTTCTTCTTAATCAGCTTCTGAAACAGAGGCTGACGAGTAGGGGCAGCGCCAATGCCTATAGAGAACACAGGCGCGACCCCCCCTTGCGCTCCACTGGAGGAAGTAGACTTGCCCTTACTACCATCCCCAAGGGTAGTCTCAGGGGCAACAACTTCCTCAGAGGCCAGGGATGCGCCTCCATCTCCCTCAACATCAGCTGGATCAGTGTAAGCCCCCTTTGAGCCAGCAGCGCTGCTGGCAGTTGTGCTAACAGGGCGCTTCATTTTCTTCTTCTGTAATTTGGACGAGTCATCCTCATCCTCATATTCAGAAGGCGGCCCATCTTGCCCCCGACGCTTAATAAATTCCCCTACTACAGCGGAAGACTCCGAGTCAGAGCTTGAAATAGGCTTCAATGGATATCTATGTCGCCGCGGAGCGTGTTTCCAACGACCACGCCCCGCAGAGGCCTTAGGAGGCTGAACAACCTCTACTGAAGAATCAGTAGAGTCGTCGCCAAAAAGGCTAGCAAACAAAGGATAGAAAGGCTCACCAGTAGTACCATACTGCTTGGGCGCGCTGTTGGGGTCTGAATAGTAGAAGCGGTCAACAAACTCCTACAAACAGGAAGCTTGACCCTCAGCCAACGCCCGCCATTTGATGCCCTTCTCCTCGTGGGTGGCATAGAACTGGAACTTGCTCATACCTACAATTGCATACAGTTAGTAAAACTTCTCGAAGGAAACAAACACAAGCAAGGGAAACCACTTACCTTCTGGATACCAAAGCGGCTCATGCCCAGCAGGAGGAAAATTCCCTCCGTCAAATTCTTGAACTCCAACCTAGTAGCGTTGGAGGTAAGGGTGACAAACCAAGGCTGCGCCTTGTAATCCTTTAACACTGCCATATCCGCCACCCGCTGCCTGTCAATAATCATCTTCCATGGCAAGCCCACAGGGATGACACCCCTCTTAACAAAGAAAAATTTCTCCTTCGCCCAATGCAAGGACTTGGGAGTGTTGGTGGCCATCGGCGGCTCCTTGGGGCGAGGTTTAAAAGAGAACCACATCTCGTCCCGCGCAAGGAAATAAAACACGTTGAACCGCTCTACAGTGGGTTCAACGTCCAAGGCGCGGCAGGATGCCTCAAAATGAACTAACCTCAGCATACCGAAGGCGGTTAGTTGTGTGGGCCCAACGCCATAAGCCACCAGGGCATCTATCTGGAAGTGGGTACAAGGCAGGCGGAACCCACACTTAGTAAAGTGGGCCTCATACAAGGCAAGTTGCCCACTCTCGGCAGAGAGAACAGTGTCAGTGGGGGACGGCAAGTTTGGTTCCCACTCCGGCAAGATTTCATAAATCTTGCAAAATTCTTCAAAGGAAGTTTGACTCCAAACACAATAAGTGTTGGTCATCAGCTTCCTCTCCTTGATCTTCCCTTGTTCCACTGTCACCTCCTCTTCAACCTCCTCCACCACCGGTTCCTTACCAAGAACTTCCCCAGAGGGTGACTGGCTCACTGACAACTCAGACATCTTCTAAAAAGAAAAGAACAGAAAAAGACACCGGAAACTGGGAAATATGCCCGGAAAACTTGAAGATTCACCGGAATCTTCAACGGGAAATTTGAAGGATGAGAGAAAATTCTAAAACTGCGTCGGTGAAATGATGGTAGGATAACAAGAACAACAACATGAAGACGATCAGATGAGAAGTTTCAACAATAAATCTTCAAGATTGCAATAATCTTTGAAGATTGAACGGAAACTTCAAATGATCGCCGGAGAAGAGAGAAGAAGAAGGAAGGAATGTGAAAGAAAATTTGAGAGTGTAACTGTTTATGAAGTCTCAAAGAGCCTTATATAACCACTGCATTAATGACGGTGGGACCCACGAAGGATAAGCAAACCGTCACACCTTTTTCAAATGAGAGATCCAGATGACGCCACGTGTCACATGTGCCATCAGACGTCCCAGCACTGGGAACCGCTCCAGGTTGTCACTCCGTCGGATGGTCGACACGTGTCAGCAGATGTCACATTTTTGAAGTGGCAAGCGCGTGGGCGTTCACGCGCCTGACAAGATACACGTGCCCCATGACACGTGGCACAATCCCAACCACGAGGGAACCAAGTGGAGCGCGTGACGCCACACGCGCCTGACACCAGACGAAAGGTTGGTAACTGCACCCTGGTGATGTGACACACACCAGTCAGCACAACAGACAACAGCCTGGCACGTCTGCAACCCTTAAACTTTCCCCAGAAGAAACTGATCATTCGAATTCCAGGCGCATTAACTCCAATTTATGAGAGACAAATTGATTGCTAATGATTCCAAATTTATTACAACTTCAGATCCGCATTAATCACTCAAGAGCATTTAATTCAACGGCGCAAATTTGACGTAAAAGCAAAAAAGACGTTCCCCGCCCAACCCCTTAACAGGTCTTGGCGGAACACGTCTTCCCCAGCGCAAATTTGACGTAAAAGCAAAAAAGACGTTCCCCGCCTAACTTCTACACAAATCATGGCGGAGCACGTCCACGCCAACAAATTTTCAAAGCAACCAGAAGCAGATGAGCTTTCATCCGCGACTCGATATTTTGAGTCTAGCGCTCCACCTCCCCTCCTTCAAAGCGCAGGAGAAGCCCTAGACTAGGGGGACTTGAAGGGATAGGGAGCCTAATCCAGGTGGAGGCGGTGCCCCTATCCCCTTAAATCAGAATCCTGGCGCCATGTTTCCTCCGCAGCGCTGGCGAAGCAAAGAGCGAGCCAGCGCGCAAGGTTGCCAAATGATAAGCAACACACAACAACTGATAAGCGCGTGCACCCACGCGCGGAATCTCCCCTTGTCACTTTTGGTACGAGGTGCAGAAGATAACAAAAGGAAGATTCAGCAGGATCTCTGACAGAGTACGCGCCAATAGGAGGGAGACAAGTGGCAAAGGTGGTACAACCACTACTGACAAGAACAGCGACATGACTGTGCCCACGCTTCCACCATGCCGTCGTCAACAGTAACCAGCAGACATCCCTTGCTACTGCCAGACGTCACATCAAGTGGCAGAGGCATGGTCAACGACTGTAGCCAGGATGAGGCCGCCGTCTGCCAGTCAGAGGCTGCCACGTGTCCGCCTCGAGCAACAATCGTGCTGCAACCTGACGTCATCCACAGTGATTTGCCTTTCCCGCCACTTTTCTGAAGAACCTGGTCTTGGGCTTCTGGTTGGGCCCAAGTGGGGATAACTTCTCGTGGGCTTCTCTCTTAGGCCCAAGAGTTCCCTTATAAATAAGAATAGTCATCTCCTTGCCAGAGGATCCGAAATTATTCATTGTAACCTAGCACTAGTCTCTTGTAACTCTCTATATTTGATCATTAATAACATTCCGGCCAGTTACAGTGGACGTAGGTCATATTCCGACCGAACCACTTACATCTCGTGTCTCTACTCATTAAACTCACACGTACACACCTACTCTTTACTCTCACTCGGGTCCAACCTTGAGGTGTGGGTAAAGGATTATTCTTGACGTTACATAAGTATAAACCACACGGAGATTAGTGATAATCCCCGTGATACTTATTGTTTCTTCAACTAAGACCTAAAAACTAACACCGTAGAGTTCAATGAGACGGTTTCAATGCCGCTTGAATGAGTTCAATCGGAGTCCGTTTGATATCCTTCCTACGACTTCCTATTTTTCTTTCACAGTGTATTTGATCCTAACCCTACATTATATTTCTCATTCTTCTTTTTTTCTAGTATAGCAATGTACAAGTGTCGAAGAAAAACTGATTATACCACTCTTAAACCACCTGCGTCATCAATACATATATCCGTCCCTACTGACCTCCATCTTTTACAACGCCATATCTCTTTTGGTTTCTTAAACCACCACACATGACCAACGCCTATCTATTCGGAAAGAGGTTCCCACAACCAATATTTTTGAAAAACGCACAAAGCATATGGTACAACCGCACCATGCACCTAAAATTTGTAAATTAATACTATGGAAATAATATAATGCTTGACATGCTTATTTAGATCTATGATTCAATAAAAGTTTAGGTTTTCTTTACCACGACGAACCGAATTGATTCTGACTGAATAACATCAGTACTAGCATCGACATGATCTGAACTGGTATAAGTATCCATTTTTATGGTTTTTGATCGATGGAAGCATGTGTGATGTGTCCATATCCTCTTGAACATACCTTTTCGGTTGTTATACTGAGTGTTGATTATAGGTACTTTAACAAACCAAACAGATACCGACCAAATATCCACCGCAACGCATGAGAAATCCCTTATCAGCAAATGGCAAAACTTTGATTTTATATTAATAAATATAGTATATATAGACAAATACATATTCAAGAGTTTGGATTAAAGAAGTTAACTTATAAGTGTACGTATTTTATTTCTAGAACAATAAACACACACATCCACGTACATTATGCTAATGTCCCAAACATGATTTGAATTCTTTCACCTCTTAGGGAGGGGCACAAAAATACACCCAAGATTAAAGGCATAAACCCAAGATTTAAATGTTGGTGTGCCATCTATTAATGAATGTGTAATATAGAATAATGATAATAATACAAACTAAAATCTCATAAAATTAAATTCATGAAGTTGGTGAACACCCTTAAAAATATGTTTGGCAAGCAACATAACGCCAACCATGGCAAAATCCAAAGTCGTTACAGTAGTTACAATTAGCTTATCAAACTCGATACTCATTCAAACACAACCCCTCCCCAAAAAAGGAAAAAAAGAAAAACATGTTTCTTTAATGCTTGATTTTATTTAAAACTAACATGCCCAACTAACGTGATAGTTTAAAACTAATAAACATATCTAAATTAAATATATGTATTTAGAACGTTTTTAAATTACTTATTATATATCCTTGGATTTTTAAATTATTTGTTACACTTATATTGATCAATGTTTTATGAGTCGACATTTTAAGGGGTACAAAAGTGTTAATAAACTTTTCTAAAGATATAAGATGGTGAGGATATGCAACAAGAAATTCTACATGTCCACATGACATTCATACTAATAAAAAAAATTCATGAAATCAGTCTAATCGCTGTAAGTGATATATCAGTTAAAAATATTTTTATGACTTATATTCAGTTGATTATTTTTATTTACAAAATAAAAAAAAAATGAATTTTAACATATTAATCATCTTTTAACGATATAACCACTAGTTAATATTTAATTTTGCATTTATAAAAAAGGATTAATTGAATAAAGTATATTTTCATTAAAATAAGAAGTAACTGTTTTAAAACAAAAGTAGGACAACTCCCTAATCAGTGACTTTTGTAACACGTCTTTCAACATCATTTTTATGTTTAAATTCCAACTTCAAACCCTCCATTCCTACAAGAAAATAACATCAAGAAAATCTTGTACAAAAACATGAAGTTAATTGTGACAGTGTTGGTGGTTTTAGCGACCGTATTTTCGGGTTTGATCGATGGGTATGATTGCAAGATTGTGCAGTTCATATTTGGAGACTCGTTATCAGACAACGGGAACAACAATCGACTTTCAAAGAGTTTTGCACAGGCCGCATTGCCTTGGTATGGCATTGACTTCGATAATGGAATGCCTAATGGCAGATTCACCAATGGTCGAACCGTAGCTGATATTATAGGTAATGAGTTTAACGTTGCAATGTGTCGAGTACTATGTGTTATTTTTATAGCACATCCCCTTTTGGTAAATCCTTTGTCACACAATGCATGATCACAAATTTGTTTTTTATTGGTAAAAGTAAAAATTAGCATTGTTATTTTATGAATGTGTAGTGGGGCGCCAATTGGAGCATTAATTCACCCATAGCGCCCCAAATACCATTACGGGGGGCGCTAAAAATCCCAAAAAAATCCCAAAATGTGTGTTTAGCGCTAAGATGATAACGCCCTTTCTTCTTTGGTTGGTGTGCCAACTTCTTGCAGCCAATAATATTGAAGGAGGGGGCGCTATGGGGCATTCCCACTACAAAAGGTCTAATACTTTTAAAAATTTCCAATGACAAGTGTCATTTGCGTAACAAATTTCAGTATTGACACAATGGATATTTACCTAGCGCAGTAGATCCATTCTCCTACGTCTGAGTAAAGATCTATTATGCCAGATAGAATTATGTTACACAGACGTAACATGGTGGCCATGTGGAAGCTTTTTTGGCTAAAACAATTTCTTAACTTAAAAAGAAAAGTGAAATGATATTGTTGTAAAAAAAACACCAAGACTATTTGTCAAAATCGTTGGCTATTTTGCATGGTTAAACATGAATATGTTTTCTACTTTTGTGACATATTTAGGTGTCACTAAAGAAAGGTAATAACGACCAGCCCATTTTTGTTGTAGGTGATAAGACGGGTCTTCCACGACCACCAGCCTTCCTCGACCCCTCTTTATCCGAAGATGTAATTCTCGACAGCGGAGTGAACTTTGCATCTGGAGGTGGCGGGATCTTGAACGAAACTGGTGGTTTATTCGTAAGTCCAAACTCAACCAATGCTCATTGATTTCCATTCTTTTAAACATGACAATCACAATGGAACCATACAGTTAAAGTGTGTAAAATATATGTAGATTCAAAGATTCTCACTCTACAAGCAAATCGACTTATTCAATGGGGTTCAAACATTGATCCGCAACAAAATTGGCGATGAAGCAGCGACTAAGTTCTTTCAGGAATCAAAGTATGTCGTCGCATTAGGTAGCAACGATTTTATTAACAACTACTTGATGCCAGTGTACGCTGATTCTTGGACTTACAATGATGACACCTTCATTGACTACCTAATGGAAACTCTTGGTGCCCAACTTACGGTATACATAAAACCTGACCCCTAAATCTGTCGCTAAATAATATTGCAACTGAAAGGCGTCGCTAAAGGGCGGTTTGTTTATTTTTTGTGACTGGTTTTGTAGGTACTGCATGGGATGGGGGCTAGACAGTTGATGGTTTTTGGGTTAGGTCCCATGGGTTGTATTCCTCTACAAAGGGTGTTGAGTAGTTCAGGTGAGTGTCAGGAAAAAACGAATACGCTTGCCCTAAACTTCAACAAAGCGACCGCTAAACTCATGGATGATCTGTCGGCAAAGCTTCCAAATGCGAGTTATAAATTTGGCGACGCTTATGACGTTGTGAATAATGTCATCACCAACCCAAGTAAATACGGTAAGCGTCATGTTCTTGTTAAATTGTTGAATAAGCATATACATTTCAACTAGTTACTCATGACGAATGCTTTATCGACAACTAAACAGTCATTGATAGTGTTTCATGTTTGAAATGACATGATTGCAGGGTTTGACAATGCTGATTCGCCTTGTTGCTCATTTGGAAGGATTAGACCTGCTTTGACATGTGTACCCGCATCGAGGTTATGTAAAGACCGAAGCAAATACCTCTTTTGGGACGAATACCATCCATCAGATCACGCCAACGAGATGATTGCGGACGAACTTATTAGAAAACTAGGATTTACACCTATCAATCAGACTGATGATGCGCCCCCATCTCCGCCCAATGCTCCTGCTCCTGGTGACGATTGATCAATAGCTAGGTCATTGAATTTTTCTTTTATCGCTTGTAACAAGTTTGACAAACTTGCATTTCCAAAACTGATGATTCTATCAATTTCATTTATAAATTATGTCTCTTGGGTCAGTCCTGTTAGTGACCTTTGCTCAGCCGCAACTCTCAGATATACCCCTTTTCGACGTCTGTTTCGAATTAACATTGATGTTTAATGAGGTCAAAGTATGGCTTTACAACCTTGTGTGTCGCCACTACGGTCCCGCCTCAGTAGACTGGACCAAACTGAAAACCAAAACTCATATGAGATCAAGAACCGAACAGTTGATTACAAACCTTTAAAACAGGCCGGTTCACTCTACAGTTTGGCTGCACTGGCCCGGTTTTTGCTCACACCTAAATGTGGATCGAGATTAAAAAAGAGGCTAATTGTTCCAAAATGTATAAATTTTAACTTGCTTTAATCAAAATCCTTGCAATTAGACAATTAGTATTCTTTTTTCCTTCCATTATTTTTCTTACATATAAAACTTGAGAAAGCAACAAAAAAGTCGTTGGGCATCCTCGCTAGCTCTAGTCTTTATAACTAAATACATAGCAAATGAAAGCATACAAATATAAAAATGTACCTAGTAAAATCCAACTCATAGCAAACTATGGGTATGGTCTACAAAAAGGTTTATAAAGGAACTAGGGTGACAAGAAAACCGGGTTTTATTTGATCAGAAATCATGTGGTTCGGTTGATCACAAAATGAATGATAAATTATCAAGTCTCTGTCTCCTTGTTGTAAAAATTTGAAAGAAATGAATCATACGGGGGTCTTACCTGCAGCCTCTAATTCCTGGTTAGTTACTAATCTGGAGGTGGGAGTAAATTTCGCATTTGATGGGGATTTGATCGCTTCAAACTCAGTTGCCTTGACTGAAAAACGGCTTCCTGCTGCATCAATGGTTTTACTGATGAAATCTGACCTTGAAATGTAGTCCTTCATGGGGCAGATGAAATCAAGATGGTCCCTAGCCTAAACAAAAAGTAGCGAATACAGGTTTAAAAAAGAGGCTTAACAAGTAATTAACCGCTTAATTTTGGAATAACATAGAGTGTAACAAGATCGCATATGTGAATCAGCCATTTTCATGACTAAAAGTCTGAAAAGAGTAAAAGATTCTCTATTGGGTGGATAACGGGTCATCTTATTACAGATCAAAATCAGTCAGGACGACCCACATTCTGCTTTCAGTTCTATATATAAAAATGTGTTAAATATGATTACTAACACTCATAGTTGTCAAAAGCGCGCCTAGGCTCGAGGCGCACCAAGTGCGCTGCGCCCTGTGAGGCGCGCGCCTAGGCACTGAGGCGCACTATCAAGGCTGTTTTCAGGCTGATTTTCAGCCAAATTCAGGCTAAAAGTTGTATAAAACTCTAAAATATCCTAAATGAGTCATGAACAAGTCCTAAACAATCCTAAAACATCCTAAAGTAGCCCTAAACAAGCCTAAAACATCTCTAAAATCCCTAAAAAATGTATTTTATACTATGCGCCTAATTATAAAAAGCCCTCGTTTTTTATGCGCCTTACGCCTAGACTCCGGGCTCGGCCTATGCGCCTTGAGTGCACCTAGGCGCTTTGACAACTATGCTAACACTACATAATATGTTTCCTGGTGAATGGTTTTTAAAAAAATACCCATGGCTGTAATTTGTGTCAGAATGAACCTCCTAATATTGATTTGACCAAGGAGGATGATATGATGTGGATATTTTCTAATGGGGCTCTGGTTTCATTCTCAGTTAAGACTTAAGAGTATTTACAATGACTTGTGTGCAAAAAAGTGAGGAGTTTAAATGGTATAAATTTGTGTGGTTCAGTAAAGTATTCCCAGGCATACATATATCACTTGGCATGCATTCAAATACAAATTTCCCACTCTTGATCGAATGCTCAATTGAGATAATACAGTGATCTTAAATGTGTGTTTTGTGATTCCTGTCTGAACAATCATGAACATTTGTTCTTTGGTTGCAAACTCTATGCACGTTTGGAATAATATGAAGTGTGTTGCAGAAATGGATAATGCACCTGATATCTGGCATCATCAGGTTGAACAGATGGTCATTAATAAGTCCATTTTGCCAAACCAAAAGACTTGTGCGGGCGGCTACTGAGTATTGTCTACCTTTATTTGCAGAGATGAATGCTATTAATTTTCGCCAACAAGAGAGATCCGTGGATGTACTTTGGTAAGTGATTAAAGATACGGTTACCCAAAGATTGTTGGGTCTTACCCTCAAACCCTTTGTTCAATCTTTACTTGTTGCTGATTGATTGTTTAGGCCTGTTCAACGCCATGGAAGGCACTGCCGCACTGGGCCTAAATATTTGTGACGATACGTGTGTAATTTTTTTTTGTTCAGTATGGTTTAGACTATAATGGTGCAAATATATGGGCGAAACACTATTTGATGGATTACTGATCTGTGGATTTTTATGCCAGCATAGTTGTGTCACTAATGTTCTCTTGGGTTTGAGATTTGAGGAGTTGAAGGATTAACTGCAGAGTAAGGAAGCAGATGTTTTTGGCTTGTTTCATGTTTTGCAAGGTGGTTTGATGATTGTATAGATTTCAATTTTTGCATCGCTTAGGCCGCTGGTGGTTTCAAGCTTTGTTTAGGTGTTTGCTTATTGATTAGTATGGCTACGGGCGGAATTTTGTAAATCCCATTGTATAGCTTTAGCTTTTATTTTGTGCGATTAATGTGTTTCTTATGTTAAGTCCCAGAAACCCTAATGTCCTTGGGTTGTAATTTCCTTTATAAATAATTTTTTTTTTCCAGGGTGCCATCCCTTTAACAAAAAAAAAATATGAATTATATATTTTTTTAAACCCGAATCAACCCATTTGGATATAAATGTCATGACTGCCATTTCTAGTCTTAATGTCAAGTTTACAGGACCGCTACCAAATCACTTCTTCTAATCAACTGAAATAATCACAAAACTAACCAGATGTTATAGACTTAAATCCGTTCATCATAAGCCTGCTAAAGTAAGTTACTGAACCAAAATTGATACAATTTGGGTTAAAGTTACGTTCCAAGAAATACGCTCATAACTAATGTTGCACAAACCCTCCTAAAAGCCTACTAAAACTGCTACTCTTTCTAGTTTATTTTCCTAAACTGCATTTGTTAATTTGTCTTTAAGTCAGTAAACCCCACCATCTAAACTTGTGTCACACCTTCTTTAATACAGATGGAAAGAAAAAAAACATGTAAAGAACTTTCCTAGTTGTCATTAGTAAAACCTTTTTTTGTATTTAGACATTTAGCATCGCGCGAGCAGCAAATAAAGTTAAACACAGGATATAACTAACATACCAGTCGATATTCAGGAGCCCGTTTCGGAAGCTTGAGATAGGACATGTTACGAGTCTCATAATCCCACAAAAAAGATGTATGATGAATCCACCGATTTTTGGTAATTGATTGGGCATTGCCGCCAAACTTGCGGAGGCCAAACACATAGTCTACAAATCATTTAAAGAAAGGTCACATTGTTAACTAAGTCAAACAAAAGGAGGATAAGAAGTAATGAAAATACGCACATCAAAGGAAAGGCATTTTCAATTATGAGAACTACCTAAAAGGCTAAAAGAACACCAGCAAGTGTAAAACATGGAACCCCATTAACCTATTTGGCAATTTACGCAACCTAATTAGGATTCATATCTTCATAGTTCATACCGTTCTCGCGAAGCTTGAAATCAGCAATTCCTTGGAATACTTGACTGTATAATAGGCTGCTCCAAGACATGATAGGTCGAGGATATGGCTGTACATCAGCAACATCATCCTTGTTACATATAAACGAAACAAAAATTGTCCCACTATCAACTATTACAGTCCCGCCACCAGTAAACCTTCGTATGACAGGAATTTTATCTTCTAGAACAGGTTTTATTTCAACAAGTTCAGCAGGTTTCCTAATAACATATTCATGTAAACTAATAAGGCCTCCATTATTTAACAGATGAATAGCAAACAAAGAAACTTACCCAGAAATCCCCATGACTATGTTGGGTTTATCTGTCCCATCATTAATGATGCACCAATTGTCTGATGAGGTCCGAAGAAGGCACTCCTCGATCTCCAACTGCTGTAGGATGGGCACTCCCTTCATTCTTAAAATATTCATCAATGGAAGTCCAGCACGTGCAACCTGTCGTGTAGCCATTTAAAAAGTTTTTCATGAACTGTTTTATCTTTTCTTCCGGTTTTTGTTAACGTGACATTGTGAAAATCAGTATTTCCCGGTGCAATCAACTGCAAAATAGACATAGATGAGCTTTTGGTCCCTTGAAACTACACAAAGGTTTTTATATATTAACATCGATAGATGTATTTACAAGATGAGTACCAATGACATTAACAAGAACAACATAAACAGAACAACTAGACAGATTTGGCTGCTTGACAAATTAAACAATTTAGCAAGATATCATTCTCAATGAGGCAATAGTATCCGAATTCGGTTTTAAAAAGAGTGTGGGAATCCGATCTGATGCGTTTTGATCCTGAAAGCTGATGTGTGATGTGCAATGCTCGAAGCCTGTGCATCACGTATTGAAGGTGTTCATTATTGAAAAATACTAAAAAGATATCTGTAGATAATATCTTATTATCTTAATTTGTTAACTTTTATACACCTAAAGTATAAAATATTTCTCATCATCTTTCGTTAGATTTGTTCAATTACCCAAACCCATTGTTCAATCGATGGTCATGTTTGCTCAACTATTATTTGAAAAACTTAGACCCATTACAATCACGGTTCAATTTGTTCAAATACATAAGGCGGCATAGCAGACCACATCACGTGATGCACGCATTTTAAAACTGTCTGGAATAAACTGATAACTGTAACCGGCAGATTTAATGGTTCCAGTACAGGTTATGCTCTGCTAGTGTTTTCATACTGCTGATCTCAACCGTAAATCGTTAACCTTCGTTGAATACATCATAAACAACTGTTTATAACTACGAACAATAACACTACAGGAAGGATACCTAGATTAATGAGATTTTTTTATACAAAACCAAAAACATTTATCGTTAAAAATTTACATTAGAGTGGCAGGTAAACAGGCAACAAACTATGTCACAACCCCTTTTAATAGCAAAACCGATCCTACTGAAAATAAAGCTATGGTTCTTCAATAAGATACTGTTGTGCATGCAGGGCAGACGTTGGCTCAACGTCGTTGGTGGCCTAAAGCGAGTTCGTCAATTGGGGCCCTTTAGACAAGAAAATTAATATATAAAATAACCTATTAAGTTTAGAATCATAACATGTAACACATAGAAAGGAGTAAGGACAAGAATACACAATTTCAAGTCATAGACATATCAACTCTACAGATGAAGAAAATGCTGCATATCTATACCTCCAATTCTTTTAGGTTACTTTATCTTAATTACCTGGAACATCTTCATACCAGAAATTCTACTTGAATCACATAATGATAATCCACAAATACTAATAATCCAATCAAAATATTACATGCTATTTTAGCAATCAAAAAAGAGGTAATCACTAATCACTAATCACCAAACAATACATATGTGGGAACATGGTTGGTTCGTTTTGGTAAGATACTTATACTTTTGAACAAAATCAAACATTGAATAAATTAATTTAGTTACTTCGAAAAATACATAAAAACACATATTGAAATAATATCAGTTTACGAATCGAACCAGTTCATAAAACACGTTTTAGATGAAAAACAAAAAATCAAGAAACTCTAACCAAGACCTAGTTAAATAACATACAACAACATCTCTATAAGAAGTTCGTCATCCCTCGTTCTCCTTCTTGTAGATCACATTATCTCATAGAACAAGAAGCCTCTGATTTGTTTTTTTATATTTTTATCAGAAAGAGGCGGGGCGGTTGTGAATTAGCCGATTGCAAGATGGATTTCTTTAACTGGAATCTACAATCAGCTATTGAATTATTGAAATCAAGGAATCAATGCCAACCGGTGTGCATGACCTACTGCAGTATGTTGTACAGGAAACCGACAGGATCGGGGGCAAAGGGAAATTAAGTCAAATTCTAGAAAACCCTAGTTTTCGAAATGGAAAAATATAGAGTAACAAGTGAAATAACAACAATAGACATTGATCATATTAACATAATCTGGTTAGAATTTGCAAGAATCAAAGTAGGTATCTGCATCTGCATCTGCAATTGAATTTATAAAAAAAATTAATTAAATGAAAGGAATGAAGGAGTAGAGAGCTAACTAACATTCGAGCAGTGGTGGAGAGAAGCAGATCCAGTTGTGGCCGAGATGGAGCACAAATAATATTATTCCGGCTTTATGCCTGGGACGATGAGAAAAATTGTCAACCTAAATACATTATTATTTCATTTCAGCCAATAAACATTAAAGTAAATAATTTTAGTTATTGCCGGTGGCTATATGGTGCAGATTTGAGTTTTGTGACTCTAAGATCACAACTACTTCAGCACGAAAATCTTTCTGTTATTAACAAAGGTTGCGAATGAGCTCTTCTGGCATAGCCGCATAGGAAAGTCACGAGGTTTTATGAGGTAGTCGATTTCCTCATGGACTGGTTTGGCACCATCCTCAAACGCGGAAATCCCTTATGAGGTATGGACATGATTTCTTTTTTTTAATGGCCAACGATACACACCCATAATGAAGCCTCGCACCCTTTAGGTCCGGTCCCCGGGCCCCTCTAAGGTCCAGCCCCTCATTTCAGAATAACCTTACTCTGAGTGGGATTCGAACATGTGACCTCAAAGGACATGATTCCTGGTTTCTAAAACCTAGGGGTGTGAACGACTAAACGAGTCAGAGCTTTCATAGGCTCAAGCTTGGGTTGTTTAACTTTAGGATTGGAGCTCGCATAGCTTAGTCCATGTTGATTTTATGCCTTATGTAATTTGGTATTAGGTTTGTTTGATGTTTAGGACAAATAAGATGCATGTATTTTAAGATGTTCTTTTTTATTATGGAAATGTTGTTTTATATTATTATTACTTATATTCATCAAATTCGGATATCCGAACTTTAGATATCCCGAAATTTCGCATAGGGACTAGGATACTAAAATTGAAAGAGGCTCTAAATAACATTGCGTCTAAATTTTAGCCTGTACATTTGAGATTTTTCTCTAAGAGATGATTCGTCTAAAGTCCAAAGAGAGCTTGAAATCTAAAGAATGTCTATATTGAGATTGTGTCTAAGGAAAAGGGAATTACATGAGATTGCATCTACAAAAAAGGAGTTAGAGGATATTGGAGCTAGGAAAGAGGGGGAAGAGGGGGGGGGGGGGGGGGGGGTTAAAAAGATTGCATATAAAGAAATGGTTGGGACCTTATGCGTCTAAAGAACAGCCTCGAGTCTAAAGTATAGAGGCTGAGACCTTAAAAGTCACGGTGTCTGAGAAATATACACGTGTAATCATATAATTGGTATTTGCAAGAACAGCCTCGAGTCTAAAGTATAGAGGCTGAGACCTTAAAAGTCACGGTGTCTGAGAAATATACACGTGTAATCATATAATTGGTAGATGCAAAGTACACTTGGTCCCTAACAATAGACGCAAAGTATGTTTATTTTCACTTTTTGTGTTGGTCAACTATCCATTTTGGTCATTTCCCCCTTTTCAAGCTTGAACTTAGTTAGTGATTAGGTTTTCAAGCTTGAGCTCGGATAGTGAATAGTTTTATAATAGTTATAGTAATTTGATTTACATATTTTTTAATTATTTTTATCACAATCTGTTATGTAAAAATACATTTAATATATTAAGTAAAAAGAAAATTATATAAATATTTAATATATTAAGAAAAATTATATAAATAAAAAGCTTGTTTAGGTTCATAAGTTGTCTCCGACTTAATACGTGAAGATCTATTTCAAGCTCATTTAAATTTGGCTCAAAAAAGTTTTTTGCTGCGCCGATCTCGAGTAGCTCACAAGCGACTCGCTCATTTCCGCTCCACTAAAACCTAAAATGATTGAAATGAATCCCATCTTTCACCTCCCAGGGTGGTTATTATGCGGAATAAAGAAACTGGCTGGGCTCACTCATTAAGCAGCCCTACTGCCCTGGTATTAATAATTGATGCACTATATACCTGACTCGCCAAGTAGCAAAGCATAGTTGAGGCTGGTGGTGCCCCGACCTCTCCTGTTTTTTGGCGCAGTGGTGAAATTTTGCGATTTTCATAGGTAATTTTTATATGAATTGAGTCCAGCACTCCAGCCCCCACCGATTTGATCTTCCGGCCCCTACCGATCGTAAAAAATGAGTTCGGCCCTGCCGATTCGATCTCCATAGCTGAAGTATCACACGCTCATTTGACAATTATGTACAACTTCTACTCAGAAACATTATGAGGTTCATTTAAAATATGGCCTTTTTTTTATCTACATCAATCTACTACGCTACACACCATAGTTGTATAGTATGAATCTAATGTGTTAATACATCAAGATATTTATTTTATTCGAATGAGAGGGTGACAACAAGTTCAAATGAATTATAGAATAACCATCTCATATCCATTCCCCTGTACATTAGAACAAAGTTTACTTAGATCTAGGGTCACAACCCATGCACTCATGGTTCACAAACAGAGCAAAACAACACACTTATAGTTTATTTATAAGATGTTTAGTTTCCAGACAATGTTTGCACAATAGTGTTATGCCATGGGTCTGATAGGTGCTGCAACAAGTTGTCAAATGGCCCTTTTCCGGTCACGTTGTGCTGAACAATGAACCCCAAGAACGCCAACATCGCCAATCTCCCTGAAATTAACATAAAAATTAGTGATGAAGTTTCGATTCGTTTGTTTACAGATGAGTGTTTTCTATCTTTAACAAGTCAAACGAGTAAAATAATAAGTAATGTTACTGAGAACAGGGTTGAGGGGTTGACTAATGTGCATTTCAATGAATAAATACATCTTAAAGGAAAAGAAAATTAAACAAATTATACGGCACGACTTGTTACCCGTCTGACTGCTATCGTAATGTAATTTGCTAGTTATGAAAGGAAAAATAAATATTAAAAATTATCAAATCAAGTCTTTAAGTTATAGTATAACTAGTGATCATATTTGAAACACTAATTAGCTATAAAACATGTTTTTAATAATAAAAAGGGTTTTCAACAACAGAAGACGGAATCCCATTCAGATTGTGGAGAGCATCAAAGCGACGGCTTATTTCTGGTTACGTCATAGGTCTAGATGGAAACAAATAGATTGGAAAACTTGGAGTGTTTATCCTTTGGATTGATGTTTTGGGATTGTTTTTTTCTCGTTAAGTCCTCGCTTTGAGGCCTTGCGAGTTGTTTGTGTTTAATGAAATTCTCTTTTCAAAAAAAAAAAAAAAAAAAGTTTTGCCTAGTTTCTAACCATTTATTTATGGATGGGTCGATTCAGGCTGTGATTCGGGTTATGTTTCATTAACTTAACACATTAATAAAAATAAAAATATAAAAACCCATAGTTGGCAAACTGTAAGATGTAATATATATGTTTCTAACCATTGGCAAGCTCTTTCTCTTTAGCTTCAGCAGTTGGTGCAAAGTTAAGTGGATTGAATATGCCACCCGGGTACCCGACTTCATTCGGAGGCAAACTGTAGTTTTTAAAGATCGGATCTTGGTTAACGCTTCCTGGGTTCTTGATGTCTTGCCATCTTCTGATTTCGACGTAATGGAACAGGATGAATTCGATCACAAAAAGGGTCGATGATGATGCGAAATATTCGGACTTTCCTGCATCATACCACTTAGGGACATTGATTATGCCTATGCTTGTGAAAACTTCTGGCAGTAACATGCCGGCAACACCCAACATGGCCCATCGCCCGTTTACTAGCTCGGCTTGCACGAACCACTTTAGGTTCTCTGGGTCTTCTGCTAGTCCCAATGGGTCGAACCCGTTGTCACCTGGAAGACTGGAAGGTGAAAACATATTAGTGGTTCCTAATTGATAGGGTGTACACTCGAACAAGCTAGCCCGAGCTTGACTCATTAAATTAAAGAGAGCTCGGGTAGAGCTCGGCTTGTTTAGAGAACAATCTCGCTCAAGCTTGGCTCGTGACTAGTTTTTATGTTTAGGCTCAGCTCATTTATTATTTATTATATATATATATATATATATATATATATATATATATATCTTATATATGTTAGTAATTTTTATTTTTTCATATAATAAAATTATATATCATTAAGTTTTTAGCATAATAATTATTATAAAATACATATCTAATAGATATTAAATAAAAAAACTATAGATGTAAAAATAATCTATTAGACTGGCGAGTCGGCTTGAACTCCATGTGTGAAGCTCGGGCTCAGCTCATCTGTTATAATTTATTTTAATATACCTACATTATTGTCATATATATTTTTAATTATAATTCTTATTATAACATGATACAAGTCATTTAATTATTTTTATCAATAATAATAATAATATTATGTAAACGTATATTTAAATATTAAAATATATTATTAAATGATTGTTTTAGCTTGTGAGCGTACTCAACCTCGATAAGTGAAACCTGGGCTTATTTAAGTTTGACTAGATTCGAACTTTTAGCATACGAATATTGAGTAGCTCACAAGCGGCATGGCTTATTCATGTTACTAAATTTTGTTCCTGTCACTAAATTAGAGTGTGTGTGATTCGTAAAGTTGTACAATACATCAATCAATGCATACCTTCCGTTGAGGTAACCGGGTGAGGCTAACCCGGGTAACCATTCACCCTTTTTTGCTTCAATCTTAAACGAACCCAATGAACCAGCGTTCACCGGTTTAACCGAAAAATCTCTGTTCAACTTCCCTGATGAACCGGTTAGGAATCTCGTTCGTGACGTACACGGTCGAAAAACTGCAACCGGAGCTTGTGTGACTGCGGCCATATTTTTCCGGCAATGTCAAGAGTTAGATTATTAATGTTTGTAGATATGAGAGCTGAAAATGTGTGATGTGTATACGTCCTTTTGTAATATTGAGTGCAAGTGGGAATCCAGTGGTTGTGGTTTAAGGTTTGATGAGTTTGTAGATATTGTGGGAATTTGTTGGAGTCTGACCAATGAGAAGCGATGTGGTCTTATCCTTATCTGATGTGTCATATCCACAAAATCTTTTACATTGTTGTTGTTGTTTACATGTGACTTGTGGGACATGATTATTTACACGTTGGATTAAGATTTTTGGTTTTTTTTTTACGGTCAATTGTAATCACTCACGGATTACCGGAGTATCATTGTGCCACCAGTGTTACCACGTGATCATATTCCACCACCAAGTCACTAATTCAGGAGGAAACTCATAATTATGAGAAAACCCTCTTATGAGATTCGAACCCAGAACCTTATAATCCTTAAGTCTTATCTCACAACCAAGATGCCGCTGGGCTACAATGCCTTTGGATTAAGACCCCAACTCGAGTTTGTCTTGTGAGCCGGCATCTCGTGGTCACGTTTGGTAAAAGGGGAGGCAATTTAAGTTTACCATGTGAGTGTGTGTGTATATATATATATAGGGTGAGGTTATGGTACAAAAGATGTGTTTTGTGAGAAGGGTGAGAAATAATTATGGCCTTTAGATCATGTTGTTGGATGGTTAAGATTAAATGGATGGAAAAGTTGTAAATTGCGTTATAATCTAATTAATAAATTAGAGCTTTTGAGGGTATAGTTGTCAAAACACTAAAAAATTTATTAACCACCTCCTTAATTTAAGCGCGCTCTCTCTCCTTATTATTTTTTGTTATTCTCATCTCTCTCTAATGAGTTTCAGTTGCCACAAATAAAAAAAAAGAAAAAAGAAAACACGTATCACGAAAACAAAGGGAACCTTATCTTGAACCTTCTGTTTCAAGTGTTTTGACTAGGAATAATAATAAGATATATAGTTGAAGTGTTGGGTGCCGATGAATTTTTTTGTCTGTATTGTTTTTGTGAGGAGAGATAGGGTAAAGAAGGAGTAATAGCATTTGTGTTGGGGTGTGTGAATATAGAAGAGAATATTATTATTTAGGGAGAAAGTCTCGAGAGTTATGGTTACTGGTGGTGGATCAGTGGGTTGAAGATGTGCAACACATTAGGTTTGAAGTGAAAGGTTGAAGAAGATGTGTTTTTTTGTGTTTCATCTTTTTCAAGCTTATTTTTTATCATTCTAGATTTTGTGTTTTATGTTCATAGTTGTTGATGCTTATAGTGCGACTAATGCTTTGGATTGCGAGTAAAACAAGTTTTGATGATTATCGTAGGGGCGAAGGTAGATTTCAGTTGGGGCGAATGTAGAAAGGGAAGGTCGAATGTAGAAGATACAACTGAAGAGTTCTAGATTCGTACCATATTGGAGGGCGAATGTGGAAAGTGTCTACATTCGACCACACGTATAGGTCGAATCTGCAGAGCTATATAAGCTTAAATGTTATTTTTCATTGTAACTTTGATCATTTTGAGTGTGTGTGTCAGGTTAGAGCTCTCTAGTGTTCAGGTGTTTTAGAAATCAGTTAGATTAACTTGTAATCGTCTATGTAATCATATTTTAACAAGTTATTGATGGAAACAACAATTGAAAAGGTAAATTTGTGCGTTTGATTCGTAAACTATCATATTGTAACTGTTCTAGGGTTTCCGCACCTGGAATAGAGACTTGTATGATCAAAACTAACTGTTTTTGTTAAAACGATCCTTTACAAAGTGGTATCAGAGCCAATAGAGATCATACAACTATAATTTGATAGTTTTTGAACTGATTTGGACCCAAATTTGATCAAAATTTTGCTGTTTTCAAAGAACAATGTTTTTTGATGAAAATTGAAGGATTTGGATTAGATTTCATGGATAAAATCAAGAATTCGATTTATTAAAGTTGTTCCAAATCAATTCCGAAGCAAAACTTGATTAACATCATCAAAATTCATCAACTTTTGAAAAATTGAGATCAAATTAACTGATTTTCAAAGTATAACCGTTTTTCAAATGGGTCGGTCGACCCTAGAGAGCAAAGGGTCGAAAGTAGGATTCTAAGGTCGAACCAAGGATTTTATAGGTCGAAAGTAACTTTTGTTGGTCGAATCTAGAATTGTGTTGTGTTGGATTTTCACATTCGGGTCAAAGTTCCACATTCGACCATACGTAAGGTCGAAAGTGAAACTGGTCTTGTATTTCTACATTCGTACTTATAGTTTGGGTCGAACCTGGTGTGTTTTTCACATTCGACCTCACGTATACTCAAAAGGGGACGAACGTAGAACTGTGTTGTGATATTTTTCAAGTGTGTTGTATTTCCAACTTCAAAAACAATATGTGGGGATTTCTGACTACACCTAGGCCTGGTACAACACAACAACAGGAAGTTACCATGGACCCTTGGACTGTAGCTGCTCAGAAGTCGAATACTCAGTCTTCGCAGCCAATCAATTATCTTGCAATGACGAGTTCGATTCCACAGAATGTTGCGTCACCTTCACAACAACCAGCAGCTGATTACTGGGGTGTAGCAGCAGCAACGGTACACACTCAAACTACAAATGCTATATCTACTCTAATAAATGATTTGTCCTCAGGTAGCGGGAACAGACCACCCAAGCTGATGGAGATGCAGGAGTATAATCAATGGCAGAAGAAATTCAAGATTCATTTGGAAGGAATGGGACTTGAAGGGACTGAGGCGTGGCAGATGATTGCTAAGGGATACGTTGCACCAGTGTTAGAGAATACCGGTGAACATATTCCGCTTAAGAGTTTGTCTGAAGACGAAAAGAAGAAGTTTGCGGTGGAGAAGAAGGCGTATTCTCAACTAACCCAAGCTATTACCAATGATTTGTTACATCAGTTTGGATCTTGCACTACTTCCAAACAATTGTGGGACATGTTGAAGAATCGTCATGATGGTAATGAGAAGACGAGGAGATTAAGGATTGAGGAAATGAAGAAGGAATTTGAGAACTTCAGTTATGTTGGGAATGAGACACTGAAGGAGTTGACTCCCAGATATTGTCATCTATTAACTGAATTGTCAAATTATGAAATTCAGATTCCGATGTCTGATTTGGTGGATAAATTTGCTGATTCTTTACCACCATACTGGGATCAACACATTGAGGTTCTTAAGGAGAAAGATGCTTATAAGTACTAGACCATCAATGAATTTATTAAGAAATTGGAAAACAAAGAGCTTGAGGAGAAGAGGAAAGCAAAGAGATCACAAATTCCCCAGAACCTAGAATTGTATCATGCAAGTACATCGTCTACAGTGGGTAACTCAAGTGCTGGTGGGACAGTTGCTCCTCATATTGCTTGTGTCTCAAGTGTGATGGAACCACCCAAAAATCCAATCAACTACCTTGCTCAAACCTTATCTTATACACCACCACCATATACACCACCACAATCATACCCAAATTCTTTTGTTTCACCTTTCTCACCTATGCAACAAGCAGCGTGTTATACTGCAAACCAACCACAACCTCAACAACAACAATACATTCCACAGATGAATCAAGCACAAGCTAATCAAAGACCAGTAGTGTTGGAGACATCCAACATGAACAATGTCACAGTGGAAGTTGCTCAACAACACATTGCCTTGGTTTCAGCAATGGTTGCCTCATACAATGGTCTGGTAGCTAGTCAAATTGGTAACAATAATCTAACCAATGAGGACCATGATCAAATTGATAAAGAGGAAATGGAGCTTATTGATATACAGTGGGCTTTTGCAAGTATTATGAGGCGAGCAACAGAGTTCATTGAGAAAACCGGGAGAACTGACTTGGCTACTACACCGAATACAATATATGGCTTCAACAAAGACAAAGTCACATGTTTCAACTGTGGTGGTAAAGGTCATTTCAAAAGAGAGTGTACACAGCCAGCTAAACAAGGTAACCGAAATCCATTCAACTCAAATTATCAAAATCGTCAATCTCAAAACCAAGTTTCTTATCAACACCAAAACAACAACAACTATCAAAATCAAAACAATTACCAAAACCGACAAAACACCTCACACAACAACTCTACTAGACAACCAACTACACCTAACCAGACTCAAACTCAAACTCAAACACCACACAACCCAACCAGAACTGTCATTCCTATCACAACACCAAATGACCAACCACAGACAGATACTCAAAATCAGGCTTTGATGATTCAAAATGATGAGGGATATGACTGGACTGGAATGCAACTAGGTGTTGAAGAGGTAAAAGCTGGGAATGTAGCTTGTGTTGCTCAGCAGATTGATTTAGAGGAGTCAGAGATAGTTGAGAATGTTGAAGAGACTGAGAGTACTTCTGAAGAAGAGATTGAGTAGTCGATTGAAGAAATGGATGTTTCGGTGGCTGATCCAGTTGAAGAACAACATGATGAAAAGACTTCGGGAATTATTATTGATTCAGTCACAGATGTTCCTGAAGAGAATGAATCAGTGTATTCAGATTCGGAGAGTGAAACAGACTCGGAAGCAAGTGTGAACTCATTAGACGATGAGATTGATCAACTCCTGGCCGAAGCTGATTTTCTGATGACTAGGAAGTCATGTATTGTGGATGATTGATGTGTTGCAAAACACATCTAATTTCCTATGTATTTTGTAGTCATTTTCGAGTCTTTTTATTAGTGTTTTATTAGTTTTAGGCTTGTACTTGTCTATTTTATTTATTTTAGCGTTTCATTAGATTTTTATTATTTTTGAGTCATTTTTAGTATTCATTTATTTATTTTATATTTTATAGGTGTTCATGATCGTTGGAGCATAGATGAGAAACTTTAGTCAAGCCAGGAACACCCTATTCGAGCTTGGATAATAATAATAATAATAATAATAATAATAATAATAATAATAATAATAATAATAATAATTTTGTGACAAAGTCACGACAAGAAAAAAAAAGAAATCTATCTATATAATAATTGAGGTTAACTTGGGTTGAATGAAGCCCTTAGAGAGAGTTTGAGATATCCATATTGAATATGGAGCTCCAACTTACTCACTATAAATACTCTTTTCTTATTTTAATTATCTACATTCTTCCATCACACTCTCAATTCCTCACTATAAAAACCTCTTTCTTTTATTTTTTTTTTCATTCTCCATATCAATACTCTCATACTACTCTTCTAATTCCAATTGATACTACTCAATATCAAAGCTCCGAATCTAATTCCTAACACATCTTAGAGGCTTTCTTCTTCATCTTGCATCATTTCTTGATTATCCACAACTGATTAAAGGTAAACATCCTTACTACTCTTCTAATGTTGATTATCCACACATATTCAATCGGATTATGATAAACAGATTTGTAATATAGAAATATTAAATCGGATTTTTTTAAAAGCAGATTTTCATTCATTTGAAATCATTTGAAGCGTACTTTGATTCATTTGAAAGCATATTTTTTTAAAAGCATATTTTCATTCAGATTTGTGATAACCGGATTTGTGGTAAACACATTATCAATTGGATTGTTTTAAACCGATGTGTAATACGCCCATGTATTCAATCGGAATTTTTCTTAAAAACATATTTTCATTCATTTGAAATCATTTGAAGCGTATTTTCATTCATTTGAAATCATTTGAAACCGTATTTTTTAAAAGCATATTTTCATTCAGATTTTTAAAAATAGATTAAACGGAATCGTGATAAACACATATCAAATCAGGTTTATTATAAAGTAATAACAAAGATACTAATGAACTTTCTTATTAGTTTAAATGGAAATCATTCTTCTTAAGCATATATTCTAAAGAAGCGGATTTTTATATTCAGATTTGTTATAACCGGATTTGTGCTAAATACATATTCAATCTGATTGTGATAAAGGGATTTGTAATATACAAATATTCCATCAGAATTTTTTTAAAGGGATAATAAGGATTTTTTCATTCGGATTTTTGTTAATTTTATTACTATTCAATCGGTTTTACTAATGCTATGTTTTAACATTTAAAAAACAAGATTTGATCCGAAGACACAAATTCTAGGATCCAAGTAGGTATATGGAGCTCCAGCTTTGTATCTATATTTTAGGTTTTGTTTATTTATTGACTAAATCATTTAATGGTAAACTTAAATTCGTATTAATGTTAATATAAATTCGGTCAATTATTAAAAGATAGTAATAAATAAGATTAAATTGGGTCAAAATATTATTAATGTAAATTGATAACAATCATTAAGATTCAAATTTCAGATTAAATGACATTAAATTCGGTCAACTTTGTTAATGTAAATAAATAACAATAATTCAGAATTAATGAAATTAAAATTGGTCTAATATTATCAGCCGAATATGGAATGTAGGTTTTCAAATAGCGAATCCGATTAAATGCTTAAGAAGTCGGTTTCATTAGTATTCAATCCTACGTTCCATATTCGGCTGATAATATTAGACCAATTTTAATTTCATTAATTCTGAATTATTGTTATTTATTTACATTAATAAAGTTGACCGAATTTAATGTCATTTAATCTGAAATTTGAATCTTAATGATTGTTATCAATTTACATTAATATATTTTGACCCAATTTAATCTTATTTATTACTATCTTTTAATAATTGACCGAATTTATATTAACATTAATACGAATTTAAGTTTACCATAATAAGCCTTATTTATTATACAGAGGTTAATTATATTATTTTTGTAAAGTTTGTATAAAAATAAATGAATATTTTCGGTAATCATTTAAAGCTAATTACAAAAATATATTTCAAGATAAATGTAAGCATAAAGTTGACAAACCTAGCGACAATTACCTATGTATTTAAATTTGATTGAAATAAAGTTGAAAATTACCTAATATATACAGCATATGTAAATTAAATTTAACTTTAGTCAACAATTACCTAAAATATATATCGTATTTAAATTAATAATAATAACATTATTAAGTTCAATTAAAGATATTTAATAACCGTAAACACAATTTTGTTATACATTGTTTATACAAATACAAAAAAATAACAAATTAAAACCACTAATAAAATTTAACGCACCCTTTGAACCCAAAAAATGCAAAACCCATTCCAATTAAACTGGCCCAATTATGCCCAACGTCTCTCTTTTACCCGGATTCACCAAACATGCCATACAAAAACGTACCGAACAATGCTCAACAACTGATAACTTAAAAAAGTTTTTCCAGCCTAAACTTAACTTAGGAAACAAATTTAAATTAACAATTTCAGACATTAAATTATCAATCGATCATTACTAAAATGGATTACCAATCGATTAAATTGATTTAATTATACGAATCAATTAAATTAATACGAGATTATTTAATCTCTTATTTTGTATAATTGATTAAATTATACGAATGATAATATTGATTAAATTATAATTGATTAAATTGATTTCGTATACTTGATCAAATTTATGGTTTAACGGACAATAAAGAATAAATCATAACTAATATTATTTATTATCATTAACAATAATTGACCCGAAATTTAGGATTACCATAATTGACCGAATTTAATGTTATTTATTACAATTTTTTAATCTGATTAATTTATATTACTATTAATACGAAATTGATTAAATTATACGAATTGATTAAATTATATGAATGATAATATTACTTAAATTGATTTCGCATAATTGATCAAATTTATGGTTTACCATAATAAAACGTATTAATTTTTTTGTATGAATGATTGATCATGAATCAATTTGACCCGAAATTTAGAATTACCATAATTGACCGGATTTAATGTTATTTATTATGATTTTTTAATCTCACTAATTTATATTAGTATTAATACGAAATTGATTAAATTATAAGAATTGATTAAATTAATACGAGATTTTTTAATCTCTAATTTCGTATAATTGATTAAATTATACGAATGATAATATTGATTAAATTATAATTGATTAAATTGATTTCGCATAATTGATCAAATATATGGTTTACCATATTAAAACGTATTAATTTTTTTGTATGAATGATTGATCATGAATCAATTTGACCCGAAATTTAGGATTACCATAATTGACCAGATTTAATGTTATTTATTATGATTTTTTAATCTCACTAATTTATATTACTATTAATACGAAATTGATTAAATTATAAGAATTGATTAAATTAATACGAGATTTTTTAATCTCTAATTTCGTATAATTGATTAAATTATAGGAATGATAATAGTGATTAAATTATAATTGATTAAATTGATTTCGTGTAATTGATCAAATATATGGTTTACCATATTAAAACGTATTAATTTTTTTGTATGAATGATTGATTATGAACCAATTTGACCCGAAATTTAGGATTACCATAATTGACCGAATTTAATGTTATTTATTATGATTTTTTAATCTCATTAATTAATATACTATTAATACGAAATTGATTAAATTATACGAATTGATTAAATTAATACGAGTTTTTTTTAATCTCTGCTTTCGTATAATTGATTAAATTATACGAATGCTAATAACGATTAAATTATAGTTTATTAAATTGATTTCGTATAATTGATCAAATTTATGGTTTAGCATAATAAAACGTATTAATTTTTTTGTATGAATGATTGATTATGAATCGATCATTCCCGAAATTTAGGATTACTATAATTGACAGAATTTAATATTATTTATTATGATTTTTTAATCTCATTAATTTATATTACTATTAATACGAAATTGATTAAGTTGATTAAATTATACGAATTGATTAAATTAATACGAGATTTTTTAATCTCTGATTTTGTATAATTGATTAAATTATACGAATGATAATATTGATTAAATTATAATTGATTAAATTGATTTTGTATAATTGATCAAATTTATGGTTTACCATAGTAGCTCTCATTTATTTTTTTGGATGAATGATTGATTATGAATCAATTTGACCCGAAATTTAGGATTAATATAATTGACTTATATATTAATGTTATTTACTTCATATAATTTACAATTAAAACATCCGTGTATTAACAATTATGGTATAGGTTAATTTGTTATAAATTTACGTTTCATAATTTATCATTAATGATCATCAAAAGATGATTGCAATTAGTTTGGTAATTTTAAGCATTTATCATTGATTCACGTCTAATTCCAATCCTTCCATTTTTATACTTCATCTATTTAATTACATTGATCCACATCAATCACAATTGTTGTACACACAATAATCCGATCGTGGAATAGCATTCCAACTTATAAGTATACCTTTACGACGTTTATATTATTTTGTTATGTTATGTTATTGTTATGTTATGATGTAGATATAATGTATTTATAATTCATTTTTGAGAAATATGATGTTTTAAGTTTCGTGACTTTTTATGAATACTCATTTTCTACAATTGAATAAGGACTTGAATTAATAATGAAAAAATCGACTAAATTATTATTGCTTTCAGACTTGTTTGAAAGCGGATTCGTTCCATGTGTATGAATATTCATTTTTTCATAATGTCAATTTTCGTATTAATTATCTTTTATTTTCAACACTTTTATTCATTCCTAATTTTAGTATAATCTTGTGTACACCCAAAGAGAACAATGGCCGCCGCACAAACACAAGAGTTTACCATGGTTAACGAAATTGATGTCAACCAAAATGATTTTGCTTTGAAAGATTATTCGGCTTTGGCGTCAACCTAATCGTCGCAATCCTAACGATGTTTACTCAATTTAGATGATACTAATTGACGAGAATGTAATTCCCAAATCCATATTTTTTTACTAACATTCTATTTTAGTATTTCTTTATTTACTTTACACTGTTGAATATATATATATATATATATATATATATATATATATATATATAGTCGTAGATTATATTAATGGATTCTTTACTCCTAAAATAAGTTGTGAATTACACGATTAAAGGAATCATGGCGTGATTTTCGTATGAATAAATTTATTATTTGAATCGATTTTTAGTCTTATTTATTATGGTAACTTATTAAGATTTTTAATCTTATTTATTATGATTTTGATGTTATTAATTAATATTTTAATCTAATTTATTGATTATTGATATTACTATTTTTACGACTTTCCTAATATCAGTTGTCAATTACACGATTAAAGGAATCATGGCGTGATTTTCGTATGAATAAATTTATTGTTTGAATGTCTCTGTATTATAATATTATTTATATTTAATGTTTAATTTGATGTTTATGTTGATTTGCATTAAAATTTAAATAAACATAAAATTTAATTTATTACACAACGTTTGTGGTTATACAATACATTGGTATATTAACATTTAATGTGTAGGTGGATTTTTTATAATTTACGTTTCATAAAACATAATATGGCATTATAGTAAAAGGGATAACTTATAACAATAAAAATCTCTATAATATTTATAGATTATTTCCAAATATGACATGTTATGGTTGGGTATGCTATTTTTTTTGTTTGTATAGTTGGTTTGGAGTATAATATGGATAGTGATTTTGTAATTTTTGTTTGGTTTGAATCCTGATACCTTTAAAGTAATGGTTTATATTGGTTTCACATATTGTATTAATAATGAGTTTGTAATGTTTTCATTTGATGTTAGTTATAGATATTTTATGAAGTGAATTATGTTTTTACTTTCTTTTCCTTCATAATTACCGTTTACTTCGTCATGTGATATTTTGATTCATGATATGTTTTAATGTACTAATTAAATCCGATGAAGTTATTTTGTTCTATTTACATATTTCGTCACTTTTTATTTATCCTTTGTTCTACACGTGTACCAAATCATATTTTGTATAAATCGTTTAATTTTTATTTATAATTTTTTAGTTGTATGTTTTGTTAAACTATATTTATTTACTTTGAATTTTAATATTCATTTGCATCCTGTTACGATAAATATGTTATTATTCATTTCATTATTTGTTTTTAAATCACATCCAATCAAACATTTGTCGATTCATATATTCATTATTGAGTAAGATTAAACATTTTTATGATATTTTGCATGCAACGAAAATCCATACGAATTGTCTTACGTAAGTTTCAATAAATAAAATTTGCATACTACAATCTTTATAAAATAATTTTTTCATCTGACTCGGAGATGTACCGGGTGTACACCCGGGACTCTAACCTAGTAGAAGATGAAACAAGTCCAAGTCCAAAGAGACTTATGTCTCGTGAGTGGAGGCCCATATATTTCAAAAAAAAAAGAAAAAGTGAAAAACCCTTCTTGATATGATTATAAGAACTTACGGCACATATTCTTTTAGAGGGGTATCATCATTATCGAAGAAGGGAATCGAACAGCCGCCAAGGGAGATCGCACGGACCACAGCAGCTTAAGAAGCAATTTTAAGAGGAGATTTTTAAGGAGAAGGAGGCTTGGAACCATTAGTGAAGGCTTCGGTTCGTTTATCTAAAACACTAGTTTTGAGTTTTGATTACTTTGTGTTTTTCAACTACTTGATACTATGTTTTATTATTTTGTTGAACCTATGTTTTCATTGACGTCCATGACTATGAGTAGCTAAACTTTTAGTGCTACCTAGGTATTGATGATGGGTGACAATTGAATAATAGTTTTTGGTTTGGATCTATGTTATGTTTTGGATAATGTTTTGGTAAAGGTTTTCTAATAAGGTTTCTTTTGTATATGCGTGCTTGATATCTGAATATTAATATTTGTTTCGCTTAATTCTAGTTTAACTGATTTTGTATCTTTTGATCTAGGGTTTTGTAAGTATCATAGACTTGGTGTTTTTGATATATCTTGTGGTTGCTAGACGTAGTAAACCCTAGAAACAATTTAATTAATTATTCGGTAATTTAGCATTCTACCACCTTTGAGACCGAGAGGAGATTAGGTGTCAGTGTGTCTAGCTTGGTAGGTATTCGGGACCGTGGTCTGCACGAAAGTGAGTCACCCCTAGCGTGCCTGTTTTGTTAGCATCCTGTGTTAGAAACCTGTTAGAATAACTATCCCTTGCATCCCTTACACATCCCGGATGTATTGTTTCTGAGGGGGCCGAGAGGACATTCAGATTTAGGATACCTTAGCATAGTTTGGAGAGACCGAGAGGTGATCTGAACCCGAGACCGGTGAGTTTACACACTTCCCTAGATTCAGTATTGCGACATGTTGGAGAGTGATTCGCGTTCCAGTGTTGGTCTAGTTTAGTGTATCTTAAGATCCCGGTAGCCAAAACCCATTTATCCAATCCCGAGAGCTATTAGTCAGTCACCTTGATTCTTACCTAGGTAGCCATTTTCTCATTACTTGATCTCGTCCAGTTTTACTTGTTCGTTTGCTTTGTTTGAGTTATTTGCATTTTATTTACTTTAACTTTATTATTATTTTTTAGTAGTTTAATTAAATCACCATCACTTCAATTTATTAGACTAGGACTCGACGAAAGTTTAGTAACGAGAGCCGCTATTACTGTGTCCACGGTTCGATACTCGGACTTATTTACTTTACTACCTTCGACCGGTACACTTGCCGGTAGTGTGTGGTTTAGTGGGTATTTCCCATTTAAAACTTGTTTTGAAATTAATTGGACTTAATATATATTTATCACACATTTCACACATCAAGTTTTTGGCGCCGTTGCCGGGGACACAATTGCGCTTTCGAGGACGACCCGAGTCGGGGATTTAGTCACTTTTACTACTTTTATTTTATTTTATTTCTTGTTAATTTTTTTTACTTAAATTTATCTTTTAAAAAAAAACTAAAAAAAAAATATATTTCAATAGTTATATTATATTTTGTTTTGCTTTGTTTGCTTGCTTGCTTTTTAGTTTGTGTGCTTAGGATTAATTGTTTATCTTGTTCGTGTGTTAGATTGTTTTTTCTTGCTCGCTAGTTTTATTTGCCTACTTTGTCACCTGCTTTTGGTAGTTTGTTTTTTTTGTTTTTTTTTTCTAGCTTGTGTGTGATTCGTGTCTTTTCTGCTATCTTGTTAGTGTATGCACACACGTTCTTCGGGCCTACCTGATATTACACCATTCCCTGAGCCTGAACGAGAGTTCCACCGTCGCTTACGCCAGCCACAGGTACCTCTTTCTGATCTCATTTCTTCTGTAGTTATGGCTGACACTAGGACTGTTCACGATCACATTAGTGATTCGCCCACCACCGTTCGCTCTAGCATCACTCTTCCCACTGTCGAGGCGAACAACTGGACCATCCCACCCACTCTGATTAACACCATTTCCCACTCGGTTCAGTTTCATGGATTGCGTGATGAGGATCCGCATGCTCATCTGACTAGGTTTGGTAGGGTCTGTAGCACTTTCCAGCTGAATGGCGTTACTGAGGACGCCATTAATCTTCGGTTGTTCCCATTTTCTCTCACTGATCAGGCCGCTGTTTGGTTAGATTCCCTCCCACAGGGAGCCATTACCACTTGGACTGATCTTCAGACCAAATTTCTTCAGAAATACTTCTCCCCTGCTAAGACTGCTCGTCTTAGGAACCTCATCTATGCTTTCACTGAGCAGCCGGGAGAGTCTTTCTACGAGACCTGGGACCGCTTCAAGGGACTTCTAAATAAGTGCCCTAATCATGGTCTCGAGGATTGGAGGGTCGTTGAGAAATTCTATAATGGAGTTTCTAATGCGACCAAGAGACTCCTTGACTCCACAGCAGGCGGTAACATGATGAAAACTAAAACCGCTGCTGCTTGTCTCGAGATGATAGAGGATCTTGCTTCTAGCACTTACACTGAGCCTGGCTCTGGGGGCGTTACTGCTGCCCCCAATGGTATTCATTCCGTAGATTCTAGCATAGCCTTGTCTGCCCAGGTAGAGTCCTTAGCGAAAATGATGAAGGACATTCAAGTTAAGATTTCTGCTAAGTGTGAGGTGTGTAGAGGTGGGCATGATACGATTGATTGCCCTGTAGGATCTGAGGAGGAGTTGAGTTTTGTCCAGAACCAGGGACGAGGTTGGCAGCCACGCCAGTCCTCAAACTGGAGGAGCGGGGGTCCTCCTGGATTCCACCCCCGCCAGAGTCTATTTCAGGCCCCTGTTGAAGGGCATAATAGTGGAGAGTCTAAGTCTGAGATGAGTGAGTTTCTTAAGAAAAGTGAGGAGAGTCAGAGTAGAACCAATAAACTCTTAGAAACTCTAGTTATGCAGGGTGAAGCTAGACATCAGGAGCAGCAGAAAAAGAACCAGGAGTTTGAGCTAATGTTTAGGAATCAGGGTTCCACAATTCAGAGTCTAGAGAGGACAGTAGGAGAGATGGCTAGTAGGATGACTGAGAGGCCTGTAGGATCATTCCCTAGTAGCACCCAGGTTAACCCAAATGCCACTGCTAAGGCAGTGACTACGAGGAGTGGTAGATGGAAGGATGTTGAAAAACCAGTTGAGGTAGAGGAACTGGTTGATGAGGAGATTGAGATGGAGACTCCTGCTGGCGATGTGCACCCTAGGTTGCGCCCAGCAAGTACAGCACAGACAGAGGAGCCTCCTAAGGAGAAGGTAGTTGAGAGGAAGTTTGGTAGAATTCCTTATCCCACTAGGTTGATTGAGCAGAAGTATGAGAAGGAGTATGGTCACTTCCTTGATTTGTTTAAGCAACTCAAGGTGAATCTTCCATTTGTTGAGGCATTACAGCATATGCCTAAGTATGCTAAATTCTTGAAGGACCTCCTGTCCAACAAGAAGAAGCTTGAGGAGATTTCTACAGTGACTTTGAGTGAGAAGTGTTCTGCGGTGGTTCAGAACAAACTGCCCCAGAAGATGACAGATCCGGGTAGTTTCACTATTCCTTGCTTGTTTGGTAGTTCGTCTGTGAGCCATGCACTGGCTGACCTTGGTGCTAGCATCAATTTGATGCCTTATTCGATTTACTGTAGACTAGGCCTTGGTGATCCGGTCCCTACCCGCATGAGCATTCAGTTAGCTGATAGGTCAGTTAAGTTTCCTAGGGGAATCGTAGAGAATGTCTTGGTGAAGGTGGATAAGTTCGTATTTCCAGTTGATTTTGTGATCCTTGACATGAAGGAGGATGAGAGAGTTCCATTGATTCTAGGACGCCCATTTCTTGCTACCGCTAAGGCATTGATTGATGTCTGTGATGGTAAGCTTACGCTTCGCGTAGGGACTGACACCGTGACTTTCGGTGTGAAAGAGTCTATGCAGCACACCGATGCTCAGGATGATACTTTATACTTCCTAGACTCTTTTATGTCCCATGTTGGTCAGAGTTTGAGTGATTTTTGTAGGGGTAGTTCCGAGATAGATTCTGTTGATGAGAGTTGGGAGGATCAGGGGATAGAGATGATGACTTATCCACTAGGACAGAACCCTAGGTCTAGTGATAGCCCCATTGAGTCTGTGGAGAGTGTAGCTATTGAGAGAGATGAGCCCGTCGAGAGGCCGTCGGTAGAGACCCCACCGTCCTTAGAGCTTAAGGAGTTGCCCGATCATATTGAGTATGCGTTTCTGGATGAGGAGTCACGTTTGCCCGTCATCATTTCATCAGATTTGACGGCGGAGGAGAAGAAGAAGTTGTTAGATGTGCTTAAGGAACACAAGCATGCCATCGCTTGGAAGCTTGTGGACATTGAGGGTATCCACCCTTCCTTTTGCACACATAGGATTCTGTTAGAGGATGGCTCTAAGCCCGTGGTGCAGCCTCAGCGGAGGTTGAACCCGAACATGCAGGAGGTGGTGAAGAAGGAGGTGTTGAAGCTACTTGACGCCGGCCTTATTTACCCCATTTCTGATTCACCATGGGTTAGTCCAGTCCAGGTTGTCCCTAAGAAGGGAGGGATGACAGTTGTGGCTAATGAGAGGTGTGAGTTGATTCCTATGCGTACCGTCACAGGTTGGAGGGTGTGTATAGATTATAGGAGGCTGAATGAGTCCACCAGGAAGGACCACTTTCCCCTTCCATTCATTGATCAGATGCTTGAGCGTTTGTCTGGACAGCAATTTTATTGCTTTCTTGATGGTTTCTCAGGTTATTTCCAGATCCCCATTGCACCAGAGGATCAGGAGAAAACCACGTTCACATGCCCTTATGGGACTTTTGCGTATCGTCGCATGCCCTTTGGACTGTGCAACGCTCCTGCTACTTTTCAAAGATGTATGGTGGCTATTTTCCATGATATGATAGAGAGCTCCATGGAGGTGTTTATGGATGACTTTTCAGTTTTTGGGAGCTCTTTTGATCATTGTTTAGGGAATCTTGTGAGGATGTTAGCCAGATGTGAGGAGACGAAGTTGAAGTTGAACTGGGAGAAGTGCCACTTCATGGTGAAGGAGGGCATAGTGTTAGGCCATAAGATTTCACGGGCGGGGATAGAGGTTGATAGAGCTAAGGTAGAGACCATTACGCGTTTACCCCCGCCGACTTCTGTGAAGTCTGTTAGGAGTTTTCTAGGTCATGCAGGTTTTTATCGTAGGTTCATTAAGGATTTTTCTAAGATTGCTAGACCGATGACTCAGCTCCTAGAGAAGGATAGGCCGTTTGAGTTTAGTGAGGAGTGTGTGAGAGCATTTGAGACACTGAAGGAGAGGTTAGTTACCGCCCCGATTCTGGTGGCCCCTGATTGGAGCTTGCCATTCGAGCTCATGTGTGACGCGAGCGACTTCGCGGTTGGGGCCGTTTTAGGACAGAGACACAATAAGCATTTCCACCCGATTTATTATGCTAGTAAGACACTTAATGATGCACAGGAGCACTACACTACCACTGAGAAAGAGCTCCTGGCGGTGGTTTATGCTTTTGATAAGTTTAGGTCCTATCTTGTTTTGTCCAAGACCATCGTTTACTCTGATCACGCGGCTTTGAAGTTTTTGTTTAGTAAGAAAGATGCTAAACCGCGTTTGATTCGGTGGGTCTTGTAGCTTTCTGAGTTTGACATAGAGTTGAGGCAGAAGAGTGGCGCCGAGAACGTGGCGGCCGATCATTTGTCTCGTTTAGAGCACCCGGAGAGTAGGTCGAGTGAGGAGAGAGATATTGGGGATGCCTTTCCCCATGAGTTCTTGTGTGTGTTGACAGCTAAGGAGGATGAGTTGCCTTGGTTCGCCGATTTTGCGAACTATCTTGCTGATGGATTCCTGAGGGGGGACTTAACGTACCAGCAAAAGAAGAAATTCTTTGCGGATGTTAAACATTACCTTTGGGATGATCCTTATCTTTTTAGGATTGGCTCGGACCAAGTGGTCCGTAGGTGTGTTGATGGTAGGGAGTTGAGAGATGTGTTGAGGCATTGTCACGAGGGCCCTATGGGAGGACATCATGGAGTTTTGTTGACCGCAAGGAAGGTTTTTGACGCGGGTTTCTATTGGCCGACCATCTTTAAGGATGCGGCCACATTTGTGAGGAGTTGTGATAGGTGCCAAAGGGTTGGCAACATCTCGTCCCGGGATGAGATGCCCCAGAATATTATGCATCCATGTGAGGTTTTCGATCTTTGGGGTATTGATTTCATGGGACCATTCCCTATGTCTCGTGGGAATAGGTACATTCTTGTCGCTGTAGACTACGTTTCTAAGTGGGTGGAGGCACTTCCTACCCCCACTAATAGCGCGAGAGTTGTAGTGGGATTCCTACGAAAGTTGTTTGCTCGTTTCGGTACTCCAAAAGCCTTAGTTAGTGATAGAGGCACCCACTTCTGTAATTCATTGATGGAGAAGGCTTTGCAACGCTATGGGGTCACCCATCGGCTTGCTACAGCCTATCACCCACAAACAAGCGGGCAAGTGGAGGTGAGTAATAGAGGGATCAAGAGGATCTTAGAGAAAACCTTAGGGGCAAGTAGGATTGATTGGGCTGAGAAGTTAGATGATGCACTCTGGGCCTTCCGCACGGCTTATAAGACACCGACTGGTTCTACACCATTTCGGATGATCTATGGGAAGGCGTGTCATCTCCCGGTAGAGTTAGAGCACCGTGCATATTGGGCATTACGATCCGTTAATCTTGACATGTCTTTGGCCAAGAGAAAACGGTTTCTTGAGTTGCACGAGTTAGAGGAGTTGAGAGATCATGCATACGAGCACACTCATGACTATAAGGCTCGTACGAAGGCATTGCATGATAGGAAGTTGAAGGGGAACAAGGATTTTAAGTGTGGGGATCAAGTACTCCTGTACAATTCCCGTTTGAGATTGTTCCCAGGTAAGTTGAAGTCCCGGTGGTCAGGACCGTTTGTGGTAAAGGAAGTTTTCCCTTATGGCACAGTTACTATTGAGGGGAAGGATGGAGAGATGTTCAAAGTGAATGGACATAGGTTGAAGCTCTACATAGGAAGAGCTAATGAGGAGGAGGATGAGGTTGAGGTTATCCGCCTCGAGCCTCATTTCGAGTGATTGTAGAGGTTAGGTTCTTCGGGTAAGAATCCAAGTGTAGAGTTTTGTATCATCATTCGCCAGGTATGTTTTTCTTTTATTTTATTTTCATTCTTCCTTATTTTAATTTTAATTTTTTTATTTATTTATTTTCATTTATTTATTTATTTTTAGTTTATCGAGTCTTGTGGGATTGCCTTGGCCTTTTTCACTATTGGATCTCCCCCGCCCGTACTCAATCTCCATTCGGGTGGGGGTCGATCTTAAAATTAATTTTTGTAAACAGGCATCTCACTTGTCATTGAGTCATTTTACTTTCACTTTCTTTTTAGTTTATTTTTGCAGGATTCTGATTATGGCCGCGAAGGAAATGCTATACGGCTGTAGATGATGGACGGACGGGACACTTTCTGCGAGCTATCGCCACATATTCCAGGGGAGTCTGTTCCATTTACTTTGTTGTTATATATTTAGTTTATTTCTATTTTATTTTTTTTGCATTTTTATTTTTAGTTTACGTTGTATCCTGGAGCACATTGAGGACACTGTGCCTTTCTAAGTGTGGGGATGGGAGACTTCGTCTTTATTTTGCTTAGTTGTAGGTTGAGTCAAAAAAAAAAAAAATTGAAAAAAAAAGTCCCTGATTTTGTGTGCTTTTAAATGGAAAATGATAGGTAAAATTAGGATTTTCGGTTTTTCAATATATATATATAAGAGAATATAAAGGTAGAGAACATGTTGCCTGTGATGTGTTGGTAGGCCCAGCCGACTGTGATAGTTTCCCGAATAGTGTTATAATATACGAAATAATATAATCATGAAATCTTGTGGGTTCTCACCTTAGGATGATTGGCCGAGTCTGAAACCGTTGATAGTATAAGAGGTACCACTATAAGTAAATGCCTATAAGTATTTTGAATCAAATGGCACACTTGATCCTTTTTATGAGAATAAATCCGGTGAAAAGTGGCGCCCAAAAAAAAAAAAAAATCCACATATCCATCAATTGAGCTAGACCCAAAAAAAAAAAAAACAAATAAATAAATAAATACCGAAGCTCATGCTGTCGCTCTTGGGGATGGTGACTCTGATTGAGACAACCTCTGGGTTAGGTATGAAAAAAAAAAGTGTCTAAGCTCATACACTTCATCCATCTTCCATCATGTTTGGTTCTAAATACATAAGGGCATTTATATAAAGTGGTAGATATTAATCTTTACCTTATAAACTTGATTCGGGATTAGGATAGAGTTATGACTTTTGAGTGTGAGACCCTTAGATGATTGAGCTAAATTGAACCTAATTGATAAAACACGAAAAGGGCTTGATTAGTCGGTGGTTGGGTTTAGGTGGATCACAATACCAACAGTTGCAGTTAGTATGTTGTTTTGCCTAATTAATAAAAAGTATTAACAGAGTTTGGAAACCGAAAGTCCTGGTTATGATTCCATTCTATGCTTTTTCAGGGACGAAAAAGGTTTAAGTGTGGGGATGTTTGATGTGTTGCAAAACACATCTAATTTCCTATGTATTTTGTAGTCATTTTCGAGTCTTTTTATTAGTGTTTTATTAGTTTTAGGCTTGTACTTGTCTATTTTATTTATTTTAGCGTTTCATTAGATTTTTATTATTTTTGAGTCATTTTTAGTATTCATTTATTTATTTTATATTTTATAGGTGTTCATGATCGTTGGAGCATAGATGAGAAACTTTAGTCAAGCCAGGAACACCCTATTCGAGCTTGGATAATAATAATAATAATAATAATAATAATAATAATAATAATAATAATTTTGTGACAAAGTCACGACAAGAAAAAAAAAAGAAATAGAAGATGAAACAAGTCCAAGTCCAAAGAGACTTATGTCTCGTGAGTGGAGGCCCATATATTTCAAAAAAAAAGAAAAAGTGAAAAACCCTTCTTGATATGATTATAAGAACTTACGGCACATATTCTTTTAGAGGGGTATCATCATTATCGAAGAAGGGAATCGAACAGCCGCCAAGGGAGATCGCACGGACCACAGCAGCTTAAGAAGCAATTTTAAGAGGAGATTTTTAAGGAGAAGGAGGCTTGGAACCATTAGTGAAGGCTTCGGTTCGTTTATCTAAAACACTAGTTTTGAGTTTTGATTACTTTGTGTTTTTCAACTACTTGATACTATGTTTTATTATTTTGTTGAACCTATGTTTTCATTGATGTCCATGACTATGAGTAGCTAAACTTTTAGTGCTACCTAGGTATTGATGATGGGTGACAATTGAATAATAGTTTTTGGTTTGGATCTATGTTATGTTTTGGATAATGTTTTGGTAAAGGTTTTCTAATAAGGTTTCTTTTGTATATGCGTGCTTGATATCTGAATATTAATATTTGTTTCGCTTAATTCTAGTTTAACTGATTTTGTATCTTTTGATCTAGGGTTTTGTAAGTATCATAGACTTGGTGTTTTTGATATATCTTGTGGTTGCTAGACGTAGTAAACCCTAGAAACAATTTAATTAATTATTCGGTAATTTAGCATTCTACCACCTTTGAGACCGAGAGGAGATTAGGTGTCAGTGTGTCTAGCTTGGTAGGTATTCGGGACCGTGGTCTGCACGAGAGTGAGTCACCCCTAGCGTGCCTGTTTTGTTAGCATCCTGTGTTAGAAACCTGTTAGAATAACTATCCCTTGCATCCCTTACACATCCCGGATGTATTGTTTCTGAGGGGGCCGAGAGGACATTCAGATTTAGGATACCTTAGCATAGTTTGGAGAGACCGAGAGGTGATCTGAACCCGAGACCGGTGAGTTTACACACTTCCCTAGATTCAGTATTGCGACATGTTGGAGAGTGATTCGCGTTCCAGTGTTGGTCTAGTTTAGTGTATCTTAAGATCCCGGTAGCCAAAACCCATTTATCCCATCCCGAGAGCTATTAGTCAGTCACCTTGATTCTTACCTAGGTAGCCATTTTCTCATTACTTGATCTCGTCCAGTTTTACTTGTTCGTTTGCTTTGTTTGAGTTATTTGCATTTTATTTACTTTAACTTTATTATTATTTTTTAGTAGTTTAATTAAATCACCATCACTTCAATTTATTAGACTAGGACTCGACGAAAGTTTAGTAACGAGAGCCGCTATTACTGTGTCCACGGTTCGATACTCGGACTTATTTACTTTACTACCTTCGACCGGTACACTTGCCGGTAGTGTGTGGTTTAGTGGGTATTTCCCATTTAAAACTTGTTTTGAAATTAATTGGACTTAATATATATTTATCACACATTTCACACATCAATGATGCCTTTACCAGAATTGATTATTCCAAGTTCTTTGCTGGTAAGGAAGCTCATTTCGCTCTCATGGCTATGACAGATCCTCCGAAGCAGGTAAGTTCTGAATCTATAACTGATATGCATAGTGATAAGTATTGTGGTAATTGTGATAGATTGACAGATGAAAACAAGCAACTCAGGGTTCAACTTGAGAGTGCTGTAATTAACTGTCAATCTTCTCGCAAGGAAGTTATAGAATTCAACAAGGTTCTTGATGGTTACAAAAAGGACATTTCTGATTTAAAGAAAACACTTTCTTTAAAACAACTGGCGATTAATAGTTATATAATGAACTTGAAAAAACCAAGTTAGAAATGGCTACCATCAAGTGTTTTGCTGAAAAGGTCAACAAAAAGCTTGAAAGTTATAAGCACATTGCATATGTAGTTGACCATATCATTGAAAAGCCATCACAACCCAGTAATGCAAATTACAAGGCTGTTCCATCACCAGTGTTATTTGAGAACCATAATTGTCACTCAATAACACCGGAGAGTTCAGTCAAATCTGACTCTGCATCGGAAGATGAATCTAACACTTCTAGTGTTGGAGATCCAAATTCCGTTGTACGACCGATTTTGGGTTTGAATGATGAAGGCGTAACTGCTGTGACTGATGATTCTGACACAGAAAGTGAGAAAACTGAGAAAGTGAGTGATATTCCTAAGGAAAATCACATTATCACAAATGAATCAGTTTCACCTTCTCAGCTTTGTCATCCGATGTGCGTCGTGTCGATCAATCAGTGAAGAAAGAGGTTAAAAATGAATCAGTTGACAAACCCGTCAAGGTATTTTATCGGATGGAAGGATCTGATAAGATCATCTCTGACGAGGAGTATCCGATTAAATTTGCAAATTATTCTAAAATTGAGAAAATCTGGCAAGAAAGTACTATCTGGTTTCCTAAACACGAAAGGACCAATGATGTACCACCAGAAATTTTGAAAAAATTATATCTGGATACTCCGAGAGAACCTAAGGTTCATGTCACTGAATTCATCAAGTCTAAGCAAAAGGCAAATGGTTTTCTTGAGCCGGCTTACTCAAAGGACCCAACTCCTGAGAGTTTAAGACGCAGATGCGTAAATGATCAATATCCTATTAAAACATTTGCTAAGCCGCATGCTTAGAATGTGTTTGAAGAATACCGTGCATGTTTCAAGTGCGGGGAGAGAGGGCCTTTACTTGCTCACTGCCCGTACGTGAGGCACAAGAGGCACGAAGTTGAGATGAGGCAATCTGTTAGAAAGCCGGTCGATAATCATTGTTATCCTCAAAGATGCTTTGTTCCTCAATCAACACCATTTTACAATCAAAACAATTATTATCAAAAGAGGGATAATCGTCAATTTAACTATGATCGTCGAAACCGGATAGCTATGAAAAAACCGTTGAAGAAACCCATGGTGAACACAATGGCTGATAAACAAAAGGTTCCACCAAAACCTGTTGTTAAGTCAACTGTTGGACCTCTCTCTGTTAAATCAGAGAAGGTAATCAAGAAAGTTTCATTTAAGAACGACTCTAAGAAACCGACTGAGATTCCAAAAACTCAGATACGGATTCTAAAACGTTCGGAACAATCTTGGACACCTAATGGTTCTCCGGGTGCTTCTACGTCAAAGCCAAATAAAAAATCTCAAGATGAGAAAGTTTTGAACGATCAGAAAAAGATCGATTCAAAACCAAATGTTGATGTGAATAACTTTTTGAAAGCTGATATTCAAAGACCCAAGACCACACAGGCTTGGGTCCCCCGAAAGAACTAATGATTTTACTTGATGTGTGCAAGGAGCTTCAGCTGGCCCTGTTAGCAGTCTTTGGATTGTTGACAGTGGAGCTTCAGGCCACATGACTGGTGATCTAGCACTATTGTTTGATGTGAAGAATATTAATGGAGGTTATGTTGCTTTTGCGGGAAATAAAGGAGGTTACATCACAATGGAGGGAAGTTTGAGTAACGGGATAGTGAGTTTTGAGAGAATTTTCTATGTGAAGCAAATTGATTACAATCTGTTAAGTGTCAGTCAGATCTGCGACAAACAATTTTCTGTGCATTTCGACGACAAATCTTGCTATATTCTCAAACCAGGCTTTAAGATTCCAAAGGAGTGGATTATGTTAAAGGCACCGAGAGTTAACAATCTTTACATTCTTAATATGTCGAAAGCAATGACAACTCAGGGCCAAGTGACATGTTTTCTTTCGAAGGCTACAGAGAAAGAATCTATAATGTGGCATAGAAGAATGGGCCATATTCACCTCAGAAAAATGAATCATTTGGTGAAGAACGGGTTTGTCGAAGGCGTTAATGTCAAATATTTCCATCTGAATGACAAGTGTGTGAGTTGCAAGAAAGGTAAGCAGCACAAACAATCCCACAAACTGAAGAAAGTAAACTCTGTTGAGATGCCACTAGAGCGGTTGCACATGGACCTATTCGGACCTGTCAAACGTAAAAGTCATATCGGAGAGCTTTACTGTCTAGTGGTTACTGATGATTTTTCAAGATTCTCGTGGGTGATGTGCTTACAGCATAAGAGTGACACGTTTAACAATCTGAAAGTTCTGTTCACTCGACTGGAGAATGTCTACGGTCTAAAGATCAAAAAAATTCGGAGTGATAATGGGATGCAGTTCAAAAACGCACAGATGGATGCTCTTTGTGAAGACAAAGGAATTCATCATGAATATTCTGCTCCGTATACCCCTCAACAGAACGGTGTCGCTGAAAGGAAAAACAGGACTATAATTGAAAAGGCAAGAACAATGCTCGCAGATTCCAATCTTCCAGTAATGTTCTGGAACGAAGTGATCTACGCAGCTTGTTATACACTAAATCGGGTGTTAACAGTGAAGAAGTTTGGCAAAACTTCTTATGAGCTGTTGAACAGACGAAAGCCGAACTTGGAGTATCTAGAACCATTTGGGGCTCCGTGTACGATGTTGAATCCAGGTGAAAAGTTTAGTCTGAAAGCTGAAGAGGGATATTTTGTTGGATATGAAACCCCGCTCAAACGGGTATTCAACAAAAGAAATTGACAGGTGGAGGATTGGGCAAATGTTGAGGCTGTTATAAGATTACTCTACGAGTGTGAAAACGCGGAAACTTCACCGTTGGTGCATCTGATCACCGTAACTCCTCCAGCAGCTTCTAATGATGCCAATGCTCCTGTAGCAGAAGAAGAAGTGTTCCAAGAAGCTTCGACTACACTTGACACTTCAGAATCGGAAAATGATGACGACTTTGGTGAAGCTATTCTAGATCATGCAACAGAGGCACCACCAGTGAACCCAAATCCAGATGTTGCTTCATCGTCTAACTCGGGTAATGATCTGGATGCAGTGGAGAACTTGACTACTCAGACTGGAGTGACAGTACCTGAACATCTGGAATCTCGGATTCATCGTATTCACCCGCTCGAGCAAGTTATTGGTGACCCTGGTAGCAGTGTCATGATGTTGGGTTATTTTGAGACCACAGTTACCAGAATCAAGTGTTTTGATAGTTTATTGTGTTGTTTAGAAGTTAGAGGGCTTGTTATGTAATTAGTTGATACTTTTGTGTAACCCTAGCTGATTTGAGTACTTAGCAGCAGGCCCTGCGCACTTAGACTTAAGTGCTCAGGCCCATATGCTCTGCCTATATAAAGAATGTAAGTATGCAGATAGGGTTTAGGGTTTTTGGTCATCTTAGAACACAAGCAAGAATCTGCAAACTTATTGTATGTATTCCATGGTGTTTTGACGATCTATCATTAATGGAATTGTGTTATTTCAGTATCTTGTGTGTCGTTTTTTATTAGTTTTATCTAGTTTCTTTGTTTGTGAAGATTAATCACTTAAAACACCTAACAAATAGGTGTTTCTAAGTGATAACAATCTTGTGCACTTGAAAGATCTAGTAATTTGGGACTACAATTTGGTATCAGAGCCTTTGTGCTCTAGATTGTATCTGATTGAGATACCAAAACCCTCATTTTGTTAGTTTCTTTGTATATTTTTTTTTAAATTTGCGTGAGTATTATCAAAAAAAAAAAAAGGTGTTTCATCTCCATTTGGTTCAAATTTACCTTATAGTTGTGTTTCTAAAGTGTTAAAAGTTGTTTGTCTTTGGTAGAAACATCATCCGAGCATTTCAGATCAATTGAAAAAGGCTTGGATAAGATTCTGCTGTGTTTAGTACATTTTCAGACAGTTTTGCGCACTTATTTGCGCACTTATTTCTTGATTTGCGCACTTGTTTCAAAATTTTGAGTATTCATTTTGAGTACTTATTTCAACTTTTGAGTACTTATTTCAAAGTTTGAGCACTTGTTTCAAATTTTGAGCACTTATTTCAAATTTTGAGCACTTGTTTCAAATTTTGAGCACTTATTTCAAATTTTGAGCACTTGTTTCAAATTTTGAGTACTTATTTCAAATTTTGAGCACTTGTTTCATATTTTGAGTACTTGTTTCAAATTTTGAGTACTTGTCTCAGTTTTGCGTACTTATTTTAAATTTTTGAGCACTTAGGCTAATAATCAGTTTTATCTCCAAAAACACAACTAGGGTTTCTGCGCACTTATCAGAAATCACTAGTTGGTTTGCGTACTTGCTAAAAGGGTGCAATTTTTGAGTACTTGGCTAGGGTTTCTGCGCACTTAAAATCTTAAACGAGAGTTTAAGTGTTTGCGAACTTAAATAAGTTCGCAAACTGATCAGTCAAAGACTGAGCACTTATCTTGCTCAGCCTTGACAGATTTGCGCACTTAGCGTTGTGTGTACTTCAAGATTGCGCACTTATCAGGAGATCAAAATCTTGACATTACTGTTTGCTTCATTGTTTCAGGTGGCTGCTGACTGGTTACTGCGAACTTAACAAGATTTGCGCACTTAATTGCGTACTTGTGGACTGACCATTAAAATCAAGGACTTTGGACGTTTTCTGGACTTTAATCACTAAAATCAATTAATCAGACTTTTAAAATCAATCAAATTAACTCTAAATCAATGGCTGGTAACAACAACTCATTCCAAGTTAATCCCATAACCCAAGTAGAACTGGAAACTGGAACAATAACCCGAATTCCCAACTTGATGGGTGCTGAAGATTATGGTACCTGGAAGAACAGGATGAAAGCCTTCTATTTTGTTAATGATCACACTCAATGGAACTCTGTGCAACTTGGACCTCACATTCCTGTGAGGACCACTGATGCAAGAGAGGTGTTTAACACTGATCCCACTACCTACACAGATCTTGACAAACAGTTGATGCAACGAGATCACAAAGCCTATGGTGCTCTCACCATGGCTTTGTCAAATGATGTGTACAATATGTTTGAAGAGTACGGATCGGCGCATGATCTGTGGTTTGCCTTGAGTGAATACTACGAAGGAAATGCTGAGATGAGACAGAACAAGCAGGACATGATTCAGAAAGAATATGATATGTTTGGAAGTATCTGTGGTGAAAGCCTGTCGTCACACATTGACAGGTTCATGAATCTGTTAACTAAGATGAAGAAAGCTGGTATTCCTGTGAACAACCGTAACTCCATCAAGAAACTACTTGACTCTCTTCCAAAGGAATGGAGTGTTCATTGTATGCTGATCAAGAAAGATTACTTGGATGCTCAATCCACTCTGGCTAATCTTATAAACACATTGAAGTCGTTCGAAATGGATATCACAAAGAGAGAAATGAATCAGACTGTTCCAAAGGTGACTTCTAGCAATACAATGAAGAATCTGGCATTGATGACTCCGATTGGTGAGATGGGTTCAAGTTCACTGCACCCATATGTGGACTCACTGGGTGGTGGAAGTTCAAGTTCAGGCAAAGCACCAATGTACTCTGAAAAGGCAGCGAAGACACTGACTCCACAGGTTGCCAAGCTGGCTACCGAACATGTGGAACTCTTCAACACCTTTATGAGCAGTTTTGAAGCACTAAAGACTGGAGAGATCAAGAATGAGATGATGTCCCTAGAGGATATGTATCAAGTGGATCCAGATGATATGGAGGAAATGGACCTCAAATGGCAGATGGCAATGATCACTCTGCGAGTTAAACGATTTCAAGACAGAACCGGTAGAAGAGTGGGAATGGGAAAGGCTGGGTTTGACAAGTCGAAGATTAGATGTTATAACTGCAAGGTTCTCGGGCATTTCAAATATGAATGCCCCACTTTGAACCAAGCCAAAATCAAGCCTGCTAAGAGGTTGGTGGCCATAACTGACGGAAATGAAGGAATTGAGAAGGAACCACAGAAGGCATTGGTTGTTGAAGATTTTGATTGGGGAGAAGAGGCAGCTGCTGCAGAAGTTGAAGTCAACAAAGCCTTGATGGCCACAATTTGCACCAAATCCTCTAACGGTGTGAATTCTCTTGAAGGGTCATCTACTGAGGTGCTGAAGGGTGAGATGCTAAAGAATGCTGGACTGAAGAGTGTGCTGGTTGATGAAAAAGTGAAAGATCAGACTAGGGAGGAGGCGTTGATAGCTGAGAAGACTTCTCCAGAAAAAGTTGCTGAAGAGGTGAAGAGTGCTTCCAAGAAAGCTGAGGAGAAAGACATGAATAAATTACAGAAATGGTTGATAGCTCTTATGAGATATCTATGGCATGTCGACAGCGGCGCTTCAAGACACATGACTGGACTAAAAGAACTCCTCAAGAACTATCGGTTCATCGATGGAGAGTTTGTAGCGTTCGCTGGAAATGAAAAGGGTAGAAAGATCGTTGGCATAGGAGATGTGGTCTCTGACGCACTAACACTAGAAGATGTCAATTATGTTCCAGAACTGTGCTACAATCTGTTGAGTGTATCACAAGTCTGCGACAAAGGAATCTCGGTGTTGTTCAACGACATGGAGTGCATCTTCCTTAAGCCAGGATTTAAACCACCCACCGACATGATCATGTTTAAAGCCCCTAGGCAGAATAACACATATGTGATAAACATGAGAGATGCCAAGTCTGAACAACCAATGACTTGCTTACTATCAAAGGCATCTGAGTCAGAGTCACTGTTATGGCATAGGCGATTAGGTCATGTGAATTTTAAAAATATGAACAAACTTTCTAAACTAAATCTAGTTAGAGGTCTTCCTTCCAAGGAATTTCCTTTTTCTGAAAAATGTTTAGCATGTGCAAAAGGTAAACAACACAAGAAATCGCATAAGTCCAAAACAGTGAACTCAATTGACTCTCCACTTCAATTATTACATATGGATCTCTTTGGTCCAATCAGTGTAAAAAGCTTGGGTAAAAAGTCTTACTGTTTGGTGATTACAGATGATTTCTCTCGCTTCACGTGGGTGTACTTCTTGGAGTTCAAGAGTGAAGCTGCTGAGACTTTGATGCTGTTCGTTCCTTTGATAAAAAACATAATCAAATTGAAAGTAAAGTCGATCAGGAGTGATCATGGAACAGAATTCAAGAACCAAAGCTTTATGACATTCTGCAGCAGGAAAGGAATTCATCTTCAATATAGTGCTAAAAGGACTCCTCAGCAAAATGGAGTGGCTGAAAGGAAGAATCGTACACTCATTGAAGCTGCCAGAACCATGCTCATCGACTCTAAGTTGCCGATCATCTTCTGGGCAGAAGCTGTGAATACTGCCTGTTATGTTCTTAACAGAGTCTTGATTGTCAAGCCACGTGGGAAAACGGCTTATGAATTGCTTTTTAAAAGAAAACCTCTCATTGATTATTTCAGGCCGTTTGGATGTTCCTGCACTCTTCTGAACAACTTTGAGAATATCATGAAGTTTGATGCTGTTGGAGACGAATGTTTCTTCGTTGGATACTCTTCTAGTCAAAAGGCTTATCGAGTATACAACAAACGCACCAAGATGGTTCTCGAATCTTTTTATGTTGACTGGCAAGAATCCAACTCCACTAATGTTGGAACCGGTCCTGACTGGTTCTTTGACGTGGATGTTGTATTTAATCACTTTGTCATACCTGAACATCAAGTTCCTGCAGATCAAGCTCCTGAAAATCAAGCAACAAGTTCATCTCCCTTTGGGAATATTCTCTACTCTTCTGACGACGAAGTTGCACCATTCACCACTCGCTTTTCTCCTCTTGTTGCCGATCCAATCGTTCCTCCTCAACTCAATAATGGTGATACAGCTGCTGAAACCTCTAACATTCCTGAAAGCACGTCAAATGCTGAAGGAACACAATCAAATCAGCAGTCTGTAGATGAACCATCTAGCTCATCTGCACCTGGAGATCATCTTTCAAACCTTCCTCCACAAGTGCAAGAAGAAGAGAATATGGGATACAAATCTTCAAAGAATCATCCAATTGAAAATGTCATTGGACCAATCAGTGAGGGTGTTCTTACAAGAAATCAGACAGACAAGCTCAACACCGCTCTCTCAGCATTCTTATCTCAAATAGTACCTTTCAGCATTGAAGATGCAGTTAGAGATGCAAGCTGGGTAGAGGCCATGCAGGAAGAACTATTTCAGTTCAGAAAACTCAAAGTGTGGGAGCTTGTGGATCTGCCTGAAGGAAAATATCCTATTGGGACGAGATGGGTTTTTCGCAACAAAATGGATGAACGTGGCGTGGTAATCAAGAACAAAGCTCGTCTAGTTGTTCAAGGGTTTCGTCAGCAGGAGGGGATTGATTATGAGGAAGTCTTCGCACCGGTCGCTCGACTTGAAGCCATTCGCATTTTCTTGGCATATGCTTCATATCGAAATTTTAAAGTTTTTCAGATGGATGTGAAGAGTGCTTTCTTATACGGGAAGATCAAGGAAGAAGTCTATGTGTGTCAACCGCCAGGATTCGAAGACCCTCATCATCCAAACAGATACTACAAGTTGGACAAGGCTCTCTACGGTCTCCATCAAGCTCCTAGAGCTTGGTATGAGACCTTGTCCTCATATCTGCTACAGAATGGATACACAAGAGGGAAGATTGACATGACCCTGTTCACCAAAGAAGTCAACAAACACTCTATCCTTGTTCAAATATATGTTGATGATATTATCTTTGGTTCAACTGACGAAAATCTGTGCAGGGAATTTGAAAGCATTATGAAGTCTCAATTTGAAATGAGCATGATGGGAGAACTGTCATTTTTCTTAGGTCTCGAAGTCCAACAGAAAGAAGACGGCATTCTCATTTATCAAGCAAAGTATACAAGAGACATTCTGGCAAAGTACAACCTGTCTGACTGCAAACCGTCCAACACTCCTTTTGCTGCTCAAACAACGCTTGTACCAGATCTTCAAGGCCCTTCTGTGAACCCTCACACTTATCGTTTTATGATTGGATCCTTGATGTATCTCACAGCCAGCAGACCAGACATCATGTGGGCAGTTGGATGCTGTGCTCGCTTTCAGTCAAATCCCAAGCAATCTCATGAAACTGCAGTAAAAAGAATCTTCCTCTACCTCAAAGGAACACCAAAACTCGGTTTATGGTATCCTAAGAGTGACAATTTTGACCTAATTGCGTACTCTGATAGTGATCATGCAGGTTGCAGGATTGACAGAAAATCTGTCTCTGGTGGCTGTCAATTTCTGGGAAACAGGCTGGTGTCTTGGCAGAGCAAGAAGCAGACAACAGTGTCTATCTCCACCGCTCAGGCTGAGTACACAGCCGCATCCAGTTGTTGTTGTCAAGTGTTGTGGATTTAAAATCAGCTGTTGGATTACGGTTTGAATATCATGAGAACCCCCATCTATATTGACAATGATGCTTGTCGTGACATCGTGAAGAATCCAATTGATCATTCTAAAACTAAACATATAGAAATTCGGATTCATTCAATTCGCGATGCACACGACAAAGGGTATATACAGGTGTTTCCAATAGATACTGCTGATCAAAAAGCAGATATCTTTACTAGGGGTGTAAACGAGCCGAGCCGAGCCCGAGCCTGACTGGGCTCGAGCTTGGCTCGTTATGGTTTTGTGAAGCTCGAGCTCGGCTCGGTTCGAGTCTACAATCTTGAGCTCGAGCTCGGCTCGCTAGCAAAATCCAAAGCTCGAGCTCGGCTCGGCTCGGCTCGGCTCGAGGTCATTTGAGAACAATCTCAAACGAGCTCAAAGCTCGGCTCGAGCTCGCAAAAGCTCGGCTCGCGAGTGTTATTTTTTTAAATAAAACCTGCTCTAATGCACAAAGTTGTATGTAAAAAATGAAACAAAACCAACAAACAAACCAAGCATTGTAGAACAACAAGACCACAAATCCATTGTTAATAAACAAAATTTATGTTCTGATGAAATTTCCTAGAACAAAAAGACAACATATCCATTGTTCATAAACAAAATCTTTGTTCTGATGAAATTTCCTTAAGAACAAAAAGACCACATATGCATTGCTAATGAACAAAATTTCTTTTCTTCTGAAATTTCCCCAAAAGTTAGCGACTTTTATATTGTTTTACCTGAAACATCAAGTGGGAACTTATCAATCACATGTAAAAGTTGGTAAATACTAAATAAAAATGAAATCTCAAATGTGTACCTTCACTTTAGTTTTGCTTCCCGCTAGGTAGTAAAATTTCATACGGTGTCTCCTCCTTCTACAAAAACAAAGTCAACAGTTAAAGAAAATTGAAATCTCAAATTCTAATGATCTTTCAAGTTATCAAAGTGCACCTTTAACTTCTTCTTTACTCCATAAAGTTGTCTAATCCAGTCTCCTCCACAAATCAACATTTCTACAGTGCTAGGCGCCAATGTAGAGCGATATGGATCAATAACTCTTCCACCAGCACTAAAAGTTGATTCAGATGCAACTGTTGAAATTGGAACCGCAAGTATATCCATTGCCATCTTTGATAAAACACGATACTTGAGCTTGTGAGTATTCCACCATTCTAAGATATTAAAATTCATTCCTCCATGGCCTTGAAGTACACCTTCTTCCAAATACATATCTAGTTCAGATTTAACTGGTCTGTCAATATCTGCATCTTTAATATATTGATCAAATGCATCCCATCCTGATCCAACCGATTCTTCATTAGCTTTTGAACTAGTGCTCCCTCCAGAAGATCCACATCTATGGTTTGCATTTTCCTTGATTAGTGCATCATGCTTCTCCAAATACTCTTCATACATAAATCCAAGTGCTTTTAAAACATCTTGAACATTTTTTGAAGCTTCATCTGGTGAGTATATTTTCGGATAGCAAAACTCAATTACCCACTTTTTTAATCTTGGATCTAACACTGCAGCTATGGCCATCAATAAGTGGCACTCTCCCCAATACTTGTCAAATTTATCCTTCATCTTTTTAGTCATATCTCGGATAAACTTACTTTCAGATAATACACCCTTATCCAATGTTTCTTTAACCTTATACACTTCTATAAGATATAGATTTGCTGTTGGATAATCAGTACCTGATATGACATTTGTGCACACCTTGAAAACCTTCAAAACTTCACAAACACTTTCCATATTTTCCCAATCTTTCTCGGTGGGTAAGTGTTTGAAATATGGTTCATAATCTGCATATCTAAGAAAACAACAAGAAACGTAAGTTGTGAATTGTGATACCTTGGAAAACATTAAATGTTTGCTTTACGAATTACAATGTACAAGCTTTAAAAAATAATACCTTGGAAAAACATCTTTAAACTTGATAGCTAGAGACAACATATCATATGTAGAATTCCATCTTGTTGGAACATCAATCAACAACCTTCGATCAGTTACTTGAAGTTGTTGTGCAACATTCGAAAATGTTTGTCGCCTTGCCTCTGAATGGTTTATATATTTTATGGCTTCACGAACTTCTTCAATTACATTTTCAATCTATGAAAGACCATCTTTGACCAGCAAGTTAAGTATGTGTGCACAACACCTAACGTGGAATAACCTGCCACCACACGTAAGTTTCTTCACTTTAGAAAAGTTCTTTTTCAATGTACTAACAGCCGTATCATTATAGGATGCGTTATCAACTGAAATGGAGAAAATCTTTCCCTAAACTTTCCACTCCTTTAGGCATTTGTAAATTCCATCAGCAATGTCAAGCCCGGTACGAGGAGGAGGAACATGAACAAAACTAAGCACACGTTTTTGCAATCTGTTTTGTTTTGTCAAACAAACAATCAAATACTTGAGAAATGATAAAACTATATAACATGATAAAAGAAATAAATAAAAATATAAAAGTATAAGAGCTTTCATCAAACCTCCAATTTTGATCAATAAAATGGCCAGTGATGACCATATACTCAATTCTTTGATGAGGTGACTTCCAACAATCAGTTGTCAAGCAAACACTTGAGGCATCATTTATGAGGCCTTTCATTTTTTTCCTCTCATTTTCATACACCTTAATGCAATCTGCTTTTATTGTTGCCCTGCTAATCCTCTCAAACATTGGATTAGCTGTCTTCATCATGTACACAAACATGTCATTTTCCACAGTAGTAAACGGTTGCTCTGTTGCCAATAACCAGTTAGCAATCGATTCCCTCATTTTTATGGCATCATACTTCCCATCTAGTCCAATCAAAGGAGGAGACCTAACAGACCCCATGTCTACATCAACCGGATGGAAGTTTAACAATTGTTGAGTTCTTGCAAACTCCTTGTACTGAAAACAAATTTTCTTGTGTCGTCGATAAGTTGATGTAGACCCACTTGGATGTTTGGCCAATTTTTTCTTGCAGTGCACGCACTCAACTTTTACTTCGCCATTTGGAAGAGTTACTTCAACAAAGTCTTTCCACACCACCGAGGACTTTTGACGTTTAGCCTTTTGCGATACCTCAATTTCCACATCAGGATCTTCTTCACCATGATCTTCTTCACCTTGATCTTTGTTTCCATCTTGGTTATTTGCTTCATAAGGGTTCTCATCATCAGCCTCAATGTTAATAAATTCCTGTGATTGAGACGACTGATTTTCATTCCCCTTTTGTATGGGGTCACTAGGATTTGGTTCACCTACTTTTTTCATTAGTATTCACCTAAAATAGAAACAACAAACACATTGAATAAAACATATTTATACACAAACGTTGAAGAAAAAAAAAATACTAAAAACAGGCTTAAGATGTGACGTAATTGTGCAAAAAATAAAATACTAACATATTACAAAATTAAAATGGAAGCCACCATTCTGTGCTTCATGCAATAAGGTTGGGCATAATTGTTCACAAGCTCAAAAATATATAACCATATTTTAAATATCGAAATCAACCCTACTGTCACTATCAGAAATAATACAATATTCAAAATCAGGTTCTTTTAGAAAAAAAACAAGTTACCTATGTGATGAATGAAGATGGCGTTGGTCGATGGTGTTCTTGGATTCTTGGTCAGATATTGAAGAAATGAAGAGTCACCGTTTGAGTTTTGACACACTGTATAATTGTGTGGGTGAATACTGAATAGCCGTATAGGGTTTTTTACTTTTTACAAAATATTTAATGGGCCAATGAAATAAGAGAAGTGGGCTATGGGAATGGATATATGGAAAACCCTTGTAAAGTGGAAAACTTTGGAAACTTTATCTCAACCATCCATTCCATAGATCAATGGTTGAGATGCATTGTGTGACTTTTGAGGATAGAGAAACATTATTATATTATAGAAGAAAACAAAAAAGGGTAGTTTGGGTAAACAACTTCACACTCTCTCTCCCCTATCAAATCAAACTTCCTGTCAGCCCTCTCTCCTCTCTCCTCTCTATCTTCTCCAACTCCATTAAACCCACTCTTCATCTTCTCCATGAGCAACCTTGACCCTAGACCACCGCCGCCCTCACATCCGCCATCACTAGCTTGTTGCAGATCGATCCACCTTGCTGCCACTGTTACCATTCGAACCAACGACAATTTTTATTTCCTGCTCAAACTTTTCTGCTCAAACTTTTCTCAGATCCATTCGAACCATTCGAACCAACGAACCAACGACAATTTTTATTTCCTGCTCGAACCAACGACAATTTTTATCCAGGTAGGTTAAATTTTTATTTCCTGCTCAAACCATTCGAACCATTTTTTATTTCCTGCTCAAACCAACGACAATTTTGGTTGTTTTGTTGTAGATGAAGATGGAAGAGTGGAGGTACACGAACCAGGGAGGTACAGATATGAGTTTTCTTTCTACATTTATTAATTTTATTTCCTGCTCAAACTTTTCTCTGTGTGGTCAGGAATCGGAGAACTCTCAGGAAGCGTTGAGGGTTCTTGATATTATTCTCAGTCAACATGCCGCGAAGCAGTAAGTTGTGTTGTAATTGTTTTAATAGAAGTATTTATTAATCTTTTTGGCTAACTTCGATTTATGTTATATGGCAAAGGCTGTCTACGTGTTCGCCAATCGTTCTTCCACAATGATGTGAAGAACTTTGCTGATGTTGGCGGTGGTGTTCTGGATTGCAAAGGTTTCCATTCAAGTAGATGTGTGTATGTTTATATGGTCGGAGAGGATGGCCGGTGTTAACAGAGAAGAAGGGGTTGCAAAAGTTTGCCATGTGCAGATACGGCTGGTCCATCTAGCAAGAAAAGGTATCATTGATTGACCACTACTTGGCTTTAACATGTGTTATCGTTTTCTTAAGATTGACCATTTTGATAGACTCTTTGTTTAACTACAATAACATGTGTTATAGGCAGAAGGTAACCGGAGACGGGCAGAGAGGATGGCCAGTGTATACAGAGAAGAAGGGGTTGAAGGTGTTCTTTGTCGTTGTGTCATTAATGTGGCTGTGTCCTTAGAAGAGTTGTTTGTAGTTGTATCCTTAATGTGTATGTTAACCACATGTGATGGTAGTTAGTAGTATGTATGCAATGTTTAGGTGTTTGCCGTATATTATTAAACACCTTGTTTAGTGTTTGCCGTGTATTATTAACCCTCTGTTTAGGTGCCATGGTATTATTAGTTGTGTGTGTGTATAACTAACATGTTGTACTCGAGCAACATGTATTATCCATAAAACTTTTTATAATGTTAGAACTTACTCTACAAATTCTAAAGGCGACAAGCATATAAAAAGGATAAAAATGGGGATAAATAATTAACATTTGTTACGTACATCCAACATATCCAGTTAGACTCGGTCGCCTAGTAGGTTAAATATTGTTTAGATGGTGTTTTAGTCATCGTACAAACCCACCCCGCCTATTATATGAAATATGTTGTTTATGCCCACCATAAGGCAGATGGTTTATACCGCCCAAAAATAGATCAACTAACATGTGTTACTTTATTATATGATTAACACGTGTTAATCATATATATGGGTTATGCCTATTGCATGTAGATTCAAGTGTCTGTGCACACCAAAATCAACAACTTACATAATAACACTTAAATATTGTGTAGATGGTGGTTTGGTCATTGTACAACCCCACCTTTTAGACCGCCCAAAAATAGATCTATTAACATGTGTTAGTTTTGGACCTAATTAACACATGTTAATCATATAATTAACATTTTTAACCATATCCAAACATATCTGGTTAGGTCCGGTCGCCTAGTAGGTTAAATATTCTTTAGACGGTGTTTTGGCCATCGTACAAACCCACCCGCCTATTATATGAAATGTTGTTTATGCACACCATAAGGCAGATGGTTTATACCGCCCAAAAATAGATCAACTAACATGTAGATTCAAGTGCCTGTGCACACCAAAATTAACAACTTACATAATAACACTTAAATATTGTGTAGATGGTGTTTTGGTCATCGTACAACCCCACCTTTTAGACCGCCCAAAGAAGATGGGATGGGGTATGTGAGATATGATAACACATGTTAATACAAAGATGAGATAACACGTGTTAGAGATAACACATGATGGTAAATCAGACTTCTAGTACAGTTTATTTTGATTCCAAAAAAAACATGGGGGGTCATATGAGATGGGATAACACATGTTTGGAATAACAACTGTTAACACATGATGTATAAAAACTATATGGCCCGACTTTGGTGTCCCCTTTTGATTTAAGTTCCTATTAGTAACTCCCTATTAGTAATGTATGAGCTAGGTTACTGGTTGGTACATATTAATGGCCTGAACCGTTTTAAAACCTTTTTATGGATGTCCTATTATAATTCTTCAATTCCCAAAGAAGATGGGAGGGGTATGCGAGATATGATAACACATGTTAACTCATGATGAGATAACACGTGTTAGGAATAACACATGTTATTTGGTAACATTTATTAAACTTGTATTTTATGTCAGCCCTTTTTACTTCATAAGTTTACTGAGAAAATAAAGCATACAAACTATTAACACACATTATTACAAAGTATCATTACAAACTATTGACCACTTTAATAAAATAAATCTAGTAATTCTATAAATTGAATACAAAAAAGAAGACGTTATTCAAAGTTTTTCTACATATTTTTCTCGGCTTCCTTGGACTTCGTATGTTAACATAACCGGTGGGGATCTTCGTTATTAACTGCAAAATAATAGATGAGGTGTTAAACGGTGTGACTAACTCATCATCTAAACATACTAACAGAAGTAACACATGTTAACCCAGTCAGGCATCATCTATGATACTTCCAAAAATAACCAGTGTAGAACGTGAGACACATGTTAATACAAAAACGAAAATCCATGCGGTGGGGGATCTTCATTACCTCTGCACCAAAAAAAATGAGGTGTTAACATGTGTTACCCAACCATCATCTAACATACTAACATAAAAAAACTGATTTAAAGCATGGTAAATCTAAAAAATCTTGTGGCATCATGTGTTGCCAAATAATGATCTATGATACATCCAAAAGTAAACTAGTAGAACATGAGACACATGTTAATACAACCACGAAAATCCATACAGATATATGGTTAACCCAAAAAATCCAGTTAACATGTGTTACCCAAATCAGCATCTAGCATACTAACATAAAATACTGATTTAATGCATACTAAATCGAAAAAACTTGTGCCATCATGTGTGCCAAAATCATAAAATATGATACTTACAAAAAACAACACACCTCAGAACAAAACACAAAAGACCTTATAACTAGCTTCCATACAATCACCATTAACTTCTAACATACTAACAGAAGTAACACATGTTAACCCAGTCAGGCATTTCATCAAACACGTGGAGTGCATATATCCAAAACACTAAAAAGACATTATAAACAAAAAAAACAGAACTAGTGAAAAAGAATCTAATCAGCAACAAACAACAAGTAAAATACAACATTGCATTTTGCACTTAAACTAACACAAAAACAACAATATTATCCACTCAGGCATTTCATCAAACACATGGAGTGCATAAAATTTACTCAACAAATTTACCTATGATCTTTATGGTGGGTCAAACAATAAGAATATAGAGCATCAACACAGCTTCAAAATAAAAAATGTTCACACATAGTCGCTGAAAAAATAAAAAAGGTTAACATAAGTTTTTTTTTCTTCATTCAAGCATTAGATCAAACACTTGGAGTGCAAACAAAACTATCCCCAGATCTGAAATTGGATTTCACAATGCTCCAACATACATACACATACAGATCCGTAAAAAAAACTTCGAAAAGAAGAAAAAAAACTTCTGGAACAAACAAAAGAAGAAAAAAACTTCGAAAAAAAACAAAAGAAGAAAAAAAACAAACATGGAGTGCACATGTTTATCCACCTTCTGGAACAAACAAAAGAAGAAAAAAAACTTCGAAAAAATTATCTTACCTCTTTTCCAATTTGAATCTGCTCTGTTTTAGATCTACTCTGTTTTCTGATGATAATGATCGTGGTTGTGTTTATTGGTTAGGCGATGATGGTGGTGATAGACGGTGGTGGTTAGGGTGGTCGATGGTGGTGTATTTGGTGAGAGGTGGTTCATCATCCTAGAGAGAGAGAGGAAGGTAGAGAGAGAGAAAGAGAGATGAGAGTTTAAATCTGAATATGAAAAAAAATAAAGAGAGAGAAGAGGGAAAACATATATATATGGAAAGAGAGAGAAGAAGGTAGTGTACTTGACATTGACAAGGGGGATGAAATTACTTCAATGCCCTTAGATGCAATATAAAATCATTTTTTCTTTGAGTGATGTGGCACAATAACAACCACATGTTAGGTTTCCAAGGTTTTCTAGTTTAGGAAGGTTTCTCATGGATACTTATACAGTGGGCTATAACTTATATATAAAAAATGACTTATAATAATGTTGGGCTCGATTAGGCTCGCGAGCCCAGTCGAGCTTTGTATCTAGGTCTCGAGCTCGGCTCGATAACTAAACGAGCCATATTTCAGGCTCGGGCTCGGGCTCGGGCTCGTTAAGGCTCGGCTCATTCGAGCTTTTTACCGAGCCGATCCCGAGCCGATCCCAAGCCGCTACGTGTCATTTACACCCCTAATCTTTACAAAAGCTTTTGACAAAACCCGTTTTCGTCAGTTGGTAACATGGTTAGAAATGATCAATTTTGAATGATTAAAATTTCTTAAAAAAAATGTGTATAAATTATAGAAAAATCCTGTTTTTAAGTAAAATAAAGATTTTTGGTGGAGAAATAAGCCGGTAGATCCCTAACTGCAAAATTTAAACTTTTTCAAAAAAAAAAAAAAAATCAAGAAATGATAGGGACTAATCATATTTTGTCAGCATGTGAATAGGACCCAGAGGACGTTGTGGTTTCAAGCAACGACATGTCGGTAGGTTCAGCCTGGAATCAAGTAAACTACTAAAGGTGATAAACTGAAAAGATCTACACGAAAAGCTGGATTCCCACTGTGTTTTAGGTCTGCACAAGCTGAGTCCGGTCATATACAGGTTGAGAGATCAAAAGACACAGAAAATTTTGTGCATAAGCAATCAAAAGACACCTAAGAGTGCAAACTACCAAAGCGGGGCTATTAAATCAAATGAGCAACAAAAGACACGCAATGTTAGTGACGTGCAAACATATAGATAGCTCAAAAGATGATCATCTTCTCTGCTTATGGGAACATAGACCTGAAGCTCTCATCATCTGATTGACATAATGATCATCTTCTCTGCTTATGGAAACATAGACCTGAAGCTCTCATCATTATATCTCAATAAACCTTGAGGATTGGTAGGCTTACACCTAGCACAAGTGGGGTCCAATAACTTTTCGTCAATATTACCAAAACATGATAAATCTCATCACCAAACGTTTGTTGAAAGACGAGAGGCATGGATTTAAGTGGACAAACATACCGACAATTTTTCTTGGGCTGCAGCTATCCAACAGAAAGTTGAAATGTGGTCTGGCAGGTATGGTTAGTTATGATCTTGATGCAGAAGGTGAGAAATGGTTGATCTCTGGTCCCTTATCTATGTTTTTAACTTATTTTTAGATTTTGCGCACTTAAATTAAACCAAGGGAACTGCGCACTTAGTTAAGTGCGCAATCCAAGTCTCCTATAAATACTTTCTTACCTTCTTTAACCCCCTTTTTTTTACAGCCGTTGCAAACAAAACCCTAATTTCTTAAACTTCTTGACTTCGTCAGCCTCCTTCGTAAACAAACCCTTAAACCACCATTAAACACCACTAATCAACCTTGAATCTTCTGTTTATACACCGTCCGTTCCTCTTTTTACTTGATTTCTGATATTATTCAAGGTAGAATACTTGCTAATGGTGTGTTGGTCATGTTAACAGGTCTTAAACAACGGATTTGAAGTCTCAGTTTGAAATTTTTGTGGTTTTTGATGACTGCGAACTTATTTCATAGATTTGCGAACTTGTTTCATGTTTGCGTACCTGCATCAAATGATTCAAGGGATTCAAACCCTAACTGATTGCGAACCTATTTTGCGAACCTAAAATCTTAAACGTGAGTTTAAGTGTTTGAGCACTTGTTAAGTGCGCAAACCGGTCTGCTAAAACTCTAGGGTTACCATGCCCAATTGTTGACTGATTTGCGTACTTAGATCAGTGCTTAGATTTGAGCACTTAGCTAAGTGCTCAAGATTTGCGAACTTAGCTAAGTGCTCAGGTTTGAGATCTTGGCCAAGTGCTCAGGTTTGAGCACTAGGCCAAGGGCTCCGGTTTGCGAACTTAGATAAATGCTCAGGTTTGAGTACTTGGCTAAGATCAGGTTTGCGCACCTGGCTAGGTGCTCAAATTGGCTAGGTACTCAATCTGATAAGCTTGACAAACTGCGAACTTAGATGCGTACTCAAATCACTGAACCACATGTGACCGGACTTGATAATCTATGACCTTTGACTGGACTACGTACTTGGACTTGTAACCTGTAAACTTAACCTTGGACAACAACTAAGAACTTGCAAACAACTAACCTTGGACAACAACTAAGAACTTGCTAACTAAAATCATATATGCCTATGAATCAACCTGATCAAACAAAACAAGTGTCTAATCAGAATTAAACTTGTCCAAAGTCGTTGTCCGTCTAAGTCTAAGATTTCAGTAGTCAGTAATGTTGTCTGAAAATAGAAATCTAACTTGCTTTTCGTGCGTATGACTCAATACAGATGGCACTTGTATGGGATATCCGAGGAATGCACAATCAGGCAATAAATCTTGAGACTGACGACCACAAGTTTAGAGATGTCGTTTCATGGATCAGGCACAGCAAGATCCGGTACGCGGTGGAACATGAGCTTACAGTGTATGTTGATCACATCGAAGACTTCTGGAGATCAGCAAGAGTTGAGACAGTAGATGGTGACAAGAGACTCAATGCTACAGTTCGAAACAAACCGGTGATCATTACTGAAGATACAATCCGAAGGGCACTGAGACTAGGAGATCAACCCGGAAGCTTCAGACAACTAGCTAAAGCTGACCTGCTCAGAGAGTTCAAGAAAATCGGATACAAAGGAGATTTCGACATGCGCAGTGATGTAAAGAAGAGCGAACTGTCACGTGACTGGAGAGTAATTTGCCACGTCTTCGTCATGTCCATGTCCCACAGAAAAGGGGGTTACAATGCTCTCAGCCCAGAATGGTCAAGTGCAATGATAAAGATCTGTAAAAATGAGCCGGTGAATGTGTCTGGGATGATTCTAGATTTGATGATAAAGAACTCTCTGTCGAACAAGAAGTGGGCCATGTATCCAAGATTCGTGCAAATGATGATCAATGCACAGCACGAGAACTTGCCAACAAACAACAGTGATGTGTACGGGTTCGCCAAAGGTGGGAGATTTTTCACAGAATGCAATACGCCTGACTGGGAACCCATGCTACAACACATGTATGCAGCACAACGTTACCCTGTGGTGATGGAACTCTACAACAAAATTAAGAAAAGGAGGCAGGCAGATACTGAAGTTCGTCAGGAATCCACTGATGTCCCTGAATCATCTGAGCCTGCTCCCACTACAGCCCAACCAACTGCTGAAGAGACTGCTAGAGAAAGGGCAAAGGGCAAAGGGCAAAAGGGTAGCATCTGAACCAGTTGCACCTAGGCCAACCAAAAGGAATAGGCCGACTGGTTTGTTGCAAGAAGGCAGAGAATCAATGACACAAGAGGAACTTGATCTTGCTGAAGCTACAAGACAAAGTGTTGAATTGGCAAGAGCCGAAAGAAAGAAAAGAAGAGAACACTTACCAGAATCTGAGAGGCCTCGAGTTATGACTGAAGAGGATATTGAGAATGAAGAGATTTGGGCGTCCATGTTCGGGGGAGAGGATTTACCAGGGCCTTCCACTGCCAGGGCTCCTGTTCCAAAACCTCCTGCGAAGAAACCAACTGCACCATCCTCGTCTATTCCTGCTGCACAACGTCCGAAACCTGTGCATCAAGAACTTTATGAGAAGCTATCAAAAGAAGTGGGAAAGACTGTTGCAAAAGAAATATGCACCTTGAAGAATCAGATCCACAACAACCAAGAACTGAAGAAAAAGATAAAGAAGCTGAAGCATAAGAATAAGAACCTGGAGAAGATTGTTAAAGATCAACGAGACCTTATCAAGTTTCAGACTCAGGTGCAGATAAAGATGTTCGATATGATTCAGGAGCTGAAGAAACAAGAGACAGGTGCTTCCGGTACGTCATTTGATGAAATGTTTGACTTTGGGAAGTTTTTGGAAGAAGAAAAGGAAAAAGAAAGAATAGCTGAAGAGAGCGACGTGGATGAGATAAGTGAGGATAAAATGCCCGAAAAATTTGTAGAGATGGGTGCAGGAGAAGAAACTGTGTATGAGATGTCGGACGGATACAAGTTGGACCCTGAGAGATCTACCTGGTTTCCCAGAAGACCTATTACCATTCCAGCTCTGCACCAAAACATCCATCACACAAGAGAAGCTCACCAAGAAAGAATCATCTCATGGGGATATGATGGGTTCAAAAGATTGTTTGTTGTGAAGAGAAGAGGGGGAGTAATACAGTATTTCAAAGGTAGACCAAATCTGAAAACTCTTCCTCGCTGGGATATCAGGGAAATGTGCAGAACGCCATTCATCAACCACTCCAAGGACGCCCAAGCTGACATGATCTCTGTCTTTATAGAAAAGGAGTGTGAGACTGACTTCCAGAAAAGAGAATCGATCCAACAACAAGACGGGGAATGATCACCTATGTGATTGACCCACCCCAGGTCGTCACAAGAGTTCCCATACGTCCCGAGCTTCCTGTGATATTGACAGACTTTAAGAAATGGTTCTATGACAGCTTGACTGGTGAAGCTGTCATCAAGCTGAGAGACGATTCAGAGGCTTTGAGAATTCTGGATCCAGTGGATGTGTTTGCTCTTAACCCTTCAGATTTGACTATTCTGTTTGCAAACCAGATTAACGTGGGTGCTGGGAATGTGTTGTTTGAAGAAGCAATCCTATTTAGGAGAGCGGTGGAATGGGCATTGAATCGAAAAAGGGAGTTGCTCGATTTGGTAGACAGGATCAACGCGGCCGACAAAGCAAGAGATGAAAAAGAAAAAGCTGCCCAAGCTACTGCTGCAAAGACAACTGAAGCTGAGGTCGTCTCAGAGGTGCAGACACAAGCATCTGCAGCAACAGCTGATCCAGAAACAGAGTCTACTCAAGCTCCCCCGGCATCCTCTGGTCCAGATCCAGGCTCTCATTCAGCACCTCCTACTCATGAAGAACCCGCAACAGAAACTGCTCAAGAGCCACAACCCATAGAAGAAGATCTTGTTGTTCTGTTCATTCAAGATCCGCCTGTTGATGAAGAAGCTGTTGATGTTAGTGTAGTTCAAGCACTCCCAGCAAGCAGAGCAAGAGAACAGGGGGAGTCAAGCGATGTTGAGATCGACTGAAGATGAAGATCTGGTAGCTATGGTCTAGGGGGAGTATTGTTGGGTTATTTTGAGACCACAGTTACCAGAATCAAGTGTTTTGATAGTTTATTGTGTTGTTTAGAAGTTAGAGGGCTTGTTATGTAATTAATTGATACTTTTGTGTAACCCTAGCTGATTTGAGTACTTAGCAGCAGGCCCTGCGCACTTAGACTTAAGTGCTCAGGCCCATATGCTCTGCCTATATAAAGAATGTAAGTGTGCAGATAGGGTTTAGGGTTTTTGGTCATCTTAGAACACAAGCAAGAATCTGCGAACTTATTGTATGTATTCCATGGTGTTTTGACGATCTATCATTAATGGAATTGTGTTATTTCAGTATCTTGTGTGTCGGTTTTTATTAGTTTTATCTAGTTTCTTTGTTTGTGAAGATTAATCACTTAAAACACCTAACAAATAGGTGTTTCTAAGTGATAACAATCTTGTGCACTTGAAAGATCTAGTAATTTGGGACTACACATGACTAGGGGACAACTACACAGTATCAACTCACCAGAAAATCTTGGCACTTTAGCTTTATATGCAAAAATTCAAAAATCTGGTTGTCAAAATGATTGGTCGTTTGCGTGTTATGTTTCGCAGGTTGAGCCGCGGACGTACAAGGAAGCTCTTTTGGATGATGCTTGGGTCGAGGCGATGCAGGAAGAGTTGTTGCAGTTCCAGAAATTGGGTGTCTGGACACTTACTGATTTACCTCCGGGTAGGAAAAAGATTGGAACTAAATGGGTATTTAAATGCAAAAAAGATGACAGAGGCGTGATCGTGAGAAGCAAAGCCAGATTGGTTGTTCAAGGATTTCATCAAATTGAAGGAATTGACTACAACGAGATATATGCACCTGTAGCACGTATAGAAGCTATTCGCATGTTTCTAGCGTATGCCTCGTATAAGAAATTCAAGGTGTACCAAATGGATGTCAAAAGCACGTTTCTCTACGGTGTGGTCAAGGAGGAGGTCTACGTCGGTCAACCTCCAGGCTTTGAAGATCCTATCCACCGGGATAAGGTTTACATTCTAAACAAAGCGTTATACGGGTTGCACCAGGCTCCACGCCAATGGTATGAGGAGCTAAGCACGTACATGCTATCCAAAGGATTCAAACGAGGCTTGGTCGACTGCACACTGTTTACCAAGAAAATAGGGGATGATTTGCTTCTCGTCCAGATTTATGTAGATGATATTATTTTTGGCTCTACTAATGAACTTCTTTGCAGAGAATTTGAATGTGTAATGCTGGAAAAGTTCGAAATGAGTGCGATGGGAGAAATGCAGTTTTTCCTCAGCTTGCAGGTGGATCAAAGACCAACGGGGATCTTTATTCATCAAACCAAATACGTATCTGAAGTCTTGAGCTAGTTCCAGATGGAAGATTCGAAGCCGATGGACACCCCAATACAACCTAATCACGAGATTGGTGTTGACGCTAAGGGGGAGCTGACAAACCCATTTACATACAGAGCAATCGTCGGATCTCTGATGTATCTCACTGCATCAAGGCCAGACATAATGTTCGCTACATGTCCCTGCGCACATTTCCAATCGAAGCCGAAACAAAGTCATCTGACGGCGGTCAAGCGAATCCTAAGATATCTGAAGGGTTGTCTGTCGAGAGGACTATGGTACCCTAATGACGATAATTTTTACTTTATCGCATTTAGTGATGCTGATTGGGGTGGCTGTGACAAAGACAGCAAATCCACAACGGCTGGATGTCAGTTTTTAGGGAGCAGGCTCGTGACCTGGCAGTGAAAAAGCAGACATCGGTCGCACTATCTACTTGCGAAGCAGAGTATGTAGCAGCCTCGAGTTGTTGCTCACAGGTTCTCTGGATTCAGCAACAGATGGTCGATTATGATTTGCAATTTCTAAAAACCCCTATTCACTGTGATAAGGAAGCCGCAATTGCATTAACTAAAGACACGGTCAATCACTCGAAAGCTAAGCATATCCGGATTAAGTATCACTTTATCCGTGATTGCTATGCAAAAGAGTTGATCGATATGGTCAAAATCCACACTGATTATCAGAGGGCGGATCTTTTCACAAAAGCTTTTGATAAATCCAGATTTGATTATCTGTTAAAAGTAAATGGTATAAAAGAGAAACAAGATTGATCATCACCTTGGTTTATCACTTTTTGTTTTCAAATTTTTATCTTTTTACTGTTTTTCAGAAAAATCCAAAAACCCAAAAATATGTTTTACATTTTAGGGGGAGTCTTTACTCAGAAAAACCAAAAACATTGAAAAATTCAAAAATCCATAAAAATAGAAAAACCAAAATGATTTCCAGGAGTAAAAAGGGGAAATGATAGTACATCAGTGGGGATCTGACACATGCTAAAGAAATGTAATGCAATATGAGGCGTGTGTTGATTTCGTGTGATGTGCTGATGGACTTCGTAGACTTATTACTGCGTGCATTAGTGATACAAATATAACGAACTACTCGTTAGTGGCTGAACACCTCATGGGCATATGGTCTTAGTAACGTAATTTCGTTTGATAGAGTTGCCAAAATCTGAGGTTTCGGGTCGTTATGTTATTGTTATCCGGGATATTCTGATTGAACTTTTGTCGTATTAATTTACGGACCTAGATTCAATCAGAATATTGGCTAAAAGAGCTTTAATGCCAAAACCTAAAAGTTACCGAATTGAGGAACTTCATGTTTATTATTGATCAAAGATCATTAATTGCCTCGTATCAATTCACTGATGAAAATTTGTGATTGATATCAGCCTCAACCTGGTATATATGCACATGTTACTTTGCTGCATTCATTTGCTGACCTGTACACCTCTGTGCTATATATCTTGTAACTAAACGGATAACTTTGGCATAATCACGCGTTACGAGGAAGCTTTGTGCAATTTCTTGATACGGGAGTATGTCGTGTGCGTGGGAACCATCAACGTGTTAGTATAATACACTTAAAATCGTATCATTTTAAAGCACTGCATAACGGTCTGCATGTGAGTTTATGTGGACAACAATATCAGCAGTTGCCGGATCACACATTGTTTCTAATGATAATATATAACACAGATCAACGGTGTGATCAGATTTCTCAAAAACTGATATGATCCTCTTACCGAAAATCACAAAACTTTTACTGCTTTGAGTTTACATTTCTGCATTTTACATTTGTTTTTACAAAAAGATACAAAAACTCAAAAAGATTTTAGGTGTGTTTTAACATAAATTTCAGAAAAACCAATTTTTTTTTCATTTTTGAGTTATTTTTTATAACCGATGGTGTTTGATGGTCATTTTCTGAAATTTGATGAACCAATCTGAGTTTTGTATCATTGAGATGTGAAATAATGAATGTTTGAAGCTTAATATGTTGAAAAATGTGTGAACGGGATTCGATTTTGAGATTTGGTAAATTTTCAGATTTTCCATTTTACATTCGTCCCTTTACTGGGTCGAAAGTGGAAAATTTGCTACATTCGAACCTATCAGAATGGACGAAGGTGAGTGTTCTAATTATATCAGATCCTCTTTCGAACCCCCACTTACAAATTTTTCAAAAATTTTCAAAATCCAAAAACCTTGTTGCCTTTGTTCTTACCATCTCGGATTATTATTCCATGTGATTATCTGATCATTCTCATATCAATATTACAGGTAATGGACAAGTTTCAAAGACAGATTAGGGTGTTCTTTGTTCGAACCCTAGAACAAGATTGCTGGACGATTTTTAGTTGTTTTTGATCGAAATTGTTGATTAGGTTTTAGTTGTAGATGATTTTAGGGGGAGAATATGATATAATCTAGTGTTTTAACATACTGATTGATGGATTTTGATTATTAAAAACTGATAAACCCTATATTATGTTTAAAATCATCTAAAACTAAACAATTGACACAATTGATTGGTAATAATTCTTAATCGATCATGTTAGAAGGGGTTTCAATCAAAATTAATGTTTAAAACAACTTAGATTACAAATTCAGAATTTGGGTCATAAACTGGTACGTTCGACCAAGATCTGAAGGGGCAAACCTGGAAGCTTAGGTCGAATGTAAAAGTTAAATGGACGAAAGTGGATTTTAAAAAAACGAAAGTAGATTTTGGTTTAGAAATTTTCACATTCGAACTAAAGTTTTCACATTCTAATTTAAATTGTCACTTTCGTACCTCAAAATTTTACTTTCGAACCTACGAAGGGACGAAAGTGAAAATTGTGAAAAACCCAAAATTCAGATTTTGTCGTTTTTGATTGTTTTTAACGTATTTTCAATGTGTTGTGTTACAGATATTCAAAATGGCAGAATAACAATCTGAAAATCAAGAAGTTCCAGTACAATAGCAAGCTGAGAATGTTGAAGTTCCAGAACAACAAGCTCCAGTTCAGAATGTTGAGGAAGCTTGGCCATTTGAACCCGCTCATAATTGATGTGCTTTTGCTGGAGATGTACAGAAGCTCACAGAGTTCTATGGGATAGTAGATTTTCTCAGAAGAAGCAGAATCATTCATGTTATTGTAACACCTGCAATAATCTATCAGGATATTGTTGAAGAATTCTGAAGAAATGCTCGATATGACTATTGGGATAATAAGACAGCTATTGTATGCAATATTCAGGGAGTACTGGCTATGGTGACAGAAGATGATATAAGAGTAGCATTGAAGCTGAAAGATGAAGAATGTACTGATCCTAGATGTCTTTCCTGGATGGAGCAAAGATTGTGTTTCTTACAAATGAAATATAATGCACCTATTACAGATGGTGCTTTGCACAAAGGGAAGTTGAGTATTCAGTTCAAGTACTTTGCTCATGTGATAATCCATGTGTTTGGAACGGTAAGTGGAGGTTACGATGTTATGAGAAAGAGTTTGAGCTCATTGATGGTAGCTTTGACGTTGAACAAACCATTCAATGTAGCGGGAATGATTCTGGATCACATGCTTGAACCACTTAAGGGTGTAAAGACAAAGAAGTTCTTGTTATATCCAAGGTTCTTGATGATGATTTTTGATCAGAAGTATCCGAATTTGAAGAAAGATCCTACAAAGATTTTGGTTCAGGATCACATGAAATTGAAGACGTTGATAAGGATGAAGGGATACAAAGGGATTCCTGATAACGAGAAGCCACCACACAAGAATCTATTTGGGCACTTGATAAATCCAGGTTATACTGATCCAGGCGAGAACAAGGCAAGGCATACTAATAGTGATTCTGACAGAGATGATCCATTGGTTCATGTGGATGCAACAACAAAGAGGAAAAGACAAGTTAAAGATGTCGGAGCCAAAGGGAAGGGCAAGGCAAAGGCTGTTGAAGATGAACCAGCTCTGAAACAAAAGAAAAGAAAGAAGAGCATTGCTAAGAAAGGTACCCAACTGGTTGATGAGGAATCTTCTGTAGATTCTGAAGAAACAAAAGAGGAGGAACGTTGGGATTCTGAAGCAGAAACTTTGAAGAAGAACTCCAAGCGCAAGGCCACTATTGCTGGAGAGTCTGAATCATTGAATAAAGCTGTAGAAGAACAATTACAGAAAGAGACGGTTGATTTAGAAGGTGATTTAGGACTTGGTGCAGAAGATTTTGAGGGTTCAACTGTTGTTGTTAATTTGAAGAAACCCAAGCACAAGTCTATGGCGAAAAGAGATGTGAAAGAAATACTAAGAAATTGAGAGAGAAAGAAGTTGAGATGTTGTTAAAGGGAAAGAAAGTTCCTGAAGTCGGCACATCATCACAAGTTTCTTCTCCCATTGCCAAAAAGCAGAAAAAGACTACTAAAGAACCTGAAGTAGTTCCTGATCTGGATATTACTTTGGAGAATGTGTTAAACTTATTCCAGAAAAAGAAGACATCTCCTGAAGCTGAATCTTCTAGACCTAGAGTGACAGTTTCTGATAATGTCATGGAAGTCGTGAATAAGCAGATGGAAGAGATGATGAAGATGATATCTGCACAACAAGCACAGATAGAAAAGTTCAAAAAGAATGAAGAAAAAATGTTGCAGATTGTTGTGGCCTCCAAAGCTAATCAAGATGAACTTGAAAAGAAATTGAAAACGTTTGAGGAAGAGAAGAATGAGATTGATGAAAGATGTAAGAGAAACAGGAGGTTGATTACAGGAATAAGGATTGATAATAAGAAGTTGCTGAAAGACAACGATAGTATGAGTAAGCTGCTTGATAAACTCTATAACGAAGCTCCTAAGTTAAAAGAAGGAGAGGAGGATAAAGAAGAAGAAGAGAAACTAGACTATGGTGATTCATCTGATGAAGAAGGAGATGATGAGAAATCGAATGATGATTCTGATGATGATGATGATAGTGGGAAGAGTGGAGAAAAGAAAGATGATGAGGAAGATAGTGATGATGATGATGATGATACGAGTAAGTTTACATTTGAAGAGAGACAGACTAAGAAAGGTAGTTCTGGGCAATCAAGTTCAAAGAAGAAATCTGGAGAGAATGTAGATGCTGATGATGATATTTTCTGGACAGAAAAGATCAGGGCATTGTCTGCTGATGATAAGAATGTGTATAGAGAGATGCTCAACAAAAGAGTTTGGACTATTGAGCTTACAGGAAAATTTCCTGAAATCTTTGAAGCAGACGACATGAGATTTGAGATTGAGTATAATGATCCAGATCTTGAAGAGGGTGAAGTGTCTGCTGCAGTTTCGAAAGAGATATTGGAAGGAATAGCGCAGCAAGTTGGTAAAACACTGGAGGAGATTATGACTGAACAGGTGATTCCAGATATTCCTGAGAAGGATATTGGTAATCATTCTGATGACAAAAATACTCCTGAGGTTGAAGAGATTGAAATTGAAGACATCACGAATGAAGAATATCCTGAGTATGTTAGGGATAATGGTGATGAAGTGTTTCCAGATTTTGCTGAAGTGAACTTGAAAGAAGCTGAAAAGAAAGCTAAACAGAAAAGTGAAGAGTTTGTGAAGAACGTTTTTGGAGAAAGCAATCAGAAACCAACCACTGAGCAAAGTGATGGTTTGAAGACTTTGCTACAGAAACTGAAAGAAATGTATGAGAAAAGGCCTAAGCCTAAAGCACAGGGAGGATTTTACAAATACCACAACCAACTGTTTAAAGGCAGAGCATTGGGTTGGAAGTATCTGAGGTATTTGAGGTGCATAGCTGTGAAGTGGGAGAAGGGAATTTTGTACTTCTAAAGATTCCATGATTTACAGACTCTACCGTACTGGGCGGTGAGAGACATATGTAGATTTCCAATGACCGGTGCTTCAGTAAATAATGATGTAGTAGGATGGTTTGCTGATAAGCTTATTTGGGAGAGTAGGATGAGGTGGAACATGTTTAAACCTCAGTATCCGAATAGGAAGGTTCACAAAGAGATAGATCCAAAAACTGGAAGAAAGAAGGTGACTTTAAAGTATAAATCTCCGGTTGTCATGAAGCAGATACCGTTGATGCCAATACAACAAAATTTTAGTTCTGATTTTGTTGTATGGTATTATGATTGGCAAAATGCTGAAGCGGTGATTGTGTTGAGAGATGGGAAGGATGCTTACAAGAAGATACATGTTTTTGATCCAATGTGGCTCATAAACTGTACTTTTGAAGACATCATCATGCTATACTATAATCCGATCTACAGTGATCCCAATGATGCAGATCAAGCAAAGAAATATCAACAGGTGGTTGGAGTTTGCTTTGCTTATGATATAAATTCTGGAAGTAATCTTGAGAAGAAACTTGGTGAGAGAGTAAAGGTGAATGAAGTGCCAAAGCGTTCAACGAAGAGAAAGCTTGAGCCTGAAATTACAAAAGATCAGAAGAAACAACTCAGGATTAAACTGATGAACAAACAGATGGACGAAGCTCGAAGGCAATCCAAGCAATAGTCGAGGGGAGTTTGTTGATGCATATAGTGCGACTAATGCTTTGGATTGCGAGTAAAACAAGTTTTGATGATTATCGTAGGGGTGAAGGTAGATTTCAGTTGTGGCGAATGTAGAAAGGGAAGGTCGAATGTAGAAGATACAACTGAAGAGTTCCAGATTCGTACCATATTGGAGGGCGAATGTGGAAAGTGTCCACATTCGACCACACGTATAGGTCAAACCTGCAGAGCTATATAAGCTTAAATGTTATTTTTCATTGTAACTTTGATCATTTCGAGTGTGTGTGTCAGGTTAGAGCTCTCTAGTGTTAAGATGTTTTAGAAATAAGTCAGATTAACTTGTAATCATCTATGTAATCATATTTTAACAAGTTATTAATGGAAACAACAATTGAAAAGGTGAATTTGTGCGTTTGATTCATAAACTATCATATTGTCACTGTTCTAGGGTTTCCGCACCTGGAATAGAGACTTGTATGATCAAAACTAACTGTTTTTGTTAAAACGATCCTTTACAATAGTGTAAGTGTTGTGTTTTGTGTTTTATGTTCATAGTGTAGGTGTTGTGTTTTGTGTTCATAGATTAGGTGTTGTGTTTTACGTTCATAATTCTCATAAAACACAACAGTTGTAAAGGGGATTGTTGTTAAGCAGATTTTGTGTTTTATGTTCATAGTTTAGATGTGTTTTATAATGATAAAGTGTGATATGAAGTTAAGCAGAGAAATTGTAACTTGTTAAAGATCTGAAATAAATCCCTATAATATCTGAAACATATTAAAGATTGATTTTTCATTTAATCTTGAATAGGTTTATAATTACCATAATGCCCTTATGATTAATATAAAATATTGACACATGTCACTCTCATAAGCCTTCTCACCCTTCTCACAAATTTCATCTTTTGTACCGGAACCTCTATATATATATATATATGTATATGTATATACAATGAGAGGAGTATGTGTGGGTGGGTAATCATGACAGCCATGTGGGGGCTGATCGACTATGGCAATTGGAAATCCATGATCCAACCATTCCGTATGTCAAATGGTCTCATGGGATGGGTATGTTGATGGCTTCCTTCCATGTTGAGAACAATTTCTACCACAACCACTTGTGTGTTGATGATGCAGGTGTGCATTGAGCCAAGCCTAATAGCCCAAGTAATTAAAATCACTAATTAATATATTGGGTCAACCTGAGGCTCAAACAACTAAGCCTGTTAGGGTTTGGACTCTCCCCCTTTGTAAATAAAGGGGCAAACCCTCACCTCTAAAACATCCTATTGGTCTTCACTTCTTAGTAGACCTCCCCCCTCTCTCACACACCAAACACTCTCTTTCTCTTTATCTATAGTCTTTCCATCTATTGAAACTCTCAACTGTGTGCTGAAGCCTCAGAGCCTCAAGGCATATGAGCTGCTGTAGTATCATACTAGCAGCTCACAACCATGTAGGTTCTCACAATGACATCAAACTATTGAGTTAGATAGCCTGATATAGGATCAGCTTCTAGCTAGCCGCTGGGTTTCAACCACCACCTCCTCTATATATTATACTCTCTACATCTCATACTCATACATATACACATCCATATATTTATTGTGCATTTACTTTGGGTGGTTAAGAGACCCTGATTTCTGAACCCCTTCTAACGAGTTCTTTCATGATGCAGGTTCAAGCCTCCAAGCAGACGAGGTCAGAGGCACTTTTTCACCCTTGGAAAGTTCGCACCCTCTCCGGACCATTATTTGTTGCAACATCATGTGTCATAGTTTTGTTGATGTTGATACATCACAGAATTAATTGATAATCCAAAAGATATCCCTCATACGATGTCCAGATGTCCATGTTCGGATGCTAATCATATGGGACATCCTTTCCGTCTTGTTCGATGTGTGACTACAAGGGATCTGTTAATTGTTGAGACAAATTAGCATGCTTTTCTCAGGTCGATAAGGTACTACTGCTAGGATACACATGGAGTCGCACGTATGCATATCAAACTATTTATCATTTTAAGAAGTTTGTATTATTTACATTACTTATGGTTTTTGGGTTTGCGCCATGTTTTGCGCGTTTGAAATCTTTACTTTAAACTTTTGCTTCCGGTTAACTGATTTACAAACTAAAACATTTTCTCATGAGTAACGAGCTACATATTTTTCAATCATATAGATGTCTTTCAGAGCGACCATTGACTTAGATCCTAGTGTATCATACACCTCGTGCTAAAACCCCGCATGTGGAAATTTGTGGGTGTGACAATTACACTATTGTGTAGGTTGAAAAGAGGCTTTTAATGGGAGAGTAATTATTGCGTGTTAGCGCATATAGAAAACGCGGAACGACAAGATAATTTCGAAAAAGGTTATTACAGTGGAGGAGATTATTGAAGACATCAAGTCATTGATCTAACTTTCTTTTAAGCTGGGATAGTTTTTTTTAAAGGATAAGACTATTGACTTTGACAATTGATCATGATTTTCCTTTTTGCATTATGCCCCAATATTAGCTCTCCTTGTTTTGTGGCCCAAATTTAGTTCATTTCTCATTTTACATTTTCCTTTATATATGTATTTACATATGTGGTTGTTTTCTTCAATTGTACAAAACATTTCAATCAACAAATAAAAACTTATTCTACATCTACACTTCTTATACAAATAATCCACTTTGCCGTTTTGAGAGTTGGTGACTAGAAACCGAGCAGCCCTTGGCTGCAGGGCTAAGATAAAACTTAACCCAATAAAAAAACGCTTCCGCTTAGATTTCTATATGGTATCAGAGTAGTGTTCCTGATCCTGCTCATCAAAGAAATTCCAAATAAAAACCCAAAATCCAACAAACCTGTTCAATCGAACAAACCTATATGGTATCAGAGTTGTCGCCGCCACCATGAAACCCTAACGCCGCCACCGAGGACAGAGACAAAAAAAGGAAGCTTTATGGCTGGTCAAAGTTTTCAAATGAAGATGAAAGGTTGTAATGGGACAAAATGGGTTGAACCGCTGGTAGGATCGGAAACCGGCCGGTCGGAGTGGATGAAAATGGGTTGAACCGGAAATGGTGCTTGTGAATTGCAAGACGGCGGCGAACCAACTTTCCGGCAGCATTTACTCCTCCCTTGACTCTTCTACTCTTTTTGTTGTTAGAGGAAACCTTGAATCTTTCATGAGTTGAGAGTTTAGTATAGTTCTTCACCTTTTAATTCTTTTGTTGTTAGATGGAACATTGAGGACTGGAGAAGAAAGGAAAGGTTACAGTAAATGTACTTAGGTGTTAAAAAAAAGAAGAATAAAAAAAATCGAGCATCACACTGTATGCTTCTTTCCAAAGGGAATATGGGGGCATATGCTTTTTAGAAAAGCACATGGTGGTGGTGTAGGAAATTGTCTTTTGAAATGAAAATTAATGGTATTTGAAAACCAAAACGATTAAAAAAACTGAATGACGGGAGATGGAGGAGATCAAAGACCAACTATCTTACAAAAAAAAAGGAAAAACAAAAAGAAAAGTCGGGTTCAAATCTCTATGTCTGCAAAAAAAGTAGGGTTTTTTAACCCGCAAGAAAAGAAAAGTCAGGTTCTTTGAACTCGCAAGAGGAAAAGTTGGGTTCTTTGAACTCACAAGAAAAGAAAAGTCGGGTTATTTGAACTCGCGAGAAAAGAAAAGTCGGGTTCTTTGAACTTGCAAAAAAAAAGTCGGGTTCTTTGAACTCGCAAGAAGAAAAGTCGGGTTCTTTGAACTCGCGAGAAAAGAAAAGTCGGGTTCTTTGAACTCGCGAGAAAAGAAAAGTCAAGTTCTTTGAACTCGCAAAAAAAAGTCATGTTCTTTGAAGCCGCAAAAAAATGGAAAGTCGGGTTCTTTGAACCCGCAAGAAAAGGAAAGCCGGGTTATTTGAACCTGCAAGAAAATGAAGTTGGGTTTCAATATTTGAAACCGCAAAAAAAATCGGGTTCAAAATATTTGAATCCGCATGAAAAACAAACACTCCAACTTAAGGGGAGTGTTCGAAAAGAAAAAAAAAATATTATTTGGCAAGTTGGGCGTTTAAGGTCTTCACGCTCCAACTTGAGGGGGAGTAGAGGACAAGACTATTGACCTTGACCATTGACCATGATTTTTCTCCTTACATTATGCCCCAAGATTAGCTCTCCTTGTTTTGTGCCCCAAGTTTAGTTCATTTCTCATTTTACATTTTCCTTTATGTATTTATATAGGAGGTTGTTTTCCCCTTGAATTGTACAAAACATTTCAATCAATAAATAAACACTCATTCTACATCTACACTTCTTATACAAATTATCCACTTTGCTGTTTTAAGAGTCGGTGACTAGAAACAAAGCAGCCCCTGGTTGCAGGGCTGAGATAAAACTTAACCCAATACCAAAACGCTTCCCGCTTAGATTTCTATATTTTTTTGGGGTTGATTCTCCTAGTTTGTAGGAGTAGCTGTTGTTGTGTTGTGTGATAAAAGTTACACTTAAAAAAAGCGGTAAAGGTTCAAAACCCATTGTGGGCATTTAGAAGAATTTTAGTGGTGGAGAATTAGGTAGTGTGTGGAGTCCTAATATCAATAGCAATACTAATAAGGATCATAATAACAACAACGACAACAACTATAAAGCTTTCATGTCACGGTTGATGATGTTTATGTTTGACTAAGCAAAAAGATATGATCATTTACATTAGCGGCCTCAGAGTACTAACTTTTTGGCTATCGTTACCCATGGTTATCTAATAAGAGGTTTTCCAATGCAACTCCACTTGAAGTAAATTGTATTTGTAATGACCATTAACAAGATAACCTGGTTCAAGTACGTATAAGGTGTTGATCCGTTTCTTGTCAACAACATCTGCAAGTCCTATATTGATGCACCCAAGAGATCCTCCAAACATTGGCTTCCCTATAGGAGTGTTTTGAACTGATGTAATTACATCTTCAAGATGGTTATCTGGCAATGCTTTGTATAATACTTCAACACAGAGGTCGCCAATGTTGCGAATCTTATTACCAATTACACTCAAGTTACAAGTCCGTGGAACTTCAGGAGTAAGATTTGTCAATTTCATCTTAGCCTCTCCTAGCTGACGATGCGTACTTACCTACAAAGTTGTACATTATTTTGATAGAAACTGATCTTGTTGGCAGTTATAGACAATATGCAGACTTAATAATAATGCGCAGAATAATAGAGAGAGGTTTGGGAAGATAATTGACAGAAATCGATACATGAATTCTGATACATATGTCCTATATATACATGCCTAACCGTTGTGTCTTTGAATCATCACAACGGTTCACTAGTAACTGCCAATAACTTCCTTTCTAATCGGTGCAATAACTAACCGATATTAACTACCATCTAATGACACTTGTGACTTATTAGACTATACATTGTCACACTTAATAATACACATAATATAACTTAGGATAAGATGATTAATCAAAGATTATTCTTCCAACATTCTCCCCCCTAATCTTTGATTTATCATGCCTTGATTCTGCTGCTGGATCATTCTTCACTGCTGGAAATTTTGGACCTTTTCTTAGGAGGAAGATCATTGTTCTTCATTTCTTTGTAACCCATCTTGAAGCCTGCATTCTCTTCATCAGTTTCAACCTTTAATTCTCTTCCTTTGAACTTCTGATGGTACCAATTTAATATCTCCAAATACTGGTTGGATGTGATCTTCAATTCCTCCACAATCTCATCATCTTTCATGTCCCTTGGTAACCTTCCATACCCATAACCCATCTTGACTGCTACTTGAACCCACAAATCGTATTTGTTAACTGCATCTATTCCACCAAACGTGTCCACTATCATGTAGAGGTCAAAGAGATCAATCTTCCTACCCATTTGATCTCTTGGTGGGATTGGCATGTTGGATTTTATTTCCAGAAAATCCCTTAGAAACCACGCCAAAATTCTTTCAAATTCTCCTTTGAACTTAATCCTGTGCCTGTCAACTTGAGTAGCGATATGGATTATATCCATAAAGGCTGTGCAACTTTCTAATTCTGAATTCTTTGGATACATTGCGGTTTCTTTTCCCTAACTTGTTCCTTGTGCACTTCTGTCCTTAGTGGTATGGTTTTGTTGATGATGTTGTTTCACGGCCATCCTCTCGTATTCCTTGTCCATTGATGGACTTTCTTCCTCTTTGTCCTTCCTTTTCGTTTTTCTCTTATTATTCTTTTCATAGTCTTCGATGTTTGGACAACAATATGGTCCATGAAACTCATTGCAACTCCAACAGTGTACATCCGGTTCGATTGAGAAGGGCTTCTTATGTTCTTTTGTGATGAAACACACATCACCTTCATATCTGATCTTGTAACCGTCCATGATCAACTTTTCTGCACTCAATACATTCCTCTTAAGTGTAGGAATGTAATAAACATTCCTTATCTTATGATTCTGCCCTTCGCTGAAAATCTCCACACTTCCCTTTCCTTTGTAGAGTTCTCTTTTGAATCCCCCTGGATTACTTTCTATACCGAATGTCCTCTCCAAATCTGTAAACAAATGCTTGTACCTAGTCGCATGTTGTTGCCGATTAATACTTGCATACCAGATGTCGTTCCATGTTTTTCCTTCTTTCCCTCTTACCATAAACTCTATCTTCCCAATTCTTTGTGGACAATCTTTTCTATAGTGGAACGGTTGATTACAATAGGAACAACACATGCCTTTAGGATAGTGCCAATCGATCTCCTTCTTCCCATAATTTTTGTACATATAACCGCCATACTTCTGATGCTCTCTTTCTTTCTGCAGTAAATACTCTCTTGAAGAATCCATGAAAGGAGATAGATATAGATTACCTTTCTGGCCGAACTTCCTTTGATAATCATCACGATCATCTGCCTTCTCCTTGCCTTCACGCCTTTGAGAATTGGTCTGGAATTTGGGTGAGAGACTGCACCCCTGGGCCTTGTAATCATTCCTGATATCTTCTTCTTTCTTGACTGCAAAAGGATTGTTTCTTAACCAAATCACTCGGTTGTTCTTCTCTTCACAGGTCTTCGGATCATGCTCTGATGCCATGATAGAAACTGATCTTGTTGGCAGTTATAGACAATATGCAAACTTAATAATAATGTGCAGAATAATAGAGAGAGTTTTGGGAAGATAATTGACAGAAATCGATACATGAATTCTGATACATATGTCCTATATATACATGCTAACCATTGTGTCTTTGAATCATCACAATGGTTCACTAGTAACTGCCAATAACTTCCTTTCTAATCGGTGCAATAACTAACTGATATTAACTACCATCTAATGACACTTGTGACTTATTAGACTATACATTGTCACACTTAATAATGCACATAATATAACTTAGGATAAGATGATTAATCAAAGATTATTCTTCCAACATATTTTATGTTTTGGATTTTGATTTTACCATGATCATTCAAGTAATACGTACAGTTCGTTACTACATTAAACTAACACATCAAATAAGAAGGTAATAAAAGTACCGATATCACTTTGTTAACATGTATAAATAGACTTTGAACGTGAAAATTTTCCACATGTAGAGTGAACTCTTCATTCCATTCAGCAGTTACCACATTGTAGTTTGCGGTTGATTTTACATATAGTGGACCATAGCGACCAATATAGAGTATAAAGTAATGATTAGAAGCGCCAAAAGGTTTTTTACTTCTAATATTGGTTGTTCCTAATAGTTTCACTTTCAAGATTCCAGCTTCGTGAACAAGTTCTGCCTTTTCCTGAATAAGGCATTATTTTTTCTTTATTGTATACGAAATCAATAACCAAAAGATTCTCAATTATGTACCAATTAAATGATTCGTCAAATATAACTTACTTGAAAACAATAAGCCCTTTCAAGTGCGCTCACGATTTGGGTCATTAATGAACGATCTTCACGCTTTCTCTTTAAACATTGGTAAGCTATATCCACAAACAGCTTCAAAGAAGATATATTTATTTCATCCTTTATATTACTATAAATAAGGTCACTTATTTTGTTTTGCTCATAGTACTCTCGCACAAGTACTGTTAAAGGCCGGAGACTCTGGGTGCCATAACATAGCCTCCCACACAACACTTCAAACAACACTACACCAAAAGAGTACACATCAGACTCTTTCGTTAGTAGCCCTGTCTCATGGTACAGTGGATCAATATACCATGGTGTTCCTATAGGGTTGGATACCACATATGTGAAGTGATTGTTTACAGGAGCAAATTTGGAGAGGCCGAAATCTGAGATCTTGGCATTCCATCTATGATCTAGTAGGATATTGGAACTTTTAATATCCCGATGAAATATTCTAAGTTGAGTCTCTATAGGAGTATGAAGGTATGCCAGTTCACGAGTCGCCCCAACACATATCTTAAGGCGTTGACCCCATGTGAGGTCGCTGTAGGCTAAATAAGAGTCCAGACTTTTATTAGATGCATACTCATATACGAGGATCTTCTCACCCAAATCGTCACAATACCCTAGAAGAGAGACAATATTTTTATGTTTGTAAAATGAAAGCATCATGATTTCCTTCCAAAACTCGGAATCTCCTTGCCCAAATGCATGATCTAAACGCTTCAAAGCAACCATGATCTTGCCCGTGGAGTGAAAGATTTCCCCCTTTGTAAACTTTCCCGAATCCACCATGACCGATGCAATGGTCATCAGAAAAGTTTTTTGTTGCAGATTGTATATCTTCTAGATGAATTTTAAGGTGTTGAAATTGTTGTATATATGACATTATACTGATGGTCGAAGAAAAATAGAAAGCAAAATTAACCAAAAGCTTCAAATTTAGAGGGTGTTTGGGATTAGGTTTCAAAACAACTTATTGACTTATTGGCTTTTTGGAAAAGCCAATAAGTCAATAAGCTGCTTGTGTAACCCAAAAGCACTTTATCTTTTGACTTTTGACTTTTAAGAGTGGAAAAACTGTTTTTGAAAAGTTAGAAATCCTGGCTTTTGATTTTGGCTTTTAACTTTTGGAAAAAAATTACAAATTTACCACACATACAACCAATATTCACAATAAGTTAAGCAAAATACTTAAAAAACAAAAAGTTATTGACTTTTTGATGTTTCTCATCCGAAAACCTGATTCAAACACTTTTTTTAAAACTTATTTTCTAAAAGTCATAAGCCAATAAACACTTTTGACCAAAAGCACTTTTGCATTTCCAAACTCAATCCCAAACACCCTCTTAGTGTTGGATAAGATAACTAGAAGGGGCAATGTATTTGACAATAAAAAACATATTTTTTTATCGGCAAACAGTTTCATTCATATCACCCAAAATACATAATACAAGAGCCTACCAAGGTACTAGACATAGTTTAATCACCAAGTTTACATCCCCAAATACAAAGCTTATTATGACAACGGAACGTTAAAAGTGAGCCAATTCCCCAACCATAAATAAACAAACATCTTAATTGTCTCTCCTTATTGTTAGACATAATTCTTATTTCCACATTATATCTATTATATCCTAAGTATATGTTACATATTAGTATATCCTAAGTTTAGTCAAGAGTCATGTATGTTTGTTATGAACCGGTATGTCGGTTATAAGGGTCAAGGGGACACACCCCTTCATATGTATAAATACCCTAACACTTGTGTCATTTGAATATATAAGTATTGATTTCTAATTTCCATATTCTCTCTCAATCCTTTCCCTCATTTCCGATCCTGCGAACCCATCATTTGGCATCAGAGCGCAAGTTCATCGTTTGTTCCATTTGATTACAGAACATAAAGAAGAAGACGACCACAAGTCCGATCCCCTGTTTTCATCCGAAACAGAGAATTGACTTAGAAGTGATTATACGTTGGAACAATCAGTCATAGGCCATATCAGGATCAAGAGAAGATCAATACATAAGAATATAACCGTTTAAAGAAGAAGAATCAGAACCGGTCAAATTTTCCGGCCAGACTTCATCTTCTCCGGCGAGTCACCGGAATCACAGAAACGTTTTATCACACCAAACGGTTATATCTATCCCTGCCTATTAGGAATTATCACAATAGAATACCAAACCTTAATCCAAAATCAAAAATTAAGAAATTTTTTTCCAGACTCTGTTTCTTGTTCGAAGACTTTTCCCGCCAAAATTATTTTATAAACCAAAACATTCTTTTGTAATCTGAAACTTATATTCGAACACTCCTAATACGAAAACAGAATCAGTTTCATAAAAAATTTTTATCAAAATTATCAAAGTTTGTCAAGGATTAAGGATTTTTTTAAAAACAAGAACCGGAGATTTTTTTTCTCTCTGAAAGGAAAAAAACTTTCTGTATTCGATTACTAGAACGAGTCAGTGGGACTTGTTAGAAGGATCCGATAATATTAGAATTGGAATTGGATCATACAGACTCTTAAAGATCAGTGAGTTTGTTTGGGCAGTGGGTATTTACGAAGAAGAAGTAAATTGTTTGACTTTTGAAAGTCAAACATATAAAAGAAAATAATATTATATTTGAGGGATTATTATATAGTAAGTTGTAATCAGTGAAAGTTCGGGTTTCTGTTCACTGATTCGTAGACAACTTTTGAAGTCAGAAAATTAGTAAAAACAAAGTGAGTTTGTTTATTTTAGAAGGGTGTTTTTATAGATTGAGTGTTATTAGAAGAACACTAATCAAAATTATTGGAGGATTAAGTCAAAAGGATTGACTTTAGAAAATTAGTTGGAGGAACATCATTGATACACAAAAATATTATAACGAAGTTCTCGATACTTTGTTAAGGCGCCTACGAAATATCAAAGACCTTTGTTACCAAATAATATTTTAGTATATCGATTTAAGTTTGACGATTTGTTGAACAAAGTTCCTAAAGAAGCGTGGGTAGTCCATAATTAGATTTGGACAATAGGGAAGAAAAAGACTAAAAGTCCGCAGAAAACTCCCATTAAACCCACAATGTCGAAAGAAACGACATCGAAAGAGACAGTCACGAAGGAGATTCTCACTTTCAGCCTCCAAACACCGATGTTGACATCTACGAATTACACGATTTGGGCTGTTCGTGTAAAGGCAATATTGAGTGCCAACGGCCTTTGGGAAGTAGTGGAACCCACAGAAGGCACGTCGACAGTAGATGCAAAGAAGGATAGGACAGCGATTGCCTATCTCTTCCAGGCAATTCCAGAAGATATGGTGATGCAAGTGGCGTCACATAATACAGCGAAAGAAATTTGGGATGCATTAAAGACAAGATTTATTGGAATTGACCGAGTCCAGAAAGCAAGACTTCAATCATTACGCACAGAATTTGAAATGATAACAATGAGAGAGACAGAGACCATAGACCAGTTTGCTGGTAGGTTAAGTGCGATTAGTACAAAGTCAAAAACCCTAGGAACGAAAATTGAAGAGTCAGTCTTGGTACGAAAATTGCTGGACTCCGTACCAGAAAGGTTCTTACAGATTATTGCGTCCATAGAGCAGTACTCAGATATAGATTCCATGACGTTAGATGAAGCGCTTGGAAGACTTAAAGCTTACGAAGAACGTCTCAAGTCAAGAGCTGAAAAGAAATATGGACCCGCAAGTCAAGAGAAGCTGTTATTTACAAGGCAAGATAGAAGGCCTTTCAGCAACAACAACAAGAACTACAATCAGAATCGAGGTAGACAGAACTTTAGGAAGTTCAATAAGAGTCAAAGATATGAGAAGAAGAACTTTGACAGAAATGGCCATCAAGATCACAAAGGTGATAGAAATCCCACTAAGAATCGTCATGACGACAGTAGTTACAAGCCCAAAAGAGATGGCAGCAGTATAAGATGTTACAACTGCAATGAATTAGGACATATAGCTCCCAAATGTCCTAAACCACGAAATAAGCAAGAAGAATCTCACCTAGTAATGGAAGAAGAGGATCCCACATTACTTATGACAGTTGGTGAAGAAAAAAGTATAGTTCTTGAAGAAAAGAAGATAATACCAGAACGCTATCGCAATGAAGAAGATATAAACGAAGTATGGTATTTAGACAATGGTGCAAGCAATCATATGACAGGAAGACGCTCCTATTTCACAGAGTTAGACGAAAAGATAGCAGGAAGCGTAAAATTTGGAGATGGATCGTGTGTTAACATCAAAGGTAAAGGCTCAATAGTATTGGAATGCAACAATGGAGAACAAAGATTAGTCACAGAAGTATACTACATTCCAACACTCAAAAGCAACATCTTAAGCCTCGGGCAAGTCACAGAATCAGGTTGCAAAGTAATTATGGAGAATGAACACCTATGGATTTACGACGCCCACAATAACCTATTGATGAAAGTCCCAAAAGCAAAGAATAGACTCTACAAGGTAAAGCTCAGAATAACTAGTCCAATTTGCTTACAAGCTAAAATAGATACACCTGCATGGTTATGGCATGCACGTATGGGACACGTGAATTTTAATTCACTAAGACAATTGAGCACAAAAGGAATGGCACATGGATTGCCAAAGATCCAACACCCATCTCAAGTATGTGATGCATGTATTACGGGAAAGCAAAGCAGACTTCCATTTCCCTCTCAAGCAAGTTTTAGAGCTACAAGACCTCTAGAACTCGTACATGCAGACCTATGTGGACCGATTACACCCACATCATTAGCAGGCAACAACTATTTCTTCCTGATAGTTGACGATTATTCAAGATTTATGTGGATCTACATGCTCAAATCAAAAGATCAAGTTTATGAAAATTTCAAGAAGTTTCTAAGCGAAGCTCAGACAGAGACAAATTACAAGCTCAAAAGACTAAGAACGGATCGTGGAGGAGAGTTTACTTCTAAAGCTCTTACCGCATATTGTGAGGATAGAGGAATCCTTAGACAGCTTACAGCACCTTACACACCTCAGCAGAATGGTGTAGTAGAAAGAAAGAACCGTTCAATAATGAGTATGACCAGAAGCATGTTAAAGGCTATGAACGTACCACAGAACTTATGGGCAGAAGCAACAAGACAAGCAATTTATATTCAAAATCGGTTACCTACCAAAGCACTCAAGGGTATGACACCCTACGAAGCAGTAAAAGGCAAAGCACCCAATATCAAGCACATTAGAGTATTTGGATGCATAGCATACGCTAAGGTAACAACGCCCTACTTAAAGAAGTTGGAAGATAGAAGTAAGAAAATGGTACATCTAGGAAACGAAAATGGTTCCAAAGCCTATAGATTATATGATCCCATAGAAGAAAAGATACACATTAGTAGAGATGTCCAATTCATAGAAAACGAACCATGGGATTGGAACAACAATTATTTGAAAGAAGGAAGCAATGACGAACCATCTTGGACAAGATTCGAAGTTTATGGAGATCACGAAAGTGAAGCTGTAAAAGAGCAAAGTAATGAGGACAATGAAGACAGTGAAAGTGACAACGAATTCTTTAGTAGTCCTATCACAGCTACACGAACTCCAATAACAATCCAAGAAACGCCGACAAGTGATCCAATAGCTGAATCAAGCACTCAAGAGTTAGAAGACTCACCAGGCTCCCAACATAGACCAATACGAGCCCTTAGATCACTTAATGACATCTACGCAGCCACACAGCCTCTTAGACCAGAAGAATATGAACATCTGTACTTAGCTTACGATGAAGAACCTGCAAACTACAAAGAAGCAGCAGATTACCCACAATGGATAGAAGCAATGCAAAGCGAAATAGACTCAATAGAGAAGAACAACACTTGGACACTGACTACACTCCCCACAAGTCAGAAACCAATAGGTCTAAAATGGGTATTTAAGGTCAAGAGAGACGCAAGTGGACAGATCACCAAACATAAGGCCAGATTAGTAGCAAAAGGATACGTACAACAAGAAGGTATAGACTACAATGAAGTATTTGCACCCGTTGCAAGAATGGAAACAATCAGGCTACTATTAGCATTGGCGGCACAGAAAGGATGGCAAGTACATCACTTAGATGTAAAATCAGCATTCTTACATGGTGAATTAAAGGAAGATGTCTACGTTTCACAACCAGATGGATTTGTAAAGAAAGGAAAAGAAAATCTAGTCTACAAGCTAAAGAAAGCTCTATATGGCTTGAAGCAAGCACCAAGAGCATGGAACATAAGGCTGAATAACATCCTAAAGGAAATTGGATTTAAAAGATGTCCACAAGAGCAAGCAGTATACAAGAGAACTTCAAAGGAGTCAACAATAATTATAGGAGTTTATGTCGATGACATAATAGTGACAGGAAGTTCAATCAAGGACATATCAAGCTTCAAGAAAGAAATGCAAGACAAGTTTGAAATGAGTGACTTAGGACCACTCACTTACTATCTAGGGATAGAAGTACGTCAAACACAAGGAAAGATACAATTGAAGCAATCAGCCTACGCGAAGAAAGTTATCAAAGAAGCCAGACTAGAAGACTGCAATCCAACAAAATATGCAATGGAATCAGGTCTAAAGCTCACTAAAGAAGATGAAAGTGAACCAGTCAACGAAACAGAATATAGAAAGCTAATTGGAAGCTTAAGGTATCTTACACATACCAGACCAGATATCACTTACGCAGCTGGATACATTAGTAGATTCATGGAGAAACCAAAGACAACTCACATGAAGGCAGTCAAACACTTGATAAGATACATCAAAGGCACATTGAATTATGGAATTCAATACAGCAGAAGCAAAGAAGCAGAAATCACTGGATACAGCGACAGCAGTTATGGAGATCAAGACGACGGAAAAGGAACAACAGGAACAATATTTTGCTACAAAGATTCACCTATCACATGGACAAGTCAGAAACAAAGTACAGTAGCACTATCATCATGCGAAGCAGAATTTATGGCAGCTACATCAGCAGCATGTCAAGCTATATGGCTACAAGGAGTACTCAGCGAACTCACAGGTGAACAACCAAAGAAGATCACACTACTAGTAGACAACAAGTCAGCAATACAACTTATGAAGAATCCAGTATTTCATGGAAGATCAAAGCACATCAACATAAGGTATCACTTTATCAGAGAATGCATAGAGAACGAGCAGATACAAGTTGATCACATCAGTGGAGAGATGCAGAAAGCGGATATACTCACCAAGGCACTACCAAGAATAAAATTTCTCGAGATGCGACGTCTCATAGGAGTTGAAGACCTTGGGGAAATCAAGAATTAAGGGGGAGAATGTTAGACATAATTCTTATTTCCACATTATATCTATTATATCCTAAGTATATGTTACATATTAGTATATCCTAAGTTTAGTCAAGAGTCATGTATGTTTGTTATGAACCGGTATGTCGGTTATAAGGGTCAAGGGGACACACCCCTTCATATGTATAAATACCCTAACACTTGTGTCATTTGAATATATAAGTATTGATTTCTAATTTCCATATTCTCTCTCAATCCTTTCCCTCATTTCCGATCCTGCGAACCCATCACTTATCACATACATAGTTGCAACATGTGCGATTATTTTGTTTATTTTATTTTTCATTTTAAATTGGGTAACTAGTATAATTATCCCAGAAAATTCACGTATGGTCGCCCTAACGTTTACTTTGAATATTTCAATTTTCCTATCTCTCTCTAATTTAAAATTCTCTCATGAAGTGTCCTTTCTTATTAGCTAAGGGATGGTCCGTGATGGTGTGACCGTGATCATCACGAAAACCGCTTTACCTCCATTGTGATAGCCAAATTTCATCATGGCCGTGACATGCATCACGCTCGTGAGACGTTAGAAAATGGTCATATGACCGTCTAAAATGACAAAAAAAAATTACCTTACACACACACATTTATCACCATTTCAACTTTTTTTTTTGAACAACTAATTTGTAATATTTGCATTTTTCCACTTGTTGTAATCAACATTCAGTGGTAAATAAAATCGTTAGAATTTTTATATACTTTCGTTTTATCCGTTTTTTACACGTATACGTACCTATATATAAAATACATGCATATATACCTTTTATTAATATCAACATTTATAATTTATAATGGTTTTATTTATTAAATTTTTATAAACATTTACCAACTACTAACCACCTTCATTAACTATTTTCACCTACTTTTAACTCTAAACCACCTTCTTTATTACTCCAACCCTCATCCTATTTATAAATACTAACCTCCATCACCTCTAATCTCTTATACCACTCTCAAATCACTTCCAAATCTTCGAATTCTCTCAAGGATTCTCTAAGTCCTCAAATCCTCTCAAAAATCTTCAAATTTTGGTAATTCTCTCTTCATTCCTGATACATTTTTCTTAATTCTACCTTTCCTTCTTCTTCCGACCACTTGGATGAACTTCTTGGAGTTGCATATTGTTTACCAAGGTATACATAATGGGTAAATCACCATTTTAAAGTCCCAAGATTGGTTGTTTTTGCTTAAACTTTCTTCCATCTTTTATGAACTAAGTAATCTTACAAGTGAATGAAACCAAACCAAGTTCTCTAAAAAATCTATGTTGGAAGGACTTGTGTTAAGGTAAATGGTGTCATAAATGACCAAGGTTCTTTCACCAAAGAAGATTGCACCATACCTCACTTTGATACTTAGTTAAATATAAGTATAATATATATACTTGTTTCCTTTTCATCCTAATAACTACATATCAAAGGTTTGTGGAGACATCCCTTCTCTTGACCCACCATGTGACTCGTAATTACATCCACACAAGAATGGGAAAATCCCAAGTCCAAAACTCATGCTTAAACTCATAAGCAAAGTAGTTAGGACATGAAATACTCTAAGTTGGATTCACATTTCTAATATAACTTTAACCATCCGAATCGCCTCTATGGTGGTTTTGTGCTTTGGTTTTAACCTCCTCACAACCTTGACCATCCGAATCACCTCTTTTGTGGTTTGTGCTTTGGTCCGCCATTGGCAATGCATGACATTCTTGACACTAAACTCATTCCTCCGAATCTAAACAACTCCATTGCACCTAATAGGATAATCGGAGATCTACCAAATCTCCCCAAGACCCTCATTCACACACTTATCAAATGCACTCAAAGGTGAGTTCATACTTGTCCCTTTTTCCGTTTTATCACTATTTGGGACTCAACATATATTCTATCAAAAATCATACTAAAATCACTCTATGAATATTTTAAACACATAAACTCAATCTATCGATCATGCTTATATGTTATGCCATGCTATATGTCAATTACTAGATACAAAATGCCTTAAGCATAACTCATTAACTTTGCAAGCCTACCTTAACATGTATAGCGCTATATGAGTAGCATGCCACCCATTTTGTGGGTCATTGTTAAGTAATGGAATCGGCCTTTCACTTTGGTGATAGGATATGCTAGTGGTAATCTATGGTTTTAGTATGCCTTTTGCTTACCATATTAAATATTCCAATCTCATTCGTGATGGTTGTAATTATAATACGCATACCAACCATCGAAATTTTTTTACAAATCATGTTCAAATCATCGCCTATAATAGAAAAACTTACCAAACTTGAATACGCGTTTTGACGAGCTATAAAAATTCCAAAGTTTTACATGGTTTTGGGAGACACCTCTCACCTTTCTGTTTCCTCCCAAAATCGCCCATGCTCCGTACCACCACAGTTACTCCGTGAATCACTACCACCGTTGTTATGGCCTTCATCATAGCATCATGTTGATGTGTTACTTCGTTGCCGCGCACTAACCTGCCTTGACCACAACCGCGTCATCGCAACTCACATACCATCTTTTTGGATGAACCGATAGTCTCTTTTGGTACAAATTAGCTCGCCACTTTTGCTTGACTCTATCGATTCATGAATAACCACCACCGCCAACAGTTTGTCATCTCTACAACCACAACGGTGTTTTCATATCAGCTCCGTTTTCTCTTCCGTTTAAGGTTCAAGCATAATTCGTAGACCCTCGTTGATTTCTTACATGTTCATCAACACCAACTTTTGTGTGAATTTTTGCAAGCTTATCATGGTGAGTATTACTTATCCCTTTTTTTGTCTTTTACACTTTTGGGGTGATTCATGCACAAATATACAAAACTTGCACATTCACTTATACATAATTATTCTTCATTTGCAATTCATATACATGTCTTGTTATCTTTATGCTTTATGTTTGAACATGAATGTAGCTTACATACAAAATCGTACATCCAGACATAACTTATGTTATGGTGCTCTTTTAGACTTGACACGTGTTAGGGTGCTCATTATAAATTTTACGTTTGATCTTGTCTTGTTACTTACATGTTTACATATTGCCTTGGTCGCTAGACACATGAATTGTATCTCTTTTCAAACTTATACTATGTGTGCAAAGCTAGGTAATGCTCACCAACATTATTGTTGACAAAATTATTTCCGTGCATGTTTCAGGAGAAGCCTGCTTGATGATCACTTAAGGCTTTGGACTTAGTTAATTAAATCGGATTCATGTATTGTTGTTTTCATTTGTAATCTTGTATGAAACCTTAATTCAATATTTAATAATATTACAACTTTAATAGTTCCATGAGCTTATGAACAATCATCACTACATGGCACCCCGATGTTTCCGCCATCGGTTGGGGTGTTACAGATTGGTATCAGAGCCGTGGTTATAGGGAATTAAGTTATTAGACACATGACCTAGACTATAACCTTAAGAGTCCAAAATGAGTTATACCATGACTTAGATGTTATTTGTTTTTGTCTTTCTCAATTGCTTTCATGTTTCACTCTCTTCTCTCTCCTCTCTCTAATTTTTCTTCACCATGTCAAGACTTTTCATCATCAACATCCAATGTGCTGGTTCAATCCATTTTCCGGAAAGGAAAGCTTGTTGAAGATTACTCTTATGTCACAAAAGAAACTCTATCATCAAGCAAGGAGGGATTTCCTTTACCTTGATGACTAGTTTCATTCCTTTTCATTATCATAAGAACTTCACCGCTAAGCTAGGAGTGACTTCCTTTACCTTGGTGGTTAGTTTCAATCACAGTTGATTTTCATTTCTCTTCAAAGTTTATAAACCCTACTAGTAACAACGGAGACATGTAATCTGGAAGGGTGAACGCCTGTGTTCTGAGTTTTCTGTCTAAGGAAAGACATTTCATACATATCTCAATCAACCGAGGGACCCGTATGCCGATTTGAGAATTCTTGGGATGAGTGTTCACTTATAGGCTAAAGCACGTCTCTCTAAACAACCAGTGTGTTTAAATTACTTTGTTTACTCAAAGTTCTCATTTGGTTTTATAAACCAATGGAGACAATCAATTTTTTTACTCTTTTATGCAATGTGTTTCATCTATCCTCACAATATGTTGTTTCAATCTCTCTCACATTTGCTTTATCTAAACTTTGAACCTTATAATCCTCTTGATAGAGATTCATTTTATTGCCTACTTATTTCATCCATTAGTTTGAATTTCATGATCATTCACCTTAATTTATGAACACATTTCATCTTTTGGTGATACATTATTTCACACATGCTTAACTATTTCCAATTACATGCTCAAAATCTTAACAAATAAATACCTATACTTCACAACCTCATCACTTTTTGTGTTTTGCTTGTCGTTATTAAAAAAAAAAAAAACTCTCCCTGCATTTTTCTAAAAAGTATCTTCAAATATAAAACTTCACACTATCCAACATTTGAAAAAAAAACCTTTTACATTTTTCATCTTAACCCTTGTATAGAAGGAACCTTGATTTCAAAACCAACGTTATTGTTTTACATCGAACGTTCACGAACAATAGATTTTCCAAACTACCAGCAAACAAACTATTTCACAAAGATTTCTCTACATTCACCAACCTACTCTTTTAAACATCAAATGTTTACCTAAAGTCATAATTGGTGTAACAAAATATTTTCACTAGAATATATAAATTTAATAAAGAATTTATTTTCTCTTAAATGATTTATGAGTGTTTTCTGTAATGCCTTAACAAAATCTTGAATTTCAAAACCAATACTTTATTATCAGCATCCTCTTATTTATCATATACATCCTGCATTTGCTTTTACAAACATCATTACTAATTGTCAATATCCTCTGCATCACCCAACACCCATATTTCATGTAAACGTAATAACTACCTATATACATATTCCAAGAGCATAACTTTATCAGTTTCACAAACTTAAACACAATTTTCCATATTGATTGCCCATAAACATTTGCTTATGTATAATACAATTGGAACTACCGTTACATTTACATTCGCGTCTTTATACCTTCATAAATACATTACACTTTTGAGACCATTACATTTACCATTATATTACTTGATACGTATTGATGCAGTTACACTTATTTTTATGTTTCCTCAACAACACTCTTATACCTTACCGTCATGTTATCTATGTTTTCTTTATTATCTCAATCAAGTTCCACTTGTGTTATGACTACGATTTACAAGTTCTACTTGTGGTACATTTACAATTACAAGTAAATTTCATTCATGCGCACACTATCTGAATCTATGGACATCGGATACACCAATCGATATTCGCATACAAACTAGCTGGATTCATGTTGAAGTATTCTTTTCAACATCATGAGTTAAAGTATTCTTTTTAACTCGAAACATTGTTGGTATTTATGTTGAAGTATTCTTTTCAACATCACGAGTTAAAGTATTCTTTTTAACTCGAAACATTGTTGGTATTTATGTTGAAGTATTCTTTTCAACATCACGAGTTAAAGTATTCTTTTTAACTCGAAACATTGTTGGTATTTATGTTGAAGTATTCTTTTCAACATCATGAGTTAAAGTATTCTTTTTAACTCGAAACATTGTTGGTATTTATGTTGAAGTATTCTTTTCAACATCACGAGTTAAAGTATTCTTTTTAGCTCGAAACATTGTTGGTATTTATGTTGAAGTATTCTTTTCAACATCACGAGTTAAAGTATTCTTTTTAGCTCGAAACATTGTTGGTATTTATGTTGAAGTATTCTTTTTAACATCACGAGTTAAAGTATTCTTTTTAACTCGAAACATTGTTGGTATTTATGTTGAAGTAGTCTTTTCAACATCTTGAGTTAAAGTATTCTTTTTAACTCAAAACATTGTTGGTATTTATGTTGAAGTAGTCTTTTCAACATCTTGAGTTAAAGTATTCTTTTTAACTCAAAACGTTGTTGGTATTTATGTTGAAGTATTCTTTTTAACTCGAGAGAGCTATGAAATTCTTTCGATTAGTGTATCTTGTGTCCTGTGATCCCAATAGTACTTGGTGGGTTAACATGATGGCGAACACGAAAAGGGAAGTCCTAACCATACCATTTATTTACAACCTCGTCATAACACATTTGTCTACACACATACCCCCTTATTTCTTAAATATTTCGAGTTAGTGTTAATAGAAGGACATAAAACCCTAATGTAAGGTAAATTAATGATTGCGGTCCGGAACGTAATCATGAATTTACAGGTACGTTAAGGTGGTGTGAAATTCTATAAGGGTTTTGGTAAGTACCCAGTGCGTTTTCGAAGTATTAAAAGTGTGGTGAGTTAGCTGCGATACACCCTATATATAAACACTAATGATACATCGAAAATGAAACTGGAGGTTGGACCAAGATCAAATCCTCATCTTTTTAGTAATTCTTTAAGTGCTCTCTAGATTAACGATCCCAAGTCTAAACAATAGGTCCCATATTTAGACTCCAAACTACACCTATACACTTCTCATCTTTTCAATCTTCTCTCACCTTTCATTTACCCACACACGAATTCATGTGTGTTTTATGTTATCTAACACCATTTTTAAATAGTCTTTCCATTTCTCTATACTTTTTTTTACACATCTCGAAACTCAACAACACAAGCCACCCCTCGTGCATTTCAAATTCCTAGCCTTCACAACTTTATTTAACAGTTCTCCCTGTCTAAAATTTCGAGACAAAATTTTCTAAAGTAGGGGAGACTGTCACATTTGTGATTTTTTTTTTCATAACTTTAGGGACTCAAGGTGACAATAATCCAAAAGTAAAAATCGTATAATTCATAATTTAATGTAACGTTTGGGTTATAATCTAAATACCCCTAAACAAAAGAATAATAAGTACAGATTTAATATGTCGAATTCTAAAATGAATTTAACGTGTCATAACCGATCAATTATTAGCGACATATATCGAACATGTTATCTACTAGATTGTTGTATAATAACATTTATTACCCCAAAATTTTTGAACATAAATTATACAATTAAATAACATAATTAAACTTTATGTTTTTAGAATTGGGAAGCAAACGTACATCTAGACTTGGTTTTATATTAATATTGTAAATTAACAATTGTATTACTAAAACATTTGAAATGGTTGACACAATTTGGTGGGATTAAGTAATAAATTTTATCCTTATTTTGACTTTCAAAGATTAAGATATGTATGTATTTTTCCCTATCTCTAAAGAAGAATTTCAAATCTAATATTGTTACGCTACTAAAACAAACCACCGAAAATCACGAGATTGATTGGGAGTGTATATGCTTGCTTGCCATATTAAATATTCCAATCTCATTCGTGATGTTTGTAATTATAATACGCATACCAACCATCGAAATTTTTTTACAAATCATGTTCAAATCATCGCCTACAATAGAAAAACTTACCAAACTTGAATACGCGTTTTGACGAGCTATAAAAATACCAAAGTTTTACATGGTTTTGGGAGACACCTCTCACCTTTATGTTTCCTCCCAAAATCGCCCATGCTCCGTACCACCACAGTTACTCCGTGAATCACTACCACCGTTGTTATGGCCTTCATCATAGCATCATGTTGATGTGTTACTTCGTTGCCGCGCACTAACCTGCCTTGACCACAACCGCGTCATCGAAACTCACATACCATCTTTTTGGATGAACTGATAGTCTCTTTTGGTACAAGTTAGCTCGCCACTTTTTCTTGACTCTATCGATTCATGAACAACCACCACCGCCAACAGTTTGTCATCTCTACAACCACAACGGTGTTTTCATATCAGCTCCGTTTTCTCTTCCGTTTAAGGTTCAAGCGTAATTCGTAGACCCTCGTTGATTTCTTAATTACATGTTCATCAACACCAACTTTTGTGTGAATTTTTGCAAGCTTATCATGGTGAGTATTACTTATCCCTTTTTTGTCTTTTACACTTTTGGGGTGATTCATGCACAAATATACAAAACTTGCACATTCACTTATACATAATTATTCTTCATTTGCAATTCATATACATGTCTTGTTATCTTTATGCTTTATGTTTGAACATGAATGTAGCTTACATACAAAATCGTACATCCAGACATAACTTATGTTATGGTGCTCTTTTAGACTTGACATGTGTTAGGGTGCTCATTATAAATTTAACGTTTGATCTTGTCTTGTTACTTACATGTTTACATAATGCCTTGGTCGCTAGACACATGAATTGTATCTCTTTTCAAACTTATACTATATGTGCAAAGCTAGGTAATGCTCACCAACATTATTGTTGACAAAATTATTTCCGTGCATGTTTCAGGAGAAGCCTGCTTGATGATCACTTAAGGCTTTGGACATAGTTAATTAAATCGGATTCATGTATTGTTGTTTTCATTTGTAATCTTGTATGAAACCTTAATTCAATATTTAATAATATTACAACCTTAATAGTTCCATGAGCTTATGAACAATCGTCACTACGTGGCACCCCGATGTTTCCGCCATCGGTTGGGGTGTTACATAAATGTAATATGTAAAAGGGTCAAAATCAAGCCTCACATCGTTCAATAATCGTTCACACATCGTTCAAGAAAACCATAACAATGACCAAGAACTTCACTCGTTCATGTAAGTCAAGGGATATAATTCGTAGTACTACTCATTGTTAGGTGCGGCCCAAAGGTTAATGACTTTGACAAATCGTTCATACAATTCACACAAAACATATCAAGAGCACATTGCTTTGTAATAACATACGTAAGTTTAGTAATAATTGTACACGAGTCACCCCAAAAGAATAAATAGTAAAAAGGGGAAAAGATATACTCACAGTTTGCAAAAGCGATCCAACTTAAGCGGTAGTGAGCAAGGTAATGGGAATTCCGAGGAATTCAACCTATAACATAATAGAATACTAATAAGGGAAAAAGTCTAAGAGTCTAAGGTAACTAGGGTCTAAGGCATTAGGGTTAGCTAAGTCGATTTGGGGAATTAGAGTTTTTTATGATAAGTCGAATTAACATAAAAGTTGTATATTAAAAAATAATATACCAAAGTTTGTGAATATGGTTTAGGTAATATAATTATTACCAATTGAATATTTAGATAAAAATATGTTTGAATAATTAAGACAAAGTAATTTAATTAATTACTTTAACTAAATTAAATAAATATAATAATCTTAAATGTATAAATAAATAATTATGAGTTACACCATAAAGCAACAATTATTAACTAACACTTCAACATAAGACTATCTCTATTTTATAAGAAAAGTATTTATAAAATAAATGTTAAATAATATAAATAAATAAATGATTAATTATGTCTAATTAAACATAAATAAGACTAAAAATACAAGACATGATCCAAAAATATTATTTTTATACAAAATAAATACATTCTGATGTAAATAAATAAAATTAATTTTCCCATAATTTTTGTAAACTTATTTATATTTTAAACTGATTTAATGAATTTAAATCATTTTCAAATGATTAAAAATAGGAAAATTAATAAAAATAAATGTTTTCTGAACCAATAATTTTTATTTAGGTTCATGATCCTTAAAAATAATTTTCCAGAAAATTTGGGATTTTAATCATTAAAAATGAATTTTTAATCAATTAAATATGATTAAAATAATTTAATTCAATAAAAATATAAAAATAAGACATTTTCAAGAAAATAAAAGTGTGTAAATTTTCTTTATGGTGTCAAGATGTTACACCTAAATTTTTATCATTTTTGGATAAAAATTGGATTTAATATGAATATTTCAAAGTCTATATATTATTATCTATATATTTAAAAAAACATAAGAAAATTAAAAAGGAAATAACCAAAAAAACTTCAGATACGCGTCCAAAGGGACTCGAACCCAGGTACCCTCTCTGGAACAACACCATCACAACCACTAGTCTACCAATACTTTTGTTGATTTATTTGAAATTTATATTTGTTTAACTATTAATCCATAACCATCTTCTTCCCCAAAATCACTCTAAGAACCCTAACCCTATACCCAATTTCAATAAACCCGATTTAGAAACATTTAAGCATCGATTTTATGGGGCTTTTGATCGGAATGAAACGAATAACAAAACGGCAAAAAGTAATCGGACTTACAATATCGATTAATGGTCGAAAAAGAAGAATAAAGGGCCGAAACTTAAGGTTCCAATTCGTAAGCTTCCTGGTCACGTTAGATACGTTTTTTTGTGGGTTTTAAACGTGGAAAGGGAAGTTCAGTTTATACAATAGACGAGCAAAAGTCGTGTTTTAATGGGTTTAAAAATTCCGGCGGTTACACTATTAAAACCCAATTAATTATCAGTTTTATTGCTCGTTTTTAATGTATTTAAGTATTGGAATAGTCTTGACATGATGGAGGAACGTTAATCGTTAATAAAAATGTAAAAAAAACGCATTAAAAACCGGTTTTTGTACTTCACCGGAAAAGATTCCAGCTGCCGGAAAAACGGCCGGCGAGCAGGCCTTAAAACAGATTTTTTTTTTAAACTTTGAAGAATATGCACTTTAGTCCCTCTAGTTAGTTGGGTTATAATTCCTTTTAAAATTAGTTAGTTTTCTTTACAAAAACTTAACCAAGTTAAGTTAACTAACTTTAAAAATTTTTAAACTAAATTATATATCTTTATAGAACCTTTTACGACTACGTTTAAACATACGCATTTGATTAGACCTTATACTCGATCCATAATAAATATAAATGATAAAATTTTAGTTCGCTCTAAAATTAAATTTGAAAACGACAAACTTACAGAGACTAAAATAGAAATATTTGAAGGACTATAATTGACAACTTGTTAGAATATGAGGGTGATGGTTGTCACAGTCTCCCTACTTTAGAAAATTTCGTCTCGAAATTTCTTTCAAGTGGAGGTTTCTATGAAACAAAAAGCTTTGTAAAAGCCAAGTAGGTTTTAAAAAATATATATATATCATATCATTTGATAAATTTTAAAGTAGTTGTCTAATACCCAAAGTAAAAGTTTCAAATTCTTTTGACAGTTAACCCAAGATTAGAAAGTTGAGAGATTAAATGATAAAAGTTTTGGGAATGTGTAACTGGTGAGCGCAGAGGTACTGATGAAGCAATCTCCCCTACTTTAGAAAGGTTTTTGACTGAATGTTATTAGAGTATGCAACAAGAATCTGATTAATCAAGAGTGCAATTGTATACAGGGTTTTAGTTCACTGTGTGGGTGGTCAAGAGGAAGACTCTAGAAAGACGAATTGAAGCTCACGTAAGAACGTTCTTATCGAAAATGCTCGCTAATAGTCAACGATCTAAAGAAGAGATAGTAATGGGTAGGTTCCTGGTCAAACTCTTAGTCCGTTCCCGCAGTATCGTTTATGTTTATATATAGGGTGTACCGCAGCTAACCCACCACACTCCCGATACTTTAGACTCGTACTGATTGTCTACCAACAGCCTAAATAGAATTACACACCACCCTCATGTACCTGTAAACCTACGATTGCGTTCCGGGCCGTAATAATCGATTTACCTTACACTAGGGTGTTATGCTTTTCCATAACCCTAACATAAATAATACCATAAACAAATGCGTGCAACCCATATGTAATATCTACTGTAATGAAATAATGTTCAATCATGACATGGTTAGTGGTCCTTCCCTTCCGGGTTTTCCCTTTAACCGTAATGTGAATAACATGTAAGTATAAGACATGGTTAGAGGTTCTTCCCTTTCGGGTTCACCATTAACCGGTAACTTCTGTTCACATCGTTGGCTTTAAACACTCATGTTGATAACTCTGAGGTTTACACCGTTCCCCTCGGATTAAAGAAATACTCTAACCCGAGTCGTACGTGGGCACTGACTTAGATCTCATGCAAAATTATCAACTAGTATGTTCATTGGCCATGATGATGAACAAAATAATGTAAAGTATAACAGCGTTTTGCTCAAAACAGGAAAGAAAATATGCATACCAAATATGCGTCAAGTACATAAGTATAGCATAAAATTTCGATTGAAAGAATAGTATAATATAAATCAAGTAAATCGCACAATTTTCACAAAATGAAAGTAAACGAGTTAAATTAATGCTCAAAACCAGTGTTGTAAGAATGACTACTAATAATTAGTGCGAGAAAAATTGCAAATAACGCGTGAGAATAACCACCAATAAAATAATAATACGAGAATAATCATAAATAAGATAATACGCGAATATAATAAAATAAAATGATGAAAGAATAAGATAATGATATTTACTGCAATTGAGAGTGGACGGAACATACATATAGTCTACTGGTCATGCAGGTTTAAATATATGCACTATATGTTAAAAGACATTTAGCAACATTTCGATAAGGATATGTCCAATGTTTAGACCAAAAGTTTTGCAACTGAAAGAGTGTAAGTGTAAAAGATAAATTATCATTTATAAAACAAAACGTAGTTTACTCGAACTTGGTGATATAGTTGAAAGAATAGTAGTGATGCATGAGAATAACTTTTTAGATTCAAAACAGCTTCACATGAAAAGACTTCGTAAGTACACACTTTCATGTGTTGACAAGAAGTCGAGTTGAAAATTGTCATAAGGCATATTATCAGTCGCAAGTTTCTTTTCTCGAAAACCATATAAATCAAATGTGTTTTCAAAAGACCAAGATTTAGAAATGTCGTGAAGGATAAAAGTCAATGCCATAATAGTGTAAAAGTCACAAAGCATAAATGAAAATAGTGTAAGTTTTAATGCGATAATATAGCGAATAAAAGTTTTAATAATGATGATGTAAAATCCAAAAGCGAATGATCAATGAGTATATAAAACATCAAGAGATGGAACTTAAAATTCAAATGTTAAACAAAACTTAAGAATCAATAATGGAAAACGGAAAAAAATGCACTAATAGCGATAACTATTAATAGGGAAAAAAAAGTCAAAAGAGATAATAACTTCATTATAGAAAAGTTTCAAACAACAAATAAAAAATATCCCAATAATGAAATGTGATTATGAAAATATTTCTAATGAAACTGGTGACTAGCCAAAGAAATTGAAATATTATTAGTGACTTGTGGGGAGTGTACTTAAACCTATGAGTAAATGGTCATCCTTCCCGATTGCACGTACCCCGTCACTGGTATATTTCAAAACTTTTAGCGAGACTTTTAAAACGAGCTATAGAAATAGATCCTTGAGATGTGGATTTCACTCCTAACTCAAAAATGTATTTCAAAATTGAAAACAGTTGTGGAATGAAACGCATCACTAAGTTAAGGATATCACTCCCAGCTTAGTGGTTAAGTTCCTTTTTGAAGGAAATACTCTTTGAGGTGTGGATGTCACTCTTATCCCAAAGATATATTCCAAAGATGTATAACATATAGAGGAATGAAACTAATCACCAAGGTATGGATGTCACTCCTATCTTGGTGATATCGTTTCGTTTGTGAAATTCGAGTGTCTTCTTCTCCAAGCAAAATACCAAAAGAATAACGAGAAATAATCATAGCGAAAATATCTTGAAGAAAATATAAGAATAAAGAAAAATATACACGAGAGGACTCGTGAATGTAAGCTTAGTTATAGACTAGGCTAAAAGGCATTCTAATAACCTAATTCCCTATAACCATGGCTCTGATACCAATCTGTAACACACCGACCGATGGCGGAAACATCGAGGTGTCACGTAGTGACGATTGTTCAATAGCTCATGGACTAAAAGTGTAATTATTGATATATTGATTACATAGTTTATTACATTGTATTTCACTAAACTGAAATACAATGAATCCAAAATCTAAGTATGAATCCGAAAGCTTAAAGAATGCATCTCAAACAACATGAAACATGTACGAAAATAATTTGGTCAATACAAAAATGTATTGGTGAGCATACCCTGTTTGAATACATATAATAGAAAAGTGTTTCGCAATATATGAGCTATGATAAATGTAATATGTAAAAGGGTCAAAATCAAGCCTCACATCGTTCAATAATCGTTCACACATCGTTCAAGAAAACCATAACAATGACCAAGAACTTAACTCGTTCACGTAAGTCAAGGGATATAATTCGTAGTACTACTCATTGTTAGGTGCGGCCCAAAGGTTAATGACTTTGACAAATTGTTCATACAATTCACACAAAACATATCAAGAGCACATTGCTTTGTAATAACATACGCAAGTTTAGTAATAATTGTACATGAGTCACCCCAAAAGAGTAAATAGTAAAAAGGGGAAAAGATATACTCACAGTTTGCAAAAGCGATCCAACTTAAGCGGTAGTGAGCTAGGTAATGGGAATTCCGAGGAATTCAACCTTTAACGTAATAGAATACTAATAAGGGAAAAAGTCTAAGAGTCTAAGGTAACTAGGGTCTAAGGCATTAGGGTTAGCTAAGTCGATTTGGGGAATTAGAGTTTTTTATGATAAGTCGAATTAATATAAAAGTTGTATATTAAAAAATAATATACCAAAGTTTATAAATATGGTTTAGGTAATATAATTATTACCAATTGAATATTTAGATAAAAATATGTTTGAATAATTAAGACAAAGTAATTTAATTAATTACTTTAACTAAATTAAATAAATATAATAATCTTAAATATATAAATAAATAATTATGAGTTACACCATAAAGCAACAATTAATAACTAAGACTTCAACATAAGAATATTTCTATTTTATAAGAAAAGTATTTATAAAATAAATGTTAAATAATATAAATAAATAAATGATTAATTATGTCTAATTAAACATAAATAAGACTAAAAATACAAGACATGATCCAAAAATATTATTTTTATACAAAATAAATACCTTCTGATGTAAATAAATAAAATTAATTTTTCCATAATTTTTGTAAACTTATTTATATTTTAAACTGATCTAATGAATTTAAATCATTTTTAAATGATTAAAAATAGGAAAATTAATAAAAATAAAGGTTTTCTAAACCAATAATTTTTATTTAGCTTCATGATCCTTAAAAATAATTTTCCAGAAAATTTGGGATTTTAATCATTAAAAATGAATTTTAATCAATTAAATATGATTAAAATAATTTAATTCAATAAAAATATAAAAATAAGACATTTTCCAGAATATAAAAGTGTGGAAATTGTCTTTATCGTGTCAAGATGTTACACCTAAATTTTTATAATTTTTGGATAAAAATTGGATTTAATAGGAATATTTCAAAGTCTATATATTATTATATATATATATATTTAAAGAAAATAAGAAAATTAAAAAGGAAATACCCAAAAAAACTTCAGATACGCGTTCAAAGGGACTCGAACCCAGGTATCCTCTCTAGAACAACACCATCACAACCACTAGTCTACCAAGACTTTTGTTGATTTATTTGAAATTTAAATTTCTTTAACTATTAATCCATAACCATCTTCTTCCCCAAAATCACTCTAAGAACCCTATACCCAATACCCAATTTCAATAAACCCGATTTAGAAACATTTAAGCATCGATTTTATGGGGCTTTTGATCGGAATGAAACGAATAAAAAAACGGCAAAAAGTAATCGGACTTACAATATCGATTAATGGTCGAAAAAGAAGAATAAAGGGCCGAAACTTAAGGTTCCAATTCGTAAGCTTCCTGGTCGCATTAGATACGTTTTTTTTGTGGGTTTGAAACGTGGAAAGGTGCAGAAATGAATTGGGAAGTTCAGTTTATACAATGGACGAGCAAAAGTCGTGTTTTAATGGGTTTAAAAATTCCGGCGGTTACACTATTAAAACCCAAATAATTATCAGTTTTATTGCTCGTTTTTAACGTATTTAAGTATTGGAATAGTCTTGACATGATGGAGGAACGTTAATTGTTAATAAAAATGTAAAAAAAAAAACGCATTAAAAACCGGTTTTTGTACTTCGCCGGAAAAGATTCCGGCTGCCGGAAAAACGGCCGGTGAGCAGGCCTTAAAACAGATTTTTTTTAAACTTTGAAGAATATGCACTTTAGTCCCTCTAGTTAGTTAGGTTATAATTCCTTTTAAAATTAGTTAGTTTTCTTTACAAAAACTTAACCAAGTTAAGTTAACTAACTTTAAAACTTTTTAAACTAAATTATATATCTTTATAGAACCTTTTACGACTACGTTTAAACATACGCATTTGATTAGACCTTATACTTGATCCATAATAAATATAAATGATAAAATTTTAGTTCGCTCTAAAATTAAATTTAAAAACGGCAAACTTACAGAGACTAAAATAGAAATATTTGAAGGACTATAATTGACAACTTGTTAGAATATGAGGGTGACGGTTGTTATACAGCAAGGAAGCAATCCAACGGACCAGAGCACGTGAGCAATCACCACCCGGATTGCAAACCTAGCATCCAAGCAAACAGGCCAACGAACTGGGCTAAAGAACTGGGCTTCTGAACTCCACTCTAGACCAAAAACTGAGCCCAACAGCACCTCCTGAACAATCAGCAATCAAGCCCAAAGATCCAAGCCCAAACCTGCAAAAGTCTTATTCAAGATATTTAAACAAATGAAAAATAAATTTGAGAAAATATTATAATATATTATTTAGCATTTTATGTTATAATTTTAGCACCCCCCCCCCCCCCCCCCCCACATATTTATTTTTTGAATGGATCAAACATCCTTAATTGATCACAAAAAAGAACATGACTGTTTGTTTGCAACCCTTAGTAAACAAATCAGCAAGCTGATCTTTTGTGTCAACCTTAACAGTTTTAATAATCCCATTAGTCACTTGTTCTCTTAAGAAAAAAAAGGTCCAAAGCAAAATGCTTTGTTATATCATGGAAAACAGGATTAGAGGCAATAGATAACGCAGCAGAACTGTCACAATGAAGTATAACAGGAAGAGACACTGAAATGCCCAATTCACTTAACAAATTTTTGACCCATATAACTTCATAAGTAGCAGAGCACATAGCTCTATATTCAGCTTCTACTGAAGAACGATAAACTGTAGCCTGTTTCTTGCTTTTCCAAGCAATAAGACAGTTTCCAAGAAGCACACAATATCCAGTAACAGATTTTCAAGTTTCCACACATTTACCCCAGTCAGAGTCAGAAAAACTAACAAGACTTAACCACTCACTTTTAGAAAACAACAGCCCTTTTCCAGGACATCATTTAAGGTATCTGAGAAGTCTAAAAGCAATTTTCAAGTGCCCTTCAGAAGGCTTATGCATAAATTAACTAAGATAGTGGACAACATAAGCTATGTCAGGTCTAGTGTGAGAAAGATAAATCAGTTTCCCAACAAGCTGCTGATAAGCAGTTATATTGGTCAGCAGTTGACTATGACTATTGACTAAATTAGTCAAAACATGATTTGCTTCTATGGGATTGGTTACAGGTTTACAACCAATCATGCCATATTCCAGAAGCAAATCTATATAGTACTTTCTTTGAGAAAGGCAAATACCTTTGTCAGACTTGACAACTTCTATTCCTAAAAAATATTTAAGATCACCTAAGTCTTTAATTAAAAACTTAGACTTAAACAAGTCTTTGACCTTTTCTATTTCAAAAACAGAATTTCCAATCAACAAGATATCATCCACATACACAAGTACTATAAAAATAGAATCATGTTTCTTGACAAACATAGAATAGTCACATTGGCTTTGAACAAACCCAAACTCAACCAGAGCACTGACTAACTTAGCATTCCACATCCTAGGAGCCTGCTTTAGGCCATATAAGGACTTTTTTTAGCTTACACACTTTATTTTCACCATTAGAAACATACCCATCAGGGAGAGACATAAAGACATCTTCTTTAAGGTCACCATACAGAAAAGCATTATTAACATCTAACTGGTATATTTTCCAATCAAAGTTAACAGCAAGACTAATCACATACCTTACAGTGATTAGCTTCACAACAGGTGAAAAGGTTTCCTCATAGTCTAACCCTTCTTTTTGACTGAAACCTTTGGCAACTAATCTAGCCTTATACCTTTCAATTTCACCGTTAGACTTATATTTTATTTTAAAGATCCATTTTGACCCAATCTAATGTCTCCCCTTAGGTAAATCAACTATGTCCCAGGTGTTGTTCCTATAAAGGGCCTCTAGTTCTTCATTCATAGCATGAACCCAATAAGGGTCTTGAATAGCTTCTTTATAGCTTTTAGGTTCGACACCTTTATCTAAGCTAGAAGCAAAACATTTACAATCAAAAGACAGTTTTGAAAAATTAACAACCTTTTTAAGACCATATTTAACCTTGCCCTCAACAACAAAATCAGACAATTTTTTTGGAAACACAGTGTTCCTACTAGATCTTCTAACAGTTAAAGGAACATCAACATCAGTGTCACCCTCAGACTGATTTATAAAATCATTTTCTGTACTCACATTATCAGCCTTATCAGAAGTCTCTGGATTGACTATGGGCTGCTGAGACTCATCCATGCCACTAGAGTCTTGAGAGACTTCAGATTGCTGAAATACATGTGTTCCAGAATCTACATTACCATTAACCCCACCTTCATCACAGGGATCATTCACCTTAGAAGTATGTTGATGTTCTGTGTCTTGAAAACAATCAAAAAAATTAAGAGAATTGACAGACTGATCATTATTTGAATCAAAAGATTTGAAAATAGTTGAATCTTTAAAAGGAAAAACAGACTCAAAAAACTTAACATCTCTAGAGAAAAAAATATTTTTGGTGTCAAGACTATAAACTTTGTAACCCTTTTTTTCATTTGAATAGCCCATAAACACACATTTTTTAGCTTTACTCTCTAAGTTATTAGATTCATTTAAAACAGAAGCAAAACACAGACATCCGAAAATTCTAAGGTGTTCTAAGTGGGGTTCAAAGTTAAACATTTTGTTATAAGGTGTCATGCCATCCAGAACTGAAGTGGGAGTCCTATTAACCAAATAGCAAGCAGTTAGAACACATTCAGTCCAGAACCTAACAGGTAAGTTACTTTGAAATAAAAGAGCCCTGGCAACATTTAACAGGTGTCTGTGCTATCGTTCCACCACACCATTTTGCTGTGGAGTATAGGCACAAGTGGTCTGATGAATAATACCTCTTTCTTTAAAAAAATTGTCCATCTGATGATTAACGAATTCCAATCCATTATCACTTCTAAAAACTTTTAACTAGTTTTTGAAACTGAGTTTGAATCAGATTCACAAAGTCTTTGATGTTTTGGAAAACCTCAGACTTTTGTTTCAACAGACACACCCAGACAACCCTTAAAAAATCATCAACAATAGTGAGAAAATATCTGTGGCCTTCTCTATCAGAGACTCTATAAGGACCCCATACATCTTGTTGGGTTATTTTGAGACCACAGTTACCAGAATCAAGTGTATTGATTGTTTATTATGTTGTTTAGAAGTTAGAGGGTCTTTTATGTAATTATTGGATACTTTTGGAAACCCTAGATGATTTGAGCACTTAACAGAAGGCCCTGCGCACTTAAGCTAAGTGCGCAGGCCCATAGTGCTCAGCCTATAAATAGAATGTTAGTGTGCAGCTAGGGTTTAGGGTTTTTGGTCATCTTGAGAGAACACAAGAATCTGCGAACTTATATGTATGTGTCCATGGTGTTTTGACGATCTATCATTAATGGAATCATGTTATTTGAGTATCTTGTGTGTCGGTTTCTATTAGTTTTCATCTAGTTTCTTTGTTTGTAAAGATTAATCACTTAAAACACCTAATAAATAGGTGTTTCTAAGTGATAACAATCTTGTGCACTTGAAAGATCTAGTAATTTGGGACTACAATTTGGTATCAGAGCCTTCGTGCTCTAGATTGTATCTGATTAAAGATACCAAAACCCTCATTTTGATATTTTCTTTGTATTTTTTTCTTATTTGCGTGAGTGTTCTTATCAAAAAAAAAAAAAAGTGCTTCATCTTCATTTGCTTCATATTTTCCTTATAGTTGTGTTTCTGAAGTGTTAAAAGTTGTTTATCTTTGGTAGAAACATCATCCGAGCATTTCAGATCTATTGAAAAAGGCTTGGATAAGATTCTGCTGTGTTTAGTGCAATTTCAGCGAGATCTGCGCACTTATTTTGCGCACTTGTTCTTATTTTGCGCACTTATTTCAAAATTTTGAGTACTGATTTTGAGTACTTATTTCAACTTTTGAGCACTTATTTCAAAGTTTGAGCACTTGTTTCAACTTTTGAGCACTTATTTCAACTTTTGAGCACTTGCTTCAAATTTTGAGCACTTATTTCAAATTTTGAGCACTTATTTCAAATTTTGAGCACTTGTGTCAAATTTTGAGTACTGGTTTCAAATTTCAAATTTGAGCACTTGTTTCAAAATTTGAGCACTTGTTTCAAATTTTGAGTACTTGTTTCAAATTTTGAGTACTTATCTCAGTTTCTGCGCACTTATCTTAAATTTTGAGCACTTAGACAAATAATCAGTTTATCTCCATAAACACAACTAGGGTTTCTGCGCACTTATCAGAAATCACTAGTTGGTTTGCGTACTTGCTGAAAGGGTGCAATTTTTGAGTACTTGGCTAGGGTTTCTGCGCACTTAAAATCTTAAACGAGAGTTTAAGTATTTGTGAACTTAAATAAGTTCGCAAACTGATCAGTCAAAGACTGAGCACTTATCTTGCTCAGCCTTGATAGATTTGCGCACTTAGCGTTGTGTGTACTTCAAGATTGTGCACTTATCAGGAGATCAAAATCTTGACATCACTGTTTGCGTCATTGTTTCAGGTGGGTACTGATTTGGGCTTCTGCGCACTTAGCATACTTCTGCGCACTTAGCTGCGTACTTGTGGACTGATCACTAAAATCAAGGACTTTGGACATTTTCTGGACTTTAAACACTTAAAAAAAAATTAATCAGACCTTTAAAATCAATCAAATTAACTCTAAAATGGCTGGTAACAACAACTCATTCCAAGTTAATCCCATAACCCAAGCAGAATTGGAAACTGGAACAATCACTCGAATTCCCAAGTTGATGGGTGCTGAAGATTACGGTACCTGGAAAAACAGAATGAAAGCTTTCTATTTCGTTAACGATCACACTCAATGGAACTCAGTGCAACTCGGACCTCACATTCCCACAAGGACCACTGATGCAGGAGAAGTGTTCAACACTGATCCTACTACATACACAGATCTCGACAAACAATTGATGCAGAGAGATCACAAAGCCTATGGTGCTCTCACTATGGCTCTGTCAAACGATGTATACAATATGTTTGAAGAGTACGGATCGGCGCATGATCTGTGGTTTGCTCTGAGTGAATATTATGAAGGAAATGCTGAGATGAGACAGAACAAACAGGACATGATTCAAAAAGAATACGACATGTTCGGAAGCATCCGTGGTGAAAGTCTGTCGTCACACATTGACAGGTTCATGAATCTGTTAACTAAGATGAAGAAAGCTGGTATTCCTGCGAACAACCGTAATTCAATCAAGAAACTACTCGACTCCCTTCCAAAGGAGTGGAGTGTCCAATGTATGCTGATCAAGAAAGATTACTTGGATGCTCAGTCCACTCTGGCCGATCTTATAAACACTCTGAAATCGTTTGAAATGGATATCACAAAGAGAGAAATGAATCAGACTGTCCCGAAGGTAACTCCCAGCAGTACTATGAAGAATCTGGCCTTAATGACACCAATTGGTGAGATGAGTTCAAGTTCGTTGCATCCATATGTGGACTCTATGGGGGGTGGTAGTTCAAGTTCAGGCAAAGCTCCAATGTACTCTGAAAAGGCGGCAAAGACACTAACTCCACAGGTTGCCAAGCTGGCTGCTGAACATGTTGAACTCTTCAACACCTTTATGAGCAGTTTTGAAGCATTGAAGACAGGAGAGATTAAGAGTGAGATGATGTCCCCAGAGGATATGTACCAAGTTGACCCAGATGATATGGAAGAAATGGATCTCAAGTGGCAGATGGCAATGATCACTCTACGAGTTAAACGTTTTCAAGACAGAACCGGTAGAAGAGTGGGAATGGGAAAGGCTGGGTTTGACAAGTCAAAGATCAGATGTTACAACTGCAAGGTCCTCGGGCATTTCAAATATGAATGCCCCACTTTGAACCAAGCCGAAATCAAGCCTGCTAAGAGGTTGGTGGCCATAACTGATGGAAATGAAGGAAAAGATAAGGAACCACAGAAGGCTTTGGTTGTTGAGGATTTCGATTGGGGAGAAGAGGCAGCTGCTGCAGAAGTTGAAGTCAACAAAGCCCTGATGGCCACAATTTGCACCAAATCCTCAAATGGTGTGAATTCTATTGAAGGGTCATCTGCTGAGGTACTGAAGGGAGAGATGCAGAAGAACGTTGGACTGAAGAGTGTGCTAATTGATGAAAAGGTAAATGATCAGACTGGGGAGGAAGCATTGATAGCTGAGAAGACTTCATCAGAGAAAGTTGCTGAAGAGGTGAAAGGTTCTTCCAAGAAAGCTGAGGAGAGAGACATGGTAAACACTCCTCTAGAAATAAAATCTAAGCTGTGCTCACCCAGGTGTGCTACAGCTGTTGCATACTGTTTGTCACACAACAGACGAGTTTTAAGAGAAATGGATGATATTCGTAAAATCAATTCTGAAATGAAAGAAAATGAGTGGGCATATCAGCGAAAGTTAAATGCAACTCTAGCTGAAATGCAAACTTTAAAAGAATTTGTGCTTAAGAAAGATTTTCTGATAAATGATTTAACCTCAAAACTAGAGAAATCTAGAAATGAAACAACTCGTCTTCAAATTGTTATTGACAAATGGAATGTAAGCAAACAGGCTCATGCTGATATCGTTGATTGCTCAAGACAATCATTCGTAAAGGATGGAATAGGGTATAAGGATAAGAATGGAATCGAAAGATCACTATTCTTACCCTTGAGCCGAAGTGAATACATACCCATTCCATCACCTCATCCTAAAAATGATCTTTTTGAAAATAAATGTGATGAGTCTGAGTCAAATGCTAACATAAGTAAAAGCGATGCAGATGTGACCCAACAGGCTCATGAGGAGGATGATGAAAGTTGTGGTGGGCAGACAGTGGGGTTAGGACATCCAGGTGCCAATTACTCAACAGTGAATTGGTTTATCTGGAACAATGAAAAGTCAAAAAACAATTCTATTTTGGATGACTGTAAAACTTTAACTAAATCGGATGACTGTAATAGTTTGCCTAGGGTGGATGATTGTAATAGTTTAACTAGGAAGGATGACTGTATCTCTAAACTTGATTTAAAAGGAGCTGTGGCTCCCGATGATAGGAAGCCTCCTATCAAACGCTCTAATGTTTGTGTTGAAAATGTTATGCCTGTGTGTGTTGATCTTAATGCTGCATTCTCTGATGAAAATCATGTGCTCAAACCATCTGTGTTTGTGCCAGAACTTAAGCGTAACAGGTTTGGGAAATTTCTCACTGAGGAAATCCCAGAATTTATCCCCTCATCCACAGATGTATCAGGTTCTGAAGAATCACAAAGTGAAACAGGTACCTCGAGTTCTGAAGAATCACTAAGTGATACAGAGAGCAACACCAGCTTACATAACCTCGACACCAATGAAGAATCAAGTAGCAACAAGAAAGAATCAAGCTCAAGCGGAAGCTCCAGATCAGACAAGCTCGAGAAAAGAACATCACAACCATCATCATCCAGATCTTCTCCCAAGATCAAGCCTAAGCATTCAAAATGCTTCAGATGTGGAAAAGAGGGTCACGTGGTCAAAAACTGTCATATAAAATCTAAACCACAGAAAGATGTCAAAACACAAAACTCTTTTTCAGATCAAATAAAAAATCTTCAAGAAACCGTAAAAAGTTTTGTCAAAAATACACAAATCTGGAAGAAACAAGAGTCAATTTTGGGAGAAAATCATGACAGATTAAAGATTAAACAGACTTGGATTCCCAAAGTCACTTAACTACCAGACAGAGTCGTCACTGTACATAGATTTTCTTTAGTTTATCTTTGTTTCTCTTTTGTTTTTTTTTTTGTTTGTGCAGAATAAATTACAAAAATGGCTGATAGCTCTTATGAGATATCTATGGCATGTCGACAGCGGCGCTTCAAGACACATGACGGGACTGAAAGAACTCCTCAAGAACTATCTGTTCATCGATGGAGAGTTTGTAGCGTTCGCTGGGAATGAAAAGGGTGGAAAGATCGTTGGCATAGGAGATGTAGTGTCAGACGCACTAACACTTGAGGACGTCAACTATGTTCCAGAGCTGTGTTACAATCTGTTGAGTGTATCACAAGTCTGTGACAAAGGAATCTCAGTGTTGTTTAATGACATGGAATGCATCTTCCTGAAGCCAGGATTTAAACCACCCACCGACATGATCATGTTGAAAGCCCCCAGACAAAATAACACATATGTGATAAACATGAGAGATGCCAAGTCTGAACAACCAATGACTTGTCTACTGTCAAAGGCATCCGAGTCGGAGTCACTGTTATGGCACAGGCGATTAGGTCATGTTAACTTTAAAAATATAAACAAGCTTTCTAAACTAAATCTAGTCAGAGGTCTTCCTTCTAAGGAATTCCCTTTTTCTGAAAAATGTTTAGCATGTGCAAAAGGTAAACAACACAAGAAATCGCATAAGTCCAAAACAGTGAACTCAATTGACTCTCCACTTCAATTACTACATATGGATCTCTTTGGTCCAATCAGTGTAAAAAGCCTGGGTAAAAAGTCTTATTGTTTGGTGATTACAGATGATTTCTCTCGCTTTACATGGGTGTACTTCTTGGAATTCAAGAGTGAGGCTGCTGAGACTTTGATGCTGTTCGTTCCCCTGATCGAGAATATAATCAAATTGAAAGTAAAGTCAATCAGAAGTGATCATGGAACAGAATTCAAGAACCAAAGCTTTGTGACGTTCTGCAGCGGGAAAGGAATTCATCTTCAATACAGTGCTACAAGGACTCCTCAGCAAAATGGAGTGGCTGTAAGGAAGAATCGTACACTCATTGAAGCTGCCAGAACCATGCTCATTGACTCTAAGTTACCGATCATCTTCTGGGCAGAAGCTGTGAATACCGCCTGTTATGTTCTTAACAGGGTCTTGATCGTCAAGCCTCGTGGGAAAACAGCGTATGAATTGCTTTTCAAAAGAAAACCTCTCATTGATTATTTCAGGCCGTTTGGATGTTCCTGCACTCTTCTGAACAACTTTGAGAATATCATGAAGTTTGATGCTGTTGGAGACGAATGTTTCTTTGTTGGATACTCGTCTAGTCAAAAGGCTTATCGAGTATACAACAAACGTACCAAGATGGTTCTGGAATCGTTTTATGTTGACTGGCAAGAATCCAACTCTACTAATGTTGGAACCGGTCCTGATTGGTTCTTTGATGTGGATGTTGTGTTCAATCACTTTGCCATTCCTGAACAGCAGGTTCCTGCAGATCAAGCTCCTGAAAATCAAGCTACAAGTTCATCTCCCTTTGGAAATATTCTCTACTCTTCTGATGACGAAGTTGCACCATTTACCACCCGTTTTTCTCCTCTTGTTGCTGATCCAATTGTTCCTCAACTCAATAATGGTGATACTACTGCTGAAACCTCTAACATTCCTGAAAGCATATCAAATGCTGAAGGAACACAATCAAATCAGCTGTCTGTAAATGAACCATCCAGCTCTTCTGCACCTGGAGATCATCTTTCGAACCTTCCTCCTCAAGTGCAAGAAGAAGAGAATATGGGATTCAAATCTTCTAAGAATCATCCAATTGAAAATGTCATTGGACCAATCAGTGAGGGTGTTCTTACAAGAAATCAGACAGACAAGCTCAACACCGCTCTCTCAGCATTCTTATCTCAAACGGTACCTTTCAGCATTGAAGATGCAGTTAGAGATGCAAGCTGGGTAGAGGCCATGCAGGAAGAAGTATTTCAGTTCAGAAAACTCAAAGTGTGGGAGCTGGTGGATCTGCCTGAAGGAAAATATCCTATTGGGACGAGATGGGTTTTTCGCAATAAAATGGATGAACGTGGCGTAGTAATCAAGAACAAAGCTCGTCTGGTTGTTCAAGGATTTCGTCAGCAGGAGGGGATTGATTATGAGGAAGTCTTCGCTCCAGTCGCTCGACTTGAAGCCATTCGCATCTTCTTGGCATATGCTTCATATCGAAATTTTAAAGTTTTTCAGATGGACGTGAAGAGTGCTTTCTTATATGGGAAGATCAAAGAAGAAGTCTATGTGTGCCAACCGCCAGGATTCGAAGACCCTCATCATCCAAACAGATACTACAAGTTGGACAAGGCTCTCTACGGTCTCCATCAAGCTCCTAGAGCTTGGTATGAGACCTTGTCCTCATATCTGTTACAAAATGGATACACAAGAGGGAAGATCGACATGACCCTGTTCACCAAAGAAGTCAACAAACATTCTATCCTTGTTCAAATATATGTTGATGATATTATCTTTGGTTCAACTGACGAAAATTTGTGCAGGGAATTTGAAAGCATTATGAAGTCTCAATTTGAAATGAGCATGATGGGAGAACTGTCATTTTTCTTAGGTCTCGAAGTCCAACAGAAAGAAGACGGCATTCTCATTCATCAAGCAAAATATACAAGAGACATTCTGGCAAAATACAACCTGTCGGATTGCAAACCGTCCAACACTCCTTTTGCAGCTCAAACAACGCTTGTACCAGATCTTCAAGGCCCTTCTGTGAACCCGCACACTTACCGTTCTATGATTGGATCCTTGATGTATCTCACAGCCAGCAGACCGGACATCATGTGGGCAGTTGGATGCTGTGCTCGCTTTCAGTCAAATCCAAAGCAATCTCATGAAACTGCATTAAAAAGAATCTTCCGCTACCTCAAAGGAACACCAAAACTTGGTTTATGGTATCCTAAGAGTGACAATTTTGACCTAATTGCGTACTCTGATAGTGATCATGCAGGTTGCAGGATTGACCGAAAGTCTGTTTCTGGTGGCTGTCAATTTCTGGGAAACAGGCTCGTGTCTTGGCAAAGCAAGAAGCAGACAACAGTGTCTATCTCCACCGCTCAGGCGAGTACACAGCTGCATCCAGTTGTTGCTGTCAAGTGTTGTGGATTCAAAATCAGCTGTTGGATTACGGTTTGAATATCATGAGAACCCCTATCTACATTGACAATGATGCTTGTCGTGACATCGTGAAGAATCCAATTGATCATTCGAAAACCAAACATATTGAAATTCGGATTCATTCAATTCGCGATGCTCACGACAAAGGGTATATACAGGTGTTGCCTATAGATACTGCTGATCAAAAGGCAGATATCTTTACAAAAGCTTTCGACAAAACCCGTTTTCGTCAGTTGGTGACATGGTTAGAAATGATCAACTTTGAATGAAGTAAAATCTTTATTTAAAAAAAAAAAACCTGTGTATAAATTATAGAAAAATCTTATGTTTAAGTAAAATAAAGATTTTTGGGGGAGAAATAAACCGGTAGATCCCTAACTGCAAAATTTAAAACTTTTCAAAAATCAAGAAATGATAGGGACTAATCATATTTGTCACCATGTGAATAGGACCTAGAGGACGTTGTGGCTTCAAGCAACGACATGTCGGTAGATTCAGCCTGGAATCGAGTAAACTGCTAAAGGTGACAAACTGAAAAGATCCACACGAAAAGCTGGATTCCCACTGTGTTTTAGGTCTGCACAAGCTGAGTCCGGTCATACATAGGTTGAGAGATCAAAAGACACAGAAAATTTTGTGCATAAGCAATCAAAAGACACCTAAGAGTGCAAGCTACCAAAGCGGGGCTGTTAAATCAAAATGAGCAACAAAAGACACGCAATGTTAGTGACGTGCAAACATATAGATAGCTCAAAAAGCAATCAGATGATCATCTTCTCTGCTTATGGGAACATAGACCTGAAGCTCTCATCATCTGATTGACATAATGATCATCTTCTCTGCTTATGGAAACATAGACCTGAAGCTCTCATCATTATATCTCAATAAACCTTGAGGATTGGTAGGCTTACACCTAGCACAAGTGGGGTCCACTAACTTTTCGTCAATATTACGAAAACATGATAAATCTCATCACCAAACGCTTGTTGAAAGACGAGAGGCATGGATTTAAGTGGGCAAACATACCGACAGTTTTTTCTTGGGCCGCAGCTATCCAACGGAAAGTTGAAATGTGGTCTGGCAGGTATGGTTAGTATGATCTTGATGCAGAAGGTGAGAAACGGTTGATCTCTGGTCCCTGGTCTATGTTTTTAACAATTTTTATTTTCTGCGCACTTAAATTAAGAATGGGGTTTGCGCACTTAAATTAAGTTCGCAAATACACACACCTATATATACTCTTTATCTCCTCAAACCTTCTTTTTTTTTACAGCCGTTATTTTTTTTAAAAACCCTAAATTTGTTGATCTTCATCTTCTTCCTCATTCATCCTCAAGAACAACCCCTATCCAAACCCTAATCTTCTTCTACTGCCGTCACTCACCATCCCTGAAATCCTTAAACCTCTACAACCGGCAAATGATGAAGAAGCCCTAAATCTCTTGAGCACCACCATCAGTTGTTCCTCTTCCTCCGCCGTCAAACCCTAATCTTCACCAACAACCGTCATCAACATTATCCGCCGTCATAAACCACCACAAAACCCTAATCGTTCTTCGTTTTCTTTAACCATTTTCTCATCAAAACAGATCTGAGCACCATACGTTCCTCGTCTTAGTTGATTTCTGATATTATTCAAGGTAGTTCATAAACTGATGAAGTGATTTTATTCTTACAGGTGCTAAAGCAACAGATCTGAAAAGATTTGAAGTTTCAGTTTGAAACTTTTGGGGTTTATGATGAATGCGAACTTATTCTTGGTTTTGTGAACTTATTCTTGGTTTTGTGAACTGATATTATTGTTTGGGTTCTCTTGATGTTTGCGAACTTGGCTGGTGGTTTTGAGAACCTGATTTTGGTTTTGATAAATTGCGAACTTGTTCTGGTTTTGATTCATATCACTGCGTACTTGAACCTGTTGAGACAAGGGTTTCAAACCCTAACTGATTGCGTATCTGTTCTGCGAACTTAAATCTTAAACGAAAGTTTAAGTGGCTGAGCACTTGATAAGTGCGCAGACCGGTCTGCTAAGGCACTGGGGTTACCATGCCCAACTGATGACTGGTTTGCGTACTTAGATTAGTGCTCAGATCTGAGCACTTGGCTAAGTGCTCAAGATTTGAGCACTTGGCTAAGTGCCCAAGTTCTGCGAACTTAGCTAAGTGCTCAGGTTTGAGCACTTGGCTAAGTGCTCAATTTGATAAGCTCATTGAACTGCGAACTTGGACGTATACATAAATCACTAAGTCACTTGTGACCGGACTTGATAATCTATGACTCTTGACTGGACTGCGTACTTGGACTTGTAATCTGTAAACTTAACCTTGGACAAAACTTAAGAACTTGCATACAATCTAACCGTGGACAAAACTTAAGAACCTGCATACAATCTAACCTTGGACAACAACTAAGAACTTGCTAACTTAAAACATATAGGCCTGTGAAACAACCTGATCAAACAAAACAAGTGTCTAACCCATATTAAACTTGTCCAAAGTCGTTGTCCGTCTAAGTCTAAGATCTCAGTAGTCGGTAATGTGTTTGAAAACAGAAATCTAACCTGTTTTTCGTCCATATGACTTGAAACAGATGGCTCTCGTATGGGATATTCGGGGAATGCACAATCAGGCAATAAAGCTTGAAACTGACGACCACAAGTTCAGAGATGTTATTTCATGGATCAGGCATAGCAGGATCCGGCATGCTGTGGAACACGAGCTTAGAGTATATGTTGATCACATCGAAGACTTTTGGAGATCAGCAAAAGTGGAGACAGTAGATGGCAACAAGAGACTAAATGCTACAGTTCGAAACAAACCGGTGATCATTACTGAAGAAACAGTTCGAAGGGCACTGAGACTAGGAGATCAACCCGGAAGCTTCAAGCAACTAGCTAAAGCTGATCTGCTCAGAGAATTCAAGAGAATCGGATACAAAGGAGATTTTGACACGCGCAGTGATGTAAAGAAGAGCGAACTGTCACGTGACTGGAGAGTAATTTGCCACGTGTTCGTCATGTCAATGTCTCACAGAAAAGGGGGTTACAACGCTCTCAGTCCAGAATGGTCAAGTGCTATGATAAAGATCTGTAAAGATGAGCCGGTGAATGTGTCTGGGATGATTCTAGATCTGATGATAAAGAACTCTCTGTCACTCAAGAAGTGGGCCATGTATCCCAGATTCGTGCAAATGATGATCAATACACAGCACGAGAACTTGCCAACAAACAACAGTGATGTGTACGGGTTCGCCAAAGGTGGAAGATTTTTCACTGAATGCAATACACCTGACTGGGAACCCATGCTACCACACATGTATGCAGCACAACGTTACCCTGTGGTGATGGAACTTTATAACAAAATCAAGAAAAAGAGGGAGGAAAGTACTAAAGCTCGTCAAGAATCCACTGATATCCCTGAATCATCTGAACCTGCTCCTTCTGAACCTGCTACTACAGTACCTCAGCCAACTGCAGAAGAAGTTGCCAGAGAAAGAACAATTGGAAAGAGGGTAGCATCTGAACCTGTTCCTCAAAGGCAACTAAAAGAAACAGGCCTACTGGTTTATTGCAGCAAGGGAGAGAATCACTGACTCCTGAGGAACTTGAGATGGCTGAAGCTGCCAGACAAAACGCTGAACTAGCAAGGGCAGAAAGAAAGAGAAGGAGAGAACAGTTTCCAGAGTCTGAAAGACCACGTGTTATGACTGAAGAAGATGTTGAGGCTGAAGAAATTTGGGAGTCCATGTTCGGGGGTGAGGATCAAGCAGGGCCTTCCACTGCCAGGCCAGGGCCTTCCACTGCAAGGCCTCCTATTCCCAAACCCCCGGTAAAGAAGCAGTCTGTTCCATCCTCGTCTACTTCTGCTGCACAACGCCCAAAACCTGTGCATCAAGCACTTTATGAGCAGCTATCAAAAGAAGTGGGAAAGACAGCAGCAAAAGAAATATGCACCCTAAAGAATCAGATTCACAACAACCTGGAACTGAAGAAAAAGGTAAAAAAGCTGAAGCATAAGAACAAGAACCTGGAAAAGATTGTTAAAGATCAACGATACCTTATCAAGTTCCAGACTCAGGTACAGATAAAGATGTTTGATATGCTTCAAGAACTGAAGAAACAGGGAACAGATGCTCCTAGTATGACTTTTGATGAAGCTTTCGATTTTGGGAAGTTCATGGAAGAAGAGAAAGAGAAAGAGAGAAAAGCTGAGGAAAGTGATGTTGATGACATAAGTGAAGACGAGATGCCTGACACGTTTGTGGAGATGGGTGCGGGAGAAAACACTATTTATGAGATGGCTGATGGTTACAGGTTAGACCCTGAGAGATCCACCTGGTTTCCAAGAAGACCAATCACCATTCCTGCTTTGCACCAGAACATCCACCACACTCGAGAAGCTCACCAGGAAAGGATCATCTCTTGGGGTTATGATGGGTTTAAGAGATTGTTTGTTGTGAAACAAAGAGGGGGTGTAATACAGTACTTTAAGGGCAGACCTGAGCTAAAAACTCTTCCACAATGGGATATCCGGGAAATGTGCAGGACACCATTCATCAACCACTCGTTGGACGCCGAAGCTGGCATGATATCTGTTTTTATAGAAAGGGAGTGTGCGTCTGACTTCAAGAACTGGAAGCCACAGAAGCCGAGAAGAAGAATTTCCAAGAAAAGAATAGATCCAGCTACCGGACGGGGAATGATAACCTACGTGATTGACCCACCCCAGGTCGTCACTAGGGTTCCCATTCGTCCCGAGCTTCCTGTGATGCTGACAAAATTCAAGAAGTGGTTCTATGATAGCTTAACTGGTGAAGCCGTCATCAAATTGAAAGATGATTAAGAGGCGTTAAGAATTCTTGACCCGGTGGATGTGTTTGCTCTCAATCCCTCTGATTTGACTACTCTTTTTGGAAACCAGATCAATGTGGGCGCTGGAAACGTGCTATTTGAAGAAGCTGTTTTGTTTAGAAGGGCGGTGGAACGAGCATTAAAGCGAAAGCAGGAATTGCTCGACCTAGTAGACAGGATCAATGCAGCCGACAAAGCTAGAGATGACAAAGAAAAGGCTGCCCAAGCTGCTGCTGCTGCAAAGACATCTGAAGCTGAGGTTATCCCAGAGGTGCAAACACAGGTTCCTGCAGCAACAACAGATCCAGAAGTTGAGCCTACTCAAGCCCCACCAGCTTCTCCAGAGCCTGTCCCAGAAACTTAGCAAGAACCAGTAACTGAAGATCTCGCTGAGTTATTTATCCAGGATCCACCAGTTGAAGAACCAAATGTTCATGATAGTGTAGTTCAAGCACTCCCAGCAAGCCGAGCAAGAGAACAGGGGGAGTCAAGCGATGTTGAGATAGACTGAAGATGAAGATCTGGTAGCTGTGGTCTAGGGGGAGTATTGTTGGGTTATTTTGAGACCACAGTTACCAGAATCAAGTGTATTGATTGTTTATTATGTTGTTTAGAAGTTAGAGGGTCTTTTATGTAATTATTGGATACTTTTGGAAACCCTAGCTGATTTGAGCACTTAACAGAAGGCCCTGCGCACCTAAGCTAAGTGCGCAGGCCCATAGTGCTCAGCCTATAAATAGAATGTTAGTGTGCAGCTAGGGTTTAGGGTTTTTGGTCATCTTGAGAGAACACAAGAATCTGCGAACTTATATGTATGTGTCCATGGTGTTTTGACGATCTATCATTAATGGAATCATGTTATTTGAGTATCTTGTGTGTCGTTTTCTATTAGTTTTCATCTAGTTTCTTTGTTTGTAAAGATTGATCACTTAAAACACCTAATAAATAGGTGTTTCTAAGTGATAACAATCTTGTGCACTTGAAAGATCTAGTAATTTGGGACTACACATCTATGTGAACTAATTCACCAACATGGGTACTCTTATGTTCACTAAGAGGGAAAGGTTCCCTATGTTGTTTAGCCCTTTGGCAAACTTCACAAGGATCAGTCCCCTCATTATGACAATCAAATTTTAAAACTTTTAAAACTTGATTGGAGGGATGTCCTAACCTAGCATGCCACAGTTTGACAACACTACTATTATTACACCACACCTTAGAAGTCACAGAAGAGTTGCCACACATATAAAGACCATCCATTTGACTACCAGTCACCAGGGTTTTCTTGGCAGACAGGTCCTATATATAACACTTATTCTCATCAAACCCCACAAACAACTTGTTGTCCCTGGCTAATTTATGAACAGATAAGAGATTAACAGTGTACTCAGGTACTACTAACACATCTTGAAGAAAAACATCTTCAGAAAGTTTTAGTTTGCCTATTTTGGTTACTAAAGCAAAAGTTCCATTTGGATGTTTGATTTTAATATTAAAGTCAGACACATCAATACAATCAAACAACCCATTTTCATTGTTAACCATGTGTTCATTAGCACCTGAGTCCACTATCCATCCAATGCCTAATAAGGTACCATTAGCACTAGAGAAACAGTAAACAGTAGACCCAATAGAAGAAGCACAAAAGTACCCACCTGACAAATTACAACTCTGGGAAGTTGCAGCAGTGCGTTTTTCAGAGATAAGACTCAAGAGCTTAGATATTTAATCACTAGTCAAACCACTCAAAGAACCATTAGAACAATCAGAAACAATATTGTTGCTCACAGGAGCCTTTTTATTTGGATTGTTCCTACTTCTAGACCAAGGAGGATATCCAATGAGTTCAAAACATTTGTCAACAAGGTGTCCAGTTTTGTTATAGTTAGTACATTTCAAAGACTGATTCTGGCCCTTATTAAATTTTTTATTGAAACTAGACACTCCTCCTTGACAAGCCTTAGACATAAAGTTGACAGCCTGATGTGGTTTACTAGAACCACTATTTCTTGAGTTTCTATGAGACTCTTTTCTAGAAACTAAAGCAAAAGCTTCTTTAACAAAAGGCAAGTCACTCCTAAGAAGCAAAGTAGTCCTAACATGTTGATAACCATTATCCAACCCCATCAAAAATTGCATCAGTTTAATCATGTTTGAATGATTGTTAAAATCTCTATTAGCATCACAAACACAAGCAGGCAACTGAATAATCTGATCAAGTTGTTTCCACATGACATTCAACTTATGGTAATATTCAGACACATGCATACCATTTTGAGAAAAAGCATTAAGTCTTTGATAAAGATAAAAAACAACTGAACCATCAATTTTATTATATGAAACCTTTAGATCTTTCCAGACTTCAGAAGCAAGTTTAGAATAGATCTGACCCATATAAAGTTCTTCAGAAATAGAGTTTAAGATCCAAGTTAAGACCACACTGTTACATCTATGCCATTGATTAGCAAGACCATGGTAATTAACTGGTTTTATACATTCACCATTGATAAACCCTAATTTGTTTTTAACTTGAAGACCCAACAGCATTGCATTTGCCCAAACCGTATAATTTTCAGTCCCTTTAAGTTTGATACTAACAATGGTGAGATTGGTAGAGTCACTAGCATGAAGATAAAGAGGGTCACTAGCATCAAGTTTACTGACAAGAGTAACATTATCAGTATTAACAATAACACCATCACCAGCAGCGGCTGCAGCAGCAGCTACAGCAGCAAGAGGATCATCAGCCATGACAATCAATCAAGAAACAAGTAACAAACACTGAACAATCACAGAAAGGCACCAAACACAATCAACAAGATCAACACCACAAGAAAAGACCAGAAAAGAAAAAAAAATAGATCAACAGTAACGAAGCCTCATAGGTGTTCCAGATAACCAATTCGTCACTCAAGGGTGCTGGTCCAGGTCCTTAAGAGGGAGTTAACAGTTGATAAGACAAACCCTAAGGCTAAACAGGGACTCAAGCCCTGGCACAGACTCCTTAGGACAAACCACTAAGAGAAAGAGAAGATACATCCTTACAGACACAAACCCAAGTTAGGGTTTCGCCACAACTCGTAATCTACAACCTTCACTTAGGGTTGTAGATCGGAGAGCAAAGAAGAAGAGATCCAAATCACAGATCCCAACCAACCAGCGAAAGACAGCCAAACCCTAGATCTGGAACAGCCAAGATCCAAGGTATATGAACAACAGGATCAACCAACGATCAAGAGCTCAACCAGACCTCTGATACCATATTAACTTTTGTAGTCGGCACAGATTGTACTTTTATTAATCTCAAATCAAACAATACACAAAATTTTAGTCTGAACTCTAAAACAGACAAAGAACAACTGAACAATAAACCCTCACTACAAAGGCTCTCAACACTCAGTTGACCATCTACAAGATGATCAACAAACAATACACAAGGAGAATACTGGATTAATAGATCAAGATGATCTGAATAATCAAACCCTAAATTGTTTACGAGAGAGATAACAGAGAGAGATGTGAGGAAATAATCTGATTGACAAAAGTTGTAAACGAAGAAAACACAAAGCCTTATATAGATGGCTTTGTGTTTCTTTGAAGGAGATCAACGGCCAGCAAGGAAGCAATCCAACGGACCAGAGCACGTGAGCAATCACTACCCGGATTGCCAACCTGGCATCCAAGCAAACAGGCCAACGAACTGGGCTAAAGAACTAGGCTTCTAAACTCCACTCTAGACCAAAAACTGAGCCCAACAGCACCTCTTGAACAATCAGCAATCAAGCCCAAAGATCCAAGCCCAAACCTGCAAAAGTCTTATGCAAGATATTTAAACAAATGAAAAATAAATTTGAGAAAATATTATAACATATTATTTACCATTTTATGTTATAATTTTAACAATATACAAGTAATTAAGATAAATATTATATGGCTAGGTATTTGACTGGTCTAGGCAAGACATACAACATGGGTTGTGGATGTTAAGACGGTTTACAAACATGCCTTATTCATCGGACCTCAAGCTATGTAACTGGTAAGTTACATAGCTTCACCACTATGTAAGTGGATGTAAAGACGGTTCACAACTTTGTAAGTGGCACTACAAGAAATGGGGGTGTTTACCCCCACATAATTTACCTACACATGTAAATATGTATGTAGGTAAATACATAGACATGTTTTTATATGCGTGGGTAATGGTTGATAATATATTTTTATAATAATTAACACTCAATGCCTCAATATGTGTTGGTAATCCTTTTTAGCTATACTTGGCATTGGTGGGAAAATTTCACTCCTAGATTGTCGATCAATTAAATATAAAATTACCCACACATGTTGCAATTTTTCGTTATGTGTAGGTAAATTATCTTCACATATAAGAAAAGTGACCAGTAGAGACTAAATTATTATGGTCATAGGTGGTCCAGTTAGTTATTGTTATTATGGGTTATTATTAATATAAATGATTGTTAATTAAGGTCACTACTCACTAGTGGTCAAGTGGTTCGAGTTATGACCTTCGCCTTCCCCAAAAAAAAGTGGTTCGGGTTATGATGAATTATGGTCAACTAGAGTCAATGATAACCAATCATAGCCAATAAATGACTTTTAGAATTTTAGGATAGTGTATGACGAATTAGTTAATTTTTTAACAAAAAGTTTATTTACGCTTAGGTATGGTTATTATTGGCTAGTTACGGTTTCACTAAAAATATAAAGTTATGTGACACACGCTTTTAGTGACATTTAGCTTTTGTAACACCATTTTAATTTAAGCTTTGATGACACTTTGTGTGTGCCATATATTCTTAATGCACACTTTTGGAAGCACTTAGTATTTTACCACTAATTTTAATTTTTAACGTCATGTGCATGCCACTAAAAATTTGGAGCTTTTGTTCTACACCAGTTTATATTTTGAATGCTATATTTACATACTTTTTATGGTAATTTGTTTATTTCAATAAGTTTAAAAGTAAACAAGTAACATTTTTAGATATTATTTGTTAAAAGTTAATTTTTTTCCTTCCATGAAATCAGTTTCCATCTAGTACTACACCTTGGCGATGAGTTGAGAATCCAGTTATAAACCGAATTTACGGATCGATTAAGCGAATTCAGCTCGGTTTCAGACCGGAGATTCGAGACGAGACAGAAATTAACGATAACAAAGTCATCATAGATTCGTATTACTACAGAAACGGTTACAGACACTGTCATCAGTAGGATAAAACATCTATCTCGGGGCCGGGGGAGGTCGGGCATGACCTCCCCCTTGAGAGCATTCAAAGCACAAACTCAAATCTACAAATGAAAACCAACACATGAGATTGCTATTTATAGTCCAACACCCAAAGTCCACTTTCGCCCCTTGGTAAAGGTCGAATGTGGAATATTTTCACATTCGCCCCTTTGTAAAGGTCGAATGTGGAAGTTTTCCACATTCGCCCCTTGTATAGGGTCGAACCTGGCTTTGTGCTTTGGCCTATATTTTACAAATGCGTCAGATCCATAAAATGCTCTTATGGATCACCACAATCTCATGTAATACAATACTAAGACTCAACCCTAGTCTATTCGTCAGTGACGTCCACAGAAAGTGCATCAACATGAGCTCTTTTCCACAAATACCCATACACCTGTAATTATATTGTACCCATACTCGTATCGGTACATAGTTTTATGGATTTCGGTATTCATACTTTCATTTTCGGTATAGGAATGAGAATGTATACAGGTAAAAAATGGTACTAGTACCGAAGTTTCTATACGAATCAATTCGATCTTATGCTTTACTTCATATTACCACTATTAGAAAAAAGCCTCTCTTGACGCACATTTTATGACACACACTTATTTATGACACTCAAAAGAGTTTGTCATAAAAAAATTGTCATAGTTTGTAAAATCTGATTAAATAATGACACACATTTTTAGGGCTGTTCAAATCGCTCGTCGCTCGCTCGGAAAATGCTCGAAAAATGCTCGTTTGATCTTTCGCTTGGTTGTAAATGAGCCGATCGGATCGGTTCGGTTTGTAAATGAGCCAAGCACGAGCAAAGGTACGCTCGGCTCGGTTCGGCTCGAATAAATTTTTATTTATTTATTATATATTTAGTTATAATTATACACACAATTTATAGATAAAATTATGGTTTTATATATAACATTCTATTGGATTTGACTCAGTATATGCAAACAAAATATAACCAGCCCACTTAACTCCATAAAAAATTAACACTATATTTAATAATAAAACCATAAGTCATGAGGTGACAGTCTTGACTTCTTTATGTTATTAGTCGTCCATTGCTAATTGTCGCTTGATATCACCCTACGTCACAATGCAACAACTGTTCTCTGACAAATGCTCATGGCCTCACTCTAAGCATCATCCTCGGACACTGGGATCTCAATATTAGTATTATCATCGGACAGTTCGACCTTAGTTGTCACCCGACAATGAAAACATCGAAGGAAACATCCTAATTTTATGATCGTCCAAATTACTCTCCGCCCAATTCTCGCTCGACGCTCGCTCGGAAATTTTGCGCTCGAAGAATGCTCGTTCGATTTTTGGCTCGATTGTAAATGAGCCGCTTTGATCGGTTCGGTTTGTAAACAAGCCAAGCATGAGCAAAACTCCGCTCAGATCAGCTCGACTCGTGAACAACCCTACACATTTTTGTGTGTAAAGAATTTAGTATCAAAAAATTTTAAGCATTACGGTATAAAATATTGTGTTTCTTACTTTTAGTGTCATAATATGTTTTCCGAAAAATTCTAATTTTCCCTCCTCCCCTCCCATATAATTTCATTCCCGCTCATTACTCTTCCCCAAACACTCAATTACCTCTCACGCAAACCAACAACTCCCTCTGTCCAAAACCCTAATCTTCCTTCATCATCTCAATTGCCATAGCCTCAACTGTCATCGGAGATCAAGCGATTAAAGGAGATCAGGGAGATTATTAGCATACACATCGTTCAAGCTGATATCCAAGTCGGTAATTCTTGCTGGGAGCTTCACTACCTCGAACACGACATTCAGCCCGATGGTATGATGCCTAGGTTCCTTCTTTTCTTCTATTTTCATTCCTTTTTTGTAAATTTAAAATCTGTGTTTCTGAATCGATTTAGTTTAGCATTTGGTGAATGTGTTGCATTTCTATTTAATTTTCGTTTTTTTTTGTTTAGTTTAGGTTTTGGTGAATCTACTATGAAATTATGTTTAATTTTAGTTCGATTTGTGTAAATATTTGTTAGAATCCATTTAGTTTAGGTTTTGTTGAGTTTGTTGTAAGTTGTTTAGTTTTCGTTTGTTATGAGTAAATCTGCGTGTCTTAATCGGTTTACTTTAGGTAACGGTGAATCTGATGCTAAATTTTGATTTATTTTCGTTCGTGAAGAAACACCAATATAACAATATGCTAATGATATGAGCACGAGTAAAGACACGATTCTATTAATGATTCACTGATTATTACAAGACTATATCTAGCAATTGTTACAGCGCTTCGACTATAATCTATTTCTCATAACTATGCGTAGCTCTCTCTATGATTGTTCATCCCTCTCTTCGTCTGATCTAAGAGGGTATTTATAGGCCATCTGAGGTCGCCTGTGATTGGATGAGAGGAGAATGACAGCTGGCTGTACGATTGGGCCGTTGTCACTCGTTGCGCTGTTGCTTTGCTATTGGTCCACGTGTCTCGTGTCTGTCCTTTCTCGTACTATTCTGTACCTCGTACCTGCAGGCGATCGTGGAGCATGGAATAAACGCCTCTGATTGGCTGGACGTCCCTTTCCTTGTCGGTCATTAGCTGTCATGGTACAAGGTGTCCCGCGCCGCTTTCTAGAAGTCCACGTAGGCCTGCTGTGCTGGCGTATGCTGAGATGTGGGCCCGTGCGCTTGCGCGGTCTCATATCTCTTCAGTTCGTTTTTAGTAAATCTGTGTGGAGTTTTCGCCTGATCACATCAATGGAACTGAACCTGTAGAATGATGTCCTGGTGGATTGGTCTACAATGGAAGGATGTGCAAGCATTCAACGCCTAGATGCGAACCTAATCCAGAAAACCCTGATCTTATTCGGGCTATTTGGAAATAACTCACATCTGCTGGAATTCATCAAAGATTACTTCTTTTACACACTCAAAAAGTTTAGTTTATTAACTAGTAACCTTGTTTTAGTGTAATTTGTAGGGTTAGGTAGTTGAAATTGTAACTGATTTATAGTTTGGTGGAATTATATGCATTTTAGTCAAATTATTTTACATTTTAAGTGGAAATATATGCATTACTAGACACAATTGTACTTATGTTTTTATGAAAAACATAAGTTACTGTATTGCACTTAGTAGTGTACCAGCATGGCCGGCTCTGAGCATGGGCCGGGTGGTCACCGGCTCAGGGCCTGACCCTTAAATGGGCCCGAATGTTTTTTAAAAATATACACATATATGTATTAAATTCTATATTTAGGATATATATTTGTGTTTTATATATCAAAGTCTTGTTAGTGGAGTTGGAAAAACCATGCTAATTTAATGTAGAGGTCCCAAGTTCAATCCTTGGCTGTAGCACTATATTCATTTTTTTTTCAATTTACTCCACTTTACAAAATTCTGGGCCCATTTTTTTTCGCCCGAGGCCCAAATTTATTTTAGTGTTTTCGGATACGGCCCTGTGTACCAGATTATCCTTTATCATTGTTTTTATGTGTATTAGCTTTGGTTTACCTTTGTCGTTTGGTTCAAGTTATGGTCTTTGCTGGCTTTACTGTGCTGGTTTTTTTATTTTATTATTTTTTTAATAATGAATAATTTTGTTTTTATATTGCCAGTGTTTTTACTTGGCTCTATAGAATATCTGTCATCTTATTAATGTTCCCAGTTATTGTATTTCATGTTATGTGTGTCTATATAAATCTTTTCTTGGTTAGTATGATTACTTGATTAGAGGTCAGATACTAAGAAGCTTCATTTCTAGTAATAGTTTTTTTTAAATTGATTAATAATTTTATTAGAGTCTTGATTCTTAAGTTTTTAACTTTGTACTATTGAAAATTCCTTTTTCGAGGGGAAGACTAGAAACCTATCTTGTTATTGTAGTGATTCATTAAATGTTTGCTAACTTGTGTTTCAGATGCATGGTCTTTGATGCGAAAGAAGTGGAAAACAAATATATAGCTGCAGTTCATACTAATAATCACATTAATCTGATCAAGACTATATGCTCCAAAAAGATGGGCTTGAAAAGAAACAGGGTCACTGCCAGATACAATTCAATACATTTCAACGAAGGTTCATCAGAATCTGAATCTGCTTATCTTGCCACCGGCTCCGTGCTTGAGGTGAGGCTCTAATACATGTTTTATTTTGTTTTGATCCCTTTAAGATTAACCACAACCCAAATTAACCCACTCATAAGCAAATGGGTCAAAATCGACCCTTTTAGTATTTACATTTTCTAACTAGTTAATTATATATGTTCTATTTGTTGCTTGAAGACACTTTGATATTGATGTGGAGAATTCAAATGTTCGCGCAATTATCAATAGCCACATGGCAAGGGCATGGAGGGGTCATCGAGCTAAGCTGCACAATCACTTTAAAGAAATTGGAGGATCGGATGACTCAATAAGAGCAAAGACCACACCACCTTCGAATATTAAGAAAGAAGATTGGGAATATCTTTGTAATTTGTGGAGTGATAAAAAATACTTGGTAATGTTTTAAGGATATTCTTACTATTAAATTAGTATTCATTATCGAATTTGATCTAATTATTTGGTTGTATGTCCTTGAAGGAAATTGCAAAAAAGAAAGTTACGACACATGCAAAACGAAAACTTGATAGTAGAAATGGTTTGAAGAGTACTATACGCTATCACATTGAGCGCGGTCAACTTAAGACTTGCCGGCTTACACATTGGGATGCGGAAAAAGGCCTGATATCTAAAAATGCGGTGCAGTATATGTAAGTTTATGTTTTCTTTTCTACCACCATGTATTCATTGTTTGGTAAACAATTAATTTATTGTATTTGTTTTCTTTTTTTTTTCTTTCCTAAAAGGAAGAAATGATGAAGTTGAGAAATCAGCATACCGTGGAATCAATGAGCGACAAGTTGATTATTGAGAATGTAATTGGACAAAGCTCGGTTCGTTTGCATGGGTGGGGACGTGATCCAGTTATTGTTGATAACACAATGGGTACAACTAAAAAAGCAAAGCGTGCTACTTATGATGAGCTGGTCGATGCACTTCAAACAATGACAAGTAAATGTGCAATTATGAAACAAGCACTGATTGAGAATAATATCATGCCTCCTCCATCAAGCACATTTGGACAATCTCAAGGTGATACTCTAGAGGGTGATGTCGTTTAGTAATTTTATATAACCCGCTAGTAACTTATGGTCAATATTTGCCTTGTTTGTTTAAGTATTTTGTTTGGTTGTTTGAACACTTATGTTTTGATTAAGAATGTTAATTTGGTTGTGTATGTTTCAACTGCTTTTTGTATTTGTTTGTATATATTTAAAAATTATTATTTAAATAAATGGTGGTTATTATCTACGCATTTAAATAATGTTACCAACACATCAATATGTATTACTTTTAAACATGTTAAGATTAATGCCTACACATGTTATGATCAATATCTACACATCTTTTACATTTACCTGTGCATAATTAGTTGCCACGTCAGATGCTATGTCAGTTGTCACGTCATACGCCAATCTAACAAGTTGTATACTTCTACCAACATATATATTAGTTTTAGCCACACATATATATGTAGGTATAGCTTGCTATATACCTACACATAATAAATGTGTAGGTAATGATCTTTATCCACATGTCCGAGTCTACATATCATGACACTTAATTTATGTGTAGGTAAACGTTACTACTAACACATTATATGGTTTTTCCTACATATACTATGTATAGGTAAATACCTAAATTTCTTGTAGTGTGGTAAGTTAATATATTTTTTTAAATAAAGTTAGATTCTTATATTATCCATAACTTCACCACTAGTCTAACTTGCTACATGTTGATGTAGGGATCTCATATAACTTCACAGGAGATCTACCAATATCACTTGGTTCATTGTCAAGTATTTTAACATGGTAATCATCTTTCCTAGAACTACTTACTACAAATCTATAATTAGAATTGTTATGGTGTTTATTTGGCTTCTGAAATGTAAGGTAACTGTTGATTTTGTGGATGCTCATGACAATAGCTATGCTGAATTTAGTTTCGATAAGGAAATTGTTTATTGTTGCTTTGCTTGGAATTTAAAAGGAAAGACTATTGCTGACTATGTAATTGCTATGGGCTGCTGCTACCATTCTTTTGATTATGAGCTAGAGCGATAGCATTAGATGAATATTACCTATTGACTCGTTATCAATGTTTATATTTTTAAGCCATAGGTTAATTGAGTTTGGACCAACATGTTCAATACACCATTTGACAATAAATGATATTTGTGTTATTATTGTTTTGGTGCAATTGTGATTAAATGCATATTAATTCATAGCAATACTCTTTTGGTCACACAAACTCGTAAGTGGCCATATGTTTCAGCTTTTTCCCACATCATTAAAAAACGACTGTGGCAGTTGGTCACATTTTGTCACACTTATCTATTGTGACTAGTAAACGTCACATCATTTTCTTAAAGTGTAGCTTTTTGAAAAGATGTGTTTTTCATCACATGAAACAAATATTGTGGTCATAGATCACATTATGCCACACATTTGCTACTGTGGCCTACTAAAAGTCACAGTTTTTTCTTATAGTGTGACTAAAGGTTTTGAACTGTTATACAATGGTCATATGAATAATTAAGATGTGTGACTAAAAATAGGCTGGAAGGTTTTGAATTGTGAAAAATGACGTTTAGTCACACATTTAAACGAAAGTATGGCAGAGCGTTTTTTGAAAAAGTGTGACCGTAGGCCTATTTTGGCGTAGTCAGAACCCACAAAAATCACCACCTCCCTGTCGCCAATCGGAACCCACCAAAACCAACACCTCCCCGTCATTAGTTGGAACCCACCAAAACGACCACCTCCTCGTCATCAAGTCAGAACCCATCGGTGGTAACCCGTCGTCAGTGCCATAACCTGCGAATTAAAATCAAAACACAAGAAGATACCGCAACGACTAGTAAATAAGTTCATAATACCGAGATATGTCAGGATGCCTAACGTTCCAGTAATCTAGGATCTGAAGTAACAATAATGTAAACAGTATATCATATCAAATTAACAACAAAATCATTTTGCTTAATAAAAAAATTAAAATATAAACATAAAAACATAAATAAACAACAAATATCCATCCGTAATCCGTAATGTACGGTTAAAAAAGGCTCTCGTCCGCATTCGGCATATTTAGGTAATTGAGAACTTTGAGAACAACACAACATAAGAATTGGTTTAAATACAAGTTTGATTAGGAAATGCTACCAACTTTTTCCTATTTAATCAGTGGTTCTCCATTGCAGCTCCACTCGAAGAGGATTGTATGTGTTAAGTTGGTAGGACTCGTAGGTCCGTTTCTTGTTAATCACATCCGTGAGGTTTATATCGACGTGCCCCAAGGTTCCCTAACGAAAAAAGGCATTAGTTGTGTTTGTATTAAATAAATGTCTAGTCTAGTAATAAAAGTTAATTAGGATCCTCGTACCTTTCTACGGAAGTGTCCCATCATCGAATGATCAATGAATTCTAAACGCAAATATTCATCGATTGGTGGCTGTTCTAACATAAAACTAAACTCTTGTAGCCATGTTGGGCTGTGGGTATTCGTCATTTCCTAGAAGAAACAAATAATCGAAACACCAAGAAATGTAAGAGTGTTGCGAAAATTAATTAAGAATCTATTCAGTTCAAAAGTTAAAAAACAAACCGTGGTTTTTCTTTGTTGGCCACGGAGAAGCAAAGTAACGGATGAACGATGGTATGCCTCTGGACAATACGCACTCTGAATTACGATGACCAGCAATCCTCCATCCTTAGGCGTACCTAAAGGCGCCTGTTGAACTGACCTGCTTATAGTTGGAATTTCGTCATGTGCAATTGGTTTGAACAACAATTCAACATTGAAAGATCCTACGTCATTATAGTTAGCATCCGTTACACGAAAACATCCAGTCTCTGTAGTAAGATCATTTATCGAGGCTCCTCCCACATTACGATGCTCGTTTACCTACAAAACAAAGAACAATATTTGTATACATTCCATGTGTACTATATCTAAGTATTATAAAGTTGTTTAGAAAGTATCATTACATACCGATTCCACTTTGTTAACAATTATTTTTAGATCTTGCCAATCAAAATTTGCCACATATAAAGTGGACACTTCATTCCATTCAACTTTAAACATCTGTGGTTGATCAATAACGGGAGATAAATCGAGTATCAAGTAATGATTCGGAGCATCTAAAGGATTTATACTTCCATCGTCCATTTCCCTAAGTACTTTCACATGCAAGAATCCTGCGACCATTCCATCTGCCTTTTCCTAAATAAAACAATCATTTGTTTGTTAACATATTGGTATCCATATCTGTATTAATTCTTGCCATATGATCATACAGTCACATAAAACTTACTTGAATATCTAGAGCACGTTCAAGCACGCTGACGATCTCTATCGTTGATGGGCGTTCTTTGCGCTCTCTGCTTAAACACCGGTACGCTACATCCGCTAACAACTTCAAACTAGTGGTATCTATTTTACCCTTTATATTACTATAAACAAGTTCACTTATTTTGTTTTGCTCATAGTACTCTCGCACCAGTCCTACTAAGGGCGGGAGATCCCTGTTGCCATAACATAACCTTCCACATAAAACTTCAAACAACACAACACCAAAAGAGTAAACATCTGACTCTTTTGTTAGTACCCCTGTCTCGAGGTACAACGGATCAATATACCCAAGCGTGCCTGCAGGGTTGGATATCATATACGTGAATTGATTGTTTGCAGGAGCAAATTTGGAAAGGCCAAAATCTGAGATCTTGGCATTCCAGTGATTGTCTAATAGGATATTAGAACTTTTGATGTCACGATGCACTATTCTAAGTAGAGTCTTAGCAGGGGTGTGAAGGTACGCGAGTCCACGAGCCGCCCCAACACATATCTTAAGTCGTTGAATCCACGACAGATCGTCGCTGGCGAGATAAGAATCTAGACTTCTCTTTGATAAATACTCGTACACGAGAATCTTCTCATGTTGATCGTCACAATAGCCTAAAAGCGATATAATATTATCATGTGCGTATAATGGAAGTGTCATGACCTCCTTCCAGAACTCGGGACCTCCTTGCATTGATGCACGATCTAATCGCTTCAAAGCAACTATGGCCTCGCCCTTTGAATGAACAAGTTCCCCCTTGTAAACTCTTCCGAATCCTCCACGCCCAATGCAATTGTCATCAGAAAAGTTGTTTGTTGCTGATTGTATAGCTTCCAGTTGTATTTTGAGGTGTTGAAACTGGTCTATTTGAGACATTATTTTGATGGTTGAAGAGAAACGGGTACCAAGAATAACAAAAGGTTCAAATTTAGTGTTTTTAGATCGAGAACTTGAAGGGGAACTGGTGTATTTAAATAAAGATAAGCTTATTAGTGCGTTTTACACAGATAGACTTCCTTTGTTTCGGAAAGGAATTTGTTTATTTCTTTTTGGATGGATTTATTTTGGGTGGTTATATTTAAACCCCCCACCCTTCTATTTTAACCCCCTCAAAGCGCCTCGCTTAGGCCAAAGCGAGGCGCTTTGAGCTAAATTCGAGACGGTCAGTACGAGAATCAGAAAAAGCTGATTTTTAAATTCCAAGCGCCTCGCTTAGGCCTAAGCGAGGCGCTTCAAGGGGGTAATTTATTTTGGTAGTTGTTTTGATATTTTGAGTTGGTTTTTTTATTTTTTTTAATTTAATAATTATAAAAAGTTAAAAAAATTTAAAAAACAAAGTAATAACCCTAATCATTGTCAATGACTTAAGCTTGACATCATCAACCAACTTCAAAATTTCAACTTCCCGTTCAGGTGCGTAATACTAGATTGATGATACCTTGTTCCACCCAAATCAAGGGATCTGCTTGGAGTCTAAAGCTTCGTGTGTCATCTTGGTCGAACTCATGTTGCAACATTCGTCTTGTGTGTGTTAGGGTCCGAAATTTTAGGCTTTTTAGTGGATTTTTCCATCTTTGTGTTTCCAATTGTTTTTTAATTAGCTTAAATCTCTCTGATCCATGGTACCTTGAAGACTAGATTCGGTGCAGTCGACGAACATCATTCAAAATTTCAACTTCCCGTTCAGGTGCTTAAGTCCACCTTGAAGACTGGATTCGGTGCAATCAGACTCCGAATGCGGTATGCGCGTTAAATTTCATTAAACGCGGCTCGCTCAAGGGGCAGTCGACGAACATCATTCAAAATTTCAACTTCCCTTTCAGGTGCTTAAGTCCACCTTGAAGACTGGATTCGGTGCAATTAGACTCCGAATGCGGTATGCGCGTTAAATTTCATTAAATGCGGCAATCAAGGGATCCGCTTGGAGTCTAAAGCTTCGTGTGTCATCCTTGTGTTTTCAAGACACAGGCAAGTCCTCGTCTGATCCACAAAACAAAACAATAATCTTGAAGTTTTTTAATATAGCCATTTTCCCCTGGGTTTACCAGGAATGGGTTGAAAGTGTGTGTTGCACCGGCTTGAGATATGAGTTTGATTAGCTTAAATCTCTCTGATCCATGGTATCCACTATCAGGTTGTCTTCATCGTTGACCGCTATCTGTCGGATAACAACTGAAAAAGTTGTAATTACAAGAAGATGATCAAGGATGCTACAACATAACTTGCACCGGCTTGAGATATGAGTTTGATTAGCTTAAATCTCTCTGATCCATGGTATCCACTTTTCAGGTTGTCTTCATCGTTGACCGCTATCTGTCGGATAACAACTGAAAAAGTTGTAATTACAAGAAGATGATCAAAGATGCTACAACATAACTTGCACCGGCTTGAGATATGAGTTTGATTAGCTTAAATCTCTCTGATCCATGGTATCCACTTTTCAGGTTGTCTTCATCGTTGACCGCTATCTGTCGGATAACAACTGAAAAAGTTGTAATTACAAGAAGATGATCAAAGATGCTACAACATAACTTGCACCGGCTTGAGATATGAGTTTGATTAGCTTAAATCTCTCTGATCCATGGTATCCACTTTTCAGGTTGTCTTCATCGTTGACCGCTATCTGTCGGATAACAACTGAAAAAGTTGTAATTACAAGAAGATGATCAAAGATGCTACAACATAACTTGCACCGGCTTGAGATATGAGTTTGATTAGCTTAAATCTCTCTGATCCATGGTATCCACTTTTCAGGTTGTCTTCATCGTTGACCGCTATCTGTCGGATAACAACTGAAAAAGTTGTAATTACAAGAAGATGATCAAAGATGCTACAACATAACTTGCATCGGCTTGAGATATGAGTTTGATTAGCTTGAATCTCTCTGATCCATGGTATCCACTTTTCAGGTTGTCTTCATCGTTGATCGGTCAAAGTCTGTTAGCAATGATAACGAAACGATCGTTATCTCTCGGATAACAACTGAAAAGGTGTCTTCAATGATTCTAAAAAACTTGAAAGACTGGATTCGGTGCAATCAGACTCCGAATGCGGTATCCACTTTTCAGGTTGTCTTCATCGTTGATCGGTCAAAGTCTGTTAGCAATGATAACGAAATGATCGTTATCTCTCGGATAACAACTGAAAATGTGTCTTCAATGATTCTAAAAAACTTGAAAGTAATTACAAGAAGATGATTTTACTGTCTAGTTCTTTTGGCCACAGGTACTGTCTAGTGGTTGGAACAAGGTATGGATATGGAGAACATGGAATGAGATGGTTTCGATTTTCGTACAAAGATTCCATAAGTAAAAGTCTGTTGTTAAAAGTATCAAGACTATGAAATTAGTAAAACAACTTTACAGTTGTTTATCGGAGAGATAACTGTCAACGATGAAGGCAGCCTGATAAAGGCTGAACACGAGTGTAATCAAACAAGGTGTTATGAAAACCACCAACGATCAATTATAATATAGTCTGGAAGTCAAACATATCAATTAAACATGCAAAAATTATGTTTTGAAAAAATATGGGTATCGAATGTTTAGTCGGAGGACCACTTACAATGATTCATCAAAGTTGTACAAAGCTGGATGTTTTTATTGGAAAACCAAAACGAGCAATAAACGAAGCGAAACGAAGAGATATAATTTTCTTGGCTTAGAAACAACTTAAAAGAAGCAAAAATGAATTAAAATTATTTTTTGGTGATTAACAGATAATTTTAAAGAATTAAAAGAAATTCAAGTTTTTTAAAAAAAAGGCCAAAGCGCCTAGCTTTGGTCAAAGCGAGGCGCTTGGGTGCCTAGCTTTGGCCAAAGCTAGGCGCTTGACTGGTTTGATTAGACCACAAGCTCCTCGCTTTGACCAAAGCGAGGCGCTTTGGCCTTTTTTTTTAAAAACTTGATTTTCTTTTAATTCTTTAAAATTATCTGTTAATCACCAAAAAATAATTTTAATTCATTTTTGCTTCTTTTAAGTTGTTTCCAAGCCAAGAAAATTATATCTCTCCGTTTCGCTTCGTTTATTGCTCGTTTTGGTTTTCCAGTAAAAACATCCAGCTTTGTACAACTTTGATGAATCATTGTAAGTGGTCCTCCGACTAAACCTAACTCGCAACAATTGTTTTTAATTCATTTTTAAGTGTTTTTAATTACTTTTCGAGAAATGATAATTTTCAAATATTGCAGAGGTGTTACCAAGCATGTCAAGAAATGATAATTTTCAAATATTGCAAGTCCAAATCATTGTACGATGTCTTTTTTCAGAGGACCTCGACTCTTGAGATGTTGCAGGTTGTTGAAAAGTTTGAACTGAAATTTGAACTGTTATTTGGAATGTTCCTGTTTTCATATATTGCAGATCAAGGTGTTACCAAGCATGTCAAGAAATGATAATTTTCAAATATTGCAAAGCCAAATCATTGTACGATGTCTTTTTCAGAGGACCTCGACTCTTGAGATGTTGCAGGTGTTTGAAAAGTTTGAACTGAAATAACTTTTCATGCAAGCAAGTAAAATTCAGTTGTTTTACTAATTTCATAGTCTTGATACTTTAAACAATCGGATCGGCATTAACGCGGAAACCTTCGTTTTTACAAAAACCTTCCTTCCTTATTATTATTATTATTTACATTATTATCGTAAAGCAAATACGATAATAATGTAGATAATAATAATAATAATGTAAAGGTAGATCAAACCGATTAATGTCCTTTATATATGAATAGTGACCCTCTGGCAAACCTGCGTAAAGGACAGTGAGATTGATAACTGGACAGGTTAGCCAGGTGTTTGTCAAAAAGGTAGACCACACCACTAGAGCAAAAAGTTGTGTGTATGAATAGTGACCCTCTGGCAAACTGGACAGGTTAGCCAGGTGTTTGTCAAAAAGGTAGAGCACACCACTAGAGCAAAAAGTTGTGTGTATGAATAGTGACCCTCTGGCAAACCTGCGTAAAGGACAGTGAGATTGATAACTGGACAGGTTAGCCAGGTGTTTGTCAAAAAGGTAGACCACACCACTAGAGCAAAAAGTTGTGTGTATGAATAGTGACCCTCTGGCAAACTTGACAGGTTAGCCAGGTGTTTGTCAAAAAGGTAGAGCACACCACTAGAGCAAAAAGTTGTGTGTATGAATAGTGACCCTCTGGCAAACCTGCGTAAAGGACAGTGAGATTGATAACTGGACAGGTTAGCCAGGTGTTTGTCAAAAAGGTAGGCCACACCACTAGAGCAAAAAGTTGTGTGTAAGTTTTATTTAGCGTAAAAAGTTCATTGTACATATACCTCCTTATCTAAGAACAAATCACATCATTTGTATGAATAGTGACCCTCTGGCACACAACTTTCTTCAACCAAATCATTTCTTCAAGTTCATTTCACCAAAAAAAGCAAAACTCAAGAAAACAAAGATGAAACCGATTAATGTTCTAGTGGTGTGCCAGAGGGTCACTATTCATACGCAGGTTTGCCAGAGGGTCACTATTCATACAAATGACGTGATTTGTTTTTAGATAAGGAGGTATATGTACAATGATGGAAGAAGTTATCAATCTCACTTCTATTGTTTCGGGTTCCCTTTCATCGTTGACAGATATCTCTCTGAGATAATAAAGGTAGATCATGGAAAGTTCAACTCAAGAAGTAAGATTGATAACTTCTCTATGGAAGTTGCTAAAATAGTTAAACAAAAGCTGAAATTGAACAGTTATTTGGAATGTTTCTGATCATTACAGTAAAATTCATTAGCCAGCGTTTGTCAAAACGAACAACTAAAATAAACTTTTCATGCAAGTAAGTAAAATTCAGTTGTTGGACAGTGAGATTGATAACTGGACAGGTTAGCCAGACGTTTGTCAAAACGAACAATTAAAATAAACTTTTCATGCAAGCAAGTAAAATTCAGTTGTTGGACAGTGAGATTGATAACTGGACAGGTTAGCCAGACGTTTGTCAAACGAACAATTAAAATATACTTTTCATACAAGCAAGTAAAATTCAGTTGTTGGACAGTGAGATTGATAACTGGACAGGTTAGCCAGACGTTTGTCAAAACGAACAATTAAAATATACTTTTCATGCAAGCAAGTAAAATTCAGTTGTTCGGACAGTGAGATTGATAGGTGGCAGGAAAAAGCTGACATTTTGTTCCTTGTTGCAGAAAGAAATCAACAGTCGGATCGACGATTTTGTTTACCCTCCCATTGACATAAAAAATGTTTTTTTGAAAAACGTCTGACTTAAAAAAAAAAAATGTTAAACTTTAAACTCAAAAGACCAAAAAAAAAAAAAAAAAAAAAAAATTTATACGAAGCGCCTCGCTTAGGCCTAAGCGAGGCGCTTCGGGTCAAAAATCAGCTTTTTCTGACCTCGTACCGAGGTAGTTAAAAAGCAAAGAAAGCGCCTCGCTTAGGCCTAAGCGAGGCGGTTTCAGGGGGGTGAAAATAGAAGTGGGGGGTGGAAATAGACCATGCCTTTATTTTTAGATTGACAGGTAGTATACTCTCAGAAGAAGCAACTTATGGTCGTCATCATGCTTACGTTGAAGGGTTTTTTTATTGCAACAGATCATTTTAATACGGTTAGGTATTATTTTACAATCAATAATTAGCTGTACTACATGTGGTGAGAAGTTGACAAAAATAGTAAGCTCGTTTTAATATTGTGTTGAAATTGACGTTATTATATATTACTAGCAGGGAATCCGCGCGTTATGGCGGAGTCGACAATACACGGCGGAAACGTAATTCAAACCTTAAAACGATTAAAAGAACCAATACGTAAGGTGTATGTTTGTGTATGTGTCAGCACCTGTGCTTAGTAGTGGGGTAATTTTTTAAAGGCTACAAGAAGACATGATAGCATGTTGCGTTTCATATACCATATGCAATTTGACATACATGCCAGTAAAAAAAAATGAAGTAGTAGTTTGACTCATTAGTAACTATTAGGGAAAATCACGATAATAGCCATTGACCAAATGGCTTTTACCAAAATAGACACCTCTTGTGTCTTGGAGATGGCTTCCAGGGTTCTAGGACCCCTCCAAGAGGCTTCCTCTTCACACTTCCACCTCCATTTTTAAAACGGCCATAACTTTTTATACGACATTATTTTTTAAAAAAAATTACACCATAAAAACAAGCTTTTCATCCTCTTTCATTTCCATACCATATTGCTATACTTTAAAAAAAAAAAATTTTGCTGGGTTGATAGTACTTGCGTCTAAATATTTAAACACTTGCGTTTAAACATATCTGTACTTGCGTCTAAATGTTTAAACACTTGCGTTTAAACACTTTTGCATTTTGCATATAAAGTTAAACCCATTTGACTACCAACCCACCAATAATGGGAACAGAAAAAAAATACCAGGAAGCTGCCATGGATCGAACTTATAGAGATCAATCTCAGCAATAATGGGAACAGAAATAGTCTGAGACGCGCATTTCCGACATAAATAATGCATTACCAGTTCATCATCCGTCGGATGAAACCGGAACCCAGCCGGTAACTTCAAATCACCACACATCATAACCAAAATTAATGCTTTCTAATATCTTATTCTTATTATTATATGTTTTTTTTGTTTCCAGCACTGAATTGAAGACAAATAACACAAGCTATATATATACAACTACAGCAGGTCAGCAGTAATAGAAATGGAGAGTGAAGGAAGAACGTGGAGGATAATAGTAAGTACTAGAAAACGTGGCTTCTAGGGGTTTAACAGAAATAGTGAAGGTATTTTTTTTCTGTTCCCATTATTGGTGGGTTGGTAGTCAAATGGGTTTAACTTTATATGCAAAATGCAAAAGTGTTTAAACGCAAGTGTTTAAACATTTAGACGCAAGTACAAATATGTTTAAACGCAAGTGTTTAAATATTTAGACGCAAGTACTATAAACCCAGCAAAATTTTTTTTTTAAAGTATAGCAATATGGTATGGAAATGAAAGAGGATGAAAAGCTTGTTTTTATGGTGTAATTTTTTTTAAAAAAATAATGTCGTATAAAAAAGTTATGGCCGTTTTAAAAATGGAGGTGGAAGTGTGAAAAGGAAGCGTCTTGGAGGGTCTTAGAACCTGGAAGCCACCTCCAAGAGCTAGAGAGGATTTTGGGACACGTGGCCACATGTTAGTGGCTCTTTTTCTCCAAGGTCATGGGAATCGGTTAAGGTGCCTCGGGAAAGGGGAACGGTCTCACAGAGACGGTTCCACTGGCTAGTTTGGTAAAAACCCAAAAGTCAAGGCTATTTTCGTGATTTTCCCTATTAGGGAAAATCACGATAATAGCCATTGACCAAATGAGTAGGACTATTATTATACTAATAGTCCTACTCAATATGTTGAAAGTGCCAAATCTGGAAAGATTGCCAAGGAGAAGAAATCACATTAAGAGGAGGTTAGAACGGCTCATATGTAATCAACTTACAAAGACGCATACCCATAAGTTTTTCCACATGACAAAAGCAATGCAATACAACTACTAATTAAGTGAACCATAAATTTCTATCAGTGGCATCGGAAAGTGAAAACAGAAGTTAGGTTAGTTGAAAATATTCCACATAAGACATCCCAACCCGAGAATAGTTAACCAATTAAGGATGAATGAAGAAGAATTGAGTGATAAGCGGGTAGTTGAGAAAATATTACGTAGCATGACCAGAAAATATGAATCGGTAGTAGTAGCTGTAGAAGAGTCCAAGGATTTAGAAAACGTATCAATTGAAGAACTTATGGGAATACTACAATCCCATGAATTAAGACTTAAACAATATGACACATATGTCATGGATCATGCTTTCCAAGTACAAAGTAGGACTCAATGGAGAGATGAAGGAGGATATAGGTACAATAACAACTACAGAGGAAGAGGAGGCAGATATGGGCGATATAGACCCATCGTATGCTACAATTGTCAAGGCTTAGGTCATATAGCTAGAAATTGTCCGCATAAGGAAGAAAATGAGAAAGATGAATCCGCAATGGTATGTAAGGAAGATAATAAGAGTCAATCAGAACAAGACAGTATGTTCATGATATTCAACATGGAAGAGGATAAGGATACAAGTTGTTGGTATTTAGATAGCGGATGTAGTAATAATATGACAGGAAATAGAAATATATTTATCTCATTTAATGACCAAGATAGACGAGAAGTAAGAACAGGAGATGTCATATTCCATGAGAAAAGAACTTGGGAAGAAAATGAAGAAGAAGACATTATAACACTTAATGATAATGAGAACACAGAAAGCAGTGAACATAATACAGAAGATCATGTCTCAAGAAGAGAAGTAAATTCACCATTACAAAACACCTTAGAAATGGAAAGACAAGAAGAGCCAGACGTACAAATTGAAGATAAATACTTGAACGCTACAACATCTAGTCAAAGTCCACATTTAAAGATACGAACATTGGATCACATCCATAGCAGAACTCAACCATTAAGCAGTCCAGAAGTACGGGATTTATACCAAAGACATCAAGAAGCTGCAAACATTGCATTCTACACCGACTCAGATCCAATTGAGTATGATGAAACAAGTAAGGATGAGAAATGAAAGGAAGCAATGAAGAGAGAAACAGAATCTATACAAAAGAATGAAACCTGGGAGTTGGTTGATTTACCAAAGGATCAAAAGCCCATAGGAGTCAAATGGATATACAAGACCAAATGTAATGAACATGGGAAAAGCAAACACATAAGAGTAAAATATTATTTTACTAGGGATATAATCAAGACTGAAGACGTGGAGATAAAGTTCTGTAACACTAAAGACCAAGCAGCAGATATCTTCACCAAGGCATTACAACAAAAGGACTTCATAAGATTACGCAATATGTTGAATGTACTACCAATCTAGCTTAAGGGAGGGTATTGGACGTTATAATTATATAAGCTAGATTAGTATACGATTCACCGAACACAAACCGGTTCAACATGATTCGCACGGTTCAACATTGTTCGAATATTGTCAAGCCGGTTCACAACACTCACGTCGGTTCACAAACAAGACACGTCGATTCACATATGTCGACAGTTATTATAGTTTAGTTTAGAATGTATATATAGTAGTTGTATGTAATCATATTCGGTTATCAAGTTTTGTCACTCAAAACCAATACAACCGAAAACACTCTCTTGTATTATTACGATCAATCATCAATAATATTATCAATCTTTATCAGTTTCGTTATCGATTTGTATAAATCCTTTGTAAATTGGCCAACAGTTTGGGACTGGTTATGATGTGCAGCAGTAGTGAACTCAACATCAGTTTTAAATACATTGGTGCTAATTTTTCGTGCCGTTAAGCCGAGCAAAATACCAACGATTAAGGATACTACATCAGTTTTATATACACCGACGTTACTTTTTCTAGCCATTAAGCGCGCAGCAACGCGCGCGGTATAATACTAGTTAACAACAAAAGTCATTTTGCTTAATAAATATGAAAATATAAACATAAAAACATAACTAAACAATAAATATCCATCCGTAATGTAAAGTTAAAAAAGGCTCTCGTCGGCATTCGGCATATATAGGTCATTGAGAACCGTGAGAACAACACAACATAAGAATTGGTTTAAATACAAGTTTGATTAGGAAATGGTACCAACTTTTTCCTGTTTAATCAAGGGTTCTCCATTGCAGCTCCACTTGAAGAAGATTGCATGTGTTAAGTTGGTAGGACTCGTTGGTCCGTTTCTTGTTAATCACATCCGTGAGGTTTATATCGACGTGTCCAAAGGATCCCTAACGAAAAAAGGCATTAGCTGTGTTTGTATTAAATAAACGTCTAGTTTAGTAATAAAAGTTAATTAGGATCGTCGTACCTTTCTACGGAAGTGTCCCATCACCGAATCATCATTGAATTCTAAATGCAAATATTCATCGATTGGTGGCTGTTCTAACATAAAACTAAACTCTTGTAGCCATGTTGGGTTGTGGGTATTCGTCATATCCTACATGAAACAAATCGAAAAACCAAGAAATGTAAGAGCGTTGCGAAAATTAATTAAGAATCTATTCAGTTCAAAAGTTAAAAAACAAACCGTGGTTTTTCTTTGTTGGCCACGGAAAAGCAAAGTAACGGATGAACGATGGTATGCCTCTGGACAATTGGCACTCTGAATTACGATGACGAGCAATCCTCCATCCTTAGGCGTACCTATAGGCGCCTGTTGAACTGACCTACTTATAGTGGGAATTTCGTCATGTGCTAATGGTTTGAACAATAGTTCAACTTTGAAATATCCTACGACGTTACATTCAACATCCCTTACACTAAAACATGCAGTCTCTGGAGTAAGATCATATTTCGGTTTTATCGGAGCTCCTCCCACATTACGATGCTCGTTTACCTACAAAACAAAGAACAAAATTTGTATAAATTCCATGTGTACTATATCTAAGTATTATAAAGTTGTTTAGAAAGTATCATTACATACCGATTCCACTTTGTTAACAATTATATTTAGATATTGATCATCAAAATTTGTCACATATAAAGTGGACACTTCATTCCATTTAACTTTAAGCGTCTGTGGTTGACCAATAACGGAATATACATCGAGTATCAAGTAATGATTCGGAGCATCTAAAGGATTTATACTTCCATCGTCCATTTCCCTAAGTACTTTCACATGCAAGAATCCTGCGACCATTCCATCTGCCTTTTCCTAAATAAAACAATCATTTGTTTGTTAACATATTGGTATCCATATCTGTATTAATTCTTGCCGTATGATCATACAGTCACATAAAACTTACTTGAATATCTAGAGCACGTTCAAGCACGCTGACGATCTCTATCGTTGATGGGCGTTCTTTGCGCTCTCTGCTTAAACACCGGTACGCTACATCCGCTAACAACTTCAAACTAGTGGTATCTATTTTACCCTTTATATTACTATAAACAAGTTCACTTATTTTGTTTTGCTCATAGTACTCTCGCACCAGTCCTACTAAGGGCGGGAGATCCCTGTTGCCATAACATAACCTTCCACATAAAACTTCAAACAACACAACACCAAAAGAGTAAACATCTGACTCTTTTGTTAGTACCCCTGTCTCGAGGTACAACGGATCAATATACCCAAGCGTGCCTGCAGGGTTGGATATCATATACGTGAATTGATTGTTTGCAGGAGCAAATTTGGAAAGGCCAAAATCTGAGATCTTGGCATTCCAGTGATTGTCTAATAGGATATTAGAACTTTTGATGTCACGATGCACTATTCTAAGTAGAGTCTTAGCAGGGGTGTGAAGGTACGCGAGTCCACGAGCCGCCCCAACACATATCTTAAGTCGTTGAATCCACGACAGATCGTCGCTGGCGAGATAAGAATCTAGACTTCTCTTTGATAAATACTCGTACACGAGAATCTTCTCATGTTGATCGTCACAATAGCCTAAAAGCGATATAATATTATCATGTGCGTATAATGGAAGTGTCATGACCTCCTTCCAGAACTCGGGACCTCCTTGCATTGATGCACGATCTAATCGCTTCAAAGCAACTATGGCCTCGCCCTTTGAATGAACAAGTTCCCCCTTGTAAACTCTTCCGAATCCTCCACGCCCAATGCAATTGTCATCAGAAAAGTTGTTTGTTGCTGATTGTATAGCTTCCAGTTGTATTTTGAGGTGTTGAAACTGGTCTATTTGAGACATTATTTTGATGGTTGAAGAGAAACGGGTACCAAGAATAACAAAAGGTTCAAATTTAGTGTTTTTAGATCGAGAACTTGAAGGGGTGGTGTGTTTAAATAAAGACAAGCTTATTAGTGCGTTTCTCTCACACTTACACACAGAGACTCTTTGTTTCGGAAAGGAATTTGTTTATTTCTTTTTGGATCATCTAAGGATTTATTTTTAGATTGACAGGTAGTATACTCTCAGAAGAAGCAACTTACGGTCGTCATCATGCTTACGTAGAAGGGTTTTTTATTGCAAAAGATCCGTTTAATATGGTTAGGTATTATTTTACAATCAATAATTAGGTGTACTACATGTGGTGAGAAGTTGACAAAAATAGTAAGCTCGTTTTAATATTGTGTTGAAATTGACGTTATTATATATGGGTCGGGTTATTCTACAAAGGCTACAAAAAATAAGAAGGGTGAGAAGCCACTAGAAAATGACATGTGTCAAAGGATTAAACAAGTGGGAGGGGTAATTTGGTAAAAAAAATATGCACATGCAAGTCACATGCCATTTGCACCTTCATTTTTAAATGTCCGCAACTTTTTTATACGTCATCGTTTTTTTAAAAAAATTATACCATAAAATCGAGCGTCTTTTTATCTTTAATATGAGTACCATATTGTTATACTTTCGAAAAAAAATCAAAAACCCACTTGCGTAAGACACAATGGAGTGTAAAACACAATGAGCACCAATTAAATATAGTGTATAAAACATAATCAACAATCTAATAAAACACAATGGACGACATACCAAAGACAAAATTAATAGAAGACTAATACACAATGAATACTTTTGAAAAAAAAAGTTGAAAACCCAATTGCGTAAGACACAATGGACGACATACTAAAGACACAATGATCAGAATACTAAAACACAATGAATACTTTCAAAAAAAAAAGTCAAAAAACCAGTTGTGTAAAACACAATGGATGACATAATAAGGACACAATGAATAGAAGACTAAAACATAATGAATACTTTAAAAAAATTTGAAAACCCAGTTGCGTAAGACACAAAGGAGATAACGTAAAACATAATGAGTACCAATTAAATATGCAATGAACAATAGGGTATAAAACACAATGAACAGTCTAATAAAACACAATGGACGAGATACTAAAGACACAATGAATAGAAGACTAAAACACAATAAATAATAGACTTGAACACAATGAACAAAATAATAAAACACAATGTACACCTAAATACAAAAAATCATTTGCGTAAAACACAATGAAAAGCATACTAAAAATACAATGGACAAAGTTAAATCATGTGTAGACTAAAAAAACATAAATAACGTATTTATAAAGCACACGTGCATACTATAACACAATGAACAAGAAGAAGACACAATGGAGAAGAAAACCCATTTAACACGATTTTTTTTTTTCAATTTTAATGTAGCAATGTGGTACTCATATTAAAGATAAAAAAACGCTCGTTAATATGGTGAAATTTTTTTGAAAAAAAAATATCGTACGAAAAAGTTATAGACGTTTTAAAATGATGGGGGAAATGACATGTCCATTGTATGTGGAGAGAGAAAGTCAACAAATGTGGTTTTCCTTTTATGCCCTTTCTCTAATTTATTATTTGTTTTTTTCAAACAAATTAATCTCAACCCTTCAAATATATGATCAATGGTTCACAATCCTTCTCACCCTTCCTAGAAAAAATGTCTTGTTTATTTGATCCTAACCCTATTATATATAATTACTTTGTTTTTGTGATATAACAAGAGGGAAAACAGGGAGAATCATTTCATTCGTCTATGCAATATATCCAACAAAGGTCAATACAAGTGTAGTTGTAGAGACATTGGCGAGCAATAATAGAAGGTCAGGAGAATTTTGGGTTTGATTATTGAGCCAAACAGGTTTTACCGATCTTTTCACTGTCGTGACTATGGGTGGGTGGGTTACCAGGTTTTCCCCGGAATTGGTGTTTGACAATTCGTATTACTCTCGGAGTACTCGATTTGTCCAGTGGATGCCCTGAGAGTGCTCGAGTTTGATTTGTTGTCCACCGTTGTTCATTCTTCTTCTCAAGTAAAAGAGTCTGTCATTGTTATTGTATAATAATAATAATGTAAATAATAATAATGTAACTTATTAGTTTCAGGTTTATAACAATCCCACACACCATACAATACGATCCTAATCTGAAGACTAGATTCGGTACAATCAGAATCTGAAGAGAGGTTATCATCATCATTATCCACAACGTTCTTACCTAAAATCAAGTTTCTCAACTTTACAATGGCTATTAAGAGTAACAATCAATCAATCTCAGCCACAAGCAATAAATAAAGAAAGAAACTTTTATTTAATGAAATTTAATGCTAATACCGCATTCGAAGATCCTTACATTGGACACAAACCCATGTAGACTTACCTGAAGACTAGATTCGGCGCAATCAGAATCTAAAGAGAAGTTATTATCATCATCCGCAATGTTCTTACCTAAAATTGCGCGTAGCGTTGCTTAAGCTTCTTCCTAGAGCTACCAGCCATCCTAAGATCCATTTTCATGGAAATTGAACTCATTCTACAATTATGTAACGAGCATATTCATATGCATTAAGCAATATGCTTGTACTCAGTCTTCTCTTTAGAATTATAATTGAATTTTGTACTATGCATCCTCACACAATGTCTAGTGGTGTGGTCTACCTTTTGCTTATGATCCAACACCACATCTCATTAAATTAACAAATGATCCATCAATTTCAGCTTTTGTTTAACTATTTTAGCAACTTCCATTAGAATTCTCCATTTCAAACATGGCCAGCGCTTCTTGGTGGTAGAGGATGGGGGATAGTTTAGGAGGATGGTAATGGTGGTCATTGTATTGTATTAGTGGTTGGAAACTCTGATGAATAGTGACCCTCTGGCAAGTGCTTATTTAATGTTCTTTGTATATGAATAGTGACCATATGACAAACCCGCGTAAAGGACTGAAGCCACATATCTTGCTGCAAAAGAAACTAATCACAACTGATCATTCTCTGCCACATTATATAACCTTCTCTTCTTCTTCATCCCTTACAATCACTTTCCCATTAATACCAATGGACTACCCTCACGTCGGTATGGCCATGACCTAGTTCCAGACAGTTTTTATATGTTGTTTCAGGTTGCCTTCATCGTTGACAAATATCTCTCCGAAAACAACTTCATTGTTGAATATTGACTTTTTAATCTTTCTAATGGGTCACTATTCATATATAAAGAATATTGTTGCTTATAAAGTGTTCAATGTCACTGTGAGTAGATAAATTTCATTGAATAGTGACCCACTTCAGAGTTCGTTGTTTTCAGGTTGCCTTCATCGTTGACAGATATCTCTCCGATAACAACTTTCTCCGTACCCCGATCACAAAATCCAACAACTGAATTTTACTTACTTGCATGAACAGTGGTCTAGTGGAATCTTGTACGAAATCATCTTATTGCATGTTCTCCATATCCATACCTTTGTTTCAAGTATCTTGAAAAATTCATTTGGTCTTCGAGACTTCTAGGAGTCAGCAAAGGTTGACTTCTTTGAGCATTAACCAGATTTTTAATCTGATTTTAAGCTAATCAAACTCATATCTCAAGCCGGTGCTCGTTTGCTGGTTTTCATAAGACACATCCGATCAATTAGACATGCAAAATTTTTATTTTGAAACCATAACTTATTACATTATTATTATTATTTATATTATTATTATATTTGCAACCTAGTTCCTTTCTACCAAAAAACACAAACGAAGTTTAAAGGCTGAACACGAGTATCATCAAACAAGGGTTCCTCTTTGTTGGTTTAAACTTCTTGTTTGAAAAGAAATAGCACAAGTCCTTCTGTAATGTTTTTTTATAATTCCGGGCTCTGTTTTCCGCGTTTTGGTATGTTTTAATTGATCGGATGTGACTTCTGAAAACCACAAACGATCAATTAAACATTTTGAAACGTGCTAAACAGAGTTCGGAAGTCCAGCATATCGATTAGACATGCAAAAATTGTATTTTGAAAAAATATGGGTATCGACTGTATAGTCCAAGCACCACGTACAATAATTTCTGAAAGTTGTACAAACTCGGATGTTTCTACCAAAAAACACAAATGAGCAATAAACGAACCGAAACGCATCAAACGAATTTTTTTGGATTGGAAACAACTTAAAACACTTTAAAATGAATTAAAATTATTTTTTGAGAGAATTACACAGATTGTCCTTTAGTTTTACCTGAAATTGCATCCTATGTCCTTTTTTTGAATTTTTAACTCCTTATGTCCTTTCTTTTATACACTTGTTACACCCTATGTCCTTTAGGTCAAACCAAGTTAAAAAACTCGGTTAAGCTGCTCACGTGCCCCTCACGTGAGGGGCAATCCTGTCTTTTCACCCTCAAAAGGACAATATGTGTAATAATAATAATAATAATAATAATAATAATAATAATAATAAAAATAATAATAATAATAATAATAAAACCCAATCATCATCCCACCAACACCCACCGTCCTCACCACCGTCCACATTTCCTACCATCACCAACAACCTCCTTCCCCACCCACCTCCCAAACCACTTCACTGCAACATTGTTTTCTCTCAAATCAATATTATTATTATATATTAAAGTGTTTCATTCCGGTCTCTCACTATTGACTACAAATCAAATTCCCATATTATTATTATTATTATGCCTATATAACTTATGCCTTCTCTCTTCTCACCAAAATTTTAACAATAAAAAAACTCCCATTCATGGCTGTTGATGTGTACACCATCTCTGAAGTCTCTACAAGCCCAAGAATCTCATTCTCTCATGAACTTCAAGACCCGGATTCAATCTATTCGGATTCTATCGACCCGACCCGATCCGGGCTCTCTTGTTATCACCAATATTCGATTTCGATTTTCGGGCCACTTCAAATCTTACTCCTGCTGATGAACTCTTCTCTAATGGTAAAATCCTACCAACACAAATTCAGACTTATTATTATTATACATATCCATAAATTCAGACTTACCTAAGGACGACGTCCGTTTCCGACCATAAAACCCAACCTTGACCAACTCTATCGATGTGGACAACCAGAACAACTGGAGACCCGTTTAAATTCTAGGGGTGGGTGCTAGAGAGACATGGGTAGCCAGACATGCTAGAGAGACTGGAGACCCGTTTATACCTAGTTTGATTCGGGAACAGAGGGGTCGCCGCCGGAGACCACCACATCTCCTCTTTCGTCTGTCTCTCTCTCCTACACTTTCTCTCTCTGTCCTCTGTTCTCTCTCTCTAGCTCATTATCTCTCTATCTCTTTCTAAAATAATAATAATAATATGGAAGGAGCAAGGTTGGGTGAGGGTGGGGGGTGAAGGAGACCCGACGGCCGGAGCTATCGCCGGAGCTATCGCCGGAAGAGGAGTAGAGAGGGAGAGTGTGTGTTTGTGTCTGGTGTGTGTGTGTGTTTTAGAGAGAGAGAGGTGAGAGATAAAGTGTTATTATTATTATTATTATTATTATTATTATTATTATTATTATTACACATATTGTCCTTTTGAGGGTGAAAAGACAGGATTGCCCCTCACGTGAGGGGCACGTGAGCAACTTAACCGAGTTTTTTAACTTGGTTTGGCCTAAAGGACATAGGGTGTAACAAGTGTATAAAAGAAAGGACATAAGGAGTTAAAAATTCAAAAAAAGGACATAGGATGCAATTTCAGGTAAAACTAAAGGACAATCTGTGTAATTCTCTCTTATTTTTTTATCAATAAAAAGTTTTTAAAATGAATTAAAACAAATTATTATTTTTTTTTAAAAAAAGACCGAAGCGCCTGACTATGGTCAAAGCTAGGCGCCTGTGGTCTAATCAAGCAAGTCAAGCGCCTAGCTTTGACCATAGCCAGGCGCTTTGGCCTTTTTAAAAAATTAATTTGTTTTAATTCATTTTAAATACTTTTTATTGATAAAAAACAATTTTAATTCATTTTAAAGTGTTTTATGTCAAAAAAATATGGTCTTTTATTGCTCGTTTGTATTTTTTGATAGAAACATCCAAGTTTGTACAACTTTCACAAATCATTGTACGTGGTGCTCGGACTATACAATCGACACCCATATTTTTTCAAAAAAATACAATTTTTGAATGTCTAATCGATATGCTGGACTTCCGGAATCTGTTTGACGCATTTCGGAATGTTTAATTGATCGTTTGTGGTTTTCAAAAGTCATATCCGATCAATTAAAACGTACCAAAATGCGGAACCCTTGTTTGATTATACTCGTGTTCAGCCTTTAAAGAATTAAAAATAATACGATCAATTAAACTCTGAAAACCACAAACAATCAATTATTGATCGTTTGTTTCATTATACTCGTGTCCAGCCTTTAAACTTCGTTTGCCATTGGATCGGTAGTCTGTGTAATATATGTTTTTTGGGGCTTTCATTATTTGATACTGCATTTGATTTTATTATTGTTATTTTATTTATTTTTTTGGAAGTAAATTAAATCTTGTCATAGATTGATTGAATAAATTTTACTAATTTCTGATTCTTGATAGTTTCATAAATCATTTTACTAATTTCCGACATCGTAATATTTAGACGTTAGGGTTTAATAAACACAAAACTTATTATTAAAAAGCAACACAAAACAAAATTGGAACCTTCCAAAAAATAAAATAAAATTAATAAAATAACAATAATAAATAAAATAAAATGATTTACTTCTAAAAAATAAATAAAATAACAATAATAAATCATTGTTCCAACATAACTTGCACCAGCTTGAGATATGAGTTTGATTAGCTTAAATCTCTCTGATCCATGGTATCCACTAACCGTAGCGACAACGAGATCCATATTTCAAACATGGAGCTAAACGACAACGTAATATTTAGACGTTAGGGTTTGATAAACACAGAACTTATTATTAAAAAGTAACACAAAACAAAATTGGAATCTCAAATCGTACCGTGATATAAAGAGAGGCCTATTAGGAGAGTCGTGGAGGAAGATCGTCAGTTTGCTGTAGTCGATGATGGCGCAGAGGTTAGCGGGAAGTTGAAATTTTGAATGATGTTTGTCGGTTTGCTCTCTATATACTAATTCAAAACAGAGGTAGGAAAGTAAAGCTTCAGGTGAAAGTGGAAAGACTTATTCGAATGTGATTCCTCTCGCAGCTCAACCTCGGTTCGTGTATCAGCCTGAAACAATGATTAGTAGCAGAATTATTCGAAATACAAAATCGTTTGGGTGTCGAGGTGTTAGTGAAATGGAAAGACATGCCTGTGTCTGCTGCTTCGTGAGAAGACAAGGAAGAGATGCAATTGTGTCACACCCTCAAATTTCCACGTGCAGGGTTTTAGCGCGAGGCGCCTGACACACCAGGATCCAAGTCAACGGTCACAACAAACGACAACTATATGAGGAAAATACGTAAACCAAACCATGCATAGATCACAAAACATAATCTCGAAATACAGCGGAAGCAATATAAGTTTACAAAATCCCAAGTGGACATAAAACATGTGTTTAAAGTTTGACGACCAAATATGAAATATGATCCTAGACGCGAGTGCGACTCCGTGCACCTAGCCCGACTGCTGCTACCTTAGCTACCTGAGAAAACATGCTAAAAATGTCAACATATAATGCTGGTGAGTTCACAGGTTTTTCAATAAATGTTTTGTTAATCCTTTAAAACCGTTACCGTTAATATTATGCTTGTGTGAACGCTAGCTAGGCATTACGTATATATTACTACTGGGTGAAACCATTGCTGACTGTGTTGTTACTGTGTGATACCCTTATGTTTCGGACTACCGTCATCACCGGTAGGCCTTGTGTGATCGAGACAATATGCACCCGCCCGGCCTCCAGCCGTCGAGTGGGGTTTGTCAGGCCCAATAGCGCTACCACATTTCCTCGCTACATCCCCGTATTAGTGGTTTCTAAGGGACTTTTGATGAACCATATAGTAATGAAATGTGAGCCATAGTATAACATGAAAATGTGTGTTTTAAAAAATGTAAGCATGTTTCTCCCCGAAAACAAAGTCGGTAAAGTGTGGGGCCGTGAACTTACCTTAGGTTGCGTCTTCTGTTGTTAAAAATAGATCCGACACGTGTGTGATAGCCCCAACTAGTGGCAACCTATCAATGAGTTTACATAAGTGTGATGACTACTAACCCGAAGGCTAACTAGTCCCTGATTGTCCAGATCTTGACTCTGTGTGTTTAAAAGTGTGTTTGAACGTTAACCGGACGTCCCAGACAGACCCGACATCCCGTTGGTGACCCATTACATTAACTAATCAAGTACATTGCGTTAACATACAAGTTTTAAGCATACAACACTTAGTTTGCATCAACAATCGCACATAGGGAGTCGTAGGGTCGAATCAGCATGGAATTGGGCCAGGTTCCACGTTCGCCCCCTATAAGCCACATTCGACCCCCAGAAGCCACGTTCGACCCCACGTGGGTCGAATGAAGTCCACGTTCGACCCCTGCAGCCTTAAACATCCTAAAACGCACCAAATCGCATCAAAATTATCCGAAAACATCACGAAACATCACGAAATGCTGCAGTCAAGTATGAATAACATATTCCTACAAAACCCCACCAATTTTAACCCAAAATCTATCCGTTTTAACACTTACCCAAAATGGCAAATATCATGAAAACGTCACATCATGCATGAAAACTTTACCCAATTAGGAAACTTTCTGAAATCATTCAATAATCAACCCAACATGTTCAGATCATCGTGTGTAACAAAACCCCTAATCATTTCATTCATATTATCATTTTGAGTCAAACCCTAAATCTATCAAAAATCCCCAAAATGAGTAACATATCAACATTTAGCAAACAATAACCTAGGATAACCAAATCTCATCATCAATAACAGTTCTAAAATATTCCTATAACATCTATACAGCATCAAATCACCAAGCAACACATAGTACAACATAGAACATCATCAATACCTCATAAAAACATCACTAACACATGTTAACTTGCATGAACCTTATGTTTTATGATTAGGTTTTGTTTAGAAAGATGTTAGAAAGTTTTTTAATTGTGAAAACCATCTTAAAACAGATCTGGACTCTTGGGGTTTCATAAAAATGAATTAAAATGCTTTAAAAAGGGTTTAGGATGAAGAACACACCTTAGATCTTTGTTTAGAAGATGTTTGTAGGTTAGGTTATGAAAAACAAGATCAAAAACTCCTTCCCCAGTGATTAATATTGATAAAGAGTGTTTAGAGGCGTTTAGGGTTTGTGAAATGATGAAAAATGACAAAGTGTGATATTTATACCCAAGCCAGGTTCGACCCCAGGCATAGGTCGAATGTGACCTGGTATGGTCAAATGAAGCTTTTAAGCTTCACATTGCCTGGTTCGACCCCCCTTAAGGTCGAACCAAGGCTGGTCTCTTCCAAATTTTCCAGTTTTGTCGTTTTAACGCATTTTAACACATCCTAACACATGAACATGCAATCCTAACACATGTTAATCATATAGAACCATGTATAATCATATGAACATCGTTAAAGCACGTATTTACATATCGTATCACATATATAAATCATTTCATGTTTGTTACTTAATCTAATTTATGTAATTCACCAAAAACGGGACTCGTAATGTGTGTGTGTGATTAACCCAATGATCCTCCGAATCATTGAACCCTGGACAATACGTAATGAAATCTGACTCGACCGAACTAGTTAAATATGTGTAAATAAACGTTTTTCGCTAAGGTAGACTTATGTGTTTGTAAAATGTTGACCTAAACGTGCCAGGTGTCACAAATTGAGATTTCCTAGTTTGAATTTTTGAGTTTTGTGGTCAAAATTCCTTAATGGGGGAAGTAATGATACGTGTTAAAGTAGAGGGGCTTAATTGTAAAAGTCTGATAATTATAAGTTTGTGTCTGTTGTATTAGTTGTGATAGTCGAGCGACTGATTGTGTAACTTGACATTTAAAGTTCGTTACTTGTTAAATACTGTAGTAACGAATAATGTAACTATGGAAGAGTTAACTAATTTTTGTGTGTTCTCCTCCCCTGTTCTCTATTTCTCTCTCTCTCTCTCTCTCTCTCTCTCTCTCTCTCTCTTTCTCTCTCTCCGATCACCTTACCACTGTACACCACCTTTAACCACCATCTACCACCACATACCTTCCATAACCATTTCTCAACGTATTAGATGACAAACATCTAAATACGATTGATGCATTAGTTAATTTAAACAATTGGTATGTGTTTTGAGTCCTTTCTTTACAACTTGTTCAGTTGATAACAAGACTTAGTAGCGGGTTGGGTGACATAAAGAGGGTTGACTTGATACTTACGACTGGGTAGTTAATATGACTTGATGACAAGAACCAGTGCTACTGGCTAGTTAACTAATTTTCAGAAGAATGTGTATATGGTTCTCAATCAAATAAGTAAATATGTGTGAAACCTAGAACCAGAGGGCGTTGTTTCTTTATTATTATTGTTTTCTTTTAAAAGCAATTCAATTAAACTTTTGGAAGCACCGTAACATTTACTTCATAAAATATTATTTTTAATTAATTAGTTAATTTATAAAACTACAATTAACAGTTTCCACATAATCCTCGTGGTTCGACAGCCCTACTCCATATACTGCATTTCTTGTAGCTAAGGAGTTGTTTTTAATATAGTTTTTGGTTAGAAATCGATACGCGATCAAAATGACACCGTTTCTAGGGAGTTCGTGCGCTTAGTGTTATTTGTAGCTAAGGAGTTTGTACGCTTAGTGTTTATTTGTTTACCCTCCTCAAACCCTGCATTAGCTTTTGCCATTGGTGGGATTAACTGACTACGTTGCTGATAATGAGGATTTTAGTTTTGTTTATTTGTTTGCCTTTGAAAAAAAAACATATAATTTGTTTTCTTGTTATTTAGTTTAAGTATTCATTTTTATTCTTTTGTTCAATACTACTCTAGGTTTTCTTGTTTTTGTTGTGCAAGTGACTCCTTGTTGCATGCTGTAACACCCCGACCGATGGCGGAAACATCGAGGTGTCACGTAGTGACGATTGTTCAATAGCTCATGGACTAAAAGTGTAATTATTGATATATTGATTACATAGTTTATTAACTTGAATTGAATTACAATGATTCTAAATATCACTAAAATGAAATACAATGAATCCAAAATCTAAGTATGAATCCGAAAGCTTAAAGAATGCATCTCAAACAACCTGAAACATGTACGAAAATAATTTTGTCAATACAAAAATGTATTGGTGAGCATACCCTGTTTGAATACATATAATAGAAAGGTGTTTCGCAATACATGTGCTATGATAAATGTAATATGTAAAAGGGTCAAAATCAAGCCTTACATCGTTCAATAATCGTTCACACATCGTTCAAGAAAAACCACAACAATGACCAAGTACTACTCATTGTTAGGTGCGGCCCAAAGGTTAATGACTTTGACAAATCGTTCATACAATTCACACAAAACATATCAAGAGCACATTGCTTTGTAAATAACATACGTAAGTTTAGTAATAATTGTACATGAGTCACCCCAAAAGAGTAAAACAGTAAAAAGGGGGAAAGATATACTCACAGTTTGCAAAAGCGATCCAACTTAAGCGGTAGTGAGCTAGGTAATGGGAATTCCGAGGAATTCAACCTATAACGTAATAGAATACTAATAAGGGAAAAGTCTAAGAGTCTAAGGTAACTAGGGTCTAAGGCATTAGGGTTAGCTAAGTCGATTTGGGGAATTAGAGTTTTTTATGATAAGTCGAATTAATATAAAAGTTGTATATTAAAAAAATAATATACCAAAGTTTGTAAATATGGTTTAGGTAATATAATTATTACCAATTGAATATTTAGATAAAAATATGTTTGAATAATTAAGACAAAGTAATTTAATTAATTACTTTAACTAAATTAAATAAATATAATAATCATAAATATATAAATAAATAATTATGAGTTACACCATAAAGCAACAAATAATAACTAAGACTTCAACATAAGACAATCTCTATTTTATAAGAAAAGTATTTATAAAATAAATGTTAAATAATATAAATAAATAAATGATTAAGTATGTCTAATTAAACATAAATAAGACTAAAAATACAATACATGATCCAAAAATATTATTTTTATACAAAATAAATACATTCTGATGTAAATAAATAAAATTTATTTTCCCATAATTTTTGTAAACTCATTTATATTTTAAACTGAGTTAATGAATTTAAATCATTTGTAAATGATTAAAAATAGGAAAATTAATAAAAATAAATGTTTTCTAAACCAATAATTTTTATTTAGGTTCAAGATCCTTAAAAATAATTTTCCAGAAAATTTAGGATTTAAATCATTAAAAATGAATTTTTAATCAATTAAATATGATTAAAATAATTTAATTCATTAAAAATATGAAAATAAGACATTTTCCAGAAAATAAAAGTGTGGAAATTTTGTTTATGGTGTCAAGATGTTACACCTAAATTTTCATAATTTTTGGAGGAAAAATGAATTTTTTATGAATATTTTAAGATATATATATATATATATATATATATATATATATATATATATATATATATATATATATATATATATATAGGCTAAAGGTATAGAGAAAACCCAAAAATTTTAGAAAACTCTTGGAAACCCATCTTGTGGACCACATTGCACCACATCACCCATTAGAAAATATATTATTTTATGTCTTGAGGGGTATATTAGACATTTTATCTTTCCCCCCATTTATAAGTTTGAATATTTTTATTCTCCCTCCTATATAAACAAGATCTCTCCATCTCTCACACACATACTCTCTCTCTCTCACTCTCTCTTCTCTCTCTCTCTAACAATCAAAAAAGGCATCAGACCACCGGCCACCACCAAAATCCATAAAAAATGACAACCGCCATCACCACCACCATCCCACCACTGTCCCACCACCATCTCCGTCGCACCAACCTCCCATCATTCCACAAACCCCTAATCTCCACTTTCCCCAAACCTTCACCAATGCACTTTATTCCCCTCACAAGAGTCCGATCAACCACCGGTTCTAATATTATTATTCCTAATCTACCAACTCTTCATAATGCAATCCAACTGATCCAATCTTCACCACCCACGTGGCAATCTGCTATTTTCACTAACTTATTAATCTTCTTACTGGGCTCTCCTGTTCTTGTTACCGGCCTGTCTGTCTCCGGCATTGTTGCTGCCTTTTTGTTGGGTACGCTTACGTGGCGTGGGTTTGGTCCTTCTGGATTTCTTCTTGTTGCTCTTTTACTTTGTTATTGTGAGTTAAAGTTTTTAACTTTATTTGTTTTGATTTTTTTTTTGGGGAATTTTGATGCAAATAATTATTAAAGTTAAAGTTTTTTGTTGTTATTATATTTTTATTGTTGTGTGGTTTTGAAAGGCTGTGTTATTTTTTTATGTAGAAAACCAAGTAAGGTTGAATTTATAAAATATTCAGGATTGAAGTTAGTTTGTTTGACCATAACTATTACTGTACAAAATTAGCCATTGACCCATGTGAGGTCCGATGACGCCACAGATCTGTGTTTAAGATGGATTTTCTCGTTTGACTTGCTTGACCATTTTTGGTTAGTTTTATATTCTCGTTTGACTTGCTTGCCTGTCAAAGTTTAGGTTTATTCAAGAAGTAAATTTTTTTTTAATTGGATAACTTTTAAGGTTAACTGTTATTATATTTGTATTTGAATTTGGGACTAACTGTTGGTGGGTGTTTGGGAAAATGGTTTTTGGTAAATGGTGATCACCAAGTTTTCCAGGTCAAGTTTTGATTTTTTTTTTATTATTAGAAAGTTGGGCTATTTAAAAAGATGGGATCGGTTAAAAATATTAGAAAGTTTTTTGGGTCTAAGGGTATTTTGTTGAGATACGAAGCTTTTATCGTTTTGAAGTAATAAGGTTTTTTTGAATTTGGTTTGTTGACCTCTAATTTTGAAACTTCCTCTGTTCTATGTTGCGTTTGTTTCGTATGTAACAGCAGAAAACATTTTTAATATGATTTTGAAAGGGGTTAGAAAACAATTAATGGTTAGAGTTTGAATTTGAGCTAATTAGTGTTTGGTAATAAGAAGTTGTTTGTGATGGTTTTGAAAATGTATGTTTACATCTTAATTAACCTTTTTATATGTTATTATTACTAATATATTTTTTTAATCAAAATTGGTGAATTTTAATGTCCCTTAACATATGCAACAATATGTCTGATTTGTTTTTTTTACCAGTATGTGCATGTTTGTATGAGTATTATAATGTGTGGAATGTATGTTTGCATCTGTTTTCTATATTGCGTCTGTTTCGTATGTAACAACAGAACTAAGTTGGTATAAATTTGTTACCGATTTTTTTACCAGATACAAAGGTTTAATTTAATGTCATTGATCATGGGTGAATCTATGTTTGCGTCTGTTTCGTATGTAACAGCACCACTAAGTTGGTATAAATTAGTTTCTGATTTTTTTACCAGATACAAAGTTTTGATTTTTTAAGTTTGATAACTAAATGTATAAAACATTTTTTTTGTATCAGTTTTCGTATGTTTTTCGTATGTAACAGCAGAACTAAGTTGGTATAAATTAGCTTCTGATTTTTTTACCATATATTGATTAAAACAAGTCACTAACCATGGGATCAAATATATGTTTTGCGTCTGTTTCGTATGTAACAGCAGAACTAAGTTGCTATCAGTTTCGTATGTTTGATAATCTTGATAACTAAATGGATAAATCAATGTTTGTTTGTATCAGTTTTGTATGTTTTTTTGTAATCCAGATGGTTAACATACGTTAAGACCGCGCGGGGGGGGGGGGGGGGGAGGGGGGGCTTTACATGTAAATTGATGATTTTTGTTTTATTTTTGCAGGTGAGCATATTTTTTGCATTAAGGATGAAAATGATTATCAAGAATGAAGTGTAGACAATATTTTTTAGTTATGATAGTTTTTTTTAGCATTTGTCGATTTGTAATGACCGTTTTGTTTGTTTTTATCACTTTGTAAGAAACACTTCTTGTGTACATTTGAATGTTATTTGATCTATAAAGTTTTTAATTGATTATATACAATCTATGTGTTTTAACGTATGCAACAAAAAATCACATAGTAGACCAGAGTCTGTGCAACTTTAACGTATGCAACATTGCATATGTTACATATGTAACATGACGTGCTGACAGATTTAGGACCATGGTCACAAAAGTATGAGAGAGATGATGTGACATGTATGGGGTCCACTTGTCATATGTGCTTTTTCAGAAAAATGCCATTTGACCATTGTGCCCTTTTTTTGTCATCTACCTACATAAATATATTAAAATAATCTAGATTCAATCCCAGTGTTGTAAAAGTCGCTAGGCGGACCCTAGTCGGCTGACTGGGGAGTTGGGTGTACTCGGAGTACTCGGGAAGTACTCGGGGAGTACTCGGACCTAGTAAATATAAAGAAAATTAATTATTGGATATAATATATATATCAAAATAAGCATAATTCATGTCAAATACGCATGTTTTTTAAAGATACATGTTTAAAATTCAAATTTTTCCGAGTACAGGGCCGAGTAGGCCGAGTATAGGGCCGAGTTGGACGAAGATGACTGATTTTGACCACTGAGTACAGGGCCGAGTTGACCGAGTACAGGGCCGAGTTGGCCAAGTACAGGGCCGAGTTGGCCGAGTACAGGGCCGAGTTGGCCGAGTAACCCGAGTACAGGGCAGAGTAACCTGAGGCCGACTAGTTTTGCCGAGTAGGAGAAAGTCGCCACGGAGGTGTTCCGAGGTCCGAGTAGTCGCCGAGTAGGCGCCGAGTACTCCCGACTTTTACAACACTGTTCAATCCACACCATCCATCTAGGTTGATCAATGGCTCAAAGAGAGTTTACAAGGTTTTCTCAAATTTTTGTGGTTTTCTCTATAACCATCCCCTATATATATATATATATATATATATATATATATATATATGTATTTAAAGAAAATAAGAAAATGAAAATTAAAAAGGTAATAGCCCAAAAAGAATTCAAATTCGTATCCAAGGGGACTCGAACATGTGCCCTTTCTGTACATGATACATGCATAACAACTAGACCAAGCCACCAAGTTGTTTATTATTTGAAACAAATATTGTTTTAATCATTATAATACATGTCATCTTCTTCCCCAAATAAACTTCTAAGAACCCTAACCCTAAATCTAATAACCCGAATCACTCAAGATTAGGCATCGAATTCATGGGGCTTTTGATCCTGGAACAATACTAAGTAACACGGCATAAAGAAATTCGACTTACAATCACGTTTCAGAGCCGAACACAAGCATGAACAGGCCGGAAATTTTGGTTCAATTATAAGGCTGCTTGGACGTATTTTGGACTTGTTTTTCGTGGGTTTCGATTGTGTTAAAGTGCAGAAACGAACGAAAGGTTAATTTATTGCAAATATAAATCGTTTAAGAGGCGTTTGGACTTGGTCATAAAGGTCCGATCGGTTACATATGAAACACAGGTTATTGCTCGTTTAATACATGTTTTAAGTCTATTAATCGCTTGGCATTAATGGAGAAATGCTTGGGCGCATTAAAAACGGGTTAAAGTGCTATAAAAACGGGTTCTTGGGTTGGCCGGAAATAATTCCGGTGGCCGGAACAGTACCATCGGAAAAAACGAGAGTGGAGGGGGAGTTTTAGTTTCTTTTTTTAACTTTCAAGATTTGACAGAATTGGTCCCTCCCTAACTAACTAGGTTAGTTTAATTATTAACTTGGTTAATTATTCCTTCTATAAACTTAACCAACTAACCAAATTTTAACTTAATACTTTTATAAAACTTGAAATTCTTATAATATCCACTCCGAATGACTTTTCAACATACGCATTTGCTTAAAACGTATACCCGATCCATAGTAAATATTAACGATAAATTTTTAGTTCCCTCTAAAATAAATTTTAAAAACGACAAAACTTATAAGGACTATAATGGAAATATTTGTAAGGCTATTATTGTCAATTAGATGAAAGACGAGGGTGACGGTTGTCACAGTCTCCCCTACTTTAGAAAATTTCGTCTTGAAATTTCTTTCAAGTGGCGGTTTCTATGAAACAAAAAGCGTTGTAAAAGCCAAGTAGGTTTTAAAAAAAATATATATATCATATCATTTGATAAATTTTAAAGTAGTTGTCTAATACCCAAAGTAAAAGTTTCAAATTCTTTTGACAGTTAACCCAAGATTAGAAAGTTGAGAGTTTAAATGAGAAAAGTTTTGGGAATGTGTAACTGGTGATCGCAGAGGTACTGATGAAGCAGTCTCCCCTACTTTAGAAAGGTTTTGTGACTGAATGTTATTAGAGTATGCAACAAGAATCTAATTAATCAAGAGTGCAATTGTATACAGGGTTTTAGTTCACTGTGTGGGTGGTCAAGAGGAAGACTCTAGAAAGACGAATTGAAGCTCACGTAAGAACGTTCTTATCGAAAATGCTAGCTAATAGTCAACGATCTAAAGAAGAGATAGTAATGGGTAGGTTCCTGGTCAAACTCCTAGTCCGTTCCCGCAGTATCGTTTATGTTTATATATAGGGTGTACCGCAGCTAACCCACCACACTCCCGGTACTTTGGACTCATACTGATTGTCTACCAACAGCCTAAATAGAATTACACACCACCCTCATGTACCTGTAAACCTACGATTGCGTTCCGGACCATAATCATCGACTTGTCTTACACTAGAGTGTTATGCTTTTCCATAACCCAAACATAAATAATACCTCAAACAAATGCGTGCAACCCATATGTAATATCTACTGTAATGAAATAATGTTCAATCATGACATGGTCAGTGGTCCTTCCCTTCCGGGTTTTCCCTTTAACCGTAATGTGAATAACATGTAAGTATAAGACATGGTTAGAGGTTCTTCCCTTTCGGGTTCACCATTAACCGGTAACTTCTGTGCACATCGTTGGCTTTAAACACTCATGTTGATAACTCTGAGGTTTACACCGTTCCCCTCGGATTAAAGAAATACTCTAACCCGAGTCGTACGTGGGCACTGGCTTAGATCTCATACAAAATTATCAACAAGTATGTTCATTGGCCACGATGATGAACAAAATAATGTAAAGTATAACAGGGTTTTGCTCAAAACAGGAAAGAAAATATGCATACCAAATATGCGTCAAGTACATAAGTATAGCATAAAATTTCGATTGAAAGAATAGTATAATATAAATCAAGTAAATCGCACAATTTTCACAAAATGAAAGTAAACGAGTTAAATTAATGCTCAAAACCAGTGTTGTAAGAATGACTACTAATAATTAGTGCGAGAATAATTGCAAATAACGCGTGAGAATAAACACCAATAAAATAATAATGCGAGAATAATCATAAATAATATAATACGTGAATATAATAAAATAAAATGATGTAAGAATAAGATAATGATATTTACTGCAATTGAGAGTGGACGGAACATTATAGTCTACTGGTCATGCGGGTTTAAATATATGCACTATATGTTAAAAGACATTTAGCAACATTTCGATAAGGATATGTCCAATGTTTAGACCAAAAGTTTTGCGACTGAATGAGTGTAAGTGTAAAAGATAAATTATCGTTTATAAAACAAAACGTAGTTTACTCGAACTTGGAGATATAGTTGAAAGAATAGTAGTGATGCATGAGAATAACTTTTTAGATTCAAAACAGCTTCACATGAAAAGACTTCGTAAGTACACACTTTCATGTGTTGACAAGAAGTCGAGTTGAAAATTGTCATAAGGCATATTATCAGTCGCAAGTTTCTTTTCTCGAAAACCATATAAATCAAATGTGTTTTCAAAAGACCAAGATTTAGAAATGTCGTGAATGATAAAAGTCAATGCGATAATAGTGTAAATGTCACAAAGCATAAATGAAAATAGTGTAAGTTTTAATGCGATAATATAGCGAATAAAAGTTTTAATAATGATGATGAAAAATCCAAAAGCGAATGATCAATGAGTATATAAAACATCAAGAGATGGAACTTAAAATTCAAATGTTAAACAAAACTTAAGAATCAATAATGGACAACGGAAAAAAAATGCACTAATAGCGATAGCTATTAATAGGGAAAAAAAGTCAAAAGAGATAGTAACTTCATTATAAAAAAGTTTCAAACAACAAATAAAAAATATCCCAATAATGAAATGTGATTATGAAAATATTTCTAATGAAACTGGTGACTAGCCAAAGAAATTGAAATATTATTAGTGACTTGTGGGGAGTGTACTTAAACCTATGAGTAAATGGTCATCCTTCCCGATTGCACGTACCCCGTCACTGGTATATTTCAAAACTTTTAGCGAGACTTTTAAAACGAGATGTAGAAATAGATCCTTGAGATGTGGATTTCACTCCTAACTCAAAAATGTATTTCAAAATTGAAAACAGTTGTGGAATGAAACGCATCACTAAGTTAAGGATATCACTCCCAGCTTAGTGGTTAAGTTCCTTTTTGAAGGAAATACTCTTTGAGGTGTGGATGTCACTCTTATCCCAAAGATATATTCCATAAATGTATAACATATAGAGGAATGAAACTAATCACCAAGGTATGGATGTCACTCCTATCATGGTGATATCGTTTCGTTTGTGAAATTCGAGTGTCTTCTTCTCCAAGCAAAATACCAAAAGAATAACGAGAAATAATCATAGCGAAAATATCTTGAAGAAAATATAAGAATAAAGAAAAATATACACGAGAGGACTCGTGAATGTAAGCTTAGTTATAGACTAGGCTAAAAGGAATTCTAATAACCTAATTCCCTATAACCATGGCTCTGATACCAATCTGTAACACCCCGACCGAAGGCGGAAACATCGAGGTGTCACATAGTGACGATTGTTCAATAGCTCATGGACTAAAAGTGTAATTATTGATATATTGATTACATAGTTTATTACCTTGAATTGAATTACAATGATTCTAAATATCACTAAACTGAAATACAATGAATCCAAAATCTAAGTATGAATCCGAAAGCTTAAAGAATTCATCTCAAACAACCTGAAACATGTACGAAAATAATTTTGTCAATACAAAAATGTATTGGTGAGCATACCCTGTTTGAATACATATAATAGAAAGGTGTTTCGCAATACATGTGCTATGATAAATGTAATATGAAAAAGGGTCAAAATCAAGCCTCACATCGTTCAATAATCGTTCACACATCGTTCAAGAAAAACCATAACAATGACCAAGGACTTAACTCGTTCACGTAAGTAACCAAGGGAAATAATTCGTAGTACTACTCATTGTTAGGTGCGGCCCAAAGGTTAATGACTTTGCCAAATCGTTCATACAATTCACACAAAACATATCAAGAGCACATTGCTTTGTAAACAACATACGTAAGTTTAGTAATAATTGTACATGAGTCACCCCAAAAGAATAAAACAGTAAAAAGGGGGAAAGATATACTCACAGTTTGCGAAAGCGATCCAACTTAAGCGGTAGTGAGCTAGGTAATGGGAATTCCAAGGAATTCAACCTATAACGTAATAGAATACTAATAAGGGAAAAGTCTAAGAGTCTAAGGTAACTAGGGTCTAAGGCATTAGGGTTAGCTAAGTCGATTTGGGGAATTAGAGTTTTTTATGATAAGTCGAATTAATATAAAAGTTGTATATTAAAAAAATAATATACCAAAGTTTGTAAATATGGTTTAGGTAATATAATTATTACCAATTGAATATTTAGATAAAAATATGTTTGAATAATTAAGACAAAGTAATTTAATTAATTACTTTAACTAAATTAAATAAATATAATAATCTTAAATATATAAATAAATAATTATGAGTTACACCATAAAGCAACAAATAATAACTAAGACTTCAACATAAGACTATCTCTATTTTATAAGAAAAGTATTTATAAAATAAATGTTAAATAATATAAATAAATAAATGATTAATTATGTCTAATTAAACATAAATAAGACTAAAAATACAAGACATGATCCAAAAATATTATTTTTATACAAAATAAATACATTCTGATGTAAATAAATAAAATTAATTTTCCCATAATTTTTGTAAACTCATTTATATTTTAAACTGATTTAATGAATTTGTAAATGAAGAATTTTAACTAAACACAGGAAATCTGATCATACGAGGCACTATTCCAGGTGCGGAAACCCTAGAACAGAACAAATGATAATCAATGAATCAAAACACACAATTAAGCTTTTCAAACATCATTTTCATAGATAACTTGTTCAAATATTGTTTACATAAGCATTTACAAGTTAATCTAATCACAACTTCAATCACACAACCTAGAGAGCTTAACTCAGACCCTAACAAACACAAATGACCAAAGTTCTAAGTCTTAAAACAAACTTAACCTATATATAGTATCTGCACTTTCGCCCCCTGTATAGGTACGAATGTGGAATTCTTCCACATTCGTCCTTCCATTAAGCACGAACCAAGACATCTTCAGAACATCTTCTACCTTCGCCCATTAATCTCCACATTTGACCTTCTGGAACTTCACATTCGCCCATACAAATTCACTAACATATGTTATGATTACAATCCGAAGCATTAGTCGCACATAATGCATCTACAAACTCCCCCTCGACTATTGCTCGGATTGCCTTCGATCTTCATCCATCTGTTTGTTCATCAGCTTGATTCTCAATTGTTTCTTTTGGTCTTTTGTCATTTCAGGTTCAAGTTTCCTCTTTGTTGACTGCTTAGACACTTCAGCTACTTTCACCTGCTTACCCAGCTTCTTCTCAAGGTTGCTACCGGAGTTGATATCATAAGCAAAGCATGCTCCAACAACCTGTTGATATTTCTTTGCTTGTGATGAATCATTGGGATCACTGTAAATCGGGTTTTAATACAGCATGATGATATCTTCAAATGTACAGTTTATGAGCCACATCGGGTCAAAAACATGTATTTTCTTGTACGACTCCTTGCCATCTCTCAGCACAATCACCGCTTCAGCATTCCTCCAGTCATAATATCAGAAAATGAAATCATCACTGAAATGCTGTTGAATTGGCATTAGCGGTATCTTTCTCATCACCATAGGAGCTTTATAAATCAACGTCACTCTCTTTCTACCCGTTTTTGGATCAATGTCTCTGTGAACCTTCCTTCTCGGGTACTGAGGCTTAAACATATCCGATTTTGTTCTACTTTCCCAGACCAACTTATCAGCAAACCATTCGACCGCTGTATTATTCACAGAAGCACCAGTCATTCTAAAACGACATATATCTCTCACCGCCCAGTACGGTAGAGTTAACAAATCATAGAATCTGTAAAAGTACAGAATTACAGTTTCCCACTTGACTGCTATACACTTCAGACTTCTAAGATATTTCCAACCAAGTGCTCTGCCTTTGAACTTTTGGTTGTGATATCTATAGAATCCTCCCTGTGCTTCTGGTTTTGGTCTTTTATCATCAGTCTCTTTAAGCTTCTTCAACAAAGTCTTCAGCTCATCACTTTGTTCAGATGGTTTCTGCTTATCATCCCCAAACACATTCTTAACAAACTCTATACTTTTCTCCTCAGCTTTCTTCTTAGCTTCCCTCATATGTGTTTCGGTAAAATCTGGGAATACTTCAGTCTCATCAGTCTCTCTGAAGTATTGGGGATACTCTTCATGAGTTATATCTTCAATCTCAATCTCCTCAGCTTCTGGTGTTTGCTTGTCATCAGAATGATTACCAACATCCTTTTCAGGAATGTCTGGAATCATTTGATCCGACATAATCTCCTCCAGTGTCTTACCAACTCGCTGTGCAATCCCTTCGAGAATCTCTTTTGATACAACAGCTGACACATCACCATCCTCTAAATCAGGATCATTATACTCCAATTCATATCTCATATCTTCAGATTGGAATATATCAGCAAACGTTCAAGTAAATTCTATAGTCCACTCTCTCTTACTCAACATTTCTCTATATACATCTTTTGCTTCATCTGGTAACGCTCTGATCTTTTCTGTCCAGAAAATGTTATCATCAGCATCCACATTCTCTCCTGCCTTCTTCGAGCTAGACTGGTCAGAACTCCCCTTCTTGGTCTGTCTTTGTTCAAAAGTAAATTTGCTCGAATCATCATTATAATCATCATCACTGCTACTCTCATCATCATCATTCTTTTTATTACCCGATTCCCCCTCAGCATTGTCATCGTCAGATCCATCATCTGATTTATCATCTTCTTCTTCATCATCAGAAGATTCTTCATAATCAACCTGTTCTTCTTCTTTTTCTTTATCTTCTTCTCCTTCTTTCAACTTCGGAGCTTCACCATAAATTTTGTCAAGAAGATCACTCATTCTTTTGTTCTCCTTTTTCAACTCCTTATTTTCTTTTCTAACACTTTTTATCATCCTCCTATTCCCACTGCATTTTTCATCAAGCTCATTCTTCTCTTTTTCAAGTTGTTTCAGCTTCTTTTCAAGTTCATCCTGATTAGTCTTAGAAGCAACAACTATTTGCAACATCTTTTCCTCATTCTTCTTAAACCTTTCTATCTGAGCTTGCTGTGCTGTCAGCATTTTCATCATATCTTCCAGTTGTTTATTCACTTGCTTCATTGCATCATCAAAAACAACAACTTTAGATTTGGAAGATTCAGCAACAGGAGTCTTTTCCTTTTCTGGCTTCCTGAACATATTTAGAACATTCTCTAAAGTAGACTCCAGATTAGGAACTACTTCAGGTTCTTTGGAAGAATTCTTTTGCTTTTTGGCAGCCGGTGAGGAAATCTTAGACGAAGTACCAGCATCAGGAACTTTCTTTCCCTTTAATAACATCTCTATCTCTTTTTCTCTCAACTTCTTCGTGTCCCTCTTAGCCATCGACTTGTGTTTAGGCTTCTTCAAGTTAACAACTACTGTTGATCCATCAAAATCTCCAGTATCAAGCCCTAAATCACCTTCAACATCAATCGGCTCCTTCTGTAACTGTTCTTCCACTGCCTTGTTAAGTGATTCAGACTCTCCAAAAGCAGTGGCCTTGCGTTTGGAGTTCTTCCTCAACAATTCAGTTTCAGAATCCCACTGTTCATTTTCCTCTGTCTCTTCAGAATCGACAGAATCTTCATCAACCAAACAAGTACCCTTCTTAGCAGTACTCTTCTTCCTAGCCTTCTGCTTTTTAGCAGGATCAGATTCATCAGCCTTTGCCTTGCCCTTCCCTTTGGCTCCGGCATTCTTAACTTGTCGCTTTCTTTTTGTAATAGCATCGGCATGCACAAGAGGATCATCATTATCTGAATCACTCTTATCATGTTTAGCCTTGTTCAACCCTAGGTCAGTGTAACCCGGATTAACCAAGTGACCAAACAGATGCTTGTGTGGTGGCTTCTCATCATTTGGAATACCCTTATATCCCTTCATCCTAACCAACGTTCTGATATTCATATGATCCTGTCCCAACACCATAGTAGGATCCTTCCTCAAGTTAGGATACTTATGATCAAATATCATCATCAGAAATCTGGGATACATCATGAACTTCTTAGACTTCAATCCTTTCAGCATTTCTAACATGTGATCCAGAATCATCCCGGCTATGTTAAATGGTTTGTTCAGTGTCAAAGCAACCATCAACGAACTCAAACTCTTCCTCATCACATCATAGCCTCCAGTAACTGTCCCAAACACATGAATGATAACATGAGCAAAGTATTTAAACTGTACACTCAGCTTTCCCTTGTGTAACGCTCCATCAGTAATCGGACCGTTATACTTCATCCGTAAAAAGCACACTCTTTGCTCAGTCCATGATAAAACTCTTGGATCAGTACAATCTTCATCTTTGATCCTCAGTGCTTCTCTGATGTCTTCTTCAGTCACCATAGCAATCTTCCCCTGAATCTGGCTTACAATGGCAGTCTTTCCTTCCCAAAAGTCATATCGAGCTTTGCTCCAAAACTCTTCAACTATGTCTTTGTATATAATAGCAGGTGTAGCAATGGCATGGATTATCCTGCTTCTTATGAGAAAGTCAATAATTCCAGCAAACTCAGTGTTCTTCATAACTTCTCCCACATATGCACAGCAGTTGTGAGGATGTTCAAATGGCCACGCCTGAGCAACATTCTCTACTTGAGCTTCCTGCACTTGAACTTCTTGAACAGGAACTTCTACATTCTCTGCTGGAATTTCCACGTTTTCTGCTTGTTGTTCTGCCATCTTTATCACAAAATCAGCAAAAATACGTCAAAATAATCAAAAACGACAAACTTTAAAATTTTAGATTTTATGATTTCCACATTCGCCCTAAATAAAGTACGAATGTGGGATTTATTAGGCACGAAAGTGGAAATTATGGTTCGAATGTGCAAGATTTAATGAACAAAATCACATTCGTCCACTATATTCACCTTCGACCATTAAAATATCACCTTCGTCCAATTATCATCCACATTCGTCCTATTCGTTATGGTCGAATGTGGCTGATAATGCCTAAAATTTCAAAATTGTTTTCTGTGATGTTATACCCCCTGTTTTTTATTCAAATAAACTCTAACATGACCGACTAAGTTGCCTTAACCATCAATTGTGTTTATTATTCAGTTTTTATTGATTTTCAAGAGGAACTAGGGTTCGTCTTCTTCAATCCAACAATTAACAATCGTTTTCAATGAATTAACCCTATTCCTTCTATACTCTCCCCCTAAAATCAATAAGGACTGAATCCTTATCAAATAATCAAGATATAACCGTCCTCATTTGTCCAGATTAAGAATTCTAGGGTTCGGACTTAAAATCTCCAATTCTGGATTCGTTTCAAGGCCATTACCTGTGTAATAATAATGAAAATGATCAGAAAAATGACTAGAATAAGAATCACAGATCAAAGAAATCAAAGCAACAAGGTTTGGCTGTTATGAAAATTTTTGAAAACTTGGATGAATGGGGTTCGAAACTGGATTAGAGTTTACATAGGCTTCTACGTTCGACCGTTGGCAATGGACGAATGTGAGATAATTTCCACATTCGTCCCTAATGAAAGACACGAATGTGGGAATTTAGTTCGAAAGTAGACTTGTGAACTGTGACACCCACCTTCGACCATTTTTAAAGTTCGAATGTAGAAAAATTTTCCACCTTCGACCCAACTAAAAAAAGGGTATGTGGAGGAGACCCTCTGGCCCCTGGTATCCATATTGGATACCGATCATCCCACCCCACAAGGGTTATGATCCCGGCAAAATACCTCAAAGTGCTGCCCACAAGATTCGAACTTGTCTCATCTCATGCCCAACACTTATCATTGGTAGTGGGTACCACTAGGCTATAAGCCAACTAAGGGGCGAATGTAAAATGGAAAGTTTTGAAATTTTATCAAATCACAAAATTGAATCCCGTTCAAACATTTTTCAATGCATTAAATCTCAAACATGCATTATTTCAGTTTTAAATGATATAAAGCTCAGATTGTTTCATCAAATCTCAGAAAATGACCATCAAACACCGTCGGTTATCTAAAAATAACGCAGAAATGTAAAATTTTGATTTTTCTGAAATTTATATTAAAACACACCTAAAATCTTTTTGAGTTTTGTATCTTTTTGTAAAAGCAAAATAAAATGCAAAAATGTAAACAAAAACAGTAAATGTTTTGTGATATCCGGTAAGAGGATCATATCAGTTTTTGAGAAATCTGATCACAGCGTTGATCTAATTTATATTATCATTAGAAACAATGTGTGATCCGGCAACTGCTGATATTGTTGTCCACATAAGCTCACATGCAGACTGTTATGCAATGCTTTAAAATGATACGATTTAAGTGTATTATACTAACACGTTGTGGTTCCCACACACACGACATACTCCCGTATTAAGAAATTGCACAAAGCTTCCTCGTAATGCGTGATTATGCCAGAGTTATCCGTTTAGTTACAAGATATATAGCACAGAGGTGTACAGGTCAGCAAACGAATGCAGCAAAGTAACATGTGCATATATACCAGGTTGAGGCTGATATCAATTACTGATTTGCATCAGTAAATTGACACGATGTAATTAATGATCTTTGATCAATAATAAACATGAAGTTCCTCAATTCGGTAACTTTTGGTTTTGGCATTAAAGCTCTTTTAGCAAATATTCTGATTGAAACTAGGTCCGTAAATTAATACTACAAAAGTTCAATCAGAATATCCCGGATAACAATAACATTACGAACCGAAACCTCAGATTTTGGCAACTCTATCAAACGAAATTACGGTACTAAGACCATATGCCCGTGAGGTGTTCAGCCACGAACGAGTAGTTCGTTATGTTTGTATCACTAATGCACGCAGTTATTGTTTTACGAAGCCTATCAGCACATCACACGAAATCAACACACGCCTCATATTGCATTACATATCTTTAACCTGAGTTAGATCCCCACTGATGTACTATCATTTCCTCTTTTTATCCTGGAAATCATTTTGGGTTTTTCTATTTTTATGTCGTTTTGAATTTTTCAATGTTTTTGGTTTTTCTGAATAAAGACTCCCCCTAAAATGTAAAACATATTTTTGGGTTTTTGAATTTTTCTGAAAAACTGTAAAGACTTAAAGAAAATTTGAAAACTAAAAAGCGATAAACCGAGGTGATGATCAGTCTTCTTTTTCTTTTATACCGTTTACTTTTAAGAGATAATCGAATCTGGATTTATCAAAAGCTTTTGTGAAAAGATCCGCTCTCTGATAGTCAGTGCGGATTTTGACCATATCGATCAACTCTTTTGCATAACAATCACGATAAAGTGATACCTAATCCGGATATGTTTAGCTTTCTAGTGGTTGACCGTGTCTTTAGTTAATGCAATTGCGGCTTCGTTATCACAGTGAATAGGGGTTTTAAGAAATTGCAAACCGTAATCCACTATCTGCTGCTGAATCCAGAGAACTTGTGAGCAACAACTCGAGGCTGCTACGTACTCTGCTTCGCAAGTAGATAATGCGACCAAAGTCTGCTTCTTACACTGCTAGGTCACGAGCCTGCTCCCTAAAAACTGGCATCCAGCTGTCGTGGTTTTGCTGTCTTTGTCACAGCCGCCCCAATCTGCATCACTAAAAGCGATAAAGTCAAAATTATCGTCATTAGGGTACCATAGTCCTCTGGACGGACAACCCTTCAGATATCTAAGGATACGCTTGTCCGCTGTCAGATGACTTTGTTTCGGCTTCGATTGGAAATGTGCGCAGAGGCATGTAGCGAACATTATGTCTGGCCTAGATGCAGTGAGATACATCAGTCAGCTCCCCCTTAGCGTCAACACCAATCCCGTGATTAGGTTGTATCGGGGTGTCCATCGGCTTGGAATCTTCCATCTGGAACCGGCTCAAGACTTCAGATACGTATTTGGTTTGATGAATAAAGATCCCCGTTGGTCTTTGATCCACCTGCAAGCCGAGGAAAAACTGCATCTCTCCCATGGCACTCATCCCGAACTTTTCCTGCATTACACGTTCAAATTCTCTGCAAAGAAGTTCGTTAGTTGAGCCAAAAATAATATCATCTACATAAATCTGGACGAGAAGCAAATCATCTCATGTTCTCTTCGTAAACAGAGTGCAGTCGACCAATCCGCGTTTGAATCCTTTTGACATGAGGTACGTGCTTAGCTCCTCGTACCATTGGCGTGGAGCCTGGTGCAACCCGTACAGTGCTTTGTTTAGAACGTAAACCTTATCCCGGTGGATAGGATCTTCAACGCCCAGTGGTTGACCGACGTAGACCTCTTCTTTGACCACACCGTAGAGAAACGCACTTTTGACATCCATTTGATACACCTTAAATTTCTTGTACGAGGCAAACGCTAGAAACATTCGGATAGCTTCTATGCGTGCCACAAGTGCATATATCTCGTTGTAGTCAATTCCTTCAACTTGATGAAAACCTTGAACTACCAATCTGGCTTTGTTCCTCACGATCACGCCTCTATCATCTTTCTTACATTTGAATACCCACTTGGTACCAATCTTCTTCCTATTTGGAGGTAAATCTGTAAGTGTCCAGACGCCCAATTTCTGAAATTGCAACAACTCCTCTTGCATCGACTCGACCCAAGCATTATCCAAAAGAGCTTCTTTATATGTCCGTGGCTCAACCTGCGAAACATAACATGCAAACGACCAATCATTCTGACAACAAGATTTTTGTATTTTTGCATATAAAGCTAAAGCACCAAAACTTTCTAGTGAATTGACACTTCGTAGCTGTCCTCTCGTCATAACACTTCTACCAGGGTCACTGATAACTTGCTCTAGTGGGTGAATACGATGAATCCGAGATTCCGGATGTTCAGGTACAGTCACTCCCGTTTGAATAGTCAAGTTCTCCACTGCATCCAGATCATGACTCGTGTTGGACGATGAAGCAACGTCTGGATTTGGGTTCACTGGCGGTGCCTCTGTTGCATGATCAAGAATAGCTTCATCAAAATCTCCATCATCTTCTGATTCTGAAGTATCAAGTGTAGTTGAAGCTTCTTGAAAAATTTCTTCTTCTGGTACAGGAGCATTGGTATCATTAGAAGCTGTTGGAGGAGTTACGGTGATCGGACACACCAATGGTGAAGTCGCTGCGTTTTCACACTCGTAAAGTAATCGGATAACAGCCTTTTCAACCAAGCTATCTAGATTGAATGATTCAAAGAAATCTTTGTAATCAAACATCCAATCAGGACCATTTCCTTGCACATTTTGAGTATACCGTTGAACCTCAACATTTGCCCAATCCTCCACCTGTCGAGTTCTTTTGTTGAATACCCGTTTGAGCGGGGTTGCATATTTAACAAAATATCCCTCTTCAGCTTTCGGACTAAACTTTTCTCCTGGATTCAACATAGTGCACGGAGCCCCAAAAGGTTCTAGATACTCCAAGTTCGGCTTTCTTCAGTTCAACAGCTCATAAGAAGTTTTGCCAAACTTCTTCACTGTTAAGACTCGATTTAGTGTATAATTTGCTGCATAGATCGCTTCGTTCCAGAACATTACTGGAAGATTTGAGTCTGCGAGCATTGTTCTTGCCGTTTCTATGAGAGTCCTGTTTTTACGTTCAGCGACACCGTTCTGTTGAGGGGTATACGGAGCAGAATATTCATGATGAATTCCTTTGTTTTCACAAAGATCATCCATCTGTATATTTTTGAACTCCGTCCCATTGGCACTCCGAATTCGTTTGATCTTAAGACCATAGACATTCTCCAATCGAGTGAACAGAACTTTCAGATTGTTAAATGTGTCACTTTTATGGTGCAAACACATCACCCATGAGAATTTTGAAAAGTCGTCAGTAACAACTAAACAATAAAGCTCTCCAAGATGACTTTTACGTTTGACAGGTCTGAATAGGTCCATGTGCAACCGCTCGAGTGGCATCTCAACAGAGTTTACTTTCTTCAGTTTATGGGATTGTTTGTGTTGCTTTCCTTTCTTACAGCTTACGCACTTGTCGTTCAAATGGAAGTGTTTGACATTTACGCCTCCGACAAGCCCATTCTTCACCAAGTGGTTCATTTTCCTTAGGTGAATATGTCCCATTATTCTATGACACATGATTGATTCTTTCTCTCTAGCCTTCGATAGAAAACATGTCACTTGTCCCTGAGTCGTCATCGCCTTACACATATCAAGAATATAGAGATTGTTGACTCTCGGTGCCTTCAACATAACCCACTCTTTTGGAATTTTGAAGCCTGGTTTGAGAATATAGCAAGATTTGTCGTCGAAATACACAGAAAATTGCTTGTCGCATATCTGACTGACACTTAACAGATTATAATCGATCTGCTTCACATAAGAAATTCTCTCGAAACTCACTATTCCGTTACTTACGCTTCCCTCCATCGTGATGTAACCTCCTTTTTCAAGCAAATGCAACATACCCTCCATTAATATTCTTCACGTCGAAAAACAATGCTAAATCACCTGTCATGTGGCCTGAAGCACCACTATCAACAATCCAAAGACTGCTAATACGGCCAGCTGAAGCTCCTTGCACACATCAAGTAAACAAATTAGTTCTTTCGGGGGACCCAAGCCTGTGTGTTCTTGGGTCTTTGAATATCACCCTTCAAAGATTCATTAACATCAACATTTGGTTTTGAAACAATCTTTTTTTGGATCATTCAAAACGTTCTCAACCTTTTCATTTGATTTTGAAGTAGAGGCTCCCGGAGAACCATTTGGTATCCAAGACTGTACCGAACGTTTTAGAATACGAATCTGAGATTTTGGAGTCTCAGTCGATTTCTTAGTATCGTTCACAAATGAAACTTTCTTGGTTACCTTCTCTGATTTAACAGAGTTAGGTCCAACAGTTGATTTGACAGCCGGTTTTTGTGGAACCTTTTGTCTATCAACCATTGTGTTCACCATTGGTCTCTTCAAAGGTTTTTCCATGGCTATCCGGTTTCGACGATCATAATTGTATTGACGATTATCCCTCTTTTGATAAAAATTGTTTTGATTGTAAAACGGTGCTGGTTGAGGAACAAATCGTCTTTGAGGATAATAATGATTGTCGACCGGTTTTCTTATGGATTGCCTTACTTCAACCTCGTACCTTTTGTGCCTCACGTACGGGCAGTGAGCAAGTAAATGCCCTCTCTCCCCGCACTTGAAACATGCACGGTATTCTTCAAACACGTTTTGAGCATGCGGCTTAGCAAATGTATTGATGGGATAGTGATCATCAACACATCGGCACCTTAAACTCTCAGGAGCTGGGTCCTTAGAGTAAGCTGGCTCAAGAAAACCGTTTTCTTTTTGTTTCGGTTTGATGAATTCGGTGACATGAACTTTTGGTTCTTTCGGAAACGATATGGTACTCTCTTGCCAGATTTTATCAATTTTAGAGTAGTGTGCAAATTTGATTGGATATTCCTCGTCAGAGATAATCTTATCGGATCCTTCCATCCGATAAAATACCTTGACGGGTTTGTCACCTGAATCCTTTTTCACTTCATTCTTTTCAGATTGTTTAACACGATGTGCGTTAGCCATCGGATGAGAATGCTGAGAAGGTGACATTGGTTCATTCGTGATTATATGATTTTCCTTTGGAATATCACTCACGTTCTCAGATTTCTCACTCTCAGTGTCCGAATCATCAGTTACAGTAGTAACTCCTTCATCATTCAAACCTAAAATCGGTCTTACATCGGAATTTGGATCTCCAACACTAGAAGTGTTGGATTCATCTTCCGATGCAGAGTCAGATTTTACTGAGCTCTCCGGTGTCACTTGATGACAGTTGTGATTTTCAAACAACACCGGAGATGGCACAGACTTATAATTTGTGGTTTGAGATGGTTCATCAATGATGTGGTCAACTACATATGCAATGTGCTTGTAGCTTTCAAGCTTTTTGTTGACCTTTTCAGCAAAGCACTTGATGGTGGCCATTTCTAACTTAGTGTTTTCAAGTTCATCAATGTAGCTTTTAATTGCCAATTGTTTTAATGAAAGAGTTTTTTTTAAGTCAGAAATGTCCTTTTTGTAATCATCAAGCACTTTGTTGAATGCTATAACTTCCTTGCGAGCAGATTGACAGTTAATCACAGCACTATCACGTTGTACCCGGAGTTGCTTATTTTCTTCTGTCTATCTATTACAAGTGCTACAATACTTATCACTATTAATGTCAGTTGTAGATTCAGAACTTACCTATTTTGGAGGATCTGTCATAGCTATGAGAGCGAAATGAGATTCCTTCCCAGCAAAGAACTTGGAATAGTTGATTCTGGTAAAGGAATCATCCACTATGCATGACTTCCTAGTCTTTAGAAAATCAGTTTCAGCCAGCAATTGATCAATGTCATCATCTAGAGAATTCACTCTGGCTTCCGAGTCTGATTCACTCTCTGAATCTGAATATACTGACTCACTTTCTTTAGGAATATATGTGACTGAGTCAATCACAACTCCCGAACTTTTCTCTTCAATTGACTCCTCAACCTCATTCTCAGTTTCTTCAACTTTCTCAACTATCACCGAATCCTCAATATCAACCTGCTGTGCAACACAAGCTACATTCCCACCAGGTCTTATCTCCTCAACACCAATTTTGATATCAGTCCAGTCAAATCCTTCATCATTCTGAATCACCAAAGCTTGATTTTGATTGTTATTCTGTGGTTGCTCATTTGGTGTAGTGATAGGAATGATAGTTCTGTTTGGGTTATTTGGTGGTTGAGCTTGATTCTGGTTGGGTGTGTTTGGTTGTCTATTTGGGTTGTTTTGAGAGGTGTTTTGTCGGTTTTGGTAATTGTTTTGGTTTTGATAGTTGTTGTTTTGATAAGAAACTTGATTTTGAGATTGGCGGTTTTGATAGTTTGAGTTTAATGGGTTTCTATTACCTTGTTTTGCAGGCTGTGTACACTCTCTCTTGAAGTGACCTTTACCACCACAGTTAAAACATGTGACTTTTTCTTTGTTAAAGCCATATGTGGTGTTTGGTGTAGTGGCCAAATCCGTTCTCCCGGTCTTCTCAATAAACTCAGTTGCTCGCCTCATGATGCTTGCGAAAGCCCATTGTATATCGATAAGCTCCATTTCTTCTTTATCGATTTGAGCATAGTCCTCATTGGTTAGATTGTTATTACCAATTTGACTTGCTACTAAACCGTTATACGAGGCAACCATTGCTGAAACCAATGCAATGTGCTGTTGAGCAACTTCCACCGTGACATTATTCATGTTGGATGTCTCCAACACTACTGGTCTTCGATTAGCTTGATTCATCTGAGTCATGTATTGTTGTTGTTGTGGTTGGTTTGCAGAACACCATGCAGCTTGTTGCATAGGAGAAAATGGTGAAACGAAAGAATTTGTGTATGATTGCTGTGGTGATGGTGTATATGATGGTGGTGTGTAAGATGAGGTTTGAGCTAGGTAGTTGATAGGTTGTTTGGGTGGTTCCATAACACTTGAGACACATGCTATATGAGGAGCAATTGTTCCCCCAAGACTTGAGTTCCCCACAGTAGATGATGTACTAGCATGGTACAACTCTGGGTTTTGAGGAATTTGAGACCTTTTTGCTTTCCTCTTCTCCTCAAGTTCTTTGTTTTCTAGCTTCTGGATAAACTCGTTGATGGTCCAGTACTTGTAAGCATCTTTCTCCTTAAGTACCTCGATGTGTTGATCCCAGTAGGGTGGTAAAGAATCAGCAAATTTATCCACCTAGTCTGACATAGGAATCTGAATGTCATAACTTGACAACTCAGTTAACAAGTGACAGTATCTGGGAGTCAATTCTTTCAGTGTCTCATTCCCAATATAGCTGAAGTTCTCGAATTCTTTCCCCAGCTCTTCCATCCTTAGCCTCCTCGTCTTCTCGTTGCCATCATGACGATTCTTCAGCATGTCCCATAGTTGTTTGGAAGTAGTGCACGATCCAAACTGATGTAGCAAATCATTTGTGATCGCTTTGGTTAGCTGAGAATACGCCTTCTTCTCCACTGCGAATTTTTTCTTCTCGTCATCAGTCAAACTCTCTAGAGGAATCTGCTCACCAGTATTCTCTAACACTGGTGCCACATATCCTTTTGTAATCATTTGCCACGCATCAGTTCCTTCCAATCCCATTCCCTCAAGATGTATCTTGAATTTCTTCTGCCACTGGTTGTACTCCTGCATCTCCATTAGCTTGGGTGGTCTGTTCCCGCTACCTGAAGACAAATCATTGATTAGTGTACAAATAGTATTAGTAGTTTGAGTGTGTACCGTTGTGGCTGCTACACCCCAGTAATCTTCTGCAGGTTGTTGTGAAGATGATGCAACACTCTGAGGCATCGAACTCGTCATAGTTAAGTAGTTAATTGGTTGCGAAGAGTGAGTGTTCGATTTCTGAGCAGCTACTGTCCACAGGTCCCTGGTAAATTGCTGTTGTTGTATTGTACCCGGCCTCGGTGTAGTTGGAAATCCCCACATGTTGTTCACGCAGTTGGAAATACTACACACTTGAAAATTTCACCAAACTGTTTCTACTTTCGCCCTAGGCACCTTCACTTTCGTCCCTAAAGATGACCCGAATGTAGAAAGTAAATGACAATATCCACGTTCGACCAGAATCAAGTCACTTTCGTCCCTCCTTTTTCCACGTTCGCACCCACGATGACCCGAAAGTGGAAATTTTGACCTGAAAGTGAAAATCCAACACAACAAACCTAGGTTCGACCAGTAAATTGCTACTTTCGACCACTAAAATCCCTTGGTTCGACCTAAAATTCCACTTTCGACCCGAAGCTCTCTAGGTTCGACCCATTCATGTTTAAAAAACGGTTACACTTTGAAAAACGGTTATTTTGATCTGAAATTTTCAAAAGTTAATGGATTTTGATGATCTTAATCAGGTTATGATTCGGAAATTATTTGGAACAACTTTAATACTTGGAATTATTGATTTTAACCATGAAAACCTATCCAAATCCTTCAAATTGTATCAAAAACCATTGTTCAATGAAAACAGAGAAAATTTGATCAATTTTGGGTCCAAATCAGTTAAGAAATTATCAATTTGTTGTTGTATGATCTCTATGGCTCTGATACCACTTTGTAAATGAAGAATTTTAACTAAACACAGGAAATCTGATCATACAAGGCACTATTCCAGGTGTGAAAACCCTAGAACAGAACAAAATGATAATCAATGAATCAAAACACACAATTAAGCTTTTCAAACATCATTTTCATAGATAACTTGTTCAAATATTGTTTACATAAGCCTTTACAAGTTAATCTAATCACAATTTCAATCACACAACCTAGAGAGCTTAACTCAGACCTTAACAAACACAAATGACCAAAGTTCTAAGTCTTAAAACAAACTTAACCTATATATAGTATCTGCACTTTCGCCCCCTGTATAGGTACGAATGTGGAATTCTTCCACATTCGTCCTTCCATTAAGCACGAACCAAGACATCTTCAGAACTTCTTCTACCTTCGCCCATTAATCTCCACATTCAACCTTCTGGAACTTCACATTCGCCCATACAAATTCACTAACATATGTTATGATTACAATCCGAAGCATTAGTCGCACATAATGCATCTACAGAATTTAAATCATTTTTAAATGATTAAAAATAGGAAAATTAATAAAAATAAATGTTTTCTGAACCAATAATTTTTATTTAGGTTCATGATCCTTAAAAATAATTTTTCAGAAAATTTGGGATTTAAATCATTAAAAATGAATTTTTAATCAATTAAATATGATTAAAATAATTTAATTAAACAAAAATATGAAAATAAGACATTTTCCAGAAAATAAAAGTGTGGAAATTTTCTTTTTGGTGTCAAGATGTTACACCTAAATTTTTATAATTTTTGGAGGAAAAATGAAATTATTATGAATATTTTAAGATATATATATATATATATATATATATATATATATATATATATATATATATATGTATTTAAAGAAAATAAGAAAATGAAAATTAAAAAGGTAATAGCCCAAAAAGAATTCAAATTCGTATCCAAGGGGACTCGAACCTGTGCCCTTTCTATACATGATACATGCATAACAACTAGACCAAGCCACCAAGTTGTTTATTATTTGAAACAAATATTGTTTTAATCATGATAATACATGTCATCTTCTTCCCCAAATAAACCTCCAAGAACCCTAATCTTAACCCTAAATCTAATAACCCGAATCACTAAAGATTAGGCATCGAATTCATGGGGCTTTTGATCCTGGAACAATACTAAGTAACACGACATAAAGAAATTCGACTTACAATCACGTTTCAGAGCCGAGCACGAGCATGAACAGGCCGGAAATTTTGGTTCAGTTATAAGGCTGCTTGGACGTGTTTTGGACTTGTTTTTCATGGGTTTCGATTGTGTTAAAGTGCAGAAACGAACGAAAGGTTAATTTATTGCAATTATAAATCGTTTAAGAGGCGTTTGGACTTGGTCATAAAGGTCCGATCGGTTACATATGAAACACAGGTTATTGCTCGTTTAATACATGTTTTAAGTCTATTAATCGCTTGGCATTAATGGAGAAACGCTTGGGCGCATTAAAAACGGGTTAAAGTGTTATAAAAACGGGTTCTTGGGTTGGCCGGAAATAATTCCGGTGGCCGGAACAGTACCGTCGGAAAAAACGAGAGTGGAGGGGGAGTTTCAGTTTCTTTTTTTTTAACTTTCAAGATTTGACAGAATTGGTCCCTCCCTAACTAACTAGGTTAGTTTAATTATTAACTTGGTTAATTATTCCTTCTATAAACTTAACCAACTAACCAAAGTTTAACTTAATACTTTTATAAAACTTGAAATTTTTATAATATCCACTCCGAATGACTTTTCAACATACGCATTTGGTTAAAACGTATACCCGATCCATAGTAAATATTAACGATAAAGTTTTAGTTCCCTCTAAAATAAATTTTAAAAACGACGAAACTTATAAGGACTATAATGAAAATATTTGTAAGGCTATTATTGTCAATTAGATGAAAGACGAGGGTGACGGTTGCCACACATGCATACTAGAAAGTCTAAAGCATCCTCACCACTTCGGTAGGATCACAAATCCAAAAGACTGCACGAAAGAATTGTGTAGTCCATCAGTCAGTAGTAAAAGGGCAAACAAGTTCATCAACAGCTATGGATATGGATAATTAAGACATTCCTAATGACCCACCACAAAATAAACATAGTGATCTCATTCCACCAATACCAGATCCACCAATTCCACTACAACAATTTCATCCTACCATAAATCCTAGGCCTGTTAACCCACCACAGAGACAAAACCCAAGGAACCAACAAAATCGACATATCCCGCAAAAGTTTGAGGAAGGACATGTACATACTTGGGATACTGAGTGGGAAGAGGATTATTATTCAGAGCCATATGATGGGAGGTACGCAAATTACAGGGTGGATGATGACTATAATGATCAAGATGGTTTTGACATGGGTTATTGTTACCAGCAATCGTCATAACAAGTTACTTAGGGGAACCGTGTTCAGGGGTGCAGTAATAACAACCATCGAGCTCCACACAGGGCCCCTCAGTTTGATATTGGTAACATGAGAGATGAGGTACAGATTGTAGATTGTGTTCCACAGGTACGATAGAGAGCACCCATTCAGGGAGCTGACAGTCACGTTCGACATGTTATCGTGCCTAATTCTTCAGTTGTAGTGACGCTTGTGGCTAGGAACGGGAGAGCTTTTGAAGTGAGACCCCAGTATCTGGGTCATTTGCCAGAATTCTATGGAAAGAGATTTGAACCCCACTAGAAAAATCAACCCTCATATCCACGGCCGTCGTTCACCCACAACCCGTTGTAAGTCAGAACCCACAAAAATATCACCTCCCCATCATCAGTCGGAACCCAAAAAACCACCACCTCCCCATCATCAGTCGTAACCCTACAACCCGTCGTCATATAGAAGTTAGAACCCATAAAAATCACCACCTCCGTGTCGTTAGTCGGAACCCACCAAAATCACCACCTCCCCGTCATCAGTCGGAACCCACCAAAACCACCACATCCCCGTTATCAAGTTAGAACCCATTAGCCGGAACCCGTCTTCAGTGCCATGACCTGCTAATTAAAATCAAAATACAATAAGATATCGCATCGGGTAGTAAATAAGTTCATGATACAGAGCGGAGGCGTCCTCGAAGATTTGCGTGCACTATCCGAACCGTTAAAAAATATTCCCCTCAATCTTTAATAAATTAAATAACTATACTAAATGTTATGTGGATCGATAGTATAGTAATAAATATAAGAATTGTAAAATAATAGTATTAAAATGAGTGAAATTACATAACGTAATAGACTAGTATCTAACTGACGATTCGTTAAGCTCTCCTAGTATTTTTGCTAGCAAATTAGTGGATCAAGTCTTCGCACTTTATATAATCGATGGTTTCGTTCTTAATAACTATCATCGCTAACACGCTAAGTCTTTCTTGGGACATTGTTGCTCGTAAGTATGATTTCAACAACTTTAATTTTGAAAAACTCCTTTTGCGGATGCCATCGTGATTGAAATGGTCAATAACATTCTCTATGCGCGCAATGCACGCATTTGGCAAATAACATTCTTCTTTCATATGCTCCAAAACATATGGTCACTAAATTTTTGTGTTGTGTCAAATAAGATCAACTCTGAACAGTAAAAGCAATATTTTTTTATTTTTTTATTTAGTAGATAAATAGGAATTGGGCTTATAAATGTTATGGGCTTTGAGTTAATAATATTTAAGTTTTAAATTGATTATTGTTGGACCATGTCACACCACGCCAATGGCGGAAACACGTGGCGCAACGCTCGAAAGTATATCAAAGTCAAGATTAACACAAACCATATTTAATTAGAAAAGATTATTTATTAAGATGTCGAAATTAAGTACTTTGTCTTAAATAAAACAACAACAAAATGTTCGAAAAAAGGGTTTTCCATTTATGTCCCAACCCAATGGTAAATGTAGATGAAACCCTCGACAAGAATCCGACATTCCGAATTCCACCATACTAGCCTCGTATCTTTTCGGAATATGATCCAGGGCTATCACAACGAGTATTGAACCATACGTGGACGCTCAATACATCGAGTAGTGGCTTCTCATGGGGTAAGCGTATGCACTTCCGAGTTAGTCCATAGCCAAACGCAGGCTGGGGCTTGCTTCTCCACTACACTCCGTCATCACAACACTGGCAAACGCTGCCTTGGTCGTGATCAGTGGCCGAAATTTTCGACATTATCGAAAATTAGCAAAGCCTAAGACTTGCAGATGTGCGAGGCAGCCGACTGATTTCGCAATCAGTATGCAACCACATAGGAACTACCAACATTTTCGATTCAGTCGAGGGCTATCGAGCCTTCTAGATAAGAACGCTCAAGCCTCCTAACTTAGCAACGTCGATTTGGTCCTCAAATTGGAGAACGAACACCTGGCCCTCGAAGACGACTGGGGCATGTGTTTGATCAGGAATGACTTACTCACAATAACAACAAAGCAGCACACGGGCCACGAGTCTCATAACTGATCCACACATTGTCCCGTGCTCAAACCGAGCTGGTTTTTGCAGGGGCGCACCCTCGGTCTTCACTGGGTCCTGGGTATAACATTCCTCGTATCATACCAAAAATTTTTCGCTTCGGTAGACAGTGTATCCTTGTACGTCCGATCCTTCGGAAAAACTTTCTGGCGAAGGCATTCAACTCCTATACAAGGAAGGCTTCAACTCCCGTCCCCATCCGATTCGAGGGTTTACGTCAGGTTACTCATATAAACAGGCGTTCGAGTTCTTCTGCGTTCAAACCTTAGAGGTAATGTTAAAGAAGACTCAATGGGTTTGCTAGGAATTTAATCAAGGGATATCGATAAGAAAAACTAAGTCAGAACCTAGAGGACAAAAACAACCAAAACAAAGAATGATCACCAACCTCGGCCCTAGCGCCCACCAAGGTTACTTTGCACCCCAAATTATTATTACGTGTGCACCCGTAATGATAATTTGCGTTGCCAGGTAATCTCGGTGCCCGCTAGTTCCGAGCTTCCTGATCCAGAAACAGAGGATTCATACAACTAAGACATGGACTAGCTTCGTCTTCACAGCATGGGCAACATGGCGACATCCATTAACGTGATAGAGGTTAGTCCTTCCGATCATCCTGTCCACGGGTAAGCGGCTGAGTTCATCGCAGTCCACAGCGTCCTTCCCTCGTGTTGGTACCGGTGATCGATGCAAAAGTGCAGACTAAGGTGAAGCGTGACACGACTTTATTAAAGGCAAAATAACCGTACTACTTACATGAATTAACTAGCCCTAGTTAGAAAATCATATCTCTACACAACATAAACAGTCGTATCCTTACTTTCTAACATTTCATATATTCACACACATGGCTAGTCGGTCGGAATTTCCCCTTGTATAACCCATGTACAATTTTCTTTCTTTTCTAAAAATGTTTCATTGTGTTTTAGTTTGAAAACTTTGTTTTCGAGCAGAAACCGGTTATAGTCTAGATTTTTCAAAAATGCTAGTTCGTTATAACCTTGGCTCTGATACCACTTCTGTCACACCACGCCAATGGCGGAAACACGTGGCGCAACGCTCGAAAGTATATCAAAGTCAAGATTAACACAAACCATATTTAATTAGAAAAGATTATTTAGCAAGATGTCGAAATTAAGTACTTTGTCTTAAATAAAACAACAACATAATGTTCGAAAAAAGGGTTTTCCATTTATGTCCCAACCCAATGGTAAATGTAGATGAAACCCCCGACAAGAATCCGAAATTCCGAATTCCACGGTACTAGCCTCGTATCTTTTCGACACTTAGTTACCTGAAAGATTTGTTTAAAAAGACGTCAATATATAAAATATTGGTGAGTTCACAGGTTTTAGTTCCATAACAACAACATTTCAACAACAACATTATTATTGGAACAAAATAAGTAGTGACCTTTGTAGTGGGTAGCTAACTCCTACAAAAAGTATGACGAGCAATTCCTTAAGCCCATAACCAATCCAAGACTAATAATAATGCCCCGCGAGCAGAAGTTGTTTCTCGGAAAATAACAACTTAGTTTAGAATACGTGCACCCCTGACATACACAGTCGTATAATCGACGCTATCGATTAAGGGTCGGCCTTGTCAGGCACCAATAGTACTATCCAAATATTCGGTTCTCGATTTCAACATTCACAACATACGATAAATGATTACAGTAGCGAGGACTCACCCCGAGTGGCGTACAAACAACAAAACCTAAGTACTCATCATGTCACTTATCACATTTTAACATTTAAAAACATTTTGACATGTAACAACATTTGACAAACATATCTTTCCCCCATAGTAAAACAGTAAAAAGGGGCCGTGATACTCACCTGTAGCATGGCGCGCAAGTAAATGGCAGTGAATATTAAGTCCAAGATCAAACACCTATAAATATCCTAGACGTATAATTACTAAGTCCATAGGTGTGTTTTTCGGCAAGTTGTACATCAAATTCCCGACGCTATTATCTAGTCCAATTCCCCGTTTAATTAAATGTATATCCTAGGTCTGTTGGTGTTATGTTACCCTTGTTATGAGTTACACTTATATTTACGCATTAGTTAACTCGTCTTATTTTATCATCGACTCGACTCACTTTACCGCATGATTACTTTCCCATTAAATAATCATGCTAGGATCTTGTCGATCGACCTTTCATCTTGAATACTCGGTTCGACTCACTTTACCATATATTTATTTTCCCATTAAATAAATATATTAAGATCTCGTCGACTCGATATTATATTTCAATGCTCGTCTCGACTCACTTTACCATACATTTACTTTCCCATTAAATAAATATATTAGGATCTTGTCGTTTCGATATTTGACTTTCAACGCTCGTCTCGACTCACTTTACCATATATTTACATTCCCATTAAATAAATATATTAAGATTTTGTCGATTCGAACGATGTCAAGTTCACATGCTTGTTTTAAACATGAAATCTTTGTGGATTCATGTGTTAGTTTTCTCATGATTAAATTTCCAACACTTAGGAAAGTGTTATGTATTATCACCCAAGTTATATATTTTAGTTCATAAAAAATATATATATTTATTCATTTCATTAAATGCGACCACATTTATATACGTATTTTGTCGGAAGTTATACTACGCATATTTGTTCATCCGTTCCATATTAAGCTTCGTAATATAAATACGTTACACTCGATTACGCATTTATATATATTTTCATGTCCCGAATATTATGAGTCGTGTACATATATTTTGTAGGAATAAATACTTGTCGTCGTAAATGTTATTTTTCCGACGTCCACACTATATATATATATATAGGGGATTGTTAAAATGGAAACCACAAAAAGTTGAGAAAACCTAGTAAACTTCATCCAAACCATCCATTCAAGTTGATCAATGGTCATGATTAAAAGTTAATATTATATGTGTAGAACATGACAAAAAAGGATAGAAAGGTAATTTACACCTTCTTCTCTCTCCATCAAATCAATCATACCTCTCACTCTCTCTTTCTCTCACCAATGTTCTCTTTCCAACATTCTCTCTCTCACTTTTTTGTTGACAAAAATCAGAATTTTAGTTTATTAAAAAACTATTTTATTCATCAATCAGATTCACATATTCATAAAAATTGTTCCAGCACCAGTGTTGTTACGTACGTAAAATCCGTCACGATAGTTTTATATGAATTTAGAAAAATCCTAACCTGTTAATTTTTTTATTACAACATGTTTGTTTTGGTTTTACTGTACCAGCACCAGAGTTGTTGCATACGTAACGAAAGGTCCATATGGTTATTTTTTGATATTCAGTACTTTTAAGATTCAGCCTGTAACATGAAAATTATATTACAATCAAACTGTTCTTGGATGGTAACATATGTTAAGATTCAACAGCCGATATCATTTTTGTTAAAGTAGTACTACATTGCATTACATTACAAAAAAGTTGCAGAAAACATACTAATAAAAAAAGCGATACATCATATTGTTCATCCACCTAAAAGATACTAGTAAAGAAATATATTACATTGAAACTGTATCAACAACAAAACATACAATTAAATATTCATACCCCGCCCATGCATGCAATAACCCCGGCATCCCGCACTGCAACCAACAGTAGCTGACGGCATCCGATAACCATACTTTGCATAAAAAGCCCACTGTTCCTCAATATAACCTATACCCTCCCATTCAGCCCTAATACGCTCACCTCCCGGATACGTGAACGGCAGCACGGGTTTGTTAAGTTTAGGTTCATATGGTTCTTCATATTCAGCCCCTGGGTCTGATTCGTAACCAACCGCCCATTCAGGTGTGTTATTTACATCATCCACATCATCCTCCGGTGTCATATACTCTTCTGGTGGCGGATATTCTTCGGGGAAGGCGTAATCAAAGGCCGCATTCCAATCAAAATCCTCGTCACTTTCAAACCAATCGTCCGACTGGAGTACGGGTATAACCGGTTGTAATGGCGGAATGTCCGGGGCAATGGGGGGGGCGGGGTCATGATCGGCTGCAACAGGAGGGATGACCAAATCTACCGGTGGGGGTGGTTTAGGTACAATTGCAATGTCTGGTTCATTTTGAGGTGGGTCGTGTACAATTGGGATGAGATGGTGACGGCCCTCAAAAACCTCCGAAGGCGGAGTGTTGGGGTTGGAATCCATGGTTTGACAAAAAACAGGACCTGTAACGTATGTTATAGAACAGTAAGTGTTGACATTGGAAATATGAAACAGGGAAAAAAAAACTATTTTCTGTTAATAAAATATAGGTAACAAAAAAAACTAATACATGCAAAAAGCAAAAAAAAAATAATGTATAACTAAAGTTGGAAAAAACACGATTGTTACATGTGTAACAGGTTTTTTTCTGGAAACACATACAAACTGCTGTAGTCTGCACCCAGCATCCATTTTTTGCTGGTATAAAAAACAAACTTTGACTACAAAACAGATACGCTACACACGTAACACCCGACCTTAACAACAGAAGAACACACCGCAAAAAAAATAAAATAACAGAGAAAACACAAATTACAACGTTCTGGAAATTCAAGAAGATAACAAGTACCAAAACATTTTCTGTCTTTAGTTATAGAAAAAGACTATATCAGAAAACACAGACATAGGTAACATAAAAAAAACTCATACATGAGAAAAAGAAAAAAAAAACACAGGCATGGTGCAAAAACACACGATTACTACATGTGTAACAGGAACAGAGTTTGAAAAAACAACACTTATCTAATCTGCAGTGAACAGAGAACAGAGTTTGATATGCTAAAACACAGAAATCATAATATATTTTTGAAAAAAAGTTATGCTACACACGTAACAGTCTAACTAAACACAAAGATTATAAGAAAGTATAGACGATAAAGAAACCAAAACTTAAGCTAAATTCTAACTAAACACAAAGATTATAAGAAAGTATAGACGATAAAGAAACCAAAACTTAAGCTAAAATCTAGATGATAGGGTCCAAAGAGATATAAACCTAAATGACTTTATATTATATTAGTGTTTTTCCATAATCAATAATCCAAAAAAAAAAATCTTTTTCAATGGTTTCAATTACAAAAAAAGATTAATAAAAAGGCTAAAGTTGATTATTATAATATATCTGAAAAGGAATTTAACAAAAAGAGGGGATTTTTCAAACAAGGGGCATTTTTTCTATAAATCAGACATACGTAACATAAAAAAACTCATACATGATAAAAAGAAAAAAAAAGACAGGCATGGTGCAAGAACACACAGGTATTACATGTGTAACAGGAAAAACACAGACAACACTTATCTAACTTGCAGTGAACAGAGAACAGAGTTTGATATGCTACACACGTAATAGTCTAGCTAAACACAAAGATTATACAAAGATATGTCTTCGATTACACTCAGAAAATTTACTATTATTTTACAATAATTCTAAACCTAAATGACTTTATATTATATTAGTGGTTTTCCATAATCATCAATTACAAAAAAAGATTAATAAAAAGTCTAGACTTGATTTCTATAATTTATCAGAAAAAGATTTTACCAAACAGGGGGCATTTTTCAAAAAATAAAAATTCACAATTGTGTTTCTATCAAAAACAGAAGTGATTCAACAAACAAAAAATATAGAAATCAGTTGGAAATAAGATTCAGCCACTGAAATAAGATTCAACAAACAAAGATTTTGATTACAACTTAATAAAAAAATCAAACATAAAAAGCAACATGGAAGGAGATAAAAAAAATGGAAATAAGATTCAGCCACTGAAAAATACCTGGTACTCTCTCCGGTTGTCTTCTCCGGTTATCTTCTCCGGTGGTCTTCTCCGGTGGCCTTCTGCGACGGTGTTGGAGATGACGATGATGGAGGTTGCTGTTAAATGATGCTGACGACGTTACAAGGCTATTGTTCGAGTTTGGAAATCACGATTATGGAGGTTAGATATGAAGAGGATGGTGTTGGTGGTTGAAGCTTCAAAAAAAAAAAAAGCAGAGATGAGGGGAGAGGATAAGGGGAGGGAAAGGAAATTTTGAAATGGGAGAGAGAAAGAAATCTTTATATATGTGGTGAAGGGGGGTAAATTACTAAAATAACCTTGGCTTAATAAACAAATATTAAAGTTTAGGGGTGATGTGGAAGAATGTGGTCCACTTATTGGGTTTGCTTGGGTTTTCTCAAATTTTTGGGTTTTCTCTATACCTTTAGCCTATATATATATATATATATAATTGTACCTCGTTAGTTTTCTAAGGTTACGACAATATATTTCCTATATGTTTGGTAATCTATAATTTTATAAAATCTTATTTTATAAAAATTCATTTTCTTATACAAAGTCATATTTTTGTAAGTTTACAATTTCTTCACAAAACAACCTTGGAAAGTTAACATCTTCCACTTTTTACACCAAACTTTCCAAAGTTACATTTTTAGATTAAGTATGTTCAAGTTATATTTATAAAAGCTACTCAAAACATCATCAAACATAAGCTTATGTGAACTTTATAAAAATTACAAAAATTCTCTAAAAATTTATATAAACTCACGGCATTTTTATAAAATGTATAAATCTTTGTTAAACTTGTAAAAACATATATTATGTCATGATTAGAACCTTAGTTTTCAATATTACTTTAGAGCTTTAACATGTGTTAGATTATGTTAACATTTTTAACTACAAAAACATTAACAATAACACCCACAACCTATGGCCGATATCATAACATATCAACCATCTATTTTAGTCTTGTAACAATATATAAACCATGTGTTAAAAATGTAGTTTCCATCCCTTTGTACAACTTGCTTTAAAACATAAGAAAAATAAGAATATTTAAAGAACAAAAACAAGATTAAAACTTACTACTAGCACAAGGCTGGGGAAGGTAAAAACACTTGATTTTGATGGGGTTTAGTGTGTTCTTCCAAGGGGTTAAGCTCCAAGCTTGATAACACACAATAGGGGTTTGAATGTTGGAGTTTATGGATGATTTCTTGTAGCTTAAAATGAAAAATGAGTGTATGTGTGTGTGTGTGTGTGTAAGGAAGCTCACGGCCATAGTGCAGGATTTTTGAGAGTTGTTATGACTTGTTATAATACTTAAACAACATATCACACCTACATATGCAAGACCCATGCAAGAATCTCTCATACTTCAAGTAAACTAGATTTGACTTCGCGCGCTTCGCGGCGCGTACAATGTTGGTAATCAACCTACACAGTCCTTTTTCTACGCAAACACAGGTCGACAGCTCGATCAAACTGTCAATACACAGGTCGCCAAATGCGTATAGTCAGCTAATGTTCTCTCAGGTGTATGCTAACATGGGTCATCAACTTGCTAATGTCGCGAATTGTGTATAGTCAATCAACGTATACACCCCTTTTTCTACGCCAACAGTTGCAGCAGAAGAGAATCAAATAGCCACTACTGCTGATGTTGCAGCTTGCGCTACTGCTGATGTTGCAGTAGGCTGCGTAGCTGCGGTTGTTATAGTTTGTGCTGCTGCTCTGATCGCAGTTTGCACAGCTCATTTCTTGAACATAAGTAACATACTTCATACCAACTCCAACTATCAACACAAGACCCACTAAACACAAGCAGTTTGACTTTCCAGAAAAGTCAACTGTATTACTAAAAATGCATTTAGTAGCAAGTGGCGTGGAATAGTTTAGACCTCTACCATACCATCAATAGCAACTTACTTTGAAAATTATCTGAAAAAAACTTAAACTTACCTTATTTTGTACCAATCATATTCATAGCAACTATGAGGTATATTACACTGCCATCATTTGTAAGAAAAAATGATAACATGTTGCGACTTCTGGTAATATTGCGAGTTCATTGTTGTGCTTGGTTAAAGGGGACTATAACTATAGTTACTATGATTCCTCCATAAAGAAGACCATGCCACTAACACATATGATATACCTATTTTGCTCCATCTAAGCTAATTATGTAATTAGTTTGTACACATGGAATCCCTTAACATCTTAACCATTGGTTAGTATTGCTAATGGCTCATATCACATTAAAAAAGAAAAGAAAACAACTAATTATAATGTAAGAACCAAGCAAATAATAAGATCATCTACACACAGAAGCCCAGTTTTAATCAAAACTTTATTATGCTATCAATACTTTGTAATGATTACTAACAGGTTAAACACTAATTTGTAACAGAAGCTTTGTGATTAGTGTTATTGATATTTGCTAACCATTTACTTCCCCTAAGTAAATAAGGTAAAGGAACTTGTTTATAGTTTATATAAAATTTATTGTACAGGTCTATAGTTATTTAAATTAGTCAAACACATAGACAACCAAATACCATAATCAAAAAACAATTTTCTTATAACTCTTTGACCCATATTGTCATCATAAATCGAAACATTGTTCTGCAAGAACACATAAAAAACCAAACACTGTAATCACATCACACTTTTCTTATAACTTTTTCACCCATCTTGTCAATAGTAAGGTTAATAAGGTTTGAATTTTCTCCCTGTAACAACCAAGCTTAATAAGGTATTGCGCCACCCAAATTCGGCAGTCAACAACCTGGACTGCGGTACCCTTCGCCATGACTTCTTCTACCAGCTCTAAATACCTTGTCATCAACATAGGCCTACCCCAAACTAAATAATCATAAAGAAAGCCTTAATCTCTAACTGCCCATCTTCCTATTAGTCATCTATCCTCTATCAAATTGAAAACAATTCAAACAACAGTCCAGTATTCCATACACCACACTAACAATCTGGTAACAGCAACACGATTGATCCACTCACCTACCGCATAATGGGAAACAACCAATCAAAAAAATACTCCGACATTCCATTAACCGGTTGTTGCCGGTGGCTTACGTCGTCTTCTTGCGGCTAACCAAACCTGCTATTCACTATATATACTACACAACTCAATTCATCGCAAAACAAACCATTGTCATATGATACATTCATTAACCAGAGTTTCAAATACTACTCCAATAACAATAATGTTCACTTCAGAAAACCTGACAATAATAGAATGCCTAATTCTCTACTTACAAACAGCTCTAAAAAAATTGTCATCAACCAAAATTCTCTCACAAACAGCTGACAACGTTGTTGTTCATAGTCTGACACTCCTAACTACAAACTCAACAACTTAAACATGTCTAAACCCAAACCCATAGCTTAGACGCATAGGCGTTTAGTCGCTTATTCGCTTAGGCATTTAGGCGCTAACGTGTATGATTTTCTTAGGCGACTAAGCGTTTAGGCGCTTCATTCACTTAAGCACCTACTCGTCTAGACGGATAGAAGTTTAATGGCATAGTCGCTTAGACCGACGTTTAGGCGCTGAAAAAGCTTACAAAACAAAACCTTTGTATAAATCCAAAACACAATCATATACCGCATGAACCAACATGCAGCATTAATCCAAAAGAAGCAATCCAAAGAAAAAGTAAAAACAGATTAAGTAAAAACAGAAAGAACACACAAAAATTCAGCAGAGATAAACTTAAAAATAAACACAAAGAAGATAAACAAACATCATATTATTAACAAATAATCTGGAGAAAGTTACAAACCGGAATGTACAAAGGTTAAAAGCAAAGAAAACGACCTGATGTGAAGAACAAATAAAAAAAACGAAACAGCAAATAATCTTGAAAAGCTTATAAACCGGTTGTTTTACTAACCAAAATGACGATCATCTCGCAATTACTTTGTTAAAGAAACCGAACCATTCAATATAAGACAATGAAAACCTTTTATAATCCACCTAATGACAAAAACACGGGTCATTGTTGCGTGTTGGACACGTGGAATACACTAAAGGAAAAAAAAAGCAGGAGAAGGAACAGTCGACCCGGGTCGCACAGCAAACCAAGTGCATAACAAACCACTACAAGACTCACGATTTTCCTTAAACAATATGCAAACAATATATGTCGTTGATACTGATTTAGAAAAGTACTATTCCCCCACTCTTCATTAATACATATATAATCGGGTCACAACTCACTAGATAATGCCATGGGAATGTGGGAAAGGGGAGGTGGTCAAGGGGGCCGGTTCTAGGTGCTTTGGTGGTGGGGTCCACCCACAAAATTTTCATAAAACTTATTTGTGTATTGAGGTGGTATTATTCGGGTGTCGTTCGGGTTTTATTTGGGTTTTAATCACGCATTATTTGGACTTTATATTCATCCCTGAAAACCCTTTAACATACCCTAATTTAAGTGTTGATAAGTTATTTAGGCTTTGGTTGGGTGAAATTACGAGTTATACGCGTATCGGGTGCGATACGCGCACTTTATTCATTACCGGGTGATTTGTATTTTGAGTTTTCAATTATTGTTTTGGAGTTCCAAAACACATAATATTTTATGAAAATACCTTTATTTTATATCCCGGATGTTTGGGATTATTTCCAGATATTTATCTGTTACCGGGTAGTTACCAACGTCCATTCCGGATAAGTACATTTGCACGCGTTTTCGCCGTGCACCTAATTAAACAATTGCATTCCTATGCATCCTATGGGGAATTTTCTATTCTCTAAAAGCCAACATAATAATTTAATATTGCACTTAATTAAAATTAAATATTAATTAATTAATTTGCATTCCTATGCATCCTATGGGGAATGTTCAAGTCATCCGTTACAGGAGTATCCCTGTACGGGGCGAGATATTTGTGCTTCACACAATTATCTCTTTCCTATGTGATCTCGGGTTCACGCTAAGCGTTCTATAATCGCAATATCCTGATCCAACACGACTAAGCGTTTGGACTATCCGATTCATCGCATCTATCGAATTCCTGAAATAGCGAAGCTTAGTGTTAGCATGGATCTCTTCGGTTGAGAAAACCACAAGTCAACAACAACACAAACTCGAATCCGACTTACGGATACATCAAGAATCCTATTAAGCGCTCACAAAAGCATGATCTTAAAGAAAATCACGAGGCCAATCCTGACCGATATTTCCACGCGGCTGGAACATCAAGGTCTGAGTCCATCATGATTTTCAGGCCTAACAGCGCCTTACCAAAGAGATACCCTTAGTGACAACCTATCATCGACTTGAAGTTCTAAAGGCGAGCACGTTATCCGCATAACTTCTCGATCAGTCACGAATCGTTTCCAAACGATCATAGATTTGATAGATTTATAGGTCGTTTCTAGAATAGTGCAGGCCTAGTTACATGTCTTCCCTCGCTTGCCACTCGACGCAATGGAGGTTTAGACTTATGCCATGAAAGGCTTGAACGATACATTCCGAACACTTAAGTGATAACTTCAAGCACACGACAATGTTAGCAACGAAGCGTACGAACTCCGGTTACCGCAAGAATCAACAGTATCAACGTGCAATAACACCGATAGGAAAAGTTCATTCTTTTGGGCCGTTCGCCCGAGAATGACAAGCCATACTCACATCCAACAGAGCATACAAGGCTTGATGCAAGGTCTAGAGAACCTTGCGTTACACGCTACTACAATCCGATATTATAGATATCATCGCCCCGTGCTTAAGTACCACTTCCTCGAAGTATAAATGGGCTAAATATCCTAGTATACCGGTTTTAAGAATGGGTAGGGATTGGGAGGGTTCCGATAAGCGATTAACTGTCACTCGGACCATATCACGATCGGTCTGCATTCCAGGTAATCCTAGTGACGGGAGTCCGTTCCCATCAACGGGTGAGGAATATCCGACTATTGCAGCAATCTGGACGCTCCCAACAATCGATCCCTTCACAGGACTTCTTTGTCTACCCATTTTCTGGTTGAGCGCATTACCTAGGGCTTAACAAATTCAATCGCTCGAACTTGTATGAACAGGCAACCTAATGGTCTGAACGCGTAAAGGCTTAACCTATTCCTTATGTCTTGAGTCATTCATCACGACACTGACCTTTAGCCGGATGGTCCTCAACTATGAGAAAATTTGCCTGTCAAGCGATCAGCAGACAACATTAATGTTTCCAAAATCCTGTCTTCCCATACGACTATGGGTATGTATCCAGGGTGCGGCTTGACTAGCACGGAATATAAGGGTCAATCATTTCCAATGATTGCCACCGGGAAGTCGAAGCTTCCAACAGTCGAATTACGCTACAACAGATGATCCTACCAGATCACAGAACAAAAGACCACATCACAAAATGCGTTGGTTATTACAGGAACGAGGTATACGGAACAAAAGTATCCACTCCAAGCAAGGCTACCCAATACGAGTTCCGTTAAGCATGCCTTAAGGACACGATTCATTCCATCGGTATTGACAATATACTCAATCGATTTCGAGCGGCACTGACCACTCTCTCTCGAATTGACTATTGGAGTCAACACAAGGGTCCCCAAAACAAAAGGAGAACTGAATTTAAACTTTTCAACCCTTCTAAGGCTCCAACACGCTTGGACCGTTGAGGAATTGTGTCAAATTGGGCCATGAATGCAATTCACGTCATGGCGTGAAAATCATAGGCACATGTTCCTCCTTTGGGACTTGACAACCTTATACTCTGAGGCTATCTTCAAAATAGATATGATCGACCAAATGATGGGCAAGATCCAGAATCTTCTCATAAGGCAGATTATTTGGCGACCCAAGTTGTACACTCATGGGTATATAGAGTGAACTTTGAGTTCATCTTGATTAGTCACGCTCTTGACCGCACTGACCTGCTGGTCCCCAGGCTATATATCTTGAACAACCGTAGATAAGGATAGGGAACCCTGCTCCAACGTGAGCAAAGCTCCTAGGTAAGAACTAGAGACATCAACAAGGACTCAAGGTTGAAATGGGCACCACCATTTCCAGGGCAAAGGCACCAACGCCAGGATGGGATGGACCTGTCAACTCAGGAAGGACAACATCAAAGGGAGCCTGAGATGATTATCCCATCAACGATAGGGGTAGCACCCCAAGAAAGAAAGAAAGATAAGGCTACAAGCCATTCAGGACTCATTCTAGGATCTTCAAAGACATCGAGGTTCCAAGAAACGAATTATCACAACAGGGACACCATCAAGTCCACGTCACAGGTGGATCCACTTTGATCATTTCAAAATCTTTAATTTAGTCACCCATCCACTGACAGTTTTGCATTCACCCACAAGACACATCAACTGAGATGATATCCTAATAACCCAATAGGAAGAAAGGGCACATAGTGAGTCTTCTGAGATTAGTCATCCTTAATGGTACAGGCCAGAATGCGGGACGCATTCACTCGACACCTTTAGGATACCGGTCACAATTGAAGTTCACTATCAGATGGACGAGTCTCTCATCATCATATGGGGTTACATTCCGACTTTGGTTGGCGTGGCCAATCAATAGTCATCCCACATGGTGATGGATCACGACATCGGCGGGGTCCCAAATTTCGTAACGGTATAACATCCGCAATGCATAACCCTAAAAGGAAGGTTGCAACATGATTCGGTCAATTGTCTAAATCAATCATCGATTCGGATTACGGAGGACAAGTGTCAACATCATGTTCAGAGCATCTTGTCATGACCACAAAGTGGTCCGTTAAACACCCAACATTCCACATAATCAATCCCATTAGCTTACGGTCCTAATTATGGTTTTTACTAACTTGCCTCCAATGGAAATCAAAAGGTCAATGGTATCAATGGGAGGTTTAGGTGGCGCTTCCACCTCGTGAAGGATAAGGGCAGCACAAATCAACACTCTTACGCAAACCCCAAGACAACACCATGGCTTCCACGACAAGGCAATACAACGGCAAGGCAACACAATGGTGAAACAGCATAACGGCAAGGTAACACGATAGCAGAGCAACAACGGCGAAGCAACATAACGGTAAGGAAAAACGAAGGCAAGGATACCACTAAGACCAGCTCGCATCACGGTGCGTCTCGGCTTACTCATGGTGGCACGATCCTTAACCGTGTCCTCAGCAATGAACCCATTCTCCATGGGCTCATTCATAGGAACGGTTGGATCAATAGGTGCAATCGGCACCTTAGTGGAATGGGAGCGATAGACTCCAAAGAAGAAACTGGCTCGTTCGAACTGAAATCCACGCAGGGAAAAAAAACTATAGACTTGACAGGAGCAACGAAAATGATCAAACACTAACAGCAAGCTCAATAGGGGTTACATAGCAAAACGGCCGCAAACTCAGCAGGAGTCTCAGGAATAACATCATTCATCAAGTTCGGCAGGACCTTTAGAACCAACAACATCTAGCTCAATATGAGCTAAGGGAACAACCATAGCAGGCATAGCAGAGATTAAGGAACGACCTCAATAACGGCCATTGGCTCGGCGGGAACCTTAGACTTGTTGTAGTTTTTAGATGTGTGGCAAATAGGATCCGTAGGACCTTGAAACCAGCCAACATCTTTCCCAATATCAAAGATATTGGTCACAACAAGAATAATAGATAGTAGTGGTGAAGGATCATGATTTATCAAGACGCGTGATTAAATAGACATGATATATACTCTGACGAATCCACCGAGTCGTCCTTCTTATTGGGTCCTACTCCATGTTCCCTTGGCACAAGCATCGACAGTCATCTGATTAAGTGTCTTTCCGTCATCTAAGCGAGGTCGATGGACTTTCTACAAGATTGTCCATGTGGTGAAGATACCAAAGCATGACGAGAGTTTAGACATGACGCATTATCCATAACGAATGGGTCTCGCAAACTCTGTCTACAAACCACCGAGTCGAGGGAACGCAACGTCTCAGTATCTGTAGGGGCTGGGGAAAAACACTTTGCATCAGTTTTCGACTCATTCGATAACTAGTCTCGTCATCGCGACGGGGGTGGCTGACATTCAGCATTGCAACAAGGGCAATGGAATTGTCTTCCCATGGATACGTTTAGTTAAACAGAATAATGTGACCGCTCTCAGCAGTCAACCATTTGATTTTTGAGGGGATTTCAATGTCAGCAGGAGGCGTCTTGAGACATTTGGTAATTTCTGAACACACACTTTATGATTTCGGTTCCCGAAGTGTGGTTTCACTCCCCAAGATTTATGGAGGACTCATACACGCTACACACATCAAACACTCTCAGGCGTTCACCTGCTCGAGCGAGACTACTAAGAATTCTTGAAATAAAATAGACAGGAGAGGGGTAGAGGAGTCTTACGTTGATCTCCGTTTCTTAAGATAGTAGTATGACATAAGCACCAAACTGCTAAGCCTATCACGAATCATCTTTCGGAATATGATCCAGGGCTATCACAACGAGTATTGAACAATACGTGAACGCTCAATACATCGAGCAGTGGCTTCTCATGGGGTAAGCGTATGCACTTCCGAGTTAGTCCATAGCCAAACGCAGGCTGGGGCTTGCTTCTCCACTACACTCCGTCATCACAACATTGGCAAACGTTGCCTCGGTCGTGATCAGTGGCCAAAATTTTCGACATTATCAAAAATTAGCAAAGCCTAAGACTTGCAAATGTGCGATACAGCCGACTGATTTCACAATCAGTATGCAACCACATAGGAACTACCAACATTTTCGATTCAGTCGAGGGCTATCGAGCCTTCTAGATAAGAATGCTCAAGCCTCCTAACTTAGCAACGTCGATTTGGTCCTCAAATTGGAGAAGGAACACCTGGCCCTCGAAGACGACTGGGGCATGTGTTTGATCAGGAATGACTTACTCACAATAACAGCAAAGCAGCACACGGGCCACGAGTCTCATAACTGATCCACACATTGTCCCGTGCTCAAACCGAGCTGGTTTTTGTAGGGGCGCACCCTCGGTCTTCACTGGGTCCTGGGTATAACATTCCTCGTATCATACCAAACATTTATCGCTTCGGTAGAACGTGTATCCTTGTACGTCCGCTCCTCCGGAAAGACTTTCTGGCGAAGGCATTCAACTCCTATACAAGGAAGGCTTCATCTCCTGTCCCCATCCGATTCGAGGGTTTACGTCAGGTTACTCATATAAACAGGCGTTCGAGTTCTTCTGCGTTCGAACCATAGAGGTAATGTTAAAGAAGGCTCATTGGGTTTGCTAGGAATTTAATCAAGGGATATCGATAAGAAAAACTAAGTCAGAACCTAGAGGACAAGAACAACCAAAACAAAGAATGATCACCAACCTCGGCCCTAGCGCCCACCAAGGTTACCGTGCACCCCAAATTATTATTACGTGTGCACCCGTAATGATAATTTGCGTTGCCAGGTAATCTCGGTGCCCGCTAGTTCCGAGCTTCCTGATCCAGAAACAGAGGATTAATACAACTAAGACTTGGACTAGCTTCGTCTTCACGGCATGGGCAACATGGCGACATCCATTAGCGCGATAGGGGTTAGTCCATCCGATCATCCTGTCCACGGGTAAGCGGCTAAGTTCATCGCAGTCCACAGCGTCCTTCCCTCGTGTTGGTACCGGTGATCGATGCAAAAGTGCAGACTAAGGTGAAGCGTGACACGACTTTATTAAAGGCAAAATAACCGTACTACTTACATGAATTAACTAGCCCTAGTTAGAAAATCATATCTCTACACAACATAAACAATCCTATCCTTATTTTCTAACATTTCATATATTCACACACATGGCTAGTCGGTCGGAATTTCCCCTTGTACAACCCATGTACAATATTCTTTCGTTTCTAAAAATGTTTTATTGTGTTTTAGTTTGAAAACTTTGTTTTCGAGCCGAAACCGGTTATAGTCTAGATTTTTCAAAAATGCTAGTTCGCTATAACCTTGGCTCTGATACCACTTCTGTCACACCACGCCAATGGCGGAAACATGTGGCGCAACGCTCGAAAGTATATCAAAGTCAAGATTAACACAAACCATATTTAATTAGAAAAGATTATTTATTAAGATGTCGAAATTAAGTACTTTGTCTTAAATAAAACAACAACATAATGTTCAAAAAAAGGGTTTTCCATTTATGTCCCAACCCAATGGTAAATGTAGATGAAACCCCCGACAACAATCCGACATTCCGAATTCCACCGTACTAGCCTCGTATCATTTCGGCACTTAGTTACCTGAAAGATATGTTTAAAAAGACGTCAATATATAAAATATTGGTGAGTTCACAGGTTTTAGTTCCATAACAAAAACATTTCAACAACAACATTATTATTGGAACAAAATAAGTAGTGACCTTTGTAGTGGGTAGCTAACTCCTACAAAAACTATGACGAGCAATTCCTTAAGTCCATATCTAATCCAAGACAAATAATAATGCCCCGCGAGCAGAAGTTGTTTCTTGGAAAATAACAACTTAGTTCAGAATACGTGCACCCCTGACATACACAGTCGTATAATCGATGCTATCGATTAAGGGTGGGCCTTGTCGGGCACCAATAGTACTATCCAAATATTCGGTTCTCGATTTCAACATTCACAACATATGACAAATGGTTACAGTAGCGAGGACTCACCCCGAGTGGCGTACAGACAACAAAACCTAAGTACTCATCATGTCACTTATCGCATTTTAACATTTAAAAACATTTTGACATGTAACAACATTTGACAAACATATCTTTCCTTCATAGTAAAACAGTAAAAAGGGGCCGTGATATTCACCCGTAGCATGGCGCGCAAGTAAATGGCAGTGAATAGTCTGTCCAAGATCAAACACCTATAAATATCCTAGACGTATAAATTACTAAGTCCATAGCGTGTGTTTTTCGGCAAGTTGTACATCAAATTCCCGACGCTATTATGTAGTCCAATTCCCCGTTTAATTAAATGTATATCCTAAGTTTGTTGGTGTTATGTTACCCTTGTTATGAGTTACACTTATATTTTCGTATTAGTTAACTCGTCTTATTTTATCATCGACTCGACTCACTTTACCGCATGATTACTTTCCCATTAAATAATCATGCTAGGATCTTGTCGATCGACCTTTCATCTTGAATACTCGGCTCGACTCACTTTACAATATATTTATTTTCCCACTAAATAAATATATTAAGATCTCGTCAACTCGATATTATATTTCAATGCTCGTCTCGACTCACATTATCATATATTTACTTTCCCATTAAATAAATATATTAGGATCTTGTCGATTCGATATTTGACTTTCAACGCTCGTCTCGACTCACTTTACCATATATTTACATTCCCATTAAATAAATATATTAAGATTTTGTCGATTCGAACGATGTCAAGTTCATATGCTCGTTTTAAACATGAAATCTTTAAGGATTCATGTGTTAGTTTTCTCATGATTAAATTTCGAACACTTAGCAAAGTGTTATGTATTATCGCCCAAGTTATATATTTTAGTTCATAAAATATATATATATATTTATTCATTTCATTAAATGCGACCACATTTATATACGTATTTTGTCGGAAGTTAAACTACGCATATTTGTTCATCCGTTCCATATTAAGCTTCGTAATATAAATACGTTACACTCGATTACGTATTTATATATATTTTCATGTCCCAAATATTATGAGTCGTGTACATATATTTTGTAGGAATAAATACTTGTCGTCGTAAATGTTATTTTTCCGACGTCCACACTATATATATATATATATAATTGTACCTCGTTATTTTTCTAAGGTTATGACAATATATTTCCTATATGTTTGGTAATCTATATTTTTATAAAATCTTATTTTATAAAAATTCATTTTCTTATACAAAGTCATATTTTTGTAAGTTTACAATTTCTTCACAAAACAACCTTGGAAAGTTAACATCTTCCACTTTTTACACCAAACTTTCCAAAGTTACATTTTTAGATTAAGTATGTTCAAGTTATATTTATAAAAGCTACTCAAAACATCATCAAACATAAGCTTATGTGAACTTATAAAAATTACAAAAATTCTCTAAAAATTTATATAAACTCATGGCATTTTTATAAAATGTATAAATCTTTGTTAAACTTGTAAAAACATATATTATATCATGATTAGAACCTTAGTTTTCAATATTACTTTAGAGCTTTAACATGTGTTAGATTATGTTAACATTTTTAACTACAAAAACACTAACAATAACACCCAATACCTACGGCCCATATCATAACATATCAATCATCTATTTTAGTCTTGTAACAATATATAAACCATGTGTTAAAAATGTAGTTTCCAACCCTTTGTACAACTTGCTTTAAAACATAAGAAAAATAAGAATATTTAAAGAACAAAAACAAGATTAAAACTTACTACTAGCACAAGGCTAGGGAAGGTAAAAACACTTGATTTTGATGGGGTTTAGTGTGTTCTTCCAAGGGGTTAAGCTCCAAGCTTGATAACACACAATAGGGGTTTGAATGCGGGAGTTTATGGATGATTTCTTGTAGCTTAAAAATGAAAAATGAGTGTGTGTGTGTGTGTGTGTGTGTGTGTGTGTGTGTAAGGAAGCTCACGGCCATAGTGCAGGATTTTTGAGAGTTTTTGAAGTTGTTATGACTTGTTATAATACTTAAACAACATGTCACACCTACATATGCAAGACCCATGCAAGAATCTCTCATACTTCAAGTAAATGGGGTCACAACTCACTAGATAATGCCATGGGAATGTGGGAAAGGGGAGGTGGTCAAGGGGGCCGGTTCTAGGTGCTTTGGTGGTGGGGTCCACCCACAAAATTTTTATAAAACTTATTTGTGTATTGAGGTGGTATTATTTGGGTGTCGTTCGGGTTTTATTTGGGTTTTAATCACGCATTATTTAGACTTTATATTCAGCCCTGAAAACCCTTTAACATAGCCTAATTTAAGTGTTGATAAGTTATTTAGGCTTCGGTTGGGTGAAATTACGAGTTATACGCATATCGGGTGCGATACGCGCACTTTATTCATTACCGGGTGATTTGTATTTTGAGTTTTCAATTATTGTTTTGGAGTTCCAAAACACCTAATATTTTATGAAAATACCCTTTATTTTATATCCCAGTTGTTTGGGATCATTTCCAGATATTAATCTGTTACCGGGTAGTTACCAACTTCCATTCCGGATAAGTATATTTGCACGTGTTTTCGCCGTGCACCTAATTAAACAATTGCATTCCTATGCATCCTATGGGGAATTTTCTATTCTCTAAAAGCCAACATAATAATTTAATATTGCACTTAATTAATATTTAATATTTAATATTAATTAATTAAATAATTTGTACGGAATTACGTCAATTTTGCCGGTTGTCACAGACCCAACGTTTGAGTGTTAAATAAGTTTTCTACTTTAAAAATACACACACACATATATATAAGAATTTTATAAAAGAAATCGTGCCCTCGATAAAAATGGACCCAAGCTGGGTGGCCTCCCTGGCTTGGGCCAAAGCCGCCCCTAATACCGAGATATGTCAGGATGCATAACGTTCAGTAATATAGGATCTCAATTCATAAAATTTACCCTAACAATAATGTAAACACTATATAAAATCAAATTAACAACAAAAGTCATTTTGCTTAATAAATATGAAAATATAAACATAAAAACATAACTAAACAACAAATATCCATCCATAATGTTGATCAGTTCTGTAAGTATGTAATCGAAAACATAAACATGTATCTGATAGATCCATGAGAGCTGCGACTGATGTCGCAGAAGACATGAGGTCGACATACTTGTCAGTGGATTCGGGTTCCCTTTAAGGTATGCAGTTCTGATGGTTTATGTGTTCTTGAGTTATGAACACATTGAGAGAGATGAGAGTAATAGGGGACGGCTACATTACAGGTTATAGTGTTATGTTTTTTGTGTGTCAACCCTAATCTCATAATACCTCTCTATTTATACATACTCGGGGGACACCCTAATAAGGCCCATCTAATGATAGTCTGCACATCAAAGACATATCTGTTATTAGGCTTAGGATAATCTTAATAATTGATCATCATAATATAAATGATTATAATGACTATCGATAAATATACAAACGTTACTTATATTTATTCCAACAAACACTATATAAAATCAAATTAACAACAAAAGTCATTTTGCTTAATAAATATGAAAATATAAACATAAAAACATAACTAAACAACAAATATCCATCCGTAATGTAAAGTTAAAAAAGGCTCTCGTCGGCATTCGGCATATATAGGTCATTGAGAACCGTGAGAACAACACAACATAAGAATTGGTTTAAATACAAGTTTGATTAGGAAATGGTAACAACTTTTTCCTATTTAATCAATGGTTCTCCATTGCAGCTCCACTTGAAGAAGATTGCATGTGTTAAGTTGGTAGGACTCGTTGGTCCGTTTCTTGTTAATCACATCCGTGAGGTTTATATCGACGTGGCCAAAGGATCCCTATCGAAAAAAGGCATTAGTTGTGTTTGTATTAAATAAACGTCTAGTCTAGTAATAAAAGTTAATTAGGATCGTCGTACCTTTCTATGCAAGTGTCCCATCACCGAATCATCATTGAATTCTAAATGCAAATATTCATCGATTGGTGGCTGGTCTAACATAAAACTAAACTCTTGTAGCCATGTTGGGCTGTGGGTATTCATCATATCCTACAAGAAACAAATGGAAAACCCAAGAAATGTAAGTGTGTTGCGAAAATTAATTAAGAATATATTCAGTTCAAAAGTTAAAAAACAAACCGTGGTTTTTCTTTGTTGGCCACGGAAAAGCAAAGTAACGGATGAACGTTCGTATGCCTCTTGACACCAGGCGCGCTGAATTACGATGACAAGCAATCCTCCATCCTCAGGCGTACCTATAGGTGCCTGTTGAACTGACCTACTTATAGAGGGAATTTCGTCATGTGCTAATGGTTTGAACAATAGTTCAACTTTGAAATATCCTTCGACGTTACATATAACATTCGTTACACGAAAACTACCAGTCTGTTGAGTAAGATCATATTTCGGTGTTATCGAAGCTACTCCCACATTACGATGCTCGTTTACCTACAACACAAAGAACAATATTTGTATACATTCCATGTGTATATCTACGTGTATTATAAAGTTGTTTAGAAAGTATCATTACATACCGATTCCACTGTGTTAACAAATAGATTTAGACATTGATCATTAAAATTTGTCACATATAAAGTGGACACTTCATTCCATTTAACTTTAAGCGTCTGTGGTTGATCAATAACGGAATATACATCGAGTATCAAGTAATGATTCGGAGCATCTAAAGGATTTATACTTCCATCGTCCATTTCCCTAAGTACTTTCACATGCAAGAGTCCTGCGACCATTCCATCTGCCTTTTCCTAAATAAAACAATCATTTGTTTGTTAACATATTGGTATCCATATCTGTATTAAGGGTCTATTTGGTATGTGGTAATGGAATGATGAGGGAATGGAATAGACAAGGCCACAAGGGAATGGAATGGACAAAGGAATGAAATGGATGATTACCATTCCATGGTCTTTTTTTTGGTTATCACGTAAGAATGGAATGAATCATTCCTTTGTATTGTTTGGTAGGTAGAAAAAGATTTAGGAATAAAACCACCGATGGTGAGTGTTGGCGATGGGGATTGATAGTGGCTGCCGGCGACGGCGGAGGTGGTGGCGGAGGTGGTGGTGGTCGGTGGGTGGTGGCGGGTAGCGGCAACGGTGGTGGACAATGGCGGCGACAACGATGGATGGTGGTGGTCAGTGGGTGGCGACGTTTGGTGGTTATAGTAGCGGTAGCGGTGGTGGTGGTCGGTGGGTGGCGACAAGGAGTGACGGGGACAGTGAGTGGCGGCGGCGGTGGTGGTCGGTGCGTGGCGGCGGTCGGTGACGGAGAGTGTCGGTGGTGGCAGTCGGTGCTTGGTGGTGGGTGGTGGAGGTGGCGTTTTGTGGTGGTTAGTGACGGAAAGTGTCGGTGGTGGCAGTCTGTGCTTGGTAGTTGGTGGCGGTGGTCGGTGGTGGTGAAGGTGGTGGTTGGTGGTGGGTGGCGGCGGTGGTGGCAGTGGTAGGTGATAGAGAGTGTCGGTGATGGCGGTAAGTGCTTGGTGGTGGGTGGCGGTGGTCGGTGGTGGAGGTGGTCGATGATGGCGGTAGTCGGTGGATGGGGGTGGAGGTGGTCGGCGACGGAGAGTGGCGGTGGTCTGTGGTGGAGAGTGGCGGTGGGGGTCGGTGGGTGGCGATAGTCGGTGGTTGGTGGTGGTCGGCGATGGCGTCAAGTGGTGGTGGTGATGGGTGGTAATGGTTGAGGTGGGTGGTTGTGGTGGTGGTCGGTGCTGATGAAGGGTGACATGGGGAATGGAATGGAAAAAAAAACAAGGGGGATGCATGGAATGAATTTTGGGGTTTTTAGAGGGAATGGAATGGAGGAGGTAATGGATGATTCCATTACCTTGAGCAACCAAACACCTTTTTTGTCATTCCATCGTAATGCTCCATTCCGTTCCACATTTCATTCTTGCATACCAAACACTATCTAATTCTTGCCATATGATCATACAGTCACACAAAACTTACTTGAATATCTAGAGCACGTTCAAGCTCGCTTACGATCTCTATCGTTGATGGGCGTTCTTTGCGCTCTCTGCTTAAACACCGGTACGCTACATCCGCTAACAACTTCAAACTAGTGGTATCTATTTTACCCTTCATATTACTATAAACAAGTTCACTTATTTTGTTTTGCTCATAGTACTCTCGCACCAGTCCTACTAAAGGCGGTAGATCCTTGTTGCCATAACATAACCTTCCACATAAAACTTCAAACAACACGACACCAAAAGAGTAAACATCTGACTCTTTTGTTAGGACCCCTGTCTCGAGGTACAACGGATCAATATACCCAAGCGTGCCTGCAGGGCTGGATATCATATACGTGAATTGATTGTTTGCAGGAGCAAATTTGGAAAGGCCGAAATCTGAGATCTTGGCATTCCAGTGATTGTCTAATAGGATATTAGAACTTTTGATGTCACGATGCACTATTCTAAGTAGAGTCTTAGCAGGGGTGTGAAGGTACGCGAGTCCACGAGCCGCCCCAACACATATCTTAAGTCGTTGAATCCACGACAGATCGTCGCTGGCGAGATAAGAATCTAGACTTCTCTTTGATAAATACTCGTACACGAGAATCTTCTCATGTTGATCGTCACAATAGCCTAAAAGTGATATAATATTGTCATGTTCGTATAATTGAAGTGTCATGACCTCCTTCCAGAACTCGGGACCTCCTTGCATTGATGCACGATCTAATCGCTTCAAAGCAACTATGGCCTCGCCCTTTGAATGAACAAGTTCTCCCTTGTAAACTCTTCCGAATCCTCCACGCCCAATGCAATTGTCATCAGAAAAGTTGTTTGTTGCTGATTGTATAGCTTCCAGTTGTATTTTGAGGTGTTGAAACTGGTCTATTTGAGACATTATTTTGATGGTTGAAGAGAAAGGGGTACCAAGAATAACAAAAGGTTCAAATTTAGTGTTTTTAGTTCGAGAACTTGAAGGGGAACTGGTGTATTTAAATAAAGATAAGCTTATTAGTGCGTTTTACACAGATAGACTTCCTTTGTTTCGGAAAGGAATTTGTTTATTTCTTTTTGGATCATCTAAGGATTTATTTTTAGATTGAGAGGTAGTATACTCTCAGAAGAAGCAACTTATGGTCGTCATCATGCTTACGTTGAAGGGTTTTTTTATTGCAACAGATCAGTTTAATACGGTTAGGTATTATTTTACAATCAATAATTAGCTGTACTACATGTGGTGAGAAGTTGACAAAAATAGTAAGCTCGTTTTAATATTGTGTTGAAATTGACGTTATTATATATTACTAGCAGGGAACCCGCGCGTTATGACGGAGTCGACAATACAGGGCGGAAACGTAATTCAAACCTTAAAACGATTAAAAGAACCAACATGTAAGGTGTATGTTTGTGTATGTGTCAGCACATGTGCTTAGTAGTGGGGTAATTTTTTAAAGGCTACAAGAAGACATGATAGCATGTTGCGTTTCATATACCATATGCAATTTGACATACATGCCAGTAAAAAAACTGAAGTAGCAGTTTGACTCATTAGTAACTATTATTATACTAATAGTCCTACTCAATATGTTGAAAGTGTCAAATCTTGAAAGATTGCCAAGGAGAAGAAATCACATTAAGAGGAGGTTAGAACGGCTCATATGTAATCAACTTACAAAGACGCATACCCATAAGTTTTTCCACATGACAAAAGCAATGCAATAGAACTGCTAATTAAGTGAACCATAAATTTCTATCAGTGGCATCGGAAAGTGAAAATGAAAGTTAGGTTAGTTGAAAATATTCCACATAAGACATCCCAACCCGAGAACTTTATAGACGTGAACAGATTGGTTTTTTTCTAGGACCGAACCGGTTTCTGTTCGGTTTAGCCTTCGTTTCGCCGGTTTGAAAGATCGGTTTCGGAGTCCGGTTTCGGTCCGGTTTGGGTTCGTGAACCAATTCATGCGCACACTATTTTTTTAAGAAAAAAGCTTCACAATTTTTTTACCTAAAGTGACTTTTGTTAATTCTAACAATCTTTTAACCTGTATATGTATATATTTATATGTGTAGAAACATTTTTGTATAATTTTGTTATATATAAATTTTTTATGTAAAATTGCAATTTTTCTAATAAAATGTGGTAATTACTTAATTTTGTTTGATACCATTCTCAAATGCCTTATAATATAATAATATAGATTATAGATTATAGATTATAGATATAGATTAATGGTAATTGTAGGTTATGATAAAAGAATATGTACAAGTAGGTTTTGCATGAAGGGTAGCAAGGGAAAAAGTTACATGACATTTGGGTTTTAAGCATGAGACTTTTCTTATGTCATCTTAAAATGTATGTAAAATTACATTTGTAGACATCCCTCCTACTTTATAATGTAGTATAGATATAGATTACGTTGTTTAATTTTGTTATATAACAAGAGAGAAAACAGGGAGAATCATTTCATTCATCTATGCAATATATCCAACAAATGTCAGTACCAGTGTACTGTACTATAATGCAGTGATAGCGATATTGGTGAGCAATGATAGAAGAGTAGGAGAATTTTGTGTTCGATTATTGAGCCAAACGGGTTTTACCGGTATTTTCACCGCCATGTCGAACGGGCAGGTGGGTGGGTGAAGAAACAATAAGTATGACGGTGGTTAATACTAATCACCGTGTGGTTGCACGCGCTTATCAGGTGTTGCTTGTTGCTTATCAGTTGTTATCCTTGCGCGCTGCGCTGCCTGGCTTGTTGGCAGCGCGCGAATGGATCCTTATGCCATAGCCTGGCGCGAGGATCCTGTCTTATGGGGATAGGGGCGCCTCCTCCACTTGGATTAGGCTCCCTATCCCTTCAGTGGGTTACCAGGTTTTCCCCAGAATTGGTGTTGGACAACTGATCGATGTCGTTTGGTTGGTCAAAAATAATAAAATAAAGTAGTAAATGGAAGTCGAGTCGTCTCACAGGGAATTGGTGGAAAGAATAGTTTTAACTGAATTAACAGATACTGAAAGGAAAATTGTGATTTAGACTGATTTTAATTTAAAAATAACCTTAGAATTTGGTTTGAAAACAAGGATGAGAAAAGTAACCTCCTCCAAAACTTAGGTTCTAGATTTCACACAAAATTCAGTTAATTAATTGGGAACCACATAGACATGGTTCTGAAAATTGGTTAAGTAGCAATTAAAACAAGTTCTTGTCATTAAACAATGTTAATCACCAAATTTATAAATGTCAAGTCAACCCCCTCTAGTCACCCAACCCGTTTCTAAGTTTCGTCATCAACCAAACGTAATAATAAAGAGAGATTTAAAAAAACAAATAACTAATAACTCAATCAGATTTAAATGTTTGTCATCACCAATAAAATGAGATCCAATCCAGAAACTAACTGAATAAAGTGTAAAACCTATACGAACCGTCTGTCTAGAGAATGTCACAAAAGATTTAGCCTTACATGTTGGTCGCGTGCACACCCAAAGTTGTGTTGAGACCTCCTACCATGAGACCCCAATGTGCTTCTGCCCAAGAAAAATAATAATAATCCTCTACTGTTGTGCGATGTGCTCTCTTTCAAGCTGCCGTCATGCGTCCCATTTAATTCCAAGCAATTACCCAATTGTAGTGGGCCTCTAATTCTCTCACCCGGGCTACGAGATAAGCTAACTACATTAACAAATAACCTATTATTAACTCTATATTTAGTAAGTTTCTCTTTTTTTTTTGAACGGCAAACTTCAATTCATTAATCACCCAAAATATATACAATTATTTTACAAGCAAGGTGCTCAATAGAACAACATAACCACAACTACACCTATCAATTACACATCAAATACTTTCCATTTATCCCAATCCCATTGATGATTCTTCGCCCGAGCTCGTAACCATATGAAAGCTAATGACTTGATATCACCCAATATTCGATCTAAGTTCGCTCTAGTACCATTAAAAATCTTGTCATTCCTTCCTTTCCATATCGTCCAACACGAAGTTAGAACGACCACTTGCAGCGCCATTTCCTTCACTTTTCCGAACCCGTTATTTCTATGCATTTCCAGAAGGTCTTTGAACGAGAATGCAAATATCGGCGGTATTTTGCACCAAATGCTTATCTTATGCCACATATTAGCCGCTATAAAACAGGATATAAAGAGATGGTCCACCGATTCAGCCGCGTCTCCGCATAACTCACAGGTTGTAGGTCCAGGAATGATGTTTCTTTTCACAAGAGCATGTTTGGTCGGTAGTCTTTCCTGTTCGGCCCTCCACGCAAATAAGTTAACCTTCTTCGGCACCCACTTGCTCCACAAAAATGGATAATAAGGAACCGCAGAGGCTGACAACAACTTACGCATTGAGGAAACCGAAAACCCATTTGCAGGGTCTGGACACCAGCCCCATTCGTCTTCCGATTCAGAGAAACAGCAGCCCCGCAGCAGCTGTTCGCAGGCCTGCAACTCCTGTAATTCAGCAGCCATAACAGGCCCTCTTTTCCAGTCCCAGTTTCCACCCAGACGCCCATTATCAGTAACAGAACAACGGACAGCGACAAGGCAGTTTTTATCTTTCTCGAGTACAAACAGAGCCGGAAATAACCTCATCAACGGGACATTCGAGCACCAAGAATCTGTCCAAAACCTGATCGCTGCACCATTGCCCAATTTACCCCTTATTAATTCATCCGGTTGCACATTGATCTTCTCTAGCTCCTTTCACATAATCAACTATTGCAATATGTACAAGTGGTCAATGCGTGTTTTATTTTGGATGTACAAGTCTTCATTCCTTATAAGTATTTCATCATCTGCATTCTCTTTCCTCATTCTCTCACCATGCCATCTTATTTTCTCGCTCTAGATTTCGATTTCCAGCTGAACTACCGGCCTTCTTTCTTCGTTTCTTCGTTTCTCCGTCGTATGCTTTTCTTCTCTGCGCCAGTGAGGTAATTTTTTTTCTCTTCGCTGTAGAGTGTTGATTTTTTTTCCTGTATGCGCTTGGATGTTGAAGATTTAGTTCTTGATTGTTTCGTTTGTAGGTGATATGATTTTATTGAGCGTCTTTCATTTTGTTTTTGGTTTTTCCTTATATGTGATGTGTGTTTTTTTGTTATTTTTTGATGTTTGTATCATATGAAGTTGTTTTTTTTCTATGCATTCCAAGTGTTTGTGTTATTGCTCCAATGGTAATTTTTTAAATGCTTGCTTAAGAAATTTTTTGTTGGGCTGAATTGCTTTGTAAGGGTTAAAAATGTGCTGGGGGTGGTTGTTTTATTTGATAAAGGTTGTAAACTTGTAATTATTGTTGTTTCATTGGGCTTAATTGGTTTTTGTTATAGCAGGAGTTTTTTTTTTTTTTTTTTGAAATTTGATGGTTCAAAAGTCAAAAAATAAAAATAGAACAATGTAAAGGTTCATACCACATTGCTTATTAGTATTTTTTTTTTAAGAAAACATCAAATGATGGTTCAAAAGTCAAAAATTAAAAACAGAACCATGTAATGGTTCATACCACACTGCTTAAAAGCTCAATAAAGAACTTAAGAAATCGGGTGGCTATAATTACTATTGATTTTTATATCATGTATTGCTTTGCTTAGTTCCATACCCGGATATATAGTATATGTTGGCGTGCTATGAATGATGTGTTTAGCCAAGTTGTTTTTTTAAGATATGTTTTTAGCGGGAAATTTATGATAACATTTGAATGTTGAATATAATTTTTTGTATTAATTTTTTTTTTATATTATGATGTATATGTGACCAAAAAAGGAGTATAATATTTAAATATTTTTGTGTAATTTTGTTGAACTACCCGTAGGCTGCTAGGTTCGTTAGTGTTTTGTTGTCTTGGTTTGTTTTGTTATTGTTAGTTGTTCAGTTGTTGTCTTTTTTTCAATTGGTTCAGATAGTTGCGTTGCTTTTACGCTATTTTGGTTAAATGATGGATGTTGATGATTCTTTCGTGTTGTTATCATGGATTTATGTTATTTTTTTTCCCACTGCCATCATTTTTAGCTGTAATTATAACTGGTTATAAAGAGAGATTTTATTGTTATTGTTGATTATCTGTTGGTTACGCTGATGTAAGGAACGATAGATCAGTTAAGGCTTAATTGCATGCTTTTATGTTGTTGAAAATTATAGTATCAGTATGCTTTTTGTTTAGGAGGTCATTCTTTGGTGTATAAAGTAATTCAGCCTCCCACCAGCTACATTAATGTTAATGTTAAAAGATTTACTTAAATGATATGTCATTGAAAAGAAATCATGTCATCTTAACCCTCTAATCGTCTCTATATGCAAGGTGCTGCAATCCATGGCACCGCTAAGGATCAGAAAGTTAACAGCCTTCGAACGCGTCAACAACCCCAAAATCCCAGCCTACTACTACTCCTTTGTAGCATTTAGGGGGTGTTTGGGATTGATTACTCAAAACAGATTATGCGTTTTGGAAAAGCAGGGGTGGAGCTGCTTATGGATTATTGCGTTTTGGTAGCCTAAAAAACTGATTATGTGCGTTTTTAAAACGCAATCCAAACACTAAAAACTGATTATCTGCGTTTTCAAAACGCAATAATCTAAAAATCAGATTCAAAAAGCAATCCCAAACACCCTCTTAATGACCTAGAGAGCCGAACAAAAACCCCAAAAATGCAAACAGGTAACTAGAAATAAATACATTTAGATCACAGAATCTGGCATTACTTCAGCTGATTTTTTTAAACCTGAAATGCAGATTACATTGGCAAAGTCGAAGACACCTACACTAGACCAACAGGAACAGGAAAGAGATTGCCAAGGATTCTGATAAGAGACGAAAGGTTCTTATCTCTGGCTATATGACTTAGTATTAATCAGACGAAAGGTTTCCAACGCTTACACGTTAAAAAATTTGCAGGAGCATTACCACACCCCAACATGATCACAGTTGCTGAACTGATATCAAAGACAAAAGAAGACAAGACATCAAATGGCTGATATACCTGCCTAGCAGAGGTTAAAACCGTGCGTTCAGACCGCACTTGGTACTACGTAGTCTGCTCCATATGCAATGGAAAAATGCACGTCAAAAGAGGACCACCCTGCAAATACCTGTGTGAAGACGACAAGGAAGGTTCCCCAAAATTCATGTAAGGGATCTAACATTACCGATTTAATTGTTTAAAATACTGAATTAAACGTTTGAGATAAACAAAAACTAATCCATTTTCTTTGCCAAGGTACTGTGTGAACGCCATCATAACTGACAAAATTAATGAAGCAGGCGTAGTCTTTTTCAATGAGGCAATGACAAGCATTATGAAGATTACATGCAAGGAGATGGTCACGACTTACAGCTACAACGACCCACACAAAAGACCAAACAAGTTGCTAGAGATTATCGACAGCCCAAAAATCATGACATTAACAATCACACCAAACTGCACTATAGCAGTCAACACAGTCGCAGATACAGAACCATACCAGCTTCCACCAGCAAATTAATGCTCCAATGCCTGCAGCGCTACCACCAATTACCCCAGTTAAACGAGCATACAATCCAAAAAGAGGTAATGATTTATAACACACAAAACAAAAGAAAACATATCATCACTAATTTAATAATAAAAAACAGGAAAGCATACATAGGCAAGGAGCTAAAGAACCGGCAACCGTACTTTTAGCTTCAAGCAGCTACAAATGTTGTTGGTACTTACTTTTGTAAGAAGATGGACAAGGCGCCGATGATTCTGATACTGTAATAGCTAAGGCTGCTGATGCAGGAAACATGCATGATATCCATAAGTAATAAAGTTGAATCCACGACTTAACGGAAATAACGGTTCCGCCGCGAAGCGCGGCCTAGCCATCTAGTTATACATATAATTAAAATATCATGTATGTTTGATATAAAAACATCATTTTATATATATCTTTACTTAACCCATATATTAAAGTAATATATTTTGTTATAATATTAATACGTTTATAACAAAATAATATTCAATAAAGTATAGCTAAAATACACCGATCGAACACTAAAATATATACAAAACTAACATATTAACAAGGTGTGTTCAAGAACACATCACACCCCACACTTATTTTTTTAATCTCGAAAAAATAATAATTAAAACCAGCTCAAGACATTATCATAGACAGCACCCCAGTCGCCCCATCATACCTTAACTAAGGTCCAAAGTCATACCCCATTTACAAATCAGCAGTAGATGTGTTAATTCAACAAGTCTAATTGATTTCTATTTAAAAACATAATTAACCCGACTAAACCTAACATGCTTCCGGTTTTTATGTATGTATGTATGTATGTATGTATGTATGTATGTATGTATGAGTCTGTGTATGTATGTATGTATGTATTATGAGTGTATGTATGTATGTATGTATGTATGTATGTATGTATGTATGTATGTATGTATGTATGTATGTATGAGTGCGTGTATGTATGTATGTGTGTGTATGTATGTGTATGTATGTATGTGTATGTATGTATATATGTATGAGTGTAAGTATAAGTGTATGTATGTATGTATGAGTATATGTATGTATGCGTGTATGTTTGTAAGTATGTATGTGTGTGTATGCATGTTTATTTATATTTATATGTTAATACATATTGAGACTAGGAAGACATGCCCGAAAACGAATCCTCATTTAAAACATAGTGAGCTTAGAAATACCCGCCCGAAATTGATTAGTAATTAATTTCGGGTAGTCCCCATTTTGGGACTGCTTTTTGAATACTTTATCTCATTTAGGATGTGAACATGATTGTTTGTTTTTGAAAGATTCGGTTGGTGTTTCCTCTTTGCTCCTCGGGTATATATTTATATTATATACTTGGGGGCTAAGGGGAAATGTTGCCGAATTTTTCTTAAACAAACAATCATCTAATACACATTCATATATGAGATAAGGTATTCAAGAAGTGGCTTTAGCAGCCTACCCTTTAGGTGTCAATAATATGTTTCATTTAAATTATCATGCCTTAAACCCAAATTATGTTTTAGTCACATTATCATGTCGATCGATAAAAGTTGGATTAAACTACAGAACCGTTTGGACGTTGAGTACGTAAAACGAATTGACAATTTCATTAAGTATGCCAAACCATTCGTCAACTCATTTGGAACGATTAGATGTCCGTGTAGAAAGTGTAATAACTCTAACTTCAAAGACTTCACAACAATGACATTTCATATTCGTATAAATGGTTTCGATAAGGATTACACGATGTGGATCTATCACGGTGAAAATCGAATTAGGTCGTCTCCTGTAGTTGTAGCTGAGGTTAGGGGAAGAAGCGATATGAATGGCGTTTTTAAAGACCTTACAGGGGAGCGTATGGAAGAGGCTACAGACCTTAACGAATGGGACTCGGATACAGAGAGTGGTGATGTTCGTGATGAATTTGAAGCCCTGATAGATGAAGTCGAATCAGAAATATATCCTGGGTGTACTGATTATTCCTCCCTTGACTTTATATCAAAGCTTATGAATATGAAGGTAAGGCACAAATGGACTAATAATTCGATTGATGAGCTTCTCAGGTTTTTCCAGTCTGTACTTCCAGCAGGTAATAAGGTCCCCCTTCGCATTACAAAGCCAAAAAGATACTAAAGAAGACTGGTTTGGGATATGAGATGATAGATGTGTGTAAATAGGACTGTGCTCTCTTCTGGAAAGAACATCGGTCGTTGCATAATTGTCCTGTTTGTAATGAGACTCGGTGGGTAAATAAAGACACAAATGGCAAGAAGGTACCTCACAAGGTGTTACGATACTTTCGTTTGACCCCTAGACTACTACGGTTGTATGGCTCAAGGCACACAGCAAAAGATATGATATGGCACAGTACCGGACGACCAGAAGATGGTATTATGCATCATCCAGTTGATGGATCTTCATGGAAGGACTTTGATCTAAGGTACCCTAACTTCTCGAGGGAACCCTAAAATGTTCGCCTAGGGCTTACAACTGACGGTTTTAATCCTTTCGGCATCAAAAGCTCGACTCATAGCACTTGGCCAGTTATAGTCACCACATACAATCTGCCTCCATGGCTATGCATGAAAGAGCCCACATTAATGTTGACCTTGTTGATTCCTGGCCCTAAATCCCCTGGGAAGGACATGGAAGTTTTCCTTAGGACGTTGGTGGATGTGCTTAAGGATTTGTGGCAGACAGGCGTACGTGCTAATGACGCTGCGATAAACACGCACTTCACAATGAAGGCGGCGTTGTTATGGACTCTAAATGACTTTCCAGCTCGTAGCAGTCTATCAGGTTGGAGCGGGCAGGGATGCAAATCATGCCCGACTTGCAACGAAGACACCCCTTAAGTACGTGTAATAAATAAATGCGCGTATGTCGGTCATCGGCGGTTCTTAGATGCCAACCATCATTGGATAAAAAGTTCTGAGTTTAACGGGGCACACGAGACAAGAGTCCCCCCGAGACAGTTTAGTCCCACTGACATAGATGCTCAACATGCTTTTCTACTCAATCGCCTACCAGACAAGCATCCACAATTTGGAGGTGCTAACCCTAATCAGGAAGACTTCGAGGTGAACTGGTCCAAAAGAAGCATCTTTTTTGAATTAGAGTATTGGTCTTCTCTGCAGTTGAAGCACAACTTAGATGTTATGCATATCAAGAAAAATGTGTGCGACAGCTTGCTTGGTACTCTTTTGATGAATGACCAGACGAAAGACAACTCAAATGCACGGAAAGACTTAGAGAAGCTGAAAATTCAAAAGACGCAATGGTTGAAAAAAAGAGAACCAAGTGGACCTGCCCACACCCAAAATACTCATTCACCCGCCGTGATCGAAAGAGTTTCTATCAGTTTATAAAAAAATGTTAAACTACTAGATGGGTTCGGATCTAATATTAGTTAGAGTGTGACAGATAACAATACTAACATGACTGTTTTGAAATCACATGACTGTCATATTCTCATGCACAAATTGATACCAATTGGGGTTAGAGCATTTTTGGGCAAAGATGTTTATACACCATTGGTAGACCTTTGTGCGTTCTTTAAACAGCTCTGCTCCAGAACACTAGTAATGGAAGATATGAAGAAAGCGAGGGATGCCATTCTTATGATCTTGTGCAAGTTAGAGTTGATCTATCCTCCGGCATTCTTTGACATAATGGTTCATTTAGTTATGCGTTTACCCGATGAAGCGATCCTTTGACATAATGGTTCAAATAGATGTATCCGTTTGAACGGTATATGAACTAACTGAAAAACTATCTTAAAAACCCGTCAAGGCCAGAAGGTTGTATAGCTAAAGGTTATGTAGCTGAAGAAGCTCTAACATTCTGCTCAATGTACCTGCAAAATGTTAAGACTAAGTTCAATCAGCCTGAGAGAAATGAGGACGTCGTTTTAGAAAAAAGAAGGTTATGTGTGTTTGAGTCCCAATGCAACCCGACCAGTGCAACGAATGACAAGCTACTTTCAGTTGACGACAATCTCAAGATAGAATGATTTGTCCTCGATAACTGCGAAGAAGTCAGGGGCTACATTAAGTAAGTGCTCATATCCTTTATATATTTACCGGACATCCCAAAGAAATAATTAAGACTAATTTTTCTTGCTTTTGCATATTTTTCTTCAATGTAGTGAATTCAAATCTACACATCCCCAAGATGATATTAAAACTAAATTTTCCGAGTTGGTTTCAACACAAGGTAATACATATATAACACTCGTTACTATATATTTGTTAGGTAATGCATATATAACAAACAGTATTATTTTAAATTTGTTAGGTCTATAAGATGAAGAAAGAAAGTTCTTCAGAATTCCTCCCAAAGTTATATGCTCTTTCATTGGGTGCATAATTAATGGCCAAGACTAACACCGGTTGCATAGTCAACGGTGTTAGGTTTATGGTGGCTTCACGTGATGCAAAACGTGCAACACAAAACTCATGGGTTATGGTGGAGGGAGAGTACGGCGAGAAATATTATGGCGTATTAGAAGAGATTATCATGTTCGTGTCTAAATTGCCAGCTGATGTGCTGGGAAATTGACATGTTTTCCACACATAATCTCACCTATCTTATGCTCAAAGTCATGCTTTTATCTCTATTTTGTCATGATTTATCTCTTTTTGTTGATACTTGCAGGATCAGAGACCAGGAGGTGAAAAGAAGTGAAAAACGGCATAAAACGGCATTATCTGACGAAGATTTGAAGACTTTGACGCTCTTCCAGTTGCAGCACGGCCGTGCTTACGACAAGACAAAATAGTTCTGAAGATGTGCACGGGCGTGCCAAATGCCATGGCATGGGCGTGCATGCTGAAACGTGCTCCCCAAGGCTCGAACCGACCAAAACTGACAAGACGGTTGCATGTACTGGGAAGCATGGGCGTGCCACGTACTATGGAACGGGCGTGCTTGACCTACGGACAGACATCTTCTGCAAAAAGGACTCTGAAACAGCACCTGCTGTCGAGCATGGGTGTGCCAGAGGTTGAGCACGGGCGTGCTTGAGCTTATTTGCCTATAAATAGAGGCCTCCACCCCTCACTTTGAAGCATCCCTTCCCACTTCGAAAACCAACACTTCTCTACAAAGTTTCTGTCCTCTTTGAGGATTGTAGGTGTCCTTTGGAGCCTGAGATCACTCCATAAATACCACATTCAAGAGAGAAACAACCTGAAATCACCAAAACCCACTAGAAATCTTCATACAACCCTTCACCATGTCTTGTACACAAACCCAACTTTGTGAGCTTGTTGTATCAACCATGCTAGGCTAGATTTATATTGGTTTTGCTAAGGTGATGATGGAAACTTAGTATGAATTAAATAGTTTATCTTTTCTTTAAAGTGGTGTTTTTGTGTTCTTAATAATTCTTAGTATTCTAAACTTTGTTTAATGAATTAATTAACTAATCACTTAGTATTTGGTCTTGTAGGTGTCTTGATAGGAAATGAGAGGACTCATGAGTATACCCATGTTGTTTAACAACCCATTCACTTGTGAGCTAACCTAATCCCGCGAGTAGTGATTGGCCCATTTGTGGGTAGAAATACACACACTTTGTGGCTTAATCCTCTACTATCAAGACCTCATTTAGGGTCGGTACGGTCTTTATACTCGGTCCTGGTGATAAACTAAGATTTGATTGTGTGACTTGGCTTCATTGTCTATGTGAAAGCTTTGGCGCAAGTCAAGGATTGGTGAACCCATGTTGAAAGAAAACGGTCTTTATAATCTTTCATTACTATATTGCGACACAATTAGTAATGGACCCCTCACTTTTTGATAAACTAATTAAATCAAATAAAGGATGCACGTGTTCTGGTTAGTCACGACTCCTCTATGATATTAAGTGGTAACTTGTTCGGTCATGCTCCGACCACCGGCAAGTTATTCATAAAAGTTTAGAATAGTTAGATGTCTATATTGCAACATTGGGGAGTCGGTAATTGGGGGTTGGGTCGACACAGTCTCGAGTCACTTTCTTTTTATTGTTGAGAGGTGAGCTACCTAGTTTGGGAGACCCTCATAAAAACCTTAAGAACACAAGTCGTATATACAGTTATGCGAAAATAGTCACCTCTAGAGAATGTGTTAATACAACTCAAAGTTAAGCACAAGTGCGTAACTTAAAAATACCACTTTAATAAAAATCTACTATTAATTCATACCCGTTTCCATCTGACCCCGAAGCAACACCTTTGTTTTGTTATTGATTTCTCTCACAGTTTACATCACTCTTCTACTTTTCTTTTCTCATAATCTTAAAACTTTCTTTTAAAAAGTAATTTTTAGGAAACTGAGTAGTAAAATCCGTGTCCTTTGGGTTCGATACTCGGTACTTGCACATCGCTATACCACCCACGATAGGTACACTTGCCTGTTATGTGGGGTCTAGAACTTTGAGCAAATATCGTTTTAAATTATAAATTTAAAACTTGAAATCGTACCACCATTTTCTAACTTAATTTCCTTTTCATCAAAACTCTCGGCATCTCCTTCGTGATTTAGCCATTTTAAAAAGAAAAGAAGTTTAAGTTTGCTAAAACCCCACGACATCACCAGCCCTAGGGCTTTCGAAGTCATCTTGAAATTCTATAGACCGTTCATTCTTCTTAACTTTTTTACGGTGAATTTTAACTTTTTAGCGGTGCGTAATCTCACCCCCCTTCCGGGGAGTCCACTGCCTCACTCTGGACGTTCTGCTTCTCTAAAATGAATAGATTAGGGAATTTGTTTTTTAGAGGTTGATTGCTGCTCCAGTGATTAATCCAGAATCACACGTGATGTCCATTACCCACCTCGGCATTCAGGAGATTGAGTAAGCATATATCGAACTATTCCAAGTCTTTTTCTGTCTTGCAAATATAATTCCATCCACCGTTAATCCCAGCTTTGATTGGTAGGAAAGCCCACAAATTTGGTTGTGAGTGTATGGCCGAAATGACTTCACACCAAAGATTAACACCTTCCCTCTTGAAATGCCACCACTTCGTAAGTAAGCATATGTTCAAATCTCTCTAGGAGCCTAATCCAGTTCCACCTTTGTCAAATGGGCCGATAACACACTCCTAACACACCCAAGCCAATTTGTTTTTTGTGTAAATCACCTCCCCAAAAGAATCGTCATTTAAACCCTTCCAAGGTGTCCAGATTCCTAAACATTTTTTGGCGCCTTGAAGATAGAAAAGTAGTACAAATGTAGGCTATCAAGCACAGATTTTAGTAAAGTGACTCTTCCACCAATTGAAGTGTCTTGGCTATCATTTAAACAAATGCGCTTTGAAACAATCAATGACACTTCCAATTCTTCCTTTGATTCATGTTTTCCCCCACTATCAAGCTAAGGTATATAAAAGGTAACTTGTCGACATTGCAATTTATGACACTAGAAACCCGCCCTAATTCCGTGTCGGCCACCCCAAGACGAAAGATGCTCGATTTTTTGTAGTTTATCTTCAGCCCGAAACTAAATAAAAACATCTCATAAGGCGGATTAGATTCCTTATGTTATTTTCACATCATTCCCCAATGAAGAGCACACCGTCAGAAGATAGAAAATGGGAGAAAACCGGGCTGTTGTTTGGTAATTTTATGCCTCGCAAATGGCCAAGAGATAGTGCTTTTTTAATAAAACTTGTCAAGGCTTCCTGTGACGAGATAAGTACTCATGGGCCTTAGGTCTTATCATCAAGGTTCCAACATTGGAATTTCAATGCTATAGAGAGGTTCGTCAAGGAGATTCGTTCTCTGTTTATTTTCATTATCGCCATGGATGCCTTGATGAGTTTTATTAAAAAGGCACTATCTCTTGCCATTTGCAAGGAATAAAATTACCAAACAAAGGCCCGGGTTTGTCTCATCTTCTATATGATGACGATGCGCTTTTCATTGGGAAATGGGTTGAAAATAACATAAGTTGTGTTTATTAATCTCAAACTCTGGAATCAAGATCTTGGAACCTTGTTAATGATGTAGGGAGATATGATTTAACACAAATTTACAAAAGATATTACTGATACGATCCCACCATACCTTTTCATCTCTTTTCCTGCTCGAACCCCGGCCAACGATCCAACTTGCCGACCATCAGCTAAAACAGTCATGTACTACAAACTGGATCAGCTGATATTGCAATTGCCAGTCCAACTAGTAACTTTGGTCCAGCCTTCAGAACATTGCTAATAAGTTCAAAGGGCACTAGGGTCACAATCCAAAGTAATTGAATGGCACCAACCAATCAGGTATTAAGTCATAGTGCTTTCGCGCTTTATGAGAGGATGAAGCGTTGGTGATGAGGCGAACTATCTATGATGAAAGAGTACAAACTACAACAATGAACATGGGTCTATCTTGACGGAACCATTGGTTCTACTCTTTGTGAGGAGACGAATATACTATTACTGTAATCTTTGAATTTTACGGTTTCCTTAATTAGAAGATTAAAACCGATTATATTATCTCCTTATATAAGAGGTTTAGTTATTCGTCAATAAACATGAATTTTATTCATACCATAAACACTTTTGTGGAATCAGAGCCTAAACTCTGAAACTTCAATACTCCCTTTGTCAAGGACCCCTTCCTAATATCTGTCATGGCCAAAGGAGAAAAACCTAAGGAAGTCGGCCGTGAGAAGAAGAGCTCGGAGATGCACTCTTTTTACACAGTCACGAACATCAACAATAAAGTTTGAATGCTCGATAGGTCAATGGTCACATATTTGTTGTGGAAAACGTTGTTTAGGCTATATGTAGCCTATAATTTTTGGAACCACATAGATGATACTAAACCAGCTACAGAACAAATAATGGCTACTCAGTGGAAAGACATAGACGCATTAGTACTACAATGGATTTAGAGTATTGTTTCTGTTTAGTTACTGGTTTGGATCCTAGAAGCAAACACAACAGCACAAGCGACATGGCATAAGTTGTCAGAATTTTATAGTAACAAATGCACAAGAGTCTCTTGAACAAAAATGATCTAATTTAACTTTTGGTGTGTGTTCATCTATGATTGATTTTTGCTAAAAGTTGTACGCTGTTGTGAAACAATTAGGCGATATTCGAAACCCTATAAATGAATCCAGACTTGATTCAATTGGTTTGTGGACTTCCCTTATAATACGATGGTGGAAACATCGAGGTGCCACGTATATGACTGTTCAATAACTCATAGTGCTAATAAAGTTTCAATAATATTAAATATTGAAATCAATTTCATGCAAGATGTTGGATCAGTGGCTTAGTTTATGAACACTTATGTGTTATCAGATTTATATATGAGTTATTAAGCAGCGGAAATACAAGTGTTCAAAGGTCTAAAAGATCACTTTGATGAGGAGTTATTACTCCCCCTTGACTGAATAATAAATGAGAAACAATAAACAGTTTAAGTATAAAGCAGTAATAGCAATTTATGTTTCTCAGATGTGAAATGGAATTATAAGTTTAAAGCCCGAAGGATTTCAATTTAAGTTCAAAGATATTACACAAAATCACATGTGAAAATAGATGAACAAACTCATCTATTTATAGACTAATGTACTAAACTGTAGTCTGAAGTAATCTAAGATATTTAACAAAGATATTATGCAAAGATAAGGTTACTACAGTCTGTACATCGAAACTTGAAATCAAGACTTTAACAAAACAATATAATAAGTAAAACTGCTGATCTTCAGTCGGTTAGAAGCTTCTGATGCAAAGTGCTGATGAGTGACAAACTGCTGATGAGCAGTTTGTCTTCAGCAGTTCTTCAGTGAAATGTCTGGTTAGACTTCAGAACTTCTGATGAGTTTACTCTTCAGTACTTTGGTGTTTGTTCTTCAGCACTTCTTCTTTTGTTCTTCAGCAGTTCTATACTTAGGCAGATATGAAATAGACTAAGGTTATCAAAAAGTGGTTTCGTCAATCCTCTTTGTCCCAACAATCTCCCCCTGGATTGATGAAGCCAAAACCTTATCTATTCTTTATTGTTGTCCTTTTCTCTCTTCTAGTATCCTCCAGATCTCTGCTGTCATCCGGGTAGTAAGAGTACATCTTTGTTGCTCAGTGAGAGGACCAAGTTCAGGTGTTAAATGTTGAATGGTGAGAAGGTCTTTGGACGATAAAACACTCAACTCCTTTGAGTTTCTATAGACCTTACTTGAACGGTCTCTCCTGGTCACAAGTACTGAGTTGGATTCAGTAAATGACCACTTAATAATGTTTACCTTTGACCTGTCAAAGTCAGAGGCATAGGAAATTAAGCCAGTTTCCTTAGGTTGACCTGATTGAGGAATGTCTTCTATTTCAGTGACTCTCAGGTGAGATTCTTGACTTCCTTGAAGTTCAGCAGCACCTTGAATAGGCATGTTGGGCAGGTGATGCTCTGTAACAACCCTTGTATGTGTCTTCTCTTGGATGGATTGTTGTAACTGATAAGCATAGGTAGCCTTGTCTCTGAATTGGGTCAAGATGGGTTTCTCTTCAACATCAAAATCACCATGTACTAACTGATCTCCTTCTAACAGTATCATTTTGAAGTCAGTCTTGACAATGGGATCTCCATCTGCTTTTCTCTTGGTGGCTGGCCTTCTTAATGCACCAGATGATCTCCTAGCAATAGAAGTTGTTTGGACTTCTGGAGTTTCAAATCTCTCTGGTTCAGCAACTTTCTTTGCTTTGAATTTCTTGTAAGCCTCATAAAGAGTTTGTTCTTTCCATTTGCTGATTGAGGCTTTTGAACCATAGCCATTTGCCACTAATTCTTCAATCACTTCAGCTCTTTTGGCTTTCCTCTCATTTTCTGTTGCTATTCTATCAGATAGCATTTGTGCTCTTCTGGTCAGCTCTTGTGTTGAGAGTCTTTTGAGGGCCACTTGCTTTGATTTGGAGTTCTTTGTAATAAATGCTATAAGCTGTGCTCTTTTGTCTTCTTCAGCAACAGCTTCAAGTGCTCTCTCTTCAGCCTCAAGCTCATCAAGTTTCTCTTGGTACTTGATCAATTTTTCTTCAAAGCTCAAATCATCTCTGGTTTCTAGGCTGTTCCATACTCTATCTTCTTTTGCCTTCTTTGCAGCCTCTTTTAAACTCTTCTCCAATAAATCTTTTGACATGCTGATGGGAGTAGGGTTTAAAACAGTTGTGGAAGTTGTTGTAGGCAAAGGAGTGGGAGCAGGTTCTCTTTCAGTTGCCTTAGGAACTTCTGATGTTGGTTTAGGAGGTAAAACTGCTGATGAGTGAATTGGAGTCACAACTGCTGAAGGATTGTCTTCAGTAGTTTGAGAAATGGGATCAGCAGTTTCCTCTGATGCCTTAGACAATTTGAACTCTGGTGCTACTTCTTTTCCTGGTCTTTGTTTTGGCATATCAGCTTCTGGATCAGGAGTTTGTCTTTGTGTTGTAGCAACTTCAGTTGGTTCCTTAATCATCTCCCCCTTTTTGGCTTCATCCACTTCTGGAAGCCTAATAGAATGAGATGTTGCAGCAGACAACCTTGCTACTTGATCTTGTGTTTGATCCATCTTTTTGTTCAACTCAGCAAGTCTCGAGTTGATCAACCCAAACTGATTGTTAGCTTTTAACTCCCAAGCAGTTGTGAAGGGTTTGAGTTGATCAGTGATAATTTGTTTGAGTGCCTGGTACAGGGGACCATCTGGGCTGCATAGTTGGTTCAAGTCTATGCTTGTGAGCCCAGTGAATTGGGTAGGTTGTTTTGGTGAAGGGGTGCTTTTTGGGTGATCTTCAGATTGCTCTGAAGATGCCAGTTTTGGGGAACTTTGGGCTAACTGGTCTTTAACCTGATCCTTGGTGACCAGCTTCTTGAGCTTGGATACCTTAGATGCAGGACCTTCAATATCAACCGTCAATTCAGTTTGTGGAATGTTTGATTCATCAACCAAATTAATGGAATCATCTGAATCCCTGATAGTGTCCTCAGAGAGGGCAGGATCAGTTATATCATGAGCTGGACCCAAACCAGTAGTCTCATGAACCTCTTTGTCTTGGTACTGAGGTTTTCCTACTTCTGGCCTTAGGCCTTCATCAGTAGTTGCCAAGTTTGAGGTCTTAGCTATGTTACTACTGTCCTCAGGTTCACCACTGGGTGATAAGTGAGTAGTAGCAGCCTCAAAAGTATCAAAAGTTTGTAAGTTTGGGCTTACAAACTCTTGTTCATCCTCATCTCTCTGGGTTGGGCTAAGAGGATCCACATTCATGTCAACTTCTGAAGGCATCTCCCCAATTTGATGTGTTGCTAGGGGAGTGACATGTGGTGAATGGGTTCCTTTTAGTCCTGAGAGAAGTTGGGCAATTTCTATTGTTGTATGTGAGGGTTCAGGTTCAGTAGTTGTGATGGGTTGGTGTTCAGGAGTTTTGATGGGTTCAGGGTTGGTTTCAGCAGTTTCAAAGGCAGGGTCAACAGTTATTGGTTTCTTAAATCTTTTTCTTTGAAAAATAACTGTGACTGGTTTTCTTTTGGTTGGTGGAGAAGGAGTGTGCTGAGAGGATGTTTCAGCCACTTCCTTTTCAAGTGCAGATTGCACATCAGTAGTTTCAGGTTTCTCCACTTCCTGAACTTTCTTTTTTCAGTGACTTGGTTGTTTTTGGTTTTTGTTGTTTAGGCTTTTGAGTTTTCTTTTTGGGTTTGGAAGATGTGGGTTCCTTGGGGATGGGTTGTTCTTCCCCTTGGTCATCTTCTAGCATAAGTGCTGGTTTGTTGTGCCTAGAGAATACTTGAGCAGTTAAAGGGTTTAAAGTTGTTGCTTCTCCCTCAAGTACTCTCTCTCCAAGTTCTTTTATTATGCATTGCATAACAAACCTTGGATACAACAAAAATTTCTTTTTATCATTCTCATGATGTAAAACCAGTTCATTGAAAAATAATTTTGATGCCTTGAAAGGAGTTTCATTTATGATGGAATGAAAAATAGGTTGAAAAGTTGAAGGCATCTGATCTATTGACCCAGTTTTTGGACTAAGACACATAATAATATAATGAAATAACAGTTTATATTGTGGGTCAAAATATTTTTTATAAACTGTTGCTTGTGCCAAAGTACCTTGATAGCCACACTTTGTCATGGTTAGATGAATATCTGAGGTTGGAATATGCTCAGGTGCCTCAGAATCCTTCAAACCAAGCCTGATGCTTAGTGGTTAAGCTTATTTTCATCATTGTGTCATTTTTTCAATTCATTGTGTCTTTTTTCTTCAGCATTGTGTTATATTTTTTGGCACTGTGTTATATTTTGTGGCTCATTGTGTCATATTTCATGATCTATTATGTTTTTTGTATCATACTCACCCTTCTCATTTTTTGTAGCCTTTGTAGAATAACCCAACCCAGATTTAGATCAGTCACGTATATGAAATTTAAATGTTTGAATTTCAAAAGTGTTTTAGAAATTTCAAAACTTATATAAACAATAAGTAATGACTGTATTTGTTATGGGGTTATGTGGTTAAGCTTATAAGGGAAGATACCTGCAGCGTAATTAATGAAACATGATTCCCTATGTTAATTTAAAATGTCTCTCTTAAAATTTCAAACTTTAGGGGTTTAAATTCCGCAAATACATGATCAAAACATCTACTTATTAATATTATTAAGTAAATAGCTCAATTATTGGTCTCAACAGATGTTCGTCTATCGAGGCTAACCAACAGATGTTGTTGAGCTCAACAGTGCTAAAAGATACCGGCTCACGTTTATTTCTTGAATATTTTAAATTGATTGATGACATCATTATTCGCATCATACACCAAATCGTGGCCCATCTCTAAGGTTGACACCTTAGATTTTTAAGGTCTCTATGCTTGCAAACTCAGCTTTCTTATATCACTCACGAGTCACGACTCTCCTATTGTAGTAAGTATAGATAGGTAGATAGGTAGATAGATAGACTAATAGATATATACCCGTTGTTGGATTGAATTTTTCCCTTCGCTGTTAACTGGATACAAAAAACTAAATGTAGTTACAATAGTTTAACTTAACATATGTGGAGCTTTATTTACCAATTTCTTATTGATGAAATCTTTCATTTTTTCTATTTTTTCAATTTTTCTGATTTATACAGGAATATCTAAAAGAGGATCATAAAATAAGGCATTTCTTCCGACAGATTTGTAGTTGCACATGACAAGTTGCGTTATCTTGATTCCACCTACCATCTTATAACATACTAGGTGCAATCCCGTGTGAAAACACGGACAGTCTATAGAATATTTTAAGACAATTAGTCCCTAATTATTGAGAACGTAAACACACTTCACAATGATCATGGTTTGTTGTAAAAACAAGTTGTATTGAAGTTATGTTGGAATGAACAGACGTTAAAGGAAAACAGATGATGAGGGCTTTGCAGATGTTAAAAGCACTACAAAGATGTTGTAAGCACTACAAATTCAGTTAAATAAGTTAAATTGACACCCTAAATAAAGACATAAATCATACTAAATAATGATATACGTGTTCTTGCCTAAAAAAGAAAAGTTCATAAAAATGACGAATTTGGATGAAAATCTTGATAGGAAAAATAATCTCCTTAAATTTAGAATCTTGGGCCTGACAATTGGGCAAACCACCCACGGTGGTTTGTCATGCGATCCGGCTGACGGCTCATCACAACCTTTCTGTCGCTTGCTTGCGTGCCTCGTAACTCCAATTGTAGCCCAAGTTACGTCCGTCTAAGGTTTGGATAATTTTTACCATGTTTCCTTTATCTAATTGTGCCATGTAGGAGTCTTCCAGGTCTTGGGAATGGTCACACTCCTCATCATATATGGGGATCAGTTAATGAACAATTACTCAGAGGTCCTCCATTGCAGCTCCACTCGAATAAAATTATTGGATAATTTGTTACCTTGTTTAAGTTGGTATGACTCGTTAGTCCATTTCATGCAAATCAAACTTGCTAGGCTTATATCGACCCACCCAAAAGATCCCTAATGATGATAAAGGCATTGCGTTTGCATTTAGAAACCAATTAACTATAAATCTGATAAGAAAAGTTAATGATCGTCGTACCTTTCCTAGAAATTGTCCCTTCCATGAATTATTAATGACTTCTAAACGCAAATTTTCATTCTTGGTCGGTGGGTGTTTGAGCAAATATGAGAGCTCTTTTAGCCATATTGGCTTGTTTGTATACATCATAGACTGCAAAAGCACAAATTTAAACAGAGAAATATAAAGAGGTTTCGACAATGCTACCACCAAACAAAAATTTAAAAACAAACCTGGGTTTCTCTTGAATCGCCACGAAAAAGCAAAGAAACGGATGAATGTGCGCGACTTCTTTCATCATCTAAAATTGCACTATGGATAATAACGACAAGCAATCCTCCTTGCTTAGGCGTCCCTATAGGAGCCTTTTGAACTGAACTATATACATTTGTAATATTAATATTAGTCGGTTCATACCACTACTAGAAAATTGGCTATTTGCTACAAAAGTTTTCCTACGAAAAAATATGCGTCACAATTTTTGACAAAGTTGCTACGCATTTGTGACGATAAAAAAACTCTAACTTTTTTAACAAATTTGCTACACAATAGAGACAAATACTTATGAAATTGCATAGGAAATTGCGTTGGAAATGCGTCGCAAATTTCCTACACCATATATTCGTAGAAAATGCGTTGAAAATTGCGTAGTAAATGTGTAGTAAATGGTTTCCGACGAGGTTTTTTACAACATCAAGATTTCGTTGTAAATGCGTAGGTTTCGTAATTTGCTACGCATTTACAACGAAATCTTGATGTTGTAAAAAACCTCGTCGGAAACCATTTACTACACATTTACTACGCACTTTTCAACGCATTTCCTACGAATATATGGTGTAGGAAATTTGTGACGCATTTCCTACGCCATTTCCTATGCAATTTCCTAATTATTTGTCTCTATTGTGTAGCAAATTTGTTAAAAAAATAGAGTTTTTTTGTCGTCACAAATGCGTAGCAACTTTGTCAAATTTGTGACGAATTTTTTTTCGTAGAAAAACTTTTGTAGCAAATAGCCAATTTTCTAGTAGTGTACAACACATCTACTTCGAGATTGTCAATGTGTCGAATGTTGGTATCCTGTACATTGAGGTTACATGGCTCTAGAATTCCAGGAGTAAGACCTGCCAATTTCAGTCGAGCCATTTTGATGTGACGATGATTCTTTACCTACATATCAAGTTGATATATAATTCGAATTGGATTTTTAACCATCATGTTTAAATATTCTAACTACTTTTTAAAAAAAAAAGTATGATTAATTCACCACCATCTTTTAAAATCAAATGAGAGGAAAAATAACCAAAATAGCCTGAGATTACGAAAATAACCATCAAATTGTTGAATATATCACCATTTAACCTGAGTTTGACATGTGTCCAAAAATGACGCTGGAGGACGTAAAATGTCACATGGGAAATTGCGGCATAGGAAAGGGTGGCGGAGGAGAAAATGGGACCAATTTTTTTAAATGGCATTATTGATTTTATTGTGTAGTGTAGACTTTTTTTTTTAAGTACTAAATTTTCAAGAATTTCACATCCACTTAGGGTATGCAGTTTCGGCTTAATTATTGATGATGATTCCACCTAGTTTCACATAATTATTTTCTAAACCATGTCCATGCTCACATAAGCTTTTTGCACTCAGTTTCGTGCTAAATCATTTTTCTTGTCGAATAAAAGTTCGATTTAAAAAAAAAAAGAAAAAAGAGTAGGTTGAATATATCCATGGGTGTAAATCACACGTAGCGGCTCAAGAGCTACTCGAGATCGGCTCGCTAAAAAGCTCGAACGAGCCCGAGTTCGAGCATGAAGTATGACTCGTTTAGTTATCGAGCCCGAGCTCGAGCCTTATATACAATGCTCGTTTAGGCTCACGAGCCCAAACAAATGTTATATTATTTTCTTTATGTATGCGGTTTTGTCATTTGAATATGTTCAATGTTAATTAATAATATTGTTGAGCCGAGCTTTTGCTCGTTTAAGCTATTGAAGCGAGCTCGAGCCGAGCTTTTAGGTCGTTTAATTTTTTTTAAGTTACCTCGAGCCAAGCCAAGCCAAGCCGAGCTCGAGCTCTTAGGTTTTACTTTCGAGCCGAGCTCGAGCTTAGATTAGTAGTCTTGAATCGAGCTAAGCTCGAGCTCGAACCTCAAAAGAGCATGACGAGCCGAGCTCGAGCCTAGTCAAGCTCAGGCTCGGCTCGACTCATTTACACCCCTAATTGTAAATTTGTTAGCAACTCCGAAAAGCTCCTGCGTGCAAGGTATCTGCAAGTCTGAAAATAACATATTTTTGCAAGCAAGTCCGCAAAACCAAAGTGCGGACTACCAGAGTCTGAACATGTAAAAAAAAACCTTCCAGAATCAGATCAATAAGGCTATTTCGGTGATTATAATTACCACCCTACATAGCGCAGGAAAAGTCCATCGTTCGCAGACCTTCAGAATTCAGAAAACAAGGAGGTGGCGCAAGAGAAAGGAAATTGGTGAGCCATATGACACAGGAGATCGAGTGCTCAATGGCTATCTTGGTAATTTAAAATAGTCTTAAGGTCAATAAGGCTATTTCGATGTTTTTACAGGTATACTATGAAGGTTTATTACTCGTTTGGTTTCCAGAAAACATACCGATTCCGCATAGTTAAGAAGTATAACTAGTTCTTGCTCTTGAAAATTATTCACATATAAAGTGAACACTTGCTCAAACTTCGTTTTCTTATGTTGTAATGGAGAATTACCACCATCAATATAAAACACCAAGTAATGATATGAACCATCAACCTTAAGTTCTCCAAAATCCCAGATATCATTTGTTGAATCTTTCGAGTTTAATTGGCGAATGTATCCTATATTCACTTTCAAAATTCCAGCTATGCTTTCCTAAATCAAAACAAAATTTTGTTATTGTTTCACATTAATGTAATCTAATCCGTTATAAGTCTCATTGATTTTTTATAACTGTTTTTATTTGACTTTTTATTATACGGGAATAATAACCAAAATGAATGAATATGTATTTAGGATGAGCATCGTTTAACTTACTTGAATTTCAAGTGCCCTTTCAAGTGTGCTCACAATCTGCGTCATCAATGGACGCTCTTCACGTTTTGTCTCTAAACATTTGTAAGCTATATCCGCAAACAACTTCAAAGAAGTATCTTTAATTTCATCCTTTATTTTACTATAAGCAAGTTCACTTATTTTGTTCTGCTTATAGTACTCTCGTACGAGTCCTACTAAAGGCTGTCGATCCTTGTTGCCAGTAACTATTCTCCCACACAACACTTCAAACAACACCACACCAAAAGAATACACATCTGATTCTTTCGTTAATACCCATGTCTCGTGGTACACCGGATCAATATACCCAGGTGTGCCTGCAGGGTTGGTTATAACACATGAGAATTGATTGTTTGCAGGAGTAAATTTGGATAGGCCAAAATCTGAGATCTTGGCATTCCAATTACTGTCTAGTAAGATATTGGAACTTTTAACATCACGATGCACTATTCTAAGTTGAGTGTCGGCAGGGGTGTGAATGTACGCTAGGCCGTGAGCTGCCCCAATACATATCTTTAGGCGTTGAACCCATGTGAGGTCTTCACTGGTGAGATGTTTATCGAGACTTTTTCTTGATACATACTCATACATGAGGATCTTCTCACCATGATCGTCACAATACCCTAAAAGGGAGACAATATTTGGATGTCTATAAAAGGAAAGCAACATGATCTCTTTCCAGAACTCGGTATTTCCTTGGCCGAAATCACGATTTAAACGCTTCAAGGCAACCATTGTCTTGCCTTTAGAATGAACAAGTTCTCCCTTATAAACATTCCCGAATCCTCCACGCCCAATGGAACTGTCAGCTGAAAAATTATTGGTTGCTGATTGGATAGCTTCTAGTGGTATTTTTAGGTGTTCAAACTGATTCATGGTAGTCGAAGATAAATTGGAAGCAAAATTAATTAAAAGCTACAGCTTTTGTGTATTTTACAATTAGACTACTGATATGCCTACCTACCTATATACGTACCGTCTAACCATCATTTTTGACCAACTATATATAAAATGTATATTTCCAACTATTAGTACACAGTTTCGCCCCCGATTTTCCTTTGTTTCGACATAGAATTTCATTGGGACGTAGGTCGTAAGAAGCAACATGTGGTCCTCCTTACGCCAACTTTGAACATCTCAATCTTTTTCGTCTACATACATGTGCTTGGATCAATTAGAAAATGTTTTAATAATATTATATATGTACCAAAAAATATAGGTCGTGTGTCATGGTCTAATACACCCACAAGTTTTTGAATCGTATATATATCATATTCAGATTAATGTATTTCATCCATACGAAATTCATAATCGTAAACGAAAGAAAGCAAAAACAAGAATGGGAATCTATTTCTCAATGTAAACCAAGTTACATTTTGTATTTTTATGAGTTTAGGTCACCCGTACGTTACGAAAAGATGTTGATAATGAAAGCCTTTGAGGCTACTTTCTCTTCTTCACCCATTTATTATTGACCAATGTTCTTAGTTTTTAGGAAAATAAAAAGAGTGACTAACTTAAAAATTTAGTTTTTAAACAAAACAATTAAAAAAACAACATAAAAAAATAATAACTTAAGAAAATAAGAAAAACAAAACAATAATATATAAAAGCGGAAATTGATTTTAATACTCTCAACTATCGCCTATTAGCGGATAGCACTCCCAACTTTCATTTTGACCAATAGCACTTCCAACTTATTTTCTTCCATCATCCCCAAACTAACGAATGTTTAACCTGGTTAGTCTTCGTGGCTAAAATGTGAAAACCAAAACTTTGGGACATTTTTGAAACTTTTTATTATTATTATTATTAAAAAAGAAATTATTATTATTATTATTAAAAAATTAATATTATAATAATGTATTAAAAAATTATTTTTTTTATTTTATAAATCCCAACACCCCTCTTTCTGTTAAAGACCCCCTCCCCTTTTTCTCTCTCTATCTCTTTCTCTCTCTAAAAAAACCATCACCACCATCTAACTTCATCTCCACCTTCACCGTCCACTACTTCCACCTCCACCATCACCTAACTTCATCTTCACCCCCTTTATCTCTCTGTCTCTTTCTCTCTCTAAACCACCGTCCAACCATCACCGAACTTCATCTCCACCAACCTTCACTGTCCACCATCTCTCATCACCGTCCACTAGTACCAAACGACATAAAATCATAACCCCACATTAAAAATTCGAAATCAGAAGAAAATTTCTCTGAGGATTTTCATCAGTCACTTGGCGTGCATCTAAACAAAACCTAAGTTCTATGAATTAATGTGTGTAAGTCTGTGTAAAAGATAATAAAAGACTTACATTTGAATTAAAATAAAGGTTTGAATTGAACAATTGGAGATGAAAGCATCAACATACTGTAGAACTTGATAGCTTTGGAGAACAGTGTTTATGGAGACGATGATAGATGGAAGATGATGATAAAAGATCTGACGTTGGTGGTATGGTTGTGGTAGTGGTCAGTAGGGGATTTATGGGAGGTGATGGTAGTTGTAGGGGCGGTGGTTGTTGGGGAATAATGGGGTGGTCTGGGCCCTGTAACCAGAAGAAGGGAGTAGGAGGGGGGGTTGGTTTGAGATTATAATAATAATAATAATAATAATAATAATAATAATAATAATAATAATAATAATAATAATAATAATAATAATAATAATAAGTTTCAAAAATGTCCCTTAAGTTTTGGTTTTTACATTTTTGCCACGTAGAAGTTTTGGTTTTCACATTTTGGCCACGAAGACTAACCAGATTAGACATCTGTTAGTTAGCCAAAGTGAAAGTTGGGAGTATTATCGCCAATAGGCGATAGTTGGGAGTATTAAAATCCATTTCCCCTATATAAAAATAATTAAGAAATAATAAAAACCACACTACATCAACTCACTTTATAACCACACACTTAATTTATTCAAAAAAGAATGTGTGGTTGTAAATTAAATTATAATAAAATATTGAATACAAATTTAAAAGTCAACATTGGTGTTCTGTGATTTTTACACCAGTGTAAAACCATCGTAAAATAATTTTTTTTCAATTTTTTTACGGCGGAGTTACTCATTTTTACGTCAGTGTGTAAAAAATTTTAAATTCACATTTTACGCCAGAGTTATTACGGTTTGTTCTAATTTTTGGTATTTTTTAGTTTTTGTTAGCACAAGATGGCAATCTAGATATATAATTAGATATACTATGCATACATATTTAAAAAGATACATAAGAAATTATATTGGGTATCTAATCCGGTAAACGGATATACTTTATTGGGTAGTCGGGTCGGGTAAACGGGTATATCATCAAATCCCAAACCCGTGAAAAAAAAAACACTAATCCCATACGTAGACCCATACCTGATTACCTGACCCCAAACCCGTCCCAAATGTGTCGGGTTTCGGATTTACTCGTTAGGTTCGGGTTTGATTGGCATCCCTAATCGCACTTAGATTTTATATTTACGTTCTTTAATCACAATTGCTCAATTTAATATATGTTTAACATTTTTTTACCATTCTTTCTTTTCTAAACTACCCTTGTTATTACTAAACTACCCTTGTTATTAAAAAAATATAAAAAGAATCAATGTGGAACCCACCCACTTCATCTTCCACAATCTATCACCTCCACAAACCACCACCACCACCTCCCCAAACCACTAGCACCACAACCACCGTCCTCCCCCCTTCTTGACCATTAAATATCACCACCCCAATTGCAAACATTCTTCTTTTTCATCAAAATCCTATACTGATAAACCTATAGTCGTCTTCTTCATCAAAATCCTATACGAATCTCGACAGTCTCTGATCCCTAATTACCTCTATACGTCATTGTTTTCAACCACCAATCCAGGCGCCGGTTGACAATTGATATGGTTGGAGGTTTGGGGAGGGGTGGAGGACGGACTATTAAAGTTGTTCAGTAAGTGTACATATATGGATTAGGATCATTTGAGAACTCCTTTGAGTTATGAGAACCATAGGAACTCACTTTATAACCATACACTTATTTTAATAAAATGAATATGTGGTCCAAAGTTAAACAAAATAAAATATTAATATACTTACATGGGGGGTAAAATTCCTTTATATCGGTGTAATTCGGCGTAAATGCATGTATTTTTTTTACAGCAGGGTTTACGTGTTTTTACAGCATTCAGCAAAAAAAAATTGCATTATACGTCGAGTTCTCGCGAGTTCTCAACGAATCCCAACCCATATATATATATATATATATATATATATATATATATATATATATATATATATATAGGGAAGGGATAGTTTGAGAACTCACTTGAGTTGTGAGAACCATAGGAACTCTTTTGGACCATTGATCAAAGCAATCCAATGGTTGATATTTGATATTGAGTTTTTTTTGTCTTTTGTGTGATACATATTATTATTAGATACAAAAATAATAAAAAACTCCTGGTAAGGGTATAATGGGTATGAGAAAAAATTATTCAGTCTCTCTCATCTACATCGATTCCCTCCATCTGACAGTTATCACATCAAACACCCTCTCTCTAAAAAAATTTAAAAACTTCAAAACCCCACTCTTTTGTCTCACAATCTTTTTGCATTCTGATTACAAACCTCCCAAAAAACCGTCGATCATCGAAAATAAAAACCACCTTCATCTTTGTTTTTGCCTTTCGAAAAATATAACCCCTCCATTAACAATCATCATTTGTTTGTCGTCCAATCTGAGGTAATTAGTTCCACCCTCTGTTTATTTAACTCTGCTTGAATGTGGGTTAGGAATTGAACTTAGATTTTTGAGTGATTGAAGTTTATATCATCAACTATATGATTTACAGTATACGATAACTGAGTATTAGTTTCATTTTTGATAGATTATGTTTAACCTGATATACGAAAAGAAAAAAAAAACCCTAAATTGGTATAACATTCATCGCATATATGTTTTTTTGCATTAATATATGCTAAATTATTAATTGTGGGCATAGTGTTCGAATTTTACCCTAATTAGCATCTGTTAATTGTGGGTTAGGAATTGAACTTAGATTTTTGAGTGATTGAAGTTTATATCATCAACTATCGAATTTTACCCTAATTAGCATCTGGTAATTAGTTCCACCACTGTTTTGTGTTTTATTTGCATTGGTGTAAAATTTGCCCTGTCTATAAATTATAAGCATAATTAGGAAATGGATATTTTTACATTGGGGTAATTTTTGGTCCTGTTTTATGGTGGTTTTAGCCTGCTATCAGGAGAAGAAAATATGGTGGCCGCAACCAGAAGTTCAAAACGAGAGCATGATGATCTATCGACCCTTGCAGATGTTGTTTGCCTAAGTTCGAGTAACAAAGGAATAAAAAGGGTTTGTTATAGATTGCACATAAAAAATTTTTATGTTCTGAAAAATTTTTGATTCCCCTGATTTGTTCATGTACAGTTGAAGAGACGCCTGTGCGTACTCGCAAAAAACGGAGTAACGTATCCCCAGTTCAGATCATATGTATAAGGTCGTCCACCGCCCCCGCCTATGTTGACTAATCCTGCACTGATGCAGCCTCCCCGCCAACATGTGTTGACTAGTACTCCGCTGATGCCGCCACCGCCCCCTTCTGGAGGTAGGGCTGCGGTACGAGCTTATGACCGAGGCAAGTCCCTGGCGCACGATGCGTACGGAGCCACGTCATCATATTGTCCACCGCCGTTGCGCTCCATCCCCGCGGGTCACGGGGGATCTCAACCCCACGGTCGCTATGTCAGCCAGCAACCAACCTGGGCGGGGCGCGCTAACGAAGGTAACAGGGGGGGGGACTAAAGTGAAATTGCTGGATATGGGATGGGGGTTACCATTGGGTGATGATGGGCAACCACTTGTGCCGGATACTACTCCTAACGTCGGCGGGGGGTCAAGAAAGACCCGCCTTCGCAAAACCACACGAGACTCCACATCAGGAACGGAAAAAGCCCCTATACCCGTGGACGACTACACAGACCTTGAAGACGACCTGGCTGGTTTTGACTGGCCCTCTGACGACGAAACTGACTCTGATGCAGTTATGTCGCCAAAAGGGAGTTGGTAGAGAGGTACCTAGAGTTCGGCTTACATGCGGTCAAATGTATCTAAAAAAATAATGTAGGTGTGATCGCGTGTCCTTGTTATGTTTAATGTTTCCGACTCGGTGGCTGGAGCTTTTTACACCGGTGTAAAATGGTCCCCCACCCCTGTTCTGTTATGTTTAATGTTTTATTTCCTATGTGGTATCCATGCGTGTTTAAGGTTTTTACACTTGTGTAAAAAATGGGGCCTGGTCAACTGTGTTATCCATGCAAACCCATAAAAATTTCCAAACAAGCCACAAAAAAACATTTGCGCAAAAAAAAAACACCAGCTAAACAGATAAACACCAGATAAAAGCGATATATTTTATAAGTAAAACCAAACAGCACGACATAAAACCCCCCACCACCCTACCCAATATTTGGGTTATTGTTTTTACATACATACGCCAAAAAAAAGCATCCCGTGGAACTGCTACTAGGTAATTTAGATGGTTTTAATAAAATGCCCGTTCCGCACAAAACGACATAGCTCTGTGCGGAACAAACATTTACACCATGACCCAAAAAATACCCAACGGCTCGGCAGTTTGTTACAGTTTCATACTGAACTTAAAGTTAAACAGTTTTACCACAAAAAGATGCAGAATATCACGGGCTGGGGGGGCTGTTCATACACATCTAAGGCGCTGGTTCTTTGTTCTTCGTTGGGCAGTTCCTGGAATCATGGTCGGTCACAAATTCAAAGCATGTCTTGCACTGACGAGGGTGCTTCTTCTTCTTGTTTGCAGCCTTCTCGCCAGGTCCCACGAGTCGACGATTAGTGCCGCAGCCCTTGTTCCTTATACCCTGCGGATTGGTGCACGAGACTTCAAAATCTTCTGGTACCCCCAACAGGTCAGCAATCACATTCACGTTCCCCGTCTCCCCCTGAAGTGGCTCGCTGTTGCTCTTAAAAACATCATCCTTGATACACTTGAGCTGTTCTGAAAACATGGATAAACGATCAGGTGAAACGCTTAGTCGATCAACACATTGATTAAACATGTCAAGCAGCGCATTTCGCATAACAGCATTGTCGGTGTGGTCAACTCCATAACGCGCATCTACACTGAACACAGATTTTGGTAAGACGTCGCGCCTCCACCTGTCCATGATGTACTTCTCGGGGATTTCCTGAACTTTGGTGTATCTGAAAACACAGAAAATGTGCCTGCACAAGTATCCAATTCGGGTCCAGGAATTGCATGAGCATGTTACATCATTGTTGGAGTGGACCCTAACCTGTGTTCAAAAAACAAAATATTTTAGACAACAAAAAATAAAAAAAAAAGACAAGAAAAACATCTAAAAATAATAAAACAGTTCGAGATAGTACCGTGTAGTCGTTAACCGGATCTGTGCGCTTGTCAAGGTGGTTACAGTGTACACCTTTACCCCATCAACTTCATCTTGTTTGGTGATGAAACACCACAGCAACGACTTCTGAATTTCCTTTCGAACTTCATGGAATATTGTTTGGGAATAAATCATGGCGCATTGCTTTTCGATCGCCATGCCGGTCTTAAATTCAGGAAGGCGACAGTCAGTTTGATGCTCCGCAACCCTTTGCCTGTATCTTTGAGAGTCCATCGTTGTATCAAAACACAACAAAAACTGCACAAGCGTATTCGCCCAACTAGAATTAACTTTGAATGACGCGTTCGAGCTTTCACACCGGGACATTGTCTTCATGAGGCACGACATTGGAATTTCACGAAAGTAGGCGGGTACCCACATCTCCCTGATATTAAACATGTCTCGCAGCCATTCATGATCTGCCAGGCCGTACTTGTCGAGCAACTTCTCCCACCGGCTTTCGAACGTGGACGATTTTATGTAAACATTCCAGACCAACTTATGGATAGCCGCCCGTACTTCTGAGTTATCATGTGCACCTCCTACAACCTGTTTTTTGAAAAAAAATAATACAGTGGGCATGAGTTTTTTGTTTCTCAAAATAAAAAGTAACAAAACAGCCATAAGAAGGCAAGTCTTTGTACCTTCGCGGGCAATTTCTTCATAATGTGCCACATGCATAACCGATGCCTGGACTCGGTAAAAATAGCAGCCACAACTTGCTTCATAGCTGGGTCCAGGTCCGTCAACACCAACTTTGGCTGCTTCCCATGCGCTCCGAGAAACGTGTTTAGCAGACAGCAATACGACTCGATGGTCTCATTAAACAGCAAACCCGCACCAAAAGTAACACAGCGTTTGTTATTATCCACACCAGTAAAGGGGACGAATATCATATTGTACCTGGGCAAAAAGTAAAAACGAGACTTAAAATTAAAACCATACTGAAAAAAACAACGCTGGTAAAAAAATAAAAAACGACACAGAAGTAACCACTTTACCTGTTTGTTTGGTAAGTCGCATCGAATGCAAGCACATCACCGAAAGCTTGGTAATTAATATTTGATATCTCGTCTGCCTAGAAAACATATCTCAGCTCGCCGTTTACAAGGCTTATCAACCATCATCTGCGAATCCCTGTTCCCAATGAACATGCGGATACTCTTGGCGAAGTTCTTATAATCAACCGGGGTGCCCTTCACATTGTGGTGTCCACCTTTTAAGCTGACTTGCATCTTCTGTGCTACTGAGGGCCCAACCTTGTTGAGGCTTACGCGGTGGATAAATTCCTTAGTAGCAAAATCCAACTTCCTTCCAATTTTGGTCAAATCTCTATTGTACGACGGGACCAACATGTGATTATGGCTCTCTTCAAAATGATAAATCTCCCACAACAACGTAACATTGCATAACTTCGCTCTCACACTGGCTTTGCAATCACACACCTGGAAAGTTGACTGCCTAATTTTTAACGAAGTTTCATCCAAGGAGTCGAATTTCCTTTTTGTTTGGGGTTTCCCTGACTTGGAACACAGAATGTACCTATGGGTGACAATGCCTTTGACCCTTTTTACAGTACCAATCCTAGTAGAAAAGCCACAATTCTCAGCATACGTCTCGTACATTTGTACCACGTCTCGCCACTCCCTATACTTCGCTTTCATGTCCGGCTTTATCGCCTCGTCTACAATTGGTTTCCAGTAACGAGTACCATTTGGGGTAAACCAATATGCGCAACCAGATCCTACAAAAACAACAACAACAAGGGTCCACATAAAATTGTTATACTTCTACAGAAAAAGGAAACAAAAATATATCAACAACACTCATCTTATATGACAAAAATAATAAAAAAACCCAGTTTACATAAAACTTCCCATGACACTAAAATGAGCCATTTTTTGGGGACTTTTACCCCAGTGTAAAATACAAACTGAGCTATAAAACAAAACAGTTATCTTGTATGAATAACAGAAACAAAACAAACATTATACATACAAGGGGGGGGGGAGACAAAATAAAAACACAAGAACACATATATCAAAACCAAAACGATCATCTTATATGACAAAAAAAAATAAAAACCCACTGTAAATAAACAACCCCATGTCACTAAATGAGCCACTGTGGGGGGTTTACCCCAGTGTAAAATACAAACGTTAGGATGAGTACCCCAAACAACTGAGCTATAAACACAAAAAGATTGGTCTTATATGAATAATGGCAACAACAAGCATTATACATACAGAAAAAAAAGAAACATCAGAACACATATATGAAAATCACAAAAAAAAAACCAAAATCACACAAAAATACTTATCCCTACTTACAAATTAATACAAAAATAAAAACAAAATCACAAAAAAACAAAACCCCCAAACGAAAAAAAAAGGAAAAAGGTATAACAAGGGGAAAATTACCATCTTGTTCAACGTGTGCCGGTTGGCTAATGGGGGATATGTTGACTTGTTCAGCATACGAACTACCTTCTTCGAGTGAAAAAACCCCACCAATAGTTTCCTCCGACTCATCGACCACCCTTTCCCCCTTGTCAGGTACCGATCGCAAATTGCTCTCCAACGAACCATTCTCTGCTTCGGAGCTAGTTGGTGGACCTTCTGAAAGGAATCTAGCGACATCCTGTAGATCTTGTTCAGTGAAGAATTCAATACCGTTCGGACCATCATTTGGATCATCCATGCTCAAGAGAAAAACAAAATGGTTAGGGTTTACTTGGTTATTTTGGGGTTGTGCCTGATCTGCATGTGTTGTGTGTATTATTGAAGCTTTGTGTGTGAGTTTATATGTCCATTATTAATCTCATAGTAATATAATAACGGTGGGCGGGAAAAAAACCTAGGGACAATAAATTTGGCAGTGTGTGTAAGGTAGTTATATCATTAATTATCAATTTGATGATTGTTAATGAGAGATAATAATCTCTAATGGACAATAATACGCATGATTATAATATACACAGCCAGCCTATGTGTCGCTTTGTGATTGGCCTATACGAGCTCTCAAGTTCTCACAACTAGAGTGAGTTCTCAAATGATCCCAATCCTATATATATATATATATATATATATATATATAGGAATTGGTTCAAATGAGAACTTTTGGCCAAATTAAGAACAGAGAGAACCATTCTAGACAACACATTTTTCTAAGGCAATTTTTTTAATCGCTGCGTTTTATGCGGGACAATTTTTTTTTTTCTGTATACACATGTGTATAATTGAAATATACACATATGTATAGCTGAAAATATAATATACACATATGTATAATTTCTATATACACATATGTATAATTGCTATATACACACACACACACACACACACACATATATATATATAAATGAAAAAAAATAAAAAAAAATTCCTTGCATAAAAACGTGCGATTAAAGAAAAAAAAAACGCTTTTATAAGAAATGTGTGGTCCAGAATGGTTCTCTCAGTTCTCAAATAGGGGTTGGTTCTCTTAGAATCCATACCCTATATATACACTCCGTAATCGATTAGGTTCTAGTATCAATTAGAGGGTGTTTGGGATTGTGTTTGGAAATGCAAAAGTGTTTTTGGTCAAAAGTGCTTATTAGCTTATGACTTTTTAAAAGGGAGTTTTAAAAAATAGTGTTTGGATTAGCTTTTGGGAAGAGAAACGTCAAAAAGTCAATAGATTGTTGTTTTTTAAGTGTTTCGCTTAACTTATTGTGAATATTGGTTGTATGGGTGGTAGATTTGTAATTTTTTTTCCAAAAGTCAGGATTTCTAACTTTTCAAAAACAAATTTTCCACCCTTAAAAGCCAAAAGTCAAAACAGAAAGTGCTTGTAGAGGGTGTTTGGGATTGAGTTTGGAAATGCAAAAGTATTTTTGGTCAGAAGTGCTTACTGGCTTATGAATTTTTTAAAAGGAGTTTTAAAAAAAGTGTTTGTATTAGCTTTTGGGATGAGAAACGCCAAAAAGTCAATAGATTGTCTTTTTTTAAGTGTTTCATTTAACTTATTGTGAATATTGGTTGTATGGGTGGTAGATTTGTAATTTTTTTCCAAAAGTCAAAAGCCAAAAGCCAGGACTTCTAACTTTTCAAAAACAGTTTTTCCACCCTTAAAAGCCAAAATTCAAAACAGAAAGTGATATTGGGTTACACAAATAGCTTATTGACTTATTGGCTTTTTGGAAAAGCTAATAAGTCAATAAGTTGTTTTGAAACTTAATCCCAAACACCCTCTTACTCGATACGAAATTGAAACTGTTGGTGTAAAATTAGGTGTTACGCATTATAATTTCTTCATTTTCTGAAAATTAATTTACGAATTTTGTGCGTATTTCATCTGACTGGCAAAATACACAGTGTGATTCTACTAGCTATCATACTTGTTTGTTTTGTAATTTATCTGTTTTATGGATATGAAAACAATAGCATTCAGATGTGATTTGGAGAATTTAGAGATTTTGTTGTAATGTTTGAGAAGGGGAGATTAAATTTAGTGACTATATCTAGCGACAAAGGAGGAAAGATTTTAGCGAATAGAGGAAAATTACTAGCGACAGAAGAAATGAGATTTAAAGATCTTGTGTACGGAAATTTCGAGAAATCTAGAGGACCTAGACTGGAACAGAGAATAAGAAAACAACAAAAACTTTATTGCTATCAAGAACCCGGGTGTACGATCCATCATGGATATATCAAAGTAAATGATGAAGATGAATGCAAGAAATGTATACGAATCAAATATCATCTTATTCAAGATTATTTGAAGAAATCAAAGTGAAGAAGTCCTATGATTAAGAGACAATCTACAAGTTCTCCCATTCTAGCTTAAGGGAGGGTATTAGATATAATAAGCTAGATATATGTATTATTATTATTATTATTATTATTATTATTATTATTATTATTATTATTATTATTATTATTATTATTATTATTATTATTATCATAAGTTATAGTATAAGACCCGACGGTTATTATAGTTTAGACACGTTGGTTAGATAGTTATGGCGGTTACCGCCCTAGAAGTTAGTATATATATATATATATATATGTATATAAGGATCGTTATCATTTACGGTTACCAAGTTTCATTTGAAACCAAATCAGAAACAAAGAACCGTAACCCTCTGTATCAATATTTACGAATTCATTTATAATATTCGTTTGTTTCAATCATTTGTACTATTTGTTGTTTGATTATCCGCTGAAAAATCGATCCTAGTCCAACAATTCTGTGCAGCATAATGTTGTACAGCAGGGTTTTTAAGTTGTAAATGTAGGTGATTTATATGTTTAGACATACTTAAAACGTATTTATTGCTTTATTTTAGTTAGGAATGCTAGAAACCTACGAAATATATATAAATAAAAATATATTATCATTTTGAGACTAGTGTCTGAAAAGCCCGATGCTTTTGCACTTCGCGCCTCAGTTCTAGACCATGTGGCCTCGGTGCACTTCTCGCTTTTTAAAACCAAGTCAATGACCCATTTGTGGTAATCAAATAAAAGTAATAGAGGTGGCTAGATGAGCGGGTTGTGTAACGAGTCAAACCGATTGGGGTTGAAAGATGTATATTTTAATGAGAGCCGAAATGGAACGGGTTGGGTGGGCCCAGAAACCTTTTGTCCATCTTTTAGACCATATAGAGTGGAGGGGGGAAGAGGGGCAAGAAGCGCCATGTGTTACTTGTGGGGTCGTGTTTGAAGGGTGAAAATTGTGAGGAGTGGAGGGGGAAATGAATAATATTATTGTGTGTAAAATTTAAAAAAAAAAGAAAAAAAAGGACAAACCAATCAACAAGTGCCACCTGGATCCGCCACCCGCCCCACGCCCATAGAAATTCTCACACCAATGTGGGATAGTGTACAGGGCTTGAAGGAGTCCACCCACCCACCCACTCCGGACCGTCTTAGAATTATTTTTTAAAGACAGAGCCGGCTGGGAGGGTGAGCCGGGTGGTCACCGGCTCAGGACCTGACCCTTAACTAGGCCCGAACGTTTTTTTAAAAATTTACGCATATATATATTAAATTCTATATTTAGGATATATATTTGTGTTTTATACATTAAAGTTTTGTTAGTGGAGTTAGAAAAACCATGTTAATTTAATGTAGAGGTCTCAAGTTCAATCCTTAGCTCTAGCACCATGCTTGCTTTTTTTTTTATAATTCATTCCTCTTTACAAAATTTTGGGCCCAAATTTTGTTTTCGCCAGAGGCCCAAATTTTTTTTGACATTTTCGGAAACGGCCGTGTTTAAAGACATCTCTAGATTGGCACTTCTCCGTGACTTTTCATCCGTATCATCAGAAAACACTGTAACATAGTAATTAATGGCTTAGACCAGTGTATGACGGATCTATCGGCAACAACACTTTTGAATGATCTAACATGTACATATGCAATAATCACTTGTCCAATATAACAACACCCTATATATTCCTATTCTTATTAAAATAAATAAATAAATATTGAACATACTAAGGTTACAATCCCATGTTACACGGGTTGATAAATGTAAAATATATAATTAATATAAAATTTGTGTTTAAGAAAACAAATGCATTTCACGATTGAAATAGTAGGTCTATTATACTAATAGAATAAAATATAAAATATAATGTAATTTGTTAACATATTAGTCGTAAAAATATGTATTTAAAAAAATAAGCATTGATGTGTGATGTGCCTGGTTTTAGTAATTAGAAAAGATATCATTTTTCCCGGTGCCAAAAACTTGGGGTTTTAATTCTCAAACATTGGTTTTGGGAAAAGATGAATTTTACTAAACCGTTTAACAAGTTTTAAATTTATAAGTAAACGATAATTACTTAGAAACTGAAACCAACACATAGGCAGAGAACCTGACGTGTATAGCATAGAATTATAGGGTAAATACCGAGTATTGTATTCCAAAAAAACACACTTTTCCCAACTCAACCTTTTATCACTTTAATTAATCGGGTTTTGAAAAAGAAAATAAGACGGAGGGGTTCTAAAAGAAAATAGTTTTTGAAAAGGTTTTGGTTTTAAAATGAAATGATAAAAATAGTAGGGATAAAAGACATGCACATCTTGGGGACCCTCTGAATAAGTAGGCAAATTATATTGAAAGTAGTAGTAGTTTTAATTATTGGTGAGGATAACATGGTTGAATAGTCCCTTCAGAGTTGGTGATGAGAAAAGAATAAACAACGGATGACGTTCTGGCAACTCTATGGGTCACGCACAGGGAAAGTGTACGAGTTCCCATAAAGGTGTCTCCAGACTGCTGGCCCGTAAGCCGGTCTTCTCCTAGTTGACATTGTGGTGTTACCTAATTCACACTAGCCGTGTAGCTTTTTGGAAAGCTTGAGTCCTGCTTTTTAGGCACTTCTCAAACCACCGCCAAGCCACACACGAGTCTCGAGTCCCGGAAGTTGGTGAATTAATGTAAACGTGTTAATTATTGAATAATAAATGTTTTACGATCATTATAAAACTTGTTGATATATGGATACATGAGTTTCACAACCCCAATTTTGCTGTTTTCCGTTGGGGGAGAAACATGTTGGATAAACTTCACTTTTTAGACTACAGTATTACATTATATCATATGAGTACTAGGCGACTTTCATCTTAAGTCCTTTCTAACTTGTGAACCATGAATATGTGGATACATAGTGGGGAAAGTGTGAATATATCTATTGGGCCAGGCAAGCCCCACTCGGGTCGACTGGAGGTCGGACGGGTGCATATTCGTCCTGTTCAACTTATGAAACCGAGTGATGACCGGTGGCGGGTATTAAAGGCAACTTACTAACGTTCAGCAATGCTTCATAAAGCTTTAGTATCATGTAATGATGTCTTGCTAGCATCAGGTATAGATATAAGATTTGTTGGGTCTGGTTTTCGAACGTTTACTTACTTTTGCAAACATAAAACTCTGTGAACTCACCAGCATTATGTATGCTGACTAACATAGCGTGTTTTCTAAGGTCGCTAAGGTAGCGGCGAGACTAGTCGCACAGAGTCTCATATTAGCTTGCATCTTGTCGAACATTGTTTTCAAAGTGTTTGAACTATTTAAATTCTGTTTCTTGGATTGTAACGTTTAAATTGATTCCGTTGTATTTCTTTGGTCTAACTTTTAAACTGCTTGGTTGTTTATTACGTTGTTTTTGTTTCATATAGTCACTATTTATTGTGACCATTGACTTGGATCCTGGTATGTCATGTGCCTCACGGTAAAATCCCGCAGGTGGAATTTGAGGGTGTAACAGACAACCTCAAAAGGCCAAACTCAAATCCTGCATTGGCATAATCCACCAAAAGTAACATAAGTGGGGATCGATCTTGGGTCTCCACTAGAGAACCCAAGCCTTCATAGCACTAGGCAAAAATGGTAGGATGGCAAAAAACTCCGAACCCGACGGGTAAACCCGATAGGTTTGGGTTTGGGTTTGGTTTTAAGGAAACAAAAATTTCGGGGTTTAGTTCGGGTATGGTATATAGCAATACCCGACCCGATTACCCAATAAGTACACACCCGATTACCTGCATAAGATACCCGATAACCTGCTATATAAATCTCATTGTATTTCCATATATTTGTTTAATAATTTCAATTTTCCTCCAACTTCCAAGAATAAACCTAATTAAAATTTAAAAACTTGCCTGGTAGAATGAAAGGTCACACCCTTTATTATTTCCAATTTTCAATATATGCAAAATATCCCTCATAATTTATTATTATTCCATAAGCCATAAACCTCGCACTCTTTATTAGTTCGTTTCAAGTTTTGATATTTGAAGCTTTACAACTTGCATCAACCTAACACCACCACGACACAACACAGGTACTTATTATATGTTTCAGTAAAATAACGGGTATACCGGATAGCCATGGGTATTTTCTACTATAAATCCTAATGGGTATTTTTTTAAATACAATAACGGATATACCCGATACCCTTGGTTATACCCTATACTCGACAATACCCGATGGGTATTGGGTCGGGTTTGATATACGGTTTTATAAATGGGTTCGGGTTTAGTATCACCAATACCCTATGTAGATGCGTTTTGCGACTAGTGATTAGATATGTTAACATGTGTTAGAAGAGGCTTGATGGGCGAATGAAGGAAGAATGGGCGAAGGTGAAATAGTGATGGGCGAAGGAAGAAGATACAGTGGACGAATCTGGAACAGAGCTAACAAGAAGACACATTCGACCACTGCAAGTGGGCGAATGTGGAAATGACCCACGTTCGACCAGTGAAAAGGGGCGAACGTGCAGGTCCTATATATAGATTTCATGTTTTTGTAAGTTTAAGCGAGTCATTCAGTGTGTGTGTTTTTAAGGTGTGTTCCAGAGAGGTCTGAGAGAGTTTAGGTGTGTGATAGATTAACTGTAACTGAACTGTAATCAAGTATTTGAAAGAGTTAATCTATAAAAAGCTTTAAAATGACTTTGATTGTGTTTTGATTTGAGTTTACATCAGTTTGTTCTAAGCTAGGGTTTCCGCACCTGGTTTAGTAACTTGTATGATCATATAATCCTGTTTTCGTGTCAAATCACATCCTCTACAAAGTGGTATCAGAGCGTAGAGGATCATAAAACAACAAATTGATAAACTCAGAGCTGATTTGGACATTATTTTCATCAATTCACATCTGTTTTTACATAAAAATGGTTTTTGAGTGTTTTTGAAAGAATTAGAGGTGATTTTGTGGTTAAAATTCAAAATTCCAAGTATTAAAGTTGTTCCAAATCATCTCCGAAGCAAAACCTAATCAAGATCATTCAAATTCACAAACTTTTGAAAAACAGAGATCAAAATAACCGTTTTTCAAAGTGTAACCGTTTTTCTAAAGTCAAAATGGGCGAACCTGGAGTGTTCTGGTCGAAGGTGTGAGTTTTTGGTCGAAGGAGAGTGATTTTGTGGGCGAACCTAGGGTTTTCTGGGCGAACGTAGAATTTTTCAGTTGAATTTTTCACATTCGGGTATCATTTTTCACATTCGGCTGATCGGGGGTACGAACGTAGAACCACAACGGGCGAATCTGAAGTATATTTGGGCGAACGAGAAAAGTGTTAGTGTGTTTTTACTTTCTGGTGAGATTTTACATTCGGGAGAGAATTTCTGGGCGAACCTGAAATCAAAAGGGACGAACCTGACACATATTTGGGCGAACCTAGACTAGTTTTTGGAAAATTTTTCTAAGTGTTGAATTCCTCGAAGTTCGTGATCATGTGGCGTTTTCAGACTACTCCTACACCAGCAACTACACAACCACAACAGCAGGTGATGGACCCATGGACAGTGGCAGCACAGAAGACAAGCACACAGTCTTCGCAGCCGGTTAACTACATGACTCAAAGTGCACCTCCAGCACCACAGTCTGACTACTGGGGAGTAGCAGCAGCGGTGGTAAACACTCAAACTACAAATGCTATTTCCACACTGATTAATGATTTGTCTTCAGGTAGCGGGACTCGGCCACCGAAGCTTATGGAAATTCAAGAATACAATCAGTGGCAGAAAAAGTTCAAAATACATTTGGAAGGCATGGGAGTGGAAGGTGCTGAAGCATGGAACATGATTGCTAAAGGTTACACACCACCAGTTTTGGAGAACACAGGTGAACCAGTGCCATTGGAGAGCATGGCTGAGGATGAGAAAAAGAAGTTTGCTGTGGAAAAGAAGGCGTTTTCCCAATTGACACAGGCAATCACAAATGATCTATTGCATCAATTTGGGACTTGCACAACTTCTAAGGCACTGTGGGATATGCTTAAAAGGAAGCATGATGGAAATGAGAAGACTAGAAGTTTGAGGACGGAAGAACTTATAAAGGAGTTTGAGAATTTTTCTTATGTTGGAAATGAAACTTTGAAAGAACTAACTCCTAGATATAATCATTTGATATCTGAATTGTCTAGCTATGGTATACAGATTCCTATGGCAAAGCAGGTGGACAAGTTTGCAGATGCATTACCACCAAACTGGGATCAGCATGTGGATGTTCTGAAGGAGAAGGATGCTTATCAATACTGGTCTCTTCAGGAGTTCATTGAGAAGCTGGAAAACAAAGAATTGGAAGAGAAGAGGAAGGCTAGGAGAGCACAGATTCCTCAGAATCCAAACTTATACTTTGGAGGATCTTCAGTTCCAGCGAGTACAAGCTCAGGAGGGCTAGTTACACCACATGTTGCATGTATATCCAATGTTGTGGAATCACCTACCATTAACTACCATCAACAAACTTCATCTTTATCACAACCACAACCACAAGTACCATACCAATATTCATACATTCCACCATTCTCCCCAAAGCAACAAGCAGCTTTCTACACTGCTAGTCAATCTCAACAACAACCAATGAACTAACCTAACCAACAAACAGTGGTTTTGGAGACATCTAACCTTGGTAATGTGACAGTTGAAGTTGCTCAGCAACACATTGCATTAGTCTCTGCAATGGTCTCATCCTACAATGGATTAGTTGCTAGTCAAATTGGTAATAACAACTTGACCAATGAAGACTATGCACAAATTGACAAGGAAGAGATGGAACTCATTGATATTCAATGGGCCTTTGCAAGCATAATGAGAAGAGCAACGGAGTTCATAGAAAAGACAGGAAGAACTGATTTGGGAACTTCTCCTAATACAACCTACGGGTTCAATAAGGAGAAAGTGACTTGTTTTAACTGTGGAGGGAAAGGTCACTTTAAAAGAGAATGCACCCAGCCACCAAAACAAGGCAATAGGAATCCATTCAATGCCACCTATCAGAACCGTCAACAACAAAACCAAAACCAAGTTTCTTCCCAAAACAACAACAACAACTACCAAAATCGTCAAAACAACTTTAATAACAACCAAAATAGACAACCAAACACACCAAATCAGACACAAACTCAAACACCAAACAATACTAATCGAACAGTCATACCAATCACTACACCAAATGAACAACAGAATACCAATCAAGCATTGGTTACTCAACAAGATGAAAGGTTTGACTGGTCGAGTATTCAGATAGGTGTTGAGGAAATCACTACTGGGGGCAATGTAGCTTGTGTTGCATATCAGGTTGATATTGAAGATTCAGTGACGATGGAGGAGAAGGAAGAAATTGAGGTTGAAAGTGATGAGTCTGAGGCTGAGATGGATGGGGAATTTGAACCTGTTAAGGTTAATGCTGAGGTTGATGTTGAAGTTCAAACGGAAGAGACAAATTCTGGAGTTGTGATTGATACTGTTTCTGATATTCCTGAGGAGTGTGAATCGGTTTATTCTGATTCAGACAGTGAATCAGATACAGAAGCAAGTGTTAATCCTCTGGATGACGATATTGATCAGTTGCTTGCAGAAGCGGATTTTCTGATGACAAGGAAGTCGTGCATTGCAGATGATGCTTTCACAAAGATTGATTATTCCAGATTCTTTGCAGGAAAGGAAGCTCATTTTGCATTAATGGCCATGACTGATCCGCCAAAACCTGTAAGTTCTGCATGTAGTACCGATAATACAAGTGAAAAATATTGTGGTACATGTGATAGATTGACCGAGGAGATTAAACAACTCCGTGTTCAACGTGATAGTGCTATCATGAACAGTCAATCTACTCGCAAAGAGTTGAATGCTTTTAACAAAGTATTAGATGGCTACAAAAAGGACATTTCCGACTTGAAAAACACTTTGTCTTTAAAACAATTGGCAATTAACAACTATATCAATGAAATTGAAAACACCAAGTTGGAAATGGCAGCCATCAAATGCTTTGCTGAGAAAGTAAACAAAAAGCTGGAAAGCTATAAGCATATTGCTTATGTGGTAGACCACATCATTGATGATAAGACCACCAATTATCGGGCTGTACCATCTCCGGTTCTTTTTGAAAACCATAATTGTCACCAAGTGACACCGGAGAGTTCGGTAAAATCTGACTCAGCATCGGAAAATGAATCTAATACTTCAAGTATTGGTGATCCAAATTCCGATGTTAGACCAATTTTGGGGATCAATGATGAGGGTGTTACTGCTGAGAGTGTAGATTCAGACTCAGAGAGTGATGATACTGGTTGTAACCAAACTGTTAATGCATGTGAAATTCCAAAAGAAAATCACATCATTACAAATGAACCAGTTTCATCATCTCAAATTGTTCCGATGAGAAGTGTTCATCATGTGAATAAGTCTGAAAAGAATGTTGGGAAGAAAGATCTTAATGTGGTTAAGAAAGATCTTGAAAAGAATGATAAAAACGAACAATGTGACAAACCTGTCAAGGTGTTTTATCGGATGGAAGGATCCGATAAGATCATCTCTGACGAGGACTTTCCAATTAAAGATGTTAACTATGCTAAAATTGACAAGATTTGGCAAGAAAGTACTATTTGGTTCCCAAAACATGAGAGAACAAATGAGATTCCACCAGCTTTATTAAAGAAGTTGTATTTGGATGTTCCTCAAGAACCAAAGGTCCATGTCACAGAGTTTGTTAAACCCAAAAACAGAGCTAATGGTTTTAATGAGCCTACTTACTCAAAAGGGCCACTCCCTGAGAGTTTAAGGAAGCAACAGTACAATGATCAATATCCTGTTAGATCATTTGCTCAACCAAATGCTCCGAATGTTTTTGAAGAGTACCGTGCGTGCTTTAAATGTGGGGAACGAGGGCATTTACTTGCTCAGTGCCCATATGTAAGGCATAAGAGGCACGAGGTTGAAGTGAGGAATTCCATGAGAAAACCGATTGATCATTATGTGCCACCACATAGGAGAGTTGTTCCTCAACAACCACAACTGTTTTATAATCATAACAATTTTCACCAAATGAGGAATACTCGTCCAATGCACTATGATAGAAGGAATCGGATTGCTATGGAACACTCATGGAGGAAGCCTGTGGTGAACGCAACAGTTGATAGGCAAAAGGTTCCACCAAAACCGATTGTCAAATCAAATGTTGGACCTAAGTCTGTTAAATCAGATAAGGTTACCAAGAAAGTTACATTTGCTAACAATGTTCAGAAACCGACTGAGAACCCAAAGTCTCAGATTCGTATCCTGAAAAGGTCTGAACAATCTTGGACACCCAATGGTACTCCAGGAGCCTCAACTTCAAGGGTTAATGAGAGAAAAGAAACTGTTTTGAACAATCAGAAAAAGATTGATAAAAAAAGTTGTTCAAAATGATTGTGAAAATGTTACTTTGAAACCTGATGTTCCAAGACCCAAGACTCAGGCTTGGGTCCCCCGAAAGAACTGACTGATTTACTTTTTGTGTGCAGGGAGCTTCAGCTGGCCCTATTAGCAGTCTTTGGATTGTTGATAGTGGAGCTTCAGGCCACATGACAGGGGATCTTGCGTTGCTGTTCGACGTAAAGAACATCAATGGAGGGTATGTCGCTTTTGCAGGGAATAAAGGCGGATATATCACAATGGAAGGAAGTGTGAGCAATGGGATAGTGAGTTTCGAGCGGATTTCGTATGTGAAGCAGATAGACTACAATCTGTTGAGTGTCAGTCAAATATGTGACAAGCAATTTACTGTGCATTTTGATGACAAATCCTGCTATATTCTGAAACCGGGCTTTACAATTCCTAAAGAGTGGATAATGTTGAAGGCACCTCGCGTCAACAATCTATACATTCTTGATATGTCCAAGGCGATGACAACACAAGGGCAGATAACATGCTTTTTGTCCAAGGCAACAGAGAAGGAATCGATAATGTGGCACCGAAGAATGGGGCACATTCATCTGAAGAAAATGAATCAACTTGTGAGAAATGGACTTGTCGATGGAGTAAACGTGAAACATTTCCATCTAAATGACAAGTGTGTGAGTTGTAAAAAGGGGAAGCAACACAAACAGTCCCACAAAGTGAAAAAGGTTAACTCTGTTGAGATGCCACTTGAGCGACTGCACATGGATCTTTTTGGACCAGTCAAGCGCAAAAGTCATCTTGGAGAGCTTTATTGTTTAGTTGTCACTGACGATTACTCAAGATTTTCATGGGTGATGTGTTTGCAGAATAAAAGCGACACTTTTATCAATTTAAAAGTTCTGTTCACTCGATTGGAGAATCTCTACAATGTGAAGATAAAGAGAATTCGGAGTGACAATGGGACGGAGTTCAAAAATGCCAAGATGGATGAACTTTGTGAAAACAAAGGGATACATCATGAATATTCGGCTCCGTACACCCCTCAACAGAACGGTGTTGCTGAACGAAAGAATAGGACTCTAATTGAAGCGGCTAGAACAATGCTTGCTGATTCAAATCTTCCAGTCATGTTTTGGAATGAGGCGATTTATGCAGCAAATTACACATTAAATCGGGTTCTAACAGTGAAGAAGTTTGGTAAAACATCTTATGAACTGTTACACCGAAGAAAGCCGAACTTAGAGTATCTAGAACCTTTTGGGGCGCCATGTACTATGTTGAATCCAAGCGAAAAGTTTAGTCCTAAAGCCGAGGAGGGTTACTTTGTTGGATATGCAACCCCGCTCAAACGGGTTTACAACAAGCGAACTCGTCGTGTGGAAGACTGGGCTAACGTGGACGTTCAACGATATACTCAAAATATTCAAGGCACGGGTCCTGATTGGATGTTTGATTACAAAGATTTCTTTGAATCATTCAATCTAGATAGCTTGTTTGAAGAAGCTGTTATTCGATTACTTTACGAGTGTGAAAATGCAACAACTTCACCGTTGGTGCGTCCGATCACTGTGAACCCCCTACCAGCTTCTAATGACACCAATGCTCCTATACAAGAGGAAGAAGTATTTCAAGAGGCTTCAACTTCATTAGACACTTCAGAATCTGAAGATGAACAATTTGAAGAAGCCATTCTTGATCAAGTTGAAGAACCAGAGGCACCGCCAGTGAACCCAACTCCAACTTCAGATATGGCTTCATCATCAAATACGGGTCATGATCTGGATGCTGTAGAGAACTTGACTGTTCAGACGGGAGTGCAAGTACCTAATTATCCGGAATCTCGGATTCATCGTATTCACCCGCTGGAGCAAGTGATCGGTGATCCTGGAAGTAGTGTTATGACCAGAGGGCAGCTTAAAAGCATTAATTCGCCAGAGAGTTTTGGTGCTTTAGCTTTATATGCCAAAATTCAACACTCTGGTAGTCAAAATGATTGGTCGTTTGCGTGTTATGTGTCGCAGGTAGAGCCAAGGACATACAAGGACGCTTTGAAGGATGATGCCTGGGTGGAAGCTATGCAGGAGGAGTTATTACAATTCCAGAAATTGGGAGTTTGGACGCTCACGGATTTGCCGCCGGATAGAAAGAAGATTGGCACCAAATGGGTGTTTAAGTGTAAGAAGGATGATCGTGGGGTAATTGTTCGTAACAAAGCCAGATTGGTAGTGCAGGGTTTCCATCAAATCGAAGGGATTGATTATAACGAAATCTATGCACCGGTAGCACGAATCGAAGCTATTCGGATGTTCCTCGCGTTTGCTTCTTATAAGAAATTCAAAGTTTATCAAATGGACGTGAAAAGCGCATTTCTGTACGGGAAAGTCAAGGAAGAGGTGTATGTCGGGCAGCCACCAGGCTTTGAGGACCCAATCCACCGGGATAAGGTCTACGTGTTGAACAAAGCTCTTTATGGCTTGCACCAGGCTCCGAGGCAGTGGTACGAGGAGCTAAGTACATATCTCATCTCAAAAGGATTTAAGCGCGGCCTCGTCGATTGCACCCTCTTTACGAAGAAGACGGGCGATGATTTGCTTCTAGTGCAGATATACGTTGATGATATAATATTTGGTTCAACTAACGAGCTTTTATGCAGGGAGTTCGAAACTGTCATGCAGGAAAAGTTCGAAATGAGCGCAATGGGGGAGATGCAGTTTTTCCTAGGCTTGCAAGTGGACCAAAGACCCGACGGGATCTTCATTCACCAGACAAAATATGTCTCCGACATCTTGAGCCGGTTCCAGATGGAGGACTCAAGGCCGATGGATACCCCGATTCAACCCAATCACGGGATTGGAGTGGACGCTAAGGGGGAGCTGACGGATCCTTTTACATACAGAGCAATCATCGGATCTCTAATGTATTTGACGGCGTCTCGACCAGATATTATGTACGCAACGTGTCTCTGTGCCCGTTATCAATCGAAGCCGAAACAAAGTCATCTGACGGCGGTCAAGCGTATCCTTCGATATCTGAAGGGTTGTCCCTCAAAAGGACTTTGGTACCCTAATGATGATAATTTTGATTTCATATCTTTTAGTGATGCAGATTGGGGCGGCTGTGACAAAGATAGCAAATCTACTACAGCTGGTTGCCAGTTTTTCGGGAGCAGGTTAATCACCTGGCAATGCAAGAAACAGACTTCCCTCGCACAATCTACCTGTGAAGCCGAGTACATTGCAGCCTCGAGTTGCTGTTCGCAAGTACTCTGGATTCAACAACAAATGGTGGATTACGGTTTGCAGTTTCTTAAAACCCCTATTTACTGTGACAACGAAGCCGCAATTGCATTAACTAAAAATTCGGAAAATCATTCTAAAGCGAAACACATCCGGATCAAATATCATTTTATCCGTGATTGTTACGCTAAGGAATTGATTGATATGATCAAAATTCATACTGACTACCAACGTGCAGATCTGTTTACTAAAGCTTTTGACCGTTCACGCTTTGAATATCTTTTAAAAGTAAACAATATAAAGGAAAAACAGGACTAATCGGCACCTCGGTTTATCGCTTTTTAGTTTTTAGTTTTTATATTTTGCTAATTGGGAATTTCTCTTTGCTAATTGGGAATTTCTCTTTACTATCGTAATCCTCAAAGAAGTTGATGCTTTCGAAGGGATTGTTTAATCCTCAACGAAGTTGATGCTTTCGAGTGGATTGTTTCTTTCAAATTTTTGTTTTTGTTTTCAGAAAAATCAAAAATCCCAAAAATATGTTCTTTATTTTAGGGGGAGTCATTTTATCAGAAAACCCAAAAACATTATAAAATTCAAAAAGACCTAAAAAAATTATAAAATCAAAAATGATTTCCTGGTAAAACAGAGGAAATGATAGTACATCAGTGGGGATCTGACACAGGCTAAAGAATTGTATAGTTTATGAGGCCTGTGTTGATTACGTGTGATATGCTGATAGGCTTCGTAGACTAAATATTGCGTGCATTAGTGATACAAACATAACGAACTACGCGTTCGTGGCTGAACACCTCATGGGCATATGGTCTTAGTACCGTAATTTCGTTTGATAGGATTGCCAAAATCTGAGGTTTCGGGTCGTTATGTTATGGTTATCCGGGATATTCTGATAAACTTTTGTCGTATTGATTTACGGACCTAGTTTTATCAGAATATTTGCTAAAAGAGCTTAATTGCCAAAACCGGAAGTTACCGAATTGAGGAACTTTATGTTTTAATTGATCATAGATCATTATTACATCGTATTGATCATCTGATGCAAATCAGTGATTAATATCAGCCTCAACCTAGTATATACGCACATGTTACTCTGCTGCATTCATTTGCTGACCTGTACACCTCTGTGCTATATACTTTGTAACTTTTACGGATAACTCTGGCATAATCACGCATTACGACGAAGCTTTGTGCAATTACTTGATACGGGAGTATGTCGTGTGTGTGGGCACCACATCGTGTTAGTCTAATACACTTAACTCGTATCATTTTAAAGCATTGCGTAATTGTCTGCATGTGAGCTTACGTGGACCACAATATCAGCAATTGCCGTGTCACATACTGTTTCTAATGATAATATTAAACAAAAAGATCAACGCTGTGTTCGGATTTCTCAGAAAACTGATATGATCCTCTGACCGGATTTCACAAAATGTTTACTGCTTTCATTTACTTTGATGCATTTTATTTTGTTGCAATTTACTTTTATTGTCAAACAGATACAAAATCCAAAAAGATTTTAGGTGTGTTTTGATAAATTTCAGAAAAATCCAAAATTTTTGCATTTTTGTTTTATTTTTGATAACCGGGGATGCTTGATAGTCAATTTCTGAGATTTGACAACACCATCTGGGCTTTGTATCATTCTAAAAGTGAAACTTTGTGTTTTGGAGGCCTAACGGATTGAAAAATGTTGAACGGGATTCGAATTTGTAATTTGGTAAAATTTTTCAAGATTTCCTTTTTACATTCGCCCTTAAATGGGACGAATGTGGATATCTTTCTACCTTCGGGTTGTTTTCAACAGGGCGAATGTGGCTTTTACCATAAAATCCACTTCCGGGTGACATAATTTTACCTTCGTGCCATTAACTTGGGGCGAAGGTGGAAAACCTTTACATTCGTCCAGACGAAACGGGCGAAGGTGGGTTCTTTATATACTCCATTTGCAGATTCGACCATCACTTCAAAATTTTTCAAACATTTCTTCATAACCAGACCTTGTTGCTTTTGAAACTCCTGCTTGTGCGTTTTGTTCCTTGGTTAATCCTGATCATTTCCATATAATTTTTACAGGTAATGGACAAGGATTGACGCCGGAATCGTTAGTTTTAATAACCGGTCTTAGGGTTTAGGGTTAACGCTGTTCAACTGATTGTTAATGTGTAATTTTGATATACATTCATCCCACATCAGTTTTAGGGGGAGAATGTATCAGGAATTAGGATAATAACAGGGTTTAATCACTGATTGATCGAATGAAACAATAAAAACCCTAATTCCTATTGAAAACTGATATAGAATGAAAATTAAGGGAAATTGATGTTAGACGAGTCTTAGTCGGCCATATTAGGAGTGTTTCTGATCAAAATCAAGGGTTGAAAACATGTTTGCAAAATTTTTAAATTTTGGGCAAGAACAAGTTTTACATTCGGTCCATCGAGTGGACGAATGTGAAACTGAGTGGACGAAGGAAACTCAAAACGGGCGAATGTATAATTTTAGTCAAAATCATTTTACATTCGACCAGAATTTTGTACCTTCGGCCACAATAACCTACATTCGACCAGTTCATTTTGGGCGAATGTGGAATTCCAAACTTCTAAAATTTTCAAGTTTTGTCGATTTCGTGCTTTGACGTTTATTTTGATTTTATGTTTCAGATGGCTGAGGAACAAGCAAATATAGATATTCCTGTTGAGACTGCAGTTACTGATCCTGTTCCAGAAACTGTACAAGAAGGTGAATCTTCAAGCGGTAATAAATGGCCGTTTGAGAAGAATCACAATTGTTGCGCGTATCTGGGAGATGTGGAGAAAAACGTGGAGTTTACAGAGATCATCAAATTCCTGAAAAGATGTAGAGTGGTTTATGCTTTGGCTACACCAACTATTATCTACAAGGATATAGTTGAGGATTTCTACAACAACGCCAAGTATGATTACTTTGACAATCAGACTATCATTAAGAGCAAGATTCAAGGAATGGAGATGTTTATTACTGAAGCAGATATCAGAGAAGCTCTCCAGATCAAGTTTGAAGTTAGTGAGGATCCAAGAGAGTTGTCATGGACTGAGCAAAAAGCCTGTTTCCTAAGAATGAAATACAAAGGACCGATCACTGATGGTTCTATTTACAAAGGGAAACTGGGAGTGCAATTTAAGTATTTTGCTCATGTCATTATACACGTGTTTGGATGTGTTAGTGGAGGATATGACGTGATGAGGAAGAGTTTGAGCTCGTTAATGGTTGCGTTGACTCTCAACAAACCATTTAACGTTGCTGGGATGATTTTAGATCATATGTTAGAGATGTTGAAAGGGTTGAAGCTTAAGAAGTTCATGCTTTATCCTAGATTCCTTATGATGATTTTTGATCACAAGTATCCACACCTGAATCCAGATCCAACACAGATACTTGTTATGGATCACATGAACATTAGAACTTTGGCTAGAATGAAAGGTTATAAAGGTGTACCTGAAAATGAGAGACCACCTTACAGGAGGTTGTTTGGAGCCTTGGCTAGAGAGGATTATAATGATCCAGGGAAGAACACAGCAAGGCATCCTGATAGTGATAGTGATAATGATGATCCGTTGGTATATGCTGATGCAAGTACAAAGAGGAAAAGACAAGTAGTCAATCCTGGAGCCAAAGGGAAGGGCAAAGGAAAGACTGAGCAAGGGAGTTCAAAACAACAAACTGTGAGGAAGAAAACTACTGCAAAGAAGGGTACTAGTTTGGTAGATGAAGAGTCTGTCGATTCAGAGGAGACTGAGACTGAAGAACAGTGGGATTCGGATGCTGAAAATGTCCGGACTACCAAACAAAAGGCCACTTTGGTTGGTGAGTCTGAATCACTAAACAGATCGATTGAAGAAGCCAAGAAGAGCAAGCAGTCTGTTGGTGCTGAAGATGAAGGGTTAACAGTAAATTTGGACGAGTTAAACGAAGGTGAAACTGTAGTAGTTAACTTGCCCAAGCCCAAACACAAAACCATGGCAAAGAAAACAAGTACAAAACAACTCAGAGAAAAAGAATTAAACCTACTTTTGAGAGGAAAGAGATTACCTGAAGCTGGTACATCATCAAAACAATCTTCACCAGCCACTAAGAAACAAAAGACTGTAGAGGCAACAAAGTTACCAGTGGATCAATTCAATATTGCACTGGATAATGTTCTCAACATGTTTACAAAGCCTCAGAAAGAAAAAGAAACAGAGATTGAGCCATCAAAGTCAAAGTCCAAGTCAAAGAAAGTCACTGTGGATGACGATGTGATGAAGCAGGTGAATAAAAAGATGGACGACATGATGAAGATGTTAGTGGCTCAGCAAGCTGAAATTGCCAAGTTCAAGCTGAACGAGGAGAAGATGCTTCAGATAGTTGTAGCTTCAAAGTCAAATCAAGATGAGATTGACGAGAAGGTAAAGAAGCTAGAAGCAAAGAATAAAAAGCTTGAAGGAAAATGTTTGAGAAACAAAAACAGATATAAGGCGATTAAAGAAGATAATAAAGAATTGAAGGCTGAAAACAAACGCCTTAGTGAGCTAATTGACAATCTGTACAATGTTGCACCCAAGTTGAAAGAGGGTGAGGAGGATAAAGAGAAAGAGGTTGAACAGGTTGACTTTGAACCATCTGAATCTGACAAAGAGGAAGATGAGGATGATGAGGATGAAGAATCGGATAAGAGTGATGATGGAGATGATAATAATGATGATGATGATGATGCTGAAGGTTCGGGAAGTCAAAAGGAGGATGAGAGTAGCAGTAGTGATGATAATGATGGAGGAGATGATACTTCGAAGTTTACATTCGAAAAGAGACCACCTTCAAAGAAGAAGAAAGACACAGGTGAGTCGAGTTCAAAGAAGAAAGGAGAGAATGTTGAGTCTGATGAGACTGTGTTTTGGAATGAGAAGGTGAGATCCTTATCTGATGATGCAAAACAAGTATATAAGGATATGTTAGAGAAAAGAGAATGGACCATTGAGTTCACAGGTCGTTTTGCTGAAATATTCCAAACGGATGATATGCGATATGAATTGGAATATAACGATCCTGATTTGGAAGAAGGGGAAGTACCTGCATCTGTGGCAAAGGAGATTTTGGATGGACTTGCACAGAGGGTAGGGAAAACATTTGAAGAATTTATTGTTGATGAGTCGATTCCACATATTCCTGAAAAGGATATTGGAAATCACTCTGATGACAAAGACACCCCTGAATTTGAAGAAGTTGAAATAGAGGATATTACACATGAGGAATACCCACAGTACTTCAGACAAACTGATGAAGACTTGGTGTTTCCTGATTTTACTGAGATTCCTAATACGTCTGCAAAAAGAAAGGCAAAGCAGAGGAGTGCTGAGTTTGTAGAGAAAGTACTTGGAGCTGACTTGCCAGAATCTTCAAATAAGTCTTATGAATTGAAGGATTATTTGAAGAAGTTAAGACTAATGGATGAAAACCGACCGAAGCCTGAAGCTCAAGGAAACTTTTATAGATTTCATAATGCGAAGTTTAGAGGAAGAGCTCTAGGTTGGACATACTTAGGCAGGCTGAAGTGTTTAGCTGCTAAGTGGGAATCTGGAATCTTGTACTTTTACAGATTCATTGACTTGCTAACTCTACCGTACTGGGCGGTTAGAGATTTGTGCAGATTCCAAATGTCGGGTGCTTCAGTGAATAATTCACATGTCGGTTGGTGTGCAGACAAGTTGGTTTGGGAAAGTAGAACTAAGTGGAACAGATTCAAACCACAATATCCCCGGAGGAAAGTTCACAGGGATATTGATCCCAGAACCAAGCTGAAACGGGTTACCTTGATATATAAGGCACCTGAAGTGATGAGAAAGATACCTTTGATGCCTATGCCTCAACATTTCAGTGCTGACTTCATTTTCTGGTATTATGATTGGAGGAAGGCAGAAGCAGTGATTGTGTTGAGAGATGGAAAGGACAAATACAAGCATGTTCATGTATTTGATCCTATGTGGTTGATAAATTGCACCTTCGAAGACATCATCATGCTCTTTTATAATCCGATTCATCATGAGCCGAACGATGCAGATCAAGCAAAGAAATACACACAGGTTGTTGGTGTTTGCTTTGCTTATGACATTAATGCTGGAAGTAATTTGGAAGGAAAGCTTGGCAAGATGGTGAAGATGGCAAACGTGTCAAAGCCTGTGAAGAGGAAATTAGAGCCTGAGATGACGACAGAGCAGAAGAAACAGCTCAGGATTAAGTTGCTGAACAAAGCCATGGACGAGGACAGAAAACGATCTAATCAATAGTCGAGGGGGAGTTTGTAGATGCGTTTTGCGACTAGTGATTAGATATGTTAACATGTGTTAGAAGAGGCTTGATGGGCGAATGAAGGAAGAATGGGCGAAGGTGAAATAGTGATGGGCGAAGGAAGAAGATACAGTGGACGAATCTGGAACAGAGCTAACAAGAAGACACATTCGACCACTGCAAGTGGGCGAATGTGGAAATGACCCACGTTCGACCAGTGAAAAGGGGCGAACGTGCAGGTCCTATATATAGATTTCATGTTTTTGTAAGTTTAAGCGAGTCATTCAGTGTGTGTGTTTTTAAGGTGTGTTCCAGAGAGGTCTGAGAGAGTTTAGGTGTGTGATAGATTAACTGTAACTGAACTGTAATCAAGTATTTGAAAGAGTTAATCTATAAAAAGATTTAAAATGACTTTGATTGTGTTTTGATTTGAGTTTACATCAGTTTGTTCTAAGCTAGGGTTTCCGCACCTGGTTTAGTAACTTGTATGATCATATAATCCTGTTTTCGTGTCAAATCACATCCTCTACACCCTACTCGAACCCGACCCATTCCATCCCTAATAAATGGGGAGTCTATCTATAACAAAATATAGTTAATAATTCTAAATAAAACTAAAACATAATATCAAGAAATGAATAATACCTTCAATATGATGCAAAAAATGTTTTGAGGTTTAAGGTGCGGTTGTGAAAACCGCATCATTTGATGCAAAATTTATTCTCTTTTAGATGTTTAAGATGCGGTTGTGGGGAACCGCATCTTTCAGTTCACTTTTTCTTTTAAAAAATGCATAAGATGCGGTTATGGGAGGCAAGTGCATTTTTTGATCCACTTTATCTTTAAAAAATGCATAAGATGCGGTTATAGGAGGGAACCGCATCTTTTGGATTTTGTCATTCGCATCGTTTGACTCTTTTTTGACATCACGATGAAATATTCTAAGATAAGTCTCAGTTTGTGTGTGAAGATATGCAAGTCCGCGAGCCGCACCAATACATATATTAAGGCGTTGAACCCATGTGAGATCATTGCTGGCGAGATAAGAATCTAAACTTTTCTTTGATAAATACTCGTACACAAGGATCTTCTCACCATGATCATCACAATACCCTAAAAGAGTGACAATGTTTTCATGCTTATAAAAAGAAAGAACCATAATCTCCTTCCAGAACTCAGTATATCCTTGTCCGACAGCACTATCTAAACGCTTAAAGGCAACCATGGTCTTGCCTGTGGAATGAAACAATTCACCCTTATAAACTCTACCGAATCCTCCACGCCCAATGCAATTTGCATCAGAAAAGTAGTCGGTTGCTGATTGGATAGCTTTGATTCGAATTTTGAGGTGTTGAAACTGATTTATGCTGGACGGTGCTTTGATGGTCGAAGAAGAACCGAAAGCAATATCAGCTCCATGAACACCTGCCTTTGCATCCTTTTCCTAAAGAAAACAATATTTTTAAGTAGTTTTATATGAATATAGTCAAGTTTGCTATAAGTTTTTAAATATATATCAAATGAGTTGAAGAGTATTGATCATATATCAAATGTTGAGTCAAATAAAACTTACTTGAATGCGTAGGGCGCGTTCAAGTGCCATCACAACTTGTATCGTCAATGGACGTTCTTCAGGATTTCTCTTTAAACATTGGTAGGCTGTATCCGCAAACAACTTCAAAGAAATCCCATCTATTTGATCCTTTATATTACTATAAACAAGTTCACTTATTTTGTTTTGCTCATAGTACTCTTGCACCAGTCTCACTAAAGGCGGAAGATCCTTGCCGACAAAACATAACCTTCAACACAGCACTTCAAACAACGTCACACCAAAAGAGTACACATTAGACTCTTTCGTGACCTTCCCTGTCACCAAGTACTGTGGATCAACATAGCTCATGTCTTCGTTGTAACCAAAACCAAAGATCTTGGCATTCCAGTTATTATCTAGTAGGATTTTGGAACTTCTAATATGGCGATGCAATGGTCTGACTTGCGTCGCAACAATGGAGTGAAGGTATGCTAGTCCGTGAGCCGCCCCAATACATATCTTGAGGCGCTGAACCCACGTGAGATCATTGTTGCGAAGATGAAGATCGAGACTTTTGTTAGATGCATACTCGTACACCAAGATTGTAACACCCTAACCCGTAATCACGCGATCAACGCCTAATCATGCGGGTTTTGGCCTTACTTATTCCACTCCCGATTAAAACTTTGATATTTATTATAAACTCAAACCATTAAGATCAAACACACATTTGATTCCCACAAATTTTTACACTTTTATAGCTAAAACATAGACTACTATTTTGAGTTTTAACGGGAGTTCTTTGAATTCTATTGCGGAAGCTTGATGAGTGATCGGGTGTGTTCGGCTCTTTTCGCGACTTGATCCTTGCTACGGAACTTCCATCCCTTGTTTACTTAGCACCATTACATAAAGAATGGTTAGTGAGTTATCAATGATACATTTAAAATAGTATGATAGTCGTTACACGTCGAAACGGAACGAACCAGGCCCAGCGGCCCTTTATCAGGAGAACAAACCGCTGCAACTTTTGCGCAGCAGCTGTTCGGATCGCTTTTACCCCTTCTAAAACCCAAAATCTGACTTCGACTTTTAAATAAGAGTTGTTCTATGCTCCGAGATCTTTCCAGGCATATAAAGAACACCTCGTAACGATTTTTTTACGATTTTATATTGAATTTTAAAGATCGCACTGTCTAGCTGTTCTCTGCGCGCGGCCGGTCGCTTTTATCGCGCGGCCGCGCGAAGCTTCTGATCATTTTTATCAATTCACTGGGTGCTGTGAGCGGCCGCGCGGTCCCTGTGAGCGGCCGCGCGGTCCCTGTGAGCGGCCGCGCACAGCCTCTGATGTTTGTTTGGTGACTTTTAAGCATGGGAATCATGTCGCAACCGCATTTGATGATTCCCGAAGCCTAAGCATTGACTTGCCGACTATATAACCCTCTGTTAGACTGATATTAATGGCCGGTTCATGATTTTATGACCCGGTTCATAGTCTTAGGTATTTATGTCGATTTTTACCCAAATCGACCCGTTAAGGCCTTGCATCAAACAAGGCTCTATTTGACCATACCGAATGCCTACTGTCTAAATTTTCAAGTCATTAGACAGTTGATTAACCAAAGCGTTTGTCCGATTTGTTTCATTATGATTTAGTTTCTTAAATTCATCATTTAGAAACCTTTTAAATTCCCAAAATGCCCTTCATGGTCAAATCTACCAATTTAGCCATTCGTGGCGAAACTTCTTGTTCCAATTCCAATGTTTTTGACTCATTGACTTGTTTAAAAACCTCTAAGTCCTTCCGGACTTAGATTTTCATCCTTTCTCAAGTTTTCACTTGTTTAGTAGATTCTAAGCGCGTTTGCGCGCATTAGACATAGTTAGAGAAATAACTTACTCGATTTGCACCCACACTTCAGGTGGGTAGTTTTAGTATCCATATTTACTCGCCCGAAGGTGTTTAATTAGCTACGGACTTGCCGGGTAGCCTTGACCCATATCCATACCTAGTGCTTATCCTCCATAATTTCTTAGCATCAAACATGCATGCGCAAGTGCATTTACCTGCGTGCTTTCTAAATAGACACATTAATCTCTCGGAACTCAAATGATAATACTTTTGCCATTTGATCCGTTTAATCTCATGAATCTTAATGCTTGGAATACAAGCATCAAGTGTTGGAATCAAATGATGAGGACTTCACCATTTGACCCGTTTAGGCCCATAGTTCATGATACTATATTACCCAGGTTTCTATTATAATTCAAGTGACACTAACTTGACCCATTTAACATCATGCTTAACGGCTTCAATCAAATGCTTTCATTTAGATTAAAACATCATTTCTCACATATCTTTATTAATTGACCCGTTTTATGGATTTCACCATTTGGCCATAACTCATTGTCTCATTTAAGATCATAAACCACGTTTTGTATTGAGTGCACATAAGGCGACCCACTTAGTTGATTCTACCCCCTTGGGGTTTGCCTTTATCACAGTTACTATATTTTAAGACGAATGTATACAAGAAGTAAGCTATATCATAGTCTATTGGTGTAAGTAAAATTACCTCATATCCGTTCTTGTTTTCATACGCATTGAGCTTACATCCGATTGACCCGTTTGCATCCCTAGTTCTTGTACCTAACTTAGGGACATGTCAAACCTTTGTTAGAATACATAATATGGATTTCTTTTATAATCCACGACATCATGTATTCGTTTTAACTCTAGTCCAACATCACATTTCAAGTATTCATGTTCATACATGTAATACACATTTATTTCATCATTCAAGCATTTTATCAAACACCTCATATGCACCATTTTCATCATGCTATTTCTAGGTGTTCAAGACTTTCTAGATTCCGCCATGGCTTAGCTAACCATTGGCACATGATCATTTCAACAATTAGCACACATACATGATACTAATCACATAGAAATTGCAAGATTATTCCACATACTAGTGTAGTCCATGATTAGGGTAAAAACCCACAAATTACTCATATCACATAATCATGATTTCTCATGAATCAACAACCTATTATGATTCACCACGTTTTTATAGTCTCCTTGATGTCTACTAACACTTAGAAAACCATAGAGACTAAGAAATTCACGTTTTTATAAAAAACCCTAAAATTTCATCAAGATCATAAACGAATTTAACATCAATTTCTACCAAATAAAAGGTACCTTGATGTTCATTAAGCTTTAGATAACTCGTTTCTTGCTAAAGCTTCGATTTCCCCTTTGATTTGGCTTGGATTTAGGCTTGATTCATGAGTTTTAGGGTTTGGTTGGTGTAGGAGAATGATCTCCTGATCATTCATACGACACACACACACACACACAATGTGTGTGTTTTATTGTTTTATTTTTATTTATAAAACCCACTTTGACATGTTGGCAACTATGGCCCCTCAAGTTTAGTCTCGGGTTTGTTTCTAGAGTGTCACATTAACTAGATTAGTCTCTAGTAATGGGTTTAGCCACGTTTGTTACTTGGTGGTTAAAAACATCCACCATTAAACTCGCTTTGTTATTTTATCAATAACGCCTAATGGCGTATTTAAACGAAACGAAATTTCGGGGTGTTACAACTCTACCCCCTTAAAGAGGTTTCGTCCCCGAAACCTTTCTCATGTATTTTCTTTGGTTACCCCAAAGTACCTTGGTTCTCTAAGCCGATTTGAGAACCGGTCGTTCATTTGCCATTCTATAGTCTATACAACTAGTACTATATACTTAGGGCGATTTCGCTTTGCTCGGCCTCCGAACCTTTCGATTTTTTTTATATTAAGGCATCGGCCTTACATCCCTACTTTGAGTCACACTACTCTTTTGTTTAACTAGACGTTATTTATTTGCATAACATCTATTTACATACCTTTACAGGGTAGTCTAGCTACTCATGTATTTTTCATAGATCCGCTTTAGAATCACAGACTACCCCCGTCTACCATTATCCCGAAGGATGTAACGGTTTAAGGGTCCATTCTATGATGCACCTTAGGGCATCTATTGTGACACCACAATTGTAACATGCATATGCATACATGCCTATGCATCTATTATTATCAAGTAATTTGTCTTGATTTCCAAGACTAACCCGGCTTTTTAACATTGCCGTTTTCTTACCCCTTGGATTCATCTCCGAATCTAACTACCGTCCTTTTTTTTTTGATTTGCTAGTATGTTATAACATACTTTGCTTGACACTAACAGTTTCCATTCTTTGGCTAATCCCATTTTAAGAATTCGCCATTTATTGGGTTTCCCTTACCCTTAGTGTTTGTTGTGGGAATTGTTATCGATTCCCACCTTTTTTTTTCCAACCGGTTTACTACGCTCCCATCTTACTAGTATTGTATTTTAAGGTATGAGCCATTATGGTTCACCTCTATTTTAACCTCACACTAAGTGAGTTTCACGGTTTACTATGCTCGGGCTCACCCGTAACATATCTAATTTGTCTCCGATAATTTGAACTTGGGTTTTCCCCAAATTCCCGTTTTGCTAGCTCGATTGGTGTTCATTGCCCCAACCGACTCGTTTAAAGACTTTTGAGTTTCAGATTTTTAACTCATTTATATATATAGAACGCTTAGTTTCTAAAAGTCCTTTTTCTGATTACCGATCTCGATATGAATTGAGGTCGGTTTTCTTTTCATAAAACACGATGTCGATTGGCCATTACAACGTGTGTATTGACTAATCTCATGCTATCACGGTTTTCATCAGATTGTAATAACTACACAATCCAACTGTTTTCATAATTTGCATTAAATTGTACCAGCGATACAATCTAATGTTATTATAGTTTACTCTTTTTCATCCTTAACTCGAGGGTTGAATGATTCACTGATTTATCACTGCCCAAATCCGTTGTTTATGTCATTAATCAAAAGATTTACAACTTACCCGAATGTGATTATGACTCAACCTTTGATTAAGATTCAAGTCTATATACAAACCAAATTTACTTATGACTCAACCTTGATTAAGGTTCAAGTCTATATACAAACCAAATTAACTTATGACTCAACCTTGATTAAGGTTCAAGTCTATTTACAAACCAAATTCACTTATGACTCAACCTTGATTAAGGTTCAAGTCTATCTTCGTATCAACCCAGGATAACTCGTATCGTATATTGCCTGTTTTGCTAGCCCAGCGTATAAGCTGGTGCCTCGCTCCAGGTCTTGCATGGTTCGCATCCCTGCCGTGTTAGACAGTGGACTAAGTCCAAACGCTCCAGTTTGTTGTCCTCTTTGCTAGCCCAACGAATTCTAGCTGGTGCCTGTAGATGCGTTTTGCGACTAATGATTGGATATTAACATATGTTAGAGTGCTGATGGATAGAAGGTGGAAATGGTCTGGTCGAATGTAGGCTTTTGTGGGCGAAGGTAGACAGATCTGGGCGAAGGTGCAATGGAGTCTGACTGAAGTGTAGGTTCGTACCTTTATACTGGGCGAATGTGGAACTCTTTCACATTCGACCACAGCATATGGGCGAACGTGCAGTCCCTATAAATAGAAATTGTGATTTTGTAATGTATAGTGAGTTATTAGTTGTGTGTGTTTTGAGGTCAGGTTCCAGGATAGATTGAAAGTGTTTGTGTGTGTTCTAGATTAACCTAAAACTCATTGTAATCAAGTTTATGCAAAAGTTAATCTATGAAAACCTTTGAAAATGATATTGATTGTGTTTTGATTTGAGTTTTATCTGTTTGTTCAAAGCTAGGGTTTTCGCACCTGGTTTTGTAACTTGTATGATCAAATAATCCTGTTTTAGTCAAAATCTTTCGCTCACAAAGTGGTATCAGAGCATAGAAGATCATACAACAACAAATTTGATAAACTCAGAGCTGATTTGGATTTATTTTTGATCAAAATACATCTGTTTTTGAATGAAAATGGTTTTTGAGTGTTTTTGATTGATTTGAAGTTGATTTTGTGGTTAAAATTCAAAATTCCAAGAATTAAAGTTGTTCCAAATCAATTCCGAATCAAAACCTGATTAAGATCATTCAAATCCACAAACTTTTCAAAATCAGAGATCAAAATAACCGTTTTTCAAAGTGTAACCGTTTTTCAAACCTGAAATGGGCGAACCTGGAACCTGAGTGGTCGAATCTGACAGTTTTTGGGCGAACCTGAGTCATTTCTGGTCGAACCTAGGTACTTTTGGGCGAACCTGGAAAGTTTTTGTTTGAATTTTTCATTTTCGGGTCACAATTTCCACCTTCGATTGATCGGGCGGGCGAACCTGAAGTAAAACCGGTCGAACCTAGAAATTACTGGGTGAACGTGGAATTGTATTAGTGTGTTTTACTTTCTGGTGAACATTCACATTCGGGTGAGTTGTTTCTGGGCGAAAGTGAAACAGAAGGGACGAAAGTGAAAAGAAACGGGCGAACCTAGACTTAAGATTTGGAAAATTTTCTAAGTGTTAAATTTTTCGAAGTTCGTGATCATGTGGAATTTTCCGACTACTCCAGCAACGACACAACCACAACAGCAAGTGATGGACCCATGGATGGTGGCAACACAAAAGACGAGCACACAGTCTTCGCAACCGATTAACTACATGGCTCAAAGTGCACCTCCAGCACCACAACCTGACTACTGGGGAGTAGCAGCAGCGGTGGTAAACACACAAACTACAAATGCTATTTCCACACTGATTAATGATTTGTCTTCAGGTAGCGGGAATTGGCCACCGAAGCTTATGGAGATACAAGAATACAATCAGTGGCAGAAAAAGTTCAAGATACATTTGGAAGGCATGGGAGTGGAGGGTGCAGAGGCATGGAACATGATTGCTAGAGGTTACACAGCACCAGTTTTGGAGAATACAGGTGAACCAGTTCCATTGGAGAGTATGGCTGAGGATGAGAAAAAGAAGTTTGCTGTGGAGAAGAAAGCTTTTTCCCAATTGACACAGGCAATCACAAACGATCTTTTGCATCAGTTTGGGACTTGCACAACATCCAAGCAACTATGGGAAGCACTTAAAAGGAGGCATGATGGTAATGAGAAGACTAGAAGTCTAAGGATGGAAGAATTGAGAAAGGAGTTTGAGAATTTTTCTTATATTGGAAATGAAACTTTAAAAGAGTTAACTCCTAGATATAGTCATTTACTAACTGAATTGTCAAGTTATGGTATACAGATTCCCATGACAAAGCAGGTGGATAAGTTTGCAGATGCTTTACCACCACACTGGGATCAGCATGTGGAAGTTCTTAGGGAAAAGGATGCATACCAATTCTGGTCAATTCAAGAGTTTATAGAGAAGCTGGAAAACAAAGAATTGGAAGAGAAGAGGAAAGCTAGAAGATCACAGATTCCTCAGAATCCCAACTTGTATTTTGGAGGTACTTCAGTTCCAGCTAGTAACTCAAGTTCAGGAGGATTGGTGGCTCCACATGTTGCATGTATTTCCAATGTTATGGAATCACCAAAACCTACCATCAACTACCACCAACAAACATCCTTCTCACAACCATCAAACCCACCTCCACAACAACAATACAACAATTCATACATTCCACCATTTTCCCCAATGCAACAAGCAGCTTTTTATACTGCTAGCCAATCTCAACAACCAATGAACCAAGTTAATCAACCTAATCAACAACCAGTGGTTTTGGAGACTTCTAACTTGGGAAATGTGACGGTTGAAGTTGCTCAGCAACACATTGCACTAGTCTCTGCAATGGTTTCATCTTACAATGGGTTGGTTGCTAGTCAAATTGGTAACAACAATTTAGCCAATGAAGACTATGCACAGATTGACAAGGAAGAGATGGAACTGATTGATATCCAATGGGCTTTTGCGAGCATCATGAGAAGAGCAACAGAGTTTATTGAGAAGACTGGTAGAACAGATTTGGGAACTTCTCCTAACACAACCTACGGGTTTAACAAGGAGAAAGTTACTTGTTTTAACTGTGGAGGAAAGGGTCACTTTAAAAGAGAATGCACCCAGCCACCAAAACAAGGTAATAGAAACCCATTCAATGCAAGCTACCAGAACCGTCAACAACAAAACCAAAACCAAGTTTCTTACCAAAACAATACCAACTACCAAAATCGTCAAAACAATTTTAATAACAACCAAAACAGACAACCAAACACATCAAACCAGACTCAAAACCAATCTCCTAACAACACTAACCGAACTGTTATATCGATCACTACACCTAATGAGACACACCAGAACACCAATCAGAATCAAGCATTAGTGACTCAACAAGATGAAAGGTTTGATTGGTCGTCAATGCAAATAGGTGTTGAGGAAATTACTACTGGTGGCAATGTGGCTTGTGTTGCATATCAGGTTGATATTGAAGATTCGGTAACAGTTGATGAGAAGAAAGAAACTGAGTTTGAAAGTGATGAGTCTGAGGCTGAAATGGATGTGGAGATTGAACCTGTGGAGGTTAATGCTGAGGAAGTGAATTCTGGAGTGGTGATTAACACTGTTTCTGATGTTCCTGAGGAGTGTGAATCGGTTTATTCAGATTCAGACAGTGAATCGGATACAGAAGCAAGTGTTACATCTTTGGATGATGACATTGATCAGTTGCTAGCAGAAGCGGATTTTCTGATGACAAGGAAGTCGTGCACTGCAGATGATGCTTTCACCAAGATTGACTATTCCAGATTCTTTGCTGGAAAGGAAGCTCATTTCGCGTTGATGGCCATGACTGATCCGCCAAAACCTGTAAGTTCTGAGTGTAGCACTGATAATAAAAGTGATAAATATTGTGGTACATGTGATAGATTGACTGAGGAGAATAAACAACTCCGTGTTCAACGTGATAGTGCTATCATGAACAGTCAATCTACTCGCAAAGAGTTGAATGCTTTTAACAAAGTATTAGATGGCTATAAAAAGGACATTTCCGACTTGAAAAACACTTTATCTTTTAAAACAATTGGCAATTAACAATTACATAAATGAAATTGAAAATACCAAGTTGGAAATGGCTGCCATCAAATGCTTTGCTGAAAAAGTAAACAAAAACTTGGAAAGTTATAAGCACATTGCGTATGTGGTAGACCACATCATTGATGATCAAACCACAAATTACCGGTCTGTGCCATCTCCGGTGCTTTTTGAAAACCATAATTGTCATCAAGTGACACCGGAGAGCTTGGTAAAATCAGACTCATCGTCGGAAAATGAATCAAATACTTCAAGAATTGGTGATCCACATTCCGATGAGAGGCCGATTTTAGGTTTCAATGATGAGGGTGTTACTGCTGAGAGTGTGGATTCAGACTCAGAGAGTGATGATACTGGTTGTGTTCAAACTGTTAATGCATGTGAAATTCCAAAAGAAAATCACATCATTACAAATGAACCAGTTTCACCATCTCAGATTGTGATTCCGATGGCAAATGCTCATCGTGAGAAAAAGTCTGAAAAGAATGTTGTTAAGAAAGATCTTGAGAAGAATGTGGTAAAGAAAGATCTTGAAAAGAGTGTTAAGAATGAACAGTGTGATAAACCTGTCAAGGTGTTTTATCGGATGGAAGGATCCGATAAGATCATCTCTGACGAGGAATTTCCAATCAAAAATGTTAACTATGCTAAAATTGATAAAATATGGCAAGAAAGCACCATTTGGTTCCCAAAACATGAGAGAACAAATGAGATTCCACCTGCCATTTTAAAGAAATTGTATTTGGATGTTCCTCAAGAACCAAAGGTCCATGTCACAGAGTTCATTCGACCCAAAAACAGAGCTAATGGTTTTCATGAGCCTGCTTACTCAAAAGGGCCACTCCCTGAGAGTTTGAGGAATCATCAGTATAATGATCAATATCCTGTTAGATCATTTGCTCAACCAAATGCTCCAAATGTTTTTGAAGAGTACCGTGCATGTTTTAAATGTGGGGAACGAGGGCATTTACTTTCTCAGTGCCCATATGTGAGACATAAAAGGCACGAAGTTGAAGTGAGGAATTCGATAAGAAAACCGATTGATCATTATGTTCCACCACACAGACGAGTTGTTCCTCAACAACAACAACAGTTTTACAATCAAAACAATTTTTACCAAATGAGGAACAATCGTTCAATTCAATATGATCGTAGGAATCGGATTGCTATGGAACAATCATGGAGGAAGCCTGTGGTGAACGCAACAAATGATAGACAAAAGGTTCCGCTAAAACCGATTGTCAAATCAAATGTTGGACCTAAGTCTGTTAAATCAGATAAGGTAACCAAGAAAGTTACATTTGTTAACAATGTTCAGAAACCGACTGAGAACCCAAAATCTCAGATTCGCATCTTGAAGAGATCTGAACAATCTTGGACACCCAATGGTTCTCCAGGAGCCTCTACTTCAAAGGTTGATAAGAAAAAGGAAACTGTTTTGATCAATCAGAAAAAGATTGATCCAAAACAAAAAGTTGTTGAAAATGTTTGTGAAAATGTTTCTGTGAAAACTGATATTCCAAGACCCAAGACTCAGGCTTGGGTCCCCCGAAAGAACTAAATGATTTACTTTTTGTGTGCAGGGAGCTTCAGCTGGACCTATTAGCAGTCTTTGGATTGTTGATAGTGGAGCTTCAGGCCACATGACAGGGGATCTTGCGTTGTTATTTGATGTGAAGAATATCAATGGAGGGTATGTCGCATTCGCTGGAAATAAAGGTGGATATATTACGATGGAGGGAAGTGTGAGTAATGGGATAGTGAGCTTTGAGCGGATATCTTATGTGAAACAGATTGATTATAATCTGTTGAGTGTCAGTCAGATATGTGATAAGCAATTTACTGTGCATTTTGATGACAAATCCTGCTATATTCTGAAACCGGGCTTCACAATTCCTAAGGAGTGGATAATGTTGAAGGCACCTCGCGTCAACAATCTCTATATTCTTGATATGTCCAAGGCGATGACATCACAGGGGCAAATAACATGCTTTCTATCCAAGGCGACTGAGAAAGAATCAATAATGTGGCACCGAAGAATGGGGCACATTCATCTGAGGAAAATGAACCAACTTGTGAGAAATGGGCTTGTCGATGGAGTCAACGTGAAACATTTACATCTGAATGACAAGTGTATGAGTTGTAAGAAGGGGAAGCAGCACAAACAGTCCCACAAAGTGAAGAAGGTTAACTCTGTAGAGATGCCACTTGAGCGATTGCACATGGATCTATTTGGACCGGTCAAGCGCAAAAGTCATCTTGGGGAGTTATATTGTTTAGTTGTCACTGACGACTATTCAAGATTTTCATGGGTGATGTGTTTGCAGAATAAAAGTGACACCTTTAACAACTTAAAAGTTCTGTTCACTCGATTGGAGAATCTCTACAATGTGAAAATCAAGAGAATTCGGAGTGATAATGGGACGGAGTTCAAAAACGCCAAGATGGATGAACTTTGTGAAAGCAAAGGGATACATCATGAATATTCGGCTCCGTACACCCCACAACAGAACGGTGTTGCTGAACGAAAGAATAGGACTCTAATTGAAGCGGCTAGAACAATGCTCGCTGACTCAAATCTTCCGGTAATGTTCTGGAACGAGGCGATTTATGCAGCAAATTATACACTAAATCGGGTTCTAACAGTGAAAAAGTTTGGTAAAACATCTTATGAGCGGTTACACCGACGAAAGCCGAACTTAGAGTATCTAGAACCTTTTGGGGTGCCATGCACGATGTTGAATCCAAGCGAGAAGTTTAGTCCTAAAGCTGAGGAGGGATACTTTGTTGGATATGCAACCCCGCTCAAACGGGTATACAACAAGCGAACTCGTCGAGTGGAGGATTGGGCTAACGTGGAAGTTCAACGTTATACTCAAAATTTGCAAGGCACGGGTCCTGATTGGATGTTTGATTACAAAGATTTCTTTGAATCATTCAATCTAGATAGCTTGGTTGAAGAAGCTATTATCAGATTACTTTACGAGTGTGAAAACGCGGCGACTTCACCATTGGTGCGTCCGATCACCGTGAACCCCCTACCAGCTTCTAATGATACCAATGCTCCTATACAAGAAGAAGAAGTGTTTCAAGAGGCTTCAACTTCATTAGACACTTCAGAATCTGAAGATGAACAATTTGAAGAAGTCATTCTTGAACATGCAGAAGAACCAGAGGCACCGCCAGTGAACCCAACTCCAACTCCAGATGTTGCTTCATCGTCTAACACGGGTCATGATCTGGATGCTGTAGAGAACTTAACTGCTCAGACGGGAGTTACTGTACCTGAATATCCGGAATCTCGGATTCATCGTATACACCCGCTGGAGCTAGTTATCGGTGATCCTGGAAGCAGTGTTATGACCAGAGGGCAGCTGAGAAGTGTCAATACACCAGAAAGTCTTGGTGCTTTAGCGTTATATGCTAAAATTCAACAATCTGGTAGTCAAAATGATTGGTCGTTTGCGTGTTATGTGTCGCAGGTAAAGCCAAGGACATACAAGGACGCTTTGAAGGAAGACGCCTGGGTTGAAGCTATGCAGGAGGAGTTATTACAATTCCAGAAAATTGGGAGTTTGGACGCTCACGGATTTGCCGCCGGAAAGGAAGAAAATAGGCACTAAATGGGTGTTTAAGTGCAAAAAGGATGATCGTGGGGTTATTGTTCGTAACAAAGCCAGATTGGTCGTGCAGGGTTTCCATCAAATCGAAGGGATTGATTATAACGAAATCTATGCACCGGTAGCACGAATTGAAGCTATTCGGATGTTCCTTGCGTTTGCTTCATACAAGAAATTCAAAGTTTATCAAATGGACGTTAAAAGCGCATTTCTGTACGGGAAAGTCAAGGAAGAGGTTTATGTCGGGCAGCCACCAGGCTTTGAGGACCCAATCCACCGGGATAAGGTCTACGTGCTGAACAAAGCTCTATATGGTTTGCACCAGGCTCCGAGGCAGTGGTACGAGGAGCTAAGTACATACCTCATCACCAAAGGATTTAAGCGCGGACTCGTCGATTGCACCCTCTTCACGAAGAAGACTGGGGATGACTTGCTTTTAGTGCAGATTTACGTTGATGATATAATATTTGGTTCAACTAACGAGCTTTTATGCAGGGAGTTCGAAACTGTCATGCAGGAAAAGTTAGAGATGAGCGCAATGGGGGAGATGCAGTTTTTCCTAGGCTTGTAGGTGGACCAAAGACCCAACGGGATCTTCATTCACCAGACGAAATACGTTTCCGACATCTTGAGCCGGTTCCAGATGGAGGACTCCAAGCCGATGGATACCCCGATTCAACCCAATCACGGGATTGGAGTGGACACTAAGGGGGAACTGACGGACCCATTTACATACAGAGCAATCATCGGATCTCTGATGTATCTCACGGCGTCTCGACCAGATATTATGTACGCAACGTGTCTCTGTGCCCGCTATCAATCGAAGCCGAAACAAAGTCATCTGACGGCGGTCAAGCGTATCCTTCGATATCTGAAGGGTTGTCCCTCAAAAGGACTTTGGTACCCTAATGATGATAATTTTGATTTCATATCTTTTAGTGATGCAGATTGGGGCGGCTGTGACAAAGATAGCAAATCTACTACAGCTGGTTGCCAGTTTTTAGGGAGCAGGTTAGTCACCTGGCAATGCAAGAAGCAGACTTCCGTGGCGCTATCTACCTGTGAAGCCGAGTACATTGCAGCCTCGAGTTGCTGTTCGCAAGTGCTCTGGATCCAACAGCAGATGGTGGATTACGGTTTGCAGTTTCTTAAAACCCCTATATACTGTGACAACGAAGCCGCTATCGCATTAACTAAAAATACTGAAAATCATTCTAAAGCTAAACATATCCGGATCAAATATCATTTTATCCGTGATTGTTACGCTAAAGAATTGATAGATATGATCAAAATTCATACTGACTACCAACGTGCAGATTTGTTTACAAAAGCTTTTGACAGATCCCGCTTTGAATATCTTTTAAAAGTAAACAACATAAAGGAAAAACAGGACTAATCGGCACCTCGGTTTATCGCTTTTTAGTTTTAGTTTTTAATATTTTGCTAATTGGGAATTTCTCTTTGCTAATTGGGAATTTCTCTTTACTATCGTAATCCTCAAAGAAGTTGATGCTTTCTAGGGGATTGTTTAATCCTCAAAGAAGTTGATGCTTTCGAGTGGATTGTTTCTTTCAATTTTTTTTTTTTTTTGTTTTTATTGTTTTTCAGAAAAATCAAAAACCCAAAAATATGTTCTTTATTTTAGGGGGAGCCATTTTATCAGAAAAACCAAAAACAATTGAAAAATTCTAAAAGACCTAAAAAATTAGAAAATCCAAATGATTTCCTGGATAAAAGGAGGAAATGATAGTACATCAGTAGGGATCTGACACAGGCTAAAGAATTGTATAGTTTAATGAGGCGTGTGTTGACTACGTGTGATATGCTGATAGGCTTCGTAGACTAAATATTGCGTGCATTAGTGATACAAACATAACGAACTACGCGTTCGTGGCTGAACACCTCATGGGCATATGGTCTTAGTACCGTAATTTCGTTTGATAGGATTGCCAAAATCTGAGGTTTCGGGTCGTTATGTTATGGTTATCCGGGATATTCTGAATAAACTTTTGTCGTATTGATTTACGGACCTAGTTTTATCAGAATATTTGCTAAAAGAGCTTAACTGCCAAAACCGGAAGTTACCGAATGGAGGAACTTTATGTTTTAATTGATCAAAGATCATTATTACATCGTATTGATCATTTGATGCAAATCAGTGATTAATATCAGCCTCAACCTAGTGTATACGCACATGTTACTCTGCTGCATTCATTTGCTGACCTGTACACCTCTGTGCTATATACTTTGTAACTATTACGGATAACTCTGGCATAATCACGCGTTACGACGAAGCTTTGTGCAATTACTTGATACGGGAGTATGTCGTGTGTATGGGCACCACATCGTGTTAGTCTAATACACCTAACTCGTATCATTTTAAAGCATTGCGTAATTGTCTGCATGTGATCTTACGTGGACCACAATATCAGCAATTGCCGTGTCACATACTGTTTCTAATGATAATATTAAACAAAAAGATCAACGTTGTGATCAGATTTCTCAGAAAACTGATATGATCCTCTTACCGGACATCACAAAATGTTTACTGCTTTCATGTACTTTGATGCATTTTACTTAGTTGCAATTTATTTTTATTGTCAAAAAGATACAAAATCCAAAAAGATTTTAGGTGTGTTTTGATAAAATTTCAGAAAAACCCAAACTTTTTGCATTTCTGCTTTATTTTTTGATAACCGGGGATGCTTGATGGTCAATTTCTGAGATTTGATAACACCATCTGGGCTTTGTATCATTCAAAATGTGAAAATATGAGTTTTGGAAGTTTAACAGATTGAAAAATGTTGAACGGGATTCGAATTCGTGATTTGGCAAAATTTTCAGATTTTTCCATTTCACATTCGCCCCTTAATTGGGTCGAATGTGGAAAAATCTTCACCTTCGGTTGTTCAAAATTGGCGAATGCGGGTCTGTTTATGCAAACTTCACATTCGGGTAAACATGTTTTACATTCGGCTAATTCATTTTGGGCGAATGTGAAATATTCTCACATTCGACCACCAAAACGGTCGAAGGTGGAACACCTATTTAAGCTGAACACAGGTTCGAACCTTCATTATATTTTTCCAAAATTTTTTCCTTTGATCTGACACCTTGTTGCTTTGGTTTCTCTTGATTGTGCGTTTGTTTCCCTGCGGTTTACTGATCATTTTCACATAATAATCACAGGTATTGGAGCTGAAAACAGACCAGAATCGTGGTTTTTATATACGGACCTAGGGTTTTAGGATTAAGGGTCTTAGAATGGTTTTTGATGATTGTTTTTTATAACATTTCAATTCACATCAGTTTTAGGGGGAGAGGATTGAATGAATTAAGTTTGTAACAACGTTTGGATGGTTATTCGATCGAATGGAACAGGGTTAACCTAATTCACCTATAAAACAGATGTAAATTGAAATTAAAAGCAAATTGATGGGTCACGAGTCTTAATCGGCCACTTTAGGACATGTTTTAATCAAAACCAAGTGTTAATAACAAAGTTGCAAAATTTTCAAATTTTTGGGGAAGAAGGTTTTACCTTCGGCTCATTAAAACGGGCGAAGGTAAAGCAGAATGGACGAATGTGTAACAAAAATGGGCGAATGTAATTTTAATTCAAAAACTGTTTACATTCGACCATAAATATTCACATTCGAACCATAATTTTTATATTCGACCAGTTCAAAAGGGGCGAATGTGGAATTCTAAAATCTTAAAATTTTGAAATTTTGTCGATTTTGTGTTTTGACGTTTTGTTTATGATTTTAATGTGCAGATGACTGATCAGACTGAAAACGTTGAGATTCCAGTAGAGACTATTGTCACAGAACCAGTCCCAGAAAATGTTCAGGAAGGAGAATCGTCAAGCAAAAGCAAATGGCCGTTCGAGAAAACTCATAATTGCTGTGCTTATTTGGGAGACGTGGAAAAGAACGTTGAGTTTGCAGATATTATCAAGTTTTTGAAAAGAAGCAGAGTAGTGTATGCTTTGGCTACTCCAACTATTATCTACAAAGATATAGTTGAAGACTTCTACAATAACGCGAAGTATGATTTCTGGGATAATCAGACTATCATTAAAAGCAAGATTCAAGACATGGAGATGTTTATTACAGAGTCTGATATCAGAGAAGCGCTCCAGATAAAGTTTGAAGTGAGCGAAGATCCCAGAGAACTATCATGGACTGAACAGAAGGCATGTTTCCTCAGAATGAAGTATAAAGGAGCTATTACTGATGGTTCGATGCACAAAGGAAAGTTGAGCGTGCAGTTTAAATACTTTGCCCACGTCATAATTCATGTGTTTGGATGTGTTAGTGGAGGTTATGATGTTATGAGGAGAAGCTTAAGTTCGTTGATGGTTGCCAACGTATCTGGGATGATATTTGATCACATGTTGGAGATGTTAAAAGGATTAAAGATTAAGAAGTTCATGTTATATCCTAGATTCCTGATGATGATATTTGATCACAAGTATCCTGACTTGAAAAAGGATCCTACACAGATACTTGGTCAAGATCATATGAATATTCGAACGTTGGCAAGAATGAAAGGTTACAAGGGTGTGCCAGACAATGAAAGGCCACCATACAGAAGATTGTTTGGAGCTTTAGCCAAAGAGGATTACTCTGATCCTGGAAAGAACACGGCTAGGCATCCTGATAGCGATTCTGATAATGATGATCCATTGTTTTATGCTGATGCTAGTACCAAGAGGAAGAGACAAGTGGTCAATCCCGGAGCCAAAGGGAAGGGTAAGGGAAAGATTGATCAAGGTAGCTCTAAGCAATAGGTGGTTAGGAAGAAAACAACTGCGAAGAAAGGTACAGGTTTGGTGGATGAAGAATCAGTGGATTCAGAAGAAACTGAGGAAGAGGAACAGTGGGATTCTGATGCTGAGAATGTTAGGGCCACCAAACGTAAGGCCACTATGGTTGGTGAGTCTGAATCTTTAAACAAATCAATTAAGGAAGCTGAGAAAAGTAAGAAGTCATTGAATGTTGAAGATGAAGGTTTAGGTGTGGATATGGATGAGTTGAATGCAGGAGAGACTGTGGTAGTAAACTTGCCCAAGCCTAAGCACAAGACCATGGCTAAGAAAACAAGTACTAAGCAGTTGAGAGAAAAAGAGTTAGCCCAGCTCTTGAGAGGTAAAAGAGTACCCGATGCTGGTACTTCATCAAAGTTATCTTCACCGGTCACTAAGAAACAGAGGAAGTCTAAAGAGGCAGAAACATTACCAGTTGATCAATTTAATGTTGCACTGGATAATGTACTTGATATGTTTAGAAAGCCTCAGAAAGAAAAAGAAGCTGAAGTTGAGCCATCTAGATCCAAATCTAAGAAAGTCACTGTGGATGATGATGTATTGAAGCAGGTGAACAAGAAAATGGATGACATGATGAAGATGATAGTGGCTCAACAAGCTGAAATTGCCAAGTTCAAGCAAAATGAAGAAAAGATGCTTCAGATTGTGGTTGCTTCTAAATCAAATCAAGATGAGATTGACGAGAAAGTTAAGAAGCTGGAAGCAAAGAACAAGAAGCTTGAAGGAAAGTGTTTGAGGAATAAGAACAGACTGAAAGCTATTAAAGAAGACAACAAAGAACTAAAGGCTGAGAACAAACGCCTTAGTGATTTGATTGATGATTTGTATAATGTTGCACCTAAGTTGAAGGAGGGTGAAGAAGACAAGGAGGATGAAGAAGAGCAAGTTGACTTTGAACCGTCTGAATCGGATAAAGAAAAGGATGATGATGAGGATGATGAAGAGTCTGAGAAGAGTGATGATGAGGATGATAAGAAAGATGATGATGATGATGATGCTGAAGGGTCTGGAAGTCAGAAAGAAGATGATAGTAGTGATGATAGTGATGATAATGATGGAGGAGATGATACGTCCAAGTTTACATTTGAAAAGAGATCACCAAAGAAGAAAGATACTGGAGAATCAAGTTCAAAGAAAAAGAAAGGTGAGAACGTTGATTCAGATGAGAGTATTTTCTGGAATGAAAAGGTGAGATCTTTGACAGATGATGCTAAACAAGTGTATAAAGATATGTTGGAAAGAAGAGAATGGACGATAGAGTTTACAGGACGTTTTGCTGAGATATTCCAAACAGATGACATGAGATATGAATTGGAATACAACGATCCTGATCTTGAAGAAGGAGAAGTACCTGCTTCTGTGGCAAAGGAAATCCTGGATGGACTTGCACAGAGAGTAGGGAAAACATTTGAGGAGTTCATAGTAGATGAGTCGATTCCAGATATTCCTGAGAAGGATATTGGAAGTCACTCAGATGATAAGAATACTCCAGAATTTGATGAAGTGGAGATTGAAGATATAACACATGAGGAATATCCACAATACTTCAGACAGAATGATGAAGATGTGATATTTCCTGACTTTACTGAGATACCAAACACTTCAGTAAAGAAGAAGGCTAAGCAGAGGAGTGCAGAGTTTGTGGAGAAAGTGTTTGGAGCTGATAAGCCAGAATCTTCAAATCAATCTGATTAATTGAAGAGTTATTTGAAGAAATTGAGAGAAATGGATGAAAACCGACCGAAGCCTGAAGCTCAAGGAAATTTCTATAAATTTCACAATGCTAAGTTTAAAGGCAGAGCTCTCGGGTGGACATATTTAGGCAGGCTGAAGTGTCTAGCTGCTAAATGGGAATCAGGAATTCTATACTTTTATAGATTCATTGATTTGCTAACTCTACCGTACTGGGCGGTCAGAGATTTATGCAGATTCCCTATGTCTGGTGCTTCAGTTAACAATACACATGTCGGTTGGTATGCAGACAAGCTGGTTTGGGAAAGTAGAGCGAGATGGAATAAATTCAAGCCTCAATATCCCAGAAGGAAAGTTCATAGGGATATTGATCCTAAAACCAAGCTGAAACGGGTTACTTTGATATACAAGGCACCTGAAGTGATGAGGAAAATACCTTTGATGCCCATGCCAGAACATTTCAGTGCTGACTTTATTTTCTGGTATTATGACTGGAGGAAGGCTGAAGCGGTGATAGTGTTGAGAGACGGGAAGGACAAATACAAGCATGTTCATGTATTTGATCCAATGTGGTTGATAAACTGTTCTTTCGAAGACATCATCATGCTCTTTTATAATCCGATTCATCATGAGCCGAATGACGCTGATCAAGCAAAGAAGTATACTCAAGTGGTTGGAGTGTGTTTTGCTTATGATATAAATGCGGGGAGTAATTTGGATAACAAACTTGGCAAAATGGTGAAGATGGAAAATGTGTCAAAACCGGTGAAGAGAAAGTTGGAGCCTGAAATGACTAAAGAGCAGAAGAAACAGCTCAGAATAAAGTTGTTGAACAAAGCCATGGACGAAGACAGAAGACGATCCAATCAATAGTTGAGGGGGAGTTTGTAGATGCGTTTTGCGACTAATGATTGGATATTAACATATGTTAGAGTGCTGATGGATAGAAGGTGGAAATGGTCTGGTCGAATGTAGGCTTTTGTGGGCGAAGGTAGACAGATCTGGGCGAAGGTGCAATGGAGTCTGACTGAAGTGTAGGTTCGTACCTTTATACTGGGCGAATGTGGAACTCTTTCACATTCGACCACAGCATATGGGCGAACGTGCAGTCCCTATAAATAGAAATTGTGTTTTTGTAATGTATAGTGAGTTATTAGTTGTGTGTGTTTTGAGGTCAGGTTCCAGGATAGATTGAAAGTGTTTGTGTGTGTTCTAGATTAACCTAAAACTCATTGTAATCAAGTTTATGCAAAAGTTAATCTATGAAAACCTTTGAAAATGATATTGATTGTGTTTTGATTTGAGTTTTATCTGTTTGTTCAAAGCTAGGGTTTCCGCACCTGGTTTTGTAACTTGTATGATCAAATAATCCTGTTTTAGTCAAAATCTTTCGCTCACAGTGCCTCGCATCAAGGTCTTGCATGGATCGCATCCCTGCCGTGTTAGACAGTTGTAACAACCCGGTCATAGGGGCCAAAATTTTTCGCGATTAAAAATAATATAACAAATAAACAATACGTTTTTGCACGAAATAGAAACCCGAGACGTTGGATATGATTATTATACCAGAAAATACGATACGTAACCGATACCCGATAACGAACCCACCCGATACCCGAGTGATTAGTCACAAGAAGGGGACACGTGTCCTCTCCTTCTTGTGACACCTCATTTACAAAACCTCAAATGGTTTTGTTAAAACCATTTGATCCAACCCATTATAAAAACCTAAACCCACTTCTCATTTGCCTGCTTTGTCTAAACACATAACAGTAACACATATGTATAGAGAGAGAGAGGAACCGGAGAAAGGAGTTCCGGCCACCGCCCCGGCGGCGCTAGCGGCGGCAGAGCTCCGATCATAGTCACCTGACACGCAACCACCCTCTTCCACCTACTGATGCCATCCCACACCCATATACTCAGATCCGTTAGATGAGAGAGAGAGAGATCGGGACAGAAGGTAGAGAAAGAAGCAGAAGCAGAGTATCAGAAGGGAGAGAGGGGAATGACTGAGAGTGAGGCGGAGGGTCTCCTCCGCGTATGACGGAGCTCCGGCAAGTAAACCCAAACCCCCACCCTTTCTTTCCCTAATAAACCAACACACATACACACTGTACATCGGAGAGAGGGAAAGAGAAACAGAGAGATGAGAGAGAGAGACAGACGGAGAGGGAAGAAGACGACGGTGACCCTACGGTGGAGGTAACAGGCGGCGGAGGTTCAGGCTTTAACAGAGGGTTTTGGGGTATCAAGTAAGGATTTGATGGTAAGTTCCAACACCATTCTTTATTTCCAGTTGATAGCCTTAGATAACGGTTGGGATTGCTGGTGTTGTTGATTTAGAGTGGAGATTATAAAGATGAAGAATCAAGACCCGAGTCAACTGAGTTGACTCGGTCAACAGCTGGTCAATAACCAGTTAACCCGGTCAACAACAGTAGACAACGAGGTATAAAACGACAAATCGAAGATATAGTTATTTATATATTATATATTACACGTGTGGGACTCGACTAATGTATCGGACCGACCCGACATACAATTACATATATATTTGTTTTAGGCAAATTAATGACGGATGATAGAGACATTGGATAGAATTAATATTGGCATACATTGAGCACTAGGCAAACTATTGCGGATATAAAACTTGGAACTTTGGGACCTATTATTAGGATATAAACAACAATCTATAATCTATAATTTGGTAAGAATGTTAATTGTAAAATATGGGAACTTAGATAATTGGACACGTAAATGGAATATTCGGACAAGTAATATAGGCGACTATTGAGACATTAAGTGAGATATACAAATGCCCATTGAGATATTGAGACATAGGATATTGGATATAAGATGAATAATGCGGACATTATTAAAACTTGGTTATTATGCGATAATGGCAATTGAGACATTGAACCATGTACTCGGCTAGTTATAACAATAATATAATTAACTAAATAGTACATAGGATTATATGTTAATAACTTGGCATTTGAAGCTCGAAGAACTATATAAACGACGTGACATAATCATTGGTTGTTTAGTTACTAGTAGGACATAAGATGATGAACTCGACAATTAGAAGTATGGATAAAGAACTTAAGCGTGCCCACACGTGTAACCACAGTATTGGTTACACGCACTAATGTTTATAAACTTGAATAGGATCTTGCTAGATATTGAAAGATGGAATCTTGACTTGGAAAGCTATGTGATTATGTGAGACGCTACTAAGGTGAGTTCGTGTACTTCCCCTTTTTCGTGATTTAACTGTTTTGGGGTGAATACATGCTTGTGTGTGAAAACGTTTTGTGTATAAACTTAATTGATGTGACAAGGGCTCCCAAAACCAGATGCACACTCATTAACCCAAGGGATTGGGCCACTTAATGTATGGGTAGTACTACTTGGGGAATCCCCCACGCACAGTGGATCCGGAAGCCCGGAAAACCCTCCACTGAGGTCTGCGGACTGTTGCGGCATATGTTATGCCGTAGGGAATCCATAAAGGGAGTAGATGGATTCCGTGTTAGGATTGAGGTGTGACTTGTACATCACTGTGTGTTTTGAATTGTGTAAACTATGTTTTGAACTATTAAACTGTTTTGGATTTACCTAACTACTTACACGGACTCACCGGCATATTTTGCTGACCCAAACTCTTTTAAGCATGTGTTCAGGTACTGCATTCAGATGATTATGAAGCATACGGATTATGATCATATGTTGCGGATTAGAGATTTTCATGTTAAAAGGTTCAAGCTTTAAGCGTTGCGGTTTAGAGCATCTAGAGCTATGTACGGATAGAGATCGGATCGACTAATGGATTACACTTCTCAACTGCTTCGACGACCGCCGCGTCTCGTCCTTGCATTAGACTTTAGTTATGTTTATATATTGTACTTATATTTTTGGATTAGAAACTGTAATAACAAATAAATATTAGTTATCGTTGCTTCCGTTGTGCAAGTCTGTTACCAATCTGTCATTTCGACCAGCCCCCACCCGGTCGGGTTGTTACAGATGGTATCAGAGCAACGGTTGTGGCGAAATAGGATATCACCAGATATCCTATACCACACCAGGACAACTTAGAGAACTTAGCGTTTAAGGCTCTAAGATTACCTAGCTAGGAAATGGCTTGAAACTAAGACTAACCAGAGAAAGAAACGAAATAAGTCGAGACTTGAGTACCTGAACACACTAGAATGCTTACAAGAATTTAGAATCAATTTAACTAGTGTGCGAACTTTGTTCGATACGTGAAGGATGACTACATCGGAGATTATTAGAATAATTTCGTGAGGTAAATTGACGATTACATTTGACGTCATGTAATTGTGAATTTACAGGCCGAAAAAGTTCTAAGAAATCCGAAGAGTCGCCAGAATGGTAAGTGTTAAACGTGACAACCATAGAATTATGTAAGAAAATGGACTGCGAAATAGTCATAACCAAATACCTGATATACTTATGTAACTAGAACCGACATATTTTGCGACTTGGCGTGTTTTAATAGTTGTAATTATTTCTAAACATTATAAATGCATTTAGTGAATAATATTATGATTGACTAATTTTTCATGTCCAAGACGTGAGCTAACCATAAAAACCAGGTACCTCGCCAGAACTTGGCGCCACAATTTGGAAAGAACCTAAGAATACTAAGGTAAATTTCGATCAACTTAGTAAATAGATAGTCCGATAAGTTTTGTCATTCAACAAAATAGTTATTATGGTCCATCATTGTATGGTTTGCACATATGTATAGGTTAAACTCTTGCGTTACCAGGTAGACCGAAGATAAGAAACCAAAACTATTGGTTACTAGATCAATTCATTCGGATTTAATTGATATAGACTTCTACATCTTTAAGTTAAATATAATAAATTGGATTAGTAACTGCATAACGGATTTTAGAGTTAATCTTGGAATATCAAGCGGAAAGGCGGTAATCTAGGCTCAGGAATGCAGTGATCACCATGAGCATACTAACCAGCGACCTGTAGAGGCTAGGTTTGAAAACTACGTGAGGTATTCCTAAGGTTGATAAGTACTTCGTCGTTTTGATACTCATGATGTTGTTAGAAATTTTTTGTCAAAACCTTTAGATTAAGCTTTATAACTATTTAGTTTAATGACGAATTATTCATATGAAACCTATTAGAATTATATACGTAGGCTTTAACGGGGGGAGCAATTACATGACAACTATTATAAGAATACTTGACGAAATCAAGTGAATATAGACGAAGTTTAATAAGAAAAATCGGCATGGATAGCAAATTGACCCCATCAAAAGATAAGGTATAGGACATCAAAAAGAAATATTAGGTACCCAGGAGATATTTAAGATCAACATATCAGGATTGAGTGACTATCTTTTCCATATTTATTAACAAATGTCAAACATAAGGTGTTGTAAAACTTTTGGAGACTTAAGAATCGAGAAATTGATGATTGTGGAAATCGAATTAACCCCAGAATTTAGCACAAAAGTTGAGAAAGTGACGTATAGTTCTAAGAAATGTAATCATAAACATACATATAGGTTAAAGTGGTGAAAAATCTATCAGGGTTTAGGAGAGATTTTTAGTACATTTTTAAGGTATTATTGGTGTGGTGGGTTAGCTGCGGTACACCCTATATATAAACACCAATGACACGACAAAAATGAAACTGAGAATCAAACCAAGAACTAACACTAGACTATCGATAAATTTGAACCATTTGTTTTAAACCTAAAAGTAGCGTGAGGCGTAGTACGGAACCACTTAAGTTTATGATCGGGATTAAGATAAGAATTGTGTACGCACAGACATGTAGATCTGAATGATTAAATTCAAGTATGAAATATACTAGATATGCCCGATGATAGCACGAAAATAATTCCGAGGACGGAATTCCAATAACGGGGGGAGAATGTAACAACCCGGTCATAGGGGCCAAAATTTTTCGCGATTAAAAATAATATAACAAATAAACAATACGTTTTTGCACGAAATAGAAACCCGAGACGTTGGATATGATTATTATACCAGAAAATACGATACGTAACCGATACCCGATAACGAACCCACCCGATACCCGAGTGATTAGTCACAAGAAGGGGACACGTGTCCTCTCCTTCTTGTGACACCTCATTTACAAAACCTCAAATGGTTTTGTTAAAACCATTTGATCCAACCCATTATAAAAACCTAAACCCACTTCTCATTTGCCTGCTTTGTCTAAACACATAACAGTAACACATATGTATAGAGAGAGAGAGGAACCGGAGAAAGGAGTTCCGGCCACCGCCCCGGCGGCGCTAGCGGCGGCAGAGCTCCGATCATAGTCACCTGACACGCAACCACCCTCTTCCACCTACTGATGCCATCCCACACCCATATACTCAGATCCGTTAGATGAGAGAGAGAGAGATCGGGACAGAAGGTAGAGAAAGAAGCAGAAGCAGAGTATCAGAAGGGAGAGAGGGGAATGACTGAGAGTGAGGCGGAGGGTCTCCTCCGCGTATGACGGAGCTCCGGCAAGTAAACCCAAACCCCCACCCTTTCTTTCCCTAATAAACCAACACACATACACACTGTACATCGGAGAGAGGGAAAGAGAAACAGAGAGATGAGAGAGAGAGACAGACGGAGAGGGAAGAAGACGACGGTGACCCTACGGTGGAGGTAACAGGCGGCGGAGGTTCAGGCTTTAACAGAGGGTTTTGGGGTATCAAGTAAGGATTTGATGGTAAGTTCCAACACCATTCTTTATTTCCAGTTGATAGCCTTAGATAACGGTTGGGATTGCTGGTGTTGTTGATTTAGAGTGGAGATTATAAAGATGAAGAATCAAGACCCGAGTCAACTGAGTTGACTCGGTCAACAGCTGGTCAATAACCAGTTAACCCGGTCAACAACAGTAGACAACGAGGTATAAAACGACAAATCGAAGATATAGTTATTTATATATTATATATTACACGTGTGGGACTCGACTAATGTATCGGACCGACCCGACATACAATTACATATATATTTGTTTTAGGCAAATTAATGACGGATGATAGAGACATTGGATAGAATTAATATTGGCATACATTGAGCACTAGGCAAACTATTGCGGATATAAAACTTGGAACTTTGGGACCTATTATTAGGATATAAACAACAATCTATAATCTATAATTTGGTAAGAATGTTAATTGTAAAATATGGGAACTTAGATAATTGGACACGTAAATGGAATATTCGGACAAGTAATATAGGCGACTATTGAGACATTAAGTGAGATATACAAATGCCCATTGAGATATTGAGACATAGGATATTGGATATAAGATGAATAATGCGGACATTATTAAAACTTGGTTATTATGCGATAATGGCAATTGAGACATTGAACCATGTACTCGGCTAGTTATAACAATAATATAATTAACTAAATAGTACATAGGATTATATGTTAATAACTTGGCATTTGAAGCTCGAAGAACTATATAAACGACGTGACATAATCATTGGTTGTTTAGTTACTAGTAGGACATAAGATGATGAACTCGACAATTAGAAGTATGGATAAAGAACTTAAGCGTGCCCACACGTGTAACCACAGTATTGGTTACACGCACTAATGTTTATAAACTTGAATAGGATCTTGCTAGATATTGAAAGATGGAATCTTGACTTGGAAAGCTATGTGATTATGTGAGACGCTACTAAGGTGAGTTCGTGTACTTCCCCTTTTTCGTGATTTAACTGTTTTGGGGTGAATACATGCTTGTGTGTGAAAACGTTTTGTGTATAAACTTAATTGATGTGACAAGGGCTCCCAAAACCAGATGCACACTCATTAACCCAAGGGATTGGGCCACTTAATGTATGGGTAGTACTACTTGGGGAATCCCCCACGCACAGTGGATCCGGAAGCCCGGAAAACCCTCCACTGAGGTCTGCGGACTGTTGCGGCATATGTTATGCCGTAGGGAATCCATAAAGGGAGTAGATGGATTCCGTGTTAGGATTGAGGTGTGACTTGTACATCACTGTGTGTTTTGAATTGTGTAAACTATGTTTTGAACTATTAAACTGTTTTGGATTTACCTAACTACTTACACGGACTCACCGGCATATTTTGCTGACCCAAACTCTTTTAAGCATGTGTTCAGGTACTGCATTCAGATGATTATGAAGCATACGGATTATGATCATATGTTGCGGATTAGAGATTTTCATGTTAAAAGGTTCAAGCTTTAAGCGTTGCGGTTTAGAGCATCTAGAGCTATGTACGGATAGAGATCGGATCGACTAATGGATTACACTTCTCAACTGCTTCGACGACCGCCGCGTCTCGTCCTTGCATTAGACTTTAGTTATGTTTATATATTGTACTTATATTTTTGGATTAGAAACTGTAATAACAAATAAATATTAGTTATCGTTGCTTCCGTTGTGCAAGTCTGTTACCAATCTGTCATTTCGACCAGCCCCCACCCGGTCGGGTTGTTACAGATGGTATCAGAGCAACGGTTGTGGCGAAATAGGATATCACCAGATATCCTATACCACACCAGGACAACTTAGAGAACTTAGCGTTTAAGGCTCTAAGATTACCTAGCTAGGAAATGGCTTGAAACTAAGACTAACCAGAGAAAGAAACGAAATAAGTCGAGACTTGAGTACCTGAACACACTAGAATGCTTACAAGAATTTAGAATCAATTTAACTAGTGTGCGAACTTTGTTCGATACGTGAAGGATGACTACATCGGAGATTATTAGAATAATTTCGTGAGGTAAATTGACGATTACATTTGACGTCATGTAATTGTGAATTTACAGGCCGAAAAAGTTCTAAGAAATCCGAAGAGTCGCCAGAATGGTAAGTGTTAAACGTGACAACCATAGAATTATGTAAGAAAATGGACTGCGAAATAGTCATAACCAAATACCTGATATACTTATGTAACTAGAACCGACATATTTTGCGACTTGGCGTGTTTTAATAGTTGTAATTATTTCTAAACATTATAAATGCATTTAGTGAATAATATTATGATTGACTAATTTTTCATGTCCAAGACGTGAGCTAACCATAAAAACCAGGTACCTCGCCAGAACTTGGCGCCACAATTTGGAAAGAACCTAAGAATACTAAGGTAAATTTCGATCAACTTAGTAAATAGATAGTCCGATAAGTTTTGTCATTCAACAAAATAGTTATTATGGTCCATCATTGTATGGTTTGCACATATGTATAGGTTAAACTCTTGCGTTACCAGGTAGACCGAAGATAAGAAACCAAAACTATTGGTTACTAGATCAATTCATTCGGATTTAATTGATATAGACTTCTACATCTTTAAGTTAAATATAATAAATTGGATTAGTAACTGCATAACGGATTTTAGAGTTAATCTTGGAATATCAAGCGGAAAGGCGGTAATCTAGGCTCAGGAATGCAGTGATCACCATGAGCATACTAACCAGCGACCTGTAGAGGCTAGGTTTGAAAACTACGTGAGGTATTCCTAAGGTTGATAAGTACTTCGTCGTTTTGATACTCATGATGTTGTTAGAAATTTTTTGTCAAAACCTTTAGATTAAGCTTTATAACTATTTAGTTTAATGACGAATTATTCATATGAAACCTATTAGAATTATATACGTAGGCTTTAACGGGGGGAGCAATTACATGACAACTATTATAAGAATACTTGACGAAATCAAGTGAATATAGACGAAGTTTAATAAGAAAAATCGGCATGGATAGCAAATTGACCCCATCAAAAGATAAGGTATAGGACATCAAAAAGAAATATTAGGTACCCAGGAGATATTTAAGATCAACATATCAGGATTGAGTGACTATCTTTTCCATATTTATTAACAAATGTCAAACATAAGGTGTTGTAAAACTTTTGGAGACTTAAGAATCGAGAAATTGATGATTGTGGAAATCGAATTAACCCCAGAATTTAGCACAAAAGTTGAGAAAGTGACGTATAGTTCTAAGAAATGTAATCATAAACATACATATAGGTTAAAGTGGTGAAAAATCTATCAGGGTTTAGGAGAGATTTTTAGTACATTTTTAAGGTATTATTGGTGTGGTGGGTTAGCTGCGGTACACCCTATATATAAACACCAATGACACGACAAAAATGAAACTGAGAATCAAACCAAGAACTAACACTAGACTATCGATAAATTTGAACCATTTGTTTTAAACCTAAAAGTAGCGTGAGGCGTAGTACGGAACCACTTAAGTTTATGATCGGGATTAAGATAAGAATTGTGTACGCACAGACATGTAGATCTGAATGATTAAATTCAAGTATGAAATATACTAGATATGCCCGATGATAGCACGAAAATAATTCCGAGGACGGAATTCCAATAACGGGGGGAGAATGTAACAACCCGGTCATAGGGGCCAAAATTTTTCGCGATTAAAAATAATATAACAAATAAACAATACGTTTTTGCACGAAATAGAAACCCGAGACGTTGGATATGATTATTATACCAGAAAATACGATACGTAACCGATACCCGATAACGAACCCACCCGATACCCGAGTGATTAGTCACAAGAAGGGGACACGTGTCCTCTCCTTCTTGTGACACCTCATTTACAAAACCTCAAATGGTTTTGTTAAAACCATTTGATCCAACCCATTATAAAAACCTAAACCCACTTCTCATTTGCCTGCTTTGTCTAAACACATAACAGTAACACATATGTATAGAGAGAGAGAGGAACCGGAGAAAGGAGTTCCGGCCACCGCCCCGGCGGCGCTAGCGGCGGCAGAGCTCCGATCATAGTCACCTGACACGCAACCACCCTCTTCCACCTACTGATGCCATCCCACACCCATATACTCAGATCCGTTAGATGAGAGAGAGAGAGATCGGGACAGAAGGTAGAGAAAGAAGCAGAAGCAGAGTATCAGAAGGGAGAGAGGGGAATGACTGAGAGTGAGGCGGAGGGTCTCCTCCGCGTATGACGGAGCTCCGGCAAGTAAACCCAAACCCCCACCCTTTCTTTCCCTAATAAACCAACACACATACACACTGTACATCGGAGAGAGGGAAAGAGAAACAGAGAGATGAGAGAGAGAGACAGACGGAGAGGGAAGAAGACGACGGTGACCCTACGGTGGAGGTAACAGGCGGCGGAGGTTCAGGCTTTAACAGAGGGTTTTGGGGTATCAAGTAAGGATTTGATGGTAAGTTCCAACACCATTCTTTATTTCCAGTTGATAGCCTTAGATAACGGTTGGGATTGCTGGTGTTGTTGATTTAGAGTGGAGATTATAAAGATGAAGAATCAAGACCCGAGTCAACTGAGTTGACTCGGTCAACAGCTGGTCAATAACCAGTTAACCCGGTCAACAACAGTAGACAACGAGGTATAAAACGACAAATCGAAGATATAGTTATTTATATATTATATATTACACGTGTGGGACTCGACTAATGTATCGGACCGACCCGACATACAATTACATATATATTTGTTTTAGGCAAATTAATGACGGATGATAGAGACATTGGATAGAATTAATATTGGCATACATTGAGCACTAGGCAAACTATTGCGGATATAAAACTTGGAACTTTGGGACCTATTATTAGGATATAAACAACAATCTATAATCTATAATTTGGTAAGAATGTTAATTGTAAAATATGGGAACTTAGATAATTGGACACGTAAATGGAATATTCGGACAAGTAATATAGGCGACTATTGAGACATTAAGTGAGATATACAAATGCCCATTGAGATATTGAGACATAGGATATTGGATATAAGATGAATAATGCGGACATTATTAAAACTTGGTTATTATGCGATAATGGCAATTGAGACATTGAACCATGTACTCGGCTAGTTATAACAATAATATAATTAACTAAATAGTACATAGGATTATATGTTAATAACTTGGCATTTGAAGCTCGAAGAACTATATAAACGACGTGACATAATCATTGGTTGTTTAGTTACTAGTAGGACATAAGATGATGAACTCGACAATTAGAAGTATGGATAAAGAACTTAAGCGTGCCCACACGTGTAACCACAGTATTGGTTACACGCACTAATGTTTATAAACTTGAATAGGATCTTGCTAGATATTGAAAGATGGAATCTTGACTTGGAAAGCTATGTGATTATGTGAGACGCTACTAAGGTGAGTTCGTGTACTTCCCCTTTTTCGTGATTTAACTGTTTTGGGGTGAATACATGCTTGTGTGTGAAAACGTTTTGTGTATAAACTTAATTGATGTGACAAGGGCTCCCAAAACCAGATGCACACTCATTAACCCAAGGGATTGGGCCACTTAATGTATGGGTAGTACTACTTGGGGAATCCCCCACGCACAGTGGATCCGGAAGCCCGGAAAACCCTCCACTGAGGTCTGCGGACTGTTGCGGCATATGTTATGCCGTAGGGAATCCATAAAGGGAGTAGATGGATTCCGTGTTAGGATTGAGGTGTGACTTGTACATCACTGTGTGTTTTGAATTGTGTAAACTATGTTTTGAACTATTAAACTGTTTTGGATTTACCTAACTACTTACACGGACTCACCGGCATATTTTGCTGACCCAAACTCTTTTAAGCATGTGTTCAGGTACTGCATTCAGATGATTATGAAGCATACGGATTATGATCATATGTTGCGGATTAGAGATTTTCATGTTAAAAGGTTCAAGCTTTAAGCGTTGCGGTTTAGAGCATCTAGAGCTATGTACGGATAGAGATCGGATCGACTAATGGATTACACTTCTCAACTGCTTCGACGACCGCCGCGTCTCGTCCTTGCATTAGACTTTAGTTATGTTTATATATTGTACTTATATTTTTGGATTAGAAACTGTAATAACAAATAAATATTAGTTATCGTTGCTTCCGTTGTGCAAGTCTGTTACCAATCTGTCATTTCGACCAGCCCCCACCCGGTCGGGTTGTTACAACAGTGGACTACATCCAAAATCCCCCGGCACCTCACACTTACTAAGCCTTTGTTACATAGGTTGTATATGTATTAATCATAAGAAACCCATGGTATCATATGTTTAACACTTACCTGGCCAGGGTAAGTAATTCGCATATGGTGCACACGGACTTATTATAATTAAGGCATCACACCCTATGCAAGCAAATTTTCAGCTCGTGCTTATGCCTCTTATTTTACTTGGTAAAACCCTTCCTTGATAAATTATTCAATGTTAGGTTTTTACCTTTATTCATTAAGAAAAGCGATGTGTTTTCAATTTAATAAGCTTTATGTGATCACACTCATTGGAATGATCACAACGCATTTCTAAACATTAGTTTGGGATGATTACCCCCAACCCGGTCTCGATGTTCAAGTTAAGTTTGTGCATTGATCGTTCATTATCGTGAACTATGCACCTTTCACATTTGCTTATTGTTTGCATATGCAATTACCACTCTTCAGGTGATAATTGCATACTAATGCACCTACTATGATTTCGAGCATGTACCTGTTTGATACTTGCTCCCGTGTTCCCTTTCATTACTGATCCATTAGCCCGAGTCGTTACTTAACTTGGTTCTTAGTGAGCATGCTATCAACCGTGCTCCCGAACCCTCTACAACCTCGTTTGGTGAATCATTTGATCCTCTCTCGATCAAATAAAATGTTATCATCCCTGTCACATTTATAATTTCGATTAATTAGTAACATGACATTTTAGTGTTAGTACGCATCACTGCAATAGTGATGTTAGAATTCTTGTTATGCGAGATTTTCGTTGCCCGAATCAATCTTTTGGATAGGCCCCATGAGTACCTAACCATTTCCTTATCAAGCTTTTGTGATAGCGTGTATCTACACGATATCACTATTGATTACCTATAACAATTTCCGATCAAAACGGATGTTTATTATAGGTATTACTTACCGGATTCCTCGATCAAGTCTCGAACCGAACACCCTTCAACACTTTGAGGGCACGGTTTGAGTCCAAGTATCCTTCCCGACACTCGGATCCCTCAAACCTATGGCTCTGATACCACTTGTAACACCCTAACCCGTAATCACGCGATCAACGCCTAATCATGCGGGTTTTGGCCTTACTAAAACCACTCCCGATTAAAACTTTGATATTTATTATAAACTCAAACCATTAAGATCAAACACACATTTGATTCCCTCAAATTTTTACACTTTTATAGCTAAAACATAGACTACTATTTTGAGTTTTAACGGGAGTTCTTTGAATTCTATTGCGGAAGCTTGATGAGTGATCGGGTGTCTTCGGCTCTTTTCGCGACTTGATCCTTGCTACGGAACTTCCATCCCTTGTTTACATAGCACCATTACACAAATAATGGTTAGTGAGTTATCAATGATACATTTAAACTAGTATGATAGTCGTTACACGTCGAAACGGAACGAACCAGGCCCAGCGGCCCTTAATCAGGAGAACAAACCACTGCAACTTTTGCGCAGCAGCTGTTCGGATCACTTTTACCCCTTCTAAAACCCAAAATCCGACTTCGACTTTCAAATAAGAGTTGTTCTATGCTCCGAGATCTTTCCAGGCATATAAAGAACACCTCGTAACGATTTTTCTACGATTTTATATTGAATTTTAAAGATCGCGCTGTCTGGCTGTTCTCTGCGCGCTGCCGGTCACTTTTATCGCCTCTGATCATTTTTATCAATTCGCTGGGTGCTGTGAGCGGCCGCGCACAGCCTCTGATGTTTGTTTGGTGACTTTTAAGCATGGGAATCATGTCGCAACCGCATTTGATGATTCCCGAAGCCTAAGCATTGACTTGCTGACTACATAACCCTCTGTTAGACTGATATTAATGGCCGGTTCATGATTTTATGACCCGGTTCATAGTCTTAGGTATTTATGTCGATTTTTACCCAAATCGACCCGTTAAGGCCTTGCATCAAACAAGGCTCTATTTGACCATACCAAATGCCTACCGTCTAAATTTTCAAGTCATTAGACACTTGATTAACCAAAGCGTTTGTCCGATTTGTTTCGTTATGATTTAGTTTCTTAAATTCATCATTTAGAAACCTTTTAAATACCCAAAATGCACTTCATGGTCAAATCTATCAATTTAGCCATTCGTGGCGAAACTTCTTGTTCCAATTCCAATGTTTTTGACTCATTGACTTGTTTAAAAACCTATAAGTCCTTCCGGACTTAGATTTTCATCCTTTCTCAAGTTTTCACTTGTTTAGTAGATTCTAAGCGCGTTTGCGCGCATTAGACATAGTTAGAGAAATAGCTTACTCGATTTGCACCCACACTTCAGGTGGGTAGTTTTAGTATCCATATTTACTCGCCCGAAGGTGTTTAATTAGCTACGGACTTACCGGGTAGCCTTGACCCTTATCCATACCTAGTGCTTATCCTCCATGATTTCTTAGCATCAAACATGCATGCGTAAGTGCATTTACCTGCGTGCTTTCTAAATAGACACATTAATCTCTCGGAACTCGAATGATAATACTTTTGCCATTTGATCCGTTTAATCTCATGAATCTTAATGCTTGGAATACAAGCATTAAGTGTTGGAATCAAATGATGAGGACTTCACCATTTGACCCGTTTAGGCCCATAGTTCATGATACTATATTACCCAGGTTTCTATTATGGTTCAAGTGACACTAACTTGACCCATTTAACATCATGCTTAACGGCTTCAATCAAATGCTTTCATTTAGATTAAAACATCATTTCTCACATATCTTTATTAATTGACCCGTTTTATGGATTTCACCATTTGGCCATAACTCATTGTCTCGTTTAAGATCATAAACCACGTTTTGTATTGAGTGCACATAAGGCGACCCACTTAGTAGATTCTACCCCCTTGGGGTTTGCCTTTATCACAGTTACTATATTTAAGACGAATGTATACAAGAAGTAAGCTATATCATAGTCTATTGGTGTAAGTAAAATTACCTCATATCCGTTCTTGTTTTCATACGCATTGAGCTTACATCCGATTGACCCGTTTGCATCCCTAGTTCTTGTATCTAACTTAGGGACATGTCAAACCTTTGTTAGAATACATAATATGAATTTCTTTTATAATCCACGACATCATGTATTCGTTTTAACTCTAGTCCAACATCACATTTCAAGTATTCATGTTCATACATGTAATACACATTTATTTCATCATTCAAGAATTTTATCAAACACCTCATATGCACCATTTTCATCATGCTATTTCTAGGTGTTCAAGACTTTCTAGATTCCGCCATGGCTTAGCTAACCATTGGCACATGATCATTTCAACAATTAGCACACATACATGATACTAATCACATAGAAATTGCAAGATTATTCCACATACTAGTGTAGTCCATGATTAGGGTAAAAACCCACAAATTACTCATATCACATAATCATGATTTCTCATGAATCAACAACCTATTATGATTCACCATGTTTTTATAGTCTCCTTGATGTCTACTAACACTTAGAAAACCATAGAGACTAAGAAATTCACGTTTTTATAAAAACCCTAGAATTTCATCAAGATCATAAACGAATTTAACATCAATTTCTACCAAATAAAAGGTACCTTGATGTTCATTAAGCCTTAGATAACTCGTTTCTTGCTAAAGCTTCGATTTCCCCTTTGATTTGGCTTGGCTTTAGGCTTGATTCATGAATTTTAGGGTTTGGTTGGTGTAGGAGAATGATCTCCTGATCATTCATACGACACACACACACACACAATGTGTGTGTTTTATTGTTTTATTTTTATTTATAAAACCCACTTTGACATGTTGGCAACTATGGCCCCTCAAGTTTAGTCTCGGGTTTGTTTCTAAAGTGTCACATTAACTAGATTAGTCTCTAGTAATGGGTTTAGCCACGTTTGTTACTTGGTGGTGAAAAACATCCACCATTAAACTCGCTTTGTTATTTTATCAATAACGCCTAATGGCGTATTTAAACGAAACGAAATTTCGGGGTGTTACAAAGATTCTCTCACCAGCATCGTCACAATACCCTAAATGAGAGAGAGTATTTTCATGACTACAGAGGGCAGGCGTCCTGATCTCCAACCAGAACACAGTTTCTACGAGTTTACGATTTAAACGCTTCAAAGCCACCATTGACTCATCCTTGGAATGAACAAGTTTTGCCTTATAAACTTTTCTGAGTTCTCCGCCATGCCCGATGCAATTCTCATCAGAAAAGTTGTTGGTTGCTGATTTTATAGCTTCTAGTTGTGTTTTGAGGTGTTGAAACTGTTCCATGTGAGACGTTATTTTGGTGATTAAACAGAAATTGAAAGCAAGATTAACGAAAAGCTTGAAGGGCTATGTATATTCAACAATAGGCATGCCTCTTAATTTTATTGAAGATTATGACCATTTGACTAGTCAAATAGTCAAAGTGAACCTTATTAATATAGTCAAAGTCATCCTTACATTATGCCCCTCATGACTAGCTCTTGTCTTGTGCCCAAAGATTAGTCACTTTCCATTTTATATTTTTCTTTCATGTATTTATAGAGGAGGTTATCTCCTCATTTGATGGTACAAAAAGCATAATAATAAACATCTTTCATATTTCTCTCTACACTTCTTGTACCAAAAACCACCTAGCCATTTTGAGAGTCGATTACTAGAAACCAAGCGGCCTCCGGCCGCAAGGCTGAAACAAATAAACCCAACCCAACCACAAAATCGCTTCCGCTTAGATTTTTATATGGTATCAGAGCAGTGTTTCTGATCCTGCTCATAAAAAAAAATCTACTTTTTCAAAAGAATTGATTAATAATAATAATAATAATAATAATAAAAATGGGAGGATGTGACGGGCAAAAGCAAGATGGAGAAAATCGAAAAATAAGAAAAAGAAAAGTCGGGTTCAAATTTACGAGCTCGCAAGAAAAAAAGTCGAGTTCTTTGAACTCGCGAGAAAAAGAAAAGTCGGGTTCTTTGAACCCGCAAGAAGAAAATGTTGGGTTCCTTTGAGCCCGCGAGAAGAAAAGTCGAGTTCTTTGAACTCGCGAGAAGAAAAGTAGAGTTCTTTGAACTCGCAAGAAGAAAAAAGTCGGGTTCTTTGAACCCGCAAGAAGAAAAGGTCGGGTTCCTTTGAGCCCGCAAGAAGAAAAGGTCGGGTTCTTTGAACTCGCGAGAAGAAAAGTCGAGTTCTTTGAACTCGCAAGAAGAAAAGTCGGGTTCGTCGAACTCGCAAGATGAAAAGTCGGGTTCTTTGACTCGCAAGAAGAAAAGTCGGGTTCCTTTGAGCCTGCAAGAAGAAAAGTCGGGTTTCTTGAATCCGCAAGAAGAAAAGTCGGATCCAAATGTATGAGCCCGCAAAAAAGAAAAAAGAAACCCTCCAACTTGAAGAGGAGTGTTCGAAAAAAAGAAAAAGAAATATTACTTGGCAAGTTGGGCGTTATTGGCATACACGCTCCAACTTGAGGGGGAGTATTGAAGATTATGACCACTTGACTAGTCAAATAGTCAAAGTGGACCTTATTAATATAGTCAAAGTCATCCTTACATTATGCCCCTCATGACTAGCTCTTGTCTTATGCCCAAAGATTAGTCACTTTCCATTTTATATTTTTCTTTCATGTATTTATAGAGGAGGTTATCTCCACATTTGATGGTACCAAAAACATAATAAAAAAAACATCTTTCATATTTCTCTCTACACTTCTTGTACTAAAAACCACCTAGCCATTTTGAGAGTCGATTACTAGAAACCAAGCGGCCTCCGGCCGCAACGAGGAAACAAATAAACCCAATCCAACCACAAAATCGCTTCCGCTTAGATTTTTATAAATTTCTCTCACGTACACACATGGTAAACTTTTGTTTGATTCGAGACATAATTTGTTTATTTAATTTCGGGTCCATTATCGACTTCTTATATTTGTAGGTAGCGGACGTACTCTTCGAAAAAACAACGTATGATCGACCCCAGCTCTCATTGATGTGTTGTTTATAGGAACTTTATTCCATATGATAACAAGAATTAGGTATACTACGTATGATAACAAGTAGACAAAAATGTTAAGTAATCTATCTATATCCATATTCTATTCTATATTACAAGGTGAAATCCCGTGTGAAAACACGAGAAGACCAAATACTACCTTAAGCCCTATTTACTAAAACCAACATTAAGAAGTCAGTCTGCTGTAAAGAAAACCTGTTTAGTAGCATCTGTTTATTTCTTTAAAACAATTATTACAACCCAAAATATAAAAAAAAAAACATAAACAGGCAAACTGTTATGGTCTGTTTAGTAAACCCCAAATTAAAGAGTCAATCTACTGTTAAAAGAAAAACTGTATTTCGTAACGTCTGTTCTTTTCACGACACTGGTTTATAATACTGATCAGATGTTTAATAACTGGAACTGTTAAAACCACGAAAAGATAAATTTACAGACGGATTAAACATCTGTTGAGATAACACGTATTAAAAACAAAAAGAGGATAACCAATTTAAAAAGTCAATCTAATGTTGAAAGAAAAACTGTATTTGGTAACGTCTGTTCAAAGACAGTGCGTCAATTAAGCAGATTTTTTTAAAAACTGTGTTTAAAACACGGTTGATTAAAACAGATGTTATTTCAAAGGTTTCGTTCAAACAGTTGTTGCTTTAAACAGTTGCTACTAACAATGACATAATATTTACATTTTTAATGTTTGTTTATTAAAAACTAAATCATCTGTTGATTTTAACAGTGGACTATTGATATAACTAATCAGTGTTATTATACTTAGATTTGTATTTTTCATAAAATAAATATAAATCATTATATAATGACAACATAATATATAAAAAAATTCAATATATTCAGAGCAATAATAATATCAAACACATTTCAATAATTAATCTGTGGTTTTCAACAGTCCGTTCAATCTTTTGTTCTTCTATTTAACAAAGTTTCTGTAAGATCTACATAATTTTTGTAGATATTAACTTAAGTTTTCATTTAACCTTAGATTTTCCAAAAGAAATGATGAGGCCATCCATCGTTCACTTGATACTTTGGTACCAATAACATGATTAAATTTCAGTTTCGTCTTCCAAATGTGATGTTCAAGCAGTCATGTGGCCCCTTCAATTACTTCAAGAATCTCCAGTTCTTCATCCTCTTTAAAACATTCCAAAACCATTTTCTAAACATCTGTCATTTGTGACCATTTACTGCTGCTGGAATCCATGTTAATAATATTTTTATAAGATTGAGTTAAATATTTGAGTTTACAAACTACAAAAGAATACAAGAAAACATTAAAAAAAACCCTTCTAACAACCAAATCCTAGAGAATGATCTTTCTTGCCAGCATCATCGGAACAAAATCACAAACAAAACAATGAAAATCAGTACACGATAACAGCTCGTATTTAAATGTCATCCAGTTCTAAAAGCCCTAAAGATTGAAAATAAGGAAGTGGTGCAGGATATATATATATATATATATATATATATATAATGAATTGATATTTTCCTTTGATTGTATGAATCGACATAAAACATCAATTCTAACTTTGTTACCAACGGATTGTTGGTAATGTAACATCCAGCCCCTCTCACCACCAATATTGTCCGCTTTGCCCCGATGGGTCGCCCATCCAGAGCTCACGGATTTGTTTTTGGTTGCCCCAGTTAAGACTTCCCAAGAGGTCACCTATCCTGGTACTGCTCCCACCTGAGCACGTTTAACTGTGGAGTTCTCCTCTCATCCACTAACATTAAGCCCCAAAACGCGTTGGTGATTTAAGAAGCAGGAAATTACTTATGAACCAAGGATCTCTCCTGGCCACGGCCAATGTGGGATTATCCTGTGGTGCCACATTCACCCCCTCTTAGAGTCTCAACGTCCCTGATGAGGTATGCACCCACCATCCCGAACGGCACAGGAGTGGCTCTGATACCATCTATAACATCCAGCCCCTCTCACCACCAATATTGTCCGCTTTGCCCCGATGGGTCGCCCTTCCAGAGCTCACGGATTTGTCTTTAGTAAAGTGGGTTCAAATGTAGAGGCTTTTTATAACATCCTTCAAACAGATGCATTGACTTTTCAACAGCTGTTCTCACACAAAAGTCTTTTAGTATTTACCAACGGATTGTGTAATCTGTAGAAGGAAAAAAACCGTCAAAAGACTCACTGTAACAACATCTCTTATTACACGATTAAACTTGTTATTAAAGTATCACTATAAAGTTAAATTACAGAAATCTTTTCAACTTGATAAATAAAATCCTGATATGTGTAATAAATGATGAAGCAAAACAGGCAAAGCATTGATAATGATTCCTTACAAGTTTTACATATAATAAATATCCAGTTTAACATTAATATACTTTTCAATCACAAACCATAAACATAATAAGAAAAATAACTAATAATAATGGATTGATGTTTTCCTCAATAATTGTTTAACTTTTGTCTTATATAAATTGGACATGAAAAGGTTGTTTTATATTTTGTTTATATAAGTTAGTAAAGATAATAAATATAAGTATATTATTTGTGAATATAAATTATTAATCTTAGTTTGATTGCAAAATAGTGAATTCTTACACTTGAATGGAAAAGTATATTTGGTAACGTCTTTGGAAGGCAGTGCGTCAATTAATCAGAATTTTTAAAACACCTGTTTTAAAAACACTATTGTTTAAAACAACTGTTACTTCAACTGTTTCGTTCAAACAGCTGTTGACTTAAACAGTTGCTTCTAACAACGATATCAAAATTTACATTTTTTTATGTTTGTTTATTAAAGACAAATCATCAATTGATTTTAACACTATACTATTGTTATAACTAATTAGTTTTACTATACTCAAATTTGTATTTGGAGCAATAATAATATCAAATACATTTCAATAATTAATCTGTGGTTTTCAACAGTTCGTTTAATCTTTTTTTCTTCTCTTTAACAAAGTTTATGTCAAACAGCTGTTATACGATCCAACTATATTATTACATTACAATTCGATAATTTGAGTTTATAAACTGCATAAAAATACAAGAAAACATAAAAAAGCCTTCTAACAACAAAATCCTAGAGAATGATCTTTCTTGCCAGCATCATCGGAACAAAACCACAAACAAAACAATGAAAAGCGGTACACGAACACAGCTCGTATTTAAATGTCATCGGGCTCTAAAAGCCCTAAAGATTGAAAATAGGAACCTGATGCTGGCTACATATATAATAATAATGGATTGATGTTTCAGTTTGATTGTATGAATCATCGAAAAACATCAATTCCAACTTTCTTACCAACGGATTGTTGGTAATCTATTTTCCATTGATTGTAAGAATCTTTCGAAAATTTGTGGAAAGACATTTGAAAGTAATATCATTATGCATATGGGATGGAGAGATGTATGTGAGAATAGTTAAACGAATATATAAAGATGGAAAATGAATATTGGGAATTTCTCCACATTTATAGGGTGAATATACTAACTATTCGTAAAGTTAGTTTTCAACTGTATCAGTTGGATTTCAAGTACATCTAAAGTTGTAAGTTACTTTTGGGACTTTTTATTTATTTTTTATATAATGAAAAACAATTGCAACATCAATAATAATAATAATATAGTAATGTTAATAAAGTAACTTCAAAATCGTAATCATTACTTTTGAGCATTTTTATAACATTTGTTGCAAGCAAATTTGTGTTTAGTAAAGTGGGTTCAAGTGTAGAGACTTTTTATAACATCCTTCAAACAGATGCATTGAGTTTTCAACTTTCTTACAAACGGATTGCTGGAATTCCTTAATTTTACTCAAAATATCCGAGTCACACAAACATTAAAAATACAAAATACAAGCAAAAGCTACAAAATAAGAATGTTTACATACATACAAGAAGGAAGTCTTCTAACAAAAAACTCCATTATCCCTACAAAAGTGAAGTAATACTAACTATGACATTTCTTCCATGAATCTAAAAATTAATACAAAAGACGGACAAAACATGACCAAAAAAAACAAAGAAGACAAAACCGAAAACAAAAAAACTACAAGATAATGTCTCTAACTCCTCAATAACCAGAGACATATTATTTCTCTAATCAACCTGCATTTGGTCTCGTGATTTTCAAGTAAACATGAAACCATTACAATCTCAAAAAATAAAATAACAAAATAATGTTATAAATAATTTACTACTATAAATATTTTCTTTTGATTGTAAAAATTGTAAAAATCTTCCGAGAACACCAATTCCAACTTGATTACCAAAGGTTTATTGGTAATACATTTTTCTTTCTTTAACAGAATTTTTTAAAAGACTGTTGGTAAGAAATTTAAACGAAATAACATATTGCTGCATTCATCGGCCCATGGTTTGATTATCCAATAGAAGAAGAGAAATAAACTTACAAACTGAAATGATAATTTCCTCACCTTTTATAGAGTAAAAAAAAATATTAGTCTTTTTAAACATAAAAAATAAAATAATGTTATAAATAATTTACTACTATAAATTTAAACAATATTAGTCTTTTCATATTCATAATTACAAAGGGTCGAGAACTTATAACTTTACCATGACAACTTTTCAAATAAAGGAAGTACGTGGAAACTTGCAAAATACGACAGTTGTTAATGATAGATGTACATTATTTTAGTATTGTTAAACAACTAAAAAATATTACCACAAATTTATATATTATCATTATTTTCTATTATTTTTATTAAGCAATAAAAAGTATTTAATTTATACTCATTTGAATCTATAAATGATGTGAACTCTTTTATTTATGTTATAACTTAAAAAAACGAAATTATATTTTATAACAAAACAATAATAATAAAACAATCATGTTAATAAAGTAACTTCAAAATCGTAATCATTATGTTGGGGCCTTTTATAAGATCTGTTGACAGTAAAAACAATTGTTGTCTGATGACTCACAGAATTAACATATAAAACAGGCATAAACAGTCTCAAAATAGGTCACAATTAGGCTTATATTAGTTATAATTGATGCTTAATTCATTCCTATTTGATTATCTCGGGAAACTGGAGCTCCAAGACCGAAACAGAGGATTTCCAGGTAAAAACATGCAAAAACTGGAGATTCCTGAAGATACCAGACTTCAAGCATGTTCCCTGTATGTTCAGAAGACAAATTCAGGGCTTAACCAATGCTAAAATCAGTCCCGGAAAGACTTTGCACGCCCACGCTCACCTGCACGAAGGCCCTGCACGTGAGAAGACAACGCAAGAAACTTGGAGGGCAAGAAATTAAGACTGAAGAGAGATGCACGCCCGTGCCACTTCATGCTGCACGGCCGTTCCTAGGGCTGTTCATGAGCCGAACCGAGCCGAGCTAGGTCAAGCTCATGCTCGGCTTGGTTTTAAACCGAGCCAGCTCGGCTCGGCTTGGATTTAAAACTGAGCTGAAAATCAAAGCTCAAGCTCGGCTTGTTTTTAAACCGAGCCGGCTCGGCTCGGCTTTGTTTAGCTCGAATTTAAAAAGAAAAAAGAAAAATTGGCTTTCAAAATTCAATAATCTAAATATTATTCAATAGTTAACAATAACACATTAAAATAAGCTCAACCTAATACATAACAAGCTATAATCAACTTCAAAAAATACAAAATAAGTCTTAAATTTCAACGATATACAGTATAAGTTCATCAGCATACGAACTAACCCCCTAAATATGCAATATATTCCCCAACTTTTTTAACATTTTTATAGTATATTATATGTATATAACAAAATATATTCAAAATTAGAACTATCCGAGCCAAACCGAGCCAGCTCGGATCGTTACGAACCGAGCCGAGCTAGGCTCATTTTCCAACCGATCCGGGCCGGCTCGGCTCAATTTCAAACCGAGCCATATCGAGCGAGCTTTTTTCGAGCTAAATCCGAGCGAGCTCCGAGCCACGAGCTTTTTGGACAGCCCTAGCCGTTCCAGACACAACAATACAGACAGAATCTACCATACAGCAATAGTACGTACATATAACTGCAAGCACGCCCTTGACACCATTGTGCACGTCCGTGCAACCCTTGGGAGGCCTATAAATAGCAAGCTACCCCTCACCATTTGTTCATCCCTTCTTGTTCTCTCTTGGGCCGAACTCCAAGCTTCTTCCAGAGATCTTGGGGTCTTGTGGGAGGCCTTCTGGCCATCCTAACATCCCTCAATGGTTAGGCTTCGTCCTACCTTGATCGGTCTAGCTAAGTAGAGGATCGTAGAGTAGTTATGTAATAATATCAAGGGTCGTGAGGATCAAGAGAGCTACATATCAATTGAAGATGGATAGCTTGTCTATGAGCAGCCATGTTCATGTGTTAATCATATCTTATGGTTGTATCTTTCTATCATTCATGAACCCACTTGATTTGTAGACTTTTATTATTAGTAGTAGTAGTAGTTTATTTTTAGTTATTTGTGGTGTCCTCTTCTTCTAATCCTTATTTGTTTATCTTTGTGACAGGTTGCTTTGATGATAACTTGAACCTAAAATCAATAATTAACTTACTAGGAGAACTCATGAGTGTACCCATGGTATGTCAAAACCCATGCTGTGACAACCGTCACCCTCATGTTTTAACAAGTTGTCAATTGTAGCCCTTCAAATATTTCCATTATAGTCCCTGTAAGTTTCGTCGTTTTCAAATTTAATTTTAGAGCGAACTAAAATTTTATCATTTATATTTATTTTGGATCGGGTATAAGTTTTAATCAAATGTGTATGTTGAAACGTCATCTGGAATGGATATTATAATAATTCCAAGTTTTATAAAGTTTTAGAAACTTTTTGGTTAAACTAACTTAACTTGGTAAGTTATTATATAGAAAAAAGTTAACAAATCATAATAAAAAATTAACTAAGTTAAACATGGAAGGACCAAATCTACCAAAAACCCAAACATTTAAAAAAATTTCCTTCTTTCCCCCCTGTCCCTTCTCGTATTTCCGGCGAAGGACTCTCGCCGTCGGCGAGAGTTTCCGGCCAAGTACAAACCGTGCCTTAGTGCACCATATCGTGATTAAATGGTTTCCGAATGTTCCTTTTCAGTTTAGCAATCAAATTAATGGAAATAACAAGCTTAAAACATGTCTTAACTGCATTAAATCTCGAGTTTATGATGTGTAACCGACGACATTTACTATCAAGATCAAACGCTTGGTTTTTCAGGTTAGGCACTATAAATTGACCTTGTAAATCGTTTCACAACCTTTTAGTAACCAAAACCCACCAAATAAACATTCAAATCGCGTCCAGAACACCTATAATCAGTTGCAAGTCATCGGCCCTTTTCCTCTCAATTTCGACTCTTAAAACACATTGTAAGTATCAAATTTTGATGCCGTTTTAATCCTTATGTTGTGTTCTTTGAAAGCCCTTTGATTTCGGACATTAACTTTATCATAATCGGGTTATTGTATAAACTAGGGTTAGGGTTTCTTAGTTGTTCATTTGGGGAAGAAGATGACCAATTACTTAGTGTATAAATTTTATTGGTAACCAAAACTTAAAACATATGTATCAAGTGTTCTAGTGGTTTGTGTGTTTGTTTGCCTCAAGAACTACTCACGTTCGACTCCCACATAAAGCACCTTTTTTCTGATTTTTTATTTATTATTTCATTATTTTCTCCTATATTTTAATCATTTAAAATTCATTTAAATTTAGAATATTCATAATAAATTCATTTTTGATCCAAAAAATATGAAAATTTAGGTGTAGCATCTTGAAACCCTAAAGAAATTTATCACATTTTTATTTTGTGGAAAACACTTTATTTTTGTATTTTTCTTGATTTAAAATGTTTTAATCCTAATTAAGTGATTAAAATTCATTTTTAATAGTTTTAATCTCAAACTTTTTAGGAGATCATTTCTAATCATCATGAACTGAAAAAAAAATTATTGGTTCAGAAAACATTTATTTTTAGGGATTTTTCTATTTTTAATCATTTAAACATGAATTAAATTCATTAAATCAGTTTTAAATATAAATAAATTGAGAAAATTTATGAGAAAATTATTTCCATTGATTTACATCAGAAAGTATTCATTTTCTATAAAAATCATATTTTTGGATCATATCTTGTATTTTTAGTCTTATTTATGTTTAATTAGACATAACTAATCATTTATTTATTTGCACTATTTAACATCTATTTTATAAATACTTTTCTTATAAAATAGAAATATTCTTATGATTGAAAGTCTTAATATTCATTTGGTTGGATCATGGTGTAACTCATAAATATTTGTTTCAATATTTATATTATTGTATTTATTTACAATAATTAGTTAAAGTAATTTTTTTAAACTAAATTTTGCCTTAATTATTCAAAACATATTTTTATCTAAGTATTTAATTGGTAATAATTATATTACCTAAATCACATTTACAAACTTTGGCATATTATTTTGGAAATACAACTTTTACATTAATTCGTTTAATCATAAAAAAACTCTAATTCCCCAAATCGACGTACTAAACCCAAATGCCTTAGAACTCTAGATACCTTAGACTCTTAGACTTTTTCCTTATTGTTATTCATATACATTATAGGTTGAATTCCTCGGAATTCCCATTACTTAGCTCACGACCGCTTAAGTTGGATTTTGATCGCTTTCGCAAACTGTGAGTATATCTTTCCCCTTTTTCATGTATTACACTTTTGAGGCTATTCATGTACATTATGAAAAAATGTTATTCTTTTACTAAATGCAATTCTCATGTGTGTTTGCTTTATGCTAATTTGAGTGTATCTATGTGTCACAACCCGACCAACATGGGCCTGGTCAAAATACAGATTGGTACCAAACTTGCACAGCGGAAGTAACAATTATTATATTAAAGGTTTTAAATACAATTTCTAGTTCCAAATATATAGAAATACAATACTTAATGAATGGTTCAAAGGTATGCAAAGACGAAGCGCAGCGGCCGTCGAAGCAGTTGATGATGTGTAATCCTCAAATCAATCCAATCTCTAGCTGTGCTTAGCTCTATACGATCTATCCCGCAACTAATATAATATAACTCGCGATCACGATCCATCCATGAGTTGTACCTGAACACATGCTTAAAAATAGTTGGGGTCAACAAAGATGTTGGTGAGTCCGTGTGTGCGTTAAAATGGTTTTAATATAAGTTTATCGTTCAAAAGCTGGTTTTACTTGGTTTAACACAAAACATGTTTAACATTTCAAAACAAGTTTAATACGGATTAACACATGGTTGCACTGGTGATGTACAAGCCACACCTCAAACCAGATACTGAATCCATCTGCTCTCATTATGGATTCCCATGGCAGAATACGTGTCACAAACCTCAGTGGAGGGTTCCCCGGGTTTCCGGGTCCACTGTGTGTGTGGGTTTCCCCAAGTAGTACTACCCACATATTAAGTGGCCCAATCTCCCGTTGGGTTAATGAGTGTGAAGGTTCAGTATTCGAGAGCACACCTTGTCACATCAAACTGGTTTATCATTCTGGTTTTTACACTGGAAGCATATGTTTACCCCAAAACAGTTTATAAAAGTAAAAAGAGGGGAGGTTCACGAACTCACCTGGAAAATAGTGCACACGTGTAGTTTATAGTAATCGAAGCGTCCAACATCTCATACTGGTATTCTTCCTGGTCGAATCCTAAGTCGACAAATATTATTAGTGTTCGGTCTTAATTACAACGAGTCATACGTGGGGACGAGCTCGGACATATGGTTTCTATTTATTACAGTTCCATGTCTATGTTTGGTTTCCAATAATCCTCAACCTATCCTTTTGTACTTGACAAGAAATAGTTATAACTATGTCTGCCCTTATAGTTCAAGTATCGTATTCTAGTGTCCTTATATCACGTCTTAAGGTTTCAATATCTATATTTAGGCGTGTAGGTGCGTAGGCTTATACTTGGTATATGTTGTTCATGTCTAGTCCAATGTTAAAGTCTCAAATATCAAATCCGTGTTCAAGTGTCGAGGTAGTTTTGTATTAGTAGATTCTATACGTTCCTAATATTACGGATTCTGGTATTCCATAATGTTCTTAATATTGTCCATCATATGCTAGTTGCTACAAGCATTATTAGATGTCGATTACGTATATTCATAGTTTGGTTTCCAAATGTCGCATCTTAGTTCTATTATCCAAAGGTTACAACTAATATCCGTTCTAATGTATAAGTCGACATGTGTTGATTAATCTAAATCGCGTCTTATGTCCTTAATTTTCCAAGCGTCAAGTCTAAAGTCTCCAATGTTTCGTAGTTCACACCAAGTCTATATGTCCGAGTTTTATGTATATAATAACAAACTCCAGTTATCAAATTCAAGGTACTAACTAGTGTTTAATGTTTTGGTCCCGGTCCATACGAGCTCGTCAAGTTCCACACGCGATATTTTTAAAATATATAAATATTATAATTAATATAACTATCGGGTTAGTGGGTTCGGTTATACCTCGCATATAGTCCTAGTTCCTGTTGACCAAGCTGTCGCGATTGACCAGGTTGACCAGTTGACTAATGTTGACCAGTTGACTAACGTCTCCTTGACTCGAACTTCTTGGCTAACCCGATTAACTCAACTACCTCGACCATCATCATCATAAGTTCATCTCCTATTCCACTCCCACCATCTACCTTGTGCCATACCATCGCCATAACCCTCATAGTGACCGCTATCGGAAACCCACCTCTGCCCCGGTTCAGATCCATCATCACCATCTCTTTTACAGGTTATCATCATCTTAATCCACTAATAATCGAAGAAGGAAAAGGGATATGTTAGGGCTTACATTTGATGGAACGACAATTCTGTGAGGGCACCGCCTCTGGCGCCGCTTGAAACCACCACGGCTTCATCTTCTCCTTCCATCCTTTCGATTTCCTTTCTCTCTTCAGCGTCTCTCTCTCTCTCTCTTCCCCTCTGTCCGTCACTTCCCCTCTCTAGATCTCTGTGTATCTCTCTCTCTATAATAATCACTGATCAGGGAAGGGGTGAAGGTGAGGGTGTGTTGTTAGGACTGCTCGGCTAGAGCTCCACCTTTAGTGGCGGCAGGAGCCTCCGGCTCCTCCTCCTTATCTCCTCTTTTCTCTCTGCTTATCAGTGTTTATGGTGTGTGTGTTAAAATGAAGTAGATTAATGGGTTTGGGGGTTTTTATACTAAGATGAGTTTAATGGTTTTCACAAAACCATTGTGGTTTTGTGAGTGTGTTGTCAAGGCATGGGGAGGACATGTGTCCTCCCCTTGTGCCTAATCAAGTGGGCTCGGGTGCGGGTTCGAGTTCGTAATGTTTATCAGTCCGGTTTTATAACACGCATTCTAATCTTATTTTATATATATCCAGTGGTTCGGTTTCTTTTAGTTTCGCGTATAATGATATTATTTAATGGTTTTTAATTGAATTAGACGTGAAAAATTTTCAGGGTCCACTCTAGGTTGTTACACTATGGCTGTCAAAATCATTAACCGTTGTGGCCTTGCATTTCAATGAATAGTACTATGGTATATACCCCTTGTGACTCTGTTGAGAGACCTTGGTCATTGTCTTGTGATTCATTATACTCAAAAATGGTTTTCAAAGTGTTGTCTTATTCTATTGTCTTAGGGTTGGTTTTGACTGATACTACTTATTACATAATTGCAAATGGTACCGCACATGAATTGCTAAACTCTTTTTCTACTATATGTATTCAAACAGAGTATGCTCACCAATACATTTTTGTATTGACATATACTATTTTCGTACATGTTTCAGGTTGTTGAGACACTAATTTTAAGCTTGTGGATTTATATTTAAGCTTTGACTTTATTGTATTTTAGTTAGACTTGACGCTTTAGAATTATTGTATTCTGTAATTATCCTTTTAATGTAATAAACTATTTAATCAATGTATCAATATTTACACATTTAGTCCATGAGCTATTGAACAATCGTCACTACGTGACACCTCGATGTTTCCGCCATCGGTTGGGGTGTTACACACGCACTTGTGAGCTCATCCGAAAACATGATAATTGATTAACTTAACCAATAAGTAGAGGTTTAATCAGCTTTTGGTAGTCCCGACTAGATCCAAGGCGAGGAAACCGGTAGTGAGACAGATCCCTCGGGCTTCTGATATCCGAACCGGGTTCTAAGTAATAGCTTCTGAAGTGGACCAGATCTGAGTGACACATACTGAGTGATCTTCTTGGCACTGGGAGGATTCCCTACGGGCGCACCAGTGATCATTCGTATCATACGCCTTTAAGATTATGTTCCACCTTTGTCAAGGGTTTCATTTAGTTCGGGAGGTTAAGGGTTGGGTAATTAAGTTATCATTAACGCAACCAACTTAATATTTAATTGATCACTAAATGTTAAGGTCACAATAAAGATAAATAAATAATGGATTCATTATCTAGTTCTCGTTAGTACAACGCCATTAACCAATGGGGGTACGGTCTCCTGATACCAACTGTAAGAGAGATCCATCGACCTAGTTCGTTAACCAATGGGGATTCGTTGTTGGCCTACTCGGGAAGACCCTAAGGCGAGACCCTTCGGTACGGAACGCGAGAGCTAAGACGAGGTTTACGGTGTTCCAGGTCGGAAGTGAAGCCTTCGCTTTAAAAAGAAGACGAAATAAAAGACTAGATACTTGACTGCGGTTTGAGGATGTAACAACCCGACCAGGGGGTGTCGGTTGGGATGCAGTTGATACCAAAATTTCACAACGGAAGCAACATGTACACTATATTTATTGTTTTCATACAAATTCTAATCTAAAACTGTAATTACATAACTTAAATAAATAAATCAATATATATGCAAGGACAATCGCGGCGGTCGTCAAAGCAGTTGGTGGGGTGTAATCCACTAATCAAATCGAACTCTATCTGCTTATCTCTAGATGCTCTAAACCGTAACACTTGCAGCAACAATCTTTTAACCAAATAATCTCTAATCCACAACTAGCTATCATATACCTTGCGTTTGCCATCCATCCATCTCCAGTACCTGAACACATGTTTAAAAGAGTTTGGGTCAGCAAATATGCTGGTGAGTCCGTGTAAGTGGTTATGCGGATCCAAAACAAGTTAACATTTCATAAACAAGTTTACTAGCTAGTTTACACGACACAACACATGGTGATGCACAAGCGACACCTCAAACCTTAACACATAATCCATCTACTGCCATTATGGATTCACCTGGCAAAATACATGTCACAACGACCCCGTGGACCACAGTGGAGGGTTTTCCGTGCTTCCGGATCCACGGTGTGTGGGGGTTTCCCCAAGTAGTACTACCCACATATTAAGTGGCCCAAATCCCCTGGGTTAATGAGTGTCAGTATGGTATCCGGCAGCTGTTATCTTGTCACATCAAGTAGTTAAAACACACACAAGCATGTACTCATCCCAAAACAGTAAAACACAAAAAGGGAGAATGGTACACGTAACTCACCTTGCTTTGTATTACGTGGTGCCGCACAACTGTGAGGTATTCCATGTGTGAGTCCACCTATTGTTTTATCTAGTTAAACAAAATAGTGCCGAATAATATTAGTATGCTATCAAATAGTGCGGTTACACGTGTGGACGAGCTTAGACATCTTATTAATGTTGTTTGAGTTGTCAGTTTATATTTATAATACTAGGTATCATATCAATTATATATCTACGTTGTATATATGTATATCATATGTGTATCTACATAGTGATCTTTAATGTTTGTCTACATTATTATATTAGCCACTTACTAGAAATCTATACTCCCAATTGTCGATATCAATTGTTCCATGACCTCTATGTCCCGGGGTTCGTCTAAGTGTCTGATATAGTCATCGCATAACTGGTCTATGTGTTCTAGTATATATCCATTCATTCATCCGATGTCAAGAATGTTTGGAAACATAATTGTCAATTCCATTGACTAGCTGTCCATAAACCCACTCATTAATATTCCCAAGTCTATGAGTAGTTGTAGAAGTATCCTAGTTTTTAATTATCAACACCTTCTTAATAAGTTGTTTGAGGTTTTTATGTCCATAGTCCAAATGTTAACTGCTTATAGCTTTTGTAATTACATTTTCCATTCCATTTTTAAAAGGGTTCATTTACACATCCAAAGTCCACACATATGACGATCTAATCACTAGTAGTTATAGCATATATGTCCCGTGATTCCAGCCCAGCTGGTTGAGGATGTGAGGGTTTACTCCCTAAGGGAGGTTCCCGCACGGGGTCCCGAGTTCGAATCCCACTGGTGGCATAAATGCCCCATGTGGGTGTGGCCTATGGATGTGTTATTCCAGCTCTGCTTCGGTGGGGTGCCGATTCGAACCCAGGTGGCTTGACTTCCGGAAAAAAGGGTTGAAGCAAGCTAATGGGTTTCCAACTGATCTACACCTTTCAAAAAAAAGTTATAGCATATATAGCTCATATTTATTTTGCTATTCGTACACTTTCTATTAGGTATATTTTAGTTATGCTCGTCTATCCCACACGTGATTCTCGCGAATTATAAGTAATCAAAATATTTGGTTAGAGAATTTAGATGCACGTTTATACCTTTCCTCTCCAAATGACTCTTGACTTGTGACCAATTGACCCTTGTTCTGATGACCAGCCTTAATATACATTTGACCGGACTTTGACTTCACCATTCATTCCCATTAACACCATGGCATACTAACAGACACATCCCTAGTTGCTACCCTGACTATAAACAGCCTACTCCATCTACTGTTAGCCGCTCCATCACCATCAACAGCCTGGACTACTATCGAAGCCCCCACTTCTTGTTCGGAGCCTTACTGACGTCTGATCAACACTGAACCACCACACTCAACATCGTCTGTCACCTCGACAACCATCATCACTATCACCTTAGTATATTATTAAATAAAGGAAAGAAGTTTGTTGGGGTCTTACATCTGATCGACGGTAGTATCGTGACGAAGGCGGAGACGGCGCCGCCGCCGTGTCTCCGCCGTGCTCCGATGAAGTTCCGTCATGAGCGACGGTCAGAGACCACTGGTCTCTCTTTCTCTCTCTACGGCTCCTCCTCTCTCCTTTGTTCTTTGTCTTCTCTTTCTCTATTATCGGTTCTCTCTCTCTTCTCTTGCAAGTCTGCTTTCTATCCCTACAATATAATATGTGTATGTATTATAAAATGGGGATAAAGATAGAAGGTATGTATGGTTTTTCAAATGGTGAGTTGGGGACACATCTGGTGGTTTTATAAAGGCCAGCACTTGATGTTATAAAAGGTGTTGTCAACACATGGGGAGGACATGTGTCCTCTCCAATAACTCACCAAGAGCATTGGGTGGGTTCATTATCAAATAAATTTATAACGTTCTCAGTTTCGGCTTTATAATTGTATATTTCTAATTATTATTACTCGAACACTCGTTATACTAGCTTTAGGTGCGAAAAATTTTCGGGTCTCAGACCGGGGTGTTACAGAGGAGCCCGTTATACGCGAGGCCCTGGCGGAGACCACAGGTGGACGCATGATGGAGAGGTTCAGCATTCTACGCGAGTAGTCGCCTCCGCTTCTCTATCAAAGAGTCAACACTTCAAGTCCCTCTCGTTTTCCCCACAAGATTAACTAACTTAAATTATTAATTCTAATAATAAACTTAACTATTAATCAATGGACCCCGAGATATGCATAGTTTACCACTCTACTATTTTATCTTTTCTTTTATAAAACCAAAACCTTTTTCAAAAACTCTTTTTTATCAAAGAACCCCTCCGTTTTATTTTTTTCTTTTCAAAACCCGATCAGTTAATTTGATGTAATGTTGAGTAGGGGAAAGTGTGATCTTTGGGGATACGATACTCAATACTTACCGAGAAACTATACTATGCACGTTAGGTGCTCTGCCACACACATCATTGTCACAAAAAAGTCTCTCAGTATTTTAAAAAGTCTCTCAGTATTTTTGCGAACGGATTTTGTAAAATCTATAGAAGGAAAAAAACCGTCAAAAAACTCACCGTAACCACATCTTTTGTTACACAATTAAACTTGTTATTAAAGTATCACTACAAAGTTAAAATACAGAAACATTTTCAAATTGATAAATAAAATCTTAATATGTATAATAAATGATGAATTTCGATACTTTCCCACTGAAACAACTCTTCATATTCTATTTTTTTTTATTTACCAATAAAATTTCCTTACAAACACAAATACTATTTAACAATATTTGTATAAACATGAACATGTGATGTTTTACATTTTTTTATATTATAATAAGTGTTTAACTTCTGTTTTATCTAAATTCGAAATGAAACGGTTGTTTTTATTTTCTTATATATGCGACTAAAGATAATAAATAACATTATATTATTTACTAGATTATACCCCGGGAACGTCCCGGGTTTGAGAAATCTAATATGACATATCAATTTTACATATGAAATAGAATGATGCGCTTTACAGTTACATGCAGGAAAGCTTCGGGTAGAATCTAAACAAAAACAATTAAAAATGTATATCCAATGTTAACGCCTAACCTTAATCAACGTATAACTCTAATATTAATACATAACCTAAAACAAGGTACAACTTCAATGATAGCACATGTTAAAAATAGAATTCATATTATAGATTTGAACATAATTACTGACTTGCCTATACATAATTAATGAATTACCTGTACGCTTCGTGTTTTTTTCTGTATAAACAAAACCCCACAAAAAAATTGTCGTTTTTTTCTACGTTTTTTATATAGCACTATGGTACTCGTTGAAAAGATAATAAAACGCTAGTTAATTTGGTGTAATTTTTTTCTTTAAAAAATCTCATATATAAAAGATATTAACGTTTAAAAATTATAGGAGGAAACATGAGAGAGAAAAATCCAATTTTGTTTTTAATTTTTTTTTTCCTAAAATCAATTGATGCCCTCTTTGAATGTCATGTAGGATTTATTGCTTTCAATTTTATAACATGTACTAGCTTTTATCCCGGGAGTGTCCCGGGGTTGAAAAATATAACCATTCTAATAATACTAATAGTAATAATTATTACTCTTGTAATTAAATAAATAAAAAATAACCTTGCTATAAGGTGACACCATGTGTTACAGTGTTAAGCGATTCTTTCTCCTAGCTTCTCTTGATGAAGTATACCTATCCATCTTTAGAAGAGTAAATTCCAATGATATAATGGCGATTGGGCTAAATTTCAACATTGTATATAAGAACCTGGTTTAAAAGAAAAAATATGATTAATGAATAACCTGAACACTTTGTGTTTTATTATAAGAACCTGGTTTAAAAGAAAAAAACATGATTAATGAATAACCTGAACACTTTGTGTTTTTTACTTGTATGAACGAAACCCATAAGAAACAGTCGTTTTTTATCCGTTTTTTATATAGCACTATGGTACTCGTTGGAAAGATAATAAAACGCTCGTTAATTTGGTGTGATTTTTTTCTTTGAAAAATCTCGTATATAAAAGATATTAACGTTTAAAAATGATGGGAGGAAACATTAGAGAGAAAAATCTAAATTTGTTTTTAAATTCTTAAAGAGATTAGGGTTAGATAAGTGTAGGAGATGTCAAGCGGATGTCGATTTTGTGTTGTCAAAATAGATCTAGATCGCATAATTTAGATTGGATCAAGTGGTGTAAATATCCTTTAGACGCGATGTTATTTGGCTTTCGCCTTGTGGTCCTCGTTTTGAGGACCATTTGGCGTTTCTTTATTGTTGAATGAAATTTATCTTTCAAAAAAAAGATAAGTGTAGGAGAATGGATGAAAACAAAATTAAAAAATGAATTAAAAACTCTCACCTCAACGTGCCACGTGGCACATTCAAAGGATGGTTGAGGCCTCTATTGAATGCCACGTCATCAATATTCAATTCTTTTATTATAAGTTATAGATTATAGATGTATATGGATTATGAATTTTAATTTAATTGAAAAATATTGAATTTTTATACTTCAGTAAGTAACTTCAAAATCGTAATCATTATTTTGGGGCTTTTTATTTATTAATTATTTATTTATTATAGAAAGAAAGACAATTGTAACACAACAATAATAATAAAATAATATTGTTAATAAACTAAATTCAAAATCGTAATCATTACTTTTGTGGCTTTTTATAACATCTGTTGAGTTTTCAACAGATGTTCTCAAACAAAACTCTATTAGTACTTACAAACAGATTATGTAACCTGTAGAAAGAAGAAAACTGTCATAACTCTCACTGTAATTTTAGTACACGATTAAATAAAGTATCTCTATAAACTTAAATTAAAGAAACCGTTTAAACTTCTTAATTAAACTCCTTAACTTGTGTCGTTTTTTATTTTTACTTTTAAATATTAAGTGTCTCATTTTTTTTATTTAAACTGTGAACTTATATTTTAATATTATATGACTTTCTATATTTTTAGATGTAAGAAAAAACTGTTTAGTAACATATGTTCTGTCATGAAACCAGTTAATAAACCTATACAGATATTTAATAGTGAAGGGTGTTACAAGAATGGAAACATAAATCAACAGACATTGTAAAGATATAAATCAACAGACATTGTAAAGAAATCCGCTGTTACTAAGAACGGTTTTCATAATACTTAAGGGTGTTACAACCACGAAGAAATAAATCAACAGACATTGTAAAGATATATTGCGTATAACAGATACTAAAAAGAAAAAGTCAATCTTAATTTCAGCGAACTATCTGAGTTTATAAATCTACATAGAAAATGGTACACTTGTAAAAGAAAAACTACAAATATTCTTAAAAACTGCTTTGATTTCAATTAACAAATTTACAACATCCAAGTTAACAAACTAAATAAAAATCCTAATAAACATAAAAAATGCTTCTAAGAAACAACACTAAAGAATGATCTTCCTGCCATAGAATTCGAAACAAAAACTCAAACAAAACGAACGTCGGTGTTTAAGCTGTGTTGCACTTACATTAAACATGATCAAAACAAACATCAACAACCCTTTCTAGCTGAACATCATGAAGTTTAAGAACCCAGCCTAAACTTCATAAACAGGATTTACATGTAGTAATAATCGATTGATGTTTTTCTTTGACTGTAAGAATCTTCAAAAAACAACAATTCGAAGTTCACTCTAGATGGATTGTTGATAATCCTTTTTCCTTTGACTGTAGGAATCATTTAGAGTATTGGTGGAAGGAAATTTGATCGTAATATCATTATGACTAAGGGATACAGAGTTTGAAACAGAAAAAACTTGAAGGCATATAAGATTGGGAAATTAATATTGATATTTCTCTTCCATTTATAGGGTGAATAAATAATTTATCTGTAAATTTAATTTTCAATATAAATTTGAACTGTAACAACATCATTTATTACACAATTAAATTTGTTATTAAACTAACACTATAAGATTTAATTACATAAATAATTTCAACTTCATAATTAAAGTCTTTAACTTTGGAGTATTTTTTTTTTAAAATATTAAGTGTCTATTTTTTTTATTTATAATGTCGACTTATATTTTCAATAATATATAACTTTTGGAGCTTTTATAGAGAAAACACAATTAGAACCCAAAAATAATAAAATAATATTTTTAATAAAATTAGTTCAAATGGTAATCATTAAGTTTGGAACTCGAGCCTCTGTTGATATAAAAAAAAATCTCGATGCTCCATTGTACAGTATTGAAAAATATCCTTATCCTTATTTTATTGTATATAATTTGTTTATAACATCTGTATTAAAAATATCTTGATTTTATTATATATATATATATATATATATATTTGTTGTTCTGTTTTATCACATCTGTTAACTTGTTATCAAATTTCTATAACAGCACCCTTTGCTGAACCTTTTTTAGTTTTATCCGGGATTAGAGTCCATTGGGATAAACCGGGTAGAGATCCAGTTCTGTTTAGGGGTGATCAGGGTATGTTATCTTTATATTGTTTACTTTGTTTTTTCCTGCTTTAATTGATTCTTATGCCTTTGTTTTTCTTGTTCTTTGTAGTCATGTCTGTTGTAACATCCCGAAAATCCATTTCGCTTAATTACGCCATTAGGCGTGAATAAGAAATGACAAAACGAATTAAATAGTATAATGAGCCTTTTATGGATAATAAAACGGGATGATAAGAATGTGGGTTATGCTCTAATATGAAAATTACCTAGTGAAAGTTATTATCTTTATAATGGGGAAATAACACTAGAAAGAAACTTGTATAGTTAAGGTTTTGATAATAAATGACTTCGGGGTAAACTTGAGGGACTAATAAGGAAATTATTGGTCAAAATTAAAATGGCAAGAACACCCCAAATGGGGAAAACGAATTCAGCCCTAAACGGGCTTCTTGAGCCAAAAACCAAGCCCTAATCTCACCAAAATTTAAGAAGAGATGCAAGGGGTTTGAGTGTTCACATGATGGAGTGCAAATTTGAGAGTTATCTACAAGTTTGAAGCTTTTGGTAAGAACCCTAGTACCAAACTCATCATATTTTGAAACCCATATGTGGGTTTTGAGCAAATGATGTTGAATTCATATTATTGCTTGATTATAAGTGATAATTATCATTTCTAATGGTTTAGAGATGAGTTACTTACTAGAAGTTGCTTGTTTGCAACAGATGATGATTTTGTGTCACACCCTCAAATTTCCACTTGCGGAGTTCTACCGCGAGGCATGTGACATACCAGGATCCAAGTCAACGGTCACAATAAACGACAACTAAATGTAAAACGTACGTAGTAAAACCATGCATAAAATTTAAAACCAACATTTGAAAGTGCGGAAGCATTAAAGTTTACAAAAGTCATGCGTAAATAGAAATATAAGTTTAAGAGTTTAACATCCAAAGACATGCATAAATGATCCTAGACGCGAGTACGACTCCGTGCGCCTAGCTGACAGCTGCTACCTTAGCGACCTGAGAAAACATGCTAAAAGGTCAAAATATAATGTTGGTGAGTTCACAGGTTTTATTCAAACGTTTAGTCCAATCCTTGAAAACCGTTACCGTTACTACTATGCTTGTGTGAACGCTAGCTAGGCGTTATGTAATATTACTACTACGGATGAAACCATTGCTGACTGTGTTTTAATGTGTAACCCTTAATTACGGACTACCGTCATCACCGGTAGGCCTTGTGTGTTTAGAGACAATATGCACCCGCCCGGCCTCTAGCCGTAGAGTGGGGTTTGTCAGTTCCCAATAGCGCTATCCACATTTCCCCGCTACATTCCCGTATTAGTGGTTTCTAAGGGACTTTGATGAACCGTATAGTAATAAGATGTTAGCCATAGTATAACATGAAAATGTGTGATAAAAGAGTTTAAGCATGTTTCTCCCCCGAAAACAAAAGCAGTAAAGTGTGGGGCCGTGAACTCACCTTAGGTTGCGTCTTCCGTTAATGAGTAAACCGTTATGTGTATGATAGCCCCAACTAGTGGCGACCTATCATAAGATGTGTGTAAAGTTAGACTAATAACCCGTTGGGTTCATTAGTCCCTAATATCGAGTCCATGACCATTATACGTTTGAAAAATGCGTTTGACTGACAACCAGACTACGTGAGATAGGACTCGACATCCCATTGGTGACCCGACATCCCACGTGTTAATCTTTCACAAGGGAACATACAATATATGCAAACAACACTTAACACGTGTAAGAGTTCTCCGAATCTAGCATATAGTTCAAATAACGCATAAATAAGTCTGAGCACGTGTTACCATGTTACTAGGCATGTTACGGGGTTTCTAGCATGTTCCTAGGTGTCAAATCGGGTCTCGGAATGTCAAAATACAATTACAACAGCAGTACATGCGATTAGGAAAAGTCAACTAGCAATTAGGAAAAGTCAACTAGCAATTAGGTGGTGTAATCGCCTTAAGTCAAGGCATTTAGGCTCTAATCGCCCTCAACTATAGGCGATTAGGCCTATTCTGGTGTCTTTTAGGCAATTACGGCTATAAGACATGCAATTCAGGTGTCTTATAGGCGATTAGGGCTATAAGACATGCAATTCAGGTGTCTTATAGGCGATTAGGGCTATACGACATGCAATTCAGGTGTCTTATAGGCGATTAGGGCTATAAGACATGCAATTCAGGGTTTAACTAGTGATTAGGATCGTAATCACCCTCAGTGAAGGCGAATAAGTCCCTAATCGCCCCCTGCAGTCCTGTTCCGATTTTTCACGCGTTTAACCCTCCAAATCAGATCCGAAATGTGTGGAAACACCAAATATCAATCACAAAACATTAACAAGCATGTTCTAAGCAAAACCCCTAGTGTTATCATCATTCTAACAGTCCCGAATGCGAGCGTTTTCCCAAAATAGCATACTTATCTTGTAAACATCACATCAACATGCAAAAACTTACCCTAAATAGCAAATATCCAGATTTCATCACGTAACAACATTGTCCGATAATATCCTACTGTTCTAGCATCATCCTAAAGCAAACCCTAACATCATATAATCAACAAAACAAAACACATCATATCATCCTTAATCCTTCAAAATCATTCAAACGGGTCAAAACGCCAAATATCAACAATACAAGACTATAAACCTCCAAACTCCTAGGTTAACATCATAATAACCCATTTAAGTCAGAAACATATCAATAACACAAGAACAATCATGTTTCAATAATAAAAATCTTATCTTTACATGAATACATCACATATAGCAAGCATAGAGGTTTGGGTTTGTTTAGAAACTGTTTTTAATGGGTTTTCAAAGACACAAACATTTAAAAACCAAGTCTGGACCTTTAGGGATTAAAACAAAATCATTACAAAGGTTTGGGGATGAAGAACACACCTTGGATTTGTAAGAAAATGAGGTGTAAGGCTTGGAAAGGTGGGTTTTGATGCAAAAACGTGTTCCAGAGGGTGTTTGTGAGTTGGGATAGGTTATGGGACGGCTAGGGTTGCACAAATGGTGTTTTACAAGTCAAGGGTGGTATTTATAGGCGTTTCTAGTCGTTTAAAACACGTCAGGCGATTACGCAGCAGTACAGGCGATTAGGGCTCCTAATCGCCTTCCCTATAGGCGATTAGGGCTCTAATCGCCTTCCCAAACCTCCTAATTGCCTATCCTATAGGCGATTAGGCCAATCACCCCCTATCAGCATGCAATTACGCGTAATCACCCCCTATCAGCATGCAATTACGCGTAATCACCTATAATATCATGCAATTACGCGTAATCACCAATAATATCATGCAATTACGCGTAATCACCATCTTAACACATATAAACATGTATTCGCATACCGACAAATCACATAATGATTATAGATACATAATTCATGAAAATAAACACGTTCACATTCGTTCACCAATTCCCGGGACTCGAGACCTGTGTGTGTTAAAACCCCGATGATCCTCCGAATCATTGATCCCTGGACAAGTACTTAATGCGACTCAACTGACCCTGTCATGTGTAATGTATGCACGACTCGCTAAGGTAGACTTACTGGGTTTTCAAAAGTTACTAACTGGGTTTTCTATGTAGGTATCTATGTATGCACGTAAATGATCTTATGGTTTTATGTGTCCTACAATATGTGAATATGATGTTTGTGGTGAAATTTGGTGGTGTTAGTTGATTTGGTACAAAATAGTGTGAAATTAGTCACTTTTGACAGCCCTAGATAGTCATCTTGTAAATGGGCATATCGCATTCGTTATTAGGAGTTAGAAGACGAGCCTTATATCGTTGAAAAGCTTGTTGCACATATTACATTTCATATTTAGTCATAAGAAGCTGATTCTGAGTTGTAGTGGGTCAAAACAGTATCTAAAGTTAACGTTTCAGTTTTGACAGCAAAGCTGTTTGGTCAAAATTATGTTTCTGACCTGATCTTAAAATATTCATATAAAATCATAGAAAAATCATTAGGAGGTGTTCTTTATATGCTTGGAAAGGTCTTTGAATAAGGCATATTTTCTATTTGATAGTCAAGATCTGATTCCGAGGTTTAGAAGGGGAAAAGCGACCTTGAACAGCAGCTGCGCAGAAAATCGCTGCACATTTATAATGTAATCTTTAATAAGAAAAGGTGTAAGAATGTACACGCTTGTAGTAGTCTTGGAGTACGGATTGTAGGGAAAGAATAGCGTATTATGTGGCATTCAAAAAGTGTCTAAAAACACTTACCAACTAGTTCATGCAAGTACTTTCACTAACGGGTCGAACGGGTAGTATATGGAAAGACTTATTGAATAGAACTAGTTGTTGAATGTATTGATGTTATGTTTGAATGATGTAGAATGAATACTAATGTTTGAATAGGTAAGTTCAAATTAGTATTCTAACACGGCATGTTGACTTGAAAGTATGCGAAATGATGACCAAAACCAATATCAAAACACTCAATGGATATGAAACGCATAACGATGTGGATAAAGATAAAACCAAAGTGTAACGAAAGATAAAAGAGAATACGTACGGGTAACAGTGTTTGGGTCCTCCTGGTTCTCTCTAGCACCAATAACATAAGCATGGGCACGAGTAGCCCGACCGCCGCACTCGTTGTTTTCACCCTTCCCTGCAGTCCCTGCGTCCCCTTGGTTCAACTTTGGGCAGTTTCGCTTGAAATGCCCTGTTTCCCCACAATGGTAGCAACCCTGGTTTCCCTGTGGAGCAGGGGTAGTAGTAGTAGTAGTCTGAGCCGGCTTGGATGAATGGTTGACCCTGCAATCCTTCGCATAGTGACCCGTCCGATTACAGCGCTCACAACGAAACTTATCACAAGTACCATAATGATGAAAACCACACTGTCCACACTTAGGGCTCTTTCCAGCATACCCTCCCTGTTTCTGATCTGACGCTGACCCTGAAGCTTCAACCTTCTTCGCTGCCGACTGTCGTTGAACAACAGCTGAACCCTTCTCCACACTCTCCCACTTCCTCTTGTTATCCACCGGCGCCTTCACAGTTGAGCCTCTAGGAGGCAAGACGCCCTCAATTATCTTCAGGTTGGTCATCTTGGTAGCCGACCGCACCGCCTCAGAAATGGTAGTAGGATCTCTCACAGCCACCAACCCTACAATCTCTGGCGCCAAACCTGCAATGTACTGCTCTATCCTCCGGTACTCTGGTGTCGATATACATGGACACATCACCGCTAACTCGTTGTGTCTGATGGTGTATGCCTCGATCTCAGAACCCACCATCTTGAGATCCCCGTATTCCTGTTCCAACCTCTTGATCTCCTCTCGCGGACAGTACTCCGCCTTCAACCTAGACACGAACTCCACCCATGGCATGGCGTTTGCCTCCCCGAGACCAAGTGTCTGAGTGACGCAGTTCCACCACGTCAGGGCGGGTCCTTCAAAAGTCCCCGAAGCAAACTTTACCCAATCAGCTGCTGGGCTCTCACATAACGCAAACACCGACTCAATCTTCTCCAACCACCTTAGCAACTCCACAGCTCCCTCAGTACCTCGGAAGTTATGGGGCTGATAGTCCTTAAACCGCTTGTAGGCGGTCCCTGCCTGCACCGGAGGAGCGGTAGCACCCATAAAGGCCTGCTAGGCAGCCTGGAAGGCAGCCAGTGCAACGCCCAACTGTTGCTGCATCATCTCACTAAGTTCATCCTGTGTCAAGGTGATGTTACCACCACCTCTACCCCCGCCAGTGCGGCCTCCACGTCGTCCCCCAGTACGTCCTCCATTGCGTCTAGACATCTTTTGAGAAAACAAGAAACAAACACTCAGACCCATCACCAACGCTAAACCAAGAGAATATGAAGAGTCTAGGATCGGGTCCAAATGTGACCATTAATCCCAACCCGAGATCCACCAGGTCTTCCATGCATTTCAACTTATGATTTCGTGTGCACCCGAAATAATAAATTGCTCTACATGGTCCTCCAGGCGTGCCCCGAGCTCGAACCTCAAGTCACCCGATACCCACATCTTAGAAAGAGACAGCCAACTCAAACGATCAACAACGAGTTCCTTCGGATGTAAACCCGAAGGAGGAGATAAAATGAAACTAGGAATGACCAAGAATGAGATGGATAATATGATACTGTGTGATAAGGATACCGACACCCCGACAAGGTTAGTATGTTTACCAAAAGACACGACTCAAATGTATGCGACCGTCTAGTGTGTGGGACTCGGCTATAGTCTAGACTCTACATGCAGTCCTAGTTCACTATAACCATTGGCTCTGATACCAATCTGTCACACCCTCAAATTTCCACTTGCGGAGTTCTACCGCGAGGCATGTGACATACCAGGATCCAAGTCAACGGTCACAATAAACGACAACTAAATGTAAAACAGACGTAGTAAAACCATGCATAAAATTTAAAACCAACATTTGAAAGTGCGGAAGCATTAAAGTTTACAAAAGTCATGCGTAAATAGAAACATAAGTTTAAGAGTTTAACATCCAAAGACATGCATAAATGATCCTAGACACGAGTACGACTCCAGTGCGACTCCGTGTGCCTAGCTGACAGCTGCTACCTTAGCGACCTGAGAAAACATGCTAAAAGGTCAACATATAATTCTGGTGAGTTCACAGGTTTTATTCAAACGTTTAGTCCAATCCTTGAAAACCGTTACCATTACTACTATGCTTGTGTGAACGCTAGCTAGGCGTTATGTAATATTACTACTACGGGTGAAACCATTGCTGACTGTGTTTTAATGTGTAACCCTTAATTACGGACTACCGTCATCACTGGTAGGCCTTGTGTGTTTAGAGACAATATGCACCCGCCCGGCCTCCAGCCGTCGAGTGGGGTTTGTCAGTTCCCAATAGCGCTATCCACATTTCCCCGCTACATTCCCGTATTAGCGGTTTCTAAGGGACTTTGATGAACCGTATAGTAATAAGATGTTAGCCATAGTATAACATGAAAATGTGTGATAAAAGAGTTTAAGCATGTTTCTCCCCCGAAAACAAAAGCAGTAAAGTGTGGGGCCGTGAACTCACCTTAGGTTGCGTCTTCCGTTAATGAGTAAACCGTTATGTGTATGATAGCCCTAACTAGTGGCGACCTATCATAAGATGTGTGTAAAGTTAGACTAATAACCTGTTGGGTTCATTAGTCCCTAATGTCCAGTCCATGACCATTATACGTTTGAAAATACGTTTGACTGACAACCAGACTACGTGAGACAGGACTCGACATCCCATTGGTGACCCGACATCCCACGTGTTAATCTTTCACAAGGTAACATACAATATATGCAAACAACACTTAACACGTGTAAGAGTTCTCCGAATCTAGCATATAGTTCAAATAACGCATAAATAAGTCCGAGCACGTGTTACCATGTTACTAGGCATGTTACGGGGTTTCTAGCATGTTCCTAGGTGTCAAATCGGGTCTCGGAATGTCAAAATACACTTACAACACCAGTACATGCGATTAGGAAAAGTCAACTAGCAATTAGGAAAAGTCAACTAACAATTAGAAAAAGTCAACTAGCAATTAGGAAAAGTCAACTAGCAATTAGGTGGTGTAATCGCCTTCAGTGAAGGCATTTAGGCTCTAATCGCCCTCAACTATAGGCAATTAGGCCTATTCTGGTGTCTTATAGGCGATTAGGGCTATAGGACATGCAATTCAGGTGTCTTATAGGCGATTAGGGCTATAAGACATGCAATTCAGGGTTTCACTAGTGATTAGGATCGTAATCACCCTCAGTGAATGCGATTAAGTCCCTAATCGCCCCCTGCAGTCCTTTTCCGATTTTTCGCGCGTTTTGAGAATCCAGTTAGGAACCGAATTCACGGATCGATTAAGCGAATTCAGCTCGGTTTCAGACGGGAGATTCGAGACGAGACAGAAATTAACGATAACAAAGTCATCACAGATTCGTATTACTACAGAAACGGTTACAGACACTGTCATCAGTAGGATAAACATCTATCTCGGGGCCGGGGGAGGTCGGGCATGACCTCCCCCTTGAGAGCATTCTAAGCATAAACTCAAATCTACAAATGAAAACCAACACATGAGATTGCTATTTATAGTCCAACACACAAAAGCCACCTTCGCCCCTATGAGGAGGTCGAATCTGGCTTCGCCCCTTAGTATAGGTCGAATGTGGAATGTTTCCACATTCGTCCTTTACTACAGGTTGAACCTGAACTTTGTATGTTGTCCTATATTTACAAATTCATCATATCCATAAAATGCCCTTATGGATCATCACAATCTCATGTAACACCATACAAGACTCAACCCTAGTCTATTCGACAGTGACGTCCACTGAAAGTGCATCAACACGTTTAACCCTCCAAATCAAATCCGGAGCGTGTGGAAACACCAAATATCAATCACAAAACATTAACAAGCATATTCTAAGAAAAACCCCTAAGTTATCATCATTCTAACAGTCTCGAATGCGAGCTTTTTCCCAAAATAGCATACTTATCATGTAAACATCACATCAACATGCAAAAACTTACCCTAAATAACAAATATCCAGATTTCATCACGTAACAACATTGTCCGATAATATCCTACTGTTCTAGCATCATCCTAAAGCAAACCCTAACATCATATGATCAACAAAACACATCATATCATCCTTAATCCTTCAAAATCATTCAAACGGGTCAAAACGCCAAATGTCAACAATACACGACTATGAACTTCCAAACTCATAGGTTAACATCATAATAACCCATTTAAGTCAGAAACATATCAATAACACAAGAACAATCATGTTTCAATAATAAAAATCTTATCTTTACATGAATACATCACATATAGCAAGCATAGAGGATTGGGTTTGTTTAGAAACTGTTTTTAATGGGTTTTCAAAGACACAAACATTTAAAAACCAGGTCTGGACCTTTAGGGATTAAAACAAAATCATTACAAAGGTTTGGGGATGAAGAACACACCTTGGATTTGTAAGAAAATGAGGTGTAAGGCTTGGAAAGGTGGGTTTTGATGCAAAAACGTGTTCCAGAGGGTGTTTGTGAGTTGGGATAGGTTATGGGATGGCTAGGGTTGCACAAATGGTGTTTTACAAGTCAAGGGTGGTATTTATAGGCGTTTCTAGTCGTTTAAAACACGTCAGGCGATTACGCAGCAGTACAGGCGATTAGGGCTCCTAATCGCCTTCCCTATTGGCAATTAGGGCTCTAATCGCCTTCCCTATAGGCGATTAGGGCTCTAATCGCCTTCCCAAACCTCCTAATCGCCTATCCTATAGGCGATTAGGCCAATCACCCCCTATCAGCATGCAATTACACGTAATCACCCCCTATCAGCATGCAATTACGCGTAATCACCTATAATATCATGCAATTACGCGTAATCACCAATAATATCATGCAATTACGCGTAATCACCATCTTAACACATATAAACACGTATTCACATACCGACAAATCACATAATGATTATAGATACATAATTCATGAAAATAAACACGTTCACATTCGTTCACCAATTCCCGGGACTCGAGACCTGTGTGTGTTAAAACCCCGATGATCCTCTGAATCATTGATCCCTGGACAAGTACTTAACGCGACTCGACTCAACTGACCCTGTCATGTGTAATGTATGCACGACTCGCTAAGGTAGACTTACTGGGTTTTCAAAAGTTACTAACTGGGTTTTCTATGTAGGTATCTATGTATGCACGTAAATGATCTTATGGTTTTATGTGTCCTACAATATGTGAATATGATGTTTGTGGTGAAATTTGGGGGTGTTAGTTGATTTGGTACAAAATAGTGTGAAATTAGTCACTTTTGACAGCCCTAGATAGTCATCTTGTAAATGGGCATATCGCATTCGTTATTAGGAGTTAGAAGACAAGCCTTATATCGTTGAAAAGCTTGTTGCACATATTACATTTCATATTTAGTCATAAGAAGCTGGTTATGAGTTGTAGTGGGTCAAAACAGTATCTAAAGTTAACATTTCAGTTTTGACAGCAAAGCTGTTTGGTCAAAATTATGTTTCTGACCTGATCTTAAAATATTCATATAAAATCATAGAAAAATCATTAGGAGGTGTTCTTTATATGCTTGGAAAGGTCTTTGAATGAGGCATATTTTCTATTTGATAGTAAAGATTGGATTCCGAGGTTTAGAAGGGGAAAAGCGACCTTGAACAGCAGCTGCGCAAAAAATCTCTGCACATTTATAATGTAATCTTTAATAAGAAAAGGTGTAAGAATGTACACGCTTGTAGTAGTCTTGGAGTACGGATTGTAGGGAAAGAATAGCGTATTATGTGGCATTCAAAAAGTGTCTAAAAACACTTACCAACTAGTTCATGCAAGTACATTCACTAATGGGTCGAACGGTAGTATATGGAAAGACTTATTGAATAGAACTAGTTGTTGAATGTATTGATGTTATGTTTGAATGATGTAGAATGAATACTAATGTTTGAATAGGTAAGTTCTGATTAGTATTCTAACACGGCATGTTGACTTGAAAGTATGCTAGGTACAAGAAGCTTAAAAGTCAACGGGTCAAGTGGATATGATCTCGAGTTAGGTGAAAAGCTTGGGACTATAAGTCAAACGCGTATAAGGCGAAAACACTCCTACGGTAAAAGGTAAGTGACTTATGATGCAAACTCTTGGTTTAGTAATTGTATGTTTATGTATAAATAGAGAATGAGAAACAAGTATGAAATGGTAATTTATAATAAGGTTAGCGAATTGATGTTGTTGGTGAACGGGAATAGTTCACCATACAACAATGAAAGTAGTTGGGATAAATGGGCAGCAAAGATAAATGAAGTGAGGATATTTAAGCATGAAATAAATCCAAGATTAACAAATATGGTATAAGAATGAATGGTAGAATGTATGTATTGATATATGTATATATATATATAGATGGATACATTTAATTATGGGTGTGACTATTTAGATTGAATTGTATAGTTATCCAAGGTCACACAAATGGTAAATCGTTTGGTAAGTGGAATTATCACGTGTTGGATGCTAGTGTAATAGAATGTGTGCATATTTGCTTATGCCCGGGAATGTGTTAAAGTGTTTTGTATGTAAAGGTTGGTCGTTATGTGTAGATTGAGTATAGGTTCGGAAACGTCTTGTTTGTCCTTGAGAATACATGAAGGAAGAATAGTATGACGGGTCAAGATAACTTTTACATGGGATTTGTACGTGCGTGTATATTTTACTGTCATTAATCTTTTTGTTATGACGATGGTAATAAAGATGCAGGTATGTAAGTATGAATGCATGGAAATTGGAGGATAGGATCCGGAGACTGGATCCGAACTTATGAAAAGGCGTTTGGATATGACCAATGAGTATTTTTTATGTTATTTCCATATTGTGAATATTCGCATGAAGTCACTTAATGAACTAACGAAATGGTTATGTGGTAGTTACAGGTTGTCTAGTCAAGCTCACAAAGCAAGAAATGGTTAGAGGTCGAGTGAGGACATAAATTGTACGGGGTCACGGTCACGTAAACTAATAAAGATGAGTTGTATTTGATGTAGTAAGAAACAATAAAAGACGAAAGTATGAACCACCTATAACATTTATTAGTTATGGGTTCAAAACATACAAGAATGTTTTATCAAGCAAGAAATTTTCTAGTTCGTATTTCCGCTGCGTATTTTCGGATAAAAAGGTTTAGGGTGTTTCATCTGCATTGGATTTCATCAAGAGTGATGATGTGTCAGATGTTGTTTTTGAGGATGCCGAGGCTGTTGAGGGAGAGGATGCATTGGTAAAATATGAGAAGTGTATGTTTGACGGTGTAAATTATGTGAATGTTTCGAATGTGAATGGGTTTTCAAAGCCTGACTCTTCTAAGGCTTCAACTAGGCGTTCAAGCCGACGATTGTTGAAGGATGCTAAGCAGGCTAGTGTGTCTAAAGCTGTTAATGTGAGTGACGAGATCGAAGAATCTGAGGATGACAAAGATGAGGGGGTTCAGGTTGAGGTTCCCGACAAGTTGCCGAGTGTTGTGGCAAAGAAGGGAAAGGGTAAGAAGACTGTGGCTACCAAGGGTGTTGTCTTAAACAATGTTGAAGGTTCCACCAGTATTGAGGGTAAAGGGGTCTATACTCCTGGGTGGAGTGTGAAGGTGAATGATAACTTCAAGTCGTCTATTGTTTGTGAAGATGCTATAGCTCATCTTGCCCCTCCTAGTGTGAAGGATACCTTGGAGGCTATGGATGATGTTTTGTGGATGAAGATGATGATGGGGACCTGCAACCTTGCGGCCATGCTTCCAGAGGGTGTGAGCAGGTTTAGGAAGAGAATGGCTGAGTATGACGAGTATGCCAAGAAAAAGAAGGAGATGAAGGCTTCCCTGGCTTCTTTGAAGAAGGATGCAGAGGAGTATGTTGAAAAAGAGAAGACCCTTATTGGCCTTATTGATAAGCATAAGAAGGCTCATGAAGAAGAGGCTGCAAGGTGTGAGGCTGCAAGTGTTCAAGTTGAGACAGATAGGGCAGCCTTGGAGGTTGAGAAAAAGGCTTTTAAGAAGGAGAAGGGAGGGTTGGAGGCTTCGCTGGCCCAGGCTTTGGCTGATAACAAGTGGTTGATTGAGAGTGGGTTTCAGCAGGTGGTGACATACCTTCTTCATTCAGTTGAATTTAACTCTGCCTTGGGAGAGGTTTACACCAAACTGCTCGTTCATGGGAAGCATGTGGGTTAGATGGTCGGGTTTAAGGCACATGAGGCTGGACATGATTTGGAGCAGTCTTCTCTCTATCAGCCCAATCCTATGGATGTGTTTAAAGATTCTGTTGTGAAGATGGAGCACCTGACCTATCCTTACGTCACCAAGGTTTCATCTTTTTATGGTAAACCATTGCTGGATCTGAAGTAGCTGAAACCTCTTGGTCTGAACGAGGCAGTGTGTGATGAACTTCTTGAAGCTAGTTCTACGAAGAGGTCTTATTCTGCTGATAGTAAGGAGACCCTTGATGTGGATGAAGGAGGCCAGAAGGATGTGAGCTTGGATGCTTCAGGGATTGGTGATGATGGTGCTGGGAAGAGGTCTAAGAAAGTAAAGAAAACAAAGAAAGCTAAGGTTGTGGAGACTGTTGCTACGGAACTCTCCTATTCCTACTTCCCCAGAGCTTCCGGTAGCACAGCCGAGACAGCGACGGGTTCTCTGCCCCATGCGGGGATGGAGCGACAGAAGTTTTGAGAATTCAAGAGAAGGTCACGGCGAGACGAGCCGTTTATCATTACAATAGGTGTCAAGTGGAAGTGTGATGAGCACTGGGGGGGATGTTTAGTACCAATTCTTATAGTACTGTTCGTGGAGTCGATAAGCTAATTCCTGTGGATGTCTATTTGCCGAGCTGTCCACCTAAACCAGAAGCAATTATAGATGCTATAACAAAACTTCGTAAGAAAATATCTCGAGAAATATATCCAAATAGAATTATGTCTCAGCTTCTCCTTTTTCCGGCGAAATCGGAAGTTTCGAAGTCATCCGCTTCGGGAGGTGCAGCTTGAGTACTTTATGCTTTCTTATTCGTAGCTTTCTTAGCGCTATGTCTGTGAACAATTAATCATCTTTTGTGGTAGTTTAAACAATGTTTATTTATGGAACCTAGTAAGGTTCCAGGTATGGTGGTAGGCGTTGTTAAAGCCGTATGAACAATGTTTATGTTGATGGCTTGTTAAAGCCTTTTTATGTTAATATGCAGCCCTTAAGGCTTATTAGGTATGTTTTCTGTTTGTTTAGCTTGTTTGTCAATTTTGTTTCATGTTTGTGTGTTTATTTTGTTTGTCTTTGTACTTGTTGGGGAATCTCTTACCAGTAGCACCTTAAAAGGTTGGGTGTTGCAGTCACCTATCCTTAAGGTAGTCTAGGCAGACAAGTCGCCACCTATCCTATGTACACTACTTAGTGTTTTTAGTATTTCGTAAGTTTGTTTAAAAATTAAGGAACAAATGGTGTAGGTTGTTCAGACCCGTCTATGAGACATGTAAAGAAGAAGCTTTGTAGGTCTCATAGAGTTGGATATCTTTCCCAATGTTTCACTTCGGGCCATTTTGTAAAGTAATCAAATGCCACAGGTAGGAACTTCACCCCTCCTTTGGCTGGAGGGAAAGGGCCAACTATGTCCATTCCCCACTTATGAAATGGCCAAGCTGAGTTAATGGGAATCATGTCATGTTTTGGTCTTTTTGGAACAGGGGCATGGATTTGGCAAGCTTCACATTTCTTCAATTTCTCGGTTGCATCGCGGTGCATAGTTGGCCAAAAGTAGCCAAGGTTAATGAGCTTTGCAACCACTGTTCTTGGACCACAATGAGCCCCACATATCCCTTCGTGAACGTCCTTGATCAGATACTGAGTTTGTTCAGGGCCCACACATCGAAGCAATGGAGCCAAATAGCCTCTTTTGTAGAGGATATCTTCTTGAAGCACATATTGCTTAGATTTGATTCGAATCCTTTCAACCTCCACATGATCTTGAGGCAATTCACCTCTTTATAAGAATGCTATGAGGGGAGTCACCCAACTTGATCCAGCTTCAGTGATCACGTCTTGAACTTCGATTTCTAGTATGGAAGGGGTCTTGAGCACTTCGACTAACACTTTTTTGGTGAGATGTGCTAAGTTCAATGAAGCAAGCTTGCTAAGAGCATCAGCTTTCTTGTTTTGTGACCGGGGAACCTGTTTGATTTTTCAAGACTGGAATGTGTTCATGATTTCCTTTGGCTTTTCTCTATGTTTCTTCATGTTTGGTTTTTTGGTAATGTAGCTATGGTTTACCTGATTCGAAACCAGTAGTGAATCAGTGAAGACTTGAAGCCTTTGAACGGTCATTTTTCTAGCAAGCTTCAACCCTGCTATCAAGGCTTCATACTCTGCCTCGTTGTTAGTTGTCTGAAAATCAAGTCGAAGAGCATAGGTAAATTCCAACCCTTCAAGGTTAACTAGAACGAGGCCTGCCCCTGAACCTTCGATGCTGGAAGCCCCATCGGTAGAAAGCTTACAGGCTTCAGGATCATGGGGCTCATCCATGGGGTCATCCATGGTGATGTTTACTTCAGTCACGTCTTCCTTTGGAATTTTAACAATGAAATCAGCAAGTATTTGTGCTTTGATTGCTTTCCTCGGGACTTAGGTAATTTTGTGTTCACCTAGTTTGATAGCCCATTTGGCTTGTCGCCCCGAGGTTTCAGGTTTTTCAAGCACACTTTTAATGGATTGATCGGTGACCACTTGTATTGGGTGTGCTTGAAAGTACCTTCGAAGCCTTCTGGCTGTTTGTACAAGAGTCAGGGCAAATTTTTCCAAAGGAGGGCACTTGACCTCTGCTAACTTTAAAGATTTACTGAAGAAGTAGACGGGTACCTGAGCTTTGTCTCATTCAATTGTGAGGACAACACTGAGGGCTTCTTCAGGAACAGATAGTTAGACAGAGAAGATTTCCCCGGCTTTGGGAGCTGCGATTGTAGGAAGTGAGGCAAGATGTTGCTTCATTTGGTTGAAGGCTTCCTCAGCCTCCTCAGTCCATCTGAAATCCTTCTTATCAGTGCACCCTTTGAGGGTTTTGAAGAAGGGTAAGGACTGTTCTGCCAGCTTGGACATGAAACGCTTCAAGGCTGCAAGCTTCCCATTTAGGCTTTCCACCTCTTTCTTGGTTTGAGGAGACTTCATGTTTAGGACAACTCGCACCTTGTTGGGGTTGGCTTTGATACTTTGCTTTCCTACAATATGCCCCAAGAACTTACCTTCTTCAAACCAAAATGAGCACTTGACAGGGTTAAGCTTCATGTTGATCTTCTTGAGGTTGTCGAACGTTTCTTGTATGTCTTCAAGCATTTGTTCTTCGTTTTTGCTTTTGATCACTAAGTCATCAACATAAGCTTCCATGTTCTTGCCAATTTGGTCAGCGAAGGCTTTGTCCACTAGCCTTTGATAAGTAGCACCTGCATTTTTCAAACCAAAAGGCATCTTTCGATAGCATAAAATACCTTTATCAGTGTGGAAGGCAGTCTTTTCTTCATCTTCCGCTTTCATTTGTATCTGGTGGTAACCCTTGTAGGCGTCCAGGAAGCATTTGAAAGGGAAGCCTGTAAGCGAGTCAACCTTAAGGTCGATTTCAGGTAGGGGGTAGCAGTCTTTGGGACATGCCTTGTTGAGATCTTTGAAGTCTATACACGTTCTCTAAGAGTTATCAGGCTTTCGGACCACTACAGGGTTAGCAACCCATGACTGATATTTGACCTCTCGAAGGATCCCGGCTGCTACTAGCTTGTCAACCTCCGAGCAAGCTGCCAAGCTTCTTTCAGGTGCAAGGCTTCATTTCTTCTGGACTACATGCTTGACACCAGGTGGGATTCTGAGTTCATGTTCAGCTATGTCTCGTGGAATGCCAGTATGTCGTTGGGATTCCAGGCAAAGACATCAACATTGTTTTTGAGCAACCCTTCAAGCTTTGAGAGTATATCTTTGGAGAGGTCTGTATTGATCCTAATCCTTTGTTCAGGATATTCTGGATTAATACTCAGAAATCGTTTGTCTCTTTCCCCTTCGTTCCCTTCTATCATAAGCACTTCATTGGAGGGTTGGAGGGTTGCCACTCCGTTTTCGGTAGGGAATTTCACACTTTTTGGCTGATGGAGACGGCCATATCAAAGGTGACCAGACCTGGTCTTCCGATGATAACATCATAGCTTGAAGGTAGGTTGAGGACTATGAAAGTAAGTGGTTCGGTTCTTTGCATTTTTCCTTCAGAGAAACGGACATCAAGTGTTATTTCCCCCAAAGGCTTGAGGGGTATGTCAGCTATACCCTTGATGGAGGACTCAGATGGTTGAAGCTTGGAGCGTTCATCTGAGCTTAGAAAATTGAAATATTTTTCAAACATGATTTCTGTAGCTGCTCCAGTATCGATGTAAGCTCTTCATGTCTTGGTGGAACCTGTCAAGGCTTCCACAACTAGAAAATCGTAATTTTTTTCTCCTTCGGGTGGTGGAAAGCAAACACACTGGCGTTCCCAAGCTTCCAACAGAAGACGTTTGTTGGAAGCTTTCGGCTCAACTTGGACCATGTTGACCTCTTTATTTTTGCTTTCGGCAATATTATCTTTGACTCCTTTAACCAAATGGGCTAGTTCACCAGATTTGACAGCTTCCTCAATCCTTTTCTTAAGTTGGAAGCAATCGTTGGTGATGTCCCTTCTCCTCATGGAACTCACAATATTGGTTGGATTTTTCATTTCTTTTGCTTTTTGGTAGAGGTCTGGGAGGCCTGAAGCTGTGCTTGACTTCCTCGGTTGTTAGGATTTCATCAGGGATTTTTGTTAAAGCAGTGAAGTTTATCGTTTTTTCTCTGCTTGATGGGTTCTTACCTTCAGACCTTCGAGATTCAGATCCCCTATATCTTCTGTCATAGGCCACATAGTTACCTCTTTTTCTGTTTGGGCTAGAGCTTCTCCAATTAGCGGCCCTTTTTCTTTGTTCTTTGATATCCACAGCTTCTTTACCTCAGATGTGGGCTTCAGCCCTTTTGAGGGCTTCTTCAAAGGTTCTAGGGAGACTTTTGTTGAAATCTCTGGTGAGGTATTTAGAGTTGATAGCGTTCATGAACCTTGCAACCTTCACCTTCTCGTCAGCACCCACGTAGGTGAGACCTTCCTTCTTATATCGTTCGATGAAGCTTTTAAGGCTTTCATCATCCTTTTGTTTGATCTGGAAGATGATAGTGGCATCTTTGACACAATGTCTTTGTTGAGAGAAATTGGCCAAGAATCCTTTACCCGGGTCGTTAAAGGATTGAATGCTTCCAGCTGGCAGGTCGTTAAACCAGATAAAAGCTGATCCGACCAGTGGTTGCATGAACATGAGGCAACATTCAGGGTTTCCCCACTTTTCCATTCGGGCTGCCCCAGAAAAGATTTGCAAGTGGTCTTCGGGATCTTCGGTACCATCATATGTTTTTATGTGAGAGGGCATCTTTAGTTTGGTAGGGAACTCATAGTCGGCTATTTTTGGGGAGAAACATAACAGGCTACTGGGTTTGTATGGCTGGTTAATGTTTCTTTCAACTCTTGTAGTGTTGTTACCATTTGAGTTTCCTTGATGAGCAGCTATTGCCTGGCTAATAAGCTGCTGCCAGGGAAAATGAGCCATCATTTGGGCTATCATGTGAGGCATGAGGCTGAAGCCTTGAAGCCTTCCGGCATTGTCGTATTGTTTACTCCCATAGGCATGCTCATGGATGCACTTCGAGCCATGGGCAGGGAAGCCATGGCTTGCTCCCATGAGGTAGGTGTTGGGAGTGGAACACTCGTGACCGGTGATTGTAAGAGTTGGTCCAAAGTGAGTTCATGCCCTATTGGTGCACTTGAGATTGGAGGTTGGGATGTGAATATGGGGAAGGGAGTAGGACTCGACATTCCCTGTAAGTAAGGTGCATGATAAAAGGCAGGGAGAGTTAAGCTAGGTCCTGCTCCAGAGTTAGGGAGAGTGGACCGAGAGCTATAATGAGTAGGATGGGGAGGAAGATGTAGATGTGTTTTGCGACTAGTGATTGGATAGTTAACATGTGTTAGAAGGCTGATGTGGGCGAATGTAGTTCAATGTGGGCGAAGGTGAATGTAAAGTGGGCGAAGGTAAAACTGACTGGACGGAACTGGAATGGGACATGACTGAAGACACACATTCGACCACTACAGTGGGCGAATGTGGAAAAGACTCACATTCGACCAAGTGAAATGGGCGAATGTGCAGTGCCTATAAATAGAATTTGTGTTTTTGTAATGTTAAGAAAGTCATTAGGTGTGTGTGTTTTGAGGTGTTGTTCCAGAATAGTTTGAGAGGTTCAGTGTGTGTTCTAGATTAACCTAAAGTCAATTGTAATCAAGTTTATGAATGTGATAATCTATGAAAACGTTTGAAAATGACTTTGATTGTGTTTTGATTTGAGTTTATATCAGTTTGTTCAAAGCTAGGGTTTCCGCACCTGGTTTTGTAACTTGTATGATCATATAATCCTGTTTTCGTGTAAAATCATCCTCCTACAAAGTGGTATCAGAGCATAGAGGATTATACAACAACAAATTGATAAACTCAGAGCTGATTTGGACATTATTTTGATCAATTCACATCTGTTTTCACATAAAAATGGTTTTTGAGTGTTTTTGAAAGATTTAGAGTTGATTTTGTGGTTAAAATTCAAAATTCCAAGAATTAAAGTTGTTCCAAATCATCTCCGAATCAAAACCTGATTAAGATCATTCAAATTCACAAACTTTTGAAAATCAGAGATCAAAATAACCGTTTTTCAAAGTGTAACCGTTTTTCAAATCTGAAAATGGGCGAATCTGGAACTGAGTGGTCGAAAGTGTGTAGTTTTGGGCGAACCTGAGTGAATTTTTGGGCGAACCTAGGTATATTTGGGCGAACCTGGAAAGTTTCTGTTGAATTTTTCACTTTCGGGTCACATTTTTCACATTCGATTGATCGGGCGGGCGAACCTAGAACTAAAACGGGCGAACCTGAACTAGTTTGGACGAACGTGGAAAAGTGTTAGTGTGTTTTTACTTTCTGGTGAACATTTACATTCGGGTGAGTGTTTCTGGGCGAAAGTGAAACAGAAAGGGACGAAGGTGAAGCATTTCTGGGCGAACCTAGACTAGTTTTTGGAAAATTTTCTAAGTGTTGAATTTTTCAAAGTTCGTGATCATGTGGAATTTTCCGACTACTCCGACACCAGCAACTACACAACCACAACAGCAAGTGATGGACCCATGGTCAGTGGCAGCACAGAAGACGAGCACACAGTCTTCGCAGCCGGTTAACTATATGACTCAAAGTGCACCTCCAGCACCACAATCTGACTACTGGGGAGTAGCAGCAGCGGTGGTAAATACTCAAACTACAAATGCTATTTCCACACTGATTAATGATTTGTCTTCAGGTAGCGGGAATCGGCCACCGAAGCTCATGGAGATACAAGAATATAATCAGTGGCAGAAAAAGTTCAAGATACATTTGGAAGGCATGGGAGTGGAGGGTGCAGAGGCATGGAACATGATTGCTAGAGGTTACACAGCACCAGTTTTGGAGAATACAGGTGAACCAGTGCCATTGGAGAGCATGGCTGAGGATGAGAAAAAGAAGTTTGCTGTGGAGAAGAAGGCGTTTTCCCAATTGACACAGGCAATCACAAATGATCTTTTGCATCAGTTTGGGACTTGCACAACATCTAAGGCACTATGGGAAGCACTTAAAAGAAGGCATGATGGTAATGAGAAGACTAGAGGTCTAAGGATGGAAGAACTGAGAAAGGAGTTTGAGAATTTTTCTTATATTGGAAATGAAACTTTGAAAGAACTAACTCCTAGATATAGTCATTTGTTGTCTGAATTGTCTAGCTATGGTATACAGATTCCTATGGCAAAGCAGGTGGATAAGTTTGCAGATGCATTACCACCAAACTGGGATCAGCATGTGGAAGTCCTTAGGGAGAAGGATGCTTATCAATACTGGTCTATTCAAGAGTTCATAGAGAAGCTGGAAAACAAAGAATTGGAAGAGAAGAGGAAAGCTAGAAGAGCACAGATTCCTCAGAATCCCAACTTATATTTTGGAGGAAATCCAGTTCCAGCTAGTACTTCAAGCTCAGGAGGGCTAGTGGCACCACATGTTGCATGTATTTCCAATGTTATGGAATCACCTACCATCAACTACCATCAACAAACATCATCCTTTTCACAACCATCAAATCCACCACCACAACAACAATACAACAATTCATACATTCCACCATTCTCCCCAATGCAACAAGCAGCTTTCTACACTGCTAGTCAATCTCAACAACCAATGAACCAACCTAATCAACAAACGGTGGTTTTGGAGACTTCTAACTTGGGAAATGTGACGGTTGAAGTTGCTCAGCAACACATTGCATTAGTCTCTGCAATGGTCTCATCCTACAATGGATTAGTTGCTAGTCAAATTGGGAATAACAACTTAACCAATGAAGACTACGCACAGATTGACAAGGAAGAGATGGAACTCATTGATATCCAATGGGCCTTTGCGAGCATTATGAGAAGAGCAACAGAATTTATCGAGAAGACAGGTAGAACTGATTTGGGAACTTCTCCTAACACAACCTACGGGTTTAACAAGGAGAAAGTTACTTGTTTTAACTGTGGAGGGAAAGGTCACTTTAAAAGAGAATGCACCCAGCCACCAAAACAAGGTAATAGGAACCCATTCAACGCTAGCTATCAGAATCGTCAACAACAAAACCAAAATCAAGTTTCTTACCAAAACAACAACAACTACCAAAACCGTCAAAACAACTTTAATAACAACCAAAACAGACAACCAAACACACCAAACCAGACACAAAACCAAACACCAAACAATGCCAACCGAACAGTCATACCAATAACTACACCAAATGAGACACATCAGAACACCAATCAGAATCAAGCATTGGTGACTCAACAAGATGAGAGGTTTGACTGGTCGAGTATGCAGATAGGTGTTGAAGAAATTACTACTGGTGGCAATGTGGCTTGTGTTGCGTATCAGGTTGATATTGAAGATTCAGGGTCGGTGGATGAGAAGGTAGAAACTGAGGTTGAAAGTGATGAGTCTGAGGCTGAGATGGATGTGGAGACTGAACCTGTTAAGGTTAATGCTGAGGTTAATGTTGAGGATAAAGCTGAAGAAACTAACTCTGGAGTGGTGATTGATACTGTTTCTAATGTTCCCGAGGAGTGTGAGTCGGTTTATTCTGATTCAGACAGTGAATCGGATACGGAAGCAAGTGTTGATTCTCTAGATGATGACATAGATCAGTTGCTAGCAGAAGCGGATTTTCTGATGACAAGGAAGTCGTGCATTGCTGATGATGCTTTCACAAAGATTGACTATTCAAGATTCTTTGCAGGAAAGGAAGCTCATTTCGCATTGATGGCCATGACTGATCCGCCAAAACCTGTAAGTTCTGAGTGTAGCACTGATGTTAAAAGTGATAAATATTGTGGTACATGTGATAGATTGACTGAGGAGAATAAACAACTCCGTTTTCAACGTGATAGTGCTATCATGAACAGTCAATCTACTCGCAAAGAGTTGAATGCTTTTAACAAAGTATTAGACGGTTACAAAAAGGACATTTCCGACTTGAAAAACACTTTGTCTTTAAAAAAATTGGCAATTAACAACTACATAAATGAAATTGAAAATACCAAGTTGGAAATGGCCACCATCAAATGCTTTGCTGAGAAAGTAAACAAAAAGCTGGAAAGCTATAAGCACATTGCTTATGTGGTAAACCACATCATTGATGATCAAACCACCAATTATCGGTCTGTACCATCTCCGGTTCTTTTTGAAAACCATAATTGTCACCAAGTGACACCGGAGAGTTCGGTAAAATCGGATTCAGCATCGGAAAATGAATCTAATACCTCAAGTATTGGTGATCCACATTCCGATGTTAGACCGATTTTGGGTATCAATGATGAGGGTGTTACTGCTGAAAGTGTGGATTCAGACACTGAGAGTGATGACACTGGTTGTAATCAAACTGTTAATGCATGTGAAATTCCAAAAGAAAATCACATCATTACAAATGAACCAGTTTCACCATCTCAGATTGTGATTCCGATGGCAAATGCTCATCGTGAAAAGAAGTCTGAAAAGAATGTTGTGAAGAAAGATCTTGAGAAAAATGTGGTTAAGAAAGATCTTGAAAAGAGTGTTAAGAATGAACAATGTGACAAACCTGTCAAGGTGTTCTATCGGATGGAAGGATCCGATAAGATCATCTCTGACGAGGAATTTCCAATAAAAAATGCCAACTATGCTAAAATAGAAAAGATTTGGCAAGAAAGCACCATTTGGTTCCCAAAACATGAGAGAACAAATGAGATTCCACCTGCATTATTAAAGAAATTGTATTTGGATGTTCCTCAAGAACCAAAGGTCCATGTCACAGAGTTCATTCGACCCAAAAACAGAGCTAATGGTTTTAATGAGCCTACTTACTCAAAAGGGCCACTCCCTGAGAGTTTAAGGAAGCAACAGTACAATGATCAATATCCTGTTAGATCATTTGCTCAACCAAATGCTCCGAATGTTTTTGAAAAGTACCGTGCGTGCTTTAAATGTGGGGAACGTGGGCATTTACTTACTCAGTGCCCATATGTAAGGCATAAGAGGCACGAGGTTGAAGTGAGGAATTCCATGAGAAAACCGATTGATCATTATGTTCCACCACATAGGAGAGTTGTTCCTCAACAACCACAATCGTTTTATAATCAAAACAATTTTCACCAAATGAGGAACAATCATCCAATCCAATATGATCGAAGGAATCGGATTGCTATGGAACAATCATGGAGAAAGCCTGTGGTGAACGCAATAATTGATAAGCAAAAGGTTCCACCAAAACCGATTGTCAAATCAAATGTTGGACCTAAGTCTGTTAAATCAGATAAGGTTACCAAGAGAGTTACATTTGCTAACAATGTTCAGAAACCGACTGAGAACCCAAAGTCTCAGATTCGTATCTTGAAAAGGTCTGAACAATCTTGGTCACCCAATGGTACTCCAGGAGCCTCTACTTCAAGGGTTAATGAGAAAAAGGAAACTGTTTTGAACAATCAGAAAAAGATTGATCAAAAAGTTGTTGAAAATGCTTGTGAAAATGTTATTTTGAAACCTGATGTTCAAAGACCCAAGACTCAGGCTTGGGTCCCCCGAAAGAACTAACTGATTTACTTTTTGTGTGCAGGGAGCTTCAGCTGGCCCTATTAGCAGTCTTTGGATTGTTGATAGTGGAGCTTCAGGCCACATGACAGGGGATCTTGCGTTGCTGTTCGATGTGAAGAACATCAATGGAGGGTATGTAGCTTTCGCGGGAAATAAAGGTGGATATATCACAATGGAAGGAAGTGTGAGCAATGGGATAGTGAGTTTCGAGCGGATTTCGTATGTAAAGCAGATCGATTATAATCTGTTGAGTGTCAGTCAAATATGTGATAAACAATTTACTGTGCATTTTGATGACAAATCCTGCTATATTCTGAAACCGGGCTTTACAATTCCGAAAGAGTGGATAATGTTGAAGGCACCTCGCGTCAACAATCTATACATTCTTGATATGTCCAAGGCGATGACATCACAGGGCCAGATAACATGTTTTCTATCAAAAGCGACAGAGAAAGAATCGATAATGTGGCACCGAAGAATGGGGCACATTCATCTGAGGAAAATGAATCAACTTGTGAGAAATGGACTTGTCGATGGAGTAAACGTCAAACATTTCCATCTGAACGACAAGTGCGTGAGTTGTAAAAAGGGGAAGCAACACAAACAGTCCCACAAAGTGAAGAAGGTTAACTCTGTAGAGATGCCACTTGAGCGATTGCACATGGATCTTTTTGGACCGGTCAAGCGCAAAAGTCATCTTGGAGAGCTTTATTGTTTAGTCGTCACTGACGACTACTCAAGATTTTCATGGGTGATGTGTTTGCAGAATAAAAGTGACACCTTTAACAACCTAAAAGTTCTGTTCACTCGATTGGAGAATCTCTACAATGTGAAGATTAAGAGAATTCGGAGTGACAATGGGACGGAGTTCAAAAATGCCAAGATGGATGAACTTTGTGAAAGCAAAGGGATACATCATGAATATTCAGCTCCGTACACCCCACAACAGAACGGTGTTGCTGAACGAAAGAATAGGACTCTAATTGAAGCGGCTAGAACAATGCTCGCTGATTCAAATCTTCCAGTAATGTTCTGGAATGAGGCGATTTATGCAGCAAACTACACATTAAATCGGGTTCTGACAGTGAAGAAGTTTGGTAAAACATCTTATGAGCTGTTACACCGAAGAAAGCCGAACTTAGAGTATCTAGAACCTTTTGGGGCGCCATGCACTATGTTGAATCCAAGCGAGAAGTTTAGTCCTAAAGCCGAGGAGGGTTACTTTGTTGGATATGCAACCCCGCTCAAACAGGTATACAACAAGCGAACTCGTCGAGTGGAGGATTGGGCTAACGTGGAAGTTCAACGATATACTCAAAATCTTCAAGGCACGGGTCCTGATTGGATGTTTGATTACAAAGATTTCTTTGAATCATTCAATCTAGATAGCTTGGTTGAAGAAGCTGTTATCAGATTACTTTACGAGTGTGAAAATGCAACGACTTCACCGTTGGTGCGTCCGATCACCGTGAACCCCCTACCAGCTTCTAATGATACCAATGCTCCTATACAAGAGGAAGAAGTGTTTCAGGAGGCTTCAACTTCACTAGAATCTTCAGAATCTGAAGATGAACAATTTGAAGAAGTCATTCTTGAACATGCTGAAGAACAGGAGGCACCGCCAGTGAACCCAACTCCGACTCCAGATGTTGCTTCATCATCAAACACGGGTCATGATCTGGATGCTGTAGAGAACTTGACTGTTCAGTCGGGAGTGCAAGTACCTGATTATCCGGAATCTCGGATTCATCGTATTCACCCGCTGGAGCAAGTTATCGGTGATCCTGGAAGCAGTGTTATGACCAGAGGGCAGCTTAAAAGTGTCAATTCACCAGAGAGTTTTGGTGCTTTAGCTTTATATGCCAAAATTCAACAATCTGGTAGTCAAAATGATTGGTCGTTTGCGTGTTATGTGTCGCAGGTAGAGCCAAGGACATACAAGGATGCTTTGAAGGATGATGCCTGGGTGGAAGCTATGCAGGAGGAGTTATTACAATTCCAGAAATTGGGAGTGTGGACGCTCACAGATTTGCCGCCAGACAGGAAGAAAATAGGCACTAAATGGGTGTTTAAGTGCAAGAAGGATGATCGTGGGGTTATTGTTCGTAACAAAGCTAGATTGGTCGTGCAGGGTTTCCATCAAATCGAAGGGATTGATTATAACGAAATCTATGCACCGGTAGCACGAATTGAAGCTATTCGGATGTTCCTTGCGTTTGCTTCATACAAGAAATTCAAAGTTTATCAAATGGACGTTAAAAGCGCATTTCTGTACGGGAAAGTCAAGGAAGAGGTTTTTGTCGGGCAGCCACCAGGCTTTGAGGACCCAATCCACCGGGATAAGGTCTACGTGCTGAACAAAGCTTTATATGGCTTGCACCAGGCTCCGAGACAGTGGTACGAGGAGCTAAGTACATACCTCATCTCCAAAGGATTTAAGCGCGGCCTCGTCGATTGCACCCTCTTTACGAAGAAGACGGGAGATGATCTGCTTCTAGTGCAGATTTACGTTGATGATATAATATTTGGTTCAACTAACGAGCTTTTATGCAGGGAGTTCGAAACTGTCATGCAGGAAAAGTTCGAAATGAGCGCAATGGGGGAGATGCAGTTTTTCCTAGGCTTACAGGTGGACCAAAGACCCGACGGGATCTTCATTCACCAGACGAAATATGTCTCCGACATCTTGAGCCGGTTCCAGATGGAGGACTCAAAGCCGATGGATACCCCGATTCAACCCAATCACGGGATTGGAGTGGACGCTAAGGGGGAGCTGACGGACCCATTTACATACAGAGCAATCATCGGATCTCTGATGTATTTGACGGCGTCTCGACCAGATATTATGTATGCAACGTGTCTCTGTGCTCGCTATCAATCGAAGCCAAAACAAAGTCATCTGACGGCGGTCAAGCGTATCCTTAGATATCTGAAGGGTTGTCCCTCAAAAGGACTTTGGTACCCTAATGATGATGATTTTGATTTTATTGCTTTTAGTGATGCAGATTGGGGCGGCTGCGACAAAGATAGCAAATCTACTACAGCCGGTTGCCAGTTCTTAGGGAGCAGGTTAATCACCTGGCAATGCAAGAAACAGACTTCCGTGGCTCTATCTACCTGTGAAGCCGAGTACATTGCAGCCTCGAGTTGCTGTTCGCAAGTACTCTGGATCCAACAGCAGATGGTGGATTACGGTTTGCAGTTTCTTAAAACCCCTATACACTGTGACAACGAAGCCGCAATTGCATTAACTAAAAATACTGAAAATCATTCTAAAGCGAAACACATCCGGATCAAATATCATTTTATCCGTGATTGTTACGCTAAGGAATTGATAGATATGGTCAAAATCCATACTGACTACCAACGTGCAGATTTGTTTACAAAAGCTTTTGACAGATCCCGCTTTGAATATCTTTTAAAAGTAAACAATATAAAGGAAAAACAGGAGTAATCGGCACCTCGGTTTATCGTTTTTTAGTTTTTAGTTTTTATATTTTGCTAATTGGGAATTTCTCTTTGCTAATTGGGAATTTCTCTTTACTATCGTAATCCTCAAAGAAGTTGATGCTTTCGAGGGGATTGTTTAATCCTCAAAGAAGTTGATGCTTTCGAGTGGATTGTTTCTTTCAAATTTTTGTTTTTATTGTTTTTCAGAAAAATCAAAAACCTAAAAATATGTTCTTTATTTTAGGGGGAGCCATTTTATCAGAAAAACCAAAAACATTATAAAATTCAAAAAGACCTAAAAATTAGAAAATCAAAAATGATTTCCTGGTAAAAAGAGGAAATGATAGTACATCAGTGGGGATCTGACACAGGCTAAAGAATTGTATAGTATATGAGGCGTGTGTTGACTACGTGTGATATGCTGATAGGCTTCGTAGACTAAATATTGCGTGCATTAGTGATACAAACATAACGAACTACGCGTTCGTGGCTGAACACCTCATGGGCATATGGTCTTAGTACCGTAATTTCGTTTGATAGGATTGCCAAAATCTGAGGTTTCGGGTTGTTATGTTATGGTTATCCGGGATATTCTGATAAACTTTTGTCGTATTGATTTACGGACCTAGTTTTATCAGAATATTTGCTAAAAAGAGCTTAATTGCCAAAACCGGAAGTTACCGAATTGAGGAACTTTATGTTTTAACTGATCATAGATCATTATTACATCGTATTGATCATCTGATGCAAATCAGTGATTAATATCAGCCTCAACCTAGTGTAGACGCACATGTTACTCTGCTGCATTCATTTGCTGACCTGTTGTAGTCCCAAAATGCTAGATCTTAAGTGTGCACTAGATTGTTATCAACTAGAAACACCTATTTGTTAGGTGTTTTAGTTGATTAATCTATGAAAACTAAAAGAACTAGATGAATATTGTAAGAACCGACGCACAAGAAACATAAAGACACGATTCCATTAAAGATTCAGCTTCAAACAACCATGGAATGATACAAGTTCGCACTACTATCAACTAAGTTCGCACCTTTACTACTTGTGCTCTGAAAGATACATTCAAAACCCTAACCCTAGCTGCACAAATGAGCTCCTATTTATAGGGGAAAACCTGAGGACTGCGAACTTAAGGTTAAGTTCGCAGCCTCCGTGAAATAGGTGCGCAGACTAGGGTTTGCATGCTATAACTATGCTGTAATTACACATTTAACCCTCCAACTCTAACAAACAACTAAACATGGTTAAACCTGGTAACTGTGGTCTCAAATTAACCCAACAATACTCCCCCTAGACCACAGCTACCAGTGCTACACAATCAATCTATCTCAACATCACTCAACTCCCCCTCTTCTCTTGCTTGACGTGCCGGGAGTGCTTGAACTATGCTTTCTTCAATGATTGGTTCTTCAGGTGGTGGCTCTTGAATGAACAACTCAGCTAGATCTACAGTTGTTTGATCTTGCTGAGTCTCTGGAGCTGGGCATGGAGAAACTGGTGGTACTTGTGAAGGCTCGGGTTCAAGATCAACTGTTGCTGGAGAAGCTTCTGTTTGAACCTCTGGAGTGGCTTCAGCTTCTGATTTCTTTGCAGCAGCAACAGCAGCAGCTAGCGCTCTGTCATCTTTCGCTTTGTCAGCTGCGTTGATCTTCGCCACCAGATCGATCAGTTCTTGCTTTCTCTTCAGTGCTCTTTCCACAGCCCGTCTAAACAAAACAGCTTCCTCAAACAACGCATTTCCAGCACCAACATTTATCTGATTAGCAAAGAGGGTAGTTAGATCAGATGGATTCAAGGCAAACACGTCCACTGGATCAACTATTCTCAATGCTTCTGTGTCATCTCTCAGTTTAATCACGGCTTCACCGGTTCTGCTGTCGTAAAACCACTTCTTGAAGTCTGCCAGAAGCACAGGAAGCTCAGGACGAATGGGAACCCTAGTGACGACATCTGGAGGGTCTATCACATAAGTTATCATTCCCCGTCCAGTGGCAGGATCAATCCTTTTCTTCGACATCCTTCGCCTTGGCTTTTGTGGCTTCCATTCTTTGAAATCACGTGCACATTCATCTTCAATATACACAGACACCATGTTAGCATTGGAACACCCAGAGTGGTTCAGAAAAGGAGTTCTGCACATCTCCCGTATGTCCCATCTTGGAAGGGACTTCAAATTTGGTCTTCCCTTAAAATACTGAATGACGCCTCCCCTTCGCTTTACAAAGAAGAGACGTTTGAACCCATCGTATCCCCAGCAGATAACTCTTTCCTGATGAGAAGCACGAGTGTGGTGAATAGTCTGGTGCAACGCAGGAATGGTGATTGGCCTTCTTGGAAACCAACTAGCTTTCTCAGGATCCAATACATACCCATCATCCATTTCATACACAGTCTTTTCCCCCGCACCAATTTCTACAAACATTTCTGGCATCTCGTCTTCGCTTATCTCATCTACATCACTCTCTTCCTCCTTTCTCTCTTTCTCCTTTTCTTCTTCCATAAATTTTCCGAAATCAAAGACCTCATCAAATGTCAACTTTGGAGTATCGGTACCCTGAGTCTTTAACTCCTGAAGCATATCAAACATCTTCATCTGGACCTCAGTCTGAAACTTAATCAAATAGCGCTGATCTTTGACCACCTTTTCAAGACTTCGGTTCTTATGCTTCAACTTCTTCAGCTTCTTTCTCAACTCCTGATTGTTATAGATTTGATTCTTCAGCATACAGATTTCCTTGGCGGCATTCTTTCCCACCTCCTTAGATAACTTCTCATACAATTCCTGATGCACCGGTTTTTGACGAGATGCACCAGGAACAGAAGATGATGGTACTGATTGTTTCTTTGCTGGCGGCTTGGGAATGGGTGGTCTGTCAGAGGAAGGGCCAGGTCTAGCAGTAGAGGGCCCTGGCCTGGCAGTGGAAGGCCCAGGTTGACCCTCCATACCAAACATCTGTTCAAGAATAGCTTCATTCTCCTCATCTTCTTCAGTCATGACCCTTGGCCTCTCAGACTCGGGCAACTGCTCTCTTCTTCTTCTTTTCTCTGCCTTTGCACGCTCAGCATTCAGTCTGGCAGCTTCAGCCATTTCGAGTTCTTCGGGAGTCAACGATTCTCTCCCTTGCTGAAGCAAACCAGTAGGCCTGTTTCTTTTGGTCGGCCTTTGTGGAACAGGATCAGTTGCTGCCCTTTTACCAACAGATCTTTCACGGGCAACTTCTTCAGCAGTGTGCTGAGGAACAGTAGAAGCAGGTACAGTGGGAGCAGGTTCAGTAGAAGCTGGTTCAGTAGGTTCAGGTTCAGTTGCAGATGGTTGGTGAGTTCTAGCAGTATATTGTCGTCTTCTCTTCATCTCACTAAAAAGCTTCATGACAACTGGATAGCGTTGAGCAGAGTACATGCTTTCCAGCATCGGTTCCCAATCCGGTGTGTTGCATTCAGTAAAGAACCGTGCACCCTTGGCAAAACCATATTTATCACCAGGAGGCAGATCCTCATGCTGCGAATTAATCATCATCTGAACAAACCGCGGATACATCGTCCATTTCTTCTTTGTATCTTGGGCATTCCTCACCATACAATCAAATACCAAACCCGACAGATTGAAAGACTCATTCTTGCAAATCTTGATCATGGCTGTTGCCCAGTCGGGGCTGAGTGCATTATAACCCCCTTTTCGGTGACATAAAGACATCAGGAATACATGACATATAAGCTTCCAGTCTCTGGTTAAATGACTCTTCTTGATATCACCTCTGGCATCGAAGTCTCCTTTGTATCCAAAGTTTAAGAACTCTTGATGGATCACAGTCTTCGGTAAAGAACTGACAGTTTCTCGTCGATCCTGAAATCTTAGAACCTGTCTCACTGTGTCCTCTGTGATGATAACTGCCTTGTTTCTGACTGTGGCTTTGATCCTCTTGACTCGAGCCACTGTTTCCACTCTTGCAGATCTCCAGAAGTCTTCGATGTGAGAACTGTAGACTTCAACTTGCTGCTCAACTGCATATCCGATCCTGCTTCTCCTGATCCAAGCAACTACGTCCCGAAACTTTGAATCGTCAGTTTCCAGAATGATTGCCTGGTTGTGCATTCCACGAGGATCCCATTCAAGAGCCATCTGTTTTGGACACGTGCACGAAAATTAAGTTAGAATTTTGATTTTGAATTTTGACTAATGACAGACATTTCGTTTTCTTTGACTGACGACGTACTTAGACTAGGTTTGGTTTCAAGTTGGTTTTACGTGTGTTATTTATTTTATGGATTAGATTTTAACGTGCATATGATTTGTTTCGTTTTCCATATTAATAGTCATTTAAGTCCGGTTACGGTTTACAGTTGAATCAGTCAAGTTACGTAGTCCAGTCAAATGTCCTGAAGAGTCAAGTCAATGGTCAAAGTTTGGTCCAAAATCAAGTCCACAGTTAAGTTCGCAGTCCAAATCAGGACTGAGCACCAGCTGCTTGGTACGCAGTCACCAGGTCTGGCTTGTGACCTAAGTGCGCAGTCTGGTACTCGGGCATGGTAACGGCTTGGGAGGTGTGATCTGGTCTGCGTACTAGACTAGTACGCAGCCACCTAAACCTTCGTTTAGGATTTAAGTTCACACCCAAGTTCGCAGTTACATTAGGGTTTTGATGCTTGAATCATATGAGGCAAGTGCGCACTCATATGAAACAAGTGCGCAAATATTCAAGTTTCCAGGTACGCAGTTCATCAAGAACCCCAACTGTCAACTGATATTATCATTGTTTCGTTCTCAGATCCTGTCAATACAACAATGATTGGTTAGAATCTTTGAAAATACCTTGTAAGAACACAATCAAACAGAAAAAGGGCAGATTAAATGGATCAGATGGTGGGGTACAACGGTGGTTAGTGGTGGTTTCAATGAAGAACACGGTGGTGAAAATGAAGAACAAGACGGTGATGATGGTGGCTGAGATGTTTAGATGAAAAAATTAGGGTTTGCAGAATTAAGAGTAAAAAGTTAAAATGAGAAAAGTAACTGCGTATTTATAGGAAATAGGTTGGGCCGCGTACTTGGCAGTTAAGTGCGCAGGCCCACGAGCCTTAGTCAAGTTCGCAGGCCCAGCAGTGCATATTCATTTTAAGTTCGCAGGCCCATTAACAAAAGAATAAGTATGCAGGCCCAATAACTTAGAAAACAAGCTTTTAACCAAAAATTTTGGGTTTAGAGATCAACCGTTTCTCACCTTTTGCATCAAGATCATACTAGTCATACCTGCCAGACCACGTTTCAACTTTCCTTTGGATAGCTGTAGCCCAAGAAAAACTGTCGGTATAATTGTCCACTTAAATCCATGCCTCTCGTCTTTCAACAAGCTTTATATGATGATCTTTATCATGTTTTGGTAATATTGACGACATGTTAATGGACCCCACTTGTGCCAGGTGTAAGCCTACCAATCCTCAAGGTTTATTGAGCTATAATGATGAGAGCTTCAGGTCTATGTTTCCATAAGCAGAGAAGATGATCATTATGTCAATCAGATGATGAGAGCTTCAGGTCTATGTTCCCATAACAAAGAAGATGATCATCTGATTGCTTTTTGAGCTATCTATATGTTTGCACGTCACTAACATTGCGTGTCTTTTGTTGCTCATTTTGATTTTGATAGCCCCGCTTTGGTAGCTTGCACTCTTAGGTGTCTTTTGATTGCTTATGCACAAAATTTTCTGTGTCTTTTGATCTCTCAACCTGTGTATGACCGGACTCAGCTTGTGCAAGCCTGAAGCACAGTGGGAATCCAGCATCTCGTGTAGACTTTTAGTTTGTCATCTTTTAGCAGTCTACTCAATTCCAGGCTGAATCTACCGACATGTCGTTGCTTGAAGCCACAACGTCCTCTGGGTCCTATTCACATGCTGACAAATATGATTAGATCCTATCATTTCTTGATTGTTTTTCAAAAAGTTTTTAAAACTTGCAAATTCAGGGATCTACCGGTTTATTTCTCCCCCAAAAATCTTTATTTTATTTTAAAACATAAGATTTTTCTATAATTTATTCATAAAGTAAAGTTTTTTTTTTTTTTTTTTTTTTTTTTTTTTTTTTTTTTTTTTTTTTTTTAATCATTCGAAGTTGATCATTTCTAACCAAGTCACCAACTGACGAAAACGGGTTTTGTCGAAAGCTTTGGTAAAGATATCTGCCTTTTGATCAGCAGTATCGATAGGCAACACCTGTATGTACCCCTTGTCGTGCGCATCGCGAATTGAATGAATCCGAATTTCAATATGTTTTGTTTTTGAATGATCAATTGGATTCTTCACGATGTCACGACAGGCATCATTATCAATGTAGATAGGAGTTCTCATGATATTCAAACCGTAATCCAACAGCTGATTTTGGATCCACAACACCTGACAGCAACAACTGGATGCGGCTGTGTACTCAGCTTGAGCAGTAGATATCGACACAGTGGTCTGCTTCTTGCTTTGCCATGACACGAGCCGGTTCCCCAGAAATTGACAACCACCAGAGACAGACTTTCGGTCAATCCTGCAACCTGCATGATCACTATCAGAGTACGCAATTAGGTCAAAATTGTCACTCTTAGGATACCATAAACCAAGTTTTGGTGTTCCTTTGAGGTAGCGGAAGATTCTTTTGACTGCAGTCTCATGAGATTGCTTTGGATTTGACTGAAAGCGGGCACAGCATCCAACTGCCCACATGATGTCCGGTCTGCTAGCTGTAAGATACATCAAGGAGCCAATCATAGAACGGTAAGTGTGCGGGTTCACAGAAGGTCCTTCAAGATCTGGTACAAGTGTTGTTTGAGCTGCAAAAGGAGTGTTGGACGGCTTGCAATCCGACAGGTTGTACTTCGCCAGAATGTCTCTTGTGTATTTAGCTTGATGAATGAGAATACCGTCTTCCTTTTGTTGAACTTCAAGACCTAAGAAAAATGATAGTTCTCCCATCATGCTCATTTCAAATTGAGACTTCATGATGCTTTCAAATTCCCTGCACAAATTTTCGTCAGTTGAACCAAAAATAATGTCATCAACATAAATCTGAACAAGGATTGAATGTTTGTTGACTTCTTTGGTGAACAAGGTCATGTCGATCTTCCCTCTCGTGTATCCATTTTGCAACAGATATGAGGACAAGGTCTCATACCAAGCTCTAGGAGCTTGATGGAGACCATAGAGAGCCTTGTCCAATTTATAGTATCTGTTTGGATGATGAGGGTCTTCGAATCCGGGCGGTTGGCACACATAGACTTCTTCTTTGATTTTCCCATATAAGAAAGCGCTCTTCACGTCCATCTGAAAGACTTTAAAATTTCGATATGAAGCATATGCCAAGAAGATGCGTATGGCTTCAAGTCGAGCGACTGGAGCGAAGACTTCCTCATAATCAATCCCCTCCTGCTGACGAAATCCTTGAACAACCAGACGAGCTTTGTTCTTGATTACCACGCCACGTTCATCCATCTTATTGCGAAAGACCCATCTTGTCCCAATAGGATACTTTCCTTCAGGCAGATCAACGAGCTCCCACACTTTGAGCTTTCTGAACTGAAATAGTTCTTCCTGCATGGCCTCAACCCAGCTTGCATCTCTCACTGCATCTTCAATGCTGAAGGGAACGGTTTGAGATAGGAAAGCTGAGAGAGCGGTGTTGAGCTTGTCTGTCTGATTTCTGGTAAGAACACCCTCACTGATTGGTCCAATGACATTTTCAATTGGATGGTTCTTAGAAGATTTAAATCCCATATTTTCTTCTTCTTGCACTTGAAGAGGAAGGTTCGAAAGATGATCTCCAGGTGTAGAAGAACTGGATGGATCATTTACAGACTGCTGATTTGAATGTGTTCCTTCAGCATTTGACGTGCTTTCAGGAGTGTTAGAGGTTTCAGCAGTAGTATCACCATTATTAAGTTGAGGAACAATAGGATCAGCAACCAGAGGAGAGAAACGGGTGGTAAACGGTGCGACTTCATCATCAGAAGAGTAGAGAATATTTCCAAACGGAGAAGAGCTTGTGGCTTGATGTTCAGGAGCTGGTTCTGCATGAGCTTGCTGTTCAGGAATGACAAAGTGATTGAACACAACATCCACATCAAAGAACCAGTCAGGACCGGTTCCAACGTTGGTGGAGTTGGATTCTTGCCAGTCAACATAAAAGGATTCCAGAACCATTTTTGTGCGTTTGTTGTATACTCGATAAGCCTTTTGACTAGACGAGTATCCAACAAAGAAACATTCGTCTCCAACAGCATCAAACTTCATGATGTTCTCAAAGTTGTTTAGAAGAGTGCAAGAACATCCAAACGGCCTGAAATAATCAATGAGAGGTTTCCTTTTGAAAAGCAATTCATAAGCTGTTTTCCCGCGAGGCTTGACAATCAAGACCCTGTTAAGAACATAACAGGCGGTATTCACAGCTTCTGCCCAGAAGATGATCGGTAACTTAGAGTCAATGAGCATGGTTCTGGCAGCTTCAATAAGCGTACGATTCTTCCTTTCAGCCACTCCATTTTGCTGAGGAGTCCTTGTAGCACTATATTGGAGATGAATTCCCTTCCCGCTGCAGAACGACACGAAAGTTTGGTTCTTGAATTCTGTTCCATGATCACTTCTGATTGACTTTACTTTCAACTTGATTATATTCTCGATCAAAGGAACGAACAGCATCAAAGTCTCAGCAGCCTCACTCTTGAATTCCAGAAAGTACACCCATGTGAAGCGAGAGTAGTCATCTGTAATCACCAAACAGTAAGACTTTTTACCCAAGCTTTTTACACTGATAGGACCAAAAAGATCCATATGCAATAACTGAAGAGGTGAGTCAATAGAGTTCACTGTTTTGGACTTGTGCGATTTCTTATGTTGTTTACCTTTGGCACATGCTAAACATTTTTCAGAAAAAGGGAATTCCTTAGAAGGAAGACCTCTGACTAGATTAAGTTTAGAAAGTTTGTTTATATTTTTAAAGTTAACATGACCTAATCGCCTGTGCCATAACAGTGACTCTGACTCGGATGCTTTTGACAGTAGACAAGTCATTGGTTGTTCAGACTTGGCATCCCTCATGTTTATCACATAAGTATTGTTTTGTCTGGGGGCTTTTAGCATGATCATGTCAGTGGATGGTTTAAATCCTGGCTTTAGGAAGATGCATTCCATGTCGTTAAACAACACTGAGATTCCTTTGTCACAGACTTGTGATACACTCAAAAGATTGTAGCACAGTTCTGGAACATAGTTGACGTCCTCAAGTGTTAGTGCGTCAGAGACTACATCTCCTATGCCAACGATCTTTCCACCCTTCTCATTTCCAGCAAACGCTACAAATTCTCCATCAATGAACCGATAGTTCTTGAGGAGTTCTTTCAATCCTGTCATGTGTCTTGAAGCGCCGCTGTCGACATGCCATAGATATCTCATGAGAGCTATCAGCCACTTTTGTAATTTATTCTGCACATACAAAAACAAAAGAGAAACAAAGCTAAACTAAAGAAAATCTATGTACAGTGGAAATTCTGCCTGAAACTTAAGTGACTTTGGGGATCCAAGTTTGTTTAAGTTTTGATCTGTCATGGTTTTCTCCCAAAGTTGACTCTTGTTTCTTCCAAATTTGTGTATTTTTAACAAAACTTTTTACGGTTTCTTGAAGATTTTTTAATTGATCCGAAAAAGAGTTTTGTGTTTTGACATCTTTTTGTGATTTAGGTTTTATGTGACAGTTCTTGACCACGTGACCCTCTTTTCCACATCTGAAGCATTTAGAATGCTTAGGCTTGATCTTAGGAGAAGATCTGGACGATGATGGTTGTGATGTTCTTTTCTTGATCTTGGTTGATCCTGAGCTTTCGGTTGAGCTTGATTCTTCCCTGTTGCTACTTGATTCTTCATTGAAGTCCTGATTAGTTAAGCTGCAGCTGCTCTCTGTATCACTCAGTGATTCTTCGGAACTTGAGGTACCTGTTTCACTTTGTGATTCTTCAGAACCTGATACATCTGTGGATGAGGGGATAAATTCTGGGATTTCCTCAGTGAGAAATTTCCCAAACCTGTTACGCTTAAGTTCTGGCACAAACACAGATGGTTTGACCACATGATTATCATCAGAGAATGCAGCATTAAGATCAACACACACAGGAATAGCATTGTCAACACAAACATTAGATCGTTTGATAGGAGACTTCCTATCATCGGGAGCCATAGCCCCTTTCAAATCAAGTTTACAGTCATCCAGCCTAGTTAAACTATTACAGTCATCCATCCTAGGCAAACTATTACAGTCATCAGATTTAGTTAAAGTTTTACATTCATCCAAAATAAAATTGTTTTTCGAATTTTCATTGTTCCAGATAAACCAATTCACTGTTGAGTAATTGGCACCCGGATGTCCTAAACCCACTGTCTGGCCACCACAACACACATCATCCTCCACCTGAGCCTGTTGGGTCACATCTGCAGTACTTTTACTTATGTTAGTATTTGACTCAGATTCATCACATTTATTTTCAAAAAGGTCATTTTTTGGATGAGGTGATGGAATGGGTATATATTCACTTTGGCTCAATGGTAAGAATAGAGATCTTTCGATTCCATTTTTATCCTTATACCCAATTCCATCCTTTACGAATGATTGTCTTCCACATTCGATTATATCAGCTTGAGCCCGTTTGCTCACATTCCATTTATCCACAACAATTTGAAGACGAGTTGTCTCATTTCTAGATTTCTCTAGTTTTGAGGTTAAATCGTTTATCAGAAAATCTTTCTTAAGCACAAATTCTTTTAAAGTTTGCATTTCAGCTAGAGTTGCATTTAACTTTCGCTGATATGCCCACTCGTTTTCTTTCATTTCAGTATTTATTTTACGAATGTCATCCATTTCTCTTAAGACTCGTCTGTTGTGTGATAAACAGTATGCGACAGCTGTAACACACCTAGGTGAGCACAGTTTAGATTTAATTTCTAAAGGAATATTTACCATGTCCCTTTCCTCAGCTTTCTTAGAGGAACTCTTCACCTCCTCAGCGACCTTCTCAGATGAAGTCTTCTCAGCAATCAGCGCCTCCTCTCTCTTCTCATCATTCACCTTCTCATCGGTCAACACACTCTTCAACCCAGCATACTTCTGCATTTCCCCTTTTAGAGCCTCAGCAGACGATCCTTCAACAGAGTTTGCACCGCTTGAAGATTTGGTGCAGATTGTAGCCATCAGGGCTTTGTTAACTTCAACCTCAGCAGCGGCAGCCTCTTCTCCCCAGTCGAAGTCTTCAACAACCAAGGCCTTTTGTGGCTCCTTATCATTTCCTTCATTGCCATCGGTTATGGCCACCAACCTCTTTGCAGGCTTAATTTCAGCTTGGTTCAGTGTGGGGCATTCGTACTTGAAATGCCCGAGGACCTTGCAGTTGTAGCACCTGATCTTGGACTTATCAAACCCAGCCTTTCCCATACCAACTCTTCTCCCGGTTCTATCTTGGAAACGCTTCACTCGTAAAGTGATCATAGCCATCTGCCATTTCAGATCCATCTCTTCCATGTCATCCGGGTCAACCTGATACATATCCTCTGGGGACATCATGTCATTTTTAATCTCTCCAGTCTTCAACGCTTCAAAACTGCTCATGAAAGAGTTGAACAGTTCCACATGTTCAGCAGCCAGTTTAGCAGCCTGTGGAGTTAGAGTCTTTGCAGCCCTTTCAGGATACATTGGAGCTTTCCCAGAACTTGAACTACCCATCCCTGCAGAATCAACATACGAATGCAACGAACTTGAACTCATATCACCGATTGGGGCCATCAAGGCCAGATTCTTCATAGCACCACTGGAAGTCACCTTCGGGACAGTCTGATTCATTTCTCTTTTAGTGATGTCCATCTCAAATGATTTCAGAGTGTTAATGAGATCTGCCAAAGTAGACTGAGCATCCAGGTAGTCCTTTTTGATCAACATACACTGGACACTCCACTCCTTTGGGAGAGAATCGAGCAGCTTCTTGATAGAGTTGCGGTTGTTCACAGGAATACCCGCTTTCTTCATCTTGGTCAGCAAATTCATGAACCTGTCAATGTGTGAAGACAGGCTCTCACCCCGGATACTTCCAAACATATCGTACTCCTTCTGAATCATATCTTGTTTGTTTTGCCTCATCTCAGCATTGCCTTCATAATACTCACTCAGAGCAAACCACAGATCGTGCGCTGATCCGTATTCTTCAAACATGTTATAAACGTCATTTGACAAAGCCATGGTGAGAGCACCGTAGGCCTTGTGATCTCTCTGCAGCAGTTGTTTGTCGAGATCAGTGTATGTGGTGGGATCAGTGTTGAACACTTCACCAGCATCAGTGGTTCTGGTGGGAATGTGAGGTCCGAGCTGGACTGAGTTCCACTGGGTGTGATCGTTGACGAAGTAGAAAGCTTTCATTCTGTTCTTCCAAGTGCCATAATCTTCTGCACCCATCAACTTGGGAATACGTGTTATAGTACCAGTTTCAAGTTCAGCTTGAGTTATGGGGTTAACTTGGAATGAGTTGTTACCAGACATGATTTATGATTGATTTTAGGTTGATTTTAGATTGATTTTAGGGTTGTGATTGAATTGATTATCAAGTTATAGTCCAAAGTCCTTGAAAAATTCAAACAGTCCTCTAGTACGCAGTTAAGTACGCACTTCAGCTTAAGTTCACAGTTAGCACAAGTTCGCAGTCTAAGTTCGCAGTTCTTGGAAACCTGAAACAGATAAACAGCAAAGATAAGTCCCTGATTCTCCTGATAAGTACGCAGTTCCTGAAGCACACACACTTTGGCTTAAGTTCGCAGTTCAGTCAAGTCAGAGCAGCACAAGTACTCAGTCTTGGCTGATCAGCCTGCGCACTTGTACAAGTACGCAGACACTTAAACTCTCGTTTAAGATTTAGGTTCGCAGTAACCCTAGCCAAGTGCTCAGAAAATGCACCTTTTTCAGTAAGTTCGCACACCAACTAGAGATTTCAGATAAGTATGCAGAAACCCTAGTTGTGGTGCCAGGAGAGAGAAAGCTATAAAGCCTTGTGTAAATTTAAGTGCTCACACAGACACAAGTGCACACACTTTTGGATTAGGTGCGCAGCTGTGGCTGTTAATAAGTGCACACCTTGAGATATCAAGTATGCAACTTATGAGCTAAGTACTCACTTTTGAAACAAGTACTCACAAGCAAGAAACAGGTTCACACTTATGAGACAAGTACGCAGAAATAAGTGCTAAATGCTTGAAACAAGTACTCAGTTTTTGAGACAAGTACTCACAAACAAGAAACAAGTACTCAAAATCAAGAAACAAATGCTCAAACTCAAGAAATAAGTTCGCAGATTTGAGCTAAGTTCGCACTTAAGTGCGCAGATTCGGCTGTTTAAATTTTAAACTTACCAGAAACTGATCCAAGAGATTTTCAATTGTTTTGAAGCTCTTGAATGATGTTTCTACTGAAAATAATGACTTTTAAACACCTTAGAAACACTTTTCACAAGATTTAAAAGCAAAACAATGAAAATATTCAAACTTTGATAAACACTAAACTTTTGAAAAACTTGAAAGTAAAAACTAACAAGGAGGGTTTTGATATCTTTAGATAGATACAATCTCGAGCACAGAGGCTCTGATACCAAATTGTAGTCCCAAAATGCTAGATCTTAAGTGTGCACTAGATTGTTATCAACTAGAAACACCTATTTGTTAGGTGTTTTAGTTGATTAATCTATGAAAACTAAAAGAACTAGATGAATATTGTAAGAACCGACGCACAAGAAACATAAAGACACGATTCCATTAAAGATTCAGCTTCAAACAACCATGGAATGATACAAGTTCGCACTACTATCAACTAAGTTCGCACCTTTACTACTTGTGCTCTGAAAGATACATTCAAAACCCTAACCCTAGCTGCACAAATGAGCTCCTATTTATAGGGGAAAACCTGAGGACTGCGAACTTAAGGTTAAGTTCGCAGCCTCCGTGAAATAGGTGCGCAGACTAGGGTTTGCATGCTATAACTATGCTGTAATTACACATTTAACCCTCCAACTCTAACAAACAACTAAACATGGTTAAACCTGGTAACTGTGGTCTCAAATTAACCCAACACCTGTACACCTCTGTGCTATATACTTTGTAACTTTTACGGATAACTCTGGCATAATCACGCGTTACGAGGAAGCTTTGTGCAATTACTTGATACGGGAGTATGTCGTGTGTGTGGGCACCACATCGTGTTAGTCTAATACACCTAACTCGTATCATTTTAAAGCATTGCGTAATTGTCTGCATGTGAGCTTACGTGGACCACAATATCAGCAATTGCCGTGTCACATACTGTTTCTAATGATAATATTAAACAAATAGATCAACGCTGTGATCAGATTTCTCAGAAAACTGATATGATCCTCTGACCGGATATCACAAAATGTTTACTGTTTTCATTTACTTTGCTGCATTTTATTTTGTTGCAATTTACTTTTATTGTCAAAAAGATACAAAATCCAAAAAGATTTTAGGTGTGTTTTGATAAATTTCAGAAAAATCCAAATTTTTTGCATTTCTGCTTTATTTTTGATAACCGGGGATGCTTGATAGTCAATTTCTGAGATTTGACAACACCATCTGAGCTTTGTATCATTCTAAATGTGAACATATGAGTTTTGGAAGCTAAACAGATTGAAAAATGTTGAACGGGATTCGAATTCGTGATTTGGCAAAATTTTCAGAATTTTCCATTTCACATTAGCCCCTTAAATGGGTCGAATGTGGAAAATTCTTCACCTTCGGGCTGTTCAAAACGGGCGAATGTGGGTTGTTTATATGATTTTCACATCCGGGTAAACATTTTACATTCGGGCACATTTACTTGTGGGCGAATGTGGAAAATTCCCACATTCGACCCATCAAACGGACGAAGGTGGGCATCTATATATAAATCAGTTTTACATTCGAACCTCATTCCAACTTTTTCAAATTTTCATTCGATCTGGACACTTGTTGCTTTGCTGAATTTTTATTGTGCGTTTGATTCCCTGATACTTCCTGATCATTTTGATACTAATTTTACAGGTAATGACGAAGGAACGAGACTGGAATCGTTAATTTTCTATACGAACCTAGGGTTTAGATTTCATGGTCATAGAGTGTTTATTAATGTTTAATTTTGGGTCACATTCACTCCACATCAGTTTTAGGGGGAGAGTGTACAAGGAATTAGGATAAAAACACAGTTTAATAAGTGATTGATTGAATAAAACAGAACCCTAATTCTATTTGAAAACTAATGTAGACTGAATGTTAGGGGCAATTGGTTATTCACGAGTGTTTATCGGCCATATTTGACCATGTTTGAATCAAATTCAAGTGTTTAAAACATGTTTAGAAAATTTTTGAATTTTTGGGGAAGAACAGATTTCACATTCGGGTCATCGAATGGACGAAGGTGGAATTGGTGGGCGAATGTACATCAAAAACGGACGAATGTGATGATTAATCAAAATTACTACACATTCGACCAACATATTTTACATTCGACCAGAATAATCTACATTCGACTAGGATTAAACGGGCGAATGTAGAATCCTAAAAACTTAAAATTTTTAAATTTTTGTCGATTTTGTGTTTTGACGTTTGTTTTTGATTTTGTAATACAGATGGCTGAAGAACAAGAGAATGTGGAGATTCCAGTTGAAACTATTATTACAGATCCTGTCCCAGAACCTGTTTAGGAAGGTGAATCGTCAAGTGGAATCAAATGGCCGTTCGAGAAGAATCACAATTGCTGTGCTTATCTGGGAGACGTAGAGAAGAATGTTGAGTTTACTGATATAATCAAGTTTCTGAAGAGAAGCAGAGTAGTTTATGCTTTGGCTACTCCAACTATTATCTACAAGGATATAGTTGAAGATTTCTACAACAACGCGAAATATGACTACTTTGATAATCAGACAATTATAAAGAGCAAGATACAAGGAATGGAGATGTTTATTACAGAGTCTGACATCAGAGAAGCTCTCCAGATCAAGTTTGAAGTTAGTGAAGATCCAAGAGAACTTTCGTGGACTGAGCAGAAAGCTTGTTTCCTCAGGATGAAATACAAAGGACCTATCACTGATGGTTCAATGTACAAAGGGAAACTGAGCGTGCAGTTTAAATATTTTGCTCACGTCATCATTCATGTGTTTGGATGTGTTAGTGGAGGATATGACGTGATGAGAAAGAGTTTGAGCTCGTTAATGGTTGCGTTGACTCTCAACAAACCATTTAATGTTGCTGGAATGATCTTGGACCACATGTTGGAGATGCTGAAAGGGTTAAAGAAGAAATATTTCATGTTATACCCAAGATTCCTGATGATGATCTTTGATCACAAGTATCCAAATCTGAAGAAAGATCCAACACAGATACTTGCACAAGATCACATGAACATTCGTACTTTGGTGAGAATGAAGGGATACAAGGGTGTACCAGATAATGAAAGGCCACCGTACAGAAGGTTGTTTGGAGCCTTAGCTAGAGAGGATTACACTGATCCAGGAAAGAATACAGCTAGGCATCATAATAGTGATTCTGATAACGATGATCCCTTGGTATATGCTGATGCTAATACTAAGAGGAAGAGGCAAGTAGTCAATCCTGGAGCCAAAGGGAAGGGCAAAGGAAAGACTGATCAGGGAAGCTCAAAGCAACAAGTTGTTAGAAAGAAATCAACTGCAAAGAAAGGTACTAGTTTGGTGGATGAAGAATCAGTGGATTCAGAAGAAACTGAGGAGGAAGAACAGTGGGATTCGGATGCTGAAAATCTCCGGGCCACCAAACGTAAGGCCACTATGGTTGGTGAGTCTGAATCATTAAACAGATCGATTGCAGAAGCTGAGAAGAGCAAGAAGTCTGTTAGTGCTGAGGATGAAGTTTTAGGTGTAAACATGGATGAGTTGAATGAAGGAGAAACTGTGGTTGTTAACTTGCCCAAGCCTAAACACAAGACCATGGCTAAGAAGACTAGCACAAAGCAGCTGAGAGAGAAAGAGTTAAACCAACTCTTTAGAGGTAAAAGAGTACCCGATGCTGGTACATCATCAAAGCAATCTTCACCAGTCACAAAGAAACAGAAGACTAAAGAGGCAGCAACATTACCAGTGGATGAGTTCAATGTAGCACTGGATAATGTACTTGACATGTTCAGAAAGCCTCAGAAAGAGAAAGAAGCTGAAGTTGAGCCATCCAGATCAAAATCCAAATCAAAGAAAGTCACTGTGGATGATGATGTTATGAAGCAAGTGAACAAGAGGATGGATGATATGATGAAAATGATAGTGGCTCAGCAAGCTGAGATAGCCAAGTTCAAGCAGAATGAGGAAAAGATGCTTCAGATTGTAGTAGCTTCAAAGTCTAATCAGGATGAAATTGATGAGAAGGTTAAGAAGCTTGAAGCAAAGAATAAAAAGCTTGAGGGTAAGTGTTTGAGGAATAAGAACAGATTTAAGGCTATTAAAGAAGATAACAAAGAACTGAAGGCTGAGAATAAACGCCTGAGTGAGTTGATAGATAACCTGTACAATGTTGCACCCAAATTGAAGGAGGGTGAAGAAGATAAAGAAAAAGAAGAGGAACAGGTTGATTTTGAACCATCTGAGTCTGATAAAGAGAAAGATGATGATGAGGATGATGAAGAATCGGAGAAGAGTGATGATGAGGATGATAATAATGATGATGATGATGATGCAGAGGGTTCTGGTAGTCAAAAAGAAGATGATAGTAGCAGTGATGATGATAATGATGGAGGAAATGATACATCGAAGTTTACATTTGAGAAAAGACCACCTTCAAAGAAGAAGAAAGATACTGGAGAATCAAGTTCAAAGAAGAAAGGTGAGAACGTTGATTCAGATGAAAGTATATTCTGGAATGAGAAGGTGAGGTCCTTGACTGATGATGCTAAACAAGTTTACAAGGACATGTTAGAAAGAAGAGAATGGACCATTGAGTTCACAGGTCGTTTTGCTGAAATATTCCAAACTGACGATATGAGATACGAATTGGAATATAACGATCCTGATCTAGAAGAAGGGGAAGTACCTGCATCTGTGGCAAAGGAGATTTTAGATGGACTTGCACAAAGGGTAGGGAAAACGTTTGAAGAGTTTATTGTAGATGAGTCGATTCCACATATTCCTGAAAAGGATATTGGAAGTCACTCTGATGATAAAGATACCCCTGAATTTGAAGAAATGGAAATAGAAGACATAACGCATGAGGAATACCCACAATACTTTAGACAAACTGATGAAGATGTGGTGTTTCCTGACTTTACTGAAATTCCAAACACTTCTGCAAAGAAAAAGGCTAAGCAGAGAAGTGCTGAGTTTGTGGAGAAAGTATTTGGTGCTGATAAGCCAGAATCTTCAAATAAATCTGATGAATTGAAGAGTTATTTGAAGAAATTAAGATTAATGGATGAAAACCGACCGAAGCCTGAAGCTCAAGGAAACTTTTATAGATTTCATAATGCTAAGTTCAAAGGCAGAGCTCTCGGGTGGACATACTTAGGCAGGCTGAAGTGTCTAGCTGCCAAATGGGAATCAGGGATCTTGTACTTTTACAGATTCATTGACTTGCTAACTCTACCGTACTGGGCGGTTAGAGATTTATGCAGATTCCCAATGTCGGGTGCTTCTGTTAACAATTCACATGTCGGTTGGTGCGCAGACAAGCTGGTTTGGGAAAGTAGAACGAAATGGAATAGATTCAAGCCTCAGTATCCCCGAAGGAAAGTTCACAGGGATATTGATCCTAGAACAAAGCTGAAGAGGGTTACTTTGATATATAAGGCACCTGAAGTGATGAGGAAAATACCTTTGATGCCCATGCCACAACATTTCAGTGCTAATTTTATCTTCTGGTATTACGATTGGAGAAAGGCAGAAGCGGTGATTGTGTTGAGAGACGGAAAGGATAAATACAAGCATGTGCATGTATTTGATCCTATGTGGTTGATTAACTGCACTTTCGAAGACATCATCATGCTCTTTTATAATCCGATTCATCATGAGCCGAACAACGCTGATCAGGCAAAGAAATACACTCAAGTAGTTGGTGTGTGCTTTGCATATGATATAAATGCGGGTAGTAATTTGAATGGAAAACTTGGTAAGATGGTGAAGATGGCAAACGTGTCAAAACCGGTGAAGAGAAGATTAGAGCCTGAAATGACCAAAGAGCAGAAGAAACGGCTCAGAATCAAATTGTTGAACAAAGCCATGGACGAGGACAGAAAACGATCCAATCAATAGTCGAGGGGGAGTTTGTAGATGTGTTTTTTGCGACTAGTGGTTGGATAGTTAACATGTGTTAGAAGGCTGATGTGGGCGAATGTAGTTCAATGTGGGCGAAGGTGAATGTAAAGTGGGCGAAGGTAAAACTGACTGGACGGAACTGGAATGGGACATGACTGAAGACACACATTCGACCACTACAGTGGGCGAATGTGGAAAAGACTCACATTCGACCAAGTGAAATGGGCGAATGTGCAGTGCCTATAAATAGAATTTGTGTTTTTGTAATGTTAAGAAAGTCATTAGGTGTGTGTGTTTTGAGGTGTTGTTCCAGGATAGTTTGAGAGGTTCAGTGTGTGTTCTAGATTAACCTAAAGTCAATTGTAATCAAGTTTATGAATGTGATAATCTATGAAAACGTTTGAAAATGACTTTGATTGTGTTTTGATTTGAGTTTATATCAGTTTGTTCAAAGCTAGGGTTTCCGCACCTGGTTTTGTAACTTGTATGATCATATAATCCTGCTTTCGTGTAAAATATTCTACTGGGCGAATGTAGCATGTTTTGGGCGAACCTGGAATTGTGTTATGCTGATTTTCACATTCGGGTGACATTTTCCACCTTCGGTTCATCGGGCGGGCGAAGGTGGATAGAAAGTGGACGAACGTGAGTGTAAATGGGCGAAAGTGAAAAATATTATTCATATTCTACATTCGGGTCTCTATTTTGGGCGAAAGTGGAGTTCCCGGGGGCGAATGTGATGAGGTTTACCCAAATTTGTTGAAGAATTGATGATGATGAAACAGTTTTAATGTGGGGTAGTCATAAGAATCAACAGTATGATAATCAGATTCAAATGACTATTATGGGCCAAAACAGAACAGATTTTATTCCGCATGAAGAGAACAGTCAACCCAGTTCCTGTATGTTTGAAGGAACTTGTTCTAAAGAGTTGTTATGAAGAAGGAAATCAAGTTTGAGATTTCAATGTTCTGAAAGTAATGAGGTATTCTAGTAGGAGTCATGTGGCACGTAGGTTCAACGAAAGTTTCAAGTGCTGAATGCTTTTGATGGCTTGATCCACTCGTCTACGGCTTGTATTCTGTCGAACAGATGAAGTTACTCAAGAACATGATTGATTGATAATACGGGATCTCAGAGAAACTTGGTGAAGCATCAGTCAAGGGGGAGATTGTTGATGTAAGTGTCTGATACTTCAACAATTACTGACTGAAGATGCTAGGAATAGAGAAGAATGTGTTAATGCAATCACAGTCAGCACAGATGAAGAATTTCATAGAGATACTAATGTTCGAGTGGATTGTTTTGCACATAGTCACATTTGAGATGTTTAATTGTGTACTGACAGTTAGACTTCTCCAGTTGGTGTGAAGGGTGATGCAAAGGTTAAGTGCAGATATGAGACGTAAATTAGTGGTGGTATCTACGTGTTACGTTGAATATCTGATCGGTCAGTATGGAATCCTTCTAGTAGGGGTCTTATCAGGCTAGTTGGATTGCGCGTGATGTACTTGGTCAAGATGACATTCCTGGGTACTGATGCTACGAGACTGCAGTGCATTACATTGTCGACTTCACATTGGCGTAACTAGGTGATCTGGTTGTAATTCAGCGACCTGCTGAATTCGCAAATGATATATGTGGTCTAGTTGACTTCCTGCGTATTGATGCTGAGGGTCCGTAGTGCATTACTTGGTCGGTTCACGAAGGATATTGTATTTCTAACTCAATGCAATGGTGCATGTATTGAGGGGGAGAACTGTGTTTCTGACTGTTGATGTGCAAGAGATTTGTGGATTCGCCAGCAACGTCCAAGGGGGAGATTGTTGATGCACTTTCTGTGGACGTCACTGTCGAATAGACTAGGGTTGAGTCTAGGTATAGTGTTACATGAGATTGTGGTGATCCATAAGGGCATTTTATGGATCTGACGCATTTGTAAAATATAGGACAAAACACATGTTTACATTCGACCTAAACAAAGTGGGCGAATGTGGAAGCTTTCCACATTCGACCATTACAAATGGGCGAATGTGGAAATGCTCCACATTCGACCATTCAAAAGGGGCGAACGTAGAACTTGGGTTTTGGACTATAAATAGCAATCTCATGTGTTATTGTTCATTTGGTGATTTGAGTTGGTACTTTGAATGCTCTCAAGGGGGAGGTCATGCCCGACCTCCCCCGGCCACGAGATAGACGTTTATCCTACTGATGACAGTGTCTGTAACCATTTCTGTATTAATACGAATCTGTGATGACGTTGTTATCGTATATTTCTCTCTCGTCTCGAACATCCCGTCTGAAACCGAGTTGTTTACGCTTATTCGATCCGCGAGTTCGGTCCTTAACCGGATTCTCAATTTATATCAGTTTGTTCAAAGCTAGGGTTTCCGCACCTGGTTTTGTAACTTGTATGATCATATAATCCTGTTTTCGTGTAAAATCATCCTCCTACAGAAGAGGTGGTCCAGGTGAGAGTGTAGGCTCTTCCTCGTTGTAGTCCAGTCGTATTCTTACCCATTTTTTCCTTTCCTTCATCACATGCTGGTTAATGAGGGACCTTAGTTGCAGAAAGTTGTTTGCAACTCCTTCAGGGGTCAGATCTATGCGTTCTAGTGTTCGCATAGTGTTGAGGAGAGGAGATGCCACCCATGAACGAGAGAGAGTTGGCGTTTGGAAGAGAGAAAACTCCTGGGAGGTTGCACCTGTAAGGGTGCTCCCAGGGGTTGAGAAGGACACAGACCTGTTGGGAGAAGTCTGGTCTGTGTTGGGAGAGGACTGGTTCACTTGCTCCGGAGACTCAAGGTCGGTCATTTTAGAAAGTTGGAGCTACAGAACTAATCTAGGGAAAGAACACAACGACGCAGCCCCACGGTGGGCGCCAACTTGTTGCTACAACAAATATTCAACCAATGTTAGTACTGAGTCTCGGAGATGGTAAAAGGGTTAAAAGGTTTAGTTTTGCCTAACGCAGGTCGTGGTGTCCCTCTACGTTGCAAAACGTAGAAGGAGGTTCAAAAGTATTGTGTTTTGAGTGTTACAATTCTGGTTTGAGTGAGACTCTAAGCCAGAATGTCGGTTGTAAGCTCAAGTGTAATGTTAAGTGATAGATAGAAGCTTTCACACGTGAGGTGTCAAAGAGAATAGAAGAGTATGTAAGTAAGAATATAAGAAAGGGTGTATTCATATCACTGAGGAAGTGATCTGATTTATAAGAAAAGCATCTTCTTCTTTGAGTAACCATAATCTCTTAATCCATGTTGCAACTTAGGGACTTGCCACTTTTAGCCGAGGATGGCTTTGGACCTGTGGTCCGTGTGTTGCAGCGTCTCCACATGCAGGGTGTGGACAGGTGGGGACTTTGACCGAGAAGTGTGATGACAAGACAGGTCATCTTTTGTGATCAGTGCTTTATCAGCTTTGGAACCTTTTTACCTTTTAACCTTTCAAGCAGACTTTGTATGACATTATTGTTTTATTTTGCTTTAAGCTACCCACGTCATCACATGCCATAGACATGACATCTTTTGTCTGACTTGGTTAGTTGGTTGTTTATCTTGATTTCACATCAGGGGTGCTTCTTGGTATGTTTTGCATAATTTTAGGTATAAAAGTTCAATCCCTTTTTAAGCCATAAGATTGAGAAGAACATATCACATACAGACAACATTGATACTAGGAACAAGAAAACCAATGAAAGTATTATGCAATATCACGAAATGATTAATACACTAACAGATACGAATACAATGTTGTGAATTGTCGTTGCAGCTGCATCGCGCGGGTTTCTTAATAGTGTAAAACAAATGTATGACCATGTGTCTCAGTTCGCACCTACTATATTATACCAAAAAGCTACTTTGCATTTGAATATTTGTTCTTATATTAGTATATATGGTTTTTTTTACTTTTAAATACACTGGTCTTTTGTGTATTAGAAAAATGACTTTTGTTAGAGCATTCATAATGGTTGTAGTGGTTTTCAGATCATTCTAAATCACAACTACTTCAAATCTATTTTTTTACTAGAATAAACCATTCAAAAAGTTCACCTCTTTATTCACCTCATCACTTACTTTCCTTATTATTAACAAATTAATATCTAAATTTATATACTCTATTATTACTTTATTTAATTAAGAATATTTATATTTATTAACTAAAATATTAAAAATTAAAAACCAGATAATTAATTAAATTGTAAAAAAAACTCACAATGATTTAAAAAAAACATTTAAAACCTAAACATACAAAAAGTACATAAAAACACACACTTACGACAAACGACATAATAAAACATAACTGCTATTCATTTTCTTCTTCCCCCTCTACCTATATGCCCAGAGGTGCTCGGTCAAATTGTTTCTAAGATTGTGATGAACTTTACTATTTCGTAAGTCTCCAATCTATTGCAAGCGTTCAACAAAATTGTCCGCCGAGCCATGTAATGGTGGTGGCAGATCCTCATCATTATCCCAATCGGATACAGCATAACCTTCGTCTTTAACAATCATTTTTTGTAGCAGTATGCAAGCGTACATTACATCAGTTATAACTCTTATTTTCTAAATCCTTGTTGGACCTCTTATAATGTGGCATTGACGCTGGAGAACATCAAATGTCATTTCCACATCTTTTTTTGCTGGCTAAGACGTTGATATTATTGTTCAACCATGCAGCTCCAAAAAAAACCCATGTTAAATCCACAGGTCACATGGTGTAACTACCTCAAGCATTAAGATTGGACATCCGTGACCACCAAGAATATATTGCCTGTGCTATGTAACCGAATATTATTTTTTTCCATCTCCAATGCAAGCACCATTAAATATTGAATAACGTTTATTCGACAACGCCATAATAAGTATTCTCTAATAATTGTTCTGTCGTTCAATACTTTAAACAATCTAATTAATTTATCCACTTCTCAATCAATTGTTTCTCTAAACAATTATCACTGATTATTCATAATAATCTTTTCGATAAATATTTCACTAAATATTTATTTCTCAATCGGAGTTATTTGTGTTAATAATATTTAACATTTAAATGTTATTTCTATGTTCGCAGTCCAAAGTGTAACTCTTTGGATCATACTTTAATAGTTGTATTATTAATCGATAATTGGCAATCATTTACAACAACGAATTAAGTAAAGCATTCTTTTGTGTCCTTATATTCATTTTTCTCGCACCAGCAAAGATGATGTTATGATTTTCGACTATGGTCTCTCTTATGTTCAAATCTAAAAAGTGATTAAGTGAGTCGTTTACTTCTATTTTTTTTATTTTATTTTATTTTATTTTTTGCAAAAATTCAAATCTAGCAAAGATTTCAGGTTTAAAAGCAACCTATTGAATTTTTTTTAGCTAAAAAGGTCTCAAACTCAAAATTCACTTTAGACCCTCAAAATGGTCGAGTCGACCCTGGTTAACCACGTAACACATCAACATTTTAAAATTAAAAAAAATATATATTAGCAATGTTATACTCAAATTAAAGAGAATAAAATATCGTTTTTATAATGTATTTTTTTTTAAATATTAACATATGAAAAAATTATGACCATTTATGAAATCGTGAGGGTGATTGCCTTAAATCAAGGGGGAAATTTAACTATTATTTAAATACACAAAAGTTGATTAAAGTTAGAGAATTAAAGTGTAATTAAGATGAAATATTAAAGTGTAAAAGTGTTTAAATGATTATTTTACCCTCATTTTAGGGTTGTACATTGTGTATTAATGAGAAAAAAAAAACTTTTGGGTATGATAAAATATCTTTCTCTTATGCATTAAAAGAAAAACAATATATAAAAAGAGTTTAGGATGAAAATGGCAAAAATATATATATATATATATATATATATATATATATATATATATATATATATAAATGAAAATTCACCAAAATGCCCTTGACTTAGAAAGGGTTGGAAGATGATCGTGGTGGTTAAAAGGTTAGAAGGTTGTAGCTGGTGGACGTAGTTGGAAGACGGTTGTGCAACGGAGGTATGAAGATACTTGTAGGTGGTGGTTGTAGGTGGACGGTGGTGTGTATTTTTTTTTTTTTAAAATTTATGTTTTGTAGTTTTCCAGCATATTCGTTCAGAGTAGTTGTTCAAGTTGTGTTGCCTTCAAATTGATGTTTCAGGATAGTGAATTAGTAGAATGTGGAGACAGTGCATGATCTAAGGAAATTAGGGTAGTAACGTGTAAAGCGAGGGTGCCTCCTCCACCCTAATAAGATTTTAGACAGATCCAAAGATGAAGCCTTTGGAACACTAATGCTCTAGATAATATGATGCAACTGTTATGAACCAATTTGGGATTTGGGAGGACATAACTTAATGACCAGAACCAAACCTATAACTAATGATTCGATTGTACACTTACAAGATCAGTTTCAGCTACAACCATTTTTTTTCTTTTTCTTTTTTTACATCGATAACAATGAGATATGGTTCGGTTAATTTAGCTAATCGAGAGTAAACTGGTTCTGGCTAAATTAACATTAACATACTATATATAAGCACAAAGTAATATGTTGCCAATTGCCTGCAGCAGTTCATTAAACATGGAAACAAGAACAGTTTTAATTTAATTTTGAAGTATATGTACGGTCTGTCATTCAAGTCCATCAGATTCTCTTTCTAAAATTCATGAAGATACTTGTAATCTACCATTTTTGCTGCACCCGGTCAAGCCACCGAAGATCATTGATAATTTATCAAAAGTCAGCAGTCTAATTGGTCAAGCAACAGTTTACACTGGACATCTTTGCATCATATGTTGCATCATTTCAGACTTCCAGTCATTCACAAAAACTGCTGAATCCTTAAGTGGAATGAACGTGGACGGCTTAGTATTCTTCTTCTTCATCATCATCGTCATCAAAATCAGTTGAAACAGGATACCCGTTGAGATCCACGTCTATCCCATTAACCTTCCTTACAAACTGTCCCCTAACACGAGGTCGTCTCTCAGCTAACTTTTTCCTATTAATGTATCTAATTTTCTTATCAAAGCAACGCTGTTTTCTCTTCTGTCTGAACTTGCGCAAGGCTGCTTCTCTTCGGTCAATGGTTTGGCTTTGACCCTTTCCATCATTGGATGATGTGCTTCCATATGCGGACCATGGGTAGGGCATCTGCCCAGGTTGTATGCTCATATTGACCGACGGGTAGTATGGAAATGACGTCATTCCAGCCACGTGATGAGGTGGATAATGTTCATGATACATTGATGGTGATGATGATGGCATCATAACTTGATTCATTGCTCCATGAGGATAATAAGGATACGCAGAATGTGGATAAAAACTGATATTGTTAGCAAACTCGTCTATCTGGGACTGATTTTCCTTAACTGGCGTGTGATAATGTCCTTGAGTATCACCAACCCTATCCTCGCCACATGTTACAGCTTTTTCTGGGATATTTTGACTGAACAGGTTGACAGGTGGACCGTCCACATGACCACGTAAGCTTGACTCTTTGTGAATTGTTGATAGCAGAGTACTTTCATCAACAGATGCTAAAACCCCTGGAGCATTTCTTGTGGGCTTGCTGGTGCTGACATATGTGAAAAACGCTGAAGATTGACCAATCTTTAATTTACATTTCTTTGGGCTAGACGTTAGTTGCCTTGAAAAACCTATAAAAATGTACGCCATGTTAGCAAAACTTAATCAGTGACCCACTTGGTTTTAAAAAGCGCGTCTGGCCGCAATGTGCCCTAAGGTGCAAAGGGCATTGCCTCATGTGACTCAAGGCGCACATTATACATAAGGCACGATTTTTTGGCAAAAGTTTGCCTGAGGCGCAGGTGAGGCAATGTACATGCCCTTTTCTGTGCAGCAGAATTTGTACAACAGGTTTTTTAAGTTGTAAATGTAGGTGATTTATATGTTAAGACATACTTAAACCGCATTTATTGCTTTATTTTGGTTAGGCAATGCTATAAACCTACGAAATAAATTAAAAAAATTATATAATCACTTTGCGACTAGCGTATGAAAAGCCCACCGCTTTTGCGCTTTGCGCCTCAGTTTCAGACCGTGTGGCCTCAGTGCGCTTCTCGCCTTTTAAAACCAAGTCAGTGGCCCGTTTTTTCGTAATGCAAATAAAAGTACTAGATGTGGCTAGATGACCGGGTTGGGTAACGAGTCGAACCGGTTGTGGTGAAAGATGTATATTTTAGTGAGAGCCGAAATGGAACGGGTTGGGTGGGCCCATAAACCTTTTGTCCATCTTTTAGAATTATTTTTTAAACACTTACGCATTAGGTGTGCTTTATTCTACTTGGTTAACCGTTTAAGATCATTAAACAAAAAGCATGCTAATAGCAATGAAAGATCAGAGGATCTGTTCACCTTGTTGATTGTCGTTGGTTTCTGGCAGATCTGATCTATCACTTGATAAACTAACACGTTGTTCGTCTGCAGGGCCAGGAGCTAATATCACATTTATCTGCAAAGCAGGTAAGCAACAAGCATAATTAGCAATTTAAAATAGTCACCAAAGATAATAAAAAGGAGAAAATAATGAACCTCAGCGCAAACTGATATTGGGTTAGGCATGATCCATAAATTTAAGTCGGATTTTCAATTCCATGCACATTACAATTATAAAATTATAAATATATATAAAATAAAATAAAAACTGAATTTCACCTCATTTGTATTATGGATAGATAAAGAGATCTCTAGATTGGCACTTTTCCCTGACTTTTCATCCGTATCATCAGAAAACACTGTACTAGTTGTTTTAGCATCGCTATGGTCTGAAAGTACCAGATCAAATTCACAGTTCATCATCGTCTTCTTCTCAGTCAATCCAAGCTGTCAAACGAAAGGTTAACATTACAATAAAAAACAGTTAGAATGATCTAACATGAAGATGTTATCACTCAAGCACTACATACCATTCGTCTTCTCCTCCACATGTGTGTCCACAAATTCAAGAGCTCGTTAATCCTTAAAGGCTTCACAAGATAATCAGCTGCTCCAAGGCTTAAACACTTGACAACGAGCGGAACTTCATCCTGTGCAGACATCACTGATAAAAAGAATAACAAAGCTAATGAGGCTTGTTCCCAAACATATTAAATATGAGAATTCAAAACAAAGGAAAACTAATTGATTATCACTAAGCTTACTGATAACAGGAATGCGTTGCAACTCTTTCCTCATTATGCATTTTAACATCTTCAAGCCTTTGGCTTTAGGAAGATCAACTTCAGATAGAATGATATCTATGTTTGGTCCCTCAGCATTTAAGGCATCAATCAGCTGCCTAGGCGATTTCACTGAAATCACTGTAAACCACAAAAAAATAATCATACAACAGTCATCACCAACACACCATAATCAAAATTTTACAGAAACAGAATAGTTAACCGTGTAATACAATCATGTAAAATTATCTTAATAAACCAAATAGATCTAATCAAACAATTCAAATAAACTCCTAATCATCAATCACTTATTAAAACAACACAATAATACAGTAGTTAAATATACCTTGATAGGAACATTTACAAAGAAGAGTAAAAACATCTCCCGAACCCTTGGAATCATTATCACAAAGTAAAATCCTCACTTTACTGCGATCAATAAATCCATCGCCTGTCATCCCATAACTGTCACCTCCACCTCTGCCCAACCGAATTCCCATCGGCTCCATCTCACAGATCAATAATATGAACCTCACTCTTATCCTAATGATATCAACAAAAAACAGAATCTAACACTAGAGAACTTCCATTACACCGGAAAATCCCCTATTCTTTGCGCGTAAACGATCAGTTTCTAATTTCGATAAACTTCATTAACAACACATCACTAGAGTTCTAACACAATAAACTGGACAATAAACACACAAAATAATAATAATAATAATAATAATAATAATAATAATAATAAAATTAAAATTTAAAAACAAAACTATTGAATCTGAACTTCAGTAACAGTATTCTTCATGCTTAAACGATTTCTAACACAATAAACTGGACAAAAAAACACACACACACAATATGTATCAGAACTGTAATAAGACAACAGAGGCTTGATGAATTGATGTTTGTTCAACTTAAACCTAACTTCCGGCGCACGGTAGCATCATTAAAAAAACAAAATCCACAGAAAAAATTGATGCCTAGCTTAAACCTAGCTTCCGGCGCACGTTAGGATCATCAAACACACAGACACAACAATTAAACCCACAGAAAAAAGAAAGTGATGCTCCGACTTAAACCTAACTACCGGTGCACGTTAGCATCAGCCGGAAATTGTGAGAAAAAAAAGAACAATATCTTTATGAATAATGTTGGATCATGAACTGGATTGCTGAAAATGATGCACTTTTTCTAAGTGGTTGATGCTAACATGCGCCGGGGTGCGGGGATTATTTTGTTATTATGAGCCGTGGATTTAGGCTGGGTGACGGTTAATGAATGGTGGAGATGAGATAAGGTAGGCGCACGTTAGAGGGAATGCTGACGTGGATAAAAAGTGTTGATTAAAGTGATTTGTGGAGCATGTGAGGATAGTTTGTTTGGGATAGGGAAGAGGCCACGTCTTCTAAAAGATCTTTCCACGTGAGCTGATTGAAGATATTATTGGCGGAGACACGTGGGTTGCGGTGACTGGGCCAGGGCGGCATAAATGAATGAATAAAGGGATCAGTTTCGGTAACGTCTAGATTGATAAGGAAATGGGATTGCCCAACATAAAATAAATAAAAAATTAAATAAATAATGTAAAGTATACAAATCATGATTCTTTTCCGGTCTAAATGTTGAGTTTGGTCTATCAACATTGTCCGTCTATCTATTCATGGGTCCAGTTTTTATATGTCTAGTCAGCTAGGTTGTATGTTGGATCGATTGTATAGGGGCTACTATGGGGGTTCAGAACGGGGACCCTTTAGGTCCCCTCTTTTTCGCCCTTGCTTTACACCCTATGGTTCTCCGGGTACAAGAAAGTTGTAAACTCCCATTTCATACGTGGGTACCTGGACGATGGGACGATTATTGGTGAGGCCACAGAAGTTGCTAAAGCCTTAGACATTATCCGGCTAGAGGGGCCATCCTTGAGGCATCACGCGCAGTTTTCGGCGAATTGGCAAGGCAGAGGGCCATTCCCAGTGGGATTGGTAGGCCAGAAAAAAGAGTGAAGCTTCTCGGAGGGCCCGTTAGCCGTGACTCTTATTTTATCCGCGAATTGGCAAGGCAGAGGGCATCACGCGCGGTTGAACTTATGAAACTTTTGCCCTGCCTTAGGGATCCCCCAGAGTGAACTCCTCTTGCTTAGGTCTTGTATGGAGGTTGTTAAGTTGCTTTTTGGGTTACGGACCTGCCAACCCCCCATGATGGATGAAGCAGTGTCATGTTTTGACAAGGGTCTAAGGGAAGCCATTGAAGACATAGTGGTATGTGGAGGGGGGGCTTTCTTTGGTGACCTACAGTGGCGGATGATGTCTTTGCCGATGCGTATGGGAGGATTAGGGCTCCTCTCTGCGAAGGATGTCGGCATGTATACGTTTGCGGCGTCGCGAGCTCAGTCCTGGAACCTTCAAGACCACATCCTAAGAAATAGCGGGGTTTTCGGCGCAGACTTGGACTACGTGCAGGCCCTCGAAAAGCTAAATGACTATCTCTCATGTTTTGATATTGGCGGTGTTTCTAACAAACACCCCCCCCCCCCAGCCTCATAAAACTTTAGCGAATGCCATTTATGGCAAAATCGCTTAGAGCCTGGGTGAAGTTTTTGTTATGTCCCACCGTCAGAGGGCAGTTATTGAATGCTTGCAAAGCCCCACGCCCAAGATTTCCTGACTGTTATCCCGATCGAAGGTTTAGGCCAAAGCATGTCCGTTATTGATTACAGGGTCATTCTTAAATATCGTCTGATGATCCCCATGTACCAAGAGGATGAAATCTGTCCAATTCGATAAATTGACATTAAAGTTTAAATTACTATCTAAATTCGGTAAATTGATATTTAAATAGAATTAGTATTTGGTAAATTGACAATAAAGTTTAAATTTAGTATGAAAATCAACATTTTTTACTTTCAAGTTTAAATTTAGTAGGAAAAATAAACATTTTTTACTGAACATTATTTATTCAGTCAAAACAACATTAAATAACAATTATTATGATGTTAATCTAATTTCATTAACTTCATTAACTTTGGCCAACGAATTAATAAATGTCATTAACTTCGGTTAACGTATAAATTATGAGTAAAAGAATAGTTTTATTAAAATTATGACTTATAAATAATTTACACTATAAATTAACGCGTTAGAAATTACTTTAACATCCTAATACTGTAAACATTGTAATTTATCACTAATTTAGTATTTGGTAAATTGACGTTCAAGCTAATAACAATCATTATGAAGTTAATATAAATTCGGTGAATTGTTAAATGATAATAATAAATGACATTAACTTCGGTCGACATATAAATTAATGTAAATAAATAACAATGATTAATATTCAAATTCTAGATTAAATGACATTAACATCAGTCAACTATTATTATTGTAAGTAAATAACATTAATGCTGAATTAATGACAAGAAATTCGGTCATATAAATAAATGACATTAAACAAAATTTTAAAAACCATCGAAGTATTTCAATAACATTAAACATAAATTTGAAATACAATAATTCGAATAAATTAAATTAAAAACATTAAAAATTGATATGTGAAATTTGAAAATCATTACTTTTGTGGTGCAATCTTAGTAACAAACAGCCTGCGCTGTATTGAACACCATTTAAATACACAGTATTCGCTAATGGCAATACCTTCGGATTCAAGCAGATCAGGCCATCCAATCACTGAAAACCTTTACGAAACCATTATGTATAGAGAGTTTAGAATTTTACTATAATATTGTTACAAAAAAACATATAATATTGTTACAATCTATCTAGGATGATATAAGAGTTTAAATCGATGATATACCTGTTCAAATCAGAAGTAAAACGGCATAAACCTATTCAAAGAAAAATAAAACTGCATAAACCAGGAATCATCGATTCAATATATTTAGGATTATATAAATGCTTAAACCGATGATATACATAAATAAATCGGAATCAGAAATAAAAAAAAAATTAATATACCAGGAATCGATGATATGCATTCATAAATCAATGATATATATGCATAAATCAAAAATAAGAATGAATATACCAAGCATCATGGATTCATGATACATGAGAAATAAAAAAAATATACGATTACATTAAATTAAATATCTGCATATATTCGAAATGATTTGATTAAGGAATGGAGAATGAAAATTGATACAAAAAAAATCAACTAAATGTACTGTATGAACATAAACGATTTTATTTTAGGAGTAGAATATTGGGAATCAAGATGAAAAGCAAAAGAAAAAATGAAGATTGAGAAAAAAAATGATGCAATATTACCTTGAATAAAATCGGATGGAAGAATGGAGAATGAAATTTGGAAGACTTGTCAAGGAAGAATGAAGATTGAATGTAAAATGAAGAAGAAAAACGGCTTTTATAGATAAATTGATGGAACTCCATATAACAATTTGGATTCTAGAGGCTCTCTCTAAAGTCTCCATTCGACCTGAGATGTATTCATTTATTATATAGATAGATTCATTAAAGAATTTTAAAGTCCTTTTACGATCGTTAAACAAAAGATAAAAGAAGCAAAAATAATACAATTCAAGATGTCTTTCGTAATGATTTACATTATTTTGTTTGATTGCTTTTTTTTTTGGCATTTTTATACATTAAAAGCTTTTACATGGCCCGGTCTACTCCCACCCCCTCCTTCTATTTTAACCCTCCTCAAAGTGTCTCGCTTTGGTCAAAGTGAGGCGTTTTGCCCTCATTTCGAGGAGTTCAGTACGAGGGGGCAGAAAAAGCTGAATTTTAAAAGCGAAGCGCCTCGCTTTGGCCAAAGCGAGGTGCTTCGAATCATTTTTTTATTTTGGGGTTTTTTTGATGTTTTGAATTGGTTTTTTATTTTTATTTTTTAATTTTTTTTAATATAATAATTTAAAAAGTTAAAAAAAATTTAAAGAACAAAGTAATAACCCTAATCAAATGTCTATATAGTCGTTTTCGATTTCCAAATGAATCAACGACTTAAACTTGACATCATCAACCACGTATAGTCAAAGATTTTAACACAAAACAAAATAATAACCCTAATTATACTATCATTAATAACTCTAAAAGTGGTTTTATTATTTTTTTTATTCATTACTTCCAGGAAAGACACAACGTTAATCTTCGTTATCCTGTGTCATCTCTTAACATGCTTGGTAACAGAGAGAAATACTTTCTTCTCTTGTTGTACAGTCTTTGTTAGTTATTGTTTACCTTCCAATCAATTTCAAGTATGTGAAGAACTTGATCATCGAATGCGGTATGCGCGTTAAATTTCATTAAATAAATGAAAAGGGTGAATTAGTCAATCAAGGGATCCGCTTGGAGTCTAAAGCTTCGCGTGTCATCTTGGTCGAACTCATGTTGCCACATTCGTCTCGTGTGTGTTAGGGTCAGAAATTTTAGGGCTTTTTAGTGGGTTTTTCCAAGACTTCATCCTTGTGCTTTTTTAGTGGGGTTTTCCAATGCTCAAACAACACAGGCAAGTCCTCGTCTGATCCACAAAACAAAAGCGTAATCTTGAAGTGTTTTACTATAGCCATTTTTCCCTGGTTTATGAGGAATGGGTTGAAGGTGTGTGTTGCAAATATAATAAACAAAGATAATAGGAAGAAGATCAAAGCTCCAAAAGCAAGTGTGAAGATCAAGAGATAGAAATTAGAAGAAGATGATGATGAAAAGTGCTCCAACATAACTTGCACCGGTTTAAGATATGAGATTGATTAGCTTAAATCTCTCTGATCCATGGTATCCACTTTCACCTGAAGCTTTCCTTTCCTACCCCTGTTTTGAATTAGTATACGGAGAGCAAATAGACGAACATCATTCAAAATTTCAACTTCCCATTCAGGTGCTTAAGTCCACCAACCTACTTGACTGTTGACAGATATCTCTCGGATAACAGAAGAGTTATCTTCAATGATTCTAAGAAACTTGAAAGAAATTAGAAGAAGATGATGAGATATACGAACATCATTCAAAATTCCAACTTCCCGTTCAGGTGCTTAAGTCCACCAACCTACTTGAACGTTGACAGATATCTCTCCGATAACAGAAGAGTTATCTTCAATGATTCTAAGAAACTTGAAAGAAAAGGTACCTTGAAGACTAGATTCGGTGCAATCGGAATCTGAATATTATATTACAATAATATTACGTTGAGCAAAAAGTTGTGTTTGAAACGTAGTTCTTTTGGCCACAGGTACAGAAAGGTTATAAATGTTCATGTCGTTTCAAGTTGCCTTCATCGTTGACAGATATCTCTCCGATAACATAAGAGTTATCTTCAAAATTGATGTAATGTATAAGTTTTAGAGTCAGTAAGCATTTAAAGAACTTGCACCGGCTTAAGATATGAGTTTGATTAGCTTAAATCTCTCTAATCCATGGTATCCACTTTCACCTGAAGCCTTCTCTGGTCCATGGTTGCGCGTTAGCGTCGATCCAATTGCTAAAAGTAACAAGAATCTGAAATTAGTAAAACAACTTTTCAGGCAAGCAAGTAAAATTCAGTTGTTATCGGAGAGATATCTGTCAAAGAATTTAATCCGATATACTCTATATCAACCAAAAATGAGTATCATCAATCTGGTATTAGTGGTTGGAAACTCTGATGACAAAGCTTGTGTTGAGGGATAAACCATTCGGAATGGGTTGAAGGTGTGTGTTGAAACAAGGTATGTATATGGAGAACATGGAATGAGATGATTTCGATTTTCTTACAAAGATTCCATAACTAAAAGTCAGTTGTTATCGGAGAGATATCACGATCAAGGCAACATACTTGAAATCAATGGGAAGGTAAACAATTCCTGCTCATCATGAGCAATATCTAGTCGATTCGACTGTTGATTTCTTTCTGCAACCGGTACAACGAACTTTGTATGGGTTGCGCGTTAGCGCCGATCCGATTGTTAAAAGTTTCAAGAATCTGAAATTAGTAAAACAACTTTTCAGGCAAGTAAGTAAAATTCAGTTGTTATCAGAGAGATATCTGTCAACGATGAATGCAACCTTATAAAGGCTGAACACGAGTATAATCAAACAAGGGTTGCTCTGAAAACCACCAACGATCAATTATAGTATAGTCCGGAAGTCGAGCATATCAATTAGACATGCAAAAATTGTATTCTGAAAAATATGGGTATCGAATGTATAATCGGAGCACCACGTACAATGATTCATCAAAGTTGTACAAAGCTGGAAGTTTTTATTGAAAAACACAAACGAGCAATAAACAAACCGAAACGCCTCAAACGAATTTTCTTGGCTTGGACACAACTTAAAAGAACTAAAAATGAATTAAAATTAATTTTTAGTCAATAACAAATAATTTTAAAGAATTAAAAGAAATTTATTTTTTTTAAAAAGGCCAAAGCGCCTGGCTTTGGCCAAAGCTAGGCGCTTGAGTGGCTTGATTAGACCACAGGCGCCTCGCTTTGGCCAAAGCCAGGCGCTTTGGCCTTTTTTAAAAAAAAATTCTTTTAATTCTTTAAAATTATTTGTTATTGACTAAAAAATAATTTTAATTCATTTTTAGTTCTTTTAAGTTGTTTCCAAGCCAAGAAAATTTGTTTGAGGCGTTTCGGTTCATTTATTGGTCGTTTGTGTTTCTCGGTAGAAACATCCAACTTTGTACAACTTTGATTAATCATTGTACGTGGTGCTCCGACTAAACCTAACACACAACAATTTGTTTTAATTCATTTTAAAGTGTTTTTAATTAGTTTTCAATCAATCAAGGTCTTCACATTTTAGTAACATTTTAGATTAACTGGGATTTAGAACAACCACATGTCAAGAAATGATAATTTTCAAATATTGCAGATCAAGGTGTTACCAAGCATGTCAAGAAATGATAATTTTCAAATATTGCAGATCAAGGTGTTACCAAGCATGTCAAGAAATGATAATTTTCAAATATTGCATGTTTAAATCATTGTACGATGTCTTTTCATAGGAACCCTTGTTTGATTATACTCGTGTTCAGCCTTTAAACTTCGTTTTTGTTTTTTGATAGAAAGGAACTAAGTTGCAAATATAATAATAATGTAAATAATAATAATGTAATAAGTTATGGTTTCGGGTTCCCTTCATCGTTGACAGATATCTCTCCGAGATGATAAAGGTAGATCATGGAAAGTTCAACTCAAGAAACAAGATGAAACCGATTAATGTTCTTTATATATGAATAGTGACCCTCTGGAAATCGTCGTTGGTATTAATGGCAAGATATGTGGCTTTAGTCTTTTACGCAGGCTTGCCAGAGGGTCATTATTCATATATAAAGAACATTAATCGGTTTCATCTTTGTTTCTTGAGTTGAACTTTCCATGATCTACCTTTATCATCTCGGGGAGATATCTGTCAACGATGAAAGCAACCTGAAATAACTGATCTACGGAATCTTCTACGATATCTTCTACGATATCATCTCATTCCATGTTCTCCATATCCATACATTGTTTCAAGTACTTTAGGTAAAGTGATCAGACGAACGAGATACCTGACTCCTAGAAGTCTTGAAGACCTAATGTCTTTTTGCAAAAAGGTAGACCACACCACTAGACCACTTGATCATTGACAGATATCTCTCCGATAACAGAAGAGTTATCTTCAATGATTCTAAGAAACTTGAAAAAAAAGGTACCTTGAAGACTAGATTCGGTGCACTTCAAGTAGAAGAAGATGAAGAAGAACAAATGAAGTCTATTAATAGAGGTTAGTAGGTTACTCATTACAGGTACAGAAAGTTTGAATGCATTGACAAAAGGATCAGCAAAAACAGCGATGTCAAGGGTTTTAAGACAATGAAGATGAATTGGACACTGATCATTACAGTTATGTCTTTTTTTATCAGAAAATAATTCCCAAACAATTAAAAACAACTTTTCATGCAAGCAAGTAAAATTCTGTTGTTGGACAGTGAGATGGAGAATTCCTATGGAAGTTGCTAAAATAATTAAACAAAAGCTGAAATTGAACAGTTATTTGAAATGTTCCTGATCATTACAGTTATGCCTTTTTTGATCAGAAAATATATTCCCAAACAATTAAAAACAACTTTTCATGCAACCAAGTAAAATTCAGTTGTTGGACAGTGAGATTGATAACTTCTCTATGGAAGTTGCTAAAATAGTTAAACAAAAGCTGAAATTGAACAGTTATTTGGAATGTTCCTGATCATTACATTTATGCCTTTTTTGATCAGAAAATATATTCCCAAACAATTAAAAATAACTTTTCATGCAAGCAAGTAAAATTCTGTTGTTGGACAGTGAGATGGAGAATTCCTATGGAAGTTGCTAAAATAGTTAAACAAAAGCTGAAATTGAACAGTTATTTGGAATGTTCCTGATCATTACAGTTATGCCTTTTTTTATCAGAAAATATATTCCCAAACAAATTAAAATAACTTTTCATGCAAGCAAGTAAAATTCAGTTGTTGGACATTGAGATGGTGAATTCCTATAGAAGTTGCTAAAATAGTTAAACAAAAGCTGAAATTGAACAGTTATTTGGAATGTTCTTGATCGTTATAGTTAAGCCTTTTTTATCAGAAAATATATTCCCAAACAATTAAAAACAAGTTTTCATGCAAGCAAGTAAAATTCAGGAGAAAGGTGTGGATTATCGGAAGATTAACGATGTTAAACTTGGAGTTTGGTGAAATGAACTTGAAGACTAGATTCGGTGCAATCGGAATCTGAATATTATATTACAATAATATTACGTTGAGCAAAAAGTAGTGTTTGAAGCCTAGTTCTTTTGGCCACAGGTACAGAAAGTTATCAATCTCACTGTCCAACAACTGAATTTTACTTGCTTGCACGAAAAGTGGTTCTTAATTGTTTGAGAATATATTTTTTGATCAAATGTTGTTTATGCAATCAATAGCACAAGTCCTTCTTTAATGTTGTTTACAAATAAAAGGAACTAGGTTGCAAAGGAACTTCAGGTCAGCCAGACGTTTTGTCAAAAGAACATACTTGAAATCAATGGGAGGGTAAACAAAATCGTGTAAAATCAATGATAACTTCTCTTTAGTAGAAAGGTGTGGACTATCAGAAGATTGATTTTAAGAATTGTTTGAGAATATATTTTCTGATCAAAAGATCCATAATGTTGTTTATGCAAGCAATAGCATAAGTCCTTCTTTAATATTGTTTATAATTAAAAGGAACTAGGTTGCAAAGGAACTTCAGGTCAGCAAGACGTTTTGTTAAAAGAACATACTTGAAATCGATGGGAAGGTAAACAAAATCGTGTAAAATCAATGGGAGGGTAAACAAAATCGTCGATCCGACTGTTGATTTCTTTCTGCAACCGGTACAACGAACTCTGTATGAGTTGCTTGTTAGCGTCGATCTGACTAGTGTAGAGTCAAGAGCATGGAAATCAATATCTGACTAGCAAACCTTTAAATGTTTCTTTGGATGATCAGGGCCGGCCCAGAAGGCCCAAAATTTTCTTAAAGCTTAATACTAATAATAGGGCCACAACCGGTACAACGAACTATGTATGGGTTGCTTGTTAGCGCCGATCAGACTGTCGATTTCTTTCCACAACTGGTACACTAACAAAGAGATTGTCTTTTTGATGAATGTGTTATTCACAAATATTTCCATCTTTCCCGCTATTTTATTCACAATTATTTTCCATCAAGTTGATACAAGTTGGTGGTTATTATTTTGTTTTTTAATTTTTTTTACAATAATTCTATTAAAAAAATTAAAAAAAAATAAAAAAACTAACTCAAAACACCAAAAACTAACCAAAATTAAAACTTTGATTCGAAGTGTCTCGCTTTGGCTAAAGCGAGGCGCTTCGGGTCACAAATCAGCTTTTTTCTGACATTGTACTGTATGAGGTAGTTAAAAAAGTAACCAAAGCGTCTCGCTTTGAGGGGGGGTGAAAATAGAAGTGGGAGGTTTTAATATAACCACCCTTAGAGCATTCACAATAGCTTCCCCATTCCTCATTCTCTCATAACCAATCACAACCACATATTACATTAAAAATCATTACAGTTTCTCTCTCCTCCACTCACAACCACTTTCAACAAATATTAAAATATAAATACAGTTTTTCAGTTTTCCATAAAAGATTCACAAAGAACCCAATATTTACCGACACACTGTAGATTCCCCATTTTCTTCACTCGAAATCACTTCCAACCCCCAAAAAAATTATAGGGTTTTGTCACTCAATTTTTTTTGGGTTATACTGTGAATGCTCTTACTAGTTTCAATATAAATTGATGGGTACAACAGAAGTAATTTTAAATAATTAAATTCAAGATTTGATTTCTCGATACAAAAGAAGTAATTTTTCTTTTTATGTTGTATTGAGCTCGTATGGCACTATGGCTCACATGATTTTCAGATTCGTGTCTGGTTTGACCCATCAACGAATGAACCAACTCTTTTAGTAATCCTAAAATTATATATCTCTAGGACGTATACAAAGATAAACAGTTATAACTTCAATAATGAATAATGAATTAAACTTGAGATGACAGATACAAAGATTAATAGTTATAACTTATAAATAACTTTAATAATGAATTAAACGTACTTTTTGGTTCATGACTTCCTACCTAACTTGGATGCATATCTTTTTTTAGTTATTTATTGATTTAGACAAAATGCTGTACTATAATATTTAGAAAATGATTTAGAAAAATGCTTACTATAATATTTCTTGATTGATGATAACCCAGGAAATATTTAATATTTAATCATCAAATCTACCCACACCCCCTAATTGGGGGCGATCACCCCACTTTAGCCAAACTATGTTATCTTAACCGGATCCATGTTGGCGTCAGAGATTTGCTTACAACTTTCCCCAGGAAACCTATATTGTCGCCTGCCACATGACAGACGTACCGGCACAAGAGATACCTCTCTGACGTAACACACGGTAGATCTAAAACCTGGTTTGGCTCGGAATTGAACTCGTGAACTTTCAGTCTCCGCGAACTATCCTTCATCCTGTTATGAAGAACCTTATGAACACAAGAAAGAGACCTCATGAGATCATGCTTCCCTTCTATCTTCAGTGATTACTCACTTGACCCACCCGTCACTAATGACAGGCCGCCTGACCTAACCCGTCACAAACAACGGGCCGACCTGACCCAACCCGTCATTAATATGGGACCGAACACACACCCCACGTTTGTCAGGGCAATCAGAGATGACTTGAACCAAACTTAGGCAAGATGAGAATAACTAAAAACAATTTGCATCAATTAGTTGTTTATTTTCTACATCAACAACAAAAGAAATGATTTGTCCATCTTTACAAGAATCAAACGAATATTGTTAACTAAAAGTCAGCTAATAGTGCAGCAACGTATACACCAAAACCCTTTAGTTAGAATCAACAATCAGTTTCTTAGCCACTAACCGAATCCCAGCGTTTTGTTGATAGTCGTATGGATCTAAAGAGATGTAAGCGTCCACAAATGAACCTGGACGAATCAGCTGCTCGAGTTCGGACACATCATACCTACTAAACACAATGCGTTGTATGGATGCTGATGGTGGTGATTCTTTCTGGTATATCTCTGTGATCCATCTAACACCATCTCCTTCCGCTACAGTAGGTAATCTGTAAAATGACAATGGTAATTGAGATAAAAAGATGGACGGGTCATACAGGTTGGGTAATGGGTCAAAAGTGATCAATTTTAGTACGTGTTGAAACAGGCCTAGCTGGGTTTGCGTGACCTGCCAACACTTTTTGTCCGGTTATATATTATACGTATAAAATTATAAAAAAATTAAACCATTAACTATTACAGTATTTGAATTCACGATTAGGAGGTATGCACTACAAAATTTTGGGCAACTTTCGGCTTGTTTGACCCGTTGACATTTTTTTTTTAATTTGGCCTGTTTCAGATTAAAACATGACCCAAATCAACCAATACATATGTGCAACTGAAACAAAAAAACTTACTGCAATCTGATGGTGGGTGAGTTGTAAAACCCGGGCTTTCTGCTCACGACGGGTCTCCACTCAGAGTTGCTATCAGAATCCACAAACCTCTTAGCAATGTTATCACATGCATCAAGAACGCTACAAAGATTTGGAGACGCATCAACCACAAAACTTAATCGTGGTCTTCCAGCATGATCAACAAATCTTGTGCTTACTCCAAACCGTACTTTTAGTGCACCACAGTGGATCTGCAATGGAGCATCTCTGTGAAGTATTTGTATCTTTTGTGGCCCACGGAAATATGGGACTGCTGTTACAGTGACCGAGGGTATGGACACTTGATCTGGTTCAAGAAATTCATTGCTTTCGCTGATGATGTTAGACTGAGTGGCTGTAGATGGTTCTTCCTCCATAACATCATTTGATTGAAGGGGTTCGGTTTCTATATTGTCTACAAGTGGACCCAGGTCAAACGGGTTGGGTTGAGCCCGATTCGGTTTAACTGGTTCTTGAGCTTGTTCTCCGGCACTAGAAGCAACTAGTGAGAAGATTGGATTGCTTAGCGGAGAAATCTGATTGTCGTCGTCGTCGTTTCTAGTAGATGAGGGTGGGCTAGTGCTCGGGCCGGGTCCATCTACATCAGTTCTTCCATTACTGCGGTTTCTGGTGATGGCATTTGGTGAAGCTGAACTATTTCCTGTTAATACATCTGGAAGGCTTGATTCCTACATGAGGGTTAGATAGGTCATTTTACAGCATGTTTGTTAAAAATGCAACTCTAGGAATGTAGGAAACAGTGAAAATTTACCAAGAACAGAACAGTTGCACAATACTTGAGAACTTCAAGATTCATTCGAACATCGTCCAAACTCCTGAAAAAATTTTGTTGAATAAAAGTCAAAAGTCAAATCCAAATGGCAATGCAAATCTTTCTTCAAATTATGACATGCGATTGTGAGACATCCAAAATGAATAATAACAAAAAAAAAAGGCAACTTATATCTTAAACATTCATATATCTCAGATCAGAATTCTCAGCTACCACAAAGAACATCGATATCACAAATGGAACCGATAAAGATGTCATTTTTAAAAGGAGGGGCGCGTACAATATAGAACCAATCCTAAGTAAAGAAAAATGAAAACCATAGAAAGTAACAAGGTTTATAGTTCAATAAATATATAGTGGGAGCTTGGTTTTAAAAAAAAGGTGAGGCACTACGAGTTATTTTGGTGCTAAAAGCTTAAGCACGAGGTTAGAGCTTCACGTATGTACAACCAAAAACTTACATCTTTTCAACTCTTTTACATATCAGCCTTTTTTATTTAAGTAAATCATTTATAATTTCTTCATCCTTTTGGTAGTTTTTACTTATCAGTATCAGCCTCCTAAAGACTGACCAATTTTGACCCATAAGTGCATGAGTCACAACTCAAAGGCCATGGCGTTTTCCAAATCACCTCGCCCATGAGGGACGCTTTTAAAACCAAGAGTAGGAGTAACAAAGCAAGACAGTTACGCGAGCACACAACCATCTGATGTATCATAGTTAAAGCTATATCGTTATAGCAATAGTTATGTCATATATGTATTTACGCAGTCCTTTGCCTAAAATTGGTTCTTGGTTGAACAACCATTACGTAACAACGACCCACTATAAAAAGTGATTATATCTACCATAGGTACTACACATTTTAGTTGGTAAAATAAAACCACCCTTACCGATGCGATTGCTTCCCAAGCCCAAAATAATTCGCCAGAGTGGCCATCTGAACATGAAGAGGATCAATAATTAGCATAGCCATGAACACATGGTACAAAACTGATTTATAGAGATTAATATAAGCCATATAATGTGATCCAAACTAAACAAAAAAAAAAAACAAATTTTGAGTTGTCATATACAAGCTATTTAATAAAAGGGTCGTGTAGGGTTGACTCGTTTAATTTAACGTGTGGTGTTTGGGTTCACATGTTTAACCCGTTTAATTAAATAGGTTGACCCGGTAACCCGTTTAACCCATTGTACAAGCCACTAACCCTATTTACACGTTACCAACTTGATTACTACCCGCCAACCCGTTTGTCATATTTAGATAAGCATGTTATACTTAGTGTTCAGGTTACACGGTTTTAAATGTTTTTTAAACGAATAAATATATCATGTTCCGGTTAACCAAGTCAGCTCGCAAACCTGAAACCCTAAACCCTATACGATCGACACCCCTAAATTCATACCTTCATGTTACCAGCTCTTCTCCCAAATGTCTGTGTCAACAAAGGCAGTGAATCAATCATTCCCTTGGGCTCTGGTGGCGGCCGATTGATCTGCGCAAACGCCTCCCTTAACCTCACGCAATCAAACCTAATTATATTATGACCCGCCCAAATCCTCCCTATAATCAAAACACATCAAACACCCAATTCAATTCAATTCAATTCAGTGTTGGAAAATCGGGATTAGTTGGTGATTAGTTGCTAGTCGGTTGGCCATTTATCAATTTTAAGGTAAACGATGAATTAATCACTAGTCGGCCTTAGTTGGCCAGAAATCGGCCATTCTGACTAGACTCCGGCCAAAAACCTGTAACTTCCGGCAAAATAATGGCCAAAACCTGTAAATTCTGGCTATTAATCTTGTATACTTAAAACTGGATCGAGAAGGGGTTAAAACGTATTTACATATAAAACTGTGTTTGTGTGTATGGTTATACATAGGGATGAGCACATAGAGCCGAATACCGATCCCGTCCCGTACCGAACCAATACCGAACCGAGGGTGTTCGGTATCGGTATCGGTACTCACATTTAGAGGTTTTCGGTTTCGGTATTATCGGTATCGGTACGAGATCGGTATGGTATCGGTATTTTAAGGTAAAATACCGATACCATACCGGTACCGTACCGATAACTTATACATACGGGGTTAGGTTCATTAGAAAACTATTAAAAACTTGAAAACTAAGAAAACTACTACCAACCAATCAAAAAAAAATTACTCTTCATTTCCTTTAATTATAAGTTTAATTATAAAGTTAAGTTGTAGAAACAGAAATAAAAATTAAATCAAAAAAATATAAGCTACATACATGTAGCTTTATGTAGCTTGTAAAGGTACACATTAACTACATATATGTAGTTCATGAACTAGTTATATGTAACTCGTCAATCGACATATATCTTTTTTATTCTTTGTAATTTCCACAATTTATTTATTTTTTTGAAAAGTATAAAAATAATGAAAAATAATGTTCAAAATAAAAAAAATAAAAAAAAACACTTTAATTTCCACAAATTACATTAACATAAAAAAAATGAAAAAAAATAATGTTTAAAACTGGTTTTCTAAAAACTTTCTAAAATTGAAAATTACATATAAAATCCCAATCCAATTAAACCCATTGCTAATGAACACCCCACCGGCCAGCTAACGCATAAGGATTCTTCCACGCATAATTCAATTCAAACATATAATAATTAACAACCATAAACACAAACCCAAATCCAAACAATTACCATGTAACATGTCAAACACCTTATCCGCCACATCAGCAAAAGCAGGCGCCGAAACGACGTCGTCAGCAGTAATACCGTTAGCACGAACAGATAACGTAGTAATGAGCGACAGATCATGTGGCCTCACCAACGTCTCGTAGCTTTCAAGCTCAATAACCTTTTTAGGACAAACCAAGATCGACCCGAATTCCAATATCGCATACCCCTGTCCGGGTCGGGTCGGGACCGTCGTCTCCAGGTCAAAGAAAGCTATCTCAGATCGATCTATCGTTGATGCCATGTTTCAAAATGATAATATTATATTATTATTGTATGTGGAATTTGATGGAATTGGCGGGAAAAAAGGGTATAGATTTTGATGGGTTTTTGTGGAAATTAAGGTATGTGAATGAATAGGGGTTTAGTTTTATAGGTGTGGATAAAGCATATGGAGTATTATTATATTATTATTTAACTTTAAAAAGAGGTTTTGTTTTGGAAGAAGGATAATAATAAGAAGAAGAAACGTATGGTATTACTTTTGTACCCTTTGACAAGAAAATGGTATTCGAATAACTCATTACTTGTATGTATTGACAAATCACATATGTGAAGCAACTGGCTGGCTTTCTTCAGGTGTAAGTAATTGTTCTCGTAGGGGTATGTATAATGTTATCATTTATTTATTTATATTTATAAAACTTATTGAATCGTTCAATTGGAAAAAAAAGGTGATCGATTTGGTCGGTTTAAACGTGTAGAGTCTCGTTTATGATTTGGTTTTTAATGGCTTGACGGTTTACGATCTAGTTTGTAATTTTGAGACGTGGAACCAGTCGTGTAAAGCGAATAGTCTGTTTAACATTTGTTATTGTTTATTTACTAGATTTTGGCCACTGCGGATCACGCGTTTCTCAAAGTGGGATATATTAGATGAGGAACATGAGTTGATGACTTGATGGTAGTCAAGTTGGAAACATTGAACTATTTGGTTAATCCTTACAATCGATGACATCTATTACAAAGTTCCATACAAACCATGATATCTGTTATCAAGTGAGGCATGTCAACCTTCTATGTTACAGCTACAAAAGGTGGGCATTTTTCTTTAGGGACTATGAAATACCTGCCATTTGATGTAATGACTACAAAAAGAAAAGCTTAGGGGAAGTTAAGTTACAGTTTGATGGCTATATTGGATAGTAATTCAGAATGTTTTCACACTGTTCCCTGCGATTATGTTGAGTATACCCACCTGTCAATCCAACATCATCATCATCATCATACTCAGTTAATCCCACCTATAGCAAAGCTAAGGTAGGGTCTGAGGAGGGTAAGATGTAGACAGCCTTACCTCTACCCCTAAGAATAGAGAGGCTGCTTCCAGTGAGACCCCCGGCTCGATGTGGTTTGGTATCAAGCCTTGGACATAAGGCACAGAACACTTAGCAATCGGGACAAATCCGATCGGTGCATGTAACCCTTTGTCTTTTGGCTATCAACGCCACCACATGATGCATGATTAACCGTCCGTCGTTTTTAACGTTATTTTCACGAAATTAGTAAAATAACGTTAAAGTTAAAACTAGTGCAACTTAACTTTTGCCCCCCGATGGCCACACATATATACATTATATGCGCACACCGTAAGTGGGGCGTTCTGTCAATCCAACATAAAACTCAAAATATATTACCTTCAAGTTCAAGAACACAGATCTAACAGTGAATTCATGAATCTTATAGTGTTCTAACATTTTATGATGACACAGAACTAAATATATAGGGTCCAACTTTTTTGAAACTTAAAGATGATATTCCATGAAGAACTTGAATCACTGTTTAGAAATCAAAACAGAGAAAAATTTTCCTTTTTTAGCAGCATGAAAGATAGTCGATTCACATAGTTTGACCTTCTATTACACATTCAAAGAGCACAAAGTTCCCTAGTTTTGCCATAACAACAATGAAAGACTTACAGTTAATGTATGAAACTGGAAGAAAATAGGCTTACACCTAAAAAAAATGTTTCATCGATTTGACAACAATGTTTATAAGTTACAAAATTACAACTTATAATATAAAATTTATAATATGCCACATATACAAACAGTTCTAATATGTAAAATTTATAATATCCATACTATAAATTTATAATAGGCTACATACATAAACATGTTTTATTATTGTATTATGATTTGTATGCACAACCACAAAAGGCGACAATAAGGGTGTAATTTCATATAATGCGCGTATAGAGAACAACAGTAGTAACCCCTCAAATGTTATCTGGAAAATAGATTTTACCTTTAAACAATGGCTCTGCTCATGGATATGTTATTAAATTTGACATAACATCATCAATGCAAGGAGACATTAGTAGTATCTATTAGGATTAGACCAACAATTTATACTCAATTTAAAGTACCTTACATGTACCTCGGATGGTCGATATCTTCACAAACTAATCTGAGCGTGGGTACGGTTTCTTCAAGGACTTTGAGTAGAGTACACGATGCTAGTTTCAGCACTGACACAAAGTTCTGCCAACATTAAAAAATGAATGACTTGTGGCACCACTGGTTTCATTGTATTGGGGCTTATAGAATAAGCTTTGAACAGCCAGAGGAATACTACCTGAGGGCATATCATTATGCCAGCAGACATCAAATTCCAGTTCCACTAAATTTCCAACTAATGGAGCATTGAAGATACATAGAAAGTTCAAACAATAAGCTACCAGGGGAAAGAAAGGCAAGAAACCCAACAGCAGATGAAAACCGAAACATCAAGCAGTTGAGATCAAACTATCAAAGAACAATAAAACAATGATAAAAAAGGCAAATTGTTGATATCAAAGAACAATGAGCATACCTTCAATTGATAGCAAACGACACAACCACAAAGCAATGCGAAAACCTAAAGCACAAACAACAAATCGATGAAATTGAAGAGAGGAAAAACGAACAGTTCCACCTAATAAACAACAAATCAACAACTCATAGCAGAAAAAACATCACCTGAACGCCAGTGGGTTACGTACCTGGAATGTTGAAGATAACCGAGGTCGCTGAAAACTTTTTCGGAGAGCAGAGTAAATTGAGTATTGGAATTGGACGACCATATCTCTTTATCTGACTTGGTGGTGAATGAAGGTTATAGACGGTCGGTTCGACATGGTCGGAAAAGGCGTCGGCCACTAGAGCAGATGAGAAAACCTAAATAAAAGCAGAGGAACAAACGACGTAGCACAAACCATCATCGGCACCTCAACACCATCATGCACAAAGGATGAAATCGGCAACTACGTTGTTGGACGACGCTGTGAAGATGACGGTGATTGTGATTTCTAGGGAGAGAAAGAGAGAAGAGTCTGGAGGGGTGTGTAGTCAAGACAGAACACGTGGGTTAGTGATGTGTACAACTTAAGCATCAGCAGCTTGTACATATGGGTACATCAAGTAAGGGAATGGATATAAAGAAAACCCTTCTTATTTGGTAAACTCTAGAAACTCTGACTTCCCAATATTTTTTTTTTTGAAAAAAATAGGGCAAGTAATATATATGATTTTAAGCATTTTGGGCCAAAAAAAATTAAAAAAGCGCCGAGTATTTTTTTTTTTTTTAAAAAAATAAAAATTTGACTAACACATGTTAATCGCTAATAACAGGTGTTAACAATGTGTTAACTATATGTAAACAGTAGACGTTTTTTATTTTTAAAAAAAAAAACCGTTCGGCGCTTTTTCGATTTTTTTGGCTCAAAATGCTTAAAAAATGTATATTACATACCCTATTTTTTTCAAAAAAAAAAAAATGTTGGGAAGTCAGAGTTTCCAGAGTTTACCAAATAAGGAGGGTTTCCTCCATATACTTTACCCATCAAGTAATGCACAAATGGGTTACTAAATGTATATATTTATAATATAATTTACTAGTAGGAAACCCACGCAATGCGGCGGGAAAAGCTTTTTACAACTCGAAACTCGTTTTTTTGTTAGTCGAATCAAGTATGAAAATAGTCATTTTGGAGGGGAAATGAGTATTTTATCATGGTTTTCAATTTAGTCCAAAAAAATGTGGCTATATTACTCTGAATTTAATGCCCTACAACCCAAATTCGGTATGAAGTAATAATTAAGAAAAAATGGTAAACTCGTCTAAAACCAAAGCAAGGTAAAAACAACCTGAATTTGTAACAGTTATTTTTTAGTTTGCGCTTAAAACCAATCGAATAGACCTGTACACACCGCTAGTTTAACCATACATATTTTTTAGAATTATAGTATCACAATATCTTATTGAAATCACAAGGTATAAAAATAATCGCATAGTGTAGAGTTCATGACCAAAAATTATCAGATTATAAAGGAATCTGAATAGCAAATTAAGAGGGTATTCTTAGCTAATGTTAAAAAGAATTACAAGGGGAAAAAAGACACAATAAAAAATGAAAACAGGAAAGACAGAGACAACATTTTAAATGCATTCCTCTACAAACAAAAAACAAAAAATGACCAAATTGATGTTTGTGTAGATAATTAACCCCAACATTATTTTTGTTTATGCCTCCTTATTTCCTAAGAGTTGTAACCAACTCATAAACGAACTAACAAGTATCATTTGCAACTCTTAACTGTTTGGTTTCTGATTTGTAATATGAAAAATCCATGAGTATAAGCGTCCATAAATTGCATACAAAATAAAACATAACCATACATCAAGAAACTGTAACAAACACATGACAGAACTAACAAGGTTGCAATATGAACAGAAACATTGAGCATTCGGAATTTATTTAAAATCTAAACACTTAAGAGCGTAATGATATGATTCTAAACAAAAAAAAATAATACAAAAGTAATTATCACAAATTAAAGTCATGATAATAACTCGAAAGTACCAAATCAGCACTGAAGCATCTAACAATGCATCAACCCGAACCCAACTCCATAAAACCCACCAGATTCAAATGGTTAAAAAGAAAACCCACCAAAATCAAAGTACCAAAGCCCTATTTCAGCGTCCACAGATACACATTTCCCATAAATAATCAAATTTTTTAAGAACGTATGCAACTAATTTTGCAAAAATATTTAAAAAACCCCAACTTTAAGTGAATTAAAACAAGAAATATCATCTTTTTAATGATTAATCGACTATATCCACTCCCCTAAACCTCATTTTGTGTTTAGAAAAGTATCTATATGCAAAAAATTTAGAATGGTCATACCTTTAATTATTGGGTTGGAGCATAAGCATCGGCCAAATATCTCTCCAGTTTGACTTAATTATCTTTGTGACTTTGAATGACATAACTACCCTGAATCTAAGTATTCATAGATGGTAAGGGTATCATGTAAAACACGCATCTTTTATTCTCTCTCTCCAACAAGGAACACAAAATAAGTCTTTTTCCATTCTTTTAAATTATGGTTAATCTATAACGAGTCAATTATAGCTGAAACCGGAATTGGTCAGACGGGTACAAAGTAACCTAATTGTATGTTTAATGTTACAGGCTTGGGTTATTATTTAATAGAAAAAATTTGTAATCAAATTTAGCATGTTAACAATTTAAGAGGACAAAGAAAAAATTGTTTGTCGGTCAACATGACCTGTTCCCGTTCCAACCCTTAATAAAAACATCAACTTAGACATGTTTTGACCCCTAACCAACGTGCCCATATTCCACTTCTAGTTTCGAAGGACCAGGGGTTTGAAAGCTTATTATTTAGCCACCTCAAGATGCTCCTCCATTGCCACCTCTTTGCTCACTGCTTTTTGCTTCCCTGTCCTTCTTGTACGTTATAGTTCCTGTAGAAAACAATTAAAGGTCAACAATCAATACCAGTGTCAAACTTGTACTTGTGAATGCATAACAATTTATACTTTTATATGTAGTTATAGATCCTCATATATTAGATATGTCTATTCAAATTTTGGAAATGGAAGTGATTTGAATGATACTCAAAGTCAGAATGACATCTTATCAAGGTGGTTCATAGTGGACAATGTCGCTAGTACTCATAGAGAGGTATGTATGTAAATTGTAAAAATAGGTATGCAATATTGAATATGTACGTAAAAACAGGTATGAAATCTTGGCATTATGTGTTGGAAATTTAGTGAAAATGCTATTTTCACAAAATATAGGAAAATGAGTTTTTCCTAACTTTGGACTAAAATATATATTTGAAACAGATGTTTATTTTTCTTTGTGGGTTTATGTTCTATGTTGTGAGAGCTTCGCAACGAACCAAACCATGTCCAAAATGGAGCTAAGATGAATGAGATATCGATGCTCAAAGATTGGTGAATAATGCACTTGATGCTGAAATGAAACAAGTGGAACTTGTCCCACATAGGAGGAGTGATGATACCATGAGTGGTATATAAGAAAAAACACTCCTTCCTAATTGTTTCATGGGAGCTCACACTGTGGAACTCGCGAAGGGTGCGGAGCACCCCAACTCGCACACGCACTCGCACGCGCGTGGCGTGGGCGATGGGCGCAATGTGGCGCTTTGATGGCGCACTTCGCACACTCGCATCACCGCGAGCCGCTTGAGAGCCGCCTTAGTATTTTTGAACACAGGCTCGTGGTCCTTAGCATAGGATCAGTGGCAGGTGCGCGCGAGTACGAGCTGAGCACCAGGTTGCGCCCTGGCTGGTCTGCGCGGATGTTTCCGCGCAGGCGCTCGAGTTACGTAGAACGTAAAAGACGTTCTCCGCAGTAGCGCAGGTGGACGCGCGCGCGCGGACTCTCCAGCTCCCCAGCAGCATCAGATCAGAAGTGTAACTGTCCAGTCAAACAGTTTCGTCTGAAACTTTAAGAACGTAATAAATGCCATTGAAGACGTTCAATGACATTTATTTTCGTTTTTAATGCATTCCGAAACTGATGAAGCATTGGACTCCTATAAATACCAAGGAGACCCTTGGTTGGAGACACACCTTACACACACTGTTCTGTGAATCACCTCTCTTGTCTTCTCCAGCTATTTGTTCGAGTTCTTCTTGCTGTTTCAGGTACATTTCGGGTCAGAGCCAACTCCGGCAGCACTCTTGCTGTTCCGGCTGTTGTACCCTGGGAAACAAAACGAGTTTTGATAATAGACTCGGAATTTGTTTTAAGGGCCCCGTGTTCAACACGATCCTCAGCTTTTACATTTTTCTGCTTCTACTCATTTCTTGTATTTTGTTTCTTTAAGTTGTAATCGTATTTATTTTTCTGCATTCGTTTTCTTATTTAGTTGTAATCGTAATATTATTTGTATTTATTTTTTATATACGAGCGGTTCCTACATTATGAAAACTGCAAACATGTTGGTAGAACTAAAATATTCACACATTATCTAAGGTAAGGCATGCCAAATAAGAGCTAAACTATCATGTGTGTCTAATCAATCATATATTAAACCAAATCTCACGGATACATAGGATCCGTGAAGGAACTCGGTACAAAACTCACCAAAGAAATATTTTTCATAGCTCGATCGATTTAACACAAATGATATGGTTTCATGAAAATAAGATCATGTCTACATTATACTAAATTGTCACAGTAGCTCTTAGGCGTATCTCTAAACTACCAGATTTTCCTAAACTCCCACAACTCATACAACATGTTGCAAGCGACATTGCTGCCTACTGAATATGCATTTGAACAACAACATTGTTTAAGCTTGCTATTGATAATAGGATCTAATTAAGTTTACACATTAGTATAGATATTTTGTGTGTAAAACAAAGAAGTCCAAATGGTTAGTATTTAATAAGTAAAAAATTAAATATTAAAATATACCTAAGTCATGACAACACCATTAGGAGTCATCATTCCGTTACCCTTAAAACCACCTGATCAGCTAAAACAAACCAAGTATGCATTTGCTATCAGATCCACATCTATAATAAACCATAAAAACACTTACATCGAGTGGTCGACCTCCTTTTCTCCTCTCATATGTGTTCTCTCTATATCCCACACCAATTTGAGATCCACTGATTCTGTTTTTGGCGACCGAAACACGGGAGAGCAGAGCTTGCAAAAGAGAAGAATCAAGGTATAGTGGTTTTAGTGAAGAGATGAGAGAGAGTTTTTGTACATGAGGGTGTTTGATTTTTGATATTTACTTTGCAGATGAGAGACATAGAATGGGATGAGGATAGTTTGAATTTGAAGAGTTGTTCATCTTCACGTATTCAGGCTTTACAATAAAACTGTAAAACCCAATGTTTTAAAAACCGGTTTTTTAACCATATCGGATTGGACTCAGAAAGGGTTCAACTAGTTGAACCGGTTTATATCGGGCGGTTCAACCGGATTGACTAGCTAAACCTATAAATCTATAAAATACAACTTCAACTAAAAAATAATCTAATAGTACGTAATTTCATAATAAAAAATAATTAAAAAGTGAATATATAATTATAAAAAATCAAAGGCAGACAATTTTTCAACAAAATTCTTTTATATGAAAGGGTATAGTAGGTTTTTACCATTAGAAAGTTGAATGCATCCAAGTTTATGAATGTTTAAAAAATACAATTCATAATCATTGTGATCTTCATCAACAAAAGTATAACCATTTTTGTTTTTCTACAATCTTTAACAAGAAGTTTTAGTTACAATAATATAAATGTATTAAAATTACACAACATAAGTAACATATATAACAAGTAATTTTTTGTTTTACAAACCGGTTTATGCTCTTTCTCACCACAAATGTTATTTATATCATCACTATGGGCCGATAAAGTCCAAAGTTTAACCTTGTGCCGGTACCGGTATAGCGGTATAAACCGGTATACCGGAATTTACCGGCGGTTCAAATCCTTTACCGTTTTTCCAAAATACCGGATTGATTCGTGCCGGCCAAGACACCGGTAGGCGGTATAACCGGTTTAACCGGCCGGTATAAACCGGTTTTTAAAACATTGGTAAAACCTCCTTCTAGACGCAATTTCATAGTGTAAGTGGTTAGACACTAAAAAAAACTTTAATATATGCATTAGTACCTTAAGCAATTATGTTTGTATTATTTAAAATTTAAGAAGTCCTTATCTCATGCATTATAATAATAGTATAGATAAAATGCAATGATTACTTGTACATAAGGCATTCTTTCTCGTACATTTCAATACACACATTGGTATTTACTACGACAAACAGCGAAACGTCGACAAAAATGAGCCGGCCGTCATGGTATTTTCAAATGTTTTTAAAATATAATGGTTTTAAAGTTATAATATAATTAAATAAAAGAATTGTAATTTTGTAGGGGAGATGAGAAAAATGTAACTACTAACTAAAAATTAGGGAATTAAAGTGTAAATAAGATATGGTATTAAAGTGTAAATAATGTATGAATGACTATTTTACCCTCATTTTAGGGTTATTAATGAAAAATTAGTTCTTAACTTTTGGGTATCTTAAAATACCCCTCCCTCATGCATTATAATATAGTATAGATTATTCAGAAATATAAGTTGTATGCATATAACATATTCACGAACAATCATTATCATTTGTCTTGAATTTAATAAAAAACAAATTTTTTATACGGACAATTTTTTTTGTCTAAAACTGGCAAGCGGAACCATCAAACCGTTAAAATGTGACAAACCCAACCAACATAGTGTGACCCGTCGATTTCCTAGGTCAAGATCTATACACGCCCTTAAACTATGTCATTTTTATTAGTGCATTAGACATTATTACATTAACTAGTTTCTGAAATGAACTCTGCTAGATTGAGGTGTCAAATAGTGAAGCCAACAATAGTGGCGAAGCTTGACCCGAAGGTTCGGGGGGTCGAAAGTCACCGGGGGGTCGAAAGTCATTAGTTTCGGGGGGTCGAAACCCTATATTTCAAATTTTTCTATACGAATACTATATAATCGGAACTTTTGCGCGAAAATCCGGGGGGGTCGGCCGCCCCTCCCCGCCCCAGCTATGTTGCGCCACTACCAACAACACACTTCTGAATGCTCTGTCACGTTCACATCATTGGGATACAAGTGTATTTAAAATCAAAAACGCTGAGAATTCAAGTACAACAACACTTGTAGATTTGATCTCAATAATAAAAAAGTATGATCAGGATGACAAGAAGAAGGTTTAAAATGTTGTTGCCGCTTTGCCAAGTTACATATCTACTACAACTTCTACACCCGCTCCTGTTGTTTCAGTACCTGTTCGGTATCAGGTTCCCGTGCAGGTACGACGTATCAATCATGCATTATATGATGTATTTTCTGATCTATGTTCTGATGCTTGTGCGATATAACACTGAATTAGTAAGAGAAAATGATGAGCTAAAAGGAAAAATCTAATGTCTTAATAGTCAATAGAGTTACTATTGACTATAAGAATGACCTTAGTAACAAAACCTGTGTAATTATGCATCATAAGAAACTAATAGAGTTACTAACTGCTAAATTAAAATCATTAAAATCAAAATTTGCAAATGCTGATTTCAATTTTAAAAAAAAATTGATGGATCTAGTGAGCTTGTTGAAAAGATGATCAACACCCAACTAAAATTTAAGGAAAACAAGGATGTTGGTTTGGGGTATGTTGAAATATCTCCTCCATACAATCATAATTATGTTGGTCTTCCAATAACTGAGGATGAGATAGAGAGGGAAGCAAAGATGGAATATGGGAAGATGGAATATGGGAAGGGGTTGGTAGTTGAACACGCAAAAAGTGTTCCCACAAAGATAACAGAACCAAGGGGTACAAGGGTAACTCAAAAAGAAACAACAAAATTGTCACTCCACTTAGCTCAGTACCAAAAACTGTTTTTGTTAAGCCGGAAAGTTTTTCAGAACACATAAAACCAATAAACCAAGAAACTACTGAGTCTAAAGAATCAGAACCCCCTGTAAGTCCGTCACACTCAACTGCTTCTTGTGAATCAATTGAATCTGTTTTGTTTCAAAATTTAGCTAAATCTTTGAAATCAGTTGAGTCTGCTAGTCCAGTAGAATCAACTGAACCACTTAAATCTTAATGTTAATCAAATGTTTTAGCAAAATCTAAAACTGTCGGAGTTAGAACCATCAAGGAAGTAGCTACTAACTTTGAATGTGTGAACAAGTTTGATGCTTCTACTTCATGTGCAGAAACAATTGTAATTGAAGAGTGGACTGAAGAAGGTGAATAATGTTTTAATTTTAATGACAGAAACATAAAACAATTTCTGATTCTTCTGTTAAAAGTGATGTCAAAGAACCTACTGCGACTGCTTGTGCTAAAATTTCTAAGTTATCAAGCACCGCATGTCCTTATGTGCCAAAGAATCTCTTGAAACTAGGAGTAGATGGCACATTTGAGAAATATGTGACACAAAAACCTGTTTACAAAATGAAAAATGTTTTCAGAAAAATAGAGAACATACTTGTTCTAACTCTTATTAACAGGTTCATGTCACACAAAGAAGGGCACAGAAACAACCAACTACACAAGGGAAAACTTGTCTTCATAAATCATTAGTCGGACGGACAAGGAACCGGTTGTTGGACAGGTCCGGGTCATGATGGGTTGAACCGGTCATGCAGTGGACCGGTGGTCCGGTGGTCGGATCGAGAAATTGGCCGGTCGGACCGGTTAAAAGAGGGTCAAACCGGGAATCTTATAATTTTCTTGGAATGTTTTGAGTGTTTTGCTGGTTTGTTGAACCGGTCGGACCAGTGACCCAGTGAGGGGTCCGGTTCTGAAAACATTGGGCACAACTTATTGCCAATTTACCCACCATCTTGCGATAAGTTACCTTTTTATTGTGGAATAATACGAATCTTGAATAAAAAAATATAATATAAAAAGCCAGTTTAAATTAAATTATTAACAACTAATTTAGGTTTAAAAAAAAAAAAAAAAGAACCAACAAATATTAAGAACTACATGTCTACATAACATAAACAAAACATGATATAAAAACTTTAGGGACAACTTGTGCTCAAGTCTTGGATCAACAATAATCAACATAACATCCAATGAATCTTGTTCATGGAAGAAATCCAATTCGAATTACTTGTTCAACAATGAAGATTGCATCCATCTATACTAATACTAACACAAACACAACCCACCCTTTATACTTTACAACAATATCTTCACCCACAACATCATCATCTTATCAATCAAACATAGCATACAAAATCCTAAACTCCCAATCTCCAACAGAAGCCCTTAACATATACTACACATCTTCCAATCACACAGACCCCACCAAGACCCTTAACCTTCATTCAGCTGCTATCCATTTCTTAACTAACCAAAGACTGTTCTTGCAGGCAAGGTGTTTGATAAAATGCCTCATAGAAACTTTACATAAAACTTGCACACCAAGTAGAGTTTGTGCATTACTGTTCCATTCCCTTGATCAAACCCAGTTCAGTACACCCAAAAGTAAAGTGTTTGGAGTGTTGGTTATTGCGTTAACTGAATTGGGATTTGTCGATGAGGCGTATTGGGTGATCAAGAAAGTCGAAGAGTTGGTTGATGGGCATGTTTGTAATAGGGTTTTAGATGGGTTTTTGAAGATGGGTCGGTTTGGATTAATGTGGGAAGTTTATAAATATATTAGTTGTCGTGGGATGTTGCCCGGTGTGGTGATGTATGGGATATTGATCGACGGTTGTTGTCGTGTAGGCGATGTTGAGAAAGCGTTAAACATGTTTGGTGAAATGGTTGAGAGAGGAGTGAGACCGACGGTTGTGGTTTATACGACGATAATTCGTGGGCTTTGCTCTGAAGGGAGGATGTTGGAAGCCGAAAGCGTGTTTGGAGGTATGAACAAAGCTGGGGTGGGACCGGATTTGTATACATATAATGCGTTGTTGGATGGTTATTGTAAGATGGCTAATGTTGATAAAGCGCTTGGCTTTTACAGAGAAATGTTGCTTACAGGCGTGAGGCCTAATTTTGTGACGTTTGGTATCCTTGTCGATATGTTTCGTAAGATGAATGGAATGCTAGCTGCCGAAAGCTGTTTTGCGCAGATGGTGAAGTTTGGTGAGGTTGCTAATTTGTATGTGTATAATTGTTTGATTGACGGGTACTGCAAGGAGGGGAATCTTGCTGCAGGGATTAGTTTGTTATCGGAGATGGATATGTTGGGTATTGCGAATGATGTTTATACTTATTGTATACTTATAAATGGTCATTGCAATATGGGTAGGTTGAAAGAGGCGGATGATTTGTTTAGGGAAATGAGTAGAAAGGGAGTCGTTGCGAATTCAGCAGTGTACAATGCACTGATCAACGGGTATGCGAAAAGTGGAAACATGGCGAAAGCTCTGGAGTTGTGTGGTCAAATGGTGGTTAACGGTGTGGAGGTTAATATTATTACTTATTCTACGTTAATAGATGGTTACTGTAAGGTAAAAGATATGAAATCTGCGATGGGTTTGTACACAGAAATGGTGATTAAAGGTCTTGTGCCTGATATTGTCGCGTATACAGCTTTAATTGATGGACATTTTAAGGATTGTAACACGAAAGCAGCCTTACGTGTCTATAAGGAGATGACTGAAGCGGGTGTGACTCCTAATGTTTTCACTCTTAGTTGTTTAATTGATGGATTATGCAAAGATGGTTTAGTTAACGATGCTATCAAGATCTTCTTGGATAATGGCGATTGCTCCCCAAATAACGTTCTTTACACGTCACTAATTCATGGACTTTGCAACGACGGGCAAATTTTCAAAGCCAGCAAGTTTTTTGCAGATATGAGAAGTGTCGGTTTGAAGGCGGACATGGAGCTTTATGCTGTCATTACACAATGGCATTTTAAAGCAAAGCATATTCATAATGTGATGATGTTACATGCCGACATGCTGAAGATGGGTTTGGTCCCAAATGATATCATTTATGGTGTTTTTGCTAGAGGGTATCGAGAAATCGGAGATTACAAATCAGCATTCAGGTGTTCTGATGATCTTCTACACACAAGTGTGCAAGTTTAATGTTCTTTTTTTTTCAGGTAAAAAATAGAAATTACACCAAAATTGGTTACATTTTTATGTTGTTAACCCAGCACATGTCTTTGCGGTTTTGTTTGGCTGCATACTAACTTAGTTACCATTTGGACAGCGGAACAGTATTGTTGTATAATCTTACTTTTTGCAGAGTTTGAGCATAAAATGGTGTTTCTTATCTTGCATTTTTAAGGTTTAAAACTAAGATTTGCTAGAAATAAATAGCTCAAAAGGTTAAAAAAATCAATATATTGAGAATTTGAGATTCAACTACAACTTTTGGACTTCAGTACACTAATCTATGCACACATGTTACACAGATACCATATGTATCTTCTATATGGAGACTCTATCCATCACCTTTATACGTGTGTCACAACATGAAGCGCGCAATACAGTTTTCGCTACAGAATCCTTCCTATTGTCTGCAAAATGTGACATTTCATTTCATTTTTAACTTGAGATCTCATAAGTTGTGTAACATATTCAAATAATGAATCAAACCACAAAGATTAAAAATATTAATTACTGATAACAAGAAAGTGTCTACATTGAGATTACCAATGTTGGAATGACATCTTACTTGAATAAATCCAGCTGAGCTCGAGAAGTATATTATTAACTATCTGCTGCTGGTCTAGTGCTGGTTTTAATACCTTTTATCGCTGTTAAAAAACATCCAATTGTGAATTGCATAGAGAAATGGGTCAAACAAGTTTAAAGAATTGTATTTAAGTTTACTACTACAGGTAAAATAGAGCTGACAAAACAGGCGGAAACAGGCAGGCTGGGCAAGGGTGAAATTGGTCGATTTTGGTACGGTAATTAATGTTTCAAGGATTATGTAACAAAATATCAAAATTAGTCTCAAACTTTGAAAATTGAATATATGATAGAAGGTTAACTCTTGGTGACCTCCAAGTTCCAACCCGTTTCCCTTTGAATATTTTTTTATTCGCCACCCAAATCGACCCGTTCAATTGCCACCGCGTCTTGTGAAGAGTGGAGTCCTTACCTTCAGCATAATCTTTTGCTCCAAAGACAGCAGAACCCGCAACCAATGCATTAGCCCCAGCTTCAATAACCTTGTATGCATTATTGGGACCAACTCCACCATCTACTTCAATCCATGGGTTCACACCCTGTGGAATAAAGATAAAATAATGTCATTGTGAGTGTTAGAAAGTGGTACCTGGAGCCAGACACAGAGAGTTTTAGAGTTCCCATGGAAACACACACACATATGGCCCGTAACAGACCCTGAAGGACCCAGTGGGACAACTGGTCACGTGGTCTATTACAAGCCCCAGGTGGACCTTTGGGATTCTTGAATGAAAAACACAAACGGATCCAAAAACAGAACATGAACATCACGGGTGGCAAAATGGGTGGTTGGATAATGGGTCAAAATTGGTGATTTTAAAACGGGTGGGGTCAACCAGTGAACAAGTTTTTGTCTTGTCTTTTCTTGAACTTCATAAACAATTAATGTTCTATATATGGTTAATAAAACATTGTTTCAATGATAATCTAGTTTTCTTGATAGGATCATGTCAGAGGTTTTATACATTGTGGATACAGTTCGGGTGATTTTTGACCCGTTTGTCAAGAGGTTGATTGGAGGCCAAAAATCCCTCAGTAAATTGTGTTTCAGCTACGAATTACATTAGTTTTTGAACATAAAACTGAGAATATACCACCACACCTTCTCGATACACATTCTTCTCAAGTCTGATATCTTCTTCACTTGACTTTCAATAAAGCTTTGCCCACCAAATCCCGGATTTACAGACATAATCAAGACCAGATCAACCACTGTTGAACAGAAATATAAAAATAATTCAATAATCTGATAATCTCATCCACATATGACTAAACAAAGGAGATCTTTCAACATTGCTATATATAACATGAGAACTAGAATTTAACCTAGCCTGAATATTCTGTAGCAAAAGAAGAGGTATATTCGACCCATTTACCTCAAGTCCTCAACATTGGTTGATTCAGGTTATATTTTACCTCTAGTGGGTCAAATGGGTAGAATGGTTCAAAAAAACAATGCTTTGCAACCTCTTAACTCGCTTAATTAAAAAAAAAACATATTAGTATCTAGGTAGTTAAAGGCTCAAGGCGAAAAGGGTGAGTCACCGAGGCGCAAGGCGCTTAAAAGGCACATGCACGAGACAAGCAAGGCTTACGTGTATTCCAGGTCATTTTAGCCGTTTCAGTCCCGATTTAGACAGGGTTTTATTTATTCCTGGTTCAAACAGGTTTTTCCAATTGTTCAATGCTCCTTGCTGTACTCAAGGAGATTGGCAGGTTGAGTGTCGCCTCACCCGGGCACCTAGGTGGACGCTAGTATTTTAACAATAGAGGTTCCATAATCATATTCGATACATTATCTATTTACAATATTCAAGAAAAAGGAAAGCAAAATTTCACAGTCCAACGCAACCGACCCATCACCCAACCCACCTAACACGCCCACTGCTAAAATGTTGTAGATCAAAGAAACATTTACTGAAACCTAGCTTCACATGAGTAAGCAAACTAAATAGGGAAAATAGGATAAATTACCGTCTAGGACATATTCTATTGTTGTTAATGGTGTTCCAGGATTCAAGACTACTCCAGCTTTTGCTCCAAGACTTTTAATCTGAAACAAAAGAAACAAATAGTTAGCTTGCTTACTATAGATTTGTAAATAGCTCTTCAGAAGAAGAAAAAATATGAAAACCACAAATAAAAGAAACAAATAAGCAGATATACATAAAAATCTCACTTGATTGAGAGTACGGTGTAAATGAATGGTCGAAGATTGCTCGCAATGGACACTGACTATGTCAGCTCCAGCTTTAATAAAGTCTGGCACTCGTTGTTCAGGTTCTACAATCATCTGTCAAGTTTTATAATTCTCGTCAACGTGATAAAAATATCTATGAAATATTATTTGCAAAGAATTACCAAATGCACATCCAACGGGAGCTCTGTCACAGGGCGCAATGCATCCACAACAAGGGGTCCAATTGTTATATTGGGAACAAATCGGCCATCCATTACGTCAACATGAATCCAGTCACAACCAGCAAGCTCAACTGCTTTCACCTATACATAAAAACACATTATACAGAAAAGTAACAACATCACTCTTTGTATTATGTACATCAAACTAAACTGAGTAGATCAAACTTAGGGATGGCAAACGACCTCAAACCTAAACACGAAACATTCGGAACAGCTATTCGGTATGGGACTGGGTATGGAGTCGGTTCTAAAATTTTTCATAGGCATGAGAATAATACAAGTGATACCCAGCTCGATTACTCAAAACATTCATACCCATTTACACGAATCATACCCGTAATCATTTTCTTTTGTCATTGATAATAAAATAATCTATCAATCACTACTTTTTAGTTTTTATAATCTCCTTGGGTAAGAAATCTATAAAAACTAAAATAGTAATAAAAATACATTTAGGAATACCAATGGGTGGTTTTTAACAAACTAACAGGTAGGGGTGTTCATCGGTTCGGTTTACGGTTTATTTGGTTTATTCGATTCGGTTTATTCGGTTTTCAAAATTTTGTACCCCAAACCAAAAACCAAACCAAACCAAACCAAATTAGGAATATGAAAACCAAACCAAATTCAACCAAATTGAATTCGGTTCGGTTTCGGTTTAAAACCAAACAAACCAAATTCAACCAAACAAACCAAATTGAAACGAAGTTTTTCTTTCTCTAACTTATATACCTATATGTTCCAAAATCCGAAAAGAAAGCTTGCAATAAATATAAACCAAAAAATCAATCCATGCAAACAGAAACATCATAAAAATTAGAAATAGTAAAATGAACCTTAGTTTACTAGTTTATACTCAGATTATTACCTCTATAAATTGGTGGGCTTTATTTATTTTTGGTTGGGTTTGATATTTTGGGCTTATATATTATATATGAGTTATTAAATATTATTATTTTTATTTAATAGTTAATTATTTTACCGGTTTATTCGGTTATCCAAATAAACCAAATAAAAACAAATGTAGAACCAAAAACCAAACCAAACACCGAATAAGCAATTCGGTTTCGGTTAAAACCAAACCAAACACCAAATTCGTTGTTCGGATTGGTTTTTTCGGTTACGGTTACGGTTTGGTTTTCGGTTTTTATTTGGTTTGCGGTTTTTCTGAACACCCCTACTAACAGGTATACCCGATACCCGACCAGTCCCAACCAGGCATGGGACTGGGATTACCTAAACCATCCCATTGCCATCCCTAATCAATCTCCTTATACTCAACAGCAATCATGAACACATAAAAATACCTGTTCACCCAACTTAGAGAAATTTGCAGAGAGAATCGACGGAGAAACGATAACATCACTCTTCGAAAACTTATCAACCCGCGCACTAGCCTTCACAATGGTTCTAATAGCTCTCCTAAATTCATAAACTTGAAAATCAAAAAATACTACAACAGAAACTTTAACTGCATTCAAATTACCTCCATATTCATGAAACTCTTTACATATTAACCAATGAGCATTTAAACAATCAAAAGATATCTAAAAACAAAACCCTTTCAAGATTTAAACAAGTTGCATTCAAAATTAAACAAATATCATCAAGAACTTGATCAAAATCAAGAAAATTTTAAAAAATGAAGCCATACCTTGAGCAAGTGAGTGATTTAAGCTGAGAGAGAGAAGGCAACACAAACCCATTAATCTGTGATTGAAATAGTGTTGATGAACCCAAAGAAGCAGTTGCCATTGTTTTTTTTTTTTTTTTTGGATTTTTTGAGTGGGGCTTTTTAACAAACAGTTGGTGGGTGTAAGTTAAAAGGGTGTAAAGATTTGTAGATTAATATTTTGGGTTGTCGGAAAAAAAAAAGTAGTAAAGGTTTTATCTGCAAGGAGGGGTTATTGGCTAATACGCCCCTCTGTTGTCGTAAAAAGACAGGCTGTTGACTCCATTCGAATGCCTCAACAAACAACAAGAATATATTTATTTATTTTTAACAGCTCTCGGTCAGGACTATACAAGGCCAAAGTTTGGTCAACGCGGGATTCGAACCTAAGCACCTTCTAAGGAGTAAACCCCCTACCTCCACGACTCCACCACCACTAGGTTGTGACTTCATTAGTAACAAGAATATATTTATTACCTGTAAATGACTATAATAATAGAATTAGAACTCATTTCAATAATTTAACTAGGTTGTTTTAAATAATAAGAAAAAGATTATGAAACAAACTGCTGATAACATACAACAATAGTATCTAGTAATTCTCACAAATAGTAAAACTATTGGTAATGTTTGGGGAGCGTGGGATGTAGCCAGACCTTACCCCATCCTTAGGAGTAGAGAGGTTACTTCCAGAAAGACCCCCTGGCTCTAGACAGAATAAACTGGAGTCTGTATATATATATATAAATAAAGTTACCAATTATCAAGTAAGTACTAACAGGTAACATAGCAGGCAAAGAGATAGATATAACATGCTAGGTAACATATATGCAAGCAAAAATCACAAACACATACCAAGTCCAACTACAAATGAACACCCCCGAAAAATCCTTAACATTAATTCTACTTATTCACAACTCCTATCCTGGACCATGTCATCAGAGAGGTGCAACTCTATTAAATCTTGCCTAATACGCTCATCCCAAGTCAACTTGGGTCTATTTCTACGCCTCCTCCCCTTGATAGTGAGCGTTTCCACTACACTAATTGGCACTGTCGATTGCCTCCGCTTCACATGATCAAACCATCTCAATCCCCCGTCCTTTACCTTGTTTGAGATACTAGCCAACCCTAATTATTCCCTAACCAGTTCATTTCTTATTCGGTCTAGCCTTGTGTACCTATACATCCACCGGAGCATCCTCATTTCTATTACTTCGACATATAAAATGTAAAATATTTATTAAGATGTGTGATTTTGATTTCCTTCGTACTTAATTTTCATTTAATTATTACTTATTTCCTTAATGTGTAACTTTTAATGCCTAATTTTGACAACGTTATTTAGCTTGATAACAAATCGTGATCTGAAAATCAAGTGTCTTTGGTGCATTCGCAATAAACTTGTATCCTGGGAGTACGTTTTGAGAAATTGTTACGTTTAGTAGTTCAAGGCTTTTTTTTTTTTTGAGTGACGTAAACTGTTGGGACTAAAATTTTTTAATGCGTAAAAAGTCGTGATCAAAATCGTAGTAGATACATATCACATGAACTATCCGTGTGATTAATTCAAAAATTTATTAAACCATCACTTAATATCTCTAGCAAATACAAGTTCGTTAAACAATTTAGACGTTCAACAAAGGGTTGAGGGAGGCCCTGGGGTATATGTTGCTACAAACAATCTCCATAATATCAGCTACACAAAGCAACGGGCCAACACTTTTTGGCCTCGCCACTTCGAGAAAGAGCTTTCACTCTATGACCCGATTCTAGCATGAGAATAAGTATCGTTTTAATTGGGACAACTTCAAAAGAGGGAATTAATTCTTTGTGGAAGTGGTGCTTCTGCCAGAAAAAAAATGAAACCATCATACGAGTCTACGAGATGTCCCATCACCCTTTTCCTACCTGTATCAACGACTCCTTTGCCTATAGGTTATAGTATGTTTATGTCGTTAGTAAGATCTAGTAAGATCTTGTATTTAGTGCGTCGTAGATAGTTATACTCATGTCATATTAAATAATCATGTATCATTCATCTGAAATCACTGTCAAAAAAAAAAAAAAAAAAAAAAAAAAAGAAAAAAAGACTGTCGAGGTACAAAGTCTGCCATGACTCCAGACTTTTAGTACAACCTTTTAAAGATGAGATCCACCAATCCGGTCATAGTAGTTCCGCTAAGCTCACCAATCCAACCTTAGTGATCCGGACACCCCTGTCCGGATGCAGCGTTATATCAGCGTTACATCAATATGGCTTACCACTTCATTACATTTTTTTTTGCTGCAATACACACAAGTACTACTCAATAGACATACATACATATTATGCCACACACCACACTATAACCTTAGTCAACATTTAATCTGTATACATCAATATACAATACAACTCTACAGCAGCAACCCAATGTATACTTGGGTATGGAGCAACAGCAACAGCAACACTGGCTGCAGCAACCCGACTACCCTGATACAGCCTTGGATGTGATCGCGACTCCATGACGAGTGGCAAGCAGTAATTCGTTCATTCGCGCAATCTGATGTAGCAAATGATTAATCCTCTACAAACCCACAAATAAAATCATAAGCAATCACATAAAATCCCAGTTTAAATTAAAATGTAATGCACTTAACAGGTATAATAAAATCATGCTACTTCTGCTAGACATTTCATCAAACACTTGGTATGCAATATACATATCAATCTCCAAATCATATAACCCACCTCATCTTTTTCCTTAATAATACTCAGAAGACCATTAATAGTCTCTTCCCGTCTCCGACGCCGGCGCCTGAGACGTAACCTGAAATAAAACAGTAGCAGCAAGACCGTCGATCCGATTAGAGGAAAACTGAATAAACGATACAAACCATTTCTAATCATAGAATATTTACATATACTGGGTTTTGGTTCTTCTTCTTCATCATCTGCCATTGTTGAGTGGAGGAAGGTTGTGATGGAGTTTGTAGACCACTCTTCTTTAGGATGTGGTTTGTTTAGTTTTTAAGAATATTATTGTATGGGTGACCTTTAACTCTTTAAGTTGAATAATTTGTCATTTGTTGTAAAACAACGGCCTATTAGTGACCAACATACAAAATATTAGAATTATGAACAAAGCTTAGAGGAAGATATAGAGAGAGATAAAATAGAAACATCTTATTCATTGAGTATATCATAACAACTACATGAAGTCTCTATTTATAGGGACTTAACATTAAAGAAAGGGTAATGACTAGATGGAGGTTTTGTATGTGGAGAGTCACCACATTAAGATGCATTCATAACACTCCCCCTTGACTATCCACATCATGAAATAATATACTATAAATTATTCTTTTAATACGCTTAGTGATGCTGCCTCATTAAAAACCTTGCTAGGAAAACCCAGTGGGAAAAAAACCATAGCTAAGGGAAAAAGAGTGCAGCGCGTATTAACTCCTACCGATACTTCTGGATCAGTTGAGTTGACTCGTTAAAAACATTATTAAGAAAACACGGTCGGACAAAACTGAGTGAAGGAAAAAATAGTGCACCGCTTCTAATACTCCCCCTCATTTTAATATGTATCTTTCGAATGACTGTGTCGATCTTCTACGAAAGTTGCTCAAAACTTTTTGTAGCCAATGAATTGGGTCTTGATCTCTTTATGTACGATTCTTTAAACAAAGCAATGATGTATGATCTTCATGTCAGACTTCTAGTGACCCTTCTTGTATATTCGTGCCATGAAATAAACGAGTGTGTTGTGTTACATTCCCTGTATTAATAACACTAACCAAACCCTTTTTTTACAGGTTAGTAGTGTTACATTCCCTGCATAAAAAAAACTAGCCAACTCCTTTTTTACGGGTTAGTAAAATGCAAACTCATATTTTTTCATACCTTGAGAGTATCAAAATATTTGATTTTAAATCATTTCAATGTCTCCTTACTGGAAGCAAACTATATATCTACTGATAATCGTTATTCAGAATAATTTCATTTTATACCGAATGTTTTAACAATCTCTAACTTGCTTAGAGATTGACCTTCAGATATTAAAATGTCCCAACATCTTTTGGATGTAACTTGACAAAAATATGGTTAACAAATGCTCAACTTGCATATCATCTCGTCAGGACATATGATAATACGATCAACATATCCTATAAGCACATGAACGAGTACATCATATTCATATCTCTTTTCTTTGAGATAACTACCCTGTTAATTATACTATGTTTAACTCCGACTATTTTAGTCCGTACTTAGAAATTGTTAACTTCATATAACATATTTCTCGAGCTTTTAGTCTCAATGCCTCTTGCATTTACAATCGGTCATGGACTTCCTTCCATGTTAACCAATCATGTACGTTAATGAGCTCTTCGAGAGTTTTGTCGCATAAAGCATATTGTTTTCCATATCATATTCAAAGAACTCGTTACCTGTTTCACTTCCATTTCGTATTATACCATCTTACATACTTTATAATCACCATATGCTTATTATTGCATAAGAATTACATCCTTAAGATGATTGCTTTTAAGCGCTATAGTGCCTCATGGGACTTATCATGAGTTCGTATTATATTTAAATTTATCAATGCATACAACATATATAATGTATTTGGATCCAAATATGTATACAACAGTTACATCGTTCTCGAGAACTTGATTTATATGATTTTGAAAACTTAAATCCTTCAGGGATTTCATGTAAAATTCATTATCATATATTTAAGATATCATAATATTCATTAGACGCATATCAATTCTCTCTTATATTACCAGATTCCAACATTGTTGCATCCACCACAAGAGAATTTTCTCCTCATAATTTTTCTTGAGTCTTTACGAAAAACTCGTGCCAAAATTGTGCCTTATATTTCATAATGTCACTTTTCTCATTATGATCCTGCACAAAGGCTCATTTGTATACAACACATTTTATAACTTTTAGTTGTATGGACCATTTATCCAAAACTTCTAGGTTCATGAGAGATTTCAATTCTGCTTTACTTGCGTCTTTCAATATTGGCCAATCATTTCACATTTCATTTATCGGCAAATCTTAGTTCATGATCCTCATCATTTTCATTATTTCAAGCGCTATATTTATACAAAATTATCATCCACGTCGATTTTGTTTCGATTCCATATATTTCTAGACATGATATAATTTACTGAGATCTCTTTACTTTCAGGTACCTGAGGTTCTTTTGGAACCATCATGTCTAATGTCTCTTCAAGAGACCCTTTACTATACCTCGACCCGACCATTTTCATTACCTGCTCCATTTTCGAGGATTTTTATTCTTGGAACCGACTAGTCTACCACGCCTCAGGCATGCCATAGACTTATCACCAATGTATGGTTGTCCTTTCTGGGACACTAATTCAATTGGAGCACTAGCAGTTGATACATGTGACTTAGCTAGTCACTATATTTAGGTCAGTGAATACATCTGGTAATCAATTTATTCTTGTAAATGAATTATCCTTTGTACTTTCAGTTCACACTTATTAATTTGAGGATCAAGTGATAATTCATTTCATCTTTTTCAACTGCTTTTTATCTCCCCCTCGTGTTGGAAATATTGATTGTTAAATAAAAATCAATCAATCAAATCGCACCTTTAACGACTCTAAGTACGTGGTTATCAATATATTTTTATCCAACATATATTCTCAACATTCTTTGAAGTCCCATCTTTTGTGTATTGTGGTGGATCAATTGCAAAATATATCGCACATCAAAACAATAGATGGGAAGTGTTTGGTTCCTGACCGAAAACCAATTATAATGGGGAAAAGGTTAAATAACTTGTTGGCTTAATGTGAATAATATTACATCATGTAAAAATACATGTTCCCACATACATATATAAACCTTTGCTCTCATGATTATTGGCTTCACAATTAATCATATGCATTTAGCCATCATCTTAACAAAAGCAACAACATTTGTCACATGTAGTTTGACACTTATTTCAATAATCATTAAGAAAATAGGAATCAAGATCACCACATTTATCAAAACTAATATGATAGTCTAGAGTAATGTGCTTGCTATCTTATCAGCTAAGCCACTTTCAAGCAAACTTCAGGTTGCGAATTTGATAACCATTTAGACGATGCATCGATTTTAGAACACTAAATGGTATCATGTTGGGATACACATACCCTTTTATCATTTCCATACCATATTAGAGATTTACACCCATATTAGTTGCTAAATAATTATCTTCCCCTTGAGAGCAAACATTGTATGTTTAATTACCATGAAGAATCTTCTGGTCCTTCAATATTTTTCACATCATCAGTGACACGGAATGGTCTAACCGGTCAAGCCAATTTATTGTAATTCATGATCAGAAAACTTCTAGTTTACGATCATATATTCTTTAGTTGTACTCGTGTTTGTCTAATACACGATAAGAAATACGAGTGAATATTGTATAACTATTTCAAACATTCTTGTTATATACATGTTTCCCATATCTTATTCTCGTGTGATTACTCCCTTAATGTGCAACTTCTTGTGATCAATTTCAATATTAACATGTTGACCTTATTTACATGACGATCTTTACAATTTTGCTCATTCACCATGATCACGACTTTTATATCGAGCATGATCATTATCACATATTAACTTATTTGATCTCATTTACTTGAGCATCATAATAATATCCTCAATTACCATGATCATAAACTTTACATTGATCATTATATCATCACATTCACTTCAAGGAATGGATTATAACTACATAACTTTCATGGTGTCATCAATACAGTTTTCTTAATTATGTATATGATCACACCTTTAATACAACTCTTTATATCATCACATTTCCTTTGAATAAAGTACAACCATATCTTTATATCGATCAATAACGTCACATGCACTTTAGGGAATGGATTATAACAACATAATTTTCATGGTTGCACCATTACAGTTTCCTGAGTTATGTACATGATCACGACCTTTACACCAATCATTATGTCATCGCATTCACTTCAGGGAATGGATTAGAGCGACAACTTTCATATATTGTGGTCATTTCAAACCTTATATGTTCTTTGATAATCTTGCCACTTCAAGAGCATACATGAGATATGACACTGGAAGCTGTTTTAATCAACTTGTGTAAATAATCTTCTCATCACATAACACTAATTGAGAAGAAGTTATATGACCGAATCATTACGATTTATCATTCTAAATTCATACAAGCTTCCATAAATTTATAATAAATCTTAGAGAGTATGACAACTCAAGTGTCATATTATAAATGAATCTTTCACAATTAATGGTATAACTGTGTGCTAATATACCATAATGTTTTCTTAAAAAAATGATAACATACGAAACACAATGTATACATAAAGTTGGATCATATACTTCAAGATGTTATAACATGTTACCAAATAAAACAAGGTGTGGTATAACCTTTATGAAATAAAGTGTTTTCATCATTTATAAGAAAACATATAATTTATGTATTATGAGTCGCATGTATATCTCCAATACATATATTTATCACTTACTTTAACAAATATATCTTTCAAATTCTCAACATATGATCATTTTCTTTATAATAAAATTTGTAGTTCCATAAAGGACAAAACTCATGCACGATGAAAGGCAACATGATATCATGCATCTTGAATCATAAGTTACATGCATATATGCATGCCTATGGAAATTCATACTTGAACCTTAACTCTATTTTTACACAAATCTTGTCGACATAGATGAAAGATATACATATATAATATCGTCCACACATATCATGTTAAACAAAAAGAAAGATAATAAATCAATTTAAGCTATAAATATATTTAGTGATTGCAAAAATAGTATTCGATGATAAATTCAACTATATTGTCTTTAGATGAATAACTATTAACATATATTGAGAGAAAAAAAATGTTTATTTCAATAACTTGGTAACCTTTATTATTCTACCATTTATGAAAGAAGAAAAACTCACATTAAACTAACCAAAAAACCATATTAATCGAGACAATTATTTAAAACCATTAACATATTATAATAGAATTAAGAAACAATAATTTTTCTAAGAAAAAGAAATATGAAATCTTAAAATCGGATTCATGTGTCATTACTCAATTGTTGTTACCTTATTATATTTAAAATACTTGTCGTCCTTATCATCTTCCCAATCACAAAACTCAATGAAAGAACAATAATCAATGATGATACCATATTGTCAATATTAGAGTGTTACCTTAAATCAACCGGAGTTGGTGATGATACAGGGGTTGAATGATTACTTATATCACAATATAGCTTTGGTAGTGGATCTATGAAGCACGTGCAAATCTAAAGGTGTTGGCCGTGATTAAGATTTTTAGAGAGAGCACTTTCGTGCTGATAACGTGTTGTAAAACAACGGCCTATTAGTGACCAACATACAAAATATTAGAATTATGAACAAAGCTTAGAGGAAGATATAGAGAGAGATAAAATAGAAACATCTTATTCATTGAGTATATCATAACAACTACATGAAGTCTCTATTTATAGGGACTTAACATTAAAGAAAGGGTAATGACTAGATGGAGGTTTTGTATGTGGAGAGTCACCACATTAAGATGCATTCATAACATCATTCACCCATTTGTACAAACTTTTTTTTCCAATAAAAAACCCCAAAGTAGTTGTGGGCAAGAGGAAATGGACTAAGTACACGATACCATTTTTGGTATTTGATATTTGCGTTTGTCAGGAACGATATTTTCAGTTCGGTACAATATTGGATTTTAGGTTGATTTACCTTCCGATATCATATCGAGCATTTTTAAGACTGGTACCCATATTTTGCGATTTATGAGTTCGATATCGGTACCAAGTTCATCCCTAATTTGATATATTAATCTACCTATTAAAAGAGTCGTGTTCACGTTAAATTGTTTAATGAAACGACATGTGTTAGTTAGCCCAAAAACTGTATCTTTTGTGTTGTGTTAAGAATTGTCATGTCTATTTGTATGTATAGATTATTTTTAAGTAGGAAAAATTACAGAAATCGTCCTTTAAGTTTACATCGTTTTTTAGTGGATGTCTTTTAGCTTTAAAATTGATGAGAATCATCCTTTACGTTTTAAAACCTTGCACCATTCGTCCTTTAGGCCAAACCTGGTTTGTTTTTCTCGTTAAGTTTGGTCATGTGGACCCCACGTGAGGGCATAATTGACATTTTACCTCAGAATTCACGTCCACTCTTATAAAACACCCACCTGCTACATATGATCGTCACTTTCATCCATAAGCACCAACACCACCGTTCACAACCTCCTCCATCACCTATACCTACTTCATCATTGCCATCAACCACCTCTCACACCTGCCACCACCATCACCCATACTTGCCACTATCACCAACTATTTGTTTTAGCCAGTGACGAGAACAACCGTGGGATTTTTGGTGGCCAATGTTTACATGGGCTAGTTGTAGTTGTTTGTTTGAGCCGGAAACGAGAAAGACTAGTGTTTGTCATCAATAACCATCGCCCCTGCCTCATTTACTGATAAATCTATTCCCAACATCAAGAATTAGTGGAAACCTAATTTATAAAACCTCGATTTGAGTTGGTCGGACGGTGAGAGTTAGCGTTTAGTTGGGTTAGGGGTTCATAGATCATAAAGAGGATCACATCAGGTGGTGGCGACGGTGGTGGGGCATTTAGTTAGGGTTGGGGGTTCACATCTGAAGATTTTCGTGTTTCTTTATCATCCGCTTTCTCTCTATCTCTCCATCGCTCTCATTTATCTCTCCAGAATTCTTTACATGTATATGTGTGTGTATAAAGAGTCATGGAGATTACCTGTGGTGGTGGCATCGTGGCAGGTGGTGGGTAGTCAGAGAAGGGAAAAAGCTTATATGAAAATAAGATGGAACTGTGGATGTATTGGTCGGCGGTAGTGGTGGCGGTGGACCATCATCACCACATCCGACCACCATCTATCGGAACAGAAACCCACCCGCAACCACCACTAATCTACAACCACCACCAACCCACACCACCATTCGCCACCACAAACCATTGGAATGGGATTCCTAATCTTTTTAAAACTTAGAACAAGTGGTGGGGGCTTTGAAACAAGCGTTATGTCATGCGCAAACCATATGAAAACGCATGTCACGACGTACTTGGTTCAACACAATGTAACATGTATAAGTATTGCAGTTGAATCAAAACGTAAAGTAAATCAAATTTATATCCTACAATTACAACCTTAGTACAAAAAAAATCATAAAGCGTGTATAGAGAAATAACTGACATGTGTAACCAAAATAGGTTTATTATAACTTTAAAAAATGGTAATCGCAAAAGAAAAAATTAAAGCACATTCACATCAAGGAGTACCATTAGTGTTTTGCAAAGTGAAAAGACCAAGGTTGCGAGGTGTGAACATCAACGACTAAGGTTTTTAGTATACATATATAATAATAATAATGTAATTCTAATTTTGCCATTCTTGCGATGCTAAGGGTCAAAACGCAGTGTAAATCAAATTCATATGTCGAAAAATTTATTATATATAACCACAAATGGTTTGGTATGTAACGTAAACGTATTATATTTGCGCTGACTCGTTTCCCAAATAAAGTTTACGTCTAACGTAAACCAACTCGAATATATACCTACACATACATAAAAACGCACGTAAAAATTTAATCTTTTTAAAGTAAAGGAACGAAAGCGGTAAAGTCGAAAGTTTAGAAACTCAAGGTTTTGTGCATATTTTATTGTACATTGCAGTACAAGTGTTTCTTTCTTTCCCTTCCCAAGTGTTTCTTTCTTTCCCTTCCCCTTCTTATTCTTATGCATTTATTAGTCCACTTCTCTCTCCTCCTTTTCTCTAGAGCTTTCGTTCATCTCCCGGTGTTTATCCTACACCATACCCTCTCTCTTCTTCTCACCGTCCTACTCTCATCGACCAACACCGTCCGCCGCCAATGACACCTTTTCCGTTCTACACCTTCCCATCACGATTCACGTCGCATCTGCTCTAACACCACGTTCCAGAGCTACTATGTCGAGGGTACTGCTTGCGCATTCGATTCGCCTCCAACGCCGGCTGCAACCTTAGGGTCCGGTGACAGAATCGTTCGCATGTACTGCTTTTTTGGTCATCGGGTTTAACCAGCCACTTTACTTCACACTTTACTTAAAAACCACTACCAGAGTCCATAAGCTTCATCGGAGTGGCAACGTGAGTCGTCGATTTCTTCGTCGGAGCGGCAACACCATAAGGCATTGTCGATTTCTTCATCGATTGCCACCAGGTACATATTCCTCTTTTGATTTTCTCCGATCGATTTCATCTATAGTGTTATTCGTTTTTTTTCCTTCTATGGATTTGGCCATTCGTGCGTGTCGATGAGGATTCGTTGATGATGTTAACAATATTATGGGTTTAGGGTCTTTCAGTGTAGTTGTGTTGGTGGCAAAGAGGAGCTGGGTTGGGTTGGTAGTGATGAATCGGTGGTTAGGAAAGTAAACAGATGGTTGGTACTTATCCTATGTAAAACACAGGTTTTAATGTGTGTGCATATATTAGTACTAGCTTTTATCCCGGGAGTGTCCCGGGGTTGAAATATCTAACATAATAAAATATCTAATATGACAACATAATTAATGATTTGCCAATACATGATTAATGAATAATAATAATATTATTATTATTTTAAACAAATTTCTGTCATAAGTTATCATATTCAAATATAAAAAAAAAGAATCTCTGCCTATGAAGTTATGTTTATCGTTTATAATTTATTAGTAGAGTAAAATATATTTGAAAACAAAACCCCACAAAAATAGTTGTTTTTTTTCTCCGTTTTTTATATAGCACTATGGTACTTGTTGGAAAGATAATAAAACGCTCGTTAATTTGGTATAATTTTTTTAAAAAAAAAATCTCGTATATAAAAGATATTAACGTTTAAAAGTTATGGGAGGAAACATTAGAGAGAAAATTTAATTTTGTTTTTAAAATCTTATCTTTTCCAAAAATAATTAAAATATATATAGATTTATTAAAAAAACTCAAAAATTAAAAAATCATACATGATGCCATGTGGCACATTCAAGGAGGGGTTGAGGCCTCCATTGAATGCCACATCATCAAAGTTCAATTCTTCTGTTATAAGTTATTATAGATAGATTATAGATTATTGCACTTACATGTTTTTTAATAAAAAAAGCTAATTGTGCTTTGAGGTCATAATGATCAGCCGTTTGTAAGCCATGTATTTCCATAGTACTTCACTAGCAAAATTTGAAGCCATTTTAGTTTTCTTATAATCATTTAATAAGGTGATTATTAAGTACATCAAGATTACTTAACAAGAATGTGAATTCATTATAGTATTGTTGGAGAAAGGTATTACCATATGATGAGGGAAAAAATAACAAAATCATAGGTCTTTTTTCCTTTGCTTAAATCAATCACTAAAGATTCTACTTATCACAATGTATGGAGGTTTGGTCGATAGGGACCTAGAATCCGGCTGGTACCGGTGGTGGCTTGGGGGGTGACATGTATTTGATGATAACTGTGTGCCTCTGCCTTCTTATTCGATAATATAATTTGATGCAACCTTTGTATATAGCTCTACAGTAATCTCTCCTTCTAAGATTTGAGGCTTCTATAAATAATTTCACCTATGATGGTTTCGTTGATATGACCGTCGATGGTGATGGATTTGAACTGCACTGATTTGTAACAGCTGGGAAGGTACGTGAGTCGTTTTCATTTCAGTTAAATTTCAGGTTGTTTAGGCTGGATGTTGGTGACGGTAAAGGAAAATGAGAACTTTGTCCAAGAACCATGGGTGGTTGTGGTGAATGGGAGGAGTGGCTAGAGAGAGTCAGAGTGTGTTTTTGTGTGGGAGAGAAAATGTCTACACTTAACTAATTTGAATCTGTGTAAACATATTCAAAATTCGTTTTATGGTAGCAATAGACAATGATGGTAGCAATGTAAAAGTTGAAGATGACAGATAATCTAAAGAATGATATAAAGGGTCGATCGCAATGGACGGTGATTTAAAAATTTGTTAAATTGTGTGTGTGGGTCAGTGGGTGTTTTGTGCAAAATGGTTAGTTGCTAGATGGTTTAGTGATTATATATGGCTGGGTTTTTGGGGTAATGTACATAACGTATACACACCTTTTGAAACCATCTAAGGCATAGTGTTAGTAGCCATAATATGGAGCATTGTCGTTGCGCAACAGGCGACATGGTATTTTAACCGGTTTAGCGCGCCGCAACGCGCGCGCCAGGTTAAAACCTAGTTATTATTTAACGACCAACGACATCACTCTCATCCCCTCCCAAGTTCGAATCCAAGCATTCGCGGGAATTGCAACCCTCTTGGTCCGAATGCCTTAATGTGACACCCGACAAACTCGGATTAACTTCCTTAGTAAACACTTAAGTCTACCTTAGCAAAACATTTATTAAACAAGCTTAACTGGGTTAGTTGAGTCATTTCGATGACTCGGGGAATCATTGGCAGTCGTTTAGGTGATTTGGGAAATCATCAAGAGTTGGTTCGATGATTCGGGGAATCATCGGAAGTCGTTTCGGTGATTCAAGGAATCATCGGGAGTCGGTTTACACACAATGTCCATGGGTTGGTGATTCAGAGGATCACTAGGAAACACACATGTACGAGTCACGTATCCAAGCCATTGGTGAAACAATAATGCAATATGACTTGTTTATAATTACGTGTTAGACGATCATTGGTAACTTAGAAATATTTGTTTACATAAAATTATATGATAATACGACTTTTGTGTGTTAACTGGAAATTACAGGAGAAGGGCTAACCCATGTGCTATAAATTATAGGAGAAGGGCTAACCTTTGCGCTATAAATTATAGATTAAGGGCTAACCCTTGTGCTAGGGTGATGTGCCATCATTTACACATATAAAACATGCATAATTAGTCTCATAATAGGGTAAAATTGGGCTTAAATTAATAATTAAAGCTACTTAATCGTTCCTATTTGTGTTTTTCAAGAAATTGGAGCTCCAACCCGAAAAGAGATGATTTTTAGATAAAAACAACTAAACTGGAGATTCCTGGAGATACGAGACCTGAAGCATGTTCCAAGTATGTGTAAAGACCTTTTCGGGACTTAAATGATCATAAACTCAGTCCGGGGTTGACTAAGCATGCACATGATTAGTGGTACAAAGGTCCCGCGCACTAGAAGACAAAGCACTCGACTTGGGGGACAAGAAAACAACTGTTGACTCATGTAAGCTCGTGCTCAACACCTGAGCACGCCCGTGCTATATACTTGGTACAGACAGAACTGTTCGTACAACAACAGAACGTACATGGGGCAGGTGCACGCCTGTGCACACTCTTCAAGCATGCCCGTGCTTGCCCTGATCAGCCTATAAATAGCAAGCTCAACTCAACCATTTGGTGTGCCATCTTGGTCCATCTTGGGTCGACTTCCAAGCTTCCTACAGAGTTTTTGGGGTCTTGTGGGAGGCCTTAGGGCCATCCTACCACCTCTCCAAGGTTAGGATCCATCCTACCTTGGTTTGTTGACCGAGAATGGTACCGTAGGAGTAATTTACATGCAATAAAGGTCGAGGGTTGTGAGGATCATCTTAGATGCATTGGATCAAGGATGTTGAAGATCTATGAGTTGGAAACCTCCATGTTCTTATGTTGATTATCTTTATATGGTTGTATTCATCTGGTATTCTCCGAACCTATTCGATTTGTTAGACTTTTTATATTATTAGTTGTTTATTTTTAGTTACTTGATGTGTTTATCTTCCTAAGTAATTCTTGTTTTTTTTTATCTTTTGTGACATGTTTCATTAGTGGTTAACTTAACAAACCTTAAAATCAACCTAAACTTAATTTACAAAATAAACTATCATGGAGTTCGTACGGCTTCTGGTAGTCCCGAGCTAGATCCAAGGCAAAGAAACCAATAGTGAAACAAATTCTTTGGGTTTCTGATATCCAAACCGGGTTCCAAGCAATGGTTCTGAAGTGGACTAGATCCGGGTGACAAGTTTCTGGTTCCATACCAGATGTGTGAGTGATTTTCTTGTCAAAAGGGAGGATTCCCTATGGGTGCACCATTGATCTTTGGATTACACACCTTTAGGATTATGTTCCATCTTTATTAAGGATTTCTTTCATAAGTCTTGGGGGTTAAGGGTTGAAATTATAAGTCACTTAATCACTAAACCAAACTTATATTTAATTGATCTCTAAATATTTAAGTTGTCACTTGTAAAGATAAATAAAACAAGGATACTTTATCCAATTCTGGTTAGTACAAAGCCGTTAACTTCTTAGAGGGTCCCCCGTCACACATGATGATGGTATGTGAGATCCTTCGATACGAAAAGCGAGAGTTGAGAAAGGTGGAAAGGATTCCTGGTCAAAATTAAGCCTCTACATCAATTTAAGAAGGTGAATTAGAGAACATGGTGCTTAAACTAGTGGTTTTGCGGTGGTTTGGGAAGTGCCTTACAAGCAGGACTCAAACTTTCCAATAAACTATATGACTTGTGTGCGTTAGGCTCGACAGCACTTGTCAAATAGGAGAACACCGGCTTACGGGTCAAAAGTCCGAAGACACCTTTATGGGGACTCGTACACTTCTCCTGTGTGTGACCCATAGAGTTGCTAAAACGCCATCCCTTATTTATTTTTTTCCCATCTCCTAATTCTGAAGGGACTGTTCAATGCCTGTTCTCCTCATCAATAATTAATTTACTAATACTTGTAATATAATTAGCCTACTTATTCAAAGGGTCCCCAAGACATGCTTGTCTTCTATCCCTACTTTTTATCTTTTATTTTAAAACCAAAACCTTTTTGAAAAAAAAAAACTATTTTTCTTTTAGAACCCTTCGGTTTATTTTATTTTTAAAATCCAATTAACAAAAGTGATGAAAGGTTGAGTAGGGGAAAGTGTGTTCTCTGGAATACGATACTCGGTATTTACCCTAGAAATCTATACTATACACATCAGGTTCTCTGCCTATGTGTTGATTTTAGTTTCTAAGTAATTATCGTTTACCTATAAATTTAAAACTTGTTAAACAGTTTATTAAAAATTCCTCTTTTTCCCAAAACCAAGGTTTTGAGATTGAAACATCAAGTTTTTGGCACCGGGAAAAATGATAACTTAATTACTAAAAACCATACGCATCAAAGGGCTAACCCCTTCGCCTAAAGCAAACCCATTCGCCTATCTGTAGCCCCAACAGGTATAAATACCCCATTTTGACATATTTTCATCATTTACAAACCCTAACTCACCCCCATGTTCTCCCTCTCAGCCTCCGACCTCGGATAACAAGGTTTTGTCCTAAAACCATTGATTTCCAACCTAGAAACAGTTACAAATCCATTAACAAGCTTAGATCTAAGGTGTGTAACATATCCAACATCTTTTCCTTTCATTTTAATGATGTTTCCATAAACCCTTGATGTCCAAAACCTGATTTCAAAGTTTTTTCATAAACAAAAGCTTTCCTAAACAAGATCTAAACCATTTAATGAGTTTTGTGATAAATTATGGATTTTGTGTTATATGTTGTTCTGATGATAACGTGGTATTGATATGATGATTGTTGATGTGTTAGAAGCATGTTTAGGGTGTATTTGGGTTGAATATGGTATGTTATGAGTTTTGACCCATTTGAGAATTTTCTAGAGAGTTAGGGCTTGGTACGATTGTTTTATGATGATAATGGAATAGGATTTATGTTACTTTAGTCATAACCTGAGATGGATATTAACATGATTTGATGACGTTTTGGATGAGGATATTAATATGATTTGATGATGATATGTGAATTTTTCTAATTATGGAACAACTTCATGCATGATGTGACATTTCCATGATCTTTGTTATTTTGGGTAAACTTGTTCTTGTGCATAAAACTTGACCCGACAACGTGTTAAGTGGTGTATCATGATTAGAATAGGCTATGTATGGGTTTAGTATTGTTCGGTTACGAATTGGAAAGTTACTGGATCAATTAGAGGGGTTTCACGCGTTAAAATGGCAAACAGCAGCAACACAGGCGAAAGGCTCACCCCTTCATGTAAAGGGTGACCCCTTCGCCTATAAGAAGACCTCTTCGCTCTAATTTGACCTCTTTGCCTAAAATAGACCCTTTCGTGTATATTTGTGATCCATTTGTGTGAAATGAAACCCATTCATGTAAAACATGCTGATATGACCCATAAAGTGCAAATTTACGTGTTTGGTTACCTAATAACTTGTATGTGACTATTTAACTGATATTATGGGTCACCAACAGGATGTTGATTCTTGTGTGGTCGTGTCAAAGTCAAAACACTTATACAAACATACAAAGTCATGGTTTGGACAACCAAGGGTTATTAGACCAAGACGTAATCGGTTAACACACTTATAGACGTCTGATGGTAGGTTTCCAGTAGTCGAGACTGTCATACATGTCGAGTACTTTACATTTAGAAGACGCAACCTAAGGTAAGTTCCACGACCCCTTTTTCTACTGTGTTTTCCATTGGGGAAAACATGCTACGATTCACTAAATTACGAGGATTGCATTGTACTATTATATTACTTGCATATTGAACAACCTATCTAAGACAAACAAGGTGCAAACAACAACCCGAACAGTATGGCATAAGGTGAGTCGAACTGTGGGGCGAACAGTGATCCAAACAGTAGTGTGAATTAACAACAATGTTTTCGGGACACTTTGGTATAATGAGCATTGAATGCGAATTTGGCTTTCCAAATACTATTGAATACTAAACTTGTGGACTCACCAGCATTATATGTTGACTGGTTTTCGCATGTTTTCTCAGGTCGCTAAGGTAGCAGCAGGAGTAGGAAGCACTGTGAGTCGCACTGCATCACGTTTACATAAAAGTCATTTTGGTTACCTTTTGAAAACAATTGTAAACCTGTGTTAGTTATGAAAAGAGAAACTATGAGTATGACCCGCGTACCGATTGTCTAGTTTCTCTTTTCCCTTTTGACTTTGTCCGACCGAAAGGGAGTCAAGATTTAAATTTTTTCTGATGATTTTCTGTTTTAAGAGCATTCGCTGGTGTTTAGCGGTGTTCTTGGCTTGCTGTTGGGAAGCCATTCGTTTGGATCAACATTTGTGCTGTCTTCGTCCTCACTGTCAGAGCAGTGTACATCCCAGATAGGTTTGTGAGCCTGAACCGTAGTTTGTTTCGTGATAGTTTGAGGAGTTCAGATGTCTCCCTCAGATGGACGTATAGGGTCCACATTTAATGGGAACACCGACAGTTTGGGGTTGGGATCAACCATAGGGTGGGCTAAAAGATGTGTTAGAAACAAGTTTCAGCTGTTACAGATGACGCCAATGAAGAAACAACGAGTATACTTGCCTCAAGGGAGATCAGTATGGTGTTGCTCTTTTGGTTGCTGCAGGGTATAATCCTTCACTCACCACTCGTGGCTTGAACCGAAACCTGAAAGAATAGAACAGGTGGGCCGTACGAAAGGAGGCAACTGCCTAGAAGTCACAATGACTCGTAATAGCAGACATAAAAATGGTGGTTGGCCCGGTATGTTGTGAGAATGTATGAATGATTGATCTGAAGTCCTTAACAAAGGAGGTGTGATCTCCTTTATATATGAAGTACACGGGCCAGATACCATTAACCCATAACCACGATGACGGGCTTGGGCTTGGGCCTGGGTTATAAGCTTGCCTCCTTTCGGCCCAATCAGTTTGTATTGGACCAGGAAATCATAATCAGATTAAATGTAATTAATGCAGAAGAGAGAAAAAGGTGTACCGCCCTGCCAATGGTACGCGTGGTGCGGTGCTATTGGCTGCAGGTAGATCTTCTCTGACTGCGACAGCCTGCGCCTTTTGGAAGGTCATCTGATGTAACACCTGACACAAAAGGTGAACAGTGCAGCAAGTGGGGACGAGGGGGATGCACCTTCACTACTAGTTTTCAGACTTGGTGGGCCAGCACTGACACGCGCCGGCTTGTGATTGGTCCGCGGCAAGCCATTGCTGTGTTGGGCGATGGATCTTGCGCGGATGGATTGCACTCCAAGTTTTGTTCCGCGGGTACCTTGGACTCCGCGAAAGTTTAGACTCCGCGGAGGTCTGCTGCCTTCAAATACTTAGCCTTGTGAATGGCATTGGTGATTGTATCAGCGGAGGTCTTGTGAGTCAGCAATTTTGTGGGGTAGGCTCCGTCTTCATGCAAAGAATTAGAACCATATCCCTTAAAAACAAAATAAATAGGTAATGTCAAATATACCGGAGGTTCTTTTATGACGTTATAAAGAAGGGCAAAAATGACCATAATGAAAACCTCACTAAATAAGATGAGGAAAAAAAAAAATACTTTTTAGAAGAAAAAGTGGCATTATATATATATATATATATATATAGGGTTTGGCTAAAATAAAAACCCTCTTGAGTTGTGTAAACCCTGAAAACCCTATGTAAAAATTCTTTTTTTTTTCCTGATTTTTTCATAATAGCTTTTATATTCAATTTTATTAGTTTTGGCACAAAAAAAAAATTAAAAAAGCGCCGAGTAGATTATTTTGTTACACCCTGTTACACAAAACTCGATTTTATCATACGTCAGCATTGTTACATATGTAACATCTGTGTTACGTAATTTTAAAAAAAAAATCTATTCGGCCCTTTTTTTATTTTTTTGAGCCGAAAGTCATAAAATTAAGTATACAAGCTACTCTAAAAAAATTAGAAAAAAACAATGTTGTTACATAGGGTTTTCACGGGTTTGCACAACTCAAGAGGGTTTTCAAAGGATACTTAGCCTATATATATATATATATATATATATATATATATATATATATATATATATATATATATATATAGATAGATAGATAAAGGTTCCTATACAAAAACCTTATATTGTGAGAAGGGTGAGAAGGAATCTCATAGTGACACATGGCACCAAGGTGAAAGATAAATAAGTAAATTTGCACAAATAATTATCTTATTAATTTAAATCTTTTTTTTAATTTAAGAGTAATTATAGGGTATTAATTGTAGGTAGGTTTAATTGATGAGATATTTTAGGATTTTTATTTCAAATCTTCAACTCATTATACATTCAAATCAAATTAAATAGTTATATTTTGTGTTTTAACTTCATGGACAACATACACAGGCTGCATGTTGTGTTTTATTACCAACCAAAATTGTGTTATAACAATTTTTTATAAACATAAAACACACAAACAATAACAACACAACCTTTCCACTTATATTCATCAATCAAATCAACTATGTGTTTTAACACTATCATATAAACATATAACCAAATATCTATATTGTGTTATAACACCATAAAATTAACATAAAACCCATCATCTAACTTATGACATCACTAAATAATGTATACTTTGAAATAAACAGTGATAATAAATACATATAACACTCACGCTTCCATTGTACAATGATAAAGACATTAATTTACTTTAGTTATGTTGACTTTTAGGCCGTTAGACCATAGGGTGTGGAAGGCGGCATAGGCAAGGCATGGCTATGCCGGGCCATGCTACACCACCCCTTGGTCCGGTATTGAGGTGGGGCGGTATAGGCGGTAAGATTATGCCGTTGGTGCCGGGCCAAAAGAGCCGTTGATGTGACCGTTGGAGGTGGGGCCCTTGCTCCTTTTTGACCGTTTAAAAAAAAAACTAATTTAAATCCTATATAAACCCACAAAATACTCCCTATTTCCTCACAATCATCCTCTCTTTTTATAAAAATACTTCTATCTCTTTCTTATTTTTTTATAATTTGCAATGGATCCCTACCAAAACAACCCAAACCCGAATCAAACACCACAACATAATCAAAACAACTCGACTCCAAACCCGTTCACGACACCGGGTTACACGATGCCAATTGATCCAACTTGGGCTACATTTTCGGGTTTCCAACAAAGTCCCAACCCTTTCTCCCAATATTCCCAAATGCACCAAAGCCCCACTACCTTTAACCAATTTAGTCATATGCAAATGCACCATAACCCTCAATCTTTTACCCAACTTTTACAAACTCCGCCATTCCACCCATCTCTCCAAACACAAACGTCACAACAACCACAACGACAACGACAACCCATTTTTGAACCCGAAGATGAAGAAGAAGATGAGGTGGAGGAGGTGCCCGAAACACAAGTGGAACGTTCGAAGGGAAAGGGGAAGGGGAAAAAAAACAAGGTCAAGATAAAGAAGAAGGGTCGTTTAAAAAACTCCCATGGACGAAAATAGAAGAAGAAGCTTTAGCGAAAGCGTATTTGGCTACTTCGAAAGATCCCATCATTGGTAAAAAAAAAATTTACGATATGTGTTACATTTAATTTTTTTATTACTATACAATAGTTATTACGTTTAATTTTTTTTTTAATTTCTATACAATAGTTGTTACGTTTAATTTTTTTATCACTATACAATAGTTGTTACGTTTAAATTTTTTATTACTATACAATACTTGTTACATTTTTTTTCTCTAATATACGTTTTATTTAAAAACGTAGGTACTAATCAAACGGGAGATAGTTTATACCTTGAAGTGGGAAAGAAGTTTCACGACTTGATGGAGCAAGGAGTTTATCGCAAACAAGAGGCGATAAGTTCTAAGTGGAGGAAAATGAATAATACAATCGGGTAGTTCATCAAGTTTTATAACCCGTTGTATGTGAATCCTCCAAGTGGGTTTAACGAGGAAATGATATTCAAGGAGACGATGCGTAGATATGAAGACAAGCATAGAGTTGTTTTTCCTCATGTTCGTGCATGGATGGTTTTGAAGACAAGTTCCAAATGGTCACCGGTTCCAAACGAGGCTGCAAGCGCCAAGCGAACCAAAACTTCAGAGTCGGGCGATTATAGCATGGGAGGCGGGTCCACCGGTCGTTGTCAAATAAATATAAACGACGACCCAGACCCAGAGTTGGAGGATAATACCGTTCGAGTTCAAGAGGAGCCACGACCCATAGGGAGGGACAAAGCTAAAAGGCAAGCGGCGGCAAAAAAACAAGCCGCGTCAGGGAGCGGGTCAATGCTTGAAGGTTTGGTCGCTGAATTGGCATCCTTCAAAAATACCTTTAGCGAAACTCAAGCAGAGAAGAAGAAATTGAAGGAACGCGAAGTCGAAGAAAAACTTCGCTTAAAGCAAAAGATGGTGGAGGAAAGCGCTCGCCAAAAGAATGAAGATAGGCAAATAGAATAATGGCGAATAATGACATCAGATATCAACGAGTACCCCGAAACAGACCGTCCCGTGTTGCTCAGGATGAAGGAGATGATTGCAAAAAAATATAATTCGTAGTTTTTTATTTTAAGTGTTCGCTATGTTTTTTATTTTTATTTAAGTGTTTGTTTTTTTTTAATTTGTAGTGTACGTTTTTTTTAAGTGTTGGACGTTTTAAAAATTTTAGGAGTACCTTTTTTTAATTTAAATGTTTGTTTTTTATTTAAATACATCTTTAATTTTTATATTATTAATAATATTATTTAATAAAAAATCAAAAAAAAAAAGGAAAAACATTAAATGATGATGTGCCTCTCTCCACACCCCTAGGACCATCATCTCATGGATGCTCCTACCCCACGCTGACGTGGCAGCTGAGGTGGAGGCAAGGCATGGATGATGGGCCTCCTCCATACCCTATGGTCTTAAAAGAACAATTATTTCAACTATAAAAATTTAACGTACGTCGCTTGCTATAATGGTTTGAGATCGTCGACAATTTTTTAATAAAAAAAAGGAGAAAGAGACTGAATCTTAAATAAAAATGGGAGAGAGATAGAGGGAGTTATGGAAATCTCCTTAAATGAAGGAGGTGTTAATTGTTTTTTAATTTGTGTTTGACAATTATACCCCGCATAAGACCTATTTTATTGATTAACTTATAACACAAATTACAAAAATGCCATTCATTTATTTCCATCCATTCATCAAATTGATCCAATGGCCATTTTTATTTCTTACCCTTCTTACAAAACACATCCTTTGTATCATAACCTCACCATATATATATATATATATATATATATATATATAGGTTTAGGTTCTTGTACAAAACCATTTTTTTGTGAGAAGTGTGAGAACCAATCTTAGAGTGACACGTGGCAGCCAATTTTATTAATTAGAAGGGCATCATTGTAATTTGGGTTGTTAATCTTATTTTAGGAAATAATTGTCTAATTAATTTTTGTTATTAAATATGAGTTTTATTAGGGATTTTTGTTTTAAATTAAAATGAAATTTGCTGAATTCTTTTACAAAGAATCATTCTGCACATATTATCATTCACATTCAACTAAATCGATTATCCAAATATCATATTGTGGTGTTTTACGTTCATACTAGGGTGTTTTAGATGAATGTGTTTATTCATTTGTCATATTTATGTGTTGCTTTATCCAGAAGGTGTTTTACGTTCATACCGGTGTGTTTTATCACCATATTCTCAACTTTGTGTTTTAACAGTCCTGAGTGTTTTATCATCATCTTCTTCATAATCCGGTGTGTTTTATATTCATCATACCCAAATCAGTAACACATTCAAAAAACACACTAGAATGTACTTTAAAACACAACTATACATACATTTGAAACATGTTTTAAATTCAAAACACACTAAACCACAAAAAATCCTTTAAACATAAAACACACTACATTAATATTTTAAATATCTATATGATAAAAATGTATAAAAGAAAATTATATACATACCCTAGTTGGTGACGGAGCGGGGGTAGGACGAGATTAATTTTTTTCAAGATAAAAGTTTAGTGTTTCTGTCTCCCTTTTTGAGACCATCACCAAAACATTAGATTAATTGTTTTCATGATAAAAGTTTGATATACACCAAATGAAAATAGTATAATTTCGTAAATATTGATGAGAGAGATAAGGGGAAAGAGAGAGAATCATAATTAATAATAGGAGAGAGGTGAGAGATGAGGTTTTAATGAGGCACTTAATTAAAGTGTGTATTTTACTATCATACCCTTAATGATATAATCAATTAATAAAATTATAACATTAATTACAAAAATGTCATCCATTTAATCCCCACCATAGATTAAGATGATCCAATGGCCAAAACACCTTCTCACACTTCTCACAAAAAAACACTTTGTACAGGATCTTGACCCTATATATATATATATATATACACACAATGGAAGTATATAGAGAAAACCCTTGTTATATGGTAAACTCTGGAAACTCTAACTTTCCGACTTTTTTTTATGAAAATTTTAGGGTATGTAATATACATTTTTTTTAGCATTTTGAGCCAAAAAAAAATCGAAAAAGCGCCGAACGTTTTTTTTTTTTAAATAAAAAACGTCTACTGTTAACATTTAGTTAACACCTGTTATTTTCGCTTAACATGTGTTAGTCAAAATTTTATTATTTTTTTAAAAACTACTTGACGCTTTTTTATTTTTTTTTGCCCAAAATGCTTAAAATCATGTATATTACTTGCCCAATTTTTTTCAAAAAAAAAAAAATTGGGAAGTCAGAGTTTTCAGAGTTTACCGTATAAGGATGGGTTTCCAAAATATCATAACTCTATATATATATATAAATATATATATATATATAAATATATATATATATATATATATATATATATATAGGATCCGGATATTTTGAGAACCAAGGTGAGTTGTGAGAACCATAGGAACTCACTTTATAACCACATACTTTTTTAAATAAAAAATGAATATGTGGTCCACAATTAATCAACAATAAAATAATGAATAAAATATTAATATACTTACACGAAGATAAAAATCCCTTGCACCGGTGTATTTTGGCGTAAATTAATGTATTTTTTTTAAAATTTTTTTACAGCGGGGTTTACATGTTTTACACGAGTGTAAAAAAAAGAAAATTTTTTTTTTCGCATTTTACGTCGAGTTCTCACAAGTCGTTGAGTTCTCAAAGTATCCTAACCCTATATATATAACATTTAGCAAATGTCTGCGTCCTCACAGAAGTTACTGTTGCAAAGTTTCGGCCAATTCAAACGCTTCACTGCCAAACCTCGGCCAATACGAATGCCTCACCAAAAACCGCCCAGAATAAACTCTTTACAAACCGCCCAAAATACTGTTGGCCGTTGGTTTCTGCGTTCCATTTTATCAAGCCGTCCCCGTTTCGATTCTTGCTTTTACCGTTTTTTTCCTTCAGCCGTCGATGGTTCCTTTTATTGTTAAAACTAGGTGTTAGTTGGCCCGCGCTTCGCCGCGGGCGCCGCTGTTGTGCGTACATGTTACGCACAATGGACGGCGGTTCGTTGCCGGGAGCTCCTGTTGCGTTGAGGGTTTGGTGGGCATAAAAAATAACATTAAGTGACTGTTATGCTCACGTGGGTTTCACAAAAATACTCACAACCTATTAAGTTCCACACCAGCGCTAACACTTGGGTCGCCCATTTAGTAATAAAATAATAACAAAAAGTTTACAAATATTGCTTCAATGTTGGCGGCTGTAGTAATGTTACATTTGAAAAACTATAAAAAATATGCAAAAACAATATTCAGCCTATTGCTTCAATGTTGGCGGCTGAGAAGCAGCGTATGTTAGCGCAAAACACTATTAAAGTGTCTCTTATTTAATATATAAGAGAATGGTTGGTCGGACCATGTCACCGCCTTCACGTCGCCTTCCCTTCTTCCATCTTCATTAGTCTTTTTAGTATCTTCCTGAGTTGAGTTTTTGATGAAGACGAGGCAAACTTCGTGACTGCATGTCTTCAGCCGGACGATAGAGATGCTCGCGATTGTAGGAGGAAGCTGGAGAGAGCCAGGTTGGTGGTTGCGTTGTAGCCGTAAACGACGAGGCCAATCGCGGTGGTGAGGAGTAGAAGACGAAGGGTTTCGTCCAGGGGTTCGGTGGTGGTGAAAGGAGGTCTGGTGAGTGGGTCGGACGGTGCTCTGAGAAGTGAAGCGGTGGACTTGCAAGCCTCTCATCACATTTTGATGGAGATAAGATTTATTTAGAGTAGTGTGGATTTTGTCTACCAATTTAAAGGTCAGAAAAAAATTATGAGAGGTTATATGGTGGTGTGTTGTTAATTAGGAGAGAGATTAAAACATCTTACACAGTACATGGTTTTGAAAAATGTGGTTTCAAAAAACTTGATTTCTTAGATTAAAAAAAATAAACAAGGGTGGAAAAAGTTGGTACCGGTTTGTAAATTTAATGATACTTTAAAGGAACTTCAGATATATCTTGCCTTTTAAAACTGACGTAGCTTTCGGTTGTGTGCGTAAAGTCATATGGGTATGTGTTTTTGTTTATATCCAAAGTGTATTAAGTTTTTTTTATAACGACAAACGACTTTATATATAAATATAAAGGTCCACCAAGTTGGTGGCGACAAAACACCAAAACAGCACACGAAACAAAACAAGATTACAACATGTTAATAATATCAAATTCTAACCATTTCCCCCAGTTTTGACTCCCTAACGTCGTCCGGTTAGCAAGCCAAACGAATGTGTCCTCTTTCACTTGCTCCACAGTCTTCCAAGTTGGGATAAATGTGTCTTCAAAAACTTTTGAGTTGCGAGCCGTCCAAATCCGCCAAACGGTTGCAATAACAATGGCGTACACGATCTTCTTCCATCTTTTAGATCCCGGGCTCTCCGTCACCATTTTAACCAACCCCTCGACTGAGCTACAGGCCAACGGAAAAGGAATGCGAACCCAAACCAAGATTTGCCACCATATACTCCTAGCCCACAAGCAATTAAAGAACAAATGGTCTGAATCTTCGTCTCCACACCCGCATCGGTCACAGGTAGTCGAAGCAACCGACACACCCCGGGTCAACAAATTTACCTTATTAGCGACTCTCCCAAGCAACGCCCTCCAAAGGAGATAGTTACACTTCGGAGGCGCCCACGAGTTCCATCTAAAAGTAAAATAATCTTGGTCGCCAATCACTTTACGGTGCCATTCGTTCCTTATCAATTGAACCGAAAAATCAGCAGCTTCATTGTTATACCATACCCATTTGTCTGGCCCTTTATTGCAAGAGAATTCATTTAATAAGCCCAACAACGAATTGAGGTGCTGTTGCAAAGTCTGCGCTTGGAAATCCTCTTTCCAACTCAAATTCCATTCCACAGACCCATTCAAAACAGACATATGAGCAGCTACAAGACCATCCCGATTTGCAGCGAATTGAAAGAGCATAGGGAAGGAGTCCTTTAAAGGCGAACTACCTATCCATAAGTCTTTCCAGAACTTGGTTTTTAGGCCGTCACCCACCACCGCCTTAAGGTTGTTTTGAATCGAAATTCCAGCCTTCAGGAGCATCTCACCAGCCCCACAGATGTCCTTCCAATTACCCAGAGTAGTTCTTTTAACCGGCACCAAACGATCCTGAATTCTAGATTTATGAATGGACGCGACGACACTTACCCAAAGTTGATTTGGGTTCTCTTTATATCTCCACCACCATTTCGTAAGCATCGCCACGTTGAAGTCTTCCACCCCACCTACCCCGAAACCACCAAAACATTTCGGGCGAACCATTTTTTCCCACTTAATCTATCTAATTTTGTACCCAGTGGTCGATTTGCCCCACACGAAATCTCTTCTAATTCTTTCAATGTGTTTAACAACACACTTCAGAGCCACGAATAAAGAAAGGAAGTAGGATGGGATACTTCCAAGGACCGACTTCGCCAAAGTGACTCTCCCGGCAAACGATAGGGTCTTCGCCTTCCAAGAAGACAGCTTGCTTTTGACTCTATTAATAATAGAATCCCAATTTTTAGAGAGTTTCATATTAGCGCCTATAGGGATACCCAAGTAAGAGAACGGAAAAGAGCCCGGTTCGCAAGAAAGCTTATTAGCCATCAACCCAATCTCCGTTGCACCAACATTGACCCCGTATAACTTGCATTTTTTGTGATTAACTTGAAGACCAGAAATTAAATTGAGGCATCTTAGAAAGCGAGATAAGCTAACCGCATTGTGCTCCGACCACTCCCCGACAAAGATAACATCGTCCGCATAGCAAAGGTGGGTAATACAAGGCCCGTTATTGGGCAACTGCACTCCGTGAAAGAGGCCCGAGTTCACGGCTTGTTTCATAAGCATATTCAGCACTTCCATCACTATAATGAAGAGGAAAGGCGACAAAAGTGAAGTTGAACTGTGAAGGCCATGAGTTTTTTCGCTTCGTGGCAATACGCACAAATCGTTCTAACTCAGTTGGTAGAGCGCCTACCTCTTAAACACGTGGTCGTTGGTTCAAGTTTCGCGTATGACGGTTTTTCCAAACCCATTAGATACGGGTCCGCGGGGCAACGACCGTAGGTCAAGCCGACGGCGAACGATTTCGAAGCGTATTTATTCGGTATGTCTTTTCGTTAGCTTATATGCAGGTCTGCGGGGTCAAAAACTAGTTATTATTATTTATTCATTCAATCTATACATATAATAAAGGAGTAACTAGGGGTGAGGTGTCACCATTCTAGGGTGTCCACATCAGCAATTTTCAACCCGTTTTAGAGGGATTCGGTAGACCCGAACCGCTCCAAACTCACCATTTGGTACCCGCTAACCCGCATATATATAGTCTGTTTTCTTTTCTCGCTTACGTTATATGTTACCTATCTCTTCACAACTGATAAAACCCTCCTTCTAAACCCTAAATCGCCTCCTTCTAAATCCTACATCGCCTCCTTCATCAATCAATCCTAACCAGGTAACATGTTATTCGAGTATCTATTGTTTCTTATATTGATTAAATGTATAGATATTTGATTTCCTATTCCGATTCATCCTAATCCTTCATTCAATAATAAAAACCCTAAAAATTCAACGTATCTAACCTAAATCGAATTTTTTGTTTAATTTACTTTATTATTCTGTTTATTGTTATCGCATATACATTAATCGATTGTTAGATATGTTCAATTATTTTTTGTTTACTATAACGATTTCTAATTGATTGTTTTGCTATTGTTTTAGGTTTACTTCATTAGTTCTGTTTTAGGTTTACGAAATCTAAGATTAACCGATTTTTAGATCTTTTAATTTCTTTTTTGGGTTTTGAATAGGATTAATTTGTTTCCTATTGTTTTAGGGTTTGTATATTAATGTATGTTCATTAAAAATGCAGATTCTGGAAAATGTCATACCACAAGGGAAATCAATTTTTCAAAGTTCTTCATGACCCTTCAGCTTCTGTTTTGGTATATTTTCATGTTTATGCATTCTATTTTACATTGATTATAATACAATAGCACTAGACTGTTAATGGTAAAATATTTACTTATTTGAAATTTATTTTGCAGACTGTTCCCGAATCTATGAATACGTTTTTCTCTGTAAACATGTTGAACAATACAATGGTTACTATAACCACTGTTTTGTGTAAATCATGGTCCGTTCGTGTTTCTCTGATAGAAGATATAGTGTGCTTCACTGATGGATGGTCAGAAGTGGTCAACGATTTATCTTTTGGCACTTTTGTTATGATTTTCAATTACATTGGCCACAAGACTTTCCTCATGAAGTACTTCAATCATTCTCCTCATCAACAGCTTGGGAATTCTTTTTTCAAGATTATTGAACATGAGTTGACCACTCCTCCTGTAAGTATTATGGATATTTAAATTATTATTTGTTATTTACTATTTCTGAATTTGTATATATCTGATTCCAGGTTATACCGTGTTCCTTTGTCAAGACACATTACCCAAATGGACTCCCAGTCAAACCAGTCAACCTCTATGTATCTGATGACTTTCAGTGGAATGTTTCTATGCAAAACATTGATACAAATGTTTGCTTTTCTGATGGATGGATTGATTTCCTGACTGACCTTCGTCTGAATGTTGGTGATGCCATATGTTTTGAATTATCTGAAAATGGACGTTTTAAGGTTACTACCTTTAGCAAGAGTGGGAGACAAATGCGTCTGTTTAAAATACTTTCTGTTTCAAATCCGGATGAGAAGAATAATGTTGTCACCTTAAACCCTAATGTGCAGCAATATCCCAGGTTACCTGGATTTACATGCAATGTTACTACCGAACTGGTATGACACTTACTTACTATTCTTTTATAAATTACGTATTATAAAACTAATCTATAATTCTCATACATTGTCTTTTAACTTATGCATAGGTCATTCCAAATCAAATTGCTGATATCATTGGCTTAAACAAGAGTATGAATTTGAGAATTAAATTCATCAATGGTAACTCTTGGAATGTTCCTGTTCATGTTCAAGTTGTTTCTGGTAATCCAAGGTATGTAATTGAATAATTTCTTTATTACTTTATAGTTTCTATATTTAGTGTATGCCTATTATATTCAATTCATCACTTTTTACAGGTACATTGTTATCGGATGGCGTGAATTAATTGAATCAGAAGGTATTCCATTGGGTCAGGCTTATATGTTCAAATGGTCCACTATTCATCGTAAGTTGTTGGTTGGCAAGTATGCTAACCAAGAGGTAATAGACATTAAAATGCAATGATTGTGTTGGTTGTGGTTTTTTGGTAGGTAAACTTTTGGGCCTATTGAACATATTTTGGTTGTGCCTTTGAACAATGGATTTTTTGGGATTTTGAACATGTGTTTTTGTTAGCATAACATACTTTTGTTTTGATGTTGAAATCTGATTTTGGGTTGAAGTTATTAGGGTTAGTATGTGAAGTTTTGGTATATTGACTTTTTTGGTAGATTTCGTTTTATGGATGTTGAATCAATTATAAGCTAATGTTTATGTTTTGTTTTGATAATTATGTATTTTCTGTACTCACCTAACAATGTACCTGAATCTAATATAAAACTTTCCTGGCTATTTTCAAATTCGTTATTGTTTGTCTCGGTCACGATTAATCCTCTGATATTATAACATAAGAACTTGAAACTCTTAAATTTTAATAGCCAACATTAAATTTATAGAAATTAAAAATTAAAAAGTTTTAAAATAATTAAATTGATCACTTTCTCCTATTCGAATTTTAAATTTTCAATAACTTCATTCTAATCCGCCATTAATTTAGCTACATTTTTTATATTCCTTATTTAAATAGAAAATCAAAGATGCAAAATTTATGACTATTATACGGTTGTCCATTTTATTTTTTAAAATTTAAAGTTGATTCTCTTTAACATAATTATTATCATTAAATTTGATTTGGAATATTTATAGTAATCTTTTAATGCTAATTCTAATTATAATTTCATTCATTTCACATGTTCAACGCCTTGATTATAGCTACATTGCAAATACATTCTCTAAATACATAGTTAAGATGTATGGTAATTACATCTTAACTGTATTTTTATAATTAATGTAATTATATCTACATAAGGAAACATATTGATTACTACAATCTAATCTATAAATATATTCCGCCTTATGACAATATATAATGAGCTTTTATGTGCCATTTCTTATTCGTACTTGAGTTTACTCCTACACCTGCAATTTAAACTCGAGAGGTACTTTCTTCTCCTTTATTTATATTCATTGAACATTGATAAGATAGTATAACAAATAACTTATAAAAACACCTATTTCATTTGTTTTGCAGTTTCAATGGCTGCTCCTCAGGAATTCATACTGGTTAACAATATAAATGTTAACCAGTCTGAAGTTTTGTTGAAACTTAGGGTTATACGTGTTTGGCGTCAACCTGATCGAAAAAATCCTAATGAATCTTACTCTATTGAAATGATTCTAATTGATGAAAATGTAAGTTACTAATGTCTTTACTTATAACAGACTTTTAGTTTGCTTATTGAAGATTTATATTTTGATTACGTATAATCAATGTTCGTATATGTATTTAATTCGTATGCTTATTTTTGCAGGGAAACAAGATTCAAGGGAATGTTTTCAAACGTTGGTTCTTCCGATTTGAAAACTACCTTACTGAAAACAATTGTCTTATCATAAAGAATCCAGGAATTGGAATGAACAATTCCAGATACAAGTATGCAGAAAATTCGAACAAGCTATGTTTGAATCCAGATACTAGAGTTTATAATTGTGAAGATTTTAAGGGACCACCGTTCGGGTTTTGTTTTGTCTCATTCAGCAATATACAGACCGAAGATTCAGAGTCAGACACGCCCACAATAGGTAACTGTTATTCTATCATTTTATTGTATCCTTATTTTAGATCTGACATAATGTATACATAAATGGTCCCTTTATCTTTCGGTGGATAGATATAATTGGACATGTTGTCAAGTTTTTCAAGAATGATGACAAAGAAAAAAACAGTTCAAGTTCAAAGAAGCGTCTGACAATGGAGGTGCAAGATAATGAGTACGTATACATAGTCTAACTTTTTTTTATGTTTTTTATTTTACATAAAGTGATATATATATAGTTTCTTATAATTTACCTACTACTAATTATGTTTTTAGGGGTTATTCCATTTACGTCACTTTGTGGGATAACTATGCAAATCAAATGTCATCCTATGTTGCTGATAACTCAAATCAAGAACAATTTATATTAGTGTTACAATTTGGAAGACTAAAGTTTTATAATGGTATGTTAATTTTTATTTTATTTTTTAACTTTTTAACATTTATATTACTCTGATGATTATATACTACATTATGTAGCTAAAGTCTTATTAATGTGTTTTTTTAGGTAAACCTTATGTGTCTAACTCTTTTGGTGATGCTATTACCCGATTAATGATAAATGAAGACATTCCTGAAATAGACACATACAAGGCAACGTAAGCATAATTTTACAAATTCCTATCTTTCTTTAGTACTAAAAAATATTAAATTCATTATGATCATTAATTTATACAGTTTGCTTAAAAATTTGGCTGCAAATCCAAACTCTATTCGTCGTCCGTATGGAACTTCAATGTTCTCTTCTGATGAAGATGAGTTTCTCCATAACACTCCTCTTACAACTATTGGTGACATCCCAGCCATAGAAAAGGTGAATTGTTATATTTTTATAATCTTTACAGATTTAAATTAACATTGTTTATAATTATATATAATTCTTTTAATGTTTAAAATAATAATTATTTTTACGTAGGATGAGTATGTTGTTTTGTGTGGTACTGTAAAAGTTGTATGCAAAGATGTTGGATGGTATTACCTTGGGTGTCCTAAATGCACTAAAAAGGTTAATACTGAGTATGTGATACGTGAGCTTGGTGAAGGTAGTGGTGGTTTTGAGGAGGAAAAGTTCTACCAATGTGTTAATCAGAAATGTAGTTCAAAGGTTGTCAAGCCCGTTCCAAGGTTAGTGTACTTCACATATGTCAATACTAAATTGTTCTTATTTTAATTCAGAATTAGTTACTTTATTATACATATATACTTATCTATACATATATTATATACAAGGTTTAAGATTCAAATTCGTATCCAAGATATCAACGGTGTTGTTTCACTCACTTTGTTTCATCGAGATGCTGCTCAACTCATAGACAGGACTGTCTCTGATTTGCTTGAAACAAACACGGTACTTAATGTATTTCTTTTTTATTTATTAGAGTTATAACATAATCGTATGCTGTAAACCAATTAGATAATCAATTGTTTCCATGTAGATTGATGATGTTGTCAACTTTCCGGATGAAATAAGTTGTTTAGTAGACAAAGAATTTGCTTTTATAGTTCATGTGTCTACCTACAACTTGGATAACAAGTATGATGTTTATGGTGTGACGAAGGTAACTGCCGATTCATCAATTATCGACGAGCTTAAGAGAAAGATGTACCTTGGCCAGGTATTACTATCTTCTACATCTTTTATTACATTTGTGTAATTATAATTATTAACTTTTAACCTTATGTAATCATTTGTAATTGTGTAATTTAAAGCCATCTGATGAAGGATCTTTGCATACCTCCATGTTCGAAATGAATTCAAATGATCTATCTAATGCCAAGGTATGTTGATATCTTTTTTTAATTTATATGTTTTTTAAATGAGATGGTGTATGCCAAGGTATGTTAATTGATGTAGGAATCTTTTTCTGGCACTGGTGACAACGAAACTCCAGTCTCGAATGCTGAAAATGCATTTGCAAGAGTCCAGAGCATTGAAGGTGAAAACATATCCACAAGCTCCAAATATTTGTTGCCCAAGCGTAAACTTCACGAAGTTTATGAAAAAGATTCCTCTAAGGTTTGCACAAGAGAAGCGGATAGTAGCTACACAATTGAAGAAGGCAAAGGTGTTTCTGAAATGCAGCCAATGACCAAAGAAGAGGCTTCCTCTCCTTTAAACAAATAGAATCTTGGATTTGTGTTGCATTCATTTTTTTGATTTCATAAATAATTCTTCAAATATGAAGAAGACAATGTTTGCTTTGTTTGGTTTTTTAAACAGTTGTTACCTATTGTTGGTTTTTGAACTACGTTTCGATGTTATGAGATTGAATTATCATATGTCCAATTATGTTTCGTTTTTTTTGAATTTGTTATGTCTGTTTACGTTGTATTCATTATGTTATATGTTGTTAACTGTATCTTTCCAATGTTTTTTTTTTTAAAAAACAGATTTGGTTATATGGGTAAATATAACCACATAAAATACGCATTCGTCATATTGAATATCTTTACGATAAAACAATGATATTACTTATCATGAATTGGTAATGTAATATTTTAAATATATTGTTTTTTTATTTTACAAATAAATGATGTTATCTTATTACAAAAATAATTGTAGAACTTTTATATGTTTTTAAATTGTATGGTAGGTCAAAATAATATTACCTAATTCTTATGGAGTTATAGATACAAATATATTATCTGTTGTCATTTTTTTCATTATATTTGTCTACACAAATTTATGTATATTCTTACATATTGTTTGATAAAAAATACAAAAATTCATGATTCAATTATAGTTATTATTATAAATTCATATTTATATTGATACGTTTAGAAATTTTAATCCTAATTTAATTATTTTAATTGTAGTAATGTACTATAATATTATAATAATATTATAATCATTTTCAATTCAATACGTGGTTAACTTTTTTTTTTTAGCTTTACGTTTTTTATAATGTTTATGTTTTTAAGTATGACGAATGCGATAAACGTTAGTTAATTATTTTTGTAAACAATATACAATTTAATGATAATTTTTTATTTCTAAATTTATTTAAAATTATGACACCTTTTACAAAAATAAACGATATTATATTAATTACATAATACATACTATAATTAAAATTATAAACTTCACCTATAAGAATTGAACAAACCATAATTCATTTTTAGTACTATCTTCATTTCTCTCTTTCGAAGAAATTTAAATATCAGGTAAATATCATTTTAGTTGTTTAAATGTTTAGATTTTAAATTTAATTTGTCTTTAACTTTGTTTTACATTTTATTTAGAAATGCTTATGGAGGGTGAAACGATAACAATGTTTGACAGACTTGAATATGGTCAAGAGGATGTTATTATTAAGGCGAGGGTCTTAACAATTTGGCGTGAACAATCAAAAAGCCGAACTAATGATTATTCCATTGAAGTGGTCTTAATGGATGAAAACGTAATCCTTATATTTTCTATATAACTTTCAAATTATTCTATACAATTTACATTTTTGACGTTTATTAATAACATATACTTTTTTTTCTCCAGGGTGACAGAGTTCAAGCTCTTATTCGTAGTAACATTGTTGACATTTTTGAAAGTTATTTACATGAGAAACATGCTTACATAATCAAATATGTTCGTGTTGATATGGAACTTTCAAGTATGAACATTGGCTCACACGGAAACAAAATCTTTTTCAGTCAGATTACTCAGCTTTTATCCTGTTTTGATTTTAAGGGTGATGAATACGGTTTTCGATTTTTGCCTTTTGAATCGCTAATAGAAAAGGATGTGTTTACAAATTACTCGATAGGTATTTTTTTTCTTTTTACATATGTATATATAAATATATCAGATTTAAATATATTGGACTTCATAATTATACCTATTTATGACACTAATAATATTACTTTCAATATCCAATTGCAGATGTCATTGGTTATGTAAAGAATATAAGGAATTACTATGATTATAAAAAAAAGGAGAAGGCGAATCAAAAGAATCGTATGCTTTTGGATATTGAAGATTCAGAGTATGTTTTTATTCTTATATCTCATTTCGGATTAAAGTTATTATGTTTTCGGCATTCATTATGTTATATGTTGTTAACTGTATCTTTCCAATGTTTTTTTTACAAATATGTTTAGGGGACGTGTTATTTGTTTGAAATTATGGGATGAATTTGCCATTCAGATGAATACATATTTACATAACCATAACAATGCTGAACCCTTGGTTGTTATTTTGCAATTTGGATTGGCGTCATATTTCAAGGGTTAGTTTATTTACAAATTTATAACTCATTTATTCCTGTATCAATCTACTTATATTATATGTTCTTATATTATATTTAAATTTATTATAACATAATGTCATTTGTATGCAATTTTATGTTTGTAGATATTCCATATGTTTCAACCTATGTTGGTATTTCAAGGCTTTTTATTAATGAGCCAACTGACTTCATCAATGTTTATAAAAGAAGGTTGGGTTTATTCTCTTGTGTCAATTAAATAAATAGTTTCAACTTTATATTTTTTAACATTGTACTTAACCCTTTGTCTTAAAAAAAGTGCAAGGTTCATTCAATCTCCAAAAGTTTATAGACTTTCAACTGCATCACTTGCTGGTCTTCAAGTTTTTTCTGTTACAGAGAATGACTTTTTGGTTAACAATCCGTACTGTAACATAGGTGATATCTGGGAGATTTTAGAGGTTGGTAATAAACATAAAATTGTCACAAACTTTTTTTAATTTACTATATTTATAGATATTTACGTCTTACTAATGTTTATTTTAAACTATGTAGGTTAAAGATATCATTATTTTGGGAAATCTTGTTGAAGTTCACAAGGATTTTGGGTGGTTTTATATGGCTTGTCCTAAGTGTGATTTTAAGGTAAATATAGAATATGTTTTGTATGAGTCAAGTGGTATTGGTGGAGGTTTTGAAGAAAGAGAAATTTGTACCTGTATAAATGAGAGTTGTAGTGAAAAAGATGTTATAGCTATTCCAAGGTAACACTCATACAATCACTTGTACTCAATTTATTAAATCTTATTTATTTCGTAGATAATAAATAAAATAAAAAGTTGTTTTTATTTTATTAATAAATAAAATCTTTACAGGTTTCAAATTCAAATAACAGTTAAAGATGGTACTGGAGATGTTAAACTCAATTTGTTTCATGATGAGGCATCAAAAATGATTCCAATATCTGCCGAGAGTTTGCTTTTAGAAAATAAGGTATGCCTATACTTATTTCTGAGTAACTCAGAGTTTAATAATCATTTATTAGAATTTGTATGTTCAACTTATCTTTTTTTTAACAATAATTAATATGAAATGTATAACTGACGTTACAGGGTGCCTATACTGTTAAGTTTCCAGATGAGCTAATGTATCTACGTGATAGAATTTGCGTTTAAGATATCTGTAACAAAAGAGAATTTAGAAACACTCAATGAAGTCTACACGATATCTAACGTCACTGATTCCAATTTTATTATGTCGGAGATTAAGCTGAAGTTTCAACAGAAAGATGAGGTAATATATTAAATTCTACTAAACATTTAAAATACGAAAAAAACATGATATTTTATTTATATTATACAGGTCAATGAAGGAGAATGTTCTGCTTTTCCTACTGGTTCAAGTTCAATGACTTACAAAAAGTATAAAAGTACCCGTAAACTGCAACCTGTGTACGAATTGAATGGCAAGGAAAAATCAAATTGAGTGTGTTATGGCTATTTCAAGTCAACTACAATAGCTCTACATTACTATAATTATTTTCATTCTGTTTTGGATTTGTTTGACTTATTATCATTGCTACATTCTATTTCTTTTAATAGAATTGTTTTGGAATTGTTTGACTTATTATGTTTTTTTGATTTGATTATTCTAAAGTTTTTGAATTATATATCTTTACCATATATTCAACTAATCTAACATACATACCTATGATTTGTGCATTAAACACATTTATATTGAAATTTAAATTTATTAATATTTGTATGATTCATTGTAAGAATGCGGATAAGAGCTTGGTACATCAAAATTCTGATACATAAATTTATAGAGTTTCGTTTTCAAATATTTTAAATTTAAAAAAATATTTATTTTTAAAATTAATTTTAAACGTGAACATCTAAATTTATAAAGATTACTTACTTTAAATAAATAAATCAGAAATTAAATAACCTTTAACACCCGTAAATCAAGTTATAAATTTGGATGTTTCCATTTTTTTGTTTTTAATATTATCATAATTATTTTCAACAGTATATAATACCAAATAAAATTATAACGAATTTTCATTTTTAAGGTGTTTGAAATTAAAAATTTGCAAATTTTAAATTTGTTTAACATAAGATTTTAAATTTAAAATTTTTCTACCCGCTAAACAATTAATATTTTACTATAAATAGAACAATCATCATTCATAATTTTAATGTAAACCGCTAAAAATTCAAAAATTTAGGTAAAATCCGTTTTTTAAAATTTAAAAAATGACGTAAACTTTAGTAGTATATAAACTCACTTACACAATGAGTGTAACATTCTACAAGAATATCATCTCCTAACTACTTTACACATTTGTTCATCTTGCAACATTGTATGAAGGTAACTCATGTTTAATACTATGTTATATTTTGCGTTATTAATATTAGTTTTTGGTTTTCTAAATAACTACATAATGTGTTATATGTGGTTTGATACAAAGATGGTTTTATAGATACAATTCAAACAACTGTTAAGTCATGTCAAATCAGAATAATAGCAAATACAGTTTGCCAACATCCAGAATTCAGACAAGATCTAATGCACGCAATGGTATTTGTTACTTTAACATATATATACATACATATTATACCGTTATTATAATTTGTATTACAGTAATTGATTCATTTTTTATGTAGGCAACTTAAATTCAACACCCTTATCTGACTTATCAAATGGTAAATTAACATATTAATGTTTTTTTTAATTATTATAAGAAATGTTGCAGAAATGATAATAGTTGTTTTACTAACGTTATTGTTTTGTACACAGTTAGCTCTAGCATTTCTACAAGACGAAAACGTATGAATGCATGTTTGGATATCCAGAATTCACCTATAAACCAAACGCCTCCATCAATACCACAAGAGAATATTAATACAGATAAGTGTAAGATCATTTGAGAATTTAACTTTTGTGTATTTTTAGTGTTTTTTAAATTCTCACATGTACTATTTAACTCTTTCGATTAAGCTGCTGAGTCTCGGAAACGTCGTAAAGATATACTGGATAGCAGAAAGAGAAACAATAGTCAATTGCATACAACTCCTCATACTAGCCAACCAATAATTACTTCAACTATACCTTTGTCTGATATCTCAAATGGTATTTTCCTAACAAATTAATAAAATTGTTTTTACTACTTTTAGAATACTTATGTGTAGTTATATTATATTTTATTAATTTATAAAAAATTAAAGAATATGAAAACTCAGGTATGTTGAGAAGCAACACATTGAATCTTAATAATGCAAACACGTTATTATCTTCTCGTGGAAAAGAAAATTTGTATCGTGGTACGTTTAGTATTTATTACTATTTACTTATAATATTTACTTATCTATGAAATTTACTTATAATACTTAACATAATTAACATTTATACATATTTACAGGTTCTTCAAGTTATTTGTCACCTTTATCTGACATTACACGTCAAGAATTGTGTAGAGGTAGCAATAACCTTACTAACAAATCCAAATTTACTTCAACATCCAATTTCAATGCTGAATCTTCAAGTAGTAGTCGAAAACGTCCAAATCGTCCAATTATTGAGCCTATACCTATGGTTGATCTTTCGGAATGCTTGGATGAGATGGTTGTCGAAAATATATCCAGTGATATAAAAGGCATGTCGTCAGGTAATATTCAATCATTGTAAATAATATTTGACCACAAGATATTTGGTTAATAATGTAGTGTATATTATTTATATGTTGTGCAGTGTATTTAATATATATGTATTATGTAGATTACTTAGACCATGGAGACCAGATTGTAATTTGTGAAGATTGTAATGCACGTTTGTGGAGAGCTGAGTCTGAAAGAGGATCTTGGAAATATAAAAAAAAGAAAAACTTTTCTTTGTGTTGTTCTTATGGGAAAGTTTTGCTTCCTTCATTTAAGGAGCCTCCTGACAGTTACAAAGCCTTTTTTAATGGTGTCGACGCATTTAGCAAGTTTTTCTTAAAGAATATTAGACGATACAATTCAATGTTTGCTTTTACAAGTATGGGTGGTAAAATTGATTTCTCTATAAATAAAGGGAAAGCTCCATTTATTTATAGAATAAGTGGAGAGAATTACCATGTTTTAGGTGATATGTTACCACCTAACGGAGAACAACCAGTTTTCTCTCAGCTATACATATATGATACTGAAAATGAAGTATCAAATAGAATTAATATTGCTGGGTACGTTTTCCATTTTTATAACAATCATAGTATCGTTTTTATTTTTATGTCTATGTAAATATCTTTATAGATTTAAATTTGTAATTGTACTTTTTTAAATTTTAGTATATGTAAACTAATTTACGTATTATTTATTTGTAGTCCATCATCAAATGATTCAGCAAGAGAAAAGGAGCTTGAACTTCAAATTGTTAATGACTTGAAAACAATGTTTGACTCCATAAACTCTTTGGTTAAATCATATCGAATGGCTAGAGATTGTTTTCATGAGAATCCAAATGTTGAACTCAAGCTACGGTTAAATGGTATTAGGAAAAGTGATGGTAGGTCGTATAACCTACCGACTGTTTCTGAGGTTGCTGCGTTGATAGTTGGAGATCTCGATGATGATACAGACAAGCGAGATATTATTGTACAGTTAGTATCTGGTAAACTACAGAGAGTTAGTGAGTTACATCCTTCTTATCTTGCTCTTCAATATCCGTTGTTGCTTCCTTACGGTGACGATGGCTATAGAATTGATATATGTCATAAAGGTGTCACAGAACCAAATCAAACTTCACCACCAGTATCTAATGTAGATACTCGTGAAAGTTTAGATAATCCAACCTCAAGCTCCAAAACAATCAAGAAAACGCGCCAATTAACAACAATGCGCGAGTTTTTTGCATATCGTTTACAAGATAGGAGTAATGAATATTCACTAATTCTGAATGGTAGACGGCTTTTGCAACAATTTATAGTTGATGGTTATACTATGATTGAGAGAGAAAGGTTGAATTTCATCAAGGGTAAGCAAAACATTTTGCGAAGTGAAACATATGAGGTTCTTCACAAAGAAAAGCAACAAGGAAATAATGATACTTCATCAATAGGTCAACGTTATATCTTACCTTCTTCTTTCACTGGTGGTGCTCGGTATATGATGCAAAACTATCTTGATGCAATGGCAATTTGCAAATGGTACGGATACCCGGATTATTTCATCACAATTACATGTAATCCTAAATGGCCTGAGGTTAGGAGATATCTAAAAGGAGGCACCCTTAATGCAGAAGACAGACCAGATATCTTGTGCAGAATATTTAAGATAAAACTTGATTGTATCATTAAAGACCTTAAAGATAAAGAATTATTTGGAGGTGTTCAAGCAGGTAATAAATCCAACACCATAATTAATATTGCGTTACTATTTATTTTTGTCAATTTTTATCAATTAATTACTTGATTTGATTTTGTTTCTATAATATGTTTTTCTAATTAAAGTTGATATTGACTAATTTCATTTTTTATTTCAGTTGTATATACTGTTGAGTTTCAAAAGAGAGGCTTACCACATGCACACATTTGTTTATTTATGAAAGCTGCTCATAAGTTGCCAACCGTTGATCATATTGATAACTACATATCAGCTGAGATTCCAGATAAGAATGAAGATCCTGAATTATACTCACTTGTACGTGAGTTTATGATTCATGGCCCTTGCGGTGAAAAATTTAAGAGATGTCCATGCATGATCGATAATAAGTGTTCAAAAAACTTTCCAAGGAAGTTTAAAGAGGAAACATCTATAGATACTGACGGTTTTCCTGTGTATAGGAGAAGAAATAATGGTTCGTTTGTTGAAAAGTCTGGTGAACAATTAGATAACCGAAATGTTGTTCCCTACAACAAGGTTCTTCTCAAGAGGTATCAAGCTCATATCAATGTAGAGTGGTGTAACCAAGCTGGCTCTATTAAGTATTTATTTAAATATATTAATAAGGGTGCAGATAGAGTTACGCTTAATGTCATTCAAAGCAAAAAAGTACCAGGTGAAGATGTTGTAGTTGATGAAATTAAACACCATTGTGACTGTCGTTATCTATCTGCATGTGAGGCTACTTGGAGAATATTCCAATATGATATACATTATAGGACACCTCCTGTAATGAGACTACCTTTTCATCTACCTGGTCAGCAGAAAGTTGTTTTTGGGGCTAACGATGATCTTGATGATGTTCTACAAAAACCGTCAGTCGCTTCGTCAATGTTTCTTGGTTGGATGGAAAAAAATAAAGACGATCCAAATGCAAGAGAGCTCAGTTATATTGAGTTTCCCTCAAAATATGTTTGGAAACAAAAGGAGCGATGCTGGGAAGAGAGACAACGAGTTAAGTCAATTGGACGAATTCATTCAGTTCCTGCTTCAGTTGGTGAAGGTTATTTTTTGAGAATTTTATTGAACAAGGTTAAAGGACCTACTTCATTTGAAGATATTCTTACTGTTGATGGCAAGTTGCAAAATTCATTTAGAGATGCATGTTATGCTATGGGCTTATTGGATGATGATTCTGAATACATTGCAGCCATTAAGGAAGCCGCCTTTGTTGGATCTGGTGAGCATTTAAGAAAGTTATTTGCAACTTTGTTAGCTTCTAACAGTTTGTCAAGACCTGACATTGTATGGGATGAAACGTGGAAAGATTTGTCTGATGATATTGCATATAATAAAAAGAAAGATTTAGATCGTCAAGGTACATATTATTTTTAACAAATTTGATTAATATATTTTCTTTGATTTTTTTCTTAATTACTTTTTAAGTATTCGTTACTTTACATATATACTTATTTAATTAATTAATTAATTACTTTTATTATGGTTTTTATCAGATTTGATTATTTCTGAAGACCAAATTAAGAATCTAGCTTTACTAGATATTGAAAATTTCTTACTTCGAAATAGCTCATCTCTTCGACATTTCAAAGGTATGCCATATCCTGATGTTGATTTTGTAGAGGCATTAAGTAATCGTTTGATTTTTGAGGAGATGGCATACGATACAAACATTCTTCAAGAAGAATTTCAATCGCAATTTGTTTCTTTAACAGCTGAACAAAAAAATATATATGAACGTATCATGAAAGCTGTTGATGAAAAAAAAGGTGGTGTTTTTTTCGTGTATGGTTATGGCGGCACCGGTAAGACTTTTTTGTGGAAGACACTTTCATCTTCCATAAGGTCTAAAGGCAAGATTGTTTTGAATGTTGCTTCGAGTGGCATTGCTTCTTTGTTATTGACTGGTGGTAGAACAGCACATTCTCGGTTTGGAATTCCTATAAACCTTACCGAAGATTCTCAGTGCTACATTAAACCAAACAGTGATGTAGCGCAGTTGCTTAAAAAAACAGATTTGGTTATATGGGATGAAGCTCCCATGATTCATAAACATGCGTTTGAAGCTCTTGACAGAAGTTTAAAAGATGTTTTTGGTGATTGTGATGATAACGGTTTTGAAAAAATTTTTGGAGGTAAGGTCATGGTTTTTGGTGGCGATTTTAGACAGGTTCTTCCGGTTGTTCAGAACGGTACCAGACACGATATTGTCAATGCGTCTTTAAGCTCATCCTATATTTGGCGCAAGTGTGTGGTTTGTAAATTAACAAAAAATATGAGATTACTTTCTGGAAGTGCTAATGCAAATATTCAAGAAATAAAAGAGTTTGCAGATTGGCTGTTAGATATTGGTGAAGGAAAGGTTGATACAGTCAATGAAAGTTCAGATGTTATTCAAATACCTGAAGACTTACTCATAAGTCCATCTCTTGATCCTCTCTCTGATTTGATATCATTTGTTTATCCATGTATTTTGGAAAATTTCAATACCCCAAATTATTTTCAAGAGAGGGCAATATTGGCACCACAAAATGAAGTTGTCCAAGAGATTAATGATCGACTGCTCTCAATGTTTCCTGGAGATCAAATGGAGTATTTAAGCTCTGATAGTGTCTGTCAAACCGAGAAGCTTAATGAGAAGTTTGATGAACGATTGGTATCGCCAGATGTTTTGAATGGTCTTAAGTTATCAGGCATACCAAACCACCGTCTGGTTTTGAAAGTTGGTGTTCCTATAATGTTGCTTAGGAACATTGATCAGAAAAGTGGTTTGTGCAACGGCACAAGGTTGCAAGTTGTTAAATTGGGTAAACGTGTCATAGAGGCTAAAATAATTTCTGGCACTAATATTGGTATGCAAACATTTATACCAAGAATTAGTTTGTCTCCTTCTGATAAAAAGATTCCTTTCAAGTTTAACAGAAGACAATTCCCAATTGCTTTGTGTTTTGCCATGACAATAAACAAGAGCCAAGGACAGTCCCTATCCAAAGTTGGTTTGTATTTAAAAGATCCAGTTTTTTCTCATGGTCAACTCTATGTTGCTTTGTCAAGGGTAAAGAGTAGAGACGGCTTAAAGATACTAATACTCGATAAAGAAGGCATCGTTAAGAATGAAACGTCAAATGTTGTCTACCAAGAGATATTTGCAAATTTATAATTCAGCATTTTGTATTCAGACATGACAATTGTTTCGTAAATTATTTTTACGTTTACTACTACATTAACGACATTCGATTATTTATGTTTATTTACATATATTTTCGAATTTGGCTATTAATTTCTTTGTATTAGTTAGCTGAATTTAAAAGTTTTCTAATTTTTATATAATCATTTTACTTTAATTTCTAAATATCTAAATATTTACATATATTACCTTCCATAATATATCTTCTTGGTAATCGTTTCCATATCATCATTATACTTCTGAATACTCTTTTGCTTCACCATCTAACCATTCACAAACTTACAATGTATATAATAATCCCTCTTTTTCTTATCGCCGATCACACTCATCATTCTTCCACACATCCGCATACCAGTAATCACCGAACGATTCCTCCTCTCAAAGGTAAAAACCCTCTTTCTAAAGCTCATGCATCTTAAGATTTTTCTTTAATCGTTTGTTTTGTTACTCATTTATTGTAGTAATAATCGTTAAGTTGTTTTATTAGGTATAAATCTGTAACCTAAAATTAGGTTTAAGCTCTATAAACACTAATTTCAAATCGTTTCGTTATCCTCTGTTTTTGAATCGTCAGTTACCAGGTTTATGTATATTCTTAGTTAATGTTATTTGTGTTTTTGCTTTTATTATTGTTTATTAAAGGATAGTGTATAAATAACATCTTTATAAAGATTCATTGTTTTCATTGTTGTTATATGTTGGTATGTTTATGCTCTGTTTTTAAAGTTGATTTAGAAATTTAGTAAGTTTTAAGCTATGTTTCTGTTTTTTACAAAGCAGTACCTTTATGATCATCAGGTTACCAATTATTAGTGTTAGTTCATGATTATTGAGTATAATCTTTTAATATTTATGTTTTGCAATACAAACTTTAGTTAATCATTATTATTTTATGCTTAGTGTCAATTGTTTTTTATCCACGATTAGTGAGTTATGTTATGTTTTTTTTATGTTTCAACCAACATTAAGCAAAATAGTTTAGTATTTTTACTTTGTGATAACAACAGGTGCATATTGTTGCTGTTGAAAATGCTTTATGGTTTCTATGTTGAGTCTGAAAGTAAGAGTAGGGCGTGTTTGGTAAGATATCTAACGTTTCTCCCGTATTTTGACTATAATTCAACTTATTATGCTTATTTAAATAATTCTATATTTATTTTATTTTGTTTTCAGCCCCTGCCTAAGGACTATAGTTCTTGGATTAAGAAATTCAATTATCCGGTAGGTAACACGGAAATTAGAACTTTGGATTCACAGGTGTTTGTGATTAAAATTATGGAACTTAATGGTACTTATTATTTATACAATGGATGGAGAACAATGATTCAAACACTAAATTACCCATCTAAGTGTAAATTTGTGTTTCAACATGTTGCAAACCAAAAGTGTTTTAGAATGATAAGTTTCTATCAAGACGCAGTTTGTGCTCCTGGTCCGTTTTTCTATTGCAGGCTTGATGACCCATTCAGTGAATATAAGCACCGTCTTGTATGTCTTATTATCAACTTAATATGTTATACATTAAAATTCATACAATATTTATTACTGTATTAACATTACTGTTTTTCTATTTCAGCATATAAGTAATTTGATTTTGCATGGAAAGTTCAATAAACTACTTCCAGTTGAACCAGTTGTTATCAAATCATTCCCAGATCATGAATTTCTCTGTATGATTAATGTAGAAGATGGTCATGTTTATTTCACCAAAGGATGGTCTTATATCAGGAAACACCTTTCATTAACTCGTAAACATCTCATTGTTTTTGAGATGATTAACGATGTTACTTTTCACATGTCTCTGTTTCTTAAGAATCAACTTACACCTCCTCCAGATATGTGGGTCTATGATGTGAAAAAGGAGTACGATGAAGATGTTAATGATGATGAAGACATAATCATTATTTCGGATGATAACAGCCAAGAGGAAGATTTAGCAACACCTATGGATGTTGATGCTGAGGAGGATGTAGGTGTACCAGTTGTTTTCATAGTTGATAATCATTTTGTAAGTTTAACTTCTTTATTTCCATTCATTTTAATACATGTTAATATATTTTTTATTAATATGCCATACATTGTTATTTTTGTAGAGGATGAAGAAGTTATGGGCGATTCACAATGGTTTGAATATCAAAAGGAATTTAAAAATTACCGATGGTGATGGTGGTGTATGGTTAGCATCTGTTGGTTTTGAGCAGTCGAGTGGAAATGATCGTTACAACATTAAAGGTATGTCTTCCTTTGCTGCGGACAAGAAACTGAAATCTCGTGATGCAATGCATTTTCTATTTTTCAATAAGAAAGGTCTCTTCAAGCTATCTCATGTTGTAAAGGCTGCTGATCGTTAGGTTTGTTTTGTGGTTGGTACTTTTGGTTGGATGACAAACTTAGAAGTTTTAGTGTTTAAAATGATGAACTGTTATTAGTTAACTACTTATCCACGTTTTTACTTTTGTGACTTAGTAATTCGTGGTTTTTGGTTTATATATATGTATAAACACACTATTATTTTTGGTTGCTTTTCTAATGTAATTAATCCTATTTATAATTTTGATTTATCTTTGCTATGACATTTGATGCAGCTGCTACTTTTATGCAGTTCTTGCATACCAAAATGTCATGTTTTTTATCATAAAAGTCATTAGAAAAGATAATACAGTTTCCATGTTTTTGGCATAGGCAATTGACACCCCGGATGATTTGCTGCATATGAATACTCATATTATTCACCTCATTTTGTATCCTAAGTCGTTACATATGTGCAGCTGGTTTTGCAGCCATCAAAATCTTTATTATGCGGCAGTTGTGAAATATCCGTTATGATTTTTCGTGGTTGTTTTTATGTTCACATTTGATAGTTATGTAAAACTTAGGTTAGGAACTTGCAACCTAAATTTGACTTATATAAAGTCAAACAGTAAATATCTTCGTATCATATGCGTATATGTACATTATTAGTTATAACATTACCTTGGGGATCCACCGTGTGTCAACACGGGTCTCTAACCTAGTTCGATATATTTGGGAATCAAGAATAGTATTTACTGCATTGATGGCTCCAATTCTAAACGTGACAAAAAATGGGGACTAAATTCCAAATGGACGTCCCAACATTTTGATACTTTTTGGACCTTCTCGATGACCAAACCTATAATCAAACTACTAATAAACGATTATTATTATCGTTATTGTTATTGTTATTGTTAAAAATATAACATATTTTTATTACAATTTTATTTCTTTAATACAAATCCTTTAATATTTTGCATAAGAGTCTTTGTAGGTGTTGGGCTAATGCTGATAATATTGGGCTATGGGCTACTGATATGGGCTTGAGAGAGTTGATAAGCTAAAGGTTCATAAAGGAGGTCAAAGAGTTCAACTGAGAGGTCAAGTGATCAAGTGAAGGTTCAAGCAGCTTGTGTTACTTCGAATCAATCCTGGCCGTTGATCAAGAAGCAATCCGTGTGAATTATGATCCAACGGCTGAGAGATGGACATTCTGTGTTTTTCTCTTTAGAAGGTTCCACACCTTCTATATAAACCCTGCTTCGACTACTGAGCTAGGGTTAATACCTTTATCGTTTCATTGAGTCTCTCTGTATTTTCCTTTCATCTCATAAAGAAATTAGGTCTAAGGTTTGAGGCAGATTCATCCTGAATCTGCTCTCAGAGTTCTGTGTAGATCGTTTGTAATAATCATTGTAAAGTGTTGTTATTATAGAGGTAGTGAGAGGTACGTTTTGTAACAGAGAGATTATTGATTAGGGTTAACAATCTGGGTTGGGATCTTGAGTAATAATATTGTTCTTCTTTATTCCATGTTTGTAACATGGTATCAGAGCCTATAGGCTTCTGATTTCTGGTGTTTCCGCTGAGTTTGTTCTTGGTTGGCTTCTGTTCTATAAGGATCTGATCCGTTTGGTATTCTTGATTGATCTGTTTCATTGTAGTTTGGAATAGATCTATCTCGATCTAGACCAGACATTGGATTGTGGAGTTCCTGGCTAAGATCTAGGGTTTCTTGGAAGATCAAGAAGCTTTGGTCTGTTGATTGAACGTTGGGAAGCATATTTTTTGCTCTCTGGTATTACAACCCTAAGTGAAGGTTGTGATATCACGAGTTGTTGGAGAACCCTAACTTGGGCCCCCTCTTGGTGAGATTGTTCTGATTTACTTGTTTTTGTTACTAGAGGTCTGTCCTAAGGCGTCTATTGTTCGGGACTTGAGTTCCTGGGTTTAGCTTTAAGGTTGGTCTAGAGTGTTAGGAGGCTCCCTCGTGAGGACCTGCGTCGGCACCATTGAGTGATGAACCGACGATCTGGAACACCCACGTGGCTTCGCCAAGTGTCAGTTAGGTGTCTAATTGATTGGTTGTGTTTGTCTTCTGCGCTGTGACTTATCTGTGTTGATTGCTCTGCTTGTTGTATTGTTCTTGTGTGGTTTCCTGTGTTCTGTTTAAGTGGTGATTGATTGTTAATACTAGTATATTATGGGTGATCCTAATCCTGCTGCAATTGTTGATAGTGTGACATTAGTTAGCAAATTGGAAATGATTGTTCAGTAGCTCATGGTAATACATATGTTTAAATAATGCTTTGTTACAATATTCGATTACATTACAGTCTTGAATGAAAAACTAATACAACAAACAAGCATCGAACTCAAAACTTCAAATAACTCCTCATGCTAGCTTTAGACTTCACGCATCAATATTTCCTGTTGAGTTGGGAAAAGATGGGGGGTCAACTAGAAGTTGGTGAGAATACATAAGTCATGTTAAGCAAATAGTTTAAGTATAAAAGTTTAGCAATTCATATGTCTATCGTAAGTTTAAGTCTACATGAATAAACATGATATGTTGAATCGACATAATCAAACCTCCGACTAGTTTAGGTCCATCCCGTCATCCACGGTTCACCTTAATAATATGTTGGAACGATAACAATCACCCGCGCTCCCCATAAAAGATGGTCAACGAATCTAGGTGGGATTGTCAATCCAATAGATCTATTATTGAGTATCGCCGGCTTGGCCATAGCTAATGATTATGTAATGTTGAAACTTGTTGAAACTCGTTGAAACTGTTGTTGTTGTCTAATTCATGAGGCATTAAAGTTTACAACTAGACATGCATGTAGAATTGCTTAAGTATAATGTTGCAAGTATGAAGAATTGCATAGACATGGTTACGTAAACTCACCTTAGCAAAGCGTTAAGTCTCAAAAAGAAAAATAGAATGAGCGTATCCCCAAATATGCCGAGTATTACCCTATGTATAAGGCAACAAATATGTCTAAGTCTATCTAGTCTACAAGTATTTTCGAGGGTTTCGAATTGGGGATAAATGTCCGTTTGATTAATAAATAAAAAAAATGTTTGATAATTGAGAGAATTTTAGTAAATAAATAAACAAGAATCTTCTTATAAAATCTGAATTTAAGATGGTCACATTAATGAGTTTAAAGTATAAAAATAATTTTTATAAAATTATTTTCTTTAAAATAGAATATCAATTCTATTTATAACAAATTAATAAAATTTAACTTTAATATTTAAAAATATTAAATTAAAGGATTATTAGTTTAAAAATTATATTCCTGTTCTAAATAATCAGGAATAATTTATATAAAATTTTGGTGCAAAAATATTAAAAATTGGATTTATTATGATTTATTCATGTTTAAAACTAACAATAATTGATTAAAAATATTAAATAACTGATTTTTCAGAAATAAAAATTATTTCAGAAAAGTATAATGTTACAAAAACTCAGAATAATTTTCATGGAAATTTATATAATCGTTTTGATATTTTTATAGAATTTTATAAAGAACATGAATAATCTTGTAATATTTATTATAAATAATAAATAAATAATTCTTGAAAATCTAAAAGTTGGATAATTAACTTTATCATCAAAATAACTCAAAATAAATTTTATAGAATTTATAAACCATATTTAGTATTTAAAATTTAATGTTGAATATATAAGTAATTAAAAGGTAAATAAAACAAAAAGGAAATAAAAGAAAGTGGGGGTGGGATTCGAACTTGGCCATCAGGCCGGTCCACGTTTTAGACAAAACAGTCACGCCAACTGGTCTGTTGGTCTGTTTGTGATGGTTTTATTTCTGAAATAACTATAAACCAAAGCTGCAGTAGGTTTATCCCCAATTCAATAAGAACGAGCCCTAGATTGATCAATCGATCGAATCGATAAGCAATAGCCCCTGTGATGATGGGGCTATTGTTTGTCAGGGGCCGATTAATAAAAACAAAGCACGAATTAAAACTTACAAAACGTATAGAGCTTCGAACGATTAGGTCAAACGGAATGGTCAAAACTCGATCAATTTGAACAAACTACGAACGATTAACAGAAATTGGTGATGGGGAATAGTTTATCGGTGTAGAGAGGTGGTAAAGGAGGGTTCAATTTATAATAATTATCGCTATTCGCTAATATGGAAATTATTGACCCATTAAGACAATAAACGCGTGCAATTGTCAATTTGGAATGTTTTAAAAGCTGAAAACCGTGGAGGGGAAGTTAGGGTGTCGGTGATACCTTCCTTAATCCTAATTACGCGCTCAAGAAGGCTATATAAGGAAGATTGACACCACAGTTGGCTTTCCAAGTCAACTGTGAAGAATGAATTAGGTGATATAATTATAACGGGTTGGGATTAGATCAATAAGTATGTGTAGAGCAGTTGGTTTGTGTTATGTGTATAAAAACCCGGCTTGGGGCGCGGGTTCGAGTCCCTGCCCAAGCAACATTTTTTTTAAAACCGTTTTACAACATATAAATATATATATATAGTTAATATAGTATTAAGGTTCAAAAAATGCCACAAAAATAATTAAATGCGAATAGTAATGCTGGAACTTGACGTTTTTATTAATAATGATGTGTAACGTACAAGTTTAAATGCGTAATGTTACACTTACTATCATCAGTGTTAAACTGAAAGGAACTGAGAATTATACGGTTTGGGCAAATGCTATGATTCTGGGCTTACAAGTTAAAAATAAACTAGGATTCATTAATGGTGAATGTGTGAAACCTACTGATAATGAAGTTTTAGCTAGACAATGGGATAGATGTAATTCTGTTGTCTTAACTTGGATACTTAACTCTGTTTCTGAGGAGTTATACTTAGGACAAGTGTATTCTAAACTTGCCTCTGAAGTGTGGAAAGACTTAAAAGAGACTTATAACAAGATAGATGGGTCTGTGGTCTTTGGTTTGTATCAAAAATTAAACTCGTTCAGTCAAAATGGTTTGTCTGTGTCAGAGTACTACCATAAATTGAATATTATGTGGTTGCAACTTGATCAGATTTTACAACTGCCTTCTTGCACTTGTGATGCCTCTAAAGAATTTAATAACTATAATCACATGATTAAGTTGATGCAATTCTTAATGGGATTAGATAATGTATATCAAAATGTGAGGACTAATCTGTTGCTTAGAACTGAATTACCAACAGTTAAAGAAGCCTTTTCTTTGGTTTCTAGGGAGGAGTCTCATAGGAATTCTAGTAATTCCAATAAGACTACACCCACTGTTGGATTCTTTTCTAAGGCTGGACAGAATGGTGAATCCTTTTCTAATACAAAGAAATTTTAGAAAGGATCTAATCAAAACTTGAAATGCACTCAATGTAATAAAACTGGGCATAGTGTAGACAAGTGTTGGGAAGTAATTGGGTATCCTAATTGGGCTAAACCAAGAGGATATCAAGGGAAGAAAGCAGTTGTAAATAATAATGCTTGTACAGATACTACTAATTCTGTTCCATCTTTGACCAGTGAACAAGTGTCTAAATTGTTGAGTTTATTGAATGATAAAGCTTCTGAATCATCTCAAACCTGCAATTTATCTGGTAGCATGTTTTGTTCTCATTCTGTGGTTTCTAGTGTTTACTGTTTTACTAGTGCCAATGGGAAATTAATTGGTATTGGGTGGATAATAGATTCAGGGGCTAATGAGCACATGATTAATAGTGATAAAGACTTGTTTGACTATATAGATGTTTCTGACTTAAACATAAGAGTAAAACATCCTAATGGAACTTCTGCTTTAGTTACAAAAATTGGTAAACTTAAATTGGCAGAAAATGTGGTTCTAAAAGATGTCCTTGTAATCCCTGAATATAATGTGAATCTATTATCTGTTCATAAATTGGCCAGAGATAATAAATTGTATATTAGTTTTGATGAAAATAAGTGCTATATTCAGGACTTGTCAACCAAGAAGGTCCTAGTGACTGGTAATCAGTGTGATGGATTGTACATGTGTGGCAATGCTAGTGTGTCCTCTAAGGTGTGCTTTAATAGTGTGAATATGCTTAATGTGTGGCACTCTAGGCTGGGACATCCTGCTAGTCAAGTGTTAAGTATAATCAGACCTGATTTAAAAAATAAAATTAATAACAATCATGATCCATGTGAAGTTTGTTTAAAAGCAAAACAACATAGAGAACCTTTCCCTTTGAGTAATCACAAGAGTACTCACTTAGGTCAATTGGTCCATTTGGATGTATGGGGTCCCTATAGAGTGCCAGATAGGGATGGTCACAAATACTTTTTAACTATTGTTGATGATTTCTCTAGAGCCGTTTGGGTGTGTTTGATGAAAAATAAATCTGAGGTGTTTGAACATATAAAAGATTTTGTTCAAGTTATTTCTAATCAGTTCTCTAAAAATGTAAAAACTTTAAGAAGTGATAATGGATTAGAGTTTGTTAATAACCAAATGAAAACCTTTTGTAGAGAAAAAGGAATATTACATCAAACAACATGTGCCTATACCCCCAACAAAATGGGGTGGTAGAGAGAAAACATAGACACCTGCTTAATGTGGCTAGATCCTTACTTTTCCAAAGTAATATACCAATTAGATTCTGGACTAAATGTATTCTTACTGCATCATATCTGATTAATAGGGTACCCTCTGCTGTGCTTAATGGAAAATCTCCTTATGAATTGATTTATGGATTTAAACCCTTCCTTGAACATCTAAGAGTCTTTGGTTGTCTGTGTTTCTGTACAATTTTAAATGAGTCTAATAAATTGGAAAGTAAAGCTGAAAAATGTGTTCTTTTTGGTTATTCACATGAAAAAAAGGGATACAAGGTTTACAGTCTAAAAAGTAAAGTAATTCAGTTTTCTAGGGATGTAAAATTTTTTGAGTCATGCTTTCCATTTAAAGAACAATCTGTTTTTGATAAAAATGAAACAAGTTTTAATAAAGAAGTAAATTCTTTGAATTTTTTTGACATTTTTGAAAACACAGATCATCAACAACCTTTAGATGTAAATGATCCCAATGATGAGAGGAGGGGTTCAGGTAAAGGAGATTCAGGAACACATGATGGTGAGCAATCAGATTTCACTATTAACAGGGATGGCTTGGCTGTTGAGCAGCAGCCTTCCAGTAATAGTAGGAATCCTGATAAGGCTCCTCATGTGAGTACTGAAGATGATCAAACTAAACAAACTGAGGGTGATACATCTGTTGATGATATAGAAATGAGTCAGTCTAGGAGATCTACTAGAACAACAACTTTTCCTAGAAAATTAAGTGATTTTGTAATAGAAGGGAAAGTGAAATATGGTCTTGAAAGTGTTGTTAATCTGTCAAACTTATCTGTGGAGTCTAGATGTTTTGTTTCTTGTTTGGATAAAAGTGTTGAACCAAAAAGGTATCAAGATGCTATTAAAGATCCAAATTGGATTAGGGCTATGAATGAAGAGCTTGAAGCTCTTCATAGAAACAACACTTGGGAAATTGTTGACCTTCCTAAAAATAGACATAAAATTGGTTGTAAATGGATCTATAAAATAAAATATAAATCAACAGGAGAGATTGATAGATACAAAGCTAGACTAGTAGTAAAAGGATATAGTCAAAAGGAGGGATTGGATTATTATGAGACATTCTCCCCTGTGGTTAAAATGGTAACCATTAGAAGTGTTGTTAGTTTAGCTGTCTTTAATAACTGGAAAATATTTCAGTTAGATATCAATAATGCTTTCTTGTATGGTGATTTATATGAGGATGTGTATATGTCTATACCTGAGGGTTACAATGATATTTCTGGAAACAAAGTATGTAGGTTAAAGAAGTCATTGTATGGTTTAAAACAGGCTCCACGAATGTGGAATGAAAAATTGGTGAATTCCTTAGTGGAATTTGATTTTGTTCAAAGCAAGTGTGATTATGCAATGTTTATAAAACAAAGTGAGTCTGTGTTTATAGTTTTGCTTGTGTATGTAGATGATATCATTCTTACTGGAAGTTCAATCAAAGAAATAGAAAATATAAAAAGTTTGTTTCAATCTAAGTTTTTAATAAAAGACTTAGGAGAACTTAAATATTTTCTAGGAATAGAAGTTATTAAAACAGAAAATGGTTTGTGTTTAACTCAAAGGAAATACTGCATTGAGTTATTAGATGAGTATGGTATGCTTAGTTGTAAACCTGTTAATTGTCCCATAGAACAACATCATGTTTTAACTAAGATCACTGAAAATAATAGTGAATTGGTTAATAACATAACAGGTTATCAACAACTAGTAGGTAAGTTAATATACCTGTCACATACCAGACCTGACATATCATACAGTGTTCATTACTTAAGCCAATATATGCATAAACCTACTGAGGGCCATTTAAAGATTGCATTTAGACTTTTAAGGTATCTAAAATCTGCTCCTGGTAGAGGATTAATGTTTTCAAAAGGTGATGTTTTTAATCTGACTGCATTTGCTGATTCAGATTGGGCAAAATGTCAGGAAACAAGGAAATCAGTTACTGGTTTCTGTGTTTTTCTAGGAGGGTGTTTAATCTCCTGGAAAAGCAAGAAACAATCAACTGTTTCTAGATCTTCTGTTGAGGCAGAATATAGGGCTCTGTGCTCATTGGCTTGTGAAGTAATATGGGTCAAAAACTTGTTGAGTGAGTTAAACATAAAATTAGAATTACCAGTTAAATTACATACTGATAGTTCTTCTGCTTTGTCTATAGCTTCTAACCCAGTGTTTCATTACAAAACCAAACACTTTGGCATAGACCTGTTTTTCTTAAGAGAGTTAGTTGCAAAAGGAACTTTGCATATAGCCAAAGTTGACTCAAATAGTCAACTGGCAGACATTTTTACAAAAGGTCTTTTACCAACTCAACATGAAAAGATTTGTGATCAAATTAAACTTTGCAGTTTATTTGGGAAATAAAATTGAGGAGGGGTGTTAAAAATATAACATATTTTTATTACAATTTTATTTCTTTAATACAAATCCTTTAATATTTTGCATAAGAATCTTTGTAGGTGTTGGGCTAATGCTGATAATATTGGGCTATGGGCTACTGATATGGTCTTGAGAGAGTTGATAAGCTAAAGGTTCATAAAGGAGGTCAAAGAGTTCAACTGAGAGGTCAAGTGATCAAGTGAAGGTTCAAGCAGCTTGTGTTACTTCGAATCAATCCTGGCCATTGATCAAGAAGCAATCCGTGTGAATTATGATCCAACGGCTGAGAGATGGACATTCTGTGTTTTCTCTTTAGAAGGTTCCACACCTTCTATATAAACCCTGCTTCGACTACTGAGCTAGGGTTAATACCTTTATCATTTCATTGAGTCTCTCTGTATTTTCCTTTCATCTCATAAAGAAATTAGGTCTAAGGTTTGAGGCAGATTCATTCTGAATCTGCTCTCAGAGTTCTGTGTAGATCGTTTGTAATAATCATTGTAAAGTGTTGTTATTATAGAGGTAGTGAGAGGTACGTTTTGTAACAGAGAGATTATTGATTAGGGTTAACAATCTGGGTTGGGATCTTGAGTAATAATATTGTTCTTCTTTATTCCATGTTTGTAGCAGTTATCTATTATGTTATTATTATTATTACTAGGTGGGATCCCGTGTGAAAATATGGGAAGACCAAATCGTACTTTAAGCCATGTTTATTAAAACCAACATTAAGAAGCCAATCGTCTGCTGCGAAGAACACCTGTTTTGTAGCATCTGTTTATTTCTTTAAAACAATTATTATTACTACCCAAAATATAAAAAAACATAATCAGACCAACTGTTATCGTCTGTTTAGTAAACCCCAAATTAGAGAGTCAATCTACTATTAAAAGAAAAACTGTATTTCGTAACGTCTGTTCCATTCACGACACCAGTTAATAATATTGATCAAAGGTTTAAGAACTGGAGCTGTTACAGCCACGGAAAGATAAATCTACAGACGGATTAAAGCTCTGTTGAGATAACACATATTAAAAACAAAAAGAGGATACTCAAATTAAAAAGTCAATCTAATGTTGAAAGAAAAACTGTATTTGGTAACGTCTTTCAAATACAGTGCGTCAATTAAGCAGATTTTTTAAAACACACTGTGTTAAAAACAATGTTGATTAAAACAGATGTTACTTCAAAGGTCTCGTTCAAACAATTGTTGCCTTAAACAACAATGACATAACATTTACATTTTTAATGTTTGTTTATTAAAGACTAAGTCATCTATTGATTTTGACAGTAGACTATTGATATAACTAATCAGTGTTATTATACTCAAATTTGTATTTTTCATACAATAAATATAAATGATTATATAATGACAGCATAATATATAAAAAAAATTCAATATATTTAGAGTAATAATAATATCAAATACATTTCAATAATTAATCTGTGGTTTTCAACAGTTCGTTCAATTTTTTGTTCTTCTCTTTAACAAAGTTTCTATAAGACCTAGATATTTTTTGTAGATCTTCACTGAATTTTTCATTTGACCTTAGATTTTCCAAAAGAAATGATGAGGCCATCCATCGTTCACTTGATAATTTGGTAGTAATAACCTGATTAAATTTCAGGTTCGTCTTCTGTCACACCCTCAAATTTTCACTGCGGGGTTTATACCGCGAGGCGCATTACATACCAGGATCCCATAGCCATAAGTCACATGAACAACTCTAAATGTCCAAACTATTTAGTTCGTTATCGAAAACCAAGTTTAAAAGTTAAGCAAAACATTTAAGTAATTGCGGAAGAGAAATCAAAATAGTTAAGTAATAGTATGCGCAAAACAACGCGCCCAAAGCCAAGCGTAAATAAGTAAATATCCCAAAAATAGTTTAAATGTTCATATCCCATGACACGTATGACGCATGACCTACTTGTGCTCCGAAACTAATTATTATCTATAACAATTGCCATCGTTTCACTACAGTAAATGCTAAACAAACATGCAGTTACTTCACAGCTCAACCATAGCTACCCACCTGTGATACGCTCTAGTATCTATCTCGGTTTTCTTTCTTTTTGGATTTTTGTCATTTTCTTTGTTCTTTTTTGTTCCAACTAGTTTTATTCCTCGCGCTACGCGGCGAGAATTTTATTGTTTCCCCTGGAGTGACTTTAGTTATTATCAAATCGGCTCATTAAACCAATACCGGTTACGATAATACCAATACCAGAAAATCGTTCGCTCATAATCAAATTGGTCTCTCTATAGCCTTCAATAGAGAATAAAAAAAATGAAAAAAAAAAACCTTGATTTTGAATAGAACTCTATTTAAAAAATGTAAATTGTTGCTCGCCTTGAATACAGAATTGAACCTTATCGCTGCGCCTCCTGTAAATTGGTTGTAAAGCAAGTAACGTAGTTGACAAAAAGTGGCCACTGACCATTTTCATTTCAAAATGTTATGTAGGTTTTGGCATGTTAAAATAAGCACATATGCTTTAATATTTACATTGTCATGTTTTCAGATGAAGGTAGTTTACTTTTTTTTCAGTGCTTCATGCATGCCAATACCTATTCTTCTAGTTATAGCTGATTCCTTCATTTGCGGATCTTTGGTTGAGAGCAAAAAAAAAAAAAAAAAAACAGATTAGGTAAATACTATGCAACTTTTTTTGTTAAGACCATCAACATAATTTTTTTTTGTAAGAAAGCAAAGAGCAATTTTGATTATTATAATATGCACCTAAAATTCCACACAAAAATAATACATTGTGATCATAAAAAGTTAACGAAAATTAATTAAAAGAGTAATAATTTACCTGAACGACCTTGGAGTCGCGTGTGAGAAAGCAACAGCAAGACAGACAATTGGATCATCACCGTACGTTTTATCTATATCTTCATCGATCAATGATTTCATTTTCTGGGTCCCATGAGTGCAAATACACAAAGACCACAAAACTCAAACTAACCTCTCCATAGTTAAAAATTCCAATACATCTTCATAATCCATACCTTTTACCAATAACTCACTTTAGCTAACTACTAATTTAGAATTAGACAACTTAATTATGAATTAATAATACAGTTGGTCGTCTTTGATGCTCAATTTCACTTTCGCTCCACTTTGATTCTCCAATTTAAGATTCAAGTCTTCAACAGGAAACGAACCTTCAGCATGCGTTTTGGCCAGGAATGCTTCAGTAGCCTTGTAAATTAACAAAAGGCTTTTATATATATATATACAACTTTTGTTATCTTTAGGGCTTTTCTACAATGTACATAATGCATATAAGAGTTAATATTAGGATTGCGAACGCCACCTTAATGAAAACCGTTTCATTCTCAAGCATGAACCTGCTTCAGAAAGAAAAAAGAAAATTAATTATATTAGCAAATCACCCATATGCGCATGAATTATGAAATAGAGTCCAAAAATTGTTGAAGGTTTTCATGGGTGAGTTTTGCCTAATCTTTGATTTTCGCATTGGAAAATATGGGTATATTTTACATATGTATCTAAATAACTAAACCATGTCATACCCAAGTATTAAAAAGAACATAGAGGCTTTTGGTTTTTAAGTCAATTTTTATAAATCAGTTCAATCTTTACCTCAAAACACCATATCAAAGAACACCTACAAATTGTCAAGCTCTCCAATTGCTCTTATAATCGCTTAGAAGTAACATTTGAAAGCGAAAGAAGCAAACAAAAGAAGTAAAGGTACATGTTTTTAGAAAGACCTTCAATTGAATGAATAGCTACAGAAGTAAACCATCTATGTTACCTTCTAAAAAAAGAAGTTAAGGCTAAACACAAATAACTATCACAAACTAATATAAACTACAAAGTATAATATAACAATTGTTTTTATGAAGTTTCAGGAACTATTGAAGTACTGAGGAAACCTCCATGTAAAAATGACATAATATATTATTTTAATATTTGATTGACTTTTCTAGAATCACATTTTGACCAGCTCTCATATTGGCTAGAGCCAATTCTGACCATAACCAAGAAGTATTTGTCTTTGCTCCAACTCTACATACAAGTATACAAAACAATTACAGGAAAACTAAACTTATGATATAATTCTTTTTATTCATGAACAAAAATCGGCAGTGAAACCTTGAATGAAGAGACAGAATAGTGTTTTTGAAGAACGCCTCCAATAATAAGATCCTGTCAAATTGAATGTTCTTAACCGCAAAAAAAGGCTCACAAAAACAAATTGCCTTCGTTCATGAGCAATTGTGCATATGGACAACTCATGGTATATTATGAACTTTTAAGCTCAAATATTAAAATTTTAATCTAATCCTTGGTAGGCTAGACACTAAATGTAAGTTATTCTACCAATTAACATAATACCAATACGAACTACTTAATGAAAATCAAGTCAATATAATGTGCAAATTCAGTAGAGCATAATAACCAGCAAAATAAAAATCAATAAAACACATAATCCAAATGGAATTCAAATCCAATATAGCAATCTGTTGCTACAACAAATAACTGCCTAACGTTGGTTCTGAGTCACAAGGGAGGTTCAGGGGTTCAAGGGTTCCACTCTGCCTAACGCAGGTCGTGGTGTCCTTCTACGTTGCAAACGTAGAAGGAGGTTCAAGGTTATTTTTATTGTTTTTAGATGCTTTAGGATTCTGGTTTGAGATGTACTCGAAACCAGAAGAAGAAGTTTTTGAGATCCGAGTGGAGAGAATTGTTCTCTCCACGTGCAAGACCAAAAGAATAAGAAGAGTGAAGTGAGAGTGATTGTGATGGTGTGTCCAGAGCTGAGGAATCAGCCTCTGATTTATAGAGAAAAGAGAACTCCATAAGGAGAAAACATCTAGCCTTGAGCCTTGTTGCAACTAAAGGACATCCTACAAATGGTAAGTGGCTGCTATGGACCTGCGGTCTGTTGACTGATGTTACTCCATCAGTTTGTTTGTTTTGCTCGATGAAAAATATGACGGGACAAGTCATCTTTTTGACTTAGGATGCTGCTGGTTGTTGAACCCTTGTAGGCTCCAACCCTTTAAGCATCGTTTAGTAATGTTGTTTATTTATTTTTGCTTTAAGCTACCCACGTCATCAGCCCCCAAGTCAGAAGGTTTGATGATGTATCTTGAAAGCTTCTGACGGTTTTCTTAGTTTATCCTTTGCTTGAAAGGTTCGAGGGTTCGCTGTGATTTGGGCGGTTATTACTCAGCGTTTTAATTTTGATTGGACTGTTGATGTGACATGTGGCAGTTTGTTCAGAGTTGATTACTGCATGCCATAATGACAGTTTTTAAATTAAAATAACCGTTTCTTTTTTTTAACCCTTCCTTATTTCATTTTTTACTTTACTCTTTTTATTTCTTCATCTTCTTCCTCTCAAACGTTTGATCCATCTTAGGGTTTTGTGATTTTCAACACAGCAGGTTAGTCTTTTCTTCTTGTTGTTTTGTTTACTGATCATCCTTTTAAGCACAATGGGCGCTAAAAAGGACATGGCCGTTACTTTTTCCACTCTTTCTCAGAAAGAGGTGGAATCGTTCTGTTCCGAGTGGGATATAGATTTGTCCTTTAATCCCGTGGCTCCTGGCAAAAAACTTGCTGTTTCTGAATGTCCATCTGGTTCTATTGCTTTATACTGTCGTCATGTTGAATTTGCAAACCTTCGTCATCCTTTTTCTGTGTTTTTGTTGAATGTTCTTGAGTACTATAGGGTTTCTCTTGGTCAAATCCATCCACATGGTGTTGGCCGTGTTTTACACTTTGAATGTCTTTGTAGAGCCTTAGGGTATGATCCCACTTTATTGATGTTCAGGCGATTCTTTCGCCTTGCCAAGAATGGTGACTGGTTCACCTTCGAGGGATCATCGGTGGAGACTAACCTTCTTTCTTCCCATGTTACAACGGTTGGGCAGTGGAAGAATAGGTTCTTTTGGGTGTCTGATTCTATTTTCCCTTTTAAGCCTGTGTGGAGGCATCCTGAGGCTGTTCTTAATGAAGGGGAATCTTCAGAATCTGAACTTGATCATAACTTTCTAACGGCTCTTAGAGCATGTCCTTCGAGGCTTCGTCCATTTGCTGAACCTTTCTTAGTATTATCCGGTATTAGCACTCGTTGGGACAAGCCAGGTAGAGATCCCGTTGTGATGAAGGATGATCAGGGTATGAATTTTTGTTTTATTGTTGATTTCATTCACTTTTTTTTGTTTTTTTCCTTATGTGTTGTATTTTTGCAGTTATGTCGGCTCTAGACTTCATCAAAGGTGATGATGCTTCGGGTGTTGTGTTTTCTGATGCTGAAGCAGCAGATGGGGAGGATGCATTGACCAGGTATGAGAAAGGGAGGTATGACGGGACCAACTATGTTGTTGTCCCTAATGTCAAGGGTTTTGCTAAAGCTAGTTCGTCCAAGGCTTCAACAAGGAGGTCCAGCAGACGGCTTTTAAAGGCTGCCAAGTCTGCTGATCCTTCTGAAGCGGTGACAGTCAGCGATGATATTGAAGAGTCTGATGATGAAAAGCATCAGACTGTGGATGATACTCCTGTGGATGTGGTTGTCAAGAAAAGCAAGGGTAAGAAGGTGAAGGCTGGGTTGGTGAAGGAAACAGATGGGTCAGCTAGTTTTGATGAGGAAGGTTTGTATGTTCCTGGGTGGAATGTGAAGTCAAGTGATAACTTCAAGTCTTCGGCTGTTTGTGAGGAGGTTCTGGCACACTTTGCCACTCCTGGTGCCAAGGCTTGTCTTGAAGGTTTGGATGATGATGCTCTGCTGGCAAAGATGATGGTGGGTACCTGCAACATGGCTGCTATGCTGCCAGAGGGGATTAGCAGGTTTAGGAAGGTTATGGGTGAGTACAGTGAGTTTGCCAAGAAAAAGAAGGAGATGAAACAGTCCATTGCTGATATGAAGAGGGATGCTAAGGAGTATGCCCAGAAGGAGGTTACTTTGATTGCCCTGATTGATGAACTGAAAAGGGGGCATGAGGCTGAGATGGCAAGGCATGAAGCTGCTAGGCTCAAGGTGGAGGCAGATCAGTTGGCCTTGGAAGCAGAGAAGAAGGCATTTGAAAGTGAAAAGAAGGAGTTGGAGGTTTCTCTTGCTGCTGCTCAAAGTGATAACAAGTGGTTAATTGAAGAAGGCTTTCAGCAAGTCGTTACCTACCTCCTTCACTCTGCCGAATTCAACTCTGCCCTTGGGGAGGTGTACACCAAGCTTTTAACCCATGGTAAGCATGCTGGTTTTGTTGCAGGGTTCAAAGCTCACGAGTCCGGCCAAGTCTTAGAAGAATCTTCCCTTTATCAGCCTAACTCCTTGGATGTATTCAAGGAAACTGTCCTCAAGATGGAACACTCCAGCTATCCTTATGTTGCACAAGTTTCTTCCCTTTATGGGAAACCCTTGAAGGAGCTGAGAGAATTGAAGCCTGCTGGTCTGAACGAAGCTGTATCTGCTAAGGTGCTTCAATCTGTTTCACGGAAGAGGGCACATTCGGGCCATAGTGAAGAGACTTTGGATGTGGCTGAAACACTTTCCAAGGATGCCAGCGTTGAAGCCTCTGAAGCTGGTCTTGCAGAGAAGCTACCAAAGAAGGGGAAGAAGGCAAAGAAGGCAAAGGTGGTCAAGGCTGGGAATGAGGATGAAGCCTCCAAGCCTTCGGGGTCTGGTAACGATGCCTGAACTTCCTATTCGTAGCTTTCTTAGCATCTTGGTTTGTTAAAACAATTAACTCCGTGGTTGTGTCTCAAAACACTTTTTATCTTTTGTTGGAACCTGTTATGTGAGTTTTTGAGAGAAAATGAGCCCAAAGCGAGTCATTTAGTGTGTGTGTTTTTGAGGTGTGTTCCAGAGAGGTTTGAGAGAGTTTATGTGTGTGCTAGATTAACTGTAATTGATTTGTAACCAAGTATTTGAAAGAGTTAATCTATGAAAAGCTTTAAAATGACTTTGATTGTGTTTTGATTTGAGTTTACATCAGTTTGTTCTAAGCTAGGGTTTCCGCACCTGGTTTAGTAACTTGTATGATCATATAATCCTGTTTTCGTGTCAAATTTCATCCTCTACAAAGTGGTATCAGAGCATAGAGGATCATACAACAACAAATTGATAAACTCAGAGCTGATTTGGATATTATTTTGATCAATTCACATCTGTTTTTACATAAAAATGGTTTTTGAGTGTTTTTGAAAGAATTAGAGTTGATTTTGTGGATAAAATTCAAAATTCCAAGTATTAAAGTTGTTCCAAATCATCTCCGAAGCAAAACCTAATCAAGATCATTCAAATTCACAAACTTTTGAAAATCAGAGATCAAAATAACCGTTTTTCAAAGTGTAACCGTTTTTCAAAAGTGAAAATGGGCGAACCTGGAAAGTTTTGGTCGAAGGTGTAGGTTTCTGGGCGAATCTGGGTAAATTTTGGGCGAACCTAGAGTGTTTTGGGCGAACCTGGAAAATTTTTGTTGAATTTTTCACTTTCGGGTCACATTTTTCACATTCGGGTGATCGGGGGTACGAACCTGGAATTAGAACGGGCGAACCTGGAGTAGTTTTGGGCGAACGTGAAAAGTGTTAGTGTGTTTTTACTTTCTGGTGAGATTTTACATCCGGGAAACACTGTTTGGGCGAACCTGCATCAGAAGGGACGAAAGTGAGAAATAACGGGCGAACCTAGAACTTGTGTTTGGATATTTTACATTCTGGTCAAAATTCTACATTCGGGTATACTACTTTGGGCGAAAGTATAAGTATCAGGGGCGAACGTAGAATTTAGGGCCTAAAAATTTCGAAAGCCTGATTTTAGAAATTTTTGAAATATTTTTGTTGGAAAAATGATGGATTACTTATATAGAACGGAAGAGGATATCAGAGCTCTAGTAGTAGCTGAAAGAAAGCGACAACAATTACTGAGACAAAATTCTCAAGTTGACAACAGTTGGAGATTTCCAATGACACCAAAACCAACTGATGAAATGGTACATGTTAACAAGTGTGTTAACAGAGAAGGTGTTCATAGGAATGTTGTATGTTTAGCCAAACAAATGAGACATGATGATTCTAGTGAATTGTCAAAGAGTGATTTGAGTTCTGATACGAGTTCAGAACAAAGTAAATCAGAACAGAGTGATACCTCAAATGGTAATGCAAAATCTGATAATGGTAATAAATCAGATGATGAGGTGAGTGCTAGTTGTTCTAAATGTGTCAAGTTGAATCGTGAATTGATGACACTTATTGAGGACAAACAAAAACTAGCAAATGAACTAGAAAATTGTAAAAACCAAATTAAAGTTTTTGAAAACAATGAAAAAGATTTGTTAAATAAAATTGAGTCTTTAAAGAAGGAAATGTTAGAAATGAATAAAAGTTTTTCAAAGAATAATACCACATCAGAGTTGGAAATAACAACATCTTGTGTTGCTAATTCTGATTGTGAAGTGAAACCAAAGTTTGAACAGAAAACTGAAAATGTTGAAACAACTTCTGAATCTGAAGAAAAACCCATATTCAGTTTTCCTGAAGGAGTTGAAGGATCCTACATGGTGGAAGGACATGACAAATTGATTTTCAACAAAGATTTTCTTATTGAGAATATCGAACAATCTCTACTTAAATGTATTTTTGTTGATAATATCGATTTGTTAAATCAGTTTAGAAATCAATTTGATCATCTTCATTTTGAACTCAGTCCTAACCAACATGAGAATAAAGAGGATCAAATGAAAAATGTTGAAAATAAAAAGGGTTCTAAAGTAAAAGGACCAAAACCAAACAAATCGAAAGGAAATGATCAGATGAAAAATTCTCATCAAAAGAATTCAAGAAATTTTTTATCTAGATCATATGACTATTATGATTATTCATATAACTCTCGATTTGATGGTTATTGGGGAAACAACTCACCACAGTATTCTCATGGTTACGTTGAATGGAGAAACTGTTTTGAATGTGGTGAAGTTGGTCATATTGCTGCTCATTGTCCCTATTGGTATTGGGATGACGGGTATGCATATGATTTTGTTGAATATAGGTCTTGTTATAACTGCGGAGAGTGTGGGCATTTAATTGCTTACTGTCCGTATGTTAAACGGAAAAAGACCGAAGTGAAATTTGCTAGAAATTCAGGCAATGTCAGAAAGCCTGTATCCCCAAAACCAATCAAGAAGCAAAAGGGGAAACAGGTTGTGTATGACAATCGTAACAAAATTGCCTTGCATAAAAATGGAGATTGTGGACGGGTTGCTGAGGTAAGGGGAAGTTCGAAGGCTAAGCCTAAGAATAACTCTAAACCTGGGTCTTCATCAGTTAAGTCTGAGAAGATTCCAAACAACGTTCAGAAGCAGGTTTCAAATAAGAAATCTGAAAAGTCAAAAAGTAAAACAATTTCAACAAAATCCAAAATAAACTCTGAACGTGTTTGGAAACCCAAAGCACTTTCTAAATCAATAGCAATTTCTACTTCAAATCAATCCATTGAAAAACCAATTGATTTTTCAAAAGGAGAATGGATTGATGTTCCAAGAATTGACGACCTTGGACGACCCATCATTGTGAAGGGATGGGTACCTCTCATGTGCTAATTGTTTAATAAGTGTGCAGAATGTTCCAGACAGACCTATTAGCTGTTCTTTGATAGTTGATAGTGGAGCATCTGTATACAAGCTATTTATTGAAGAGGTGAAGGTCAAGGAAGGGATATTGAAGAAGAAAAACATGATTTCAACAGAAAGGAAAGTGTTCGTAGTCTGTTTCCAACCTGTGAAGCCGAAAAAAATTGCAATTTCATGCAATTGCTCTCAGGTGTTGGATTTCAATAACAGATACGACAAAATGGTTTGCTAATTGAAAAATCTTAATGAATCTAGTAATCTGAGTGGAAAATGGTTTTTTTTTTTTAAATCAATGAGTAAACCGCATCGGATATCATTTTATTTTGTTTTTCTCAAATTGAATCTAGTAATCTGAGTGGAAAATGGTTTTTTTTTAAAATCAATGAGTAAACCGCATCGGATATCATTTTATTTTGTTTTTCTTCAAAAAGTTTAAAAATCCAAAAATATGCTTATTTTGAGATTTTTAGGGGGAGAAAAATTTGAGAAAAATCAAAATAAAAAAAATAGAAAATCAAAAATTAGTTTTTCCTGGAGAAAAAGAGGAGATGATAGTACATCAGTGGACTGTCAGACTACTCTAAAAACAAAAATGAATTGATAAACATTGAGTAGCCACTACAATTATATATTGGTAGGCTTGAAATCAAAGTTTAAAGTTCAGCATGGTGATATAAACTTAAAATCAATAACTGATAATCATGTGGATCAACGTATCGTTGGCATATGGTCTTAGTACCGAAATTTCGTTTGATAAGATTGCCAGAATCAGAGGTTTCGGGTCGTTATATTGAAAGTTATCTGGAGATGGCCTAACTGATCTTTTGCTGTATTAGTTTACAGAACTAGATTCAGTCAGGGTATCTTATTAAAAGATCTTTAATGACAAAACCATAAGTTACCGAATGAGGAACTTAACATGTGTGATGATAATCAAAGATTATCTAATGCATCGTATCAATACTATGATGAAAGTCATGTATGATATTAGTCCTCACCCTGGTAGAGTGCACAAGTCGCTTTGAAGCATTAATTTGCTGACCTGTCACCACTGTGCCTTATACCTTGTAACTAACGGATAACTTCAATATAATCACGCGTTATGATGAATCTTTGCGCAATTCTTGATACGGGAATGTGTCGCGAATGCGGGGACCATAGATTACTCAGTATCTAATATTACAATAACGTATCTAAAGTGCTGAGCAATGAATGATGATTTTGAGTTTAAATGGACAAACATACTGGTAATGGTTGTAGGATGCTCAATGACAAAAACAGAAAATTAATCAAAAAGAGTTATGACTGACTGCTTCAATACTGATATGATCCTCTTAACCGGAAAATTCACAAAAATATGTTTGAATTTACTTTTATGCAATTACATTTGAAAATTCAAAAAGATTTTTGGTGTGTTTTAGCATAAACTTTGAAAAATCAAAAAGTTTTGTTTCAATTTTATTTTCGATAACCGATGTTGGGATACTGGATGTGAAAGCTCAGATACTTAAAAAAATTGAAAAAGATTGTAAATTTTCAAGTTTCTGGTATACATTGACAATGTTTTATAGTTCAGGGGGAGAGCTATTGAGGGTCAAAAGGGATGTGAAGAGTACTTCCGCGGTTGTAGTTTGTGCAGTTTTTAGTAAATTTTTCTGCAGAATCAAATACAACAGGTGCACTTCTCATGACTCATCGACAAAGAGTGTAATTGAACAAGACCCAACCTGAACATCAAGATCACCAGAACAACAGAAGTTAGTAAAAGGTTAAAGAAATGATGAAGATTGAAGAAATCAAGATTATCGTCCATATTCATCTCTGAATCAGCAAATGACAAAGCCAAGATTTCTTGAGTCTGTCTGAGATTTCAAAGCTTCTGAGAGATAGACAGGAACTTCGACACAAACGTTCATGAAGATGGAAAGTTTTCAATCAAGACTTGAAACATTGATAACTTTTCGATCTGGTACATCACTAGCTAGGTCCAAGGGGGAGATTGTTAGTGCATTATTCATGTATGTCCCTAGCTAGTGATCCGGTATAGAATGTCGAAGGTTCAGATAATCAGAGAACGACAAAGTCTTAAACCCAAAGACAATCCAATCAATAGTCGAGGGGGAGTTTGTAGATGCACGTATTGCGACTAGTGATTGGATCTACAAAGTTAACATGTGTTAAAAAGTGCTGATGGGTTGAAAGTGGAATGCTGATGGGTTGAAGGTGGAAAAAGGGGCGAACGTGGAAATTACACAGAAAAAGTGGGCGAACGTGGAACAAACTGGGCGAATGTAGAATCAGTTTGGGCGAATGTGGAAAGATTCCACATTCGACCACAGTAAAGGGGCGAATGTGGAAAGTGTTCCACATTCGACCATATCAACTGGGCGAACGTGCAGAGCCTATAAATAGATTTTGTGAGTTTTTGAGAGAAAATGAGCCCAAAGCGAGTCATTTAGTGTGTGTGTTTTTGAGGTGTGTTCCAGAGAGGTTTGAGAGAGTTTATGTGTGTGCTAGATTAACTGTAATTGATTTGTAACCAAGTATTTGAAAGAGTTAATCTATGAAAAGCTTTAAAATGACTTTGATTGTGTTTTGATTTGAGTTTACATCAGTTTGTTCTAAGCTAGGGTTTCCGCACCTGGTTTAGTAACTTGTATGATCATATAATCCTGTTTTCGTGTCAAATTTCATCCTCTACAGAACCTGTGATGGTTCTTTGATGGTTGTGGGCTGTTGCCCTTTGAACAATTATGCTACTTTTTGGCTTTGTTAAAAGCCTTTAAATGTTAAGCCTTTAGGCTGTTGTTTAAGTTTTATCGTTGTTCATCTTTTATTTGTTTCTTGTTGTTATGTGTGTTTGTCTTTGTTGTTGTTTGGGAATGTTTATCCGGTAGCACCTTCAAAGGTTGAATGCTGCAGTCATTCATCCTTAAGGTAGTCTAGGCAAACATGTCACCACCTATCCTATATACACTTATACAAGTGTTTTTAATGTATTTCCGTAAGTTTGTTTTTTAAACTTAAGGAACGATTGGTGTAGGTTGTTCAAACCTGTCAATGAGATTTATAAAATTATTTTTTGTTTATCTCATGGAGTTGGATTGATTTAGGAACTCACCCCTTATATAGGTCCGTTCAACCCTCGAACCTATTGAGCGAAATGGCCTGGGAGCTCATCCCCTTACATGGCCCTTGCCATGGAGTTTCTTGCAAGGTTCTCAACCTGATCATAGGATAGAAAGACAAAATTTTCAAAAGAGAATTTGGTGATCCTTTCATTCATTTGATGATACCATTACATTGCTTTTTCAAAGAGAACAACATTTTCTTACAACTTAAACAAAGAACCTTTTAAGGTTCTTGCCATTCCAATGTCGAGGGAGCTTCTTGCCTTCCATGTTGGCAAGCTTGTAAGACCCTCCTTTGTGGGATTCAAGGATGGTGTATGGACCTTCCCATTTTGGTCCTAGCTTTCCTTGGTTTTCCTTCTTGCTTGCTTCATTGTTTCTGAGGACCAGATCACCTGGCTTGAAGCGTTCATGCTTGACTTTGGCATTGTAGTAGGACTCCATCTTTTGTTTGTACCTGGCTTCTCTTATTGCTGCCTAGTCTCTTGCTTCTTCTAGCAGATCAAGATTGAGTGATGTTTCTCGTTCATTTGCCTGGATGTCAACATGAAGGGTTCTGGGTGTGGTGACCCCAATTTCAGCAGGTATGACTGCTTCAGATCCGAAGGTAAGGCTGTAAGGTGTCTTCTTGTTACTTGTTTTCTCAGTGGTTCGGATTGCCCAAAGAACGCTTGGCAGTTCTTCCAACCAATTTCCTCCTTGACGACCCAGCCTAGCCTTGATCCCTTCAACCACACTTATGTTCATCCTTTCAACCTGCCCATTGGATTGAGGGTATGCTACAGAGCTAAAGACTTGTGTTATTTGATACTCATTGCACCAAGCACTAAATGGCTTTTCTGCGAACTGTTTGCCATTATCTGTAACTAGTACCCCAGGCAAGCCATATCGACAGATGATACTTTCCCAGACAAATTCAATTATCTTTTTCCCAGATATTTTTCCCAAAGGCTTCACTTCTGGCCACTTCGTGAAGTAATCAACTGCAACCAACAGGAATTTGACCCCCCCTTTTGCTGGTGGGAAGGGTCCAATGATATCCATTCCCCATTTGTGGAATGGCCATGCTGAGGTAATGGGCACCAGATCATGCTTGGGACTCTTTGGGACAGGTGCATGGATTTGGCAGGCTTCACATTTCTTCAATTGTTCCGATGCATCACGATGCATGGTAGGCCAGAAGTAACATAGGTTCATGAGTTTTGCCACGACTGATCTTGGACCACAATGAGCTCCACATATTCCTTCATGAACCTCCTTGATCAAGTACCTGCTTTGTTCAGGACCAACACATCGAAGCAATGGGGCCAAGTACCCTTTTTTATAGAGTATCTCATCCTGGATTATGTATTGCTTGGATTTGATCCGAATCCTTTCAGCTTCAACATGATCTTGGGGCAGTTCACCTCTTTGCAGGAACCTTACGAACGGAGTCATCCAATTTGGTTCATTTTCAGGGATGACGTCTTGAACTTCAAGTTCTGATATTGCAGGATGTTTGATCACTTCAACCAACACCTTTTTGGTAAGGTGGGCAAAGTTTAACGAAGCAAGCTTGCTAAGGGCATCAGCCTTCTTGTTATGAGACCTTGGAACCTGTTTAATCTTGCAACACTGGAAGGTGTTCATGATCTCCTTGGCCTCTTCTCTGTACTTTTTCATATTAGGTTCTTTGGCGATGTAGCTATCGTTCACTTGATTGGAAACCAGTAGTGAGTCAGTGAACACTTGAAGCTTATGAACCACCATCTTTTTTGCAAGCTTGAGTCCTACTATCAGGGCTTCGTATTCTGCTTCGTTGTTAGTTGTCTGAAATTCCAAACGAAGGGCATACGTGAATTCTAACCCTTCAGGGTTGATTAGTACAAGACCAACCCCTGATCCTTCAACACTGGAAGCCCCATCTGTGTAAAGCTTCCACGCTTCCGGGTCAATGGGTTCATCTATGGCGATATTAACTTCGGCCGTTTCCACCCTTGGAATTTCAGCAATGAAATCAGCAAGTATTTGTGCCTTTATTGCTTTTCTCGGGACGTAGGTGATTTTGTGTTCACCTAGTTCAACAGCCCATTTGGCTAGTCGTCCTGAGGTTTCAGGCCTTTCAAGCACATTTTTTATTGGTTGGTCAGTGATTACTTGTATGGGATGTGCTTGAAAGTACCTTCGAAGCCTTCTGGCTGTTTGCACTAAGGCTAAGGCCAATTTTTCCAAAGGAGGGTACTTGACCTCTGCTAACTTTAGCGTTTTACTGAAGAAATAGACGGGTACCTGAGCTTTGTCTCTTTCTATGGTGAGAACGGCGTTGAAGGCTTCATCAGTAACTGAAAGATAGACAGAGATCGTTTCCCCTGCTTCAGGTGTTGCAATTGTGGGAAGGGAAGCCAGGTAATGTTTCATGTTGTTGAAGGCTTCCTCTGCTTCTTCTGTCCACCTGAAGTCTTTCTTGTCAGTGCAACCTTTGAGGGTCTTGAAGAAAGGTAGGGATTTCTCAGCCAATTTTGACACGAAACGCTTCAAGGCAGCCAGTTTGCCATTCAAGCTTTCAACCTCTTTCTTGGTTTGGGGTGACTTCATGTTGAGGATGGCTCGAACCTTGTTCGGATTGGCCTTTATGCTTTGCTTCCCTACAACATGTCCCAAGAACTTTCCCTCTTCAAAACCAAAGGAACACTTGACAGGATTCAGCTTCATGTTGATCTCCCTGAGTTTGTTGAAGGTTTCCTGTATGTCAGTGAGCATTTGATCTTCAGTTTTGCTCTTGATGACCAAGTCATCCACATAAGCTTCCATGTTTTCGCCAATTTGCTTGGCAAAGGCTTTGTCGACCAACCTTTGGTAAGTAGCACCTGCATTTTTTAAACCAAAGGGCATTTTTCTATAACAGAAAATACCCTTGTCAGTATGGAAAGCAGTTTTTTCTTCGTCTTCCTCCTTCATTTGTATCTGGTGATAACCTTTATAGGCATCCAGAAAACACTTGAAGGGGAAGCCTGTAAGCGAGTCTATTTTCAGATCAACCTCAGGTAAAGGATAACAATCCTTGGGGCAGGCTTTGTTGAGGTCTTTAAAGTCGATGCACATCCTCCATGAATCATCAGGCTTTCGAACCATCACCGGGTTTGCAACCCATGATTGATATCTCACCTCTCGAAGGATACCGGCTTCAACCAGTTTGTCAACCTCTTGGCATGCAGCCTTGCTTCGTTCTGGAGCAAGACTTCTCTTCTTCTGAACTATGGGTTTGACGTTGGAAGGAATCTTTAGTTCATGTTCAGCAACTTCTCGTGGGATCCCAGTCATGTCACTTGAGCACCAAGCGAAAACGTCAGCATTGTCTTTCAGCAATGCTTCAAGCCTTGTGAAAGTATCCCTAGGAAGGGTTGTGTTGACCCGTATCCTTTGATCAGGGTACTTGGGGTTGATGCTGAGACCAAGTTTGCTTTGATCTTCATCAATGGTTAACACCGAAGTGGAAGGTTGGAGGGTTGCGACACCCTCTTTGGTGGGGAACTGTGCACTTTTTCGGCTTATGGAAACCGTCATATCAAAGATTACTACCCCAGGCCTTCCAATGATGACATCATAGCTAGACGGTAGATCTAGAACAACGAAGATTAGTGGCTCAGTCCTTCGCATTTGACCATCAGAGAAGGTTACATCAAGCGTTATTTCGCCCAGGGGCTTGATGGGTATATCAGCAATGCCTTTTATGGCAGCTTCAGCAGGCCGTAGCATGGAGCGTTCTTCAGAGCTTAAAAGGTTGAAATATTTGGCAAACATTATTTCAGTAGCAGCTCCGGTATCTATGTAGGCCTTTTGTGTTTTGATGGAACCCACGAAGGCTTCAAGGACAAGTGGATCACAGTGTTTTTCTTCCTTGGTACTGGGGAAATAGATGCCTTGTCGTTCCCAATCTTCCAACATTTGTCGCTTGCTTGGGGTTTCATTTTCAACAAACACCATGGCAACGTCTTTCTTCTTGCCATCTGCCATGTTTTCTTTAACACCTTTGACCAGATGGGCTAGTTCCCCAGATTTGACGGCTTCTTCGATTCTTTTCTTGAGTTGGAAGCAATCGTTGGTGTGATGTCCCTTCTCTTCATGAAACTCGCAATATTGGTTGGAGTTTTCATTTCTTTTGCTTTTTGGTAAGGGACGAGGAGGTCTGAAGGTGTGTTTAACTTCTTCGGTTGCCAGGATTTCTTGAGGAGTTTTGGTGAGGGCTGTGAAGTTGACATTTCTATCTCTGCTTGGAGGGTTCCTGCTTTCAGACCTTCGTGACTCAGATCCCCTGGATCTTTTGTCATAGGTGCCATAGTTGCCTCTCTTTCGAGTAGGACTGTTGCTTCTCCAGCTGGAAGCCCTTTTCCTTTGTTCCTTGATGTCTACAGCCTCCTCTCCTCGAATGTGAGCTTCAGCTCTTTCTAAGGCCTCTTCAAGGGTTCTAGGGAGACTTTTGTTGAACTCCCTAGTAAGGTACTTTGAGTTGATGGCATTCATGAACCCTGCATCCTTCATCTTTTCATCGGCACCAACGTAAGTAAGACCTTCTTTCTTGTATCTTTCAATGAAGCTCTTCAGGCTTTCATCATCCTTTTGTTTTATCTGGAAGATGACGGTTGCATCCTTGACACAACGTCTCTGTTGTGAGAATTTGGCCAGAAACCCTTTTCCAAGCTCGTCAAAGGTACGGATGCTTCCAGCCGTCAAGCCGTTGAACCAGATTCGTGCAGATCCAACAAGGGTTTGCATGAACATCAAGCAACACTCGGGATCACCCCATTTCTCGATCCGAGCAGCCCTGAGAAGATCTGAAGGTGATCTTCTGGATCATCAGTGCCATCATACGTTCTTATATGAGCTGGCATCTTTAGCTTGTTAGGAAAATCATAATCTGCTATCTCCGGTGAGAAGCAAGATAGGCTGTTTGGCTTGTAGGGTTGGTTAACGGTGTGTTCCACCCTGTTGTTGGTTATTCCTCTAGTGTTTCCTTGTTGGGCAGCGATGGCCTGACTGATGAGTTGTTGCCAAGGGAAGTTAGCCATCATTTGAGATATCATGTAGGGCATGAGGTTGAAGCCTTGAATGCCCTCGGTAGCCACATTGTTGGTTGTCATGGGGAGGCTCATAGAAGCGCTTCTGGCGAAGCCATGGCCTGCTCCCATGAAGTGGTCGTTGGTGGTGGGACGCTGGTCACAAGTGACTGTAGGAGTTGATCCAAAGTCATCTCATGTACTAGTGGCATACCAGTGGTGGCAGCTTGAGTGGTAAACAATGGGAAAGCAGTAGGACTGGATCTTGCTTCGTAGTGAGAAGCAGTGTGAGTGTTGCTGGGACCAGCATTGTTGTTTCTGGGTGAAGGTCTGCGTCCATAAGTGGCAGTGAGAGGGGGAGGAGGTACAGGAGAGAGTGATATCTCTTCCTCCTCGTCATAATCTAGCCGGAGACGAACTCCTTTGTCCCTTTCCTTCATAACATACTAGTTCAAAAGGGATCTAAGCTGCAAGAAGTTTTCTCCACTCCTTCAGGGGTGAGATCTATGCGATGTGGAGTTTGTGCAAGTTCAGGGAGAGGAGACATCACCCCAGATCGAGTGGGAGGTGGAGTTTGCAGATTTGCTGACGCAGGGTGAGCAGGTGGGGACTGAGTCCCAGCTGAAGTACCTCCTGGAGTGGAGAAAGACACAGATCTGGCCGGAGAGGTCTGATCTGTGCTAGGGGAGATCTGGTTGACCTCTTCTTGAGACTCAGGGTCAGACATGGAGAGAGTCGGAGCTACACAACTGATTTCGAGTAAAGAAAATGGCGCAGCCCCACAGTGGGCGCCAACTTGTTGCTACAACAAATAACTGCCTAACGTTGGTTCTGAGTCACAAGGGAGGTTCAGGGGTTCAAGGGTTCCACTCTGCCTAACGCAGGTCGTGGTGTCCTTCTACGTTGCAAACGTAGAAGGAGGTTCAAGGTTATTATTATTGTTTTTAGATGCTTTAGGATTCTGGTTTGAGATGTACTCGAAACCAGAAGAAGAAGTTCTTGAGATCCGAGTGGAGAGAATTGTTCTCTCCACGTGCAAGACCAAAAGAATAAGAAGAGTGAAGTGAGAGTGATTGTGATGGTGTGTCCAGAGCTGAGGAATCAGCCTCTGATTTATAGAGAAAAGAGAACTCCATAAGGAGAAAGCATCTAGCCTTGAGCCTTGTTGCAACTAAAGGACATCCCACAAATAGTAAGTGGCTGCTATGGACCTGCAGTCTGTTGACTGATGTTACTCCATGAGTTTGTTTGTTTTGCTCGATGAAAAAGATGACGGGACAAGTCATCTTTTTGACTTAGGATGTTGCTGGTTGTTGAACCCTTGTAGGCTCCAACCCTTTAAGCATCGTTTAGTAATGTTGTTTATTTATTTTTGCTTTAAGCTACCCACGTCATCACAATCAAAACCATAATACCGAAGACGGCGAAGAAAGATTCTGGTGAAGTATGAACTATACTTTTGCTTCAGTCCCTTCCAAATATCACCAAATAGAGTGATGTAAAGATAACAGGACCATAAATCATAAATTCTAAATCAACAACAAAGTGAACAAATGTGTTCCAACATCAATGGGTGTTGATGCATAATGTGCGACTAGTGCTTCGGATTGCTAAATACAAAGTTTGTTGTAGTTTACGTAAGGGCAAAAGTGGAGTTGTTATAGGGCGAATGTAGAGAAAGTGGGGCGAAGGTAGATTGTACAGAAGAAGTGTTCCAGGTTCGAGCTAACTGGAAGGGCGAAGGAAGAAAAAAGCCACATTCGACCCTACGAAAGGGGCGAATGTGCACACTCTATAAGCTTAAAGTTTGTTTTTCTTGTCAACTTTGATCATTTTCAGTCGTGTAAGTCTAGGAAGAGCTCTCTAGTGTGTGTGTTATTGAAAAGTTCATCTGAATTACTTGTAATCATTATTGCTATCACATTTCTCAAAGTAATTAATGAAAATGTCGTTTGAAAAAGCTTAATCTGCGTGTTTGATTCATCAATTATCATTTTGTATCTGTTCTAGGGTTTCCGCACCTGGAATAGAGACTTGTATGATCATATTCATTGTTTTTACATAAAACGATCCTTTACAATGGGATAATCCGAAAATGTAATTAACAAAACCAAGAAGTTGGTGATCCAAATTTACCTGAGAAATTAAAGCTTGTCCTTTTTACTGAGAACAACCATCGCATCTCGAACCACCAACATATACAACCAATCCCTTCATCAAGCGGATGCTAGAAACAGATCTATGCTCGCGTCACCAGAAAACCCAAGACCTAAAGACATTCCAAAAAAAACCCCAAATAAATCATCAATTACCAAAAGCCCTAAATTATGTGTACCTATGCAATGTTGTAGGGAGGATGAAGCCATGCAAAAGGAATACGTATTCTCGTTGTCGCATGAGGTTGGGGAAGAAGAGGTGGGAGGCGACCGGAGACTTGACGGATCAACGACGGTGTTCTCTCGAAAGCTTGGTTCCTCTATTCTCTCTCTCGATCCTTCTCCTTTTTGGCTTTTTTTTAATGTCGTGGTGTGGTAAATCAGTACAGGTGTAAAAGGAAATAGCATGAATTGGATAGACACGTAGAAATATTAAAAGACACCGATCAAGCTCCTTTCAACAGGTGGCACATGAGTGCTTTGCTTTGTACATCTGGCCTAATATGTTGCACAAAAGAAAACCCTTGTTTCACATTATAATTTATAAAATGCCATCGTACTATTCATCTTTAGTTTTTATTTATACACAGTACTAGATTATACCCCGTGAACGTCCCGGGGTTGAGAAATCTAATATGACATATTAATTTTATATATAAAATAGAATGATTCGCTTTACAGTTACATGTAAGAAAGCTTCGGTAACACCTAACCTAAAACAATTAAAAATGTATCTCCAATGTTAACGTCTAACCTTATACAATGTATAGCTCTAATATTAATATCTAACCTAAAACAATGTATAACTCTGAACAAAACCCCACAAAAAAAATAGTCGTTTTTTTTCTCCGTTTTTTATATATAGCACTATGGTACTCGTTGGAAAGGTAATAAAACGCTCGTTAATTTGGTGTAATTTTTTTCTTTAAAAAATCTCTTATATAAAAGATATTAACGTTTAAAAGTTATGAGAGGAAACATAAAAGAGAAAAATCCAATTTTATTTTTAAATATTTTTTTCCTAAAATATCTCAATGCCACATATGATGACACATGGTACACTCAAGGAGGAGAATGCCTCTTTAACTGCCATGTCATTAAAATGACTTTGGTTTATTATATGTATAGATAATGCACAATTCCTACAGTCATAAATTACAATATCTGGGAAGCTGGGTTATTAAAACGGAGGCACTTATGGATATCAAAGACCATAAAGCATTTGAGGGTAATTTTAAGGACAATAAATCATCATAAATTTTACTAAAATCATAACACATTTCTCAGATGTAGTGTTCAATGCTCAGGCTCCAAACAAAAAAAGAAACCACGGGCGACCGTAGGTAGGTAGGTTAGGCCGTTAGGGGGACGGGGCGCCACCAAAATTGGGCATGGGTACCCCACTACCAGCACGGTAACATCGCCGCCACCCGTGCTGGTAGGATCCCGTGAACCAATTTCTGGTTCTTCTTACCATGCTGGTACAAAGGAAACGGACATATTTCTTGAACAATAATTAATTTCCAACGTTGTTTTTCCTTTGATCGTTTTTTTATTTTTTTTTACCGTTTACATTTTGACTGTTTTTTATATTTTACCCTATATAAACTGTCACACCCCGCCAAGGCGAAAAAACGGGAATGCGACCTCGAAAGGTTTTCAAGTACAAGGTTCAAGCAACACACAATTTTATTTAAATAGATACCATCTAAGAATGGATGATGTCATAAATTATTTTAATAAGCATAACATGGACTGAAAAAGTAGTAAATTGTCTAGAACTCATGTCTCAAATACGGAAATAACATAGAACTGACAAGACCCAATCCAAAATGTTACCACTTGGTGCATGCTCAAACCCCTCTCCTAAGTCCCCGCGTCTCATGATCAATTACCTGAAAAACACGCATAAAAGATTTGTCAACAATAATGTCGGTGAGTTCACAGGTTTGAATGTACTAAGTAAAGTGCTCGTGTAATTCGTGTATGACCAATCATAAGCTAGCTAAGCAAATGATCACTGTGCAAACCATGAGTCCCATAACCAAACCTCTTGACTGTTGTCCCTCGCGCATTGTACACTAAAGACAATGTATGTATAGTAGAATACTAACACTCTTTTGTATGTAACCGGTTAGAGCGACTAACCAAGAGTGGGGGTGCCAACCCAATAGATCTATTAAAGTGTTCCATGGCTTTTGATAGCTAATGGTTATAGGAACACGTAGTACGAGGACTATTGAGATCATGAACCAAATGTCTCATGTTCCACATGGCAGTCACGACAGAATTAACACACAATTGTAATTTGTACTAGAATTGTAGCATGTTTGTCCCCCCAAAATGTAAAAGTAGTAAAATGGGTCCGTGAAACTCACCTGAGAGTGATACGTGTGGTCTAGTGAAGCTGTAATGTGAGGTAGCTACCGTCTAGACAATGGTTGCCTTATGATTATTAAGAGCACGATAAATTGTACGTTCTTATTGTTTATCATACAAGTTGTTCACCCGATATTCGTGTGCCTTGGTTTTAGTGCATGGGGGCCATGCCCTTGTGTACATATCTATACTATCTTATAAAGCATTTCACAAGGACCTCTTAATTTTTAAGTAATACAACTACAAAAGCTTAAAGTACAACACATAATGCATATAATAACTACTTTTTAAGGGTATTTATGTCTTTTCAAACATAAGTTACACATATACCCCTTATTAGTTACAATTTCCCCCCTTTATCTATTTATACTATATTATAATTTTATACAATACTTACATATTTGCCCATCAACTTTACTTAATTTTTGTTTATTTAAATAGTAATTACATTTTTGCACCTTTATTTTAACTAACCACCACCCACGATTTTTAAACGTTCATAACTTTTTTAGACGATAATAGTTTCTTAATATTATTACACCGTATAAAAGAGCATTTTATTCTCTTTAATTTGAGTATAGTATTGTTATAGTTTTTTAATTTTTTAAAAAATTATATGTTAGGTTAAGCAATAACCGAAACGAAAACTAAGAAAAAAACAACAAAAACGAACTGAAATCATCTAAACTTTATTATAATACATTTCTCAATGATCACTTAAAATTCAAGTTTTACAAGTATATTGCTTAGAGTACAAAACACAATGCAGATATTAACTAATTTTTTAAGGCAAACATGTCTTTTAAAAAATACTTACACATGTGTCTTTCATCTTTGCTCAACTTTTGTTTATTTAAATAGTAGTTACACTTTTGTACCCTTAGTTTAACGAACTACCCCCATGATTTTTAAACGTCCACAACTTTTTCGAGCGTAAATATTTTCTTAATATTATTACACCATATAAACGAGCATTTTATTCTTTTTAATTTGAGTATAGTATTGATATAGTTTTCCATATAATATGATAGGTTTAAGTAATAACTGGAATGAAAACAAACTGGATTAGAAGAAAAATAATAGTTACATGTTTTCCCTTGTTTTAAGGAAACTACCCCCATGATTTTTAAATGGCCATAATTTTTTCATTGGTTAACTTTTAAAAAAAAATTATCTTAAAAATGAGAATTTTATTCTCTTTAATTTGAGTATAGTAATGCTAATATTTTTTTGTAATTTTAAAAAGTTGATGTATTATGTGATTTACCAGGGCCGACTCGACCATTTTAGGGGCCTAAAATGAATTTTAACTTTTAGGCTCTTTTAGCATAACAGAGACCACAGTAAAAAAATGCAACAGAAGATAGTTGGACTTTGATGATCGTGATTTTACGATTCAAGTATACGACCTTTCATCGTTACTACACAATTTGATTCGATTTCCATTCCTCACTTTCCCGCTTTCATTTTTAACCTAACCTTGTTGCCTCTTTTTGAAACGAGCTACGATTCAATACTACATAAACAAATTCGATACAAATATAACATAATATCATAGAATGGGGCCCCAAAAAGATGGGGACTAAGCCCATGCTTTAGTACACTTATACTTTGGCCAAAGTTTAGTTTTGGTTATTAACAAATTAACTTAACTGGACTGAAAAACGATAATCTTATCAAATAAACAGAATCAATTAACTGATCAGTTAATAAGATTATTTAACTGTTGACTTTTGTTTTGGTTGAGCCTAATAATTGAATTGAACCATGCATACTGGTAAAAGTAGTTATGTTCCCCGCCGCATCGCGCGGGCACACTACTAGTTGTTTTATAAGTGATTCTCATGTACTAGTAAAACTTACGGTTTCTGAAATCCCGGTTACTTCATGAAAAGTGGTCTTTTATAGTAACAAAGTGGTCCCCACATGCCGTTATGGTATGTAAATTGATACCAAGTCATCATGTGTGGTTGGTTTTTGGGAAAAACGTGCATTTTAACATAAGTTTATGCCTTTTTATGTCCAAAATAGTGCTAACACATGTTTCGGCCCATTTTAACACATGTTAAGGAGTTATAGCCGAAACAATGTATCCTATAGGTCTTGAATTTGATGGTTTGTTGGATCAATAGGGATCAATATAGACTTGTTTAAGTACCATCAAAGATATGCAAGGTATTCTAGTAGATTTGTGATAAAAACCGATTATAAAACCATCCACTACAAGCCTCAACTTTGAACATAAACCAAATGAGTTTTGCTTTATGAAAGCCGATTATTAGTTGATCATTTTCATTAGGTCTCGATAAATACCATTTCTTAGCCTACCATTATCATTTATGATATGGAAGCCGATTAGTTATCAAATAAATAGGGTATCGTGGCAATGTGATCAATATCTAGCCGATTATCCATAAATGGAGCAATGTGTGTGATCTTAGGTGTATATGTGGTCGATCACTTATGATCAAGGTTTGGTGAGTGGGTGAACATAGTAGGGCTGGTATATAGAGTCTCATGGAAACAAAACAACTCACCTAGAAGTGACTCGAGATGGTGCAATCCTTGTGACCTTGGGACCTCATTCGGCTTAAATGCTTGTGAATCGATGGCTTGCTTGTGCTTCGGCTTGGAGATTTGGAAGAGGGCCGAAGGTTTTGGGTGAGGTAATAGAGGTTTGTGAACTTGTGTTGGTGTGAATATCCTTCCTTTATGGCCTCTATTTATACACGATTTGGATACAATGGCCAAGCTAATCTTGGTATGCGTATCCTCCAAATATGGGTCGACTAGGGTGAATAATTATCAAAAGGGTGATTAGCATTGACAACACATCATCAGTTGTCCACATCCATCTTCGGCCGCTTGTTAATCTTCTAAAAAAGATATGGATCTTGCTTTGGGAAATGGTGTGGCATATTTGTCCTATATCTAATTGTATATAAGTTTGTGTCATGCCTTCTCCTTCCTTGGCCTATTGTGATTAGTAGGTTATAAGGGGAAGGGTCGACTAGCATGAAAGGTGGTAAAGAGTATTGTTTGGTTGCCTATTTTGGTCTAATACTACAATTTGCACATGTTCCTTGTGTTCTAGCATATCTCGGCCGATTAGTATAAGGAATGAGATGTCCTAATCATGAATGAAAGTGATTGTTTCTTGGTTTCATGTGTGGCCGTGAGTTGTCATAGGTTCAAAGAGGAAGTTTTAGTGTTCTAGGGATGAGAAGGAATGGGGTTGACTTGCTATTTGTGTGCTTATGTTGGACATACCTTTGTGATGGTGACAAGACTCTAGTGTTTCCTCATTGATATTGGTCGATGATGAAGCAAAGGGTAGAAGTGTTTGTAGATAGTAACACAACAATGACTTAAGATCATCTAAAAAGAATGAGGCTTGTCTTATATGGGAGGGTTATCATAGGGTTGTCTTCTTGTCCACTTTAGTGTAAGTTATGATCACCTCATGTTGATGTTCGATTGATTACATCATGTGTGTGAGGCTTAGAAAATCTCGGCTGAAAATAGGACAAGAGAAAGATCTTCCATATGAGGCTATGATCATCACATGATGGGGTGTATGTACAATACAACTTTATTCCACAAAGGTGTATCTTTTGGACATTTCATTGATAAAGACTCATGAGGGTAAGAAGGAATGTTCCATGAGTTGTATGATAAGGACAAGTCATTAAGAGTGTGTATGTGTAGTTGGGTATGTGTACATATGGTTGTGAATGATCGAGTTAACGTATGAGTTTGTATAGACATATGGTGTGTTTAGAGACTTGATGATGATATCAGCATGTATTAATATGCATTAGTCATGAACAGATGTTATCTCATGTTAACCTTTGATAATGTTTGTGATTCGTATACATGTGTTAGTGAGGAGTTACCATGTGTTAGAGTGTGGTAACCTCATGAAATGTTTTCTGGAGATTGTCTGGGTGTTGTATGCATAAATAGATGGGTTTTTCCAGTAATTGGTGCTTCATATAGACCGGGGGGTATAGTGTGTGCAAAATGTCTAAATATACACATGAAATGACAATAATGAATGAAATGCGTACGGATGTTGACCTGTATCGTTGACTATTGTCACATAAACCATATCTACACATACAATTTTACACAACTACATCTTTTAATATGGGTGGTGGTAATATGTTTCTGAATACGTATCGTAGACGACAATCATCCCGCCCCACAACACATCAACCAACCACACACCCACCGACTACACACCAACCAACTACACACAGACCAACAACACACCAAACAACTACATGCACACCGACAACACATCAACCAACTACACACCCACCGACTACACAACCTCCCCAACATTTGAATTACGAGCCACAAGATCCTGATGATTTGACCACCAAAGAATTGATTTACGCATATGGTTACATAATGGCTCTACTACAACTAGGAGCACTACGGGTTGGAGATGTTGTATGAGTGCCGGAGCGTGTCAATCCTCCTATAGTGTGAAACCCACTAGTTACGGTACAAAACCTCCCGGATTAAGAAATGTATTGCCCGACACCCGAAAGTGAGGGATATCAATATCAATACGAAAGGTCGGACGGGTGTGATAGTCATCGTGACGTTTCTTCTCCCGAGTCAATTGCGTATTCTTTCTTTTTTTAGCTATGTTTAAGTAGTATTTTAATTAGGTTTATGTTTAAGTTTAATTAATGTTTTAATTAGGTTAATTATGTTTGTGTTTTGAATGTTAATTTTTTTAACGGTTACGTTCATTAAACATTAAACAACATTAAACATTAAACAATAAACAACATTAAACATTAATCATTAAACCTATCGCGCAACAATCGCCATGTCGTAACACGGTTGAAGTTACTCCCGTGTGCATGGTAATAGTTGCGGCGCGTGACTTGGATTGCAATATCTTCTTGAAGATTAGGGTGCCTCTCAATCGTGACTTCATAGAGGGCGTTCCATCGGATACACTTGGTGAAAAGAGAGCATGCCACTTACTAACGAGCGAATCCTTGTTGCGGTCATTTGTGCCGGTTATTCGATTGAATTCCACCGACACGTTGTTCCAAAATGAAGCTCTCCGTAAATAGACAGGACCATTTGTGTTTCTCACTGCCAAATATGCCCTCATTAACGTGATCTCTTCATTTACATTTCACGAGACCATTTTAACGATATGACTAAAGTACGATAACCGGTTTTGGTGTGATTTTGGTATTGAAGTTATGGGGTTTTTATAGGTGTAAGAAAATGTAGCCATTAGGCTGTAACGGTTAGAAAATTAATTACCGTTTGGAAATTAAAAAACGGTTACTTTTTGAATTTAAATGAAAATGTTAAATGAAAGAATCAGTGGAGTGCTGCCTTTAAAAAGGTGTTTCAGTGAAGTAAATCAGTAAAGTAATGTGGCAATGCATGATTGGTTAAAATCAGTGAAAGAAAAATTTACCTCTAGGAGTGTCCCTTCCCCCCTTAGGTTGAGGCGGTGGTTACGACAAACTTAGACGCCCACCATCTTCGTTAACACCACCTATGGCGGTGGTTACAGGGTCGATGGTCTTTGGGCTTTACATCATCTACACTACACATGGAACCATCACCGCTAGATCCCTCGAAAATAACACACGCTGCTCGGTTGTCTGAACTGACAACACTAGCTTCCTTACCCTGCGATCCTGACATCGACGGCCCGCGGCCATGTTTTGCCGGAGAAGAGGTACGTTTAACCGTCGAATATAATACATTTTCATTTGATAAAAATTCGATTGGCCGTAAATTACAAAAACTAAAATGAGAATTTACCCTCTAATTTATTATAAGGTCTTTTACATTAGAGTAATGTTGATGATTAAAAATTCTCATTAAGTATTTCTACAATTATTACTTTTGATATTAAATACCAAACCATGTTTGGATTGTCATATACCAAATAAATATATAAGACGAAGTTATAGAATATTAAAGATCTTGTCACTGTTATAATTTGAGTTTGGGCGTTTTGCTTGGAATCTTTTGTACAACAATATGCTACTTACATACGTCTCTTTCAAGATGAAACTCACAATTAAAATACTTGGTATTAAGAATAAACCCCTGTAAATACAGAAATCAAGAACATGATCAAATCGAATCACTAAGTGTAGTTTCATCTAAAATTTGATCCAATAATTTGACAATTTCTTCCATACTCGGTCGAGATTTAGGTGCTTCACATATGCAAAACGTAGCGATATTGAAGAACTCCAACACTTCCTTCTCGTTTAAATTATCTTTCAATATACGTACATCCAACAATTTCATTTCTTGATTTTGTGACACCATTCTCATTGCCCATTCATCAAACCGAATCTCTTTTCCATCGTTGTCCTTGATTCTTAAGTTCGGACGCCTAGCAGTGGCAACCTCAAGCATCAGTATCCCAAAACTATACACGTCTCCCATAACAGTGGCTGCAGTAACTCCATGGAAATATTCCGGTGGCATGTACCCCATCGTCCCTGCTACTTGTGTTGAGACATGCGAATGCGATTCCTGGATTGTCCGAGCTAACCCGAAATCCGCAATATGAGCTTCAAATTCCGCATCTAATAAAACATTACTAGCTTTAATGTCCCTATGTACTATAGGCTTATCCAAATTATGCATATATTCTAGCCCCTTTGCTACTCCTTTTATAATATTAACTCTAGTCCTCCAAGATAATGGCAACCTTGCTGACGTGGCAACGCCTATTGATGACGTGTCATAAAGCCATTGGTCGAGGCTCCCTTTTTCGATAAACTCATAAATCAATATCCGATCCGAACCCGTCGCACAATACCCCAAAAAAGTAACAATATTTTCGTGCCGAATATTGCCCAAAGTTTCCATCTCGGCTTTAAACTCTCGGTACCCTTGAAACGCGTCAGGCCCGAGCTTTTTTACCGCGACTGTTGCCCCGGACACAAGGCGCGCCTTATAAACATACCCGAAACTTCCATCACCGACAATTAAATCCGGTGAGAAGTTTCGGGTAGCGTTGACCAAGTCAACCATCTCGATCTTGTTCAAAGACGGATCAAACAGCTGGCTCTCGGATACGCTAACGACCGAGGTCGATGCATCGTGGCCTCGGACCGCTCTAGTCCGAGGCCGAGATTCCGCAACACGGCGGTTTTGGCGGTTTTTTCGGGTGATGTGGCATATGAAGTAGGTAATGGAGAAGAGGAGGGTGATGATGAAGAAGCTGGCTAAGGCTGCAAGGATGGCTATGAAGGTAGATGAACCCATTGAATGTTAGAAAGAAAGAAAGAAACTGTATAGGGGGTTTTAGAGAGAGATTAGAGTGGAAAAATAACAGAAATTGTGCCACCATTGATGGAGAAATGAAGAACAAGACTAAGTCAAGTAAGACTTAACTGACCAATGAATGAATGATTAATAGTTAAAGATTGAATATTATTAATTTATGAGAGTGTAATACACGGTAAAGTCATTTTCAATGCAAGAAAACATTGAAAAGAAATACTTAATGGAATATATATATTATTAAATTGATGATTGAATAATTATTAATAATAAAAGTATTTTAGTATATATTATTTTTTGGCTTGATTATTCCCCCCTTGTCTTTGATGATTTGTTTCATGTGAGTTCGAATCTGCTATGATTTTCTTGATACAAGAATTGACATATTCATAGTTAGACTAATTGATTAGGCTCAAAATGGGTTTAACTCGGCGTAACTTTGGTTCGTCGTATAGGAAAAATGGGTCCCGAGTAAAACGTTGTGACAGAGGTCATAGATGGTTTGCCATACTATCGTAAATCTATAATTTGAAGCTTCAATTTTGGCTTTGACGGTTTTTCTTCAAATTTCGGGTTTTTGATTGATTCTGTTTTGATTGTAAAAACTTCGGATTTTCCATAGAATCTTGTATTTTTTTTAATTATTTATTAATTTTTGTGAACAAAAAACTACCTATACATATGTACCTTGCACGATTTAAACCCTCCGCCTCTAGAATAAAAAAGAGACACCTTACCACGACGCGTACTTTGACATTTAATTATATTCTAGACTATCAATTTTGATTACCCAAAATTTGGATCAAATTTGTTAAGAATATAAAGAGTATATTCTTTATTTTTGTAAGGTTATATACAACTTGGATATAGGAAGAAAGGTAACATGTTGTAAGCTTGTTTCTGCCCACCAAATTGGACTCTGAATTGAAAAGTGACAACCCATTTCATGACCCTATTCAGTTGATCTTCAAAGTCAAGCGTCTAAGGTTTTTGTTTTTGTTACTTGACGGTGACTGAGATGCCTTTTCTCTCTTGGGTATCGTTTAGACGCCTTGCCTGTGGATTGGCAAAACCGACGATCGGTCGGATAAAAGGTCAAACTAGGTTTTAACAAAAAAAATCTAACAATGTATCAATTTGGTGAGGGTCAACCAAGTTCGGATGACAACATGCTTTGGGTAAAATGAGTTAGTTTTAAAAAAAAAGGTATTGTAGTAGGTTCAACAACTGTATTGTTTTATGACGGCCGGTGGCAATGGGAGAACATGGTGGGCAGAGGCAGCAAAGTGGTGGTAGCGATGGGGAAGACCGCGATGGTGGTGGCAGTGGCTACGGTGGTGTCGACAATATGTAGGTGGCTAAGTCAAACAATGGTCTTGGATGGTACCGAATTACCGATCATCTGGACATGTTAATTAAATTAGCTTTTTTTTTTTGAAAGATAACTTTTATTAAACCACCAACCGGCAAACTATCCCCAAGGCGGGGAAAGAAACCGAAAACCACAATACAAGAAAACCAAACTTACATAAAATCGAATCTAATCCATCTATCCCAATCGACTATTCCATTTTTGAATCTATTCTTGTACCAAAAGAACCCCAAAATCTTGATATCCGCGGCTACATCAACAATCTTCAACTCTTTGTTCTCAAAGATCTTCTCGTTCCTCGCTTTCCATATCCTCCAACACGTAATGATCATTAACCCATGAACCACCATTCTTTTGTCCCCAACCAAACCGTACGAATCATGGATCTCGACTATGTCCTTGACGTGAAAAACATAGAACCCCGGGAGCTTGCACCAACTCGTAACCGCATTCCACACACCGGACGCAAACCAACACCCAGTAAGAATGTGTTCTACCGATTCGTGCACTCCATCACACCACCCGCACCTCAGATTTTCCACCACAATACCTCTACGAATAAGCGCCTCCTTGGTAGGAAGTCTATCTAAGTAGGCCCTCCACATAAAGATGTTGCATTTCTTCGGCACCCACTTACTCCACGAAAAGCCAAAACAATCCCAGGTATTTACCGCTCCAAGCATCCATTTCTTTACTGCACTGACCGAGAACCCCTCTCCCTTCCCGTCATCCCACCGCCACTCGTCAAGAGAATCACAAACAGCAACCTGCTCTATTTGAACCTCAAGCTGCTGTCTTTGACTCGTTTCCAGCAAAGAAGACGGCGCGCGACTCCAATCCCATCTAATTCTCCGAAAACCTCCTATCACTTCAATCCGGTCCTTCACCTTCACCCGTTTATGCCGCTCCAAAGCAAATAGATCCGGGTAAACATCTTTTAAAGGTTGGCTTCCAATCCAAGAATCTAGCCAAAATCGGACTAAACTTCCATTCCCCACTTTCGCCGTAATCAAGCTGTTTAGGCCCAAGCCCTCAATCTTATGAGTGTTCCAAAACTTAGCTAAATTCTTCCAAACACCCGTAAAAGACATATTTACCGGAACCAAACCCCAACCCCGGCTTGACCCATGGAAAGCGACTATCACCTTTCGCCACATAGCTAAATTCTCATTTAAGTAGCGCCAAACCCATTTAGCCAACATCGCATTATTATTCACCTCCAATCTAGCTATACCCAAACCGCCATGCTTAATGTCTTTCGTCACATTCTCCCAAGACACCCAACTCATCTTCCTAACCTCATCGGAACCTCCCCATAAAAAACGCCTCATCAACCCCTCTAAATTTTGAATAACCTCCTTGGGCACCTTAAAGAGGGAAAAGTAATAAGTGGGTAAACTGTCCAAAACCGATTTGATCAACGTTAACCGGCCGGCCATCGATAGCGTATTAGCTTTCCACTTGGATAGACGCTTCTTGAACGTAGTAATCACCGGCTCCCAATTAGCAACTCTATTCATGTTAGCGCCCACCTTAATCCCCAAGTACACAAACGGCACCGTGCCGGTTTTACACCCCAACACCTCCGCCTCGCTAGCAACTTCATCATTACTAACACCTATACCAAATAGAGTCGACTTATGTAGATTTATTTTCAACCCAGAGCAAATATAAAAAATCCTAATTAGGATCCGCTTCATGTTCTTAAAATTAAAAGATGACCACTCCCCCATTAACATGGCATCGTCAGCATACAGCAAATGTGATAATATCGGCCCACCATTAGGGAGACGTAAACCATCAAAAGCACCAATATCACAAGCCTTGTTCATTAACCCGGAAAATGCCTCCATGACAATAATAAATAGAAAAGGCGAAATTGGATCCCCCTGTCTAACACCTTTTTGACACCCAAACTCGAATGTAGGAGAACCGTTAACGAGAACTGACGATCTAGCAGACTCCAGAATCCCGCGAATCCACTCACACCATAAAACAGGAAACTCCATTTGTCTCATAACCGACAACAGAAATTCCCAGTTGACATTATCATACGCCTTGTCAAAGTCAATTTTAAACAGAAATAGTTTTTTACCTCTCTTTTTAGCCCACGTAATAATCTCGTTCGTCATCAAAGGCCCGTCTAAAATGTATCTTCCTGACAAAAAAGCAGACTGATGTTCGGAGACGATGTTACCCATAACCAACCTCAACCGATTAGCTAAGATCTTCGACACAACCTTACTAATACAGCCAATTAAATTAATCGGTCGAAAATCGCTTAATTTCGCCGGGTCCCCCACCTTCGGAATAAGCGTAATAAACGAGGAAGCTACCCCCGAATTGAACCGGCCAATCTCGTGAAACCTTCGCATGATGTCCACAAAGTCCGATTCAAAGACATCCCAAAAATTCCGAACGAAGCGAAAATTAAAACCGTCAGGCCCTGGCGCTTTATCCACACCGCAATCGAAAACCGCCCTCTTCACTTCCTGAACCGAAAAAACTTCCACGAGCTGAGAAGCTTCAATCGCGGACACCTTCTTTAACCCATAACACTTTAGCGTCGGTCTATTCTTCACATCCTCTTTAAACTTGTCCCTAAAATTAGCTAAATTGATAAGAATGACTAGTAGACAAAAATTAACTGGTTGTATAATTTGACTGGACCCATATACAATTCTTTAAACCGATATTGATATTAGCCCATCTTGAAAAGACTGGATCATAATATCCTTTTTGATAGAGACTCCTTAGTGGATTGGGCCGTTGGGGTATGGTGCCATGGTCCACTAACTTTTTTGCCCATAACCATTAGGCTTATCTGAATATCTTCTACCGCCACCATTCACCGTCACCGACCACCACCAGCGGCGAATTTAGATCAAAATTCTAGGGGTAACATTAAAAAAAAATTTACCAAAACTTTCATACTATGAAGATGAAACAATCGATAATGTCTTTCTGTATTGATGAAGCTGTCAACTTATTATTGTTTTTTGCACCATAATGTATACATTTGGGCTCAATACCCGTATCCGAAATCGTATCCGATTTATAACCGAAAATAGTCGAGACCGGTTATACCTTATACCTGAACCCGGTCATACCCTGTACCCGATACCGGCTTTTTTTAATACCCGAATCTTTAAAGTATATTTTATGTTTACTTTACAAAACTTTTATATTTACGTTTTCTAAAAATGAATATTATAAAGCAAACAATTTGTAGTTCGGTGAATTTATGTTATTGTAATTTGTATTTATTATTTTTCCAAATTACAAACCAAATATAATTTTTAAACAAAACAATAAAAAAAAACTTACCCTTTTAAACCGGATATTAATACTCGGACCCTTACCCGGTTATATCCAAACCATATCATACCCTACTTGGGTACATATGGTATGATTTTTCTCCTCAATACTCGTACCTAAACCCTACCCGATTTCCCTCAATACCCAATTTTCCTACACATGTTCTACCCTGAACCATTAACCAACTAATTGGACTTAAGCCTTTTGGGCTTCTATCTTATACTCCCTCCGTCCCATTAAAAGTGTCCATATTCCCTTTTTTATTTGTCCCATTTCATGTGTCCACTTTACAAAATTATTAGCCAACTTCCAAATTTACCCTTAAAAACAAAACTAAAATAAAAAAAGGACATGATGGACCCACATATGACAAGGGTTTTATTGTCATTTGACAAGCAAAAAAAGCAAGCATTTAATATGCCTAAAACTTTGTGTTTTTCAAACTAAGACACTTCTAATGGGACGGAGGGAGTAATTAATAAATGGAATGTTCAATGGGTTATGGACTTATAAGCTTCTATTATTTTTTATGGTGCGCTAATGATAAACTTTGAGAGTGTTTTAGGTTTTTAAAAAATTGATGAATAACGTTAATATAATTTCAGAGGTAACATAATACAAAAAACATAAAAACTAAATAAAATTTCACATTACGCCTGGAAAGTTGAGGGGTAGCTGGTGTTACCCCTCCTTTAAAGCTACATCCGCCATTGACCACCACCCACCGCCGACTTATTTCTTTGTCTTTTCTTGCTTACCAAACAATATAAAGTCATGATTCATTCCATTCCTAAATGGTGATCAAAGAAGACCATGGGATGATAATCCATTTAACTCATTTGTCCATTCTATTACACTATCTATTCCATTTTTACCTCCATTCGATTACATCCAGTGACGGATCCAAAAATTTCTGTTACGGGGGGCACAAATGAATGATGTAATGTGACGGGTCCAAATAGGTTAAAAACCACATTAATCAATTAAGCGCCTTGAACTCGTAATGATCCAAAGAATTATTAAAGATTTATTTTGTAAACTATAAACTAAATTTAATTCATAATTTAAGTTTAAGTATAACACTATTTATCCTCCAATTTTTTTTCTTTATCTATTTAGTTTTTCCAAGAAACTTAACCTTTATTCTAGTTTAATATCTATCTCATAAAAATAATTATTAATTATTAATAGTATGATAATTAATAATCTAACTGTTGTTTCCTATAAACTTAACAAATGAGTTACAATCAATTTTAAAGTATACAAATTTCGGAATTGAGTTCAATAATTAAATACTTGAAACGTATTCAAACATGGAAGTATTAGATTCTTGTGCCATGTTTGAATTTAATCTACTTGTGCCGTAATTCATATGGGCCTTGCAACTACTTTATCTTTCTTTTTAACATGATGAAAGACTTTATATGGGATATACACTAAACTTATTAGTTGGCTACGGTGGGCACTTGCCCACCTTACTAGAGAGGTGGATCCGCCCATGATTACATCATACCAAACAGACTCAGAGTGCTCGGTATTAAATTCACAGGTGTACTAAAATAATAAAATTAATGTGGTGCGTACGATTTCCATTGGCTAATTAGCAATCTTCATTGTATTTGGTTACTTATTGTTGATGGTCCTGTTTCATTTAGTTTTGTTTATTGAGAGAAAACAAGGAAAACTTTCTAAGAGGTCTTTTGTAATATCGTATTTTTAAATTCCATTATGTTTGAGTACAATCTACAACATTCATCTATTAAAAGTTTAAAACCTCATCTCGTTTAGAGTTAATTGCCAATTTAGTTTCTGAGTTTTGTTAAAAATTGCTACTTTCATCTAAATTTTTTTTTGTCAATTTAGTTCCTGTGGTTTCATTTTTTGTCAATTTGTCAAAAATTGTCATTTTTATCCAAATCTTGTTAGTCCACAAGGACTAAAATGACAAAAAAATGAAACCATATGGACTAAAATGACAATAAAAAAAGATTTGGATGAAAGTGGCAATTTATGATCAAGATCAAACAATCAAGCATGATATGTGTCACCTGTAGAAACCGCTCGTTTATAAAATAAAATTAAACAACTTTTATATAACGATTACAACTAGAATGAAAACGAAAGTAGAAAATTACAATACAATTACAACTTATAGAAACAAAATACAAGAAGGAGTAGAAGCAGAATTAATCGAAGCTGAGGATCGTGTTGAACACGGGGCCCTTAAAATAAATTCCGAGTCTATTAACAAGAACTTGTTTTGTTTCCCAGGGTACAAAAGCCGGAACAGTAACAGTACTGCCGGACTTGGCTCTGACCCGAAAGAAGTACCTGAAACAGGAAGAAAACAGAAGAAGATTGCTAGAGTAGAGAAGAGTTGGTAATATTTCAGAACAGTGTGTCTGTAGGTGTGTCTCCAACCAAGGGTCTATGTGACACCCGGCATTTTCAGTTAAACATTTACGTACGTCTGCTTAGTGAAACATTGATTAAAATGAACGTAACTGAGTTAGTTAAATAAGTCCGGTGATTCGTAAGATCATATGGTAACATATGCGAGAGTAATAAGACCCGAACGTTAGTGAAATGTTAACTATGAATACACGGTGTTATAATTATGTGTCTTTATGTGATTATGTGAAACTATGTGAATTAACGTAACTGATTCCGGACTAACCGGGAACTTAGGATAATTACATGATGATAGTTTGGACTTATATAAATTACTTAATTACTCTAATGATTGTATAATTGCATAATTATTGTATAATAATTACATAATGTTAATTAAAAAATAAAAAAGAATTTTTGGCACCCCCGTGGACCACGTGGGATATGTTAATTCTGGCGCGGTACGCGACAGGGCTTCCGACAGAAACCTAATTAAAGCTCGCGCGGACCGCGTGGCTTTTCTTAATTCTGCCGCGGTCCGCGACGCCTAGGAAAATTAGCTGTTATGTTTTCTTTATAAAAAGTCGATTTTGATCGCAATTATTATCACAAAAACACTTCTGCTCGATCATTATCACAAAAACTCCGAATTTTGAACCCTTTAATCCATCTTAACAAAGTGTTAAAGTGTTCTAAAGGCTTTGTGAAGATATTTGGTCATTCTCTAAGTGTTCTAGCTTGTGTTCTTGAGGTATAAATTTATTACTTGTTTTCCTTGTTATTTTGATCATGATTTCATATAAGTTATGTTCTAATCTGATTAAGAAACATAGTAACATATCTAAAATGAATTCATACAAGATTTACATGCCTAAATAATGTTGTTATGATCATAAAATACTAGGATTCATGATTAGTATTGTTATGATAGTTAGCTTGGAAGATCTTGTTATAAACTTGAGTTTGATTATAGATAATTATCATTTTTACAAGGATCTGATCATATGTTACTTAGATGTAATGACCATGTTGAGTTTTGATAAGTTTTTATGGATAAAAAGTTGTGCTAGTTAAGTTTTATCAAAGATTAAAAACTGGACAGATTACAAATCCGAATTTATTTTGATGATAACTTGATGATCTGATATCTAAAACTTATAGTTTTTGATTCTAGAGTATACTATATGATATAAGCTTTCCAGAAAGTCCAAGTTTGCTTGATTTGGTTAAGTATAGGTATTTCTTTTGTAGCTTACAAAATCGCATGTCAAATCTGATTTCGAACAGAAAACTTTGATCAACTTTAAATGGTCATAACTCGAGTTTTACAAATCCTCTGATCGTGAAATTTGGTGAGCAACTAAATACATGAATGTTAAAGGTTCCCCAATTGGAGCAATATGTGATTTTTAATGAATTATCTCTTAAACTGTCGCAAACAGCTCGTTTTTGAGACCTTGCTGTGTTCATGAATTTTTATAAATTTTTCAGAAGGTTTTGAATCTAAAATAAAAATAGTGGTATGATGTATAAACATATGAGAGTGTTCTGTAAATATTTGAGAGTCAAATAAGTTGATTTGGTATTTTATTAAAAATCGTTTTGATGACACAGAATCTGTCCAAAAATCACAGAATTGACAAAGTTGATATTTGAACTTGTTTGGTAGCTTTCTTGACTTGTATATTACATGTATTGATATGTGAACATATGTGGATGATGTATACTGTACGTATTGACATAAAAACTAAACTTTCACCAACGGGTCGTCGTGTCAACTTGCTACATGTAGTTACATTTGAGTTACACTAGCACATTATAATTATGTGAAGTTTGGACAGAAAGCTTTGTTGAACGATTTTGAACACATACTTATAAGTTAACATTGAAATAGGGAAATCCGTAGCAATTTGCCTATTTTCACATTTGAATTTGGATAATAATTCAAAGCAACCTAAGGTGAGTTCACGGCCCCACTTTCTTTAGTTTTACTTTTGGGGGAGAAAACATGCGCTAAACTTGGTTTTGAGAACCTGTGTCATAAAGTGGGTTACTGTACGATCTTTGGAAGTCCCGGGGGAAACCATGAATGTGCGGTTTGGCACAACGGGCGAAATGTGAATAGATCTATTGGGTGTGACCTGCCCCACTCGTCGATTGGAGGCCGGACGGGTGCATATTGTCTCGAACTTGTAACGTTGGTAACATATTTCGGGTTGTAACATTGGTAACTTGTGAACGTGTCCAGTAATGGTTTTCCAATCGTAGTAGTAACAAAACATACGCCTAGCTAGCGTGCTTTGGCTTAAACATGACAGGTTGAACTTGGTAACATTTTTGGAACTTGGTAACGTTTATGAAAACCTGTGAACTCACCAGCATTATATGTTGACGTATTTTTGGCATGTTTTTCTCAGGTCGCTAAGGTAGCACTACACGGACTAGGCGCACGAGTCTGCATGGCGTCTAGAGTTTTAAATCTCATGTTTTGAATAATCACAACACTTGGATTTCATTGTTTAAAAGTTTGTGTAATTACTTAAGCTTCCGCTATGGTTTTTAACACATTAAATAAGATGTTTTGGCATCTACGTATTATTCATATAGAGTTGTTTATTGTGACCGTTGACTTGGATCCTGGTATGTCATACACCTCGCGGTAAAACTCCGCAGTGGAAATCTGAGGGTGTGACAGTCTCCTTGGTATTTATAGGAGTCCAATTCGAATCAGTTTCGGAAAGCATTAAAAATGAAAATAGGCAAAGTGCGCAGAACGTCTTTTCCGTTCTACGTCAGAAGTGCAAAGTGCGCCATCAAAGCGCCACATTGCGCCCATCGCCCACGCCACGCGCGCGCGTGTGAGTGCAAATTAGGGTGCTCCGCACCCTTCGCGAGTTCCACAGTGTGTGCTCTCATGAAACAATTAGGAAAGAGTGTTCCCACTTATATACCACTCATGGTATCATCACTCCTCCAATGTGGGACAAGTTCCACTTGCCCACTTCGATATCTCATTCATCTTAGCTCCGTTTTAAACATGGTTTGGTTCGTTGCGAAGCTCTCATAACATAGAACATAAACCCACAAAGAAATATATAAATGAACCTCAATTTCAAATATATATTTCAGTCCAAACTTAGGAAAAAAATCATTTTCCTATATTTTGTGAAAATAGCATTTTCACCAAATTTTCAATACTCCCTCACATGAATGGAGATCGATCCGTTCTTACAAGTTTCAAATGATACAATTCGACAGTTGAGTGTTGCAGGATAGGTAGGTTTTGCCTTTGAACCTTCCTTTGTGAAGTATACTTAGCTTACTAGCGATCAGTGGAACTTGATGTCTTGAACTGACCCCCGTTTGTGTAAACGACCATACACTTCACACAACACCCCCTTGGTTTAGCCAACCCCTCATTGTCGTGTCCTTTTATGGTCATGGACACTCCTGGTTCTGCGAGAGCTCTAGGATTTGCGCCTCCCCACAAATCCATTCGAAGCGACCCTACTTCTCTTTAACATAGGTGATTCCCATGAATCATTAAAAGCAAAAGTTAAATTGATTTACCACAATCATTAACTTATATATGCTTAACCTCGACACCACTGTCACTGATTTGGAATGGACTAGGAAATATAAACTCCCTTTAATATTTTGGGGTGCCTCCCACAGTGACTCCCTTTGGTCATATGATTAAGTTTGCCTATTGAACCTAGATCTTGGGATCTCCAGTCAACTAGGTTATCCCTTTTTGCGTGGGCTTTAGTCCCATTCCCCTTGACGACTTATATACTAACTCTTTGCTTAAGCTTTTCGTTAACGGGTCTGCCATGTTATCTTTTGACTTCACATAGTCAATCGTGGTAACACCCGTTGAGAGTAGCTGTCGTATCGTGTTATGTCTACGTCTTATATGCCTCGATTTGCCATTGTACATTGAGCTTTGTGCTCTACCAATTGCCGATTGGCTGTCACAATGTATGCAAATGCCGGGTAAAGGTTTACTCCATCTTGGAATATCCTCCACGAATTGACGTATCCACTCCGCCTCTTCTCCACATTTATCTAAAGCGATAAATTCAGATTCCATCGTGGAGCGTGCTATAACCGTTAGCTTCGAAGACTTCCAAGATATAACAGCACCAGCAAGTGTAAACAAGTAACCACTTGTTGATTTGGAATCTTTTATATCCGAAATCCAGTTCGCATCAGTGTATCCTTCAATCACTGCTGGATCACGGGTATAATGCAGTCCATAGTCCCAAGTGTATCTTATGTATCTAAGCACCCTTGTTATACTTTTCCAATGTTCATCACTTGGATTACTTGTATATCTACTTAGCTTACTCACCGCGTATGCCAAATCGGGTCTAGTACATGTCATTAGATACATTAGACTGCCAATGATCCTTGAGTACTCTACCTGAGCAACACCTTTTCCTTTATTTTTAACTAGATGGTGGGTGGTATCAATTGGAGAGCGGGCTACAGCCTTGTCTCCTGAATTGAATTTTTCAAGAATCTTGTCCACATAGTGAGATTGAGTTAGAACAAGACCATTTTGCGTTCTAAGGATTCTTATTCCAAGAATAAAATCCGCTAGACACATGTCTTTCATGTCAAATCTCGCTTTCAACATGTCTTTAGTAGTTTTAACCATTTTATCATTACTCCCAATGATAAGCATATCATCCATATAGAGACATAAGATCACATAACCTCCTGGCGTGTCTTTGGAATAGACACACTTCTCGCACTCATTTATTTTGAAACCATTGTCAAGCATGACTTGATCAAATTTATGGTGCCATTGTTTTGGAGCTTGCTTCAAGCCATACAAAGACTTGACTAATTTACATACTTTGCCCTCTTGACCTGGGGCAGAGAAACCCTCGGGTTGCTGCATGGAAATTTCTTCTTCTAAATCTCCATTTAGAAATGCGATCTTTACATCCATTTGGTGAACATCCAAATTTCTCAAGGCCACAATAGCAAGAACCAATCTTATAGAGATTATTCGTGTTACAGGCGAGTAAGTATCAAAGTAATCTAGACCTTCCTTTTTTCTAAATACTTTGATCACTAACCTAGCCTTGTATTTATCAATACTTCCATCAGTTTTCATCTTCTTCTTGAATATCCAATGATATCCAAGGGGTTCACAACCCGACGGAAGATCTACTGACTGCCAAGTATGATTTTGCAATTTAGAGTCAATTTCATTCTTAATTGCTTCTTTCCATTGAGGTCCTTCTGATGAGGAGACCGCTTCACGGTAGGTGTTAGGCTCACCCTCAACCATGTAACTCAAGAAGTCTGGACCAAATGATTTTGCAACCCTTGGCCTTTTGCTTCTTTGAAGGTCACCCTCCTCAACCTCGGGTCGTTCATGTCTTTCTTCTTGAGTTTCATCATCAACTAATGTTGATGGACCTGCTTGGTCATCGTTAATTAGTCTTGATGAACTAACATGTGTTTGTCCTAGCATAGGAAACACATGTTCAAAATACTCGACAACAATAGGATTTACCTCCATGAAGGTGTTTTTGTGTACATCGGGATTCTTGGATTCATGATGTGCTGAGAAATTGATATGTTTTCACTTCTAATTATCACCTATTTTATACCTAAAATCATGCTTTTATCTCTATTTTGTCAGGATTTATCGTTCTTTGTTGATAATTGCAGGTTCGAAGGTCTGGTGATGAAAAGAAGTGAAAAACCACACAAAACGGCACAAAACAGACGAAGATTTGAAGACTTTGAAGACCTGCCAGACATGGCACGACCGTGCTCAAGGACGTGCAACCCTCCCGGGTCAACAAGTCAACATTTCCAAGTCAACAGAGGTCAATTTCAGTGTTTCGGGAAGAGCACGGGCGTGCTCTGGTGTATGGCACGACCGTGCTTTACTCCAGCGTGTTCTCCAAGGCAAAAACCAACCAAGATTGACAAGACGGTTGAACTTCTGAACATGCACGGGCGTGCCAATGTTAATGGCACGGGCGTGTTTACCCTCGTACAGACAATTCTGCATGCAAGGACTCTGCAACAGTACCCGTTGTCTAGCAGGGGCGTGCCAGAACGTTATCAAGGGCGTGACAGAGCTGAAATGCCTATAAATAGAGGCCTCCACCCCACATTTTGAAGCATCCATTCTCACTCGAAACTCCACACTTCTCCAGAGTGTTTCTGCCTTCTTTGAGGATCTTTAGTGTCCTTTGGAGCCTGAGATCACCCCATAAACACCTTGAGAGAGAGAGAGAAATCACCTAAATCCCTTAGAAATCTCCATACAACCTTCATGGTGTCTTGTACACAAACCCAACCTTGTGAGCTTGTTGTATCAACCATGCTAGGCTAGATTTCTGTTGGTGTTGCTAGGGTGAGTGGAAACTTGGTATGAATTAATATAGTTTATCTTTCTATTTTAAAGTGGTGTTTTGTGTTCTTAATAATTCTAACTATTCTAAACTTTGTTTAATGATCTAATTAATAAATCACTTAGTCTTTGGTCTTGTGGGTGTCTTGATAGGAAGTAGGAGGACTCATGAGTGTACCCATGGTGTGTAACAACCCATGCACTTATGAGGTAACCTAATCCTACGAGTAGTGATTAGCCCATTTGTGGGTAGAAATACACACATTTTGTGGCTCAATCGTCTACTATCAAGATCTCATCTAGGGTCGGTACGGTTTTTATACTTGGTCCTAGTGATAAGTCAAAACTTAATCTTGTGACTTGGTTTCATTGTCTATGTGACAGCCTTGGCGCGGGTTAAGGTTTGATGAACCCGTGTTGAGAGAAAACGGTCTTTATTTTCTTTCATTATTATACTGCCATACAGTTAATAATAGATCACTTACTTTTCGATAAGTTAATTAAATCAAGTAGGAGATCCTCGTGTCGGTTGGTCATGACTTTTCTATGATATTAAGTGGTAAGTTATTCGGTCATGCTTCGGCCACCAGTAAATTATTCATAAAAGTTTAAATAGTTAGATGTCTATATCACAACATTAGGAGGTGGGTAATTCGGGGTTGAGTCGACACAGTGTCGGGTCACTTTTGTTTCAGTGTTGAGAGGTGAGCTTACCAGTTCAGGAGACCCTCATAATAACCTTAAGAACACAGTTGTTTGTACAGTTTTTGCGATAACAATCACCTCTAGAAAATGTTGTAGCAATTCTAAGTTAAGCATAAGTGCGCAGCTCAAACACACCACTTAAAATAAAGATAACTATTTTTCATATCAGGTTCCATCTGATCCCGAAGCAACACCATTGTTTTGTCATTGATTTCTCTTAAAAGTTTACATCTCTACTTTTACTTTACTTTTTCTCCACGCTATTTAAAGTGGTCTTTTTAGTAATTATAGGAAACTGAGTAGTAAAAATCGTGTCCACGGATTCGATACTCGGTACTTGCACATTTCTATACTATACACGATAGGTGCGCTTGCCTATTGTGCTGGGTCTAGAACGTTGAGCAACTATCGTTTTAAAATATAAATTTAAAACTTGCAAGTGTTTTTCTGTTTTCTAATTTACTCGCCTTTTCATCACTACTCTTGGCATTTCTCTCGGGATTTGCCCTTTTTGAAAAGAAGTTAAGTTTTTATTGAAACACCAGCAGACATCAATTCATATACAAGAAAATGATGCGCCATACTTTGATGTGCATAACCAATAAATATGCAATCAACAGTTTTGGGGCCTATCCTAAGAGCCTTAGGAGGTGGTACAGTCACCTTGGCTAGGCACCCCCATACTTTCAAGTATTTGTATGCAGGTTTTTTACCTTTCCATAACTCATAGGGAGTCTCGTCCCTAGTCTTTAGAGGTATCCTAGTCAAAAGATAATTAGCCGAGAGAATGGCGTCCCCCCACATTTCACGGTTCACTCCCGAACTTATCAACATGGCATTCATCATTTCTTTCAATGTGCGGTTTTGCCGTTCCGCGGTGCCATTTGATTGTGTGGGGAATAAGGTGGTGTACACTCATGTATTATGCCACTTGTTGCGCATAAGTCCGCAAAAGGTGCAACATATTCACCACCTCGGTCGCTTCTTACGGCCTTTATTTTCTTTTTAAGTTGATTCTCAACTTCATTTTTGTATAAGATAAACTTATCTATTGCCTCATCCTTACTTTTGAGTAAGTATACGTAGCAATATTTAGTGCAATCATCAATAAACGTGATGAAATATTTATTCCCACCAATTGTAGGAATTGCCTTTAAGTCACAAACATCGGTGTGAATTAAATCAAGGGATTCGGTTATTCGTTCAACTGATTTGAAAGGTGATCTTGTTAGTTTGGATTCAACACATGCTTCGCATTTAGAATCGGATTCAATGTGGAAAGTTGGTATGCTATTCAATTTAATCAGACGACACATTGAATTAAAATTTACATGTCCTAGTCTAACATGCCAAACATTACAAGACTCAGGCATATAAATAGAACTAGTAGGAGTTTTATTAATTGAATTGTTAACAACCGTTACATTCATTTTGAACATACCATTAAGATCATAGCCCTTTCCTACAAACATTCCACACCTAGAAAGAACAAACTTGTCCGATTCAAACACTAGACGAAATCCAAACTTGTTGAGCATCCAACCCGAGACGAGATTCTTGCGTATCTCTGGCATATACAGCACCTTGCTCAACGTGAGGTCCTTCCCCGAAGTCATCCTCAAGATCACATCACCTTCACCCTTGATGTCGCCCGTAGCTTTATTCCCCATATAAAGCTTGTCTTCACCCGCAAGTTCCTTGAATGTTGAGAAAAGAGTCTTGTCTCCACAAACATGGCGGGTTGCACCAGTGTCAACGTACCATCCTTGTGAGTTGTCACCCACCATGTTGACTTCTTCAACCATAGCACCTTGCTCAGTTATCATTGCTACGAGAGGCATGCCATCCTCATCCCCCATATGCGCACGCTCACGCTTAGGTTTCTTGCATTGGTTGGCGCGGTGGCCTGTCTTTTGACAGTTGTAACAGGTACCTGGAAAAGGCACAGGCTTCTTTTTCACAGCCCCCTTTTTAGGTCCAAGATCCACCTTCGCTTTCCCTTTGTCCTTTTTCCCCTTATTCTTGTTGCCCTTAGAGGATTGCCCAACTTCCACAACATTAGCCTTAGCCGAAGCTTGAACAAGGCTACCTTTTTGAGCAATTCTATTGTCCTCTTCAATCCGAAGACGAACAACAAGTTCCTCCATAGTCATCTCCTTTTGTTTGTGCTTAAGATAATTCTTAAAGTCAGTCCACGAAGGAGGTAACTTTTCAATAATTGCTGCCACTTGAAATGTCTCACTAAGTATCATGCCCTCCGCGTAGATTTCATGAAGTATAATTTGTAATTCTTGGGCTTGATTCATGTCTGTTTTGGAATCAAGCATTTTGTAGTCCAAGAAGCGGGCTACAACGAATTTCTTCATTCGAGCATCCTCCGCTTTATACTTCTTGTCTAAAGACTCCCATAATTCTTTTGGCAGTCTTTATTGTATAATAAACATTATACAAACCATCTACTAGGCCGTTTAACACATAGTTTCGACATAAGAAATCCGAATGCTTCCAAGCATCTAACGCGCTCTGAAATTGAACGTCGTTCTGCCCTTCCGTAGGTTGGGGAGCGGATTCTGTTAAGAACCTCGCAAGGTTCAAGGTGGTCAAGTAGAAGAATATCTTCTGTTGCCACCTCTTCAAGTACAAACCAGAAAACTTTTCGGGTTTTTCACCATGATTTGCCACAGTGGACGCTCCCACTGTGTTGGCAGGTAAAGGTAAACCAAGAACCGCAGCCTGGTTCACGTTGTTGTTGTTGTCACTAGTTGACATTCTGAAAGTTTTAACCAAAAACACGTTACTTTTTCAGTTTATAAAACACTACAAGTTTATAAAATGTCAACTTTTAAGACCAAATAAGAACAAACTGTGGCTTCTAAGTCCAACTTTGAAGTCCAACATAAAGTTTTTATTTCGATTTTAGACAAAGGTTTAGATGTAACCGAATATGTTTTCTAACAAAATAACAAACCGAAGGCTTCTAAGTCCAACTTTGAAGACCAACAGTGAGTTTATTGTTTCGAAAACTAAAAAAAAAATCTGTTTTTAAAACACAAACTAAGTGAGACAAAATTGGTTTGAATCACAATTAGAATGGTTTTTATTATACACGAACGATGTTTTAAAAAATTTGTTTTAAGATTGTAGGAACCGCTCATATATAAAATAAAATTAAACAACTTTTATATAACGATTACAACTAGAATGAAAACGAAAGCAGAAAATTACAATACAATTACAACTTGAAGAAACAAAATACAAGAAGCAGTAGAAGCAGAATTAATCGAAGCTGAGGATCGTGTTGAACACGGAGCCCTTAAAACAAATTCCGAGTCTATTAACAAGAACTCGTTTTGTTTCCCAGGGTACAAAAGCCGGAACAGTAACAGTACTGCCGGAGTTGGCTCTGACCCGAAAGAAGTACCTGAAACAGGAAGAAAACAGAAGAAGATTGCTGGAGTAGAGTGGAGTTGTTAATATTTCAGAACAGTGTGTCTGTAGGTGTGTCTCCAACCAAGGGTCTCCTTGGTATTTATAGGAGTCCAATTCGAATCAGTTTCAGAAAGCATTAAAAACGAAAATAAATGTCATTGAACGTCTTCAATGGCATTTATTACGTTCTTAAATTTTCAAACGAAACTGTTTGACTGGACCGTTACACCACTGAGCTGCTGCTGGGAGACTCCGCGCGCACGCGTGTATGCGCACAACGGAGTTCTCATTCTACGTCAGCGGAACAGGCCCGCGCTACTGCGCAGAACATCTTTTCCATTCTACGTCAACGGAAGATGCTCATCTTGTCACTTTCGAGCGCCTGTGCGGAAGCATCCGCGCAGACCAGGACGCCACCTGGTTGTCTGCTTGTACTCGCGTGCCATCACTTGCCACTGGGTCCTATGTAGAGGACCACGAACCGACTCGCGGTGATGCGAAGTGCGCCATCAAAGCGCCACATTGCGCCCACGCCACGCGCGCGTGTGCGAGTTAAGGTGCAGAGCTTCCTTCGCGAGTTCCACAATGTGTGCTCCCATGAAACAATTAGAAAAGAGTGTTCCCACTTATATACCACTCATGGTATCATCACTCCTCCAATGTGGGACAAGTTCCACTTGCCCACTTTGTTTCAAAAATTCAGCATCTAGTGTTTAAATCACCAACCTTTGAGTATCGATATCTCATTCATCTTAGCTTCGTTTTGGACGTGGTTTGGTTCGTTGCGAAGCTCTCACAACATAGAACATAAACCGACAAAGAAATATATAAATGAACCTCAATTTCAAATATATATTTCAGTCCAAAGTTAGGAAAAAATTATTTTCCTATATTTTGTAAGAATGGCATTTTCACCAAATTTCCAACATCACCATCCTTGAAAAGAAGTCACACACCTCATCATAAGTATTAGGTAAATCATTTTCTCCTTTAGTAGTACTATTTTCATTTATTTGATAAAATTCTAATCTTGCAAACGCATGTTTCTTCTCTTGATGAGGAGTTAGTTGTGATTAGAGGCGAAGTTTTGTTGGGACTGGGAGGTGTCCTAACGTTTTTTTGCTCGTAGTGTAAATTTAGGCGTTTTTGTCCAAAAATTTTATACGTATTGAGTTCGACAACCTTCGTTTTATGGGTCTAGTGAGTTTCAGCCCTACGGAAGTTGTTTTTCAAGCTCTACCACTGGTTTTGATGAAAAATTGAGAGCCACCTATGGTGTTTACTATTTGAGTCATACTGAATAACCCAAAATTCGACCTGAACCGAATTGGAATTTAGGAACCTTGAAACAAACGTCTCGAATAACCATACTAACGACATATATTTCTATTATTTTTTGTATAATACACTTTTTTATAAAAAAAAATTAATTATTTTTTGTAACTCCGTTATTCAAATGGAAACAAATTTGAATAATTCAGTTTTAAAATTTTCAGATTCCAATAACTCGATTCAAGTAATATGAATAAAAAGACAAAAAAATGTTCGATGAACAACTCTAGAACCATTAGTATTGGGACAAGAATAAGGCACGAGTAACATTTCTCTTCTTTCATGTTTCAAATCAAAGTTCACACATTCAAAACTTCAACCCATAGATTATCTTTCTCCCACTTCTCACTTCCTCTTCGATTTTCATATTGTTATGTAAGTCTTTAGTGGTAATGTCATCTCTTTTGTTGATTTTTCTACCCTGTCTCTAAAAATAAAAACATTTTTATATCGTTAACCTTATATATAAAAAAAACTATTAATAATTTACCTGTAAGCGTTAGGATCAAATACACAGTGATGAGAAATTGTAGAAATGGTACCAAACAGAGTCTAATTGAACTTATTCAAGCGGCACTAGAATCGTCTTATCATACCCTACGATCTTAGTTTTTATGTTTTTGATTTTTTGGTTTTAGCTTGTAGTTCATTGTGTCTTTACTTTATTTTTATCATTGTGTCATTTCTGTGGTTTATTGTGTCTATTTTCCTTGGCATTGTGTTATATTTATTAGCACTGTATTATATTTGTGAATCACTGTGTTATATTTCGTGATCCATTGTGTTTTTTGTATCATTTTTACCCTTCTCATTTTTGTTACACTGTGAAACATAAGTTGACCCTATATTATAAAATCAAAAAAGTTTTCTTGTAAATCAACATATTGTATCAGGAACGTTCGGTCAAATGAGATGTAAAGAAGCCAAACAATGAATTATCTGGCATATGTATCACTTGTTTAAACCTAATAATTAGTCAGTTATACATTTAATAAAATAATAACATAGATGTATATCCTAAATTTAATAGACAAAAACGTGTTAGTTTTATTTAAACATATCTATTCATCATATAAGCGTGTAGGCCATTAGCTAAAAAGACATAAACGAGTTAGGTACTGCATTTTATTCCAATTTTTTTATATTGTTTCCTATTCCTTTTAGCCTTTTGAACCACACGATTTTTGCATGAGAAATACCACAACCAAGGGTTATAAGAATATTCGGTGTGCTCCCGGGGAGCTGAGTTGGACGCCGGGGAACCCGGGAACACCGCCCCCCTCCCCCCCCCTAAGATTTTCGGGGAAATAGTGGAAATACCACCGCCCCCACCGGATGATCTGATTGGTTGTTGTTTTTTTTTTAAATCAAACTTTAATAATAAAAAAGAAGGGGGAAGAAGGGGAATACCATTTCCAAACTTTGGGGGAGGAGAAGGGGGAAATGACGTGGCACTGACGTGACACTTGGGGGAGTTGGGGGAAAGAGGGGGGCACACCATATAGCCTAAATTACCGGGATGACACGTTCCCAAAGAAACCATCAACCGAAACATGTGGCGTGTACTTGGTAAATTTCAACACGCTCAGACTCGAACCCCACACCTCAGCAGGAAACCCCAAGGGGAGAAACCTTGGGCCTCCCACTATAAGCCACTTAGGCCGGGATCATGGGTATTTGTATTAGTTTTATTATAAAATTTAAAATTTTTAATCAAACACAATATATACAGGTACCGGTTCAAATACAAAGTCTCTAAAACGTGTGAAGTGTGCGAGGTACATCATAATTACGTAATGTATGATATAATTATATATGAACTAAATTACGTAATGAATGATAAAGACGTATATTTTGAATGACATAAATTACGTAATCTGTTCTTAATTATGTAATGAAAAATACATAATTACTTAATGCTTTCATGAACATACAAAAACATTACGTAATTATGATATACTTCGCACGTTTTGAAGACTTTATATGCTAACCGTGCCCTATATATATATATATATATATATATATATATATATATTTTGTAAAAAAAAACATAACGTTAATAAGCCAAAACCAATAAGGTCTTGTTTTTTTTTGTTAATCTACATCTAAGTCATTTAATTTGGATTTGATATGATCCAGTTTCAATCAAATAATCAATTGTAGTAGTTGGACGTGTTTGTCGTTTTAAGCTACACTAATAAAAATAATCATTGTTTAAAGTATTTAATAAATAAAAGAGTAAATTACCAAAATCGTCCATGTAGTTTGGGCCAATATGTCAGTCCAGCCCAATCTTTTAAAAAGTGTATGAACACTCCTTGATCTTTCAAAAAATATTTCTAAATAGTTCAAAGACTTAATCCAGTTAACTTTTTTTCGTTAAGTCAGGGGCATTTTCGTCAAGTTAGTTAAAATTTTAAACCTAGTTAACCCAGTCAACCCTTGTCCACCCTTTATAAACCCTGATTTTTCTCCAAATCATCATAAACCCTAATTGTTCAAAAACAACGATCCAAATCTTTCTCCCCTAACAATTCGATCAGTAATCCACATGGTTGTTTGCTCATGTGGTGCTGGAACTGATATCAAGACTTCGTGGACATCAGTAAACCCTGGACGACAGTCACTAAACTCACCAGCATGATAAAGCTTAATCGAAAACATCTCTTTGCTTGAACCTGTATAATCATAGAAACAGAGGTTATGAAGCTTAACCAGAGTGCACATTATCAATAGTTTGAGTTACTAAGACAACATAGACGAAAACCGTTGTACTCACCATATTTGGAGTCATGATCAAATTCTTCACCGTCTTTCCTGAAACGCCATCCTTCGTCGTCGTCCATGATCAACGTGACAACACGGGATAGCAAGAATTGCAGAGGATTGTTGATTTTGGAGGGAGATGAAAGCAAAAGGAGGATTATGACATAAAAAAAATGAAGAATTGGGGTTAAAAGGTTTATAAAGGGGACAAGGTTAATTGGGTTTTAAAATTTTAAGTGACTTGACAAAAATGCCCCTGACTTAATGAAGAAAAGTTAACTGGGTTAAGTCGTTGGACTGTTTAGGCATATTTTTTTTTAAAGATCAAGAAGTGTTCATGCACGTTTTTAAAAGATTGGGCTGGACTGACATATTGGCCCAAACCACAAGGACGGTTTTGGTAATTTACTCTAAATAAAATTAAATTATACATATTGCAATAGTTGATTATGTGAGAGAAGAAAAGTTACATAGAGATAATAATATGTAAATGGACTCTTTAGTAAGGGGTGTTTGGGATTGATTATTCAAAACAGATTATACATTTTCGAAAAGCAGGGGTGGAGCTGCTTATAGATTATTGCGTTTTGGCAGGCTAAAACATTGATTATCTGCATTTTCAAAACGCAATCCCAAACACTAAAAACTGGTTATCTGCGTTTTCAAGACACAATAATATAAAAATCAGAATCAAAACGCAATCCCTAACACCCTCTAAATAAATTAGGTTTTTTAGTATTTAATAAATTCTTATTGTAAAAACATTATGCGTAAACTACCCTCAAATACTTCAATTCATATTAATCATTTATGATTTTAGCATCATCAAAAAAATTTTTATTATTATTTTTTTTACCAGATTTACTTTTAGAGCAAATAAAAATCACAATAAATAATTAAAAAGTTATATAGTTAGGCGTGTTAAAATAATACAAGTGTATTATTATTTCTCTAATTCAATTACTTTTGTTGGTCTCAATATAATTTAACAGTTTTGGGTAATGAGTGTTGGTTGTGGGCTAGTCTTATAGCCCAATAGATCGATATTAATATTCTTGGCCCATTGGTCTTTGACCTGGGTCATGATCTGGTCCTTTATGAGGTTCAATAATATTGCTATATTGTTGGAAAGTTGTTGAGATGTTATTTCAGGGTTTTATCTTGGCCGTTGGATTGCATTAATTGTGGACATTGGATCGGCATCTTTGAGAAGCTTCTTGCTGCCCTATTTATTCCACAGTATCCTCTATCTCATTCATTCATTCGATTTGTTATTTTGTCTTCTCTTTCATTCGTTCATCTGTATTAGTGTATGTATCTGTAAGTTTTGTATTTCCAGTAATGTTCTTATGATCTGTTGATCTATTCAATCAGCAGATCTTGTATTGACTTTGTAATCATTGTTTGATCTTAGTTATTTTACTGAGATCTTGGGTATTTAGTGGGTACTAATTTGGGTTGGGTTAATAAGAGTTTTGTCATCGTTTTATCGCCTACATCTTGTGTTCTTTGTTTGAGAGTTTGTGTTGGCTCTGTTATTCTTGCTGTTTGTCTATCAAACCCTAAATTTCTACATGGTATTAGAGCCTTCGGCTCTTGATCTTGGTGTTGTCTTGTATTCCGCTGCTTATTTGGGTCTCTGTTTTTCAAGGATCTTATCTGTATATAGATTTGGTTCTTGGTTGTTTGTCATAATAGATCTGATCTGGTTTTGTAGATCTGGTCTATTATCCTTTGTGTCTTTGGTTATTGATTATACAGGTTTGTATTGAGGTCAACCTTGTTGGCTAAGGATTGTACTAGAGCTGTTGGAGTTGGAAATTAGCTTCAATTGCACCCATAATTCAGTACCCTAAGTGAAGGTACTGGTTGTGGGTTCGGAGAAACCCTAACTTGGGTTCCCCTCTCGGTGAGATCGTTCCTTTCTGTTTGTTTTCTAGTTTTGTTGTGTCTAGAAGTCTTAGCCGGGTTAGAGTGGACCGGTATTGATCTGGTTGTTTGGTTGTGGTGTCTATTTGTCATGTTCTTGATTGGTTGATATATATATATATATAGTTAATAAGGGGCTTATGTGCTAAGAACTGCGTGGGCACCTTAAGTGATGAACCCATGATCTGTAGCACTGGCACAGTTTCGCCCTATTAGGTTTCTATGTTAAGATAGTTGTTTATTATCTTGTTCTGTGGTTCTTGATTGATTGGTTCTTTGTCTTATATGTTTTTTGTTTGTGTAATCTCATTTGTTGATTAATATGGGTGATGTTGTAAATCCTGCTTGAGAGGGGGGAGGGGTTCTAACCCTGGTGGTGGGGGCCCTAACCTTGGAGCAAGAGGAGGTGCGTTAGGATCTCTTGTTAGCAAATTGGATAATAGTGATCCATTGTTTCTTCATCCTAGTGACACAAATAGTCTGTCTATCTTCAATATAAAACTAAAAGGAACAAAAAATTATTCTGTGTGGTCTAAATCTATGAAACTTGCTTTACAGGCTAAAAACAAAAAAATATTAGGGTTTGTATCTGTAAGTTTTGTATTTCCAGTATTGTTCTTATGATCTGCTGATCTATTCAATCAACAGATCTTGTATTGACTTTGTAATCATTGTTTGATCTCAGTTATTTTACTGAGATCTTGGGTATTTGGTGGGTACTGATTTGGGTTGGGTAATAAGAGTTTTGTCACCGTTTTGTCGCCTACATCTTGTGTTCTTTGTTTGAGAGTTTATGTTGGCTCTGTTATTCTTGTTATTTGTCTATCAAACCCTAAATTTCTACAAGGCGGTGTATGCTATTGGCTTCCATTTTTTTTAATGTTGTTAAGGGGGGTTTCTAGGTGCCACAACCCTTTGACGATGTCTAGGCAACACCTTATCGGGGTTGTTGGGCTGGCCCTTAATAGGGTCCCATAGGTAGTGCTCATAGCTGGGGTCGTAGTTAAAAGTGTTTTATCATAATTACATCAGATTTTCATGGATTAAAGAAAAGTTGTATGAAAATAAACTTCTAAAGTGACAGGAAATTAGTAGTGAAGTTGTTTTAGCTCGGTAGCAACTAAATTACTGAATTTTGGTAGCAACTTGGTTACATAAGGTCAGTAACAAACTAAGGCTAAGTAGCAACTTTGAGTTGCTTTAGCATCTTATACTTAGGTAGCAGCTTTGGATTGCAGTAGCGACTTTGAGATAGTCATTATTGATAGTGACATTGATTTGACCATGATGGTTACACCTTAACCGCATCAGTTATATTCAATGCTTGTGACTGTTCACCTTAACTGTTATGATAATTCGACTCCATATAAAAAAAAATCATTTGCTCTTACTCAGATCATCGAAGTTCATACCTCGTTTTTCTGAGAGAAAACCTCTCATTTCTTTGAAAAAACTCTTTTTCTTATCCTATTAAAGATTTTGTATACCCACATAATACTTTAGTTTAAAATCGAGATTACGTGATTAAAAAAGACATCTAAATCATACACCATATTAAAACTACATTAATTATGGGTGACAATATTCAATACCATCTAAAACACGGTACATCCATGACAGTCAAATAATCAAATTATGGTTAGTCAAGTTTAACTCATTTAATAAACTGGTCATTTTGTAGTTGACATGATTAATTATACTGTTCGTTTTTGTGTTGACATGTATAACCTGTGTAATTAAACAAGTTAAACTGTCAACCTTCTTAATCAACAGGTCAACACGCTAGCCCGTTTCACCCATTTTTATAGTCACCAACCCAGTTAACCTGTTTATAACTTAATTACAACCTCTCAGCTCATTTTACATTATTTAAATAAGTGACTTAAATTGGTTATTTTCCAATTACACGATTTTAAATTTATGCAAAATAGGGCTGATGTTTTCACGTGAACAAATACACAAATAAATACATTTCAACCAACTAATTGAACACGCAACTAGGATCAGTTACAAACATATCAGACTGTCCGTTGTGGTGGGCGAGCGAGCAGCCACGAACGATCAAACCAGCCACGTGGCTCGCATACTTCACAACACCTACATGTGAACGAGCGCGCGAGCGAGCAGGGGCGACCCTGCTCGCGTCTGCTAGCGAGGAAAGATGTGTGTTTTTATATATTTTTTCTATTTTTTTAGGGTTTTAAGGTTTTTTAGGGTTAAATGTTTGATGATTTGGAAGAGAGTGGAGTCATAATTAGGGTTTGTGTTTTAATGGGGAAGATGACTAAGGGTGGAAGGGTTTAATTGGGGAAGATGACTAGTGGAAGGATGGAGCATCTTTTTTTACTTTTGTTATATTCTTTTTTTTACTTTATTACTTGTTCTTTTTTATTTTTTATTTTTTTATTTTATTTGTAAAATATTTATGTTTTATATTTATTAATTATAGTGTTTTATGTTATTTTGTTAATTATGTCTATGTAAATTTAAAATTTAAATATTATATAAATTTAAAATAACAAAGTTTAAAAAATAATAATTAAAAAAAAACTTGATAAAGCTGCTGCTCACCTCTAGCCACAACACCATCAGGTGAGCGACCAGCAGCTTTATCACTCTGCCAACTAGACGCTGACATAACGCAATATAAGAGAATAGAGTCATGGCTCACCTCTAACCACAACAGAGAGTATCACATGCAATTTAATTATCTAACCCACAAATAAAATTCAATTTAATAGCACACACAACTTGAAAATAATGTTTTGTGGATGAGCTTTGCATCTCATTTCAAGTTTCAACCTATAAAACCAGTCAAAACACAAAAGTCAACATCCAATTAATATCCATTATATAATTTCATTTTTGTTTTTTAATTGTTTTTGTTTACACCAATAGAACATATTGACAACGACATCTCTCTATCCAAAACTGTAAAACATATGTATGTAACCACTATAGATACATACATATATTTATATAGAGAGAGAGTAAGAAAATAATAAGTACACGTAAATGAATATGGTCCGTGTATGGAACGAAGGATACAAGAAAGTACACGCTGTTATCCTTAACACATAACAAACAATCTACTTTCAGTTGCTACTAAAATAAGTATTATTATTATTAGTATTATTATTATTATTGTATATTTTTTGAATGGCAACTGAAGAAGATGAAGAGTCTTCTGGGTTTAAGTTGGAAGGGATTGAAGATGTTCAAGATTTTGTTTGGGTGAGTTTTAATTTTCTTTAATTGTGATTAAATGTAAGGAAATTGTTTTGGGTGTTGTTATTTTGGGGTGATTATTGTTTATGTGATATAAAGTTGCAAACTTGATGATGAATTAATAATTATGCTTTTTATGTGAGTTTTTTTGGATGGTTGTGTTAATTTTGATGGTGGGGTGAGGGATTGGGAGGTTTGATGTTAATATGGTTTTTGGTTGCCTCTTAATCAGCCCTCTGAACCATTCAGCTCTGAATGATTCAGCATTAAGCGTTTGTTTCAACAAAAAAAAAGCATCAGAATGGAATGGTTAAGAGTTGAACCATTTAGATTTGGTTTAGAGCTGAACCATTCAGTTAGCCACTGGTTTAGAGCCTCCTAACCATTCAGACCCTCTTAATGATTTAACACTTAGTCATACAGAAATACCAAACAACCCTAAACTTATTTGTATTTTCGTTTGATGTGATTATATGAATCGAGTGACTATGTATGGTAGTTGGGGAATTTGGTTTGATGCTATTTGACTTGGGTGGGTGAAAACACAAAAATCAAGAGACATATGATCACATCAATCAAGAGATATGTATGGTAGTTGTGACTTTGTCAGTGGTACCACATCATACGGGTCGTAAGGCATGGCAAAATGATCATACGTGCCATATGATTTTGTCCATGGTCACCGGTGTTTTCAGCACCAGACTGGACGTTGAACCGGTCTTCTTACTGGTCCACTGGTTGTCCGACTAGACCAGATGTAAGAACTGGATGACGTCGTAAATATGATATAAAATAAATAGGGTAAAATGGGAAGAATTTAATCAATTTCCGGTTCGACTCTATTAGAAAGATTTAATCAAGAAATCTAGTAGTCAAACTAAAAGTCAAACTGTAACTTTTAGAAAGTCAATGACTGTATGTTTTAGTAATAGTTATGTCGGTTAATAAGGTAGTTACAAACGGTTATAAAACCGTCAGGAATCTATGGGTATAAATACCCCTATTGTGTCTCATATGATTGTGCATACTCAAACAATCAAACAATGTTCATTCAATAAACCAAGTCAATAATATGCATAACAGGGCCGAATTCTATCAGACCCCTGGTTCCCGGTCCAGTGGACCACATTCTAAACGGTTCTGATACCATGAACCGGCCTGCCCAACCCCCTGGTTCCCGGTCTGACCGGCTGGTCCGGTTTTCAAAACATTGATGGTCAAATCAGTCCTTTCTTTGTCACTCAAACACATCATATGGTCATACAACCCTTCACACGACCCGTATGGCCATTTTATCCCCTCATACGACTCATATGACCATTTTCCCCTGGATTGTGTCAGTGGTGTATCTGTATGTATAACTACATCCATTTGAAATATATGAAGTTTGAATAAAGATTGTTATGTTGACAGGGAAATGAAGGGGAGTCTCTAGATACAGGACGGTTTAATCATCTTTATGATCTAATGAAAGCGGGTAACAAAGCATTCAGAAATGATCGTTACGAGGAGGTACATAACTAGACTAGCTTTTGTAGATTTCTTTTGCTGCTGTTATTGTTAAAACATATTTGTAAAATGAGCTTCTATGTACATAATTGTTAACATCCGAGTCTGAAAGTTAGTCAGCTTTGTTGAATAATATTATTAATCAGGCAGTCAGTTGTTATACGAAAGCTCATAATATCAAACCAGATGATCCTGTTGTTCTTAGCAACCGATGCGCTGCTTACCTCAGGTAAATCTTCGTCTGTGTGCGTTTATCCACATACATATTTGTGTGCATGTATATGTATGTAATATGTATATATTTCACATTCCACTAGCACTAATCTCGTTAATCATGTGATCCAGGATTGGTCAATTTCTGAAACACAGACCATCTTCTTTGTCTGAGCGAAGACCATTGAGCGGGCTTGATCCTACAACTCATGCTAGTGTACATGATCTTTATTTTTCAGGCTTGGGTTTATTGTCAATTGTCACTGTATATATTTTTTACCACGAACCACCGAATTTTTTAAATCTTTGAAATTTGTTTACTCAGCTGGCGTTGAAGGATGCTGAGCAGTTTATGAACTTAAAAAATACTTCTACGATGGCATATATCTTGAAGGCAAATGCACTCATTTTGGTAGGTATTTAACTTATTTACGGGTGGATACATAGATTATAAACCATCTATGGCATATTCATTTGACGCCTTCTATTTATATTGCTCATTTTATAATTTTCTCTGGCAGTTAGAAAAGTTTGAGTTAGCCCGTGAGGTAATTCTTACCGGTCTCCAGATTGATGCTTCAAGGTAACTTATTATTTTTTTAGTTTAGATGTATGACCAGTTACCATACATATTTTTATTTGCGTCTTAACGGTGCAATAAAATGCATTAATATGCTTTTCTGTTTATGGTGTAATGTAGCAATGCTCTTAAGAAACTAGAAAAGTTCACAGCCAATCTTTTTGGGAAGAGAAACTATGGTCAAACACCACGTACCGATGACTTTGACTGCACTGTTTGCTTAAAATTGCTCTATGAACCTATCACAACTCCATGCGGGCATACTTTTTGTCGGTCGTGTCTCTTCCAGTCAATGGACCGGGGTGAGTTGACTTTTTGTTTCGTTCTCTCACTAGTTTTCTTTCATCATATTAGTTTTGCTAATTTGTGTTTCGACCCTTGAATATATGCTAGGAAACAGATGCCCATTGTGCCGGACGGTTCTGTTTATCAGTCCTAGAACTTGTGCAATTAGGTGAGTTGATTCCATTTTTGGTAGAAGATAAATATGCTCTTTTACTCAGAAAATTATCATTAACTTGCCTTAGAGAAGACCTTGCAACTCTTTTCAGCTATATTTTGCTTCATTTTATATACATAGGGTTATGGCTTAAAAAGGTAACCAAGTTTAACCAGCTTTTTTTTTGCCCACAAACAAATCACTGAACCTGTTTTTTTTTTTTTTTTTTTTTTTTTTTATAAACGTGTCAAACGTTCAACAATTCGATCTAAGGTAATTCATACAGGTTACCAGGTCAGTAAATGATGATGTGGCAGTTGATGTGTCGATAAGTTTGAACATGTTGAGTTTTTTCTATGTGGCTCCGAAAACTGGTTAACCCTTTGACTAGGTTAAAGATTTACCCAAAATAGGATCAGACCAAAGCTGATTACATTTTTTTTTCTCTGCAACTCCTTATACAAAAATAATATCTTAGAAACATGCAAGTTTTATGACATACTAACTCTAGATTTTAAATGATATATTTTTACCACATATGCATTGGTTTGGGAGATAGCGGGGGTATTATACATAGCGATTCAATGAAATTACATACTTGGTTTCAAAATGCGCGCATCACGAGCGCATAATGTGGGATGCGTTGTGATTCCATGATGCGAGGATGATGCGCTCTAAATCGCGTAATGCGCTCGCATGATGCGTTCTGATGCATGCATTTTTCTGAAAGTTACCATAAAAAATGTACAATGAGCTTGTATAGTGTGCTTAATAAGCTTGTACGATGAGCTGATGATGTTAAATGATTTCCTACATATATTACTTGTACCTTTTGCATAGACTACTTGTACACATACGTAGTTAAAGGCTTATTTTCATTAAATAGAACTTCTTTGGTGGTACCAGATCTTTTTTTTTAACTGTATAAAAACCAATGAAACGTTTATTAAAACGAAACACAAAAGTTACATCACTAAATTTTGTATTTATTTATTTTAATCACTAAATTTTTGGTGTTTATAAGTTAACAAGTTAAAATATCATCTATAAATAAATTTTAAAATAACAAACACCTCTAGTACGTGATGCGTGCGCATCACGCATTGGCTTTTGGGTCAAAACGCATCAGAGCACATCACAGATTTTAAACCAAGATTACATATATGAAGGCATGCATATTATGTCTTGTCACATGCACCCTAAAGAAATGTTTTGTGGATATCTTTTGTTGACTAAAGGAACTCGTATATCTTTAGCAACGAACGTGAATCCACTTCCTAATCTGATTTATATGCTGAATTCTCCGTCTTTCTTTTTTGTCTAGCGTGACACTGAAAAATATAATAGAGAGGAATTTCCCAGCAGAATATGCAGAAAGGAAATTGGAGAACGACAGTTTGACTAACATGGGCCCTGATTTTTTACCTCTTTTTGTCTTGGATGTCGTCTTACCTTGCCAAAAATTTCACCTGAATATTTTTGAAGCCCGTTACAGACTTATGGTATGTTTATTTCAACATCTGTAATGCATTATATAGACTAAGTTGTTTCTGTTGAACAATTGTGGCAATGGTTTGATATTTATGCTAAATGACAGGTGAGGAGAATCATGGAAGGAAACCGGAGAATGGGAATGGTAGATATCTGGAGTGATCTCTTTTTCTTCTAGATGTGGCAAAATGGGCTGGTCGGGCTTGTTGGGTAACGGTCAAGACAAGTAATTTTTGTACATGTCAAGCCTAGTTGAGCTAAAACACCTTTTGTCCCAAAGTTTTACCTTTCTTTATAGAGTTTATAGTATTTCCAGTAATAATATTATTTATTTTTATAAAATTGATTTAGAAGGTTTTGTGCATTGAAGCTACACTTTGGGTGACTTTCAACCGGTTTGACATGTTTCCTTTTTAGCTAAATGCTTTTCAATTTTACGCGTCAAAGATAAAACATAAACCGCATTGACCTGTTTTTTAGAAAAAAAAAACGGGTAAAACTTGCCACCTCTATCTTTTCCCATTGATTAAGGCGGATCGGTAGAGCCACCTCAACTCTATGTTCTTGGTTCTGATTTGTGTTTTTGTATAATGTAGGTTATACTTGACTCCACAACAGGATCTGTAGCTGATTATGCATGTGAAGTGGAAATAACAGAGTAAATCATCTGTTTTGATATCAGTTGTATTTTATGCAAGTTTGTCTCTAGCTCATTATGCTGTAATTAATAATCTATTTCTAATCACGTAGTTGTGAGCCGCTTCCAGATGGGCGCTTTTTCCTGGAGGTGAGTTTTTTTGCCATCCTTCTGATCGATATATACTTTATTAAAAATGTGTAACTTTTTATATATATCCAAAGTTTAAAAGAATGGAAACGAGCCTCGAGGCGAACCGAGGCGTAAGCTCGAGGCGAACCGAGGCGTAAGCTCGAGGCGCGGTCAAAAAATAAATATAAAAATTATGTGTCTATAAAAGATAAAATACTTGACCTAGAAAAGTATAAAACATCAAAAACACACATCAAAACTAAAATAATTGACCCAAAAAGTCTAAAACACCAAAAAAAAAAACACATAAAAAACACCCTAAACCACCGAGGCGCATATTTTCTTAGCGCCTCAGCCCTTAGAGGCGTATGTACAATCTGAACCACATGAGGCGCGCCTCAGACTCGTTTTCTTAGAGTTTCGCCTCAAGGCGGCAGGCGCACCTTGAGACGTACACCTCACCCGTTTTTTTAAACCATGTATATATCTATGTATGCACTTTTTTCCTTTTTTTTAAGTTCTACCTGTTATAATTAATGCAGGTTGAAAGTCGACGAAGATGTAGAATCCTTCGAAATTGGGATCAAGACGGGTTAGCATCAATATCATTCTTGTTTGAAGTTTTTTATGCTGTTTTATTGATAACCGACAAATGTTCTTAACTTGTTTGAACTTGTCATGAAGTTAGTTTATGGTTATTTAATTTGGCCACATCCCTTTTGTTATTTTTGCAGGTACCGTGTAGCTGAGATTGAATGGGTGCGCGATTTGACTCCAGCAGAGGGAACAAAAGAGAGATCCGACGTAATTATACCTTTGACCCTGACTTTTAATACCTGCAAGATTAACTGTTGTGATGGCATTAATTGTAGTGATATCTTGGCCACCAAATCTAGATTTAAAATGAAGGATACTATGCGAATACACGATAACCAGATTATATTTAGTTGTCCTGAATGCAGCTAGCTTCTAAGTATTCTTTAAACTGGATCATTGCCTTCTCTCATGTGTCCTATATTCGACATAACTGAGTCAATTTCTTTTTATTCTAAAAATGTCAAACGGGTCATATGGGTCGAGTAATATATTAGAGCCAACATAACATGTTGATGAATGCAACTGCCTAAATTCCAAAATTGAATCCAGAGATATAAACTAAGAAATTTATCTTGCCTTTCTTGATTTTATTTAATAGAAATTTGTTAGTTATTAAAAATACATACTTTTTTTCAAACAAAAATTTATAATTAAAAAACAAGTTAATTATTCGTTTTTTTAACAAAGCAAAAAAGTTATATATGTTTAATGCATACGATCGCTTATTCGCCTAAAATTGTTTATTTATTAATAACTTTAGTTTAAATAATGGGCAAAAACTAGGTGTTTAAACTGACTAATCACGGTTTCATGGGTCGAACCCCGAACCCAAAATGGTTACCCAAACACAACACGAACTGCAAAATCATGTCAAACATGAAAAATGATTTGTGTATTCGCTGTTTGGCACTGACACATCATGTTTAATCAGGAAATTTGTATATTACTAATCTGAAGTTATAGATTTACAGCAAAAAAAAAAAACACATTTTTAAAACTATTGCGACTATACTACATAACCCGGCACCCATTTCTGTTTTAATTTTTTAGTTATTGATATAAAATCTATGAACCCGCTTTACATTTTGACATAAAGTAAACGTCAACCCTCGACCTGCCAGGTTGACCCGATACAGGTGTGTTAGCTAAACATGTTTGCAGGTTCACTTAAAACTGACCCGAAGCCATTTAAACAAATATAATGCAATCAAGTGCGCTAGAGTATAGATTGTTGGTTCTTGCTTGTTTAGTATTTCGTAACTTGCCTATGAAGACAACCATAATTAATCATGGTGATTCTTGATGTTTATAGTTGCAGGACATGACAGATATAGTGGCAGAATATGCTCGATCATGGATACGGGCAGCTCAAGACGCAGCAAGAGGAGGTAGAATCATATAAATTAGTGGTGTCGATTTCGGCCCATTTAGTTATGGATGGGTCGATTTTGGGTTATGTTTTGTATAATACGATTAAAATATAAAAATCTACTTACAACGATAACACCGGTACTGTACATCTTGCCACCTATAAATTTATTTCATATAACAAAATTGATCATGTTACATGCTAGTTTTGCTTTAAAAAGAAACACCTTCATGAATATGTTTAGGATTATTTCGTGCAGATCAAATGAGGCTTACAGAACTGCATAAAGCAGAAGGTTTGATGCCTTCAACAACGGATCTTGAAAGCTTCAGTTTTTGGGTACGCATATTTATTTGTAGCGATGGCAATTTTGGCCCATTTACTTAAAGTTGACGAAAATGTATCTTTATGCATAAAACCTCCTAAATACTTTTTATAAAATAGTTAGATCACTTTTTAAATTATATAGATTTTGTAATAATATTTCACACTAATTATCCTAGAGAATGCAAACTTTTTGTACCATAAATGTTTCGGGTTAACTCAACCTGACCTGACCCGTAATAAGAAGCTATTTGTTATTTTGTTTTGGCCCGTCACCCAACTTGCCTGAGCGGCCCAGTTGCCACCTCTAGTGATGCGGCATCTAGCCTTATGACACTTTTTTTATTATTAATGTTTTTGATTGATAACAACCTCATGGATGCAGCTTGCTACTCTAACACATAGGAGGCCACAAGAAAGATTGGACCTCCTTCGCATTAGAGATACAACAGCGGTACTGGACTTTAAACTTTTATTCTTTTTTAACAACACACATTGGCAGTTATTTTTATATTTTCATAGTTAACGATTATAACGGTATAATCATATTTGTTTCAACTGATCATTCATAAAACTCAATAAAAATGAACAGAAAAGTTTTGACGGGTAACCCAACAGAACCCGCAGCCTGCAAATCTGCAGTTATATATCAAACAGTGATTCAAACCTGTTAACCGCTATACAACACACTGAAGTAGTAAAAGCTTTAGTTTTATTTTCTTTTAACTGCCAACTGTTTGAATACTTAAAAAGGGGTTAATAAAATCTATATCAGCCAAATTACATGCATCCGGTTACGGTTTTCTTGTTCAACTCTAGCAACTTCTTGTAACTAACTAACCAAGTGTTCTTTGTTGCAGAGGTTAAGGAGGGCATATCATTTCATGAAAGCAGAAGAATAAGGTTTAAATTTAATAAAAATAAAGATTCAAATATGACATTCTTTGATACTGATAAAGGTCTCTGAACACAAATCTCTTCCAAATTTATATAATACAACAATCTTTTTGTCACAGTTTTGGTCCTGAACTTTTATGATGTCTTGTATGATTATACTTTGTTCTATTGAAGGTTTTGTATGATTGTTTTAGTAGTTGTTGATTGTGTTATTGTGGGTGAGTTTAAGTCTGTGTGACATCGTTGCTGCCACCGCCTCCACCATAATCCAGCATCGCTGCCACCGCCTCCACCATAATCCAGCATCGCTGCCACGACCACCTGGCTTGAGAATTATTGTATTTGGTTTTTATCGTAGTTTAAACAAACGTGACATCCTGAAGACATTTCAGGATTGATAAAGTTTATGTGACACCCCAAACAATGGCGGAAATATTGGGATGCACAACAATTGCTCAATAGCTTATGATCAACTAATAAAATTTAATAATATATTTAATCAAATCAAATATTCATACAAGATTCAAAGATGTACAAATTACATGATTTTGGTTAAAATTAATCCAAGTCCAAAACACCTATGAGATCTCAAGCTTGAGACCTCAAGCAATATTCCTTAAACACGTGAAAAATGTTTTGGGTCAACAACAATATTGGTGAGAATACATAGGTTTTGCAAATGAATGCAAAAAAAACAAAAAAGATGTTTAATAGATTTCATGTCAATCATGTATCAAAACAATTATGTGAAAACAACACACTGGAAAACAATGACAAATGTGTCTTAACTCCACGAGTTAGTCGTTGCATTTGTAAAAACAAACATGTTGGGGTGCAACGGCTTGTTAACACAATAAGTGGTGTACAATCAAACCTTAGTGACTAGCATGCAAAAAGTTATAGTTGTGGTTTCAATCACCCCAGAACACCCAGACAGGGCCAAATAAGTGGGATGAGTTTGTCAGACCTATAGCGCTATAATCTTCACTGTTGGCTTGATCAGAGTTAATGATTTAATGTGACACCCCGCATTTTCAGGTTCCTAATTTAACTAAACTCTAGTTAACTTTCACTTACATTCACAGCATGTTACTTGTCTAGGGTTAGTTAGTTATGTCACATGTTGCACAGTTATAAGTAAGTAACTGCATAAGAAGGTAATTCGGGGAATTATTGGACTACGTACACGAGTATCGAATCCTGAACGTTGGTGAATTGAGAAAATAGATAATTGTGAATTAATGGTTTGATATTATTTGCAATTACGTGTTTCTTTGAAACTATGTGTGAATTGTTGTGCGATTATGTTATTTAAACCGAATGTGTCATCAAACTCGTAACTGATGAACCGATAGGATGGTTTGGGTCTAAAAAAATGGGGTTACGCTTTGGTGGGGTCCAAAATAACTAGTAAAACGAAGAAAACGTGTAATACGCTGAACCAGTTGACCGAAACGGACTTTGTCTATCCGAACGGCCGTTCGGTCTGACTGAACGGGTGTTCGGTGGGACCTGCACTCAGGAACCGACTTAAAACCACTATAAAAACGATTTTAAATCCCATCTTTCTCATAAACTTAACCCTAATCGTCTCCTACAGCCCCCATACGAAAAATATAACCTCTAAACATCTCCTAAGGCTTAAGAACATCATTCAGGTGACTTGGAAGATGTTCGGTTGTGTTATTGAAGAGTTTTAGGTATAATACTTGATTCCTTGTGTCTTAATCTTCTATATTATATTTTAAAACACAATAAATATGTTTGTCCATATCTGATATAAGTTTATAAAAATTAAAACATGAGTTTTCAAAAAGATTAACATGTTAGACATAGGGTTTGATGATTGTTAATTAATGTGTTTGCATGTTGTGGTATGTTGATGATTGTTGAACATCTAGGGTTTATAGATGATTATAATTATGTCTTACATGTTTTGATCATGGTAATGTATGAGAGTTCTGAAATGATGTTTATTTGATGTTTTTGATCGATAATACACACCTAGGGTTTGTAAAAGTTAAGATTATAGCATGATTAAAATCTGACAGATTGCATGTAACGACTTGTAGCATCTGTAACGTGACTTGAAACTACTTGTTTTGATTATTTATTGACATGAGCATATCTTACGTGGTCTTTGCTTTCTGGAATGGGTAAAATTGCGATTTGGTTATCGTTTGATGTGTTTTTGGAAATTTATTCGAATAAAGGTCTAAACTGATTTTCGGATTAAAAACTTAGGTCAACTTTAATCGGCTGTAACTCGAGTTTTATAAAGAGTAAGGTCATGGGTTGATATGGGAATAATTCGACTTTTCCAAGCGGATTTATCCCGTTTGGATGAATAAACGATTTTTGAGAATTTTTATCGTAAACTGATCAGAACCTAGTTGTAGTATTTGATTTTTCATAATTTTTCAACGAGGTTTTGTTTTCTAGACGGCAACCATAATAATAATATTAAGGGTTTATTAAAATTAATGTGTTAGAATAATTTAGTAACAGGTTGGAAGACGGTTTTATTCATATAACTCAAGTTTTTTATTTATTTTCTTTTTTTTTACTAAACTACTAGAGCTATAACATCAAGAGAACTAAATAGAGTTTGTCAAGTTAACCATGATTTGTATAGTTTAATTTTTTTGTATTGTTTTAGTGCCCTAAGCTGTTGTGGTAGATGTAATGGTGACAGAATATAAAACAAAAATAAAACTTTCGGTGAAAGAGGAAGAGATGGAGTAGTGATATAGGAAGATGAAACTCTCGGTCGCTCTTTTTATGAGAGTCTCAATGATGAAGACCGGTGGTCGAACAATGTAGTTGGTGTATGTAACAAAAGTTGATTTCATTACGATGCAGTTGGTTGACATACGAAATATATTCTTAAGTTACTATCTTCACGACTGATATTTTCCTATTCTTGTGTTCGAATTATAATATTTTGATAGTCATGCGTTTTTTATTATTTCATTGTGATATGTAACGCTCATGACATCTGAAGACCACAACGATCCTATGAAAAAGAAAATTAACAAAAGTACTATAAAATATATTACGAGGGGCTTGATAAACTAACATAAAACAAGTGTCGCATTGCAAATTATAATCAACGCCGCATCGCGTGACACTAACATTTCATTATTTACTTCAATATAAATCGCCCCGCCGCATCGCGCGGGCATCCCACTAGTGTTACAATGTACATAAAAGCTAAGAAAACAACAATAATCATTATTCTCAACATTAATTAAGAACCAACAAAATCCTCTTCTTAACTTCAGCCTGCCTGTTTTCTATTTTGCATTTTCCATTTCCTATTTTATCTTCCATTTTAAACTCTTGTCAGCGGTTCGGTTTCCTATTAAAAACTTGTTAAATTCGAGGGAACCAAACGAACCACCAGAATGTGGTATGATTAGGTATGATACAATGATGCATAAACGTATATGGGTCAAGGTTAAAAATCTGTACAAGGTTATGCTATACGCTGTCATGGCTTGGATCCTGATATGGGCCCCCCGCGAGCAGCCAATCGAAACCACTATTTATGGCCATATGGTGGAACACTGCCTTCTGCATGGTGCCATGCATATGTACTTAGAGCACAGCTATTTGCAGGAGTTTTGCAAGCCCGTTGTGCAGAACCCGTAAAATCCTAATTGACCAGACAGTTTGACTTTTTTCATCGTCGGTTGCATTTCAGTTTCTGTTCTGCTTGGCACACAGTTTGTCATTTTGCATGATGAACCTGTGAAATCCATTTTTAAGGATTTTTTTGACGCGTAATTTGAGCGTTGTTTGTTTACTTCTCAACCGCTTTTTTTGCACCTGCTTTCTCCATTTGAGCCTCCTTTTCGGCTTTCTTTCTTTCAAGTTCGGCCTGTTTAAGGTTCTCCTCATGGCATTTTCCAAACAGTCTTATAAAGTTATAAAGGGTCTGAGTAGCTGCACAACCAATAAACAGACATAATGAAAATGGGACGAGTTGGCTAACATAACACAATGACTAATTTTGCGTGGGTCAGAAGTAGAACGGGTCGGTTTTTGTTGATTGGAAACACTTTTGATCCAAAACTTTTTAGATTTTTTTTTTTTTTTTTTTTTTTTTTTGTGGCTAGTTGATGTGTCATAAATGATTACAAAGTTTATATTACTTCAATAATAATAATCTTCTAAATAAAATGATTTAAGAGGTTCTTCTCATTAATAAAACACTTTGGGTTAGTTTTTTATTGTTTGACCCGAACTGTTTATTTTACGCATTATAGAGATAATCATATGCAGACATACCTTGTTCGAAAGGGCAACGACTAGGATCTTCACCAAAATATAAGGCCAATGCATCAGCATTTCTACCCTGTAACAGAAACAACATAATGGAATAATCCTTAAAGCAACTTTATTGCAAGTAAGGAAATGCTGAATTTATGGTCAAAAAGTAATTTAAATCTTAGGGAAAATCTTTTTATAACAAACATTTAACTGATTATTGGACTATGTTATATGTTTATAATAGAATAAAGGCCATTTGAAAGTATATATTTTCTCTAAAATGGAAATTGACTAGAAGAATGTTCTTTTACAAGAAAATTTTCCTTAATGATAAGTGAATTAACACGAATTTACCACAACGGTATAGAAACTTGTTACATTCGCCACCTCCGCCTCAGATTCACCAATGAACTCCTTCAATGTCTAACAACATGAGAAAAATCTTAATCAGAATTTATATCCCTGAACCTTAATCAGAAAAAAAAAAATCAAAGCTTGAACTAGTTATGTATATATTTTCCAAATTAAGTAAAGAAACATGCCATTGTTTTTTAAAAATCAGAATAGAGCTTTAAATGAGCTTATATATGTTTGTTTTGTGATGTTGGTACAAAAAAAAATCAATAATGTTAATTAGGTAATGTACAAAATAGAGATAAAAGTATAAGATTGTCATTACATATACCAAAAAAAAAAAAACTACAGGTCAGCCAAACAGAAATGACCCATTTCACCTTGTCAATCCATAATTGTCATTTCATTCTAGCCAAAGAAACAGACCCAAAGTAGAGTCAGATTCTTAATTCTCATGTGTATGAATAATAAGATCTATATTACATAATTTAAACTTTAAATGAACCACTTTAAAGACTAAGAGATAGAATAGAAGGTCACTTGACTCCTTAGCTCTACTAAAGGCTTTATAGGACAATATGTAGAATTTAGTCAAAGGCGACAATTTCGGCACATTTATTTGTTAATGGGTCACCTTGATTATGGTTTGTCTTAAATTGGTACAATCAACAAAAGATTAAGCTAAATGGGAAATGTGTCCAATGGGCCGAACAAGTTAAAAGTGACCACAGTTTAATTTCAATACATACAGCCTCTTAATTATTTTTTAACCAAATGTTTATATTATAACTAGTTTTATAATAATGTTGTATTGTAATCAGAATTGGTGCGCTAATGATTTACAAAAGTATAGGAAATTACAATAAGTGTTGTTGATCAGGCCACCCTGACTCGGCTTATTAAACGTTACTGCCTCTAAACTTATATTAAAACAAAAAATGTCTTAACAACTTCCATATGATGTTTTCATACCTTGTGAAAAACTTCAGATATCGGACCATCGTTTGCAGATGCATCTAGTTCTTGCTTCACTTTTTTCAGCCCACTAGTAAGGGCTTGCATTTCTTCGGCTAAAGTTTTCAACTGTATCTGCAAGTTAAAGCCTTTGATCAGTAAACTACTAACAGTAATCTATACATTTTTTTATTTCAAACCTTTGTTGCAGCTTCTAGACTAACAAGATCCTCATGGAAATCTAAAAGGGTTGGTGATTTGGAGGCAAGAACCTATAGAAGAAAATAAATGAAGCCATGTCAGCAATGTTAAAGTATGAATCATAAACTGCAAAATGTTAGCTTTTTAGTAAGACCGGTTAAACCATTTCTTATTGTTAGAATTGCGTTATAAGTGTTATGACTTGTCGTACCTTGCAGAGATAATGCATTAAAGTCATCCTGCTGTTTGAAGCTCGTGTATCGGTCAGTTTTAAAAGACTATCCAACTTGAAACCAACTGCAGCACCTGCAAAGTTTTGCGTGACATGAGGAAGCCTGTAAATAGATATCAACGATAAATTCTTTTTAACGCATGTCTAGTGATGTTATTACCTCTAGCAGTTCCTTGATTTAATGTGTTCCCGAGATATAAAATTCTCCTAATGATTTCCTTAAATTTGATAGACTTCCGGACCTTATAAACCAACGACAGAACATGATTGCATAAAAATAAATTAACATAAACAACAGAGAGCTAGAGGTGGCAAAACGGACAGGCGGGTTTAATAACGGGTCAAACTGGGTTCATATATGATAATGTTTCTTTTTCGTTAATCCTTCGGCTTATCCCATTAAAAAATTTGACCCGCTAGAGATAAAGGAAAACCAAAGTCAACCCATTTGTATGTTAACGGGTCAACATTTCCACCTCATTGCATTTATAATAATGGAGTACCTCGTCGCATGCAGAATCTACAATGTTTAAACTCTTCTTAAAATCTGCAAGCTGAAAGGAAGAAACAAAGATCAGGACATGTAGGATTATCAGGTATTCAACCCATAACCACAAACCTGAGTGTTGAACTGAATTTTGAACAAAAAAGCATTTAATTTCGTCTCCATACGTGGCACCTTCATTAGCTCCAGAAAAAACTGCACAATAGTTAAATTCTTGAGCATTAGATCATGATCATGACTTTAAATTACCTTGACCTTTAACAGACCGGGGTCACTTGTAACAGAATGAGCGCCCAAAAATGTCATGTAAATAATAATTTATGTAATGCGATGTAATATGAAATTCGCAGGATCAGGTGTAGTTTAAGCTGGTTCTAGCTGACAGTTCAATTTTTTTATTAGTTAAAATATGTTTTATGTCATAACTTAATTAAACTGAGCGAGTATTTTATACCGAAAATGTAAGAGATATGAACATCTAGTTTTATTGTTTAAACATAATTCTTTTTATATATTTGTATCCTCTGTTAAAAAATTGTAACTTTCCAGTAAATAAAATTTCAGGTTAAAGGGATTGTGTTCGTGTTAACCCACGAAAATTTTGTGTTGTGCTCGGGTTCATTGGTTATGTGTAAGGCATAGTTTGCGGGTTAGTATCATGTTTGGATTCGTCAGGTTTGCTAACCCGCAAACATGACCTCTTTCACATCCATAATTGACCCTAACGAAACTTAAAAGGTCAAATCAAACAATGAAAGAATTTTATAAAGCCAAGATACCATTTATTGTGATTCATTTAATATATTTTCCTTTCTATGTAGATTACAAATGTTTTAACTCTTACATCCACCCATGTTTGAGATAACATAAGTTGTTCAGACATGGTTGTCATTAGAAAAACAAATGCATTTTGATCTAGGTACTTACATGTTCACACTTGCCTAGTTTATCCATGTCACCTGTATAATTCTGAACAGAATGCATAAGATCAATACTTAAATCAGAGAAATAAAACCCGGTTCAGGTCTAGAATTACAGATCTTTGTTTCTTAAATATTTAAAACATTTAAAACCAAGTAAATGCATTGAATGAGTTATGTCTTAACCTTCAGTTGATCCATCTCTTCTTTTGTAGGACAGAATTTAAGAATATTTTCTACTTGATCAACATCTAGAAGTGTGTCATCCATAGCTAAAACCGCATCCTGCATGTGACACAGAAAGTTCTTATCATTATACATTGTACAAAATCAAATCAACAAGAAATGGAAGATTTACTAACAATAAAATGGAAAGTTCTTAAAGTCAAAACTCTTCCATATCCTTGTTCAAAACTTTATATTATAATGATGTATCTACAAGAACTAAAACATAGATAAAAGATCAAATGTAAAGAACAGGCTGTAGAAGATAGTGACTGAAGGTGCTTCATTTTCTAGAGGATAGCATATAAACAAATGAGCATATAGGTAATTTTAAGCTACCGCTAGATATACGTAACTGATAATCCGATACCAATATTTAACCCCTTAATAATCAGAAACACTGCTGAAGTATCTAAATGCATACTTATATGGCCATTTACATAAAAATGGTATATGTTAACTAGAACATGATATCTGCACTTACCACCAGATCAGGAAGAGGCATTTTAACCTTTGTAAGCATGATTTCTGTGTTATTAGCCCGCCTCAGATCAATCTACAAAACAAGAAGCCATTGAAAAAAAAAAGTACTAAAGATAACGAATAATGATATTTTTCTATTATAAAGATAACACAAACATTATGAAAAATAAAAGGTGTTTATAATGATAAGGTACTTGATTTACATGGCATTACCAAATGTACTATTTCAGGTTTTGAACTGGAAGCCTTCTTATCACAGTCTTTAGAATCAACTTTTTTGGGGACTATGTTAGAGAACAGTGTCTCAAGTTCTGATACATCAAATTCTAGCGGACTACAATTCAATAGCAAAACATTAATCGTTAGAATGAATGATATATAAGTGCGTGCGTGCATGCACGCGTGCATATCACTTTACAGGATGGAGAAATAAAAAAAATATTTTGATAGACAAGATTTAGTTGTTTTTACAAAAGATGAATGAAGCAACAAAATATAGAAACCAAAGAGAGTTACCATTGTCCTTGCAGTTCCGCCCACAAGCTTCCTTGTAAAGCCCTTGCTACCTTGTTCCAGTGCAATGGCTTTAGGTTAGATTTTTTTACTGCAGGTCCTCCACGTCCACGTCCTCTACCTGGGCCACCACCTAGTCGGCCAGGTGGAGGTGGAGGTCCACCTGGAGGTCTAGGTGCTCCTGGTGGTGGTGGGGGTCCAGGTGCTCCTGGTGGTGGTGAAGGTCCCCTAATTCCCCCGGGTGGCAGGGGAGGTGGAGGGGCTCCTCCAGGTGGCGGGGGAGGTGGAGGGGGTCCACCCGGTAATGGGGGAGGTGGTGGGGCTCCTCCTGGTGGTGGTGGTGGTCTAGGTACATGTACATGACCATCTTGTGGACGTGATGCTCCATGCATAGGTGGAGGAGGTGGTGCCATAGGGACTACGGGTGGGATAGGAATGTATCCACTATTTAAAGGAGGTGTTTCATGCATAGAGGGTAGTGCTGGAGGTGGTGACGGAGATGGTACTCCATAGATTGAAGGTGGTGGAGGGGGTGGTGGTGGAGTTGGAGCACCTTGCTTAGGAGGCTTGGATGTTTTAGATGGAGTCGGAGCTTCATACATTGGAGATAGTTCTGGTGAAGGTGAAGCAACTTGCAAGGAAGGTAGAGATTGGGGTCCATGTGGTGTAGGTGGAAATGAGCGAAGAGTAGATGTGGCTTCATCGCCTCGTGGTGGTAAAGGTGGAGGCACAGTTTGACATGCAAACTCTGAGGGTGGAGGACCTATTAACTGAGGCGTGGGTGGTGGTGGATCTTTTGTACTTTGAGCCAGTGGCAAAGACAAAGTAGGTTGAACTACCGAACCATTATGTATAGGTTTTTCAATTATAGAAGCATCACCAAGTGATTGGGAGGCATGAGGCGGGAGTGGTGGAGCTCGTGACAAGGATGTTGTCGGACTTCCATCCCTTGTCGCCAATGGTGGTAAGCATGTATTCCCAATGTCATCCTGCGTAGAGGCTAATGGTGGTTGTGAGAGGTTAGAAAAAGAACTTGGATCTAAAGGAAGCGACAGTGGCAGTGGTGGTGAAGGGGACGCTGCTGACATAATTTCCAAATTCTTCAAATATTTTGGTAATTCAAGTGATCCATCATAAGTTTTGGTCACTCGCTTCGCATCCAAAGATGGCGGACAAGACACTTGTTTCTTTGATCCTTTCTTTTTATCTACTAACTGAGAATCCTTCGCTGGTGTCAACACAGGTGGTGCACTCATATGTCTAGAATATGGATAATACACATGCATTGAATTCATGAACGACCCTTTATTAGACGGAATCCACCTTGAGATAGCATTCGGCTTTGCCTGTCTTACACCTTTCGGAATTTCTTTTTTTGAAATTTTTCGACAAGTGAGCTCCGCCTTCTTCAGCCTTCTATTGTCTACTTTATTAATTTTCATTTCCTCTGCTAAATCATTCATTTTCATGCCTGATCTATCTACCTTATCAGAGTGACCCATATCCACCGCTGTAGACTTCAAATCAACGTCTTTGACAATTGTAGGCTTCAAATCAGCATCTGTGACTATTGCAGGCTTCAAATCAATGTTTTTGACTATTGTATTTTTTATGCTAACATCATCCACCAATTGCAGACTCGGGTCAACCTCAACAAAATGGTTTTCATTCCTATCATATAACACGTGATGTTGAGATAAATTTAGTCCTGCTTCAAATCCTGGAATATTGTCTTCAAGTAAATTTGCAGGGTCCAATTTAGGAACGCCAACCGCATCACTGAAAATTTCTTCAACCTCAAAGAACTCATCAGTAGAACCACTGCCAGTTGTCTCACTGCCATCAGCAGATAATCTGTCTGCGGTTATAGTAGACGGTAGAGGATCAACATCCACAAAAAGTACCTGACACAGATACAAGTATTCATTTATAGTCTGTGGTCATTAAGCCATTTCTGGTAGAGGTAGCTGGATGTGCGGGTCAGGTTGACCCGCAATATGTTTCTGTCCGTTTTGTAAATAACTAAATATTTGCGCAAAACAATTTAGAATGATGTATGCAATAATAATAGACTTTAGACGACTTTCAACCCATACAACCCACTAACTGTTAGCTAAATGTTTTATGTTTTAATAAATGGGTTGGAATTGCCACCTCTAATTCCGGCAACGAAAAGTCAAAGTCAAAGTCAAAGTTAAGGGCCTACCTCCGCCTTGAAGTCTTTTGGCATCTGGTCTCGGGCGTCCCACATAAGATCAACATCATCACGACCCAAAGTCAATACATACCCTCGGATAAAGGCAGTATGAAACACTACTCTGAACAACATATCCTCCTTTACATTATCATCATCTAAATGAATGCATTCAAGAACAATATCCCCTTGAACACGAAAATGAACATCTATTTTCGCCAGCTGGCATTCGTCCTACAATCACAAGCCGCAAGAATATATTACATAGCAAGTTGTGTTTCCATATGTTTTCTTTACATGTGAGAATTTCGACCCATTTACTTATGAATGGGTCGATTCAAGTTATAAAGTATATCTATCAAGCAAACAAAAATGCTTAAAAGGTTAAAGGAAATAAGTCAAATGGGTTGAATGTTAAGTAGCCCAAAGTGTTATCATTATCTAAAGTTCAAATAACTTAACTTTTGTACCGAAAAAGTTTTGGAACAAAAAGTGTTTTTGGGTCAACCCGACCCATACCAAAATTCCCCGTTTTGACCGGTTACCCAACTTGCCCATTTTGCCACATCTAATTTTCATCTACATGGAAGCAAGTAAGTTTACCATTCGATAATAGCGAGCATGATTCTTGGTGTTCAAGCTTGAAAATAAAAGCGTACAACTTTTATTAGATGCTGTCGAAAACGGGTCATGACCATATATACGGATAATGGGTCGACAACCCTTTCCACCAACTAAAGGAAGGACGCGAAGTATAACACAATCCAAAGCTAAAGGTGCTTCTTTCGGCGGCCAGTCAATTCCCAAATTTCTCTTGGTTATATACTGAAGATACCTCAGTTGTGACGGTTGAGGATTTAAAGGCGACAAAATATAAAGAAGCTCGCGTGGAGCTTGTTTATATACCATTTCAAGTGTTTTTTGTTCACCTGTATATTGTTTTCTAAATAAAAGAAGCCCGGCAAGCATAAAGGCAAGCGCCGGCCACCCTCCTCTTTCGCAGTGCATTAAAAGCACGTTTTTCTGATCTGAAAGCGATATCCATCTATCACAGGACTGCAAGAACAGATTGACAACTTCTAATGGTAACATGGGACACCCTTCATATTGCCAAGGGTATTCCATGACTTTAATATCATATTCAGATAACAAAGCAGAAATTTGTGTCTTTTTGTCTTGACTTTCTTTAAAGTTAAAAACCATGAAAGAAGATTCAGGATAGTATTCTTTAAGCTGAGTTACAATGCCACACATATAGGTTTTGTATGCATCTGCTTCTAGCACATTAGTTGAGAAGCAGCTATCGAAGACTGTAAATATAAACGAAAGAGAAGTTATACAAAAGAACATAAAGGGGTGTTTGGATGTGCGTTTTAAAAGTGCATATGTTATGTTAAACATTCAATAAATGCCATCCATTTTGGTTCTCTAATTCTACGCTTTCTTTTCTTTTTTGAACGGCGATTTATAGAGTAAAATCAAAATCCTACGGATTTGGAAACCTCCAACATGGAAATGTATCTAAGAATCATCCAACCTATTTATCAGTAGGAAGGGTCTATGGGTCGGTTGGTTACCCTAAATTATAGTTTCCCCTTATGCAATGTTAAGGTTTTGTCTGACCTGGCCGTATTGCATCTCCTAAAACCTAAATAACTTCTTAAGAACACAAAATCAATTAAGAAAAATAAAAAACAAAGTAACTTGTAACAAAATTCACATTAGTGCAGGCAAAACTATTGTATACATGTTACAAAATATATCCAGCATAAAATAGACCACAAATGTATAGAATAGAAGAATACATACTGAAAACCCTCTCTGTGATCTCAAGGAGATGATCCGGCGGCTTACGATAGATAAATCGTCTAAACAAGGCCATTTAACGTAGCGAAAACCTTCTAAATTACCTATTTCCTCATGAAGATCAAATCTCTAGCTTCCAAACTTGTTCATTCACCAATATCATTAATTATGATATTACCACTGTAACATAATCCAAATTTACGTAAAAATTGGAGACTTTTTAACGTGCTAAGTGACAGAAATATATAACAATATTGTTAGAGTTTCTGAGAGACTGTTTGTATGAAAATGGAGATCGAAGAAGCAATATTCACATGCATGCATGCAAACTATATATTGAATTCAATGATTTTATAAATCGTTGAAGTGATGAGAGTTTCACAAACAATGTGATTGGATTAATCACTGGAATTGAAATAATGTTTGATTTGTTGTTGCACAAGGATGATATTATGCATGAATAATTAGAATGTGGGAATTAAGGGAAGAACAGTGATTAGCTTTTCTTGTTATTGCATCTTCTTTTTTCTTTGTAAATATTATTATAACAATAAACACAACATTTATTAAAGTATTATAATTGATGATAATGTGTAACACTTTTATTTGTATTTTATTATCTAAGAGTAGAGTGGTGGACACGTTCTGAAAGTGTTTTAGATAACTAATTATATTTTAGTGTTTGAACAGGTATTTATCCTTCTTTTAATGATATTTTTTTTGCTAGTTTTAATTTCTTTCTTAAAGTAGTTGTTTCACTATAGGAACGTTTACTTTTATTTCTATGGAATAATTAATCAATGTATTTAAAATTCAAAATATAATATAAACTGAACTGAACTTGTAATCTGATGTCATGAAGTTTATGTGTAACTAGTAGGAAACCCGCGCAATGCAGCGGGGCAACAATTTACAATGTGGTAATCGTTTTTATTAGTTTATCTATCCTATTCGTATCTATGCCTTGTGGATTCATATATTACACAAAGTTAACATAAACTAAGTATTTGTATCAAATGATTATCCTCATCTTCAATATACCATGATTAGTTTTTGTTGATTCATTATACTCATCTTCGAAATACCAAGTTAGTTTGTAACATCATAAATAGATACACCAACACATATACAACCGAAGTGTATTGGTATATGAAAAACAATGTTGCTGGCAATTATATGTTCCATATTTTAAAGAATATCTACATGTTAGTATCCATAATGCATATAAAAAAACTTGTATCGTTACATTCAAAACATGTGACGATTAAGAATTAAGCTAAAAAAGAAAATCTTAATTCACAGTGACGAAGTGGGTTAAAGTGAAACCTATTGAGGTAAACATAATCTTATATGGTGAATTCATTGGTTTAAGTGGCTTCCATAATTGCTTTCCCCTCCAGGGTCACTTTGAAATGCATATAAAATAAACTTCACAAACTACCATATTAATAAACAGTTAGATTAGTTTTGTACAAGTATAGAAAATGGGAAATAGAATAGTTATACAAAGTATATATAAAAAATGGATTAGAAAAAGTGTTTTACTCCAGCCGAACCCATTTTGACCGAACTAAGTTTTGATGAGTTAACAAGCCGCCCACCTCTAGTATTTGTCTTCATAATAGAGAACATCAAACAATACATACATAACACTATTTGGTTACATAATTAACATGAATCATGTTGCACCTGTGTCAAAGAACATTCATAAAAAAATAATAATAATTAAAAGATCATATCGAGGCAGTCTAGTTATTAAGTTATAAAGGAGGAGCATCTAGTTAAGTTAAAAAGATCATATATGTTGGTTTTGCACCTAGACAACACTAAAGCACTCGGCTCGTGAGCGTCGTCTCACCTGTGCCTAATCACAAAGGTCGCCTTGCGTCTGTTAGAGGCACCTAGGTGCACCGGGCGCTTGCATTTGACTACTACTATTAGAAACCAGGGGCTTTCTTTTAACATCTGTGGATTTATGTTCCAACAGTGTAAAATACCAATATCAAGATGACATATATGTAAAGTTGAACAAAATTGTGAATATTGCTTGTTTGGCAACTAAAACATGAAGATGTTTTTTGTCCGCCTATGTTTTATTAAAGGGCAATTACCAGTGTCATACCAATAAAAGTTTCAATTCTAAATCTTATTGACCATAACTCTTCTAAAGATTTCCATCTCTTTGTTTCAGCTCCCAACAATAAAACAAATTTATTTAATGGCAACAATGATTTTATACAATTTACTTAAACACCCTTTCGTCAATTGTCCAGTTGGACATCTGAATAGCACACCATCATTAAAGCTTAAGTTCTACAAATACTGACAGCTTGAAGCATTGCTCAAGTTCTTGGACATGTATGATCATGTGCAGCCTTGTCCATAAACCAATATGAATTCCAACGTTGGTGTAAAACAATTGCTCATCCACAACAAAGTTACCCCCATTCCTTGCCACAAAACTCAAATTTGGTTATAATTGCAACGCCGGTTCTTTACTGGCCGGGTCTGTATGACCACATAGCAGCTGCCTCCATCGCTTGCGGCAGAACCCTAGCTGCCATCACCACCAGATCCCCTAGATTTGGTGCCTCCTTCGTGGATGTAATCGCTGAGAGACTAACTGTACCCTTCATAGGTTCTAAGAGATCAAAGGCATACCTACCATATTGAAATAAACTCATTTGTTTACGAAGGAAATCATTATAACATTAAAATCAAAGGCGTACCTCCCAATTATCATCTACAAGCTCATTTCTATGTAAATGATTATAAACAACATCCAACACAACCCAGAGGCCTATATGATTAAGTGCATGCACTTGGTTATATAATTAACACCAATTATCAACCAACGAAAGGATTAATTTTTTATTTAAGAAACTAATGCAACGGTGAGATAAAATAATAGTACCATATTCGGGTTGGTTGCATAACTTCCTTTTAGGGAATCCCAAATAATAGGATTATAACTTTAATGAACAAAATGCAAAAAAAAAAAAAGAAAAAAAGAAGATTAGTTTTCCATCCATGTGTGGGAGATGTTTAAAATTTTGAACACAAACTGTTGTAACATGTAACAAAAAATGGCATCACCATATCTAACCTTTGATTTCTTTCCATGCAACCACATGAAGATTTAACGTTCTTGTTTAATTTCGTTTCACAGAGAGATACTATTTATATAATGAAAAAATATAGTAATTTTAAATAGTCAGAATGTAGAACTTGTATTACCTACAAACTTCCAATTTTCTTTTTGATCATCAATATCCCCAAACTGGATATGCGAAAGGCAAGCATGATATTTTTTTTTCAACTGACGTGCAACAGCAGATTCCTTCAACAATCTAATAGCCAGACTTCATATCATTTTGAATGTATAATGAACGAAAAACAAATAAGATTACGAAGGCTTAACTTTTTATTGAACCTGTAAAAATTGCCTTCTTCATATGTACTCTTTTTAAGGCACATAGTATCAAACAAGGAAAGAACAGGAACATACACCAGTGTGACGCTGAAAACAAGGGAAAACGAAAACAAAAACAAATCAAACAGGGGGACAAAACACCCAAAATACAAAAGGCTACGAAGAAATGATATGAAAATTACAAATAAGATTATATATTTTTATGGATTACCCTTGCCAATTTTTGTAACTGATACTCTACCTATCCATGGTACTCAGAAGAGATGACCAAGAAAAAACAACTGCACTCTGCGACTGCTGTTTACAATCTGAAAATACAGTTAGCTAATTTCCAAATAATAAAGGGGTCAAGATATATATTACAGTGTTGGCCAGCCTAAACTGACCTTTTTTACTTGTTACCCGACTTCAAAACGCCAATTTTACAACCTCTAGGATAAACAATAGTGGTAAGGTACCTCGTCTTTTGTTAGACGAGGGTTATAGAGCCTCTCCTTTCTATAGTGCTAACCTGAACCGTGGACTCTATGACCATCCACCATTCAATATATAAATTTAAAACTGATGTCTAATAAGAATGAGCCCTTTGTAGTCATGAGTAAGATAAATGTGTGTTCCTTGGCAATGTAAGGATCTGAACAGATGATCACAAAAAGAAATGAGTTTCTTTAATGCAATAAAAATACATTAAGTACGACTTTCAAACCGTTTTCCTATTTAAATATCTTTTTTCTTGTATGATGCCCATCAGAAAACACAATAATTGCCACCTTTAGCAACAATGTAATTTTTTTTTCACAAAGTTATTCACCTACTTTTTATTTTATGCTTTGAAAAGTTTTTTCATAATACCTTTTTCCAGCTTTGGCATCATAAAAAGCTTTTTCCTGCTAACAATATATAAAATGGTTACACTCATATAATCATTTTCACACACAGAAACTCCATCAGCACAAAACTTTGAGGACATTGCAAACTCTTATGCACATCAGCACATGCATATCCGATATTTACGAGCCGACACATCCTTGATGTTAGAATTTTTTTTTTCTGAATGTTATCCTAAACTCCTCACTGTAAAAGAACATGAACCGAATCAGCAACATTATTTATCAAACAAACAATCAAAGAAAAATTCGTTACGTAAGTGGTTAGAAGAGGTATTCATGTTAAGATTTATGATTAACATCCACAATTAGATCTATAAACTAAGCTTGACCACTAAAGAGTAAAGACTATTTAATTCGCTAGTAATTAAAAAGAAAGACAAAAAACTAATAAACCAGATATAAAACAAACCTCGCATTGTCAACCTCTCCTTGATTCCAAGCAGATCTGACAAACAACTCCGAAGAAACCGATACATTAATATCGGTGAGTCGAGCTCCGTCATCTTCGTCCAGAACCAGTTGTTTGGAATCCTCTCTCCGGGGACAGAGCTCGTAATCGAAGTGAGAACCGAAGCTGGGTCATATGGAAACCCTGTAACACTTTTTTAGGAGGTAAAAATGACAATAAGTTGATAAAAAGAACATAACTTGACAAAAGATACGATATGCTCCAATTTTATTTTGATTGTTCTTCGCTTTTCTCATATGTGCTCTCTTTGGTTTTTTTGTCGTCCTCCCCCTCTCTCTCCCCCTCTAAATGAAAGATTAACCGTGCAAATTAAGAGAGAAAAGTAGATACCTATGTATATCAATAGCTTTTTTCACTAAATCAATAACTATAAAATAATTTATAAGTAGAGTAATTGCTAATAAGTAAATATAACCATTAGCAAACCATGGATGCAAAATCCGTTAAGCAAATTGTACATAACAGAGTTCATGATGAAAAAACATCTATATTTTAGAAGCTAAAAAAATCGATTTGAGTTAGAACTATATATATAAATAAATAGAAAAAAACACAAGGTGCTTGAATATAAAAAAAGAGCCAAATCTTATCAAAATTAAACTCACCACAAAGATGAACACACCAGTAAACTAAGATGTGTTTTTAAGGCCCACAAATTAGAAAAAACATTCAAGAAGAATTTATGGAAAAACCATGAAAACAAATTAAAGGCTACTTTAGATATATGATACAATCATATTAATCAAGATCGGAGTGTAAAAAACAATATACTACAAGTTGACGCATCAGAAGTCAGAAGAATTTAGAATGGTTCAACAATAGTTAGGGTTTGTTTCAAGTACCTTGGTGTTGGGACAAAGAGGATTGAAGAAACCACCTTTTGATAACCTTAGTCCAAATCATATTCTGCTTAAGTATAGAAGAAACTGCTGAAGAAGAAATCAGAAGTGCTGAAGAAGAAAAGAGCAAAGTGCTGAAGAGTTAACCATCAGAAGTTCTGAAGTCTAACCAGACACTACACTGAAGACAAACTACTCATCAGCAGTTTGTCACTCATCAGCATTTCGATATTAGAAGCTTCTAACCGACTTAGACTTCAGTAGTTTTAGTATTATATTGTTTTGTTAAAGTCTTGATTCAAGTTTCAATGTACAACCTGTTGTAAACATTATCCCTAAGCATAATATCTTAGGTAAATATCTTAGATTACTTCAGACAACAGTTATGTATGTTGGTCTATAAATAGATGAGTTTATTCATCTATTTTACACATGTGATTTACTTTGAATTAATTGAAAACCTTCAAGGCTTTTTAACTTATAATCCATTTCACATCTGAGAATCATAAACTGCATTTACTGCTTTATACTTGAACTGTTTATTGTTTCTCATTAACTGCTCAGTCAAGGGGGAGTAATAACTCCTCTTAAAAATGATCTTTTAACCTTAGAACACTTATTATTCCACTGCTCAATAACTCTTAACTAAATCTGTAAACACATAAGTGTTAACTAAAGAGGCCACTGATCCAACAATTGGTATCAGAGCGCTGGTTAATCTGATCAAATATCAATCTAACAAATTGAGAATCAGACACAGGCTCTTATTGATATCCAATGAAGGATTAAAAGGCTCACTTTTTCATCCATCACCTTAAAGAAGCATTGACAAATCCAAACTTCTTAAAAATGGACCCTTATAATACTGGATCTGCCAACAAACCTCCTATGTTAGTCAGAAATGAATATAACATATGGTCAAAGAGGTTGGCACACACTATTTCTCAAACCAACACTGGTTGTTGGAGGTCTGTAGTATTTGGACCTCACAAACCAGTTGTTACTGATCCAGAGGGAAAAACTGAGAGACCAAAAGACCCAAAAGACTACACTGAAGAAGATTTCCAAAAATTTGAGCTAGATGCAAAAGCTTTCTCTATGTTGGCTATGGCTCTCCCAAATGAAATATATGCTGGGCTTTTACATTGTGAAAGTGCCAAAGAGCTGTGGGATTGCCTAAAAGAACAGTTTGCAGGAACTGAAGAGGTGATAGCCAACACCAGAGAAATCCTGGCTCAACAATATGAAAATTTTGCTCACATAGATGGTGAAACTTTAACACAACAGTTTGAAAGATTTTCTTCACTCATCTCTGAGTTAAAAATAAACAATCAGACCTATTCAAATGCATCTATGTTACATAGATTTTTAAGGTCTTTACCTTATAAATGGGAAACTTATTCTATAGTCCTCAGAACAAGTTCAGATTTTAACACCCTGAACCTAACAAGGTTACATGGAAAATTACTAACTTTTGAAAGAGAAATCAATCAAAAGAAAAAGTTACAAGAATCTGGCAAAACTGCTGATGACTATACTCCAGGTAGCACAGCCTTATTAGGACATGACTCACCATCCTGTTCTAATAATTTTGGATCTTTTGGCCACATTGACATAACTGCTGGGATCTCATCAGATGGATCTTTCCCAGCTTATGACAATGAAGACCTAAGTCAAACTGCTGACAACATGTGTTTCATCATGGATGATTTAAAATATTTTAGCAGTGATGACTTAGAAGAAATGGATATTTTGCACCAACTGGCCTTGTTAAGCATTAAAACTAACAAATTTTAAAAAAGGTCAGGAAGGAAATTTCCAGGACTTAACAATTCAACAAAAGTTGGTTTTGACAAATCAAAACTGAGATGTCATAAGTGTCAAAAGTTGGGACACTTTGCTAGAGAGTGTAGAAGCTCTAGCTACAACCAACCCATGTCTGGAAATCAATTTAACCCCTCTTATAATAGGAATAATGGAACTCAAGGGAGTGCTCATTTTGTACAGGCACAAGCTCCACAAGTTCAATATGTGCCACAAGTACAATATGTCCAGATGCCTGCTCAACAACAACAACAGCAGCTGATGCCTCCTTTTCCAACTGCTCAACAACCTGCACAAACTCAACAACCCCCTCAGCAACAAAGCTTATTTACATCAGGGTATGTTGACTGGATCAGTCTTCCTTATGACACATCTGAATGCAGTCAGGATGCAGACAATAAAGTCTATGATGTCAACTGGGGAGAACCTGATAATGGCAGAAAGAACTTTGCCTTAATGGCTTTTGAAGGATATTCTTCCAATTCTGCACTCACTCAGGTATCACATCAATCTCTATTAAAGCTTTGCTCAAAATCTTGCAAAGAATCTTTTGCTTTAATAAGAGAAACAAATGTGCATTTACAAGGCAAATCCAATGATATGGAAAGAAAATACACCCAAATGAAGTGTGATTTAGAAAGAAAAATTGCTTTAAAAAATAAAGAAATTTCTAAATTGACTGATAAATCCATAGAAACCCAAGCACAAATTAAAACAATGATAGACAACCTAGGAAATGTCAGACAAGAGCTTGTTGACACCAAGGTTGATTGTGAAAAATGGGTTGAGTCTTGTAAAGGGTACCAAATGCTGCTTAACAAACAAACTGCAGCAAATGTTAAGTTTGGCATAGGGTATACCCACACTGAATCACCAACAGATTTCACCCACAAAACTGATAATGATGGGAAGAAATTGATTCAAACTTCTGACATGGAGGAATGCACATCCTACCATCAGAACTTTCTCAAAAAGGAAAGTATTGCAGAAGTTAAAACAACTGACAATAAGCCATCAGTAGTTTCAACTACATCAGGAGTTGAGACCCTGAAAACTGCTGATGACCTATTTCAAAATGCTGAGATTGATAGTAAATTGCCTTCCAACTCTCTTGACTTATCTAAAAAGGAGAAGGCAAAAGCATGTGAAATATGTGGTCTGTTTAACCACATAACTGAACTTTGTAGATATAGAAAGGCAAATCAGTTAAATAAGAAAAGACAACAACTGATTGTGGGAAAACAGATAAAACAAAATTTTGAAAATACTTTCTTTCCCAACAAACAACAATCAAACAAAAACCTTTCTCAGAAGAAGTTTTTATCTCAACAAAAGTCTTCTTCTCAAAGTTCATCTTCAGAAGTTACACCTAACTCATCAGTAGTTTCACAAACTACTGAAGTTAAAGATTTGATAAATTTGGTTAAACTTCTAATGACCAATGTTGATGGTGGACACCAAAAAGAACCCACCATTGTTCTTAATGACAAATCCATTGCCAAAAAGACATGGATTTCTAAAATTGGTCCACAACAAGCTGCACCTGTTCTCAAGAGCAAACCCAAACCCAAACCCAAATTGGCTTGGGTTGCCAAATCTAACTAATTTGCTATCTTGTGCAGAGGGTCTCCAGAGGTTTGAATAGCATATGGTATGTTGATAGTGGAGGCTCCATGCACATGACTGGATGCAGATACCTGATAAACAATTTTATCAGTCAAAGAGAAGGATCTGTGTCCTTTGGGAACAATGCTAAGGGATATGTGCTAGGATATGGCAATGTATCCTCAGGCAAAATGCAGTTTGACAAGGTCAATCTGGTTGAAAACCTTGAGTACAACTTGCTGAGTGTCTCACAATTGTGTGACAAAGGATATTCTTCCTTTTTCACCAAGACAGCATGCAAGATCATATCACCAGAAGGCCAGAAGTTGATAGAGAAGATCATTGAAGATCATACTTTGCTGATTGCCAAAAGATGTGGCAATGTCTATGCAGTGGACATTGAAAAAGACAAAGTATTGAACAAAACTGCCTGTTTCTTCTCAAAGGCATCAACTTCAGAAAATGATCTCTGGCACAGGAGACTTGGCCATGTGAACTTTAAAACCATCAATAAAGTCACTAAAATGGGCTTGGTCAGGGGTCTACCTTTGAAGGAATATCAGTGTAAAGAACACTCTGTTTCCTGTCTTAAAGGTAAACAACATAAGTCCTCCTATAAGTCTATTGAAGAATCTAAAACAACTGCATGTCTTCAACTACTCCATATGGACTTATTTGGACCAGTCAAGATTATGAGCCTTGGTAAGAAGAAGTACTGCTTAGTCATCATTGATGACTACTCAAGATTCACATGGGTCTTCTTCTTATATTCCAAGGATGAGGCAGCTGAAATCATCAAGTTCTTCATTCTACAAGTTGAGAAGCAATATTCTCTTTCTGTCAAAGTCATCAGGAGTGACAATAGGACAGAGTTCAGGAACAAAACTCTGGATGAATTCTGTTTGTCTAAAGGGATTGTTAGACAATTCAGCATTCCCAGAACTCCTGAACAAAATGGTGTGGTAGAAAGGAAGAACAGAACTTTAATAGAAGCAGCTAGAACAATGTTAGCTGATTCAGGCCTACCTTTGTATTTTTGGGCTGAAGCAGTCAACACAGCTTGTTATGTTCAGAATAGAGTCGGTATCAACAAGAGACATACCAAGACTGCCTATGAAATTCTTCATGGCATAAAGCCCCTTATCTCCTTCTTCAGGGCTTTTGGATGTCAATGTTTTATCCTCAACATCAAAGACTCTATCTCAAAATTTGCTGCAAAAGTTGATACAGGTTATTTTCTTGGTTATTCTCCTTTGAGAAAAGCTTACAAAGTATTTAATTCAAGAACCAAGATAGTTGAAGAAACACTAAATGTCAAGTTCAATGAATCAAAACACACTCTTATTCCAGCAAATCCTGCTGAATTATTTGATCTTGACAACTTTCATTTCGGACCTGAAAAGATTGTTGAATCATCCAAACCTCCTCAAAATGGTTTTCAAGGATTTGAAGATGATAGTCCTGCACCATGGACTCCAAACACAGTCAGAAGATCAACTTTTAAACCTTTAGAAGTTTCAAAAGCTTCAACTTCAGGAACTGCTGATGAACAACTTGAAAGTACTGATTCAGCTGAACCTAAAACTCCTGAACCTCAAACAACAGCTGAACCAGATATTATCAATCTCAGTGGTTTATTTGATGAAACAGTAGAGCCATCCTCTAGTACAGGTCTACAACAACTGATTGAACACAAGGATCATCCATTGGATCAAATCATGGGTGATATTGCTTCAGGGGTACTTACTAGAAACCAGCTTTCCAACTTTTGCTTTTTCTCAGCATTCATTTCTCAGTTGGAACCAAAGAAATATCAAGAAGCCCTCAAAGACAACAATTGGGTGCAAGCTATGCAAGAAGAGTTGCTTCAATTCAAGAAACAACAGGTTTGGGAAATCTGTCCCTTACCTCCAAACAAGCAACCAATTGGCACAAGATGGGTCTTCAGAAACAAATCAGATGAAGCTGGTATGATCATCAAGAACAAAGTAAGATTAGTGGTACAAGGTTATTCTCAAGAGGAAGGAATTGATTATGATGAAACCTTTGCACCAGTTGCAAGACTTGAAGCTATCAGGTTATTTTTAGCTTATGCAATTTCCAACAACATTAAAGTTTATTAAATGGATGTCAAGAGTGCATTTTTGTATGGAAAAATAAAAGAAGAAGTGTATGTCTGTCAACCTCCAGGGTTTGAGGATCCTTCTCATCCTGACTGGGTTTACAGACTTGACAAAGCTCTTTATGGGCTAAAACAGGCTCCAAGAGCCTGGTATGAAACACTTTCAAACTTTTTGCTTAAGAATCACTTCTCAAGGGGATCCATTGATAAAACTCTTTTCATAAAACATGTTGGAAATCATGTCTTACTTGTTCAAATTTATGTTGATGATATCATATTTGGTTCAACAAACTCAAAACTGTGTGAAGATTTTAAGAAACTCATGCAATCAAAATTTGAAATGAGTACAATGGGAGAATTGCAGTACTTTTTGGGACTGCAAATCAAGCAACAATCAAATGGAACATTTATACATCAATCAAAATATGTTAAAGAATTATTAAACAAATTTTCTTTACAAGACTGTAAATCATGTTCCACTCCCATGACACCAATCACACAAGTTGAACCAGATGATCAAGGGAAACAAATTGATCAAACCATGTATAGATGTATGATAGGTTCTCTTTTGTATTTAACTGCTTCTAGACCAGATATTATGTTCTCAACTTGTGTCTGTGCTAGATACCAATCTGCACCAATAGAATCACACCTAATTGCAGTCAAAAGAATCTTCAGATATCTGAAAGGAACTCCTACTTTAGGAATTTGGTATCCTGCCTCAAGCAATACCAAGTTAACAGCTTTTTCAGATAGTGACTATGCAGGGTGCAAAATGTCAAAAAAATCAACATCTGGTGGTTGTCAATTCTTAGGAAACTGTCTGGTGTCCTGGCAATCAATGAAACAAACATCTGTGGCAACTTCAACAGCTGAAGCTGAATACATTGCTGCTGCAAGCTGTACTTCACAGATACAATGGCTCCAATATCAACTGCTTGATTATGGAATCAAAGAGACCAAGACTCCACTTTTAGTAGACAGCAAATCTGCCATTAGCATCATTCAAAATCCTGTTCAGTTTTCAAAGACTAAACATATTGAAATCAGGTATCATTTCATAAGAGATTGCTATGAAAAAGGCAAGATTGAGGTGAAACATGTCACAACTGCTAATCAAATAGCTGACATTTTCACCAAACCCCTTGATTCAACAACTTTTCAGAGGTTAGTATCCATGCTTGGGATGTTAAATTTGGAAGAAAGTCTGTAAGTGTTTCACTTTTTAGTTCTACACATATTTTATTTTCACTTACACACTTATCTGTCACAAACCTCTGATGAACAAATTTTTGAAAGAGAAACTACTGAAAATTTGAAAAACATTAAAATGGGAAATTTTTAAAATGGAAGTAACTACTGATGATAATCAGAAGTTATTCAAGTGTTTTGAAAGTCATTCTCATCAGCTGTTTCAAACTACTGAAGAGATGACCAAAACCACTGATGAAGAAACCTTCTTCATCAGCAGTTTCATTAAAAAGGGTAAAACAGACATTTCACTCATCAGAATTTTGACCTAGTCGGTTAAAAAATTCTGATAAATACCTTTTTCAAACACTTATCCATTCAAAAAGCAAAATTCCCTCTTTCTCTCTCAAAGCAAAACCAAAACCCCCTCTCTAACCTAAAAATACTGTTCGATCAAAACATCCATGGCTCTCGTTTTAAAACAGTGACACAATCAAAGAGGCTACTTTGAAAAAGATGATGCCTGGTCCCAATATGATGAGATCATTGATCTTATCATCAAATCGCAATATTATGAAGCTTTCACCATTGATCCTCCAATACATGTAGAAACTCTCAATGAGTTCTAGGCTAATACAGAGACGGTGACTGTTAATAATGAAGTGATTTCCCTCAAATCATCCATAAAAGGGAAACTGATGGCCATATCACCAGAAAGTTTAAGCATAAGACTTGGTTTGAAGGATACTGATGCTCCTGAGCACATCTCAAATTCTGATATTCATCTTGCCATGACAGAGTGTGGCTATCAAGGTACTTTGGCACAAGCTACAGTTTATAAGAAATATTTTGATCCAAAATATAAACTGTTATTTCATTATATTATTATGTGCTTGAGTCCTAAAACTGGATCTATTGATCAGATGCCTTCAACTTTTCAACCTATTTTTCATTCAATAATAAATGAAACACCTTTTAAGGCATCAAAACTATTTTTCAATGAGTTGGTTCTACACCATCAAAATGATAAAAAGAAGTTTTTACTGTACCCAAGATTTTTTATGCAGTGCATAATCAAAGAACTTGGTGAGGGAGTACTTGTGGGTGAGTCAACAACTTTAAATCCACTGACTTCACAAGTATTCTCAAGGCACAATAAACCAGCACTTTTGCTAGAAGATGACCAAAGGGAAGAACAACCAATCCCTGAGGAACCCACATCTTCCAAACCCAAAACAAAGAAATCTAAAAAGCCAAAACAGCAAAAACAAAAACCAACCAAACCAAAGAAAAAGACAGTTCAGGAAGTGGAGATCCCTGAAACTGCTGATGTGCAATACGCACTTGATAAGGATGTGGCTGAAACATCCTTTCAGCACACTCCTTCTCCACCTCCAAAAAAAAAAAACCAGTTACAGTCATTTTTCAAAGAAAAAGACTCAAAAAGACTGTAACTACTGACCAATCCTTCCAAACTGCTGACCCTGAACCTGAACAAACTACTGAACACCAACCCCTTACAACTACTGAACCTGAACCCTCACACACAACAATTGAAATAGCCCAACTTCTCTCAGGACTAAAAGGATCCCATCCAACACATGTCACTCCCCCAGCAACACATCAAATAGGGGAGATGCCTTCAGTACTTGACATGGATGTGGACCTTGTTAGCCCAAACCAGGGAGATGAGGATGGACCAGAGTTTATAAGCCCAAACTTAGAAACTCTTGGTACTTTTGAGGCTGCTACTACTCATTTATCAACCAGTGGTGAACCTGAGGACAGTAGTAACATAAATAAGACCTCAAATTTGGCAACTACTGATGAAGGCTTATTGCCTGAAGTAGGAAAACCTCAGTTCCAAGACAAAGAGGTTCATGAGAAGACTAGTTTGGAGCTAGCTCATGATATAACTGATCCTGCTCTCTCTGAGGACACCATCAGGGATTCAGATGATTCCATTAGTTTGGATGATGAATCAAACATTCCACAAAAAGAATTGATGGTTGTTGTTGAAGATCCTGAGTCTAAGGTCTCCAAGCTCAAGAAGCTGGTCACCAAGGATCAGGTTAAAGACCACTTAGCCCAACATTCCCCAAAAGTGGCATCTTCAGAAAAATCTGAAGATCACCCAAAAACACCCTCTTCACAAAAACAACCTACCCAATTCACTGGGCTTTCAAGCATAGACCTGAACCAGCTATGCAGCCCAGATGGTCCCCTGTTTCAGACAATGAAGGAAATCATCACTGCTCAACTCAAGACTTTCACAACTGCTTGGGAGTTAAAAGCAAACAACCAATTTGGGTTGATTAACTCAAGACTTGCAGAGCTGAACAAAAAGATGGATCACACTCAAGATCAGCTTGCAAAATTGTCTGCTGCAATTTCTCACTCTCTAAGGCTTCCAGAAGTGGATGAAGCCAAAAAGGGGGAGAAGATTAAGGAACCAACAACTGAAGTCTCTACTGAAAATCCTGATGCTGAAAAGACTACTCAAAGACCAGGAAAAGAGATCTTTCAGGAGTTCACCTCATCTAAGGCTGCTGAAGAAACTGCTGATCCAATTTCTCAAACTGCTGAAGACAATCCTTCAGTAGTTGTGAAGACTATTAACCCATCAGAAGTTTTATCTTCCAAACCTGTACAAGGACAGTCTTCAAAGGCAATTGAAAGAGAACCAGCTTCTATTCCTAAGCCAACAACAACTTCAACAACTGTTTTGAACCCTACTCCCATTGCCATGTCTAAAGAATTATTGGAGAAGATTTTGAAAGAGGCTCAAAAGAAGGCTAAGGATGACAAAGTTTGGAACAGCCTAGAAGCTAGAGATGATCTGAACTATCAAGAAAAATTGATCAAGTATCAAGAGAAGCTTGATGAACTTGAAGCAGAAGAGAGAGCACTTGAAGCTGCTGCTGAAGAAGACAAAAGAGCACAGCTGATCATATTCATTACAAAGAACTCCAAAGCCAAACAAGTCTCTCTAAAAAGACTCTCTACTGAAGAACTTGTAAGAAGAGCTCAACTATTATCTGATAGGTTGGCAACAGAAAAAGAGAGAAAAGCCAAAAGAGCAGAAATAGTAGAAGAACTTGTAGCAAATGGCTATGGTTCAAAGGCCTCAGTCTCAAAATGGAAAGAACAAACATTGTATGAAACATACAAAAAGTTCAAGGCCAGCAAAGCTGCAGAGCCAGAGAGATTTGAAACTCCTGAAGTCCAACCAACTTCAGTCATTAGGAGATCATCTGGTGCACTAAGAAAGCCAACTGCAAAGAGAAAAGCAGAGGGAGAAGCCACTGTGAAAACTGATTTCAAGATGGTACTCTTGGAAGGGAATCAGTTGGTTCATGGTGACTTTGACGTGGAAGAGAAACCCCTGCTAACACAATTCAGAGATCGTGCTACTTATGCCTATCAACTGCAACCATCTATTCAAGAGAAAACCCATACAAGAGTTGTAACAGAACATCACTTACCCAACATTCCTATCCAAGGTGGTGTTGACTTTCAAGGTAGCCAGGAATCTCACCTGAGAGTCACAGAAATAGAAGATATTCCCCAATCATCCTCAGGTCAACCCCAGGAAACAGGCTTGGTTTCCTATGCCTTTGACTTTGACAGGTCAAAGGTAAATATTATCAAATGGTCATTCACTGATTCTAACTCAGTGTTAGTGACCAGGAGAGATCGTTCAAGTAAGGTCTACAAAAACTCAAAGGAGTTGAGTGTTTTATCTTCAAAAGACCTTCTCACCATTCAACATCTCACACCTGAACAAGGATCTCTCACTGAGCAACAAAGATGTACTCTTACTACCAAGATGACAGCAGAAATCTGGAGGATACTAGAAGAGAGAAAGAATCAACAATAAAGATTGGATAAGGTTTTGGCTTCATCAATCCAGGGGGAGATTGTTGGGACAAAGAGGATTGAAGAAACCACCTTTTGATAACCTTAGTCCAAATCATATTCTGCTTAAGTATAGAAGAAACTGCTGAAGAAGAAATCAGAAGTGCTGAAGAAGAAAAGAGCAAAGTGCTGAAGAGTTAACCATCAGAAGTTCTGAAGTCTAACCAGACACTACACTGAAGAACTACTGAAGACAAACTACTCATCAGCAGTTTGTCACTCATCAGCATTTCGATATCAGAAGCTTCTAACCGACTTAGACTTCAGTAGTTTTAGTATTATATTGTTTTGTTAAAGTCTTGATTCAAGTTTCAATGTACAGCCTGTTGTAAACATTATCCCTAAGCATAATATCTTAGGTAAATATCTTAGATTACTTCAGACAACAGTTATGTATGTTGGTCTATAAATAGATGAGTTTATTCATCTATTTTACACATGTGATTTACTTTGAATTAATTGAAAACCTTCAAGGCCTTTTAACTTATAATCCATTTCACATCTGAGAATCATAAACTGCATTTACTGCTTTATACTTGAACTGTTTATTGTTTCTCATTAACTGCTCAGTTAAGGGGGAGTAATAACTCCTCTTAAAAGTGATCTTTTAACCTTAGAACACTTATTATTCCGCTGCTCAATAACTCTTAACTAAATCTGTAAACACATAAGTGTTAACTAAAGAGGCCACTGATCCAACAATTGGAATGATTTAGAGTTTAATCGTGAGTAGGAATGGCGGTTACTGATCTTGGAGACACGATTGGAACTAAAACCGTCACCGCTGTGATATGAGTCAAAATAATATAGAAAGGTAGTTAGTAGTTAGTTGGTAGTTAAGGGCATAATGGTCTTTTAGCTTAGGAAGTCAGGGATAGAATAGTCATTTCAAGTCTTGTATTGTTGACTATAAATAAGTCAAGTAGTTGTAACAGATGGGCAGTCATGATAATAAACAGATTTACTCCTAATCTCTATCTTCCACTCCTCTCTTCTCATCTTCTTCAACTAACTATCTCCATAACTAACTATCTTCCATAGCTTCTTCTTCCTTTGAAGCTATCAAGAGTTAGTGTATTTGACCATTCTTATTGCAATCTCAAATACAGATCATATCAATGGTATCAGAGCCTGTCCTCCTCGGCTCAATCGAAACCCACCATTAACAGCTTCATCTTCGTTAATTTTCACCTATCTTCGGTCAAACTTTTTGCTTCCTTCTTCAATTCATTTCCTGTGATATTCACCACTGTTATCCGCCATTAATACAGCTTAGTTTTCGTTTTTCTTCTACTATCATCAGCCAATTTTCTTGTTTTTCATTTTCTTTCATTCTCTGTTCTTAATTTTCTGTTTTCTGTTTTCATTCTCTGTTTCACTTCTGTTTTGTTCTGTTTCTTTTCTGTTTTGATTCGGATCTTCATCTATTAATCGGATATGGAGATAGGTTACCATGAGATTGACATTATCAATCATCACCTAGACCAATTACAATCTATATGGGATAAGTATGAGCAAAGATTTTCCGAAATCTTGAAACAAAGTTGCTCTTCAAAATTCTCAAACGATGAACCTGTTCGCCAGGTGTTTGATGAAATGCCTAAACCGTTTACATATGAAATGCAACAAAAAGACGTCAACAATAGTTCTTGGTCAGAATTTGAAGAAATCTCATCAGTGGATGATGATTTGAAAAACGAAGAACAAAAAGTTGAAATAAATCAAGATCAAAAGAAAATTGAGATGAATTCAAAAATTCAAAAGAAAACAAGGGTGAATGCAACAAAAGAATTTGGATTATGGAAGGTTAAGAAGAAACGATATAGCTATGCAACTTTTAAAGATAAAGATGCATATGATGTGGAATACATTGGTGATGTGTTTTTTACAAACACATTAGTCACTCGTTGGAAAAAAGAAAGAAAGAAAAAGTGGGACAAAAAGAATCGAGCAGGATTACAAGATCGTGATCGAGCAAAGATGAAATCAGATAGTTTGAAAGGCTCATATTCAGTTTTTATGATCAAAATAAAGTCTGCTCAAGAAGAAACGACTACTGTCCAAGCGAATGACTCTAGCATACTTAATGACAATAAAAATGGTGTTCAAGATTCTGACATCAGCAATTCACTTTGCAAGAATAATGATGCTCTAGTTGGCAACAATGAGGACATAAAGGATAAAACAGACAGGCCTTCCATCCAAGAATCTGCTCAAGATGTTAGTACCCAAACATCTGATGTGAATACGACAGCTATCGAAGAGGATTCCATGGAAGACATGTATGATGATGGAGGTGATGATGATAGCGAGGGAGTTTATACAGATCACGGAGGTGGTGAAGATGAAGATTCTTCTTTTATGGGTCAGGATTTTTCCTCTGATAATAAAAAAGAGAAGGGCACAGAATTATATGTTGGACAACTAGACAAGAATGCAGTTGAAGAGGATCTTGTTAACATCTTTCAACAGTTTGGGGAGCTACAATCAACTAGAATAGTGAGGAAACCAACCTCAAATAAGAGCAGAGGTTTTGCATTCGTTAGGTTTGCATCTGTTGATCAAGCAAAACGTGCTCTTTTTGAGTTGAAAGATGGATTTGAGGTGAGGAGAAAGCGTGTAGTGGTACATACAAGGCATAAATGGAAAGAAAAACAATTGTTACTCCATATGATCACAAGTGCTAAGGTTGTTTACTTGATTACTTGCTTTATTGCTGTTGGAATTTACAAGTGGCATAGATGGAAATTTAAATTGATGGAGGAAGACAGAGCTTGGTCTTTGACAAATGCTACATTGATGCTTAGTAGAATCTAGTTTAATGGATACAAGAAGGTTTAGCTGCTGTTATAAGTTTACTGCATTATGGTTAAGGCATGATGGTTGGAAGGTTACTTAGATATAAAAGATCATTGTTATCATCCTCATTGTTCATTGTTTCCTTTGATCCTTGGGGTCAAGGATCTCTTCAAGAGGAGGGTATTGATATGAGTCAAAATAATATAGAAAGGTAGTTAGTAGTTAGTTGGTAGTTAAGGGCATAATGGTCTTTTAGCTTAGGAAGTCAGGGATAGAATAGTCATTTCAAGTCTTGTATTCTTGACTATAAATAAGTCAAGTAGTTGTAACAGATGGGCAGTCATGATAATAAACAGATTTACTCCTAATCTCTATCTACCAATCCTCTCTTCTCATCTTCTTCAACTAACTATCTCCATAACTAACTATCTTCCATAGCTTCTTCTTCCTTTGAAGCTATCAAGAGTTAGTGTATTTGACCATTGTTATTGCAATCTCAAATACAGATCATATCACGCTGCTAGGGTTTAATCCCTACCGACGATGCTCGAATCCACCTCACACAACTACAAATTTGTCAAATTCATATCATTCAGCATCATAAATAAACACACGATAGATATCACAATGCATTATAGAACAAACTTACCGCTGTCACCGAACAAAAGGAGCTTAACAGGTAACCATAATCTAATCCTTCTCTTTCTGGAGGAGCGGCCATTAAGAGGGTGTTTGGGATTGAGTTTGGAGATGTAAAAGTGCTTTTGGCCAAAAGTGCTTATTGACTTATGGATTTTTGAAAAGGAGTTTCTGAAAAAGTGTTTGGATTAGCTTTTGTGATGGGAAAAGTCAAAAGTCATTAAGTTGTTTTTAAAAGGTGTTTGGCTTTGCTTATTAGTGTAAAATGACTAAAAAGGACATTTTTGTTATAATATAACAAGAATTAACACAGGATAATAGCTAAAACTTTAGAACTTTAGTAAGATTTATAAGATGAGGAAGTAGGGAGATGTATAACATATGGAAGTTAATACAATGAGGTGTGTCTTATCGTCACCTTTGAGCTAGTATTTATATTACAAAGGATATAAAATTTTGTGAGACAAAGTTCCATTATTGATAGACAAAGTATGTTGGGAGACAATGTGCCATTATTGGTTTGACAAAGGTGTCATCCATAATTTAGTTTCATAACACTCCTCCTTGGATGACACTTTGCAAACTTCGGGATCTTGAAGTACTGCCTCATTAAAAACCTTGCTAAAGAAAAACCCAATGGAAAAAAACCTTAGCTAAAGGAAAAAGAGTGCAGTTTGTGGCTCCCCCTGAAGTTGCAATTTCTAAGGCATTACATTCTGCGTACATGACGCATGCCAATGTCATGAACGTGTTTCTTGAAAGTTCCTGTAGGGAGTGTCTTTGTGAAAAGATCAGCTGAATTGTTGCTGGATTGAACATATCTCATCTGAACCTAATTGTCTTTAATAAGGTCTCGAGTGTATGCAAAGAATCTTGGTGGTATATGTTTTGTTCTGTCACTTTTGATATACCCTTCTTTCATCTGCGAGACACAAGCTGCATTATCTTCGTAGATAGGAGTCGGACTTCGATCTTTCTCTAGTCCGCAAGATGTCAATATGTGTTGTGACATAGATCTTAGCCATATACATTCTCTTGAAGCTTCATGTAGTGCAATAACTTCAGCTTGATTTGAGGATGTTGCAACAAGTGTTTGTTTCTGAGAACGCCATGAAATCGCAGTTCCTCCATTCATAAATATGTATCCAGTTTGAGATTTTGCTTTATGGGGATCGGATAAATAACTTGCATCTGCATAACCAACTAACCCTACTTTTGAATCGTTAGCATAAAACAAGCCTAAATCAACTGTACCCCGAAGGTATCGGAAAATATGTTTAATCCCATTCCAGTGCCTTTTAGTGGGAGCTGAACTAAATCTTGCTAACAAATTAACTGCAAAAGAAATGTCAGGTCTTGTACAGTTAGTAAGATACATAAGAGCTCCAATTGCACTGAGGTATGGTGTCTCTTGACCAAGAATCTCTTCATCATCTTCGCATGGGCGAAATGGATCATTGTCAACATTGAGTGATCTAACAACCATCGGGGTGCTTAAAGGATTTGCTTTATCCATGTTAAAGCGCTTTAAGAGTTTTTCTGTATAAGTTGATTGATGCATAAGTATTCCATTATTCATGTGCTCTATCTGTAAACCGAGACAATATTTTGTTTTTCCAAGGTCTTTCATTTCAAACTCTTTCTTTAAAAGACCAATTGCTTCATGAATTTCTTTGCGTGTCCCAATTATATTTAAATCATCAACATATACAGCTATGATCACATACCCTGATGTAGTCTTTTTAATAAAGACGCATGGACATATAAGATTATTTATGTAACCTTTACTCACAAGGTACTCACTCAAACGATTGTACCACATCCGTCCAGATTGTTTCAACCCATATAAAGATCTTTGTAATTTGATGGAATACATTTCTTTGGGTTTTGAACTTAATGCTTCGGGCATTTTAAATCCATCAGGAATTTTCATATAGATATCAGTATCAAGTGATCCATATAAGTAAGCTGTAACAACATCCATAAGGCGCATTTCTAAATTTTTAGAAACTGCTAAGCTGATTAAATACCTAAACATAATAGCATCCATAATAGGAGAATACGTTTCTTCATAATCAATTCCCGGTCTTTGAGAAAAACCTTGAGCTACAAGTCTAGCTTTATATCTTGTAACTTCATTTTTTCTCATTTCGTTTTTGTACAAAAACCCATTTATACCCCACAGGCTTTATGACATTAGGTGTAATAACAATAGGTCCAAACACCTTGCGTTTGTTAAGTGAATCTAACTCAGCTTGCATAGCACCTTTCCATTTATCCCAGTCATGTCTATTTTGACAATCAATGACGGATTTTGGTTCGGGATCATCATCTCCACTCATGATGTCACTTGCTACAGAGTAAGAAAATATCTCATCAATATTTTCCATTTCATATCGGTTCCATAAGATATGTGTATGACCATAGTTGATTGACATCTCTTGATTAGTATCATTCCTCTCTTCCTCATGAGAGGTTTTGGTATTCGTTGTTTCATAATGATCATTATCTTTATGGTCAATTTCCTTTTCATGTCCTTTTCTTTTTCGAGGATTTTTATCCTTTGAACCAATTGGCCTTCCACGTTTCAAAAGTTTCTGAGATTCATGAGCCATCTCATTATCTATTTGCTTATTTGGAATCTCAACTCGAGTTGGAGCATTAGCAGCTGGTATATGAGATTTAGTAACTCTACTTGTATCAGTAAATGCATCAGGCAATTGATTTGCAGTTTGTTGCAGATGTATTATCTTTTGAACCTCTGTCTCACATTGTTTTGTTTTTGGATCAAGATGAGACAATGAAGGCACACACCATGAGACATCACTTTCTTGTTTTTTTCTTTTCTCCCCCTAATGCCGTGAATATTGTCTCGTTAAACCGACAATCAGCAAAACGTGCTGTAAATACATCACCTGTTAAAGGTTCAAGATATCTAATAATGGAGGCTGTTTCATATCCAACATATATTCCCAACCTTCTTTGGGGACCCATTTTTGTGCGTTGTGGTGGTGTAATAGGTACATACACTGCACACCCAAAAATTCTAAGATGAGAAATGTCTGGCTCATGGCCAGAAGCAAGTTGTAGGGGAGAGTATTTATGATTTGCCCTTGGTCTTACATGAATTAATGAGTCGGCATGTAAAATTGCATGCCCCCAAACAGACACAGGAAGTTTCGTTCTCATTATTAGTGGTCTAGCTATTAGTTGTAGACGTTTGATCAATGATTTAGCTAAACCATTTTGTGTGTGTATATGAGCAACAGGGTGTTCGACAATAATTCCTACAGCCATGCAATAATCGTTGAAAGCATGTGATGTAAATTCACCCGCATTATCAAGTCTCACCCTTTTAATGGTATAATCAGGAAAATGTGCTCGTAATTTGATTATTTGAGCAAGAAATTTTGCAAATGCAACATTACGAGTTGATAGTAAAGACACATGAGACCATCTGCTAGATGCGCTATCAAGACCATGAAGTATCTAAACGGTCCACATGGTGGATGAATTGGTCCACATGTATCTCCTTGAATTCTTTCAAGAAACATTGGTGATTCCTTTTCAACCTTTAAGGGTGAAGGTCATGTGATTAGTTTTCCAAGTGAGCAAGATGTGCATAGGGGCATTTTATCTGATTGTGGGATCTTTTGATATTTCAATGGATGTCCGTGAGTGTTTTCAATTATTCTTTTCATCATTGTAGATCCTGGATGACCCAATCTATCATGCCATAAGTTAAGTGCCTCAAGATCACAAGGACTTTCCTTAACTGCCATATGTGCCCCAGGCACATTAATGTATGTATAATGCAAACCAGATGGGAGCATGGGCAGTTTTTCTAATTCGTGACCTTTGCTCATGATGTGCAAATATTTTTCATCATCAACAGTCCTTGACTGAGTATCATATCCATTATGATATATGCTTTTGAAACTTAACAAGTTTCTCATTGATTTGGGGGGAAAATAAAGCATTTTCAATCAAAAGCTTTGTACCATTTGGTAATACTAATTTGCTTTTTCTACACCTTCTATCAAATCCGTAGGACCAGATATTGTATTAATGGTTCCTTTTGTTGAGTTCAATTCATAAAAATATTTCTTCCATTTAAGTATAGTGTGTGTGGCTCCACTATACGCTACACATATATCTGCATCATTTGTTTGACCTTGTGCTCCAGTTGTATTCATTTTAATCTTGAAAATATGAAGAAAAATAATAAGCTTATTAAGAAGACTTTACGAAATTTTCAATAAGAAGTTCATTTATTAGTTAAAAACATTACATGCAAAGGAAAGACAATAAAACATAATAAAGATAGTCATAACAAGGGAAATACATAATTGCATATAGTTATTATGATCTAGTAACGTTTGTTTTCAGAGTTCCATGTCATTATTAAAGTCTGCGGCGTTCAACTCAACATTGTCATCAAAGTTATCAACATGGTTAACTTCCTTCTCTTTTCTTTTGATAGAGGCTTGGTATAGTTCACATAAATGTGATGGTGTACGACAAGCCTTTGACCAGTGGTTTGTGCTTCCACATCTAAAACAGGAAGTGCCATTGTTTTCGGACCTACCAGCTTCATTCCTTTTGTTATACTGGTTGGAATTGTTATTTTGTGGTGCGTGGTAATGAGTATTTCTTTGATTTTGGCCACGTCCACGACCACGACCGCGGCCACGTCCACGGCCATAAGAATTACCTTGGTAATTATTATTGCCTTTGAAAGGATGGTTGCGACCATTAAAACAACTTTTATTAGAACGGCCTCGGCCACGGCCTTTTCCCCATTGTCTTCCAGAGTCTTTATTTTCATTGATAATAGCATTTGCTTCTGGAACTGCTAGTGATCCCGTGGGACGAGCTTGATGATTTTTCATTAATAGCTCGTTATTTTTTTCTGCTACGAGGAGAAATGAACTTAGATCAGAATATCTTCTAAAATTTAGCAACCGATATTGTTGTTGCAAGTTTATATTCGATGCATGAAATGTGGAGAAAGTTTTCTCCAGCATGTCTTCCTCGGTAACAGTTTGCCCACAGAATCAGAGCGTTGAGCATATTCTAAACGAAGCAGATGTATACTCATTAACTTTTTTAAAATCTTGGAACCGAAGATTGTTCCATTCATCTCTAGCAGTTGGAAGTAAAACTTCCCTTTGATGATCAAATCTGCTTTTTAATTCTTTCCATAAAACGTATGGATCATCACAATTTGAATATTCAAATTGTAGTACCTCATCAATGTGTTTGTGAAGGAAGACATCAGCTTTTGCTTTGTCTTGTTCGGTGCAACTATTTCCTTTCGTTATCGTTTCCAAAAAACCCATTGATTTTAGATGTCGCTTAACATGTGCCGTCCATGTCATATAATTGTCTCCGGAGATATTAAGAGCCGGAAATTCTATTTTCGCGATGTTTGCCATTTTATTGCTAAACACAAATAAGATAAATATTAGGATCTACTTACTTATATAAACTGAGATAAAGTACACTGGTAGAGCTACAAATAAGTAAACGAATAAGAAAAGATTAAAATTTTCAGGTGGGAGATTAGCAATTAAAAACGGAAGCACTATCAACATTATGGCGGCCAACACCAAAACTGGGTGAATCATCTTTGAGAAATTATCTTGTGCAATCTTGAGAAAGAGAGTGTTTATTTTTTAGTGAAAAACAAGATTGATAATTGGTAATTTATAGAGGTAAATTATACCCGTTTTATAACGGTCATATTACCGTTTATAACCGTTATACAACAGTTATATATATGTATTTGTAAATAGATAATTAGTGAGGTATTAAATAAAACTTATTTCATAATACATAAGATTAGTGTGCACAATAATAAGAACAAAAATGTTAGTACACATAAATAAACGTAAGCTTTAAATGAAATGTTAGCGTGCATATATAAATAAAGGTTAGTTGCGATAAAAGTAAAAGTTAGATGCATAATTAAAAGTTAGATGCGTAAATAAAGGTTAGATGCGTAAATAAAAGTTAGAGTGTTAGTAGTCCCATAGTTATCAAATGTCCATTATAAATTGTTTCTATAATTAGTCCCTTATTTTTTTTCAATGTATATTAGAAAATTAATGAAGTGCTTACAGTGCTTATAATGGATGTCTTTGTGCTTAAGGCCTTTCTTGATTAGGATGTTAGCGACTCGTGCTGATAACGTGTTATAATATAACAAGAATTAACACAGGATAATAGCTAAAACTTTAGAACTTTAGTAAGATTTATAAGATGAGGAAGTAGGGAGACATATAACATATGGAAGTTTATACAATGAGGTGTGTCTTATCATCACCTTTGAGCTAGTATTTATATTATAAAGGATATAAACTTTTGTGAGAGAAAGTTCTATTATTGCTAGACAAAGTATGTTGGGAGACAATGTGCCATTATTGGTTTGACAAAGGTGTCATCCATAATTTAGTTTCATAACAATTTCTTATATATTTACTACTTTTACTTGCAATCATATATGCTTAACATTTTTTTTCTTTCAAAAATTCACTTTAAACAGAAAAATAAAATTAGAAAATATATAGTGAAAATTTCTTTTACAAATTTTATAATTTCTTAATTAGACGATAATAGTTTTAGGTTCATGCAAACAACAAATACTCCACTAAAAATACCAAATAATGTCATTGTACATTCAACGCCGCAATTCCATTATATCTTGTGCAATAATATCTCGTACCGCTGCCATATGCATACTGTCATTATTTGTACGACGTGTACTTGGACCTTCTTCGTGAACTTCATTACTAGTATGACCTTCTGTGGGATTATATATTAGCAGGTAAGTACTCAGTCAAGTGCGCACCCAAGTACTCAACACCTGACTGAGCACATGGGTTAGTACGCAGGCCCTTGGTCAATTGGTACACGAGATCACAAGTGCGCAGGGCAAACATGACTCGGGCATGGTAACCACTAGTCAAGAGAGTCAAGTCTGCGTACTAGCCAAGTACGCAGACACTTAAACTTTCGTTTAAGATTTAAATGCGCAGCACAAGTGCGCAGTGATTTTAGGGTTTCAAGGTTTTGAATATATGAAACAAGTGCGCAGATTTCTTTAAACTAGTACGCAATCTTCAAGAAATAAGTGCGCAATATTCAAAAACCCCAAAAACCAAAACAGATTACTCCCAAATCTGAAGATTAGTCCCTGTAAATACAACAATCAAACCATTAGCCCACAATCTACCTTAAATATAAACGAAAAACTAAGGACGGAGAAGAAGATGGGATTAGCAGGTGATATAAGGTGGTTAATGGTGGTTAATGGAGAAGAAGAAGGCTGTTGATGACGATGATGAACTTTTTAGAAGAATTAGGGTTTTTGATTTTAAGATAAAAGTAAAAAAGATTTTTACTGTGTGTTATATATAAAACAGGTTTGGGCTTGCGCACTTGGCTTAAGTGCGCTAGGCCCAATATCCCAGTTAAGTGCGCAAGGCCCAGAATAAATAAAACAAGCTTAAACCAAAGATCAGGGATTGGAGATCAGCCGTTTCTCACCTTTTGCATCAAGATCATACTAACCATACCTGCCAGATCACATTTCAACTTTCTGTTGGATAGCTGCTGCTCAAGAAAAACTATCGGTATGTTTGTCCACTTAAATCCATGCCTCTCATCTTTCAACATACGTTTTGTGATGAGCTTTATCATGTTTTGGTAATATTGACGAAAAGTTAGTGGACCCCACTTGTGCTAGGTGTAAGCCTACCAATCCTCAAGGTTTATTGAGATATAATGATGAGAGCTACAGGTCTATGTTTCCATAAGCAGAGAAGATGATCATTATGTCAATCAGATGATGAGAGCTTCAGGTCTATGTTCCCATAAGCGGAGAAGATGATCATCTGATTGCTTTTTGAGCTATCTATATGTTTGCACGTCACTAACATTGCGTGTCTTTTGTTGCTCATTTGTTTGAATAGCCCCGCATTGTGTGACACCCGGCAATTTCCGGTAACTAACTTTTGAAAACTTAGTAAGTCTACCTTAGCGAGTCGCGCATACGTTACACATAACAAGGTCAGTCGAGTCGAGTCGCACACCATTGGGGTTTTAACATACGCAAGTCTCGAGTCCCGGGAATTGGTGAACGAGTGTGAACGTGTTTACTTTCATGTATTATGTGTTTATAATCATTATGTGACTTGTCGGTATGTGAAAACGTGTTAACATATGTTAAAACGGAGTTTAACGCGCCAAATGCACAACATCAGACCCTGAAGGCGATTAGGATGACCTAATTGCCTTCATGAGGGTGATTAGCCTGATATTATAGGCGATTGGGGCTTGTTATAGGCGATTATGGGGCTAATCGCCTATAGTGAAGGCGATTAGCAGCCCTAATCGCCTGATCTGCATAATCGCCTATAAGGTACCTGACGACTAGAAACGCCTATAAATACCACCCTTGACCTCCAAAACACCATTTATGCAACCCTAGCCGTCCCATAACCTATCTCAACCCACAAACACCCTCTGGAACCTATTTTTACATCAAAACAACCATTTCCAAGCTTATTCCATCATCTCCTCTTAAATCCAAGGTGTGTTCTTAAAACCCAAACCTTTAAATGATTATATTTTACTCCCTAAACGTCCAGACCTGACTTATAAATGTTTTTGTCTTTGAAAATCCATTTAAAACCGTTTTTAAACAAACCCACACCTTTACATGTGTTATATGTGTTATTTGTGTTTAAAGGTAGGATTTTTAGGATTGAATCATGATTGTTTTTGTGTTGTTATGATGTTTATGGCTGTTACAAGTTAGTAGGATGATGTTCTAGGAGTTTGAATGGTTTTGGTTGTGTATTGTTGATACTTGATGTTTTGACCCATTTGAAAGATTATGAATGATTAAGGATGATATGAGGTATGTTGTTGATTGTTTGATGTTAGGGTTTGCTCTAGGATGAAGTTAGAACAGTAGGATGCTATTGGACAATGTGGTTATGTGATTAAATCTGGATATTTGCTATTTAGGGCAAGTTCTTGTATGTTGATGTGATGTTTACATGTTAAGTTACTATTTTGGGAAAACGCTCGCATTCGGGACTGTTAGAATGATGAAAACTTAGGGGTTTTGCTTGAAATATGTTTGTTAATGTGTTAGGATTGTTATGGGGTGTTTTCACACGTTTCGGATCTGATTTGGAGGGTTAAACGCGCGAAAAACCATATCAGCTGTGCTATAGGCGATTGGGGATCCTAATCGCCTATGCTATAGGCGATTGGGAGCCCAATCGCCTGAATAGAGGGCCTAATCGTGTATATATAGGCGATTGGGATCATAATTGCCTTCATTTCATGCAATTGTGATCCTAATTGCCTTCATTTCATGCAATTGTGATCCTAATCACTAGTTAAGCCCTGAATTGCATACCTTATGACCATAATCGCCTGAAATGCATGTGGATAGCCCTAATCGCATATAATAGGGGGCGATTAGCCTCTGTAATTGCCTGTTGACCATCCCTAATCACATGTTGACTTTCCTAATTGCACGCTAAGTTCCTAATCGCGTGTAATTGTAAGACCCGAAATTTTTTTTTTTACATAATAGTAAACGAACCAAAACACCATTATATAAACATGATAAAAGTATTTGTCCAACAACTACCATTAACTACCACATTGGTTTGTCTACCAAAAACATTGTCCAAATTAGCTACCATGTAAATCTTTGACCCGTTTTCAAAACATGTACATTACACATCAACAACTATTTATATGACTCAAAGATTCTAGTTTTAACATGGTACCCAACCCAAAAGAAACTTGAGCGTGCATACTACATCCTTGCTTGAGACTTGATCTTCATTCATGTGCTTTACCTATTCAAAACAACAAGAAACTATTAGTAGGCATAATCACCATCATCACTTGTCCAAGGTAATTGAACATTCCATGGAGTCATGATAATGTCCATACTTCTACCATTAACCCATAAAGAGTATTACTACTATTTTGACCATTAAGGTCAATTCTACCACTTTAACCCATAAAGGGTATTTCTACCACTTGACCCATTAAGGTCATTCTACCACTTTAACCCATAAGGGTATTTCTACTATTTTGACCTATTATGGTCAATTCTACCACTTTAACCCACAAAGGGTATTTCTACTATTTTGACCCATTATGGTCAATTCTACCACTTTAACCCACAAAGGGTATTTCTACTATTTTGACCCATTAAGGTCAATTCTACCACTTTAACCCACAAAGGGTATTTCTACCACTTGACCCATTAAGGTCATTCTACCACTTTAACCCACCAAAGGGTATTTCTACTAATTTGACCCATAAAGGTCAATTCTACTACTTTAACCCATAAGGGTGTTTCTACCACTTCAACATACAACAACGCATATGTAAATATCAAACAATAAGGTAGTGGGTTATTAGTTGGTGGAAACCAACTTACCTTTGTTGTGTGCACCTTGCTCCTTATGATCGCTCGTACCTTCCACCTTCACACCTACATAGTGAAGGAAATTCATACTTAGCTTCTATTACTTACCCTTTACCAATCTTGGTTCAAGGTAAACAAACTAGCATAACCACACAACTACAACTTCTACAATCATATTCATCATGCAATTTTCACAATTTCACCTATTCTAAGATACTAGGCATTTCATCATACAATTGGTGTACATACCCATACATTCAAGTGGTCATACCATTTCATAACACAATATCCCCAATTCTATATTTATATTTATAATCTACCCTTCTATTTAACACAATAGTAAATCACATAGAACTTTCTTGGTGTTGAGGTCCTGTTGACTTTTAAAAGTCAACATAGAACCTTCATCCCAACACCCATTTAACCCTTTTTACAATTCAGCCCTAAAACAAGAATGTAACATGTTATCTCCTTAAATTTACACTACCACACATAGTAAACATGCTCTCCTATCCACAACAAGTAATTAACACAACATAATCATACAATCCATCCTACTACTTTTAACTTCACCAAAATTAACTCTACAAGTTACCAACATGATGAATAACACAAAAGGGTTAACAATTCAAGGACATGCAAGGAATGTGGGGTGAAATCTTACTTCAATTTTAGCAAGAAGTGGGTGAAATGGGGCTCCTTGTGGGTGTCGCCCCTCTTCTTCTTTTCTCCTGACCACTTTCTTTTGCTTTGACCACTATCCCCTAATTCCTTTGTTAGTCCTTATGAATTGTTATTTTCATTAACCCACATTAACCCTTCAAGATTAGTGCTATATCATGTTTGGCCCCTCTCTACTTTTAATTAAATTCTTACTATTTTACCCGAAGTAATTAGCTTGGTAATATTTATGTTTAATGAATGTACAACTATCTATGCACCACTTACAACTAGGAGTACACCTTTTATACATACATATGTATACGTATACACATATACATACATGGATAGGTTTATATATAATTCCCAACATACTATCATTACTTAACATTTTTGGGGTGTTACAATAATGCTGTTATAAGTGTATTTTGGCATTCCGAAACCCGATTTGACACCTAGGAACATGATAGGAACCCCGTGACATGCCTAGTAACATAGTAGCACGTGTTTGGACTTGTATGTACGTTATTTGACCTATGTGTTAGAATCGTTGAACTTTAACGCATGTTAAGTACTAAATTGCATGATTTGTGAATGTTTGTGTATGGGATGAACACGTGGAACGCCGGGTCACCAATGGGATGTCGAGTCTTGTCTTACGTAGTCTGGTTGTCGGTCAAACACGTTTTTCAAAACACATCATGGTCATGGACTGGACTTAGGGACTAATGAACCCTGCGGGTTATTAGTCTAACTTAACACATATCTTATGATAGGTCGCTACTAGTTGGGGCTATCATATCTTACAGACGGTTTACTCATATCACATATACGGTTTACTCATAAACGGAATACGCAACCTAAGGTGAGTTCACGGCCCCACATTTTACGGTTTTTGTTTTCGGGGGAGAAACATGCTTAAAACTCCTTTATGACTTATGGCTTATTTTCGTCTTAAACTCTTTTGTAACTCATTACTCTTTATCACGTTATACTATGGCTTACTTATTGTACTATACAGTTCATCAAAAAGTCCCTTAGAAACCACTAACATGGGTATATGGCGGGGAAATATGGATAGCGCTATTGGGAACTGACAAACCCCACTCGACGGTAGGACCGGGCGGGTGCATATTGTCTCTAATAAAACAAGGTCTACCAGTGATGACGGTAGCCCATAGGAAACTAAGGGTCACTACATGGCTTAGTCAGCAATGGTTTCACCCGTATGAGTATCTTATTCTGCGCCTAGCTAGCGTTCTTACAAGCATAGTAGTAACTGTGATGGTAACGGTTTTCGAAGGATCACTTTAAACGTTTAAATAAAACCTGTGAACTCACCAGCATTATATGTTGACTCTTTTAGCATGTTTTCTCAGGTCGCTTAGGTAGCAGCTGTCAGATAGGCGCACGGAGTCGCACAGGAGTCGTCTCGCGTCTAGGGTCTCAGTTGCATGTTTTGAAGTTATCAACTTTTGAACTTATGTTTTATCTCTGCATGACTTTTGTAAACTTTAAATGCTTCCGCACTGTTGAATGTTGGTTTTTAATCTTATGCATGGTTTTTGTTACGTATGTTTTACATTTAGACGTCGTTTATTGTGACCGTTGACTTGGATCCTGGTATGTCACACGCCTCGCGGTAGAACTCCGCAGGTGGAAATTTGAGGGTGTGACACATTGGTAGCTTGCACACTTAGGTGTATTTTGATTACTTATGCACAAAATTTTCTGTGTCTTTTGATCTCTCAACCTGTGTATGACCGGACTCAGCTTGTGCAGACCTAAAACACAGTGGGAATCCACCTTTCCGTGTAGATCTATTCAGTTTATCACCTTTAGTAGTTTACTTGATTCCAGGCTGAATCTACCGACATGTCGTTGCTTGAAACCGCAACATCCTCTGGGTCCTATTCACATGCTGACAAAATATGATTAGTCCCTATCATTTCTTGATTTTTGAAAAATTTTGAAATTTTGCATTAGGGATCTACCGGTTTTATTTGAAAAATTTTGAAATTTTGCATTAGGGATCTACCGGTTTTATTTCTCCCCCAAAAATCTTTATTTTACTGAAAATAAGATTTTTCTATAATCTATACACAAGGTTTTTTTTTTTTGAATAATAATAAAGGACAGTCAAACAATCATTCAAAATTTATCATTTCCAGCCATGTTACCAACTGGCGGAACCGGGTTTTGTCAAAAGCTTTTGTAAAGATATCTGCCTTTTGATCAGCAGTATCTATTGGCAGCACCTGTATATACCCTTTGTCGTGTGCATCGCGAATTGAATTAATCCGAATTTCTATATGTTTAGTTTTAGAATGATCAATTGGATTCTTCACGATGTCACGACAAGCATCATTTTCAATATAGATAGGGGTTCTCATGACATTCAAACCGTAATCCAACAGCTGATTTTGAATCCACAACACTTGACAACAACAATTGGAGGCGGCTGTGTACTCAGCCTGAGCAGTGGAGATAGACATTGTTGTCTGCTTCTTGCTCTGCCAAGACACAAGCCTGTTTCCCAGAAATTGACAGCCACCAGAAACAGATTTTCTGTCAATCCTGCAACCTGCATGATCACTATCAGAGTACGCAATTAGATCAAAATTATCACTCTTAGGATACCATAAACCAAGTTTTGGTGTTCCTTTGAGGTAGCGGAAGATTCTTTTTACTGCAGTTTCATTAGATTGCTTGGGATTTGACTGAAAGCGAGCACAGCATCCAACTGCCCACATGATATCTGGTCTGCTGGCTGTGAGATACATCAAGGATCCAATCATTGAACGATATGTGTGAGGGTTCACAGTAGGGCCTTGAAGATCTGGTACAAGTGTTGTTTGAACAGCAAAAGGAGTGTTGGATGGCTTGCAGTCAGACAGGTTGTACTTTGCCAAAATGTCTCTTGTATACTTTGCTTGGTGAATGAGAATGCCGTCTTCTTTCTGCTGAACATCAAGACCTAAGAAAAATGACAGTTCTCCCATCATGCTCATTTCAAACTGAGACTTCATAATGCTTTCGAATTCCCTGCATAGATTTTCGTCAGTTGAACCAAAGATAATATCATCAACATATATTTGAACAAGAATAGAGTGTTTGTTGACTTCTTTGGTGAACAAGGTCATGTCAATCTTCCCTCTCGTGTATCCGTTTTGCAGCAGATATGAGGACAAGGTCTCATACCAAGCTCTAGGAGCTTGATGGAGACCGTAGAGAGCCTTGTCTAACTTGTAGTATTTGTTGGGATGATGAGGATCCTCAAATCCCGGTGGTTGACATACGTATACTTCTTCCTTGATCTTCCCGTATAAGAAAGCACTCTTCACATCCATCTGAAAAACTTTAAAATTTTTGTATGATGCATATGCCAAGAAGATGCGAATGGCCTCAAGTCGAGCAACCGGTGCGAAGACTTCCTCATAGTCAATCCCTTCCTGCTGACGAAACCCCTGAACAACCAGACGAGCTTTGTTTTTGATCACCACGCCACGTTCATCCATTTTGTTGCGAAAGACCCATCTCGTTCCAATAGGATATTTTCCTTCAGGCAGATCCACGAGTTCCCACACCTTGAGTTTTCTGAATTGAAAGAGCTCTTCCTGCATGGCTTCTACCCAGCTTGCATCTCTCACTGCATCTTCAATGCTGAAAGGTACCGTTTGGGACAAGAATGCTAAAAGAGCGGTGTTGAGCTTGTCTGTCTGATTTCTTGTAAGAACACCCTCATTGATTGGTCCAATGACGTTTTCAATGGGATGGTTCTTTGAAGATTTGTATCCCATGTTTTCTTCTTCTTGTACTTGTGGAGGTAGGTTTGAAAGGTGATCTCTAGGTGCTGATGAGCTGGATGGTTCATCTACAGACTGCTGATTTGGAGGTGTTCCTTCAGCATTTGAAGTGCTTTCAGGAATGTGAGAGGTTTCAGCAGCTGTATCGCCATCATTGGGTTGAGGAGGAACAATTGGATCATCAACAAGAGGAGAAAATCGAGTGGTGAATGGTGTAACGTCATCGTCAGAAGAGTAAAGGATATTCCTAAAGGGAGATGAACTTGCTGCTTGATTTTCATGAGTTTGATCTGCAGGAACTTGATGTTCAGGCATGACAAAGTGATTGAACACAACATCCACGTCAAAGAACCAGTCAGGACCAGTTCCAGCATTAGTGGAGTTAGATTCTTGCCAGTCAACATAGAACGATTCAAGAACCATCTTGGTACGTTTGTTGTATACTCGATAAGCCTTTTGACTAGAAGAGTATCCAACGAAGAAACATTCGTCTCCAACAGCATCAAACTTCATGATATTCTCAAAGTTGTTCAGAAGAGTGCAGGAACATCCAAATGGCCTGAAATAATCAATGAGAGGTTTTCTTTTAAAAAGCAATTCATAAGCAGTTTTCCCGCGTGGCTTGACAATCAAGACTCTGTTAAGAACATAACAGGCGGTATTCACAGCTTCTGCCCAGAAGATGATCGGCAATTTTGAGTCGATGAGCATGGTTCTGGCAGCTTCAATGAGTGTACGATTCTTCCTTTCAGCCACTCCATTTTGCTGAGGAGTCCTTGTAGCACTATATTGAAGATGAATTCCTTTCCCGCTGCAGAATGTCATAAAGCTTTGGTTCTTGAATTCTGTTCCATGATCACTTCTGATAGACTTTACTTTCAATTTGATTATGTTCTCGATCAAAGGAACAAACAGCATCAAAGTCTCAGCAGCTTCACTTTTAAACTCCAAGAAGTACACCCATGTGAAGCGAGAGAAATCATCTATAATCACCAAACAGTAAGACTTTTTACCCAAGCTTTTAACACTAATTGGACCGAAAAGATCCATATGCAGTAATTGAAGGGGAGAGTCAATTGAGTTCACTGTTTTGGACTTGTGCGATTTCTTGTGTTGTTTACCTTTTGCACATGCTAAACATTTTTCAGAAAAAGGAAATTCCTTGGAAGAAAGACCTCTAACTAGATTTAGTTTAGAAAGTTTGTTCATATTTTTAAAATTCACATGTCCTAATCGCCTATGCCATAACAGTGACTCTGACTCAGATGCCTTTGATAGTAAGCAAGTCATTGGGTATTCAGACTTGGCATCTCTCATGTTTATCACATATGTGTTATTCTGCCTAGGGGCTTTCAACATGATCATGTCGGTGGGTGGTTTAAATCCTGGCTTAAGAAAGATGCACTCCATGTCGTTGAACAACACCGAGATTCCTTTGTCACAGACTTGTGATACACTCAACAGATTGTAGCACAGTTCTGGAACATAGTTGACATCTTCTAGTGTTAGTGCGTCAGAGACCACATCTCCTATGCCAACGATCTTTCCACCCTTTTCATTTCCAGCGAACGCTACAAACTCTCCATCAATGAACCGATAGTTCTTGAGGAGTTCTTTTAACCCAGTCATGTGTCTTGAAGCGCCGCTGTCGACATGCCAAAGATATCTCATAAGAGCTATCAACCATTTTTGTAGTTTATTCTGCACAACAAAACAAAAGAAAGACAAAGATAAACTAAAGAAAAACTATGTACAATCACGACTCAGACATTTAATTAAGTGACTTTGGGAATCCAAGTCTGTTTTAGTTTTGATCTGTCGTGATTTTCACCCAAAATTGACTCTTGTCTTTTCCAGATTTGTGTATTTTTAACAAAACTTTTTACGGTTTCTTGAAGATTTTTGATCTGATCAGAAAAAGAGTTCTGTGATTTGACATCTTTATGTGGTTTAGGTTTCAAGTGACAATTTTTGACCACGTGACCCTCATTTCCACATCTGAAGCATTTTGAATGCTTAGGCTTGATCTTAGGTGAAGATCTGGATGATGATGGTTGTGATGTTCTTTTCTCGAGCTTGTCTGAGCAGGAGCTTTCACTTGAACTTGATTCATCCTTGTTGCTGCTTGATTCTTCATTAGTGTTGAGGTCAGGTAGGCTGGTGTTGCTCTCTGTATCACTTAGTGATTCTTCAGAACTTGAGTTACCTGTTTCACTTTGTGATTCTTCAGAACCTGATATATCTGTGGATGATGGGATAAACTCTGGGATTTCCTCAGTGAGAAATTTCCCAAACCTGCTAAGCTTTAGTTCTGGCACAAACACACATGGTTTGCACGTATGTTTATCATCAGAGAATGCAGCATTAAGATCAACACAAACAGGCATAGCATTGTCAACACAAACATTTGAACGTCTGATAGGATGCTTCCTATCATCAGGGGCCACAGCACCCTTTAAATCTAGTTTAGAAATCACGTTAATACAGTCATCCGGCCTAGATAAACTATTACAGTTATCCATCCTAGATAAACTATTACAGTCATCCAAATTAGCTAAAGTATTACAGTCATCCAAAATCAAATTGTTTTTAGACTTTTCATTGTTCCAGATAAACCAATTCACTGTGGAGTAATTGGCACCTGGATGTCCTAACCCCACTGTCTGCCCACCACAACTTTCATCATCTTCCACACGAGCCTGTTGGGTCACATCTGCATCGCTTTTACTTATGTTAGCATTTGACTCAGATTCATCACATTTGTTTTCAAAAAGATCATTTTTTGGATGAGGTGTTAGAATGGGTATGTATTCACTTCGGCTCAAGGGTAAGAATAGTGATCTTTCGATTCCATTCTTATCCTTATACCCAATTCCATCCTTTACAAATGATTGCCTTGCGCAATCAACGATATCAGTATGAGCCTGTTTGCTTACATTCCATTTATCAATAATGATTTGAAGGTGAGTTGTTTCATTTCTAGATTTTTCTAATTTTGAGGTTAAATCATTTATTAGAAAATCCTTTTTGAGAACAAATTCTTTTAAAGTCTGCATTTCAGCTAGAGTTGCATTTAACTTTCGCTGATATGCCCACTCGTTTTCTTTCATTTCAGAATTAATTTTACGGATATCATCCATTTCTCTTAAAACTCTTCTGTTGTGTGACAAACAGTAAGCAACAGCTGTAACACACCTAGGTGAGCACAGCTTAGATTTTATTTCGAGAGGAATGTTTACCATGTCTTTCTGCTCAGCTTTCTTGGGTGCACTCTCCACCTTTTCAGCAGCTTTCTCAGGGGAAGTCTTCTCGGCTATCACTGCATCCTCTCCAGTCTGATCTTTCTTTTTCTCAGCAACCAACACACTCTTCAGTCCTGCATTCTTTAGCATTTCACCCTTTGGCACCTCAGTTGATGACCCTTCTAGAGAATTCACACCGTTTGAGGATTTGGTGCAAATTTTGGCCATCAGGGCTTTGTTGACTTCAACTTCTGCTGCAGCTGCCTCTTCTCCCCAATCAAAATCTTCAACAACCAGTGCCTTCTGTGGTTCCTTCTCATTTCCTTCATTTCCATCAGTTATGGCCACCAACCTCTTAGCAGGCTTGATTTCAGCTTGGTTCAAAGTGGGACATTCATATTTGAAATGCCCAAGAACTTTGCAGTTGTAACATCTAATCTTTGACTTGTCAAACCCAGCTTTACCCATTCCCACTCTCCTACCAGTTCTGTCTTGAAATCATTTAACTCTCAGAGTGATCATTGCCATCTGCCATTTGAGGTCCATTTCCTCCGTATCATCTGGATCCACTTGATACATATCCTTCGGGGACATCATTTCATTCTTGTAACAACCCGACCAGGAGGGGGCTGGACGTTACGTCAGCTGGGTAACAGACTTGCACAACGGAAGCAACGGTAACAAATATTTATTTGTTATTACAATTTCTAATCCAAAATAATACAAATACACAAGTAAAATAAATAAACTAATAACTATGCAGGGACGAGACGCGGCGGTCGTCGAAGCAGTGTAATCCTTAGTCGATCCAACCTCTAATCCACATATCTGTAGATGCTCTAACCGCAACATATAGCCGAATCTTCTAACCAATAACCTCTAATCCGCTACTAGCTAACAAACGAACATAATCCGTATGCTCCAAAAATCATCCGAATGCAGTACCTGAACACATGCTTAAAAAGAGTCGGTCAGCAAAATATGCCGGTGAGTCCGTGTAAGTAGTTAAATGGTACCAAAACAGTTTATCGCTTCATAAGCAAGTTTCACAGTTCAAAACAGTTCAAAACACGTGATGTAAACAAGCGACACCTCAACCCTACATGGACACTATCTACTGCCATTATAGGTCCTAGCAAAATATATGCCGCAATGGTCCCATAACCGTCGTGGAGGGTTTCCCGGGCCCTTACGTCCCGAGTCCACTTTGCGTGGGGGATTCCCCAAGTAGTACTACCCATATATTAAGTCGGCTCACCCCTGAGTTAATGAGTGTCAGTATAACCAGCAGCCAAGTATCTTGTCACATCACACCAGTTTAAACACACACAAGCATGTATTCACCCCAAAACATTTAAAACACGAAAAAGGGGAAGTACACGAACTCACCTTTGATTGCGTTCCACATCACGTCTCACTGCCACAAATTATCCCGAGTCAAGTTTTCCATCACTTAGCATGATCCTATCCAGTTTCATAAACATTAGCGCGTGTAACCAATACCGTGGTTACACGTGTGGGCACGCTTAGGTCCTTTATCCAATCTTCTAATTGTCGTATACATCATCTTATGTTTTAGTAATGAGATAACCGATGTTTATGTTACTTTGGGTTCCCAATGTCGATGTCGGGTTACTGATTATGTGGATATACATATGGTTATCTAGAATCTCTAGTCCAACGTCCATTTATAGTCTCACATCCAAAGTATATATATATATATATTCCAAGTTCATATAGATATACACGGTCATTAAGTGTCTCTGGTCATATATTCACTAGTTCCGTTTCAAGTCTAATGTATTCATTTATTCTTGTCGTGTTCCTATGCCTTGTCATTACCGAATATATAACCAACTAGTCCAAGTCCATGTATCCAAAGTATTCTTACTTACATTAGTCCTATTGCCGTCACAATCCCAATATCACATAATACAAAATCACCCTAATGTCCGCATTCTTATCTTATGTCCAATTGTTTTAAATATACATACTATGATCCAACGTCTCATGTTCTAGTCCATATATCTCTTTTAGTATCCGAATATTCACTATAGAAGTCATGTATCTTATTATTACAATCGAGTAATTAATATTCACCGCTGGTTTAATTGATTCGCCTACATGATTACTTATACATATTCATATATAAGTTAAATGTTTAGTTAGGCTTATATGTCAAGTTGGGCCAAACATTACTCGAGTCCCACACGTGTCAACCGTATTAAATAATAATACTAATATGGTTCGGGTTCTCGTTTTATACCTCCCGACACGCCTCTGTTGACTTTCGTTGACTGGTCAGTTGACCAGCTTTGACCCGAGCCTCCTGTGTTTTGACTTCCTGTTAATCAGCTCCAATGTAGGGTTGACTAGGCTTTAACCCATCTTGTCTTCAATAGAGCACCCAACACCAATAACCACAACTGTATAACCTCCCATGTCAGCAACCGCCGTTACCATCACCACCATCAGCCTCCATTGACCGCCGAGCAACCACCACTACCTTCCACCAATATTTGTCCATTATCATCAACAACCGCTACATCAATAATTACAACTAACCATCATCTTTCTTTATTTCTAAGGATCTGAACTATAATCGCCTACAATATCTAATGATACCTGAAAATCTGACCTTTGTTGTGACTCCACTACTATCCATCATCGGACCTCCTCACCACCACTAAACCTTGTCATCACCAGCCACCATCTTACACCCATCCGCCTCACCGTCACCCATCACCAGATTCGGTTCTATCATCACCATAATACTTCAATCAAAGACCACCAGTGGAAGGAATGGAAGCATAGAAAGTTTACCAGGACTCACCGGAAATCGGACCCCTTCAACTGTCGCCGCCGTTACTGCTGTGAACCCCCATCTCCAGTCGTCGTCGTCTTTCCTTCCATCTCCTCTTCTGTCTCTGTTCTCTCTCTCTCTCTCTCTTCGTCTGTTGCTTTATCTCTCTCTCTATTCGACTTTCTCTCTCTATCTAACAGATCTGGAGGTTGGGGTTGGTTTACCGGAGTGATGGCCGGAACAGTGGCCGGAGCTCTGCCTTAGAAGGCGGCAGGAGCTACCGGCTCCTTGCCCTTCTCTCTCTCTCTCATCGATGTAAATGTGTGTGTGTGTGTTATATCAGAGAAAAGGGGAAAGGGTTGGGGTGGTTTGGGGTATATATAACACTATAATTTTGATGGTTTTTACCAAACCATACATGGTTTTAAACCATGTGTTGTCCAAAGGAAAAGGGGGACAAGTGTCCCTTTGGGTGACTAATCATCCATATGTTGGATGGGTTCGTTATCGGGTGTCGGTCCGGCCTCGTAACATATTCTCTAATAATATTATTTATACTAAATTGTTCGGTTTTTAGTTTCGCTCATAACCGTCTTGTTTATTATTTGTCTTGGTTAACCATTTATTATAAAATAATATTAAAAACGCAAAAAGTTTTGGGCCCTAAGACCGGGGTGTTACATTCTCCCCCCGTTATTGGAATTCCGTCCTCGGAATTATTATCGAGCCATCTATCGTTGCAATCCCGTATATTCCATACTCGGATTCAACATTCGGGTCTACATACCCGTACTTACATAATTCTTTTCTTACTCCAATCATAGTTTATATGGCTCCCTACTAAGCCTTATGCTACTTTTTGATTTAAAACAAATGTTTTAACCGTTAGACATACCACGTTTTATTCTTGGTCGATTTCCAGTTTTATTTTCGAAGCACCGTAGGTGTTTATATATAGGGTGTACCGCAGCCAACCCACCACACCTTTGGTAACCTCGAAAATGTACTAGAGATTTCAGAGATTACATTTTGTTTTTGGTTTGATTTCTAGTCTTGTTTCCGATGCATCATTGGTGTTTATATATAGGGTGTACCGCAGCTAACCCACCACACCAATGACACTCGTACACATACTGAATATCTCCCCAAAAACAAGGTAGAAAAACATATTTTATACGTACCTAATAGGGAAGTCCTACGTATGTTATAGAAGTCACTAGTCCTCAAAATCTATATTCTGGTGTCGCCTAATATTTCCAAAATAAGGGTCTTATAAAAGACTCTATCTTAAAGTTTACACACTATTCTTGCTAACTTTTATACCTAATGTTGTGGTTAATTCTATTTATACCATCGACCATATCGTTGAATTCTTAAAGCTTCAAAATTTCTACGACAGGTGGTGTTCGGTATGGCGACTAGTTGTTAATGAACATAGAAAAGTTAGTTACTCAAGAGCTTAAACACACTATTGGCGCACCACATTTGCTTAGTACCTTATACCTTAGTTTGTCATATGATCGAATCGCTATCTCCAAAGATTTTTCTTATTAAACTTTGATTGGTAAAAAAAAAAAAACAACATGGTCTTCTACACCTAAACGGGTGGTTTTAGGTATGCAAGCAAATTTTGTGACATCCTTAGGATTTTCCTTACAAAATAAATTGTAAACTATAACAATCTGGTCAAGTCTTAGTAGTATCGCCTATACATGACGCGTCTTATGTTTAATTGTTGTCGTTTTTGGGCTCGCTCCCCCCGTTAGAGCCTACCGTATACAATCCTAACATGTTCCTTACAGATATATTGTCATTATGCTTAAAAGTTTATGAAAACTACTCCGAAGATTCCGTTACTAATCTAAAGATCATATAGGGCATTTAAGTAGTACAACATGTATAAAACTTTAAGCATACCTCAAGCGACTTTTGAGCCTAGTTCCTTTTGACACCTATTGTATAGTCATGGTGGTTGAAAATTCTTGTACTTAGGTTACCGCTCTTCCGATCAATATCTGGTAATCCTTAAAACCTGTTATGTGGTTGTAAATCCAATACACTATACTGAAGTTTATTAAATCCGATTGAATTGATCTAGTAACCAATAGCTTTGGTTTCTTATCTTCGGTCTACTTGGTAACGTAAGAGTTTATCCTAAACATATGTGCAAACCACTCAAGGATTGACCATAATAACTATTTTGTTGGGTGACCAAAACTTATCGAACTATCTATTTACTAAAATTGATCAAAACTTACCTTAGTATTCCTGGGTTCTTTCCAAATTGTGGCGCCAAGTTCTGGCGAGGTACCTGGTTTTTATGGTTAACTCACGTTTTGGACATGAAAAATTAGTTAATCAATATTATTCATATTATGCATATATAGGTACTACTATATTCATGGTGATATATACATGCACACATATATATATAATCGTAACACGCAAGTCGTACCAAGTATGTCTAGTTCCAAACTTTTACTATGGTCATACAAATGTATCATATATTTGTTTACGACTCTAACATTGTTCGTTTCCTTACTTAAGTTTCATCGTTATCCTAGTTACCACCTAAAACCTCGGCGACTCTTCGGATTTCTTAGAACTTTCGCGTGCCTGTAAATTCACGATTACGTGATATCAAGTGTAATCGTCAATTTACCTCACAAGATTGTCCTAATAATTTTCGTCGTAGTCATCTTTCACGTATCACTCGAAACTCGTATACTAGTATACTAGTCACACTGGTTCTAGTCCCTGTAAGCATTCTAGTGTTCAGGTACTCTAGTTTCAACTTATTCCGTTTCTTACTTTATCAGTCTCATGCAGTTTCAAGGTATTTCCTAGCTAGGTAATCTTAGAGTCTTAAACGCTAAGTTCTATAACTTGTCCTGGTGTGGTATAGGATATCTGGAGATATCCCATTTCGCTACAACCGTTGCTCTGATACCAACTGTAACAACCCGACCAGGAGGGGGCTGGACGTTACGTCAGCTGGGTAACAGACTTGCACAACGGAAGCAACGGTAACAAATATTTATTTGTTATTACAATTTCTAATCCAAAATAATACAAATACACAAGTAAAATAAATAAACTAATAACTATGCAGGGACGAGACGCGGCGGTCGTCGAAGCAGTGTAATCCTTAGTCGATCCAACCTCTAATCCACATATCTGTAGATGCTCTAACCGCAACATATAGCCGAATCTTCTAACCAATAACCTCTAATCCGCTACTAGCTAACAAACGAACATAATCCGTATGCTCCAAAAATCATCCGAATGCAGTACCTGAACACATGCTTAAAAAGAGTCGGTCAGCAAAATATGCCGGTGAGTCCGTGTAAGTAGTTAAATGGTACCAAAACAGTTTATCGCTTCATAAGCAAGTTTCACAGTTCAAAACAGTTCAAAACACGTGATGTAAACAAGCGACACCTCAACCCTACATGGACACTATCTACTGCCATTATAGGTCCTAGCAAAATATATGCCGCAATGGTCCCATAACCGTCGTGGAGGGTTCCCCGGGCCCTTACGTCCCGAGTCCACTTTGCGTGGGGGATTCCCCAAGTAGTACTACCCATATATTAAGTCGGCTCACCCCTGAGTTAATGAGTGTCAGTATAACCAGCAGCCAAGTATCTTGTCACATCACACCAGTTTAAACACACACAAGCATGTATTCACCCCAAAACATTTAAAACACGAAAAAGGGGAAGTACACGAACTCACCTTTGATTGCGTTCCACATCACGTCTCACTGCCACAAATTATCCCGAGTCAAGTTTTCCATCACTTAGCATGATCCTATCCAGTTTCATAAACATTAGCGCGTGTAACCAATACCGTGGTTACACGTGTGGGCACGCTTAGGTCCTTTATCCAATCTTCTAATTGTCGTATACATCATCTTATGTTTTAGTAATGAGATAACCGATGTTTATGTTACTTTGGGTTCCCAATGTCGATGTCGGGTTACTGATTATGTGGATATACATATGGTTATCTAGAATCTCTAGTCCAACGTCCATTTATAGTCTCACATCCAAAGTATATATATATATATATTCCAAGTTCATATAGATATACACGGTCATTAAGTGTCTCTGGTCATATATTCACTAGTTCCGTTTCAAGTCTAATGTATTCATTTATTCTTGTCGTGTTCCTATGCCTTGTCATTACCGAATATATAACCAACTAGTCCAAGTCCATGTATCCAAAGTATTCTTACTTACATTAGTCCTATTGCCGTCACAATCCCAATATCACATAATACAAAATCACCCTAATGTCCGCATTCTTATCTTATGTCCAATTGTTTTAAATATACATACTATGATCCAACGTCTCATGTTCTAGTCCATATATCTCTTTTAGTATCCGAATATTCACTATAGAAGTCATGTATCTTATTATTACAATCGAGTAATTAATATTCACCGCTGGTTTAATAGATTCGCCTACATGATTACTTATACATATTCATATATAAGTTAAATGTTTAGTTAGGCTTATATGTCAAGTTGGGCCAAACATTACTCGAGTCCCACACGTGTCAACCGTATTAAATAATAATACTAATATGGTTCGGGTTCTCGTTTTATACCTCCCGACACGCCTCTGTTGACTTTCGTTGACTGGTCAGTTGACCAGCTTTGACCCGAGCCTCCTGTGTTTTGACTTCCTGTTAATCAGCTCCAATGTAGGGTTGACTAGGCTTTAACCCATCTTGTCTTCAATAGAGCACCCAACACCAATAACCACAACTGTATAACCTCCCATGTCAGCAACCGCCGTTACCATCACCACCATCAGCCTCCATTGACCGCCGAGCAACCACCACTACCTTCCACCAATATTTGTCCATTATCATCAACAACCGCTACATCAATAATTACAACTAACCATCATCTTTCTTTATTTCTAAGGATCTGAACTATAATCGCCTACAATATCTAATGATACCTGAAAATCTGACCTTTGTTGTGACTCCACTACTATCCATCATCGGACCTCCTCACCACCACTAAACCTTGTCATCACCAGCCACCATCTTACACCCATCCGCCTCACCGTCACCCATCACCAGATTCGGTTCTATCATCACCATAATACTTCAATCAAAGACCACCAGTGGAAGGAATGGAAGCATAGAAAGTTTACCAGGACTCACCGGAAATCGGACCCCTTCAACTGTCGCCGCCGTTACTGCTGTGAACCCCCATCTCCAGTCGTCGTCGTCTTTCCTTCCATCTCCTCTTCTGTCTCTGTTCTCTCTCTCTCTCTCTCTTCGTCTGTTGCTTTATCTCTCTCTCTATTCGACTTTCTCTCTCTATCTAACAGATCTGGAGGTTGGGGTTGGTTTACCGGAGTGATGGCCGGAACAGTGGCCGGAGCTCTGCCTTAGAAGGCGGCAGGAGCTACCGGCTCCTTGCCCTTCTCTCTCTCTCTCATCGATGTAAATGTGTGTGTGTGTGTTATATCAGAGAAAAGGGGAAAGGGTTGGGGTGGTTTGGGGTATATATAACACTATAATTTTGATGGTTTTTACCAAACCATACATGGTTTTAAACCATGTGTTGTCCAAAGGAAAAGGGGGACAAGTGTCCCTTTGGGTGACTAATCATCCATATGTTGGATGGGTTCGTTATCGGGTGTCGGTCCGGCCTCGTAACATATTCTCTAATAATATTATTTATACTAAATTGTTCGGTTTTTAGTTTCGCTCATAACCGTCTTGTTTATTATTTGTCTTGGTTAACCATTTATTATAAAATAATATTAAAAACGCAAAAAGTTTTGGGCCCTAAGACCGGGGTGTTACAATTCTTGATCTCACCGGTCTTTAGTGCTTCAAAACTGCCCATGAAGGTGTTGAAGAGTTCCACATGTTCAGTGGCCAACTTGGTGACCTGTGGAGTCAGTGTCTTCGCTGCCTTTTCTGAGTACATCGCTGCTTTACCTGAACTTGAACTTCCACCACCCAGTGAGTCCACATATGGATGTAGTGAACTTGAACCCATCTCACCAATCGGAGTCATCAATGCCAGATTCTTCATTGCACTGCTAGAGGTCACCTTTGGAACGGTCTGATTCATCTCTCTTTTTGTGATATCCATTTCAAACGACTTCAATGTGTTTATGAGATCAGCCAGAGTGGATTGAGCATCCAAGTAATCTTTCTTAATCAGCATGCATTGAATACTCCATTCCTTTGGAAGAGAATCAAGTAGTTTCTTGATGGAGTTACGGTTGTTGACAGGAATACCGGCTTTCTTCATTTTTGTTAACAGACTCATGAACCTGTCAATGTGTGACGACAGGCTTTTACCTCAAACACTTCCAAACATATCATATTCTTTCTGAATCATGTCTTGCTTGTTCTGTCTCATCTCAGCATTTCCCTCGTAGTACTCACTCAAAGCGAACCACAGATCATGCGCAGATCCGTACTCTTCAAACATATTGTACACATCATTAGACAAAGCCATGGTGAGAGCACCGTAGGCTTTGTGATCTCGTTGCATCAACTGCTTGTCAAGATCTGTGTAGGTAGTAGGATCAGTGTTAAACACCTCTCCTGCTTCAGTGGTCCTCACTGGAATGTGAGGTCCAAGTTGCACAGACGTCCATTGAGTGTGATCATTGACAAAATAGAATGCTTTCATCCTGTTTTTCCAAGTACCATAGTCTTCAGCACCCATTAACTTGGGAATTCGGGTTATTGTTCCTGTTTCCAGTTCAGCTTGGGTTATAGCATTAACCGGGTATGAGTTGTTGTTACCAGCCATTGATTTAGAGTTGATTGATTAATTAATTTTATAGATTTTATTGGTTACAGTCCAAAGAAAAGTCCAAAGTCCTTAATATTTGATGATCAGTCTTTAAGTGCGCAGTCAAGTGCGCAGAGTGCTAAGTACACAGACCAAATTGAGCAGCAACCTGAAACAATGATTCAATAGTAATGTTAAGATTTTGATCTCCTGATAAGTGCGCAGTCCTTGAAGTACACAGATGACTTAAGTGCGCAGGACAGTCAGGGCTGAGCAAGACAAGTGCTCAGTCTTTGACTGATCAGTCTGCGTACTTATCTAAGTACACAGACACTTAAACTCTCGTTTAAGATTTTAGTGCGCAGAAACCCTAGCCAAATACTAAAAAACTGCACCTTTCAGCAAGTACGCACCCCAACTGGTGATTTCTGATAAGTGCGCAGAAACCCTAGTTGTGATACCAGGAGAGAAAGTAACTGTAAAGCCTTTTGAAAATTTAAGTGCTCAAACCAAGACACAAGTGCGCACACTTATGAGTTAAGTACGCCCTGTATTCTGGAAATAAGTGCACAACTTGAAAAAAAAAACAAGTATGCAGCTTATGAGCTAAGTACTCAAAATAAGAAACAAGTACTCAAACTAAGAAACAAGTGCGCAATTTAAGTGCGCAAATGCGTCTGAAAATGCACAAAACGCATCAGAATCTTATCCAAGAGTTTTTCAATCAATCTGAAGTCCTCGGATGATGTTTCTACTAAAGATAACCAACTTTTAACACCTTAGAAACACACTTTCCACGAAATTTTGAAGCAAAAACAAAAGAAAAACACTCAAAGTTTTGATAAACACAAAAATTTATAGAAATCTTGATAATAAAAACTAACAAGATGAGGGTTTTGGTATCTTTAAATAGATACAATCTAGAGCACAAAGGCTCTGATACCAAATTGTAGTCCCAAATGCTAGATCTTATTAAGTGCAAGAGATTGTTATCACTTAGAAACACCTATGGATTAGGTGTTTTAAGTGATTAATCTTCTACAAACAAAGAAACTAGATGAATATGATAAAAACCGACACACAAGATGAATAATAATATGATTCCATTTCTGATTTGATCACTGAAATACCATGGATTGATATAAGTACGCACCTATTCAAACTTGTGCTACAAAGATAAGACCAAAACCCTAAACCCTAGCTGCAACATATGCATTCTATTTATAGGTGCACTAATGGGCATGCGCACTTAGCTTAAGTGCGCAGAGCCCGTCCATAAGTGCGCAGCCTAGGGTTTAGACAATACAACTATGCTGTAATTACATAAACAACCCTCTAACTTCTAGACTTCATTACAAGCTATCAAAACACTTAATTCTGGTAACTGTGGTCTCAATATAACCCAACATCTTGACATCAGTCTTTATGTCATTGACTGATGTCTCAATTTTATCCACCCTGTCCGTCAATTCTTTGTATCTTAACCCATCACCTAAATTAATAGGATCAGCTGAGTCCCTACCAAAGGTGGTAGTTTTATCTGGTTGGGTTCTAGAAGGTGAATTCATGGAAACACCTTCAGATTGAAAGAAACCTTCAGATCTGAAGAACCCACCAGATGCCCCTTTTTATTGGTACTGGGGACTTCCAACTGGAGTAGGTGTCACTGTAGTGTCATCCTCATTTGTTGCCGCCAAGGAAGTCTTAGGAATGTAACCACTGATCTGCTGTGAGACAATGGTCTCTACAGCAGTAGTGGCTGCTTCACTTGACAAACCACCTTGAGTTACATGTAACTCAAGAGGTGTAGCCTCCTTTGTTTGTGGGATGGCAGATTGACTTTTCTCTGGCCCAGTCACATGTTGAGGTATACTCTCAGCGATGGGTGGTTGAGAGGAACTGGTTTCAGCCAGAGTTTTGTCAATAGCCTCAAACAAGGGTATGATAGTTGGGGGAATTGGTGGTGTGGGTTGTGAAGTGATGAAAATATTAGCCCTGGGAGATGGACTTGATAACAAATGTTCAAATGAAACATCTGCTTCATGATGTGTGTCCCCTTGGCTTACAACATGATCCTTTGGAGAGGATTCATGAGGAGTTTGGCTGGTGTGAGACTTTAACATCTGTTGAGAGGAAGTATCAACAGTGGTTGTTTGTTACATTTGTGTTGTAACAGGAATATCCTCTGGTATCTCATCCTCCAAAGTCACCTTTTTGGATTGTTTCTTGAGGGGTTTTTTTGGATGGAGTTGTCTTTTTGGTGGTGGCTGGTGTGGGTTTCACAGCACTGGATGTAGTGCCATGATCACCAGGAGCAGTGGGCTCAGCAACAGAGGTTTGGACAACAGTAGTTGTCTTAACCTTCTTTTCTTGTGTTTTTGAAACTTTTGTTTATACAGGTTTTTCATAATTAGGACCTAACATCCTTGTAAAAGTTTCAGTAGTCAAGCTATTCATTTGAAGGGCTTTCCCTTGTTTGAATTACTTTTCAGGTAAAAGCTTTTGTAGGATCACACTTAAAAGTCTTGGATATAACATGAAAACATTGTTTGACCCAGCCTGAAATCCCTTCACATTATGTAGCAAATCTAAAAATAGTGCTTGGGATAAGTTGTAATTAGGTTGTTGTTAAGATTGCAAATTCCAAGTACTGGACTTTCATAGGTATTTCATTAAAAGATGTGGTTTTTGGAGAGAGGCATACTAGCAAAGTATGGAAAAAGAATTTCATTTCTGGGGGAAATATTTTTTTAAACATTGTAGCCCCAGTAAATTGGCCTTCATAGCCTCTCTCTTGGAACTCTGTGTGGAGTTCATTTTTAGGAAAGGTTTCACTACCTGTTAGATCATTCAATGAGAATGTAGTGGAGATGGTTTGTGGAGAAATGGTGACTTTGGTTTCACCAATTTGTGAAGTTATGGAGGTTGGCTTTTTGTCAGTGTAAGTAACTTCTGCTTTTAGCCAAAAGGCTTGCAGTGTATCTTCATAAATGAGTGCATCAGAAGTTAGGGCATTTTTGTATTTGCAGCCATTTAGGAGATCGATGATGGTGTGGAATTGACTATTGTCATCTGTTTTTGCAAGATATGGCTTATAATTGTGTGGGGCTTTGAATTGGAGATCCATTGTAATGGAATTAGGGTTAGAAAGACGACGAATGATTTGAATGCTTGACAGTTTAGCGGTTTTTAGAAGGTTGAAGACGAAGAGATTGTGAAAGCTCTGTTAGGGTAAAACAGGGGTTTATATAGGGTTTTCAAAAGTAACCGTTGATGTGGCCAAAACTCTGCTTTTTAGAGGAGACGTGGCAAACATCTGATGGACGTCTATGGATGGTGGATGACAGTGGTTTGTAACATCTGTTTGACTTTTGTCAAACAGATGTTTGGAAACCAGTTGTTTTATCTGATCAGATGTTTGAAACAGATTTTTCAACTTTTAATGGCACATCTGTTTGACTGTAGTCAACATATGTTTGGAAAATAGTTATTTTATCTGATCAGATGTTTGAAACAGATTTTTCAACCTTTGATGGAACATTTGATGACTGTAGTCAATAGATGTTTGGAAAACAGTTGTTTTATCTGATCAGATGTTTAAGACAGATTTTTCAACTTTTGATGGAACATCTGATGACTGTAGTCAACAGATGTTTGGAAAACAGTTGTTTTATCTGAACAGATGTGTGAATCAGCTGTTCAGATTTTTCAACCAGTGGGTGGAACATCTGTTTGACTTTAGTCAACAAGATGTTTTAAAGATAGTTGTTTTATCTGAACAGATGTGTGAATCAGCTGTTCAGATTTTTCAACCAGGGCTATTTTAGGGATTTTTGAAAAATTTGCTACCATTATGGATATTTTAATCCATATTTAACATACCAATTCTTGAGATCAAACCTTCAAATGTGGATGTATCCAAGGCTTTTATGAGCACATCTGCAAGTTGATCTTCTATTGGAACGTGGTGCAAAGAAATCAGTCCCTTTTCATAGCTTTCTCGCACAAAGTGATGTCTAATGTCAATGTGCTTTGTGGTGGAATGAGAAACTGGATTTTTAATGATGTTTTCAGCTGCCTGACTGTCCAACATGAGTGGAGCCTTTAAGGCAGTCACACCAAAATCCAATAATTGATTTTGAAGCCACATGAATTGAGCTGTAGAGCTTGCAGCAGCAATGTATTCTGCTTCTGCTGTAGATGTTGAAACAGCTGCCTGCTTTTTGCTTTTCCAGGAAATGAGAGCATTCCCTAGAAATTGGTAGCCTCCTGATGTGGACTTCCTTGTGGTGTGACATCCAGCAAAGTCACTATCTGAAAAACCTGAAAGCTCAATATTCCCATTAGCAAGATACCAGATACCAAGTGTGGGAGCACCTTTGAGGTATCTGAATATCCTTTTCACAGCTATAAGGTTAGACTTTCTAGGTGATGCCTAAGATCTTGCACAAACACAGGTGGCAAACATGATGTCTGGCCTTGATGCAATTAGATACAATAAAGATCCAATCATGCATCTATACTGTGTTTGATCTACTAGGTCATCTCTTTCATCAATGAGTGCTTTGTTTGTACTCATGGGTGTACTACATGGTTTGCTGTCATTCATATCAAATCTTTTCAACAAGTTTTGAACATCCTTGTTTTGATGTATGAATGTACCATTTTGTAGTTGCTTAACTTGTAGTCCAAGAAAGCACTGAAGTTCACCCATGGCACTCAATTCAAACTTAGCTGTCATGAGTTTTTTAAACTCCTCACACATATTGTTACATGTGGATCCTAAAATAATGTCATCCACATATATTTGTATAATCATTAAGTGTTTTCCCTTCCATTTTAAAAAAAGAGTTTTGTCAATTTTACCTCTTGTAAAACCAATTTTTAGAACGAAAGTTGAGAGAGTTTCATACCAGGCTCTAGGTGCTTGTTTCAGGCCATACAAAGCTTTATTAATCTTGTAGACATGATCTGGATGGAATGTGTCTTCAAATCCAGGTGGTTGGCATACATATACCTCTTCCTGAATCTTTCCATATAGGAATGCACATTTGATATCCATTTGGTACACCTTGATGTTGTGGTTGACAGCAAAGGCCAAGAAAAGTCTGATGGCTTTTAACCTTGCTACAGGTTCAAAAGTTTCATCATAGTCAATTCCTTCTTCTTGTCTGAACCCTTGAACCACTAGCCTGGCTTTGTTCTAGACAACAATACCCCTTTCATCAGTTTTATTTTTAAAGACCCATTTTGTGCCTATAGCATAAACATCCTTTGGTAATGGTACAAGTTCCCATACTTGTTATCTTTTAAACTGAAGGAGCTCTTCTTGCATGGCTTAAACCCAACTGTTGTCTTTTAGTGCCTCTTGGTACTTGACAGGTTGAATGAGGGATTGAAATCCTGCAAAAAGACAAATGTTTGAGGACTGCTGTCTTGTCAGCACTCCAGCATTGATGTTGCCAATGATTTGGTCTGGTGGATGGGATCTCAAAAAGATAAGGTCTCTTGTATAGGGAACTATGGCATTTTGAGGTGAGGGACACAGATGTGTATCATCTGTGGCAACATTTGTTGGCATTTGTGTAGTGCTAACAGATGTTTGGAATGGAGGTGGAGGGAATGGTGTGTGTGAGGTGAAATCTGTCCGACTTTTGTCCACTGATGGTGGACTTTTGTCAGCAGAGGTTTCGGGGTGAGACTGATCAACTGTAGTTGATTCAGCAGTGGTAGAGTTTTGACAGTTGTTTGGAACAACTGTTCCCTCTTAAAGTACAGGTGAGACTTTGTTCTGTGATGAAAGGGTCTAACCCATAATCCTGTGGTGGAGACTGTGGTGTACCTGCAGTGTTAGTTTTAGAAGATATATCTTCAAATCTAAATTTATCTAGATCAAACAGTTCTGCAGGGGTAGAGGGGATTTTTAAAGATGAAAGTTCATTGAACTTAACATTCATTCAGAATTTCTTCTATAATCTTAGACTTTGTGTTAAACACTCTATAAGCCTTAGATGTAGAAGAATATCCCATAAAGTAACCACAATCTACTTTGGCTGCAAATTTAGATATTGAATCTTTAAGATTTAAAATAAAGCATGGGCAGCCAAAGATTTTGAAAAATGAAATCAGAGGTTTAATATTAAATAGGATTTCATAAGCAGTCTTTTGATGTCTAGGGTTGATCAAAACTCTGTTTTGAACATAGCAAGCAGTGTTTACAGCTTCTGCCCAGAAGGACAGTGGTAAGCCTGAATCTGCCAGCATGGTTCTTGCAGCCTCTATAAGAGTTCTATTTTTCCTTTCAACCACCCCATTCTGTTAAGGTGTTCTTGGAATGCTATACTGCCTCACAATTCCTTTTGACACACAGAAGACATCCAACTCTTTGTTCTTAAACTCTGTTCCATTGTCACTCCAGATGATTTTGACTGGTACGTCATATTGCTTTTCAACTTTTATTACAAAGTCCTTCAAGATACCTGCAGTCTCATCCTTAGAATGTAAAAAGTAAGTCCATGTAAACCTAGAATAATCATCAACTATAACAAGACAATATCTTCTCTTAGATAAGCTCATGATTCTTACTGGGCCAAACAAGTCTATGTGCAACAATTGAAGACATCGACTAGTTTTGGACTCATTGGTGGATTTGTGTGACACTTTATGTTGCTTTCCTTTTAAACAGGAAATGCAGTGTTCATCACATTTGAAGATTTTTGGTGGACGACCTCGTTTAAGGTTCTTATGGGAGAGTGAGTTGATAGTTTGAAAGTTAGTATGACCTAACCTCTTATGCCAAAGTTCTGTTTCTTTTGCTGAGGCAGTAGAAAACAAACAGACATTTGGCACAGGATTATCTTTCAACATATCAACCACATACACATTGCCACTTCTATGAGCAACAAGTGATGTTGTACTCTCAGCTATAATGGACTCAGTCTTTTTAACCACTTCTGGCCCAATAATCTTACAAGTTTTCTTAGTGAAGAATGACTCATAGCCGTTGTCACTCATTTGTGAAACACTAAGAAGATTAAATTTAAGATTATCAATAAGATTGACATTTTCAAACTTGAGTCTCCCTGCCTGGACAGACCCTGAACCCAACACCTTACCCTTTGAATTATTACCAAAAGATATATCACCTCCTCCATGAGCTATGAAATCTCTGAGCAAGGTTCTACATCCTGTCATGTGCCTGGAGCCTCCACTGTCTACATACCAAAGGCTGTCTAAGCCAATAGAACTTCCCTGCACAGTAATAATTGGGTTAGTTTTGGTGGGTATCCAAAGCCTTTCTGGCTTTGGATGGGTTCTCAGACCTTCCAGTCTCAAGTTGTGAGGAATGGTCAGTTGTTGCATCACGTTTTTGAACAAGGTTTAACAACTGCCGTTGGTTTTGACCAACAGATGTTTGACCATTTCCTATCAGGTGATGGTAACCATAGGGATGTCTATTCACTTGTGGTCTAGAGGACCTTTTGTGATCTGCATAGACATGTGGTAACCTATGGAATGAGGGTTGACCAGAACCTCTTGTGTTCTGGTTTGGTGGAATGACATTTGTTACCTGGATATCTCTGGGAGCAGAGTTTTGATTCAGATTTCGGGTAACAGATGTTTGAACAGATGTATGCATCTGTTGAGAGTTTCCCTTTGAGGTACTTGTCTCAAGACTCTTTTTGGTTTTAGATTTATACTCATATAGTTATTATCAAAACTTTTAAGATAAACACACTTCTGAGTCTTGTGATTCCTCTTGTCACATATAGTGCAAGGTGGTTTAGGATTACAAATGCTTGTTCCTTTGTTAATGTCATATACTTTTAGAAGACAACAGTTTTTAGTGACATGATTCTTCTTTTCACAAAAGCCACAAAAAAAACCTAGGTCCTTTTCTCTCTTCTTCCCTTTGACTATCTTCTTTTCAACAGATGTTGTAACATCTGTTGGAAGATTTGTAAAGGGAATGATGATGGCCTATGGTGCTTTAACACCATCAGGGGTGGAAAAATTTACTGGTTTGAAGTTTTCAAGAACATCACACTCATCTGACCATGTAGGCTTAAACTGATATTTTTCAATAGCAGTTTTAGATGAGGAACCTTCAGGTTTATTAAGAGAAATCTTTTTACCATTAGGGTCTGTGACTTTTATTTCTTGACCAACCAGATTTGTGGGGACTTTCTCAACCAAATCGGATTCCTTTTCAATGGATTCATCAATAGTTTTGGCAAATTCAATACCAAATTTAATATGGCTTTTGGTCTGTTGGTTGAGTAGTATTTCATAACCTTTGCATGATTCTACCCATTTTGCACAAGTGACCTGGGTAGAATCTAACTCCTTTTTACAAACCTGATATTTTGATATCATAGTTTGGAGCTGGTCTTTGGTTATGCTTGCCTCATGTTTTAGGTTGCTGATCTTAGATTCCTTTTCAGTAACTTTTGATTTTAACTATATAGTAAGTTTAACAAATTGAATTTCAGAATCTAAGATCTTTTGTCTAAGGTTTTCATTTACTTCTTTTATGTTAGCAAAAGCTATGATACATTTGTCTGAACATAAGTTCTATAGCTTGAGAAGATACCTTAGAAGCAGCCATCAATGCACAATCACACTTGCACTCACATTCACTGGGGTTCCATGGGTCAGAGGTATTCACAACTCCTTCCTCTATCTTTGCACCTGAAATAATTTCATCAACAACATCATTCATCATATCTACATGTACCACTTCCTCAGACTCAGTTTCCTCATCTATTGTCTCTAGTGCCATGAAACAGGAATTTTCTGGTTCATTTGTGGCAACTAGAGCAAAGTTCTCATCTGTTAACTCATTTGTTAAGCTGCTCCAATCAACAAAGCCTTGTGTAAAGAGACTCTGTTGAGTGGATTCTGCAGGTGCAGCTTGAGGCATTTGTGCTTGAGCAACAGGAGCTTAAATAAACTGAATCTGAGCGACAGTGGTTTGGACATAGTGGATAGGGACAGTGTTTGAGGATTGAGCAAAATGAGCAGTGTTCTGCACATTTGTGGTAGGGGTATTTTGGGAATACTGATAAGAATGTTGAGGTCTTTGATTTGGATAGGATATCATAGGAACACTATTTTGGCTCATACATTCTCTAGCAAAATGACCATGTTTTGAACACTTATAACATTTTATCTTGGATTTATCCAACCCTACCCTTGATCCCCCATGCAGCCCTTGAAATCTTCTTCCAGATTTCTGAAATCTTCTTCCAGATTTCTGAAATCTTCTTCCAGATTTCTGATAGAACTTATTAGTCCTAATGCTAAGAAGGGCCAGTTGATGCATGATGTCCATTTCCTCTAGGTCCAAGGGGTCAAAGAACTGTACGTCATTGTACACAAAAGATGTGTTGTCAATGGAAGAGATCCCATTGTTAGCTGCAAGAGCATAACTTGGTGAGTTATGATCAGTGTTGAAACCAGTGGTTATGTCAATGTAATGATCATACCCTTGGTCCTTTCCACTACTAGAGGTCTCTTCTTGACCAAAAAGTGTTGTGCTACCAAAAGTGTAGTCATCAGTCACCTGTCCAGAATCCTGGAGCTTCTTTTTCTGGTTAAGCTCTCTTTCATATGTCAAGAGCTTACCATGAAGCTGGGTCAAACTTAAATCTTTGAACCCAATTGAGTTTCTGGTTACAATTGCTATAGTGTCCCATTTATCAGGCAGTGACCTTAAGAACCTATGATTTAAGGTTGAATTTGGAAATGTTAGATCTACCAGTTTCAGTTCACTTATAAGGCAACTGAACCTCTCAAATTGTTGGGTTAATGACTCCCCCTTTACATGACGGAATGTTTCATATTGTTGATTTAAGATTTCACGATTGTTTTCAATCACCTCCTCAGTTCCTCCAAATTGTTTTTTTTAAAGCATCCCATAATTCCTTTGCACTATTACAATGTAATAGTCCAACATAGATATCATTTGGAAGAGCCATTGCTACAATACTAAAAGCTTTAGCATCTAACTCAAATTTTTGAATGTCTTGCTCAGAATAGTTTTCAGGATTCTTTTTCACTACAACTTTTGGGTCCTCAGCACTTGGGACAGTTGGAACATGAGGGCCAAAGATAACAGATTTCCAGCACCCAGTGTTTTGTTCAGCAAGAACATGGCGCATCCTACGTTGCCAGATATTGTATTCAGATCTGACAAGCATAGGTGGCTTGTTCCTTGTGCCAGTGTTGCTCATGTCATTAACTTGAGACATGTTAGGTTGATTTTAAGACAAGGTTTTTGAAGATTTATTTTTAAAATAAAGAAACTTTTACCAAGCTTTCAACCTACAACTGAGTATCAATATTAGTGAGCTAATCTTTTACGATAAATTGATTGTTAGATCGAATTTAACTGACCATGCTCTGATACCAATTGTTGGGATCAGAGGGTTATCTTGTTGTGATAGTAGATTAAAGTAACAATGAAATGAATGAAGTATAAATGAAAGTGCAGCGGAAATTATCACAACAAGTGGAACACTGTTTTGTTGACTAAATACTTTTCATTAATCTTATGAGATTAAACAGTACAAGTACAAAGCTCCCCCTCAGCCTGATCACCCAGTAATATCCTTTAATGAATATTGATCTGAGCGATAGATAGAAAAGTTGTGAAACTGTTATATATATAGAGCTTCAGGATATTAGGAGCGTGATCAAGTGGGAATAAACTATTACAAATACAGCTAGCCAATCGCACTAAACCATGCTAGACAATGACTGATAAATTACTCACACATAAGCAATATTGTTCTATTATATTAAAGTCTGTTGATGAAACCGCTGTTGCTAAAACTGTTGTTGATCCTTCATCAGCTGTTTGTAAACCTCTTATGGTCTTCAGTTGTTGAAACCTGTGTTGGAGCCTAACAGTTGTTTGACTCCAACAGATCCTCTCAGCAGTTGTTTCCTCAGCAGACCTTTGCTCATAAGTTGTTCAACCATGAGCTGTTTGCTCATCAGTAGTTTGCTCAACAGTTGTTTGCTGATCAGCTGTTTGCTCATCAGTGGTTTGCTTAACAGTTGTTTGCTCAACAGCTGTTTAGTCTTCAGTACTTTGGTCTTCAGCTGTTTGACTCTTCAGCAGTTGTTTGATCTTCAGTACTTTGTAACTGCTAATATCTGTCTTGTAATAGATAGGAACTATGTATGTACTTATTATTATTATTATGGATCAATTAAGATAGTCTTGTTTTGGCTTTCCAATAATTTGTTCTTCAAAGGGTTCAATAGCAACCCAACACCTGCTAGTGTTCGGTTGGGAAGGTGGGAAACACGCATGCGTGGACCTTACGGGTGTGTCCCCTTTAGCGGGATTCAGGGAGAGTGGGTTCGTGCCGGGGCAAGCGGTCCTTAGAGCAGAGTCGAACAAGGTGGCAAAGCACGCTAAAGCGTACGAGAATAACCAATATGCTTTTGTCCCTTTTCCCTTTGACACTTTTGGCTCATTGGCACCGGAAGCGATCAGGTTTCTGACGAGAGTCCAGCAGGTGGTCCACAACAACTTCTCGACTCCCCAGGGGCGAGGATTTTTTTCTCTAGATTAGGGGTCTCTATCCAGAAAGGGGTGGCGGCACAGCTTGTTGCCCGCCTACCTACTATTCTTATGTAATTTGCTCCTTTTTATTGAAATGAAAGATTTATTGTTAAATAAAAATTCAAAGATTTTTAAGCAACCTATGTGTCATCGCATCCCCCGAATTGGGAGGCCCACCACCCTACTCCGACCGGTTATGTTGTCTTAACCAAGCCAACAATGACTTCAGAGGTTGTTAAGGCGTTCACAGGGAAAATCACATAGGTACTCGCATGAGTGATTAACAGGGAGTGACCCTCATCTATATGTATAACCTACTAGCTCCAAGACTTTAACTCCCGACTAATGCCAGTTCCCAAGCCTTGTCACTGCCTTGGTGTCCACTGGACCAAAGGCCAGGGACATCGTAGTTAAGACTTAGCATTTGTAATACAACAATTGATCTCAAGTAGTTAATATTTTACCAATTAAGTATATTAGACTCAATTTGCACTTGGTTACTTGGTGGCATATATGCATGAATTATAGAGCATTAGTGATGTCAAAGTCTTTCTTTTTTTCCTTTTTCTTCTTTTTTGCATCGTTGGCAAAGTCCTATTTGACAGGTACTATCAATTTAATATTTATAATATTAAGTTATGAGCTTGTGTTGAATTGTGATACTATTATGTTTTGGAAACTGTAACTTGCCATGACATGTAACTCCTCATTAGATTGATAATGAGGCACATTCATTTAGGCATGTTTTGGGTTCTATGTTTTCAAGACTTCCCCACAACCTTTAAAATAAAGATGAAAATCATTCTTGATTGCAGGCGATTAGGGTTTACGTGGTTTGCATGGCGGCTAGGGATCGGTATAGGGTTAACAAGTGGTATGATGTGCCAACGAAGAAGGGTAGGGATAATAACAATCATCATCAATCCAATTCTCAAGGTGGCGGGGTTAAATTTTTCGTTTCAAATCTGCCGGAGAGATGTTCATCAGCGGATTTGGCTGGGGTTTTGAAGAATTATGGTGAGATCCAAGGTACTTATATCGCAAGGAAATATGATAGGCTAGGTAAGAGGTTTGGATTTGTTACGTTCAAGATCGCTCGGAATTACTCGGAGTTAGAGAATAGGCTTAAAGACATGTGGATAGGAAGTTACAAACTTTTTATCCTGCCTGCTAGATTTGTAGATTGTAAGAAGATACCGAGGAACGATGTGAAAGAAGGACAGCCGATGAATGAACGACAAGGAAGAAATAAGGAGTCGAAAGTGGTTGATACAAACAAAGATAAGTCGGTGGAAACTCCAGTGAATGTGGCTAGTGGATCTAGATCTTTTATGGATACTTTGATAAATAAAGAGGAGGGGTCAGGGGGTTTCGATATTGTTGTGGAAGGTGATATTCGGGCTTTCGGAAATTTATATGAATATGGTGTTAGTGCTAGGGTGAAGGAGTTTAGTGTATTGACCAGTTTGAGTAAAATTCTTAATGGTATTTGCTTGTCCAAAATCAAGAGTAAGTATGTTGGAGGATTAAATGTTATGTTGGTGTTTGGGAGTAGTGAGGAGAAGACATTGTTTATGGATAACAAAGAAAGGTGGTCGATGTTTTTTGATAGTTGTGTGTCATGGATAGGTCAAAGGGTGGAGTATGAAAGGGTTGCTTGGCTTAAGTTGCATGGAGTTCCATTGACGCTGTCTTGCGATCAAGTATTTGATGTTATTGCTTCGAAGTTTGGTTTGGTTATTCAGTCGACGGTATTCGAAGAGGAGGGAAGTGATTTATATTATGCTTGTGTTGGAATTCTTTCGAAGAATGTCAGTCGTATGAATCAGTTTTGTAATTTGAAGTGGCGTAACCATAATTTTAAGGTGTTAGTAGAGGAGGAGTTAGCGGGTTGGATTCCAGATTGTTTGGTAGATTTTGATGAAGAGGAGTTAGTAGAAGAGGAGTTAGGGGGTTGGATTCCGGATTGTTTGGTAGATTTTGATGAAGAGGAAGTATGTGATACAATGAGTGAGCCGAGGATTGTGGCGGAGGAAAGGGGAGGTGAGGGATTTGAAGCTGGGGAGATTGGTATGGTCGATGTTGAAATCCGTAATGAAGGTCAAGATACTATATTAGATGATGCAGCTGTTGGGACCGATGTTAGCATAAATGAGATATTTTATTCTCATTTTAAAGAAGGTAATGAAGCTTCTAATTGTAAACAAAAAAGGCGTAGGTGGTCCAGGAAAAAATCTATAGCAGGTAAGTCTCTAGCACCAACGGGATAAGAGAGACCCAAGAAGCGTCAAAGGGATGGGGCCGACATCTTTAATATAGATAGGTTCATTTTTTGGAGTTTCAGAGTCCAGCAAAAGGTACAAGAAGGGACCGGTAATTCTGAGGAGTTTTTAACTCCTGACTTGAACAGAGTGGTCGAGACGAATGCGGAGGGGCCTAGTGAATTGGGTTCTGAAGATGATGGAGGGGTTCTTGGTTTGGTTGATCCTAATGTTGATTCGGTGCATAGTAAAGAAGTTCAGGAGACAAATTCTTTAGCGAAGGCATTGGGGTCCGAGATTATGGAGAGGTTCCAAGATTCGATTGCAAGGAAGATTAATAAAGAAGGTTTTCAATCGGTTGATCAATGAATCTATTGTCGGTAAATATTCGAGGGTTGGGTAATGAAGAGAAGGGGGATTGGATTCGTAAACTTCGTGTACAAAATGATGTTGGTTTTGTGTAGTTGCAAGAGACACAATTTTCATCTCTGGCGGATGTGGATTTGGATAGATTTTGGGGTTATGGAGAGTTTGGGATGGAACGGGTGGACGCGACGGGAAGATCGGGTGGGTTGGTTTCATTGTGGGATACTAAACGGTTTTCGTTGGTTTCGGTTGATAAACATCGGTATTTTCTTACTGTATGTGGGATAGTGAGAGATAGTGGTAAAGAAATTGTTATCACTAATGTCTACGCGCCTAAGAAGGCATCGGAAAAAAAGGTTTTATGGGAGGAATTAGTGAGACTTGTCAGCAATTATTCAGGTTCTTCTATTGTGGGAGGCGACTTTAATTGTGTTCGGGATAGAGAGGAACGAAGAAATTCCAAGTTCAACGAGGCTACTACAAACGACTTTAATGAATTTTTTGAAGAGGTCGATCTTCACGAGTATGCATTGAAGGGTCGGAAGTTCACTTATGTGGTTGGAAACAGGTGTAGTCGAATAGATCGCATTTTTGTGTCTTGGAATGTGTTATCCGCTTGGCCGAGTGCAGAATATCGTGCTTTATCTAGAGATAAGTCGTATCATAGTCCGTTAATTTTGAAGGTGGAGGATCGAAATTTTGGAGCCAAACCGTTTAAGTTCTTCAACTCGTGGTTTAATGGGAAAGGTCTTGAGGAGGTGGTAATGAAGGCTTTATCGGATTTCAATGGGACCGGCGACCCAGATGTGGTTTTTATGAACAAGCTTAAGACATTAAGAATTGCTATTGGTAAGTGGAAGGCCTTATCTGTTAAGGATGAATGTGCAGAGGAGGAAGGCTTAGCGCAGGAACTGAGAGAGTTTGATAAAAGTATCAAAGTACGGGATCTAACGAAGACAGAAAAATGGTTTATGAGGAAGCGAAAGCCAGGATTAAAGAATTAGAATATTTCAAGTATAAGGATCTTCGACAAAAATCAAGAGTTCGTTGGGCAAAGGAAGGTGACGAAAATATTCGGTTCTTTCATGGGGTTATCAATTAACGTAGAGTGTCGAATTCCATTCCTGGGTTGTCGATTAATGTTGATTGGGTGACTAAACCTGCACTTGTTAAAAAAGAAGTGTTTGGTTTTTCAAAAGAAAATTCGAGGAGGAGATTTCGGTCCGACCTTCGTTGGTTTGCTATGATTTGCTTAAGATTAATGATGAGATGGCGAACAGTCTTATACGGCCGTTTGTGGAAAATGAGATTAAAGAAGCGGTATTTGAATGTGGTAGCGACAAAGTTCCAGGGCCCGATGGGTTCAACTTTTGGTTCATTAAAAATATTCGAATTACCTATCGGATGACTTTGTTCGTATACTTCAGAAGTTCTCGGAATCGGGTATGATTAGTAGAGGAGTGGGCTCATCGTTTATTACCTTGATACCGAAAGTTCCTGATCCGGTTGATCTTGGGGAGTATAATCCTATAAATCTTATAGGGGTTGTTTGTAAGGTTATTTCTAAAGTCCTGGCGAATAGGTTAAAGACGGTCATGGGTGATATTACACATGAGACGCAATCGGCTTTTTTGACGGGGAGGTATATTTTGGACGGTCCTTTAATGATTAGTGAAATTTTGTCGTGTGCCAATCGGATGAAAAATGATTATTTTTGTTTAAAATCGATTTTGAGAAAGCATATGATAATGTGAATTAGGGTTTCTTATTATTGGTGATGTGACAAATGAAGTTTCTAGAGACGTGGTGTAGGTGGATATATGGTATTTTATCTTCAGCCCGTTCTTCGGTTCTTGTGAACGGTTCGCCGACTTTTGAGTTTGCTTGTGGTAAAGGTTTATGTAAAGGTGATCTTATTTCTCCTTTCTTATTTATTATTGTTATGGAGGCGTTTTCGAGCATTGTTCAAAAGGCTTGTGATATTGGGGCGTTTGATGGTGTGAAGTTATCTAATGGGGGACCGACTATCTCTCATTTGCTATATGCGGACGATGCTATGGTTATGGGAGAGTAGTCGCATTTTAATTTTAATGCTTTAAGGAGGGTGTTACGCATTTTTCATTTGTGTTCGGGTCTTCGTATTAATATTAATAAATTCAACTATTTTCGGGGTGGGAAAGAGTGTGGAAGATGTTCATGTGGAGGCTAACGCGTTGGGGTGTAGGCCGGGCAATACACCTTTTAAGTATTTGGGTATTCAAGTGGGAGTTAATATGACCCGAGTTAATAATTGGGAGCCGGTGTTCAAGGTATTTAAAAATCGTTTGTCTAAGTGGAAGGCTAATGTGTTATCGATGGGGGAGATTGATTCTTATAAAATCCGTGCTTGAGAGCCTACCATCTTTTTATTTTTCATTGTATAAGGTGCCTATTACGTTGGTGAATAAGTTAGAATCGCTCATTAAGAGATTTTTATGGGGAGGGAATGATGAAGTTAGCAAGATACATTGGGTGGCTTAGGATAAAGTGACGCAACCGATTGGTGATGGAGGTTTGGGTTTAAGCAAGCTTGATGTGGTAAATAATGCGTTAGTCCTTAAGTGGTTGTGGAGATATAAAGTGGAGCAAAATGCTCTTTGGAGGAAAGTAATTGATGCGATTCATGGTTCCGGAAGAAGATGGGAGGCTTTTCCTTCAAATAAAAACATTGGTGGAACTTGGTCTAAGGTGGTAAAACTTGGGTATCGGTTGAAGGTACGTGACATTAATTTTGTTAATATGATTCGAGGTAATGTGGGGAGGGGCACGAAAATAAAATTCTGGATTGATCCTTGGGTGAAGAATGAAATAGATATCCAGCTTCAGAAATAGAGGTTAGTGAGCTGCTTCTGTGTCAACGGTTGGTTGGTACAGTAAGAGTATCTAGCAAAAGGGATGAGTGGATGTGGAATAAAGAAACGCCTATGAATTTTCAGTGAAAGAAACGAGGTTATGGCTTCTTGGGGATGAACCGAGGGAGTCTTCGAATGTATATAGGTGGTGTAAGTGGATTCCAAACAAGTGCAATTATTTATGTGGAGGGCGAATATGGATAAATAACCGACTATGGTCGCGCTTGCTAGGAGGAATATGGTGTTCGGGGATGGTTTGTGTTTGCTATGTGGAGAAGTGGCTGAAACAACGGATCATATTTTTACGGCATATTATATTGCCAATGGTGTTTGGGGAGGTGTAGCTTCGTGGTGCAAGATTCCTAGGATGTTTTTGTTCTCGATTCATGATGTCTTGGAGATGATCAATCATGTGGATGGGTCAAAGATGAGGAAAGAGATTGTTTATGGGGTTCTTATCTTAACATGTTGGCGTTTATGGAAAGCTATTTGTGAAAAGTGATTCAACAATAAGGAGGTCAAGGTGGTGACGATTGTTTCTGATATTTTGGTATGGGAGTAGGTTTAAAGAGGGTAAGGTAGATTGGAAAGGTTGGAATTCTTTTTGTATTGATGTAAAGTAATGTTTTAGCTAGCGAGTATCTCTATCTTGGAGATATCTTGCTTTGTTTGTGTTTAATGAAGTTAACCTTTAAAAAAATTGTTTAATTTTGGGCATTAAAAGAAATTATGATCCTGATATGAAACACGCGCTCACGTGATAATGAGATGCTGAATGGCCCGGTAAATAAGAATGACTCATATACCATCCCGGGTACGTCAAACACACACCCGTAATTAGAACCATGAAAATAATATTAAGGTTGTTTACTTTGCTATATCATGTATAGGACAAAATGTGTTGCATTGCAATCTGATAAACATATATGCTCCCAATTTCACAGATCAAGATGATCACCATGATAAACAAGGGCCACTATATTATCGCCGTTAATCCCATTAGATGGTTATGAATGGAATGTTCAACTACCATGGACCTAGAAATAAGCCAAGTTGATAGTTTATGTGAATATTTTAGTGTTTAATTTAGACAAAATTACACTTTATGTCCTTTATGTATGACCAAAATTATGAAACGTGCCTTTTAAAATAAAATTTTTCATTTTATGTCTAAATTCTTTGTTTTTCTTACAGATTCTGTCCTTTAATACTAACTCAGTTAGTAAACTCAGTTAACCACAATCTAACCAAGGGCAAAATAGTTCATTCACATGCTTTTAACTAAAAAAAACCCTATTTGCCCTAATTCTAACCTCTTTAATGATCTTCTTAATCAAAATCAATCATTCAAAAAAATAAAAAGTCCATATCTTCACCATTTCCTGTGGAAGCATCAAGAATCATTAAAGAACAATCCCTGCTGCAATTATTCGTTTTAAGCAAATCATAGACAAAGATAGCATAAAAGAATTACAGAAAAAGGATTTAATACTATCAAGTATCAATATGTTATATATGCAATAAACTCTGGTTTAGACTCAATGTTCAGCTCCTAGCCCACAACTGTGGGGTATTATAGAAAAAGGAAAACAAATATCTTAAAGCCCATTGAACTTCCCTTTGAACTATCTTCAGCTTTAAGTCCCACAACAAAACCATAGGAAAAAAACAAATGACATGTAATTATCTAAAGCCCATTGAACTTTCCTTTGAAAGTTGAAATACAGGTGGACTGATCTGTTACATGTTGTAATAGTCTAAGGACTGAAATATAGAATAATAATAATAGTAGAGGGACTAAAATGTAAACTTTGTAATAGATAGTTAGTTACAACCATTTATGATCGTTAATAAATAACTAACCCCAAGCTAAAACCATAAGCTTGAATTGGGTTTTCCCTCTCTTTCTCTCTGTGTTTCTCAACTCGGGCTATCATTTGGTATCTGTTGGGTCTGCTGACCTGGAAAAGAACAGATGATTAAAAGCCAAAATATTCTAAGTGCAGATCCTTAATAAAACAGTTCTTCTCCGAAAAGACTGATGACACAAACTGCTGATGACTAAAGTGTTGCTGATCAAAGTGCTGCTTATGTGAAGACAACCTCAGATGAACAAAGTGCTGACAAAGGAATAAAGACAAAGTGCTGATCAAGACTAAAGGTCTGCTGGAGCCAACAGCACTTAGGCTCCAGCAGATGATTGAAGATTATCAGATGTTCCTTATCATTGGTTTACTTAATGTAACAGTAGTTTTGAATAGCAGATTTTTTATGTTGTTAAGGTAGTTAGCTGTCACTGTCTTAGGTGACGTCAGTCATAGGTCATCAGTTGTTTAGTTTGTCTATAAATAGAACAGTGCCTGTACTGTTCTATTTATCACTTACACATTCTCTGCACAAACAAAGCAATTGAGTGATCAGGCTGAGGGGGAGAACTTGTAATAACTTGTACCTAATTTCAATCTGTGATGACAAATGAAATGTACTCGTTTTAAAGCAATTGTTCTCTTTGTTAAGATTGCATAGTTATTATTCCGCTGCACTTTCCATTATTGGTATTCATTCATTTTCATCTTACTTTAACAAATCTTAACAAAACAAACTCTCAGATCCTAACAATTGGTATCAGAGCTTGGTCAATTAAATTCGATCTAATCAATCAATTTAATATAATCAGATCAGCTCAATATTATTGATATCACTTTGTTTGTTGATTGAAAACAAAGTAACAGTTTAATTTACTTCAAAAGTTTTAAACACACTTTGTTTTATAAACAATCAGAGAATGGCTTTTATGAATCAAGATCCACAGAACACTGGTACTAGCAACAAGCCACCGATGCTCGTCAGATCTGAATACAATATCTGGCAACGTCGGATGAGCCATGTTTTAGCTCAACAAAACACGGGGTGTTGGAAGTCGGTTTTCTTTGGACCATATGTTCCAATGGTGCCGAGTACCGAAGATCCCAAGATCCAAGTACCTAAAAGTGTCCACAACTACTCCGAGCAAGATTTTCAAAAAATTGAGTTAGATGCTAAGGCTTTCAGTATTGTAGCCATGGCTCTATCAAATGATATCTATGCTGGGTTGTTACGCTGTAACAGTGCAAAGGAGTTGTGGGATGCTTTGAATGAACAATTTGGTGGGACTGAGGATGTAATTGAAAACAACCGTGAAATACTTAATCAACAATATGAAACATTCAGTCATGTGAAGGGAGAATCATTAACACAACAATTTGAGAGGTTCAATTGTTTAATAAGTGAACTAAAACTGGTGGGTCTAACTTACCCAAATTCAACTTTGAATCATAGGTTTCTTAGATCACTTCAGGACAAATGGGACACTATTGCAATTGTTATGAGAAACTCAATTGGTTTTAAGGACTTGACTCTGACCCAGCTTCATGGTAAGATCTTGACCTATGAGAGAGAGCTTAACCAGAAAAAGAAGCTCCAGGATTCTGTAAAAGTGTCTGATGATTATGTGTTTGGTAATACAACACTTTTGGGTCAAGATGATGTACCTTGAAGTAGTAAGGATCAGGGTTATGATCATTATATTGATATAACCACTAGTTTTAACACTGATTCTTACTCATCACCCAACTATGCTTTTGCAGCAAGTGGTGATATCCAGGCATCTGACAACACATCCTTTGTGTATAATGACCTTCAATACATTGACCCTGTGGACTTAGAAGAAATGGACATTTTGCATCAATTGGCTTTGCTCAGTATTAGAACTAATAATTTCTATAAGAAAACTGGCAGAAGGTATCCAGGTTTACATGGTGGGTCAAAAGTGGGATTGGATAAATCAAAGATCATGTGTTATAAATGTCATAGAATGGGTCACTTTGCTAGGGAATGTAGGAGTCAAAATGGTACACCTATGATTACCTATCCAAACCAAAGGCCGCAGACCAACACTTAACAGTATTCCCAAAATACCCATGAACCAAATGTGTAAAACACTGCTCACTTTGCGCAGAGCTCAACCATTGTTCATGTGCAGTATATCCAAACCACTGTTCCTCAGTATCATTATGTCCAAACACCTGTTGCTCAGGCACAAATGCCAATAACTAATACTCCATCCTCTGCTCCCGCAGAGACCAGTCAACAAAGCCAACAGAGCTTTTTCGCACAAAGCTTTGTTGATTGGAGCAGTCTACCAGATGAGCTAACAGATGAAAACATTGCTCTAGTTGCCAAATCTGAAAATGAACCAAGAAATTTCTGCTTCATGGCACTAGAAACAATTGTTGAAGAGACTGATTCTGAGGGAGTGGTGTCTAAGTCTGAAAGTGTGACTAATGATGTTGTTGATGAAGTTGTTTCAGCTGAAGAATCCGAAGTGGAGGTTGTGAATCTCTCAGACCCATGGGGTACTGATGACTGTGATTGCCAGTGTAACTGTGCCTTGATGGCTGCTGCTAAGGTATCACCTCAAATCTTAAATGACTTGTGCTCAGATAAATGTATCATAGCATTTGCAAAGATAAAAGAGGTGAATGAAAACTTTAGAAAGAAAATTTTGCAAGATGAAATTCAGTTTGAAAAACTCACTAAAGAGTTGAAATCAAAATTTACTGAAAAAGAATCTAAAATCAGCAGTTTAAAACATGAAGCAAACATAACCAAAGACTAGCTTCAAATTATGATAACCAAATATCAAAGTTGTAAACAGGAGCTTGAGTCCACCCAGGTTGAATGTCAAAAATGGGTGGAATCATCTAAAGGTTTTGAGATGATTGTTAACCAACAGTCTAAAAGTCATGTGAAATTTGGCTTTGGTTTTAAAGAAACCACTGCTCAAGGTTCACAAGCCACTGACAAAAAGGACCACAGTTGGTTGAAATCATCTCAACCAATTTAAAAGGACAAGAAATCAAAGTCACTGAACCCAATGGTAAGAAAATCATTCTTGAAAAATTAGAAGGTACACCCTCATTTGATGAGATTGAAAAATACCAATTCAAACCAACCTGGTCAGATGAGTGTGATGTCCTTGAAAATTTCCAACCAATGACCTTCAAAACCCCTGATGGTAAAAAGGCACCACAGGCCAAAATCATTCCCTTGAAAGATCTTCCAACGTATGATCAAACATCTGTTGAAAAGAAGTAAGAAAAGGGGAAATCAAAAGACAACTTGTTTTGTGATTTTTGTGAAAAGAATAATCATGTCACTAAAAACTGTTTTCTTCTAAAAGCATATGATATCAACAAAGAAACAAGTTTAAGTGATTCTAAAATCAAAGAATGTTTAATCTGTAAGAGAAAGAATCACAAAACAAAAGAGTGTCTGTATCTCAAAAGTTTTGATGAAAAAATAAAAGAGTACAAGGCTAAAACTCTGGAAAGTCAAATGGTTAGTACTTCAAAAGGAAAACCCAAACAGACTTTTGAACCAGTCCAAACAGCTGTTACCAAAAATCAGAACAAAAACTCTGCTCTCAGAGATGTTCAGGTAACAGATGTTCCACCAGCTAACTGGTTCCCAAGAGGACATGGACAACCAACTTGTCATCGTCTGCCACATGTTTATGAAGAGCCCAAAAGGCCTTCAAAACCTAGAGTGAACAGACATCCTCATGGTTATCAACATCTGATAGGAAATGATCAAACATCTGTTGGACCAAGTGTTGACATACAAGCACTGGCAAATGGTCAACAACAGCTGTTGAACTTAGTCCAAAAGCTAGTTCAAACCACAGATCATTCTCCTAAGCTTGAGGCTGAAAAGTCTAAGAACTCATCCAAAGCCAATTTGGCTTTGGACACTCACCAAAACTAATTATTTATAGGGATGGCAATCAAACCCGAACCCGATGGGTAAACCCGAAACCCGACACATTTGGGACGGGTTTGGGGTCGGGTAATCGGGTATGGGTCCGGGTATGGGATTAGTTTTTATTTTTTTTGCGGGTTTGGGACGGGTTTGGGATTTGATGATATACCCGTTTACCCGACCCGATTACCCGATAAAGTATACCCGTTTACCCGATTGGATACCCAATATAATTTCTAATATATCTTTTTAAATATGTATGCATAATATATTTAATTGTCCATCTACATCGTCATCTTGTGCTAAAATTACCAAAAAGTTAGTGTATACTATTTGTTATCTATGTCTTTGATTGTTTTTATATGATTTAAGTATTTTATATTTACACATTGTATTCATTTACATATATATTTAATAATGGTAAATGTAATTGGTTAATAGTTACCTAATAGATGCCAGTCGAGTTTTTGGTCGGATATACTCAATGAGTAAGTTTTAAAAATTAATGGGTTTACCCGATACCCGATGGGTAATTACCCGACACAAACCCGACGGGTTTTGGGCCGGGTTTGGGATAAGCATACCTAATCGGGTATGGGGTTGGGATTACCTAAACCCATCCCAAACCCGACCCATTGCCATCCCTATTATTTACTGATGTGCAGGGAGCTTTTGCTTGCTTAGATAGTTTATGGTATGTAGATAGTAGAGGCTCCATGCACATGACTGGATGTAGAGCCCTTCTTTTGGACTTTCTTGCTCATGGAGGGGGTGATATATCCTTTGGTAATGATTCAAAAGGTAAAGTGTTGGGTTCTGAAACTGTTCAAGCAGGGAGACTTAAGTTTGAAAATGTTAATCTAATTGACAATCTAAAGTCTAATCTACTTAGTGTCTCACAAATGAGTGACAAAGGATATGGGTCATTCTTCACTAAGAAGACATGTAAGATTGTTGGACCAGAAGTGGTTGAAAAGATTAACACCATCATTGCTGAGAGCAAAGCACAACTTGTTGCTCACAGAAGTGGCAATGTGTATGTAGTTGATATGTTGAAGGATAATCCTATGGAAAATGTCTGTCTGTTCTCTGCTGCCTCTACCAAAGAGACAGAATTATGGCATAGTAGATTGGGTCATACCAACCTTCAAACTATCAACTCTCTCTCTCTAAACAAAATCTTGTCAGAGGTTTGCCACCAAAAGAATTCACGTGTGATGAGCATTGTGTTTCCTGTCTAAAAGGAAAACAACATAAAAGCTCTTACAAATCCATTGATGAGTCCAAAACAAGTCAATGTCTTCAACTGTTGCACATGGACTTGTTTGGCCCTGTAAAAATCATGAGCCTTAGGAAAAAGAGATTTTGTCTTGTTATTGTTGATGATTTTTCTAGGTTTACATGGACTTAGTTTTTACACTCTAAGGATGAGACTGCAGGTATTTTGAAGGACTTTGTCACCAAAGTTGAGAAACAATATGACTTGCCAGTAAAAGTCTTTAGAAGTGACAATGGAACAGAGTTCAAGACTAAGGAGTTGGATGATTTCTGTGTGTCAAAAAGAATTGTAAGGCAGTACAGCATTCCAAGAACACCAGAACAAAATGGGGTGGTTGAAAGGAAAAATAGAACACTCATTGAGGCTGCAAGAACAATGCTAGCAGATTCTGGTTTACCTCTGTCCTTTTGGGCAGAAGCTGTAAACACTGCCTGTTATGTTCAAAATAGAGTTTTAATAAACCTCAGGCATCAAAAGTCTGCTTATGAAGTCCTGTTCAAAATCAAACCATTAATATCATTTTTCAAAATCTTTGGCTGCCCATGTTTCATTTTAAATCTAAAAGATTCCATTTCAAATTTTGCAGCCAAAGTAGATTGTGGATATTTTCGGGGATATTCATCTACTGCCAAGGCCTATAAAGTGTTTAACACAAGGACTAGGACAGTAGAGGAAGCTCTGAATGTGAAGTTCAATGAACTTTCATCATTGAAAATCCCAGCAAATCCTGCAGAACTCTTTGACCTAGATAAATTCAAATTTGAAGATATCACTGTGAAAACTGACAATGCTGGTACACTACAGTCTTCATAACAGGATTACAGATATGACATTGGGATGCCACAGTCTTTCTGTAAGATTTATCCTGATTCAGGGCAAGTAGATGTACAAAACTCTGCCAGAGCTGCGTCAACCACTGTTGGCCAGTCTTACCCTCAAACCACTGCCTCATCAAGCTCAACCACTGATCCACTATTTTCTGACAAAAGTCCACTCACTGTTGACAAAAGTCCATCTACTTCCACACCACTTGAGCCTATTCCCCCACTACTATTTCAAACAGTTGTTGGCACTACAGAAGTGCAAACAAATGTTTCAACAGCTGATAACTCAAACCTCTGTCCACGGTTTTCTATCTCTCACACAACCTGTCAAGTACCAAGAGGTACTGAAAGACAACAGTTGGGTAGAGGCTATGCAAGAAGAGCTCCTTCAGTTTAAAAGACGACAAGTATGGAAACTTGTACCGTTGCCAAAGGATGTATGTCCAATTGGCACAAAATGGGTCTTTAAGAACAAAACAGATGAAAGGGGTATTGTTGTCAAGAATAAAGCCAGACTTGTGGTTCAAGGCTTCAGACAAGAAGAAGGAATAGATTATGATGAAACCTTTGCTCCTGTAGCTAGGTTGGAAGCCATCAGACTTTTCCTAGCTTTTGCTGTCAACCACAACATCAAGGTGTATCAGATGGACATCAAATGTGCTTTTCTTTATGGCAAAATAAAGGAGGAAGTCTATGTATGTCAGCCACCTGGCTTTGAAGACACATTTCATCCTGATCATGTCTACAAGCTTAATAAAGCTTTGTATGGCCTGAAACAAGCACCAAGGGCTTGGTATGAAACTCTTTCCACTTTTCTCTTATCCATTGGCTTTACAAGAGGTAAAATTGATAAGACCTTGTTTTTAAAATGGAAAGGAAAAGATTTAATGATTGTTCGAATATATGTGGATGACATCATCTTTGGATCCACATGTAACAAAATGTGTGAAGAGTTTAGAGAACTCATGACAACTGAGTTTGAAATGAGTGCCATGGGTGAACTACAGTGCTTCCTTGGTCTCCAAGTGAAGCAACTGCAAAATGGAACCTTCATTCATCAAAATAAGTATGTTAAAAACCTACTTACAAAATTTGAGATGAATGACTGTAAACCATGTAGCACACCCATGAGTACTACAAAATTAGTCACTGTTGATGACAAAGATGAACTGGTTGACCAAACACACTATAGATGCATGATTGGGTCTTTATTGTACTTAACAGCATCTAGGCCAGACATTATGTTTGCCACTTGTGTTTGTGCAAGATACCAGGCATCACCTAGAAAGTCTAACCTTATTGCTGTGAAAAGGATATTCAGATACCTAAAAGGTGCTCCCACACTTGGTATCTGGTACCCTGCTAATGGGAACATTGAGCTTTCAGGTTATTCAGACAGTGATTTTGCTGGTTGTCAAACCACAAGGAAGTCAACATCAGGAGGGTGCCAATTCCTAGGCAATGCCTTGGTCTCTTGGCAAAGCAAAAAGCAAGCAGCTGTTTCAACATCTACTGTAGAGGCTGAATACATTGCTGCTGCAAGCTGCACAGCCCAACTTATGTGGCTTCAAAACCAGCTACTGGATTTTGGTATAACTGCATTGAGGACTCCACTCATGCTAAATAGTCAAGCTGCTGAAAATATCATCAAAAATCCAGTCTCCCATTCCACAACCAAACACATTGACATCAGACATCTTTTGTCAGAGACAGCTATGAAAAAGGTTTGATTTCTCTACATCATGTTCCAACAGAGAATCAGTTGGCAGATGTGTTGACAAAAGCTTTAGACACATCTACATTTGCAGATCTGATCTCTCGGATTGGTATGCTAAACATGGAATAAAATAAAATTGTTTTCATGAATAAAAGCATTAAAATTTTGTTAGAAAAATCAAAAATCATCCTTTAAAATAGTATAGGTTGAAAAATTTGTTCAAACAACGGATCAGATAACACAGCCACTGTTTCATTCATTAAACCACTGCTGGTTGAAAAATCTGTTTCAAACATCTGATCAGATGAAACAACCGTTTTCACAAACATCTGTTGACTAAAGTCAAACAGCTGTTATAAACAACTGTCATCCACCATAACAGTCCTTCCATCAGATGTTTGCCACGTCTACTCTCAAAAGCAGTGTTTTGGTCACATCAGCGATTTTCACCAGAGACTATATAAACCCCTGTTTTCCACAGCAGTTGTTCCACCGTCTCATCAAATTCAAAACTCTAAAATCGCCTTCTTCAACCTAAATCCTCCATTAAAAAGCCTTCAACTTTCACAGTACAATCCATAAAATGGATCTTCAACTGAAAGCACCTCACAATTATCTTCCATATCTGACCAAAACAGATGAAAACCAACATTTCCATTCCATTATCGACACCTTGAATACATCCAAGTATAAAACTGCTCTGACTTCAAGTGCACTCATCTATGAGGACACACTTCAAGCTTTCTGGTTGAAAGCTGAAGTCCTGTTTGTTGACAAAAAGCCAACATCCATCGTTTCTCAAATTGGCGACACCAAAGTTGCCATCACTCCTGAAACCATATCCACTACCTTCTCCTTGACTGATCAGGCAGGTAAAGAGAGTTTTGACAAAACTGAACTCCATCCAGAGTTCATTGAGAGAGGGTATGAGGGACAATTAACTGGGGCAACTATGTTTAAAAAGTTTTTCCCCCAAATATGAAATTTTTCGTTCATACGTTGCTTGTATGCCTCTCTCCCAAAACAACATCTTTTAATGAAATTCCTTTAAAAGTCCAGTACTTGGGATATGCCATTTTAACAAACACTGATTACAACTTATCCCAAGCACTGTTTTTGGATTTGGTGAATAATGTGAAGGGAGTTCAGGCTGGGTCAAACAATGCTTTCTTGATGTATCCAAGACTTTTGAGTGTAATCCCTCAAAAACTTTTACCTAAAAAGGATTACATTTAGGGACAATGCCTTCAAATGAATAGCTTGTCTCAAGAAACTTTTACAAGGATGTTAGGTCCTACCCAAGAAAAACCAGTCAAAACAAAAGTTTCTAAAACACAAGCAAAGAAGGTTAAGACAACAACTGTTGTGCAAACCTCTGTTGTTGAGCTCACTACTCCTGGTGATCATGGCACTACATCCAGTGCTGTAAAACCCACACCAGCCACTACTAAAAAGAAAACTCCATCCACTAAACCCCCCCAAGAAACACACTAAAAAGGTGACTCTAGAGGATGAGATACCAGAGTATATTCCTGTTGCAACACAAGAGCAACAAACAACCACTGTTGATACTTCCTCTCAATAGATGGGAAAATCTCAGCCTAGCCAAACTCTTCATGTATCCTCTCAAAACGATCATGTGGTAAGTAAAGGGGAAACACATCAAGGGGCAGACGATTCACTTGAACATATGTTCACAAGTACATCTCCCAGGGCTAACATTCTTGTCACTCCACAACCCACACCATAAATTCCTCCCACTATGCAACCCTTGTTTGAGGCCATTAATAAAACTCTGGACACAACCAGTTCCTCTCAACCACCTATCACTGAGAGTGCACCTCAACATGTGACTGGTCCAGAGGAAAGTCATTTGGTCAACCCACAAATAGAGGAGGCCACACCCTTTGAGTTACATGTAACTCAGAGTGGTATTTCAAGTGAAGTAGCCACTACTGTTGTAGAGACCATTGTCTCACTTCAGGACAGTGGTTACATCAATCAGACTTCCTTGAAGGCAACAACTGCTGAGGCAACAAGATTGACCTCTATTCCAGTTGGAAGTCCCTAGTACCAAGACAAAGGGGCATCTGGTTTCTTTCCTATGGATACTCCTCCAAGGACTGCACCAAATACAACTACCACCTCTGGTAGGAACTCAGGTGATCCCATTAACCTGTACCAGAGTCTGCTCAAACCACTGAAGCTGAAGCAGCAAAGACAAAAGAGGTTAATGAATCAGCCAATGTAATGGCTGAAAAGATTGCTGAAGCTAAAAGGATCAGGGCTGAGACTTTACAAACCAAAGCAGAAAATCATTCCAAAAGGAAAGAAGAGGAACAGCAAGAAAATGACAATGTTGGTACCTCAAAGAGGAAAAAGAGGCATGCTTCTCATGTCAGGCAGCCTCCATCATCTAGATCAAAAACGTCTGTTGCTGCTACACCCAAAACAATTGTCAAATCATCTACCACAACATCCACTACCACTACAACAACCTTAGCGTTGACTTTACCACCCATTCAATCACCACCTCAAACATCTGCTGGTGCTTCACCTGTGCCAACAGATGTTAATATTTCACATTCACCACCATCCCCAACCATTCTGTATAAAAGGAAGAGAAAATCTACCTTCGTTATACAAGAAGAAAATATAACCACCACACCAGCACCAACACAACCCATTCCTGCCATTCCACTATAATCATTTTCACCACACATTTCCAAAACCACCACCATAAAATCACCAACAACTGATACACCATTAGCTGCTCAGTATCCTCTTGAACTTGACATGATCAAGGGGGAAATTCAGTCCTTCTACAATACTGAGGATGCTACACAATCATCCTTCCCTTCTCTATCAAGTCTGAACTTACTAAGCCTTATGAAGCCCAGAGTAAACACTTCACATGCTGGACCATTCAAGCCCTCAAAAATGAATTGCTAAGAATTGAAGAGCTGAAGAAGCACAATCAAAAGGCTGCTGTACCAGACTTTAAGAAGAGCAAAGACCCTTCCAGACTTTTGAAGCTCAGAAGAATGAGGGTTGAACTTGTTGATGCTGATTATGGTGAAATGAAAAACATAGCCAGATGGTCTGAATTAAGGCTGGTGGAAACATATAAGAAACTTGAAGAAAGAAGAAAGACTGATCCAACACTTCCTCCAAAGCCAACTTACCCTGAAGATGAACAACCAAAATCCCATCAGACACTTTCATTTGAAGCATTACTTCCTTCAACAGACATCAATGTTGCTGCCAGAAGACAAATCAAAAGGCAGAAAGAGATGTCTGAAGAAGACCAAAAGAAGTATGCTGACACATATGTGAAAGAGGGAATTTTTAATCAGGTCAACTTCTTCTCTGATCCCATCAGTGAAGAATTAAGAAGAATCATCGGGAGACCTCCATCACCTAACTCATCTTCTATAAATTTGCAACCCAAAAATCCATCAGACCCAAAAATTCTAAAATGGAAGGTTGATAAAGCCACCCATGAATTGACATTGCTTAGGTCTAATGGAAAGATCCAAAAGCTCTCCATGGATGATGCATATGGTCTGAGTGCACATGACCTCATGGATCTTATGAGCTTGGAACTTGAAAGGGAAATTGATGATCTCTACTCCTTTGACTTTGAACTTCAATTAAAGGGTCAGATTAGAGAGAGTCTGATGAGAAATAAAGATCAAGAATAAAGATAAGTTTTGGCATCATCTGTTCTAGGGGGAGATTGTTGGGTCTGCTAACCTAGAAAAGAACAGATTATTAAAAGCCAAAATATTCTAAGTGCAGATCCTTAATAAAACAGTTCTTCTCCCAAAAGACTGATGACACAAACCGCTGCTGACTAAAGTGCTGCTTATATGAAGACAACCTCTGATTAACAAAGTGCTGACAAAGGAATAAAGTCAAAGTGCTGATCAAGACCAAAGGTCTGCTGGAGCCAACAACACTTAGGCTCCAGCAGATGATTGAAGATTATCAGATGTTCCTTATCAGTTGTTTAGCTATCAGTGGTTTACTTAATGTAACAGTAGTTTTGAATAGCAGATGTTTTATGTTTTTAAGGTAGTTAGCTGTCACTGTCTTAGGTGACGTCAGTCATAGGTCATCAGTTGTTTAGTTTGTCTATAAATAGAACAGTGCATGTACTGTTCTATTTATCACTTACACATTCTCTGCAAAAACAAAGCAATTGAGTGATCAGGCTGAGGGGGAGAGCTTGTAATAACTTGTACTTATTTTCAATCTGTGATGACAAATGAAATGTACTCGTTTGAAAGTAATTGTTCTCTTTGTTAAGATTGCATAGTTATTATTCCGCTGCACTTTCCATTATTGGTATTCATTCATTTTTATCTTACTTTAACAAATCTTAACAAATCAAACTCTCAGATCCTAACAATTGGTATCAGAGCTTGGTCAATTAAATTCGATCTAATAAATCAATTTAATATAATCAGATCAGCTCAATATTATTGATATCACTTTGTTTGTTGATTGAAAACAAAGTAACAGTTTAATTTACTTCAAAAGTTTTAAACACACTTTGTTTTATAAACAATTAGAGAATGGGTTCTATGAATCAAGATCCACATAACACTGGTACTAGCAACAAGCCACCGATGCGCGTCAGATCTGAATACAATATCTGTGAAAGTCGGATGAGCCATGTGTTAGCTCAACAAAACACTGGGTGTTGGAAGTCGGTTTTCTTTGGACCACATGTTACAATGGTGCCGAGTACCGAAGATCCCAAGATCCAAGTACCTAAAAGTGTCGAAAACTACTCCGAGCAAGATTTTCAAAAAAATGAGTTAGATGCTAAGACTTTCGGTATTGTAGCCATGACTCTATCAAATGATATCTATGTTGCTCTATCAAATGATATCTATGCTGTGTTGTTACGCTGTAACAGTGCAAAGGAGTTGTGGGATGCTCTGAAGGAACAATTTGGTGGGACTGAGGATGTAATTGAAAACAACCGTGAAATACTTAATCAACAATATGAAACATTCAGTCATGTGAAGGGAGAATCATTAACACAACAATTTGAGAGGTTCAATTGTTTAATAAGTGAACTAAAATGTAAAATTTGTAATAGATAGTTAGTTACAACCGTTTATGATCGTTAATAAATAACTAACCCCAAGCTGAAACCATAAGCTTGAATTGGGTTTTCCCTCTCTTTCTCTCTGTGTTTCTCAACTCGGGCTATCATTTGGTATCTGTTGGGTCTGCTGACCTGGAAAAGAACAGATGATTAAAAGCCAAAATATTCTAAGTGCAGATCCTTAATAAAACAGTTCTTCTCCCAAAAGACTGATGACACAAACTGCTGATGACTAAAGTGCTGCTGATCAAAGTGTTGTTTATGTGAAGACAACCTCTGATGGACAAAGTGCTGACAAGAATAAAGACAAAGTGCTGATCAAGACCAAAGGTCTGCTGGAGCCAACAGCACTTAGGCTCCAGCAGATGATTGAAGATTTATCAGATGTTCCTTATCAGTGGTTTACTTAATGTAACAGTAGTTTTGAATAGCAGATGTTTTATGTTGTTAAGGTAGTTAGTTGTCACTGTCTTAGGTGACGTCAGTCATAGGTCATCAGTTGTTTAGTTTTTCTATAAATAGAACAACGCCTTTACTGTTCTATTTATCACATACACATTCTCTGCACAAACAAAGCAATTGAGTGATCAGGCTGAGGGGGAGAACTTGTAATAACTTGTACTTAATTTCAATCTGTGATGACAAATGAAATGTACTCGTTTGAAAGCAATTGTTCTCTTTGTTAAGATTGCATAGTTATTATTCCGCTGCACTTTCCATTATTGGTATTCATTCATTTTCATCTTACTTTAACAAATCTTAACAAATCAAACTCTCAGATCCTAACAGTATCAGAGCCTCTGATTCTCATCGGAGCCCCAGCCAATCACCATTACTTCTGATAATCGTTTCCAATTATTCCAACGATTCTGTTCATTTAATTTCATTTCGTGCTCCATTTCATTTCCTAGCAATCTTTTTCTTTAAAACGAGGACCATAATTGAAGATGCTATGGGGGCTCTCAAAGCATTGGTACAAACAGGTGAATTGGTCGAGTATTTTGATGAATTTGATTTGTTACTCAATAAGGTCACTTTGCCTGATGAGTATTCAGTTTGTTCATAGAAGGTTTGAAGCCTGAAATCAAATGTCATGTTAAAATGTTTAAACCAAAAACATTGAGAGAAACATATTCCTTGGCAAGAATGCAAAATCAGGCCAATAAAGTTTTAGGAATCAATTCTGCTTCAAGTAGTAATTCTGGGTACAAACATGCAGGTAATAGAACTAATAACTTGACAAGTATTACTAAACAGCCTGTGTTTGCAACCCCTGTCAATTCTGTTCTCTCTAATGCTATTGTTCCAAAAAAGGTTACTAATAAATATATGGATGATAAAAGGGCCAAGGGGGAGTGTTTTTATTGTAATGAGAAATATGTTCCTGGTCATAGCAGGGTTTGTAAAGGAAAGGAACAGTTATTCTTGGTGGAAGTATAAGAGTACCAAGAAGATGAGGAGGCTGAGATATTGGAAGAGGTGGAAAAGATTCAGGGAATTCCACAGATTTCACTGAATGCTTTGATGGGTATACCATCTTATTCTACCATGCAAGTGGTAGGTATGATTGGTACAAGATACTTGTATGTTCTGTTGGATAGTGGGTCAACACATAATTTCATGAGTAGGAAATTGGCTCAGAAATTAAAGTGTCCCATTACACAGATTCCACATGTGCAAGTAACTGTGGCAGATGGAAATAAGGTTGAATGTGTCAATCTTTGTAAGGATTTCTAGTGGATAATGCAAGGGAACTGGTTTACTGTTGATATGATGATCATTGATTTGGACAACTATGATATTGTATTGGGCATACAATGGTTAGAGACCTTGAATGATATAGTGTGGAATTTTAAAAACCTCACTGTGAAATTCAATGTAGCAGGTCAAGATTTTGAATTAAAGGCACAAAAAGAATGAATGTGGGATTGTGTTCCATGGAAAATATTACAAGTTTGATTTAGGATCAAGATAATGTGGTACAGGCTCAATTATTCACTATTCAAGACTCTGCAAGCCAACAATGTATGTATCAACCTGTTATTGGGGAAGAAATGCCAAATGAAGAATGGGAAATTCTATTGAAAAACTATGAAGATGTATTTGAAGTGCCAAATGGACTACCACCTTCAAGACCATATGATCATAGAATTGTTCTTAAGGATGAAAAGGTTAATTTGAATTTGAAACCATACAAGTATCATAGTGCCCAGAAGGATGTTATTGAATAGATGACACAAGAACTATTGGATTCAAGTGTCATTAGACACAACAATAGTTCTTTTGCAACACCTGTTGTCTGGGTTAAAAAGAAGGATGGTTCTTGGATAATGTGTGTTGATTACAGAAGACTGAATGAGGCAACTGTAAAAGATGTCTTTCCAATTCCTCTCATTGAAGAATTATTGGATGAACTACAAGGGGCTATTGTGTCTTCTAAATTGGATGTCAGATCATGCTATCATCAGGTAAGCATGTATGAACCTGATATTTACAAAACAACATTTAAAACTCATCAATGTCATTTTAAGTTTTTAGTTTTACCCTTTGGGTTAACAAATGCTCCAGCAACATTCCAGTCACTAATGAATAATACTTTCAAAACTGTTTTGAGAAAATGTGCATTAGTATTCTTTGATGACATACTAGTGTATAGCAACAGTTGGGAACAACACTTGGAGGATTTGAAAATTGTGTTAGAATTGATGAGGCTTAATTCTTTAAAAGCAAAAAGATCTAAATGTTCTTTTGCTGGAGAAAGAGTTGAGTATTTGGGGCATACAATAACTAAAGAGGGGGTATCCACTGATACTGCAAAAATTGTGGCAATACAAGAATGGCCTATTCCAGTTACTGTCAAACAATTAAGGGGTTTTCTAGGACTGGCAGGTACTATATGAGGTTCATTAAGAATTTTGGCCTCCTAGCAAGACCTCTAACTGATTTACTTAAGAAGGAAGGGTTCAAGTGGAATGAGGAAGCCAATATAGCTTTTTATCAGTTGAAAAAGGTATTAAGTTCTCCTCCTGTTTTAAAACTGCCTGATTTTTCTAAAACATTTGTCATTGAAACTGATGCTTCAACAAAAGGAATGGGGGCTGTGTTAATGCAAGAAGGCCACCCTTTAGCATTCATAAGTCAGGCTCTCTCTATTAGACAATAGAGTTTGTCTGTCTATGAAAAAGAGTTGTTGGCCATTTTCATGGCAGTCAAACATTGGCACCATTACTTAGTCTCTAAGCACTTTGTGATCAAGACTGATCATCAAAGTCTGAAACATTTGTTAGAACATAAAATAGTGACACCCTTGCAACAAAGTGGCTTTCAAAGTTGTTAGGGTATGATTATGAGACATGTTATAAAAAAGGAGTTGAAAATGTAGTGGCAGATGCATTATCTAGGGTGCAGGGTATGGCATTGTTTGAAATGAGCATAAGTTCTGTTAACCCTACTCTATGGCAAAGAATTCGGGAAGCATGGAAACAAGATCCTAAAACCAAAGAATTAATTGACAAATTGCAACAAGGTTCAATGGTGAAAAACAGATCTTGGGAAGGGCATATGTTAAGAAGGAAGAACAAGTTAATGGTAGCTGATGATCCAGAATTGAAAAAAGACATTATTACTTTTATCATTCATCTTCTATAGGTGGACATTCAGGGGTGGGTCCTACTACTGTTAAGGTCAAAGAATTGTTTTACTGGAAAGGGTGTGCAAAAGATGTTCAGAAGTTTATCAAAGAATGTACCACTTGTCAGAGATCTAAGTATGAAACAATGGCTTATCCAGGGTTGTTGCAACCACTACCCGTTCCCAAGACCATTTTTAGTGACATATCAATGGACTTTATCTCAGGATTGCCAAGAGTTCAAGGTAAAGATATCATTTTAGTAGTTGTTGATATGTTAACTAAGTATGGGCATTTTTTGCTACTTAGTCATCCTTATACAGCAGTTACTGTGGCAAATGTTTTCTTAGATTCTGTGTTTAAAATACATGGAAGCCCTGATACCATTGTGTCTGATAGAGACCCTTTATTTCTAAGTAATTTCTGGCAAGAATTCATGAAATTACAAGGAGTGTAGTTGGTAATGTCATCAGCATACCATCCCCAATCTGATGGACAGACAGAGGTCTTAAACAGGTTCTTGGAAGGTTATTTGAGAACCATGTGTATGGATGCACCTTTAACATGGGTTAAATGGGTACCACTTGCTCAGTGGTGGTATAATACAACACGGCACTCTGCCATCAAAATGTCTCCATATGAAGCTTTGTTTGGTGTCAAAACAAACCTTCATATTCCTTACATTCCTGGAGACACTCCTATAGCTGCAGTGGAAGAGTTCCATAGAGACGGAGAAGCAATGATTCAAAGACTTAAAAAGAATTTGGAAGCTGCAAGAAATAGAATGAAGCAATTATCTAATAGCCACAGAATTGATAGAGAATTTCAAGTAGGAGATTGGGTGTATGTCAAGCCCCATCCTTTTGCTCAACAATCTTTGAAGACACATCACAATAGGAAGCTTTCTCCTAAGTACTTTGGCCCATTTTTTATTATTAAAAGGGTTGGCAAGGTGGCTTATAAGTTGGATCTGCCTCATACTGCTCAAATCCACCATACATTCCATGTATCCCTCTTAAAGAAGGCTCAAGGATCTCTGATACCCATTGTTGATTTACCACAAGGCCCAAGATTTGGGTTGCAGCCAAGACTAGTACTTGATAGACAGTTGGTGAAAAGAGGGAATAAGGCTGCTACGCAGGTTCTAGTTCATTGGGAAGGATTGCCTATAATTTATGCATCTTGGGAATTTTTGGAAGATATTCAAACAAGATTCCCTGATTTCACTTTTTGAGGACAAAAATTTCAATAAAGGGAGGGTATTGTTACATGTTGTAATAGTCTAAAGACTGAAATATAGAATAATAATAGTAGAGGGACTAAAATGTAAACTTTGTAATAGATAGTTAGTTACAACTGTTTATGATCGTTAATAAATCACTAACCCCCAAGCTTAAACCATAAGCTTGAATTGGGTTTTCCCTCTCTTTCTTTCTGTGTTTCTCAACTCGGGCTATCATGATCACTTTTTTTTTCTAGAAAGATTCAGGTAGTGGTGAAAAAAGAAACGTACCCAGAACCTCTAAATTGATAATGAGGTGGAGGTGATAACAGGTGGTGATGGTGGTGAGTTGGTTATGGAAGAACCTCTAAATTGATTTTGAGGAAGAAGATCATTAAAGAGGCTAGAATTTAGGTCGCATTTGGAGTTTTTAGTCAAAAGCATGCGAATGGACTATTTTACCCTTGGTTAGATTATAGTTAACTGAGTTAGTATAAAAGGACATAATCTAGAAGAAAAACAATGAATTCGAACATAAAATGAAATTTTTTATTTTAAAGGACACGTTCATAATATTGGTCATACATAAAGGACACAAAGTATAATTTTTTATTTAATTTATTTGTTTTTGTACTTCTTGCTTATAAGTTATGGATTAAATAATTTCAGTCGATCAAACTAAACCTTCAAAGTATTGTTAGGGGCTGTTTGGTAGCCTCTTAATGAGGCTCTTAACCATTCAGTGCTGAATGATTCAGCATTCAGCGCGTTTTTTCAGCCTCTGAATGGAATGGTTAAGGCTGAATCATTAAGACTTGGGATGTTGCTGAACCATTAAGCACTGAACTAGGCTGAACCTTAATGAAACTCTCATACCAATGTGGGACAAGAAAACTAACCACTAAGAGGTCCAACTTAATGATTCAGCACTTAACCATACAGAGCTCTTAACCATTCAGCACTCTTAATGATTCAGCACTTAATCAACCAAACATCACCTTATTTGTTGAACCGTGCAATGATTTAGTAACTATTAATAAACCAAAGGAAATGAATAATGATTCAATAACTGTCGTACTCGTGGATGAATCCCGGCCTTCCATGTTTAAACATAATCCCTCATTTGTTTCATGTAGTGTTGTTGCTTCCGAAGAGAGAGACATAACCCTAACTATTAACATAAATTTTCAGTTAAAGTTCAACATTTGTTGTGAAACTAATATATACCAATATAATTATTACATTATATACCATAAGTAAGCTTTTGGCTTTTGATAATTTTTGCTAGTTTTCATTTAAGAAACTAATATACACCAATATAATTATTACATTAATAAAACTTAAAAGGTTGCACTTTATGGAATATACCATTTATATCTTTACCAAATATGATTTTAGAGCATAATAAGGAAAATCTCACCTTTCAAAAAAAAAGGAAAATCCATGAGCAATTAATGTATACAAACTCATCATAAACGCTTAAAGTTAAAAAGAAAATACATCAAGCGTTATAAACTTATAAATATATTAATAACATAAAGGCATTAATAGCTAGATGAATTTAAGAGACTTGTTCATAGGACCAAACCACTATATATATCGAGGCAAGACTAATGATCATAGTACAGAATTAAGAAATCTTACTTGTGTTTGTGAAAATTTTAAAACATGGCGAAAACTTCATTAAAAATGTTGTTTGTGATCGCACTATATATCATTAATTCTCAGGTAAGCTTGGTCTCACTAGTCACTAGTCTCTAATTCATGTTCATCTGTTTTGATTTTAACATGCACTAATGAAATATAATTTGCAGGATTGTGTAGTTACATCCGACAAAGGATTGGCAGCGAGTCCACGTTCGCATATTAAGAATGTTGGTACTGACACTTTTAAAGATTGTTGCCAACTTGGTGTTCCCGTATGTTGTGGCCTAATGCAGAAGAGTCCGCCCGCTCTTTCTAAGAGTGTTGGTACCCAAGCTTGTTACTCGGATGGTACTTGCAAAACTTGTTGCGAACTTGGTGTGCCCGCATGTTGCTTCATAATGAAGAAATTACAATTGTCCTAGTTGTTTCTACCATTTATATTTTGATTGTTGATTAACAAGATGTAAGAAGTTGTTTCACTTTTTATATAACAACAACAATAATAATAATAACAATGATACTATTCTTGTTTTGTGTAGGAAATAATAACTTGAATACCGCATACAAAACTAACAATAAATAACATAAAACCTATAATTACTATATATATAGAGAGAGAGAGAGAGTATTGATCTTGTACAAAGTGTTTTTTTGGTAAGAACTGTGAAAATCAAAGGAGGGTATTTTTTTTATTTTTATTTTTCGAATTTTTTTTTCCCCATATTGTTAAACATGTATTATAGTATTGAAAACTAAAAAAAACAAAAAAAAAAATTGGACTAGAGTAATTACATAATTACTCTAGTGTAAACTAATGTATTTACTTTAATGACGTAATTACACTAAAAAAATTTTAATTTTTTTTTTTTGCATTATTCATCTAGAAAGTATGATTAAGCACATGGGAAAAAAATATAAAAAAAATAAATTTTTTTTACCGCCTTTGATTCTCACAGTTCTTACCAAAAAACACTTTGTATTTGATCTTTACTCTATATATATATATATATATATATATACATAGGAATTAGTGCAAATGAGAATCTTTGGCCAAATTGAGAACTGAGAGAACCATTCTAGACCACATATTTCTCTAAGACAATTTTTTTTAATCGCAGGTTTTTATACAAGAATATTTTTTTTTAAATTTTTTTAAATTTATACATATGTGTCTAAAACTACAAAAACTAGTGTTCTACATATATGTACATACATATTTTGTAACGTACATACATGTACAAATATGTAGAAATGATTTCACATACATGTATAGAAAAAAATATTGTGGGTAAGAGCATGTTATTTTAATCTACAAAGGTGTTTATACGTGTTATAATTTAAAAAATAAGTATTATACATATATGTTTGACACGATACACATATGTATAACTGAAAATGTAATATACACATATGTATAAATGCAATATACACAAATGTATAAACACAATATACACATGTATAAATGAAAAAAATGAAAATAAAATATTCTGGCAAATAAAGATGCGATTTAGAAAAAAAATGCCTTAGAGAAATGTGTGGTTCAGAGTGGTTCTCTCAGTTCTCAAATAGGGGTTGGTTTTGTTAGGATCTCTTCCCTATATATATATACTAGTGGGAATGCCCGCGCGGTGCGGCGGGTGTCTCGACTAACCCACGTGATGTTGCGAACGACAATTTATAATGTGGCATTGTTTTTGTTAGTTTATCAATCATCTCGTGATATATGGTACGGTGGATGCACAACATGAACCTGACATCAATTATGACTTTTATGTTTTCAGTTGATTTCAACATATGCCATACAGGAGGCCTCGTGACTCAAAGTCGAATGTGTATTGACCGTGCTACTTGGGTGTCTTTCTTGTTTTGATCTCTCATGGTTGGCTATTCTAAAAGATTTATATGCATTAATTTGAGAGTCAACAAATTGGGTTCGTATCATATCTTAGTTTGCCGAAGAATAATATAGTTATTTTCCAGCAATTTGGGTAAAAAAATTAATCAAATGATGGTCCAAACAAATACTCTTAACGAAAACACATAATGTATTAGCAAGAAACATCAAAAGTGATGCGTTTTGCTCCAAATTCCCTTTACAGTATCCATTAATTTTATATTGGAAGAGAGATATGGAAGCATGCCTGGTGGCTTAGGGATGTAGCTAGCGATAACAATTGGGTTCTTCCATGGCTTCCTATAAACTGTAAGTGGTCAAAGGTTTGAAGTCAAAAGCACAACTTATCCAATAATAATTCCAAAGCCATATAAAATTAATTAACATATTCGCCCTTCCATGAGTCTCTCGGTCACTTCAGTTGATATCCTGCAGCAAAAGCACATTTGAATATCTCAAATTATATGTGTCATGCCCAAATGTTGATGTCCTTTTGACCATTTAAAATCGATAAAATAAGAAAATATAATTTAGGGTGTTTTGATGAAAGTGGTCATGCGAAGCTGAGTAATCGAGACCAATGGTGTCTTAAGTTGTATTAATCAGTTGTTTAGATGTCTAATAAATTCTTGGTACATATAATGACCACAAAGTAAAAAAAAATGGATCACTTACAAGTGTGCGGCGACAACGATGCACTCGTTTTATATGACATCCTTTAAGCTTAGACCACCCACTATAGTGACCCAATCCTTGACTTGACTCGCATAGAACGTACAAGTAATGTGCTTTTCATACTCCAAGCTTATTCTTTCCTGATTAGACTATCCACTATGGTGACCAATCCTCAACTTGACTCGCATAGAAGATACAAGTAATGCACTTTTATACTTCAAGCTTATGGAGAGAGACACATTTCCACCACAGCTTATGTTGTGTATCAGGTTACCGACCCGTTAACCAACATCTTGTGCAGCTGCTCAACTAAACCGGGTAAGATGGTTAGACCCGCTCTAATGAATGGGTCGATTGGTGAATGTACACAACCAAGCACGTACAGTTAGAAAGAATTTCATGTCATCATGATATTTTGTATCCTATACTCGGTTTAGGATACTCATAGGTTTGAATGTGATGGTGTTTCTTTATTCCACTTGGACGCTCTGATAATTATCAATAAACTTTGATTGGTTCATTATAATAAAGAACTTCCCGCCAATAGTTCGATAAACATTTGGTTCTTTTATAGCCTTGTTAGAGGAACATACTGACACAATTGTTTTTCTTTTCATTTTATTTAGTGTGAAATATAGATTGTTCTTTTACTATTTTGTTTAATGTTTGGAATAGAACTCTAAAGGAGCTGCACAAGTGGATTACAATCAGGCTTGATGTGTACCAACTTCATAAAGACGAAACTAATATCGAGGAAGCCAAGGAGATGAATTTACCTATGGTAACTATTGAAGAATAATAATAGAGATTCGGATACTAACATACCCTTTACAACACAATTTGGATCGTCATCAACCAATGAATCAAACAGTAGCTTTATCCGCAACTTTTCTTCAAACTTTGATTATAAAATGCTTAAAAAATCAGATTTTGCCACAGTAATAAATTTTCCGTTCATGCTCCAATTAACTGGACAAAGCAAAAATAAAAACAATGTAATATTAATATGAGAAATTTGGTATTTTGTTTTTTGCACACTTAAAAGTATATAATTTACCAGCACCAACATTGTCCATAACATGATCAAGATCACCTTGGCCAGCCCCACAATATAAATTACCATCACTTGTAAGAACAACATACCGGGCCTTCAAGTTTGGATTCCACTGCATGTCTTTGGTGTAACTTGATCCATCAAGTGATTTGGAGTAAAAGTTCATGATCCTAAAAATTAAAAAAATGCCCAAATTAGAAGTTGACTAATAAGCCACGCATTCATATAAACATTGCACCAACTCATGAACAATATTATTCTTGGTTCACCTATAAGAATGTCTCCAGAGACCCCAAATGCTTCAAACTAAGAAATGATTAAATTCTATTGGAGGTTCATAGGCTTTTGACATTCTTGCATTCAAGAAAATTGATTACATTAATGGTTTTTTGATCAATCACATACCATGGGGGCAAGGTTGGGATAAGTTTTTAAGTTGTGAGTATGAGGTTATGATAAAATTACAATTTTAACCTTCTAAGTGTCTTAATTGTCACAACTACTCCCATAATACCCTTAAATTTCTTGCTTAAATATGTTGTATATGTTGCTTGTTAATTTGTATACAAATTGAAATTACAATGTTGTATATCACTCATCCTTTATAACGTATTATAGATTATAGATATATATATATATATGTGTGTGTGTGTGTGTGTGTGTTGGTTCAAATACAAGAGAAGCTAATCATGCGAAGTATATAGGAGACAATCTCAGCCATTGATGTGTGCTTTTTAATTTTGGTTGAAAAGGGTAAAATAGGAACATCATTGTGACATCCGTCACTCTCGTCTTTCATCAAGTTGTCGATCCTAGTCACTCATGTAATCAGGATGCTTCATTTCAAATCCTTGTGGAAACATTATCTATTAATTCAAACCCGAGTTTATTCAACATTCAATATATTTCAATTATCCCAACTTCTATCTTATCAAACAATGTTATCATATTCTTATTAACAATTAATTACGGGTGTTCAGAATTCGATTCGATGATCAAGAATTCGAATTCAATTCAATTCGAGTTCAGTAAATCGAATACGAATTTATGATTTTAAATTTGATTCAATTCGAAATTCGAATAAAAATAATACATATTTATTATATATAATTATATATACACCTATAACTTTAGAACATGGGCTAATCTATGAATTTGATCTAAGTCATAAATTAGCCCAATACTAAAGCCCATAACTTAAGTCTTAACCTTAAATGAATTTATTCGAATTCGCTTCGAATTCGAGTTTCTTATACGAATTCAAATTGAATTGGTTAGCTTTTAATCGAATTCAAATCGAATACGAATTTAGTAAAAAAAATATTCGAATAATTCAAAAATTCGTTATTCGATTCGATGAACACCCCTACAATTAATGTACAAATACGTTTTATTTTATACATCTTATAATTTTGATTTTTATATATATGTTTTGGTCAAAGATTACTTCAGAAAAATAATATTGTATTCCAAATTAGTAAAAGTGAGGTAGAGTGCTAAATGTGTGAAATACGTTAAAAACTTAGTTATATTTTCAGGATGGCAGTTCAAGATAACAAAGAAACAATAATTTGACAACTATGTTCAGGATGGCAAAGAGATTGGTTAGGATGGACAGTTATATCCTGATGATGTAACTGTCTGACAGAATGATGAATCAAGTAAAGATTAACAAATGTAAATGTAATGCAACAAGAGAACAAGACTCGTTGTACGAGGAAAACCCTTGATCAAATGATGATCACCGGTACAAAACCTCGGGAGGAGTCTAAGCCCCTGCCTTGTTTGTTAATATTAATAAGAAAAATGTTTTACAACTTTGGAAGAGTGATGAACGAAGTACTAAGGTTACAATGTTGTGTTATGCGTGTGAGTATCAGGTGTTCTATCACGAGTAAGCTGGTATCAAGTGAGTAAGAAGTGGCTAAGGGTCCTATTTCGTTCATCAATCCCCTATTTATAATTATAAATGAAATAAATAAGAGATCCCATGATATACGCTGCTTAGTTATGCTCCTTGACTGTTTTAGGTGAACGTTGAAGTAGATTTAACCAACATAGACGTTGGTACAACAGTTTCCATAATTTTCGCCCTTCATTTATGCTAGACGGTTACATGTTTGACCTTTTCTTTAGTGATGAACTTCTTCCACACGTATAAGTCCTCTATGTTCAGCTCTTTTGGTTTGACTGAGACAATATAGCCATTTGGGAAGAGTTACAAGCCTTAATATTGATTACGTTACCTGCAATAGTATCATAATAAGATAATTCGTTAGTCTATATTCAGGATGCACATAAGGTAAAACACTATTACATCATGAACCCTGCTTAGTCCTTCAGTATCCTGAGGATGTCACATAAGATACAACCACCATAAACCCCAGGGACTATTTCGGTCAAATTCCAAAACTTTTAAACAGGCCTCCCTGCTTCTCCTGACCTGCTCGCTTTCCGACCATAAGGTTCCGCCGGCGACCGACTCCGGCGAGGTCAAAAGCCCACTTAATGACCCCATTATTCGATATTATTGTTCCAAAACGTTTCTCAATCAGTATTAAACTGATTCTAAGCCATAACATTCACATTTAACACTTTAAATCATGTTTTTAATCAGGTTATGTTGTAACCGACCGGAATTATTGAAATAATTATAGCGAAGGTTTTAAACCGATCATATTATGAATAGATCCTTCACAATCATTATCCAACCTTTACACGACATAAACCCACCATAATATTATACAAATCGTGTAAGAAGACCTGATAATCGCTTCCTAAATGTTTCGAACATGTTCATCCAATTTCGGCCTATAATCGAATTTGTAAGTCCTTAGTCACATTGTCGTTTTATTTGTTGAACATTTCCGAGCAAATGCCCCATATTATTGATGCCGAATCATGTCTGGTTATGATAATTGTAGGATCTCGGGTTAGTATTCTTAAGTGGTTGAATCGGGGAAGAAGAGGATGACACTTGGTTATTATATAAAAGTGTTATCATTATATATAACAACAATTAGCAAGGTCGGCTCCCTCACATATTTACTGTAGCATAAACCTATACATACATCTACCATATCTATCCTCCTTGGTCAACTTTGGTGAACTTGGTTTCTCCTTTGCAAAGTGGCTCGATTGATTCCATCTCTTTAGAATCCCAACAACATCTGTCAACATCATCTCTTCCCTTTAATCTTGTCCTGAGTGACGACGAACTCCCGTGTTCATCCTACATGTTGATCCGCTCAAATACGACAGAGGTGAAACAACGAGGGGAAGACACGGTTAACGTGTGATGATGTTGGTTCGGTCGTCAGCTCCAGTGAGCACGTTTCCGCCGTCGTTAATTCATGGCAGTAGATCAGAGATGATCAGCGGTACCATCGGTTAGCGGTGGTGGTGACAAGATGTGGCTGCGGTGGCTGGGATAGATGGTATGCCCGTGCACGCGCCGACATGCGGCTGTGCCACCGTAGCTCAGCCTTGAGCTCCACCGCATGCGACGAACACCGCTATTCGTCTCACTCTCTCCAGATTCTCTTGATGTTTTCATATAATGTGTGTTCAAGTGTACATAATGGTGGCTGCATATTGTTTATAATATAGTATTAAAAACAGTAATGATGAAAAAGCATAGTACCATCACCTGGGATTCCATTTTATTTTACAAAATAGACATGTATGAACCTGATATTTACAAAACAACATTTAAAACTCATCAATGTCATTTTAAGTTTTTAGTTTTACCCTTTGGGTTAACAAATGCTCCAGCAACATTCCAGACACTAATGAATAATACTTTCAAAACTGTTTTGAGAAAATGTGCATTAGTATTCTTTGATGACATACTAGTGTATAGCAACAGTTGGGAACAACACTTGGAGGATTTGAAAATTGTGTTAGAATTGATGAGGCTTAATTCTTTAAAAGCAAAAAGATCTAAATGTTCTTTTGCTGGAGAAAGAGTTGAGTATTTGGGGCATACAATAACTAAAGAGGGGGTATCCACTGATCCTGCAAAAATTGTGGCAATACAAGAATGGCCTATTCCAGTCACTGTCAAACAATTGAGGTGTGCCCGCATGTTGCTTCATAATGAAGAAATTGCAATTGTCCTAGTTGTTTCTACCATTTATATTTTGATTGTTGATTAACAAGATTGTAAGAAGTTGTTTCACTTTTTATATAATAATAATAATAATAATAACAACAATGATACTATTCTTGTTTTGTGTAGGAAATAATAACTTGAATACCGCATACAAAACTAACAATAAATAACATAAAACCTATAATTACTATATATATATATATATATATATATAGTAAATGTGACACCCGGCAAACTCCGGTAATTAACTTTTTGAAAACTCGGTAAGTCTACCTTAGCGAGTCGTGCATACATTACACATGACAGGGTCAGTCGAGTCGAGTCGTGCATCATTGGGGTTTTAACACACGCAGGTCTCGAGTCCCGGGAATTGGTGAACGAGTGTGAACGTGTTTGTTTTCATGAATTATGTGCTTATAATCTTTATGTGACTTGTCGGTATGTGTATACGTGTTTACATATGTTAAAACAGCGATTACACGTGATTGCATGATATTATAGGTGATTACACGTAATTGCATGATGTTATAGGTGATTACGCGTAATTGCATGATCTTATAGGTGATTACGCGTAATTGCATGCTGATTAGGGGTGATTACACGTAATTGCATGCTGATAGGGGGTGATTAGCCCTAATTGCATGCTGATAGGGGGTGATTAGCCCTAATCGCCTATAGGGTAGGCGATTAGGAGGTTTGGGTAGGCGATTAGAGCCCTAATCGCCTGATAATGCTGCACAATCGCCTGACGTGTTTTAAACGACTAGAAACGCCTATAAATACCACCCTTGACCTCTAAAACACCATTTGTGCAACCCTAGCCGTCCCATAACCTATCCCAACTCACAAACACCCTCTGTAACTCATTTTTACATCAAAACATCCATTTCCAAGCTTTACCCATCATTTTCTCCTAAATCCAAGGTGTGTTCTTCATCCCCAAACCTTTATATGATTATGTTTTGTTCCCTAAAAGTCCAGACCTGATTTCTAAATGTTTTTATCTTTGAAAATCCATTAAAAACCGTTTTTAAACAAACCCAAACCTTTATGCATCTTATATGTGTTGTATGTGATTAAAGGTAGGATTTTCATGATTGAAATATGATTGCTCTTGTGTTATTAAGGTGTTTATAGCTGTTATGAATTAGTATGATGATGTCCTAGGAGTTTGGAGGTCCATGGTTGTGTATTGTTGATGTTTGGTATTTTGACCCATTTGAATGGTTTTGAATGATTAAGGATGTTATGAGGTGTATTGTTGATTATATGATGTTAGGGTTTGATTTAGGATGATGCTAGAGCAGTAGGATACTATCGGACAACGTTGTTACGTGAGGAAATCCGGATATTTGCTATTTAGGGCAAGTTTGTGCATGTTGATGTGATGCTTACATGTTAAGTTTACTATTTTGGGAAACGCTCGCATTCGGGACTGTTAGAATGATGATAATTTAGGGGTTTTGCTTGAAATATGTTTGTTAATGTGTTATGATTGATATTGGGTGTTTACACATGTTTCGGATCCGATTTGGAGGGTTAAACGCGCGAAAAAGGCGGAACAGAACAGCGTAGGCGATTAGGATTTCCCAATCGCCTATGCTGTAGGCGATTAGCCCCTAATCACGTAGCCTATAGGCGATTAGGGAGCCTAATCGCCTACCCACCATGCAATTGTGATCCTAATCGCTAGCTAACTTCTGATAGCATGTCTTACGACTCCTAATCACTAGTTAACTTCAGAATAGCATGTCTTACGACTCCTAATCACAAGTTAACTTCAGGATAGCATGTCTTACGACTCCTAATCACTAGTTAACTTCAGAATAGCATGTCTTACGACTCCTAATCACTAGTCAACTTCTGAATAACATGTCTTATGACTCCTAACACAAGTTGACTTTTCCTAATCACTAGTTGACTTTTCCTAATCACATGTAATGATGATGTAAGTGTAATTTAGCATTTCGAGACCCAATTTGACACATAAGATCATGCTAGAAACCCCGTAACATGCCTAGTAACATAGTAACACGTGTTTGGACTTATTTGTGCGTTATTTGATCTATGTATTAGACTCGTTGAACTTTAACACGTGTTAAGTACTGGTTGCATGATTTGTATGTGTTAGTGTATGACATGAACACGCGGGATGTCGGGTCACCAATGGGATGTCGAGTCTTGTCCCATGTAGTCTGGTTGTCGGTCAAACGCGTTTTTCAAACACATAATGGTCATGGACTGGACATTAGGGACTAAGGAACCCAACGGGTTATTAGTCTAACTTGACACATATCTTATGATAGGTCGCCACTAGTTGGGGCTATCATATCACATAAACAGTTTACTCATTAACGGAAGACGCAACCTAAGGTGAGTTTCACGGCCCCACTCTTTACTGTTTTCGTTTTCGGGGGAGAAACATGCTTAGTACTTCGTTTTGTAAAAGATCATGTTATGCTGGGTTGGTTGTGCGTTTCCTTTATGTTCTATGTGTATGTGGCTCACGTTGTGATAGTTCGTTGTCCGTTGTGGCGGTAGTTCGTTAATTGTGAATGCACAGTTCGTTGACCACGGAGTGGTAGTTCGTTGGGCATGATTGGGCAGTTCGTTGGTCATGTTAGACGATAGTTCGTTGATTGGTTCGTTTCAGAGTCTAAACGTCAAACAAGTATTTTCTTCAGACAGTAGTAACATGATGGTTCTTTCAAAAGCTCGTGAAACATTTTCCTTAAAAACCTGTGAACTCACCAGTATTTTATACTGACGTTTTTAGCATGTTTTCTCAGGTCGCTAAGGTAGCAGCTGTCATCTAGGCGCACGGAGTCGCACTGGAGTCGTACTCGCGTCTAGGATCATTTATGCATGTTTTGGGATGTTGACTTTCAAAACTTATGATTTTGTTACATTTGACTTTTGTAAACTTAAATGCTTCCGCACTTTAGAATGTTGATTTTAAATCCTATGCATGGTTTTTATCCACGCGTGTTTTTACATTTAGACGTCGTTTATTGTGACCGTTGACTTGGATCCTGGTGTGTCACACGCCTCGCGGTAGAACTCCGCATGTGGAAATTTGAGGGTGTGACAATAAAGATCTTGTACAAAGTGTTTTTTTGGTAAGAACTGTGAAAATCAAAGGAGGATATTTTTTTTATTTTTATTTTTTGAATTTTTTCCCCATATTGTTAAACATGTATTATAGTATTGAAAACTAAAAAAAACAAAAATAAATAAAAATTGATGTAGAGTAATTACGTGTAGAGTAATTACATAATTACTCTAGTGTAAACTAATGTATTTACTTTAATGACGTAATTACACTAAAAAAATTTAATTTTTTTTATTGCATTATTCATCTAGAAAGTATGATTAAGCACATGGGAAAAAAATTCTAAAAATAAAAATAAAAATTTTTTACCACCTTTGATTCTCACAGTTCTTACAAAAAAAAACATTTTGTATTTGATCTTTACTATATATATATATATATATATATACATACATACATAGGAATTAGTTCAAATGAGAATCTTTGGCCATATTGAGAACTGAGAGAACCATTCTGGACCACATATTTCTCTAAGACAATTTTTTTTAATCGCAGGTTTTTATACTAGAATAATTTTTTTTAATTTTTTTAAATTTATACATATGTGTCTAAAACTACAAAAACTAGTGTTCTATATATATGTACATACATATTTTGTAACGTACATACATGTACAAATATATAGAAATGATTTCACATACATGTATAGAAAAAAATATTGTGGGTAAGAGCATGTTATTTTAATGTACAAAGGTGTTTATACGTGTTATAGTTTAAAAAATAAGTATTATACATATATGTTTGACACTATACACATATGTATAACTGAAAATGTAATATACACATATGTATAAATGCAATATACACATATGTATAAACGCAATATACACATGTATAAATGAAAAAAATAAAAATAAAATATTCTGGCAAATAAAGATGCGATTTAGAAAAAAAATGCCTTAGAGAAATGTGTGGTCCAGAGTGGTTCTCTCGGTTCTCAAATAGGGGTTGGTTCTGTTAGGATCCCTACCCTATATATATATATATATATACACACTAGTGGGAATGCCCGCGCGGTGCGGCGGGTGTCTCGACTAACCCACGTGATGTTGCGAACGACAATTTATAATGTGGCATTGTTTTTGTTAGTTTATCAATCATCTCGTGATATATGGTACGGTGGATGCACAACATGAACATGACATCAATTATGACTTTTATGTTTTCAGTTGATTTCAACATATGCCATACAGGAGGCCTCGTGACTCAAACTCGAATGTGTATTGACCGTGCTACTTGGGTGTCTTTCTTGTTTTGATCTCTCATGGTTGGCTATTCTAAAAGATTTATATGCATTATTTTGAGAGTCAACAAATTGGGTTCGTATCATATCTTAGTTTGCCGAAGAATAATATAGTTATTTTCCAGCAATTTGGGTAAAAAAAATTAATCAAATGAAGGTCCAAACAAATACTCTTAACGAAAACACAGAATGTATTAGCAAGAAACATCAAAAGTGATGCGTTTTGCTCCAAATTCCCTATACAGTATCCATTAATTTTATATTGGAAGAGAGATTTGGAAGCATGCCTGGTGGCTTAGGGATGTAGCTAGCGATAACAATTGGGTTCTTCCATGGCTTCCTATAAACTGTAAGTGGTCAAAGTTTTGAAGTCAAAAGCACAACTTATCCAATAATAATTCCAAAGCCATATAAAATTAATTAACACATTCGCCCTTCCATGAGTCTCTCGGTCACTTTAGTTGATATCCTGCAGCAAAAGCACATTTGAATATCTCAAATTATATGTGTCATGCCCAAATGTTGATGTCCTTTTGACCATTTAAAATCGATAAAATAAGAAAATATAATTTAGGGTGTTTTGATGAAAGTGGTCATGCGAAGCTAATTAATCGAGACCAATGGTGTCTTAAGTTGTATTAATCAGTTGTTTAGATGTCTAATAAATTCTTGGTACATGTATGTTACCTTGTGTATTTTTTAAAAAAAAAATAAACAAATTTTAAATGGTTTTTACATGGGTTTTCTAAGTTTTCTTAACTCAAGAGGGTTTTCAATTTATCATTCCTCTCTCTCTCTCTCTCTCTCTCTCTCTATATATATATATATATATATATATATATATATATATATATATATATATATACATATATTAAAAAAAATCGGGCGCTCGGGATTTTCAGCCAGGAGCCTCGCCCGCGCCACCTAATAGAGCCAGCTATGGTGCTAGGAGTTCATTTTGCTCTAGGAGCAGGATCTCGGGTTTAGTTGATGTCTGACTAATCAAGCGCGTGTCGAGTTAAAACTCAAATAACATTATAAAAGGATATCTTTTGGTGTTATACATGCAAATTTTCTGTAGCTATACATTCATATTCGATAACCTTTGTTTTACAACAAAGAAGATATTGAAAACTAAAATTACTCTCAAGTAATCAATGAAGGTTAAAAAAATGAGATCAAAAAGCTTTAGGACCATCAAATGCGTGTGATAAAAACGCGCGATTTTGGTCTGTTAAACTGTAATAACCATTTCCCTGGATTCCATAATCTTCAGATTACGCGATTCAAGAAACATTTTAGTTCACCGGCCGTGCTTCCTACCTGCAAGTATCATGGCTTTGCATAACTGTTTGTTGCTGATATTTTGCTAAAAGTTTATGGTTTTTACCTTTTTGCATCAATGATCTTCGAGCCGCTTGGCGGATTTGGCGATCATGCCTCTCTAGAAGTTCAGTGATTTGGTCGGACTGAGTTAACAAGGGACCCGAAAACTCAATCTTATCTTCTTGATCCTGATATACTTGTGTTTTGAAGTCCAAAAGTTGAAAATTTGCACCATGAAATAAGTACCACAATGCAAAGTATCATTCACGTCGCATCGCACGGGTTTACTACTATATATATATATATATATATATATATATATATATATATATATATATATATATATATAGGGGAAAGTTCAATTGAGAACTCATAGTTAGGGAGAGAACTCGAGAATTCCTACTTAAATTAAGAAAAAAAATAAAAAAAAAACCATAACTCAAAATTTAAGTCAAAAACCAAAAATCTGGTTCAGAGCTTCTCTTTCCCACGTCATCCTCATTCAGAAAAAAAAATAATAATAAAAATAAAAAAATAGGCGACTTCTAATGCACGTGTGTAGTAAACGTCCGGTTAGCTTTAGGGTATAGTTTAGTTTTTAGTGTTAATTTTTTTATGCTTAGCTTGTAAGGTTTAGGTTTTTGGGGGTGGGTAGGGTGGGTTTAGGTTTTTGGGTATGGGGTTAGGTTTTTTGGTGGGGGTTAGGTTTTTGGTTGTGGCGGGTGGGGCTTAGGTTTTTGGTAGGCGGTGGGTGGGGTGGGTTTAGGTTTTTGGGTGGGGGTGGATGGGTGGTTTAGGTTTTTGGGTAAGTGATTTAGGTTTTTTAGTGAGGGTGGGGGTAGGTGGGGTGGAATTAGGTTTTTGGGTGGGGGTAAGTTGGGGGTTGGGTTTTAGGCTTTTGGGTTATACTACGCATGTGCAGTAGCGTTTTTTAGGTGTGTTTTTTTTGTTTTTTTTTATTTTTTTTATTTTTTTCTGAACGGCTATGACGTGGGAAAAAGAAGCTCCGAACTAGTTTTCTATTTTTTTTACTTAAATTTTAAGTTATGATTTTTTTATTATTATTTTTTTTTGTATTTAGTTAGGAGTTCTCGAGTTCTGTATTGAACCATCCCTATATATATATATACACAAAAGATGTAGCTACTGGTACGTTTTATTTATTTTATATTATTTTTGTTTTTTATCTAACCACTAAACTTACACCGTTATAACACTCAAATTTCTAAAACTTCGTAAAATGTCGTTTTAATTCACTAGAGTTTCTAATTTTGTTTTGTTATGTGTGTCGGTATGAATTCGGGTTGGTTTACGTTTGACGTAAATTTTTTCAGAAATGAGTCATGTCAGATATAATATGTTGTCATTCTTATTTTTATGTATGTTTTCAGTTGATTTATGTTTGAAGTAAATTTTCATATTATTTTGGTTGTACTAACACTTTACATTCTTCGTTTTCTATTTCCATATCGTTTAACATTAAAAAGGACAACTTTTGGTGTTATACATGCAAATTTTCTGTAGCTATACATTCATATTCTATCACCTTTGTTTTACAACAAAGAAGATATTAAAATCTAAAAGTACTCTCAACTAATCAATGGAGGTTAAAAAAATGAGATCAAAAGGCTTTAGGACCATCAAATGCGTGCGATACAAACACGCGATTTTGGTCTTGTAAACTGTAATAACAATTTCCCTATGGGGTATGGATCAAGTTTTTAAGGATTCCATAATCTTCAGATCAGCCGTGCTTCCTACCTGCAAGTATCATGGCTGTGCATAACTGTTTGTTGCTGATATTTTTCTAAAAGTTTATGGTTTTTACCTTTTTGCATCAATGATCTTCGAGCCGCTTGGCGGATTTGGCGCTCATGCCTCTCTAGAAGTTCAGTGATTTGGTGGGACTGAGTTAACAAAGGACCCGAAAACTCAATCTTATCTTCTTGATCCTGATATACCTGTGTTATCAAATCCAAAAGTTGAAAACTCGCACCATGAAACACAAAAACAAAAACAAACGAAACTCAACATGGGCTTTGGTAGCGGTGGTAAAATGGGTGTGTTGGTTAACACCTAATGGGCGTGTTGCTAAAGCATAACCAAAATCAACCCATTCATAACTTAAACGGGTTGAAACTACCATCTCTAGCTTTACGTTCAAACAAAACGAACTTACTGAATCTATTTTCCTGAAAAATGCCATTGAGAGATCTCGAGAGGGGTAATCATGAGAGCAGCCATCAAATGTAACCTTGGAACTCCGACCTCTAGAACCGGTTCGTTCAATCTTTTCAATATGTTTTGTTTCCCTTGAATGTAATGTAGCATCAGGCTCCGATACAAGACTTTTGGAGCTCGATTTACCGAGTGACCTTATAGACGAAGAATCATCATACCGCCTTTTTGCCCACGCAAAACCACTTGAACCTGGAACTTGTAACGGGCCAGAAAATGTAATGTCTCCTTGAGACTCGGAGTCTATTGTGCTTTCAGACGGCTTACGTGGCTCAAAAGCTAAGATTATATCACTGTCTTTCTGCTTATTTAATCTACTTCCATTGATTTTGAGCCTAACTTCGGTTTTGACTGACAAATTCTGTTAAAATAGCCATCATCAATAAAAATATATAAATATATATACATACACACAAATATAGAGAGAGACGGAGACCTCCTCAGGCACCAATTTACTCATGCCATTCGGTTTTCTACTCAATCTTCGTGACATTTCAGGCCCTCGTGTTCTTCCTACATGATTCTTCCTGAAAAGGGCATGCAATCAAATAACTTATTATATTGTTACTAAAAGTAAAGTTAAAAAAATAACTTCGAAACTTGACATCACTGGGTAAAAATGGTTTACCTTCGTGAGTCTTCACGATGCTTAGCATCAATCTCTTTACTAGGGGGATATTTCGGTAAACTTGATGGCTCACATGCATACGGCTTTGTCCTGAAATACTGTAATAACAAATCAAAGTCTAAGCTGCCAATATATATATATATATACAGTCAAATTGTTTGATTTTCATATGCAAATTCCAAAAGTTGGTGAAAGGTCTGAATGTTACCTCAGATGCAAGAGCGGAAGAGGCGGTCCCACGCTTATATGGTTCAATGGACAACAAAGTTTCTATGAGTTCCACCGTGTTCTTAGGTAGATCTTTAAAAGTTTCACGTAGAGAGCTTTCATACGGGCGTTGTGGCTTAAACAACATAGCATGAGGAAGTTTTGACCTATCCCAGTAATCTTCAGACGGGGATCCACAAAGCTTAAAGATTTTGTGCATTTGTTCCACCTGAAGTTAGAGTAAAAAGAAAAAAAAAACTCAATTAACATTCTAAAAAGAGCTCTAGCTTTGACTTTTGAAAGTCAAATATAGGACTCTTACAACTTGGAATTTATACAATTTCTTTGTTATTCAACTCCAATATTTGTACCAGTGTAAAAATCTTATTGATTAATGGATCACCCATCAATTAGGACGCTGAAAAGCAACCGATTTGACTTTCAAAAGTCAACCATGGTATTGTTTAAGCGTTAAACTATAAATTGATAAGCATATCATAAATACTAAACCCAATCTATTAATGCAGTTCACATTGTTTAACTTAATGCAGGTACTGATTCACACTTACAGAAATCAAATTTTAGTTCATGTTTGACTTGAGTAAGTCAAACATAGTACTTTTAAGCGTAAACCGTCGAAAGTATATACCAATCTTTTGAATTCTAAAACCCATTGACCATAATATGGCATAGATTTGCATAACCCAACATGTGTATCAATTCTTTCTTTTCAAAGATAAGAGAGTGCTCGTTAGTTTGGACGTCAAAAAATATATATTTGACTTTAAAATGTCAAGCACAGTAGCGTTCTAATAAGTACTCAATCCATAAGTCACACTCTATAAAATCACTGATTTTATTTTATTTTTTATTTTTTTTGCAATTTCAAAAGCTATCCATTTGACTTACAAAAGGTAAAGTAAACACTTTTACCTCGGTTCTACCCTGAAGAATGGGTACACCAAGAAGAAGCTCTGCAAATACACATCCAATACTCCATAGATCCACTGAAGCTTCATAATCCGTGGACCCCAATAAAAGTTCAGGAGGTCGGTACCATAAAGTAACAACTTTACTAGTCAAAGGTCGTCTATCATGAGCCACATTACAAAAATTCGCCAACCCGAAATCACCTATTTTCATAACTCCTTCATTATTTACCAAAAGATTTGCCCCTTTGATGTCACGATGCATTACTCCCCGTGAATGACAATGCTCGAGTCCCGACAACAACTGCTTCATGTAGCATTTAATCTGTTTCAAAGAATTCAAGAGTGATCTTCAGTCTAAAAGAACTCATAAATTCTATAATAAAGCGTTAATGCATAAAAATTAACCAACTTATTTCATGGTATAAGAATCCACAAACATTCTAAAGATTTCGACTCAAGGTACTGACACATCATTTGCCATGTCAGCATTTGACATGCTCACTTGTACAGCTTCCCTTATATTGAATATTTGAAATGTTTAAAGTTTTAAATTGGAAATAAGTTAATTACCATTTTATAACTACCACTAAATAAAATAATAAAACTTTGCATGTTACTAACCTGCGATTCAGTGAATTTGATGTCGGGGCACGATAAAAGTCCTGAAATATCATGTTCCATGTACTCAAAGACAAGGTATATGCTACATGATAACTGTGAGGTTATTATCCCATCAAGTTTCATGATATTTGGATGATTAAGTCTACGAAGAATCATTATTTCACGAGCCATAAACCGAACGCTTTCAGGTTCAAAATTGTCGAACCGCACCTTCTTTAGGGCAACTATCCTCCCACCTTCTAGGTCACGAGCACGGAAAACACTACTATATGTACCTTGTCCAACCTATATAAGCAAATTCAAACCATAGTCATTATCCAGCAAACAGTTAAGAAGCACAAATGTTCTATGCATGTTCACGAGAGATAATTAATTTCTAGTGTTTTGGCATAGTTGTAAGCGCCTGAGACTCCCTCTAGCAGAGGTCTAAAGTTCGAATCCAGCTTTCGCTGGTTTTTTGCCTTTAAGCCCAGCATAATGAACGTTGTGTTTTATCTTATCCATTGGTTCATAGGGTATGGGGTCCCGTGAGTTTACTGGTAATGGGTTTTCATGGTCACCGAAAAAAAGTAGATGCGACAAAACTGTTAATTGAAGCATCATTTAAAATGTAAATCCTTGGACAGTCAGAATTTGCCAAACACTGCATGACTTCAAAAATGATAACCTGATTGTCACAATCATTTTCAAAACACCCCCTGCAGGTAACGAATAAAAAGACGGGAATGCGGGATCCATAACGTGGAAAACTGAGGCGTGGCCCCCAAAACAGAATAATGGAGGCATGTTAATATTCAAGAAATTACACATGGCATTTAGCAACCTGCCTAAGGTTTGAAATTTGCATATATTTTTTTTTTTTGCAGGTTTCAAATCTGATTTGGATTCTTTAATATATAAATGTAGCATATCCGCCTAACAAAATTAGGGTTCAGCTAAACGCACCCAACCTCATGGTTTTACTAAATGTAGCACATCCGCGTAACTAAATTAGACAGACAATCAGTCACATCATCTCTGTACTTTTACCAATAGCGGGGTGCATTAAGCATACAAGGGGGTACCTTTATCCCTCACCCTCAAAATAATTATACCATGTGATCCAAATTCGGATTTACTTCAGAAAAACTCTATTTTAAACTAAATGCAAAATTACAACTTATTAATTGACTTAAATCATCACAAAAACTAACCCTACACCAAATAACAATCCATATGATATCAACAATTAACTAAACAACAAAATAAAAAATAAACACACACAATGTATGTATTTACCCATAAAAAATAATAATAATAATAATAACAATAACCAATTAACCTTCTCTAACTTCTCAAAAGATTCAGCTTTAAGAGGCACCCAACCATGAATAGCTTCACCAGCCACAGCACTAAGCCACTGAGGCCAACCAGCAGCCACATGCTCAACTTCAACACACCTCTTCAAATTCCCCAACCGAAAACTCACCGGCTCACCACCGCCCCTACCCGACCCACCAAACTCACTCCAACTCATCCCAGACACACTCCTTGAACTCCTCTTCTTCCTCCTACCCATCTTCCCCTCTAAATGGCCCATTACCTCACCACCATTCCCATCAACACTCCTGCAAGAACCCACCACCACATTGTCCCTAAAACCCCCTGAATGGTCCACTGCAGGAGTTACAGACACTGTCTGTTTAGATGACACACAACCCATGTTGTTCAAGAACTTCAAGAAAGTGAATTCATAATAAAAAAGATTGGATTTTGTTGAGTTTTAAGGGAATCTGGATCAGACCCAGATCAAGATTTATAAAAATATTAGTGGGTTTGGGTTTAGTTTAGGAATCTGAGTAAACTTTTTTGGGTTAGAGTCAGAAATCTTTGTTGGTAATGAGCAAATGTGGAGAGCACTAACATAGAAATCCAGTGGGACTGCTTTCTGGTGGTCTAAAGAGACCAAAGGTGAATTTATTGAGCATTTTTTTAAAGGTGGATATCTAAGTGAAAATATTATATTGAGATTTGTATGAATATATACAATAAAGTGATGTTTTAAAGTACAATAATAACAAAAGGGTGAATTTTGTATTGATATAATATGACAACTTAATAAGGTGTGATGACTTTGAGTGATTTAAATAGAGTTTTATGTTTTATTTGGATAGAGTTATTTGAGTTTTATTTGTGGGTTCACATTTAGAATTTTATATGAATCTGAACACACTATGAATGTAAATACTGTGTCAGTCACGTTAAGTCAAAGATGACAAGAGATTTTACGGGTTGAAACGAACATGACACGTTAAATGCGGAATTTTTTTTATTCCGATTTTTTTTTATTTTTTTTTTGCATATTAGAACCTTATATTAATACAACAAAAAAGCACAATGTTTAAAAGATAATAGTAATTGAACTATAAAACATAATCTTATAAATTTGGATACAGAACTCCCAATTAGTTTATATTATGAAATAAAACACATTTTAAAAAACTGAACGTGTCAACCTATGAATCCATCAAGTAGACATAAACATAGTCTGGTATACTAAATGTCTCTTGTGGGCTCAACCTAAAATTGATCATTTCGACTAAACTCGAATCCATAAATTTTATGTTACTTCTGCTTCATGTTCTCATGTCGTGTTCATGTTGAAACTGTAAAGAACTTATGAATGCCAACCACCTAAATATAAATACTTGAATCAAGTTGGCAAACTATAGTTTCCCTCTGATGGTAAATGAATGAAGACACGTAACTAATTAAAAGAAACAACTGGTACGATAAATAAAACCGGAGATAAAAGATTGAAGGCCCAAGAACTAAAGACATTACAAAGAACTACTATTAAAGGAACATCTGACATCTTAGCTATCTGTTGTTTTACTAGGACAACTGTATATGTATTTTGCAGTCTTTTATATGGCATTGGTTGTTTGTAAATGATCAGTATTTATATAAAAATTGAGTATCTTTTAGTTATTTAAATTGTTAGATGTCACTGTCTAGGTGATGTTAACTAATGCATCTATTCTTTCTCACTTGTATAAATAGATCATGATCTTCGGCGTGATAATCAATAGATAACCGTTGTTCTAGATTTCCTAGAGGGAGAGAAAGAGAGAGACCGTCAAAACCTTTTTTAAAACATACACATTTGCATGTAGCCTTTTAAATTAGGCTCGAGCTATTTACACCCCATGGATTCTATTTTCACCCCTTCGAAGCGCCTTGTTATGGCCATAGCGAGGCGCTTCAGGTCAAATCGCATGAGGACAATACGAGGTTGCAGGAAAAGGCTGAAAAATTAAATCCAAAGCGCCTCCATATTGCCATAGCGATGCGCTTTTGGATCAGGGTGTTTGTTTTGGGTCTTTTTTAGTGTTTTGAAGTGGTTTTTTTATTTTGTTTATTTAATTATTGTAAAAAAAATTAAAAAACTTAAAAAACAAAATAATAACCCTAATTAAACTAAAGTGAAGCAAAAGAGTGAATGGCATGAAAAAAATACAACAAAGTGCCTCGCTATGGCCATAGAGAGGTGCTTCGAATCAGTGCTCCAACATAACTTGTACCGGCTTGAGATGTGAGTATGATTAGCTTAAATCTCTCTGATCCATGGTGGTGGCAGTAATTGTTGGTGAAATATTCCATGAAGTTTCCGGTCACTATAATTGAAAAGAAATAGCACAAGTCCTTCTTTATTGTTCTTTATATATGAATAGTGACCACTTCAAAGCGCCTTGCTATGGCCATAGCAAGGCTCAAACAACACAGGCAAGTTCTCGTTTGATCCATAAAACAAAACCATCGTCTTGAAGTGTATTACTATAGTCATTTTTTCCCTGGTTTACGAGGAATGGGTTGAAGGTGTGTGTTGAATGTATAAAATGGTGAATGATTGTAGTGTGTTAGGTATACGATGGAAGGGTTTGAAAGGAGAAGCCTTTGGTTTTACTGTTTGGATCTTGCTGGTGAAATATGCCATGAAGTTTCCGATCACTATAATTGAAAAGAAATAGCACAAGTCCTTCTTTAATGTTCTTTATAATTCAAATTGCTCAATATATATTTTGTAATTGATAATTGATTTAGAAACTTTATAGCCTAATATAAATATAAAATCAACTCTTGGAAAATAAGCCCAAATATACATTAACCTTTAAAAAGCCTAAGGGTATCAAAATTAGGGTTAATATTGTTTCTTCCAATAACCACTGTCACCTTCTTTCTACATCAGAAATTTTCAGTTTCCAATAAACATATATAAGCAATAGGTTCGACTCTAGGTTGCAAAGGAACTTCAGGTAAAGAGTCTGTCATTGTCATTATATAATAATAATGTAAATAATAAAGGTGTAATAAGTTATGGTTTCGAACGGTGATTTGGTTGTTTTATGAAGGTTTGATCTCTGGAAACAATGGCTGTGAGGGAGGGTTTTGGTTAGTGAACTTGCTACTGTCGAGAGTAACACTCTCAATGGAATTAAAACAAATTATATTTTTTATAAAAAGCCTAAAGCGCCTTACTATGACCATAGCTAGGCGCTTCGGGTCAAATATGGCATGTGAAGCTGTAGTCCCAAATTACTAGATCTTTCAAGTGCACAAGATTGTTATCACTTAGAAACACCTATTTATTAGGTGTTTTAAGTGATTAATCTTTACAAACAAAGAAACTAGATGAAAACTAATAGAAACCGACACACAATATACTCAAATAACATGATTCCATTAATGATAGATCGTCAAAACACCATGGATACATACTCATAAGTTCGCAGCTTTTAACTTGTGTTCTAAGATGACCAAAAACCCTAACCCTAGAGCTGCACACAAGCTTCCTTTATATAGGTAGGAGCTGATGGGCCTGCGCACTTAGCTAAGTGCGCAGGGCCCGTCTGTTAAGTGCGCAAATCTGAGCACTTAGTCAAGTGCTCAAACCTGAGCACTTAGTCAAGTGCTCATACCATAGCACTTACTCAAGTGCGCAAATCTGAGCACTTAGTCAAGTGCTCAAACCTGAGCACTTAGTCAAGTGCTCAAATCTGAGCACTTAGTCTAGTGCTCAAACCTGAGCACTTAGTTAAGTGCGCAAAACACTAGGGTTTACATAAAACTAAGGTTTAATTACACAATCAGTCCTCTAACATTCAAACTACAAAATAAGCTACCAAAAGTCTTTGTTCTGGTAACTGTGGTCCCAACTGAACCCAACAATATGTTGACCGCGACTCGTTTGACTTTGACTTTTGTTGACCGAACTTTGACTTGTTGACTTTAACTTGTTGATAACATTAGACTACTAAATTTAGACCCAACAATCTCCCCCTTAGTCTAATGTTATCAATCTCTTGTATCATCTTCAGAATCGTCAATCTCTACATACTGTGATCTTCAATTTAGGAAGCTTCAGTCTCAAATCCAATACCTAAACAGAAGCGCCTCGCTTTGGCCATTGCCAGGCGCTTTAGGCTTTTTTTTTAAAAATAATTTGTTTTAATTCATTTTAAATATTTTTATTGATTAAAAAATAATTTTTAATTCATTTTTAACTGTTTTAAGTTGTTTCCAATCCAAAAAAAATTCGTTTGAGGCCTTTCGGTTTGTTTATTGCTAGTTTGTGGTTTTCGGTAGAAATATCCGAGTTTGAACAACGTTCAGAAATCATTGTATGTAGTACACGGACTATACAGTCAATACCATTTTTTTCAAAATACAAATTTTGCATGTCTAATCAATATCCTGGACTTCTGGACCGTGTTTGACGCGTTCGGTACGTTTAATTGATACACATCCGATCAATTAAATGTACCGAAACGCGTCAAATAAAGCCCGAAAGTCTAGGATATCAATTAGACATGCAAAATTTGTATTTTGAAAAAAAAGGTATCAAATGTATAGCCCGTGTACCACATACAATGATTTATGAAAGTTGTTTAAACTCGGATGTTTCTACCGAAAACCACAAACGAACATTAAACGAACCGAAACGCCTCAAATGAATTTTTCTGGATTGGAAACAACTTAAAACACATTAAAATGAATTAAAACAAAATTGTTTTATAAAAAGCCTAAAGCGCTTGGCAATGGCCATAGCTAGGCGCTTCGGGTCAAATCTGGCATGTGAAGCGCTTAGCTTTGGCCATTGCCAGACGCTTTAGGCTTTTTTTTAAAAAAAAATATAATTTGTTTTAATTCATTTTAAATATTTTTATTGATTAAAAATAATTTTAATTCATTTTTAAGTGTTTTAAGTTGTTTCCAATCCAAAAAATTTGTTTGAGGCGTTTCGGTTCGTTTATTGTTTGTTTGTGGTTTTCGGTAGAAACTTCCGAATTTGAACAACTTTCATAAATCATTGTACGTGGTACACGAAGTTTATAGTCGATACCCTTTTTTCAAAATACAAGTTTTGCATGTCTAATCGATATCCTGGACTTCCGGACTCTGTTTGACACGTTTCGGTTTGTTTAATTGATCGGATGTGTCTTCTGGAGCCTCCAACAAGCATCGGCTTGAGATATGAGTTTGATTAGCTTAAAATCAGATTCAAAATCTGGTTAATACTCGAAGAAGTCAACCTTTGCTGACTCCTAGAAGTCTTGAAGACCAAATGTCTTTTGCAAGATACTTGAAACAATGTATGGATATGGAGAACATGGAATGAGATGATTTCGTACAAGATTCCGATACCAAAAACACTCCAATGTTGGTGGTGCAGAGCTTAGCGAGAAGATTGAAATTTTAAATGATGTTTGGCAGTTTTTACATGGGTTTTATTTGTCGGGATATGATTTCGTACAAAGATCCATATATCGCATGATGACATCATAAGCAAAAGGTAGACCACACCACTAGACCACTGTTCAGTTATGGATTTTTCAATCAGAAAATATATTCCTAAACAATTCCAAACAACTGTTCATGCAAGCAAGTAAAATTCAGTTGTTGGACATTGTGTGAGAATGCATAGTACAAAATTATTTTGACAAACGCCTAGCTGACCTTTCCACAAAATGCGAGCTCGACAGAAGACACTTCAATTTGATTGTTTCGGGCAGACAGAACATGTTTAACAAAGTCGTAGAACTTGGGCAATGTACGGAAATCGTTACATCCACACATTCCCTCAACATAAGCTTTGTCATCAGAGTTTCCAACCACTAATACCATACAATGACCACCATTACCATCCTCCTAAATTATCCCCCATCCTCTACCACCAAGAAGCGCTGGCCATGTTTGATATGGAAAATATGAACCGTTTTACCCAGATAACAGAGTGAAGCAAAAGAGTGAAAAGATTCCTTCATGGAGAATTCCTATGGAAGTTGCTATAATAGTTAAAGAAAAGCTAAAATGGATGGATCATTCGTTAATTTAATGAGATTTGGTGTTGGACATTTTACAGTTTGGATCACGTTGGTTTTACTGGTTAATATCTCATTTGAGAGTTGGGTATTAGTTCGATTACAAAGGAGTATGGAGAGTATTTGTTAGAGACACTAATTCCCTCACAATGTCTTGTTAATTTCTCCCTTTTTTCCGTAAATACTTATATTTTCCCCTCTGTGTTGAAAATTTGTTGTTGTTTCTTTTTTCTGACTAAAACTTGATTTTAGGTAAGAATATTGTGGATGATGATGGTGACTTCTTTTTAGATTCTGATTACACCGAATCTAGTCTTCAATGTACCTCTTCATTTTAACTAATTACCGAATCTAGTCTTCAATGTACCTCTTCATTTTAACTAATTCACTATTTTTATTACACTTCAGTTCCTAACAAATGTTCAGCTAAGGATGTATACATTCTTCCACATGGTTAATCATCTATACATTCCATGGGTTTGTGTCCAATGCAAGGATCTTCAAATGCGGTATGAACATTAAATTTCATTAAATAAAAGTTTCTTTCTTTATTTATTACTTGCAGCTAAGATTTATTGATTCTTACTCTTGATAACCATTGTAAAGTTCAGAAGAAGAAAAGGAACAACAGTGGTGTTGTGTTTGCGTACGATTTTGTTTTCCTTCCTATTTCTCCATCTTATTAAATTGAAATTGGAATTGGAATGAAGTTAGTAATAAGGGAGAGAAGGGGGGAAAGATTGTATTAGTTTTGGTTTTATGGAGGGAAATGTTTTACGCTTTCCATGCTACTAAAGGGAATAGGCCGAATCCGTTTGGGAATGCGAGGCCGGGGGAGGAAATATTGGCGGAGAAAGGATTGGATTGGAAGAAAGCGGATTTGGAGCTTCAATTGAAGAGAATGAGTAGTCTGCCGACGAGTCCGCATTCGAATAGTAGGCTGGGGAGTGCGCAGTCTGGTAGTTCGGTTGAGGTGTCGGGTGCGTTGTAGGGAGTGGACAAACCGAGGCCTAAGGTGAATCCGTTTGGTGATGCTAAACCTAGAGAGGTTTTGGTTTAGGAGAAATGTGTGGATTATCGAAAGATTGATTTAGAGTTGAAGCGACGACGTCTTGGCAGGATCTCCAAATTTGTAACACACAAAAATTAAACTAACACTAAGCGCCTCGCTATGGCCATAGTGAGGCGCTTATGATATCTTTTTCAACCTAAGCGCCTCGCTATGGCCATAGCGAGGCGCTTCACTGTACAATTGCAGATAATTGAACATAAAGACTAACAGGTCGTTAAAAAGTTAACCCAAGCGCCTTGCTATAGTCATAGTAAGGCGCTTTAGGGGGGGGGGTGAAAATAGAAGCTAGGAGGTTTTATTATCACCACCCTTAAATTATCCCATGTGGCCAATGACTAATCAAAACCAACTAAAATTGAAATTGAACAGTGTTTTGTGAGAGACTAAAATTTTGATAAGTAATAGATGGAAATGTTACTGTTATTTTGTCACTAAAAAAGAACTTTTTAATCATTATATGTGATATAATAATCATTATATGTGATATAATGACTTATATGATGTGAATTTTGGGCAATAAATGATTTTGTGTTAACTAATTAAATAACATAGTTTTTTTTTTACGGCAAAGGATCTTTCATTAAAAATTACAAAACTGACCATCATAGCAAGACACTACCATGATCGTTTATAACAACACCACAAGTATAACGATAACACATACATCAAAATGTACTAAAATACAAGATTAAAGGTTGCCATTCGTTCCATCTTATTTCGATGAATTTTACTCTATGTATGACCTATTTATACGATTGATCCTTTATCTTTTCCACCAATTTGTAAATGCAGATCACTCTGTTCCTAAAAACTTTCGGATTTTCTCATATAGTGTATAAAATGTATTCCAAAGGATATAAAATGGTGATAAAAATATTATTTTTTTATTTATTTAATTACAAGAGTAAAAATTATTACTATTAGTATTAGTATTATTAGAATGGTTTTCAACCTCGGGACGTTCCCGAGATAAAATTAAATAAATAAATGATAAGCTTTTTAAAATTTGAGATACACATTTGTTTCACGGATAACTTGGAGGAACATTAAGACCACATCCAATATCTACTTGTCAATACCCTATTAATTATGAATTTATTGCTTTGTCTCTAATGTCTAGTAAGATAAGATGTCATTATCAAAAAAATAAATTTATTAAATTTTATATTTATAACTACTTTTTCTCCTAAAAGATCTATTTTCATCTATACATATACTACACTAGATTATATCCCGGGAGCGTCCCAGGATTGAGAAATCTAATATAACATATCAATTTTACATATGAAATGGAGTGATGTGCTTAACAGTTACATGCAGGAAAGTTTCGAGTACACCTAACCTAAAACAATTAACAATGTATCTCTAATGTTAACGTCTAATATGAAACAATGTATAATTCTAATGTTAACATGTAATCTAAAACAATGTATAACTCTAATATTAATACCTAACCTAAAACAATTTACAACTCCAATGCTAACACCTAACCTAAAACAATGTATAACTCCAATATAACTCTAATTTTTAATACATATCCTAAAGGCTAAAAAAATGTACAACTCTAACATACTAATATTGGTACCTAACGTAAAATAATGTATAACTCTAGTATTAACACCTATCATAAAGGCTTAGAAAATGCATAACTCTAATATCAATATTTAATACCTAACCTAAAATAATATATAACTCTAATATTAACACATATCATAAAAGCTAAAAAAATGCATTAACTCTAATATCAATATTTAACACCTAACCTAAAACAATCTATAAATCCAATGCTAACACCTAATACTTCAAACAAAAAAATACTCATTTTTTTCCTCCATTTTTTATATAGCACTATGGTACTTATTGGAAAGATAATAATAGGGTAATTTTTTATTTAAAAAATCTCAGTTTTTTATATAGCACTATGGTACTCGTTGAAAAGATAATAAAATGCTCGTTAATTTGGTGTAGTTTTTTTCTTAAAAAAATCTCATATGTAAAAGATATTAACGTTTAAAAATTATGAGAGGAAACATTAGAGAGAAAAATTCAATTTTTTAAAATTTTTTTTTTCCTAAAATAAACTGATGCCACATGGCATGCCACATGATAGACACAATGGGAAGGATACCCTCTTTGAGTGTCATGTGGATTTATTGCTTTAAGATATTATAATAGATGTAGATATAGATTATTTTCCGGGTGCTTTCCAAGATAGACAAATCTAATGTAAAATGACAAAATGTTTGTACCGTAAAAGGAATATGTCGGGTTTTTTCAGGAATATTTTTTAAGGATCAACATTGATAACTCATAAAACCTACTATTAGTCCTATGTGTGCACATCTTGCTCAAGTGAAGTCTCTGTACAACTTTGTCACTTCCTCAATACATTTTAAAGCTGTGATGTGAACTTGGGGAAAAAAACAACCACATTGGTATCAAATGATATGTCATGATGATGATTGATTTAAGAGGCGTGCATGGTGGGATAATTAATTATCACTTATCAGCTAGAGATTTACCTCGTGTCTAAGAATCTTAGGCTTTATCTAACCGGCTTAGCAACCTTTGTAATCCATATTTTTAACAACACCAATCAAAATACAAAAATTATATTCTTACTGTCACACCCTCAAAATCCACTTGCGGAGTTTTACCGCGAGGCGCATGACAAACCAGGATCCAAGTCAATGATCACAATAAACAATACTAAATGAATTTCAAAAACATAGTTTAAAAATCCCAAACATCAGCGGAAGCTAAATGTCGTTACATAAACAAAATAAAACCAAATGTTTAATGTTCAAAACCATGCAACTCTAACTAGACGCCGTGCAGACGCGTGCGCCCTAGTTCCACTTTGCTACCTTAGCGACCTGAGAAAACATGTAAAAGTTTACGTCAGCACAAAAATGCTGGTGAGTTTACAGGTTAGTAATCAAAGTTCCCAGTATAACCTGTCCATACTATAATAATTGTAAACCAAGTACGCTAGCTAGGCGCATGTACCATTACTACTACGATTGGAAAACCATTACTAACTCGCAAACCTGATGTTGTGCCCGAATAGTAAACCTGTTCCTGTTTGAGACAATATGCACCCGCCCGGCGCTCCATGCCGACGGGTGGGGTTGGTCACTCCCAATAGCGCTATTCACATTTCCCCGTTGTGCAAACCAGCACATTCATGGTTCCCCCCGGGACTTCCAAAGATCGTATAGTAAACCGTTTGAAAACCCATAGTATGACAGTTGTTACCAAATAGTTGTTTAACACATGTTTTCTCCCCCGAAAACGAAAACCAAGTAAAGTGGGGCCGTAAACTCACCTTAGGTTGCGTTAACTTCAGATAATAGAATAGTTCAACAAGCTATGCTAGTCCCGTAAAACAACGACCTAACATATGACAGTTACAAGTACTTAGACTAATAACCCTTAGGTTAGTTAGTCCCTAGATGTCCAGACCATAACCAAGTTTGTTTGAAAACACGTTCACTGTTAACATGACCAAATGTACAAGACTCGACATCCCATTGGTGACCCGAGACTCCCCGTGTTATGTTTACGCTCCAAAACATACAATAACGCAAGTACACTTAACATACGTTAACGCACAACAAGTTATAGCACATAGTTCACGTATCACCGAAATACATCCAAATATATGTTACCAAGTTATTAGACATGTTACGGGGTTCCTAGCATGTTACTACATGTTAGATCAGGTCTCGGAATGCTAATATACACTTACAACACCAGTACACGCGATTAGGGAGGCTAATCGCATGAATGATCACACGACCAGGGCTAATCGCCCCTGATGTCACGCGACTGGGGCTAATCGCCCCTGATGTCACACGAGTAGGGCTACTCGCCCTTGATGTCACACGAGTAGGGCTACTCGCCCTTGATGTCACACGAGTAGGGCTAATCGCGTGAGTTATAGGCGATTAGCACCCTACTCGCCTATAACACAGGCGATTAGCAAGGCTACTCGCCTGTAACCTTGCTATTCCGGTTTTTCGCGCGTTTAACGCTCCAAATCAGATCCAGAACGTGTGTAACTACCCAAAATCATCCCAATAACTATTCTAAACATGTTTAAACCAAAATCCTTCGTTTAACCTCGTATAATCAGTCCTGCATGAAATCAAGTAATCCAAACACCATACACATAGCATGCAATCATCATACTAACATGCATAACAATAACCCTGATAATCAATTACTGAGATTTCCTATCATCATAATATCAATATCAATACTGATCTATCATAATAACATAGCAAATCATCATCATGAATCATAAAAACCCTAGCTTTCTAATCATACACACTCATAATACATGCATATTAGTTATAATCTGATTAACAACCCTTATTGACGATTTTCAGAAAGCTTTTTCGTTTAACAACAGGTCTGGACCCTTAGGGATTGATTAAAAACGTTTATAAAGAGTTATGGATGAAAATAAAACCTTAGAATTATGAAAGTATGATGATTCAAGCTTGAAACCTTGAGTTTTGATCAAAAATCGCCTTCCAGAGGTTGTTTATGTGTTGGGGCGGTTTATGGGACGACTAGGGTTTGTATAATGAAGTTTAGGAGGTTAAGTATGGTATTTATAGTCGTTTTTAGTCGTCCAGCCCGTAACTAGCGATTGTGCAGCTCCTATACGCGATTAGGAATGCTAATCGCATGAAGGCTCACGCGATTAGGCCTAATCGCCTATACCTTCACACGATTAGCCACCTAATCGCCCCATATGTTGCCTACTCGCCTCCCCTATGGGCGATTAGGCTTCCTAATCGCCTGTAGGGGTTAATCTCGTGTGTTTTGCGCGTTAAACCACGTTTTAACATATGTTAGTGCATATTCACGTACCGACAAGTCACATAATGATCGTAAACACATAACACAAGTAAATACATATATTTTCACTCGTTCACCAATTCCCGGGACTCGAGACTCGTACGTTCCGTATGCCCTGACGATCCTACAAATCGTCACCGTTTGTACACTTGGTTAAGGACTGACATCTAACGAACTTCTAGACCAACATCCAATGATCTTCTAGACTTACCGATAGTTCCCGAACCATAACCCGACCTAACTAACCCAGTTAAGTACAACATACGCGTGATTCGCTAAGGTAGACTTTCATCTAGACCACGTTGTTAACTTGAATTTGCCGGGTGTCACATCATCCCCACGTTAAAAGAATTTTCGTCCCGAAAATTATGTAAGTACCAAGAGTATGAACAAAAGAAACAGACAAAAACAATAGAAACCAAGAGAGAGAATTACCCGGTTGTCACATCATCCCCACGTTAAAAGGAATCTCGCCCCGAGATTCATTCCGTTGCAGTGGTAACGTGTCTCGACTCGAATGCCTCTTTAGGAAAGAGATGAGGATACTTAGACTTCATCTGATCCTCGCGTTCCCAAGTGTATTCCGGTCCCCGGTTCGAGTTCCATCGAACCTTAAAAATGCGAATCTTACTGTGACGTAGACTGCGAATCTTGTAATCAAGGATCTCGACTGGTTCCTCCACTATCCGAAGACGATCATCAACCTTGATCTCTTCTAGTGGAACAATGAGAGACTCGTCAGCCAGACACTTCTTCAGGTTAGATACGTGGAAAACGTTATGTACGTTACCGAGCTCCGTCGGTAAATCAAGTCGATATGCCACCGGTCCGATCCGTTCCAGGATCGTAAATGGACCGACATACCGCGGGTTAAGTTTGCCACGCTTCCCAAAGCGTATGACGCCCTTCCACGGTGAGACTTTTAGAAGTACCTTGTCACCCACTTGAAACTCCAATGGCTTACGGCGATGATCAGCATAGCTCTTTTGTCGGTCCCGTGCTGCTGCCAATCGGTTACGAATCTGTACGATTTTCTCAGAAGTTTCGTACACTAGTTCAGGCCCAGTGAGTTGACTCTCACCCACTTCAGCCCAACAAAGAGGAGACCGGCATTTCCGTCCGTATAATGCCTCGAACGGAGCTGCCTTGATGCTCGTGTGGTAACTGTTGTTGTAAGAGAATTCTACTAACGGTAAGTGAGCTTCCCAACCTTTGCCAAAATCGATCACACATGCCCGCAGCATGTCTTCTAGAGTTTGAATTGTACGCTCACTCTGACCGTCAGTTTGTGGATGGTAAGCTGTACTCATGTCCAACTGGGTACCCAAAGCCTTATGCAAAGACTTCCAGAAATGCGAAGTAAAATGAGAATCACGATCCGAGATAATAGAAACTGGTACCCCATGCTTAGAGACAACTTCTTTCAGATATAACCGAGCCAACCGATCCATGGTGTCGGTCTCCTTAATAGCAAGGAAATGGGCTGATTTCGTCAAACGGTCGACAATCACCCATATCTTATCATTCCTGCTCGGTGACTTAGGTAATTGTGTGACAAAGTCCATTGTAATCCGTTCCCATTTCCACTCTGGAATTTCGGGCTGTTGCAATAGACCCGACGGTTTCTGGTATTCCACCTTGACCTTAGCACAGGTCAAGCATTTACTCACGTATGAGGCTATATCCGCCCTCATGTTTGGCCACCAGTACAGTATTTTTAGATCCTGGTACATCTTGTCTGAACCAGGATGAATGGAATACCGAGACTTGTGAGCTTCATCAAGAACCAGCTCACGAAGTCCCCCGAATAAAGGAACCCAGACGCGTTCTGCGAAGTAGCGCAGGCCATCAGGCCTTTGCTCGAGATGTTTGTCGGCACCGTGCATAGTTTCAGCCTTAAGGTTTTCCTCCTTCAAGGCTTCCGACTGAGCAGAACGGAGTTGATCAGGCAGAGAGGAATGGATTGTGAGTTGCAACGCCCGAACGCGACGAGGGTTTGTCGATTCCTTCCTGCTCAAGGCGTCTGCCACAACATTCGCCTTGCCAGGATGGTACTTAATGGCACAGTCATAGTCGTTCAGGAGTTCAACCCAACGGCGCTGTCGTATGTTCAGGTGCTGTTGGTCAAAAATGTGCTGGAGACTCTTGTGATCGGTGTAGATGGTGCATTTGGTACCGTACAAGTAATGCCTCCAAATTTTCAACGCGAACACCACCGCACCCAATTCCAAATCATGGGTAGTGTAGTTCCTCTCGTGCACTTTGAGTTGACGAGAAGCGTACGCAATCACCTTCTCGCGTTGCATCAACACGCAACCGAGACCATGAATAGAAGCATCACAGTAAACAACAAAATCCTCAGTGCCTTCAGGCAAGGACAGGATAGGAGCAGAACAAAGCTTAGTCTTCAGTTTTTGGAATGCGGACTCCTGTGGTTCACCCCAGTCGAATTTTCTATCCTTCTGAGTAAGAGTGGTGAGGGGTTGAGCGACCTTCGAGAACCCCTTAATGAAACGACGATAATAACCCGCAAGGCCTAGGAATTGCCGCACCTCAGTTGGCGTCTTCGGTGCTTCCCAGTCCTTGATCGCTTCGATCTTAGCTGGATCGACATGGATTCCCAGTTCATTGACTACATGCCCTAGGAATTGGACTTCGCGTAACCAAAAATCGCACTTCGAGAACTTGGCGTACAGTTGTTCTCGTCGTAAGAGTTCCAAAACTAACCGTAGATGTTCCCCATGTTCGGTCTCGTTCTTGGAATAGATCAGAATGTCATCAATAAACACGATGACGAACTTGTCAAGATACGGTTTACAAACGCGGTTCATCAAATCCATGAAAACCGCCGGTGCGTTGGTGAGACCAAAAGGCATGACCAAGAACTCGAAATGGCCATAATGTGTACGAAAGGCAGTCTTAGCAACATCAGCTTCCCTTACGCGCAACTGGTGATAACCGGACCTTAGATCAATCTTGGAATAATAGCTAGAACCCTGGAGTTGGTCAAATAGGTCATCAATACGAGGAAGAGGATAACGATTCTTGATGGTCACCTTGTTCAATTCTCTATAATCCACGCACAGTCGAAAACTGCCATCCTTCTTCTTAACAAACAAGATCGGGGCTCCCCAAGGGGAAGAACTAGGTCTGATGAAACCCTTATCCAAGAGTTCCTGTAACTGGTTAGACAATTCTTGCATCTCAGGAGGTGCAAGACGGTAGGGGGCCCGAGCAATAGGAGCAGCGCCAGGTACAAGATCAATACCGAACTCAACCTGACGATGGGGAGGAAGACCAGATAAATCATCAGGAAAGACATCAGAAAACTCGCGTACAACCGGGATATCGTCGATCTTCTTCTCGCTGGTAGCGGAAACAGATAAAAGTGCTAGAACAGCCGAATAACCCTTCCGAAGATACTTAAGGGCTTTCATGCTAGAGATGAGACTTAGCGGAGCACCGCTCTTGTCCCCGTACACAGAAAGAAATTCTCCATCAGGGAGAGGAATCCGGATGACCTTGTCATAACAAACGATTTCAGCGCGATACAGAGACAACCAATCCATGCCTATAACCACGTCAAAACTACCCAAAGATACCGGCATAAGGTCGATAGGAAAAGACAAACCCGACAACTCTATGTGACACTCCCGAAGAACGCAAGTAGCTTCTATCCTCTTACCGTCAGCCAATTCTATAATATATTTCGCCTCTAGAGGAACAGGTACTACATCTAGCAAACGACTAACTTCCACAGATATGAAACTTTTATCGGCACCAGAGTCGAATAAAACACTAACAGAGCGATCGTTGAGAAGAAACGTACCAGTGACTGTGTCAGGGTCCTGTCTTGCCTCTGCAGTCCCAATAACGAAGGCACGTGCGTTCCTGTTTCCGCCCCCGTTGTTACCATTTCCATTCCCATTACCATTCCCGTTCCCTCCCTGTTTCAGCTTTGGACACTCCTTCTTGTAATGCCCCGTTTCCCCACAGTGAAAACATCCCTGTTTACCCGCAGTCCCCTGAGTAGTAGAAGTCGGAGTAGTAGTTGGGGCCTGAGTCGATGGAAGAGTCGCCCTACAGTCTTTGGCAAAATGCCCCAACTTCTGGCAGCGATGGCAACGATTGTTATCGCAACTCCCATGATGATGGCGTCCACACTTATTGCATTTCGGTAACTTCCCTACATAACCACCACTTGGCTTAGAACCCGATGAAGACGAACCCCAACTATCAAACCTTTTCCCCTGTTGAGCTGGTGCTGGTGTAGAACTCTTCACATCATTATCCCACTTTCGCTTGTTGCTCTCTGGAGCCTTAGCAGTTGAACCTTTGGCAGGCAAGATACCCCCACTCACCTTCAAGTTAGTCATCCTATGAGCAGATCGGACCACCTCCGCGTAGGTAGCAAGATTCCCCGCAGCCACCAACCCTGCGATTTCTGGCACAAGACCCGAGATATAATGCTCAATCCTCCTATATTCCGGCACATGTAGATCAGGACAAAGTACAGCCAACTCGTTCCGCCTCACAGTATACTTCTCGATTTCTGACCCAGACATTTTGAGGTTCCACACCTCGTGTTCCAGCTTTTGAATCTCCTCCCTGGGACAGTACTCCCTCTTCAGCAGTTGCGCAAAGTTCTCCCAAGGCATAGCATAAGCCTCCCCTATACCCATAGTCTGGGTCATATCGTTCCACCAGGTCAACGCAACATCCTGGAGCAACCCAGCAGAATACTTGACTCGATCCTCAGGGAGACAGTTACACATTAGGAAGACAGACTCCACTTTCTCCAACCACCTGAGCAAACCTACTGCACCCTCGGTACCCGAGAACTCATGGGGCTTGCAGTCCCTAAACATTTTGTAGGTGCACATGGGTGGTGGTGGTGGATTAACATGACCACCTGTAAAGAAACACGTAAGAAAACCACGGGAAATGTAAACAAAGTTCACCGATGAGATAGAAGTGGTTAGGTCAACTTACCGCCATTTTGCCCTAGCTGGAAGGCAGCCTGCAGCAAGTTGTTCAAGTCATCCTGCGTGAGGTTCACACCCCCACGACCACCATTACCACGCCCACCATTGCGACCACCTCCACGTCCTCCTCGTGCTCCAGACATGATTCTGGCAAAAAGGACGAGAAAATTTAGTTTCACAGCTAATGATAACCACTAGCGTTCACAAGATCAAAGCCAGATCCAACCCAGGACTATCCATCCAAACCCAGAGTTCACTAGGGCTTTCATGCATTTCGGTTTATGATTTTGTGTGCACCCAAAATGATAAACCGCTCTACATGGTCCTCCCAGTGTTCTCCTAGTTCAAAGTTCAAATCACCGGACATAGATTCCTAGCTATACACCGTAATACTACGGTAGTTCATGACAAGGGTTTCTATTGGGGTAGGAAGGGAGATGTCCGAGTCTTGGACCAATCTCAAGAATATACAGTTAACCCCAATGTACCTCACTGTCTAGTAAACAAGTAACCCAGTAAAAGAGAATGGATGATGCAACACAGAAGGGTAAGATGATTTAGAGACACCCCGACAAGTCTATAAGTAACCCAGTATAAAGTTTAGTACCATGTGATCATCTAGTGTGTGCGACTCAGTTATAGACTAGACTCTACATGCAGTCCTAGTTCACTATAACCATTGGCTCTGATACCAATCTGTCACACCCTCAAAATCCACTTGCGGAGTTTTACCGCGAGGCGCATGACAAACCAGGATCCAAGTCAATGATCACAATAAACAATACTAAATGAATTTCAAAAACATAGTTTAAAAATCCCAAACATCAGCGGAAGCTAAATGTCGTTACATAAACAAAATAAAACCAAATGTTTAATGTTCAAAACCATGCAACTCTAACTAGACGCCGTGCAGACGCGTGCGACCTAGTTCCACTTTGCTACCTTAGCGACCTGAGAAAACATGTAAAAGTTTACGTCAGCACAAAAATGCTGGTGAGTTTACAGGTTAGTAATCAAAGTTCCCAGTATAACCTGTCCATACTATAATAATTGTAAACCAAGTACGCTAGCTAGGCGCATGTACCATTACTACTACGATTGGAAAACCATTACTAACTCGCAAACCTGATGTTGTGCCCGAATAGTAAACCTGTTCCTGTTTGAGACAATATGCACCCGCCCGGCGCTCCATGCCGACGGGTGGGGTTGGTCACTCCCAATAGCGCTATTCACATTTCCCCGTTGTGCAAACCAGCACATTCATGGTTCCCCCCGGGACTTCCAAAGATCGTATAGTAAACCGTTTGAAAACCCATAGTATGACAGTTGTTACCAAATAGTTGTTTAACACATGTTTTCTCCCCCGAAAACGAAAACCAAGTAAAGTGGGGCCGTAAACTCACCTTAGGTTGCGTTAACTTCAGATAATAGAATAGTTCAACAAGCTATGCTAGTCCCGTAAAACAGCGACCTAACATATGACAGTTACAAGTACTTAGACTAATAACCCTTAGGTTAGTTAGTCCCTAGATGTCCAGACCATAACCAAGTTTGTTTGAAAACACGTTCACTGTTAACATGACCAAATGTACAAGACTCGACATCCCATTGGTGACCCGAGACTCCCCGTGTTATGTTTACGCTCCAAAACATACAATAACGCAAGTACACTTAACATACGTTAACGCACAACAAGTTATAGCACATAGTTCACGTATCACCGAAATACATCCAAATATATGTTACCAAGTTATTAGACATGTTACGGGGTTCCTAGCATGTTACTACATGTTAGATCAGGTCTCGGAATGCTAATATACACTTACAACAGCAGTACACGCGATTAGGGAGGCTAATCGCATGAATGATCACACGACCAGGGCTAATCGCCCCTGATGTCACGCGACTGGGGCTAATCGCCCCTGATGTCACACGAGTAGGGCTACTCGCCCTTGATGTCACACGAGTAGGGCTACTCGCCCTTGATGTCACACGAGTAGGGCTAATCGCGTGAGTTATAGGCGATTAGCACCCTACTCGCCTATAACACAGGCGATTAGCAAGGCTACTCGCCTGTAACCTTGCTGTTCCGGTTTTTCGCGCGTTTAGCGCTCCAAATCAGATCCAGAACGTGTGTAACTACCCAAAATCATCCCAATAACTATTCTAAACATGTTTAAACCAAAATCCTTCGTTTAACCTCGTATAATCAGTCCTGCATGAAATCAAGTAATCCAAACACCATACACATAGCATGCAATCATCATACTAACATGCATAACAATAACCCTGATAATCAATTACTGAGATTTCCTATCATCATAATATCAATATCAATACTGATCTATCATAATAACATAGCAAATCATCATCATGAATCATAAAAACCCTAGCTTTCTAATCATACACACTCATAATACATGCATATTAGTTATAATCCGATTAACAACCCTTATTGACGATTTTCAGAAAGCTTTTTCGTTTAACAACAGGTCTGGACCCTTAGGGATTGATTAAAAACGTTTATAAAGAGTTATGGATGAAAATAAAACCTTAGAATTATGAAAGTATGATGATTCAAGCTTGAAACCTTGAGTTTTGATCAAAAATCGCCTTCCAGAGGTTGTTTATGTGTTGGGGCGGTTTATGGGACGACTAGGGTTTGTATAATGAAGTTTAGGAGGTTAAGTATGGTATTTATAGTCGTTTTTAGTCGTCCAGCCCGTAACTAGCGATTGTGCAGCTCCTATACGCGATTAGGAATGCTAATCGCATGAAGGCTCACGCGATTAGGCCTAATCGCCTATACCTTCACACGATTAGCCACCCAATCGCCCCATATGTTGCCTACTCGCCTCCCCTATGGGCGATTAGGCTTCCTAATCGCCTGTAGGGGTTAATCTCGTGTGTTTTGCGCGTTAAACCACGTTTTAACATATGTTAGTGCATATTCACGTACCGACAAGTGACATAATGATCGTAAACACATAACACAAGTAAATACATATATTTACACTCGTTCAACAATTCCCGGGACTCGAGACTCGTACGTTCCGTATGCCCTGACGATCCTACAAATCGTCACCGTTTGTACACTTGGTTAAGGACTGACATCTAACGAACTTCTAGACCAACATCCAATGATCTTCTAGACTTACCGATAGTTCCCGAACCATAACCCGACCTAACTAACCCAGTTAAGTACAACATACGCGTGATTCGCTAAGGTAGACTTTCATCTAGACCACGTTGTTAACTTGAATTTGCCGGGTGTCACATCATCCCCACGTTAAAAGAATTTTCGTCCCGAAAATTATGTAAGTACCAAGAGTATGAACAAAAGAAACAGACAAAAACAATAGAAACCAAGAGAGAGAATTACCCGGTTGTCACACTTACCAAACTGACTACATCTGTGATATATATGTAGTTAGTGAGTTTTTATATGTAATAGCATGTTCAAAAGCATACATACTGTCATAACATGAGTAGAGACTTGCCTAGACATGATTAATGAATTACGTAGGGAATTCAGCAACTAACACAATTGCATTAAATATAATCAAAACAAACGTTGACAATCACTAATTGCCATTCTTTATATAGATCAAAACATATCGTTTTCCTTTATATGTATATGTTGTCTATCTATAATCAAGACATGGACGTACCAACATTGGTTCTAAAAATCTTCCAAAAACACCAATTCCAACATCTTTACAACAAAATTGCTGGTAAATGATTTTTCTTTGATTGTAAGAATCTTTAAGAAGACTTCTTGAAATGAATTTGAACAACATATCATTATGCATCTGAGATAGAAGTAGGAAAGTGACAATGTTTGAAGGAATAATAAAGTTGAAAAAAGACTGTTGAAATTCCCTCGTTTTAAATAGAGTAAGAAAATAACTGTTAAGATTTGCACATTTTATATAGATTGAAACAAAATAGGAACACAAAAATAACAAAATAATTTTTTTTATAATGGCAAATTTTTGTAACCATTATCTTAATCATTAAATTGCATACTCTATTTTACAACGTATGTTGAGTTATCAATAGATGTTCTAACATAAACTTTGTAATGGGGAACTCATTATAATTTATATACTGTTTGACAACATCTGTTAAGTGGTAAACAACTGTTCTCATGCAACTGCCATCCATTAAGAAATTTCCAATAATATTTGACCATATGTAACAGATCTTTAAAACAGCTGTTGAGTTATGAACATATGTTCACAGACAACTTTGGACACGTCAGCATCACTTTTGATACGTCACCCACAATTTTTCATAACCCCTCTTATTCGATATTTCAACTAACTTATTGTATTCAAACACCAGAAAAGCATTTCACTATCAATTACGACCTAAATCCATTCGACTACGAAATTTTAAATTTCCTTTCGTATTCGATTCCTAATTTGAATTCAATTGGTTTGTTCCAATCATTAATATGGATCTTCAATTAAAAACCCCTCATAACTATCTACCATATCTGGTTAAAACACAACATAACCATCAATTTCACTCGAAAATCGATGTGCTCTACAAATCAAAATACCTACCAATCCTCACCACTAATGCTCCAATATATGTGGATACTCTAAAAGAATTCTGGAATAAAGCCGAGTGCCGAGAGAAAGACAAAAAGCCTTATGCAGTTGTCTCCAAAATTGGAAATACAGATATCGAGATAACACCGGAATTCATCTGCAACACATTCTCCCTAAACGATTTGCAATGTAATATTTCTTTTTAGAAAAATGAAGTTCAGACAGAGTTAATTGAGAGAGGGTATGAAGGTCCATTGACTGCATCCACAATGTTTAAACCAAATTTTCCCCCACCAATGAAGTTTTTTTTTTCATACCCTTCTTATATGTCTGTCTGCAAAAACAACATCATTTAATGAGATACCATTGAAAACACAGTATCTGGGATATGCAATTTTAACGGACAGTGATTTCAACTTGTCTCAAACAGTATTTACTGATTTAGTATCTAATGTAAAGGCAATAAAATCTGGATCTTGTAATGCTTTTTTACTATATCCAAGATTGTTGAGTTTCTGCTTACAAAACCTGTTGCTTGATAATGATTTTAAAAAAGGGGTAGCTACTACAATTAATAGCTTATCGAATGAAACTTTTACAAGAATGTTGGATGTTAAAAGTACAGAAAAGCTCATTAAAGGTAAAAGTTCTAAAAACAAACAAACAGTGATACTTCAACATCTGTTGTTGTAACATCTGTTGTGGACTCAACTGCTCCTGCTGAAAATGAAACCATAAACACTTGTATGGAAATCATGCCAGTGATTTCAACAAAGAAACCACCAATAAAAAAACAAATAAAAAAGAAGAGAAACATTGTATCTCTGGAGTTTCAGAAGCCAAAGGAAAGTACTACAACCACACAAGAACAACAAACAACAACTGTTGATGCTTCCACTGAAGTAATGGAAATAACACCAATGACAGATATTGTCAATGTATCATCTCAACCTGATCATCATGTAAATGAAGAACACATACAAAATGACCTGGACGATTCAGTTGTACATTTGTTTAAAAGTCCTTCTCCTGGAGCTGGATCTCTTTTAACTCCATCACCGTCGCCCTCACATGCACCAACAAAAATTCCACCTACCTTTAATCCATTGTTTGAGGCAATTGATAAATCTGAAACTGAAAATAGTCACTCTCAATCACCCATCACCGAGAATACACATCAAGAAGAGAGTGTTGATGAAAGAAATCAATCATCTAGCCCACAGGCAGAGAAGACCACACTCTCGGACTTGCAAGTGAATCCTGTTGGTACTTCAAATGAAGTTGTAACTACAAGAGCTGAAACAGCTGTTTCTGAGATAGAAACTGATAAGACAAATCAAGCATCCTTGCAGCAAAAAAAATTGAAGTTACAATTGAAACTAATAAGACAACTGTAACTTCTGCTACAGTTGAAACTGATAACAACTCACAAAAACTTCCAGTTGCTGAAAACATTGAAACAAATACAACAACAACTGTTGGGAATGCACATCATCCTGTTAGTTTAACGAATGCTTCCAAATATCAGAATTTGGCGGAAAAGGTAACTAAACTTGAAGCCTTATTTACAAAATCTGATGAAATGAAAGAAAAGTTCATAGAGAAAATCACAGAGGCTACCAATGAACTCTGGAAATCTGCTGACTCAATAATCCAGGGTCAACAACAATTAGCAGAGATCAAACACAACTCTGAGATAGAGTCGTTAAACATGAAAGTGGATGCTTTATAGAAAGTTACTAAAACTGATATGAAAGCATTTAAAGATCATCTGTTAAGGACAACTGGATCTGCTCCAAGTTTTGTTTTTGAAACTGATGTTGATGTTGATGAAACCAAAAAGGGGAACAAAGATCAAACAACTGATATGCAAACATCTGATAAACCAGTTTCTACTACAGTTTCAAACACTGTTGGTGAGGAAGCAAAACAATTCACTCCTGTTTCTGTTGGGACAGAAAATCTCCAAACAAATGTTACAAGTACAACTGTATTTTGAGACTTCCCAAAAACTTGCCAACAGGAGCTAACAGTAATGAAAACATCAAGTATCAATGACACGGCTGTCAGAAAACAAACTGCAGAAGTTTGTAAACTACCCATTCAATATTCAACAACATCAGTCACCACCACTACAAATTCTTTTACACAAACCACAACATTGCCACATCAATAACCAATACAAATAACATCTGAAATGAGTATCAAAACCCTATGCAAAGACAAAGATAACATGACGGCTCATGGAATCCAGCAAACACAGCTTCAAAAGCTTAGTAAAATACAAGACTTTGCATTGGAACTAAGCCAAAAAATGCATGAAAGAAATACAACTTCTGAAGTGGAGAGAAGTGTAAGAAAAGAATTCATAAATCATATTTTAAATCTCAAATTTTACAACGTCACTTAAAGAGAATTTGCTGGTTGGACTTCTGAAGAAGTCAGGGCTCAAATATACAAAATTGAAGGGTTGCTTAAGGATCATAACAATCAGAAAAAAAACTCCAGCTAACTAGAAGAAGGACAAAGAAAGTGAAGATAAAAGAGCTTTAAAATTGAAGAGAATGAGACAAGAGTTAGTTGCGGCAAAATATGGTGAAATTAGATATGTTGCCAGATGGTCTGATTTAGTTTTGGTTGAAACATACAAACTACGGAAGACTTGGTAGTAATAGAAAAAACATCCTAGAAAAAAATAAAAAAAAAATGAAAACTACTGAACTATTAAAATGAAGAAAACAAACTCTTTGGATAGCATAAAGAACTTGAAAAAATGTATACTCACTTTTGATAACATTTGGAAAGCATCATCAAAAAATTCATCAAGCTTAGCACACTTGTATTGATCATCTTCCTGACTAACCTAAGAAGTGATCAAACCAAACCAAAAAAAAGTAACACTCAACTTCATAATCTTTTTTTTACCAAATTTAACAAAACAACCCAAAAGTAATTAAATACCTTTCCAGAATTATCATTTTCATAATCAATGCCCATAACCAACTCAGCAATTATTGCAGGATCATCACATATCTTCTGAACAGTGTACACAGGGTAGTCATTTTTAAGATTGTATTCTGAAACTTCAATCCTGAAAGCCGAAACCTTATCTAGCAGCTGAAATAATTCTTGGGGAAAGCCTTCACAGTCAAGCTTCATCTGTCTTTCCATTATATCACTTGCAGACGAACCAATAATACTGGACACATCTCTATCAAACAACATAAAGGACACACTACCACTCTGATCTTGAACCCTGACTTGAACCTTAAACCTGAGATAAATAACTTACAATAAGTTAACTGTAATCTTATAAAACATGAAAAAATTGTAAATAAACATTTTATTTTACTTTGTTGAGATGGATTTACATTCACACTCGCATTTAGGACAAACCAAAGCTGTAATAGGCAACTCGGGAATTTTTTCTGAAACGTTCTGAAAAGTTTGTAAGTACTCTGATTTAGTTAGCACCTTTCTGAAACATTTGCTGCAAGCAACATAGAACCAACCATACCCTTGTTGCACAAGTTTTATACTTGCAACCACAACACAACACATTACCTGCAATACAACAATATATTGATCATTATTTTCAATCAGATATAAAAAACAAATTAAATGTAACAAACAAATACACAAATATGAAATCTATTAAAAAATATTGAAACCGTTTCTATGTCGCTAAGCTCGTCAATATCTTTCTTTGGAGTTGAAACAACGAATTCTTGATGCAATGAGTAAACAGAGTCAGATGAACGTAATGTTTGATATGTAGAACCTGATTCTTGAACTTGCTTCTTAAGAAGACTGAAAAATGGTAAAAAGAATTAACATAAAAAATGACCCAGGAGACTCAAAAGAATGACAAAAAAAAATTATACATTTTCTGTATAAAATTGTTCTAAATATTGTACCTCCTCCTTAATTGGTTAACTTCATCAATTTCTACATTCAGAAACAGTCGAGTTCCATACTTGTCGCTTTGTACGGTAATTTGTTCTATATATAACAATATACATATACTTAGTGATTTTGTTTCACGCTAAAAATTATTTAAAAATACGCAAAAGTAACACAAAGTTACCTTTCCAGTCCTTAACTTTAGCATGCTGTATAACAATCATCACATGCTCATTAGCAAGGTTATTAGAAATGAGCTTCTTAAACAGTACTGCATAATCATTTCACATTGTACATCTTAAAATGGTACCTCTACATGCAAACAATAATTTTAAGATTGTAAATACATATAAAAAAAAGTGAAACTCAACATTTCATATACAACATTTATTACATCACTAAATAACATACAAGTCCTTTAACTTAAGAGAATATTCTTCATCACATTTACTACACCACTTCATTAATTCTTACCATTTATTACACAAATGATTATATGTATTAAGTTTTGAAAACATTACAACAAACAAAATTTATAAAAAATACAAGTTAAAGCTTACTCCAAATCTTGAAGCTTAAAGTTCATCCGTTGGTTAATTTTGAACCTTTTCCAACACATCCAAATCACCATACCAAATAAGACTACCAGCAACATCTGCAGCAAAAATACAAAATAAGACTATATAAAAAAATCTATACAAATTAAACCATCAAAAAGCTCAGTAACATAAAATATCAGAATAGACTAACCAACAGTCAATAGTTTATTTGCTTCTCCACTCAGAATATCTTTAAATGGAATGAACCTGAACCCATACTCAACACCTCCCCATCGGACATTATGCTTCACAGTAGTACAACGATAAAAAACGATTTTAAAAACGTGCGCAACAACAGTGTGTGGGTCCTTGTTTTCACCAACACCAAATTTGGAGAGAACAACAACATCATCTTCATGAACTTTAGTGTCAAATTGTTGCACCAAATGACCTTTAATAGAAGCCTGAAACTTATCACCCTGGAATAATCATAAACAAAAGACAAAAATTGATATGATTTCAATATATATATTTACTTATACAAAGATGAGACAAGGGTTAGAAGACACTCTGTAGAAATTTAGAAGGGTTGTGTTGTTATGTCCTTATAGGATATATTTATAAAGGAAACTTGTTGCTATGTTTACCATTGCAACATAACTAAGCACCACACCCCCTTATGTTAATTTAAAAATTCCCTCTTAAAAGTTAAAAACTTAAGGACTTAAGACATACTTTTAAAATTCTATTATTATTTTATTATTATTATTCTATAGTTATAAATCACAATTTGTTTTAAAAAAAAAACTATAAACCACAAAATCTGTTTTACATCATCTGTTGGCTTATAAAACAGATGTTGTGAAACAACTGTAATACCATGTGCTAACCTTTCAAAGTTGTAATCATTAAATTTGGACTTTTGGGCCTCTATTTTACCAGATACAGTATTTGATGGTACGAACAAAGTCTGAAGAAATTTAAAAATTGATTTTATACTGGGTTGTATTATTATTTATTTATTTATTTATTAATATTAATTGGAACTTAGCGCTTTTATTAAAAATGGTTTTCAAACATTTATTAAAATTGTTTCTTTATCAAAATGAAATGATGCTACATACATATATTGTCTTTAGAAAATAATAAACTGATTTTGAACACGGTTCTTATAAAATAGGTTCTCATTTTGAATATTATTGATCAATACAAGCAACAATATGTAATGATACAATGTTATATCGTATATAAATGAAATCAGTATGTAGTTAGCCCTTGTCGACTCTTCCTTTGTTTCCTCCACTTAGTTAATTAATTAATAATAATAAGAATAACAATATTTGCTCTCAAAACTCTTATTATTTGCAATTTGCAACTCAACACTGTTAATGTTCAAAATCGTAAACATGTATCCCTATGATAATTTAAAACTTCCCCTCTAAAAAATTCAAAATTTAGGACTTATTGATCAAAAATGGTTTTTAAATAATAATTATTATTATTATTTGCAACTCAACCCGGTTAATCTTCAAATTTGTAAACCCGCTTCCCTATGATAATTTAAAACTTTCCCTCTAAAAAATTCAAAAGTTAGGGCTTATTTGTATTAAGAATCCAAACATCTGTTTTACAACATCTGATGACATGTAAATAGATGTTCTCAATACAACTGTCATCCAATACAACTTCAGATGTAATAAAGCAACTTTCATCCAAAAAAGAATTTCACTTAGAATTTGCAATATACACGTAATTGAATTAACTAATTAACAATAATAACAATAACAATATTTGTTCTCAATACTCTTATTATTTACAACTCAACTCGGTTAATGTTCAAATTGGTAAACACGCTTCCCTATTATTTCTAACTCTAGTTATTTACAACTAAACCAGCTTATTCATTTATCAAAATGAACCGGATTTTTATAAGATAATTTCTCAACTTCAATATTATTGATCAATGGAACCAAGTATATAATAATAAAATGTTAAATCTTATATAAATCAATTAATAACTAATAATAATAATAATAACAAAATTTGCTCTCAAAACTCTTATTATTTGCAACTAAACCTAGTTAATGTTCAAATTCGTAAACAAGCTTCACTATGATAATTTAAAAAATTTCCGTCTTAAAAATTCAAAATTTAGGGCTTATTTATTAAAAATGGTTTTCAAACATTTATTAATATTATTTCTTTATCAAAATTATAAATTAATCCAACATACATATGTTGCCTTTAGAAAAATAATAAACTGATTTTGAACACGGTTCTTATAAAATAGGTTCTCATTTTGAATATTATTGATCAATATAACCAACAATATGTAATGATACATTGTTATATCTTATATAAATGAATTAATTAATAATAAGAAGAATAATAATATTTGCTTTCAAAACTCTTATTATGTGCAATTTGCAACTCAACATTGTTAATGTTCAAAATCGTAAACACGCTTACCTATTATAATTTAAAACTTTCCCTCTAAAAAAATTCAAAAGTTAGACTTATTGATCAAAAATTCTTTTTAAATAATTATTATTATTATAATATATGAACTCAACCTGGTTAATGTTCAAATTCATACACACGCTTCCTTATGATAATTTAAAATTTTCCCTCTTAAAAATTCAAAACTTAGGCCTTATTGATCAAAAATGGTTTTTAAATAATAATTATTATTATTTATTTATGAACTCAACCCGCTTAATGTTCAAATTCGTAAACACGCTTCCCTATGATAATTTAAAACTTTCCCTCTTAAAAATTCAAAACATAGGGCTTATTTGTTAAATATGGTTTTCAAACATTTATTAATATTATTTCTTTATCAAAATGAAATGATACTACATACAAAATATTTAGAAAATAATAAATTGATTTTGAATTGGGGTCTTATAAAATTGGTTCATATTTTGAATATTATTGATCAATACAACCAAGAATATATAATGACACAATGTTATATCTTATATAAATGAATTAATTAATTAATAATAAGTTTTGAAAATCTTTACTCTCAAAACTCTTATTATTTGTAACTAAACCCGGTTAATCTTCAAATTCATAAAGCCGCTTCCCTAAGATAATTTAAAACTTTCCCTCTAAAAAATTCAAAATTTAGGGCTTATTTGTATTATGAATCCAAAGATCTGTTTTACAACATCTGATGACATGTCAACAGATGTTCTCAATACAGTTGTCATCGAATAAAACTTCAGATGTAATGAAAAAACTGTCATCCAAAAAAGAATTTCACTTAGAATTTGCAATATGCCACGTAAATGAATTACTTGATTAACAATAATAACAATAAAAATATTTGGTCTCAAAACTCTTATTATTTGCAATTTGCAATTCAACACTGTTAATGATCAAAATCGTAAACACACTTCCCTATGATAATTTAAACTTTCCCTCTTAAAACTTCAAAAGTTAGGGCTTATTTATTAAAATAATTATTATTATTATTTATTTATAAAATTCAAAGTATGCTACATAAAAATCTTTAGAAAATAACCAACTGATTTTAAATAGGTTTATTATAAAATAACCTCTCAACTTGAGTATTATTGATCAATACAATGTCATATCTTATATAAATTAATAATTCCTAACGACAACAATAACAATATTTACACTCAAAACACTTATTATTTGCCACTCAACCCTGTTAATGTTCAAAATCGTAAACACGGTTCCGTATGATAATTTAAAACTTTCTCTCTTAAAAATTCAAAACTTAAGGCTTATTTGTCTACTTAATGGGAAGATCTGTTTTACAACATCTGTTGATATGTCAACACACATGTCAACACATGTTCTGAATACGCCTGTCATCCAATACAACTTCAGATGTAATGAAAAAACTGTCATTCAAAAAAGAATTTCACTTACAATTTGGAATATCCCACGTAAATGAAATACTTGATTAACAATAACAATAACAATATTTGCTCTCAAAACAACTGTCTTCGAATATAAACTTCAGATGTAATGAATACTGTCAATAAACTTGCACAACATGTTTTTTACAACACTTGTTTACTTTTCAACAGATCTTAAAAAAACATCTGCCATCCAACACAATTTCATGTTTATACAATATAATATTTAGAAACATCTCTTCACTAACAGAGTGTAGACAATTCTTCTACTTATAAATTATAACATTAATTATAAAAGAAACATCTGTTGACTTAGCAACAGATGTAATGAAACAACTGTAATACAAACTTCAGAAAAATTGGATAGATCTTCACAAAACAACTTTCTTCAAATACAACTTCAAATTATACTACAGAAAATTTAGAAACATGTTTTGAACGTAGACAAACGTTACAAAAAAGAACGAAAATAATTCTTTTACTAATCTTCATAAAACTTGAAACTGACGTAGCTAATACATTCAAATCAACTTTGAATATAACATGTTTTTAAACACCCATCAGTCTTCAACACATATTTGTTTCTTTGACTGGAAAGAATCTCCAAAAGATTAACCTTGAATATTCAACATACTCAAGGTGCTTCTCTCACATACTCTGCTTGCTAACAGAACAGAAAAAAACAGTCACGGTTATACTTCAACCACATCCCTTGAAAAACAAAGTAAAGAAATAAGAATTTGAACAAACATACCTGTTGACAAGCACACCAGCGGGAACAACAAAAGCGGAAGTAGACGCAGACGGCTTCCTCAAAAGATAAGCATAGTGGCTTAAAAGCATAATTGCAATCAAGGTCTTGCCTAATGCCATCTGGAAAGACTCTTGAGTGATTAAGCTAACGCCTCTATCTGTTAACGGTCAAACATTCACAAAAATACTAAATCAAGAATGACTCAAAGTAATGTTTAACAGAAAAAAATTAACACGCATTAAACACTCGCATACATGGCTTTAAATAAGTAAAGACATACCCTTCTTGAGTTTGACACTGCCGATCTACAACCCTTGGTAATCGTATAACGAATATTTTCCTTTGATTGTAAGAATCTTCCAAACAGGAAACCTTTTTCAACGTAAATACTCTGGTTGCTGATTAAGAAAACAAAAGATTGGGGGTTACTAAAAACCAAAACGGAATACTTTTATTCTTATTGACATGATCGGTTAGAATTAGGTTACCTGATACTCGAATCCTTCAACACGAACTTGAATGTGAGAGAAGCAGCTGTTACGGTTTCAAAATTATTGGAGAGATTTAAAAATTATCTGAGAGAAAGAGAGGGACATGATGCCTTTATATAGTTGTGTAATGGGGTGTCGAATTTGAAATTTGAATTCCAATTTGGAGCTCAAATTTAAAACCAATAGTCCATCAGAACTCTGTTGAAGCAAGTGGCAGTATTTAATTAATTTATTAACAACAGCTGTTCAGGCAAGTGGGATTCTTACCACCGTTCCGCCAAGTGGCATTATTTAATTATTTAATTTGCTGGTTAGTGACGTCAGTGTTTGCATCACGCATGCATTGGTGGCCTACCTAAGGTGTTGACACATCAGCTTTCTGACGTCACTCACGACTCTCCTATTATTGAAAGTATAGATAGATATAGATTTTCGGCCAAACCATCGAACTATTTATATATGAAATATATATATTTTTTTGAACGGTGACTTTCTTATGAGTGACCCATTGTCATACTGCCTAATCGGCAGCCCTAGCCAAGGTCTGCCCCAGACTACGTTGTCTTAATCGGGTCCGCGCTGGTGTTCAGACTTGGTTATGGCGTTGCCCCAAAAACTGTACTGCCTCCATTATGTGTCATCATTTACATATATAAAACACGCATAAGTAGTCTCATAATATGACATAATTGGGCTAAAATTGATAATTAAAGCTACTTAATCTTTCTTATTTGTGTTCATCAGGAAATTGGAGCTCCAACTCAAAAAGAAGTGATTTTCGGGTAAAAACAACTAAAACTGGAGATTCCCGAAGATACGAGACCCGAAGCATGTTCCAAGGATGTGTAAAGAGCTTCTCGGGGCTAGTTCGGTTAAACCCCCCATCGCACATGTGACACCCGGCAACTTCCGACCTACACTGACATGATTTTTATGGTTTAAAAATAAATAATTATTTCAAGTATTGTTAATTATTAAGTTTCGAAAGATTACTGATCGTTTAAATGAAGGAAACGTGACCGAATTAATTAACGCGATTTAAACGCGTGCGTCGAACGCGCCTGTCGGACGACGAAAATAAAAATTATATTTGCTGGGTTTAGTTATATTTTTAATTTCGAATAAAACCGACTAATTTTTATAATTAATTATCGAGCTTAAATCTAAACCGAGACGTTTCGCGAGATTACGGGTTCGATACGCGGTGTCTACCTACCTAACTCTAACCCTAGCTATTTAAACCCTTTATCTTCTTCTTCCTTCTCATTTTGGCAGCCAACACAAAGATGAAACCCTCTCAAGCTCCCTCTCTCTCTCCCTGGTAACTCCCTCTCTACTCTCTCTCTTCGGCTCTCTCTCTCTCTCTCTCACCCGTCTCTCTCTCTCCTCCCTGTTTAACAGTCGGCCGACCACCTCCCCTGGTAGCGGCGGCGACGTGGTGGTTCAGTGGAGCCCGAAATGGGCAGAGGAGATGGGTTAGTGGTGGAGCTTGGTGGTGTTGGTTCAGGTGACTGTGGTGGTGCCGGGTCAAGGAGATAGTGGCGTCGGGTGGTTGTTTGGTTCGAGATGGAGGTGGCTGTGGTGGTGTACTGGTCAAAGGGCGCCGGGCTAGGTTGGGTTCGTTTGGGGTTTCTCAGATTTGGTGGGTTTTGAGTCAGATTTGGTTTCGAGTGGTGGCTGGCCGGAGATGGTGGTCGTTGTAGAAGGCTGTGACGGTGGTGGTTCAAGGGTGCAGGGCGGCGGCGGAGATGTTGGTGGTTGTTGGTGAAGGTTAGCAGGTTAGTGGTTGTTTGTGGTCCGGTTTTGGTTCGTGGTTGGATCGAGTGGTGGTTTCCGGTCATGGTTCACAAAGGGGCGGCGCTGGTAATGGTTTTGGTTTGGGTTCGGATCGGGCTGTGGTCTGGTCGGGTTGTTATGGTTCGGGTTTTGGCAGGTGTCAGCGTTGTTGTTGATGGGAGCCGGAGACGGGTTGTGGTGGTCCGATGGTTGGTGCGGGTTGAAGTGATGGTGCTCGGGTCTGGCTCAGGTCAACGAGTCAGATCTGCTCGGGTCTCGAGTTCCGGTTCAGATCTGGTCAGCCTTGGCTTCTGGCTCGTTTGGTGGTTCGGTTTAGATCTCGGGTCAAGTCAAGTTCGTGTTCGTTTGGTCTCGGGTCAGCGGGTTAGATCTGGGTTCGGGTCAAAGTTTGGTGGTTTTGGTGTTCGGGTCAGATTCGGTGCGAGATCAGGTTCAGTACGGGTCTTGTTCGGGTCAGATCTGGATGGTCAAGCCTCGGTCAACACGCGGTCAAAGCTGGTCAAACTTTGGTTCCGGTCTACACGTAGTTCGAGGTGGCTCCGGGTTACGCGCGTACGAGTCGGTATACTTAAATTCGTATTTGTTATTTTTGTTGTGGATACTATATCTTTATAAATATGTTGATATTCGTGAAATAGTTTTTACTCGCGAACGAACCGAATAATAATCATAAACGGTAACTATATATTATATCGGACGATTAGTTTTGAATATAAAAGGCGTGACTTATAAAAATTGTTATTGGACTAAACTGGTTGGACTATTATATATATTGTTGCGTTTTTATATAGATAAGTAATTTATTTATAATAGTCGTCGAAACGTATAAAGACTTGTAAATTGATATGACGAATAAGCGGATTTGAAGTCTTGTATTGGATATTGGTTTTTGGGAAAATTGTAGGCGACTTGTGTTGCCTGGTTTATATAAAAACAGAGGAAACTCTGCCGAAATTTCTACAAAATTATAAGTATAAACGGGATGATATTTATTATATATTTCGTTATAACAATCTTCAAGTATTTTGAGAAATATAGTTTTCTACAATATCGCAAAGGGTTTTCGACAAATGATTTCTTGCAACATTTAAAGAAAAACGTCGAACGCTAATTCCAAAACAAATACATATTCTTACTGAGCGTCAATTGTGTCAATCTTTAAAGATTTTAGTAACTAAAACATTTCTATTTTAATAGTTTTCAATTACAAAAACGCTTGACGTATTGGAGAAAGAAATATACAAAAGATAATATTTTGGAACATTTAAAGGTTTGCGAATTATACACTTGTTATGGATCGGTTTTAAATAACTATACTTATATTTTTATCAAAGAGTATTTTCCTAAAATATAATTATAAGATGGGTTTTGACTCATGATATGTTATACGTTTCATAACAATAGTCCAACGTGGTTTATACACGAATAGTAACAAGTGATTAACTTGAGTATTAAGTCGCATAAAACATATTAAAGTCACGGTTGGTTCGTCGAGTAAAGCATAGTAGTACTCGAGTTGATATACGCGAGTCTAGATAGCCGGATGATAGGCTAGGTTTATACGTGTTAGACTTTAAGGTGTCCTTTGTTGGTTTTAAGGCACGAAGAAGTCGGTCAAAGCTTCAGGCTTGTTTGCTAGCTTAGCATGGAAATTAAGGTGAGTTCATGACCCCACTCTTTACTGTTTTATAAATGTTTTCGGGGTGGAAGACATGCTTCTTTTATGAAAACCTGAGGAATTCCAAACGAACAAGTTTTTGAAAAATGAAATGGGTGCGTGAGTGTCACAGCCCCGCTTTTACAGTTTTGCTTTCGGGGGAGAAACATGCTGCGAACTTATTTATTAAAGATCATGTTATACTATGGTTACTTTACAATTACTATACGGCTTTTTCGGAAAGTCCCAGGGGGAAACCATGAATGTGCTGGAAGCACAACGGGCGGAAATGTGGATAGATCTATTGGGCCTCACAAGTCCCACTCGACGGCAGGGCCGGGCGGGTGCATATTGTCCTTAACATTCGGGTTGCCGATGCATCGGCGACCTAGGCAGTCTGGGCAGACAGTAGACGGTGTTTAGTAATGGTTCCCGACTGTAGTAGTAAAAATACTTAACGTCTAGCTAACGTTCTTATAACCTAGTAGTAACGGATATGATCTTTACAAACTTATAACAACTCTTTTGTGAAACTTATGAACTCACCAGCATTATATGGTGACTTTTTAAGTATGTCTTTCAGGTTTAAAATTTGGTAACGGCACGGTTGGAGTAGGTGACAGTTGGGATCAGGGATCCTAGAGGTTAGAATTGGCGTTCAGGAAACCAAGGTCTTAGAAGCATCTTTCCGCTGCGTTGGCAAAGGCACCAAACGTCACAACCGACGAGGGGAAAAGTCGGGGTGTGACAGTTTGGTATCAGAGCCATAGGTTTTAGCGAATTAGGTGTCTGTGTAGATATCTAGGCTTTAACCTGAGTTCGTTTCTAGATAGGGACCAAAATTTCTAAGACATGATAATTAGCACGAACGCCTAGGAACTGGAATTCCAACCGTTGCCAAATCAGTTGCGTGACTATTAGTGTATCACACTAGCTCAGTGTACATTCCTTCGGCGCAAGGAACATTTATTTTCTTATGTGAATAGTAAGCTTATATGTTCTATAGTGGTGTATAGAAAGGATAATAGCACGTGGTGGTTAGGCATACCTCACTGGTGACTAGCGAGTCATCGCTTTAGGTAGCAGAATGTTTATTCACATAGAGTTAGCTGAGTCATTGTTTCTTGGTATGAGGAACAATTTGCTTGTTTATATACTATGTGTATTTATGTAAAATATATATAATACGTATCGCCATTGGTTGTCGACTCAAGCTTGGACGTATCTAGAACGCTCACACGTGTCACGTTAGTTGGACGAGTTGGCAAAAGGATTATTGTAGCATCTACGGTCCCACATCCCGTGTTCGGAGTATGCTATGTCGTCAAGGTCGATTTGGGTCGGAAACATCTTAATGAGGCACCTCATTCTGCCGATGATGCTGCGAAGCTGGAATGCGGACGAGAAGAGCACCGGGAAAGGTGGCGCACACGACGAACATTATATTATGTTATATATACGTGTTATTATATGAATGTAATGAGTGCTTGTGATATACTCATGATGGAGGTTAATAGGATGATTTTGTGAGGTAAATTTTCGATAACGCAGACGTCACGTTATTGCAAATTTACAGGCACTTGATAGTTCTAAGAATTTCTATCGTGAGGGTATCTATATTGTTATGTGTTATATATATATAAATAATGGATAAGAGTTTTTCATTCTTTTGTTGCTACGGACGTGATTGTCGATTCTCCCCTGTTCGTGTGATTTGTGACCTTGTTTTTCTTAAACCCGTTTAAGATCTTGATGATCTTGTTTCTCGAGCTTCTAAGGTTCATGTTGTAGAACCTAGTTATATCTTTTGAGTAGGATTTACATCTCTTCCTTTGCATTTGTGGCCTTCGACATTCAATTATAAAGGAATTTAATTTTTGTTAATTCCTTATTCTTTTCACCAAATTAGACACGTATTTTTGTACATATGTCAACTATTGCATGTTTGGATTCTTTAAATCTGTGAAGGTCCATTGTAGGGCTTCGCATCAAACCATTATTTCATTAATGATTTGCTTTATCATTACGTTGCTCGTAATGTTTGTCTTCTAGTCTTGCTGTGTCAGGCCGTTGTGGGCAATGAATCTTTTGATGCTTCGTCGATGAGTTTCTTTAAAGTCGGCACTTCAGTTAAATCGAATTGTTGGAATTTGATACAGCACCTTGTGGTGAACATTCATTCGACTAGTGTTAGTGGATGATTTTATTTGGCTTGTCTCACTTTCATCAACTTGTTTGTTATTGCCTTAAATGCAGACACACCTTGTGGTGTGTAATGAAAAAGTTGGTGCACTAGTTGCTTCGTTTGAGGTGCGCCAATAGTATTTGTTGACAGAGTTATTGTTTACACTTTGCATTTAGTTGATTCTGAAACTTTATTTCGTGCCATTTGTACCGGCAAGTCCGTTGACTGTTTTTGTTGTGCTACCATTGGTTCTTGGATGATATCCTACCTCAAATTTTGAGGACAAAATTTCTGTAACATGGGGAGGATGTGACACCCGGCAACTTCCGACCTACACTGACATGATTTTTATGGTTTAAAAATAAATAATTATTTCAAGTATTGTTAATTATTAAGTTTCGAAAGATTACTGATCGTTTAAATGAAGGAAACGTGACCGAATTAATTAACGCGATTTAAACGCGTGCGTCGAACGCGCCTGTCGGACGACGAAAATAAAAATTATATTTGCTGGGTTTAGTTATATTTCTAATTTCGAATAAAACCGACTAATTTTTATAATTAATTATCGAGCTTAAATCTAAACCGAGACGTTTCGCGAGATTACGGGTTCGATACGCGGTGTCTACCTACCTAACTCTAACCCTAGCTATTTAAACCCTTTATCTTCTTCTTCCTTCTCATTTTGGCAGCCAACACAAAGATGAAACCCTCTCAAGCTCCCTCTCTCTCTCCCTGGTAACTCCCTCTCTACTCTCTCTCTTCGGCTCTCTCTCTCTCTCACCCGTCTCTCTCTCTCCTCCCTGTTTAACAGTCGGCCGACCACCTCCCCTGGTGGCGGCGGCGACGTGGTGGTTCAGTGGAGCCCGAAATGGGCAGAGGAGATGGGTTAGTGGTGGAGCTTGGTGGTGTTGGTTCGGGTGACTGTGGTGGTGCCGGGTTAAGGAGATAGTGGCGTCGGGTGGTTGTTTGGTTCGAGATGGAGGTGGCTGTGGTGGTGTACTGGTCAAAGGGCGCCGGGCTAGGTTGGGTTCATTTGGGGTTTCTCAGATTTGGTGGGTTTTGAGTCAGATTTGGTTTCGGGTGGTGGCTGGCCAGAGATGGTGGTGGTTGTAGAAGGCTGTGACGGTGGTGGTTCAAGGGTGCAGGGCGGCGGCGGAGATGTTGGTGGTTGTTGGTGAAGGTTAGCAGGTTAGTGGTTGTTTGTGGTCCGGTTTTGGTTCGTGGTTGGATCGAGTGGTGGTTTCCGGTCATGGTTCACAAAGGGGCGGCGCTGGTAATGGTTTTGGTTTGGGTTCGGATCGGGCTGTGGTCTGGTCGGGTTGTTATGGTTCGGGTTTTGGTAGGTGTCAGCGGTTGGTTGTTGTTGATGGGAGCCGGAGATGGGTTGTGGTGGTCCGATGGTTGGTGCGGGTTGAAGTGATGGTGCTCGGGTCTGGCTCAGGTCAACGAGTCAGATCTGCTCGGGTCTCAAGTTCCGGTTCAGATCTGGTCAGCCTTGGCTTCTGGCTCGTTTGGTGGTTCGGTTTAGATCTCGGGTCAAGTCAAGTTCGTGTTCGTTTAGTCTCGGTTCAGCGGGTTAGATCTGGGTTCGGGTCAAAGTTTGGTGGTTTTGGTGTTCGGGTCAGATTCGGTGCGAGATCAGGTTCAGTACGGGTCTTGTTCGGGTCAGATCTGGATGGTCAAGCCTCGGTCAACACGCGGTCAAAGCTGGTCAAACTTTGGTTCCGGTCTACACGTAGTTCGAGGTGGCTCCGGGTTACGCGCGTACGAGTCGGTATACTTAAATTCGTATTTGTTATTTTTGTTGTGGATACTATATCTTTATAAATATGTTGATATTCGTGAAATAGTTTTTACTCGCGAACGAACCGAATAATAATAATAAACGGTAACTATATATTATATCGGACGATTAGTTTTGAATATAAAAGGCGTGACTTATAAAAATTGTTATTGGACTAAATTGGTTGGACTATTATATATATTGTTGCGTTTTTATATAGATAAGTAATTTATTTATAATAGTCGTCGAAACGTATAAAGACTTGTAAATTGATATGACGAATAAGCGGATTTGAAGTCTTGTATTGGATATTGGTTTTTGGGAAAATTGTAGGCGACTTGTGTTGCCTGGTTTATATAAAAACAGAGGAAACTCTGCCGAAATTTCTACAAAATTATAAGTATAAACGGGATGATATTTCTTATATATTTCGTTATAACAATCTTCAAGTATTTTGAGAAATGTAGTTTTCTACAATATCGCAAAGGGTTTTCGACAAATGATTTCTTGCAACATTTAAAGAAAAACGTCGAACGCTAATTCCAAAACAAATACATATTCTTACTGAGCGTCAATTGTGTCAATCTTTAAAGATTTTAGTAACTAAAACATTTCTATTTTAATAGTTTTGAATTACAAAAACGCTCGACGTATTGGAGAAAGAAATATACAAAAGATAATATTTTGGAACTTTTAAAGGTTTGCGAATTATACACTTGTTATGGATCGGTTTTAAATAACTATACTTATATTTTTATCAAAGAGTATTTTCCTAAAATATAATTATAAGATGAGTTTTGACTCATGATATGTTATACGTTTCATAACAATAGTCCAACGTGGTTTATACACGAATAGTAACAAGTGATTAAGTTGAGTATTAAGTCGCATAAAACATATTTAAGTCACGGTTGGTTCATCAAGTAAAGCATAGTAGTACTCGAGTTGATATACGCGAGTCTAGATAGCCGGATGATAGGCTAGGTTTATACGTGTTAGACTTTAAGGTGTCCTTTGTTGGTTTTAAGGCACGAAGAAGTCGGTCAAAGCTTCGGGCTTGTTTGCTAGCTTAGCATGGAAATTAAGGTGAGTTCATGACCCCACTCTTTACTGTTTTATAAATGTTTTCGGGGTGGAAGACATGCTTCTTTTATGAAAACCTGAGGAATTCCAAACGAACAAGTTTTTGAAAAATGAAATGGGTGTGTGAGTGTCACAGCCCCGCTTTTACAGTTTTGCTTTCGGGGGAGAAACATGCTGCGAACTTATTTATTAAAGATCATGTTATACTATGGTTACTTTACAATTACTATACGGCTTTTTCGGAAAGTCCCAGGGGGAAACCATGAATGTGCTGGAAGCACAACGGGGGGAAATGTGGATAGATCTATTGGGCCTCACAAGTCCCACTCGACGGCAGGGCCGGGCGGGTGCATATTGTCCTTAACGTTCGGGTTGCCGATGCATCGGCGACCTAGGCAGGCTGGGCAGACAGTAGACGGTGTTTAGTAATGGTTCCCGACCGTAGTAGTAAAAATACTTAACGTCTAGCTAACGTTCTTATAACCTAGTAGTAACGGATATGATCTTTACAAACTTATAACAACTCTTTTGTGAAACTTATGAACTCACCAGCATTATATGGTGACTTTTTAAGTATGTCTTTCAGGTTTAAACTTTGGTAACGGCACGGTTGGAGTAGGTGACAGTTGGGATCGGGGATCCTAGAGGTTAGAATTGGCGTTCAGGAAACCAAGGTCTTAGAAGCATCTTTCCGCTGCGTTGGCAAAGGCACCAAACGTCACAACCAACGAGGGGAAAAGTCGGGGTGTGACAGCACATTTAAAAAATATTTTCTGGCTCCGTCACTAATGACATTGTTCTTGATTTTTGGCTTTTGATTATTTAACAAATGGGTGGCATATGAACATATATGTATCTTAAGGTTAACATTTTACTATGATTTTTACTATCACTGAGTTTAATAGTTTATGCAAGGCATTTATGCACCAAGTTAAATTATTCTTGAGTAGACTCAATAATCATTCTGTGTTTCAAACTGTTAGCGATAAACATTTTAGTTACGAAAAACTCATCTTAAAATGCTAGTCTTATGGGAGAACTCATTTGGGTTATAAACCCCATATTTATTGTCCATATAATCGATTTGAGACAAGTCTCTTACCTTGCAATAGTTTAATCCTTGTAACTATAAATAAGATTGAATATATTATTAGTAAGGGTTTATTGCAATCATATCTACAAATATTTTATCTAATACATAAGAAACAATTACAATAAACAACACGTATGCATGTCATCAAATTTCATTGAACTAATGAGATATTAAGAAGAATGGTAAAGTATAATAGTCTGGATCTCATTGTCACCCGTCACGAACCCATTCATGAGTCGTTGTAAAGTATCGTAGACACCTATAAAAATAATGTGAACTATCTTAGACATACATTGAAAACAATGTGAAATATATTGGAACATCACGGCCATCATACATATTGTGTTATGCAATTCTGGGAGGGAGACGGTATCAAGTGTTAGATTGAACGAGGTAGCATTTTTCTGATTTATTGATGTAGCACATTTTATATTTTAACACTCATAAAGTTATTATTTTAATTGATTCATACTTATTATATGCAGATGTTATAATTTTATTTTAAACTGCTACTCGAGTTGGTGTCACGACCTTATGAAAGTAGATACATTATAGGTGTATGTCGTATTTTTTAAAATTAAATTTATTGTACTTGGATAAAATATTAATAATAAGTTTACCACTGTACTAATCTTCACACAAAAAATAATGACGGGGAACAGTATTTCTACAACAATTAATAGCCAGCATTAATAACTAATGACTACGAAAGTAGAAATATTATTTTATTTTTTTACGGAAGTATATATAGTAATGGCACATTAATGGGTTGGTGGTAAAGGTAAAGTTTTTAGGTGGAAGGGCACCCCTTCCCAACTTAGAAAATCATTTACTGATCCGCAACACTATCGTCACCCCTCAGCAACTGTTGAGTTTTGTGTGTATTGGTAAGAAGTAACTGAGGACAAAGACATTCATTTACATTTATTTTGAACCGTGTCAATGGTAAAAAGTTGATGACGGTCGTATTTTTTTTTTTTTTGTTTAAATCTTATTTAAATCCTATAATATTTTCCTAAGAGAAAGTATACGATATAAAATTCATTAATGTAAGAAGCGTAAGAAGGAACCAGGTGATGCCATGTGTCTTGTAAACCAAACCCTAGTTAACCTAACCAAACTATAATTAATCTTAATATCAGTTAAATCCAAGGGCATTAGAGTCTTTTTTACACGTAACTGATTACGTTAATATTGTTCGTTATTTTTGTAAATGATTTTTTCAAATCAGAATTTGAATTCTAAAAACACCAGACGATCACACAAACACACATTACGTTTCAATCCAATTACGATTCAATCTCAATTTCATCATCACGATTACACTTAAGTCGATCAATTCATCATGTTCGGTACGTGTCTTCATAGTTAATTAATTCATTTTTCATTAGTTTTTTGTTTAATTTTTGTTTTTGTTTATCAGATTTAAACTTGTCTGTTGACGAGCAGAGAGTTTCTGCTGAGAATTCGAATCCAGTGCCTGATTATAATGCTATTCATGGTATGATCATCATGCTCTGTTTTTTGAGTCAAAAACAGAGACTTATGTTTTAATTTTTTGTTAACATGATGTTTGTATGTGTATTCAAACTTGATCGAAAAGACTAATCAGGATGTTGATATTCATAGTTTGAACCTCATCAACGAATTCAGAGTTCAAGGTATTTTAGTTTTTTTATTACTGATACTATATGAACGCGTCCGAATTTATTAACAAGTGCGTCTTAGTTTAAAATGTATTTAATTATTTATGGTACTGATACTATATGAGTGCGTCTAAATTTATTAACGAGTGCGTCTGAGTTTTGCAAACTTTTATTTTACTAAGTGCATTTGAAGTGTCACTAAGTGCGTTTGTTTGTTTGAAGGTGTTGCAACTGTTGATGACCAAGCTAGTAACACATATATTCCTGGTGTAGCTGAGTCTCTCAAATCTGCAGTCAATATGGAGTTTCCTAGCATTGAGCATGCACAAGAGTTTTATGCCAAATATGCAAAGGCTGGTGGTTTTTCTATTCGAAAAGCTACGTCATCTACGTCAGATATGCGAAAAGGTCTTCTAAGACTTAGGTACTTTGTATGGTATAAGGAGGGTTTTAAGCCAGTCAAAGTAGGTGAAGAGAGTTCTAATAAAGATGCTAAGTCAAGGAAAAGGCCTTCTATCCGGACTGGATGTCTGGCACATATTAGGCTAACTTTTGAGGATGGAAAAAAAATTCAAAGTTTATGGCTTTAAGGAAGGTCATAATCATCCTTTTGTACATGAAAGTGACATTCATTTTCTAGCAGCAAATAGGAAGTTGACACATACTCAAGAAGAGATGATATGTGAGCTTTCTTCATTGAACATGGGTCTTGTCAAAGTTTTTAACATTATGAAGACTAAGTATGGAGGTTTTGAGAATGTTGGTACAACTGCAACTAATTGTAAGAGCTTTAAAGGTGGCTTAAACAGCTTCATTGGTGAGTATGATGCAAATATGATTGTGTCTAGGCTTAGGGATAAAAAGAAGTTCCTACCAGATTTTTCATTTGAGTATTCTGTGGATCAAAAGAATGAATTAACCGGATTATTTTGGGCGGATGCTTTATGCAAGAGGATTACATGGAATTTAGAGATGTGATTTCGTTTGATGCAACGTTTAACACTAACAAGTATGTTTTAAATTTAACATTTTAAGCTTGATATCGAACTATTATATGTTTTTAGTTTTTTAAATTATTTTTAATTTGTTTTTGCAGGTACAAGATGGTTTTTGTACCATTTACCGGAATTGATAACCACTGCCGGAATGTCACACTTGGTGCAGGTTTGTTGTCATCAGAGATAACTGAATCATATACATGGTTATTACAATCGTTTTCCAAATGTTTTGGAAAGCATCCCAAAGTGGTTGTAACTGATCAAGATCCTGCTATGAAAAATGCAATCCAGTTGGTTTTTCAAAATAGCAGACACAGACTGTGTATGTGGCATATCATGGAGAAGGTTTCTGATAAGGTCTGAATCAATTTTTTTATTTTAATTAAAGAGTGCGTCTGTTTCGTATATGAGTGCGTTTAAATAGTGTTTATTTGGTGGCATTGCAGTGAGTGCGTCCAAACTTATCAATGAGTGCGTTTGATAGCTTTTACGTATTTTAATGTCACTGTGTTCAATTTTTCTAATTTCAGTGCGTTTGTTTCCATGTTTTTTGTGTTTTTGTAGGTGGGTAGGGCATTGTGCAGTGATGATGAGTTCAAAAGGAGAATTTGTGCAATTGTGTGGACAGATTCGATCAGTCCGGAGACTTTTGATTTCGAGTGGGGTGTACTTATTGTTGATTACCAATTAAATGAGAACAATTGGTTGTCTGACATGTATGATCTGAGGTCAATGTGGATCCCTGCTTTTTACCGGGATGAACCTATGTCTGGGCTGATGAGGACAACATCAAGATCTGAGAGTGAGAATCATTTTTTTTTGCCAAGTGGCAAATTCTCAGTTGACTCTTGTTGAGTTTTTCAACCACTTTGATTCAAGACATACAATTCATGATATGTGGACTACAAACCCTATTGAGCAAGAGGATGCTAAAATATTTACACGGGCTATCTTCTTTGATATTCAAGAAGAAATATATGCCACATATGAATGATTAATAAGTGTTCATATGCAAAGGGCTGATGAAGAAAGGGTTTTTAAAGGTGAATGTTGATGATCCACACGCACATGGTCAAGGCTTTATTGAGGTATACTTTTTTTTGTTTTTTTTAACAATGAATGCGTTTAAAGTATTAATGAGTGTGATGTGTGAAAATGTGTAGTAAATAAATCGGTCAAGTTTTAAAAATGGAAAAACCTACAAAACCAGACACAAAAAGCAAGTGTACCTGTCGCAGTGTAGTAGAGCAAGTAAGTCCGGAATATCGAACCGTGGATACAATATAGCGACTCTCAGTACTAAACCTCTGTCGACTCCTAGCCTATTAATTTGGACTTTTGAGAATTACTTTTAAACTAAATGCAAATAAAATAAAAGCAATTAAAACAAATAACACAAAGACGAAAATAGGAAACTAAGAACACTGGATCGAACTTAAATAATATAGAAGGCAACTACCTAGGTCTAGAATCCTACCCGCAGACTCACAACTCTCGGAATCGAATAATGGATTGGCTACCAGGTTTTCTAAAGATACGCCCGACCCAGGAAACCCCTCAAGCATGCTAGATCACCTCCCGGTGTCACTAACACCTCTCAGAAAATCCTAAGGGACATGTAAATCACTGGTTACTAGTTCGGATCACCTCCCGGTCTCACCTCACTAGGGAATGCTAAGGTACTCGAAAGACTCGCTCACCTCCCGGTCTCGCTAGTCACAACACACCCAAAAATGTGAAGGAGTAATCTAATTGGCTTGGAAATAATTCGGAATTACAAGAATATAAAGACACATTAGGCAAGGATCACCTTCCGGTCTCACCTCTACCCGATACCTAAAGATCTAGACAACCCGACACCCTATCACCTCCCGGTCTCAAGGAATAGCAGAATACCTAATTTCTCTAAACTCTCAAATCAAGTTCCTATGGAATTAGACGTCAAAAACCATAAACTAGTCACAAGCACAAAGCAGGCAACCTAACATGCATCTATAACTGAAAGACATTCAACAAGACACATGTAGAACTATCAAAGATAATAAATTAGACTTAAATACGCATACGCATCATAACCAAACACAATTAAATCTTTACCAAAACATAAGCCAATTATATAATTAAACTAATCCGAAAGTCATAAAAATGCTAAGTATTCATCATACCGACCTAGGTAGCCTAAACGGTTTAGCTACTCATCAACATGGAAAAAGATAAAAACATAGGTTCAAAAGAACAAATAGTCATGGTCTCAATATTTATAACACAAAGTAAATAAATATGAAAGCTATAACGTTTAGTGATCGAACCCGTAGCTTCAATCTTGAACCTCTTCTTCCTCTCTATCTTTTTTTCTTGCTGCTTCGATCGAGAGCTCCTTGGCAAAAAAAAAAAATATGTTTGGCGGCTGCTTCCCTCGAAGTTAATAAACTCCAAAATAGTTATATGCCGTCCAAAAAATTATAATACACTGTCCAATCCTCTTTGACGGCTCCTCTTCGATTGTAATGTTCCCCTCTTTTTTCCAAAATAGTCTTTCTTTTATATTAATCTTAATCTGCCGTCGCAACACATGCCTCCAATATTTTTTTGGTGACCTCTTCACAAATCACAAGTTTGGCTTAGGCCCTTTTCTTTTTATTTTTCTTTTACGTATTACTCCCTCCGTCCCATTACAAGTGTCCATATTTCCTTTTTTATTTGTCCCATTTCATGTGTCTACTTTAAAAAATTATTAGCCAACTTCCAAATTTACCCTTAAAAACACAATTAAAATAAACAAAGAATATGATGGACCCACGTATGACAAGGGTATTATTGTCAAATACAAGCAAAAAAAGCAATCATTTAATGTGCCTAAAACTTTGTGTTTTTCAAACTAAGACACTTATAATGGGACGGAGGGAGTATTATTATTATTATTATTATTATTATTATTATTATTATTATTATTATTATTATTATTATTAAACTCCAAGCTTGAATAGGGTGTTCTTGGCTCGACTAAAGTTTCTCGTCTACGCTCAAACGTTCTTGAACACCTACAAAATAAAAATAAATTAATAAATACTAAATATGACTCAAAACTAATAAAAAAACTAATGAAACGCTAGAATAAATAAAATAGACATGTACAAGCATAAAACTAATAAAACATTAATAAAAAGACTCAAAAATGACTACAAAATACATAGGAAGTTAGATGTGTTTTGCAACACATCAACCATCCCCACACTTAAACCTTTTTCGTCCCTGAAAAAGACTGCAATGGAATCATAATCAGGACTCTCGGTTTCAAAATCTTTTAGGTTTATTAATGAAGATCTAATCACGCATTAGCCAAAACTGTCGGTATTGTTGTCCACATAAACCCAACCACTAGCTAATCATGCCCCAATCATGTCAAGCAATTAAGTTCATGTTTACAATCAATCTATGGGTCTCACACTCAAGATATCCAGCTTCACCTAATCCCACCTCAAACTTTCAAGGCAAAGGCCAAACCAAATAGATTTACCAACCACTGCAAACTAAACTCCCTAATGTATTAGAAATTAAATTTATGATGGATGAAGTTTATGAGCTTATATATATATATATATATTCATACCTAACTCAGAGGTTGTCTCAACCAGAGTCACCATCCCCGAGAGCGACAGCATGAGCTTCGGCATATATATATATATTTTTTTAACTTGACCTAGAGGGAGTTTCGATCAGAGTCACCATCCCCAAGGGAGACTCCATAGGCTTTAGTTATTTTTTTTTCTAGCTCAATTGATGGACATATGGATTTTTTTTCAGGCGCCAATTTCACCGGATTTATTCTCATAAAAATGATCAAGTGTGCCATTTAATTAAAAATACATACGGGCTTTTAACCTACAGTGGTACCTCTAATTACTATCAGCAGTTTCAGTTCTACCGTTTCTCCTAAGATGAGAACCCACAAGATATCATGATTATTATTGTATATTAAGAACAATCCTGGGACCTTTCAAAACTAGCTGGGCCTACCGACACATCTTAAGCAAACACGCTTTCAATCTATTTATTTTCTCATATATATAATATTTTGAAAACCGAAAATCCCAATTTTACTATCATTTTCCATATAAAATGCACAAAAGATCAAGGACATTTTTCAAAAAAAAATTTTGAATTTTTTTTACTCAACCTGCAACTAAGCAAAATAAAGACGAAGTCTCCCATCCCCACACTTAGAAAGACACAGTGTCCTCAATGTGCTCCAAGAGACAACACAGACTAAAAATAAAAATGCAAAAATAAAGCGAAAACGAAATAAATATATAACAACAAATAATAAAATGGAACGAACTCCCCTGTAATATGTGGCGATAGCTCACAGAAAGTGTCTCGTCCGTCCATCATCTACAGCCGTTTATCATTTCCTTAGCGGCCATAGTCAGAATCCTGCAAAAATAAACTAAAAAGAAAGTGAAGGTGAAATGACTCAATGCCAAGTGAGATGCCAGTTTACAAAAATAATTTTAAGATCGACCCCCACTCGAATGGAGATTGAGTATGGGCAGGGGAGATCCAGCAATGAAAAGGCCATGGCAATCCCACAAGACTCGAGCAAATGAAAATAGACAAAACTGACTCAAATAAATTAAAACTACAGGACTCAATTACACGAAACATAATAAAATAAATGAAAGCGAGGAAAACATACCTGGATCAGCACGGTGGTGGTCAGTGGCGGGGTGATAGTGATAATGATAATGGTGGAGGTTATGTGGCTATTTTTTTTAAAGTTTTTTTTAGTAAAACAAAAATAAAAACAACCTCGAACCTCGTATTGATGAAATATTTCCGCGCTAAAGACAAGCATAATATCCAAAAAAAATATAAGATAAAACAAAAACAAACAAATGCAAATAGACAAAATAAACACAAAAAAATAAATGTATACAAACTCTCCAGATTTGGGTTTTCACCCGTGTGATCCTATTCTTATCAAGCACTCTAACCTGGATCAACGAGGATATCTGCATCATCCTCATATAAACCAATCGTCCCACTTATGTCATATCTCCTAAGGCACGATCTTTTCCACTTAAATCTAAGGTCACCAGAAAATATTCTTAAATGCGAGTGGTGAATCAGGATCCTATCCCCACACTTAGATTTATTCACTACCTCAAGGCTAGATTTAAACAGTGCCTTATTCTCCTCATCTATCTTGTGCTCACTCTCATACTCGTGGGATAGCAAAATATGAACCGAGGGCTCATCCATCACCTCCTCGGAACTCTCGACAACCTTAACTACCTCTAACCTATCGGGAGGTGTCACACCCTCAAAATCCACTTGCGGAGTTTTACCGCGAGGCGCATAACAAACCAGGATCCAAGTCAATGATCACAATAAACAATACTAAATGAATTTCAAAAACATAGTTTAAAAATCCCAAACATCAGCGGAAGCTAAATGTCGTTACATAAACCAAATAAAACCAAATGTTTAATGTTCAAAACCATGCAACTCTAACTAGACGCCGTGCAGACGCGTGCGCCCTAGTTCCACTTTGCTACCTTAGCGACCTGAGAAAACATGTAAGAGTTTACGTCAGCACAAAAATGCTGGTGAGTTTACAGGTTTGTAATCAAAGTTCCAAGTATAACCTGTCCATACTATAACAATTGTAAACCAAGTACGCTAGCTAGGCGCATGTACCATTACTACTACGATTGGAAAACCATTACTAACTCGCAAACCAGATGTTGTGCCCAAATAGTAAACCTGTTCCTGTTTGAGACAATATGCACCCGCCCGGCGCTCCATGCCGACGGGTGGGGTTGGTCACTCCCAATAGCGCTATTCACATTTCCCCGTTGTGCAAACCAGCACATTCATGGTTCCCCCCGGGACTTCCAAAGATCGTATAGTAAACCGTTTGAAAACCCATAGTATGACAGTTGTTACCAAATAGTTGTTTAACACATGTTTTCTCCCCCGAAAACGAAAACCAAGTAAAGTGGGGCCGTAAACTCACCTTAGGTTGCGTTAACTTCAGATAATAGAATAGTTCAACAAGCTATGCTAGTCCCGTAAAACAGCGACCTAACATATGACAGTTACAAGTACTTAGACTAATAACCCTTAGGTTAGTTAGTCCCTAGATGTCCAGACCATAACCAAGTTTGTTTGAAAACACGTTCACTGTTAACATGACCAAATGTACAAGACTCGACATCCCATTGGTGACCCGAGACTTCCCGTGTTACACTAGTACTCACAAACACACAATCATGCAGTCACACTTAACATACGTTACAGTCCAACAAGTTCTAGCACACAGTTCAATTAACGCGTTACTGACCCGAACACATGTTACTGAGTTATTAGACATGTTACGGGGTTCCTAGCATGTTCCTAGATGTCAAAACGGGTCTCGGAATGCTAAAATATACATACAGCAGCAGTACAGGCGATTAGGAAAAGTCAACTAGCAATTACGTTGGTCAACAGGCAATTATGAATGCTAATCGCCTACAGTGTAGGCGATTAGGGTCATGTGACATGCAATTTTTTGAGTTTGCATGCAATTAGGGTCATGTGACATGCATTTCGGAACTTATCAGGCGATTAGGGTCATGCAGCATGCAAAAACACAACATAGCAGGCGATTAGCCCCTAATTGCATGCATAGCAGGCGATTAGCCTATCATAGCAGGCGATTAGCCTGCTAATCGCCTGTACCTTAGGCGATTATGCTTGCTAATCGCCACCTGCACCCCAGATTTGGTTTTTCGCGCGTTTAACACTCCAAATCAACCCTAGAACGTGTGTAAACCTCCAATATCAAACAAACAAGTATCCTAAACATGTTTAGATCAAAATACATCGTTTAACCTTGTTCTAGCAGCCCTGGATGCAATCATGTTTCTAAAACATAACACAAGTATCATGTAATCATCACACTAACATGCGTAAACACAACCCTAATGAACAATCAATCAGATTACTATATCAAACCATCACCATAGATCAGTAACTACCCTAACATCATGTTAATAATCCTTCTTGAATCATAAAAATCCAATCTTTTAATTAAAACCTACACATACAACATGCATAGCATCTAGAATCAACACAACAACGATTATTAACGATTTTCAGAAGATACAATTGTTTGAAACCAGGTCTGGAACATTAGGGTTTTGAATAAAAACATTAACAAGGTTGCATGGATGAAAACCACACCTTAGGATTGTGAAAGATTGATGAAATACGCTTGAAATCGAGTTGTTTGATCCAAAATCGTGTTCCAGAGGTTATGTGGGTGTTGGGATGAGTTGTGGGGCGACTAGGGTTAGTGTTATGAAGTTTAGGAGGTCAAATATTGTATTTATAGTCGTTTTTAGTCGTAACCCACGTTGCAGGCGATTATGGTCCAGTTGCAGGCGATTAGGGCTGCTAATCGCCACCCCCTTAGGCGATTAGCCCCCTACTCGCCACCTGGGGTGAGCTAATCGCCACCCTATAGGTGATTAGCTCACCCTAATCGCCAATAGTGTCCCGTTCCAAGTATTTTGCGCGTTAAACCCCGTTTTAACATATGTTAACACATTTTCACATACCGACAAGTCACATAATGATTGTAAACACATAACACTTGTAAATAAACACATTCACACTCGTTCACCAATTCCCGGGACTCGAGACTTGCATGTTCCCTATGCTTTGACGATTCTCCGAATCGTCACCCCTTGTACACTTGGTTAAGGACTGACATCTAACGATCCTCTAGGCCAACATCTAATGATTCCCTAGACTCACATAACAGTTCCCGAACCATAACCCGACTCAACTAACCCAGTTAAGTACAGAATACGCGTGACTCGCTAAGGTAGACTTTAATCTAGACGACGTTGTTAACTTGAATTTGCCGGGTGTCACATCATCCCCACGTTAAAAGAATTTTCGTCCCGAAAATTATGTAAGTACCAAGAGTATGAACAAAAGAAACAGACAAAAATAGAAACCAAGAGAGAGAATTACCCGAGTTGTCACATCATCCCCACGTTAAAAGGAATCTCGCCCCGAGATTCATTCCGTTGCAGTGGTAACGTGTCTCGATTCGAATGCCTCTTTAGGAAAGAGATGAGGATACTTAGACTTCATCTGATCCTCGCGTTCCCAAGTGTATTCCGGTCCCCGGTTCGAGTTCCATCGAACCTTAACAATGCGAATCTTACTGTGACGTAGACTGCGAATCTTGTAATCAAGGATCTCGACTGGTTCCTCCACTATCCGAAGACGATCATCAACCTTGATCTCTTCTAGTGGAACAATGAGAGACTCGTCAGTCAGACACTTCTTCAGGTTAGATACGTGGAAGACGTTATGTACGTTACCGAGCTCCGTCGGTAAATCAAGTCGATATGCCACCGGTCCGATCCGTTCCAGGATCGTAAATGGACCGACATACCGCGGGTTAAGTTTGCCACGCTTCCCAAAGCGTATGACGCCCTTCCACGGTGAAACCTTTAGAAGCACTTTGTCACCAACTTGAAACTCCAATGGCTTACGGCGATGATCAGCATAGCTCTTCTGTCGATCCCGTGCCGCTGCCAATCGATTACGAATCTGTACGATCTTCTCAGAAGTCTCGTACACCAGTTCTGGCCCAGTGAGCTGACTCTCACCCACTTCGGCCCAACAGAGAGGAGACCTGCATTTCCGTCCGTACAATGCCTCGAACGGAGCTGCTTTGATGCTCGTATGATAACTGTTGTTGTAAGAGAATTCTACTAACGGTAAGTGAGCTTCCCAACCTTTGCCAAAATCGATCACACATGCCCGCAGCATGTCTTCTAGAGTTTGAATTGTACGTTCACTCTGACCGTCAGTTTGTGGATGGTAAGCTGTACTCATGTCCAACTGGGTACCCAAAGCCTTATGCAAAGACTTCCAGAAATGCGAAGTAAAATGAGAATCACGATCCGAAATAATAGAAACTGGTACCCCATGCTTAGAGACAACTTCTTTCAGATATAAACGAGCCAACCGATCCATGGTGTCGGTCTCCTTAATAGCAAGGAAATGGGCTGATTTCGTCAAACGGTCGACAATCACCCATATCTTATCATTCCCGCTCGGTGACTTAGGTAGTTGTGTGACAAAGTCCATTGTAATCCGTTCCCATTTCCACTCTGGAATTTCGGGTTGTTGCAATAGACCCGACGGTTTCTGGTATTCCACCTTGACCTTAGCACAGGTCAAGCACTTACTCACGTATGAGGCTATATCCGCCCTCATGTTTGGCCACCAGTACAGTATTTTTAGATCCTGGTACATCTTGTCTGAACCAGGATGAATGGAATACCGAGACTTGTGAGCTTCATCAAGAACCAGCTCCCGAAGTCCCCCGAATAAAGGAACCCAGACGCGTTCCGCGAAGTAGCGCAGGCCATCAGGCCTTTGCTCGAGGTGTTTGTCGGCACCGTGCATAGTTTCAGCCTTAAGGTTTTCCTCCTTCAAGGCTTCTAACTGAGCAGAACGGAGTTGATCAGGCAGAGAGGAATGGATTGTGAGTTGCAACGCCCGAACGCGACGAGGGTTTGTCGATTCCTTCCTGCTCAAGGCGTCTGCCACAACATTCGCCTTGCCAGGATGGTACTTAATGGCACAGTCATAGTCGTTCAGGAGTTCAACCCAACGGCGCTGTCGTATGTTCAGGTGCTGTTGGTCAAAAATGTGCTGGAGACTCTTGTGATCGGTGTAGATGGTGCATTTGGTACCGTACAAGTAATGCCTCCAAATTTTCAACGCAAACACCACCGCACCCAATTCCAAGTCATGGGTAGTGTAGTTCCTCTCATGCACTTTGAGTTGACGAGAAGCGTACGCAATCACCTTCTCGCGTTGCATCAACACGCAACCGAGACCATGAATAGAAGCATCACAGTAAACAACGAAATCTTCAGTGCCTTCAGGCAAGGACAAGATAGGAGCAGAACAAAGCTTAGTCTTCAGTTTTTGGAATGCTGACTCCTGTGGTTCACCCCAGTCGAATTTTCTATCCTTCTGAGTAAGAGTGGTGAGGGGTTGAGCGACCTTCGAGAACCCCTTAATGAAACGACGATAATAACCCGCAAGGCCTAGGAATTGCCGCACCTCAGTTGGCGTCTTCGGTGCTTCCCAGTCCTTGATCGCTTCGATCTTAGCTGGATCGACATGGATTCCCAGTTCATTGACTACATGCCCTAGGAATTGGACTTCGCGTAACCAAAAATCGCACTTCGAGAACTTGGCGTACAGTTGTTCTCGTCGTAAGAGTTCCAAAACTAACCGTAGATGTTCCCCATGTTCGGTCTCGTTCTTGGAATAGATCAGAATGTCATCAATAAACACGATAACGAACTTGTCAAGATACGGTTTACAAACGCGGTTCATCAAATCCATGAAAACCGCCGGTGCGTTAGTGAGACCAAAAGGCATGACCAAGAACTCGAAATGGCCATAACGTGTACGAAAGGCAGTCTTAGCAACATCCGCTTCCCTTACGCGCAACTGGTGATAACCGGACCTTAGATCAATCTTGGAATAATAGCTAGAACCCTGGAGTTGGTCAAATAGGTCATCAATACGAGGAAGAGGATAACGATTCTTGATGGTCACCTTGTTCAATTCTCTATAATCCACGCACAGTCGAAAACTGCCATCCTTCTTCTTAACAAACAAGATCGGGGCTCCCCAAGGGGAAGAACTAGGCCTGATGAAACCCTTATCCAAGAGTTCCTGTAACTGGTTAGACAATTCTTGCATCTCAGGAGGTGCAAGACGGTAGGGGGCCCGAGCAATAGGAGCAGCGCCAGGTACAAGATCAATACCGAACTCAACCTGACGATGGGGAGGAAGACCAGATAAATCATCAGGAAAGACATCAGAAAACTCGCGTACAACCGGGATATCGTCGATCTTCTTCTCGCTGGAAGTGGAAACAGATAAAAGTGCTAGAACAGCCGAATAACCCTTCCGAAGATACTTAAGGGCTTTCATGCTAGAGATGAGACTTAGCGGAGCACCGCTCTTGTCCCCGTACACAGAAAGAAATTCTCCATCAGGGAGAGGAATCCGGATGACCTTGTCGTAACAAACGATCTCAGCGCGATACAGCGACAACCAATCCATGCCTATAACCACGTCAAAACTACCCAAAGATACCGGCATAAGGTCGATAGGAAAAGACAAACCCGATAACTCTATGCGACACTCCCGAAGAACGCAAGTAGCTTCTATCTTCTTACCGTCCGCCAATTCTATAATATATTTAGCCTCTAGAGGAACAGGTACTACATCTAGCAAACGACTAACTTCCACAGATATGAAACTCTTATCGGCACCAGAATCAAATAAAACACTAACGGAGCGATCGTTGAGAAGAAACGTACCAGTGACTGTGTCAGGGTCCTGTCTTGCCTCTGCAGTCCCAATAACGAAGGCACGTGCGTTCCTGTTTCCGCCCCCGTTGTTACCATTTCCATTCCCTCCCTGTTTCAGCTTTGGACACTCTTTCTTGTAATGCCCCGTTTCCCCACAGTGAAAACATCCCTGTTTGCCCGCAGTCCCCTGAGTAGCAGAAGTCGGAGTAGTAGCTGGGGCCTGAGTCGATGAAAGAGTCGCCCTACAGTCTTTGGCAAAATGCCCCAACTTCTGACAACGATGGCAACGATTATTATCACAACCCCCATGATGATGGCGTCCACACTTATTGCATTTTGGTAACTTCCCTACATAACCACCACTTGGCTTAGAACCCGATGAAGACGAACCCCCACTATCAAACCTTTTCCCCTGTTGAGCTGGTGCTGGTGCAGAACTCTTCACATCATTATCCCACTTTCGCTTGTTGCTCTCTGGAGCCTTAGCAGTTGAACCTTTGGCAGGCAAGATACCCTCACTCACCTTCAAGTTAGTCATCCTATGAGCAGATCGGACCACCTCCGCATAGGTAGGGAGATTCCCCGCAGCCACCAACCCCGCGATTTCTGGCACAAGACCCGAGATATAATGCTCAATCCTCCTATATTCCGGCACATGTAGATCAGGACAAAGTACAGCCAACTCGTTCCGCCTCACAGTATACTTCTCAATTTCCGACCCAGACATTTTGAGGTTCCACACCTCGTGTTCCAGTTTTTGAATCTCCTCCCTGGGACAGTACTCCCTCTTCAGCAGTTGCACAAAGTTCTCCCAAGGCATAGCATAAGCCTCCCCTATACCCATAGTCTGGGTGATATCGTTCCACCAGGTCAACGCAACATCCTGGAGCAGCCCAGCAGAATACTTGACTCGATCCTCCGGGAGACAGTTACACATCAGGAAAACAGACTCCACTTTCTCCAACCACCTGAGCAAACCTACTGCACCCTCAGTACCCGAGAACTCATGGGGCTTGCAGTCCCGAAACATTTTGTAGGTGCACATGGGTGGTGGTGGTGGATTAACATGACCACCTGTAAAGAAACACGTAAGAAAACCACGGGAAATGTAAACAAAGTTCACCGATGAGATAGAAGTGGTTAGGTCAACTTACCGCCATTTTGCCCTAGCTGAAAGGCAGCCTGCAGCAAGTTGTTCAAGTCATCCTGCGTGAGGTTCACACCCCCACGACCACCATTACCACGCCCACCATTGCGACCACCTCCACGTCCTCCTCGTGCTCCAGACATGATTCTGGCAAAAAGGACGAGAAAATTTAGTTTCACAGCCAATGATAACCACTAGCGTTCACAAGATCAAAGCCAGATCCAACCCAGGACTATCCATCCGAACCCAGAGCTCACTAGGGCTTTCATGCATTTCGGTTTATGATTTTGTGTGCACCCAAAATGATAAACCGCTCTGCATGGTCCTCCAAGTGTTCTCCTAGTTCAAAGTTCAAATCACCGGACATAGACTCTTAGCTATACACCGTAATACTACGGTAGTTCATGACAAGGGTTTCTATTGGGGTAGGAAGGGAGATGTCCGAGTCTTGGACCAATCTCAAGAGTATACAGTTAACCCCAATGTACCTCACTGTCTAGTAAGCAAGTAACCCAGTAAAAGAGAATGGATGATGTAACACAGAAGGGTAAGATGATTTAGAGACACCCCGACAAATCTATAAGTAACCCAGTATAAAGTTTAGTACCATGTGATCATCTAGTGTGTGCGACTCAGTTATAGACTAGACTCTACATGCAGTCCTAGTTCACTATAACCATTGGCTCTGATACCAATCTTTCACACCCTCAAAATCCACTTGCGGAGTTTTACCGCGAGGCGCATAACAAACCAGGATCCAAGTCAATGATCACAATAAACAATACTAAATGAATTTCAAAAACATAGTTTAAAAATCCCAAACATCAGCGGAAGCTAAATGTCGTTACATAAACCAAATAAAACCAAATGTTTAATGTTCAAAACCATGCAACTCTAACTAGACGCCGTGCAGACGCGTGCGCCCTAGTTCCACTTTGCTACCTTAGCGACCTGAGAAAACATGTAAGAGTTTACGTCAGCACAAAAATTCTGGTGAGTTTACAGGTTTGTAATCAAAGTTTCAAGTATAACCTGTCCATACTATAACAATTGTAAACCAAGTACGCTAGCTAGGCGCATGTACCATTACTACTACGATTGGAAAACCATTACTAACTCGCAAACCAGATGTTGTGCCCGAATAGTAAACCTGTTCCTGTTTGAGACAATATGCACCCGCCCGGCGCTCCATGCCGACGGGTGGGGTTGGTCACTCCCAATAGCGCTATTCACATTTCCCCGTTGTGCAAACCAGCACATTCATGGTTCCCCCCGGGACTTCCAAAGATCGTATAGTAAACCGTTTGAAAACCCATAGTATGACAGTTGTTACCAAATAGTTGTTTAACACATGTTTTCTCCCCCGAAAACGAAAACCAAGTAAAGTGGGGCCGTAAACTCACCTTAGGTTGCGTTAACTTCAGATAATAGAATAGTTCAACAAGCTATGCTAGTCCCGTAAAACAGCGACCTAACATATGACAGTTACAAGTACTTAGACTAATAACCCTTAGGTTAGTTAGTCCCTAGATGTCCAGACCATAACCAAGTTTGTTTGAAAACACGTTCACTGTTAACATGACCAAATGTACAAGACTCGACATCCCATTGGTGACCCGAGACTTCCCGTGTTACACTAGTACTCACAAACACACAATCATGCAGTCACACTTAACATACGTTACAGTCCAACAAGTTCTAGCACACAGTTCAATTAACGCGTTACTGACCCGAACACATGTTACTGAGTTATTAGACATGTTACGGGGTTCCTAGCATGTTCCTAGATGTCAAAACGGGTCTCGGAATGCTAAAATATACATACAGCAGCAGTACAGGCGATTAGGAAAAGTCAACTAGCAATTACGTTGGTCAACAGGCAATTATGAATGCTAATCGCCTACAGTGTAGGCGATTAGGGTCATGTGACATGCAAATTTTTGAGTTTGCATGCAATTAGGGTCATGTGACATGCATTTCAGAACTTATCAGGCGATTAGGGTCATGCAGCATGCAAAAACACAACATAGCAGGCGATTAGCCCCTAATTGCATGCATAGCAGGCGATTAGCCTATCATAGCAGGCGATTAGCCTGCTACTCGCCTGTACCTTAGGCGATTATGCTTGCTAATCGCCACCTGCACCCCAGATTTGGTTTTTCGCGCGTTTAACACTCCAAATCAACCCTAGAACGTGTGTAAACCTCCAATATCAAACAAACAAGTATCCTAAACATGTTTAGATCAAAATACATCGTTTAACCTTGTTCTAGCAGCCCTGGATGCAATCATGTTTCTAAAACATAACACAAGTATCATGTAATCATCACACTAACATGCGTAAACACAACCCTAATGAACAATCAATCAGATTACTATATCAAACCATCACCATAGATCAGTAACTACCCTAACATCATGTTAATAATCCTTCTTGAATCATAAAAATCCAATCTTTTAATTAAAACCTACACATACAACATGCATAGCATCTAGAATCAACACAACAACGATTATTAACGATTTTCAGAAGATACAATTGTTTGAAACCAGGTCTGGAACATTAGGGTTTTGAATAAAAACATTAACAAGGTTGCATGGATGAAAACCACACCTTAGGATTGTGAAAGATTGATGAAATACGCTTGAAATCGAGTTGTTTGATCCAAAATCGTGTTCCAGAGGTTATGTGGGTGTTGGGATGAGTTGTGGGGCGACTAGGGTTAGTGTTATGAAGTTTAGGAGGTCAAATATTGTATTTATAGTCGTTTTTAGTCGTAACCCACGTTGCAGGCGATTATGGTCCAGTTGCAGGCGATTAGGGCTGCTAATCGCCACCCTCTTAGGCGATTAGCCCCCTACTCGCCACCTTGAGGCAGCTAATCGCCACCTGGTGTGGCCTACTCGCCACCTGGGGTGAGCTAATCGCCACCCTATAGGTGATTAGCTCACCCTAATCGCCAATAGTGTCCCGTTCCAAGTATTTTGCGCGTTAAACCCCGTTTTAACATATGTTAACACATTTTCACATACCGACAAGTCACATAATGATTGTAAACACATAACACTTGTAAATAAACACATTCACACTCGTTCACCAATTCCCGGGACTCGAGACTTGCATGTTCCCTATGCTTTGACGATTCTCCGAATCGTCACCCCTTGTACACTTGGTTAAGGACTGACATCTAACGATCCTCTAGGCCAACATCTAATGATTCCCTAGACTCACATAACAGTTCCCGAACCATAACCCGACTCAACTAACCCAGTTAAGTACAGAATACGCGTGACTCGCTAAGGTAGACTTTAATCTAGACGACGTTGTTAACTTGAATTTGCCGGGTGTCACAGGAGGCTCACCGGCTGCACAGCCCGGATCATGCTCCATAGGAACTACAGTCTCTATCTCTACCTCCTGCCTCTCTTCTGTTTGGTGCCGCCAATCTAATAAGTCTACTCCACAGATATAGTCAATGCACCGGACGACATGTGACATGAAAGTGCCAAGAAAGCACACAGATTCGACCTGACTACTTATACTTTCCCTAGACCTATTAACACCAAAGGTGATGGAGTCATCCCTTACACGCAGTGTAATCTGACCATCTGAGACATCGATCAATGCCTTTACGGTGCGTAAGAAGGGTCGTCCTAAGATCAACGGCACATGCCCGTCCTCCCGTATATCAAGTACGACAAAATCAACGGGAAATACAAAGCTCTCCACCCTTACTAGCAAATTCTCTAGAATGCCCATAGGGTACTTAACAGATTTATCAGTCAAGTGTAAGCACATTCTAGTTGGATTCAACTCCCCAAGATCTAATCTCTTAAACATGGAATAGGGCATGAGATTAATGCTAGCACCTAAATCAGCGAGGGCATTCCTAACTGTCAAACCACCTATCTGACAAGGGATCGTGAAACTCCCAGGATTGATCATCTTTTCTGGTAGTTTATTAAGAACAACAGCCGAACACTCCTCACTCAGAGTGACTTGGGAAAACTCTTTCAACTTCTCCTTGTGAGACAACATCTCCATCAAGAACTTCCCAGACTTAGGTATATCTCTACGAACATCAATGAAGTGCCTATATTGCTCTAAGTTCTCAGTCTTATTCAACCTACTAGGATAGGGCGGTATTGGTTCATATGGGGCAGGTGGAACACAAACCTTTTTGGGCTCCCCCTCAGAATGTTTCACCTTCAACCTACTTTTGGGTTGTGAGGTACTTGTTGGGTCTAGCCTAGTGGGTTGCACCTTGCCCGACTCTACCCTAATCTCCTTATCGACACTCTCCTCCTCAACGACCTCACTCTCTCTCGACACCGGGTGATTAACTCCCGTGCTCTTCCCACTTTCGGTGAACACCGCGTTCACTTGAGCATCTGTCGAATTCCTAGTCAGCTTACCAACTAACTCTCCTACGACCCTCTCTAAACTCTGGAGCGTGGACCCTTGATTCCTAAATAACAACTCAAATTCCTGATTTTTCTTTTGTTGCTCCTGATAACGGGTCTCACGCTGCATTACTATGGTCTCTAGGAGTTTATTCTTCCTAGCCTGATTTTCCTCATTTTTCTTTATTAACTCACTAATCTCAGACTTAGGATCTCCTATACTCTGCCATCCAGAGTTGTAACCCTAGACTGGATCTAAATTCTGGACATAGTTCAACTCCTCACTAGGACCTACGTGGCAATCTATGGTCTCATGACCCCCTCTACAAATCTCACACTTAGCACTAATCTTAACCTGAATATCCTTCATGACCTTAGCTAAAGATTCTACCTGGGCGGCTAGTGCAATGCTACTCTCAACAGAATGGATACCCTTAGGGGCAGCAGTAACGCCCCCAGATCCAGGCTCGATGTAGGTGCTAGTGGCTAGGTCCTCTATCATCTTAAGCCATTCAACAGCGGTTTTGGTTTTCATCATGTTACCGCCTGCTGTAGAGTCAAGAAGCCTTTTGGTCGCTTCAGAAACTCCAGTATAGAATTTCTCCACGACTCTCCAGTCCTCAAGACCATGATGAGGGCACTTATTCAGAAGTGCCTTGAATCTGTCCCATGTCTCATAGAAGGACTCCCCTGGCTGCTTAGTAAAGGCATAGATAAGATTTCTAAGACGAGCGGTTTTAGCAGGGGGAAAATACATCTGTAGGAATTTCGTCTGAAGATCAGTCCAAGAGGTGATGGCTCCCTGTGGGAGGGAGTCTAGCCCAGTGATGGCCTGATCAGTAAGTGAGAATGGGAACAGACACAAATGAATGGCGTCATCAGTGACACCATTAAGCTGGAAGGTGCTACAGACTCTACCAAATCTAGTTAAATAGCCATATGGGTCTTCAGCACGCATGCCGTGAAACTGAACTGAATGAGATATGGTGTTGATCAGAGTGGGTTTAATGGTCCAGTTGTTCGACTCAACAGTGGGTAGTGTAATACTGGACCGGATGTGAGCGGGTGTAATGCTGATGTGGTCAGCAACAGTCCTGCGTGCAGCCATTTCTAAGTGATCTATCTGTTGGGCAAATGGTTCTAGGACTTCAACGGGGTACTTCCTATGCACACAGAGAAACTAAAACTATACTGGAATAAGAAAAACAAAAAGCAAATAAACAAAAATATATATTTTTTCTTTTTATAAAATTAAAAATAAAAATCTACCAAACTAAGAAAGCAATAAAATGACTAGATCCCCGACTCGGGTCGTCCTCGAAAGCGCACCGTGTCCCCGGCAACGGCGCCAAAAACTTGATGTGTGAAAATGTGTAGTAAAGAAATCGGTCAAGTTTTAAAAATGGAAAAACCTACAAAACCACACATAAACGGCAAGTGTACCGGTCGCAGTGTAGTAGAGCAAGAAAGTCAAGGAAAAGGCCTTCTATCCGGACTGGATGTCTGGCACATATTAGGCTAACTTTTGAGGATGGAAAAAAAATTCAAGGTTTATGGCTTTAAGGAAGGTCATAATCATCATTTTGTACATGAAAGTGACATTCATTTTCTAGCAGCAAATAGGAAGTTGACACATACTCAAGAAGAGATGATATGTGAGCTTTCTTCATTGAACATGGGTCCTGTCAAGGTTTTTAACATTATGAAGACTAAGTATGGAGGTTTTGAGAATGTTGGTGCAACTGCAACTAATTGTAAGAACTTTAAAGGTGGCTTAAACAGCTTCATTGGTGAGTATGATGCATATATGATTGTGTCTAGGCTTAGGGATAAAAAGAAGTTCCTACCAGATTTTTCATTTGAGTATTTTGTGGATCAAAAGAATGAATTAACCAGATTATTTTGGGCGGATGCTTTATGCAAGAGGAATTACATGGAATTTAGAGATGTGATTTCGTTTGATGCAACATTTAACACTAACAAGTATGTTTTAAATTTTAATTTTTAAGCTTGATATCGAACTATTATATGTTTTTAGTTTTTTAAATTATTTTTAATTTGTTTTTGCAGGTACAAAATGGTTTTTGTACCATTTACCGGAATTGATAACCACTGCCGGAATGTCACACTTGGTGCAGGTTTGTTGTCATCAGAGACAACTGAATCATATACATGGTTGTTACAATCATTTTCCGAATGTTTTGGAAAGCATCCCAAAGTGGTTGTAACTGATCAAGATCCTGCTATTGAAAATGCAATCCAGATGGTTTTTCAAAATAGCAGACACAGACTGTGTATGTGGCATATCATGAAGAAGGTTTCTGATAAGGTCTGTATCAATTTTTTTATTTTAATTAAAGAGTACGTCTGTTTCGTATACGAGTGCGCTTAAATAGTGTTTATTTGGTTGCATTGCAGTGAGTGCGTCCAAACTTATCAATGAGTGCGTTTGATAGCTTTTACGTATTTTAATGTCACTGTGTTCAATTTTTCTAATTTCAGTGCGTTTGTTTCCATTTTTTTGTGTTTTTGTAGGTGGGTAGTGCATTGTGCAGTGATGATGAGTTCAAAAGGAGAATTTGTGCAATTGTGTGGACAGATTCGATCAGTCCGGAGACTTTTGATTTCGAGTGTGGTGTACTTATTGTTGATTACCAATTAAATGAGAACAATTGGTTGTCTGACATGTATGATCTGAGGTCAATGTGGATCCCTGCTTTTTATCGAGATGAACCTATGTCTGGGCTAATGAGGACAACATCAAGATCTGAGAGTGAGAATCATTTTTTTTGCCAAGTGGCAAATTCTCAGTTGACTCTTGTTGAGTTTTTCAACCACTTTGATTTAAGACATACAATTCCTGATATGTGGACTACAAACCCTATTGAGCAAGAGGCTGCTTAAATATTTACACGGACTATCTTCTTTGATATTCAAGAAGAAATATATGCCACTTATGAATGATTAATAAGTGTTCATATGCAAAGGGCTGATGAAGAAAGGGTTTTTAAAGGTGAATGTTGATGATCCACACGCACATGGTCAAGGCTTTATTGAGGTATAATTTTTTTTTGTTTTTTTAACAATGAATGCGTTTAAAGTATTAATGAGTGTGATGTGTGAAAATGTGTAGTAAATAAATCGGTCAAGTTTTAAAAATGGAAAAACCTACAAAACCACACACAAACGGCAAGTGTACCGGTCGCAGTGTAGTAGAGCAAGTAAGTCCGGAATATCGAACCGTGGACACAATATAGCGACTCTCAGTACTAAACCTCTGTCGACTCCTAGCCTATTAATTTGGACTTTTGAGAATTACTTTTAAACTAAATGCAAATAAAATAAAAGCAATTAAAACAAATAACACAGAGACGAAAATAGGAAACTAAGAACACTGGATCGAACTTAGATAATATAGAAGGCAACTACCTAGGTCTAGAATCCTACCCGCAGACTCACAACTCTTGAAATCGAATAATGGATTGGCTACCAGGTTTTTTAAAGATACGCCCGAACCAGGAAACCCCTCAAGCATGCTAGATCACCTCCTGGTCTCACTAACACCTCTCAGAAAATCCTAAGGGACATGTAAATCACTGGTTACTAGTTCGGATCACCTCCCGGTCTCACCTCACTAGGGAATGCTAAGGTGCTCGAAAGACTCGCTCACCTCCCGGTCTCGCTAGTCACAACACACCCAAAAATGTGAAGGAGTAATCTAATTGGCTTGGAAATAATTCGGAAATACAGAATCTAAAGACACACTAGGCAGGGATCACCTCCCGGTCTCACCTCTACCCGATACCTAAAGATCTAGACAACCTGACACCCTATCACCTGCCGGTCTCAAGGAATGGCAGAATACCTATGTCCTCTAAACTCTCAAATCAAGTTCCTATGGAATTAGACGTCAAAAACCATAAACTAGTCACAAGCACAAAGCAGGCAACCTAACATGCATCTATAACTGAAAGACATTCAACAAGACACATGTGGAACTATCAAAGATAATAAATTAGACTTAAATACGCATACGCATCGTAACCAAACACAATTAAATCTTTACCAAAACATAAGCCAATTATATAATTAAACTAATCCGAAAGTCATAAAAATGCTAAGTATTCATCATACCGACCTATGTAGCTTAAACGTTTAGCTACTCATCAACATGGAAAAAGATAAAAACATAGGTTCAAAAGAACAAATAGTCATTGTCTCAATATTTATAACACAAAGTAAATAAATATGAAAGCTATAACGTTTAGTGATCGAATCCGTAACTTCAATCTTGAACCTTTTCTTCCTCTCTATCTTTTTTCTTGCTGCTTCGATCGAGAGCTCCTTGGCAAAAAAATATGTTTGGCGGCTGCTTCCTCTCTATCTTTTTACAGGTTCTTTTCAAAAAGGAAGTTGTTGATGATGTGACTACATTATGTATATGTAGGAGGTTTGAGCAGTACGGGCTGTTGTGTAGGCATATTTTTTTTCTAAGGTTGATGAAAGTTTATAGTTTTCCGAAAATATACATTCTAAGGAGGTGGACAAAAGATGTTGTTCCAAATGAAATCAAGTATTCATTTGAACAGGAGAGTTTGGTGATTACAAGACGAAAGAAGCAAGGCGTATTGCACGGGAGATAGTTTAGGGCGGTGAATATCTTGCAAACTCTCTAATTGCAGATTTAGCCGAGTTAACTTTGGTTAATGAGGTTAAGAAGGTTGATGAGGGCAAGTTTAAGAGACCTAGCCATCAGAATAAGCATGAGAGGTATGCTTCTCTTCTTGGTTAACAGAAACCATAAAATGCTAAACCCACTATTCCACTTCCGAATGGTATAAAGAACAAAGGCCGTGGCAAGCATAAGCGAATAAAGTCCAGCAAGGAAAAGCATGTTAGTCGATCCGGCAAAAGGAAGAGGACATGTGCCATATGCGGAGAAAGTGGCCATGATCAACGAAAATATGCGAAAGAGGGTGCTTCAACGCAGCCACAAGATGACCATATTGTGGAAGATGATGTTGATGATAATGAAGAGATAGAATTAGAAGTTTTTGATGATGAGGAGTTGTCTTAGACAGGTGCTGTGGACTTTGTAAATTTTAGGTTTATGAGTGCGTCTGAATTTGCTGCAAATGCGTCTGATTTTTGGTTTTTTATTTCAATTAATTTTAATCTTTTAATATGGGTGTGTCTGTCTATAACATAAGTGCGTCCAAATATAAACATTAAGTGCGTCCAAAATAGTTAATAAGTGCGTCTATTTTCATTAATATTTAAAGTTCATACAAGTGGCACCACGACCATTACACCACCAATATTACACCATCAACGACAAACCACAAAATCCATCACCACCACTATTACCACCACCATCAAAAACCACCACTCAAACCACCACCATAATAAAATAAAATAAAAGGATATACAAACACAAAAAAAACCGCTGCAAAAAAACCACCATAAAACCACCACCATCGCTTGCCACCCAAGATTGCATCCCTAACCTTCTGTTTTGCTGCCATGTTCTTCAGGATGCATGTCTGTGTGTTTCTAAGTGACTGAGAGATGAGGTTCTCAAAAGATGCCAGAGTATGGAGTTGCTTAATAGCTGCATCTCTGAATTGTGTCTTCTCCTCCTTCATCAGCATTTCTATCAGATCCAGGTTCTTCATATACTGCCTCTGAACCTCATTTTGTGCACCCAGAACCACACAAGATGAGTTGAGGTCATCCCTCACCTCTGAAATGCAGTCAACCATAACCACAATTTTTACCTGCATGTTGTTTATTGCTTCGATGTGGTTTTCAGCCATTTTTGTTGTTGTGTTTTAATTTGAATCAGTGTGTTTACATGATAGTGTTTATATAGACTAAAATAGAAAGTTAATTAGGTGGTAGTTGAATATTGAATTTCAAGATTTAAATAAATTTATTACCAATCAAATCATAGTTATTAGACAGTAAGATTTTTTTAGTTTTTTTACCAATAAAATATTCATGTGAAGTTTCACTGATTATTTTTTTACAATTAATAAGATATGCAACTTGCATTTTTTAATCATTATACGTATAATAAATTAATAAGTAAACATAATATGTATTTCTTTCATAAAAGTGCGTCCAAACATTATAGTGCGTGCGTCTCATTTTATAAGAGTGCGTCTGTTGTCTTAACGTATTGATACAGTGAGTGCGTCTGTTGTCTGTCTTTGATAACTACTTAATGTCTTTTTTAGATGCACCTTATAATCTAATAGAATTATAAGGTGCGTTTAAAGATAAAGATTTTGAGTGTTCTTAATCTGAAACTTTTTTCAAATTCATTTTTTTCTTTAATTGTAATTATATTTATTAAAATCGTATGTTTATGTGAATATTATATGCGTTGATTTTGTTTTTTGAATAGGATTAATCTGATTTTAAAAATTCTATTGTGATGCTCTATTTTTTGAAATTTCTTCAAATATCATCTGTCATTGATTCAATTCAATGTTTTTGATTGTGTGATGATTCTGAACATTTAATCGTTGAAATGAATTTGTTTTGATGTTACGTTTCGATCGATTGTTTTAATATCTGGTGTTATGATTTCTAAAAATTAAAACGCATTTTCCCTAATTTACCCCTGGTTAGCTTAACTGAAGTATAATTAGGGTTGTTGATTACCATCTTGCCACCGCCTGAATCCAATGGCTCAGAAAGCTCTTACGCTTCTTACTCTAAGACACTTTGTATGTTATCTCTTCCCTTTTCCTAAACTTAAAACATACTCTACTCCAAATCAAAACCAACAATCTCAAAATCAAACCTATACTCACCAACTAAAGCTATGGATTAACAAAAAATTTGATTACTTGTTCGAACAAAAAATCCCAAGGGGCGGGTTCGAGCAAAAGAGACGGTTGTTCAAGCAATCGAGGGGGGGTGTTTAGAACAAAAACCTAGATCCTGTCGTGCAAAGCATCTTTTGGACTTGACATTGTTGATTAAAAAACAACGACTAAATGTTGCTAATTTAACAATTGTTAAAGATATTAATATGTATACTCGGCCACACGACAACCTAGATTCCGTCGTGCAAAGAATCGCAATAGCCTGCAAAATAGAAATTATGAACTGTTGGGACAAAGAGGATTGAAGAAACCACCTTTTGATAACCTTAGTCCAAATCATATTCTGCTTAAGTATGGAAACAACTGCTGAAGAACAAAGTAGAAGTACTGAAGAACAAATGTACAAAGTACTGAAGAGTAACTCATCAGAAGTTCTGAAGTCTAACCAGACACTACACTGAAGAACTACTGAAGACAAACTACTCATCAGCAGTTTGTCACTCATCAGCACTTTGTGATCAGAAGCTTCTAACCGACTGAAGATCAGCAGTTTACTATTATATTATTTTGTTAAAGTCTTGATTTCAAGTTTCGATGTACAGACTGTTGTAACCTTATCTTTAGCCGAATATCTTTGTTAAATATCTTAGATAACTTCAGACAACGGTTTCGTATATTGGTCTATAAATAGATGAGTTTGTTCATCTATTTTATGTGTGATATTTTGTATTTTCCTTTGAAATAAATTGAAATCCTTCGGGCTTTAAACTTATTATCCATTTCACATCTGAGAAATATAAATTGCTTTACTACTTTATACTTGAACTGTATTTATTGTTTCTCATTTATTATTCAGTCAAGGGGGAGTAATAACTCCTCTTAAAAGTGATCTTTTAATCTTTAGAACACTTGTTATTCCGCTGTTTATTAACTCTTACATAAATCTGATACACATAAGTGTTCATAATAGAGGCCACTGATCCAACATGAACAAATCCATTGAAACCCAAGCACAGATTAAAACAATGATAGACAACCTAGGAAAAGTCAGACAAGAGCTTGCTGACACCAAGGTTGATTGTGAAAAATGGGTTGAGTCTTGTAAAGGGTACCAAATGCTGCTTAACAAACAAACTGCAGCAAATGTTAAGTTTGGCATTGGGTATACCCACACTGAATCACCAACAGATTTCACCCACAAAACTGATAATGATAGGATGAAATTGATTCAAACTTCTGACATGGAGGAATGCACATCCTACCATCAGAACTTTCTCAAAAAGGAAAGTACTGCAGAAGTTAAAACTACTGACAATAAGCTATCAGCAGTTTCAACTACATCAGGAGTTGAGACCCTGAAAACTGCTGATGACCTATTTCAAAATACTGATATTGTCAGTAAATTGCCTTCCAGCTCTCTTGATTTATCTAAAAAGAAAGAGAAGGCAAAAGCATGTGAAATATGTGGTCTGTTTAACCACATAACTGAACTTTGCAGATATAGAAAGGTAAATCAGTTAAACAAACAAAGACAAAAACTGGTTGTGGGAAAACAGATAAAACAAAACTTTGAAAATACTTTCTTTCCCAACAAACAACAATCAAACAAAAACCTTTCTAAGAAGAGGCTTTTATCTCAACAAAAGTCATCTTCTCAAAGTTCATCTTCAGAGGTTACACCTAACTCATCAGCAGTTTCACAAACTGCTGAAGTTAAAAATTTGATAAACATGGTTAAACTTCTGATGACCAAAGTTGATGGTGGACACCAAAAAGAACCCACCATTGTTCTTAATGACAAATCCATTGCCAAAAAGACATGGATTTCTAAAATTGGTCCACAACAAGCTGCACCTGTTCTCAAGAGCAAACCCAAAGCCAAACTGGCTTGGGTTGCCAAAACTAACTAATTTGTTATCTTGTGCAGAGGGTCTCTAGAGGTTTAAATAGCATATGGTATGTTGATAGTGGAGGCTCAATGCACATGACTGGATGCAGATACCTGATAAACAATTTTATCAGTCAAAGAGAAGGATCTGTGTCCTTTGGGAACAATGCCAAGGGATATGTGCTAGGATATGGCAATGTATCCTCAGGCAGAATGCAGTTTGACAAGGTCAATCTGGTTGAAAACCTTGAGTACAACTTGCTGAGTGTCTCACAAATGTGTGACAAAGGATATTCTTCCTTTTTCACCAAGCAGCATGCAAGATCATATCACCAGAAGGCCAGAAGTTGATAGAGAAGATTATTGAAGATCATACTTTGCTGATTGCCAAAAGGTGTGACAATGTCTATGCAGTGGATATTGAAAAAGACAGTATTGAACAAGACTGCCTGTTTCTTCTCAAAGGCATCAACTTCAGAAAATGATCTCTGGCATAGGAGACTTGGCCATGTGAACTTTAAAACCATCAATAAAGTCACAAAAATGGGCTTGGTCAGGGGTCTACCTTTGAAGGAATATCAGTGCAAAAAACACTGTGTTTCCTGTCTTAAAGGTAAACAGCATAAGTCCTCCTATAAGTCTATTAATGAATCTAAAACAACTGCATGTCTTCAACTACTCCATATGGACTTATTTGGACCAGTCAAGATAATGAGCCTTGGTAAGAAGAAGTACTGCTTGGTCATCATTGATGACTACTCAAGATTCACATGGGTCTTCTTCTTATATTCCAAGGATGAGGCAGCTGAAATCATTAAGTTCTTCATTCTACAAGTTGAGAAGCAATATTCTCTATCTGTCAAAGTCATCAGGAGTGACAATGGGACAGAGTTCAGGAACAAAACTCTGGATGAATTCTGTCTGTCTAAAGGGATTGTTAGACAGTTCAGCATTCCCAGAACTCCTGAACAAAATGGTGTGGTAGAAAGGAAGAACAGAACCTTAATTGAAGCAGCCAGAACAATGTTAGCTGATTCAGGCCTACCTTTGTATTTTTGGGCTGAAGCAGTCAACACAGCATGTTATTTTCAAAATAGAGTTCTTATCAACAAGAGACATACCAAGACTGCCTATGAAATTCTTCATGGCATAAAGCCCCTTATCTCCTTCTTCAGGGCTTTTGGGTGTCAATGTTTTATCCTCAACATCAAAGACTCTATCTCAAAATTTGCTGCAAAAGTTGATACAGGTTATTTTCTTGGTTATTCTCCTTTGAGAAAAGCTTACAAAGTTTTTAATTCAAGAACCAAGATAGTGGAAGAAACACTGAATGTCAAGTTCAATGAATCAAAACACACTCTTATTCCAGCAAATCCTGCTGAATTATTTGATCTTGATAACTTCCATTTCGGACCTGAAAAGACTGTTAAATCATCCAAACCTCCTCAAAATGGTTTTCAAGGATTTGAAGATGATAGTCCTGCACCATGGACTCCAAACACAGTTAGAAGATCAACTATTAAACCTTCAGAAGTTTCAACAGCTTCAACTTCAGGAACTACTGATGAACATTTTGAAACTACTGATTCAGCTGAACCTAAAACTCCTGAAGTTCAAACAACAGCTGAACCAGATATTATCAATCTCAGTGGTTTATTTGAAGAACCTGTAGAGCCATCATCCAGTACAGGTCTACAACAACTGATTGAACACAAAGATCATCCATTGGATCAAATCATGGGTGATATTGCATCAGGGGTACTCACAAGAAACCAGCTTTCCAACTTTTGCTTCTTCTCAGCATTCATTTCTCAGTTGGAACCAAAGAAGTATCAAGAAGCCCTCAAAGACAACAATTGGGTGCAAGCAATGCAAGAAGAGTTGCTTCAATTCAAGAAACAACAGGTTTGGAAAATCTGTCCCTTACCTCAAGACAAGCAACCAATTGGAACAAGATGGGTCTTCAGAAACAAATCAGATGAGGCTGGTATGATCATCAAGAACAAAGCAAGATTGGTGGTACAAGGTTATTCTCAAGAGGAAGGAATTGATTATGATGAAACCTTTGCACCAGTTGCAAGACTTGAAGCTATCAGGTTATTTTTAGCTTATGCAATTTCCAACAACATTAAAGTTTATCAAATGGATGTCAAAAGTGCATTTTTGTATGGAAAAATAAAAGAAGAAGTGTATGTCTGTCAACCTCCAGGGTTTGAGGATCCTTCTCATCCTGATTGGGTTTACAGACTTGACAAAGCTCTTTATGGGCTAAAACAGGCTCCAAGAGCCTGGTATGAAACACTTTCAAACTTTTTACTTAAGAATCACTTTTCAAGGGGATCCATTGATAAAACTCTTTTCATAAAACATCTTGGAAATCATGTCTTACTTGTTCAAATTTATGTTGATGATATCATATTAGGTTCAACAAACTCAAAACTTTGTGAAGATTTTAAGAAACTCATGCAATCAAAATTTGAAATGAGTACAATGGGAGAATTGCAGTACTTTTTGGGACTGCAAATCAAGCAACAATCAAATGGAACATTTATACATCAATCAAAATATGTTAAAGAATTATTGAACAAATTTTCTTTACAAGACTGTAAAACATGTTCCACTCCCATGACACCAATCACACAAGTTGAACCAGATGATCAAGGGAAACATATTGATCAAACCATGTATAGATGTATGATAGGTTCTCTTTTGTACTTAACTGCTTCTAGACCAGATATCATGTTTTCTACTTGTGTCTGTGCTAGATACCAATCTGCACCAAGAGAATCACACTAATTGCAGTCAAGAGAATCTTCAGATATCTGAAAGGAACTCCTACTTTAGGAATTTGGTATCCTGCTTCAAGCAATACCAAGTTAACTGCTTTTTCAGATAGTGACTATGCAGGGTGCAAGATGTCAAGAAAATCAACATCTGGTGGTTGTCAATTTTTAGGAAACTGTCTGGTGTCCTGGCAATCAAAGAAACAAACATCTGTGGCAACTTCAACAGCTGAAGCTGAATACATTGCTGCTGCAAGCTGTACTTCACAGATACAATGGCTCCAATATCAACTGCTTGATTATGGAATCAAAGAGACCAAGACTCCACTTTTAGTAGACAGCAAATATGCCATTAGCATCATTCAAAATCCTGTTCAGTTTTCAAAAACTAAACATATTGAAATCAGGTATCATTTCATAAAAGATTGCTTTGAAAAAGGCAAGATTGAGGTGAAGCATGTCACAACAGCTAATCAAATAGCTGACATTTTCACCAAACCCCTTGATTCTACAACTTTTCAGAGGTTAGTATCCATGCTTGGGATGTTAAATTTGGAAGAAAGTCTGTAAGTGTTTCACTTTTTAGTTCTGCACATATTTTATTTTTCACTTACATACTTATCTGTCACAAACCTCTGAAGACCAAATTTGAGAAAGAGAAACTACTGATGAACAATTTTTTAAAAAAAAAAAACTACTGATAAACATCAAAATGGGAAATTTTCAAATGGAAATAACTACTGATGAGAATCAGAAGTTATTTAAGTGTTTTAAAAGTTATTTTCATCAGCAGTTGAAACTGCTGAAGAGATGACCAAAACCACTGATAAAGAAACCTTCTTCATCAGCAGTTTCATTAAAAAGGGTAAAACAGACTTTTCACTCATCAGAAGTTTGACCTAGTCGGTTAAAAACTTCTGGTAAATACCTTTTTCAAACACTTATCCATTCAAAAAGTGAAATTCCCTCTCTCTCTCTCAAATCAAAACCAAAACCCCTTCTCTAACCTAAAAATACTGTTCGATCAAACAAACCATGGCTCTCGTTCTAAAACAGGGACATAATCAGCGAGGCTACTTTGTGAAAGATGAAGCCTGGTCCCAGTATGATGAAATCATTGATCTCATCATGAAATCCCAGTATTATGAAGCTTTCACCATCAATCCATCCATTCATGAAGAAACTCTCAATGAGTTCTGGGCTAACACAGAGACGGTGACAGTGAATGATCAAGTGATCTCCCTCAAATCTTCAATAAAAGGGAAACTGATGGCCATATCACCGGAAACACTAAGCATCAGGCTTGGTTTGAAGGATTCTAATGCTCCTGAGCATATTCCAAACTCAGACATCCATCTAACCATGACAGAATGTGGTTATCAAGGTACTTTGGCACAAGCAACAGTTTATAAGAAATATTTTGACCCAAAATATAAACTGCTTTTTCATTATATAATTATGTGCCTGAGTCCAAAAACAGGGTCTATTGATCAGATGCCTTCTACTTTTCAACCAATCTTTCATTCTATAATAAATGAAACTCCTTTTAAGGCATCTAAACTGTTTTTCAATGAGTTGGTTCTACACCATCATAATGATAAAAAGAAGTTTTTATTGTACCCAAGATTTGTTATGCAATGCATAATAAAAGAACTTGGAGAGGGAGTACTTGTGGGTAAAACAACAACTTTAAACCCATTAACCTCACAAGTATTCTCTAGGCACAACAAACCAGCACTTATGCTAGAAGATGACCAAGGGGAAGAACAACCCATCCCCAAGGAACCCACATCTTCCAAACCCAAAAAGAAAACCAAAAAGCCAAAACAACAAAAACAAAAACAAACCAAACCTTTGAAAAAGACAGTTCAGGAAGTGGAGAAACCTGAAACTGCTAATGTGCAATCTGCACTTGATAAGGATGTGGCTGAAACATCCTCTCAGCACACACCTTCTCCACCTCCTAAAAGAAAACCAGTTACAGTTATTTTCAAAAGAAAAAGATTTAAGAAACCTGTAACTACTGACCCATCCTTTGAAACTGCTGAAACTGAACCTGTACCAATCCAAACTACCGAACACCTACCCATTAAAACTACTGAACCTGAACCTTCCCACACAACCTTTGAAATTGCCCAACTTCTCTCAGGACTAAAAGGATCCCATCCAACACATGTCACTCCCCCAGCAACACATCAAATTGGGGAGATGCCTTCTCCACTTGACATGGATGTGGACCTTATTAGCCCAAACTAGGGAGATGAGGATGGACCAGAGTTTATAAGCCCAAACTTAGAAACTCTTGGTACTTTTGAGGCTGCTACTACTCACTTATCACCCAATGGTGAACTTGATGACAGTAGTAACATTGCTAAGACCTCAAATTTGGCAACTACTGATGAAGGCCTAGTGCCTGAAGTAGGAAAACCTCAGTTCCAAGACAAAGAGGTTCATGAGACTACTAGTTTGGGACTAGCTCATGATTTAACTGATCCTGCCCTCTCTGAGGACACTATCAGGGATTCAGATGATTCCATTAGCTTGGATGATGAATCAAACATTCCACAAACAGAATTGACGGTTGAGATTGAAGGTCCTGCATCTAAGGTATCCAAGCTCAAGAAGCTGGTCACCAAAGATCAGGTTAAAGACCACTTAGCCCAAAAATCCGCACAAGTGGCATCTTCAGCGAAATCTGAGGATCACCCAAAAAGCCCCCCTTCACAAAAACAACCTACCCAATTCTCTGGGCTCACTGGCATAGACTTGAACCAACTATGCAGCCCAGATGGTCCCCTGTTCCAGACAATGCAACAAATTATCACTGATCAACTCAAGAAATTCACAACTGCTTGGGAGTTAAAGGCTAACAACCAATTTGGGTTGATAAATTCAAGACTTGCTGAGTTGAACAAAAAGATGGATCAAACTCAAGATCAACTAGCAAGGTTGTCTGCTGCAACTTCTCACTCATTGAGGCTTCCAGAAGTGGATGAAGCCAAAAAGGGGGAGAAGACTAAGGAACCAATAACTGAAGTTGCTACAACAAGAGAAAATCCTGATCCTGAAGCTGAAAAGCCTATACAAAGACCAGGAAAAGAAGTAGCACAAGAGTTCTTATCATCTAAGACACAAGAGAAAACTGCTGATCCCATTATTCAAACTGCTGAAGACAATCCTTCAGTAGTTGTGACAACAGTTAAACCATCAGCAGTTTCATCTCCAAAACCAACATCAGAAGTTTCTAAGGCACCTGATAGAGAACCTGCTTCCATTCCTTTGCCTACAACAACTTCCACAACTGTTTTAAACCCTACTCCCATTGCCATGTCTAAAGAACTATTGGAGAAGAGTTTGAAAGAGGCTGCAAAGAAGGCAAAAGAAGACAAAGTATGGAACAGCCTAGAGACTAGAGATGATCTGAACTTTCAAGAGAAACTAATCAAATATCAAGAAAAGCTTGATGAGCTTGAGGCTGAAGAGAGAGCACTTGAAGCTGTTGCAGAAGAAGACAAAAGGGCACAGCTTATCACCTTCATAACAAAGAACTCCAAATCTAAACAAGTGGCTCTCAAAAGACTCTCAACAGAAGAACTCACAAGAAGGGCACAAATGCTATCTGACAGACTAGCAACAGAGAATGAGAGGAAAGCCAAAAGAGCACAGATTATAGAAGAATTAGTGGCAAATGGCTATGGTTCAAAGGCCTCAGTCTCAAAATGGTAAGAACAAACACTATATGAGACTTACAAGAAGTACAAGGCCAGCAAAGCTGCAGAGCCAGAAAGATTTGAAACTCCAGAAGTCCAACCAACTTCTATCATAAGGAGATCTTCTGGTGCACTAAGGAAGCCTGCCACAAAGAGAAAAGCAGAGGGTGAACCCATAGTGAAAACTGATTTCAAGATGGTACTCTTGGAAGGAAATCAGTTAGTGCATGGTGACTTTGATATAGAAGAAAAACCCCTCTTAACACAATTCAGAGACAAGGCTACTTATGCTTATCAGTTACAATAATCCATTCAAGAGAAGACACATACAAGAGTTGTAACAGAACATCACTTGCCCAACATGCCGATCCAAAGTGGTGCTGAACTTCAAGGTAGTAAAGAATCTCACCTGAGAGTCACTGAAATTGAAGACATCCCTCAATCATCCTCAGGACAACCTAAGGAAACATGCTTGGTTTCCTATGCCTCTGACTTTGACAGGTCAAAGGTAAACATCATTAAATGGTCCTTTACTGATTCCAACTCAGTACTTGTGACCAGGAGAGATCGTTCAAGTAAGGTCTACAGAAACTCAAAGGAGTTGAGTGTTTTATCTTCCAAAGACCTTCTCATAATTCAACATCTAACACCTGAATTAGGACCTCTCACTGAGCAACAAAGATGTACTCTTACTACCCGGATGACAGCAGAAATCTGGAGGATACTAGAAGAGAGAAAGGATCAACAATAAAGATTGGATAAGGTTTTGGCTTCATCAATCCAGGGGGAGATTGTTGGGACAAAGAGGATTGAAGAAACCACCTTTTGATAACCTTAGTCCAAATCATATTCTGCTTAAGTATGGAAACAACTGCTGAAGAACAAAGTAGAAGTACTGAAGAACAAATGTACAAAGTACTGAAGAGTAACTCATCAGAAGTTCTGAAGTCTAACCAGACACTACACTGAAGAACTACTGAAGACAAACTACTCATCAGCAGTTTGTCACTCATTAGCACTTTGTGATCAGAAGCTTCTAACCGACTGAAGATCAGCAGTTTACTATTATATTGTTTTGTTAAAGTCTTGATTTCAAGTTTCAATGTACAGACTGTTGTAACCTTATCTTTAGCCGAATATCTTTGTTAAATATCTTAGATAACTTCAGACAACGGTTTCGTATATTGGTCTATAAATAGATGAGTTTGTTCATCTATTTTATGTGTGATATTTTGTATTTTCCTTTGAAATAAATTGAAATCCTTCGGGCTTTAAACTTATTATCCATTTCACATATGAGAAACATAAATTGCTTTACTACTTTATACTTGAACTGTATTTATTGTTTCTCATTTATTATTCAGTCAAGGGGGAGTAATAACTCCTCTTAAAAGTGATCTTTTAATCTTTAGAACACTTGTTATTCCGCTGTTTATTAACTCTTACATAAATCTGATACACATAAGTGTTCATAATAGAGGCCACTGATCCAACATGAACAAATATAATTGGACAAATGATCATTTGATGAATTGTTAGGTTTTTTTATTTTTATAAATTTTTGGGCTTTTTTTATTTCAAGTTATGTAATTTAAGGTATTTAATTTAAACTATTGGTTTTCACAGGCGAGCGTTGCGCGCCTTATGATTTGGTCACCTCTAAACCGCATACACATTCTTGAGCATCAAACTGATAACCAATTTTTCCTAACTCATTATATCCACCAACTTTTCTCAATCAACAATAACCAATTCGTATTCAAACTTCGTACAACAAACAATGAATATATAACTATTACGAAGAAAGTTTTCCAAAAAAAGGAAAATCAGTTGACTTAGACCTTGAATATTATCATCCCCCAAACAACGACTCAATGCCGCGAAGGCCACAACCTGAGTTGATATGCCACGAAGTGTAGATGCACGTATTGCGACTAGTGATTGGATCTACAAAGTTAACATGTGTTAAAAGTTGCTGATGGGTTGAAAGTGGAATGCTGATGGGTTGAAGGTGGAAAAAGTGGGCGAACGTAGAACAAAGTGGGCGAATGTGGAACAAAGTGGGCGAACCTGGAATCAAACTGGGCGAATGTGGAAAAAGTCCACATTCGACCATCTATACTGGGCGAATGTGGAAGAATTCCACATTCGACCATTCACAGTGGGCGAACGTGCAGAGTCTATAAATAGATTTTGTGAGTTTTTGAGAGAAAGGGAGTCATTAGTTGTGTGTGTTTTGAGGTGAGGTTCCAGGATAGATTGAGATAGTGTGTGTTTGTTCTAGATTAACCTAAAACTGATTGTAAACAAGTTTATGCAAATGTTAATCTATGAAAACCTTTGAAAATGACTTTGATTGTGTTTTGATTTGAGTTTCTATCAGTTTGTTCAAAGCTAGGGTTTCCGCACCTGGTTTTTGTAACTTGTATGATCATATAATCCTGTTTTAGTCAAAATCTTTCGCTCACAAAGTGGTATCAGAGCATAGAGGATCATACAACAACAAATTTGATAAACTCAGAGCTGATTTGGACCTAATTTTGATCAATTCACGTCTGTTTTTGAATGAAAATGGTTTTTGAGTGTTTTTGAAAGATTTAGAGTTGATTTTGTGGTTAAAATTACCAGTTGATGAATTTAATGTTGCACTGGATAATGTACTTGATATGTTTAGAAAGCCTCAGAAAGGTAAGGAAGCTGAAGTTGAGCCATCTAGATCCAAGTCTAAGAAAGTCACTGTGGATGATGATGTTATGAAACAAGTGAACAAGAAAATGGATGACATGATGAAGATGATAGTGGCTCAGCAAGCTGAAATAGCCAAGTTCAAGCAGAATGAAGAAAAGATGCTTCAGATTGTAGTAGCTTCTAAGTCGAATCAAGATGAGATTGATGAGAAAGTTAAGAAGCTTGAAGCAAAGAATAAAAAGCTTGAGGGAAAATGTTCAAGAAACAAGAACAGGCTAAAGTTGATAAAAGAAGACAACAAAGAACTAAAGGCTGAGAACAAACGCCTTAGTGATTTGATTGATAACTTGTACAATGTTGCACCCAAGTTGAAGGAGGGTGAAGAAGATAAAGAAAAAGAAGAAGAACAAGTTGATTTTGAACCGTCTGAATCGGATAAGGAGAAAGATGATGATGAGGATGATGAAGATTCTGAGAAGAGTGATGATGAGGATGATAATAATGATGATGATGATGATGATGCTGAAGGGTCAGGAAGTCAAAAGGAAGATGATAGTAGTAGTGATGATGATAATGATGGAGGAGATGATACGTCTAAGTTTACATTTGAAAAGAGATCACCAAAGAAGAAAGATACTGGAGAATCAAGTTCAAAGAAAAAGAAAGGAGAGAACGTTGATTCAGATGAGAGTATTTTCTGGAATGAAAAGGTGAGATCTTTAACAGATGATGCTAAACAAGTGTATAAAAACATGTTGGAAAGAAGAGAATGGACTATTGAGTTCACAGGTCGTTTTGCTGAGATATTCCAAACAGATGACATGAGATATGAATTGGAATACAACGATCCTGATCTTGAAGAAGGAGAAGTACCTGCTTCTGTGGCAAAGGAAATTCTGGATGGACTTGCACAGAGAGTAGGGAAAACTTTTGAGGAGTTCATTGTAGATGAGTCGATTCCAGATATTCCTGAAAAGGATATTGGAAGTCACTCAGATGATAAGAATACTCCTGAGTTTGAAGAAGTTGAAATTGAAGATATTACGCATGAGGAATATCCACAATACTTCAGACAGAATGATGAAGATGTGATATTTCCTGACTTTACTGAAAGACCAAATGTTTCTGCAAAGAAGAAGGCTCAGCAGAGGAGTGCAGAGTTTGTAGAAAAAGTATTTGGAGCTGATAAGCCAGAATCTTCAAATCAATCTGATGAATTGAAGAATTATTTGAAGAAACTGAGAGAAATGGATGAAAACCGACCGAAGCCTGAAGCTCAAGGAAATTTCTATAGATTTCACAATGCTAAGTTTAAAGGCAGAGCTCTCGGGTGGACATATTTAGGCAGGCTGAAGTGTCTAGCTGCTAAATGGGAATCAGGAATTCTATACTTCTATAGATTCATTGATTTGCTAACTCTACCGTACTGGGCGGTCAGAGATTTATGCAGATTCCCTATGTCTGGTGCTTCAGTTAACAATACACATGTCGGTTGGTGTGCAGACAAGCTGGTTTGGGAAAGTAGAACGAGATGGAATAAATTCAAGCCACAATATCCCCGAAGGAAAGTTCATCGGGATATTGATCCTAAAACCAAGCTGAAGCGGGTTACTTTGATATATAAGGCACCTGAAGTGATGAGGAAAATACCTTTGATGCCCATGCCACAACATTTCAGTGCTGACTTTATTTTCTGGTATTACGACTGGAGGAAGGCTGAAGCGGTGATAGTGTTGAGAGACGGGAAGGACAAATACAAGCATGTTCATGTATTTGATCCAATGTGGTTGATAAACTGTTCTTTTGAAGACATCATCATGCTCTTTTATAATCCGATTCATCATGAGCCGAACGACGCTGATCAAGCAAAGAAGTATACGCAAGTGGTTGGAGTTTGTTTTGCGTATGATATAAATGCTGGGAGTAATTTGGATGGCAAACTTGGCAAAATGGTGAAGATGGCAAATGTGTCGAAACCGGTGAAAAGAAAGTTAGAGCCTGAAATGACCAAAGAGCAGAAGAAACAACTCAGAATCAAGTTGTTGAACAAAGCCATGGACGAAGACAGAAGACGATCCAATCAATAGTCGAGGCGGAGTTTGTAGATGCGTTTTGCGACTAGTGATTGGATAATTAACATATGTTAGGATGCTGTTCTGGGCGAAGGTAAGAAAAAGTGGGCGAAGGAAGAATAGAAATGGGCGAAGGTAGATTGGAGCTTCACAGAAGAACACATTCGACCATGTATATGGGCGAATGTAGAACAAGTTCACATTCGACCTATGCATATGGGCGAATGTGCAGTGCTTATAAATAGAAATTGTGTTTTTGTAATGTTAAGGGAGTCATTAGTTGTGTGTGTTTTGAGGTGAGGTTCCATGATAGATTGAGATAGTGTGTGTTTGTTCTAGATTAACCTAAAACTGATTGTAAACAAGTTTATGCAAATGTTAATCTATGAAAACCTTTGAAAATGACTTTGATTGTGTTTTGATTTGAGTTTCTATCAGTTTGTTCAAAGCTAGGGTTTCCGCACCTGGTTTTTGTAACTTGTATGATCATATAATCCTGTTTTAGTCAAAATCTTTCGCTCACAAAGTGGTATCAGAGCATAGAGGATCATACAACAACAAATTTGATAAACTCAGAGCTGATTTGGACCTAATTTTGATCAATTCACATCTGTTTTTGAATGAAAATGGTTTTTGAGTGTTTTTGAAAGATTTAGAGTTGATTTTGTGGTTAAAATTCAAAATTCCAAGAATTAAAGTTGTTCCAAATCATCTCCGAATCAAAACCTGATCAAGATCATTCAAATCCACAAACTTTTGAAAATCAGAGATCAAAATAACCATTTTTCAAAGTGTAACCGTTTTTCAAACTGAAAATGGGCGAACCTGGAACCTGAGTGGTCGAAAGTGAGAGTTTTTGGGCGAACCTGAGTGATTTTCGGTCGAACCTAGGTGTTTTTGGGCGAACCTGAAAAGTTTTTGTTGAAAATTTCACCTTCGGGTCACATCTTCCACCTTCGAGTGATCGGGCGGTCGAACCTGCATCAGAAACGGTCGAACGTAGGAAATTTCGGGTCATATTTTCCACATCAGAGTGATCGGGCGGGCGAACCTGGAATCAAAACGGTCGAACCTAGATCATACTGGGCGAAAGTGGAACTTGTGTTTGGATATTTTACATTCTGGTCAAAATTCTACCTTCGGGTAAACTATTTTGGGCGAAAGTAGACTTACCAGGGGCGAACGTAGAATTTAGGGCCTAAAAATTTCGAAAATTTGGTTAAGCCTGATTTTAGAAAATTTTTGAAATATTTTTGTTGGAAAAATGTGGAGTAACTGGGTATCAAGAACGGAAGAGGATATCAGAGCTCTAGTAGAAGCTGAAAGAAAGCGACAACAATTACAGAGACAAAATTCTCAAGTTGATAATTGTTGGGGATTTCCAATGACACCAAAACCAAATGATGAAATGGTACATGTTAACAAGTGTGTTAACAAAGAAGGTGTTCATAGGAATGTTGCGTGTTTAGTCAAACAGATGAGAAATGATGATTCCAGTGAATTGTCAAAGAGTGATTTGAGTTCTGATACGAGTTCAGAACAAAGTAAATCAGAACAGAGTGATACCTCAAATGGTAATGCAAAATCTGATAATGGTAATAAATCAGATGATGAGGTAAGTGCTAGTTGTTCTAAATGTGTCAAGTTGAATTGTGAATTGATGACACTTATTGAGGACAAACAGAAACTAGCAAATGAACTAGAAAATTGTAAAAACCAAATTAAAGTTTTTGAAAAGAATGAAAAAGATTTGTTAAATAAAATTGAAACTTTAAAGAAAGAAATGTTAGAAATGAATAAAGGTGTTTCAAAGAATACTTCCACATCAGAGTTGAAAATCACAACACCTTGCGTTGTTAATTCTGATTTTGAAGTGAAACAAATGTTTGAACAGAAAACTGAAAATGTTGAAACAACTTCAGAATCTGAATCTGAAGAAAAACCCATATTCAGTTTTCCTGAAGGAGTTGAAGGATCCTACATGTTGGAAGGACATGACAAATTGATTTTCAACAAAGATTTTCTAATTGAGAATATCGAACAATCTCTACTTAAATGTATTTTTGTTGATAATATCGATTTGTTAAATCAATTTAGAAATCAATTTGATCATCTTCATTTTGAACTCAGTCCTAACCAACATGAGAATAAAGAGGATCAAAAGAAAAATGTTGAAAATAAAAAGGGTCCTAAAGTAAAGGGACCAAAACCAAACAAATCGAAAGGAAATGATCAGATGAAAAATTCTTATCAAAATAATTCAAGAAATTTTTCATCTAGATCATATGACTATTATGATTATTCATAAAACTCTCGATTTGATGGTTATTGGGGAAACAACTCACCACAGTATTCTCATGGTTATGTTGAATGGAGAAACTGTTTTGAATGTGGTGAAGTTGGTCATATTGCTGCTCATTGTCCTTACTGGTATTGGGATGACGGGTATGCATATGATTTTGTTGAATATAGGTCTTGTTATAACTGCGGAGAGTGTAGGCATTTAGTTGTTGCCTGTCCGTATGTTAAACAGAAAAGGACCGAAGTGAAATTTGCTAGAAATTCAGGCAATGTTAGAAAGCCTGTATCCCCCAAACCAATCAAGAAGCAAAAGGGGAACCAGGTTGTGTATAACAATCGTAACAAAATTGCCTTGAATAAAAATGGAGATTGTGAACGGGTTGCTGAGGTAAGGAGGAGTTCTAAGGCTAAGCCTAAGAATAACTCTAAACCTGGGTCTTCATCAGTTAAGTCTGAGAAGATTCCAAACAAAGTTCAGAAGCAGGTTTTAAATAAGAAATCTGAAAAATCAAAAATTAAAACAATTGCAACAAAATCCAAAATAAACTCTGAACGTGTTTGGAAACCCAAAGCACTTTCTAAATCAATAGCAATTTCTACTTCAAATCAATCCATTGAAAAACCAATTGATTTTTCAAAAGGAGAATGGATTGATGTTCCAAGAATTGACGACCTTGGACGACCCATCATTGTGAAGGGATGGGTACCTCTCATGTGCTAATTGTTTAATTAGTGTGCAGATTGTTTCAGACAGACCTATTAGCTATTCTTTAATAGTTGATAGTGGAGTATCTGTATACACACTATTTATTGGAGAGGTGAAGGTCAAGGTAGGGTTATTGAAGAAGGAAAACATGATTTCAACAGAAAGGAGAGTGTTTGTAGTCTGTTTCCAACCTGTGAAGCCGGAAAAAGTTGCAATCTCATGCAATTGCTCTCAGGTGTTGGATTTCAATAACAGATACGACAAAATGGTTTGCTAATTGAAAAAATCTTAATGAGTCTAGTAATCTGAGTGAAAAATGGTTTTTGAAAATCGATGAGTAAACTGCATCGGATATCATTTTATTTTGTTTTTCTTCAAAAAGTTTAAAAATCCAAAAATATGCTTATTTTTAGATTTTTAGGGGGAGAAAATTTAAGAAAAATCAAAATAAAAAATAGAAAATCAAAAATGAGTTTTCCTGGAGAAAAAGAGGAGATGATAGTACATCAGTGGACTGTCAGACTACTCTAAAAACAAAAATAATTTGATAAACATTGAGTAGCCACTACAATTATATATTGGTAGGGTTGAAATCAAAGTTTAAAGTTCAGCATGGTGATATAAACTTAAAATCAATAACTGATAATCATGTGGATCAACGTATCGTTGGCATATGGTCTTAGTACCGGAATTTCGTTTGATAGATTGCCAAAATCAGAGGTTTCGGGTCGTTATATTGAAAGTTATCTGGGGATGGCCTAACTGATCTTTTGCTGTATTAGTTTACAGACCTAGATTCAGTCAGGGTATCTTATTAAAAGATCTTTAATGACAAAACCATAAGTTACCGAATGAGGAACTTAACATGTGTGATGATAATCAAAGATTATCTAATGCATCGTATCAATACTATGATGAAAATCATGTATGATATTAGTCCTCACCCTGGTAGAGTGCACAAGTCACTTTGAAGCATTAATTTGCTAACCTGTCACCACTGTGCCTCATACCTTGTAACTAACGGATAACTTCAGTATAATCACGCGTTACGATGAAGCTTTGTGCAATTCTTGATACGGGAATGTGTCGCGAATGCGGGGACCATAGATTACTCAGTATCTAATATTACCATAACATATCTAAAGTGCTGAGCAATGAATGATGATTTTGAGTTTAAGTGGACAAACATACTGGTAATGGTTGTAGGATACTCAATGATAAAAACAGAAAATTGATCAAAAAGAGTTATGACTGACTGTTTCAATACTGATATGATCCTTTTTACCAGAAAATTCACAAAAATATGTTGAATTTACTTTTATGCAATTACATTTGAAAATTCAAAAAGATTTTTGGTGTGTTTTAGCATAAACTTTGAAAAATCAAAAAGTTTTGTTTCAATTTCATTTTCGATAACCGATGTTGGAATACTAAATGTGAAGGCTCAGATGCTTAAAAGTTGAAAAAGACTGCAAATTTTCAAGTTTCTGGTATATATTGAAAATGTTTTCTAGTTCAGGGGGAGAACTATTGAGGGTCAAAAGGAATGTGAAGAGTACTTCCAAGATTTTTGTCGTGTCTAACGCCGGTTGTAGTTTGTGCAGTTTTTAGTAAATTTTTCTGCAGAATCAAATACAACAGGTGCACTACTCATGACTCATCGACAAAGAGTGTAATTGAACAAGACCCAACCTGAACATCAAGATCACCAGAACAACAGAAGTTAGTAAGAGGTTAAAGAAATGATGAAGGTTGAAGAAATCAAGATTATCGTCTATTTTCATCTCTGGATCAGCAAATGACAAAGCCAAGATTTCTTGAGTCTGTCTGAGATTTCAAAGCTTATTGGAGAGATAGATAGGAACTTCGACACAAACGTGCATGAAGATGGAGAGTTTTCAAGTCGAATTGATAACTTTCTGATTTGGTACATCACTAGCTAGGTCCAAGGGGGAGATTGTTAGTGCATTATTCATGTATGTCCCTAGCTAGTGATCCGGTACAGAATGTCGAAGGTTCAGATAATCAGAAAACGATCAAGACTTAAACACGAAGACAATCCAATCAATAGTCGAGGGGGAGTTTGTAGATGCACGTATTGCGACTAGTGATTGGATCTACAAAGTTAACATGTGTTAAAAGTTGCTGATGGGTTGAAAGTGGAATGCTGATGGGTTGAAGGTGGAAAAAGTGGGCGAACGTAGAACAAAGTGGGCGAATGTGGAACAAAGTGGGCGAACCTGGAATCAAACTGGGCGAATGTGGAAAAAGTCCACATTCGACCATCTATACTGGGCGAATGTGGAAGAATTCCACATTCGACCATTCACAGTGGGCGAACGTGCAGAGTCTATAAATAGATTTTGTGAGTTTTTGAGAGAAAGGGAGTCATTAGTTGTGTGTGTTTTGAGGTGAGGTTCCAGGATAGATTGAGATAGTGTGTGTTTGTTCTAGATTAACCTAAAACTGATTGTAAACAAGTTTATGCAAATGTTAATCTATGAAAACCTTTGAAAATGACTTTGATTGTGTTTTGATTTGAGTTTCTATCAGTTTGTTCAAAGCTAGGGTTTCCGCACCTGGTTTTTGTAACTTGTATGATCATATAATCCTGTTTTAGTCAAAATCTTTCGCTCACACGAAGCAGGACAATATCATCGTCTGAAAAAAAAATAATAAGTATAGTAAGCTTAATGTATACCTTGATTTAAAGGTGCAATAAGTTAATATATTGCATAGCTTCTTCAAGCCTTGTGCTTATGTTAGCCTTGGATTCATTTGGTACCAGGTTTGAGGGACTTTCAGGCTCTCATTTATCGACTCTCATTTATCCTGTCACTCATTTTCTATAAACTAAACAAAGTAAAACATTAGGTTCATCATCATTTCATAAGGGGGACACACAAAATTAAACGCGAAAACAATGGAATCAGGGCACTCACCCTTGCATGAAGGCTTTGAGGATCTATTGTGGCACCTCTACCAGCTCTAGTTTTATAGTTGGCATTGGTTATAGCACCTCCATTCAAACCATCCTAAGAACTGCTTGAACTTGAACTTGTGTTTGGCGGGCTACCTTCTACTTTTTTGTTATAACTCTTCGACATAATTTCCTTTGAACTCTACTATAGTATCTATGACCTTCTGCTCTTCGTTGGCTACACTTCGTTTTTCGGTTTTCTGACAAAAAAGAAAAATAAATTATTAAACTTTTCTTAAATATGTGACTAGAGATATTAAAGTAATTCCTCAACTTTACAATAACCATTAGATTTAGTGAATCTTTAAAACTATGAATACCATTAAAACTTAAGTCAGCCTTAAACTTTATTGATGTTTAGAACATGAAATGTGTTATGTTCTTGTGAACCAATGCTCCAATGAAATAACATGATTTACACACAAATGTGTACACACAAACACAAAAAAAAAGAGTATACCGACGTGAAAACACCCTAGGAAATTCTTCCAGACTCTCGTCTATCCTGTCGCTCCTTTTCTATAAACTAAATAAAAGAAATGTTAGGTTTCGAAAAAGTTATAGGCTAACCCGAAAAAAAAGAAACAAAATCAGAGGTTCGCTTTACCTTAGTCACCAGTAAACTAAATTGTACTCTGAACCCATTGCATTAGATTGGTTTGTTCATCTTCACCGCCGCGAAACCACCACGACCAGCACCCCCAGAGATTACCTACACATCAGAGCAACATGATTCGTCGGATTAAGGTTCATGGACAACCAATTTTACCAAACAGAGAACATGTAATAGAAAAGGGCTTACCAAAAAGATAACAACAATGAACCATAAAAGGCTTATAAACACAATCATCTGCAAAATTCTTTAAATTTGAATGATGAAAAGGGGGATAGTTATAAAGATGACGAAAAAATTTATTGTAGAACTAATCTTAGAAGCAATTCTTAAAATGGATATTTAAATTCCAATTAAAAAACACTAATTGCTCAAATTAACAACAAAATCAATACTGTTTGTATACTCCTAAAAACCCAAATAATGGAATTTGCAAAATATACACCGATAACACAATTCAAAGAAACGACTTTTCTAATTCCATCTAAACCTTAATCTTTCACCCAAAGATCATAGACCCGTTGGAAAACAGATATCCGTTGTATCTTTTTAGGTAAATCCACCTCATGTCTCTTTGAAATTTAATTATATTCCAAGTTACAAACCCTAAACACCTCTGTGACAATCGTCACCCTTATCTTCTAACAAGTTGTCAATTTTAGTCCCTCGAGTATTCAGCTATTTCTATTTTAGTACATGTAACATTGTCGTTTCGAAATTAATGAAATGGTCGAAATTATATTTATCATTCACACTTTTATATGGATCGAATCTACGTTTTAAGTCGTATACAATATTTGACTTACACAAAACTTATTATAAATTATAAAACTTATATGGTTAATAAATATATAACATTAGTATGTTTACAATTTTAAAGTTTAAGTTAAGTTTTAAAAGATTAAAGTTGAGGGACCATTGCTGCCATATTGTCAAATTTTTTTTTAAAAAAAATATTTTTTTCCCTCTGCTCCACTTTTTCCGGCGTGAACAGTGTTGCCGGCGGGGACATCTCCGGTGAACCCCCGACAATGGGTTTTATGACGTTTTTAACTCGTTTTTATTATTGGTATACGTTACTCCAGCATTATACTTCGAATTACCATCATTATATCGAACCATAAACGCGCTTTAAAGAGTTTTTAATCCGGGTTTTGAAATGTAACCGATCGGAAACTTTAATCACCTTAAACTCGTCCATTAATCGACCTTTATATAAACCAATGATGCCATTCCTTTTCTGCACCTATTCCCTTCGAAAACCCAGATAAAAATCACATCAAAACGAATTCTAAGCTCTACAAATCGTGATGTTTATTTCGGAACTTGAAGCTTCGTTCGCGGCCATAATCGTGATTGTAAGTCGTTTTTTTGTAGACATTTGTTTTGTGATTAGTTCCGATCATTAGCCCTATATTATTGAGGTCAGATCGTATCTTAATCGGGTTTATTAAATCGGGTTAGGGTTAGGGTTCTTAGCTAGATATTTGGGGAAGAAGATAACTTGGGATTGATAGTTAAGTAAATGTTACTTTGGTTTTAATGAACAAAATACCTTGTGGCTTAGTGGTTTGTGAGGGTGTTGTGTTCAGCAAGGACCCGGGATCGAATCCCCCCACCCACGGGTTTGCTTCTTTTTTTTTATATCTTTATTTTCCTTTAAATTTATTATATATATATATATATATATATATTATTCTTATAATATTCATAGTAAATTCATTTTCGCTCCAAAAATCATGAAAATTTAGGTGTAGTTTCTTGACACCCTAAAGAAAATTATCTCATTTTTAGTTGCTGGAAAATATTTATTTTTCATAATTTTGCTAATTTAAATAGTTTTAATCATAAATAATTGATTAAAATCCAATTTTTATGATTTTAATCCCAAATTTCCTGAAAAATTATTTTTAATCGTCATGAACTTAAATAAAAACTATTAGTTCAGAAAACATTAAATTTTATTAATTTTCCTATTTTTAATCATTTAAACATGATTTAAACCCATTAAATTTATTTTAAATACAAATAAATGGAGAAAAATTATGAAAAAAATTTATTTTTACTATTATACATTAGAAAATATTTACTTTTCATAAAAATATCATTTTGGGATCATATCCCGTATTTTTAGTTTATTTACATTTAATTAGATATAACTAATTATTTAGTTAAATGTAAATTATTAAAATAAGTTTTAGCGATATTTTTCTATAAAATAGAAAATATTCCTATGTGTGGAAACATAGTATTATAATTTTCTCGACACATGTTAAATCTTAAATCATGATATACTTTATTTAGAATTATTATTATATTCAAAATATAATAAAAACTTCATCTTCCCTACATACGTCTAGCAAACCCTAATGCCTTAGAACCCTAGATACTTTAGACTCTTAGATATTTCCTTATTAGTATTCTTACACATTATAGGTTGGATTCTTCGGAATTCCCAATTTTATCTTTCGACGAGTTTTGTTTGGACTTATTGCGATTAGCAAAACTGTGAGTATATCTTTCCCCTTTTTCACGTTTTACTCTTTTGTGGCTATTCATGTACACTATGTCTAAATGTTATTCTTTCACTAAATGCAATTCTCATGTGTGTTTGCTTTATGTTAATCTGTGTGTCTATGACTTATTAAAATCATTAACCTTTGAGGGCCTGGCATTTCAATGAATAGTACTATAGTATATACCCTTATGACTCTGTTAAGAGTCCTTGTCATTGCTATGTATTTCATTACTACTAGCGCATACTATATATATTTCCTGTCATTTCATAGGGTTGATTTTGAACGGTTAATACTTATTACATAATTTCAAATGGTACCGCACATGAATTGCTAAACACTTTTTCTTACTATATGTATTCAAAACAGGGTATGCTCACCAATACAATTTTTGTATTGACAAAACTATTTTGTACATGCTTCAGGTTATTTTGAGATGCATTCTTTAAGCTTTCGGATTTATTTTTAGATTTTGATTCATTGTATTTCAGTTTAGTTGGCATTTAGAATCGTTGTATTTCATTTTCAATGTAATAAACTATTTAATCAATATATCAATATTTACACTTTTAGTCCATGAGCTATTGAACAATCGTCACTACGTGACACCTCGATGTTTCCGCCAACGGTTGGGGTGTTACAGATTGGTATCAGAGCCATGGTTATAGGGAATTAGGTTATTAGAATGCCTTTTAGCCTATTCTATAACTAAGCTTACTTTCACGAGTCCTCTCGTGTATATTTCTCTTATTTCTTATAATTTCTTTCAATATATTTTCTCTATGATTCTTTCTCGTTATTCTTTCGGTATTTTGCTTGGAGAAGAAGACACTCGTATTCTACAAGCGAAACGATATCACCAAGTTAGGAGTGACATCCATACCTTGGTGATTAGTTTCACTCCTCTATATGTTATTTATCTTAGGAATATATCTTTGAGATAGGAGTGACATCCACTCCTCAAAGAGTATTTCATTAAAAAAGAAACTTAACCACTCAGCTGGGAGTGATATCCTTAACTTACTGATTGGTTTGATTCCTCAATTTTTTTCAATTTTGAAATACATCTTTGAGTTAGGGGTGAAATCCACATCTCAAGGATCTATTTCTACATCTCGTTTTAAAGTCTCGCTAAAAGTTTTGAAATTTACCAGTGACGGGGTATGTGCAATCGGGAAGGATGACCATTTACTCATAGGTTTAAGTACACTCCCCACAAGTCACTAATAATATTTCAATTTCTTTGGCTAGTCACCAGTTTCGTTAGAAATATTTTCAGTATCACATTCCATTATTGGTATACTTTTCATTTGCTGTTTGAACTCTTATCATAATTTTCTATGATGAAGTTATTATCTCTTTTGAGTTTTCCCTATTAATAGCTATCGCTATTAGTGTATTTTTCCGTTTTCTGTTACTAATTCTTATGTTTTGTTTAGCATTTGGATTTTAAGTTCCATCACCTGTTGTTTTATACACTCATTGATCGTTCGCTTTTCATCATCATTACTAAAACTTCTATGCGCTGTTCTACCGCATTAAAACTTACACTATTCCATTTATGCTTCGTGATTTTTGTAACACATCATTTCTCTTGTTCAAAAACCTTTTCCTATGACTCAAATTTTTAAGCTTATTGTTTAACTTTGATCACATTTTTTATTCTTGAACGTTACACAGTTAAACACGAATGTGGTTTCAAACTTATTAATCGTCTTGTTTACAAATTTACTCGATCGATGTCACAATATATCTCTAAACTATTCCCTTGTGTCTCTACAATATACACAACATCATAAATGCCTATCTATTCAACACTCACTAGTACACTACTCTCTAAAGTGATTACCTTAGTAACTTACCCCATGTTTTCATCTCATGAAAGCACAAAACCTAAGTACCCAGCTTTAGAGAAACTTATTCACCTTGTGCCTTGAAACATTTAGCGTACTATGAACCCAAAGGGATGCCTTAACAACTTTTACAAACAAACGATTTTTCAGCGTATAACTTTCGTACCATTATGATAATTCAAGGTCTCAAAGTTTAATCAAAACGGGTAACACTCGGATTTTCCCAAACATTTTATAAATATGGAAGATTTTTCAACTTTAATGGGGTTTTAACTTGTAAACAGAAGGAATGTTTTAATACAGAAAAGACTCACTTCTCAAAATTCGTCAAGGCATTCAGGACCATATGCAATCCCCTACCTGTCTCACCCACATTTTTCAAACACTATCAAGGAGAATCAATCCAAACCAAATCAGATTCTCCAAACAACCCATAAACTTATACCAAAATTATCAAATACCGAGCTGATTCACTTAATCGACGTAGCACGAGAAATTGTGCATAGTGGACTTTCAACGTTGAATTGGGTTTTTGAAGCTAGGTTACCTGCTGACGCTTAAGACTTGGAACTTACACATTACTCATAAACCTTACTATATCAGTTTCTGTGACATGATCATTCTTTTTTAAACTTAAAGTGATATATTTTCAGAAATGATATGTTGCAATCTTTTCACATTCGTGTTATTTCAAAACTTCAAACTTTTTACATTTGGAGTCTATTCATGTTAAATACATTGACATTTAACATTTTTGCTATTTAAGTATTGGTCTTTTGAAACACATTTGATTTATATGATTTCCTTTTGCATCTTATAAACTTGTTTCACATATTTACAAGTCAAATGTAAACCTTCTTGTTTTCATATAACGGATCCAATATATGTTTCGGGAAAAGAAATTTTCAACTAATAACATGCCTTATAACACTTTTCAAACTCGACTTCTCGTAAACACATGAAAATGTGTACCTACAAAATCTTTTCAAGTGAACCTATTTTGAATCTAAAACATTCTTCGAGTACTAAAAAGTTTATTCTCATTCTTTCAAATATATCACAAAGTTCGAGTAAACTACGTTTTATAAACGAAAATTTATCTTTTAATACTTGCACTCTCACATACTGGACATATCCTCATCGGAATATTGCTAAATGTCTTTTATCGTGTAGAGCATATATGCAAAACTACTAAATTTAAACTCTCATGCCAGTAGACTATATGTCTGTTCTGTGTACTTTCATTTGCAGTAAATTTCATTATTTTATTCTTACATATTTATTATGTTCGCGTATTATCCTCGCATTATTCCTTTATTGGTAGTTATTCTTACGCGTTATTTGTGGTTATTCTCACACCATTTATTAGCAGTTATTCTTATATCACAGATTTTGAGCATTATTCAACTCGTTTACTCTCATTTTGCGCAATTGTGCGATTTACTCGATTTATATTCAAATCGAAATTTTATGCTATATTTATTTACTTATAGGAACGTGTAATTTGTACGCATACTTTCCTATGTGAGCAAGACCCTGTTAGACTTTTTTTTCATAAATTGAACCGGTTATTTGTGCGAGTGAACCCGAAATGGGAAGAACCGCTAACCGTGCTTGATACTTACACCTTATTTTTATTACGGTTATTCTGGTGAACCTGAAAGGGGAAGAACCTCTAACCGCATCTTATACGTGAGCAGTATCTACTACTTAACACATTTTGGTTGCACGCAATTGTTTCTAGTATTACTTAGGATAGGGCTATGGAAAAGCATAACACCCTAGTGTAAGGTAAATCGATGATTACGGTCCGGAACGCAATCATGGGTTTACAGGTACATGAGGGTGGTGTTTAATTCTATTTAGGCTGTTGGTAGACAATCAGTACGAATCCAAAGTATCGGGAGTGTGGTGGGTTAGCTGCGGTACACCCTATATATATGAATAAACGATACTGCGGGAACGGAGTAGGAGTCTAACCAAGAACCAACCCATTACATTATAATTACCTCTTCATTAGATCGTCGACTAATCGCTAGCATTTTCAATAAGAAAGTTCATACCCGAGCTTCAATTCGTCTTCCTAGAGTCTTTCTCTTGACCACTCACATAGAAAACACGAACCTTGTGTACTCTTACACTCTCAGTTATTCGGATTCTTGTTGCATACTCTAACAACGTTCAGTCAGAAACATTCCTAAAGTAGGGGAAACTGCCTTCATTAGTATCTCTGCCCCTCACCTGTTACACATTCCCAAACTTACTTATTTAAACTCTCAACTTCCTAATCTCGAGTCAACTGTCAAACATTTTGAGACTTTTATATTGAATATTAGATAACTATTTTAAATTTTACCAAAACATGACTCATAAAAATTTTAAAAGTCTACTTGAGTTTTACAACATCTTTTGTACCATAGTAACCTCCCCTTGAAAGAATTTCGAGACGAAATTTTCTAAAGTATGGGAGACTGTGACAATCGTCACCCTTATCTTCTTACAAGTTGTCAATTTTAGTCCCTCGAGTATTCAGCTATTTCTATTTTAGTACATGTAACATTGTCGTTTCGAAATTAATGAAATGGTCGAAATTATATTTATCATTCACACTTTTATATGGATCGTATCTACGTTTTAAGTCGTATACAATATTTGACTTACACAAAACTTATTATAAATTATAAAACTTATATGGTTAATAAATATATAACATTAGTATGTTTACAATTTTAAAGTTTAAGTTCAGTTTTAAAAGATTAAAGTTGAGGGACCATTGCTGCCATATTATTAAAATATGTTTTGGAGAAATAGAAAATATTCCTATATGTGGAAACATAGTATTATAATTTTCTCGACACATGTTAAATCTTAAATCATGATATACTTTATTTAGAATTATTATTAAATTCAAGATATAATAAAAACTTCATCTTCCCTACATATGTCTAGCAAACCCTAATGCCTTAGAACCCTAGATACTTTAGACTCTTAGATATTTCCTTATTAGTATGCTTACACATTATAGGTTGGATTCTTCGGAATTCCCAATTTTATCTTGCGACGAGTTTTGTTTAGACTTATCGCGATTAGCAAAATTGTGAGTATATCTTTCCCCTTTTTCATGTTTTACTCTTATGGGGCTATTCATGTACACTATGTCTAAATGTTATTCTTTCACTAAATGCAATTCTCATGTGTGTTTGCTTTATGCTAATTTGTGTGTCTATGACTTGTCAAAATCATTAACCGTTGAGGGCCTGGCATTTCAATGAATAGTACTATGGTATATACCCTTGTGACTCTGTTGAGAGTCCTTGTCATTGCTATGTATTTTATTACTACTAGTGCATACTATATATATTTCCTTTCATTTCATAGGGTTGATTTTGAACGGATAATACTTATTACATAATTTCAAATGGTACCGCACATGAATTGCTAAACACTTTTTCTTACTATATGTATTCAAAACAGGGTATGCTCACCAATACAATTTTTGTATTGACAAAATTATTTTGTACATGTTCCAGGTTATTTTGAGATGTATTCTTTAAGCTTTCGGATTTATTTTTAGATTTTGATTCATTGTATTTCAGTTTAGTTGGCATTTAGAATCGTTGTATTTCATTTTCAATGTAATAAACTATTTAATCAATATATCAATATTTACACTTTTAGTCCATGAGCTATTGAACAATCGTCACTACGTGACACCTCGATGTTTCTACCAACGGTTGGGCTCTTACAACCTCATAGAAAGATAATTGCCATAAAAGGAAAAAAAAGTGAAATACTGCTAACTTGTGGAAGCAACAGTAAGTGGTGAGAACACCAGTGGACCAATCAACGTATAAACGAGACCCTAGCCTCTTGATCCATCGTCGTTCTCTGTCTGTAATGCTTCTTTGATGACTGTGGCGGTGTGATGGTGATGTTGAGACGGTGGGGCTGTATGGCGGAGGCGGCAATGGTATCAAGGTGGTATGAAGGTGTGTCATGACGCTAGTGATGGTGAGACGGTGGCGATCTATCATGGCGGTGGTAACAGGGAGACGGTCACGGATCTCTGAAAGTGATGGTATAGCGTCCACTATCCAGTCTCCCTTTCCTCAAATCAAAGAGATTTTAAACAGGTAGTGGAATAGACACAGATGAGTCACAAATAAAACCACGTGTCACAACAATAAACAAAAACAACTGACAAAGCTTGTTTAAAATGGGAAAAAAAACTCACAAACACAGGCTCGAACCCGAGTGGACCGATAACTGTGACAACCGGTAAATTTTCTTTTTGTTTCTTTCTTTTCGTCTCTTTCTTTTTGGCTTCGTGCAATTTTCGAGACGAAAATTCTTTCAACATGGGGATGATGTGACACATGGCATATTTAACATAACATTTTACAAACTTAAAAGTCTACCTTAGCGAGAAACATTTTATCAACATACTTAACCGGGTTAGTTGAGTTGGGTTACTTTACGTATTGTCTAGGGTTCAATGATCAGGAGGATCATTGATGTCATTTTATGTACACACGAGTCTTGAGTCCCGTTGTTGGTGAATTACATAAGTTAGATCAAGTGTTACACGTGGATTGATTCGTATACATTATATAATATGCAAACACGAGTTTTAACGGTGTTTATATGATTAAACATGATTATATACGATTAACATATGTTAGGATTGCATATTCATGTGTTATGATGTGTTTAAATGCGTTAAAACGACAAAACTGGAAAATCTGGAAAACATGGGGATTGGTTCGACCTTAAGGGGGGTCGAACTAGGCTTGTAAGCCTTGGGAAAAGGCCATTCGACCTCCAGATCTCTCACTCAACCCTTGCAGGAGGTCGAATGAGCCATAGGTATAAATATCACACTTTGCAATTTTTCATCATTTCACAAACCCTAAACACCTCTAAACACTCTCTTTCAAGTTTAATCACTAGGGAAGGAGTTTTTGACCTTGTTTTTCATAATCTAACCTACAAACATCTTCCAAGCAAAGATCTAAGGTGTGTTCTTAATCTAAAACCCTTATTAATGCATTTTGATTCGTTTTTGTTAAACCCCAAAGGTCCAGATCTGTTCTAAGGTGATTTTTTTGATTAAAAACCTTTCAAACATCATTCTAAAGAAAACCCTATCATAAAACATGAGTTTTCATGCAAATAAACATGTGTTAATAGTGTTTTATGTTGTGTTATGTGTTATTTAATGATTAACTGTTGTTTATATGATAGAAAAATGATCTAGGGCTGCTATTGGTATTGGGTTATGATTGTTTTAGGTTACAATTGGATGGATAATGATACTATGTCTATTTTGGGGATTCTTGTTAAATCTAGGGCTTGATGCATGTTGTTATTATTAATTAAACGATTGGGGGTTTTCATAAACATAGTAAACTGAGCATTTTGAGATGATAATGAAAGGATTTTGACAAGTTTCCAAATTGGGTAAAGTTTTCATGCATGATGTGACGTTTCCATAATTTTGCCATTTTGGGTTAGTATTAAAACGAACTGATTTTGGAGTAAAATTGGCAGGGTTTCATGGGGATATGTTATTCATACTTGACTGTTGTGTTTCATGATGTTTTGTGATGATTTCGGACTGTTTTGATGCGATTTGATGCGTTTTAGAACAATGTCAGCAGGCTAGGTCGAACCAGGCCTCATTCGACCTGTCGTGGGGTCGAAGGGGGCCCTGGGGGTCGAGCCAGATGCTAAACAGGTTGAACCAGCTTTGTTTTGGTCGAACGAACTTGATTTAGGTCAAATTAACACGTGTTAGGGTTGAATTAGCATGTGTTAAGGTCGAATGAACATGTGATAGGTTGTATGAACTTAGGTAAGGGTTGAAGGAACTTACAGGGGGTCGAACCAGGGATGATTTGGTCGATCCAGACCCAGTTTCATGTTGATTCAACCCAACTAACCCGTATGTGCGATTTTTTATGCAAACTAAGTGTTTTATGCTTGAACCTTTTGTGTAATCTATGTGTACTTGATTAGTTTATGTAATAGGTCACCAACGGGATGTCGAGTCGTCTGGTGTGTCGGTTTAACAGTCAAACACATTTTCAAACATACTTAGTCACAATTTGGATAATCGAGGACTAGATAACCTTAGGGTTAATGGTCAAAACACTTATACAAACTTTTATGATAGATCTCTAGTCTTTGGGATTATCAAGACTTGTCTTTTATTCTTTATTTTGAAAAACGCAACCTAAGGTGAGTGTCATAGCCCCATTCTTTACTGTTTTCATACTTTTGGGCGAGAAACATGCGGTACGAACTTACATCCTTTTAGACAAACATATTACATTATGTCACATGGGTACTTAGTGACATTTATTCTTCAGTTAAGACTTATCAAACTTTAGTGAATCATTAATATGTGGATACATAGCGGGGAAAGTGTGAATAGATCTATTGGGCCTTGCAAGCCCCACTGAGGCCGACTGGAGGTCGGTGGCGGGTGCATATTTGTCCTACCAAACTTTACGGCACCGAGTGATGAACCAGTAACGGGTATTGAGGCATTCTAACGTTCAGCAATGGTTCACAACACTATAGTATCATGTATCGATGTCTAGCTAGCATCAGGTATAGATGTAAGGATTGTTGGGTCAGGTTTACAAACGTTACACACTTTTACAACTTATCTCTTACTCACCGGCACTTTATTTGTTTACTAACATTGCATGTTTTCTCAAGTCGCTAAGGTAGCAGGAGTTGTAGGCGCATTGGAGTCTCACTGCGTCTCATTCGGTCTTGCATGTTTAAACTTGGTTGTTGAACTGTTTTACTTTCATACTTTGGTTTGTAAACTTATTAAGCTTCCGTTGTCTGTGTTTTGGTACTTTATAACATTTGAACCGTGTGGTTGGTTTTTATTACGTTGTGTTGGTATCATTTAGTTGTCGTTTATTGTGACCGTTGACTTGGATCCTGGTATGTCACGTGCCTCGCGGTAAAACCCCGCAAGTGGAATTTGAGGGTGTGACAGATTGGTATTAGAGCCAATGGTTATAGTGAAGTAGGACTGCATGTAGAGTCTGGTCTATAGCTAAGTCACACACACTAGACGGTCACACATTTTTGAGTCGTTGCAAGTGCGAAAAACGTACTAACTTTGTCAGGGTGCTTACATCATCATACTTATGTGTTACATCATCTATTCTTTAGTTTTTTTATTCTCTATCTGTTTCTACCTTATACTTTATCTTCTTCGGGATTGGAAGACGAAGGCCTTAGCTTGTTGATCCTTGCACGGCGGTGCTGTACATTGAAGTGGCTTCGGCGTACCTTTGAGATGTGTCCAGTATTTGGACATCTTTCCTTCATGCTCCAATGGACACACTCGCTTACACGCACTATCTTACACTTGTACATGGTTTAGTACACCTCGGGGTGGTTACCCATTCAGGGATCCTTATAAGTTCGATATCCTAAATTGATGATTCGTGGTTGATACGGATTAGTCGGGTTGGGACTATTCTTTATTATTGTTACTAGATGTTGATACTAGCAACGATTCTGAATATCTTATTCTCTTGTATTCCAGAAGATGTCGACTAATCGTGGTGGTGGTCGTACTGGTGGACGCCGTGGCGGCGGTGGTGGTCGTGCTGGGGTTCGTGGCGGTGGTAACATCACAATGACCTAGGAAGAGTTGAACAACCTGATCCAACAGCAAGTGTCTGTTGCCCTTGCTGCCTTCCAGGCTGCACAGCCAGAAAAAATGAACTTTAGAGTCCAAACTCCAAGGTTGTTCATCCGTTGTCACCGATGCTTCCTCACCCTTCAGTCACTGATAGGCACGTACAATACAATGCCCATGTCCATCCGTCAACCCAACTTGGTAGTGTTCTAAAAAAAGTTTTCTAAAGCAAATGCGTTAACTTTTTAAAGATGAATCTAAATGTAAAACAAATAATATTTATGAGTTTATTGAATTAGTATTTTATAACTATAGCTATTAAATTAGTTCACAAATTTACTTTGTGGATATTTACATGGAGTAGATTAGATTTATGCGTGAACCATCGCAAATCAATGGTATTTCCCCCTTCGTCGCTAATGAATCCAACATGCTTTGGATGATATTTTAAATGATTTAATTAATTTTCAAGAATATAAATTTGCCAAAAAAAATATTAAAAAATGGAATACCTGATGAATGTCCCCCATGAAGTGTGATACAAATAACAAAGCCTCAGTCATATTATCTGCATTCATAATCAAGTATATTATCATTTCATGGACAATTCATTTGGATGATTCATTGAATGGGTTTCACTAAATCATTCATAAATAGTAGTAATAACACTTAGATTGGGGGTTAAGACTTTGTATGAAGGAAATGTGTTGCATTATTATTTTGTACAATTGCTATTAAAGGTGGTACACAAGGGTATAAATGGAACAAAGAGGGTAAAAATTTGAAGATTACACTTGAGACTCTTGGGATGCCATCTTAACTTTGACACTTTGAACATATTTGCCCATGCCTCCTTTATAATGTAGTATAGATAGATATAGATATAGAAAAATAATACTAAATATCTTTAAAATGGTCAAAAAGAGAAAAATAATAACCAACGACCGTGGCAGCAACACTATTCATGAGTGTTGGAAATTAAATATATAGGATAAATTTTAACTACACCAAATTGTTTTGCTTTATTTAAAAAAATTAAAAGATCTACCCAAAGTACCCTAGAGTGTTGCCAGCGATTTGGTGGTTCTGGGGTGGTTCTGGGTACTTTGCGGTGAAAATGACATGGCATGTTAGGAGTGGTCAGGCCTATGGTACATACCCTAGAGTGCCCCACCCCCTAGACTCTTCGTTGTTGCTAGTTATTGGACGCCAATGGAGGCTCATGTCAGAAGGCGACATGATCTGAACGTTGGGATTAAAAGTGAACAAACGGCGCCCCAAGGCGCCAATTGGAGAATCGTTATTGGGGAAACGAGCGCGAGGGGAGGGGAGGAGGTGATTGTTGGGGGCCCACAAACCGAAGTAAAAAGTGAACATTAAGGCAATGATCTGAACGTTGGGATTAAAAAAAAAACATTTTTTTTCAATTATAAATACAAATCATTCCGTACTGAGTTTTTCACCATCTCTCAACCCTTTTAGTCTTTCAAACAGAAAAGATGAATCTATGCGATCCGAGAAACCCATTTTTTGCAGGCCTTGGAACCAACTAGAATAACCCGTATTGCGCGAACACACAACCGAACCCGCAAACAAATCCACAACCCATTTCATTCCCTTTTTACCCTAGTTATCACCCGAACCCACAACCAAATCCGCGTCCGATGAGTAATGTAAACAACTCGTCTAACCACTACAGTCCCGCCTACCTAAACCAATCCAATGTGTATCGTCCCACACTAGAATCCCAAAACACACCCAACACATACTTGGATTTAGATATTTGTCTTAGTTCAATTCCAAAACCCAATTAATTCCCGAGACACAACCACCACCGAAAACGAAACCGACAACATCAAAAACGAAAATCATAGTCACAAGAAAAAATAACCCGAAGGGGTGGTAGTCGAGAAAATGCATGATAGATGGTCAAGTAACGAAGAATTTGCTTTAGCACAAGCATGGATCCACGTTTCTGAGGATCCGATTATTGGTAATACTTAATATTTATTTTTATACATGTACATTGTTACACCCCAACAGATGGCCGAATCATCGAGGTGCCACTTAGTGACGATTGTTCAGAAGTTCATGGTACTAAAGTTTAAATATTTTATTCAATTGCTTCAAGTGCATATACAAACATCATCAAGTACAAATATAATACAACACATTTTCTGTATTAAGTCTTTACTAAGTCCAAGAGCCCTATATGTAGCATCTCAACAATCAACATGAAACATGTACGAAATAATTTTTCCAACATAAGTAATGTTGGTGAGCATACTTGGTTTGTATACGTATAATATAAGTTTAAAGAATGATATAAAATTCATGTGTCACGTTTCATTCAAGGCAATTATGGAAAACACGTAAGTACAATTACTGGCCAAACTTAATCCTAAACGATGACAAAGATTAAAGAATTAACAATGACCTAGGACTTCCCACATACATGGGTACTTTCCAATATGTGGGTTGTCAATCCAAATAGCGCTATTCATTGTTAAAGTTGGCTAGTTAAGTTAATGATTTTGCTTACGATTGTAAGTATACTACGTTTACGTTTAAGCATAAAGCACAAGAATCCAAGCCTAACACAAGCATAGCACGTATATGAATTACATGTAAAACATTTATGAATGTGTGCACGTGTATGTTTAAAAGGTGTACATGTTTCACCCAAAAAGTGTAAGAAAAGATAAAAAGGGGATAAGTATACTCACAGTTTTGCAAAAGCGATCAAAAATCCAACTTAAGTTTGAGGTAAAGAACGGTAATTTCAAAGAATTCTACCTATAACATATGAGAATACTAATAAGAGGAATGTCTTGCAGGTCTAAGGTATCTAGGGTCATTGAAAAATTTAATTATAGGTTACACAAATGAATCAACCAAACGATAATTACGACTTTCAAACTGAAGGGATATGGTACCTAATCATGGCGCGGATTACGGCCCTATCCCACAAAAGCAGTAACTACAAAGTTATCGCGTACAACCTAACCTACGAAATGGAATGTCCACCAGCGGAAGAAAACCTGTTCGCAAGATTTTCATTACCCTGCGCAGGATTACATCAAAAAGGTGACGTCACCATCACAAAGGAATCAAAGCGCGTGGGCTAACGCGAAGAATATTCGGAGAACATCGTCTAATAATACAATGATGTACGGACGATCAGGAATTAAGAATATCCGCTCATGAGCTGAGCGTATTTTGCGCCAATCGGAGAGCAACACGTGTCAGGGGTGGTCCAACAACCCCTGACAATGAACAGTGATATGACTGCTCCAATGCTTCCACCATGCTTCCATGAACAGTACCCGTCAGAGTACTGTACATACATGCTTACCTGCTGCCAGATGTCACGTCAGACGCCACCAGCTAGTCAACCATGCTGTGTCAAGAAGAAGCACCGTCTGCGCCCAATCACATTACGCCACGTGAAATTCCAACAGTACCTGTCATACCTTCTCTCACATCAGCATTAATTATCACGTGGCCCTATGCCCACTCCATGGGCCAAAAGAAGATAAGCCCAATACTTGGGCCCAAACTTCTTACATCGATCATGGGCCACATCGGCTGGCCCATGCATCTCCTATAAATAGAAGCTTACTCCTCCTTAGCAAAGGGACACAATTTCAGCCAAGTACTCACCTTGAGAATATCGAATACTTCTTATACTTCTTTTGTAATACGTGTAATATTTCATACTTTACAGTGGATGTAGGTCAACGAGACCGAACCACTTACACCTTTGTGTCTTTGTTTACGATAATACCGTCACCATGTTTATTTCACCTCATCTAGGGTTTCGGCTTTACTGTACGGTGTGAACGAAGGATTATAACCTGAGCAAACACGTGTGTCTAACCGGATCACCTATAATTTAGAGTGAGTTACACTCGCTGTTTCTTCATTAGCGTCATCTGTGTCGGCTAGAACATCTTCTTTTCTTCGTTTTAGCCCACCCCCATGGCTAACCCAACCCTAACACCTCTACTCACCCATCCGAGAAGGATCCACAGGTCCAACTCGGAGGAAACAATGAAACACCTATCAAAGTAACCAAACAAGCTACCTCACGTCATCAAAAACCGGTTTTTGAGGTACACAACGCTGACAGTGACAATGATGACGACAGCAACATAGACGTCGATCCTAACGAATGGCTCTTTCACTAGAATGCGAAAAACAAAGCCACATATTAGCGTATGTTAGTGAAACAAATGAAGAAAATGGGGAAAGTTCTGAGCTATGAGTCACCCCCTTGAAGAAGACAGAAAGGCAAAGAAATGGACGGTCATCGCGACGGTCGTAGCAGGGAACGTGATGGAGACACCTACGTTTACAACAACGCGAAATCGCCCGACGCGTCAGACGGTTATGAGTCCTCCAATGACAGAGACTATAAGCGTCGGAGTCACACACATAACTCACATTCCACAACTGGCACGTTGGGAACTCATACGAACGAGTACGATGACTTTGTCAAACCATACAAACCAAAATCTTTTGCAGAAAAGTCAAAGTTTATCCCTCGCATAACGATGGCTAGCATCCCAAAACAAGCAAAACTCCCTAGCAGCATCGGCAAATACGATGGCTTGCGTGACCCTGACAATCATATGCATGACTTTGAGTGCGTAGGGAGTTCGGTACACTGGACAGATCAAGTTTGGTGCCACATTTTTTTCCCAAACACTGCCGGGGCCGTTAGAGTCTGGTTCGATAATCTCCGCGCGGGAAGGATTACCGATTTTGATGATCTCACTACTAAAATTTGGCAACCACTTTTCTCATCTGCGGAAACATAAGAAGGACAAGGCGCATATCCTTCTATGTCAGCGCAATGATAAAGAGTCCATTGAAGACTTCATTGTGCGTTACAACAGAGAAGCCCTACAGATAAGGTGCGGGGAGGAACTCACCCACGCTGCTTTCATCCACGGTGTGCACAATGAGAAACACATGAAATGCCTCACGGGCAAAGACGATATCCCAGAATCCTGGAATGAACTTATTCGTGCGGCTAAGATGTTCGCATCGTCTGACCGATGTTTTCGCCAAATGCGCGGCTTCCAGAACCACTACCACCACCACCATAATAATAATAATAATAATAATAATAACACCAACAACAACAACAACAACAACAACAATAATAATAATAATAGTAATAATAATCACAACAACAAGGGGAAGAACGTGTGGACACGAATCTCGGGATCCACGGAGGAAGGAAAGTACTCCTCCTCTAATGATGCCCACCGTATACTCTCTAACAAGCAATCGCGGGCCCAACGTGGCAACTTTAAGAAAAACCACGATTAGACTCCACTGAAAAAGACGTCGCCCCAAGTACTCAAGATGGAGTAGATAACTTTCAAGGAACCAAAAGTCCTTGAAAAATTAAAAAACGTTGACACGAGCAAATTCTGCGAGTACCACAATGATTTCAGCCACCTTACAGACAGCTATTATAGTCTGAAGATGGAAATTGAGTCCGCTCTGAAGTCAGGAAAGCACAGACACTTGGTTAAAAACATGCACAGAGGTGCGCGGGGGAACAATAATGATGACAATAATGCTGAGGGTCTGCGGAAGAAAATCCCCGGCCTAAATACTTACATGATTACACACAACCCACGCATCCTCCAACGCCCCATTGGTCATCACCGCCGTCTTCGGACATTACCGCACGCGATATATGTTCCTAAACGGTGGAAGCAGCACTCACATTATGTATGATCAGTGTTTCCAACAACTTGATGACGAAGACAAAGCCAGGCTTGTACCAGTCAACGAGCCAATCTCTCACTTTATTCATGAAACCCTCATGCCCCGTGACATGATCTCTTTTCCCGTCATAATGACGAACGGTAAGAACGAGTGCATAGAAGTGCGCGATTTCATGGTCCTGCCAATGACGTCACATCATGACATCCTTCTCGAGCGGGAAGGCCTTGCATGTTTCAACGCTAATGCTTCAACGCCACATCAAGTGATAGGCTTCCCGACCCGCACTGGTGTCACTTTTATCCGGGGAAACAAAGATTGTCACGCATCTAACAATGCTAAACCCCCAAAAATGGTCAAGACTGATGCCCCCATTGAGCTGTAAAAATGGGTTCTCAACCCTAAATTTCCGGAGCAAACGGTGATTATTGTCCATGTAATCTCCGACACCATCCGCAACCACTTAAAGCAACTACTCATTAAATATATGGACGTCTTTGCTTGGCAGCCGTCGGACATGATTGGTGTTCCCTGCGACATCGCGAAACACAAACTCAATGTGTATCGATCGGTGGAGATCGTCGTTCAAAAGAAACGCATTATGGGTCTGGAGAAAACAAAGGCGATGAATGAACAGGTCATCGAGATGCTCAATGCGGGCATCCTGCGCCCCATTCGCTATCAAACTTGGGTCGCCATCCACGTCATGGTTGTGAAAGCCACGGGGGGTAGGGGGTGGGGGTGACATGTGTGTTGACTACAAGGATTTGAATAAGGCATATCCAAAAGATTGTTATCTTTTGGCAGAAATTGACCTAAAAGTGGACTCGCTAGCACCCTGCCACATCAAATATGTTTTGAATGCATAAAAGGGTTACCACCAAATCCAAATGGCAAAGGAAGACGAGGACAAGACAACTTTTCGCACAGACATGGGCACCTTTTGTTACATAAAAATGCCATTTGGCCTAAAAAATGCGGGAGCCACTTATCAACGCCTCATGCACACAGCCTTCGTCAATGAAATCTTCATACGACTTGAAGTCTACGTCGACGATCTTGTAATCAAAAGCAGGGAAGGAGCATATGGTGAGGGATATACAAAAAACTTTTGGTCAGTTACGCGCAGTGTGCATGAAGCTGAACCACAACAAATGCTCATTCAGAATGGAGGAAGGTAAATTCCTTAGGGTAATCGTCACGCGGAATGGTTTCCGCGCAAACCCCGAAAAAGTTCAAGCAATTGAACGAATTCCTTCCCCGCATCGGTTAAGGAAGTCCAAACGTTGATGGGCCGGCTGGTGGCTTTCAACCGCTTCCTTTCAAACTACGCTTCAAAGTCATTTCCATTCTTAGATACTTTGAAGAGTTGCTCAAAAAGAGCAATTTCCGGTGGATACCCGAAGCAAAAGCAACTTTCCCAGACATGAAGCAATGCTTAATGAACCTCCCAACTCTAAATGTGCCCCTACCAAAGGAGCCGCTAACGTTGTACCTCTCCGTAACTGAGTAGGCGGTTGGCGCAGTCTTCCTTGTAGATCGCAAGGGGTTCAGACACCAATTTACTACATCAGCCGCTCCCTCTTGGATGCGGAAGCAAGGTACTCCATAATGGAGAAGCTGGTTCTCACGTTTGTCCACACGTCTAGAAGATTGTGGCGGTATTTTCAAAGGCATCCAATCAACGTCTTAACGGACTACAGAATCAACGATGTACTTCGCAAACCAGAGTTATCGAAACAACTCGCAAAATAGGCAATTGAGCTCAGGGAACATACATTTATTACAAACCCAAACCCGGAATTAAAGGGCAATTACTCGCTAACTTCGCAGTGGAAATACCTGCCGACAAGGTTTAAGGTTGCCTTTCAGATGTGGCCTCTAATGATGATGGTTCTGGCATGAAGGCCTCATCGGCTGAGAAAAAAAAGAGTTCACGTACACAATCCGCCTGGACTTCAAAAGTACCAACAATGAAGCGGAATACGAAGCTTTGATGGCAGGCGGCAGAGAAAATGGTGGCCAGGCATGTGGAAGCCCACGTAGACCCGATGCTTGGTGCGGGACAAATCAATGGGACTTATGACGCATGAGACGAAACTATGATCCTCTACCCAGACCAAGCCAAGAAACTTATGCGCAGATTTGACTCCTGTACAATTGTGCACATCAGAAGTAGTGAGAACAAGCCTGCAGACGCCCTAAGCAAGCTGGCTTCTATGGTATTTGAGCATATGGGAAAGGAGGTTCATGTCGAAGTGCTAGATAAACCCTCATTCCCGGATCGGCAAGTGAACGTCATCCAAACAGGCAACGCGTCCTGGATGACACCAATCAAAGACAACTTAGCTTCCAGCAATCCTGCTTGAGAAAAAATCAGAGGCCCGTAGGCTTCAAAACAAAGCTCTTCATTATCAGCTGACTGACAGAATACTTTATCGCCGATCTTACATGAGGCCGTTACTCCGCTGCATTGACTCCGCAGTATTGACTCCGCAGATGCGTCTTTCCTTATCAGGGATATTCACGAAGGCATTTGCGGCTTGCATGCGGGGCTTAGAATGGTAGTCGCCAAGCTGATGAACGCGGGGTAGTACTAGTCGGGAAGGCACTTAGATGCTGTCGTAGAGCTCCGCAAATGCAACTCTTGTTAGAGCCATGCGACGAACACCATGCGTCCAAAAAAGGACCTGGTGCCCGTAACAGCAGCATGGCCATTTCAAAAATGGGCGATTGATGTTGTCGGACAATTCCTTACGGCACCAGGAAACATCAAGTTCCTGATTATAGCCATTGATTACTTTACCAAATGGGTCGAAGCAAAGGCTTTAGCAAAAATTGATGGGCCACACGTCAATCGATTCATTTGTGAGTTAATCATTTGCAGATTCGGCCTCCCACTGCAACTTGTGAGGGACAATGGCACACAGTTCGGGGACCAGCACTTGCAAGAATAGCTGGCACAGGTTGGTGTTCAAAAAATCTTTACATCTGTCGCGCACCCATAAGGCAACGACCAAGTCGAAAGAGCAAACCGAATTATTGTAGAGGGCAACAAAGCGCGAATCGGAAGCAAACAAACGGGTTGGGTCGATGAAGTCCCGCATGTTCTATGGGCTCATCGCACCCTAACTAAAACGAGCAACAAGGCAACCCCGTTTAGTCTCACGTATGGCTCCGAGGCCATCATAGTGGCTGGCAATGGGTAACCTATATAAGACACGATAAGACCTGTTAACTGAAAAATACACTATGTGATTTTTTACTTTTTTTTAAGTAATTAGAATTAAGAGGTAAAGATTACATTTCTCTTTTTTGGTACATAAAACATAAAAATGTGTTATAAACATGAGATATAAAGTAGTTAAATAAGTTGTGTTCATGTTTATAACTTGATTTGTTCACATCATCAGAGACCTGTTAAACCTATTAAGACACGATTTGCCAGCCCTACATCATACCCGCTGAAATCGGTTGCCCTTCTGCAAGAGTACTCATGGCAGACAAAGGAGCTAACGACATTGAACTCCGATTGAACCTAGACTTGCTTGAAGAATGACGCAAGATCGCCTCAATTAAAGAAGCAAAGTACAAGAAACAATTGGAATGTTACTACAAACAACGCGTTAAGCTGTGCAAGTTCAACGTTGGAGACTATGTTTTCCGCAAAAATGAAGCTTTCAACGCAAAACAGCAAGGAAAATCGGCTCCTAATTGGGAAGGACCATATAGAATACAACAAATCCTAATTGGGAAGAACCCGAAAGTACAACCACAAAAAAGATCAAAAGATTACAAGTAAAGTAAATTAATCGGAGCCTTCATAATCAAGCTTCTGCTCCTCATCATCATGGGTCGTACCAGACATGCCCATCCCAGCTGCCACATCAAATGTGACCTTACGCTCTCTCTCCAATCGTTTCGCTTCCTCCGCCTTCACTTGCTCTTTGGCTTCCGCACCCAGTTGGTCTGATTCTTCAATGAAGTAACGGAAAGCAGAGGCATGGTCTTCAAACTTGTTGCATTCATCCACCACGTCCAAAATGGGAAATTCAACTTGCTCAAACAAAGAAAGTTGCGTTTGAAGCTCATCTTCCCGGGGTTTTCCATAGTGTTCACCCTCAGTAATTTTCCACTGGTTGAGTGCGTGGTGGAACCCAGTGTCGAACACGTCTTCTTCTCAAGTAGCGCAGGCAGCGGCAACGATAGCAGCTATCTGGTCGCCCAGCTTTGACTCATTCTAGAAGCGCTTTACGAGCTACAGAATACACAAGTGTTAAAAAAATTCAAACAAAGGCATGGTACGCTAAGGGAAGATTAAAAAGACAACTTACCCCGAAAACACTCGCGGTCATTACCCATTTGGCTGACTACTACGCCTTTGCCTGGGCCGTATGGGCCACTTCAAGCAACGCCTTAGCGTTGTTAAACTCTAGCACAGCAGAAGCGCAAGCTTGATCTGCGGACGCCTTCTCAGCAAGGGGTTGCCCTTTCTCCTTCAACCAAGCTATCTTCTCGCCTTCAAGAATGGAGAAGCGTGACGTCACGCTCATAAGCTCCTTATCTTTAAGTTGGATCTCAGACCGTGTATCAGCGACCTTCGCGTCGTGAACCTCTAGAGCCTTTGCATGACCCTCGACAGTGGCAAGAATTCAGGACTTCTCATTTTTAGCATTTGTATCTGCTCTCGATCTTTAATCATGTCCGTGTTGGTGCGAGTGCGGGACTCAGACCACCTCTTCTGCGTTGCCGCATGATCAGCTTCCAACTTCTTCACCTTATCTTCAGCTTGATAGGCGCGACCCCGGTAACGGTCAATTTCACATTTCAATTTTTTTCCACCTCCCGGAGTCGCTTCCTTTCCTGCCCCAAGACCACCTTGAAACGCTCAAGTTCATCACCAATCATGACGCCTCAAAGAATCAAGGGAAGCCATAATCAGCGTCGAATTCACACATAGGTCCAAAGCCTGCTGCGGCCTATCTAAGCTATCCTGGAACTCCCTTTCCTTGGGAGGGATGGCAGTCGATACAAATTCCTTAGCCAACAAAGGGTTGGCAAAGTGGCCATTTTCCCGAATACTTCAGTGAGGGCGGAATATTTTATCGCCCTCGCTTCCATCGACGGGTTCTTCACAAAACCCCCCCTGCGGTGGAGGGTTTTCCACAAACATAAATCCGGAGGTTTCCTTCTCAACATGACAAGACGGCATCGCGCCCGTCTAGCCACCAACATTACCACCATAACTGGCACCATCCGTCGAAGTGGTTTCACCAAAAATCTTCTTACCTACCGCCTTGCCAGTAGCGGCAGCAGCTTTGGCCTATTCCAACGGCTTCTCTCTGCAGCCTACTTTTCCGAAGCCCTTTAGCAGCAGCTTCCTTCTCAGCCTGAAGCCTTGCAGCCTCAGCTTTGGCTTGTTTCTCCTTCCTCAAATGTTCTTCTTCCTCCCTCTATTCCTTCTCACCGTGCGCAAGCTTGTTAGCCATGCGCTTGCGGGCAATCTCCTCCTTAGACAGGGAAAGAGAAAGAGAAGTAGGAACAATCTTTGGGCCTGTCACTACAAAAGGAAAAGAACATCACTATAAGTAAATGTTGCGCATAAAAGGACATGCGAAAAGAAAAACACAAGTACCTGGTGTCTTCTTTACACTATTCTGCAACACGGGTTGGCGCTACGGAGGTGGCGTAATGTTGAAGGAGAACGTAGGACGTGGCTCATCCATCGTCTTTTCAGCACTAGGGGTGGGACCAGGTTTTTCAACCTTCCCACTACCACCTCCTGTCATCTTTTCCCCTTGCTCAGGAATCTGAACTTGGGTAGAAGACAACTACGCAATGCGCTGCGCTACGAATCCCTCACTGACATCCTGCTGCTCGGCAATCATCTTAATCTTCCTCTTCTTCTTTTGTGGCTCCTCAAGAGTCACCATCACGTCAGGAGCGGATGAAGAAATTTCATTCCGCTTATCTTTCTGCCCAAACAACGGGCCCTCACCTACTACATCCAAAGAGGCTCGGTCAAAAACCCTGATATAATCAACCCGACCATGAAGAAGCCTTGTGCTAGACCCCCCAAGCGTTGAATTCCAATGCCCTTAAGGCGCAGAGACCCTACAGGGACGCGTAGGATGAACCAAGTCATCAGATGACCCCGTTGACTATTCGTCATCAGAAATCCTCACGCATGGGATTCCCCCGGCGCAACAAATGACACAGGGTCAGGATTAATTGGGATCTCACCAGTAACACTGAAATGCGCCTGAGCGTTGACCAATCAGGAAAGTAGAATCTACCAATCATATCTGCCGCACGTGAAGGTCTATCAGCTGGTGGTGTTCTCCACTTGATGCGCACCTTGCCACACGGCAAAAAGGCATCCAACTTGGTAATACCTGCGCAAGACAGAAAAAACTCTTAGACATTTTCAAGTATTAACCAAATACACCCAACGCAAATGAATGTACATACCTTTTGGGCGCAGGGATGTCTCCTGCTCCGCAACTGGCTCATCCCAAGGTGCACTAGCATTGCCTCCTAGCAAGTATGCACATCAAATAGCGACGCGTTGCTGGTCAACTTCACAATCCACTCTTGCTCCTTATACCCTTCCATCACAACATGATCTGGCAGCCTCTGGCGCTCCCCAACAACTTTCCATGGCATGGCCACTGGAATAACTCCACGTTTGATGTAGAAGAACTTTTATTTCGAATCATACAAGGAATTGGGTGCATCAGTACCTATAGGTTGCACTTTGGAGCGAAGATCAAAATTGAACCAGGATTGGGATTGGACCAAAACATAAAAAACATTGAACATTTCAAAACTGGGTTCAATGTCCATGGCTCTGTAACAGGCTTCAAAATGGACCAGCCTTAACATTCCAAACTCACTGAGCTGGGTAATGTGAATGTCGTACTTCACCAGATTGTCCACCTAAAACCTAGTCGACAGCAGCCGGAAACCACAAAGGATAAAGTGGGTACTGTACATTGTTATCTTACCAGGTGGGTTGGTCAGGGCCGTCATCCCTACCTACAGCAGCTCCACCTCCCAGGAAGCATCAAGTTCCATGTTCTTGGAAAACTCCTCAAATCCTTTCCTGGACCACTTTACAATGGTATTATGCATCATCTTCGCAGGTGGTTTTGTCTTCTCAACCACATCAACAGGTGTTGAGGAGGTTTCAGACATAGATATGCAATAAAATAGGTTTTTGTGTCGTCAGAAACTGGAAATCTCGCTGGAGAAGATGAATGATCGTCAGAGGGAAAGAAAAGTTTAGAGAAAAATTGAGAATTTGTTGAAAGTGTGAGGATAGAAGAAGGGGTGAAATCCCTATATATACACATCACAATTAATGCGATGAGAAAGTTGGAGAAAAACGTGTCTGACGGTTCAGACTGTGGCCCAGTGGAAATGCGCCATGTGTCCCACTCTCTCTGTTTGTCAGTTCCACTTGCGCGCGTGGGCCTCACGCACCTGACACAAGGTGAAATTTTCATCTACAGCTATCACCTATCATTATCACAGACATCCTCTCTGCCGTATAATAACACACCTGCCCTCTGCGTGACCCCTCGGTCTCGACAAACTCCTCCTCGAAGACACACAAAATTTAATGCAACTTTTTCAAGTTCTGATACATTCACTTTCAGGAGGAGGATCAGGTATTTTTCATATAAAGGAAACAACAAATTTGCGAACGCCAATGCAAGATGATGTAGTTTTATTTATAAAGTGTTTTCAAGTTTGCTTTTTATCCCTTTTTCTTTATTTATTTTAGTGTAACTTTTAATTAAGTCTTTTTTTTTATTTTAATGCAATTCTAAGTTTTATGTACTATTTCTAATTTTATTTTAATATAATGTAGTTCTGTTTAAAAAGTTATACAACTGATAAATAAAAATATATTTAAATTAATAATGGAAAAATAATTGTAAAATGATTGAAGTGTAGTTAACCAACAACACCTTAGGTATTGCTCATCACCTACGTAGTAATATTTTTTTGACGATTATTGGACTCTAGTTATTCCACAGCACATATCTTAGCTACACATAGGTTTGGAGATGTTGATTACAAGTTTTCAGATGACATGATTATCATTCTAAAAAAATATGTTATTAGTGCATTTTTTTAAAATTAAATTTTAACATATAAATTAGCCATTTTTAACTACAGGAGCAATATCCATAGAATAAGTTAGAGTTTATTTTGATACTAGAATTTTACGCCGTCGCGCGTTGCCGCGACAGGCTAGCGTTTACGATTATGTTACACGAACTACGATACCTATTTTTATATGTTTGTTACATGTGATATTTATTAAAACTCTTGAACATAATCAAGCAACATCTTCATATAGTCTTCAGATCTTTTCATATCATCACAAATAAGACCACCAAGCATCCACCTATTTTTATTTGTTTCTTACGTACGGTGACATTTCAACCTTCACCCTCTAATCTTATTTTTATACAGTTATTCAATCATTGCTCCCTCTTGCTAAGTTAAATTATTTTTCTACACCTTCTTTGCATTACCACACCCATACCCAAACACAGCACCACCACAACCACTACGCAAATACGACACCACCTAACCCCCACCTCGACATCACCACCACCGAACCTCCACAACCAGAGATCCGACATGCAGCCACCACAATCGGAGGGTTTGAATGAGACTATGCAGTTTTTAAAGATTAAGTTTCAAGTATTCGAAAGAAAAACGCAATCGGAGAAACCGCCGTTTACGTAAGCGATGAAACCGCCGATCTAAAGTAAAGAGAATCGTTAGTGATGATGGCCGTAACGGTGATGGTGACGGCGGTGGGGAAAGCTTCTGCTCGCACATGTTTCTCTCTGTCTACGGTGGTTTGGTGGTTACGGCCGCCTGCCTCCTGCGCGGCGTGGTTCAGCAGAGGGCGACACTGGTTGGTTTGTGCGGTGGCGGCGGATGATGTTGGGTGATGTGGTGTGAAGTTGATGCTGGTTGTTGTTGACGAAGGAGGGTTGTTTTATATGGGGTGATGATGAAGCTTGTTGTCTGGATTTTGTACCCGAAGTCCAAAGTAAGCCACGGTAAAGCTGACCTGCAGCTGTAGGTAAAATACACCTACTAACCTGTTACTGTAGCGAAGAAGGTGAGGTAGCAAAAAAGACAAAGTAAAAGTTATTGTAGACAAGCTCAACCTTAAATGTTATATATAATAACTAGGGGTATAACCCAGGCGCCGCGATGCGGCGCTTCAAGCTGAATATAAAATTTAATCTTCTAACGAATAGAGATGCCTTCTTGATTGACTACTAAAGATACGCCTAAACTTCCACTCGATGCATGTAGATGGACTAATAAGTCTTGTGAAGTAGAGATTCAGTGTACCTATAACATTAAAAACAAATCATTTAAGCACATTTACAACCTTCCAACCTCATCTGCTACACTGCTGAATAGGGAATATGACAAGACAGGATCCTTTTGCTTTGCACACCACTCACAAAATTCCTTGAAACAACATACAAAGAATATATACAACAGAACGATGCAAAGGTGGTTTCATGTCGCCGTTGGTAACGACTTAATTTAGCATCTAGGAAAAGATCATGCTATTTAGTTGATCAGCTAGTTCAGTGACGATCAAATTTATATGACAATGATGCATTTATATCATATTTAAATCGAAAGCATATTCCAAATATATATACAAACTTCTTAAATCAAAGCTAAGTTAGATAACAGGTAAAGCCATTTTTGTGGATCCAGTGTTACAAAACGCGTCGATCCGATATTTTGTCGCGACAATAAACAGGTAATCAAAATGTTTAAAGAATAAGTGTCACTCGGTTATATTATCATGTTCAGTTACAACAAATTAACATGTTGCAAACTATGTGTTGATGGGTTGACGGTTACCTACGCTGTAAGCTGCTGAAATGGATCGACATGTCGAACGGGTCACCCCTCTCAAATCTGTAATAAAATTTTTGTTCCCTGTGATTTGGAAAACAATAATTGGTAAAACAGTATTAAAGTCAGTTAGTGATGGAGTTTGACCATTAAGATTGAGTTCCATTTAGCAAAAGAATTACTAAGTAGCAAATCAGTAATAAGCAATTTATTAAACACTTTATGAAGCAAGACATTACCTTGTAAAACAGAATTTGTAATTAATTTCAACTTCATGATTTACAACTATGCTACCATAGTAGTTCAATAGCAACGGTTACCCATCTGACTTTTACCTACAAAACACAAAACACAACTATAGGAAAAAAGTGGAGCATCACAATAGCAATAATAATAATAATGATGAAAGGGTTTCTGGAAAAGAGAAAAGAAATAGGTTAAAAGTAAAGTAGAGGAATGTGAAAGGAGACAGTGTTGAAGGAAGATGTGTAGGTGTGTAATGATAGAGATGCCCTCATAACAAAAACAAACTACAGAGTTGCCACAATACTATTCAATATTGGTTGAGCTTTACATATATAAATATTTAGCATACCATATCATGCCAAGAAAATGTTATAGTAAGTTAAATAATATAGTCACCGGCAGGAAGGTAGGACATTATTCACATGAAAAAATTAGAAAATTATGCGACAGATATTAGAGGAGTAAAATCACGCTAACCTCCATAGGTTTCCCCAAAACTAAAAGAAGGCAAATAACATAAATTATAGTAGTAAAATCACCATAATCTCAATAGCTTTCTTTTGTGCAAAAGTGTGGTGAAAACATAGGTAATTCGTGAACAGTAGGGATGATTTCTGTCGATAATGACAAGTGTTGACTGTTGACAACTAAAAAGAAGGAAAAATCCATGAAGCATGTACAGCTTGGCTTCACAGTGAAACTATAGGTCACATACTACTAATCAAATGTTTTTATTTAAAAAAACACTTTGATCTGTGCATTATTCAAACACATACCGAGTTAGTTGTCTCCTTCAGCCCGCTTTTCTCCATCTATCTAAAAAAGCGCAATTTATAATAATAATTGCAACAAAAGAAAGCTGGAAGCAGACAAGAATACACTTACACTTTCTCATTATGGACTTTCAAGATATGTGCGAAAGGTATGGTGAGAAGTTGTCTGGAATTCTAGTCCGAACAGTCGCCGCCACCTCGTCAAAGCTGTAGATAAGTTCAATTCCCTTATAAACATAACAATTATGATGTTAAACCAACCCAACATGTTACCATTCAATTCCGTAACAAATATGTTAATTCAAAATTCAACCAATATGCCAAGAAGCAAAACAAAACACACCTCTAATTATCTATCAACTTCTGTCCTATGAATATTCTTCAGACCGCCATAAAATTGAGATAGCAAGATAAATGACTAAAGAGTAGCCTGCAAAAGTCAAATTTAAAATCAACTAAATTAGGATGATCAATATTAATAGGAATGTCATGTTAAGAGAAACCATGGAGTCTTTGAATATGAGGTTATCTTCGACATTATCGACATAATAGATCTATGATCAGAAACCAATGATCATTACACATATAACCCGGCCTAAATAATCAAATTGATGAAAACGTGATCGAAAGAAAAGAGGAAATTAATCGACCTCTTTATTGATGTTGACGAATTCAAGGGTTGAATTTCCGACCTCTTATGTTAGGGTTTTTCAAAGACTCTCCTCCTTAGCTGTAAGAGTTCGTCTGCTTTGATTATTGCCGTGGCTTTTGCTTCTTCGGTTACGGTTTCTGTTAAGGATAATAGCCTAATTGAAGTGTGCACACCCCTATAATGTTGACAGCGCTCTCATACTCGATTAGAAAACCATTCCAATTACCCATTTGGTACCTATTATTCGTTACCCCTAGCGCTCCCCTACTAAATGCCTAACCAATGGTGCAAACCACCAACACAAGCACTCTAAAAACAAAAAACCCAAGTTCAAGAAATGACTATCAACAACCACATTGCAGCGATTGAACCGACCACGAAGGCAAATAATGAACAAACAGCACAATTGTATCTATTTTCCCAACATGGTCTGACATAAGAATAAAAATTAACAGAAGACATACCTGCATCCAATACTGTTGTTGCAGAGAAAACTGGGGAAGAAAAACAACAAAGAAAACTGATATTAGCTCTAAAGAAACATCACAAAGTCAACGAAGCCTTTGAGGCATTTGGTCGAACAACTGGCGGGCCAAAAAAACGAAGCCTCTCAAACATCAAATCTGAAGCTAAGACTCGTTTGAACAAACAGCAAAACAGATGTATACACCACGCAAGGAAGAAGACGCTGGATATAGGGCAACAAACATTACCTGGAATAAAAGTATGGCAGACGTGAAGAGCAAACAGGTTGAGATCTTGTAGGCAGGAAGGCTTAAATCTTGCAGGTAAGGAGCCTAGATTACCCTGAGAGAAGGCAATGGTCTTTGGCCACCGCCACTGAAACAACCATTCCCATCTGAAAAGAAGCTATGAAGAAGGATGTGGCTTAAGGAATCATGTTTTGCAGAAAGCAAAGGAGGTGGCTAGATGGTGGGTTTTTATGATTAAATGACGGTGATGCAAATACAGATACACGCGGCAACATTATAAGACACGCGGCATAAGCATCTTAACAACAAAAAAGGCAGCAGGTAAATAGCCACGTGCAAAAGAGGGGGAAAAAGAACACCAAAAATTCCCTAGCTGGATTCGAACCCGAAACGTTAAGGACATTTAATATATACCAAACCACCACACCAGCAAACAATTTTGAAAATCAATTCAACAAAAATGTTTTTATAAACTCACTAAAATTAAAAAAAAATCACTATTCAAATCCTAAGGGTTATTAATATAGTATAATTAGCATATAGCTTAATTCGTTTAACAATTTAATTAGTTAACTTTTTTTAACGACCAACGAAAGCCCGATCATCTGGGTAAACGAAATGGATAAAGCCTACCCACGCCCGCGAACGCTGACGGTGTAGGCGACCCTGCCCGCGACCATTCCAGAGGAAACCCACCGCCAAGTGCGCACTGTGGTAAAACCCCTAGCTCAACGCAAAATATTTTTTCTCCGGACGAGACTCCAACCCTTAACCTCTATATTGAAAGGTCATGGGGCTGCTAATTAATTGTTAAAACTGAAATATGTATTAGTCAGGGGCTATTTGGTAGCCTATTAAGGATTCCATTAAAAGTCTACTTTGAATTAGTGAGCATTAATTGTGTTTGGTTTACTGATAGAACACCTATGACTTAGTAAGGGGTTGTTTGGTTGATTAAGTGATGAATGGTTAAGATGTCTGAATAGTTAAGAGGTCTAAATGGTTAAGTGCTGGATCATTAAGTTGGACCTCTTAATGGTTAGTTTTCTTGTTTCACATTGGTAGGAGAGTCACATTAAGGTTCAGCCTAGTTCAGTGCTTAATGGTTCAGCAACATCCCAAATCTTAATGGTTCAGCCTTAACCTTTCTATTCAGAAGTTGAAACAAACACACTGAATGCTGAATCATTCAGCACTGAATGATTCAGAGCCTCATTAAGAGGCTTACCAAACATCCCTTAAGTAAGCCTCTTACCTATTAAGTTTCAAAAAGTTGCTAAATGAAATGTTTACCGCTTTATCAGTTCCCCTATCTTTATAACCCTCCATTGGCCGCTCAAGCATCACCTCCTCGACCCACCACCACCACCTCCTTTGTGACAACCGTTACCCTCGTCTTAAATTTAATTGTCAATAATAGTCCTTCAAATATTTCCATTATAGTCCCTGTGAGTTTCGTTATTTTCAAATTTAATTTTAGAGCGAACTAAAAAAAAATCGTTTATATTTATGGATCGGATATGAGTTTTAATCAAACGTGTATGTTGAAACGTCATCCGGAATGGATAGCATAAAAATGTCAAGTTTTATAAAAGTTAGAGTTTTAAAAAGTTAAATATAGTTAACTTGGTTAAGTTTTTATAAAAGAAAAACTAATTTAGTTATACAATAAACTAACCTAGTTAGAACTATAGGGACCTATATTGCCAATAATCAAAAGATTCAAAAAAATCAGATTTGTTGCCTCTTGTCCACGTATTTCCGGCGTGTATGATTCCGGCCGCCGGAATTATTTCCGGCCACTTCGACGTCGCCATTTAATACTTTTTAACACTCCGTTTTGTACCGGTTACATTTCTCCATCAACTAGTAACCGATTCCAACTTTTAATCGTAACAGTAACGCTTCTTTTATGGAGTTTTAATCGGGTGTTAATGTTGTAACCGTCGCTTCTTTATCTTGCTTAAACGTTCAGATTTTCCTAAATATATTATAAATTGACCATTGCAATACATGAACCATCTTTGCCACGACATAAACCCACTTCAAAATAGTCCAAATCACGACCAGAAACGTTGCAGCCGGCTCTCAAATTTTCGGACATTTATATTTGATTCGGGTTCTTAAACGACTTTGTAAGTTGATTATTATCATGCCGTTTTATTCTCCATCCAATTCCGATTAAAAGCCCCTTATTACAGACCTGTATTTGTGTCTGTATCGGGTAATTCAAATTTAGGACTAGGGTTAGGGTTCATAGGTATGATTTGGGGAAGATGATGAGCTTTAACAATTGTTTAAAAAAATATTTAGTGTAAACGTTTCAACAAAAACATAAGATGGACTAGTGGTTGAGGCTGTTGTGTTATACAGGAAGGGTCATGGGTATCAGCACATAAATATTTTCGTTTTTTTGGTTTTGTTTTATATTTTTTATATTTAGATTATATAATAATCATTTATAATTCATATAAATGTAGAATATTCATAATAAATTTATTTTTACTCCAAAAATTATAAAAATTTAGGAGTAGCATCTTGACACCATAAATAAAATTATCACATAAAAGTTTTCTGGAAAATAAATTATTTTCATATTTTTATTAATTTAAATAGATTTAATCATTAATAATTGATTAAAAATTCATTTTTAAAGATTTAAATCCCAAATTTTCTGGAAAATTATTTTTAAGGATCATGAACCTAAATAAAAATTATTGGTTCAGAAAAAATTTATTTTTATTAATTTTCCTATTTTTAGCATTTAAACATGATTTAAACTCATTAAATTTATTTTAAATACAAATAAATGGAGAAAAATTTTGGAAAAATTATTTTCACTATTATACATCAGAAAATAATCATTTTTCATAAAAATATCATTTTTGGATCATATCTTGCATTTTTAGTTTATATTTAATTAGATATAATAAACTATTTAGTTAAATATAAATTATTAAAATCTATTCTAGGGATATTTTTTTTCTATAAAATAGAAAATGTTCCTACTTGTGGAAACGTAGTATTAAACTTCTTTAGTCAGCTATTCAATTATGAATCATAATATATGTTATTTAAAAATTATTATTACATTCGAGTTATCATAAAAACTTCATCTTCCATACACAAGTCTAGCAAACCATAATGCCTTAGACCCTAGATACTTTAGACTTTTAGACATTTCCTTATATTCTATTACGTTATAGGTTGAATTCCTTGGAATTCCCATTACTTAGCTCACGACCAATTAAGTTGGATTTTGATCGCTTTCGCAAACTGTGAGTATATCTTTCCCCTTTTTCATGTTTTACTATTTTGGGGTGATTCATGTACCATTATTACTATTAAACTATGTATACTTTGAAACATAATGTGCCTTATGTGATGCTTATGTGATTTGTGTGAATTGAAACGTAATCAAAATCATTAACCATGGGCCGAGCATAACAATGAGTAGTACTACGATTTATATCCCTTGTGTGATTATGGTTTCATTTGATCCTTGGTCATTGTTATGTGAAACTTGAAACTTTTGGGGTGATACTTGATACTTGAAACTATTAGGGTTGGTTTTGATGCACTCATTCTACTAATTACATATTAGCAAACAGCATGGCACAAATATTACAACGATTCTTGAACTAAAACAGGGTATGCTCACCAATACATTATATGTGTTGACAAAATTATTTTGTACATGTTTCAGGTTGATTTTGAGACGCTTCTTTTAAGCTTTTGGATTTAATATATGTTTTTGATTTTATTGTATTTTTAGATAGACTTGACACTTTAGTATTATGGTATTTTTTCCTTTCAATGTAATAAACTATTTAATTCAATGTATTCAAATTTACACTTTAGTACCATGAGCTATTGAACAATCGTCACTACGTGACACCTCGATGTTTCAGCCATCGGTTGGGGTGTTACATCCTTCACCTCCAACTAGTTAGGCCGATCCAAGTCATGCCTCTTACAGGTTCAGGGTATCTTACCCAATCAAACCTCTTAAATTGAATAGTTCTAACACCTATTGATGCAGAGGTTATCAAATAGCCCACCAGTTTCTTTATTTATGTACGTAAACAAAAATGATATTTAAAACTAAGTGGGTGTTTGGGATTGCGTTTTGAATATGATTTTTAGATTATTGCGTTATGAAAACACAGATAATCAGTTTTTAGTGTTTGGGTTTGCGTTTTGAAAACGTAGATAATCAGTTTTTTAGGCTACCAAAACGCAATAATCTAAAAGCAGCTCCACCCCTGCTTTTCGAAAACGCATAATCTGTTTTGAATAATCAATCCCAAACACCCCCTAAGTTTTATGCAAAACAAATTATCGATTGGACTCGTAATATAAATACATAAAAAAATGATATGAACAAAATTGCGAGTATGGATTTCTTAAATATTATAAATTATCAAATAAAAATAAAATAATGTGTTAAATGAAAATTGATCAAAAAATAAAATAAGGGTAATTTTGTGAGATGGAAGAGACAAAACTTAGGGTGGAGGGGGCATCCTAGGGTAGGGCTGTGCGGGTTTGAACTCGCACACCTACGCAACCGCCACCCATTCGGGTAGGGCTAGCGGATAGGAGAAGCAGCTTGAAGAGTTGGTGTTGTGGTTGTTTGTTTCAATAAACAGGTGTTGTTTCAACAGTTTCGTTCAAACAGATGTAGGATATAAAGAATAAAATTAGCGTTTACGAATGTCTGTTTATTAAACACCAAATCAAGAAGTCAATTATTTGTTGCAAAAATAGCCAATTTACTAATGCAACTGAACTCACCTGGTGACCAGATGATTGTCAAGATATGTTAAATAGAACAAATATTGAAAAGAAACATACAATGTTGACACAACAAATGTTACAAAGGGATCTTAAATTCAATAAACAACATAAAAAATTAAACTTCAAAAAATCAAAAAGAAATGACAAAGTTAGTTATTTAAACGTTTTGAAGAACTTCTTTGTAAACCACATTAGTGGTGACTGAACAAACTTTTTTTTTCTCTATCACAAATCAAAATCTTAAAACCCTTCCTACTTTTGACCATGGAAACAGCAACATAGAGCTGGCCATGACTGAAAACAGGACGTGAAAGATACAAACCAACACGTTCAAGCGACTGTCCTTGACATTTATTTATTTTCATTGCAAAGCACAGAGAAATTGAAAACTGCCTTCGAGCAATTTCGACATGTATTTTTTTATCAGCAGGTATAATCTTCAATCTAGAAATCAAGGTATTATAACCAAAATTACTACCTATGATAATTTTTGCTTCAATGACAGATTTTCCAAGTTTCGTCACCTGTAGGCGTGTTCCATTACACAATCCATTTGCCAGGTCAATGTTTCTAAGTAACATCACTAGAGCTCTGACTTTCAATACTAATTTATGGTTCGGTAAGCAAGATAAATGAAAACTGTTTAGCACATCAAGAGAAAACAATGTTGTATAAATATCTGATTCTTCTTCACATTCACATAAGCTATCTGAACTAAGATAAATCTTTTCCTCACCAGGAAGACTTTTTAACAACTCTTCATTTATTGAGTCAACAACATCATTTGTTGGAGCAAGAATGGCACATTGTTGGAAATAATTTGACTCCCATTATAACTTATTCATATCTGGATATGTGAAGGAAATCAAAGAAGAAATAGGATTCACTTGATCATGAATTAGTAATGTCACAACCCGACCGGAGGGGCCTGGACGAAATCACAGATTGATACAACATTCACGTAATGCGAACAAACAACGGAAGCAGTATAAAAATAACTATCTTTTATTATATAATTTATATAATTTGTTTACATAATACATTTTCATTAAAGTATATATATTCTCCAATAAGACTGGTTTGAGTGGTTTCTATGGTTTCTCGTTCGTCTTCTTGTTCGTCCGCTGGTTGTGACTCCAAATTGCAATCACGCACTCTTCAAATCTCTAGAGCCGGTACCTGAACACATGCATAAAATGGTTAAGTCAATAATAATGTTGGTGAGTTCGTGTGTTTGGTTACATAGGCGCCAATAAGTAGTTTATCAAACCAAGTTTCAGTTTTATCATTTAAAAAAACAAGTTTATGAGTTCTTACAACTCAAGTCGTGGTTATGGTGTTACAATTATACAAGCTGGCCACTCAACACTTAGCACCTAGCGTCATGCCTAACCATGCCTAGATGTAACAACAAACCTATGCCCATTATTGTCATAACTTCTCAACCTATGCCCCGCCACATAGGTTCCCCATGGCAAAATATATGCCGCAACGACCCGTCGGTCCCAGTGGGGGTTTCCGGATCAGGTCGTACCACTGTGCGTGGGGATTCCCCAAGTACTACTACCCATATATTAAGTCGGCTCACCTAGAGTTAATGAGTGTCTGGTTCGGTATGGATAACAAGCAAGCAAGTAATCACACTCTGTATAACTAACACCTATAATAAACAATACAATTGGAAGCATGCGTCACCCCAAAAGAGTTTTAAATTAAAAAGAGGGGAGTTCATGAAACTCACCTAGTTACATAGCTCAAAATATAAAAATCGGATGCTCGGTATCGTATACCGACACTCTCCTGGTTGGGCCTTATGTCAGCACACATGTTTTTATTATTAGTCTTGGTTTTACTTGTAATGTATATGCGTGGAGACGAGCTCGAGTGTATGGTTTCTGTTATTACTGTTCCACATTCTTTGTTGTTTCAAACTTGGTATCTATGTAGTATTATACTCATCTATTGTTTCTTCTCATTTTACAATGGCTTATATTATTTATCTTTCCTTTCATCTTTTCCGTCCAAAGTCCATGACTAGAGGTCGAGTCTAACACTTTGGTATCATAGTCCATTGTCTCGTAGGTTTGTGGTTCTAATTAGTATTAAATGTTGAGTTTCTATCTTTATGTTCTAATTCCAAGTATTCATTCAAGTTGTAGGGGTCTATGTCTTATTACTTCATTCCGAGTCTAAGGTGTCGAGGTCCACAACTCAATCCATAAGTTAACGTCCGCTCCCATCTTATGTCCTAGTCTTGTGCTCCAATGTTCAAGGAGTCGAGTCATATCTCTTCCAATATCAAGTTCAATGTCCGAGCTACTAGTAATAATGTTTCTAAATCTCTAAGTGTTTTAAATTCGTGTTCGTATTCATGTGTCAAGTCCAAAAGTATCCGAATTCATGGTTATGCTAACACATATATGTATTCGCCTTTATGTTCGGTTTGTCACAATGCTCGTCAAGTCCCACACACAATACGCATTATATATACTAAAATAATTATCAAGGTTCGAGTTTGGTTTATACCTCACGCTTAGGTCGGTTCGGGTTGACTAGTATTCAAATTGTCCAGTTGACCAGGTTGACCGATGGTTGGCTGCCACTTTTGACCAGTTTGTCAGACTCCTTCCTTGACCCGAACCCTGCACCAATAACCAACCGTCACCCGTCATCAGTCACCACCACCGTCGCTCGCCGTCGGACCACCCACCATAATAAACTCCATCATACAAACTACCGTCTTCCTAGCTATGTTATTTCAAGAAATGAGATGTTGGGGGGTTTACCTTTGAGAGCACATCTGGCCCGATTGGAACCCACCACGCGAACCACCACCGTTTCTGTTCTCTGTAAATGGAATTGGGTGGCCGGAGGCCACGACCTTCTTCTCCATCGATCCACACCACCAGCCATCTCCACTGATACCAAACCAGATGCGTCGGCCAGTCATAGACCAGGGCCGGCGCCTCTATTCGTGACTCTCTCTCTCTCTCCTTTGTTTCTCTCTCTACAACTCCCACCGTCTTTCTCTCTCTCAAGGTCTGATAAGTTGAAGAAATGGTGGGTTTTTTGTTTGGTTGTGGGGTGGTCGGAGCTCTGCCACGGTGGAGGAGTCCACCGTCTCCTTTCTCTCTTTAGCTTCCTTCCTTTCTCTTTTCCTTTTCTCAGTAAGTGTGTGTTTGTGTGGTTTAATAGAGAGTGTACAGATTTTTTGTGTGTGTGTGTGTTGGATTATAAAAGGAGTAGGTGAGGTGGTGTGTGGTGTTGTTATTATAACTAGTAGGTTTGCTCGCGCGCTTCGCGGCGCGCTCTCGGCATAACAATCAAGATATGTGTAGCGCGCTCTCGGCATAACAATCAACATATGTGTCCAACCATTGCACCGCCAATCCTTATGTTGTTTTCACCCAAAACCATATTATGTGTACAGAGCAACTTTACATGATAAATGTTCGGCCTGAAACGAATGCATGATATAACATGTCCTTTGCGTTTTTATCAAAAAATAGACCTAAAAACGTCGAACTTGCCAAATTTACCTTAGCATAAAGTCATCATTGTATAAAAGATACAAAAACGATATATATTATAAAATCCGTGCGCGCATCTAAACCTAAATGTTTCGCCAAAAACAAGTAGCACATATAAGATGGAAAAACCAATAATTCTCAAATATCAGATGTGGACATCACCGAAAAGACGAAAAGAATATATGCGCAATTAGAATATCAAATAACTATTTGTTGAGTTAAATGTTCCTCATTTCACATGTATCAGTTATTCTGCCTTTGCATCTGAAGCTCATATTACCAGCTAATCCCAGCTGTTTGCAAGATCAAACCATACAATTAAAAGATCCATAACACAGTCGACACTTCCCAACCTAATGAAACACTCAGAAGCTTCTAATCTGTACAATAAAGAACATAACAGCTTCGAGTAAATGAGCATCTAAAAAAAGCATGTATTTTGTGTTAGGGTCTGAGTTCTGATTGTTTTGATTGTTTAACTAAGTATGAGATGAATGGAATGAAATATAAATGGAAGGTGCAGCGGAATAAACTATAAATCAAAACATGGAGAATAATTGTTTTTAATCGAAAGCTTTCATTAATTGAAAGATTACAATTTTACAAGTAAACTCCCCCTCATAGAAGTGGCAATGTGTATGTAGTTGATATGTTGAAAGATAATCCTGTGCCAAATGTCTGTTTGTTTTCTACTGCCTCAGGAAAAGAAACAGAACTTTGGCATAGGAGGTTAGGTCATACTAACTTTCAAACTATCAACTCACTCTCCCATGAGAACCTTGTAAGAGGTCTTCCACCAAAAATCTTCAAATGTGATGAACACCGCATCTCTTGTTTAAAAGGAAAGCAACATAAAGTGTCATACAAATCCACCAATGAGTCCAAAACTAGTCAATGTCTTCAAATGTTGCACATATACTTGTTTGGCCCAGTAAGAATCATGAGCTTATCTAAGAGAAGATATTGTCTTGTTATAGTTGATGATTTTTCTAGGTTTACATGGACTTACTTTTTACACTCTAAGGATGAGACTGCAGGTATCTTGAAGGACTTTGTAATCAAAGTTGAAAAGCAATATGACCTGCCAGTGAAAATCATCAGGAGTGACAATGGAACAGAGTTTAGGAACAAAGAGTTGGATGTCTTCTGTGTGTCAAAAGGAATTGTGAGGCAGTATAGCATTCCAAGAACACCTGAACAAAATGGGGTGGTTGAAAGGAAAAACAGAACTCTTATAGAGGCTGCAAGAACAATGCTGGCAGATTCAGGTTTACCACTGTCCTTTTGGGCAGAAGCTGTAAACACTGCTTGCTATGTTCAAAACAGAGTTTTGATCAACCCCAGACATCAAAAGACTGCTTATGAAATCCTATTTAATGTTAAACCTCTGATTTCATTTTACCACTGTCCTTTGGCTGCCCATGCTTTATTTTAAATCTTAAAGATTCAATGCTAGAGTGCTGACAAGACAACAGTCCTCAAACATTTGTCTTTTTGCAGGATTTCTATTCCTCATTCAACCTGTCAAGTACCAAGAGGCACTAAAAGACAATAGTTGGGTTGAAGCCATGCAAGAAGAACTCCTTCAGTTTAAAAGACAACAAGTATGGGAACTTGTACCATTGCCAAAGGATGTTTATCCTATAGGCACAAAATAGGTCTTCAAAAATAAAATTGATGAAAGGGGTATTGTTGTCAAGAACAAAGCTAGGCTAGTGGTTCAAGGGTTCAGACAAGAAAAAGGAATTGACTATGATGAAACTTTTGCTCCTGTAGCAAGATTAGAAGCCATCATACTTTTCTTGGCCTTTGCTGTCAACCACAACATCATGGTGTATCAAATGGATATCAAATGTGCATTCCTTTATGGAAAGAATCAGGAAGAGGTATATGTATGCCAACCACCTGGATTTGAAGACACATTCCATCCAGATCATGTCTACAAGCTTAATAAAGCCTTGTATGGCCTGAAACAAGCACCTAGAGCCTGGTATGAAACTCTCTCAACTTTCCTTCTAAAAATTGGTTTTACAAGAGGTAAAATTGACAAAACTCTATTTTTAAAATGGAAGGGAAAACACTTACTGATTGTACAAATATATGTGGATGATATTATTTTTGGATCCACATGTAACAATATGTGTGAGGAGTTTAGAAAACTCATGATAGCTGAGTTTGAAATGAGTGCCATGGGTGAACTTCAGTGCTTTCTTGGACTACAAGTCAAGCAACTACAAAATGGTACATTCATACATCAAAACAAGTATGTTCAAAACTTGTTGAAAGGATTTGATATGAATGACAGCAAACCATGTAGTACACCCATGAGTACAAACAAAGCACTCATTGATGAAAGAGATGACCTAGTAGATCAAACACAGTATAGATGCATGATTGGATCTTTATTGTATCTAACTGCATCAAGGCCAGGCATCATGTTTGCCACCTGTGTTTGTGCATGATCTCAGGCATCACCTAGAAAGTCTAACCTTATAGCTGTGAAAAGGATATTCAGATACCTCAAAGGTGCTCCCACGCTTGGTATCTGGTATCCTGCTAATGGGAATATTGAGCTTTCAGGTTTTTCAGATAGTGACCTTGCTGGATGTCACACCACAAGGAAGTCCATATCAGGAGGCTGCCAATTCCTAGGGAATGCTCTCATTTCCTGGCAAAGCAAAAAACAGGAAGTTGTTTTAACATCTACAGCAAAAGCAGAATACATTGCTGCTGCAAGTTGTACAGCTCAACTCATGTGGCTTCGAAATCACTTACTGGATTTTGGTGTGACTGCCTTAAAGACTCCACTCATGATGGACAGTTAGGCAGTTGAAAACATCATCAAAAATCCAGTTTCTCATTCCACCACAAAGCACATTGACATCAGACATCACTTTGTGCGAGACAGCTATGAAAAGGGATTGATTTCTTTGCACCATGTTCCAACAGAAGATCAGCTTGCAGATGTGCTTACAAAAGCCTTGGATACATCCACATTTGAAGGTTTGATCTCTAGAATTGGTATGTTAAATATGGATTAAAATATCCATAATGGTAGCAAATTTTTTCAAAAATCCCTAAAATAGCCATGGTTGAAAAATCTGATCAGATGTTCCAAAAACTCTGTTTAGATAAAACAACCACTGTTGAAAAATTTGAACAGCTGATTCACACATCCGATCAAAGAAAACAACTGTCTATCAAACATCTGATGACTAAAGTCAAACAGATGTTCCACCCATTGGTTGAAAAATCTGAACATTTGTTTCAAAAACTATGTTCAGGTAAAACAACTGTCTTCAAAACATCTGTTGACTACAGTCATCAAATGTTCCATCAAAAGTTGAAAAATCTGTTCAAACAACTGATCAGATAAAACAACTGTTTTCAAAACATCTGTTGACTATAGTCATCAGATGTTCCATCAAAAGTTGAAAAATCTGTTTCAAACATCTGATCAGATAAAACAACTGGTTTCCAAACATCTGTTTGACTAAAGTCAATCAGATGTTACAAACCACTGTCATCAATGGACGTCCATCAGATGTTTGCCATGACTGTTCTAAAAACAGACTTTTGGCCACATCAGCGGTTACTTTTTCAAGACCCTATATAAACCCCTGTTTTACCCTAATAGAGCTTTCACCATCTCTTCGTCTTCAATCTTCTAAAAACCGCCAACCGTCAATCATTCAAATCATTCGTCGTCTGCATTACCCTAATTCCATTACAATGGAACTCGAGTTTAAATCCCCACACAATTATAAGCCATATCTTGCAAAAACATATGACAATAGTCAGTTCCACACCATCATCGATCTCCTAAACGGTTGCAAATACAAAAATGCCCTAACCTCTGATGCACTCATTTATGAGGATACACTGCAAGCCTTTTGGCTAAAAGCAGAAGTAGTATACACAGAGAAAAAGCCAACCTCAATCACTTCACTCATTAGTAAAACCAAAGTCACCATTACCCCACAAACCATTTCCACTTCCTTCTCATTGAATGATCTTACAGGTAGTGAATCCTTTCCTAAAAATGAACTTCACATGGAGTTCCAAGAGAGAGGCTATGAAGGCCAATTTACTGGGGCTACAATGTTTAAAAAAAATTTTTCCCCAAGAAATGAAATTTCTTTTCCATACTTTGCTGGTATGCCTCTCTCCTAAAACCACATCTTTTAATGAAATACCAATGAATGTCCAGTACTTGGGATTTGCAATTTTAACTAAAACTGATTACAACTTATCCCAACCACTATTTTTGGATTTGGTACACAATGTGAAGGGGGTTCAGGCTGGGTCAAACAATGCTTCTTGTTATATCCAAGACTTTTAAGTGTGATCCTACAAAAGCTTTTACCAGAAAAGGAATTCAAACAAGGGAAACCCCTTCAAATGAATAGCTTAAGTACTGAAACTTTTACAAGGATGTTAGGTCCTAATTATGAAAAACCTGTACAAACAAAAGTTTCAAAAACACAAGCAAAGAAGGTTCAGACAACAACTGCTGTCCAAACCTCTGTTGCTGAGCCCACTACTCCTGGTGATCATGGCACTACATCCAGTGCTGTGAACCCACACTAGCCACCACCAAAAAGACCACTCCATCCAAAAAAACCCACCAAGAAGAAATCCAAAAAGGTGACTCTGTAGGATGAGATACCAGAGGATATTCCTGTTGCAACACAAATGCCACAAACAACCACTGTTGATACTTCCTCTCAACAGTTGGGAAAGTCTCACACCAGCCAAACTCCTCATGAATCCTCTCCAAAGGATCATGTTGTAAGCCAAGGGGCCACATATCGTGCAGCAGATGTTTCATTTGAACATCTGTTTTCAAGTCCATCTCCCAGGGCTACTATCTTCATTACTTCACAACCCACACCATCAATTCCCCCAACTATCATACCCTTGTTTGAAGCAATTGACAAAACTCTGGCTGAAACCAGTTCCTCTCAACCACCCATCACTGAGAGCAGACCTCAACATGTGACTGGGCCAGAGAAAAGTCAAGCTGCTATCCCACAAACAGAGGAAACTACACCCCTTGAGTTACATGTAACTCAAGGTGGTTTGTCAAGTAAAGCAGCCACTACTGATGTAGAGACTATAGTTTCACTACAGGACAATGGTTACATTCCTAAGACTTTCTTGACGGCAACAACTGAGGATGCCACTACAGTGACATCTACACCAGTTGGAAGTCCCCAGTACCAAGAACCAGGGGCATCTGGTGGTTTCTTTATGGACTCACCTCCTAGAACCCAACCAGATAAAACTACCACTTCTAGTAGGGACTCAGCTGATCCTATTAATTTAGGTGATGGGTTAAGATACAAGGAATTGACGGAGAGGGTTGATAAGATAGAGACATCAGTCAATGACATAAAGACTAATGTCAAGACAATCATGCAGACCCTTCTTGAGCTTACAAAGAAGCAACCCTCTACAGAAGACATTTCCTCTGAGCTCTGGAAGTCAGTGAGTCCTATCATAATAGCTCACAGAAAACTGGCTAACCAGACTCATGAAACCTACATGAAGGAGATCAGAAATATGGTGGATGCCAGATTCAATGATACAAAGGCAGACATCAAAGCTATCAAAGAGCACCTTCTCAAAACCACAGGCTCAGCTCCCACCACCATACTCAGTGATGATGATGATCATGAGTTCACAAGGGATGATGCCAAAAAGGGGGAGAGTGGAAGGGATCATCTCAAGAAGCTTGATCCCTTTGGAACTAAGCCTTCAGAAAAAGGTCAAGACAAGCAAAAGCAAAAGTCTGTTCCAGCTGGAACTAAGCCTTCAGAAAAAGGTCAAGACAAGCAAAAGCAAAAGTCTGTTCCAGCATCCCAAACCACTGCTCCTGCCTCCACAACCACTGCCCCTTCAGACAAACATGACAAGGCTAAAGGAATTGATGAATCCGCCAATGTCATGGCTGAAGAGTCTGCCCAACACAAATCAACAAGATTTCTGGCTAAAGAAGCCAAGGCTGAAAAGTTGATTGCACAGAGAGAGATTAAGCAAAAAGAAAACAAGGATGTGGGATCTTCTAAAAGGAAGAAAAGACCTGCCCAACATGTCAGGGTACCACCCTCTATACTTAAAGCCAAAAAGCTCACCTCTAAACCATTCATCACCACAGCACAACCACAAGAAACACCCATCATATCCACTCCTACATCATCACCTAGACCACCATCTCCCACACTTAAATACAAAAGAAGAAAAACTACTTTTGTTATTCAAGAAGATGAGTCTGATGATGACACAGCTAAACCTCCTCCATCAACCCAATCACCCATTGCAGTTGTCCCGATTTCTTCACATCCACCAAAATCACCTACCACAAAAAGGCCACCACCAACCATTCCTATCACCATTTCCCTAGCAGCTCAATATCCTCTTGAGATTAATGCAATCAAAGGAGAGATTGAGATGTTCTTGACCACAGATGACATATCTTCACTCACCTTCCCTTCCCTTCCAAAAACTTTTGAGAAGCCCAAAAACCTTGACAAGTATTTGGAGCTTAAGGCTCAACAGGCTGACATGATCATAAAGGAAAGGTGCATAGGGAAAGATGACATGGTAGCTTCAAGCATCACAACTGCTGTGCTCAGCCAATTGAGAAAGATTGAAGACTATGCAAAAGAGCTGAGCAACAGCATGTCTGATCAACCAATCACAGGTGAAGTTGAAAAAGAAATCAAGGAAGCCTGCATTGACCACATCATGACTCACAAGCCATACAAGGCCACCAGACAACAATTTGCTGCCTGGACCACACAAGCCCTTAAGGCTGAGATTGACAGAATTGACAAATGTCAAAAGATCCAGTCAAGAAGCCAACTCCTCCAAATTGGTCAAAAAGCAAGACAAATCCAAGAATGGCTCTGAAGCTAAAGAGGATGAGGGCAGAACTTGTGGAAGCTAAGTATAGTGAAATGAAGTCAGTGGCAAGGTGGGGAGAAATTAGACTGGTTGAGACCTACAAAGAGCTTGAAAAAGCTAGGCTCACAGATCCTACACTTCCTAAGAAACCTGTGTACCCTGAAGATTTCCACCTTCCCAAACAGACTTTAACAATGGAAAGTCTGGTGTCTACTTCAGATATCAACACTGCTGGAATCAAACATCTGAAGAGACAAAGGAAAATGGCTGTTGCTGACACTGAAGAAAGTGCTAAAGAGAGTTATAAAAATTTTAGAAAAGAGGGTCTAAAGAATCAAATTCTATACCACTTAGACCCAGTCAGTGTTCAGTTAAGGGAAATGATTGGAAGGCCTCCTTCATCAAACTCATCAACAATAAAACTTCAACCCAGAAAACCATCAGACCCAAAAATTCTAAAGTGGAAGTGCAATAAAGACACCCACGAATTGACTCTGCTCAGGTCTGATGGAGATGTTCAACATATCAGCATGGATGATGCTTATGGGCTTAATGAAAATGATTTAGAAGACCAGCTGAAACTTGAACTGGAAAGGGATGTTGAAGACCAATACTCTCTGGATTTTGAATTGCAATTCAAAGGCCAAATAAGAGAGAAATTGATGAGGAATAAAGATCAACAATAAAGTCAAGGTTTTGGCATCATCTGTTCTAGGGGGAGATTGTTGGGTTGTTATTGAACCCTTTGAAGAACAGGTGATTGGAAAGCCAAAACAAGACTATCTTAATTGATCCATAATAATAATAATAAGTACATACACAGTTCCTATCTATTACAAGACAGATATCAGCAGTTACAAATTACTGAAGATCAAACAACTACTGAAGAGTCAAACAGCTGATAGCCAAAGTACTGAAGACCAAACAGCTGTTGAGTAAACAGCTGTTAAGCAAACCACTGATGAGTAAAGTGCTGATGACCAAACAGCTGATGAGCAAACAGCTGTTGAGCAAACTACTGACGAGCAAACAGCTGATGGTTGAACAGCGGATGAGCAAAGGTCTGCTGAGGAAACAACTGCTGAGAAGATCTGTTGGAGTCAAACAACTGTTAGGCTCCAACAGAGTTTACAACAACTGAAGACCATCAGAGGTTCACAAACAGCTGATGAAGAATCAACAGCAGTTTCAGCAACAGCGGTTTCACCAACAGACTTTATTATATTAGAACAGTAGTGCTCTTGTGTCAGTACTTTATCAGTCATTGTCTAGCATGGCTTAGTGTGATTGGCTAGCTGTATTTGTAATAGTTTATTAGCAACTTGATCACGCTCCTAATATCCTGAAGCTCTATAAATAGAACAGTTTCACAATTGTTCTATCCATCACTCAAATCAATATTCATTAAAGGATATTACTGGGTGATCAGGCTGAGGGGGAGCTGTGTACTTGTACTGTTTAATCTTATAAGATTAATGAAAAGTATTTAGTCAACAAAACATTGTTCCACTTGTTGTGATAATTTCCGCTGCACTTTCATTTATACTTCATCCATTTCATAGTTACATTAATCAACTATCACAACAAGCAAGCCCTCTGATCCTAACAAATAAGTATATTTAATAAAAATTACCTGCTGGTGTGTCTCCAAAGAGTTTATATTTCTGCAAATCTTTTATTAGATAATCAAATTTAATCTTAAATATTCTAGATATAATATCCGGTCTATCTTCTGGATTAAGATCTTTATCAGACAAACACCTGAAAATCCTAGACCACTTTGGATTATAGGTCAATGTTATGAATAAATCAGGATATCCAGCTGCCTTGCATATTGCCATAGCATCCATGTACTTTTGCATCATATACCTAGATCCACTTGTAAATGATGAGGGCACGACTATACGTTTACCACAATTTGATGCATTATCCTCTCCACCTTCAATAGTACTATTCAAATTCTTAAAACTTTGGGTTCTAAGTTTCAGTTGTTGATTTTTTATATAAGCTAAGCGAGCAGATTCTACCATTGTGTATCCATCAACTAAAAATTGTTGGACAGTTTTTTCGCATGAACTAACAATGAAAACTGATTATGCCTATCTTGTATTCTATAAGAGAAGAATTCCCTCATTGTAAGGTTAGTTCTAGGTTTGTCATTACCAACCGCAATTCCATTATGTTTAATACCAAGTCTGAAATTATCCTCGCCATATGGAAAAATAAGTGGATACTGCATAACAAGATAAGAAGGATGAAACTCAATAATTCTTTGTAGCCCACCAGCCTTTGACCGAACAATGATATCTCTTTTGTCACATGATCCATCAAAATCACCAATTATTAATGCAGCAACTTCTGAGGCAGTTGGTAGATTATAAACCCTTCCATCCTCATCTCTTGTTCCAATAAGCTTCAATGTTACTTTTTGCCTGTTATTTTATTGAAAACAATCTCTTACCATTCTGAAGGACTACACAAGAGGATTGCAGGAATCCAACATATCTTTAAGAAGCATGATGGTGTCAAGATCGAGAGCATTTTTTGAAGTAGAATTAGAATCTATTTCAGAATTGCATCAAAATTAATAATATTATCATAACATATAATTCAAATGAAGAATGTATGTAAGTATGAAATGAGCAATGAGAAATAAGTGAAATAATAAATGGAACAAAATTAAGTATAAAAATTACCTTACTGCCTTTTGACAATTTACAACTTCATTTTGTGAGTCATATATGTAAAGTTATGAAAATTTAGGTTGTTCTCCATCAATCGGAAGTGGACTACCCATTCGATGATAATTCTGACCTTGGAGTCTAAATACATAAGGACCTTTACCTCTATGAGTACTTTTATCAACCTTGCCACCAAGAGATGTAAAATAAAGCATCATGTTATATGCTCGAATGTTATTTATGAAGTTCTGGCTCTTTGGAGTATGACCTTTATACAAATTCCATAATAATGCAGGAGGTTCAGGTGATGATGGAAGTTTAACATCTTCGTTCGAACAGCAGAGCGAAAATGTCGTTTTCTTACCATCTTTATTTCCTCTAAGCATTTCATTTCCCACAAGAATGCATGACATTTTGAGAAAACAGGAACAGGAGCTCCATGATCCACACAATCTACAAATTGAATAAAAATAAAAAAATGGAAGTTCACAAAAGTAAAAAAAATAGCACCTTGTACCTTTTGATATACCATAAACCTTTTAAACAATAGGATCTCCCAATACATCATCACCCATATTTAAATCAAATTTAGGTATCTGACTTGTATAGAACTTTTGTTTTCCTTTTATGCACTTATGACCAATACGATTATAATTTGAAGATTCACCTACAACAATAATACAAATATATTAATATTTAAATCTTCAACAGTACCTTAAAGGTAGAAGTAAGATTTATTTATATATATATATAATAAGTTATACATTTTAAATAAAAATAACTTACCAATATAATTTATAATAGTTGAGCTTCCCAAACATCTACCAGAAGAAATATCCATATTGAAGGAACTTTGATGTATATTCCTTGATGAAATTTGTCTTGTTGCTGCTTTATATCAAAAAATATATATATAAACAATAATGAACAAAACATGAATAATGATAAAATAAAAGTTCAAACTTCAATTGTCTAAATTTACCTTTTCTTATTGTAGATGATTCAAATAAAGTACTACCAGTAGCTGGAGTAACATTACCACTATGCTGACTTACTTTCATTGGATAAATATTTGTTGTTGAAACTTGAAAAGCAAAAAAAACATGTAACAATTAATAAAAGCTAAAACATGAATATCTAATACCGAACAATTTTTATTCTAATGTATAAAACAGACCGTTGGTAATATTTGACAAATGAGTCTTCTCTAAAGGAGTGGATGTGGATCCAACATTAAAACTACGATTGTATTTAATCTGCTGCAAAATATCTTTCCTTTTATTTCTTGCTTCTGCAGATCTTTGGGTCAAATTTTGCCCAACATACAATTCATAGTCACTCGAAACTTATAAAACACAAAATACATGTCAGAATTAATAAAATCTATAAAATGAATATTTAATACAAAACAGTTTTGATTAAAATTTATAATACATACCGTTGGTAATATTTGACAAAGGTGTTCTCTGTAAAGGAGAAGATATGCATCCAAGATCAAAAGCACCTTTATTTTGACATTGTTGCAGATTGTACTTCCTTATTTTTCTTTCTTCTGCACACTTTCATTTCAAAACTTGGGCAAGATACAACTCATAGATGTTTGAAACTTATAATTCGAAAAAGATATATAAGAATTAAAAAAACCTACAATATAATATGTAAAAGAGCAAATTTTGGTCCAATTATAACACATACATTTGAAAACATTTGTCAATGGAGTACTCAGTAAAGCAGATGATGTGCATCCAGCATGAAAAGGACGTTTATTTTTACGCTCTTGCATAATGTGTGACACCCCGCATTTTCATGTTAACTCTTTTACTAAACTCTAGTTAACTTTCATGTGCATTCATGACTAAACACTTAACTAGGGTTAGCTAAGAAGGTCTTTCGATATGTTATGGGATAATAACATATGTTAGATGATATTAACGCACGTATAACTAGGAAGGTTTTGTCTTGACACACACACGAATCCTATAACCCGAACGTTGGTGATTTGATGGACATGCATGATTATGTGAACAATTGAGTGTTGATGTATGTGGATTAACACGTGTATGTAAGTTACATGCTTATGTGAATTATTGCGTATTAATTAACTTGTACGTAAACGTTATGAGATACGTGCACTTATGATAAACATAATACGTATTGATAAAACCGTAGTTTTATATATGCTAGTATGACTATTATTGTCGGGATTGATCTCGAGAGTTAGTTAGGGCTAATGGGCTCAATTATCAGACAAAAACCCACCAAAGCCCGAAGGACTTGGCCCATGAGCTTAACCCTAGCTTATTATATAAAAAAAACAAGAAACCCTACATACCACTCTTTGCGTCGTGAACCCACACACCACACACACTCACCTTGCAATTTCAATCTTCATCAAATTCTCACTAGTTCAAGTTGATTCGGGTGATATCTTGGAGTGTTAAGGAGTCTAGCATTGCAAGGTATATTGTTTATGGGTTATATGATTATTATTGATGCTTGAAAAGTTGTAAAAACCCTAAGAACTATATATATAAAAATCGCAAATGATGATTAGTTAGGTATCTTGATTGTTTAATTGAGATTGTTGATGAATATGGTTAATAGAAATCATATCTAGGGTGTATGGTATGTAAAAACCTGAGATTGAACATGTTAATATGAATTTTATTGTGCTAGTATGAGGTTATTGCATGATTATGGGTTAATAAGAATGATTAGGGTTCATGAGAAGCATGTTATTAGAATTCTGATTTTCTGACAGATTCATTGTGACAAATTGTAGGGGCTGTAATGGGTTGGTAAATTGATAGTTTTGATGATTTCTTTGCATTATTGTGATGAACATAGTCTTAGCTTTTCATAATGGGCAAAACTATCAGATTTGGACATCGGTTGAGTCGTTTTTGGAATTTTAATTGATTAGGGGTCATATCAGATTTTCGGAATTGAAAAATTGGTCAACTTTAAATGGTCATAACTGGAGATTTACAAAGAATTAAGTTATAAAATTTTTACAGTATGTCAACATTGGAAAAACTCGGCTTTTCCAAGTGGATTCATCCCGTTTGGATGAATACACAATTTTTGGGAATTTTTCTACTAAACTGACCTGTTGTGGAAATTTCTGGACATAGCTGTGTTGTACGAATTTTTATAATTTTTGTGTTTGGTTTTGAGACAAAATAAAAATAGGGATTTGCAACTTAATCCCCATGAATACTCAGTAAACATTTGGGATTTTAATTCATCCGTTAAGTGGGTTAAGTGACTCGTTTTTCACAGCGCACAATCTGTCCTAAAAATGCAGATTTTGTACGAGGTATTTATGTGACTATTTGAAGTTGTATGTGGTATGTAATTGACATGTACTTGTGTGGAAACTTGCATGAGATGTATTTGATGTGTTAAACTTATAATAATCACCATGATCACCAACGGGATACGTAGGACATACTTGTGCATGTAGAGTCACTAGGTGTCACTACACGGTTTTGAACTTTTAAAAGTATCTAATAAACGTACTATGTGGTATATTGGTTATGCACGTGTACTCAAATAGTGACACATATAATAGGGAGTCGGTAGCGAGTCTCTATTACGTTGGAGTTTGGATATTTTTGCTTGCAACCTAAGGTGAGTTTCACTACTCTTCTCTCAAAAGCATGCGTCTCGAGTTGAGACAACGTAATTAACTTTTTCTAGTCCGGGTTGGGACTACTACTTTCTAGTCCGGTTTGGGACTACTTACACATCCCGGGTTGGGATGCTATGGATCCTTGTGTGGGTCGGTTTTTTTACTAGTTCGCAAACTGTGTCCTTGATGAACTAAACCAACTCTATCATCTGTAAGTCCTTCACATACCGAATGAGTTGCCGAGTTATGGCAAGCGGGTTATTAGTTGATAGCGCTATTAGGTCTGACAAACCTCACACCGGCTCGGGGGAGTGCGGGAGTGAACTATAACTTAACAGATTTTATCATTGTTGATAGGCAATGATGTAAGGCATGCGGCTCACATTTGTGGCTACACGTACATCAGCAGTTCGGTATATCGGTGTTAGTTATCATGAATGGGTTAGCTACCCTTGACATGCGATGAACTAGTGTTTACACGGTTCTTGGAACCAACTCAATTACTTGTTTACATGGTTTTGGAAACCACCGCAGTTACATACTCATCTACTTTACTTAGTGAATTCACCTGCATTGTTTGTTGACCCACGATTTACATGCTTTTGCAGGTAGTTAGCTTCCGGTGCCAGGATTAGAAAGCACTGCACACTTCACTGCATTTGGGGTCTCGGGCATACACCTAAATTACATATTATGCTTTTACATTTTCCTTCATATGGTTTTAATCTGGGCGCATTGTTTTGCGCATGGCTTTTAAAAGGTTTTAATTTGGTTTACGCTTCCGCAGCTTAACTAAACCTGATTTTTGAAAACGAACTAAATGGTTTGGGCATTTAGAGTTCGTTCATATGACTTATGGCTATGGGATCCTGGTGTGTCACGCGCCTCGCGGTAAAACCCCGCAGTGGAAATTTGAGGGTGTGACAGATTGGTATCAGAGCCATTGGTTATAGTGAACTAGGACTGCATGTTGAGTCTAGTCTATAATCATCATAGCATAAGTACACTCACAACTTAAGTGCGCAACTAACTTTTAGCTACATATATCTACAACACATGATTTCGGGAAATATGTTATCTTCTAGTTCTAGACCTAATTCTGAACACGTCAATGGTGGGAACCCAGGGTTACACCAGGTGGCGCATTACTGGGAGTAGTATCCTAACAAACCTCGTGGATGAGGAAACAACAATTGTACAGGGGAGAAAGCCCTGGCGAGCATTGTGGCGCACGTACACAGGAAGGCTGCACGATGCGCATGACGTGATACCATCAAACCAAATCAACTGTGAAGAAATTCAAATACCGAGACTTATCCTTTTTCACTGAGCAAGTAGACAATTAGTTTCTGTTCCTTGTTACTTGATCTTTCTTACTTCCATTTGAAATTCAAACGGAACTGGGTTACACATATAGAACTTATTTCTTACTTTAGTACCTTACACCTAGTGTGAACGGGTGGACGTATGACTGCATATCCCTGTTACTCATAAGTATATGGTAGATTCATGGGAACACATTAGATTGGGGCTTGTTACACACACTCTTGGGGAGTTACGAAGGTCTGTGATGCAGTGCAACATCTCAAAGGAAGACAAAATCTACTAGTGACTGACAGTCACGATTGGAGGAACGAATGGTGCTGTTGACCATTGAGCTGACTTACACAGGACTGGAAAAGAAGACTGTACGTGATGAGAACCATATAACATTGACATCGCGAAAGAGGAAGGATAAGGGATGGAAGGGGAACCTGAGCAGGACGAGCACATGACAAGAGAGGATGAATGATCTACTATCTAAGACAGAGCGTGGCGACGATTGGCTCTTACCTTTTCTTACCTATCTTTTCTTTCTTTTTTCTTTACTATCTTAGATAAGACTGAGTTCTTATGATCAACGATAGGGTGGTTGAAACCCTCGCATCTTTCCAAGCTAGTAAAGATCCATCTTGCTAAATCAATCGTTTCCCTGACTTCCACATTTGAACTTTCTTATTCCTTGAACGCACATGCCACAACAACCTACCATCATATTTTCAAGCCTTTTATTGGTCGTAAACCTCGATAACACTAACGGAACTAAAGGAGACCGTCTGATTGCTTCGATAGTATAAGTCATTTCCATGCGCATTTGCCCCGGGCAGGATGGGGTAATGTATGCTACATGCACACTCGATGAGTTACAGATACTTGGATGGAGAACGTTGCACCCTATGATGAAATCTAGAAATTTGACGGATGGGTCTGAGATCGGCGCCTACACTACCAAGCTACGGGAGTTAGATACTTTGTGCTCAAATCTATTTAACCTACTTTACCAGCGGATCGAATTTCATACCAAAAGGGTGGGTCCCAAAGATTCGTGGCTTGGCCACTGCAGCTCACCTACCCAAAATCTAACAAATCTTTCACCTGGCTCGCAAACTCATTGATGAGGCTGTTGAGCATGGTACTTTTCCGAAGCATAGAGCTTCATCTTCTAATTTTGGTGATTGCAAGAGAACTTGGGATAGTGTGAGGTACAAGTCCTTCAACAAACAATAACCACAACGGTAACAACAACAATGGGACTCATGGAATAGCAATTGTGATTGGCTCTGGGGAAGCTAGGACTGATAACAATGTCATGACGGGTACAACACTCTTGCTTCTATTTTATATGATACTGGTGCGGACTATAGTGTTGTGTCATCGAAACTTAGCAAACAACTAGGGATAGTTCCTACTCTTCTTGATACCCCGTCCACCATAGAGCTAGCTGATGGGAAGCTTGTTGAGGTAACCCACACCCATTGTGATTGTAAGCTCGAGTTGGATGGGCAATCGTTTGCCATCAACATTTTACCTATCACCCTTGGAAGCTTTGATCTCGTGGTTGGCATGGACTGGTTGTCCAAGCATCCCGCTGAAATTCTCTGTCGGGAGAAGATTGTTCGTGTCCCCCTCCCGGGTGGAGAACTTTTATCTATACAGGGTAATCATGGTGGTGCCATGGTGGGCATCATCTCTTCTTGAAAGCCCAGAAGTGTATTCGTAAGGGCTATCCAGCCATTTTGGCTAACATATCTGACACTCGAGCTGAAACTGAAACTGAAACTAAGATTGAGGACATCCCAGTAGTCCGAGATTTCCCAGATATTTTCCCAAGAGGAACAACCTGGACTTCCACCTGTTCGTCAAGTGGAGTTTCAAATTGACCTTGAACCTGGAGCAGCTCTAGTTACACGCGCGCCGTACCGCCTAGCACTAGGAGAATTTCAAGAACTGTCTACCCAACTCCAAGAGCTATTGGATAGGGGCTTTATTAGACCTAGTTCTTCGCCATGAGGAGCTCCAGTTCTGTTTGATAAGAAGAATGGTGGGAGTTTCCGCAGGTGTATCGGAAGTTGAACAAAGTAACGGTTGAGAACCGTTACCCTTTACCTCGTATTGATGACCTGTTCGACCAACTTCAAGGGTCGAGTTTCTATTCTAAGATTGACTTGAGGTAAGGATATCATCAACTGAGAGTCCGAGAGAAGAATGTGGCGAAGACAGCCTTTTGAACTCGTTATGGACATTATGAGTTTTTGGTGATGCCATTTGGGCTAACCAATGCACCGGCTGTGTTCATGGATCTAATGAACCGCGTGTGCAAGCCTTATTTGGACAAATTCGTCATAGTGTTCATAGATGACATACTGATTTATTCCAAGAGCAGGGAAGAGCACGAGCAACACCTGCAGCTGATCTTGGAACTCTTGAGAAATGAGCAGTTGTATGCAAAATTTTCTAAATGTGACTTTTGGATTCGAGAAGTCCAATTTCTTGGACATGTGGTTAACAAGGCAGGAATACATGTCGATCCCGCCAAGATTGATGCTATTAAAAAGTGGGAGGCTTCAAAACTCCCACAGAGGTGCGCCAGTTTCTTGGTCTTGCGGGATATTATCGTAGATTCATTGAGGGATTCTCTAAGATCACTCAACCCCTCACTGCTTTGACACAGAAGGGTATTACTTACAAGTGGGGAGATGCCCAAGAATCTGCTTTTCAATTATTAAAGTCGAAACTTTGCAGTGCACCTATACTATCACTACCTGAGGGTACAGAGGACTTCGTGGTGTACTGTGATGCGTCTATCCAAAGGTTAGGGTGTGTGCTGATGCAGCGTGATAAGGTGATCGCGTGTGCCTCACGTCAATTAAAGGTTCATGAGAAGAATTACACCACCCATGACTTGGAACTGGGAGCAATGGTTTTTGCTCTAAAGATCTGGAGGCATTATCTCTATGGGGCAAAGTGTACGATATTCACTCACCACAAGAGCCTCCAACTCATATTCGATCAAAAGGAGCTGAACATGCGACAGCGTCGATGGGTCAAGCTTCTGAATGATTATGACTGTGCCATCAAGTATCATCCCGGGAAAGCTAACTTAGTAGCTGATGCCCTCAGTCGTAAGGAAACGAAACCCAAACGAGTGCGAGCTTTACAACTTACCGTACATTCTAATCTTCTTGATAAGATACGTGAAGCCCAGGGCGAGGCTTTGAAAGAAGAAAACATCGGGTTTGAAACTTTACATGGTGCGGATAAGCACTTGGAACGGAAGACGGATGGTCTTCAATACTTTATGAATCGAGTCTCGACACCACGTTTTGGGGATCTCAGACAACTGGTGCTCGATGAAGCTTACACCTCTCGATATTCGGTACATCCTGTTTCGGACAAGAGGTACCAAGATCCTTAAACTCGCTACTGGTGGCCAAACATGAAAGCTGGCAGCCACCTATGTTAGTAAGTGCTTGACTTGTGCGAAGGTTAAGATTAAATATCAGAAACCTTCAGGCCTACTCCGGCAACTAGAAATCCCTACGTGGAAATGGGACGGAATTTCTATGGATTTTATCACAAAGCTTCCTAAAACGCCAACGGGCCATAACATGATTTGGGTTATCGTGGATCGTTTAACCAAATCGGCACACTTTCTGGAAATAAAGGAAACGGACTCGCTGGAGAAACCAGCAAATCTCTACGTCAAGGATGTAGTCTCTAGGCATGGGGGTGCCTACTTCTATTATATCTGATCGCGATGCGCGATTCACTTCTCATTTTTGGACTACTCTCCAAAACGCTTTGGGAACTCGCTTAGGTATGAGCACGGCCTATCACCCACAGATGGATGGATAGAGTGAACGAACCATCCAAACAAAAGAAGATCTGCTACGAGTGTGCGTGGCGATTTTGGCAACAGTTGGGATAAGCACTTGCCTTTGATTGAATTCTCGTATAACAATTACCACACTTCGATACAGTGTGCGCCTTTAGAGGCACTTTATGGAGGCAAGTGTAGGTCTCCCATCTGCTGGACTGAAGTTGGAGATAGCCAGCTAACAGGTCCCGGACTTATGCACGAAACTTCTGAGGAGATAGTGCAAATCAGAAATTGGATGGCTGCTGCTCGTGATCGACAGAAAAGTTACGCTGATAAGCGTAGGAAACCTTTGGAGTTCCAGGTTGGGGACAAGGTTCTATTGAAGGTGTCACCTTGGAAGGGGGTGATACGCTTTGGAAAAACGGGGAAAATTGAACCCACGATACGTTGGACCATTTGAGATTATCGAAAGGATTGGTCCGGTAGCTTACAAGTTAAACTTGCCTGATGAACTCAGTGGAGTACGCAACGTATTCCACGTATCAAACTTAAAGAAATGCTTATCGGATACAACACTGGTGGTGCCACTGGAGGAGATCCAGGTGGACGATCAGCTACGGTTCCTGAAAGAACCGGTGGAGATTCTTGAGCGGGGCGTCAAGAAACTCGGACAAAACACTATACCTATTATTAAGGTACTATGGAATTCCCGTTTAGGACCGGAATACACGTGGGAACGCATGGATCAAATGCGGCTTAAATACCCACATCTCTTTACCGAACCTGAAACTATGCATAAACCAAACACTAAACGTAAAGCAACTATCTCAAAGTGAATTTCGGGGCGAAATTCCTTTCAACTTGGTGATGATGTGACATCCGGGAACCAAGCACACATTTTTCTGGCTGACTTTACTGTTTACTTGCTGAATTTCGAGACGAAATTCTTTTCAACTTGGGGATGATGTGACACCCCGCATTTTCATGTTAACTCTTTTACTAAACTCTAGTTAACTTTCATGTGCATTCATGACTAAACACTTAACTAGGGTTAGCTAAGAAGGTCTTTCGATATGTTATGGGATAATAACATATGTTAGATGATATTAACGCACGTATAACTAGGAAGGTTTTGTCTTGACACACACACGAATCCTATAACCCGAACGTTGGTGATTTGTTGGACATGCATGATTATGTGAACAATTGAGTGTTGATGTATGTGGATTAACACGTGTATGTAAGTTACATGCTTATGTGAATTATTGCGTATTAATTAACTTGTACGTAAACGTTATGAGATACGTGCACTTATGATAAACATAATACGTATTGATAAAACCGTAGTTTTATATATGCTAGTATGACTATTATTGTCGGGATTGATCTCGAGAGTTAGTTAGGGCTAATGGGCTCAATTATCAGACAAAAACCCACCAAAGCCCGAAGGACTTGGCCCATGAGCTTAACCCTAGCTTATTATATATAAAAAAAAAAAGAAACCCTACATACCACTCTTTGCGTCGTGAACCCACACACCACACACACTCACCTTGCAATTTCAATCTTCATCAAATTCTCACTAGTTCAAGTTGATTCGGGTGATATCTTGGAGTGTTAAGGAGTCTAGCATTGCAAGGTATATTGTTTATGGGTTATATGATTATTATTGATGCTTGAAAAGTTGTAAAAACCCTAAGAACTATATATATAAAAATCGCAAATGATGATTAGTTAGGTATCTTGATTGTTTAATTGAGATTGTTGATGAATATGGTTAATAGAAATCATATCTAGGGTGTATGGTATGTAAAAACCTGAGATTGAACATGTTAATATGAATGTTATTGTGCTAGTATGAGGTTATTGCATGATTATGGGTTAATAAGAATGATTAGGGTTCATGAGAAGCATGTTATTAGAATTCTGATTTTCTGACAGATTCATTGTGACAAATTGTAGGGCTGTAATGGGTTGGTAAATTGATAGTTTTGATGATTTCTTTACATTATTGTGATGAACATAGTCTTTGCTTTTCATAATGGGCAAAACCATCAGATTTGGACATCGGTTGAGTCGTTTTTGGAATTTTAATTGATTAGGGGTCATATCAGATTTTCGGAATTGAAAAATTGGTCAACTTTAAATGGTCATAACTGGAGATTTACAAAGAATTAAGTTATAAAATTTTTACAGTAGGTCAACATTGGAAAAACTCGGCTTTTCCAAGTGGATTCATCCCGTTTGGATGAATACACAATTTTTGGGAATTTTTCTACTAAACTGACCTGTTGTGGAAATTTTCTGGACATAGCTGTGTTGTACGAATTTTTATAATTTTTGTGTTTGGTTTTGAGACAAAATAAAAATAGGGATTTGCAACTTAATCCCCATGAATATTCAGTAAAAATTTGGGATTTTAATTCATCCGTTAAGTGGGTTAAGTGACTCGTTTTTCACAGCGCACAATTTGTCCTAAAAATGCAGATTTTGTACGAGGTATTTATGTGACTATTTGAAGTTGTATGTGGTATGTAATTGACATGTACTTGTGTGGAAACTTGCATGAGATGTATTTGATGTGTTAAACTTATAATAATCACCATGATCACCAACGGGATACGTAGGACATACTTGTGCATGTAGAGTCACTATGTGTCACTACACGGTTTTGAACTTTTAAAAGTATCTAATAAACGTACTATGTGGTATATTGGTTATGCACGTGTACTCACATAGTGACACATATAATAGGGAGTCGGTAGCGAGTCTCTATTACGTTGGAGTTTGGATATTTTTGCATGCAACCTAAGGTGAGTTTCACTACTCTTCTCTCAAAAGCATGCGTCTCGAGTTGAGACAACGTAATTAACTTTTTCTAGTCCGGGTTGGGACTACTACTTTCTAGTCCGGTTTGGGACTACTTACACATCCCGGGTTGGGATGCTATGGATCCTTGTGTGGGTCGGTTTTTTTACTAGTTCGCAAACTGTGTCCTTGATGAACTAAACTGTCACACCACGCCAATGGCGGAAACACGTGGCGCAACGCTCGAAAGCATATCAAAGTCAAGATTAACACAAACTATATTTAATTAGAAAAGAGTCAATTTATTAAGATGTCGAAACAGAGAATCACATTCCCAATATTACATAAAATGACGAACATTAAGTTTCATTGTGGGGTATTTCCGTTTGTTCCAACCCTTTGGTAACAATTTATGAAACCCCGACAAGTATCCGACATCCCGAATTCCACCGCACTAGCCCTTATCTATTCAGCACTTAGTTACCTGAAAGATATGTTTAAAAAGACGTCAATATATAAAATATTGGTGAGTTCACAGGTTTTGTTTCGTAATAACAACATTTTCACAACCATCGACTCGACTCACTTTACCGTATAATTAATTTCTCATTAATTAATTATACTAGGATCTTGTCGATCGATATTTCATTTTCAACCCTCGACTCGGCTCACTTTACCATATATTTATTTTCCCATTGAAATAAATATACTAGGATCTTGCCGATCGATATTTCATTTTCAACCCTCGACTCGGCTCACTTTACCATATATTTATTTTCCCATTGAAATAAATATACTAGGATCTTGCCGATTCGACATTTCATTTTACAACCCTCGACTCGGCTCACTTTACCATATATTTATTTTCCCATTGAAATAAATATACTAGGATCTTGCCGATTCAACATTTCATTTTACAACCATGTGCGAAACCTGCACAACTTGTGGCCTTTGTAAGGAGTAGCTAGCTCCTACAAATGATGAGCAATCCCTTGAGCCCCATAACCAAACCAAGACTAATAATAATGCCCCGCTCCAAGTCGTTTCTCGGAACCCAACGACTTAATTTCAGAATACGTGCACCCCTGGCATACGCCGATGCATAATCGACGCTATCGATTAAGGGTGGGCCTCGTCAGGCACCGATAGTACTATCCAAATATTCCTTCGGTTTCATTTACCTGAATTAATGGTTACAGAAGAGAGGACTCAACCCCGAGTGGCGATCACTGCTCAAGTACTCATCACACCACTTATCACATTTTAATCTTTGAAAACCATTTCAACATGTGACAACATTTGACAAAACATATCTTTCCCCCAATTAAAACAGTAAAATGGGGCCGTGAAACTCACCTGAAGTATAGCGTGCAATCAAATAGCAGAGAATAGCAAGTCCGTGGTCAAGCACCTACGAACGTCCTAGTGCGTGTAAGTCACTAAGTCTATAGCGTGTGTTTTTTCGGCAAGTTGTACACCCAACTCCCAACACCACCATTTACGTATAATTCCCCGTTTAATTAAACATATGTCCTAGGTCCGTTGGTGATGGACTACCCTTGTTACAAGTTACTTATATTCTCATTAATATTTCTTTAACTTGTATTATATTATCCTCGACTCGACTTCACTTAACGTATAATTATTTTCCCACTAAATAATTATACTTAAGATCGTGTCGTTCGATATAATATTTTTACCACTCGACACGAATCACTTTACCGTATATTTATTTTCCCATTGAAATAAATATACTAAGGTCTTGTCGTTCGATAATATTCCTTTAACGCCCGACTTGACTCACCACACCGTGTATTTACTTTCCCATTAAGTAAATATACTAGGATCTCGTCGGTTCGGTAACATATATATATTATTTACTCGTCTCGGTTTTCCTTCCCATATATTTACTTTCCCATTAAGTAAATATACTAGAATTTTTTCGAGCCGAACATATATATATACATGTATTTTCCTTGTTAAGTCCATACGTTCGTTTAACGTTTTTAATCGTTAGATTATTTACGTTATGCTTTCTCCCACGAATATTTCTCCAACACTTAGGAAAGTGTTATGTAATTTTTCACCCAAGTTATATATTGTAAATCCTTAAAATATATTTATACTCATCTTGACGTAATGATACTTTTCTCGTCCGTCCGTTTTTACGTCTTAGTTCGTTAACACGTCCAAGTCCGATTACTTAACTTATATATATATATATATATATATATATATATATATATATATAGTTAATTTTTCCCAAGTTTCCCAATACGTGTATTCTAGGAAAGTTATTCACCTCTTCAATTTCCTACACATATTACTTGGAAGTTTTACAAATACCTTTGTGCTTTTAACACAAGACTTGGTAACTTATGTATAAAAATGTTCCAACACTTTTATATTCCCATTTATATAAAAGTGTTCATTTTTATATAAGTTTCCACCAAGCTTTTATTTTATCTAACATTTTTATAAAAACCTTTGTTTTTATACATATCCATATGTTAGAAAATTCCATATTTTTATAAAACTCTATTTTATAAAAATACACTTTTATACAAAATACATGTGTGTAATTACTAGTATTTACCAAATCTACATTGGAAAATTACTATGTACACATTTGACACCAAACTTTCCATAGTTATATTTTTAGACCCAAATTTCTAAAAATATCATCTTTAGTCCCTCAACTTTTAAAGTTACAAAAACAGTCCTTTAACTTATAAAAGTTGCATTTTTTCCATTCTATCTTTCAAGAATAACATTTTCTACTAAACTAGTAGACTTTATTTTGTCATCTTTGTCATGATAGATTATCTTTATGATCCAACATTATCTATGGTCCAAAATAACTTTATTAAGGATAATAATGTGTGTATTTGGTGTATTAAGTCCATTTTGTCCAACTTGATGATTTTATGTCCATATCTTATAGTATGTAACTTTTGTATTTTTAATTTCTAACAAGATCAAACCTATTTCTTGTTTTAGATGATCATATTATGAAGATCAAAACCACTTTTAGGTGTGTTCAAGTCACATTTATAAACAATGCCTTAGATCATCATTTAAACATGTGTATGTGTATTTTACAACTTACGAAAACAATATAACATCACCAACAAAAACCCACGACCCATATACCCCTTTTTAGATCATCCACCTTGCTTAAAAAAACATTATATCTTATGTTTAAAATCATATTCCAAACCCTATGTACAACTTGCTTTAAAAACACAAAACATGAACATTTAAAGAACAAAAGCAAGATCAAGAAGCTTACTACTAGCACAAGGCTAGGGAAGACAAAAACTCTTGATTTTTGGATGGGGTTTTGTGTGTTCTTCCAAATGGGTTAAGCTCCTAGCTTGACTAACACACTAAAAGGTTTGGTTTATGGATGAATTTTGAGTTAAAAATGGAAATGTATATGTTGTGTGGGTGATTGAAAAGCTACGGCCAAGAGTAAACAAGAAGAAGCATTTTTGAGTTTGATAAAAATGTAGAACTCTTGGATATTATAAGCAATCCATGATTTCCTAACTACATGAAATCTATTAATAAAATCCTTTCCAATCTTTCCAAATCCACCAAAATATACAAAAAGATATTTGAAGTATGGTTGGAAGCTAGGGCCGATTTGGGTTGGATTTGGTGGGGTCCATTCACAAAAAAAATCTACAACTAGTTAGTTACAATCTAATTTTTATCGTTAGAGCTTCGTTCGGGTTTTAATCGAATTTTAATTACGCGTTATCCGAACATTAAAAATAGCCTCTAATAACCATTAAATATATCCTAGTTTAAGTGTTGGTTGGATGGTTAGGCTCTTGTTGGGTGAAATTATTAGTTATACGTGTACCGGGTGCGGTACGCGCACTTTATTCGTCACCGGGAGATTTGTATTTAGAGTTTTCACTTATGGTTTTGGAGTTCCAAAACACATTATATTTTGTGAAAATACCCTTTATTTTATATCCTGGGTGTCCAGGATCCTTTTCGTTTATTTAATTTTTACCGGGTAACCACCAACGTCCGTTCCGGACAAGTTTATTCGCACGCGATTTTGTCGTGATTCAACATTAAACATGTGCATCCCTATGCATCTTATGGGGAATTTGCAATTCTCTAAAGGCTAAATTAATCCAATTAATTTAAATATGCACCTAAACTGTTAATTACATATACTAATTACGTACGGAATCAGATCGATTTTTGCCGGATGTTACATTCTCCCCCCGTTAAGAGAATTCCGTGCCGGAATTCAGTTCAAGTTGTCCATGACAATAATATCCTTGAACAGGGCGGGTTGTTTGCGCTTCACGAGATCTCCTCTTCCCTAAGTGAACTCAGGTTCATGCTAGGTTCCCGCTTAGTGCTCTAACGATTACAGTATCACAGTCCAACTATGGCTAAGCTCTTGGGCATCCCACTTTGATACATTTATCGGTTTCCCGAAATGGTAGAGCTTAACGTCAACCGAACTTCCGTCGGTCGAGGAAATTGACAATGCTTCCTCATGCCAGACTTGCGGGATTCATCAAGAGCCCCATTTAAGCTCTTGCGATAATTCGAGCTTAATCGCCACTAGACCAATTTTGATCGATACCTCCGTGCCACTGGAGTATCAAGAATTTGGCCTACTATAATTTCTATGCTTACCAACACTCTCCCAGAGTATGACTCTCAGTGTAAACCTATTATCAGTTTGAAGTTCTTAAGGCCTACGCCTTGTCTGTATGACTTCTTAATAGGTTCGCATCTGATCCGAACGGTTTCTAATCTGCAAGATTTATTGGCCATCTCTTGAAAAACTCAAACCAGATTATGTGCCTATCCCCGCTTGTCATTCGACGTACTAGAGATGTACACGTATGCCCTCCAAAGGGCTTTGAGCAGTACACCCCGAACGCTGGGATGATAATTCTTATCACATAGGAAATTCTGGCGATGAAGCACACGAACTCGATGTGCCACGGACATCAATCGTGACAACACGGAACAATCCCGTCAAGTACATTCAATTTTTCCGTAAATGACAAGCCATACCCATCTCAAATCGAGTATCCCAGGCTAGGGTACATAGTTTGTCAAACTTGAGATAGAGTGACTACTACAATCCGATATAAAGAAGTAGGCAATCCAGTGTCTAGCCACGACTCTCCAAGAGTATAGGTAGCTATCCACATGCCCCATCTTGGAGCTACGGATGAGTATAAAAAAAATAAGAGGGTTCGCAAGAGCAATCAATCATCGCTCAGGTCACATCCCGACCACGGGACCCCTCGGGTGGTATGGTAATGTCAAACAGGTGATCTTACCGCACCACATAATGATCATAAAAGTCCACTTGGAAACCTCGTCGGGTATTCCATTTTATTTATCCTTCGGCTCGACTCACTTTACCGTATATTTATCTCCCCATTAAGATAAATACACTAGGTTCTTGTCGACCGAACAACCACATTAAAAATAGGACTTCATTTCCGTAGGATCCTCTAGGTGCTGATTTGCTACCTCCCACCCGAGCAATTGTGGTTAATGGTACTAGGGCGTCTAGTAGGGACTGATGGAGGTCAAAGTTTCTTTGTCGCCTTCTCCCCTCAGCTCCCTGATAGTAAGCAATGTATATATAACACCCAGTCCGTACGATTCCACAATCCCCGTGAATTAAAAGCCGACTTAAACACATAGGACTAGAGGCTCACATCACTCTGTCACATTGGTCGACACAAAAATGATGCATATAAATTATCACGATGTGGTTGCCGCAATAAACAAGGGATAGGATCTCGACCGTATCTCGACATGCGGGTCTCCACCGACACGGTATACAGAACACCGGTGGCTACCCAAAACTAGGGTATCTAGTACCTGTTCCGTTATATGTGCCTCATGGGCACTGGTGTCCTATCGATATTAGCAACCTAGTAAGTCAATTCTGGATAATCCAGGCCACACGCCCTTAAATTGACTTTTAGATCCTTGGCAGAGATCTGAGTGAAAGGAGTCTTGAAACCGGAACCCTTACTCGTCGAAGGTTCCATCCCTTCGGAATCTTTCGAGGTAAATGGCGAAATCGAGTCATAGATGCATGCGTTTGACATAGATTTCACATTTGGCCTGACGGCTTCACGCGCCCAAGTCGTTATTTAAAAACAAACGACGACTGAGATCGCATCACAAGCGATAGTCCTGAGCCTTCCCATAAGGCATCCCATTCGATGACCCAGTTAGTCACATATATGGGCGCGATACGTAAGCCTTCAAGTTCATCCTGATTAGTCAGGTACCATACGCCCTGACTGGTAGCTCACATTACTATGGTGCCCCCATGTCACACCCTCAAATTCCACGTGCGGGGTTTTACCGCGAGGCGCGTGACACACCAGGATCTCAGTCAACGATCACAACAAAACATTCAACAAACATGCATTCATATATATAAATATAAACCAAAATATCATGCTTTGAGCCGTAAACCAGCAGCGGAAGCATTTCTCGTTTACAACCAAAAGACATATTTAAAGTTTACAAAACATTGTTTATACGTTTCAAAATATTAGACGCTGTGCATGACTCCGTGCGCCTATTCCTTTGACTGCTACCTTAGCGACCTGAGAAAACATGCCAAAAAGATGTCAACATATAATGCTGGTGAGTTCACAGGTTTTCTTTTATAAATAAGTTTTAAAAGCTCCAAAGATCATATCCGTTACTACTAGGTTATAAGAACGTTAGCTAGACGTTAAGTTGTTTTACTACTACGGTTGGGAACCCATTACTAAACGTGTCCAATAAATAAGTCCAGCCCAGACTGTTTGGGTTACCGATGCCTCGGTAACCCGGTAGGTAGAGACAATATGCACCCGCCCGGCATCCCCGCCGACGAGTGGGGGTTGTGAGGCCCAATAGATCTATCCACATTTCCCTCGTTGTGCTTCCCGCACATTCATGGTTTCCCCCTGGGACTTTCCGAAAAAGCCGTATAGTAAATGTAAAGTAACCACAGTATAACATGATCTTTAATAAGTAAGTTCGTAGCATGTTTCTCCCCCCGAAAGCAAAACTGTAAAAGCGGGGCTGTGACACTCACCTTGGGTTGCGTTACTTGAAAATAGTAAAGTATTTATGCTATGATAGCCCCAAATAGCGGCGACCTATCATAAGATGTGTATAAGTATCCGGACTAATAACCCGCAGGTTAACTAGTCCCCGAATGTCCAGACCATAACCATAGACGTTTTAAAAAACACTTTTGACTGATAACCGACCGAGCCAGACAAGACCCGACATCCCATTGGTGACCCGACAATCCACGTGTTAATTATATGCAAGGTATTATGCAACATATGAAGTTAAACACTTAGCACACGCAAGAGTACGTCTAGTCTAGCAAAATGCCCAATTTACGCATAATCGAGTCAGAACGCGTGTTACCGAATCATCCGGCATGTCCCGAGGTTCTAAACATGTTCCTAGGTGTCAAATCATGCTTCGGGATGTCAAAATACGCTTACAACAGCAGTACACGCGACTAGGAATTTAGCATGCAACTAGGAAAAGTCAACTGGTGACTAGGAGTGGTCAACACGCGACTAGGAGGCTAGTCACGTGTAATATCAGGCGACTAGGGCTCCTACTCGCCCCCTAGTCCCCTAGTCGCCCCCTGTAGCATGCGACTAGGAATCCTAGTCGCCTGCTGCAGGTGAGTGACGGATTTTTGCGCGTTTAACCCTCCGAATCAGATCCGAAACATGCAAAAACACCAAGTATCAATCCTAAACTCATTACCAACCCATTCCAAGCAAAAACTCCCAATTTACCACTGGTTTAACATCTTTTGTGCAATTATTTCCAAAAATGGCAAAGTACCAAGTTTCACCAACAACCTTATCTTTCTCTAAATGGAAATAATCGATTTTCATCTTCTACAAACCTGAAACTTGACATTTCTCAGTTATAACATTCCTCTAGTGTGAATCCTAACCACATTCTATCAACAAATCATACCATAACATCCTAGATTTCCAAGAATCACTCAAACGGGTCAAAATGCACATCTTCTTCAAAACACAACAACAAAAGCTCAAACTCATAAATAATCATCCTAATAACCCCTACATAACAGAAGTACAATCATTTCATGAAAACATTCATGTTAAAATCACCAAGAAGGTTAACATAAGCGTGTAAACTTCACATATAGCAATTATTGTGGTGTAGACTTGTTTTAAAACCATTTTCAAAGGTTTAAAAGACACAAACTTAACAAAACAAGGTCTGGACCTTTGGGGAATCAAAACAATAACTTTACAAAGGTTTAGGATGAAGAACACACCTTGGATTTTATCAAATAAAGGTGTGCAAGCTTGTAAATGGTGATTTTTGTAGCAAAACGAGTTTTAGAGGTGCTCTAGGGTGTGTGGGCGACTTGGGATCAGTTAGGGTTGCTCTAAGGGTGTTTGGGGAGTTAAGGGTTGTATTTATAGGTGTTTCTAGTCGTAGGGCTGCAACAGGCGACTAGGGAGCATAACCACGCGACTAGGCCACGTGACTAGGCCTAGTCGCCCCATATGGCATGCGAGTAGGCCAAAAACATGCGACTAGGAGCTCCTAGTCGCCCCCTGGGGGCTGCTAGTCGCCCCCTGGGGCTGCTAGTCGCCCCCTGCAGCTCAGCCTTGGTTTTTCGCTCGTTAAACACTAATTTAACACACATAAACACGTATTCACATACCAACAAGTCACATAATGATTATAAACATATAATACATGATAACTAACACGTTTACATCCGTTCACCAATTCCCGGGACTCCAGACTCGCGTGTGTGCGTTAAACCCGGTGATTCCACGAATCACCACCCCTTTACACATGGTTATGGACCGACTCCCGATGATCCCATGGATCATCGTAACGACTCTCGATGACTCTCTAGAATCATCATTACGACTCGACCGATTTAGTTAAGTATGAAATAAGTATGACTCGCTAAGGTAGACTTACTAGTTTTAGTCAACGTTACTAACCTGAGTTTGCCGGGTGTCACATCATCCCCCTGTTGAATGAATTTTCGTCCCGAAAATTTCTCAAGGCCAAAAGGAAGAGACGAAAGAAGAGAAAAATTTTCCGGTTGCCACAGCATCCCCCTGTTGAAAGGAATCTCGACCCGAGATTCATGCAGTTCCAGCAGAGACATGTCTAGATTCGAAAGCGCACTTAGGGAATAAATGAGGATATTTAGCTTTCATCTGATCCTCTCGTTCCCATGTGAACTCAGGTCCACGATTAGAGTTCCAGCGAACTTTCACGATGCGGATCTTACTGCGACGAAGGCTACGGATCTTATAGTCCAGAATCTCAACCGGTTCTTCCACAATACGCAGACGATCATCCACCTTGATCTCTTCGAGTGGAACAACTAAAGATTCATCCGTCAGACACTTCTTAAGGTTAGAAACATGGAAGACGTCATGAACGTTACTGAGTTCGGCTGGCAGATCAAGCCTATATGCTACCGGTCCAATCCGTTCCAGAATTGCGAACGGTCCCACATAACGAGGATTTAGTTTGCCACGCTTCCCAAAACGTATAACGCCCTTCCACGGAGATACCTTCAATAGAACCCTGTCGCCAACCTCAAACTCCAAGGGTTTGCGACGACGGTCGGCATAGCTCTTTTGACGATCTCGAGCTGCTGCCATACGGTTGCGAATCTGTACGATCTTTTCGGAAGTCTCGTACACAAGTTCCGGGCCGGTGAGTTGGCTCTCGCCCACCTCAGCCCAGCAAAGAGGAGATCGGCATTTCCGTCCGTAAAGAGCCTCGAACGGAGCCGCCTTGATGCTAGAGTGGTAGCTATTGTTGTAGGAGAATTCCACTAGTGGTAAATGATTCTCCCACCCCTTGCCAAAGTCCATCACACATGCCCGAAGCATGTCCTCTAGCGTTTGAATCGTCCGCTCGCTCTGACCGTCAGTTTGCGGATGATAAGCCGTGCTCATATCAAGTTGTGTACCCAGAGCCTTCTGCAATTTCCTCCAGAAATTGGAGGCGAATCGAGTGTCACGGTCAGAAATGATGGAGACGGGCACCCCGTGCCGAGAAACCACTTCCTTAAGGTATAAGCGAGCTAGACGCTCGAGGCTGTCAGTATCCTTGATTGCAAGGAAGTGCGCAGACTTTGTCAACCTGTCTACGATCACCCAGATCATGTTACAGCCACTGGGCGACGTCGGGAGTTTGGTCACAAAGTCCATTGTAATCCGTTCCCACTTCCACTCGGGAATCTCAGGCTGTTGCAGAAGGCCAGACGGCTTCTGATATTCAACCTTGACCTTAGCACAGGTCAAGCACTTGCTTACGTAGGAAGCCACGTCCGCCTTCATGTTTGGCCACCAATAGAGTATCTTTAAGTCTTGATACATCTTGTCGGAGCCAGGGTGAATAGAGTACCGAGACTTGTGTGCCTCGTCAAGAACGAGTTCCCGCAAGCCCCCGAATAGTGGAACCCAAACGCGTTCAGCGAAGTAGTGCAGGCCATCGGCCCTGAGCTCAAGGTGCCTATCCGCACCATGCATAGTTTCAGCCTTAAGGTTTTCCTCCTTCAAGGCTTCTTGCTGCGCCGAACGAATTTGGTCAGGTAAGCCGGAGTGGATGGTGAGCTGAAGAGCTCGAACACGACGAGGTTTGGCGGATTCCTTCCTGCTCAAGGCGTCTGCGACAACATTCGCCTTGCCAGGATGGTATTTAATGGCGCATTCGTAGTCGTTAAGGAGCTCAACCCAGCGACGCTGCCGGGTGTTCAATACCTTCTGGTCAAAGATATGCTGGAGGCTCTTGTGATCGGTGTAAATGGTGCACTGGGTACCGTACAAGTAGTGCCTCCAGATCTTCAAAGCAAAGACCACTGCACCCAGCTCTAAGTCATGGGTGGGGTAGTTCTTCTCATGTACCTTAAGCTGACGAGAAGCATAGGCAATGACTTTCTTGCGCTGCATCAACACGCACCCAAGGCCCTGGATGGAGGCATCACAGTAAACTTCAAAATCGTCCATGCCTTCAGGTAAGGATAAGATAGGTGCAGAACAGAGTTTAGTCTTTAGCAGCTGGAAAGCTGATTCTTGCGAATCACCCCAGTTGAACTTCTTATCCTTCTGGGTGAGCGAAGTGAGGGGTTGTGCGATCTTCGAAAATCCCCCGATGAAACGGCGATAGTAACCTGCGAGACCTAGGAATTGCCGCACCTCAGTTGGCGTCTTGGGTGCTTCCCAGTCTTTGATAGCTTCTATCTTGGCCGGATCAACATGTATCCCCTCAGCATTAACCACATGGCCAAGAAATTGAACCTCACGCAACCAAAAGCTGCACTTAGAGAACTTGGCATACAACTGTTCCTGCCTCAGGAGTTCCAAGACAAGACGCAAATGTTCCCGGTGGTCCACCTCGTTCTTGGAATAGACTAGAATATCATCGATGAAAACAATCACGAATTTGTCAAGATACGGCTTGCAAACACGGTTCATCAAATCCATAAAGATGGCGGGCGCGTTGGTGAGACCAAAAGGCATGACCAAGAATTCAAAGTGGCCATAACGAGTTCGAAAAGCAGTCTTCGGGATATCGGCTTCTTGGACTCTCAACTGATGGTATCCCGATCTCAAGTCAATCTTCGAGTAGAAACTAGAACCCTGAAGCTGGTCAAATAAATCATCGATGCGAGGGAGAGGGTAACGGTTCTTGATGGTAACCTTGTTCAGCTCACGGTAGTCGATACACATACGTAGGCTTCCGTCCTTCTTTTTGACAAACAAAACAGGGGCTCCCCACGGGGATGAACTAGGTCGGATAAAACCTTTCTCCAACAATTCCTGCAACTGGTTAGACAATTCCTGCATCTCTGGAGGTGCAAGACGGTACGGGGCTCGGGCAACTGGGGCCGCACCAGGCGTAAGTTCAATACTGAATTCGACCTGGCGATAAGGCGGGAGGCCTGGTAGTTCTTCAGGGAATACGTCTGGAAAATCGCAAACAACAGGAATGTCTTCAATCTTCTTCTCTTCCTCGGACGAGACTGAAACAAGTGCCAGGATGGCAGAATACCCCTTACGTAGATACTTATAAGCCTTCATGCACGAAATGATGCTCAGAGGGATCCCGCTCTTCTCACCGTGTACCAACAGAAATTCTCCATCCGGAAGGGGGAGTCGAACAACTTTATCGAAACAGACGATCTCGGCATGATGCAAGGACAACCAATCCATACCCACAACGACATCAAAGCTACCCAAGGATACCGGCATAAGATCAATAGGGAAAGAATAACCCGACAACTCAAGGTGACACCCCCTAAGGACATGTGTCGCTTCGACTTTCTTACCATCAGCCAATTCTATCAGGTACTTAGCCTCTAAAGGTGTAGGTACCCTATCAAGCAACTGACTAAATCCAAGGGATATAAAACTCTTATCGGCACCAGAGTCGAATAAAACTGTAGCATAGCGATTATCAAGAAGGAACGTACCGGTAACAGTGTCAGGATCCTGTCGAGCCCCGCTCGAACCAATCACAAAGGCACGAGCATTCCTGCCCCCGCCTCCATTGTTCCCATTACCCGCCCCAGTCTTCCCTCCTTCGCCCTGCTTCATCTTGGGCCAGTCCCTCTTGTAGTGACCCAGTTCACCACAGTTATAGCACCCCTGCTTTCCCTGGTTTCCCTGGGGAGTGGTAGTCTGAGGAGTTGGGGTAGGTGTAGCAGGCGTATTACGATTACCTTGAAGATTAGCCTTACAATCCTTCGCCTGATGCCCCGTCTTATGGCACCGATGACAACGGTTCCTGTCCTCACAGCGACCATTATGGTGAAAACCACACCGGTCACATTTTGGATGTTTCCCCAAATAACTCCCCAGCTTTTGCTCAGTCGACGGTCCCCCAACATCAAACCTCTTCACCTGCTGAGGTGGAGCTGAGCTCGAGCCCTTACTCGCACCTTCCCACTTCCTCTTGTTGTTTTCGGGAGCCTTCACAGCAGCGCCTCGGGGAGGCAAGACTCCTTCTGTCACCTTCATGTTGGTCAGCCTGTGAGCCGACCGAACCACTTCAGAAAACACAGTAAGGCTGCCCGCAGCCACCAACCCAGCAACTTCCGGCACTAACCCAGCAATATAGTGCTCAATCCTCCGGTACTCCGGTGTGTGCAAATCTGGGCACAGCACCGCCAGCTCATTGTGCCTAGCTGTATAGGCTTCAATCTCCGACCCCACCATCTTATGAGTCCAGACCTCGTGCTCAAGCTTCTGGATCTCATCCCTTGGGCAGTACTGGTTTTTCAAAAGTTGCACGAATTCTGTCCAGGGCATCGCATGGGCTTCCTCGATGCCCCTGGTCTGTTTGATGGAGTTCCACCAAGACAAAGCTTGATCCTCAAAGGTCGCAGCAGCATACTTTACCCGGTCGCCTGCCGAGCAATTGCTCATGGAAAACACAGACTCAACTTTCTCCAGCCACCGGAGCAATCCCACTGCCCCTTCAGTCCCAGCGAAGCTGTGAGGTTTGCAATCCATGAACCTCTTGTAGGAGCACTGAACTGGAGGGGGATTGACAGCACCCCCAGCACCCCCACCTAGAACAAACACACAGGTAAGGCAAGAATGACACGGCACTCAAAACAAGATAGAATAGGCGGAGATCAACTTACCACCCATAGCAGCAAGTGCGGCCTGGAATGCAGCCAGAGCTACATTCGTTTGCTGTTGCATCAGATTGTTCAACTCTTCCTGGGTCATGTTAATGTTCCCTCGGCCACCGCCGCCACCACGGCCGCCACCACGGCCGCCAGCACGGCCGCCTCGGCGTCCCCCACGAGCTCCCGACATCTTCTGTCACAACAAGAAACAAAAGACTTAGGTTTGCCCGTGGTATAACCCATTAAGAATTTAATAACTAGACCGGGTCCGGCTCGGGTCCATCCGTCCAAACACAAAGTCCACCAGAACTTCCATGCATTCCAGTTTATGATCTCGTGTGCACCCGACATGATAAACTGTTCCGCATGGTCCTCCAGGTGTTCTTTCTGTTTGAAGTTCAAGTCACCTAGCGCTAACACGCAATCATGATGTTATCACAAATATAAGACAATAGACGTAAGGGCGAGCGCGTCCATTGGGGCATAGAAGGGAGATGTCCGAATCCTTGGACAGATCTCGAGAGTAAAAAAAAAAAAAAAAAAAAAAAAGAGAAGTCACCCCAATGTCCGTCGCTGCCAAGAGGGTACAAAGGTAGATCGTCCACCGACGAATCAAATAAGATGGAACAAGGAGTAGGACAAGGAAAGTCAAACAGATGATGTGGCATAGCGGATGATGACACCGACACCCAGACAAGTTATAATGTTACCCATGTTAGGACTCGACTATTTGTGACCGTCTAGTGTGTGCGACTCAGTTATAGACTAGACTCTACATGTAGTCTCAGTTCACTATAACCGTTGGCTCTGATACCAATCTGTCACACCCTCAAATTCCACGTGCAGGGTTTTACCGCGAGGCGCGTGACACACCAGGATCTCAGTCAACGATCACAACAAACATTCAACAAACATGCATTCATATATATAAATATAAACCAAAATATCATGCTTTGAGCCGTAAACCAGCAGCGGAAGCATTTCTCGTTTACAACCAAAAGACATATTTAAAGTTTACAAAACATTGTTTATACGTTTCAAAATATTAGACGCTGTGCATGACTCCGTGCGCCTATTCCTTTGACTGCTACCTTAGCGACCTGAGAAAACATGCCAAAAAGATGTCAACATATAATGCTGGTGAGTTCACAGGTTTTCTTTCATAAATAAGTTTTAAAAGCTCCAAAGATCATATCCGTTACTACTAGGTTATAAGAACGTTAGCTAGACGTTAAGTTGTTTTACTACTACGGTTGGGAACCCATTACTAAACGTGTCCAATAAATAAGTCCAGCCCAGACTGTTTGGGTTACCGATGCCTCGGTAACCCGGTAGGTAGAGACAATATGCACCCGCCCGGCATCCCCGCCGACGAGTGGGGGTTGTGAGGCCCAATAGATCTATCCACATTTCCCTCGTTGTGCTTCCCGCACATTCATGGTTTCCCCCTGGGACTTTCCGAAAAAGCCGTATAGTAAATGTAAAGTAACCACAGTATAACATGATCTTTAATAAGTAAGTTCGTAGCATGTTTCTCCCCCCGAAAGCAAAACTGTAAAAGCGGGGCTGTGACACTCACCTTGGGTTGCGTTACTTGAAAATAGTAAAGTATTTATGCTATGATAGCCCCAAATAGCGGCGACCTATCATAAGATGTGTATAAGTATCCGGACTAATAACCCGCAGGTTAACTAGTCCCCGAATGTCCAGACCATAACCATAGACGTTTTAAAAAACACTTTTGACTGATAACCGACCGAGCCAGACAAGACCCGACATCCCATTGGTGACCCGACAATCCACGTGTTAATTATATGCAAGGTATTATGCAACATATGAAGTTAAACACTTAGCACACGCAAGAGTACGTCTAGTCTAGCAAAATGCCCAATTTACGCATAATCGAGTCAGAACGCGTGTTACCGAATCATCCAGCATGTCCCGAGGTTCTAAACATGTTCCTAGGTGTCAAATCATGCTTCGGGATGTCAAAATACGCTTACAACAGCAGTACACGCGACTAGGAATTTAGCATGCAACTAGGAAAAGTCAACTGGTGACTAGGAGTGGTCAACACGCGACTAGGAGGCTAGTCACGTGTAATATCAGGCGACTAGGGCTCCTACTCGCCCCCTAGTCCCCTAGTCGCCCCCTGTAGCATGCGACTAGGAATCCTAGTCGCCTGCTGCAGGTGAGTGACGGATTTTTGCGCGTTTAACCCTCCGAATCAGATCCGAAACATGCAAAAACACCAAGTATCAATCCTAAACTCATTACCAACCCATTCCAAGCAAAAACTCCCAATTTACCACTGGTTTAACATCTTTTGTGCAATTATTTCCAAAAATGGCAAAGTACCAAGTTTCACCAACAACCTTATCTTTCTCTAAATGGAAATAATCGATTTTCATCTTCTACAAACCTGAAACTTGACATTTCTCAGTTATAACATTCCTCTAGTGTGAATCCTAACCACATTCTATCAACAAATCATACCATAACATCCTAGATTTCCAAGAATCACTCAAACGGGTCAAAATGCACATCTTCTTCAAAACACAACAACAAAAGCTCAAACTCATAAATAATCATCCTAATAACCCCTACATAACAGAAGTACAATCATTTCATGAAAACATTCATGTTAAAATCACCAAGAAGGTTAACATAAGCGTGTAAACTTCACATATAGCAATTATTGTGGTGTAGACTTGTTTTAAAACCATTTTCAAAGGTTTAAAAGACACAAACTTAACAAAACAAGGTCTGGACCTTTGGGGAATCAAAACAATAACTTTACAAAGGTTTAGGATGAAGAACACACCTTGGATTTTATCAAAGAAAGGTGTGCAAGCTTGGAAATGGTGATTTTTGTAGCAAAACGAGTTTTAGAGGTGCTCTAGGGTGTGTGGGCGACTTGGGATCAGTTAGGGTTGCTCTAAGGGTGTTTGGGGAGTTAAGGGTTGTATTTATAGGTGTTTCTAGTCGTAGGGCTGCAACAGGCGACTAGGGAGCATAACCACGCGACTAGGCCACGTGACTAGGCCTAGTCGCCCCATATGGCATGCGAGTAGGCCAAAAACATGCGACTAGGAGCTCCTAGTCGCCCCCTGGGGGCTGCTAGTCGCCCCCTGGGGCTGCTAGTCGCCCCCTGCAGCTCAGCCTTGGTTTTTCGCTCGTTAAACACTAATTTAACACACATAAACACGTATTCACATACCAACAAGTCACATAATGATTATAAACATATAATACATGATAACTAACACGTTTACATCCGTTCACCAATTCTCGGGACTCCAGACTCGCGTGTGTGCGTTAAACCCGGTGATTCCACGAATCACCACCCCTTTACACATGGTTATGGACCGACTCCCGATGATCCCACGGATCATCGTAACGACTCTCGATGACTCTCTAGAATCATCATTACGACTCGACCGATTTAGTTAAGTATGAAATAAGTATGACTCGCTAAGGTAGACTTACTAGTTTTAGTCAACGTTACTAACCTGAGTTTGCCGGGTGTCACACCCCAACAGTGGCTGTCTAAGACAAGAGATTTTGCTCTAACGCGAGCAATGCTTCCTAAGGACAACTGGGAACACCACTATCGACCCAAGCTCGAAAGGGTTCCCCTATCCCAAGAACCTACGCAACGACACCAAGACAAGACAAATCCACCATCAGGGGAATAACAATATTAATCGAAGGGCTGAGCTGATCGACCCTCTCATAATGATAGGGTAGCTCCCTTATAGAGTAGACAATGCTATACGCCCTTCTGGATTTAGGGTTTCACAAAACCTCCGAGATCATGTATCAGGGACTCCACCAATGCACGCGCCATGGGTCGGTCCACCATGGTATTTCCATAATCTTCAGTGTGACACGCCGGCACGTATTTCGTCAAACAAACCCACTGGGATGAGAAATAATGTATTGAGTCCTTCAACTCTTACTAGTCCCAAGGGTATGGGTCATAATATCGCTCGCAATTACTCGATACCTTCAGGTTCGAGACGTATTCGAAATCCCTTATCACAAAGACGGGCCTCGCCTCGTCATGTGTGGATCCCGGGATTTCTTTCCGACATGATTCGTGTGTGGTTAATCGACCAAAATGCGTGCAAACGGTTAAGGCGTCACTGATGCCTTAGATTCTGAAGATGTAACGCTCATAAAATGCGTGAGCATATCAAAGGTCGACACATGATTCGGTCAATTACCCAAACAATCACGAGTTTCAAAAGAATACATGGGCTAACACCCAGACTATAGTGTCTTAGTATGACTTCCAGAAAGTCCGCCGAGCACCCGAAATCTTACATAATCAATGTTGGCGCTGCACAATCAAACAATGACAGCAACGAGGGGTTTGGGTGATGTCTCCATCCCGAGGGGACCAAAGCGAAGCAAACGACAAGTAATCACATCATCAAGTAAATCCTACAGCTGTAGCAACACGCCCTCTGCAACACGACAGTAGAAATAACCCGGCAATGGCAACAACATATCCACGAATCACATGAACTAGGGAACACCGCACAGGAGTGACACGTCAATAGAGAAGCATGACGACAAGGCAACACCGCAACCGGAACCGCATGACACAGAGAAATACAACAACAAAGCTACCCTACTGCAGGAGCAGCACAACAACAGTAATGCATCGCCGACAGTGCAACGCAACCACATGGATACACAATCGGCAAAATAATGCAACTACAAGCATGCTCAAACGCTGGGGGTAACATAACACCATGAATGCACACGACAATATAACGCACAATATGGAAAATCCACAGTCCACATCAGTAGAAAGCTCCGTTATGGTGAGCACGCATCCCGGTGCGTCTCAGCTCACTTGTGGGGGCGGGATTTATATCCATGCCTTCGACCTTAAACCTATCCTCCATAGACTCAATGGTAGGAACGATTGAGTCAACCAAGGTATCCGTAGTCGTAACAGTAATGGAAACGATGGGTTCCGCATAATTTAGCAGACTGTCAGACCAATTTTGTTCTTAGGGAGAATGATCGTAGGCTCAATATAAGTCATTCGAATAGTGGCAACTGCAGCATTGACAGACTCAACCCAAGCCTGAGAACTATCGTCAATATTAGTCTTGGCAAGAGCCCAAGGAAAGATAATGAGTAGTTCAATGAAAGCCTCGAAGAAAATGGAAGTAACAACAACGAACTCTACGGAGATACAGACATGGTCATAGTAGCTTGACAACGGTCATAGAGACGTCTTCGTTAACGACATTCACCTTTGCAGGAGCTTCAAATACATCAACAGCATCAGCTCGAGAAGCGCCATAGAAACAACATCAAGCCCATCATGGACTATAGAGACTATGACAACCATAAGCTCAACAACAGACATGGAAACAACGGCATCAAGCCCGATAAGTGCTACAGATTCACTGACAACAACAAACTCAGCAAGAGCTACACACTTAGCAAAAACATCGGGATCTACTTGAGCCATAGATCAATAACAGCCGCAGCGACATCAGGCTCGGCCGGAGCCTTAGACTAGTCGTAGTTATTATATGTGGGATAACTAGTATCCATAGGACCTAGAAACTAACCACCGTCTATCCCAATATCAAGGATAGTGGTCATTACGAAAATAGCAAGTAGAAGTAGAAGGATCACGATATATCGAGACACCCTGATAGAATGAAAACGATACCGACTCTGGCAACCCAGCCGAGTCATCTTTCTCATTAGAGTCCTCTTGCATATTATTTTGGCCCTAGCACCGATAGCCATCAACTGGAATGCCTTTCTGCTACCTAAGCGAGACCGGTGGACCTTCTTCCTGATAGGCCACGCAGTGAGAGTATCGAAATACGACAAGAGATTTGACAGGTCACATTGTCCATAATGAATGGATCTTGCAACCTTAGTTTATAAACCACCGTGACGAGGGAACGCAACGTCTCAATATCTATGGGGATTGATGGAAAACACTTCGCATCAATTTCCGCCCCAAATAGATAAAAAGTCTCGTCGTCATGATGAGGGTGACGAACGTTATTGCAACAAGAGCAATGGAATTGTCGTCCCATGGGTAGGTTTAATTTAACAGAGTAACGTGACCACATCCAGTAGTCCTTCATTTGAGGGGGGAACTTCAATGTCAGCAAAAATCGTTTTGCAACATTTGACATTTATGGAACACACCCTTACAATTACGATTCCCAAAGTGTGGTTCCACTCCCCAGAATTTATGACGGATTCAGGCACAACACACGTATCGAACCTACTCTGGCGTTCATCGACTGAAGCGTGATTACCAATAATCCTTGAAAAACAAACAGGAGGTAGATAGAGGAGTCTTACGACAACCTTTGCACCTTGGGAAAGTAGTATGACATAAGCACCGACCTGCTAAGCCCATCACAAATCATCTTCCGGAATACGATCCAGCGCTATTGCAACGGGTGTTAATCCATACTTGAACACTCAATACATCGAGCAGTGGCTTCCCATGAGTTAATCGTATGCACTTCCGAGTGAGTCCATAGCCAAACGCCAACTGGGGCTTGTTGTTCCACTACACGCCGCCATCATAACACTGGCAATCGTTGCCGCGGTCGTGATTAGTGGCCGAATTTTTGACACCATCGAAATTTAGCAAAGCCCTCTGACTCGCGGGTGTGCAATGTGGCACACTGATTTCACCATCAGTCCATGACTGCATGGGCACAACCAATACTGTCGATTCAGACGAGGGCTATCGAGCCTTCCAGGTAACAATGATCAAGCTTCCTAACTTAGCAACCTCAATTCTGTCCTCCAAAAGGAGAAGAAAAATACCCGACTCTGGAAGACTACTTGGGCATGTGTTGGATCGAGAATGACTTATTTATAATAACAACCCAGCAGCACACGGCCACGATTCTCATATGTGATCCTCACAGGGTCCCGTTCCCAAAACGCACTGGTCTTGTAGGGACGCACCCTAGGTCTTCACCAGGTTCCACGTATAACCTTCCACGCACCGTACTCGACATTTCTCACTTCGGTAGGCCGTGTATACTTGTAAGTCCGCTCCTTTGGAAGAACTTTGTGGTGGAGGCATTCAACTCCTATAGAAGGAAGCTTTCACCTCCCGTTCCTATCTAGAGCGAGGGTTTGTGTCAGATTACTCATATGAATTGACGTTCGAGCTCTTCCGTGCTCGTACCTTAAAAGAAATATTGGGTTAGCAAGGATCGAATTCTAGGGACATCAACGAGTCCTCCCCTTATAACCCGTAGGCCAATCAAAAGTAAGACTGAATCTAAAGAACCAGAACAACAAGACAAGGAGTGATCACCAACCCCGGCCCTAGCGCCCACCAAGGTTACCGTGCACCCCAAACTATTATTACGTGTGCACCCGTAATGATAATTTGCGTTGCCAGGTAATCTTGTTGCCCGCTAGTTCCGAGCTTCCTGATCCAACAAACAAAGATTTCATAACAAATGACTCTTAATGGATTCGCCTCCAAATCATAAACCATGGGGCGACATCCATTTGCGCGATAGAGATTAGTCCTTCAGATCATCCCGTCTACAGGTAAGCGAGTGAGATCGTCGTAGACTACAACATCCTTCCCACTTGCTGGTACCGGTGATCGATGCAAGAGTGCGGACTAATGTGAAGCGTGACACGACATCCTTACTGGCAAAATATCCGTACTACGTATATGTATTAACTAATCTTAGAAAAATCGGATTCCTATGCAACATAGACATTCTTATCCGTATTTTCTAATACTTCATATATTGACACACATGGCTAGTCGGTCGGAATTTCCCCTTGTACATCCCATGTACAAATTTCTCTCTTTTCTAAAAACATTTTGTTGTGTTTTAGTTTTGAAAACTTTGTTTTCGAGCCGAAACCGGTTATAGTCTAGATTTTTCAAAATGCTAGTTCGCTATAACCTTGGCTCTGATACCACTTCTGTCACACCACGCCAATGGCGGAAACACGTGGCGCAACGCTCGAAAGCATATCAAAGTCAAGATTAACACAAACTATATTTAATTAGAAAAGAGTCAATTTATTAAGATGTCGAAACAGAGAATCACATTCCCAATATTACATAAAATGACGAACATTAAGTTTCATTGTGGGGTATTTCCGTTTGTTCCAACCCTTTGGTAACAATTTATGAAACCCCGACAAGTATCCGACATCCCGAATTCCACCGCACTAGCCCATATCTATTCATGTAGAGGGAGAATTCGACACGAAAACAGGATTATATGATCATACAAGTTGCTAAACCAGGTGCGGAAACCCTAGCTTAGAACAAACTGATATAAACTCAATCAAAACACAATCAAAGTCATTTTAAAAGCTTTTCATAGATTAACTTTTCCAAATAATTGCTTACAGATTGATTACAGTTAATCTAGCACACAAACTATCACTCTCAGACCTCTCTAGAACACACACCAAAAACACACACTCTAAATGACTCGCATTACATTACAAAAACCCAAAATCTATTTATAGCAGCTGCACATTCGCCCCTTTTCATTGGTCGAATGTAGGCTTTTCCACATTCGCCCATATTATATGGTCGAATGTGTCTTCCTTCAGTCTTGGTTCCAGATTCGTCCACAGCATAACTACCTTCGTCCCTTTCTATGTCACCTTCGCCCATTCTGGTCTTCCTTCGCCCCTTAACACATGTTAACATCTAATCATTAGTCGCAAAAACGCATCTACAAACTCCCCCTCGACTATTGATTAGATCGTTTTCTATCTTCATCCATGGCTTTATTCAGCAGCTTGATTCTAAGCAAACTCTTTTGTTCTTTCGTCATCTCAGGCTCTAATTTTCTCTTTACCGGTTTTGACACATTTGCCATCTTCACCTTTTTGCCAAGCTTTCCCTCCAAATTACTTCCAGCATTAATGTCATAAGCAAAGCAAACACCCACAACCTGTGTGTATTTCCTTGCTTGATCTGCATCGTTCGGCTCATAATGAATCGGATTATAAAAGAGCATGATGATGTCTTCGAAGGTGCAATTGATCAGCCACATAGGATCAAATACATGAACATGCTTGTATTTGTCCTTTCCATCTCTCAACACAATCACTGCTTCTGCCTTCCTCCAATCATAATACCAGAAAATGAAGTCAGCACTGAAGTGTTGAGGCATAGGCATCAAAGGTATCTTTCTCATCACTTCAGGTGCCTTATATATCAAGGTAACCCTTTTCAACTTGGTTCTGGGATCAATATCCCTGTGAACTTTCCTCCGGGGATATTGTGGTTTAAATCTGTTCCACTTAGTTCTACTCTCCCAAACCAATTTGTCTGCACACCAACCGACATGTGAATTATTCACTGAAGCACCCGACATTTGGAATCTGCAAAGATCTCTAACCGCCCAATACGGTAGAGTTAGCAAGTCAATGAATCTGTAAAAGTACAAGATTCCCGATTCCCACTTAGCAGCTAAACACTTCAGCCTGCCTAAGTATGTCCACCCGAGAGCTCTGCCTCTGAACTTCGCATTATGAAACCTATAAAAATTTCCTTGAGCTTCAGGCTTCGGTCGGTTTTCATCCATCAATCTTAATTTCTTCAAATACTCCTTCAATTCATCAGTCTTATTAGAAGATTCTGGCAAATCAGCTCCAAGTACTTTCTCAACAAACTCAGCACTCCTCTTCTTTGCCTTTCTTTTTGCAGACGTATTATGTCTCTCAGTAAAATCAGGAAACACCACATCTTCATCAGTTTGTCTGAAGTACTGTGGATATTCCTCATGTGTGATATCCTCTATCTCAACTTCCTCAAATTCAGGGGTTTCTTTGTCATCAGAGTGACTTCCAATATCCTTTTCAGGAATATGTGGAATCGACTCATCAACAATGAACTCTTCAAACGTTTTCCCTACCCTCTGTGCAAGTCCATCTAAAATCTCCTTTGCCACAGATGCAGGTACTTCCCCCTCTTCAAGATTAGGATCGTTATATTCCAATTCATATCGCATGTCATCAGTTTGGAATATTTCAGCAAAACGACCTGTGAACTCAATGGTCCATTCTCTTTTCTCTAACATATCCTTGTATACCTGTTTAGCATCGTCAGACAAGGACCTCACCTTCTCATTCCAGAACACAGTCTCATCATCAACATTCTCACTACTCTTCTTTGAACTTGACTCACCTGTGTCTTTCTTCTTCTTTGAAGGTGGTCTTTTCTCAAATGTAAACTTTGAAGTATCATCTCCTCCATCATTATCATCACTACTACTACTATCATCCTCCTTTTGACTTCCTGAACCTTCAGCATCATCATCATCATCATTATTATCACCTTCATCATCACTCTTATCCGATTCTTCATTCTCATCATCCTCATCTTCCTCTTTGTCAGATTCAGATGGTTCAAAGTCAACCTGTTCAACCTCTTTCTCTGTATCCTCCTCACCCTCCTTCAGCTTGGGTGCAATGTTGTACAGATTATCAATCAGCTCACTAAGGCGTTTGTTTTCAGCCTTCAACTCTTTATTGTCTTCTTTAATCGCCTTGTATCTGTTTTTGTTTCTCAGACACTTCCCTTCAAGCTTCTTATTCTTAGCTTCTAGCTTCTTCACTTTCTCGTCTATCTCATCTTGATTAGACTTTGAAGCTACAACGATCTGAAGCATTTTCTCTTCATTCTGCTTAAACTTGGCAATCTCAGCTTGTTGAGCCACTAGCATCTTCATCATGTCGTCCATTCTTTTATTCACCTGCTTCATCACATCGTCATCCACAGTGACCTTCTTAGACTTGGACTTTGACTTAGATGGCTCAACTTCACTTTCTTTTCCTTTCTGAGGCTGTGTAAACATGTTAAGAACATTATCCAGTGCAATATTGAATTGATCCACTGGTAATGTTGTAGCCTCCTTAGTCTTTTGCTTCTTAGTTGCTGGTGAAGATTGTTTAGATGATGTACCAGCATCAGGTAATCTCTTTCCTTTCAACAATAAGTTCAATTCTTTCTCTCTCAGCTGCTTTGTACTAGTCTTCTTGGCCATGGTTTTGTGTTTGGGCTTGGGCAAGTTAACAACTCCGGTTTCACCTTCGTTCAACTCGTCCAAATTAATAGTCAACCCTTCATCTTCAGCACCAACAGACTGCTTGCTCTTCTTAGCTTCTTCTATTGATCTGTTCAGTGATTCAGACTCACCAACCAAAGTGGCCTTTTGTTTGGTAGTCCGGACATTTTCAGCATCCGAATCCCACTGTTCTTCAGTCTCAGTCTCTTCTGAATCTACAGACTCTTCATCTACCAAACTAGTACCCTTCTTCGCAGTAGATTTCTTCCTCACCACTTGTTGTTTTGAACTCCCTTGATCTGTCTTTCCCTTACCCTTCCCTTTGGCTCCGGAATTGACAACCTGCCTTTTCCTCTTCATGCTTGCATCAGCATAAACTAATGGATCATCATTGTCACTGTCACTATCAGGATGCCTCGCTGTATTCTTTCCAGGATCCATGTAATCCTCTCTAGCCAAGGCTCCAAACAACCTCCTGTAAGGTGGTCTCTCATTTTCAGGCACACCTTTGTAACCTTTCATTCTCACTAAGGTTCTAACATTCATGTGATCCATAACAAGTATCTGTGTTGGATCCTTCTTCAGATGTGGATATTTGTGATCAAAAATCATCATAAGGAATCTCGGATAAAGCATGAACTTCTTAAGCTTCAACCCTTTCAGAATCTCTAACATATGATCTAAAATCATCCCAGCAACGTTAAATGGTTTGTTGAGAGTCAATGCAACCATTAACGAGCTCAAACTCTTCCTCATCACGTCGTATCCTCCACTGACACATCCAAATACTAGTATGATGACATGAGCAAAATACTTAAACTGTACTCCTAGTTTCCCTTTGTACATAGAACCATCAGTGATCGGTCCTTTGTATTTCATTCTCAGGAAACAGGCTTTCTGCTCAGTCCAGGATAATTCCCTTGGATCCTCACTTGTTTCAAACTGGATCTGGAGAGCTTCTCTGATATCAGCTTCAGTGATGAACATCTCCATTCCCTGAATCTTGCTTTTAATGATCGTCTGATTGTCAAAGTAATCATACTTGGCGTTGTTGTAAAAGTCTTCAACTATATCCTTGTAGATAATAGTTGGTGTGGCCAAAGCATAAACCACTCTGCATCTCTTCAGAAACTTAATAATCTCAGTGAACTCCACATTCTTCTCCACATCTCCAAGATACGCGCAACAGTTATGAGTCTTCTCAAACGGCCATTTTGTACCGCTTGATGACTCTCCTTCTTGCACAGTCTCTGGAACTGGATCAGTCACTACAGTCTCCACAGGAATATCAATATTTGCTTGTTCTTCAGCCATCTGAAATGGAAAATCAAAATAAACGTCAAAACACAAAATCGTCAAAAATTCAAAATTTTAGGTTTTTGAAATTTCACATTCGCCCAATCAATATGGTCGAATGTAAGTTATTATGGCCGAAGGTGTAAATTTCTGGTCGAATGTAAAAAGATTTTGAACAAAAAGATACATTCGCCCATTTTGGTTTACCTTCGTCCGTCCTGATTCACCTTCGTCCACTTCGATGAACCGAAGGTGGAACTGTTTAAACCCAAAAATTAAAAATTTTTTTTTTAATCATGTTTTTACCCCTTAATTTTGATCAAAACCAGTCCTAAAATGACCGACTAAGCTTCGTCATTCAACAATTTTCTCTCAAATTCATTTTACATCAGTTTTCAACAAGGAATTAGGGTTCTTATCATTTTATTAATCAATCAGTGATTAAACCTTGTTAATATCCTAATTCCTAATACATTCTCCCCCTAAAACTGATGTGGGATGAATGTATATCAAAAATACGCATTAACAAACAGTAAATCTGCATAAACCCTAAACCCTAAGTACGAATAAAAACTTAATGATTCCGGATTCAATCCTTGTCTTTTACCTGTAAAAGTGATATGAAAATGATCAATGAACACTAGGGATCAAAACACACAATCAGGGACATCAAAATCAACAAGGGTCTGTTATGGAAGAAATTTTGAAAAAAATTTGAAGTGAGGGTCGAATGTACAAGAGGCATATATAAAGACTCCACCTTCGCCCGTTCCAATCGGTCGAATGTATCAAATTTCCACCTTCGCCCCTAATGAAAGGCACGAAAGTAAAATGGTTTTACCCGAAAGTGGATTTTGGGTTAAAAGCCACATTCGCCCGTTGGAAGCAACCCGAAGGTGAACAAAAATTCCACATTCGTCCCAAATTAAGGGCGAATGTAAAATGGAAATTTTGAAAAATTTTTGCCAAATTACAATTTCGAATCCCGTTCAACATTTTTCAATCCGTTAAGCTTCCAAAACACAAATTTTCACATTTAGAATGATACAAAGCCCAGATGGTGTTGTCAAATCTCAGAAATTGACTATCAAGCATCCCCGGTTATCAAAAATAAAGCAGAAATGCAAAAATTTTGGATTTTCTGAAATTTTATCAAAACACACCTAAAATCTTTTTGGATTTTGTATCTTTTTGACATTAAAAGTAAATTGCAACAAAATAAAATGCATCAAGGTAAATGAAAGCAGTAAACATTTTGTGAAATCCGGTCAGAGGATCATATCAGTTTTCTGAGAAATCTGATCACAGCGTTGATCTTTTTGTTTAATATTATCATTAGAAACAGTATGTGATACGGCAATTGCTGATATTGTGGTCCACGTAAGCTCACATGCAGACAATTACGCAATGCTTTAAAATGATACGAGTTAGGTGTATTAGACTAACACGATGTGGTGCCCACACACACGACATACTCCCGTATCAAGTAATTGCACAAAGCTTCGTCGTAACGCGTGATTATGCCAGAGTTATCCGTAAAAGTTACAAAGTATATAGCACAGAGGTGTACAGGTCAGCAAATGAATGCAGCAGAGTAACTTGTGCGTATACACTAGGTTGAGGCTGATATTAATCACTGATTTGCATCAGATGATCAATACGATGTAATAATGATCTTTGATCAATTAAAACATAAGTTCCTCAATTCGGTAACTTCCTGTTTTGGCAATTAAGCTCTTTTAGCAAATATTCTGATAAAACTAGGTCCGTAAATCAATACGACAAAAGTTTATCAGAATATCCCGGATAACCATAACATAACGACCCGAAACCTCAGATTTTGGCAATCCTATCAAACGAAATTACGGTACTAAGACCATATGCCCATGAGGTGTTCAGCCACGAACGCGTAGTTCGTTATGTTTGTATCACTAATGCACGCAATATTTAGTCTACGAAGCCTATCAGCATATCACACGTAATCAACACACGCCTCATAAACTATACAATTCTTTAGCCTGTGTCAGATTCCCACTGATGTACTATCATTTCCTCTGTTTTACCAGGAAATCATTTTTGATTTTCTAATTTTTAGGTCTTTTTGACTTTTATAATGTTTTTGGTTTTTCTGATAAATTGGCTCTCCCTAAAATAAAGAACATATTTTTGGAATTTTTGATTTTTCTGAAAAACAAAAACAAAAATTTGAAAGAAACAATCCACTCGAAAGCATCAACTTCTTTGAGGATTAAACAATCCCCTCGAAAGCATCAACTTCTTTGAGGATTATGATAGTACAGAGAAATTCCCAATTAGCAAAGAGAAATTCCCAATTAGCAAAATATAAAAATTAAAAACTAAAAAGCGATAAACCGAGGTGCCGATTAGTCCTGTTTTTCCTTTATATTGTTTACTTTTAAAAGATATTCAAAGCGTGAACGGTCAAAAGCTTTAGTAAACAGATCTGCACGTTGGTAGTCAGTGTGTATTTTGATCATATCGATCAATTCCTTAGCGTAACAATCTCGGATAAAATGATATTTGATCCGGATGTGTTTCGCTTTAGAATGATTTTCCGAATTTTTAGTTAATGCAATTGCGGCTTCGTTGTCACAGTAAATAGGAGTTTTTAGAAACTGCAAACCGTAATCCACCATTTGTTGTTGAATCCAGAGTACTTGCGAACAGCAACTCGAGGCTGCTATGTACTCGGCTTCACAGGTAGATTGAGCTACGGAAGTCTGTTTCTTGCATTGCCAGGTGATTAACCTGCTCCCGAAAAACTGGCAACCAGCTGTAGTAGATTTGCTATCTTTGTCACAGCCGCCCCAATCTGCATCACTAAAAGATATGAAATCAAAATTATCATCATTAGGGTACCAAAGTCCTTTTGAAGGAAAACCCTTCAGATATCTAAGGATACGCTTGACCGCCGTCAGATGACTTTGTTTCGGCTTCGATTGATAACGGGCACAGAGACACGTTGCGTACATAATATCTGGTCGAGACGCCGTCAAATACATCAGAGATCCGATGATTGCTCTGTATGTAAAAGGATCCGTCAGCTCCCCCTTAGCGTCCACTCCAATCCCGTGATTGGGTTGAATCGGGGTATCCATCGGCTTTGAGTCCTCCATCTGGAACCGGCTCAAGATGTCGGAGACATATTTCGTCTGGTGAATGAAGATCCCGTCGGGTCTTTGGTCCACCTGCAAGCCTAGGAAAAACTGCATCTCCCCCATTGCGCTCATTTCGAACTTTTCCTGCATGACAGTTTCGAACTCCCTGCATAAAAGCTCGTTAGTTGAACCAAATATTATATCATCAACGTATATCTGTACTAGAAGCAAGTCATCTCCCGTCTTTTTCGTAAAGAGGGTGCAATCGACGAGGCCGCGCTTAAATCCTTTGGTGATGAGGTATGTACTTAGCTCCTCGTACCACTGCCTCGGAGCCTGGTGCAAGCCATAAAGAGCTTTGTTCAACACGTAGACCTTATCCCGGTGGATTGGGTCCTCAAAGCCTGGTGGCTGCCCGACATACACCTCTTCCTTGACTTTCCCGTACAGAAATGCGCTTTTCACGTCCATTTGATAAACTTTGAATTTCTTATAAGAAGCAAACGCGAGGAACATCCGAATAGCTTCGATTCGTGCTACCGGTGCATAGATTTCATTATAATCAATCCCTTCGATTTGATGGAAACCCTGCACGACCAATCTGGCTTTGTTACGAACAATTACCCCACGATCATCCTTCTTACACTTGAACACCCATTTGGTGCCAATCTTCTTCCTATCCGGCGGCAAATCCGTGAGCGTCCAAACTCCCAATTTCTGGAATTGTAATAACTCCTCCTGCATAGCTTCCACCCAGGCATCATCCTTCAAAGCGTCCTTGTATGTCCTTGGCTCTACCTGCGACACATAACACGCAAACGACCAATCATTTTGACTACCAGATTGTTGAATTTTGGCATATAAAGCTAAAGCACCAAAACTCTCTGGCGAATTAACACTTTTAAGCTGCCCTCTGGTCATAACACTGCTTCCAGGATCACCGATAACTTGCTCCAGCGGGTGAATACGATGAATCCGAGATTCCGGATAATCAGGTACTTGCACTCCCGTCTGAACAGTCAAGTTCTCTACAGCATCCAGATCATGACCCGTATTTGATGATGAAGCCACATCAGAAGTTGGAGTTGGGTTCACTGGCGGAGCCTCCGGTTCTTCAGCTTGATCAAGAATAGCTTCTTCAAATTGTTCATCTTCAGATTCTGAAGTGTCTAATGAAGTTGAAGCCTCTTGAAAAATTTCTTCTTCTTGTATAGGAGCGTTGGTATCATTAGATGCTGGTAGGGGGTTCACGGTGATCGGACGCATCAACGGTGAAGTTGTTGCATTTTCACACTCGTAAAGTAATCGAATAACAGCTTCTTCAACCAAGCTATCTAGATTGAATGATTCAAAGAAATCTTTGTAATCAAACATCCAATCAGGACCCGTGCCTTGAATATTTTGAGTATATCGTTGAACGTCCACGTTAGCCCAGTCTTCCACACGACGAGTTCGTTTGTTGTATACCCGTTTGAGCGGGGTTGCATATCCAACAAAGTAACCCTCCTCGGCTTTAGGACAAAACTTTTCGCTTGGATTCAACATAGTGCAAGGCGCCCCAAAAGGTTCTAGATACTCTAAATTTGGCTTTCTTCGGTGTAACAGCTCATAAGATGTTTTACCAAACTTCTTCACTGTTAGAACCCGATTTAGTGTGTAATTTGCTGCATAAATCGCCTCATTCCAGAACATTACTGGAAGATTTGAGTCAGCAAGCATTGTTCTAGCCGCTTCAATTAGAGTCCTATTCTTTCGTTCAGCAACACCGTTCTGTTGAGGGGTGTACGGAGCCGAATATTCATGATGTATCCCTTTGTTTTCACAAAGTTCATCCATCTTAGCATTTTTGAACTCCGTCCCATTGTCACTCCGAATTCTCTTTATCTTCACATTGTAGAGATTCTCCAATCGAGTGAACAGAACTTTTAGATTAACGAAAGTGTCGCTTTTATTCTGCAAACACATCACCCATGAAAATCTTGAGTAATCGTCAGTGACGACTAAACAATAAAGCTCTCCAAGATGACTTTTGCGCTTGACCGGTCCGAAAAGATCCATGTGCAGTCGCTCAAGTGGCATCTCAACAGAGTTAACCTTTTTCACTTTGTGGGACTGTTTGTGTTGCTTCCCCTTTTTACAACTCACACACTTGTCATTCAGATGGAAATGTTTCACGTTTACTCCATCGACAAGTCCATTTCTCACAAGTTGATTCATTTTCTTCAGATGAATGTGCCCCATTCTTCGGTGCCACATTATCGATTCTTTCTCAGTCGCCTTGGATAAAAAGCATGTTATTTGCCCCTGTGATGTCATTGCCTTGGACATATCAAGAATGTATAGATTGTTGACGCGAGGTGCCTTCAACATTATCCACTCTTTAGGAATTGTAAAGCCCGGTTTCAGAATATAGCAGGATTTGTCATCAAAATGCACAGTAAATTTCTTGTCACAAATTTGACTGACACTCAACAGATTATAGTCTATCTGCTTCACATACGAAATCCGCTCGAAACTCACTATCCCATTGCTCACACTTCCTTCCATTGTGATATATCCGCCTTTGTTTCCTGCAAACGCTACATACCCTCCATTGATGTTCTTCACGTCGAACAGCAACGCAAGATCCCCTGTCATGTGGCCTGAAGCTCCACTATCAACAATCCAAAGACTGCTAATAGGGCCAGCTGAAGCTCCCTGCACACAAAATGTAAATCAGTTAGTTCTTTTGGGGGACCCAAGCCTGAGTCTTGGGTCTTTCAACATCAGGTTTCACAGTAACATTATCACAAACATTTTCAACAACTTTTTGATCAATCTTTTTCTGATTGTTCAAAACAGTTTCCTTTCTCTCATTAACCCTTGAAGTTGAGGCTCCTAGAGTACCATTGGGTGTCCAAGATTGTTCAGTCCTTTTCAGGATACGAATCTGAGACTTTGGATTCTCAGTCGGTTTCTGAACATTGTTAGCAAATGTAACCTTCTTGATAACCTTATCTGATTTAACAGACTTAGGTCCAACATTTGATTTGACAATCGGTTTTGGTGGAACCTTTTGCCTATCAACTGTTGCGTTCACCACAGGCTTTCTCCATGAGTTTTCCATCGCAATCCGATTCCTTCTATCATAGTGCATTGGACGAGTGTTCCTCATTTGAAAATTGTTATGATTATAAAACGGTTGTGGTTGTTGAGGAACAACTCTCCTATGAGGTGGCACATAATGATCAATCGGTTTCCTCATGGAATTCCTCACTTCTACCTCGTGTCTCTTGTGCCTTACATATGGGCACTGAGCAAGTAAATGCCCACGTTCCCCACACTTAAAGCACGCACGGTACTCTTCAAAAACATTCGGAGCATTTGGTTGAGCAAATGATCTAACAGGGTATTGATCATTATACTGTTGCTTCCTTAAACTCTCAGGGAGTGGCCCTTTTGAGTAAGTAGGCTCATTGAAACCATTAGCTCTGTTTTTGGGTTTAACAAACTCTGTGACATGGACCTTTGGTTCTTGAGGAACATCCAAATACAACTTCTTTAACAAAGCTGGTGGAATTTCATTTGTTCTCTCATGTTTTGGGAACCAAATAGTACTTTCTTGCCAAATCTTTTCTATTTTAGCATAATTGGCATTTTTTATTGGAAAGTCCTCGTCAGAGATGATCTTATCGGATCCTTCCATCCGATAAAACACCTTGACAGGTTTGTCACATTGTTCGTTTTTATCATTCCTCTCAAGATCTTTCTTAACCACATTAAGATCTTTCTTCACAACATTCTTCTCAGACTTATTCACATGATGAACACTTCTCATTGGAACAATTTGAGATGATGAAACTGGTTCATTTGTAATGATGTGATTTTCTTTTGGAATTTCCCATGCATTAACAGTTTGATTACAACCAGTATCATCACTCTCTGAGTCTGAGTCAACACTTTCAGCAGTAACACCCTCATCATTGATTCCCAAAATCGGTCTAACATCGGAATTTGGATCACCAATACTTGAAGTATTTGATTCATTTTCCGATGCTGAATCAGATTTTACCGAACTCTCCGGTGTCACTTGGTGACAATTATGGTTTTCAAAGAGAACCGGAGATGGTACAGCCCGATAATTGGTGGTTTTATCATCAATGATGTGATCTACCACATAAGCAATATTCTTGTAACTTTCCAACTTTTTGTTTACTTTTTCAGCAAAGCATTTGATGGCGGCCATTTCCAACTTGGTGTTTTCAATTTCATTGATATAGTTGTTAATTGCCAATTGTTTTAAAGACAAAGTGTTTTTCAAGTCGGAAATGTCCTTTTTGTAACCATCTAATACTTTGTTAAAAGCATTCAACTCCTTGCGAGTAGATTGACTGTTCATGATAGCACTATCACGTTGAACACGGAGTTGTTTAATCTCCTCAGTCAGTCTATCACATGTACCACAGTATTTTTCACTTGTATTATCAGTACTACATGCAGAACTTACAGGTTTTGGCGGATCAGTCATGGCCATTAATGCGAAATGAGCTTCCTTTCCTGCAAAGAATCTGGAATAATCAATCTTTGTGAAAGCATCATCTGCAATGCACGACTTTCTTGTCATCAGAAAATCCGCTTCTGCAAGCAACTGATCGATATCTTCATCAAGAGAATTAACACTTGCTTCCGTATCCGATTCACTGTCTGAATCAGAGTAAACTGATTCACACTCCTCAGGAATGTCAGAAACAGTATCAATCACAACTCCAGAATTTGTCTCTTCATTTTGAACTTCAACATCAACCTCAGAATTAACCTTAACAGGTTCAAAATCCCCATCCATCTCAGCCTCAGTCTCATCACTATCAACCTCAGTTTCAACCTTCTCCTCCATCGTCGCAGAATCTTCAATATCAACCTGATATGCAACACAAGCCACATTTCCCCCAGTAGTGATTTTCTCAACACCTATCTGAATACTCGACCAATCAAACCTCTCATCTTGTTGAGTAACCAATGCTTGATTGGTATTCTGTTGTTCATTTGGTGTAGTGATTGGTATGACTGTTCGGTTAGTATTGTTTGGTGTTTGGATTTGTGTCTGGTTTGGTGTGTTTGGTTGTCTATTTTGGTTGTTATTAAAGTTGTTTTGACGATTTTGGTAGTTGTTGTTGTTGTTTTGGGAAGAAACTTGGTTTTGGTTTTGTTGTTGACGGTTCTGATAGGTAGCATTGAATGGATTTCTGTTGCCTTGTTTTGGTGGCTGGTTGCATTCTCTTTTAAAGTGACCTTTACCTCCACAGTTAAAACAAGTCACTTTCTCCTTATTGAACCCGTAGGTTGTGTTAGGAGAAGTTCCCAAGTCTGTTCTACCTGTCTTCTCGATAAACTCCGTTGCTCTTCGCATAATGCTCGCAAAAGCCCATTGAATATCAATGAGTTCCATCTCCTCCTTGTCAATCTGTGCATAGTCTTCATTGGTCAAGTTGTTATTACCAATTTGACTAGCAACTAACCCATTGTAGGAAGAAACCATTGCAGAGACTAATGCAATGTGTTGCTGAGCAACTTCAACTGTCACATTTCCAAGATTGGAAGTCTCCAAAACCACTGTTTGTTGGTTAGGTTGGATCAATGGTTGTTGTTGAGATTGACCAGCAGTGTAAAAAGCTGCTTGTTGTTTTGGGGAGAATGGTGGAATGTATGAATATTGATATGGAACTTGTGGTTGTGGTTGTGATAAAGATGAAGTTTGTTGATGGTAGTTAATGATAGGTGATTCCACAGCATTGGATATACATGCAACATGTGGTGCAACTAGCCCTCCTGAGCTTGTGCTTGCTGGAACTGAAGATCCTCCAAAGTATAAGTTCGGATTCTGAGGAATCTGTGCTCTCCTAGCCTTCCTCTTCTCTTCCAATTCTTTGTTTTCCAGCTTCTCAATGAACTCTTGAAGAGACCAGTATTGATAAGCATCCTTTTCCTTCAGAACATCCACATGCTGATCCCAGTTTGGTGGTAGTGCATCTGCAAACTTGTCCACCTGCTTTGCCATAGGAATCTGTATACCATAACTAGACAATTCAGATATCAAATGATTAAATCTAGGAGTTAGTTCTTTCAAAGATTCATTTCCAACATAAGAAAAATTCTCAAACTCCTTAATAAGTTCTTCCGTCCTCAAACTTCTAGTCTTCTCATTTCCATCATGCTTCCTTTTAAGCATATCCCACAGTGCCTTAGACGTTGTGCACGTCCCAAACTGATGTAACAGATCATTTGTGATTGCCTGTGTCAGTTGGGAAAACGCCTTCTTTTCCACAGCAAACTTCTTTTTCTCATCCTCCGCCATGCTCTCCAATGGCACTGGTTCACCTGTGTTCTCCAGAACTGGTGGTGTGTAACCTTTAGCAATCATGTTCCATGCTTCAGCACCTTCCACTCCCATGCCTTCCAAGTGTATCTTGAACTTTTTCTGCCACTGATTATATTCTTGAATCTCCATAAGCTTCGGTGGCCGAGTCCCGCTACCTGAAGACAAATCATTAATCAGTGTGGAAATAGCATTTGTAGTTTGAGTGTTTACCACCGCTGCTGCTACTCCCCAGTAGTCAGACTGTGGTGCTGGAGGTGCACTTTGAGTCATGTAGTTAACCGGCTGCGAAGACTGTGTGCTCGTCTTCTGTGCTGCCACTGTCCATGGGTCCATCACCTGCTGTTGTGGTTGTGTAGTTGCTGGTGTAGGAGTAGTCTGATAACGCCACATAATCACGAACTTCGAGAAATTCAACACTTAGAAAAATTTTTCAAAAACTATCCTAGGTTCGCCCAGTAAACTTTCAGGTTCGTCCCTTTTAGGCTCAGATTCGCCCAAACAGTTCTCTCCCGAATGTGAAATTTCACCAGAATGTAAAAACACACTAACCCGTTTCTACGTTCGTCCAAAAATCCTAGGTTCGACCGTTTCAATTTTACTTTCGTCCGCACGATGTCCCGAAGGTAAAAAGTATGACCCGAATGTAAAATGTTCAAATGAAAAATTCTAGGTTCGACCAAAAATCTCTAGGTTCGCCCAGAAAACCTCTCACCTTCGTCCAGAAACTCTCACGTTCGCCCAACAACTCCAGGTTCGCCCATTTTTAACTTTTGAAAAACGGTTACACTTTGAAAAACGGTTATTTTGATCTCTGATTTTCAAAAGTTTGTGGATTTGATTGATCTTGATTAGGTTTTGCTTCGGAGATGATTTGGAACAACTTTAATACTTGGAATTTTGAATTTTAACCACAAAATCACCTCTAATTCTTTCAAAAACACTCAAAAACCATTTTTATGTAAAAACAGATGTGAATTGATGAAAATAATGTCCAAATCAGCTCTGAGTTTATCAATTTGTTGTTGTATGATCCTCTATGCTCTGATACCACTTTGTAGAGGGAGAATTCGACACGAAAACAGGATTATATGATCATACAAGTTGCTAAACCAGGTGCGGAAACCCTAGCTTAGAACAAACTGATATAAACTCAATCAAAACACAATCAAAGTCATTTTAAAAGCTTTTCATAGATTAACTTTTCCAAATAATTGCTTACAGATTGATTACAGTTAATCTAGCACACAAACTATCACTCTCAGACCTCTCTAGAACACACACCAAAAACACACACTCTAAATGACTCGCTTTACATTACAAAAACCCAAAATCTATTTATAGCAGCTGCACATTCGCCCCTTTTCATTGGTCGAATGTAGGCTTTTCCACATTCGCCCATATTATATGGTCGAATGTGTCTTCCTTCAGTCTTGGTTCCAGATTCGTCCACAGCATAACTACCTTCGTCCCTTTCTATGTCACCTTCGCCCATTCTGGTCTTCCTTCGCCCCTTAACACATGTTAACATCTAATCATTAGTCGCAAAAACGCATCTACAATTCAGCACTTAGTTACCTGAAAGATATGTTTAAAAAGACGTCAATATATAAAATATTGGTGAGTTCACAGGTTTTGTTTCGTAATAACAACATTTTCACAACCATCGACTCGACTCACTTTACCGTATAATTAATTTCTCATTAATTAATTATACTAGGATCTTGTCGATCGATATTTCATTTTCAACCCTCGACTCGGCTCACTTTACCATATATTTATTTTCCCATTGAAATAAATATACTAGGATCTTGCCGATCGATATTTCATTTTCAACCCTCGACTCGGCTCACTTTACCATATATTTATTTTCCCATTGAAATAAATATACTAGGATCTTGCCGATTCGACATTTCATTTTACAACCCTCGACTCGGCTCACTTTACCATATATTTATTTTCCCATTGAAATAAATATACTAGGATCTTGCCGATTCGACATTTCATTTTACAACCATGTGCGAAACCTGCACAACTTGTGGCCTTTGTAAGGAGTAGCTAGCTCCTACAAATGATGAGCAATCCCTTGAGCCCCATAACCAAACCAAGACTAATAATAATGCCCCGCTCCAAGTCGTTTCTCGGAACCCAACGACTTAATTTCAGAATACGTGCACCCCTGGCATACGCCGATGCATAATCGACGCTATCGATTAAGGGTGGGCCTCGTCAGGCACCGATAGTACTATCCAAATATTCCTTCGGTTTCATTTACCTGAATTAATGGTTACAGAAGAGAGGACTCAACCCCGAGTGGCGATCACTGCTCAAGTACTCATCACACCACTTATCACATTTTAATCTTTGAAAACCATTTCAACATGTGACAACATTTGACAAAACATATCTTTCCCCCAATTAAAACAGTAAAATGGGGCCGTGAAACTCACCTGAAGTATAGCGTGCAATCAAATAGCAGAGAATACCAAGTCCGTGGTCAAGCACCTACGAACGTCCTAGTGCGTGTAAGTCACTAAGTCTATAGCGTGTGTTTTTTCGGCAAGTTGTACACCCAACTCCCAACACCACCATTTACGTATAATTCCTCGTTTAATTAAACATATGTCCTAGGTCCGTTGGTGATGGACTACCCTTGTTACAAGTTACTTATATTCTCATTAATATTTCTTTAACTTGTATTATATTATCCTCGACTCGACTTCACTTAACGTATAATTATTTTCCCACTAAATAATTATACTTAAGATCGTGTCGTTCGATATAATATTTTTACCACTCGACACAAATCACTTTACCGTATATTTATTTTCCCATTGAAATAAATATACTAAGGTCTTGTCGTTCGATAATATTCCTTTAACGCCCGACTTGACTCACCACATCGTGTATTTACTTTCCCATTAAGTAAATATACTAGGATCTCGTCGGTTCGGTAACATATATATATTATTTACTCGTCTCGGTTTTCCTTCCCATATATTTACTTTCCCATTAAGTAAATATACTAGAATTTTTTCGAGCCGAACATATATATATATACATGTATTTTCCTTGTTAAGTCCATACGTTCGTTTAACGTTTTTAATCGTTAGATTATTTACGTTATGCTTTCTCCCACGAATATTTCTCCAACACTTAGGAAAGTGTTATGTAATTTTTCACCCAAGTTATATAATGTAAATCCTTAAAATATATTTATACTCATCTTGACGTAATGATACTTTTCTCGTCCGTCCGTTTTTACGTCTTAGTTCGTTAACACGTCCAAGTCCGATTACTTAACTTATATATATATATATATAGTTAATTTTTCCCAAGTTTCCCAATACGTGTATTCTAGGAAAGTTATTCACCTCTTCAATTTCCTACACATATTACTTGGAAGTTTTACAAATACCTTTGTGCTTTTAACACAAGACTTGGTAACTTATGTATAAAAATGTTCCAACACTTTTATATTCCCATTTATATAAAAGTGTTCATTTTTATATAAGTTTCCACCAAGCTTTTATTTTATCTAACATTTTTATAAAAACCTTTGTTTTTATACATATCCATATGTTAGAAAATTCCATATTTTTATAAAACTCTATTTTATAAAAATACACTTTTATACAAAATACATGTGTGTAATTACTAGTATTTACCAAATCTACCTTGGAAAATTACTATGTACACATTTGACACCAAACTTTCCATAGTTATATTTTTAGACCCAAATTTCTAAAAATATCATCTTTAGTCCCTCAACTTTTAAAGTTACAAAAACAGTCCTTTAACTTATAAAAGTTGCATTTTTTCCATTCTATCTTTCAAGAATAACATTTTCTACTAAACTAGTAGACTTTATTTTGTCATCTTTGTCATGATAGATTATCTTTATGATCCAACATTATCTATGGTCCAAAATAACTTTATTAAGGATAATAATGTGTGTATTTGGTGTATTAAGTCCATTTTGTCCAACTTGATGATTTTATGTCCATATCTTATAGTATGTAACTTTTGTATTTTTAATTTCTAACAAGATCAAACCTATTTCTTGTTTTAGATGATCATATTATGAAGATCAAAACCACTTTTAGGTGTGTTCAAGTCACATTTATAAACAATGCCTTAGATCATCATTTAAACATGTGTATGTGTATTTTACAACTTACGAAAACAATATAACATCACCAACAAAAACCCACGACCCATATACCCCTTTTTAGATCATCCACCTTGCTTAAAAAAAACATTATATCTTATGTTTAAAATCATATTCCAAACCCTATGTACAACTTGCTTTAAAAACACAAAACATGAACATTTAAAGAACAAAAGCAAGATCAAGAAGCTTACTACTAGCACAAGGCTAGGGAAGACAAAAACTCTTGATTTTTGGATGGGGTTTTGTGTGTTCTTCCAAATGGGTTAAGCTCCTAGCTTGACTAACACACTAAAAGGTTTGGTTTATGGATGAATTTTGAGTTAAAAATGGAAATGTATATGTTGTGTGGGTGATTGAAAAGCTACGGCCAAGAGTAAACAAGAAGAAGCATTTTTGAGTTTGATAAAAATGTAGAACTCTTGGATATTATAAGCAATCCATGATTTCCTAACTACATGAAATCTATTAATAAAATCCTTTCCAATCTTTCCAAATCCACCAAAATATACAAAAAGATATTTGAAGTATGGTTGGAAGCTAGGGCCGATTTGGGTTGGATTTGGTGGGGTCCATTCACAAAAAAAATCTACAACTAGTTAGTTACAATCTAATTTTTATCGTTAGAGCTTCGTTCGGGTTTTAATCGAATTTTAATTACGCGTTATCCGAACATTAAAAATAGCCTCTAATAACCATTAAATATATCCTAGTTTAAGTGTTGGTTGGATGGTTAGGCTCTTGTTGGGTGAAATTATTAGTTATACGTGTACCGGGTGCGGTACGCGCACTTTATTCGTCACCGGGAGATTTGTATTTAGAGTTTTCACTTATGGTTTTGGAGTTCCAAAACACATTATATTTTGTGAAAATACCCTTTATTTTATATCCTGGGTGTCCGGGATCCTTTTCGTTTATTTAATTTTTACCGGGTAACCACCAACGTCCGTTCCGGACAAGTTTATTCGCACGCGATTTTGTCGTGATTCAACATTAAACATGTGCATCCCAATGCATCTTATGGGGAATTTGCAATTCTCTAAAGGCTAAATTAATCCAATTAATTTAAATATGCACCTAAACTGTTAATTACATATACTAATTACGTACGGAATCACATCGATTTTTGCCGGATGTTACATAAACCAACTCTATCATCTGTAAGTCCTTCACATACCGAATGAGTTGCCGAGTTATGGCAAGCGGGTTATTAGTTGATAGCGCTATTAGGTCTGACAAACCTCACACCGGCTCGGGGGAGTGCGGGAGTGAACTATAACTTAACTGATTTTATCATTGTTGATAGGCAATGATGTAAGGCATGCGGCTCACATTTGTGGCTACACGTACATCAGCAGTTCGGTATATCGGTGTTAGTTATCATGAATGGGTTAGCTACCCTTGACATGCGATGAACTAGTGTTTACACGGTTCTTGGAACCAACTCAATTACTTGTTTACATGGTTTTGGAAACCAGCGCAGTTACATACTCATCTACTTTACTTAGTGAATTCACCTGCATTATTTGTTGACCCACGATTTACATGCTTTTGCAGGTAGTTAGCTTCCGGTGCCAGGATTAGAAAGCACTGCACACTTCACTGCATTTGGGGTCTCGGGCATACACCTAAATTACATATTATGCTTTTACATTTTCCTTCATATGGTTTTAATCTGGGCGCGTTGTTTTGCGCATGGCTTTTAAAAGGTTTTAATTTGGTTTACGCTTCTGCAGCTTAACTAAACCTGATTTTTGAAAACGAACTAAATGGTTTGGGCATTTAGAGTTCGTTCATATGACTTATGGCTATGGGATCCTGGTGTGTCACGCGCCTCGCGGTAAAACCCCGCAGTGGAAATTTGAGGGTGTGACATAATGTGCTTCCTTTTTTTCTTGCTTGTGCAGAGTTTTCTATCCGAGTTTTCCCAACAAACAATTCATACTTACTTGAATCCTTTATTATTCATATCCATAATTATATATGTCTGTTGAATAATTATAAACTTTAGATTATATATTTTCTAACTATTGACGACAAAACAGAAATATAAAACACAAATACACTTCTAACCGTAATAATTTGGAGCTGGTCAATTGAAGAGGAAACTCACATTAACATCTTATATACTTGGATAAGGAGGGAAATTTTGTTTTCAAATTTTTACTTCCTGGAAACTCAAATAATCCTGTTAGGGATTGAAATTGAAAGTAAAGTAACAATAAAATATTATATTATACTACATATATTATTATTGTTGTTATTTTTATTATTATGATTATTATATTATATAATTTTTTATGAAGGTTATAGTATATATTATTATTGTATATTATTATATTGTTATATGGAAAGGTTAAAGTACAACTTTTAGAAATGACAGGTTGAAAATAACATATTACTGTATCAAACTAATTTTTATTGTAAAACTCTATTTACAAAATTACATGTTATTAAATTCAATAAATACGTATAATTAACAGATATGTATAGATTACTTTCTACGTTATACAAACAACACACACATAGACTAAGAAAACTCATCCAACGGTTACAATTCTTCATCAACAATCCGAAATAACATTTCAGGTAACTTCATTTAAACTTTTGATCGATAATCATCGGAAGCAAAGTTTATTTAAACAATAGATTTATGTTATCCGAATTTGATTAAATGTTAACTAAATATTCTCTTTTCCGATTGTAGTATTTACTTAAAAACATAAAAATTAGTATCTTATAAGAATAACTTTGAACATGTCTTGATCTTTGCTATCTATTATTGAACATTTGATATGATAATTGTTATTTATATATTTCTATAGAAAAGAGTGCTATAAGACATTTGAATGTCCATCAAGTTATTATTATTATAATATGAGTAAAAACAGAACCTGCTTGTTATAATAAATTTGATTATTTTAAACATAATTGACCGATTACGATCATGGATGTGTCATTTATAAAGATGTTAAACGAAGTTGATTCGTTTAAATTGGTATGAATTTCAAGTGAAAAACTATGTTCAATGATCATCTATGACAAATATTTATAACAATGGATATATATTTAAGATAAAACATATTATTTGTAGGAAATACCAACTGATTTTGCAAGACAATTTGGGGACAAGAATGCAAGCCTACAATAATAGAGATAAAGGTCAAAAATGGCAAAGCATGGAACTTATGGTTGAGAAAAAGACCTAACGTGTCACACCCTCAATTTCCACGTGCGGGGTTTTACCGCGAGGCGCGTGACACACCAGGATCTCAGTCAACGATCACAACAAACATTCAACAAACATGCATTCATATATAAATATAACCCAAAATATCATGCTTTGAGCCGTAAACCAGCAACGGAAGCATTTCTTGTTTACAACCAAAAGACATATTAAAGTTTACAAAACATTGTTTATACGTTTCAAAATATTAGACGCTGTGCATGATGAGAATCCGGTTATAGACCGAACTCGTGGATCGAATACGCGTAAACAACTCGGTTTCAGACGGGGAATTCGAGACGAGACAGAAATATACGATAACAACGTCATCACAGATTCATATTACTACAGAAACGGTTACAGACACTGTCATCAGTAGGGTAAACATCTATCTCGTGGCCGGGGGAGGTCGGGCATGACCTCCCCCTTGAGAGCATTCAAAGTACTAACTCAAAATCACCAAATGAATACAAACACATGAGATTGCTATTTATAGTCCAATACACCATTCCACCTTCGCCCCTTTTGAATGGTCGAATGTGGAGCATTTCCACATTCGCCCATTTGTAATGGTCGAATGTGGAAAACTTCCACATTCGCCCAGTGTATATAGGTCGAATGTAAACATGTGTATTGTCCTATATTTACAAATGCGTCAGATCCATAAAATGCCCTTATGGATCACCACAATCTCATGTAACACATCACTAAGACTCAACCCTAGTCTATTCGACAGTGACGTCCACAGAAAGTGCATCAACAATCTCCCCCTTGGACGTTGCTGGCGAATCCACAAATCTCTTGCACATCAACAGTCAGAAACACAGGTCTCCCCCTCAATACATGCACTATTGCATTGAGTTAGAAATACAATATCCTTCGTGAACCGACCAAGTAATGCACTACGGACCCTCAGCATCAATACGCAGGAAGTCAACTAGACCACGTATATCATTTGCGAATTCAGCAGGTCGCTGAATTACAACCAGATCACCTAGTTACATCAATGTGAAGTCGACAATGTAATGCACTGCAGTCTCGTAGCATCAGTACCCAGGAATGTCATCTTGACCAAGTACATCACGCGCAATCCAACTAGCCTGATAAGACCCCTACTAGAAGGATTCCATACTGACCGATCAGATATCCAATGTAACATGTAGGTACCACCACTAAATTACGTCTCATATCTGCACTTAACCTTTGCATCACCCTTCACACCAACTGGAGAAGTCTAACTGTCGGTACCCAATTAAACATCTCAAATGTGACTATGTGCAAAACAATCCACTCGAACATTAGTATTTCTATGAAATTCTTCATACTTTACATCCTTCTCAAGATCTTTCTTAACCACTTTCTTTTCAGACTTTTTCTCACGATGAGCATTTGCCATCGGATGCACATGTTGAGATGATGAAACTGGTTCATTGGTAATGATGTGATTTTCTTTTGGAATTTCACATGCATTAACATTTTGAATATTACCAGAATCATCACTCTCAGAGTCTGAATCAACGCTTTCAGCAGTAACACCCTCATCATTCAAACCTAAAATCGGCCTCACATCGGAATGTGGATCACCAATACTCGAGGTATTAGATTCATTTTCCGATGATGAGTCTGATTTTACCGAGCTCTCCGGTGTCACTTGATGACAATTATGGTTTTCAAAAAGCACCGGAGATGGCACAGACTTGTAATTAGTGGTTTGATCATCAATGATGTGGTCTACCACGTAAGCAATGTGCTTATAACTTTCCAACTTCTTGTTTACTTTTTCAGCAAAGCACTTAATGGGGGCCATTTCCAATTTAGTGTTCTCAATTTCATTTATATAGTTATTTATTGCAAGTTGTTTTAATGAAAGAGTGTTTTTCAAGTCGGAAATGTCCTTTTTATAGCCATCTAGTACCTTGTTAAAAGCAAGCAACTCTTTGCGAATAGATTGACAGTTCATGATAGCACTATCACGTTGAACACGGAGTTGTTTATTCTCCTCTGTCAATCTATCACAAGTACCACAATATTTATCACTAGTAATATCATTGCTACACTCAGAACTTACAGGTTTTGGCGGGTCAGTCATGGCCATCAAAGCGAAATGAGCTTCCTTTCCAGCGAAAAACTTGGAATAGTCAATCTTGGTGAAAGCATCATCAGCAATGCACGACTTCCTCGTCATCAGAAAATCAGCTTCTGCTAGCAACTGATCAATGTCATCATCCAGAGATGTAACACTTGCTTCTGTATCCGACTCACTGTCGTCTGAATCTGAGTAAACCGATTCACACTCCTCAGGAACATCAGAAACAGTGTCAATCACCACTCCAGGATTAGCTTCCTCAGCCTTAACCTCAACAGGTTCATTCACCACTTCTATTTCAGCTTCAGATACATCAACTTCAACCTCAGATTCTTTCTTCTCATCAACTATTACCGACTCCTCAATGTCAACCTGGCAGGCAACACAAGCCACATTTCCACCAGTTGTAATCTCCTCAACACCTATTTGCAATCCTGACCAATCAAACCGTTCATCCTGTTGAATCACCAATGCTTGATTCTGATTGGTGTTCTGTTGTGTCTCATTAGGTGTGGTAATCGGTATGACTGTTCGGTTAGTGTTATTGGGTGATTGGTTCTGAGTCTGGTTTGGTGTGTTTGGTTGTCTGTTTTGGTTGTTGTTAGAGTTATTTTGACGGTTTTGGTAGTTGTTGTTATTTTGGTAAGAAACTTGGTTTTGGTTTTGTTGTTGACGGTTCTGGTAGCTTGCATTGAAAGGGTTTCTATTACCTTGTTTTGGTGGCTGGGTACATTCCCGTTTGAAGTGACCTTTCCCTCCACAGTTAAAACAAGTAACTTTCTCCTTGTTGAACCCGTAGGTTGTGTTAGGAGAAGTTCCCAAATCAGTTCTACCCGTCTTCTCAATAAACTCCGTTGCTCTTCTCATAATGCTCGCAAAAGCCCACTGAATATCAATCAATTCCATCTCTTCTTTATCAATCTGTGCATAGTCTTCATTGGTCAAGTTGTTGTTTCCAATTTGACTAGCAACCAACCCATTGTAAGATGAAACCATTGCAGAGACTAGTGCAATATGTTGCTGAGCAACTTCAACGGTTACATTTCCCAAGTTAGAAGTCTCCAAAACCACCGGTTGTTGATTAGGTTGAGTAACTTGGTTCATTGGTTGTTGAGATTGGCTAGCAGTATAGAAAGCTGCTTGTTGCATTGGTGAGAATGGTGAAATGTTGGAATTGTTATATTGTTGTTGTGGTGGTGGTGTGTATGATGGTTGTGAGTAGGATGAGGTTTGTGCCATGTAGTTGATGGTGGGTTTTGGTGATTCCATAACATTGGAAATACACGCAACATGTGGTGCCACTAATCCACCTGAACTTGAGTTACTAACTGGAACTGAAGTGCCTCCAAAATATAAGCTAGGATTCTGAGGAATCTGTGATCTTCTAGCTTTCCTCTTCTCTTCCAGCTCTTTGTTTTCCAGCTTCTGCACAAACTCATGAATAGTCCAGAATTGGTATGCATCCTTCTCCCTGAGAACTTCCACATGCTGATCCCAGTATGGTGGTAGAGCATCTGCAAACTTATCCACCAAAGCTGTCATAGGAATCTGTATACCATAGCTTGACAATTCAGTTAGCAAATGACTATATCTAGGAGTTAATTCTTTTAAAGTTTCATTGCCAATATAAGAAAAATTCTCAAACTCCTTTCGTAATTCTTCCATCCTTAAACTTCTAGTCTTCTCATTCCCATCATGCCTCTTTTTAAGCATATCCCATAGTTGCTTAGATGTAGTGCATGTCCCAAACTGATGCAACAGATCGTTTGTGATTGCCTGAGTCAACTGGGAATAGGCTTTCTTCTCTACAGCAAACTTCTTTTTCTCCCCCTCAGACATACTCTCCAATGGAACTGGTTCACCTGTATTCTCCAAAACTGGTGCTGTGTAACCTCTAGCAATCATACTCCATGCCTCTGCACCCTCCACTCCCATGCCTTCCAAGTGGATCTTGAACTTCATCTGTGCTGACTGTGATTGCATTAACACATTCTCCTCTTTTTCTAGCATCTTCAGTCAGTTATTGTTGAAGTATCAGACACTTACATCAACAATCTCCCCCTTGACTGATGCTTCACCAAGTTTCTCTGAGATCCCGTATAATCAATCAATCATGTTCTTGAGTAACTTCATCTGTTCGACAGAATACAAACCGTAGACGAGTGGATCAAGCCATCAAAAGTTTTCAGCACTTGAAACTTTCGTTGAACCTACGTGCCACATGACTCCTACTAGGATACCTCATTACTTTCAGAACATTGAAATCTCAAACTTGATTTCCTTCTTCTTAACAACTCTTCAGAACAAGTTCCTTCAAACATACAGGAACTGGGTTGACTGTTCTCTTCATGCGGAATAAAAATATATCTGTTCTGTTCTGGCCCATAATAGTCATTTGAATCTGATTATTATACTGTTGATTCTCATGACTACCCCACATTAAAACTGTTTCATCATCATCAATTCATCAATAAATTTGGGTAAACCTCATCACCAGTCTTCCGAAATTTTTAGGCCTTAAATTCTACATTCGCCCCTGGTACTTCTACATTCGCCCACTTTTGTTGACCCGAAGGTAGAACAGTAACCAGAATGTAAAATAATACTTGACCCTTTCCACGTTCGCCCAAAATCAGCTACTTTCGCCCACTCGACTTCCACCTTCGCCCACGCGATCAATCGAATGTGAAAATAGTCACCCGAATGTGGAAAATATTATCACAAAATTCCAGGTTCGCCCAAAATCTCTCCACGTTCGTCCAAAAAATGCTACCTTCGCCCAGTAACATTCCACATTCGCCCGCCCGACTTTCTGAAAGGGGCGAATGTGCAGACTGAACATGTTCTTGATCAATATTTTCTTCAAATCAGTCCACAATCACTCTAATCCTTTGAATTTGATGATGAAACTTATTCAGAAAGGTGCGGAAATGAAAACCTAACCCTCGAATTCACAAAAACATGGAAAAGTCACATGATTTCGGGTCCAATTAAGAATCTAGGGTTTCAACCTTTCAATTATAATCTGATTTTAACGTCTGAAAACAGTAAAAACGAGCTGTGATTGATTCAAACGACTGTTAGATCGTTCAAATCGGTACCACGGCTCTGATACCAATTGAGAATCCGGTTATAGACCGAACTCGTGGATCGAATACGCGTAAACAACTCGGTTTCAGACGGGGAATTCGAGACGAGACAGAAATATACGATAACAACGTCATCACAGATTCATATTACTACAGAAACGGTTACAGACACTGTCATCAGTAGGGTAAACATCTATCTCGTGGCCGGGGGAGGTCGGGCATGACCTCCCCCTTGAGAGCATTCAAAGTACTAACTCAAAATCACCAAATGAATACAAACACATGAGATTGCTATTTATAGTCCAATACACCATTCCACCTTCGCCCCTTTTGAATGGTCGAATGTGGAGCATTTCCACATTCGCCCATTTGTAATGGTCGAATGTGGAAAACTTCCACATTCGCCCAGTGTATATAGGTCGAATGTAAACATGTGTATTGTCCTATATTTACAAATGCGTCAGATCCATAAAATGCCCTTATGGATCACCACAATCTCATGTAACACATCACTAAGACTCAACCCTAGTCTATTCGACAGTGACGTCCACAGAAAGTGCATCAACACATGACTCCGTGCGCCTAGTCCATTGAATGCTACCTTAGCGACCTGAGAAAACATGCCAAAAAGATGTCAACATATAATGCTGGTGAGTTCACAGGTTTTCTTTTATAAACAAGTTTTAAAAGTTTCCAAAGATCATATCCGTTTCTACTAGGTTATAAGAACGTTAGCTAGACGTTAAGTATTTTTACTACTACGGTTGGAAACCATTACTAAACACCGTCTACTGTATGCCCAGACTGCCTAGGTCACCGATGCATCGGCAACCCGAATGTTAAGGACAATATGCACCCGCCCGGCCCTGCCGTCGAGTGGGACTTGTGAGGCCCAATAGATCTATCCACATTTCCCCCCGTTGTGCATTCCCGCACATTCATGGTCTCCCCCTGGGACTTTCCGAAAAAGCCGTATAGTAATGTAAAGTAACCACAGTATAACATGATCTTTAATAAATAAGTTCGCAGCATGTTTCTCCCCCGAAAGCAAAACTGTAAAAAGTGGGGCTGTGACACTCACCTTACGTTGCGTTACTTGAAAACAGTTAAGTAATTATGCTATGATAGCCCCAAATAGCGGCGACCTATCATAAGATATGTATAAGTATCCGGACTAATAACCCGCAGGTTAACTAGTCCCCGAATGTCCAGACCATAACCATAGACGCTTGAAAATACTTTTGACTGATAAACCGACCGTGCCAGACAAGACTCGACATCCCATTGGTGACCCGACATTCCATGTGTTAGCTAAATGCAAAGTATCATGCAACATATGAAGTTAAACACTTAGCACGCGCAAAAGTTCACCTAGTCTAGCATAACGCATGTTTAACGTACAGTTGAGTCCGAACACGTGTAACCAAGTTATATGGCATGTCCCGGGGTTCCTATCATGTTCCTAGATGTCAAATCATGCTTCAGGATGCCAAAATACGCTTACAACAGCATTACACGCGATTAGCAATTTAGCATGCAATTAGGAAAGTCAACACGTGAGTAGCCAAGGTCAACAGGTGATTAGGGCCCTAATCGCCCTTAAACATGCCCAATCGCCCTCTGCATCAGGCGATTAGGATTCCTAATCGCCTGCTGCAGCTGTGCAACGGGTTTTCGCGCGTTTAACCCTCCAAATCAGATCCGAAACATGCAAAAACACCCAATATCAAACCTAAACCATTTACTAACCCATTCCAAGCAAAAACCCCCAATTTATTACTGATCTAACATCTTTTATGCAATTATTTCCAAAAATGGCAAAGTACTAGGTTTCACCAACCAACCTTATCTTTCCTTAAATGGAAACAATCAGATTTCATCTCCTACAAGGTTGCAAATCATCAAGTCTCTGATCTAACACCTTCCTAGTGTAATTTCTAACAACATTGCATCAATAATCATACCATAATCATCCTAGATCTTCAAGAACATCCAAATGGGTCAAAATGCACATTTTCATCAAAACACAACAACAATGGCTCAAACTCTAAGATAACCATCCTAATAACCTCTACATAACAGAAGAACAATCATATCATGGAAACAATCATGTTATAAACACCAAGAAGACCAACATATGCATGTAAACTTCACATATAACAAGCATTAAGGTGTAGACTTGGTTTAGAACTCTTTTGAAATGGTTTTAAAGACACAAACTTAGTAAAACAAGGTCTGGACCTTTGGGGAAACAAAATAACAACTTTACAAAGGTTAGAGATGAAGAACACACCTTGGATTTTGTTAAAGAAAGGTGTGTAAGCTTGGAAATGGTGATTTTTGTAGCAAAATGAGTTCCAAAGGTGTTTCAAGGTGTGTGGGTGGCTTGGGATCAGTTAGCGTTGTTCTAAGGGTGTTTGGGGAGTTGAGGGTTCTATTTATAGGTGTTTTGACCTGGACTCTGCTGTATAGGCGATTAGCAGACCCATTCATGCGATTGGGGTCCTAATCGCATGATACATCAGGCGATTAGGGCCCAATCGCCTGATATGTCCTCCCAATCGCCTATAGACAGGCGATTAGGCATCCCCCCTGGTTCCTAATCGCCTGTAACCCTCCAGATTGGGTTTTCGGCGCGTTAAACACTATTTTAACACATATAAGCGCGTATTAACATACCAACAAGTCACGTAATGATTATAAACACGTAATGCATGATAACTAACATATTTACATCCATTCACCAATTCCCGGGACTCAAGACTTGCGTATGTGTGCTAAAACCGGTGATTCCACGAATCACCAACTCTTGTATCTATGGTTATGGACCGACTCCCGATGATCCCGCGGATCATCGTAACGACTCCCGATGACTCCCTAGAATCATCATAACAACCCGACTAATTTAGTTAAGTATGTAATAAGTATGACTCGCTAAGGTAGACTTACTAGTTTAGTCAACGTTACTAACCTGAGTTTGCCGGGTGTCAAATAACGAATTTGTCTTTAGAGACGGTTGGATAAACATTGTGAGGGAACTACAACTCATAAAATACACTCTATTGCTTTTTACACGGATTGATGCAAAAACAATTGATCTTTCATACTTTGAGGATTTAGTAATGGAAAGGTCATTTTACAGCGGCAACATACACCATGAGTTGGGAGTAATGGTAAGTTGAATAAAAATCTATTTAAATGTATTATTACTTCACAAAGTAAAATTACACGGTGAAAATGTTATGATTATTTGATGAATATCTATACATTTATCAGGCAGTACCAAAGTAGTTTATAGAAAATAACTATGAAGGAAAACACATTCCAACTGACATCAAAATTGAGGCAATTGGATTGACGTTTAACGTCAAACTAGATAAGATGTATAAATCTTATGTTCTCAAGGAAGGATGGACTCATGTTCTGGAAGGGTTTGAGTTAGAGTTAGCTCATACATTTATATTTAAAATTCTTGATGATAACATGTGGCAACTAATAGTTTATAGAAAGGAAACTCAGTGGAAGATTGAGTACTCTCAAAAACTGAAGAATGAAGAGCCAAGATCAAAGCAGCAAGAACAACATCAATAGGTAATTATCCTATATAAAATGTTGACTACTAAATTATTTTTATACATTGTTAACTAAAATTGTGTAATAACTGCAGCAGCAAAGAACTATTCAAGAAGTCAACAAATATAGTAAAAGAGGACCTACTGATGATGTCGAGTCAAGTTTGAAGCAACAAAAATAGTTTACAGAACAAAAGAAGGATAATTCAGTTGGAAATGTTAATGATGTGATTAAGTTCACTCTTATTCCACATGAAGAAAATTGAATGGTAGTGTATCCATTGTAATTACTTATGTTTAATTTTAATTATAATTTTTATTTTAATTATATTAAATATCAAACCTGAGAAATGATATGATAAAATGATCACTGCAGCGACTGCCAAATGATGTTGCAGAATCAACACAACTGAAAAGGAAGTTGAAACCAATCAAAATTCAGAACATAACCGGAGATGAAAAACCGTTACCTGTTAAGTCTGAGAAGAATGGTGATAAGAAAGGATATGTGTTGAAGGATTGGGCTACTTTTATAAAAGATAATCGCATAAAAAAGGTGATACCCACTACTTCAGTTTTATAAAATCAAGAAAATTTCTCATTCTTAACATGGTGGAGCCTAAAATTTGAAAACTGTTATATTTTATATTGAACAATGGACAATAAACTTGTTTTTGTATTTTTATGCTTACTATATCTAATTCTTATTTTGTATCTACTTTTAACCTTCTGCAATCTTAAACTAATATTTGAATGTTATTGTCCTAGCTCATTAAGTAACGTAAATCTTCTAAAAATGTTGAATAATAAAAGTGTAACTTAATTGTTAATAGGATAAAAAGAATTCACAAATTGATTTGTTAAAACGGTACAAACATCTGTTACAGAACACTTTCAAACCACTACTATCATACAACTTTGTTGCTACAACATCTGTTGAAAACAGATGTTACAACTGATGAAGACAGAGCGGAACATGAATCATACGACAACAAATGTTGATTTACAATATATTGTTTAAAAATTCTTGAAAGATTTCCAGCTTTCAAAAGTCTGTTGGTAAAACAGGTGTCATTTAACATATGTTGACTAATCATTTTATGCAACAGATGTTTACGAAACCTTTTGAATAACACAAATTTTCTAAAATATGTGCAAACGATATCTTTTCTACTAAACAGTTAAGCATGGATAGGTATTGTGCAAAAAACAGTTTAATATTTTTTTTATATTTATATAGTCATGAGAATTGAATTGTATGTTTTTCTTTTAAACACATAATATGTTATGCATAGATAAATTTATCATTCAAATTTTAAATTACATAACATTAAATTTTTCTACATAAATATTACATTGTTCTAAAGCAACAAACATACATCACAAATATTGTTTTGAAACTAATATTAATACACTAATAAGCATTCAAAGTTTTCAAGGTATTTTAACATCAATTAGCACCAATATATGTTCATCTTCATCTAGCTCAAAGGTGCATATATCCCTAACAGTAATTCCATTATCAGCCAAAAAACCTCCCCAATTCTTAATAGCATATCGTACATCTGTTCTCGATTTTTCTGTTATGAGATCCATGGTTAAAAGATCTCCTTCTAAATTCAAAATCCTAACTCTCAGTGTACCAGCAACTCCAAGCCTCCTTACATACTCCGCAGGAAGACGCTTTCAAAATAAATAAAAATATACAATTATTAGTTACATAACAATATATTATAATATACAAATTAAGTCTTAAAAACACAACCAAAATAAAAGTGACTTACAAATAGTTTTCTTCTTGGAACTGTGTACTCATATCGAGGTAGTGGACCATCTTGATATAAACCAGCCACATCATTTATTCCAATTTCCTCACCTCCAACTTCAGTATCACCCGTATCATCTTCATCAGCATCAAATTCATCTTCATTTAAGATATTAACTTCATCAGAGTCGCTACTTTGTAAATCCTCAAGTGTAACCTGACAATGCAACAAATCAAATACTATTAACTTAAAAGCAAAATCATCTATGTATTTCATGATAATACATTGACCATTCTCTATTTTCATGAGTTTAATTATCTACTCTCATCCTTCTGTTATATAAAACTGCGAATCTCCCTTCTTCTCAATAGAAACTTCCATGTCAAATTATTAATGAAAATTATAAAGCTGCATTGGTTCCACTTACCTCCAATTGTCTTGTTAACATAACCTTTTGGTAACAACTGCATTTTAAATACATTATAAATATATATATATATATATATATATATATACAATATATAATAGCAAACATGACTTATACATAATATAAAAAGAACAATGTATAATATACATAAAATAATTTCCAGTGATTTCAATGATGTTGCAACACATCTATGACAAAAAGACTCCACATGTTTTCCTTTAGCATCCCTTCGAATAGAAGTTAGCAAAATTTTCCATGGATACAACTTTGCGTTTTGAGGGGTGACAGGAAATGCGGTCAATTTAAATGTATCATGGTTAACATGATCAAACATCAAAAAACTTCCTACTTTTAATTGTAAATTATCAACTACAGATTTCCATCCATCACTGAAACCCCAATTTAAATACATTAATCCCAAATTTAGTTTCCACAAACGACCATCATCAACTATTATATTTACAGGACTGCCTTCATCTGAAGTAGACAGATACTTCCTCCCATAAGTTGGACTTATTGTCTACAACAAACATCATTCAATTTCATTATAACCAATATTTTCAAATAACTAAATTTACTTTTATTAAATGTTAGTGCATAATTTACCAAACGTGGAAGTTCTATTGAATGAAGAATTTCAAATAACGAATTACTCATCCTTCTTTATCTGACAAAAAAATGATTGTACTAAAACATTGTAACATGAGAAATAAAAAATATTACAATTATACTATAAGCAAAACAACTTCAACATTTTAATATCCTTGACTTTTAAACGTAAATAGTTCTTATAACATGCACACAAATATACACACTACCTACAAAACTCATAACTTAATTTGGCAACTAAAAATCATGATAATAAAGATTTAAAATATGAATCCATAACATTAAACTCCAAAATATAAAAATAAAACTTAAAAAATAAAAAAAAAAAGAGAAAAATAAAACCTGTTTTAAAAGAATTGTTCGTTCTATAAAGTACAAAAGAGTGTGATTCTTGATGTTAATGCGAGTGATTGTACAATCGTAAAGAGAGAAAAAAAAAACTCCACATAATTAAACCACAGTTTTAGAAAAAGAAAGATGAACAAAAGATATGATCACAATTCATCGATAAGTGCAATTTAATATTTTAATATTAGAAATAATAAGTAATTAATAACCAACGGCTACCAATACTATTCAAGAATTACAGTTTAGCCCCTATTTTACAGTCTTTTCAATTCAGCTGTTGAAAGTTCTCTAACAGTTCAAAGTCTATTCACAAAACAGCTCTTAAAGAACAGTTGTTATTTAAAATAGTATTTCTCTAACAGATTTTCCTCAATAGCTACATATTTTCAATTTATGTAACTTCTTATTTATTTTACTAAATAAAAAAGTAATAAATTAACGATAACTTAAATAACAAAAACTATAATCATAACTTGTCAGCGAAATTGAAAGGACATGTCTTGAAAAGCAGGCAACCAAATCATCTTGATTAAATTAAATATATCTTCTAAAAACTGACAGCCAACTCATAACCAACCACGATAAAATTTGTTCACACAACAGATATTTAAGAACAAATGTTTCTTAAAAGTATATTTGTGTAAAAGATGTTGCTCAAAATCTACGTTAAGTAACATAATTTATGTCACATTTATCATATCTTCTTAGATTATCATATCTTGAATTTTGTAATATCTTCTTAATCCAACTCATTAAACGAGGCTTATTTTATCGAGATATTCGTGTAGATAGTTCTTGCCAGAACAGTGATTTCTTAGATTATCTGTCACAGCCTTTAACTTGGCACAGGAAATTCATCATTCCTTGGCCAGAGAGTTTCACTGGAAAAACGAGCATGATTTTTATTCATTTTTTGTTTTCATTTAGATTATACCATACGAATCTCTACGTGATTCCAAGTGGTATCTAATCGTCTTTTGATATATTTGATAGAAATTATTTTCTTTTGATAAATCGTTGGATTCCACATTTCCGGTTTCTGAATCCATATAGATTTTCATCTGTTATATTCTAAGGATTTAACAAATCTTCCATCACTTCTTATTCGTGATTTTGGACTTGGTAATACTTGACCGTTTTACCAATTTGATTGTACTATAACCACGCGAGTTTATATACAGAAGCGACTGTGAAGATTCTTTCATAGTATCATATCTTCACAAAGAATCCTGTGGCTTGGTGGCAAATGTCCGGATATACCTTCTGAAAGGGTCCGAATATCTTTTGCCACAGGAATTGCACAAAGGACATGCAACTATATTTGGTTTTACATTTTGGTTGGCAATCAAAAATCAGTAAACTGATCTCTTTGATTCACGGAATTTAACTAGTCGATGTTTTTATTCTGCGAATATATTCTTAGTCATATTTCACGAAGGAATTTCAACTACTGCCAATTCTATGGTCGTATTCTCCCTATACGATACGCTGAGAGTTCAAATTTCTTATTATTATTCTTATTATAATTCCTTTAAATATGTTCGTGACCCAAACATATTATGATCATAATATATTCATACTCGAATGTTCCTGTGCCTGTGGCGTTCATAATTATGTTGCAACCATAATTACTATTCCACCTCACCTAACATTCCGGTATTTGTTTATTTTAATTATAATAAGTATGTATCCTTCAAACATTATTTTATTATTCTTTTCTTTGTTTTATCTTCGATTCGGAATTACATTATTTTGGAAGAAAACATCTTGATTTGAGTCTAACAAAATAGATTTTCAATCTTTCGAATTTATTTCACGGGGATGAACTTATTCTTGAATGTTTTGAGTTCAAAGGATATCCAATATAATAGTCCAATCTTTTAATCTTTCTGATTTATTCGAATCATAAGATTAAGATTATATTAATATTGTTGCTTAATTGATTGAGTAAGAATTCGGTCTCTTTTAAATAGATTCCAAAATATTATTGTCACGAGATTTAGAGATAATAATATTTCTGTTCAAAATATTACTTTGCTCTTGGAAAAAGATCAAAGGTGTTATATAACTGAGATTTCTATATATACCAAGAGAGAATTAGATTATAGAACATGGTAAATAATACCAATAGTTCATATAGAGAGGAAATATCGAGGTAGATATACAATCGAATATAGATGTAGAGTCATGTTGGAAAGATTCTTAACACATAGACGGGTATGGATTCGATTAAAGTTCTTCAAGAATAAAAATGCTAAAAAGGTCAACATATAATGCTGGTTAGTCCCCAATTGTCCAGACCATAACTGTGTGCGTTGAAAACATGTTTGAACATTAAACCGACCATACCGGACAAAACCCAACATCCCATTGGTGACCCGACATCCCACGTGTTAGCCAAATGCAAGATATCATGCAATCATATGCAAATATACACTTAACATGCGCAAAAGTTTACTAAGTCTAGTATATAGCTCAAATAACGCATAAACGAGTCCGAACACATGTTAACAGGTTATTAGACTTGTCACGGGGTTCCTAACATGTTCCTAGGTGTTAAACCATGTTTCGGGATGTCAAAATACATTTACAATTGCAAAATACACGATTAGGAATCATATATGCAATTAGGAAAGTCAACTAGCAGTTAGGAAAGTCAACTAGCAATTAGGATGGTCAAACAGGTGAGTAGGGGTGTAATCACGCTTTCCAACATGCGAGTATGGGCTACTCGCCCTTCCCAACTGGCGAGTAGGCCTCCTACTCACCCCCTGCAGACTTAAGCCACTTTTTCGCACATTTAACCCTCCCAATCAGATTCCGAAACATGTAGAAACACCCGATATCAAACTCAAAACATTTATCAACCTATCCTAAGCAAAAACCCTTAATTTATTATCATTCTATCAACCCAAATTGTAAGCATTTCCCTAAATAGCTTATCATTATGTAAACATCACATCAACACATGCAAAACTTACCCTAAACGGCAAATATCCAGATTTCATCACATAACAACGTTGTCCAACATCATCCTACTGTTGTAGCATCATCCTAGATCAAACCCTAACCTTATGAAATCAACAAAACATATTAGAAGATCCTAAATCATTCAAACGGGTCAAAAACCATATTATCATTAAAACATAATCATTAACCTCCAAACTCATAGATAAGCATCCTAACAACTCATTAAGATCAGAAATCAATTAAACACATAATATTCATCATGTTGTAATCGCCTATAAAGTGGCGAGTAGGGCCTAAATGCATGTTGTAATCACCTGTCACTTATTGTGCTCGCCCTCAGCATGCATTTTTGGGTTTTCGGCGCGTTAAACACACATATAAGCACGTATTCACATACCGACAACTCACATAATGATTATAAACACATAATGCATGATAACTAACACGTTCACATTCGTTCACCAATTCCCGAGACTCGAGACTTGCGTGTGTGCGTTAAACCTGGCGATTCTACAATTCACCAACGACAGGACTCGTAATTCGTGTGTGTATGTTTGAAAATGTTTTCGCTAAGGTGGAGTTATGTGTTTTATAAAATGTTAACCTGAATGTGTCGGGTGTCACATCATCCCCCTGTTGAAAGAATTTTCGTCCCGAAAATTGCTCGAAGCCAAAAACAAAAGAGACGAAAAGAAAGAAAAATTTCCCGGTCGTCACATCTTCCCCCTGTTGAATGGAATCTCGTCCCGAGATTCACTCAGCTCCGACAGTAACGAGTGCCAACCCACGTGTATACATAAGCAACGAACGAGGTTGTCTAGATCCCCTATCTAGTCCCCTCGATCCCACGAGAACCCCGGCCCATAACATGAACCGTAACGAAATTGAAAGATAAGAAGAATTACACGCACACGCAACGTTACACAAAACTCCGAATGAATAGGAAACCCCAAACTAAGGATAACAAAACCGACTGCCACAAGATTAATCCTCCGAACGAAGACGCGTTGAAGACTTTTGTGATCGGTATAAACGACGCACATGCTACCTGTAGATGAAGAATTTTAGCTAAAATAGGATTATATGATCATACAAGTCACAATTCCAGGTGCGGAAACCCTAGAACTGAACAAAATGATAATACGCAAATCACAACACGTAAAATACCTTTTCAATCAACATTTTATAGATAACTTGTTTCAAAATGTTCATACAAAGACCTTTCAAGTTAATCTAAACACCTTTACACGTCTTTAATCTAGAGAGCAACCTGACCTCAACACACACACTATCAACAACTATTCTAATTTACAAAATGAGCCAAAACTATATATAGTGTCTGCACTTTCGCCCTTTTCCAAGGTGCGAATGTGACTTTGTCCACATTCGCCCACTTCCCAAGTACGAATGTGCATTTCTTCAATCAGCATCCTACCTTCGCCCAACTGTATTCTTCCTTCGCCCACTAGATCATACATTCGCCCATCTATAACTCACCTTCGCCCCTTCTCAAACAAACTAACACATGTTAATGTAACAATCCAAATCATTAGTCGCATAAAGTGCATCTACAAACTCCCCCTCGACTATTGATTGGATTGCCTTCTAGCTTCATCCATCGCCTTGTTCATTAACTTGAGTCTAAGCTGCTTCTTTTGTTCTTTCGTCATCTCAGGCTCAAGTTTTCTTTTCGTAGATCGCTTCGGCACATCAGCTATCTTCACCTTCTTACCCAACTTCGTATCTAGGTTGCTACCGGAGTTGATATCATAAGCAAAGCACACTCCGACAACCTGCTGATACTTCTTCGCTTGCGATGCATCATTGGGATCACTGTATATCGGGTTATAATAAAGCATGATGATGTCCTCAAATGTACAGTTAATGAGCCACATCGGGTCAAAAACGTGTATCTTCTTATACTTATCCTTCCCATCTCTTAACACAATCACAGCCTCTGCATTCCTCCAATCATAATACCAGAAGATAAAGTCTTCACTGAAGTGTTGTTGTAATGGCATCAAAGGAATCTTCCTCATCACTTCAGGAGCTTTATAAATCAAAGTCACCCGCTTCTTACCCGTTCTAGGATCAACATCCCTGTGAACTTTCCTCCTCGGGTATTGTGGCTTAAACATATTCCACTTCGTGCGACTTTCCCAGACCAATCTATCAGCAAACCAACCCACAGCTGTGTTATTTACAAATGCACCAGTCATAGGGAATCTGCAAATGTCTCTAACCGCCCAGTACGGTAGAGTTAGTAAATCATGAAATCTGTAGAAGTACATAATTTCTGATTCCCACTTAACTGCAATACATTTAAGTCTTCCAAGATACTTCCAACCAAGAGCTCTGCCTTTGAAATTCTGATTGTGATACCTATAGAATCCACCTTGAGCTTCCGGCTTTGGTCTTTTGTCGTCAGTTTCTTTCAACTTCCTTAACAACGTCTTTAAATCATCATTCTGATCAGACAGTTTCTGTTGATCTCCACCAAATACCTTCTCAACAAACTCCTCACTACGCTTCTCAGCTTTCTTTCTAGCTTCTCTTTGACGTAGTTCGGTGAAGTCTGGGAATACTTCATTCTCATTATTCTCTCTGAAGTACTGAGGGTACTCTTCATGAGTAATATCCTCTATTTCAATCTCCTCCATCTCCGGTGTATGTTTATCATCAGAATGATTTCCAATATCCTTTTCAGGAATACTTGGAATCATTTGATCTGCCATTATCTCTTCCAATGTCTTTCCCACTCGCTGTGCTATACCTTCCAAAATCTCCTTAGCCACAGCAGCAGACACTTCTCCTTCTTCTAAATCAGGGTCATTGTATTCTAACTCAAACCTCATATCTTCTGTTTGAAAGATTTCAGCAAACTTTCCCGTGAATTCAATCGTCCACTCTCACTTCTCAAGCATTTCACGATAAACACCCTTTGCATCATCTGGTAGAGATCTCACCTTCTCATTCCAGAATATACTCTCATCAGAATCAACATTTTCACCAGCTTTCTTCTTTGAACTCGACTCTCCTGCATCACCTTTCTTTGTCTTTCTTTTTTCAAAAGTAAACTTGCTTGAGTCATCTCCACCATCATCATCACTATCATCACTCTCATCATCATCATTTTTACCCGATCCCTCAGCATCATCATCCTTATCATCTTTATCAGATTCCTCATCAGAACTTTCCTCTGATTCATCCTCTTCATCATCTTCTTTCTCTTCATCTAAGGGCTCAAAATCTACTTGCTCCTCATCTTTTTCTTTTTCCTCCTCTCCATCTTTTAACTTTGGAGCTTCTCCATAGAGTTTATCAAGTAAATCACTCATTCGTTTGTTCTCTTTCTTCAGCTCTTTGTTATCAACCTTCACGAGCTTTATCATTCTCCTGTTTCTATTACACTTTACTTCAAGTTCTTTCTTCTCTTCTTCAAGCTGCTTCAGCTTCTTATCAATCTCATCTTGATTTGTCTTTGATGCAACCACAATCTGAAGCATCTTCTCTTCATTCTTTTTAAACTTATTGATCTCAGCTTGTTGAGCAACAATCATCTTCATCATATCTTCCATCTTTTTGTTAACTTGTTTCATCACATCATCAGAAACAGTAACTTTTGATGCTTTGGAAGATTCAATAACAGTTGTCTTCTCTTTTTCAGGCTTCTTAAACATATTGAGAACATTTTCTAAAGTAGCTTCAAAATCAGGTACTACTTTAGGTTCTTTTGCCTTTTTCTTCTTTTTAGTAACCGGTGAAGATACCTTAGATGATGTACCAGCATCAGGTACTTTCTTACCCTTCAGCAACAATTCAATCTCTTTTTCTCTAAGCCTCTTCGTGCTAACTTTCTTCGCCATCGACTTGTGCTTTGGCTTCTTCAAGTTAACAACAACTGTCGATCCTTCAAAATCTCCAATATCAACACTGAACTCTCCTTCTACATCAATCGGATCTTTCTGTAATGCTTCTTCAATAGATTTATTAAGTAATTCAGACTCCCCAACTGCAGTGGCCTTGCATTTGGTAGTCTTCAACAATTCAGTTTCAGAATCCCACTGCTCTTCCTCCTCAGTCTCCTCTGAATCTACTGAATCTTCATCCACCAAACTTGTACCTTTCTTTGCAGTTGTTTTCTTTCGTGCACCTTGTTTCTTAGATTCACCCTGATCAATCTTCGCTTTACCCTTCCCTTTGGCTCCAACGTTTTTCACTTGCCTCTTCCTCTTAGTACTTGCATCAGCATGCACTAAAGGATCATCAGATAAGTATCTGATTCACTCTTGTCATGTCTTGCTTTGTTCAATCCAGGGTCAGTGTAACCCGGATTAACTAAAGCTCCAAACAATCTTCTATTTGGTGGCTTCTCATTGTCAGGCACACCCTTGTATCCTTTCATTCTCACAAGTGTTCTGATATTCATGTGATCTTGGCCTAAAACCATCATCGGATCTTTCCTCAAATTGGGATATTTGTTGTCAAAGATCATCATCAAGAATCTTTGATACAACATAAACTTCTTGTTCTTTAGACCTTTCAACATCTCCAGCATATGGTCTAGTATCATTCCAGCAATATTAAATGGTTTGTTGAGAGTCAACGCAACCATTAACGAACTAAGACTTTTCCTCATCACGTCATACCCACCACTAACACATCAAAAAACATGAATGATCACGTGTGCGAAATACTTAAACTGCACACTGAGCTTTCCTTTGTGTAGTGCGCCATCAGTTATCGGACCTTTGTACTTCATTTTTAAGAAACAGACTCTCTGCTCGGTCCATGATAATACTCTGGGATCTGTACTCTCTTCAAACTTAATCTTGAGAGCCTTTCTGATGTCATCTTCAGTAATGAACATCTCCATTCCTTGAATAACACTTCTGATAACCGTCTTATCTTCCCAGAAATCATATCTCGCGTTCTTCCAGAAATCTTCTACAATGTCTTTGTATATGATGGCTGGTGTAGCTATGGCATGGATGATTCGGCTTCTCCTCAAAAAGTCCACAATTCCTGTAAACTCCATGTTCTTTAATACGTCACCAACATAGGCACAACAATTATGTGGTGCTTCAAACGGCCATGCTTGTGGTACATTCTCAGCTTCTAGAACCGGATCCTGAACAATAACGTCTTCTACAGGAATTTCAACATTCTCTGGTTGTTCAGCCATCTGTAAAAACAAAAATCAGAAAAATACGTCAAAACACAAAAACGACAAACTTAGAAAATTTTAGGTTTTTATCAAAAACCACATTCGCCCGTTTTATAGGTACGAACGTGAGTTTTTATGGTTCGAAGGTGAAAGTTTTGAACCGAATGTGGAATTTCTTGTGTTAAACCTCACATTCGTCCATATTAGTTTACCTTCGTCCTTTATATTCCACATTCTCCCGTTTATTAGGGTCAAATGTGATACTGATTTTGACCCAAATTTAAAATTTGTTAACTGATCTGTTTTGGCTTCTGATTTTGATTCACACTAGTCCTAACATGACCGACTAACCCTATTCAACAATCAATTTCAATTAACATTCAATCCTAATTGGTTTTCTAGAAGAATTAGGGTTTGAAATCCTCGAACAATCGATTAACAATCAAAAACAACGAATTAACCTAATTCCTTCTACACTCTCCCCCTAAAACTAATAAGGATTGAATCCTTGTCAAAAATTTGTATTAAAACAGTCCAAGTAATGCTAGATTAACCAGTCTAGGGTTCGAAAATAAAAACCCTAATCATGGCTTCATTACGTAGCCATTACCTGTAAAAATACACTCAAAATGATCAGCAAGTGATAGGGAACAAGATTATAGGGTGAAAAGAAACAGTGCAACAAGTTCTTGCAACTTAGAAAATATTTGAAAAATAGCAGAATGAGGGTTCGAAAATGGGTTTGGCTTTATATAGATGGCTACGTTCGCCCTGTTGCTTCGGACGAATGTGAAGGATTTTCACATTCGCCCCAAGTGAATGGTACGAATATGAAAAATAGACCCGAAGGTGAAAAAGGTTATTTGAAAGTACACCTTCGTCTAAAACAAACAGCACGAATGTAAAAAATTTTCCACATTCGACCCATTTAAGGGGAGAATGTGAGATGGAAAATTTTAAAAATTTTACCAAATCACGAAATCGAATCCCATTCAACGTTTTTCAATACGTTAAGTCTCAAACACGCATTAGATTTTCCCACAGTTGCTGAAGTACCACCATGATACAACTCTGGATTCTGAGGAATCTGAGATCTCTTTGCTTTCCTCTTCTCCTCGAGTTCTTTATTCTCCAGCTTCTGAATAAACTCATTAATTGTCCAATACTTGTAAGCATCATTTTCTTTGAGTACCTCGACATGTTGATCCCAGTACGGTGGAAGTGCATCAGCAACTTTGTCCACCAGATCTGTCATAGGAATCTCTATTTCATAACTAGACAATTCAGTTAGTAAATGACAATATCTAGGAGTCAACACCTTCAATGTTTCGTTCCCGACATAGCTGAAGTTCTCAAATTCTTTTCTCAGCTCTTCCATCCTCAACCTTCTCGTCTTTTCGTTACCATCATGACGATTCTTTAGCACATCCCATAACTGCTTTGAAGTAGTGCACGACCCAAACTGATGTAGCAAATCGTTTGTGATCGCCTGAGTTAACTGAGAATATGCCTTCTTTTCCACAGCAAATTTCTTCTTCTCATCGTCAGTCAAACTCTCCAAAGGAACCTGTTCACCGGTGTTCTCCAAAACTGGTGCAACATATCCTTTAGCTATCATCTGCCAAGCCTCTGTACCTTCCAACCCCATGCCTTCAAGATGAATCTTGAATTTCTTCTGCCACTAATTGTACTCCTGCATCTCCATTAGCTTTGGTGGCCGATTCCCGCTACCTGAAGATAAGTCATTTATTAGTGTAGAAATAGCATTGGTAGTTTGAGTATTTACCACCGCGGCTGCTACTCCCGAATAATCTGCTGCAGGTTGTTATGACGAAGATGCAACGCTCTGAGGCATCGAACTAGTCATCGCTAAGTAGTTAATCGGTTGCGAAGACTGAGTGTTCGATTTCTGAGCTGCCACTGTCCATGGGTCCATAGTCACTTGCTGCTGTTGTTGTGTCGTTCCCGGTCTCGGTGTAGTTGGAAAACCCCACATGATGTTCACAAACTTAGAAATTTACCACACTTAGAAAATTTTCCAAAAACCCTTCTACTTTTGCCCCTTGGATCTCACTTTCGTCCAAAAGCTTCACCCGAATGTAGAATAAAAGACCTGAATGTGAAAAATCACCAAACACTTTTCACTTTCGTCCACACTTACTCACTTTCGTCCAATAGTTTTCCACCTTCGCACCCCCGATCAACCGAACGTGGAAATAGTGACCCGAATGTGGAACAAACAACACAACAATCCTAGGTTCGCCCTGAAATTAGCTACATTCGCCCAGAAACTAACCAGGTTCGCCCACAGCTCTCTAGATTCGACCCATTCATGTTTGAAAAACGGTTACACTTTGAAAAACGGTTATTTTGATCTGAGATTTTCAAAAGTTTATGGATTTTGATGATCTTTATCAGGTTATGATTCGGAATTGATTTGGAACAACTTTAATTCTTGGAAAAGTTGATTTTATCCATGAATTTATATCAAAAACCTTCAAATTGTATCAAAAACCATTTTCATTGAAAAACAGAGAAAATTTGATCAAAATTAGGTCCGAATCAGCTCTGATATTATCAATTTTGTTGTTGTATGATCTCTATAGCTCTGATACCACTTTGTAGATGAAGAATTTTAGCTAAAACAGGATTATATGATCATACAAGTCACAATTCCAGGTGCGGAAACCCTAGAACTGAACAAAATGATAATACGCAAATCACAACACGTAAAATACCTTTTCAATCAACATTTTATAGATAACTTGTTTCAAAATGTTCATACAAAGACCTTTCAAGTTAATCTAAACACTTTTACACGTCTTTAATCTAGAGAGCAACCTGACCTCAACACACACACTATCAACAACTATTCTAACTTACAAAATGAGCCAAAACTATATATAGTGTCTGCACTTGCGCCCTTTTCCAAGGTGCGAATGTGACTTTGTCCACATTCGCCCACTTCCCAAGTACGAATGTGCATTTCTTCAATCAGCATCCTACCTTCGCCCATCTGTATTCTTCCTTCGCCCACTAGATCATACATTCGCCCATCTATAACTCACCTCCGCCCCTTCTCAAACAAACTAACACATGTTAATGTAACAATCCAAATCATTAGTCGCATAAAGTGCATCTACACTACCGTCCAAGTAGTGTCTTCAGGTCTCCGACATCAAGCCGACAAACACACGATTACTAATTCTAACCACAGACAACACTTAGCGGAGACGAAGCTTCTAACGGTGCAGAATTCAAAATGAAACCAAAGCATAGCGATTAGTAAGAAAGAAACATACCGGTAAAAGTGTCAGGATCCACCTGGTTCTCCCTTGCACCAATGATGTAAGCACGAGCAGTTGGACCGCCACCCTCGTTGTTTCCACCACCTACATTCGCCCCGGCTACACCTGGAACCAGCTTCGGTTAATCCCGCTTGAAATGGCTTGTTTCCCCACAGTTATAACCTTGGTAAGGCTTTCATTGTATATTAATCGAAAAGAAAATGTAAAATAAAATGAGGGAAATCACTGTAGCAACCAATCTTGCACTGCATTGTGATAAAACCATTAAACCGGACAAAAACTAGACGTAAAAACATTAAACCACAAACACGTTGAGGTAATACCAAATATGAAATTGAATTTTGGAATGATGGTTTACTCGTTTATATATCCTTAGTACTCATATTTTATTTAAACCCAAATAACTTGTAGTTGTTGAAGGTTGACTACTTTGTTTTATACGTATATGATTCACTTATCCTGCAAACTATATATATATATATATATATGTGTGTGTGTGTGTGTGTGTGTGTGTATGTGTGAAAGTTAATTTGAGAACACCTATATTTTGTGCGAACCGCGAGAACGCCATCTAAAACCATTCAAATAAAAAATTTCTTTTTACACTTATCTTTATTACTAAAATACAATCCCAAAAACACAACTTACGCGTAAAAATTTAAACGTACACAGAAATAAATTGTTTTTACACATGTGTAAATTTACTGTTTGTACATGTGTAAACTGTTTCATTTACACATGTGTAAAAAGTTCATTTGAAAGTGTTTTTGCAAGAAAAGATGAATTATTTGAAAAGAAAATTAGTTTATTAATATTGTATTTTGATTATAATTAGGTTTGTATTGAAAAAAAATGATTTTGATTGGTTTTCTCATTTGTTCTCACGGTTCTCACGATATTTAGCGTTCTCAAGATAACCCTCCCCTATATATATATATATATATAGTGTAAAGTTCAATGGGGAACCTCGAAAAAGTGGGGAACTAGGAAACCATGTATTTAACATGTTAAATATATTTTAAAAATTCAATTTAACATGCCAAAAAATATTTTTTTCAAAAATTTCTTCAGAGCTTTTGCATATAAAGATGTGTAGAAGCTATTCCAATAAATAAATTAATTTTTGCGATTTTTTTTTTTACCTTTTTTTAACTAATTTTAAGCTTTTTTTAAGTATTTTATTTTTCGATTTTTTTATCAAAAAAGCTTCTACATACATTTGTATACAAAATCTCCAATTAAACTTTTTGATAAAAATGATTTTTTATATTTTAAATTGATTTTTTATGATATAATTAACATGTTAAATGCATGGTTCCCCAGTTCCTCAGTTTTTTTAGGTTCCCCATTGAACCCACCCCTATATATATATATATATATATAGGGGAAGGTTCAATTGAGAACTCATAGTTAGGGAGAGAACTCGAGAACTCCTACTTAAATTAAGAAAAAAAATCATAACTCAAAATTTAAGTCAAAAACCAAAAATCTGGTTCGGAGCTTCTCTTTCCCACGTCTTCCCGGTTCAGAAAAAAAATAAAAAAATAAAAATAAATAAAAAATAGGCGACTTTTAATGCACTTGTGTAGTAAATGTCCGGTTAGCTTTAGAGTTTAGTTTTTGGGTTTAGTTTAGATTTTAGGGTTAGTTTTTTTTTTTAGTTTAGTTTGTAAGGTTTAGGTTTTTGGGGGTGGGGTGGGGGTGGGTAGGGTGGGTTTAGGTTTTTGGGTAGGGGGTTAGGTTTTTTTGGTGGGGGTTAGGTTTTTGGTTGTGACGGGTGGGGCTTAGGTTTTTGGTAGGCGGTGGGTGGGGTGGGTTTAGGTTTTTGGGTGGGGGGTGGATGGGTGGTTTAGGTTTTTGGGTAAGCGATTTAGGTTTTTTAGTGAGGGTGGGGGTGGGTGGGGTGGAATTAGGTTTTTGGGTGGGGGTAAGTTGGGGGTATGTGGTTTAGGCTTTTGGGTTATACTACACATGTGCAGTAGCGTTTTTTAGGTGTGTTTTTTTTTTCCGAACGGGTATGACATAGGAAAGAGAAGCTCCGAACTAGTTTTCTATTTTTTTACTTAAATTTTGAGTTATGATTTTTTATTATATTTTTTTGTATTTAATTAGGAGTTCTCGAGTTCTCACAATAAAATGAGTTCTCTATTGAACCATCCCCTATATATATATATATATATATATATATATATATATATATATATAGGGTAGGGTTCCTGTAGGAAAATTGGTTTGTGTGAGAAGTGTAGGAAGGATTAAAAATTGGTATGTATGCATCATTTTTTTGGACTTATTCATGATGTTTTGGATTGTTTTGCTTAGAAAAACTTAAAACATAACAATTAATAACCGAAAACAATGTATTTTAGGCTTAAAACATAAAACACTATGTCAAGAACATTTAAGCATAGTGTTTTAAGTAATTATTAGGGTGTTTTATCTGTATATTATATTTAATGACTATAATACATTGGAGTGTGTTTTAAATTGTTGTATATTGTTGTGTTAAGTGTTTTTAAGCCAAAACAACCTAAAACATTATTCCAAAATAAAAAACATGATGACTACATGTCAATTCTTAATCCTTCTCACGTTTCTCACACAAATCAATTTTCCTACAGGATCCTCTACCTATATATATATATATATATATATATATATATATATAGGGTAGGGATCCTAAGAGAACCAACCCCTATTTGAGAACTGAGAGAACCATTCTGGGCCACACATTTCATATAAAGGCAAAAAAAATATTTTATTTTATTTTTTATTTTTTTTTGCTTTAATCGCACATTTTTATGCAAGGAAAATTTTTTTTTGAATTTTTTTTTCATTTATACATATGTGTATATGTCAATTATACATATGTGTATATAGCAATTATACATATGTGTATATAGCATTTTTCAGCTATACATATGTGTATATTTCAGTTATACATATGTGTATATTGCATTATACATATGTGTATAATGCAATTATACACATGTGTATACTGAAAAAAAATACAAAAAAATTAAAAAAAAAAATTCTTACATATAAAGCAGCGATTTTTGCAAAAAAAAAAAAAAAAAAAAAAAAAAAAATTTTTTTTTTTTTGCCTTAGAGTAATGTGTGGCCCAGAATGGTTCTCTCAGTTCTCAATTTAGGGAAAGGTTCTCATTTGAACCAAATCCTATATATATATATATATATATATATATAGTTTAGTCATAAATTATGATCATATATTGGTTGTTTGTTTAAAAAATTATAACATTGTAATTGTAAACAATTGTGCTATCTCATTATAAGTTTTCGGTCATACTTTCAGTTCTATGTGTTATTATGGTTTTGCTAACTTGAATCCGTGATTTGGATAAGTATCCAGTCGTTTGGAAATTCCTACTCTAGCATTTGTTAAAACAATTCTATATCTAAAGAGTCGTTTCAAAAATTCATACTCTAATGTTTATTCAATGGATTATATCCCGGAAGCTTTTCAGTATAGATAAATTTAATATGATGTGATAAAATATGTTTGTGATATAACATAGAAATTAATGTACTATAATATGAAGAAACAACAATTTTAATCATGTGAATATGAATGAAAATGTATATTAAAAAGAAGGTGTATGTTTTGATAAGGGGCAAAGCTAGAAACAACCATTGTAGGCGTGATTGAGGCGGTGGTCTTGAAGGTGTGACTAAGCGAAAAGTGTTTTCAAGTACGTTTTATGTATTTGACCAGTACCGAAATACCAAAGGGGATTTGGCTTATTGAGGAGTTTAAAACTGATTGATGACAAAAAAAAAACAAAAATTAGACGTTAAGACCATGTGTAGTGGTTCAAGCCCCTTATGAATGTTTTATGTCATGTGGACGCAATGTCAACAAAGAAATTTTTGGTTAAAAAAGGGTGTAGTGGTTCAAGTTTATTTCTTGTCCCTTTAATCATTACCAAAATGATTAACTACTTTTACAATCTTTTGATTTAATTATTTTCTAAATGAAACCCACAAATACTAAATAAAAAACATAAAATATTTCATTAAAATTAAATTAATAATCAAACTTAATTAATGCTCAATGTTCAATTCGAACGGTTGATTTGTGTTTTCTAAAAATGCATTCAATAAAGGAATTAAAGTTGTGAAGCATTAGTGGCGTTATTTGTTATTTGTAAAAACGCCTCTTCAATTTTTTTTGCATTTAGACCATGTGTAACGGGTATTATATGGGCATGAATGAGTTTGATAACGCCCTTAACACCGTCCCCTAGGCATTATAGGGGCATGAAGAAAGAGTGGGCATTTCTAGTATAATGCCCAAAGAGGAGAAACATAAGAAAAATAATTATTAAAAAGGCGTTAAAAACAAAGTTAACCATTACACGTTTTTTGAAGGGGAATTAGAATGATGATGTAGCAAAAAATGCCCCTTAAAAAGCATTAACCATTACCCATGGTCTTAACGCCCGCATGTTTTGGTTTTCTAGCGTGTTTGAACTGAAATAAGATTATTAACGCCCCATTACAGGTAGTCTAAAAAAAATCAATACCGAATAACAAGTGAATAAAAACCATCAATGTCATTAAATATTGTAATAAAACTGGTAGGTTATGATCATAAATAGGAGTTAGAAGACCAATATAATATAAAGAAAGTTACTGATCGACTAGTAATTATAACATACGTTACAAAAGAATCATTAATTCCCTAAAATCTCTGTAGTTAATTCTTTAAATCACAAATATCCCCAAAATCAAAATTTTCAACATATAAATTCTCATCAACTCATTCGAAGTTAAGCCACCATTGTATACTCTACCTGTAATTCTAAAGATACACGAGGATGTTGAAACTCGCCATCGTATATTTTGCTATTTTCAATATAGTTTTCGTCTCATTTATTGATTGTAAGTTCAACATATTTGTTTTCTCTTTATCTCAAAACAATCATGTATAGGAATAAGAACACATAATTGCCATAGTTTAATCAATAAATAATCTTTAACTTCTATACAGGTACAAGAATCCAGAGCAATCAACAACATGAAACCAGTGTTTTAAACTCGTCAAGCAAACTTGGCCGGTTCGTTTGCAAGAAGAATAATACCCCTGGTTCTGAAGCGGAGTGGTGTTGTTTATGTGACGTTGGGAGTATCATTTGCACCTACAGTAGTTACGAAGAATGTGAAACAACTTGCTCAAGTACATGTGGTGCCAAAAAGTAAACTATGCAAGTATAACCGTAATAAATTTGTGTTTCAGTTGTATTCTTTTCATATCATTATATATAACATAAATTGCTTCACCATCTGAAATGGTTTGATAGATAAAATGATTCTAAAAGGGTATATCGTTTTTTCGATTATATCATATTTCTTTATTTTGCTATAACCTTATGATATGTTTGATTATTTAGGAGTGATGCTTAAAATTCCTAGTCAACTTTTGATATTTTTATAGTTAGTTTTATAATTAGATAAAGTAACTAGGGGAATTTGTTTGAGCGTTACGGCGACGAAAATTTAATTGGTATCGGTTTGGTTCATATTGGCATCGGTACGGTATCAATATTTGATATAGCAACCAAAAGAGAAATTCAAAAAATTAAATTTCTACTTATAAGGTCGGTATTATAAAAATAGGGTTATGATCAAATATACAATGAAAGAAAAATAAGAAGTCATAGGAAGGGTATCAAACAGACTCCGATTGAATTCAATAAAGCGGCATTCGAACTGTCACATCGAACCCTACGATGTTAGTTTTTAGTTCTTCGTTTTTTGGGATTTTCGCTTCTAATTTTTAAAATATAGATTATATCATTGTGTCTTTTATGTAGCATTGTGTCTTTTTTTATTTTCATCATTGTGCCATTTTTTCAACTTATTGTGTCTTTTTTCATCAGCATTGTGTTATATTTTTCGGCACTGTGTTATATTTTGTGACTCATTGTGTCATATTTCATGATCTATTGTGTTTTTTGTATCCTTCTCACCTTTCTCATTTTTGTTACACTGTAAAATAACTTGACAAAAAAAAATCTATATCATAATACCCATTTTGTTTTAGAAATTTTTATTTTGTATGTTTTCTATTTTTTTAGTTGCATAAAAATATGATTACGCTTGATTGTATTCAATCTACAAAATCAAGTCAAACATCTATATATGAACATAATGAAATGTACGTGTTTATTTTACTATTTGTTAAACTTTTGTGGGTAAATTAAATATATGATGGGAGTCGCATTAAGAAAATAAACAAAAAAGTGGAAGACTGGAACTTGGGAAACATAGGGCGAGATAGTAAGGCTTTCATCTATATATATAATAAAAGAAAGTCATTTTGATGACATGGCATTCAAGGAGGCATTCTCCCCCTTGAGTGTGTCATGTGTCATCCTATGTGTCATTTGATATTTAAACTAAAAAAAATTAAACATCACAACAAATTATAACACAATCTTGAGTCTCTCATTCTCTATTCTCTTTGAAACCCTCTTTCATCTTTTTAATTTTAACAACAGATCATCTTAAATTTCTTCCATCCAATCCATCATGTTCCACTTTCCACACACCTCTAAAAGTCTAAAACCTTCTCTCCACCACCATACCACAACCACCGTAAAACCCTAAACCACCACCATGAGAAGAGCTTCTACACTCGCCGCCGCCGCCTCTCTCTCACGCGCCACTCTATCCTCCTCCGACCACCACATCCTCTTTCCGGCCGCTTCCTATATCACCACCAATGCCGCAACATCCTCTCGTCGTTGGTTCTCATCATCTATACGATCCATCTCCTCCTCCAGCTGTTCTATTGGACCGACTAAACTTATTATGTCGTTAGGTTGTCTTGCCGGTGCTGGTGCGTTGTTATTGGCGGAGAAAGAGGCGTATGCCAAAGAACCGGTTCATTCAGATCTGCTTCCCAAGGAGATTGTGTTGTATCAGTATGAATCATGTCCCTTTTGTAATAAAGTTAAAGCTATTGTTTATTAGTCTTTTATTAATTAGGTTTTGTGATTAGCAAGTTTTATATTATTATTATTATTATTATTATTATTATTATTATTATTATTATTATTATTATTATTATTATTATTATTATTATATATACTTTTAAGGCTGGAGGCTATTGATGTTAACATGTTACAGTAGCTATTGTTTTGTTTGTATCTTTAATATGTGTTTTATGTAATGTGATTGACTTGACAATAGTTAGGTTTGTGTGTTTTGGTGTGAGGGGTGTTTGAGATTGCTTATTGGAGTTCCGGTATCGGTCTCTCCTTTGTAACAGTTGATTAGGCAATTAAGAATATTACGGTTTGTCTATTGAATGTGGAGTGTTAGCTTGGCTTTGTTATTATTGTTTGCGACCGTTACGGTAACTGTCAAACTTATAGTTTTCCTTTGCAGCCGTATTTGGTTGAGTTTTTCTTTTGTAAATCATATATTGAAAATTTTATTACGTCATATTGGATTTTTCAACCCCGGGACGCTCCCGGGGTAATATCTAGTTGTATATTAATCGAAAAGAAAATGTAAAATAAAAAGAGGGAAATCACTATAGCAACCAACATTGCATTTCATTGTGATTAAGCCATTAAACCGGACAAAAACTAGACGTAAAAACATTAAACCACAAACACGTTAAAGTAATACTCCCTCCGTCCCATTAGAAGTATCCATATTCCCTTTTTTATTTGTCCCATTTCATGTGTCCACTTTAAAATATTATTAGCCAATTTCCAAATTTACCCTTAAAAACACAACTAAAATAAACAAAGAATATGATGGACCCACATATGACAAGGGTATTATTGTCATATGGCAAGCAAAAAAAGCAATCATTTAATATGCCTAAAACTTTGTATTTTTCAAACCAAGACACTTCTAATGGGACGGAGGTAGTACCAAATATGAAACTAAACTTTGGAATAACGGTTTACTCGTGTATATATTCTTAATACTCATACTTTATTTAAACCCGAATAACTTGTTGAAGGTTGACTACTTTGTCCTATGCGTATATGGCTCACTTATCCAGTTATCCTGCAAACTATATCAACACTGAACTCTCCTTCTCTAAGCCTCATCGTGCTAACTTTCTTCGCCATCGACTTGTGCTTTGGCTTCTTCAAGTTAACAACAACTGTCGATCCTTCAAAATCTCCAATATCAACACTGAACTCTCCTTCTACATCAATCGGATCTTTCTGTAATGCTTCTTCAATAGATTTATTAAGCAATTCAGACTCCCCAACTGCAGTGACCTTGCATTTGGTAGTCTTCAACAATTCAGTTTCAGAATCCCACTGCTCTTCCTCCTCAGTCTCCTCTGAATCTACTGAATCTTCATCCACCAAACTTGTACCTTTCTTTGTAGTTGTTTTCTTTCGTGCACCTTGTTTCTTAGATTCACCCTGGTCAATCTTCGCTTTACCCTTCCCTTTGGCTCCAATGTTTTTCACTTGCCTCTTCCTCTTAGTACTTGCATCAGCATGCACTAAAGGATCATCAGGCACACCCTTGTATCCTTTCATTCTCACAAGTGTTCTGATATTCATGTGATCTTGGCCTAAAACCATCATCGGATCTTTCCTCAAATTGGGATATTTGTTGTCAAAGATCATCATCAAGAATCTTGGATACAACATAAACTTCTTGTTCTTTAGACCTTTCAACATCTCCAGCATATGGTCTAGTATCATTCCAGCAATATTAAATGGTTTGTTGAGAGTCAACGCAACCATTAACGAACTAAGACTTTTCCTCATCACGTCATACCCACCACTAACACATCCAAAAACATGAATGATCACGTGTGCGAAATACTTAAACTGCACACTGAGCTTTCCTTTGTGTAGTGCGCCATCAGTTATCGGACCTTTGTACTTCATTTTTAAGAAACAGACTCTCTGCTCGGTCCATGATAATACTCTGGGATCTGTACTCTCTTCAAACTTAATCTTGAGAGCCTTTCTGATGTCATCTTCAGTAATGAACATCTCCATTCCTTGAATAACACTTCTGATAACCGTCTTATCTTCCCAGAAATCATATCTCGCGTTCTTCCAGAAATCTTCTACAATGTCTTTGTATATGATGGCTGGTGTAGCTATGGCATGGATGATTCGGCTTCTCCTCAAAAAGTCCACAATTCCTGTAAACTCCGTGTTCTTTAATACGTCACCAACATAGGCACAACAATTATGTGGTGCTTCAAACGGCCATGCTTGTGGTACATTCTCAGCTTCTGGAACCGGATCCTGAACAATAACGTCTTCTACAGGAATTTCAACATTCTCTGGTTGTTCAGCCATCTGTAAAAACAAAAATCAGAAAAATACGTCAAAACACAAAAACGACAAACTTAGAAAATTTTAGGTTTTTATCAAAAACCACATTCGCCCGTTTTATAGGTACGAACGTGAGTTTTTATGGTTCGAAGGTGAAAGTTTTGAACCGAATGTGGAATTTCTTGTGTTAAACCTCACATTCGTCCATATTAGTTTACCTTCGTCCTTTATATTCCACATTCTCCCGTTTATTAGGGTCGAATGTGATACTGATTTTGACCCAAATTTAAAATTTGTTAACTGATCTGTTTTGGCTTCTGATTTTGATTCACACTAGTCCTAACATGACCGACTAACCCTATTCAACAATCAATTTCAATTAACATTCAATCCTAATTGGTTTTCTAGAAGAATTAGGGTTTGAAATCCTCGAACAATCGATTAACAATCAAAAACAACGAATTAACCTAATTCCTTCTACACTCTCCCCCTAAAACTAATAAGGATTGAATCCTTGTCAAAAATTTGTATTAAAACAGTCCAAGTAATGCTAGATTAACCAGTCTAGGGTTCGAAAATAAAACCCCAATCATGGCTTCATTACGTAGCCATTACCTGTAAAAATACACTCAAAATGATCAGCAAGTGATAGGGAACAAGATTATAGGGTGAAAAGAAACAGTACAACAAGTTCTTGCAACTTAGAAAATATTTGAAAAATAGCAGAATGAGGGTTCGAAAGTGGGTTTGGCTTTATATAGATGGCTACGTTCGCCCCAAGTGAATGGTACGAATATGAAAAATAGACCCGAAGGTGAAAAAGGTTATTTGAAAGTACACCTTCGTCTAAAACAAACAGCACGAATGTAAAAAATTTTCCACATTCTACCCATTTAAGGGGAGAATGTGAGATGGAAAATTTTGAAAATTTTACCAAATCACGAAATCGAATCCTATTCAACGTTTTTCAATACGTTAAGTCTCAAACACACATTATTTCAGTTTAGAATGATACAAAGCGCAGATGGTTTCATCAAATCTCAGAAATTGACCATCAAACACCGTCGGTTATCTAAAAATAAAGCAGAAATGCAAAACTTTGGGTTTTTCTGAAATTTATATCAAAACACACCTAAAATCTTTTTGAGTTTTGTATCTTTTTGACAATGAAACTAAAATGCATCAAGGTAAATAAAGCAGTAAACATTTTGTGATGTCCGGTAAGAGGATCATATCAGTTATTTGAGAAATCTGATCACAGCGTTGATCTTTTTGTTTAATATTATCATTAGAAATAGTATGTGACCCGGCAACTGCTGATATTGTTATCCACATAAGCTCACATGCAGACTGTTATGCAGTGCTTTAAAATGATACGATTTAGGTGTATTATACTAACACGTTGTGGTTCCCACACACACGACATACTCCCGTATCAAGAAATTGCACAAAGCTTCCTCGTAACGCGTGATTATGCCAGAGTTACCCGTTTAGTTACAAGATATATAGCACAGAGGTGTACAGGTCAGCAAACGAATGCAGCAAAGTAACATGTGCATATATATACCAGGTTGAGGCTGATATCAACTACTGATTTGCATCAGTAAATTGATACGATGTAATTATGATCTTTGATCAGTAATAACATGAAGTTCCTCAATTCGGTAACTTTCGGTTTTGCCATTTAAGCTCTTTTCGCAAATATTCTGATTAAACTAGGTCCGTAAATCAATACGACAAAAGTTTAATCAGAATATCCCGGATAACAATAACATAACGACCCGAAACCTCAGATTTTGGCAATCTTATCAAACGAAATTACGGTACTAAGACCATATGCCCATGAGGTGTTCAGCCACGAACGAGTAGTTCGTTATGTTTGTATCACTAACGCACGCAGTTTTTAGTCTACAAAGCCTATCAGCACATCACACGTAATCAACACACGCCTCATATTACTTTACATATCTTTAGCCTGTGTCAGATCCCCACTGATGTACTATCATTTCCTCTTTTTATCCTGGAAAACATTTTTGATTTTTCTATTTTTATGGCTTTTTGAATTTTTCAATGTTTTTGGTTTTTCTAATAAAAGACTCCCCCTGTAAAAACTTTAAAGAAAAACTTTTAAAAACTAAAAAGCGATAAACCGAGGTGCTGATTAGTCCTGTTTTTCTTTTATATTGTTTACTTTTAAAAGATACTCAAATCGGGATCTGTCAAAAGCTTTTGTGAACAAATCCTCACATTGATAGTCAGTATGGATTTTGACCATATCTATCAATTCTTTAGCGTAACAATCACGGATAAAGTGATACTTAATCCGGATATGTTTAGCTTTAGAATGATTGCCCGTATCTTTAGTTAATGCGATCGCGGCTTCATTATCACAGTGTATAGGGGTTTTAAGAAATTGCAAACCGTAATCCACCATCTGCTGCTGAATCCAGAGCACTTGCGAATAGCAACTCGAGGCTGTAATGTACTCGGCTTCACAGGTAGACAGCGCGACTGAAGTCTGCTTCTTACATTGCCAGGTGCCTAACCTGCTCCCTAAAAACTGGCATCCAGCTGTCGTGGATTTGCTGTCCTTGTCACAGCCGCCCCAATCTGCATCACTAAATGCGATAAAGTCAAAATTATCGTCATTAGGGTACCAAAGTCCTCTCGAGGGACAACCCTTCAGATATCTAAGGATACGCTTGACCGTTGTCAGATGACTTTGTTTCGGCTTCGACTGGAAACGCGCGCAGAGACATGTGGCGAACATTATGTCTGGCCGAGATGCGGTAAGATACATCAGAGATCCGATGATTGCTCTGTATATAAACGGGTCCGTCAGCTCCCCTTTAGCGTCAACTCCAATCCCGTGATTGGGCTGAATCGGGGTATCCATCGGCTTGGAATCCTCCATCTGGAACCGGCTCAAGACTTCGGATACGTATTTAGTCTGGTGAATGAAGATTCCCGTTTGTCTTTGATCCACCTGCAAGCTGAGGAAAAACTGCATCTCCCCCATCGCACTCATTTCGAACTTTTCCTGCATAACACGTTCAAACTCCCTGCATAAAAGTTCGTTAGTTGAGCCAAAAATAATATCATCAACATATATCTGGACTAGAAGCAAATCATCTCCTGTTTTTTTTTCGTGAACAGGGTACAGTCGACCAATCCGCGTTTGAATCCTTTCGACATGAGGTACGTGCTCAGCTCCTCGTACCATTGGCGTGGAGCCTGGTGCAACCCGTACAATGCTTTGTTCAAGACGTATACCTTATCCTGGTGGATAGGGTCTTCAAAGCCCGGTGGTTGACCGACGTAAACCTCCTCTTTGACTACTCCGTACAGAAAAGCACTTTTGACGTCCATCTGATACACCTTAAATTTCTTGTAGGAGGCAAACGCTAGAAACATTCAAATTGCCTCTATGCGCGCCACAGGTGCATAAATTTCATTCTAGTCAATCCCATCGATCTGATGAAAACCTTGTACTACCAATCTGGCTTTGTTCCGTACAATCACTCCTCTATCGTCTTTCTTACACTTAAAGACCCACTTGGTACCAATCTTCTTCCGTCCTGGAGGTAAATCAGTGAGCGTCCAGACTCCCAACTTCTGAAATTGTAATAACTCCTCTTGCATCGCTTCAACCCAAGCGTCATCCAAAAGAGCTTCTTTATATGTCCGCGGCTCGACCTGCGAAACATAACATGCAAACGACCAATCATTCTGACAACCAGATTTTTGTATTTTTGCATATAAAGCTAAAGCACCAAAACTTTCTGGTGAATTGACACTTCTCAGCTGTCCTCTCGTCATGACACTTCTTCCAGGGTCACCAATAACTTGCTCCAGCGGGTGAATACGGTGAATCCGAGATTCCGGATGTTCAGGTACAGTAACTCTCGTCTGAATAGTCAAGTTCTCTACTGCATCCAGATCATGACCCGTGTTAGACGATGAAGCAACATCTGGATTTGGGTTCACTGGCGGTGCCTCTGTTGCATTTTCAAGAATAACTTCTTCAAAATCTCCATGATCTTCCGATTCTGAAGTGTCTAAAGTTGTGGAAGCCTCTTGAAACACTTCTTCCTCCGATACAGGCGCATTGGTATCATTAGAAGCTGTTGGAGGAGTTACGGTGATCGGACGCACCAATGGTGAAGTCGCTGCGTTTTCACACTCGTAAAGTAATCGAGTAACAGCCTCTTCAACCAAGCTATCTAGATTGAATGATTCAAAGAAATCTTTGTAATCAAACATCCAATCAGGACCAATCCCTTGCACATTCTGAGTATACCGTTGAACTTCTACGTTAGACCAATCCTCCACCTGTCGAGTTCTCTTGTTGTATACCCGTTTGAGCGGGGTTGCATATCCAACAAAGTATCCCTCTTCAGCTTTCGGACTAAACTTTTCGCTTGGATTCAACATTGTGCATGGAGCCCCAAAAGGATCTAGATACTCCAAGTTCGGCTTTCTTCGGTGTAACAGCTCATAAGAAGTTTTGCCAAACTTCTTCACCGTTAAAACCCGATTAAGTGTATAGTTTGCCGCATAAATCGCCTCGTTCCAGAACATTACTGGAAGATTTGAGTCTGCTAGCATTGTTCTCGCCGCTTCTATTAGAGTCCTGTTTTTACGTTCAGCAACACCGTTCTGTTGAGGGGTATACGGAGCCGAATATTCATGATGAATTCCTTTGCTTTCACAAAGTTCGTCCATCTTGGTATTTTTGAACTCCGTCCCATTATCACTCCGAATTCTCTTGATCTTGAGATTATAGATATTTTCCAATCGAGTGAACAGAACTTTCAGATTATTAAAGGTGTCACTTTTCTGATGCAAACACATAACCCATGAAAATCTTGAATAATCGTTAGTAACGACTAAACAATAAAGCTCCCCAAGATGACTTTTGCGTTTGAGAGGTCCGAATAGGTCCATGTGCAATCGCTCAAGCGGCATCTCAACAGAGTTAACTTTCTTCACTTTGTGGGATTGTCTGTGTTGCTTTCCCTTCTTACAGCTCACGCACTTGTCATTCAAATGGAAATGTTTAACATTCACGCCATCGACAAGTCCATTTTTCACTAAATGATTCATTTTCCTCAAATGAATATGCCCATCCTTCTGTGCCACATTATCGATTCCTTCTCTGTAGCTTTTGATAGAAAACATGTCACTTGCCCCTGGGATGTCATTTCTTTGGACATATCAAGAATATAGAGATTGTTGACGCGAGGTGCCTTCAACATAACCCACTCTTTTGGAATTTCGAAGCCCGGTTTGAGAATGTAGCAAGATTTGTCATCAAAATAAACAGTAAATTGTTTGTCACAGATTTGACTGACACTCAACAGATTATAATCGATCTGCTTCACATACGATATCCTCTCAAAACTCACAATTCCATTACTCACGCTTCCTTCCATCGTGATATAACCTCCTTTGTTTCCGGCAAATGCAACGTACCCTCCATTTATATTCTTCACATCAAACAATAAAGCTAAATCCCCTGTCATGTGGCCTGAAGCTCCACTATCAACAATCCAGAGACTGCTAATAGGGCCAGCTGAAGCTCCCTGCACACATCAAGTAAACCAGTTAGTTCTTTCGGGGGACCCAAGCCTGAGTGGTCTTGGGTCTTTGAATATCATTGTTCAAAGAATCAGTCACTTCAACATTTTGTTTTGGATCGATCTTTTTAGGATCATTCAAAACTTTTTCAATCTTTTCATGAGATTTTGAAGTTGAGGCTCCCGGAGTACCATTTAGTGTCCAAGATTGTTCCGAACGTTTCAAAATACGAATATGAGATTTTGGAGTCTCAGTCGTTTTCTTAACATCGTTCACAAATGAAACCTTCTTGGGTACCCTCTCTGATTTAACAGAGTTAGGTCCAACATTTGACTTGACAGCAGGTTTTTGTGGAAACCCTTTGTCTATCATTTGTTGTGTTCACCATTGGTTTTCTCCACGGTTTCTCCATGGCTATTCGGTTACGACGATCATACTGAAATGAACGATCATTCCTCTTTTGATAAAAGTTGTTTTGGTTATAAAATTGCTGTGTTTGAGGAACAACTCGTCTTTGTGGATAGTAATGATTATCAACCGGTTTCCTCATGGATTGCCTAACTTCAACTTCGTGCCTTTTGTGCCTCACGTACGGGCAGTGAGCAAGTAAATGCCCTCTCTCCCCGCACTTAAAGCATGCACGGTATTCTTCAAACACATTTTGAGCATTCGGCTGAGCGTATGTTCTGACAGGATATTGATCATCATACTGTCTACGCCTTAAACTCTCAGGAAGTGGACCCTTCGAGTAGGCCGGCTCATGAAAACCGTTTGCTTTGTTTTTCGGTTTAATGAATTGAGTGACATGAACCTTTGGTTCTTTTGGAACATCCAAATACAGTTTCTTTAGAATTTCAGGTGGGATTTCATTTGTTCTCTCATGTTTTGGAAACCATATTGTGCTTTCTTGCCAAATTTTTTCAATTTTGGAATAGTTAGCAAACTTAATTGGATATTCCTCGTCAGAGATAATCTTATCGGATCCTTCCATCCGATAAAATACCTTGACTGGTTTGTCACTCATTTCCTTTTTAACCTCTTTCTTTTCAGACTTTTTTATCACGATGTGCGTTAGCCATCGGATGAACATGCTGAGACGGTGACACTGGTTCAGTAGTAATAATGTGATTTTCTTTTGGAATATCACACACATTATCATTTTTGTCACTCTCAGAGTCTGAATCATCATTTTCCACTGTTACTCCCTCATCATTCAAACCTAAAATCGGTCTCACATCGGAATGAGGATCACCAACACTAGAAGTATTGGATTCATTTTCCGATGCCGAGTCTGATTTTACTGAGCTCTCTGGTGTCACTTGATGACAATTGTGATTTTCAAAAAGCACCAGAGATGGCACAGACTTATAACTTGTGGTTTGATCATCAATGATGTGGTCAACTACATAAGCAATGTGCTTGTAACTTTCTAATTTCTTGTTGACTTTTTCAGCAAAACACTTGATGGTAGCCATTTCCAACTTAGTGTTCTCAAGTTCATTAATATAGTTGTTAATTGCAAATTGTTTTAATGAAAGAGTTTTCTTTAGGTCGGAAATGTCCTTTTTGTACCCATCAAGTACTTTGTTAAAAGCAATCACCTCCTTGCGAGCAGATTGACAGTTAATTATAGCACTATCGCGTTGAATGCGAAGTTCTTTGTTTTCATCTGTCAATCTGTCACAAGTTCCACAGTACCTATCACTTGTAACATCAGTGCTAGATTCAAAACTTACCTGTTTTGGAGGATCTGTCATGGCCATTAAAGCGAAATGAGCTTCCTTCCCAGCGAAAAACTTTGAATAATCGATTCTGGTGAAAGCGTCATCCACTATGCAAGACTTCCTCGTCTTCAGAAAATCAGCTTCAGCCAGCAACTGATCAATGTCATCATCCAATGAAGTAACACTGGCCTCTGAATCTGAATCACTGTCTGAATCCGAATATACTGACTTACACTCCTCAGGAACATCTGTAACTGAGTCAATCACCACTCCTGAACTTGCTTCTTCAGCCTGAACTTCAACTGTTTCAGTCTCCACATTCATCTCATCAACCAATTCCTCAACCTCACTCTCAGTTTCTTCATTCTGATCAACTATCACCGACTCCTCAATATCAACCTGTTGGGCAACACAAGCAACATTCCCACCAGTAGTTATCTCCTCAACACCAATTTGCATTCCAGTCCAGTCAAACCTTTCATCATTTTGTATCACCAAAGCTTGATTCTGATTGTTATTCTGTGGCTGCTCATTTGGTGTAGTGATGGGTATAACTGTTCTGTTTGTGTTATTTGGTAATTGAGTTGTTTGGTTCTGGTTGGTTGTGTTTGGTTGTCTATTTTGGTTGTTGTTAGAGGTGTTTTGTCGGTTTTGGTAATTGTTTTGGTTTTGATAGTTGTTGTTGTTTTGGAAAGAAACTTGGTTTTGATTCAGCTGTTGACGATTTTGGTAGTTTGAGTTGAATGGGTTTATGTTACCTTGTTTAGGAGGCTGAGTGCATTCTCTTTTGAAGTGTCCTTTACCTCCACAGTTAAAGCATGTAACTTTCTCTTTGTTAAAACCATACGTGGTATTTGGAGAAGTTCCCAAATCAGTCCTCCCGGTCTTTTCTATGAACTCGGTTGCCCTTCTCATAATGCTTGCAAAAGCCCACTGGATGTCTATGAGCTCCATCTCCTCTTTATCGATTTGTGCATAGTCTTCATTGGTCAAGTTGTTATTCCCAATTTGACTTGCAACTAAACCGTTATACGAAGCAACCATTGCTGAGACTAGCGCAATATGCTGCTGAGCAACCTCCACAGCACGTTATTCATATTGGATGTCTCCAATACTACCGGTTGCTGATTGGTTTGATTCACTTGATTCGTATGAGTCATGTAAGGTTGTTGTTGAGGTTGTTGTTGTTGTGGTTGGTTAGCAGAATAGCATGCAGCTTGCTGCATTGGAGAAAATGGTGAAATGAAAGAATTAGTGTATTGTTGTCGTGGTGTTGTATATGATGGTTGTGAATAAGATGAAGTTTGTGCTAGGTAGTTGATTGGTTGTTTCGGTGGTTCCATGACACTTGAAATACAAGCTATATGAGGTGCCACTGTTCCACCAACATTAGATTTTCCCACAGTTGCTGAAGTACCACCATGATACAACTCTGGATTCTGAGGAATCTGAGATCTCTTTGCTTTCCTCTTCTCCTCGAGTTCTTTATTCTCCAGCTTCTGAATAAACTCATTAATTGTCCAATACTTGTAAGCATCATTTTCTTTGAGTACCTCGACATGTTGATCCCAGTACGGTGGAAGTGCATCAGCAAATTTGTCCACCAGATCTGTCATAGGAATCTCTATTTCATAACTAGACAATTCAGTTAGTAAATGACAATATCTAGGAGTCAACACCTTCAATGTTTCGTTCCCGACATAGCTGAAGTTCTCAAATTCTTTTCTCAGCTCTTCCATCCTCAACCTTCTCGTCTTTTCGTTACCATCATGACGATTCTTTAGCACATCCCATAACTGCTTTGAAGTAGTGCACGACCCAAACTGATGTAGCAAATCGTTTGTGATCGCCTGAGTTAACTGAGAATATGCCTTCTTTTCCACAGCAAATTTCTTCTTCTCATCGTCAGTCAAACTCTCCAAAGGAACCTGTTCACCGGTGTTCTCCAAAACTGGTGCAACATATCCTTTAGCTATCATCTGCCAAGCCTCTGTACATTCCAACCCCATGCCTTCAAGATGAATCTTGAATTTCTTCTGCCACTAATTGTACTCCTGCATCTCCATTAGCTTGGGTGGCCGATTCCCGCTACCTGAAGATAAGTCATTTATTAGTGTAGAAATAGCATTGGTAGTTTGAGTATTTACCACCGCGGCTGCTACTCCCGAATAATCTGCTGCAGGTTGTTGTGACGAAGATGCAACGCTCTGAGGCATCGAACTAGTCATCGCTAAGTAGTTAATCGGTTGCGAAGACTGAGTGTTCGATTTCTGAGCTGCCACTGTCCATGGGTCCATAGTCACTTGCTGCTGTTGTTGTGTCGTTCCCGGTCTCGGTGTAGTTGGAAAACCCCACATGATGTTCACAAACTTAGAAATTTACCACACTTAGAAAATTTTCCAAAAACCCTTCTACTTTTGCCCCTTGGATCTCACTTTCGTCCAAAAGCTTCACCCGAATGTAGAATAAAAGACCTGAATGTGAAAAATCACCAAACACTTTTCACTTTCGTCCACACTTACTCACTTTCGTCCAATAGTTTTCCACCTTCGCACCCCCGATCAACCGAACGTGGAAATAGTGACCCGAATGTGGAACAAACAACACAACAATCCTAGGTTCGCCCTGAAATTAGCTACATTCGCCCAGAAACTAACCAGGTTCGCCCACAGCTCTCTAGATTCGACCCATTCATGTTTGAAAAACGGTTACACTTTGAAAAACGGTTATTTTGATCTGAGATTTTCAAAAGTTTATGGATTTTGATGATCTTTATCAGGTTATGATTCGGAATTGATTTGGAACAACTTTAATTCTTGGAAAAGTTGATTTTATCCATGAATTTATATCAAAAACCTTCAAATTGTATCAAAAACCATTTTCATTGAAAAACAGAGAAAATTTGATCAAAATTAGGTCCAAATCAGCTCTGATATTATCAATTTTGTTGTTGTATGATCTCTATAGCTCTGATACCACTTTGTAGATGAAGAATTTTAGCTAAAACAGGATTATATGATCATACAAGTCACAATTCCAGGTGCGGAAACCCTAGAACTGAACAAAATGATAATACGCAAATCACAACACGTAAAATACCTTTTCAATCAACATTTAATAGATAACTTGTTTCAAAATGTTCATACAAAGACCTTTCAAGTTAATCTAAACACTTTTACACGTCTTTAATCTAGAGAGCAACCTGACCTCAACACACACACTATCAACAACTATTCTAACTTACAAAATGAGCCAAAACTATATATAGTGTCTGCACTTTCGCCCTTTTCCAAGGTGCGAATGTGACTTTGTCCACATTCGCCCACTTCCCAAGTACGAATGTGCATTTCTTCAATCAGCATCCTACCTTCGCCCATCTGTATTCTTCCTTCGCCCACTAGATCATACATTCGCCCATCTATAACTCACCTCCGCCCCTTCTCAAACAAACTAACACATGTTAATGTAACAATCCAAATCATTAGTCGCATAAAGTGCATCTACACTACCGTCCAAGTAGTGTCTTCAGGTCTCCGACATCAAGCCGACAAACACACGATTACTAATTCTAACCACAGACAACACTTAGCGGAGACGAAGCTTTTGAGAAAATAGAAGTAGTAGTCCCAACCCGGACTAGAAAAAGTTAAGTACATTGTCTCAACCCGAGACGCATGCTTTTGAGAAAATAGTAGTGAAACTCACCTTAGGTTGCACGTGAATGATCCAAATCCCTCAAACAGTAACGAGCTACCGACTCCCTATTACAAGTTTCACTAGGTGAGTATACGTGCATAACCAACACATCATGTAACTCGTTTGTCCAAAATTCTAAAGTTCAAATCGTGTAGTAACACCTAGTGACTCTACATGCACAAGTAAGTCCTACGTATCCCGTTGGTGATCATATTGATTATTATCAGTTTTATACCTCATACACATCTCTTATAAGTATTCATGCAAGCTCATGTCAAATACATACCATATAAGACTCCAAATAGTCACGTAAACATCCCTTACACAATCTGCGTTTTCAGAGCAGATTGTACGCTGTGAAAAACGAATTATTTAGAATACTTAACGAACGAATTAAACTCCCAAATTTTTACTGAATATTTATTGGGATTCATTTGATAACCCATATTTTTATTTTGTCTCAAAACCAAACACAAAAATTATTAAAATTCGTACAACACAGCTATGTCCAGAAACTTTTCACAGCAGGTCAGTTTAGTAGAAAAATTCCCAAAAATTGTGTATTCACCCAAACGAGGTGAATCCACTTGGAAAAGCCAAGTTTTTCCAATATTGACCTTCTGTAGAAATTTCAAAACTTAATTCTTTGTAAAACTCGAGTTATACCCGTTTAAAGTTGACCCAATTTATAATTCCGAAAATCTGATATGACCTTTAATCAAATAAAATTCCAAAAACATATCAAACCACATCCAAATCAGATGATTTTGCCCATTCTAAAAAGCTAAGACCATGTAAAATCCATTCATGCAAAGAATCGATCAAAACAATCAACTTAACATCACAATACAGACCCTACAATACATCATAACGAATCTGTCAGAAAAACAGAATTCTATCAACATGACTCTTATAAACCCTAATCATTCTCAATACCCTATAATCATGCAATAATCTCATATTAACACAATAACATTCATATTATCATGTTTAATCACAGGGTTTTTTTTACATACCATATACCCTAGATATGATTTCTATCAACAATATTCATCAACAATTACTACAAACATCATAAACCTTCAACATACATTTATTTGCTATTCTAGCATGCATATTTCCTAAAGTTTTTACAATTTTTCCAGCCTAAAGTCACATCATACAACATGTAAAACACATACCTTGAATTGCTAAAGTTCCTAGAATCACAAGATAGTACTCGAAATAGCTTGAACTAGTGAGAAATTGGATGGAAGATTGAAAGTGAAGGTGGGTGTGGGTGCTCTCCTTGTTCACGGCGCAAGGAGGCATTAGGGTTTGTGTTTTCTTTTTTTTTTTATAAAGATAATACACTAGGGTTAAGATCATGGGCCAAAGTTATGGGTTTATGGGCCTTTTCTTGATAAACGGGCCTGTTAATACGGTTTTAATCCCGAGAACAGTCTCGATAATATTATCCATACTAACTTATGTAAAAACTATTGTTTTTATCATCTCATGACATGTTAATTACATAATGCACATAATTCGTAGAGTTTACGTACTGACTATCTATTAAAACAGTAATCCACATAAACATGTAATTCACATACGCATGTTAATTCACGTTCATCGTCACCCAATTGATCATATAATTATGTATGCTTGACAAATCACCAACGTTCGGGATACAGGACTCGTGTGTGTGTCAAGACAAAACCTTTCTAGTTATAACGTACGTTAATATTATCTAACATATGTTATTATCCCATAACATATCAAAAGACCTTCTTAACTAACCCTAGTTAAGTGTTTAGTCACGAATATACATGAAAGTTAACTAGAGTTCAGTAAAAGTAATATCCTGAAAATGCGGGGTGTCACATCATCCCCAAGTTGAAAAGAATTTCGTCCCGAAATTCAGCAAGTAAATAGTGAAGCCAGTGTAAAATTGTATGCTTGGTTACCGGATGTCACATCATCCCCAAGTTGAAAGGAATTTCGCCCCGAAATTCACTTTGAGTGAGTCGCTTCACGTTTAGAGTTTGTTTCGAGCGCATATTCAGGCTCAGTAAAAAGATGTGGGTATTTGAGCCGCATTTAATCCATGCGTTCCCACGTGTATTCCGGTCCTAGACGGGTTTTTCATCGCACCCTAACAATAGGTTTGGTGCTCTGTCTGAGTTTCTTGACGCCTCGCTCGAGAATCTCTACTGGTTCTTCCACGAACTGTAGCTGATCGTCCACCTGGATCTACTTCAGTGGCACTACCAGTGTTGTATGAGATAAGCATTTCTTTAGATTAGATACGTGGAATACATTGTGCACCCCTACTGAGTTCATCAGGCAGGTTTAACCTGTAAGCTACTGGACCAATCCTTTCCACAATCTCGAATGGTCCTACATATCGCAGGTTCAACTTTCCCCGTTTTCCGAAGCGTATCACACCCTTTGAAGGTGACAACTTCAGTAGTACCTTGTCCCTAATCTGGAACTCCAAAGATTTCCTACGCTTATCAGCGTAGCTTTTCTATCACTCACGAGCAGCAGCCATCCGGTTTCTGATTTGCACTAGCTTCTCTGAAGTTTTGTGCACGAGTTCGGGACCTGTCAGTTGGCTATTCCCAACTTCAGTCGAGCAGATGCGAGATCTACACTTGCGCCCATATGGTGCCTCAGAATGCATACACTGGATAGAAGTGTGGTAACTGTTGTTATACGAGAATTCGATCAAAGGCAAGTGCTTATACCAACTGTTGCAAAAGTCCACCACGCACGCTCGTAGTAGATCTTCCAATGTTTGGATGGTTCGTTCACTCTGTCCATCCGTCTGTGGGTAATAGTCTGTGCTCATATCTAAGCGAGTTCCCAAAGCGTTTTGGAGAGTAGTCCAAAAATGAGAAGTGAATCGCGCATCGCGATCAGATATAATAGAAGTAGGCACCCCCATGCCTAGAGACTACCTCCTTGACGTAGAGATTTGCTGGTTTCTCCAGCGAGTCCTTTTTATTGCCAGAAAGTGTTCCGATTTGGTTAAATGATCCACGATAACCCAAATCATGTTATGGCCCGTTGGCGTTTTAGGAAGCTTTGTGATAAAATCCATAGAAATTTCGTCCCATTTCCACGAAGGGGTTTCTAGTTGCCGGAGTAGGCCTGAAGGTTTCTGATATTCAATCTTAACCTTCGCACAAGTCAAGCACTTACTAACATAAGTGGCTATTTCCGCTTTCATGTTTGGCCACCAGTAGAGAGTTTTAGGATCTTGGTACCTCTTGTCCGAAACAGGATGTACCGAATATCGAGAGGTGTGAGCTTCATCGAGCACCATCTGTCTAAGATCCCCAAAACGTGGTATCGAGACTCGATTCATAAAGTATTGAAGACCATCCGTCTTCAGTTCCAAGTGCTTATCCGCACCATGTAAAGTTTCAAGTCCGATGTTTTCTTCTTTCAAAGCCTCGCCCTGGGCTTCACGTATCTTATCAGGACGATTAGAATGTACGGTAAGTTGTAAAGCTTGCACTCGTTTGGGTTTCGTTTCCTTACGACTGAGGGCACCAGCTACTACGTTAGCTTTCCCTGGATGATACTTGATGGCACAGTCATAATCATTCAGAAGCTTGACCCATCGACGCTGTCGCATGTTCAGCTCCTTTTGATCGAATATGAGTTGGAGGCTCTTGTGATCAGTGAATATCGTACACTTCATCCCATAGAGATAATGCCTCCAGATCTTTAGAGCAAAAACCATTGCTCCCAGTTCCAAGTCATGGGTGGTGTAATTCTTCTCATGAACCTTTAATTGACGTGAGGCATACGCGATCACCTGATCACGCTGCATCAGCACACACCATAACCCTTGGATAGACGCATCACAGTACACCACGAGGTCCTCTGTACCCTCAGGTAGTGATAGTATAGGTGCACTACAAGGTTTCGACTTTAATAATTGAAAAGCAGATTCTTGGGCATCTCCCCACTTGTAAGTAATACCCTTCTGTGTCAAAGCAGTGAGGGGGTGAGTGATCTTAGAGAATCCCTCAATGAATCTACGATAATATCCCGCAAGACCAAGAAACTGGCGCACCTCTATAGGAGTTTTGGAGCCTCCCACTTTTTAATAGCATCAATCTTGGCGGGATCGACATGTATTCCTGCCTTGTTAACCGCATGTCCAAGAAATTGGACTTCTCGAATCCAAAAGTCACATTTAGAGAATTTTGCATACAACTGCTCATTTCTCAAGAGTTCCAAGATCAGCTGCAGGTGTTGCTCGTGCTCTTCCCTGCTCTTGGAATAAATTAGTATGTCATCTATGAACACTATGACGAATTTGTCCAAATAAGGCTTGCACACGCGGTTCATTAGATCCATGAACACAGCCGGTGCATTGGTTAGCCCAAATGGCGTCACCAATAGCTCATAGTGTCCATAACGAGTTCGAAAGGCTGTCTTCGCCACATCCTTCTCTCGGACTCTCAGTTGATGGTATCCTGACCTCAAGTCAATCTTAGAATAGAAACTCGACCCTTGAAGCTGGTCGAACAAGTCATCAATACGAGGCAAATGGTAGCGGTTCTTAAACGTTACCTTGTTCAACTTCCGATACACATGCGGAAACTCCCATCTTTCTTCTTATCAAACAGAACTGGAGCTCCCCATGGTGAAGAACTAGGTCTAATAAAGCCCCTATCCAATAGCTCTTGGAGTTGGGTAGACAGTTCTTGAAGTTCGCCTAGTGCTAGGCGGTATGGTGCGCGTGCAACTGGAGCTGCTCCAGGTACAAGGTCAATTTGAAACTCCACTTGACGAACAGGTGGGAGTCCAGGTAGTTCCTCTGGGAAAATATCTGGGAAATCTCGGACTACTGGGATGTCCTCAATCTTAGTTTCAATTTCAATTTCAGCTCGAGTGTCAGATATGTTAACCAAAACGGCTGGATAGCCCTTACGAATACACTTCTGGGCTTTCAAGGAGGAGATGATGCTCACCATGGCACCACCATGATTACCCTGTATAGATAAAAGTTCTCCACCTGGGAGGGGGACACGAACAACCTTCTCCCGACAGAGAATTTCAGCGGGATGCTTGGACAACCAGTCCATGCCAACCACGAGATCAAAGCTTCCAAGGGTGATAGGTAGAATGTTGATGGCAAACGATTGCCCATCCAACTCGAGCTTACTATCACAATGGGTGTGGGATACCTCAACAGGCTTCCCATCAGCTAGCTCTATGGTGTACGGGGTATCAAGGAGAGTAGGAACCATCCCTAGTTGTTTGCTAAGTTTTGATGACACAAAACTATAGTCCGCACCAGTATCATATAGAATAGAAGCAAGAGTGTCGTACCCGTCACGACATTGTTATCAGTCCTAGCTTCCCCAGAGCCAACCACAATTGCAATTCCATGAGCCCCATTCTTGTTGTTACCGTTGTGGTTGTTGTTTGTTGAAGGACTTGTACCTCACACTATCCCACGTTCTCTTGCTATCGCCAAAAGTAGAAGATGAAGCTCCATGCTTCGGAAAAGTACCATGCTCAACAGTTTCATCAATGAGTTTGCGAGCCAGGTGAAAGATTTGTTAGATTCTGGGTAGGTGAGCTGCAGTGGCCAAGCCATGAATATGAGGGACCCACCCTTTTGGTATGAAATTCGATCCGCTGGTAAAGTTGGTTAATTAGATTCGAGCACAAAGTATCTAACTCATGTAGCTTGGTAGTGTAGGCATCGATCTCAGACCCATCCGTCTATATATAACAAACTTCTAAGTTTCATCACAGGGTGTTACGTTCTCCATCCGAGTATCTGTAACTCATTGAGTGTTCATGTAGCATACATTACCCCATCCTGCCCGGGGCAAATGCGCATGGAAATGACTTATACTATCGAAGCAATCAGACGGTCTCCTTCAGTTCCGTTAGAGTTATCGAGGTTTACGACCAATAAAAGGCTTGAAAATATGATGGTAGGTTGTTGTTGTGGCATGTGCGTTCAAGGAATAAGAAAGTTCAAATGTGGAAGTCAGGGAAACGAATGATTTAGCAAGATGGATCTTTACTAGCTTGGAAAGATGCGAGGGTTTCAACCACCCTATCGTTGATCATAAGAACTCAGTCTTATCTAAGATAGTAAAGGAAAAAGAAAGAAAAGAGAGGTAAGAAAAGGTAAGGGCCAATCGTCGCCACGCTCTGTCTTAGATAGATCATTCATCCTCACTTTCCATGTGCTCGTCCTGCTCAGGTTCCCCTTCCATCCCTTATCCTTCCTCTTTTGCGATGTCAATGTTATATGGTTCTCATCACGTACAGTCTCCTTCTCCGGTCCTGTGTAAGTCAGCTCAATGGTCAACAACACCATTCGTTCCTCCAATCGTGACTGTCAGTCACTAGTAGATTTTGTCTTCCTTTGAGATGTTGCACTGCATTGCAGACCTTCGTAACTCCCCAAGAGTGTGTGTAACAAGCCCCAATCTAATGTGTTCCCATGAATCTACCATATACTTATGAGTAACAGGGATATGCAGTCATACGTCCGCCCGTTCATACTAGGTGTAAGGTACTAAAGTAAGAAATAAGTTCTATATGTGTAACCCAGTTCCGTTTGAATTTCAAATGGAAGTAAGAAAGATCAAGTAACAAGGAACAGAAACTAATTGTCTCCTTGCTCAGTGAAAAAGGATAAGTCTCGGTATTTGAATTTCTTCACAGTTGATTTGGTTTGATGGTATCACGTCATGCGCATCGTGCAGCTTTCCTGTGTACGTGCGCCACAACGCTCGCAAGGGCTTTCTCCCCTGTACAATTGTTGTTTCCTCATCCACGAGGTTTGTTAGGATACTACTCCCAGTAATACGCCACCTGGTGTAACCCTGGGTTCCCACCATTGACGTGTTCAGAATTAGGTCTAGAACTAGAAGGTAACATATCTCCCGAAATCATATGTCGTAGATATATGTAGCTAAAAGCTAGTTGTGCACTTACGTTGTGAGTGTACTTAATGTATGATGATTATAGACTAGACTCAACATGCAGTCCTAGTTCACTATAACCAATGGCTCTGATACCAATCTGTCACACCCTCAAATTTCCACTGCGGGGTTTACACCGCGAGGCGCATGACATACCAGGATCCCATAGCCATAAGTCATATGAACGAACTCTAAATGCCCAAACCATTTAGTTCGTTTTCAAAAATCAAGTTTAGTTAAGCTGCGGAAGCGTAAACCAAATTTAAACCTTTTAGAAACCATGCGCAAAACAACGCGCCCAGATTAAAACCATATGAAAGAAAATGTAAAAGCATAATATGTAATTTAGGTGTATGCCCAAGACCCCAAATGCAGTGAAGTGTGAAGTGCTTTCTAACCCTGGCACCGGAAGCTAACTACCTGCAACAGCATGTAAATCGTGGGTCAACAAACAATGCTGGTGAGTTCACTAAGTAAAGTAAATGAGTATGTAACTGCGGTGGTTTCCAAAACCATGTAAACAAGTAATTGAGTTGGTTCCAAGAACCGTGTAAACACTAGTTCATCGCATGTCAAGGGTAGCTAACCCATTCATGATAACTAACACCGATATACCGAACTGCTGATGTACGTGTAGCCACAAATGTGAGCCGCATGCCTTACATCATTGCCTATCAACAATGATAAAATCTGTTAAGTTATAGTTCACTCCCGCACTCCCCGAGCCGGTGTGAGGTTTGTCAGACCTAATAGCGCTATCAACTAATAACCCGCTTGCCATAATCCGGCAACTCATTCGGTATGTGAAGGACTTACAGATGATAGAGTTGGTTTAGTTCATCAAGGACACAGTTTGCGAACTAGCAAAAACCGACCCACACAAGGATCCATAGCATCCCAACCCGGGATGTGTAAGTAGTCCCAAACCGGACTAGAAGTAGTAGTCCCAACCCGGACTAGAAAAAGTTAAGGACATTGTCTCAACCCGAGACACATGCTTTTGAGAAAAGAGTAGTGAAACTCACCTTAGGTTGCACGTGAATGATCCAAATCCCTCAAACAGTAACGAGCTACCGACTCCCTATTACAAGTTTCACTAGGTGAGTATACGTGCATAACCAACACATCATATAACTCGTTTGTCCAAAATTCTAAAGTTCAAATCGTGTAGTAACACCTAGTGACTCTACATGCACAAGTAAGTCCTACGTATCCCGTTGGTGATCATATTGATTATTATCAGTTTTATACCTCATACACATCTCTTATAAGTATTCATGCAAGCTCATGTCAAATACATACCATATAAGACTCCAAATAGTCACGTAAACATCCCTTACACAATCTGCGTTTTCAGAGCAGATTGTACGCTGTGAAAAACGAATTATTTAGAATACTTAACGAACGAATTAAACTCCCAAATTTTTACTGAATATTTATTGGGATTCATTTGATAACCCATATTTTTATTTTGTCTCAAAACCAAACACAAAAATTATTAAAATTCGTACAACACAGCTATGTCCAGAAACTTTTCACAGCAGGTCAGTTTAGTAGAAAAATTCCCAAAAATTGTGTATTCACCCAAACGAGGTGAATCCACTTGAAAAAGCCAAGTTTTTCCAATATTGACCTTCTGTAGAAATTTCAAAACTTAATTCTTTGTAAAACTCGAGTTATACCCGTTTAAAGTTGACCCAATTTATAATTCCGAAAATCTGATATGACCTTTAATCAAATAAAATTCCAAAAACATATCAAACCACATCCAAATCAGATGATTTTGCCCATTCTAAAAAGCTAAGACCATGTAAAATCCATTCATGCAAAGAATCGATCAAAACAATCAACTTAACATCACAATACAGACCCTACAAAACATCATAACGAATCTGTCAGAAAAACAGAATTCTATCAACATGACTCTTATAAACCCTAATCATTCTCAATACCCTATAATCATGCAATAATCTCATATTAACACAATAACATTCATATTATCATGTTTAATCTCAGGGTTTTTTTTACATACCATATACCCTAGATATGATTTCTATCAACAATATTCATCAACAATTACTACAAACATCATAAACCTTCAACATACATTTATTTGCGATTCTAGCATGCATATTTCCTAAAGTTTTTACAATTTTTCCAGCCTAAAGTCACATCATACAACATGTAAAACACATACCTTGAATTGCTAAAGTTCCTAGAATCACAAGATAGTACTCGAAATAGCTTGAACTAGTGAGAAATTGGATGGAAGATTGAAAGTGAAGGTGGGTGTGGGTGCTCTCCTTGTTCACGGCGCAAGGAGGCATTAGGGTTTGTGTTTTCTTTTTTTTTTTATAAAGATAATACACTAGGGTTAAGATCATGGGCCAAAGTTATGGGTTTATGGGCCTTTTCTTGATAAACGGGCCTGTTAATACGGTTTTAATCCCGAGAACAGTGTCGATAATATTATCCATACTAACTTATGTAAAAACTATTGTTTTTATCATCTCATGACATGTTAATTACATAATGCACATAATTCGTAGAGTTTACGTACTGACTATCTATTAAAACAGTAATCCACATAAACATGTAATTCACATACGCATGTTAATTCACGTTCATCGTCACCCAATTGATCATATAATTATGTATGCTTGACAAATCACCAACGTTCGGGATACAGGACTCGTGTGTGTGTCAAGACAAAACCTTTCTAGTTATAACGTACGTTAATATTATCTAACATATGTTATTATCCCATAACATATCAAAAGACCTTCTTAACTAACCCTAGTTAAGTGTTTAGTCACGAATGTACATGAAAGTTAACTAGAGTTCAGTAAAAGTAATATCCTGAAAATGCGGGGTGTCACATACCAAATATGAAATTGAATTTTGGAATGATGGTTTACTCGTTTATATATCCTTAGTACTCATATTTTATTTAAACCCAAATAACTTGTAGTTGTTGAAGGTTGACTACTTTGTTTTATACGTATATGATTCACTTATCCTGCAAACTATATATATATATATGTGTGTGTGTGTGTGTGTGTGTATGTGTGAAAGTTAATTTGAGAACACCTATATTTTGTGCGAACCGCGAGAACGCCATCTAAAACCATTCAAATAAAAAATTTCTTTTTACACTTATCTTTATTACTACAATACAATCCCACAAACACAATTTACGCGTAAAAATTTAAACGTACACGGAAATAAATTGTTTTTACACATGTGTAAATTTACTGTTTGTACATGTGTAAACTGTTTCATTTACACATGTGTAAAAAGTTCATTTGAAAGTGTTTTTGCAAGAAAAGATGAATTATTTGAAAAGAAAATTAGTTTATTAATATTGTATTTTGATTATAATTAGGTTTGTATTGAAAAAAAATGATTTTGATTGGTTTTCTCATTTGTTCCCACGGTTCTCACGATATTTAGCGTTCTCAAGATAACCCTCCCCTATATATATATATATATATATATATATATATATATATATATATATATATATAGTGTAAAGTTCAATGGGGAACCTCGAAAAAGTGGGGAACTGGGAAACCATGTATTTAACATGTTAAATATATTTTAAAAATTCAATTTAACATGCCAAAAAATATTTTTTTCAAAAATTTCTTCAGAGCTTTTGCATATAAAGATGTGTAGAAGCTATTCCAATAAATAAATTAATTTTTGCGAAATTTTTTTTTTACCTTTTTTTAACTAATTTTAAGCTTTTTTTAAGTATTTTATTTTTCGATTTTTTTTGTCAAAAAAGCTTCTACATACATTTGTATACAAAATCTCCAATTAAACTTTTTGATAAAAATGATTTTTATATTTTAAATTGATTTTTTATGATATAATTAACATGTTAAATGCATGGTTCCCCAGTTCCCCAGTTTTTTTAGGTTCCCCATTGAACCCACCCCTATATATATATATATATATATATATATATATATATATATATATATATATAGGCTAAGTATAGAGAGAAAACCCTCCAAAACGAAGAAACCCCGGTAAACTGTGACTTCCAGAACTGTTTATCATCTGAAAAAATTAGGGTATGTAATGTACATGATTTTAAGAGTTTTGAGCCAAAAAAATAAAAAAAGCGCCGAGTGGATATTTTTAAAAAAAATAAATAAGTTTTTTGTGTTATTTATGTTACATATGTAACACAAAAAACTTATTTATTTTTTTTAAAAATATCCACTCGGCGCTTTTTTTATTTTTTTGGCTCAAAACTCTTAAAATCATGTACATTACATACCCTAATTTTTTCAGATGATAAAAAGTTCTGGAAGTCACAGTTTACCGGGTTTCTTCGTTTTGAGTGGGTTTTTATTTAAACCTTCCCCTATATATATATATATATATATATATATATATATATATATATATGGGAAGGTTCAATTGAGAGCTCATAGTTAGGGAGAGAACTCGAGAACTCCTACTTAAATTAAGAAAAAAAATCATAACTCAAAATTTAAGTCAAAAACCAAAAATCTGGTTCGGAGCTTCTCTTTCCCACGTCTTCCCGGTTCAGAAAAAAAATAAAAAAAAATAAAAAATAGGCGACTTCTAATGCACTTGTGTAGTAAATGTCCGGTTAGCTTTAGGGTTTAGTTTTTGGGTTTAGTTTAGCTTTTAGGGTTAGTTTTTTTTTTAGTTTAGTTTGTAAGGTTTAGGTTTTTGGGGGTGGGGTGGGGGTGGGTAGGGTGGGTTTAGGTTTTTGGGTAGGGGGTTAGGTTTTTTGGTGGGGGTTAGGTTTTTGGTTGTGACGGGTGGGGCTTAGGTTTTTGGTAGGCGGTGGGTGGGGTGGGTTTAGGTTTTTGGGTGGGGGGTGGATGGGTGGTTTAGGTTTTTGGGTAAGCGATTTAGGTTTTTTAGTGAGGGTGGGGGTGGGTGGGGTGGAATTAGGTTTTTGGGTGAGGGTATGTTGGGGGTAGGTGGTTTAGGCTTTTGGGTTATACTACACATGTGCAGTAGCGTTTTTTAGGTGTGTTTTTTTTTCCGAACGGGTATGAAGTGGGAAAGAGAAGCACCGAACTAGTTTTCTATTTTTTTACTTAAATTTTGAGTTATGATTTTTTATTATATTTTTTTGTATTTAATTAGGAGTTCTCGAGTTCTCTAAATAAAATGAGTTCTCTATTGAACCATCCCCTATATATATATATATATATATATATATATATATATATATAGGATCCGGATATTTTGAGAACCAAGGTGAGTTGTGAGAACCATAGGAACTCACTTTATAACCACATACTTTTTTTAATAAAAAATGAATATGTGGTCCATAATTAATCAACAATAAAATAATGAATAAAATATTATTATAGTTACACGAGGATAAAAATCCCTTACACCGGTGTATTTTGACGTAAATTAATGTATTTTTTACAAAAATTTTGTTTACAGCGGGGTTTACGTGTTTTACACGAGTGTAAAAAAAGAATTTTTCTTTTCGCATTTTACGTCGAGTTCCTACGAGTTCTCACAACTCGTCGAGTTCTCAAAGTATCCTAACCCTATATATATATATATATATATATATATATATATATATATATATATAGGGTAGGGTTCCTGTAGGAAAATTGGTTTGTGTGAGAAGTGTAGGAAGGATTAAAAATTGGTATGTATGCATCATTTTTTTGGACTTATTCATGATGTTTTGGATTGTTTTGCTTAGAAAAACTTAAAACATAACAATTGATAACCAAAAACAATGTATTTAGGCTTAAAACTTAAAACACTATGTCAAGAACATTTAAGCATAGTGTTTTAAGTAATTATTAGGGTGTTTTATCTATATATTAAATTTAATGACTATAATACATTGAAGTGTGTTTTAAATTGTTGTATATTGTTGTGTTAAGTGTTTTTAAGCCAAAACAACCTAAAACATTATTCCAAAATAAAAAACATGATGGCTACATGTCAATTCTTAATCCTTCTCACGTTTCTCACATAAATCAATTTTCCTACAGGATCCTCTACCTATATATATATATATATATATATATATATATAGTTTAGTCATAAATTATGATCATATATTGGTTGTTTGTTTAAAAAATTATAACATTGTACATTTTATTGTAAACAATTGTGCTATCTCATTATAAGTTTTCGGTCATACTTTCAGTTCTATGTGTTATTATGGTTTTGCTAACTTGAATCCGTGATTTGGATAAGTATCCAGTCGTTTGGAAATTCCTAGTCTAGCATTTGTTAAACAATTCTATATCTAAAGAGTCGTTTCAAAAATTCATACTCTAATGTTTATTCAATGGATTATATCCTGGAAATTTTTCAGTATAGATAAATTTAATATGATGTGATAAAATATGTTTGTGATATAACATAGAAATTAATGTACTATAATATGAAGAAACAACAATTTTAATCATGTGAATATGAATGAAAATGTATATTAAAAAGAAGGTGTATGTTTTGATAAGGGGCAAAGCTAGAAACAACCATTGTAGGCGTGATTGAGGCGGTGGTCTTGAAGGTGTGACTAAGCGAAAAGTGTTTTCAAGTACGTTTTATAGATTTGACCAGTACCGAAACACCAAAGGGGATTTGGCTTATTGAGGAGTTTAAAACTGATTGATGACAAAAAAAAAACAAAAATTAGACGTTAAGACCATGTGTAGTGGTTCAAGCCCCTTATGAGTGTTTTATGTCATGTGGACGCAATGTCAACAAAGAAATTTTTGGTTAAAAAGGGGTGTAGTGGTTCAAGTTTATTTCTTGTCCCTTTAATCATTACCAAATGATTAACTACTTTTACAATCTTTTGATTTAATTATTTTCTAAATGAAACCCACAAATACTAAATAAAAAACACAAAATATTTCATTAAAATTAAATTAATAATCAAACTTAATTAATGCTCAATGTTCAATTCCGTTTGTGTTTTCTAAAAATGCATTCAATAAAGGAATTAAAGTTGTGAAGCATTAGTGGCGTTATTTGTTATTTGTAAAAACGCCTCTTCAATTTTTTTTGCATTTAGACCATGTGTAACGGGTATTATATGGGCATGAATGAGTTTGATAACGCCCTTAACACCGTCCCCTAGGCATTATAGGGGCATGAAGAAAGAGTGGGCATTTCTAGTATAATTCCCAAAGAGGAGAAACATAAGAAAAATAATTATTAAAAAGGCGTTAAAAACAAAGTTAACCATTACACGTTTTTTGAAGGGGAATTAGAATGATGATGTAGCAAAAAATGCCCCTTAAAAAACATTAACCATTACCCATGGTCTTAACGCCCGCATGTTTTGGTTTTCTAGCGTGTTTGAACTGAAATAAGATTATTAACGCCCCATTACAGGTAGTCTAAAAAAAATCAATACCGAATAACAAGTGAATAAAAACCATCAATGTCATTAAATATTGTAATAAAACTGGTAGGTTATGATCATAAATAGGAGTTAGAAGAGCAATATAATATAAAGAAAGTTACTGATCGACTAGTAATTATAACATACGTTACAAAAGAATCATTAATTCCCTAAAATCTCTGTAGTTAATTCTTTAAATCACAAATATCCCCAAAATCAAAATTTTCAACATATAAATTCTCATCAACTCATTCGAAGTTAAGCCACCATTGTATACTCTACCTGTAATTCTAAAGATACACGAGGATGTTGAAACTCGCCATCGTATATTTTGCTATTTTCAATATAGTTTTCGTCTCATTTATTGATTGTAAGTTCAACATATTTGTTTTCTCTTTATCTCAAAACAATCATGTATAGGAATAAGAACACATAATTGCCATACTTTAATCAATAAATATTCTTTAACTTCTATACAGGTACAAGAATCCAGAGCAATCAACAACATGAAACCGGTGTTTTAAACTCGTCAAGCAAACTTGGCCGGTTCGTTTGCAAGAAGAATAATACCCCTGGTTCTGAAGCGGAGTGGTGTTGTTTATGTGACGTTGGGAGTATCATTTGCACCTACAGTAGTTACGAAGAATGTGAAACAACTTGCTCAAGTACATGTGGTGCCAAAAAGTAAACTATGCAAGTATAACCGTAATAAATTTGTGTTTCAGTTGTATTCTTTTCATATCATTATATATAACATAAATTGCTTCACCATCTGAAATGGTTTGATAGATAAAATGATTCTAAACGGGTATATCGTTTTTTCGATTATATCATATTTCTTTATTTTGCTATAACCTTATGATATGTTTGATTATTTAGGAGTGATGCTTAAAATTCTTAGTCAACTTTTGATATTTTTATAGTTAGTTTTATAATTAGATAAAGTAACTAGGGGAATTTGTTTGAGCGTTACGGCGACGAAAATTTAATTGGTATCGGTTTGGTTCATATTGGCATCGGTACGGTATCAATATTTGATATAGCAACCAAAAGAGAAATTCAAAAAATTAAATTTCTACTTATAATGTCGGTATTATAAAAATAGGGTTATGATCAAATATACAATGAAAGAAAAATAAGAAGTCGTAGGAAGGGTATCAAACGGACTCCGATTGAATTCATTCAAGCGGCATTCGAACTGTCACATCGAACCCTACGATGTTAGTTTTTAGGTCTTCGTTTTTTGGGATTTTAGCTTCTAATTTTTAAAATATAGATTATATCATTGTGTCTTTTATGTAGCATTGTGTCTTTTTTTATTTTCATCATTGTGCCATTTTTTCAACTTATTGTGTCTTTTTTCATCAGCATTGTGTTATATTTTTCGGCACTGTGTTATATTTTATGACTCATTGTGTCATATTTCATGATCTATTGTGTTTTTTGTATCTTTCTCACCTTTCTCATTTTTGTTACACTGTAAAATAACTTGACAAAAAAAATCTATATCATAATACCCATTTTGTTTTAGAAATTTTTATTTTGTATGTTTTCTATTTTTTTAGTTGCATAAAAATATGATTACGCTTGATTGTATTCAATCTACAAAATCAAGTCAAACATCTATATATGAACATAATGAAATGTACGTGTTTATTTTACTATTTGTTAAACTTTTGTGGGTAAATTAAATATATGATGGGAGTCGCATTAAGAAAATAAACAAAAAAGTGGAAGACTGGAACTTGGGAAACATAGGGCGAGATAGTAAGGCTTTCATCTATATCTATATATATAATAAAAGAAAGTCATTTTGATGACATGGCATTCAAGGAGGCATTCTCCCCCTTGAGTGTGTCATGTGTCATCCTATGTGTCATTTGATATTTAAACTAAACAAAATTAAACATCACAACAAATTATAACACAATCTTGAGCCTCTCATTCTCTATTCTCTTTGAAACCCTCTTTCATCTTTTTAATTTTAACAACAGATCATCTTAAATTTCTTCCATCCAATCCATCATGTTCCACTTTCCACACACCTCTAAAAGTCTAAAACCTTCTCTCCACCACCATACCACAACCACCGTAAAACCCTAAACCACCACCATGAGAAGAGCTTCTACACTCGCCGCCGCCGCCTCTCTCTCACGCGCCACTCTATCCTCCTCCGACCACCACATCCTCTTTCCGGCCGCTTCCTATATCACCACCAATGCCGCAACATCCTCTCGCTGTTGGTTCTCATCATCTATACGATCCATCTCCTCCTCCAGCTGTTCTATTGGACCGACTAAACTTATTATGTCGTTAGGTTGTCTTGCCAGTGCTGGTGTGTTTTTATTGGCGGAGAAAGAGGCGTATGCCAAAGAACCGGTTCATTCAGATCTGCTTCCCAAGGAGATTGTGTTGTATCAGTATGAATCATGTCCCTTTTGTAATAAAGTTAAAGCTATTGTTTATTAGTCTTTTATTAATTAGGTTTTGTGATTAGCAAGTTTTATATTATTATTATTATTATTATTATTATTATTATTATTATTATTATTATTATTATTATTATATATACTTTTAAGGCTGGAGGCTATTGATGTTAACATGTTACAGTAGCTATTGTTTTGTTTGTATCTTTAATATGTGTTTTATGTAATGTGATTGACTTGACAATAGTTAGGTTTGTGTGTTTTGGTGTGAGGGGTGTTTGAGATTGCTTATTGGAGTTCCGGTATCGGTCTCTCCTTTGTAACAGTTGATTAGGCAATTAAGAATATTACGGTTTGTCTATTGAATGTGGAGTGTTAGCTTGGCTTTGTTATTATTGTTTGCGACCGTTACGGTAACTGTCAAAATTATAGTTTTCCTTTGCAGCCGTATTTGGTTGAGTTTTTCTTTTGTAAATCATATATTGAAATTTTTATTACGTCATATTGGATTTTTCAACCCTGGGACGCTCCCGGGGTAATATCTAGTTGTATATTAATCGAAAAGAAAATGTAAAATAAAAAGAGGGAAATCACTATAGCAACCAACATTGCATTTCATTGTGATTAAGCCATTAAACCGGACAAAAACTAGACGTAAAAACATTAAACCACAAACACGTTAAAGTAATACTCCCTCCGTCCCATTAGAAGTATCCATATTCCCTTTTTTATTTGTCCCATTTCATGTGTCCACTTTAAAAAATTATTAGCCAATTTCCAAATTTACCCTTAAAAACACAACTAAAATAAACAAAGAATATGATGGACCCACATATGACAAGGGTATTATTGTCATATGGCAAGAAAAAAAAGCAATCATTTAATATGCCTAAAACTTTGTATTTTTCAAACCAAGACACTTCTAATGGGACGGAGGTAGTACCAAATATGAAACTAAACTTTGGAATAACGGTTTACTCGTGTATATATTCTTAATACTCATACTTTATTTAAACCCGAATAACTTGTTGAAGGTTGACTACTTTGTCCTATGCGTATATGGCTCACTTATCCAGTTATCCTGCAAACTATATATATGTACCGGTTCAAATACAAAGTCTCAAAAATGTGCGAAGTCTCGTAACATACAAAATTACGTACTATAGGCAGAATCACTACTAGTCCTGAAGGGGTAGGGTACCAATTCTGGCGCACAGGCGCACCCTACCCCACAACGTCATCATCATAATACACCCGCGGAAAACATAACATTCGAAACGGTTAACTACAAGAGAAGAGCACATCTCCGCAGTTCTGCCTCCGCGGAGTTTCAGCCTTGGCGGAGGCCAACCTTCATATACATCACATGTGGAGTGCAATCCACCCGCAGCACACCATGCGCCTTGCCTGGTGATGGTCTTTCGCGGAAGATCACAGCCTGATGTATCTCAGGCTGATTCACCTCTCCAGTACTCTAGCAAGAAGGATCCAGCTCCCTTGAGCCCCACTTGTTGCACAGGTTCCTAGGTGTCAGGACTCACTTCAATTAATCTTCCATAGGAAGCTAAGCCGCTTGACACACCCTGACGTAGGAATAAAAAGAGGTCCCTGCAATCAACCACAAAGCGCCACGTGGACTGGTAGCAGGGCACCGTCCCTGACAGCCAATCATAGCGCGCCACGTGGACCAATGGAAAAGCGCTATTTCTACCTAGTTTTCTTTATGCAAACCTATAGTCCAAATCCCACTTGACGGGCTTCTTGAAGACAGGCCCAAAACCCGGGCCCAAGCTCTTCACTTTAGTTATGGACTGCAGCGCCTGGCCCATGCATCCTCTATAAAAAGGAGGCTTCACCTCCTTTGAAATGCTCGATCAACATACCACTTAAACACATACAATTGTAATACACTTGTATCTCTTTCGTTATACTTGTAACCCTCCGAGTAATAAAGATCATACATTTTCAGTGGGCGTAGGTCAACGAGACCAAACCACTTATATCTTGTGTATTTGCTTACTAAGTTTTCATTCTCTCTTTATCTTACGGGCCATGGATCTAGTCTTGGTGTGAGCAAAGGATTATATCGTGCAGCAAGCACGAGTAACCACCCCACATTCCACAAGTATTATAACTCGTTGGTTCTTCATTGGCGTCATCCGTATCGGCTGAAAACTAAGTTTTCTAAACCACATCTTTTAACCCACCCATGGCAGATCCCAACCCAGTCAGAGCTCCTGCCTTCACCCCATCTACCGTACTCCCTAGTCCACTGGTGGGAACATCAGGCACTCTGGATAATCAAAACAAAGATCCTGCTCCGGGGACTCGCAAGCCAGACCAAGCCCTCAATTACTCCGACCCGGATTTTGAGGATGAGCCTGAAGCGGCCATTGATCCAGACGAGGGGCTTTTTTAGAAGCGGGTGAAAAATACTGCTATCTACCAGCGCATGCTTGCAAAGCAAAAAGCTGGTAAAACAATCAATCTTGGCTCCCATTCGGCCAAACATAGCCAAAAAGGGAAAGAAAAAGAAATCGACTAGCCCCAAGGTCGTGGTATAAATAAACACAATCAGGACCACGAGAACTCGATAGAAGAGTCAGACGGTTACCAGTCCACTAGTGACTTAGACTATCTCCAGTCTAACCACCACCGGACATCACGCAACACTTCCGCAATGTCACACAGGAAGGCGGACGACGATCTCAACAGGCCATACAGGCCCAAGTCGTCCACAACAAACTCTAAATTCTGGCAACGGATAGCCACTGTTCCTATCAAAAAACAGGCTAAACTCCCTAGCAGCATCGGCAAGTACGATGGCCTGTGCGGCCCCGTTGATCAACTGCATGATTTTGAGTGTGCGGGTACCAAAGTCCTCTGGCCAGTTCAGGTCTGGTACCATCTGTTCGCCAGACGCTCACTGTAGCCGCCAGAGTGTGGTTTGACAATCTCATTGTGGGAGGAATTATGGACTTCGATGACCTCATCCAAAAGTTCAAAGACCATTTCTCCCACCTCATGAAACACAAGAAGGACAAGGCCCATGTCCTACTATGCCAACGCACCGATAATGATTCCATCGAGGACTATATCGTGCACTACAACAAAGAGGCGCTGCAAATTGGATGCGCTGAAAAATGGGTTCTTAACCCTAAATTCCCAGACCAAACGGTGGTCATCGGCCATGTAATCTCCAACACCATCCGGACGCATTTAAAACAACTTCTCATCAAGAATATTGACGTCTTTGCCTGGCAACCATCCGATATGATTGGCGTTCCGCGTGAGGTCATGGAACATAAGCTTAACACGTACTAATCGGTGGAGCCAGTTGTACAAAAGAAGCGCAACATCGGGCTGGAGAAAACAAAGGCCATGAATGAACAAGTATTAGAGCTGCTCAATGCAGGCATCCTACGCCAAATCTGCTACCAAACTTGGGTTGTCAACCGAGTCATTGTAGGCAAAGCAATGGGAGGATGGCGCATGTGCGTTGACTACATAGATCTGTGTTGGGACAAAGAGGATTGAAGAAACCACTTTTGATAACCTTAGTCCAAATCATATTCTGCATAAGTATGGAAGAAACTGCTGAAGAAGAAAACACAAGTACTGAAGAATAGAAGAACAAACTGATCAGTAGTTCTGAGGTCTAACCAGACACTTCACTTCAGAACTACTGAAGACAAAACTACTCATCAGTTGTTTGCTGATCTTATCTTCAGAACCGACTTAGACTTCAGTAGTTTAGTATAATAATGTTTTGTTAAAGTCTTGGATCAAGTTTCAATGCTACACCCTGTTGTAAGCATTATCCTAAGTATAATATCTTAGCTAAATATCTTGTATTACTTAGTGCAACACTCTTGTAACTTCGTCTATAAATAGATGAGTTTATTCATCTATTTTAGACATGTGATTTACTTTGATTTTAATTGAAATCCTTCAAGGCTTTTATAAACTTATTATCCATTTCACATCTGAGAATCATTCAATATTTGCTCTTACTGCTTTATACTTTGAATTGCTTTTGATTCTCATTAACTGCTTAGTAAAGGGGGAGTAATAACTCCTGTAAAAGTGATACTTTAAACTTAGAACATTTATCATTCTGCTGTGCAAATAACTTTGATATAACTGCAAACACATAAGTGTTCCAATACTTAAACTGATATAAGAGACCACTGATCCAACAATTGGTATCAGAGCTCTGGTTTATCTGATCAAATATTAATCTAACAAATTGAGAATCAGACACGGGCTCTTATTGATATCCAATAAAGGATTAAAAGGTTCACTTTTCATCCATCACTTTAAAGAAGTATTGACAAATCAAAACTTCTTAAAAATGGACCCTTACAATACTGGATCTGCCAATAAACCTCCTATGCTAGTCAGAAATGAATATAATATCTGGCAAAGAAGGTTGGCACACACCATTTCTCAGACCAATACTGGGTGTTGGAGGTCTGTAATCTTTGGACCTCACAAACCAGTAGTAACAGATCCAGAGGGTAAAACTGAGAGACCAAAAGACCCTAAAGACTATACTGAAGAAGATTTCCAAAAATTTGAGCTAGATGCAAAAGCTTTTTCAATGTTGGCTATGGCTCTCCCAAACGAAATTTATGCTGGACTTATACATTGTGAAAGTGCCAAAGAGCTGTGGGATTGCCTAAAAGAACAGTTTGCAGGAACTGAAGAGGTGATAGCCAACTCTAGAGAAATCCTAGCCCAACAATATGAAACTTTTACTCATATAGATGGTGAAACATTAACTCAACAATTTGAAAGATTTTCATCGCTCATCTCTGAGTTAAAAATTAACAATCAGACCTATTCAAATGCATCTATGTTACATAGATTTTTAAGGTCTTTACCTTCAAAATGGGAAACTTATTCAATAGTCCTCAGATCAAGTTCAGATTTTAACACCCTGAACCTAACAAGGTTACATGGAAAATTACTAACTTTTGAAAGAGAGATCAATCAAAAGAAAAAGTTACAAGAATCTGGTAAAACTGCTGATGACTATACTCCAGGTAGCACAGCTTTATTAGGACATGACTCACCATCTTGTTCTAATAATTTTGGATCTTTTGATCACATTGACATAACTGCTGGGATCACATCAGATGGATCTTTCCCAGCTTATGACAATGAAGATCTAAGTCAAACTGCTGATAACATGTGTTTTATCATGGATGACTTAAAATATTTTAGAAGTGATGACTTAGAAAAATGGATATTTTACACCAACTGGCCTTGTTAAGCATTAAAACTAACAAATTTTACAAAAGGTCAGGTTGGAAATTTCCAGGATTAAACAACTCTACAAAAGTTGGTTTTGACAAATCTAAACTGAGATGTCAAAAGTGTCAGAAGTTGGGACACTTTGCTAGAGAGTGCAGAAGCTCTAGCTATAACCAACCCATGTCTGGAAATCAATTTAACCCTAATTACAATAGGAATAATGGAACTCAAGGGAGTGCTCATTTTGTACAAGCACAATCTCCACAAGTCCAATATGTGCCACAAATACAATATGTTCAAATGCCTGCTCATCAACAGCAGCAAATGCCTCCTTTTCCAACTGCTCAAAAACCTGCACAAACTCAACAACCCCCTCAACAACAAAGTTTATTTACATCAGGGTATGTTGACTAGAGCAGTCTTCCGTTTGACACATCTGAATGCAGACAACAAAGTCTATGATGTCAACTGGGGAGAACCTGACAATGGCAGAAAGAACTTTGCCTTAATGGATTTTGACGGATACTCCTCGAATTCTGCACTAACTTAAGTATCACAGCAATCTCTTTTAAAGCTTTGCTCAAAATCTTGCAAAGAATCTTTTGCTTTAATAAGAGAAACCAATGTGCATTTACAAGGCAAATCAAATGATATGGAGAGAAAATATACTCAAATGAAGTGTGATTTAGAAAGAAAAATTGCTTTGAAAAACAAAGAAATTTCTAAATTAACTGATAAATCCATTGAAACCCAGGCACAAATTAAAAGCATGATAGACAACCTAGGTAATGTCAGAAAAGAGCTTGCTGACACTAAGGTTGATTGTGAAAAATGGGTTGAGTCTTGTAAAGGGTACCAAATGCTGCTTAACAAGCAAACTGCAGCAAATGTTAAGTTTGGCATAGGGTATACCCACACTGAATCTCCAACAGATTTCACCCACAAAACTGATAATGATGAGAAGAAATTGATTCAAACTTCTGATATGGAGGAATGCACATCCTACCATCAGAACTTTCTCAAAAATGAAAGTACTGCAGAAGTTAAAACCACTGACAATAAGCCATCAGTAGTTTCATCAACATCAGGAGTTGAGACCCTGAAAACTACTGATGACCTATTGCAAAATACTGATATTGTCAGTGAATTGCCTTCCAACTCTCTTGCTGTATCTAAAAGGAAAGAGAAGGCAAAAGCATGTTAAATATGTGGTCTGTTTAACCACATAACTGAACTTTGTAGATACAGAAAGGGAAATCAGTTCAATAAGAAAAATCAACAACTGGTTGTGGAAAAACAAATAAAACAAGATTTTGAAAACACTTTCTTTCCCAACAAACAACAACCAAGTAAAAACCTTTCTCAGAAAAAGATTTTATCTCAACAAAACTCTTTTTCTCAAAGTTCATCCTCAGAAGTTACACCTAACTCATCAGTAGTTTCACAAACTACTGAAGTTAAAGATTTGATAAATTTGGTTAAACTTCTGATGACCAAAGTTTATGGTAGTCACCAAAAAGATACCACCATTGTTCTTAATGAAAAATCCATTGCCAAAAAGACATGGATTTCAAAATTTGGTCCTCAACAAGTTGCACCTGTTCTCAAGAGCAAACCCAAAGCCAAATTGGCTTGGGTTACCAAATCTAACTAATTTGCTATTTTGTGCAGAGGGTCTCCAGAGGTTTGAATAGCATTTGGTATGTTAATAGTGGAGGCTCAATGCACATGACTGGATGCAGATACCTGATAAACAATTTTATCAGTCAAAGAGAAGGATCTGTGTCCTTTGGGAACAATGCCAAGGGATATGTGCTAGGATATGGCAATGTATCCTCAGGAAAAATGCAGTTTGATAAGGTCAATCTGGTTGAAAACCTTGAGTACAACTTGCTGAGTGTCTCACAAATGTGTGATAAAGGATATTCTTCCTTTTTCACAAAGACAGCATGCAAGATCATATCACCAGAAGGCCAGAAGTTGATAGAGAAGATCATTGAAGATCATACTTTGCTGATTGCCAAAAGATGTGGCAATGTCTATGCAGTGGACATTGAAAAGGACAAAGTATTAAACAATACTGCCTGTTTCTTCTCAAAGGCATCAACTTCAGAAAACGATCTCTGGCACAGGAGACTTGGCCATGTGAACTTTAAAACCATCAATAAAGTCACAAAAATGGGCTTGGTCAGGGGTCTACCTTTGAAGGAATACCAGTGTAAAGAACATTGTGTTTCCTGTCTTAAAGGTAAACAGCATAAGTCCTCCTATAAGTCTATTGAAGAATCAAAAACAACTGCATGTCTTCAACTACTCCATATGGACTTATTTGGACCAGTCAAAATTATGAGCCTTGGTAAGAAGAAGTACTGCTTGGTCATCATTGATGACAACTCAAGATTCACCTGGGTCTTCTTCTTATATTCCAAGGATGAGGCAGCTGAAATAATCAAGTTCTTCATTCTACAAGTAGAGAAGCAATATTCTCTTTCTGTCAAAGTCATCAGGAGTGACAATGGGACAGAGTTCAGGAATAAAACTTTGGATGAATTCTGTTTGTCTAAAGGGATTGTTAGACAATTCAGCATTCCCAGAACTCCTGAACAAAATGGTGTGGTAGAAAGGAAGAATAGGACATTGATAGAAGCAGCCAGAACAATGTTAGCTAATTCAGGCCTACCTTTGTATTTTTGGGCTGAAGCAGTCAACACAGCTTGTTATGTTCAGAATAGAGTTCTTATCAACAAGAGACATACCAAGACTGCCTACGAAATTCTTCATGGCATAAAGCCCCTTATCTCCTTCTTCAGGGCTTTTGGATGTCAATGTTTTATCCTCAACATCAAAGACTCTATCTCAAAATTTGCTGCTAAAGTTGATACAGGTTATTTTCTTGGTTACTCTCCAATGAGAAAAGCTTACAGAGTCTTTAATTCAAGAACCAAGATAGTTGAAGAAACACTGAATCTCAAGTTCAATGAATCAAAACACACTCTTATTCCAGCAAATCCTGCTAAACTATTTGACCTTGACAACTTTCATTTCGGACCTGAAAAGACTATTGAATCATCCAAACCTCCTCAAAATGGTTTTCAAGGATTTGAAGATGATAGTCCTACACCATGGACTCCAAACACAGTCATTAAATCAACTTTTAAACCTTCAGAAGTTTCACACGCTTCTACTTCAAAAACTACTGATGAACAACTTGAAACTACTGATTCAGCTGAACCTCAAACAACAGCTGAACTAGATATTATCAATCTCAGTGGTTTATTTGAAGAAATACCAGAGCCATCCTCAAGTACAGGTTTACAACAATTGATTGAACACAAGGATCATCCATTGGAACAAATCATGGGTGATATTGCATCAGGGGTGCTTACAAGAAACCAGCTCTCCAACTTTTGCTTTTTCTCAGCATTTATTTCTCAGTTGGAACCAAAGAAGTATCAAGAAGCCCTCAAAGATAACAATTGGCTGCAAGCCATGCAAGAAGAGCTGCTTCAATTCAAGAAGCAACAGGTTTGGGAAATCTGTCCCTTACCTCCAAACAAGCAACCAATTGGCACTAGATGGGTCTTCAGAAACAAATCAGATGAAGCTGGTATGATCATCAAGAACAAGGCAAGATTGGTTGTACAAGGCTATTCTCAAGAAGAAGGCATTTACTATGATGAAACCTTTGCACCAGTTGCAAGACTTGAAGCTATCAGGTTATTTTTAGCTTATGCAATTTCCAACAACATAAAAGTTTATCAAATGGATGTCAAAAGTGCATTTTTGTATGGAAAAATAAAAGAGGAAGTGTATGTCTGTCAACCTCCAGGGTTTGAGGATCCTTCTCATCCTGATTGGGTATACAGACTTGACAAAGCTCTTTATGGGCTAAAACAGGCTCCGAGAGCCTGGTATGAAACACTTTCCAACTTTTTACTTAAGAATCACTTCAAAAGAGGTTCCATTGATAAAACTCTTTTCATAAAACATGTTGGAAATCATGTCTTACTTGTTCAGATTTATGTTGATGATATCATTTTTGGTTCAACAAATACAAAATTGTGTGAAGATTTTAAGAAACTCATGCAATCAAAATTTGAAATGAGTATAATGGGAGAATTGCAGTACTTTTTGGGACTGCAAATCAAGCGACAATCAAATGGAAAATTTATACATCAATCAAAATATGTTAAAGAATTATTAAACAAATTTTCTTTAGAAGACTGTAAATCATGTTCCACTCCCATGACACCAACCACACAAGTTGAACCAGATGATCAAGGAAAACAGATTGATCAAACCATGTATAGATGTATGATAGGTTCTCTTTTATATTTAACTGCTTCTAGACCAGATATTATGTTTTCAACTTGTGTCTGTGCTAGATACCAATCTGCACGAAGAGAATCACACCTAATTGCAGTCAAAAGAATCTTCAGATATCTGAAAGGAACTTCTACTTTAGGAATTTGGTATCCTGCTTCAAGCAATACCAAGTTAACAGCTTTTTCAGATAGTGACTATGCAGGGTGTAAAATGTCAAGAAAATCAACATCTGGTGGTTGTCAATTCTTGGGAAACTGTCTGGTGTCCTGGCAATCAAAGAAACAAACATCTGTGGCAACTTCAACAGCTGAAGCTGAATACATTGCTGCTGCAAGCTGTACATCACAGATACAATGGCTCCAATATCAACTTCTTGATTATGGAATCAAAGAGACCAAGACTCCACTCTTAGTAGACAGTAAATCTGCCATTAGCATCATTCAAAATCATGTTCAGTTCTCAAAGACTAAACATATTGAAATCAGGTATCATTTCATAAGAGATTGCTATGAAAAAGGCAAGATTGAGGTGAAACATGTCACAACTGCTAATCAAATAGCTGATGTGTTCACAAAACCCCTTGATTCAACAACATTTCAGAGGTAAGTATCCATGCTTGGGATGTTAAATTTAGAAGAAAGTTTGTAAGTGCTTTCACTTTTTAGTTCTGCACATATTTTATTTCACTTACATACTTATCAGTCACAAATCCTCTGATGAATAATTAAAAGAGAGAGAAACTACTGATATTTTGAAAAACATTAAAATGGGAAATTTCAGAAAACAAATAACTACTGATGATTATCAGAAGTTATTCAAGTGTTTTGAAAGCCATTCTCATCAGTTGTTTCAAAACTACTGAAGAGATGACAAAAACCACTGATGAAGAAACCTGCTTCATCAGAAGTTTGACCTAGTCGGTTAAAAACTTCTGATAAATACCTTTTTCAAACACTTATCCATTCAAAAAGCAATATTCCCTCTCTCTCTCTCTCAAAGCAAAACCAAAACCCCTTCTCTAACCTAAATTTACTGTTCGATCAAAGAAACTATGGCTCTTGTTCTAAAACAGGGATATAATCAGAGAGGCTACTTTGAGAAAGATGAAGCCTGGTCCTAATACGACGAAATCATTGATTTGGTCATCAAATCCCAATATTACACAGCTTTCACCGTTGATCCTCCCATTCATGTAGAAACTCTTAATGAGTTCTGGGCAAATGCAGAGACGGTCACAGTGAACAACAAGGTGATTTCCCTCAATTCAACAATTCAAGGGAAACACATGGCAATCACACAAGAGTCACTAGGAATAAGGCTTGGCCTTAATGATACTGATGCTCCTGAGCATATTCCCACTTCTGATATTCATCTAACCATGACTGAGTGTGGTTATCAAGGTACTTTAGCACAAGCAACAGTTTATAAGAAATTTTTTGATCCACAATATAAACTGTTATTTCATTATATTATAATTGTTTAAGTCCCAAAACTGGATCATATGATCAGATGCCTTCAACCTTTCAACCTATTTTTCATTCTATAATAAATGAAACATCTTTTAAGGCATCTTCATTATTTTTCAATGAGTTGGTGTTACATCACCAAAATGATAAGAAAAAGTTTTTACTATACCCGAGATTTGTTATGCAATGCATAATAAAAGAACTTGGTGAGGGAGTACTTGTGGGGGAGTCAAAAACTTTAAATCCATTGACTTCACAAGTATTCTCAAGGCATAACAAACCGGCACTTTTGCCAGAAGATGACCAAAGGGAACGAGAACCAATCCCTGAGGAACCCACATCTTCAAAACCCAAAACAAAGAAAGCCAAAAAGTCAAAACAGCAAAAACAAAAACCTACCAACCCAAAGAAAAAGGTAGTTCAGGAAGTGGAGATCCCTGAAACTACTGATGTGCAATCTGCACTTGAAAAGGTAGTGGCTGAAACATCCTCTCAGTCCACTCCATCTCCTTTACCCAAAAGAAAACCAGTTACGGTTATTTTTCAAAGAAAAAGATTTAAGAAAATTGTAACTACTGACGCTTCCTTTGATCCCTTACCTACAAATGCTGAACCTGAACCCTCCCACACAACCATAGAAATTGCCCAACTTCTCTCAGGACTAAAAGAATCCCATCCAACTCATGTCACTCCCCAAGCAACACATCAAACAGGGAAGATGCCTTCAGAAGTTGACATGGATGTGGACTTCATTAGCCCTAACCAGGGAGATGAGGATGAACCAGGGTTTCTAATCCCAAATTTAGATACCTTAGGTACTTTTGAGGCTGCTACTACTCACTTATCATCCAGTGGTGAACCTGAGGACAGTAGTAACATTCCTAAGACCTCAAATATGGCAACTACTAATGAAGGCTTAAGGCCTGAAGTAGGAAATCCTTAGTACCAAGACAAAGAGGTTCATGAGAAGACTAGTTTGGGACTAGCTCATGATTTAACTGATGCTGCCCTCATTGAGGATACTATCAGGGATTCAGATGATTCCATTAGTTTGGATGATGATTCACAAACTCCACAACTTGAATTGACGGCTGATGTTGAAGATCCTGACTCTAATGTCTCTAAGCTCAAAGAGCTGGTCACAAAAGATCAGGTTAAAGACCACTTAAACCCAGATTCCACTAAAGTGGCATCTTTAGTACACTCTGAAGATCACCCAAAAACACCCCCTTCACTTAAACAGCCTGCCCAATTCCCTGGGCTTTCAAGCATAGACCTAAACCAACTATGCAGCCCAGATGGTCCCCTGTACCAGATGATGAAGGATATTCTCACAGATCAACTCAAATCATTTACAACTGCTTGGGAGTTGAAGACCAACACTCAATTTGAGTTGATAAACACCAAACTTGCAGAGCTGAACAAGAAGATGGATGAAAACCAAAGACAGCTTGCAACATTATCTGCTACAACTTCTAAACCTTTAAGGCTTCCAGAAGTGGATGAAGCCAAAAAGGGGGAGAAGATTAAGGAACCAGTTGAAGAATCTCTTGATGCTGAAAAGACAACTCACAGACCTGGAAAAGAGATCCTTCAAGAGTTTAGACCATCACCAAGGCAAACTGAAGAAACTCCTGAAGACTTTATTCAAACTGCTGAAGACAATCCTTCAGTAGTTGTGACAAGAACCAGTACAATCAACCCTTCAGAAGTTTCAACTTCCAAGACTGATCAAGGACAGTCTTCCAAGGCAACTGAAGAAGAACCAACTCAAATTCCAAAGCCTGTGCATACAACAACAACTATTTTAAACCCTTCTCCAATCTCAGTATCCAAAGAATACTTAGAGAATAGTTTGAAAGATGCTCAAAAGAAGGCTAAGGAAGATAAAGTATGGAATAGCCTGGAAGCAAGGGATGATCTAAGCTATGAAGAAAAACTTATTAAGTATCAAGAAAAACTTGATGAGTTAGAAGCTGAAGAGAGAGCACTTGAAGCTGCTGCTGAAGAAGACAAGAGAGCACAGCTGATTCAAATTATTATAAAGAACTCAAAGGCTAAACAAGCTTCTTTGAACAGACTCTCCACAGAAGAATTGACAAGAAGAGCTCAACTTATAGCTGATAGGTTGGCAACTGAGAAGGAGAGAAAAGCTAAGAGAGCAGAAATAATTGATGAACTTGTAGCAAATGACTTTGGTTCAAGGGCCTCAGTGTCAAGATGGAAAGAAGACACTCTTTATGACACTTACAAGAAATTCAAGGCCAGCAAAGCTGCACATCCAGAAAGATTTAAAACTCCTGAAGTCCAACAAACTTCAATAATCAAAAGATCATCTAGTGCACTTCAGAAACCTGCTACAAGAAAAAGGAAGCAAGAGGAAAATGTAAAGACTGATTTCAAGATGGTGTTGTTAGAAGGAAGTCAGTTAGTACATGGTGACTTTGATATAGAAGAAAAACCTCTGCTTACACAATTCAGAGATCCTGCTACATATGCTTACCAAATACAATAGTCTATCAAAGACAAATTTCATACCAAGGTTGTAACAACACATCACCTACCCAACTTTGCTATCCAAGGTGGTGTTAATCTTCAAGCTAGCAGAGATTCTCATCTGAAGGTCACTGAAATTGAAGACATACCCCAATCTTCTTCAGGACAAACCCAGGAAACTAGCTTGGTTTCCTATGCCTCAGACTTTGACTAATCTAAGGTGAATATTGTCAAGTGGTCATTCACTGATTCCAACTCAGTGTTGGTGACCAGAAGAGATCGTTCAAGCAAGGTCTACAAGAATTCAAAGGAGTTGAGCATACTGTCAACTAAAGACCTTCTCACCATTCAACATCTTGAACCTGAACAAGGATATCTGTCAAAGCAACAAAAAGATACGCTTACTACCAAGATGGCTGCAGAAGTCTAGAGGATATTAGAAGGGAGAAAGAATGAAGAAAAATAAAGATTGGATAAGGTTTTGGCTTCATCAATCCAGGGGGAGATTGTTGGGACAAAGAGGATTGAAGAAACCACTTTTGATAACCTTAGTCCAAATCATATTCTGCAAAAGTATGGAAGAAACTGCTAAAGAAGAAAACACAAGTACTGAAGAAGAGAAGAACAAAGTACTGAAGAACAAACTGATCAGTAGTTCTGAGGTATAACCAGACACTTCACTTCAGAACTACTGAAGACAAAACTACTCATCAGTAGTTTGTCTACTCATCAGTTGTTTGCTGATCTTATCTTCAGAACCGACTTAGACTTCAGTAGTTTAGTATAATAATGTTTTGTTAAAGTCTTGGATCAAGTTTCAATGCTACAGCCTGTTGTAAGCATTATCCTTAGTATAATATCTTAGCTAAATATCTTGTATTACTTAGTGCAACAGTCTTGTAACTTCGTCTATATATATATGAGTTTATTCATCTATTTTAGACATGTGATTTACTTTGATTTTAATTGAAAATCCTTCAAGGCTTTTATAAACTTATTATCCATTTCACATCTGAGAATCATTCAATATTTGCTCTTACTGCTTTATACTTTGAATTGCTTTTGATTCTCATTAACTGCTTAGTAAAGGGGGAGTAATAACTCCTGTAAAAGTGATACTTTAAACTTAGAACATTTATCATTCCGCTGTGCAAATAACTTTGATATAACTGCAAACACATAAGTGTTCCAATACTTAAACTGATATAAGAGACCACTGATCCAACAATCTGAACAAGGCTTGTCCAAAGGACTGCTACCATTTGCCAGAAATCGAGCTAATGGTGGACTCTCTAGCGCCTTAGCCGCTTCAAGTGTTTCTTGGATGCATACAAGGGCTACCACCAAATTCAGATGGCAAAGGAGGATGAAGACAATGCAGCCTTCTGCACAGACATGGGCACTTTTTGATATACGAAAATGCAATTTGGCATGAAAAATGCGGGAGCTACTTATCAGCGCCTGATGGACAACGCCTTACTTTATGAAATTGGCGTATGCATGGAAGTTTACGTCGACGACCTTGTTATCAAAAGCAAGGAAGAAGAGCACATGTTGGGGGACATAGAAAAAACGTTCGATCAGTTGCGCAAGGTGCGCATGAAGCTGAACCCCAGCAAATGTTTCTTTGGCATGGAAGAGGGTAAATTCCTTGGGTTCATTGTCACGTTGGATGCTTTCCATGCAAACCCCGAAAAATCATGGCGATTGAGAGAATGCCTTCCCCCACATCTATAAAGGAAGTACAAACGCTGATGAGCCATCTAGTGGCCCTCGACCGATTCCTTTCCAACTATGCTTCAAGGTCCTTTCCATTCGAGGATAAATTGAAAAAGAGCAATTTCCGTTCGACGCCTGAGGCGGAAAAAGCTTCCAAGAGATGAAATAGTGTCTTATGAACCTCCCAACTTTGACGGCGCCTCTACCAAAGGAACCGCTAACGCTATACCTATCCGTCACGGAAAGGGATATTGACGCGGTACTCTTAGTGAATCGCTAGGGGGTTCAAACACCGATTTATTACATCAGCCGCACCCTTCTGGATGCGAAAACAAGATACTCTACGATGGAAAAGCTGTTCCACGTGCTTATCCATGCCTCAAGAAGACTGCGGCGGTATTTCCATGGACATCCATCAATGTCCTGACTGATTACCGAATCAACGATGTACTTTGCAAACCATATCTGCCGGGTCGCCTCGCAAAATGAGCGACTGAGCTCAGAGAGCACACTATCAATTACAACCCAGACCCGCCATAAAAGGACAGGTACTTGTTGATTTTGCAACAGAGATACCTGCCGATAAAGTTCAAGATTGCTTGGCGGAGCAAGAGCCTACACAACCCAAAGACGAAACCAGAGAATGGTCCCTACACACTGACGGGACCTCAAACAGCGATGGGTCAGGCGCGTCTTACGCCTTATCAGCCCAGATAACAAAGAATTCACCTATGCCATCCGCCTAGATTTTCGTAGCATGAACAATGAGGCGGAATACGAAGCTTTGCTGGCAAGCCTCCGCATTGCGGACAAAAAGGGAGCCCGCCACCTGGTAGCACATGTGGATTCAATGCTTGTCGCAGGACACATCAACGGCACTTATGACGCATGCGACGCTAGCGTGGCGCTCTACCTTGAACAGGTCAGACTACTCATGTGCAGGTTTAATTCATGTATTGTCATCCGTATCAATAGGAGCGAGAATAAACATGCTGACGAACTGAGTAAAATGGCCTCAACGGTTATTGAGCACATGGGCAAAGACATCCGCGTCGAACTACTAGATAAACCATCTGTCCCACTGCGACAGGTCAATGTCATCCAAACAGGCAACACATCCTAGATGACCCCAATCAAAGCCTAACTGGTTTCCAAAACCCTGCCTGAGAGCAAATCAGAGGCCCGAAAAAATACAATACAAGGCTTTACACTATCATCTGACCAATGGTATACTCTACCGCCAATACAAGGCTTTACACTATCATCTGACCAATGGTATACTCTACCGCCGATCTTACCTAGGGCCGCTACTCTGCTGCATTGACTCCGCAGATGCCTCATTCCTCATTCAACATATCCATGAGGGCATCTGTGGCTTGCATGCGGTGCCCAGAATGGTAGTCGCCAAGATGATGAACGCAGGGTATTACCAGCCGGGTATGCACCCAGACGCAGTGGCAGAATTACGTAAATGCGACTCCTTCCAGCGTCACGCGCCAAACACCCTACGCCCAAAAACTAATTCAGTGCATGTTACCGCGGCATGGCCATTCCATAAATGGGCAATTGATCTTGTTTGGGCATTCCCTACAGCGCCATGAAATGTTAAGTTCCTGATCGTCGCCATCGACTACTTCACCAAATGGATTGAGGCAAAACCCTAGCAAAGATTGATGGGGCGCATGTCAAGAAATTCATTTGGGAATTCATTATTTGTAGATTCGGCTTACAGTACCAACTTGTGAGTGACAACGACACCCAGTTCACAGACCACCATTTGCAAGAGTGGCTGACACAACTGGGCGTTCAACAGATCTTCACATCTGTCGCACACCTGCAAGTAAACGGACAAGTCGAAAGAGCAAATCGAAGTATTGTTGAAGGCATCAAAGCGCGGCTTGAAACCAAGAGAACGAGATGGGTCAATGAGGTCCCGCATGTTCTGTGGGCCCATCGCACACTAACCAAGACAAGCAATGGTGACACTCCGTTTAGCCTCACATATGGTTCCGAGGCCGTTATACCCGCCGAAATTGGATGCCCCTCAGCACGGGTCCTCATGGCGGACAAAGGAACAAATGACAAAAAGCTCCGTCTAAACATTGACTTGCTAGAAGAACGACACGAAATCGCTGCAATCAAAGAAGCCAAGTACAAGAAACAGTTGGAGCGCTACTATAATCAACGGGTCAAGTTGTTCAAATTAAATGTTGGTGATTATGTCTTCCGCAGCAATGAAGCCTCTAACGCTGAAAAGCACAGAAAGTTGTCTCCTACCTGGGAAGGGTGCTTATGCGCTTGAAAAGCAAGATGACACACCTATCCCGCGCTCTTAGAATGCAGCGCAACTTCATACTTGTTTTTTTAATTCCTCTGTACTACTATGGGCTACACACGCCTCTCTTTTGAGCTTTAATGAAATTTTTCCTATCTATTTATAGTGTTCACTACTAAGCGTTTTGGCCTTCAAGGCGTGGGCATTCTAAATACCCAAAGTCAGACTATGTATTCATTACAGAAAAGCTAAGTCAAGAATATTTCAACAAGCATTTGACAAGGAATCGAAGTGCGAACAAAATAAGGAACAAAATAAGGAAGAAATATTCATTTCATTTCAAAAGAAGGCACTTAAGGCCTCCATATGTACAAGACAAAGAAAATAAAAACATTACAAGAGCAACCTACACTATTCAGAATCATCATAGTCAATCTGTTGCTCCTCGTCTTGCACATTGTCGTGCGTCGTGCCAGACGCACCTTCTCCTTGGGCCATTGCACGCTCCCTCTCTAACCGTTATGCCTCCTCCTGCTCCACTTTCTTTTTCAGCTCCTCACCCATGGCCATCCGGTCGGATTGTTCTATATAGTAGCGGAGGGCGGCTGCAGGATCCGCGGGGCGGTTGTAATCATCAACCATCTTCAGGATGGGAAACTCAATAGCTCAAACTTAGCAAGTTTGACTTCATACTCTTCTTTAAGTGGCTTCCCATAATGCTCCACTTCATCAATACGCCCTTGATTCAGCGCATGATGGAAGCTGGCATCAAACCCATCCTGATACCCCCAAGCACGGGCAGAGGCAGCAATGGAGGCGACCAGGTTCCCGAGCATAGGCTCGTTCCAGAATAGCTTGAAGATCTGAAACAAAAGATCAAAAGTGTTAGAAAATTTTACTACGACCAAAGAAAGGAAGATGAAATTTAGAGAGTTTACCTCGAAGACTCCTGCGTCTTCTCCTTAGCGTTGGTGGCCTGGTCTAGCAGAGACTTAGCATTCTCCGCTTCAGTCTGCACGACGGTTTGGGCCTCCTCCAGCGAGGCCCTCTCTTACTCCATGATCGCGCTCTCCTTCAACGAGGCGACCTTCTCCGACTCCAGGATTGGATAGGCGGGAGGTCGCATTCATCAGCTCCTTATCCTTATTTTGGAGCTCAGACCTCGCCTCCTCCACCTGGGAGTCCTTCTCCTCCAACGCCTTGGAGCGACCTTTGACGGCTCCACGAAGCTGAGAGTTGTCATTTTGAAGCATTTGAACTTGTTCCCTAAGCTTCATCATTTCTTTGGTTGAATGAGCTTGAAACTTCTAAGTTAGGAGAAAAAACTCCATATTGAAACGCTATTAGTACCAGAGTTTAAGAAAAAACTCATACTAGCTACAAGCTTTTAATGAGTAAATGATACAATTATCAATTCTACCATAAACAAAATAAAAAAAACATGCATACAAGTTTTTAGTTATGCTCATTTTAGTCATTTTATACATTTTATTAAAAGTGTCAGATACTATGCCAAACAACAAAATATGTTTAAAAAGATACAACCACATGCTTCTAGACACCAACTAGTTTTGCAAATACCCAAACCAGAAAAAAAAAGTAAGAAAAAAAATGTAAATGAAAAAAAAAACATCTATATATATATATAAAACAAAGCCCTTTTGCTGACGTGGCGTTCAATGGTGGCCTCAACCCCACCTTGAATGTGCCACGTGGCATAATGAGGTGAAGATTTCATTATTTTTGAGTTTTTCCGTTAGGTATATATTCATCATTCTTTCTCAAAACCCTAAATAGCTTCCACCAAACCCTAAAAAAACAACTCTCCCTCTCTTCCTGCCACCGTAGTAAACCACTGTCATCGCCTCCTCCGCCTCCTCTTCTCCCTCTCCTCCAACAGCTATCCTCCTGCCACCGCCGCCGCCATCGTCGTCTTCTTCTTCATCAACAGGAATGGAAGACATTCACATAGATCCTTCTTCTTCTCTCTCTATTCGTATTTTCCTCCCTGACACGTGTCGTGCAAATCCAGATCCTATTCCTGTTAGGGTTAGAACCAATAGATCCGAACTTGAATCCAGACGCAGCAGTTTCGGGTCACCCGAACCGTGTAATGTTGCGAAAAGTGAGAGTAATAATAGGTGGAGTAGTTATAGTAATGGGTTTAGTAAGGATGATTTGAATATGGGTGGTGGGTATAGGGGTTATTCGCCGTTTAGGGAGAAGTGTAGGAAGCTGCCTGTGATGGTGCAGTTTCATGGAGGGGGGTTTGTGGCGGGGAGTTGTGATTCGGTGGCGGATGATTTGTTTTGTAGGCGGATTGCGAAAGTGTGTGATGTGATTGTGGTGGCGGTTGGGTATAGGTTGGCGCCTGAGAGTCGGTATCCGGCTGCGTTTGAGGATGGGGTGAAGGTGTTGCATTGGTTGGCGAAACAGGCGAATTTGGCGGAGTGTGGGAAGTCGTTGGGGAAGAAGGTTGAGTCGAGGAAGGCGGAGGTTCAGGGGCGTGTTGCGGATGCGTTTGGGGCGTCTTTGGTTGAGCCTTGGCTTGCTGCTCATGGAGACCCGTCCAGGTAGCTTTTAATTTTTTTATCGGTTACTTATAGTTGAATCTTTAGTTATCACAAATCAAATGAGAAATTATTGAAATCTCTTTGACAACTTCATGTTCGTAAATGATGTGTTTTGTTAAAATATAAACATTTAACAAATGTCTGTTTCTTTTTTTTTTGGCTAAATTTGTTAAACCACCACATGATGTTTCTGATATTGTGGTTTGACATCAGAAGCAGAATATATTTAACTTCGCATACGATATCAAAGCTTCAAATCATAATAGAGGCTGTTGCATTATATTATTTGATCTGTCTAGATGTGTTAATTTAGGGCTTAAAAGGGACTTCAATCAGCTCCTTTATTAGTGGATTATGATGGTATGCATTTATTCAACTGACTTTGAACAATGGTGCTCACATAAGGATGTTCAACAAGAGAGAGAGACGCGAGGGAAAGAGAAAGAACCGAGAGAGAGAAGCTGAGACCTTCACTAACGCATACGCCGGTGTTGTTATTACGCCGCTACACAACCGTCATGAGTACCAAACCTCCAAGGTATTATTATTATTATTATTACTATTATTATTATTATTATTATTATTATTATTATTATTATTATTATTCACTGGACCTTAATTGTGTTTAATTAAACCTCCAAGGTATTATTATTATTATTATTATTATTATTATTATTACTATTATTATTATTATTATTATTATTATTATTATTATTATTCACTGGACCTTAATTGTGTTTAATTCGTTTTATTTTATTGAGGATTTTGATATTTTTTTATTACTTGATGAGACCTGTACATATCAAGTAAGGCTTCCACTGCAAAGGACGGTAAGGATGGGGTAGAAGTGCAGCGTCACGCAGGAGGTAGTTTGAGAAATTGTGATTTGTTTTTGTATAATTTTACAATTAAGTTTTAGGCTTCTGGTTTTGTTATTGATGCTATTTGTGTGTTGTTTTTACTGAAAATTTTTAATGTGGTTTATGATTGTTTGTTACATGTTAAACCTTGCAGGAAATCAGTACCTCAGCAACCTGGTTCTATACCTAATCGTAGGTGAATTATCGTATAGCGTTTGTTCTTTATTTTATGTCATTTAAAATGTGAATCCGAATGTTGTCCACTGTTCCATTCTATGAAATTGGTTTTGGTAAAGATAAAGATGACATGATTTTTTTTGTGCAGTTGGATTATGTTTTGTTTGGTTACAGCTGAATGTTTATTTATCTGATTAGGCTGGCAGAAAAAATGTTACCATTTTGTATATGTAGGTTGCATTTTGTAGATTGCAGTTACCTGGACTTTTTGTCATATCACAAGTTATATTTACTTGGTAACATGTCACATTGCATATAGTAGGGTCAGATTATAACTGGTTAGATTGCTGCTTGGATGTCATTGCTAACGGGTGAAATTGCAGGTTGTACTTTCTTCATAACAAGTCAAATTAAAATCATATTGTGGCGGTGTTGTTTGAGTTATGATATGGAGAAGAGACTAGCCAAAAGTAAGTTAGCTTTCAAGTATTAGAGGTTATGCTGATTTCCATTTTAATCATTGCCTCATTGTAGATGAAATTAGCTTGCAGAGGTATTGATTTAATTAAATTTTGTTCATTGGCGTTGTTATTTATATTTCGTGGATTGTGATGACCTATGTTGCGAATTTTCATTAGGCAATTTAGTACCAGGTAGTTTGAAGTGTGAAGTAGAATAGATTTTGTATGGTTGTTCTGTTATATTTGTTTTCACTAGAAATCAATACAAGAAGTTATACTCATCTGATATTAGCATTCACAGGTAGACAAGGTCACCTTAGATTTTTTATGAAAGTTGATTTTTGGTTAGGCAATTTAAATCCGGATGAATAGAACTGATTAATTGAAGTTGAATTTTGAGGTAGTTATTAGGTTGGTTGGATTAGATGTTGAAGAAATAAGGTAACGGTTCCGTTTCAGGAGGGGGGGTTTGGGGCGATTGATCTTTTGAACAACTTTGAAGACGGCTCTGTGCCGGCTCTGAAGTCTGACCAAAGCCTACTCCTAAATCATGTAAGTAAACTACCTCAATCGTTTTATCGTTATTCAATAGGGTGATCAACCATGGTATGACTTTCGGTTTCAAAGTTATCACCGGCATTGTAGTTGGTTAGTATTGTTTCCTCTAATTGAATTGTAGGGTAGATTACCAACCACTTTGCTATATTTAGTTAATAATTAGATTGATATTAAGGCAGTAGTTGGTATTTGAATAATGTTATCCTGGAAGGCTTTGTTAAATTTTGTTGTTTATGGGAATGTAAAGGTCACATTAAGAACAATAAGTTGGTTTGTAACTGTTATTGATTATGATTTGCTTCTGCCCATTCTAAGTTATAAGATCTTTAACTTCCTTTGTAGATAAATAAAAATAGATTCATGGGCATTTGAGGATGGTGTGGAGCCTTTCAGTTGGTTAGTGAAGCAGTCAAATTTCGCCGTGTCTAGGATTTCGGGTCGTGTTGAGTTGAGAATGAGACAAATTGTTGATGATTTTGGTTCTTCTGTGATTAAGTCTTGGATTGCTGCACATGTTGATCTTTCAGGGTATCAAAATTTTTAGAATCTAAGTTATTTCCTTAGTTTTGTCATTTGTTTTGTATTAAATTACTATGTTTAATCTTGCATACATCTGACATGAATTCATAGTTCTAGATCATAGGATTATTTTGATGGTTTGATTATTGAATGGAAAGGATGTAACTGATATGGACATGACATTAAAACTTAACTTTTTAGGCAGACTTGACTTGATCTGAATGACTGAGTTTACGTTTCGTATGTTTTCTTTTTTTATTTTTTTTAATAAGTCATATTAGATTTTTCAACCCCGGGACCTTCCCGGGGTAGTTAGCTAGTTATTCATATGAAAAGTATGATTTATTAGAAACCTAGAATAGGTCGAAAATATTTATGAGAAGTCATGTCGATGAGCGAGTTTGATTCATGCTCGAGTTTAGCCGTTCAGGTGTAAACTAGGCTATATTTAACAATATGGAACCCAGCCTTATTTTATGAATTAGGTTCTTTATGAGTTATGCAACCCTTTTTTTTATTTAAATCCTAATTATTTTATAGTACGAAAATGTTTTCATATACATTTTATGGATTAGATCAATACCGAAACATGAGAATAAAAACCATGAATGTCATTAAATCATTTAACAAAACTGGAAGGTTATGATCATAAATAGGAGTTAGTAGATCAATATAATTATAAAGAAAGTTACTGATGGACTAGTAATTACAATATAAGTTACAAAAGAATCATTAATTCCATTAAATCTCTGTAGTTAATTTTTTAAACTAAAAGAACCCCAAAATCAAAACTTACAACATATAAATTCTCTTCTTCTCATTCGAATGAAACCACCTTTGTATACTCTACTTCTAATTCGAAGAAAGAAAGCATATATACACGAGGATGTTGAAACTCGCCATCGTATATCTTGTTATTTTCAATATGGTTTTCGTCTCATTTATTGATTGTAAGTTCAACATATTTGTTTTCTCTTTCTCTCACAACAAACATGTATAGGAATAAGAACACATAATTGCCATAGTTTAATCAATAAATATTTTTTTAACTTCTATACAGGTACAAGAATCCAGAGCAATCAACAACATGAAACTGGTGTTTTAAACTCGTCAAGCAAACTTGGCCGGTTCGTTTGCAAAGAGAATAATACCCCTGGTTCTGAAGCGGAGTGGTGTTGTTTATGTGACGTTGGGAGTATCATTTGCACCTATAGTAGTTACGAAGAATGTGAAACAACTTGCTCAAGCACATGTGGTGCTAAAAAGTAAACTATGCAAGTATAACCGTAATAAATTTGTGTTTCGGCTATATTCTTTTCATATCATTATATATAACATAAATTGCTTCACCATCTAAAATGGCTTGATAGATAAAATGATTCTCAAAGGGTATGTCGTTTTTTTGATTATATTAGATTTATTTATTTTGTTATAACCATATAATATGTTTGATTATTTAGAGGTAATGCTTAAAACGCCTAGTCAACTCTTGATATTTTTATAGTTGATTTATAATTAGATAAAGTAACTAGGGGAATTTGTTTGAGCGTCACGAAGAGAATTTAATTGGTATCGGTACGGTATCAATATTTGATATAGCAACCAAAAGAGAAATTCTAAAAAGTAAATTTCTAATTATAAGGTCGGTATTATAAAAATGACAAAAAAAAAATCTATATTATTTTTCCCGGGGAAAGATCCGGTACAAATAGCTTTTTTGGTAAGAACTGTGAGAATCAAAGGAGGGTATTTTTTTTTAATTTTTTTTTAAAAATTTTTTTTTCCCCATATTGTTAAACATGTATTATAGTATTGAAAACTAAAAAAAAAATAAAAAAAAAATTTGGTGTAGAGTAATTACGTGTAGAGTAATTACATAATTACTCTAGTGTAAACTAATGTATTTACCTTAATGACGTAATTACACTAAAAAAAAATTTTTTTTTAATTTTTTTTTTTGTATTATTCATCTAGAAAGAATGTTTAAGCACATGGGAAAAAAAATTCTAAAAAAAAAAATAATTTTTTTACCCCCTTTGATTCTCACAGTTCTTACAAAAAAACTATATGTATTTGATCTTTACTCTATTTTTCCCATTTTCTTTTAGAAATTTTTGTTTTGTATATTTTATATTTTTTTCGTTGCATCAAAATATGATTACGCTTGATTGTATTCTTTGAGTGTATTTGATCTAACCCTGATTTTATATCTTAACATTGTCCTAATATTGGTCACATTTGTGGTTTTATTACACCATTCAATCACACTCCTCCCAATTAAAGTGTCATGACTTATAACCAATCTAAAATCAGACGTTGTTGAATTCCGCGTCTTTGGTTATTTTCTTTTAAGGTAATATTTGGTCATTGACCAACCAACCTTTTAAAGAAACTGTCCTAATCTACACACCAAAAGGGTTTCTAAAAAATAGGTGTTGTCACTTTCAATAGAAAATATTTAAGCACCAAAGGTGATAAGAGCATAGATGAGATATAATTACAATATATATTCAAGTTCATTAGCAAATTGGCGATTAGGATTCATTTTATGTTTGTTTTGTCTACAATGGGTATCACATAGGGGTGACAAACGACTAACGGGCTATCAAGTTCGGGTTAAGAGGTTGAAGTTAACTAACCAAAACATGATTTATATATTTTACTTGGGTCATAAAAGCATTGATGGTTTGTAAATGAGTTTTGACATATCACATATATTAGCATGTTGAACCTATATAATATGTGTATTTCTATATATCTAAAACACAATTATTTATTAAACGGATTATACTGTATATTTCTATTTTACATGTGGATACACATAGGCCCACAAGTGAATCTCTTAAATAGCAATAACATTGCGAGTTGAGTGCTTTAGTTGTGAACATGTTTGTTACTTTGTTGGGGTTAGACTTTTTAGGTGTTGATAGTTGACTAGTGGATTTGCCCATTTACTATATTTATTTATTTATTTATTTATTTATTTATTTATTTTTAATGGGTTTATTAAAAATAATTATTGTTTTTAAAATGTATCAGAAAAATTAATCAAGATTTTCAAACTAAATATGTGGGGAACAAAAGAATTCTCTCTTATCAAAAGTAGTGCAACTGAACAATTTTAATTTGGGAATGAATTGTATTTTTAATGGATTTAGGAGTGAGTTTAAATTTCATAAAATACAAGAACCAAATATGGGTCCTTGATAATTTTTATGCTTAAACATAAAAAGCCAAACATATTATTTGTTTTACATAAAGAATCTTTAAACATATTTTAGTTCATTAAAATCACTAAATTTGTTTTAACATCCACAAAACCATAATACCAAGAGAAAAACAAAATCAAATTGAGAAAAGGGTAAAGTTTGAAAACATTAAAGAGAAAAAAAGAAGGACAATGAAAGTAGGATAGTATGCTAAGCTTTCACTTTTCTCACTTTGTTCATACAAATCTTAAATCACCATTTACACTTTGACCCTACAAATTACTACTACACATGCCCTTAAAAGCTTCACATGTCAAATTTTCATGGATGGCAACCATAAAGCATTTTGAAAATGAGATCCACTCACATTTAAATAGTTTAAAAGTATTAATAAAATAAAATAAGCATGTTATTCATATCTGGTCAATTAAGCGTCTTTAGAAAAATAAATCTTATAAACTTAAATAAATAGTTCTAGCACTCACATTTAATTTAAATCTTTTAAAAGTAAAAACAAAATAAAATCACCATGTTATATGAATCTGGTCATTTAACTATTTAATGATTTAAAAAAATAAATCCTATAATTTTAAATAAATAGTTCTATTATTTAATTTTCTTATAATACGTATGTTATTTATAGAAAAAATCTTAATAAGATATTGTTCATCTGAAAGAACATTAACTTTAAATAAATGGTATTGAATGAAAATATTAAATACAGTGATAATTAAATGGGACTAGTTATGGACTCTATGATGTTTGTAACTTATAGTAGAAAGGTAAGCTTACAAAACTACTTAACTAGTGATTTATAAATAACCATATCCATATGGTCAAAGTCTATGGCTGGACAACCTAAGTCAGGTTCTATTTGGTATGACATGATACAGACACATTTATTTAACAATGTTAGAAGACTTAAAACCCGCCACTTGGGTCATAGCCCAGTGGTAACACCAAATGGTGTTTGGAGAAAGAGCCCAAGTTCAAACCTGGAGGGAGGCATAATGTGATGTATTTAAAAGGGTGTAAGAAAATGAGGAATGAAATTAGCCATTCAAGAAAAAAAAAGAAAAAAAGATGACTTAAAACCTGCCCGGGTAGGTCACGAGTTCGAGTCCTGGCAGCCCCCTTGCTCCTGGCCAGGGTTTGTGGTGGTAACTCGGTTGAGGAGCCTAGGTGCTGGCTCGAACTCGGCCTGTGCGAGTGCAATATGCTAGGTAGTTCCCAGCTGAGCTAGCCAACCAAAAAAAAAATAAGACTTAAAACCCTAAAGAAGTTACGACCTGCATCCCAGTCAAACAAGTTAATGTTCATAGTTTAAACCTTTTTTTTTTATAAATAAGATATTTCAATTTCACTATTACCATAAAAATTACAAGTGGGAGGCAGGTAAACGGGCCATAAGTTGCGCCGCTACCCCTTTTTTAATTGAAAAACCTACTCTATCAAAAATAAAACTTAGGTCCTTCATCGCTGGAGAATTACTTTGTACCACCTTTTGAACTCTTTTTAAGAACCGGATTGCCTCAGGGGCTAAACCTCCAAATGTGTCAAAAGCAAATGGCACAAAAACGTGTTGGTTCTCTAGACAAGCAGCTTCATGTTTGACAACTTTCTGGGATTCTGCTCTCAAGGCTGCTTGCCCTGCCACAAACCCCGAATCTCGAAGCCCCACCAACGGAGACACCCCTGTGAGATCAACGCACGCATGTTTGCCTTGTGCCCACCCGAACACGAGGACATCTGTTGGCCTTAGGGTAGACCGCCCTTCTAGGGGGTCTGTCAAAAAGTTAACCGGGGCTTCTTTCTTAGCCGAAATCCCTGCCCTTCGCAAGACGTCCCATAAAACATCCCTGACCAGACCATGTCTGTATTTAAACCCAGACAGCTCCTTACAGTGAAGGGCAGGTTCTCCAAATTTATCTTGAACTTATAATTCATTATATTTTTATTATGCATTTAAATTTTTATTTTGAAGACGTTTATTTGATCATTATACATGAAATGGATACAATTAACTTGTGCTAATATTCATTTTCTTTTGATATAATATCCAGTTCTTGGCATGTTTTTCATTCATTGATAGCCATCATGACCAAATAGCAACCAACTTTCATAAATGTGTCTTGGTCATTTCATAATTTAACCACCACAATGATCACTAATAAAGATAATAAGGAAGTGGTTGAGAGTGGTATTATGGTAATAAAAAAAAGAGTGTCTTGGTCACTTCAAATTACTCCTTTGTGAAGTAAGTGGACAATCACTAAATAAAACAAATTGTAACAAATACAAATACATAAAAATTGAATAAGAATTTTTGTTCCAATTTTCCCATTTTCTGTTATTTGGGTATAAAGATGGAAAAAAAAAAAGAACAGTCAGGAAATATGATGATTAAAATCAAGGTAACTTACAAGGAGCTGTATGGTCTTTCAGCTTGTGGTTCCCGAACACTTCAGCGACACTTCTGCAACGACATTGATTCCCAGGCCGAGTTACATCACCATACACTGCCATTTCAATAACATCGAGCTCCTTATCTGTAAACCGGATAACGTCAATTTTTTACCGAAGGAATAACATAATAAAGCCATAGTTAATTGCATCTATAATCTATTAAGTTGTTTCAATTTGGAATTTTTAATGCTTTATGTTGTTTTTATCCAGTTAAAAATATTACTTTAATCGTCATAGGTTTGTAGTTGTTGACACTATTATTATATGCAAGTCCCTTCTACTGAGATCATCATCAATCATTGACAGACATGCTATAAGACAAAGTAGATTTTGTGTGGGTGGGGGATTGTTTTTTTTTTTTTAATACAAGTGATATCATATTAGGAGTGGTAAAATCGACAAGTTGGGTAATGGGTCAAAAATGGGTAAACTTGTATGGGTCAAGGTAGATGTTGGGCTGACCCACAAACATTTTTTGTACTTCATGTTCTTAAGCATGATTATAATTATATTCTTAATTTTTTTTCCAGAAACGATTTAGAAGGTTTTGTGCGTTTCAAAATACATTTGCATGACTTCAAGCCATTTGACCTTCTTGACCAATTTGACCCGTTTCTTTTTCAGTTTAGTACTTCAGTTTTTTAACTTAACCTAGTTGACCCGTTGGGGAAAAAAACAAATCAACCCATTTGGACTAGACAAAAACTGTGGAAAATGATAAATAAAAATAATAAGTAAAGACGCGGGCGGATAAAGTGGTGAAACTGGTGATAAGCGTCAAGTATCTTATCTGGACAAAAGGTTTCATTGAAGTAGAAAGCATACTCTATATGATTCAAGACATAATGCTATGCTACCAAAAGCCATGATGTACACCACATTATAGCATAATTATCAACTATTGAAGTGATTGTGTAACCAAAATATATTAATTATAAACAAGGTAAACTAAACATTAAAACTTTATACATTGTTGAATACTGGTGAAACCCGCAATGGGTGACATTGTCATCCTGCACTAATCATCATTTTTGCGTATATAATAACATAATCTATTTATTTTTGTACACGCACATATGATAATATTTTCTACTATCCCAAGGTTAAACAGCACATTCCAGATAAGAAAAAAACACTTGCTGCGTTTGTGGGTTCATATTTAAGTTTGAGTGGTTTGGCTAACCAGGCTTTGTGAAGAATATCAGCATATGCTTTTAGGCATTACCAGATCATTTCAATGTAGCAAATCTGATATGGGGTGTGCCTTTTTCTATACAGCAGAACAAGTACGGTTCCAGGATCCTGCTTACTATTGCTACTAAGTTATCATGATTAATTTTCTTTTACAACTCTCATAAAACGATTAACAGAAGATGGAGATCTTCCTTAGATTCAAGCATGGAATTTGGACAGGGTGTAGCGAAAACATTGCATTGCATATATAGTCTGTCAAAGCAGAAAACTAAGTGCCACTTGGTTGTGTTTTGCAAGAGAGATCAAACCCTAGGTGGTATATCACATGCTACATATTCGAGGACATTGACCTATAAATGGCATACTTGAATGAAATAAAATGGGAAAATCCTTACAAGTTTCTATCTTCTCCAACTCTTGTATAGTATTAACAGTAATATCTTGATGCTCAGCCATATCTGGTCTTGCATGCAAATCAAAGCTTCTACACATACCTAAATGTTACCTTAATGCAATGATGGAGATTGACATTTATAACAACATGCCTAGCCACTAGAGTAGAGAGTATAGGAAACTTGAACGAATTGAGTTTCCACCAACTTAAGCTTTCAAAGCTATCATCTGTCTTTTAAATTCCGTCGGCTAAATGAATCTACACTTCATTTTTATTATTTTATTAACCGTGTGTTCATGTTCTTCTAAAAACATATTCCAGAATGACTTTAATTAGCTCCCATGATCATAAAAATCGGGAGTCAAAGAAAACAAACCTTTGTGTTTCAAGCATTTGGTTTCATCCTGTAGTTAAAAATAACTCATTTAAGAATTTAGTCACCAAACCCAAAACTTCTTTAGTTTATACTATCATACATCATATCCAAAAAATATTCAAGATGAGAAATTTTGTTGCATAGGTCTAAAACCATGACAGCATAATATATCTGCAAATGTTCAAATACTTGTCATATTTTATTTTGCATTCATAGACAAAGCCATGATTTTCTGAATCTCATCAACATTTAAACACATGCAAAATGCTTACATGCATCGTTACAAGTTCAGAAGTTCATAAAAACCAAGTTTGACAATACGTCAATACGTTTAGCCAGCCCACCGATATCTTTTTTTGGAGTTGTACCAATCTTAAATGAAAAACAGTATAGCTATAGCATACTCAATAAAATACCTAGAATTCTCATAATCCTCTTCGTCCACAATATCATTCCTTCTTTTCTACTACTTAACTCATAGTCATCCTCGACATCACCACAAAGATAAGATCTATAATAAAATATCAATCGAACACATTTATATTCATCTCTGTATTTTCTGTACAACATGACTTCTTTTGACAAAAAAAGTATATTTGTTTTTCAACGCTATTTATGAGGCCTGCAACATAAGACCTCAAGAAGATAATCTTACATACCTTACAACATCTTGAATCTTGGAAACAACTTCAAATTGCTTTTCTAACCAACCATCTCCCACAACAAGTTGATCATATTACCTGGGTTTTAAAAAGCGCGCCCTAGGTTTGCGCCTACCCATTTTCCCAAAGGCGCAGAAAAAGTGCATTTTTTGACTTGTTTCATTCGCTTTTGGCCCTGAGGCATGGGCCTCTTGTACTCCATGTATTTTTATGCATAAAAATGTTGTTCCTTGGGGTTTTTGGCTTGTACATATATGTAAAATCATATAAAAACCTTATTTACAGCTATATTTTTGGGTAAACTAAGCTAAAAACCTATGGGATATATAATAACATATAATTAGTGCGCGCTTCGGGTACGAAAAGCCCACGCTTTTTGCGCTTTGCGCGATGCGCTTAGACCTTGTCGCTTTTGTGAGCCTAGCGCTTTTTAAAACCAAGCATATTACACATCATCATCATACTCAATAAATCCCACCAATAGCCAATGTTGTAGAAGGCGCTAGGCGGGCGGTGAGGTCCAGCCTAGGGACTAGTCGGGACTAGGCGGAATTAGGCGTTTTGGTATTTTTATATGTATTTTATATATATACACACAAATTTAGGTGTGTATATATATATAAAATAACCTCTTTGTACAACATAAAAAGCTACACATACAACCCGAATAAGCATAAATCTTCATAATTTTTTTTGTGAACTTAAAAAAAAAGAACAAAAAAAAAACCACTGCCTAGACTCACCCAGACTCTGCCTAATCCATAGATTGCCTAATTCATCGCCTAGGTCTATTTTCCGATATTGTTGCCCGCATAGCGCATAGGCGCCGCCTAGGCCGTTTTTCACAACATTGCCAATAGCAAAGCTAAGGCAGGGTCTGAGGAGGATAAGATGTAGACAACCTTACCTCTACCCCTTAGGAATAGAGAGGTTGCTTCCGATGAGACCCTCGGCTCGATGGTAGTTTTGCATCAAGCCTTGGACATACGGCACATAACACTCAAACATCGGGACAAGCCCGATTGGTGCATGTACCCCCTTGTCTTTTGGCTGCCAACACCACCACATGATGCATGATTAACCTTCCGCCACTTTTAACGTTATTTTCACGAAATTAGTAATATAACGTTAAAAATAGGGCAATTTTACTCTTGCCCCCAAGGGCCCACACATATATGCATTATATACGCACACCGCAAGCGAGGCTTCAAGATGATCATATTAACACAAAGTTTTAAATGCAAATGCTTGCAATCTAAGACATCATGAAGTTCCTTAAGCTTGGTCCCTAAACAATCTTACAATCCCATCAAGGGATTATCTAATATTGTTGTAAGAACCTACCCGATTTTTATTAGCAAGCGTAAACTAACCTCCTAATCTCTCACCCTTGTGGTTTGCGATTCAACAAACTTACAAAGTTTCTTCCTCAATACCCGGTTATTATACACCGAATGACTTTTGCAACACATAACTATACAACTTTGCACACCGACCAGCCATTGATGGTGAGACATAGTTTGAGCACCTTTTTCCTTTTTCATATGTAGCCAATACAATCTCTAACATCGACCCACATAGAAAAATCATGGAAGTTTTGAACATGAGATTCAAATATCATGTATATTCTTTAAATCATTCATTGTAGAAATCTAAAAAAGGTAAGTTGTCTATCTAACTTGGTAGATATATGTATATAAGTTATAACCAACTCAATCTTTTTATATCGAAGCAAAGCAACCAGTAACAATATTGAGATTAGGAATAAGGAGGGTGAAGTCATGATTTATGGGGATAGTGAAAATGTCATTGAACAGATGAAATGATGAATGGTGAGCAACATTGGAAAGAAGGTTTTTTATTGTAGGAGATGGAATCTGAATCCCATGTTCAAACTTCTATCTAAGTAGACTCTTGGTAAAGGCTGTTTGTCTAATACACACAAGAGGTAAAATAAAAAAAATAAAAAAAACCTCATTGACCTTTTAGAAGATCAAATTGTCTGGTACTTCCTACATTTAGGCATTTAGGCATCTGTGCAAAACTACAATTATGTGTTTTACAGCTCATTTTGCCATTGATAATTAGGTATTGATTTAGAAGATGTCCATTTTACAAAACAAACCACAGGGGTGTGACGATATGAAGGTCGGTTTATGCTTCTGATTATGAACATAGTGCATTAAGTGGGTAGTTGATATCTAACTACAGGGTATTAGAATATTAGTGGGATTTATTGGGTTAATGCAAATACCTCATGAGAAAGCGCATACCTATTTTCAAACTTGTTAGCGGAAACAACTACCACATGTCTTTTTTGTCTTGTAGATTTTCATTTTGGTAGGATTCGGATTATTTTGCTTAGAATTCCTTAAAAGTTTCTAGGTCAGGTCTGTCAGTCTTCACGTTAACTAAAATTTCATTCTGCTTTTAAAGTCTCTCTTGCTTGTATATAGTCTAAGCGTTGTTTGTGTTGTTCATACCGAACTTTATATGTTTTCCCATGAGAAGAAATTATGATGTTCTGGACTCCAATGATCGCAACCAGCCCCTCTTCTTGTAAAGGGTTGTTGGTTGGATCAAGTTAGAATGTATGTTAAGTTGTGCTTTTTAGGCTTTATTTCATCAAGGGTTTTTATGTTTTCCTTGGGCGGATTTCTACTTTGGTTGGTCCCAAACAAAGGTTTATGCTTTTTACAAAATGCAAACAATTGAAATGTATAAATTATAAAACCGTCATCCTTTTCGGATTTCTAATTTCTACCTTTCTGCTTATTTTATGCCTTCTGCATCAACAAATTGTTTTCTGTTAACTAGTGTCTACTGAAGTACTGATTTTTACTTAAATCCGGATATGGATTAGTTTGGATCGGCATTTGCAGATATTGAACATACCCCATTTAAAACCATAAAGTGAAAACTAAGAAAGAAGCTTTTGGTTTGGTTTGCTTTGGTTTGAAGCTTAAAGTCTAAAACCGGGCCAAACTAACACGTGCTCAAAAAAAAAAAAAAAAACCCTCCTCTATTCATAACAGTATGCTTCTAAATATAAAAAAATATTTGTAATGGGGATAAAAGTGCATAATTCCTAGATAAGGTGATTCTGTGTGGCATAATATCCATGAGTCTATAATCAAACTAAGAAAGAATTAAAGACCAAAAGGCATCTTCTAATATATGCATTGATTGCACATATACAACACATGCTCTAAGCAGTTAATGCAGTAAAATATCGGATATCGGTGAAGGACCGATTTTTGAGATATAGGTTATCGCGACGAGATATCGGTGGGATATCGGCAATTTTTATATCATGCAAAATCCATACATGTAGCAATTTAACACTAACAATTCAATATACTCTCCTACCATTAACATATTAACCTTTTACAACTTGCAAAACACTAACAATTGTAGCAAGTGGGAACTTGTTAAGACTTAAAACACAAATATTTAACACTAATTATTACCAATTAAGACTTAAAACAGTACTAACAACTATAAGAAGTAAGAAAAATGGAAGAACTGAGAAGAAAAACACCAATATCGGGAATATCGGTGATATATCGGTCAACTATCGGCCAATATTGTTGATAATATCGGTACAAAATATCAGTCAAAATATCGGTACCAATATATCGGTTGATGACCGATAACCGAGATATCGGTGATACCGATATATCGGCCAAGTTAACTACTTAGCACATGCTATAACTTAAGTTCTAGCAAGCTTCCTATTCCCTGGCTTAACCATCGTACTATACACATAACATATACATACTGCATTTTCCGAAAATGAAAAAAGAAAATTCAAATAGTAAAGGTTAGACAGCCTGTTCCCTGAACAATTAACCAGCCAATTAAAACCGACCCGTATGCATCTCAAACAGTCCGACTTGCTTCAGTTTGGACAATTTTTCGGCGGTTTATGAACACCCTTATCATTACTTATTTTATGCTATATATAAAATTTATAGCTAAAATAAATATAAAAATAACTACAACTGTATACAAACTAAGGAATTAATAAAAACTACTCATGATCCGAGCTCGAGCGTCATAACAGAGCTTGTTTCGAGCCAAGCTCGAGTTCTACCTAAACCTAAGTTAATAATAATAATAACAGAGACAAAAAGCATACCAGTAAAATTAATATCACAAGAGTAACCACGCAACAGAGTCTTATCAACCAGATCCTTATCTGACTTGAATCTATTAACCCTAGTTTGAAGTATCTGACAATTCTCAACCACCGATTCACCACCTACAAAACAAAACCAACCACATATAATAACAAACACATACACACAATTATATAACCTTATTAATAGAAATGTAAAGACCTTTAGAGAAAGGGACAATGTGGTCGTATTCAAAGCAGAGGCATCCCTGACAGTTACAGAAGCGTTTGCAGACAACGTTGCCCGCGGCATCCTTACGCCAACGGTCAGGATGCCGTCCCGGCACCGTGTCGGCTTTCGCCCAACACAGTTTCTTCGTCATGTGATCGAAGAAACGTGGCCTCTCCTCGGCGCCGCCACGATTACGTGGCGGCGACGAGGAAGGAGGAGAAGTTGAAGTCATTGTTAGTTTGTTACCCCCAAATGGAAATATGGATTTGGGGGGAAACTGATTGTATAGAAACAAATCATTTTATACATTTTGGTATTTATGTTGTGTGTCGGAAAACGTTGTTGTGTTTTTACTTTGTTTTTTATTAAAAAAAACTAGGTGATTACCTCGCGAAGGTTCTGGGGTTGAAAAATCTAATATAACTTAATAAAAAATGATAAAAGAAGAAAACCTAGTTAAAGCATCATTAAGATACGGACCTTGATCGGTTTTATCTGCTTGTACACATGAATCACCATGCGTCTTCTGATATTCATTCATCACCTAATCAACATGTGCATAACAAATTTATTGTATGACCAATTAAAGAGCATATAACACCATATAACTGGTGTTAAAACTTAAAATACAATTGATTATATACATGACATGACCTTTCTTAAAACGACCTGTATTAGAAAGCCTGTAATTTTCCACATTGTAATAATTATATAGCAATCAAAATCAGTACCTTAGATATCCATTGTGTTGATAACTTAACGTTTATACAACCAAGGCCAGTCACAGAGCACGATTCTATCATGTTAGACGCCGGAAGATTTCGCGTGATCGCCTACAAGTTATAAAGAGCATATAAAACCATTTAACTGGTGTTAAAACTTAAAATACAATCTATTATATACATGACATGACCGTGAAACTAAGCTCAAGTTTCGTTAAGGCGTGGCTAACCGGCAAAGACAACATCGCATATGAAGTGCAAACAACAACAACAACTAAATCGAAAGAACAAAGAAGACCATATCGTTACCTTAAGCAAAATCTGAGTTCAAATCACGGATACCGGCGTATGAGAAAAATTCTGGTTCCGTTACCTTCCTTTAATTACAACATCAACACACCCATAATTAATAAAAATAAAATCAAATTAAAGTTTATTAATTCAAATAAAAGTCAACATGGAACAACATATCTAAGCGACTTGATTAAAGATCCACAAGAAACAACATGATTGTCAATTAATGATTACCAAACCAAACCCTCCCAAATAGATCCCAATTTTAGAACTCTCAGAAATTGAAAGATAAAGAACAAAGTTGCAAATAACATTCAACTGTTTACAATCAATCAATAAAACAAATAGCAAAAAAAAACATCAAATGCTTAAATTGTTAGATTAATTCGAACAAATTATGAACCTAGGTTAAATAATTCTACAATAATAATCTATTATTATTATTAAATCAAAATGAATAATATGTTTTTATAATAAGAAACAATACCGTATGAAAAGATAAAAGATTTTGAAACTTAAAATATATAAAAGGAGGATTGATGAATAATAATTTGTGATATAAATCTATTATTTTTAAAATTCTCACAAGAAGCCACGTGACACATTCAAAGGGCTGAGGAGGCCACCAATAAATGTCATGTCATCAAACACCAATTCTTTTATATATATTAATAAATATATATTATTTATTGCTTATTTGAGAGCATTCATGTTTGATTCTTCGTATATTTGTGAGTGAGATCTCCGTATTTTGATAAACGGATTAACCGAATGAGAGATAAAAAGTTATTGTTTATCTTTGTATTTGATATCATATTGTTCACCATCTATAAAAGTGGTTGTGAGCGGGGGAGATATAGATAATAATAAAATTATAAAAAATATTATTTAATTAAAAATGAGAGATAAAATATAGTGATTTTTAGTGTAATTAAAAAGATAAAAATGCTACTATGAATGCTTTTATAAATAAATTAAATGCATCGGTTTTTATTTAATTTAACCAGTATTTAGACCTTCCTGTTGCGATAGGACCATAGAAACGATTAACCATGTCGACCTAAAACCTACGCGTTTTGACGGACCATTAAACCGGAAAGAAGATATAAGTAAAAAATGTTAAATGGGAAAGTGTTAAGGTAAAAAATAAAAATATTTTTTTGACAAATTTATTAGAGATGAAAAGCATATGAATATAAAGGGAAAAATGATAAAATGACAAAATAATTGGTTACATATCTATATATATATCTATATTATCTATTTTATATATCTATCCTTACTATAATAGGAGAGTCTTGAGTGACATAAGAAAGGCTTAGAAAAGCTGATGTGGCAACTATAGAGATAGGCCAACAATGCCTTGGTGATGATAAATGTGATGTCATTAATCACCTTAAAATATTCAAGAAAATATGTGGGCCACTCATATAAAGTAATTAAATAATGCCACTTGCACAACATCTGTTCATTGCGTGGGCCACTCAACAAGGTCTGTTTAACTTATTATGTAGATTACTTTCTAAGGGGTGTTTGTTAGCCTCTTAATAAACCTCTTAATCATTCAGTATTGAGAGCGTTTGTTTCAACTAAAATAAAGCATCTAAATGGTTCCATTAAGCTCTTAATCATTCAACTAATTAAGGTTGTTGAACCATTCAGACCCTCTAAATGATTCAGCACTTAATCACACAGAACTGACGTGTGCGTTTATATACATAATTTTTCAATGAATTTAACACACGATTGGTTTTAATATTTATAAAAATTGTTTAGACCTTAACATTAAAACACACGCAAAAGGACAAGTGTGCCCTACCATATATGTAGTAAAGTATAGATAAGAACCAGATATTGATCCATGGACGCGGGCGGATGCAATAGTACTAAAACGTTGTCCCCGATTTACCAGTAAAAGATAGTTGGAATTTGTTTAAACTAAATTAATCTAAAATACTAAATTAACATATGTAAGACTCCAAATAAAAAATATATATGTAAATATATTATATTATATTAACAACCTAAGTATGTTAACTACATAACATATGTAACAAAGGGGTGAGATCAACATTCCCATTTCAGACAATTAGTATCCCTTTCGGGAATCCTAACATGACAAATGTTCGGAATGCTAACACGATAAACACACGTTAACCACCTAAAATTGTTCATTAGCGAGCTATTGATATAATCTCATGCAAATCTTCTAAAGATAAGTTCGTCATCCGTTAAGAGTTTTCTAACCTCACTAATCAAGAAAAGCAATGTCGAATACACAATATAAGCACCGAGACCAGCATAAAGTAGAGCATATCACAAACTATTCCATTTTGCAGACTTTGAACACAAATCTACTAAGATCACCATTTTAACCAAAATAACTAACAAAGATGATCAACCATGTCAAAGATCTGTAATAACACCATTAAGCCGATTAAACCCTTTTACGTGCAGATAAGCATTCCTGATCATTATTCACCTAATTTTTACTAAACCAATACCCATTTCTAGTTTCATGGTATAAACACATTAACAAGTTAACTAGTTTACTAGTGAGCGATTAACCAAACGGTTTTTCAACATCTATCCGACTAACCAAAACACTAATCATCAAAGTTACACGAACATTCTCACGAATCCAACAACAACGAAACATGTTTGCAATATGATCAACAAGATTAAAACATGAAAAACGCCAAATTCTTACAAAACATGATTAACATCCAACGATTGTTTAAACTAACTAATACTAGTGTTTTTACCCGTAGGTTACAATGATTTACATAAATTACATATAAGCTACAAAATCTTATCTAAATAATGAATAAATATAATTGCAGCATACGTACATATGACATACCTGAAGAAACGAGTACAACGAGTATAGTGCTTACTATTAGAGAGAATATCTCTTTGTATTTATTGTATTTGACTAGTCCTAATGTATATTTGACTAGTCTCTTTGTTTCCATATTATTTGCATTTAGTTCCTGTAATCTCTCTCAATTAGGTCCGTATATCACTCCTTGTAAAGTGTATTTATACTACCTTGATTCTCAATGAAAGGCATTCAGTTTTACCAAATAACATGGTATCAGAGCCATCCATGCTCTGAAACCCTACCCGCAGCTTTTTCCATTCCCTTTATTTCTGGATTTCGATCCTTTTCCCTGGGTTTCGACCCTGCTCATTTTCTGCCGGCCACTTCCATTCATACCCTGCTATCATGGGCGACACAAACAACCCTTCCAACCCCAAACCATCCAACCCATTGCACCCTGTTTACACTGTTACGAACATTCAGAAAAAGGTCCGTGTACTGGACGGTACTAAGGTAACATATTCTGCGTGGGTGAAGCTGTTTCAACTCCATGCACGCGGATATGAAGTCTTAGACCACATCACATCCGAACCCCCTGCTAAAGACGATCCAGCCCATACTCAATGGATGAAAATAGATGCCATTGTCTTGCAATGGATCTATAGCACCTTGTCCGATGAGTTTCTCCTTCGGGTTCTCGAGCCTGAATCAACTGCCCTTCAAGCTTGGAACCGGGTCAGAGATCTGTTTCACAACAACCGAGGGCCTCGGTGTGCTGCCCTTCAAGCCCGGTTCGTCAATATGCGGCTCAGTTCTATGCCGTCTTTGGAGGCGTATTGTCAAGCCCTTCGTGATCTTGCTGCCCAACTTGATGACGTTGGCAGCCCGGTGAATGAACAGACTTTGGTCTTGCAACTGGTTAGGGGTTTACCACGGGAGTATGATACCATAGCCTCTATCATCAACCGTGAACTCCCCTCTTGGAATGAAGCATGTGAAATGCTTCGTGGAGATCAAGAAAGACAGGCGGCTCGTGATGATTCTGCTCCTACGCCTGAAGCTCATGCTGCTGTGAATCACAACCCTAGACGGGACATGTCTGGGCCACCCCGTGATAACCCAAATCCTCGCCGTGACAACTCCGGTACAGGCCACTTTGGTCAGAATCGGAGGAATCCACGCAGAGACAACCAAACCCACCCTGGAAACCAAACCCTTACCTATGGTCAGCCCAACCAGAACAGAGTCGGCTCTGGCTCTGGTTCTCATGGGTCAACCAGCCGTAACCCCTCTCGCAACACCTGGAACCCCACTGCCTACCACCCTATGCAGCCCCCATACTGGTCCCATCCTTTCTGGTCTGCACCGCCTCCTCCCTGCCCCTACCCTACTCAACCCGGTTGGGTCTCCCCATGGCCCGCCCCTTCACAGCAACCCCCACAGCAGGCCCCTTCTGACCAGACAACACCTCAGGCACACATCACTGATGTCAACCCGCTGGAACCTACTGAGCTTGCTGAGGCGTTTAATACCATGGCCATAGCACCCGAAGCACCTACCTGGTACATGGATACTGGTGCCTCTGATCACCTCACTCGGGACTCAGGTATGATTTCTCACTTGTGTAATACCTCTATTAAAAATGTGTTAGTTGGAAATGGTCATCGGTTACCAGTTGTTGGATCGGGCAATACATCCTTTCCCTCCACCTCTAAACCACTCCAACTTAAACACATTCTTCACACACCCAATATTATAAAGAACCTAATTTCAGTCAGAAAATTTACTCGTGATAATTGGGTGTCGGTTGATTTTGACCCTTTTGGTTTTTCTGTGAAGGATTATCCGAGTGGGACGATCCTGAGTCGCCACGACAGTACCAGTAACCTCTACCCGCTCACTGATCTCCAACCCCGTGATGCATCTGCTTTTGTTTCCACCAGTTCTCAAGGCTCCTGGCACAACCGTCTTGGACATCCTGGTTCACATGTCCTAGATTTTTTGCATTCTAATAAGTTTATTTCATGTAATAAGCCGAGCCGTACTTTATTTTGTGACTCATGTCAACTTGCTAAGCATAAACGTTTGCCTTTTAATTTATCTAAATCTTGCACTGTGTGTCCTTTTGATATTGTCCATTGTGATTTATGGACATCTCCCATACCTAGCAAGCATGGCTATAAATATTATTTGGTTGTGATTGATGACTACACACATTTTACATGGGTCTTTCCTTTAAAATTTAAATCTGAAACATACACTAAATTCACTCAATTTCACAAATACATCTCCACCCAATTTCATCATCTAATTAAAACCTTTCAGTGTGACATGGGTGGCGAGTTTGACAACAACCATTTTAAAAACTTTGCTTCCACTCATGGCCTACAATTCCGTTTTTCTTGTCCACATACTTCCCAACAAAATGGCACCGCAGAATGCATGATTCGTCGCCTTAACGAACTCATGCTCTCTCTTCTCACCCATGCTTCACTTCCACCCCAATATTGGGTTGAAGCTCTACACACCTCGGTTTACCTACATAACATCCTACCATGCAAACCCATCGGTTTTCGAACCCCCACCTCAGCCCTTTACCTGAAAAACCCTGATTATGAACACCTTCGCGTGTTCGGTTGTGCCTGCTACCCCAACCTTTCTGACACACGCCCTCACAAACTTGCCCCTAGATCGTCACCTTGTGTTTTTCTCGGATACCCACCCGATCATCGGGGGTACCGGTGCCTCGACCTATCTACCGGCAAAGTCACCATATCCCGTCACGTCACCTTTAACGAGCATGACTTCCCCTTTTCAAAAACCTTTAAACCCCAACCTACATCTTACTCCTTCCTTGATTCCGAACCATCACCTATTGTCTTTGACCAAACCTTTACTTCAGACCAGACCACTAGCACACCTCCCATCCCACTAAACCAAACAACCAACTCGGATATCCCACCTCCACCGCCCCCTCCACCACAACCTCCAAACCGCCCACCTCCCACCTTTACCTACTCTCGCAGACCACCACGGCCTAATACCCAATCATCAACCTTGCCCCAACAACACCCCACTCCAACCACACCATCATCCTCGGCCCACCAAGAACAAACCCCCCCCCCACCTTTCACACGGCCCAACAACATTCCAACCAACCCACACAAACCTGTCAACAGTCACATACCCAACCGTCTACCTCCACCCACCCCATGGTGACTCGGTCTCGTGACAGGACATCCAAACCTAAGGTACCATTCAACCTAAATGTTGAAACAATTTCCCCTTTACCTAAATCACACATTGATGCCCAGTCCGATCCACATTGGTCCGATGCTATGAACAGCGAATACACTGCTTTGATAGAGAATGACACATGGGAACTTGTGCCTCGGCCTCCCGATGCTCATATCATACGGTGTATGTGGCTATTTCGCCATAAGTTTTTAGCTAATGGCACATTAGAACGTTATATGGCCCGACTTGTTGTTAACGGTAAATCCCAAAAGGTTGGTATTGATTGTGATGAAACGTTCAGCCCCGTTGTCAAACCAACTACTATACGCACGGTCTTAAGTTTGGCGGTGTCACGGGCTTGGCCTATACATCAGTTGGACGTTAAAAATGCGTTCTTACACGGGGATCTAAATGAAACTGCCTATATGTTTCAACCACATGAGTTTGTTGATAGCCAAAATCCTAAACATGTGTGCAGATTAAAGAAGTCCTTATATGGACTCAAACAGGCACCTCGGGCGTGGTACCAACGGTTTGCCTCATACATTATCCGGTGTGGCTTTCGTACATCCACATCCGACAGCTCCTTGTTTATTTACAAACAAGGCAATGACACGGCATACCTTTTGTTATATGTAGACGATATTATACTTACTGCATCTAACACTCGTCTGCTACAACATTTTATTAATGCCATGTCCAGGGAATTTTCTATGACTGATCTTGGCAGGTTACATCATTTTTTGGGCATTGAAGTTCAACATCAGAATGGAGGACTCTTTCTTTCACAACGCTCCTACATTCAAGATATCTTAAGTCGTGCCAAAATGGAAAATTGCAAACCCTGTCACACACCAACCGACACTCACTCTAAACTGAGTGCTTCTCATGGTGACCCTTTACCAGACGGTACTCTGTACCGGAGTCTTGCAGGTGCCTTACAATACCTTACCTTTACCCGCCCAAATATTTCATATGCTGTGCAGCAGATTTGTCTCTTCATGCATGCTCCAAGGGAACCCCACTTTACGTTCCTCAAGCGGATATTACGATATCTAAAAGGAACCGCTGATCATGGTTTACACATATCCCCATCCAGGACGAATCAGCTAACCGCATATTCAGATGCCGACTGGGGAGGGTGCCCCGACACTCGGCGTTCCACTTCGGGATACTGTGTATTTCTTGGAGATAACTTAATATCTTGGTCCTCCAAACGCCAACCTACTATCTCACGGTCTAGCGCTGAAGCCGAATACAAAGCCGTTGCTAACACCACTGCTGAACTATCTTGGATCCGAAATTTGCTTCTTGAGTTACATCTTCCGGTTACACAAGCTTCCATTATTTACTGTGATAACATTTCGGCGATGTACTTGTCTCAAAACCCGGTTCAGCATCAGCGTACAAAGCATGTAGAAATTGATATTCATTTCGTACGCGAGAAAGTTCGCCTTGGAGCCGTTCGAGTTCTTCATGTCCCCACCGAATATCAATATGCAGATATCTTCACCAAAGGTCTTCCGCGTGTACTCTTTGTTCGGTTCAAGTCCAGTCTGTGCATTCGGCCGGCTACTGCTTCGACTGCGGGGGCCTATTAGAGAGAATATCTCTTTGTATTTATTGTATTTGACTAGTCCTAATGTATATTTGACTAGTCTCTTTGTTTCCATATTATTTGCATTTAGTTCCTGTAATCTCTCTCAATTAGGTCTGTATATCACTCCTTGTAAAGTGTATTTATACTACCTTGATTCTCAATGAAAGGCATTCAGTTTTACCAAATAACACTTACCTCACAGGAGGCATGTGCGGTGATGACTCGTGTTTGCTGCAGGATATAACTCTTTGCTCCACACCTTGGCTGGATCCAAACCTGTAAACAATAAACTGTGGGCCGTGTGAAAGGAGGCGACCGCCTAGAGTTACTAGAACTCGTGATAGCAGACACAAAAAAGGTGGTTGGCCTAGTATATTGTTGGTATAGATGCGGAGAGATCGATCCTGAATGAAGGAGGTGTGAGCTCCTTTATATAGGAAATACACGGGCTAGTTTCCATTGACCCATAACCACGATGATGGGCTTGGGCCTCGGTTATGGGCTTGCCTCACTTTCGACCCATATAAAGCAAACTGGATATAAAAAATGCAAGAGAGAAAGAGGTACCACCCTGCCATTGATCCACATGGCGCATCGTGAGTGGCTGTAGGGGCTTCCTTTTCTTCCTACGTCAGGGTGTGTCAGGAGGCGTCAGGATGTGTCAGGCGGCGCCAGTATGTGTCAGTTTGCTCCTTTTGGAAGGTTATATGAGGTGACGCCTGACAAAAAAGGAGTTCATTTTCAGCAAGTGGGGAGAAGGGGAACTGCACCTTCCCTGCTGGCACTTAGACTTGCCGCACCCACACTGACACGCGTCAGACAGCAAGTGGGGAGAAGGGGAACTGCACCTTCCCTGCTGGCACTTAGACTTGGCGCACCCACACTGACACGCGTCAGACTGTGGTTGGTCCGCGGCAAACCACTGTTGAGTTGGACGATGGATCTTGTGGAAAGGCATTGTTGATTCTTTTCGCGGAGGTCTTGTGAGTCAACCACGTTGTGGGGTAGTGTCCGTCTCCGAGCTAGGAATTAGGTCCCTATCCCTTCAATACCCAAAAAGCAATACAATGAATGAATAATGACATAAATACTCATATATATATATACACACACACACAAAAAAAAACTATATACACATAAAAATTATATGAATACAAACATGATAAACAATATAAACAAAAAAAAAATCAATAAACAAAGAATTTAACTGTCCAAAACTCAAAATTAACAATTAGTTCGAATCCGAACAAATAAATTAAATCAATCAAATAAAGAATCAATCAAATTTATTCACAAACCGAATCCAATAAACAATCAATCTAATTTATCAACACCCAAATTAACAAATAATCAATCAAACAATTCTATTAGCTAATAAATGAACAAATAAAGAATCAACACAGTATAAACACGTATTCACAAGCATGTACATCGGTAAAAGATTGACTCGGTTCGTTCTTAATGCTCGTTGCGTTAACTACATAACATATGTAACAAAGGCGCGAGATCAACATTCTCAGTTTTAGACAATTAGTATCCCTTTCGGAAATCCTAAATGACAACTGTTCTGAAGTAACATGATAAACACATGTTAACCACCTAAAATTGTTCATTAGCGAGCTATTAATATGATCTCATGCGAATCTTCTAAAGATAAGTTAGTCATCCGTTAAGAGCTTTCTAACCTCACTAATCATGGAAAGTAATACCGAACACACAATACAACCACCAAGACCAGCATAAAGTAGAGCATATCACAAAATATTCCATTTCAAAGACTTTGAACACAAATCTACTAAGATCGCCATTTTAACCAAAATAACTAACAAAGATGATCAACCGTGTAAAAGATCTGTAACAACACCATTAAGCCGATAAACCCTTTTACGTATAGATAAGCATTCCTGATCATTATTCGCCTAACTTTTACTAAACCAATACCCGTGTCTAGTTTATGGTGTAAACACATTAACAAGTTAACTAGTTTACTAGTGAGCGATTAACCGAACGGTTTTTCAACATTTATTTGACAAACCAAAACACTAATCATCAAAGTTACACGAACATTCTCACGAATCCAACAACAACGAAACATGTTTGCAATATGATCATCAAGATTAAAACATGAAAAATGCCATATTCATACAAAACATGATTAACATACAACGGGTGTTTAAACTAACTAATACTAGTGTTTTCCCCGTAGGTTACAATGATTAACATAAACTTTACATATAAGCTACAAAATCTGATTAGAATCAAACCATACAAAAGCTTAAATGTGATGAATTAGATGATGATAATAGGTTTGGATTGACTTCCGAGCTTGATATGATCCGTCTGCAGCAGCTCAGCAGGTCCAGAAATCGTGCGAATCCCATGAAAAAGACCCAATATTGATCACTAGTTGGCCTGCCTTGTTTTATAGAAATTTCAAATTCGCACGGTCGTGCACTTTAATTATGATTGTGACGTAATTAGCCGTAGGCCAGGAAAGTGGGTTAAGTGGAAGATTTGACCAGATAAAGGTGCACGGCGGTGCACTTGGTCCGCACGACCGTGCAGTGCCGAGTGTTACCGAGAACAAAAGCTGCATTCTGGTCGTACTGACTGTGCTTCCGAGACTTTTGGACCCGCACGACCGTGCATTTTGGTCGCACGGTCGTGCTGATCAAGGATTGCAGAGAAAAGGCTTGCACGCTCTCGTGCACTGGCAGTGCTTCCAAGGCAATTCGACCCGCACGTCGTGCACTTTGGTTGCACGACCGTGCAACAACTGCAGGTTGAGCAGAATGTGTAGAAAATGTCCATTTTGTCCAGAATTCCATCTTTTTCTTCAACTCTATCATCGGTACGCCGTTTAGTACCTGCAAAAACAGAAGTACAAGATTAAGTACCAAAACTACAAATTTACAGTCGAAAACGCATCAAACGGTAGGGGTGAGCAAACGGACCAACCCGGACCGAACCGGGTATTACCCGAACCAACCCGGGACCGAGAAACCTAGTAAAACAACAACCGAAGTCTGGACCTGTGTAATAAGGTCGGGTTTCGGTTTTTCAGGCTCCGGGTACACCGGGTATGAGGATAGAACCGAAACCGAGAACCAAGTCAAAGCACACATTGGTTGAATTAAAACAAATCTGCAGAGATACCGTCCGACAATTCTATACCAAAGCTTTACGATGAGTACGACCAGATCTAAGCCAACAGATGGATCTGAAATGCATGTACTTCTGGTCGGAAACCAAAACGACGGTGGGGTATGTATTATGGTCTTAACCGCTTGGTGAAGAAGAAGAGGATAATGCTGTATCACTATCAAATGAAGGTAGGTTATGAATAATTTTATTAAACAAAACAAATACTCCGTATCACTTGAGGTTAAAAATACAAAAGATATTTGTTATTATTAGTTTTTTTTATTGGGAAACAAAGTTAGTCTACCTTCTGACACAACTCTCTTATATGAATCATTTCCAAGAAAGTAATAATACTATCAAGTTTAACACCCGTTAACTTTTTTATTTTATTTATTAATGAATTCCTTTTTTTTATTCCCTTCATATTCTCATTTCTCTAATCTCTTATTCTTTCATTTAGTTCATAGTTCATGGTTTCATTTCCTGCTAATATGTTATTCTTTCATTTTACTTCATCAAGAAGATTTCTATGTTCGTATTATTTTTACGACAAAAGAAGCCATTATGATAGCAAAGAGGTGTAACCTCCTTTAAAAGTTTTTCTCTATTGTTAATCATCATCATTGAAGCTACTACCAGTACTACTTTGATCTTGCTTATATGGCCGTTGCTATTATCTCAAAATTTCTTCATGTTTATATAGGTCGGGCCGGTTTCGGTTTTGTCGGGTACTTTCCGACCCGACCCGAGGACCGACCCGAAACCGAATTTGGGATAATGTACGGACCGAATGACGACCTATCTACATGGCATTGGTCCGGTTCCGGGTAATTTTCGGTCCGGTTCTCGGTTTTTTTCGGGTCGACTTGAATTCTGCTCACCCCTATCAAACGGGAGTAAAATTGGGGGCTTAAACATGTATATTTTAACATATATGAAGATCCTATCAAACATCCCCTAAGTTTTTTTTTCTGACTTTATAGTAGCGAACGCTAGATTAAGTTGTTAGACATAACATATAATTCTTATTTCCATATTATATCTATTATATCCTAAGTATATGTTACATATTAGTATATCCTAAGTTTAGTCAAGGGTCATGTCTAGTTTGTTAATGAACCGACACGTCGGTTATAAGGGTCAAGGGGACACACCCCTTCATATGTATAAATACCCTAACACTTGTGTCATTTTGAATATAAGTATTGATTTCTAGTTTTATATTCTCTCTCACTCTTTCCCTCATTTCCGATCCTGCGAACCCATCATTTGGCATCAGAGCGCAAGTTCATCGTTTGTTCCATTTGATTACAGAATCATAAAGAAGAAGACGATCACAAGTCCGATCCCCTGTTTTCATCCGAAACAGAGAATTGACTCAGAAGTGATTATACGTTGGAACAACCATTCATAGGCCATATCAGGATCAAGAGAAGATCAATACACAAAGTTATAACCGTTCGAAGATAAAGAAAACAGAACCGGACAATTTTCCGGCGAAACTTTGTCTTCTCCGGCGAGTCACCGGAATCACAGAACAAACATTTTTATCACTCCAAACGGTTATATCTATCCCTGCCTATTAGTTTATCATAATCGAATACACAAAACTTAAATCCAAATCAGAAAATTAGAAATTTTTTTCCAGACTCTGTTTTGTTCGAAGAATCTGTTTTCCCGCCAAATTTTTTATAAACAAAAACAAGTTTTTTTGTCACGTTGAAACTTATATCCGAACATCCCTGATACAAAACATATTCGCTTTTACAAAACTTTTGTCAAAACCATCAAAGTTTATTAAGGATTTGAAGTTTTTTTTTCCCGGGTTCGAACAAGAAAGAACCGGATTTTTTTTTGAAAATCTTTTCGTATTCGATTATTAGAACGAGTCAGTGGGACTTGTTAGAAGGATCCGACATCATTAGAAAGTTTAATCGGATCATACAGACAAAATAGAAGTGTTGTTTGTTCGGGCAGTGGGTTTACAAAGAAGAAAGAAAATTGTTTGACTTTTGAAAGTCAAACATATAAAAGAAAATAATATTATATTTGAGGGATTATTATATAGTAAGTTGTAATCAGTGAAAGTTCGGGTTTCTGTTCACTGATCCGTAGACAACTTTTGAAGTCAGAAAATTAGTAAAACAAAGTGAGTTTGTTTATTTTAGAAGGGTGTTTATAGATTGAGTGTTAATAGAAGAACACTAATCAAATTATTGGAGGATTAAGTCAAAAGAATTGACTTTAGAAAATTAGTTGGAGGAACATCATTGATACACAAGAATATTATAACGAAATTCTTGATACTTTGTTAAGGCGCCTACGAAATATCAAAGACCTTTGTTACCAAATAATATTTTAGTATATCAATTTAAGTTTGACGATTTGTTGAACAAAGTTCCTAAAGAAGCGTGGGTAGTCCATATTAGATTTGGACAATAGGGAAGAAAAAGACTAAAAGTCCGCAGAAAACTCCCACTAAACCCACAATGTCGACACCGAAAGAGACAGTCACGAAGGAGACTCTCACTTTCAGCCTCCAAACACCGATGTTGACATCTACAAATTACACGATTTGGGCTGTTCGTGTAAAGGCAATATTGAGTGCCAACGGCCTTTGGGAAGTAGTGGAACCCACAGAAGGCACGTCGACAGTAGATGCAAAGAAGGATAGGACAGCGATTGCCTATCTCTTCCAGGCAATTCCAGAAGATATGGTGATGCAAGTGGCGTCACATAATACAGCGAAAGAAATTTGGGATGCATTAAAGACAAGATTTATTGGAATTGACCGAGTCCAGAAAGCAAGACTTCAATCATTACGCACAGAATTTGAAATGATAACAATGAGAGAGACAGAGACCATAGACCAGTTTGCTGGTAGATTAAGTGCGATTAATACAAAGTCAAAAACCCTAGGAACGAAAATTGAAGAGTCAGTCTTGGTACGAAAATTGCTGGACTCCGTACCAGAAAGGTTCCTACAGATTATTGCGTCCATAGAGCAGTACTCAGATATAGATTCCATGACGTTAGATGAAGCGCTTGGAAGACTTAAAGCTTACGAAGAACGTCTCAAGTCAAGAGATGAAAAGAAATATGGACCCGCTAGTCAAGAAAAGCTGTTATTTACAAGGCAAGATAGAAGGCCTTTCAGCAACAACAACAAGAACTACAATCAGAATCGAGGTAGACAGAACTTTAGGAAGTTCAATAAGAGTCAAAGATATGAGAAGAAGAACTTTGACAGAAATGGCCATCAAGATCACAAAGGTGATAGAAATCCCACTAAGAATCGTCATGACGACAGTAGTTACAAGCCCAGAAAAGATGGCAGCAGTATAAGATGTTACAACTGCAATGAATTAGGACATATAGCTCCCAGATGTCCTAAACCTCGAAATAAGCAAGAAGAATCTCACCTAGTAATGGAAGAAGAGGATCCCACATTACTTATGACAGTTGGTGAAGAAAGAAGTATAGTTCTTGAAGAAAAGAAGATAATACCAGAACGCTATCGCAATGAAGAAGATGTAAACGAAGTATGGTATTTAGACAATGGTGCAAGCAATCATATGACAGGAAGACGCTCCTATTTCACAGAGTTAGACGAAAAGATAGCAGGAAGCGTAAAATTTGGAGATGGATCGTGTGTTAACATCAAAGGTAAAGGCTCAATAGTATTGGAATGTAACAATGGAGAACAAAGATTAGTCACAGAAGTATACTACATTCCAACACTCAAAAGCAACATCTTAAGCCTCGGGCAAGTCACAGAATCAAGTTGCAAAGTAATTATGGAGAACGAACATTTATGGACTTACGACGCCCACAATAACCTATTGATGAAAGTCCCAAAAGCAAAGAATAGACTCTACAAGGTAAAGCTCAGAATAACTAGTCCAATTTGCTTACAAGCTAAAATAGATACACCTGCATGGTTATGGCATGCACGTATGGGACATGTGAATTTTGATTCACTTAGACAATTAAGCACAAAAGGAATGGCACATGGGCTGCCAAAGATCCAACACCCATCTCAAGTATGTGATGCATGTATTACGGGAAAGCAAAGCAGACTCCCATTTCCTTCTCAAGCAAGTTTTAGAGCTACAAGACCTCTAGAACTCATACAGGCAGACCTATGTGGACCGATTACACCCACATCATTAGCAGGCAACAACTATTTCTTCCTGATAGTTGACGATTATTCAAGATTTATGTGGATCTACATGCTTAAGTCAAAAGATCAAGTTTATGAAAATTTCAAGAAGTTTCTAAGTGAAGCTCAGACAGAGACAAGTCACAAGCTCAAAAGACTAAGAACGGATCGTGGAGGAGAGTTTACTTCTAAAGCTCTTACCACATATTGTGAGGATAAAGGAATCCTTAGACAACTAACAGCACCATACACACCTCAGCAGAATGGTGTAGTAGAAAGAAAGAACCGTTCAATAATGAGTATGACCAGAAGCATGTTAAAGGCTATGAACGTACCACAGAACTTATGGGCAGAAGCAACAAGACAAGCTATTTATATCCAGAATCGGTTACCTACCAAAGCACTCAAGGGTATGACACCCTACGAAACAGTAAAAGGCAAAGCACCCAATATCAGACACATTAGAGTATTTGGATGCATAGCATACACTAAGGTAACAACGCCCTACTTAAAGAAGTTAGAAGATAGAAGTAAGAAAATGGTACATCTAGGAAACGAAAATGGTTCCAAAGCCTATAGATTATATGATCCCATAGAAGAAAAGATACACATTAGCAGAGATGTCCAATTCATAGAAAACGAACCATGGGATTGGAACAACAATTATTTGAAAGAAGGAAGCAATGACGAACCATCTTGGACAAGATTCGAAGTTTATGGAGATCACGAAAGTGAAGCTGTATAAGAGCAAAGTAATGAGGACAATGAAGACAGTGAAAGTGATAACGAATTCTTTAGTAGTCCTATCACAGCTACACGAACTCCAATAACAGTTCAAGAAACGCCGACAAGTGATCCAGTAGCTGAATCAAACACTCAAGAGTTAGAAGACTCACCAGGCTCCCAACATAGACCAGTACGAGCCCTTAGATCACTCAATGACATCTACGCAGCCACACAGCCTCTTAGACCAGAAGAATATGAACATCTGTACTTAGCTTACGATGAAGAACCTGCAAATTACAAAGAAGCAGCAGATTACCCACAATGGATAGAAGCAATGCAAAGCGAAATAGACTCTATAGAGAAGAACAACACTTGGACACTGACTACACTCCCCTCAAGTCAGAAACCAATAGGTCTAAAATGGGTATTTAAGGTCAAGAGAGACGCAAGTGGACAGATCACCAAACATAAGGCCAGATTAGTAGCAAAAGGATACGTACAACAAGAAGGTATAGACTACAATGAAGTATTTGCACCCGTTGCAAGAATGGAAACAATCAGGCTACTATTAGCATTGGCAGCACAGAAAGGATGGCAAGTACATCACTTAGATGTAAAATCAGCATTCTTACATGGTGAATTAAAGGAAGATGTCTACGTTTCACAACCAGATGGATTCATAAAGAAAGGAAAAGAAAATCTAGTCTACAAGCTAAAGAAAGCTCTATATGGTTTAAAGCAAGCACCAAGAGCATGGAACATAAGGCTGAACAACATCCTAAAGGAAATTGGATTTAAAAGATGTCCACAAGAGCAAGCAGTATATAAGAGAACTTCAAAGGAGTCAACAATAATTATAGGAGTTTATGTCGATGACATAATAGTGACAGGAAGTTCAATCAAGGACATATCAAGCTTCAAGAAAGAAATGCAAGGCAAGTTTGAAATGAGTGATTTAGGACCACTCACTTACTATCTAGGGATAGAAGTACGCCAAACACAAGGAAAGATACAATTGAAGCAATCAGCCTACGCGAAGAAAGTTATCAAAGAAGCCAGACTAGAAGACTGCAATCCAACAAAATATGCAATGGAATCAGGTCTAAAGCTCACTAAAGAAGATGAAAGTGAACCAGTCAACGAAACAGAATATAGAAAGCTAATTGGAAGCTTAAGGTATCTCACACATACCAGACCAGATATCACCTACGCAGTTGGATACATTAGTAGATTCATGGAGAAACCAAAGACAACTCACATGAAAGCAGTCAAACACCTGATAAGATACATCAAAGGCACGTTGAATTATGGAATTCAATACAGCAGAAGCAAAGAAGCAGAAATCACTGGATACAGCGACAGCAGTTATGGAGATCAAGACGACGGAAAAGGAACAACAGGAACAATATTTTGCTACAAAGATTCACCTATCACATGGACAAGTCAGAAACAAAGTACAGTAGCACTATCATCATGCGAAGCAGAATTTATGGCAGCTACATCAGCAGCATGTCAAGCAATATGGCTACAAGGAGTACTCAGCGAACTCACAGGTGAACAACCAAAGAAGATCACACTACTAGTGGACAACAAGTCAGCAATACAACTTATGAAGAATCCAGTATTTCATGGAAGATCAAAGCACATCAACATAAGGTATCACTTTATCAGAGAATGCATAGAGAACGAGCAGATACAAGTTGATCACATCAGTGGAGAGATGCAGAAAGCGGATATACTCACCAAGGCACTACCAAGAATAAAATTTCTCGAGATGCGACGTCTCATAGGAGTTGAAGACCTTGGGGAAATCAAGAATTAAGGGGGAGAATGTTAGACATAACATATAATTCTTATTTCCATATTATATCTATTATATCCTAAGTATATGTTACATATTAGTATATCCTAAGTTTAGTCAAGGGTCATGTCTAGTTTGTTAATGAACCGACACGTCGGTTATAAGGGTCAAGGGGACACACCCCTTCATATGTATAAATACCCTAACACTTGTGTCATTTTGAATATAAGTATTGATTTCTAGTTTTATATTCTCTCTCACTCTTTCCCTCATTTCCGATCCTGCGAACCCATCATAAGTGTATTACTTTCAATGTTTTTAGGTTTGTTCTTTTAGAATAAGTAGTAATACTAACCTGTGTGTGGGAGTTAATTATGATGTTCAACTCTTAGTTTCCTAACTCATTTTAGTTTATTAGACTAACTTTTAAATTCCTTTAACTCATTTTAGTTTATACAACATCATGTATATACTTAAACGTGGTGGTCGGTATGTGCAGGTTCTGATTCTTCTATCATCTTTGTTATAGCGAGGGCACCAAAACTGTTTGAGTTCACCCACCGGAATACTTGCTTCTCGTCCAATTGTTATATAATATTATATGTAATAAAAAGTTAAGGCAGCGTGTATCCTCTTTATACCAACAACAAAAATCACACACATGAAGGAAAACTATGGTCGCTTGTAACTAATGACAATGTGGGACGTGTAAGTTTGAGAGCTCCTCTTTGAGGTATGTGTTACTGAACTAGAGACTTTGACTCTACCGTGCATCGTTACCATCAAACTTTCCACGAGCGTGACAACCGTCACAGCACCATGATGGGGTGATTCAGGCGGTGTTTCACGCACACCAAGGCAGTCACGGTTGCCTCACTACGCCAGCCTTATAAGTTAAAACACAAATAAAAAATATGTTAATAGTTTTTACTGTCCTAACCCAGTTTCACTTTTAATAAGCTTAGAAAGTATTAATCATCAACAGAATAAGCTTCCATAAAAGATTATTCAAGAACAGAAAGCTACCAATGAATAAGGTCATAAGCATCAGATATTAACACCACAAACGCAACATCACAAGAAAAAAATATATAATCGTTTGTGACGTTTAATAATCCTCAACTCGAGTAGCATCACGAGGCGTCTCGTAAGCGTCTCGCGGTCGTGATTTCTTCACGCCTGCGGTGAACCACACTTTATCGGACCGGTAATTCTCCACAACCACACTTGTTACTTTCACCCAAACCAACACTTTCGTCTTCATTCCATCGATAACTGTGAACTTTCCCCTTGACACGATCCCTTTGACCCGAGTAGCGTACCTTACGACCGATTGGTCCTTGAAGCACACCTCACAAGGATAGGGTAAATGGACCACGAGCTTCAGCTTTGACTCATCAAACTCGTAGCACGTAATGTTTTGTGGGAATAATCCCGGAGGAAGGTTGTATTCTCTAAGGAAATCAGGCAACGGTTTCAACGGCTTGCCTGTGAAGAAATAGCAGTTATCATACAACAATACTATGTAAGAATGGCTAACAAAACGGGTCAAACAGGTGGTTTGGTAACGGGTCAATATATTGTTTGACCCGCTAAAGAAATTTGTCCAAGCAGGCACCAGGCAGGTTGGGTAACAGATCAAAGCAACTATCTTTTAACCATAAAGGATATGTCCTTTTTTGTAAATAAATATTTCATTAAATGTGATTACAACTATATTGTTATAGTAAGTTGTCATTCATAAATAAAACTATTTAAGAGATTTTATGCATTATAACAGGCTTTGGGCGGTTTAACTAACACATGACTTACATACAGGCAGGATAAAAATGTAATCCAATACCTTTTAGCTTGTCAAATACCCATTTCGCCTTCTTTTCCACAGTATTTGAGAATGTCTGCAAACATGAAAGCAAATTTTAACAATCTAAAAGGGTTTAATTAAAATCGAAAAATGTATATTCCTAAATGTATTGGCACATCACTGCTATTCATAAACTTCTGGTAACTCAAATAAGGTAACGGTCTACGACTAACGGTTTCCAATGGTCACATCACTCCAAGTCAGAAAAAAGGTCAACATGGTCAAAGTACTTGAAACCTCGGCTGCCATATCATACCGTCGTGTTAACACCAGTTCTAATTACCTTAATTCCTTAAATCAAAAGTTCTGAAATTATGATGGTTTCTTAGGGCCAAAAAGGGTTGGCCCTAAGAACTTTAATCAACCTATTCCTACTAACCCCCCACGTGTTTCACCGGATTTTGTTATTTCCTATACCACACATCACCCACAAATTCAAAGAGAGAATGGAAAACGTAACGACAATGAATTGAGCTCGACTGTTGACCCCTAACGTTAGAGAAAAATAAAAAACATACAGCCTAGATTACACAATAATAGCAAAACTACTACATTACAATTTACATTCCTTAATACAATAAGATCAACCGAAATTCAATGAACTTAGCTACCATTTATATCTATAAGTCTCTTAATTGGGATTTGGGAATCTGAATTCAACAGAAAAAAGACAGATTCATCAAGAACATATGCTCTCAATTTCATAATAAAGTACTAACATTAACATAAACAAAATCCACCAAAGACCGATTAAAACGGTGATAGTAAGTAGTAACATTCCGACATCAAGCTCATAATCAATTTCACCTAAGTTTCTACCAAATCCATACCGACATCAAGCTCGAAAACAGATCTAATCAACCAAATTCAACTAACAAAAGCTATCTGGATTTAACTCATTACATACCCAATTATATATTTGGAAATTATCTACTTTAAATTCACCAAAAAAGACACACCCATTTTTTCAAGAACCACATATGCTCTCAGTTACATAACAACAAAGTAATCAGATCCTACATTACCAACATCAACATTTACAAAATCCACCCATTAAAACAACAATAATAACCTAAATTACATAACAAAAATTACAGATCCTAGATTGCAATTGATACAACAAACAAACCCAAATAAAACCCATAACCAATTTCATCAAAAGTTTCAAACTTTATCCAAACCCATATCAAAATAAAGCTCAAAAATACATCTTTAACCAAAACCAACCAAAATCCATATGGGTTTTAAGTAATCTATTAGATACATACCGAAAGATCTTGAGAAATGTTGGAGATCTCTTCTTTGGCCTTCTTTGAAACCCAAAAGCTTCCTGCTTTAATGCTTCCAACCTTTATCAATGCTTTCTCCATCTTCTTTTACTCTGTTTCTTTGATTGGAATTTAAATGTATGAAAGAAATGAGTGAAAGATTTCTTTCACAGAACGAAAGAGATCTTCCTCACTCTTTTTGTGTGGTTTATGATTATTATTATTATTATTATTGTTGTTGTTTCTTGAACAACTTATTATTGGAGGATTTTACTTGTCTTTTTTTTAAAGTGGTGATAGTAAGTTATTGCTAATGTATAAGTTGTGATGAGTGATGTACAAGTTGTTAAAGTAGGATGTATCTGGGTTTAGTAATTATTGTTTTGGTAAAAGGAATTGCCAGGTAACCTATTGTTGTTATTATGCGGCGGGATTATTGTTATAAATTCTTTCACTTCCCTTTCTAGGCTATATTTTCATTATTGGTCCTTGAACTTTGTATTTGGTCGTTTTTGGTCCCTTACGATATAGGATCTTAAAATAACACAAGTCAGTAATGAAATGATATAATTGAATATCGATTTAATCTTATGTTAAGACAGATATTATGTTCTGAGGTCAAACATCGACTCATTTATCTTGTCCTAAAGATGGGTTACTAAAAAAAAGTAGTCCCTTGCCCACACTACCACGAAAATAAGTCAGTCGAATTATGTCACTACTACATGAGCTTTAGATTGGTTTGTCTAGTCCACAATCTTTATGGTGCGAAAATCTTGATACTTTTAGAGAGTGATCTTCATTCTTTGTAATATATGGTTATTGCTTAGACTCTCCGAGTTCTTTATGTTCCTACTACACTTCAGATTCTTAACTTATTGACCAAAGGTCTATCTACCACCCGATTATCTTCTCTTTAATCCAAGTTTCACGTTCAGAGTCATGTTTAGCTTGCGGAGGCATGTTAGCTGATTATCATCATCGGCTAATCATTATTAGACATTATCTTATTATAGTTATAATCTTATAATAGTTTATCTAATATTGTTATTATTCAAATGTTTAGATAGACATATTAGGTTTATGATTATCTATATTCAGATTTCTATTTATCATAAGTGAAAAACAAAAGTATTATAAAGAGTGATAACTAAGCAAAAATCACATAAATAGGGACATCAATGTTGCAGCCTCTTTAAGTTTCTACCTACTAGCAATTGACCCTTCACTTGTTTTTTAAGACATAGTTATGTAACTTTAATCTAAAAAGAAAAACTAGCTAAAAACCAAATACGTCCAAATGTATCAAGTATAAATAATTTGTAAGACAGTTATGTTTGATTAAACTCAAAACAATTACATCTTTACCGTTTTATTATGTCGTTTGTAGTCTTATTATTGTTAATTAAAGGAGGTGACAACTAAATTCGGCCTGAAATACAGATCTGATAATCACATAACAAGTTGTTTTGTAATTAAAAAAAAGTTATTGCAACACCATCATGCTCAAATTAAAGAGAATAAAATGCTTTTTTTATGTATTTAAAAAAATATTAATGCATGAAGAACTTAAAGTCATTAAAAATCATCAGGGCAGTTTCAAAGTCAGTTATATGCATAGTTGCAAAAGTCGTCCGAGTTGACCGATTACTCGCCGAGTAATTGCTACAGGGTGGGCCACCGAGTATAGCCGAGTTGACCGAATATTCTGAGTAATCCCCGCATAGGCCGATTCGACCCCCGAGTACTCGCCCGACTAGGCCGAGTACTCGCAACTCCCCAGTCGGCCGAGTTGGTAGCGCCTAGCGAGTTCTGCAACCATGGTTATATGTATGTTATACAAAGGTTGTATTACAGACAACCTTTGTATAATGAGGCCATTTTAAATGAACATTTCCTGTATCGTAAACTACATGAGTACTAATACCGCAACAAACTGAATTGTGTTCAAAATAATATATTTTTTGTGTCGTAAATTATAGGTACCGTCCTGATAAGAAACCAGTCAAACAACTACCGACCAACCAATGACTATACCGTAATTAGTATTATCCGAACCAGCGTCAGTAACTCGTTTTTGTAGTTTTCGATCTATATAAGATATTTTGTTTACTTTCCCTATAATGTTCATAAAATTTCAAATATATAGAATTTAATTTTGTTATCCTAACTCAACCCATTTTTACTAGGAGTGTCAATCGTGTCGGGTTGGCGGGTTTACGAGTTGGTGAGTTGAAATGTACAACCTGAACTCGACCCATATTATTATTTGTGTCAAAGATTTCAACCCTAACATGACCCACATAATTTCAGGTCAACCCCACGACCCGTTTAATCCGTATTTTTAAATGAGTCGTACATGTTGACGAGTTATAAGCAGGTTGTTTGGTTGCAAGCGGGTTATAGATAACGTGATTAATGTTGAATAAGGGTGACAAGTTAATAATATGATGTGCCAAAACTGACACTATTATAACTAACCATGTAAACAGAAATGGAAAAAACAAAAATATAATAGATTTTTTTTTCTAGATACTTAAGTGGGTTAACGGGTCAACCCGTTTTTTATACGTGTCAACCCGAACCCGACCTGTTTTAATACGGATCAACTCGAACCCAACCCGTTTTTTAAACGGGTCGTGCTAGTTGACCCAAACCTGTATTTTTTTCGTGTGGGGTTCGGGTTGGGTTTTGAGTCGTGTGAAGAATTGACGCCCCTAATTTTTACTCTCTCCAACCCAACCAATACTTCTTTGTTTCGAAGCCTGGTTTTCCATTGTATGAGAACCTTAACCTAACCCTTTTGTAAATACTCTCTTTGAATTTTTAAGACTCCACTATGATACGTGATGATTGGTTATGGTGGTCGATGGTGGTGATATGGTGCTAGACCGGTGGTGTGATGGTGGTGATCGATCGGAGAAGATAAAGAAAGCTCAGAGAGAGAGAGAGAGAGCACAAAAGAAGCGGTAAACTGATTGATGCTTTCATTGACAGTTAATATTGTTATTTAACTAGCTCTAACCGACCTAACTGTCGATTTACACAACTAGTCCTCTAACTATCTATCTAATATCCTATCCGTACAACTATGACCTTTATACACAATAGGTCCCTCTTCTTTTCAACATATACAATACCCCTTCCTTTAAAGAATTTTTCCCCAAAATTCAAAAAACAAACTCTGCAAATATAACTTGCATCTCAACCTTGTCTTCCCAAGATGCCTCATTCACTGGCAAATTCTTCCATTTAATCAAAACCTCGACTCCCAAACAGTTCCTCTATTTCATAAGGTGGCTGCTAATCACTGATTCTGGGTAGGACGTAAATATTGGTTGGGAAGAAATTGGAATTACAGTGGAGATAGGACCTTTGGCTAGCTTCCATGAAAGGTGGGATGAACAAGACAGTCACTTGGAAGATCCAATCGGTAGCCAAGCTTGCCAATCTTTTCCAAAATCAGAAATGGGCCAAAGTACTTAGGACTAAGCTTGTTCTATCGAGCATCCCTCAAAGTGTTTTGGCGAAAAGGATGCAGTTTTAGGTGCACAAAGTTACCTACTTTAAATTCTTTTTCTGTTCTTTTTGTGTCCACTGCTTGTTTCATTCAATTTTGTGCTCTGTGTAAAAAGTGTTTAAGCTCATTGATAATCTTCTCTCTTTCATAACACAATTGATCCAGAGCTTCAATTGAACAATCTTTAGCAATGTAGGGAACAAATAATGGGGGTGGGTAGCCATATAAAGGCTGGAAAGGTGTCATGTTGAGGGATGAGTGAAAATTTGTATTATACTACCATTCATTTAGAGATAACTATTTCAGCCAATTGGTATTATTGCCCAAGGTCATGCATCTTAAATAGGTCTCAATGCACTTATTGCCCACCTCAGTTTGACCATCAGATTAAGGATGGTAAGCTGTGGACATTGCTAGATTAATGCCCTGCATTCTGGTGAACTCTTTCCAAAATGCACTAAGAAATATTGGATCTCTATCACTGATTGAGGCCACCCATGTAATTTGAATATATTTTCTAAGAAAAGATGAGCCACTGTCTCAGCTGAATAGGGATGACCCAGGGGAATAAAGTGTCCATATTTTGTAAATCTGTCAATGACCACCAAAATTGTGTTTTTCCCTTGAACCATAGGAAAAAAACCCCAATAGAGTCCATTGAAATGTCAGAAAAAACATACTTAGGAATAGGAAGAGGTTATAGAAGGCCATGATAAGCAACATTTTGATGCTTAACCCTTTGACAGGTGTCACATTGCCTAATGAATTGTCTGACTTGTTTGTTCATTCCCTTCCATTTAAATAGATTTTGAATTCTCTATGATGTTGCTTGTACCCCATAGTGACCCCCCATTGGAGAGTTATGACATGGGCCTATGATTTCTAGTTGTAAAGGTTATAAATTTCCCACCACTGTTTTATCCCCCTTGGTTAAGAGAACCCCATTCCACTGATAATTAGACACTGGGTTCCCTTGTTGCAGTTGCAATAACTTTTTTTGCAAGTGACCATCAGTCTGCTAAATCTCTAAATTTATCCAGTAAAGTAGTATCTAGCTGAGAAATAGCAACAACACACAAAGTAGGTCCTTGCAGCCTGGATAATGCATCTACCACCTTGTTTTCAACCCCTTTTTATACACTATTTCATAATCAAAGCTCATCAACTTAGACAACTAAGCATGTTGAAGGGGTGTAGTCGGCTTCTGTTCCATTAAGTGTTTCAAACTTTTATGGTTTGTTTTGATGATGAAGTGTTTTGAAATTACAAGTGCTACCAATGTTTAACTACCAACATTATAGCCAACAATTCTTTCTCATACACAAAGAAAGATGGTTGCCTTGATGAGAGGGCCCTGTTAATAAAAGCTAGTGGATGGACCTCTTTCATCAACATTTTGAAAAGTGTAACACCCCGGTTCCTAGGCTCAAAATGTTTCGCAATTAAAAGTAAAATGACGAAGAACTAAATAATAATAATAAATATAAAAATGTGAGACCGAAACTGAAAGTATTCTTATAATTCTTTAGACGAAATAAAAACTAATACGCATTACGAGACCAGACCGACACCTGATAACGAACCCACCCGAACCCTTTGATTAGTCATTAGGGAGGACACTTGTCCTCCCCATACTGTGACAACACAATATCAAACCATGGATGGTTTTCTAAAAAAACCATTAGATAACCACCACTATAAAAACCCTCATACAACGAAGAGCTCTCATTTTTGTCTGATACAACACACAGACACACTTTGCAATAAGAGAGATAACCATCCCTATTTCTTAATTATTATTACTGATTGGTACAACGATTGGAGTATTAGCAAAGAATGGTGGTTGCAGTAGTGGTTGTACAGCAGCAGTGGTTGTTGGTGTACGACGGTAGAAGTAGAGTAAGGCGATGGAGTCTGCGGCGGTGGTTCCTGTTTAGAGGAGGGGTATGATCTTCTAGTGGTGGTTCGGTGTTGTTCAAGCGACAATAACGAGACCATGTTCCGGTTAGTGTTAATGCATCTTGTAGGAGGACATAACTGTGAACATTGGTCAATATTGGTCAAGTCAGATGTGTAAATAATGTATAATTGTTAATGTGAATTATTTAGATAAGTATTCTTCTTCTATAAATAATAAAGTAGATTCGGTGAGACATGTGAGACGAGCCCACTGGACTTGAACCGACAAATGAGACTAAATGAATACTAGATATGTATAAACTATACGAAACCATACTGAGATATTAACTTGGATCTATAAAAAGGATATGGTATTAATTGATGATCGGGATTCAGAATCACAAGTAGGAGACAAAAGACAATGGACTATAGGCAATGATTTAGAAGACTTGATGTATAACTTGGTTCTTATTTGTATTGGGACATGAGACATTTAGTATGGAGAGTAAGATATGAATATTAGTAAAGACATATTTCTTAAATGAAATAATAATATTAAAACACTTGGTAGTATATGAATTGCATAGTGATGATGATGACTCGGACATAGGAACATATGAACAATACATATGATCTTGGGATTATAGAAACATTTAAGTGGGATTAGCGAGCATTTTGGACAAGAACTCGACCAACTTGACCTTATATATATAGCGTTGATTGGATCATAAGACGGATGTATAAAACATGGGACATAGGCAAATGTGACACCCGGCAAACTCCGATAACTAACTTTTTGAAAACTTAGTAAGTCTACCTTAGCGAGTCGCGCATACGTTACACATAACAGGGTCAGTCGAGTCGAGTCGTACATCATTGGGGTTTTAACACACGCAAGTCTCGAGTCCCGGGAATTGGTGAACGAGTGTGAACGTGTTTATTTTCATGTATTATGTGTTTATAATCATTATATGACTTGTCGGTATGTGAAAAACATGTTAACATATGTTAAAACGGGGTTTAACGCGCAAAATACCAAGGACCAGCTCCTGCAGGCGATTAGGGAGGCCTAATCGCCTACAGGAGGGCGATTAGGGCTTCATATAGGGCGATTGGGACTTCATATGGGGCGATTAGGGCTAATCGCCTGATAGTGAAGGCGATTAGCAGCCCTAATCGCCTGATAAGGCTGCACAATCGCCTATACTGCACCTGACGACTAGAAACGCCTATAAATACCACCCTTGACCTCTAAAACACCATTTGTGCAACCCTAGCCGTCTCATAACCTATCTCAACCCACAAGCACCCTCTGGAACTCATTTTTACATCAAAACAACCATTTCCAAGCTTAGTCCATCATTTTCTCTTAAATCCAAGGTGTGTTCTTCAAACCCAAACCTTTAAATGATTATATTTCGTTCCCTAAAAGTCCAGACCTGACTTATAAATGTTTTTGTCTTTGAAAATCCATTTAAAACCGTTTTTAAACAAACCCAAACCTTTATGTGTGTTATATGTGTTATTTGTGTTTAAAGGTAGGATTTTTAGGATTGAAACATGATTGTTTTTGTGATATTAAGGTGTTTATGGCTGTTACAAGTTAGTATGATGATGTTCTAGGAGTTTGAATGGTTTTGGTTGTGTATTGTTGATGTTTGATGTTTTGACCCATTTGAATGATTTTGAAAGATTAAGGATGCTATGAGGTGTGTTGTTGATTGTGTGATGTTAGGGTTTGCTTTAGGATGATGCTAGAGCAGTAGGATACTATCGGACAACGTGGTTATGTGTTGAAATCTGGATATTTGCTATTTAGGGCAAGTTCTTGCATGTTGATGTGATGTTTACATGATAAGTTACTATTTTGGGAAAACACTCGCATTCGGGACTGTTAGAATGATGAAAACTTAGGGGTTTTGCTTGAAATATGTTGTTAATGTGTTAGGATTGAAATTGGGTGTTTACGCATGCTTCGGATCTGATCTGGAGGGTTAAACGCGCGAAATTGCATTGTACAGCTGCAGCAGGCGATTAGCCTCACAATCGCCTGCTGCTATAGGCGATTAGGCCCCCTTAAGGGGCGATTAGCATCCCAATCGCATGATGTTATAGGCGATTAGCATGCTAATTGCCTGTTGACCATCCCCAATCACATGTTGACTTTTCCTAATTGCATGCTAAGTTCCTAATCGCGTGTACTGCTGTTATAAGTGTATTTTGACATTCCGAAACCCGACTTGACACCTAGGAACATGATAGGAACCCCGTGACATGCCTAGTAACATAGTAACACGTGTTTGGACTTGTTTGTGCGTTATTTGACCTATGTGTTAGAATAGTTGAACTTTAACACATGTTAAGTACTAAGTTGCATGATTTGTGTATGTTTGAGTATGAGATGAACACGTGGAATGTCGGGTCACCAATGGGATGTCGAGTCTTGTCTTACGTTGTCTGGTTATCGGTCAAACACGCTTTTCGGACACATAATGGTCATGGACTGGACTTAGGGACTAATGAACCCGACGGGTTATTAGTCTAACTTGACACATATCTTATGATAGGTCGCCAATAGTTGGGGCTATCATATCTTACGAACGGTTTACTCATATCACATAGACGGTTTACTCATAAACGGAATACGCAACCTAAGGTGAGTTCACGGCCCCACATTTTACGGTTTTTGCTTTCGGGGGAGAAACATGCTTAAAACTCTTTTATGACTTATGGCTCGGTTTCATCTTAAACTCTTTTATGACTTATGGCTCGGTTTCATCTTAAACTCTTTTATGACTTATGGTTCGGTTTCATCTTAAACTCTTTTATGACTTATGACTCTTTTTCACATTATACTATGGCTTACTTATTGTACTATACGGTTCATCAAAAAGTCCCTTAGAAACCACTAACATGGGAATATGGCGGTGAAATATGGATAGCGCTATTGGGAACTGACAAACCCCACTCGACGGTTGGACCGGGCGGGTGCATATTGTCTCTAATAAAACAAGGTCTACCGGTGATGACGATAGCCCATAGGAAACTAAGGGTCACTACACGGCTTAGTCAGCAATGGTTTCACCCGTATGAGTATCTTATTCTGCGCCTAGCTAGCGTTCACACAAGCATAGTAGTAACTGTGATGGTAACGGTTTTCGAAGGATCACTTTAAACGTTTAAATAAAACCTGTGAACTCACCAGCATTATATGTTGACTCTTTTAGCATGTTTTCTCAGGTCGCTAAGGTAGCAGCTGTCAGATAGGCGCACGGGGTCGCACTGGAGTCGTCTCGCGTCTAGGGTCTCAGTTGCATGTTTTGAAGTTGTTAACTTTTGAACTTATGTTTTATTTCTGCATGACTTTTGTAAACTCTGAATGCTTCCGCACTGTCGAATGTTGGTTTTAAATTTTATGCATGGTTTTTGTTTACATATTTTTACATTTAGACGTCGTTTATTGTGACCGTTGACTTGGATCCTGGTGTGTCACACGTCTCGCGGTAGAACTCCGCGTGTGGAAATTTGAGGGTGTGACAGCAAACCTTTTAACAAATAAGGTATTAAATGGGCTAATGGACATATGATATAATCACTAAGAAGCCATCGGCTAGCGACATTGGATAAATATTGGTATGAGTTGTGAACAATGACTAATATAAGGACAATGGTACTACACACCCTATGACTTAAACACACAAACTAATGACCACATATTGTTTAGCTTAAACCACTCGTAGACATTAAATGGATACTAAAAATACAAACCAACAATTATAATGAGTTGACATTAACGATTGAAGGCCCTGGCTTGTTCACACGTGTAACCGAAATGTATGGTTACGCGCACTAATATGTTCAAATACAGTAGGAACTTGCATATGAACCATGGGTAGACTCTCAACTTGGAATAGTATATAACTGAACAATAATGCGATATGGCACAACATGTGAGTTCCGTGTACCATTCCCTTTTTTGTGTTTTAAACTGTTTTGGGGTGAGCATATGCTTGTGTGTCTAAACTGTGTGATGTGACAAGATACTAGCTGACGGATAACACTGACACTCATTAACTCATAGGTGAGCCACTTAATATATGGGTAGTACTACTTGGGGAATCCCCCACGCAAGGTGAACTCGGGACTTAGGGACCCGGGAAACCCTCCACTAAGGTTTTAGACCATTGCGACATATATTTTGCCAGGGTCTATAATGGCAGTAGATAGATTCCGTGATAGGGTTGAGGTGTCGCTTGTACATCACCATATGTTAAACTGTGTAAACATGGAAACTAGTTTTTGAAATAATAAGCTTGTTTTGGATCCACTTAACTACTTACACAGACTCACTAGCATAATTGCTGACCCAAACTCTTTTTTTACGCATGTGTTCAGGTACTGCAAATTGATGGATGACAACCGCGAGGTATATGCTTGCTAGTAGCGGATTAGAAATTATCTGGTTAGAAGATTCGGGCTATATGTTTTGTGGTTTAGAGCATCTAGAGATAAACAGGATAGAGATTGGATCGACTAGTGGATTACTCTCCTCAACTGCTTCGACGACCGACGCGATTCGTCCCTGCATAGCCTTGAACTATTTATGTAAGTTTTGTAATTATATTTTGGATTAGAATTTGTATTAAAACATTAAATATTAGTCATCGTTGCTTCCGTTGTGCAAGTTTGGTAACAATCTATTATTTTGTCCAACCCCTCCTAGTCGGGTTGTGACAAAAGGTCTGGTAAAGCTAGAACAGGTGGAGCACATAATGCTTCTTTGAGTTTGAAAAGGGCATTTGTTGCTTCATCAGTCCACTTAAAATTGTCTTTCCTTAAGAGGTTAGTGAGTGGTTTAGCTAGAATACCATAGGATTTAAAGAATCTCCTATAATATCCTGACATCCCTAAGAAGCCTCTTAATTGTTTGATGGTTCTAGGAATGGGCCATTTTTTGATTGCTTCAATTTTCTTAGGGTCTGTAGCAACTCCTTTCCCATAAATGATATGTCCCAAATATTCCACAGAATCTCCCCCAAAAGAGCACTTTCACATCTCAGCATACAACTGATTCCATTTTAGAACTTCTAAAACCTCTTTCAAATGAACCAAGTTTTGCTCAAATGTCTTGATATAAACCAAGATGTCATCATAGAAAACTAGGATTAATTTTCTTAGTAAGGGTTTGAAAGTATGGTTCATGAGTGATTGAAATGTAGCTAAGTCATTAGTTAGGCCAAAGGGTATTACCAAGAACTCAAAGTTACCTTCATGTGTCCTAAAGGCAGTCTTATGAATGTCATTTGGGGCCATTTTGATTTATGGTAACCAGACCTCAAATCTAACTTTGAAAATACAATGGCCCCTCCCAACTCATCCAACAGATCCTTTATCAATAGAATAAGGAAACTGTTTTTGATAGTTGCATCATTTAGCCTTCTATAATCAATACACATGCGCCAAGACTTATCCTTCTTTTTAACGAAAACAATAGGTGCAGCAAAAGGACTAGAACTGCCCCTAATCACCCATGTATCAAGCAACACTTTGGTCATTTTGTCTAAAATATCTTTTTCAGCTACTTGATACCTGTAAGGTTTCTGGTTAATAGCAATAAATTCATCCTTGAGATTGATCTTATGGTCATAAGCCTTGTGGGGAGGTAGGCTAGTAGGTGTTTTGAACACTTCCTCATAAACTTTCAACAATGAGCTCAAAGGGGTGTTACTTACAGTGTTGGAGATAACTAATGAATGTTGGGATTGTGAAGTGTCATCCAACTGCAGGTTGTAAACATGACCCTGCACAATCTGACCCTTAGCACTTAATAACTGATTCATGACCTCCATTGAACATAAGGTAAGTTTATTGCTATTGCTGCAATTCAATTGATAAGTTTTATTGCCCACCTCGAATTGCGTGGTCAAATATTTGAAATTCCATGAAATATCCCCCAAAGGCAAAAGCCATTGTATCCCCAAAACCATATCATATGTGGCAAAAGATATTACTAACACCACAATCCTTGCATTTGCCACTCAAAATTTCTACGTATTTTCTTGCATATCAAGGGAACCCCATTTGCTACACCCACCTTCATAGGATTTATATCCTCTAAATGACAATTCAACATATGAGCCAACTTCTCATCTAAAAAGTTATGAGTAGAACCCTAAGTCTGTCAATATGTGTAATGTTTTTGTACCAATGTTGCCTACAACTTACATTGTTGAGAATGAGGGAACTCATGTGAGAGCATGAATTGAAATGAGAGGATCATTAGTTGTAATGTCAATCAAGGTGTCATCATTTTGAGGAATAGGTTCATCATCCTCAACATCTTCAATTTCTAAAACATACAATTGCTTATTTAGGCATTTGTGGGTGGATGTAAACTTTCTGGGCACTAGAAACATTCTCCTCTCAATCTTTTCTCATTCATTTCCTTAATTAGTAGGATAGGTTTATTTTTGTTAGTGCAGATTCTTTGGTTAATAAATGGTGATGGTAGCAAAGGTAAGTGAGTAGTGTTTACAGGAGGTTTGAGAGTGGAGGTGTTTGATGAATTGGATTTATAGGTTGAAATAGGTATAGGGTTTGGGTAATACTTGCTTGTGTGGGTTGAAAATAATTTGGTTTTTGTCAGTAATGTCTTATTGGCTATGTCTTGTTTCCTAGAAAACTTGTAGGCTTCTTTCATGCTTTTAGGCTCAAACAACTCACAAGACCTGCCAGTTCAGGTTTTAGCCCATTAAGAATATACTAATAGGATACTCCTCGCAGATGTTAACCCTTAATAGGTTTTCATCAAATTTCTCACAGAATTCCTCCAATTCACCAGTTTGGATTGTAGAAGAAAGAACACCCATAGCATCATTACATGGGGTTGTAGAAAATCTTTTAGTGATATTACAAGAGTATTCAGACCATGGCACTTATACTATTGGTCTGGTCAATTGCTTGACAAATGAGGAGTGCCGCTTCATAACTTTACCTTCAAGGTTAACGGTTGCGTACCTAAGCTTAACATTTTCTAGAGTTTCATCAACATCAAAGAAGTGCTCGCACTTACAGATCCAATCTTCAACCTTAGTGCCATTAAATGTAGGAAATTCTATCTTTCCCAATTTGTATAGCCTTTCAGTTCTTGCACTGTGATTATTATTGCTCAATTCTTGATTGATTCCCACTTGACAAGATGTTTAACCATTCATATGTGACTAATTGTTGGCAATTTTATCCAACAACTTATGAATGTCATTGAAATTCTTCTCAGCTTTTTCAACAAATGCATCAAACTTCAGTAATGAAGTTGCATGATCTTAAATTGTTTTTTTTCTAATTCAGATTGATTTTTGGTTGTTGTCATAGTTTGATTGTATTGTGAATTATTATTATTATTATGATGATGATACTGAATTGATTATTGGGTATAGGTTCCTGTACAAAGTACATTTTTCGTACAAAGTGTGAGAAGTCTATATAGTCATTGTGTTTTAAAGTTTGGCTATAATGTTTTTTTATTCCTTTTGCATTGATTTATATAGAAAAGCACCAAACGTTACAATTTAAAACACAATCAAATGTATTCTAGACATTAAATTTAAAACACACTGATTACTTTCTTCGTAGGGTGTTTTAGATTGCATATCGAGAATATATTAATTAGTGTTTTAAATTGTTAATTTTTGTGTTTTTCTATATACTACTATGCCAAAAGAACATAAAACATTATGCCTAAAATTTAAAACACAATGCCTATATACACTTCTCACACTTTGTACGAAAATTTCACTTTGTACAGGAACCCCACCCTTGATTATTATATGTGATACAATTATTATTTTTAAAATTGCAAAAATGGATCACAGGAATTGAATGAAATAAAGATGACGAATTAAATGGATTGATCACAATTGATCAAACCGACGGATTGAAAGGAAACAGAGTAGGAAACAAAGAGATGGACAAATTGATTGGAAGAAGATGGTGTTAGCCGGAATACAGAGCTACGATGGGGATCGAAGAGCTCTGATACCAATTTGATACGTGACGATTGGTTATGATGGTTGGTGGTGGAGATATGGTGGTAGAACGGTGGTGTGATGGTGGTGATCGATCGGGGAAGATAAAAAAATCTCACAGAGAGAGAGAGAGAGAGAGTGTGTGTTGGGTTAATATGAGACCACAGTTACCAGGTTTAATCATGTTTAGTTGTGTGTTAGAGTTGGAGGGTTGGTTATATAATTATAGCATAGTTGTAGTAGTGAAACCCTAGTCTGCGAACTTAATGGACGGGCACTGCGCACTTAATGTTAAGTGCGCAGTCCATCAGGTTCTCCTATAAATAGAACCTCATTTGTGCAGATAGGGTTAGGGTTTTTGGTTATCTTTTGAGAGCACAAGTAAAAGGTGCGAACTTGTATGATAATATCCATGGTTGTTCACTGCTGAATCATTAATGGAATCATGTGTTTATGTTTCTTGTGTGTCGGTTCTTATAATCTTCATCTAGTTCTTTACTTGTCTTGATTAATCAACTAAAACACCTAACAAATAGGTGTGTCTAGTTGATAACAATCTTGTGCACACTTAAGATCTAGTAATTTTGGGACTACAATTTGGTATCAGAGCCTCTGTGCTCGAGATTGTATCTATCTAAAGATATCAAAACCCTCCTTGTTAGTTTTTGCTATCAAGTTTTTCAAAAAATTTAGTGTTTATCAAACTTTGAATATTTTCATTAGTTTTGCCTTAAAATCTGGTGAACAAGTGTTTCCAAGGTGTTTAAAAGGTATTATTTTCAGTAGAAACATCATTCTAGAACTTCAGATCAATTGAATATCTCTTGGATATGTTTCTGATATAATTTAAAGGCATTACAGCCGTAGTTGCGTACTTAATGTGCGAACTTAGCTCATAAATTGAGTACTTGTTTCTTGCTTCTGAGTACTTGTTTCAAGAGTTGAGTACTTAGCTCATAAGTTGCATACTTGACATTTCAAGGTGTGCACTTATTACAACCACAACTGCGCACTTGTCTAAAAGTGTGTGCACTTGTGTCTGTGTGAGCACTTAAATTTACACAAGACTTTACAGCTTTCTCTCTCCTGGCACCACAACTAGGGTTTCTGCATACTTATCTGGAATTTCTAGTTGGTGTGCGAACTTACTGAAAAGGTGTATTTTCTGAGCACTTGGCTAGGGTTACTGCGAACTTAAATCTTAAACGAGAGTTTAAGTGTCTGTGTACTTATACTAGTACGCAGGCTGATCAGTCAAAGACTGAGCACTTGTGCTGCTCTGACTTGGCTGAACTGCGAACTTAAGCCAGGGTGTGTGCTACAGGGACTGCGCACTTACAGGAGAATCAAGAACTTATCATCTTTGTTTCTTACTGTTTCAGGTTTCTAAGGAACTGCGAACTTGATCTTGCTGCGTAGTTAGTAACTGCGAACTTGTGGAACTGCGAACTTGTGGACTGTTTTGATTTTTCAAGGACTTTGGACTATAACTTGCTAATCAACTTAATTAAAACCCTAAAATCAATCTAAAATCAATCTAAAATCATGTCTGGTAACAACTCATTCCAAGTTAACCCCATAACCCAAGCTGAACTTGAAACCGGCACTATAACACGTATTCCCAAGTTGATGGGTGCTGAAGACTATGGCACATGGAAAAACAGAATGAAAGCTTTCTATTTTGTTAACGATCACACCCAATGGAACTCAGTCCAGCTCGGACCTCACATTCCCACAAGAACCACTGATGCAGGAGAAGTGTTCAACACTGATCCCACTACATACACTGATCTCGACAAACAACTGATGCAGCGAGATCACAAAGCCTATGGTCCTCTCACCATGGCTCTGTCAAACGATGTATACAATATGTTTGAAGAGTACGGATCAGCGCATGATCTGTGGTTTGCTCTGAGCGAGTATTATGAAGGAAATGCAGAGATGAGGCAAAACAAACAGGATATGATTCAAAAGGAATACGACATGTTTGGAAGCATCCGTGGTGAGAGTCTGTCTTCACACATTGACAGGTTCATGAATTTGTTGACTAAGATGAAGAAAGCTGGTATTCCTGTAAACAACCGCAATTCCATCAAGAAACTGCTCGATTCTCTCCCAAAGGAGTGGAGTGTCTAATGTATGTTGATCAAAAAGGACTACTTGGATGCTCAGTCTACTTTGGCTGATCTCATAAACACTCTGAAATCATTTGAGATGGACATCACAAAAAGAGAAATGAATCAGACTGTCCCGAAGGTGACTCCCAGCAGTGCTATGAAGAATCTGGCTTTGATGGCCCCAATTGGTGATATGAGTTCAAGTTCGTTGCATTCTTATGTGGATTCTGCAGGGATTGGTAGTTCAAGTTCTGGCAAAGCTCCAATGTATTCTGAAAAGGCGGCAAAGACACTAACTCCACAGGCTGCCAAGCTGGCTGCTGAACATGTGGAACTTTTCAACTCTTTCATGAGCAGTTTTGAAGCTTTAAAGACAGGAGAGATTAAGAATGAGATGATGTCCCCAGAGGATATGTACCAGGTTGACCCAGATGACATGGAAGAGATGGATCTGAAGTGGCAGATGGCAATGATCACTCTACGAGTTAAGCGTTTTCAAGACAGAACCGGTAGAAGAGTGGGAATGGGAAAGGCTGGGTTTGACAAGTCGAAAATCAGATGTTACAACTGCAAGGTCCTCGGGCATTTCAAGTATGAATGCCCCACACTGAACCAAGCTGAAATCAAGCCTGCAAAGAGGTTGGTGGCCATAACCGATGGAAATGAGGGAAACGATAAGGAACCACAAAAGGCTTTGGTTGTTGAAGATTTCGACTGGGGAGAAGAGGCAGCTGCTGCAGAAGTTGAAGTTAACAAAGCCCTGATGGCCACAATCTGCACCAAATCTTCTAATGGTGTAAACTCTGTTGAAGGGTCATCTGCTGAGGTTCTAAAGGGGGAAATGCAGAAGAATGCCAGACTGAAGAGTGTGTTGATTGATGAGAAGGTGAATGATCAGAAAAGGGAGGAGGCGCTGATAGCTGAGAAGACTCCATCAGAGAAGGTCGCTGAAGAGGTGAAAAGTTCTTCTAAGAAAGCTGAGGAAAGAGACATGGTAAATATTCCTCTAGAAATTAAATCTAAACTGTGCTCACCTAGGTGTGCTACAGCTGTCGCATACTGTTTATCACACAACAGACGAGTTTTAAGAGAAATGGATGATATTCGTAAAATCAATTCTGAAATGAAAGAAAATGAGTGGGCATATCAGCGAAAGTTAAATGCAACTCTAGCTGAAATGCAAACTTTAAAAGAATTTGTGCTTAAGAAAGATTTTCTGATAAATGATTTAACCTCAAAACTAGAGAAATCTAGAAATGAGACAACTCGTCTTCAAATTGTTGTGGATAAATGGAATGTGAGCAAACGGGCTCATGCTGATATAATTGATTGTGGAAGACAATCATTCGTAAAGGATGGAATTGGGTATAAGGATAAGAATGGAATCGAAAGATCTCTATTCTTGCCCTTGAGCCAAAGTGAATACATACCCATTCCATCACCTCATCCAAAAAATGACCTTTTTGAAAATAAATGTGATGAATCTGAGTCAAATGCTAACATAAGTAAAAGCGATGTAGATGTGACCCAACAGGCTCAGGTGGAGGATGATGAAAGTTGTGGTGGCCAGACAGTGGGTTTAGGACATCCGGGTGCCAATTACTCAACAGTGAATTGGTTCATCTGGAACAATGAAAATTCAAAAAACAATTCTATTTTGGATGACTGTAAAACTTTAACTAAATCGGATGACTGTAATAGTTTGCCTAGGATGGATGACTGTAATAGTTTAACTAGGTTGGATGACTGTATTTCTAAACTTGATTTAAAAGGGGCTGTGGCTCCCGATGATAGGAAGCCTCCTATCAAACGATCTAATGTTTGTGTTGAAAATGTTATTCCTGTGTGTGTTGATCTTAATGCTGCATTCTCTGATGATAATCATGTGCCCAAACCATCTGTGTTTGTGCCAGAACTTAAGCGTAACAGGTTTGGGAAATTTCTCACTGAGGAAATCCCAGAATTTATCCCCTCATCCACAGATGTATCAGGTTCTGAAGAATCACAAAGTGAAACAGGTACCTCAAGTTCTGAAGAATCACTGAGTGATACAGAGAGCAGCTCCAGCTTAAATAATCTGGACACCAATGAAGAATCAAGTAGCAACAGGGAAGAATCAAGCTCAAGTGAAAGCTCAAGATCAAACAAGATCAAGAAAAGAACATCACAACCATCATCATCCAGATCTTCTCCTAAGATCAAGCCTAAGCATTCAAAATGCTTCAGATGTGGAAAAGAGGGTCACGTGGTCAAAAACTGTCACATAAAACCTAAATCACAAAAAGATGTCAAAACACAAAATTCTTTTTCGGATCAATTAAGAAATCTTCAAGAAACCGTAAAAAGTTTTGTTAAAAATACACAAATTTGGAAGAAACAAGAGTCAATTTTGGGAGAAAACCATGACAGATCAAAAATTAAACAAACTTGGATTCCCAAAGTCACTTAAGTTTCAAGCAGAATCACCACTGTACATAGATTTTCTTTAGTTTAGCTTTGTTTCTCTTTTGTTTTTGACTGTGCAGAATAAATTACAAAAATGGCTGATAGCTCTTATGAGATATCTATGGCATGTCGACAGCGGCGCTTCAAGACACATGACGGGACTGAAAGAACTCCTCAAGAACTATCGGTTCATCGATGGAGAGTTTGTAGCGTTCGCTGGGAATGAAAAGGGTGGAAAGATCGTTGGCATAGGAGATGTAGTCTCTGACGCACCGACACTTGAGGACGTCAACTATGTTCCAGAGCTGTGCTACAATCTATTGAGTGTATCACAAGTCTGTGACAAAGGAATCTCAGTGTTGTTCAACGACATGGAATGCATCTTCCTGAAGCCAGGATTTAAACCACCCACTGACATGATCATGCTAAAAGCCCCCAGACAAAATAACACTTATGTGATAAACATGAGGGATGCCAAGTCTGAACAACCAATGACTTGTCTATTGTCAAAGGCATCTGAGTCAGAGTCACTGTTATGGCACAGGCGATTAGGTCATGTTAACTTTAAAAATATAAACAAACTTTCTAAACTAAATCTAGTCAGAGGTCTTCCTTCTAAGGAATTTCCTTTTTCTGGAAAATGTTTAGCATGTGCTAAAGGTAAACAACATAAGAAATCGCATAAGTCCAAAATAGTGAACTCAATTGACTCTCCTCTTCAATTATTACATATGGATCTCTTTGGTCCGATCAGTATAAAAAGCTTGGGTAAAAAGTCTTACTGTTTGGTGATTACAGATGACTTCTCTCGCTTCACATGGGTGTACTTCTTGGAATTCAAGAGTGAGGCTGCTGAGACCTTGATGCTGTTCGTTCCTCTGATCGAGAATATAATCAAATTGAAAGTAAAGTCAATCAGGAGTGATCATGGAACAGAATTCAAGAACCAAAGTTTTGTGACGTTCTGCAGCGGGAAAGGAATTCATCTCCAATACAGTGCTACAAGGACTCCTCAGCAAAATGGAGTGGCTGAAAGGAAGAATCGTACACTTATTGAAGCTGCCAGAACCATGCTCATTGACTCTAAGTTACCGATCATCTTCTGGGCAGAAGCTGTAAATACCGCCTGTTATGTTCTTAACAGGGTCTTGATTGTCAAGCCTCGTGGGAAAACAGCTTATGAATTGCTTTTCAAAAGAAAACCTCTCATTGATTATTTCAGGCCGTTTGGATGTTCCTGCACTCTTCTGAACAACTTTGAGAATATCATGAAGTTTGATGCTGTTGGAGACGAATGTTTCTTTGTTGGATACTCGTCTAGTCAAAAGGCTTATCGAGTATACAACAAACGTACCAAGATGGTTCTGGAATCCTTTTATGTTGACTGGCAAGAATCCAACTCTACTAATGTTGGAACCGGTCCTGACTGGTTCTTTGATGTGGATGTTGTGTTCAATCACTTTGTCATTCCTGAACAGCAAGCTCATGCAGATCAAGCTCCTGAAAATCAAGCTACGAGTTCATCTCCCTTTGGAAATATTCTCTACTCTTCTGATGACGAAGTTGCACCATTTACCACCCGTTTTTCTCCTCTTGTTGCTGATCCAATTGTTCCTCAGCTCAACAATGGTGATACTACTGCTGAAACCTCTAACATTCCTGAAAGCACGTCAAATGCTGAAGGAACACAATCAAATCAGCAGTCTGTAAATGAACCATCCAGCTCTTCTACACCTGGAGATCATCTTTCGAACCTTCCTCTACAAGTGCAAGAAGAAGAAAATATGGGATTCAAATCTTCTAAGAACCATCCAATTGAAAATGTCATTGGACCAATCAGTGAGGGTGTTCTTACAAGAAATCAGACAGACAAGCTCAACACCGCTCTCTCAGCATTCTTATCTCAAACAGTACCTTTCAGCATTGAAGATGCAGTTAGAGATGCAAGCTGGGTAGAGGCCATGCAGGAAGAACTGTTTCAGTTCAGAAAGCTCAAAGTGTGGGAGCTCGTGGATCTGCCTGAAGGAAAATATCCTATTGGGACAAGATGGGTTTTTCGCAACAAAATGGATGAACGCGGCGTGGTAATCAAGAACAAAGCTCGTCTGGTTGTTCAAGGATTTCGTCAATAGGAGGGGATTGATTATGAGGAAGTCTTCGCTCCAGTCGCTCGACTTGAAGCCATACGCATCTTCTTGGCATATGCTTCATATCGAAATTTTAAAGTTTTTCAGATGGACGTGAAGAGCGCTTTCTTATATGGGAAGATCAAAGAAGAAGTCTATGTGTGCCAACCGCCAGGATTCGAAGACCCTCATCATCCAAAAAGATACTACAAGTTGGACAAGGCTCTCTACGGTCTCCACCAAGCTCCTAGAGCTTGGTATGAGACATTGTCTTCATATCTGTTACAAAATGGATACACGAGAGGGAAGATCGACATGACCCTGTTCACCAAAGAAGTCAACAAACATTCTATCCTTGTTCAGATTTATGTTGATGATATTATCTTTGGTTCAACTGACGAAAATTTGTGCAGGGAATTTGAAAGCATTATGAAGTCTCAATTTGAAATGAGCATGATGGGAGAACTATCATTTTTCTTAGGTCTCGAAGTCCAACAGAAAGAAGACGGTATTCTCATCCATCAAGCAAAATACACAAGAGACATTCTGGCAAAGTACAACCTGTCGGATTGCAAACCGTCCAACACTCCTTTTGCAGCTCAAACAACGCTTGTACCAGATCTTGAAGGACCTTCTGTGAACCCGCACACTTATCGTTCTATGATTGGATCCTTGATGTATCTTACAGCCAGCAGACCGGACATCATGTGGGCAGTTGGATGCTGTGCTCGCTTTCAGTCAAATCCAAAGCAATCTCATGAAACTGCAGTGAAAAGAATCTTCCGCTACCTCAAAGGAACACCAAAACTTGGTTTATGGTATCCTAAGAGTGACAATTTTGACCTAATTGCGTACTCTGATAGTGATCATGCAGGTTGCAGGATTGACCGAAAGTCTGTCTCTGGTGGCTGTCAATTTCTGGGAAACAGGCTCGTGTCATGGCAGAGCAAGAAGCAGACCACTGTGTCTATATCTACCGCTCAAGCTGAGTACACAGCCGCATCCAGTTGTTGCTGTCAAGTGTTGTGGATCCAAAATCAGCTGTTGGATTACGGTTTGAATATCATGAGAACCCCTATCTACATTGATAATGATGCTTGTCGTGACATCATGAAGAATCCAATTGATCATTCGAAAACTAAACATATTGAAATTCGGATTCATTCAATTCGCGATGCGCACGACAAGGGATACATACAGGTGTTGCCTATAGATACTGCTGATCAAAAGGCAGATATCTTCACCAAAGCTTTCGACAAAACCCGTTTTCGTCAGTTGGTAACATGGTTAGAGATGATCAACTTTGAATGATTAAAAAAAAAAAAAATTGTAAATAAACTATAGACAAATCTTATGTTTTAAAATAAAATAAAGATTTTTGGGGGAGAAATAAACCGGTAGATCCCTAAAATTGCAAGTTTTAAAAACTTTTTCAAAACAATCAAGAAATGATAGGGACTAATCATATTTGTCAGCGTGTGAATAGGACCCAGAGGACGTTGTGGCTTCAAGCAACGACATGTCGGTAGATTCAGCCTGTAATTGAGTAAACTGCTAAAGATGACAAACTAAAAAGTCTACACGAGGTGCTGGATTCCCACTGTGTTTCAGGTTTGCACAAGCTGAGTCCGGTCATACACAGGTTGAGAGATCAAAAGACACAGAAAATTTTGTGCATAAGCAACCAAAAGACACCTAAGAGTGCAAGCTACCAAAGCGGGGCTATTAAAATCAAAATGAGCAACAAAAGACACGCAATGTTAGTGACGTGCAAACATATAGATAGCTCAAAAAGCAATCAGATGATCATCTTCTCTGCTTATGGGAACATAGACCTGAAGCTCTCATCATCTGATTGACATAATGATCATCTTCTCTGCTTATGGAAACATAGACCTGAAGCTCTCATCATTATATCTCAATAAACCTTGAGGATTGGTAGGCTTACACCTGGCACAAGTGGGGTCCATTAACATGTCGTCAATATTACCAAAACATGATAAAGATCATCACATAAAGTATGTTGAAAGACGAGAGGCATGGATTTAAGTGGACAAACATACCGACAGTTTTTCTTAGGCTACAGCTATCCAACGGAAAGTTGAAATGTGGTCTGGCAGGTATGACTGGTATGATCTTGATGCAAAAGGTGAGAAACGGTTGATCTCTAAACCCAAATCTTTGGTTAAAAGCTTATTCTCTTGCTTTTGGGCTTGCATACTTATTTTCCTCTTTAATGGGCTGCGTACTTGACTTGGGCTTTTGGGCCTGCGCACTTAAAGGTTAAGTACGCGGCCCAAACCATTTTACCTATAAATACTGATGTAATTTTAGGTTTTAACTTTTTTTTAAACTCACAAACCCTAATCTATATCAGCCACCAAACCACCGTCTTCATACCACCATTAGACCACCATGAACCACCACTAACCCACCACTGTTTGATCCATTCTATATACTTTATTGCCTGTTTGTGAAGGTATTTCAAAGATTCTAACAAGATCTTCGTTGTATATACAGGATTCGTGCTTGAGATCTGTGAAATCAGTTGAAGATTTGGGGTTTTTGTGAACTGCGCACTTAAAGTTTTGAATAATCACGTACTTGTTTCATATGACTGCGCACTTGCATCATGTGATTCAAGGATCAAAAACCCTAAATGAATGCGTACCAAATGTGTGGACTTAAAAATCTTAAACGGAAGTTTAAGTGTCTGCGTACTAGACTAGTACGCAGACTTGATAACTTATCCCAAGCCGTTACCATGCCCGAGTAATCTGACTGCGCACTTAAGTTACCCGTATCCTAACATGACCTGATGACTGCGTACCAAGCAACAAGTACTCAGTCAAGGCTGAGTACTTAGATGCAATCAGACTTGGGCTGCGAACTTAAGATTGTGTGAACTTAATGATGGACCAAAATTTTGACCATTGACTTGACTATTCATGACATTTGACCGGACTACGTACCTTGACTCATTCATCCGTAAACCTTAACTGGACTCAAATGACTATTAAAATGAAAAACGAAACATATCATATACACTAGAAAATCTAATCCATAAAATGAATCACACACGTGAAACCAACTTAAAATTAAACCTAGTCTACGTACGTCGTCCGTCAAAGTAAATGAAGATGTCTGTCATTAGTCAATTCAAAATCCAAAGTTCTAACTTACTTTTCGTGCATGTGTCCCACACAGATGGCTCTTGAATGGGATCCAAGAGGAATGCACAACCAACCAATGATTCTTGAGACCGATGATACAAAGTTTCGAGACGTTGTTGCATGGATCAGAAGAAGCAGAATTGGATATGCTGTAGAGCAGAACGTTCAAGTCTACAGCTCGCACATTGAAGATTTCTGGCGATCTGCTAAAGTAGAGGTCGTGGCACGCGTCAAGAGGATTAAAGCCACAGTGAGGAACAAGGCAGTAGTCATTACAGAAGATACAGTACGAAGTGTTCTGAGATTTCAAGATCGGCCAGCAACTGTTAGATCTTTACCAAAAGCTGAAATTCATCAAGAGTTCAAGAATTTTGGCTACAAAGGAGATTTTGACGCAAGGGGTGATATCAAGAAGAGCCAGCTAACCAGAGATTGGAAGCTTATTTGTCACGTATTTCTGATGTCTCTGTGTCACAGAAAAGGGGGCTATAATGCACTCAGTCCTGACTGGGCAACTGCTATGATCAAAGTCTGCAAGAATGAACCATTCAATCTGTCTAGGTTGGTGTTTGACTGTATGGTGAAGAATGCTGAAGCTGAAAAGAAAAAGTGGACGATGTATCCCAGATTCGTTCAGATGATGATTAACTCACAACATGAGGATCTGCCCCTTGGTGATAAATACAATTTCGCCAAAGGTGCACGATTCTTCACTGAGTGCAACACACCTGACTGGGAACCCCTGCTTGAAAGTATGTATGCTGCCCAACGGTATCCTGTCATAATGAAACTATACAATGAGATCAAGAGAAGAAAACAAGCTGCTGTTAGATCTCGACAACCAACTACAACCGAACCCGAATCTTCTGAACCTGCTCCATCTGAACCTGCTACTACAGTACCTCAGCATACTGCAGAAGAAGTTGCCCGAGAAAGAACTGTTGGAAAAAGGGCGGCATCTGATCCTGTTCCTCAAAGGCCAACTAAAAGAAACAGGCCTACTGGTTTATTGCAGCAAGGGAGAGAATCATTGACTCCTGAGGAACTTGAGATGGCTGAAGCTGCCAGACAGAATGCTGAACTAGCAAAGGCAGAGAGAAGAAGAAGGAGAGAACAGTTGCCTGAGTCTGAAAGGCCACGGGTTATGACAGAAGAGGATCAGGAAAACGAAGAGATACTGGAATCCATGTTTGGTGTGGAGAGTCAACCTGGGCCTTCCACTGACAGGCCAGGGCCCTCCACTGCCAGGCCTGGACCATCCACTGAAAGACCTCCCATTCCCAAGCCTCCAGTGAAGAAACAGCCTGTACCATCCTCATCTGTTCCTGGTGCACCACGTCGAAAACCAGTGCATCAAGAATTATATGAGACACTGTCCAAGGAAGTGGGAAAGAATGCAGCAAAGGAAATTTGCATGTTGAAGAATCAGATCTACAATAATCAGGAATTGAGGAAGAAGCTGAAGAAATTGAAGCACAAAAACAGAAGTCTTGAAAAGGTGGTTAAGGATCAGCGTTATCTGATCAAGTTTCAGACAGAGGTCCAAATGAAGATGTTTGATATGCTTCAAGATCTAAAGAATCAGGGTACAGATGCTCCAAGAATGACGTTTGATGAAGCGTTTGATTTTGGGAAATTCATAGAAGAGGAGAAAGAGAAGGAAAGAAAAGAGGAAGAAAGTGATGTTGACGAGATCAGTGAGGACGAGATGCCGGAGACGTTTGTAGAAATGGGTGCGGGAGAAAACACAGTTTATGAGATGGATGATGGGTACAGATTGGATCCTGAGAGATCAAGCTGGTTTCCAAGAAGACCAATCACCATTCCTGCTTTGCACCAGAACATCCACCACACTCGTGCATCTCACCAAGAAAGAGTTGTTTGTTGGGGCTATGATGGGTTTAAAAGACTATTCTTTGTGAAACGAAGAGGAGGTGTGATTCAGTACTTCAAGGGCAGACCGAACCTGAAGACTCTCCCAAGATGGGATATTAGGGAGATGTGCAGAACACCTTTCATCAACCACTCTCAAGACTCCACAGCTGACATGGTTTCTGTGTTTATAGAAGACGAGTGTGCGCGTGACTTCAAGAACTGGAAACCACAGAAGCCGAGGCGAAGAATGTCCGAGAAGAGAATAGATCCAGCCACCGGACGGGGAATGATAACCTACGTGATAGACCCTCCCCAGGTTGTCACTAGGGTTCCCATCCGTCCAGAGCTTCCTGTGATTTTGTCAGAGTTCAAGAAGTGGTTTTATGACAGTCGAACTGGTGAAGCTGTGATCAAGCTAAAAGATGATTCAGAGGCGTTGAGAATAGTTGACCCAGTAGATGTGTTTGCTTTGAATCCCTCAGATTTAACTACCCTTTTTGCGAACCAGATCAACGTGGGTGCTGGTAACGTGCTGTTTGAAGAGGCGATTCTGTTCAGAAGGGTTGTGGAAAGAGCTTTGAAGCGAAAGCAAGAATTGATCGACTTAGTGGCCAGGATCAATGCAGCTGACAAAGCTAAAGATGACAGAGTCAAAGCTGCTGCTGCTGCCGCTGCTGCTGCGAAGATATCAGAAGCTGAAGTTATTCCAGAGGTACAAACACAGCCTTCTGCAGCAACAGCTGATCCTGAGATTGAGCCTACTCAAGCCCCTCCAGTCTCTCCAAGTTCAGCCCCAGAAACTCAGCAAGATCAAGCAACTGTAGATCTAGCTGAGTTATTCATCCAGGAGCCACACACTGAAGAACCACACACTGAAGAACCTCACACTGAAGAAGCACATACTGAAGAACCACGTATTGAAGAGCCAACTGTTGAAGAAAGCATAGTTCAAGCACTCCCGGCACACCAAGCAAGAGAAGAGGGGGAGTCAAGTGATGTGGAGATGGACTGATTTTGTAGAACTGGTAGCTGTGGTCTAGGGGGAGTATTGTTGGGTTAATATGAGACCACAGTTACCAGGTTTAATCATGTTTAGTTGTGTGTTAGAGTTGGAGGGTTAGTTATGTAATTATAGCATAGTTGTAGTAGTGAAACCCTAGTCTGCGAACTTAATGGACGGGCACTGCGCACTTAATGTTAAGTGCGCAGTCCATCAGGTTCTCCTATAAATAGAACCTCATTTGTGCAGATAGGGTTAGGGTTTTTGGTTATCTTTTGAGAGCACAAGTAAAAGGTGCGAACTTGTATGATAATATCCATGGTTGTTCACTGCTGAATCATTAATGGAATCATGTGTTTATGTTTCTTGTGTGTCGGTTCTTATAATCTTCATCTAGTTCTTTACTTGTCTTGATTAATCAACTAAAACACCTAACAAATAGGTGTGTCTAGTTGATAACAATCTTGTGCACACTTAAGATCTAGTAATTTTGGGACTACAGTGTGTGTGTGTGAGAGAGCACACAAAAGAGGCGGTAAACGGATCGATGCTTTCATTGACAGCTAATACCGTCATTTAGCTAGCTCTAAGCGACCTAACTTTCGATTTGCACTAGTCCTCCAACTATCTATCTATTACAATTATATCCTATCCATACAACTATGACCTTTATACACTATACACTACCAAGAAGTAAACCATTAATGCTATTATTGGCTTCCAATTCAAGGTAATGGTTGGCTGCAACCCCCCTAATATGCGGATCCACACATATTTTTCACGATTGGAAAAAAATTTGGATTGATTGTCTACCACTAAATATTAAAAAAAAACTTTTGTTTAGCTTGGGTTAAGTCAGGTTATAATAGATTTCTTTAGTCACTTAGTTTACATGTAATAGCTTTTTTATTAATCAATCCATCTACGTCACATGTCACATGTCTTGAAATCGTTATATAATTGCTTCAGTTTTAACACGATTAAAAGTATAATAAAATGTTTTGTAAGTGTTAAAATTGAAACAATTTTATAAGGATTTCAAAACATGTGATGTAGATATGATTTGCTTCAGTTTTTACACATGTTTTTACTTGACTTGTATGTCTGGATATGGTTTGCTTTTATGGTTTTGTATTAGATTCTTGCTATATATGTTTTCACCATTTTTCCTACTCGGTGGTTTACAAAGAATATTTTAGTACATTATGTTTTTTATTGGTTTTTGACTGGTTATATGTCTACACATGTTTTTTATTTGGCTTGTATGTCTAGATATGGATTAGGAGTTGGGTGGTCTTACTGGAATTAGTCTCTCTATCCCCGGAGACAGAGGTAAGGGTTGCATACGTCCTATGCTCCCGGACCCTATTTTACTTGGTATGGTTATTGTTGTTGTACGTTGTAGCTAAAAAAACATGTCAAACAAGTTAAAAGCCGTTTAAAATGTAATTGTTACGTGTTACACCTTCTAAGTAAATTTATTTAAATAATAAAGTATTGCTGAAATGATATAAACTTTATAAACATATTTGACCCAATACTTGTTTAAAAGCTATAAATCTTAAAATAAAAAGTGATTTTTAATCTACCCAACCCAAGACTTTAACCCGTCCCTGTCTCACCTGATTTCAATATCATCAATCGATAAAATCAAGTGACTTTTTCCTTTATAGGCATAATTAGACCATGATAGTCCATATAAGATATGCAACATCTTGGATTTGCAAGATCAAGAAGATATGATTAAGATCCTAGTTACCATCCATGAAATTTGTCTTCTATTTTAAAGGTATTAAGTTGAACAGGCCTACTTATGTCTCATAATACCTTCTTTTTTAATATCAACATCACATTTCTATTTATAACATGTCCAATTGTTATGCAATGTAGCTATGCTCCCAAAAATGTTATATATATAATATGCATAATGTACAAAAAGGGTAGACAATTCTGCATGTTGGACCCAAATGTTTAACTGACAAAGATAAATTTCTTTTACGTGTTATATAGTATCTGATACTCGTTTTCCATGTATTATTTACTTACATGATATATGATTCATCACACATTTTCTAAAAAGAGTCTTGATTCTGCTACTGTAAATGGGGACATATGCTTTGGGATAGAGGGTATAAAGTAGCCTAGAACCTATTTTATAAGATGTTGAAATAAATAAAAAAGAAATTTGCATACATTCTTGAATATATTCAATGACTTAAATGAAGGATCTTGGCCTGCCAGATCGATGTCACAAACGTCGTATTGGACAGCTCATAGACTTCGTAGTTCATCATGAATTTGAAGTTGAGGATTCGAGTTTCAGGTGTGAAAAAAGGTGTAGGGTAGTTGGGTATGTGTCCGTGTAAAAAAAACAAAAAGGGAGGTAGTGAGATCGATCTTGTCACTCAACTAAAAAATTACACTCCACCCTGTCTCGCTTACTACTACTAGCAATTTGTCACATTTGGCTTTAAATAGAAGTGTAGAAGATCATAAAATCATCCAAACAGTGTAGGATCTTGAAGATGGGGAGCCCACATAAATTGTTCAAAAAATTCAAAGATGTTTCACTAGAAGAACTCATAGACAAGCTATCAGAATTTGCAAAAGGAAGTGGGGGCAGTATCACAGCCCAAGAAATCTGCTCTTAGAGTCTTAGCTTTAGTAAGTTGGTTCTTCTCATAAACTTGAACTTAGTACGTCACTGAAAAAAATCATGTTGACACAGTATTGAAAAAACACGCGTTGACACACCGTTGAAAAACTAGCACACTGGCGCACCATGACATATTTTGAAACGTACCATTGGTAGTTTCCTTTTAACATGTTCTAAGCAAAAATAATATTTGGCAGAATCCTTCACTGTGTATACACGCACACATGTGTGTGTGCATGCACACATAGGAGGTTCTCCATTACACAACCAAATTTAAAAGCTAGAACTATGAGAAATGTGTTTTATAGTGATTACACCTTTTCTTTTCTAAAGTTAATTCTTTATTGAACTCACCCATATCACATGTATCAATTTTAAATAGTTTTTTTTTATTTTATTATTGTTTTGTCAACTCGTGATTTTCATAATTTTTAGAAATTAATAATGAATGGATCCATGTCATGTAGGGGAAGTAGGATGGTTGTGAGAACTGAGAAATATTCCAATGGAAAGGGGAAGTTGAAAGAGGGTTACCAAACTAGAGTAGTGAAGATAAATAACATTTAGAGGAAGAAATCTTAGATGTTTTGATGTATTTGGTTCAACTTGCTGATATTTGTGGCCTTGATCTTGGCCAAGCTGCTCTCTCCAAGATCACCAAGAATGCCCAAAAGTACCCTCTTCGCAACTAGCTTTAGTTATTTACCATGTTCGCTGTGTGGGTCGCATCATGATCGTAACTGCACACAACAGAGAACTGAATGAACCGTATAACATATAAACAGTTATACCTCCATGCAGTTTATTTATTTTATATTGTTTTTTTATAATTCATATTTCCAACTGTTGTTATCTTTTCGCATGTTTACCATTTATTAAGTTTGTTAGGCCTTTAATTGTGTGATCAAAGTTTGTTGCAAGGTTAACGGGTCAGAAGTGTAAATATTCTAAAGTATGTTTAGATTATACTTAGAAATTATGTGTTACTATAGGAATGTATTGTGTCAAGTTTAGAGTAAGCGTCACTCCACAAAAGTAGGAGATGCAACGTATATAGACAATTGGAAGTTGGCACCAAGGGACATGTCTATTGGAATGGTGCCAAAACAAGAGACGCATTGGTTATCAATAGGACACATCGGCTCAGCATCAAATTAAGGAAGGGACATGTCTATTCTATCCGTAAAGGGTGGTGATGGTTTGGATGGTGTCTATTCATCAAGTATATATAGGTCTAGGATATTCGATCAATTTGTAAATATCATGTATCTTGATTATCAATACAAAGTATATTTAGGGTTGATCCCTTGTTGTTCTTGTTATTTAGTTTCTTGATTGTGGGTTGAATCATGGTTTCCTGTGATCTATAAAGTCAGTTACTATAGCTTTAGCTACTTAGTAGGAGTCATGGAGGTCATGTTTTCCTTGTTTTAACCCCTATTTAGAGAACTTTGAACATGAATGTAGTGGTCGAATGTTTTAGAAAGAATGTATCTCTGTTTATCTCAATTGCATTCGAGTGAAATATACTTTCCTTTGCTAACTCATTCTTGGCAGATTGAGCAGGTGATCCTAGGAACGGTATTGTGAGATCATAGTGGTGAGACTGTATCTGTAATCTTCAAAACCGCAGCCCTACCGTTAATTGATGGTGAATTTGTATCCGATTAACCGTAACCAAATCCATCGTATTGACGGTTTGATTCGAATATGTACCAGGGTGTATAACATTAACCGTTGTGGCTAAATAGATAAATTAATAAAATAAGTTTACTCCTTTTAAGTTTATTAGGCACCAAAGGGTGTGGCCTAACAACATCAACATATGGTTAGGATTTTGGTTCCATGGTAGACACATTCATATGAGTTAGCCATTGCAACAAATAAAAAATACACTATATATATTTGTTATAAAAAAAATACATAACATATATTTGTTCAAAAGTCACGACAATCCCCTATAGAGTTAGCTACACTATCTAAGGCGGAGTTGCAATACGAGATGACATGTTCAAGAACATGTTGACATAAATAAACGCGTAGGCGTTGAGAAATAGGGAGAGGAATGTGGCTTCTACAAACGGGACAAGTTGAATGATCTTTCAACCACGCATCGATACAATGAGCATGAAATTGGATACCATGGTTGCAGTTTGGAAGCTCTCTATATTCATCACTTGGAGACACTTCACAAAGGCACACTATGCAATCGTATTCACAAACTCGCTTCTCTAGCGCGATTACCATGGTTTGGTTGGAATTATCCACCCACCTTGGCCACCATCGTCGAAACAACAAAAACGCGACCACGGAAAACGCCTCAGTCCTCATTCGATTTTAGATTGAATAGATGGAGCTAGTGTTTTTACTACATTCTTAATCTTCAAATGATTTAATATATAAACGAATGTGACGATATATTAAAGTAAGGGTCAATAGTAAATTACAAAATATGGGTAGGCTATGTACCCCGCCCAATTGGCAATTGAATATTTAGGTTTAGTTGACTTGTATTCAAAGTTTGACCTATATATCTACAAAATACAAATCATTCAATGAAATCGTTCATTTATCTCCAGTTTAATTTTAAAAAATGTACCTTAATTTAATTTTGTGATAATACGCCTAGGGCTGTGCAAAGGGTCTGCAACCCACCCAACCTGACCTGGACCCGTATACCCTTTTATTGTTGAAAATAGGAACCACGAACCGAACCTTAAAAGGCTATGTGGTTTCAGGTCCTATAGGTTCTGATAGGTCGTGTAAAGAGTCTGACGCTCTAGAACCTTTTAATGTAATAGCCACTTTTAGATAATTGCATATTCATATTCTTTTACCATGCTCGTAAAAAAATTTCTCCATATGGTTCTAACAATAGTCCATGAGTTTCTTTTTTACGTCACTTTTCGTTTCTCGACTTATGTTTTCGTAACAATTTTGTCATTCTCATCACTCGAAACATTATGCGAATCTGTTATGTATACATCATAAATACACACACATACATCAGAGCGATATACATAAATATTTACTTCAAATTTGGATATAATATATATTATATAATATATCACATCTATGCATATACATCAAGCCGAAAAATATTTCAAGAAAAAAAACATTGTTATTCTTATAAATAATAATTTTAATATTGCATTAACATTACATGAAATCGATTACAATAAAACGTAAAAACGAATAGTGAAAAGACTAAAAAAGATCATTTTTTTATTTTTTAATTAAAATACAAACGGTTCTTGTGGTTCTTATATTAGAACCGTGGGTTTGGAACCGACCCGACCTGGAACCGATAATTCATATAAATCTAGAACCAGAAATCGACCCATATATTTAAAAAGGTTCGGGTCCAAGGTTCCCGTGGGTCCGAACCACGAAATGCTCACCCCTAAATACGCCTCTATCTATAATAATGAACAAATATAATTTATAACACATCTTATTAAAAGATAAGTATCCGTAATTAAGTATGAGTAATAATATATTTAAGAGTAAATAGTCAAAATCGTGTATGAGGTTTTCCCATTATTGCTATATCCATCCAAAAAGATTTTTTTCTCACCTGAGCCACTGATATTTCCCAATTATTGCTAGATCCGTCCAAATGACTAATATTGCTGGGTCATTAGTTTTCATCAGCATGCACCTCCACCACCACCTCCCCAGCTTGCACATTTAAGGCTTTCATGGAGTGCAAGCCGCATTCGTTTAGTGGTGTTGAGGGAGCAGTGGGACTGCTCAGGTGGATTGAAAAGACCGAATCTGTGTTCGCTATGTGCAACTGTCTGGTTGAAGATCAAGTGAAGTTTGCTTCAGGTACTCTGGAGGGACCCGCTCTTACCTGATGGAACTCCACTACCCAGACTCTTGGCTTGGGGGAGGTCAATGCCATGTTGTGGGTCGAGTTATTCATCGTCTAAGGAATGAGTACTGCCCTCGGGATGAGGTGCAGAAATTGGAACATCAGTTTGTGGAATAACAAGATGGTGGGATCTGAAATTGAAACGTACACCATTAAGCATCATGAGCTTGTTGTCATGTGCCCCGGATTAGTCACACCAATGTTTAGGTAGATAGAGCATTATATTGCAGGGTTGGTACCTGAGATCAAGGGGTTAGTGACAGCGTCGGACCCAACCACTATTCAGGAAGCCGTTCGTATAGCTCACAAGTTAACCAATCAGAAAGTGGATGAAGGTGTTTTGCCTTAAAGAGGCGCAACTCTCAAGGCCCCAGACAACAAAAAGAAGCGGGACGACGACAACACCGACGAAAGCCTCGCCCTCATCCTCCCTCATAAGCATCAAGAGGAATCTGATGCTCCTCAACCGCCGGACCCCATTCAACCCGCCAAGGAATTGGGTAATTATGCCGGTAACTACCCAAAGTGTGGTAAGTGCGGTTACCACCATAATGGTTCTTGTTTCAAGTACCTATGCTATCGGTGTGGCAAGCACAACCACGAAGCTAGGAATTGCTGGAGTAAGTTTCATGTCGTACCAGCCCCACTTACCGCTCCTCATGTGAATCGAGGTTGCTACAATTGTGGCGAAGAGGGACATATTATGCATTACTACCCGGAGTTGGATCAAGCAGACACCAGTATGTACTTATAGGTTTCCCATGAGACCTATCAATTATTGTTAGTCTCGTTACCACTTTCGCATTGTGTTTGATAAGTTTTGTTATCACTAGTCCCATACATTTTCGTTTGAGTCAAACCCGAGCAGGATGACGGTTGGGAATCGTCATTCGTTAGTCTAACAAGCCAACTCTAAGGGCCAAAGTTTTTAAACCGAGGGACAGCAGGCACGGCCCATAGCACAAAGCTAGGTCAGCCCCTACCAAGGAGTCGAGGATTGAAGAAATCATGGTGAAAATGTAAAAAAAAAAAAAATAACATTCTTGACATTTTAATAACTTGTTTAGTTTTCCATCGCATTTGTGATCTTAAGTTATTTATTGTATAGTTTGTTTTTGAAATTTCAATAATTAAACTACTTTTGTAATACCGATTTAGGAGACCTCACCAATTCTTACCTGAAAATGTCATTGGCGTGGATGAACCGTATCGAACCCATGTCTTTTAAGTTCTCAAGTATGCACACCAATAAAAAAACCAGCCCAGTTTTAAACCCGAACCGGTTTAGGCTCAAACCGTGTTTTGTATTGGTAGACCTCTATTGTGAACCGGTTCAGATGTGCGAACTATATAATAAATCTTTTCAACGATGTTGTTTCTAGAGAGAGAAACAAACCGACACTCTGTGTGTGTGTGTGTGAAGCTCTTTTGGCGGTCTCGTCGATGTTCATCTTATTACGATTATTATTATCAGGTAAACACAATTAATAGATTTCTCGATCGATTTCATTAGCTTATTTGATAGCTTCGATTTTGTTGTTTATATCAATTTTGTTTGTTGCTATACATTTTATGAATTGTTGAGTTATAAATACATGTCTATTTATTTGAATTGATCTTTGGATATATTGATTAATGATGATAATATTCATATGGTTGAAAGCACAAATTATTACAGTTTTTTAATATAATCTGATCTTTAGGTGTTGGACTCTTGAAGAATGTTTGTCAGATTGCTTAAATTATTGTCAGAGAAAATGATAAGCTTTATGAATTAGTATGATGCAATTTATGTAACTTTCAGTGGTCTTTGGTAGATCATAGACCGTAGACGTATAATCAAACCTATCTCACTATTGTGGTTTAGTTTTGTAGGATACGTGAGTATTTTAGGGGAATTAAAACCTATTTTAGATGTATTATACATTTGATACGGAACGAGTTTTAAGTAGAGGACTACCCACGTAGTGCTGACGTGACGTCTGTAGTCAAAGGCGCGCACCTAGGCGCCAAGGTGAGGTAAGGCTCGACCAAACCGCCTTGAGGGCACCTAGGCGCAGTGAACCGAAAAACTGCTCTGAACCTGTCTGAGATGGCTAAAAATGGTCTGAACGAGCCTAAATTAGCCTAAACCAGACTAGAGTAGCCGAAAGCACCTGAAAATGACCTGGAGTACACGTGCGCCTTGCTTGCCTTTTAAACGTCTTGCACCTATGCGACAGGCTCTCCCTTTGCGCCTTGAGCCTTTGACTGCCTAGGTGCTGACCATATATAGTGAGCTAGAGAAATATAGGTGGTTATGCGGTTACATAACCACCTAACGTATCACAGTTACAGCAGTTTATACAAGTTTTTATGTGTTTATCTGCTTAATATTGGTTATGTATTGAACTTTCCTCTATGCTTATGTGCTCCTTGGTTTCTTTCATGCTGTGAAGTTAAGTTTTAAGGCTTTAATAATTTATAAACTGCAGGCATGGATTTGACCATATGATAGTTTCGGCCTTCGGGAATAAACCTGGGGTTATTCAATATGTGGGGATTTACTTCAAAGGCCATTGCGGGTACCTCTGGACTAAAAAATGATTCTACAAGATCCGATCAACCTTCTTTTGATTGCTCAGATGACGAAACCTCAGAAAGTAACAGTGGAGCTGAAGGTTTTGAGTGCCCGATTTGCTGCGAATCCTTTAATATTGTAGAAAACGTTCCTTACGTGCTATGGTGTGGCCACACTCTGTGTAAGAACTGTGTACTCGGATTCCAATGGGCTGTCGTGAAGCTACCAGCTCTTCCAATTCAACTACCGTTTTTTATATCTTGCCCTTGGTGCAACATGTTATCATTTCGGCTCGTTTACAAAGGGAATCTCAAGTTTCCCAAAAAGAATTACTTTCTTCTTTGGATGGTTGAGAGTATGAATGGTGATCGGGTCAAGTCTCATTCATCTTCCTGTGGGGATCATGCACCCGTGTCTTCTTGGTCATGGAACCGCGGATGGAATCAGATCAACCGGGCTAACACCACAACTGGCCCGTGCACCCGTGAGCCAGATCATAATCATGATTCTCGTGCTACAGGTTCCAACATCGATAGGCTGCACTCATCTCTTCGTAAGTCGTTGATCTTTTTTGTTCAGTTAACTGCTAAGTTCCCATTCGTCTTTATACTGCTTCTTATTGTTCTATACGCGATACCTGCAAGTGCGATCATCTTAGTTGTGTATATTCTCATTACAGTTCTGTTTGCTGTCCCGTCTTTTCTTGTTTTGTATTTTGCATACCCGAGTCTTGATTGGCTTGTTAAGGAGATCATCAATTAGAGTTGTGATTGGTTGTTGTGACCCATTTCCATCTCCAAATGTGAAATTTGTTGAACAAACTTTTGTTTAAAAAGATTTCGAGTCTGTAATTGAACGTCAAGATGTCAGTTTAGTTATATTTATTTTTTATGTTCATGTATTTATCATCTTGCAATTAAGACTGAAAACCTTGAAACATCCAAAAGATTAAGATTTGTGCATTCAGTATCTGTTAATGGATCTGCCCAATAAAAAGGTGCTAATCATAGGGTGGTTCAATCAATGTTATGTCAAGGACCTGTCGTGGAGCGAATTCGAGAGTTCAGCTCCAAGTTGAAATGTGTGGCGAATTTGAAGGTGTGATAACCCTTTATATATATTATCAAACATGTTGCGACTGTTGGGGAACGTGCCCAAATGTATGGTGAATAAGAAGATTTATTGAACCTTTGATGTACTATGAGACGTATTAGGACTGTTGTGGGACATGCCCAAATGAATGGCGAATTAGAAGGGGTGTCAAACTGTCTGTTAGATATATTATTAGACATGTTAGAACTGATACGAGGCATGCCCGAATGTATGGCTATTTAGGTGTGTCAAACCTTTAGATATATCGTCAGCCAGACACACCAATACCGTTGTGTGACACGCTTTAATGCATGGTGGTTTAGAGGTTGTGCCAAACCTTTAGCTATATTGTTGAACGTGTTGGGGCTGTTGTGGGTGGGTCCCGGATCCAAATGTACGGTGAATTAGATGTGTTAAAACTTTGAATACATTTCAAACATCACAAATGTTGGCATCTATGAATGCCGAATGCCAAAGCTTGCATGTCGTGGCATCTCCAACATTGGGCATATGTTGTGGAGCGTGTCTAAACATGATAGTATGCCCATAATGGCGAAGCATGTCTTGTTGTAGGAGATTCAGATACATCAAAATTTGATGTTTAAATATCGTATGACACGCCTAGACGTTGTGTGTTGTAGAGTGCTTGGATGTCTTGGGGATGTCCACAGAGCGTGTCTGAACATGATGTGTATGCCCAAAGTTGCGGGACTGTTTCTAGATGTCGATGAGCGTCTCCTAATGTCGTGGGGCATAGTCAAACATTGCACAATGTGTTTGTTACTTTGTTGTATGTCGACATATACGAGTCGGTGTAATTTTATAAGTTAATGCATAAATAGATAATGACATGAACATATGATGTGTAAATGTGTTGATAATAGTTGCGTAAGTTGACAGGTGATGCTTGGTTTGAGTACTTAATCCATGCCCCTCAACCCATGTAATGTTGTATTTATACAATATTTATTTATTTTTTTATTTGCAAATCCATCTTAGAATCTAGATTTATATGGCAAAAATTTTTTTGAATCGATGTATTTCCTATATTTTAAAATATACATTACTCGACATGTCAGATGAAAAATAGTTCTTGCATATACAAAGACCAAAACATAGCCTGAAAAAAAAAAAAAAAAAAAAAAAAAAAAAAAAAAAAAACCTTATGGGCTGCCCGTGGCTTAAATTAGTAATGTAAATACATCATGTATATAGGATGTAGATTTTCTCTTGGGCTAAAAAACAAAAAAGGCAAGTGTTTTTTCTAAAAGCGGATCTGGAAAAGGCGTATGACACCATTAGTTGGAGTTTTATTGAGTCGGTTTCAAGACAAATGGGTTTTCCGGATAAGTGGAGGCTTTGGATTTCGGGTATTTTACAGTCCTCGAGGGCTTCGGTGTTGATAAATGGATCTCCAACCTTGGAATTTCAGTGCTTTCGGGGTGTAAGACAAGGCGACCCCTTGTCCCCCTTTATTTTCATCCTTGCGCTTGAAGCCTTAACATGTATGACCAACAAAGCTGAATGTGTGGGACTGTTAAGAGGAATCCAACTTCCAAACGAGGGGCCTTCTCTATCTCACCTCATGTTTGCGGACGATGTAGCTTTCATGGGTGAATGGAGTTTGCAAAATATGAGAAACCTCATGCGATTACTAAGAGGCTTTAATTTGATCTCGGGACTCAAGGTTAGCCATGTAAAATCAAATATTTATGGGGTTGGAGTAGAGGCGCATCAAGTCCAGCAGGTGGCGGAAACGATAAAAATCAACCACGGCACCTTTCCTTTCAAGTACCTAGGGGTCTTAATTAGGGCTAACATGAATCAACAAAGGCATTGGAACGGGGTGATCGAGGTGTGCAAGACAAGACTTTCCAAGTGGAAGGCGAAGACCCTTTCCATGGGGGGTCGGGTTGTACTTTTAAAATCGGTATTGGACAGCCTTCCTCTCTACTATTTTTCAATTTTTAAAGCGCCTAAATGTGTCATTCAGCAGCTAGAACAACTCCGAAAGAGGTTCTTCTGGGGTGGGAATTCTTAGCATATCCGATAATAAGATATGGAGATATGGAGATATAGTTTATATTTGAATTATTTGAATGTTTTGTATAGATATAGAGATTATCTAGTTTCCTAATTCATGTTGGTCTATTCTCCCTATATAAAGGGGATTGTATTGTTCTTTGTATTCATTCAATAATAACATACCATAGACCACTTTTATGGTATCAGAGCTACGGCTCTCCTAAACCTAATTTTATTTTTCGCCGGTCATGGCCAAAGACGACGAACAGGGTGCTCCGGCTACGGCCTCCAAACCCACTCCGCTTCATCCCGCGTACTCTGTAACGAACATCCAAAGCAAAGTTCGCACCCTTGACGGTAAAACGGTCACGTATACAGCCTGGGTCAGATTATTCCGTCTTCATGCTACCGCCTACAATGTTCTTGACCACATTGACGGCACAAACCCACCGGACGAATCTGCAGCCGAGTACCCGCTTTGGGCGGAACTTGATGCTCTCGTCTTACAATGGATAGTTTGCACAGTCGCGGATAAACTCCTTCCTCGTCTGCTGGGACAAGTCTCGACGGCTCGGGCTGCATGGCTCAAGCTTGAAAAGTCTTTTCTCAGCAACAAGAAGGCTCGCGCGGCTGCCCTCGAAACTCAGTTTTGTAACTTAACCCTCGCAAACTGTTCATCCATCGAAGATTATTGTCAGCAGCTCAGCGATCTTGCAAATCAACTCGACGATGTGGATCAACCCGTTACCGAATCCCGGCTTGTTCTTCAGCTAGTTCGTGGTCTACCGCAGGAATACGACACCACCGCTTCACTGATTCATCAAAATAATGCAGATTGGGATACGGCTTGCACCATGTTTCAAGATGAAGTTATTCGCATGGCGGCACGTCAACCGGCCACGTCGTCTGTTCTGGTCACGCAACAGCAGCAGCCAACTCAGAATCCTGCCAGCTCCGCGTCGCAGCCCTCACAGCAGCAGCACTCCAACAGTCCCCACCCGAACCCTTACCCACCTGCAACTACACGGGGACGGGGTCGGGGCAGGAATAGATTCGGACGCGGTGGCAGGGGTCGTGGGTTTAATCGCTCACCATCCGGTTGGGGTCCTCAGATGCCATCCTATCCTACTTGGGCTTGGTGGAACACACCACCTTGCCCGTACCCTACCCAGCCACACTGGCCCAATCAGCAGCCCAAACAATCGGGTCAGGCCCACTTCTCTGGCTACGGCCACCCGGGCCAGTCTTCAGCTCCCACAGATCAGGCTTCGGCCCAATATGCTGGCTACGCTGCTTCTGCCCCTTCGGCTCCTCCATCCGGCTATGGCTACAACGCCCTCTGTTCATCAGATCTCAGCGCCGCTTTCTCAGCAATGAATATGCAACCGCAAGACCCTAATTCTTACATGGACACCGGAGCCGAAGCACATGCTGCGCAAGACCCAGGTATGATCAAAATCCCGTCTTCATCTACTGTTTGCACCAAACTTTTAGTCGGTAATGGTCAATGCATTCCAATTATTAAATCCGGGACCGGCTTTTTCACCTTACCAAACCGCACTTACGTTTTACCCAATATCCTTTATAGTCCCCATATAATTAAAAACCTAATTTCCGTTAGACGTTTTTCACGTGACAATTGGGTTTCTATAGAATTTGACCCATTTGGTTTTTCTTTGAAGGACCTTCGCAATGGAAGAATTCTTTCGCGCCACAATAGCTCTGGGGACTTATATCCATTCACCGAACCCGCACCACAAGCTCAAGCCTGCTTTCTTACCACCACTTCCGCACCATGGCATGACCGTCTCGGCCATCCGGGGGCTCAAGTTTTAGATGTTTTAAATCGTACTTTTAATTTTTCTTGTAATAAAGACCATAGGTCTACTGTTTGCAACTCTTGTCAACTTTCTAATAGTAAACGTTTGCCTTTTTATGCTTCTAATACTTATACGTTTGCACCGTTTGACATTGTTCACTGTGACCTTTGGACCTCTCCCATTCCCAGTAAATCGGGATACAAATATTATATGGTCCTTATTGACAACTTTTCCCACTTTGTGTGGGTCTACCCTTTAAAATACAAATCCGAAACTTTTCCTACCTTTGTCAAATTTCACCGTCTTATTCACACCCAATTCAACGTCTTATTAAAACTTTTCAATGTGACTTGGGCGGTGAGTTCGACAACAATGCCTTCAAAACCTTTGCCCAACACAACGGTCTACTTTTTCGTTTCTCTTGCCCTCAAACCTCCTCCCAAAATGGCCGTGCGGAGCGCATGATACGTCGCCTAAACGACATTATTCGTGCCCTCCTAATCCATGCCAGCCTTCCCCCGTCATTCTGGGTGGAAGCGCTACACACCGCTACCTACCTCCACAACATCCTACCTACCAAACGCCTTAATTTTTTTACACCCACCTTTGCCCTTTATCTACGCCACCCCACCTATGATCACTTACGAGTGTTCGGGAGTGTGTGCTACCCTAATACCTCGGCCATTTAACCCCACAAACTTCATCCACGGGCCATTCGTTGCATTTTTCTTGGATATCCACCGGACTTCCGGGGATACCGATGCTTCGATCCTACTACGGGTAAAGTGCATATCTCTCGTCACGTTACCTTTGACGAGTCCACTTTCCCGTATACTGTCCCCACATCGGCCACTTCCTATACTTTCCTCGATGACCCATTACCTATTGCCTTCAACTTTGCATCAAACCCACCTAGCCAACCTCCACCCGTGACCCCACCGGCTCACAAATCCCCTCCTGTTACACCAGCCCGGCCCACAATTAATTTACCCAAAACCCCTATTACTTATTCCCGGCGCTCACGGCCTGTGTCCCAGGCCCAAGCCTCCTCAGCCCACTCCACTCGGCCCCCTGGCCCACCCGGCTTTCCACCTTTGCAGCCTTCTGACCAGCCCCGTTCTTCCCCTGTTCCGGCCCAAACAGCCCAAACCGCTTCCAACCCTCAGCCCGTTTCAACCAACACTCACCCTATGTCCACTCGGTCCAAAACCGGCTCCCTTAAACCACCCTTAAACCTTCATACGGCCCCCATCTCACCTGTCCCTACCACCTATGCCAAAGCCTTTTCGGACCCTAATTGGACTCATGCCATGCAGGCTGAATTTGATGCATTACAGGAAAATGAAACATGGGATTTGGTCCCTCGTCCGACTGACAGTCCAGTTATTCGTTGTATGTGGCTTTTTCGCCATAAATTTAAGTCGGACGGGACTCTGGAACGGTACAAGGCACGTTTGGTTGTTAATGGTAAGTCTCAGACTGTAGGTATTGATTGTGAAGAAACCTTCAGTCCCGTCGTTAAACCAGCTACGATACGTACTGTTTTATCTCTAGCTGTTTCACGATCTTGGCCAATCCATCAGTTGGATGTCAAGAACGCTTTTTTACACGGGCATTTACAGGAGACAGTTTTTATGCACCAGCCATCGGGTTTTGTGGACAAAAGATGTCCTAATTTTGTGTGCCGTTTGAAGAAATCCTTATACGGATTAAAGCAAGCCCCTAGAGCCTGGTACAATCGGTTTGCTACTTACATTCTTTCTCAGGGGTTTCGTAGTAGTGTGTGTGATACTTCTTTGTTCATCTACAGCAAGGGCCCTCATACGGCGTATTTACTCTTGTACGTCGATGATATTATACTCACTGCATCCACGGATGCATTTTTACAGGACATTATTCGCTCTCTCTCACGGGAGTTTGCTATGACCGATCTTGGTCGGTTACATCATTTCTTGGGCATACAGGTGACGCATCAGCCTCATGGGTTATTTCTCTCTCAGTCACAGTACACAAAAGATATTATTGATAGGGCCAAAATGTCTTCGTGTAAACCGTGTACTACTCCGGTCGATCTCTCTAGCAAACTCAGTGCTACTGACGGGGAGTTGTTTCATGATCCCACTCTGTACCGAAGCTTAGCTGGGGCTTTACAGTACCTGACGTTCACCAGACCCGACATCTCGTACGCCGTGCAACAAGTGTGTTTGTTTATGCACGAACCCCGGGTACCACATTATGATTTTATGAAGCGCATTATACGGTATTTGCAGGGCACAATTTCTTATGGCGTTCGGATTGTTAAGTCTAATATAACTTCGCTTGTTGCTTATTCTGATGCCGATTGGGGCGGTTGCCCGGATTCTCGACGCTCCACCAGTGGCTACTGTGTGTTTTTAGGGGATAATTTACTGTCTTGGTCATCTAAACGTCAGCCAGTCGTCTCTCGTTCAAGTGCTGAAGCTGAGTATCGCGGGGTCGCAAATGCGGTTGCTGAAGCCACCTGGTTACGTAATCTCCTACTTGAACTTTCGGTCCCCCTTCAACGGGCTTCTGTGGTTTATTGTGATAATGTTTCGGCGGTTTATTTATCGAATAATCCGGTTCAACATCAACGTACTAAACATGTTGAAATTGATATTCATTTTGTCCGTGACAAAGTGCGCGTGGGTCATATTCGTGTTCTACATGTTCCGTCGTCATCTCAGTACGCTGATATCTTCACCAAAGGATTATCTCGGGAATTGTTTCAGTGTTTTCGATCCAGTTTAACCGTCTGCTCTGCGCCCGATCAAACTGCGGGGGGATCTTAGCATATCCGATAATAAGATATGGAGATATGGAGATATAGTTTATATTTGAATTATTTGAATGTTTTGTATAGATGTAGAGATTATCTAGTTTCCTAATTTATGTTGGTCTATTCTCCCTATATAAAGGGGATTGTATTGTTCTTTGTATTCATTCAATAATAATATACCATAGACCACTTTTAGGAATGAGGATAAACGAAAGACATCATGGGTGTGTTGGGAAAGAGTCATAGGGCCGGTTGACAAAGGGGGTATCGGGTTGGGTTCACTTGAGCACATGAATTTGAGCCTCCTCACCAAATGGTGGTGGAGATTCAAGTCCGAAGAAGATCGCATGTGGAAAAGAGTTATAATGGCAATTCACTCGTCTCCAAGATCGTGGTCGTTTTTACCGGTCAAAGCTACAATCGCAGGGGTATGGAGCGCTATAGTCAAAGTCGAAAAGGAATACAATGCAGTCAACAACAGTATTTTGGGGTTAATCAAGGGTGGGTTGGGCAATGGAAACTCTATAAGGTTTTGGGTGGACTTATGGGTTCGGAGCGAACCGCTTATGTACCAGTTTCATGAGCTGTTTGCACTAGAAGCGAACAAAAGTTGCACCGTGGCTGAAAGAATTCAAAGGGTGGGTGGGTTTGGGTTGGGAACTTGGCAATGGAAGAGACAACCGATCACAGTTGCGGAAAGAAGTCAATTACAAGAAATGGAAGAGTTGGTGGCCGGTGTTGAATTCTCGGCAGCAGCTGACAAGTGGAGGTGGGTTTTGGAAGGCGATGGTTGTTTCTCAGTGAAGTCATGCAGAAGTTTATTTGTTGCACATGCGACTCCTTTTTTTCCATTTGAATGGGTCTCATGGGTACCAAGGAAAGTAAATTTGCTAGCATGGCGTGCGGAACAAGGTAGATTGGCAACTAGAGACGGACTCTTGCGAAGAAACATCATCAGCGGCAGCGGGACTTGCGAGTTATGTGGTGAAGACACGGAATCGGCGCTGCACCTGTTCACTTCTTGTTTCATAGCTGTCAACTTATGGAACAAGGTAAGCGATTGGTGCAACATTCCACCCATTTTTGCATTCTCCTTTATAGATCTTTTGGAGTTACACAAAGCAAAAGGACTTGGACGTGTGAAGAAAAGGGCGATACAAGTGATCATTCGTACAACATGTTGGGTGATTTGGTTAGCACGAAACGAAAAAATCTTCAACGGAAAAAGAATTGGTTTGGAAAACATGCTTTCGGATATAATCTCATTGTCATTTTCTTGGGTCAGAAACAAGGGGAAGCAACATCAAATAGAGTGGGAAAACTGGAAAAGATTTGATTGTTAGATGTTTTTTGTAATTGGGTGTAATGGGCTGTAGTTTACACTTTTAGTTAGCACCTTGCTACTGAAAGTTTGTTTTGTACATATTGGGTTTGGAATAAAGAGTTTGAAGTTTGCCGGCCAAAAAAAAAAAAAAAAACCAATTGTCGTTGGTAATTGTGACATGTTTGGTAGTCTTAAATGGGAGAGATGTTTGTGATTTTAATGTTCGAGAGGTATCTTGTAAGGTGTTTCTTTGTGCTTGCGACTCGTAGCTTATTGATGGCCTCATGTTTTCTATTTGAACAAAATAGCGGTTGGTCGAGAAAAAAATTTGTGATATTGGTATAATCGAATTTGTGAATGTCTTAAAAGAAGAATATGAATCAAATGTATATATTGACATATTGTTTCTATTTAAAAAAAAAATCATGTTTATAATTATAACAATAATTTGAAACGAATGCAATAAAAATAATTTGAAACGAATGCAATAAAAATAAATTGAAACGAAATATGAGATAACAAATTAGATTCTTATGTTGCAAATTGTCCATTTGTATAGTGATATTTTGTTCGTAAGATGACATATAACAGATGTTGAAAATATGGATAAAGATAATCATCAAATGGTATAAAGCCACACCCATTACCACTTATACTTAATAGTTGATCAAGACATAACATATAACATAACAGACCAACCATGAGCAACAGCTACTTCACTCTTTTGATACGGGATATTTTATAATTAAGGTCACTAATCACAGACATCAAAACCTGTCTCTATGTATGAATTTTCAAATAAATATGGATCTAAAAGATAATTGAAATAAATCTTTGTTCATAATCAGTGTCGTCCACCCAATCATAAGAGTGATACACGAGACACTAAAGTGTCGATCACGTACAATATGGATTTACAAATACATTTATGGAATTAATTATTGATATTCGAGTGGTAAATAATTAGGAGTTCAAATACTACAGAATGCAAATTTATCATGTATAAGGTTGGGGGTGTGGACTAGCGCTCTCAGTCACCTCATCTAGGTGACGTCCACAATATTGTCACAGCCCCGTTGTCTTTTAATTCTATACAAGTACACACCTAAACTCACTCTCTTTCACACAACTCGCTCTAATCACTCCCAATTATTATTTTTTTCTTAAACTTTCAAATGGCAAGACGTTGGACTAGAGAAAAGGAAATCGCATTGGCCACGAGTTAGGTGGCTCTCGCTGAGCAAACAGGGGCTAAATCATCTTTGACATTTTGGAATTCCATTTTTGCACAATTGTGTCAACATGTGAGTGAAAAACTGAAAACCACCGTAGGATTCATGAGCTTCATTCAAGGTTTTGTGACATTCGGCTAACGTCTATAAGATTTGAGGTACTTTTCAACCATGCGATGAATAACGAGGAGGTAACGGAAGGATGAAGCGATTAACGCGACCCGTCAAGAGCACCAACGCCTCTACAGCCGACAATTTGCTCACATTCCAGCATATATAGCAAATATTCAGAAGTTCTACCTGGTGGAATACCAATATTTGGCCCATTTTTATTTTAATTAGGTATTTTTTATTGTAATCATGTTTTTTTTTTCATTTCAATTATGTAATTCTTATTTTAAATTATGTTTACAAATTAAAAATCTATTTAAATTAAATTAAAAAAATTATGATTGAGCAATGACTACAAGGGCTTTGTCAAGCATCCATTATCTACGTGACATTGATAGAGCTTTGAATGAACAAAACGAACGCGAACAAGATCTTGTCTGTGTTCATTTGTCAGGAGATAACATGTTCACAAGTTGTTTATGAACACTTACCGAACGAGATTTTCTGCTCGTGTTTATTTGTTAGTTAAGGAAATGAACGTGTTCTTTATCAAGTATAGGTTTTTGTGATGAAAAGGTACAAAGTTCTCATTGATGTACAACAGATTATATACAGACTACAAGCACCAATTTAGGACATAAACAAGCTAATTGACTTTGACCAAAGACTAAGAGATAACTACCTAAAATACTATGTAACAAAATACAATAATCACAAGGCATAAATCATGGTATAGATCATGTATGGTTAACATTCTTGTTCGTTTGTGTTTGTTTTTTAAATTTAAGCGTCGGACAAAAGCAAACGCAAATAAACACAAATGAACACAAATTAACACATGTTGCTACAACAAATATAGGTCCGGAGAGGGTCTGAACGTTCCAAGGTCGTCAAGCCTCTGACCTAGTCTACTGCTTAAAGGGTTGGACCAGCAGCATGAAAGAACTCGTCAGAAGGGGTAAAAGAGTTAAAGGGTTTCGGTTAACCAAACGCAGGTCGTGGTGTCCCTCTACGTTGTAAACGTAGATGGGAGGTTCAAGAGTTTTGATATTTTAGTTGTTATGATTCTGATTTGGGATCGACCCAAAGTCAGAATGTTGTTATTATTGGTTAACTTAAGAAAAGATCAAACATGGAGTTATGATCTTGAAGAAAGGAACTCTTAATCCCAAGTTACAACTAAGGACCATCCACGTAAGCCGATGAAGGCTGAGACCTGCGAGTAATGGAGTGTGATTCCACACGTAAGGGCTGTTGGAGCCAGCTTGGTTGTGGAATCAGGGGCTGTTTGGCAAGTGCTGAATCAATAAGTGCTGAACCAGTAAGAGGTCTGAATGGGTAAGAGGCTCTGAACCAGTAAGTGTTGTTTGGTTAGACCTCTGAATAACTTTACAAAATTACTATTTTACCCCTCACCTTATTTTGATAAAAATCTTTATTTTTTATAAAAAATAAAAAAAAACAACAAACTGTGTACACGATACCACCCACATGGACACACACACCTAACTTCAATCATTCCTCTTTACCCTCTTTTTAGTTATTCTCTCTTTAACCCATATACACACATAGTAGACACATACAAACACACACACAACCACACCTGCAACTCTCTCTTTTTACATTTCTTTCTTTTTCCATTTCTTTCTTTTTCTTGAAGGTCGGAGGAGGAGAGGTGGTTGGTTAGGGGCGGCTTGTGGAGGTCAGAGGAGGAGGAGTAGGGTTGGAGGTGGAGGATGAAGAGAGACGGTATGGCGGCGGAGCCGGTGTGGTTCCGGTATGGCGGCGGAGGCGGTGTGGTTTTGGTATGGCGGCGACGTTGAGAAAGGTGAAGGAGGAAGGGGCTATTCAGAGGTAAGGGTAACATCTGTCCATTTTCCATTTAGCATCATACACATGCTGAACCATTCAGTCTTAATGGTTCAGTTCAGAGGGCAAGTTTTTTGCAACCAAACATCACCAACCTCTGACCGATCAGAGGTTAACCTCTGAATGGCTCCATTCAGAGGTAAACAAACAGCCCCTCAGCATGGTTGTAGATTTCTAAGAATGTATAGCAGCAGCTCGAAGGCTTCAAGGCTTTAGCCTGCTGCTGCTAAAAGTCTTATTAGAGAGAATAACTATAGAGAGAGTATTTAGATAGAGATAGAGAGAAGGAGAGTGAGATAGGTCTGATGTCAAGACCCCCATCTGAATTGTATGTGTGGTTTGCCTCTCTATTTATAGAGTGGGGGATGGGTTAAAACCCTAATGGGCTTATTTGTTGGGCTTGGGCTTGGCCCATTATATTAAGTATTCATTTTGGCAAATTAGGCTATTGGGCTTGGTCCAATAGTCACCCTACATCATCAACACATATTTCAAATAAAATCAACATTTTTCAATATAAACATTATCCGCACAAATATATACTATAATTAGATTATCCAAACATACTTCACGTAATCTTGATCAAATAATTGCCATAAAGTAATGTCAACCAAAAATAGACAATTATCACATTAAACTTGAAATGGTAATTTAATAATAATAGTTAATCAAAACAGGTGAAGTGATATTAATATGTTACCGAATATTCACGAACATAAATGAACGAACATGACTTCTGTTAATATTCGTTTTTTTAACTAAACGAACAAAACTTCTTGTTTATATTCGTTCATTTATAGGCCGAACGAAACAAACGAATTTTCATGAACTGCTCATTAAACGTTTGTTCAAAATTCAAAACACGTGTTCATATTTGAAAACTTCGATCGTTTCTAACGGACATTTTGCAGAACACTCCCTGGTTCAAAACCCTAACCAGAAACATCCAACTCACAGGAAATTCACATCAAAGCAAATGGAACCACGTCCTCTGACCGTCAACACAAAGCGTAAGGCACCATCAAACGACGTCGTCGACGAGTCCTGGAACCTAACCAAGTGTCAGAAACCCTCACCGTATAAATTCAAGGTCCGACTCGAGATCTCCTCACCGGATTCATTCTCCATCAAGCCTCATCCCGTTGACGGTCACGCGTTCCCCGGCGAAGCCGCTTGTTTCGAAATATTAAGCCACTGCCTCCCTAATGTATGTTGATATTATAATTTTGTTAACTATAGATGCATCTAGTTGATGATTATGTTATAGTTATAATTATGATTACTAGATTGTTAATTTTGCTGATATTGCCCTAATTGCGATTATAGTTATAAGAGAATGATCAACCATGTTTTATTGTTATTCACAACCAGTGTTGTAAAAATCGGGACTAGTTGGCGATTTTGGCAAGATCAAGGCCAAAACCTGTAAAATCCGACCGGTTTTAAACCGAACAATGTAGTTTCTGGTGATTAATCTTGTATATTTAAAGAAATGGGCCGAGGAGGGGTTAATACCTGTCTACTAAATACTTACCTATAAGAATATGTGTGTGTGTGTATATATGTAACTTAAAATTACATATAAAAATGCCAATCTAATTAATCCTGATTGATCTTGATTAATCGCTAGTTGGTGCCCCACTGGCAACTAGCACCTAGCGATTTATATTATATCTTATGAGTTGGGAATCATGAGTTGTGAATCATACGATACATGCACACAATGGAGAAGAAACATAAAGCCTGTGATGAATACTAGTTACACACTTAGACTAGGACTTTGCTTTCACTAGGAAATGCAATCAATAACAGTATGGTGTTTGAAAGGTGAATCTCTTGTAGTGGAACTATTTTTTTGCTTGGTGTACCTAATAGATGGATGAACCATTAAGACTTAAGATTATTGTATATTGATTGTGTGTCTAATGTATGTTATTTATGTTGTTTTTAAATGGATACATTCGATTGATGATTGTATTGTGATTACTAGTAGTTTAATTGTTTTTATCTTTGTGGAGGGTTAAGATTGGGCTTTATAGATTGTTAATTTTGTTGTTTGTTTGAAAGGTGGAACTCTTGTAGTGGATAGTGGAACAATTAGTTTTGTTTGGTACACCTAATTGATAAACCACGAAGAGTATTGTATATTGATTTTGTGTCACATTGGTTAATGTGAAATTATTGATCTTGCCCTGGATGTGATATAGTGTGCTGTTTGAAAGGTGAAGCTCTTGTAATTGTACAGTTAGTTTTGTTTTGTATACCTAATAGATAAATTACAAAGAGTAGTGTATATTGATCATGTGGCACATTGGTTAATTTTATGATGGCATAATCTGTGATTTTATCAATCATGCCCTAATTGTGATTATATGCTGTTTGAAAGGTGAAACTCTTGTAGGGGAACAATTAGTTTTGTTTACTGTTGCTAATAGATACACCATGAAGAATTGTATATTGATTGTGTGTTAGGGTTACATAGGGGCTCTGTATGTATAGAATAATATTACAATTGCATACCTTTTAGATCTGATAATATATGCAGCTAGTTCACCTATCACTTGATGTTATTAGGTTGTTCCATCACATTTTACACAAAATCATGTTGGTGGAGAGGCTTGTGTTTACAATCTCAAAGATTATGATGCTGTTGTTAAGGCGTTAAAGATTGAGCGCATTGCTTATGATGATATTCCTTATGTAACGCGTAGAACAGTAAGCATACTGTCACGTTCTTTTGTTGAGGGGAGATGGGAACCCTGCAGGCCAGAACATTTATCTGATGAGAAAGTAGATGAGTTAATGGGAGAACTTCCAAAGTCTCTGTTGGAGGTGCTACTCCCTTTCCAAATTGAAGGTGTGAAGTTTGGATTGCGTAGGGGCGGCCGGTGTCTCATTGCTGATGAGATGGGCCTAGGGAAAACAATTCAGGTGAATATCTTTTAATAAATGATCATTATCATATAATTAAAAGTCTGATTGGCATGTCTAGTGACTCCTGTCATGGTGTATACACTTTGTTGTTGGTTTGGTTTTCAGGCTATTGCAATTGCAAGCTGTTTCATGAATGAAGGGCCAATACTAGTTGTTTGCCCAGCTATTTTGAGATATACATGGGCAGAAGAATTGGAGCATTGGCTTCCATCTTGTTTGCCATCTGATATTCATCTAGGTATTCTGATTTTAGTTGATATTGTGATGATTAAAACTAGCATAAAGATGAGATTTTTTACTATTCATAGTGAGCTGATTTTCTATATTAAAAAGTTAACTTTGGTATTCAATCTTGAGAAAATGCATCATGAGAGGTGCAACTGGCTCAAAGCGTACTAGCTGTCTAGCTCCTCCTTACGTTAGTGTTGTTTCTACTGGAAAGGAGTGGAGATCAATGAAGTTCGCAGTTTAAGGAATTGTACCGTAGTAGCTGATGGAAACACATAGTTCTATTTTTATGTTGTTAATGTTATCTGCATGTGCCAAATAGTAGGATCACTTTGTTAGCATATACCACCATTAGTAATGATAAGAACTATACTTTTTTAGCAGTTTATGATAGCTGATGCGTTGCTTCTTTAATTACATTGTCTTCCAGTGTTTGGTCATGTAAACAATCCTGCAAACTTAGCAAGGTCTCCAAAAGTTGTCGTCATATCATATACAATGCTGAACCATTTGAAGAAGAGCATATTAAAGCAAAAATGGGCTGTAATGATTGTTGATGAATCACATCATGTGCGTTGTTCAAAGCGAAAATCATCTGAAGCAGGAGAGGTATAGTGCATCTCATATTAGCGTTAATGTAACCTTTTCTTACATGTTTCATGTAAACAAACTTGTTGAGTCCTCACTCCTCATATGGCGTCTGAGCTGCACCTCTATCTGGTGCTTAAAAGTGAAACACTATTTCCTTTTTTAATAAAACATAGTGTTTTGCTTTCTTTTGCCAGAATATACATTCTTAAATATGAAGCACTGTCTAAAGTTTGTGCATTATTTGGTTAAAAATGAAAAAGATAGTGATATGCACCATGGTTTAAAAAAACGGGTGAGGCGTACGCCCCGAGGTGCGCTTTGAGGCGAAACTCTATGAAAACGAGTCTGAGGCGCGCCTCATGGGGTTCCGATTGTGCATACGCCTCTAAGGGCTGAGGCGCTAAAAAAATGTGCGTGTGTGCCTCGGGTGGTTTAGGGTGTTTTTTATGTGTTTTTTTTGGTGGTTTAGACTTTTTGGGTCAATTATTTTTATTTTTGATGTGTGTTTTGATGTTTTAGACTTTTCTAGGTCAAGTATTTTATTTTTTATAGACACATAATTTTTATATTTATTTTTTGACTGTGCCTCGAGGCTTACGCCTCATGAGGCGAAGGGAAAACGCCTCGAGGCTCGTTTCCGTTCTTTTAAACTTTGATATGCACATTCAATGGAGGGGCTACTAACATAACGCTTTATGCTGACATCACTTGAGCAGTAGATCATCTTTCTGTCATATAATAAGAGCAACGTATAATTCATCAAAAAACGACAAACGTATTCTGAATTTTAGTGACTAAAATGTTATGGAACAAAGTATAATGATCATTGTGGAAAAAGATAAGCACGCACGTGTTGCTATTTTATGACACCAAACCGTATCAGATATTCAGATTACTTATGCACATCACCTTAGATAGATGTGAGTTGATGCTAAATGAACCAAATACAACCTTTCGTATTTGTACCACTTAGCGTATCTGATATTGAAACTCTTAATCGTACGATTACATATTCAAATGTTATGTACATACATATTTTATCCTCTTGATGTTTCTGATAATATAATTATTTATCACTATGTACAAGGGACAATCAAAATTCAAACAGATATATCCAATGTGTAATATCCGGAGCAGATATTAATGTGATTGAAAGCATAATAACCATATCTTGTATCATCCTAGCACAGTTTTACTTCTTATGGGTCCTACGTACTGCATCTCTCTCTCCACATAAAGTTGTAGCCTATAGTGTGACCTGCAAAAACTTTAAAGTAGTTATTGAATGTAATAATATTGCACAGTACTTTCTGTTAATTGTGCTTTTCATCTTGCACAAGATTACAATCTAATCATTGTATTACATTACATCCTCCTATCTGTTGAATTTCTTGCATGCTTTAGGTAATTAGATTTGAATGGTCAATCCAAGTTAACTTTTATTATTTTTCTATTGATCTTATTCTCTTTCCTACTATTTTTACAGACACAAGCTGTACTTGATGTTGCATCAAAGATTAATCGTGTAGTTCTACTCTCAGGGACTCCGTCTTTGTCAAGGTTGTGGCAAAGCAAATGTTACGTTTTTTCTGGATGATATGGTTTTATGTTCATCAGTGTCATTATTTTTGTAATCTACTGCCTTGTAGTACTTTAATGCATGTGTCCTAATTTCTTTGGTCTCGTATTTCTCCTAGGTGCTAATAGGCCATATGACATTTTTCATCAAATAAACATATTATGGTAAGTTTTGTTTCCCCTTTTCTACTTTGTTTGTTTTTTTGTTACTAATCTTTAAATCCTGCGATTATCTTGATAAATGTTTTCTAGGCCTGGTCTGCTTGGAAAGGACAAGCTTGTCTTTGCAAAAACCTACTGTTCTATGAGCACTGTCCGGACATACCAAGGGATTGTCTATCAGGTAGCTTCTGTCATTCCTAACTATGGGCTCTCTCTCACACACATAATGTTTGTGTAGATATGTATATGATATAGACACATATCATGCTGTGTTGGGCAGAATCCATCTCTCCTGTATTACTGTATATGTTACTTTCATAGTTCAGTATATTTCAGACTCTTTCCTCCTTGTAGGATTTTTCACAGGGTATTCGATTGGAGGAACTGAATGTGTTACTGAAGCAGACTGTTATGGTCAGTTCTTGATACTCGTGGTTGTGGATTCCTTTATTATTTGTTTAATATATCAACAAAATTTTCAATCTTAGATTGTTGAATACTCCTTTACCATAAACCATATTAACCCTACCTCAAACTCACTATAAATTTGCAAGGATTAGGTATAACTTTCTACACATAATGATAAATCATCAATGAGAACTTTCTTTTGGGATAAAGAATATTTGAAGTAGATCTTTTGGGATGGAGGGGGATAGTATATAAAATGGGTTTGGCTCATGAATCTTGATGTCAGTTCCAAGCTCTATTACTGTTTGCTTCCTTGTCCTTTAAAGTTAATAACTTGAATATGTCATATAGATAAGACGACTGAAGGATCATGTCCTGATGCAATTACCACCCATACGACGACAGATCATTACCTTGGTTCTCAAGAAATCAGATATTGAATTTGCAAAATCAGTTTGCAGTATGGCAAATGATGATGCTTCAACGGAAAATGAGCCTGAAGATGGTCTGTCAGATGATCCGAATAAACATGATGGAGAAAGTAAGATATCAGCATGTCATTTGTTTTTGTTTGAAACAGAGTTCATTCAGTGCTTCTAGACTATCATACATGCCCCTCGCATCGATGACATAATTATGCTAACATTCAGTATTAGAACTTGTTCAATTCTAAAATGCTTGACCTCTAAGAGGTTTCCCCAAGGTCTTATCACCATAGATGATTTCACGGCTTCAATCGAGCCAAAATTTTTGCTGGATTTCAAAGTTCTGGTCATATTCATTGGTTTCTTGGGCTTTGTGTGTGTTCTGTGTCTTATATGCTAAGGTTACGAACTCTAAAGTACTGACAAGCATTAATGTAGACTAAAGATGTGTTGGTGAAATCCTATTTCTTGGTATTACCATAAAGGTACCTTGTAAATGTTTAATGAGCTCACACATGCTCCTTCTTAATTTTAAGTTCTACTCATTTCTGCCGTAAGAACTTCCTGTTATTTTTCATGCTATTAGATGATGTTGATGATGATCGTTGCAACGCTTCAAGACTATCCACTCAAGTTATCGGTATCGCCAAACTAGCAGGATTTAAAGAGTGGTTGCTTATGCATCCAATCATCGCTGAGTCTGATGATGATGAAAAGTTTGACTCGAGTCAAAGCTCTCATAAAATGATCATTTTTGTTCATTATCATAAGGTTACTGATAGATTACAGGTGATGAGTCTTACTTTTTCTGTTTGGTAAAAAACTAAATATATGCGTATTTCTAAGTTCAATCAGACTTGATTCTAGCTATCTGCTTTTACCTATTCTTTGTTATTTTTGTAGCATAATCTGAATGGGATTTTTTCAATGCATCTGAAAGTACGTTGGCAGTTCATATTGTACTTACCATGATGTCTATTAATGCAACAGGAATTCCTTTGTGAGAAAGGGATTAAGTTTGTACGTATTGATGGACGTGATGCATCGGCCAGAGATAGACAACAAGCTATTACTTCTTTCCAACATTCAAAAGAGGCATGTAAAGTGCTTTTTTAATACAATGGCTTAAATATCATTTTGATATAATTCAACAACTAGCTGTCTATCGCAACTCCTATTAAGTTTCTACTTGATATAAACTACTCTTCACTACTTGGTTTCAAAAAGTGCCGGCTGCTCTGAGGCGTTTAGGTTTCAACCAAATACGATTTATGTACAACTAAAAGCTACATCTCTCTCATCTCTTTTACACATAAGCCTTCTTCATCAAGTAAACCTTTTATATTCTCTTCATCCTTTTTCTCGTGCTTGCATATCTGCTTGACTGCTTCTTCCAGACCTTATTTTTGCCCAATTTGACCCACATGTGCAAGAAGTGCCACGTCTAGACCCCCAGACCTTATTCTAATTTCCATGCGTGCCTTGTGATCTTTTTAAAACCAAAAATCACAATCACAGAAAGCAGGAATAGCATATGTTATTGTAAAAAGGATCTGTTTTTTCCCTGTTAAGAGACCATAAATACATAAAGGATGAGATTATTGATGGGTTATCCTTACTAATTTCTGTATCTTGTCAGGTTAAAATTGCATTGGTTGGGATACTTGCTGGGAGTAGTGGACTTGACTTGTCAGCTGCACAAAATGTAGTGTTTTTAGAATTGCCCGAGAAAATATCTGACTTTCAACAGGTTTGGTCTTGTTGAGTCTTTATGTTAATAGTACATTTTTCAAGATTATCATCTTAAAGTCTCTTCTTAAGTCTTCTGCACATTCTTTAATAACCTGAGGCGAAGGGAAAACGCCTCGAGGCTCGTTTCCGTTCTTTTAAACTTTGGGATTTCGGTCAATTTTGTTTTTTTTTATTGCTTGTAAGGGTATATTACTTTTTCAGTATTCTTGATCGATCTTCCATCAAAATTGGGTCTAGTTAATCAGAAACTTTACATTGTTCTCACTGTTGCTTTTGTACTTGTTAAACATTTTAGCCTTGTGGAGTGTGGGCCATATTTTACATGCATTTTTTCACATAATACTAGCTTGAGTGTTGTTATTGTTCTAACATTTCTAAATGTTGTGGTTGCTTGATCCACTTGTGAACCTTGTAGGCTGAAAGTCGAGCTCATAGACGTGGTCAAACTAATGCAGTAAATGTTTATATATTTTGTGCCAAGGTATGCATACTTATCTATTATACCGTTCAGGTCCATGTATGATTTATTTTCTTCAAATGACATGACTACCGATGATTTCTGTCCAGGACACGTCAGATGAATCCCACTGGAAAAGATTGAATATAAGTTTGCATCGAACTTCATCAACTGTAGATGGGAAGTATGACTCATTGGAGGAAATAATGGTATTTCTTCATTGAATTTTTGGAATTTACTTTTTGTTAGTAGGACATTTAATTTGTATTTGATGGTTGATCCAGAATCTGTTTTAGACCTGTGCTAGGGGCAACAAATTTGTTGCTTTGATTTTTGGATTTCAACCTGTTTAGAAAATGCATCATAGCAGGATATATATTATTGATAACAGGTCAAAACAGGTCTAATCTAGTATTAGCTAAAAGGAAATATGTCAAGATGTGTTTTAAAGTTGCTCAATGAGTATTCAAGTGTTTACAACCTTACAAGTTTATTCTATTTGAATCATGATAGATATTTTTAAGTTCTGTCAGCTGCGGATGTGGACCTTGAGCCAAGGTAATGATATATTTAGTATACTCCACATTTATGAAAATAAAGAAAAATGGATAAAAATAAGTGTTTAGGAGGGTCTGTCCAGTATGTTTATCCTCTGCCACTCAAACTTGAATTCGTAGATAAGCTGCAAATTCTGTCAGCGGCAAATGTGGAACTCGAGCCAAGGTAATGATATATTATGCCTTTTATCCAACAAGTTCAAAGTTACTGTTGGCGACTTGGCGTACCCAGAAAGACTAATTATAAGAAAGCAACAAAGATACCAACTTCTGATAATGATCCAATTGTTACCTGTTCATATTCCTCAGAATAGTGGCTCAACTTCAACATGTTTTTCTGTCTTGCATGAACAATTTTGCTTCTGTGACACGGTTTCAGTCAATTACAAATTTCTCAGAAGTCTTTTATATTTGTAGGTTGATGATGTTTCTGCACTTAAGACCGCTGAAGAAAAAGACAAAGAAGCGAACTTAATCTTTGAGGAGGAAGGTGATAGTGAATCTTCTGCCACCGAGCTCGTGATATGCTCTCAATATGCATCTGGTGAAGAGATGCAATGTGAAGTGTTTAGTGAAACCACAACTTCTAAAAGTGATGACTTTGGTCCATTTCTCAAGTACTGCTACAAGAAACCGGTACTAACTCCAAACTTGTTTATTAATTATAACTTCCTTATCATGTAATTACAACTTCCTTATCATGCTTTTATTTATTAGTTTAATCTAAATGCATCAAAGTTTATGCTGATCGACAGGCTAATATCGTTCAGGATGTAGATAGTGAAGGAAATATGGCTTCCAATGGGACCGTAGAAGTATGTAATCATGAAACCAAGAGGGACAACATAGTAATTTCAAACACTTTTCTTGATGCGGACAAGCTGAACGCCATAGAAATACAATGTGATCGAGAACCTATTGATCAGGCTGAAACTGAAGCTGACCCAAATTGTATCCCGGTAAATTCTCTTCGATTTGAGGTATGTGTTGATACGCACTTACATGTATTCATTAAGTAGGTGTTTTTTAGTGTGGGTTAATAATAGTAAAAATCAAAACGGTAACTCAAAAACTCTTTCAGCAGTGGTTTTGTTCCTTAACTTTTTCAATTTGCTAAAGAAAGTTTAAATATCGGAACTCACTGAATCTTCTATCTAGGCTTGATATACATAAAAAACATAGGAATGAATCTACCACAAAAAAGATGTTTAGGATTACATCACTACAAAAAGCTTAAGGGAGTTGATTGATAATAATTGATGAAAAATGGTTGGTTAAAGGGGAAAACCACTGAGGAAAATAAGTTTGTAAGGGTTAAATTGAAAAAATGTTGAAAGTTGGTTGCTTTTTTACCATTATGATCTTTTTTCTAGGGGAAAATGTGTATTGCAGTTCTTGAAAGATCTGGGCCCACAACGCTCAAACCTGTGCAACATAATGTTTATCACATTTGATTGTTTAGTCAATTTGACTATTTTTTCAGGTAAGCAAATACACTGGAAGAATCCATTTATATTCATGCATACATGGGGTGGAAACAAGGCCTACCCCTCTGTTTAAAAATTTCCGACCAGACGAACTCGAGACAAAAAATCCATCAATTGATGACAAAAATTGTGCTCTTAAATGTATCAAGGACGATTCCATATACATACCCGCTCTTCTAAGTTTTGTGGAAGAATGGAACAGTCTTAGGCCCATTGAGCAGAGTAAATTATACAACAAACCTCTTCAACTTCCTTTGGCTGTTGAGTTGTGTCTGAACGAAAGCCAAAACCATGATAAAGACGTATGTCTCAAACTTTGTCATTTTTTCATAGACGTGGCTAGATGGGTCGGGTCCTGTTGACCCGCTAACAGTTTTCTGATTCATAGTTTGAGTAATGATCCATCTTTTATTAAACAGGGACTGCTAAAAGGAGGAAGTAAAAAGCGTGGTACGTCACTAGATGATATAAGCCACCCGCTCCCCCCAAATGCTGTATGGAAGAATGTTTCCATCTTTCATGGCAAAAAAGAAAGACAATACCTGCAGGGCTGGACTCTCACTGGTCAACCACTTTGTAAACTGTGTCAAAAGAATTGCACGTAAGTCTTGCAGTTAACACAAATGTGCATAGCAAAATGGGTGGGTTAAAATGGGTTCTGGTCGGGTCAGATCTCGTTTTTGGTCTGCAAGCATTTTTTTGTTACATTTTCTTATTAAATTTTATCATTATTTAATTAATTAAATATGATAAATAAATCGTATTATTAAAATACTAATTTAATATCTTGAATTTGTTTATCACTTTTGACGTATTCCATTTTTAACCGATGTTAAGTTTACCCATATGAAGTTAAATATAACCCGAATCAACCATTTGAAATTGCCATATTACATTTCCAGGAAGAAGAGTGCCAGGGAGCCTGAATTCTTTGAGGATTTGTTTTGTGATTTGGAGTGTTATGAAGAATATCGCTTAAGAACTAGTAATAGATACCTACGCACGGTCAGTAATGTAGTTATACATTATACTTCCCGTTTCTTTTAATATTTTGTGGTAGGATGAGATCCTGTTCTAGTTTTAACAATGGGTTCTGCAGGGGCTTGCTCAAATTGAACATGGCATATGCACAAAATGCCATCTTGATTGTCGAAAACTTGTGAAGAATCTAAAACCTTTGTCACTTGAGAAGCGTAGAGAATTTGTTATTAAAGAAGCCCCAAAGCTGGCAGCGCGTAAAAATTTGTGAGTTTTTACCTCAAGTGTCATGTTGGTTTGTAGTTTGCTTTCTTATTGTTCAGATCTATTGATATTATTAATATATCTTTTTTCACAATTTATGTAGACTTGAAAAGCTCATTAATGATCCAACAGAGGGCAACGCATGGCATGCAGATCACATTGTGCCAGTATATCGTGGAGGAGGTATCTTTTAAACTTTAGTTTAGTATAATGTTTTTGCACCATTGACTTGTGATATAGATTTGAAACAAAGCTGCCGATTTTGACCCATTTACTTAGGATAAGGTATATTCCGATTAAGTATTATCTCTTAACATGGTCAAACGTGTAAAAAATATAGCTATAAAGGAAACATGTCAAAATGATTGAAAGTTGACAGAAGGATATTTTTTTTGTTCATTAAGGCCACCCAAATATGTATCTAAATTTATGCCGGAAAATTGCAGAATGACCAAAGCGCCCTTAGTTTTTGAATGCGTCTTTCCAACCAATTTTGAAGGGTCACCTTTAAATTATATTTTGACTGGAATTGGTATAGATGGATACAGAAACATACGTAAGTTATAAAAAAAGCCGACGTTTCCCCCCACTTACAAACGGATTTATCCAGGTTATGTTTTAATTTTAGTGGGTAAAGGTACAAAATTAGCTAAAGGACCTCTTCATATCGGTTATAAGAGTATATTTAAGCATATTCAACACACAAATAGCTCATGCAATTATTTTTGATAATGGATAAGAGGTGTTTGAACATGTAGCAAAAATACTCATTTTGGGACGTTACCCTACCTATCTATTTTCTCATATGTTGTCTTTAACTTTTATTGACTTATGTATTCCATACGATCCATGTGACAGGTGAATGTAGACTCGAGAACATGAGAACTCTTTGTATTGCATGTCATGCTAAAGTTACAGCAGCTCAATGTGCTGAACGACGCTTAGAAAGAGCCAAGGCTAAGAAACAACTCAACCGCTTGCTGGCCAACCTTAAAACGGTTCAAGACAAGCAACAGGTAATCAAACCGGACGTCATACATAAATATATGAGCGTGTTCACTACAAAAACCAATTATAAATAAAGAACCACATAAACACATATAGTGTGTGTGACAAATATAGTGGGAGAGAGAAATAGAGGCGGTTATGCAGTTGCATAATATGTATCATAGTTAAAGCAATAGTCATGAGTGTGTATGCAATTCTTAGCAGTTCTTTGTTTAAATTTGGTTACGTGTGCATACGTTTAGGAGGTTTTGTGCATTTTTATACACTTTGGATAGCTTTTAAGCTATTTCTTTTTGTCATTTGCGTAGACCGTTGGTCATGGGTCCAATTTGAAACCTCTAATTTTTTTCTTCGTGCAAATTTAGTGATTGACAAGCATTTTGATGAATAAAAATTTGTATATATATTTTCAGGACCGTGATGATTGCAGAACGATTGACAGTGAACTTCTTGTTAATGTCCCAGGAAGTGCTTACCATACAACAAACATAAATGGTGGCAGAAGTGACAAGGCTTCCGAAGATGTGAGTTCTTGACGTTCATTCTTCGTTTCATTTTTGTATGTAAATGTAATCTCATAATCATAACAATTACATTTGTACCTTGGCATTCGGCGGTTTGCGTTTCCGCTGGATGACTAGAATGGTTTATTCATGGCTTAAACTTCGTACCCCTCGCTGTGTATCATTAAACCACAGAAGTTGAATGTATGTTGGTTACAGAAGTTGTTCATAAAATGCTGTGGAAGGTGATTTATACTGCCATTGATATTTTTTTTGAACATCCAACAAAGCGCGACCACACAGGTACACCCATAGGCAAAGTGATACACACGCCCATGATCGCTGACAACACTGCCCGTCTTGGTTTTAAAAGCGTGTCTGAGGATACCTACCACTTGAAGGCCCAGTGTTGTGAAACATCTGGCTCTTGCAAGACATTTTTTCATAAACCATACTTCAACCGGCGACCTCCCCCAGAGAGTCGTCTGGATACCGGCAAAACACTACCCCTTTGGTTGTCATTTGATAGATTTACTTGACACGTTTTGAAATGTTATGATAAAACTATCAAATGAGCTATTTGTTGGATGCAAATCATCTCTAGTGTTAAATTGTTAGGTTGTCTGTTCATATGTTTACACACTAGCTGCTCATTAATCTGTAGCTAAACACTAAACATTACTGCTAGGGCTGTAAACAAACCAAACGTCCAACGAATAGTTTGTGAATTGTTCGACGAGAAGTTCGTTTGTGTTCGTTCATTTAATAAATGAGACAAGGAGTCAAGGATTCAATGTTCTTGGCCAGTTGTTAATGTTTCTGCTAGCTGCAAAACCATGGCAGCATGCTTCTGGCCAGCAAGATGAGCATTAAACACGGTGGGACTGTTACAAACAACATTGCACAATGTACATGTTCTTATAGCATTTAATGGCGCTCCTCCTTGCAAAATCTTTTGCTTCTTCGACTCCACATCCACGTGACTTCCCGCTCTCTTCCCATTCATATTACTCCCATCTGAATTGACATTTTTGACCTCGGGCTCTGAATTAACCATAGGTGAAGCAACAGTGGTCGAGGGCAGATTTGGTATTTGTCCAGATTCCCTAAGTTTATTGAGATGCTTCTTCCCTGCTATATGCATGCTGAGGAGTTCATTGCTGGTGCAGGTGATCTTGCAGAGTCCACACTGAAAGGTGTTGGGTTTCTTCTGCGAAACACTGCTCGAGTTTGATGTGGCGGCAAAGTAACCATTCATACTCGCTAACTGGATGATCGCCTACATGACAACATGGTACACAAACATATCAGAATAATGAACTTGGATGCACATTCTACAAGGATACAAAAAAACTAGCGTGGAAAAAAGGACAGGACAGGTAGATGATTTTGATCTTCATCAAAATAGGCCGGAACTCAGGGTATTGACCCGTGCCAATTTGGGTTTTAAAAAGCGAGCCTGAGGAGCGCCTAGGCGCAAGGCGCAGCCTAGGGCGCGTCAGGGCTTTGCGCCTATTCTTTTTCCCAAAGGCGCGCGCCTCAGGCGCTTTTTTGTCAAAATTTTAGTCGCTTTTCACCTGAGGCGCGCGCCTCACGTACACAGGGTATTTTTTATGCATAAAAATGTTGTACCTTGGTGTTTTTGGCTTGTACATATAGGTAAAATCACATAAAAACCTAATTTATAGCTCTATTTTGGGTAAACGAAGCTAAAAACTCATGGAATATATACGGGATATATAAAAAATTATATAATTAGTGTGCGCTTCGGGTACAAAAATCCCACACTTTTTGCGCTTCGCGCGATGTGCTTAGACGTCGTCGCTTTTGTGCGCCTAGTGCTTTTTAAAACCAAGTGCCAAATATACCAAAATCAAATTATCTCAAAAAAGAAGATTGAACTTTTAAATACAATGTTTCTGAAGGTTTGATGCATCAGGGAAAAATATTAAAATTTGTAATGGTCATTAATCAATATTTTCTTTTTTTTAAGTCAGGTTTTTAAAGCAAATGACTTTAACTTTATTCAATTTACCTTAGCAGAATGCTTTTTACCAACAACATGCTTCTGATATATTTCTTGACTATAGCATACCACATTGCAAAGGTCACAATGTATCGAGTCAGCCTTCGCTCCTGGTTGCAATATCCCGGGCTTCTTTTTCTCCAATTCTCCAACTAAAGTTTCACTTGCAACGGGCGGTGGTGGGACCATTGTTGGTGCACTGACAGATGAACCGGCTGGATTTTGCAGACTTTTTATGTGTTTTCTTCCCTGTTTATGTTTCTCGAGCAGATCTTCATTATTGCAAGTAATATTACAAACGTCACATCGAACGCGTCGAATCTCTTTAGGTTGCTTTGCTGTTACTAAGACATTGTTTGTAGTCTCACTTTTAGCTCCGGCAGCCTGAACTTTTCAAAGTACTAAATTAACATATAGAACAAAATAAAACTAGAATTGTAAACCGGATTACGTCATTTCCCAATTCATGTTGTTAACAAGATTACAAGTATGTTTTATATTTTGAATAACGTTATTAGCTATGTGCATTTTCACATCTTATACCTATGGTACACCTCTCACATGTGTTACGTATCTTATACTTTCTTTAATTAGTTCCTTACCTCGTACCAATCCATTTAAGCATAAGGACCCTTACTAGTGGGACATTATATAGTAAATTACTATATAATGTTTGAAGGGTGTATGATTGTTCCAGATTTAGAACTTAGTGGTGTACCACCTTTATCAAATTTCCTAAACATGCCAAGACAGTTAATGAGTTTGAGATGTTATGTTTTTGACTTGTAAGACAATTTTGGTTTTAAAAAGCGCATGGCAATCCAATTCGTTTTAATCCCAAAAGCCGATGCGTGATGCGCAATTCGCGAAGCGCACAGATCACGTATGTGAGGCATACGTGAGTCGCTCTTTATTAAAAAGAATAAAATTTGTTCAAATATTGGTCAACTGCATCATGTGATTCGTGCATCATTGAATCACATTACACGATGCGATCTCATCATTGCATCATGTGATGCGCGCATTGTAAAACCAAGAAGACAATATGAATTATTCTGCCATATGGAAAAAGAAAACAATGCAGTGACAGTGTAATGGCAGAATACTTAATAATATTATCTTACATGTCAAAAAGCATACATCTCAAACTCATTGATTGTCTTAGCACATACTGATAAAGGTGGTACATCACTAAAGTTCTAAATCAGGAACAATCATACACCCTTCAAACATTATCATATAGCAAGTTACAATTATGCATTTATTTATGTCCACACTAAAAGAAAGCAATATAGCATACGGTGCGATCATCCCAAAAATCAAAAGGCATACATCTCAATCTCATTTGATTGCATTCCCAAATTCAAAAGGCACAATTATGTGCTACGCCCTAAGCTGCGGTTTCAGGCGGAGGAGGTTCAGAGAATTTTTCAGCCGAATTCCATAGTTAAAAAAAAAAAAAAAAAACTAAAGAAGCCTAAACATGTCTAAATTGCCTAAAAATGGTATTATATATTATGGGCCTAACTAAAAAATTGGTCATAAAAATTAAAGGCAAATTAAAAAATGGTAATACAAAGTTGAAATAAATGAGAGAATAAGGATTTACATGATGTAGGGATGAAGATATTTCAGTCTCAAATGGCGATGGATATTGTGAGGGATCCGGGTGAACAGGGTTAGGGTTAGGAGATGACGTGGAATTGAGGATATTTGTTTGTTGATCTGCAAGCATTTGTGACACGGGTTTCAGAATTTAGGGTTTTCGATCCTACACAAATTGTTGTGATTCAAACAATTACCAGAGATTTTTTTTTTTTTGGGCTTATTTTTTTTTTTTTGAACATTAATTTCATTCACAAAAAGAGGGCCTTAAAAACCAAGGACCACTCAAAAACACGCCAGTTACAACATATACAAGGGGTATTTAACCCAATCAGACCAAACAATCCTGAAACGACTAGTTCTATATTTTAACCAAAGAAAAGCCATAGATTTAACTAAGGCTATCACCTCACTAACTTTCGGAATATGCCCCTCAAAAACCACCTTATTTCTTTCTTTCCAAATCGCCCATATAGTCGCCATGACGATACCACGGACAACGCCCTTCCCTTTCGCAGAAAGAGCCACCGAATCAGACCATTTCAGCAGCTCCAGTATAGACGAACACTGCAGATATGGAATCCTGCACCAATAGCAAACACAACTCCACACACCTGTAGCGAAACCACAATCAACAAAGACATGCTGCACTGTTTCATCCATTGAACTGCACATCGGACACAGGGAGGTAGAAATGGCAACATTCCTTCTGATCAATTCAACCCGAGTAGGGACCCTTTCTTTCTCAATCCTCCATGCCAACACATTAACCTTTATAGGGACCCAGTTAACCCAGGACATATATTGAGAATGCCCTCCATACTGACTCTGCCGTATAACCTCTTTGACGGCAGCCACAGAAAACTCTTTAGTCGATTGATTGTTCCACAGCCAAACATCCGAATCGCTACCGAGCCGCACTTGGGAAACCATCTGCATTAAGTCTTGTAACTCCGAGATACCCTCAACTGTTGACGCACCCACATTCCAATTTTCATCCAGGCTCGTGTGATTGTCCACTAAGGTTAAACGACTGCTGACTGAGCAGTTTTTATCTCTCTCCAACGAGTAAAGAATCAGCCATCTTAAATACAATTGGGTCGTCCCATACCAAAGATCTTTCCAGAAGCAAATTGTGTCTCCCTTACCCAGCTTACAAGTTATTAATTTATCCAAAGTCATACCTTTAATGCGGCTTTTATCCAAATAATTGACTATAGATTTCCAGTTCCCAGGAACGGCTCTGTTCACCGGCAGAAATGTCCACCTGTTTCGACCCCCATGGATGCTTATAATGACTTTCTTCCACAACCCGTCCTAACACGATTTGAACCTCCACGCCCATTTAACAAGGAGGGCCAAATTTACTTCCGCTAATTTTGCGATACCCAAACCCCCAAACTTTTTGGGTCTCGAAACAAGGTCCCAAGACACCCAATGGATACCTTTACCCTCTCGATTCCCATTCCACAAGAACTTTCTCATCATCCTTTCCACTTCTTCAATCACCATATGAGGAGCTTTAAATAGTGATAAATAATAAACAGGAAGGCTAGCAAGAACCGACTTTAGCAAAGTAAGACGGCCACCAATAGAGAGAACCTTAGCTTTCCACGATTGAAGTCTACTCCGAACGGTCTCTATAACTGGTTCCCAATGAGCCGATCGATTCATGTTTGCACCAATTTTAACGCCAAGGTACTTAAAAGGTAATTCGCCAACCTTACAACCCAAAATCGCCGCCACGTTACTAACCTCAATAGGAGTAACACCCAATCCAAAAATATGAGACTTATGAGTATTAATCTTCAACCCCGAGCACATGTAAAATATGCGTAACAATCTATTAACCATCGTGACATTGTGATTAGACCAAGTACCCAAAATAAGCGCGTCATCCGCATATAGCATATGAGATAACGTAGGCCCATCCCGCGCAACTTTTATACCTTCAATATCTCCCATTTGACAGGCCCGAGACATCATAGAAGCTAGAGCCTCCATAGCAATCAAAAACAAAAACGAAGATAAAGGATCACCCTGTCTAAGACCCTTCTGACAGTTAAACACGAACGTAGGCGTCCCATTAACTAAAACCGCCGATCTAGCAGATTTAACAATACCTTTAACCCACATACACCATCGATCTGGAAATCCCATCTGTTCCATAATAGAAAACAAAAAGCCCCAATTAACATTATCATATGCCTTCTCTATATCAATCTTCAACAAAAACGCCTTATGATTATTCTTTTTTAGCCAACTAATTAATTCGTTGAGAACTAGAGTGTCACACCCTCAAAATCCACTTTCGGAGTTTTACCGCGAGGCGCATGACAAACCAGGATCCAAGTCAACGATCACAATAAACAAGTCTAAATGAACATATGCAATTTCAAAAACATAGTTTAAAATTCCCAAATAACAGCGGAAGCTTATTCTCAAAACATAATCAAAAGTAATCCGAAATATTCAGTGTTTGAAAACCATGCAACCCTAACTAGACGCCGTGCAGACGCGTGCGCCCTAGTCCCGTAGTGCTACCTTAGCGACCTGAGAAAACATGTAAGAGTTACGTCAGCACAAAAATTGTTGGTGAGTTCACAGGTTTGTAAAATAGAGTACCAAGTTCAACCTGTCCATACTATATAAAATTGTAAACCAAAGTACGCTAGCTAGGCGTATGTTTTGTCACTACTACGATTGGAAAACCATTACTAACTCGCAAACCAGATGTTGTGCCCGAATAGTAAACCTGTTCCTGTTTGAGACAATATGCACCCGCCCGGCCCTCCAAGCCGACGAGTGGGGTTGGTCACTCCCAATAGATCTATTCACATTTCCCCGTTGTGCTAACCCGCACATTCATGGTTTCCCCCGGGACTTCCAAAGATCGTATAGTAAACCATAGAAACCCATAGTATGACAGTTGTTACCAAATCATAAGTTTAACACATGTTTTCTCCCCCAAAAAGTGAAACCAGTTAAAAGTGGGGCCGTGAACTCACCTTAGGTTGCGTTACTTCGTATTATGAATAAAATCAGCAAGCTATGCTAGCCCCGTAAAGCGGCGATCTAACATATGACAGTTACAAGTACTTAGACTAATAACCCGTAGGTTAGTTAGTCCCTAGATGTCCAGACCATAACCAAGTTCGTTTGAAAACACTGTGACTGTTAAACTAACCAAATGTACAAGACTCGACATCCCATTGGTGACCCGAGACTCCCCGTGTTATACTTGCACCCTCAAACATACAATCATGCAATCACACTTAACATACGTTAAAGTCCAACAAGTTCTAGCACATAGTTCAATTAACACATAAATAAGTCCGAGCACATGTTACCAAGTTATTAGGTATGATACGGGGTTCCTAGCATGTTCCTAGGTGTCAAATCGGGTCTCGGAATGCTAAAATACACTTACAGCAGCAGTACAGGCGATTAGGAAAAGTCAACTAGTGATTACGTGGGTCAACAGGCGATTATGAGGGCTAATCGCCCTTACTATAGGCGATTAGGGTCATGTGGTATGCATTTCAGGAGTTTATTAGGCGATTAGGTCGTAAGACATGCAATTCAGGACTTAACTAGCAATTAGGATCGTAATCGCATGCAACGAAGGCAATTAGGCTAGCATAGGTGATTAGGCTGCCTTAACAGGCGATTGGCCTCCTAATCGCCTATAGCATAGGCGATTAGGGTCCATAATCGCCTTCAGCACATCTGTTCCGGTTTTTCGCGCGTTTAACCCTCCAAATCAAATCCAGAACGTGTGGAAACATCAAATATCAATCAAACAACCATATCAAACATGTTTCAATCAAAATCCTTTGTTTAACATCGTTCTACCAGCCCTGAATGCAAACATGTTTCCCAAAAATAATACACGTAGCATGAAACATCACATTAACATGCATAACCGTAACCCTAATGAACAATTACTCAGATTTCATCAACATGCTATCATCATCAATCTGTAATTACCTTAATATTATGTTAACAATCCTTTTTGAATCACAACAATCCTATCTTTTAATTATAATTAACACATACAACATGCATAATAGTTAGAATCCAATTAACAACGATTATTAACGAATTTCAGAAGACACAAACGTTTATAAACAGGTCTGGACCATTAGGGATTCAAAAATAACGTTAATAAAGGTTGCATGAATGAAAACCACACCTTATGTTTATGATAGATTGATGTAATAGGCTTGAAAACGTGTAGTTTGATCCAAAATCGTGTTCCAGAGGTTGTTTGTGAGTTGGGCCGAGTTGTGGGACGGCTAGGGTTGTTATAATGAAGTTTAGGAGGTCAAGTGTTGTATTTATAGTCGTTTCTAGTCGCCAGGTACGTTTCAGGCGATTATGCAGCTTTTACAGGCGATTAGGGCTGCTAATCGCCTTCACTATAGGCGATTAGCCCCCAATCGCCTATAGTCCAAGCCCAGTCGCCTAATATGCAAGGCTAATCGCCCTGGGGAAGGCGATTAGGGCCTCCTAATCGCCCTCAGGGCTTGGTCCCATGTGTTTTGCGCGTTAAACCCCGTTTTAACATATGTTAACACATTTTTACATACCAACAAGTCACATAATGATTGTAAACACATAATACTTGCAAACAAACACATTCACACTCGTTCACCAATTCCCGGGACTCGAGACTTGTATGTTACCTATGCTTTGACGATTCTACGAATCATCATCCCTTGTACACTTGGTTAAGGACTGACATCTAATGATCCTCTAGACTAAAATAACAGTTCCCGAACCATAACACGACTCAACTAACCCAGTTAAGTATAATATACGCGTGACTCGCTAAGGTAGACTTTTACCTAGACAATGTTGTCAACCTGAATTTGTCGGGTGTCACATAGAGGCCCGTCTAGAATGAATCTGTCTTTTAGAAACGCCGACTGAGATACAGAGATCACATCCCCCATCACCTTTTTTATTCTAGTAGCGATCACCTTCGAAATCACTTTGCTAATGACCCCCACTAAATTAATAGGCCTGTAATCTTTCAAACCCAAGGGAGTTTTAATTTTGGCAACCAACGTGATATATGAGAGACTGTGTTCTTTTCCAATGGATCCAGTCACGTAAAACTCTTCAAATAATCGGAAAAAATCTTCCTCCAACAAAACCCAAAAGTGCTTAATAAACCTGAAGTTAAACCCATCTGGCCCTGGAGCCTTATCAGAACCACAGTAAAAAACCGCATCTTTAATCTCTTCCTTGGAAAAAGCGGCCACTAACTCGTCTCTCTTATGAAAAGGAACCTGCTTCAGGTCATTGCAGAATAAAGACGGCCTACACACCTGGTGCTCATGGAACAGCTCTCGGTAAAACCGAAGGACCTCTTTTTTTACAAGGGCTGGCTTATCTATCCACGACCCATCAACCACCACCCCCGCTATACTATTAGCAGCTTTCCTACCATTAATACACCTGTGAAAGTACGTTGCGTTTTCATCTCCCATAGACGCCCAATTAACTCAAGATTTTTGCCTCAAGTCTTTAGTCTTCAACCACGAGAGCCTGTCAACCTCTTTTTTACTCTCTACCCACACCCAGACCTCCTCTTCATCTAACTCACGGTCCTCCAGCACAGATTCCAATCTAGAAATATCACCTTTAAGCTCTTCCATATTTTCCCCTTCCTTAATCAAAACCGAATTCCACCAAGACTTTAATGCCACTTTTACAGCCTCAAGTTTTTTTGAAATGACCAACTCCGCTGAGCCTGTACATGTAACCTTCTTAACCGCATCGTGCACCTCGTCTTCACAGCCATCCCTGTCGAGCCAAGAATTAAACCACTTGAATGGCTTGGGGCCATAATTACAATCTTTCACTGTTAACAATAGCGGGCAATGATCCGATAACTCTCTAGAGAGAGCTCGAAGACAAGCCCCATTCCATCTGTCAAAAAAATATGGGCACACCAAAATACGATCTATTTTACTCATCTTTGCGTCGTTCCCAGTGCCTGTAAGATAAGTGAACCTGTTCCCCTGCATTTTATACTCACAAAGACAAGCTTCATCAATAAACAAATTAAAATCCCTAGCTGCCCTGCCATTAAATTTCGAATTTTTTCTCTCACTATCCCATCGAACCGAGTTAAAATCACCTAAAAAGATCCACTTTCCCACTTCCCCTTGCATTAAATTAAACAGACGTTCCCATAAAATGCGTTTCTCCCATACTTTCTGCGGAGCATATACATTTACAACATGTAAGACCGACCCATCTTCAGTCAACGTCCCGGACACAAGGAGAAAATTATGATCAGCAACCGTTTTTATTTTCGAAAATTTCTTTGGGTTCCAAATACTCATAATTCCTCCAGATCTCCCCCTGGCCTCAACCATCTCAGCTTCCACACTCCCATTACCCCAAACCCTCGTAATATCAAAAAAATTAACATCAACAATCATCGATTCCTAAATACACAAGAAATCAACTTTATTCTTCATAACCAAACCTTTAACCCATGGGACTTTACCAGTCGCCCCCAACCCCCTAACATTAAGTGACAGAAAATTCATGGCAAACCTGCTTGAAAGCCTTCTTCCACAATCGTCTCAGTAACCATCTTGTCGAACCCCTTCAAATTTGCTCCTAATTCGTTCATTCTCAATCTGTTTTATGTTGTCACTTTTATTCTTTTTTTTTTTTATTCTTTTAAGTTTTAACAACTGCTATAGTGTCACTTTCATCAAATAATAACTAGGTATTAGTTGCCCGCACTTCGCCGCGGGTACGGATGTTGTGGGAAACGCGACGGCAGCTCCTGTTGCGTTAAGTGTATGGCGGGCGTTAAAGATCCCGTGTCGCTGTGGGAGCTCGCGGATAAAAGCTAAAAGTTTGGTGGTCAAATTGGAAGAAAAGAAAGTACATAAGTTAGTAACAAAGTTAGTGGCCAAAGTTGGGTGGTCAAAGTTTGAAATCATAAAAGCTAAAAGTTTGGTTGTCAAAGTTAGAAATTCTAAAAGCTAAAAGTTTGGTGGTCAAAGTTCGGTAGTCAAATTGTAAAAGAATAAAGTACATAAGTTAGTAAGAAAGTTAGTGGACAAACTTTTAAATCTTAAAAGCTAAAAGTTTGATAGTCAAAGTTTGGTGGTCAAATTAGAAGAAAATAAAGTTAAGCTAAAAGTTAGTGGCCAAAGTTTTAAATCCTAAAAGCTAAAAGTTTAGTGGCCAAAGTTTTAAATCCTATAAGCTAAAAGTTAAGTGGTCTAAGTTTTGGGGTCAAATTGAAAAAAAACAAAGTTAACCTAAAAGTTTGTGACTAGAAAATAAAGTTAACCTAAAAGTTAGTAGCCAATATATATATTAAAACAAAGACACTGTTGAAGTGTCTTTGTTTTAATATAGAAGAGATCTGGTGGTCAAATTGGAAAAAAAGAAAGTACATAAATTAGTAACAAAGTTAATGGCCAAAATTGGGTGGTCAAAGTTTGAAATCATAAAAGCTAAAAGTTTGGTTGTCAAAGTTAGAAATTCTAAAAGCTAAAAGTTTGGCGGTCAAAGTTCGGTGGTCAAATTGTAAGAGAATAAAGTAAATAAGTTAGTAAGAAAGTTAGTAGACAAACTTTTAAATCTTAAAAGCTAAAAGTTTGATAGTCAAAGTTTGGTGGTCAAATTAGAAGAAAATAAAGTTAAGCTAAAAGTTAGTGGCCAAAGTTTTAAGTCCTAAAAGCTAAAAGTTTAGTGGCCAAAGTTTTAAATCCTAAAAGCTAAAAGTTTAGTGGTCTAAGTTTTAGGGTCAAATTGAAAAAAAATAAAGTTAACCTAAAAGTTTGTGACAGAAAATAAAGTTAACCTAAAAGTTAGTAGCCAATATATATATTAAAACAAAGACACTATTGAAGTGTCTTTGTTTTAATATAGAAGAGAATTTATGAGTTATACTCAAGATAACATTGAGTCGAATGGCTAGCAAGTTACTTGAACTCGGCTCGGTTAAAAGCTTGAAACGAATCGAGCTTTATCAAGCCCGAGCCGAGCTTGAGCTTAAAACAAAACTTGTTTACTAATCGAGCCTGACATGTGAGCTCGTCAGACTTGTCAAGCCTTATCAAGTCTTAGTGTAACACATATTAGTTTTATTAATATTTAAATAAGATTTACACCTCATTTAAGTTTGTTTACTAGACGAGCCTAAGTCGAGCTTCATTTATTGAGATAACGAGCCTATTATATATATATAGGGTAGAGATCCTAAGAGAACCAACCCCTATTTAAGAACTGAGAGAACCATTCTGGGCAACACATTTCATATAAAGGCAAAAATTTTTTTTTTTTTTTGCTTTAATCACACATTTTTATGCAATGAAAATTTTTTTTTTGAATTTTTTTTTTGAATTTTTTTTTTCATTTATACATGTGTATATGGCAATTTTACATATGTGTATATAGCAATTATACATATGTGTATATAGCATTTTTCAGCTATACATATGTGTATATTTCAGTTATACATATGTGTATAATGCAATTATACACATGTGTATATTAAAGAAAAATACAAAAAAAAAATAAAAAAATTACTTGCATATAAAGCAGCGATTTTTGCTAAAAATTTTTTTTTTTTGCCTTAGAGAAATTTGTGGTCCAGAAAGGTTCTCACAGTTCTCAATTTGGGAAAAAGGTTCTCATTTGAACCAAATCCTATATATATATATATATATATATATATATATATATATATATAATATATTTTATAATTTTTAGAGAGTAAACGAGCCGAGCTCGAGCGTAAGAAATTTCCAACGAGCTCATGCTTGAGCTCTCATAAGTTTTTCGATCACGAACACAAGCTTGGTCGAACTCAGACTCGGCTCGACTCGTTTGCACCTCTGGTTTCAATTGTGTAATAATTTGAGAATCATGAAATGGACTTACTTGGTGTCAAAAAAATCTCTAAAATGGAAGTCTCAAACTCTGGTACTCAAAAGTTATGATATTTGGTAAACCAAAAAGACTATCTTTATAATTAACTCTAACTAGTTTTATACCCGCCGCAACGTGCGGCGGCGGGGGGCGATGGGGTTACACGTGTCGCATTATATAGACCGCTTGTTAAGGCAAGCGTTTCGTTAAGTGGTACGACTATTGCGTCAAAACATAAGACGTAGCTTCCCTATTCGAATGAACTGAACAATTGCCAAGCTCCATTTGGGGCACAAAGAAATTGTTATAAACATAAAACGTCTCGAAAGGCAATCTTTTGCAGTAATGAAAATCATAGACACGGTTGGTGGAGGCTGTGTGGAGAAATAATGGGCTCAGTCAACATGCTGAAGACCATTGATCACATCAATCGGTTGCAAACGCTAAATCGCCATCACAACGATGCACAAATGGTAACATACACACACATTGTCATCATCGCCCTAAATTAGGCAAGTCATTAACATCAGCAGATCGAAATCGCCGAACCGCTAACATCGCACATCCTCTAATCTTACTTATAATCTATTCTTTTGTTAATTATGCCGGAAGACATCAAGTCTGTGAGCTTCCTTTGATCAAAGAATAATTCTTTGAAGTGATTCGGGTGGGGTAAATTTCAATACTTTCATGACAGAACTAAAATTAAATGATTCTTGTTCTTAAATTTGCAACCTCTTCATGCAAAGTATTATATAGTTTCAGAATTGAGCAATCTGCAACAAAAACATTCAATTACAATGAAATAAGAAAAGATGTTTGTTTAAAAAAGAATAATATGCGTCAAGCCAGGTACTGAGTGAATTATTCAATGAAAGTTAATTCAATGCAATGGAAAGATGTTAAATCATACCTTTTAGACAATCCAACTTAGGCTGCCTTTGTATGTTGAAAGTGCAGAGTTGAGGTTCTCCACTGTCATTTAACCAGATATTAAACCAATGTAACTTAGAGCGGAAATTCTAACGGTTAAAGCTGACCAGACACAGTGCGAGGGCTGAGAAAAAGAGCGTGCAAGATGGTTACAACGATAGCCCAAAGCAGTTCAAACTACACACGAACTAATGTGCTTAAGATTCACCAAGTTAATTCTTTTTTGCCCTTTATAAAATCAATTTTTGTATCTGTTAATTTTTGAAAGGGTTAGCTTTGTAAATGAACCGAGCAAACTCAAACGTGAGCTTTTTCCTGTTTTGAAATATAACGCTAACAAACCAACGAACATACTTAAACTAAATAAGCAAATTATGTTGGTCGTGGTTAAAAAAAAACATTGTTAATGTTGTATTCCAATTAAAGTCCAAATATTATCCATCATCATCATCATCATACTCAGTTAATCTCACCAATAGCAAAAGCTAAGGTAGGGTCTGAGGAGGGTAAGATATAGACAGCCTTACCTCTACCCCGTGGGAATAGAGAGGCTGCTTCCAGTGAGACCCCCGGCTCGATAGTGGCTTTGTATCTAGCCTTGGACATAAGGCACATAACACTTAGCAATCGAGACAAACCCGATTGGTGCATGTATCCCCTTGTCTTTTAGCTATCAACGCCACCACATAATGCATGATTAACCGTCCGTCATTTTTAACGTTATTTTCACGAAATTAGTAAAATAACGTTAAAATTAGTGCAACTTTACTTTTTCCCCCCGAGGGCCACACATATATACATTATATGCCCATAGCCGTAAGGGGCTTAAATATTATGATCCAATAATATCCAATATATTATATAGTATATTAATTTACAAATGGTTTATGCATAATGGTGTTGTACATCAAGCTTTATAGGTGTTTTGTGCTTAGTAATGTTGTACATAAGGTTTGTGTAGTTGTACATGTCCATGGGTTTCTATAGGCTTCTACGAGTTTCTTGCCATCTTCCCTGTCGTGTTCCAGGTATTGAGTTTCTTCCTCAAACTACAAGGTCCATCTTCCCTGTCTTCCCCGCCTAATAATTTCCACCTAATTGCGTCTGCTAATTCTGCTTCCTCCACCATTTCCATCGTTATCCCCGTATCGGTTGTGTGTAGCATTTACTGTTTCCCTCATTACAATCATTTTATGAAATTATACAACCTTCTCAAGCTTCTACCTATTACGTGTTTCTTTCACAGCCATTTCTTTCCTTACCTGCCACGTTGTAATACCTTTCCCTTCACCGCTAAGATCTCTTACTGATCTGTATCTGCTGCACCGTCAATCTCTGCCTCCGTCATCTTCTCGCAGGTTATTTCCGCCTTTATTTGTTTCCATCGTGGTCTTTTCGTTGGGTTTTTTTGGTGGATAATGTTTATGAGATGGGGTTGAAGTAGGAAATCTTAGCTTCTGTATATATGGCTAATGGTTACCGTCACTTTTAATTGCTTCTTATTGATATATAAACAAATAGTAAGTTCCGTTCACATAATATGATCACAGTTTTCGCCTAATCCCTTTTCTTGATCGATCTGTTGTTGACCATGGCTCTTCCTCTTGGGAAACTTACTTTAATTATCGGAGCAGGACAGCAGGTATCAATTTTTTATGTTTTTACTATTTTTTCAATGGGTTTTGTTGTTAATTAATCATATGTTTTTCTTTTAGTGTTATGCTTGGGCTTCATTGAAAGTAATTGTGTTAGCTAATGCCCTGGTGACGTTCGCCGGTATGGCGATGACGTCATCTGAGCCTTGAATCGATGATGACGAGCATAAACCGACACCGACATTATTTTGTTCTGGTCGGCCGTTACTATTCTAGAGAGAGAGGGAGACGAGAGGGAATATAGCAACCCGTGGTCTTTCGTTTCCGGCCGCGTCCCCGGAGACTAATCTACACCCGGCGAAGGCTTCTCCCTCTGTCCCTGATGATCTCTATAGGTAGCTAATATGAGATTTGAACTGACTTTTGCTACAGAAACAGGAGGTTTTTTTTATCAGTATTCTGTTGTCGTAGGAGTGTCTTCTTCAGCCATTGTGTTTCATGAGTTGTGGTATTATCATTTCTTATATCTTTTTGCTTTGGTTAATAATATTGTAGCTTGGTCTGTACTGTGTAGAGTGAGATGAACTAAATGTTGACAGGGTGATGTTGACTCGCTGTTAGCGCGTTAGTGTGATGGTAGGCCGTTATACCTTAGGCACATTTTGTCTGGTCTTAGGTGTCATTTTCACCCACCTTTGCCTTTGTGGAGTGTTTGTAAAAAAAAATAGTTAAGTATGGTTAAGGGGTTGGGGCCGGTTTTGGGTGGGTATTAGTGGGGTCCACAACACAAAATATTTGCTACATAATATGTTAAGCTTCATACTTAGCGTTCGGGTATTAATCGGATTTTATTTACGCGTCATTTGGACATTATAGTAGCCTCAAATAACCCTAAACATAGCCTAGTTTAAGTGTTGGTTGGTTAATTAGGCTTTCGTTGGGTGAAATTATAAGTTATACGCGTATCGGGTGTGATACGCGCAATGTTTTCAGAACCGAATCGGACATCAAACCGGACGTCTTACCGGTTCACTGGTCGGACCGGTTAAACCGGATTTAAGAAGCGGATTAATAATATAGACATAAAAGTTAACTTCGACATACACAAATAATAAAAAATTAGTAAGTAAAAATGTTATGTTTTGTTAACTAAATAAACTAGCTAATACATTTTATACATAAAATAACATACTATAAAACTATACACGTTTTGTAATATATGCATTATTATTATATATAATTAATATCAAATAAATAAAATAGTGTAATCATTATAAATATTGGAAATGACAAAAACTTAAAAGCAATTATGTACTTGAAAGTTGAAATGTGTCTAGAAAAGAAGTAAAAAACAAATATCAATAACCATTGGAGATTTGATATGCTACGTCTTCTCCACCCCATTAAAAACTAAAATACATTCTCATTCTTTCTTATACTTCATAACTTCAACGATGAACAAACTCTCATCTCATCCTCGGTGATTTTTACTCATGAAATCGACAGCTACAAGTGAAAAGTCTCTGACGCAATGGTGTTTAAAGGTCGAAAGAAAGGCAGAAAGGTTTTTTGTTGATTGTTTGATTATTACGGTTATTCAGAAATGGTGTTTTAACTCGTCAACCGGTCCGACCGGCCGATTCAACGAACTTCCGAACCACGAAACTAATCGAATCGGCCGGTTTTTTGTAACCTTAGCGAACAGCAGTGACCGGATCGCTTAACTTGACGAACCCCGGTTCAACCGGTCGGACCGGCCGGTCCGATCCGGTCTCCAAAACCATGGATACACGCACTTTATTCGTTACCGGAAGATTTGTATTTAGAGTTTTCACTTATGGTTTTGGAGTTCCAAAACACATTATATTTTGTGAAAATACCCTTTATTTTATATCCTGGGTGTCCGGGATCCTTTTCGTTTATTTAATTTTTACCGGGTAATCACCAACGTCCGTTCCGGACAAGTTTATTCGCACGCGATTTCGTCGTGCTTTAACATTAAACATGTGCATCCCTATGCATCTTATGGGAAATTTGCTATTCTCTAAGGCTAAATTAATCCAATTAATTTAAATATGCACTTAAATCGTTAATTACATATACTAATTACGTACGGAAACATATCGATTTTTACCGGATGTTACACACCGATTCTTTTGCAAAAATGGTGTTATTTTCAACAATTTTTGTGATAATGGTATGTGTCAGAAACAAGTTTTTGAATTTGGTATTCCCGCAATCTAAGATTGCGGGATTGATGACTTGGAATTCCAGGTGGACGACATCTTGGACGAGAGCAGCTGAGTTGGACGAAAGAGCAGCTGACTTGGACGAAGAACACGACGTGGCATTCCCGCAATCTGAGATTGCGGGATTAGCTGCAGAAACACTATTCACGCAATCAGAGATTGCGATATTGCTTCAGATTTCTCCTGTTTGCTTTTGTTTTTTGCCTTCAATTCTTACACATATCAACTCAACGTAAATGTTTGCATGTGGTGAGAAGCTTTGCATGTCTTACACACTATCAATTCTTACACACTAGCATGTACCATCTAATCAAAATGTAGGATTCTTGCATGTGAAAGTGAGTAAGTAGTGTGCAGGAGTGAGTGAGGAGGTTGCAATGCATGAAATGTAATATATATATGGACTAGTTAGACACTTAAAAATTACACCAAAGCAAACTCATAAACACAAAGCTAGTGAAAACCTACAACTCTTAAACTCACAACTATCAAACTCACAAGCTTCATATCTAAAAAAATATGGCACATTTACACCCTGGTCCAAGAAACAATTCTCTTCTATGGCTACAACCACAACATCGTTCTGCTTATCTGTTCGAAGACGATGGTGGCGATGACATAGAACTTGATATAAGGCGAGGCGATCAGTCGTTATATAATCACATACGGGATAATCCGTTAAACCCCCATGTTGTTAATCTGGTTAGAGTAGCTGGTTTTGGTGGCGTTCTTGATATTGGCTACCTATTTGCTGACCGTGGTTTAATAACCGCGTTGGTAGAAAGGTGGCGTCCTGAGACTCACACGTTTCACTTCTCGTTCGGTGAAACAACCGTGACTTTAGAGGACGTGAACGTCCTCATGGGGTTGCGAGTCAACGGTCCACCAATTGCAGGACTACAGGAAAGATGGTCCTCTGAAAATCGAATTCAGCTAGTACAAGGTATGTTGGGCATAGAGGCGAATGCGAGCATGTTTGCTGGAAATGCTATTAGAACAACAATCCTTGTACAAAAAATCAAGGAAACACTGCCCGAAGGGGCAGATATTAATATGGTTACACAACAAGCACGTTGTGTGGTGTTGATTATTGTGGGTAATTCACTATTGGCTGACTCTTCTAACGGTTGGACATCATTGGCATTTTTAAGGCACATCGAATCGTTAGAAACATGTGGTCAGTTTAGCTGGGGGAGTGCTGCATTAGCTTCTTTGTACAGAAACTTGTGCAAAGCCGCAGTCTCCACTGATAAAACAATTGGAGGACCTATCACCATACTCCAGTTGTGGGCATGGACCCGAATCAGTGTACTATCTCCCCGGTGTTTAACCCGGTTGATGCCTGGAAAACCGTATGGTGCAATGTATGTATTTTCTCCATCACCCTTCCTTATGTAATATAAAATATTTTTTTTTATTAAATAAACTAACTCGTTCGTTTAAAACAGCTGGCAAGGATCGCGCGATTTCAGGGCGGTTGCCTCGCGGTCGTTAAAAGCGATACGATCGCAACTTCAAAATTTACATTCCGAACAGGTATGAGACTGTTTATGTTTTGTTACAAGTAAAATATATTAAATTTTACTAATAGTGTTCCTGTTTAATTTTTTACAACAGTTCATTTGGAGACCCTATCAAGAAGCCATGGGGGTACTCCCGCAAAGTTGCACCGACGGCATGGCTTCTTGGTGTTCGGCTTGCTACATTGTGTGGTTTCAGGTGGTGGAATACCACCAAGCTAGCAGGGTCTTGAGACAATTCGGATTCCGTCAATGGATTCCTGAGGGACCACCCTTTACCCCCGAAGTCCACCGCGAGCTGCACAAAAAGACGCGTGCTGGGAGACCATACGAATCCTGGTTTACAACAGACCATAACACGTATGTGCAGTCCTGGAATGACCGCGAGAATCACGTAGTGGTCGGGGAACGAACCTCACATCCTTCCGTGTATCCTGATTATATGGAATGGTTCTTAGAAAGAACCGTGGGATACACGAGGAACCCAATGGCCATCCCGGTAGCACAACCGGGTTTCAGAGATGATGCTGGGATTGCCCAAGTGCTGGTATATATATGAATTTTTTTTCAAATATATAAAAGTGTATATTTAAATGATAAATTTTTTAATATTTAATTTTCTTAATTTACAGATGGAGGGATACACGCAGATTAACGAGCAAGTGTCCCAAATCATGTCGTCCGTCCCTGCCGACTTCAGCACCAATCTTGGGGTGATTCAAAGCACTGCCCAATCAGTCATGTCGCAATTTGGTGTGGGTGATCGTTTGAACTACCGCTCACGGCTTGAAGGTAGCCCTGCTGCCTCGGTTGCAGACAGAAGCCGTCCTCAAAGAGCGCCTAGGCGAAGGCGAAATCAGAGGAATGCGGAGGTTCAAAGAGAAGAAGAAGTGTCTGTGGATAGTCATCAAAGTACGCCAATGAATGAATTCTTTGATGATGATCTTGGTGGGTTTGACGTTGGCTCCTTTGTGGCAAGGTTCGGTACCCCACCACAAGATACATCGAATATCCAAGGGGGGTCAACAGGGATGAACCTCATGGAGTCCTTATTAAACAACAACCAATGGAACAACCAATGGAACCCGTTTGATGACATTACAACACCACAGACTACCTTCCCAGTGAACCCACCCATCAACACCGGGCAGTCATCGTTTAACTATTGGGCCCCAAATCAAGGTGGCGAAGGAGCGTCGTCCAATTTCTACACACCAGTACCTTTGGAGTTCCCTAACGAGCCGCTTCGGAATCCACACCGTGAGCGACGTCCTCCTTTATGTGGTACTGACGGACGATTTTGTAACCAAGCTAATTGTGGACCCAATTGTAATAACTCTCTATGAACTAATGATATATGAAATGGTTTGTTTTTTGTATTGGCAAATAAAAAGTAAGTTAACAAAATGAGGTCCGGGGCTTTTTGTGAGGCCCGGGATCGTGTCACGGAAAGTCCCGTAACGCCTGAACCAGCGACGGCCCTGTTATATCACCCAAGGACGCCACGTTCGGCGATCTGGGTCCGGTATAGCCCGGCCCGGGAGACGGATACAGGGGCCCGAAAAGGGCTCCCTGGGCCTGTTTCAACACTAATTTTTCTTTATATTTTCATCCGGCTTTTATAATATAAGGATTTTTTATATTGACAAATAAAAAGTAAGTTAACAAAATGAGGTCCGGGGCTTTTTGTGAGGCCCGGGATCGTGTCACGGAAAGTCCCGTAACGCCTGAACCAGCGACGGCTCTGTTATATCACCCAAGGACGCCACGTTCGGCGATCCGGGTCCGGTAAAGCCCGGCCCGGGAGACGTATACAGGGGCCCGAAAAGGGCTCCCTGGGCCTGTTTCAACACCTGTTTCAACACTAAGAAAACACCTTACATAAAACAACAAACCACATAACCAGTTTCAACACTAAGAAAACACAAACAGCTTACATAAAACAACACACCACATACGGTTAAAACATTGACAAACTACATAAGCAAGGAAACGTAAGAAATGAACAACAATTAACAAGCCCCAAACTCATCAGCCTCTGAAGCGTAGTCTTCAACTTCCGAAACTTGATCATTCTGAGTGTGTCGACCACCTGGCACAAAAGGTCCCCCCTGATGTCTTTGTTGAGGGTGACGGTAGGGTGGGTGGTTTAAATGGGGCTCCCTTGCCTGTTGGGTATGTGGTCGCACATTCGAGTTATTCGAAAACTGAAAGTTTGGTAATGGGCGATGAGGTTGAGCATCATTAAAGTGGTAATGTATGTGTAGATGTTGTAGTTGTTCGGTGATGGAATTCAACGGATTAGGAGTCGGATTAGCTCTTAACTGTTCACCCCTTGGTGGTTCCACCCAACATACAAAGCCACAACTTCGTGGTCTGCGATTGCAACAATAATACCTACGGCCGGGGTTTCTTGTGCTCCTTGAAACTCGAATAATTGTGTCGGAACCACAATTGCAAATAACCATTGTTTGACACGAAGATTTAAATGTGGAGTTAACTCGAAATATGGTTTCTGGGGTTCCTTATGTACAAATTCTATTCCGCAATCTCAGATTGCGGATTTCTGTACTTCCGCAATCTCAGATTGCGGATTTCTGTACTCCCGCAATCTCAGATTGCGGATTTCTCTATCTCTAGTCCACAAATTCTACAAATATCGTTCATTAATCTCAGTTAAAACCAATCCACAATCAAAGCTCACCCTCCTTCACCTCCTTAATGGACACCTTTTCCCCTTTCATTGTTAAACTTTACTGGGGTGGTGCTATTACTTACAAATTCTATACAGACATTACCGTTGACTACAATACAGAGTCAACTACGTTTATTATGACCCATAGAATGTCATACTCGGATTTTCTCGATCACGTTTGTCTCGTTACTCAAATAGACAAGTGTTCATACAATGTTAGGTTAACAATGTATTACACTTTCGAGGGGTGTTCTGAGGCTACATACATCACAGGAAATGAGGGTATGGAAATGATGTTCTATCTAGCATCGAACGTAAACCACTATATGGCAGTGATCCACATTCAGTACACCCCATTAGTTCCATTAGCAGAAACTAGTGCTATGGATCTCTTAAGGCGGTTCACGGTGTCATGTGGTGAGGAGACATTTCATACTCCAACGCAACAGCAGATGCAGTCAATCAATTTGGAACTGGGTTCTTCAATGTACAACAGCCTCACAGAAAGCTCAAATAGACAACCTGTTCCAGAACACCACTATACTGATTATAACTATAACGAAGAGTATGTTGCTAATTTAGATGCCAATGATAACGATGAGGATGATGCTGTCGACTATGATGAAGGGCAACATGAACGAGTTGCCAATGATGAAAGCAGTGATGACAACAATGATGAGAACGAGAACGATTATAGCATTGTGCCTTCAGATGACTCTCAAGGTATTGATACTGTTATTCGTAGTACATAATTTGGATTTATCCTGATATAAGTAATGTTCATTGCAAGGTTATGTGTCGGATTCAAGTAGAGACACTGAATTTCAACCAAGTGACGCTGATTCAGAAGCAAGCGCCGAAGAAGAAGGAGAAGCTGGGACATTACAAGACCCAACAGGTGCTGAATTTCATGAAGGGATTGATCCTTCCTTCCCAATAGACAGACATGTCGACGAGCAAGACGAAGGGTTAGAAGCATATCGCCTACCCGATTTCGATGATGAAGATAAGATGGAGATCTGGAATGGAAAGGTAAACAGTATCCGTGTCGGTATCTACTTCGAAAATAAAGAGAAAGTAATTAAAGCCATCCGGTATTGGAACGTAGAATGTAACAGGGAGTTACGCGTGATAGAAAGCAGACCGGGTACATTTAGAGTCAAATGCAAGAACGAAAACTCTTCATGTATGTGGGCTGCTGCTGCATCACGTCCACATAAAGGAGCCTTCTGGCGTTTGCACAAATGGAGTCCAAGGCACACATGCTACTCAACGGTAGAAAGAAATAACAACAGGGCACTACGGTCCAGAGATATTGCATTACATATCCATGCACGGGTCAAGGCTGATTTAACTTTCCCGGTTAAACAGATTATGACCCACGTAAAGGAGACGTTGAACGTCGATGTTACGTACTCTAAGGCATGGACCGCCCGTAGAAAAGCAATTGAGAATGTCTATGGTACTTGGGAGAGCAACTTCAATGAGTTGCCTACCTACATGGAAAGGTTAGTCGCAACAAATCCTGGTACCGTTGTGAAGTGGCGTCATCATGAGAGGAGCACTGCCGAATGCAGGGTCTTCAAGTATGTTTTCTGGGCTTTCGGCCCTCTAATTGAGGCCTTTAGGCATTCAGCGCCTGTGATATCAATTGACGGCACTCATCTGAAGGGGACGTATAGGGGTAAGATGTTGATTGCGGTGGCGAAAAACGCAAATAACTACGTTCTTCCGGTGGCGTATGCAATTGTGGATGAAGAGACAATTGAGAGCTGGTGTTGGTTCTTGGAGCAGTTTAGAGAGAATGTATCACATCACACTGCCAGCCGTCCCCTTTGTGTTATTTCAGACCGACATGTGGGAATCATTCGAGCAATGGAGGAACTGGAAGGATGGAGGGAGCCACATGCTTACCATCGTTATTGTCTTCGTCATATAAGAAGCAATCTCGGGTCAAAGTTTAAGAGCGTCGCGTTGAAGAAGCTTTGCTGGACAATCGGAAGCACCTCCCAGCATTATAAGTATCGGTATGCCATCAGACAGATGAAGTACAGTAAGATACAGGCGTGGAGATACTTGAGAGATATTGGCCTCCATAAGTGGACGCTGATGCGAGACCACGAAAATCGCCGCTGGGGTAACCTAACAACAAACATGTCTGAGTGTTTTAACCATGTGTTGTCGAAAGCAAGGATGATGCCTATAAAGGCAGCCATACAGTTTACATTTACCAGAGATATCGATCAATTCAACATCCATTATCGAATTGCCAGACGGTGCGAAACAATGTTGCCCCCCGGATATGGACGGTCATTTCCGAACGTGATGCTAAGTCCAGAGAACACTATGTACGTTTGTATGATGCTTCCCATAAGAGGTACCTCGTGGAGTCTCGTGTGCAACCCAATGATGACGGAGGGAACGAGTATACGGTTGAGTACAGTAACAGAACTTGCTCGTGTGGAAAGTGGCAAATAGAACGCAGGCCCTGTTCGCATGCTATAGCGGTTTGCCATATGCGACGTAAGAATATTCATGACCTTGTTGATCCTCGCTACCACACTTCCATGTATCGGTTGCAGTACAGCGGGCATTTTTACACCCTCGGTCATAAAAGAGATTGGGACCCGGCAACATGGAGAATTCGTGGTAACCCGTCACAAATTACCATCAAACGTGGGAGGTTGAAGCAAAGGAGGATACATAACGAGATGGATGTTACGCATGAAGACCAACCAAGAGCACGCCCTAAATGTAGCATTTGTAAGTTGACTGGGCACAACAAAACGAGCTGCCAATTCCGCCAACAGTGATTTCTTGTGATGTGATTTCTTGTGATCTGTTTTATCTATGCTAGTTTGTGGTAGTACTATTTTGTGTTGCTTTGATATTGTATGTTATCGGTTATCGACTTCTTATGTTATCGTATTAGTATCGTGATGTGATATATATCGTGCATTGTTGGTTTACATCTTTAGGAAGACATCTACACATTAAATAGACACGACGATAAAATTATTATAACACAAGGCAAATATTACAAAACAGTAGACACAACTCACCAATACTTATCACAACGACACTTGTATAGTTCATCAGCCATATGGCGTCAGTAGTTAACACAAGCCTCTTCTACGGTGATTTGTTGGTCTATCATCAACGATTTCTTTTTAACTAGTTTCTCCATCATCATACAAACAAGAACCCCGGTGTTAGCAATATTACCCTCATCTTGGGGGACATCCGTCTCAACCAAACCAAGGGACATATCACGTTCCGTTATGTATCTCGTGTTTGACCGAAAGTGAAAACGTTCTAGAAACCATTTGAAATATAACTGTAGCATCTCCATGTAGTTCCTTACCTCTCGATGCTTTCCATTTCTCCATCTTTTATCGGTCCAGTATTGAGTAATCACCATGCTTTGCATATCAATACGGACAAGTAGCCAGTCTGTTTGGCCAATCCACAAAGGAAGGTAGATGCAGTCAACCTCCCAAAATGGAGGATACGGGTCCTTTCGTCCAGCAAAATCAAGGGGGGTAGTAGATTTATCATCTTGCATGTAGTAATAAAAATCAGGAGGTAACACCGTCCATCGGCATTTTAAATTGGGGTTCTTTAAGAGCAGCGACTGTCGAACACGCATTAATCTTACAGTCCATGCTTCAACATGCTGCAAAACAGGAAATAACAATATAAATTAATCTGCTGTGTACTTATGTTAACATATGAAAACAAATATAAATTGATATTGTGTTAAATGTACAGTAGAGGACAGGTGACCGCCGGATTCCATCCCTAGTAGGGCACCCCAAAAACTTCTTTCCAGTTTTTTTGTAATGAAACAAGTGTAGCAATATGGGGAGTCCCCGTTGTTGTAAAACTCTAAAGCATCTGTGGACCAATTCTTGGGTTCATCTTCCTTGGGGACTATAACACTATCTTTTTCAGGATCCTTTTCCGGTTGCCTTTCGGTCACCATATGCGTAGACGACCCATCCTTCGTGGATGACGACGACCTCTTCAAACGCCTCCAAATATCGTCCGTCCACTTTGATTTCTTAGGGACTGGTTGAGAACAGAAATACCCACCAACCTCTTCATCCTTCTCAGTACGATCCCCCATTTTTTATACTACAGGCACCGTGTTGCGGGATGTGTGATCTATCACATTACATATCCCTTTTATAGGTGGAAATGGGAAAGCATTCTATACTCCCGCAATCTCAGATTGCGGATTTGTCTACTCCCGCAATCTCAGATTGCGGATTTCTCTACTCCCGCAATCTCAGATTGCGGAACAGTATTAAATTCCGCATTCTTAGATTGCGGAACTGTCAGTTTTAAAACAATACATTTTATTAGTAAACCGTATTTAAATACTTATTGGTATTAATAATACAATTTCACCGACAAAACGTTAAAAACTACAAATTTACAAACTATTTTTTCAAACTAGTCAAACTATACAATCCACAAGTCGTTTAGTCAATTTGTTAAATTATGATATGTCATTTTTAACAGAGTTATTTAAGAATAATAAACTTATTGAATAAAAACAACGTAAATTTATTATTCACACAAAACGTTAAATATACAATCTACCAAAGTTACAAAACAATCTATTTCCGAGACCACCAATTCCAATTTAGCTGCAGCAGCAACATACAACTCCATATCTATCACACTACATATCTTTAGTGTTTTAACCAGCCCCCATATTTATGCATCTCTTCCCATATTTATGCACGCAGCGTCCCTCGATACTTGGCCCATATTTTAGCTTTATCTTTAAGTTCGTCGATTTGCTGTACATGGGTACCAAGTCAAGGGTATCTACGTAACTATGTCAGATGCCTGGTACTATCGAGGTACGAGCAGGAGCTGGTGCATCCAATATCGCCAACGTCGCTAATGATGGAGCGAGTTTCTTCGACGTCGGAGGGCCTTGCGCTGAAGGTGTAGAACCCGCAAGCGCAATCAAGTTTGCTGCTAAAATGATCGACTTTGATGAGTCGACCACCTTCAATTTCCGAGAACACCTATTCCAACTTTACTACACGCCTTGCCATAATCCTACAGGCTGGCGCGCCATTTCTGAGGAACTCCCACCACCGCCTCCCTAAGGATTTGCTTGGAGGGTGGCTCCCAAGAAAGAAATAACTGGCATGCCTGGGGGTGGTACACGGGATATTCAAACCACCATTGCAAGCCAGGTATTTAATTTTATAAACTACAATACCAATGTTGCATTCTACACGTGTTATAATACGTGCAAATGTAACATCGATCCAAGTAGTTTCATGCAAATGTAACATCGATCCAAAAATAAGAGGGTCATGACCAAAAACTAGATGGATTCTTCTACAACCTTTGGACCCTCCAACATTAATATTTTTCAAATTAAATGATCAGACAGCCATTTAACACGTGCAAATGTAACACGGATCCAACAACACTAAAAAACCATCGCCTCTAACGCATGAAAATTATGGTATTCATTGTTTACTTTGTTTCTGTTTGAGTGTGTGAAACGATTAGTGTGTATGAGACGAACGACTGAGGTGTATCTTATATAAGAAATGTGAACGAAGGCAGCCAATTTTTCTAACCCAGATCCGCAATCTAGGATTGCAAAGTTCATTTTTTAAACACTATTCCCGCAATCTAAGATTGCGGGATAGCCACGTAATATATAATCCTCCACCTTGGCCAAGCTCGTCCTAGTTGGAATGCCACCTCAGCCTATCCCGCAATCTAAGATTGCGGGAATACTAAAACCCAAAACGACCTTCTGACATCTACCGTTTACACAAAATTCTTGGGAAAAGCCACCATTTTTGCAAAAAAACTCTTACACACCACCCCTTTCTGAATAGAATTGGACGATTTCACTTCCAAAGCTACAATATGCTACAAGTTATGACATATAATACATATGTACAGGGAGACATTCGTTTAAGAACCAATAACTTGTGATGACAGTCCCTTTGTATCAACTTGCTTTGCCAACTCACAGCGCACGTATTTATTTATTATTAACCCAGTCGAAATTTTCCAACACAACCCTACAGTTTCCCATCTGAACACGTCTAACTATAGAGCTCTCTCATCTGCAACCAAAAATCCTACACTAGACTAATGTTTAACACATTTAGTTCAATTTCAATCGTTTCCTTAATTATATAATAACAAAATTAGACGGTATATGAAAATAGAAATCCAGTTTCCTTGTATACATACATACAAGCATGTAGCATTCATGCAAGAATGTACGAGCGTTCGATTCAATAACCAACAATCTGATTTAGGATTTACTATGTCTGCTTAGGGTCCGCATGTCATTGCATTGCTCCGTGCTGACGATGACCGACACATTTGCATCAAATCTACACATACAGTATTAGTCACAGTTTTACTAATACGAGTTAATTTGGGTTGCGATGCATCTTAACGGGTTAAACATGTCAAAAAGTTTTTTCATTTTATACTTATTACAAGGTTTGTATACAAGTGTTAAAAGAAACAGATGACAATTAAACATGAAAACTATAAAATGTAAATATACGAATTGATGTTACTCACAAGTACAGAGTGTGTGTTCTAGGATAGTTTGAGTGCCATTTCCTGAAGAAGGGTGCGTTTCTGTGATGCGCTTATCACATTATTTGTTTCGGCATGTGCCAGCACATCAGCTACTATAGCTGCTGCATGACCAAGAGGTTCCTCTAAGGATCTTTTCAGCATGAAAGCCTAATCAACAATAAACACAGCAAAACTTCAGCTCGTCACCAATGCCCGAAACAAATTTGGGTCAAACAATGTGAACCAGTAATTAAAAGAGACGGTTATGACTTTAATATTAGTTAGTCAAATGAATGCAAGGATATAAAGGTGAATCCGATCCAGATGGATTAGATGATAAAATAGAAGAGTTGGACAGGTTGGGTAACGGGTCAAGACATTTAATTATCTGGTATGGATTCGTGCATATACATATACATATATATAGAGAGAGATTCGTTTAAGAACCAATAATATGTTAAGAACCACATAATGCATTTTCACCTATTGCTTCGAATGCGAAACACATAATGGTTATTTAACCGCATCGGTTTCCCACTACTAATTATCTTGTATACACTATGTAGAAGTGCATTTTGCGGTCTCACGGTTCGTCCCATTGGTTATAAAACATACATGTCCCTATATGTGTATGTGTGTGTGTAATACAGAGAGGGAGGTAGAGAGAACCTGGCCATGATGTGAAATGGTTAATGTGCATGGTGACTGCATCCATGGTTCACCATCTATTTGAACAGGCAACTGAGCAAGAAGCTGAATTTTAATGGTCTTCCCTTGTGCAAGCCTCCGGGCTCTAGAAAGCCCTACCTGGAAAAAAAAAATAATATACTCCCTCATTAAATAAAAATTGAAAAAAAAAAATATCTTCTTTCGTCATGTCAACAATGTGCGATTAAAATAGAGGGAAACAAGAAACAAAAGGATTTTAATTTCGAGACGCGCTAATCGCATAAAAAAGTAACCAGCTCCCAAAAAAACTGAACTTAGGTTATATGATCTGTTGGCCGCTAACCAGCCAGAAATCTTGGCATGGCAGCTGACTTGTTGGTAACTTTGACCATGTTGACTTATTTTAGATGTGACACATCACACATGAAAACAAATTGTCTTAGTTAGATTATCTTGAATTAAGATTTAAGAAACTTCTATGACTTTTTCTATACTAAAATAAGTTGGTTACTAAAAACAGAAATCAGAGTGATTACCTGAAGCTTCCCAAGATGCCAGGTCCCTGATATGCTCACAACTTCAAGTCTCTTATCATGCATAGACTGCGGATCAAAGTTATCATAATTATCATCTTCATTCTGCCACAAGTCTACACCACCCATATAGCTTCCAATATTGACAACAAGAACACCCTCGGCATCCTGAAAACAAAAAAAAGTAAACCATATAAATGATAAAATTGCAGTGCAAGTAATGAAGTTCCGAGATTATCTTGGATGAATAATAAAGAGTCAATTGACCCAAAAACAAGATCTTTGTGGTAATGACAAAAAAATGTGTATCCAATTCTACGTTAACAATACATCAACATTACGGGTGGCAATTTCCTATACTACGCAAAAATTTAATCCGTTTAATAACCTGGCTGTGGTCGAGCTGACCTGTTTAACCCCCGTTAAATTAAACAGTTAGACCCATTTAACCCATTCTTTACAACCCACTAACTCGATTTACAATTTGATTACTACCCGACAGCCGTTGGACAAGTTTAGAAAAAATGGGTTAAATGGGTAGTTCTCGTGTTACACGATAATAAGTGTGTGCAGGTTAGGGTTGATGTTTTTCACACAATTAAGTATGTGGGTCATGTTTGTAAATCGAATAATAACACAATATTTTTCTTGGACAAATAAAACATATAGTTGTTTTTTTTCTGATGAAAACATTTTAAACTAACCTCAGGGACCTCAACATCTACGCCATCTACCTCCACTTTAACTTGCCAAGGGTAATCTGCAAATGTTCTATCCATAATAGTCCTAGCACCTTCTCTAGCATACAAAACTTTGTTCATAAACTGCAATCATAAACAAATTACTTTCAGCTTAATGAAGAAGATGATTAAATCACAAGGAACACAATGTGACCAATTGTCACTTAATGAATGCCCATCGATGATGGTCATTTAAGCCACATTAGTTACAAGTAAATGCAATACGCAACAATAAAGTGTTTCACTTGCATGTGTATAAACATGAAATAATAAAGATGCGTTCATAGATTCCAAATTGTCTGCAGTAGGGTTGTAAACGAACCAAACGAACATGAACAATGCCTTATTCATGTTTGTTTGTTAAGGAAATAACGTGTTCATGAAGTGTTTATGAACACTTACCGAACGAGATTTTTGTTCATGTTCATTTGTTAAGGAATTGAAAGTGTTCGTGTTTGTTTGTTAAAGTCAGGTGTTGACAAAAGTGAACGCAAACAATCACAGATGAATGTAAATGAACACAAACATGCGTTCGTGAACAAAAAGAGCACAAACTAACACATTAAATTTTGAATAAAATCAACATTTTTCATCATAAACATTATCCGCCCAAAATATACTAATCCAATTACATACTTGACATAATCTTGATTACATAATTACCGTAAAATAATGACTCATAAAAACACAAAATTATCATACTAAATTTGAAACCCTCATTTAATCCACCCAAAATAATAGTTAATCAAAACATTAATACATTAATATATATTAAATAATCTGTCTGTGGAAATTAAAAACCCTAATGAACCCTAAGTATTGAAATTAAAAATAAAAAGTTAAAAACCCTAATGAACTATCGAACACAAACATAAACGAACGCAACCTCTATTCATGTTTTGTTTGTTTAACTAAACAAACAGAATTTCATGTTTGTGTTCGTTCGCTTATTAAACGAACTTCCCGCCGAACAAGTAACAAACTGTTCGTTGAACGTATGGTTCGTTAGTCTGCAGTATTCATCAATAGTAATGAGCCCCATCTCGGTTCTACCAGAGTGAAAAGAACAGAAAAAAATCAAATTAACTGAGCCCTACATGGATTCTTTGCATCTATGAAGCAATCATTTTCAGGCATTATGACCAGAAAAAAAAATCAAATTAACTGAGCCCTACATGGATTCTTTGTATCTATGAAGCAATCATTTTCAGGCATTATGACCAGATATTTTGGTCAGTTTGTACTACTAACTTCCTGCTATTGGACTTAAATTGGACTTAAAGGAAATACATGTTTTAGACCTCAATATACATTTAAGAGGGAAAACAGATAATTGAACACACACCTGGTTATAAAACTTCTCTGGATTCTCCTCCCTCAGATTGTGAATTTCTAGAGCAACCTTTGCATCACATCCTACCCCTGTAGTAACATGTTTCAAGAACACCATGTAATGAGATGATAACAGAATGAGGTATGACCAGGCAGGCTAAGAAAAAAAAAAAGAAGAATTGTTAATTATTCTCTAGAAATCACATTTCACATACCAAGATAATTATTCATAAATTTAGGAGCACGAAGCTGTTTTCCCTTTTGGGTTGTTATGGAAATCTTCCAACGATCAAGAATGGTTAGAGCAGCATGTTCTATGTCTTGCAGCATTGTGCAGAGGCCTCCTTGTCTCTCCACTGATCCCAAACCACCTCCCCAACCTAGAACTCTAGCCAAGTCATTTCCAGTTCCAGCTGGCAGAATCGCAACAGGTGGAGGAGAAACAAAATTCTGCTTTTCAATCGCATCCAATACCCATCCAACCGTTCCATCCCCACCACATACAAGAATTCTGAAATTGGCTACTTTTCTAAATAGATAAAGACCAACTTCTGGGCCCTCTATTGAGCTCAACTCAAAAACCTAGAAAACAATTAAAGCATCAATTTTTTTTTCAGAAATAGACAACTACGAAACTCCCTTTTGATGATCAGCAAGTAATTACATTAATCATACTAAATTTGGCTTTGAAGAAAACTTTTTGTATGTGTCTGCAATTTGTTGTACACGTTTCAAATTCTCCATTGTGGTTATAAATTTGAAAGGCAACATTAGATTCCAAAAGTTATAACTCATAAGTAAGGTTTACTTATATTTGTGTATTATACTAGAACAGCAACCTAAGCAATAGATAGGCAGTCGGGCATGTGTATCTCTGTAGAGTAATAACTTTGGGCTCAATGCAGAACATCTAGTCACTAGTGTTTAAGAATATCATTGTTACAAATTTATGCATCCTCTCTCCCAACAATTTGAACAGCGAAAAGGGATTTTTTTTTTTAATTTTTTTTTTCTGTCAAATTCAGCAGTTACAGAAATAATAAACCTTGCTATTACCAAGTATAGAACAGCGGAGACAATACAACTTCATGAAAGCAATATCCATAAGTATTTTTGAGACCTTATGATCAACCCAAGAGCATTTTAACATTTAACCCGTTACTCTACCATGGACCACCCAATCCACTGCCCACCCATATAGCCATCTGTACTTAATTACTAGTGATGAACTGACCTGAACAGGATTCAAGAGTATATTCATACGAAGTCTGAGTGAATCTCCTCGTTGAGCACCACTCTTCTTGTTAATGAAAACTAAAAGAGGCCTTGCATCTGGACCCAAATCCATCAACTCATATTTCTGCTTCATTCCTGCTACGGAGGACTCATCTCTCTGACTATTTGATAAGCTTCTTTTGAAACTCAGCTTTCTACCTAACTTGTTGACCACATTATTGTCTTGGTTTGGACTTGTACCCTCCGTGTTCGTGTTCCCATTTTGGTTTTCTTGTGTTCTATTTGAGACATCATTTGCTAATGTACTGTCTGTCGTGCTTTCTGTAGAAGATTCCCTTACACCGCCATTACTTCTTTCCACGGAGACTTCATTTCCTTGCTTTGTTTTCTTACCTTGGCTTATAATAGTCGCACGTACAGAGGATGCAATCTCATTGGCTCCGTGAGTAATTGTACTCAAGATTCCACCTGATGAAGAGCGACTCAATTCCTTAACATGAAGAGGTGACACAATCAACCTTCTAAACGGCCCCAAATCACAAACATCACCTGTGTCACTATAAAAACCACTATGACAGTCAACATGAACCAACCGTTGACACCATAAGCAACACCATATTGGTGAACCACCAATAAAAGAAGCACTACATGGCTCCTCACAGTGGCTGCAATACGAGATTTCATCGGGTTGGTCAACCACCTCGGTCGATCTTATAGCCCATAGGTGCAGGACATGTGTAGCCCCAATCATAGATACACATTTACAATCTCTGTGAGCATTTTTTGAACAACTGAGGTGAGCTGCGGCCCCACATATACTACAACGGTGAATAAAACTATCTGAAGCCACAACGGGTCCAAGAGCCTGGGAGTATGATACTGATTTTAAGCACACACAACAATTCAAGTTTTTACCACGTGACCCAGATTCCAGATACCATGTATGAGCAGCTAGAGGAACCTTCTTTCTTGATTTTGGATCCTTCTTTTTTCTTGCTGTAGCTTTCATTAAACTTAAACTGTTGTTTCTTCTAAATTGGAAAGCAGTATACACGATAGTTAAGATACCAATAATACCAGCAACAAAGCAAGAGAATATGAAGATCCATGATTCTGCTAATTCAGATGGGTTTTTTTTAATCCATGCCGGAGGCAAAATCTCAGGTTGACTATAGTCATCCATCCTCTAATTTCTAGTTTTCTACATGCTTCAAGTTCTAACTCTTGTTTAATGCCATCATGCAGTCAATGAGAGTTCCCCAAGGTTGTAGAGAAACCAACATACTCGTCTACAAAGCTCAATCTGAAAGTGGATAACCCTGAACTTAATTACAAATATATATAGCACCTACAGAACAAAATAAATCGTGTCATGAGACAGAGAGATAGCAGATCTGACAGACTATAATAACAGTATAGGCTAACATTGAAAGTTTCAAAAACAGGTCAAAGGCGACAAAGGCATGCGCCTAGGTGAGGTGAGGCGTGGCGCAGCAAAACCGCTTCGAGTGCAATAAGCGCAAAAACCTGGATAAAACTGGCCTGGACCAACAAGAAAACATGTCTGAACTGGCCTAAAATAGTCTTACAGTCTAAACCATCTGAAAACAAGTCTAAACCAGCAAAAAACGAGTCTAAAACAACTAAATTTATGCCAGTAAAGCTTCGTTCCTACTCAAACCCCAACCACCACCACCAATTGTGTGTCTACATTAAAAAACCCTACCAAACACAAGTACGAATTATCTGCTTCCAGTTACTTCAACAATAACCAAATCAAAACAAATGCTACTTCTCTATCAACAAAGCGTACACACGTTCATCGTCACCATTCAACAAACAATTAATTTCGTAATTTCCACCAAAACGCAAGCCAAAACAAGCACACACACAAAAAAATATAACAAACTGCAAATACTGACAATCATTCATTCGAACACGAAGATGAACATTTACAAACTGTATATTTCTTAATGTAACAATCCAACAAACAGGAACCTGTCACGATTGGAAGAGTGAAGCGACAAACCATAAACTAGTCTAATCAAGCCAAAAAGCAGTCTAAACTAGTCGAAACCAGCCGAAAACAAGTCTAAAACAACTAAATTGATGCCAGTGAACTTTTTCCTACTACTCAAACCCCTAACACCACCAGCAATTTGTGCCTATAATCAAGAACCCTACCAAAGAATAACACAATTTCTCGGCTTCTAATTACTTCAACAATAACAAAGTCAAAACAAATGCTACTTCAATAACAAAATTCTAGGTTTTCTATCAACAAAACAATTACAAACACATAGTAATTCTTACCATTCAACAAGTTGTTAGTTTCCTAATTTCCACCAAACCACAAGTCAAAACAAGCACACAAATCACTACTAACTGCAAATAAAAACAATGAATCACTCGAACATGAAGATGAAACTTACAAACGGAATACCACTCCGTCTGTAACAATCCAACGAACAGAAACTGATCTCGATTGTAAGAGTGAAGTAATAAACCCTACTAGCCTAAACCAGCCAAAAAACAAGTCTATAACAACTAATACCATTGAGCTAATTCTATTACTCAAACCTAAGAAATTAACGCGGTAAAAAATCGGATATCGGTCAAGGACCAATATTTGAAATATAGGTTATTGGCTTATTGCGATGAGATATCGGTAATTTTTATATCATGCAAAATTTATATATATAGCAATTTAACACTAACAATTCAATATACTACCATACCTTTAACAAATAAACCTTTGCAACTTGCAAAACACTAGTAGCACTAATATTTAACACTAACAATTAACAATTAAGACTTAAAACACTAATAGCAACAATAAGAAGAAAGACGAATGGAAGAACTAAGAAGAAACGTATTAATATTGGTGACAAGGTTGTAAAAATCCCGAGTAATCACCGATTAACCAGTGATTAATCGCTAGTCCTCACTTTACTGATTAATTTTGGGCTAATCACTCAATTAATCGGTGTCGCGACTAATCACCGATTAGTCGGACCAAATTGGCCCTAGTCAGACTAAAAAAACTAAAAATTAGGTAAAAATTGAATTCGAACGGGTCAAAACTGGAGCAAATCGATCAAATAAAACAAGTTCTTACCTCAAAATTGGATGATAATTCATGATTTAGAAGCAAAATCGATGAAACTCCATGAACTCTAGTTGCGTCTGATGGTTCCTTACGATGAAAGTAGTAATGGGGAGGAAAAAACAGGATATGGTGAACGATGGAGGTGATTAGAGTTATTTAAGTTTAGATATTTTAATATTTACCCCCTGTCCATATTCACTAGTTTATATTTGGCCTCTAAATTCTAAATTTATACATATAAGGTATAAAATTAGCATTATATTTGTATAAATTTGAAAAAATATATATATAAAAATCCAATCCGATTAATCCCTAGTCGGTACCCCACCGACCGACTAGCGCCTAACGAGTTCTACAACACTGATTGGTGAATATCAATACCGATATTTTGTACCAATATCTCGGTTGATGACAAACGATATATCGGTGATATATCGGCCGAGTTAACTGCATGGACTCAAAACACCTACCACCAGCATTAGTTGTGTGTCTACAATAAGAACCCTACCAAACACAAGTACTAAATTATGTGCCTCCAATTATTTCACCAACCACCATATCAAAACAAATGCTCCTTTCTATCAACAAAACATACACACAGTCACCGTCACCATTAAATCCTACTTCAACAATATCTTATATTCCTAAATCCTAATTTCCAAACGCAGGAGGCAAAAAGTATCAAATAACATCAATAATCACTCAAAACATAAAAATAAACACTTATAAACCGTATACCTCTCTGTCTGCAATGATCCAAAGGACAGAAACCGATCTCGATTCAACAAGTGAAGTAACAAACCCTAACAGAAACAATAATCCTGAATAACGCAAACAACAAAAAGTATCACATAACATAAACAATAAGGAAAAAGTGTATACCTCTCTGTCTAGAACGATCGAACGAATAGAAACCGATCTCGAATGAACAAAAGAACTGATAAAGCAAACATTAAAATTTAAAAGGCAAAAAGTAACGAATAAGTGAATAATAATATCGATTGCATTGAGAGATTAATATATATATATATATATATATAGATCTGTATATAGGTTTGCACTTTTTTTTATATGTATACGTACAGTTTATTTGTATGTATAGGTGATATTATTATTATAATATTATTGTGTTGGTGGTGAAAGGGAAAAAGAAGATTCAGATTCTTTCTAATTTTGTGTGCGCGCTATATATATTGTCGCCCGATTAGTTCGTCGAGATGAAATGAGTCTGCTTACGTGGAATTTATAAATAAGAAGTGGGGTTCACTTGAGGGCATTGAAATGATAAATTCATTGATAACCATGACAGGGGGTGATTTTGTTGTTACGCAATTCCTCTCGGTGAAAATTAGAGGCAATGCCCGTTAGGAAAAAAAAAGGGTTAAGTTGGTGCACGTTAGCAAAATAAGAACGGTGCACATTAGCATAACGTATGAGTTCACTAGAACACTATTGAAGTGTCCCTTCTTTAATATTATGGGTTAAAACAATAATGAGATATGTGAATAGGTAAGACCAACCAGATGTGAAGGTATGCGAACTGTGAAACCAACGACTCCTACTTGTCGCGTTTCACACATGAGGAGGCTAAGGATCGCCCATTATAAACTAACTCATTTATTTTTTCGAAACTATATTAAAATTTTGTTTTTGTATTATAAATAACGTATTAAATTATGATATAGATAAATTTGTTCAACTTATAAGAAATTATAGATTGAATGACCAGACAGAGGGGAGGTGATAATATATGGGCTAGAACCCATGTCTGAGCCGAAGGACAAGAACAGCTAGTTAGGCCAGAAGCCCACCCGTAAATCCCAACTGCGTGCCAATAGGGCGTCGGCGATGGAAGCTAGCGATCAAAGTAAGCGATAGCAACGTGTAACCGTTCAACGTGCACACACAAGTGTACTAGGTATCCACCCTACTAACGGTTGTGGCGAAAGGGACAGGAAGTACATTTGACAAGGACAACTAGCCAATCGCGTGCCTCGATTCCTTGAATCCTTGAACTCCACTAACAGTTGTGGCAAAGTCAAAATCGAGGACGATTTGACAGCAACATCTAGCTAATCAGATGCCACGGACGTGCTCCCATTCTGCAGTTGCCGGCTGGCGAAAGCAGAGGAGATAAACAGCATATTCCTCGATAGTGACAACTGGCTCCTACTTCCTCCTTCCTTCTGCTATAAATACCCCTTCTCCCCCAAGGTAAAGGGTATTCACTCTCACTCTCCCTCACTCTATACTTACTTTGCTTGAATACTCTTATTCATCCAAACGTATACTTATTCTCACGCTGGAGGGTGGTTACCTGGAAACCCCCCCTCTGTGTAACGAGGCTCACGGTATTGTCTTTGTTTTGTAGCCTGCACAATGAGCAAAATCCTTAATCTCGTATAGAACACTTGTTCTCACCTAAGGGTTTGACTTGTGTTTCTTCAGGTGGTCTACTTTATGTCCAACAGACGTTCTTGTGTTTTGCTGGACGGGTGGGAAACATGCTTGCGTGGACCTCACTCCTGTATCTTTTCCCATCGTTGATCTTCGAGATAGTGTTGGGTCTGCTGACCTGGAAAAGAACAGATGATTGAAAGCCAAAATATTCTAACTGCTGATCATCAATAAAACAGTGCTTTATACAAGGATCCTCCCAAACGACTGATGACACAAATTGCTGACAACTAAAGTGTTGTTGAACCAAAGTGCTGCTGATTGAAGATAACTACTGATGAACAAAGTACTGACAAGGAATAAAGACAAAGTGCTGACAAAGACCAAAGGTCTGCTGGAGCCAACAGCACTTAGGCTCCAGCAGATGTTGAAGACTATCAGAGTTTACCTATCAGTTGTTTAGTTATCAGTGGTTTACTCAATGTAACAGTAGTTTAGTCTAGCAGATGTTTAATGTTGTAGTTAGCTGTCACTGTCTAGGTGACGTCAGTCTTAGGTCATCAGTGCTTTCGTCTGTCTATAAATAGAACAGTGCCTGTACTGTTCTATTCATCACTTCACACATTCTCTGCACAGACAAAGTATTGAGTGATCAGGCTGAGGGGGAGAATTGTATAACTTGTACTAGTATTTTCACAATCTGTGATGACGAATGAAAAGTACTTATTTGAAAGCAATTGTTCCATTTGTTAAGTTTACATAGTTTATATTTCCGTTGCACTTTCCATCTTTAGTATTCATTCATCTATTTCATACTTAAACAAATCTTAACAAATCAAACTCTCAGATCCTAACAGATAGTTAGTTTTGTGACAGGGCAAGTGTGACACCCGACAAACTCAGGGTAACATGTTTAAAAACATATAAGTCTACCTAAGCGAAAACATCTATTTAACGAAATTGACTAGGTCAGTTGTTAAGTCAGTTTACATTATGTATTGTCCAGGGTTCAATGATTCGGAGGATCATTGGGGTATCACACGCACACACGAGTCTTGAGTCCCGTTGTTGGTGAACTTACGTAGTTGAATTAAATGATAAACATTAATTGTTCCATGTATGATGTGCAATGTGTAAATACGTGTTATTATGGTGTTTATGTAATTAGACATACTTAACATATGTTAGGATTGCATGTCCATGTGTTAGAATGTGTTAACATGTGTTAAAACGCGTTTAAATGACGAAACTGTAAAGAATTGAATTCCAGATTTCTGGTTCGACCTCATGGGGGTTCAAACCAAGATCCAGATGACCCATTCGACCTATGACAAGGTCGAATGAACCCTCATTCGACCCCAAGAGGGTGCGAACCAACACTGACTATAATACCATACCCTGCAACTTTTTCATCATTTCACAAACCCTACCGCCCCAATGTTAGGGGTGTACAAAATGCTCGCGGCTCGCAATTCGCTCGAAACTCGCTTGAAAAATGCTCGAAAAAAGCTCGACTCGAAAAAGCTCGTTTTGTTATCGAGTTGAGCCGAGCCGGCTCGATTACAAATCGAGCCGAGCTCGAGTTAGGGTCTTGGCTCGTGACTCGGCTCGGTGGCTCGGCTTGATGGCTCAGCTCGGTGGCTCGGTCCGTGGCTCGATAAACATCTTTTATATACTTAATAATACTTTGAATTAATCAATAAAATACGAAAAATAATAGAACAAAAACACAAATTATACAAATAATACTTTTGTATGTCTTTCATTCATTAAAATATTAGAAAAATTAAAAAATATACATGTATATGTGTAATTTCATTCTTATTTTTTTGTTTTTTATTTTATAAATATTTAACAAAAAATAACGAGCTGGCTCGAACCAGCTCGCGCTCCGCTCGAACATTTACGAGCCAAGCTCGAGCTTGGGTTTTCAGCTCGACCAAAAAAACGAGCCGAGCTGAGCTGGCTCGTTTAAGTTCGAGCTCGAGCTTGAGCTTACCCTGGCTCAGCTCAGCTCGATTACACCCCTACCCAAAGTGCTCTCTCTCAACCCCAAACCTGTAGAAAGGAGTTTTTGATATCGTATTTCAGATCCTAAGCTACAAATACGTTCTATAACATAAACAAGAGAAGATTCAAAGTGTGTTCTTGATCTAAAACCTTTTTTTAATCAATTTCATTCGTTTTTATCAAACCCTAAGTGTCCAGATCTGATTCAAACATGTTTTCATGGATAAAAACCTTTCTAAACAAAACCTTTCCATTAATAATGAGTTTTCATCCAAAAATACATGTGTTAATGATGTTAAATGAGGTATTATGTATTATTTGATGTTTGAATGATGTGTGGATGATATATTAGTGATCTATAACTATTTTAGATGATTATTTAGGATTATTATAGGATTATTATAGGATGTAGTTGATGATTGATGATGTTTTGCCCATTTTGGGGGCTTTGTGTTAGATCTAGGGTTTGTTTATGATAATATTGTTGATGTTAGGATTAGGGGTTTTCATATACATGATAATATGAGCATAATAATCTGATTATGAGTTAATTTTGATAAGTTTCCATTATGGGTAAAGATTACATGCATTGATGTGACATTTCCATAATTTGCCATTTTGGGTAAGTCGTGAAACGGACTGATTTTGGGATATAATTGGTAGGGACACATGGGGATAGGTTAGAAGTAATCAACTGCTGTGATTTATGATGCTTCGTGATGTTTCCGGACTGTTTAGATGCGACTTGGTGCGTTTTATGAGTTTTTGCAGCACAGGGGTCGAACCAGAATTGATTCGACCTATCCGGAGGTCGAACCAGCTTCTTGAAGGTCGAATGAGCACATAAGGGGTCGAACCAACTTAGAAATAGGTCGAATGAATATCATAAAGGTCGAATGAACTTGATTTAGGTCAAATGAACATATGTTAGGTCGAATGAAACGTATGTTAGGTCGAATGAACATATGTTAGGTCGAATGAACAACTTTCTGACTCGTTCTACATATCAGCAACTCGTTCTACCTATCAAAGGGTGCGAATGAACATGATTTCCAACCCCTTCGACCCCACGACTTCTTATATGCAATTTTTGATACGAACTAAGTGTTTTATGCATGATTCTTGTGTGCTAACTATATATGTTGTCATGATCTGGACAATCGGGGACTAGTTAACCTACGGGTTAGTAGTCTAGTATCTTATAAAAACTTTTATGATAGATCGCCGGTATTGGGGACTATCGGATCGTGTCGGTAATTCTATTAATGAATAACGCAACCTAAGGTGGGTTTCACGACCCCTTTTTCAGTGTTTATGTTTTCGGGGGAGAAACATGCTACATACTCGTAATCATATAGATCATGTTATACTAGTGTTACCTGTGTTTGCTATACGATTTGTGTAAGCCTAGTTCAGTTAAGCCGTGGTTCGGCAGTTCAGTTCACCGTGGATCGGTAGTTCGGTTGCCGTGGATTGGCAGTTCAGTTCGCCGTGGTTCGGTAGTTCAGTTCGCCGTGTACCGGCAGTTCGGTCAGTCCATACGGGTGGTACATACATGGTATCGTATTAGTGGGATTCATACGCCTAGCTAGCGTTCTTATAACATAGTAGTAACATGATAGATCTTTCAAAACTCATGAAACGTTTAACTTAAAAACCTGTGAACTCACCGGCATTATGTGCTGACGTTTTTAGCATGTTTTCTCAGGTCGCTAAGGTAGCAGCTGTTGATAGGCGCACGGTGTCCCACGACTTCTAGGATTCATTTGCATGGTTTCAAACGTTGTCAAACTTATAACATTTACATGTTGGGTTGTAAAGATGTTTTATGCTTCCGTTGTCGTTGGTTACATTTTGAAAACTTAATGAATGGTTTACGTATCTTTTACATATAGTTGTCGTTTATTGTGACCGTTGACTTGGATCCTGGTGTGTCACACGCCTCGCGGTATGTAACACCCCACCCGTAACCGGGTGATCATGCACAATTGATACAACTTACAGCGGAAGCAAACTAAATTTTCATTACAACTTATAGCATCTGGGTACAAACATTATCTATTTACAAACTCTCAACACTTAAAAGCTTTTTCTCTTACAAGCTCCACTACTGGCAAGTGAGTCCTACAGCTGTCCTCACGGTTCACCTGAGATAAGTATACTCAAAACGACGTCAACTATGCTGGTGAGCTCATGTTATTCAATTGACACAAAACATCACATTGACATTTATGCATACACAATATGGGTTATGACTACCGTAGTGGCTATCCCATAACCACTGTACAACTGACACACTGACCCCCCAGTAGTGTCACCACAGACACCTATAGGTATGGAATCCGTCACTGAGCGCATGGTTACTCCATACTGGACACCCCTGGCCCTATTTCAGCTTTTCGTAACGTATCCATTAAGCACACAAGGATCCTTTATACCCCCATAGATATACGCATATTGCAGCATTCCCATTTATTACCAGTTTTGACAGGACGAGTATACTATCACAGTTTTATAAATAAACATGATAACTCACCTATTTAACAGTGCTTAACAATTGCTCCACACTTGCTAGTATGACTAGGCAACATCCAAAGATCCGGGAAACTATCTACGATAATTTGATGTAGGCTTGCTTTACTCGATCTTTGTTAATAACCACTGAGAATCAGAGTTCCCAATTTCGTACCCTCAAATACAAAGGATCACGACTCCTATTTATTGCTTAACATTTGTTTTCTTAACCTCAAAGGAGCCGGCTACCATTAATGACGGTTGATATCTAAATCGAGTAAAGGGTGGTCAGCTTGACACGTGTTGTAAATGATGGCACAACCAAAACTATGTGTAGCATGAAGAGAAAATAGTGGCAGCAATTAATATTGTGGCAACGTGACTTAGCAAAATTTAAATATAAATTTCTAAGTTTCCTAAATATCTTGTGCATATACTTCATATATACGTGTCAATTAAACATAAGAAAAGTGGAAGTATCAAATTTGATCTCAACCATTTACTTAAGGTATCTCGCTACTAAAACTTAATAGATATATATAATATTTATTTATTATTTTGTATATATACTTTTACATGTACGGCTAAGTCACCACAACTAATTCTATACATAATTAGTATTAGTAATTATTTTGATAAGTCACTCTAAATATTGTTTAATTACTTGAATGATGTGTGCTCGTTTAAGGCTCTCACAACCTAAATGCTACAAAAACAACTAATATTATATAATTTATTTTTGTCCACAAAGTGGGGTGTTACAACTGTAACACCCCACCCGAAACCCGGGTGATCATGCACGGTTGATACCTGGCTTAGCAGCGAAATCATAACTTTTCTTGTAAACTTGCTAATCCTGTGACATATATTTAAAAAGTTTTTACGTCAGCTTATGCTGGTGAGCTCATACACAATTGTTTAAAACAACATTCATTTAATATCATGAATAATACTGATTTTATTTACAGAACACACGCTTGAGTTGGCACATTTACTTTTTCTTTTTAGGTGTGGGAATACATCCCAAACACCCTACAGATTAACAGATGCTCGTTCTGGGCTGTCATACTGCCTTACTATTATGATTGTATTTTACTACTGGGTAACCCATACTGGGAAGGCTCACCGCGGTTTCCCCAGCCTCAATATAAGATGGTGGCATACTACCAATTATTATGAGCGTATTTTACTACTGGGCAACCCATACTGGGAGGGCTCACTGCGGTTCCCCCAGCCTCAATACCTCATTACGAATCCATGGATCCACGTTACCCCAATACCCATGCATGAATGATACAAAACATTTATTTATTTACTCAGGTGAGGTGTGTTGTCGGCCTTACATGGTCTCAACACCTCCTTCACCTCACATCTATTATTCATACAAACATCCATCACAATTTTAAGAAAAAACAATCATATGATACTCACATATTGATGATACAAGTATATGTCACAGTTTAGGAAAAAGTCATGATAACTCACCTGATTGTCTAAAGAATTCTCCAACCATTCCATTGTCAATTTGTTTTCTTTCCTTTCAAAACCGATTTAATTGTAGAAGATCCGTGTTTACTGACCGAATATATCATAACTTTGCGACCAAAGTCCATAATTAACTAGCCACCGTGAATCACCTTCCTCGCCACTAATTCGGATATCACTAGACTATCCCTCTCAACTCACACAAAGGTTATCAGACTCTTTGTTTATTATCGTTTTTCTTTTTAGCTTTACTGTTAAAGGCTATCATCCACGAATATGTGTGTGAGAGATTGATATTGAAAAGCCTTCACAATTTTAGGTTAACCGCCATATGGCATGTGGCATCAAAAGAAGTGGTGCTCATTTCAATATATCGATAAAGTGTCATTCGAGATAATAACGTGGCAGCCCATTCAAAACTGTGTTACGTGACTCAATCTAGTTACATATAATTTATAGGTAAACACTATTGGCCGATTTTAAATGCATATGATATTTGTATATTAAAGTTCTGAACTAACTCTATATATGTAGGTGAATTATATATATGCCATCGCCATTTTTACACATACATATTAATATTATGCAACTGATCTATAATACTAATACTTTTATGCACATAATGGTATTATTATTAAATAATATTTTATAAACTAATTATGATTGAAAACTTGATTTACATAACAGAATTACATAGGCTTAAATAAGCCAAGGTACAACAATCTCATTAATGAGAAGGAGGATCTTTAGGCAAAGAATAAGATGGTCAATAATCAATATTAATCCTATCTAAAAATATACAAAAGATAATACGAAGGTGCTAGAAATCTTGATATTAGGTGCTGATGTTATTCTCGTTAACATGCCCCCGCAAGATGGAGGAGCCATCGGATACTGCAATCTTGGATCTTAGACGTAGAAACGGTTCGCGGCCTAGAGGTTTTGTGAGCACATCTGCGAGTTGATCTTCAGAATGTATGTGTTGAACACGTAGTGAGCCATTTTCAATTTTTTCTCGAACAAAATGATAGTCTAGCGCCACATGTTTCATGCGCGAGTGGTAGACAGGATTTGCACATAAATAGGTTGCTCCCGCATTATCACAAAAAAGTGTAGGTGAGATTGACTTAGAGAAACCAAGTTCCAATAGTAAGTTTTGAACCCACGAAAGTTCAGCTGCACCCTTTGCTAATGCTTTGTACTCGGCTTCGGTGGAGGAACGAGAGAGATTTTTGACGTGAGGAACGCCATGAAATGATGTTAGACCCGAGATAAATGATATAGGCCGTGGTGGAGCGGCCCCCATCAGTAATGCCACCCCAATCCGAGTCAGTGAATGCTTGAAGATCAAGCCGAGAGCCACGGTTGAGAAATAAGCCGTGGTGGATAGTGCCCTTAAGGTATCGAATGACCCGTTTTAGGGCTTGCCAATGGCGTTCAGTGGGAGCATACATATATTGTGAGAGCCTATTGACAGCAAATGACACGTCAGGTCGTGTAAAGGCAAGGTATTGAAGAGAACCGACAAGTTGTCGGTATGGTGTAGGATCAATTTTGGACGACCCGTCAACGAGAGCAAGTGTCTCAGTAGAGCTGAGAGGTGTAGCAACGGACTTAGCAGCATCCATATGAAACTTTGTAAGCAGGCTCTGAATGTGGGCATGTTGAGATAGGAAAAGGCCATTAGTAGTCGAGATGACTTCTATCCCAAGAAAATGATGTAACATACCAAGATCCTTAATGGAGAACTTGTCAGACAAATTACTAATAACCTGCTGGACAAAGGAATCTGTATTGCCGGTGATGACAATGTCATTGACGTAAACTAGGAAGTAACATACATTGCCCCCGTGATTGTAAATAAATAAGGATGGATCAGCAAGGGATTTTTTAAAACCAAGATGTAAAAGGAATTTAGTGAGTTCCAAATACCAAGCGCGAGGAGCTTGTTTGAGTCCGTAAAGAGACTTTTGAAGACGACAAATGTGATTGGGAAAGTCCGGGTGAACATATCCGGGAGGTTGAAACATGTATACATCCTCATCCAAAGTACCATGTAAAAAAGCATTGTTTACATCTACTTGGCGAAGATACCAATTTTGAGATAAAGCAATGCTAAGAACCGTACGAATTGTAACGGGTTTGGTGACCGGACTAAAGGTTTCAAAGTAGTCTTTACCATGTTCTTGGAGAAATCCCTTGGCAACAAGACGTGCTTTGTATTTGTCTATAGACCCATCCGGACGACGTTTGATACGAAACACCCACCTGCATCCAATCGGTTTGTGATGCAAAGGGGGAACGAGTTCCCACGTGGCATTTTTCATAAGTGCATTGAATTCACAATCCATATCTTTTCGCCACTCGGGATCTTTCAAGGCATGGGTATGGGTGGTGGGTTCAATGGATGGTGGAATTGGGTGAACTGTGGTGGTGTTAACAAAGTTGGAATTAAAATATTTTGGGTTCGGTTTGTGTTGGCGAAGAGGGTGTGAGGGTAAAGGATGGCACGTATGTGGTGATGAGGGAATGGATGTGGATGTTGAATTGGATCCAAAGTCAACCGAAGGAGGAGTAGAGGAAGCGGAGCTATGAGTTGCGGAAGAAGAAGGTGGAGGTGAGGCAGTGGATTCAGTTTGGAAAGGGTCGGGTGATGGTGGACTATGAGATGGTGTAACACCCCAACCGATGGCGGAAACATCGAGGTGTCACGTAGTGACGATTGTTCAATAGCTCATGGACTAGAAATGTAAATTTGAATACATTGAATTGAATAATTTATTACATTGAAAGCAATTACAAGATACAAAATTCTAACGTGACAACTGAAACTGAAATACAATATATCTCAAATCTAAGTCTAAGTTCCAAAAGCTTAACAGTAATCTCATAACAACCTGAAACATGTACGAAAATAATTTGTCAATACAAAAATGTATTGGTGAGCATACCCTGTTTGAATACATATAGAAAAGTGTTTCGCAATATATGTGCTATGATATTGTAATATGTAAAAGGGTCAAAATCAAGCCTCACATCGTTCAATAATCGTTCACACATTGTTCAAGAAAACCATAACAATGACCAAGGACTTAACTCGTTCACGTAAGTAACCAAGGGAAATAATTCGTAGTACTACTCATTGTTAGGTGCGGCCCAAAGGTTAATGACTTTGACAAATCGTTCATACAATTCACACAAAACATATCAAAGAGCACATTGCGTTGTAAATAATATACGTAAGTTTAATAATAATAGTACATGAATCACCCCAAAAGAGTAAAACAGTAAAAAGGGGGAAAGATATACTCACAGTTTGCAACAGCGATCCAACTTAAGCGGTAGTGAGCTAAGTAATGGGAATTCCGAGGAATTCAACCTATAACGTAATAGAATACTAATAAGGGAGAAGTCTAAGGTAACTAGGGTCTAAGGCATTAGGGTTTGCTAAGTCGATTTGGGGAATCAGAGTTTTGATGATAAGTCGAATTAATATAAAAGTTGTATATTGAAAAATAATATACCAAAGTTTGTAAATATGGTTTAGGTAATATAATTACAGTATTACCAATTGAATATTTAGATAAAATATGTTTGAATAATTAAGACAAAGTAATTTAATTAATTACTTTAACTACATTAAATAAATATAATAATCATAAATGTATAAATAAATAATTATGAGTTACACCATAAACCAACAAATAATAACTAAGACTTCAACATAAGGCTATCTCTATTTTATAAGGAAAGTATTTATAAAATAGATGTTAAATAATATAAATAAATAAATGATTAATTATGTCTAATTAAACATAAATAAAACTAAAAATACAAGACATGGTCCAAAAATATTATTTTTATACAAAATAAATACATTCTGATGTAAATAAATAAAATTAATTTTCCCATAATTTTTGTAAACTTAATTATATTTAAAACTGATTTAGTGAATTTAAATCATGTTTAAATGATTAAAAATAGGAAAATCAATAAAAATAAATGTTTTCTGAACCAATAATTTTTATTTCAGTTCATGATGATTGGAAATAATTTATCAAAAATTTTGAGATTTAAAATCATTAAATATGAATTTTTAATCAATTAAATATGGTTAAAACAAATTAAACTAATAAAAATACGAAATTAATATATTTTTTAGAAAATAAAAATATGATAATTTCCTATGAGGTGTCAAGAGTCTACACCTAAATTTTCATAATTTTTGGGCAAAAGATGGATTTATTATGAATATTTTAACTTTTATATAATATATATACTAAAGAAAAAATAAGAGAATGAAAATTAAAAAAAAAAAGAAACAACCCAAAAAGGTGCAGATTCGCGTCCAAGGGGAGTTGAACCTGGTTACCCTCTTTGGAACAACACCATCCCAACCACTAGTCTACCAAGACTTTTTGTGATAATTGTGAAACAAAATAGTTTTAACAAATAATTCAACCATCATCTTCTTCCCCAAATCTTAACATAAACCCTAACCCTAACCCCATTTCAATTGGCCATCAACCAACCCTAACCCCATTTCAATTGGCCATCAACCAGGAACGATTAAAGCCTGAAATTAAGGGGCTATCAAAGATTAACAATAAAATAACAAAACGGCAAACTAAGGTTAGACTCACGTTGTGCTTACGGGTCAAAAATGAAGCTCTCTCGTTCGAACAAAAAATCTTCAATTTGCAGGTCTTGGAGAGGATTTTATATGTGTTTTTTTGTGGGTTTGTGTTAGGAAATGATGCAGAAACTTAATGATAACACGTTTTTATAATAAGGTTGTGTAAAACGAAACATTAAACGAGTTAAAGACTTTCGACGGTTACCCCTTAAATCCGATTAAAAACCCATTATTACTCATGATTTGGTACGTTTAACTGATGGAATTCGAAGTTTAATAATGAAGTAACGTTTGGTCAAACATTAAAACGAGTTAAAACTTGCTGAAAGTTGGATTTTCAGTTGGCCGGAATAAAAATCCGGTGGCCGGATCCGGCCAAAAGGTTGCCGGAAAAAAACGTGAAGGATTATTAATTTTTTTTTAAACTTTGACAATTGGCTACAAAGGTCCCTCTAGTTTTTATATGTCAAAAGAACTTAATATTTCTCCTTTAAAACCCTCCAACTTAAACTAACTTTAAAATTGTTAAATTATTATTTATCATTATAAATTTTATAACCTATAATAAATTTTTATATAAATCAATTATTGCATACGACTTAAAACGTAGATACGTTCCATATAAAAGTGTGAACGATAAATATAATTTCGACCATTCCATTAATTTCGAAACGACAATGTTACATGTACTAAAATAGAAAAAAGTTGAATACTCGAGGGACTAAAATTGACAACTTGTTAGAAGATAAGGGTGACGATTGTCACAGTCTCCCCTACTTTAGAAAATTTCGTCTCGAAATTCTTTCAAGTGGAGGTCATTATGGTACAAAAGACGTTGTAAAACTCAAGTAGGCTTTTAAAATCTTTATGAGTCATGTTTTGGCAAAATTTAAAATAGTTATCTAATATCCAAGATAAAAGTTTCAAAATGTTAGACAGTTGACTCGAGATTAGGAAGTTGAGAGTTTAAATAAGAAAAAGTTTTGGGAATGTGTAACGGGTGAGGGGCAGAGGTACTAACGAAGGTAGTCTCCCCTACTTTAGAAATTTCTCTAGTTGAACTTTATTAAGGACATGCAACGGATTTTTGAATAATAGAGAGTGTGAGAGTATACAAGGTTTAAGGTTTTCTGTAGAGGGGGTCAAAAGACTCCAAGAAAAGCTAATTGAAGCTTATGTAAAATGTTCTAATCGAAAATGATAGCTGTTAGTCAACGGTCTAATGAAGAGGTAATTATAAAGTAATAGGTAGGTTCTTGGTCAGACTCCTAGTCCGTTCCCGCAGTATCGTTTATGCTTATATATAGGGTGTACCGCAGCTAACCCACCACACTCCCGATACTTTGGACTCGTACTGATTGTCTACCAACAACCTAAATAGAATTACACACCACCCCCATGTACCTGTAAACCCATGATTGCGTTCCGGACCGTAATCACCGATTTACCTTACACTAGGGTGTTATGCTTTTCCATAACACTAACATAAATAATACCAGAAACAAATGTGTGCAACCCCTATGTAATAGCCACTGTAATGAAATAATGTTCAATCATGACATAGTTAGAAGTCCTTCCCTTCCGGGTTTTCCCTTTAACCGTAATGGAAATAACATGTAAGTATAAGACATGGTTAGAGGTTCTTCCCTTTCGGGTTCACCATTAACCGGTAACTTCTGTTCACATCGTTGGCTTTAAACACTCATATTGATAACTCTGAGGTTTACACCGTTCCCCTCGGATTAAAGAAATACTCTAACCCGAGTCGTACGTGGGCACTGGCTTAGATCTCATACAACATTATCAACTAGTATGTTCATTGGCCATGATGATGAACACAATAATGTAAAGTATAACAGGGTTTTGCTCAAAAACAGGAAAAATATGCATACCAAATATGCGTCAAGTAAAAATTTCGATTGAAAGAATTTATAATATAAATCAAGTAAATCGCACAATTTTCACAAAATGAAAGTAAACGAGTTAAATTAATGCTCAAACCAGTGTTGTAAGAATGACTACTAATAATTAGTGTGAGAATAATTGCAAATAACGCGTGAGAATAACCACCAATAAACTAATAATACGAGAATAATCATAAGTAAGATAATACGCGAATATAATAAAATAAAATGATTTAAGAATAAGATAATGATATTTACTGTAATTGAGAGTGGACGGAACATACGTATAGTCTACTGGTCATGCGGGTTTAAATATATGCACTATATGTTAAAAGACATTTAGCAACATTCCGATAAGGATATGTCCAATGTTTAGACCAAAAGTTTTTGCGACTGAAAGAGTGTAAGTGTAAAAGATAAATTTTCGTTTATAAAACAAAATGTAGTTTACTCGAACTTTGTGATATAGTTGAAAGAATAGTAGTGATGCATGAGAATAACTTTTTAGATTCAAAACAGCTTCACATGAAAAGACTTCGTAAGTACACACTTTCATGTGTTTACAAGAAGTCGAGTTTGAAAATTGTCATAAGACATATTATCAGTCGCAAGTTTCTTTTCTCGAAAACCATATAAATCAAATGTGTTTTCAAAAGACCAAGATTTAGAAATGACGTGAATGATTAAAGTCAATGCGATAATAGTGTAAAAGTCACAAAGCATAAATGAAAATGGTGTAAGTTTTAATGCGATAATATAGCGGATAAAAGTTTTAATAATGATGATGAAAAATCCAAAAGCGAATGATCAATGGGTATATAAAACATCAAGAGATGGAACTTAAAATCCAAATGTTAAACAAAACTTAAGAATTAGTGAGGGAAAACGGAAAAATGCACTAATAGCGATAGTGATTAATAGAGAAAACTCAAAAGACATAATAACTTCATTATAGAAAATTATGATAAGAGTTTCAAACAACAAATGAAAAAAAATATATAGTAATAATGAAATGCGATACTGAAAAATGAAACTGGTGACTAGCCAAAGAAATTAAAATATTATTAGTGACTTGTGGGGAGTGTACTTAAACCTTTGAGTAAATGGTCATCCTTCCCGATTGCACGTACCCCGTCACTGGTAAATTTCAAAACCTTTAGCGAGACTTTAAAACGAGATGTAGAAATAGATCCTTGAGATGTGGATTTCACTCCTAACTCAAAGATGTATTTCAAAATTGAAAACAATTGAGGAATGAAACCAATCACTAAGTTAAGGATATCACTCCCAGCTTAGTGGGTAAGTTTCTTTTGAAGGAATAATTCTTTGAGGTGTGGGTATCACTCTTATCTCAAAGATATTTATCCCAAAGATGTAGAATATATAGAAGAGTGAAACTAATCACCAAGGTATGGATGTCACTCCTAACTTGGTGATATCATTTTGTTTGTGAAATACAAGTGTCTTCTTCTCCAAGCAAAATACCGAAAGAATAACAAGAAGGAATCATAGAAAAAAACATCTAGAAAGAAAATATACGAATAAGGAGAAAATTACATGAAAGGACTCGTGAATGTAAGCTTAGTTATAGACTAGGCTAAAAGGCATTCTAATAACCTAATACCCTATAACCATGGCTCTGATACCAATCTGTAACACCCCAACCGATGGCGGAAACATCGAGGTGTTACGTAGTGACGATTGTTCAATAGCTCATGGACTAGAAATGTAAATTTGAATACATTGAATTGAATAATTTATTACATTGAAAGCAATTACAAGATACAAAATTCTAACGTGACAACTAAAACTGAAATACAATATATCTCAAATCTAAGTCTAAGTTCCAAAAGCTTAACAGTAATCTCATAACAACCTGAAACATGTACGAAAATAATTTGTCAATACAAAAATGTATTGGTGAGCATACCCTGTTTGAATACATATAGAAAAGTGTTTCGCAATATATGTGCTATGATATTGTAATATGTAAAAGGGTCAAAATCAAGCCTCACACCGTTCAATAATCGTTCACACATCGTTCAAGAAAACCATAACAATGACCAAGGACTTAACTCGTTCACGTAAGTAACCAAGGGAAATAATTCGTAGTACTACTCATTGTTAGGTGCGGCCCAAAGGTTAATGACTTTGACAAATCGTTCATACAATTCACACAAAACATATCAAAGAGCACATTGCGTTGTAAATAATATACGTAAGTTTAATAATAATAGTACATGAATCACCCCAAAAGAGTAAAATAGTAAAAAGGGGGAAAGATATACTCACAGTTTGCAACAGCGATCCAACTTAAGCGGTAGTGAGATAAGTAATGGGAATTCCGAGGAATTCAACCTATAACGTAATAGAATACTAATAAGGGAGAAGTCTAAGGTAACTAGAGTCTAAGGTTTGTTGAGTATGAAAAGGAAATTGAGTTTCTATAAACTCAACGTGACGAGAGTGATATAGGCGACGGGTCGTAGGAGCATAGCATTTATAAGCAGATTTGGAAGGTGAATAACCCAAAAAAACGCATAGCTCGGAACGTGGGTGAAGTTTGGACTTTGCATACGGGCGAAGCCACGGGTAGCATAGGCATCCAAAGGGTTTGAGTTTGGTATAGGTTGGTTCTTTTTGGAAGAGAAGAGTATAAGGAGTGTTAAAATCAAGAATGGGAGTGGGTAACCGATTTATTAAATAAACCGCGGTTTGGAAAGCATGTGTCCAAAAAGAAAGTGGAAGTCGTGCATGGTGAAGAAGAGATAATCCGGTTTCTACAATGTGCCGATGACGACGTTCGGCGACACCATTTTGTTCTGGAGTATGAGGTGGAGTGGTGAAGTGAGAGATTCCTTGGGATTGGAGATAGGTGGTTAATCCAATATATTCACCACCATTGTCGGTAAAAAGTGAGATTATAGGTGTTTGAAAAAAAATTTCAACAAGTAATTTGAATTGGGGAAACAAGATGGACACATCGGATTTGTGCTTCATTGGGTATAGCCAAATAAACTTGGTATGAAAATCAACAAAAATCACATAGTAAGTGAAACCATCAATGGATTTTTCTAATGGTCCCCAAACATCCGAATAAATTAATTGTAATGGTTTGGTGGTGGTAAACGAATTCATGCCGAATGAAGTTTTATGACTTTTATTAATAGAGCATGAGTTACAATGAAAATTGTGAAAATTGAAATTTAAGCCTAAGAATTTGGCTATTTTTTGAAAATCGAAATAGACGGGTGTCCAAGCTTGTGATGCCAATCAAGAGGCGATGTGGTGGAAACCGCATTTATTTGAGGCGACGAAGGAAGATTGGCATAATAGACATCAAGGTAGTTCTCTCCCAGCATTAGACGTGCCCCTGTGCGAAGGTCCTTGACAAAAAAATGAGTGGGGAAAAATTCCACTGAAACATGGTTAGTCTTACATAATTTTGCAACCGAAATAAGTTTGTTTTTGAAATGAGGAACACATAAGACATCTTTTAGTGAAAGGGAACCATGTGACATTGGAAGATAGGATTGACCAATGTGAGTTATGGTAAGAGTATTACCATTGCCAAGGGCAATTTCCTCGGGTCCACCATAGTCGGAGACGGAATGGAGAGACGCACGGTCAGGATCAACATGATTTGATGCGCCAGAATCAAACATGTAAGAGGAAGTAGCAACATTAGCGGTTGGTGAGGACTTGTTGGAGTTCAAGGAGGCTCCTGTTTGAACTTGATTTTCACGAAGAAACCTCGCGAGTTTCCTACACTCTTTTGCTTCATAACCTGCAAAATGACAAAACTGACAAAAAACATTAGGACAATTGTCTCGAGCACCTCCATTTTGATTGGGAGACCACTGAGGGCGAGAGTTCTTGTTGTTGAATAGTCCTTGATTGTTGCGTCGGGCAGCAGTGCGGTTTTGGCGAGTAGTGTAATTGACTGTAGTGATAGTGGGTTGTGGTGAGACAGCCATGGTAGTGGTCTGTTGTAGTTCTCTTTCAAAATCGACAAGTTTCTCAAAGAGTTCAGGAAAGGTTATTTTTGTATCAAGGAGTCGAAGTGACTGTGCCACATTTTTGAAGTCATCACCAAGTTGGCAGAGAATGTGAACCATGAGATCCTCGTCTTTCACCGGGTTTTGAACGAGTGCAAGTTCGTCGGCGATTGATTTCATGTCACGTAGGTATTCCATGACAGTGCGAGTACCTTTGGGGTTCGATGCAAGTTTGGATTTTAGCTATATGACGCGAGATCGAGATGGGTTCGCATAACTAGTGACCAATCGTTCCCACGCTTCCCGGGCGGTGTCGGCAGACGCAATCATCGGCTGAATGGTGGGTGAACAAATGCCTTGAAGGGCCACCAAGATGATTTGATCCTATCGGAACCATGGATAGTGATCCGGGTTTGGTTTGGTGGCTTCGGCGTCGAGGAATTCGGCCGGAGTTGGCTTGGTTCCGGTGATAAAATGAAGGAGATCGAGACCAATCAAAGTCGAGTAGATGTGCTTGCTATTAGATTGATAATACAAGAATGGTAAAAAGGTTTCTGTATGTATGTTGTATTGTATTTTTACAATGACAAAGAAGACCCCAATAAATAGGAATACATAGAAAGACAAAAAAGGAAACTATGGCTGGAATATTGATCTCTAACGGCTGGAGATGATGAGCTGTAGATTGCCAGCTGTAGATTGCTACCAAAAAAGGAAATGATGAATTTATTACTGATCCTAAATTTATATCTTTTCTAACACTCCCCCTCAAGTTGAGTAGTGGGATTTCCGATACTCAACTTGCTGAGAAAGTTGTTAAAAACTCTTCCGTTGACGGCTTTGGTTAGAATGTCTGCAAGTTGATCTTTAGAGCGGACAAACAGAAGTTCAATAATCCCTGCTTCAAGTTTTTCTTTAATAAAGTGTCTATCAACTTCCACGTGCTTTGTGCGGTCATGTTGAACAGGATTTTCTGAAATCTGTATGGCTGCTTTATTATCACACATGATTTTACTAGACTCGGTTTGAGGAAACCCAATCTCCGAGAGAAGTTTGCGTATCCAAAGAACTTCTGCTAACCCTCGTGCAATGCCTCGAAATTCTGCTTCAGCACTGGATAAGGCAACAACCTTTTGTTTTTTGCTTCTCCACGTGACTAAGTTTCCACCAACCAAAGTAAAGTATCCTGAAGTTGATCTTCGGTCCTCTTTATTTCCTGCCCAGTCTGCATCTGTGTAGGCCTGAATCTTTATATGTTTATTTTGCTGAAATAAGATCCCACGGCCAGCAGTCCCTTTGAGATACCTTATGATCCTTAATACCGCATCCATGTGACCTACTTGTGGTTGGTGCATGAATTGACTGACTACACCTACTGCATATGCAATGTCAGGGCGAGTATGTGAAAGGTAGATGAGTTTTCCCACCAATCTTTGGTATTTCTCTTTGTCTGCCAGTTTTGCCCCTTTTTCTGTGCAAAGTTTCTGGTTAGTCATCATTGGAGTATCGACTGGTTTGCAGTCAATCATCCCTATTTCAGCTAGGAGATCTAGGATATATTTCTTTTGGCATATGAAAATCCCCCGCTGAGACCTAAGAACATCAATTCCAAGAAAGTACTTGAGTCTTCCCAAGTCCTTCATTTCGAATTCGGTAAATAGATTTGTCCTTAACTTTTTTATTTCTTCTTCATCATTACCTGTAATAATCATATCATCAACATATATAATTAAACAAGTTACGAATTTACCCTTTTGTTTAAGGAATAACGTATGGTCAGAATTGCTTTGCCGGAAACCATAGCCTTTCATGGCTAATGTAAATCTGCCAAACCAGGCCCGAGGAGATTGTTTAAGACCGTAAAGGGTTCGTTTTAACCGACACACTTCCCCGGTTTTGAAGTTCCTCATGAATCCTGGGGGAGCGTCCATGTAAACTTCTTCTTTTAATTCTCCATGTAGGAATGCGTTTTTAACGTCAAACTGGTGAATGGGCCATCCCTTGTTTGCAGCGATTGAGAAGAGCACACGGATTGTGTCAATTTTAGCTACCGGGGAAAAAGTCTCAGAATAATCAATCCCATACGTTTGAGTGTAGCCCTTAGCTACAAGACGAGCTTTATATCTTTCAATGGTTCCATCAGGTTTGTGTTTGATTGTAAAAACCCAGCGACAACCTACCGGTTTCTTTCCTGGAGGAAGGACACACTTTTCCCATGTATTATTCTTTATAAGAGCTTTCATCTCTGTTTCCATAGCATCTTTCCAATTTTCAGAACCCAAGGCTTGTTCAACTGAGGTTGGGAGTTGTTCGCTATATAGGGAGGCAGTGAAAGCTTTGGCTTCCCTAGATAGGTTACCGTTGGCAATGTTTACCATGGGATATCTAGATGATTGTGTCTCTTTTCCTGGAGAGTACCGTTTTGGAGGAACCCCCCTATTGGTTCTCGGAGGTAAAACATATCTCTCAGTTAGTTCTTCTTCCGTGTCCCGTTCCTCCGGTTCTTGTATTGGTTCTTCTTGATCCTGTATTGGCTCTTCCTGCAAGTTCTGTTCTAAGGCTATTTCATTGTCGTCAGTCCGAGATTCAATATTTTGGGATTCAATATGAGATTCAGTATTAGGATAATCTTCATTTGTGTGAGAGTGACTTACCTCAATACCTGGACTAGGAGAATCTTGGTTCGTGGCACTAACGGTAGGTGTATTTGATTCGGAGGAAGTAGGAGACTCATCACGGGTATTGTTATGAACTTCTTCTGATGAAGGAATCCATTTTAGCCAGCTCAGTGCATCACACTCTTTCTCCCCCTGACCACTGTGTTGAGAGGTATAGAAAAATTTGGTTTCAAGAAAGTCACAATTAAGAGTAGTATACATATGCCGTCGTGTTGGACTATAGCATCGGTATCCCTTTTGCTCGATGCCATAGCCAACAAATACACACTTCTCAGCACATGGGCCGAGTTTGCCTCGATAATGTTTTGGTATATGAGCATAGACGGTGCAACCAAAAACCCGTGGTTGTAATGTGAGAGGTGGGGGTATTTTGGTAAAATCAGCTAGAGTCTGTATGGGAGTTTTTGAATCAAGAGCTTTAGTTGGCAGCCGGTTAATTAAATAGGTGGCAGCGGAAACAGCTTCTGGCCAAAAAAACATAGGAACCCGAGATTCAATTAGTAGAGCTCGTGTTATTTCTAAGAGGATACGATTTTTTCGTTCGACAGTGCCATTTTGTTCGGGGGTGTATGGACACGTTTTTTGGTGAATGATACCTTTGCTTTGGCAAAAATTTTTCATGGAATCATTGATATACTCTCCGCCATTATCGGATCGAAGTACCTGAATATTAGTCTTAAACTGTGTTTGTATCATGGCATAAAATATCATAAATTTTTCGAAAACCTCATTTTTGTGTTTCAAAAAATAAACCCATGTCATACGAGTGCAATCGTCAATAAAAAGAACAAAAAAATGAAAGTTTTGTCCCCCAATGACTTCTGCAGGTCCCCAAACATCAGAGTGAATAAGAGAAAACGGTGAAGCAACTTTAGTGTTATTTAATTTATAGGTCTGCCTATGACTTTTAGCTAAAACACAAGTTTCGCAACTGAAATTATTATTCAAAGGAAAAAGTTTTGGAAATAAAAGATGCATATAGCCAGAAGATGGGTGTCCTAGTCTCCTATGCCAAAGCCAAGCCTCGCTATCCGTCGTCCCGTGAGCAAGCATCACTTTACCCTGCTGAGTCACTTCCTCCACATAGTACAATCCCGATCATTCAATGCCACGTCCAATGATCATTCCCGTCCTGATATCCTGAAGTATACAAAAGGTTGGATGCATCAAGACGGTGCAATTTAACTCTTTTGTTACGTGACTAATGGATAAGAGTTTATGAGATAAGGAAGGAACGTAAAGACAATTTTTAAGTTTTAGCGTGGGAGATATTTCAACCGTCCCACTTCCTTTAACAGAAACAACATCCCCATTAGCGGTTTTGATGTGATTAACCCTAGGTTTAGTTTTAGAAGTTATATCAGATAAATCATAAGTCATGGTGTCGGTGGCACCACAGTCAAAAATCCATGCTTCACTTGTGTTGGTTTGGTTTTGGGCCATGTTAGCTTGAGGTTTACCTTTTTTTCTTTAAAAACTTTGTTCTTTTATGGTTTTTAGAAAAATTCTTTAAACAAATCCCTTTTTTGTGTACACGTTTTTAGTAAGAAAATATTTTTTATTTTTATAAAATAACTCTTTTGATGATGTTTTATCATGGGCCATATTATTTGAGCTTTGTAGTTTAGAGTGGGCCGATAATTTATAACATTTGGCTTGAGTTAAACCATGGTCACCATAACAAGCTCGGCCCATTTTTTTCTTCTCTTTTCTTGTGAACATTGGGAATGACTATCACATGGCTCTATATTAACAGTCTGGTGTATCGATTTGTGCATCTAGATAATTACATGATTTCTCAATTGCTCCTAGCGATGATTTGTATATATTATTACCTGTTACCTCCATCCATGGTGCAATCATCTCTGAAGGCAATCCCACCGAAACCACCTGGTTGATGCGGTTGGTCGCCGCCGCCGCCGCCGGTATCTCCGGTGTTGCTGGTGGCGGCTGCCGCTTTTCCTGTTCCTTTTTTGTGCCCGTCATTCCACCAGTCAGGGTAACCGATAAGCTTGAAGCACTGTTCCTTGGTGTGTTTCGTCATCCCACAATGTTTACACTTCATATGGGTTTTATCAGGTTTGGTAGGCGGCGGCCGACGGACCCCCTTTGACACCATACCAGAACTTTCACGGTTTCCTGGGTCGGTAACAACAAGTCTGGCCGCCACCCCTGTTGATGTTGGTTCATCCATTTTCCCAAGAATTTTCTGATGGGATTCCTCTTTCCTCACGGTTGCGTAAGCTGCCTCTGCAGTGGGAAGAGGTTCCGACCGGAGTATCTCACGTTTTATGGGGTCATACCTCTGGTCTAATGCATTCAGAAACTGGAACAATTTTTGGTCAAACCTGAGCATTGTATAGATTTTGATGTCCTCCGGGCACTTCATTGGGTTTGGGTCAATTCTTTCAATTTCTCCCCAGATTCCTTGGAGAGTAATCCAAAGATTTTCCAGAGAGGTATCACTTTGTTTAATTTCATTTGCTCTGACATGAAGGTTGAATGTTTGCAGTTTGTCCTTTCCGCTGCTGTAAGTGACCACCAGAGCGTCCCATAATGTTTTCGCATTAGGGAACTCGGTTAGGTTGCTGGCGAGTGTTGGTTCGATGTTTTGAACGAGCCATGAGAAGACGATCAAGTCATCTTGTTCCCATTGCTCATAAGTTTCATCACTTGGATCCGGAGGATCTGAGGTTAGGTGTTTTAACAAGCTCTTTGGCATTCCGCCAATGGTGACTCGAATCATTTGAGTCCATAAGGCGTAATTGTGACTGTTAAGCTTGAGGTTGATTTGCAGGTTATCGGATAATTTTGGATTTTGGGGTTGGACATTGAGGCCATTCTTGAGAAGATTGGCTAGTTGTATTGATAAATCGGAACCCGTGTTACCGTCTTCAGACATGGCAGCCGGGTTTCCGATGAATGGATGAAAAGGATAGCTTTTGGTAGATGATGAGCGGTGGTCTCAGAATCAAAAGACCCGCTCTGATACCATATTAGGTTGATAATACAAGAATGGTAAAAAGGTTTCTGTATGTATGTTGTATTGTATTTTTACAATGACAAAGAAGACCCCAATAAATAGGAATACATAGAAAGACAAAAAAGGAAACTATGGCTGGAATATTGATCTCTAACGGCTGGAGATGATGAGCTGTAGATTGCCAGCTGTAGATTGCTACCAAAAAAAGGAAATGATGAATTTATTACTGATCCTAAATTTATATCTTTTCTAACACTTGCGCCATACCGGAAAGTTATCGGAGGTAAGGGTGATGTTAAAATGGGTAGAGGCCGTGAGTTGAATAATTGCAATTGGTTCCATGGGAAGTAATTGGAGAGGATGTTTGATCAGAAAAAAATAAGGTGCAGTAGGATCAAGTCTCGTTTGAGATGAAAGCTCTTGATACCATATAAGCAAAGAATTGTATGATTGAAAACTTGATTTACATAACAGAATTACATAGGCTTAAATAAGCCAAGGTACAACAATCTCATTAATGAGAAGGTACAACAATCTCATTAATGAGAAGGAGGATCTTTAGGCAAAGAATAAGATGGTCAATAATCAATATTAATCCTATCTAAAAATATACAAAAGATAATAGGAAGGTGCTAGAAATCTTGATATTAGGTGCTGATGTTATTCTCGTTAATACTAATCACTCGATTAAACACCTCATATTTTGATTAGTCATTTTACTCGTAACTTACTCGTTAGACAATATATGAAACATAAGTTTCATATATTTTCTTTTTGTTCACAAAACGGTGTGTTACAACTCCACCCCCGTTAAATTAGGTTTCGTCCTCAAAACCTGTTAAACCATGTGTCCCTAAGGGTAGGATTTCATCATCTCCAATCCACTTTCCTCATTTCCTTTGTTTCGATTGTACTAACACTTATTGACTTATAGTATGAGAACATCAAAATTACCAACCTTAAAGTAAGTTTAAGGTCCAATTCTTTGCCTTTGTATAACAATACATATACTACTTAAGTAAGATAACATCCTGCAACTATTATATCACTATTATAAGAATGGTTAATATCTGGAGAATATGTATATACATCATAACTTTAGGAGTACACATCTCCATTACTAACGTGCTTAAATAATTTATACTAATTATCTCAAGGCACACCTTAATCTTAACCCTCCTCTGAATCCCATTTTGACTGCCATTTAGATTTGTTTAACATATCTGACCCAACAATTTTTTTTTTTCAATCCTCTTATTAATATTAATAAATATTCCTATACCAAAAGAACTTATCCACATCTTATCTCCTTTAACAACTAGAATTTATGAACATCTAAATTTCATGACTATATTTAGTTGTGATACTATATCAAACACATAGTTTATCTACCAACCTCTTTCACCATGACTTATTTGATCCTTTTCTCACTATCCCAACAAAATCAAGAGGTTGTTGCTATTCTATCACATCTTATACTTATTATAGAGCAACATGGTTTAAATTATCCAAGACTCACGATTAACAACCTTCATATTACCTTAATAGTAACTTCTCCTCAATTAACCTTTCTCCACACTAATTATTACAATCTCACCTGTTCCTCTATACAATAATTTATAGCAATATAGTTGAGAGTGACAATCATTATTTACGATAATATTTATATTTGTTGGGTCCTAACGTCATATTCATTTGTATATCTAGATATAACCAGAGGTATATTATTTCCAATAAATGACATGAGAGTATTATTTATAAATATGATACCCGAATTACTAGATAACCTGAATAGCATAGACTCACCCAAGGCATTATAGCCTAGTGGTATCTTGGTGGTGAGATAAGACTAAAGGGCCATAAGGTCCTGGGTTCGAATCTCACAAAGGGGGTTTTCTCATAATTATGAGTTTCCTCCTGAATTGGTGACTTGGTGGTGGAATATGATCGCGTGGCAACACTGGTGGCACGATGATACTCCAGTGTTCCGTGAGTGATTCCAATTTGTTGGCCGTTCAAAAAAAAAAAAAAAGAATAGCATAGACTCAAGAAACATACCGGATCCAACCACTAAACTTTTGTTTTCGCAGTCAAGGTTTTCTTATCTTACTATGTGTTGATAATGATTTCAGTACAATATGATATTTGCAAGATCATCACGGTAACATTCATTAACCTTCATACTGGCCAGATATGAAAGCAATCTATGATACACACCATGATTCTCCCAATTACCATATGGTGCTTTCATCCCAAAGTTCAACACCACCTCATTTCTTTCAGGCAACCTGAGATTGTGTCCCATTTAGGTCTCAGTATTCATACATAAGTACAATCAAGTCTTAATCAGTTTGGTCCCTAAAGTGTTCTGGTTAAAGCCTAGGTATTCCTATGGGATACCTAATTCGCAAAAACCTCAGGCTCTGATACCAACTGTAACACCCCACTCGTAACCGGGTGATCATGCACAATTGATACAACTTACAACGGAAGCAAACTAAACTTTCATTACAACTTATAGCATCTGGGTACAAACATTATTTATTTACAAACTCTCAACTCTTAAAAGCTTTTTCTCTTACAAGCTCCACTACTGGCAAGTGAGTCCTACAACTGTCCTCACGGTTCACCTGAGATAAGTATACTCAAAACGACGTCAGCTATGCTGGTGAGCTCATGTTATATAATTGACACAAAACATCACATTGACATTTATACATACACAATATGGGTTAGACAAAATTACAGAAAACGTCCTTTATGTTTACCCAAAGTTGCAGGTTTCATCCTTTATCTTTAAAACTTGCAGGATACATCCTTTATCGAGGTTTTTGTTGCAGGTTTCATCCTTTACACTAACTCTGTTACTGTTTGTCGTTAACTCCCCCTCACATGCAATGCATGCGAGGGTATTTTCGTCAATTTGTATATTAAAGGACGTTTTCTGTAATAAAAGTCAATTTGTATATTAAAGGACGTTTTATGTAAACCTTTTGCATAAGAATTAGTGTCTTGACTATAGTTACATAAGTTGTGATGTTTCGTTATTAATCTGACTTTTTAAATATATTAAATTATGAAGTTTTACGTATCAAAAATAACTTTCCACAATCCAAAGTATTTCCTTTTTAGCTATTTTTTTTAAATACCCATTTGACCCATTACTAATAAAACATTACACGAATCAATTAAGTAATATATGTTGAACTCCAACATGTTAAATGGATCGGGCCAGCCAATTCTGTCATCCATAATGCCAAAGGTGTTTTGGATATTTCAGGTGTTCTAACCATTTTCACTTTGTTTTTCTCCTAGCCGGAATTCATTGACAGTTTGGTAACATTTCATATATGTAGGTTCATCTTTTTTTGACAGTTTGGTAACATTTCAAAAGTATGCATACATTTGTAATAAATCCACGGAAATGTAATAAGCTTTAGTTCTGTCTTTGAAAAAGGTAATTAAATTTTAGTGTTATGTTTTAATTGATGAGCATGTAAAATTTTAGTAGAGAATGCGACCAACCGATAATCTTTTACGTTTTTTTTTATTTCCACCCCTCTCTAGTCAGTCGCAAACTTCACCTCCCTCCCCCATCGGCGTCATGTAACAATCACCCCAATTTTGCTTTTGGTGGCAAACATAAAACTTGTAAGGGTTTCATTCTTTTGGTTTCCAAAGATAGAGAAAGTGTCATCTCCTATATCCACCATTTTGATATCGTTAACTATACATGTGTCTTGACATGACATGGACCTGATAAAAGACGATACGAAAACACAAACTAAAAAGTATTAGTATGAATAGGAGCTTCCTTTTGGGGTATTGAATTTCAATAGGAATGCCAAAAGGAACAATGACTCAGTTTATACCTATAACTTATATATTATCTCATCCACACAAATTCTGGGGGAAAAATTATTTATTTTTTCTTTAAAAAAAGAAAGTCTTAGCTAATAATTAAAAAACATTTTGAGTTTGTGGGTTTTTCCATAGGAAATTAGTTCATTGGCAAGAAACATAAAGGGAGTTTTGATGGGACCCACCCGAGAAGCCACAAATAAAATGGCTTGGCCCATATCACCCATAGAAAGCAATTGTTAGACTATGGGGTGTGGTTCCCCTTCTCTCTTCCTTCCCCTTGTCCACATCAGCGCCACATCATTTTCCTCTTTTCCTCCCCCTTCTAGGGGAAATGGTTCCCCCTTCTTCCCCCTTCCCCTTCCATTATTTAATTATTATTTTTTTGATATTATTTATATTTAAATGCAAAAAAAAAACTACCTGTTCTCCAAAGCACTACACACACACCACACACACATCTTCACCATCTTCTCCAAAGCACCCTCTCTCTAGAACCCCTCTCTCTCTAAAAACCCTCTCTCTCTAAAACCACACACCTCTCTCGAAAAACCATCTTCTCCGTCGTCTCCGGCTCCACTGTGTGGTCGTCTCCGGCAAGTCTCCATCGTCTCCGGCAAGTCTCCGGCTCTCTCTCTCTAAACCCCTCTCTCTCTCTCTCTCTCTCTAAACCCCCTCTCTCTCTAAACCCCTCTCTCTCTCTCTCTAATGTTAACGTTCAAAAAACATTGGAAAGTGGGACGGGATGATCGGGGAGAATCTCCCGAGTTCACCGAGCTACCTTCGGGGGGGGGGGGGGGTGTTCCCCTTCGAGGAAAGCTCCACGTCACTCTTCCCGACCCTTTCCCCTTCCCACACCCCACAGTCTTATGGGAATGAATGATGTCATGTTCACCAATAGAAAGCAAGATGTTAACATAAAATGGCTATTCCCTAGGGGACCATTTCTAACATGAAAGCACAAGTTAGACCGGTCCTAGTATAAATACGTGTGGAGTCACACAAGGAAGGTAAGCCCTAATCACTGATTCTTCCCATCTTTAATAATACTTGATATTTTTCACTAGAGAACAAATACTTATTCTGACGTCATCAGATGGTGGTCACACAGAGAAACCCCTTCAGATGGCAAGGTTAATGGTGTTTTCTATTTTGTAGATTCGGCTCTAGAAGCGTCCCTTTGCTACTAGGAAGGTCAGACACTCAGGGGACCAATCTCCAGAAGTAGTGACTCAACTAGCAATTTGAACCAAACCACAAGGACTCAAATTGCTATCAGCTCAAACATCTGTGTGAGATGGTGAGATGTATGGATGCCACCTCCTGGGTCCGCTTGAAGTCCGCAAACAAGGAATACCAAGCCAGATGAGGCTCACAAAGCAGGTAAGGTCTATGGGGTTGGGTCATTGGTTTCAGAACAATGCATTGTTGATTCTCTAAACAGCAGATTTGTAATTAAATCCAGTGTTCACAGCTCGAATTTTAAACTGAACAAAGAACCGAATATGTAACTTAAAAACCAAACATAAAACTAGGATTCGGATTCAAACAAAGTAAAAACCAAACTTGAATATCTTAATCGAAAAGGGTTTTGTTTGGTTAAGTTTACAACTGGATACAACATGGTTTATCTAAAGGCATTATCGGATATATTGCAGCCAGATAACAACATTCCATCAAAATACACATATTTAATCCATTAGAGATTCAAGACAACATTTTATCTACTTATAAAAGGAATCTTGCTAACTAATTGCCTAAACTTTTCATTTCCAAATTTACCCCCCCACACCTTGTATTTCTAAGAATATGCATGCAATCTAAAGCCAAAAGATCATCATCAAACCGCCATTCGTTATGTTTATTATAAGCACCTTATCTTGCAGTTTCCGTAAACGGTGGGTCCCATGGTGCACATTAGCGGAGGTTGGTGGTGGCGTGCAACAAAATTGATGAGGGGACAGGATTAACTGGAGGATCATAGTGACAGGCATTGTACCCTCTCAGGAAGATTCTTGGGCAATGCGACTGCAACAACATATCTTTGAGGGAATGGCTTTGGTGCATTTGCCGGCGCGTCAGATAACGATGAAGATTCGCCATCTGTCTGTCCCCTTCCATGAAATTTAGCAAACCGATTGATAATCGAAAATTTCTCCAAATCTTGACATTCCACTCTCAAATCTAAGATTGATGCTCTCTTATCCAGCCTGACATAGTAAGAAGATTAAGAATCCGAAACTGATGTAATACTAAACACCTCATAAAACAATAATCTGAAATAAATATTAGAGTTAATAGCCAAAATCGTCCCTGAGGTTTGGTCACTTTTGCCACTTCAGTCCAAAACCAAAACCTTTTACATCTGGGTCCTCATTTTTATTTTTTTTGCCAAATTCGTCCCTGAAAAAGGTTTGGGTTTTGCTAAATTCGTCCTTGAGGTTTGGTCACTTTTGCCACTTCAGTCCACAACTTAAACGTTGTCAGGGACGAATTTGGCAAGAAAATTAAAACTTAAGGACCCAGATGTAAAAGGTTTGGGTTTTGGACTGAAGTGGCAAAAGTGACCAAACCTCAGGGATGATTTTGGCTATTAACTCTAAATATTATTGAAATTGCGTATATGTTACCAACTAATAATTGAATATATTTGAAGTCGGACATCTCATATAAGTTACTATAAGATTTACTTATTTAATATATTTAATGTACAGCGTTTTATTACTATAAAAATATGAAGGGGCGACATAAGAGCAGCAGGAAAAAGAATCTTGGAGTCACAGAATTGTTACACGTGTGTGTGTGTCATCCTATCAATTGGTGAACATCAGAATCAAGTACTAGATGAAAAAAGCCTCTCGTCATTTTAATTTGTGATGAAAAGCGATTGGTGTTTCAAAACTGCATATTGCAGTATCCCAGAGGTGGATAAATGAGTGGGTCATGAAGAATCGGTTAGGTCAACCGGAAACGATAAATAAACTAGCTTTACAATTGAAAGGATGTGTTAAACACCTGACAGCAACATGCGGAGAAGCAAAATATACCTTGAAAAAGTACCTTCTACCCACTTTGCTTTAGTCAAGCAGTCTTCCACAGCTTTTGAAAGACGATTATCATCAACTTTCTCAGATTCTGTGCTTTTTTCGGTAATGCTGCATTTTCCCACCAAAGAAAAACAATTTTTCAGAATATTATGAGGTAACAGTTTAAATAAAAAATCAAACTTGTAGCACTATTCTTACAGATTTGATTTTTTATGAGAAACACAAGACACTAGATTGCATGCATCCCCCAGTGCCAGTCGAGAAGCATAAAAGGCCACGCTTTCGTAGTTTGAAGTAGCCTTTGTTGAAAGAAAAACGGGTGGAGGAGGGGGAAATAGTTGCTGCATTAACTGTGTTGCCAGGATAATACGCCTCTTTGGTCTTGGTATGTCTTCAATTAATTGTCCATCATCTTCCACCTGTCACCACCATATTTTTTTTAGAAACTACAGAAGAAAAAAATACACATAACTTGAAAATAAATGAAAATGTGGGGGAGCCTGCCTTTTCCATCAACCGGTTGGTTGCACCACACCATTCCATCGAAGCCGTCCTGCAGGTTAAAAAATGAAGCACCAAGTTAACAAAAAAATCTTGATAAAAACAAATGTTTCAGTGTCTATCATTATAGCCATTGAAAAAAGGTAGGAAGCACCAGCTACTAGAGGTGGCAATTTCTACTCATTTACTTTGAATGGTTGATTCGGTTTATGTTTTACTACTAACAAGTTAAAACGGTCGAGTAAAAGCTAACTTCAATGAAAACGGGTTGAATTGGTCAACTTGGGTTAAAGTACCCGTGTAACTAAAGCCTAAATTATTGATCTAGAAGACTATATATTATATAATTTACATAGTCATATTTAACACACGCGTTACATATGAAATAAAATAAATATTTGGGACAAAGTCTTTAGGATTATGTGTAAAGTAAAAAAAAATTAGCATAAAAAGAAGCATGCCAAAAGTTAGCCCAAGTATAACTTTAATCCATAAAACCTCCTATGTGTCAGCTTTATATTTGGACATTTATCAGATCAATATGATCCCGTTTTGACCAATTGACCTAGTATCCAACCAGACCACGTTGCCACCTCTACAGTACCTACAGGCTACAAATTGTAGTGTTGATTCTTTTACACTCACCAGATGCCTTGAAGATTTTTAGTACTCCCGGATACTTCCTTGAGCCAAGAACGAATTTCATCCCTAGACCACTTGCGCTTCTTTGGTCTCAATGGAACCAAATTTTGAACAGTGATGCTGGGTTGCAGTGGTTGAGAGGTAAACTGGTGGTCAACAACCACAGATGATGTAGCCGGGGTTCTCCAGATAACACTGTCCTTACTGTTATCAGATGCACCACTTGCTGATGGCTCCTTTGAAATGTGTGCTGTTGTCTCTAATCTACCAGAAACTTTAAATGGCTGTTCCACAGTCCTTACAGCATCCGCTACTTGCGAAGACATTTGACCCGTTTTTAATGTTCCATGTTGATCAAACCATGATGGAGCCATTTGAGGACTTATGTGCGATTTCTCAATTTTAACGAAAGTAGGGCCATTCTGATCAGATGCAGGCACATCTTTTGAAGCTAAACTCCGGCCAACATTATCTGTTGGCAAGGTTGATCTTGGCAATTCAGAATTTCCAGGCGAGACAGTTACTTGCTGACCATGCAATAAGTTATCTGAATCTTTCAATATATTTAATACTCTGTTGTTTGGGTCATTATCTGTATGTTTATAAGCCTTCATTTGATTCATTAATGAAATTTGTTGATGGAAATTATTTGGTTTAAGGGAACGGCCAAATGCTTCAAGACCTTTCTGAGATGCAGCTGGTCCATTCATCATTTGACCTAGGTCAACCTTTTCAGTTGACAGCTCCCCTACAGAAGTATTAATCCCTTGTGCATTCAAAGAACTTTTATTCCCTCTCTTTTCAGAGTCTTGTTCCTCAGAATTCTGCTGACCTATAGAAGTTGATTCCACGATATTAAATTGACTTTTGTGAGGTTGAGTTGCTGAAAAAAGTTGTTGACTTGGGAGATTTGACGATGCATTAGACAACATTTTTGGAAATGCACCTTGTATTCCAGAACTAGCATGAGGGTGAGAGGCATGTAGCTTTTCCCCTGATAAAGAATGTGAAACTTGCACTCTTTCATCTGCTTGCCTGATATGAGAAGCAGGTCCATCGAAAGATTCATTGCCAGCCTTCGGATGGTTTTGAAGATGATTTCTTGAATTTGGGAACTCTGCACTACCTAAAGCTGCAGATAAGTTGGTCATCTTATTCCCCATGGTTTGACTTTCACTTTGACCTGATATGCTCATTCTATCACTCTTAAATTCTCCATGTGATGTTTCCTGGAAAGGTGGAAAAGGAGATGACTCAGCATGACCCTTGCCTCTTGAATTAGCGGAGGGCTGAGATTGACTAAAAGAATTATGTTTGACTGCCTGCATGGCCATTGGTAACCGTTGTGACGGTGGGCCCAGTTGTAACCCAATACCCTGGGAGTTGGATGATTGACTTCTCTGGTGACCTCCAAAAGACCCATCAGAATTTTCAGGTTCAGGGATCTCAGATGACGAATTACGCTCCAACGAGTTCATATTCCTTGCAATTCCACCATCTCTTGATTGATCTACCTTGTGCAGAAGCTCCAGCATATTTTGATTTTGACTGCTCAATTTAACGATGATAACCATCATAATCATATTATGTGACAATACAGAAACAGGAAGTAAAGGAATCCACAATTCAAATAAAAACCTAGGTTGAGATGCCTTCTCTGATGAGGATAGACCAACAGATCTGCCATGGGAAGCAAAAATATTATGACCAGGAACCATGCCCTTGAAACGCATATCATCAGATCCTTTCAGAACTCCAATCTCAGGTACAAACCCCTGAAAAAAAACAGCAGTGACTTGTAACCAGCCTATCATAAGAAACAGATATCAGCTTGGGTTGTATATTCAGTATTATCTCAAACGAGTACCCCAAAGTCAATTTGTAATACGGGCATCTTCCAAAAGTAGTTTTCTATACAGATTTGGATTGTTATTGTTATAGTACCATGCTTGTAATCGTAGTTAAAGCATTAATTAATTATTTATAAAAGAATAACAAACCTGGCCGCTACTTTTGGGAAGTCCAAAACTTCCTTGAGCGTGAGCTCCCAACCCTATAGAATGCTGCAGAGACGCGGAGTTTGTATTGGTACCTTGTCTTGTTCCATAAGGCACTCTGACATCCTCATCCAGGTTTCCCATTGGATGATACTGAAACTTTGGGGGGCCCGGGCCTGCAATCTTTCGACCCGCCTGATCAGATAGGCTTTGTTTTGTTCCAGCCAAGGATCTGGAGTCACCAGCATCTGATGATGAATGTTCCCGTTGACTAACTGTATTAGGAAGGTGAGATGAACTTGACCTGTAGCTGTCATTAGAATTCTCCTTTCTGCTGCTATTTAGATCCTCCTTATCTGAGCTGTTAAATGATGATTCAGACACCTGCGGCCCCTTGTTATTTAGACGACGTTGTGAAATCTCTGAACTCTCACTCCCTTTGGATTTCACCGAGGAATCAACATGTTTCCAGTGATTAACATGATGGTTGTTGGGAGAAAATTGGTTAAAATGATTACCAGCCTGCTGCAAGTTACTTAAATGAGGTATAGCAGCAGCATTTAATCTCTTCCAGTCATTGTTCTGAGACTGCTGCAAGGATTTACCATTCTCATTCATGCTGAATCCAGAGTTCATAGACGGTGGAGCGGGATCATTTGCATTCCAATTATTTTTTCTATTATCAGGTGGTCCATGCTGCTGAGGTGTCCGCTGACCTGGCATAGAATTTTCATGAAGTGGGCTTTCTTCAGTGTCCACCTTTTGTAGATCTCCACGTTGTAACCAATTGCTTCCTCCTGAAGATTGATGGAACCCCATGTTTCTATTAGGAAAGTTAACATCAGTTAGAGCTGTTTGTGTTCGATGTTTCCCACTGTCTTCATAAGGGCTTTTGCCAGGCAGTTTCAGGTCAGGCCCTTCTTCTTTTATGCCTACACCATCGCTAGTAGTTTCCGCCACTGCAGATTGCATAAGAGCACTCCAGCTACCACTCTGCATAGAAGGCATACCACTTGCAAATTCATTATCGTCTAACAAACTAGACATGCCTCCAGTCATGTTTTTGCTACTTCCAAATGCATCCCATATGTTAACATCTGAACCAAACAAGATTTTTTCCTCTTCAGGGTCTAAAGGAGCTGCATCTGTAGCTGATTCATCATGTACCAACTCTACAGGGGAATCCTGCACAGATGAATTTGGTAGGGCGTTTATTTGCTGAATGCCATCCATTTTCATCCTGATGTTTGACCCTTGGCTAAATGTGTTTCCAAATAAACCTTTGTGGTGTTCTGGACCTACAGCATAGCTGTTACCAGTAACTGAATTATTGGGAGGGATCTGATTTATAGGTCCTCTTGAGCTAGAGACAGGAACTCCTGGTAAAGATGGTTCAACCTGTTGCTCAGGGTGCAATGCTGGTGAGGCACGCTGCAACCAGTTTGGGTTAACCCCTGCAGGCTCAGTCCAACCATAACTAGATGAAGCAGAAGTTGGAGTGCCATTAAAGAGCCCATGTGAAAGGTTTCCAGATGATTGTTGCCTAGCAAATTGAGAAGCTTGATTTAATGAGCTCTGTTGCCTTTGGATTTCCTGCCGCCTAGCAAATTGAGAAGCTTGATTTAACGCATTTTGTTGCTTTTGGATCTCCTGTTGCCTAGCTAACTGAGAAGCGTGGTTTATGGCATTTTGTTGCTTTTGAATCTCCTGTTGCCTAGCTAACTGAGAAGCGTGATTTAAGGCATTTTGTTGCTTTTGAATTTCCTGTTGCCTAGCAAATTGAGAAGCTTGATTAATCGCGTTTTGTTGCTTTTGGATCTCTTGTTGCCTAGCAAACTGGGAAGCTTGATTTAACGCGTTTTGTTGCTTTTGAATCTCCTGTTGCCTTTGAAGCTCTTGCATTTTTCTGAGCATGAGTTGCTGTTGCAATTGTTGTGTGTCACTATATCCCGACTGTTGTTGTAATGGTTGTTGCAGTAAACCAGCATACTGACTATTAGTCTGATGTTGACCACCAAAAAGATCAAAGCTGCCATGAGCATCAGAACTCTCTGATCTGAAAAGATTCTTTGGAGGTTGTTCAAGAACAGGTTCTTGTTGGGACTCATGGAACGGAAAACCCCTTTGGTTTGCATTATTTTGATCATACTGTCTATTCACTCCCATAAAGTTTGCTTCATCTGGCCTTGTTTGAAAATTCTGCTGTCCATACATGTAGCCATTAGAGCTTGGCTGTTCATGGTGCGACTGAGACGGACTTCTAGCAAACTCAGGCCTTGCATTTGTTTGTGCGTTAAATAAATACTGGTCTGGAACACGTTGACCTTCATGTCCTCTCTCAGTTTCTGCTTAAGTGAGGATAAAATGTGTCAAAAATTAAAGATCTGATACAAATAGTGATGTTACAACTTGAGGTGGCAATTTCAACCATTGATCAAAACAGGTTAAATTCAACATCTACTAGACAATTATAAAAAAATGTGGCTTATAATAAAGCACATAAGATGGATCATACAGGCTAAGTGTCCAAAAGTGTTTTTAATGCTTAATTGCTTACAGCCTCTTAAATAACTTTATTCAAACAAATTATATTAGTGGTTTAATGATACAGATCTTATAATCATATATATTAAACACATAAGATTACTTCTAATATACAGAAAAGAGAGAGAAATGTTTAAAGTAACCTAAACAGCCAAACCCCTTTTAAAAGCGAGAGAAATGTTTAATGGTAATCCCTTTCATATCCAACAATCAACACATTAGTTACATGACCCATTGGACCCACCCATTTTGTCACCTCTATAAACTATAAAGCAATCAAAACTTTCATTATTAACTAAAAAACTGAAAAATAACTACAAAACACCAAGTAACATAAAAAACTTGCAATTGAAAGCCAATAGTGTTATACCAGATTGTTGTGCATTGTAGTTTCTTGGACTGGAATCTGACACGCCAAACTGTTTCTGATTTCCAACCCACAAATTGTCATTTAAAGACCAATTCTCATCCTGGGATCGCAGACCCTGGGGCAGATTTTCTTGTGCAAAGAAATTGTGGACCCTATCCCCAACTCCGTTGCCAGGCATTAATAATGCAGGCCCCACAATTTGAGGCTAAAACTAAAGGTTAAAAAAATGCAAAACAAAGCTTCAACCACCTCCAGCTCTAAATCAGGTAACTTGAGGCCCCAAAGTGCACGTAGCTTCAACCTATAAGCAGTAATCCAATATCACACTTCGATTAAAACCTTGTTAAATAATCCTGAATATAAAAAATTATCAGCAAACAATGAAGTGGCTGCCAAAAAGAATGCATCTACTTCATGCATATTTTAAGAATGAGCTGATAACAAGATCAAGTACTAAGATGTATGGATACAACAATATCTGCAGCATACAACTATAGATGCATGTCTGCATTTTGATAGGGTCACACTTGATGTTATGTGCCTCTTCTCTGAATACATTAAATTCTGATTTCTTTTAATTCATCAATCCTATATGACATACATCTAACAAATAAAAAAGAAACAAAGAATAGTAGAAATCGAAACTATCATATAAGCTAGATCAACAAGATGAACTTCAACAACAATTGAGCATATGGTACCTATGATTAAACATGTAAGAGAAGAAATACAGGAATTTCATCCCCAACAAACTTACATCCATGGTAGGAAATGTTATGTCTAATTAACAAACAACATAAGCAATGCAAATACGACTCTTCTTCTATAGGGATGAGCACATAGAGCCGAATACCGATACCGTCCCGTCCCGATGCCGATCCCGTACCGATACCGAACCGAGGGTGTTCGGTATCAGTATCGGTACCCACAATTAGAGGTTTTCGGTTTCGGTATTATCGGTATCGGTACAGGATCGGTATGGTATCGGTATTTTAAGGTAAAATATCGATACCATACCGGTACCATACCGAAACCGTACCGTATGTGTTTGGTATCGGTATCGGGTTTAGGGTGTTTTCGGTATCGGTTTTTTCAGGATCGGTATTGGACCACCGAAGCTCATCCTAATTCTTCTACATATGATAGGGGATTAACAAATTTAGGTTTTATTTATTATGCTATTAATTTGCTTGTCCTGTACAGATTTAACTTCTAACTTTTCCTTCTTTAATACTTTCTAATGTAACTCATTTGATTTCTTTATTGACACGGATACCAAAAAAAATGAAAATAAACTAATCGTGTAAGATCCTAAGAGCAAAATCATAGTTAGGGAGATTAAATTATGACTACCTATTTGCATGTTCTTTCTATTATATATTTCAGTACCATCAAAAGAGAAGTATAGGGTCTGTTTGGAAATGTAGACATAAAACAAGTAATTCAACATTCAACAACCAGTCATATGCCATCTTGAAGAAAAACTAAATCGATAGAGTGAAGGAGGTGAGTAATAAATGAATACTAATTTCAAGATCAGCTATGAATTAACTTTCAATTCACACTTTGGAGAAAAAACAGCATGCTTGCTAACAGATACAATCTGAATTATCATTAGTGCAACTGAACTTTACTTGACAAAAGGTTTCAAAAGATGAAACTGCATTTGCATTGCAAGCATGTCCATTCAGTACATAAAAAATATCTAAATAAGCTACTTCAAAAATATCTAAATAAGTCCATTCAACTTGCATAAGCTTTTTGTAAGGCCAACAAAGCACTAATCATGCACCTAGCTTTCAAGAGACCATCCTATCAAACAACAGCTAACTAGATAATGTGAGTTAATAAACTCACATTCCTCATCCGTGACTGTTCAAACTTCAAAAGATCCCGCTACTCTAGTAACTCAATTATAAAAACAATGCTTAATTCTTCAATTTCAAGATACATTCAGACTTCAGAACTGAAACTAATCAGATATTAACGGTTAACCTAACGCTTGGCTACCACAGACACAACTGTAGTAATAAAAAACTTCTAATATATTTACTAATATATATGAACAGCAGAAAGGGATCCTTGTGTAGGCCTTAGTGAACTCATATCAAGTATCAACCCTACAACGGCTAATCCTTCCAAAACACACTCTCGTGTGCCCTTTTCCAGTAAGTTACAACTTACAGCCACTAATCCTTCCAAACCAAGCCACGGATGTAAAGGTCATTTTGTAGGTCGTCGTCATCATCATCATCATCACCAGTCAATCCCACCATTAGCAAAGCTAAGGTAGGGTCTGAGGAGGGTAAGATGTAGATAACCTTACCTCTACCCCGTAGAAATAGAGAGACTACTTCCGGTTAGACCCCTGCCTCGATAGTGGTTTTGCATCAACCCTTAGACATAAGGCATAACACCCAACAATCTCCACAGAGGCCGATTGGTGCATGTACCCCTTGTCTTTCGGCTATCAACGCCACCACAAGATGCATGATTAATCGCCCGTCACCTTTAACGTTATTTTCACGAAAGTATTAAAATAACGTTAAAACTAGTGCAATTTCACTCCCCCCCCTCCACACAGGCACACACATATATACATTATACGCGCACACCGCAAGCGGGGCTATAAATTAGCTATGTTGCTAGTGACTAAAACACACTCATGTATATCCCTCCCAGTAAGTCACAACCACTGATCTCTTCATAACAAGCCACAGATATATTAATAGCTACCTAATTATACATCTCTAGGTCAATCAGAAACTAAAATCTTCAAAAAAAATTCAACAAATATAAAAAAAATAAGCAAAACAAAAAAAAACTTACTAACCACTTAAAAACAAGCACAAACACACATACATTGCATGACCAAAAACATAAACCAAACAATCAAAACCCTAAAACTGTAACGAAAACGCAAAATCAGAACAAATCAGCATAAAAAAGCAGAAGATTTGTTTGTTTTAGAGATGATTAATAAATTCTAGGGTTTAGAGGAAAGGTGAAAAAGGTGGGTAATAGGAACTTACTTAAGAGCATTGAGAGATAGACGTGTAGAGATCGAAGGTTTGTTGATCTTTTTATAGTTGGAACTTATCTAGGGTTTGTTGTTGTTATTATTATTGGTGAGGAAACGATGGAGGTATTGAGAAGATGAGGGATTTGTAGAGAGAGAGAGAGAGAGAGAGAGAGAGAGAGAGATAAAGTGATCGACCGAAATTTTCAACGAACAGTGGGATGAACCTAGGCTTTGGCTGAAGCGGAGGTTCGGGTGTGTACGAGCCGTGTGGTTCGGATCCAGGCTAATGATTGCACAATTGTTTTTTTTCTTTTTATTTTTCATTTTTATTTTGTATCAAGATTTGAGGGTATATAGGACTGTTTAAAAAACACTTGGCGTTCGTCACTCACTTGGAATTTGCTCGGAAATTGCTCACTTGATTTTTCTTTTGATTGTAAATGAGCCATTCGGCTCAGTTTGGTTTGTAAACGAGCAAAGGTTCGCTCGGCTCAGTTCGGCTCAATATAATTTTTATTAATTTATTATATATGTATATATATAATTATATATATATACACATTAATTACAATTATATTTATAGTTTTATACATGCCACTTTATTGGGTTTGGCTCAATATATGCATATATACAATTATACTTATAGTTATTTGCCCAATCAACTTAATGATAACTTAACACTAAGTTTAATTGTAAAACCCTATGTCGTGAAAAAACATGCTGGACTTCCTATTCCCATTAGTTGTCCACCATCAATCATCTCCCGCTATCAACCTACGACACAACGTGACAATCATTCTCCGTAGTATGCTCATCACCTCACTGGCCTCAACTAGAGCCTCATTCTCAAACGGTCGAACCTCAGTCATCACTATGCAGCGAAAATATTAAAGGAAACATCCCAAATTTATAGTTGTCCAAAAACACTCGTCGCTCGTTCGAAAAAATGTGCGCTTGAACAATGCTCGCTCGGTTTCTGGATCGATTGTAAACGAGCCGATCGGCTCGGTTTGGTTTATAAATGAGCCAAGCATTTGCAAAGGTCCGCTTGGTTCAGCTCGGCTCGTGAACAACCCTAAGTGTATATGACTAGCAATTGAGTTCGTGCTAAGCTGCGAGATTTGCTAGGTTCTAACATGATCGAGATGTGCAAGTGATCCTGCCAATACGTGTTGGGGAATTATGTAATTAACAAACAATAGTCTTGATAACCCGAGAGTCACGTTCAGGTTAAAAGTATTCGATGGTTCTTTGATATGCAAAACCAAGTACGTATGTGATCTTTGTGTAAGATTTTATGAACCAATATGATGCCTTGAGAAAATGATCTCTAACCCTACTTCAAAACTAGTGGGAATGCCCGCGCATTGCGGCGGGTGTTCCAACCGACACCAAATTCAGTTATGAAATGTGTTACTCATTTTCGTTAGTTTTGTATTCGTATAAGTGTGCTATATATTGGTTATTGGTGCTGGAACAACCCATGCCAGTTAAATACATACAAAATGTGATGCTATTTGAAATCAATTTGGTAAATACACAAGGCACCTTTGATACTATATTGAAAATTGATATCGACACACCGGCTGATGCCAACTCCAAGGCACCTTAAATGGGAACCGAGTATACAATCTACAACTCATGAATCAAAACATGGAGATGACTGCTAAAACAAAGCAATTTATGAAGGAAATATATTTTTATTACTAATCCTATACACCTCTGCATAAATCTAAGATATAATATTCTTACATTTGCTCATCAACCGAACCGTTTACAATCTTATCGCGTGTTTCGCCTAACCTTTTTTCCAAATTTGAAGCACCCAGATCATAATCCAAAGCCTCTTGATCACTAATCAACCCACAACCCCTAATCATAGTATTAAATCTCAATCTCCTATTATGAACTTCATATTTATTTCTTACAATAGCCTTTTGTATAGGCAATTGAGTAACCAAATGCTTTCTAATAGCCTTATTATCACTTATAACACCACCAACTCCACAACTCAATGCACCACCAACCACCATTTTTTCCCTATAGATAAACCCTTAAGCTCAAAACAGCAATATCCAATTCAATTTCTAAAAAAAAAAAAGATTGTAAAATTTTATTTAAAGATGTTTAATTTGTATATAAAGATTGATCTTTAAGTTATGCAATTGCTTTGGAAGAACATAGAAAGAATGAAGGAGTACCTTTTTTATTTTTCTTGGTAAATGATTCTCACAGCTACATAAAAACAGTAGTTGTTCGTTGGCCTCCACTTTTAGCGTTGAACTCGTCATGAAAGTAGTCAAAATAAGCCTCATACTTTTGATCTTTATAATGAATAACTTGTTGTCCTCCATGTGATGTTAACTTTGAAAAACAACAGTCACTCTAATCCAGTTGCATTCTTCAAGGCAACATCTTCTAACCTTTTCATATACAGAAAATGGAAAAAAAAAAGTTTAGAACAACGGCTTTTGATAACAATTTGACAACATGTGTTGACATTTTTATAGAGTGTGTACAGACAGGGTCAGGAAATTTCTTAAGGAGAGGACGGGATAAAATTATATGAAATATAGTGAAAAGAATTGCAATGGTGAATTCGTGTTTTACAAAAGGTCAGGGTTTGTTGTTGCTACAGCCAGATGATCAACATCCATTCATGATTTGGCCAAACAAACTGATGCTGAAATGCCTTTTTCTGCTCATCATACGCAATATTCGAAACACAAATCAAACATATAATCTGATAGATCAACATCCATTCATGATTTGACCATATCCGCAAAACATAAAAACTCACATAAACGCACAACCAATCCCAAAGACATAAATATAAGTCCTATAGTTTTATAAATAACGCGAATTACCCAACATCATACCTGAAAACTTTCATATTGGACTGCCAGAATGATGTTTTTTCAAGTCAATATCTGATATGAAAATGTCTTTTATTATAACCGGCTCTGCCTTTTTAAGTCAGAAACAAGATTCCAGTCATGGAATCATACAGTTTTAGGTTTTCAATCAGTATCTGAGAGATTTCACCTGACATTTCACTTCCGATAGCCAAACCCGAGCCTGTAAAAGATTGAAGACGAACATCTCTGATGTGTGATTCCGTATTCATCCCATCCACTTTTTAAAGACACCGCATCATGACCCGAGCTAATGTTGCTAGTTTCAATACAAACACCATCCGAAGAATCTGAAATTTACATTAAAAACCATCATCATACATAAAAAAATAAAAAATAAATCCATTTTTGTTAGAAAAAAGCGTATAAAGTAATATTTCAACCCGTCTACTTAAAAAGGTAGAATTATATTATTTGACTTTAAAGCCAAACCACCAGCCCGAGCTTGTATTACCACCTCTAAATGCATGAGAAGGATTTAGGCGAATACCTAGAACTATGGCACTTGTGTAAGGTGATTCAGTAGGGGACAATGCAGTTATGTTTTGAACACGAACGTTACTGTAAAATTAGCACAAAAACAAAGTAGAAACTGCAAACTAATCATCAAACACAAACCTGGTTATGGTGGATGGTAATGAGGGTAATGGATGGTGCTTTACCATTTTAAATAAACCAATGTAACCGATTGGGAGCATTTACTATGAGGTCGACGGATTACAATCCATTGAGTACTCAATCTCAACATTGATAGAATTAAAGACCATCATTCAATGTGATTAGGAGTTATATCTCCCTTACCTCTTCTGATCGTTTGCTCTTCTAAAAACTTACGAAGTCATCAAATAGTATGAAGTCTTCAAAAGTTGTATTGAGTAGTATTGGTGTATCACTCACTTGTAAGGTTGCCATCAAAAGTTGTATAAAAGGGTATAAAGGGAAGAAAGGGTGTAAAAAATTGGTGATTACACTTGAGCCTCTTGAGATGCCATCTTAACTTTGTCAAGTTGGACATCTTTGCCCATTGCTCCCTCTTTATAATGTAGTAGAGATAGTAGAGATTATAGATTATAGATTATAGAATATAGAATAGATAATTAATGGAAAAGTTAATGGAAAATGGTTGGTACAAGCATCTTAATGCATTATGGTACAAGCATCTTAATGCATTCAAGGGTAATTTGGGGAAGATTTACATGACATTTGAAGGTTAAAGCATATGGCTTTTCAAACGCCATCTTAAGTTTGCCAATATGGACACATTTAGCCATTACTCCTCCTTTATAATGTAGTAGAGATAAACCAAATGACCCTATTTACAGGAATTAAAATTATTCTTGGTGGTTAGTTAATTGTCATATCATAATCACCCTTAAAAGTTAAGTAACATCCACACAATAACTATCATCGGTAGTAATTAACCACTACACCATAACTACCACTGTTGGGACTGTGGCAGTTGTTCAGTGATCTTCACTCATGTAATCTACGGGGGCTTCTAAGTAAAAGACATTAATAGTTTTGATCAAGTATGCACTCCGCATCTCCTAACTTGTATCAATGCATGTTCAATATCTCATTGGTCTTAAGTGAATCCTAATTACCCAAAACAGTCCGATGACATTAAAATTACCAACATTCCTCCCCCATTTTGGTGTAATCCTTAATTCACTTAAAAACAAAATCACTACAGACAACAAACTTATGCGTAAATGAAAATATTGCGACAATTGGATTTTACTAACATTCCTAATATTCGAATATCAGGGTGTCACTACGGATTGAACCCTAGCTATTCATAGCGAATACATGAAGATAATATACAGAAAAGTTTACATACATACATGTTCTTACTCGATACTTGACGTGAAGTAAAGCGCATATAAATTTTAATATATTTGTACTTAATTTTTACTCTGGTTCAAGTCTTTAATTTATAAACACGATAAGATACTATTGTGACAACCGGAATTTTTAGCACATTCTAACACTTGCATCACGGTTAATTACTGAATTTCCGGACGAAATTCTTTTCAACTTAGGGATGATGTGACACCCCACATTTTCAGGTTCATACTTTAACCTAACTCTAGTTAACTTACACATACATACATGAAATTAGTCTTGACTAGGGTTAGTTAAGGGAGTCTTACAGTACACTGTTACATCACAATAACCCACGTAACGGTAATTCGGAGAGTTACCGTAACACACAAAACGAGTCATATACCCCGAACGTCGGTGATACGTCAAATAAATATTATCATTTATGTAATTGGATGATTATTTATGTGAAATACTATGTTACATGACTTCATGCTTAATTGTTAATCGCTATGTGAATTTCGTGAAATATGCGCAATTACGTTGACGTTAAATTGAATATTATCTTATATTAATGTCGGTTTTATAGTTTCATGTAATTTTAGTGGGCCAAATATTATTAGAATATATATCAAGCCTAAGTTCATGTAACAGGTCCATTTAGAGGTAAAAGCCCTCACAAAACCCACCTAATGGGCCCAAGACCCATTTAAAACCCCATATAACTTGTTTTTAACAAAAATAAATAAAAAAATAAAGAAGCCCTAATAACCTATTTGCAGCCATGAGCTCCCAAACCCCATTCTCCTTCACCTTCAATTCAAATCCAAGCAATTTTTGATCTTTCCAAGTATTCAAGGTGATTAGGTGTTGTCTAGATCTTCCAACAACATCTAATGTGACACCCACCAAATCCAGTAGTCGAGTCCGTACAATTAACTGGTTTCATTTCACTATGTGTTTAGAATAAGTGTGTCGGTATGCTTCATTATTTGAATGATCACGTGGAAATAAACCCTACCCGAACACCATGACCATAATAAGGATCAACAAAAGCAAACACATGTATGGTTTTCACATAAAATATTTTATTTTGCCAAAACTATATTTTTACAAATACTTATGTGCATGATCAAAACATAAAAACAATATTATACATATACACATGAAAATGAGTTAAATGGGCATGTACCTATATAACCATGTGAGCCTATATATGATGGTGACTAAACAAGGAGGTTTACTTGTACATATACATGTGTAGATATATAGATATACATATATATATATGGGTGATATAGATAAAACAAGACAACACCTCATGTCCTTTTCAAATCCATGACAACTAAGACCTTCTAGATGAAAGGAACTTAACATAGGACAACTTGATGACAACCATGTATACAATCATCCTTGATGTGGACTTGAAATAATAAAACACATGGTGACAACTACACATACTTTCACTTGATCACTTGTCATTATCACAAAGTACACTTTCTATGACATGGGAACCTTCCTTATAGAATCCATGAACACATCACTTTCACCAAGATCATGACACACTACTTATAATACATTAGACATGTGCCAAAAATCCCTTGCATATAAATCGGCCAACACATGACCCACACACAAGTCGCTTTCATTCACTCATACATTCACTCGGACGAAAGTGACACTAAAACACAAAACAATTGCTAAACATTGATTAATTTTGTCCCCATTTGGCATGCATGGCAATAAAAGACAACACACATCTCCTGCACTCTTATGTGACCTTGTCATCCAACTCAACATGCTTTCAACTTTGATCCTATCCCAAAATAGAAGATCTCTTTGTCTCCTACCTTCGTCCGATTATACATACCCATCCCACAAGTCACTTTCAAACCTATGACAACCATATTACACTAATAAACTTCATGCCAACTAAGACGACCACCATCCATGAGGCAAAGCTTTCTACTTGTGGACACTAGCAAACAATCGGCCACAAGAAGCTACCATTGAACTATCACCATCATTCAAAGATTTACATCCATTTGGTTAATCCATCCCTTGTCCCAATGGAGGTTGACTTGCTAGAAATATACATCATTCACTTGGACACTCTTGCACACCCTCACAACTGATCGACTATATAAAGAGGAGCATAGGAGCTTTAACACTTCACACTCAAACAAATCACACTTCCTTTTTTTTCTTGAAGTATTGGTAATCATCAAACCACCACTCCACCTTGTTTTTCTTCAGCCTAGCACACAACAAGTCACCACCCATTCCACATTGGATAGCAAGGACCATAGGAAGTACATCAATCAGCGTCGAGTTACCCCGTACAAACCATAGGTATGTTCCAAACTTCTTAAACCTTCTATTTATAATCGGTCCTAATGAACCACCCAATCCATGACCCTTGAAATAAATAAGAATCGGCCTTAAATTACCTTAACACAATGATATTTAAGCTACAATCTTATAATGTTTTAGTTTTGTTTATAAACTCATATCATTACACTCGTGCACATACATACAAAGCACACATAGGTAGCAGTGATCAACATGTATATTTGTACACCTATGGTCGAGCACTAGATGTGTGTATGGACCTTGTATTTTGTCAAGAGAATCTGATTTTGGAACTAAACATAATGAACATACTTATTTTGATATAACTTTCCTTTATTTACATAAACATACACGATCACATATAATATTGCACACTTACATATTCAAAACTCCCGGATTTCACAAAATAATACATTTTGCAAAAGTACAAACAAGATGCGTAGTAATTATCACGTGCACAAACAATGGCCCATACGTACAAGACACAAGGGTCCGCAAGTCGGGTGAACGAACTGTATGGAAAATAACAAGTACACACAACTTAAGGTATCATTGACATTATAGGGCGCTTTTTGTCGGGACAATAGTTACTTCAATCTTTCTGCTTTGCTAGACTACATAACCAGACATTAGGTGAGTTTCGTGGCCCCTTTTACTGTTTTAATGTTTTACAACTTCGGGGGAGAAACATGCTATAGACCCACATATGTACATGACAACAATATGTGTTACATGAGTTAGACCCACAATTATCACAAACAACAAATTCCCCGGACAATCATGACCATTAGCTTAGTAATAAGCCGTGGATCATATGAATAGTACTATTTGGGATGACACCCCCTTTCACTGTTAGTCGCGCTAACACATATGAATGCATATTATCCATAACCTTAAGATATAATTACCATTTATTATTTTGTAGAAATAAATTAGTGAATACTGCATGTTCAACTTCTTTTAAAGCTCTTCACTGATTCCCCGATATCCCATATACCTGCGAAACAAATAAGACAACACAACAAAGGAAAATACAGCTGAGCCAAAAATTTCCCAGTAACGGAAGAATCAACAGTACAAGTAAATTTAACGCAGCGGAAAAGCAAGACATAATAGAACTGAGACCGAAGTGAACATACGAATGGGAATACGAAAACCAAACAAACTATATTTCAAACTTGAAACCAAACTCATATCGAAACAATTGCTGAACATAATCCAAGGCATAACCCAATACCTGACCAGAACATAAATCAGACATATACCGAGGCGTGTAAGAACAATATCAGAAACCTATCAAGAAAAATACATACATCAAACTATGTGACTATTCATAGAAATAAAGTAAGCCACGTCAAACGGAAGCACCCAAGATCCTAAACAAACTTACAAACTGGTACATATCTAGCTAGTCCATGCACCTATGAGATGGTGATTGTGGTGTACACCCATTACTCCAATCTCCACAAAACAGAAACATATATCAGAAGTCAGAAATCAGAAACAGATCTAGGATATATCCATACGCCTCTAAGGGACCATGTTAGAGACGCCGTGATTTTGATTACGCACTGTCACAGAAAGTGTTCATGTCGCTGACGCCCCAACAACAAGTCAAAACAAACTGCTCGGGTGACAGAGTACAAAAGCTAAGGCCATGTAAATAATTACAGGCAAACTAAAAATGACATTAACCGGAAGATGCGACCATGAGTACAAGTCATAGGTATGGCATGTTATGACACACTAACAAGCAAAGAGACGAATACAAACTGACTCAAATAACTAATCAAATAGATAACCGACTCGGATAACATATCACATATCAAACGAATTTAGCTATTAAACGATGGCAATCAGACTCAAAAACAGAGATAGAAATCCGTACTACAAAGTAACTAATATAAATCTATACTATGATGAGAAGAAAGCAGAATCCGTACCCGAACATAGCAATGCAAAGCAAAACAAATAAAGTTGTCCTCAACCTACATTTTGGTTTTAGCGGAGTAAGATGTATGAAACTTAGATGCGGTGATTTATTGACCGATAGGTTTCCGGTGACGTGGATAATTAAGTATTCTTAATCAGGTGTAGTATATCATACTTAAAGCCTGGTTCTGGAAATCATATTAATTATTCCTAATTAATATCACAATATAATTCTTATCATCTTAATTAAGTCATCTATCTATATAATAATTGAATACACTTGGATTGAATCAAGGCATTAGAGAGAGTCTGAGGTATCCACATTGTAATATGGAGCTCCAACTTATCCACTATAAATAACCTTTTTTATATTTTTATTGTCTCCATTCTTCCATCACTCTCAATTCTTCCCTAACAATTCTTCCAACCAAGATTCCTCAATCTTCTTTTGCATTCTTGATTCGAGGTCTGTATCTTCTTCTCTGATTTATAATCTGCATCTAAAATATGGATTCAATCTTCAGTTATAAAATCGACCCATATATGTATTCTGGCTAATGTATTCGATTTAATAAACTGGATCCATATCATATGTTCTGATTTGTAAACTTTTATTTTATGCTTTATGTATTCGATTTCCAGTTTATAAATCGTTTTTTCCTTCAATCGCTTGAATTTTAAATTAGAGGCTAATGTATTCGATGTATTATTTCAATCGCTGGTATTATAAATCGATTTCCAATGTCATCCTTTTGTTCAATTACAAAAACATGTTGAACAATTGTTCTATAAATTATATAGAAGGTAATAAAGAAACACTCGGCCAAAGATAAACTAACTCGGTCACCTTTCCTTAAGAGATTTTCGAAATAATAGAATGTAATAAAGTTTTCGATTTAGCTATGGTTAATCATTATCTGTTTTCGATCATGTTCGGCACCGGGTCCATATTGTTTTTTGTTCGCATTGGGTATGGCCGAGTTAGTTTATCTTTGGCCGAGTGTTTGTTTGAGGAGATGTATAAGATTCTGGATTGAAGATTATTAGCATCTTAGATGTTAAAATCGAACTCCATGACAGATCCAAGTTTTGGTTTTTGTTCATGGTAATCCGAGTCTTTGATTGGTTTGTTTGAGGATTATTACGGGTGTGATTATTCATCAAGTGTTCTTGATTGTTCATGTTGATCATAAGTTTTTGGTCTATCATAATCCTTAGTGAATGTTTTGATTGAATGATCCTAAGTGTGGGGTATGGATGGACAGATTGTGTTAATGGGTTTGGATAGGATCCGTTTTGAACCGGGTCTCATAAATGAGATTGATTGGATTTCTAAAAATGATGCTTTATTTAAGGTATGGTAGTTATGGAGTTTGAAAATATTTAAAAACTTCCGGATATTGTGGGCTGGGGTTATGGCCGAAATTTTGGTCAGATATTAAAAGTCTTGGAAGTATATTAAAACTACACATTAAAAACATCAAAGTGTATTAAAACTACACATTAAAAAAACATAAAAAAATAGTAAAATCAAAATAAGGAAGGCCGCATAAATCTATTCAATGTCAATTGCTTAAATCACCATAATTTATTCAATGACTATTGATTAAATTAGACAATTAAGGTTTGAATGTAAGTCTTTGACGAATATGGATTTTTAAGAGTATATATACATTTAATGTATGAACTAGATATTTGCCCGCGTTGACACGCAGTTCACCAACGTACGATTATTTGGAGTAGTATAACGTATAAGAAAAATAAAGTAGACAAATTTTATTAAAATTTAAAAGCAACGAATACACAGTTATTCAAATATCGCTGAAAATTTCCTTATAAACTACATTCTTTGTTTTAGTCATCACTTTCCCATCAACATCAAGTATAAGTAACTTCACGCCTGCCCTGCTTTTAACTCTTGACAATGCGACATAAAGCTGGCCATGTGAGAATACAGGGTTTCTTAAATACAATCCAACTTTCGATAAAGACTGTCATTGGCTTTTATTGATAGTCATTGCAAAACATACGCTTATTGGGAATTGACGCCTTTGGAACTTTACTGGAATCTTGATATCAGATGGTATCAAATTTATTCTAGGAATAAGAGTTTTGGTACCAATGTTTCCCCCTGATATGATCTCGGCTTCAATAACACGCTTTGCAAGTCTTGTGATTCGTAATCTCGTTCCATTGCACAAACCATTTTGTTGATCTATGTTTCTCAACAACATAACGGGTACACCGACTTTTAGTGCTAAACGATGATTAGGTAAGCCAGAAATTTTTAAACCATTAAGGACATCAGGAGAGTATAAGTCTTCCTGTGAACGGTTATTACCATTCTCAATCTGACATATACTATCAGAGCTTAGATACTCGACTTCATCTCCAGGAAACAATGCAAGCAGCCTTTCATTTATATCATGTACGACTTCATTTGTAGGTGCAAGTATTGCTCGTTCTCCAAAGTAATCTTTATCTTTGTAAAGTTGAAGAAGTGAAGGGTAGACGAAGTCAATTAATCTAGAAATCGGATCTGATGTACCCTTAATAAGAAGATCATCTGGAATGTCCACATCAAACTCATCATCATAAATTGACTCACCAACTTTACCCTCACCTAATTCAAGAAGCCAGTTTGCAAATGCCTTTGTTTCTTCGGATTCAGACGTGTTGTTACCCAACGTTAACCTCATGTTTTTGGTTAATGTAAGGACTTTGCAACTATTCCAAATTGGAGACGAAGTTATTGATGCATTTAAAATATCTCTTCTACTCCCATTTGGAACAACAGGAAGGATCTGTCTAAAATCACCACCCAAAACCATAACCTTACCACCAAAAGGCAACTCAGAATTACCTGAAGAATTTGACTGCAAGACGTCTTTCATTGTACGATCAAGTGCCTCAAAAGCATGCTTGTGAATCATTGGAGCTTCATCCCAAATAATTAACTTAGTTTGCTTCAATAAAGCAGCATCGTCACTATTCGGCTTTATACTGCACAATGACTTTTCATTAACATTCAAAGGTATACGAAACCTAGAATGCGCTGTCCTTCCACCGGATAACAACAGAGAAGCAATACCACTGGATGCAACGTTCAAAACAATCTGTCCTTTAGATCTTTTGGCAGCAGACAATGTTTTCCATAAAAAGGTTTTACCAGTCCCTCCAAAACCATAAACAAAGAATAGCCCACCTTTGTTACAATCAACCGCATGAATGATTTCATCAAAAATCGAACGTTGCTCATCAGTTAAAGAACGTGAATTGGTATGAAATTCCTCAGCCAACGTACTTACTTGATAATTCAGCTCATCAAGAATCAAACGGTTATTTGCAGATGATATCGAATCATTATTCGGATAAGGCATAGAAGGAAACCTACGTAGACTTGAGTTATTCCGAAGCAACTGTTTCTCAATTTCAAGCAACGTAAGGTTCTTGATTTGTTCATCAGGAAGAGTCAAACCTAATAAAGAAAAAGTTTGTAACATTGAATTTAAAAGAAAACGGACGTTAAAAAAAATCATTAAATTTCGAAATATAAATTTGTTACCTTCAATTTGGAATACGTCTTCGTGTCTACGCATAATACCATCTGACAGATACTTCCATGATTTTTCCCAAACATGCTCAGGCCTAGATAAGCTATTAGACAGCAACATCATCGCAAACAAATTACGAAGAGAATATCCAGAACCCGTATAATGAGCCTCCTCAATAGCTTCTATATATTCTTTGTCATCGTCTAAGAGGCCAAGAGCATAACATGCATCACGAAATGTTGGTAAGATTTCGCCATTGACCGTTCTTATCTCCTCAAATGATCTAGTTCCTTTTACTTTATTAAGAAGAACTCTCAAAAAATACGACTCGCCCATAGATGGATTAACCATGTGAACACGACCAACTGCCTTACCCATCTTTCGAAAGTCCCATTTTTTTTCGTCATCTTTCCAAACAAATTTACTTGGGATTTCAATGTAACTTAATTCACGTGCCACAGCTTCGTTCTGGTTCAGTTCCATCCATTTTAGTTTATGAGACCCAATAAGATATCTCGTAATTATTGATGCTTAAGAAGGTAACCTAAATCAAATTCCACTAAAGCTACTGATTCAAGAATGTGCAAAAGTCATTATAATACAAAATAACAATTTATTTGACTAATTATACATATAGAACAAAAAGAAAATACATATATACTCTTCAACGTCTTCTGCTAATCGAAGTGTGTAAGTATATTCTATAGAGGTTATAGGAGCAAACACATATATAAACATAAATGTGAAATACAAAAAAAATCTACTTTTCATCTTAATTAGTTAGCCAAATAGCGTGATCATATTCCACCGAAGATACAAACTCAAGCATACAAAAACGTTGTTAATGAAACTTATAGATGGATGTTGACAAAAACAAATATGTGCTTTACATTATGGCTTTTTGTTATATATATAACCTTATTGACTTTGACTTTGGTATTGACTTGACTATGACTTACATACATTTAATGTATGAATGTAATAATTGAGAATTACTTAAATTAGAATAATTCCTAATAAGTCTCGTAATTATTGACAAATGCTTAAATTAGACAATTAATGTTTGAATGTAATGATGAGACAATTGATTAAATTGCCTTTCAAAAAAAAAAAATTTACCTTCCAAAAAGAAACAATTGTTTAAATTAGACAATTAATGTTTGAATTTATTGATTGACAATGCCATTAATAATGATTGACATTTGCTTAAATTATCCTAATTAACCGATATATTGTTTCGTTACATATATACAATCAATGTTTCCGTGTAAACTAGCCTAATTAACCCGAGTGTATTCAATTATTATATAGATAGATAAAGGAGTAACTAGGGATGTGCTGGTCCCTCTAGATTTTGAGTATTCTTACCGTTTTACTCGTGTTCGGGTATTCTAACCCGATCCATGACCCTAACTTTACATCCAAAAGGCACCTATTTTTATTTTTCACTTATGTTTTCTATTTCAATGGTAGTTGTTGCAGGTCTTTGTGATCTTGGTCTAGCCACCCCAAATGCTATCATGGTTGCCACTAGGGCCAGATCCAATAATGGTTCTGGCCAAAGGTGAAGATTCGTTAGACACCTCAATATGTTCGTTATGTGATAATTGATAAAAACACATATCAAAGATTATTCGTGTAATTTTGTTTTGTTTTTCTTTCTAAATGCATTTTTTGACACCAAAACATGCAATTTTACATGTCAAAATGGGTCGGGTGTCTATTTTTACGAAATTATGTATATGTATTATTTATTGTCATAAATAATAATTGACTGAATTTAATGTTATTTATAACGATTTTTTAATCTTACTTATTTATATTACTATTAATACGAAATTCGGTTTACCATAATAGCTCTCATTTATTTTTTTATATGAATGATTGATTATGAATCAATTTAATACGTAATTTAGGCTTACCATAATTTTTTTGACCGAATTTATGTTTAATACGAAATTATATTTAATCTATTTTTACGAAATTATGTATATGTACTATTTATTGTCATAAATAATAGTTGACTGAATTTAATGTTATTTATTACGATTTTTTAATCTTACTAATTTATATTACTATTAATACGAAATTGGGTTTACCATGATAGCTCTCATTTATTTTTTTTGTATCAATGATTGAATATGAATCAATTTAATACGTAATTTAGGCTTACCATAATTTTTTGACCGAATTTATGTTTAATACAAAATTATGTTTAATCTATTTTTACGAAACTATGTATATGTATTATTTATTGTCATAAATAATAATTGACTGAATTTAATGTTATTTGTTACGATTTTTTAATCTCATTAATTTATATTACTATTAATACGAAATTCGGTTTACCATAATAGTTCTCATTTATTTTTTGTATGAATGATTTATTATGAATCATTTTAACCCGTAATTTAGGCTTACCATAATTTATTGATCGAATTTATGTTAAACACGAAATTATGTTTAATCTATTTTTACGAAATTATGTATATGTATTATTTATTGTCATTAATAATAATTGACTGAATTTAATATTATTTATTACGATTTTTAATCTAATTAATTTATATTACTATTATTACGAAATTCGGTTTACCATAATAGCTCTAATTTATTTTATTCTATGAATGAATGATTACGAATCAATTTAACCAGTAATTTAGGCTTACCATAATTTATTGACCGAATTTATGTTTAATACGAAGTTATGTTTAATCTATTTTTACGAAATTATGTATATATATTATTTATTGTCATTAATAATAATTGACCGAATTTATTGTTATTTATTACAAATTTTTAATCTCATTAATTTATATTACTATTAATACGAAATTCGGTTTACCATAATAGCTCTCATTTATTTTTTTGTATAAATGATTGATTATGAATCAATTTAACATGTAATTTAGGCTTACCGTAATTTATTGACCGAGTTTATGTTTAATGCAAAATTATGTATATATATTATTTTTTTTCATTAATAATAATTGACTGAATTTAATTTTATTTATTCCGATTTTTTAATCTTACTAATTTATATTACTATTAATATAAATTAATACGTAATTTAGGCTTATGATAATTTATTGACCGAATTTATGTTTAGTACGAAATTATGTTTAATCTATTTTAACGAAATTATGTATATGTATTATGTATAATAATAACTGACTGAATTTAATGTTATGTACAACGATTTTTTAATCTTACTAATTTATATTACTATTAATACGAAATTCGGTTTTCCATAATAACTCTCATTTTTTTTTGTATGAATGATTGATTATGAATCAATTTAATACGTAATTTAGGCTTACCATAATTTTTTTGACCAATTTTATGTTTAATACGAAATTATGTTTAATCTATTTTTACGAAATTATGTATATGTACTATTTATTGTCATAAATAATAATTGACTAAATTTAATGTTATTTATTACGATTTTTTTAATCTCATTAATTTATACTACTAGGAATACGAAATTCGGTTTACCATAATAGCTCTCATTTATTTTTTTTGTATCAATGATTGATTATGAATCATTTTAACCCCTAATTTATATTACTAAATTATGTATATGTATTATTTATTTTCATAAATAATAATTGACCGAATTTAATGTTATTTATTACAATTTTTTAATCTCATTAATTTATATTACCATTAATACGAAATTAGGTTTACAATAATAGATCTCATTTATTTTTTTTTGTATGAATGTTTGATTATGAATAAATTTAATCCGTAATTTTGGCTTACCATAATTTATTGACCGAATTTTTGTTTAGTATGAAATTATGTATATGTATTATTTGTTGTCATTAATAATAATTAACCGAATTTAGTGATATTTATTACGATTTTTTAATCTCATTACTTTATATTACTATTAGTACGAAATTCGGTTTATCACAATAAATCTCATTTATTTTTTTGTATGAATGATTGATTATGAATCAATTTAACCCGTAATTTAGGCTTACCATAATTTATTGACCGAGTTTATGTTTAATACGAATTATGTTTAATCCATTTTTACGAAATTATGTTTAATCCATTTATATTTATTGTCATTAATAACAATTGACCGAATTTAGTATTATTTATTATAATTTTTTAATCTCATTAATTTATATTACTATTAATACAAAATTCGGTTTACCATAATGACTCTCATTTATTTTGTTGTATGAATCATTGATTATGAATCAATTTAACCCGTAATTTAGGTTTACCATAATTCATTGATCGAATTTATGTTTAATACGAAATTATGTTTAATATATTTTTACGAAATTATGTATATGTATTATTTATTGTCATCAATAATAATTGGCCGAATTTAATGTTATTTATTACAATTTTTTAATTTCATTAATTTATATTACTATTATTACAAAATTCGATTTACCATAATAGCTCTCATTTATTTTTTTATATGAATGTTTGATTAAGAATCAATTTAATCCGTAATTTAGGCTTACCATAATTTATTGACCGAATTTATGTTTAGTACAAAATTATGTATATGTATTATTTATCGTCATTAATAATAACTGACCGAATTTTATAATATTTATTACAATTTTTTAATCTCATTAATTTATATTACTATTAATACGAAATTCGGTTTACCATAATAGCTCTCATTTATTTTTTTGTATGAATGATTGATTATGAAACAATTTAACCCGTAATTTAGGCTTACCATTATTTATTGACCGAGTTTATGTTTAATATGAAATTATGTTTAATCTATTTTTACGAAATTATGTATATGTATTATTTATTGTCATTAATAATAATTGACCAAATTTATTGTTATTTATTACGATTTTTAATCTCATTAATTTATATTACTTTTAATACGAAATTCGGTTTACCATAATAGCTCTCATTTATTTTTTGTATAACTGATTGATTATGAATCAATTTAACCCGGAATTTAGGTTTACCATAATTTATTGACCGAATTTATGTTAAATACGAAATTATGTTTAATCTATTTTTACAAAATTAGGTTTAATTGTAAACATAAATTAGGTCAATAAACATATATTTGAACATCTCTTAACAAATTTCAATCGTCATATATATATATATACATATATATATTGAATCGGATTTATATATATATATATATATATATATATATATATATATATATATATATATATATATATATATATATATATATATTTGAAAACCAGGATTTGATTCGAAGACACAAACGCTATTATGTCTTATCACAATGGTTCTCAATTCTTCAAGGTTTTGCATGACCCTTCGTCAACAGTTTTGGTATGTTTCTTATTTTCATGTTCATATGCCTATTTAATTTTAAAAAAATGATTCGAAGACACAAACGCTATTATATTTCTAGGTCTCGTTAGTACAACGCCATTAGCCAATGGGGATACGAGTCTCCTTAGTCAACTGTAAGAGAGATCACTCGGTCTTCATGACCGTTAACCTTTTTAGGGTATACGCTGTTGGTCCAACTCGGGATTGACCCTAGGAGAGATCCTTCTGTACGAAACGCGAGAGCTAAGGTGAGGTGTACGGTGTTCCAGGTCGGAAGTGAAGCCTCCAATTTAAGAAGAAGATAAGTTCGAAGACCAGAGACTTGACCGCGGTTTGAGGAGCCAGATATACGCGAGGACCTGGCGGAGTACTCTCGTGTGGGCCCACACTTGAGGGTTGTGCATTCTACTTAGTGGTGGCCCCGCTTCTCTATGAAGGAGTCAACACTTCAAGATCCCTCTCATCTTCCTCACATTTAATTAACTTAAATTATTAATTTTAATAATAAACTTAAGTGCTTATACGAAGGGCCCGGAGATGCGCATATTATCCTACTCTACTATTTTATCTTTTATTTTACAAAAGCAAAACCTTTTTCAAAAAAAAAATTATTTTTATTAATAGAACCCCTCCGTTTTATTTTTCTTTTCAAAACCCGATCAGTTAATTGATGAAAGGTTGAGTAGGGGAAAGTTTGAACTCTGGAATACAATACTTAATACTTACCCTAGAAGCTATATTATACACTCCAGGTTCTCTGCCTATGTGTTGGTTTTAGTTTCTAAAGTAATTATTGTTTACTTTATAAATTTAAAACTTGGTAAAATCGGTTTAGTAAAAATCAGTCGTTTACCTCAGTTTTGGAATTAAAACATCAAGCTTTTGGCACTGGGGAAATGACATCTTTCTAAATTACTAAAACCACGCACATCAACCTTCACAATAGGTATAGTGCTCTGTCTGAGTTTCTTGACGCCCTACTCAAGAATCTCCACTGGTTCCACAAACCGTAACTATTCGTCCATTGGATCTTTTCTAGTGGCACCACCAATGTTGCATCAGACAGACATTTCTTTAGGTTCGATACGTGGAATACATTATGCACTCCACTGAGTTCATCAGGCAGGTCTAACCTGTAAGCTACTGGACCGATTCTTTCACAATCTCGAATGGTCCAACATATCGCGGGTTCAACTTTCCCCGTTTCCCAAATCGAATCACGCGCTTCCAAGGCGACACCTTTAATAGTACCTTGTCCCCAACCTGGAACTCCATAGGTTTCCTACGCTTATCAGCGTAGCTTTTCTGTCGATCACGAGCAGCAGCCATACGGTTTCTGATTTGCACTATCTTTTGAGAAGTTTCATGCACAAGTTCGAGACCTACACTTGTGTCCATACAATGCCTCGAAAGGCGCACACTGAATAGAAATGTGGTAACTGTTGTTATATGAGAATTCGATCAAAGGCAAGTGTTTATCCCAACTGTTGCCAAAAGCCACCACGCACGCCCGTAGTAGATCTTCCAATGTTTGGATGGTACACTTACTTTTTCCATCCGTCTGAGGGTGATAGGCTGTGCTCATGTCTAAGCGAGTCCCCAATGCGTCTTGGAGAGTAGTCCAAAAACGAGAAGTAAATCGCGAGTCGCGATCAGATATAATAGAAATAGGCACCCCGTGCCTAGAAACGATCTCCTTGATGTAGATGTTGGCCACTTTCTCCAGCGTGTCTGTTTCCTTTATTGCCAGAAAGTGTGCCGATTTAGTTAACCGGTCGACGATAACCCAAATCATGTTATGCCCACTTGGTGTTTTAGGGATTTTAGTGATAAAGTCCATAGAAATTCCATCCCATTTCCACATAGGGATCTCTGGTTGCTGGAGTAGGCCTGAAGGTTTCTCATATTCAATCTTAACCTTGGCACAAGTCAGGCACTTACTAACAAATAAAATAAGATGGGGAGAGAGAGACACACAAGATTCGTATTTGACATTAGTCTTAATCTTTTTACTAAGTTTGGTGGAAAATACTTCTTATAACACATTAAGTAAAATAGTAATAATTAATTTATAAAAAGCTGTAGGAAAACTCATTTATAAGAAAATGGAGATCTTATTTACCAAAACGGGCACAATCATTAATATATAAATATATCCCCAAACACGGTACAACTACTGACATTATAATATTTGTGACACCCCGCATTTTCATGTTAACTCTTTTACTAAACTCTAGTTAACTTTCATGTGCATTCATGACTAAACACTTAACTAGGGTTAGCTAAGAAGGTCTTTCGATATGTTATGGGATAATAACATATGTTAGATGATATTAACGCACGTATAACTAGGAAGGTTTTGTCTTGACACACACACGAATCCTATAACCCGAACGTTGGTGATTTGTTGGACATGCATGATTATGTGAACAATTGAGTGTTGATGTATGTGGATTAACACGTGTATGTAAGTTACATGCTTATGTGAATTATTGCGTATTAATTAACTTGTACGTAAACGTTATGAGATACGTGCACTTATGATAAACATAATACGTATTGATAAAAAAGTAGCTTTATATATGCTAGTATGACTACTATTGTCGGGATGGATCTCGGGAGTTAGTTAGGGGTAATGGGCTCAATTATCAGACAAAAACCCACCAAAGCCCGAAAGACTTGGCCCATGAGCCTAACCCTAACTTATTATTTATAAAAAAAAAATAAAAGAAACCCTACACCCACTTCTTTGCGCCGTGGGGTTCTAACACACACACACACATCTTTCAATTGCAATCTTCATCAAAATCTCACTAATTCAAATTGATTCGGGTGGTATCTTGGAGTGTTAAGGAGTCTAGAATTGCAAGGTACATTGTTTAAGAGTTTTATGATTATTATTGATGTTTGAAAAGTTGTAAAAACCCTAAGAACTCTATGTATAAAAATCGCAAATGATGATTAATATTGATATCTTGATTGTTTGTTGAATTGTTGATGAATATGGTTAATAGGAATCATGTCTAGGGTGTATGGTATGTAAAAACCTGAGATTGAACATGTTAATATGAATGTTATTGTGCTAGTATGAGGTTATTACATGATTATGGGTTAATAAGAATGATTAGGGTTCATGAGAAGCATGTTATTAGAATTCTGATTTTCTGACAGATTCATTGTGACAAATTGTAGGGGCTGTAATGGGTTGGTAAATTGATAGTTTTGATGATTTCTTTGCATGATTGTGATGAACATAGTCTTAGCTTTTCATAATGGGCAAAACCATCAGATTTGGACATCGGTTGAGTCGTTTTTGGAATTTTAATTGATTAGGGGTCATATCAGATTTTCGGAATTGAAAAATCGGTCAACTTTAAATGGTCATAACTGGAGATTTACAAAGAATTAAGTTATGAAATTTTTACAGTAGGTCAACAATGGAAAAACTCGGCTTTTCCAAGTGGATTCATCCCGTTTGGATGAATACACAATTTTTGGGAATTTTTCTACTAAACTGACCTGTTGTGGAAATTTTCTGGACATAGCTGTGTTGTACGAATTTTTATAATTTTTGTGTTTGGTTTTGAGACAAAATAAAAATAAGGATTTGCAACTGAATCCCCATGAATACTCAGTAAAAATTTGGGATTTTAATTCATCCGTTAAGTGGGTTAAGTGACTCGTTTTTCACAGCGCACAATCTGTCCTAAAAACGCAGATTGTGTACGAGGTATTTATGTGACTATTTGAAGTTGTATGTGGTATGTAATTGACATGTACTTGTGTGGAAACTTGCATGAGATGTATTTGATGTGTTAAACTTATAATAATCACCATGATCACCAACGGGATACGTAGGACATACTTGTGCATGTAGAGTCACTAGGTGTCACTACACGGTTTTGAACTTTTAAAAGTATCTAATAAACGTACTATGTGGTATATTGGTTATGCACGTGTACTCACATAGTGACACATATAATAGGGAGTCGGTAGCGAGTCTCTATTACGTTGGAGTTTGGATATTTTTACTTGCAACCTAAGGTGAGTTTCACTACTATTCTCTCAAAAGCATGCGTCTCGAGTTGAGACAACGTAATTAACTTTTTCTAGTCCGGGTTGGGACTACTACTTTCTAGCCCGGTTTGTGACTACTTACACATCCCGGGTTGGGATGCTATGGATCCTTGTGTGGGTCGGTTTTTACTAGTTCGCAAACTGTGTCCTTGATGAACTAAACCAACTCTATCATCTGTAAGTCCTTCACATACCGAATGAGTTGCCGGGTTATGGCAAGCGGGTTATTAGTTGATAGCGCTATTAGGTCTGACAAACCTCACACCGGCTCGGGGGAGTGCGGGAGTGAACTATAACTTAACAGATTTTATCATTGTTGATAGGCAATGATGTAAGGCATGCGGCTCACATTTGTGGCTACACGTACATCAGCAGTTCGGTATATCGGTGTTAGTTATCATGAATGGGTTAGCTACCCTTGACATGCGATGAACTAGTGTTTACACGGTTCTTGGAACCAACTCAATTACTTGTTTACATGGTTTTGGAAACCAGCGCAGTTACATACTCATCTACTTTACTTAGTGAACTCACCAGCATTGTTTGTTGACCCACGATTTACATGCTTTTGCAGGTAGTTAGCTTCCGGTGCCAGGATTAGAAAGCACTGCACACTTCACTGCATTTGGGGTCTCGGGCATACACCTAAATTACATATTATGCTTTTACATTTTCCTTCATATGGCTTTAATCTGGGCGCGTTGTTTTGCGCATGGCTTTTAAAAGGTTTTAATTTGGTTTACGCTTCCGCAGCTTAACTAAACCTGATTTTTGAAAACGAACTAAATGGTTTGGGCATTTAGAGTTCGTTCATATGACTTATGGCTATGGGATCCTGGTGTGTCACGCGCCTCGCGGTAAAACCCCGCAGTGGAAATTTGAGGGTGTGACAGATTGGTATCAGAGCCATTGGTTATAGTGAACTAGGACTGCATGTTGAGTCTAGTCTATAATCATCATAGCATAAGTACACTCACAACTTAAGTGCGCAACTAACTTTTAGCTACATATATCTACAACACATGATTTCGGGAAATATGTTATCTTCTAGTTCTAGACCTAATTCCGAACACGTCAATGGTGGGAACCCAGGGTTACACCAGGTGGCGCATTACTGGGAGTAGTATCCTAACAAACCTTGTGGATGAGGAAACAACAATTGTACAGGGGAGAAAGCCCTGGCGAGCATTGTGGCGCACGTACACAGGAAGGTTGCACGATGCGCATGACGTGATACTATCAAACCAAATCAACTGTGAAGAAATTCAAATACCGAGACTTATCCTTTTTCACTGAGCAAGTAGACAATTAGTTTCTGTTCCTTGTTACTTGATCTTTCTTACTTCCATTTGAAATTCAAACGGAACTGGGTTACACATATAGAACTTATTTCTTACTTTAGTACCTTACACCTAGTGTGAACGGGCGGACGTATGACTGCATATCCCTGTTACTCATAAGTATATGGTAGATTCATGGGAACACATTAGATTGGGGCTTGTTACACACACTCTTGGGGAGTTACGAAGGTCGGTGATGCAGTGCAACATCTCAAAGGAAGACAAAATCTACTAGTGACTGACAGTCACGATTGGAGGAACGAATGGTGCTGTTGACCATTGAGCTGACTTACACAGGACCGGAAAAGAAGACTGTACGTGATGAGAACTATATAACATTGACATCGCGAAAGAGGAAGGATAAGGGATGGAAGGGGAACCTGAGCAGGACGAGCACATGAGAAGAGAGGATGAATGATCTACTATCTAAGACAGAGCGTGGCAACGATTGGCTCTTACCTTTTCTTACCTATCTTTTCTTTCTTTTTCTTTACTATCTTAGATAAGACTGAGTTCTTATGATCAACGATAGGGTGGTTGAAACCCTCGCATCTTTCCAAGCTAGTAAAGATCCATCTTGCTAAATCAATCGTTTCCCTGACTTCCACATTTGAATTTTCTTATTCCTTGAACGCACATGCCACAACAACAACCTACCATCATATTTTCAAGCCTTTTATTGGTCGTAAACCTCGATAACACTAACGGAACTGAAGGAGACCGTCTGATTGCTTCGATAGTATAAGTCATTTCCATGCGCATTTGCCCCGGGCAGGATGGGGTAATGTATGCTACATGCACACTCGATGAGTTACAGATACTTGGATGGAGAACGTTGCACCCTATGATGAAATCTAGAAATTTGACGGATGGGTCTGAGATCGGCGCCTACACTACCAAGCTACAGGATTTAGATACTTTGTGCTCAAATCTATTTAACCTACTTTACCAGCGGATCGGATTTCATACCAAAAGGGTGGGTCCCAAAGATTCGTGGCTTGGCCACTGCAGCTCACCTACCCAGAATCTAACAAATCTTTCACCTGGCTCGCAACCTCATTGATGAGGCTGTTGAGCATGGTACTTTTCCGAAGTATAGAGCTTCATCTTCTACTTTTGGTGATAGCAAGAGAACTTGGGATAGTGTGAGGTACAAGTCCTTCAACAAACAATAACCACAACGGTAACAACAACAATGGGACTCGTGGAATAGCAATTGTGATTGGCTCTGGGGAAGCTAGGACTGATAACAATGTCGTGACGGGTACAACCCTCTTGCTTCTATTTTATATGATACTGGTGCGGACTATAGTGTTGTGTCATCGAAACTTAGCAAACAACTAGGGATGGTTCCTACTCTTCTTGATACCCCGTACACCATAAAGCTAGCTGATGGGAAGCCTGTTGAGGTAACCCACACCCATTGTGATTGTAAGCTCGAGTTGGATGGGCAATCGTTTGCCATCAACATTTTACCTATCACCCTTGGAAGCTTTGATCTCGTGGTTGGCATGGACTGGTTGTCCAAGCATCCCGCTGAAATTCTCTGTCGGGAGAAGATTGTTCGTGTCCCCTTCCCGGGTTGAGAACTTTTATCTATACAGGGTAATCATGGTGGTGCCATGGTGAGCATCATCTCTTCTAAAAAGCCCAGAAGTGTATTCGTAAGGGCTATCCAGCCATTTTGGCTAACATATCTGACACTCGAGCTGAAACTGAAACTAAGATTGAGGACATCCCAGTAGTCCGAGATTTCCCAGATATTTTCCCAAGAGGAACTACCTGGACTTCCACCTGTTAGTCAAGTGGAGTTTCGAATTGACCTTGTACCTGGAGCAGCTCCAGTTACACGCGCGCCGTACCGCCTAGCACTAGGCGAATTTCAAGAACTGTCTACCCAACTCCAAGAGCTATTGGATAGGGGCTTTATTAGACCTAGTTCTTCGCCATGAGGAGCTCCAGTTCTGTTTGATAAGAAGAATGGTGGGAGTTTCCGCAGGTGTATCAGAAGTTGAACAAAGTAACGGTTGAGAACCGCTACCCTTTACCTCGTATTGATGACCTGTTCGACTAACTTCAAGGGTCGAGTTTCTATTCTATGATTGACTTGAGGTCAGGATATCATCAACTGAGAGTCCGAGAGAAGGATGTGGCGAAGACAGCCTTTCGAACTCGTTATGGACATTATGAGTTTTTGGTGATGCCATTTGGGCTAACCAATGCACCGGCTGTGTTCATGGATCTAATGAACCGCGTGTGCAAGCCTTATTTGGACAAATTCGTCAAAGTGTTCATAGATGACATACTGATTTATTCCAAGAGCAGGGAAGAGCACGAGCAACACCTGCAGCTGATCTTGGAACTCTTGAGAAATGAGCAGTTGTATGCAAAATTTTCTAAATGTGACTTTTGGATTCGAGAAGTCCAATTTCTTGGACATGTGGTTAACAAGGCAGGAATACATGTCGATCCCGCCAAGATTGATGCTATTAAAAAGTGGGAGGCTTCAAAACTCCCACAGAGGTGCGCCAGTTTCTTGGTCTTGCGGGATATTATCGTAGATTCATTGAGGGATTCTCTAAAATCACTCAACCCCTCACTGCTTTGACACAGAAGGGTATTACTTACAAGTGGGGAGATGCCCAAGAATCTACTTTTCAATTATTAAAGTCGAAACTTTGCAGTGCACCTATACTATCACTACCTGAGGGTACAGAGGACTTCGTGGTGTACTGTGATGCGTCTATCCAAAGGTTAGGGTGTGTGCTGATGCAGAGTGATAAGGTGATCGCGTATGCCTCACGTCAATTAAAGGTTCATGAGAAGAATTACACCACCCATGACTTGGAACTGGGAGCAATGGTTTTTGCTCTAAAGATCTGGAGGCATTATCTCTATGGGGCGAAGTGTACGATATTCACTGACCACAAGATCCTCCAACTCATATTCGATCAAAAGGAGCTGAACATGCGACAGCGTCGATGGGTCAAGCTTCTGAATGATTATGACTGTGCCATCAAGTATCATCCCGGGAAAGCTAACTTAGTAGCTGATGCCCTCAGTCGTAAGAAAACGAAACCCAAACGAGTGCGAGCTTTACAACTTACCGTACATTCTAATCTTCTTGATAAGATACGTGAAGCCCAGGGCGAGGCTTTGAAAGAAGAAAACATCGGGTTTGAAACTTTACATGGTGCGGATAAGCACTTGGAACGGAAGACGGATGGTCTTCAATACTTTATGAATCGAGTCTCGACACCACACTTTGGGGATCTCATACAACTGGTGCTCGATGAAGCTTACACCTCTCGATATTCGGTACATCCTGTTTCGGACAAGAGGTACCAAGATCCTTAAACCCGCTACTGGTGGCGAAACATGAAAGATGAAATAGCCACTTATATTAGTAAGTTCTTGACTTGTGCGAAGGTTAAGATTAAATATCAGAAACCTTCAGGCCTACTCCGGTAACTAGAAATCCCTACGTGGAAATGGGACGGAATTTCTATGGATTTTATCACAAAGCTTCCTAAAACGCCAACGGGCCATAACATGATTTGGGTTATCGTGGATCGTTTAACCAAATCGGCACACTTTCTGGCAATAAAGGAAACGGACTCGCTGGAGAAACCAGCAAATCTCTACGTCAAGGATGTAGTCTCTAGGCATGGGGGTGCCTACTTCTATTATATCTGATCGCGATGCGCGATTCACTTCTCATTTTTGGACTACTCTCCAAAACGCTTTGGGAACTCGCTTAGGTATGAGCACGGCCTATCACCCACAGACGAATGGATAGAGTGAACGAACCATCCAAACAAAAGAAGATCTGCTACGAGTGTGCGTGGCGGATTTTGGCAACAGTTGGGATAAGCACTTGCCTTTGATTGAATTCTCGCATAACAATTACCACATTTCGATACAGTGTGCGCCTTTAGAGGCACTTTATGGAGGCAAGTGTAGGTCTCCCATCTTCTGGACTGAAGTTGGAGATAGCCAGCTAACAGGTCCCGGACTTGTGTACGAAACTTCTGAGGAGATAGTGCAAATCAGAAATTGGATGGCTGCTGCTCGTGATCGACAGAAAAGTTACGCTGATAAGCGTAGGAAACCTTTGGAGTTCCAGGTTGGGGACAAGGTTCTATTGAAGGTGTCACCTTGGAAGGGGGTGATACGCTTTGGAAAAACGCGGAAAATTGAACCCACGATACGTTGGACCATTTGAGATTATCGAAAGGATTGGTCCGGTAGCTTACAAGTTAAACTTGCCTGATGAACTCAGTGGAGTACGCAACGTATTCCACGTATCAAACTTAAAGAAATGCTTATCGGATACAACACTGGTGGTGCCACTGGAGGAGATCCAGGTGGACGATCAGCTACGGTTCCTGAAATAACCGGTGGAGATTCTTGAGCGGGGCGTCAAGAAACTCGGACAAAACACTATACCTATTATTAAGGTACTACGGAATTCCCGTTTAGGACCGGAATACACGTGGGAGCGCATGGATCAAATGCGGCTTAAATACTCACATCTCTTTACCGAACCTGAAACTACGCATAAACCAAACACTAAACGTAAAGCAACTATCTCAAAGTGAATTTCGAGGCGAAATTCCTTTCAACTTGGGGATGATGTGACATCCGGGAACCAAGCACACATTTTTCTAGCTGACTTTACTGTTTACTTGCTGAATTTCGGGACGAAATTCTTTTCAACTTGGGGATGATGTGACACCCCGCATTTTCATGTTAACTCTTTTACTAAACTCTAGTTAACTTTCATGTGCATTCATGACTAAACACTTAACTAGGGTTAGCTAAGAAGGTCTTTCGATATGTTATGGGATAATAACATATGTTAGATGATATTAACGCACGTATAACTAGGAAGGTTTTGTCTTGACACACACACGAATCCTATAACCCGAACGTTGGTGATTTGTTGGACATGCATGATTATGTGAACAATTGAGTGTTGATGTATGTGGATTAACACGTGTATGTAAGTTACATGCTTATGTGAATTATTGCGTATTAATTAACTTGTACGTAAACGTTATGAGATACGTGCACTTATGATAAACATAATACGTATTGATAAAAAAGTAGCTTTATATATGCTAGTATGACTACTATTGTCGGGATGGATCTCGGGAGTTAGTTAGGGGTAATGGGCTCAATTATCAGACAAAAACCCACCAAAGCCCGAAAGACTTGGCCCATGAGCCTAACCCTAACTTATTATTTATAAAAAAAAAATAAAAGAAACCCTACACCCACTTCTTTGCGCCGTGGGGTTCTAACACACACACACACATCTTTCAATTGCAATCTTCATCAAAATCTCACTAATTCAAATTGATTCGGGTGGTATCTTGGAGTGTTAAGGAGTCTAGAATTGCAAGGTACATTGTTTAAGAGTTTTATGATTATTATTGATGTTTGAAAAGTTGTAAAAACCCTAAGAACTCTATGTATAAAAATCGCAAATGATGATTAATATTGATATCTTGATTGTTTGTTGAATTGTTGATGAATATGGTTAATAGGAATCATGTCTAGGGTGTATGGTATGTAAAAACCTGAGATTGAACATGTTAATATGAATGTTATTGTGCTAGTATGAGGTTATTACATGATTATGGGTTAATAAGAATGATTAGGGTTCATGAGAAGCATGTTATTAGAATTCTGATTTTCTGACAGATTCATTGTGACAAATTGTAGGGGCTGTAATGGGTTGGTAAATTGATAGTTTTGATGATTTCTTTGCATGATTGTGATGAACATAGTCTTAGCTTTTCATAATGGGCAAAACCATCAGATTTGGACATCGGTTGAGTCGTTTTTGGAATTTTAATTGATTAGGGGTCATATCAGATTTTCGGAATTGAAAAATCGGTCAACTTTAAATGGTCATAACTGGAGATTTACAAAGAATTAAGTTATGAAATTTTTACAGTAGGTCAACAATGGAAAAACTCGGCTTTTCCAAGTGGATTCATCCCGTTTGGATGAATACACAATTTTTGGGAATTTTTCTACTAAACTGACCTGTTGTGGAAATTTTCTGGACATAGCTGTGTTGTACGAATTTTTATAATTTTTGTGTTTGGTTTTGAGACAAAATAAAAATAAGGATTTGCAACTGAATCCCCATGAATACTCAGTAAAAATTTGGGATTTTAATTCATCCGTTAAGTGGGTTAAGTGACTCGTTTTTCACAGCGCACAATCTGTCCTAAAAACGCAGATTGTGTACGAGGTATTTATGTGACTATTTGAAGTTGTATGTGGTATGTAATTGACATGTACTTGTGTGGAAACTTGCATGAGATGTATTTGATGTGTTAAACTTATAATAATCACCATGATCACCAACGGGATACGTAGGACATACTTGTGCATGTAGAGTCACTAGGTGTCACTACACGGTTTTGAACTTTTAAAAGTATCTAATAAACGTACTATGTGGTATATTGGTTATGCACGTGTACTCACATAGTGACACATATAATAGGGAGTCGGTAGCGAGTCTCTATTACGTTGGAGTTTGGATATTTTTACTTGCAACCTAAGGTGAGTTTCACTACTATTCTCTCAAAAGCATGCGTCTCGAGTTGAGACAACGTAATTAACTTTTTCTAGTCCGGGTTGGGACTACTACTTTCTAGCCCGGTTTGTGACTACTTACACATCCCGGGTTGGGATGCTATGGATCCTTGTGTGGGTCGGTTTTTACTAGTTCGCAAACTGTGTCCTTGATGAACTAAACCAACTCTATCATCTGTAAGTCCTTCACATACCGAATGAGTTGCCGGGTTATGGCAAGCGGGTTATTAGTTGATAGCGCTATTAGGTCTGACAAACCTCACACCGGCTCGGGGGAGTGCGGGAGTGAACTATAACTTAACAGATTTTATCATTGTTGATAGGCAATGATGTAAGGCATGCGGCTCACATTTGTGGCTACACGTACATCAGCAGTTCGGTATATCGGTGTTAGTTATCATGAATGGGTTAGCTACCCTTGACATGCGATGAACTAGTGTTTACACGGTTCTTGGAACCAACTCAATTACTTGTTTACATGGTTTTGGAAACCAGCGCAGTTACATACTCATCTACTTTACTTAGTGAACTCACCAGCATTGTTTGTTGACCCACGATTTACATGCTTTTGCAGGTAGTTAGCTTCCGGTGCCAGGATTAGAAAGCACTGCACACTTCACTGCATTTGGGGTCTCGGGCATACACCTAAATTACATATTATGCTTTTACATTTTCCTTCATATGGCTTTAATCTGGGCGCGTTGTTTTGCGCATGGCTTTTAAAAGGTTTTAATTTGGTTTACGCTTCCGCAGCTTAACTAAACCTGATTTTTGAAAACGAACTAAATGGTTTGGGCATTTAGAGTTCGTTCATATGACTTATGGCTATGGGATCCTGGTGTGTCACGCGCCTCGCGGTAAAACCCCGCAGTGGAAATTTGAGGGTGTGACAATATTGCAATATGTTATGGCTTTAAAAAATCAAATACTGCGTCGATTATAGAGTTGAGGTCGGAGAAGGGAGGGATGCTGGATTTGGGGTTGGGTGGCTGACGACATCTAAAAATGGCTGGTTTATGTAAAAAGAAAATAACAATTTTCAATGGTGGTCATGTAGAAAGTACAGATGCAAAGTTAAAATGAACTTTTTAAATCACTGATGGTTATGAAAGTGGCACATGGTTTTCAAATGTGGTATATCAACCAAAATAATTAAATAATAAAATCTAGAAAAAATACAGGTATCAAAGTTAAGATGGAATGTTATAAACTATTATATGAAACTAAATTTCAAAACTAACTCCTATGTGAAATTTATTATTTTATGCTATATAATGAATCGTTTGTCGGCCATCGTTTTTCTTACATGGTTGTGTGAAAATCATTATAGCTCAGTTGGTAGAGCGTTTACCTTTTAACCACGTGGTTGTGGGTTCGAGTCCCACAGATAGCATTTTTTTCCCAGCCATATTTATTCTTACCGGGTTAGATACGTGTCCGTTGGGCTATGCCTGCGGGTCAAATACTAGTTGAAACACAAAAGTTATGAATTTCTTTCCCACATCAAAAGTTAAGCATATAGAAATGGTATTGTCCCACATCGAAGGTTGAGGAAAAATTCTATCCCACATCGAAAGTGAGATGGAATTAAGCAGGCACCTCTCTTTTATAAATAGATAAGCATGGGTAAGATTTATATCAACCATAATAATTACTAGTTAGGCCTATCATTACCTAACCTAGGATTATGTACTTGTGCCAGGACCCTGAGATATTACCTTGTCATACTAGCAAGTGTTGAGCAACTGTTAAGCATCATTGAACGAGTGAGTTATCATGACTTTTTCCAAAACTATGACATATACTTGTATCATCAATTGTATGTGAATATCATGATTGTTTTTCCTAAAATTTGTGATGTATGTTTATATGAATAATAGATGTAAGGTGAAGGAGGTGTTGATACCATGTAAGGCCGACAACACACCTCACCTGCGTAAATAAATAAATGTGATGTATCATACATGCATGGGCATTGGGGCAATGTGGATCCATGGATTTGTAATGAGGTATTGAGGTTGGGGGAACCACGGTGAGTCCTCCCAGTATAGGTTGCCCAATAGTAAAATACGCTCATTATAGGCAGTATGCCACCGTCTTGTATTGAGGCTGGGGAAACCGCAGTGAACCTTCCTAGTATGGGTTGCATAGTAGTAAAATACAATAATAATAGTAAGGCAGTATGCAAGCCCAGTACGGGTGTCTGTTTAATCTGTAGGGTGTATGGGATGTACACCCACACCTATAAAAGTAAAGGTGTACACACTTAGATAATTAAAATATGTGCAACTTATGTGTGTGTCCTGTAAATAAAATCAGTACTGTTGTTCATGATAGTAAATGAATGTTTTTAAATCATTGTGCATGAGCTCACCAGCATAAGCTGACGTAAAAACTTTTAAATAATATGTCGTAGGATTAGCAAGCTTACAAGAAAAGTTTAATTCCGCTACTAAGTTAGGTATCAACCGTGCATGATCACCCAGGTTTCGGGTGGGGTGTTACACCATGCAATACTCTCTGGAACTCATTGCCATATCTCCTAAAATAAAGTATTTCTACACTATAGAGGATCCAAAGTCACTATCATTTCCATCTCTCCAAGGTTATCCAAAGCCATGTAATGTTGATGAATATATCAAACTCAAATGGCAACAGGCAGAAGATATTGCTAAGGAGAAAAGAAAATGGAAGGATGACAGGCTAGCTCAAAGTATTTCATTAGTTGAACTTAGCAAAGTCAGAAAAAATGAAGACTTTGTCAATGATTGGAGAAAACCTTTATCTGAGAAGCCTAATACTGAATTTCAACTAAGAGGTGATTATCTAGACCATAGAATGCAGTACAAACCATACAAGGCTATCAGAGCCTAATTCTCTGGATGGACCACTCAGGATTTGATAGATGAAATATAAAGAATCCAAGAAATGCTCAAGGGCCCTTCACATAAGCCCAGTCCACCTGACTGGAAAAAGGCCAAACTTAAAGTGAATCCAAAAGGGGCCTTAAAACTGCGAAGAATGAATGAGGAATTGGTTGCTGCTCAGTATGGTACACTGAGATCAATGGCTAGATTGTCTTAATCCAGAATTGTTGAAGCCTATAAACAAATGGCAAACAAAGAGAGAAGGACTCATGTCTTCCCAGAAAGCCCCTATATGAAGATGAAGTTGAACCTCATCAACAGACCTTAGCTTCTAAAAGGTTGTCCTCAACAGATGACCTTTCCATTGTTGCAAGAAGATACATTAAAAGGCAAAAGGAAATGTTAGAGGAAGACAAACAGAAATTTGAAGACATATGCAGAATGGAGGGGCTCATGTACCAAATTCAATTCCATTCAAATGTTGCTGGTGATCTGGTCAAGTAACTTATCAGCATACCTTTATCCCCAAACTCATCATTAATAACCCTCTACCCGAGAAATCTGAAAGACTCAAAAATTCAAAAATGGAAGTCTAATAAAGACAACCATGAATTGACATTACTCAGGTCTAATGGAGAAGTTGAAAAGACCAGTCAAAATGATGTATATGGCCTCAAGGCTGCCGATCTACAAGATTTATTGAATCTTAAACTTGAAAGGGATTCTAAGGACTTGATCTCCCTGAACTTTGAATTACAATTCAGAGGACAAATAAGAGAGACGCTGATGAGAAACAATACAAATCTAAACAAATATTAGTTTTGGCATCATCTGTTCTAGGGGGAGATTTTTGAACATGTAAAAGAACAGCTGATAAGAAAGCCAAAATATTCTATTAATTGATACAAAATAAAGACAAGTATGAAGAAAAAATCCTCCCATGATGGTGATAAGCTAACAACCACTGTAATGTTTGCTAAGATGAAAAGACTATTGAAGACTACATCTGCCGAAGAAGAAATAGACTGTGTTGACGAGAAGGTCTGTTGAAGCTAAGCAGTGGTTAGCTTCAATAGATAATGAAGAACAGACGTTGGACAAACAATGTTTATAGTTTATTAAGGTTGTTTGATGTCACTGTCTAGGTTACGTCAACAGTGGTTACAAACAAATGTTCTGTACTTAGTATAAATAGATACATTGTGTACTGTTTTATTTGTCACGTTCACGAACATTCCTTGTACAAACAATCTACAATGATCATGTTGAGAGGGACTTGTATTCATTTTCTATAGTTTGTGATGATTGAATAAAGTTTATGATTAAAGCAACTTCTACTGTTTATGTTATAAAGTTTATTTCTGTTGCTACTTGCTATTTTTATCTTCTTACTTCATTGTTTCATTAGTTAAACAACATAAACAAACAAACTCAGATCCTAAAATGAGTTGGACGTATGTTCCTCATGCAAATGCCATCAGGATTAAATTTTAAAGTGGCATTATGTATTCCAAGACCATCTTTCACATCAACTCTCCACCTTACTAGTATGTTCATGATCTGGTGAGGAAGGAGCCTATTCAGACTAACTCCTCACTAGATACATTTAATAGGATTATCCGCAAAGAAAGTTTCCAAGGTTGATAGTACTGTGCACTATAATTTGCAACTCGTTATTAGTCAAATGAGAAAGTTTCGAGAATAGGTAAGCTTATCTAAAAACGAACTATCAACCACCTAATGTGATGACTCAGATACCGATTGCCCCAATCGACAAGAACATCAGTGACAAGTTCATGTTCTGGTACTCCAACTTCACGACAACCGAAGCAGTGATGGTTCTAAAAAATGAGCCTAAGACTTGTCGAAAGTTGAGAGTGTATGATCCCATGTGGATCGTGAATTGATCTAAAGAAGACATGAAGACTCTGCATCTGAATCCAGTTAACTTTCAAGACCAAGATTGAGACCAAGCGATGCGATTTCAGAAGATGATCAGGTTTTACTATTCCAAGAACATACACTCCAGGTGTGATTGGTCAAAGTTCTCTATGTTGGAAGCATGAAGCTCGTTGTTGTTAAAGGTTGAAGTTTTGTTGCTGTTGAAGCGATTTTTAAAGATATCTAGCTAGGTCCACGGGCGAGTTTGTTAGTGCACCATTCAGCATGTCCCTAGGTTAGATATTAGTGATCCCATCACATGTAAAGTTTATGATGTTTAACTGTGTATCACCTGAAAGAATAATAATAATTAATTAGCTTAATTGTCTAATATTAAAGTTAATCTAAAACTAAACTAATCCGATCCAAAAGAATCGGCCCAAAATATCGAGCCCATCCAATAATAGAAGTCCAACATCCATTAATCCATACCTATTATCTATTGGACCCTCTTTGTTCAAACCCATCAAACCTCCTCGGCCCATTTAACTTCCTTGGCCCATCTAGACTATCCGGCCCACACCGATTCATCTCCTTCTTCTTCTTAAAAACCCACTAGCCCCTTTTCCAGCTTCTCTTTTACACACACTGCCACCACACTTCAACACCTTGCACTCCATCTCCATCCTTCCGACACTTGTTCCAGCTTCTTCCCATCATCATCATATCATCATTACTCACAAGTAATATATATATATATATACACACACACACGTATTGATAACCATACACTATGCACCAATCATACCAGGAGAGAGAGAGAGAGTAAACGCAGAAAGAGAGAGAGAGAACCCTTATCGGACTTCCTTCGATCATCCCTATCAACAAAGTCCTTTTGATAGAGGGCTGAACACTATACCCGAATGATCTTAGGTTCCAATAAACACCACCCATATTCAAATAACTATTCCTTCTATTATCATTTCCGGTCATATCTCTATCGATCTTCGCCTACGACACCAGCTCATATACACTTCCCTTGAGCTGTGTTCATTGGTGTTGTTACCTAGGAGTTATAGGTGACCAACCACCACTATCGACGAACGTCTTATAGCTCCGATTTTCCCTTTTCCCGTCAACGTAAGGACCATCCTGAGAAGTATGGAAATTTGAATGAAAGCCACGACACCACCTCCTAACCACCAGTATCTCGAACTGACACTGATCCCTATGCCTCGGGACTGTATCCGGTTGCCTTGGTTATCGTGCCCAACTCGGGTTAAACACTTCGAAGGTTAGATTATATTTTATTATTATTATTATTATTATAATTATTATTATTATTGTTATTACTATTATTATATTGAACGTGAGACGTGGGGAACGATAATCTTAATTCGAGGATATTAAACCAGATAACACAAAAGTCTATAAACCAACTTATTTAAAAGGATATAACATTAATGGAATGTTCCCCAACGTTATCACGTGTAGAAATTGTGCACGAGCTAATGTCTACAAAATATATTAGGTACAAAATATATGGGAATATACTGATAAGAGGTAGACTACCAACCTGGAAGAATATTATTAAGGTGAGTACATGACCCTTCCCCTTTTTATTATCAAGCTTTTGGGGTGATTACATGCTTGTCCAGTCGTCTATCAGGTTGTTTTATATGGTTTATAATTTAGAAATATTATTAAGTTATTATGAGGATATTCAAGTTATTTTATGTGATTTATATCATAGAATTATTATCAAGGTTATCAAGAGAATATCATTCGGATAAGATCATTCACATTTGAAATTACCAAGGGATGGGCCATCTGGTTATCTTATTATTACCCAATCTTACTCACAGGAGGGGGTTAAGATCCAAACTATCTACCATTGTCAAAGTGGTACCATGGGATTAAATTATCTATCATCAAGATATGTGTTATCAGGTGATCAATGATTAAGTTATTATATCTGTCAGTCTAAATTAGACATGTCTCACTAGTATGAAAATCCTAACGTACTTTAAGCATGTGGTCAGCGTATGTATTCAAGATTGCTAAAGAAAGCTAACGACTAGATAGAGAAAGCTGACGACTAGAAGACCCTGGATAAGAAGAAGAGGATATTTTGGTTACATTTTGTATTTCATTTGTGTTGAAATTCAGTTTAAATGTAAACATTATTAATCAATCTATTAATATTAATCCGTTGTGTCATTCTGACAAAACCCCAGGTCAACGTGTTGATTAGACCTCGGGTCGTTATAGAGTGGTATCAGAGCAGCAAATTTAATTAATAGAAATCATATTCTAATCCAGAATCAAATAAGAATTGTTCCATGAGTTCAACCGCGGGCAAAGCCCTTTTTGTTGCCAAAGAGCGTATATAACCTGCATCTCGGCTAACGGCTCCCCCCAGGAGTTTAACCCCTCGGTCGGGCCTACCTACCTCATTAGGGAATAAACCGGGCGTTGTTGCTGAACCATTGCACGTCAGCCAAAATATCTCAGTTTTTCGCACATTAAGTATAAGCCCCAGAGACGGCCCTTCAGATCGAATAATATCGAGTGCCCTCGCTACGTCTTCTGTTTTACCTATAATAGTGCCATCATCTAGATACCAAGCATGGAAGGGGAGGGAGCAGGCTTCCTGCACCCGGAGAATAAGCGGATGAAGGACCAATGCAAAAAGGAGGGGGCCGAGGGGGTCCCCTTGCTAAACCCTAGTAGTAGCACCAATGTAAGTATCCCCCACGTATAACTTGTCATGCCGAGCATACAAGAATTGCACCCACGGGTAAATGGATGGGCATCGACAATTAACTTCCCTGAGAAGTGTCGTACGATCGACTACGTTGAACGCATTGGAGAAATCAATAGTAAGCATAGCCAGGGAGCCATCAGAATGGAACATGTTCACAAACCTATTGGCACTGTGCAACACTGCTTCTGCCCCATTAGGGACCCCAACCCCAAATTGGAAATCTCCTAGATACGCAACCATCTCCTTACCCACTTTACGCATAGCGACTTTTGACACCAATCTCCTCCAAATAGTCCCAACCGCGATAGGTCTAATTCCATTTTCGGGCTTTAACAAGGGGGTTAGTGGAGCAGAGGCAACGAACTCCGCCAGATCAGAGGGACAAAGCCCCCCAAGCCATAGGTTGACAACATCTGTGATGGACTTAAGCAACCCAGACGCGGTGGGGGACCCCTGGTCACAAAAAGCGTCAAAGATATGTTGAGCCCGCAAACCATCCCTCCCGCAAGAGGTCCCTTTCGGGAAGGATTTAATACACGCCAGTACACAATCAACGTCAACCTGTGGAGCTGGCTCAGATGGCATGGTGGAAGGCTAGGTCGGAGTGTCCACAATAGGGTGTTTATTTATCAGGGCTTTCAAAGTGGCCCCCTAAGAGGCGCGACCCCTGATGAACACAGGACCTTGACCGCAGCTGTGTAGTGCCCATCTACCATTTTTCGAAGGCATTGGTTAATGTTGCCTCCACCCTCATCATTATCTTGCTCACTGGGCCTACATGAAAGCCCCTCCGCAGGTAGATCAAGGAGGTTCTTGACAAGCTCCTCAAAGCCGGCACCATCTTTCCAAACCGCTAAGGCTTGCATAATGGAGTAACATTGAAGCAATTTCCTGTTCCTAGACCTGCGTTCTTGCCTACAGGCTGGTTTGACCGCTCGTAACGTGCAACGAGGCAACAACAGAAGCTTAACCCATGCCTCAATAGACCTTGGGGCACCCGCCACTTTATGCAGCCCCCCTGACAAAGCCTGCGCAAATGCCGTACGACACGCAGGCGGGATACTCTTGACAGTGCAGAGGGGGAGTGAGAGGATGCGCTCAAGGAGAGCGACATCTACGACCACCCCTGAAGACAAGACACTCTCAGGCTCCGCAGGCGGCCTAAACGGCTGAGGGATCCCTACAATATAATGAATGGCAGTTCCTGCACCAAAAGTGCACTTATGTACAACACCCTCATGACGACAATAACAGTTAAGGGCATGCAGGGTCATACATTCCCCAAATAGCCATTTCCCAAGCATCCACAGGGTATTTACAACATCCGTGTATAGGTCCAAGTCCGAAGCAATCTGTCTCTTTAACAATTTCCTCAGTTCCTTCTCATTGAAATGGTCTCGCTGGAAATGCATAAGAAGTTTAGAACAACCTTTATACCCAGGCAAACCATCCTTGCAGGAATGGTAATTTCTAAAGGGGCAAGGCCAGTTCCCCGATACTGAGCTGGGACCCGTCTCCTCAACAACAGTTCCCCTCCCACACCTAGGCGCACCCATAAGAAGGAAAAAATAAAAATTATTATTATTATTATTATTATTATTATTATTATTATTATATAGTATTATATTTTTATAGAAATGTTAAATTCATAATATTAAATAGTAAATATTGTAATATATTGTTATTAATAGTAAGAGATAACTATTATTATCATTATAGATATGTATATAAAAAAGTACAGGTCAAAGCAAACAACACCAACTAGCTTTCAGGAAAAAAGGGCGAGTAGAAAAGGATGGGGGGCGAGTAGCTCAAGAGAGGGGCGATTAAGTTTTAAAACAATTGGGTTTACAAAGAAAGATGACCGTTAGGGGCGAGTAGCAAAGGAGAGGGGGCGAGTAGCTTAAGAGAGAGGGGGGGGGGATTGGGTTTTTAAGCGATTGGGTTTTCAGGAAAGATGACCGTGAGGGTGACGTCGGTGGTTTGAAGAAGGTTGGGCAGACGGTGGTTGAGTAGGTGGAGGAGGAAGTCGGTGGTGGTGGAGTAGGTGGTTTGAAGAAGGTTGAGGGTGACGTCGGTGTTGAAGGGTGGTGGGCTGAAGAAGGTTTTGAGGGTGGGGGGTAGGTGGCGGCGGTAGGGAAAGTCGGAGTTCAGGGGAAGTCGGAGGTCAATGGTGGTGTTGGTGGTGGTGGTGGAGGGAGTGGGAGGTCAGAGGTGGTTGTGGAAGTCGGAGGTCAGTGGTGGTGGTGGTGGAGGGAGTTGGAGGTCATCTGGAAAATGGAGAGCCTTCGAAGGTCAAATAACTGAATTTTGTGTGAAAGCTATAACCTGAAACTTAGAGAAAGTTGCTTCTTTATTATCATTGTCTTTATTCAAATCACTTAATCAACTTTTGCAAGCACAACAACATTTTCCTTCATAAAATATTGTTTTTAACCAATTAGTTTAATTGATAAAATTCCTATTAACACTTTCCACATACTCCCCGTGGTTCAATAACCCTACTCCCTATACTGCAGTCCTTGTAGCTAAGGAGTTGTTTTTAAAATAGTTTTTGATTAGCACTCGACACGCGATCAAAATGTCACAGTTGCCGGGGAGGGCGTTGTAACATTTGTACTTTTCGTATTTACCATTCTAGTCCTCGTATTCTTGTAACTTGTCATTTTACACCCTTGTAAACCCGAGCTTATGATCAATAGAAAAGTAATTTGTCAATTGCATTTTAATTTTAATCTATTTCATTTATTCTAAAAATTCTATGTATTCTATATAACGCAATCTTTATACTTTACGTGTAAAAAAACGAAGTCTTAACGTTAAACCGAAGCCTAATCAAACCCATACATGTTGGTAACCAAGCCCAACTCAAAAACATATTAAAATGATCCCAAATATCAAATATTAACACTTAAAAACGAATTGGATCAAGTCTGTTGGGCTAGGCCCGGGCCTGTTGTTACCCGGCCGCGGTACGTGGCAGGCTTACCCATTTGGGCCGCGGTCCGCGGCGGCTGAATAATCAGATGCACCAGATCAGCTCGCAACCAGGTTCGTATTTACTCCATTTTCTCACCTAAACTCCTCCTAACCACCCTAATTAATGCAGTAATCACCCAACCAACTCACCCCACCTATAAATACCACTCCTCTCCACCCTTTAACCTCTTGTTCATCCATAATCTCCCTAAAACTCTCTCTAATCTTCAAGCTTATTGAGCAAACTTTCTGAAAACATAATCAGTAAGTTCCGAGCTCAAACTTGCACTTTTCTTCTAATTTTCCTTCTCTTTTTTATCCAAAACTCCTTGGAGAACCCTATAGGATCTCCCCAATATTTATCCACAGAAGTGTGATAAGGGTAGAGCACCTAAAAGAGGTCCCAAAGGTGTTTGTTTTCTGATTTGTTTTATGTCCTAAGAATGTTTGTTGTGAAGGAACAAACCAAGTCTACTAACAATCTAATGTTAGAGAGATTTGTGCTATCGTATTGGGTGACAAAGGAGAGTCAAGACTCATCCAAATCAGTCCCCAAACTTTACTTAAACTTCTTGGTTATACTATGTAATAATATAAACATATACTTTCAACTTTCTATCTCTTACTATCTTACTAATCCTTGGAAGGTTTGTGGTTACACCCTACCTTACCAACTCTCTTGACCTTTCTTGTGCTACGGATTTCTCCACACTAGAATGGGGAAATCCCGTGTCCAAAACCCACATTTACCTCAGAAGCGAAGTGGTTATGACATGAACTTATCAATCGGATTCACATTCCTAACCTTATACCATCCGAATCATCTATGATGATTTTGTGCTTGGTCTAACTTATTCTCATGACCATCCGGATTGCCTTAAAGCCGATTTGTGTTTTGGTTTGCCTAAAAGGCTTGCATGAATCTCTTGAAACTATAATCTAAAATCGAACCTAAGACTCTAATTCTTAATTCTAGTTAATCGGAGCTAAAGCTTAATCTTCCAAGACTCATCTTTGGAACTATATCAAGACGCACCCAAAGGTGAGTTCATACTTGTCCCCCTTTTTATTCTTTATTCTTTGGGGCTCAACATGTATCACTATCAAAACTTAAACGATTTCATACTCTTAATATATCATGCTCAATCTATTAAACATACTTATATGTTAGTTGCCATGCTTACGATTCTTGATACTTAAACATAATCCATTAACTATTATTAGCCCACTGAACATGTATAGCGCTATTTGAGTAGCACCCCGCCCCCTTTATAGGTTATTGTTAAGAAATCAAACGGACCTAGCATGAATATGTTAGGTATATGCAGTGGAATCACGGGTTTGAGTTATGTTCTTTGTATGGTATGTATGTGCAATGCTATAGTGTGAGATTTGAGTAAATCATTCTAATTACTACGTATGTAAACCAAAACTAGTATGCTCACCAATGCTTTATGTGTTGACGAGTATTTTATACATGTTGCAGGAAATGTTTGATGCAGGATATTCAAGAAAACTACTTAGGAATGGACTAGAAACACACGCTAGTTAAAATTCTATATTTTGATGTTGTACTTTCCGTTTCATGAAACAATTTGTATTTTTGTTACCTTTTAGACAATGATTATGCTATGAATGAAATCTTATCTTTAAATTATATTGTCACGAATTCTAATGTCATGAAGTCTTTGAACAATCTATCGCAAGTCTCGCCCCGATGTATTCCGCCATCGGTTGGGGTGTGACAGATTGGTATCAGAGCCATGACTATAGGGAATTAGGAAAAATTGTCATGTTTGACCTAGACTATAGTTAAGAATCTTTTTGACCATTCCTTTTTATCATGCTTAAAATACTTGTTCTCCATATCTTGCTTCTACTCTATTCTCTTGGTCCTTAAAATTTACCTTCCTATTTGTGGATTACTCAACACTTGAAGACGCTCATATACCATAAACAAAAGAAAATCACCGAAATAGGTGTGAAACCCTCACTTTGGTGATAACTTTCAATCCACGTAAATTCTTCGTGTTTTTGAAACTACACCAAGATAGGAGTGATATCCTCACCTTGGTGGAAATTTCACAATTCTCGTTCTAGTGGACACTTACCAATCGAAGGTTAGAATTAATTTTCTTACCACGTGGACAAAGTGTACAAACCACACTCAAAGAAACGACCTCGCTAAGATAGGATTAAAATCCGCAACTTTGCGACTAGTTTCAATCCTTGATATTTTTTTTTAAATCTCGCCAAAGTCTTAAATTTACTAATGACAAGAAACATGTAGTAACTGGAAGGGTGAATACCGTTAACCGAAAGTTTCAGCGAGAGTATTACCACCTATTAGGCCAAAGCATGTTTTCAAACTCAAAGGTAAATTCGAATCACTTTGGTTAGTCTTAGTTCCGTTCTGGAGCACTCCAATTGCTTGTTTAAAACAAGCCTCTCATTTTATGTTAATATTATTTTCAATGTTGTTTTCATGCTATGTTTTCACTACATATATTCGATTTATTTTTACTCGCAAAGGCTCTCAAGACTCGCATCTCAAGTACTCTAGCAATCTCCAAACAATACTAATAATCGCAAATTAACATTTATCAAGCTCCTTTATATTGTCTAAATGCACTAAACTTGCTTATACTTATGTGTTATGCTTTATAAACAATGTGAAACTACATGCTACTTGAACTATTTGACACTATGTGCTTTGTATGCTTAATTCATTCCTAAAAAACACATAGACAAAATGCAATCTTTATACAAATAGACCATTGATCAAAGCTCCTAATCCCTTTATTTATACTTTAGATGTCTTCCATGTCAAACCGAAGAAGCTCAAAACAAAGCACCAACAAGAAAATGCTCTCTTTCATGGCCAAGCAAATGGCCAAGGTCATACCCGAAGTGGTTAGAAAAATTCAAGCCTCCGCAAGCCCACACGGTTCAGTTGACTCCAAAGACGAATCCTCCAAAACCACCACTTTCACCTTTAAGCAATTTCACTCACACCGACCCGACTCCTTCATGGGAAATGACGGTGCATCCGCTATGCTTGAGTGGTTTGACCACATCGAGCTAATCTTTATAAATAGCGAACGCCCCGATGACCTTCGCACCCGCTATGCCTCAAGTGTCTTAGAGTCGAGGGCGCTCGAGTGGTGGAAATGTTAAAGGGTCAACCGTGGAAACGAAGTCGCTCTATCCCTACCGTGGGAAGAACTCAAGCAACTCATGACTGAGGAATTCTGCCCCGCGTAGGAGATGGTGCGACTTGAAGATGAGTTGTGGAAAATCAAGCAAAACAGTGGTGATAACCCAACCTATACCAACCGTTATGAGCAACTTCTTGTTCTTGTCCCTAACCAATTCACCACCACCCGTCAGATCATAGCTAGATACCTCCAGGGTCTTCCCAACAGTGTTCGTGACATTGTGGAAGGATCCAAACCTGCCACCCTTGAAGAAGCTATTCGTATAGCCGCAAAACTCTCCGAAAACCAAGTACAAGATGGAACTTTGACCATCCCAAACACCACCACCAAAACCGTCAATCAAACCACCACCATTCCCACCGACAAACCTGTTGATGTACTTTTTGTGGACGTCACTGTCGAATAGACTAGGGTTGAGTCTTGTATTGTATTACATGAGATTGTGGTGATCCATAAGGGCATTTTATGGATCTGATGCATTTGTAAATCGAGACCAAAACATAAAGTTCAAGTTCGACCCTATACAAGGGGCGTATGTGGAAAACTTCCACATTCGACCTCCTCATAGGGACGAAGGTGATTTGTGTTGTGGGACTATAAATAGCAATACCATGTGTTGGTTTTCATTTGTAGATTTGAGTTTGTGCTTTGAATGCTCTCAAAGGGGAGGTCATGCCCGACCTCCCCCGGCCCCGAGATAGATGTTTATCCTACTGATGACAGTGTCTGTAACCATTTCTGTAGTAATACGAATCTGTGATGACGTTGTTATCGTATGTTTTTGTCTCGTCTCGAATCTCCAGTCTGAAACCGAGTTGTTTTCGCTTAATCGATCAGTGAATTCGGTTCCTAACCGGATTCTCAAAACCAAAAGAAGCCAAAACCCCATCAACCCGTAGAAATAACCGCAAACGCAAATCCCGAAACCAAAACTATGCCGTTACCATTCCATCCACCGAAGCTCAAGCTCCAACTCCTTTTAACCAAGTGCCTACCCGAAAACCTTACACCGGTCCATTCCCAAAGTGTAACACGTGCCTATTTCATCACCTACCAACCTCTACTTGCCATTTCCGTACCAATTGTAACCGCTATGGGCACCTTGTCCAAACTTGCAAAACCGGCCCTAGAACCCAAAACCAACTTCAAGTTGCCAACTAACCCCGAGCCGCTAACCCACCTCCTCTAGCCATCGGCAATGGCCGTGTATGTTTTAGGTGTGGTGATCCTAGCCATTTTGCTCCTCAATGCACTCGCAACAATCAAGCTCAAGTTCAAGCTCAGGCTCAAAATCAACCACCAAGGGGTCGCCCCTTCAACCTCAATGCGGCCCAAGCTCAAACTGAAAATGATGTTGTGAACGGTACGTTCCTTGTTAATGGGTCTTATGCTTCTATACTCTTTGATACTGGTGCGGATAAGAGTTTTGTGTCTCTAGAATTTGAACCTTTACTTGCTTGTGCACGATTTAAATTATCGGAACCTTTCACCATTGAAGTCGCAAATGGTGAACCCATCTCTATTGATTTTGTAGGATCGACACTCGGGTCAACCGACAATCACGAGCTTGCTTGTTTGGAGTGCGGAATCCTCCAAACAGGTCTAAATGATCAAAACGATATTGAAACAATGATTATGAGATGATAACACACACAACAAATAGTCAAAAGATTGATTCGATTACTAAAAACAGAGCTCGGGTGTTTACAGACACGAAAACAATCTCTCAGACCTTGGGAAGGGTGTTTGGGGGCTGTGTGATGTGTCCTCTGATGATTAGGGCAATCATTAGGTCCTTATATAGTCCCACAACTCGTGTGCAAGACATCAGACGGATAGGAATGCTATCCTGTATGCACCAGGGCACGGATAGGGCCTAACCGTCCCTAGCTACACACGGATAGCTTCCTATCCGTCCCTAGCTATAGACGGATAGCTTCCTATCCGTCCCTAGCTATAGACGGATAGCTTCCTAACCGTCTATAAAGAACTCAACCCCAAAAACGACATATAAAAGCACCCAAACACCCTAGAAACCGTCCAATAACATTGTATACTAGCCTAGGGACATCATGTATCAACAGACTCCCCCTTGGACCAGGCTAGTGTACGATTACGAGCCATAAACTGCTCGATTAACCTAGCCAACGACCTATAGAGACCTATCACTAGCTAGGGACATACAGATAATGCACTTACAGACTCCCCCTTGGACCTAGCTAGTGATTTACAGACTCAACCTATCATCTAGCTGGGGACACACAAGAAGTGCATTTACAGACTCCCCCTTGGACCTAGCTAGATATATATGGTCTTCGAGTCCTCACGTCTTCATGTTCAGCATTCTTCAACTTAGGGTGACACCGCAATGTATAACCCTTGAAAACTTGAACATATCAACTGAGTTGAGCTTTAGTCGTGGCTTCATAAGATCTCGTCTTGGTCGTCGATTTGCTTCGATAACTTGGGAGGAAACAAGAGATCTCCGCTTTTATGATTGACGATTCTGTGACTTGGACGAAGATCAATATCATCTTCACTTTCATTTCTTGACTCCCATCTTCTTCAGCTTCGATTGTTGGAGCTCAACCACGATCTGGTTTCTCTGAAGATGGAGTATTGGATTCTTGCAGTTCAGGATGATCTTGTTGTTCAGGTTGGGGTCTTGTTCAGATTCAGTCTTTGTCGTTTGATGCATGATGAGCACATTAGTTGTATTTGATCCTGCAGAAAAATTAATAAAACTGCACACAAACTACAACTTATATTAGATCGACAAAAAAAATCTGGACTCAATCAAATTCTTGAAGTTTATCATTTGATGAACTTTCAAGATTTGTCCATTTTGACCACCAATTTGAGAAAGTAGTCATTCTCCCCCTGAACATTTAGATCTTTTCAAATTTCACCCTGAACTCTCACGATTGACAATTTGTGACCCTGAAAGTGATATTTGACCCTTGAATTTTGTAAAATTTAGATTTTATTTGTGTTTCGGCTTCGGATCTGAGATTCCAATTGAAGAATACATGTATTCCAACATCGGTCAATCAAAAACAAAGACAAAATAAAATCTTTTTTTTTTCGTTTTTTTTTTAAAGATAATCAACCAGAAATTAAAAAAAATTGCATGAAAAGTAAAAACTATTCAAAAGCATATTTTTTTTTTTGTGAGTTTCATCTGTTAGGGAAACATATAGTGTACGGACTATGCTAGAACCCTTATTCTATCAGTTTTTGATTAAAATTACCAATAAGCATCCTACAAAAACTGTCAGTATTGTTGTCCACCTAAACTCAAAATCAAGTTTTATCGCTAGGCACTTTAGATACGTTTAAGGTAATATTAGACTGATCAAAGGTGTTCCCCGCACATGCGACACATTCCCGTATCAAGGCATGCACAAAGCTTCCTCGTAACCGGTGAATAAGCTGTTGTCATCCGTATTTACAAGGAATGGACTCAGTGGTGATCAGGTCTGCAAGAACGCTGCAACAGAGAGACCAGTGAGATCCAGACCAGGGTTCAAGTTAAATACCGTATATTTTTTATTTTTCACGGTACGATGCTTTAGGTATATGATTGATTTGATACCTTAGAGCGATTCTCTTTGAGAATAGGGTTTTGGCATTCACGATCTTTTTGCTCTTACAGGATTCCCAGACGTCTCCTTATCAGAATTTATTCTATTTTTTGTTTTTCTTTTCTTTTACTGGGAATGGCAAAGAGGTGTCTCAGTTGTAGGCTGCGAACCCAACGTACGTCACTTATGCCACCCCATTTTATTCTGAGAGACGTCCAGTTCACCCCGGATGTACCAACCTCTTAAAGACCAGAAACCTCGGATTTTGGCATTCTATCAACAAGATTTAGGCTTTTAGGCCATATGCCAACGCGACGTTAATCCACACAATCCTCAGTTGATTTAGGTTTATATCACCGTGCCGAGCTTGGAAATGATTTCGAGCCTACCAACACATCATTGTAGAGGCTACTTATCAGATCCAATATTTTTAAGATGATAAAGGTCCAGACAGTCCGACTGATTGGTTGATATCATTTTCCCCATTTTCACCAAAGAAACTCATTTTTGCATTTTTCATTTTTTTTTTAATTTTTGTTTTTCTCATTTTTTTTGATTTTTGCATTTTCTGATGTTTTTGTATATTTTTTTTTTTTTTGAATTTTTGTATATGTTTTTGTAAACACCCGAGCTCTGATACCACTTGTAGGATCGACACTCGGGTCAACCGACAATCACGAGCTTGCTTGTTTGGAGTGCGGAATCCTCCAAACAGGTCTAAATGATCAAAACGATATTGAAACAATGATTATGAGATGATAACACACACAACAAATAGTCAAAAGATTGATTCGATTACTAAAAACAGAGCTCGGGTGTTTACAGACACGAAAACAATCTCTCAGACCTTGGGAAGGGTGTTTGGGGGCTGTGTGATGTGTCCTCTGATGATTAGGGCAATCATTAGGTCCTTATATAGTCCCACAACTCGTGTGCAAGACATCAGACGGATAGGAATGCTATCCTGTATGCACCAGGGCACGGATAGGGCCTAACCGTCCCTAGCTACACACGGATAGCTTCCTATCCGTCCCTAGCTATAGACGGATAGCTTCCTATCCGTCCCTAGCTATAGACGGATAGCTTCCTAACCGTCTATAAAGAACTCAACCCCAAAAACGACATATAAAAGCACCCAAACACCCTAGAAACCGTCCAATAACATTGTATACTAGCCTAGGGACATCATGTATCAACAGATTTCATCATCAAAAACTGCACCTTAAATCTTAATGACCATGATTTCTCCATAGATCTAAACCCCATGCAATTGGGAAGTTTTGAAATCACAGTAGGCATGGATAGGCTTGCAAAACATCGTGCCGAAGTTGTTTGTTTCCAAAAGTTTATCCGTATACCGCTTCCTAGCGGTGACACTTTACAAATCTATGGTGAAAAAGCCTCCAAAGGACTCAAGCTCATGTCTTGTACTAAAGCTTGAAAGTATCTCCGTAAGGAATATGTTGCATTCTTGGCTCATGTGGTAACAACCAAAGACTAGGAAAAAGGCATAAAAGACATACCTGTCGTTTGTGACTTTCCCGAAGTCTTTCCCGAAGATCTACCCGGTCTTCCTCCCGCTCGTTCTGTTGAATTTCGTATTGATCTCATACCCGGTGCTACACCTGTCGCAAAAGCTCCATATCATATTGCACCTTTCGAAATGCAAGAACTTGCTAGTAAACTCCAAGAATTGCTCGAAAAAGGCTTCATACACCCGAGTACTTCTCCATGGGGTGCTCCTGTTTTGTTTGTTAAAAAGAAAGACAGATCTTTCCGTATGTGCATTGATTATCGTGAGCTTAACAAGCTTACTGTCAAAAACCGATATCCTTTCCCACGTATTGATGATCTCTTTGACCAGCTCCAAGGAGCTACTTGTTTCTCAAAAATCGATCTTCGTTCGGGATACCATCAGCTTCAAATCCACGAAGAAGATATTCCAAAAACCGCCTTTCGCACAAGATATGGTCACTATGAGTTCATGGTGATGCCTTTCGGTTTAACCAATGCACCCGCATTATTCATGGACCTAATGAATCGAGTGTGTAAACCTTATTTGGATCGTTTTGTGATTGTCTTCATTGATGACATTTTGATCTATTCCAAATCCAAAGACGACCATAAACGACATCTCCGTTTGATTCTAGAACTCTTACGTGCCGAACGACTTTATGCCAAGTTCTCTAAATGTGAATTTTGGTTAAAAGAAGTTCAATTCGTTGGGCACATTATAAATGAAAAAGGCATTCATGTTGATCCTGCCAAAATCGAAGCTGTCAAGAATTGGATTGCACCAAAATCTCCTACCGAAGTTCGTTCTTTTCTAGGATTGGCGGTTTACTACCGTCGGTTCATCTCCAACTTTTCCAAAATTGCTACACCTCTCACCGCTTTGACTCAAAAGTCCAAACCTTTCATTTGGGGTCCAAAACAAGAAGAAGCTTTTGAAACCCTCAAGTCCATGCTTTGTGATGCACCTATTCTAACTCTTCCCGAGGGGAATGATGATTTCGTGGTTTATTGTGATGCATCGAATCAAGGTCTTGGTTGTGTTCTTTTGCAACGAGGCAAAGTCATCTCCTATGCATCAAGGCAACTCAAAATCCACGACAAGAATTATACCACTCCTGATCTCGAACTTGGTGTTGTTGTTTTTGCCTTAAAAATCTGGAGACATTACCTCTATGGTACGAAATGTGTTGTTTTTACCGACCACAAAAGCCTCCAACACATTTTTAATCAAAAGGATCTTAACATGCGACAACGACGATGGGTCGAATTGTTAAACGACTACGATTGCGAAATTCGCTACCATCCTGGTAAGGCGAATGTAGTAGCCGATGCTCTTAGTCGAAAAGGTCATGCAGTGCTATGCAACATCCGAGAAACCGACCGTCTTTGTAGCTTGCAATTTCAAAATGATCTCTTTAATCGTATTCGAGACGCTCAACATACATCGGTCAATGAAAATACTCTATATGAAGAAATGTCTTGTGGTGCCGAGTTACACTTGGAATCCAAGGCAGATGGGATTCTTTATAATTTTGATCGTATCTGGATTCCAAACCGTAATGACCTTCGTACTCTTATAATGAATGAGGCGCATAAATCCCGATACTCCATTCATCCTGGTGCGGATAAAATGTACCAAGATCTCCGTCACAATTATTGGTGGCCCGGTATGAAAAAGGACATTGCTCTCTTTGTGTCCAAATGTCTCACTTGCTCCAAAGTAAAAGCCGAGCACCAACGACCGTCGGGTTTGTTTGAACAACCCGAAGTCCCCATGTGGAAATGGGAAAGCATTTCTATGGATTTTATTACCAAGCTCCCTCGAACATCATCCGGTCATGATAGCATTTGGGTAGTCATTGATCGTTTAACCAAATCAGCTCACTTCCTTCCCATTCATGAAGATTACAAAGTGGAAAAGCTAGCCCATATCTACACCAAGGAAATCATTTATCGTCATGGTATTCCTCTTGACGTCATCTCAGACCGTGATGGTCGATTCACCTCCCATCTTTGGGAAACATTTCAGGCTGCCATGGGCACTCAGCTTGATCTTAGTACAGTTTTTCATCCTCAATCCGATGGTCAAACTGAACGTACGATCCAGACTCTTGAGGACATGCTTCGATCTTGTGTAATCGACTTTGGTGGAAACTGGGATGCTCATCTACCATTGGTCGAGTTTTCGTACAATAACAGTTACCATACCAACATCCAAATGGCTCCATTCGAAGCTCTCAATGGCCGAAAGTGTCGTTCTCCTATATGTTGGTACGAGATTGGCGAAGCACAAATCACTGGTCCCGAGATCATCCAGGAAACGACCAACAAAATCATCCAGATCCGTGATAATCTCTTAGCTGCTCGAAGCCGTAAGAAAAGCTATGCTGACAAGCGGTGAAAGCCCCTTGAATTCAATGTTGGTGATCAAGTACTCCTCAAAGTGTCTCCTTGGAAAGGAGTAGTTAGATTTGGAAAGAAAGGAAGGTTAGCTCCACGGTATGTTGGACCATTCAAAATCATTGAGCGAATCAGGAAAGTGGCTTACAAACTCGAGTTACCCCAAGAACTCAACAATGTCCATCCCACCTTTCATGTTTCAAATTTGAAGAAGTGCCTAGCCGAAGGGAACATACACATTCCTCTTGAGGACGTATGAATTGACGAGACTATGCATTTCGTCGAAAAACCAGTGGAAATAACGGATCGTGAAGTCAAACAACTCAAGCGAAAACGTATCCCGCTAGTCAAAGTTCGTTGGGAATCGAAGAATGGACCCGAATACACTTGGGAACATGAAGAGCAAATGAAGAAAAAGTACACATCTTTTCAGTCAAGCCACTTGAATAAATTTCGGGACGAAATTTCCTAAAGTAAGGGAGACTGTAACATTTTTACTTTTCGTATATACCATTCTATTCCTCGTATTCTTGTAACTTGTCATTTTACACCCTTGTAAACCCGAGCTTATAATCAATGGAAAAGTATTTTGTCAATTGCATTTTAATTTTAATCTATTTCATTTACTCTATAAATTCTATGTATCCTATTTAACGCGACGGGCTTACCCATTTGAGCCGCGGTCCGCGGCGGCTGAATAATCAGCTGCACCAGATCAGCTCGCAACCAGGTTCGTATTTACTCCATTTTCTCACCTAAACTCCTCCTAACCACCCTAATTAATGCATTAATCACCCAACCAACTCACTCCACCTATAAATACCACTCCTCTCCACCCTTTAACCTCTTGTTCATCCATAATCTCCTTAAAACTCTCTCTAATCTTCAAGTTTATTGAGCAAACTTTCTAAAAACATAATCAGTAAGTTCTATGTTCAAACTTGCACCTTTCTTCTAATCTTCCTTCTCTTTTCTATCCAAAACTCCTTGGAGAACCCTCTAGGATCTTCTCCATATTTATCCATAGAAGTGTGATAAGGGTAGAGCACCTAAAAGAGGTCCCAAAGGTGTTTGTTTTCTGATTTGTTTTATGTCCTAAGAATGTTTGTTGTGAATGAACCAACCAAGTCTACTAGCAATCTAATGTTAGAGAGATTTGTGCTATGGTATTGTGTGACAAAGGAGAGTCAAGACTCATCCAAATCAGTTCCCAACCTTTACTTAAACTTCTTGGTTATACTATGTAATAATATAAACATATACTTTCAAGTTTCTGTCTCTTACTATCTTACTAATAATCCTTGGAAGGTTTGTGGTTACACCCTACCTTACCAACTCTCTTGACCCTTCTTGTGCTACGGATTTATCCACACTAGAAAGGGGAAATCCCGTGTCCAAAACCCAAGTTTACCTCATAAGCGAAGTGGTTATGACATGAACTTATCAATCAGATTCACATTCCTAACCTTATACCATCCGAATCATCTATGATGATTTTGTGCTTGGTCTAACTTATTCTCATGACCATTCGGATTGCCTTTAAGGCGATTTGTGTTTTGGTTTGCCTAAAAGGCTTGTATGAATCTTTTGAAACTATAATCTAAACTCGAGCCTAAGATTCTAATTCTTAATTCTAGTTAATCGGAGCTAAAGCTTAATCTTCCAAGACTTATCTTTGGAACTATATCAAGACGCACCCAAAGGTGAGTTCATACTTGTCCCCTTTTTTATTCTTTATTCTTTGGGGCTCAACATGTATCACTATTAAAACTTAAAAGATTTCATACTCTTAATCTATCATGCTCAATCTATTAAACATACTTATATGCTAGTTGCTATGCTTACGATTCTTAATACTTAAACATAATTCATTAACTATTATTAGCCCACTTAACATGTATAGCGCTATAGGAGTAGCACCCCGCCCCCTTATGGGTCATTGTTAAGAAATCAAACGGACCTAGCATGAATATGTTAGGTATATGCAGTGGAATCGCGGGTTTGAGTTATGTTCTTTGTATGGTATGTATGTGCAATGCTATAGTATGAGATTCGAGTAAATCATTCTAATTACTACGTATATAAACGAAAACTAGTATGCTCACCAATGCTTTATGTGTTGATGGATATTTTATACATGTTGCAGGAAATGTTTGATGCAAGATATTCAAGAAAACTACTTAGGAATGGACTAGAAACACACGCTAGTTTAAATTCTATATTTTGATGTTGTACATTCCGTTTTATGAAACAATTTGTATTTTTGTTACCTTTTAGACAATGATTATGCTAATTGTCACGAATTCTAGTGTCATGAAGTCTTTGAACAATATATCCCAAGTCTTGCCCCGATGTATTCCGCCATCGGTTGGGGTGTGACATGCGTGCGCGTAGTGTTTTTAGTTTTAGTTGTCTTTACTTTTATAAAAAAACTTGAAAAATAAAAAAATAAAAAATAAATAAATAAATAAAAGACCAAAAAAATAGTATCTTCATTTGTTTATTTACTTTTCGTTCTTTATTTAGTTAATTTTCTTTGTTCAGTACTACTCTGGTTTTCCTCTTTGTTCAGTACTACTCTGTGTGCAGGTTATTGTACTTGTATGCACCATACACGAAGATCAGGGAAAACGTCACCTTTGATTTTCGATCCAGAGATTGAGAGAACCGCCTAAAGAAACCGATCCCTTCACCACCCTAATCACACCATGAGTATTCACAGCCATCACAACATCCCTAATGATGTACCTCCTCAAAATCCACCACCACGTATTCCACCCATTCCACCACAACCACAAAACCTACCACCAGTACCACAATTCCAACCTGACCAAAACACCCGCCCAGTCACACCACAGCAACAACAAAACTTTGGAAACCAACAGCTGCATCGCATCCCTCAACAGTTTGACTGGGACAGAGATACTCAATATGAGGAGTATGACGGCAGTAATGCTAACGTCAGGTATGATGATTTTGATCAGGATGGATTTGAATTGCATCCTAGGTGTCCAATCCCACATAATCAGGTACGTCAATTTAATCAAGGGAACTGGGTTGGTAGGCAGAGAGTAAATAACCAGGTACTAACAGGTGTGCCACAATTTGATACGGGTGATATGGGGGGTTGATTTAGAGTTTGTAGATGGTGTTCCACAGCTTGTTCAGAGGGCACCAGCTAGGGGTGGGGTAGATAGTCACTTCAGTCCAGTCATTATGTCGAATTCATCAGCTGTAGTGACACCCGTAGTTAGGAATGGTAGAGCTTTGGAGGTTAAACCCCATTATTTAGGCCACCTACCTGAGTTCTATGGTAAGAGATTAGAGGAGCCCTACTTACATATTGCAGCTTTTGAGTCTATTTGTAGCACTGTAGGAGGGGCTGTGTTTACTAAGGATGAAGTAATGCTTATGTTGTTTCAATTCACGATGAAGTAATGCTTATGTTGTTTCAATTCACTTTGAAGGATAGGGCTAGGCAGTGGTTTGCAACTTTGACCCCGGGTAACATTTTTACTTAGCAAGAAATGCAGCAAGTGTTTTTAGAAGAGTATTACAATATGAGTAAGACTTCTGAGGCTAGAGAAGCAATTAGGGCCTTTCAGCATATTTCAGGTGAGGCATTTCATGAGGCCTTTACTAGATTTAAGGAGTTGCTTAGGAAGTGCCGACATCATGGCATTGAGACGTGGGAGCTTATTAAAGTATTTTATGATGGATTATTGCCTGATAAGATTAGGGATCTAACAGCTATTACCAATGGTACTTTTTTCACTAACACGGTAGCTATAGATTAGGGGTACTTAGAGAGGATAAGTGCAACTTCTAAGAGACAGGCACAGTCTAGTAGAAAATCTAAATCATCTTCTTTTAGGGCTATTGATTATGAGGCTAAAGAGAGGATAGAAAAACTTAAGCAGCATAATTTGATCCTAGAAAAACAGGCAGTACCATTGAGAGTAGGAAAAAGTGATGAGGTGAAGGTAGTTAGTGCTTTTAATGTTTGTACTGAATGTAATGAATTGGGTCATATTTCAGCCGAATGTGCAGGTGAACATGTAAATCAAGTCTATGGAGAAAGAAAACAGTATGACATGAATTCAAATACATATCATCCTGGACTGCGCAATCACCCCAATTTTAGGTATGGTAACCCGAATAACCATTTAAATCCTAATTTTCTAATTCTTATGTGCAGGGTGAAAATCAGCAGCAGCAGCACTGGAACAACAGTAGGGAACATCAAGTGGAAGAAATAATTAGTTACATATAATTCTGGAAGCTATCAAGGCAGTCCAGGAGGAAGTTAAAGGAATTAGAAAGGATATAGAAGTGCGGGACAAGATTGTGGAAGCCTTGTCAAAACAGGTAGCCAGCTAGCTGCTCAGATGTCAGGGAGGACCCAGGTAAACTCCCTAGCAATACTACACTAAATCCTGCTCACAAGTCTTCCTCCAAAAATGTGCACATCAATGCGGTAAGTATTTTCCCTACCTCTGAAATAGATAGTGTAGACAGTACTCCACCAAAGTTTGTTGAGGGAATTATGGAGGAGTTTAACACTGAATCTGAGCCTGAACCCGAACAAGAATTTCTTTCAAATTAAATCTTGAGAGTAAAAACTTGAAAAATGGGTCTAATGAGGCTATGTGTGGGGGTGAGAAGGTGAAAAAGGTACCCTTTCCTATGGCTTTATTAGATCCTGCCAAGAGAAAAGATTTAATTAAACGGGACCCATCAAAGGATGAGAAGTGGGAAAATTTTAAAACTGTCAAAATCAATTTACCGTTAATTAATAATATTGAAGAATGTCCCGATTAGGTTGAGTGTCTGAAAGAATTGAGTGCCCAAAAACAACGACATAAAATTCCTAAACAGATAGATTTAAGTGCAAGTGTGAATGCCGTGTTGTTGGGTACCCTTCCTCCAATCTCCAAGACCCATGAGCGCCTATTATTGGCACACCCCAACCGATGGCGGAATACATCAGGGCGAGACTTGGGATAGATTGTTCAAAGACTTCATGATACTATGATTGTGATAATATAATTTAAAAGATTTCATTTCATATAACTAAAACAAGGAGTACAAATTGTTCAAAAGAGATACAACATTCATGAATTCAAATATTAAAGTGGTGCATTTCTAAGTCCAATCCTAATGAGTTTCTTGAATCATCGCATCAAATAATTCCTGCAACATGTATAAAAATATCCGTCAACACATAAAGCATTGGTGAGCATACTAGTTTTGGTTTACATACATAGTATTTAGAATGGTTTACTCGAATCATCATACTATATCATTGCTCATACAAATCATACAAAAAACATAACTTAAACCCGCGAGTACCACAGCGTATACCTAACATATTCATGCTAGGCCGTTTAATTTAATTCTTAACAATGACCCATAAAGGGGGCGGTGTGCTAGTCCTATAGCGCTGTACATGTTAAGTGGGCAAATAATAGTTAATGAATTATGTTTAAGTATCTAAGAATCATAAGCATGGCAAATAGCATATAAGTATGTTTAATAGATTGAGCATGTGCGTTTATGAAAGAATTAGTGTGTTTTGCATATGATACATGTTGGTCCCAAAAGTGATAAAAGAAAAGGGGACAAGTATGACTAACCTTTGGGTGCGTTTAGTAAGGCTCCAAAGACGAGTCTTGTGAGATTAGTTCCTTAGCCTTGGTTAACTAGAATTAGAGAATAAAGGGTCTTAGGTTCGAGTTTAGATTATAGATTCACGAGAGTCATGCAAGCCTTTAGGCAAACCAAGCACAAATTGCCTTTAGGGCAATCCGGATGATCATGAGATTAAGTTAGACCAAGCACAAAATCATCATAGATGATTCGGATGGTATAAGGTTAGGAATGTGAATCCATTTGATAGGTTCATGTCATAACCACTTCGCTTATGGAATAAACGTGGGTTTTGGACACGGGATTTCCCTTTCTAGTGTGGATAAATTCGTAGCACAAGAAGGGTCAAGAGAGTTGGTGAGGTAGGGTGTAACCACAAACCTTCCAAAGATTAATAATAAGCTAGTAAGATAGAAACTTGAAAGTATATGCTTATATTATTATATGGTATAGCTAAGATGTTTAAGTAAAGTGTGGGGACTGATTTGGATGAGTCTTGACTCTCCTTTGTCACCCAATACCATAGCACAAATCCTCCTAACATTAGCTTGTTAGTAGACTTGGTTGGTTCCTTCACAACAAACATTCTTCGGACATAAAAACAATTCTGGAAAATAAACCCATTTGGGACCTCTTTTAGGTGCTCTACCCTTATCACACTTCTGTGGATAAATATGGGGAAGATCCTAGAGGTTTCTCAAAGGAGTTTTGGATAGAAAAGAGAAGGAAAAACTGAAAAGAGAGAAGGTTTGAGCTTGGAAAACTTACTGATGTGTTATCAGGAAGTATGCTCAAGAAACTTGAAGTTTAGAGAGATTTTTAGGAAGAAAAGAGATGAACAAGAGATTATGAAGTGGGGAGAGGTTGTATTTATAGGTGTGGTGGGTTGGTTGGGTGTTTAATGCATTAATTAGGGTGGTTAGGAGGAGTTTAGGTGGAGGTTAAGTTTGATTAATATGGGGTGTCAACATTATTTGGTATTCTGCTGTTTATTATTTGCGTCCAAAAGAACAAAAAAATAAAGAAACGAAGGCATCATGATCATATTATGTTGTTGTTATTAATTTTTGACAAAAGTCAACAGCAACTTACTTCCACGTTTTCTCTTTTTTTTATCTAAAGTATTATTATAATATATATATATATATATATAGGGGGCGGTTATCCTACAAAGTTATCCAACCGTGCGAAGCCTGCGAAGGAATCCCAGCCGTCGATCAACCAACAATCTTACGTCATTAATTAAAAAGTTACGCGGTGGCAGTTTCGTAAATAAGTGAGAGATTAGACAGTTAATGAGGGTATTTTCGTCAATTTTTCTACAATCAAATTATAAGAGACCGTTCCTTCTCTCATTAATCACATAATTTCTCCCCAAAATTACACAATAAACTCTGAAAACCCTACTTAAAATCATCAATAAACTCCATTTCTACGAAAGATTAACCATGAAATACTCAAAAGTATACGAAAGTAAGTACATTACGTTATTCTGTACCAAATTTTACATTGAAAACTATATAATAAACTTACATTATGCATGTTACAGGAAGAAAGAGAGGAACAGAGTCTGAGACTGAAAAGAACGACATTGATGAAGGTAAATAAGTATTACGTTAATTAATATTGTTAATTCTTTGTGAAATTTTACTAAAATACGTATTTGTAATTATCAGGCCCTAGCAAAATTCCGAAAACGACCAATAAAACTGACAAATCAGAGAGAAGAAGTAAAGCAAACCATGACAGGCCAGCAAACACAAACAAAAATGGTACATTACTTTACATTAAGTTATTTGGTACAAATATTACGTATTTTTGTTTGGTACATTACGATTTTGTCATTATTACGCAATTTTTGTAATGAAAATTAGTAGTGATTATGTTATTTTAGTAATGCAAATAGTATGTCTGTGTTACGTAATTTTATGTCTTTGTTACGTTATTTTGGTAATGAAATTTGTAATGATTCTTGCTATAGAATATGATGATTATGTGTTTGTTACGTTATTTTGGTAATGGGAAATATAATTAGCTGTCATTATTACGCAATTTTGGTAAATGAAAATTAGTAGTAATTATGTTATTTTAGAACTATAAATGATTATGTCTGTGTTACGTTATTTTGGTAATGATTTGTAATGATTCTGGCTATAGAATATGATGATTATGTGTTTATTACGTTATTTTGGTAATGGGAAATCTAGTTATTCTTTCATTATTACGCAATTTTGGTAAATGAAAATTAGTAGTAATTATGTTATTTTAGTAATGCAAATAGTATGTCTGTGTTACGTAATTTTATAAATAGAACTATAAATGATTATGTCTTTGTTACGTTATTTTGGTAATGATCATTATGTGTTTGTTACGTTATTTTGGTAATGGGAAATCTAGTTATTCTGTCATTATTACGTAATTATAAATGATTATGTCATTGTTACGTAATTATAACTTTTGATAATAACGCAGTGAACTATCAAGAAAAGCCTGCAGTTCTTGACGCAGTTGTTGACGACAATTTTGTTGATGCGCAAGAACACCCACAAAATTCACCACCAAGAAAACAGTTTGTTCTATACTCAAATATAAAACTACAGGTGAGGAACACTGTTAATAACTTGACTGAGGCGATGGCAAGCTTATCAAGTGCACAGAAAAAAGCACTTAAAGAAATGGGATTTGAAGCTTTTACATCAATTAACGTTAAAACAGTGCCAACAAGATTAGGGAGATGGTTATTGGTTAATTATGATGATAGAAGAGATGAGTTGCAAATAGGACACCACATCATTCAAGTAACAGCCTCTCAAGTACAACAAGTCCTTGGTGTCCCAATGGGTAACCAGAAAGTAAATGAAAAGAACAAACCAAGGAAGGGTTCATCTAACACACTTACTGTATGGAAGTCCCAGTTTGAACATAACAAGATTTTACTGACAGATGTGAAGAATAAAATACTTCAAAGCAAAAGGGGAGACTGGATTTTCAAGTTGAACTTCCTTGTACTTTACAACTCTATATTTGGGCAAGTAACAAAAAGTTCAACAGTGAATCAAATGTTCTTGAAAGGAGTGCCAGATGAAAAATCAATCAAAAATTTGAATTGGTGTGAGTACTTAATTTTCTGTCTCAAAAGAACGAAGGCAAGTTGGAATGGAACAGAAGCATATAATGGACCTTTGGCTTTTCTTGCGGTATTTTTTTTACTCATAAATTACGTAATGTGTTCTTGATAATTACGTAATGAACAAATGTTAACTTTATTCACATTACAGCTACTTTATACACATGAACAAAGGTTATCTCATGCTCCTGAGACAGCACAAACACCAGCACTTAAATACATTAGCACCGAGAATTTGATGGACATTAATCAACATTTGTATGACAATGGGCCATATTCAACTGACGAAGATGATGATGAGAATGAAGAAGGAAATGATAATGAGAATGAAGAAGATGATGGTGGAAATCAAGCTGCTGGAGATGATGAAGATGATGGTGGAAATGAAGCTGCTGGAGATGATGAAGATGATGCAGAAAACATGGAAGAAGATGGTAAGAAAGAAGCTGGAAATGAAGATGCATTCATTCAGCATGATGAACAGGAAATGATTGTTGAGCAACAAATCATGATAAATTCAGAAGAATTCAACAATGTCTATGAAACAACAAAATCACTATCTGACATTGATGAATTCTTGGAAAATTACAACACTCCAGAAGTTCCTAATGTAAGTGCAATAACTGTATAAAATTACGTAACATGCATATGTATATAGGATTTTAAAAAATCACGTAATGTTTGCAGGCTGGTGATGCAAATGATGAAAACAATAATCAAAAGATTACCATAGATGAGGCAACAACAACACCAAAGATACAAAAAGTTGCAACTCAAAAGTCAACAGATGAGAGCATAAGAGGGTCGACAAGGATAAAGACAATCGGAAAGAAGAAAAACAAAAGTCCTTACCCAGTTGATGAGAATGTAAGTAACTGTAATTTATTATAATATAAAAAATCATGTAATTTATTCACATGTTGTTTGCAGGAATGGCTTTCAAAGATAGAATACAAAATGGAGAAGTTTGAAACATATGTTGCTGAAATAGATGAAATTTTTGAAGAAGCCACTTCAAATTTTTTAGACAGCAACCTTATACGTGAGAAGCAAAGAAAATGGAAATCATGGGTATCAAGTTACAAATCAAGTAATGAAGAAAACATAGAAGGTAAAAATTACGTAATGTATATTTAAATGATAAAAGAAGTTAGTTAAAAATTACGTAATGGATATCAAAAAAGTATATTCGTAGTTGCAGGTGAAAAGGAAAACCAGAAACAAAAGCAAGCCACATCACAAAGTGTTAGCACAGGGATGCTAGACGCAATAGTGATTGCAGCTGAAACACTAGAAGGTAAATAAATCACGTAACACAATATTTGTCAAAACTTATTAATGATCAGAATACGTAATTACAGGTGAAAAAAAAGATTTGAATGAAAAGGCAACAACTTCACAGAGTGTTAGCACAGGAATGATAAATGCAATAATTGCCGCAACTGAAGAATTTGAAGAAACAAAAAAGAAAGAAGCTGTGAAAGAAGGTAAAAATAACGTAATGCATAGTTACAAAAGAATGCTTATTTATCCAATTAATTGAAACTTTGAAAACAGGTAATGAGATGTCTGATAAACAACCCACGAGAGAAAAGCTCAGCAAAGACATAATGGATGCTTTGAAAGATGCAACAACAAACCTAGAGAGTGACAGCACAACTATGGTTGCTGAAATGATCAATGCAGTCGAAAAAACAGAAAACAATGCAGCTTTGAAAACTTCAACAACACAAACCTCATCCGAAGTTGTGAGTTCGCAATTCTTAAAAGACTTGAATGAGCTTGAAGAAAAATCTAAAAAAGGAAAAGAAATCGAGAAAGATGATGCATCAAAAAAAGGGACATCAGAGGCAGAAAAAGAAGAAAAGAATTCAGCTTTGCAAACTTCAGCCACACAAACATCATCCGAAGCTGCCAGTTCGCAATTCTTGAAAGAATTGAATGAGATTGAAGAAAAATCTAGGAAAGGAAAAGAAATCGAGACCGGTTCATCAAAGAAAGGAACATTGGAGGCAGACAAAGTAGAAGAAATACCGAATGAAAGCTATGAAGGACCAAGTTTCGATCTGCATCTCTCCCAAGATGATGCACCTACAGATGCAATTCCAAATCTACCATTCCTACAAACCTCTCAAGATGATGTCGAAACACCAAAAACAGTAGGAAGACTAGTGTTTACTCAGTCACTGCAGTCACCCATAATCGAGAAACAAGTTGAACGTGCAAAAAGAGGAAGGATGTTGGCTGAACCTCTGAAGTCTCCTTACATTCAATGCCAGGTGGTAATGAAAAACAAGATCACTGAGGATGAAAACATAGTTGCACAGTATATATTTGCAGCAACAGAGGAAACACAGTAAGAAAATCTTATATTAATTAATTTGTTGTTAGAATAATTACGTAATGAATATTTTCAGTACATAGTTTGTTACAAAAAATTACATAATGTGTATTAAAAACTTATCTTCCGCAGTGATATTGTATTCGAGCCAGAAGATGGAACTCCATACTTCAAAGTAGTATTTGAATGCTTATACCCTGGAATAACATTATCATCTAATGTTTTGGATGCATGGACGCATGTGCTGAACCACGATGAGAAGAAAAAAGCTCCAGGTTCACCATTTAGGTTGTTTGTTCAAACAAATATTGTGGTATGCTCCTTAGCTTTTTCGAGTAATACATAAATTATAATCACGTAATGGTTATGCTAAATTACGTAATGAATGCTAAATTTGCAGCCGATTGAGTACTTCAAGCCTGAATATGATGATTTAAAACGAATGGACACCATGACGGAGAACTTAAATATTGCACTTAACAAAAATGAAATAAAATCACTCAATGAGGTGGATTTGTTGTTCATGCCCATCGTATCTTCGGACCACATATATGTAATATGTTTCAACATGAAGACACCGAAGATAGAAATATTGGACAACAGCAAGCTTGGAGATAATAGCAAATACGACAACATCATACTGCCACTGGTAAAAAAAATACTTTTACTTAATATTATTTTGATGTTAAGTAATTACGTAATGCTTATGGTAAATTACGTAATGTATGCAGAAAGAAGCTCTGTGCAACTACATGATGGTTAATGGACACCCCGTTACTTCGAAAATGGTTAGCAAAAAACCAGTAAGGGTTCAAATGGAATGGAGAACAGCACAAAACAAAATCGATTGTGGGGTGTTCACAATGAGGCACATGGAGACTTTCATGAGCACGTATAAGAAAAAATGGGTCAGTGAATTTCAAAAAGAGGGTCCAGGTCAACAAATGCAGATTGATGACCTTCGCTACAAATATCTAGCAAAAATCCTACTCTCCGATGCCAACAAAAATAAAGATTTAATTGATCGTCTGGCAAGGGAATTTCATCAAAAGGAATACAGTGAAAAAGCGAAGTACAAGCAGAACCTGTTCAAAACTCTTGTGAAAAGACAAAATGATCATGTTTGACTAGTTTTAGTGTCCAGTGTCGTAATGTCATGATACAATTTAACATTTGGTTTTTGTATGGTATGATACAATTTAACATTTTGCTTATCAGTTACTACATTATATGAATGATGGTATGAATGATTATGTATGTTCTGATTATATGTTAATCATGTATGATACTGATAATGGTTAGCTAAACATAAAATTACGTAACATGTCAAAAAAAATGTGAAGTAATGGTTATATGTGAATGATTATGCTATGATACAATTACGTAACAAGTGAACACAATTACGTAACAAGTGAACACAATTACGTAATGAAATGCAAAAACCCATCTGTGTAAAAAAAAATCACGTAATGAAATGTTTCAATGTCAAATTTAACAAAAAAACATAATCAATCATCGCCAGCTTCATAATCCGAATCTGAACTATTTTCCGCATCTGCTTCATTGACGGGTCCTTTCCCTTTGTTGTTGGCTGTTACAGTCCCTTTAAGAACATCACAGGTACGCCTATCATGACCACTACCCCCACATACTTTGCAATTTCTTGATCTCTTTCCTGCACGACTAATCGCTTGTTCACGTTTTGATTTAAACCTTTTGCGTGACCCACAACCCTTATTCCTAATACCATGAGGGACACGAACAGCAGCCTCAGTTTGATGTGGAGCCCCAATAATAGCTTGAATAATTTCTTTCTTCTTGGCTGATATCCTCTGAATACCAGCTTCATCTGTCTTCTCTTTCATCGCTTTTAGCTCGTCTCTAAACAGCTTCAACTTTTCAAAATCAGTAATCAACTTATTAACTATATACTCACTCGACTGCATTATATCACGAACAACATCATTGACACTTTGATGATCTCCATTTTCATCATTATGCATCACCAACGACCAGCTCGACCGAGAGGGACTATTGCAAATAACATCACTCCTCCAGCGATCAAGAATGTATCTGCTAGGAATTTCATTTATACCACACAACCTTAAAACTGAAAAAGCATGTCGACACAATAACCCATATCGCTCAAAACGCTTGCAAGGACATAAAATTGTCAAATCTTCAAGGTTAAATTTAACCTGCAATACAAAAAAGATCTCCATAAAAAGTAAATTACGTAATGAAAACAAATAACCACGTAATGAGGTATATGAAATGTGAAAACTAATGAAACACATAATTACGTAATGTCTGTTACATTGATATGTAAAAAATTACGTAACATAAAAAATACCTCTATCAAACCGTCACCATACGCAGAACGATCTTTTATTCGAAACGTCCCTATATCTCCTTCATATGAAAGAAAGACATTTATGCATTTATGCACAGCTCCGTAAATTTCTTCTTGGACATCAAAGAAAATACTTCTTGTATATATTTTCGCAGCTTGCACCTCAATAGGATAATCAGTCCAAAAATCCGGTGTTTTATACCTCGTCTCATAATCATTTTTCCTATGAGTATACCTTTGGGATTCCATGGCAGTATCAAAATGACTAATAAACTCAAGAAGCGTTAATTGAGCATTGGAAACTTGACCAAAGAAATGATTTTCACATTCAGATCTTGAAGTAGTACGCATAAGACCTGACATTGCCTCATCGCGATAAAAAGCAGGAATCCACATTGCTCTATTTGAATAAATGTCACACAACCAGTCATGATAAAACAGATTAAAATCAAAAACAAGTTGCTCCCATCCCTTCTCAAACTCTTCTGGGGAAATAGAATCTGTCCAAACAATGTCGCAGATACGCTGTTTAAAATCATCATTGTTGCATAATGCAGTACCAACCTATAAAAAAACAAAACAGATATTGTTAAAAATCACGTAACAAAAAAACTTGAAATCACGTAACATACACAAAATCAAAAATCATAGCATAAAATAATCACGTAATAAAGCCTTGAAAATTACGTAACATACAAAAATGACATACCTTATCAGCAACCTTTTTCATGATGTGCCACATGCACAATCTATGCCTACTATTAGGTAAAACTGATGCAACGGCTTGTTTAATAGCAGGATCTTGATCGGTAACTACAACACGCGGTTCTTTACCAAAACACCTCTTGAAACAAGTTAACAGCCATGAGTAAGATTCAATTGTCTCTGAACTCAGCAATCCAGCACCAAGAGTTATATTGTTGCAGTGATTATCGATACCGGTAAATGGAACAAATACCATCTTGTATCTAAAAAAGCAAATAAAAAATAAATTAATTAAACTGAAATAATTACGTAAAATGAATAAAATAATTACGTAATAAACTTACTTGTTAGAATTGAAAGTAGCATCGAATGAAACAACATCACCAAAAACTTTATAACTTTTTCTTGCATGCTCATCAGCCCAAAATAAACCAGTTAACTGTCGTTTAGTGTCATGACTATACTCAAAATAAAAATCAGGAAGAAACTCTTTCTTCTTCTGCAGCATATTAACCACCATATCAGCATCATACTCGCCAATATATAAGTTCAAATCCTTTTTAAAATTTTTGAAATCTGCAGCAGTAGCACCCACTTGTTCAAAACCACCATAAATCGTCCTCATTACATTAAAAGCCTTAACAGGACCCATGTTTACTTTGGACATATTGCATAACACTTGCATTTGTTGATATGTCAAATTACGTGATGATGGAAGAAATTGCATATCTTCTGGAGAAACCAAGTAATGGTTATGCTCCTCAACAAATCTGAAAACTTTAAAATTCTGTCCATCCTTTGACGAAAAAGCTATATGAGCATTACAACCTGTTCTCTGCGACGGCTTATTCCTACTTTTACCCTTTTCAAGACTATCAAACGCTTTACAAGTTTTGAATCCTTCCTTTGAACAAACAAAGTACTTCATCTTAAGAATCTCACCATGTTTGTAATCACCTCCTTTTCGAACACTAAATCCAGCATTTTTTGCATATGTTACATAAAACTCATACGCATGATCAATAGATGGAAATACCATATCATCTGATGGTGTCATAGAAGCTGCAACTTGTGGCTTATAAACTGTTGAAACAGCCTGAGTAGAACTACTTTCAGCTATGTCATTGAAAATAAAACCTGAAAATCACGTAATAACTATTAAAAAATACAGTAACATAATGGCTTAATAAATCATAAATATAATAACGTAAAATGAAATTACGTAATAAAAAATCACGTAATAAACACTGAAAACACAGTAATATAATGCCTAATAAGAATAAATATAATAACGTAATGAAATTATAGTAGCTTATTGAACTAATAAGAACCCTAATAAGAATAACTATAATAAAGAAACAATAAAACGTAATAATATTGGCCTAATCAGCATAAATCATGTTAAACATTAATTCAAAACCTGTAAATCACGTAATAAATATTGAAAAACACAGTAAGATATGAAACAAAAAAAGATGAATTTAATAACACGTAAAATTGTGACATTGTGATATGAAACAAACAAAAACACAAAAAAAACAACGTAAATACTATCATGAATCCAAGAAATTAATAAAAAAGATGAATTTAATAACAAAACAAAGAAAAAAATAACGTAATGCTTTCATAAATAGAAAAACAAACGAACAATCAACATAACAGGCTGAATTTCATTCTAATTCTAATAACAGAAACGAAATCTTTAAAAAGAAATCGATCGAAAAACATTACGTAACAGATAGCTCAAAAATCATACCTGGACAATCGTTATTAGCCATCTTTGATGAATGAATAAAGGAAAATCGTTTGGAGATATAATCGAAAGAGAATGAACTGATTTATGATTGAATGAACTGAATTATGATTGATTGTATGAATTATGATCAATATTTATACTGATTTCAAAATCTAATACCGACTAAATAAGAATTTGAATCTCTGATCCTTTTATAAAAGATATGGATTTAAAATCTCAACTAAAATGACGATAGTACCCTTCAATAAAACGCGGGTAGAAAGCCTTCGCATCCTTCGCACGAATTTAGACTTTGTATTTGAACCGATCCCTATATATATATATGTTTTATTTAAAAAAAGTAAATATATATTAAGATCTTAACTAAATGAGTTTCTTATTATAGCGTCTGAATTGATTAGGATAAATTATAATGACGACTCGTCACGAATTGGTAGGAGTAACATAAAAGAAGCGAATAAAGGAGAACTTCGAATTTGTTAAGTATAGAATTTATAATACAAGAAAAGTAGAAATCACGTGATGTTACAGTCTCCCCTACTTTAGGAAATTTCGTCTAGAAAATTAATCAAGAGTCAACCTTCTGAAAAATAGGTAGGTGGTTTGATATGGGTTTAATAGAAACAAAAACTTGTTAGTTTATTATGCTTAAATCAAATATTGTATCTATTCACTGTGCGATAATTATGCTCGTAAGAGAAGTACTTTTAAAATTTTAACCCAAGGCTATACGTAGAAATTTGAAAGTTTAACCGGCTAAAGCATTGTTTGTAAGTAGTGAAATAAGGGGTACGTATAAATAGGTTTGTATATGGAGTTGATGCAGCAAGTTTTGGAAAAGTAAGTAAATATACAGTATAACATACATGAAATAGTAAAAAAAAATCTTGTGAAGGTAGGTAAGTATATTGTGTGTAAGAAATAGTAAGAATTTTAGGAAAGTAAGTATTTATACGGTATGAAATAGTGAAAATTGAAGGTAGCTAAGTATATTTGTATAACATATAGAAATTTTGGGAAAATAAGTAGTTATACGGTATATCATAAATGAAATAGTAGAATTGTTGGCTTGTAAAAGAGGTGTCTTTGGGTAATTGGGGGGATTAGTAAAAATGTGAGCATAATGAGTGCCTAGATGTTGGAATGAGTAGTTTTTAGTGAAAGATATTTGGTTTGCACAAGGACGAAAATTTTATTAGAAAAAGAAAACTTTTAGAAGTGATTGAATAAACGAGAAATTGGACCATTTGAAAATGGCTTTTTGGTGAATATATATATATATATATATATATATATATATATATATATATATATATATAATAGTTATTTATTTTTGAAATCCCCTATATAATTAGTCAACAAGGTGAGAGACAAATCTTGTTTTAAGTATGTAAATGCTTTTAGAGGTTAAGGCCGGAGTTTACGGGACTCAGAACGAGATTCTTGATAATGATAGGATTGCTAATTAAGCAAGGAAAGGCAAGAGGAAGGAAACGAAGTTGATGGAGATTACAAGTATGGATTATTCATAGCAAGGATGATGTTGCATAGTAGAGAGTGTGGTTCAAAACAAGGTTATAATATGCATAAAGATAAATTATGCAAGCGTAATTAGAATAGTAAACTATAACATAAACGGTATCGCAAAAGATAAATAACGTAAGTGTTGGTCAATTTTTTTTTTAATTCGACACCCAAAACTTCTCATGGCACGAATAACTCTACTTTTGGTAGTATAACAGGACATTTATGTATAGGATGTACCGGCGGCGTATCCACCATGTCGTTATCATACCTCGTCCGTGTTGTTATTCAAGTCATGATAGGTTACACACACTGGGACTTGTTATGTTTTCCAGGCGCCCAATTTTTTGTAATTACGTGTGCACCCGTAATTAGTCCAATTGTCGTATGGTCCACATAATTTGTCTCAGTTATGTGTGGGTCGCTAGTGGACACAAAATACTTATACACAAGGGAAGATACATTAAACTAAGACATTAAACAGTTTTGGTGTTGTAAACATAGCAAGCAACGTGACATGCAAGCACATAATGTGAAAAGGCATTAAGCAAATTTTTTGATGTTGTTAACCGTACGTGTTTTTGGCATAGATATATGGTTTCATGACATAATGGTGTAGGCTTGTGCACATGCGGTTATGTTTAGTTGTATAAAATCAAGCAAAAGTATGGACAATTGGGTTTTTAATGAAAATGTTCACACGTGAAAAAGAATGTTTTGACTAAGGGTAACATAAAATTCGAGTTCATTACAAATTTAGTTTATGGGTATGCGAGCGATTTTAGCATTTCAAGGTTAAGGGTCAAGGTTGATGGTAGAAGATTTTAGTCCGTTGGATGTTAAGGAAAAACGAATTTAATTGGTGTGGGAAAATTTAGTGTAAAAGTTTTATTGATGATTGTCGTTTGATTTATGAAAAATCCATTTTATTAAGCGAGGAAATTAGTTTATTGACAATTTTTAGTTTGGCGTTGATGAATATTTTGACTCGTGATGCGATTTCAAGAGAAAAGGTTTTGGGATTATAAAGAAGCAGGTTGTCTGATTTAGCGTGTCTTTGCTCACAAGTCCTGTTTACAAAAGTGTTTTTTTAACACTTTTACCATTTAGAATCTTGTTTGTCATACAGACTCGACGCACACATTTGTTAGTGGTTTGAAAGTGAGGATTTTATAGAAGAATAGGCATCCTCTTAGAAATAGTAGGGAGAATTTTGTTAATTTTTTTTTTTTGAAAAAGATCGTGCGCGAGGAGAAAAGGGTTTTGCGATATTTGAATTTTGCCGTTAAATTATGATTCTAAACTAGGATAACGATGGTATTTCATAAAAAGAAATTTTCACATCCGAACAATTTCTTGAAAACATTACATAAGGAAATTCTCATTTTTTAAAGAAAAGAAAAGTCAATCTTCTTTAGTGTGGTGAGTGGGTCTTCCAGCATCATAGATCTCCATGGCAAGTCTTGGGCACTGGTTGCGTCCGTGGGTCGGATCGTTGCACTCGGAGCATATCCATCCATTGGCTTTAGTGAATGAGGTAGTACTAGTTGGTTTTTCGGGTCGTGGTTTAGTGGTATGGCGACATGTTTTGGCTAAATGACCATATGCACCACAGTTGGTGCATATGCGGCATTGTGTGTGAGTGGGATGGTGATATTTACAATTGTCGCATAGCGGAAAGGTTCCACGGTACTGCTTTTTGTTAGAATTTGGAGTCTTAGGAGTTGTCGAAGTGTGGTTTTGTTTGGGGTTTTTGCGTTTTCGGTTACCCTTTTTCGTTTGTTTGGTAGGGGTATGGGTAGTAGGTATAGTATCTACATGGTTTGTGTTGTCTTGGATGGTATCGCCGGGGTTCGGAATTGGGTTTGTTGGCGTCTCTAGTGTAGGGAGAATCCTGACTAATTCTTGGGCAATAAGGCTCGCCAGTTAGTTGAGGTCGATGCTGTTGAGACGGGAAGACATCTACGAGAATCATATATGAGAGAATTTGCATAAGCGTTTTTTTAAACAAAGTGACTTTTGAATAAGTTACTAGAATATTGGTTAACAATGAAAAGCTTGTGGGTAAAATTAGATCGGTGAAATTGATGCAAATTTAGATAAACAAAATACATAAGCTCAAGTTATTCTCATAGATTTGGTATGCAAGTTCAAGTTGCACGTGTAGAACGCAAGTTTCACATTGCTCAAATAGCGTAACTCGTATGTATAAGCAAGTATAGTGTACTTAGTTAATATAAAGGAGTTTTGATTTATGTTGGTTGCGATTATTAGTATTGTTTGGAGATTGCTAGAGTACTTGAGATGCGAGTCTTAAGAGCCTTTGCGAGTAGTAAAAAAAAAAAAATCGAATATATGTAGTGAAAACATAGCATGAAAACAATCATTGAAAATAATATTAACATAAAATGAGAGGCTTGTTTTGAGTAAGCAATTGGAGTGTTCCGGAACGGAACTAAGACTAACCAAAGTGGTTCGAATTTACTTTTGAGTTTGAAAACATGCTTTGGCCTAATAGGTGGAAATACTCTCACCGAACTTGCGGTTAACGGTATTGACCCTTCCAGTTACTACATGTTCCTTGTCATTAGTAAATTTGAGACTTTGGCGAGATTTAAAAAACATATCAAGGATTTAAACTAGTCGCTAAGTTGCGGATTTCACTCCTATCTTAGTGAGGTCGTTTCTCTGAGTGTGGTTTGTACACTAGAACGAGAATTGTGAAATTTCCACCAAGGTGAGGATATCACTCCTATCTTGGTGTAGTTTCCAAAACACAAAGAATTTACGCGGATTGAAAGTTATCACCAAAGTGAGGGTTTCACGCCTATTTCGGTGATTTTCTTTTGTTTGTGGTATACAAGCGTCGTCGAGTGTAGAGTAATCCACAAATAGAAAGGTAATTTTTAAAGTCCAAGAGAATAGAGTAGAAGCAAGATAGGGAGAACAAGTATATTTAAGCATGAATAAAGAATGGTCAAAAAGGTTCTTAACTATAGTCTAGGTCAAACATGGCAATTTTTCCTAATTCCCTATAGTCATGGCTCTGATACCAATCTGTCACACCCCAACCGATGGCGGAATACATCAGGGCAAGACTTGGGATAGATTGTTCAAAGACTTCATGATACTATGATTGTGATAATATAATTTAAAAGATTTCATTTCATATAACTAAAACAAGGAGTACAAATTGTTCAAAAGAGATACAACATTCATGAATTCAAATATTAAAGTGGTGCGTTTCTAAGTCCAATCCTAATGAGTTTCTTGAATCATCGAATCAAATAATTCCTGCAACATGTATAAAAATATCCGTCAACACATAAAGCATTGGTGAGCATACTAGTTTTGGTTTACATACATAGTATTTAGAATGGTTTACTCGAATCATCATACTATTGCATTGCTCATTCAAAAGACATAACTCAAACCCGCGAGTACCACAGCGTATACCTAACATATTCATGCTAGGCCGTTTAATTCTTAACAATGACCCATAAAGGGGGCGGTGTGCTAGTCCTATAGCGCAATACATGTTAAGTGGGCTAATAAGAGTTAATGAATTATGTTTAAGTATCTAAGAATCATAAGCATGGCAAATAGCATATAAGTATGTTTAATAGATTGAGTGTCACACCCCGACTTTTCCCCTCGTCGATTGTGACGTTTGGTGCCTTTGCCAGCGCAGCGGAAAGATGCTTCTAAGACCTTGGTTTCCTAAACGCCAATTCTAACCTCTAGGATCCCCGATCCCAAACTGTCACCTACTCCAACCGTGCCGTTACCAAAGTTTAAACCTGAAAGACACACTTAAAAAGTCAACATAAAGTCGGTGAGTTCATAAGTTTTACAAAAGAGTTGTTATAAGTTCCAAAGATCATATCCGTTACTACTAGGTTATAAGAACGTTAGCTAGACGTTAAGTGTTTTTACTACTACGGTTGGGAACCCATTACTAAACGTGTCCAATAGATAAGTTTAGCCCAGATTGACTGGGTTACCGATGCCTCGATAACCCAATAGGTAGAGACAATATGCACCCGCCCGGCATCCCCGCCGACGAGTGGGGTTTGTGAGGCCCAATAGATCTACCCATATTTCCCTCGTTGTGCTTCCCGCACATTCATGGTTTCCCCCTGGGACTTTCCGAAAAAGCCGTATAGTAATTGTAAAGTAACCATAGTATAACATGAACTTTCGTAAGTAAGAATGTAACATGTTTCTTCCCCGAAAGTAAAACCAGTAAAAGTAGGGTCGTGACACTCACGCACCCATTTCATTTTTCAAAAACTTGTTCGTTTGGAATTCCTCAGGTTTTCATAAAAGAAGCATGTCTTCCACCCCGAAAACATTTATAAAACAGTAAAAAGTGGGGTCATGAACTCACCTTAATTTCCATGCTAAGCTAGCAACCAAGCCTGAAGCTTTGACCGACCTCCTCGTGTCCTATAACCAGCAAAGGACAACTTAAAGTCTAACACATATAAACCTAGCCTATTATCCGGCTATCTAGACTCGCGTATAACATCTCGAGTCCTAATATGCTTTAACTCGACGAACCGACCGTGACTTAAATATGTTTTATGCGACTTAATACTCAAGTTAATCACTTGTTACTATTCGTGTATAAACCACGTTGGACTATTATTATGAAACGTATAACTTATCATGGGTCAAAACTCATCTTATAATTATATTTTAGGAAAATACTATTTGATAAAAATATAAGTATAGTTATTTAAAACCGATCCATAACAAGTGTATAATTCGCAAGTCTTTAAAGTTCCAAAATATTATCTTTTGTATATTTCTTTCTCCAATACGTCGAGCGTTTTTGTAATTCAAAACTATTAAAATAGAAATGCTTTAGTTACTAAAATCCTTAAAGATTGACACAATTGACGCTCAGTTATAATATGTATTTGTTTTGGAATTAGCGTTCGACGTTTTTCTTTAAATGTTGCAAGAAATCATTTGTCGAAAACCCTTTACGATATTGTAGAAAACTACATTTCTCAAAATACTTGAAGATTGTTATAACGAAATATATAATAAATATCATCCCGTTTATACTTATAATTTTGTGAAAATTTCGGCAGAGTTTTCTCTGTTTTTATATAAACCAGGCAATACAAGTCGCCTACAATTTTCCCAAAAACCAATATCCATTACAAGACTTCAAATCCGTTTATTTGCCATATCAATTTACAAGTCTTTATACGTTTCGACGACTATTATAAATAAATTACTTATCTATATAAAAACGCAACAATATATATAATAGTCCAACCAATTTAGTCCAATATCGATATAATAAGTCACGCATTTTAGCCACTATTATCAACCGTACGATTTAATATATAGTTACCGTTTATTATTATTATTCGGTTCGTTCGCGAGTCAAAACTATTTCATCAATAACAACATATTTATAAATATATAATATCTATAAATAAAGTAATAATAACACGAATATAAGTTATACCGAATCACACGTGCGTAACCCGAAGCCACCTCGAGCCACGTGCAGACTGGAACGCTGACCCGTTGACCAACAGTTGACCAGCTTTGACTATCCAGATCTGACCCGAACGAGACCCGAACCGAACCCGATCTCGTACCGAATCTGACCCAAAGACCAAACCCACTCAACTTTGACCCGAACACTAACAGATCCGAACCAGACCCGAGTTGAACCGAGACACGAACCAGACCAGCGACCAAAACCCGAACCAGATCTGAAATGAGACCCGGACCACCAACACGAACCCATCTTGACCCGAGCACCAAATCGGAGACGAACTTGACTTGACCCAAGCGACACGAACCACGAGCAACCCACCTGACTCGGGCCGGACCCAACCTGAACCCACCACCGGACCACCACGAACCCCACCTCGTGACACCACCACCGCCGCCGTCACCTTACCAGCAACAACCATAACCATAACCACCATCGGCCACCCCTTCTTAAACTGAACCGAGCCACCACGAACCCGAGACCCAAACCCGATCGGAACCCTAACCAAACCACCTCAGCCCCTGCTCATGCCCTCTTCGAGTTCCAACCACCCGCCGCCGCCTCCTTCTTCCTTGAACCACCACCATCATCGGCCAATCACCACCACTACTCGACCCCACCACCATCGACCTTCAAACCCTCTCCACCGGACCTGTACACCACCGGCCAACTTACCACCTGCAACCACCTTGTGAGCCACAACCACCACAGCCTCAATCGGACCCCCAAAAACAAACGAGAACCCCCCTGAATCACCACCGAGCACCACCTCTGCTAACCACCCCTACCCTTTTTTTGCCTGGAGAAACGAGCGCCGCCACCACCAGAGACTGTGGTGGTCGGCCGGTGTGTGAAACAAGGGAAGAGAGGGAGAGTGAGTGCGAGGGAGATGAGAGGGAGGGTAGAGAGAGAGAGTGACGGGTTTTAGAGAGAGAGAGTGACGGGTTTTAGAGAGAGAGAGAGGTCTTGTGGCTGCCAAATGAGGAAGAAGAAGATAGGAGAATGAGATCTTTTATAGTTAGGGTTAGGTTAGGTGGGTTATTACCGCGTATCGAACCCGTTTTAAACGTAAACGTCTCGTTTTCTATTTAGGCTCCATAATTAATTATAAAAAGTAGTCGGTTTTGTTCGAAATGCAAAACCGAGCATAAATATAATTATTTTCGATGTCTGACACGTGATTTCAGAACACGCGTTTAAATCGCGTTAAATAAATCGGTCACAATTTCGATTGTAAAAACGGTCAGTAAACTTCCGAAACTTAATAATTAACAATATTTGAAATAATTATTTATTTTTAAATCATAAAAATCACGTCAGTGTAGATCGGAAGTTGCCGGGTGTCACATCCTCCCCATGTTACAGAAATTTTGTCCTCAAAATTTGAGGTAGGATATCATCCAAGAACCAATGGTAGTACAACAAAAATAGTCAACGGACTTGCCGGTACAAATGGCACGAGATAAAGTTTCAGAATCAACTGAATGCAAAGTGTAAACGATAACTCTGTCAACAAATACTATTGGCGCACCTCAAACGAAACAACTAGTGCACCAACTTTTTCATTACACACCACCAGGTGTGTCTGCATTTAAGGCAATAATAAACAAGTTGATGAAAGTGGGACATGTCAATAAAAATCATTCATTATTCCAAGTCGATTGAATATTCACCGCAAGGTGCTGTATCAAATTCCAACAATTCGATTCAACTGAATGTCGACTTTAAGGAACTCATCGACGAAGCATCAAAGGATTCATTGCCCACAATGGCCTAACGTAGCAAGACTAGAAGACAAACATTACGAGCAACGTAATGATAAAACAAATCATTAATGAAACAATTGTTTGATGCGAAGCCCTACAATGGACCTTCACAGGTTTAAAGAATCCAAACATACAATAGTTGACACGTGTACAAAAATACGTGTCTGATTCTGTGGAAAAATAAGGAATCAACAAAAATTAGATTCCTTTACGATAGAATGTTGAAGACCACAAACACAAAAGAAGAGAGATGTAAATCATGTTCAAAGATATAACTAGGTTCTACAACATGAACCTTAGAAGATCAAGAAACAAGATCATCAAGATCTCAAATGGGTTTAAGAAAAACAAGGTCACAAATGACACGAACAGGGGAGAATCGACAATCACGTCCGTAGCAACAAAAGAATGAAAAACTCTTATCCATTATTTATATATATAACTATATATACAACATGTAGGATACCCTCACGATAGAAATTCTTAGAACTATAAAGTGCCTGTAAATTTGCAATAACGTGACGTCTGTGTTATCAAAAATTTACCTCACCAGATCATCCTATTAACCACCATCATGAGTATATCACAAGCACTCATTACATTCACGTAGTAACACATATATATTACGTAATATAATTTTTGTCGTGTGCGCCGCTTTTCCAGTGCTCTTCCCGTACGCATTCCAGCTTCGCAGCATCATCGGCAAAACGAGGTGCCTCATCAAGACGTTTCTCACCCGATTCGACCTTGACGACATAACATACCCCGAACACGGGATGTGGGACCGTAGATGCTACAATAATCCTTTTGCCAACTCGTCCAACTAACGTGATACATGTGAGTGTTGTAGATACGTCCAAGCTTGAGTCGAAAACTAATGGCGATACGTATTATATATATTTTACATAAATACACATAGTATATAAACAAGCAAATTGTTCCTCATACCAAGAAACAATGACTCAGCTAACTCTATGTGAATAAACACTCTGATATCTAAAGCGATGACTCACCACCACCACGTGCTATTATCCTTTCTATATACTACTATAGAACATATAAACTCACTATTCACATAAGAAAATAAATGTTCCTTGCGCCGAAGGAATGTACACTGAGCTAGTGTGATACGCTAATAGCCACGCAACTGATTTGGCAACGGTTGGAATTCCAGTTCCTAGGCGTTCGTGCTAAATATTATGCCTTAGAAATTTTGGTCCCTATCTCGAAACAAACTCAGGTTAAAGCCTAGATATCTACACAGACACTTAATTCGCTAAAACCTATGGCTCTGATACCAAACTGTCACACCCCGACTTTTCCCCTCGTCGGTTGTAACGTTTGGTGCCTTTGCCAGCGCAGCGGAAAGATGCTTCTAAGACCTTGGTTTCCTGAACGCCAATTCTAACCTCTAGGATCCCCGATCCCAAACTGTCACCTACTCCAACCGTGCCGTTACCGAAGTTTAAACCTGAAAGACACACTTAAAAAGTCAACATAAAGTCGGTGAGTTCATAAGTTTTACAAAAGAGTTGTTATAAGTTCCAAAGATCATATCCGTTACTACTAGGTTATAAGAATGTTAGCTAGACGTTAAGTGTTTTTACTACTACGGTTGGGAACCCATTACTAAACGTGTCCAATAGATAAGTTCAGCCCAGATTGACTGGGTTACCGATGCCTCGATAACCCGATAGGTAGAGACAATATGCACCCGCCCGGCATCCCCGCCGACGAGTGGGGTTTGTGAGGCCCAATAGATCTATCCATATTTCCCTCGTTGTGCTTCCCGCACATTCATGGTTTCCCCCTGAGACTTTCCGAAAAAGCCGTATAGTAATTGTAAAGTAACCATAGTATAACATGACCTTTCGTAAGTAAGAATGTAACATGTTTCTTCCCCGAAAGTAAAACCAGTAAAAGTAGGGTCGTGACACTCACGCACCCATTTCATTTTTCAAAAACTTGTTCGTTTGGAATTCCTCAGGTTTTCATAAAAGAAGCATGTCTTCCACCCCGAAAACATTTATAAAACAGTAAAAGTGGGGTCATGAACTCACCTTAATTTCCATGCTAAGCTAGCAACCAAGCCTGAAGCTTTGACCGACCTCCTCGTGTCCTATAACCAACAAAGGACACCTTAAAGTCTAATACATATAAACCTAGCCTATTATCCGGCTATCTAGACTCGCGTATAACATCTCGAGTCCTAATATGCTTTAACTCGACGAACCGACCGTGACTTAAATATGTTTTATGCGACTTAATACTCAAGTTAATCACTTGTTACTATTCGTGTATAAACCACGTTGGACTATTATTATGAAACGTATAACTTATCATGGGTCAAAACTCATCTTATAATTATATTTTAGGAAAATACTATTTAATAAAAATATAAGTATAGTTATTTAAAACCGATCCATAACAAGTGTATAATTCGCAAGTCTTTAAAGTTCCAAAATATTATCTTTTGTATATTTCTTTCTCCAATACGTCGAGCGTTTTTGTAATTCAAAAATATTAAAATAGAAATGCTTTAGTTACTAAAATCCTTAAAGATTGACACAATTGACGCTCAGTTATAATATGTATTTGTTTTGGAATTAGCGTTCGACTTTTTTCTTTAAATGTTGCAAGAAATCATTTGTCGAAAACCCTTTGCGATATTGTAGAAAACTACATTTCTCAAAATACTTGAAGATTGTTATAACGAAATATATAATAAATATCATCCCGTTTATACTTATAATTTTGTGGAAATTTCGGCAGAGTTTCCTCTGTTTTTATATAAACCAGGCAACACAAGTCGCCTACAATTTTCCCAAAAACCAATATCCATTACAAGACTTCAAATCCGTTTATTTGCCATATCAATTTACAAGTCTTTATACGTTTCGACGACTATTATAAATAAATTACTTATCTATATAAAAACGCAACAATATATATAATAGTCCAACCAATTTAGTCCAATATCGATATAATAAGTCACGCATTTTAGCCACTATTATCAACCGTACGATTTAATATATAGTTACCGTTTATTATTATTATTCGGTTCGTTCGCGAGTAAAAACTATTTCATCAATAACAACATATTTATAAATATATAATATCTATAAATAAAGTAATAATAACACGAATATAAGTTATACAAATCACACGTGCGTAACCCGAAGCCACCTCGAGCCACGTACAGACCGGAACGCTGACCCATTGACCAATAGTTGACCAGCTTTGACTATCCAGATCTGACCCGAACGAGACCCGAACCGAACCCGATCTCGTACCGAATCTGACCCAAAGACCAAACCCACTCAACTTTGACCCGAACACGAACAGATCCGAACCAGACCCGAGTTGAACCGAGACACGAACCAGACCAGCGACCAAAACCCGAACCAGATCTGAAATGAGACCCGGACCACCAACACGAACCCATCTTGACCCGAGCACCAAATCGGACACGAACTTGACTTGACCCAAGCGACACGAACCACGAGCAACCCACCTGACTCGGGCCGGACCCTACCTGAACCCACCACCGGACCACCACCGGACCACCACGAACCCCACCTCGTGACACCACCACCGCCGCCGTCACCTTACCAGCAACAACCATAACCATAACCACCATCGGCCACCCCTTCTTAAACTGAACCGAGCCACCACGAACCCGAGACCCAAACCCGATCGGAACCCTAACCAAACCACCTCAGCCCCTGCTCATGCCCTCTTCGAGTTCCAACCACCCGCCTCCGCCTCCTTCTTCCTTGAACCACCACCATCATTGGCCAATCACCACCACTACTCGATCCCACCACCATCGACCTTCAAACCCTCTCCACCGGACCTGTACACCACCGGCCAACTTACCACCTGCAACCACCTTGTGAGCCACAACCACCACAGCCCTAATCGGACCCCCAAAAACAAACGAGAACCCCCCTGAATCACCACCGAGCACCACCTCTGCTAACCACCCCTGCCCTCTTTTTGCCTGGAGAAACGAGCGCCGCCACCACCAGGGACTGTGGTGGTCGGCCGGTGTTGAAACAAGGGAAGAGAGGGAGAGTGAGTGCGAGGGAGATGAGAGGGAGGGTAGAGAGAGAGAGTGACGGGTTTTAGAGAGAGAGAGAGGTCTTGTGGCTGCCAAATGAGGAAGAAGAAGAAGATAGGAGAATGAGATCTTTTATAGTTAGGGTTAGGTTAGGTGAGTTATTACCGCGTATCGAACCCGTTTTAAACGTAAACGTCTCGGTTTCTATTTAGGCTCCATAATTAATTATAAAAAGTAGTCGGTTTTGTTCGAAATGCAAAACCGAGCATAAATATAATTATTTTCGATGTCTGACGCGTGATTTCAGAACACGCGTTAAATAAATCGGTCGCAGTTTCGATTGTAAAAACGGTCAGTAAACTTCCGAAACTTAATAATTAACAATATTTGAAATAATTATTTATTTTTAAATCGTAAAAATCACGTCAGTGTAGATCGGAAGTTGCCGGGTCTCACATTGAGCATGTGCGTTTATGAAAGAATTAGTGTGTTTTGCATATGATACATGTTGGTCCCAAAAGTGATAAAAGAAAAGGGGACATGTATGACTCACCTTTAGGTGCGTTTAGTAAGGCTCCAAAGACGAGTCTTGTGAGATTAGTTCCTTAGCCTTGGTTAACTAGAATTAGAGAATAAAGGGTCTTAGGTTCGAGTTTAAATTATAGATTCACGAGAGTCAAGCAAGCCTTTTAGGAAAACCAAGCACAAATTGCCTTTAGGGCAATCCGGATAGTCATGAGATTTAGTTAGACCAAGCACAAAATCATCATAGATGATTCGGATGGTATAAGGTTAGGAATGTGAATCCATGTGATAGGTTCATGTCATAACCACTTCGCTTATGGAATAAACGTGGGTTTTGGACACGGGATTTCCCCTTTCTACTGTGGATAAATCCGTAGCTCAAGAAGGGTCAAGAGAGTTGGTGAGGTAGGGTGTAACCACAAACCTTCCAAAGATTAATAATAAGCTAGTAAGATAGAAACTTGAAAGTATATGCTTATATTATTATATGGTATAGCTAAGATGTTTAAGTAAAGTTTGGGGACTGATTTGGATGAGTCTTGACTCTCCTTTGTCACCCAATACCATAGCACAAATCCTCCTAACATTAGCTTGTTAGTAGACTTGGTTGGTTCCTTCACAACAAATATTCTTAGGACATAAAAACAATTCTGGAAAATAAACCCATTTGGGACCTCTTTTAGGTGCTCTACCGTTATCACACTTCTGTGGATAAATATGGGGAAGATCCTAGAGGTTTCTCCAAGGAGTTTTAGATAGAAAAGAGAAGGAAAAACTGAAAAGAAAGAATGTTTGAGCTTGGAAAACTTACTGATGTGTTATCAAGAAGTATACTCAAGAAACTTGAAGTTTAGAGAGATTTTTAGGAAGAAAAGAGATGAACAAGAGATTATGAAGTGGGGAGAGGTTGTATTTATAGGTGAGGTGGGTTGGTTGGGTGTTTAATGCATTAATTAGGGTGGTTAGGAGGAGTTTAGGTGGAGGTTAAGTTTGATTAATATGGGGTGTCAACATTATTTGGTATTCTGCTGTTTATTATTTGCGTCCAAAAGAACAAAAAAAATAAAGAAACAATGGCATCATGATCATATTATGTTGTTGTTATTAATTTTTGACAAAAGTCAACAGCAACTTACTTCCACGTTTTCTCTTTTTTTATCTAAAGTATTATTATAATATATATATATATATATATATATATATATATATATATATGTTTTATTTAAAAAAAGTAAATATATATTAAGATCTTATCTAAATGAGTTTTTTATTATAGCGTCTAAATTGATTAGGATAAATTATAATGACGACTCGTCACGAATTGGTAGGAGTAACATAAAAGATGCGAATAAAGGCGAACTTCGAATTTGTTAAGTATAGAATTTAGAATACAAGAAAAGTAGAAATCACGCGATGTTACAATTATTGTTATACAAGTAGGTGATTTTCAAGTAGATAAAGCGCTTTTGGATTTGGAAGCTAGTGTGAGTATTTTACCAGGGAGTTTATATGATCGGTATGATTTTGGTCCATTACAAAAAACCAACACAACTAGGGGGATTGTAAGGGCTGTGATTGTTAAGGTTGGTGAGTTTTATTACCCATTAGATTTTTTAGTGCTTGATTGTGTTAAAAACACACAACCAATTGGCATTCTAGATAGACAGTTCCTGGCTACTGCTAAAGCCATTATTAATTGTGCTGAGGGGACGGTAAAGATGAGGTTTGGGGATAGGAAGATGAATCTTAAGGTGTTCTCTAATATCGCTAATCATAAAACTGACAAATTTGGATCTCCTGTGAAGGAAAATGGAAAATAAAAGAAAGAATGTTTTGTGATTGACAGCATGAAACTAGTGGGCAAGAATAACACTAATAGAAAACGAAGGAGAAGGAAGAAGAAGGCCAAAAAGCCACCTGAACTAGAAAGTGAGAAGGAGAAGTTGGCATTGTTGGGGCTAATAGGGACAACAGTGGATGAGTTACCAGGGTGTAGGAGGAGCACACACTTGGAGGTATGGGGACACAAACATCCCACTAGACCACCATGAGTAGATGTGTCAGGTATGTTTACTTGTAGAGTTTGTATAGTTGTGTAGAGTATTCCAGGTACGTTTTTTTTGTTTTTTTTAGAGTTTAAGTTTGTTTTTTTTTGGAGTGCTTTGGAATTAAATTTTCGCAATCAGATTTCCTCGCCTGTACTCAAACTCCATTCAGGCAGGGTAAATCTGTACACCATCGGTGTATAAGGCATCCCAAAATTTTATGTTTTTATTTTTCTTTTGAGTCTTAGTTTCAGGTTTGTTTATCGGCCGCGAATGAAATTCTATACGGCTCGATTGGGAGGAACTGCAGAGACTCATACGCGCACTGCCTATATCCAAGGGAGTCTGTTCCCAATCAAATAACTGAATTTTATGTGAAACCTATAACCTGAAACTTAGAGGGAGTTGCTTCTTTATTATAATTGTCTTTATTCGAATCATTTAATCAACTTTTTCAAGCACAACAACATTTTACTTCATAAAATATTGTTTTTAATCAATTAGTTTAATTGATAAAATTGCTATTAACACTTTCCGCATACTCCTCGTGGTTCGACAACCCTACTCCCTATACTGCAGTCCTTGTAGCTAAGGAGTTGTTTTTAAAATAGTTTTTGATTAGCACTCGACACGCGATCACTTCTTATTACCCAATCTTACTCGTAGGTGGGTGTTAGGATCCAAACTATCTACCATTGTCAAAGTGGTACCATGGGTTCATTATATGAATGATCGGTTATCAATTATCTATTATCAAGATATGTGTTATCAGGTTATCAATGATTAAGTTATTATATCTGTCAGTCAAAATTTAGGCATGTCTCACTAGTATGAAAATACTAACATACTTTAAGCATGTAGTCAGGTATCTATTCAACATTACTAGAGAGAGCTAACGACTAGATAGAGAAAGCTAACGACTAGAAGACCCTGGATAAGAAGAAGAGGATATTTTGGTTACATTTTCTATTTCATTCGTGTTGAAATTCAGTTTAAATGTAAACATTATTAATCAATCTATTAATATTACTCCGTTGTGTCATTCTGACAAAACCCCGGGCCAACGTGCTGATTAGACCCCGTGTCGTTACAAACGGGTTGCATGATAGCTCTAAACTTCTTTATTTATCATGTGTAAGATGTTCCAAGTATACAAGTGTCATACATACGCCTGGAAGGTCCTAGGCGTAGGAGTCCTACGTTGTAAGAATTTAGACGTAGGACAGGGTCCTATAAATAGGACATTTGGTGTTTTCAATTGTAACCTTTGATCATTTTAATATTACACGACGATGTGTTGCCTAATTGTTTTGCAATTTGTGTATTTGCTTTATTTATCATTTATAACACTTATCCATCACATCTAATAACTAACCGATCCATTGATTCCGCCTTCGGATCGGATACGCGTGTGGTATCAAATATCTTGTGAATTTGAGATCCGAAACTGAACCTACACAAAAGGTAAAGTATTTTCTTTTACTCTTTTACTAAATTGAATCTTTAATGTTTAGGATGAGGGGGACACTAGGGTGAAGCCTGAACTTGAAGAAGTGGTAGAAGGTCAAGGGGCAGCTAAGGTTTGTAGTGAAGGTGAAAGAGAGCAAAGTTGTCAAGAAATAAATATAGAAAATTAAAAAGATGAAAGTGAAGGAAGAGATTCAGAAATGATCAAATTGGTCAAAGAGTCGTAACAAGTAGGAGGCGAGAACTGGTGGAAAGTGAATTAGAAGATAAGATGAGAATTGTTATAATGGATAATGTAGATGGAGAAATTGATCAGCCTAGAAGTCCAGGGTAAGGGGTAGCAACCGGTAAATTTTTCTTTCTTTTCGTCTCTTTCCTTTTTGGCTTCGGGCAATTTTCGGGACGAAAATTCTTTTAACAGGGTGACGATATAACCCCCGGCATATTCAACTTAACATATTATAAACTTATAAGTCTACCTTAGCGAGAAACATTTTATTAACGCACTTTACTAGGTCAGTTAAGTCAGGTTACCATACGTATTGTCGGATCATTGGTGTTATTTTATGTACACACGAGCCTTGAGTCCCGTTGTTGGTGAATTACATGAATTAGATTAAGTGTTATGCATAGGTTGATTCATACATGGTGTATATTATGTAAATACGTGTTTTAACGATGTTTATGAGATTAAACATGATTCTATATGATTAACATATGTTAGGATTGCAAGTGCATGTGTTAGGATGCGTTAAAATGACAAAACTGGAAAATCTGGAAAAGACCAAGTCTGGTTCGACCTTAAGGGGGTCGAACCAAATCATGAGTTTGTTAAAAATCTCATTCGACCTCACTATAGCCTCATTCGACCCTTGCATAGGGTCGAACCAGGAAACACTATAAATACGATACTTTGTCATTTTTCATCATTTCACAAACCCTAAACGCCTCTAAACACTCTCTTTCAACTTTAATCACTAGGGAAAGAGTTTTTTATCTCGTTTTTCATAATCTAACCTACAAACATCTCCTATATCATAAACAAGAGAAGATCTAAGGTGTGTTCTTGATCTAAAATCCATTTTAAGCATTTTTATTCGTTTTTATTAAACCCCCAAAGGTCCAGATCTGTTCTAAGATGGTTTTCATGGTTAAAAACCTTTCTAACACCTTTCTAAACAAAACCCTATCATAAAACATGAGTTTCACACAATTTAACATATGTTAATGAGGTTTTAGGTTGTGTTATGTGTTGTTTGATGATTGTATGATGATCGGATGTTATAGAACTATTCTAGGACTGTTATTGATGATGAGTTTTGATTATCTTAGGTTATTGAATGTTGGATGTTGATGTTTTCCTCATTTTGGGGATTTTGTTAGATCTAGGGTTTCGATTCTTGTTGTTATTATTGATGAAATGATTGGGGGTTTTCATACACTTATTAATCTGAGCAATATGGGGATGATTATTGAATGATTTCATAAAGTTTCCAAATCGGGTAAAGTTTTCATGCATGATGTGACATTTCCATAATTTTGCCATTTTGGGTAAACATTAAAACGGACTGATTTTGGAGTAAAATTGGTAGGGTTTCGTGAGGATATGTTGTTCATACTTGACTGCTGTGTTTCATGATGTTTCGTGATGTTTTCGGACTGTTTTGATGCGATTTGATGCGTTTTAGAACAACTTCAGCAGGCTAGGTCGAACCAGAGCCTCATTCGTCCTGTTGTGTGGTCGAATGAGAGCTCTGGGGGTCGAACCAGTTGCTAACCAGGTCGAACCAAGCTTGTTTTGATCGAACGGACTTGATTTAGGTCGAATTAACACGTGTTAGGGTCGAATTAACATGTGTTAAGGACGAATGAACATATGATAGGTTGTATGAACTTGGGTAAGGGTCGAAGGAACTTACAGGGGGTCGAACCAGGGATGATTTGGTCGAACCAGACCCATTCCCATGCTGATTCAACCCAACTAGCCCGTATGTGCGATTTTTGATGCAAACTAAGTATTTTATGCTTGAACCGTGGATGTAATCTATGTGTACTTGATTAGTTTATGTAATGGGTCACCAACGGGATGTCTAGTCAGTCTGGTGTGTCAGCTTAATAGTCAAACACGTTTTCAAACATACTTAGTCACGATCTTGATAATCGAGGACTAGATAACCTTAGGGTTATTAGTCAAAACACTTATACAAACTTTCATGATAGATCTCTGGTATTTGGGATTATCTAGACTTGTCTTTTATTCTTAAATTGAAGAACGCAACCTAAGGTGAGTGTCACAGCCCCATTCTTTACTGTTTTCATACTTTTTGGGGAGAAACATGCGGTACGAACTTATATTCTCTTATATCATCATAATACATTATATCACATGGATACTTAGTGTTAGGATCTGAGTTTGATTGTTTTGATATGTTTAGATGAACAATGAAATAAATGAAGTGAAATATAAATGGAAAGTGCAGCGGAATGATAAACTATAAATCAAAACAAGAGAATAAATGTTTTTAATCGAAAGCTTTCATTGATTGAAAGATTACAATATTACAAGTACTCCCCCTCAGCCTGATCACTATATGATTGTTTGTCTAAGAGAATGTTTTGAGTGATGAATAGAACAGTACAATCACTGTTCTATTTATAGACAAATCTAAACCTCTGATGATCTCAGCTGACGTCACCTAAGACAGCGACCTCTAACAGAATAACAACATAAAACATCTGCTAACTATCAACTACTGTTACATTCAAAACACTGCTAAGATAAACTGCTGAAGAGGAAAACTCTGATGGTCTTGTATCATCTATTGGATCCAAAGTGCTATTGGTTCCAACAGACCTTTAGTATTCAGTACTTTGATCAGTAGTCGTTTCTTCATCAGATCTTTAGTCATCAGTTGTTTATCCAGCAGACCTTTGCAGCAGCAGTTGTTTCTAACAGTTGTTTAGTGTAGCAGTCGTTAGGATCAACAGTCTTTTGGGAGAAGTATCTTGTAACTACTGATTATTCAAAGAATCAATTAATAGTATATTTTGGCTTTTTAATCATCTGTTCTTCTCCAGGTCAGCAGACCCAACAATCTCCCCCTAGAACAGATGATGCCAAAACTAGGCTTTATTCTTGATCTTTATTTCTCATCAGACTTTCTCTTATTTGACCTTTGAGTTGTAACTCAAAACTCAATGAGAAGAGGTCTTCAGCATCTCTTTCTAGCTCAAGATTCAGCAGTGTTTGGAGATCTTCTGCACACAGGCCATGAGCATCATCCATGCTAAGTTTCTGAATCTTTCCATCTGATCTGAGCAGAGTCAATTCATGGGTGTCTTTGTTGACCTTCCATTTTAGAATTTTAGAATCAGTGGATTGGCTGAGATGCACCTTTATTTTGGATGAGTTTGGTGAAGGAGGTCTGCCAATAATTTCTCTGAGTCTTTCAGAGGTGGGATTAGAGAAGTAGTGGATTTGGTTAAAGAGGCCCTCCTTTACAAAAGTATCAGCAAACTATTTCTGATCTTCTTCTGACATTTCCTTCTGCTTTTTGAATTGTCTTCTTGCAGCAATGGATAGATCAGAAGTATTCAGTAAGCTGTCTAAAGTAAAAGCCTGTTGAGGTTTCTTCAACACAGGATCATCAGCATAGACAGGTTTTCTAGGCAAGGTAGGGTCTTTCTTCCTGTTTTCTTCTAACTTTTTATAAGTCTCAACCAACCTTAGCTCAGACCATCTTGCAACAGACTTCATCTCTCCATAATCAGCAGCCATAATCTCTTGTCTCATTCTTTTGAACTTTAAGGCTCTGGCTGGATCTCTGCCTTTGCTGAAGTCTGGGGCAGAGACCTTTGATGAAGGATTCTTAGCCATGTCCTCAATTCTTATGAGTTCTTCTCTGAGAGCATGAGTGGTCCAGCCTGCAAACTGTTTTTTGTTTGCTTTATAAGGCTTGGTTGACAAGATTTGTTCAAGAAGTGAATCCCTGACCTCCCTTTCCAAGTCTCTGCTGAGAGGCATGGAAGACATTGAGTTGCTCAGGGTCTTAGCAAAATCTTCAATCCTTCTCAATTTGGTAAGCTCTGCTGAATGGATGCCCTGAGCACTCTGTCATCTTTCCCTTTGCATTTCTCTTTGATGATGGCATCTGCCTGTTCAGCCTTGTATTTTAGATAGGTATCCATGTTTAAGGGAACTAGAAAGTTTGGAAGAGATGGGAAAGATCTTTCAGATGGCTGATCAGTATTGTAGAAGGATCGTAGTTCCCCCTTGAGTAGATCAAGTTCAAGAGGATACTTCTCAGCCAATGGTGTAATGGTTGGTGGTGGTCTATGTGATTTGAATTGTGAGGTGTGTGGTGAGAATGATGAAAGTGGAATGACATTTAAAGGTGTAGATTGTGTGAGTGGAGTATTAGGTGGTTTAGTGTGAATGTTTTCATCTTGTACAACAAAAGTAGATTTTCTCTTTCTGTTGTACAAGATTTTTGGTGATGGTGATGTTGTAGCAGTGGTTGTGTTAACCTCTGTTGGTTCTTTTGTAGAACCAGCAGTTGTTTGGGATTTTGGTTGTGAAGAGGGTGTAGTAGTAGGTTTGGTGGTTGGTTTGGTGGTTATGGTGGTAGGTACAGATGTTGTGGTGGTATCAGATGTTTTTGTTGCAGCAGTGGTTTTGGTGTCAGTGGTTTTGGTAGCAGTGGTTTCAGCAGTCAGTTTAGATGGTGGTTTTCTGGTATGTTTAGCAGAGATTTTCTTTCTTTTAGAATAACCTACATCTTCAACTTCTTGCTGTTGTTCCCTTTTCAGCTGTATCAACCTTGCTGTTTTAACTTCCAGAGTGTCAGCTTTCTTTAGCTTATCTTCAGCAGCCTTTTCAGCTTTTTCATTAGCAGAGGTGTCAACTTCCTTTGCTTTGCTGGTCTTGACAGTTTCAGTAGCTGCAGAGGTTTGAACACTTGGTTGTTGTTGTTGTTGTTGTGGTGTTGTGTGAGTAGACTCTGGTTTGTTAGCAGTCTTTGATTTTCCCTTTTGTGAGGGTGGACAACCAAAGGGATCTAACTTTGGCAATCTATCTCTACCACTCTCCCCCTTTTTGGCATCATCAGCAGTAAATGCATCATCATCATCATCTCTGAGAATTGTGGTAGGAGCAGAGCCAGTAGTCTTCAGCAGGTGGTCCTTGATAACTTTGATGTCTGCTTTGGTGTCATTGAACCTGGCATCCACCATGTTTCTGATCATTTGCATGTAGGTCTCTTGAGTCTGATCTGCAAGTTTTCTGTGAGCTATGATGATGGGGGAAACAGATTTCCATAACTCACTAGCAATATCAGCTGTGGATGGTTGACTCTTGGTGAGAGTAGCCAAGGATTCCAAAATTGTCTTGACATCAGATTTGATATCAGCAACAGAGGTTTCAATGGACTGGACTCTATCCGTCAATTCTTGGTATTTTAATCCATCACCTAAATTATTAGGATCATCTGAATTCCTACCAGTGGTAGTTTTAACTGGTTCAGTCCTAGGAGGTGAGTCTAAGGAATGAGAACCAGATGCCCCTTGGTCTTGGTTCTGGGGACTTCCAACTGATTTTGGGGACACAATGGTGGCCTCATCAGTTGTTGCCTTCAAGGAAGTCTTAGTCATGTAACCACTGTCCTGTTGTGAGACAATGGTCTCTACATCAGTAGTGGCTGCTTCTCTTGAAAACTCACCTAGAGTTACATTGAACTCTGGGAGTATAACCTCCTCTTCTGTTTGTTGGTTAGCTGATTGATTTTCCTCAGTCACTTGTGGAGGTATACTCTCATTAATGGGTGAAGGAGAGGAACTGGGATTAACCTGAGTTTTATCAATAGCCTCAAACAGAGGTTGCATAGTTTGAGGGACATGTGGTGGTGAAGGTGGAGGAGTGAGAAGAGAATTAGCCCTGGGAGAGAGGCTTGTGAACATATGGTCAAGTGACTCAAATGTTTCATGATGTGGTTCCTTTTGGCTTACAACATGATCCTTTTGTGAGGATGCATGAGGAGTTTGTTTAGGTTGAGATGTATCCAACTGTTGTGAGGAAGTAACAACTGTCACACCCCAACCGATGGCGGAATACATAGGGGCGAGACTTAGTGGTAGATTGTTCAAAGACATCATGACACTAGATTTTGTGACAATATAGTTTAAAGATAGAATTTCATTTATTGTCTAAAAATAGAAATACAAGTAGTTCAAATAACGAAAAATACAACAACAAAAATATGATAACTTGAACTAGAGTGAGTTTCTATGTCCAATCCTAAGTAGTTTTCTTGAATGTCCTGCAATAAATATTTCCTGCAACATGTATAAAATATCCGTCAACACATAAAGCATTGGTGAGCATACTAGTTTTGACATACATACATAGTATAATAGAGTTTTGCTTATAGGCATATGCAAGAGAACCATACAAACGGCGACTAGCCACGAAGAATTTTGCTTAACATGACACATGTAGGGGGCGGATAGCCAATCCTATAGCGCTATACATGCAAGGTGGGTTGTCAACTATATGAACATTTGTATGTTAGAGTAAATAATTCTACATAGCATAGCGTACGAGCATATAATAGACTTTAGATTGCGCATGATAAAATTTAGAATATGATAGACTTTAGACTAAGCATAATAGATTGTAGAGTTCAAAATCGTTTGAGTTTTGATAGTGATACATGTTGAGCCCCAAACAATAAAGGATAAAAGGGGGACAAGTATGAACTCACCTTTAGGTGCGTCTTGATATAGTTCCAAAGATAAGTCTTGGTAGTTTAAGTTTTAGCTCCGATTAACTAGAATTAAGAATAAGGGTCTTAGGTTTGAGTTTAGATTATAGATTCACGAGAGTTATGCAAGCCTTTTAGGCAAACCAAAACACAAATCGCCTTTAAGGCAATCCGGATGGTCATGAGAATAAGTTAGACCAAGCACAAAATCATCATAGATGATTCGGATGGTATAAGGATAGGAATGTGAATCCATTTGATAGGTTCATGTCATAACCACTTCGCTTATGGAATAAACGTGGGTTTTGGACACGGGATTTCCCCTTTCTAGTTTGGATAAATCCGTAGCACAAGAAGGGTCAAGAGAAATGGTAAGGTAGGGTGTAACCACAAACCTTACAAGTTAATAGATTAATAGAGTTTTGAAAGTATCTATTTTAGTATTTTCATAATATAACTAAAAGATTAAAGTAGAATATGGTGACTTTGTTTGGATGAGCCTTGGCTTTCCTTTGTCAACCATTAACCATAGCACAAGTCCATCCAACATTAAGTTGTTGGTGAACTTGGTTGGTATCACTACAACTAACCTTCTAGTGCATAAAAATAATAGAATATGAACCACGTTTGAGGCCTCATTTTGGTGTTCTACTCATATTTATTTGCCATAGCAAACAAGAGCAAGGTCCTAGAGGTTTCCCCAAGGGGTTAGGAGAAGAGGAGAGGTGGAGAAAGTGAAAGAAAAGTGAAGATTAAGGTTTTTCATCTTACAAATTTTGTGCAGAATTTTTTTGGTTGAAAAACTTGAAGATTAGAGAGATATGAGAGTGATTTGGGATGAGCAAAGAGTTAAAGGATGAGGAGGAGGTGTATTTATAGTTGAGGTGGGTTGGTTGGGTGTTCAATGTATTAATTAGAGTGGTCAGGAGGTGTTTAGGTAGGGGTTGAGTTTGATTAATATAGAATAGCCCTAATTATTTATTTAAGCTGTTACCTTCGTCGAGCTTTAAAAAAAAAGAAACGAAATGTTGTTTGTTGGTGTTGTACGAGTCCAAAGAAAGAAAAACAAAAGAAACGAAAATAAGTCTTCAAAATGTTGATTTTTGTATGTTGCAAAAGTCAAACTACGTCACGTTTTTTTTTCTTTTTTTTAATCTTAAATTATTATTTTCAAAGGTATATATGTTTTAAAAATAAAACTAAATATATATTAAGATTTTAACTAAAAGAGTATCTTGTTATAACGCCTAAATTGAATATGATAAATTATAATGACGATTCCTCATGAATTGGTGGGAGTAACATACAAGAAGCGAATAAAGGCGAACTAGGAATTTGTTAAACATAGAAATTAAAATATATAAAAAGTAACAAAATCACGCGATGTTACAGTCTCCCCTACTTTAAGAAATTTCGTCTCGAAATTTAATTAAAAGTCAACGTTTTGAAAAATAGGTATATGGTTTGATATGAGAACAAAGCTTGTTAGTTTATTATGTTTAAAGCGAATACGGTATCTAGTCATTGTGCGATAATATGCTCGTAAGATAAATACTTTTAAAATTTTAACCCAAGGTCGTACATAGAAATTTGAAAGTTTAGCCGACTAAAGAATTTTTGTAGGGTGGTGGATGGTAGATAAAATTCGCAAGTTTAACCAACTAAAGCCTTTTTGGTGATTAGTGAAAGAAAAGGGTACGTATAGGTAGGTTTGAGTATAGGGTTAATGTAACAAATTTCGGGTAGATAAGTAAATATATGGTATAACCTATATGAAGTAGCAAAATTTTGGAAGATAAGTAAATATACTGTATAAAAAAGTCATTGGGTGATTGGGTGGAATAGTAAATATATGAGCATAATGAGTGACTAGATGCGGGATTGAGCAGTATTTAGAGATAGAGATTTGGTTTGCACAAGGTCAAAAATTTTACTAAAATTTTTTTTAGAAGGCGACTAAAGTAAAAGAGAAATTGGACTATTTGAAAACAGCTTTTTGGTGATATAAATAGTATTTATTTAGTTTTGAAATCCAGTATATAATTAGTCAAGAAAAATTTATAAAAGTGAGAGAAAAATCTTGTTTTAGTTGTATAAGAGCTTTTAGAGTATCAGGCCAAAGTTTACAGGCCTTAGAAAACGACTTTTGAAAACGAAGGATTGATGATTAAGCAAGGAACGCATGAGGAAAGAGTGGAGTTTGATGTAGATTGCAAGCATAGATTAGTCATAGCATGGATGATGTTACATAGTAAAGAGTGTGGTTCAAACAAAGTTATGGTATGCCTAAGGGATAAGTGATACAAACATATTTAGACTAGTGAACTACGATTTAAGTGGTATTACCGAAAACAAATAATGTACGTGTTGATTAAAATTTTAATTCGAAACCCAACTTCTCATGGCGCGAATAACTCTACTTTTGGTAGCATGACAGGACATTTACGTTGTAGGGCGTACCATGTCGTTATCATACTCCATCCGCGTTGTTATTCGAGTCATGTTAGATTACACACACTAGGGCTCGTTATGTTTTCCATGCGGCCAATTATCGTAATTACGTGTGCACCCGTAATTAGTGTAGTTGTCGTATGGTCCAAATAATTTTGCCGTCGTCATGTGTGGGTCGCTAGTGAACACAAATACTTACACACCAAGAGAAAGAAATGAAACTAAGACATTTAAACAGTTTTAATGTTGTAAACATGGCAAGTAGCGTAATATGTAACACATAAAATGGAAAGGCATTTAAGCACGTTTTCGATGTTGTGGTGCGTACGAGTTTTTGGCATAGGTATATGGTATCGTGGCGTAATGGTGTAGGTTTGTGTATGGGTGGTTACGTTAAAATGTATAAAACAAAAGAAAACAAAAGGGTGGCCAATTAGGTTCCTATTGAAATGGGAAAACGTTTTGACTTTGGACAACTTAGAATTTGAGTTTATTAAAAATCAAGTTTATGACTCCACGAGAGATTTTATATATATATATATTTGCTTTTCTAGACCAAGGGTCAAGTTTGGTGGTAAAAGAATTTAGTCTGTTGTATGTTAAAGAAAGGCGAATTTGATTGTAGTGGAGAAAATTTAGTGTAAAAGTCTTATCTAAGATGGTTGTTTGATTTATGAAAAATTCATTTTATTAACGGGGAAAATAGTTTATTGATAATCCTAGTTTGGTGTTGATGAATATTTCGACTCATGATAGAATTTCAAAAGGTTTTGAGGCTAAGATTATTTGATTTAGCGTATTTGCTCGCAAGTCCTGTTTACAAAAGAAAATTTATTTTAAAACTTTTACCATTTAGAATCTTGTTTGTCATACAGACTCGACGCACAAATTTGTTAGCGGTTTGAAAGTAAGGATTTTATAGAAGAATAGGCATCCTCTTAGAAATAGTAGGAAGAAATTTGTTCACAAATTTTGAAAAGGGTTGTGCGCGAGGAGAAAAGGGTTCTGCGATGTTTGGATTTTGCCGATAAATTATGATCGCAAACTAGGATAACGATGGTACTTCATAAACAGAAATTTCACATCTGAACAATTTCTTGAAAACATTACATAAGGAAATTCTCATTTTTTTTTAAAGAAAAGAAAAATCAATCTTCTTTAGTATGGTGAGTGTGTCTTCCAGCATCGTAGATTACCATGGCAAGTCTTGGGCATTGGTTGCGTTCATGGGTTGGGTCGTTGCACTCAGAGCATATCCCTCCATTGGCTTTAGGGAACGAGGTAGTACTAGTAGGTTGTTTGGGTCGTGGTTTAATGGTGTGGCGACATATTTTGGCTAAATGACCATATGCACCACATTTAGCGCATATGCGGCATGGTCAATTTGTAACATGCGGCCCATCTCACCACTAATATTGTCCGCTTTGCCCCCGATGGGTTGCCCATCTAGAAACTCACGGCTTTGTTTTTTGTTGCCCCGATGGAGACTTCCCAGGAGGTCACCCATCCTGGTACTGCTCCTATCTGAGCACGCTTAACTGTGGAGTTCTCCTCTCATCCACTAACATTAAGCCCAAAACGCATTGGTGATTTAAGAGGCTTTGGATTGCTTATGAACCAAGGATCTCTCCTGGTCACGGCCGATGTGGGATTTGCCTAGGGTGTCATACAAAGGTCCATGTTAATCTTCTCAGAAATCGGTACTGTTACAATCACCCCCCCTTAGGGACTCATCGTCCTTGATGAGGTTTGCCCCACCATCCTGAACGGCACAGGAGTGACTCTGATACCATTTGTAACATTCGGCCCCTCTTACCACCAATATTGTCCGCTTTGCCCCCGATGGGTTGCCCATCCAGAAACTCACGGCTTTGTTTTTTGTTGCCCCGATGGAGACTTCCCAGGAGGTCACCCATCCTGGTACTGCTCCTATCTGAGCACGCTTAACTGTGGAGTTCTCCTCTCATCCACTAACATTAAGCCCAAAACGCGTTGGTGATTTAAGAGGCTTTGGATTGCTTATGAACCAAGGATCTCTCCTGGCCACGGCCGATGTAGGATTTGCCTAGGGTGTCATACAAAGGATGGTGAAATTTACAACTGTTGCATAGCGGGTAGGTTCCACGATACTGCTTTTTGTTGGGATTCGGTGTCTTTGGAGTTGTCGAAGTGTGGTTTCGTTTGAGGTTTTTGCGTTTTCGGTTATCCTTTTTCGTTTGTTTGGTAGGGGTATGGGTAGAGGGTTTAGTATCTACATAGTTTGTGTTGTCCTGGATGGTATCACTGGAGTTTGGAATTGGGTTTGTTGGTGACTCCAGGTTAGGGAGAATCTTGATCAATTCTTGGGCGATAAGACTCGCCAGTTGGTTGAGATCGATGCTGTTGAGACTGGAAGACATCTACGAGAATCATACATAGGAAAATTTGCATAAGCGTTTTTTTTTTTAAACAAGGTGACTTTTGAATTTAGGAAATAAGTTTCTAGAATTTTGATTAACAATGAAAAGCTCGCGGGTAAGATTAGAGGGGTGAAATTGATACAAATTTAGACAAACAAATTACATAAGCTCAAGTTGTTCATAGATTTAGTCTGCAAGTTCAAGTTACACGTATAGGATGCAAGTTTCACATTGTTCAAATAGCGTAACACGTAAGTATAAGCAAGTATAGTGCATTTAGACAATATAAAGGAGCTTGATTAATGTTGGTTTGTGATTATTAGTATTGTTTGGAGATTGCTAGAGTACTTGAGATGCGAGTCTTGAGAGTCTTAGCGAGTAGAAAAAAAAAGTAAATCGAATATATGTAGTGAAAACATAGCATGAAAACAACATTGAAAATAATATTAACATAAAAATGAGAGACTTGTTTTAAGCAAGCAATTGGAGTGTTCCGGAACGGAACTAAGACTAACCAAAGTGGTTCGAATTTACCTTTGAGTTTGAAAACATGCTTTGGCCTAATAGGTGGAAATACTCTCCCCGAACCTGCGGTTAACGATATTCACCCTTCCAGTTACTACATGTTTCTTGTCATTAGTAAATTTGAGACTTTAGCGAGATTAAAAAAAAATCAAGGATTGAAACTAGTCGCTAAGTTGTGGATTTCACTCCTATCTTAGCGAGGTCGTTTCTTTGAGTGTGGTTTGTACCCTTTGCCCCACGTGGTAAGAAAATTAATTCTAACCTTCAATTGGTAAGTGTCCACTAGAACGAGAATTGTGAAATTTCCACCAAGGTGAGGATATCACTCCTATCTTGGTGTAGTTTCAAAAACACAGAATTTACGCGGATTGAAAGTTATCACCAAAGTGAGGGTTTCACGCCTATTTTGGTGATTTCCTTTCGTTTGCATTATACGAGCGTCTTCGAGTGTAGAGTAGTCCTCAAATAGGAAGGTAAATTTTTAAGACCAAAAGAATGGAGTAAAAGCAAGATAGGGAGAACAAGTATATTAAGCATGATAAAAGGAATGGTCAAAAAGGTTCCTAACTATAGTCTAGGTTAAACATGGCAATTTTTCCTAATTCCCTATAATCATGGCTCTGATACCAATCTGTCACACCCCAACCGATGGCGGAATACATCGGGGCGAGACTTAGTGGTAGATTGTTCAAAGACTTCATAACACTAGATTTTGTGACAATATAGTTTAAAGATAGAATTTCATTTATTGTCTAAAAATAGAAATACAAGTAGTTCAAATAACGAAAAATACAACAACAAGAATATGATAACTTGAACTAGAGTGAGTTTCTATGTCCAATCCTAAGTACTTTTCTTGAATGTCCTGCAATAAATATTTCCTGCAACATGTATAAAATATCTGTCAACACATAAAGCATTGGTGAGCATACTAGTTTTGACATACATACATAGTATAATAGAGTTTTGCTTATAGGCATATGCAAGAGAACCATACAAACGGCGACTAGCCACGAAGAATTTTGCTTAACATGACCCATGTAGGAGGCGGATAGCCAATCCTATAGCGCTTTACATGCAAGATCGGTTTTCAACTATATGAACATTTGTATGTTAGAGTAAATAATTCTACATAGCATAGCGTACGAGCATATAATAGACTTTAGATTGCGCATGATAGAATTTAGAATATGATAGACTTTAGACTAAGCATAATAGATTGTAGAGTTCAAAATCGTTTGAGTTTTGATAGTGATACATGTTGAGCCCCAAAGAATAAAGGATAAAAGGGGGACAAGTATGAACTCACCTTTAGGTGCGTCTTGATATAGTTCCAAAGATAAGTCTTGGTAGTTTAAGTTTTAGCTCCGATTAACTAGAATTAAGAATAAGGGTCTTAGGTTCGAGTTTAGATTATAGATTCACGAGAGTCATGCAAGCCTTAGGAAAACCAAAACACAAATCGCCTTTAAGGCAATCCGGATGGTCATGAGAATAAGTTAGACCAAGCACAAAATCATCATAGATGATTCGGATGGTATAAGGTTAGGAATGTGAATCCATTTGATAGGTTCATGTCATAACCCCTTCGCTTATGGAATAAATGTGGGTTTTGAACACGGGATTTCCCTTTTCTAGTGTGGATAAATCCGTAGCACAAGAAGGGTCAAGAGAATTGGTAAGGTAGGGTGTAACCACAAACCTTCCAAGTTAATAGATTAATAGAGTTTTGAAAGTATCTATTTTAGTATTTTCATAATATAACTAAAAGATTAAAGTAGATTATGGTGACTTTGTTTGGATGAGCCTTGGCTTTCCTTTGTCAACCATTAACCATAGCACAAGTCCATCCAACATTAAGTTGTTGGTGAACTTGGTTGGTATCACTACAACTAACCTTCTAGTGCATAAAAACAATAGAAGATGAACCACGTTTGAGGCCTCATTTTGGTGTCCTACTCATATTTATTTGCCATAGAAAACAAGAGCAAGGTCCTAGAGGTTTCCCCAAGGGGTTAGGAGAAGAGGAGAGGTGGAGAAAGTGAAAGAAAAGTGAAGATTAAGGTTTTTCATCTTACAAATTTTGTGCAGAATTTTTTTGGTTGAAAAACTTGAAGATTAGAAAGATTTGAGAGTGATTTGGGATGAGCAAAGAGTTAAAGGATGAGGAGGAGGTGTATTTATAGTTGAGGTGGGTTGGTTGGGTGTTTAATGCATTAATTAGAGTGGTTAGGAGGTGTTTTGGTAGGGGTTGAGTTTGATTAATATAGAATAGCCCTAATTATTTATTTAAGCTACTGCCTTCCTCGACCTTTAAAAAAAAGAAACGAAATGTTGTTTGTTGGTGTTGTACGAGTCCAAAGAAAGAAAAACAAAAGAAACGAAAATAAGTCTTCAAAATGTTGATTTTTGTATGTTGCAAAAGTCAAACTAAGTCAAGTTTTTTTTTCTTTTTTTTAATCTTAAATTATTATTTTCAAAGGTATATATGTTTTAAAAATAAAACTAAATATATATTAAGATCTTAAGTAAGTGAGTATCTTGTTATAACGCCTAAATTGAATATGATAAATTATAATGACGACTCGTCATGAATTGGTGGGAGTATCATACAAGAAGCGAATAAAGGCGAACTAGGAATTTGTTAAACATAGAAATTAAAATATATAAAAAGTAACAAAATCACGCGATGTTACAACAACAGTGGTTTCTGGTTGCTTTTGTGTTGCAACAGGGTTTTCTTCTGGTATCTCATCTTCCAGAAGTCCCTTTTTAGGTGTGGAGGTGGTTTTTGTGGATGAACGTTTTCTTTTGGAGGTGGCTGGTGTGGGTTTCACAGCACTGGATGTAGTGCCATGATCACCAGGAGCAGTGGGCCGGCTCAACAACAGAGGTTTGAACAACAGTTGTTGTCTTGGACCTCTTTGTTTGTGTTTTAGAAACTTTAGACACTTTTGACACCTTTTCTTGGGTAGTAGAACCCAGATTTCTTGTGAAAGTTTCATCAGTTAAACTTTTCATTTGAAAAGACCCACCCTTTTTGAATTCTTTTTCTGGTAACACCTTTTGAAGGATTACACTTAAAATTCGTGGGTAAAGCAGAAAAGCATTATTTGATCCACACTTCATGGCTTTCACATTTGAAACTAAGTCCATAAACAGGCCTTAGGATAGATTGAAGTCAGAGTTTGACAACATAGCATAACCCAAGTACTGAATCCTTAATGGGATTTCATTGAAGGATGTGGTCTTAGCTGAGACACAGAGAAGGAGAGTATGAAAGAATCATGACTGGTGGGAAAAACATTTTGAAAAGAGTTGACCCAGTCATTTGAGCATCATACCCTCTTTCCTGAAACTCTGTGTGAAGCTCTGTTTTAGGAAAAGAGTCCTTACCTGACAGATCATTTAGGGAGAAGGTTGTGGATATTAATTCAGGTGTAATGGAGATGCTTGTGTCTCCAATTTTTGAAATAATGGATGTAGGCTTTTTGTCTTAAAGCAAAACCTCAGCTTTTAACAAAATTCTTGGAGGGTTTCAAGATGAATGGGAGCATCAGCGGTGAGGATTGTTAGGTATTTGGAATTTGAAATGATATCGATGGTGGAATGAAATGGAACGTTGTCGTCTGTTTTTACCAGATATGGAAGATAATTATGTGTGGCTTTGGTTTAAAGATCCATTGTAATGGATTTCGAGTGTGAGAGTAAGTGAAATTTGAGTAAGGGTTTGAGGAGGAAGAAGGCGGTTTGAGTATTTTGAATACAATGAGACAGTAAAACAGCTTTTGTGCTAAAACAGGGTTTTATAGCCTCTGGTGAAACCGCTGATGTGGCCAAACTCTGCTTTTGAGAGCAGACGTGGCAAACATCTGATGGTTAAACATCTGGTGGTATACAACAGTTGCAAAAAGTCTGTTGCCAACAGCTGTTGTTTAACCAAAGCACTGATGCTAACAGCACTTAAGTGGTGTGTGTGTTTATATATATATATATATATATGTATATATACTAGTAAGAAACCCGCGCGATGCAGCGGCAACAAAAATTTACAACGCAATATTTTTTTTGCTATTTTATGATTTATTTCGTGATATACTGTAAAATAATTATGTTAGTTTTCTTAATCACGGCATTGGTATACTCTATACGTCATGAGCCTTACAGATATCATTATATAATAACTAATTCCATATCGTGTGACTCATGAAAAAAGTATCAATCAGTTGTTGATACGCTTCCATGTATATTTGACCAATATTATTATGTAAGTTAGAAAAATAAATATTTAATCATAAGTCTTTAGCTATCATAGAGAAGTGGAGAACCATAAGCTAGAAAGACCATATATTTATAAACGGCATGCATTAGCCGACTCTACCATCTCAGTGTTATCATAAATGCACCTGTTGACCCAAAAGTTAGTGTGTTTAAGAGTTTAATTGGTGGCGTTTTGTAATGTGTTAGGATGAAATGGCCCTTTAAATGAATTTGGGTTGATAAAATAGTTGCTACTTAGAGCTGTATGGTATAAAAGGTTTTAAATAATTATAGATGCAACTAAAATGATACAATAAGGTTAATAAGAACTTGATCAACTACAAATGAAAACATATGTAAAACATATTAACAAGTGAGTTAAAACACTTAAGTAAAACTATGAAAGTGTTGTTGCGTAGGCATTAAACGTATGGGTGGAAGCTTTTTTTGGCCCAATAGACCAATCTAAACATGATAATTTATATAGTTGGTGTTCAAATAACTTGGTACTTATTACACAATATCGTAAGTGATAGGAAGAAGGAAAGGTGCGACTTTACAGGAGAGATGAATCCTTTGTTTTGAGCCGTGGATAAAGCAATTACCCTTTTTCTTGTTTGATCATTTTTCATCAAAGCCGCCTGCCATCTGCAGTGATGGACAAAAAAACTCAACTACATTTTAGAGGGGGCAGTCTGACACATCTATAGAGGCCAGAGGGTGGTGAGCAGACCATTTTTCTGTTGTTTGACCATTTTCCATCAACCATTTTAAGAAGTCTTACAGTCTGCACAGTTTGCAGAGGTATTGGGTTCCTATGAAAGAAACTAAAAGTAAAAAAAGATACAGATACAAAGCCGAAATTGGGTATGCTGGATACAAGTAAAGCAAAAGCATTGTACATTGTACATATATAAAAGATGTAATCGCATTTTTCACATTAATAATTACTAAAAAAATATGAGTTCTGAACAAAAAGAGGGTCAGCCAAACATCATCCAAATCAAAGGCCATATTGTGAAAAATCCAAGTAACTAAAATGGACATGGAGTTTAATTCGCCCATTATAAGTTTTAGCAATTTTAATTCTATAATTGTAAATGGAGTTCTTTTTTACCTGTGAGCATTTTTGGACGGAATAGCAGTCTGCTATGTGCTTGCTTGCTTCTTTTCGATCAGCCACAAATTAATCATCAGCCAGCTTTTCTGCTTGTCTCTTTATTTCGTCAATCACCGTATCCCCCGTAGTTGTTCTAGTCTCAATACATATCTAAAACGTAGCTTGGTAGCATAATGGGTCATATTTTTAGAAACATATTATTTTACTAAAACCGTAAAGAGAAATCATGACATTTTAGATCATTATACAATTTATTCAGCAAGTTTTTTTTTCATAACATACATACGCAAAACCAAACTAATATCAGGGCGACCTCTATTTAGTAGTGTCGTATTCATGAAATTTTTAAAAACCTTAGCGACTTATTTATACACTAACCGATCAATATACAAGCTTTTTTTTTCCAAAAAAGAGGTGCTAACATATTTCATTTCAAACAGTGGAGCTTTCTATGAAGCACGAACTTTCTGAATCTTTCAACCAAACGAATAATGATCATGAAAACCTTTAACATCCTATTCCATGGCTAAACTGATGTGTATCAAACAATTTCATCAGATACATATGTCATGTAGTCGTGGATAGGTTGACTAAGAGGTCAAAACAAGTAGGTTAAAACAAGTAGGTTAGCTTTTTTAGAAAAAAGTAATGAATTATTGATGAAGTAAATGTGATTACAAAAACATCTTTACAATAACAATCAAACCTCTCATTTAGCAATTTGGGAGCTTGTATGAAATAGAAATATATTTTGGGTAGACTTTAACCCATTTGACCAGTGTTAGATTAAAAATAACCTGAATGGCCATAGCCTTGGATGAATGGGTTAAATTGCAACCTATATTATTCCAGTTTATAGAGATTGAGACTACTAACCGGTGTCACTATATCTCCAGTGAAACGATGCAACACCATCCCTTGACCCTGTCGCCTTACGCTCACGTCTCATCTCTCCTGCAAAGAGAACACAAACCAGAAATATTATTTATTGTTTAGCATACAATCAAAAACTAAGAAAGGTAAAAGGAACTATATATAAACCATCTTTTTTAAATTGATAGCTATTAAGGTGGACCAAACTGGTAGCGTTCTTTAAAGATAAAGCCACATTAGCATCTTAATCAAGTTAAGCATTAATGGACCGATAGAAAAGGTTTAACTTTAGCATTGTGCCTAGTTTGATAGTATTCTTTAAAATAACCAAAGAACGTGTTCTCTTGAATAACAATTTAAACTTTAAAGCACATAAAACTTGGTGGCCGTTCAAAAAAAAAAACAATTTAAACTTTAAAGCACCCACCCACCAACAAAAGGTTCATGGGAAGGCTACAAAAAGCTTATCCATTAAAATGTTGATCTAATTAATATAAAAAAAACTAAAAGTAAACACAAAATAATAAATGTATGTTATTACCATTGGGCCAGTTAGGAAATCATTTGATAACTTATTATCAATGAATCGAGATTATTTTGGCCAGTGACAGACTTCTATAGCTGTCTAAACCAGAAACCTGTAAAAAAATTATGTACATCCAAGGAACAAAGGTCATTTTAGATAAAAAAAAAAGTATGAAGATGCCTCCCCCCTGTTATGTTCTATTTTAATGTCGGCTAGTGGCGGTAACAGTGCCGATTGGTGGATGGGTGCTTTAATGGTGAGTGGCGCAGGACCACTCGAACCCAATTTAATATACGTATGAGTGGCTCACTTTGACTCATTGTAAAATTTAAATTGACCCAAATAAACTTATTTCTTTATGAATGGACCAGGATTGCCACATGTACACTACATTAACCAACCCAATTGCATCCCCATCTCCCTTTGTTAACCACAGTCCACTGGGTCACTATGATATTACACATGCACCATGGAGCCATGGACATAGTTTCCCTGAAACATGAATTGACCCCCCCCCCCCCAAAAAAAAAACATACACGCATGTGGGGGAGGGGCGAAGTATGTTACCCATATCTAATAATTAAATGCTTATATCATACCTAAATAGTCAACTGCTTCTTGATGCAACTTGAGCTCACAACGAAATGCATACGACACTTGAACATCCATGCCTATTTATAACATATTTTTAAATAGCAAACGTTTAAAATTCATTAAATTTACAACAGAAAACTAAACAGTGGACTCACTTAAATTTTGATTAATATTAAAGTAGCCATAAAAATTACATACCCGAAATGATTAAAACCTCAACCTGCACTATGACTAAAATCACTTTTGTCGTCAAATTGCAGCCAATGTATTCAAGTTTATCCAAAACCTGTAGTTTGACTAATAAAAGTTTAACAGTTGATTGTTACAAATTTATCCCTGGTAAATTTGTTGCAACTGGCCTAACTGTAACCCGAGATTTACCAACTACCTTATTTGCGATAGAAGTTTTATTTCAGATAAGAGATATTAAAGATAAGTAATAAACCTGAGCCATATAAAGCCGGTGTGGGGTTGCTATTACGCTGCAATTTGATGCGAGGCAAGCCTGCCATTGCTGTTCTAGTTCCCTGTGACCTTGTTCAAATGAAGAAAGCAGGTGCAGGGCTGCTGCTCAAATAAGGATCCCTAACCCAAATCAGCTTTATATCTGTCTCTCAACTCACAACCATATATATTGTTTGTTTCACAAAAATGGCTATGTTATGTCAAAAATAAGATTATTAGTTCTTAAAGGTCAACGGGTTACCCATATATTATTTTGAACACCCAAGACCTTTTGCTTCTTTTTTTATTCATTAGACAATACACACATATAAACATTCAGACTTCTTGTTCTTCTTTTGCAGCCACAACTTCCATTATATTTTGAAAAGGAGCATAAACACTAACAATTAGCCTAAATTCTCAGCACTTAAAAATAAAAGAAGCACACATGTCTGAATCACCACCACCATGAAATAAAATTAATAATCGCACTTAACGCTTATACACGGACTATAAAACACTGTGGGGCACGTACAAGTAAGAAATTTCAAATCAATCATAAAATTCCCCAAATCTTCGATTGCATTTGCAGTTGTTGTTTTTCAACTACTATTAAAAAAAATCTACACCAATAACATAGAGAAGAATTTTAGGTAAAAACAAACAACTATTAAAAGATCATACGAACCAAAACACATGACAATAGTATATTTAAACATTTAGTATTTGTTGGATAATTAAGATTACAGAAGAGTTGACCAACTTATCACGTAATCAGAGATAACAAGCTCGTTATTGCAGCTTAAACATCAAAATTCAGAGCAACTTATTAAGTTTTCGAATTTACCAACGCTATTATAGAACCTCATAACAGCTCCCCCATTGCAGCAGAAACCTCACTCTAGATCTACATCAAAGTCAACCTTTTAGTCTTGGTTAGGGTTTTGAATAACGAAATAGTGTTTAGAATCATAATAAAGTGTTACTAACCCTTGGAGAAGGCCGAAAGCTTCGCTGATTCGGTGAGATAATCATGGATCTGGTGAAATCATGATGAAATCTGGTTGATGTTCTTGAGTCGCCAAATAGAGAAAGAGGGGGTAGAAGCTTTTGAAAGGTTAGGTCTGTTAATGAAACCCTAATCTGAATCTGAATAATAATGTATCCATCCCGTGCCTTTTTTTTAAGCATGGTAGTCTTGTACATGATGCATCACATCTTGCACTCTTTAGAAGTTTAAGAGTTTTTATGCATTGGAGGCTTGTACCACATGCTTTCAAGGCTTGTAAAGTGACAAATGACCATTTCTGCCCTTCCTATATGCTTATTAATATAGTATAGATATATATATTAATGGTTATATAATCTGATTGTTTGATCTGATCAGAGGTTTGAAGCAGATTTTTCAACCAACAGTGGATAGAATGGAACAGTGGTTGTTTTATCTGATCAGATGTTTGAAACAGATTTTTCAACCAAAAGAGCTATTTTTAAGGAGAAATTTGATTTTCTGAAAACATTTTAATGTTTTATTGAAAACATTTTGTTGTTTTAGTCCATGTTCAGCATACCAATTCTAGAAATCAGGTTTGTGAAGGTAGATGTCTCTAAAGCTTTTGTCAACACATCTGCCAACTGATCCTCTGTTGGAACATGGTGCAGAGAAATCAAACCTTTTTCATAGCTATCTCTGACAAAGTGATGTCTGATGTCTATGTGCTTTGTGGTTGAATGAGAGACTGGATTTTTGATGATATTTTCAGCAGCTTGACTGTCCAACATAAGTGGAGTCCTTAGTGCAGTTATCCCAAAATCCAGTAGTTGATTTTGAAGCCACATGAGTTGGGCTGTACAGCTTGCAGCAATGTATTCAGCCTCAGTTGTGGAAGGTGAAACAACTGCTTGTTTTTTGCTTTGCCAAGAAACTAAGGCATTCCCTAGAAACTGGCACCCTCCTGATGTAGACTTTCTTGTGGTGTGGCAGCCAGCAAAGTCACTATCTGAATAACCTGAAAGCTCAATGTTTCAATTAGCAGGATACCAGATACCAAGTGTGGGAGCACCTTTTAGGTATCTGAATATCCTTTTCACAGCAATAAGGTTTTACTTTCTGGGTGAAGCCTGGGATCTTGCACAAACACAGGTGGCAAACATAATGTCTGGCCTAGATGCTGTTAAGTACAATAAAGACCCAATCATGCATCTGTAATGTGTCTGATCAACCTGTTCATCCTTGTCATCAATAGTGAGTGGCTTGACTGTACTCATGGGTGTACTACATGGCTTACAATCATTCATCTCAAATTTAGATAACAAGTTTTTCACATATTTGTTTTGATGAATGAATGTGCCATTTTGCAGCTGCTTCACTTGGAGTCCAAGGAAGCACTGAAGTTCACCCATAGCACTCATTTCAAACTCTACTGTCATAAGTTCCCTAAACTCTTCACACATTTTGTTACATGTGGATCCAAAAATATTATCATCCACATATATTTGAACAATCATTAGATTTTTCCCTCTCCATTTTAAAAATAAGGTTTTATCAATTTTACCTCTTATGAAACCAATGGATAATAGAAAGGTGGAAAGAGTTTCATACCAGGCTCTAGGTGCTTGCTTGAGTCCATACAAGGCTTTATTAAGCTTGTAGACATACTCAGGAAGGAATGTGTCTTCAAAACCAGGTGGTTGACATACATAGACCTCCTCCTGAATTTCGCCATATAGGAATGCACATTTGATGTCCATCTGATACACCTTGATGTTGTGGTTGACAGCAAAGGCTAAGAAAAGTCTGATAGCTTCTAACCTAGCTACAGGAGCAAAGGTTTCATCATAGTCTATCCCCTCTTTTTGTCTGAAGCCTTGAACCACTAGCCTAGCTTTATTTTTGACAACTATACCCCTTTTATCAGTTTTGTTTTTGAAGACCCACTTTGTGCCAATTGGACAAACATCTTTAGGCAATGGTACAAGTTCCCATACTTGTTGTCTTTTAAACTGAAGGAGCTCTTCTTGCATAGCTTCTACCCAACTGTTGTCTTTTAATGCCTCTTGGTACTTGACAGGTTGTAAAAAAGCCTGCAAAAAGACAGATATTTGAGGATTGGCTTCTTGTGAGCACACCTTCTCTGATGTTGCCAATGATTTGGTCTGGTGGATGAGCTCTTAGGTAGATTAAATCTCCCTGATGTGGTATGATGGCATTTTGAGGTGAAGGACAGAGGTTTGGTGACTCTGTTGACATAACATCTGTTTGCACTTCTGTAGTGTCAACAGATGTTTAAAATGGTGGTGGAGGAATGGGTCCAAGTGGTGTAAAACTGGACTGACTCTTGTCAACAGATGTTTGACTTTTGTCAATGGATGATTGGGCAGTGGATGTAAAAGGTGAAGCAGTGGTTTGAGGGTAAGACTGGCCAACAGTGGCTGACTCAGCTCTGACAGAGTTTTAACAATTGTTTTGAAGAACTGCTAGAATAGACTTGACAGTGAGTTGGAATCACAACATCTGTTCTGTAGTCTTGTTGTGGAGATTGTGAAATGCCTGCACTGTTAGTTTTGACAGTAATATCTTCAAATTTGAATTTATCTAAATCAAACAACTCAGCAGGATTTGCTGGGATTTTTAAGGATGAAAGTTCATTGAACTTAACATTCAGAGTTTCTTCTATTGTCTTGGTCCTTGTGTTAAACACTTTATAGGCCTTAGCAGTAGAAGAATATCCCAGAAAATATCCACAATCTACTTTGGCTGCAAATTTTGAAATGGAATCTTTAAGATTTAAAATGAAACATGGACAGCCAAAGATTTTGAAAAATGAGATTAATGGTTTGATTTTGAACAAAATTTCATAAGCAGTTTTTTGATGTCTTTGGTTGATCAAAACTCTGTTTTGAACATAGAAAGCAGTGTTTACAGCTTCTGCCCAGAAGGACAGTGGCAAACCAGAATCTGCTAGCATTGTTCTTGCAGCTTCAATAAGAGTTCTGTTCTTTCTCTCAACCACCCCATTTTGCTCTGGTGTTCTTGGGATACTGTACTGCCTTACAATCCCTTTTGACACACAGAAGTCATCTAGCTCCTTATTTTTAAATTCTGTCCCATTGTCACTTCTAAAGACTTTTACTGGCAAGTCATATTGTTTTTCAACTTTGGTAACAAAGTCCTTCAAGATACCTGCAGTCTCATCCTTAGAGTGTAAAAAGTAAGTCCATGTAAACCTAGAAAAATCATCAACTATGACAAGACAAAATCTCTTTCTTCTTAGACTCATGATTTTAACTGGGCCAAACAAGTCCATGTGCAACAATTGTAAACATTGACTGGTTTTGGACTCATCAATGGATTTGTAAGAGCTTTTGTGTTGTTTTCCTTTTAAGCAGGAAACACAATGCTCATCACATTTGAATTCTTTTGGTGGCAAACCTCTGACAAGGTTTTGTTTAGAGAGAGAGTTGATAGTTTGAAGGTTGGTGTGACCCAATCTCCTATGCCACAATTCTGTCTCTTTGGTAGAGGCAGCAGAGAACAGACAGACATTTGCCATAGGATTATCCTTCAACATATCAACTACATACACATTGCCACTTCTATGAGCAACAAGTTGTGCTTTACTCTCAGCAATGATGGTGTTAATCTTTTCAACCACTGCTGGTCCAACAATCTTACATGTTTTCTTAGTGAAGAATGACCCATATCCTTTGTCACTCATTTATGATACACTAAGTAAATTAAACTCTAGATTGTCAATTAGATTAACATTTTCAAACTTAAGTCTCCCTGCTTGAACAGTTCCAGAACCCAACACTTTACCTTTTGAATCATTACCAAAAGATATATCACCCCCTCCATGTGCAAGAAAGTCTAGAAGAAGGGCTCTACATCCTGTCATGTGCATGGAGCCTCCACTATCTACATACCATAAACTATCTAAGCAAGCAGAAGCTCCCTGCACATCAGTAAAGATTTTAGTTTTGGTGAGTGTCCAAAGCCAAATTGGCTTTGGATAGGTTCTCAGATGTCTCAGCCTTAAGTTTAGGAGAATGATCAGTGGTTTGAACTAGCTTTTGAACTAAGTTCAACAGCTGTTGTTGACCATTTGCCAGTGCTTGTATGTCAACACTTGGTCCAGCAGATGTTTGATCATTTCCTGTCAGATGTTGATAACCATGAGGAAGTCTGTTCACTTTAGGTTTTGAAGGCCTTTTGGGCTCTTCATAAACATTTGGCAGACGATGACAAGTTGGTTGTCCATATCCTCTTGGGAATCTGATAACTGGTGGAACATCTGTTACCTGAACATCTCTTGGAGCAGAGTTTTTGCTCAGACTTTTGGTAACAGCTGTTTGGACTGGTACAAAAGTCTGTTTAGGTTTTCCTTTTGAAGTACTAACCATTTGACTTTCAAGAGTTTTAGCCTTGTACTCTTTTATTTTTTCATTAAAATTTTTGAGATACAGACACTCTTTTGTTTTGTGATTCTTTTTCTTACAAATTAAACATTCATTGGTTTTAGAATCACTTAAACTTGTTCCTTTGTTGATATCATATGCTTTTAGAAGAAAACAATTTTTGGTTTACATGATTCTTCTTTTCACAAAAATCACAAAACAAGTTATCTTTGGATTTCCCTTTTCCTTTCTCCTTTTCAACAGATGTTTGATCATCTGTTGGAAGATCTTTCAAGGGAATGATTTTGGCCTGTGGTGCCTTTTTTCCATCAGGGGTTTTAAAGGTCATTGGTTGAAAATTTTCAAGGACATTACACTCATCTGACCAGGTTGGTTTGAATTGATATTTTTCAATCTCATCAAATGAGGGTGTACCTTCCAATTTTTCAAGAATGATTTTCTTGCCATTGGGTTCAGTAACCTTGATTTCTTGACCTTTTGAATTGGTTGGGATGATTTCAACCAACTGAGGTTCCTTTTTGTCAGTGGTTTGTGAACTTTGAGCAGTGGTCTCTTTAAAACCAAAGCCAAATTTCACATGACTTTTAGACTGTTGGTTAACAATCATCTCAAAACCTTCAGATGATTCCACCCATTTTTGACATTCAACCTGGGTGGATTCAAGCTCCTTTTCACAACAATGATATTTGGTTATCATAGTTTGAACCTAGTCTTTGGTTGTGATTGCTTCATGTTTTAAACTGCTGATTTCAGTTTCTTTTTCAGTTATTTTTTATTTTAACTCTTTAGTGAGTTTTTCAAACTGAATTTCATCTTCCAAAATTTTCTTTCTAAAGTTTCTGTTCACCTCTTTTATCTTAGCAAATGCTATGATACATTTATCTGAGCACAAGTCACTTAAGATTTGAGGTGATACCTTAGCAGCAGCCATCAAGGCACAGTTACACTGGCAATCACAATCATCAGTACCCCATGGGTCTGAGAGATTCACAACCTTTACTTCAGATTCTTCAGCTGAAACAACTTCATCAACAACATCATTAGTCACATTTTCAGACATAGACACCACTCCCTCAGAATCAGTCTCTTCAACAATTGTTTCTAGTGCCACAAAGCAGAAATTATTTTCAGAATTGGCAACTAAAGCAATGTTTTCATCTGTTAACTCATCTGGTAGACTACTCCAATCAACAAAGCCTTGAGTGAAAAAGCTTTGTTGACTTTGCTGACTGGTCTCTGCAGGAGCAGAGGATGAAGCAGCAGTCATTGGCACTTGTGCCTGAGTAACAGGTGTTTGGACATAATTATACTGAGGAATAGTGGTTTGGACATAGTGCACAGGAACAGTGGTTGGAGTCTGTGCAAAGTGAGCAGTGTTTTGCACATTTGGTCCAGGGGTATTTTGAGAAAAATGATAAGTGTTAGTCTGAGGTCTTTGGTTTGGATAGGTGATCATAGGTGTACCATTTTGACTCCTACATTCCCTAGCAAAGTGACCAATTCTATGACACTTATAACACTTGATCTTTGATTTATCCAACCCCACTTTTGACCCACCATGTAAACCTGGATACCTTCTGCCAGTTTTCTTATAGAAATTATTAGTTCTAATACTGAGTAGGGCCAATTGATGCAAAATGTCCATTTCTTCTAAGTCCACAGGGTCAATGTATTGAAGGTCATTATACACAAAGGATGTGTTATCAGATGCCTGGATATCACCACTTGCTGTAAAAGCATAACTGGGTGATGAGTAAGAATCAGTGTTAAAACCAGTGGTTATATCAATGTAATGATCATAACCCTGATCCTTACTACTTCCAGGTATCTCATCTTGACCCAAAAGTGTTGTATTACCAAACACATAATCATCAGACACTTTTCCAGAATCCTGGAGCTTCTTTTTCTGGTTAAGCTCTCTCTCATAGGTCAAGAGCTTACCATGAAGCTGGGTCAGAGTCAAGTCCTTAAAACCAATTGAGTTTCTCATAACAATTGCAATAGTGTCCCATTTGTCCTGAAGTGATCTAAGAAACCTATGATTCAAAGTTGAATTTTGGTAAGTTAGACCCACCAGTTTTAGTTCACTAATTAAACAATTGAACCTCTCAAATTGTTGTGTTAATGACTCTCCCTTCACATGACTGAATGTTTCATATTGTTGATTTAAGTATTTCACGGTTGTTTTCAATTACATCCTCAGTCCTACCAAACTGCTCTTTCAGAGCATCCCATAACTCCTTTGCACTGTTACAGTGTAACGGTCCAGCATAGATATCATTTGGTAGAGCCATGGCTACAATACTGAAAGCCTTAGCATCTAACTCAATTTTTGAAAATCTTGCTCGGAGTAGTTTTCAACACTTTTAGGTACTTGGACCTTGGGATCTTCGGTACTCGGCACCATTGGAACATGTGGTCCAAAGACAACCGACTTCCAACACCCAGTGTTTTGTTGTGCTAGCACATGACTCATCCGACGTTGCCAGATATTGTATTCAGATCTGACAAGCATCGGTAGCTTGTTGCTAGTACCAGTGTTATGTGGATCTTGATTAATTGAAGCCATTCTCAGATTTTTACGAAAACAAAATCTGTTTACTAACGGTTGAAACGAAAATAAACTATTACTCTGTTTTCAATCCGACAAACAAACGATATCAATAATTGTGAGCTGATCTGTTTATATTAAATTGATTGATTAGATCGAATTTAATTGACCAAGCTCTGATACCAATTGTTAGGATCTGAGTTTGATTGTTTTGATATGTTTAGATGAACAACGAAATAAATGAAGTGAAATATAAATGGAAAGTGCAGCGGAATGATAAACTATAAATCGAAACAAGAGAATAAATGTTTTTAATCGAAAGCTTTCATTGATTGAAAGATTACAGTATTACAAGTACTCCCCCTCAGCCTGATCACTCTATGATTGTTTGTCTAAGAGAATGTTTTGAGTGATGAATAGAACAATACAATCACTGTTCTATTTATAGACAAATCTAAACCTCTGATGATCTCAGCTGACGTCACCTAAGACAGCGACCTCTAACAGAATAACAACATAAAACATCTGCTAACTATCAACTACTATTACATTCAAAACACTGCTAAGATAAACTGCTGAAGAGGAAAACTCTGATGGTCTTGTATCATCTGTTGGATCCAAAGTGCTGTTGGTTCCAACGGACCTTTAGTCTTCAGTACTTTGATCAGCAGTCGTTTCTTCATCAGATCTTTAGTCATCAGTTGTTTATCCAGCAGACCTTTGCAGCAGCAGTTGTTTCTAACAGTTGTTTAGTGTAGCAGTCGTTAGGATCAACAGTCTTTTGGGAGAAGTATCTTGTAACTACTAATTATTCAAAGAATCAATTAATAGTATATTTTGGCTTTCTAATCATCTGTTCTTCTCCAGATCAGCAGACCCAACACTTAGTAACCTTTATTCATCAGTTAAGTCCTCTCAAACTTTAGTGAACCATTAATATGTGGATACATAGCGGGGAAAGTATGAATAGATCTATCGGGCCTGGCAAGCCCCACTCGGGCCGACTGGAGGTTGGTGGCGGGTGCATATTTGTCCTACCAAACTTTATGGCACCGGGTGATGAACCGATGATGGTTATTGAGGCATTCTAACGTTCAGCAGTGGTTCACGACACTATAGTATCATGTATTCGATGTCTAGCTAGCATTAGGTATAGATGTAAAGATTGTTGGGTCTGGTTTACGAATGTTACAAACTTTTATAACTTACCTCTGTGACTAACTGGCACTTTATGTGTTGACTAACATTGCATGTTTTCTCAGGTCGCTAAGGTAGCAGGAGTCGTAGGCGCACTAGAGTCTCACTGCATCTCATTCGGTCTTGCATGCTTTAAACTTGGTTGTTGAACTGTTTTACTTTCATACTTTGGTTTGTAAACTTATTAAGCTTCCGTTGTCTGTGTTTTGGTACTTTATAACTTTTGAACCGTGATGGTTGGATTTTATTACGTGTGTTGGTATCATATAGTTGTCGTTAATTGTGACTGTTGACTTGAATCCTGGTATGTCACACGCGTCGCGGTAAAACCCCTCAAGTGAAATTTGAGGGTGTGAAATAAGGTTTATGCAATTTCATTCTTTTTAGATTTAAATTTGTAATACTATAGTATACTTCTGTGAAAAAACCATCAAGTGTAGCATATTAGATATGTTTTTAGTCCTATAAGTATAAATTAGTTCCCTCTTTTTAATTTTTAAAGAATTGCTCTGTTTTATGACAACTACAATCATTTAGTTGATTCACGTTTGCTTATTTCATATCTGGATGTACGTCACCCGATGAAGAGAAAGATGAAGTTCACATGTTAGAGACAATTCCTGAGCTTCGTTGATGTATTTAGAGAATCCGATGAAGAACCAACAGAATATGAAAATGTTCAGAATAATATCAATGATGAGGAAAATGTTTGTATTAAATTTTAAAAACAGTTATAGATGGTATATGTGTTGTGCCATTAATTTCTAGAATAATTTACCTTGTTCTTGTTAATAGAGATCTCCCTTGGAGGATGAAGTTTATGTGAAGGATCTCATACCTCAAGGCATGGTAGCTAATGAAGAGGGACAATATGATTTTGAAGAGGATAATAATATTATTAAAGCTAAGGGGAAACCAATGGGACCCCCTTTAGAGTTGGGGATTCTGTTGCGACCCCCTCCCTCACAGTCCAAAAAAGGTTTAGTCTCAAAATTTTGTTTTAATTGTGTTTTCTAGCACATAGATGTTTGTTAGATTCTAGCACTTAATCTACGATATTCATTTTATCCAGAGGTGTTAGTTTCTACCCACTTAATTATGAGTATGTTGATTTGTTTTTTTATTTATAAAAATGGGTCAAACACGTGAAATAACAAAAGTTTGCATAAAAGGAAATCCGTCGAAAGCCAATAAGGTGCCCAAAGTGTTTCTTAAGGCTTAAGAGTAAGAGCATCTAAATTTGTTAACTCGGAGATAACCGTTGTAATCACTTTGTCACACTAATTATTTATAGACTATATATTTTTGGAAAATATTGTTTTGGGTTCACGATCAATGTTTACTGGTACAAAGATTACCTGTTTTGAAGTAATACCCAACAACTAAAATTAGCTTCTCTTTCCTCACTTGCAAATGAACATAATTAAGGTTTCTAATATTATGGGAGTTGATCCTAAACTATTTGATCCAAAGACATTTATTGAAGAAGATGCATTCGCTGTTGATGAATCTAGACATAACAAAAGCATTTGTATGGATAATAATATTGTTTGTTACAAGGCTGTTAGAAAACCTGATGGAACAACATCTGTAAGTCAAGTTCAGGTAAACAAAACATCTTTACATGCTTCAGTATCTATCTTGCCTCTTATTTTTTTACAGTCTATCTTTATCACTGCATCTATTGACTATTGTTGATTTTAAGTTCTTTACACTTGGGTTGATGGAAATTAGAATTTATCATTGTATCTTTAATGATCTATTCATGCTAAACATGGTAGGTAGTCTTATAAGTTCTCTTATTTAATAATCTTTCATGTAATACGAAAGCAATGCACGGTTTGTTAGGTGGTCAGATGGCAGCTTACACTTGCAAATTGGAAATGAAGTTCTTGATATTTCTATACATGATGCACAACATGATCAAGCTTATCTTTTCCTTAGACATGAAAAGGTCCGTAACTCAGTGGACATGTTTCGTTGCTTGCAAGGTGTCTTAAACATGATGTTGCCATTCTAAATATAGCATAAAAGAACATAATTTAACATCAACTTGGTTAATTGATGATTACCCATATGCAACTGAGATCTCATACATATAATAATATTGTCTTACTTAGCTAGGTGTCTTGAGACTTGAATTGCTTCTATGTTACTCAACTTCATTTTTAATCCCGATCTTTGTGAATGTTTAGCTTGGATATATTCATCTTGTAGACCCAACTCACTTGTTTGAAATAACCTTGTATACATAAACAAAAATATTTGAGTTGGTCATTTAATTTTTGTGTACTTCTTTGTTGGGCGGCATCATATCGGATTATCCGTAACTGATATATCTTGTACGAGCTATTTGCGTAAATAACTTTTAGCACTGCCTTATATTTTAACATTCATTTGAATTCGACAATACTAATTTTGTTGAGAGATCTACATTTGTGTGTTCTATTTTTATAGCTTTGCTAATATGTTGCATGAATACAATGAACAAAAATACAGGGAATGCTTTAGTCGCAGGGGAGAGTTCAATAAAATGAGATTTATGCCTTCATCCTTAACCTCTAATTTAGGGATGAGCTTGGAATAGGATCGGTACGGTACCGATACCGATCCTGATAATACCGATACCAAAAACTCCCAAAACCCAATACCGATACCAAAAACATACGGTACGGTACCGGTATGGTATCGGTATTTTACCTTAAAATACCGACCATACCGATACCGTCCCGATACCAGTTAATAACGAAACCAAAAACCTCTAAATGTGGGTACTGATACTGATATCGAACACCCTCGGTGCATTATTGGTTCGGTACGTGATCAGTATTAGTTTGGTATTCAGGGCAATATGCTCATCCCTATTCTAATTCTCATATATTGTTGACTCAAGGCATATAAAGGTCTTTAGGGTTAAAAAACTGTCACTGATATTGATCCTGAGAGGGAGAATGAGCAAAAGGAGAAGGTTAGAACATTTAAAATATCTATTGTTCTTGAAATTCAATGTTAGAAGTTTTGTAAATCAAGTTATCAGTTTTAGGCTGAAAGTCATACAATCAGGGCTAAGAAAAAGGAAAAGGTTAACCGCAAGTATACACAAATTGTGCCTAGGGAGCACCAACTTTCACCTGGTTTCTTGGAGGATGCACTTGATGAGGTATAATTCTAACTATTTTAGCATTTTATTATCATTTTAGTATAAAACTACAAACAAATTTTATATTTATTTGTGTAAAATAATCACAAAACCTGAAGGATTTTTCTTTCACTGTTATGATAAACTATTGATGGTAATGGGTTAGGATGGGTTCAGGCCGACCTACAACCATTCTTCTTTTCGTTTTGGGTTTCCTGATAGTAATTGTGTTAAATCATATTGTAAAAACTATATGTTTAGGATGATAAATGATTATTTACTCAAAAACCGATTTAGGAGGCTTTATGCATTTTGAATTGCTTTGTGCAACTTTCAGTCTGTTTGACTTTGACTTGTTTTCTTAGATACAATTTTTACTCATTTGCAAAATATACAACCAAAATGAACACATTTACCAATAGATAGAATCGAAATTATCACATTTACTTTTTGTAATTAAAGTTCATAGCTAATTGTGCTAAATCTTGTGCTTGACGCCGCTTTGAAGAAGACCTGAAAATGGAAGCTCGGGTTGAAAAACGTATTATTACTGCAAATAAGGTATATAAGTGCAAATAGAATAAAAAAAAATCAAATCAACTTCCCCTTTCTATTATATTCCCTTTTAATGTATTTTTCTTCTGTAAATAGTCTCATGGGCACAAAGATACTCTTCGAGAAAAATCATCCTTGCATGCCATGAACTCATCTAAATGTCCAGTTGATTATTATGAAAGTGAAAGATAGGAATTTGACTATGAAACCGAGGATGAGGAAGAAGAGAGGTCTCTGCCACTGGTGATGTGACCGACCACTATGATGACGATGAGGAGGAAGATCCGTATGAAGAGGCACTAGCTGACGAAGCATTAGAAGAGGAAACAATATGCATTATATTATTTTTAACATCATGTCTATGTCTAGATTTTTTGAATTCCCCATTTGGGGGTGGGGGTGCGGCGGGGTGTTCTTATTTGATATATTTAGGAGTGGTACAGATGGTATTGTTTAATTGGCGAGTAAAATCATGAGCATATGGTGTTCTTGTTTTTTAACAAGATGTCTTTAGAAGTTGAAGCATAAGGCTCTAGGAGGCAGTCTCAAGCATCATGAGATAGAATCAGATGAGGAGTTTCCCCCAAGAAAGGCGGCTACTACATCTCATCGTCGAAAGGCGCTTGTTTATGATAGCGATGAAGAGTAAAATATATGCGAGTTGGTAAGTAAACGTCATATATACAACAAATAATGTTTTATTTATTGCATTAGTAGATTTCTAGTGAAATTACAATTTAACCATGTTCAGATTTTGTAAAATTTTGAAATTCTGAATCATTCATCGTTATGCAATACTGCAATTGTTTTTTCTTGTGAATTCTATTGCAATACTAAAATTTTGAAATTATGAATCGTTCATCGTTAACAATTGTTTTTTCTTGTGAATTCTATGGTAAAATTTTGAAATACTAAAATTTTGAAATTCTATCATTCATCGTTATGCAATAAGTAACATAGGAAACATGTTTGAATGCAATCGAATGTATGTCGCATGAAATGCAGTTTTGGAATCATAAGTAAGGATTGTATTGGAATCCCATGTTGGTCTTATAACATCTGATTGCATATATTTATACATTCATGCTAAAGTTAGATTTTGGTTGCATTGTAAACAAGCAAGTCGATTTTAGTTGTACGCCAAATTGGTTCAGTTTTCTTAGCTATGTTATCTTCATTTTCAATTTCCGTTTGAAGAAACACCAATATAACAATATACTAAATGTATGCGTACGAGTAAAGACACGATTCTTATTGATAATCAATAGCTATTACAAGACTCAGGACTAGCAATCGTTATAGCGCTTGGACTATAATCTATCCTTCTTAACTATGTGTGATTCTCTCGCTGATTGTTCCTCCTTTCTTTGTCTGACCTAAGAGGGTATTTATAGGTCTTCTGAGGTGGCCTGTGATTGGATGGAAGAAGAATGACAGCTGGCTGTACGATTGAGCCGTTGTCATCCGCTGCGCTGTCGCTTTGCTATTGGTCCACGTGTCTTGTGATTGTCCTTTCTCGTACTATTCTGTACCTCGTACCTGCAGGCGATCATGGAGCAGGGAATAAACGCCTCCGATTGGCTGGGTGTCCCTTTCCTTGTCGGGCATTAGTTGTCATGTACGAGGTATCCCGCGCGGCCTTCTAGAAGTCCACGTCAGTGTCTTATGCTGGCGTGTGTGGAGATGTGGGCCCGTGCAGTTGCGCGGTCTCATATCTCTTCAAGTCCCCCCAGTGTTGTGTTCTGTATGCGTTGCATGCAGGGCGCTGCACTAAAAGGAAAGAAAAGAAAAAGAAAAACTGATGTATTCGCTTTGATTTGTTTTGGTTGTTAATGTTCAAGCGCTCTGCGCAGTTGTGTTGCAAGTGGGTCAGGTGCGCATGTCAGTAATTAATGCACACATCAGTTGTGTCAGGGCGTTTGGGGGATGGGACAGGTTGGTAGCCGAAAAGTCTCTGACGGTTGTACTGTTGTAGAGAGGGAGTGGGGCCAACCTGTCGTTTCGCATGCTCCACCTTTTCTCTCTCCTTACGTGTAATAATTTGATTGGAAGGTCGTGCCACATGACTGTAACCGTCAGTGGAACGTGACCTTTCATATATAAGGCTTCCGTTCTCATCCTTCCTCTTCACACTTTCATTCCACCCTTAGAGAAAAATTTCCTCTCAACTTCTTGCAAAAACTCAACTTTGTTTTCAAAGAAATTTTCATTTTTCTGTGATGGAGAACGTTGTTCAGATCCCAAAAAAGAAGCGTAGAAGTTCCAAGAAAGGTGATGACGGTTCGAAGAAGGGGCCACCCCATGCCGGTGAGGTGACGGCTGTGTGGGCAAAGGGGGAGTTTAGGAAATTTCAGAAGGAGTATGCCTTTTCGTCTACATATGGTGTTGAGGCTCCTGCCCCTGATAAAACCATACTAGAGCCGCCGGTGGGCAAGGTTGGATTGTATGCCACCTATTTTAAAGACTGTAACTTTAGGGTTCCGGTGACCCAGTTTCTACGAACGTTTATCCAGACGGTAGGTGTGCATATTAACCAGATTCATCCGGGGTTGATGTCGCGTCTGATGTTCTTTGAGTTCCGTTGTCATTCTCAGGGGATTGAGCCATTGGTGGACATGTTTTATGTTTTTTACTCCATCTGTTTTGTTGAATGTTGGTTGTCTTGCCGCCCGCGCACGGGTGTTTCTCCCTGTGCCAAGGCTGGTATGAAGAGTTTTCGTGAATGGAAGCCAAAATTCTTTTGGATCAATGAGGGTGTTATTCCCATAGAAATGAGCCGGCTGAACCCTGATGAGGGAGTTGCCAAGGTGGTCTGATAGACTATAAGGATCAGGACTGGTTCAAGACGCTGACTGCGCACCCAGTGGACTTGTGTGAGATCCCTGAGACTGCGCTGGTGATGGCTGGGATGAGCATGAAGTATGACATCCAAGGCCGCAATCCCCATCTGACTGAGGATGGGAAAGGTACGTTCCTCTGGTTAACATGTGCGCTTAGAGACTGTCCCTGACTGTACTGAACACGTTGTTTGCTTTGTTGTTTGTGTGCAGATGTCGAGTGTTTGTATAGTTTGCTGCTGGGGGGTGACAACATGGGCTTTGCGTTTAAGGAGCTTGCTGATAATGAGCTCTACGTCTTGGAGAAGGCTTGGGATACACTTGGCCCCCCTGTGTTGGACCCTGTGGCGCAGGGGGATGCCACTGCGCAGCTGCTGATTACCGAAGCAGGTGAGTCTTTTGCCACTTTTGATAACCCTTCGCCTGTCAACATGTTCATGCGGATGGGTTATCCTTTTATTGTTATATCGAGTGATGAGTCCTTTGACTCCGGCGCGTCTTCTTCTCCGCATGTGTCGTCCGCAGACAGAAGCGAGAAGGTGTTGTCGCCTACGTTTATTGTGGACGATAGTGATGAGGAGACGGAGGTTGATGATTTTATCCTCCGGAGGGTGCGACAGTCGCGGCCGGGGGTAACACAAGGGGCTACTGGAGGTGAAGATTATGTTTTTATTTTGGACCATGAGGTCATTAGTAGGTATCTTCAAAATTACAACCCCATTGAACGAAGCTACATTGAACTTTCAGATGCGTTTACGGAAGAAGGTTCTGCCTCGTTGAAGGATATGGCGGAGGGCGCCGTTCTGCGGGCGCCGCTAATTGTGGAGACGGTGTTAACTGAGCCTGCCCCTCAGTCAACTCCTCAAAAGAAGAAACGCTCCAGGCGCATTAAGTCCAAGAAGTCTTCTGCGGAAGGGGCTGGTGCTAGTGGCTCGTTGTCCCCTGTGGGGAAGAAACTGAAGTTAGGCGATCTGGTTCACAACGCCGAAGACAGCTTGCTAGGTATGTGCTCCTTGTTAGCGTATTGCTATTTTGTGTTTGGACATGTTTTCTCCGCTTGCTTATTTTGTTATCTTTGTATTGTGCAGCTGATCTGATAGGAGATGGGGCGCAGGGTAATGTGGCTGTGGCGCCTATTCATGAGGGGTTTTTGGTGAACCCTACTGAGGCGGAGAAGACTCCTTCTCCTGATGGGCGTCCTGTTACCCCGCCCGTGCAATCTCCCTTATCCAAGGTTTCCCTGCCCCCGTCGCCGCCTCGTGATACTACTCACGTGTCTCCGCCACGTCAAGTGACGCCAACATGTGAGCCTCCTGTCCACCCCCCCCCCCCAGTTGACCTCAATGTGTCGGGCGGGTTGGAATTAGAGACTCAGCGCGTGTCGCCAACTGATGTCAGCGAGGGTGACTTGCGGGGCGTACAGATTATGGATGACGACTCGAATGAAAAGAGGCCGTTGACTGAATCTGAAGCTGGCTTTTCTGGGGCCACTCTTAAAGGTGGGGAGTTCAGTGGTGAAGACATTTTTGTCCCTGCGTGGGGATTAACTATGGGCGCTCGCTTCGTAGATGTTAATAGTTGCAGGGAGTTATTAGGGAATGTTGTCCCTCCTGCTGAGCGTGAGCATCAAGCTACGCGGCCCCGTCAGGAGCTCCTAGAGGACAACATGATGAGCTTAGCCAATTTGCTATCTACCTCTGCTGAGATAGCCCGCCAGTGGGGCTTTTTAAGTCATGAGCGCGATGACTTCGACAGGAAGTATAATGAAGTTTGTGCGGAGCGTGACAGGCTTGAGCGTGAACTTAAACGCGCGAAATGGGATGCTGTCACGTTCCACGAAGAGCGTGACAAACTGGACAAGCATCTTTCTGAGCGGGAGCAGCAGTGGGCTGCTGCGTGCGTGAAGACCAACCGGACGTTGGAGATCGCGGCGCAAAGGCAGCAGGAGGCTGAGCAATTGCATCATACTGCGTCGCGGCAGCTTGTCGAGTTGAATGAGAAATTGGATCAGCGTCGCGATGCCTTAATCACTGCTCACGAGATGCTCAGGGAGAAGGATACAAAAGATTTCGGAGCTGGAGGGCAAGTTGGTGGAGGTGGAAGAGTCAAACTTGAAATTACAGCAGCAGAATGCTGATCTTGAGGGTGAGGCATTGGACGTTCGTGAGGAGGCGCGCTTGGCGCATGAGGATCGCAAATGGCTCATGACCTGTTGCGTCCCTGAGGTTTGTCTTTTGTTTCTGTCTTACAGCCTCCCTTGCTCCCCCCTTTTAAGTTGTTATTGACAAGTGCCCTTCTTTGCTTTTTACAGGTTGCCTATCATGTGAAAAATTGTGATGAAGTGCGCCAGGCCGTGGCTGCAGTTAATGCTGCTGCGAAGTTGGTTGGGCGCAAAGCTGGCTTCTTGGAGGGCTTCCAGCATGCTAAGGATGGGAAAGCGCTTGAAGAGTTCCCATTGCATGACAAGGACTTGGGCGCGCTGTTTGAAAAGAAGACCTCTGAGTATGATCGCCTTAACGTTGAGTTGGTTGATTTCGTTGTTAGTCATCGAGATCAACCGACTTGTTACTCGTTGCAATCGTCCTTTGAGAAGCAGGGTTTAACCCATACTAGGCGCAAGTATGCGATGAAGAAGACCTCTGAGGAGCCCGAAGGTGGAGGTGACCAACCGGGCCCGAGTGAAAGACTGGACCTGTTTGACTCTGAAGAGGAGTACAGTGATGCGTCTTCCGAGGGCAAAGCGCCATAGTTTCTTGTCTTGTTTTAATTTTCCTGTACTGATGTTGAAGACAATTACATTATGTCGTGCTTTTGTTTTGTGTATGACTTTTTCGTAATTTTGCTATGGAGCCTGTGACCCACTTTGGTTAAGTTTGTGTGTTCTGCTTTGTTTATCATAATCTGATTTTGTTCGTAGCCTGTGTGGTATGTTTATGCTATGCGTTTGTGGTTTTAGGCGTTGTTTCCTAACCATGTAATCTGTGTGTTGCGCGTTGTATCTAAAGTATACGGCGCGCGTTTTAGTGGATTGCCAATGATCATTGTAGTTTCTTGCTTTTAGGACATTGCATCTTAACCATGCAATGTTTAGTGTGCGCACTGTATCTTAGCCATACAGCGCGCCTTTTAACAGATTGCAAATTAGCATTGCAATTTTTTAATTTTAGGACATTGTATCTTAACCATACAATGTTTAGGGTGCGCACTGTATCTTAGCCATACAGCGCGCCTTTTAACAGATTGCAAATTAGTATTGCAATTTTTTAATTTTAGGACATTGTATCTTAACCATACAATGTTTAGGGTGCGCGCTGTATCTTAGCCATACAGCGCGCCTTTTAACAGATTGCAAATTAGTATTGCAATTTTTTTTAATTTTAGGACATTGTATCTTAACCATACAATGTTTAGGGTGCGCGCTATATCTTAGCCATACAGCGCGCCTTTTAACAGATTGCAAATTAGTATTGCAATTTTTTTTAATTTTAGGACATTGTATCTTAACCATACAATGTTTATGGTGCGCGCTGTATCTTAGCCATACAGCGCGCCTTTTAACAGATTGCAAATTAGTATTGCAATTTTTTAATTTTAGGACATTGTATCTTAACCATACAATGTTTAGGGTGCACGCTGTATCTTAGCCATACAGCGCGCCTTTTAACAGATTGCAAATTAGTATTGCAATTTTTTAATTTTAGGACATACGTGCTTTGGCATGTCTCTTGTTGCTTTGTGTGTGTGGTGACTGGCTATCTATCGAAATAAGTGTTTGGGATGGGAAAAGGCAGTCATCTCATTAAATGGCTAAATAGCCTTCGTTACAGATACATATATCAATTACATGTAGCATTTTTTAAGCTGCGCTGCATTCCATGTGCGCGGGATAGGTTTGTCTTCAAGGGTTGCCAGCTTGTATGCTCCTTTTCCAAGCGCTTCTGTGACGCGGTATGGCCCTTCCCATGTGGGTGTGAGTTTTCCTTGCGGCAGAGCGCCACTGGCCTCATTGTTTCTGAAGACAAAGTCTCCCGCCTTGAAAGTGTTAAGCTTGACCTTGGTGTTGTAGTATTTTTCCAGCTGCTTTTTGTAGTCTGCTTCTTTTATCGCTGCCAACGTGCGGCGTTCCTCAAGCAGGTCTAGATTGGTGCGCAGCTCCCTGTCGTTATCAGTGTGGTTCGCTGAAAGGACTCTTGCTGACGGGCATCCTATTTCGGCTGGTATCACTGCCTCGGAGCTGTAGGTTAGGCTGAACGGAGTCTCACCGGTGCTCGTCTTTGTCAGAGTTCGGTTGGCCCATAGCACGCTCGGTAGCTCCTCTGCCCAAGCCTTTCCTTTTGTTCCTAACCTTGCTTTGATTCCTTCAACGATACTTCTGTTCGCGCGTTCCACCTACCTGTTGCCCTGTGGATGCGCGACTGATGTGAAGATGGGTTTGATGTGCAGATCCGCATACCATTTTAGGAGTCCCTTGTCTGCAAATTGGGTCCCGTTATCTTTGACAATCTCCATTGGCAACCCAAAACGACAGATGAGGAATTCCCAGATGAACTTTTTCACTTGGCTTGCGGTGATTTCTGCTAATGGCTTGGCCTCTATCCACTTTGTGAAGTAGTCGATTGCGACGATCAGATACTTTCTTTTGCCAGTGGTCATTGGGAATGGGCCCACGATATCGATGGCCCATTTCTGGAATGGCCAAGCGGACGTGACTGGTATGAGATCATTCTTGGGGCGCATGGTGTTTGGTGCATGGCGCTGGCAAGAGTCGCAGCGCCGTATGATTTTGAGTGCGTCAAGGTGCATGCCAGGCCAATAGTAGCCTGCGTTCATAATCTTTGCCACTACCATGCGCGGCCCTGCGTGTATCCCACATATCCCTTCGTGTATTTCTCTGACTAGGTAGTCTGCATCTGTTCCGTCGACACATCTCAACAGTGGCCCCAGATACGATTTCCGGTATAGCACTCCGTCTTGCATTTGGTACTGGAGCGCCTTGTGCTGTATCTTCTTAGCTTCGGCGCGTTGATCTAGGAGCGCGCCTGTGGTGAGATAGGAGATGATTGGCGTCATCCAGCTGTCAATGCTTGTTTGGATTATGTGAACCTCTTTAGGTGGAACAGATGGCTCGGTTAAGACTTCGACGCGGACCTCTTTTGCTAAATGGCCGAAATTTGTGGATGCCATTTTGCTTAGAGCGTCCGCTGGCTTGTTTTGACTGCGGCTGATGTGGTCAACGGTACAGCTTGAGAATTTACTCATTAGCTCTTTTGCATGTTGGAGGTATGTTACCATGGATGGGTCTTTGGCGTCATACTTCCCGGTGATCTGGCCTGCCACTAACATGGAATCTTCGTGCGCAAAGACGTGTTTGGCGCCCAGTTTATGCGCGATGCGGAGCCTTGCGAGGAAAGCTTCATATTCGGCTTCATTGTTTGTCGTTTTGAATTCTAGCCGGATCGCGTAGGTGAATTCCGCCCCGTCAGGGTGGACGAGCCGGATTCCTGCACCTGCACCGTCATCATTGGAAGCTCCGTCTGTGTAGAGGTTCCAGATAGCTTTGTCCTCGCATTGTGGCTATGGACCTTGTTCTGCTCTGCACTCTTCTACCTTTTCTTGGGGTACTTCTGCTATAAAGTCTGCCAGAGTCTGCCCCTTAATTGCTGGTCTGGATTTGTAGAAAATGGTATGCTCGCCCAACTCGATGGCCCATTTAGCTAGCCTTCCTGATAGCTCTGGTTTTGACAGTACGTTGTTCAGCTTGTAGTCGCTCAGCACGCTTATCGGGTGACCCTGGAAATATCGACGTAGCCTGTGCGAAGCATGCACTAGTGCTAGCACCAATTTTTCCATAGTGGTGTATCTTGTCTCCGCGTCGGTTAGGACTCTGCTGATATAGTAAATTGGAGTCTGAACCAGCTTGCGGTCGACCATAAGTACCGCGCTTACAGCTCGCTCTGTGGCGCAGAGGTACATTGTTAGAGGCTCCCTTGGTAGTGGTGCGGTGAGGGTTGGAAGGTCCATTAAGCAGGCCTTCATGTCTTGAAATGCTTTTTCTGCTTCGCTGGTCCACTTGAATTGACTCTTTTTAAGGCAACCTTTCAATGTTTCAATGAACGGGATTGACTTGGTTGCGTGATTGGAGAGGAATCTGTTGATGGCTACCAAGCGTCCATTCAGAGTCTGGACTTCCTTCAGTGTTGACGGGGATGGCATTTGTGCTATGGCTTGGATTTTTTCTGGGTTAGGCCGGAAGCCGTCTTTGGTGACAATTACCCCTAGAAATTTTCGTTCCTCCATCCCGAAGGCGCATTTGCTCGGGTTGAGTTTCATGTGGATTTGCTTCAGGTGTTTGAAGGTTTCTTCAATGTCTTTCAACATTTGATCCTCTTCTTTGCTTTTGATGACTAGGTCATCCACATAAACTTCGAGGTTCCTGCCAATTTGTTGCGCAAATGCGCGATCCATCAACCGCTGATAGGTTGCGCCTGCATTCTTGAGTCCGAATGGCATTTTTGTGTAACAGAAGACACCTTTGTCCGTTCGGAAAGCAGTTTTGTCTTCGTCCTCCGGCGCCATTTGGATCTGGTGATAGCCCTTGTAGGCGTCCAGGAAACATTTGAACCTGAATGGCGCAAGGGAGTCGATTTTTAGGTCTATCACTGGTAACGGGTAGCAATCTTTTGGACAGGCTTTATTGAGATCTGTGTAGTCCACACACATTCTCCAGCTTCCGTTGCTCTTCTTGACCATGACTGGGTTTGCAACCCATGTTTGATATCTTGTATCACTCAGAATTCCAGCTTTCAACAGCTCACTGACTTGGTCGTTCATTGCTTTGGCCTTTTCGGCGCCCATACTCCTGCGCTTTTGCGCGATTGGCTCGACTGAACGGTATGTGTTGAGCTTGTGTTGGGCGAGTTCTCACGGGACCCTACCATGTCTGACGGTTTCCACGCGAAAACATCCATGTTTTTTCTTAGGAGCTACTTCAGGTGGTCTCGGACGTTTTCGGAGACAGCTGCCCCTAGTGTGACGGTCTGCTCTGGGAACTTAGGGTTAAGGACCCACTTCTCTGGTTCTGTGCGTGGAGTGGCCTTTAGCATTTTGGCGGGGTGTGGTTCCTCTGTCATGGAGCATTCTCTGTTGGCCCATATGATTGCTACACCTGTCGGAGTGGGAAACCCTATGGCCCCATGTATTGTTGAGGGGACCATGTTGTAAGCGGCCATTGCCTCGCGCCCCAAAATGATGTCATACCTGGATTTCGTGGGGATAACAAGGAAGGTGACGTCTTCCGTTCTTGAATGTGTCTTATCCCCTATTGTTAGGCGGAAAGAGATTTCTCCGAGTGGAGATATGACTTCATTTGAAAAACCCATGATTGGTGAGTTAACTGGGCGCAAGCGCTGCTTGTCTTCCTCGTCAAGGAGATTAAAGCATTGCTCGTACATGATGTCGGAATTACTTCCAGTATCGACCAATGCGCGGGTGGTCCTGTAGTGGTCAAAAATGGCTGTGATGACTAGTGCGCGGGTGGATGAGGGTCCACCTTTGACTGTTGGGAACTGCACCTGCTGTTCCCGCCATTCTGCCACTTGATCTGGCTTCCGCTTTGCTTGCTTTCGTCTGTCGGAGTGTATCATCAAACTGACGTTTTTTATTTTCTTTTGGGGTGGCCCTTCTTGCTGTTTGCGCTCGACATTTTTCAATAAATGCCCAAGTTTTCCTGACTTCAGGGCCTCCTCAATTGCTTGCCGTAGCTGGTAACATTTGTCTGTGTCATGGCCTATATCTTGGTGATATGCGCAGAACTTTCCTGGATCCAGGTTGTCCCTTTGTTTGATTACCTTGGGATCAGGGAACGTGACGTTTTCTGTCGCTAGCACTTGCGTTGGTGTTTTTGTGAGCAGAGTCCAATTGTTTTGGCTCCTTCTTCCTGACCTGTGCTCATGTTGGGTGTTTCCCCTGTGGTCGTGGACTTCTATGGGTTTGGTCTCTGTCTGGGCGCCTCCTTGGAGCCTGTTCCAGACAGATCCTCTTCCCCTTCTGTCCTGTCGACCATGCCTTAAGCGCTCGGCCTGGGCTTGATTGTCTGTGTATTGTGGTGCTTGCACTCGGTTCCAGACGGATAGTTCCCTTTTTGTTTTTGCATAAGTCTTGGCTCCTTTCATGATCTCGTCCCATGTGTTGGGCATTCCAGTACATCCAGCTAGGGTGCGGATGAGGGAATCACATCGTACTCCTTGTGTGAAGGCTGCTTTCATGAGTTCGAAACCAATGGGCCCGATTTGTAGTGCTTCTCGGTTGAACTGAGTGATGTAGTCTTCAATTGACTCGTTGTCGTGCCGCCTTACTTGTAAGATGTCAGTTGAGTCGCGCTCTATGCGCTTGTTCTGACTGAAGTGATCCGAGAACTTATCGGTCAGTTCCTTGATGTTGTCTATTTTTCCATTCGGCAGGCTGTCAAACCATACCCGCGCAGCACCCGTGAGTGTCTGCGCGAACATGTGACACCATGCTGGCAAACTCCATTGTGCGCACTTTCCTGCGACTTCAAAAGTTCGTAGGTGATCGTCTGGATCCCCCGTACCGTCAAATTTACCTAGGGTACTTGGAATTTTTGTCTTTGGAGGTAGGGGAGCCAGTGCGATGCGCAGAGTGAATTTGGATTTTTCCATTAACGATGGAGGATAGTAGGGTTTGGTGAGGTCGTCGTCACCGGTCATAAAGTGCCCTCGTTCAACGGTGTTGTTCAAGGGCTGGCTTATGTCGCGGGTGAATCGACTCTGGGACTCATCTCAGTCTTCTCTCCATGTTGGGTCTGTGTCATGGTTACTTCCGCCATTGTTCCTTGCAGCGCCGGACGGTCCTTCGCTGTAAGAAAGTGTGCGGGCGGTCTCTCTGAGTTGCTGCTCTTTCATTTTCTGTATGTAGATACGTTTCAGGGCTTCCTTTTGTTGAGCGTACCATACCTCCGGACTAACCATCGGCGCGGCATTCTCACCAAATGTATCATGGAAAAAAAAACTTGTCTTTGGTTTCCAATTTCTTGTGCTTTTAAAATTCGTTGTTTTGTCATTTCTATTTTATATACTTTTAATTTGTGATTTAAATTTCTCATGTATGTTTTTTTATCTAAAATCTATATATATATATATATATATATATATATATATATATATATATATATATATATATATATATATATATATATATAAGAATTACACTTTGATGACATGGCATTCAATGGGGCAACCTCACAGCCCTTTAATGTGTCATGTGGCATCATGTGGTGCATTTTTCTTATTTTTTTTAATTTTTGTTTTTTTATTAAATCACATAAAACCTAACTATTATCATATATAATCCTCATCTTCTCACCCTAAACCCTAAAAAAAATGGGTGATGTTATTTAGACAACCCCAAAAAAACCCTAAACAACCTTAAGACGGGTCGTCGAGGCCTTGATGGGCCGTCAAGCAAAATTAGGGTTAAAAGACGGGTCGTCCAGGCCTTGATGGGCCGTTGTTTTTCAGAAATGTCAAAGAGGACGGGCCGTCGAGGCCCAGACGGCCCGTAGAAGTACGATGTACGAGGTGTTCAGTCTGAACTTTTGCAAAAGCAGGTAGTTCAGACTGAAAGTCTGAAAAAGGTGCACCAGGACGGGCCGTCCAGGCCCCGATGGCCCGTGGAAATGTGTTAGGTTAGGGCATTTATACCCTAGACGGCCCATTCAGTCCCCGACGGCCCGTTGAGATTTCCAGATTTAACCATAACACGATCAGCTTCTTCCCCATTTGAACCAAACCTTAAAACATCACCACCACCAAAACCCTCGACCCATTTCGACTTCCCGGTCTCACGATGACATATTTACAAAGCTTTTCAACCGTTGACCTGTCTGAGAACGAGTCATACGTCTCTGAAAGCGTAGGGTATGAACCCAGGGTTCAAGTTGGTGAAGAGGAGGTTGGATCCGGGGTTCGTGGTAATGACGGGAACATGCTGCCCGATCTCAACGAGGAATATGTAGAGGAACAGGAGTCATTTTTCGTGCCACCAAGCTACCCGCAGTACACGTACGGGAGTTACCATTCGCGCGGGAATCGTGCTAAGGACTTAGAGGAAGATTATAATGGCTCTAACCCGAATGATGACAACCAGGAAGATGCTTATGAAGATGTTAACATAAAAGTTGAACCTAACCCGGATGTTTCGTATGAAACCGAGCAGGTGCGTTTATTTATTTACACTAGTATATCTTTACACGTTTTAGGGTTTGTTGGATTGAACTAGTATATATTTACAGTAGTATATAATTTAGAGTAGTATGAATTTAGACTAGACTCTTGTATAAATTTTCAGGTATTCGGGTCTGTTGAAGAGATGAAACAATGGGCTTACGATAGAGCCCTTGCTAGCGGTTACGTCCTAGTGACAGGACGTTCTGTTTCAAAAGGCAGTGGAAATAATGCAAGAAATATTAGGATAGACCTGAGATGCGACCGTGCTGGCGAATACCATACTATAGCCACAGTAAGGTCTACGGGTAGCAAAAAGATTAACTGTCCATTTATGTTAATAGGGAGGCTACGCAAAGAGGGTTGGAAGTTGGAGGTTAAACACGCGAATCATAACCACGACCCTTTTATACATGTTGAGGGTCACGCTTTTGCTAGGCGGCTGACACCACAAGAAGAAGAAATGGTGGAAACGCTTTATTTTCAGGGCCTGGAACCGGCAAACATACATTTGGCCATTAGAGCACAAAACCCGAATAATGTATGTATTCTACGAGACATACACAATACAGTGAGCAAGATTAAACATAGAATTTACGGCGATAAAACCCCAATGCAGGTATTATTATTAATTACTATTATTGTCATAGACTATTATTAATTTTGTTGTTGTTAAATATTAAATATTGTTATTATTATTGTTATGCAGATACTCGAGAGTATCCTGGTTGAAAAGAAATTTACTTACTTCACAAAGCAGAATCCAGAGACAGATGCTGTTGAGAATATTTTCTTTTCACACCGGGTCTCGTACAATCTCTGGCGTGCCTTCCCACATGTGATGCTGATCGACGCCACCTACAAAACGAACGAGTACAGAATCCCGTTTGTTCAAATTGTGGGTATGACGTCGACAAACTTATCGTTTTGTATCGCCCATGCATTTATCGTTAAAGAGAAAACGAGTAACTACATATGGGTGCTAGAGAGGCTCAAAGATTTGCTGGAGAAGAGTATGGAGCCACGTGTAATTGTTACAGATAGAGATCTGGCTCTGATGAATGCATGTGCTACAGTTTTCCCGGATGCTACGAAGTTGCTTTGCAGGTGTCATATTCAACAAATTATTATTATTATTATTATTATTATTATTATTATTATTATTATTATTATTATTATTATTATTATTATTATTGCTTTGCATGTATCATATTCAACGAAATATTGCAAAATATCATAAAGCAGGATTTCCAAAAGAAGAATGGGAAATATTTTTGCAGTATTTTGGTCGACTGTGTAAATCTGCTGACGAAGAGGCTTACGAATTGAATCTTGAAGCGCTCTACAGACGACTTTGGCGGCAGGGTCGAACGGGTATTTATTTTATTTTTTATTTTGCTTTACAAGCGTACATATTTTCTGTATTGACATCACTATTCTGTTTTTTTTACAGAGGTTTATGACTACATGGAGTCAGTTTGGCTCCGAGATTATAAAGAAATGTTTGTGGAAGCATGGGCAGATGAAAACCTTACGTTCGGTCAGACTACGACCAACAGGACCGAGAGTCAGCATGCTCTGATTAAGAGGTACATAAAAGGCCCGAAAAGCTCGCTCCACACGCTTGTGATGAAAATAGACAAAGTTATGGAGTCACGGCGCGTAGCGATAAAACACTCCTTCGAACACAACCGATCAACAAGAATGTGGAAACATGAACTACCGTTGTTTCAAGACGTAATCGGTAGGGTTTCCCATCTAGCGCTTAATTTGATGCTCGGAGGGGTCAACAAGATAAATTATTATATGGAACAAAAGAGGTCTTGTGAACACCGACTCAAGAAGACTTATGGATTGCCATGTTCCTGTCAATTGCAATTGTATGATACGAAAGGCAACATCATTTTTTAGACTTATTATTTTTTTTAGGATATAATAGTCAAATTTATAAATGTTTGAAGCGTTTTGTAGACGACTTGTGTTGTCTGGTTCGTATAAAAACAGAGGAAACTCTGCCGAAATTTTTATAAAAATCCGAAATTTTTGTAGATTATTGATTGTTGTTGTTGTGATTGAATATATATATCAGATACACGAGTGTCACTGGCTGATATCGACGTCTTCTGGACACGACTTGACTTTATGCCAGAAGTAGCTGAGAATCCCGAGTTTGACTTTCAGCACGAAATGAATGCATTCGCTGAGCAACTAAGGTCGCAACCGCTGCAAGTGAAAAAAGCATGTTGCAGAAAATGAAGGAGGTGTTGAATCCGATTATGACTAAACATAAACCTCCTGAGGTACAAACCGATACTCGGGGTCGGCCAACAACAAGTGAAAAGGAAAAAAAGGAAGATAAGGCTGCGGTTAGTATTATTATTATTATTATTATTATTATTATTATTTTTATTATTGTTATTGTTGTTGTTGTTGTTATAAAATTTTTTCAACGTAGGGCAAAAAGCCTTCTAGAAGAGGTAAACAATCAAAGGACAAACCGATTGTTTACGATAAAGATTTTCCACTGTTGGAAAGGGATAGGTACAAACTACTAATATATAAATTCATACATGCATACATATTTATACACATATTAAATCTCACTTTTTGATGGTTACAGGTACAAACTGGAGATCGACAGGTTTAAGAAATGGCTTCCACCTGCATATCATAGATACATTACAGGCATTCGGGATGTCCATGGAGACGGTCACTGTGGGTTTCGATCCGTAGCTGTGTGCTTAGGGTGGCAAGAGGATATGTGGCACTTCATCCGCACACAGCTTAAGGAGGAGATCGTCGAGAATGTAGAACGGTGGAGCCCAATTTTAAACGATGTAGATCACGATTGTTACGAGAGAGTCTCCAACTCATTCGATCACATTGGAGTGGGACCAGCAACGGTTGACCATTGGATGGAGATGCCCGCCACAGGATTACTGATTGCTCAGAAATTTAAGGTGGTTGTTCAATTTCTCTCTCTGAATGATCTCAGTGAGACGTACTTCCCTATGTTCGATGGTCCACACCACATTGAAGAACATGCGTTCATATCGTTTGCTTTTGTTAACAAAGGTCATTTCATCAAGATTGAGTTAGCAGAAGGCGCCCCAATGCCAAAACTGAATCCGTCATGGCATAAGTTTCGATATGAAGAGGCAAGTGAGTGGGAGACGGTATATTACGACCGTATACAAAGGGTTGATGTTCCATCACCTCAATACTTCTTTCTCGTATGTTACCGGACGAACGGAAAAATTTGTTGTATATGTTAATTTATAGTTATCATAAGAATATACTCCTTTTTTTATAAAAAAATACAAATACCAAGCTTAAAATATATAAAATACACTAAAAATTTTAAAAAAAATGAAAACTTATGGGTCGTCCAGGCCTTAATGGGCCGTCCAAGGCAAAAAAATTGGCCAAGACGGGTCGTCCAGGCCTTTATGGGCCGTCCCTAGTGGACCACCACAGACCATCGAGGCCTGGACGGCCCGTGGTGAAACCCAAAAATCCCCCAAAACTATGGCTCGTTGACTTGAGGCTCCACGACCCGTCCTCTAGCTTCTTGACGGTCCGTCCAGGCCTCAACGGCCCGTCACATAGACAAAGCTTCCAAGGGAAGCTTCCTTTATTTTTTAAATTAAAAAAAATTAAAAACCCACGGACCGTCGAGGCCTGGACGGCCCGTGGTGAAACCCAAAAAACCCCCAAAACCACCAGATCGTTCGAATTATTTCATTTTCCCATCCCCACTCTTCTTTCTCTCTCGTCTCTAACACCACCCACCTCCTCCACCTCCCTCATCTACCACCACCCACCTCCTCCACCTCCCTCATCTACCACCACCCACCCTCCACCGTCCTCCTCCACCACTCGTCTCCTTCCAACACCTCTAGCCACCACCGTCCTCCTCCACCTTTCGTATCTTTCCAACACCTCCAGCCACCACTGTCCTCCTCCACCTCTCGTCTCCTTCCAACACCTCCAACAGGTATTATTATTATTATTATTGTCATTATTATTATTGTTATTATTATTATTGTTATTATTAGGGTTTTTTTTGTGTTCTTGTCGGGGCAGTGGTGGTGGCTGGGTGGGGTGAGGGGGATGGTGGTGGTTGGGTGGTGAGGGTTGTGGTTGGTGGCGGGTGGGGTGTGGGGCTGTGGTGGTAGGTCTGTGGTGGTTGGTTTGTGGTGGTGGTGGTGGTGGGGATAGGGTGGTGGTGGGGCTGTGGTGGTTGGTCTGTGGTGGTGGTGGGGTTAGGGTGGTGGTGGTGGGCTATGGTGGTGGTGGGTTGGTTGTGGTGGTGGGCTGTGGTGGTTGGTGGGGATAGGGTGGTGTTTAGGCACGCACAAATTGTTATAGATAAAATGTCTTAGTTCGTTTAGGCGCGCACAAATTGTTATAGGGTGGTGTTTAGGCGCGCACAAAGTTAGATAAAGAGGTTTTTTTTTCTTTCTTGTCGTATTGAAATTACGAGACACAAGCTATAGATAAAATGTCTTAGTTCGTTTTATTATAAAGGCGCGCACAAAGTGTTATTGTTATGCTGTTTATTGGCGTTTAGTTCGTTTTAATATAAACGCGCGCCTAAACATAAAGGCGCGCGTTTGTGTTTAGGCAAGTCGCCTTTATGGCGCGCCTTTGTGTTAAACATAAAGGCGACTTGTGTTGTTTAGTTCGTTTAGTTATTTAGTTCTTTAGTTCGTTTGTTTTTCGACATTTGTAGACGACTTGTGTTGTCTGGTTCGTCCCAAAACAGGGGAAACTCTGCCGAATTTTTGATAATAATCTTTGTTTTGTTTTTGTTTTGCAGATACGGCAAACAGAAACAGAAGACGCCGTATCCAGCCTGAGGACGGGAATCCTCTAGCACTGGGAGATATGAGAGACTGGCCGTACAGGCACGACAACGATGACTACGAGATCGCGCGCTGGGAGAAGATGGAGACACATCCGATACACGGATCGCGCAGTATTGACTGGTCCGCATTACGCGCAATCAGTGCAGAGGACAGGTTTGAGGAGTGGATCCCAGACGACAGCCCTTGGGAGCGGATGTTTGCTGACCTCCAGAATGATGCATATCGGCCACTGACGATCAAGTTCATCTCCACATTCCGCTACGCGCCACATCCAGCACGTGTGCCGCCTCCAGCAGGTGCGGATCCTAACGCCGAGCCTGAGCCTGAGGTACAGTTCAGATTATTTGGACACCTTTACGGATATACGATGCACCAGTGGGCTACGACTTGCTGCTGGTACAGAGAGGAGGAGCTTGTCCAGGATATGTACACCACAGGCTTGACGACCTTGCCAAACGACTTGCTGATGGCCTGGTGGCCCACTATCGGTGGTCCAGCGTATGGGGAGGAGGGCGACAGGTATTATTATTGTTATTTAGTTCATTTAGTTCGTTATTATTATTGTTATTTAGTTCGCTTAGTTAGTTATTATTATTGTTATTTAGTTAGTTTAGTTTGTTTGTTTTTGGATTTTGTAGACGACTTGTGTTGTCTGGTTCGTACAAAAACAGAGGAAACTCTGCCGAAATTTTTATAATGTTATTATTACCCTGTGCAGGACGGATAGGGCCAGCAACATCCGGGACCCTGTGATCCGTTACATACACCGTTTGGTTACCTGGTCGATTGCCGGACGATGTACCTGTAACGAAAGGGTCAATCAGACTGACCTTTTCTACCTTTACTGCATCTTGAGGGGTAGGCCGGTTGCGCTACACAAGTGCTTTGCCGAGTACATCGCTACCTACCCTCATAGGAATCCGGCGGGGACTATTCCGATTGGTGGGATCGTCACCGCCATCGCGCTGCGTGTTGCCCCGGGCGATTTGTGGACGCATATTGAGGAGAACAATTTACCAGCTCCGATGAGGCCCAAGTAAGATTATTATTATATATTATTATTTAATATTATTATTATTTATTAATATTATTTAATTTTATATATATTATTATTTATTATTATTTAATATTATTATTATTATTTAATTTTATGTATTATTATTTAATATTATTATTGTTGTTTTGCATTTCAGGCCGTTAAATATTCAGACTATGCAGCAGATGAAGGTGGCAGCACGGGTCTCGCGCAGCAACCCACCCGCATATTACTAGCGTGCTTGGGATGATGCTGGCGACCGTAGCGAGCATTTTGTGCCACAGCCGCTGGTACACCTCGAGGGGCCGAATGCCCAGGAGGTCCAGATGCCACGCGTTGCCGACGGCGACCCACCGGTGGATGTAGAGATGCGAGATGTTCCTGTTGATGAGCGACAGCATCCTGCCCGCGTTTATCATGCCATCAGGTTGCCTGATAGCACGACCCAGATACTTCAGCAGATCCTGGATCAGTTGGGGTCGTTGCAGGCTGATGTGCAGACGATGGGGTTGATATGCGGTGGCTGTTAGAGAGCGAGAATGAGAGACGACGGGAAGCTGGTTTGGAGCCGCGTCCACTTCCGGGTTGGGCATCCAGCAGTCAGCATGGTGGGGCGTCCACCAGTCAGCCGGGTGGGTCGGATCAGCCGGGTGGGTCGGGTTAGACGGGTGGGTCTACTTCTTAGTTGTACATTTGAACTCAGTATGCTTTATTTTGTATGTAAATTTTTGGAATATTATGCTTATTTATGCTTTATTTTGTTTTATTGTTCGTATCTTGGGTTTTGTTTAGTTCGGCAACATAAATGAACATTCGTTCATATTCATATAAAAAAGATCATATTATACAAATAAAAAATAACATTTATAAAAAACCAAACATTTATATTTACATCTCAAACCCATTTTAAACATCCACACTACACTTATAAAAAACCAAATAATCATCACCTAATCATTGCCAATGATTACCAATGATTGTTTTTGATTTGGATGCTAGTCCACGGGTCGTCGAGGCCCCAACGGGCCGTCTTTTTTAGGGTTTAAGGTTTTGGACGGGCCGTCTGGGCCTGGACGACCCGTCCTTTTGCCTGTTTGGCCCTCCACGGGCCGTCCAGGCCTCGACGACCCGTGGAGGGGTTTTGCAAATAAAACCCTAGGTTGTGTGAATATCCAAAGCCAAAAAAATTTATTTTCGTTTTTTTTTTCTTTTTGGGTTTTATCCTTGCACTCCTTCTTTCTTTGAAACCCTAGCCTCCATCATCTAGATCCACATCTTCTACCTTTAGATCATCCTTTGTTCTTTTTTTCTATGCGTACAACTATGTAGAGAAACAACCACCACCATAATCTATGTTTTTTTTGTGTGCCTCTGACCGTCTTCGTTGAAAAGAACACACGCGTCATCTGTCAATAAGATGGTATACTACTTTTACTATAACTATACGTCTTTCCGTCCTTCCCATCAATGTTTATTCCTGATTTGATTTACTAACTACCTTACGTTGGTGTTTTTTATTGTGACATGATTTTGTTTTGTGTTGGTGGGTGGGTAGTCGGATTTGTTGTTGATCACCCGAAAAAAAAATGAAAGAAAAAACACCCGGATTTGTTGTTCGATCAAATGACACCGCCACCATCTTGGATCACCAATAATAACCAAATGCGAGAAAAGTCTACATTCTGTACACGCTAGCCTTTGGTCTTTAATTGCCACTGAGCTCTATGAAAGCTTGAATTGAACAGTGGTTGTTGGAAAGTTTTTGACCTAAATAGAGGGCATTTTGGTTTATGACGCTTTCTTTTTGGGAACCCTTTATAGAAAAATCTCTCTTATTTAAAGCATTAAAAGGGTTTGTGTACTTTAGCATGCGAGGTGTCATTAATGCTAATAGTGAAAGATGCAGTTTATGAAGAACAAAGGTTGTGATAATTGAAGATCCAAAAAGTGGCCGAACCTGCGGTACGGAAGAGGGTAAGGCCGAATGAACTGGATCTGTGTTGTCTTTAACCTGAGCTAAACCTGCACAAGTCAAAAAACCGTTAGGCTCGTTACAGAGGAGGATGGAGGGCCTCTCTGTAACCACCCTCCGGCGTGAGGATAAGTATTTGTTTAGTGAGAGAAAGTAGAGAGAGAATGTGTGGTTCGGAGTGTGAGCATTCGTGTGTTTTTTGTACTTTGGTGGGGGTATTTATAATGGTCAGCAAAGTTTTACTTTGCTTCGGACCATCTCGTACTATCCTTCGGAGGTCCCTTGACCTTCGGCCGGACATCGTACTTACTCTCGGCGGAGGTGTCATGCTTCGTCCTGGCACTTGGTTCGTGCCTTGATGGGCTTGGGTTCCAGCTGCGGTATAATTGCTTATACCTCTTCATCTCTTCCCAAGTCCTTAAGTTACTTGTAACTTGTTGGACTTCGGCATGACTGGAGCATATGTTTGTTAGCCGTGGTATAATTACTTATACCTCTTCATGTCTTCCCAAGTCCCTAAGTTACTTGTAACTTATTGGACTTCGGTATGACTGGAGCATGCGTTTATTAGCCGCGGTATAATTACTCATTCCTCTTCATGTCTTCCCAAGTCCTTAAGTTATTTGTAACTTATTGGACTTACGGGGATCCACGGCTTTTTGGTTATGCTATGGCTATTCTCTAGAGGATGATATGGATTGTCGACACGTGTTAGTGCCAGCTGCCTAGAAGCGTATGTAGTACGCTTTCGACACGTGGATGCCCTTATGGCCACATGATGGTCTGCTGACGTGATGGCGGTTGGTTTGTCGAGGCAATCTAGACCGCTCATTTCTTCCAACTGTCCACCACTCTAAGCCATCTCGACGGTTTCTATTTCCACTATAAAATCCTTCTTTTTACCTCTTCCTTCTTCACTTTTACTGTTTTTACTTCTTATCCTTTTTATCTCTTTCGGCGCCCTGTCAATCTTGCCATTATTCCTCGTTCGAGCCCTGTTAAGCTTCCTTTAAGGTGCGTTGTCTTCCTTCCCCTTTTCTTCTTTTTCGTGCTTTGGTTTTATTTGGGTTTCGAAATGGTAAAGGATGACATGGGTATTACTCACTCGAGTCTCTCTGCTGATAAACTCGCCCAGTTTATAGACGAGTATGCCATTCCCCGGGACCTAAACCCTGTGTTGCCTGGTCCGAAGGATACCATACATCCTTTTCCTACTGGGAAGTTTGGCTTCTACACCCGAGTCTGTGATTTTGCCAACTACCGGGTCCCCTTCACAAAATTTTTGATGAAGGTTTTGAGATTCCACGGTGTGCACATCTCTCAAGTGAATCCCTTCGGTCTTAGCCGGGTGAATCACTTTGAGCTGTCCTGCCGTGCCTTGGAAAAGGGAGCGGACCTAAATGTGTTCCGGTGTTTTTACGAATTGAACAAGATAGGTAGTTGGTATACCTTTGAGAAGCGCCGGTCGTTAGAGAGTTGTCATGATTACCAGACGACTAGTCTAAAAAATTGGAAGAACAAGTTCTTCTTTTTGGATGACCGGTGTTTACCCGCAGACATGGTTTGGTGTGAGAGATTTAAGTCGTCTGAATGGGAGTTGCCTCAGGGGTTTCGATATAACCGGGCTTTATATTTGTCCTTGGCGGAGAATAAAACCAACATTCAGAAATATCCGGAGCATGTCCTTTGCCTCGGAGGTGTAAGTATGAACTGGAGTTTGGATGATAGGTGGCCGGTGGTGCGCTATAATGGAGTGGGTGAGTGGGGAGCCGCGTCTTTTAAATTTTTTTGCATTTTTACTTGTTTTTCCTAACTCCCCTTTGTTTGTGTTTATACAGAGATGTCGTTGCTAGATTGTTTAAAGCTGGCTCGGTTTGATGATGCGGCTTTGGAGTATACTAGCGAAGACTTGGGCAATACCAAGCCCTTGATTGAACAGATGAAGAAGACCCATCAACCGATCATTCCAGTTGAGAATCCGGAGGCCGGTGCGAGTGGGGCAGGTGGAGATGGTCAGACTACTGGAGTTGTGACCGAGGTTGCTAAGGTGCCACTACCGGCCGGGGATTTGCCTACTTCTGCTGCTGAGACTATTCCTCTCAATCCTCCCCCTATTTCTGCTGTGCAAATGCACCATTCTATGAGCACCGGTCCTCAATCCTCCGAGCCTAGTCAGCTCTTGAAACCTACTTCCAAGGATGTGTCCGGGGACACTGCTGCCTCTCGAGGATCACGTAAAAGGAAATCCTCCAAAAGTTCGACTTCTGAAAATACCCGAAAGAAGCAGCTGAGGTTCTTAGACGATCCTCCAGAGGTACATCCTAACCTTCTTCATAGTCTTGAATATCACCTATTTGGGGGTAAATCCTCCCGGGACTCTGCTCCAATATTAATGGTGGCCCATCCTCAGGTTAGGGTGTCACAGAAGGTTTTACTGGATGAGGACGACGAGGAGGAAGAGGAAGAGATTGGTCCCTTTCCCGGGCTTCATAGCCCGGCTAAAGGAAAATTTGTGCAATCTGGAACCCATTCATCTGGTGAGTTTCGGCAGTCTCCCCTTCTATCTCAGACCAATGTGGGGGATAAAGATGATACTTTCCCCCCGCAATGGTTCGAGACTGAAGCTCTTTCTCTTTATAATTTTGCAGCAGCGATAGAAGGGGGTTTGGGCGGTGATGGTTTGGCTACTGATGAGAAGTTTGTCCCGGAATGGGACTTAAAGAATGCTGACCGGGTGATAGACGGTCTTTCTGCAAGAATGATGCTTTTTAACTTGGATACTCCGCCCGACCGGGAGTATTACCACAAGATGGACTCCCCTTCCCTTTGTGAAGCTTTATTGGTGAACCAGGCCCAATCAAATTTTCTGGTGACCGAGGCATACCGTCGTTGGACGGATGCTGAGGTGGATAGGGAGCGGTTGAGGAGAAAGGGAGGTTCCTGCAACCATGGTCCGGCTATGGCCGAGTTAAAGAAAAATTTGAGAGATGCACAAAACCAAGCTTCTTCTACTCAAGCTGTTGTGGCTTCTGCTGCGGAGTCTTGGGACAAGGCCCTTCAGGAATGTGAAGTTCTAAAAAAGAAACTTCACGATACCGAGATTGCTGCTGCTGACTCTAAGAAGACCAACGATCTTCTTAAGCAGATGGAGATGACTATGGCGAATCTGAGGACAGGTACCAATGCTTTGACTGCTGGTACGTCTTTGGTAACTACTTTTGTCCTCTGTCTTGACTTAACTTTTTATTGCTTATTGCTTCTGTTGTAGAGCGGGATGAGGCCTTGAAGGGAGAGAAGGTGGCGAAGCAGGTGCTGGCAGCGGCGGAGAAGAAGATGGCAGGGGACGAGGAGGCTTGGAAGGCCGAAAAGAAAGAGTTGATTGATAACATTGATAGGCTGTTTGAGCTCAAGAAATTTTTCTTGACTACCGGGGCTCAGCTGATTGCCGATCATGTTCATAAAGGGCCAGCTATGAAGAAGGCCGTCAGTGACGTCAACAATGCTATGAATGCCATGGGTTTTAATGTTGGGGTAAGGGTGGGGTATGCAGCCGTGGCAAAGGGCATTCCTTTGGAAAAGATGCCTCTTATCAAGCAGAATGCTGCCGAGGAGCTCACCGCCGCCGCTTAAGCCTATGATGCGTTAGTCTTCCCCAAAGTTGCCAAACTGGTGGACCAAGTGACCGGCCCACCGGAGTCATTGATCGAGGCTTTTGATGAGCTGAAACAAGACCTTTCTTAGTTTTATGTTTATTTGATCCGGACCCTTATGTGGTCCGGCATGGTTTGTAATGTTTTAAGACGAGTTCCACCCGGTTCGAACCTTGTGACAAGGTTCGATCCTTTGTTAATACAGGTTAAATCCCAGACCTTTATGTATGGGTCTGGGTGATGCTTCGGCTTACTTATAGTCGTTTGTGAGTACTCGTGCTTTCTTATTTTTTCAGTTATACCCTTAACTTGAATTGTAAGAAAGGAGGCTCGTAGCTTAACTGGTAGTGCGTCCACATACCTTTGCTACGTCCTAAACTTGTCCGCGGATTTTTGTGTATTCTTAGATAACCATGGTTTGTAGGGTTTCCTTACCGGGACGCGGCTATTACCCATGCCGCGTTCCAGTTGTTTTAGGTTTTCCCTATATATGCTTTAGCTTTTAAAAGTTAGTAAGGTGCTTAATTTAGGTTAGTTTAGGAACGGATCAAAACTTATCCACTTTGATCCGGGCCCTATTGCTACTCCTTTTTAACTTTGTGTGTACCACCTGGTATTTATTGCATCGAGCTCTTTTTGAGCCTCGGCTTATATTTGCACCTTAGAATATTTTTAAAGGAAACCAGCTCTTTAATGATACTTTTCTGTCGGGGAATGTCACATCCTGAATAGTAACAAGGAAATGGAAATGGTGAGGAATGGCGCATATCACATTACAATATAAAAAAAACTTAAGAAAAGATCAGCTGGTCCTGCTCACATGTAGCATCTTTTTAGGTGAATGCCGTTCCAGGTGCGGGGTACGTCTTTCCCATCTAGGGTTTGGAGAGTGTAGGCGCCTTTTCCTCCAGCTGTTTTAATTATGTATGGCCCTTCCCAAGAAGCGGCCATCTTTCCTTTTTCGACCCCGCTGGCTTCATTACACCGGAACACATACTCTCCTGGCTTGAACCGGACTTCTTTCACCCTTGAATTGTAGAATTTCTCCAACTCTCGCTTGTACCGTGCCTCCTTTATGGCTGCGACTTCCCTTCTTTCATCAAGCAAATCAAGATTCATCCATAGCTCTTGGTCATTATTACCGATGTGTTGGATCCGTAAGGATGGGGAACCGATCTCCACAGGAATCATGGCCTCGGTGCCATAAGTCAGACTGAAGGGAGTTTCTCCCGTGCTTGTCTTGGTATGAGTTCGATGAGCCCATAAAACATTGGGGAGCTCGTCTACCCAACCACTTCTCTTTCGTCCCAAGCGCTTTTTTATCCCTTCTACCAGACTTCTGTTTATTCTCTCCACTTGACCGTTTGCTTGCGGATGAGCCACCGAGGCAAACGACTGTTGGATATGAAGATCCTTACACCATTTCTTGAAGGGATTGTTTGCAAACTGTGTTCCGTTGTCGCTGATGATGGTCTGTGGGAGCCCAAAGCGGCAAACAATTTGTTCCCACACAAACTTTTTTACTTCTTTCCCGGATATTTTTGACAAAGGACGAGCTTCAACCCATTTTGTAAAGTAATCCACGGCCACGAGCAAAAACTTCATGCCTCCTATTGATTTGGGAAATGGTCCCACGATATCAATCCCCCATTGTTGGAACGGCCATGCCGCGACTACTGGGATGAGGTTGTTCTTAGCTCGAAGGCTCACAGGCGCGTGCTTCTGGCATTCCTCACACTTTTGGAGTTCAGTGACGGCACTATTGTGCATGCCCGGCCAAAAGTATCCAGCGTTCATTGCTTTTGCTACCACCATTCTTGGACCTGCATGTATGCCACATATACTGCGGTGAATTTCTTGGATAATATAGGAAGCTTCGTCTAAGTCAACACACTTAAGGAGAGGTCCCAAGAATGTTTTTCGATATAACTGACCATCAACGATCTGATATTGGAGAGCTTTTACTTTTAGCTTTCGTACTTTTGCTTTGTCTTCTGGAACAACATCGTTTGTAAGGTACTGGACTATCGGAGCCATCCAAGTATCTGATGCCGTATTCACTGCAAGTACTGCAGCTGCTCGGACGGATGGGCCTTGTAAGGCTTCTATGTGTACTTCCTGCTTCGTAATGTCAGCAGTTGACGCGGCTAGCTTGCTCAGAGCGTCGGCCTTCTTATTCTTGTTGCCTGGTATATGTATTACTTGGCAAGTTTCAAATTGCTCCATTAGCTTTTTAGCCTGCATTTTTCGAAGTAAAACATTAGTCGCTCTTTGGTGTTTGATATCCGTGGCCGAAGGTTTTGGGTGGAACCCGTACCTCAGCTAAATATAGAATCATGTTAGCGCCTTTGGCTTCATATTCTCCGGATATCTGATTAGCTACCAGCAAAGAATCGACATGGGAGATGACCTGTAACATATAGAATGCCTTTAGGATTTTTTAATCGAACTTTGCATATAGCAGGGAGTTTTTTACAATTTTTAACTTGTGTTTGTACCTTCTTGGCTCCGACTTTGATGGCTAATCGGAGCCCGGCTATGAGTGCCTCGTACTCGGCCTCATTGTTGGAACCCTTGAAGTCTAGCCGGATGGCGTATAGTAACTCTTGTCCTTCGGCTTCCTTTAAAACCATCCCAGCACCGGAGCCTTCAGAGCCAGAAGCTCCGTCTGTGTATAGATACCAGGTGCTTGCTGGGACAAGCTGGGACTCGCTCTCAGACGTTGGTGGGATTTCTACCAGGAAATCAGCTACTGCTTGACCCTTTACCGGTCCTCTGGTTTTGTATACAATATCGAATGCTCCGAGCTCGATGGCCCATTTAGCCATTCGGCCGGATGCTTCTGGTTTCCGGAGGATTCGGAGGATCGGTTGTTCGGATTGTACCTCGATGTTGAATGCTTGAAAATATCTTCGGAGTCTTCTAGAAGTATGGACCAGGGCAAGAGCCAATTTCTCTAGGATGGGGTATCGTACTTCGTATTCTCGAAGGGCACGGCTGATGTAATACACCGGACGTTGCACCGTGGCCCTGGTAACGATGAGGACGGAACTGATGGCTACCTCCGAAGCCGAAAGGTACACTGTTACTGTCTCCCCTGGCTCTGGTGCTGTTAAGGTGGGAAGATTAATCAAGCATTTCTTTAGTTCGTCAAAGGCAAGACCGGCCTCATCTGTCCATTCGAACTGTTCCTTTCCCAAGCTTTTCTTCAAGACATTCATGAATGGCAAAGTTCGTTCTGCAGCTTTGGAGAGAAACCGGTGCAGGGCTACCAGTCGCCCGTTCAGGGACTGCATTTCCTTTAAGCACCGGGGTGGCTGCATCTTAGGCACAGCTTCCACTTTTTCCGGGTTAGCTTTTATCCCATCCCGAGCCATTAACACTCCTAAGAACTTTCCTTCTTCCAAACCGAAGGAGCATTTTTTGGGGTTCAGCTTCATGTTAATTTCTCGGAGCTTATCAAATGTTTCGGCGATGTCCTTTATCATTGTGTCTTCCATGATACTTTTAATGACGACGTCATCCACGTAGACCTCCAAGTTCCTTCCTATCTGATTTTTAAATGCCGCATCCATCAGCCTTTGGTATGTGGCTCCAACATTTTTTAGCCCAAACGGCATTTTTGTATAACAATACAAACCTCCGTTCGTAACAAATGCCGTTTTATCTTCGTCAATTTCGGCCATTTGAATTTGACGATACCCTTTATAAGCATCGAGAAAGCATTTCAACCTGAACCCGGCCACAGCATCAACCTTTACATCAATTTCTGGTAGAGGGTAGCAATCCTTCGGACAAGCATTGATGAGGTCTTTAAAATCTACGCACATCCTCCAGGCCCCATCCTGCTTCTTTACTAGGACAAGGTTAGCTACCCAAGTCTGATATCGTACTTCACGGATTATTCCGGCCTTCAACAGATTCTGTACGTCTTCTGCAATGGCTTTGACACAAACAGGAGCCATACTTCTTTTCTTCTGAGCTACTGGTTTTACTCCGGGATAGGTGTTTAACCAATGCTCGGCTAAAGACCTTGGGACTCCCGTCATATCCGAGTTTTCCCAAGCAAAGACGTCCAAGGAGTTAGAGAGTAACTTCCAAAGGGCTTCCCGGGCTAAGATCGGAAGCTGTGCCCCGATGGAAATTTTTTGCTCCGGGAAACGCGGATGTATCGACCATTTCTCGGTCAGGGCGGTACCGGAGCTCCCTGGATCATCCTTGTCGTTCCCTGTATCTAAAGATTGTCGAATCTCCGAAATAGAAAGTCCAGCTTTAGATTCGAGCGTTGCTACGCCTTCTTCGGTTGGGAACTTGAGGGCGTCGTGGATGGTGGATGTCACCATTCCAAAGGCTTTCATTCCTGGTCTTCCTAGGATTATATTGTGCACTGACCTGGAGCCTACTACCAGAAAGGTCAGTATTTCCGTTCTCTGGCAGGTTCCGGAACTGAATGTCACGGGTAAGGAAAGCTGCCCTACTGGCTGTACTATTTCTCCGGAAAAGCTTATCAAAGGCATGGAGACGGGAATCAACTTTTGTTGGGAGGTTTCGGCTAACAGTTGGAAGCACTGGAGATACATGATCTCCGAAGCACTACCTCCATCGACATAAATCCGGTGAGTCTTGTGTCCCGCTACTATTCCAGATATTATAATTGGGCCTTCTTTGTAATCAGTGGGTGAAATGGATGGGAATGTTATGGGTTGGGACATCCATGCCGAGACATAATCATTGCTCTGCTTTGTTCCCTGCTTTGTTAGAGCACGGATCATGTGAATCCCTGCTTGATCATTGGGATTAGCGATGTGGGTGGTGTTGGCTTTTCCTTCCTTGATATCCTTCACCAGGTGTGCTAACTTTCCTGCTTTCAAGGCCTTCTCAATTTCCTGCTTTAGAGACCAACAATCATCGGTATCATGACCACGAGCCCGATGATAGTCGCAGTATTTCTTGGTGTTTTTGTCTGACGTGGGCTTCTGCCTTGGTGGCTTGGGGAAATCAACATTCTCCGTGCTGAGTATCTCACTAGGAGTTTTGAGTAAGTCGGAGTAGCTTGCCCCACGATGTGAATAGGTGTTTCGGCTAGTGGAGCTTTTATCATTTCTGGAGTAAGGCTGTGACCTGTTTTTACCCCATGAATTACCCCGATCCGAGCTCGGAGCTCCTGACCCTTTTTTCCATGAGCTGTTTCGTGATGCGGAACGGTATTCGTTGTCGTATGTCTGGCTGCGGGCGCTTTTTCCACGAGCAAAAGCTCGTGCCCGTTCCATCAAAACCTCCATGGTTTTTGGGAGATTTTCGTGTAACTTTTCTACCAACTGATTGTTGCGGACTCCGTGACAAAAGCCAGAGATCCGCAGCTGATCGGGGGCTCCGCTGATCTGCATGCTTTCTTTGTTAAACCTGTCAATAAACCTTTCCTGTGTCTCCCCATCTTTTCTACGGATGTTATGAATTTCGGTGATGTCTTTTGAACACCGCCTTTGCTGGGAGAAGTTCTGCAAAAAAACACGACGGAGTTCGGTCCAATTTGCTATTTCTCCTGGCTGTAAGCCATCAAACCAAACTCTGGCCGCTCCCGTGAGGGTTTGAGCAAACATGTGGCACCATGCAGGCATGGGCCAAAGTTCGATCTCTGCCGCTCCCCCGAAATCAAAAACATGATCATCCGGATCTGTCGTGCCATCATATTTTTTTACTGTGGCAGGCATTTTTAGTTTTGCTGGTAAGGGGGCGCTGGCGATCCGGGGAGCAAACTTTGAATGTGCAGCCATATAGGCTGGGCAATATGGAGCGGTTAGGTCGCCTTCGGTTGTTGTGATGACTGCTTGTTTCTCAGTCATGGTGTTGATAGGTTGGGTGACTGTGCGGTAACCCGTAGGTAGATAACTTCCCTGCGGGGTGCCGAAGTTGGGGGTGGTAACCACAGTAGAGTACGTTGCTTGTGAAACCAGACCCGAACTAGGTCCGGAAGATGTCTGAGGTCCGTCGATGGAGAACAAATTTACCTGTACACTCTTGAGTTTAGCCTCCTTTTCCTGTTGCGTTTTTAGTCGTAATAGGAAGTCCCGGTTTCTGGTGAGGAAGTCATTGTCAAACTCTGGTGTGGGATCTTGGTTTCTGAGAAAAATGTTTTCCACTGAACTCTGTGGGAGCATGGAACGTCCTTCCGTGTTGGAAAGTCCAACGGACGGGACAGCGACAACAGAGGTCGTGACAGCGGTGACCTCATCCTCATGTTCAGTATGTGTAACATCCTCAATGGTGAAACCTTCAGATGAAGCCGCCATGGGAAAAATCGTCGATATCCTTTCCTTTAGGGTTATAGAAAACGGTTGTACAAACGGATGGCGCCAATTGAAGATCCAAAAAGTGGCCGCACCTGCGGTACGGAAGAGGGTAAGGCCGAATGAACTGGATCTGTGTTGTCTTTAACCTGAGCTAAACCTGCACAAGACAAAAAACCGTTAGGCTCGTTACAGAGGAGGATGGAGGGCCTCTCTGTAACCACCCTCCGGCATGAGGATAAGTATTTGTTTAGTGAGAGAAAGTAGAGAGAGAAAGTGTGGTTCGGAGTGTGAGCATTCGTGTGTTTTTTGTACTTTGGTGGGGGTATTTATAATGGTCAGCAAAGTTGTACTTTGCTTCGGACCATCTCGTACTATCCTTCGGAGGTCCCTTGACCTTCGGCCGGACATCGTACTTACTCTCGGCGGAGGTGTCATGCTTCGTCCTGGCACTTGGTTCGTGCCTTGAGGGGCTTGGGTTCCAGCTGCGGTATAATTGCTTATACCTCTTCAATAATATTAGTACTTGTAACAATAATAATATTAATGCATGGTAATGGTGAAAGTGAGATGCAGAAAGAGAGCATACAGTTTCTTGGTTTCAAGAGGTTGGTTTTCATTAGTTGATTGGAGTTTTTTTGTAACTGTTTTTATGTATTTTGTATTATGTATTGTAGAATATGATAATACTTGATCGTGGCCTTTTTCTCAATTCAGGTTGTTGGTGCTTTTGGCTTGAAAGTTAAGAGTAACAAAATGTGAGATTTATTGTAATCTGTTTTTTTTAGGTCTCATGGATCGTATTAATATCAAATTGTTTATATATCTATCTTTATTTGCTATTGTCTATCTGTATCAAACTTAAATTTATGAGTACTTTTTCATCCTTATCATGTGTTAATCTACTGAGTTTTTTTTTCTTTTCGACTAATTGGGTATTTTCTTTTCATAAAACTCAAAGAGTTTATAAAATACACAATTCCGAATTCTTTTGCTTCCTTTTTAACACACAAAACGCCACGCAAAACCGTAAAAACAAAAGAAGCATAAGAGGCGTATTTCTCTTCACTCTTCTTCTTATGTTCTGATCATCAAATTATCCTTAATTCACAATACAGATATCAAGATTTGCCTCAAATTAATTCTTTCCTTCTAATTTCCACACAAATTGCAGGTTCCAATAACCCATCTTTTATTTTTCTTGATTTTGTTAAATGGATTACTGTTTTTGATTTGGTGTTTTGTGTTGCTACATGTGATCATGGAACAGTGGAGAAGAAAGGGTGATAAATGTAATCAAGAAATGGTTAGAACTAAGGGAAATTATTATTACAGAAAGCCTCCTGTTGTTGGTACGATTTTTAAATAGTTTTTTTTTTATTTTTAGATTATATGATAATCATATTATGCTTTGGGTGTTCAAGGTTGGGGATTAGTGAGAATTATCTGCAATTGGTAGTCCATTTATTTTGTGTATTTGTTCATAATTAATTTTATCAAGTTTTATTAAAAAATATATATTTCATTTTTTGAGTTTACTTGACCCTATGGATGTTCAGATCAAAGTTTAAATAGTTGCAGATTTATCCTTTTGTTTGTAAAGAGATTTTATGAAAAAATTTGGGATTCATTGGGGATGGTTTTGGAAAAATATGAATTTTGTGTTAAATAATAGCGAAGCGACTGGTTTTGAGGATTATAGGGCGTTAACGTATCACGTTCGTTCCTTTATGTTGTCTTTTAGGTATTGAATATTGATATTAGAGTTATGCAATTTTTTAGCATTTATGATAGGTGTTAATATTAGAGTTATATATTATTTTAGATTGAGAATTGAATATTGATATTAGAGTTATGCATTTTTTAAGCATTTATGATAGGTTTTAATACTAGAGTTATACATTGTTTTAGTTTTAGGTTAGATATCAATATTAGTATGTTAGAGTTTTACATTTTTTTTAGCCTTTAGGATAAGTGTTAATATTAGAGTTAAATTGAAGTTATACTTTGTGTGGTAGAATGGAAAATTTAGTTAAAAGAGAAGGTTTATAACTATACAACAATTAGGAGTTTTATAGTATTGGGATAGAAATATTTAATAAGCTATGCTCTTTGACACTATTAACAGTAGATGTATTCAACCCCGGGATGATCCCGGGGTAATCAGCTAGTCCAACCATAAATGATTTAACAAATTGTTTGCCTAGAAGTTACAGATGCTGGGAAGGTTGGGTTTTTTTTTTTTTTTTTTTTTTCTGAACGGCTAATTTTTCCGCTTGGAAGGTTGGTAAGTTCAAGGCTCCACATATATTCTATGCGGAGGCGGACATAATTTTTTATTCTTTATATATTTAGCGTCTATGTAATTGAAATCGAGGGACCCTATTTAAATTAACACTTCATAACTTGTTCGGGTGGTGAACGCACATCTCTCCACATACGAAGTGTGAGGGTTCGATTCTCTTATTCCCTATATGCATGCACACCAATAGCTTGAGTTTATGTTGGTATCTTGTGGTAAAACTGATGTAATCTTCGAGGATGTCCAAAAGCAACGAAAATGGTACACCGCATCACTTGTACAAGTTATATCGTGACGCAGATAAAAAAATACATCGCAAAGGCATACTCGAAATATAAAACATTGCATATCAAATATTATAACGGAAAAGGTAAACCGCCTCACTTGTATAACACTAAGCAAAATTTATATGGATATGTATATAGAAAAACGTCGCCATGACATACTCAAAATTTTATAAACCATCGTATAATAAAAATTATGAGTATAATAAAAATTATGAGAAGAAAGTAAAGTATGCTCAAAAGTTAATAATAATAAAAAGAATTAAAAGCTTTTATTAAAAAAGGCTTTGTAAGGATACACGAAAAAATAGTTACTATTAATAATATTCATAATGATTATCGTACTTCTAATAAATGATTCCAATGAATGTCACATAGTATTTCTCCTTAAACTTAATAATAAAAATATTAATTGACTATTAATATATTAAATCTTTGCGGATGTGGTAACGAGAATGTTAGTCACTTGATGATTGGTTGCGTGTTTGCTTACGGAATTTGGTGCGGCATTAGTAAATGGTGCAAGTTGGACCCGTTCTACGCGTACGACTACGACAATTTGTTAATGCTTTATAAGAATGTTCATGGAGGGAAATGGCGAAAAAAGATTATCATGGGTATAGTTATGATCACAACTTGGGTTATTTGGAACAAGAGGAATATGAAGGTATTTCAAAATGAACCTTGCAAGGTAATGGAGGTGATGGCAGAAGTGAAGGCCAAGGCATACCTTTGGTTGAAGTATAGATCTCGATTTAATGATGTAGTTTGGAATGAATGGGTCAAGTACCCCTTGTATATGTGTGTATAATTGTTGGGTGACTCTATTTTTAGAGTTCGTTGTTTTTTAATGAAAGTTTATGTTAAAAAAAATATTAAATCATAAGTATGATTTTTCCATCTCCTGTAACATAATATTATTAAATCATTATTTTATGCTTATCTCTTATTTATTATTTAATATTTCTTTGATTAACTATTTCTTTTATTTTTTTTTCACTTACTAATAACTATATAATATTTCATATTTCATTGATTCATCCACACATAATACACAAGTTTTCAACTAAATAATAAATAAAAAAATAAAATAAAATTTTATATCCTGTGTATTACACAAGTTTCTAACATAATAATAAATGAACAAAACAAAGTAACATGTTATAATAAATAAACACTACAATAAAGTTCATATGTTCAAAAACATATCTTGATGAATATATGTGTTAACCGATTACATTATATTGGTTCAACTCGTGTTATCCATGGGTTTTTAAAGGTGTAATTTTAAAATTATATCATTCAACTCGTGTAATATACGAGGTTGTAATCTGAGTATATTTTCTAAAGAGCATACAAAATCAGCCATTTTTTTATAAAAAATAATTTAAAGTTTATAACGGACTTGGTTGACAAGGATATGGCAAAAAAATCACACTTGAAAATGACTAACACAAAACATGTTTTTAAAATCAAGAGTTCTGTAAGAATGAAACTTTTATATGACAATTGACAAATCAAACATATTGAGATTGTTTTTGTTGGACTTTTATGAGCATGATACATATTGTAAGAGAGAAATACAAAGCATAAAAGTCAGAAAGAATCTCCCATAAAAAGATTTTTTCTAACATGCATGTTTCGAAATCTTGAAAGTTTACACATTCATTTTGCTTTTATGTTGACCGGTATGTGGTGACGCTTACTTCACCTCAGCCAATTTTTATTTAATATCGTACCCTTTCTTCAATTTCCGAGTGTCATTCAGGGGGCGCAATTGATGACCCGTGTCTCGTGAGCACAACAATGAAGGGCAGGGGCAGACCTAGCTCATTGCTAGGGACCGCGCCCGCTGCCACTCAACTTTACGCGCGTAGTGGAAATTTTTCGTTTTATTTTTACGATTTTTTGAAAACGTTACTACTAAAATAAAATTTACGTTTCTAGTAAAATTTAATAAACGTTACTAACTTACTACTAAATGAAATTATACGTTACCACATTATGTTACTCGAAAAAATGTTTATCAAATCCGACTAATAATAACCCAAAAAAATAATTAATCTAATTATAATAATAGCTCACCCATTAAACCAAAGTCCACCATTCACCAACAAGCCACCCCACCCCCTTTAATCCAAGTCCCCAACCCACTTCACCTTCACAAAACCAAAACAAACAAAACTTATGTTCTTTTTCACGCAGCCAAGGAGCAGAGCAGAGCAGGGCAGGGCAGAAGCCAAACTTTCTAAAATCTGAATCGTTACCCTACGTCCCTACCTCTACGTCCCCGTCCCTCCTCCACCCAACACGAGCAGCCAGAGTAGTAGCCAAGGAGAAGCAGAGCGTCGCCCCTGTCCACAGTCGGTTGTGAGTTTTTTTTAAACCTTATGAACCCTTACTCTCTTGTGTTTTATAATTGAATTTTTCTAATTGTTTTAGGCATTTAGTATTATAATTGATTATAGTGTAAATTTTTTCGATTAATTGATTAGGTTTGCTCATGTGTTTTATAATTTGTGTTTATAACTTGTGTTTTGGATGTTTTACAATTTGCTTTGTTACGTTTTTTGGGGTGGGGTTTATATGTTTATGTTGTTGTCTTTGGTTGGGATTCTGTATTCTATTCCATATTTCATTCTGATAATAAAAGTGGAAATATATTCAATTATTTTTCTTGGTGTTGGAATGATGATTTTTCAAAAGGTTCATTTGTTTCTATGAATATGAATGGTACTCATTTAACTGTCATTGTTCTTTAGCGTGTTCATTGCTAGTTTTTAGTTTTCATGTGTGAATATGAGAGTTTATATTTATGGTGATTTTATAAGACCCATGCGCCCCCTTCTTAATCTTACAATTTGCTATGTCTTAATCTTACAATCTGCTCTTATAGTCACACATTCAAATTACCTTCTTCGGGCATATATCAACATCGACTCCAGGGTCGGCCGGTTGAGTCAACTATTCTGTTCAACCGAACAACGGGCATTCAAAAGGTTAGTACTGGTTTACTGTTTATCAATTGATGCATTGTTCTGTCAGTCCATTCCAGTTCAACAAGTTTAGGGATTTGTTGTTTGTTAATTGATTTAGGCTTTAGGAATTAGGTAGCAATCCAGCAGTTGATTGATTTAGGGATTTGTTGTTTGTTAATTGATTTAGGCTTTAGGAATTAGGTAGCAATCCAACAGTTGAGTAAGCTTTTTCTATTAATTGATTTAGGAGTAAACCATAAACATTATAACAATGTCAAGTCGAAACCGAAAGTGTGAATCGGGTCACGCAAAAGAGTGATAGCAAGCCATTGTATGAAACTACGGCGAACATTTTTTTTTGAACGTTGCTACTAAAATTTTTTTCTATATCCGTCATTGGTGAAGGGCAACGAGAGTGAATGGTGGGCCATATAAAAAACCGTTTGTCAAATGGTCTTGATTAAAAAAAATAATTTTAATTTATCTAAACCCTCTATATATATTTTTTCACACCACTCCATTTTTTACCCAATGCACTCTACATTCTACTCTCAATTTTCTTTATTTAATTTTCAAATGGCAAACCGATGTTAGACCGTGGAAGAGAAAATCAGTTTGGCCACGAGTTAGGTTACCATAATAAAGCAAGGAGTACATGCCGATTAAGTACAATTTTGAAACATGGAATAGATTCCATCAACAAACGGGTGACAACCATCGTAACATACATGCCACAACTGGAAAGTTTATGGCTCTCCGATCAAAGTGCACACCATTTGATCAGTTCCTTAACAGTGCGTTGAACAGCGAGGGGGTTTAAAGGATGATGAGGCGATTTAGAAGACCCGTACCGAGTACTGTCTCGTGCACAACAATAACCTTTCCAACGTTGCGGTTTAGAGAATTATGAGAAACCGCTTCACACAACAATAAATCATGTATTTTTTTTATTTATGTATGGTTTTTAATATTATAAATTTCATTTTTTTAATTTAAATACAAAAAACAAACTAAATAATTGAGTAATGATTGGGGAAGCTTTATTCCATTGTGTGGTGTTATTGAAAAGAGACAACAGAGCCCTCGTGTAAACATGGAGCTAAGATGACAAAATAAAACTCGTAGAGACTTCATTCCATATTATATAGCTTAAAATTTTTGATGATTGTGATTTTTAGGATAACGATCCCCAATCAAATAGTTTAAGAAAAAGCTTGAAAAACTTAAAAAAGACAAAGTGATGTCAAGGTTGTGGAGGGTGTTTTTGAAACTTGTTTTTCTTTTCACATTAATTAAGCAAGGTTACATCTCAAATTTTGCTCATTGTCTTGCTACATTTGTAACAATGTGATTTTTCTTTCTTTCTTCTTCTTATTATTTGATTGAAACAAACTCAACTTGTCTTGTAGGGAGGAAGGGGTGGTCTGTGATGGCCACCCCGTGATAGATGTGATCCCGTGATACATCGGCCCGCATGTTTAATCACGACCGCGATTGGTTAATTTCGTGACATACATCACGCTACAAAACTAGCCGCTTATGACCGTTGGCTGGCCACCAACGGTCTGTTGACCGTTTCATATAAAAAAAGTTTTTTATTTATTTTAACACTATATATATATATATATATAGGTAAAGTATATGGAGGAAACCCTCCTTATTTGGTAAACTCTGGAAACTCTGACTTCCCAACATTTTTTTAATTTGAAAAAAATAGGGTATGTAATATACATTTTTTTAAGCATTTTGAGCCAAAAAAATCGAAAAAGCGCCGAACGGTTTTTTTTTTAAAAATAAAAAACGTCTACTGTTTACATATAGTTAACACATTGTTAACACCTGTTATTAGCGCTTAACATGCGTTAGTCAAAATTTTATTTTATTTTTTTTAAAAAAAATACTCGGCGCTTTTTTAATTTTTTTGGCCCAAAATGCTTAAAATCATGTATATTACTTCCCCTATTTTTTCAAAAAAAAATAATATTGGGAAGTCAGAGTTTCCAGAGTTTACCAAATAAGGAGGGTTTTCTCTAGAACCATTCCCTATATATATATATATATATTCAACCAAAATCAAAACCACACACAATCAAACAATATACCCAACTTCAATACATTCAACTTCAAAAAAAAATGCAAGGATCTAGCAAAAACCAATCGGCTACGAAACGAAAGTTTAAACCAAATGTCCGGTCTAATTTAGGTGAACCGACTAGATTTAGTCAAGCTGCACCACCAACCCCACAACCTACACACCAAGTATATCAAACCCAACATATGCCCACCCCACCCTTTCAAAATCAAGGTTTTCAAAACCTTATGTTTCAAACCCAACAATTTTCGTTTCCAAACCAATATCCAGTACACTACTCTCAACCCAACATGTCAACCCAAATCGCATCCGGAGTGTTCCAAGCACCACCCGATCCGATTGATCTACCTAAGTTCGACCATTTTGGGGTTCGCGATCCGGACCAGTTTTTGATCGATGACTCTTATGAAGATGACTATGAATATGAATAAGAGGAAGAAGAAGAGGAGGAGGAAGAAGAGGAGATACAAGTGCAAGCACCAAGAGGAAGAGGAAGAAGAGGAGATACAAACACGGCGCCAAAAGACAAAACTCCTTGAACACAGGAAGAAGAAGTGGCGTTGGTGAAGTCGTTTTTACATATTTCCGATGACAAACGCATCGGAAATCAACAACCAATAGACACCTTTTGGCAGCGAGTGAAGGCCCATTTTGAACAACTTACCGGTATAACGACAAGGCACATGAATCAAATAACCGGTAAATGGAGCGATTTATATAAAAAAATGAGTAGATTCAATGGCCTCTATGTTACACAGGTATATTATGTTATTTTTTTTATAAATTGTTTACTTTATATATTTTTTTTTATAAATTGTTTACTTTATATATTTTTTATAAATATTATAGAGAAGTCTTTGGCCAAGTGGAGCGAATGATGTGGAAATCATACGTGCGGCCCTCCACGATTATCAGCTGATGTACGTAAAGACTGGTTTTCATTCGTTGGATTCTTGGGAAGTTGCAAGAGTTTTCCAAGTGGGTTCCCATTGACATTCCCGGGGTAACCGAACATGGGCCAACTGGGACTCGCGGAGGAAGGGGAAGGGAAAGGGGTGGTCGTTCTAAAAAACGATCAAAAACATCGGAGTCGGGAAATGGTACACCATCAATGGACAGGTTGTCTAGCAACATACCCAAACGTAATTTGAATGATGAATTTCCCGACCCCGCCGATGACACAACCCCGACAAGAAGCACAAATCGAAGGAAAAGTGGCGAGTCGTCAAGTGGCAAAGGGAAAGAATCTTGGGTGGAGGCGATGGCCAAATTCAAGTGAGCGAAGTTGGTGGAAATTGATGAGAATCGGCAACGGAGTAAGTTTGAAGGTGTTGAAGGATTCGCACGTAGAGAGAACACCTACATGAAACATTTGTCCGAAATGGGAAAAAAATATAGATTTGAAGGTGTTGAAGGATTCGCATGAAGACTCCGAAGAACCGTACAAGTCGATTCGCATCGAACGAAAACGTGAAATTTGTCAAGTGGGGTTGGGCATGTGACTTTTAGTTTTTTTATTTTTATGTTTTTTATTTAATGTAATGTTTTTATATTATTTAAAAAAAAGTTTAGTGATGAAATGTGATGAAAAGTGAACACCACCATATGTGTTTAGTGATGGAATGTGGTGAAATGAGGTGACACAATCTAATTGGGTGTGATAGTATGATGGTGTGATGTGGTGATGACCACCCCATCCACCCTTAGGAGGAGGGGTGTAACCCATTCATATACTAATTTCCTCTAATCTTGTACTGTTATCTAACTCCACCAATTTACTACACTAAAACACAAATTTAGAGCCAGCAGAACCCTAAACACACCCTAAAATGTTTTTTCTTGTTTAAAATTAAAACATGCATTATAACTTAAAATAAATAACACATTTAACTAAACTTCTATTAAATAAATTAAATGTTACATTTGATTAAATATATATATATATATATATATATAGGGTAGGGTTCCTGTAGGAAAATTGGTTTGTGTAAGAAGTGTAGGAAGGATTAAAAATTGATATGTATGCATCATTTTTTTGGACGTATTCATGATGTTTTGGATTGTTTTGTTTAGAAAAACAACAAGCATAACAATTAATAACCGAAAACAATGTATTTTAGGCTTAAAACTTAAAACACTATGTCCAGAACATTTAAGCAGAGTGTTTTAAGTAATTACTAGGGTGTTTTATCTGTAATTTAAATTTAATGACTATAATACATTGGATTGTGTTTTAAATTTTTGTATATTGTTGTGTTAAGTGTTTTTCAAGCCAAAACAACCCAAAACATCATTCCAAAATCAATAACATGATGGCTACATGTCAATTCTTAATCCTTCCTACACTTCTCACACAAACCAATTTTCCTACAGGATCCTCATATATATATATATATATATATATATATATATATATATATATAGGTAGAGGATCATGTAGGAAAATTGGTTTGCGTAAGAAGTGTGAGAAGGATTAAGAATTGACATGTAGCCATCATGTTATTGATTTTGGAATGATGTTTTGGGTTGTTTTGGCTTGAAAAACACTTAACACAACAATATACAAAAATTTAAAACACAATCCAATGTATTATAGTCATTAAATTTAAATTACAGATAAAACACTCTAGTAATTATTTAAAACACTCCGCTTAAATGTTCTGGACATAGTGTTTTAAGTTTTAAGCCTAAAATACATTGTTTTTTGTTGTTAATTGTTATGTTTGTTGTTAATTGTTATGTTTGTTGTTATTCTAAGCAAAACAATCCAAAACATCATGAATGCGTCCAAAAAAATGATGCATACATATCAATTTTTAATCATTCCTACACTTCTCACACAAACCAATTTTCCTACAGGAACCCTACCCCATATATATATATATATATATACTAATAAACCAAATCACTAAATCTACATGACACTCAAAGAGGCTATCTTCCCCCATTGGGTGTGCCATGTGACATCCTGCTCTTTATTTCCATCCAAAAGTTTTTTTCTCTCTTATGTTTCTCCCACAATTTTAAAACGTTAATAACTTTTATATATGATGTTAAAAAAATACACCAAATTAACGAACAAGTTAAATAAACCCCTATTTGAAATTAAATAAATGGAATAAATCCTCACAAAAACCTCCAACATTCATCACCTCACGGTTTGTACTTAAGGATATCACTATCTGAACATCTGTACTCAAGACACCAGTGGTGGTGTTCCTAGACAGGTAGTGGGTACCCAGAGTGAATCGGCTTGCGCATCAGACAGGGAGAAAATTTTGAAAGTTATGGGATTAGGTCCATGACTTCCTCCTCCTCCTCCTCCTCCTCCTCCTCCTCCTCCTCCTCCTCCTCCTCCTCCTCCTCCTCCTTTAGCTATTTACCTTTGCTTTTCTTGCTACTCTTCCGTACCTAATTAAGGATACTTATTTTTTTTTTTATTAAAGATAGTTATCATATCTTTAAACAAAGTAATTTAATATGAACTTAATTATTAATTTTAAATAAATTTATATTGTTTTTACTTAAAAGCTTCACCAAGTTCAAAATATGTTAGTTAAAATGTTAAAAAAAATAAAAAACAATGATGATAATATTTTTTTATGAGTGATTAAAAAAATCAAATATTTAATGTGGTTGGACGGTAAGAATGATGAAAATGTAATATGTTAAATAATAAAACATATGTGATTTTAAAAAATCTAAGTTAAAAAGAAACTAATGATTTTAAAATTAACTTAATGTTATAAAATAAGTTATTATGGTGCTATCCATATTTCAACTCTCATCTTTCATATCCTTTATATTAATGTAAGAGCCTTATAAATAGAGGCTTCATGTAATTGTTATGGGACACTCAATGAGTAAGACTTCTCTTTTCTATCTCTCTCTATATCTTCCTCTAATCTTTGTTCATAGTTCTTATATTTTGTATGCTGGTTGCTAGTAGGCCGTTGTTTTACAACACGTTATCAACACGAAAGTACTCGGTCTAAGATTCGTACATGGGCGGTACGTAACTATTTGTTGATTTGGGGTTGACATCTTTTGATGCGATTGTGTGGATGCTTGGTGTGTATGGTGGCTACAATAGGCCCTTCTCGATTGATGCACCTTCAGCCAGCTAAATTAGGTAACTATATAATCTCCATGCTTTTAATATGATCTCTAGTCTAAAGAACATAAAAAATAAATCATTCTGGAATCTAGTCCAAAGAAAATAAAAAAAATAAATCATTGTCTTAAATCATCTTGTCTGGAAAACTTGAAAAGGACAGAATATGATGAGCTATTAGTGGGTACTCTAAATCATTATTATTATTACATAAACATGCTTATTTCCATATAACATGGAATCATAATCAGAATTTCGACAGAAACAAATTTGGGGAGGAAGGCAGACGTAACGGACATATAAAAGAATATGAAATTTTGATTTAATTCACAAGGTCTTTAGTTGTTGGTATGGTCTTATCATGTCCGCAATATTTAATGAATAGTTTTGAAGAAACAATAAGTATCTCAGAGATTATCACTAATCACCGAGGGGTTAATACGTATGTGTCTACAAGAACTATCCTTCACCCAAACCTTGGTTTAACCCGAGAAAAGGAAATATAAGTGAGTGTGTGTGTGATGAGAGTAAGAACACAAGATGTAAGTGGTTCGGTCAAGTTTGACCTACGTCCACTGTGAAGAGCCGGTAAGTATTATTACTTTGGAGTATACAAAGTATTACAAGTGAACCTAGCTCTATAGCACAAGTGAGTAATTTTGGATCCTTTGCAAAGGAGTTGAAGTCTTCTATTTATAATGAGGTTCGTGGGCTTGGTGAAGAAGCCAAGGAAGAGCAGATCCAGCTTGGGCCTGTCCTTAGGCCCATAACAGTGAGTCCAGAAAAATGGCGAGAAAACCAGGATGACGTCAGGTTACTGTTTAGTCGTCCTGTAACGTGGACACGTGGCGCCTCCCAATTGGTGGTCAGCGGCGTTCGTCTGCTACAGTAGCTGACCCACCTGCTGTCGTCTGAGGTGACATCTGACAGCAGGAGGGTATGTCTGCTGGTTACTGTAGATATGTTCCGCCGTGACCTGAGAAGGGATTAGGTGGGGGAACGTCTTTTACTGTTCTACGTCAAGTTGTCGCCTGGAAAGACGTGTTCCGCCATGACCTGAGACGGAGCTGGGAGGGGAATGTCTTTTACTATTTTACGTCAAATTGTCGCTGGGAAAGACGTGTTCCGCCGTGTCCTAAGAAGGAGTTGGGCGGGGAACGTCTTTTACTGTTCGTCAAGTTATCGCTGAAAGAGACGTGTTCCGCTATGTTCTGAGGAGGAGTTAGGCGGGGAACGTCTTTTATTCTTGACGTAGAATTTGCGCCAGCGCTAACATTCTAATGGTGGTAAATGTTGGAGTAGTTAATGCGGATTCAGAGTTGTAATAAATTCTGAATGATTAGAATTGAATGTGTCTCCAATGATTTGAAGTTAATGCGCCTGGAATTCGAAGGAGTTGTTGATGCACTTTCTGTGGACGTCACTGTCGAATAGACTAGGGTTGAGTCTTAGTATTGTGTTACATGAGATTGTGGTGATCCATAAGGGCATTTTATGGATCTGACGCATTTGTAAAATATAGGACAATACACAAAGCCAGGTTCGACCTCTATATAAGGGGCGAATGTGGAAGTTTTCCACATTCGACCATTACAAAGGGGCGAATGTGGAAATACTCCACATTCGACCATCACTAAGGGGCGAAGGTGGAACATGTGTATTGGACTATAAATAGCAATCTCATGTGTTGGTTTTCATTAGGTGATTTGAGTTTGTGCTTAGAATGCTCTCAATGGGGAGGTCATGCCCGACCTCCCCCGGCCCCGAGATAGATGTTTATCCTATTGATGACAGTGTCTGTAACCGTTTCTGTAGTAATACGAATCTGTGATGACGTTGTTATCGTTAATTTCTGTCTCGTCTCGAATCTCCCGTCTGAAACCGAGTTGTTTACGCGTATTCGATCCACGAATTCGGTTCCTAACCGGATTCACAGGTGTCTTTACTTCGGAGGGAAGATTGAGGGTTGCAGACGTGTCAGACAGCTGTCTGACACGTTGAGTGGTGTCTGTCACGTCAGAGTGGTGTAGTTACCAACTTTTCATCTGGTGTGAGGCGTGTGTGCTGGCACGCGCTCCACTTGATGAATACATGGTGTAGGTTGTGCCACGTGTCGAGGGTCACGTGGGGGCTGTCAGGCGCATGTCTGATCACGCATCTGAAATGTGAGAATGTGAGATTTGTTGACACGTGTCGTTCATCCGGAGTGGTGCCAGCTGTGGAGCGAACCCACGCGCCAGTCTGAACCGTCCGATGACGCATGCGACACGTGTCATCATCTGGTCTCTCCATTTTGAAAAAGTGTGACAGTTTCTTTTCTCCAAGGGGTCCCACCGCAATTAATGCGGTGAGTATATATATTCTTTGGATCATCGTTGTTGGAGTTACATTTTCTGAAATTTCTCCGATTCTCCCAAGTTGTCACTCACTCTCCGGTGCTCTTTTTCTGAAGTTTCCGTTCAATCTTCAAAGATTCCAGTAGATCTTGGAGATTTATTGTTGAAACTTCAGACTTCTCATCAAACCTTCAACTTTCCTTGTTGTGGTTTGAGTTTTCTGAAAAACCAGTAGGTATTTCCGACTGATCTTCAAGTTTTCCGGCGACCATCTGAAGTTTACGGTTGGTCTTCAAGTTTTCCAGCGAGTTGTCATCGTTTTCCCCAGTTTCTTTTCTTTTTCTCTTGAAATGTCTGATCTATCAATAGGTGTCTCACCGTCCGGTGCGACACATGGCAAAAATCCGGTGGTTGAAGAGGTAGAAGAGGAGGAGGAGAATGTGGAGCATGGGAAAGTGAAGGAGAGGAAGTTAATGACTAATACCTTCTGTTCTTGGAGTCAACCTGCCTTTGCAGATTTTTGTAGAATGTTTGATATTTCGCCGGAGTGGGAGCCGGAGTTGCCCTCCCCCACCCAGACGGTGTTGAAGCCTACTGATGGGAAGATTGCGCTGTATGAGGCCCATTTCACCAAGTGTGGGTTCCGTCTTCCCTGCACTCGTTTCCAAATAGACACCCTCATTGACTATGGGGCTGGGGTGACGCAGATGAGTGCGTTTGGCATGTTGAGGCTGGTCCATTTTGAGGCCTCTTGCCGCGTACTGGACATTGAACCTACTGTTGACCGGTTCAATGTGTTCTATTTTTTGGCTAGGGACGAGATGTGGTACTCGTTCAAGCCGCGCCCCAAGGTACCGCTGTTGGCCACGAATGTGCACAAGTCCCGTCATGGCTGGAAGGATAAATTTTTCTTTGTAAAGAGGGGTGTAATCCCTGTGGCGCTGCCTTGGAAGATAGTTGGGGAGAAGCAGCGAGTGCCCGATCGGGAGGTCATGAAGGGTTTCAAGGATCAGCCCTGGTTGGTGACGCTAACTTCCAACGCCACGAAGTTGGAGTTCAAGCATCTGACGGAGGGGATCTTTCCTGCTGCTGGGCACCAATCGCCTTGGTATTCGCGCTGGGAAGGAACCCTACATTGCGCAGGAGGGTAAGTACCCACTTTATTACTCTTGATTTCCGCCTTTAATTGTTAATTAATCATGGTTGTTCACAGGTGTGAGAAAGTTCAATTTTTATGCGGCCCGACAAGATAAAGGGATTTAGTGGAGGCAGGTGGCGGAGGGGCAGGCGTCTGTGTTGGATGCCTTCACGGGGAATTTTTATTGCCCCAACTTGGAGAATCCACTCCAAAAGTTCTACGCTACTGGTGAGCCCTCTTGTTCCGGATTCATAAGTATTCCCGGCTATGAATCTACTGATTATTCAGTATAAGTGATCCAACCGCCCAAGGCTTCTGGGGGCGTGGGCGGTGGAAACACGCTCCGCGGACACATGATTATCCCTATAAGAAATCATTGGCCAATTCTGATTCTGAGTCTTCTAGTTTAGTAGGGGAGAATGTTAAAGGCCGCCGCAGGAGGCAGGACGGGCCGCCGTCTGAGGATGAGGATGAAGATGACGCCTCTAAGTTGAAGACCAAAAAGAGGTGTCGTACTGGGGTGTCCTCAGGAGGTCAGGGCGGTCAAACAGGAGGATCAGGGAGCGCTGGCGGCTCCACAGGTGGTGAAGGGAGCGCCAGCGGCTCAAAGGGTGCAGAAGGGACTGCTGCGGGTCCCAGAGGTGATCACAATGATGGGGGCAAAGATAAGTCCCCTGCTAAGAGCGCTGGTCCTCAGGAGGGGACACCCGTTTTTTCTGTTGGAATTGGCGCTCCTCCTGCCCGCCAGCCGCTCTTCCAAAAGTTAGTGAAGAAGAAACCACCTGGTAGGTACTCTCTTTCTCTCTTTTTGCGCTTTTAATTTTCAGTTTTTGATAAATATGCTAAGTGTTTTCCGCTTTGCAGTGGCTGCGCCCAAGATTATTCCTACTCCTCCCCCTCCAACTCCTACTGCTGATCAGGTTGCTGAGGTAGCTAGGAAAGAGGAGGAACGACTGTGGAAGGAAAAGGAGGAGGCCGAGAGGAAGGCGGCTGCCGATGAAGCTCTTAAGAAGACTGAGGCGGAAAGGGCAGAGAGGGAGCGTCTTCGTCTTCAGGAACAATGTTTCCAGGCGGAGAAGGCTCGCCTTGCAAGAGAGAAAGAGGAGAAGGAAAAGGCTGAAGCGGAGTCTAAGATGCGGGCCTATGAAGCTTCGTCTTTTGAGAAGACCATCTCGGCGAGAGGCGCCCGGGATGGTGAAATTGGTGCTCGCCAGACGAGGCATGAGTCATCCGGCGCGGGGTGTAGGGGTTCAGCTGGAACGTATGACGGTTCCAGATGGACTGGTGGTGATGCCATCTGGCGTCCCCGCTGGGCGGTCAGAGAGAATACTTTATTCTACAACTCTTTGGCCGCCGAGGAGTTTGTTGCTGGGGCGGTGCCCCCATATGAGCGGAAGTATCAGGACAACTTGAGTCGTCTTGACCTGATTGCTAGCATTTGTGCAAATCAGGCGACTCAACTGTCCATGATAGACTCCTTACGTCGTCGGGATGCCGCCGTGCAACGGGACATCGCCCGGTTGGAGGCTGAGAAGGCGAGACTTGCTGAGAAGGAGGCAGCTTTCAAAGCTGAAGTTGATAAATATCGCCGCCGCGCTCACAAAGCGGAAGACTTGGTGAAGAAACTCGAAGGTGACGCGGCGGCTGATAAGAAGCGTTGGACGGAGGCGTGTCAGCGCACCAACGAGGAGATTAGGTAGTTGAAGGAGCGTCTTCAACAGGCAAAGGAGGAGAACCGGGCGGACGTGGCTAAGTTGGAGGAGAAGTGTAAGGCCCTCCCAAAAGGACCGCAAAGTTCATAGAGATGCGCAAAGAGCTTGAATTCGAAGGATGCTGATCTTGTTAAAGCTACTGAGCGCGTCTCCTTTTTGGAGGAGGAGAGGGTCAAGATCCTCCAAGAGAAGGAGGATTTGGAGCAAGACTTGGGCTCCGCGGAGGAAGCTCGCGCTGCTTCTCTGAAGGAGGCTGAAGGCGCTAAGCAGCTCCTGGACGAGTCTGCCTCCGTCCAGGAGAAGATGCAAGAGTCACTCTGCTGGCTGATGACCAGCGGGATTGAAGGGGTATTCCTTCCTCCTCTATTTTCTTTATTTGCTTTTATTTTGTAGTGACTTCTGACTGTTATGTCGCCTTCGTAGATCTTCAAGCGCTTCTGGCAGGAGCCTAAGCTCGGCGATCAGGTCGCCGCCATAGCTACTACCGCTAATGCATACGGGTACGGAGAAGGCAATGAAGATCGCTTCTTGGCGGCCCAGAATGGTGGGCGAATCATTGATGCGGAGCACTATGGCAAGCCCTTGAAGAACAAATACGAGGCGGAACTCCTTAAATTTGAAAAGATCGAGTTCCCCGTCCTTCAAGTGGTGGCAGACTGTAACCGGAATCCTGATCCTCCTGCTGCCTTGAAGTATTTTATTGAAAAATCGGATGAACTAGGCATGCTGGCGGAGTAGAAACGCCAGGAAAAGGCGCACCAAGAAGCTGCTAGCGAAGGATTCTCTGGCAATCAGCCAGATCCAGAAGAGCAGCTAGTGGATTTTAGCGGTTCGGATAATTAGGCGCCACTTGTAATTACCTTTTGGACTTGTAAAAGTTTATGTAAATATTAATTGGGTTTTTAATTCCCAAGTATGAATGGAAAGTTTTTTGTTTGTTATATCTTGTGTTTTCTCGCGCTAACTTCTGTGTACTTATTTAACCAAGTCGTCACCCGGTGTGTAAGTAGAAGTTAGGGCGTGTGTTCAACTAGAAAATCCGGCGTTTAAGGGTTGTGCCTTGCCTTGAAGACCGTAGCGAAACACAACTTGTGCCATAAATCCGACTTAGGCGCTTAAGAGCCTTGTCTAGAAGACCATAATCCGCGCTTTTAGATAATGTTTGTGCCTCAAGTCCGACTCGCGTTTAAGCAAGTCCTGAAGACAGGGATTTGTCATGTATCTGTTCGCGCGGTGTGCAGGTCCGACAACTAAACCTGTCTTGAAGACTATAGCGCAGCGTGTTGGGCAAAATGTGCAAGTCCGACATGCGCTGAGCATGTCTTGAAGACTGTTGTGCTATTTCGCCTTAACACTTGGCTGTATTAGTCCAACGTAGGTTTTACCTGAGTCTTGAATATTTTGGCACGGAAAAAAAGTAGAATGACATATATAGGAAATAAATTTTCATTGATAGAGTAATTACAACGGCTTGTGTAGCCGTGATTACAAGTACATTATAGGTAACAGGGGCGCAATTGTGCAGCATTCCAAGATTGTGGGATGGGCATGCCGTCTAGTCTTTCCAACGCGTAAGCGCCTTTGCCCAAGACTTCTTGGATTATGTAGGGGCCTTCCCAAGTTGGTGCTAGCTTCCCAGGCTTTTCAGCGTTGGAAGCCTCATTGTTGCGGAAAACATAGTCTCCGACCTTGAATGCGCATTCTTTGACGCGTTGATTGTAATACCGCTCCAGTTGTATCTTGTACTTGGCTTCTTTTATGGCGGCGAGATCGCGCCGCACTTCCAGTAAGTCAAGATTCAAGTGGAGTTCTGCGTCGTTGTTCCTCTTGTTGGCAATTAACACTCTTGCGGAGGGGCAACCAATTTCCGCGGGGATGACTGCCTCAGAACCATAAGTTAAACTGAACGGTGTTTCACCGTTGCTGGTTTTAGTCAGGGTGCGGTAGGCCCATAGGACATGAGGAACCTTATCTACCCACCCGGTTCGTTTGGTTCCCAGCCGCGCTTTAATGCCTTCTACAATGCTTCGGTTAGCCCTTTCGTTGCGCCGAATGTATTCCACGGTGCAGGAGTCGAATCTGCGCATGAGTTTCTTGACTTACTCCAAATAGATAGCCATGGTTTCGTCCTTGGCGTCGTATGTCCCATCGATCTGATGTGCGACAAGCAATAAGTCCACGTGTGCCTCCACGTGCCTGGCCCCCATTTTTTCCGCTATGCGGAGGCCTGCCAGCAGCGCTTCGTATTCCTCCTCGTTATTAGTGATCTTGAAATCGAGGCGGATGGTGTGTGTGAACTCATGTTTATCTGGGCTGATAAGGCGGAGACCCGCGCCTGCACCTTCGTCGTTAGAGGCCCCATCCGTGAAGAGGGACGATTTTTGCAATGGATCATGGGCTGGCGTGGGGGACTGTTCGTCTGTGCATTCCTCGACTTTGTCGGCGGGTAATTCTGTGGCGAAATCGGCTAAGACTTGTCCTTTGATTGCGGGTCTGGGCTTGTAATAAATTGTATGTTCTCCCAATTCAATGGCCCATTTTCCTAAGCGACCCGAGAGTTCCGGTTTGCAAAGGATATCTCTTATCCAATAGTCAGTGAGGACATTGATCGGGTGGCCCTGGAAGTATCTGCGCAATCGTCGGGATGCGTGCAGAACCAGCTTTTCCATGATGGTGTACCTCGTTTCCGCATCCAACAGAGTGCGACTGATGTAGTAAATTGGCGTTTGCACTCCTTTGCGATCTACCATGAGGACCGCTCCTACCACCCGTAATGTGACGGAGAGGTAGAGTTTGAGCGGTTCCTTGGGTAGGGGCGCTGTTAAAGTTGGGAGGTTCATGAGGCATTGCTTCATAGCCTGAAAAGCTGTTTCGGCTTCCGGTGTCCAATGAAAATTGCTCTTCTTTATACAATTTTTCAAAGTGTCCACGAATGGGAACGACTTTGAAGCATAGTTTGACAGAAAACGATTGAGGGCCACCAGGCGACCCATCAATGTTTGAACTTCTTTACAATTTTTCTATGGCTTGCACTTTTTCTGGTTTGGCGCGGAATCCATCCCGCATGACAATGACGCCTAGAAATTTGCCTTCCTCCATTCCGAAGGAGCATTTGTTGGGGTTCAACTTCATGCGCACTTTGCGCAGCTGGTCAAATGTTTGCTGAATGTCTCGCAGCATGTCTCCCTCTTCCTTGTTCTTGATTACAAGGTCATCGACGTACACTTCAAGCCGTACGCCAATCTCGTTTACAAAAGCGGTGTCCATAAGACGCTGGTAGGTGGCGCCCGCGTTCTTTAAGCCAAATGGCATTTTAGTGTAGCAGAAAGTGCCCATATCGGTGCGGAATGTTGTCTTGTCCTCATCCTCCTTGGCCATCTATATTTGGTGGTACCCCTTGTATGCATCCAAGAAACACTTGAAGCGGTAAGGGGCCAAGGAGTCTACCTTCACATCAATTTCCGGCAGAGGATAGCAGTCTTTGGAACATGCCTTGGTGAGGTCCCTGTAGTCAATACACATGCGCCAGCCCCTGTTGGCCTTTGCAACCATGACAGGGTTGGCGACCCAAGTTTGGTACCGGACGGGGCGGAGGATGCCCGCATTGAGTAGCTAGGTGACTTGTTCGTTCATGGCCTTTGTTTTCTCTGGACCCATGCTCCGTTTCTTTTGGACCACTGGTTCCACTGATCGGTAGACATTGAGTTTGTGTAACGCTATGTCCCGTGGAACACCAACCATATCCGCCGGTTGCCATGCGAATACGTGCATGTTGCGGATTAATAATTGTTTCAAATGATTGCGTATGGTGTCGGAGATTACATGGCCAATGACCACCGTTTGCTCCGGAAATTTAGGGTTAAGTACCCATTTTCCCGGCTCTGTGCGGGCGTCGGTTTTGACCATTTTTGGGGGCTTGGCGGTTTCCGCCGAATGGCAGTCCTTGTTTCCCCGAATGAAGGCGATACCGGTCTTGGTTGGGAAACCAACCATGGCATGCGCGGTGGAGGCATTTGCGTTGAATCGCGTGATGCCTTCGCGGCCCAGGAGAATGTCGTGATTGGAGTTAGCTGGCAAGACCATGAGATCGCATATTTCAGTGCGCTCATGTGTGCCGTCAGACCAGGTGACTGGCATGGAGATCATGCCCCGAGGCATTATTGTTTCGTGGATGAAACCGGAGATTGGATCGTTAACCGGCATAAGCTTTGCTTTTTCTTCTTCATCCAATTGTTGGAAACACTGATCATACATGATGTCAGTGCTGCTTCCGCCGTCTAAGAACATATACCGCATGCGGTAATGTCCAAAGACAGATGTGATAACAAGTGGGGTGGTGCAGGAGGCGCCGCCACGGACTTTTGGTAGGAGGACATCGGCCTCCTTCCAGGAATCATCATTTTGCAGTACGCGTGAGCATTTCCCGCGGTTGTTTTTCTTTTCGTGCCTTGTCATGTTACATTGATGGCGCGGAATGAGGGTGGCGGCATGAGTGTTGAGGTCGCGGATTTTCTTCCTCGACCCCTCCGCCTGATTGTCATCACTGTTGTGCCCCTTGGCGGCACGGTGAACATTTTTTATTAGATGACCGAGCTGTCCAGACTTCAGCGCAGCCTCTATTTCCATCTTCAGACCGTAGCAGTTGTCTGTAAGGTGGCAACCGTTATGATACTTGCAGTATTTGCTTGTATCAACGTTTCTTCTTTTTCCCAAGGGCTTGGGTTCCTTGAGAGTGACCTGCTCCGTCTTAAGGACTTGAGACGGAGTTTTTATTAGCGGGGTCCAGTCGTGGTTCTTCTTGGAGTGACCACGCTGTTCCCGTGATTGTTTGTTGCTGATGATCTGGCGGGTGTCATTGGCGAGGGAGTATTTCCCTTCGTCAGTTGAGCCCGAGATGCGACTCCAGACAGATTTGTTTTTATTATTATTATTATTATTATTATTATTATTATTATTATGGTGATGTGGCTGAAAGCCATGCATCTGATTGAAAGACTTCTCAGAGGAAGCATATATTTTGGCAGAATGAATGACCTCGTTCCATGACTCTAGGATGCCATCCTTGCCTGTGTGGCATTTCATGAGTTCCGGGCTGCGCACAATGTGGATGAACGCAGCGCGGGTGAGTTCCTCGCCGCAGCCTATTTGCAGAGCTTCCTTGTTTAAGCGGACAATGAAGTCCTCTATGGACTCATGATCGTGACGGCCGCGCAAGAGTATGTGCGCTTTGTCCCGCTTATGCTTTCTCTAGTGAGACAAGTGGGTGCCAAACTTGTCAATGAGGTCGTCAAAGTCTGTGATGCTCCCCGTGGGGAGATTGTCGAACGAGACTCTTGCTGCGCCCGTCAATGTTTGGGCGAAAAGATGGCACCAAACTTGGACAGGCCAGTTTACAGACATTCCCGCACATTCAAAGTCATGAACATGGTCGATTGGGTCACGCAGGCCATCGTACTTGCCGATGCTGCTAGGAAGTTTGGCTTTCTTTGGAATTCTAGCGGTCGCTATGCGAGCGACGAACTTGGATTTCTCAGCAAAGGACTTTGTTCTGAAGGGTTTAACCAAATCATCGCCCACATCCTTGCGGTGTGAACGACGGTAGCGGCCTCTCCCGCTGTGGTCTGAGTCTGTGCTACTTGACTCATAACCATCAGACTCGTCGTGTGATTTGGCGTAGCCCCGAGCCCCGGCGCATCCGTTGGGCTCCCCGCTACGACCATCACGACGACCAGCCAAGTCTTTGATCTTATGTCCCTTTTTTGGGGGGGGGAGTCATAAGTGAGGGTATTGCCCTTCTTTTTGGCATGCTTCAAGAGTTTTCGCTGATAAATAGCGGCACTCTTGGTATTCTGACGGAGGAGCCACTGGTCTGGATCCTCCTCAGAGTTTTCGTCACTGTCGTCATCTGTCTCCACATCACCTACCTCGAAGGGTTGCTTCTGGAAACGTGAAGTGGGCTGTTTGACGACAGTGCCTGGTGTGGTGTCGTTTCCGAGGAGTTGAGCATCAACTTCCCCGACTTGGTTGGTGACATAAGTGTTAGGGTTGGGTTCAGCCATGGGTGGGTTGAAAGATGAAAAAAGAGGTATTCTAGCCGTTGGATGGCGCCAATGAAGAAACAATAAGTATCTCGGAGGTTATCACTAATCACCGAGGGGTTAATACGTATGTGTCTACAAGAACTATCCTTCACCCAAACCTTGGTTTAACCCAAGAAAAGGAAATATAAGTGAGTGTGTGTGTGATGAGAGTAAGAACACAAGATGTAAGTGGTTCGGTCGAGTTTGACCTACGTCCACTGTGAAGAGCCGGTAAGTATTATTACTTTGGAGTATACAAAGTATTACAAGTGAACCTAGCTCAATCGTACAAGTGAGTAATTTCGGATCCTTTGCAAAGGAGTTGAAGTCTTCTATTTATAAGGAGGTTCGTGGGCTTAGTGAAGAAGCCCACGAAGAGCAGATCCAGCTTGGGCTTGTCCTTAGGCCTACAATAGTGAGTCCAGAAAATTGGCGGGAAAACCAAGATGACGTCAGGTTACTGTTTAGTCGTCCTGTAACGTGGACACATGGCGCCTCCCAATTGGTGGTCGGCGGCGTTTGTCTACTACAGTAGCTGACCCACCTGCCGCCGTCTGAGGTGACGTCTGACAGCAGGAGGGTATGTCTGCCGGTTACTGTAGACGACAGTATGGAGGAAGCATGGAAGGAGTCACATCGCTGTTCCTGTAGATGCTGTTGTACTGGCCCTGCCACGTTTCGCCATCCGGTTGGCGTATGCTCTGTCTAAGATCTTGCTGAATCTTCCTTGGTTGTTATCTTCCGTACCTCGTATCAAAAGCCGCCTAAGGATATTCCGCGCATGGGCGCAAGCGCGGATATTCTGTTGGGTGCTGATGTGAGTTGTAGTATGTGTTCATTACTTCTGGTTTGTGAATTGACATCCGTCGTATTAGTTCCGCCGGTATGATCCGCGAGCGGCGGGACTACTTGGCGTCAGGATTTGTTAAATAGAGGGATAGGGATGCCGCTTCCGCCAGGATTAGGCTCCCTATCCCTTCAAGTTTTATTTAGTTTTGCTATCTCTTTGCCTTCATCCATATGCTTTCACACGATTCAATTCTTAGCTACTCATGTTACAAAAAAAAAAAAAATTAGCTACTTAATTATTGTGTAACTGTTTTATAATTTACTCAAATGGTTATATGCATGCATTAATTAAGAGTAAGCAAATGATCGCCAATAAACCAGAATGATTATGTGCATTCATGATAATATATGTGTTTGTAAATAAGTCAAACATAAAAAAGAACCTTTATGCAAATATTTTTTTTCTTTACTCGTTTGATAAGGTTAATATCTTGTCATATCGCATAAGTTTTAATCGTTTGCTTTAAATATTTCTATAAACTAGTGTAAATGTATTTGCATGCATATGACAAAAGTTAGTATTATATATTTGCTTACGAAAATATATTATATGATAGTGTGTTAGCATAACATGTTTAATTATATTTTGACATGTCATAATTTCATGCACTAAATAATCTGAATTTATAAATTCATAGTATAATTTATTTATACATTGTATTTCATATGTTATCAGTTTTGAAGAGATCATCAATAATATATCCAAAGTTGTGGTATATGATCACAAGTTACAAACATGATTGAAATTTAGCGAAGGTTCATTTACAATATGACACCCAGAGTGTCTAACTCCCTAAAGATTATTAGTAATTTATTATGGAAGCGTATAGTACTTTAGGATGATAAATCTTAATGACATAGTGATATAACTAATTCTTGATTTCTATTATGTAACGAGAAGTTATTTATAAGAAAATGTCGAATAAAACAATTTCTGCTTGTCAAATTTTAATTATGCTCCTAAAGTAGCAATATTGTTAAAAGTATAAGGTTTGAAATGATCGTCGTGAAAGTTATGTGGTTTTAATCTATTCCTTGAAGTGAATGTGATGATCTAATCACTTGTATAAAAGTTGTGATCATATACATAATAAGGAAATTATAATGATGCAATCATGAAAGTTATATGGTTCTAATCCATTTCCTGAAGTGAATGTGACGGTATTGATCAATGTAAAAATATGGTTCTACTCCATTCTTTGAAGTGAATGTGATAATATTGGGCGGTGGAAAGATAATGATCATGGTGATCATGTTAATCGATCACAAGAAATGAGCCTCTAAGGGAGTGATTCTATGAGGAAAATATGGAAACGTGTTATAACATAACTTTTTAAAATAATAATTATTATTCCCATGTCTTTCCTATTGTGTATTAAACAAACACGAGTGCAGCTAAAAGCATATACGATCACAAACCAGATGTTTATGGATCATGATTATTTAATTAATTGGCATGACTAGTTAGACCACACCAAGTTAATGTAAGATTCTTCAAGCTAATTATATTTAGCATATAAGGTTTGCTCTCAAGGGTTATTACATAGGGTGTGTATCCCTAAATATTTTTGAAGTGATTAATGGATATGCGTATCCTAACCATGATACCATTTAGTCTTTAAAATCGATGCATTGTCTAAATGGTTATTAAGTGCGCAACCTGAAGTTTGTGTGATATATGACGTAGCTAATAAAATATCAAGCAAATTATTCCAAAATGACATATTTAGTGATATTCAATTCTTAAATATTGAAATACTAGTAGCTTATGTTCATACACATATTGCTTTCATTGAGATGATCACTAAACATCTACTATTGGTTGCAACGTCAATAATCATGAGAGCAAAAGTTCATGTTTATATTTGATTAAATGTGATTTTACATGCAGTAACTTTTATTCACATCAAGCCAATACGTGGTAATAGTTTCTCCCCATTATAGTTGATTTTTAGTCAGGAACCAAATATTGTTCATCTAAGATTTTTGTTGTGCGACATATATTGAAATTGATCCACCACGACGCACAAAGATGGGACCTTAAAAGGTGATTGGGAATATATGATAATTTATAGAGCCTTCAACAAGAGATTTATTTACATCTCAATTAAATGATATCCATCTCAATGGATTAACATTCCCAACATCAGGGGGAGATTTTGGCAGCTGGAAATAGAAATGAGTTAGAATGGAATATCATTGATTCTCGTACTAAACAATGTGAACCAGAAGTTTAAAGGACAATTCATTCGCAATGATTAGCGAATTAATTACCAGACGCATTCTTTGACCTAAATATGATGAATAACTAATCAAGTCACATATACCAACTGCTAATGCCCCGTTTAAGATGAGTGTCCAGGATGGACAATCATATATTGGCAATAAGCCTACTACATGCCTGAAGTGTGGTAGATTAGTCGATTCCAAATAATAAAAATCTTCGAGAAATTAGAACAAGTAATAAAGATGGTCAAGTCGAGGTTATAGTAAAAAGGTCTCATGAAGAGACATTAGACATGATGGTTCCAGAAGAACCTCAGGTACCTATAAATAAAGGGATATCGTTATGTAGTATCATGTCTACAAAATGTATGGAATCAAAATAAAGTCGACGTCGTTATAAATTTGTATGTAATGTAGCGCTTGAAATGAGGATCAAGATGTAAGATCTGCCTATGAAGGAATACAAAGAAATGATTGACCAAAATGAAAGACACAAATATGGCAAAGTTGAATTCTCTATTGAAAAAGGAAGTTTTGGACCGGTAGTCCATACAACAAAAGTTTTAAAACATATAGATAAGAAAAGGTCTTTTGTGCGAATTAACATTGGAAAAGAAAATGATGTAAGGTAAAATTGGTGGCACAAGAATTTCGCAAAAGACCCATAATTGATTATGAGGAGACGCATTTTCCAATGGCGGATACAATGATTTTTCATTATGTTATTATTCTGGTAATGCAAAGAGAGAATTGTAATGCGTCTAATAAATATCATGATTCACTTGACACTGAAAGTTTACATGAAAAATACCTGATGAAGGATTTAATGTGTCAAAATCTTGTAACGTAAGTTCTTGAGAACATTATGACCGGAATAAATAGATTTAATTCTGAATACTTTATGTTTTATATGATTGAATTGAATTTTAGTGGATCTCCTCATGAGTATCCTAAAGCAACCAAGTGTTTAAAAGGTAATATGAAACATCGTAAGATGTAATTATTGTGCACCAATATACCACATGTAATAAACTGAACCTAATGATTATGATACTTTAATGTATAAGAATGGTACAATATATATTGAAGAAATAGATGTTATTGATTGTTCAATTGAAGAGTGAATGCACTTGCGTAATTGGTCAAGATGGAAGAGTCCTTAATGGATTGAGGATGCCTCAAGAATTGATATCAATACCTTAAGAAGTATTATGTAAAGGTAATTGTTGGGCCATGTTATTAGAGGTTTGCGTTTGTCTTGGGCTTGATCTTGTTCTTGTTCTAGTTAGTTTTCGGCCCAAGGGGCCCATGTAAAGTGACCGCCCTATGTAATTTTAAATAGGGGGTTCCTTAGTTGTTTTTGGGTTGCTAGTCCTTTGTTATCTTGATCTATTGTAATCGGCTAGTGTGTGTACCAGACGTCTCTTTCGAAGACGTGTGCACTTGATAATATAATCATTTAGTTCAAAGTCTCTTTCTTGTTCTTTACATACATTCATTGTTTCCGCCTTTGATTGTGTGTTTGTTTGATACCCGGTAGAGAAGATCTTGGACTTACAATTGGTATCAGAGCCTAAGAAGTCTTTCGAAGGCTCGGTTTGGTATCAAAGGAAGAAGATCAAGGAAGTTACTACTACGAACAAAGCTACTCGTAGCTGCACAAGTAGACAAAGCCATGGAATCCGTCATTGGCACTCATCAGAAAATCCCTGTTCTTCAACTCGGAATGTCTTATTCTGAGTGGAAATTCAGGTTTATTCAAGTTATGAAAATTAAAAACTCAAAGGCTCTACGATCCATCCTAAATGGTCCCTGTGTGATCACATACGTGGTTAATGAAGCAATTGGGGCTACTAACATCAAACCCAAAAGCCTGTACTCTAATGAGGATCACGAAAGGACTGACATTGACGAAAGGGCACTTGCTTATCTTCATCAAGGACTCTCACCTGAAGTGTCCATTGGAGTTCGTGACACTACTACTGCTAAAGAACTTTGGGAAGCTCTTGAGAATCTATATGAAGGCAAAGAAGAAATGAAAGAGAGCAGAAGGGAAATGTTGAGTCAAAAATTCAATGCTTTCAATCATGTTCCTGGTGAAACTCTAGAAAGTCAGATTCAACGTTTTGTGGCGCTTATAAGTGAGATGAAGTCCAATGATATGGTGGTGGATAACTCAGTGATGAACAAAAAATTACTTAACACTCTACCACGAAGTTGGGACTGAAATGTGACACTAATCAAGAGAACCAAAGATCTGGCTCGACTCACGCTGTCTGAAACCATCTCCTTAATCAAATCTTACGACCTTGATGACAGACAACGTTATCTGACTCAAACTACTAGTTACAACAATGCAATCATAGCTACTCCTAATCCTCATATCCACCAATGTTTGCATCTAACTCATCCAAAAATTCAACACCATCAGCCCAGTCAACAGTTGCTACTGGATCTTCACCCTCTCCAATCACTTCCTCTACTGTAACTCAGTCAACTGTGAAAATCCCAAAGGATCTTGAAAACAATCTAAGCTTGTTTGCTGGATTTATGAATTGCTACAATGCCTTCTTGACAGGACAGCTCACTGCCAAAGATGTTGGAGCTTGTGACTTGAATGATGTTAATCAAGATGATATAGAAGAAATGGACTTAACTTGGCAAATAGCCATGGTAGTTCATCGAGCAAACAAATTTGTGAAGAAGACTGGGAGAAACGTGTGGGAAAATCGTTCTAAGAAACTTGGGTGGGATAAAACAAAGATGCGCTGCTATAACTGTGATGAACCTGGTCACTTTGCTCGTGAGTGCACCAAGCCCAAAAAAGAGATGGAAACCTCTGCTCCTGCAGCCGCTGCCTTTGCATCTGCTTCCAGCACTCAGACAGCTACCACTCATACTGACTCTACGTCCTCAAACTCCAACAAAGCCATGGTTGCTCAATCAGGAGGTGGATGGGATTGGACGTCACAAATAGAGGATCTGAAGATTGCTGAAGACACTGTGTACAAAGCACTCATGTCTCAGATGGATGATGACTAAATTCCTTCAGCTGCTGAGGTACATTCTGAAACTCTATCTGAATCTTGTTACACTGAAAGGTGTAAACTTAAAATTAAGGGGTTTAGAGAGGAAACTCTCTCTGCATACAAACAGCTTGAATATGAAAAAATGGCCTTTTGGGACATTAAAAAGAAATTTTATTCTTATAAAGAAATGGTTGAAAAACAAAAACTTGATATCAAGCGTTTGCATCAAGAGGTGAGTGATCACAAGTGTCGATACTTACACTTCAAACGGCTGTCTGATACTTTGACCACTGAATTGATCGATTTAAAATCAAAATTTGAAAATGATGATTTTCACTTTAAAAAATTCGACTGTTCTAGTGACAAAGTCGAAAAAATGATCAATACTCAATTTAAGTACAGACCCAAGGAAGTGAGAAATAAAGGTCTGGGGTTTGTGGAAATTCCACCACCCTTTAATGAAAATTATTCCTCAATTCCCCTGTTGGATGAAGAATTGTTGGCTCTGCCTGTTAAAGGATACGGTCCTCCAATAGTAGAGCCAACCAGTCGACCATCGAGGGATCAAGCTGAAATTTCCAAACCAGAATCGATCCCCATCAGAATCTCTAAGCCCACATATAGACAACAAGCTCCATCAAAGACTTTTGTCACGTCTCATGATGCCTCCAAGCAGACCGAGACGTTAAATTTTGAGAAAAATAAAGAAACTGACAAAGTTTTTGATGTAAAAAGGGATGAGGTTCCAGTTTCAAATAACACAACTGAATCAAATGTCTAAAAGAAAATAATTTTGAAACTGAAACGACACCTGTTCAGACCCCTCAGTCAGACTCAAGTGTAACTTATGAGTTTGATTTCATGAAACAAATCCGGGAACTTTGTCTAAAGCAAAGGGCAAACAGCAACAACAATCTGACCAATTTGTCATCGTACTCAGATGATTCGCCAGTGTCTGAACATGACTCTTACTCTAGTGCAGACTCAGCCGACACAAATGCTTCTAGCTATAAGTCATGTGACACTGTTGAATCATCTGAGGACATGCCCACTTCGAATAAACTTGTTTCTGTGTCTTTTCAAAATGCATTTCATTCAGATGAAGAGAGTCTAAAATCATCTAACACTCCTGTTGTTAAGGAAAACGTTTCTGACAAAACTTACTGTGATGTTTCTAATGCTGTGAATGTTACTAATTCAATTGATTCTTGTTCAGAAAGTTTAATTATTGAGGATTGGGTAGACGATGAGGATGAAGTCGATGACTCTGATTCACTTGCATTAAATAATAAAAATCAGAGAAACAATTTTTCAATTTCTGTTAAAGACAAAAATATTTGTGTGGGCTCGTTTGTTTTGAGCATAAACCCTTGTGACTTGTCGTCTGACTCTTTGTTTGATAATTCAGATTCTGTTATTTTATCTAATTCGTGTGACAAATCAAAAAATCTTTTGGTTAAACAATCAAGTACAGGTAGGGCTGGGAAATATGTTCCACCGAAACATGTTTTGCCAAAATATGAAAAACAATATTGTTCAAATCAAAGAAACAGGTATTCAAAACCAGCATCACACAAGTATAGCAATGTGAACAAATCATTTGGATCTGAAAAATCTGCAAGATCTCAGGGGGATTCACATGTAAAGCGTCAGATATGCTACACATGTGGAATCCCAGGTCACATTGCTCGAAATTGTAAATCAAATCTTGCAAGCTGGAAACATCAGAAGGCTCCAAACGGGAATCATCATCATTTTCAGCCAATGAAGGTTGAGAAACCTAAGGCAGTGAAAGTTGACACCTCCAAGGTGAAGCCTTCTGATGGTGATTGGAATAGAAATAAGCAGTTCAAACAGTCACGTAAAATACCTAAACAACAAAAGAAAGCTTTCAAGAGATTATCAGATTTCAAAGACAAATTGGTTTTACAAAACAAGTTGCATTGGAAACCAAAATGTTGTATTCCAAATTCCTCCCCGTCAGTAGGATCTTCTTGTTCAGTTAATAATTTGTCAAATCTTTATGCTTCAGTCTCAACCGCTAACATGCATTGGATGAAAGTCCAGTACATTGATAGCAACGGTGTACCCAAAACTACTATGGCTTGGGTGCCAACTAATAACTAATCATACGTCATGTGCAGGAACAGCTATGGCGGACTATCATTCGTCTCTGGTACATTGATAGTGGTTGTTCAAGGCACATGACAGGAGACTTATCCCAACTTACAGATGTGGAATTTTTTAATGGTGGATTTGTTTCTTTTGCGGGTGGTGAAAAAGGTCAGATAACTCAAAGGGGAATGGTAAGAAATGGTGCTCTTCAGTTTAATAAAGTTAACTATGTTCCTGAGCTAAAGCATAGTTTACTAAGTGTTTCCCAAATCTGTGATAATGGTTACTCAACTCACTTTACCGATAAAAGTTGCTTCATCTTGAAACCTGGAGTTGTGATTCCAGAAGAATGGGTTTTACTAAAATCTGAACGTCGGGGAAACGCTTATGTTATCAACATGAACAAACCTCCTTCTGAGAACGTTACTTGTCTTTTCTCAAAAGTTTCTCAAAACAATGCCATTCTATGGCATCGTCGTCTTGGACATGCTAATGGTAAAAACCTAAACAGGGTTGCTAAACTGGGGTTGGTAAGGGATTTGCCAATACGTGATTTTATAACAATCGAAAAATGTGTTGCATGTGCCAGAGGAAAGCATCATCGTAAACCACATCATCCTAAGTTGGTAAACACTATTGATTCTCTCTTGCAACTGATTCATATGGATCTATTTGGTCCGGTGAATGTGCTCAGTATTTCTCGTAAACCTTACTGCTTAGTAATAACTGATGATTCTCACGTTTTACTTCGGTTTTCTTTTTGGCTAACAAAAGTGAGACTGCAGAAATAGTAAAACAGTTTGTCGTCTTAATGGAGAATCAGACCAACTTGAAGGTAAAGAGCATTCGTTGTGACAATGGCACTGAGTTCAAAAATGCAGAGTTAAACCATTTCTGTGCTCAGAAAGGGATAGCACGTCAATTCAGCTCAACAAGGACGCCACAGCAAAATGGAATCGCCGAAAGAAGAAATCACACTCTGATTGAAGCTGCTCACACAATGTTGTGTGATTCACAGCTTCCTACCTTCTTTTGGGCAGAAGCTGTGAACACAGCCTGTTATGTGCAAAACCGAGTTCTCGTCAACAAAGCTCGAATGAAAACACCCTACGAAGTGCTGTTTGGACACAAACCCTCCGTTAAGCATTTTCGTGCTTTCGGTTGTCCGTGCACATTGTTGCATTTGGATGCTACTCCAAAGTTTGATGCGAAAGCTGACGACTGCTATTTTGTTGGCTATGCTGGCAAAACTGCATATAGGGTTTACAACAAACAAACAAAGCTAATCGTAGAGTCGTTTGACGTGCGTTGGCTTGAGGAGAATGAGACGGATGCTAGAGTGGGTCCAGATTGGTTATTTGACTATGATACTCTCTTTCGATCTTTTCATATTTTTGATGATGTGTTTAGTGGTGTTTATACAGATTCTACAGGTACTTCCACATACGCCACTGTTTCCTCATCCTCTGTCAGTTATGATGCATCGAATGAGGGGGATGATGTACCTGTATCGTCATCATCACAACAACACTCAGTGTCTATCGAATCCCATGCTCCCATTATGGATCATGTGCAACTGGGAGAGGAAGAAGATCTATCTTCAGATACTTTGGTTCCTGCTTTTTATGATCCAATACCTCCAGAATGTACGGTAGAGCATAATGCTGACAACGAAGCTGATACTAACACCATGGAAGAAACTGCAGCCGGTAGCATCACGGCTTTGCCTGCAGATGTTTCAGTTCCAGACAGAGGCATTCCTACAAATATTCAACGAGATCATCCACTGGAAAACATTATTGGTCCAGTTGATGCAGGTGTCTTAACCAGGAGTCAAACTGGTGACATCAACAGATGCTTGTACTCATGCTTTATTTCACAAATTGAGCCAAAGACTACTGCTATGGCTATGCGAGAACCAAGCTGGGTTGATGCAATGCAGGATGAACTGAATCAGTTTGAGAAGCTAAAAGTCTAGAGGTTAGTCAAGCTGCCTACGGGAAAGCGACCTCTTGGCACGAGATGGGTTTATCGAAACAAACGAGATGACAGTGGAGTGATTGTAAGAAACAAAGCAAGATTAGTTGTGCAGGGATTCAGACAGATTGAAGGTTTGGATTATGATGAAGTATATGCCCCGGTTGCAAGGTTAGATGCTATTAGAATATTTCTTGCCTACGCCTCATTTAAAGGTTTCACTGTCTATCAGATGGACGTTAAAACCGCGTTTCTATATGGAACTGTCAAAGAAGAGATCTGTGTTGGCAACCACCAGGTTTCACAAACCCGAAGTAACCGGAGCATGTGAACAAACTAGACAAAGCTTTGTATGGGTTACATCAGGCACCTCGTGCTTGGTATGCTACCCTGACTGAACACTTGCTTGCAAATGGCTACACTCGTGGCGTTATTGATCAGACCTTATTTGTCAAGACAGTAAATGAAGATAGGATTCTTGTGCAAATTTATGTGGACGACATCATTTTTGGCTCCACTAATGATGCTCTGTGCAAAGAATTCGAAGAGGTGATGAAAAAGCAGTTTGAAATGAGTGCTCTTGGTGAAATGACCTTTTTCTTAGGGTTGCAAGTTCGTCAAAACTCGAAGGGCATCTTGATTCATCAAGGTAAATATGTAGATGACATTCTTGCAAAATTCAGCTTCAATGATGTAAAGCCAGCCGACACCCCAATGTCTGAGAGACCAGGTCTCACTCAAGATCTGGAAGGAGAAGCCGTAGACGAAAGTCTCTATCGTTCAATGATCGGTTCGCTGATGTACCTGACTGCCAGCAGACCAGACATCATGTTCGCTGTGTGTCAGTGCGCACGTTATCAGGCTAATCCTAAAACTTCTCATTTACATGCTGTCAAGAGAATCATTAGATACCTTAAAGGCAAACCTAGATTTGGTCTTTGGTATCCTAGGGATTCTCCCTTTGATTTACATGCGTTTTCTGACAGTGATTTTGGAGGTTGTGATATTGACAGGAAATCAACATCTGCGGGATGTCAATTCTTAGGCGATCGGCTTATTGCATGGCAATGTAAGAAACAGCAAACAGTCTCCGTCTCCACAACGGAAGCTGAATATGTGGCTGCCTCCGCTTACTGTTCTCAGGTTATCTGGATACAACACCAGTTGGTGGATTACGGTTTGGATTTCTCTCTCACTCCTATTTATTGTGATAATGATGCTGCTATCCAAATTGTGAAAAATCCAGTTCAATTTTCAAAAGTAAAACACATTGCCATAAAAGAACATTTCATCCGCGACTCGTTTAACCATGGTTTAATTGTGCCCACACACATTCATACTGACGACAATGTCGCAGATCTTTTTACAAAACGTGTTAATCGATCTCGCTTTGAAGCTCTTTCTGAACTGCTCAAAATGGTCCATTTCGAGGACTGAACTGGTCGTTTAAAAAAGGGGGGGTCTTTTTGGTTTTTCTTAGTCTTAAGTGTGTAAATTTTTTCTTTAAATTTCTATTTTGAGCACAAATTTAGGGGGATGTGTCCTAAGAAAAGATATGAGAGATGAAATGAACTTTAACAAGTTGGATTAAGGCTGACTCACGTAAAACGTGCATCGAAACAGTTGGCTCTAGTGTGATATGTTAGTAGGCTTGGTTCTGATGGCTGGAATGTTAATGATCTTGTGAAGCACTTAAAGATAAAGACACGACCTCAGTAAGGAACATCACTTGGAATCAGGTACAAACTCTATTTGAATACTTGTTTGATGTCCCGAAGCATAACACTGTGGTCTAGGTCTGAAACCTTTTCTGACAAACTCGTGTATCTCCTCTGTTTTGCGTGAGCAAAGACCTGGAGATGCTAGGCAACGAAAGCTTTTGCTGCATCCAGATATATGATGACCTAGTTTTCGTTGTCGTGCTATAGATCATCTTTCACCTAAAAGAGACCTTAGTGTCCAAGGATGGCCTGGTTGCTCCTCTGCTGCATCCAGATATATGCTGACCTGGACATAGTCAGGACGTCATAAAAGAGACCCTCTAGAATCCAAAACCCTAAGCCCTTGTCATTTGAGAAATCATCTAACTTGTATATTATTCTAACTCTCTCATTGATCTATTCTTTTCTTTTCTCAATCAAGTCCCAGTCAAGGTTTCAGAATTCTAGAACAGATACTGTGAAAAATATGTGGTAGGGAAACTGCTTGCATGATAGAGAGTACCACTTAATATTCTAGGATCTGATTGTGACTTGCTTGAGTGCTCGAACCTAAAATACCAAAAACATGATAAGTAATATCACAGATTGTTATACGAGAAGGCCTGAGGAAATAAGTCTAAGGGGAAAAATATACTGGCAATTGCTCAGACCAACTTAAGTAGATCAGAGTCGATAAGTGCAGTTCAGCCTGAAACACTGTGATTTGATCTCGTGACAAAAATAATTTTAAATTTTTTATTTTCTTAAATTTTTGTAATTGGACCAGTTCACGATCTGACTTGGACCCGGTTATATAAGGCACATTGAATAATGTTTAAGTGGGGTTTGGGATCCGAGTGGGGCCCACCACACGCTTGGTGGGCCACACGAATCTCGGTTAAACAAAATTGGGGGCGGAGGGTTCTCAAAAGTCACAATACTCAAATCTTGTTTCTCTCATACCTTTCACACACACATACTCTCTGTTCTTTCTTTTAAGCATGTCGTCATCAACAAAATCAAAGAAATCAGGTAATGATCTTCATTTTGTGTTTTTGTTTAAATATATTGGTGGTTAGTAACTTGCAGGGGTGGTAGACATGTGTTTAATCAAAAGGATGGGAGTTCGACGATGACATGAGAGGAGTTCGAGTAGTTCAGTCAGCGGCGCGTGAGTCTCACGCGCCTAGAAGTTCGAGTTCGAGGTGGCGCGTGACCGTCACGCGTCTGTGACTTATGGTTGTCCAAGAAAAAATTATAAAAATGCCCTCGAACTCCCTGTCAAAATGACTCTGCTGCCCTCGAACTCCTTGTCTTCACTCGAACTCGTGCAACATTGACCATATTGCCCTCGAACTCATGGGGCAAATGACCAAAATGTCCTCAAACTCAGACAAGTTCCTCGAACTCAGATGCCAAATGAGCAAAATGCCCTCGAACTCAGACAATTTCCTCGAACTCAGATGGGAAAAGACAAGAATGCCCTCGAACTTACTTTTGTTCATCGAACTCAGAGGCCTTTTTACCAAATTAACCCTGAACTCCACTGTTAATTTACCAAAATGTCCTCGAACTCCCTTGTGGAGTTCGAACTCAGTTTTATTGGGCCTATTGTTAACCTGAAGCCCATCTGAGTTTTGTTCCAACACTCATATGGGCCTTATCTGTTAAAAAGGGGGGGCCCACATGATATTTTTTATTTTTCTATGTTTAACTATTTTTGTTTATTTGATTTCTTATTTAATTTATTTTTCAGGAAAAACAACTCCTCACGTGCCGACATTTGAAAATAGTCATAATGTGGTGTGCTATCTCGCTGATCCTCCTGAGGAGTATAAGCAGGAGTTCAAGTCACTGATTGTGGGTCTTAACACGTGTAGAACTGCACATGCTATGAGAGAAAATCCAGTTATTTGTTCTGACTGGATTAAGGAGTTTTGGGACAACGCAGATGCCAAGAAGAAAGACAACTTGATTCGTTCTAAAGTTAGAGGAACTGAGGTGGCCATTTCTGAACAGGATATAAGAGATGTGTTGCTTTTTGGTGATTCTCCAAACGATCCTGTCAGCTTCCCAAAGGAGAAACTCAGTCCAGTGTTGAGGAAGATGGGGTATGAAGGTAGACTGTCAATACCACCATATTCGAAGAAACTATTTCCAAGTTACTGGAGGCTTCTGGTTCATATGTATCTGGCTAGTCTGGGAGGTAACAAGAGTGGATTGGATCAGATGGGATTAAAGTATGCTTCTGGAATGGTTGCTCTGATTGAGGATTGGGACTTTAATTACTCAATATGTGTTTTTGAAGACATGATGGTGAATGTGAGAACCCTGAACAAGAATTATTTTTACAAGTTTCCAAGATTTGTGCAAATGATTCTGGAGTCCATGTACCTAAATCTTGAGAAGACTGTTGCAACATATGACAAGGAGTGCATGGATCCTCAAATTTTTGGTTTGATAAGACAAGTTCGTAAAGACTAGCTCAAAGCAGATTTTTGAAGGAAAATTTCCACTAGTCAAATTTGGGAAATTTAGTGAAGTAGTTGAAGAAGTACCAGTTCCTCCATCTGCTATAGTTGCTGAGGATCATGATGTCCAGATCATTGAGCCTCCATCTGCTGAACAACAACCAACACCTGAGAATGTGAATTTATCAGATATTGAGAGTGAAGATGAAGAAGTGATTGATAAAGATAATCAGACTGAAGAAGATGAAGAAGAACAAGTTGATGAAATTGAGTTTGATGATTTGAATGATGAGGTTGATACGGTCATGGAGAACATTACTGGAGCTGCTGCTACCACTGAGACGGAAGTTGCTATTCCTCCAGTGGATGAACTTGCTGAATTACTTAAAGCTGTTCGTGAAGCTGAGCAAAGTAATCCTCTGTTCAAGTCTGCATCTGAGACAACAGATGAAGTTGAAGACCCAAATGCTGATTTACCGCCAAGAAAAAGAAGCAAAAGGGATCCCAGATTAACTGATGTTGCTGAGGTTGCTGCTGTTGCTGAAAACACACCTACTGTTATGATCACTGATTCTTCCACTATTCCAGACACTTCCACCACAGCACCTGTCCCAGCAACTGAATCATTTTCTCAGTACTTGAGTAAAGCTCCTATTACAGGCAAGATAAATGAGGGTGTTGGATCTTCTAGCGCACCTGATTCAGGAAAGGTGTTGTTTGATGAAGAAGCTTTTCAGAGAGCTCAGAATGCTTATCTGGCTGATAAAGCTAAAGGAAAAAGTGTTGATGTTGAGTTTCTAACAACTGAAGAGAGAGAAGCTGGAGTTGGAGGAATTGATATTGATGAGGAAGTGTTTGCTGAAGTGGATGTTCATAAGCTGCAAACGAGAGTCATGAAGTTGGAGACCGATAATATATGGCTTACTGCTCAAGTTGAAAGTCTTATGGAGACTGTTACTGAGAAGAATCAAAAGATTAATGAACTTGAGTCAAGTTTGGGTGATGTATCTGCCAGATTGTTGAACTTGACTCAGAAACTGGAGAATAAGTTTGGGAAGGAGTTTTCAGAGACAACTTCCTTTGTAGAGAAAATCATGACACTTGCAGAATGTGAACAGGCCCAGAAGGAACATGATGAACAGATGACGAAGTACTTTAATGATCAAATTCCTTGTGTTCGAGACCGTCGTCCTGGAAGCACTTATGTTCTCAAGAATATGGCTGAGCCATCTATTGATCCCATGGAGGAGCATCCTGAAAGATATGTGACAATCACCAGTGATCGGTATGATACGTATGGCAACCGAACATGCATAGAGTGCTGGAGATATAATGATGACAAAGGAGTGTTTGTTGTTCATAGAGGAAATGGAGCGGTTGAGTATTATGCTTCTACTTCTGCTTTTAACTCCTGGACCAAGATTGATTTGACAGAACTTGCAAGAGCTCCTTTCATAAATCAGACAAGAAATCCAAGAAACAAGATTGGTGTCACATTTCATAAGAAGATACAGGAGCAAGCAAAGGTAAATTTCAAAGACATGAAGACTGCAAGCTCAATGTTGGTTAAATATAAGGGTGTGTTGGATGTTGATGGAAAACCCTTCAAGACAGTTCAGTGGCCACCTACTGATAAGATGAAGACCATTCCTTTGAGCAGACCAATGGATAGGGGGTGCCTGCAAGATATGAAGTTCTGGGTTTATGATCCAACTTCTGGTTCAGCAGTGATTGTTTTTGATAGCGATGAGTTTAGAGTGTTTGATGCTAAAGATATGATGACTTTGCACTCTGATGACATTGAAGTTTTGGCGAGACATCAAATTCAGTGTGATCCCAAGTATGAAGTATGTGCGAAATCATTCACTAGTGCTGTAGCTCAGATAAATAACCTGGGGTTAGCATCTGATAGAAGAGGTAGAGTGGAGACTAAATTGTTTGGTCCGTATGTTGGCAAATCATCAGAAGAATGGAAGAGAGTGTTGGAGAAAACGAAGAAGAGTTCAAAGAAGCAGCAGTGAACTTTTCAAGCAAACACAAACCTAGGGGGATATTGTTGGGCCATGTTATTAGAGGTTTGCGTTTGTCTTGGGCTTGATCTTGTTCTTGTTCTAGTTAGTTTTCGGCCCAAGGGGCCCATGTAAAGTGACCGCCCTATGTAACTATAAATAGGGGGTTCCTTAGCTGTTTTTGGGTTGCTAGTCCTTTGTTATCTTGATCTATTGTAATCGGCTAGTGTGTGTACCAGACGTCTCTTTCGAAGACGTGTGCACTTGATAATATAATCATTCAGTTCAAAGTCTCTTTCTTGTTCTTTACATACATTCATTGTTTCCGCCTTTGATTGTGTGTTTGTTTGATGCCCGGTAGAGAAGATCTTGGACTTACAATAATAAAATATGTATGGACTAAAATAAGGGGGTTGAGTGTTGTAAAACTCATGAGATATCCCGATAAAGAGCAACATGAATTTGATAGTATTATCCAACTTTTTATCAAGAGTTCTCTCTTAAAAGTTCACTCGCAGTTTACAGTAATGATGTCTAAGCATTATCGAGAGACTCTGTAGAACTTTTAAGGGGGGGATTTTTTTGAAAGTCCTTGATATAATGCACTTATTGCTTGGCCTACAATTCAAGTATATGTGCAGTGATATGTTTACCAATCCATCAAAGTATATCTTAAAACGATGGTGGGACATTTTACAATGGACATAGCTCATACATAAAGTGCATTAAAGGTCGTCCAATTACTTGATATGCAAAATTATTCATTTCATCTCCTACCAAAGTAGAGATTTTACTCTAGAAGTACCATAGTTAAACATACACGTACATTAGTATGAGTCTTCCTAGTTATGCACGAATATAATATCTTTCACTTGAACTTATCACCTCGATATAGCCTATGACATGCAAGCAGACATTAGAATGAGTTAAACAAATATTACAGGTATGAATCATGTTTGATTTTATTTTCTAACCTATGGAAACAAGTTTGGTTAGTGTTGTAGATGTTGGGAATGTAACACAACAATAGTGGATCATATGATATTTATTTTCGAGAGGAGGTACCAGAAAAATCTCATATGAAGATCATACACTATTGCTCAACATAAAGGATTGTTATTCAAGGGATCGAGCGACATTTCATTGGCTACAAAAGCTTTAAGCAACTTTCAAGGAAGATTGACACATGCTGCTGAAAGACTACATATTCAAATGAGGGGGAGTATCATACAAGTTGGACTCTTTTTCCCTTAACTAAGTTTTGTCCTATTGGGTTTTCTTAGTAAAGTTTTTAATGAGGCAACATACCTGATCCACAAGTATTAGGAAGAGTAATACGCCCTGCACTCTTTTTCCCATAGCTGAGGTTTTGTCCCACTAGGTTTTCCTCGCAAGGTTTTTAACGAGGCAACATCACCAAGCATATACTACATTATTTTCTTTTATCATGTGGATAGTCAAGAGGGAGTGTTATAAAATAAGTTATTATGGTGACTATCCACATTCCAACTCCATCTCTTCATATCCTTTGTATTAATGTAAGAGCCTTATAAATAGAGGCTTCATGTAATTGTTATGGGACACACTCAATGAATAAGACTTCTGTATTCTATCTCTCTCTATATCTTCCTCTAATCTTTGTTCATAGTTCTTATATTTCCTATGTTGGTTGCTAGTAGGCTGTTGTTTTACAACACTTAAATAAATTTATAACTATAATGTCAATGCTAATTATTTAAATATAGAGTTAGCTGCAATTTACGTTCTTGTGCTTTAGAGATGGAGGAACTTTGCACCCATATTTGAAACCCGTCGCACTTTGAGCCGCTATTCTTTTTTTACATTGCACTTTGAGCCACTTCGTTAGTTTTTCGTCTAAATGGAAATTTAAAGCCACCACCACTCTTATTTGTTGTACATCCGAGTCTGTTTAGCGCTAGCCAGGAGAGGAATGCACCCTCAAATCGAGTTCCTGAAACAATGTGGTTTCAGCCAGCTACAAGGATATATAAACTCTTAATCAAGGCGCCTCTTTTTCTAAGCTTGTCGTTTGAAGATAACCTTGCACACAAAATGGTTCTGTTGCTCAATATTGGGTATGAGCATGGAACAAAGGAGCTGGGGTTGGCAATGGGATGGGTGTGCAGAACGAGCTGTAAGAATCTGCAAGAGGAGATTAGCCTATTGTTGAATTATGGGCTGACTTGTGAAGATACTCTGGCAATGGGGAAGAAGCATCCACAGGTGCTGCAATACAATCACAAATTAATGAAGCAGAAGTTGGATTACTCGACTCTGCATGATTCTCTAAGAAGCAAGAAAAGATGCTGCCTGCAGGCATAACCAAAAGCGGCTGAACCTTTATTGGCTTACAGTGTCGACCACTACGTGAGAGAAGGATATATGGTTTTGAAAAGTGTTGATTTGATCGGAGTGCGAGCTTGTCGACGATGACGATTGTGGTAGTAGACGAGGAGATGTCATTGGAGTGAGAGGAGAGTCGAATTCGTAGAGATGGGAGTCGTGACTTAATGGTGGTTGGTGTCGAAGCTGTGGTGGTGGTCTTTAACGTCCATTTAGACGACAAACAAACACAGTTGCTTAAAGTGCAATGAAAAAAAAATCACAATGTGCCTCCACCTCTAAACCACAGGGACACATATTACATTATATTTTATTCAGTTACTATAATAATACACATGCATGTTTATTCAAACGCGATACATGAGATTTTATCCTGGCATATAAATATAAAAAAGGTGGTTGATTCAGATTCATTCATTTATTATTATTATTATTATTATTATTATTATTATTATTATTAACTTTTTTTTTATTTTTTTTTCGGAGGGGGGGGGGGGGGGGGTTGGTAAACATACTTTAAAGAGGGACGAATAGTTTTTATTTTTAATTTTTTAAACTACAATTTTCAAGAACTCATACCAAAATTTGGTTGGGGAAGTTACATGATCATTTTACCATGTTCTTCACATAATATAACTTTTCACGAAAGAACATTTGTAAGAATACATTCTTAAAAGCTATTGAGCATAATGGATTTAAATAAAATATATCAAACAACAATGCTTTTAAAATCAACCAGAAGTCTTTGAAATTAATAAAAAAATGAAAATTAGAAGAAGTGAGAACAAGAAAAAAATGAATAAACAAGAAGTTATTTGCTTCATGCTCATAAAAGAAAATGAGGGTCTCCTAACTTCTCTCATTTTGTATAAATAACTTACATAGTGATTGCGACGATTTTATAACTCTTAGTATAAATTATGTGTATATAGCTTAAAATTAGAAAATGAAAATAATACTTTGAATAAGAAATGCTTGGGCTCAAAAGTTTAATTTTTTTTTAATTTATTGTTGTAAATGATCATTTAAAATTGAAGGACAAATCAAAAGTGATAAACTAAAAAAGTAAGACACCCATATATCTTTACTAGAACGGTGAAGCCTCATGAAATGTCAAAGTTGAATGCATCATCCAAACACGACATTGCTTTTTCAACGTTCAAAAGGACAAGCCATTTTCAACATATCAGAAATAACTTATCTAAACCACAACCGATGCCATAGAATTAACTTTCAAAATTGTCATGCTTATTTATGAAATACTTTTCAAATTTGCCATGTAGTCAAACACTACATATCAATTTTTTTAGAAATACCGAGGGGGGCAGGGGCGGATCTATGTTGATAGGTTCGGGTTCATCTGAACCCACTTAGTTTCGAAATTTTAATAGAGAGCATATATAAAAAAATCATGAGTGAACCGATAAATAAAATATGGGTAAACCAACAGACAGGAATGAAGAATATATTTACTGGCTAAGGCGTTGACTTTTATCCAAATGATCTTGGGTTTGATTCCCATTGCTGGCTCTTTCTTTAAAATTTTTTTTGTTACCTGAAACAACAGTCAACAGTCAGAAACACTCAATAGCTTAGTAGACGGCACCTCCCCCTCCAATCAACTGAAGCACCTGCATTTTTGTATTTATCGTCTTTTTTTTAGTTAGCACTTTAAATTTAAGGGATTTGAACCTATTTCTTTGTTTCTGCCTTTCTGATTATACTTATCATACAACCAACTATAGAATCTTCATTCAATATTCATAAAACGTTTTAAGTTACTTTCATATGTTTGTTTGAAGTTAAATAAGTGTATTTTCTATTCCCTGCCACTTTCATATGTTTTGTTCTTAGGCTGCAAAACCAATATGAAATCTATATGCTATTCCTATTTGATCAATTGACAACATTTATGTTAATTTTCACCATTTAATATCCCAGTGGCATAATATTTATTTCAAAATTCAACTATTATGTACCAAGTTTTTTTTTTTTTTTTTGTGTATCTATTGAAGAGAATTGATCAGATAGTTTCACACCATTTAGTGTTGCAACACAATTTGGTACCAATCCAACAAGAAACTAGAACCGGTGTTTTTTAATTTCAAATAACTATCGTATTGTATTTTTATTATAAAACCTTATCCGGCATGAACCATTGAACCAACCTGAAAATTTTTGTGTCCGATTATATGAAATTGGAGCATCCAAAAAATTGAACCCACTGGAAAAACTCCTGGATCCGCCACTGGATGGGGAAGGGGGGGGGATTGTTTACGGTGCTTTTGTTAAGTGCGTCATTTTACTGGACCTTTAAGACTTTGTATTAAAGTGTTTAAGCTTCTTTTAAAACAATATCCGAAAGCATATGTAACGCTTAGGGCTGCCATGAATAAGTCAAGCACACAAGATCAAGTGTTGCCTCTAACCTATGTGCTTGATAAGAAAATGACTTTTTATGGTTAGGATAAATCTACACTACTTAAACTTACATAAAATTCTGAACTCACTCCAGTTATATGTAGAAAAACCTTATCCAATAATATATATATACACACACACTAACCGCTATCGTCCACCTTCGTATAATACCACCGTCCACCTTCAACCGTCAACCGTCCACAGTCAATCATCCACCATCCACAGGTTCTTACATTTTTCTCTTCTTTCATTGCAGGTTATTCGTCCATTAAATCCATGCTGCTGATTGTATACGTCACTTTGACAGGGTAAAGTACTAGACCGATGCTTCGGTTGCAACAACAGTGATTTATTCAGCTTCGCCGTCGACTAACTTTCAAATATTGTTTTGTTTATCTAATTAATTGAATATATGACAACGCTGTATGCCCCGAATTTTGATTCTGCTCATCACTTGGAAAAAAATTAGGTTATAATAATTGCCTCTTTTTGTTTGATTAATTTATTTTACACAATAAGGTTGTGTGATGTGGTGTTCTTGGGAATTAGAGAAGAAAAGAACAAGTTAGGAAGTCTGATTAAGTTAACGCATTTTAGATAGACTGATGACTGTTGCTATTTACCTAATTACGGTTGGTTTCACTGTTTTATGTTTTCGGTACTGTTTGGTGTTATCGCTTGTTGTAATGTTTAATATAATGTCTCAGTTAATTAAGGTGTTGATTACATGATTTTATTTTATTTATATTGATGTATTGATTTTTGTGTTTAATGAATTAGATTTGAAGTGTCATTACGAGAAATTTTGGTATTTACCCACACATAGTATGTGTGAAAAAAGCCTATAATGTGTTGATACTTGCGTTTACCTACACATAAATTAAGTGTCATGATATGTAGACTTAGGACTGTGGATATAGATCATTACCTACACATAAGTTATGTGTAGGTATATGGCAAGTTATATCTACACATACATGTGTGGCTAAAATTAAGTTACATGTGTGGTTATAAGTACAACAATTTGTCTGGATGGCGTATGACGTGGCACATGACATGGTAGCTGATGTGGACTATAGTTATGACATGTGTCACAAATATATGTGTGAGTGAAAGTAATATTATGTGTAGATAAATGTGGAAGATGTGTTGGTATTGAACTTAACATGTATAGAGATAAAATATTAATGTGTTGGTAAAATTATTTTCATGTGTAGACATTGACGACAATATATAAATAATAATTTTCCAATATATACAAAGACAAAAACAAGTATATAAACATATGCGACCAAATTAACATTCTTAATCAAAACAACATCGTTCAAGAATCCAAACAAAATACTTAAACAAACAAAAGAAAATTTGTCCATAAGTTACTAACAGGTTATAAAAAAATTGCTAGAACAACTTCACTCATCGATATTTTCACCACCTTCTAGTGTATCATCTTAATGGAGGAGGCATGATATTATTCTCATTCACTTCTTGTTCCATAATTGCCCATTTACCTGCCACTATTTGAAGTGCATCCGCTAGCTCGTCGTAAATAGGAAGCTTTGCTTTTTTAGTAATCTTGTTATCAGCTATAACTGGATCACGTCCCGACCCATGCAGATAAATAAAGCTTCGTCCAAGTACATTCTTCATAATCGACTTATGGTTCATTAACTCCACGGTATGCTAGTTTCTAAGCCTCATCAATCCTTCCTTTTGGTGAGGAAAAAAAAAGACAAATATAAAAAATTTACTATTTACCAAATAATAAATACTAAGACATGTAAACTTACATATTTTTCAGCCACATCACTAGATATCCAACCTTCTTTCTACATCCAAATGTGTAAGCCGCCAAATCTCAAATTGACTAGATGAAGAAAACAAGCCCCAAAAATAATAAAAATTACGGTGGTGATCGTTTCTTAAGCTACAACCTATTGGGCTGAGATGGCTTTCGGTGCCTCATTAATGTATGGATATTTTGAACATGAACAGTTTGAAGCATATGGTACAACCTAACAATGCAGATAGTGCCAACTAATAAGAATGCTATGAAATGGTTAATTACCACAGTAGCGCCTTCTCCAAGGACTACTTTCAGGGCTAAGTTAGGTATGGGTAGCCATGAGGATAGGCCCAAGACGGAGCCCAGGTGTTTGCACATCTTCGTTAGCCGAACAGGGTTTGGTGAAGTTCCTTTTATAACTCATGTAAGCTAGGGATAGGTTAGTTATAACACAATTATCTAAATAATCATTCTTCAATATATAAAAGTAAAAAAGCAATTGGTTATATGCTTCTCTGAATCTGACTATGTTTAACATTTGTATCATATTTCAATGGATGATTAAGATCGCTGTATTATGTCTCTTTCACTCGTTGCAAGATTTGCAATGGCTCCAGAAGTAACCCTAAGCAGTGTCGTATTCAGAGTAGTTCTCAATAGGATGAGCAGTGCATCTAGACCGCCTTATTGTACAATCTTTTCCTAATTAAGACATGTAACATTAGATTTCATTAAAAGAGGATTACACAGATAAAACATCATTTATAAGCATAAAGTTGCACCTCATGACAACTAAAACATTAATACCTTTGGCAGCAATGTTTGCCACCACTTTCACAACATGTGTTTGGATGTCTAAGATTGCAATGGTGTCGATGTCTTATATAGGCCAAGTGGCCAACTATAGAAACCAAAGGATTCAAGCTTTACTCAAGATGATTAGATAGTTAACAAAAATTTTCTATCCTAAATTATGTGTTCAAAATAGACAAAAGGGCAACCCTAACCATACATGATGACATAACACATCATATGAAAAGCATGTTCAGTTAGAACCCTGCACCTTCTTGAATAAAATGGATCTCATTTACAAAACCAATGTTGTCTTTTAGCTGCAAGCAAATATTACATTGAACGAGTCGTCTCCCTGCTCTTTCACTCGTAATCCTTTCCGGTAACCTTGTACCAAGAAAACTCACATAATCACACCTTAGGCCTGGTAACCAACTGGATCATGTAACCCAATCGCTTATCACTGCGCCAAAATAGAAAACTTTGTAAATTATCTTGGAATTGACCTATCATTTGACAGAAATCTAAATAGATTGTTAACAGATTGTACATACCCATGACTGAAATCACAGAGGTTCCAGCAACTGATAGAATACCAACTATCCCTTCCACTCAAGTCCCTAAAGATAAAAAATCTAGGGAGATGAGAACAAGGAAGCCATGGCTATTGATGAAAGGCACAAATCACTTTTGATAATGACACTTCTAAATGACATATTTTCACATGTAGATGCTTGCTCATTTACTACATAAATATAGGATCAGTTGGAAAATCTTTGTAAATGAGGAGAAAGAATGAGAAGAAACAAACGAACTAACTGTGTTTCAAGTTATGAATATTTCAAAAGTCTTCCAAATGAAACTTAAACTGAAACTCAGAACACATTTTAAAAAATTTTAAATGAGTTAAAGAAATATGGGGTAACAAAGTCAAATGATGAAAAAAATCTTAAGTTCTTAGGAGCACTACCCAGAGAGTGGAAACCCTTGACCATGAAAATTAGCTTCAACCTTAGAACCAGGGAATATCGACCTCCATGATTTGTATAGTATCCTAATCCTAGAAAAGATGAAATATTTGAAAAGGATGGACCTATTGCCTTATATTCCAAGACCTTGAAAAACGAAATCAACCTCCCATAAAACACCTCCAACATCTAGTGAAACACAGAACTCTGACTCAAGATAAGATTTTATGGCTTCATAGATGCCATTGCACTTCTCACAAAAACCTTTGAGCAAAGAATGTTGGAAACTAACTCCCATATATCAAGAAGGGACAAAGGTAGGATGGAAAGATCCAAAGAAAAAAAAAGCAAGAGTCAAAAGTAGAAGTGACTTGTTTCAAATTCAAACAAAAAGGTCACTACTCAAATGAGTGCAAAAACAAGAAGCTAAAAGATGTTGCTTATTATGAGAAGAAACTGGAAGAAGCGAAGAATTAAAAAATGGGCCTGGTTAGTGAAGGTGATGCATAGTTATCTGATGACTCTTTAGATGGTGAAGAAGATATGACCAACTTCTGTCTCATGGCAGCTACTGAACATTATGAGCTAGCAGCAACAGAAACTAAGGTAAAACCCTTAAAAAATTCTGAGATTAAAAACTTAAAAGTATCCTTTAAACGATTGCAAGAAAAGCTTCAAAAGGAAACTCAAAATGATAAGATCATCTGGGAGCTAACCAGAAATCAATAATTAAAATGTGAAGAAATTCATAAAGGAAAAATTCTTGAATTGAAAATCTTTCTCTAAAAGCAAAAAAAATAGGTTTTAGGAAAAAGAAAGCCACCAATTATATAAAAATATTCAAGAACTCTATAAATGTAAACAGTTTTCAACAAGCTAAGAATTCATAGACTATATTGAAGCCAAATCCAGAAACTATATACAAGTATTGGGTTATGAAAAGGGAAATTGCTCAAACTCTAAAACTATTTTTCACAAAAATAATTAAGAAAAATCTGGAGTTGAAAAGAACAATATTTTTGAACTAGATAATTTTGAGAAAACAGAAGATAATTTTGACTTAAGTAAAATGGATCACAAAATTCCAGAATTCTGAAACTCATTATCAGATAAGCAATCTAATAGGAAATGATGCATGTGTGCTGATATTCTAAAAGTACTCCAAGCACACATCACCAATAACAAAGTAAAGGACTCTCACTATCTTGCATTTGAAAAATGCAAGATGATGAAGAAAAATGAAAGTTATGTTGAGAAAACTGTTTCAAGATCAGTACCCAATAAAATCTTGGTACCAAAAAATCTCTAATCTTAACATTTCAACATCCTCATGTGCCCCAGATTTAGTATAATTATTTGGGAAGCTCCAAGCACATGATATGAGACAGGAGCTTACTTACTAAGTATGTTTCCAAAGTAGGGCAGTTAGTTAACTTTGGAAATGGAATAAATGGTAGTGCCAAAGTAGGATAGTTAGTTAACTATGTAAATGGAATAAATGGTAGGATCTTAGGTTATGGAAGTATCGTAGTAGGACTATTAACAATAGAAAAAAGTGTCATATATAGAAGAATTAAAGTATAATCTTTTAAGCTGTAGACAATTCTTTGATAAAGATTTTAAAGTGATCTTTTGGCGAGATATTTGTGAAGTAATAGGGATTCTAGATAATATAGTATATTTAAACGGAAAGAATTAGAAAATCCATTTATTAATTTGATTTTAATGAAAAAGTAGAAAGACAACCGTTGTGTTTACTTTCTCAAACAACAAATGAAAACTAGATATGGCATAAGAACCTGGCTAATAAAAATTTCAAAACCTTAAGCACCCTAGCCACCAAAAGACTAGTTGGAGATCTTCCTATCACTAAGTTAAAAATGATAAGATATGTGAAGCCTGTCAAATGGGGAAAAAAAGCTCATATAAATCAATTTCTGAATCCTCAACAACACAACCTCTGAAACTACTTTATATGGATCTGTGTGGACCAATCAACAAGAATAACATGTCAAGAAAGAAATATATACATGTCATTGTTGATAATTACTCAATGTACATATGGGTAGATTTTCTGAGAAAAAAAAAGTGAAACACCAGAATTGATCATTAACCTTATCAGAATATCGAAAATCACTTGAAACTACCTATTAGAAGAATTAGAAGAGATAATGGAACAAAATTTAGAAACACCAGATTATGAAGTTTTATGATAAGAAAGGTACTTCACATGATTTCTTTGCTCCTAGAGCTCCACAAAAAAATCGATTTGTAAAGAGAAGGAACAAAACTATTTTTGAAGTAGCAAAAACTATATTGGCATTTTCAAATCTGCCAACATATTTCTAGGCTGAAGTTGTTGCAAATGATTACTTCACACACAACAAAACTCTAATCATCAAAAGATTTCTACAGATACCCTACCATGTAATATATAAAATATCACCAGTGTCAAATTCTTACACACTTTTTGATGTACATGTTACATCTTCAATTATTTGGAAAGGTTAGAAAATTTGACAAAAGGCTGATAAATGAGCTTTTATGGGATATTCTCTTGTGTCAAAAGCATATTGAATTTATATCATAAGCTCTATGTATCTTTTGATGATTTATCATTAAACTTCACATCAAAAAACTCAAAATTGAACAATAACAAAAATTTCAAAACTCCAAAAACTACAGAACAAGTCTTAAATGAACTATTTAGAGAAATTTTGGGATATGATTGGGAAAATGAGTTCAAAAGACCTAAACAAATAAAGTCAAATCCTGTAAACCAAACAATTTTGCATAACTAGCCAAGCAGACAAATTACCCTGCATCTTTTTTTTATCTATCCCACATTACCTCGACTTTTTAGAACAGGTCCAAGTCAAATAGCAATGATTTGAAGCACTTCTTTTTACACTATTTCGGAGAGTACTGTTTTACCCACGCCAGCTCCCCTATTAAGATAGGTGAATCATCTAGAACAAATTCTGATGATCATACCTAGATTTCAGCCATTTGAAAAACATGAATAATAAGGGGAAACAACCAATGATGTAACAAAAATTCATAATATCAACCTTTCACAACATAAGTTGGACCAAAGACCATTTAGCAGAGAACATAATTGGTGATCCACAAAAAGGAGTCTACACAAGGTCTGCAACTGGTAATGAATGTCTGTGTGCAGGATTTTTAAGCATGATACAACCAGAATATGTTTCTGAAGATTTACAAGATCCAAACTGGAGATATGCCATGCAAGAAGAATTGGATCAGTTTGAGAAGAGTGAAATCTGGACATTAGTTCCCAAACCAAAAATGAAATATGTTATGGGAACCAAATGGGTCTTCGGATATAAATCTGATGATAAGGTGTCATTATTAGAAATAAAGCCAGATTGGTAGTCAAAGGATATAGTCAGAAGGAATGGATTGACTTTGATGAAACCTTTGCACCAGAGGTAAGATAAGAGGCTATTAGAATCTTTCTAGCATATGCTGCTCATAGAGACATCAAAGTATATCAAATGGACGTGAAATCAGCACTCTTGAAGATGAATCTCCAGTGTTTGATTGTCCCAAATATGAGCATCTAGGACATCCTCAATGCCACCCTCTACTACTTCTGCCTTCATGGTTTCCCATACTTGTTGCAACACCTTTACCGGTACTGACTTAGAGTTAGTCAGAGCTCTAACAAGAGGATAGTGCTTCAAGTATTCAATTATGATCTGGTGCATTTCATCATACTTGGTGTGATCAAGGTCGGTCATTATGTTGTTGGCCTTCCCATCACTGTAGGCTATCCATCTGTTTTTTTGGTAAAATATGGGATTGAATAATGGTTGAAGTAATGGTTGAAGTTTCGGGATTTGTGTTTACGGTAGACATGTTTGAGAGTTGTAAGATTTTTGAAAGAGTTGAGAGATTTTTTTGCTGAATTTGATTTATGGTATTTGTTAGTGTTATGGACTGTTAGTAAATATCAGATAGGTATATATATATAAGGTTTAATGAAGATGACAACTTTCCAGATACTGAGTTTTAATTGGAATTAATGACACCTTTGATTGATATAGCCCACTTGATGTTGTATTAATTACTTTTTATACTGCCGTTTTTACTGTGATGACATGTGGATAAACTGGTCCCACCATGTATGCCACTACTCTTTTCAACTAGAAATGAAATCAACCATAAGTCCAGATTTGTTAAAAATCTGATACTTCAGTTATTTGTAACAAAATTTCCAAATTTCTGGGATTTTGGTTAGAAAATTCTAAGTATTCACCAGAATTCTGGGATTTTGTCCTCATCCATTGTTCTGATCATATCTATATATCTATATATATATATATGTATATGTATTAATGGATGAGAATGAAACTCGGAGCCGCCTTTCATAAAAGTGGCGATGAAAATTAATGTGACACCAAATGATAAATGAGTGTGTCAATGTTTGAATCCCGCCTCGAAGATCGATCAAACCTTTTTACATTAATTATGATTTTGAGTTTCATCCCAATTTTTTTTTTTTTGAATCAGAGAACTTCGCGATTTGCTTTTGCCAGGTAAATGTTGTGGAATCAAACATTTTGAAAGAACCACTGTTGATAATTAGTTGTTGAGTAACATCTGTTGAATAATCATCTGGTAAAGAACCCCTGTTGTTGGTAACATTTGTTGAAGAATCTCTGTTTCTTCATTATCTGTTGTGGAACTTCTGTTGATTTAACATTTGTTTGAGATTCTCAGTTGTTTTAACATCTGGTGCACATTATCAGTAGTTTCAACAACTGTTTGAATAACCTTAGTTGTTTTGACATCTGTTGAAAATCTTTGTCAGTTGTTGGATTCATTAGTGCTATCTGTCAGACGTTCAGATCAACAAATATTTGACTTTTGATCACATTTCTTTTTGGAAATCTAGTCCTTTTTTGAAAAATGTTTTTGGAGTTTCTGTCTATGATTAGTTATGGGTCCCTGCAACAAATTTTGTACAAAAACATAAGATTAAGTTGTCAACTATATTAGTTGAGGCGTTTCAAAAGAAACGCCTCAACTATAATATTTGAGGCTTTTCTTAATAAACGCCTCAACTATATTAGTTGAGGTCTCAACTATAATATTTGAAGCGTTTCTTAATAAATGCCTCAATATTTGTAAAATTTATAGAATAAATGTAAAGAAAATCCTTTGAATTCTCAGCCTTTGATGGTGTATTTTAAGAATTTTGAGAATTAAATCTAAAAAGAAATTTGTTCTTGGTTTAAGCTTTTTGTTTAGATTTTGATTTGTTAATTGTAATGTACATTTTGAAATCAAAAATTTCCAATTGACATTAAACATTTTTCTTTTTAAAGAAAATGACCTTCCTTGATCATAATATCATTTTCTTAGTAACATTTTTCTTTCAAATTTTGATCTTTTTGATTAGTCAGTGTTGACTTTCAAAAGTCAAAGACTGTCCACGAACTAGGCAGAAAATCATTTTGTTGCCTTTTTGCCTTTAGATTTTCTCATATGTTCCCATGTTTTGACTCTACTTAGTCAAATTTGTCCTGATTTGATGGGATTTTAACTTTATTTTACATATTTTTGTGATCAGTTGTTTGTTCTCCCTCAAGGTTAGCTTCACTAGACTTTGTGTATAGGGTTTAAATAATATAAAAACTAATCATTATCTCTATAAAATTAGTATATAGTAAAACTATATTAGTTTGAGATAAACATGAATCTAAATAACCAAAAAATGTAACAAAAATAAAGCTTATATTTATCTAGCTAGGGCTATAGATATATACGTGCATGCATGCATGGAGTGTGAGTCACTTTTTCTCTCTCCTGGAAATTTGGGAGGGTTCAAATGTTTCTATTCCGGGTTTCTGGGATTTTTCCAACAGTACCCCAGAACCCTCAAGGTTTGAGAATTTAATTCCAGATTCTGGCTTGTCATTTAAGACAACTGTCTTAGTTTTTGGATGATCACAGGAAATTTCTTCTCCAGATTTTTAATTTGTGTGTCATCCAAAACTGATTCATTAAGTCCATATTCTTATATTTTCATACCAGATTCTTGACTGAAATACATGTTTACCAAACCCAAATTGCTTTTAATATAGTTGTGATGTTTTTCATCCAAAGGTTTGGTGAAAATATTAGCAAGTTGTTCATCTGTTGGAACAAAATACAATTCCACATTACATTTCTTAACATGATCCTTAATAAAATGATACCTGATATCTATGTGCTGGGTCTTTGAATGTTGAACTGGATTGCATGTTATGGCTATTGCACTATTTGAATCACTCGTAATTGGTGTTTTTTCTATGTTTAATCCATAGTCTTTAAGTTGAATTTGCTTCCATATCAGTTGTGAACAACAACTTGCTGCTACTACATACTCTGCTTCTGCTGTGGATGTTGATACATAATTCTGTTTCTTTGAAGCCCAACACACTAGTTTTTCTCCTAGCATTTGACAACTTCCAGAGGTACTCTTCCTATCCATTTTACAGCCTGCATGATCTGCATCAGTGTAAGCAATAAGATCTAAATTTGTACCTTTTGGATACCATAATCCAAGATATGGAGTTCTTTTCAAATACTTGAACACTTTTTTTACATCTGTTAGATGAGACTCCTTTAGGTTGCACTGATATCTTGCAAGAAAGCATGTTGCAAACATAATATCATGTCTGTTCTTAGTGAGATATAGAAGAGATCCAATCATCCCTCTATATTTCTGAATATCCATTGAAATTCCATTTGGATCACAACCCAGGGTGGTAGCAGTTGCCATTAGTGTTCTGGATGAACTACATTTCTCAAGAAGGTATTTCTTTAAAATGGTTTTGACATATTTATATTGACAAAGAAATATTCTTTCTGGAGATTGTTTGACTTGTAAACCTAAGAAAAAGGTTAATTCACCCATCATAGACATTTCAAAATGGCTAGTCATCAGTTTTTCAAATTTCTTGCAAAAATCTGGATTAGTTGACCAAAAAAAATAATATCATCTACATATAGTTGTACCAAAATTATATGTGTTTTTGTGAAAAGTGTTGTGTCAATTGTTCCTGGGATCTAGAAACCCTTGTGGTTGTTGAACATGCACTTCTTGTTCAATCTTGCCATTCAGAAATGCTGACTTCACATCCATTTGATAAACTTGAAAGTCTTTATGAGCAGCATAAGCAAGAAAGATTCTTAAAGCCTCTAATCTGGCCACAGGAACAAAGGTTTCATCAAAGTCAATTCCTTCTCTTTGACTATATCCTTTGACCACCAATCTGGCTTTGTTTCTTGTTATAACACCTTATTCATCTGATTTGTTTCTATAGACCCATTTAGTTGCAATGACTGATTTGTCACTTGGTTTTGGAACCAATGTCCACTCTTTGCTTTTCTCAAACTGATCAAGTTCTTTCTACATAGCATATATCCAGTTTGGATCTTGCAAAGCTTCAGATATTGAATTTGGTTCTGTTAAACTTAAGAAACCTGCACACACACACATTCATTAGTACTTGCAACCCTTGTCTACACCCTTTTTGTGGATCAACTATTATGTTTTCAGGCAAATGATCTTTGGTCCACCTCATATTATGAAAAGGGTTTATATTATGAATATCTGTGACTTCATTATGATGTTCCCCCTTAGATTGTGTATTATCTAGAATTATTGTTTCTTGATTTAGATCAACAATTGTTTCAGCATTAACTCCAGATGTTTTTCACCAGTCTAATAAGAACTTAGAACATTTTCTTTGTTTAAGTTTAACTCATTCAAAGTCTTGAATTTACTTTCCCAATGACCTCCCAGAAATTCTTCACAGAGTTCATTTAACATTTGTTCAATATTTTCTAGAACTTTGAAAATTGTTCTTTTTCAGATTTTGAGTTTTCTGGATTGAGTTTTAATGATGAATCATTAAAAGACACATAGATACTTTCTCTGACTGTTTTAGAGTTTACTATGATGCCAGAGAGTGTCCCAGAAATACTTCTTTTTTAGCTTTCTGTCAAACTTTTCTAAACTTTCAAAATCATTAAAGATATAACATGTACATCCAAAGATATGTAAAAATTTGACACTTGGAAGTCTTTTGTAAAGTATTTGATGAGGTGTTTTATGAAGTCTTTTGTTAATAAGAGTCCTGTTTTGTGTGAAGCAGGCATTGGCAATTGCCTCTGCCCAGAAACATGTTATATGTTGGCAGATTTGAAAAAGCCAATATGGTTCTTGCAGCTTTAACAAGTGTTCTGTTTCTCCTTTCTACAAGTCCATTTTGTTAAGGAGTTCTAAGGGCTGAGAAATCATGTGAAATTCTCTTTCTTATCAGAAAAGATTCCAATCTGGAATTTTTGAATTTTGTTCCATTATCATATTTAATTCTTCTAACTTTTAGTTTTAAGTGATTTTGGATTTTTTGATAAAATTGATTATTAATTCAGGAGTTTCACTTTTGTTTCTCAAAAAGTCAACCCATGTGTACCTTGAAAAATCATCAACAATAATAAGTATGTATTTCTTACTTGCCATACTTTCCCTGCTGATTAGTCCACATAGGTCCATATTTTCCCTTTTACTAGCCTTTTATTGGCAAGGATGTTTAAGGTTTTGAAATTTACATATGTAGTTTCCTATGCCATATCTAGTTATCACTTGATGTTTGAGAAAATAAACACAATGGTTCTTTTCTCAGTTTGACATTGAGATCAAAGTAATAAATGAATTTTCTAATTCTTTCACCTGTCAAATATACCACATTATCTAAGATTCTTATTACTTCACATTTATCAGGCAAGAAAATCATCTTAAAGCCATTATCATAGAATTGTCCACAACTGAACAGATTATACTTTAATTCTTCTACATATAAACATTTTCTATGGTTAGAGGTCCTATGGTGATATTTCCATAACCTAAGGTCCTACCTTTTATTCGATTACTAAAGTTGACCAATTGACCAACTCTGGCTACATACCTACTTAATAAGCTCCTATTTCCTGTCATGTTCTTGGAGCTTTCAGAATCATTATACCAAATATGGGGCACATGAAGGTCCTGCAATGTTGAGAGTTAGAGATTTTTGGTACCCATCTCTTGTTTTGCACTGATTTAAAGTACATTTCTCAACATTTGTTTTGTTCTTCATATCCTTGCAGATTTCAGCTACAAGAATATGAATGTCCTTATTTGTTTTCCCGGTGATGTGTGCTTGGACTACTTTCAGAATTTCAACACACATGCAACAATTGATATAAGATGTTTTATCTGATATTGTATTCCAGATTTCTGGAATTTCATAATCCATTTTAGGAAAATCAAGGCTTGTTTATGTTTTCAGTGATCTATCTGGTTCATTTTTCTTTTCAGTAATGTATGTATCTTCTTTTTCTTTTGCGAAAACAATTTTAGTGTTTGAGCTTGTCCTTTTTACATATCCTAGGCCTTGTCCATAATTTTGGGCTTTGCCTCAATGTAGCCAATGAAATCTTTTGCTTGTTAGAAACTTTTAAAATTTATTGAGTTAACTTGTAAATTCTTATACAAATTCTGCCTTTCAATTTCATAAAAACTAATCTTTTCTTTTGGTGAAATTTTTTTTCTAGAATTTTCTCCTTCTTAAGTTCATCACTTGTACATGTGTGTAATACACACACCCTTTATCCATAAATTTCATTAAAACACAAATAAAACCCTTAATAAATTTGGTAATTCATAATAGCAAATGATTTATACCATCCTGCGATGCTGCACTTGGGAATCATAACATTATAAATTGAACTTGTGATCTATAGATATAACGTATAACAATGTTTTAGCCTTTTAGCATAAAAGCTATTATAGTTGCTCGTCAAAAACTAGACTCTTAGCGTTAGAAGACATTTTCTTAATGTTACACATAAAGTTTCTTATATAGTAGGTTATGGCAAGCAAGAAATAAATATACATGTTATTTTGAAATTTGTGACTGGTGGTGAAATATTTGACAAAATTGTAAGACTATTCGGTGTGCACTCGGTGGAACCATTCGGGGAGATGAGTTGGACTTGGGGCCGATGCAAAACACCCCCCCCCCCCCCCCGCGAGTTAAATTCGGGGTAAACGGGGAAATCCTCCCGACTACACCGAGCTATGTGATTGGTGGTGGAGTTGTATGACTGGTGGAGGAGAAAGGAAGGGGAAGAGGGAATTAGGGGAAACCATTTCCTTGGTGTGAGAGAGGGAATGAGGAAAATGAGGTGACGCTGATGTGGTACTTGGGAAAGTTGAGGGAAAAGGGGGGCACACCATATAGTCTAACTATATGTCCTTCATAATGGGCTTTTTACTAATACAAGATTATGACTTATTCATTAATGCTATTGACTGTTGTCGTATTCGGGGTGTTTCTATAGAGATCTCAATGTCATCTTTGTAATTTTTTTCATTTAAAATTGTTTCAAAAAAAATATATTTAAATAAAATTAACCAAAAACAACACCGTTGAAAACCTAACATAAAATGAGCACAACGTTGTAAATTGTCCTCCCTATCAATATAATCTCTTTCGCGGGTATCATAATTAAATCTGATATTATTCGGTACACCCGCGGTAACGTGCGGGCACTCCACTAGTAATAATAATAATAATAATAATAATAATAATAATAATAATAATAATAAAAAAGTAAATATGGACTTAAAATCCATTTGGAATATGCCTCGTGGCCTTTGTAAGGCAAAGCCCAAAAAGTCAAACATAAAAAAAACCTACGAAGGAATAACAGGCAGCGACGGCACATATTATCATTCTTGGAAAAGAAGTGAGGGCCGCCAGAAGAATTCTCATTCTTCGAAAAAGTCAACAGGAGCAGGATCAAAGCCATTTTTGGGAGGAGGAAGTGAATGCCAGAAAGGCTAGGGTTCAAGATTCAAGCTACGGGTTTGACTATAATAATTTTTGGCTTTATATTTATTTACTTCATGTTTATAAATATTATTACCATGGCTATATATTATTTTGAACCTTTGTTTTTATCTTGTTCCGTTGCTATGAGTAGCTAAACTTTTAGTGCTACTTAGGTATTGATGATGAGTGACAATTGAATAATAGTTTTTGAGTTAGATCTATGTTATGTTTTGGATTATGTTTTGGTAAAGAGTTTTCTAATAAGGTTTCTTTTGTATATGCGTGCTTGATATCCGAATATTAATACGTGTTTCGCTTAATTCTAGTTTAATTGATTTTGTATCTTTTGACCTAGGGTTTTGTGATTATCTTAGACTTGGTGTTTTTGATATATTTTTTGGTTGCTAGACGTAGTGAACCCTAGAAACAAGTTAATTAATTATTCGGTAATTTAGCATTCTACCACCTTTGAGACCGAGAGGAGATTAGGTGTCAGTGTGTCTAGCTTGGTAGGTATTCGGGACTGTGGTCTGCACGAGAGTGAGTCACCCCTAGCGTGCCTGTTTTGTTAGCATCCTGTGTTAGAAACCTGTTAGAATAACTATCCCTTGCATCCCTTACACATCCCGGATGTATTGTTTCTGAGGGGGCCGATAGGACATTCAAATTTAGGATACCTTAGCATAGTTTGGAGAGACCGAGAGGTAATCTGAACCCGAGACCGGTGAGTTTACACACTTCCCTAGATTCAGTATTGCGACATGTTGGAGTGTGATTCGTGTTTCAGTGTTGGTCTAGTTTAGTGTATCTTAAGATCCCGGTAGCCAAAACCTATTTATCCAATTCCGAGAGCTATTAGCCAGTCACCTTGATTCTTACCTAGGTAGCCATTTTCTCATTACTTGATCTCTTCCAGTTCTACTTGTTGAGTTCTTCGTATTTTATTTACTTTAATTTTATATATTTTTAGTAGTTTAATTAAATCACCATCACTTCAATTTATTAGACTAGGACTCGACGAAAGTTTAGTAACGAGAGCCGCTATTACTGTGTCCACGGTTCGATACTCGGACTTATTTACTTTACTACTTTCGACCGGTACACTTGCCGGTAGTGTGTGGTTTAGTGGGTATTTCCCTTTTAAAACTTGTTTTGAAATTAATTGGACTTAATATATATTTATCACACATTTCACACATCAGTAGTGACCCTTTTTCTTGCACTTGAAGTAGGTCACTTCAGCCTTTTCTATTTTTCTATCCTTGGATCTATCTGCCTTACCTTTGAATGCTTGATTTCCTGACATTCTCTATTCAAAGGTTTTAGTAAGGAGTGCAATGGCTTCTGTGAAAGCCAGAATGCCTGATCTGGGATTAGATGTTTCTGTTTCACTTGATGTAGGAATTGTTTGTGAGGAGTTGGCTTTTGGTTTCTGGTTTGAAGAATATAATGCTATTTGGTTACCCTTATGACCAGAATTTTCAAATATTTCTTCTTCCCATGAGATAAGAATGCTATAGAGGTCATGGAGATTTAGATCACCTAGCTCTAAGGTTGAGGCTAGGGTCATAGTTAGTGTTTTCCACTCTCTAGATAAAGCTCCTAAGAACATAACATTCTTTTTATCATTTGACTTTATTACCCCATATTTCTTTAACTCATTTAAGATTTTAGAAAATCTGTTATAAGTTTCAGATAATGTTTCACTTGGAAGAGATTTGAAATATTCAAAACTTAAAACACAGTTTGTTCTTTTGTTTCTGAAGAAACAAGTACCTGAGGGGAACTAGTCTTCTGGATAAGACAAGAAACTTCTTTTGACCTGATCGAACGGGACCTGTTCAGCTACAAAACAGAACACCGTTAGGACTCGTCACAGGATTGGGGGTTTTCCTGTGACCACCCTCCGGCGTGAGAATAAGTATGGCTTTTAAGCGATTGTAAAAGTGTGAAGTGTTTGTGAATGAATTACAAGTTTTACCTGCGTCCCTATTTATAATTGAGGAGTTCTTAACCTCCCATGATGCGTAACCGCCTTCTTCTCTTTAGTTGTTCCCACTTTACTTGGAGATAAGCCATATCGCTTATATTAATATTTATCGGGCTGGCAGTTATGCTTTACCCCTTTACTTCTTTCTAGAAGATGTTCGTTATTAATCAATGCCGGATTGCGTGTGGTCATTGGGCCTTACCCATTGGGCCATATGACGTGTTGTAGGTATGGGCCAGCTTGGTTAAACTGGGCCCTACCTCGTCATGTCCCCCCAGTCTAGTAAGGTGAACGTGTGAACGTTACTAGACTTATAGTAAAAAATAAAAAATCAACAAACATATGTATAAAGAATAAATGTGAATTAAAAAATCTTTATTGGGATTGGTACCGCATGACTTGTGCACGTGCCAAGGCGTCATTTCAAACGTCCTATCAGCTGTTTATGAACAGTCCGATTGTCAGGGGAAATGATGTTTGGCGGTTCAATTTTGAATTTCAACCGTTGGTAATTTATGTTATAAATTCGTCATTTCAAGGTGAATAATCCACAGTACTTAGCAAATTCCTGCTTTTCCCTCAATAGATTATTACCCCTGAAATGGCTCCCAAGACCAGTTCTACACGCACAGTCACGAGTGTTGCCGAGATTCACTGCATGTGGTCGTTAACGGTACTTGAATCCTTCTTAAACGACTACAAAATTCCGTCTGAATGGAATCCTGTACTTCCGGGTAAGGACGACATTGCTTTTCCATTGAAGGAAGGGAAACTGACTCTGTATGGCGAGTTTTTCACCTTTTCCCATTTCCGTCTTCCTGCCACGAAGTTTCTTTGTGACTTACTCTCGTATTATGAGATCAACGTTTCTCAACTTCATCCGCTGGGGATGATCAAGATTCGTCACTTTGAATTTTGTGCTCTAGGTTTGGGTATGCCGCCCAAACTGGAAATTTTCCGTGCGTTGTACGTTCTGAAGTTCAAAGGAGAGTACTTTACTTTTGATCGTCGACCCGGGGTTTTGTCCTGTATAGAGAACTTCCCGCAGAGTGTGAGGGATAAAGAGTGGAGGAGGAAATTTTTCTATATTGACGCCCGTATATTTCCGGAGAACGCCCCGATTAGGTATCCTGAGGGCAAAACCAAGCTCGCAGATTTGTGCCCCACTCCGGCGGTATACGAGAAAGATCCCTTGTATGTGGCCCTAACCAATAATCCAACCGAGTGTACTCATATACCGGAACGAGCCATGGTGGCTGTGGGCATGAGCCGACTGTGGTTGGATGATACGGTATTTCCTGAGTATCGTCGTGAGGACCAGGAAGGTTGGCAATATTTCGATGTGCTTGATCCTGCTGCTGCTCCGTTACTTACAGAATATGAACGTCCCCTTGGCGCACAAGAGTTGGATGTTTTGAGCCAAACTGTGGCCAAGTTCTATGTTCCAGCGGCGACCGTGTCAACCGATGTTGCAGGAACTTCTGGGCTGGGCAGTGACAAAGAAGCTCCCATAGACCCAGATCCGTTGAACGTTGCGCCGCCTTCAACAGATGTGGCAGGAAAGAAACACAAGAAACGGAAAGCTACCGCTGGTCTTGATGCTGAGGGATTACTGGCCAAGAGGCAGCAGCTGAGGGAAGCTAAAGAGAAAATCTTGGGTAAGTGTCCCTGCCTATCTGTCCTTATGCTGTTTGCTTCGTGCATTCATGCGGGTAGTCATGTCTGTTTGTTTATGTGTAGGTGAAAGGATTGAATCCGGGGACACCCAGGTTGATGAAGGTTTGTCCGTGGAGTCCCCGCCTGTTTCTGCTGGTCAGGCTACCGTCAAGGATGGTAGTGACGTCATTGTTTCCCCATCCATGATGACGACCCCATCGTCTACTGTTGCGACGACTGTCGCGTCTGCTTCTGTGTCTACAAGTCCTCCCCCCACCATACCTGTGAGCCTTACTGTTGCTATGCCTACTGTGTCGATTCCGCCGTCTACAAAGCCTGTGTACTCTGTAGCAAATACTATTGCGGCGCCCAGTGGCCTCTCCCATCAGAGTTTTTCCCAGCTTCTTAAGGATGTTCAACAACATCCCATTAAGTTCCCAGGGGGTTTCCGGACAGGTGTCCAGCAGGGTGAAGAATCTTCCTCTTATCCCGAGCCCATGCCACCGAACACGTATTTGCCAGGCATAAACTGGCGGCCGTCCTTGAAGCCGGTCAAATATGTGCCCGGGTGGAATGTTGCTGACACCACCCGGCTCATTCATCCGGACGTGGTAAGGCATTGGGCTGAGTTTGCCTTCCCCCCAGTTGAGAAGTATTATCTACAGGGGTTAGACAACGCTCAGCTTGCCGAAAACGCCATGGTGTCTGGTGTCGGTACAACATCGTCGGTATACGAAGTGCTTCGCCGGTGGCGTGCAAATTTAGTATATCTTGTCGATATCCGGGAGAAGCAGAGGTTGATGGTATTGGAGAATGAACGGTTGTTAAAGCTTATTGCTGATAAAGAGGTGGAGGTAGTCGCCCAGCAGATAGCCGTTGAAAAGGCTGAGGGTGACCGCGAACGGATGGTGACGAACCATACCGATGAGAAGCTTGAGTGGCGTCGACGGGAGGATAAATTGAATCAGCATTTGTTTCGCTATGAAGCCAGCATCAAGACTCTGGAGAAAGACTTGGAGGCTGCTAAGAACACTATAGCCAGTAACCAGGCCAATCTGGAAAGATATAATCTGATGGCTGCTGAGATTGAGACATATGAGTCCCGGATTCGCCGTGCTGAGGAGCAGAGGGACGAAACCCTCAAAAGCTTAGCTGACTGCCATAAACAATTAACTGCCGCCAATGATCGCTCAGATCAAGCCGTGAATGCTGCGGACTCGCTGCGGTCCCAGGTAGATAACCTTCAATTGAAGTTGGATGCGATGAGTCAAGAGAGGGATTGGCTGGTAAGCCGGGGCATCCCTGCTTCATGGCGGTATGTCCGGGGCAGTGCTGAGTATCAAGACAGATTGAACGCCTTCTATGACGTGGCCATGGAGGCCGGTTATCATGATGGGCTGGCCTATGGTAATCAAGTGGGTCTGGCTGGAAAGAAACTTCCCCCCCCCCCCTACTGCTCAGGAAAAGGCCTTGCCCACCCGGGTTGCTGATAGTCTACAAGCCTTGAGTTCAGACTCTTTGGAGGCCCTGGGCCGTTTGAGTAGCAAGGTTGGTGACGAGGGAGTGTCATCCCTCCGGGTGGAGTTGGAACCATACTTGAGTGATTCTTCTGATGGGGATGATGTTACCTCTAATTAATGTAATCGTAGTTTGTGTTTAAGTAATCTTATGATGTAATTAAGACTATGTAGTCATCGTATTAATGAAAAAAACTTTTGGTTTCCCTTAGTGTTTTCCAGCTGGTCTGTGTGCTTCATTAATGTTGATTAGACAGCCATCATTAGACGTCTATTAATTGAGAGTCATCATTGCGTGACGTCACGTCTGCCATGTGTCATAGATTTGACGGCGTGTGTCAGTGAATTAATAACGATATTTACTGACACTGACCCTTGATCTTCTGGACCCATGTATATAAGTCAGGTTCCTTATCAAATTTTCCACTCGAAATTTTTTCCAAAAAAGGTATACTTTCACTGTGTCTATTTATGGCTTCCCACCAAGTCTCTCTGATTGAGCTCCTTCGTGAGCTAGACGCTGCTGAAGGTCTTAAAATGCTCAGAAGGTGGGCCGACGAGATGGACGAGAGACGTGCGGCTATGGAGGAGTATAATGCCAGAACTGCTGGCTTCGTTCCTCCAAATAAATATGGATTGACATACTCCAGGGGCCCAAGGAGCTTGTTCAACGCTCCGGCTCCATTGGTGAACTCTCCTGAGCACATACCAGGTCCTGATGACGAACTGGAAGTTGTGGGTGTTGAGGACCCTGTTCCAGATGTGCCAGCCGTAGGTGAGGCTCCTTTGATGGCAGAAGCATTCCCGGAGAACCCTGGTGAGGAAGGGGGTGTCGTGCACTTTAATCAGTACTTGATACTTCGTGATTATGCTCCAGACGGTGATCTGCTACATACCCCTGCAGAGGTAGTAGCCATGCTGGACAGCCGCATATGACACGGGCCGGTTTTAATAGTAGCAATTTGGCCGCATGTGGCTTTTTATTTGCTTATTTTTGTATAGCGCTTTTGATGGTAGGCTGTTTATGTTATGGCAAAGGATTTTAGTCCTGCCACCTACCGTGGGGGAGTTTCGTTTTTTGTAGTGTCAATCCCCGTAATATGATAAGTAATGCAACTGTTTGCTAATGAAAAATGGCCGTGATAGGCGTCTTATTAAATAAAAAATACAAATAGGCTGTGAGGACCAACAGGTCGACTATGACACAGTTAACGCTAAATGTACTAGAAAACGAAAAATACAAATAGGCTGTGAGGACCAACAGGTCGACTATGACACAGTTAACACTAAATGTACTGGAGAAAAAATGTTCTTAGTTTGAACTAAACATAACATTTTTTGAGCTGGGCGGCGTTCCAAGTGCGCGGGATGGGTTCCCCTGTGAGTTGTTTCAAGGAGTAGGCCCCTTTTCCCAGCACTTCCGCTATTTCATACGGCCCTTCCCAGTTTGGACCCAACTTGCCCTGGGGTTGAGATCTGCTTGCTTCGTTGTCTCGCATCACCAGTTCTCCAACCTTGAAGGATCTTTCAAGCACCCGTTTGTTGTAGTACTTTTCCAACAGTCTCTTGTACCTGGCTTCGTTGATGCAGGCCGTATCACGGCGTTCTTCAAGCCGTTCAAGGTTCTCACGTAGCAGTTGCTCGTTGTCTTCGCCGCCGTTGCTTCTTCGTTGTGACGGGACCATGGCTTCTACTGGTATCATTGCTTCTGATCCGTATGTTAAACTGAACGGTGTTTCGCCGGTACTTGTTTTCGGCATGGTTCGGTGAGCCCACAGGACGTGTGGCAATTGGTCGACCCAGGACTTGCCTTCGGCGTCCAGTCTTCTCTTGATCCCATCAAGTATACTTCTATTCGCCCTCTCCACCTGCCCGTTTCCTTGCGGGTGGGCAACGGATGTGAAAACTTGCTGGATTTGGAGCTCTTTGCACCATTCTTGCAGTGACCTATCTGCGAATTGGGTCCCATTGTCGCTGACTAGGTATAGTGGGACTCCAAACCTGCACACGATGTGTTCCCATAGGAACTTCTTGATGTTTATTGCTTCGATCTTGGATAACGGCTTTGCTTCGACCCATTTTGTGAAGTAGTCAATAGCAACCACCAGATACTTTAGCTTTCCCGGTGCCGGGGGGAATGGTCCCACCAAGTCTACCCCCCACTTTTGAAACGGCCAGGCCGCCGTTACGGGAATCAAGTCATTTTCAGGCCGGAGAGTATGTGGAGCGTACCTCTGACAACTGATGCACTTCTGTAGTATTTCTACTGCCATGTTATGCATACCGGGCCAATAGTATCCTGCATTTGTTAACTTGGCTACCACTGCTCTTGGTCCGGCGTGTATACCGCAGGTGCCCGCGTGGATTTCTTCAACAAGGAACTTTGCTTCTGACGGGGACACACACCGCAAGGATGGACCCAGGTAAGACTTCCTGTACAAGACACCGTTTTGCATTTCATATTGTACAGCTTTGGTGCGGACTTTCAGGGCTTCCCCTTTGCTTTCAGGGAGTATGCCGTGTTCCAGATATTGCTGTATCGGTGTCATCCAACAGACTTCCGCCGCGTGTACGCTATGTACTGTTGTCTCCTGGATAGACGGGTGCTTGAGGGTCTCGATGTGGACATCTTCCTTGGTACCTGATGATGCCAACTTGCTGAGGGCGTCCGCTATGTCGTTTCGGTGCCGCCGGACATGTATCAATGTTATCTTCTGGAACTTTGACATCAAATCTTTCGTCTTCTCTAAGTACTTTGACAGTGTGTCGTCCCGGACTTCGTATGATTCATTAACCTGGTTATTCACCAAGAGAGAGTCGACGTGGGCATCTACTTTCTTTGCCCCAAGCGATAGAGCCATCCTCATACCCGCCAAGAGTGCTTCATATTCGGACTGGTTATTGGAGCACTCAAATTCGAACCGTAGGGCATACAGGAATCTAGCCCCATCTGGACTGACCAGTAAGAGGCCGGCTCCTGCCCCCTTGCTGTTTGATGAGCCGTCAGTATACAGTTGCCATGCTGCCACATCCACTTCTTCCCCCTGGGGCGACCCGCTGCTTATTTCTGGTATCTCCTGTCCTGCGGGGATTTCTGTTATGAAGTCAGCGATGACTTGTCCCTTCACAGAGGTTCGTTTTTTAAAGACTATATCCAGTGCTCCCAATTCAATTGCCCATTTGGCGAGTCTTCCTGATACTTCCGGTTTGTTTATCACTTGTGCTATCTGGAAATTGGTTAGCACTTCGACTTTGTGTGCCTGGAAATAGCGGCGCAGCCGGCGGGATGCGTGAACCAGGGCCAGGACCAATTTTTCCAACATTGGGTACCTGGTTTCTGGATCCGCGAGTACCCGGCTGATGTAATAAATGGGGGTTTGGACCCCGCTTCTCTCTACCTGGAGGACGGCGCTAACCGCATGAATGCCCGCGGCCAGGTACATCTTCAGCACCTCATCTTGCTTGGGGGCCGTGAGCGTGGGTAAGTTGCTCACGAACGTCTTCATCTCTTGGAAGGCTTTCTCTGCTTCTGCCATCCATTTGAACTTATTTTTGTTGAGGCAGTCTTTCAGTGTGGATATGAACGGCAAGGATCGCTCCGCGTGCCGCGCTAAGAAACGATTTATGGCTGCCAGTCATCCATTCAAGGTCTGTGCTTCTTTCAGTGTTTTAGGTGATGGCATGTTGACAATTGCTGACACCTTCTCTGGGTTTACCCGGAAGCCGTCTTTAGTGACTACTACTCCCAGAAAATTCCCCTCTTCGACCCCAAACGAACACTTTCCCGGATTCAGTTTAATGTTGTACTCGCGGAGCTTCTTGAAAGTTTCCTCGATGTCCGCGATCATATTATTCTCATTGCTGCTTTTGATGACTAAGTCGTCGACATAAACCTCCAGGTTCCTTCCGATCTGGCCTTCAAACGCTTGATCCATCAACCTTTGATATGTCGCTCCAGCATTTTTCAACCCGAAGGGCATCTTAGTGTAACAGTAGATGCCCGCGTCGGTATGAAATGCTGTCTTGTCTTCGTCTTCCCTGGCCATCTTGATTTGGTGGTAACCTTTATACGCGTCCAAGAAACATTTGAACTTAAATGGCGAGAGGGAGTCCACCTTGAGGTCAATCTCGGGCAATGGGTATGCATCTTTCGGGCAAGCCTTATTGAGGTCTTTGTAATCGACGCACATGCGCCATGTTCCATCATGCTTCCGCACCATCACTGGGTTTCCCACCCAGGTGTGATATTTGGTTTTTCGCAAAATGCCTGCCTCTTCTAGTTTTTTTGCCTCTTGAACCACCGTGGCTCTTCTGTTCGGGGCCATGCTTCTTCTTTTTTGTGCTATTGGCTTGACTGACGGGAAGGTGGACAGCTTGTGTTCTGCCTTTGATCTGGAGATTCCTGTCATGTCTGCGTGTTTGAATGCAAAAACATCCAGGTTCTTCTTCAACACCTGCTTCAGTTTTTCCGTGGCTGAAGGTGACAAGGTGTCGCCAATCAATACTGTCTGTTCTGGGTGCTCGGCATTCAGAACCCATCTCTCTGGACCCCTGAGCCCCGAGGGAGCTTGGTGGCACGGCTTCTGCTCAATTGTTGAACAAACTTTGTCGCCTGACACGGTTGCTACCCCTTGGGGGGGTCGGGAACATTAGGAACCCTCTAGCCGTTGAGACTAAAGCGTCTATTCGGCCCAGCGTGTAGCGGCCGATGATCATATTGTACTGTGAATCTGCTGGAATCACCAGGGAGGTAACAAGTATGGTTCTTTCTCTGCGGCCGTCCCCTATGGTGACCGGAAACGTGAGCTGTCCCAAGGGCTCTACGCTTTCACCTGTGAATCCTCTTACCGGTCCGCGGGCTGGTTCCAGCATTTTCTGGTCTTCTGGCCGCATTCTTCGAAAACAGGGCTCGTATATTAAATCTTCAGAGCTTCCAGTGTCTACGAGTATTCTTCTCATGCTGTAGTCGCCGACGGCGGCAGCTATTACCAGGGCTTCCATACTTAAAACTTTGTAATGCGGTGGAACCGTCATGACCGCTTCCATCCACGGCTCGAAGCGCTCGAACGTTCGTTTCTTGCTGAACCTGGGTTCTACCCGGACCATGTTGATTTCCCACGGTTTTTTACCTGAGGCCTTGTCGCCACCTCCGGATGAGGGTCCTGGCTTTACATCCTTCAGTAGGTGGGCCAATTTTCCAGATTTGACGAAGTACTCAATTTGTCTTCTTAATTGGAAACAATCATCCGTGTCGTGCCCGGCACCTTTATGGTAGGAACAGTACTTGAACTTGTCTTGTGACGGTGAGTCTTTGAGTGGCTTCGGGGCATTGAGCCTCAAATCTTCAGACTCCAGTATTTGGGACGGCGTTTTTGTCAGATCAGGGTATTCCTGCCTGGGCCTTGATTGGCTTTCCCCTTTACCTGTGAAGGCGTCGCGGGGCCTGTCAGATCTTCGGCGATCGTCCCGCCTGTCGTCTTTCCTATCGTTCCTGGAATAAGGTTGGCTAGATGACTCTGTTCTTCCTCGATTTCGACCGCCTCGGTGGTCCTTGTTGTCATGGGAATCAGAAACTTTAGCGGATTCTTTCTTCTTTCGTACTGCATGGTTCATGGCTATAGATTTTTCTTGTTTCACATATGCCTTCGCTATGGTCATCATTTCGTCCATAGTCTGGGGGTATCCTTTCGGGCCGTGTAGTTTCCTTAACAGGCCGTCGTCGTTTACTCCCATGGTGAATGCCGTGCATGCCAATTCTTCCGTGAGACCCGGGATCTGCAATCTCTCTCTATTGAACCTTACGATAAAACTTTCTACCGTTTCATTATCTCGTTGTCGAATGTGCATGACTTCATCTCTGTACTTTGTATGTCTCTTCTGCTGACTGAATTGCTGGGAGAATCCTTGCACGATTTCTCTCCAATTTGCAATGGATCCGGGGGGTAAACTGTCCCACTAGACTCTGGCTGCCCCGACCAAAGTTTGTATAAACATATGGCAGAACGCTTGCATGGGCCAATCCTTGGAACGTCCTGCAGCTTCAAATATGCTTAGATGGTCATCGGGATCCCCCGTTCCGTCATACTTTCCCATAGTAGAGGACAGCTTCAGATTCTTCGGGAGCGGTGCATTAGCGATTCTTGGTGCCAACTTTGAATAAGTAACCATAGCCGGTGGACGGTACGGTTTAGTGAGATCATCTTCTTCTTCATCTCCGGGATTTTCTCGTTCATTCCTTTCTTCCCGTCGTTCCTCCTGAACAGTTCGAACCGGGCGTTGGCTGTTCACGGGCTGCTGTGTTTGACCGATTTCTGCCGAGAGTGCCGACGGGTCCGCGGGTGTTGCATCATAAGTTAGCCTGGTTCGAACCTCATCTAGGCGCGTCCCCGGGGCCTGAGTTGCTGAAGGAGCCAGTCCCCCCCAACCTGTCATTGGTGCCACAGGAGGATACATATACGGATAGGGGTAAGAGTACGGACTAGCGCCTGTCGGTTGATGCATGTAACCGTAGGGGTGCATGGGGTAATTTGGCATATATGGTTGGTTCCCAGGCGTCACGGGAGTATAGGGTGCATATGCTGGGTTCATGATAGTCGCCATTGGTGACGACATCATTGATGCTGTCATGGCTGCCGAGAATAGCGGGAGCGTGGCCGCAGCCGTCGTCCAAGGCATGGAGGACGTGGGAGGGCGTGACCTTCCACCCATCGTGGTGTGCACAATGGGGCTGGTGTAAGTTGCTGTAGGGATTGGCGACGGGAAAGGTGGCGCCGTAGGGTTTAACCTTGCCGTCGGATTCCCTGAAGGTCTTCCTTGGGCTGCCGGGTTTTCATTATGTTGCTCTCTAGGCGGGAAACCCGGAGGCTCCATCTCTATCTCTTCATCCACCGATTCCTCAGAGATGTGATCTTCCTCTTCAGTAGTTATCGGTGGGTTTTGGGACACGTTGGTTTGTGCTGTGAACTGAGGATTCAACTGCGATGCCATTCTGTCAGGTGAAAAAGAATGATCCTTTGTCTAGTTTCCGTCCCACGGATGGCGCCAATGAAGAAACAAGTACCTGAGGGGAACTAGTCTTCTGGATAAGACAAGAAACTTCTTTTGACCTGATCGAACGGGACCTGTTCAGCTACAAAACAGAACACCGTTAGGACTCGTCACAGGATTGGGGGTTTTCCTGTGACCACCCTCCGGCGTGAGAATAAGTATGGCTTTTAAGCGATTGTAAAAGTGTGAAGTGTTTGTGAATGAATTACAAGTTTTACCTGCGTCCCTATTTATAATTGAGGAGTTCTTAACCTCCCATGATGCGTAACCGCCTTCTTCTCTTTAGTTGTTCCCACTTTACTTGGAGATAAGCCATATCGCTTATATTCATATTTATCGGGCTGGCAGTTATGCTTTACCCCTTTACTTCTTTCTAGAAGATGTTCGTTATTAATCAATGCCGGATTGCGTGTGGTCATTGGGCCTTACCCATTGGGCCATATGACGTGTTGTAGGTATGGGCCAGCTTGGTTAAACTGGGCCCTACCTCGTCAGTTTCCTCTCGTCTTTTCCAACTGATCCCATATCCTTTGCATATGAACAAGCATCTACATGAGAAAAGATGTCACTTGGAAGGGCCATAATCAATAATGTTTTGGCTCTTTCATCAATTGCCATAGCTTCCTTATCCTCTTGTCCCCGGAATCTTTGAACCTTAGGAACTTTAGTGGTAGGAATTTCTAGTGTTCTATGAGTTGCTAGAACTTTTGTATTTCCATCATGGGGATGTATGGTCCACTCACAATGGATTGGTACAGACGATGATCATGTCCATTTAAGGAGTTGATCATCCTGACCTTCCACTAGGGGTATTCCTCTCCAACAAGAGTGGGAGGCTTAGACATCGAACCCATCTGGAAACCAGAATTCCATGTTTGAAAGCTTGTCATTTGTCAAAAGTGGTATTTAAAGATATTTGGTTAAAACGTTTATGATTTTAGCTTAAATTGTTCTTTTAACAGATCAGTTGCTTTATGAAAATAACTTATTCAAGCTGCTCTGATACCTGGTGTTGGTTCCATAAGTATGAGCCTAACTTTAAATCAAATGGCAATGATATTACAAGAAGATATATAATCAATGTGCGGAATGAGAAATCTAACTTTCAGAAACAATAGAGCACACAAATTTTTAAAAAGTTTTGAGTTTTATATAGTGCTCACCTTTTGACAAGGATCACGTTTAGATTTTACAAAAGAATGACTCAAAAGAATTCTTATGGTTGTTGTGAATATGGTGTGGAGTATGTGTAAAAGACATATCTAATGAGAGCAAATGTTTGCTATGTATATTACACACTTTCACATTCACCCTTGGCAATCTTCTCCTTCGCATGATGTCTTCTATTTATAGAGAAATATTGATCCCAAGTTGGTGAATAAACAATTGTTTATTTGTCAAATTGCTGTTTCGCAGGTTGAAAAGGGAAAGCAAGTCGTTGCATGATTGATTTGGATCATGGTGCATGCATTTAACTTTCCCACTTGTCAAGATTCCAGATTTCTAGATCTGGGATTTGGTCAAAAAGTCAATATCAGAGTTTTGTCACAAAAATCTGGTTCCTTTGTCCCAGATTTCCGTCTTATTTCCCAGATTCTATCAGAAAGGAGTTGTGTTTGTCTTTCATTGTCTTTGTCTTCAAAGAGATATCCTTCTTGAATCTCTCTTGATCTTTATCTCTTCTTTTTGGAACCTTTTCTAGATGTTCTTCACTTTGTTCAGTCTTGGTTCCTATCTTTAGTTTTCTTCAACACTACATGTTATCTCATTGTGGTTCTAACAAGGGGAAAGTGTGTTCTCCGGAACATGCTACTCGATATTTAGCCTAAAAATCTATGCTACGCACTCTAGGTTCTCTGCATCTGTGTTAGTTTTAGTTTTTAAGTAAGTAATTATCATTTACTTATAAACTTGATAATGGTTTAGTAGCAATCCTCTTTTATCCAAAACTAATGTTTTGATGTTTTAACACCAAGTTTTTTGCATCGGGAAAATGATATCTTTTAAAATACTAAAACCGACACATCACTGACATCTACTGACACCATCCTGATAGTGACATCTAACATTCCTAACAGAAAAGATTCACAGATGTTTACAACATGGGATAATCTTAAACCACTGTTCTAGACCTTCTATATATGTTATAGACTATGTTGACATAAACACTATTTTAGGATATCCTTTGTTATCAAACTCTATTATAGAGCTTTGGTCTTCATCAGTAGATGTTTCACTTCTTCAACGGATCTTTCAGTCTTTAAATTGATCTTCTGTTAGTGTTCAAAATTCATATCTTTGGGAGAAATTAGTCTACAAAACTTGCTTTATTCTTGAACAAATTAGTATGTTTTGGCTTTCCAAATCAACTATTCTTTTATAGGTACCATTGGCAAAAGGTTAGATTGAGTAAAATGGGAGAGTATTTATAGACAGGAAGTGAGTGTCGCCGGATGCACTGACGACATTCACTGTCAGGGGTATGCAGGGTTCGGTTTTATAGTAAAACCATAACAGTAACCGAAATGTTCAAATTTCGGTTTTTGAAAACCGTTTGGTTTTGGTTTTAGTTACAGTTCAGTTCGGTTTTTCTTTGGAACATAATACGTAATTTAAAAATAAAACGTATAATCCAAGATTTAAGAATCCCTCGTATATATTTACATTTACTTTAGTATATTTAACCTTTAGAATAAATATGGTTCACATAAACCTAACATTCTAAACGATTTTTATGTTTCTCCAAAGGTTTATTAAGACATTTTCATTTTTAATACTTTGAAATCAATGATTTTAATGCTAAAAGTTGGTATTTTTTTTAAACAATGGATAAATCATTTGAAAAAAACATGTTAATGTTCTTGTTATAAATACTTAACGCGCAAAAACAAAACTAATAATTCTTAAATCAACGTATATAACAACAATTATAAAAGTTTTTCTAGGTTGTTTGGTTCGGGTTTTTTCGCTTTTTATAAAATGAAAAACCATAACTGAATCGTAATTTGAGTTCAGTTTTTCAGATTTTTTGTGCGGTTTCATTTTTTTGGTTTTCTGCTCACCCCTACTCACTGTTGACACTCTCTCCTTCTCTCTGTCGACAGTTGTGTTGTCGACGCTCAAACATTAGTCGACACATCTTCAGTTTGCACTCCCATATTGTCACTCGACACTAAGTCCTGATTGAAGACACTTGTGTTTTTTTATCAAACAAAACAGTTTAATATTCATTTCTTAAACTTGTCAGTTGTCACATTACATCAAAATAGAAGGTAGACGGGCAACAAGCTGCGCTGCCACCCCTTTCTAGAGTGTATAGATACTAGAGTGTCGTTTGTTTATAAGACTATCAAATGAATCTTTGAGCTTTCAGTCTTGACATCTTTAAAACCCAACACCTATATGGGTAAACCCGAGCTAATTGTTAATGGTTCAAGTTCAATTTATTGGTGTGTGCCCATAACTATCTAGTTGTAGAGTCGTTAAGTATTTTTTTTTTAGCACAATGATAGCAACATTAAAGCAAAAGAAAACTGTCTAAAATCTTTGTTTTTTAATAGCAAATGCCCAAAGATTTAGGATCACTCTAGCAAATGAATCACCAATTTCACTCGATGAACAAAATGTCGTGACCTAGTCTACCCGCACAGAAGCAAACCCACAAGTACGAAAACCCACTGACACGATCCGAAACAAAATTTGTCTCTGCATGACTACAACTCACACTCTTTAATATAGAAATTCATGTGGCTATCACTCATTAGAAGGTTTAGTGGTTATCTAAAAGCCATTCTACAAATGCTATTATTATTATTTATTTATTTTTGATAACTGAACTTCATTAATGTACCAACCAACCCACAAACTGAAGCAGCTCAAAACAAAAACAACCCACATAATTACGCTATTACACCAATTTGTTCAAGACAATGACTTCAATCTAGCTCTACTTCTAACGAGAAACACTAACCGACTTAACTTCACTGATAATGTCTTCTAATCGTATCGTTTTATTGTCCAATTTCAACCTATTCTTAGCCCTCTAACACCAATGATAAATACCCTGAAAAATCTCAATTTTCTGTCCCCTTAAACCAAAGTCGTTAAAATTTACAATTTTGAAAATAAAACAAAGAACAACGCCGTTGTTGACAAGGAATTGATATGGGTGCCTTTGATAATTAGAATCGACGTTAATGTTGGTCATCATAAATGTTATGGGCCCCACAGCACACCAACGTTTTTGACTTATGTTGCAACTATTCAAATAAACTTTTTTTTATCTCCCTCGATATTGTATATTTTGTTACATCATTCACATCCTCTTTATTAAATCTCAGATATCAAATTACACTAAAAATCACTAATTCACCCCTAAATTTTCTCTCTCCTAAATAAAATAATAATACTCTTTCATGCTTTTATCATTATATTTTGTCTCTTTTCACTTACAATTACTTACAAAAATATTAAAATATATATAGGGGTGAACAGTAGCTTTTTATATTTAGGGTGGAACAGTGCTTCCACTAAATATTTTCTCTCATCCATTCACAACCACTTACACTCACCCATATAATTTGGTGGACACACTCATATACATTTGGTGGACCAAATGTGAATGCTCTTAGAATATTCACATACCCTCCACCAAATTGTATCCATCAAATTACACTAAAAATCACTAATTCACTCATAAATATTCTCTCTCCTAATTAAAATAATAATACTTTTTCATACTTTTATCATTACATTTTCTCTCTTCTCACTCACAACTACTTACAAAAATATTAAAATATATATAGGGGTGAACAGTAGCTTTTTATATTTAGGGTGAAACAGTGCTTCCACCAAATATTGTCTCTCATCCATTCACAACCACTTACACTCACCCATATAATTTGGTGGACACACTCATATACATTTGGTGGACCAAATGTGAATGCTCTTAGAACATTCACATACCCTCCACCAAATTGTATCCATCAAATTACACTAAAAATCACTAATTCACTCATAAATATTCTCTCTCCTAATTAAAATAATAATACTTTTTCATACTTTTATCATTACATTTTCTCTCTTCTCACTCAGAACTACTTACAAAAATATTAAAATATATATAGGGGTGAACAGTAGCTTTTCATATTTAGGGTGGAACAGTGCTTCCACCAAATATTTTCTCTCTCATCCACTCACAACCACTTACACTCACCCCATATAATTTGGTAGACACACTCACATGCATTTAGTAGATGGGATGTGAGTGCTGTTATGAAACACTAGCTTTTATCCCGGGAGTGTCCCGGGGTTGAAATATCTAATATAACATAATAAAATATCTAATATGACAACATAATTAATGATTTGCCAATACATGATTAATGAATAATAATAATAATATTATTTGTTTTAAACAAATTTCTGCCATAAGTTATCATATTCAAATATAAAAAAAGAATCTCTGCCTATGAAGTTATGTTTATCGTTTGTGATTTATTAGTAGAGTAAAATGTATTTGAAAACAAAACCCCACAAAAATAGTTGTTTTTTTTCTCCGTTTTTTATATAGCACTATGGTACTCGTTGGAAAGATAATTAAACGCTCGTTAATTTGGTGTAATTTTTTCTTTAAAAAATCTCGTATATAAAAAATATTAACGTTTAAAAGTTATGGAAGGAAATATTAGAGAGAAAATTTAATTTTGTTTTTAAATTCTTATCGTTTCCTAAAATAATTATTATAATATATATAGATTTATTAAAAAAACTCAAAAAATAAAAAATCCTACATGATGCCACGTGGCATATTCAAAGAAGGGTTGAGGCCTCCATTAAATGCCATATCATCAAAGTTCAATTCTTTTATTATAAGTTATTATAGATAAAGACATCAAACGTTTATAAAAGGGAAGTATAAATTACAGTTTTCCGTCTTCAAGTTTTATACAATTTTTTAGGGGGAGAGATAACGTATAAAGCCCCCTTAACGTAAGAAGCGTAAGAAGCAATCTCAGCCATTAGATTAAGGATGCAGATTAAAAACCCTAACCATACCTGGGTTAAAACAGACGCACTCATCAATTTTCAGACGCACTCATTAAAATTCAGACGCACTCATTAAAATTCAGACGCACTCATTAAAAATTCAGACGCACTCATCAAAATTTCAGACGCACTCATTAAAATTTTCAGACGCACTTAAAAAAATTTCCAGACGCACTCATCAAAAATTTTGGATGCACTCATCAAAACCCAACAAAAAAATCAAACGCACCTTTAACAAACATTCAAAAGCACCTTAGCAACATTCAAACGCACCTTAGCAACATTCAAACGCACCTTAGCAACATTCAAACGCACTTTAACAAAATCATCAAAAGCACCTTATCAAAAATTAAAAGTAATCATCTTCTTCAAAAATATCTTGAGCCACGTCAGCTCCTTAAAACAAAAATTGGTTCAAATGGTTCAATTGGTGGCTATTGTGAATACACCAGAGTTGTACTCGTGCCTTCTGATTCAAGTATTTCTGAATTTTCTTCAAGAGCCTGCAACATATTGCCACATGATTAAGATTTTAAATTGAGGTTTTTGCTGGTTCTGAACTTCTGATGTCGAAGGTTGTGAGTCCCGTTTGGTACATAAATGAGCTGAGGGACCTGCTTACTTATGAATGTGTCGAAGCTCGATTCAGATTATGTTTTAATTCGAACTGTTCTCGATCGGTGCTGGTGGTCAGATCTAGATCGGTTTGTTTCAAAACAGAGACATTTATAAACTTTTGTGAAGGTACAGGAAGATGGTGGTGGTGGTGGTCGTGGTGTTGGTGGTGGTGGTCGTGGTGTTGGTTGTGGTTGTCAGATCTAGATTGGTATGTTTTAAAATGAGAATGGGTTAATATTTGAACAGGGAAGATATGATTTATTGTGTTTAACTGTGGTTAGGTGTGGTTAGGTTAGATTGACAGGTGTCAATCTCTAATGGCTTCTTATGCTTCTTATTTTAAGGGGCTTTATACCATATACTTTCTCTATATAGTGGATATTGTTTGGCATTAAAACTACTAGAAAGTAGAAATCACCTTTTATGTTTTAAAACGCCATGACCTTTTTTTTAACCTAAATTATTTTCAACTTATGATGTCAAGTGTACCCCATGAAAAGGTTAAATAGACTTTTAGACTATTTGGAGTGGTGAGTGGGGAAAGAGAGGGATAAAGCGTCATGTGCCACTTGTGGGACTCATGTGGAGGGGAAAAATTGTGGGGAGTGGAAGGGGGGAAGAGGGGGGGGGGAAAGGAAATGATATTATATTGTGTTAAAGTTAAAAAAAATATATATCCAACCAATAGAATAGTGCCACCTCACCCCCATCGCCCGCCCCACACCGATTGGAATTTCCCCCGCCCCTCCTTCCTGTCCCTCTCGACGCCAAACCCGGGGTGGTGTCCCCCCCTCTTCCCGCCCCATTCCCGCCCCCCACTCCGGACACTCTTACTTTTTTGGGACTATTTGTATAATTAACTTAAAGTTTTAAACTTAAAATGAAAATTAATAGGAATTTAGAGTTAATTGCCATTTTCATCCATGTGATTTGATGAAATTGCTAAATAAGTCCAAAATTAAAATTGTGTGCTATATCCGTCTCCGACGTTTCTTAAAATGTGTTAGTTTAGTAAAAAATCCAACGACGTTAAATTTGATTGTTAACTTTGGACTAATCTAGCAATTTCTCCAAACCACAGGGACGAAAATAACAATTCTACGTTTGTATTTTCTTTTTCATTTTTTTAATTAAATAACTTTTTATACCTTTTTATCATTACAGTTTCTCTCTCATTCACTAACAACCACTTTAAAAAATAATTAAAAATAAATGGAGAGGAACAGTAATTCCACATTTGTATTTTCTTTTTCATATTTTTTACCTCTTTCAAAAAACTAAACAAAAGAATTATTATATTACACAACATAGACATATATAAGAGCATTCACATCTCACACCATATCTCCATCCATTAAATTGGACTAAAACTCACAATATTTTCTCTCTCATTTTCAAATCACACAAACTTTAAACACACTTTGATCAAAGGTGTAAAATAGTATTTTTTTTTCCATGTTATTTGATTTTTCAATTTTTTTTATCATTACACTTGTGTTGTATTCCCCTTCAATCGGTGTAAAAACTCTCCACCATCACTAACCCCCATCAATCGCTGCCACCACCTCAACTATTGACACAAATCGTAGAGAGAGAGAGAGAGAGAAAGAGTTGAAACATCCCCACGACCCAGAGAGACCGGATGAGAGAAGGGAGATGGGAGAATGAAGAAACAACGAGTTTTAACGAGTATGATACTTACCTCACAGGAGGTATGTGGGGTGGCGACTCGTGTGCAGGATATAATCCTTTGCTCACACCGAGACCAGATTTGTGGCCCTTGAGAGATGATAGGAGATAAGAGAAGAGAGATAGAGAGAGAGAGAGACAATCGTATGCAAGTGCACAAAAGTATAAGTGGTTCTGTTACATTGACCTACGTACATTGTGAAATATATGATAATCGGTATTACTTGGAAGAGTTACAAGTACAAAGAAGAAGATACAAGTAGTATACTAAATCTATGTGTTTAATCGATAATATCTTAACCTTTTCAAAGGAGGAGTAGCCTCCTTTTTATAGGGAATGTATGGGCCAGACGATGTGGCCCATAATTAAAGTAACGGGCTTGGGCCCAAGTTCTGGGAGTGCCTTCCTTTGGCCCATCAGATTGGGTTTGGACTAAGAGATACAAAAGCAAACTGGAGAAGGAGCGTCGCCCTGCCATTGGTCCACGTGACGTGTTATGATTGGCTGCAGGGGCTTCCTTTTGTTCCTGTGTCAGAATGTGTCAGGCGGCTACAGTCTGCTCATTCTGGAAGACTTCCTGACACCAAAGGAACAGTGCAGCAAGTGGGGCTCAGGGGAGTTGCACCCTCTTTGCTAGCGCTTTGGCTTGGCGCACCTATATTTTCGCGCATGAAGTTGTGACATATCCGCGTGAGACCATTGCTGGGTTGGGCATAGAGTCTCATGCTGGTGGATTGCACTCCACGTGTGATCTTGTAAGGATTGGGCTCCGCCGAGACTAAGGCTCCTCGGGTGGAATGAGGCGGAGATGTGTCACCCTTATGTACTTAACCATTTTGACTGGTTTTTTCTCCGCGAGTGTGTTATGATGGTGATGTTGTGGGGTAAGCTCCGCCTATGCGCTAGGAATTAGGACCCTACCCCTACAAGTCCCCCAAGTCCAGTGGATCTACTGATCTACTAATCTTGCGGAAAGGTCTGGTGGGGCGTTGGACTATAATCTTGTGGGATGTGGGCGAAAGCTTATCCACAATTGTCACTTAGCATATCGAGCGCATCCGCTAGGATCGGGCGCTCCGCATGTTGCTTATTGTCGGATGCATGCACAAATTCAATACATCAAATTAACACATATTTAATCAATGTTTAACATAGGGTTTTGAAAGAATACCTTAGGATAATCGAATAATTGCTTGGGAGGCTGCTAAAAAAAGAAGGGTTTGGGCTGCTGGTACGATTTAGAACCCTAATTCATCCAAAACATCATCAATACATTGAATTAACACATGTTTAATCAATGTTTAACATAGGGTTTTGAAAGAATACCTTAGGATAATCGAATGAAATGCTTGGGAGGCTGCTAAAAATCGAAAAAAGAAGGTGTAACACCCCAACCGATGGCGGAAACATCGAGGTGTCACGTAGTGACGATTGTTCAATAGCTCATGGACTAAAAGTGTAAATTTTTGATACATTGGTTAAGTAGTTTATTACATTGAAAGAAAAATACAAGATACAATAATTCTAAAGTGACAACTAAAACTAAAATACATTGAAACCAAAATCTAAGTAAAAATTCCAAAAGCTTAAAAGTCATCTCATAAATAACCTGAAACATGTACGAAAATAGTATATGTCAATACAAACATGTATTGGTGAGCATACCCTGTTTTGAATACATATAGTAGAAAAAGAGTTTCGCAATTCTCGTGTTATACTGTCTACAATTTAGTGTTCAAGCTATGTACAAATGTCACCCAAAATCAAACCTTTGAGTAGAAATGATATCCAAGAATCATGGGATATCTAGTATATATGTATAGTAGTCGCCCCAATAGTATGATTATATATAGTATGCGACAAAGCAAGTAGTTTACACATAACAATAGTCAAGTACTATTTATTGCTATGCTAGGCCGCCCAGCGGTTAATGATTAAGGTCATAAGTACACACTATCAGCGAATCAACATGTAAAACACATACAAGAATTGCGATTGTGAATATATGATAAAACATGATTAAGTGAGTGAAGTAATATGCGTACATGAGTCACCCCAAAAGTGTAAAACATGAAAAAGGGGAAAGATATACTCACAGTTTTGCTAAGCGTATCAAATCCAACAAAACTTGTCTCACGATTTACTTGGGAATTCCGAAGAATTCAACCTATATGTATGAGCATACTAATGAGGAAAATGTCTTAAAAAGTCTAAAGCATCTAGAATCTAAGGCATTAGGGTTTGCTAGGCTTATGTAGGGAAGATGAAGTTTTGTTATCTCTTGAATTTAATAAAAATGGTAAATAAAGTGTATCATGATTTAATATTTAATACGTGACGAAGAAATTATAATACTACCTTTCCACATATAGGAATATTTTCTCTTTTATAGAAAAATATCCATAAACCATATTTTAATAATTTACATTTAACTAAATAATTAATAATATCTAATTAAATGTAAATAACTAAAAATACAAGATATGATCCAAAAATGATATTTTTATGAAAAATAATTATTTTCTGATGTATAACAGTGAAAATAATTTTTCCATAATTTTCCTCTATTTATTTGTATTTAAAATGAATTTAATGAGTTTAAATCATGTTTAAATGACTAAAAAATAGGAAAATTAATAGAAATAAATGGTTTCTGAATCAATAATTTTTATTTCTGTTCATAATATTTAGAAATAATTTTCCATAAATTTTGAGAATAAAATCATAAAAATTGGATTTTTAATCAATTAAATATGATTGAGACAGATTAAATCGATAAAAATATAAAAATAAGTCATTTTCTAGAAAATAAAAATATGATAATTTTATTTAGGGTGTCAAGATTCTACACCTTAATTTTTATAATTTTTGAGCAAAAAAAGATTTTATTATGAATATTTCAATATATATGTAATATATGTAATAAATAAATAAAAAAAGAAGATAATCTGAAAACAAAAAAGAAATTGGTGTCCAGACCCGTAGGCTACAGGTCTCTAACCCGGGACCAGACGCATACAATGCACAAACCTTAACCACCAGACCACAACTAATCTTGTTACTAAATTCGAATAAAAAATTTTATTTATATTATAATACAAACATCATCTTATTCCCCAAAATATAACCCTAACCCTAGCTTCTTAGAACATTCAATTCGACAATATTAACGTCTGATTTCATAGGGCTTTTGATCGGAAACAAACGAAGAATGTAACGGCACAAAGAATAGGGACTTACAAACATGATTAATGACCGAACAAGGCTCGGACAGGTCGAATACTTCAAGCCCCGAATTGGAGGCTTCTGGACGTTTATATGATGTGTTTTTCGTGGTTTTGAAGAGTGTAAAATATTGGGAACGAACTACAGAAATCAATTTATAAGGTTATCGAAGAAAATGGCGTTTAATCTTGGTCTTAAAGGTTCGACGGTTACTAGCTTTTAAGAGCCGATTAAAACACAGATTTTAACATTTTTAATGATAAATAAAGACTTGGAACGGTTACACATCGATGGAGAAAACGTTTGGGAGCGATTAAAAGTCAAAATAGAACATTAAAGTCCTGTTTATGGACTCGCAGGAGAGTTGCCGGATTCCGGCAAGTGGGTTGGCCGGAAAAACGAGTAACAGGGAAATTCTTTTTCAGCTTTGCAACTTTTGGACATTGGCAGAAGTAGTCCCTCCATGTTTAGCTTAGTTAGTTTAGTTATATCATGGTTAGGTTTTTCCTTTATAAAAAGTTAACTTGGTTAACTAACTTAACTTAAAACTTTTTAAAACTTAGAATATAGAATCTTTTACGAATACGTTTCAACATATGTATTTGATTAAAACTTATACCCGATCCACAATAAATATAAATGATAAAATTTTAGTTCGCTCTGAAATTAAATTTGAAAACGACGAAACTTACAGGGACTATAATGAAAATATTTGAAGGGCTATTATTGTCAATTAGATGAAAGACGAGGGTGACGGATGTCACAGTCTCCCCTACTTTAGAAAATTTCGTCTCGAAATTTCTTTCAAGTGGAGGTTTCTATGAAATAAAAAAACGTCGTAAAAGTCAACTAGATTTTTAAAAGAAAATTCAGTCATTTATGATTCGACAAAGTTTAAAATAGTTGTCTAATACCCAAAGTAAAAATTTCAAAATCTTAGACAGTTAACCCAAAGTTAGAAAGTTAAGAGTTTAAATGAGAGGTTTTGGGAATGTGTAACCGGTGAGGGCAGAGGCACTAATGAAGAAGTCTCCCCTACTTTAAAAAGGTTTCAGTCTAAAAGTTATTAAGGGCATGCAACAGGATTTCGACCAATAGAGAGTGCAAGAGTATACAAAGTTTGTGTATTCTGTAGAGATGGTCAAAAGAAAGGCTCCAAGGAATCTAATTGAAGCTTATGTAAAATGTTCTTATTGAAAATGCTAGCTATTAGTCAACGATCTAATGAAGAGGTAGTAATGGGTAGGTTCTTGGTCAGACTCCTAGTCTGCTCCCGCAGTATCGTTTATGCTTATATATAGGGTGTACCGCAGCTAACCCACCACACTCCCGATACTTTGGACTCGTACTGATTGTATACCAACAGCCTAAATAGAATTACACACCACCCTCATGTACCTGTAAACCCATGATTGCGTTCCGGACCGTAATCATCGATTTACCTTACACTAGGGTGTTATGCCTTTCCATAACCCTAACAAGAAATAAATGTGTGCAACCCATATGTAATAGTCACTGTAACGAAATAATGTTCAATCATGACATGGTTAGAGGTCCTTCCCTTCCGGGTTTTCTCTTTAACCGTAATGTGAATAACATGTAAGTATAAGACATGGTTAGAGGTTCTTCCCTTTCGGGTTCACCATTAACCGGTAACTTCTGTTCACATCGTTGGCTTTAAACACTCATATTGATAACTCTGAGGTTTACACCGTTCCCCTCGGATTAAAGAAATACTCTAACCCGAGTCGTACGTGGGCACTGGCTTAGATCTCATACAAAATTATCAACTAGTATGTTCATTGACCATGATGATGAACAAAATAATGTAAAGTATAACAGGGTTTTGCTCAAAACAGGAAAGAAAATATGCATACCAAATATGCGTCAAGTATAAAATTTCGATTGAAAGAATAGTATAATATAAATCAAGTAAATCGCACACTTTTCACAAAATGAAAGTAAACGAGTTAAATTAATGCTCAAAACCAATGTTGTAAGAATGACTACTATTAATTAGTGCGAGAATAATTGCAAATAACGCGTGAGAATAACCATCAATAAAATAATAATACGAGAATAATCATAAATAAGATAATACGCGGATATAATAAAATAAGATGATGTAAAAATAAGATAATGATATTTACTGCAATTGTGAGTGGACGGAACATACGTATAGTCTACTGGTCATGTGGGTTTACATATATGCACTATATGTTAAAAGTCATTTAGCAACATTCCGATAAGGATATGTCCAAAGTTTAGACCAAAAGTTTTGCGACTGAAAGAGTGTAAGTGTAAAAGATAAATTTTCGTTTATAAAACAAAACGTAGTTTACTCGAACTTTGTGATATAGTTGAAGGAATAGTAGTGATGCATGAGAATAACTTTTTAGATTCAAAACAGCTTCACATGAAAAGACTTCGTAAGTACACATATTCATGTGTTTACGAGGAGTCGAGTTGAAAAGTTTTATAAGGTGTATTATCAGTCGCAAGTTTCTTTTCCCGAAAACATATATTCAACCGTTATATGAAAACAAGAAGGTTTATATTTGACTTATAAATATGCAAAACAAGTTTATAAAATGCAAGAGAAAACCATATATATCAAATGTTTTTCAAAAACCAATATTTAACTAGCATAAATGTTAAATGTCAATGTATATGACATGAATAGACTCCAAATGTAAAAAAAAAGTTTGAAGTTTCGAAATAATACCAATGTGAAGAGATTGTTACATAACCTTTACGAAAATATACCACTTTAAGTTTTTAAAAGAATGATCGTGTCACAGCCACTGATATGGTAAGGTTTGTGAGTAACTTGTAAGTTCCAAATCTTAAGTGTCTACTGGTAACTTAGCTTCAAAAACCCAGTTCAACGTTGAAAGTCCACTATGCACAATTTCTCGTGCTACGTTGATTGAGTGAATCAGCTCGGTATTTGATAATTTTGGTATAAGTTTATGAGTTGTTTGAAGACAATGGAGAATCTGATTTGGTTTGGATTGATTCTCCTTGATAATGATTGAAAGGTATGGGTAAGACAGGTAGAAGATTGCATATAGTCCCGAATGCCTTGACGAATTTTGAGAAGTAAAACTTTACTGTATTAAAACATTCCTTCAGTTTACAAGTTAAAATCCCATTAAAGTTGAAAAATCTTCCATATTTATTAAATGTTTGGGAAAATCCGAGTGTTACCCATTTTGATTAAACTTGAAACCTTGAATTATCACAATGTTGTAAAATTTATACGTTGGAAAATAGTTTGCTTGTAAAAGTTGTTAAGGCATCTCTTTGAGCTCATAGCACGCTAAATGTTTCAAGACACAAGGTGTGTATAAAATGTGCTAATCGGATGAATAAGTTTCTCTAAAGTTGGGTAATTGGGTTTTGTGTTTTTATGAGGTGACAACATATGATCAGTTGCTAAGGTAATCGCTTTAGAGAGTAGTGTACTGATGTGTGTTGGATAGATAGGCATTTATGATGTTGTGTATATTGTATAGACACAAGGGAATATTTTAGAGATGTACTGTGACATCGATCGAGTAAATTTGTAAACATGATGATAATAACAAGATGAGTAAATAAGTTTGAAACCACATTCGTGTTTAACTGTGCAACGTTCAAGAATCAAGATGTGATCAATAGTTAAACAATAAACTTAAAAATTTATGCCATAGAAAAATGTTTTTGGACAATAGAAATGATGCTTTATGAAAACCACGAAACATAAAGGAAATAGTGTAAGTTTTAATGCGATAAAATAGTGCATAGAAGTTTTAGTAATGATGATGAAAAGCGAACGATCGATGAATATATAAAACAACAGGTGATGGAACTCAAAATCCAAATGTTAAACAAAACATAAGGATTAATAACAGAAAATGGAAACATGCACTAATAGCGATAACTATTAATAGGGAAAAATTCAAAAGAGATAATAACTTCATTATAGAAAATTATGATAAGAGTTCAAACAGCAGATGAAAAGTATACCAATAATGAGATGTGATACAGAAAATATTTCTAATGAAACTGGTGACTAGCCAAGGAAATTGAAATATTATTAGTGACTTATGGGGAGTGTACTTAAACCTTCGAGTAAATGGTCATCCTTCACGATTGCACATACTCCGTCACTGGTAAATTTCAAAACTTTTAGCGAGACTTTAAAACGAGATGTAGAAATAGATCCTTGAGATGTGGATTTCACTCCTAACTCAATGATGTATTTCAAAATTGAAAACAATTGAGGAAAGAAACCAATCACTAAGTTAAGGATATCACTCCCAGCTTAGTGGTTAAGTTTCTTTTTGAAGGAAATACTCTTTGAGGTGTGGATGTCACTCCTATCTCAAAGATATATTCCTAAGATAAATAACATATAGAGGAGTGAAACTAATCACCAAGGTATGCAGAGCCGGTCCTGAGTTTTCAAATGCCTTGTACGAACCTAAAAAAAAGGGCCCTCAGTCCTCGACAAATTATATGAACTATTTTTTTAAACGATGATTAACATAACAATAATATATATACACATACATAGTGACGGCAGCATAAATTTTTAAAGGGATGATCACAGTGTGATATATTTCCAAGTTTGTTAATGATTATTGATTGATTAACTTTTTTAATCAGGTGAGATATAACCAAGCTCTCAAATAGCTTTATTTATAGGATCTTTGACTTTAGAAGCCTTACCAACATTGATAAATTTAAAACGAGAAATACGTTACATCACAATGGATTTTTTTCTATTTAAAATTATCACTACAGATAAGTTCTTATAATAAACTGATAGATATTTAGAATAAACATTATGGAAAGTAACTAATGCATCTTTAAACTAAAGGTCGTTCAAAAATAAAAGAAAAACTCAATAAACAATAAATGCTAATAAAATAAGTTTTCTCTTTCTTCTTATACCATAAAAAGTTGAACACACATTCTTCTTCTCCCATATCAGTTGGTAACCACCGTATGTCGCCGACCTCCGCACTCCGCAGCTCTCTGCTTTCGTCATCCACAGAAGGTTTCATATGTAACTCTTTTTTATACTTCCAACTACCTTAACCTTGATAACTTAAGGGTTAAACTCTAGCAAAGCCACGACGATAAATACCATGTTACCGGAAAATTCGACTGGTCGAAAATTTTAGTGCCCCAGGGGAAAACGGGCCTCGGCCGAGAGTGCGGCTCGCCCTACCCAAGGGCCGGCTCTGAAGGTATGGATGTCACTCCTAACTTGGTGATATCGTTTCGTTTGTGAAATACGAGTGTCTTCTTCTCCAAGCAAAAATATCGAAAGAATAACGAGAAAGAATCATAGCGAAAATATCTTGAAAGAAAATATAAGAAATAAGAGAAAGATACACGAGAGAACTCGTGAAAGTAAGCTTAGTTATAGACTAGGCTAAAAGGCATTCTAATAACCTAATTCCCTATAACCACGGCTCTGATACCAATCTGTAACACCCCAACCGATGGCGGAAACATCGAGGTGTCACGTAGTGACGGTTGTTCAATAGCTCATGGACTAAAAGTGTAAATTTTTGATACATTGGTTAAGTAGTTTATTACATTGAAAGAAAAATACAAGATACAATAATTCTAAAGTGACAACTAAAACTGAAATACAATGAAACCAAAATCTAAGTAAAAATTCCAAAAGCTTAAAAGTCATCTCATAAATAACCTGAAACATGTACGAAAAATAGTATATGTCAATACAAACATGTATTGGTGAGCATACCCTGTTTTGAATACATATAGTAGAAAAAGAGTTTCGCAATTCTCGTGTTATACTGTCTACAATTTAGTGTTCAAGCTATGTACAAATGTCACCCAAAATCAAACCTTTGAGTAGAAATGATATCCAAGAATCATGGGATATCTAGTATATATGTATAGTAGTCGCCCCAATAGTATGATTATATATAGTATGCGACAAAGCAAGTAGTTTACACATAACAATAGTCAAGTACTATTTATTGCTATGCTAGGCCGCCCAGCGGTTAATGATTAAGGTCATAAGTACACACTATCAGCGAATCAACAAGTAAAACACATACAAGAATTGCGATTGTGAATATATGATAAAACATGATTAAGTGAGTGAAGTAATATGCGTACATGAGTCACCCCAAAAGTGTAAAACATGAAAAAGGGGAAAGATATACTCACAGTTTTGCTAAGCGTATCAAATCCAACAAAACTTGTCTCACGATTTACTTGGGAATTCCGAAGAATTCAACCTATATGTATGAGCATACTAATGAGGAAAATGTCTTAAAAAGTCTAAAGCATCTAGAATCTAAGGCATTAGGGTTTGCTAGGCTTATGTAGGGAAGATGAAGTTTTGTTATCTCTTGAATTTAATAAAAATGGTAAATAAAGTATATCATGATTTAATATTTAATACGTGACGAAGAAATTATAATACTACCTTTCCACATATAGGAATATTTTCTCTTTTATAGAAAAATATCCATAAACCATATTTTAATAATTTACATTTAACTAAATAATTAATAATATCTAATTAAATGTAAATAACTAAAAATACAAGATATGATCCAAAAATGATATTTTTATGAAAAATAATTATTTTCTGATGTATAACAGTGAAAATAATTTTTCCATAATTTTTCTCAATTTATTTGTATTTAAAATGAATTTAATGAGTTTAAATCATGTTTAAATGACTAAAAAAATAGGAAAATTAATAGAAATAAATGGTTTCTGAATCAATAATTTTTATTTCTGTTCATAATATTTAGAAATAATTTTCCATAAATTTTGAGAATCAAATCATAAAAATTGGATTTTTAATCAATTAAATATGATTGAGACAGATTAAATCGATAAAAATATAAAAATAAGTCATTTTCTAGAAAATAAAAATATGATAATTTTCTTTAGTGTGTCAAGATTCTACACCTAAATTTTTATAATTTTTAGAGCAAAAAAAGAATTTATTATGAATATTTCAAGATATATGTAATATATGTAATAAATAAATAAAAAAAGAAGATAATCTGAAAACAAAAAAGAAATTGGTGTCCAGACCCGTAGGCTACAGGTCTCGAACCCGGGACCAGACGCATACAATGCACAAACCTTAACCACCAGACCACAACTAATCTTGTTACTAAATTCGAATAAAAAATTTTATTTATATTATAATACAAACATCATCTTCTTCCCCAAAATATAACCCTAACCCTAGCTTCTTAGAACATTCAATTCGACAATATTAACGTCTGATTTCATAGGGCTTTTGATCGGAAACAAACGAAGAATGTAACGACACAAAGAATAGGGACTTACAAACATGATTAATGATCGAACAAGGCTCGGACAGGTCGAATACTTCAAGCCCTGAATTGGAGGCTTCTGGACGTTTATATGATGTGTTTTTCGTGGTTTTGAAGAGTGTAAAAGATTGGGAACGAACTACAATAATCAATTTATAAGGTTATCGAAGAAAATGGCGTTTAATCTTGGTCTTAAAGGTTCGACGGTTACTAGCTTTTAAGAGCCGATTAAAACACAGATTTTAACATTTTTAATGATAAATAAAGACTTGGAACGGTTACACATCGATGGAGAAAACGTTTGGGAGCGATTAAAAGTCAAAATAGAACATTAAAGTCATGTTTATGGACTCGCCGGAGAGTTGCCGGATTCCGGCAAGTGGGTTGGCCGGAAAAACGAGTAACAGGGAAATTCTTTTTCAGCTTTGCAACTTTTGGACATTGGCAGAAGTAGTCCCTCCATGTTTAGCTTAGTTAGTTTAATTATATCATGGTTAGGTTTTTCCTTTATAAAAAGTTAACTTGGTTAACTAACTTAACTTAAAACTTTTTAAAACTTAGAATATAGAATCTTTTACGAATAGGTTTCAACATATGTATTTGATTAAAACTTATACCCGATCCACAATAAATATAAATGATAAAATTTTAGTTCGCTCTGAAATTAAATTTGTAAACGACGAAACTTACAGGGACTATAATGAAAATATTTGAAGGGCTATTATTGTCAATTAGATGAAAGACGAGGTGAGGACTATTATTTCACACCCACTTAACTAAACAATCTATCCTCCATCCACTATAGGGACCATCTGAGTGAAGCAAGATCAAAAGGTGAGAACTAGGACTGTAGTTTTTAAAAGGTGAGGACTATATGTGAAATTTAGACAAACCACAAGGACTATTCGAGCAATTTTCTCTAATTTGAGATAATATAGTGACACTAAAAAAGAGGACACGCCATTTTGATATTGTCATGTTTTTTTGTTCATTAATGTTAATCTATTGACACAAAAAAATGCTGCACTAATTTAGTATATTTTACAAATAACATTTTTTTATGACACACACTTTTAAATGTCATTAGATGGGCGTGCGTCATTGTTCATGTCTCAATAAAAAGAGTATTTTGTTCTGATGAGTGTCTCTCTAAAAATACAGATGATCATTAATCCTTTATCTCTCTCTGCTCACAAAAACTTCCTAAAATTTGGGAGATTCACTCACAAATATATGAGAACCTACTATGAATGCTCTTTTTACACTAAAAATGTCTAGGTTTTCTCTCTATTTTTCAATTGAATAATATTTTTTTATACTTTTAACAATACATTTTAATTCTCCCTCCCCCACTTTAATAATATTAGAAAATAAATGTGGGGAACCAATGTTTTCCTAAATATACAGATGAAGAGTAACATTTACTTTCATTTCCAATCAAAAGCACTTCCTAAAATTCATTAGCGACGCGTAAGCAATGATTTTCAATTGAGCCATTTCTTTAACATCTAAGAAATTGGTTAAAATTCAACGATGGCGCCCCCCATTTCCCTTTATGTTAATAACCGCTTATACTGAAGTGGATCTCACAAAAGTAGTTATTGTTCGTCGTTATTGTGCTTGTGGTAATGGAAATGACACCCAGGCTATGAGAAGGTGAGCACTATTGATTGTTATTCGGTTGAGGTGGATACGAATGCGAACCCATATCACCCAATCTGATGGTTAAAATATCACAAGGACTAGTAAAAAGCACTTGACAAACAAATACGACAACACCATATGTATATGTTATCTTTTTTATTTTTTTCTTTAAAATCATTTTTATCATTTCTATCTCCTAATTTTATATTTTATTTGTCATCTCTTTCAAACCATACACCAACTTAACACGAGGTTGGTATAATCACCAACATGCAACCCCCCTCCACACCACATATCCCACCAACCTTTCAATCTTACCCTCCATTATATAAACCAAACGACTACCCCATATCCTCAACACCCTAACCCTCATATAAATAAATATACATACACAGACACATACATAAAATAAAATAAAACAAAATAAAATGACCATTCTACCCATACTAATCTACACCACCATCACCACACTAATAATATACCTCTTACTTAACCTTCGTACCCGTCACCATAACCGTCTCCCGCCAGGCCCAACCCCATGGCCGATCGTGGGCAACCTCCCGCACCTCGGCACCATTCCGCACCACTCACTCGCGGCGTTGGCCGCAAAACACGGCCCGTTGATGCACCTGCGCCTCGGCTTCGTTGACGTGGTGGTGGCCGCGTCAGCATCAGTCGCGGCGCAGTTTTTGAAGGCGCATGACGCCAATTTTGCGAGCAGACCGCCGAACTCTGGCGCGAAGCACATCGCGTATAATTATCAGGACCTAGTCTTTGCACCATACGGTCCGCGGTGGCGGATGCTTCGCAAGATATGTTCTATGCATTTGTTTTCTGCTAAAGCTCTTGATGATTTCCGTCATGTTCGACAGGTTTTTTTAATTTAAATTCAATGATTTCGTACAATTTGATTCAAAGTTTTTAGTCGTGTATTAATTCGGTAGGATCAGTTTTGCTATTTATTTAAAAAGGCTTGCCCTGACAACTTTTTGTCAGTTTACCCTGTCGGACATAGGAACTATTTTCTTAAGGCCCATCGGCTGGTTTAATCGGACTTTTAAAGGGTGCGATATGCCGATCAGGATTTTGCCTACATATTACATTAATTTTTTAAGGGGCACCCGCCCAGAGTGAGATGCATGTAGTTCCGCCACTTCATTTACGTGCAACTTTAGTGTAACTTTTTAATGGATTGAAATGTTTTATGAGAATTTTAATAATCCGAATGGTGTGTGATTGTTTCACCGATGTGGATGTTTGTACATGTAGGAGGAGGTAGCAATACTCACGCGCGCATTAGCGAGTGCCGGAAAATCGCCAGTTAAACTAGGTCAACTACTCAACGTGTGCACCACAAACGCGTTAGCGCGTGTGATGTTAGGGCGAAGAGTGTTCGGTGATGGAGCTGGAGGCGGTGATCGGAAGGCGGATGAGTTTAAGGATATGGTGGTTGAGCTGATGGTGTTGGCCGGAGAGTTTAATATTGGTGACTTTATACCAGCACTTGACTGGCTGGACCTGCAAGGGATTGCCAAGAAGATGAAGAAGTTACACGCGCGGTTTGATTCGTTCCTTAACACCATACTTGAAGAACATAAGTCTGAGAATGGTGGCGGGTCGGGTCACGTAGACTTGTTGAGCACGTTGATTGCGCTCAAGGAGGATGTCGATGGAGAAGGAGGGAAGCTTTCGGATATCGAAATCAAAGCTTTGCTTCTGGTATGTTTCTAATTCTAATTAGAGATGAGAAATTCCGTGCCAAGCCTCGGTCACGACCAAATATTCAATATATTGTTTTGTATTCAAGTTAATTTTGGTGTCCGTGCTATATGGCATGCAACTGGTTAGGGATTTTTAATGATGCTTTACCAGGCCGGCTCAACGCTTTTGGTAGCCTCAAGCAAATTAAAAAATTGAGGCCCTACCCACCAGCTTTACCATCATAGTGACAAAAGATATAGAGTAGGATATTCGGTTTTGGATTTTGGTACTGTGTAGCACATTAGATGCCATCTCCAAGTCCAATTTTTTACTTTGGGCTAAGTGTTTTTTTGCGTTATTTTTTATAAATTTATTTTAAAATAAAGATATCAAAAGTTCATTTTAATAATCTATATATATATATAAAAGAAATCATATATGCTCATTGAGAGTGCCACGTGGCTTAATAATTGAGTGTTTTTTGTGTTTTTGAATATTTTTCTAAATTTATCTCTCTATCTCTTAATTCTCAATTACTAAAATTAAATTGAGTTATTTTAGGAAAAAAAAATTTAAAAACAAATTTAAATTTTTCTCTCTTATCTTCCTCCCATAATTTTTAAACATAAATATCTTTTATATTCGAGATTTTTTAAATAAAAAAATTACACCAAATTAACGAGCATTTTATTATCTTTCCAACGAGTACCATAGTGCTATATAAAAACGAAAAAAAAACGACTATTTTTTGTGGGGTTATATTCATACAGAAAAAAACACAAAGTGTTCAGGTTATTCATTAATCAAATTGTAACATATTTTAATTTACGTGAAGATGATTATATGTTGAAGGTTATCCTTTTAATACTTTATTATGTTTAATATGGTTTATGCTTTTTATTTTTTTAACTTTTTAAATAAATGTTTTTTAACTAAGATTGATTATGTTTAAGTTATTTACTCTTTTTGTGATTTGAGTTTTCTTTTTTTTTTATCATTTTTTATTAAATCATATTAAATTTTTCAAACCCGGGACCTTCCCGGGGTAATCGGCTAGTCATTTAATATTAGAAATACCTAGGTACTTGCGTTTTATTGTGATCGGGATCTGCGGTCATTTTATGCAAAGTCTAATTTTATTAAAAAAAATCTCTTTTTTCTTTTTTCTTTAATAATTTAAATCTATTATACTGCCATATAACTCTGGTATACTTTTAAGTTGATTGAAAGAGCGGGTCCACTCGAGGCCGTAGCCAACCCTATAAAATGGACCCATTTATCATTCTAGAAGCCAGAAAATATGTAGAAGTATGTAACTTTTAAAATTCTAAACCGTGAAATGTTTGTAGGGAAGAGGATATATTCTTACAATCTATCTATACATATAATAAACTAAAGCCATTTTAATGACATGACACTCAAAGAGGGTATTCTCTCAATTGAGTGTGACATGTGTCATCTCATGTGGCAAGAGCTTTATTTTAGAAAAATCATAATTTAAAATTTAAAAACAAAATTAGATTTTTATCTCTAATGTTTCCTACCATAACTTTTAAACGTTAATATCTTTTATACACAAGATTTTTTAAAGAAAAAAATGACACCAAATTAACGAACGTTTTATTTTCTTTCCAACGGGTACCATAGTGCTATATAAAAAACGGAGAAAAAAACGACTATTTTTTGTGTGGTTTTGTTCATACAGGAAAAAAACACAAAGTGTTCAGGTTATTCATTAATCATGTATAGGCAAGTCATTAGTTATGTTCAAACCAGTAAATATGAATTTTATTTACAACATGTGTTAGCATTGGAGTTGTACATTGTTTTAGGTTAGGTTTTAATATTAGAGTTATACATTGTTTAAGGTTATGCACTAAAATTAGAGATACATTGTTAATTGTTTTAGGTTAAGTGCTACCCGAAGCTTTCCTGCATGTAACTGTAAAACGCATCAGTCTATTTCAGGTGTAAAATTGATATTTCAAATTAGATTTCTCAACCCGGGACGCTCCCGGGATATAATCTAGTATTTTTATAACTATTCCGGAAAAGTAATTTTCAAAAGAAAACTATTCTGGAAAAGTATTCACAAAGTTAAAATCAATATATATAATATATATAACGATTGAGGTAGGACACATGACACTTTTGATATCGTTTCATTTACTAAATTTTATGTCTAACTAGAAATTATGTATGGTTCAGAACTTATTCGTTGCAGGGACAGACACATCGTCTAGTACAGTGGAATGGGCAGTAGCTGAATTGATTCGGCATCCACGACTGCTAAAACAAGCCCAGGAAGAAATGGACAAAGTAGTTGGTCGAGACCGACTTGTAACTGAATCAGACCTAGGCCAACTAACATTCCTCCAAGCCTTTGTAAAGGAGAATTTTAGGCTCCACCCTTCAACACCACTCTCTTTGCCAAGAATTGCATCCGAGAGTTGTGAAATTGATGGGTATTACATTCCTAAGGGTTCCACACTCCTTGTTAACGTGTGGGCCATTGCCCGTGACCCAAAAATGTGGACCGACCCACTTGAATTCCGCCCCACACGGTTCTTACCTGGAGGTGAAAAGCCCAATGTTGATGTTAAAGGAAATGATTTTGAAGTCATACCATTTGGGGCTGGAAGACGAATTTGTGTTGGTATTAGCTTAGGGTTGAGAATGGTCCAGCTGCTTGTTGCAACATTGGTTCAAACCTTTAATTGGGAATTGGCGAACGGGTTACACCCGGAGAAGCTCAACATGAATGAAGCCTATGGGCTAACCCTTCAAAGAGCCGAGCCCTTGATGGTGCACCCAAAACCGAGACTAGCTCCTCACGTATATGAAAGTGGTTAACGACTAACTTGTCGTTTGGAAGATTAATAATTTTGTATTGATACTTTTAGTGGTTACAAATTGTCTTTTCTGTTATAAAGGTCGTTATTTATATTCATTAGTAGGTTTATTCTTGTTGTAAGTTGAGCACAACCCAGTTGCGGGTGTGGTGTGGTGGTATGGTACCGGTTAGTGACTTTTAATGGTATTATATCATGTCTGTACTGACTGAACATATGTGGTATAATATTCGTTATTGGGTATAGCTAAATTTTGGTATCGGTACTATGGAGTATGGTATTAAGTGTGTTTATGTGTTATATTATAACTACCTTACAGTTAAAAAAACATATCAAACTTCATTTCTAGACTTATTTAATACTATAACTACCTTGGTACTTGCCTTTATTTTGACCGGGACATGTGGTAAGTGTCATTTTATGCAAAGTTTAATGTTAGAGAAGTGGTAGTGCTATCCTAAGGTACCTTAGTTAGCAATTGTATTTTCTTTTATAAAGGCCGTAGTTTATATTAATTAGTATGTTTATTGTTGTTGTAAGTTGAACAACCCACTTAGCTTGGGGGTGGTTTGGTATCGGTTTGTGACTTTTAATAATGTTATATATTGCATGGTGTATTGACCGAACATATACGGTACGATATATGTAGTAGGGTACGAAGTTCATTCTCATCCCTAATTCTTGTCAATATTTATTTTGGGCCATGTGTTTTTTGGTGTTATTTTATTAATTTAAATCAAAGAATGATAGAAAAATATCAAACTTACAGAAAAAAAACAAAAAAAAACATCTAACATCATTTCCAGAATAATTTAATATTATAACTACCTTGGTACTTGCCTTTATTGTGATGGGACATGTGGTAGGTGTCAAACCAAAAAAATGACTAAGGTTTTTATCAAAAAAGCGACGGTGTCAAGGTATCAAGGATAGTTGAGGACATCAAAATCATGATTTATTTATTGGTTTTTTTTTTTTTTTTTTTATTGGTTTAGTTTTAAAAAATAATTAACAATTGTATTTCATTCATTTGTATACTTACGTCTATTATTTATATTTCATTTGTTCATTTATAATATGAAATGTGTAATGGGCTGATGCTTAACGGAATGGAGCTTAACGAAGTTAAGGTTGATGCTGGTCTAGAGCATATTGGGCTAATGTCATGCATTGGATATGGGCTCAAAGAGTTTATTTACCCAAATGACAAGGTCAAAGGCCCAGCTAGAGAATAAGATGGTGGAAGATATAAGCTTCCTAACTCACACATATAACACATCTTATCTTCTTCCTCTTGAATTATTATCGAGTCTAAGGTCTTTTGTTTAGATTCGTTTTCATATCTCTGATTTCTTTCTTTAAGAACAGAGAATCTCTTGATCTTAAATCTAGGGTTGTGATTGTTTGTATAAATGTTCTTAATAGATTTAGTAGATTAGTTTACGTTTAGATCATCTTGTTGATGATCTAAATTTGTATTATAGATTCTTATGACTGGTTTGTTGGTATTATTGTTCAATAAATGGTTTTATTGAGTTTTTCTACATGGTATTAGAGCTTTAAGGCTCTGATTAGGTTTGTCGTCCACAGGTTTATTCGTATTCGTTTGGGTTATTTGATTTCTGATGTTGATTCTGGATGAACAAGTAGTAGATTTGGAATAGTGGTTCTTGAATCATATTTTTCACTACTGTTTTCTTCTATTGCGTCATGAATCTATAACCCTAAGTGAAGGTTATAGGTTCTTAAGCGACTTACGAGGGTGTCACGCTAACTTGGGTGTTATCTAGTGAGATTTTTCTTAGTATACTTTAGATTTGTTGTTTATCTAGAGTTTTTTTTGGCCATGTTAGGGGTACCAGTGTAGTTGATTGATCTAGGTCTTTTTGTGCTTCCCACGTGAAAGGATTTCGTTGGCACCTTTTAAGTAATGAATCAACGATCTGCTCCCTGAAGTGACTTCGCTTATTTGTGTGTTCCATTTTTTAATCTTCTTGGTGTTTAATTTTACCGTGTTTCTTGGTTTACTGTTGGTTTGTTGTACTGATTTGGTTATTGTTATTGTTGTGTCTGTTTTTGATTTGGGATAATGGAAGAAGAAGATGATGATGATGAATGTTAATAATAATAATAATAATAATAATGCTATTGTTGGTACGTTAGTTAGAAAATTGGTTGCTAGTGATCCTTTGTATTTACATATTAGTGATTATGCCAAACTAGATGTCGGTGATCCACCTGACCCGTGATGAACCCGACCCAAGACCCGACCCACATGAGAGCCATTCGAAGTTAATAAAAAGCCACCTGGAAGTTAATAAAAAAAGATTACTATCTTTTATTTCTTTTCAAGTTTATCTTCATTTTGACTTTATTTGAATTGCTCTTTATCCGTTTGGTAGTTAGCTAGTTCTGTGGATCTCGAACCTTTTATATTGTGGGTTTAATGTTGAAAATGGTGGTTGATTTGATTTGATTTTATCTAAGAGTTTATTTGCTTTGATCTTGCTTTGTAATTCTGGCTCCAACCTGTTTGCTACAGAAATTGCATAAGTTGGTATCAGAGCACAACAAAGATTTAATGGCAGAACGTGGAGGAGCACTTCGTCAACATCCCCGTAGAGACGCCGGCCGAGGCAACGAGGATGACCGGAGGGACCCACGTGACATCGCAGAGATTGCGAGGTTGCAACAACTAGTCCGGGACTTGGAGTTGCAACGGGAGGAACGTAATGAGGAGACCGAAACCGACTCTGTTATCTGGGATATCGATGAAGGTAACGGAAATCCTTTTGGTCGACGGGGTCGACAACGAGAACGTCACGACTACATTCCACTTCGCAATATGGGGGTGAAGATCAAAGTCCCTGAATTTGATGGTCAGACACAACCCGACGAGTTTATTGATTGGCTCAGTACGGTGGAATGCATCTTTCATCTTCGCGACATCTCCGATAAATACAAGGTAAAACTCGTTGCAATTAAATTACGTAAATATGCGTCTTTGTGGTGGGATCACATAAAGAAGAAAAGGGCTCGAGAGGGGAGATCAAAGGTTGAGACATGGGATAAAATGATGAAGTTGTTACGTGAAAAGTTTTGCCAGTCAATTTTCGACAAGAAGCCTTTTTAGACTATCATAATTTAGCCCAACGGACCTTTACTATTGAGAATTTTATTGCTGATTTTGGCAAGCTTAGAATGAGTTGCATGGCAGAGGAAGAAGAAGAGCAGGTCATCGCTCGATTTCTAGGGGGATTACGTCCCGATATCTCAGATATGGTTCAACTTCAGCCCTATTGGATCTTTAACGATGTTTGCAGGTTAGCCTTGAAGTTGGAAAAACAACTTAAATCTAAAATCAAGAACACACCTGCTAAGCTCGGCCTAATCAAAGCCGAGACCTCTAGTGTTCCTACATCTTCTGCACCCGAGAATCGGTTTAGCCCAATCAAAGCTGAAACCTCGCGGGGCACAACCAGGGCGTCCAATACTTCCACACGGCTAAGCCAGTGTTTTAAGTGTCATGGGTTGGGGCATTTCGCTCGGGACTGCCCAAATAAACACCTTGTTACACTCACCAAAGATACACTTCCCGTGTACGATTCCGATAAGGAAGAAGAAACGGAAAATTACAAGGAGTTCGTTTATCCCGATAAAGGGAGTCATTGATCTGTCAACGAGTCCTTAGCACGACCACCGCCCCCGTTATTGACGATACTTTATGGCTCCGCAATAACATTTTTCGAACGAAAGGTACTTCCCAGGGGAAAGTTTGTACTATTATTATTGACGGTGGAAGTTGCGAGAACATAGTGGCATCAAGTATGGTGGAGAAGCTTGGCCTCAAGGCGGAAGCTCACACTGACCCATATCAGTTAACTTGGTTAAAGAAAGGGAACATCATTAAGGTCAATCAGCGATGTCTTGTACAGTTCTCAATTGGTAATCATTATGTGGATGAAGTGTGGTGTGAGGTCATTCCCATGGATGCTTGCCATGTGTTATTGGGGCGACCGTGGCAATACGATAGGCGAACGAAACATGACGGGTTCAAAAATACATACTCTTTTAAAAAAGATGGTGTCAACATCATGCTTGTTCCTTTAGATACTCGTGAAGCAGGTGTAACACCCCAACCGATGGCGGAAACATCGGGATGTCACGTATTGATGATTGTTCAGTAGCTCATGGTAAATAATAAATTTCAATAATTGATTAAATGAATTACATACAATTGTTCTAAAAAGGATTTGTACATCAATTGAAAAATGCTAAATCTAAATCTTCATGCATTAACTCAAATCTTCAAGCAAAGCTATAACCTGAAACATGTTAAGTTTGAAAATATTTTGGGTCAACAAAAGTTGGTGAGTATTACATAGGTTCGAATATTGAATAAAAACTTGTACAATTCGAGTGTCATGGCAAGTCTAGTCCATATGTGAAAACAAAACTATTAGGTAAATCAAGTGCATAATCAAACCTTGTGACTAGAATATTGTGGTCCATCCCATACGCATATGGTTCACTCGATTTTGTTATATGTTCGATAACAATCACCCATGCTACCTATGTAAGAGGTACACGTATCCGGGTGGGATTATCAGTCCAATAGATCTATCATTGTATATTGTCGGCTGATCAATGTTAATGATTATGCTAGAATAATTGTGCTTACCCTAGTAATGTTTAAGACATAATGCAACATAGAATAGCACATACACACTTATGATTGAATTGGAAATAAATGTTGTAACATGTTTCACCCCAAAAATGTAAAATAGTAAAAAGGGGCTATGTAAACTCACCTTAATGATAGTATTGAATCCCTTGATATAGAATAAATGTGGCACAACGATTCCAAGTATACCCTAAGTTCAAGACAATAAAATATGTCTAAGTTTTCTAGTCTAATGGTATTCTAGGGTTCCTAATTTGGGGATTGATAATCGATTGATGATTAATTTAAAATACTTGTTAATGACACGATTAAATAAAGAAATAATTAAATAAAAGGACTTTTGACAAAACTTAATTAAAGGTAGTTGTATTAAAATGTAGTAAATGTCAAAATAATTTTTATAAAATTATTTTCTTAATTAATGAATATATAATATATTAATATTTTATTTGTCAAAACATAATATTAATTAGGGGTGTTCAAATTCGGATAATCCAAATTTCGGATATCCGAATTTCGGATAATCCGAAATTTCGGATAATCCGAAATTTCGGATAGTCAATATTGGGATCCGAAATTCGGATTATCCGAATTTTGGATAATCCGAATTTCGGATTCGGATCATCCAACGGATAATCCGAAACTTAAAAAAAATAAAAAATAATAAAAAAAAACGTTCTCTTTTATGTCTAAAATGTGAACCTGTTAAAAAAACAAAAATAGAAGTTAGATAAACGAAACTAGAACAAAAAAATGTAAAAAAAAAAACTTACCGTTTGGTAAACGGGGGCTATGGAGCTCGGAGACGAGGTGGACGGAGGCTGTTATAGAGAAGAGAAGAGGGAGCGACTGCTATGGATTAGAGGAGTATGGATTTAGGGTTAGGAGGATTAGGGATTTATGATTGTGTATTGTGTTATGTAGTCTATATAATATTATATATGTTTTTTTTTATTTTTTTATTTTCGGATTCGGATAATCCGAATTATCCGAAATTTTTCAAAATCAGGATCCGAATCCGAATCCGAAATTTCGGATAATCCGATTTTTGGATATCCGAAAATCGGATTATCCAAAATTTCGGATCATTCGGATTCGGATTATCGGATTTTTCGGATTCCGATTCGCATTTTTTTGAACACCCCTAATATTAATATCTAAAAATGCTAAAATTATTAAAGTCTCAAATTAAAATTTATATTTCTGTTCTAAATGAATAGAAATAATTTATGTAAAATTTTGGTATTAAAATAGTGAAAAATGAATTTATTATGAATTTAATACGATTAAAAGAGATTAAATTGATTAAAAATAAATTAATTAATATTTTTCAAAAATAAAATTTAGTTTTATAAAGTTTATCAGTTTATAAGTCTAGAATAATTTTTGTGAAATTTTATAAATCTGTTTGGATATTTTTATGGAATTTTAAAATTATAATTGAATAAATTTGTAATATTTATTATATATATTAAATAATTAAATTTTCTGAAAATAAAAGTTGTATAATAAAGTTTATTAGTCCTATAATATAAAATAAATTTTGTAGAATTTATATATCACAATAGCTATTTTAAATATAATATACATTAATAATAACAAAAGAACTAAAGAAAACAAAACCAAAAAAAAGGATTGCAGCTTAAGGAGTCGAACCCAGGCCTCTGGCCGGTTCGTTGGTCTTAATCACAAGCCCAGACCAACTGGTCTGGACCCTGAGAACGATTTAGTTTGGTTTCAAATATTTATAAGGGTTACTTGATTGAGTTCATTATTTGCTTTAAAAATAAAAAGGTGTGGCTCGGATTCGAACCCAAGACCAAAAGCGGTCTGTTAACAAATATCACAAACCCAACCATCTGATCCATGGATCTAATGGTTGTTGAATTCTGTTTCGAAATTGTTTTATAAAATAACTAGTCTATGCCTTCTTCCCCAAATATAAACGTATGAACCCTAGTTTATCAATCTAACAAATTATCGAACAATAACCCGATTATTCATGGGGTTATTGTCGTTGCAGGGCCGATTAAGATAGAGCTAAAACGAATTGGAACGTACCCGAACGTAATGGTTCTGAATTAAGAGTCAAAGAAAAGTCAAACGCGAGCTTGTTTCTTCGAATTAGAGTGTTTGTGTGTGAAAATAGAGAGAGGGGTTTTGATTATCGGCGAGTATAGCTTGCAATGAGGGGTTCAATTTATACTATTACATACGGGTTGATCGAATTGCGAAGTTTGACCTCTCATTTAATAGGAACGCGTCTAGAGGCTTCAATTTGGGATGATTATACGTAATTGCAAGCTGTATTCGACGAGATTGATTGTGTCGGTCACTAATTATTCAAAATCGTTTCCAAAAACAGATCAAGACCGCGTTAATTTGATTGTTCTTTGTCGGTTAGAAGGGTTTTGACTTTGCTTGGTTGACTGTGATAAGGAAGAAAGGTGTTAAATTTTAAATGCGTTGGTTATATTACAAACAGATTGTGTGGCTCAGTTGGTTTGGATGGTTTGTGTTAAACACTGACTCGGGGTTTACGCGGGTTCGAGTCCTGCTGTAAGCATTTCTTTTTTTTTTTTTGTCAATTATTTTACTATTAATATATTATCATAAGTATATAATATGGTTATATAAGCCCAAATATGTCACAAAATATTTTTAAAACGTATTAGAATGTCAAAATGCAACGTTTTTTGTTATCAAACAATTAATAATATAAGGGAACTAAAACATATATTAATTAAAAACTTTTGAGAAAAATTCGCGATGTTACAGCAGGTACAGAAGCATTAGTCCTCACAAAATCAGCATTTATTGACTTTACAAGACATTCCACTCCTCCATTTATGTATTCTCTTGTGATCATGGAGCAAAATACTCAAAAATCTAACACAATCGGGCGGTCAATAAAATCACAGTCAAATATCGGTTTCCTATACCACGGTTCGAGGACCTACTTGACCAATTACATGGCGCATCGGTCTTCTCGAAGATTGACTTACGTAGTGGATATCACCAAATTCGGATGCGCCCTGGAGACGAGTGGAAAACAGCGTTTAAAACTCGAGACGGGCTTTATGAGTGGATGGTCATGCCTTTTGGCCTTTCGAATGCTACGAGCACTTTTATGAGACTGATGAATCATGTGTTTAAATCTCTTATCGGCCATTGTGTTGTCGTGTATTTCGATGACATTTTGGTGTTTAGTCAAGACATCCCACAACATCGTCGTCACCTTCGGCAGGTCTTTACTGTTCTTCGAAACCAAAAACTATATGCTAATTGAGCTAAGTGTCAGTTTCTTTCACAAGAGGTTCTTTTTTGGGGGTATCTCATATCTAAACAGGGAATACGAATGGATGAATCAAAGATTGAGGCGATCATAACTTGGCCTATTCCTACTTCAGTTCATGAAGTCCGTAGTTTCCACGACTTGGCCTCTTTTTATCATCGTTTTATTCGGAACTTCAGCTCTATTATTGCCCCCATAACTGATTGTTTGAAAGGTAATAATTTTATTTGGACTACTGAGGCTACTAAGGCATTTGAGGAATTAAAGAAGCGGGTCACCCAAGCCCCTGTCTAAGCCTTACCTAACTTTCATGTTACTTTCCAAGTTGAGTGTGATGCATCCGGTTTGGGAATTGGTGGCGTTTTAAGTCAAGAAACTCGACCCATCGCTTTTTTTAGCGAGAAACTAAGTGAAGCCAAAAAAAATATAGCACCTATGATAAAGAATTTTATGCTATTATTAGAAGTCTGGAATATTGGCGCCACTATTTGTTACCGGGCGAGTTCGTTTTGTATTCGGATCATCAGGCGTTGCGGTTTATTAATGGGCAACATAAGCTTAATCCGCACCATGCGAAATGGGTTGAATATCTACAAGACTTTTCTTTTGTTATTAAGTACAAAGCAGGGGTAAATACCACTGTTGCCGATGCGCTTAGCCGACGACGTACCTTACTTACTTCAATACAAGTTCAAGTCGAAGGGTTTGAGATTTTTTGAGGTCTTTACCCGGCTGACCCAGACTTTTCGGCGGTGTGGGAGGGTTGTCGCACAGCACCCATGAAAGGTTATATACTCCATGATGAGTTTTTGTTTCGGGGAAACCGCCTGTGTACCGCGGTGTTCGTTGCTGGACGCTATCATCTTAGAGAGCCACCAGGGAGGTCTAGCGGGGCACTTCGGACGGGACAAGACTCTCAAGCTAGAACAAGATAGATTTTTTTTGGCCTAGGATGGGTGGGGATGTTGCACGCATCATTGACCGTTGTCGTATATGCCATATAGCTAAAACTCAACATTCAAATGCCGGTCTTTATACTCCGCTTCCTGTACCGGAGGGCCCATGGGAGGACGTTAGTCTCGACTTTGTTGTTGGTCTTCCCTGTACACAACGAAAAAAGGATTCAATTATGGTGGTAGTTGATCATTTCTCTAAAATGGCGCATTTTCTTCCGTGTGCTAAAACGTACGATGCTAGCCAAATAGTCCGTTTATACTTTGCTGAAATTGTAAAGTTACATGGCATGCCTAAGTCCTTAACCTCGGATCGGGATGTCAAATTTGTTGGGCATTTTTGGAGAACATTGTGGAAAAGATTGGGTTCTCGTCTCCATTTTGGTAGCACGCACCACCCACAGAGTGACGGTCAAACTGAGGTTACTAACCGCAGCCTCGGGAATCTTCTGCGGAGTCTTGTTGGTAGTAATCCCCGACAGTGGGATATGGTTCTTCCGCAAGCTGAATTTGCATATAACCGATCTACTAATCGATCTACTGGTATGAGTCCTTTTTTGATTTTTTATGGCAGGAACCCGTTTACACCATTGGATCTTACACCGATACCCGCAACTACACATTTTAGTGCTGAAGGTGAAGAGAGAGCTGACCAAATCAAGTTGATTCATAAGCAAGTACGTGAGCAAATTACAAACAATAACATTGTCTACCAACAACGTGCGAATGTACATAGGAAACGAGTGGTTTTTAAGGAAGGGGATCTTGTGTGGATCCATTTGAGTAAAGACCGTTTTCCAGGAGGCCGCTTCGGTAAGCTTCCACCCCGTGCGGATGGACCATTTAAAGTTCTTGAACGCATCAATGACAATGCTTATAAAATTGACTTACCAGGACACTACAATGTTTCTGCCACGTTCATTGTCGTTGATCTGTCACCGTTTGTTCCTGAGGATGATGACCCATTTGACTCGAGGACGAGTCCTTTCGAAGAGGGGGAGAATGATGTCAGTGATCCACCTGACCCGTGATGAGCCCGACCCAAGACCCGACCCACATGAGAGCCATTCGAAGTTAATAAAAAGCCACCTTGAAGTTAATAAAAAAAATTACTATCTTTTATTTCTTTTCAAGTTTATCTTCATTTTGACTTTATTTGAATTGCTCTTTATCCGTTTGGTAGTTAGCTAGTTCTGTGGATCTCGAACCTTTTATATTGTGGGTTTAATGTTGAAAATGGTGGTTGATTTGATTTTATCTAAGAGTTTATTTGCTTTGATCTTGCTTTGTAATTCTGGCTCCAACCTGTTTGCTATAGAAAATGCATCACTAACTGTTGTAAATGTTAAAATGAAAGGGACTGAGAACTTTAATGTATTTAGGACAAGTAACTCGGTAGTTCTTACTTGGATTCTTAATTATGTTGTGCTAGAAATAAAATGGGATACATATAACTCAGTAATTCTTACTTGGATTCTTAATTATGTTTTTGAAGAATTGTATTTAGGACAAGTATATTCTAAACTGGCTTCTGAAGTTTGGAAAGATCATAAAGAAACCTATAACAAGTAGATGGTTCTTCTATGTTTAAACTATATCAAAAAAAATAATTCATACTCTCTAAATGTTGTGTCTATGGCTGATTACTATCATAAGTTGAATGTTATGTTGAAACAACTAGATCAGATTTTGCAAGTTCTTGTGTGCATGTGTTGTTTTAAATAGTTTAATGATTTTAAATTCCTTATTAAATTGGTGCAATTTCTGATGAGATTAAACTGCATTTATGTGGCTATCAAAATAAATATGTTAATAAAAGATCTCCCTTCATCATAAAAGAAGCTTTCGCTATAATTTCAAGAGAAGAATCTCATCAAAAATCTAACATTAATCTGTCCAAAGATACTGTTGGTTTTATAGGGCTTAGTTCTACTGTCAATGATCAGTATTTTGACACCAAAAAAAAAACTTAAAGGCCAAACCCTAATTTGAAATGTAGCTATCACAATAAACTAGGACATAATGTTGATTAATGCTATGAAATACTTAAAGGCCAAACCCTAATTTGAAATGTAGCTATCACAATAAACTAGGACATAATGTTGATTAATGCTATGAAATAGTTGGATATCCATCCTGGATGAAACCTAGAAGGGGGTAAGGTAAAAGAAACATGCCAAATAATACTACTGTAATAATCTTGCTTCTAAATGCAATGGCAATGTTCCTGTAAGAGGTTTAACTCCTTAGTAGGTTTTTAGGCTGTTGAATTTATTAAATAAAAATCTAACGAAACATCTTCAATCGATAATGTGCCAGATAGGATAAACAAAATATTTAGTTCTACCCGTTGTAGTGTATATAGTTTTGATGGTATTACTGATAATATAAAATTCAAAAATGAATAATTGACTCTGGTGCTGGTCAACATTTGATAATGTCTGATATTGGACTAATATATAAAATAGATGTTTCCGAATATAACATCAAGCTTAAACATCTTAAGGGTCTTATGCTAAATAAACTATAATATTGGATCTAAAACTTAGTGACAGTGTTTCTTTGTATGATGTATTTGTTGTTCCAGATTACAATGTTAACTTGATTTATGTTCACAAATTAGCCAAAGATAGTAAAATGATTGTTTCTTTAAATGAACATAACTTCTATCTTCAGGATTCGTTAACAAAGAATGTCTAGGTGACTTGTAATCAGCTGAATAGATTGTACTTTTGTAGTGGGTTTGTTTTGAATACTAAGATGTGTGATTTTGATTTGTGTAGTTTGTGGCATAGTAGGTTAGGTAACCATGCTGATAATGTGATAAATGTGTTAAAATATGAGTTAAATATAAATAACACAACTTGTAAGCACACTTCGTGTATGTCCCCAACCAGTGATAGATCGATATTACTTGTAGGCTAGATCATTTTTGTTAATATAGTGTTTAGGCTACGTTTCAAAGTTTATTTGTATGATTTTGGTGTTTGGAAACCTTACAGGCTCATGAGCCAAGCGTGTGAGTCCATATGCTAGAAGGTCTAGGCATATGAAGGCCATATGCCCGTACGCCTAAAGTATCAGGCTCATGAACGAGGTGGGGTCCGGCCCAACCAGACCGGCCTACACCACAAGATATTGGTAACCCGGTCCACCTTATTCAAATAATAAGTGATAGGGATAAAAGTTGATGGATAAGTCAATCTCCTTATCACAACAACCTGTTTAGCCTTTTACAAAAACAAACATAGAAGTTAAGGCTTAACTCCATCGTCTCCTAGGAGTATTGTATTTGAATACAACTCTTGAGAGTTATCGGTAAAGGGCGACAACAACTATTAAATGAGGTCTAAGGTAAACCGTATGATTCATTCCCACTCTCAATACTCTCAGGTTTACCTCTACTATCACAAATACTTATTCTCACGCTGGAGGGTGGTCATAGGGATACCCCCATTCGTGTGGCGAGTCCTAACGGTGTTCTGTTTTGCAGCTATCAAGGTTCAACCCTTTGGAGCAGTTTGAACCAAGATCTCTCTATTCCATCTAGAGGATCATACCCCCAGGTACTTGTTTCCATATTGGCACCATCTGTGGGACGGAATACCAAAGTAGAAGATCCTGATTTCTCTCTGTTCTAAATGGCCGAAAACCAAAGTGCTGCTTAAACCACAACACGAACCAGCTTCAATCAAGATCCGCTTCAACCAACCAACCAGAACAATATGCCTTTCTCCATTGATTCTAAAGAAGAAACAGCGGACGAACACGCCCTGAGATTCACTCCTACAAGTTAAGTTAGGGTTCTAGGTCCATAGCATCCCGTGCCGGACCGGGATCTCTCATCCCTTCTCTCATGGGTGGTACACCATCCACTCCGTTCTTTGCCCGGTCTGGTCCCACTGCAACTTAAACCTATACAAGGCCCATTACAAGCACTACTGTTCCCTTTACAAGGTCGCAGCCCCTATCGACATCCATGCCTTGGGCGACTGCTGCGGCTAGTTTGTCGTTGTTCTCCGCGGCCCTGACCACAACTATGATGTTGTCACATTTGGCTACTCTGGTGCCACCTACCATGGCGCCTTTTACCGGTCATTCCCAGTATTCAACCCTATATGCCTTACTACCATATACAGCCATACAAGTATATGTATCAACCCCTGACGGGGAACGCATATGCGTATCCCTATCCCTATGCCTACCCACCAATGTCGCAACCCATTCCTGGATGGGGGTCGGCAGGGGAGGTAACTCTGCAGTCCGCTGGGGCCCGCCTAGATGGGGTAAGACCAGGCTAACTTATGAAGGAACTCCCGTAACTAGCCAGCCCGTGCCACTTATCCCTCAAACACAGCAACGAAGAACAGTTCAACCCCGGGATAACAGCCACCCAGATGACACAGAAGAAGAAGACTTGACTTGACTAAACCCTACAAACCCCCAGCAATGGCAACTTACTCAAAGTTCACATCCCGAATAGCCAATGCACCTCTTCCCCCGAATTTAAAGTTACCTTCCACTATTGGTAAATATGATGGCATGGGGGACCCAGACGATCATCTTAACATCTTTAAATCAGTTGGGACTTACAAAGATTGGCCACTACCTGCCTGGTGTCACATGTTCGTGCAAACACTGGTAGGCGTTGCCCGGCTCTGGTGGGATAGTTTGACTCTAGGATCAATCGCCAACTGGAACAAGATAGTGAAGGGTTTCTCGCAACAATTTAGTCAACAAAGAAGGCATGCTAAGTACAGGGATGAAGTGATGTCCATAAGGAAACGAGATAACAAATCCATGGAGAATTTTATCATCCATTTAAACAAGGAGCGGTTACAGATCCCGGGTTTAACTGAGGAATTGGCATGTACCGCCTTTACCATGGGGGTGAATGATGATGCCTTGTTGCGAAAGCTCCATGGGCCGAAGTGATATTCCCAAACCATGGATGAAATGATGACCATTGCTAAGGCATATGTAAAGCAAGAAAAGTCTATAGCTATGAACCATGCAATCAGAAAGAAGCAGGTATCGAACAAGACAACCGAACAACATGATTACAGAGGTTCCAAGAACAAAGGAAGGCAAGCACAACAGGTCAGCCATACTCGCGGGATAAGCATAGAGAGTCACATCAAAGACCTAACAGGCCCCGGGACTCATATACGGGGAGAAGCGAGAATTTAAAGCCCAAGTTTGATTATACGGAGCTAACAAAGACTCCTTCCCAAATCTTGGAAACAGAAAACCTCAAGTTAAATGTGTCGCGCCCGATTAAGGACTCGCCTTCTCGGGATAAATCAAAATACTGTGAGTATCACAAGGGCAACGGACATGACACGAATAATTGTTTCTAGTTGAAGAGGCAAATTGAATACTTTATGAGGACAGGAAAGTTGGAACATTTGGTAAATGACATAAAGCAAGGCCCCTCCTCGGGCGAGGACAAGATAGCGGGAAAGAAGCCTTGGGAGATGAACATGGTTCGGGCTGATATCACGTTTGGTACAAAGAGACGCTTTGAATGCTTTAGCCATGGATGGAGGCTGTCATGATGGTGCCTCCACATTATAAGGTGTTAAGCATGGATACAATGGTAATATCGGCCGCGGTGGGAGATTATAGTATGAAAAGAATCTTAGTAGATACCGGAAGCTCTGAAGACATCATATATGAACCACGCTTCCGCAGGATGTGGATGGAAGATCAACGAATGTTAGCGCATGCGTGGGGCCCTGTTAGAGGTTTTACAGGATAAAGCGTTGAACCACTCGAACAGTTAATTTTATCATAGGTCGGTATACACTCGGCCGTATTGATGCTCAGGTCTCAACTGGCCGGGGATTCATGATGTTTCCTACACCCCAGGCTGTTGCGACAGTACCAGAAGATAAATTTCGTAAAACAGTAGATAATAAGGCATGCCGACAGGCACCCATAGGTCTACGAGGACCGAAAAGATAGGTAATCAATGCAAAATATCCTGATCTGACAGTAATGATCGGAGATACTTTGTTAGCAGCTATACAAAGCCCCCTTAAGAGTTTATTGAAAGAGAATCTCAACGTATTTGCCTTTAAGCATGCTGAAATGATGGGAATATTTAAATCCAAGGTAGAGCACAAGTTGTCCACTTTACTAGCCATAAAGCCCATAGCACAAAATAGACACAGCATGGCCTCGGACCGTCCAGCAGCCATAGTACAGGAGGTGAAAAAACTGGAAGAAGCTGGGATTCTGCGGTAGGCATGCCCCAAGGATGCGTATCACACTTGGGCTGCTAACCCGGTGAAGGTCTGGAAACATGACGGATCATGGCGCATGTACGTCGATTATAAAGACCTCAACAAGGCATGCCCCAAGGATGCGTACCCTCTCCCAAAGATAGATCTTAAAGTTAATTCGTTTACGCCATATAGATTCAAATGCTTTCCAGATGCTTATATAGGGTATCACCAGATTCAGATGGCTCAGGAAGATGAAGACAATACTATATTGCATACTGATACTGGCATCTACTGCTACACAAAGATGCCATTCGGATTTAAGAACGCGGGTGCAGTATATCAAAGGCTCATGGACCAGGCATTCGAGGGACAGATTGGAAGAAACCTAGAAGTTTATGTGGATGACCTGGTAATCAAGAGCCAAGCAGAGGAGTAGATTTTGACCGACATAGAAGAGACATTTAAAAAGCTCCGGGATTACAATATCAAACCAAACCCGGGAAAGTGCTCTTTTGGATTGGAGGAAGGAAAGTTCCTCGGTGTGGTAGTCTCAAGGAACGGGTTCCGGGACAATCCAGAAAAAGTCGCCGCCATCACCAACATGCCTTCGCCAAAAACACTTAAAGATGCACAAACGCTTAATGGGTGACTGGCAGCAATCAACCGTTCCTTGGCAAGACACGCAGAACGATCTCTGTCATTCATCTCAATTATAAAGGACTGCCTTAACGAGAACAAGTTTAGATGGTCAATAGAGGCAGAAAAGGCGTTCCATGAGATGAAGACTTTTGTTAGTAACTTGCCTATGCTCACCGCTCCAAGGCCAGATGAGGGATTAAAGATGTATCTGGCAGTAGGCCACCATGCCGTCAGCTTAGTATTATTAGTCGAGAGAGGAGGTTTACATGCCTCGGGGCGGTTACACCGATATTTTCAAGAGCACAAGGTGGAGGTATGAACTAATTTCTAGCTAGCACAAGTTTTAAATAGACTGGAAGTATCCGGGAGATTGGCCAAATGGGCTATTGAATTGGGGGCACTGGACATAAGCTTCAAAAACGGACATGTGACACCTGCCACTTTACCAGGTCAAAATCCGTACACTCTCTAGTCAACATTAACTTATTACACAAAATTAATATCATTTCATATGCACAAGTCCCCCGAGAAAGTCTAGCAAGGCCCGAGCGAGTACAATTTCACCCGTATCAACGAGCATTGGTGACACGAGTTTAAACAATTTCAAGCTATTCTCCAAAACACATGTGTATGTGTTCATTTATTTAAATACGCATTGGTGAAAATGTTAATATATATAAATATATATAAATATATATATATATATATATATATATATATATATAGAGAGAGAGAGAGAGAGAGAGAGAGATTTTTGTCCATGCTTTAAAAAATAAGGATTTCATAACCTACAAATATACATATGTAAATATATACAAGCATATGAATGTGCATGGGAATGAAATAATTAGGAACACATTTAATAAAATTCTCACATTTCATTTTGTCCCATCGTTAATGAACAATCAAATCCTAAGCTTTTGTTTAGATATAAATGGTGGAACCATTAATCAACACTAGGATTCAAGAAAGATTACATCCTAAACTAGTTAAGTGCACACTTTTCCCTTCCTCTTTTCTTTCTTTTTTCGAGTGCCGACCCCTCCCCCTCTTCCTTTCTTTTCGGCACATAACACACCACCACCACTTTCCTTGTCCTATTATTCCAAGACACAAGGCACTTTAAATGTAGTGTCACATCCTTCACCATTTGTCCCATGATTAGTCAACTAATGACATCTTCCATAGATTTGGTGGACTTAACACATATAGAAAGATTCCTTAAACCTCTTGGATCCATGATGTTGGATTACCACATTTGTTAGGAGTCTTGTCCTTCCTTTTATCCCCTATTTCGGCCGCCACCACTACCCACAACATCACCATCACCTCCATCACTAACCTAGAGAATACTTAGTGTGACACATCAAGTATAAACCATATCTTTCATTGATTAATCACCTAGGACTTGCCAATTGCTTTCTTGAACATATTAAACAATTCCTTAACCCTATAAGACTCAAGTGATTAGTCACCTTGATTAGAATGGAATCAACACCAAATATAGTTAGACTTAGGGACACACTTAAACCCATGAAAGATTAATTACCAAGTTTAGCATATGGAGACCCTCTTGGAACCACCATAGCCGCCGATCACCACCTCCCCCAACATAGTCATTATTTTTCTTTTGACAAGTTGATTAATCACATCACCTCCTCATTAGTCACATTATCAAAAATTGTTAAAGGACGATCAAGTGATTAGTCACATTGTAAGATATCCATCCAACATAATCATATGAATTGTAACTTGCTTAGTAAGTAAACTTGTTGATTTGATTAAACAACTTTCTTATTGATCTTGTACAAACATAGAAAGATCCTATAGAACACAAGGATTGATAATAGTTGACTTACCTCATGAGGAAACCACTCTCTTTCTTTATCTTTTCCTTCCCCTCCCCCCCCCCCTCTCTCTCGCCGCTCACTCTATCTCCCTCGGCTCTCTCTCTCTCTCTCTCTTTCGATCACTCTCTCCCTATTTCCTCCTATAAATAGGAACCAAGGTTCACCCTAAACACTTGTTAATTCAACCCACCAACTCACTTACTAAACACACATATACACATACACTTAACATTATCTTGGTGTCCAAGCTCACCTAGTTCAAGACTCAAGAGGTATGACCCTTCACTTATCTTACTAGTCTTATCTTTTTTACACATTAGTGTTCACCCATATAAATAAACATAGTTGCCATGTATAGGACCATGTTTCTCTTGTGTCACAACTATAAAAAGTTGTTACAAGAAAACATGTTAAAACTTATAATATATATATATATATATTATGCGAGTAACATGTATGTGTAGATATGTATGTTTTAAGTCATGGATAAATGTATGTTTAATAGTGTATATTATAGGTATACATATGATATGTATGTGTGTGACAAATTTATAAACATAGGTATTAATGTGTATGGACCTACCAAGATGCAAATATATATGGGTATGTATGTACAAGTGTAGAGCTCATGGACATGGATACTTATGGTTATTCATGGAAATACACATATGATGTATACATATACATGAGTTGCGTGTGTACATGAACATAAGAATCATACATTGTTCAAAAATTAACATAACTAGTTTTGTACCAAGTACTAACATGTGTTTAATAACTAACAACATGTGTTAAAAGACAAGGTTTTGAAAAAGGATTTTTCATAATATAATACAAACTATTTTCTAACAATATCGGGAAGTATAAAGGTCACCAATGAAGCTAGACGAACTTATCATAATAGATTGGGTGAACTAAGAATACAACGGGATCTTCCGTTAGACCTAAAGTGTCCATGTATGAATATAGGACATGTAGGTCAGGATTCCTAGGTTATCGGACGTACATTCTTGCTAGACTACGCGCGGACTTGAGGTGTGTTTCACGACCCCTTTTTACTATTTTATATTTTGGGGAAAAGCATGCATTGCTTACGAGTTTTAGAATGAATTCCTAGCAGACCGGTGTACATGAGACAATATGTTTAGAGTACTCAATAAGCCCTCGTGTAATTAGTTTACCGTAACCATTAGCTATGGATTTAGCCTAGAAACGCATGAATAGACCTATAGATTGACACCCCCACTCTTGGTTATTCGCTCTAACCTGGATACATACGACAAAAGAGTGCTTGTATTTCTTTTATGATGCTACATTGCCTTTATTATGCGATGTGTGAGGCACCACTCGTCAAGGTTTGGTTATAGACTCATGATCGTTTATTATCATTGTTCTTAGCTAGACAATGATGTGTCATTCATGGATTTCATTAAACTTTAGTTTTTCGACTACTTCAACTATTTCATTAGACATATATTGGTAGAAATTTTTGATGGAATGATAGTTATCTAAAGTCATGTGCCTTGTTTTGTGTAAGTGGTGATCTCATGCATTAGTGTAGTTGTTTATGTCATGTGTTAGTGTGGAAGGCATCTATAGCCGATAATCATGATGTGTAGGTGTTAGTGTAGTGTCTAGATTCTTGTGTTTATGTTACTAAGTGTGATGGTGATGTTTGATGTGTTGTAAAACACATCTAATTTCCTATGTATTTTGTATATTATTTGGTTAAGTTTTTAGTCGTTTTGTGTCGTTTTTATTATGTATTTATGTATTTTATTATTTTATAGGTGTTTGGAGAAAATGAGCTCAAAACGAAAGAATTTTAATCGAGACACCAACACTTGAGAGCAGGTGTTCATGGACGTTGGAGCATAAACGAGTCACTTTGGTCGAGCCAAGAACACCCGAATCGAGAACATATAATAATAATAATAATAATAATAATAATAATAATAATAATAATAATAATAATAATAATAATAATAATAATAATAATAATAATAATAATAATAATAATAATAATAATAATAATAATAATAATAATAATAATAATAATAATAATAATAATAATAATAATAATAATAATAATAATAATAATAATAATAATAATAATAATAATAATAATAATAATAATAATAATAATAATATAATAATAATAATAATAATAATAATAATAATAATAATAATAATAATAATAATAATAATAATAATAATAATAATAATAATAATAATAATAATAATAATAATAATAATAATAATAATAATAATAATAATAATAATAATAATAATAATAATAATAATAATAATAATAATAATAATAATAATAATAATAATAATAATAATAATAATAATAATAATAATAATAATAATAATAATAATAATAATAATAATAATAATAATAATAATAATAATAATAATAATAATAATAATAATAATAATAATAATAATAATAATAATAATAATAATAATAATAATAATAATAATAATAATAATAATAATAATAATAATAATAATAATAATAATAATAATAATAATAATAATAATAATAATAATAATAATAATAATAATAATAATAATAATAATAATAATAATAATAATAATAATAATAATAATAATAATAATAATAATAATAATAATAATAATAATAATAATAATAATAATAATAATAATAATAATAATAATAATAATAATAATAATAATAATAATAATAGACTTAAGTCCATATGGACTTTCACGTAGAGCAAAAGAAAAGAAAAAGAACAAAAAAGCCTTGGCCCAAGAATATGTGGTAAGGGTTTTGTGAATGGTACTATATTATTGGGACGGCACATGGATAGAAGGGGAGGATTGTTTTTTTCGAAGAGGTCAGGGAATCATCTTGACAGCCGCCAAGAATAAATCGAAGAGCAGCAAAGAGCAAGGAATTTTGAGTGGGATCTTTTAAGGAGAGTAAGGCTTGGAACCATTAGTGAAGGCTTCGGTTCGTTTATCTAAAACAATAGTTTTGGTTTATGATTACTTTGTGTTTTCAACAACTTGATACTATGTTTTATAATTTATTTGAACCTATGCTTTTATTGATTTCCATGACTATGAGTAGCTAAACTTTTAGTGCTACCTAGGTATTGATGATGGGTGACAATTGAATAATAGTTTTCGGGTTGGATCTATGTTATGTTTTGGATAATGTTTTGGTAAAGAGTTTTCTAATAAGGTTTCTTTTGTATATGCGTGCTTGATATCTGAATATTAATAATTGTTTCGCTTAATTCTAGTTTAATTGATTTTGTATCTTTTGATCTAGGGTTTTGTTAGTATCTTAGACTTGGTGTTTTTGATATATTTTGTGGTTGCTAGACGTAGTAAACCCTAGAAACAAGTTAATTAATTATTCGGTAATTTAGCATTCTACCACCTTTGAGACCGAGAGGAGATTAGGTGTCAGTGTGTCTAGCTTGGTAGGTATTCGGGACCGTGGTCTGCACGAGAGTGAGTCACCCCTAGCGTGCCTATTTTGTTAGCATCCTGTGTTAGAAACATGTTAGAATAACTATCCCTTGCATCCCTTACACATCCCGGATGTATTGTTTCTGAGGGGGCCGAGAGGACATTCAGATTTAGGATACCTTAGCATAGTTTGGAGAGACCGAGAGGTAATCTGAACCCGAGACCGGTGAGTTTACACACTTCCCTAGATTCAGTATTGCGACATGTTGGAGAGTGATTCGCGTTCCAGTGTTGGTCTAGTTTAGTGTATCTTAAGATCCCGGTAGCCAAAACTCATTTATCCAATCCCGAGAGCTATTAGCCAGTCACCTTGATTCTTACCTAGGTAGCCATTTTCTCATTATTTGATTTCATCTAGTTCTACTTGTTCGTTGCTTTGTTTGAGTTATTTGCAGTTTATTTACTTTAATTTTATATATTTTTAGTAATTTAATTAAATCACCATCACTTCAATTTATTAGACTAGGACTCGACGAAAGTTTAGTATCGAGAGTCGCCATATTGTGTCCACGGTTCGATACTCGGACTTACTTGCTCTGCTACACTGCGACCGGTACACTTGCCGTTAGTGTGTGGTTTTGTAGGTTTTTCCATTTTTAAAACTTGACCGATTTATTTACGACATATTTCACACATCAGTGATGTTTCAAGTCTTTTGATTAATGTTTCGAGCCAAACCATGTGGGTTTAGACGTTTTTATGGTAGCTGATCGAGTGTGTTGTGAACTTGTTATGTGTACATCATGTAGTTGAGGTTTTGATATGATGATGTGATCATTTATTCGTGTCCACTAATCGTATACTCTTGCTATGAGGTGAGAGTACATGAACACCTCCTTGATTCATAAACATGTGTTAGTGAAAGCTTATCATGTGTTAAGATGAAATAGCCTCATTTAATGCTTGATGGGTGAATGTCCGAGTGTTGTATGCATAAACCATTGTTCTTTGTTGAGTTTTCCGAGTAACTCATACTTTACCAGACTGTGGGGGTATAATGTGTGCAAAATGTCTAAATATGCACATAAAATGACAATAATAAATGAAAAGCGTACGGAAATTGACCTGGATCGTTTACTGTTGTCACAGTACTGTGTGTTTTGTAGAGAGTGCCTAGAAGGTTCGAAAGGAGGTTTTCATTGTAATCTAAGTCTTTGTAAGATTAACATCAATTGATTATCAATGAAAATGTTTATTAAAATGGATATTATTCCGTTCTGATAATCAACGGATCAGAACACGATAATATCCATTTTAATAAAAACTATCATTGATAATCAATTGATATTAATCTTACAAAGACCTAGATTACAATGAAAACCTACTTTGGAACCTTCTAGACACTCTCTACAAAACACATAGTACACACACACAAATGACCAACCGTTCTAACCTTCAAAACAAAACAAATTATATATAGGCAACTCCATTCGACCTTTGCAGAGGTCAAATGAGCCTATTCGACCCTTACAAGACTCGAACCAACAAGACTACATAAACAAAATATTCATTCGACCACAATGATGTTCATTCGACCCCACGTATGGTCGAATGAGCTTCCAAAACTTCACATCTTCAACATTAAACACCATATCTTGATTAATCCAAAGCGATAGCCACACTTATGCATCTACAAACTCCCCCTTGGCTATTGTTTGGATTTTTGTTCTTGATACTCCAGTGTCTTGTTAATTAGCTTGATCTTAAAAGATTTTCTTTTTTTTTTTGCGCTCATTTCTGGTTCAGCTTTCTGCTTGAGCGAACTTTTCTTCGTTTCTTCTCTAACTTTCACAAACTTTCCCAGCAACTTGTTGTAGTCACACCCAGCATTTACATCCCATGCAAAGCAAAAGCATACAACTTTGTAATATCTCCACGCCTGCTCTAAATCTTAAACATCGAAGTGAATCGGATTGAAATACAACGTGTTGATGTCTTCTGCTGAACAATTGATTAGCCACATTGGATAAAACACGCGTATTTTCTTACACATAAGCTTCGGATTCTTTTCGTGTAGCACGATCACAGCTTCAGCAGTTTTCCAATCATAGTACCAAAAAGCAAGGTCTTTGCTGAAATTCTGTTGTCGGCATCAAAGGTATTCTCTTCATCGCCACAGGAGGCTTGTATTTCAAAGTAACCTTCTTCAAACTAGTCTTGGGATCAAGTTCTTTGTGTACAACCCATTTAGGATATTGAGGCCTAAACAAGTCCCAATTCTTCTTACTTTCCCGTGTCATCTTATCTGCAAACCATCCTACAACCGTGTTATTCACAGAAGTACCGTTCAAGGTATGTCTACAAATATCTCTCACAGCCTAGTACGGTAGTGTTTTAATATCATGGAATCTGTAGAAGTATAGAATTCGTTTCTCCCATTTTACTCCAATACACCGTAGATGTGGAAAGTATTTCCATCGCAATGCTCTTCCTTAAAAGACTTGGTTATGAAGCGTGTTGCAAAACTCGGTTTGGGCTTGTACTCGGTGACCCACCTTAGAGTGAGTACTCGGATTAATCGGAGGAGTACTCGGGGGGTGAAATCGGCCTATGCGGGAAGTACTCGGAGTAATCGGCCAACTCGGCTATACTCGGCGACCTACCCTGGAGCGAGTACTTAGGGATTAATCGGTCAACTCGGCCTTGTTTTGCAACATTGGTTATGATACTTGTAGAATGCTCCTTGTACTGCAACAGGTCTGTTTGCTTCATTCTCTTTCAATCTTTTCAACAACTCTTTCAATTCATCAGACTGTTTGAAAGTTTGTTTCTTCTCAGCATCCTTTCCAAACACTTCATCAATGATCTTTTTACCTTTCAACCCAGCTAACTTCTCAGCTTCATTGAGTGTTTTTTTATTTATCTCAGGAATCACAACATTCTCTTTCATCGGATAGTACTCATGATACTTTTCGTGTGAAATATCTTCAATCTCAACTTCTTCAAAGTAAGGAGTATCTTGATCATCAGAATGTTTTCCTGCTTCTGGAACTGGAACATCAGGAATCTCTTTTTCTTTCATGATTTCTTCTAGAGACTTCCCGACCTGCTTAGCATGACCTTCTAAAATCTCCATTGTCATTGCTGCAGATAATTCCCCATTTTCAAGATCAGGATCTTGATATTCAATCAAGTACTTTCATCATTCTCAAATATTTCTGGAAATCTTCCAGTTAACTCAATCGTCCAATAATTTCTCTCTAACATCTGCTTATACAACTTCTTATCCTCATCTGATAAAGCACGAATCTTTTTTGTCCAGAATATGCTTTGATCTTCATCAACAGCTTCACTTGATTTCTTCTTAGAACTTGATTTGCCTTTGCTACCTTTATCAGACTCTCTCTTCTCAAAACTAAACTGATCAGCATCATTATCACCATCATCAGAATCTTTTGAACTTGAATCTTTGTATTTGTTTGTACTCTTTCCTCCTGTATCATCATCATCATCATCTGAACTATCATCCTCATCATCATCTTCACCTCCTTCGTCAGAACTATCATAATCAATAAGTTATTCCTCCTTTTCCTCTTCTTCCTCACTTACTTTCAACTGTGGTGCTTCATAATACAGCTTATCAATCAACTTACTCATATCTTTGTTCTCTTTTTCAATCAGCTTGATTATGTTTCTGTTTCTATTTCTTTTTCCAGTAGTCTTCAACTGTCTGTTTTCACTTTCAAGTGCCTTAATCTTTTCTTCTAACTTATCTTGACGTTCCTTAGAAGATAACACAATCTTTAGCATATCACTCTCATTTTCCTTCATCTGTCTAATATCTGCTTGTTGCTGATTGAATGCCTTCATAACATTAGCAATCTGTCTGTTAACAGCTTCCATCACATCATCTGAAACTGTAACCTGAGGTGTAGAACTTGATTCAGCTTTGGGTTTAGCATTCTTCTTTTGTAATTCCTCCAAAACATTCTTCAAAGTCACATAAATGTTTTCAGGGTTCAGTTGTGATGCAGGATCTTTAGTAACAACTTTCTCTACAACTTTCTTCTTCTTGATCACAGGAGATGTTGCTGGTGATGTTGCATTCGAACTTTCAGCTACTGGAACTTTCTTTCCTTGAATCAATAAATCTATCTCTCTTTTTTTTCTTTTTCCTTGGAGCTTCTTTCTTGGACATAGTCTTTACTCTCCCACATTTAACTTTTGATTCAGGAATAGGAGAACCTTGCACATCTTCATCAAGGTTTAGAATTAGTTCCTGATTCTCTTCAGTCACTTTCTTTTATCTCTGCTCCTCATAAATCTTCTCAAGTGCTTCTGGAGTTCTAATCTTAGTGGCCTTGGGATTAGTATCCTTCACATTTTTAGTCTGTGAGTCCCACTCTTCATCTTCTTCTGTTTCATCTGTATCTTCATCCACTAACAACATCTTTGTCTTACCTTTTGCTTTAGACACCTTTTGGACTTTGTTTCCTTCTCAACTACCACCTGTTTGCCTTTGCCTGATTTAGCACCTTTATTGATAACTTGTCGTTTCCTCTTTGCACTCTTATCAACTGGACATAAAGGACTATCAAAATCAGAATTGCTTTATGCATGCCTCACCTTATCTTGTCCTGGATCATTATAAGCAACAGAACTTAAATGTCCAAATAAACGCTTATGAGGAGGCTTTTCTGCATCAGTCAATCCCTTATATGTCTTCATGTTGTTCAAAGTAGTCAAATTCATGTGAACTAGATTGATTATCTGTAACGGATCTTTCTTCAAATCTTTATACTTGTTGTCAAACACCATTTGCAGAAATCTAGGGTACATCAAGAATTTATCACCCTTCAATCCTTGTAACACTTCAATCATATGATGGAATATCATCCCAGATACATTAAACAGCTTATTCAGAATAAGTGCAACTACAAAAGAACATAACGACTTCCGCAGCACATCATAACCACCACTCACTGGTCTGAAAACATGTAGTATCACATGTAGTAGATACTGGTATTAAGAACACAGCTTTGCCTTATGTAACAAACAATCTGTGATTCGACGGTTGTACTTCATTCTTAGAAAACATTTGCGTTGTTCAGTCCATGACAACTCAATTGAGTCTACAAGAGAATCCTCTAACTGTAGTGCTTCTCTGATGTCTTGTTCACTTACTAACACCATCTGACCTTGAATTCTGCTCTGAATACAAGTCTTATTCTACTAAAATGTTATCCCAGCTTTCTCCCAGAAGTCCACTTGATGAGCTTTGTAAATCGTCATCGGCTGAGCAATAGCATATACAACTCTTGATCTCTTTAGAAAGTCGATACTCCCTGAAAATTCTTCATACTTTCCAACTGGTCCAATGTACGCACAACAATTATGTTTTGCTTCAAAATTCAACTCCTTTGGTGCTTCCTGCTCTTGCACTTCCTGCTGTGGTTGTTCAGCCATTTTAATCTGCAAAGACATAAACAAACAACATAAAAATACGTTAATTCAGATAAAACTTGAAAAATGGTCAAAATTTCATCTTCATTCGACCTTTCGAGGGTTCGAATGAGTTTGAGTTGTGTCGAATGAACAACAAAAACTTTCCATTCGACCTGTTGATATTCATTCGACCCTTCAGAATGGTCGAATGACCATCTGTTCATATTTGAAATGACCAATTATGTTATAATCCACTTTTAACATCAAATTTTAATTCTAATACATCCTAGTATGACCGATTAACTCTAATATATCACCAATTTTATCAACCATTCAATTATTCATAGTTTTCATACAAAACTAGGGTTCGTATAGTCGACAATCATCATTAGATAGATTTGAACAGATTTAAACACCAGTTTTTGTAAATTCTCCCCCTAAAACTACCAATCATTAAGAATCCATGTCCAATTCTGATTAAACAACAGTTAAAATCCCCAAATCAAAGGTCTAGGGTTTTGATGCTTCAAACGATGATTCTGATCTGAAAATAAGTCTATTACCTGTGAATTTGATATGGAAATGATCAGCAAATCACAAGGAACAATATTATAAGGTCTAAAAATCAAGGGCAACAACAGTGGGTTTAAGTTGAAAAATATGAGACAATTTGTGTGGGGTTCGAATGAGGACCCTAATATATATAGGGAGTACTCATTCGACCCTTTCAGGGTTCAAATTAAAGGCTTCTATGTTCATTCGACCTACCAAAAGGTTCGAATGAAAATAAAAGGGGCTCAAATGAAAAAAAATTACTGAACCACTTTCATTCGACCTCTGAAATGAGTTCGAATCAAGAAACAGAAACTTCATTTGACCTAACGAAAAGTCGAATAAGGATCTGGAAAAATTGAAATTTTGCCAAATGTCCGATTCGATTCCCGTTTTGTCATTTTAAACCTTTTTAATCCTTCAAAATTTCTCATTTAAAAGGTACAAAACTCAAATTGGTTCGTCCAACTTCAGAAAATGACTATCATCCAACATCGGTTATCAAAAATAACACAAAAATGTAAAAGTTTTGGATTTTCTGAAATTTATGCTAAAACACAAAAGAATTTTTGGTGTGTTTTCTGAGTTTTTGTTTTAATGAAGAAAATTAAAACTGAAAGCAGTAAACAATTTGTGATTTCCGATAAGAGGATCATATCAGTTATAAGAAATCTAATCACACCGTTGATCTTTAATATCTTATAATTAAAGACAACGTGTGATTCGGCAATTGCTGATATTGTTATCCACCTAAGCTCGCATGCAGACTGTTATGCAGTGCTTTAAAATGATACGCATTAAGTATATTAAAACTAACAAGCTTGTGGTTCCCACGCACACGACATACTCCCGAATCAAGGAATTTGCACAAAGCTTCGTCATAACACGTGATTATGCCATTGTTATCCGTTATTTACAAGATACGAAGCACAGAGGTGTAGAGGTCAGCAAATCAATGCTACAAAGTAATAGTGCACACGTACCAGGTTGAGGCTGATATCAAACATGATTTTCATCACAGATTTGATATGATACATTAAATGATCTTTGATCATTGTTATACATGAAGTTCCTCAATTCGGTAACTTTTAGGTTTTGGCATATAAGCTCTTTTTGCAAATATCTTGATTAAATCTAGGTCCATAAATCAATACGACAAAAGACCAATCAAAACAACTTTGGCCTAAACTACTAACTTACAATTTTTATCAACCTTAGAATCTAACACAACACCATTATAAATTTTGCAAATCTAAGTGCAAGACTCCACACATGTTCAAGTTCTTCATCTCAAGTTAGTTAACACTTACAATTCCTAGTTTCATGTTATGAATCTAATTATTACTAACAATATTAAATAATCAACATCTACACATGGGTTTTCCAACATTCATGAGCAAGCATTCACCAAACTAATATGGATTGTGAACTTAAATATGTACAAAATTCCAAGAACAATACTAAAAATTCATCATAAAGATTAACATAAACTAAATACCATCGTGTCTTACAATTATCACATTACATAATCAAAAGCTTCATCATAGTTTAGACAACAAAAGGTGTTTAGCCCATAAGACTTACAAGAACAATTACCTAATTTGATAAGTTTACAAAAATCATCATTTTAAGTGTTAAATTGCAAACCATAAACAAACAAGGCAAGAAGGTGAACGGAATGATGCTCCAAATTACTTTTTTTATGCTTCAAGACCCTCTCCAATGGTGTTCTTCGACTGGGTAGCAGTGAGTTTTGACCCCAGGACCCCAACACCAGTTTCTAGACATAAAGAGCTTGTTTTATACGAATTTTGGAAAAGTGCACAACCGTGCACGGTAAACACAGTGTTTGCTTTCTGTTGGCGCATCTTTTTTGTTGCCATTTTGTCTAAGTTTGAGCCAATGCGCACGAATGTGAACCTGGGGGTCGTGCACCTGGTGGTGCACAGGTGCACGACCATGCGATTCCGAGATATCCTGGAATAATCATGAGCACTGCAGTGCTTGGCTTATCTGGTCCAATGGTGCACGCCGTGCACGTGCACTGGTAGTGCTAACTTGTTTTAGTCGTGCACGACCGTGCACATGCATGCCCGTGCATAACCATGCACTATCTTGTAGTTTGCTATTTTCGCTCTCGAATGCACCAAAAATCTCCGTTTCTTCACCGGGACGCCAGCCCGGGCCTGTAATTTCACAAACAACTCGAATGAGTACCAAAATCAATGAAATTACAGTGATTTTTCTAATCAATGGATAATAATTTGATAGAAAAAGATGTATAATCTATGATATATAGAATGTCCCCACACTTGAACCTTGCTTGTCTTGAAGCAACAAACTAACAAAAACTTCAACGGCAATAATCAACTAACTACATGAACAAAAACTCAGAACAAAAGCCTAGGCTACCACATGGGAGCAACCATCAAAAGAAAGAAAACCCAAAAATAAAAATGAGAAATATCTTAGAGCATTGATTTATCTATGAACTTCCCAACATGCTAACTTTTCATCCTCATAATATTCACTCACACTTGGCTAATTTATATGATCATACATGATGTGGAATATGAATAGAACACTCAACGTCATGACAATAACTAAGAAATAATATAAACTCGTAAAAGGATCAAATTTCTACCAATATAGCTTGAAACATCACAAAAATCTTGAGAACTCTGTTCGGGTTGTAACTTGGCTAAGGTTAGGGTAGGGAAGTTTGGGAAAAAGTGGCTAAAGTGCTAAAAATCCGAAAACTAGGCTAACTCGAAACAAAGAAATAATAAAACTACACAATGATATACAACCACCCCAACCGATAGCGAAAACGCCGGGGTGCCACGTAGTGACAATTATTCGGTAGCTCATGGTACTAAAGGTTTCAATAAGTTTATTTACTCCAATATAATATTCATACAATTGAAAGGGAATTCAAGTAGACTACAACAAATCAAACCACATTCAATTTTAAATATCTCTAAGGCCTCAAGCTCATATGTGCCCAAAAGTTTGTGAATTCCTTACGTATCAAAATACCTGAAACATGTTAAGTTGGAAAAGATGAGGGATCAACTATAAATAGTTGGTGAGAACATATATGTTTTTAAGTAGTATTATTGAAAAATCCCTGCAGCAATTATTGTGACATAAACCAATCAAAGATAGTATGTGTGGACATGGTCTACTAGGTAGAAAAAGTCCTTATTTTGTACAATTCACCATTGTGTTGACTGATTCCTAACTCGCAAGTTAGTTAAATGTTGTTACTGTTTCGATCATCCCTAAATTTCTGCAGGGGATGGGTGTATCAGACCTATAGCACTATAATCTACACAGACGGCTTGATCAAAGTTAATGAATGTGCTGAGGCAGACTATATACCACAACCAGTTCACAAGTGTATGAGTTTATAGTATGATGCAAAAATGTAATTGCACAAGTTTAAACATGTTTCACCCCAAAAGCATTAAAAACAGTATAAAGTGGGGATATGTAAACTCACTTTAGCACGAAATAAATACCCAAACGTTGATGAGTTTATAGTATGATGCGAAGTCTCTGTAGTCTAAAGGATTTTTAGGGCTTTCTATACAACTAATTTGGGAATAAGGACGTTTAAATAACTTAGATTTTAAAGATAAGTGTATTCTTATATAAAAAAAAAGAATATCTAGGAAATTAAGATAATAAGTTTTATAATTTCTTTATAAAATTTTCCTCATAAAGATCTAAAAGATTAATATTGTATCAAAAACAATTCATCTTATACTATTTTAAATATGTTCTAAAATATAAATTTACATACTTTTGAAAATAAAGAAAATACATTTTCGACCTAAAAAGTACAAATATTTTTTTATGATTTTTTATGTAAATTTGAGTAAATATGGATTTTTAAATAATTAAATTTGTGTAATACAAGACAAATTGATTTCAAAAATACTAATTAATATTTTCAAAACACAAAATATAAAAATTATGAGTTTATTGAATTTATGTAATTTTTTTAGAATTTATTAGATTATTTTGTTATTAAAAGTATTATTAATGTTTGATAAATAAAACACATGTATTTTTTATAAGAAAAAGTTTTTAAAACAAATAATAAAAGATAACGGTGGGTGAGGTTCGAACCAAGGTCTCCCCACCCGGTCCGTCTTAACACCTAAATTGTGAACCATGTGGGCTACACTACTGTTATGTGATTAATTTGATAACTAAACCTTTTAAACATATGTTCCAGTTATCCCCCAATTCCCATTCAAGCCCTAGAATCCATATTGTCCAATTAAACAAGCATATGCTAATGTTAACAAGATCAGTGTTGGGGGTTTAGATGATTGAGTAAAACCAAAAAGAAGCGTGAAATAATTACCAAGATTGGATTCAAACAATCCGATTTGGTGGGTTGAAATTATCGGCCGAAGATGGTCAAAAGGATCGTTCCCAGAGTTTGATTAGTAACAATTAACGTGTGATTATAGTTTAGAGAGGGTCAAATATGGGTTTTGAGCACGATCATGTACTCAATTGCACAAGAATCGCCCGATATCTAATGATTGATTTCAGTCAAAAGTCAAAACGCGTTATCAAACCAAGTAGCCAGTAATCACATTGCAATATCGTGTGGTAAGACACAAATGTGGTCGATTTTGGATTTCAAAAAATTGAGGAATATTTCACAAAATAGTAACAAAGTTTCAAAAGTGTTCCAATTAAGTTACTTGTACCCTTTTTGTCGCAATTAATTTAATTAGCATTCATATTGAGTCTTGTAAAATTGATATGCGTCAAAAGTTTGTTACTATTATACAAAGTTATCAGAGGTTTTTTCATCTATTTCATAGGTAAATATGCTAATGTGACTTTTCGTTTCTTTTTTTCCTAGTTATTAATGCCGACACTAAGTGATGGCGTGGATTTTAACATATTTTTTTATTTTTTAATATAATTAACATGTTATTTTCTTTTTTTAATATAATTACATATAGTATAAATCCGGACCCAACATCTTCTCCTCCATTTCATTCTTGACGCATATCAATTTTACAAGACTCAATTTGAATGTTAAGTAAATTAATTGCGACAAAAAGGGTACGAGTGACTTAATTGGAACACTTTTGAAACTTTGTTACTATTTTGTGAAATATCCCCTAATATAAACATGAACGTGAGTGATCTAATTGATAAAACAAAATTAGTAGAGTGACTTAATTCAAACACTTTTTAAAGTTTGTTACTATTATACAAAGTTACCCCAGTTGTGATTATGAGATTAAATTATCAAATCGTTTCCATCATAGTGATCAATTGTGTCGGTTTTGCTCAACGTCAACAAACAGGTTGGGTTTAATGGAGCTAGGTTAAGGGGCAAACTAAGGGTACTGGATTGGGGTGCTAGTGGGCTGAATTTGGGTGCTTGAGCTGGTTAAGGTTTATGGTTTAATGGGTTGGGTTATGTTTATTGGGTCGTTGTTGTCTTGCTATTGTTTTTTTTTAAATATTAAGTTAAAGTCTAAAGTTTTATATAAATCAAATTTTTATTATTATTATTATTATTATTATTATTATTATTATTATATATAAAAATTCAAATAACATATATAAATGTCTAAATAAGAAAAGTGGAATTTATATAAAATAATAAAATTTTATGTTAATTGTCTAAAGATTAAATACAAGGTTTTGGAAAATACATAAGGTTACAACTAGCATACTTCTAATCGAGAGCATTTAAGATTTTTGCTCTTTAGCTCCAAAATTGCTCTAAATGCAAGCCAAGTTTACGGCTCTAAATGCAAGCCAATGTAACTCCGAGAGAACTAAGCACGTCTACTTAGGCAAAAACTCCAACATGAGATTTTAACAGAACCGAAAAAGAAGTGAGACTAACACTAGCCAAACCGGATTTTTAATAAAAGGTTGAAATATATCAAAGGTTAACTTGGCTAAGTAGGTGTAAACATATATGGCCGAAAATGAAAAACACGGGAAAAGGCTCAACAAGGCTCCCTACGGGAATATGTTGGGTATGGATATGAAAAAGAAAAGAAAATGGCTAAAACAAAGAGATTTTCCTAATGCCTCGATCATATTTAAGCTACGAATCCACTCGAGGCCGAAAGACGTATACCTAGCACAAGTTTTATATTGCCAAAGTAATCTAGTGCGCTCAACTTTTACCCGCAAAAACATGAGCAAAAATAATACTAAAGCTAACAAGGCTAAAAAATAACCCACGACAACAGGCATATGGGCGTAAATGCAAAGCAAAAACAAGTAGATCGTCCTTTCGATTCACCAAGCTGTATGATATATAAAAAATATTTGTTTGACTATATGGTTTCTTTTTAATCAAACGTGTGTAATGTGCCCAAACTTTGTTAATTGTCAAAAATATTAAAGGTGCTCATTGTATGTTGTTATGTTTCTTCAATTGCCACAAAAATTATTTAGGAGTTTTTTTTGCAAAAATTAACTTATTTTTCTCGAACAAGCAAAATTCAAGCAAATCCCCTCTTCACACTTAAACTGTATATCGCCCTCGATGTACAACAAAAACCAAACATAGCAACAAGGATGCAATGTAAGCAGGGTGCAAGAGAAAAGGGAACGGAAACTCCCCTGAATGAAGACTCTAGTGGGGCTTTAAGCAAGAGTTCAACAAAAGTCCATCAACCTCATGACATCAAAACAATCACGCAAAAACAAACCAACAGCATAAAACCAGCAAAAGCCCATCAACCTCATGACATAGTTCGCAAAAATTTCTAGGATACGTTTCACGGTTTTAAACAAAATAAAACAGTTAAATGTAATAATCGGTTTGGTTTTACAAACATTTTTTAGTTGGTCTGATTTTCGTTCTATTTATTGGTGAAACCACATCATTATAAGATTTGTTACGAACATTTAATCTTTTACAAACACTTTTTTTTTTTTTTTTTTGCATTTATCATCTATAATCTATAATCTATAACTTATAATAAAAGAATTGAATATTGATGAGTTGGCATTCAATGGAGGCCTCAACCCTCATTTGAATGTGCCACGTGGCACGTTGAGGTGAGAGTTTTTAATTTATTTTTTTATTTTGTTTTCATCCATTCTCCTACACTTATCTAACCCTAATCTCTTTAAGAATTTAAAAACAAATTTAGATTTTTCTCTCTAATGTTTCCTCCCATCATTTTTAAACGTTAATATATTTTATATACGAGATTTTTTAAAGAAAAAAAATTACACCAAATTAAAGAGCGTTTTATTATCTTTCCAACGAGTACCATAGTGCTATATAAAAAACGAAGAAAAAAGCGACTATTTTTTATGGAGTTTCGTTCATACAGGAAAAAAACACAAAGTGTTCAGGTTATTCATTAATCATGTTTTTTCTTTTAAACCAGGTTCTTATATACAATGTTGAAATTTAGCCCAATCGCCATGCTATCATTGGAATTTTGCTCTTCCAAAGATGGATAGGTATACTTTATCAAAAGAAGCTAGGAGAAAGAATCGCGCAACACTGCAACACATGGTGTCACCTTATAGCAAGGTTATTTTTTATTTATTTAATTATAAGAGTAATAATTATTACTATTAGTATTAGTATTATTAGAATGGTTATATTTTTCAACCCCGGGACACTCCCGGGATAAAAGCTAGTATAAAATAGAATCAATGATACTCTTTGTTTAGATTTGTTACAAACAATAATAAGCTAAAGTTATCAACATAATAACGTACTACCTACAAAAAGCTGTCATTAAGAGCATTTACATCCCCTTCATCAAACCTTCCCCCATCTCTAAAATTTAAAAAACCTACTAAAAACACCCTAAATCCAATCCACCATTTTATACCCCATCTTTATATTTTGAAAAATTCATTTTCTAACTTTTTGTATATAAACAACTACTATTCACTTCCATCAAAATATTGTGAGTGTATTTTAATAAGGAATATAATAAAATAAGTGCTTGTGAGTAAGATAAAGGTAAATATGGTGGAGGGGATGTGAAAGGTTTTTTAAAATGAGTGATAAATTTTGAAAAGTATGATTTTTTTTGTTATATTATAGGGTATAAAATGGTGTAGGGGATGTGAATGCTCTAGGACAGTCCACTATGTAAATGACCTTTTCATATTTTAAAAAGTAGTTTGAGGAGTTGTGAGTGGATGATAGAGAAAATATTATTTTTTTTATTGAAAAGAAGAGTAAATATTTAATGATTTTAGTGTAATTTGATAGACAAGGCTGGTGAACCTGATGTGAATGTCTAAGAGTGAACGGAGTGGGGTCTAGGGGGTGGTAGTGTGGAGGGTTGACCATTAAGAGGTAGCCTCTGAATGGTCATTAAGAGGCTACCAAACAGCCCCTTAGACTTTTAAAGTTAAAACGGCATTTAAAAAAAATAAATAAATATTAACAGTTTAACTCCGGTTTAAATTAAATACACAAACCATAATTACGGCATTGCAAATCCGTTAAAAAGGCTTGAAACCACTAGCTCTACGATTGCCATTCTTGCTGGGTAATTTGTCATTTTGAATCAGTTGTAGTTGAGAATTAGGAATTTGAGTGGCATAAACTAAATTTAAATAAATATTTATAAGTGTTGGTTTTACTTAACTATCTCCTAATTATATGTCATTCTTTTGATTTTTCAACATAAATATATTCATGTGAATCTCCCTACATAAACCTGGTTTGGGTTAACCACAAGTAAGAAATATGGCTGGTGGTGGAGACCTTAGTGTTATAACAGCAAAAACAGGCGAAAATGCGGTTAGGAGGCCACGAGGCAGGCCTGCCGGATCGAAAAACAAGCCAAAACCGCCCATCATCATCACTCGAGACAGTCCCAACACGTTGCGGGCTCATGCAATGGAGGTTAGCCCCGGGTGTGACATTGGTGAGAGCTTAGCCGCTTTTGCTAGGAGGAAGCAACAAGGGATATGGGTGCTAAGTGCCGCTGGGTACGTGAGCAACGTCATGTTGCGACAACCGTCACCATCACCAGGCGCTCCAAGTTCTGGGCCTATCGTCACCCTTCACGGCCGGTTCGACATTTTATCACTGGTGGGCTCGGTATTGCCACCACCAGCTCCGCCAGGCGTCACTGGCTTAGCCATATATTTAGTGGGCCCACAAGGCCAGGTCGTGGGTGGTGCCATTGCTGGCCCACTCATGGCTTCTGGACCTGTGGTGATCATGGCGGCCACTTTCATGAATGCCACTTTCGATAGGTTGCCCATTGACAAGGATGAAGCGATTGCTGCCACTGCTGCGCATGATCAACCTCACCACCGCGTTATCGGTGTGTCAGATATCTATGGGCCCCCACAAAACATGCTTTCTAACACTACCCTCCCTCCTCCCGAGATTTATACTTGGTCAACTGCTCGGCCGTTGTCCAAGACATGAGTAGAACTTTGGCAAGCGATTCTCTAGGCAGCATTGTTGAGGCAAAGACTATATATGTTTAATTTGTATTTTTTATAAATTTCAAAACTTAAGCAAGCAGAAACTGTATTACTATAGGATCAACAAGCGATTATGACGTTAATTACATGTTTAAACGTTTGATATGTAAACTCTTATTAGTGAAAATGTTCAAGACAATTGCATAACGAGTCAATGGTGTAATAGTAATCTCGCATACACATACACATACATACACATACACATAATTTATGCGTGAAAAAAGCCATCTATTTTCTGATAGAGATTTCGAAGTTTCTAATCATTTTAGCAATATTTTGCAATAATTTGGTTGCATCAACCTTACCGGGAGATGGAGAGGTCCACTCCTGGTAACGGTGGAGGCTACCGGTGAAATCAGTAAAAAGGCCATCAACTCCAATTGTGTTTATCCAGTAATCATATTCCATGTAAGGGTCTTCAGAGAAGTTGAAATGCAAATACTGGTTTTCATTGCGGTATGTGTATGGGTGCACCTGCAAGTCAAAGTGATGATGTTAGTTTTTTAACATTTTTTGGTCAACTTTGTTTTTATAAAATGCTTATGAAATATCAAGATAATCTTGAATGTTACAATGAGTTTTATAACATACCACAGATGGAAAAGACCTTGACTATTACAATCAAATTCCAAACATGTAAGAGGTATAGTTATACAAAAGGGGGAAAGATTATTAATTTAATATGAAGAATTAATAACAACTTCACATTAACATGAATTTCTGAAAGTGATGGTTTGACCTCAAAAGTCAAACTGTGACAAATGTACCTGTAGATTATGAGCGTGTGCTCTGGTCACGATATCAGTAGCCTTTTGAGTGTAGTTATCTTTTACGGGAACAATGGTGTCCTTCCACGGACCAATCCCAACAACATATTCTTTGATGTAGTTAAAATAATGATCTGAAGTGATTTCCGCATACGTCTACAAAAGAAGAGGAAATCAGATCTTGAAAGCCGTTGAAAAGCATCACATGATCATGTTAAAAGGGTTTTTTAATGTGCGTTTTAAAAGTGATAATGTGATTGAATAATCGGCATCAGATAATCAGCATGTAGCCTGTAGGGCTGCTAAATGGTCCGTGCTCACCGGTTGGTGGATGAAATCCGACACCAATCTGAAGAATTTACCCGACCCTGATTAAGTCGAAAAAAAAAAAAAAAACTTTTTTTACTACGCCATTTGAATTTTGCATAAAAAGTATCCAAATATATTAAAACAGCTTTAAAGAAAACAAATACATGGGTCAAACCACGAACACGACCCGTTTAGCTAAATGTGTCCGCCGGTTCAAAGAAACTAACTTGAACCCACTTAAACTAAACCCAAACCCGCGAATTTCGTGTGATGTTGGTGTCGTGTTAGTAACTCACACCCCTAAATAAAAGTAATGAAAACTAAACTTTTGTATATGCAAATGCTAGAAGTGTTGATCTTTTTGTTTACCTGATTGGTGTCTTGGGTTGTAACATCCATTTCACCTATTAGAAATATCTTTGGTAAATCTGTTTGGTTGTGGATATGAATAAGTGATGACGGGGCGAATGACTGAATAAAACACGGTTGTTTTAGCCATTCCTTTGATAAATATGAACCCTTATACCCGTATTTCTTAATTAGTTCCACAAAGACGTCTTCAAACTTTTTCCCTTTAGGCCATTTCACCTGAAATGTATGTATGTTAAACTTCATGAATCTGATGTAATGTTTTAACATGTGAAGGTTAAAGTTGATGATATAACTCACATGCTGGTTCATCAATATAGGACTTTTAATTTCTGGATATACTCCAACGACCCGTGGTGCATTTATTGCAATTTGAAGGTACTCTTCAAATGTAATGATAGGAAACTTTCCTGTTGATGGTTATAACATAGATTTATATGTTAGATACACACATATATGTGGTCAGGTAAGTTGAAAGTGATTTTGCTATATATATAATCAACTACTCCCTCCGTTCCATTTTAAATGTCCATTTTTGCACTTTTTGTTGTCCAAAATTAAATGTCCATTTCTCTAAGCAATTTCAAGTTCTGCCCGTAAAAGACAAAAGACAATCAAATATTTGAAATAATAAATTGAGGATATTGTTGTCATTTTACCACATACAAACAAAGATTTTCTTAATCTGTGTGTTTGTGGGCCTATTGACATCTAAATTGAGATGAAGGGAGTATAATATAATGACATCTGTCAATAGCATATTGGGCTATTTAGAATTTGAAAGGAAACTAACCATCATATTGCGGATCACGGAATTCTAACCTTCGCTTTGCCCTCAAAGTTTTTAGTTCTTTTAATGTAAAATCAACTGCAAACATTCAAGTAATTAGCAAATCATTTACATGATGACAGTAATCAAATCATATATTATTTCCAAAAAATGAGGAAGTCCAAGAATACATATGAAAAGTCCAGTTTCATTTTTTCCTTCAACTTCATAGGTCTTAACTCGGTCTGCAAATTCCTTGTGTTCTGCGATATTAGTTGTATCATCAAGTTTAAAATCATGATGGCAGATAAGAACGCCATCTTTGCTAGCTAATATATCTGTTTCTATGAAGTCTGTGCCTTCTTCGATTGCTCTCTGCAGGATTAACAAATATCCAAATCTTTAAAAACATGTTACCCTTGTGAAAAAAAAATTAGACATTTAACCAACGTCTTTCGCTTTTACTACAAGTGGCAAGATTTTGGTGGGACTTGGGACTTAGATAATGGGTCAAAACGGGCAATTTTCAGTGCGGTCAATAAAAAAATTGATCCATTTCTATCGAATTTAATAAATAATGAATGTGTTAAAACATGATTTTAAAAACCATATTACTATAAAAATTATCTTACCAACATAGTAATTTAGGAGGTTTTATGTATTTGATTACACTTTAAATAAATTTCAACCTGCTTGACTAATTTAATCTAGTTCCCGTTTAAGTTATATCTTTTAGCTTGACCCAAAAGACTACATAGAGATAAAACACAACCAATATCAAAACGTTATAAATAAATGGGTTGAGATTGACACCTCTTGTTCTACTAGGGGTTATAATAATATAGTTGGGGTATTGTTGTCAACGAAAAATGTTTACTTCAGCTATAATTCAATTAAATATGGCAAGTAGCATATATGAGTATACTGAGTTTTTAGTGTCAAATAAAACTGCTTTAACTTCATAAATTATCTTTACTGTTGACCTTTTTAGTCATGCCGGAAAACTAATGACTAACATTACACCGTAATAAAATTCGTACGATAGAAATAACTAAAGCATCTAGTTCAAGCTTTCATGTTAAACATGCTATGTTTGACTTTGAAAAAAGTCAATTTCTTTCCAGAAATGGTTTAAAAAAATGTACCAGGTAAGCCGGACCAGTTTCCTCCGGGAGTTCTCCATTTGAACCTCGGTGTGCAATATTAAACGGACGAAAAGTCTGCAGAGGCTTTTTCGTACTTTCATTATCACTTGGTAGGGGATAGAGTCTCCTCGCATAACACCCGATAAACAGTAGCAGAAACGTAACAATCGCACAACCTGAAACACAGCTTATCAATCTAACACATTACACAAATTTTCAACACAGAATTAGCCACAAACTCTGATTTGTGGTCAACAGTTATATTCTCTAAGGCTATGTGTAAAGTGTTCAACCGTTTTCACTACCACATCATAAAGTGAGTATCACATTACCACCACGTAGGCATGAGCTCTCTCACTCACTTTTTTTCACCTTTACAGCATAAATTTCACAACTTTTTACTATGCACCACCCATTAAAATAATTTTTAAATCTAATTAAAAAAAGAAAAAAAAAGCATGTCAAATTGACGAATTCCATGGGTCTCACCATTCTTCCCACCCTCACGACGTGGCTAACACCTAACGCTCGTCAAGACGGTGTTTAACGTCTGGGTATCCGCCATTTCAGTGGAACGTTACTGAAGAAACACCAATATAACAATCTGATTATAAGAGCACAGAAAGGAGATATTTGTATTAATGATTGCTTGGATGGTTACAGACACTCGAATACAGATTATTACAGCGTTTCAACTATAATCTATCTTTCTCAACTATCACAGAATTCTCTAGATATTTCTCTATCCAGGAGTGAATGAATCCTTCTCCTTGGGGAGAAGGGGTATTTATAGTCCTTCGAGATGCTTTGTGATTGGTTAGAGTGAGAATGACAACTGGCATGTACGATTGCAGATCGTTGAAATTGTTGGCGTTGTCCTCCTACGATTGGTCCACGTGTCTTGTAGTTGTCCTTTATGTCCTTTTCTGTACCTCGTACATGCAGTTGATCATGGAGCAGGGAATAATAGCCTCTGATGGGCTGCACGTCCCTTTCTTTGTCGGATGACAGTTGTCATGTACAAGGTTACGTGCGCATGCTTCTGGAAGATTTCGTCAGCACTGTGTGCTGACGTGTGTAGAGTTGTGGGGTCGTGCGCACGCGATGGTACATATCTCTTCAAGTACCCCTAGTTTAGTGTTCTCTATGCGCAGTATGCAGGATACTAGACTTAGAAAATAAAATTCAGTAGCGGGGAGGATTAATGCTCTTTGTTTAGTCTTTCTGCGCCTTATGCGGAGTGCAGATGCGGAGGGCATGGAGGCGCACGTCACTAATTAATGCTCACATCAGAGCGGTTAGGGCGTGCTGGTGAAAGGACGGGTTGGTAGCCAAAAACTCTCTGGCGGTTGTGCTGTGTCAGGGCGTGGTGGGGCCCAGCTGTCGTGTCGCTCAGCCCGGTTTTCTCTCTCCCTAACGTGTCACGTCTTGGTTGGTTGGACGTGTAGCACAACTCTACGACTTCCGAGGCCACTCCCACTTGTCTTATAAAACCCTGATCCTCTCTTTTCATTTTATCTTTGTTTTAAAATTTCAAAAATTCTACTCCTTCATTTTCTCCCAAGAAATCTTCTCTTTCCCCCCTCAAATATTTCTCTGTTACGAAAATTTTACGAGTTCTTGAGAACGGAAGGTCCTTCTGACGTACCCAAAGGCAAGAAGAAGAAGGGTAGGAAGAAAGGAGACGACAGTTCAAAGAAAGGGCCGCCGCTCGCCGGAGACATAACGGCGTCTTGGGCAAAGGGCGAGTTTAAAAAGTTTTGCAAAAACTATGGGATTCCCTCTTCTTATGGGGCTGAGGTGCTAGCAGAGGGGAAGACTATCTTGCAGCTGCCCCTAGGGAAAATTGGGGTATATGCTGCATTCTTCAGGGACTGCAACTTTAGGTTACCGATGAGCAGACTTTTGGGTGCCTTTCTTCAGACAGCCGGTATCCACCTGAGCCAGGTGCACCCGGGGCTATTGTCTCGTTTTATGTTTTTTGAATTTTGCTGCCGCGCCCAGAACATAGAGCCGGATGTTGAAATGTTTTATGTGTTTTACACTCTCTGTTCTGTGGAGAGCTGGGTTTCTTGCCACCCGCATCATGGCGTGTCGCCATGCGCGAGGTCCGGTGTGAAAAGTTTCCGTGAGTGGAAACCAAAGTTCATCTGGGTTACGGAGGATGTGGTACCTTTCAAGATGCACCGTAGGGTTGCTGGGGAAGAGTTCGATAAGGTTGACTTCATCCCATATGAGGATAAAGCATGGTTCCAAGCGCTGACCAGTCATCCTGTCAACGTGTGTTCTCTTCCTAAGACTGCTTTGGTGATGGCTGGCTTGAGTATGAACTACAAGGCTGAGGGGTGCAACCCTCATTTGACTGAGGATGGTGAAGGTAAGTGCCACCCCGCGTTGCCAACGTTGTGTGTTAGTAATAAACTATTTTTAGCTTATGCGTTGTGTTGTTTTTGCAGATGTGGAGAGTTTTTACCATGTACTATTGGGTGGTGACAACATGGGTTTTGCATTTAAGGAGTTGGTGGAGCTATACATCTTGGAGAAGGCATGGGACACTCTGTTGCGTCCTAAAATTGGTTCGTCTGTGCAAACCAAGGAGGCGCCTCAACTGTGTTGGAGAAGTTGTCTTCAGCCCACATATAGGCCCAGCTCAGTTTCTTTAACTTGTTGAGCAAGATTAGCAAAAGGTTAAACCCTAATTAGGAGCCTATAAATATATCTCTTGTACTTGTATTTTTTGTATCAGTCAATAATAAGAATACCCCAGTTGCCCCCGTGGACCTAGGTCAGTTTAGACCGAACCACGTAAATCTTCGTGTTCGTGTGTGTGTGTGTGTTCTACGATCCTAACAAAGTGCTCATAAAGGAAGCAGGTGCGTCCTCTCAGCCCTTTATTGCTGTGTCCCACGTAAACATGTTTATGCGTATGAGGCATCCATTTATTACAATATCGAGTGACGAGTCATCTGGCTCGCCCGGTTCCTCATCTCCACATGTTACGTCCGCAGGTGGTAGTGGTGAGGTGTCATCGCCTGTATTTACAGCTGAAGATAGTGAGGTAGAGACTGAGGTGGATGATTTTATTGTGAAGAGGATGCGGAACCCAAGGAAGAATGTGGGAGATGAGACCACTTAAAGTGAAGATTTTGGCTTTGTTTTGAACTGTGATGTGGTGAGTCGCTATCTCCAAAACTATAATCCTACTAAACGTGGCTATATTGAACTTTCAGATGCGTTTGTTGAGAATGAGCCCATTACTATTGACTTAACCAAGTCAGTGGATGACATGGTGGTGATGAAGCCGCTGGTCGTTGAAACAACTGAGCCTGAGCGTATTCCTGATCTGAAAGGGGTGGTACCTGAGGTAACCCCTCAGAAAAAGGCGAGATCAAAGCGCTCGAGGTCTAAGCAAGGCTCGGCGGAGAAGGAAGGTGCTGGGAGTGTCTCATCTCCTGTTCGGAAGAAAAAGAAGTTGGACAAGCTGGTCCATAATGCTGAGGGTAGTTTGCTTGGTAAGCGTCTTTTTTCTCTTTGTTTGTTTTGTGTTTGACGAAGTCATGTTTATGTAAACTTTTGTTTGTGCGCAGCTGAATTGATTGGAGAGGTCGCTGGTGGAAGGAGCAGGGGTCCCATTGTGATTGTGCCGTTTGCTGAGGGGTTTACTGTTAGCCCCTCTGAGAAGTAGAAATCACCGTCCCCGTAGGCTCATCCCCCTACTCCACCAGCTGGGTCACCTCTTCATTTACCTACACCATCGGCATCTCCGCCTTCTCGCCAACCCAAACCTTAGCCATCTCCGCCTGCTACTGATGTGGCTGACATTAAGGAGCCACAAGGTTCGGATATGGGTGTGGAAGGTGGGCGTGTGTCGCCCCCGGTTGTTAGCGAAAGCGTTGAGCGAGGGCTAGATTATGTGGAAGATGATGACGCTGAGAAAAGGCTGTTGTCAGAGTTTGATGCTGGGTATTATGGGGGTGGTGGTGAGATGTCTAAGAGGGTTGAGAATGCGGGGAATATGTTTGCACCGTGATGGACTTTGACGCGCGACATCCGGTTTTCTGATTTAGAAAGTTGCCGAGAATTTCTCGGTAATTATATTCCGCCAGCTGAGCGTGCGTTCCAGGCGTCGCGCTCACGGAATGAACTGTTAGATGACAATATTGGGAGTTTGGCCTACTTTTTGTCAAAATCTGTTGAGATCATGCGCCAATGGGGGGCGTTGTCTCATGAGAGAGAGGATTTCGAGAAGTAGAAGAGTTTGCTCGTGAAAGAGCGTGATGATCTGAGCCTAGCGTTGAAGCGGGTTAAGTGGGATGCTGTGAACTTTAGAGAGGAGCAAGACAAGGTGCAAAAGCATATGTCTGAGCGGGAGAGTCAGTGGGTTGAGTCTTGTGCCAAAACCAATCGTAAGTTGGAGGCAGCGGCGGAGCGCGACCAGGAGGCTCATCAGGCTTATAGTGACATTGCAAAGGAAAACTTGCACCTGACTGACCTCCTCAAGCAGCGCAATGATGCCTTGGTCTCCGCCCACGACATGTTAAGGGGCAAAGATGACGAGTTGGCTAAGTTGAAGGCAAAGGTGTCGGAGTTGGAGAAAAATAATATTAAGCTTGAGCAGTCCAACGCGGATTTAGAGGGTGATTTGTTGGACGTTAAGGATGAGGCACGGCTGCTTGAAGAAGACCGAGAATGGTTGTTTACTGCTTGCATTCCCGAGGTTTGCTCTGCACTTGTCTCTTTGCTTTCTGGCTTTATTCGCCTGTATTTATGTGTAATTGTTTGTTTGTAGGTTGCGCATTATTGTAGGAATTGTGATGAGGTGTGCAACGCCGTGGTTGGGGTGAACGCTGTGGCTAAACTTGTGGGGCGCAAGGCTGGGTTTATTGAGGGTTACCAGCATGCCAATGATGGTAAGGCGCTTGAAGAGTTCGTGCTTTACGACAAAGATCTTGATGCTGTACTTGCCAAGAAGGCTGCTGAGTACGATAACCTTGAGTTAGGGCTGGTTGAGTTTGTTATGAGCATAAACAGTGCCCTACATGCCTCGAGCTAAATGAGTCCTTCGAGAAACAAGGGCTGGTGCACACGAAGCATATGAAGACCGGCGCAAAATCGCAGAAGGAGGCTTAGGCGGAAGGGAGTCAGCCAGAGATGAGTAAGAAGCTTGACCTGTCTGGGTCTGATAATGATGATGATGACTTCAGCGACTCTTCTTCTGGTGACATGGCTGAATAACCGTTTTTTGTTTATGTGTCATGCCCTCGTCGATGTTTGTTTTAAAACAATGTTTGAAATGTTGTGTTTTAAGTATTTTGGGTTTTGTAAAAGAGTTTACGTTTCTGTTATATATATGCCTTTTAAGTTTTGCTATGCATGTGTCTTTGCGATGTTGTTTGTAAAGCAGGTGTGCGCTTGAACGACCATGGGGCTATTGCCATTGCAGTTTGTTGATACGTAGTTTTGTGACAACTGCTTGAACAGGTTGTCATGTGTTGGACAGTAGTTGCGCAGATTGCATTTAACTGTACAAATAGATTTTTTATGGTGTGTTTCCATGCGCTATAGTTTAGTGGTGTGATTTACTTATACAGCTTCATCCGTGGTTGCGCTTTATCGTGCAACGTGGGTTAGGGCTGATGGTATCACACAACTTAGTTTTGAGTCACATTTTCCTATGCGATGTAGTTTAGAGTTGCATTTTACTATGCAACTTAGTTTAGGGATTGCATTTTACTATGCGATTTAGTTTTAAGTTGCATTTTACTATGCAATTTAGTTTAAGGATTGGATTTCACTATGCCGTTTAGTTTAAAGATTGCATTTTACTATGCAATTTAGTTTAAAGATTGCATTTTACTATACAATTCAGTTTAGAGATTGCACTTTACTATGCAATTTGGCGTGATATTGTTTCGCGTTGGGTATTGTTGGCTTGGTTGTTGTAATAGGATGAATGACAATAATACAAATGTTTAAAAACGAAAGGTTGATTGTATTCATTCATCTTGTTGGCTGAATAGCCTTCATTACAATAAGAAAGAGTAAATTACATGTAGCGTTTTCTTACTTGTGCCGCATTCCATGTACGCGGTACAACTTTCTCCTCCAACGTGACCAACTTATACGCTGCCATTCCAAGGACCTCCGCAATGCGGTAAGGCCCTTCCCAAGTAGGTGTGAGCTTTCCTTGTAGGACTGCGCCACTGGCTTCATTGTTTATAAACACAAAATCTCCTTCCTGGAAGGCATTGAGCTTGACTCTGGCGTTGCAGTATTTTTCTAGTTGTTTCTTGTAGTTTGCTTCTTTTACAGCGGCCATGTCTCTGTGCTCTTTTAGTAGGTCCAGGTTCAGGCGCAGTTCTGCTTCGTTGTTTGTGCGGCTTGCGGAGAGGACTCTGGTGGAGGGAAGGCCAATCTCTGCTGGGATCATGGCTTCCGGGCCGTATGTCAGACTGAAAGGAGTTTCATCCGTGCTGGTTTTTGTAAGTGTGCGATTCACCCATAGCACATTGGGCAACTCCTCCGCCCATGCTTTCCCTTTGGTGTTGAGTCTTGATTTAATTCCTTCGACCAAGCTGGGATTGGCCCGTTCCACTTAGCCATTGCCTTGTGGGTGCGCAACAGAAGTAAAGGCTGGTTATATATGCAGATCACTATACCATTTTAGCAACCCTTTGTCCGCAAATTGTGAGCCATTGTCTGTGACGATTGCAATGGGTAGACGAAGCGGCAAATGATGAATTCCCATATGAATTTTTTGACTTGTTTTGCTGTGATTTCTGCAAGCGGCTTGGCTTCTACCCATTTTGTAAAATAGTCGATGGCAACTATCAGGTATTTTCTTTTTTCTTGTTGTCATCGGAAATGGTCCTACGATGTCAATTGCCCACTTTTAAAATGGCCATGCGAAGGTTACTGGTATCAGATCATTTTTTTGGCGCAGGGTGTTGGGTGCGTGACGTTGGCATGAGTCACAATGGCGGATGGCTTTTAAGGTGTCTAGGTGCATGCCTGGCCAATAGTACCGTGCATTCATGATCTTTGCAACGACCATGTGTGGCCCTGTGTGGATCCCACAAATTCCCTCATGGATCTTCCAGATTAGGTAGTCTGCATCGTCTGCATCAACACACCTCAACAGCGGTCCCAGATAAGATTTTCAGTACAACACTCCATCTTGCATTTGGTATTGGAGAGCTTTGTGTTGTATTTTCTTTGCTTCTAGGAGTGCGCCTGTGGTGAGGTATGACACAATCGGTGTCATCCAGCTGTCAACACCTGTTTGGACAATGTGGACTTCTTTGGGTGGAACTGACGACTCATTCATGACTTCTACTCGGACCTCTTTTGCTAAATGGCCAAAGCTTGTTGATGCCATTTTGCTTAGAGCGTCCGCCGGCTTGATTTGACTGCAGCTGATGTGGACGATGGTGCAAGTTGCGAAATTGTTCATTAATTCTTTTGCTCGCTAGAGATACATGATCATTGACGGGTCTTTGGCCTCATATTTGCCTGTGATCTCTCCTGCTACCAACATAGAGTCAACGTGTGCGATGACGTGTTTGGCGCCTAGCTTTTGTGTCATGCGCAGACCTGCCAGAAGGGCTTCATACTCGACTTCGTTATTTGTGGTCTTGAATTCTAGCCGGATTGCATATGTGAATTCTGCACCTTCTGGATTTACGATCCGCAAGCCAGCGCCCGTGCCGTCTTCATTTGATGTTTTGTCTGTGTAGAGGTTCCAAACAGCTTTTCATCACGTTTTACTTGCATTTCTTGCTTAGCTTTACATTCTTTGATCTTTTCTTGTGGTACTTCAGCTATGAAATCTGCTAACACTTGGCCTTTGATGGCTGGGCGGGTTTTATAAAAGATGGTGTGCTCACCCAGCTCAACGGCCCATTTTGCTAGTCTGCCTGATAATTCTGGTTTCGATAGCACATTGTTTAGATTGTAGTCGCTGAGCACATTAATTGGGTGGCCTTCGAAGTACTTGCGCAACCTGCGCGAGGCGTGGACCAATGCCATGACCAGCTTTTCCATTGTTGAGTATCTGGTTTCTGCATCTGTTAGGACTCTGCTGATGTAATAGATTGGGGTTTGTACTAGCTTTCGATCGACCATCAGCACTGCACTTACCACCTTCTCCATTGCGCAGAGATACAGCGTTAGTGGCTCTTTGGGGAGAGGGGCAGTGAGTGTTGGTAAGTCCATCAGGAATGCTTTCATATCTTGGAATGCTTTTTCAGCTTCGGCGATCCATTTAAACTGATTTTTCTTTAAATAGCTTTTCAGAGTCTCGATGAATGGGATTGACTTGCTCGCATGGTGTGACAAAAAGCGGTTGATTGCCACCAAGCGTCCGTTCAGCGTCTGCACCTCTTTCAATGTTGAGGGAGAGGGCATCTGCACAATGGCCTGTATCTTTTCTAGATTCGGGAGGAACCCATCCTTGGTGACAACTACCCCTAGAAATTTGCCCTCTTCCATGCCAAACGCGCACTTGCTTGGGTTGATTTTCATGTGAATCTCTCTCAAGTGTTTGAATGTTTCCTCAATGTCTTTCAACATGTGATCTTCTTCTCTACTTTTTATAACCAGGTCGTCCACATACACTTCCAGATTCTTACCAATCTGTTGCGCCAATGCGCGGTCCATCAACCGTTGGTATGTGATGCCTGCATTCTTTAGACCAAAGGGCATTTTTGTGTAACAGAAACACCTTTGTCTGCTCTAAAAGCTGTTTTGTCTTCGTCCTCTTTTGCCATTAGGATCTGGTGATAGCCTTTATAGGAGTCTAGAAAGCATTTGAATCTGAAGGGCGCAAGGGAGTCTATCTTGAGATCTATCTCGGGGAGTGGGTAACAATCCTTCGGGCAAGCTTTGTTCAGATCTTTGTAGTCCACGCACATCCTCTAACCACTGTTGCTCTTTGTGACCAAGACTGGGTTTGCGACCCAAGTCTGGTATCTTGTTTCCCTTAAGATCCCTGCTTTCAGTAGCTCGTCCACTTGCTTATTCATTGCTTTGGTTTTTTCTGCGCCCATGCCTCTGCGCTTTTGCGCAATAGGCTCCACAGAGCGGTAAGTGTTGAGCTTGTGTTGTGCTAGTTCTCGCGGGACCCCCACCATGTCTGATGGTTGCCAAGAGAAAACGTCCATGTTTTTTCTTAGCAGTTGCTTCAGGTGGTCTCGAATGTTCTCAGAGATAGCTGGTCCCAACGTGATCGTTTGCTCTGGGAACTCCGGGTTAAGAATCCACTTCTTTGGCTCTATGTGTGGGCTTGATTTGATCATCTTGGCTGGATGCGACTCTTCTGTCATGGCGCACTCTCTGTTCGCCCATACGATTGCCACACCTGTTGGGGCGGGGAAGCCGATGGCACTATGGACTGTGGAAGGTATCATGTTATAAGATGCCATGGATTCGCGCCCCAGGATGATATCATACTTTGACCTCGTTGGAATCACAAGGAACGTGATTTATTCTATTCTTAAATGGTTTTTGTCCCCGAGGGTGAGAGGAAAAGAGATCTCGCCCAGTAGAGTTATCACCTTGTTCGAAAAACCCATGATTGGAGAATTGATGGGGTGTATGCGCTTCTTATCTTCATCGTCCAATAAGTTAAAACACTGCTCGTACTTGATGTCGGAATTGCTTCCGGTATCCATGAATACGCATGTAGTTCTGTAGTGATCAAATATTGCTGTGATAATGAGTGCGTGAGTGGAGGAGGGTCCACCCTTGACTGTTGGGAAACGGACTTGTTGCTCCTTCCACTCTGCGATCTGTTCAGTTTTGCGCTTGTTGTGTCTGCGCCTGCTGCTGTGAATCATCATGCTTACATTCTTGATTTTCTTCTGGGGTGGCCCCTCATTTTGTTTGCGCTCGACATTTTTTAAGAGATGTTCGAGCTTTCCTGATTTCAGAGCATTTTCTATGGATGTTTTAAGGTGAAAGCATGCGTCCGTTTCATGCCCAATGTCTTGATGATACGCGCAAAACTTATTGGGGTCCAGACCATCTCTCTTTTTGATGACTCTTGGTTCAGGAAAATCCACCTTCTCTGTCGCCAGGACCTGCGCTGGTATTTTTACTAAAGGTGTCCAGGAATAGTGACTGCGCCTTGCTGGCTTGTGATCAAAAGATGGATTACCCTTGTGATCTGTGACTTCGGAGGGTTTGGTATCCGCTTGGGGGGCTCCTTGGAGCCTGTTCCAAACGGATCCTTTAGCCCTTCTTTCATTTTTTTGTTTCTATTTCGGACAGACTTAGCTTGAGTATCTGTGTATTGCGGGGCATGCACTTGGCTTCAGGCTGACAGCTCTCTTTCAGTGCGTGCGTAGGTTTTTGCGCCTCGCATGATCTCTTCCCAAGTGTTTGGCATTCCGGTGCAACCTGCGAGGGTGCGGATTAGCGGATCACAGCGCACGCCCTATTTGAAAGCTGCTTTCATTAGCTTGAAACCGATAGGTCCTATTTGAAGGGCTTCTCAGTTGAATCTAATGATGTAGTCTTCGATTGATTCGTTATCATGCCTCCGCACCTGTAGGATATCAGTGGAGTCTCGCTCTATTTTTCGGTTTTGGCTTAAGTGGTCAGAGAACTTATCGGTGAGTTATTTGATGCTGTCAATTTTGTCATTTGGTAAGCTGTCGAACCACACTCACGCAATGCCCGTAAGTGTTTGCGCGAACATGTGACACGAGGCTGGCAAGGTCCATCCTACGCATTTTCCTGCCACTTCAGAGCTTCTTAGGTGATCATCAGGGTCACCTGTGCCATCAAACTTTCCCAGGTTACTTGGAATCCTGGTCTTTGGTGGCAAAGGAGTGAGCGCGATGCGCGGGGTGAACTTGGATTTTTCACTGAAAGATGGAGGGTAATATAGCTGGGTAAGGTCATCTTCGCCGGTCATATAGTGTCCTTGCCCAACAGTGTTGGTTAAGGACTGGCTAATGTCGCGGCGAAAGTGACTTTGGGACTCATCAGAGTCTTCCCTCAATGTCGGGTCTGCAGCTTTGGAGGGGCCTTCAGATACGGTGATTGACCTACCTTAGCTATGGGATAGTTGGCGGGTTGTTTCTCTGAGCTGTTTCTATCTGAATTTTTGTGCATAGGCACGTTTCAGGGCTTCCTTTTGCTGGGTGTACCATACCTCCGGACTAACCATCGGTGTGGTATTTCCAACTGGAGAAGTCTGATTGTTGTTGTCGGTAGCAAAAACGAAAGATGGAGTCTGCTGAGTCCCTAAGGACGGCGTAGTGTTGTGACCCATCTCTGTGATGTTTTCTTGTCTTTCACGGGTGTCATCAGACTGGCCGGTGTTTGCCTAAACAGCACCGGTGCTGGAGTTGTTTCACAGGAAAGATGGTGGCAAAGGTAGAGAATTCATAGTTGGTTTTTAGAAAGATAGAAGTTTTTATAGGTTGTTGTTCTAATACGCTCAAAATACGGATGGAGCAAATGAAGAAACACCAATATAACAATCTGCTTATAAGAGCACAGAAAGGAGATATTTGTATTAATGATTGGTTGGATGGTTATAGACACTCGAATACAGATTATTACAACGTTTCAACTATAATCTATCTTTCTCAACTATCACAGAATTCTCTAGAGATTTCTCTGTCCAGGAGTGAATGAATCCGTCTCCTTGGGGAGAAGGGGTATTTATAGGCCTTCGAGATGCTCTGTGATTGGTTAGAGTGAGAATGACAGCTGGCATGTACGATTGCAGACCATTGACATTGTTGGCGTTGTCCTCCTGCGATTGGACCACGTGTCCTGTAGTTGTCATTTTTGTCCTTTTATGTACCTCGTACCTGCAGGAGATCTTAGAGCAGTGAATAATAGCCTCTGATTGGCCACACGTCCCTTTCTTTGTCGGATGACAGCTGTCATGTACGAGATTATGTACGCAGGCTTCTAAAAGATTTCGTCAGCGCTGTGTGCTGACGTGTGTAGAGTTGTGAGGCCGGGGTATCCGCCATGTCACTGGAACGTTACCCCATTACACTTTAGCCTAAGTTTCATATTAATAAGCAATTTATACATTTTTTTTCTTGTTTAAAAAAAATTAATCACTTTTGCAGAACAAAAAAATGCTGATTTTAAAATTTGTAAAAAGATTAAAATAAATATAAATTCCAACACAGTAGAGTTGACTTAAAATGTCAAAACACTAATTTGAACAAATGAAATTTCCTAAAAATCAAATAATAAAATTGAATTCAAATCAGAGTCTAACAAATTAATAATCAAGTGATGATTTAAACAGATTCATACCAACCACCTTATGATGGAGTGGTATGGAGCCTCAATGATAGAAGACCATGGTTGAAAGGTCATGGTTCGATTCTTGAGAGCGTCGGGTTTTACCGATTATTTCATTGTCGTGTTTTCGGGCGGGTGGATAGTCGGGTTTTCCCCGTGAACTTGGTGAAACCAGGAGCTCCTTTACATGTCTGGCTATGCCGAGTGGAAGGGGTCCTAATTTAACTGAGTAGGGACTCCGAAGATTCGTAATTATATATAACTAAGTTTAAAGAGATTCGTAATTATAACTAAGTTTAGCATTTTGAAAGAAATTTAGAAGCTTACTGAATGAATTCATGTTGGGTGTTTTCTTCATGAGGCAGTTGTTGATCCTAATCCCTCAAAGTTCAAATTTAGAAGCTTATGTTGGGTTGTGATTTGTAAAGAGAAGTGCGAGTCAACCAATAAATTTAATTCCATGGTTGTGATGATAAGATTTGAGTGTACACCATCCATCTCATACTTGCGAGATAGTTTAACTATATTATTCTTTGGAATGTAAAATGAATATTTCATTTTTTAGATTTTTTTTAAAGCATAAAAACTCATCTTTGTACAACTACCACTTCCTCAATACACTCTATAGTTGCGATGTGAACCCGAAAAAAAAAACTAAATTGGTATCAAAATAATATATCATGTTTAAAATTATGTAAATCTTTGCTAATTTCTCTTTTAATATTTACATTTTGGCATTAAATGTTCTAACTATTTTATGTTATGACATAAAACATTATGAATTTTTTGAAATAAAAGGGTTAAACAGGTCAACCTGTTAAGCTAGACATATTCACCGGTTCAATTCAAGAATGATCCAAACTCGTTTAGGTTAAATCCAAACCAACAGATTTCGTGTTAGGTTCGTGCCACGTCGTAAATTCACACTAGTCTCAACCAATGTTAACGTCAACTTTGAGGTCAAATGGACTCACACCAAACTCATATCGACACTAATAGAGTACTTTTGTTGCATATCCATATGGCTTACAGAATTTTTTTTAATAAAAAAAAAAAAGATTTTTGCGTACAAAAGGTAGCCACGAGACTAAATTTTGAAAGAATTTTACCTCAATTTGGTAGTACATCTTCCCATCATCTGCAATCCTAGATGAAGTAGAGAGAATACTTGATTCACGTCTCACGCCAAGTCTAGTAGACATGAACTCAGTCAAATACTGCCTAAGAACCGTCTTTTCCTGCTTCTTCTGGCGGACCCAAATCGTCCACGCTTTTGTATTTTGAGGATGAAGGCGACGACACCTCAACGGAGAGGTTCTCATCAAGAATAAAAGGGTCTCTAAAGAATATGTCAGCATTTGCACCTCGAACTTGAATTCAGTTTTTAGGATAATTGAACGAATACCCATCAAAAGTATCTATAAATTCCCTGAACTCTACAAATTGTTGAGCAAATGACATTTCCTTCAAATTGAAATTGTTGAGCAAATGACACTCCTTCTTGGAACTGCAAAAGCTTTAGTCTGATTCTATATTAACAAAATAGATCATTTAGATTCTCAAAACATTTTCATTTTAAACATACCACTTTAAGCATCGCTATCTTATTCATCTTAGCTTTATTTTAAAGACTTCCTACTTCGTTGCAAAGTTCTCAACAAGGAGAACACAAACCCATTATTCAACACTTAAAGATATAATAATTAAATATAGTTATTTGTATCCAAAGTTAGCGAAAAACCATTATTTCACTGTTTTTGTACTTTCCAAGATTCTCGAAACACTTTCAATTTAAACGCACCACTTTGAGCATCAATATCTCATTCCTCTAAGATCCATTTTGGACACTTTTTAGCTCGTTGTGAACCTCTCATCAACGAGATCATAAACACACTACTTAACATTTACATAATAGCTACATATAATTATTCATGTCCAAACTTAGTGAAACAACAATTTTTTTCACTTTTTACCATCATAAATAATACTATGTCCAACTTCTTTAGGTTTATAAAGCCAAATGCAGATGCTTAACATATATACTTAACCAAATCAATCGAGTTCTACGCTCAATTAAACTACAACAATCACTGAACACAATGAATTTCCTTCACATCCTCTAAATTCATCAGAAATCATGAATAAAACCAATTTAACATCATACAGCCAGTGGCGAAGCTTGACCCGAAGGTTCGGGGGGTCGGAAGTCACCGGGGGTTCGGAAATCATTAGTTTCGGGGGGTCGAAAGCCTGTTTCGGGGGGTCGAAACCCTATATTTTCAAAATTTTCTATACGGATACTATATAATCGGAACTTCTGCGCGAAAATCCGGGGGGGTCGGCCGCCCCTCCCCGCCCCAACAAAGCTGCGCCACTGCATACAGCAAAGCACCATTAAGTCATTAAATGTGTGTAATTGTGATTTGTATTGTAATTGAACAAATGAGAAAGTTACTAATAAAACCCAAAGTCACATAATCTATCCTCTTATATTTCTCTAATGAACCTTCACCTAATCTGGGTTTTAAAAACCGCGCCTGAGGCGCACCTAGGCGTGAGTCCGCAAGGAAGCCCCAACGCCTTATGTCGTCCAAGGTGCGCCTTTTTCAACAAAGCACAAAAGGGGTTCAAGTTAGAGACGCGCGCGCCTTGTATACATCGAGTGTTTTTATGCATCAAAATCTTGTACATTAGGTTTTTTGGCTTATACATGTAGGTAACATCACTTTGCTATATTTTGGAAAAACAATGCTAAAAACCTATGGATAAATAAAAAAAACTTATATAACACACTGCGCCTCGGATTGGCGGTTTCGGCTTGTTTTTCCCACCTCCCATAAGGCAATGTGTTGGGACTGTCTCAAGTGATGATTATAGGCGGCTTCGGCTTGTTTCTCGATCCGGCAGGCCTGCCTCGTGGCCCCCTAACCGCATTTTCGCCTGTTTTTGCTGTAGCACTAAGGTCTCCACCACCAGCCATAATTCTTACTTGTGGTTAACCCAAACTAGCTTTAGGTAGGGAGATTCACATGAATATATTTATGTTGAAAAATCAAAAGAATGACATATAATTAGGAACCAACACTTATAAATATTTATTTAAATTGGTGAGAGCTTAGCCACTTTTGCTAGGAGGAAGCAACAAGGGATATGGGTGCTAAGTGCCGCTAGGTACGTGAGCAACGTCATGTTGCGACAACCGTCACCATCACCAGGCGCTCCGAGTTCTGGGCCTATCGTCACCCTTCACGGCCGATTCGATATTTTATCACTGGTGGGCTTGGTATTGCCACCACCAGCTCCGCCAGGTGTCACTGGCTTAGCCATACATCTAGTGGGCCCTCAAGGCCAGGTCGTGGGTGGTGCCATTGCTGGCCCACTCATGGCTTCTGGACCTGTGGTGATCATGGCGGCCACTTTCATGAATGCCACTTTCGATAGGTTGCCCATTGACAAGGATGAAGCGATTGCCGCCACTGCTGCGCATGATCAACCTCACCACCGTGTTATCGGTGTGTCGGATATCTATGGGCCCCCACAAAACATGCTTTCTAACACTACCCTCCCTCCTCCCGAGATTTATACTTGGTCAACTGCTCGGTCATTGTCCAAGACATGAGTAGAACTTTGGCAAGCGAATCTCTAGGCAGCATTGTTGCGGCAAAGACTATATATGTTTAATTTGTATTTTTATAAATTTCTAAACTTAAGCAAGCAGAAACTGTATCACTGTAGAATCAACACGCGATTATGACATTAATTACATGTTTAAACGTTTGATATGTAAACTCTTATTAGTGAAAATGATCAACACAATTGCATAATGAGTCAATGGTGTAAGAGTAATTTCGCAGTCAAGAAAATACACACACATAATTTATGTGTGAAAAAAGCCATCTATTTTCTGATAGAGATTTCGAAGTTTCTAATCATTTTAGCAATATTTTGCAATAATTTGGTTGCATCAACCTTACCGGGAGATGGAGAGGTCCATTCCTGGTAACGGTGGAGGCTACCGGTGAAATCAGTAAAAAGGCCATCAACTCCAATTGTGTTTATCCAGTAATCATATTCCATGTAAGGGTCTTCAGAGAAGTTGAAATGCAAATACTGGTTCTCATTGCGGTAAGTGTACGGGTGCACCTGCAAGTCAAAGCGATGATGTTAGTTTTAACTTTTAAAAGTTGTGAAGAGGTTAATTTTTACGTTTTGCGGTCAAACAGATAAAAAAACCAACTATGTTCTAATACCAAATCTTTATGATAACAATGAAATGTGTAAGATTTGACCTCAAAAGTCAAACTGTGACAAATGTACCTGTAGATTATGAGCGTGTGCTCTGGTCACGAGATCAGTAGGTGTTTGAATGTAGTTATCCTTTACAGGAACAATGGTATCCTTCCATGGACCAATCCCGACAACATATTCTTTAATGTAGTTAAAATAATGATCTGAAGTGATTTCTGCATAAGTCTACAAAAGAAGCGAAATCAGATCTTGAAAGCGATTGACAAGAAACACATGATTATGTTAAACAGGTGTTTTAATGTGCGTTTTAGAATTAGCTTGTAACTTGGAATAATCAGATAAGTGTATGTTTAAATCTTTTATAATTCTAATTACCATATAAATTAATGGATAAAAGTAAAGCTGCTAATTGCTAAACACGTTGTATTTGCGGGTTGGTGGATCAAGTTCGACAGGAACCCGGAAATTTTACCCGACCCGTTCAAGCCGAAACAAAGTTTAGTTTCTTAACTATGCCATTTATTTTTAAACTTCTAAAATTTAACATAAAAAATACTCAAGTATCTTAAAACTCCTTTAAAAAAAATAAATGCATGGGTTATGTGGATCAAGCCACGAACACGACCCGTTTAACTAAAACGTTCACGGGATCAAGGAAACTGACCCGAATTTTGTCATAAATTCACACCCCTAAATAGAAGTACTGAAAACTAAATTTTTATAAATCCAAATGCAAGAAGTATTAATATTTTCCTTTACCTGATTGGTGTCTTGGGTTCTAACATCCACATCATCAATTAGGAATATCTTCGGTAAATCTGTTTGGTTGTGTATACGAACAAGTGATGACGGGGCAAATGACTGAATAAAACACGGTTGTTTTAGCCATTCCTTTGATAAATATGAACCCTTATACCCGTATTTCTTAAGTACTTCCACAAAGACGTCTTCAAACTTTTTCCCTTTAGGCCATTTCACCTGAAATGTAAGTTAGATTTTAGGATCCGATGTAATGTTTCGACATGTGAAGGTTACAGCTGAGGATATAACTCACATGCTGGTTCATCAATATAGGATTCTTAATTTCTGGATATACTCCAACGACCCGTGGTGCATTTATTGCAATTTGAAGGTACTCTTCAAATGTAATGATAGGAAACTTTCCTGTCCATGGGTATAACATAGATTTATATGTTAGATACAAACACATATGTGGTTAGGAAACTAGTTAAAAGTGATTATGTTATAAACAATCAGAATCATAGAATCAACTATAATGAAACAGGCAGCACAAGATAATCTAAAGTCTCACAGGGATAAATAGGTCATTTTATGTTGCCTAGTTCCGCAACTAGCACAAAACTGATTGTTTGAGAACGAAATAATCAGGAAATCAGAAACTATTTATCCAAACATAAAAACAGAAACTAATTACTATTACGTGAAGTCACAATAATCAACTAATCAGTTTACAAAAAAAAAAAAAAAAAAAAAATCATGCACTCCTTAATCATGCACGTGTCGCTGCAAATGGTTTGATTTTCTGTCAACGACATGTTGGGCTATTTAGAACATGAAAGGAAACTAACCGTTATATTGCGGATCACGGAATTCAAACCTCTGCTTTGCCCTCAAAGTCTTTAGTTCTTTTAATGTAAAATCAACTGCAAATGGTCAAGTAATTACCGAATCATTTGCATGATGACAATAATCAATTCATATTTTGGTTAAAAAAACAAGGGAGCCAAAGAATACATATGAAAAGTCCAGTTTTATTTTTTCCTTCAACTTCATAGGTCCTCACTCGGTCTGCAAATTCCTTGTGTTCTGCGATATCAGTTGTATCATCAAGTGTAACATCATGATGGCAGATAAGAACACCATCTTTGCTAACTAATATATCTGTTTCTATGAAGTCTGTGCCTTCTTCGATTGCTCTCTGCAGGATTAACAAAGGCACACCATTTTGAAGAAAATGAGACATTTAAACCAACATCTTTGGCTTTTACTATAGGTGGCAAAAATTTTGTGGGACTTGTGAGTTAGTGGGTCAAAACTGGCAATTTTTTGTACGGTCAAAATAAAAACTTTTGATCCATTTCTATCGAATTTAATAAATAGTGAATGTGTTAAATATGATTTTAAAAACCAAATTACTACAAAAATTATCTTACCAACATAGTAATTTAGGAGGTTTTATGCATTTGAATACACTTTGAACGAATTTCAACATGTTTGACTAATTTGATCCAGTTCCCGCTTAAGTTATACTCCCTCCGTCCCATTTTAAATGTCCATCTTTCTACTTTTTGTTGTCCCAAATTAAATGTCTATTTCTAAGTAATTTCCAGTTTTGCCCATAAAAGACAAAAGACAATCAAAGATTTGAAATAATAACTTGAGGATATTATTGTCATTTTACAACTCAGAGAATATACAATCAAAGATTTTTCTTAATCTGTGTGTTTGTGGGCCCATGACATCTAAAATGGGACGGAGGGAGTATCTTTTAGCTTGACCCAAAAGAGAACATAGAGATAAAACACGAGCAATATCAAAACGTTTATAAAAAAATGGGTTGAGATTGACACCTCGAGTTCTGCTAGGGATTATAATAACAATTATAGTTGGGGTATTATTGGCAACGAAAAAATGTTTACTTCAGCTATAATTCAATTAAATATGACAAGAAGCATATACGAGTATATGACTATGCTGACTTCTCAGTGTCAAATGAGATTGCTTTAACTTTATAAATTATCTTTACTGTTGACCTTTTTTGTCATGCAGTAAAATCAATGACTAACATTACATTGTATAAAAAATATAGGATAAAAACAACTAAAGCAACTAGTGCAACCTTTCAAGTTTAAAATACTATGTTTTACTTTGAAAAGTCAACTTCTTTTCAGAAATGGTTTAAAAATGTACCATGTAAGCAGGACCAGTTTCCTCCGGAAATTCACCATTTGAACCGCGGTGTGCAACATTAAATGGACGAAACGTCTGCAGGGGCTTTTTTGTTGTCTCATTATCACTTGGTAGGGGATAGAGTCTCCTCGCAGAACAACCGATAAAGAGTAGCAGAAACGTAACAATCGCGCAATCTGAAAAACAACTTATCAATCTAATACATTACACAAATTTTGAAAAGTTTTACTCGATGTGCAATGTGTTCACCCGTTTTGACTGCCACATCATAAAGTGACTGCGCATAGCTACCACGTAGGCATCAGCTCTCACTCATTTTTTTTCACATTTAATGCGTAATAGTTTCACAAGTTTTCACTACCCACCACCCATTAAAATAATATTTAAATCTAATAACTAAAAAAACAAAGCATGTCAAATTGACGATTTCCATGGGTCCCACCATTCTTCCAATCCTCACGCCGCGGCTAACACCTAACGCCCGTCAAGACGATGTTTAACGCGGGGGTAACTACTATTACACTTTAGCCTAAACTTCATATTAATAAGAAATTTATAAAGTTTTTTTTTTCTTTAAAAAAAAAGGAAAAAGGTTTAATCACTTCAGATAAGTTAAGAACACTATTGCAGAACCTAAAATGCTGATTCTAAAATTTGTAAACAGATTAAAATAAATATTAATTTCTAACACAGTAGAGTTGACTTAAAATGTCAAAACTGTAATTTGAAGAATCCTTCAAATCAAATAATAAAATTGAATTCAAAATAACAACAATAACATCAATATCAAATCAGAGTCTAATAAATATTAATAATCAACTGATTTAAACAGATTTTTAATTATACTAACTTTAGCATTTTCACAAATCAAAGAAAAAAAAAAAGAAATTTAGAAGCTTACTGAATGAATTCATGTTGGGTCTTTTCTTTATGAGGCTGTTGTTAATCTTAATCCCCCAAAAGTTGTTATCTTGTTGGGGGGAGTTGACTGTAAGCTGTTTTGATTAGCAAGAAAAAGATATTATTATTATGATTATTTATAAAAGTGTTTGAAGGAAGGGTTAAGCTTGAGATCAACCCTTTTTCCACGCAGAGTTTACCGGTAATTTGAAATTTAGATTGGTTTTTTTGTTGGGATGCGGATATTCCCTTCAAACGTAATCCTTTTTATAATTTTATTCAAACGTGAGTTGTAAAGACAAAGGGCGAGTCAACCAATTTTAATTCCATAGCCGCCAATAAGAATGAGGGGCTGTTTGGTAATATGAACTTGGGATGAGCTCGGGACGATATCGGTACCGAACCGATACCGATCCCGACAATACCGATACCGAAAAGTCCAAAAAACCAATACCGATACCGAACACATACGGTACGGTATCGGTTCGGTATCGGTACGGTACCGATGTGGTATCGGTATTTTACCTTAAAATACCGATACCGATAATACCGAAACCGAAAATCCATAAATATGGGTACCAATACTGATCCTGAAACCCCTCGGTTCGGTATCGGGATCGGGATGGGACGGGATCGGTATTCGGCCTTGTATGCTTATCCCAATGAGGGGCTGTTTTTTAATCTGATTTTTAGATTGTTGCGTTTTCAAAACGCAGATAATCAGTTTTTAATGTTTGGATTGTTTTTTGAAAACGCAGATAATCAGTTTTTTAGGCTACCAAAACACAATAATCTATAAGCAGCTCCATCTCTGCTTTTCCAAAACGCATAATCTGTTTTGAATAATCAATCCCAAACACCCCCTAACTTCACTCCATCAAATTACACTAAAAATCATTATTACATCTTAAAATTCTCTCTCCTTTTTAAACTAATATTTTTTCATACCTTGATCATTATATTTTCTCTCTTCTCACTCACAACCACTTACAAAAATATTAAAATATAAATAGGGGTGACCAGTGCTTTCACCAAATATTTTCTCTCTCCTCCACTCACAACCACTCACACCCACCCCATATAATTTGAGGGGAGCACTCAGATAATTTGATTCCCGAGCTATGAATGCTCTTAATAGTCTATAACCTCTGAATAGTTAAGAGGTAACCTTAAGTTTGAATGGTTAAGAGGCAACCATTAAAATGTTACCTTTTAACTTTTTTTCATACTTAAGATAACATATTAACCATTAAGAAACTATGAATCATTCAGATGTATACCAAATAGCCCCTGAGTGTACTCAATCCATCTCATACTTGCAAGATATTTAAAAGTCATCTTTAGGTACTTTGATAAAGACAATGTTTAACTATATTATTAACGGGAATATAAATACGGGTCAGGTTATCCTATACAATGTAAAAAAAATGAGAATTGTGAGAAAGATACAAAAACACACAATAGATCTCGAAATATGACACAATAAGCCACAAAATATAACACAATGCCAAAAATATAACACAAAACTGGAGAAAAAAGACAAAATGAATCGCAAAAATAACACAATGATGAAAGTAAGAAAAAGACACAATGCTATATTAAAGACACAATGGTATAACGTAAATTCTAAAAACTACGAGCTAAAAATTCCAAAAAGCGACAACCAAAAAACAAAGATCGTAAGGTTCGATGAGACAGTTCTAATACCGCTTAAATGAGTTCAATCGGAGTCCGTTTGATACCATTTCTATGACTTTCTATTTTTCTTTCACTATGTATTTGATCCTAACCCTATAAAATACTAGATATACAAATGCCCATTCTGACCGTACAATCTCGGTATCAGTTTCAGTTCTACCGAAATCGTTGTCAATGTAAATACGTGTTGACATTTTTTTTGTCCATCACGACCTTTTTGTTTTCTACTTTATTAACCGTTACCCACCGAGTTCCCGTCGCGTAGCGCGGGTCCGTTTTGCTTGTTATTCTATATATACAACATTTCAAATTGTGAATAGTACTAATTCCTAATTGGTCTATACATGCTTTACATATGATGACACATCCTCCTCATTTAACAACTTATTTTTTAGGATATACAACTCATACAATATTCACTAAATTATAATAGGATTTAATGAGAATAGTTTTTATTGAATGTGATCATATTATGTAAAACATGAGTCGGGATCTTTTGAACATATTATGACTTTATTTGCGTTGTCTATTTCCGTCGCTATAGAGAGCGATATCATAATGAATTGAATTGATACCGACCGAATGCCTGCCGCTTAGCGCGGGAATCCTTCTAGTTATTATAACAATTGTGAAAGTATATAACTTCCGAGTTCCAAGTTCCAACTAGGATTAAATATTATTTCATTATAAATACTATTGAATATTGGACAAAAGTGATGACAATATGATGGGGCATGTTTGGTGACAAATGCTACAAATGGTGAGTAATTAATCATTCAAGATAAAGTTACGCTCCGTGTATTCGCATATTTACATACCCATGTCCTCTGTATACCGTGTATAGAGTCATACGCGACGTATGGGGTTCTGACAATGTAAATGTTGTGGCACCCATATATGTTATTAGGCCTATACGTCACGTATAGTATAGACCTATACGCGGTGTATAGGTCTTGACATGACTCTAACCGATGGGGTATAGGCCCTGACATGACTCTGACCGATGAACATTAATAATGTGTCACAATTTGTACAACCCTGCGGTGTATAAAGCTATACGCGTATAGAAGTGTGCAAACAATTTTGTGGGTATACCATTGCTTCCGCCCAAAAGATATCCAAGGATAGTGAGAAAACCTTGAAGTTTGGTGACAAATGTTACCAATGAATTAATGACACGTGGATAACTCCAATCCAAGAACTCTATAGTTTCTTTCTGTATCACTCAAAAGGGTACCATAAAAAGGAAACATCATCAAAATAAAAAACTCAGAAGTGGAGAAAGATGGCAATTTTGGCTCCATCAATGGCCACTCAGAAGCCTCTTACATTTGCTACAAAGACATCTGGATATACCAAGGTTAGTCTTTGGTTACTTGCACGGTACAAGTTTTCAATGCAGGTTATCAAAAAATTGTAGATTAAGAATTGGATAAGTGGCAAAAGTGTAATTATCCTATATATTAGTTTAGTAACTTCCATGAATAATGAATAGTGTTTTTGCCACGTGTCATTAGGTGTTTGTTAAAGGTAACAAATATGTCAATTGGGTTGAGTTAGCGGATTAAATGTTTGTTTAGTACATGACCCATATGTTTATGCATGTTAATCTTAGCGATATCATTATCTCTTATATTTAGAATGTGTATATTTGAATTGTATAGATAGAGGTTACCATGTTTATCTCTTGTATTCATTTCCTATATAATGGGATGAGATCTGTATCATTATTCATCAAGAATTATAATACCATAAACCACTTTTATGGTATCAGAGCTACGGCTCACAAAACCCTAATCGCCGATCCCTTTTCCTGTTTTTTTTCTTTTTTCCGATCGTAGCTAATGACGAAATCAGGTGAAGCAACATCTGCTCCGGCTTCGGCCGATAAACCCAACCCACTTCACCCCGCGTATTCTGTCACGAACATAAACAGCAAAATTCGCACACTTGATGGCAAAACCATTACGTATACAGCTTGGGTTAAGATGTTCCGGCTTCACGCTATTGCTTACAAAGTGCTGAATCACATCGATGGTACCGACCCACCCGAAGACACATCCGCCGAGTACCCACTCTGGGTTGAACTCGACGCTCTCGTTCTCCAGTGGATACTCAACACTGTGGCTGACAGCCAGCTTCCTCGTCTGCTGGGTCATGTCTCTACGGCTAGGGCTGCATGGCTCAAGCTCGAAAAGACCTTTCTCAGCAACAAGAAAGCGCGCGCGGCTGCCCTGGAGACACAATTTTGTAACCTTACCCTATCCAACTGCTCGTCCATCGATGATTATTGCAAACGGCTCAGCGATCTTGCAAACCAATTAGAAGATGTGGATCAACCCGTTACTGAATCCCGTCTCGTTCTCCAACTTGTCCGTGGGCTTCCTCAGGAGTATGACACCACTGCTTCGCTGATTCACCAAAACAATGCTGACTGGGATACCGCATGTACGATGCTCCAGGATGAGGTTATTCGAATGGATGCTAGGAAATCAACTACTTCTTCTGTTTTGGTTACCCAACACCAGTCGCACCCTCAGTCATCCTCTACGCCGCCACCACCCTCAAATCAACAGCCCAACCCTAAACCGAACCCTTATCCCAACCCTTACTCTACTCGGACCAGGGGACGGGGCAGGGGCAACAACCGACGGGGAGGCAGAGGACGCGGCGCACCTCGGGCTCCATTCGGATGGCCTTCACCGCTGCCAAACTACCCCAACTGGGCCTGGTGGCACACTCCGCCTTGCCCGTACCCAACCCAACCTGCTTGGCAGTCTAACCCAGCCTCTAAACAGCCCTCGGGTCAGAATCAATACTCACCATATGGCTATTCAGCCCAGTCCAGTTCAGCGGCAGCAGCAGACACCCCTTCGGCTCAGTACACAGGGTATTCAGGTCCTCAACCATCGGCTCCTCCTGGCTTCGGCTACAATGCTTTGTGCCCATCGGACCTCAGTGCAGCGTTTTCGGCGATGCAGATGCAGCCTCAAGACCCGACATCTTACATGGATACTAGAGCCGAGGCACATGTAACTCAGGATCAAGGTATGATTAAAATCCCTTCCTCATCTACTGCTTGTAATAAACTTTTGGTAGGCAATGGTGAATGTGTTCCAATTCTTAAATCAGGAACTGGCTTTCACACCCTTCCTAACCGAACCTACATTTTGCCTAATATTTTATACAGTCCCCATATTATTAAAAACCTAATTTCCGTTAGACGTTTTTCACGTGATAATTGGGTTTCTATCGAATTTGATCCGTTTGGTTTTTCTTTGAAGGACCTTCACAATGGAAGAATTCTTTCCCGCCACAATAGCAATGGGGACTTGTATCCGTTCACCGCACCACAACTGCCACCTCAAGCTTGCTACCTCACCACTGCTTCCGTTCTCTGGCATGACCGTCTAGGCCACCCTGGCACTCAAGTTTTAGATATTCTTAGTCGTAATTTCAATTTCCCATGTAATAAAGACCATAAGTCTACTTTTTGCAATTCATGTCAATTATCAAATAGCAAACGTTTACCTTTTCATGCTTCTAATACGTATAATTTTGCACCATTTGACATTATTCACTGTGACTTGTGGACCTCACCGGTTCCTAGTAAATCCGGATACAAATATTACATGGTTTTAATTGATAATTTTTCACATTTTGTTTGGGTTTATCCTTTAAAATATAAATCTGAAACTTTTCCCACATTTGTGAAATTTCATCGACTAATTCACACTCAATTTAATCGCCTTATTAAAACTTTTCAGTGTGACTTGGGAGGCGAATTTGATAACAATGCCTTCAAAACTTTTGCCACTCAAAACGGCCTACTCTTTCGTTTCTCATGCCCCCAAACCTCCTCTCAAAATGGCCGAGCAGAACGTATGATTCGCCGCTTAAACGACATCATACGCGCTCTTCTCATTCACGCCAACCTTCCACCCTCATTTTGGGTCGAAGCCCTCCACACCGCCACCTACCTTCACAACATACTCCCCACTAAACGTCTAAATTTTGTCACCCCCACCTTTGCCCTTTATCTTCGCCACCCTACATACGATCACTTACGAGTGTTCGGGTGTGCGTGTTACCCCAACACCTCGGCCACACAACCCCACAAACTCCATACCCGAGCTATTCGTTGCATCTTCCTTGGGTATCCACCAGACTTTCGGGGATACCGATGCTTCGATCCCACTACGGGAAAGGTTCACATTTCTCGTCACGTCACATTCGACGAGTCCACCTTCCCTTTCACCATCCCATCTTCACCTACATCCTACACGTTCCTAGACGACCCCGTCCCGTTACCTTTTTCCTTTTCTCCACCCGTTCCTATACCACCTACCGCTACCCAGCCCACACAACCCAAACCACCGGCCCAGCCCATCACTTACTCTAGACGGAACCGTCCACTTCCCACGGCCCATCCGTCCAGTGCTGGACCTCCTGGTTTCCCACCACTGCCTCCTACCCCGGCCCAACATACTACTCCTAGCCCACCAACCGGCCCAACACACCCTCCTGCCCACCCGCCACCTGTCCATCCACCGGCCCACTCCACAAACACTCATCCCATGTCGACTCGGTCCAAGACCGGGTCGCTTAAACCTAGTACCCCACTCAACCTTCACACTGCTCCCATTTCCCCCGTACCTTCTACCTATGCCAAAGCCTTTTCTGATCCGAATTGGACACACGCTATGCAGGCCGAGTTTAATGCTTTGCAGGAAAATGATACATGGGATTTGGTTCCCCGTCCGACTGACAGCCCGATTATACGATGCATGTGGCTATTTCGTCACAAATTTAAGTCGGACGGGTCCCTAGAGCGGTATAAAGCTCGTTTGGTGGTTAATGGTAAGTCTCAAACGGTTGGGATCGATTGTGAGGACACGTTCAGTCCTGTGGTTAAACCCGCCACCATACGTACAGTGTTATCTTTGGCGGTTTTTCGTTCTTGGCCTATCCATCAACTGGATGTCAAGAATGCGTTTCTACACGGGCATTTACAGGAGACGGTATTTATGCATCAGCCGCCAGGGTTTGTGGACAAACGGTGTCCGGATTTTGTTTGTCGTTTAAAGAAATCTTTATATGGTCTGAAACAGGCCCCTCGGGCATGGTACAATCGGTTTGCTACTTATCTTCTCTCACAGGGTTTTCGCAGTAGTGTCTGTGACACCTCCCTGTTTATTTTTATTAAGGGCTCGCAGGTCGCATATTTGTTATTATATGTCGACGATATTATTCTCACTGCATCCACGGATGCACTTTTACAGAAGATTATTCGCTCACTCTCACGAGAGTTTGCTATGACTGACTTGGGCCGACTTCATCATTTTTTAGGCATAAAGGTCTCTCATCAGGCTAACGGGTTATTTCTCTCCCAGTCTCAGTATGCAAAGGACATCATTGACAGGGCAAACATGTCCGAATGCAAGCCTTGTGTAACGCCAGTTGATTTATCCTGCAAGCTTAGTGCGACGGATGGGGCTCTTTTCCATGACCCCACTTTATACCGAAGCTTAGCAGGCGCTCTTCAGTATTTAACTTTTACACGGCCAGACATATCATACGCGGTTCAGCAGGTGTTCCTGTTCATGCATGAACCGCGTGATCCGCATTTTAACTTTATGAAGCGTATTATACGTTACTTGCAGGGGACTCTATCCTATGGTATTCGGATTGTTAAATCCGATGTTACGTCTCTTGTAGCCTATTCTGATGCGGATTGGGGCGGGTGTCCTGATTCCCGCCGTTCAACCAGTGGTTATTGTGTATTTTTGGGTGATAATTTACTTTCATGGTCCTCTAAACGCCAGCCTATCGTCTCCCGTTCTAGTGCAGAAGCTGAATACCGCGGAGTGGCTAACGCGGTAGCTGAGGCCACCTGGTTGCGCAACTTACTTCTTGAGCTACTTGTTCCATTACAGCGTGCAACTGTGGTTTACTGTGACAACGTCTCAGCTGTTTACCTGTCGAATAATCCGGTTCAACATCAGCGCACGAAGCATGTTGAAATAGATATTCATTTTGTGCGTGAAAAAGTTCGTGTCGGTCACATTCGGGTTCTACATGTGCCTTCTTCTGCTCAGTACGCCGACATTTTCACCAAGGGATTATCCAGGGAGTTGTTCCAGTCATTCAGGTCCAGTTTAACCGTCTGCTCCGCGCCCGATCAAACTGCGGGAGGATCTTAGCGATAGCATTAGCGATAGCATTATCTCTTATATTTAGAATGTGTATATTTGAATTGTATAGATAGAGGTTACCATGTTTATCTCTTGTATTCATTCCCTATATAATGGGATGAGATCTGTATCATTATTCATCAAGAATTATAATACCATAAACCACTTTTAGTTAAAAGGATCAACCCTAAGATTTATACACTTAAAATTGTGTAACTGAAAAGACCTGTTTCGCCCATTATCTAAACGTGTGTAGTAATCAAGTTGTAAATTTGTTAATAGGTTGCAAATTATGGTTAAAATGAGCCATAAACGGGTTAAGGGGTCGATACTATTAAGCTGATTGGTGGATTGTCTTGTTTAAGTAAATGGGTTAAATAGGTCAACACGGACACGGCCAACTTAACCCGATTATTTAAACGTGTCAAACGGGAAGTTATCAATTTGTAAACATGTTAAATGGGTTTAATAAACAGTTAAACGGATCACAGACGTGTTAGTGGGTCGATCTCTTTGTTAAACAGGTAGACGGGTTGAACTGGTTAATTGGTAAACCCGGACATGGCCCATTCAACTCATTTATCTGAATGTGTAGTAATTAAGTTGTAAACATGTTAATTTACAATATCTCGACCCCTAGAGAGTAGGGTTTTGTTTTCAGTAGGATAGCGTTTGCTATTCAGAAAGGGATTGTGTCGCAGTTTGTTGCCTGTTTACCCGCCATCCCGCTATAAATTTTGCCCTTTTATTGTTAATGTGTTATCATTTAATAAAAAACAAGTTAGCCGGTTACTTTCTTTAATTAAACATATTGATGGGCTGACCTCTTTGATTAAATGGGTTAACATGTCAACCCAAACACGACCCATTTAATAATATACGTCAACTCGAACATAACCTGTGTATTTTTATACACTGGATTATTCAGTCTTTTTACCTATTTAACACCACTAAGTTGCAACAAGCCTTTTTCTTGTCAAGACAACCGGCTAAGCTTTAAACAGCAAAAATGATGAATCTTGGAACGATTCGAAGCTGATTATGCAATCGTTATTTGTACCGAACAATGCATCATAATGTTACTGAGCTGACACGTTCTAACTGCGTCCTTTTCACATATGACATAACTCACAGGCTGCAACAATGAAGGATTCAACCAAGAGAACAACAACCAAATCAAACATCAAACTGCTAACAAATGTTGAGAAACTAAGACTGCTAACAAAAGCCGAAAAGGCCGGTTTACTTTCTGCTGCAGAGAAGGCTGGCTTTTCATTATCTTCAATAGAAAAACTTGGGTTGCTTTCCAAAGCTGAAGAGCTTGGCGTCCTCTCGGCTGCCACTGATCCGTCAACACCATCGGCCTTGTTGACCTTAAGTCTGGCCCTACTCGGGTTGGGCCCACTTTTAGTGTTCTTGGTACCTGAAGAGTATCCTTGGGAGATTGGACTACAAGTAGTGGTTGCTCTTGTTTGTGTTGTTGGTGGTTCTGCTGCTTTTGCAGCTTCAAATTTTGTGTCTAATTTGCAGAAGTCAAGTTGAAGTTGTATTTATTATATATATGTTTGTGTGGTTTTATAGGTAATCTTGTTGTATACTGTTTGGATACTTGAAATTTGTGTAGATTTTATAGAGTCATAACTTGGCATGAACATACTAAAAGGGTGTATGGATATGTGCTGAGAGTGATTTTTCAATATAGTGTTTGATAAATGAAAGCAGAATTCAATTAAATGTGTTCATGCTATTTGACAAGTATGTTATTTTCTTTTATAATATCATCCCTCAAAAATGTTCTTTTGTTAAATTAATCTACTTGCATAAGTTCATTCATATTTAAGCCTTCAAATTTATTTCAAAAAAATATTACTGTTTATCAGTAAAGCTGACACTTTGCTAAACTAATACATATTAGTATATATATTAAAAGCTAACGGTAGGTGCAACAGTGCCATGGCAATCTGGTAATTTTAAATGTGAACTATGGGTAAAACGGAAGTTTTGCCTTCACCTCCTAGTTAAAAAAAAGAAAAAAAAAAAAACCTTTTAGGCTTTTTATCAAAAGGGTGCTATAAAGTTCCAAAATCAAACACCAATGGTCAACAATTAAAAGGTTGAAAATTTCTCCAATATATATAATAATTCACGGAAAATAAACAGAACAATAAATCTAAATTCATGGTCAAAATTTTGATTGTTAGGCCTCATTGCTTGTGATCACTGTGCAGAATTGGTGTCTTTATTTGGTTGACGAGGGTACCCGCCGCCATTGTTCTGGTCAACTCGCTGATAGACCTCTGAGTTTCGTGCAGTTGGACCCTTTGAACGGTTGGGAAACTCGCCTTGGTATTTAAACTCATTTCTGCCAAAGCTTCGGCCTCCAAAGTGACCACCACGACCCCTAAAACCACTACCACCTCTTCCGGAAGAGTACCGCCCTCTTCCACTACCACTGCTGCCAACTGAGAAACCAATGTAGTAGCATGGACTCGTTAGACGGGTGATGAAGAAAATATATTGGAAAAAAGAAACAATGTAAAAAGGACTTGTGGTTACCTCGTGTGGTAGTTCTCTTTTCTTCAACCACCACCTGGCGGTTTCCGATTGTGATAGAAGGTGCCTATAAGCAATGAAATTCCAAAACGTAAGCATAGATAGATCAATAGACTATATATGCATGATGTAACTAGTGGTGGAGATTTCAACCCATTACGCCATTACGGGCAAAATAAATAACAGATAGAAAAAAGACAGGTCAAGTGGCTCAAATGCCACAAAATAAAGCTGAATCCTTTGGTTATATTTTGTTATGGTTTTATGCTTGGTTTTAAAAAGCGCGAAGCGCACAAAAGCGACGAGGTCTAAAACCAAGGCGCAAAGCGCAAAAGCGGTGGGCTTTTCTTACGCGAGACGCAAGACGATTATATAATTTTTTTATGCTATAGTTTTTTAGCATTATTTATTCAAATTATAGATACAAATAAGGTATATATATGATTTATCTTAAATGTACTACCATTTTAGCTACATGTATAACAATTTGAAGTACAAAAACATCATGTGTACGAAAAGTGTGCGCCTCTGGGGCTTTTTTCGTGCGCTTTTTGCGCTTTCCTTGCGCTTTTTGTACACTGCTCGTCTAGTGTTACATAAGGCGCACGGGTTTGCGCCTAGATGTGCTTTGCGCTTAAGCGCGCCTCGAGCGCGCTTTTTAAAACCAAGGTACTTTTATGTCGTGGCACATTTGACTTTTTAAAATATTACTATTTACATGTATACTGTCTAATGGGTTAAAGGTTTAAAATATTTAATAAGTGAATTATTACAAACCAAACTACCAACTCATGACCTAGTTTTACAAACAGGTGCAATTACCAAGTAATAATCGACCTGCTATATGAGTAAAAAGATGGTAGTCAAAAGCACCTAGGCCCTTGAGTGCACCTCTGGCTACACGCAACTCAGGCGCACGCGAGGCGCTTTTTAAATTTTTAACAAAACTAAAAATATGAATTATCTATGCCCATTATATATTTTTAATAGCTTTCCTATCATTGCGCTCTTTTGTCATGGGTATGTGCTTTTTTGGGCGCGACAGGCAAGTTGTTCGTATCTTGTGCTTTTGACCATAGTTGTCAAAAGCGCGCCTAGGCGCAAGGCGCACCAGGTGCGCTGCGCCCTGTGAGGCGCGCACCTAGGCGCTGAGGCGCACTATAGGGGCTGGTTTCCGGCTAAATTCAGTCTAAAAAGTTGCCTAAACCTCTAAAACATCCTAAATGAGTTATGAACAAGGCCTAAACAACCCTAAATCATCCTAATGTAGCCCTAAACAAGCCTAAAACATCTCTAAAATCCCTAAAAAATGTATTTTATACTATGCGCCTAATTATAAAAAGCCCTCGTTTTTTATGCGCTTTGCGCCTAGGCTCCGGGCTCGGCCTATGCGCCTAGGCGCTTTGACAACTATGCTTTTGACTACTATGAAATCAACTATTTATCAACACGCCTTTCATCCTTAACTAGTAAAAGCAGGCCAAGAATAAAGGGTCATACCTTAATTGCACTATGCATGGAATCCAATGACTCGAATTCCACGAATCCAAAACAAAATCCCTGTTGCTGAAAATAAGAAGACGAGTTTTATATATAAACAAACAAAATTTCAACGCGACTAAACACATGACAGTATCAGAAGCAAACCTTGTTACTTCTGACTTGGATACCATTGCTTTTTATGGGCCCAAACTTTTTAAATTCCTCTTCCAGGTGTGCGACGGTTGCATTCATAGGTAAATTCCGTACATATATAGAGTGACCTTCTGCTAAATCCAGCCAATTAACATTAGTACCTTACAATATCACAAGCTATAAAAATAACATTTACCTATATCGCAACGAAATAAGATGGATGTGACCAGTTTATAAGTAGCAAACTGAATTGGTCAAACATCTAAATATGAATGTGACCAAATTTGGTTACCATTTTATGCAATTAGGCCTTTATGAGAGTAAAGTTCATATTTTTACACTTCCAGCTATCACAACCAAACCAAAGGTCCATAATCGGATGATTAAAAAAAAGTAGACGATTAGGATATAAGTTTGTTACCATCATCATTAACGTGGTTGCTATCAGGACCATTCACGACCACAGAAACTAGTGTTTCTGGTTCAGGAGAAGGCTTTGCGGGTCTGGATTTGTGTTGATCGGTTTTAGCAGGGGCCCATCTTAAACTGCCCGTTTGACCATGACCAGATGATCCAGAAATCTTGGTTACCCTCACCTGTCAACTCCGTCAAATCAATAAACGAAAGGAAACAACTTAAAAAAAACGTGAAATTATAATATATAATTAGCATACACCCACAATTGAAGCATATGATTTCTTCTCCTCTGGCGTTGCAGATGAATCGGGTTTCTGAATATGGCCCGTTTCGTTCGGGCTTATCTGAACCGGAGCAGGTTCATCCACAACTTCTTCCTCAAGACCCGACCCCGACCCTTCTTTATCCTCAGGGTCGCAAATTTCTGGCCTGGTATTAAGATCATCAGCTGCCAAGTTATGTGCAGTCTCATTTTTCGGATTGTCATCGGAAACATGAGTCACCTCTGAAAACATAGAAATATATTTAAGTGCTCCTTAGACGTAACTTTTTCTCCAAGGGGTTAGACGGTTGAAACAAAATATATTTTAGCTCAAGAGGAAACGTAGTATTTAGGGGGTGTTTGGGATTGATTATTCAAAACAGATTATGCGTTTTGGAAAAGCAGGGATGGAGCTGCTTATAGATTATTGCGTTTTGATAGCCTAAAAAATTAATTATTTGCGTTTTCAAAACGCAATCCCAAACACTAAAAACTGATTATCTGCGTTTTCAAAACGCAATAATCTAAAAATCAGATTGAAACGCAATCCCAAACACCCTCTTACAATGCATAAAGCTACCTATAATAAGTTACCCCAAACATCAGTTTGTATTGAAATAATATCATTTTTATATTTGACACAATAGCTTAAAGTTTCTTGATCAACAGACGTTAAACCAAAACCGTTTTGACCCCCCATTTAGCCACCTTTAGGTATTATTAGTAATATCACACTGGAACACACCTGAAGTTTGTACGGCTAGATCTCTTGGAGCACTGTCTACAATATCATCAACAGGCGTAGAAGTTTTCTCCGGTGGTGCACTTTCCTCCACAAACCTAAATACATCATTTTGAACAAAGTAGCCCTTTTCTTGTGGAGCAAGAAAGAACGTTTGGGCAAATTTCCTTTTGACGTTGTCTTTCCCAGTTAAGCATCCAGTCACTAGAACAATAACCCCCGACTGATGTGAATCTTGTGCGTCTGCGGTTTTAATCTCTGCCTTACAGTTCTTGTAATCAAGGGACTGGATCTTCTCATCAATTGCCTGGTTTAATCAATTAGAAAGACCAAAGCTTTTAAACTCTGTGTTCTAGTTTTGAATCTTTTTATAACATCGTATTTCCGGGATTTCAATGTAAAAAGTAGAAAGACAAAAGTTGGTCGATTTGTGTGGTGGCACTCAAAGAATTCCATCTTGTCTAATATAGGGTGATATGTGAGAATATTGAAGATTGGTGTGGCTGCAAAAGGCGCTTTCAGTCAAACGGTTGAAGTTAGTTATAACTTACACAAGAATAATATCACATATGTGACTGATTCGTTACAGAAATATTTGAAGTTGTGAACTTGTGATGAAGCAGCGTCCTTATCAGCCCAATGGCACTAAAAAGATTCTGACTGGTCATTTAACGAATGGACAGCAATAAAGCTTGGCGATCCAAGCTGTGGTTCACTAGTTCTCAATCAACTTGTTAAATTTAGTCATGACTCAGAAAAATAAAACCTATTAAACCTCGTGAAGTAGCTCTCCTTTGGGTTGTCTTATGTCGCGGTTGCATACAAAGGCCCATATGACAACTTAGTAGCTAAAGTTTCTAATAAGGTACAATCCTTTTGTCTATGCTTCATAACAACAAGCCTCACATATGGCAAACATATTAGTTTATTCAGTTATTGATATCTATTAGTAATCATGTCATTTCTTAATTAACAAATCTATAAGTTAAAGAGTAAGGGTGGGGAAAGTATCATGTTTAATTTTATCAAGATATTAGGGTCCGCCAATCCCAATGAATATTCAAGTATTGCAAAGAGTTGTAGTTATAACCGGCCAAAAATTCTGAATTAAAAAAAGGCAAAGCTAAAGTGAAGAACTTCAGAAATCAGCCAAACACGATAATAAGGCAGCTTTGAGGCTATTGATAACCGCGAAGGTTAAGAGAAGAGAGTCGCTGACTCGGCGAATCGTCTATGCATTTTTCAGTTATTTTTAACACAAATCGAGCCTCATATCACATAAATACATCATATAACAAGTTGGGATCATGCACGTCACTATATATAACTACAAGTCACTAGCTATAATTAAAGGACACAGCAAAAACAGGAATCCTCTCATCCAAAACTAGTTCAAGTAAAGCAACAAAGATGAAAACACAAAAAAAGAAAAAAAAAGTCGTATTGAAGAATACATATCCTGGCTGATGTCTAAGTGCCAGAGAAGGGTCTTAACTAAAAGAAAAGAAGAAAAAAAGAAATGGCTATAGAAGGCAGACCTAGCATATCAAACAAATCACGATTAACTTCCCTGCCATTAAATTACATAAATTGACAAAGACTAAAACATAACTTGATAGTTGAACATCTCCATAAAATAATGAGTTAAGACCAACAAAAGAATCTCACCTGCATAGTTGTTACGGAACTCATCTGGCCATTTGCATCTGGCCTGCTTAAGATGCTTGAATCCTGATAAAACTTGTGAACTAATTCAGGAGACTGATGAAGAATATGGTAGTACTGCTCCACGAACGCATTGCCGACAACTTGAGCACTCGGAAGAACACCACCAGAATTTTCTGCTTGCATTGCCATCTATAAAACATATTTGGCCTTAAATACAATCATTAGTTTGCAATAATATAAAAAAAAGTAACAGTGGTTACTGGTAACACTTAAAATAAAACTACATACATATATAATAAACAACAACAACAACAACCATACCCAGTAAATCCCATAAATAGCGATACATATATAATAAACAATCAGATTAATGCCACAAACATATTCAATCCTTCAAACTTTCACGGATTAAAAAAAAATAAATTAAAAAAAAAGGTTTTTAGAGCTAGTGGTTCTCGGTAGGTGATCCCTCTCTATTCCCTGGGATAGAGTTAAGGTATGCGCCTATCACAGCCAGAGCCTACCTACAGCTCTGCTATGAGTAAGATTATATTAGGTACATTTGTTTGCTTGTTTAACATCCATGTAAATCCATAGTACTTGAAAAGGCCAAAGGCGCGATTAGGCTCCACGCAAAGCGCAGCAAAAGCGTCTTGCATCCATCAAAAGCCAACAAACGCACATTCTGGCCAAATTCTGCAAAGAACCGGTCTGAACAGGTCTAAAACATCCAAAAATGGCCTGGAACCAGCCTAAGAGCACTTACAATGAAGTCACTCATACATTGGAGTCCCCATCCCCATACCACAAATTATGTGGGAAAATAAACCAAACCCCCATATTTGCGGTTTCACTATTCATCCCCAAAGTTTAAAAGAACGGAATCCCTTCGCCTTACGAAGCGGAATCAAAAAATAAATATAAAATCTACACATCTTATAGAAAATAAAATAATTGACCACGAAAAGTTTAAAACATCAAAAACACACATCAAAAATAAAATTATTGATCCAAAAACTCAAACCAAAAAAAAAACACACCAAGTCCCTTGAGGCGCACATTTTCATAAAGCTTCTGCCCTAAAGAGGCGCACATGTACAAACTGAACCCCATGAGGTGCCTCATACGCCTTTTCTTAGCGCCTCACCTTAAGGTGCGCCTCAACGCGCACATCTAATCGTTTTTTAAACCATGTTCATCCCCTTTCCCATATTCTTTAGTGGAAAAAATTTATTATTTAAGTGATTATGAATATATATGAGGAATCAAATGTGTTTTTTATTTTTAAAGTGAACAAATTTTAGGGCTATATTTGCTTTTTCGTTGCGAATGCACTAAATCATGTCTCAAACTCTAAAAATCCTTTTTTACCGCACGCGCCTAGGCCAAAGGCTCACCCTTCACACCTTTGACTTCCGAGTGTCAAACCCCTCACCAAACGTGTTTTTCCAAATAACTTATAAATTATCAAGCAACAAAACTACAACACCATACCAATAATCATCACACCCTAATCACCAAAACAAAAACCAAAGCTAAACCAAGATACCAAATCAAACAATATCCATCACTCAAAACTCACAATGCTTAATAAGTGAAAAACAAAGAACCCATATAGGAAAAAAAAAAAAAAAAGGCAACAACAAAACAAATAATGATTTAATTTAATTAATAAAAGAACCAACTTTGCAGATCATAAAAGATATTATATTGATACTGAGATGAGAATAAGAGTATTATTACCTGATTTTTTGGGGTATATTGGAGAGAAAGAGATTGATGGGTGTGTTTGTTAATGTACGAGGTTTAAAGGGGAGAGGACAACGTATGAGAAAACGAAAGTACAGAGCAAAGATTCGGGATTTATGAATGTTCTTGAAAACGAGATCAAGTTTGGTTATAGTTAAGTTTATATAACTGAAAAGGAGGCTTTTGTTGTTGGATTGGAACTTGGAGAACAAGTAACTTGCACTTTGGCCCTTATAGTTTGCTTATTTGTTGTCACATTGATAAACTTATCTATCTATCTATTCTATCTATCTATACATATAATAAACCAAAATTGAAAGGTTGTTTAAAGATCATAACAATCAGAAAAAAAAACTCCAGCTAACTCGAAGAAGGACAAAGAAAGTGAAGCTAAAAGAGCTTTAAAATTGAAGAGAATAAGACAAGAGTTAGTTGCGGCAAAATATGGTGAAATGAGATATGTTGCCAGATGGTCTGAGTTAGTTTTGGTTGAAACCTACAAACTACTGGAGATAAACAGACAAAAGAATCCAACTATGCCAAGAAAGCCAATTTATCCTGATGAGCAGCAAGCTCCTGAGCAGAAGACTCAAAAGAAACGTAGTTCCTCAGCAACCAATCTTACCAGACAAACAATCAATCAAATCAAAAAAGTGAAGACTGAAGATTAATTTACAATTGAGATTTGAGAATAAATGTCTGTCTAGGGTTAAAGAACTGATTTCATTAAATCACTGTTTGTTTGTAGTATAATGTTTTTTAAAAGAACAGATGTTATATTTGTGATAATATAACAAAGTTAAAAAGTTTGATTAAAACGTTTTCGTATTAAATGAAACGGCAGACTTTTGAATAACAAATTATTATGATAAAAACATTTACTTTCAACCTTTTGAATAAACACATGATTTGCTAAGACTTGTATCTCGAGAGTACTTTCGGAGTTGGAAACATATGTATGTACTTGATAAAAATATCAATGTTAAAAACATCTCAAAACTAATTAAATGCCCAATATTTACTTCAATTAAGTATTTAAAAACAATACACTAAAGGTATTACCCGAAAACTAATGATAATATTCATAGTAATAAACTTCAAGTACAAAAGTAATGACTTGAAATTAATTGCCATCTTACAAAATATTAATATTTTATGCTAAAACCGTATACAGATGGTTCAAGTTTAAACATTCCCAAAAATTAAACTTTCTACTAAATTTTCATAGAATCTTTACTCCATAATTACATAATTTTCATCCTAGATAATCTGCTCTGGGTTCTTTTGGCAATAAACGATAGGTCATCAACATTTAAAATATCAGCGTCTTCAATACTCCTTTTTCCATTGGGGCTTGTACCAGAATCCTTTAAAGCTTCATCGACGGAAGACTCGGTAGTAATAGAAAAAACATCCTAGAAAAAAATAAAAAAAAAACTACTGAACTATTAAAATGAAGAAATCAAACTCTTTGGATGCTTAAAGAACTTGAAAAAAAATGTTTACTCACTTTTGACAACATTTGGAAAGCATCATCAGAAAATTCATCAAGGTTAGCACACTTGTATTCATCATCTGTGACACCCGGCACTTTCCGGTAACTAACTTTTGAAAACTTAGTAAGTCTACCTTGGCGAGTCGCGCATACGTTACACAAAACAAGGTCGGTCGAGTCGAGTCGCACATCATTAGGGTTTTAACATACGCAAGTCTCGAGTCCCGGGAATTGTTGAACGAGTGTGAACATGTTTACTTTCATGTATTAGGTGTTTATAATCATTATGTGACTTGTCGGTATGTGAAAATGTGTTAACATATGTTAAAACGGAGTTTAACGCGCCAAATACACCACACCAGACCCTGTAGGCGATTAGCATGGCTAATTGCCTTCAAGGTGGCGATTATCCACTCCCTTTAGGCGATTAGCCTTGTCTATAGGCGATTATGGGGGCTAATCGCCTATAGTGAAGGCGATTAGCAGCCCTAATCGCCTGATAAAGCTGCATAATCGCCTATAACGTGCCTGACGACTAGAAACGCCTATAAATACCACCCTTGACCTCCAAAACATCATTTACACAACCCTAGCCGTCCCATAACATATCTCAACCCACAAACACCCTCTGGAACCCATTTTTACATCAAAACAACCATTTCCAAGCTTATTCCATCATCTCCTCTTAAATACAAGGTGTGTTCTTCAAACCCAAACCTTTAAACGATTATGTTTTACTCCCTAAATGTCCAGACCTGACTTATAAATGTTTTTGTCTTTGAAAATCCGTTTAAAACCGTTTCTAAACAAACCCACACCTTTACATGTGTTATATGTGATTAAAGATAGAATTTTTAGGATTGAATCATGGTTGTTTTTGTGTTATTATGATGTTTATGGCTGTTACAAGTTAGTATGATGATGTCCTAGGAGTTTGAATGGTTTTGGTTGTCTATTGTTGATACTTGATGTTTTGACCCATTTGAAGGATTTTGGATGATTAAGGATGATATGAGGTGTGTTGTTGATTGTTTGATGTTAGGGTTTGCTCTAGGATGATGTTAGAACAGTAGGATGCTTTCGGACAACGTGGTTATGTGATTTAATCTGGATATTTGCTATTTTGGGCAAGTTCTTGCATGTTGATGTGATGTTTTCATGTTAAGTTGCTATTTTGGGAAAACGCTCGCATTCGGGACTGTTAGAATGATGAAAACTTAGGGGTTTTGCTTGAAATATGTTTGTTAATGTGTTAGGATGATTATTGGGTGTTTTTACACGTTTCGGATCTGATTTAAAAGGTTAAACGCGCGAAAAACCATATCTGCTGCACTATAGGCGATTAGGAATCCTAATCGCCTATGCTATAGGCGACTAGGGGCCTAATCGCCTGAATTGAAGCCCTACTCGTGTGATACATAGGCGATTATGATCATAATTGCCTTCATTTCATGCAATTGTGATCCTAATTGCCTTCATGACATGCAATTGTGACCCTAGTCACTAGTTAAGCCCTGAATTGCATACTTATGACCATAATCGCCTATAATGCATGTGATTAGCCCTAATCACCAATCATAAGGGGCGATTAGCCCTTGTAATTGCCTGTTGACCATCCCTAATCACGTGTTGACTTTCCTAATTGCATGCTAAGTTCCTAATCGCGTGAAATGCTGTTATAAGTGTATTTTAACATCCCGAAACCCGATTTGACACCTAGGAACATGATAGGAACCCCGTGACATGCCTAGTAACATAGTAACGCGTGTGTGGACTTGTTTGTACGTTATTTGACCTATGTGTTAGAATCGTTGAACTTTAACGCATGTTAAGTACTAAGTTGCATGATTTGTGTATGTTTGTGTATGAGATGAACACGTGGAATGTCGGGTCACCAATGGGATGTCGAGTCTTGTCTTACGTAGTCTGGTTGTCGGTCAAACACGCTTTTCGAACACATCATAGTCATGGACTGGACTTAGGGACTAATGAACCCTGCGGGTTATTAGTCTAACTTAACACATATCTTATGATAGGTCGCCACTAGTTGGGGCTATCATATCTTACAGACGGTTTACTCATATCACACATACGGTTTACTCTTAAACGGAATACGCAACCTAAGGTGAGTTCACGGCCCCACTTTTATATGTTTTGGTTTTCGGGGGAGAAACATGCTACACACTTGTGTTCTTAAAAACTTACTCTCAAACATGCTTTGCTTATACAAATGTGTTCGGCTTATGAAACAACTCTCTTAAGTTTGGATAAAACTGTGAACATTCGGTAACGCTTAATGGGGAAACGGGGATGACGGTGGTTTAGTGTACTCTTGTGAAAGTGTATTCGTGAAATGGTGTAGTCGTGCATTTGTGTATTCGTGAAGTAGTGTAGTCGTGCATTAGTGTATTCGTGAAACTGTGTATCCGTGCATTTGTGTATTCGTGCATCCGTGTAGTCGTGTATCCATGTACTCACACATTGAGAACTCAGGTAATCGTGTATCTTAGCTTCGGCATTGGTAAAGGTTTACCAAAGATCTAACTCGTGAAACGTTTTCCTTAAAAACCTGTTAACTCACCAGTATTTTATACTGACGTTTTTAGCATGTTTTCTCAGGTCGCTAAGGTAGCAGCTGTCATCTAGGCGCACGGAGTCGCACTGGAGTCGTCTCGCGTCTAGGATCATTATGCATGTTTTCTTGGAAATGTTAAACTCTTAAACTTATGTTTTGATTTCGTTTGACTTTTGTAAACTCATACGCTTCCGCGATTTTAAATGTTGGTTTTTAAATCTTTTGTATTGTTTTGTTACGTATGCTTTTACATTTAAACGTCGTTTATTGTGACCGTTGACTTGGATCCTGGTATGTCACACGCCTCGCGGTAGAACTCCGCAGGTGGATAATTGAGGGTGTGACAGATTGGTATCAGAGCCAATGGTTATAGTGAACTAGGACTGCATGTAGAGTCTAGACTATAGCCGAGTCTCACACACTAGACGGTCACATACTTTTGAGTCGTGTCTTTTGGTAAACATACTAACTTTGTCGGGGTGTCAGTATCCTTACCACACAGTGTCGTAATTTTTTCTACCTCGTTCTTGGTTATTCCTAGTTTCATTCGTTGATCGGTGTTGACTGTATCTTCCTAAGGTGAGGGTACCGGTGACTTGAGGTTCGAGCTCGGGGCACGCCTTGAGGACCATGTAGAGCAATTTATCATTTCGGGTGCACACGAAATTATAAGTTGAAATGCATGGAAGACTTGGTGGACCTCGTGTTGGGATTAATGGTCACATTGGGACCCAATCCTGGACTTTTCGTATTCTCTTGGTTTAGCGTTGGTGATGGGTCTGAGTGTTTGTTTCTTACTTTCTCATAAGATGTCAGGACGCACAGGTGGACGTACTGGGGGACGACGTGGAGGCCGCACTGGTGGGGGTAGAGGTGGTGGTAACATCACCCTGACATATGATGAGTTCAATGAGATGATGCAACAACAGTTGGGCGTTGCACTAGCTGCCTTTCAGGCGGCCAAACAGACCTTTATGGGTGCAACCGCTCCTTCGGTCCCGGCGGGAGTTGCCTATAAGCGGTTTAAGGATTGTCAGCCCCTCAACTTCCGTGGTACGGAGGGAGCTGTGGAGTTGCTCAGGTGGTTGGAGAAGACGGAGTCGGTGTTTGCCTTATGTGAGACTCCAGCAGCGGATCGGGTGAAGTTTGCTTCGGGAACCTTTTTAGGACCCGCCCTGACGTGGTGGAACTGCGTCACACAGACTCTTGGTCTTGGGGAGGCCAACGCCATGCCTTGGGCGGACTTTGTGCGTAGGTTGAAGGATGAGTATTGCCCGCGTGAGGAGATTAAGAGGTTGGAACAGGAATATGGGAGTCTTAAGATGGTGGGTTCTGAGATTGAGGAGTACACGATCAGGCACAACGAGTTAGCAGTGATGTGTCCAGGTTTATCAACACCGGAGTACAGGAGGATAGAGCAGTATCTTTCAGGGTTGGTGCCAGAGATCGCTGGGTTGGTGTCTGCAAGGGATCCTACTACCATGGCTGAGGCGGTGCGGTCGGCTACCAAGATGACCAACTTGAAGATTACTGAAGGTGTCTTGCCTCCCAGGGGCTCTTCTGTGAAGGCGCCGGCGGATAACAAAAGAAAATGGGAGAGTGTTGAGAAGAGTTCAACTGCAGCTCAGCGACAGTCGACAGCGAAGAAGGCTGAAGCTTCGGGGTCAGCGTCTGATCAGAAACAGGGAGGGTATGCGGGAAACCTCCCAAGGTGTAATCAGTGTGGGTTTCATCACACGGGTAATTGTGGTAAGTCTCGCTGTTATCGGTGTCATCAGTTTGGCCATCATGTTAAGGACTGTAGAGTCAATCTGCAACCAGGGCAGACTCAGGCGGTTACCCCCACTCCTGTTCCTCGGGGAAATCGAGAGTGTTTTATTTGCGGCGAAGCAGGTCATCTCAAGCGCAACTGTCCGAAATTGAACCAGACTGAAGCAGGGGCCGCAGGTGGCGGTGGGAACAACGGGGGTGGTGGCCCGACTGCTCGTGTCTTCGTGATCGGTGCTAGGGAGAACCAGGGGGACCCGGACACTGTTACTCGTACGTATTCCTTCTTACCTCTTGTTACGCTTTGGTTTTACTTTTATCCGCATCGTGTGCGTTCGTGTCTTCGGGTGGTTTCTTTGTGGTTTGGTCCTTACTTCTCATTCTTTGGGGTCGATGAGGGCCCTTTGGGGATGCTACTTGGACGGTACCAGTGGGTTAGTTATACCGATCACAGTAGTCCCCAGTAGGCCTTCGATCGGGGGTCTCTTGTCTCATATTCACTCGCTGTCTTTTGGGAACGTTACTTGGGCACACACAGAGGTCGACACTCATCACTGTTGAGGCCAAAAGAATCTCGGGGCGAGATTCCTTTCAACAGGGGGATGATGTGACGACCCGGAAAATTTTTCTTCTTATTTGTCTTCTCTTTTCGACTTCGGGAAATTTTCAGGACGAAAATTCTTTCAACAGGGGGAGGATGTGACACCCGGCACTTTCCGGTAACTAACTTTTGAAAACTTAGTAAGTCTACCTTAGCTAGTCGCGCATACGTTACACAAAACAAGGTCGGTCGAGTCGAGTCGCACATCATTAGGGTTTTAACATACGCAAGTCTCGAGTCCCGGGAATTGGTGAACGAGTGTGAACGTGTTTACTTTCATGTATTAGGTGTTTATAATCATTATGTGACTTGTCGGTATGTGAAAATGTGTTAACATATGTTAAAACGGAGTTTAACGCGCCAAATACACCACACCAGACCGTGTAGGCGATTAGCATGGCTAATTGCCTTCAAGGTGGCGATTAGCCACTCCCTTTAGGCGATTAGCCTTGTCTATAGGCGATTATGGGGGCTAATCGCCTATAGTGAAGGCGATTAGCAGCCCTAATCGCCTGATAAAGCTGCATAATCGCCTATAACGTGCCTGACGACTAGAAACGCCTATAAATACCACCCTTGACCTCCAAAACATCATTTACACAACCCTAGCCGTCCCATAACATATCTCAACCCACAAACACCCTCTGGAACCCATTTTTACATCAAAACAACCATTTCCAAGCTTATTCCATCATCTCCTCTTAAATACAAGGTGTGTTCTTCAAACCCAAACCTTTAAATGATTATGTTTTACTCCCTAAATGTCCAGACCTGACTTATAAATGTTTTTGTCTTTGAAAATCCGTTTAAAACCGTTTCTAAACAAACCCACACCTTTACATGTGTTATATGTGATTAAAGATAGAATTTTTAGGATTGAATCATGGTTGTTTTTGTGTTATTATGATGTTTATGGCTGTTACAAGTTAGTATGATGATGTCCTAGGAGTTTGAATGGTTTTAGTTGTGTATTGTTGATACTTGATGTTTTGACCCATTTGAAGGATTTTGGATGATTAAGGATGATATGAGGTGTGTTGTTGATTGTTTGATGTTAGGGTTTGCTCTAGGATGATGTTAGAACAGTAGGATGCTTTCGGACAACGTGGTTATGTGATTTAATCTGGATATTTGCTATTTAGGGCAAGTTCTTGCATGTTGATGTGATGTTTTCATGTTAAGTTGCTATTTTGGGAAAACGCTCGCATTCGGGACTGTTAGAATGATGAAAACTTAGGGGTTTTGCTTGAAATATGTTTGTTAATGTGTTAGGATGATTATTGGGTGTTTTTACACGTTTCGGATCTGATTTGGAAGGTTAAACGCGCGAAAAACCATATCTGCTGCACTATAGGCGATTAGGAATCCTAATCGCCTATGCTATAGGCGATTAGGGGCCTAATCGCCTGAATTGAAGCCCTACTCGTGTGATACATAGGCGATTATGATCATAATTTCCTTCATTTCATGCAATTGTGATCCTAATTGCCTTCATGACATGCAATTGTGACCCTAATCACTAGTTAAGCCCTGAATTGCATACCTTATGACCATAATCGCCTATAATGCATGTGATTAGCCCTAATCACCTATCATAAGGGGCGATTAGCCCTTGTAATTGCCTGTTGACCATCCCTAATCACGTGTTGACTTTCCTAATTGCATGCTAAGTTCCTAATCGCGTGAAATGCTGTTATAAGTGTATTTTAACATCCCGAAACCCGATTTGACACCTAGGAACATGATAGGAACCCCGTGACATGCCTAGTAACATAGTAACGTGTGTGTGGACTTGTTTGTACATTATTTGACCTATGTGTTAGAATCGTTGAACTTTAACGCATGTTAAGTACTAAGTTGCATGATTTGTGTATGTTTGTGTATGAGATGAACACGTGGAATGTCGGGTCACCAATGGGATGTCGAGTCTTGTCTTATGTAGTCTAGTTGTCGGTCAAACAGCTTTTCGAACACATCATGGTCATGGACTGGACTTAGGGACTAATGAACCCTGCGGGTTATTAGTCTAACTTAACACATATCTTATGATAGGTCGCCACTAGTTGGGGCTATCATATCTTACAGACGGTTTACTCATATCACACATACGGTTTACTCTTAAACGGAATACGCAACCTAAGGTGAGTTCACGGCCCCACTTTTATATGTTTTGGTTTTCGGGGGAGAAACATGCTACACACTTGTGTTCTTAAAAACTTACTCTCAAACATGCTTTGCTTATACAAATGTGTTCGGCTTATGAAACAACTCTCTTAAGTTTGGATAAAACTGTGAACATTCGGTAACGCTTAACGGGGAAACGGGGATGACGGTGGTTTAGTGTACTCTTGTGAAAGTGTATTCGTGAAATGGTGTAGTCGTGCATTTGTGTATTCGTGAAGTAGTGTAGTCGTGCATTAGTGTATTCGTGAAACTGTGTATCCGTGCATTTGTGTATTCGTGCATCCGTGTAGTCGTGTATCCATGTACTAACACATTGAGAACTCATGTAATCGTGTATCTTAGCTTCGGCATTGGTAAAGGTTTACCAAAGATCTAACTCGTGAAACGTTTTCCTTAAAAACCTGTGAACTCACCAGTATTTTATACTGGCGTTTTTAGCATGTTTTCTCAGGTCGCTAAGGTAGCAGCTATCATCTAGGCGCACGGAGTCGCACTGGAGTCGTCTCGCGTCTAGGATCATTTTGCATGTTTTCTTGGAAATGTTAAACTCTTAAACTTATGTTTTGATTTCGTTTGACTTTTGTAAACTCATGCGCTTCCGCGATTTTAAATGTTGGTTTTTAAATCTTTTGTATGGTTTTGTTACGTATGCTTTTACATTTAGACGTCGTTTATTGTGACCGTTGACTTGGATCCTGGTATGTCACACGCCTCGCGGTAGAACTCTGCAGGTGGATAATTGAGGGTGTGACATCATCTTCCTGACCAACCTAAGCAGTGATAAAAAAAAAGTAACAGTCAACTTCAAAATCTTTTTTTACCAAATTTAACAAAACAACCCAAAAGTAATTAGATACCTCTCCAGAATTATCATTTTCATAATCACTGCCCATAACCAACTCAGCAATTATTGCAGGATCATCATATATCTTCTGAACAGTGTACACAAGGTAGTCATTTTTAAGATTGTATTCTGAAACTTCAATCTTGAAAGCCAAAACCTTATCTAGCAGCCGAAATAATTCTTGGGGAAAGCCTTCACTATCGCCAAGCTTCATCTGTCTTTCCATTATATCACTTGCAGATGAACTATCAATACTGGACACATCTCTATCACACAACATAAACGACACACTACCACTCTGATCCTGAACCCTGACTTGAACCTTAAACCTGAGATAAATAACTTACAATAAGTTAACTGTAATCTTATAAAACTTGAAAAAATTGTAAATAAACATTTTATCTTACTTTGTTGAGATGGATTTACATTCACACTCACATTTAGGACAAACCAAAGCTGTAACAGACAACTCGAGAATTTTTTTAAAAACTTTTGCAGCAGTTTGTAAGTACTCTGATTTAGTTTGCACCTTTCTAAAACATTTCCTACAAGCAACATAAAACCAACCAGACCCTTGTTACACAAGTTTTATACTTGCAACCACAACACAACACATTGCCTGCAATACAACAATATATTGATCATTATTTTCAATCAGATATAAAAAACAAATTAAATGTAACAAACAAATAAACAAATATGAAATCTATTAAAAAAATATTGAAACCGTTTCTATGTCGCTAAGCTCGTCAATATCTTTCTTTGGAGTTGAAATAATGAATTCTTGATGCAATGAGTAAACAGAGTCAGAGGAACATAGTGTTTGATAAGTAGAACCAGATTCTTGAGCTTGCTTCTTAAGAAGACTGAAAAATGGTAAAAAGAATTAACATAAAAAATGACCTAGGAGACACAAAAGAATGACAAAAAAAAGTTAAAAACATAGTCCTTTTCTGTATACAATTTTTCTAAATATTGTACCTCCTCCTTAATTGGTTAACTTCATCAATTTCTACATTCAGAAACAGTCGAGTTCCATACTTGTCGCTTTGTACGGTAATTTGTTCTATATATAACAATATACATATACTTAGTGACTTTGTTTCACGTTAACAATTATTTAAAAATACGCAAAACTAACACAAAGTTACCTTTCCAGTCCTTAACTTTACCATGTTGTATAACAACCATCACATGCTCATTAGCAGGGTTATTAGAAATAAGCTTCTTAAACAGTACTGCATAATCATTCCACATTGTACATCTTAATATGGTACCTCTACATGCAAACAATAATTTTAAGATTGTAAATACATATAAAAAAAGAGAAACTCAACATTTCATATACAACATTTATTACATCACTAAATAACATACAAGTCCTTTAATTTAAGAGAATATTGTTCATTACATTTACTACACCATTTTATTAATTCTTACCATTTATTACACAAATGATTATATGTATTAAGTTTTGAAAACATTACAACAAACAAAATTTATAAAAATACAAGTCAAAGCTTACTCCAAATCTTGAAGATTAAAGTTCATCCGTTGGGTTAATTTTGGACCTTTTCCAAACACATCCAAATCACCATACCAAATAAGACTGCCAGCAACATCTGCAGCAAAAATACAAAATAAAACTATATCAAAAATCTATACAAATTAAACCATCAAAAACCTCAGTAACATAAAATATCATAATAGACTAACCAATAGTCAATAGTTTATTTACTTCTCCACTCAGAATATCTTTAACCTGAACCCATACTCAACACCTCCCCATCCGACATTATGCTTCACAGTAGTACAACGATAAAAAACAATTTTAAAAACATGCGCAACAACACTGTATGGGTCCTTATTTTCACCAACACCAAATTTGGAGAGAACAACAACATCATCTTCATGAACTTTAGTGTCAAATTGTTGCACCAAATGACCTTTAATAGAAGCCTGAATCTTATCACCCTGGAATAATCATAAACAAAAGATAAACATCAAACACAACAACTTTTTCAAATTATAGATATAAGTATATAACATGAACGTAAGATAACAACATTAACCTAAACAAAATATAAAAAAACATAAACAATCATATCCATGACCATACCTTCTCATCGATCAATATGAGCTCCATCTTAAAATTTTGTTTCCATTTTCGTATAACACGTCCCTTCATACTCCACATCTTTCCTGGGGTTCAGATTACAAATAAAACTGAGACTATTGTTGACAACTTCCATTGATATGGTTTCAATATATTTATTTACTTATACAAAGATGAGACAAGGGTTAGAAGACACTCTGTAGAAATTTAGAATGGTTGTATTGTTATGTGCTTATAGGATATATTTATATAGGAAACTTAATGCTATGTTTACCATTGCAACATAACTAAGTACCACACCCCCTATGTTAATTTAAAAATTCTCTCTTAAAAGTTCAAAACTTAAGGACTTAACACATACTTTTAAATTTCTACTATTATTATTATTTATTTATTTATGTGGACAAAATGACACTACCGATAAATTCTATAGTTATAAATCACAATTTTTTTTCAAAAAAAAAAAAAAAACTATAAACCACAAAATCTGTTTTACAACATCTGTTGGCTTGTGAAACAAATGTTGTGAAACAACTGTAATCCCGTGTGCTAACCTTTCAAACTTGTAATCATTAAATTTGGACTTTTGGGCCTCTATTTTACCAGATATAGTATTTGATGGTACGAACAACTCTGAAGAAATTTAAAAACTGATTTTATAGTGGGTTGTATTATTTATTTATTTATTTATTAATATTAATCGGAAGATCTATTATACAAATTAATCGGAAGATTTATTTAACCAACACAACAAAATTGATCGAACAGACAAACTTTTATATATTTTACAAGTGATTTTATAATTTATTAATCGAAAGGTCTGTTTTAAAAGAACTGTTGATTCTCAACGGATCTTTTCCAAACAACAGTCATCTAATACAACTTCAGATATAATGAAAAAAACTGTCATCCACTACAATTTTCACATAGAATTTACAATGTGACACGTAAAAAAATTAATTAATTAATAATAAAAATTAAAATAATAATAATAATAATAATAATAATAATATTATTTCACCCAAAACTGTTGTATTTGCCACTCAAGCTTGTTAATGTTCAAAATCGTAAGCACGCTTCCCTATGATAATTTAAAACATTCCCTCTTAAAAATTCAAAACTTAGCGCTTATTTATTTAAGATGGTTTTAAAATATTTATTAATTGATCTTTCAATGAAATGATGCTACATAAAAATTCTTTCGAAAATGACAAACTGATTTTGAACACGGTTTATATAACATAGTTTCACAACTTGAATATTATTGATCAATGGAACCAAGTATATAAAATGATACAATGTTATATATTTTATAAAATAAATAAATAATTAATAAAAAAAACAAAAACAATATTTGCTCTAAAACTCTTATTATTTGCAACTCAACCTGGTTAATCTTCAAATTCGTAAACCCGCTTCCCTATGATAATTTAAAACTTTCCCTCTAAAAAATTCAAAACTTAGGGCTTATTTGTATTATTAATCGGAAGATCTGTTTTACAACATCTGATGACATGTCAACAGATGTTCTCAATACAGCTGTCATCCAATACAACTTCAGATGTAATGAAGAAACTGTAATCCAAAAAAGAATTTCACTTAGAATTTGCAATATGTACGTAAATGAATTAACTAAATAACAATAATAACAATAACAATATTTGTTCTCAATACTCTTATTATTTACAACTCAACTCGGTTAATGTTCAAATTGGTAAACACACTTCCCTATTATTTCCAATTCTTATTATTTACAACTCAACCAGCTTATTCATTTATCAAAATGAACCGGGTTTTTATAAGATAGTTTCTCAACTTGAATATTATTGATCAATGGAACCAAGTATATAATGATAAAATGTTAAATCTTATATAAATCAATTAATAATTAATAATAATAATAATAACAATATTTGCTTTCAAAACTCTTATTATTTGCAACTAAAGCTGGTTAATGTTCAAATTCGTAAACACGCTTCACTATGATAATTTAAAATTTTCTCTCTTAAAAATTCAAAACTTAGGGATTATTTATTAAAGATGGTTTTCAAACATTTATTAATATTATTTCTTTATCAAAATGAAATGATGCTACATATAAAATCTTTAAAAATAATAAACTGATTTTGAACACGGTTCTTATAAAATAGGTTCTCATTTTGAATATTATTGATCAATACAACCAACAATATATAATGGTACAATGCTATGTTTTATATAAATGAATTAATTCATAATAACAAGAATAACAATATTTGCTCTCAAAACTCTTATTATTTGCAACTCAACACCGTTAATGTTCAAAATCGTAGACACGCTTCCCTATGATAATTTAAAACTTTCCCTCTAAAAAATTCAAAACTTAGGACTTATTTATTAAAAATGGTTTTAAATAATTATTATTATTATTTATTTATCAACTCAAGCCGGTTAATGTTCAAATTCGTAACACACGCTTCCCTTTGATAATTTAAAACTTTCCCTCTTAAAAATTCAAAACTTAGGTCTTATTTATTAAAGATGGTTTTCAAACATTTATTAATATTATTTCTTTATCAAAATGAAATGATGCTACATACAAAATCTTTAGAAAATAATAAACTGATTTTGAACATGGTTCTTATAAAATTGGTTCACATTTTGAATATTATTGATGAATACAAATTAATAATAATAAGAATAAAACTATATGCTCTCAAAACTCTTATTATTTGCAACTCAACCCGGTTAATCTTCAAATTCGTAAACCCGCTTCCCTATGATAATTTAAAACTTTCCCTCTAAACAATTAAAAACTTAGGACTTATTTGTATTATTAATAGGAAGATCTGTTTTACAACATCTGATGACATGTCAACAGATGTTCTCAATACAGCTATCATCGAATAAAACTTCAGATGTAATGAAAAAACTGTCATCCAAAAAAGAATTTCACATAGAATTTGCAATATGCCACGTAAATGAAGTACTTGATTAACAATAATAACAATAACAATATTTGGTATCAAAACTCTTATTATATGCAACTCAACCCTGTTAATGTTCAAAATCGTAAACACACTTCCCTATGATAATTTAAAACTTTCCCTCTTAAAAATTCAAAACTTATGGCTTATTTATTAAAGATGGTTTTCAAACATTTATTAAAATTATTTCTTTATCAAAATGAAATGATGCTACATATGTGACACCCGACAAACTTCGGTTATTAACTTTTGAAAACTCAGTAAGTCTACCTTAGGGAGTCGTGCATATATTACACATGACAAGGTCAGTCGAGTCGAGTCGTGCATCATTGGGGTTTTAACACACACAAGTCTCGAGTCCCGGGAATTGGTGAACAAGTGTGAACGTGTTTGTTTTCATGAATTATGTGTTTATAATCATTATGTGACTTGTCGGTATGTGAAAACATGTTAACATATGTTAGAATAGGGTTTAACGTGCCAAAAACCCAAACCCAAACCCTGCAGGCGATTAGGAATGCAGGAATAGCCCTAATCGCCTATGAGGGGGCGATTGGGGGACCTTAAGGGGCGATTGGGGGCTAATCACTAGTAGTTACTAGCGATTAGCAGCCCTAATCGCCTATAGACCCTGCATAATCGCCCATACTGCACTTGACGACTAGAAACGCCTATAAATACCACCCATGACCTCTAAAACACCATTTATGCAACCCTAGCCGTCCCATAGCCCATCCCAACTCACAAACACCCTCTGGAACTCGTTTTTACATCAAAACATCCATTTCCAAGCTTTACCCATCATTTCCTCCTAAATCCAATGTGTGTTCTTCATCCCCAAACCTTTATATGATTATGTTTTGTTCCCTAAAAGTCCAGACCTGATTTCTAAATGTTTTTGTCTTTGAAAATCCATTGAAAACCGTTTTTAAACAAACCCAAACCCTTATGCATGTTATATGTGATTAAAGGTAGGATTTTTATGATTGAAACATGATTGTTCTTGTGTTATTAAGGTGTTTATGGCTGTTATGAGTTAGTGTGATGATGTCCTAGGAGTTTGGATGGTTTTGTTTGTGTATTGTTGATGTTTGGTATTTTGACCCATTTGAATGATTTTGAATGATTAAGGATGTTAAGCTTACTATTTTGGGAAACGCTCGCATTCCGGACTGTTAGAATGATGATAACTTAGGGGTTTTGCTTGAAATATGTTTGTTAATGTGTTAGGATTGATATTGGGTGTTTACACATGTTTCGGATCTGATTTGGAGGGTTAAACGCGCGAAAAAGACGGAACAGAACAGCATAGGCGATTAGGAATCCCCAATCGCCTATGCTGTAGGCGATTGGCCCCTAATCACATGCCCTATAGGCGATTAGGGAGCCTAATCGCCTTCCCACCATGCAATTGCAATCCTAATCACTAGTTAACTTTTGATAGCATGTCTTATGACTCTTAATCACTAGTTAACTTCTGATAGCATGTCTTATGACTCCTAATCACTAGTTAACTTCTGATAGCATGTCTTATGACTCCTAATCATTAGTTAACTTCTGAATAACATCTCTTATAGCTCCTAATCACCAGTTGACTTTTCCTAATCACTAGTTTACTTTTCCTAATCACATGTAATGATAATGCAACTGTAATTTAGTATTCCGAGACCCGATTTGACACCTAGGAACGTGCTAGAAACCCCGTAACATAACACGTGTTTGGACTTATTTGTGCGTTATTTGATCTATGTGTTAGATTCATTGAACTTTAACACGTGTTAGGTACTGGTTGCATGATTTGTATATGTTAGTGTATGAGATGAACACATGGAATGTCGAGTCACTAATGGGATGTCGAGTCTTGTCTCATGTATTCTGGTTGTCAGTCAAATGCGTTTCGAACACATAATGGTCATGGACTGGACATTAGGGACTAATGAACCCGACGGGTTATTAGTCTAACTTTACACATATCTTATGATAGGTCGCCACTAGTTGGGGCTATCATATCACATAAACGGTTTACTCATAAACGGAAGACGCAACCTAAGGTGAGTTCACGGCCCCACATTTTACGGTTTATGTTTTCGGGGGAGAAAGATGCTTAAACTCTTTTATGACACATTTTCATGTTATACTATGGCTCTCATCTTATTACCATACGGTTCATCAAAAGTCCCTTAGAAACCACTAACATGGGGATATGGCGGGGAAATGTGGATAGCGCTATTGGGAACTGACAAGCCCCACTCGACGGCTGGAGGCCGGGCGGGTGCATATTGTCTCTAAACACACAAGGCCTACCGGTGATGACGGTAGTCCATAGGAATTAAGGGTCACAGTAATGGCATAGTCAGCAATGGTTTCACCCGTAGTAGTAATACTACCCGACGCCTAGCTAGCGTTCTCATAAGCATAGTAGTAACAGCAACGGTAACGGTTTTCAAGGATTTCTTTAAACGTTTAAATAAAACCTGTGAACTCACCAGCATTATATGTTGACTCTTTTAGCATGTTTTCTCAGGTCGCTAAGGTAGCAGCTGTCAGTTAGGCGCACGGAGTTGCACTGGAGTCGTACTCGCGTCTAGGGTCATTTATGCATGTTTTGGATTGTCAAACTCTTAGACTTATGTTTTTATTTACGCATCACTTTTGTAAACTTTAATGCTTCCGCACTTTCAAACGTTGGTTTTGAATCTTATGCATGTTTTTATTTACGTATGTTTTACATTTAGACGTCGTTTTTTGTGACCGTTGACTTGGATCCTGGTGTGTCACACACTTCGCGGTAGAGCTCCGCAGGTGGAAATTTGAGGGTGTGACAACATACAAAATCTTTAGAAAATAATAAACTGATTTTGAACAGGGTTATTATAAAATTGGTTCACATTTTGAATATTATTGATGAATACAAATTAATAATAATAAGAATAAAAATATTTGCTCTCAAAACTCTTATTATTTGCAACTCAACCTGGTTAATCTTCAAATTCGTAAACCCGCTTCCCTATGATAATTTAAAACTTTCCTTCTAAAAAATTCAAAACTTAGGGCTTATTTGTATTATTAATCGGAAGATCTGTTTTACAACATCTGAAGACATGTCAACAGATGTTCTCAATACAGCTGTCATCGAATAAAATTTCAGATGTAATGAAAAAACTGTCATCCTAAAAAGAATTTCACTTAGAATTTTCAATATGCCACGTAAATGAATTACTTGATTAACAATAATAACAATAACAATATTTGGTCTTAAAACTCTTATTATTTGCAACTCATCCCTATTAATGTTCAAAATCGTAAACACACTTCCCTATGATAATTTAAAACTTTGCCTCTTAAAAATTCAAAACTTAGGGATTATTTATTAAAGCGTGGTTTTAAAATAATAATAATTATTATTTATTTATAAAAATCAAATGATGCTATATAAAAATCTTTAGAAAATAACTAACTGATTTTAAACACGTTTCTTATAAAATAACCTCTCAACTTGAATATTATTGATCAATGCAACCAAATATATATATATATATATATATAATGATACAATGTTATATCTTATATAAATAAATTAATAATTAATAATGACAACAATAACAATATTTACTCTCAAAACACTTATTATTTGCCACTCAACCCTGTTAATATTCAAAATTGTAAACATGCTTCCCTATGATAATTTAAAACTTTCCCTCTTAAAAATTCAAAAATTAAGGCTTATTTGTATTATTAATGGGAAGATCTGTTTTACAACATCTGTTGACATGGTAACATATGCTTCTCAATACACCTGTCATCCAATACAACTTCAGATGTAATGAAAAAACTGTCATTCAAAAAAGAATTTCACTTACAATTTGGAATATGCCACGTAAATGAAATACTTGATTAACAATAACAACAATAACAACAATAACAATATTTGCTCTCAAAACAGCTGTCTTCGAATACAAACTTCAGATGTAATGAAAAACTGTCAATAAATTTGCACAACATGTTTTTTTTACAACACATGTTTACTTCTCAACAGATCTTAAAAAAACTTCTCCCATCCAACACAATTTCATGTTTATACTATAGAATATATCTTCAGAAAGTTGGACAGATCTTCACAAAATAACTGTTATCAAATACAACTTCAAATTATACTACAGAATATTTACAAACATGTTTTGAACGTAGACAGACGTTACAAAAAACTACTAACAGAATGAAAATAATTCTTTTACTAATCTTCAGAAAACTTGAAACTGACGTAGCTAATACATTCAAATCAACTTTGAATATAACATGTCTTTATACACCCATCAGTCTTAAACACATATTTGTTTCTTTGATTGAAAAGAATCTCCAAAAGATTAACCTTGAATATTCAACATACTCAAGGTGCTTCCTCACATACTCTGCTTGCTAACAGAACAAAAAAAAACATTCACCGTTATACGTCAACTACAAGCCTTGAAAAACAAACTAAAGAAATAAGAATTTCAACAAACATACCTGTTGACAAGCACAACAGCGGGAACCACAAAAGCGGAAGTAGACGCAGAAGACTTCCTCAAAAGATAAGCATAGTGGCGTAAAAGCATAATTGCAATCAATGTCTTGCCAAATGCCATCTGGAAAGACACTTGATTGCTTAAGCTAACGCCTCTATCTGTTAACGGTCAAATATTCACAAAAATACTAAATCAAACATCACTCAAATTAATCAAACATACATGTTGAACAGAAAAAAATTTACACGCATTAAACACTCGCATAGATGGCTTTAAAAAAGTAAAGACATACTCATCTTGAGTTTGACGCTGCCAAGCTACAACCGTTGGTAATGGTATAACTAATATTTTCCTTTGATTGTAAGAATCTTCCAAACTAGAAACCTTTTTCAACGCAAATACTCTGGTTGCTGATTAAGAAGACAAAAGATTGAGAGTTACTGAAAATCAAAATGAATAAATTTTATTCTTATTGATATGATCGGTTAGAATTAGGTTACCTGATACTCGAATCCTTCAACATGAACGTGAATGTGAGAGAAGCAGCTGTTACGGTTTCAAAATTATTGGAGAGATTTAAAAATTATTTGAGAGAAAGAGAGGGACATGATGCCTTTATATAGTTATGTAATGGGGTGTCGAATTTGAAATTTGAAATTTGAATTTGAATTTGGAGCTCAAATTTAAAACCAACAGTCCTAGAAAACTCTGTTGAAGCAAGTGACAATATTTAATTAATTTATTAACAACAGCTGTTCAGGCAAGTGGGATTATTACCACTGTTCAGGCAAGTGGCATTATTTAATTATTTAATTTTTGATTTAAAGCTGGTTTGTCACGTCACTTTTTGCACCACGCAGGCATTGGTGGCCTATCTAAGGTGTTGACACATCAGCTTTCTGACGTCACTCACGACTCTCCTATTATAGAAAGTATAGATAAAGTTTGATTTTTAAAAAAATAAAAATAAAAACGGGCCAATCAAACAACTCGGGGGAGAGGGTGGTTTTCCACCGAAGTCACTGAAAGATAGCCGGAGCGGTGTTCCTCTTCAGTGCCCATTGCCACATCGCCTCTCCGAGGTGTTTGCCGAGACCACACCATTTAGTCTAAGGGAGAATGGCTTCAATGAATATCATGTCATCATGGAATTTTCCTTTATATATAGTTATAGGTTATAAATATAGATTATCATCCCTTGTCTTTTTGTAGTGCTTTTCTTAAAAGCATTGTCATCGTTTTGGTTGTAATTGACTTAGGTTATACATTCGTGAAGAAACACCAATATAACAATATGCTATGTGTAAGAGCACGAGTAATAATATGATTCTTATTAATAATTAATGGATATTACAAGACTCTGGCCTAGCAATCGTTACAGCGCTTCGACTACAATCTATCTCTCCTAACTATGTGGAATTCTCTCTTGAATTGTTCATCCTTTTCTTGGTCTGACCTAGGAGGGTATTTATAGGCCCTTGGGGTGGCCTGTGATTGGTTGGAGGAAGAATGACAGCTGGCTGTACGAATTGGGCCGTTGTCATCCGCTGCGCTGTCACTCTGTTATTGGTCCATGTGTCTTGTCGTTGTCCTTTCTCGTACTATTCTGTACCTCGTACCTGCAGGTGATCATGGAGCAGGGAATAATCGCCTTTGATTGGCTGGAAGTCCCTTTCCTTGTCGGGTATTAGCTGTCATGTACGAGGTATCCTGCGCATTCTTCTGGAAGCCCACGTCAGCACCATGTGCTGGCTTGTGTGGAGATGTGGGCCCGTGCGTATGCGCGGGTACATATCTCTTCAAGTCTCCCAGTGTAGTGTTCTGTATGCGGGGCGTGCAGGACGCTACATTTAAAGGGAAAAGAAAATTGGCGGATCAAAGGTCACTTGTTCTGTTTGTTTGGATTTTGGCGCGCACTGCGCAGTGCTTTTGCAAGTGGTCGGGGTGCGCACGTCAGTAATTAATGCACACATCAGTAGTGTCAGGGCGCGTGGACGATGGGACAGGTTGGTAGCCGAAAAGTCTCTGACGGTTGTACAATTGCAGAGGGCTGGTGGGACCAAGCTGTCGTTTCGCATGCGCCACTCCTTCTCTCTCCTGACGTGTACTCTTGTAATTTGTTGGTCGTACCACATGACTGTAACCGTCAGTGGCACGTGACCTTGCCTATATAAAACGCTCTATATCTTTCCCTTTCCCTTCATTTTCATATCAGACTTCAAAGATTTATCCCTCAGTTTTCTTGCAAAAACTCAACTTTTCTCAAAGAAATTTTAATTTTTCCGAGATTGAGAACGTTCTTCAGATTCCCAAAAAGAAACGTAGGGGTTCTAAGAAGTCAGACGATGGTTCAAAGAAGGGTCCGCCCCATGCTAATGAAGTGACAGCGGTGTGGGCGAAAGGAGAATTTAGGAAGTTTCGGAAAGAGTATGCTTTCCCCTCCTCATATGATGTGGAGGCTCCTGCCCCTGATAAGACCATACTGGAGCCATCGTCCGGCAAGGTTGGTTTGTATGCCTCTTACTTTAAGGACTGTAATTTCAGGGTCCCGGTGACTAAATTCCTGCGGACGTTTATTCAGACGGTGGGCGTGCACATCAACCAGTTTCACCCTGGGTTGATGTCTCGTCTAATGTTTTTCGAGTTCTGTTGCCATGCACAGAATATTGAGCCCCTGGGTGGACATGTTTTATGTTTTTTACTCCTTGTGATTTGTGGAAAGTTGGTTGTCTTGCCGTCCGCGCACAGGGGTTCCTCCTTGTGCCAGGGCTGGTATGAAGAGCTTCAGAGAGTGGAAGCCTAAGTTCTTTTGGATCAATGAGGGTGCTATTCCCGTAGAGATGGGTCGGCTGGACCCTGATGAGGGAGTCGCCAAGGTGGTATTGATCGATTATAAGGATCAGGACTGGTTCAAGATGTTGACTGCGCATCCTGTGGACTTATGCGTGATCCCTGAGACTGAGCTGGTAATGGCGGGGATGAGCATTAATTATGACATCCAGGGTCACAATCCCCGTCTTACGGAGGATGGGAAAGGTATGCTCTTTCGCCTGATATGTATGTTTAGATTGCGTCCTTGACTGTGCTGATCACTTGTTTGCTTTCTTGCTTGTTCGCAGATGTTGAATGTTTGTACAGTCTTTTGTTGGGCGGGGATAATATGGACTTCGTGTTTAAGGAACTTGCTGACAACGAGCTGTATGTTTTAGAGAAGGCTTGGGATACCCTTGTCCGCCCTGTGCTGGACCCCGTTGCGCAGGAGAGTGCTACTGCGCAGCTGCTGATTATTGAAGCAGGTGAGTCTTCTCCCATTTTTGATAACCCTTCGCCTGTTAGCATGTTCATGCGGACGGGTTATCCCTTTATTGTTATATCAAGTGATGAGTCCTCTGACTCGGGCGCGTCCTCTTCTCCGCATGTGTCGTCCGCAGACGGGAGCGAGAAGGTGCCTTCGCCTATGTTTATTGTGTACGATAGCGATGAAGAGACAGAGGTGGATGATTTTATCCTCCAGAGAGTGCGCCAACAACGGTCAGGGGGAGGCGGAGGGGTCTCTGGAGGTGAAGATTATGTTTTTATTTTAAACCACGAGGTGGTTAGTAGATACCTTCGAAATTACAACCCCATTGAACGCAGCTACGTTGAACTTTTAGATACTTTCACAGAAGGGGATGCTATTCCTTTGAAGGAAATGGCAGAGGGCGCGGTTTTGCGGGCGCCGTTGGTTGTGCAAACAGTGGTGACTGAGCCTGCCCCTGAGTCGGCTCCTCAAAAGAAGAAGCGTTCTAGGCGCATCAAGTCTTAGAAATCTTCTGTAGAGGGAGCTGGCGTTAGTAGCTCATTGTCCCCTGTTGGGAAGAAGTTGAAGTTGGGTGAGTTGGTCCACAATGCTGAGGACAGTTTACTTGGTATGTATTCCCTGTTATCGCATTTCCTGTTTTGTTTAGGCCGCTTTTTCTGCGTGCTTATTTTGTTGACTTTGCATTGTGCAGCTGATTTAATGGGAGACGGGGCGCAGGGTAATGTGACTGAAGCGCCGATTAATGAGGGGTTTTTAGTGAACCCTACTGAAGTGGAGAAGACTCCTACTCCAGATAGGCGTCCTGTTACTCCACTTACGCAGTCCCCCTTTCCCAAAACTACGTTGCCACCGTCGCCGCCGCGTGACACTGCGCAGGTAACTCCGCCGCGCCAGGCGACGCCGACTCGTGAGCTGACGCCTTCTCGCTTAGTTACACCAGTGCAACAACAGGGACCTCCCGTCTCTTCTGTCCAAGCACGGTCAGTTGACCCTAATGTGCCAAGTGCCGCCTGTGTTTGAAGCGGGCTTTTCTGGGTCCACCCTTCAGGGTGGGGGGTTCAGTGGTGAAGACATTTTTGTCCTTGCATGGGCATTGACTACGGGCGTTCGCTTCGTGGATGTCAACAGTTGCAGGCAGTTGTTAGGAAATGTTATCCCTCCTGCAGAGCGTGAGCATCAAGCTACGCGTCCCCGCCAAGAGCTTTTGGAGGATAACATGATGAGTTTGGCTAATCTTTTGTCTACCTCGGCTGAGATAGCCCGCCAATGGGTTTTTTGGCCCATGAGCGCGAGGAATTTGACCAGAAGTTTAATGAGGTTTGCGCGGAGCGTGATAGGCTTGACCGTGAGCTTAAGCGCTCGAAGTGGGATGCTGTCACTTTCCGTGAGGAGCGTGATAAGTTGGAAAAGCATATCTCCGAGCGGGAGCAACAATGGGCTGCTTCGTGCGTGAAAACCAACAAAACTTTGGAGATTGCGGAACAGAAACAGCAGGAGGTTGAGCGCTTGAATGACGACTATTGGCGGCAGATTGTTAGTTTGAATGAGAAGTTGGATCAGCGTAACAACGCCTTGATCAGTGCCCGGGAGTTACTTAGGGAGAAAGATGCGAAGATAGAGGAGTTGGAGGGCAAGTTGGGGGAGTTAGAAGAGTCCAACTTGAAGCTGCAACAGCAGAATGCTGACCTTGAAGGTGAGGCCTTGGACGTCCGTGAAGAAGCGCGTTTGGCGCATGAGGACCGTGAATGGCTTATGACGTGTTGTGTCCCCGAGGTTTGTTTTGTGTTTATGTCTTACGGCCTCTCCTGCTCCCCCTTGTGACGAAGTGCGCCAGGCTGTGGCTGCAGTCAACGCTGCTGCGAAGCTGGTGGGGCGCAAGGCTGGTTTTTTGGAGGGCTATCAGCATGCAAGGGATGGGAAAGCGTTGGAACAGTTCCCGCTTTATGACAAAGACTAGGATGCGTTGTTCGAGAAGAAGACTTCTGAGTATGATCACTTGAATGTTGAGTTGGTTGATTTTGTTGTGAGTCATCGGGATCAACCAACATGTTACACGCTGCGGTCATCCTTTGAGAAGCAAGGCTTGACGCACACCAGGCGTAAGTATGCCATGAAAAAGAGAACTGAAGAGCCCAGAGATGGCGGTGACCATCCTGAGCCTAGTGAAAAGTTGGACCTGTCCAACTCCGAGGGTGAATACAGTGACGCGTCTGCTGAGGGCGCGGCGTCGTAGATTAGCTGTCTTTCTATTTTCCTTGGGGTCTGTAATAGTTTTAAAGATAACACTTTGTAATGTTAGTTATCAATGAATATTTGACCTTTTGTTTTTGTTATGAGGTTTGTGGTTGTTTAACTTTGCGTGTTCTATTGGTTTAGGTATTGTATGCTGACTACACCATGTTTGTGGTGCGCGCTGTGATGTAGCCATACGGCGCGTTTCATAGCAATCTGCAAATGAACAATGTAGTTTTTGGTGTTTAAGGCATTGTATCTTATCCATACAATGCTTAGGATGCGCGCTGTATCTTACCCATACAGCGCGCTTTTTAGTTAATTGCCAATGATCAGTGCAATTTTTAGTTTTTAAGACATTGTATCTTAACCATACAATGTTTAGGGTGCGCGCTGTATCTTAGCCATACAGCGCGCTTTTTAACAATTTGTGCAAATTATCAGTGCAATTTTTAGTTTTTAAGACATTGTATCTTAACCATACAATGTTTTGGGTGCGCGCTGTATCTTAGCCATACAACTTGCTTTTTAACAAATTGCAAATTATCAGTGCAATTTTTAGTTTTTAAGACATTGTATCTTAACCATACATTGTTTAGGGTGCGCGCTGTATCTTAACCATACAGCGCGCTGTTTATGAAATTGCAAATTATCAGTGCAATTTTTAGTTTTTAAGACATTTGGGCCTTTGTGTGCCACTGCTGCCTTGTGTTTGGTGAATAAATAATTAGTGGAATAGATGTTTTGATGGAAGAAGGTGGTTCTGTCATTAAATGGCTGAATAGCCTTCATTACAGATACATATTGTAACTACATGTAGCATTTTCTAAGTTGCGCGACATTCCATGTGCGCGGGATAGGCTTGTCTTCGAGGGTTGACAGTTTGTATGCTCCTTTTCCGAGGGCTTCTATGACACGATATGGTCCCTCCCAGGTGGGTGCGAGTTTCCCTTGTGGTAGCGCGCCACTGGCCTCATTGTTCCTGAAGACGAAATCTCCTGCCTTCAAGATGTTGAGTTTGACCTTGGTGTTGTAATACTTTTCTAGTTGCTTTTTGTAGTTTGCCTCTTTTATTGCGGCCAAGGTACGACGCTCTTCAAGGAGGTCTAGGTTAATGCGCAGCTCTTTGTTATTATCTGTGTGGTTCGCGGAGAGAACTCTTGCTGATGGGCACCCAATTTCTGCTGGTATCACTGCCTCGGAGCCATATGTTAGGCTGAATGGGGTTTCACCAGTGCTCGTTTTTGTTAGAGTCCTGTTGGCCCACAGCACGCTCGGCAATTCTTCCGCCCAAGCCTTTCCTTTCGTTCCCAACCTTGCTTTGATACCTTCGACCAAACATCTGTTTGCGCGCTCTACCTGGCCATTGCCTTGTGGATGTGCGACTGACGTGAAGATGGGTTTTATATGTAAATCCGCGTACCACTTTAGGAGTCCTTTGTTTGCGAATTGGGTCCCATTATCTGTGACAATCTCCATGGGTAGTCCAAAACGACAAATGAGGAACTCCCATATGAACTTTTTCACTTGGCTTGCTATGATTTCTGCTAACGGCTTGGCTTCTATCCACTTTGTGAAGTAGTCGATTGCGACTATCAGGTACCTTCTTTTGCCAGTGGTCATTGGGAATGGACCCACGATATCTATGGCCCATTTCTGGAACGGCCATGCAGACGTTACTCGTATGAGGTCATTCTTTGGGCGCATGGTGTTTGGGGCATGGCGCTGGCAAGAGTCCCAGCGCCGTATGATTTTAAGTGCGTTAAGGTGCATGCCAAGCCAGTAGTAGCCTGCATTCATGATCTTTCCCACTACCATGCGCGGCCCTGCATGTATCCCGCATATCCCTTCGTGTATTTCTCTGACTAGGTAGTTTGTGTCTATCCCGTCGACACATCTCAATAATGGCCCCAGATATGATTTTCGGTACAACACTTCGTCTTGCATTTGGTAGTGGAGTGCTTTGTGCTATATTTTCTTGGCTTCAGCGCATTGATCTGGGAGTGCGCCTGTGGTGAGATAGGATATGATTGGGGTCATCCAGCTGTCAATACCCGTTTGGATGACATGAACTTCTTTGGGTGGAACAGACGGTTCGCTTTGGACTTCGACACGGACCTCTTTTGCTAAATGGCCGAAGTTTGTGGATGCCATTTTTCTTAGAGCGTCCGCCGGCTTGTTTTGACTGCGGCTGATGTGGTCGATGGTGCAGCTTGAGAATTTGCTCATTAGCTCTTTTGCGTGCTAGAGGTACGTTATCATGGATGGGTCTTTGGCCTCATACTTCGCAGTAATTTGCCTTGCCACTAGCATGGAATCTACATGCGCAAAGACGTGTCTAGCGCCTAGCTTTTGCGCGATGCGTAGCCCTGCAAAGAAAGCTTCATATTCTGCCTCATTGTTTATCGTTTTGAATTCTGCCCCGTCGGGGTGGATGAGCCGGATTCCTGCGCCCGCACCATCATCGTTGGAAGCTCCGTCTGTATAGAGGTTCCAAATTGCTTTGTCATCGCATGTTGGTTGTGGGCCTTGCTCTGCTCTGCACTGCACTCTTCCACCTTTTCTTGGGGTACTTCCGCTATGAAGTCTGCCAAGATCTGCCCTTTGATTGCTGGCCGTGTTTTATAGAAAATGGTATGCTCGTCCAGCTCTATGGCCCATTTGGCTAGCCTTCATGACAGCTCTGGTTTGGACAAGACATTGTTCAGCTTGTAGTCGCTCAGCACGTTTATCGGGTGACCTTGAAAATATCTGCGGAGTCTGCACGAAGCGTATACCAATGCTAACACCAATTTTTCCATAGTGGTGTATCTTGTCTCCACGTCGGTTAGGACTCTGCTGATATAGTAGATTGGGGTCTGAACCAGCTTGCGGTCTACCATTAGTACTGCGCTTACTGCCCTCTCTGTGACGCAGAGGTACATTGTGAGAGGTACCCTCGGTAGTGGTGCAGTGAGTGTTGGTAGATCCATTAACCAGGCTTTCATGTCTTGGAATGCCTTTTCTGCCTCGCTGGTCCACTTGAACTGGTTCTTTTTTAGGCAACTTTTCAATGTTTCGATGAATGGGATTGACTTGGTTGCGTGGTTCGAAAAGAATCTGTTGATGGCTACCAAGCGTCCGTTCAGAGTTTGGACTTCTTTCAGCGTTGACGGGGATGGCATTTGCGCTATGGCCTGAATTTTTTCTGGGTTTGGTCGGAAGCCATCTTTGGTAACAATCACTCCTAAAAATTTTCCTTCCTCCATCCCAAATACGCATTTGCTTGGGTTGAGCTTCATGTGTATTAGTTTCAAGTGCTTGAAGGTCTCTTCAATGTCTTTCAGCATTTGATCCTCTTCTTTGCTTTTGATGACTAGGTCATCCACATAAACTTCGAGGTTCTTCCCAATTTGTTGTGCAAATGCGCGGTCCATCAACCGCTCATAGGTGGCACCTGTATTTTTGAGTCCGAATGGCATTTTAGTGTAACAAAAAACGCCTTTGTCCGTCCTGAACGCTGTTTTGTCTTCATCCTCTGGCGCCATTTGGATCTGATGGTAGCCTTTGTAGGCGTCCAGGAAACATTTGAATCTGAATGGCGCGAGGGAGTCGATTTTTAGGTCGATCTCTGGTAGGGGGTAACAGTCCTTTGGACAGGCCTTGTTGAGATCTGTGTAGTCCACACACATTCTCCAGCTTCCGTTGCTCTTTTTGACCATCACTGGGTTTGCGACCCATGTTTGGTACCTTGTTTCTCTTAAGATGCCAGCTTTCAACAGCTCGTTGACTTGCTCATTCATTGCTTTGGCCTTTTCTGCGCCCATACTCCTACGCTTTTGCGCGATTGGTTCGACCGAACGATAAGTGTTGAGCTTGTGTTGGGCGAGTTCGCGCGGGACCCCTACCATGTCCGATGGTTGCCACGCGAAGACATCTATGTTTTTTCTCAGGAGTTGCTTTAGGTGATCCCGGACGTTTTCAGAGACAGCTGCCCCTAGTGTTATGGTTTGCTCTGGGAACTTAGGGTTGAGGACCCATTTCTCTGGCTCTGTGCGCGGGCTGGCCTTCAACATTTTAGCTGGGTGTGGTTCCTCTGTCATGGCACATTCCCTGTTAGCCCATATGATTGCCACACCCGTTGGAGTGGGAAAACCTATGGCTCCATGTACTGTTGAGGGGACCATGTTGTAGGCGGCCATGGCCTCGCGCCCCAAAATGATGTCGTACTTGGATTTCGCTGGGATGACAAGGAAAGTGACGTCCTCCATTCTTGAATGGGTCTTGTCCCCCATAGTTAGGCGAAAAGAGATTTCCCCTAGTGGGGTTATGACCTCATTCGAGAAACCCATGATTGGTGAGTTAATTGGGCGTAGGCGTTGCTTGTCTTCCTCATCTAGGAGGTTGAAGCGTTGCTCGTACATGATATCGGAATTGCTTCCAGTATCGATGAATGCGCGGGTGGTTCTGTAATGGTCAAAAATGGCAGTGATGACTAATGCGCGAGTGGATGAGGGTCCACCTTTGACTGCTGGGAACTGCACTTTCTGTTCCCGCCACTCTGCCAATTGTTCTGGTTTCCGCTTTGTTTGTTTGCGCTTGTCAGAGTGTATCATCATGCTGACATTCTTTATTTTCTTCTGAGGTGGCCCTTCCTGCTGTTTGCGCTCGTCATTTTTCAGTAGGTGCCCAAGTTTCCCTGATTTTAGGGCTTCCTCAATTGCTTGCCGCAACTGGTATCATTTGTCTGTATCGTGGCCTATATCTTGGTGATACGCGCAGAACTTCCCTGGATCAACGTTGTCCCTTCTTTTGAATACCTTGGGTTCTGGGAACGTGACGTTTTCTGTCGCTAATACTTGCGCTGGCGTTTTGGTTAGTGGAGTCCAATTGTTTTAGCTCCTTCTTCCCGACATGTGCTCGTGTGGGGTACTGTTTCTATGCTCGTGGACTTTGGTGGGCTTGGTTTCTGTCTAGACGCCTCCTTGGAGCCTGTTCCAGACAGATCCTCTTCCCCTTCTGTCCAGACGGATAGTTCTCTTTCAGTTTTGGCATAATTTTTAGCACCTCTCATGATCTCGTCCCATGTGTTGGGCATTCCTGTACAGCCAGCCAGGGTGCGGATGAGGGAATCACATCGCACTCCTTGTGTGAAGGCTGCTTTCATGAGCTCGAAACCGATGGGCCGGATTTGGAGTGCTTCGCGGTTGACCGAGTGATGTAGTCTTTGATTGACTTGTTGTCACGCCGTCTTACTTGCAGGATGTCTGTTGAGTCGCGCTCTATGCGCTTGTTTTGGCTGAAGTGATCTGCGAACTTATCAGTCAGTTCCTTGATGTTGTCTATTTTTCCATTTGGCAGGCTGTCGAACTATACTCGCGCGGCACCCGTGAGTGTCTGCGCGAATATGTGGCACCATATTGGCAAGCTCCATTGCGCGCATTTTCCAGCAACCTCGAAAGTTCGTAGGTGATCGTCTGGGTCCCCCGTGCCATCGAATTTCCCAAAAGTGCTTGGGATCTTTGTCCTTGGGGGTAGGAGGCTAGCGCGATGCGCGGAGTGAATTTCGATTTTTCCATGAACGATGGAGGGTAGTAAGGTTTTGTGAGGTCGTCATCACTGGTTATAAAGTGCCCTCGGTCAACGGTGTTGCTCAAGGGCTGGCTTATGTCGCGGGTGAATTGACTTTGAGACTCATCTGAGTCCTCTCTCCATGTTGGGTCTGTGTCATGCTTGCTCCCGCCATTATTCTTAGCAACGCCGGATGGCCCTTGAGACACGCTGATGGGTCTTCCTTCGCTGTAGGAAAATGTGCGGGCAGTCTCTCTAAGTTGCTGCTCTTTCATTTTCTGTATGTAGACACGTTTCAGGGCTTCCTTTTGTTGAGCGTACCATACCTCCGGACTAACCATCGGCGTGGCATTGTCAACTGGGGAAGCCTGATTTGTCTCTGCTAGATACTGAAAAGATGGGGTCCGCCTTGTCTCCGAGGATGGAGTGACAATCGGACCTGTGTTTGTCACATTTCGCTGGACCTCTGTGTTATTCCCAGACTGGCCGGTGCCTGCCTGAGCAGCGTCGGTGCCTGGATTAACACCGGTGAAGTCCAGTGGTGGAGGTATGAGAGACATAGTTGTTGTACTCGAAAGATAGAAGTTTTTAGTGTTTTGCTGTTCTGAAATACTCAATAGACGGATGGCGCCAATGAAGAAACACCAATATAACAATATGCTAAGTGTAAGAGCACGAGTAATAATATGATTCTTATTAATAATCAATGGATATTACAAGACTCTGGCCTAGCAATCGTTACAGCGCTTCGACTACAATCTATCTCTCCTAACTATGTGGAATTCTCTCTTGAATTGTTCATCCTTTTCTTCGTCTGACCTAGGAGGGTATTTATAGGCCCTTGGGGTGGCCTGTGATTGGTTGGAGGAGGAATGACAGCTGGCTGTACGAATTGGGCCGTTGTCATCCGTTGCGCTGTCACTCTGTTATTGGTCCACGTGTCTTGTCGTTGTCCTTTCTCGTACTATTCTGTACCTCGTACCTGTAGGTGATCATGGAGCAGGGAATCATCGCCTCTGATTGGCTGGATGTCCCTTTCCTTGTCGGGTATTAGCTGTCATGTACGAGGTATCCTGCGCATTCTTCTGGAAGCCCACGTCAACGCCTTGTGATGGCTTGTGTGGAGATGTGGGCCCGTACGTATGCGGGGTACATATCTCTTCAATTCGAGTTAGATTGATTCTGGTATTAATTTTTATACACATTTCTATTTGTTTTTGCTTTACCTAAATATGCTGATATACACTTTATTAATTATACAGATTGAAAGTAATGAATCGAACTGATACGATATAGAATGTACATTAGTCTTTGTTTTTATGGTTTTAATTGAAGCAAAATCAAATGCATAATAACTATATTTTTTTGGTACGTGTGACAACTTTTACGTAATTAAACCATAGTAAATTAACTTGTTATTTTGTAAAACCGAACCGAGCCATATATATCACTCGAACAAAATCAGTACATGTACTGACATTCATATTTTGGGGAGCACTACCCTAAGGGACCCTATAACAGTTTTTATTATTTTTTTAACTTTTTGTTTATACTTGATTTTAGCCACTTTAACAATTGCGTCCTTCTTTGTGTCAACATCGCCATACATGACCTCATTGTAACGCGAGTGAAATAACATTATCTTGTTACACAAATCAGCAAACTTTGAACTTAGTGTAGGATGCAGTCGGTTTGACCCATTTATAGATGAAAGCGAGCAAAAACACCATGCCAAAACGAACGACTTATTTCAAAAGACGTGATTTCATGGACGATCACCCAGGCCGTTGACAACGATATCTCCTCCTCGATTCATCATGTTCTTGCCATGTGATAGATCGTATTTTTTATGTAAAAAAAGATATTGATGTAGGGTGAAGAAATGGATGTAACGTGAAAAATACATGAAGAGATGGATATATTTACATTGAAAATGAATATTTTTTTTAAATCAAACAGTAAAAAGAAAAGTGATTGTTACACATTTACTCCCACCAACTTCAAGTTCCACCACCTGGCTCTTGTACCCGATCCGCCCTACACGACCACCACAGGGTGGCCGGTACGAGTCACATGTAGTGTTACCCAATAAAAACTATGTGTTTGATTTTGATTAGTGGGTAGAGTAAAATATGTGGGGCGCATGCTTCTAATCTCATAGGAATGGCAATAAATCAACTATGACTAATCGCCTACCCATACTTGTAAGACTACGTGTTGTTACCCGTGAGCAAGTAGCTGCGAGCCACAAACCAATCCAAGTGGATCGCTTGAACGTCAATACCATGGGTGAACGCTAGCATACTCGCGTGTGCTAGCGAGGACAATACGACCATTGGCAGCCAACTAACTGTTGGCCAACAGCTAGTTTTGGTTGTTTATAGAAAAAACTATATTTTAATTCATTTACACTAAAAAATCAAAAACAATTCACAAACAATCTTCAAATCAATCCACAAACAATTTTCAATCTTCAAAGAAATGGGTCCATCACAATGGGAAGAATGTTATGGTCTTGGAGTTCCTAGATGAAGACGGGCATAGGACGAATGCTGAACTCGAAGAAAATCCTAGCCAAATGGCACCCCGTCTCCGGATTTTGTTATTCCAGATACGTAAGTTGCAGCCCCAAATAAGCGAGGGCAAAGGAGATGTGGTGGCAGAGGTGGGCGGCGACTAGGGTAGTGGCCGAGGTAGGACGACGACGGCTAGGGGTGGTGGTAGAGGTGGTGAACCGCCCGAACAAGATGCACAACCAAAGCGGCAAGTGACGCAGTGGTCAAAAGATGAAAAAATAGCCCTTTGTCGTGTGTGGGTGGAAGCTTCGGAAGATCCAAAAGCCTGTATAATTTTTTCTATGTAACTATAATGAGTTTTTTTTAATCTTTTTTTTTCTGCAGCCGACTATCAACGGGCGAAGGTTTTTTGGAGACGGATCTGAGAAATTTTCTACGCACAAGTGGGGAGTGAAATGCGTTCCCCTTATATGATTTTCGACCGGTGGGCCGAAATTAGAAAATATGTGGGCTTGTTTACAAACATTCATAACAGGAATGCTAATCGAATGCGAGTGAGTGGGGGGTCTAGTGATCTTGATATCTACAAGTTCACTTGCGACTAATGGAAAGATGAGGTGTTAGGCAAGTACAAGACCAACAAAACGTGGGATGAAGACTACGTGTGGAGAATCCTTCATAATTGCTCCAAATGGGTCGACCTAATTATCGTTGAAAAGATGAGCGAAGGCGGCTCATCAAAACGGACCAAAACCTCTTCATCGGGTGAGTATATCTCCTCCACAAGTGTCACACCCTGAAATTTCTACTGCGGGGTTTATACCACGAGGCTCGTGACACACCAGGATCCCATAGCCATAAGTCATATGAACGAACTCTAAATGCCCAAACCATTTAGTTCATTTTCAAAAATCAAGTTTAGTGTTTAACCAAAAAGTTTATTTAAGTTGCGGAAGCGTAAACCAAACATAGACATTTCAAAACCATGCGCAAAACAACGCGCCCAAGATAAAACCATATGACAGAAAACATAAAAGCATAAAATGTAGTTTAGGTGTATGCACTAGACCTAAATGCAGTGAAACGTGCAGTGCTTTCTAATCGTGGCACCGAAAGCTAACTACCTGCAAAAGCATGTACATAGTGGGTCAACAAACAATGTTGGTGAGTTCACAAAGTAAAGTAAGTAAGAGCGTATGTTTTCAAAACCATGTAGCCACTAGTTCATCTCATGCCAGGGGTAGCTAACCCACTCATGATAACTAAACACAGATATACCGAACTGCTAATGTACGTGTTGTCACAAATGTGAGCAGATTGCCTTGCATCATTGCCTATCAACAATGATAATGTGTTAAGTCACAGTTCACTCCCGCACTCCCCTAAGTCGATGTGAGGTTTGTCAAACCTAATAGCGCTATCAACTAGTAACCCGCTTGCCATAACCCGGCAAATCATTCGGTTTGTGAAGGACTTACAGTGATAGTGTTGGTTTAGTTCATCAAGGACAAAGTTTGCAAACTAGCAAAAACCCGACCCACACAAGGAGCCAAAACCCGACCCACACAAGGAGTCAAAGCACCCCAAAAATCGGGATGTAAAGTAGTCTCAAACCGGACTAGAAAAGTTTAGTATGTTGTCTCAAACCCAAGACGCATGCATTTGAGAAAAGACTAGTGAAACTCACCTTAGGTTGCAAGCTAACATCCAAACTTCGCAAATAAGGACGTGCTACCGACTCCCTATTAAATGCGATATCATGTGAGTATGTGTGTACATACAATACACCACATAACCCGTTTGTCCAAAACGTTTAATGTTGTGAAACCATTTAAGTGACAGAAAGTGCAACTACGTGTACAAGTATACCCCTACGAACCCGTTGGTGAACGTTATGATTTACATCAGTTATACACTTCAATTACATCTCATATAAGTGCACATACAAGTTCAAGTCATAAGCAAGTCATACAAGACTCCAAATAAGCACATATGCGCACATATCATAATAGCGTTTTTAGGACAGATTATGCGCTATGAAAACGATTTTATTAAAAATACTTACGCAATGAACTAGACTTCTAAACCTTTACTGAATATTCCTGGAAGTCAATAAGTCGTTTTCATATTTTTTTGAGATAAAACCATACACAAAAAATATGAAAAATCATACATTACAGCTAGGTTCAGAAAACACTCTTGTCATATCAGTTTACTACAAAAATTCCCAAAAATTGTGTATTCATCCAAACGAGATGAATCCAATTGCAAAAGCCAAGTTTTTCCGATCCTACTGTCCAAATTTCGTAACCTAACTCTTTGTAAAACTCAAGTTATGGTCGTTTAACGTTGACCTAAAATATTATTCCGAAAATCAGATTAGGCCTTTATTCAAATAAAATTCTAAAAACATATCAAACGAACCCCAAATCGCATGATCTTGCTCATTCCAGAAAGCTAACACTATGTATTGCATGCACTTAACAAGAATCAATCAAAACTAATATTTTAAAGTCAAGTTATAGAGCCTACAAGTCGACATATACCTTCTGTCCAGATTTTAAACATGCGATATCATCAACTATATGAAACCCTAGGTGTATGTTATCAATCAAGAACCTCAAATAACCATCATACATCATCCCTAGTACATTAAAATGACCAAAACATGCAAGATTAACCAAGAATACAATCATCTATAAACGCTAGACAATCGACAATCAACAACATATGTCAACATGCAATCATAATCACATACTCAACATGAAACCTATATTTAACATGTTAATCTTTTGAAAACTCATGTTTAATCTTTATTACTTTGTTTCAGACCTGGACAACCATAATATGGTGTTTAAACATAATCAAGAATGGTTAAAACACAATAGTTTAAGACAATATACCTAAAGCTCTTCACAATCAAGACCCGAACACCTTCTAACCTTCTCAAATGATGTTCTTGAGCTTTAGCAGGTGTTAGAGGGTTTAATTTTCATGTAGGGGCTGTTATGGACGATTAGGGTTGAGCTTATGAGGGGCATGAGGCTTAAGGTTGCTTAAATAGAGGGTTAAAGTCGGTTTCACGCACCAGACCACGCCGAACAGCCGTTCAGAAAGAGTGAATTGCCGTTCACTCTTCCTCGGCCCGTTTCGCATGGTCCAGTCCAACGTGTTGCATGTTTTCTTCGATGTTTTCGTTATTTTTGACCATACCAAGCTTAACCCCATGTATTTAGACCCCAACCATCCTAATGGTTCATCGATTATGATTTTTAATAACACGTTTGGTTTAAATTCATGTAATCACATAATAGTTTACACATAGATTTACAGAAACACGTAATTGCAATTAGTATCAAACCATTAATTCACAATTATCCATTTTCTTAATTCACCAACGTCCAGGGTTCAATACTCGTATACGTAGTTCGGTAATTCCCCGAATTACCTCTGTGATGCAGTTACTAGTCTATAACTGTGCAACATATGACTCACCTAACTAACCCTAGTTAAGTAACATGCTGTGAATGTAAGTAAAGTTAACTAGAGTTTAGTTAATGTAGGAACCTGAAAATGCGACGCTTGCATCCTCTGCATTACCGCGGCTGCTGGCACAGAGTTAACCCATGCTTATTCCCCAGATACCGTCATTGCTTCTTCTCCGGGAAAATAAGTTCACGACCCGTGGGCCTTCTACCTCCACATGGCATTGCTCCGTCAGGCTTTCGCCCATTGCAGAAAATTCCCCACTGCTGCCTCCCATAGGAGTCTGGGCCGTGTCTCAGTCCCAGTGTGGCTGATCATCCTCTCGGACCAGCTACTGATCATCGCCTTGGTAAGCTATTACCTCACCAACCAGCTAATCAGACGCGAGCCCCTCCTCGGGCGGATTCCTCCTTTTGCTCCTCAGCCTACGGGGTATTAGCAGTCGTTTCCAGCTGTTGTTCCCCTCCAAAGGGCAGGTTCTTACGCGTTACTCACCCGTCCGCCACTGGAAACACCACTTCCCGTCCGACTTGCATGTGTTAAGCACGCTACCAGCGTTTCAGTGTCACAACAAGCTCGGATGCTCACGTGGGGATTGACCTAAACTCTGATCAGGGTCTCCCTCCGTCTCTCCTAGTTAGACAAGCTGGAAGGGATAAGGCGCAAGTTAAACAAAGTGCTAATGTAGCCGATAATGAATTTTCGGGGGAGATTAGCAAAATAAGAACTACAATGGAGATGACGGCAAAAGCTAAAGTTGATAAAGTAAAATTGAGGAACATGGACTTTTTAACGGGGGACTTTAGTAGCCTTCCAATGCCTCGTCGAACGATACTTCAATGAGAACAGGACCATCTCGTGAATGAATTCGAAGAAGAGCTAAACGACGAGTAGTAGTATATTAGTTTTTAATTTTTTTTATTAATTATGTCTTTGTAATTTCTTTTATTAATGAATATTTTATGTTTAGTATTTAATTTGTGTTACAAATTTAAATATTACATCACATTTAAAATAATAAAGTTTAAAAATAAAAATGTTTAAAAAAAAGGATAAAGCTGCTGGTCACCTCTAGCCACAACAGGATCAAGTAAGTAAGCTGCAGCTTTATCACCCTGTCATGATAGCGCTTACGTAACACAATATTAGAGGATAAAGCCTTGGCTCATACACATTGTTACACTATTCTCTGTGTCACTTTATATATGGATCAGAGAGACGGAAAAAGAGATGTCCAAATATTAAATTATACTCCCATTTTAAATGTTCATTTTTGCACTTTTTATTATCCCCAATTAAATATTCATTTCAAAACAATTTTCAGTTTTGCCCATAAAAGACAATAGACAATCAAAGATTTGAAACAATAACTTAAGGATATTGTTGTCATTTTACAACATACAAACAAAGATTTCTTAATATGTGTGTTTGTAGTTCCATTACATCTAAAATGAGACGGATAGAGTATTAGTTTTAAGTGTCGTAATAATATCACCATTTTTCTTATATTATTATTATATATAACAATTCTTGAAGTCATTGTCTACAGTGCGTTTTTTTTGTCTTTTAGTGTATGTTGAGGTTTTATAGATTATTTTGCAAGTTTTATTTTGAAACCTTTCTTGGTGGAATGGTTTGGTAAGTTGTTAATTCACATGAAGGTTTTGGGTTCGGCACCTTCATGTTCTTTTTTAAACATGATTTTTGTTTGTCTTTTTTATATGAAATATAATTTCTTTTCTTGACAGTTTTGTTATTCTATCTAAAAATGCAAAGGCTATCAATGATGCTTGTGTTTTGTTTTTCACATATAAAGTTTCGTATGTTGAAGTTTTCACGTTTATTTTTTCATGGTTTTGCGTTATATTATTTGGTTGCTCGACTGACAAAGAACGAAATCATAACCAATCAAAGTCTCGCTACAACGCTCGTGGTTGACGCTCATATCTAAATGCATCATTGCAATGTTGTTAAAAATATACGTACGCATGATAGTTTAATAGTCAAAAGGGCGTTAACTTTGGACATAGTTAAAATATGTTGCATAAGAATGTGCAGGTTGCATGGATGTTGGATTGGCAGCAGAGTTACTAAGGTTACAAGCATTTGGGCTAGATTGGATATGAGCTCGTGAAGTTGTTAAGGCGTTTGCAGTTTTGTACACTGGGCTGCTTAGCCCAGTCCAGTGGTGGTGAAGCCCAGTTTGTAAGCCCGGTGTTCAGCATGTGGCTATTATTAAGTTAGTGTATACTTGAAGGGCTGTTATGAGGAGCTTTGTGTTCTTGAAGGGGGCTCTATGAAACTTTGGTTGTGAGTTGTTATATAAACAACTCTTTCTAGAGTCTTCAATAGATTTGATCAGATTTTTCACATCATCTCACACACAACAATACAACAAGAGTTTGGGGTTTCCAGCATTATTATTATTATGATGATAGATCTCATATATTAACACAGAGGCACAAAGACTCTCGGCTGCTTAATCGGTTCAAGATCTACACTTCAGGATTCGTTCAGATCTGTCTTGTATTTCATGTTTGTTTCTTTATTTCGTCTTTCCAGATTCAATAGTTTGATCACATAGTTTTTTGTCTAGGGTTTTGAGCCTTAAATCGGGTACAACCTGATTCTTTTGTTTTCATGTGTGGCTCTATTTGTGTGATCTTGGTTTGTAATCGTATTGACAATGAGTCAGTTGGTTTAGATGATTTAGAGTATTTCTTTTTATTTTAGGAGTCGGTGTATGTACAACGTTTAAACTCAATAGGTTTGGGACTAAAATAAATCGTTGTTTTAAGTTTTGATATCATATTTCTGACATGGTATCAGAGCCATAGCTCTTGATTCTGGGTCTGCGTCTTGTTTCCGCTGAGTTTTATGTTGAGGATTTTGTCTTCTGTATTGGTCTGGTCCTTGGTTGTATAGATCTGGGTATATTAAATGCAGATCGGTTATTAAAATTAGGTCCGACTGTTTAGAGGTTCTCTTTGATTAATAACCGAGATACAAGATGGACCACCTAACACCACCAAATAAATAAGTATTCAAAATCATGGTGGTTATCATTGGATTTTTGTTGGTTCACGTTTATTTTAATCATTGAAAGTTTTTTTTTGTATTCTTGGTTTTTTTTTGTTTTGATTTCGTTATTTGCTTATGTTTGGTCATCTCCTTTTTCGTTTAATCTGGTTTTTTTGTAGGTCTGATTTGGTGTGTTTTTAGATCTGTTTTTTGCCGTCGTTCTGGTCTTGAATCTGTCTTATGGATCTGGTTAGATCTTGTCTCAGTTAATATTATTCAAGGGTGTGAGCTTTGTAGATGTGGTCTTTAATTGTTGAATCTGATGTGACCTGTTCTCGGTTCGATTCTTGGTGGTTCAACCTAAGGAGCTGGTGGAGCCTGGAGTATTGTTGTTTGCCTCACAGTTCTGTACTCTAAGCGAAGGTATAGGCTGTGAGTTTGTTATTGGCGAACCCTAACTTGGGAAACCCTCTCGGTGAGATCTTTCCAACCTTGTTTCTTGTTTTGTTGGTCTAGGCGTCTGGTATTGGGTTAGAAGGTCCGGCAATTGATTGAGTCTATCTTAGTTAGGGTTGGACTTGGTCTAAGTGGCTCCTACGTGACGACTTGCGCTGGCACCCTAGAGTGATGAACCAGCGATCTGGACACCCACGTAGCTTCGCCGGTCTATTTGTTTTTTTAAGTTGCGTCTTTGACATGAATTGGTCGCTTTGTTAATCTGTGTTTAGATTAACTTGACAATGTGGTGCTGTTGCTTATTTCTGTGATGTTTTTGGTTTGGATTGTGTTATTGTAGCGTGTTGCTATTGATTGTAAAAACTTGTATCAATAGTTTTTAACGTTTTTTATAACACTTGGGGGTGGCTGATGATGGAGATAATATTGGTAATAATAACAATGATAGTTGTTGCTTGTTCTAGACCGTGTGTTACCATTTTTTTTGGTTAAGAAATTTTTTCCTAAAAGGCTACGTATGGTTTTTTTTATGTAGAAAATGTTTTCTAGTTGAATAAGGCCGTCGTTATGTTAGTAAAAGATTGTGTGATCATTTTTCAGAGTTGTTGTCTTTAATTATGAGATTCATTACTCTATTAGTTCACATAAAATGTGTTTAGTGAGCTTGTCAAGGTTTATGTACTTGGTTTAAGTGTTAATCGTAAAGATTTGTTTTAGGTCATCTTGTTCTTATCTATGGAATTTTGTAGATTCTATTGTATCTAGGGTCTATACTTGGTAAGATGTCTCATATTTGTTAGATGATCTGTGTATGTTGAGAACTTGCTTATTTGTTGTATGTTACTAGGAGTAGCAATATCAAGTTTTTTTTGTTTTCAAATCTTTGTTAACTTTGTTTACTAGTATTGAATCGTGTGATTCTTGTTTTATAATAAGTTTTTAACCATATCTTGATGAGTTTTAATTAAAATCGTGTCTTGATGGTTTTTTTATTTGAACTCGTATCATGATGGTTTTGTATGGTCTATATGTAATGTGTGTATAATCTTGTTTGGTTAGTCGAACCATGTGGTAGACGTATTTTAACCAGCTGATGTCAAGATTATATTTTTAACAGCCTTGTATGTTGTCTCTTGTGAGATTTTCTGGTTGCGAATCGTGTGATTTTGTGTTCAATCAGTGTTTGTCTGGCTGTGTCTTTATAGTCTGAAGGAGTCGTATGATTTATGATTCTTATTGTTATGAGACTTGTGTGTTGAATCTTGTGATTCAATATTTGTTGAGTATTGGTTGAGAAGTTGTAAAAGTTTTTGCGAATTGATTCAAATTAGTCTTTATGTTCTTTACAAGTTTCTTATTGATATGTTTCTTGTAAAGTTGTAAAAGTTTTTGATCAATGCAAATTAGTCTTTAAGTTCTTCTCAAGTCTTTACGTGTTTTTTGTCAGCCTTGGTTACTCCTTTTTGGGTTGTCTTTCTAATTGAAAAATCGTGTGATTTTTTCTTATTCAATTAGATGTTTTTAGCTGATAATTCTGGTATTGGAACATGTTGCTTTGATTTGGCAACCTGTGTGTTTCAATTGTTGTATCTCTTCTCTTGTAATCTCTGGTATTGGCGCTAGATCTAGGATTCTTGAATAAAAACTACTAGTTGTAGATTTAGGAAGTCCGTTAGATCATGATAGTGTTTTTTGTTTTTTTGTCTTGTTGAAGATTTGAATCGTAGAGGTTAGAGAAGAGATTGTATGGGATTCCAGTTGGTTTCTCTTTGTGTCTTACGTCGTGTAGGTGTTTCAGCCTTATGTATGTTCTTCTGTGTGGAAGGTTTTATTCTGGTATTAAAATCTTGTGATTTTGAGTATTATCAGATACTGTTTTAGCTGTAACGGTACTTACGTTTTTATGAATCATGTGATTCAGTTTTGTATGGTTCTCGTTGTTTTGTGAAGTTGTAAATATTTGACTTAAATCAAAGTTTTTACATGGTTGCAAAAGTTAAAGGTGGCTTTGGTTAAATCCAGTGGGTGTTTACATTCTTTACAACATTTTATCAACATGAATCCAGTTTTTCTTGCATGTTTCTGATTGATGATCGTGTGATTGTGTGTGTGTTAATCGAAACATGTGTGATTGTCTTATATTCTTTTGTATACCTTGTTGATAGGTTTATAACTGAGTTATGTGATTCAGTTTCTTTAATCAGAATGTTTTTCTGATCATGTTTGTTCTCAAATGTGTCTTCTTAAAATCTTTTTTTGTTAAACACGTTCATGGCTAGGTTTGTTCTAATATTTTTGATCTTCTAGTTGATTATCATTGTTGATGTTATTTGTAGATCTAGTCATGTTATTGAGAATTGTTAGGTTGATTAAATCATTTGATTTCTGATTCTTTGTGATTATTTACTTGTCATAAAGATAATGTTGTTTTAACTATTTTACTACTTGTTTATGTAATAATAAGTTGGTCGTATGTTATCATAATTTTTTTAATTAAAAAGATTTTTTTTTAAATTCAAGTTTTCTTTAAGGGATCTAGGAGTTGGCAAATGTTTCCTAGATATTGAATTCATTAAATTTGATGAAAATGATATATTTGACACTTATCAGTCATGATACTTCACATTCTAAACATGTTTTAGGTCAGTCTTCATTCTTGCTCAGGTTTCATAGAATCATCTGTTAAGGTTTGTTATTATCATTGATTCTATTACAAGTCTCTCACTTGTTTAGTTTTATTTAATCTAACATAGTTTGTCCGTCTTTTAAAGCATTAGAGAGATTGTAAGCAGGTTATCTTGTTGATAGTCTGTAGCGGTTGAGTGTTCACTTGTTTGATTTAGACTTGATTTTGTTGACCTTGTTAGGTTCTTTTTAAGCAGTTTTTTGTTTAAGTATAATCATGACTGGGTAGGTGTTTTATATTTCTTGAAACCTATTAAAGACAACTGGTAAAAAAGGGGGCAGTCCATAGTCTCACGGCGTTCAGCTAAAGCTAAGCGTCGCTCTATATTGCAGAGTAGTATTTTAGTTTCTGTTGATAGTTTTTTGCCATAACAATCTATTTTTTATGATCAGATTTATACTCCACTAGTTGTTCACGAACATGTGCGTAGTATGTTTTGTGGTCTAATCTTGTTAATTGAGGTTTTTGTTGTGCTACTCTTAATGATCAATTATTCTTGACAACATGTATTCAACAAAAGAAGTTTCAGGTTATTGATAGATCTGGTTGATATTGTTTGGTTCTTGTTCTCTTGATAAAACCATACTGACACAGTAGTATTAACAATTTTTTGCAAACAAAAAAAAAAATACATATTCAGGTTAGGCTATCTGTTGTTTTCGTTTTAGTAATAATGCCACTCTATCAATTTTTACAGAACTAATCTTTCTTGAGCTGTGTCTATTTTTTAAGAGGTTTGGTGTCGAAAGGTATAGTTAGTACTGGAATGTAAAATATGCTATTCAGGTCACAAATATGTTTTATCAAGGGTCTTAATCCTAAATAACATGATAAGCTATGTAATTTGCTTGAAATGGTTGTTGACCCGTTTGACTATTAAACTATGGGGGGGGGGGGGGTGTTAAAAATATACGTACGCATGATAGTTTAATAGTCAAAAGGGCGTTAACTTTGGACATAGTTAAAATATGTTGCATAAGAATGTGCAGGTTGCATGGATGTTGGATTGGCAGCAGAGTTACTAAGGTTACAAGCATTTGGGCTAGATTGGATATGAGCTCGTGAAGTTGTTAAGGCGTTTGCAGTTTTGTACACTGGGCTGCTTAGCCCAGTCCAGTGGTGGTGAAGCCCAGTTTGTAAGCCCGATGTTCAGCATGTGGCTATTATTAAGTTAGTGTATACTTGAAGGGCTGTTATGAGGAGCTTTGTGTTCTTGAAGGGGGCTCTATGAAACTTTGGTTGTGAGTTGTTATATAAACAACTCTTTCTAGAGTCTTCAATAGATTTGATCAGATTTTTCACATCATCTCACACACAACAATACAACAAGAGTTTGGGGTTTCCAGCATTATTATTATTATGATGATAGATCTCATATATTAACACAGAGGCACAAAGACTCTCGGCTGCTTAATCGGTTCAAGATCTACACTTCAGGATTCGTTCAGATCTGTCTTGTATTTCATGTTTGTTTCTTTATTTCGTCTTTCCAGATTCAATAGTTTGATCACATAGTTTTTTGTCTAGGGTTTTGAGCCTTAAATCGGGTACAACCTGATTCTTTTGTTTTCATGTGTGGCTCTATTTTTGTGATCTTGGTTTGTAATCGTATTGACAATGAGTCAGTTGGTTTAGATGATTTAGAGTATTTCTTTTTATTTTAGGAGTCGGTGTATGTACAACGTTTAAACTCAATAGGTTTGGGACTAAAATAAATCGTTGTTTTAAGTTTTGATATCATATTTCTGACAAATGTGCTTTTATATTACTGACGTGCTTATCTTTACATAAGTGACTTTCGATTATAGCATCGCGACATGGTTTTTTATCGCCACAAACAATGTCCCGTCGATATTTTCTAATTTGTATGTACGTTTCGAACCCGGCAAACCGCGGGTGGTAACTTTGGCTTTATTTAGAATACAATAGGAAAACACCAAAATAGGGGTAGTAGCTTCGCTTGAAAGAAACCTGCAATAATTGACAAAATAAAAATTCTTAAAATAAAAAAAAGGCCTGTCATCTTCTCGATCTGCTGCTAGGCAGCTTCAAACCAAACCAACATTACTCCAATGAAGCTTCGCCCTATGAAAATATTATTTAACCGCCAAAAACATCTTCCACCCCATCTCATCCTTACCTGCTAAGATTCGAACCCAAGCATTAGTCAGGCGACATGCTTCGGTATTTAAGGAGTAGACTTTCAGCAGCTGATCTGACCAAACTAAATTAATGGCTACTGACTTTACCCATTTTTTTGACAGTTGGGAGGAGCAACACAGGATCTATCTGGATAACCTGCAACTACTGCTAGCAAACGAAAGCGATTATGCTGAACAGGAGTATTACCAGGAGTATTATGATGAGAAAAGCAAAGCCGCTGAGTCCAATGTCTTGCTGATGTTTTCACCACCGTGGTCACTTCTGGCTTCAATCCAGAAGGTTTGGCATGGAGAGGGACAGACATTTCTTCAACAAAGGATTGATAATTTGACTCACAAAGTGTATGTAGCACAATGTTAATGTAACTAGTCCTTTTGGATTGGATCATCACTCCTCTCTTGTTATTGTATAATGATAGATATACCAAACAAATAAACACAATTCATAAACCCATCCATCACATGTGTATCTTTTAAGGGATATAATTAATGACTATATTTTATTCGTGTGTATCTTTTAAGGGATATAATTAATGACTATATTTTATTCTTAACCATTTACATGTTTCTCTTTCGTTACACTACTAGGTAACTAGTGCATTATTTCAGATTCTTGAAATTTTTAAAATCACAATAAGTTCATCCAGCTTATCATTACTCGTGTAAGATATACTTACTACACATTGGTTCGTTATATATTGAGAAGCGATTCATCACAAACCCAAAACGCAATGGTTCATTAGAGATTGCTCACATTGAAACATTAAGTTGTAGTTTCTATTCATCTACATAAATGTTAACCGAAAAGCGACATGTGTTGGAAAAATGGTAGTGAAAATGAGTTTTTCACTAATTTTGGACTTAAATAAATATATTTATATATATGTTATATAAACAATTATTTGTGGGTTTGTGTACTATATTGTGAGAGCATCACAACGAATCAAACCACGTCCAAAATAGAGCTGAGATGAATGAGATATCGAAGCTTGAAAGTTGTAGGTTGGAACAACCAAAAATAAGAAATGGATTAAGTTTTGTCCCACATTGGTGGGATGACAAAACATGAAGTGGTTTATAAGGAGGAGCACTCCTAATATATTGTTTAGCTTGAGCCAAACACTAGTGGGACATGGTCACTGCCTTTGTATTTTTGACCTTGTGCGCATGGTCTGGTACATGGCGGAAGATTGACGTAAACCGTAACTTACAAGTGGCGCATGAGCAGTGAACGTCTAGTTGGACGCGAGCGCAGGTCCTCATGGCAGCGCAGTGGGATGCACGTCGCATGGCACGCAGTAGTATACATGTACTGCGCTTGGTGACGGACGCACGCGCATGACCAGGTAGCGCCCTGGTCCACGCAGTCTGATCCCGAGCTGCTGTTTCAAGTCAGTCAACCAGTCTACGTCAGTTGACTTGGTCAAACCGACTGTTTCAACTCATCATGAATAGAATATGAGAGTTACGGTCAGCCACATAAATCCATGTTATTGCAATTCATTGTTATTGATTACAAGATTATTAATCTTGTTAATGACAATAATAAAAAGCAATAAATCACTTATGTTACAATTTTTAGTGAGGATAAATACATTCGAACGTTGGGTTCATATGGGAAGAGAGTTTTGGAGAAACTCTTGACAACAAACTCACTTTTATGATTGTTCCAAAAATCGAGAGGAATTCTCTAAAATTAGACTACTTCTTTTTATATTTCCTTAACACCAAAACAACCTGGTGGTATCTCGGGCTCCAGACCATCTCCGGCAGTACGACTACTGTTCCGGTTGTTGTACCCTGGGAGACAGACCGTCTGAGAGGAGGCGCGAAATCTGTTTTAAGGGCCCCGTGTCTAACACGATCCTCAACCAAAACCGTCAACGACAAGTTTGTTCTTTCTTGCAGTGGAGTGCTACACAAGATGGTTCGGTTGAAGCTTTTTCCTAAAGACATCGGCTTGAATCAAGATTCGGTACATATTTTCATTTACCTTTTGTTTTGTAATCGGTATTGTACTATTGTATTTCCTACGAATAACGAGTGTATCGTTATTATAATTATTTTATTATTATTTTAATAAAATAGTGAACCCTATTTCCTACAATCTTAAAACAGACTTTCGTGTAGATTGTCGATACAATCTAAAAACCTTCTTATTGAGGATTTTTGGGTTCATGAAAGTGTCAAAAATATTAATTGGGATTTTTGTTAAAATCTTATAAATATTTTTTGGAAATATATATGTAGTACAACAAGTCGGTTTAATGTGATGATTGGAGTACAATCGTTAAACCGATATACCGTGTTTACAAAACGTAGTTTGATTCAAGTTTTCGATTTCATGGGTTTCTTTGTGTCGGGTTTAGATAATCCGAAGCATTAACAAATATTAACATGTATATAGACGTTTCAAATACTAATTTTCTAATGAGCGTATTAGAAAAGACGTAATATATGTTAACCCTTGAAAAATATTTGCTAGAGGTTATTTCTAACGAGTGTGTTAAAGATTAATCTTAGTAAAATAATTTTCTAATGAGCGTATTAGAAAATATTTTGGCAACCCATATAGAAACGTTGATGTACATTTTTCGATCTAACGAGTGTGTTAGAGATCATTATTTGGAGAAATAGTGATTCTTATCAAATGTATTGAAACACATTTACTTCTAACCAGCGTGTTAGAAATGATTATTATTTTTGTACAATAATAAGTTTCAAAACATTTATATTTTCTAACGAGCGTGTTAGAAATACTGTTATTCTAAAATAATAAGTTTTATGACCTTTATATTTCCTAACGAGCGAGTTGGAAATATTATTTTTATAGATAATAAGGTTTTAAAACATGCGTATTTTCCAACGAGCGTGTTAGAAAGTAACTATTTTAGTAAAATATTATTGGTTTCGAAATGTTGAGAACATTTAGATTTCTAATGGGCGTGTTAGAAATTGGTTATGTATATAACAAGTTTTGAAACATGTAGTTCTAACGAGCATGTTAGAAACGACGGCGTTGAAAGAATAACGTGTCAAAACATATCTAATGAGCGTATTAGAAATTGTTATTTACAAAATCATAAGTTACTTTAAACTTATTTTTTTTCTAACGAGCGAGTTAGAATTTGATGTTTTTGTAAAAACGAACAACATAGACGTTTAATTTTCTAACAAGCATGTTAGAAACGGCTTATTATATTTTTATAAGAGCCAATAAAATATTAAACGGTCTTGTAATTGTTTATTTCTAACGGGCATGTTAGAAATGGTTGTATATATATAAACCAATAAGTTTTGAAATGATTTTGGTAATCGTTTATTTCTAACGAGCGTGTTAGAAACGGTTTAGTTTGTATACTCAAACACCATATAACGATGAACGTAATCGTTTGTATTCTAACAAGCATGTTAGAAATGGTGACCTATTGAAACCGAATATTTTATATTTGGTACACGTATATTTTCTAATGAGCGAATTAGAAAAGATTTATCATGAAATCCATATACTTTAACGATTTATAATCGTTTATTTTCTAACGAGCGGATTAGAATCGGGTTAACTATGATAAACTAATTAAAATGATTGGTAATCATTTTATTTCTAACGAGCGAGTTAGATGCGGTTTTAAATAATAAAACTATTTTCGAGTTTATGGTCTTGATTTGTAATCAAAGCATAAACATATATAGTTTAATTTTTAAAATACTTGCAAAAATGATAAATGTTTTGTACGAATAAAACATGATTTTGCAATTGGTTCGATACTCGTATGAGAAGTATCATGTCTTGAACCATATAATAGTCTTGAGAGACTATTTAAAGGAAAACAACTCGATGTTGTTACGGACATATTTTCTTGTTCAACTACTTGTAAGTAGTTAACAACTTTGTTGTTTTGGACAATTTGTCTTATTAAGGGAGTACCTCAAAACATGGCACAAGACGATATAATTGCGATTATTTTGTCAAATGTTAAAGTGTTGAAGAGAATAACACTTTGAGATTTGATGTTTATATATCCTTGTGAATCCGTTAAAATACATTTGTTATGTATTATATATTTTTTTGGATTATCGTTTATATTTTGTTAATATTCAAGTGATTTAAAATATAATAAACGATATATATAAAAAGGAAATTAATGTGGAATTTTTTTTCTTCAACGATTTACATTCGACGAATTTAATAAGGATATATGTTTTAATGGGTTATGCAAGGAGTGTCTTGCAAGAACACAATGAGCGGGTTGTGATCATGACTTATGCAATAAGTCACATGCCAAACATCAAACGTACAACATGATGAGCGAATCATGACGAACGTGGCAAGTGTATTGAAATTAAATACATGAAAACGAGATATGTCATCTAATGTTGAGAGCATCAACGTGGAAATACACACTTGTGAGTTTTCGATGTATATAACATATGAAAGAAATATATGTTAATATTGTGAATTCTTTAATAAATTTTGCTAAAATTTATTGTAAGACATTTACAATAATGATGGATGTGTAGATATTTCTACAACCATCAATGTTGTTTGACCGATGTGGAGGATTTGTCCTTAGTTTTTGGAGATTTCCCCAATACATGGTTTTAACAAAATAACATGGAAACGTATATATCACTTTAGGCACATATGTGAATGCTATGTCATTGAGTGTCAATCTAATTGACTTTATCTCAAGACTTTAGTGATTTTATACTAAGTATTGTTCATCTTGTTGATGATGAACATATTCATCAAAGTGACTTATATTAAGACTTATGTTTAAGCTCTTAAGAGTCAATGGTGAAGCCTTGGAGATGGGCAAATGAGTTTTTGATCCTAATAGATAAAATTAACTATGGTTTTGAGACATTCCTAAAACCCGTTGGTTTGGAATGATAAAACAAGTTCTAATTATTGTGGATACCTAAGACGTGAATGTTTAAAAGAGATAGTGCGTTATCTCTTAAGGCTGTGAGAATCAGAATGATGCATCTTCTGTTCACATGCTAGAGTATTGGAGTCTAAAGCATGCTAGACTAATACTTGTTAATGAAACATTCAAAGTGCAAGCAATGTGGGGGGAATAGCCATTTAAGAAACAACCCGTAGGGGATGTAAAAATGGTAATGAGAAGTTTCTCAAACTTCATACGAAAGGGAGAACCTTTCATCACCCCATTGGATATTATCCAATAACACTTAAATGTGGGGGTGGCTTGCATTTGAAAATGGAGTGAGTCAATCGAGTTGATTGGACTTAAATGCCAATAGATAAGATCCAAAGCCTAGCTAACTTTGAATCACATCACCAAAGGCATAGAAAACGTGTTTAGCCATGAATTGAGTTTCACGTCATTCTAAAGACGAAAAGGAAGGTTCAAAGGGTAACTAACACCTACCTATCCTGCTACCATAACCAGATCTATGTTTAGATCACATGGTATAAGCCTTACGAATTGACAAAATGGCTAAATTGACCAGCGAGTCAAGAACACGTTAGAACAACTTATCTCAGTTGAAAATGGATCCAACAACCTGATGGTTGATTAGAGATGAAGTTGTATGGAATGAGACTAAAGCCCATGGAAAAAGGGACATGAGGGAAACCTAATCTAGTTGACTGGAGATCCCAAGATCTAGATTCAATAGGAAAACTTAATCATGAACCGAAAGGTAGTCACTGTGGGGGCATAGCTAAGATATATGTTTATATATAAGCTAGTATATATGGTTATATACATATCCCCTAAACTACAAAAGGGTGTTTAAATACGTCCTAGTCCATTCATATAAATCCAGTGACATTGTTGAGAGGTTAAGCATAACATATGGTTTAATGATTAGAGTAAATCATTGAACACCATAATGCTTTTAATGATTTAAAATCACCTATGTTGGAGAGAAGTGTGGTCGCTTCGAATGAAATTGTGGGCACAATTTCTAGAGCTCCCGCAGAACCAGGAAAGTGTTCCATGACCATTATTGGACACGATAATGAGGGGATGGCCTGGCTAGGGGGAGTCTTGTGTGAACGTATATTGTCGTTTACACAAACAGCCGTCAATTCAAAGACATCAAGTTCACATTGACAGCTAGTAAGCTAAGTATGCTTCACAAGGGAAAGTTCAAAGGGTTACACCTACCTATCCTATGCAAGACTCAACCGTCGAGGTTACATCGGGAATTTGTGTGTTTTAATCGATCTCCATTCATGTGGGGGATTGTTGGAAAAATGGTAGTGAAAATGAGTTTTTCACTAATTTTGGACTTAAATAAATATATTTATATATATGTTATATAAACAATTATTTGTGGGTTTGTGTACTATATTGTGAGAGCATCACAACGAATCAAACCACGTCCAAAATAGAGCTGAGATGAATGAGATATCGAAGCTTGAAAGTTGTAGGTTGGAACAACCAAAAATGAGAAATGGATTAAGTTTTGTCCCACATTGGTGGGATGACAAAACATGAAGTGGTTTATAAAGAGGAGCACTCCTTATATATTGTTTAGCTTGAGCCAAACACTAGTGGGACATGGTCACTGCCTTTGTATTTTTGACCTTGTGCGCATGGTCTGGTACATGGCGGAAGATTGACGTAAACCGTAACTTACAAGTGGCGCATGAGCAGTGAACGTCTAGTTGGACGCGAGCGCAGGTCCTCATGGCAGCGCAGTGGGATGCACGTCGCATGGCACGCAGTAGTATACATGTACTGCGCTTGGTGACGGACGCACGCGCATGACCAGGTAGCGCCCTGGTCCACGCAGTCTGATCCCGAGCTGCTGTTTCAAGTCAGTCAACCAGTCTACGTCAGTTGACTTGGTCAAACCGACTGTTTCAACTCATCATGAATAGAATACGAGAGTTACGGTCAGCCACATAAATCCATGTTATTGCAATTCATTGTTATTGATTACAAGATTATTAATCTTGTTAATGACAATAATAAAACGCAATAAATCACTTATGTTACAATTTTTAGTGAGGATAAATACATACGAACGTTGGGTTCATATGGGAAGAGAGTTTTGGAGAAACTCTTGACAACAAACTCACTTTTATGATTGTTCCAAAAATCGAGAGGAATTCTCTAAAATTAGACTACTTCTTTTTATATTTCCTTAACACCAAAACAACCTGGTGGTATCTCGGGCTCAAGACCATCTCCGGCAGTACGACTACTGTTCCGGTTGTTGTACCCTGGGAGACAGACCGTCTGAGAGGAGGCGCGGAATCTGTTTTAAGGGCCCCGTGTCTAACACGATCCTCAACCAAAACCGTCAACGACAAGTTTGTTCTTTCTTGCAGTGGAGTGCTACACAAGATGGTTCGGTTGAAGCTTTTTCCTAAAGACATCGGCTTGAATCAAGATTCGGTACATATTTTCATTTACCTTTTGTTTTGTAATCGGTATTGTACTATTGTATTTCCTACGAATAACGAGTGTATCGTTATTATAATTATTTTATTATTATTTTAATAAAATAGTGAACCCTATTTCCTACAACAGGTACTAAACGATCAACAAAAGCATCTCAAGCAAAACCCAAAAAGAAAACCGAATTACAGCAACGAAGCACACAACGAAAAACACTACTTCAAAAACAACTGTCTGCAAAGTTTTCCAGGCTTAACTCGCCTCCCATCAGCAGCCTCACCCAAAACAACCTCATTAACCAAATCTTTAAAGATTAATCTTTCAACCTCTAATGTAATAACCGGTATTTCACCATCATAATCGGTCCAACTTGCATCATGGTTTAATACTTCCTCCCACAAAACACTTTTCAACCCGTCGTCTTCCTCTTCTAAACTGATCTCTTCTTTCTTTTTCATAACTTGTAACTGTTCTATCTCCATACATAAATCCCTTAAAATCTTTTGTGCATTATACATCCTTTTCACGAGCTTAGAAGACGTTTGAAAAGGCACGGATAAAGCTAATTTCCCTGCAAGAATCTCATTAACAGCGTCGAAAATAAGCTTCCTATGATTTTTTTCCTTTTTGGTTGTCTTTTTGGTTTCATTGAGTTCTTGTTTTGTTAAAGTGCTGAATTTGGTTTGCTCCAATACTAAAAACAACTCGGGGTTAATCGGGTGGCCTGAAGAGTGGAACTGGAAATCTGTAAGGTTTGAACCGAGGTCTCTGAGTAATAGCCCGGAAGCTAATAGAATATCTGAGATGTACATGTCATCAAGCTTTGTGTTTTCACAAAGAGATGCAATATAATCTGTTTGTGCTTCATCATGACCCGAACTGAGCCTTGTGAGTTTTTGAACCAAATGCTCGATGTCTTGTAGCTTTTTGCGGTTAATTGCAGAGGTAATACCCGAAGATAGTGTGTCAGGAATGGCACCATCTGGTGCTTGCCATTGATCTTTGATCCCTTGATCAGTGTCATCTGTGAATTCGATTCTAGTGTGAGTTTGATCAAGCCATTAACATATGACACACTCACAAAAATTGCACTTGTTTTTATAAGTGTTTATTATTCATATTGAACCGAATTCCAATAAGCTGATTCAAATCGGTTTTTGGGAATTTATTCAAATTTGAACTGAATTTGAATTCAGTTTTAGAATTTCAAATTCAAATAACCCGAAAACCTATTCCCTGAACATCACTACTAGCAGTTATATAGCAGTTTAGAGGTGGCAATTTTGACCCATTTACATATGAATGGGTCGCTGCAGGTTATGTTTTATGCATAAAGATTTGAGAGTAATATACATAATTAGATTAAAAAGACTAACGGATAACGGAAATATTTAGCATAAAAGAAAAGAGGTCAATGGGTGGGTCTAACGGGTCGACAGAAGGATTTTTTTTTTTACCTTTCAGTGTCTTCAGCTTATGTTTCACAGGTGAAGGGGAATCCTCAATAAAGACTCCATCGTCAAGAACAGAAACTGGACTTGGGTATTCTGCTCCAAGTAAAGTTGATTTCTAGAAGAAAAAGATGATACAAAAAGTAATTAGACATTTGAAATTTGATACATGTACTTAATAGGTGCTAGATCAGACCCATTTACTGAATAATGGCTCGATTTGGGTTGTTTCGATCTTGAATAAACCAAAATAATAATCTACAAAGTCTATTTTTGATGCATACGAGATCCTAACATGACTGATTCGAATATTAAGATTATTATTGTCATATTATTGCCTTTATAACCATAAATAAGACAGTAATTTAAAACCAAAAATGGAAGAAAGTCTTTGCGGGTCATTTTGACTGGTACTAAAAATGACCCACTTTGACCCGTTACCCAACCTGCTCAACAAGTCCAACTGAAACTACCTCTTGTATTGAGATAGGAGACTGCAAGTTATCAGTTTCTTCAGAAAATCCAGGAATGTTGACCACTTCATGAGACACTCGAGTTTCTCTGTAGCTCAACTTCTTCAATCCGCCCTTTACATCACAGTGCTGCCCATCGTTTTGCTGAATATTAGAATATTTTGACCTCCTTCCACCAGGTGAACTCGACCCTGAAACCTGTTTGTCCGACTGCTTTCTCAATTTGCTAGAATCCACTTGCAGCATGGCTGGCCTAGCCCGTCTCTCTAACTCGGCCCGCTTCTGTGGTACTCTTGGGCTGATAGATCCTGAGCTCTTTCCTTGTTTAGTCAAACCTGTTGCAGTACTTGTATGCCTTCCCACACTTTTGACTTCAGTAGCATGGCCTGCATTCTTTCTACATGTACTTTTAGGATTATTATTTCTAAAACTCCTATCAACAGTAGGCATACTCAATCTTTCAACAAGCTTTGCAGGCTTAATGATGACAATAGGTTGTTGTTTCACCATAGTTTGCGTTCCTTCTTTCCGGATTTCCATTGACCGCATTGCCTCTAATATCTGTTTAAGAGCTCTAAGATCCTTTTCAGATTCTGTGAACTCAAGATCCTTCAGTCTTTCATCAACTTCACTGTAAACAGACGAGAACGGGCTATGTATTGTACTTGTTGATCTCACAGCACGAGAAACGGGCCTATGAGGACTTCCAGCACCGTCCCATTGCTTCCACGGTGCAGGCTCGATTGAACAACATGAAATTGACTTCATGTCAGAATTCCTCCAGAGCGGTGATGTCGGTTCCCTTGGTGATATTCTTGGAGAAGTATGCATTTTTATTGGCCCGAATGTATTCAGATCGTCAACTCCAGAAGTCCTGACCGGGCCCATCAAATTCGGGTTGGTTGATGAAGAATCAGGGAAAACTTCCAAGCCCATCAACTTGGCTACAACGCTAGGTGACCGTGACTGAATTGGGCCTCGGTTAGTAGAGATGACATAATTACTTTTCAGGTTCCTTAAACGGTTTGAAGTCACTGCTTTTGAATTGCCTCGCGGCTGAAAAGATAAACGGTTTGTTTCCTGTCCATCATAAGAAAATCTTGGACAGTCCTTCGGTAATGATAACAACGACCCGTCTCTAAGTTGGTAGGATTTAGATCTTGAAAGTTCTCTAGATTCATTATAATGCCAACTGGCCTCTTGAAATTTAGCAAGAGTGTCAAGTGACTCTCTATAGTCCACCACGCGTTTGGTTGCATCATCTTTGACAGTAGGATTATGTCTGTACATTGAATCTTTGACCACATCTCGAAGATCAACGCTCTGGCGAGAATGGCGTGTTAAAGTGTCCCTTGAAGGGGTTACTGGAAACACAATGTGATCCGATTCTTGATGAGTTGTTTTATTAATACTACAATCCACAGATGAAAATGAAGACGAACGCGACAATGATGAGAAAGAGTCTCCAGATGATTCTGTTGATATCCTGTTCTTGTCTTGTACAATCTTGTTTGAGTATTTTTCCTGAAATAGTAAATGCGCGTTAAGATTGGGATCAGATTATAGTAACTTGTGAGCCAAAAATGTTTGCGGGTCAACACAACCTGACCTGACCCATTTGGACCCGTACTAAATATAAAACATTTTTCCCCAAGCCCTTTTTACCGGTTATCCAACCCACCCGCTTTGCTACCTCAAGAATCAACAGTCATTTGGCATACTTACTGTAATGTATGGTCTATGGTATGAATTACTTGACTCGCGTTCAGGCGTTCCATAGCCAAAGTGTGGACTACCTACATAAGATAAGAGTAACATTAGAGGTTGAGGTTATAATACATGAAAGATATTGAGCTAATGAAAATAGATGAATGTGTATTGAAGATGAAACCAAAGTTTAAAAGAACGGAGTCGAGCCTCGAGGCAAACCAAGTCATAAGCCCGAGGCGGGATTAAATATAAAAATTATATATCGTATAAAAACAAAATAATCGACAAAGAAAGTCTAAACCATAAAAAACACACATAAAAAATAAAATAACTAACATATAAAGTCAAACATCAAAATCACATATAAAAAACACACACAGCCCCATGAGGCGTACCTGAGGCACAAGCTTTCTTAGCGCCTCGGCCATTCGAGGCGCATGTACAAAATAACCTCATGAGGCGCTGCCTCAGAGACGTTTTCTCAGCGCCTTGCCTCAAGGCGCGCCTCAACGCGCACGCCTCACCCTTTTTTATAAACCATGGATGAAACATTGTTACTATGATTCAGTATCATGGAGAAACAAACATTCAAGAACCTGTATGGATAATTGGACATTCCAACCCAATAATTATTATCAACATACAATATAAACGAATCATTTGTGGTTGGGACAATCTGTACAAAGTATCATACATCGTTCCGTGGACTATCCAAAATGAGCTCATGTTACTGCGGTTATATAGTAACCGAAGGAGCCATGAGCTCATGTAGGTAAAGCGGACAATACTAGCTGATACGACACCAGGTGCCACTAGTCATGTATAGTCCCCACCCAATTAACCAAAAGAGTCATATGCTCATGGTGGATTCGGAGTGTTAAAAGGCTCATGTTTGCGGGTTGGCGGGTCCAACCAGACCCGAACCCACAAATTTACACAAGCCAGAACACGACTATAACCCAAAAATTATGTCAGACATTTGAACACGAGCACGACCCAAAATTTTGCGGGTTAACCAAAATACAACCCGTTTGACCCAAATGTTTTTTTTTTTTTTCATATAATATTATTTTATAATTAAAATTTTACAAAAAAATACAAAAGTATATAAAATTATAGTTGTATCGTAAAACTTTATGTCAATTTCTTTTTAAATTATAATATTGAATAAAATACTGTTGAGATTTGATAGAGAGAATTTACAGAAACATGTTATATTATAATTGAATCATCCAAATACAAATGAAGGGATTCTTCCCAATTTATAGTTCACGAAAGGGTGTGTCTCCCTTTGTTAACCGACGCAACTGTTCGGTGGTAACTACCTATAACCGACATGTAACTAACATAATATCTAACTTAGGATAAAACAAATATTATGTCCAACATTCTCCCCCCTAATTTTGATTTATCCTTTCTTGCTCCATAGTAGGGTTGATCTCTTCTTCATGCATGCGAATGGAGTCTTTCTTGTTCTTTGCTTTCTTCTTGCTTCATAGTAACCATAACTTTCTTCATCGTTGTTGTTGACATCTTATTAAATTTCACTTGCAATGTTGTCAACCGATGTTGTTGCTTCTTTCCCAATTTCTTTCTTGTTTGTTACTTGCTTTAACTTTGCTAAGTTCCTTGCTGCTTTGAACTTCTTCTTTCTTGATTTGCCACACAGGTCGAATATGCCACGAAGGTCTAACTTGCCACGAAGGTCTAACTTGCCACAAAGGTCTAACTTGCCACGAAGGTCTAACTTGCCACGAAGGTCTAACTTGCCACGAAGGTCTAACTTGCCACGAAGGTCTAACTTGCCACAAAGGTCTAACTTGCCACAAAGGTCTAACTTTTCTTGCTATACTCAACGAATAAAATTTGGAGTTGACTTGCTAATCTCAACGAACAAATGTTCGGAGTCACTTGCTATACTCGACGATCCACGAGTGATCGGAGTTACTTGCCATATACTCAACGAGTCATGAAATCTCGGAGTCACTTGCTATTTCTCAACAAACCAAAAAGGCTCGGAGTTACTTGCTAATTATTTTTTTTTTTCGACGAACCGTAATGGGCTCGGAGTATCTTGCTATACGAATCGTTTATGATTCGATTTGACTTGCTATTGTGGAACTTTAAAAGAAATTTTGAGTACTCAAAATGGAATATCAAAATTATGTTATCACAATTTTCTTTCAAAAAATATAAAGTCAATCCCTTTGACTTTCCTAGAAATTTCTCCAACAATAATCAGAATTAAAATCTGATTTTTCGAATTACGGTCAAATCTTTCTTGACCTTTTCCTTTAAAAGTTGATTTATTCCTTTCCTTTTGACTTTTTAAAAAGTCAATATTTCCCAAAAATATTCTGCCCATAAAAACTTCCTGTAGGACTTTAAAAAGTCAACCCTTCTTCTACGTAAATTCCTTCTGCAAATATATTCCTTTTTTCTTTGCCTTTCTTCTTTTTTTTTTCCTTTTAAAGGAAATCTATTTTCTTTCTGAATCGTATTAAACCGTCCCTTTTGTTTAATTTGATTCTTGATCAAATCACTAATCGAATACTTTTTTTTTTAAACTCAATATGTTTTGATTCTTGTTTATGAATCTCAATCGGTTTGAATGTTTATGGTCAGATTCAAGATGTTTCACATAAATGTTTTTGGATTCTTTGTCTGAAAAAAGTTGGCGGGAAAAATTCTTTGGTTCCAAAAACAGGGGATGAACAAAAGGTTTGATTTCTTTGATTGGATTAAGATTATTCTTTGTATTCGATTCTTTCTAATCAATAAAGGGATGAGATATAACCGTCAAAACGTGATTCAAAAACGTTTAATCTTCCTCGTACTCGTTTTCTGTTTTGCCGGATCTTCGCCGGAATTCTGCCGGAATAAACCGTTTGACGGTTTATGATCTTTCTTAGTGATTCCTTTCTCAAATAATGATCTTCCTGATCGATTTTCTTTGATCTTATTCAATGATTCCGTTCAATATGAGGACACAAGGGATGTCTCTGTTTTTTCGAAAAACAGGGGATGATTCCGTTCTTATGATTCTCTCTTCTTTTCCACAGGGATGGATCAATGATACCAAGGCTCTGATGCCATGTTGAGATTTGATAGAGAGAATTTACAGAAACATGTTATATTATAATTGAATCATCCAAATACAAATGAAGGGATTCTTCCCAATTTATAGTTCACGAAAGGGTGTGTCTCCCTTTGTTAACCGACGCAACTGTTCGGTGGTAACTACCTATAACCGACATGTAACTAACATAATATCTAACTTAGGATAAAACAAATATTATGTCCAACAAATACCAAACAAAAAATAAAATATATTACTATAAATAGATCAAACGTGTCAACATGCCAACCCTTCGTTAACCCAACCAATTTTGCTAAACGGGTAGACGGATTCAACCTAAAACTGACCCGAGCCTATTTAGGCTAAACCAAGACCTGCAAATTTTGTGTTAACTTTCGTGTCGTATTTTTAGATCGTGTAATTGAAACCCCTCTAGTGGGCACAAAACTGTTCATATGGTTGGTTGTATCTTACTATGGTACTAAACAAAAATTAAGCTTTTCATATTTAAGGTAATTGAAGTATATGAATCCTAACTTAATATCCACTATATCATTTTATAAAAACAACAAAATATAACACTATAAAACATAAGTGTTACCATTAGGAACTTTTTTCGGACCGTAGTCGGATAACCGCCTTCCTGCAACAATCTGGTTGCGATCAAAGAGCTGAAAAACACCAGTCATACAGCCTATCTGCTTCTGCATATCAACATTATCATCACTCAATGAATGCAATATGTTTGCAGCCATGTTGTCCTTCACAACACAACCAAACAAACTTAAACACAAACAAAAGTATTTTATACTTTTTGTTTATCTCAGCATTAGTTCCAAAGAAAAAGGAAGATATAATTAATGTATATTAAAGAGGTTGGTCTTTTGGTTGTCTTTCTGCAGTGTAATATGTTATGAGGAAATATCAGAAGCTTTTACAGAAGATGATAACAAAAAATGTGACGTGGGTATTGCTGAATTGGATAGAGATATGTGGAAATGTTATTGTATGGTGGGTCTCGATCGTTGGAAGTAATGAATAAATAAAGGGTGATATAGTATGGAACGTGTTTAGGATATGTGTGTGTTGACACTTGCATGTGATGTAGGGATGATTGTTTTGATGTGGGTCTTGGTTTAACATGTGAAGTGTCAGAGATGAAAGAGAGAGAAGTCAAAGGAGTCAATCGAGTTTGTAATATTTCAATGGCATGATCTATTACCACCCCTACTTTGTCTCATTTTCTCACCCCTTTCAATACAAGTTTATTCCTTGAAATAAACATTCAAATGGGTTCAATACATTCAAAACAAGCATTCAAAAAGATGGTAAAAACATTCAAAACAAACATGATATAAGCAATGAAATAAACATTCAAATGGGTTCAATACATTCAAAACAAGCATTCAAAAAGATGGTAAAAACATTCAAAACAAACATGATATAAGCAAAAGATCAACTGCATATATAATAACCAGTTTGTACATACAAAACAAAAGTACAACCGAAAATCTACTACAAACTAAGATATATAATAATCAGTTATGCTGTGGTGATCCTGGTGGCGACTGCAGAAATGGTACGCCCGACGCCCCATAATGCTGTACGACCAAGGGCGAAGCTTTTTGAGGGCCCGAGGGGGCCCCGGCCCCTACCGTTTTTTGGCGCAGTGGTGAAATTTTGCGATTTTCATACGTAAATTGAGTCAAGGTTGAGTTCGGCCCCCACCGATTTGATCTTCCAGCCACTACCGATCGAAAAAAATTGAGTCGGGTCCCCACCAATTCGAGAACCAAGCTTCGCCACTGTGTACGGCTAACTGAATCGAATGCACGATCCAGCCCACAGAACGCTCGACAAGGTGGAGACGGCGATCAAAGTCCCGAGCGACCAACCGTGCAGCAGGAGACATGTCATCATATATATGTCTCTAGTACTGCTGCTGTGGTGGCTGCGGAGGTGCGGGGCCGTCATCGTCGTCATCCTCACCCTCACCCAGAGGTACTCCCGGCTTCTGCTCTAAGAAGACCGGTATATCCTCGGTCGCTGGCAAGGGCACCGGGACGTACGGGACACAGGAGCCGACAGACCGGAACCAAACACCCATCCCCTGAAACTCGAGCAAGATCCGCATGTTCCATGCATTGACCTCAACCAATGGAGTCGATGGGAACACGGAGGACAGCTACACGTCATCCTCTGAGTGGGTGGTGGCCTACAGCGCGTGCAATGACGGTGACGAACGACCTGCCATACTGATGTGTGCTAGCGTGGCGCGTGTGCGTAGTACGAAAGTACTCCAACAGGCTCGCGGATAGGTCACACGACCGCACCATAAGTAAACAGTACAAAAGAAAAGGACAGAGGTGTTAACCTTCTCCCGGCTTGCCCCCCGCGATGCAATAGATGTGGCTTATGCGATGCGCTTTGGCCTTCTTCCCCACCTAAACAACACCCAAATCTAGGCCCGAAATCACCATTAATAACAATCAAAACACAATAATAACATACAATAACGTAATACTAACCTTAATAACAATCGATCTTGACTTTGAGGAGATTAGTCTGTCTTGCTTTAGACTATAACGAGGGCCTGAAGCGCCTCACCATGGGCATAGCGAGGCGATTCGAATCAAATCTAAGCCTAAAGCACTCCGCTTTAACCATGGCGAGGCGCTTTAGGCCTTTTTTTAAAAAAAAAAAATATTTGTTTTAATTCATTTTAAATGGTTTTAATTGATTAAAAATATTTTAATTTGTTTTTAATTGTTTTACTTGTTTCCAATCCAAGTAAAATTTGTTTCAGGTGTTTCAGTTCGTTTATTGGTCGTCGGTGGTTTTTAGCACAAACAAGCAAGCGTGAAGAACTTTCACAATTCTATGTATGTAACACATGAATCATGCAACCAATACCATGTTTTATCAAATTACAAATTTTACATTTCTAATCGATATACCGGACTTCCAAACCTTATTTGACGCGCTATGGTTCGTTTGTTGGTCATTGGTGGTTTTCAGAAGACACAAACTATAATATGAATAACTTTCATAAATTGATGAACGTAATACATGAACTATACAATCAATACAATTTTTTTTTTATCAAAATACAATTTTACATATTTAATCTATATCCTAGACTTTCGGAATCACATCGGGATCAACTTGCGGGTAAACTAGATTTTTATACGCATTGAATCGACCCTCGTATACATCGTACCAACCTGCTGCTCTATCAGTTCTATAAAAAGTCCAAAAGGGGTTTGTGGGAGACATTGGATACGATCCTCTAAGCTCTAAATGGATGTAATGGTCTCCGATCCTCCCAATAGAGGGAAAATTGTATCATTTCCACGAGGGTCAAAATGTCTGAACAATAACACCCCCACCTCTAAGCAATAAGAAATCTCGCCTCCGGCATTGGCATCCAATTTTTTTAATCTGCTGGACCCACCCCATGAAATTTTATCCTACTATACAAACGGTTAAAATGTCCTAAGTCCTCTGGATCATAGAGTCTCCTCCAGACAGGCACATTCGTGCGCAACTCGGGTAACAATTGTGTCCGGATAGACAGATACCTCGATTGCTTAATCCCACGGCTATTGATTGATACCCACAATGACCATCTGGATGAACATTCTTTATTCTGGATTTATATGGGTGAAACATGAATGGAATTTGATGCCCCAATTTTATGATTAATCGTTCTGACTTAGGGGTCTTCTCGATCAATGGAACATAAAATATGTCCTACTGTGACGATGAAGGTCACACCAGCTGGGACGCGGAATGTCGTACGAGCTCCTCCTGTGATGGTATGTACGAAATGTGACGGGGAAACTCGTAAAGCGTGTATGGCTAGGACGCGGAAGGTCGTATCAGCTCCTCTTGTGATGTATGTACAAGTTGTGATGGGGAAAGTCAGACAGCTGGGACCAGTCGGACCCACTTTGTTCATCTGGCATGTGCAAGCTCTTTCTCGCAACTTCTTCTCTCCTATTTTCTTGCTGCTTCAATGTTGGACGACCACGAGTTTTCTTTTGCAAAACAGGCGGTTTTTTGGGGGGAGTTGCCTGTGATGATTTGTGTAAATTTTTCCACGTAGCTCTTTTAGGTCCAAATTGGGGTTTGGTCAACTGCTGCCTTTAGATTTTCAAATTCGGCGTCTACATCGGTAGTATCACAACCAATCTTCACAGCTTTGAAGTCAAGCTTCCTCCAGAACACGTCTATCGAGAAGAGCCGGATTTCCTCACCTGAAAACGAAACCATATGGTATTAAATTAAATTATGCATTAAAATCATAAAAGCCGATGGTCACCAGTATTAGTTACTATCACGTTGTAACTGCATGAGACGACAGGCACATGGAAAACCGCAACTGTAAAAGAGTTGGCATCCACAACTGCTATTGTAACGGCGCAAGGAGTCTTCTAGACATCGGATCTCCATGTAGATAAGCTCGAGAGCATATTTTGAAACCTATTGAAGTAAGTTCCTAAGCATTGGCTCTGCCTTGTGGTGGTTCATTGTTTTTCTAAGGCTTAATTCAAAACCTCTTTTAATATCCATATACTGTTTATCAACCATGTGATTGACAAACCCCACAATTATAGCCAACGAGTTGCGATTTCCTGGAAGGTAACTTTTTAGTAAAGCATGCATGCCCTCAACTCTCTTGGTTGTGGTCTGGTGAAAGTTAATCGTTCTGTTCGTCCACGCAACCACAAACTTTTCACATTATGCATGAAACCAGCTATTCTTCGTATACGCAGAAGCCTCTGAAAAATATAACCATAACTTGTCAGGTGTGTATGTAAATAAGTACGGATGTAATTATGTAAAAAAAATACTCACGTTTACAACCAATCTCTTCCATACATGACTGAAAGTTTTCCAAATTATATTCGTATATGTCTTCAGTCGGAGGCTCACACAATAACGCAAATGAACGAAGAAATTCCTTCCACTCCTTGTCGGTGAATTTCTTCTTGTTGTTCCTGTTGATTTTGTTGAATATGAAACCAACAGAGATACTTGTATGCATTCAAGAAAATCTGATCACAAGCGTTCATTAGCGCAAAGTCCCGGTCTATCATAATCACACAGGGCTCCATACAGTCTACCAACATAGACTTTATCCTTTCCAACACCCAAACATAGTTATCAATCTTCTTAGTGGAAATAAACATATATGCAACCAAAAATGACTTGTTAGTCGACATCATATCTACAACCTGAACACACGCCATGTGGTACGTATTTGTATTGTAGGTAACGTCAATCATTAGCACATGCGGGAATGCAAGCCACATAGGAAATGAATGTCTGTGGACGAAGAAAATATGTTCAACAGTGTTCGTGGTGCAATTTTCGCGCGTGTAATAGGTGAATTGTTTTTCCACTGAAGGTTTTCGAGTTGCTGCATTGGATCTTTCCCGACTCGCTTTTCAGCATTTATTATCTGAACCGCATTGTGTATATCTTTCGGGATAATCATTTTCTCTGGGTTCTTTTTCATGAGCATTCTCCAGATGCTACGCTTGGGAATATTCTGCTCTGCTATTTGCCTGACCAGTTCTTTATCCTCTGAAGAAAGCCTTCTGGCATACGCCTGACCCTTTAAGTTTTTAAAGGGAGTGTAGTTGTGCGCAGGGTTTTTCACAGTTAACCTCCAAACATTTTCCTTGGAGTCAAGCGTCCCTACCAACTCAAACGGACAACCAATTTTTTTGTTATTCGTCTTCCTCACCATAGCCACACTTTTATGCTCCCTGCCAAGAGTGCATTGAAATAAAACCTTCACGAAATAAGTTTAATATAAAATAATTTTTTATAAGTTTTTTTAAAATAATAAATTATAAAATAAGTTTTTTAATTAAAAACTAACAATACTCTTAGCAAGGGAGAAACATAATCCTAAATGTTTGTGACCCGAAGACCACTGGTGCACCTGTAGGAAATTAACCTTCACCAAGAATTAAACAAGTTTTTATTAGTAAACTTTTTAATAGAAAAGTAAAAATATCCTTAGCAAAGGAGAAACGTAATCCTGAAGGTGTGTGACCCGAAGACCACTGGTGCACCCGTAGCGAATTAACCTTCACCAAGAATAAACACGTTTTTTTTTGTAAACTTTTTAATTAAAAATTAACAATACTCTTAGCAAAGGAGAAACGTAATCCTAAATGTGTGTGACCCGAGCACCACTAGTGCACCCATAGGGAATTAGCCTTCACCAAGAATAAAACACGTTTTTTGGACATTTTTAATAACAAGAGTGGATTGAAATAAACCTTCACGAAATCGTTTCATTTTTTCTTCGATCTTTTGATAACAATTACGTAGCCATTTTCTTTTCCCGTATTTTCTACCCAATCAGTCAAATCCTTACGTGACGGAAACGTCTGGTTAGTCTTAAACGAAAACATAACCGGGTAAGCGACTACCTGTTCTTCTACCGGTTTCTCATCATCACCGTCTCTATGCTTCGAATAGTCTCATTGTAGAAAGCTCTCTTCACCACTGTAAGAGTACGGGTCCTCTAAGGGGGTATTCAAGTCTAGTGGCACTGTATTGTCACGATACCGATTTCCAGACTTAACCTCCTCGACACCCTTAGGAACTAACAAGTCGTAATAATCACAAAAAATGAAGCCGTAATACGAAATCTTGTATGTTATTGTTAAAATTTGAATATTGTGGGTGAAGTTTGTAATGTTTAATGGTAATATGATAACAAACGAACGATATGAAATCAAACGTGTCAAATGGCTCTTAAATAGGCAAAAAAAAGGTGTTGAAGCGCCTCACCATGGCCATAGCAAGGCGGTTAGGGTTCACGTGCTTCACTTTATCAGACAACCTCGTACATATTGTACTTCAAAGCGCCTCGCTATGGCCATAGCGAAGTGCTTAGGGTTGCTTTTGCTTTTTCAGATAAAGCAGTCAACCATAGTACAATGAATTGACCCAAAGCGCCTCGCTATGGCCATAGCGAAACGCTTTAAGGGGGGTGAAAATAATTTGTTGGGGGATGGAAATATCATATCCCTATTTCAATACATAATAATATTATTAAATGGACCTTGATATTTCCACCCCCGAAAAAATTATTTTCACCCCCTCAAAGCGTTGAGCTTTGGCCAAAGCTCAGCGTCTAGGGCTCATGGGTGACATCATTGTCACACCAGTCAAAGATTTATCAGACTTTAAGTCACATCACTGAAACATCATACCTCAAGGCGCTGAGCTTTGGCCAATGCTCAGCGCTTTCAAGTATGAGGTTGAGTGATTGGTCAGTCAGTTTGATAAAGTCTGCAAAAGTGAACCCTAAGCGCTGAGCTTTGACCAAAGCTCAGCGCTTTGAAATGACCAAATTGCTTATTTAAACCTCATCTCATACGTCACAACTACACTCACTACGATTATTATACAAGATGTCGTATTACGACTATATTTTCGGTGATTCTGATTCTTACAACGTGTCGGTTCCCGAGGAAGTTGAGTCTGGCATTGGTTATCGTGACAATACGGTGCCGCTAGACTTGAATACCCCCTTGGAGGACCCATATGCTTACAGTTTTGAGGAAAGATTTGTAAAACAAGACTAGGGAGACGGTGGTGGTGAGGAGGAGAAGTTGGTAGAAGATCAGGAGGAAGGCTCTTACCCGATCATAGTTTCGTTTGAGACTGACCGGACATTTTCTTCACGCCAGGAGTTGGTCGACTGGGTACAAGATAAGGGAATGAAAAATGGTTATGTCATTGTTATAAAAAGATCGAAGAAAAGAGGAGACGATTTTGTGAAGGAATATTTCAGCCACTCTTGCTATTTTAAAAAAAGTTCAAATGTTTAATTTTATTTCGTTAGTTTTTTTTACTTTTTTTCTAACTAGGAAAAAAATGTTTTATAAAAATTGTGAATATTTAAAAAAATTGCCAAAATTTTAAAAATGTTTGTATTTAAAATTTTTTTAATATTGTTTAATTATAGAGATTGCGAAAAATTAATTTTTTTTGCCATTTTAAAAATGGTTCGAATTTTTAATTTTTTCGTTACTTTTTTACTTTTTTTATAATTGTACATGAGTTTTTATAATTATTTTAATTTTTTGTTGGTTTTTTTCTGTAATTTTCATATTTTTCGTACTTTTTTTTGCCTTTTTAAAAAAATTATTAATTTTTGTTTGACATTTTAAAAAAATTTATTTTTAAAATATATATAATTAACGTATTTATAAATACCGCTTATTTTTTATAATTTTTTTTTGCCATTTTAAAAAACTTTTTTGTTACTTTTTTACTTTTTTTTATAATTGTACATGATTTTTTAAAATTATTTTAATTTTTTGTTCATTTTTTTTTGTAATTTTCATACTTTTTTGGTAGTAATTATTTTTCCTAAATTTTTTGCAATTTTAAAAATATAGTTATAATTAGCAAAGTTACCCCTATTTATAATTAAAAAGTTTACTAAAAACACGTGTTTTATTCCTTTCTAAGAATATTATTTTTGTTTAATTAAGAAACTTATTTCGTGAAGGATGTATTTCAATGCTCTCTTGAGGTGGGGGGTGGGGGGGGGGGGGAGCAGAAGAGTGTGGCTATGGTGAGGAAGACGGGTAGCAAAAAAGTAGGTTGCCCGTTTGAGTTGTTAGGGATGCTTGAATCTCGGAGAAACGTTTGGAGGTTAAAGGTGAAAAACCCAGCGCACAACCACACTCCCGGAGATCCTTGTATTCTTGGAGATTGAGTCGGGAGTACCAGCACCTCCCCATATGCAATCGGGATTCCAGCAAGAGCAGCAGTAGCAGCAGCAGTCGACGATGACCCCCCACCACCTCCGCCACTGCAACCTCAGCAGCAGTATCCACAGCACGTATATGAGGGACTGCCTCCCGCTGTGCGGTTGGTTGTTTAGGACTTTGACCGCCGCCTTAGGCGGCACGAACGTTCGATGGATTGGGTGGTGCAGACGTTGATGGAGGTGCGTGAGGTTGCGGGGTTAGATGAGCTACCACTGCAACAGTTACCGCCACAGCCAGCTGATGATGAGTACTTTATCTTTGTTTGTATTAGATTTCAGTTTATTTTATATTTTGTATCATCGAACTGATTATTATATGTTAATGCAGTCAATCTTTTGTTTGTTTTTATTTGTTAACGAATGCTTATATCTATTTGTTTGTTTATATGACGTTTGTTTCGAATGATTAATATGTTAACACTTAACGTAATAAATGGAGTAATAAACAACAAGATCGTTCATTCAAAACCTTATTTTATAATTAGACGTTTAAATGAATGAAATGTTAGAAGTTATTATATCTATTTATTATTATTATTAATATTACCTTATTATTTTTATTTACAAACTTAAAAAAAATCTTAAAAAAAACAAACACCAAAAACACCCAACAAAAAAAAATCGTACCAAAAAAAACCAAAACCCCACCCAAAACACCCAATCCAACACCCTATAACACCAATCCCAAGGCCCCATCTGCTGTTGTCAGCTTTTGGGCTTCAAAGCACTGAGCTTTGCCCAAAGCTCAACGCTTAGAAGACGGCTGGGGGTTAAGATAGACGGGTGGGGATGTGAATAGATGGGGCCTTATTAAATAGTTAGGTTATAATATACAGATAACACAAGAACCTTAGAAACCTAATAGAGTCAATGAGTAAATTATACTAATAAATTCTAATATGATAATACAGTCCAATAAAAAAGGGGATGCTCATAATTGGATTTCAATATAAATAATATTTGGATTAATTATTAAACAAATTTTAAAGGATAGTAATAGACCTTTCACTTAAATGAGAGGTGTGCAACGAAGCGCCCCCCCCCCCCCCCCCCCCCCTCCTTCCTTTTTTTTTTTACAGTTTTGGCTAAAATCGGGTCAGGTTGTGTTAAACATAGCGGACCTTTGTTTTTGGTCAATCTGATTTAGTTTCCAACCAGGTTTGTAAGGTGAAGAAAATTAGGCTTGAAGCCAGATTTCAACCAGTTTGGTTCAAGTTGTTACAAACCAAACCCTACGGTACTTTTATTCGGGTTAAAAAAAACTGCTTTCAAAATTAGGTCTGAGTTAATTTCTAAGCTGGTTTTTCGTGTACATCTCTTAAGTGAAAAGGTATACAATAAAAGATAAAAATTGTCCTTGTGAAAATTATGAAGTACATCTGTGAATTAAGAGAGATCACTCAGTCCATCTATTGAATGAACATGATGATATGGGTGAGTAATCAAGGCTCAATCTAAATGATCGAATAAAGGTATACTACATAAGTACCACAAAAGTAGAGAAGATAACCTAAAAGTGTTCATTTTGCTTAGGAGAGCTTAAAAATATTAATGTACATTAATATAAACAACAATCTTACCCAGTAAAACTCACAATTTGTAAGGCTAAGAGTAGGGACTGGGGAGGGTGAAATGTAGGCAAACCTTACCCCTATCCATGCGGATAGCGGATAGAGAGACTGTTTCCAGATAGATCCCCAGCTCGACAACACACAATTGACAAAAAAAATAAAAATAAAAAACCCTACTATATTAATATGAAGAATCTAAAAAGAAGATGGAGATTTTACATAGAATTGTTATGCTATATGTATAAATAGTTTCTTTTTGTATTGTATTGCAATCTTATTTTTCAATTAACAAATTGGTGGATATTGTTATTTACAAAAATCTTTTGTGTAGACACATATGATTTCTATCCGCATTGTAGACAGTAAACACATGCGTAGTGTGTGATTTGATATAATTTTATGTGAATGAGGTAAATTCTTTTTTTTTTTTCCTACTTACTAATGATCAAGTTTGTTCATACTTTGTGCTCAGTATTCTAAGTAATTTGGTGCACATCTTTAATCTTTAGCTACCTTACCTACAAATATTACGATCAAAACTGTTTTTTTAACAGTGTCTGTCAAGATACCACCCACTAGACAGCTGGGACTGGGCTGATGTGAGGCCGACCCCGAATCGGAACCCACCAGGTTTCTCCACGGAGTAGCATAACAACGGCTTATGGGACCTCTCTGTGTCCCCACAGGAAACCATACCGTCGACTGCCACTTGATAGACGTTGCGCCGCCACAAGAGCCGAGACTCTCTGACGCAACGCACGGTGAGACGAAAACCCATGTTGGCTCAAATTTGAACTTACGACCTCCCAAAGGAGGCCCAACTCTTATCTCAAAAACTGTTCATTTGTTTTTTTAATATAAAATTAATCTACACAATTTTTTTTCCTGAATCTTTCACCATGATTTTCATTAAAAATAAAGGATAAATTACATAAAGACAGTAGGTAGGCAGACAATAAGCTGTGCAGCTACTCTTTTCTGAATTGTGTAGAGTCACTCTACACAATTGAAAATAAAATTTCTTTTTGTTTTTTACAATTGAAGAACATGAGCAAAAAGTGGATGAGAGTGGTCCACAACTAAATTGTATTCAATGATTGTCGCGGGGATTCGAGGAGCATTAAATGGAGCAATATTGGTAGAAAATTCCAGACGAAGGAGGATAATTAAATGACCTGCGGCAATGCTTTAATTCAATAAGAAATCATACGCTTAAATATGGTAAAGATTTGTGGTCCTGCCTAGGAGATGACCCGGGTTCATCCTCAACTTGCGATCCATTCTTCGGTAGGAGTCACCCTAGACAAAAATCCACGCAAAGGTGCACTAGTTAAAAAATGTGTGGTTCTTAACGAAAAAATGCGTAAATTGTGGTGCCCTGTTAGGGTGGTGGGGGCCGATTGGGTGGAGTGGTATGAGGGTACCTTACCCTCAAGGGTACACCGCTGCCACCACCCTCGTTCCACCCATTGAATTGGCATGGTCAGAGGATAGTGTTCCACTCATTAAGGAGGAGAGAAGATATGCTATTTATTGTGGTTCCACCCTCTAACTATCTAGTCACTTCTTTTTAATTACTTTTTAGGAAATGAAAAGTAATATGGTTAGAGAGTACTATGGTTGAAGTATTGACACTAATGGGGTGATTTCAGGGTAGTTGATGGTATAAATGACATAACAATGCATTATTGATGTTTTGTATGGTACATGGGTGGAGTAGCCCTTCTACCCTTAGAATTATGAATCACCTCCTCCTTACATGTGCAATGGCAAATAAAGTTTTGGGATTAGTTGATTTGTCTTGAATAGTACATACGATTGAGGTCTATCTCCTTGCATCTAGGATTGTTTTTTTGTTACAAATCTGACATGAACTTTTAGTTAATTGTGTTTATCTTAAAGTTGCAGGTTTTGATAACCAAGAAGAAGAACCAGTAAGCAATGAATTGGAAGGAAGAAGAAAGTCAAACTAACATTAGTATGAGCGTATAACATGTACTCATTTGACTTGCTTCTTGGATCAAGCCTGTATAACAAGGGTAGGATCCATACAGTTAATGGGTACAACTCGTATTCACACCGCAAAAACCATAAATCTATGCCTATGGGTTGAGGCAGAAGGGAGGGAAGCTTTTTGGATGATTATTAAAGTTTCGTAGATGCGAAATAAAGGCTAAGGAACATAGTTTGAAGGCAAATGAAGATCAAGGAAGTTAGAGGCTTGAAGATTGAAGGCCCAATCATTCCGTTAGCCATCCGTTGTAATTCGGTTTGAGTTTCTTTAATTTTTTGGTCTCCTACTCTTCTATGAACATGTTTGAATTTTGTTTGTTTGTTTATACCTTTGCTATGTCTGGTAAACGTATTTAAGTCGTTTGGATTGAGATGTTTCAGTGTGTGATTGATTTGTTTGTTTTACTTATTAATGTTCGATTTATGTAAATTTTGTCTCTGAAACTTCTGATTTTTTTGGCACTGAAATATTTATCTTTTGATAAAATAATATATAAGGATCAAGAGTATTCAACAAATTTGTTCAATTACAAACTAATATGCGGATTTGATCATCTAGTTGTATATGAATCACAAGAACAAGATAAAGTAAATATAAATTCAATTCATGTATTGATAAAACTTAAGAGAGAATGACACTATGTAAACCCTAGCTCTAGATCTTACAGATGTTCAAATGAATTCCCTGATCTAGTTAGCTTAAACTATGTATTAATGGCCCTATCTAGTTAAATCTTATTAAAGTCACATTATTAAAATCAAATGCAATATTTACAAAATATTAATTATATATAATATTAAATAACAAGTTGTTTATGCATTGGTAAGTCGTACTATAAGCTTTAGCTATGTTTTGAGCATTAGTTGGTTATATTTTATGCTTTGAAGGTGGTATCTGGTCTTGTTTAAAAGCTACTGTTTCTGGTTTCTTCTTTATTCCCAAAGCTTTACTTCCCTCCCCCCTCTCTCTACCTACCTCCCCATCGCAGTCACCGACACACCACCACGCGACCACCACCCCCTCCGTTACACCACTATGATGTCATGCTGTCACATTCCTTCTATGTTTCGCAGGTTTCTTATATCCCCAAGATTTCATGTCTCTCTCTCTCTCTTTCTTTCTACCTGCCTCACCCGTTTGGTAGCTCTAAAACATGAAAGGTCTTAACATTAGTTCCGTTTTCTAGGTTACCCCCAACCTACACCTTTTGGTTACCCTTCACTTTCTTTCAACAATATGTTTAGAAGGTGGAGAGTTATCAGTTGTCGGGTTACGATCGAAGACCGAGGAAAGGGTTTAGGAGGAGAAGCGGTTGTCGCTGGTTATTGTTTGGTTGCCGGGACGTCTTCACCGGAGAAAATCGGAGGGGATGACTAGAGAAGGTTTGGGTTTGGTGACAGAGAAGGAGAACGGGGCGGTTGGTGTGTTTTTTGTCGCCAGCGCAACGGAGGGGATGGGATGATCAGACCCCTTTTCTTTTCCCGGTTTCCCTCCCTCTCCCATAGCTTACTCTCTTTCTCTCTTCCTTTCTTTCACATTATTTTAGTGGTGCAGACATCTGCTTCTTTTTATATAATAATTTGTATGTATCTAAGATATATAATATATGGGTATGTTGTATTGGAATGTATGTCAAACTTACACAGGAACTTTTGACAGATTATATGGTTGAGAAGCGTCCATTGGAGTGTCGGTTAGGGTTTGGTAGTTCAACAAGGAGTGTGAGGCCCACGAGTCCACGCGTTTCTCAGCGTAGATCTTCAAGGTAAGTTGAAAAATCAAAACCATTAATGTAAGATCCTAACCCATAAACACGCGATTAACATTAGAACTTACGGGCTTTGGTCTTAATGAGTAAACACTCCCGATTTTCAAGTGTGTGTACATTCTATCGTGACTGCCATGTTGAACATGAGACATTTTGGTTCATGAGCTCACTAGTCCTCGTACAACGTTTACTATAACTTTTAGCTAAACATATAGCCATGGAACACTTTAATAGATCTATTGGGTTGACACCCCCACTCTTGGTTAGTCGCTCTAACCGGTTACATACAAAAGAGTGTTAGTATTCTACAATACATACATTGTCTTTAGTGTACAATGTGCGAGGCATAACAGTCAAGAGGTTTGGTTACGAGACTCATGGTTTGCACAGTGATCAGTTGCTTAGCTAGCTCATGATTGGTCATACACGAATTACACGTTGGTTTTCATACTATAAACAAACCCATGAACTCACCAACATTATTGTTGACAAAACTCGTTATGCATGTGTTTCAGGTAACTAGATGGAGGGCCACAGGGATTTGAGGGAAGGGTTCGAGCAAGCACTGCGTGGTACCACTATGATGGTTTTACTTTGTCGATCTTATGTTATTTGATTTCGAGAGTAATAGACAACATTCTCTTTTGTTAACACTATGGTGACGTTTTTAACCAATTAATGACAATATCCATCTCATGCGGTGGTACTATTTGAATAAAACTGTGTGTTGCTTGTACCTTGTGCTTGAAAACTTTTCGGTCGTCGCATCCCCGTGTTTCCGCCTTGGCGGGGTGTGACAGTCTGAGTCATTACTTGACTTGGTCCTTAGTGAGCATGCTATCAGCCGTGCTCCCGAACCCTCCATCACCTCGTTGGGTGAATCATTCGATCATATCTGGATCGAATAAAATGTTCTCATCCCTGTCACGTTTACGATTAAAATTGATTAATAATATGTCATCTCAGTATTAGCATGTATCATTCCAATAGTAATGTTAGAATTCTTGGTATACAAGAATTTCGTTGCCTAAATTAACTTGTGGATAGGCCCCATGCTACCTAACCATTTCCTTACCAAGCTCTTGAGATAGCGCGTATCTACATGAAATCACTATTGATTACCTATAACAATTTCTGACCAACTGAATGTTATTCCAGGTAGTACTTATCGGATTCCTAGATCAAGCCACGAACCGAACACCCTTCAACACTTTGAGCGCACGGTTTGAGTCCAAGTATCCTTCCCGAAAATCGGATCCCTCAAACCAATGGCTCTGATACCACTTGTAAGACCCTAACCCATAAACACGCGATTAACGTTAGAACTTACGGGCTTTGGTCTTAATGAGTAAACACTCCAGATTTCAAACTTTGATATTTAAGAAATCCAACCCATTATAATTTCTATATTATAGGTCCCAACAAATTTTCTTATAATTAGATTTACTACAAACACGTACTAAAGCTTGCGTTTTAATCGGGAACTTCAAATGCGGAAGCTAGTTGAGCGTTCTGGTGTGTTCGGTTCTTCTTGCAATTTGATCTTTGCTCCGGAAGTCCCGCCACATGAAAACCTAGCACCATTACACAAAGAATGGTCAGTGATTTGTTAATAATAGAGGAAATATCCTCTGCTCAGTTTTTTCTCTGGTCTAACTATCCTCTTGTCTGGGCAAACATCCTCTGCTCATTTTTCCTCTGGTCTAAACAATCCTTTGGTCTGAGCAAACATCCTTTGCTCATTTTTCCTCTAGTCTAGACAATCCTCCGGTCTGAGCAAACATCCTCTGCTCATTTTTTCCTCTGGTCTGAGCAAACATCCTCTGCTCATTTTTCCTCTGGTCTAGACAATCCTCTAGTCTGAGCAAACATCCTCTGCTCATTTTTCCTCGCTTGTTTTTCCCCAACCTTTGGGTGTTTTTAAACCAAGTTCAAGGCCCTTCCTAGGGGCACTTGGGAACTTGTTTGATACCCTTTATTGGCTTGAAAGATGCCCGTTTATGGTGGTTTATAACCCCTTTCGGCTTAACTATTACTTACATGTTTTTCATCCAAATCGACCCGTTAAGGCATTGGACTCTACAAGACACTTTTTAAGCACACCAAAGGCATTGAAATCATATTGTCAACTCATTGGACACATGTTCAACTAAAAGCATTGTCCATTTATGTTATTTTGACTTGGTTATTAGATTTAACCTTTAGTAAATCTTTAAATTCCCAAAATGCCCCTGTTGCCAAATCTTTCAATTTAGCCATTCATGGCGACACTTTTTGTGTCAAATACATTGTCTTTGACTCAAGAACTTGTTTATAAACCTCTAAGTCCATTCGGACATAGATTTCCACCTTTTCTCATGTTTCCTCTTATTTAGTAAATTCTAAGCGCATTAGCGCGCATTAGACATAGTTATGGAAATAACTTACTTGATTTTCTCCCACACTTCATGTGGGTAGTTTTAGTACCCATGTTGCTTCTCCCGAAGGCGTTTAATTAGCTACGGACTTACCGGGTGACCTTGACCCATATCCATACACCCATATGGATTACTTAGGCAACAAGTGCACAATTTCCGAGTGTCCTCCTGCATACACTCTAGATTGACCGCATTAGTCTCTTGGGACCCAGTGGTAATTCCCTTACCATTTGACCCGTTATCCACAAGTTTATTAAAGCTTAGATAACTGGCTTTTAATGTCGGGTTCGAGTGGTGAGGGAATCACTCATTCGACCCGTTAAGACTCATGATTGTATAACTTCCTTATGCATGTGATTTTTATCCAAAACCTGAGTTTAGACTCTTGTTTACCACATGGTTTTATTGGTTGACCCAATTGATGATTTCCATCATTTGATCAACACTATATGACTCATTTATGACAATGAAATTTGTTTGGATATGAATTCGCATAAATTGCCCGATTAATAGGTTTCACCCCTTGAGGTCATACCTTTGTCCCACTTCAAAGTTTAAACACTTATATCAACACAAGAATTGTATTTGTAGACTAGTAGTGTAAGTATTACTTACCTCATGTCCGTTTTGCTTCTGTACGCATTGAGCTTGCATCCGTTTGACCCATTTGCTCCCTAGTCCTTGTACCTAACTTAGGGACATGTCAAACCTTGTTTTTGTTAGAACACATAATATGGATTTTTTTTTCATAATCCATGGCATCATGTATCCATTTTTCCTCAAGCTCAACATTACATTTCTCGTTTTCATGTTCATACATGTTTTACACATTTATTCTCATTCAAGCATTTCATCAAAACACCTTATATGCACTAATTTCATCATGTTAATTCTAGGTGTTCAAGACTTTCTAGATTCCACCATGGCTTAGCTAGCCCTTTGCACATAATCATTTCACCATTTAGCTCACATACATGATACTAATCACATAGAATTTGCAAGTTTATTCCACATACTAGTGTATTTCATGATTAGGGTAAAAACCCACTACTTACACATAACAACTAATCATAATTTCACATGATTCAACCACATATAATGATTTACCACGTTTTATAGCTTCATTGAGGTCTACTAATACATAGAAGTCCCTAGAAGCCAAGAAATCACGTTTTTACAAAAACCCTAAAATCATCATCTTCCAGAAACCACGGATTTGGATGATTTAAAAGGATCTAGACTTACCTTAGGATGTTTAGAACACTATGTGATCATGAATTTCATCATGCATTAAGAAAAACCGACGATTTTTGGCATGATTTGGGGCTGAATTGGATGAAACTCTTATGTGTGTGTTCTTGGAGGTGTGATGATCGATGTGAAGTGTGTGTCTTCACACACTTTTTCATTTTAACCCCCATTTCATCACAACTTTGATTAATTGTCATATTTAGCCCATCAGGTTTAGCCTCGTTTTTATCGGTGGTTAACATCCACCATTAAACTCGCTTTGTTATTTTATCGATTACGCTTAATGGCGTATTTAGGCGAAACGACAGTTTGGGGTGTTACAATTAAACCTTGAGGATTTGTTATCTATTAATTGATTATCTTTCTATATTGCATCTTACCTTTGATCATACATTAGCTAGGTTATGTCTTTTATATGGATTACAGCAAAGTAGAAGAGGCTTCTGGCTGAGGTACTAATTATATATTTGTATTCAAGTCAGAATTTCAGTTTTTATGTTTATTATTGTTGATTTGGGATGTGCAGTTGGTGATGGTGGTTATGGGGGTGAGGGTGGAGGCATTGTAAATGGACGTTTATCACAAATAGTTCACTTTAAGCATTTATTTACCGCATATTGTTTCATTGTAATTTGTAAACAAATGTGTAGTCTTACAAATAAATGAAATTAACAAGGATAGATTTATTGATTTTTTTATTGCTATAGAATTTGGTTGCTTGATTTATATTTATTTATATTTAATTTATAACCTAGAAATAGTTTGCTTTCAGTGTGTAGGTCGGCCTAATCTGCTCGACAGAAGTGAAAGCAACTTCAATATACACATGGTAATGATATTTAAGGGTAAAACTTGCAATGACTCAAAGCTAATTTTTGACCATTAAAATATTGGTATAGGCTGGTCTTGATTTGGTTTTCCTTTTTTTTCCTTTTGCGCTGATTGTTGCCATATCGTTGTTTCTTACTTAATAGGCATTGAATTGGATATCATTGTCCAAACTCTACCCAGGACATTTTCATATGATGGGTGGTGACACGTGCCCTTTTGTTTATCTCAACTAAGATTATGGCATTTCGATCAATAGTACATGGTTTCATTGTTCCATGTATATGGTTTCTCAAAGTTGATTAATACGATTTGTTCCAGGTTCTTGCTGTAGACTAGAGGTTGAAAACAGACAGGTCAAACACACTGGGCGAAAGATCTTTGATAGGTGGGGTTCAAATTTGCAATTTATACTTTCATGTCAAAATGAGGATGTTAATCGTTTGAAAACACAATAGAGTGACCCGTTTTACTTTATCAATTATGTATATCATTTATTTGCTTCCTTTTTTGTTAAATGAATTATTTACATCATTCATTTACTTTAATTTTGTTGATCTCTCTGTGAAAAAGTTTGGAACATCGTTTATCTTATAATCATGTAAAGTGAATTGGGTTTTGTTTCAAATGTTTTTGAGAGGTGCATTGGCTTTTTGCTGAAGCCTGTTAGTTATATATGTGTATAGTTGTATCACAAAGACTTGCTTAGCTACACATGGAAACAGTTTCTATATTTGTTTTGGTGGCGCCACACTATCACTAACGAACCCCGCCATAACACGCGGGGAATGACATCTGGTATAAAATAAAGATTAATTTCTTATAACAAAAAATGTCTTATTCATTGGCAGATGATTACACGACCCCACCCTACTTGAAAGCTCCTTAACATTCATTTTCTCGTATCTTACCACCACCCAAATCCTTCTTAGAAAGTGAAACAAATCTTCTGACCACTCTTCAAAATCACAACTTTGCCAATGAAAGAGTAATTGGTCAAACCTCAAGCTAACCTTATAAAGTATACATACACCCAAAGAACAACAAATTAAAAAAAAATTAACATTGGAAGATTTTACGAACTTTGTTGTCAAAAACAGTCGGCACAGATTGATCTTATTAACACAAAGAATATCAGAGTACAAGACTCTGTGACAAATCAAAAGATTACAAAAGAAATATCATTACAACCCTCAAAAACTCTCAAAGATTATCACAAAGATAACCTTAACACTAAACAAAATAGATGAACAAACTGTTAGTTCAAGATGATCTTAACAGATAAAAACCCTAGAAATTGTGAGTGTAAGAGAGAATGATTATCAGAGAGCTAAAAAAATAAAATGAGATCAAAAGTTGTATCCACTCGAAATCCTCAGTTATTTATAGCTGAGGAAGGTGCATTTCTCCAAAAGATCCAACGACCCACAAGATAGAGATAAAACGACTGAGAAGGCTTGTGTTTGTTTGACGCAGATTGCCACATCACCCCAGACAACAATGAAACACGGGCCTTAAACCATTGGGCTCAAATACACCTCTTGGGCTGATAACACTTGGACTGAACCAAAAGACTTATGGACTGGACCTTCACGAACATGAACCATCTCTCTTGTTAGGATCCAACTCCTTGTCGGACTTTGATACCAAGTGCAAGCAATTTAAACCAATATGAAACAACACACTTATGCAATATATTAAAGACACTTATCAAATTGATACTAAGAAATGTATATTTCAACACCCCCTCAATTTGATATCCCAAATGGGTCAAACATGTTTAGTTTTTTACATAACTCTTCATGTTGACTCACTCCAAGACCCTTAGTCATAATATCTTCCAGTTGTAATTCAGTATGAATTTTTTGATGTTTTAATAAACCCTTTGGACACTAAATCTCTAAGGAAAAATATGTCCAACTCAAAATGTTTGGTTTTATAAAAAAATAAAGGATTAGAAGCAATTGAGAAGCAACACTATTATCACAATGCATTATAACTGGTAAATTGACACTACTATGTAATTCAGACGAAACATTTACCAACCATAACACTTCACAAGCAGTAGAGCACATAGCTCTATACTCTACCTCAACAGATGATCTTGAACAGTTGATTGTTTTTTACTTTTCCAGGATACTAAGGAATTTCCCAAGAAAATACAAAAACCTGTAACAGACTTTCTGGTATCTATGCATTTTGCCCAGTCAGAATCAGAAAAGGCAAGTAAATCATAAGAATAACTCTTCCTGAACTAAAGACCCTTTCCAGGAGCCTTTTTTAAATATCTAAGTAGTCTAAATGCAAGTTTTTGATGACCTTCACTAGGTTTATGCATAACTAGCTTAAGAAATGAACAACATATGATATATTAGGTCTAGTATGGGATAGATATATCAATTCTCCAATCAATTGTTGATAACCAGTTATGTTTGCTAAAGCTTTAGGATGATCATTGCAAATAGATTTTAAGACATGATTTGGTTCAAGAGGACTATTGACTGGTTTACCCCTTATCATGTCATACTTAGTCAATAAGTCCATACAATACTTTCTTTGAGACAGGCACACATTGTCTTCTTTAGAAACTACTTCTAAACCAAGAAAGTATTTAAGTTCTCCTAAATCTTTAATAAGAAAATTTTCTTTAAAAAATGCCTTAACCTTTTCTATTTCATCCAAGCAACTACCAGTAAGAACAATATCATCAACATAAACCAACACGATAGTAGTATTCCCATCTTGACACTTTATTAACAAGGACTAGTCACACTTACTCTGAGAAAAACCTATATTTGTTAATACACTAACAAGTTTCTCATTCCACATTCGTGGAGCCTGTTTTAAGCCATATACATATTTATTCAATTTGCAAACCTTGGACTCATTATCAGAAAAATAACCCTCAGGCAAAGCCATAAAAACTTCTTCATTTAAATCACCATAAAGAAAAGCATTGTTAATGTCTAATTGAAACATTTTCTAACTGTTTTGAACAGCAATAGACATAACACATTTAACAGTAACAAATTTGACAACAGGAGAAAATGTCTCATCAAAATCTATCCCCTCTTTTTTACTGTATCCCTTAGCAACCAACCTAGCCTTAAACCTTTCAATCTCAACATTTGACTTGTACTTAATCTTATACACCTACTTACAACCAACTAGACTTCTACCCATAGGCTGATCAACAAGAGTCCAAGTATTGTTTCTATTAAGAGCTTCTATTTCTTCATTCATAACACTTATCCAATTTGGATCAGTAGCTGCTTCTCTATAACTTCTAGGCTCAACACTTTTATTCAACATACTTGCAAAAACCTTGTTATCTAGACTCAGGTTAGCATAATTAACTACTTTTTCAATCCCATACTTAACTTTCCCTTCAATGACAAAGTCATTAAATCTTCTAGGAATAGTAGACTCCCTATTACTTCTTCTTATGGTTTGACTTGTTGAGTCATTACCCTCAGAAGAACCAATATTTTCATTGTTAGATATCACACCCTCAGCCCTATCATCACTCCTTATATCACCGATCTGTTGTGAACCAGACTGTTCACAATATGTTTGATGATCAGGAGAGGACTGCTGAGTCCCATGTGTCTCTAACTCACACCTAACTAACTCCCTTCCTTCATCATTGGGTAGATAAGGATGGCTGGGTGTCTCATTTTCATAAAAATTGAAAAATTAGATGAATCCAACTCAGTTACTGTATCATTAAAATTTTCAAAGACAATTTGATCCTTAAAAGGAAAGATAGCTTCATGAAATTTTACATCTCTAGAGAAAGAAATGGTTTTAGACTCTAAACTATACACTTTATAGCTTTTTTTCTCATTAAAGTAACCAATAAAGACACACTTTTCTGCTTTCTCACTTAACTTGTTAGATTCATTTAAAATAGTAGAAAAACATAGACACCCAAACATTCTTAGATGACCTAGGAAGGGTTTGAAACCATAGATGAGTTCATAGGGAGTTCTGCCATACAACACTAAAGAAGGAGTCCTATTTATCAAATAAGAGGCAGTTAAAACACATTCAGACCATAATCTAACAGGAAGGTTGCTTTGGAATAACAAAGATCTAGTCACATTCAAAAGATGCCTATGCTTTCTCTTAGCAACACCATTTTACTGAGGAGTATAAGTACAGGATGTTTGATGAATAATAGTTAGACATTTGATTATTGACAAACTCTACACCATTGTCACTCCTAAAACACTTAACATTTTTGTCAAACTGAGTTTTAATTATATTAACAAATTCTTGAATATTTTCAAAAACATCACTTTTGTTTTTCATCAAACAAACCAAAACAGCTCTTGAATAATCATCCACAATAGTAAGGAAGTATTTGAATCCTTCCCTGCTTGGAACCCTATAAGGACCCCAAACATCTAGATGAACAAGCTCACCTATACTAGTGGACTTATGATCACTCAAGGGAAAAGGTTCCCGTGCTATTTAGCCTTGTGACACACATCACAAGATATGTCAGGGTCTTTAAGAAACTTGACACCTATTTTAGACTCAAGTTTCTTAACAGCTATATCAGATGGGTGACTAAGTCTAGCATGCCATAACTCATACTCCTTAGAACTAGTCCCTACCTTATTGCTAACAAAAGGCCCACCACAGAAATATAATCCTTCCATCTGACTACCAGTCACCAGGGTTTTCTTTGAAGATAGGTCCTGGACATAACATTTGTGTTCATCAAAACCAACAAACTTTTAGACTCAAGTTTCTTAACAGCTATATTAGATGGGTGACTAAGTCTAGCATGCCATAACTCATACTCCTTAGAACTAGTCCCTACCTTATTGCTAACAAAAGACCCACCACAGAAATATAATCCTTCCATCTGACTACCAGTCACCAGGGTTTTCTTTGAAGATAGGTCCTGGACATAACATTTGTGTTCATCAAAACCAACAAACAAATGATTATCCTTGACTAGCTTATGCACAGAGATAAGATTCACAGAAAATTCAGGAACAACAAATACATCATGCAGGATCACATTATTTCCAAGATCTAATGTTCCAATCTTAGTGACTAATGCATTTGTTCCATTAGGATGTTTCACTTGAATATTTAAATCGGAAAAATCAACATAATCAGTTAAGTCATGTTCACTAGAAACCATGTGCTGATTAGTACCCGAGTCTATTATCCAACCCAGCCTAATCTTTTTCCCATTAACATTGAAACAAAAAACGGGTTTCACATTAGCATAAAATAGAGAAAAGACATTTCCAGAGAATAAGTTACCTGAAACATTATGACTTTGAGGAGAATCAACATTCTTATCAGAGATCAGACTTAACAGTTTAGACAACTGCTCATTAGACAAAGATGGAATCTTAACATCAGATTTTTCAGAATTAACAACATTATTAGCCACAACCCTTTTCCCTTTCATCCCATAGCTTTGGCCAAGGGAGGATACCCTATTAACTCAAAACATGGTGTGGCCATTTTTATTACAATGTGAACATTTCAGAGTCTGGTTACTAGTGTTAGACCTCTTATCAACAGGTTGATTAAGTTTTGAGAAAAAAACCAACTGTGGTTTGATTCTTTTTTGCTAGACCACTAGAGTTCTTATGGGACTCTTCCTTGGACACAATAGCAAAAGCTTCTTTCACAGAAGGTAACACATCTTTAATCAACAAATTGGTTCTAACACTTTGATAAACACTAACCAAACCCATAAGAAACTACATCATTTTAGTCATGTTACTGAAATTATTGAATTCCCTAGATGCTTCACATGTACATGCAGGTAATTACCTAATCTGATCAAGCTGTTTCCACATAACATTCAATTTATGATAATATTCAGAAACAGACATTCCACTTTGACTAAATGAGTTGATCTTTTGATACAAATCAAAAACCACAGATCCATCTATTTTATCATAAGTTTCTTTTAATTCAGTCCATACATCACTAGCAAGCCTAGAAAAAAATGACCGATATACAATTCTTCACTAATAGAATTAAAAATCCATGTTAATACTATTGAATTGCATCTGACCCATTGCCTAGCAAGAACATCATCAGTTTGAGATTTCACACAAGATTTATAATAAATCCCCATTTATTCTTGACTTGTAAAGCAAGAGTTAAAGCATTTGACCATGCAGTATAATTCTCAGAACCTTTCAACTTAATAGTTATAATGGTCAAATTACTAGAATCAGACAGGTGCAAGTATAGAGGATCACTATCATCAAGTTTGCTAACTAAAGTCTCATTCACAACATTAATAATAGGTCCCCCTCCACCAGCAGGGTTTCCCCCACCAGCAGTAGGCATCACATTATCACCCATGAAGCAAACAACAAATAGCCAACAAACAATAGAAGATAGCAAGTAGTCACAAACAACAATCAGATTCACACAAGACCAAATAGCCAAGTTAGGGTTTCTCAACAAACTCGTAGTCTATAACCTTCACTTAGGGTTACAAACCAGAGAGCAAGAGAAAGAACAAACCAGTCCAAACCACCAGATCCACACGATCAGAAACCAACTGACCAGATCCAATCCTTGACCACAAACCCAAAAGAATAGCAGCGGAAAAGCAGACTAGAATCAAGAGCCTATAGCTCTGATACCATGTCAAAAACAGTTGGCACAAATTGATCTTACTAACACAAAGAAAATCAGAGTACAAGAATCTGTGACAAATAAAAAGATTACAAAAGAAATCTCACTACAACCCTAAAAAATTATCACAAAGATAACCTTAACACTAAACAAAAGAGATGAACAAACTGTTAGTTTAAGATGATCTTAACAGATACAAACCCTAGAAATTGTGAGTGTAAAAGAGAATGATTATCAGAGAGCTAAAAAAATAAAATGAGATTAAAAGTTGTATCTGCTCGAAATCCTCAGCTATTTATAGCTAAGGAAGGTGTATTTCTCCAAAAGATCCAACTGCCCACAAGATAGAGATCAAATGGCTGAGAAGGCTTGTGTTTGTTTGACGCGGATTGCCACATCACCCCAGACAACAATGAAACATGGGCCTTAAACCATTAGGCTCAAATACACCTTTTGGGCTGATAACACTTGGACTGAACCAAAAGACTTATGGATTGGACTTGACTTCTGGATTGGACCTTCATGAACATGAACCATCTCTCTTGTCAGCATCCAACTCCTTGTCAGACTTTGATACCAAGTGCAAGTAATCGAAACCAACCTGAAACAACACACTTATGCAATATATTAAAGACACTTATCAAATTGATACTAAGAAATGTATATTTCAACATTTGTCAATTATAAAATTTATACATTATTGTGCTTCGAAAATAATGTATTGATTACTATTATAGGATAGCTATATATCATAAATATTACAATTGTTTTGCAGGTAGTATTTAGGACCCATGTGTTATGGCAGGACCGTCAAACGAACAACAAAATAGGCATAAAAAAGTTGAAGCATACACATGTGTTATGGTATGTTAATTCGTAAACCTAGGCTTCGGGTTATGACAAGGTTGTTAAATCAGGTAAAAAAATAGATGTACAAATGTTGAATGACACATGTGTGTTGGAAAGTGTTATCTCAAAAAGTTGTATAATGTATCTAATAAATATTATTAATTTTAAATTTATATGAAAACTTTAGACTTGGGTGTCTTAAATTATTGAGATTTAGAAGAATAACCCAAAGGTCGTTATCTATACTATATTATAAAGGAGGAGGCATGTGTAAATATGTCCAAATTGTCCAAAGTTAAGATGGTATACCAAGGGTTTCTTTACAATTTTCTAAATTTTATCACTTTTCTTCCCTAAATGCCCCTAGAAGATAATTTATATATTAAAAATTAACTCCTTATCTTTACAAGGTTTTTGTTTCAACCATTGACATGTACGACTACTTTTTTTTCTTGTGATGGTCAGAAGAACACGCAGAAAGATAAATGAAGCAACTTTGCAGAGTGTTAATGGTGGTATGAAGTGACGCACACACAACGCCAAGTAGTACAGTACGTTTTGATTTGCAGAGCGTTAATGGTGGTACGAAGTGACGCACACACAACGCCAAGTAGTACGGTACGTTTTGATTTTCTATTGATAAGGTTTTTTATATTAAATTTTAATAAGAACGACAAGGTGCGACCGAGGACGCTGACAAGAGTAATCATGTTGTAACGAATCTGGCAAAAATCGACACAATCCGAAAGTGGACTTTATATGCAAGTTCATCTTCCAGGTTAAACTTGATTTGTTTATTAAAATAAATGTCTTGTTGATATTTGTTTACTTCTCTGTTTACTTGTTATACTGATATCGAATGGTTGTCTTTTGGTTTATCTGCTCTGTTTTGGTTTCTATGCTTATATTTGGTTTTGAGTTCATGCTTGACAATACGTATCCATATGGTGGTTTGGTCTAAATTTGTGGAAAATTATATATAAAGATTTGGGAATAAAAATTATAGATGCTCATATTTAGTTTTGAGAACAGTGTTGATGACTGAATTTTGATGGTCAGAGAAGTTCTTTTTCTTATATAGTGAAATCTTTTTTTATACTTGGGTGTCCTGTGTACACATCATCCCATAGATGTTGGAAGTTAAGGACACATGGTTGGACAATTTAGATAGTATGGCATGAAAAGTTATAAGAACTTATATGTTGGATCTAAAAAAATATAGTTTCTTTTCAAAATTTAAACAATGAACAGAAATGGATTAATTTCATATACATCGTTTTGCATTCAAAGACAATTTCATATACATCGTTTTGTATTCAAAGACAACGAAAAGAAAACAGTATGGTTTTACACTTTCCTACAACTTGATGGACTAACACGGCTACGCTTGTGTATTGTTCAAAAATATATTTACCTTAGCCGTCCCGCAGCAACGTGCGGGTTTCCCACTAGTGATAAAATAAGTTTGATTTAATGGTCACTAAAATATAAGATTTTAGAAAAGCAACTTCATTAATTGATGAAAGAATTAATACGATATATAAATAAATATTTACAAAAGATCAAATACAAGCAAAATTAATGTGTGAAGCATGCAAACTGAATGAAACAAAAAAATGTGGTGATTGGCATTTTCGTAAATAATGACAACCAATTTTATTATATAATTACTCTACTTATATAACTACGCTATATAATTATTTAGAGTAATTTTATAATTACTCTAGTTATATAAAGTTTCCAATATTTACAGTAATGTTATCGCGTGTTTTTTTCTTCAGTTCGTACATTTCATACAGTAACCCTATTTGTACGTGAAGTTAACTCAATAAATATATTATGATTGGTCATAAGATATAAGATATGATTTTTCATTGATTTGTGTCAATGTATAACTAAAATAATAATTGAAGCTTGTAGAATATATACTAAACTAGTGTTTAACCCCCGCGTTGCGGGGGCAGGGCGTAAAACCGTACTAAGTAGTATAAAAACGATGGCCAAAGTTGGAAAAAAACCGTAAAACAAAAAAACAAATTTATACTGTCACGTGACCTAAAACATAGGCAACGGCAAACATGAACTTATACCACGAGCTGATGTAAAATGTAGACAAAAGTGCGAGGAGAATCCAATTATGCGAATGTATTACTTATTTTATGGACGAACACATAAGAAAGCTCAAACATGTGTTAGATTCATTAGGGAAGGAAAAAATAACAACCGTTAACCAGTAACCACTATATATTAGGTTTGTTAATCTTCATGCCAAATATACGCCAACATGCTCGTAGCATGAATAAAAACACCCTCTTTTAAAAAGTAAGACACAAGTTTAAGGGAAATCAAAAATCGTATAACCCCTTTCATTTTTAAAGTACTAAAAGGAAAAAAATAGTTGTATTATTTATTAGAAATAGGAAGCCTCATGAAGCAATTTGGATGTATATGCCTGAAACTTAACCAGACGGACTTGAAAGCATATTCATAACCAAATTTGATAATCTAAACAAAATCTCTCAATAAAAATTCTATTATCAGACTTCATAACCAAATTCTATGATTTCTATCATACTCGTTCTCTATCTCCGGCAAGCTCCGTCACTGCGTGATCACTATCATCATACCACCGTCACCGCTACCACCGGCATCATCAAGCCATATATACCAAAACATCTCCACCTAACCACCGTCGTCTGATTCGAGATATCTGGCCATTTTTAACCACGTTCTACTCGACTACTCGTCATGTCTACATCAGTACCATCATCCCCCACCCTTTCCGACAACTGGAGATGACCACCGCCTTCATCAGATTTCCGTCACCCCAAACTTACGCTGGTTCTGTAGTAGACGATTAACATCTATCGGTTGTTAAAAAAAAGAATTAAAAGGGGGCCTTTAACTGATGACACGTGTACCAATCTTAATGAAGAACTCTAGTTAAGGATCGATTCTAAATGTAAGAGTATATAATATAACTAGCTTTTATCTCGGGAGTGTTCCGGGGTTGAAAAATATAACCATTCTAATAATACTAATACTAATACTAATAGTAATAATTATTACTCTTGTAATTAAATAAATAAAAAAATAACCTTGCTATAAGGTGACACCATGTGTTACAGTGTTGCGCGATTCTTTCTCGTAGCTTCTCTTGATGAAGAATACATATCCATCTTTAGAAGAGTAAAATTCCAATGATAACATTTTCTCCTTAGAGAGCTAGGTTCGATTCCCACTGGCTGCAAGTGAGGTGGGAGGTTTTCAGGCTTAGCCTGTTCCGTACCCTGGAGTGCCCGGTTCGAATCCCACGTCGGCCGGACTATGTTCATGTATAGCCCTGAGTGAGATGCCGTTCAAAAAAAAAACATGGCAATTGGGCTAAATTTCAACATTGTATATAAGAACCTGGTTTAAAAGAAAAAACATGATTAATGAATAACCTGAACACTTTGTGTTTTTTTTCCTGTATGAACGAAACCACATAAAAAATAGTCGTTTTTTTCTCCGTTTTTTATATAGCACTATGGTACTCGTTGGAAAGATAATAAAACGCTCATTAATTTGGTGTAATTTTTTTCTTTAAAAAATCTCGTATATAAAAGATATTAACGTTTAAAAATGATGGGAGGAAACATTAGAGAGAAAAATCTAAATTTGTTTTTAAATTATTAAAGAGATTAGGGTTAGATAAGTGTAGGAGAATGGATAAAAACAAAATAAAAAATAAATTAAAAACTCTCACCTTAACATGCCACGTGGCACATTCAAAGGAGGGTTGAGGCCTCCATTGAATGCCACCTCATCAATATTCAATTCTTTTATTATAAGTTATAGATAAGGTCATAACATATCTGATTGGTCAATAAGATATAAGATATGATTTGGGTCAATAAATATATTATGATTGGTCATAGGATATAAGATATGATTCTTCACAAGGTATAGTATGTTAAATATACTAAATAACAATAAATCATGATCATTAAAATTCTATTTGGTATCGTGTAGAATATATAAATACATGTTAAACTATAATTCCCAAACAAATCAAAGTCACTACAACGCCAGTCAAGAGAACTCAACGTAATGTGTCCCTATTAGATTTACAACTTATGACAAACGGATACGACCAATCTATGGTGAACAGTGGTGCTTCATGCCATATAGCCTAGGTGCGATATTCTTACTAGGTGTTTTTGGGTGTTAGGTGGTGTTTATGGTTTTGCTGTTACGCTTATAAGCAATTTTAGTGTATGGTGTTTCTAGCTTCTTTATGGTGACCGTTTTGGTATTAATAAAAGTTGTTGCCGTTAAAAAAAGCATGTTAAAATATATAACTTTAACATGTGTTCACAAATATATAAAAAAAGTAAATGCATGGTGTAATATATTGTTTGATTACAAGCATTACGAATTGTTTCACTTATTGTTGAAGAGTCTTATTTGTGGGCTTACGTATGGGCTCACCCCATCTATCAAATAGGTACGCACCATTTAGAAGTAGACTTTGGTGGCTCCAATTAGGCTAGGTGGACCAAAAATTATTCGTTCTTTTTCTTAGAAGTTAAAAGTCACATGCCAAACCATATCATGTGTGCGCACTTGTACATTTCAATAGGCCCTATCATCAACTTTTTTTTTGTTTTTAACTATGAGTACAAGTTGAAATAGGGTTTCATGTGGGTTAAATAAAGAGTTAAAATGTATTTGGGTTTAAAGTAGCGGATAGCCAGACTTGATTATGGACCGAGCTCCTTATAATCGATACGTATAAGAATTATTTTGTAAATCTCGCTCTAAACTATGTTGGATAGGGGTGTTCACGGTCCGGTTTTTGCGGTTTTTAGGTCAAACCGTAAACTAAACCGTTAATAACGGTTTATGATTTTTGTAAACCAAAACAAAACCGTAGAACTTTTAAACCGAACCAAAACAAACCGTAAGTAACGGTTTAGTTCCAGTTTGGTTTCACGGTTTGTGTTCATCGATACCTTACCATGGTAGAATGTGCAACCACAAAAAGTTAGTGTTGAATCTTTGATACCTTACTTGATATTTGATGATGGGAGAAAGGGAGTGCCTAGGTCTTTAAATTTTGTGATTTTTAGCGTCTAGTACTCTAATTAGTTGAGTTTTTTAGAATCGGAAGATTTTAAATTTGTAGCTTACTAACTTACTGTGTTTACATTTGAAAATACAAGACGGGCTTACCAAATTTTGATATACTTACAATAATTAGAAATGCAATTTCCTGTTTTGCATATAAAAGACAAAACACAATAAAAAATTTGAGGATATTATTGTCATTTTACTACATACAAACAAAAGATTTATTAATATGTGTGTTTGTGGGCCCAAGACATTTAAATTGGGACGGAGGGAGTAAGGCTAATGGGTGTGGAGACACCAAAAAGGTGATGTCTCCATGCCAACTAGGATGTCACCTCATAATGTTGATGTCTCAAGCATCTTGAGACATGAGTGGGGTGTGAAGACACCAACACTCCATGTCTCAAACATTTATTATTATTATTATTATTTTTTTTTCTAATATTAAAAGAAGAAGAAAAGCAGCCATTGTTTAACATTCACAAACAAAAAAAAAAAAATAATAAAAGGAAAAGAACCGGATTGGAGCGTTGTCACACCCTCAAAATCCACCTGCGGGGTTTTACCGCGAGGCGCGTGACAAACCAGGATCCAAGTCAACGGTCACAATAAACAACACTATATGAACACATGCATATTTAAAAACATAAGTTTAAAACCATTAAACAGTAGCGGAAGCTTTGTTACAAACCAAAATCCAAAAGTAATCCAAATTGTTCAACATACGAAAACATGAACCTAAACTAGACGCCGTGCAGACGCGTGCGCCCTAGTTCTGGAATGCTACCTTAGCGACCTGAGAAAAACATGCCAAAAGTTACGTCAGCACAAAATGCCGGTGAGTTCACAGGTTTGTAATAAAAGTACTAAGTTCACCCTGTCCATACTATACAAATATGTAAACCAAAGTACGCTAGCTAGGCGTATGTGTTGTCACTACTACGATTGGAAAACCATTACTAACTCGCAAACCCAGGAGCATTGCCCGAATAATGTACCGTTCCTGTTTGAGACAATATGCACTCGCCCGGCTCCAAGCCGACGAGTGGGGCAGGTCACGCCCAATAGATCTATCCACATTTCCCCGTTGTGCTACACCGCACATTCATGGTTTCCCCCGGGACTTCCAAAGATCGTATAGTAACCCAAAGTAACCCATAGTATGACAGTTGTTACCAAACACAAGTTTAACGCATGTTTTCTCCCTCCAAAAGTAAAACCAGTTAAAGTGGGGCCGTGAACTCACATTAGATTGCGTTACTTTGTTTAATGATTAAAATCAGCAAGCTATGCTAGCCCCGTAAAGCGGCGACCTAACATATGACAGTTACAAGTACTTAGACTAATAACCCGTAGGTTAGTTAGTCCCTAGATGTCCAGACCATAACCAGGTTCGTTTGAAAACACGTTGACTGTTAAACTGACCAAATGTACAAGACTCGACATCCCATTGGTGACCCGAGACTCCACGTGTTATACTTGTACTCTAAGTCATACAAATCATGCAATCATACTTAACATGCGTTAAAGCTCAACAAGTCTAACACATAGTTCAAACAGCACATAAATAAGTCCGAGCATGTGTTACCAAGTTATCAGGTGTGATAAGGGGTTCCTAGCATGTTCCTAGGTGTCAAATCGGGTCTCGGAGTGTCAAAATACACTTACAGCAGCAATGCAGGCGATTAGGAAAAGTCAACTAGCGATTAGGGAGGTCAACAGGCGATTGTGGAGGCTAATCGCCCCTTGTCATAGGCGATTAGGCCTATTCTGGTGCTTATCAGGCGATTAGGTTCATAAGGCATGCAATTCAGGGTTTGACTAGTGATTAGGATCGTAATCGCATGAATTGAAGGCGATTAGGCCCCCAATCGCCTACCATACATGCGATTAGGCCTCCTTAGCAGGCGATTGGGCTCCCAATCGCCTATAGCATAGATGATTAGGGTCCCCAATCGCCCCCAGCAGGGCTGTTCCAGTTTTTCGCGCGTTTAACCCTCCAAATCAGATCCGGAACGTGTGGAAACACCAAATATCAATCAAACAACAATATCAAACATATTTCAAGCAAAACCCCTAGCTTATCAACGTTCTACCAGTCCCGAATGCAAGCATTTTCCCAAAATAGTACACTTAGCATGAAAACATCACAACAACATGCACAACTTTTACCCTAAATAGCAAATACTCAGATTTCATCATGTAACAACGTTGTCCGATCATTCCCTACTGTTCTAGCATCATTCTATAGCAAACCCTAACATCAAACAACTAGCAAAACACATCATATCATACAAAATCATTCAAAGTCATTCGAATGGGTCAAAATACCCAATATCCACAATATACTTCCAAAACCATCCAAACTCCTAAGACATCATCATCCTAATATAAACAAGCTGTAGACACCTTAATAACACAATAACAATCCTTTTTGAATCATAAAAATCCTATCTTTTAATCATATTTAACACATACAACATGCATAATGGTTTGGACTTGTTTAAAAACGATTTTCATAGGTTTTCAAAGACACAAAGGTTTATCAATCAGGTCTGGACCTTTAGGGAGCAAAACATAATCATTCAAAGGTTTGGGGATGAAGAACACACCTTGGGTTTATGAGGAATTGATGTGTAAAGCTTGAAAATGTGTGTTTTGATGCTAAAACGTGTTCCAGAGGGTGTTTGTGGGTTGGGATATGTTATGGGACGGCTAGGGTTGCACTAGAGGTGTTTTGGAGGTCAAGGGTGGTATTTATAGGCGTTTCTAGTTGTTTAAAACACGTCAGGCGATTGTGCAGCACCACCATGCGATTAGGGAAGCTAATCGCATGAAACAACAGGCGATTAGCCTTCCTTACCATGCGATTGGGCCTAATCGCCCCTTAACATAGGCGATTAGCCTGCCCAATCGCATGCTAAGCTGCACAATCGCATGCTAAGCTGCGCAATCACCTATAATGTCATGCAATCGCGTGTAATCACCGTTTTAACATATGTAAACACGTATACACATACCAACAAGTCACATGAAGATTATAAACACATAATCCATGGAAACAAACACATTCTTACTCATTCACCAATCCCCGGGACTCGAGACTTGTGTTTTTACTAAGGTTTGACGACTCTACGAATCGTCAATCCTTGCATACCTGGTTTAATGGCTGACATCTAACGATCCTCTAGGTTGTAGTAACGACTCCCGAACCATAACAAGACTCAACCGACCTAGTTAAGTATAATGTACGCGCGACTCGCTAAGGTAGACTTTGACCCAAACAATGTTATTAACCTGAGTTTGCCGGGTGTCACATCATCCCCACGTTAAAAGAATTTTCGTCCCGAAAATTAGCACAAGTCAAAAAGAAAACGACAAAAGATAGAAATCAAAAGAGAGAATTTACCCGAGTTGTCACATCATCCCCACGTTAGAAGGAATCTCGCCCCGAGATTCATTCAGCTGCAGTAGTAACATGTCTCGATTCAAAGGCGCGCTTAGGAAAGAGGTGAGGATACTTAGACTTCATCTGATCCTCGCGTTCCCAAGTGTATTCCGGTCCACGGTTCGAGTTCCAGCGAACTTTAACAATGCGGATTTGACTCCGACGAAGACTACGAATCTTGTAATCAAGGATCTCCACAGGTTCCTCCACAATGCGAAGACGATCGTCAACCCTGATCTCTTCTAGTGGAACAATAAGGGATTCGTCAGCCAGGCATTTCTTCAAGTTAGACACATGGAAGACGTTGTGCACACTACCGAGCTCCGCCGGTAAATCAAGTCGATATGCCACCGGTCCAATCCGTTCCAGGATTGCAAATGGGCCAACGTACCGAGGGTTATGTTTGCCACGCTTGACAAAGCGTATGACGCCCTTCCATGGTGAAACTTTCAGAAGCACCATGTCCCCAACCTGGAACTCTAAAGGTTTGCGACGTCGATCAGCATAACTCTTCTGCCGATCCCGCGCCGCTGCTAAACGGTTACGAATCTGTACGATCTTTTTCGAAGTTTCGTACACTAGCTCAGGCCCAGTGAGTTGACTCTCACCCACCTCAGCCCAACAAAGAGGAGACCGGCATTTCCGCCCGTACAGTGCCTTGAACGGAGCTGCCTTGATACTCGCATGGTAACTGTTGTTATAGGAAAACTCCACTAACGGCAGGTGAATCTCCCAACTCTTGCCAAAATCAATCACACATGCCCGAAGCATGTCTTCTAAGGTTTGAATTGTTCGTTCACTCTGCCCGTCAGTTTGTGGGTGGTAGGCGGTACTCATATCCAACTGGGTACCCAAGGCTTTGTGTAAAGACTTCCAAAAATGCGAAGTGAAGTGAGAATCACGATCCGAAATGATAGAAACCGGCACACCGTGCTTAGAAACAACCTCCTTAAGGTAGAGACGAGCCAAACGATCCATAGTGTCGGTTTCCTTAATGGCAAGAAAATGGGCTGACTTCGTCAACCGATCCACAATCACCCATATCTTGTCACACCCACTAGGTGACTTAGGTAATTTAGTAACAAAGTCCATCGTGATCCTTTCCCACTTCCATTCAGGAATTTCAGGTTGCTGCAGGAGACCAGAAGGCTTCTGATACTCCACCTTGACCTTGGCACAGGTCAAGCATTTGCTCACGTAGGAGGCTATGTCAGCCTTCATGTTTGGCCACCAGTAGAGTACCTTTAGCTCTTGGTACATCTTGTCTGAGCCAGGGTGAATGGAATACCGGGATTTGTGAGCTTCATCCAAGACAAGCTCCCGTAATCCTCCGAATAATGGAACCCATATGCGTTCTGCGAAGTAGTGCAAGCCGTCAGGCCTTTGCTCAAGGTGCTTGTCAGCACCGTGCATGGTCTCAGCTTTAAGGTTTTCCTCCTTCAAAGCTTCTAGCTGCGCAGAACGGATTTGGTCAGGAAGAGAAGAGTGGATAGTGAGTTGCAACGCCTGAACGCGACGAGGGTTTGCTGATTCCTTCCTGCTCAAGGCGTCTGCCACCACATTGGCCTTGCCAGGATGGTACTTAATGGCGCAGTCATAGTCGTTCAGGAGTTCAACCCAGCGACGCTGTCGCATGTTCAGGTGTTGTTGGTCGAAAATATGCTGGAGACTCTTGTGATCGGTATAGATGGTGCATTTGGTACCGTACAAGTAATGCCTCCAAATTTTCAACGCGAACACCACTGCACCCAACTCCAAGTTGTGGGTGGTATAGTTCTTCTCGTGAACCTTGAGTTGACGAGAAGCGTAGGCAATCACTTTCTCGCGTTGCATTAACACGCAACCGAGACCCTGAATCGATGCATCACAGTAAACAACGAAGTCCTCAGTGCCCTCAGGCAAGGATAGAATAGGAGCAGAACAGAGTTTGGACTTCAGCTTTTGGAACGCTGATTCTTGTGGTTCACCCCAGTCGAATTTTCTGTCCTTTTGAGTAAGAGAGGTGAGGGGTTGAGAGATCTTCGAAAACCCCTTAATGAAACGACGGTAGTAACCCGCAAGACCTAGGAATTGCCGCACCTCAGATGGCGTCTTTGGTGCTTCCCAGTCTTTAATTGCCTCGATCTTAGCCGGATCGACATGAATACCTAGTTCATTAACCACATGCCCAAGGAATTGAACTTCACGTAACCAAAAGTCACACTTCGAGAACTTAGCATAAAGCTGTTCACGTCGCAAGAGTTCCAGAATTAAACGCAAGTGTTCCTCATGTTCAGCTTTGTTCTTGGAGTAAACCAGGATGTCATCAATAAACACGATGACGAACTTATCAAGATAAGGTTTGCACACGCGGTTCATCAAATCCATGAAAACCGCCGGCGCGTTAGTGAGACCGAAGGGCATGACCAAGAATTCAAAATGGCCATAACGTGTACTAAAGGCAGTCTTCGCGATATCAGTTTCCTGTACGCGCAACTGGTGGTAACCGGACTGTTAGCGAAAGATTTTGACTAAAACAGGATTATTTGATCATACAAGTCACAAAACCAGGTGCGGAAACCCTAGCTTTGAACAAACAGATAAAACTCAAATCAAAACACAATCAACATCATTTTCAATGCTTTTTCATAGATAAACCTTTTCAAATATTCAATTACAATGACACTTAGGTTAATCTAGATCAGTTACACACTTTCACAAAATCAACCTGGAACCTAACCTGAACACACACACAACTGATAACTCCCTATACACTGCACGTTCGCCCATTTAATGTGGGCGAATGCGGAATTCTTCCACATTCGCCCAGTATAAGGTACGAATGTGTTCCTTCAGTCAAGTCCCATTCTACCTTCGCCCTGTTTCTTCTACCTTCGCCCCTTTTATCTACATTCGCCCACTACTGTTTCACCTTCAACCCTTCAGCATCTATTAACATATGTTAACATCCAATCACTAGTCGCAAAACGTGCATCTACAAACTCCCCCTCGACTATTGATTGGATCGTCTTCTGTCTTCGTCCATTGCTTTGTTCAACAACTTAATTCTGAGCTGTTTCTTTTGCTCTTTGGTCATTTCAGGCTCCAACTTTCTCTTCACCGGTTTCGACACATTCGCCATCTTCACCATTTTGCCAAGTTTATTATCCAAATTACTCCCAGAGTTTATATCGTATGCAAAACAAACTCCAACCACTTGAGTATATTTCTTTGCTTGATCAGCGTCATTCGGCTCATGATGAATCGGATTGTAGAAAAGCATGATGATGTCTTCAAAAGTACAGTTTATCAACCACATCGGATCAAATACATGAACATGCTTGTATTTGTCCTTCCCGTCTCTCAAAACTATCACCGCTTCAGCCTTCCTCCAATCATAATACCAGAAAATAAAGTCAGCACTGAAATGTTGTGGCATGGGCATCAAAGGTATTTTCCTCATCACTTCAGGTGCTTTGTATATCAAAGTAACCCTTTTCAGCTTGGTTTTAGGATCAATATCCCGATGAACTTTCCTTCTGGGATATTGAGGCTTGAATCTATTCCATCTCGTTCTACTTTCCCAAACCAGCTTGTCTGCACACCAACCGACATGAGTATTGTTCACTGAAGCTCCAGACATAGGGAATCTGCATAGATCTCTGACCGCCCAGTACGGTAGAGTTAGCAAATCAATGAATCTGTAAAAGTACAGAATTCCTGATTCCCATTTAGCTGCTAGACACTTCAATCTGCCCAAATATGTCCACCCGAGAGCTCTGCCTTTAAACTTAGCATTGTGGAATCTATAGAAATTTCCTTGAGCTTCACGCTTCGGTCGGTTTTCATCCATTTCTCTCAACTTTTTCAAGTAATTCTTCAGTTCATCAGATTGACTTGAAGATTCTTGCTTATCAGCTCCAAACACTTTCTCCACAAACTCTGCACTCCTTTTCTTTGCCTTTTTCTTTGCTGAAGTGTTTGGTATCTCAGTAAAGTCAGGAAATATCACATCTTCATCAGTCTGTCTGAAGTACTGTGGATATTCCTCATGAGTTATGTCTTCAATCTCCACTTCATCAAACTCAGGAGTATTCTTATCATCTGAGTGATTTCCAATATCCTTTTCAGGAATATCTGGAATCGACTCATCCACTATAAACTCCTCAAACGTTTTCCCTACTCTCTGTGCAAGGCCATCCAGAATTTCCTTTGCCACAGAAGCAGGTACTTCACCTTCTTCAAGATCAGGATCGTTGTATTCCAGTTCATACCTCATATCATCCGTCTGGAATATCTCAGCAAAACGTCCTGTAAACTCAATCGTCCATTCTCTTCTTTCCAACATATCTTTGTACACTTTCTTAGCGTCATCTGTCAAAGATCTCACCTTCTCATTCCAGAAGATACTTTCATCTGAATCTGTGTTCTCACCTTTCTTCTTCTTTGAACTCGATTCTCCAGTATCTTTCTTCTTCGGTGATCTCTTCTCAAAGGTAAACTTGGAAGTGTCATCTCCTCCTTCATCATTGTCACTATCATCCTCTTTCTGACTCCCAGACCCTTCTGCATCATCATCATCATCATCTTTCTTACTATCCTCATCATCACTCTTCTCTGACTCCTCATCATCCTCATCATCATCTTTTTCTTTATCCGATTCCGAAGGCTCAAAGTCAACTTGCTCTTCTTCTTTCTCCTTGTCTTCTTCACCCTCCTTCAACTTGGGTGCCACATTATACAAATCGTCAATCAAATCACTAAGTCGTTTGTTCTCAGCCTTTAGTTCTTTGTTGTCTTCTTTGATTGCTTTCAATTTGTTCTTGTTCCTTAAACACTTACCCTCAAGCTTCTTGTTCTTCGCTTCAAGCTTCTTAACTTTCTCGTCAATCTCATCTTGATTTGACTTTGAAGCAACCACAATTTGAAGCATTTTCTCTTCATTTTGCTTGAACTTGGCTATTTCAGCTTGTTGAGCAACTATCATCTTCATCATCTCATCCATTTTCTTGTTCACCTGCTTCATCACGTCATCAGCAACAGTGACTTTCTTGGATTTCGATGGCTCAACTTCCACAGCTTTTTCTTTCTGAGGCTTGTAGGAGGATGATTTGACACGAAAACAGGATTATATGATCATACAAGTTACAAAACCAGGTGCGGAAACCCTAGCTTTGAACAAACTGATATAAACTCAAATCAAAACACAATCAAAGTCATTTTCAAACGTTTTCATAGATTAACACATTCATAAACTTGATTACAACTGATTTTAGGTTAATCTAGAACACACACTGAACCTCTCAAACTATTCTGGAACAACACCTCAAAACACACACCACTAATGACTCTCCTAACATTACAAAAACACAAATTCTATTTATAAGCACTGCACATTCGCCCCTTTCACTTGGTCGAATGTAAGTCTTTTCCACATTCGCCCATATTGATGGTCGAATGTATTCTTCTGTGTAGTTCCATTCCAAGTTCGTCCACTATACTTCTACCTTCGCCCAATTCTTCTTACATTCGCCCAGATCAGCATCCTAACACATGTTAATATCCAATCACTAGTCGCAAAACGCATCTACAAACTCCCCCTCGACTATTGATTGGATCGTTTTCTGTCCTCGTCCATGGCTTTATTCAGCAACTTGATTCTGAGCTGTTTCTTCTGCTCTTTAGTCATCTCAGGCTCTAACCTTCTCTTCACCGGTTTTGACACGTTTGCCATCTTCACCATTTTTCCAAGTTTTCCATCCAAATTACTACCCGCATTTATATCATATGCAAAGCACACACCAACCACTTGAGTATATTTCTTTGCCTGATCAGCGTCGTTCGGCTCATGATGAATCAGATTGTAAAAGAGCATGATGATGTCTTCGAAAGTGCAGTTAATCAACCACATAGGATCAAATACATGCACATGCTTGTATTTATCCTTACCATCTCTTAACACAATCACTGCTTCTGCCTTTCTCCAATCATAATACCAGAAGATAAAATCAGCACTGAAATGTTGTGGCATGGGCATCAAAGGTATTTTTCTCATCACTTCAGGTGCCTTATATATCAAAGTAACCCGCTTCAGCTTGGTTCTAGGATCAATATCCCTATGAACTTTTCTTCGGGGATATTGTGGCTTGAATCTATTCCACTTCGTTCTGCTTTCCCAAACCAGCTTGTCTGCGCACCAATCGACATGTGTATTATTCACTGAAGCACCCGACATAGGGAATCTGCATAAATCTCTAACCGCCCAGTACGGTAGAGTTAGCAAGTCAATGAATCTGTAAAAGTACAAGATCCCTGATTCCCATTTGGCAGCTAGACACTTCAGCCTGCCTAAATATGTCCACCCAAGAGCTCTGCCTCTGAACTTAGCATTATGAAATCTATAAAAGTTTCCTTGAGCTTCAGGCTTCGGTCGGTTCTCATCCATTTCTCTTAACTTCTTCAAATAACTCTTCAATTCATCAGATTTATTTGAAGATTCTGGCTTATCAGCACCAAATACTTTCTCCACAAATTCTGCACTTCTCTGCTTGGCTTTCTTCTTCGCCGAAGTGTTTGGAATTTCAGTAAAGTCAGGAAACACCACATCTTCATCAGTTTGTCTCAAGTATTGTGGGTATTCCTCATGAGTTATGTCCTCAATTTCCACTTCTTCAAATTCAGGGGTATTCTTATCATCTGAGTGATTTCCAATATCCTTTTCAGGAATATGTGGAATCGACTCATCTACAATAAACTCCTCAAATGTTTTCCCTACCCTCTGTGCAAGCCCATCTAAAATCTCCTTTGCCACAGATGCAGGTACTTCCCCTTCTTCTAGATCAGAAGCGTTATATTCCAATTCATATCTCATATCATCAGTTTGGAATATTTCAGCAAAACGACCTGTGAACTCAATGGTCCATTCTCTTCTTTCTAACATGTCCTTATAAACTTGTTTAGCATCATCAGTCAAGGACCTCACCTTTTCATTCCAAAAGACACTCTCATCTGAATCAACATTCTCACCTTTCTTCTTTGAACTTGATTCTCCAGTATCTTTCTTTTTCTTTGAAGGTGGTCTCTTCTCAAATGTAAACTTAGATGTATCATCTCCTCCATCATTATCATCATCACTGCTACTATCATCTTCTTTTTGACTTCCCGAACCCTCTGCATCATCATCATCATCATCTTTCTCTTTATCCGATTCAGATGGTTCATAATCAACTTGCTCAACTTCTTTTTCTTTATCTTCTTCACCCTCCTTCAATTTGGGTGCAACATTATACAGGTTATCAATCAACTCACTCAGGCGTTTATTCTCAGCCTTCAGTTCTTTGTTGTCTTCTTTAATGGCTTTAAACCTGTTCTTATTCCTCAAGCATTTACCCTCAAGCTTTTTGTTCTTTGCTTCTAGCTTCTTTACTTTCTCGTCAATCTCATCTTGATTCGACTTTGAAGCTACAACAATCGATCTGTTTAATGATTCAGACTCACCAACCATAGTGGCCTTACGTTTGGTGGCTCGGAGATTTTCAGCATCCGAATCCCACTGTTCCTCCTCCTCTGTTTCTTCTGAATCAACTGATTCTTCATCCACCAAACTAGTACCTTTCTTAGCAGTTGACTTCTTTCTAACAACCTGTTGCTTTGAGCTTCCCTGATCTGTCTTTCCTTTGCCCTTCCCTTTGGCTCCAGGATTGACTACTTGCCTCTTCCTCTTAGTATTAGCATCAGCATATACCAAGGGATCATCGTTATCAGAATCACTATTAGGATGCCTAGCTGTATTCTTTCCTGGATCAGTGTAATCCTCTCTAGCTAAGGCTCCAAACAACCTTCTGTAAGGTGGCCTTTCATTGTCTAGCACACCCTTATATCCCTTCATTCTTGCCAAAGTACGAATGTTCATGTGATCTAGTGCAAGTATCTGTGTTGGATCTTTCCTCAGATTTGGATACTTGTGATCAAAGATCATCATCAGGAATCTTGGGTATAACATGAAATACTTCTTCTTTAACCCTTTCAGCATCTCCAACATGTGGTCCAAGATCATTCCAGCAACATTAAATGGTTTGTTGAGAGTCAACGCAACCATTAATGAACTCAAACTCTTTCTCATCACGTCATATCCTCCACTAACACATCCAAATACATGAATAATGACGTGAGCAAAATACTTAAACTGCACGCTCAGTTTCCCTTTGTACATAGAACCATCAGTGATAGGTCCTTTGTATTTCATCCTGAGGAAACAAGCTTTCTGCTCAGTCCACGAAAGTTCTCTTGGATCTTCACTCACTTCAAACTTAATCTGGAGTGCTTCTCTGATATCAGACTCTGTAATGAACATTTCCATATCTTGAATCTTGCTTCTTATAATAGTCTGATTATCCAAAAAGTCGTACTTAGCATTGTTGTAGAAGTCTTCAACTATATCCTTGTAGATAATAGTCGGAGTAGCCAAAGCATACACTACTCTGCTTCTCTTCAAGAACTTGATTATGTCAGTAAACTCAACATTCTTCTCTACGTCCCCTAGATAAGCACAGCAATTATGATTCTTCTCGAACGGCCATTTGCTTTTGCTCGATGATTCACCTTCTTGAACAGGTTCTGGGACTGGATCTGGAACAACAGTCTCAATTGGAATTTCAACATTCTCTTGTTCTTCAGCCATCTGTATTACAAAATCAAAATCAAACGTTAAAACACGAAATCGACAAGAATTCAAAAATTTTAACATTTTAAGTTTCTACATTCGCCCGTTTTATCAAGGTCGAATGTGACTTCTTTTTGGTCGAATGTAAAATATTTTGGTCGAATGTGGAATGGTTTTGAGTAAAAATCACATTCGCCCGTTTTTGATGTTCATTCGCCCAACAAATTCCACCTTCGGCCAAACGAAGACCCGAATGTGAAATTTGTTCTAACCAAAAATTTAAAATTTGTCAAACATGTTTTTAACATGTAATTTTGATCAGGATTTGTCCTAAACTGGCCGACTAAGACTCGTGATCCATCAATTGTCCTTAAGGTTCAGTCTACATCAGTTTTCAATTAGAATTAGGGTTAATATCGTTTCAATCGTTCAATCAAACCTTTATTGATGTTATTAACCTAATTCGTTATACACTCTCCCCCTAAAACTGATGTGGAGTGAATGTAAATCAAATTTAAACATTAACAAACACTCTATGATCATGAAATCTAAAACCCTAGGTCCGGTGTTAAAACGAACGATTCCGGTCTCAATACTGCTCCATTACCTGTAATCTTGATATAGAAATGATCAGTAACACGTAGGGAACAAAAGCCACAAGAAAAATTCAACAAAGCAACAAGGTGTCTTAGATCGAATGAAAAATTTTGAAAAACTGAATGAGGGTTCGAATGTGCAACTGGTATTTAAATGGAGTCCACCTTCGCCCGTTGGAAAGGACGAATGTGGGTATATTTCACATTCGCCCAAACTGAATTGGCCGAATGTAAAATGTGTTTACCTGAATGTGAATTTGTGTAATCAAAACCACGTTCGCCCGCTTTTAAACAACCGAAGGTGAAGAATTTTCCACATTCGACCCAATTAAGGGGCGAATGTGAAATGGAAAATTCTGAAAAATTTACCAAATCACGAATTCGAATCCCGTTCAACATTTTTCAATCCGTCTAGCTTCCAAAACTCATATTTGCACATTTTTGAATGATACAAAGCCCAGATGATGTTGTCAAATCTCAGAAATTGACCATCAAGCATCCCCGGTTATCAAAAATAAAGCAGAAATGCAAAAATTTTGGATTTTTCTGAAATTTATATCATAAAGTAAAATGCATCAAATTGAAATGAAAGCAGTAAACATTTTGTGATGTCCGGTAAGAGGATCATATCAGTTTTCTGAGAAATCTGATCACAGCGTTGATCTACTTGTTTAATATTATCATTAGAAGCAGTATGTGACACGGCAATTGCTGATATTGTGGTCCACGTAAGCTCACATGCAGACAATTACGCAATGCTTTAAAATGATACGAGTTAGGTGTATTAGACTAACACGATGTGGTGCCCACACACACGACATACTCCCGTATCAAGTAATTGCACAAAGCTTCATCGTAACGCGTGATTATGCCAGAGTTATCCGTAACAGTTACAAAGTATATAGCACAGAGGTGTACAGGTCAGCAATTGAATGCAGCAGAGTAACATGTGCGTATACACTAGGTTGAGGCTGATATTAATCACTGATTTTCATCAGATAATCAATACGATGTAATAATGATCTATGATCAATTAAAACATAAAGTTCCTCAATTCGGTAACTTCCGGTTTTGGCAATTAAGCTCTTTTAGCAAATATTCTGATAAAACTAGGTCCGTAAATCAATACGACAAAAGTTTATCAGAATATCCCGGATAACCATAACATAACGACCCGAAACCTCAGATTTTGGCAATTCTATCAAACGAAATTACGGTACTAAGACCATATGCCCATGAGGTGTTCAGCCACGAACGCGTAGTTCGTTATGTTTGTATCACTAATGCACGCAATATTTAGTCTACGAAGCCTATCAGCATATCACACGAAGTCAACACACGCCTCATTATACTATACAATTCTTTAGCCTGTGTCAGATCCCCACTGATGTACTATCATTTCCTCTTATTACCAAGAAATCATTTTTGATTTTCTAATTTTTAGGTCTTTTTGAATTTTATAATGTTTTTGGTTTTTCTGATAAAATGGCTCCCCCTAAAATAAAGAACATATTTTTTGGTTGATTTTCAGAAATATTAAAAACCCAAAAGAAATTTGAAAGAAACAATCCACTCGAAAGCATCAACTTCTTTGAGGATTAAACAATCCCTTCGAAAGCATCAACTTCTTTGAGGATTGCGATAGTAAAGAGAAATTCCCAATTAGCAAAGAGAAATTCCCAATTAGCAAAATATAAAAACTAAAAACAAAAAGCGATAAACCGAGGTGCCGATTAGTCCTGTTTTTCCTTTATATTGTTTACTTTTAAAAGATATTCAAAGCGGGATCTGTCAAAAGCTTTTGTAAACAAATCTGCACGTTGGTAGTCAGTATGAATTTTGATCATATCTATCAATTCTTTAGCATAACAATCACGGATAAAATGATATTTGATCCGGATATGTTTAGCTTTAGAATGATTTTCAGTATTTTTAGTTAATGCGATGGCGGCTTCGTTGTCACAGTATATAGGGGTTTTAAGAAACTGCAAACCGTAATCCACCATCTGCTGTTGGATCCAGAGCACTTGCGAACAGCAACTCGAGGCTGCAATGTACTCGGCTTCACAGGTAGATAGCGCCACGGAAGTCTGCTTCTTGCATTGCCAGGTGACTAACCTGCTCCCTAAAAACTGGCAACCAGCTGTAGTAGATTTGCTATCTTTGTCACAGCCGCCCCAATCTACATCACTAAAAGATATGAAATCAAAATTATCATCATTAGGGTACCAAAGTCCTTTGGAGGGACAACCCTTCAGATATCTAAGGATACGCTTGACCGCCGTCAGATGACTTTGTTTCGGCTTCGATTGATAGCGAGCACAGAGACACGTTGCGTACATAATATCTGGTCGAGACGCCGTCAGATACATCAGAGATCCGATGATTGCTCTGTATGTAAATGGGTCCGTCAGCTCCCCCTTAGCGTCCACTCCAATCCCGTGATTGGTTTGAATCGGGGTATCCATCGGCTTTGAGTCCTCCATATGGAACCGGCTCAAGATGTCGGAGACATATTTCGTCTGGTGAATGAAGATCCCGTCGGGTCTTTGATCCACCTGCAAGCCTAGGAAAAATTGCATCTCCCCCATTGCGCTCATTTCGAACTTTTCCTGCATGACAGTTTCGAACTCCCTGCATAAAAGCTCGTTAGTTGAACCAAATATTATATCATCAACGTAAATCTGCACTAGAAGCAAATCATCTCCCGTCTTCTTCGTAAAGAGGGTGCAATCGACGAGTCCGCGCTTAAATCCTTTGGTGATGAGGTAAGTACTTAGCTCCTCGTACCACTGCCTCGGAGCCTGGTGCAAACCATATAGAGCTTTGTTCAGCACGTAGACCTTATCCCGGTGGATTGGGTCCTCAAAGCCTGGTGGCTGCCCGACATAAACCTCTTCCTTGACTTTCCCGTACAGAAATGCGCTTTTAACGTCCATTTGATAAACTTTGAATTTCTTGAATGAAGCAAACGCAAGGAACATCCGAATAGCTTCAATTCGTGCTACCGGTGCATAGATTTCGTTATAATCAATCCCTTCGATTTGATGGAAACCCTGCACAACGAATCTGGCTTTGTTACGAACAATAACCCCACGATCATCCTTCTTGCACTTAAACACCCATTTAGTGCCTATTTTCTTCCTATCTGGCGGCAAATCTGTGAGCGTCCACACTCCCAATTTCTGGAATTGTAATAACTCCTCCTGCATAGCTTCCACCCAGGCATCATCCTTCAAAGCGTCCTTGTATGTCCTTGGCTCTACCTGCGACACATAACACGCAAACGACCAATCATTTTGACTACCAGATTGTTGAATTTTGGCATATAAAGCTAAAGCACCAAAACTCTCTGGTGAGTTAACACTTTTAAGCTGCCCTCTGGTCATAACGCTGCTTCCAGGATCACCAATAACTTGCTCCAGCGGGTGAATACGATGAATCCGAGATTCCGGATAATCAGGTACTTGCACTCCCGACTGAACAGTCAAGTTCTCTACAGCATCCAGATCATGACCCGTATTTGATGATGAAGCAACATCTGGAGTTGGAGTTGGGTTCACTGGCGGTGCCTCCTGTTCTTCTTCATGTTCAAGAATGGCTTCTTCAAATTGTTCATCTTCAGATTCTGAAGTGTCTAATGAAGTTGAAGCCTCTTGAAACACTTCTTCTTCTTGTATAGAAGCATTGGTATCATTAGAAGCTGGTAGGGGGTTCATGGTGATCGGACGCACCAACGGTGAAGTCGTTGCATTTTCACACTCGTAAAGTAATCTGATAACAGCTTCTTCAACCAAGCTATCTAGATTGAATGATTCAAAGAAATCTTTGTAATCAAACATCCAATCAGGACCCGTGCCTTGTAGATTTTGAGTATATCGTTGAACTTCCACGTTAGCCCAATCCTCCACTCGACGAGTTCGCTTGTTGTATACCCGTTTGAGCGGGGTTGCATATCCAACAAAGTATCCCTCCTCGGCTTTAGGACTAAACTTCTCGCTTGGATTCAACATCGTGCATGGCGCCCCAAAAGGTTCTAGATACTCTAAATTCGGCTTTCGTCGGTGTAACAGCTCATAAGATGTTTTACCAAACTTCTTCACTGTTAGAACCCGATTAAGTGTGTAGTTTGCTGCATAAATCGCCTCGTTCCAGAACATTACTGGAAGATTTGAATCAGCGAGCATTGTTCTAGCCGCTTCAATTAGAGTCCTATTCTTTCGTTCAGCAACACCGTTCTGTTGTGGGGTGTACGGAGCCGAATATTCATGATGTATCCCTTTGCTTTCACAAAGTTCATCCATCTTGGCGTTTTTGAACTCCGTCCCATTATCACTCCGAATTCTTTTGATTTTCACATTGTAGAGATTCTCCAATCGAGTGAACAGAACTTTTAGGTTGTTAAAGGTGTCACTTTTATTTTGCAAACACATCACCCATGAAAATCTTGAATAGTCGTCAGTGACAACTAAACAATATAACTCCCCAAGATGACTTTTGCGCTTGACCGGTCCGAATAGATCCATGTGCAATCGCTCAAGTGGCATCTCTACAGAATTAACCTTCTTCACTTTATGGGACTGTTTGTGTTGCTTCCCCTTCTTACAACTCACGCACTTGTCATTCAGATGGAAATGTTTTACGTTGACTCCATCAACAAGCCCATTTCTCACAAGTTGATTCATTTTTCTCAGATGAATGTGCCCCATTCTTCGGTGCCACATTATCGATTCTTTCTCTGTCGCCTTGGATAGAAAGCATGTTATCTGCCCCTGTGATGTCATCGCCTTGGACATATCAAGAATGTATAGATTGTTGACGCGAGGTGCCTTCAACATTATCCACTCTTTAGGAATTGTAAAGCCCGGTTTCAGAATATAGCAGGATTTGTCATCAAAATGCACAGTAAATTGTTTATCACATATTTGACTGACACTCAACAGATTATAATCAATCTGCTTCACATAAGATATCCGCTCAAAACTCACTATCCCATTGCTCACACTTCCTTCCATTGTGATATATCCACCTTTATTACCCGCGAAAGCTACATACCCTCCATTGATGTTCTTCACGTCGAACAGCAACGCAAGATCCCCTGTCATGTGGCCTGAAGCTCCACTATCAACAATCCAAAGACTGCTAATAGGGCCAGCTGAAGCTCCCTGCACACAAAAAGTAAATCATTTAGTTCTTTCGGGGGACCCAAGCCTGAGTCTTGGGTCTTTGAACATCAGGTTTCAAAGTAACATTTTCACAAGCATTTTCAACAACTTTTTGATCAATCTTTTTCTGATTGTTCAAAACAGTTTCCTTTTTCTCATTAACTCTTGAAGTTGAGGCTCCTGGAGTACCATTGGGTGACCAAGATTGTTCAGACCTTTTCAAAATACGAATCTGAGACTTTGGAGTTTCAGTTGGTTTCTGAACATTGCTAGCAAATGTAACTTTCTTGGTTACCTTATCTGATTTAACAGACTTAGGTCCAACATTTGATTTGACAATCGGTTTTGGTGAAACCTTTTGCCTATCAACTGTTGCGTTCACCACAGGCTTCCTCCATGATTGTTCCATAGCAATCCGATTCCTTCGATCATATTGGATTGGACGATTGTTCCTCATTTGATGAAAATTGTTTTGATTATAAAACTGTTGTGGTTGTTGAGGAACAACTCGCCTATGTGGTGGCACATAATGATCTATCGGTTTCCTCATGGAATTCCTCAGTTCAACCTCGTGCCTTTTATGCCTTACATATGGGCACTGAGCAAGTAAATGCCCTCGTTCCCCACATTTAAAGCACGCACGGTACTCTTCAAAAACGTTTGGAGCATTTGGTTGAGCAAATGATCTAACAGGGTATTGATCATTATACTGTTGCTTCCTTAAACTCTCAGGGAGTGGCCTTTTTGAGTAAGTAGGCTCTTTAAAACCATTAGCTCTGTTTTTGGGACGAATGAACTCTGTGACATGGACCTTTGGTTCTTGAGGAACATCCAAATACAATTTCTTTAAAATTGCTGGTGGAATCTCATTTGTTCTCTCATGTTTTGGGAACCAAATGGTGCTTTCTTGCCAAATCTTTTCTATTTTAGCATAGTTAGCATTTTTGATAGGAAATTCCTCGTCAGAGATGATTTTATCGGATCCTTCCATCCGATAAAACACCTTGACAGGTTTGTCACATGGTTCATTCTTAACAATCTTTTCAAGATCTTTCTTGACCACATTTTTCTCAAGATCTTTCTTAACAACATTCTTTTCAGACTTCTTTTCACGATGAACATTTGCCATCGGAATCACAATCTGAGATGGTGAAACTGGTTCATTTGTAATGATGTGATTTTCTTTTGGAATTTCACATGCATTCACAGTTTGAACACAACCAGTATCATCACTCTCTGAGTCTGAATCTACACTCTCAGCAGTAACACCCTCATCATTGATACCTAAAATCGGCCTCTCATCGGAATGTGGGTCACCAATACTTGAAGTATTTGATTCATTTTCCGACGATGAGTCTGATTTTACCGAGCTCTCTGGTGTCACTTGATGACAATTATGGTTTTCAAAAAGAACTGGAGATGGCACAGATCGGTAATTGGTGGTTTTATCATCAATGATGTGGTCTACCACATAAGCAATATGCTTATAGCTTTCCAGCTTTTTGTTTACCTTTTCAGCAAAGCATTTGATGGCGGCCATTTCCAACTTGGTATTTTCAATTTCATTTATGTAATTGTTAATTGCCAATTGTTTTAAAGATAAAGTATTTTTCAAGTCAGAAATGTCCTTTTTGTAGCCATCTAACACTTTATTAAAAGCATTCAACTCTTTGCAAGTAGATTGACTGTTCATGATAGCACTATCACGTTGAACTCGGAGTTGTTTATTCTCCTCAGTCAATCTATCACATGTACCACAATATTTATCACTTATTTTATCAGTACTACACTTAAAACTTACAGATTTTGGCGGATCAGTCATGGCCATCAATGCGAAATGAGCTTCCTTTCCAGCAAAGAATCTTGAATAGTCAATCTTGGTGAAAGCATCATCTGCAATGCACGACTTCCTTGTCATCAGAAAATCCGCTTCTGCTAGCAACTGCTCAATGTCATCATCTAGGGAAGTAACACTTGCTTCCGTATCCGATTCACTGTCTGAGTCAGAATAAACCGACTCACACTCCTCAGGAACATCAGAAACAGTGTTAATCACCACTCCAGATTTTGCTTCCTCAGCATTAACCTCTACAGGCTCAGTCTCTACATCCATCTCAGCTTCAGACTCATCACTTTCACACTCAGTTTCTACCTTCTCATCAACAGTCACCGAATCTTCAATATCAACCTGATATGCAACACAAGCCACGTTGCCTCCAGGAGTAATTTCTTCAACACCTATTTGCATACTCGACCAGTCAAACCTCTCATCTTGTTGAGTCACCAATGCTTGATTCTGATTGGTGTTCTGATGTGTCTCATTAGGTGTAGTGATTGGTATGACTGTTCGGTTAGCATTGTTTGGTGATTGGTTTTGTGTCTGGTTTGGTGTGTTTGGTTGTCTGTTTTGGTTGTTATTAAAGTTGTTTTGACGGTTTTGGTAGTTGGTATTGTTTTGGTAAGAAACATGGTTTTGGTTTTGTTGTTGCCTGTTTTGGTAGCTTGCATTAAATGGGTTTCTGTTACCTGTAACACCCCAACCGATGGCGGAAACATCGGGGTGCCACGTAGTGACGATTGTTCAATAGCTCATGGCAACTAAATAAAGTTTCGATAAATTAATAAATTAAATTACAAACCTTTACATACAAATAACATAGGTTCAAACAACAATATTATGTTTAATTTAATTGAATCTAAGGCTTCAGCTCCTATGTGATCCACAAGCAATGTTAACTTCCAAGCAAAAATGAATACCTGAAACATGTTAAGTTTTGGAAAATGGAGGGGGTCAACTATAAATAGTTGGTGAGAATACATAAGTTTAAAATAAAATAGTGATAATATTCATATAGCAATTACTGTGATAGAAAACAATCAAAGATACGTGAACATGATCTACTGGTAGCTCAAGTCATTGTTTTGTACAATCAACCCTTGTGTCGACTGAGACCTAACTCGCAAGTTAGTAAATGTTGTTACTGTTTCGATCATCCCTGAATTTATGCGGGGGATGGGTTTGTCAGACCTATAGCGCTATAATCTACACAGGCGGCTTGATCAAAGTTAATGAATGTACTGAGTCGGACTATATATACCACAACCAGTTCACAAGTATATGAGTTTATTGTATGATGCGTAAATGTAATTGCACAAGTTTAAAACATGTTTCACCCCGAAAACATTGAAAACAGTAAAAAGTGGGGATATGTAAACTCACCTTAGCAAGCAAGCAAAATCCAAGTATGCAAAAGCAAGTAAATATTCCCAAAGGTATCAACCTAGAGTTGGCATTATAAAGTCTAAGTGTCACAAGTCTAATAAGTCTAAGATTTCTAGGTCGATCGATCAGGGTTCTCTAGTTTTGGGGAAAGACGCTTAGATGTTAACAATTTAGATAAAATTTTATAATATTTAAAACATTATTATCTTTACATAGACTAAAAGATAGCTCTTGAAAGTATGAAAAATATTTCTTTATAAATTATTTTCTATTTATTTCGAATAAAACAATTTATTTCCACAAAAGATTATAGGAAAAAGTATATATTTTTTTCTCGAAAATTTTATATCTTTGATCGATTAGATTAGAAATAATTTTAGAAAAATTTTGGCTTTTGAATCATTAAAAACGGAATTTTTATGAATTAGTTATAAATAAAACAAGTTTATATTGTTATTTCATAATAAATACAATTTATATACTTAATATAATGTTATATAAAAAAATTTGGTTCCAACCGGTTTTAACAAGGTTCGAACCCGGGACCTTTCAGTTGACAAGCAGCATGATAACCATCTACTCTACCAGATCAGACGATTTTTAATCTAGTTAATAAGTTTATAAACAAACAACACAAATCAGTTTTTTTTTTGTAAAATAAAAAGGTTAAACCCGGTGACCACAAGGATCGAACCAGGGTGTTTCAGTTGTTAAATAGACGCATAAACCATCTGTTCTAAGAGCCTAGATGTTCTGTCATCTGATCAGAATATTTATAACCAGATCTGCTGCATGTTATCTTCCCCAAATCGATCCCCAAACCAAACCCTAACCCACGACACTGTTTAATTAACCACATAAACCTAATCTATAACTGATAAAAGGTTAGGGCTTTTAATCAGTGATCAAATTCGACAACTACAACATGATTTAATCGGATTAAAATGTACCAGAACGATTGAAAGAAGCGAGGAACAGATGCGAAGAAAAAACTTCGATTCCGGACGATTAGACGACGATCAGAAGGAATTTATTTGTGGGTTTTGATGGTATGATTTCAAAGGTTAATAGGGGTGGGTACTTATAGGGTGTTAAACGATAAAAAAAACGAATTGAATCGAATAAGGAAGAGGGTTAAAAGGCGGTTTAAGAATTTGAATGTTTATCCATAATCAGCGTTCATAGTACAATTAGAATGTGTTTAGGACCGGATCTTATGCGATAAACATGAATTAGGAACGAATTCTAGATGTGATTACATATTTGGATTGAATTAGAAGATTTGAATGAAGATAAGGATAAAGATTTCATGCTTACTTTGATGCTATAATCTTTTAAACCACAAACATAACCAACTGATCATATAGCTCAATTGGTTGATACTCTTGATAGGAGAGCATAGGTCTTGGGTTCAAACCTTGTGTTTGACCCGTTTTTTTGTGTTTATTTATGTTTTTTTTTAAACGCTAAATTAAAATGAAATTAAAACTTCGAGGATAAATTTAAATAAAAAGGAAAAGAGTCTTATAAAAATTGATTAAGAAATACATTAAATGAACGTTAAACGGAAAATACGCGATGTTACATTCTCCCCTACTTTTGGGAATTTCGTCCCGAAATTTTAGAAGAGTCTGCGGAAAATTATTTTTGAGTAAATAGTTCATATGGTTATTTTTTATTATTATTATTTTTTTTTTAAAAAAAACATGATACTTGATGATTCTAGAGGATATATTCCTAAGTTGTAACGGATGATGAGAATTGGATTTTATGGTATAAGAATTTAAGTTTCAAGAAGACACTCAAAGAGTTTTAGATGCAACAATTATGTTGATCGAATCCAGATAATAGAAATACTTACTACACAAACAATGGTTAGTCATGAGTTAGATTCTCTGTCTCATTTTCGATGCACCATTAGCGTTTATATATAGGGTGTACCGCAGCTAACCCACCGCGCCTTTGGTGTTTCGAAAACGTACTGAACATCTCCAAAGTTAACCTAAATAGAATTTCACACCACCTTAACGTACCTGTAAATTCATGATTACGTTCCGGACCGCAATCACCAATTTACCTTACATTAAGGTTTTATGTCCTTCTATGATCTTAGACTACTTCAACACATTATGGCAAATAAGTTTCACAAAGATGATGAGTTTATGTATGGGAAGACAAACACACTAGGTCAATATGGTTTGTTAACATAGTGATAGTAATAAGAATAAGAATATGCAAATAATTACACCAACAAAACTCCTTGGATTATGGATGGTCAAATTCCAAGTGTCATGTAATAAATATCATGAGAGTCAAATTTTAACAAAGAATAGCATGGAAGACTTTAAGAAAACCTAAATGATAATATTCAACATTAAAGTTTAACATAATCCAAAAGAAAACTACATTAATGAGAAAATACTTCAAATAAAAGGGGATAGGTGAGGAGCAAAAGGTTCAGCTTCTCCAAAAGGATAGACTTTCCATTCCAAAGCTTAGCCAGAGCGAGTTGTGTCATTTGTAGTTGGAGGATTTTGATCTCGGTTTAACTTAGGACAACGGTTGAGAAAATGGTTTGGATCACCGCACTCAAAGCACTGCCCATAATTGTATCTGGGGGGATGAACGGGGTTAATAACTTGGTTTTGGGCAGCAGGTTGAGAAGTAACTGCAAGCTGGTTGGTATTAGGATATACAGCTGAACGGCAGGTATTGGCCAAATGTCCATATCTTCCACAACTTGTGCATAAACGACACGGTGAGTTAGTAGAATGATGACGCTTGCATGTGTTGCACTGAGGTGCATTCCCATAGGGCTTCTTGGTGAGAGCTTGAGGAGCATTGGTGGAGACAGCAGTGAGGTTTGAAGTTTTACGCTTCTTGTTGCCAGTGGAGGGTTCAGGTTCCACCTCAGTAGTTGCTGCAGTCTTAGAACTTTCTTCCTTTTTGCCTTTACAAAACAAAGTACCAGCTTTCACATGATTATCAGTTAAGGTGGCAGCCAAATGGATTGCATCGTCAAGAGTTGTAGGTTTGCTTCCCCAGACTGTGTCTTGAATCTGCATAGGTAAGCCACCAATGTATCTTTCAATGGCCCGTGAGACAGGGGTAACATGGTATGGCACAAGTAGACTAAGCTCGTGGAAACGAGTAGTGTAGGCAAGATTTCCTCCGCTATCCTGCTTGAGCTGCCAAAATTCCTCCTCAAGTTTCCTAATCTCATTCCGAGGACAGAATTCAGTAAGCATAAGAGTTTTGACTTCATCCCATGGTAGAGCAAGAGCAACTTCAGCACCCCGATTACGCTTTTCTCCGTTCCACCATGTGAGTGCCCGTTTTTGAAGAACACTCATGGCATAACGGACCTTGAGATTGTCAGGGCAGTCACTGTTGATGAAGGTATTTTCGATGCTTTCGAACCACTGCAAGAGTCCAGTGGCCCCTTCATTTCCATAGAATTTAGTCGGGCCGCATGAGTTGAAGTGTTTGAGAGTGCAAGGGCGGTTTGCATTCCCATTGTTGTTAGCATTGGGTCCTTGGTTGGCAACCTGGTTGAGTTGGGCCACCAAGTTAGGAAGAACAGCAGCAATTTGTTGGGCAATAAGGGCGGCCATTTGAGCATTGTTGTTCTGGTTGTCATTATCGTTGTTGATGTCGCGACGAGGAGCCATTTTCTAAAAAAGAAATCCGAAGAAAACAAAGAAAATCATGAGGCAAAGATATTGATAAATCTTCTAAGTCGAAATTGAAATGATAACGATATAAAGCACAAGGATTGTAATCATTTATCCATTACTTAAAATGAATAAACGAAAACGGTGACTAATCAAAGTGATTAGGTCTCAATAATGTTTGGGAAGACATGCTTTAGCCTATAAGTGAACACTCATCCCGAGAATTCCCAGGTAGGCATCCGGGTCCCTCGTCTGATTGGGATATATGCGCAATGCCAATCCTAGACAGAAAACTCAGAATACAGGCGTCCACCCTTCCAGATTGCACGTGTTCTTAATCATTATTAGGACATAAGACTTTGACGAGATTATGAAGAACAAAATAGGTCTAAGCCTGAGAGTAAAGTCTTCAGCAGAATCCCACTTCAGGGTGATGCATGATAGCTCCTCCATAGATGATGATGTTAAAGGTCCTTAGTATGAGAGAAAGTTAAATGAAAGAGAGAGAAGCAAGATAAGACGTAGACTTTAGGCTTTAGGGTAGGGGATATAGAATAAAGTAAAGATAGGGATGAGGTAAAGAGACAAATAAAGGGATGGAATCCTAAGGTTATAGTCTAGGTTAGGAGTTCTAATAACCTAGTTCCCTATAACCTGGCTCTGATACCAATCTGTAACACCCCAACCGATGGCGGAAACATCGGGGTGCCACGTAGTGACGATTGTTCAATAGCTCATGGCAACTAAATAAAGTTTCGATAAATTAATAAATTAAATTACAAACCTTTACATACAAATAACATAGGTTCAAACAACAATATTATGTTTAATTTAATTGAATCTAAGGCTTCAGCTCCTATGTGATCCACAAGCAATGTTAACTTCCAAGCAAAAATGAATACCTGAAACATGTTAAGTTTTGGAAAATGGAGGGGGTCAACTATAAATAGTTGGTGAGAATACATAAGTTTTAAATAAAATAGTGATAATATTCATATAGCAATTACTGTGATAGAAAACAATCAAAGATACGTGAACATGATCTACTGGTAGCTCAAGTCATTGTTTTGTACAATCAACCCTTGTGTCGACTGAGACCTAACTCGCAAGTTAGTAAATGTTGTTACTGTTTCGATCATCCATGAATTTATGCGGGGGATGGGTTTGTCAGACCTATAGCGCTATAATCTACACAGGCGGCTTGATCAAAGTTAATGAATGTACTGAGTCGGACTATATATACCACAACCAGTTCACAAGTATATGAGTTTATTGTATGATGCGTAAATGTAATTGCACAAGTTTAAAACATGTTTCACCCCGAAAACATTGAAAACAGTAAAAAGTGGGGATATGTAAACTCACCTTAGCAAGCAAGCAAAATCCAAGTATGCAAAAGCAAGTAAATATTCCCAAAGGTATCAACCTAGAGTTGGCATTATAAAGTCTAAGTGTCACAAGTCTAATAAGTCTAAGATTTCTAGGTCGATCGATCAGGGTTCTCTAGTTTTGGGGAAAGACGCTTAGATGTTAACAATTTAGATAAAATTTTATAATATTTAAAACATTATTATCTTTACATAGACTAAAAGATAGCTCTTGAAAGTATGAAAAATATTTCTTTATAAATTATTTTCTATTTATTTCGAATAAAACAATTTATTTCCACAAAAGATTATAGGAAAAAGTATATATTTTTTTCTCGAAAATTTTATATCTTTGATCGATTAGATTAGAAATAATTTTAGAAAAATTTTGGCTTTTGAATCATTAAAAACGGAATTTTTATGAATTAGTTATAAATAAAACAAGTTTATATTGTTATTTCATAATAAATACAATTTATATACTTAATATAATGTTATATAAAAAAATTTGGTTCCAACCGGTTTTAACAAGGTTCGAACCCGGGACCTTTCAGTTGACAAGCAGCATGATAACCATCTACTCTACCAGATCAGACGATTTTTAATCTAGTTAATAAGTTTATAAACAAACAACACAAATCAGTTTTTTTTTTTGTAAAATAAAAAGGTTAAACCCGGTGACCACAAGGATCGAACCAGGGTGTTTCAGTTGTTAAATAGACGCATAAACCATCTGTTCTAAGAGCCTAGATGTTCTGTCATCTGATAAGAATATTTATAACCAGATCTGTTGCATGTTATCTTCCCCAAATCGATCCCCAAACCAAACCCTAACCCACGACACTGTTTAATTAACCACATAAACCTAATCTATAACTGATAAAAGGTTAGGGCTTTTAATCAGTGATCAAATTCGACAACTACAACATGATTTAATCGGATTAAAATGTACCAGAACGATTGAAAGAAGCGAGGAACAGATGCGAAGAAAAACCTTCGATTCCGGACGATTAGACGACGATCAGAAGGAATTTATTTGTGGGTTTTGATGGTATGATTGCAAAGGTTAATAGGGGTGGGTACTTATAGGGTGTTAAACGATAAAAAAAACGAATTGAATCGAATAAGGAAGAGGGTTAAAAGGCGGTTTAAGAATTTGAATGTTTATCCATAATCAGCGTTCATAGTACAATTAGAATGTGTTTAGGACCGGATCTTATGCGATAAACATGAATTAGGAACGAATTCTAGATGTGATTACATATTTGGATTGAATTAGAAGATTTGAATGAAGATAAGGATAAAGATTTCATGCTTACTTTGATGCTATAATCTTTTAAACCACAAACATAACCAACTGATCATATAGCTCAATTGGTTGATACTCTTGATAGGAGAGCATAGGTCTTGGGTTCAAACCTTGTGTTTGACCCGTTTTTTTGTGTTTATTTATGTTTTTTTTTAAACGCTAAATTAAAATGAAATTAAAACTTCGAGGATAAATTTAAATAAAAAGGAAAAGAGTCTTATAAAAATTGATTAAGAAATACATTAAATGAACGTTAAACGGAAAATACGCGATGTTACAGTTACCCTGCTTTGGTGGCTGGGTGCATTCTCTTTTAAAATGACCCTTTCCTCCACAATTAAAACAAGTAACCTTCTCCTTGTTGAACCCGTAGGTTGTGTTAGGAGAAGTTCCCAAATCTGTTCTACCGGTTTTCTCAATGAACTCTGTTGCTCTTCTCATGATACTCGCAAAAGCCCACTGAATATCAATTAATTCCATCTCTTCCTTGTCAATCTGTGCATAGTCTTCATTGGTTAAGTTGTTATTCCCAATTTGACTAGCAACTAATCCATTGTAGGATGAAACCATTGCAGAGACTAATGCAATGTGTTGCTGAGCAACTTCAACCGTCACATTTCCCAAGTTAGAAGTCTCCAAAACCACCGTTTGTTGATTAGGTTGGTTCATTGGTTGTTGAGATTGGCTAGCAGTGTAGAAAGCTGCTTGTTGCATTGGGGAGAATGGTGGAATGTATGAATTGTTGTATTGTTGTTGTGGTGGTGGATTTGATGGTTGTGAAAAAGATGATGTTTGTTGATGGTAGTTGATGGTAGGTGATTCCATAACATTGGAAATACATGCAACATATGGTGCCACTAGCCCTCCTGAGCTTGATGTACTAGCTGGAACTGGATTTCCTCCAAAATATAAGTTGGGATTCTGAGGAATCTGTGCTCTTCTAGCTTTCCTCTTCTCTTCCAATTCTTTGTTTTCCAGCTTCTCTATGAACTCTTGAATAGACCAGTATTGATAAGCATCCTTCTCCCTAAGGACTTCCACATGCTGATCCCAGTTTGGTGGTAATGCATCTGCAAACTTATCCACCTGCTTTGCCATAGGAATCTGTATACCATAGCTAGACAATTCAGATAATAAATGACTATATCTAGGAGTTAGTTCTTTCAAAGTTTCATTTCCAATATAAGAAAAATTCTCAAACTCCTTTCTCAGTTCTTCCATCCTTAGACCTCTAGTCTTCTCATTACCATCATGCCTCCTTTTAAGTGCTTCCCATAGTGCCTTAGATGTTGTGCAAGTCCCAAACTGATGCAAAAGATCGTTTGTGATTGCCTGTGTCAATTGGGAAAACGCCTTCTTTTCCACAGCAAACTTCTTTTTCTCATCCTCAGCCATGCTCTCCAATGGAACTGGTTCACCTGTATTCTCCGAGACTGGTGCTGTGTAACCTTTAGCAATCATGTTCCATGCCTCTGCACCCTCTACTCCCATGCCTTCCAAATGTATCTTGAACTTTTTCTGCCACTGATTGTATTCTTGAATCTCCATAAGCTTCGGTGGCCGATTCCCGCTACCTGAAGACAAATCATTAATCAGTGTGGAAATAGCATTTGTAGTTTGAGTGTTTACCACCGCTGCTGCTACTCCCCAGTAGTCAGATTGTGGTGCTGGAGGTGCACTTTGAGTCATGTAGTTAATCGGCTGCGAAGACTGTGTGCTCGTCTTCTGTGCTGCCACTGTCCATGGGTCCATCACTTGCTGTTGCGGTTGTGTAGTTGCTGGTGTCGGAGTAGTCGGAAAATTCCACATGATCACGAACTTGAAAAAAAATTCAACACTTAGAAAATTTTCCAAAAACTAGTCTAGGTTCGCCCAAATGATCTTCACTTTCGTCCCTTTCTATTTCAGGTTCGCCCAGAAATACTCACCCGAATGTAAATGTTCACCAGAAAGTAAAAACACACTAACACTTTTCCACGTTTGTCCAAACTGCTCTAGGTTCGCCCGTTTCTATTCCAGGTTCGCCCGCCCGATCAATCGAAGGTGAAAAATGTGACCCGAAAGTGAAAAATTCAACAAAAAAATTTCCAGGTTCGCCCAAATTAACTCAGGTTCGCCCAAAAATCACTCAGGTTCGCCCAAAAATCTACACGTTCGACCACTCAGTTCCAGATTCGCCCATTTTGAGTTTGAAAAACGGTTACACTTTGAAAAACGGTTATTTTGATCTCTGATTTTCAAAAGTTTGTGGATTTGAATGATCTTAATCAGGTTTTGATTCGGAATTGATTTGGAGCAACTTTAATTCTTGGAATTTTGAATTTTAACCACAAAATCAACTCTAAATCTTTCAAAAACACACAAAAACCATTTTTATGCAAAAACAGATGTGAATTGATCAAAATAATGTCCAAATCAGCTCTGAGTTTATCAATTTGGTGTTGTATGATCCTCTATGCTCTGATACCACTTTGTAGGAGGATGATTTGACACGAAAACAGGATTATATGATCATACAAGTTACAAAACCAGGTGCGGAAACCCTAGCTTTGAACAAACTGATATAAACTCAAATCAAAACACAATCAAAGTCATTTTCAAACGTTTTCATAGATTAACACATTCATAAACTTGATTACAACTGATTTTAGGTTAATCTAGAACACACACTGAACCTCTCAAACTATTCTGGAACAACACCTCAAAACACACACCACTAATGACTCTCCTAACATTACAAAAACACAAATTCTATTTATAAGCACTGCACATTCGCCCCTTTCACTTGGTCGAATGTAAGTCTTTTCCACATTCGCCCATATTGATGGTCGAATGTATTCTTCTGTGTAGTTCCATTCCAAGTTCGTCCACTATACTTCTACCTTCGCCCAATTCTTCTTACATTCGCCCAGATCAGCATCCTAACACATGTTAATATCCAATCACTAGTCGCAAAACGCATCTACAAGGCTTCCTAAACATATCAAGCACATTATCCAGTGCAATGTTAAATTGATCAACTGGTAGTTTCTCAGCCTCCTGTGTCTTTTTCTGCTTCTGTAGAGGATGAATTCGACACGAAAACAGGATTATATGATCATACAAGTTACTAAACCAGGTGCGGAAACCCTAGCTTAGAACAAACTGATGTAAACTCAATTCAAAACACAATCAAAGTCATTTTAAAGCTTTTCATAGATTAACTCTTTCAAATACTTGTTTACAACTCAATTACAGTTAATCTAGCACACACATAAACTCTCTCAAACCTCTCTGGAACACACCTCAAAAACACACACACTAAAATGACTCACTTAAACTTACAAAAACACAAAATCTATATATAGGACCTGCACGTTCGCCCCTTTCATCTGGTCGAACGTGGGTCATTTCCACATTCGCCCACTGCAAGTGGTCGAATGTGTCTTCATTGTTAGTCTAGTTCCAGATTCGTCCATTGTTAATCTACCTTCGCCCACTTCTTAATCACCTTCGCCCATACAGTCTTCCTTCGCCCCTCAGCCCACTTCTAACACATGTTAACCTATCTAATCACTAGTCGCAAAACGCATCTACAAACTCCCCCTCGACTATTGATTAGATCGTTTTCTGTCCTCGTCCATGGCTTTGTTCAGCAACTTGATTCTGAGCAAACTCTTCTGTTCTTTCGTCATCTCAGGCTCTAACCTCCTCTTCACAGACTTTGACACATTTGCCATCTTCACCATCTTGCCAAGCTTTCCCTCCAAATTACTACCAGCATTAATGTCATAAGCAAAGCAAACACCAACAACTTGTGTGTATTTCTTTGCTTGATCTGCATCGTTCGGCTCATGATGAATCGGATTATAAAAGAGCATGATGATGTCTTCGAAGGTGCAATTTATCAACCACATAGGATCAAATACATGAACATGTTTGCATTTGTCCTTTCCATCTCTCAACACGATCACCGCTTCTGCCTTCCTCCAATCATAATACCAGAAAATGAAGTCAGCACTGAATTGTTGAGGCATAGGCATCAAAGGTATCTTCCTCATCACTTCAGGTGCCTTATAAATCAAGGTAACCCGTTTCAGCTTGGTTCTGGGATCAATATCCCTGTGAACTTTCCTCCGGGGATATTGTGGTTTGAATCTATTCCATTTAGTTCTACTTTCCCAAACCAATTTGTCTGCACACCAACCGACGTGTGAATTATTCACTGAAGCACCCGACATTTGGAATCTGCATAAATCTCTAACCGCCCAATACGGTAGAGTTAACAAGTCAATGAATCTGTAAAAGTACAAGATTCCAGATTCCCACTTAGCAGCTAGACACTTCAGCCTGCCTAAGTATGTCCACCCAAGAGCTCTGCCTCTGAACTTCGCATTGTGAAACCTATAAAAGTTTCCTTGAGCTTCAGGCTTCGGTCGGTTTTCATCCATCAATCTTAACTTCTTCAAATACTCCTTCAATTCATCAGTCTTATTTGAAGATTCTGGCAAATCAGCTCCAAGTACTTTCTCTACAAACTCAGCACTCCTCTTCTTTGCCTTTCTTTTTGCAGACGTATTAGGAATCTCAGTAAAATCAGGAAACACCAAGTCTTCATCAGTTTGTCTGAAGTACTGTGGGTATTCCTCATGTGTGATATCCTCTATTTCAACTTCTTCAAACTCAGGGGTGTCTTTGTCATCAGAGTGACTTCCAATATCCTTTTCAGGAATATGTGGAATCGACTCATCAACAATGAACTCTTCAAATGTTTTCTCTACCCTCTGTGCAAGCCCATCCAAGATCTCCTTTGCCACAGATGCAGGTACTTCCCCTTCTTCCAAATCAGGATCGTTATATTCCAATTCATATCGCATGTCATCAGTTTGGAATATTTCGGCAAAACGACCTGTGAACTCAATTGTCCATTCTCTTCTTTCTAACATGTCCTTGTAGACTTGTTTAGCATCATCAGTCAAGGACCTCACCTTCTCATTCCAAAACACACTCTCATCAGAATCAACATTCTCACTCTTCTTCTTTGAACTTGACTCACCTGTGTCTTTCTTCTTCTTTGAAGGTGGTCTCTTTTCGAATGTAAACTTCAAAGTATCATCTCCTCCATCATTATCATCACTACTACTACTCTCATCCTCCTTTTGACTTCCCGAACCTTCAGCATCATCATCATCATTATTATCATCATCTCCATCATCACTCTTTTCCGATTCTTCATCCTCATCATCCTCATCTTCCTCTTTGTCAGATTTAGATGGTTCAAAGTCAACCTGTTCAACTTCTTTCTCTTTATCTTCCTCACCCTCTTTCAACTTGGGTGCAACATTGTACAGATTGTCTATCAGCTCACTAAGGCGTTTGTTTTCAGCCTTCAATTCTTTATTATCTTCTTTAATCGCCTTGTATCTGTTCTTGTTTCTCAAGCACTTTCCTTCAAGCTTCTTATTCTTTGCTTCTAGCTTCTTCACCTTCTCGTCAATCTCATCCTGATTCGACTTAGAAGCTACTACAATCTGAAGCATCTTCTCCTCATTCAGCTTGAACTTGGCAATTTCAGCTTGCTGAGCCACTAACATCTTCATCATGTCGTCCATTTTCTTATTCACTTGCTTCATCACTTCGTCATCCACAGTGACTTTCTTTGACTTGGACTTTGACTTTGATGGCTCAATATCAGTTTCTTTTTCTTTTTGAGGCTGTGTAAACATGTTAAGAACATTATCCAGTGCTATATTGAATTGATCCACTGGTAATTTCGTTGCCTCCACAGTCTTTTGTTTCTTAGTGGCTGGTGAAGATTGTTTTGATGATGTACCAGCTTCAGGTAATCTCTTCCCTCTCAAAAGTAGGTTTAATTCTTTCTCTCTTAGTTGCTTTGTACTTGTTTTCTTGGCCATGGTTTTGTGTTTGGGCTTGGGCAAGTTAACTACTACGGTTTCACCTTCATTCAACTCGTCCAAATTCACAGTTAACCCTTCATCTTCAGCATCAACAGACTTCTTGCTCTTCTTAGCTTCTTCAATTGATCTATTTAGTGATTCAGACTCACCAACCAAAGTGGCCTTTTGTTTGGTAGTCCGGACATTTTCAGCATCCGAATCCCACTGTTCTTCAGTCTCTGTCTCCTCTGAATCAACAGACTCTTCATCTACCAAACTAGTACCCTTCTTTGCAGTAGATTTCTTCCTCACAGCTTGTTGTTTTGAACTCCCCTGTTCAGTCTTTCCTTTGCCCTTCCCTTTGGCTCCAGGATTGACTACTTGCCTTTTTCTTTTTGTACTTGCATCAGCATATACCAACGGATCATCATTGTCACTATCACTATCAGGATGCCTTGCTGTATTCTTTCCAGGATCCATGTAATCCTCTCTAGCCAAGGCTCCAAACAATCTCCTGTAAGGTGGTCTTTCATTATCAGGTACACCTTTGTAACCTTTCATTCTAGCCAAGGTTCTAATGTTCATGTGATCCATAGCAAGTATCTGTGTCGGATCTTTCTTCAGGTTTGGATACTTGTGATCAAAGATCATCATCAGAAATCTAGGATAAAGCATGAAATATTTCTTCTTCAAACCCTTCAGCATCTCCAGCATGTGATCTAAAATCATCCCAGCAACGTTAAATGGTTTGTTGAGAGTCAACGCAACCATTAACGAGCTCAAACTTTTCCTCATCACGTCGTAACCCCCACTAACACATCCAAATACAAGTATAATGACATGAGCTAAATACTTGAACTGCACGCTCAGTTTCCCTTTGTACATTGAACCATCAGTGATCGGTCCTTTGTATTTCATCCTAAGGAAACAGGCTTTCTGCTCAGTCCATGATAATTCTCTTGGATCCTCACTGGTTTCAAACTGGATCTGGAGAGCTTCTCTGATATCTGCTTCAGTGATAAACATCTCCATTCCCTGAATCTTGCTTCTGATAATAGTCTGATTATCAAAGTAATCATACTTGGCGTTGTTGTAAAAGTCCTCAACTATATCCTTGTAGATGATAGTTGGTGTGGCCAAAGCATAAACCACTCTGCATCTTTTCAGGAATTTGATGATCTCTGTAAACTCCACGTTCTTCTCCACATCTCCCAGATACGCGCAACAGTTGTGAGTCTTCTCAAACGGCCCTTTATTACCGCTTGATGATTCTCCTTCTTGTACAGTTTCTGGAACAGGATCAGTAACTGCAGTCTCCACAGGAATCTCAATATTCTCTTGTTCTTCAGCCATCTGAAACATAAAATCAAAATAAACGTCAAAACATGAAATCGTCACAATTCAAAATTTTAGGTTTTTGAAAATTCCACATTCGCCCAAACTTTTAGGTCGAATGTAGATTAATATGGCCGAAGGTGCAAAATACTGGTCGAATGTAACAAGATTTTGAATAAAAATATACATTCGCCCGTTTTGAGTTTCCTTCGTCCACTCAGTTTCACCTTCGTCCACACGACGAACCGAAGGTGGAACTTGTTCTTGCCCAAAATTTAAAAATTTTTCAAACCTGTTTTTAACTCTTAATTTTGATCAAAAACAATCCTAATATGGCCGACTAGAACTCGTATAACATCAATTTCCCTTAATTTTCATTCTATATCAGTTTTCTATAAGAATTAGGGTTTATTATGTGCATTCAATCAATCACTTCTTAAACGATGTTAAAAACCTAATTCCTTGATTCTTCTCCCCCTAAAACTGATATGGAATGAACGTTTATCAAAATTATGCATTAACATCCACTGAAAATACATTAACCCTAAAACCCTAAGTCCGGTAATAAAACGAACGATTCTGACTTCAATCCTTGATCATTACCTGTAAAAGTTATATGGAAATGATCAGTATGATCTAGGGAATAAAACGCACAAGCAAGAGATTCAAAATCAACAAGGTCTGGTATTTGAAGAAATTTTGAAAAATTTTGAAGTGAGGGTCGAATCTGCAAATGGATTATATATAGGTTCCACCTTCGCCCGTTTCTTCTGGACGAAAGTAAGAGTTTTCCACCTTCGCCCCAAGTTAATGGCACGAGGGTAAAACTATTTCACCCGAAAGTGGATTTTGGTGTAAAAGCCACATTCGCCCAGTTTGAAACAACCCGAAGGTAGACAAATTTCCACATTCGTCCCATTTAAGGGCGAATGTAAAAAGGAAAAGTTGAAAAATTTTGCCAAATTACAAATTCGAATCCCGTTCAACATTTTTCAATCCGTTAAGCTTCCAAATTACAAATTTTCACTTTTAGAATGATACAAAGCCCAGATGGTGTTGTCAAATCTCAGAAATTGACTATCAAACATCCCCGGTTATCAAAAATAAAGCAGAAATGCAAAAAATTTGGATTTTTCTGAAATTTTATCAAAACACACCTAAAATCTTTTTGGATTTTGAATCTTTTTGACAATAAAAGTAAATTACAACAAAATAAAATGCATCAAAGTAAATGAAAGCAGTAAACATTTTGTGAAATCCGGTCAGAGGATCATATCAGTTTTCTGAGAAATCTGATCACAGCGTTGATCTTTTTGTTTAATATTATCATTAGAAACAGTATGTGATACGGCAATTGCTGATATTGTTGTCCACGTAAGCTCACATGCAGACAATTACGCAATGCTTTAAAATGATACTAGTTAGGTGTATTAGACTAACACGATGTGGTGCCCACACACACGACATACTCCCGTATCAAGTAATTGCACAAAACTTCGTCGTAACGCGTGATTATGCCAGAGTTATCCGTAAAAGTTACAAAGTATATAGCACAGAGGTGTAGAGGTCAGCAATTTAATGCAGCAGAGTAACATGTGCGTATACACTAGGTTGAGGCTGATATTAATCACTGATTTGCATCAGATGATCAATACGATGTAATAATGATCTATGATCAATTAAAACATAAAGTTCCTCAATTCGGTAACTTCCGGTTTTTGGCAATTAAGCTCTTTTAGCAAATATTCTGATAAAACTAGGTCCGTAAATCAATACGACAAAAGTTTATCAGAATATCCCGGATAACCATAACATAACGACCCGAAACCTCAGATTTTGGCAATCCTATCAAACGAAATTACGGTACTAAGACCATATGCCCATGAGGTGTTCAGCCACGAACGCGTAGTTCGTTATGTTTGTATCACTAATGCACGCAATATGTAGTCTACGAAGCCTATCAGCATATCACACGTAGTCAACACACGCCTCATTATACTATACAATTCTTTAGCCTGTGTCAGATCCCCACTGATGTACTATCATTTCCTCTGTTTTACCAGGAAATCATTTTTGATTTTCTAATTTTTAGGTCTTTTTGAATTTTATAATGTTTTTGGTTTTTCTGATAAAATGGCTCCCCCTAAAATAAAGAACATATTTTTGAGATTTTTGATTTTTCTGAAAAACAAAAACAAAAATTTAAAAGAAACAATCCACTCGAAAGCATCAACTTCTTTGAGGATTAAACAATCCCTTCGAAAGCATCAACTTCTTTGAGGATTACGATAGTAAAGAGAAATTCCCAATTAGCAAAGAGAAATTCCCAATTAGCAAAAAATATAAAAACTAAAAACTAAAAAGCGATAAACCGAGGTGCCGATTAGTCCTGTTTTTCCTTTATATTGTTTACTTTTAAAAGATATTCAAAGCGTGAACGGTCAAAAGCTTTAGTAAACAGATCTGCACGTTGGTAGTCAGTATGTATTTTGATCATATCGATCAATTCCTTAGCGTAACAATCACGGATAAAATGATATTTGATCCGGATGTGTTTCGCTTTAGAATGATTATCCGAATTTTTAGTTAATGCAATTGCGGCTTCGTTGTCACAGTAAATAGGAGTTTTTAGAAACTGCAAACCGTAATCCACCATTTGTTGTTGAATCCAAAGTACTTGTGAACAGCAACTCGAGGCTGCAATGTACTCGGCTTCACAGGTAGATTGTGCTACGGAAGTCTGTTTCTTGCATTGCCAGGTGATTAACCTGCTCCCGAAAAACTGGCAACCAGCTGTAGTAGATTTGCTATCTTTGTCACAGCCGCCCCAATCTGCATCACTAAAAGATATGAAATCAAAATTATCATCATTAGGATACCAAAGTCCTTTTGAGGGACAACCCTTCAGATATCTAAGGATACGCTTGACCGCCGTCAGATGACTTTGTTTCGGCTTCGATTGATAGCGGGCACAGAGACACGTTGCGTACATAATATCTGGTCGAGACGCCGTCAAATACATCAGAGATCCGATGATTGCTCTGTATGTAAAAGGATCCGTCAGCTCCCCCTTAGCGTCCACTCCAATCCCGTGATTGGGTTGAATCGGGGTATCCATCGGCTTTGAGTCCTCCATCTGGAACCGGCTCAAGATGTCGGAGACATATTTCGTCTGGTGAATGAAGATCCCGTCGGGTCTTTGGTCCACCTGCAAGCCTAGGAAAAACTGCATCTCCCCCATTGCGCTCATTTCGAACTTTTCCTGCATGACAGTTTCGAACTCCCTGCATAAAAGCTCGTTAGTTGACCCAAATATTATATCATCTACGTATATCTGTACTAGAAGCAAGTCATCTCCCGTCTTTTTCGTAAAGAGGGTGCAATCGACGAGGCCGCGCTTAAATCCTTTGGAGATGAGGTATGTACTTAGCTCCTCGTACCACTGTCTCGGAGCCTGGTGCAAGCCATAAAGAGCTTTGTTCAACACGTAGACCTTATCCCGGTGGATTGGGTCCTCAAAGCCTGGTGGCTGCCCGACATAAACCTCTTCCTTGACTTTCCCGTACAGAAATGCGCTTTTCACGTCCATTTGATAAACTTTGAATTTCTTATAGGAAGCAAACGCGAGGAACATCCGAATAGCTTCGATTCGTGCTACCGGTGCATAGATTTCGTTATAATCAATCCCTTCGATTTGATGGAAACCCTGCACGACCAATCTAGCTTTGTTACGAACAATAACCCCACGATCATCCTTCTTACACTTAAACACCCATTTGGTGCCAATCTTCTTCCTATCCGGCGGCAAATCCGTGAGCGTCCAAACTCCCAATTTCTGGAATTGTAATAACTCCTCCTGCATAGCTTCCACCCAGGCATCATCCTTCAAAGCGTCCTTGTATGTCCTTGGCTCTACCTGCGACACATAACACGCAAACGACCAATCATTTTGACTACCAGATTGTTGAATTTTGGCATATAAAGCTAAAGCACCAAAACTCTCTGGCGTATTAACGCTCTTAAGCTGCCCTCTGGTCATAACACTACTTCCAGGATCACCGATAACTTGCTCCAGCGGATGAATACGATGAATCCGAGATTCCGGATAATCAGGTACTTGCACTCCCGTCTGAACAGTCAAGTTCTCTACAGCATCCAGATCATGACCCGTATTTGATGATGAAGCCACATCTGAATTTGGAGTTGGGTTCACTGGCGGTGCCTCTGGTTCTTCAGCTTGATCAAGAATAGCTTCTTCAAATTGTTCATCTTCAGATTCTGAAGTGTCTAATGAAGTTGAAGCCTCTTGAAATATTTCTTCCTCTTGTATAGGAGCATTGGTATCATTAGAAGCTGGTAGGGGGTTCACGGTGATCGGACGCACCAATGGTGAAGTTGTTGCATTTTCACACTCGTAAAGTAATCGAATAACAGCTTCTTCAACCAAGCTATCTAGATTGAATGATTCAAAGAAATCTTTGTAATCAAACATCCAATCAGGACCCGTGCCTTGAATATTTTGAGTATATCGTTGAACATCCACGTTAGCCCAGTCTTCCACACGACGAGTTCGCTTGTTGTATACCCGTTTGAGCGGGGTTGCATATCCAACAAAGTAACCCTCCTCGGCTTTAGGACTAAACTTCTCGCTTGGATTCAACATAGTACATGGCGCCCCAAAAGGTTCTAGATACTCTAAGTTCGGCTTCCTTCGGTGTAACAGCTCATAAGATGTTTTACCAAACTTCTTCACTGTTAGAACCCGATTTAGTGTGTAATTTGCTGCATAAATCGCCTCATTCCAGAACATTACTGGAAGATTTGAATCAGCAAGCATTGTTCTAGCCGCTTCAATTAGAGTCCTATTCTTTCGTTCAGCAACACCGTTCCGTTGAGGGGTGTACGGAGCTGAATATTCATGATGTATTCCTTTGTTTTCACAAAGTTCATCCATCTTGGCATTTTTGAACTCCGTCCCATTGTCACTCCGAATTCTCTTTATCTTCACGTTGTAGAGATTCTCCAATCGAGTGAACAGAACTTTTAGATTGATAAAAGTGTCGCTTTTATTCTGCAAACACATCACCCATGAAAATCTTGAGTAATCGTCAGTGACGACTAAACAATAAAGCTCTCCAAGATGACTTTTGCGCTTGACCGGTCCAAAAAGATCCATGTGCAGTCGCACAAGTGGCATCTCAACAGAGTTAACCTTTTTCACTTTATGGGACTGTTTGTGTTGCTTCCCCTTTTTACAACTAACACACTTGTCATTCAGATGGAAATGTTTCACGTTTACTCCATCGACAAGTCCATTTCTCACAAGTTGATTCATTTTCTTCAGATGAATGTGCCCCATTCTTCGGTGCCACATTATCGATTCTTTCTCTGTCGCCTTTGACAAAAAGCATGTTATCTGTCCTTGTGATGTCATCGCCTTGGACATATCAAGAATGTATAGATTGTTGACGCGAGGTGCCTTCAACATTATCCACTCTTTAGGAATTGTAAAGCCCGGTTTCAGAATATAGCAGGATTTGTCATCAAAATGCACAGTAAATTGTTTGTCGCATATTTGACTGACACTCAACAGATTATAGTCTATCTGCTTCACATACGAAATCCGCTCGAAACTCACTATCCCATTGCTCACACTTCCTTCCATTGTGATATATCCGCCTTTGTTTCCTGCGAAAGCTACATACCCTCCTTTGATGTTCTTCACGTCGAACAGCAACGCAAGATCCCCTGTCATGTGGCCTGAAGCTCCACTATCAACAATCCAAAGACTGCTAATAGGGCCAGCTGAAGCTCCCTGCACACAAAAAGTAAATCAGTTAGTTCTTTCGGGGGACCCAAGCCTGAGTCTTGGGTCTTTGAACATCTGGTTTCAAAGTAACATTTTCACAAGCATTTTCAACAACTTTTTGATCAATCTTTTTCTGATTATTCAAAACATTTTCTTTTCTCTCATTAACCCTTGAAGTTGAGGCTCCTGGAGTGCCATTGAGTGTCCAAGATTGTTCAGACCTTTTCAAAATACGAATCTGAGACTTTGGGTTCTCAGTTGGTTTCTGAACATGGTTAGCAAATGTAACTCTCTTGGTAACCTTATCTGATTTAACAGACTTAGGTCCAACATTTGATTTGACAATCGGTTTTGGTGGAACCTTTTGCCTATCAACTGTTGCGTTCACCACAGGCTTCCTCCATGAGTGTTCCATAGCAATCCGATTCCTTCGATCATAGTGCATTGGACGAGTGTTTCTCATTTGTTGAAAATTGTTATGATTATAAAACGGTTGTGGTTGTTGAGGAACAACTCTCCTATGTGGTGGCACATAATGATCAATCGGTTTCCTCATGGAATTCCTCACTTCCACCTCGTGCCTCTTGTGCCTTACATATGGGCACTGAGCAAGTAAATGCCCACGTTCCCCACACTTAAAGCACGCACGGTACTCTTCAAAAATATTCGGAGCATTTGGTTGAGCAAATGATCTAACAGGATATTGATCATTGTACTGTTGCTTCCTTAAACTCTCAGGGAGTGGCCCTTTTGAGTAAGTAGGCTCATTAAAACCATTAGCTCTGTTTTTGGGTCTAACAAACTCTGTGACATGGACCTTTGGTTCTTGAGGAACATCCAAATACAACTTCTTTAATAAAGCTGGTGGAATCTCATTTGTTCTCTCATGTTTTGGGAACCAAATGGTACTTTCTTGCCAAATCTTGTCAATTTTAGCATAATTGGCATTTTTTATTGGAAAGTCCTCGTCAGAGATGATCTTATCGGATCCTTCCATCCGATAGAACACCTTGACAGGTTTGTCACATTGTTCGTTTTTATCATTCTTTTCAAGATCTTTCTTTACCACATTAAGATCTCTCTTCATCACATTCTTTTCAGACTTCTTTTCACAATGAATCTTTTTCATTGGAATCACAGTTTGAGATGATGAAACTGATTCATTTGTAATGATGTGATTTTCTTTTGGAATTTCACATGCATTAACAGTTTGGTTACAATCAGTATCATCACTCTCTGAGTCTGAATCTACACTCTCAGCAGTAACACCCTCATCATTGATTCCCAAAATCGGTCTAACATCGGAATTTGGATCACCAATACTTGAAGTATTAGATTCATTTTCCGATGCTGAATCAGATTTTACCGAACTCTCCGGTGTCACTTGGTGACAATTATGGTTTTCAAAAAGAACCGGAGATGGTACAGACCGATAATTGGTTGTTTTATCATCAATGATATGGTCTACCACATAAGCAATATGCTTATAGCTTTCCAGCTTTTTGTTTACTTTCTCAGCAAAGCATTTGATGGCTGCCATTTCCAACTTGGTGTTTTCAATTTCATTGATATAGATGTTAATTGCCAATTGTTTTAAAGACAAAGTGTTCTTCAAGTCGGAAATGTCCTTTTTGTAGCCATCTAATACTTTGTTAAAAGCATTCAACTCTTTGCGAGTAGATTGACTGTTCATGATAGCACTATCACGTTGAACACGGAGTTGTTTAATCTCCTCAGTCAATCTATCACATGTACCACAATATTTTTCACTTGTATTATCAGTACTATATGTAGAACTTACAGATTTTGGCGGATCAGTCATGGCCATCAATGCGAAATGAGCTTCCTTTCCTGCAAAGAATCTGGAATAATCAATCTTTGTGAAAGCATCATCTGCAATGCACGACTTCCTTGTCATCAGAAAATCCCCTTCTGCAAGCAACTGATCAATATCTTCATCTAGAGAATTAACACTTGCTTCCGTATCCGATTCACTGTCTGAATCAGAGTAAACCGATTCACACTCCTCAGGAATATCAGAAACAGTATCAATCACAACTCCAGAATTTGTCTCTTCAGTTTGAACTTCAACATCAACCTCAACATTAACCTTAACAGGTTCAGTTTCCATATCCATCTCAGCCTCAGACTCATCACTTTCAACCTCAGTTCCTTCCTTCTCAACCATCGTCGCTGAATCTTCAGTATCAACCTGATATGCAACACAAGCCACATTGCCCCCAGTAGTGATTTCCTCAACACCTATCTGTATACTCGACCAGTCAAACCTCTCATCTTGTTGAGTAACCAATGCTTGATTGGTATTCTGTTGTTCATTTGGTGTAGTGATTGGTATGACTGTTCGGTTAGCATTGTTTGGTGTTTGGTTTTGTGTCTGGTTTGGTGTGTTTGGTTGTCTATTTTGGTTGTTATTAAAGTTGTTTTGACGGTTTTGGTAGTTGTTATTGTTGTTTTGGTAAGAAACTTGGTTTTGGTTTTGTTGTTGACGGTTCTGATAGGTGGCATTGAATGGATTCCTATTGCCTTGTTTTGGTGGCTGGGTGCATTCTCGTTTAAAGTGACCTTTCCCTCCACAGTTAAAACAAGTCACTTTCTCCTTATTGAACCCGTAGGTTGTGTTAGGAGAAGTTCCCAAGTCTGTTCTACCTGTCTTCTCAATAAACTCCGTTGCTCTTCTCATTATGCTTGCAAAGGCCCATTGAATATCAATGAGTTCCATCTCTTCCTTGTCAATCTGTGCATAGTCTTCATTGGTCAAGTTGTTATTCCCAATTTGACTAGCAACTAGTCCATTGTAGGATGAGACCATTGCAGAGACTAAAGCAATGTGTTGCTGAGCAACTTCAACTGTCACATTTCCAAGGTTAGATGTTTCCAAAACCACTGTTTGTTGATTAGGTTGGTTCATTGGTTGTTGTTGAGATTGGCTAGCAGTGTAGAACGCTGCTTGTTGCTTTGGGGAGAATGGTGGAACGTATGAATATTGGTATGGTACTTGTGGTTGTGGTTGTGATAAAGATGAAGTTTGTTGATGGTAGTTAATGGTAGGTGATTCCACAACATTGGATATACATGCAACATGTGGTGTAACTAGCCCTCCTGAGCTTGTACTCGCTGGAACTGAAGATCCTCCAAAGTATAGGTTTGGATTCTGAGGAATCTGTGCTCTCCTAGCCTTCCTCTTCTCTTCCAATTCTTTGTTTTCCAGCTTCTCAATGAACTCCTGAATAGACCAGTATTGATAAGCATCCTTCTCCTTCAGAACATCCACATGCTGATCCCAGTTTGGTGGTAATGCATCTGCAAACTTGTCCACCTGCTTTGCCATAGGAATCTGTATACCATAGCTAGACAATTCAGATATCAAATGATTATATCTAGGAGTTAGTTCTTTCAAAGTTTCATTTCCAACATAAGAAAAATTCTCAAACTCCTTTATAAGTTTTTCCGTCCTCAAACTTCTAGTCTTCTCATTTCCATCATGCTTCCTTTTAAGCATATCCCATAGTGCCTTAGAAGTTGTGCAAGTCCCAAACTGATGCAAAAGATCATTTGTGATTGCCTGTGTCAATTGGGAAAACGCCTTCTTTTCCACAGCAAACTTCTTTTTCTCATCCTCAACCATGCTCTCCATTGGCACTGGTTCACCTGTGTTCTCCAAAATTGGTGGTGTGTAACCTTTAGCAATCATGTTCCATGCTTCAGCACCTTCCACTCCCATGCCTTCCAAATGTATCTTGAACTTTTTCTGCCACTGATTGTATTCTTGAATCTCCATAAGCTTCGGTGGCCGAGTCCCGCTACCTGAAGATAAATCATTAATCAGTGTGGAAATAACATTTGTAGTTTGAGTGTTTACCACCGCTGCTGCTACTCCCCAGTAGTCAGACTGTGGTGCTGGAGGTGCACTTTGAGTCATGTAGTTAACCGGCTGCGAAGACTGTGTGCTCGTCTTCTGTGCTGCCACTGTCCATGGGTCCATCACCTGCTGTTGTGGTTGTGTATTTGTTGGTGTAGGAGTAGTCTGAAAACGCCACATGATCACGATCTTTGAGAAATTCAACACTTAGAAAAATTTTCAAAAACTAGCTCTTAGGTTCGCCCAAAATGACTTCAGGTTCGTCCCTTTCTGTGTCAGGTTCGCCCAGAAATACTTCCCCGAATGTAAAATCTCACCAGAAAGTAAAAACACACTGACACTTTTCACGTTCGCCCAAAAAGTTCCAGGTTCGCCCGTTTGGTTTCCAGGTTCGCCCGCACGATCTCCCGAATGTGAAAAGTTAGACCCGAATGTGAAATATTCAACTGAAAAATTCTACGTTCGCCTGAAAATCCCTAGGTTCGCCCAAAATAACACTCTCCTTCGACCAAAAACTCACACCTTCGACCACTAATGTCCAGGTTCGCCCATTTTGACTTTTGAAAAACGGTTACACTTTGAAAAACGGTTATTTTGATCTCTGATTTTCAAAAGTTTGTGAATTTGAATGATCTTGATTAGGTTTTGCTTCGGAGATGATTTGGAACAACTTTAATACTTGGAATTTTTAATTTTAACCACAAAATCAACTCTAATTCTTTCAAAAACACTCAAAAACCATTTTTATGTGAAAACAGATGTGTATTGATGAAAATAATGTCCAAATCAGCTCTGAGTTTATCAATTTGTTGTTGTATGATCCTCTACGCTCTGATACCACTTTGTAGAGGATGAATTCGACACGAAAACAGGATTATATGATCATACAAGTTACTAAACCAGGTGCGGAAACCCTAGCTTAGAACAAACTGATGTAAACTCAATTCAAAACACAATCAAAGTCATTTTAAAGCTTTTCATAGATTAACTCTTTCAAATACTTGTTTACAACTCAATTACAGTTAATCTAGCACACACATAAACTCTCTCAAACCTCTCTGGAACACACCTCAAAAACACACACACTAAAATGACTCACTTAAACTTACAAAAACACAAAATCTATATATAGGACCTGCACGTTCGCCCCTTTCATCTGGTCGAACGTGGGTCATTTCCACATTCGCCCACTGCAAGTGGTCGAATGTGTCTTCATTGTTAGTCTAGTTCCAGATTCGTCCATTGTTAATCTACCTTCGCCCACTTCTTAATCACCTTCGCCCATACAGTCTTCCTTCGCCCCTCATCCCACTTCTAACACATGTTAACCTATCTAATCACTAGTCGCAAAACGCATCTACAGCTTCTTAGACACCGGTGAAGATAGCTTCGATGATGTACCAGCATCGGGTACTCTTTTACCTTTTAAAAGTTGGGCAATCTCCTTCTCCCTCAACTGTTTGGTACTTGTCTTCTTTGCCATGGTTTTGTGCTTTGGCTTTGGAAAGTTTACTACCACAGTCTCTCCAGCATTCAACTCATCCATATCAACGCCTAAACCTTCATCTTCAACATTCACAGACTTCTTACTTTTCTTAGCTTCTTCAATCACCTTGTTAAGTGATTCAGACTCACCAACCATAGTGGCCTTACGTTTGGTGGTCCTAACATTTTCAGCATCCGAATCCCACTGTTCTTCTTCCTCAGTTTCCTCCGAATCCACCGATTCTTCATCAACCAAACCTGTTCCCTTCTTCGCAGTCGTTTTCTTTCTCACCACCTGTTGCTTCGAACAACCTTGTTCAGTTTTTCCCTTACCCTTCCCTTTGGCTCCGGGATTAACTACCTGTCTCTTCCTCTTAGTACTAGCATCTACATATACTAATGGATCATCGTTATCAGAATCGCTTTCAGGATGCCTAGCCTTGTTCTTCCCAGGATCAGTGTAATCCTGTTTGGCTAAAGCTCCAAACAATCTTCTGTATGGTGGCCTTTCATTGTCTGGCACACCCTTGTAGCCTTTCATTCTCACCAAAGTTCGAATATTCATGTGGTCTTGACCAAGAATCTGTGTAGGATCCTTTTTCAAGTCAGGATACTTGTGATCAAATATCATCATCAGGAATCTAGGGTATAACATGAACTGCTTCTTCTTCAATCCTTTTAACATCTCCAGCATGTGATCCAGAATCATCCCAGACACGTTGAATGGTTTGTTGAGAGTCAGCGCAACCATCAACGAGCTTAGACTTCTCCTCATAACGTCATATCCTCCACTTACACAGCCAAACACATGGATTATGACGTGTGCAAAGTATTTAAACCGCACGCTCAACTTCCCTTTGTGCATCGAACCATCAGTAATAGCTCCTTTATACTTCATTCTGAGGAAACATGCCTTCTGTTCAGTCCATGATAGTTCTCTGGGATCTTCGCTCACTTCAAACTTTATCTGGAGCGCTTCTCTGATATCAGACTCTGTTATAAACATCTCCATGTCTTGTATCTTGCTTTTAATAATAGTCTGATTATCCCAGAAATCATACTTCGCGTTCTTATAAAAATCTTCAACTATATCCTTGTAGATAATAGTCGGAGTAGCTAAAGCATACACAACTCTGCTTCTTTTTAAGAACTTGATGATATCAGCAAACTCATCATTCTTTTCCACATCTCCCAGATAAGCACAACAGTTATGGGTTTTCTCAAACGGCCAGCTGCTTGCACTCGATGATTCTCCTTCTTGAACATTCTCTGGGACTGGATCTGTAATGATATTCTCTACTGGAGTCTCAATGTTCTCAGTTTGGTCAGCCATCTGTACATCAAAATCTAAGAAATACGTCAAAATACAAAAACGACAAAAATTCAAAATTTTAAGGTTTTTCAATTTCTACATTCGCCCATTTTTCTTAGGTCGAATGTGAATTTTTAGGTACGAAAGTGAAATTTTATGGTCGAATGTAAACATATTTTGAATTAAAAGTACATTCGCCCATTTTTAATATACATTCGCCCAAAACATTCCACACTCGCCCGTTTGTAGACCCGAAGGTGAAACTGTTCTTCCCCAAAAATTCAAAAATTTCTCAACTTTGTTTTTAACACTTGATTTTGATTAGGATATGTTCTATAGTGTCCGATTAACCTTCGTCCATCATCAATTGTCTTTTTATTTCAGTTTACATCAGTTTTATAGTAGAATTAGGTTTAAACTGTTTCATTCGATCAATTTGACCATTCAAACGATGTTAAAAACCTACTTCGTTCAATCATCTCCCCCTAAAACTGATGTCAATTGAAATGTAAGCAAAATTAATCAAATACAAACACCCTAAGTCCCTGATTTCTAAAACCCTAGGTACGGTTACAAAAACGACGATTCTGTTAGCATTAGGGCTCCAATACCTGTATAATTAGTATGGAAATGATCAGTAAGCAAGCAGGAAACAAACACACAAGAAAAATAGAACAAAGCAACAAGGTGACAGGATCGAAGAAAAATTTTGAAAAACAATGAATGGGGTTCGAACCTGGAAAACAACTTATATATAAGGTGTACCTTCGCCCGTTTGAACGGTCGAATGTGGATGAGTTCCACATTCGGTCCAACTGAATGGCCCGAAGGTGAAAGATGCCACCCGAAAGTGAAAATTTGTTATAAAAAGCCACATTCGTCCATTTTAAACAGCCCGAAGGTGAGGATTTTTCCACATTCGACCCAATAAAGGGGCGAATGTGAAATGGAAAAATCTGAAAATGTTGCCAAATCACAAATTCGAAACCCGTTCAACATTTTTCAATCTGTTAAACTTCCAAAACTCATATTTTCACATTTTGAATGATACAAAGCCCAGATGGTGTTATCAAATCTCAGAAATTGACCATCAAGCATCCCCGGTTATCAAAAATAAAGCAGAAATGCAAAAATTTTGGGTTTTTCTGAAATTATATCAAAACACACCTAAAATCTTTTTGGATTTTGTATCTTTTTGACAATAAAAATAAATTGCAACAAAGTAAAATGCATCAAAGGAAATGAAAGCAGTAAACATTTTGTGATGTCCGGTAAGAGGATCATATCAGTTTGCTGAGAAATCTGATCACAGCGTTGATTTATTTGTTTAATATTATCATTAGAAACAGTATGTTACACGGCAATTGCAGATATTGTGGTCCACTTAAGCTCACATGCAGACAATTACGCAATGCTTTAAAATGATACCAGTTGGATGTATTAGACTAACACGATGTGGTGGCCACACACACGACATACTCCCGTATCAAATAATTGCACAAAGCTTCGTCGTAACGCGTGATTATGCCAGAGTTATCCGTAAAAGTTACAAAGTATATAGCACAGAGGTGTACAGGTCAGCAAACAAATGCAGCAGAGTAACATGTGCATATACACTAGGTTGAGGCTGATATTAACCACTGATTTGCATCAGAAAGTCAATACGATGTAATAATGATCTTTGATCAATTAAAACATAAAGTTCCTCAATTCGGTAACTTCTGGTTGTGGCAATTAAGCTCTTTTAGCAAATATTCTGAAAAAACTAGGTCCGTAAATCAATACGACAAAAGTTTAATCAGAATATCCCGGATAACCATAACATAACGACCCGAAACCTCAGATTTTGGCAATCCTATCAAACGAAATTACGGTACTAAGACCATATGCCCATGAGGTGTTCAGCCACGAACGCGTAGTTCGTTATGTTTGTATCACTAATGCACGCAATATTTAGTCTACGAAGCCTATCAGCATATCACACGTAGTCAACATACGCCTCATATTACTATACAATTCTTTAGCCTGTGTCAGATCCCCACTGATGTACTATCATTTCCTCTTTTTATCCAGGAAATCATTTTGGATTTTCTAATTTTTAGGTCTTTTTGACTTTTTCAATGTTTTTGGTTTTTCTGATAAAATGGCTCCCCCTAAAATAAAGAACATATTTTTGGGTTTTTAATTTTCTGAAAAACAAAAATTTGAAAGAAACAATCCACTCGAAAGCATCAACTTCTTTGAGGATTAAACAATCCCCTCGAAAGCATCAACTTCTTTGAGGATTACGATAGCAAAGAGAAATTCCCAATTAGCAAAGAGAAATTCCCAATTAGCAAAATATTAAAAACTAAAACTAAAAAGCGATAAACCGAGGTGTCGATTAGTCCTGTTTTTCCGTTATGTTGTTTACTTTTAAAAGATACTCAAAGCGGGATCTGTCAAAAGCTTTTGTAAACAAATCTGCACGTTGGTAGTCAGTATGAATTTTGATCATATCTATCAATTCTTTAGCGTAACAATCACGGATAAAATGATATTTGATCCGGATATGTTTCGCTTTATAATGATTTTCAGTATTTTTAGTTAATGCGATTGCGGCTTCGTTGTCACAGTATATAGGGGTTTTAGGAAACTGCAAACCGTAATCCACCATCTGCTGTTGGATCCAGAGCACTTGCGAACAGCAACTCGAGGCTGCAATGTACTCGGTTTCACAGGTAGATAGCGCCACGGAAGTCTGCTTCTTGCATTGCCAGGTGACTAACCTGCTCCCTAAAAACTGGCAACCAGCTGTAGTAGATTTGCTATCTTTGTCACAGCCGCCCCAATCTGCATCACTAAAAGAAATGAAATCAAAATTATCATCATTAGGGTACCAAAGTCCTTTTGAGGGACAACCCTTCAGATATCTAAGGATACGCTTGACCGCCGTCAGATGACTTTGTTTCGGCTTCGATTGATAACGGGCACAGAGACACGTTGCGTACATAATATCTGGTCGAGACGCCGTCAAATACATCAGAGATCCGATGATTGCTCTGTATGTAAATGGGTCCGTCAGCTCCCCCTTAGCGTCCACTCCAATCCCGTGATTGGGTTGAATCGGGGTATCCATCGGCTTGGAATCCTCCATCTGGAACCGGCTCAAGATATCGGATACGTATTTCATCTGGTGAATGAAGATCTCGTCGGGTCTTTGGTCCACCTGCAAGACTAGGAAAAACTGCATCTCCCCCATTGCGCTCATTTCGAACTTTTCCTGCATGACAGTTTCGAACTCCCTGCATAAAAGCTCGTTAGTTGAACCAAATATTATATCATCAACGTAAATCTGCTCTAGAAGCAAATCATCCCCAGTCTTCTTCGTGAAGAGGGTGCAATCGACGAGTCCGCGCTTAAATCCTTTGGTGATGAGGTATGTACTTAGCTCCTCGTACCACTGTCTCGGAGCCTGGTGCAAACCATATAAAGCTTTGTTCAGCACGTAGACCTTATCCCGGTGGATTGGGTCCTCAAAGCCTGGTGGCTGCCCGACATAAACCTCTTCCTTGACTTTCCCGTACAGAAATGCGCTCTTGACGTCCATTTGATAGACTTTGAATTTCTTATAAGAAGCAAACGCAAGGAACATCCGAATAGCTTCAATGCGTGCTACCGGTGCATAGATTTCGTTATAATCAATCCCTTCGATTTGATGGAAACCCTGCACAACCAATCTGGCTTTGTTACGAACAATAACCCCACGATCATCCTTCTTGCACTTAAACACCCATTTAGTGCCTATCTTCTTCCTTCCAGGTGGCAAATCCGTGAGCGTCCAAACTCCCAATTTCTGGAATTGTAATAACTCCTCCTGCATAGCTTCAACCCAGGCGTCTTCCTTCAAAGCGTCCTTGTATGTCCTTGGCTCTACCTGCGACACATAACACGCAAACGACCAATCATTTTGACTACCAGATTGTTGAATTTTGGCATATAAAGCTAAAGCACCAAAACTCTCTGGCGAGTTAACACTTCTCAGCTGCCCTCTGGTCATCACACTGCTTCCAGGATCACCGATAACTTGCTCCAGCGGGTGAATACGATGAATCTGAGATTCCGGATATTCAGGTACAGTGACTCCCGTCTGAGTAGTCAAGTTCTCTACAGCATCCAGATCATGACCCGTGTTAGACGATGAAGCAACATCTGGAGTTGGAGTTGGGTTCACTGGCGGTGCCTCTGGTTCTTCTGCATGTTCAAGAATGACTTCTTCAAATTGTTCATCTTCAGATTCTGAAGAGTCTAATGAAGTTGAAGCCTCTTGAAACACTTCTTCCTCTTGTATAGGAGCATTGGTATCATTAGAAGCTGGTAGGGGGTTCACAGTGATCGGACGCACCAACGGTGAAGTAGTTGCATTTTCACACTCGTAAAGTAATCTGATAACAGCTTCTTCAACCAAGCTATCTAGATTGAATGATTCAAAGAAATATTTGTAATCAAACATCCAATCAGGACCCGTGCCTTGCAAATTTTGAGTATATCGTTGAACTTCCACGTTAGCCCAATCCTCCACCTGACGAGTTCGCTTGTTGTATACCCGTTTTAGCGGGGTTGCATATCCAACAAAGTATCCCTCCTCAGCTTTAGGACTAAACTTCTCGCTTGGATTCAACATCGTGCATGGTGCCCCAAAAGGTTCTAGATACTCTAAGTTCGGCTTTCGTCGGTGTAACAGCTCATAAGATGTTTTACCAAACTTCTTCACTGTTAGAACCCGATTGAGTGTATAATTTGCTGCATAAATCGCCTCATTCCAGAACATTACTGGAAGATTTGAGTCAGCGAGCATTGTTCTAGCCGCTTCAATTAGAGTCCTATTCTTTCGTTCAGCAACACCGTTCTGTTGTGGGGTGTACGGAGCTGAATATTCATGATGTATCCCTTTGCTTTCACAAAGTTCATCCATCTTGGCGTTTTTGAACTCCGTCCCATTATCACTCCGAATTCTCTTTATCTTCACATTGTAGAGATTCTCCAATCGAGTGAACAGAACTTTCAGGTTGTTAAAGGTGTCACTTTTATTTTGCAAACACATCACCCATGAAAATCTTGAATAGTCGTCAGTGACGACTAAACAGTAGAGCTCCCCAAGATGACTTTTGCGCTTGACCGGTCCAAATAGATCCATGTGCAGTCGCTCAAGTGGCATCTCAACAGAGTTAACTTTCTTCACTTTGTGGGACTGTTTGTGCTACTTCCCCTTCTTACAACTCACACACTTGTCATTCAGATGGAAATGTTTCACGTTTACTCCATCGACAAGCCCATTTCTCACAAGTTGGTTCATTTTTCTCAGATGAATGTGCCCCATTCTTCGGTGCCACATTATCGATTCTTTCTCAGTCGCTTTGGATAGAAAACACGTTATTTGCCCCTGTGATGTCATCGCCTTGGACATATCAAGAATATAGAGATTGTTGACGTGAGGTGCCTTCAACATTATCCACTCCTTAGGAATTTTGAAGCCCGGTTTGAGAATATAGCAGGATTTGTCATCAAAATGCACAGTAAATTGTTTATCACAAATTTGACTGACACTCAACAGATTATAATCGATCTGTTTCACATAAGATATTCTCTCAAAGCTCACAATCCCATTACTCACACTTCCCTCCATCGTTATATATCCACCTTTATTTCCAGCGAAAGCGACATACCCTCCATTGATGTTCTTCACGTCGAACAGCAACGCAAGATCCCCTGTCATGTGGCCTGAAGCTCCACTATCAACAATCCAAAGACTGCTAATAGGGCCAGCTGAAGCTCCCTGCACACAAAAAGTAAATCATTTAGTTCTTTCGGAGGACCCAAGCCTGAGTCTTGGGTCTTGGAATATCATTTTTCACAGAAACATTATCAGAAACTTTTTCAACAACTTTTTGTTTTGGATCAATCTTTTTCTTATTGTTCAAAACAGTTTCCTTTTTCTCATTGACCTTTGAAGTAGAGGCTCCTGGAGTACCATTGGATGACCAAGATTGTTCAGTTCGTTTCAAGATACGAATCTGAGATTTTGGATTCTCAGTCGGTTTCTGAACATTGTTAACAAATGTAACTTTCTTGGTTACCTTATCTGACTTAACAGACTTAGGTCCAACATTTGATTTGACAATCGGTTTTAGTGGAACCTTTTGCCTATCATTTGTTGTGTTCACCACTGGTTTTCTCCATGATTGTTCCATAGCAATCCGATTTCTTCGATCATATTGAATTGGACGATTGTTCCTCATTTGGTAGAAATTGTTTTGATTGTAAAACTGTTGTTGTTGAGGAACAACTCGTCTGTGTGGTGGAACATAATGATCAATCGGTTTCCTCATGGAATTCCTCACTTCAACTTCGTGCCTTTTATGCCTTACATATGGGCACTGAGCAAGTAAATGCCCTCGTTCCCCACATTTAAAGCATGCACGGTACTCTTCAAAAACATTTGGAGCATTTGGTTGAGCAAATGATCTAACAGGATATTGATCATTGTACTGTTGATTCCTCAAATTCTCAGGGAGTGGCCCTTTTGAGTAAGCAGGCTCAAGAAAACCATTAGCTCTGTTTTTGGGTCTAATGAACTCTGTGACATGGACCTTTGGTTCTTGAGGAACATCCAAATATAATTTCTTTAAAATGGCAGGTGGAATCTCATTTGTTCTCTCATGTTTTGGGAACCAAATGGTGCTTTCTTGCCAGATTTTATCAATTTTAGCATAGTTAGCATTTTTTATGGGAAATTCCTCGTCAGAGATGATCTTATCGGATCCTTCCATCCGATAAAACACCTTGACAGGTTTGTCACACGGTTCATTCTTCACATTCTGTTCAAGATCTTTCTTAACAACATTCTTTTCAGACTTTTTCTCACGATGAGCATTTGCCATCGGAATCACAATCTGAGATGGTGAAACTGGTTCATTTGTAATGATGTGATTTTCTTTTGGAATTTCACATGCATTAACAGTTTGGACACAACCAGTATCATCACTCTCTGAGTCTGAATCAACACTTTTAGCAGTAACACCCTCATCATTGAAACCTAAAATCGGCCTCACATCGGAATGTGGATCACCAATACTCGAAGTATTAGATTCATTTTCCGACGATGAGTCTGATTTTACTGAGCTCTCCGGTGTCACTTGATGACAATTATGGTTTTCAAAAAGTACCGGAGATGGCACAGCCTTGTAATTAGTGGTTTGATCATCAATGATATGGTCTACCACATAAGCAATGTGCTTATAACTTTCCAACTTTTTGTTTACTTTCTCAGCAAAGCATTTGATGGCGGCCATTTCCAACTTGGTATTTTCAATTTCATTTATGTAGTTATTAATTGCCAATTGTTTTAATGATAAAGTGTTTTTCAAGTCGGAAATGTCCTTTTTATAGCCATCTAATACCTTGTTGAAAGCATTCAACTCTTTGCGAGTAGATTGACTGTTCATGATAGCACTATCACGTTGAACCTGGAGTTGTTTGTTCTCCTCAGTCAATCTATCACATGTACCACAATATTTCTCACTTTTCATATCAGTGCTACACTCAGAACTTACAGGTTTTGGCGGATCAGTCATGGCCATCAATGCGAAATGAGCTTCCTTTCCAGCGAAAAACTTGGAATAGTCAATCTTGGTGAAAGCATCATCAGCAATGCACGACTTCCTCGTCATCAGAAAATCAGCTTCTGCTAGCAACTGATCAATGTCATCATCTAGAGAAGTAACACTTGCTTCTGTATCCGATTCACTGTCTGAATCTGAATAAACCGATTCACACTCCTCAGGAACATCAGAAACAGTATCAATCACCACTCCAGAATTTGCTTCCTCAGCATTAACCTCCACAGGCTTAGTCTCCACATCCATTTCAGCCTCAGATACATCAACTTCAACCTTAGTTTCTTCCTTCTCATCAACTCTCACCGGCTCTTCAATATCAACCTTGCAAGCAACACATGCCACATTTCCACCAGTAGTAATTTCCTCAACACCTATTTGCATTGCCGACCAATCAAACCTTTCATCTTGTTGAGTCACCAATGCTTGATTCTGATTGGTGTTTTGTTGTGTCTCATTAGGTGTAGTGATCGGTATAACTGTTCGGTTAGTGTTGTTAGGAGATTGGTTTTGAGTCTGGTTTGATGTGTTTGGTTGTCTGTTTTGGTTGTTATTAGAATTATTTTGACGGTTTTGGTAGTTGTTATTGTTTTGGTAAGAAACTTGGTTTTGGTTTTGTTGTTGACGGTTCTGGTAGCTTGCATTGAATGGGTTCCTATTACCTTGTTTTGGTGGCTGGGTGCATTCTCTTTTAAAGTGACCTTTCCCTCCACAGTTAAAACAAGTAACTTTCTCCTTGTTGAACCCGTAGGTTGTGTTAGGAGAAGTTCCCAAATCTGTTCTACCCGTCTTCTCAATAAATTCTGTTGCTCTTCTCATAATGCTTGCAAAAGCCCACTGAATATCAATCAATTCCATCTCTTCCTTGTCAATCTGTGCATAGTCTTCATTGGTTAAGTTGTTATTCCCAATTTTACTAGCAACTAATCCATTGTAAGATGAAACCATTGCAGAGACTAGTGCAATGTGTTGCTGAGCAACTTCAACCGTCACATTTCCCAAGTTAGAAGTCTCCAAAACCACCGGTTGCTGATTAGGTTGAGTAACTTGGTTCATTGGTTGTTGAGATTGGCTAGCAGTATAGAAAGCTGCTTGTTGCATTGGGGAGAATGGTGAAATGTATGAATTGTTGTATTGTTGTTGTGGTGGTGGTTGTGGGTATGATGGTTGTGAGTAAGATGAGGTTTGTGCCATGTAGTTAATCGTAGGTTTTGGTGATTCCATAACATTGGAAATGCAAGCAACATGTGGTGCAACAACTCCTGAACTTGAGTTACTAACAGAAACTGGAGTGCCTCCAAAGTATAAGCTAGGATTCTGAGGAATCTGTGATCTTCTAGCTTTCCTCTTTTCTTCCATCTCTTTGTTTTCCAGCTTCTGAATAAACTCTTGAATAGTCCAGTATTGGTATGCATCCTTCTCCCTGAGAACTTCCACATGCTGATCCCAGTAAGGTGGTAGAGCATCTGCAAACTTATCCACCAAATTCTTCATAGGAATCTGTATACCATAACTTGACAATTCAGTTAGCAAATGACTATATCTAGGAGTTAATTCTTTTAAAGTTTCATTGCCAATATAAGAAAAATTCTCAAACTCCTTTCTTAATTCATCCATCCTTAAGCTTCTAGTCTTCTCGTTCCCATCATGCCTCCTCTTAAGCACATTGTAGAGGATGTTATTTGACACGAAAACAGGATTATATGATCATACAAGTTACAAAACCAGGTGCGGAAACCCTAGCTTTGAACAAACTGATGTAAACTCAAATCAAAACACAATCAAAGTCATTTTCAATGCTTTTCATAGATTAACACATTCATAAAGTTGATTACAATGTCCAAACAGTTAATCTAGATCACACACACACTATCTCAAACTGCTCTGGAACAACACCTCAAAACACACACACCTAATGACTCCCTTAAACTTACAAAATCACAAAATCTATATATAGGCACTGCACATTCGCCCATTGTGAATGGTCGAATGTGTGGCTTTTCCACATTCGCCCATTCTGATGGTCGAATGTGTAGCTTCAATGTTGTTCCATTCCAGATTCGTCCAGAGTATATCTACCTTCGCCCACTTCTTATCACCTTCGCCCATATCATTCTACATTCGCCCACTCTAGCCTTCTAACACATGTTAACTATCCAATCACTAGTCGCAAAACGCATCTACAAACTCCCCCTCGACTATTGATTGGATCGTTTTCTGTCCTCGTCCATGGCTTTGTTCAGCAACTTGATTCTGAGCAAATTCTTCTGTTCTTTCGTCATCTCAGGCTCTAATCTTCTCTTCACCGGTTTTGATACGTTCGCCATCTTCACCATCTTGCCAAGTTTTCCCTCCAAATTACTACCCGCATTTATATCATATGCAAAGCAAACACCAACTACTTGAGTGTATTTCTTTGCCTGATCAGCGTCGTTCGGCTCATGATGAATCGGATTATAAAAGAGCATGATGATGTCTTCGAAAGTGCAATTTATCAACCACATAGGATCAAATACGTGCACATGCTTGTATTTATCCTTTCCATCTCTCAACACAATCACCGCTTCTGCTTTTCTCCAATCATAATACCAGAAAATGAAATCAGCACTAAAATGTTGAGGCATGGGCATCAAAGGTATTTTCCTCATCACTTCAGGTGCCTTATATATCAAGGTAACCCGCTTCAGCTTGGTTCTGGGATCAATATCCCTGTGAACTTTCCTCCGGGGATATTGAGGTTTGAATCTGTTCCATCTAGTTCTACTCTCCCAAACCAGCTTGTCTGCGCACCAACCGACATGAGTATTATTCACTGAAGCACCCGACATAGGGAATCTGCATAAATCTCTAACCGCCCAGTACGGTAGAGTTAGCAAGTCAATGAATCTGTAAAAGTACAAGATCCCTGATTCCCACTTGGCAGCTAGACACTTTAGCCTGCCTAAGTATGTCCACCCGAGAGCTCTGCCTCTGAACTTAGCATTGTGAAATCTATAAAAGTTTCCTTGAGCTTCAGGCTTCGGTCGGTTCTCATCCATTAATCTCAATTTCCTTCAATTCATCAGACTTATTTGAAGATTCTGGCATATCAGCACCAAATACTTTTTCCACAAACTCAGCACTTCTTTTCTTTGCCTTTTTCTTTGCAGAAGTGTTAGGAATTTCAGTAAAGTCAGGAAACACCACATCTTCATCAGTTTGTCTGAAGTATTGTGGGTATTCCTCATGTGTTATATCTTCTATCTCCACTTCTTCAAACTCAGGGGTATCTTTGTCATCAGAGTGACTTCCAATATCCTTTTCAGGAATATGTGGAATCGACTCATCTACAATGAATTCTTCAAACGTTTTCCCTACCCTCTGTGCAAGTCCATCCAAGATCTCCTTTTGCCACAGATGCAGGTACTTCCCCTTCTTCTAAATCAGGATCGTTATACTCCAATTCATATCTCATATCGTCAGTTTGGAATATTTCAGCAAAACGACCTGTGAACTCAATGGTCCATTCTCTTCTTTCTAACATGTCCTTATAGACTTGTTTAGCATCATCAGTCAAGGACCTCACCTTCTCATTCCAAAATACACTCTCATCCGAATCAACATTCTCACCTTTCTTCTTCGAACTCGATTCTCCAGTGTCTTTCTACTTCTTTGAAGGTGGTCTCTTCTCAAATGTAAACTTTGATGTATCGTCTCCTCCATCATTATCATCATCACTGCTACTCTCATCCTCCTTCTGACTTCCAGACCCCTCAGCATCATCTTCATCATCATTATTATCATCTTCATCATCACTCTTTTTCGATTCTTCATCATCCTCATCATCATCTTCCTCTTTGTCAGATTCAGATGGTTCAAAATCAACCTGTTCCACTTCTTTTTCTTTGTCTTCCTCATGTAGAGGAGAGAATTCGACACGAAAACAGGATTATACGATCATACAAGTTGCTAAACCAGGTGCGGAAACCCTAGTTCAGAACAAACTGAAGTAAACTCAATCAAAACACAATCAAGATCATTTTAAATGCTTTTCATAGATTAACTTTGCAATAAACTTGATTACAGATTCAATATAGTTAATCTAGACCTCAAACAGATAATCTCTAACCTCTCAGGAACACACACACAAAACACACACTCTCTAAGACTCGTTATGGGCTCTCTTTCTCTCAAAAACTCACAAAACCTATTTATAGGCTCTGCACGTTCGCCCAGTTGGAATGGTCGAATGTGGAATACTTTCCACATTCGCCCCTTTGTGTTGGTCGAATGTGGAATCTTTCCACATTCGCCCAAACTGATTCTACATTCGCCCAGTTTGTTCCACGTTCGCCCACTTTTTCTGTGTAATTTCCACGTTCGCCCACTTTTTCCACCTTCACCCCATCAGCATTCCACTTTCAACCCATCAGCACTTTTTAACACATGTTAACTTTGTAGATCCAATCACTAGTCGCAATACGTGCATCTACAAACTCCCCCTCGACTATTGATTGGATTGTCTTTGGGTTTAAGACTTTATCGTTCTCTGATTATCTGAACCTTCGACATTCTATACTGGATCACTAGCTAGGGACATACATGAAAAGTGCACTAACAATCTCCCCCTTGGACCTAGCTAGTGATGTACCAGATCAGAAAGTTATCAATGTTTCAAGTCTTGATTGAAAACTTTCCATCTTCATGCACGTTTGTGTCGAGGTTCCTGTCTATCTCTCAGTAAGCTTTGAAATCTCAGACAGACTCAAGAAATCTTGGCTTTGTCATTTGCTGATTCAGAGATGAATATGGACGATAATCTTGATTTCTTCAATCTTCATTATTTCTTTAACCTTTTACTAACTTCTGTTGTTCTGGTGATTTTGATGTTCAGGTTGGGTCTTGTTCAATTACACTCTTTGTCGATGAGTCATGAGAAGTGCACCTGTTGTATTTGATTCTGCAGAAAAATTTACTAAAAACTGCACAAACTACAACCGGCGTTAGACACGACAAATATCTCGGAAGTACTCTTCACATTCCTTTTGACCCTCAATAGTTCTCCCCCTGAACTATAAAACATTGTCAATGTATACCAGAAACTTGAAAATTTACAGTCTTTTTCAATTTTTTAAGTATCTGAGCTTTCACATCCAGTATCCCAACATCGGTTATCGAAAATAAAATTGAAACAAAACTTTTTGATTTTTCAAAGTTTATGCTAAAACACACCAAAAATCTTTTTGAATTTTCAAATGTAATTGCATAAAAGTAAATTCAACATATTTTTGTGAATTTTCCGGTTAAAAGGATCATATCAGTATTGAAACAGTCAGTCATAACTCTTTTGATTAATTTTCTGTTTTTGTCATTGAGTATCCTACAACCATTACCAGTATGTTTGTCCACCTAAACTCAAAATCATCATTCATTGCTCAGCACTTTAGATACGTTATAGTAATATTAGTTTCTGAGTAATCTATGGTCCCCGCACTCGCGACACATTCCCGTATCAAGAATTGCTCAAAGATTCATCGTAACGCGTGATTATATTGAAGTTATCCGTTAGTTACAAGGTATAAGGCACAGTGGTGACAGGTCAGCAAATTAATGCTTCAAAGCGACTTGTGCACTCTACCAGGGTGAGGACTAATATCATACATGACTTTCATCATAGTATCGATACGATGCATTAGATAATCTATGATTATCATCACACATGTTAAGTTCCTCATTCGGTAACTTATGGTTTTGTCATTAAAGATCTTTTAATAAGATACCCTAACTGAATCTAGGTCTGTAAACTAATACAGCAAAAGATCAGTTAGGCCATCCCCAGATAACTTTCAATATAACGACCCGAAACCTCTGATTTTGGCAATCTATCAAACGAAATTTCGGTACTAAGACCATATGTCAACGATACGTTGATCCACATGATTATCAGTTATTGATTTTAAATTTATATCACCATGCTGAACTTTAAACTTTGATTTCAAGCCTACCAATATATAATTGTAGTGGCTACTCAATGTTTATCAATTCATTTTTGTTTTTAGAGTAGTCTGACAGTCCACTGCACTGATGTACTATCATCTCCTCTTTTTCTCCAGGAAAACTCATTTTTTGATTTTCTATTTTTTTTATTTTGATTTTTCTGAAATTTTCTCCCCCTAAAAATCTCAAAATAAGCATATTTTTGGATTTTTAAACTTTTTGAAGAAAAACAAAATAAAATGATATCCGATGCGGTTTACTCATCGATTTTCAAAAACCATTTTCCACTCAGATTACTAGACTCATTAAGATTTTTCAATTAGCAAACCATTTTGTCGTATCTGTTATTGAAATCCAACACCTGAGAGCAATTGCATGAGATTGCAACTTGTTCCGGCTTCACATGTTGGAAACAGACTACAAACACTCTCATCTTTGTTGAAATCATGTTTTCCTTCTCCAATAACCCTTCCTTGACCTTCACCTCCCCAATAAATAGCTTGTATACAGATGCTCCACTATCAACTATCAAAGAATAGCTAATAGGTCTGTCTGGAACAATCTGCACACTTATTAAACAATTAGCATGAGAGAGGTACCCATCCCTTCACAATGATGGGTCGTCCAAGGTCGTCAATTCTTGGAACATCAATCCATTCTCCTTTTGAAAAATCAATTGGTTTTTCAATGGATTGATTTGAAGTAGAAATTGCTATTGATTTAGAAAGTGCTTTGGGTTTCCAAACACGTTCAGAGTTTATTTTGGATTTTGTTGAAATTGTTTTACTTTTTGACTTTTCAGATTTCTTATTTGAAACCTGCTTCTGAACGTTGTTTGGAATCTTCTCAGACTTAACTGATGAAGACCCAGGTTTAGAGTTATTCTTAGGCTTAGCCTTAGAACTCCCCCTTACCTCAGCAACCCGTCCACAATCTCCATTTTTCTTCAAGGCAATTTTATTACGATTGTCATACACAACCTGTTTCCCCTTTTGCTTCTTGATTGGTTTTGGGGATACAGGCTTTCTGACATTGCCTGAATTTCTAGCAAATCTCACTTCGGTCTTTTTCTGTTTAACATACGGACAGTAAGCAATTAAATGCCCACACTCTCCGCAGTTATAACAAGACCTATATTCAACAAAATCATATGCATACCCGTCATCCCAATACCAATAGGGACAATGAGCAGCAATATGACCAACTTCACCACATTCAAAACAGTTTCTCCATTCAACATAACCATGAGAATACTGTGGTGAGTTGTTTCCCCAATAACCATCAAATCGAGAGTTATATGAATAATCATAATAGTCATATGATCTAGATGAAAAAGTTCTTGAATTCTTTTGATAAGAATTTTTCATCTGATCATTTCCTTTCGATTTGTTTGGTTTTGGTTCTTTTACTTTAGAACCCCTTTTATTTTCAACATTTTTGTTTTGATCCTCTTTATTCTCATGTTGGTTAGGACTGAGTTCAAAATGAAGATGATCAAATTGATTTCTAAACTGATTTAACAAATCGATATTATCAACAAAAATACATTTAAGTAGAGATTGTTCGATATTCTCAATTAGAAAATCTTTGTTGAAAATCAATTTGTCACGTCCTTCCAACATGTAGGATCCTTCAACTCCTTCAGGAAAACTGAATATGGGTTTTTCTTCAGATTCAGATTCTGAAGTTGTTTCAACATTTTCAGTTTTCTGTTCAAACTTTGGTTTCACTTCAGAATCAGAATTAACAACACAAGGTGTTGTAATTTCCAATTCTGATGTGGAAGTATTCTTAGAAACACTTTTATTCATTTCTAACAATTCCTTCTTTAAAGACTCAATTTTATTTAACAAATCTTTTTCATTGTTTTCAAAAACTTTAATTTGGTTTTTACAATTTTCTAGATCATTTGCTAGTTTCTGTTTGTCCTCAATAAGTGTCATCATTTCACATTTCAACTTGACACAATTAGAACAACTAGCACTTACCTCATCATCTGATTTATTACCATTATCAGATTTTGCATCACCATTTGAGGTATCACTCTGTTCTGATTTACTTTGTTCTGAACTCGTATCAGAACTCACATCACTCTTTGACAATTCACTGGAATCATCATGTCTCATTTGTTTGACTAAACACGCAACATTCCTATGAACACCTTCTCTGTTAACACACTTGTTAACATGTACCATTGCATCAGTTGGTTTCGGTGTCAATGAAAATCTCCACATGTAGTAATCTTGAGAATTTTGTCTCGGTAATCTCTGTCTCTTTTTATCAGCTTCTATTAAAGTTTTGATATCCTCTTCCGTTCTATATAAGTACTCCATCGTTTTTTCAACAAAAATATTTCAAAAATTTTCTAAAATCAGGCTTAACCAAATTTTCGATAGAAAATTTTCGAAATTTTTAGGCCCTAAATTCTACGTTCGCCCCTGGTAATTATACTTTCGCCCAAAGTAGTATACCCGAATGTAGAATTTGACCAGAATGTAAAATATCCAAAATCAAGTTCTAGGTTCGCCCAAGAAGCTTTCAGGTTCGTCCCTTTTGGTATAGGTTCGCCCAAAACACTCTGTCCCGAATGTGAAATTTCACCTGAATGTAAAAACTCACAAACACTTTCTACCTTCGTCCAAATCTACTTAGGTTCGTCCGAGTGTGTTTTACCTTCGTCCGCCCGATCTCCCGAGGGTACAAAAAGTTGCCCGAATGTGAAAAATTCAAGTGAAAAGTTCTACGTTCGCCCTAAAACTCTTAGGTTCGCCCAGAAAACCTCTCTCCTTCGACCTAAAACTCACACATTCGCCCACTATTCTCAGGTTCGCCCATATCTGAACTTTGAAAAACGGTTACACTTTGAAAAACGGTTATTTTGATCTCTGATTTTCAAAAGTTTGTGGATTTGATTGATCTTGATCAGGTTATGCTTCGGAGATGATTTGGAACAACTTTAATACTTGGAATTTTGAATTTTAACCACAAAATCACCTCTAATTGTTTCAAAAACACACAAAAACCATTTTTAGTTGAAAACAGATGTGAATTGATGAAAATTATGTTCAAATCAGCTCTGAGTTTATCAATTTGTTGTTGTATGATCCTCTACGCTCTGATACCACTTTGTAGAGGAGAGAATTTGACACGAAAACAGGATTATACGATCATACAAGTTGCTAAACCAGGTGCGGAAACCCTAGTTCAGAACAAACTGAAGTAAACTCAATCAAAACACAATCAAGATCATTTTAAATGCTTTTCATAGATTAACTTTGCAATAAACTTGATTACAGATTCAATATAGTTAATCTAGACCTCAAACAGATAATCTCTAACCTCTCAGGAACACACACACAAAACACACACTCTCTAAGACTCGTTATGGGCTCTCTTTCTCTCAAAAACTCACAAAACCTATTTATAGGCTCTGCACGTTCGCCCAGTTGGAATGGTCGAATGTGGAATACTTTCCACATTCGCCCCTTTGTGTTGGTCGAATGTGGAATCTTTCCACATTCGCCCAAACTGATTCTACATTCGCCCAGTTTGTTCCACGTTCGCCCACTTTTTCTGTGTAATTTCCACGTTCGCCCACTTTTTCCACCTTCACCCCATCAGCATTCCACTTTCAACCCATCAGCACTTTTTAACACATGTTAACTTTGTAGATCCAATCACTAGTCGCAATACGTGCATCTACAAATGTATGATCCTCTACGCTCTGATACCACTTTGTAGAGGAGAGAATTCGACACGAAAACAGGATTATACGATCATACAAGTTGCTAAACCAGGTGCGGAAACCCTAGTTCAGAACAAACTGAAGTAAACTCAATCAAAACACAATCAAGATCATTTTAAATGCTTTTCATAGATTAACTTTGCAATAAACTTGATTACAGATTCAATATAGTTAATCTAGACCTCAAACAGATAATCTCTAACCTCTCAGGAACACACACACAAAACACACACTCTCTAAGACTCGTTATGGGCTCTCTTTCTCTCAAAAACTCACAAAACCTATTTATAGGCTCTGCACGTTCGCCCAGTTGGAATGGTCGAATGTGGAATACTTTCCACATTCGCCCCTTTGTGTTGGTCGAATGTGGAATCTTTCCACATTCGCCCAAACTGATTCTACATTCGCCCAGTTTGTTCCACGTTCGCCCACTTTTTCTGTGTAATTTCCACGTTCGCCCACTTTTTCCACCTTCACCCCATCAGCATTCCACTTTCAACCCATCAGCACTTTTTAACACATGTTAACTTTGTAGATCCAATCACTAGTCGCAATACGTGCATCTACAAATTCTTTTCAAGCATTTGTTTCAAATTGGATCTGGAGAGCTTCTCTGATATCTGCTTCAGTGATGAACATCTCCATTCCTTGAATCTTACTCTTGATAATAGTTTGATTATCAAAGTAATCATATTTGGCATTATTATAAAAGTCCTCAACTATATCCTTGTAGATAATAGTTGGTGTTGCCAATGCATAAACCACTCGACATCTCTTCAAGAACTTGATAATCTCTGTGAATTCAACATTTTTCTCCACATCCCCAAGATAAGCGCAACAGTTATGTGTCTTCTCAAACGGCCATTTAGATCCGCTTGATGATCCTTCCTCTTGCACCGTCTCTGGAACAGGATCAGTCACTTGAGTTTCCACAGGAATATCAGCAATTGGTTGTTCTTCAGCCATCTGAAATAGAAAAATCAAAATAAAACGTCTAAACACAAAATCGTCAAAATTTCAAAATTTTAGGTTTTGAAAATTCCACATTCGCCCATATTTAACTGGTCGAATGTATACAATTGTGGCCGAAGGTGCAATATTTTTGATCGAATGTAAAGTATTTTGATAAAAATGTTCATTCGTCCGTTTCAGTGTTTCCTTCGTCCACAATTTCTACCTTCGTCCGGTCGATGACCCGAAGGAGAAACTGAATCAATCCCAAAATTTGAAAATTTTTCAAACTTGTTTTTAACCCTTTATTTTGATCAGATTCTATCCTAATAAGGCCGATTATGCATCGTCTATCATCAATTTCAATTAACATTCATATTACATCAGTTTTCAACCAGAATTAGGGTTTTTCTATTTTAAACAATCAATCAAGCAAATTAACAGTGTTATAATCCTAATTCTTGAAACATTCTCCCCCTAAAACTGATGTGGGATGAATGTGATTCAAAATCAAACTTTAAAATCCACTGAAAAATCCCAAACATTTAAACCCTAGGTTCGGTTCAAAATGGAACGATTCCGGCTTGAATCTGGATCCATTACCTGTAAACTTTACACGAAAATGATCAGTGATAAACAGGGATTAAAACGCACAAGCAGAGGAAACAAAATCAACAAGGTCTTGTGATGATGAAAAATTTTGAAAAACTGCAACTGTGTGGTCGAACCTGTTATGGTATATATATAGGGTTCTACATTCGCCCGTTCAGTGTGGACGAATGAACAAAGATTTCACATTCGCCCCTATTTAAAGGCACGAATGTAAAATGGTTCTACCCGAATGTGATATCTGAGTAAAAGCCACATTCGCCCAAACTTGAAACGGTCGAATGTGAACAAAAATCCCTCATTCGTCCCAAATAAATGGACGAATGTAAAATGGAATTTTGGAAAAATTTACCAAATTACAAATTCGAATCCCGTTAAACATTTTTCAATCCGTTAAGCATCCAAAACACAAAATTTCACATTTAGAATGATACAAAGCCCAGATGGTGGTGTCAAATCTCAGAAATTGACTATCAAGCATCCCCGGTTATCAAAAATAAAGCAGAAATGCAAAAATTTTGGATTTTTCTGAAATTTTATCAAAACACACCTAAAATCTTTTTGGATTTTGTATCTTTTTGACATTAAAAGTAAATTGCAACAAATAAAATGCATCAAAGTAAATGAAAACAGTAAACATTTTGTGAAATCCGGTCAGAGGATCATATCAGTTTTCTGAGAAATCTGATCACAGCGTTGATCTTTTTGTTTAATATTATCATTAGAAACAGTATGTGATACGGCAATTGCTGATATTGTGGTCCACGTAAGCTCACATGCAGACAATTACGCAATGCTTTAAAATGATACGAGTTAGGTGTATTAGACTAACACGATGTGGTGCCCACACACACGACATACTCCCGTATCAAGTAATTGCACAAAGCTTCGTCGTAACGCGTGATTATGCCAGAGTTATCCGTAAAAGTTACAAAGTATATAGCACAGAGGTGTACAGGTCAGCAAATGAATGCAGCAAAGTAACATGTGCGTATACACTAGGTTGAGGCTGATATTAATCACTGATTTGCATCAGATGATCAATACGATGTAATAATGATCTATGATCAATTAAAACATAAAGTTCCTCAATTCGGTAACTTCCGGTTTTGGCAATTAAGCTCTTTTAACAAATATTCTGATAAAACTAGGTCCGTAAATCAATACGACAAAAGTTTATCAGAATATCCCGGATAACTATAACATAACGACCCGAAACCTCAGATTTTGACACGAAAACAGGATTATATGATCATACAAGTTGCTAAACCAGGTGCGGAAACCCTAGTTCAGAACAAACTGAAGTAAACTCAATCAAAACACAATCAAGATCATTTTAAATGCTTTTCATAGATTAACTTTGCAATAAACTTGATTACAGATTCAATATAGTTAATCTAGACCTCAAACAGATAATCTCTAACCTCTCAGGAACACACACACAAAACACACACTCTCTAAGACTCGTTATGGGCTCTCTTTCTCTCAAAAACTCACAAAACCTATTTATAGGCTCTGCACGTTCGCCCAGTTGGAATGGTCGAATGTGGAATACTTTCCACATTCGCCCCTTTGTGTTGGTCGAATGTGGAATCTTTCCACATTCGCCCAAACTGATTCTACATTCGCCCAGTTTGTTCCACGTTCGCCCACTTTTTCTGTGTAATTTCCACGTTCGCCCACTTTTTCCACCTTCACCCCATCAGCATTCCACTTTCAACCCATCAGCACTTTTTAACACATGTTAACTTTGTAGATCCAATCACTAGTCGCAATACGTGCATCTACAAACTCCCCCTCGACTATTGATTGGATTGTCTTTGGGTTTAAGACTTTATCGTTCTCTGATTATCTGAACCTTCGACATTCTATACTGGATCACTAGCTAGGGACATACATGAAAAGTGCACTAACACCTCACCCTCCTTCAGCTTGGGTGCAACATTGTACAGGTTGTCTATCAGCTCACTAAGGCGTTTATTCTCAGCCTTCAACTCTTTGTTATCTTCTTTAATAGCCTTGAATCTGTTTTTATTCCTCAAACACTTTCCTTCAAGCTTTTTGTTCTTTGCTTCTAGCTTCTTCACCTTTTCATCAATCTCATCCTGATTCGACTTAGAAGCTACTACAATCTGAAGCATCTTTTCTTCATTTTGCTTGAACTTGACTATTTCTGCTTGCTGAGCCACAATCATCTTCATCATATCGTCCATCTTCTTATTCACTTGCTTCATAACTTCATCATCTACAGTGACTTTCTTTGACTTGGACTTTGATCTAGATGGCTCATCTTCAGCTTCTTTCTCTTTCTGAGGCTTTCTAAACATGTCAAGTACGTTATCCAGTGCTACATTGAATTCATCCACTGGTAATTTTGTTGCCTCTTTAGTCTTTTGCTTCTTTGTGATTGGTGAAGATTGTTTTGATGACGTTCCAGCTTCAGGTAATCTCTTTCCTCTCAAGAGTTGATTTAACTCTTTTTCTCTGAGTTGCTTGGTACTGGTTTTCTTAGCCATGGTTTTGTGTTTAGGCTTGGGCAAGTTCACAACTACAGTTTCTCCTACATTCAACTCGTCCATATTCACAGTAAACATTTCATCTTCAGCACTAACAGACTTCTTGCTCTTCTCAGCTTCTGCAATAGATCTGTTTAATGATTCAGACTCACCAACCATAGTGGCCTTACGTTTGGTGGCCCGGACATTCTCAGCATCCGAATCCCATTGTTCTTCAACCTCTGTCTCTTCCGAATCCACTGATTCTTCATCCACCAAACTTGTACCTTTCTTAGCAGTAGATTTCTTTCTCACAACCTGTTGCTTCGAGCTTCCCTGATCAGTCTTTCCTTTGCCCTTCCCTTTGGCTCCAGGATTGACTACTTGCCTTTTCCTCTTCGTATTTGCATCAGCGTATACTAAAGGATCATCGTTGTCACTATCACTATCAGGATGCCTTGCTGTATTCTTTCCTGGATCCATGTAATCCTCTCTAGCCAAGGCTCCAAACAACCTTCTGTAAGGTGGTCTTTCATTATCTGGCACACCTTTATAACCTTTCATTCTAACCAGAGTACGAATGTTCATATGATCCAATGCAAGTATCTGTGTAGGATCCTTCTTTAGGTTTGGATACTTGTGATCAAAGATCATCATCAGAAATCTAGGGTAAAGCATGAAATACTTTTTCTTCAAACCCTTCAGCATCTCCAGCATATGATCCAATATCATCCCAGCAACATTAAATGGTTTGTTGAGAGTCAACGCAACCATTAATGAGCTCAAACTCTTCCTCATTACGTCATAACCTCCACTAACACATCCAAACACATGTATGATGACGTGAGCAAAATACTTAAACTGCACGCTCAGTTTCCCTTTATACATCGAACCATCAGTGATAGGTCCTTTGTATTTCATTCTAAGGAAACAAGCCTTCTGCTCAGTCCATGAAAGTTCTCTTGGATCTTCACTAACTTCAAATTTTATCTGGAGAGCTTCTCTGATGTCAGCCTCTGTAATGAACATCTCCATTCCTTGAATCTTGCTTCGTATGATGGTTTGATTATCAAAGTAATCATATTTAGCGTTGTTGTAGAAATCCTCAACTATATCCTTGTAGATAATAGTTGGTGTAGCCAAAGCATAAACTACTCTGCATCTCTTCAGAAACTTGATAATGTCAGTGAACTCCACATTCTTTTCTACGTCTCCCAAATACGCACAGCAATTATGATTCTTCTCAAATGGCCATTTACTTCCACTTGATGATTCATCTTCCTGAACAGGTTCTGGGACTATATCAGGAACAGCAGTCTCAACAGGAATCTCAATATTCTCTTGTTCCTCAGCCATCTGTAACACCAAGTCAAAAACAAACATCAAAACACGAAATCGACAAAACTTAAAAATTTAGGATTTTAGAAATCCACATTCGCCCAAACATTTTGGTCGAATATGAATTCTTTTTGGTCGAATGTGAATTATGTTGGTCGAATGTGGAATGGTTTCTGAATACAAATCACATTCGTCCGTTTGTAGGTACATTCGTCCACTTCTGTTCCACCTTCGTCCGTACGACAGACCGAAGGTAAAACAAGTTTTACCCAAAATTCAAAAATTTTGCAAAACTTGTTTTAAACAATTGATTTTGATTCAGACGTGGTCTAACATGGCCGACTAACACTCGTAAAGCATCAATTGCACTCTAATTTCATTTTATGTCAGTTTTAATAGAAAATTAGGGTTTATGTTCAAAATTCAATCAATTAATCAATTTGAATCTGTAATAATCCTAATTTATGATTCATTCTCCCCCTAAAACTGTCATAGAATGAAATGCAATCAAAATCGAACTCAAACAAACACTCAAAAGGCTTAAAACTTAAACCCTAGGTTCGAGTCTAAGAACGATGATTCAGGCTTCATTCCGGCTTCATTACCTGTGAATTTAGTACTAAAATGATCAGGAAGTATCAGGGATGCAAACGCACAAGCAAACAAAAACAAATCAACAAGGTCTTGTACAGATTAAAAATTTTGAAAAATTATAAGTGAGGGACGAATCTGCTTATGGCATATATATAGGAGCTACCTTCGTCCGTTCTTTGGGTCGAATGTGGGAATTTTCCACATTCGCCCACAAGTGAATGTGCCCGAATGTGAAATATTTACCCGGATGTGAAAATTAAGTAAATAACCCACATTCGCCCGTTTTGAGCAACCCGAAGGTAGAAAATTTTCCACATTCGTCCCATTTAAGGGGCGAATGTGAAATGGAAAATTCTGAAAATTTTGCCAAATCACGAATTCTAATCCCGTTCAACATTTTTCAATCCGTTAAGCTTCCAAAACATATATCTTCACATTTAGAATGATACAAAGCCCAGATGTTGTTGTCAAATCTCAGAAATTGACTATCAAGCATCCCCGGTTATCAAAAATAAAGCAGAAATGCAAAAATTTTGGATTTTTCTGAAATTTTATCAAAACACATCTAAAATCTTTTTGGATTTTGTATCTTTTTGACAATAAACGTAAATTGCAACAAAATAATATGCATCAAAGTAAATGAAAACAGTAAACATTTTGTGAAATCCGGTCAGAGGATCATATCAGTTTTCTGAGAAATCTGATCACAGCGTTGATCTATTTGTTTAATATTATCATTAGAAACAGTATGTGACACGGCAATTGCTGATATTGTGGTCCACGTAAGCTCACATGCAGACAATTACGCAATGCTTTAAAATGATACGAGTTAGGTGTATTAGACTAACACGACGTGGTGCCCACACACACGACATACTCCCGTATCAAGTAATTGCACAAAGCTTCGTCGTAACGCGTGATTATGCCAGAGTTATCCGTAAAAGTTACAAAGTATATAGCACTGATTAATCACTGATTTGCATCAGATGATCAATACGATGTAATAATGATCTATGATCAGTTAAAACATAAAGTTCCTCAATTCGGTAACTTCCGGTTTTGGCAATTAAGCTCTTTTAGCAAAATATTCTGATAAAACTAGGTCCGTAAATCAATACGACAAAAGTTTATCAGAATATCCCGGATAACCATAACATAACGACCCGAAACCTCAGATTTTGGCAATCCTATCAAACGAAATTACGGTACTAAGACCATATGCCCATGAGGTGTTCAGCCACGAACGCGTAGTTCGTTATGTTTGTATCACTAATGCACGCAATATTTAGTCTACGAAGCCTATCAGCATATCACACGTAGTCAACACACGCCTCATAAACTATACAATTCTTTAGCCTGTGTCAGATCCCCACCGATGTACTATCATTTCCTCTGTTTACCAGGAAATCATTTTTGATTTTCTAATGTTTTAGGTCTTTTTGAATTTTATCATGTTTTTGGTTTTTCTGATAAAATGGCTCCCCCTAAAATAAAGAACATATTTTTTGGGTTTTCTGAAAAACAATAAAAACAAAATTTGAAAGAAACAATCCACTCGAAAGCATCAACTTCTTTGAGGATTAAACAATCCCCTCGAAAGCATCAACTTCTTTGAGGATTACGATAGTAAAGAGAAATTCCCAATTAGCAAAGAGAAATTCCCAATTAGCAAAAAATAAAAACTAAAAACTAAAAAGCGATAAACCGAGGTGCCGATTAGTCCTGTTTTTCCTTTATATTGTTTACTTTTAAAAGTTATTCAAAGCGTGATCGATCAAAAGCTTTTGTAAACAGATCTGCACGTTGGTAGTCAGTATGAATTTTGATCATATCAATCAATTCCTTAGCGTAACAATCACGGATAAAATGATATTTGATCCGGATGTGTTTCGCTTTAGAATGATTTTCAGTATTTTTAGTTAATGCAATTGCGGCTTCGTTGTCGCAGTGAATAGGGGTTTTAAGAAACTGCAAACCGTAATCCACCATCTGTTGTTGAATCCAGAGTACTTGCGAACAGCAACTCGAGGCTGCAATGTACTCGGCTTCACAGGTAGATAGAGCCACGGAAGTCTGTTTCTTGCATTGCCAGGTGATTAACCTGCTCCCTAAAAACTGGCAACCGGCTGTAGTAGATTTGCTATCTTTGTCGCAGCCGCCCCAATCTGCATCACTAAAAGCGATAAAATCAAAATTATCATCATTAGGGTACCAAAGTCCTTTTGAAGGACAACCCTTCAGATATCTAAGGATACGCTTGACCGCCGTCAGATGACTTTGTTTCGGCTTCGATTGATAACGAGCACAGAGACACGTTGCGTACATAATATCTGGTCGAGACGCCGTCAAATACATCAGAGATCCGATGATTGCTCTGTATGTAAATGGGTCCGTCAGCTCCCCCTTAGCGTCCACTCCAATCCCGTGATTGGGTTGAATCGGGGTATCCATCGGCTTTGAGTCCTCCATCTGGAACCGGCTCAAGATGTCGGAGACATATTTCGTCTGGTGAATGAAGATCCCATCGGGTCTTTGGTCCACCTGTAAGCCTAGGAAAAACTGCATCTCCCCCATTGCGCTCATTTCGAACTTTTCCTGCATGACAGCTTCGAACTCCCTGCATAAAAGCTCGTTAGTTGAACCAAAAATTATATCATCAACGTATATCTGCACTAGAAGCAAGTCATCTCCCGTCTTCTTCGTAAAGAGGGTGCAATCGACGAGGCCGCGCTTAAATCCTTTGGAGATGAGGTATGTACTTAGCTCCTCGTACCACTGTCTCGGAGCCTGGTGCAAGCCATATAAAGCTTTGTTTAACACGTAGACCTTATCCCGGTGGATTGGGTCCTCAAAGCCTGGTGGCTGCCCGACAAAAACCTCTTCCTTGACTTTCCCGTACAGAAATGCGCTTTTAACGTCCATTTGGTAAACTTTGAATTTCTTGTAGGAAGCAAACGCAAGGAACATCCGAATAGCTTCGATTCGTGCTACCGGTGCATAGATTTCGTTATAATCAATCCCTTCGATTTGATGGAAACCCTGCACGACCAATCTGGCTTTGTTACGAACAATAACCCCACGATCATCCTTCTTGCACTTAAACACCCATTTAGTGCCTATCTTCTTCCTATCCGGCGGCAAATCCGTGAGCGTCCAAACTCCCAATTTCTGGAATTGTAATAACTCCTCCTGCATAGCTTCCACCCAGACATCATCCTTCAAAGCGTCCTTGTATGTCCTTGGCTCTACCTGCGACACATAACACGCAAACGACCAATCATTTTGACTACCAGATTGTTGAATTTTGGCATATAAAGCTAAAGCACCAAAACTCTCTGGCGAATTAACGCTTTTAAGCTGCCCTCTGGTCATAACACTGCTTCCAGGATCACCGATAACTTGCTCCAGCGGGTGAATACGATGAATCCGAGATTCCGGATAATCAGGTACTTGCACTCCCGTCTGAACAGTCAAGTTCTCTACAGCATCCAGATCATGACCCGTATTTGATGATGAAGCCACATCTGAGGTTGGAGTTGGGTTCACTGGCGGTGCCTCTGGTTCTTCAGCTTGTTCAAGAATAGCTTCTTCAAATTGTTCATCTTCAGATTCTGAAGTGTCTAATGAAGTTGAAGCCTCTTGAAACACTTCTTCCTCTTGTATAGGAGCATTGGAATCATTAGAAGCTGGTAGGGGGTTCACGGTGATCGGACGCACCAACGGTGAAGTTGTTGCATTTTCACACTCGTAAAGTAATCGAATAACAGCTTCTTCAACCAAGCTATCTAGATTGAATGATTCAAAGAAATCTTTGTAATCAAACATCCAATCAGGACCCGTGCCTTGAAGATTTTGAGTATATCGTTGAACTTCCACGTTAGCCCAGTCTTCCACTCGACGAGTTCGCTTGTTGTATACCCGTTTGAGCGGGGTTGCATATCCAACAAAGTAACCCTCCTCGGCTTTAGGACTAAACTTCTCGCTTGGATTCAACATAGTGCAAGGCGCCCCAAAAGGTTCTAGATACTCTAAGTTCGGCTTTCTTCGGTGTAACAGTTCATAAGATGTTTTACCAAACTTCTTCACTGTCAGAACCCGATTTAATGTGTAATTTGCTGCATAAATCGCCTCGTTCCAGAACATTACTGGAAGATTTGAATCAGCAAGCATTGTTCTAGCCGCTTCAATTAGAGTCCTATTCTTTCGTTCAGCAACACCGTTCTGTTGTGGGGTGTACAGAGCCGAATATTCATGATGTATCCCTTTGCTTTCACAAAGTTCATCCATCTTGGCATTTTTGAACTCCGTCCCATTGTCACTCCGAATTCTCTTAATCTTCACATTGTAGAGATTCTCCAATCAAGTGAACAGAACTTTTAGATTGATAAAGGTGTCGCTTTTATTCTGCAAACACATCACCCATGAAAATCTTGAGTAATCGTCAGTGACGACTAAACAATAAAGCTCTCCAAGATGACTTTTGCGCTTGACCGGTCCGAAAAGATCCATGTGCAATCGCTCAAGTGGCATCTCTACAGAGTTAACCTTTTTCACTTTGTGGGACTGTTTGTGCTGCTTCCCCTTTTTACAACTTACGCACTTGTCATTTAGATGGAAATGTTTCACGTTTACTCCATCGACAAGTCCATTTCTCACAAGTTGATTCATTTTCCTTAGATGAATGTGCCCCATTCTTCGGTGCCACATTATCGATTCTTTCTCTGTCGCTTTTGATAGAAAACATGTTATCTGCCCTTGTGATGTCATTGCCTTGGACATATCAAGAATGTATAGATTGTTGACGCGAGGTGCCTTCAACATTATCCACTCTTTCGGAATTGTAAAGCCCGGTTTCAGAATATAGCAGGATTTGTCATCAAAATGCACAGTAAATTGCTTATCACATATTTGACTGACACTCAACAGATTATAGTCGATCTGCTTCACATACGAAATCCGCTCGAAACTCACTATCCCATTGCTCACACTTCCTTCCATTGTGATATATCCACCTTTATTTCCCGCGAAAGCTACATACCCTCCATTGATGTTCTTCACGTCGAACAGCAACGCAAGATCCCCTGTCATGTGGCCTGAAGCTCCACTATCAACAATCCAAAGGCTGCTAATAGGGCCAGCTGAAGCTCCCTGCACACAAAAAGTAAATCAGTTAGTTCTTTCGGGGGACCCAAGCCTGAGTCTTGGGTCTTTGAACATCAGGTTTCAAAGTAACATTCTCACAAGCATTTTCAACAACTTTTTGATCAATCTTTTTCTGATTGTTCAAAACAGTTTCCTTTTTCTCATTAACTCTTGAAGTTGAGGCTCCTGGAGTACCATTGGGTGTCCAAGATTGTTCAGACCTTTTCAAAATACGAATCTGAGACTTTGGATTCTCAGTTGGTTTCTGAACATTGTTAGCAAATGTAACTCTCTTGGTAACCTTATCTGATTTAACAGACTTAGGTCCAACATTTGATTTGACAATCGGTTTTGGTGGAACCTTTTGCCTATCAACTGTTGCGTTCACCACAGGCTTCCTCCATGATTGTTCCATAGCAATCCGATTCCTTCGATCATATTGCATTGGACGAGTGTTCCTCATTTGGTGAAAATTGTTTTGATTATAAAACGGTTGTGGTTGCTGAGTAACAACTCTCCTATGTGGTGGAACATAATGATCAATCGGTTTTCTCATGGAATTCCTCACTTCAACCTCGTGCCTCTTATGCCTTACATATGGGCACTGAGCAAGTAAATGCCCTCGTTCCCCACATTTAAAGCACGCACGGTACTCTTCAAAAACATTCGGAGCATTTGTTTGAGCAAATGATCTAACAGGGTATTGATCATTGTACTGTTGCTTCCTTAAACTCTCAGGGAGTGGCCCTTTTGAGTAAGTAGGCTCATTAAAACCATTAGCTCTGTTTTTGGGTCGAACAAACTCTGTGACATGGACCTTTGGTTCTTGAGGAACATCCAAATACAATTTCTTTAATAATGCCGGTGGAATCTCATTTGTTCTCTCATGTTTTGGGAACCAGATAGTGCTTTCTTGCCAAATTTTGTCAATTTTAGCATAGTTAACATCTTTTATTGGAAAGTCCTCGTCAAAAATGATTTTATCGGATCCTTCCATCCGATAAAACACTTTGACAGGTTTGTCACATTGTTCATTCTTAACACTCTTTTCAAGATCTTTCTTAACCACATTTTTCTCAAGATCTTTCTTCACAACATTCTTTTCAGACTTCTTTTCGCGATGAGCATTTGCCATCGGAATCACAATCTGAGATGATGAAACTGGTTCATTTGTAATGATGTGATTTTCTTTTGGAATTTCACATGCATTAACAGTTTGATTACAACCAATGTCATCACTCTCAGTGTCTGAATCAACACTCTCAGCAGTAACACCCTCATCATTGATACCCAAGATCGGTCTAACATCAGAATTTGGATCACCAATACTTGAAGTATTAGATTCTTTTTCTGATGCTGAATCAGATTTTACCGAACTCTCCGGTGTCACTTGGTGACAATTATGGTTTTCAAAGAGAACCGGAGATGGTACAGACCGATAATTGGTGGTTTGATCATCTATGATGTGGTCTACTACATAAGCAATATGCTTATAGCTTTCCAGCTTTTTGTTTACTTTCTCAGCAAAGCATTTGATGGCAGCCATTTCCAACTTGGTATTTTCAATTTCATTGATATAGTTGTTAATTGCCAATTGTTTTAAAGACAAAGTGTTTTTCAAGTCGGAAATGTCCTTTTTGTAGCCATCTAATACTTTGTTAAAAGCATTCAACTCTTTGCGAGTAGATTGACTGTTCATGATAGCACTATCACGTTGAACACGGAGTTGTTTATTCTCCTCAGTCAATCTATCACATGTACCACAGTATTTATCACTTGTAACATCAGTGCTACACTCAGAACTTACAGGTTTTGGCGGATCAGTCATGGCCATCAATGCGAAATGAGATTCCTTTCCTGCAAAGAATCTGGAATAGTCAATCTTTGTGAAAGCATCATCTGCAATGCACGACTTCCTTGTCATCAGAAAATCCGCTTCTGCTAGCAACTGATCGATATCTTCATCTAGAGAATTAACACTTGCTTCCGTATCCGATTCACTGTCTGAATCAGAATAAACCGATTCACACTCCTCAGGAATATCAGAAACAGTATCAATCACAACTCCAGAATTAGTCTCTTCAGCTTTAACTTCAACATCAACCTCAGCATTAACCTTAACAGGTTCAAATTCCACATCCATCTCAGCCTCAGACTCATCACTTTCAACCTCAGTTCCTACCTTCTCATCCATCGTCACTGAATCTTCAATATCAACCTGATACGCAACACAAGCCACATTGCCACCAGTAGTAATTTCTTCAACACCTATCTGCATACTCGACTAATCAAACCTCTCATCTTGTTGAGTCACCAATGCTTGATTCTGATTGGCATTCTGGTGTGTCTCATTTGGTGTAGTAATTGGGATGACTGTTCGGTTTGAATTGTTAGGTGATTGGTTTTGTGTCTGGTTTGGTGTGTTTGGTTGTCTATTTTGGTTGTTATTAAAGTTGTTTTGACGGTTGTTGTTTTGGTAAGAAACTTGGTTTTGGTTTTGTTGTTGACGATTCTGGTAGCTGACATTGAATGGGTTCCTATTGCCTTGTTTTGGTGGCTGGGTGCATTCTCGTTTAAAGTGACCTTTCCCTCCACAGTTAAAACAAGTCACTTTCTCCTTATTGAACCCGTAGGTTGTGTTAGGAGAAGTTCCCAAATCAGTTCTACCTGTCTTCTCGATAAATTCTGTTGCTCTTCTCATTATGCTTGCAAAGGCCCACTGGATATCAATGAGTTCCATCTCTTCCTTGTCAATTTGTCCGTAGTCTTCATTGGTCAAGTTGTTATTCCCAATTTGACTAGCTACTAATCCATTGTAGGATGAGACCATTGCAGAGACTAATGCAATATGTTGCTGAGCAACTTCAACTGTCACATTTCCCAAGTTAGATGTCTCCAAAACCACCGTTTGTTGATTAGGTTGGTTCATTGGTTGTTGTTGAGATTGGCTAGCAGTGTAGAAAGCTGCTTGTTGCATTGGGGAGAATGGTGGAATGTATGAATGGTTGTATTGTTGTTGTGGTGGTGGTTGTGAAAAGGATGATGTTTGTTGATGGTAGTTAACGGTAGGTGATTCCATAACATTGGATATACATGCAACATGTGGTGCAACTAGCCCTCCTGAGCTTGATGTACTCGCTGGAACTGGTCCTCCAAAATATAAGTTGGGATTCTGAGGAATCTGTGCTCTTCTAGCTTTCCTCTTCTCTTCCAATTCTTTGTTTTCCAGCTTCTCTATGAACTCCTGAATAGACCAGTATTGATAAGCATCCTTCTCCTTCAGGACTTCCACATGCTGATCCCAGTTTGGTGGTAATGCATCTGCAAACTTGTCCACCTGCTTTGCCATAGGAATCTGTATACCATAGCTAGACAATTCAGATAACAAATGATTATATCTAGGAGTTAGTTCTTTTAAAGTTTCATTTCCAATATAAGAAAAATTCTCAAACTCCTTTCTCAGTTCTTCCATCCTTAGACCTCTAGTCTTCTCATTTCCATCATGCCTTCTTTTAAGTGCTTCCCATAGTGCCTTAGATGTTGTGCAAGTCCCAAACTGATGCAAAAGATCATTTGTGATTGCCTGTGTCAATTGGGAAAACGCCTTCTTCTCCACATCAAACTTCTTTTTCTCATCCTCAGCCATGCTCTCCAATGGCACTGGTTCACCTGTGTTCTCCAAAACTGGTGGTGTGTAACCTTTAGCAATCATGTTCCAAGCTTCTGCACCCTCCACTCCCATGCCTTCCAAATGTATCTTGAACTTTTTCTGCCACTGATTGTATTCTTGAATCTCCATAAGCTTCGGTGGCCGATTCCCGCTACCTGAAGACAAATCATTAATCAGTGTGGAAATAGCATTTGTAGCTTGAGTGTTTACCACCGCTGCTGCTACTCCCCAGTAGTCAGATTGTGGTGCTGGAGGTGCACTTTGAGTCATATAGTTAACCGGCTGTGAAGACTGTGTGCTCGTCTTCTGTGCTGCTACCGTCCATGGGTCCATCACCTGCTGTTGTGGTTGTGTAGTTGCTGGTGTCGGAGTAGTCGGAAAATTCCACATGATCACGAACTTTGAGAAATTCAACACTTAGAAAATTTTCCAAACACTATTCTAGGTTCGCACAGAATGACTTCAGGTTCGTCCCTTTCTGAAGTAGGTTCGCCCAGAAATACTCTCCCGAATGTAAAATCTCACCAGAAAGTAAAAACACACAAACACTTTTCACGTTCGCCCAAAATAAACCAGGTTCGCCTGTTTCAGTTCCAGGTTCGCCCGCACGATCACCCGAATGTGAAAAATGTGACCCGAAAGTGAAAAATTCAACAACAAATTTCTAGGTTCGCCCAAAAACTCCTAGGTTCGCCCAAAAACTTATCTCGTTCGTCCAGAAAACTACACCTTCGACCACACTTGTCCAGGTTCGCCCATTTTACTGATTTGAAAAACGGTTACACTTTGAAAAACGGTTATTTTGATCTCTGATTTTCAAAAGTTTGTGAATTTGAATGATCCTGATCAGGTTTTGCTTCGGAGATGATTTGGAACAAGTTTAATTCTTGGAATTTTGAATTTTAACCACAAAATCAACTCTAATTCTTTCAAAAACACTCAAAAACCATTTTTATGCAAAAACAGATGTGAATTGATCAAAATAATGTCCAAATCAGCTCTGAGTTTATCAATTTGTTGTTGTATGATCCTCTAAGCTCTGATACCACTTTGTAGAGGATGTTATTTGACACGAAAACAGGATTATATGATCATACAAGTTACAAAACCAGGTGCGGAAACCCTAGCTTTGAACAAACTGATGTAAACTCAAATCAAAACACAATCAAAGTCATTTTCAATGCTTTTCATAGATTAACACATTCATAAAGTTGATTACAATGTCCAAACAGTTAATCTAGATCACACACACACTATCTCAAACTGCTCTGGAACAACACCTCAAAACACACACACCTAATGACTCCCTTAAACTTACAAAATCACAAAATCTATATATAGGCACTGCACATTCGCCCATTGTGAATGGTCGAATGTGTGGCTTTTCCACATTCGCCCATTCTGATGGTCGAATGTGTAGCTTCAATGTTGTTCCATTCCAGATTCGTCCAGAGTATATCTACCTTCGCCCACTTCTTATCACCTTCGCCCATATCATTCTACATTCGCCCACTCTAGCCTTCTAACACATGTTAACTATCCAATCACTAGTCGCAAAACGCATCTACACACATCCCACAATTGCTTAGACGTGGTACAAGTCCCAAACTGATGCAAAAGATCATTTGTGATTGCCTGAGTCAATTGGGAAAAGGCTTTCTTCTCCACAGCAAATTTCTTTTTCTCCTCTTCAGACATACTCTCCAATGGAACTGGTTCACCTGTATTCTCCAAAACTGGTGTTGTGTAACCTCTAGCAATCATACCCCATGCCTCTGCTCCCTCCACTCCCATGCCTTCCAAGTGAATCTTGAACTTGTTCTGCCACTGATTGTATTCTTGTATCTCCATAAGCTTCGGTGGCCGATTGCCGCTACCTGAAGACAAATCATTAATCAGTTTGGAAATAGCATTTGTAGTTTGAGTGTTTACCACCGCTGCTGCTACTCCCCAGTAGTCAGGTTGTGGTGCTGGAGGTGCTACGCTTTGAGGCATCGAGCTAGTCATCGCCATATAGTTAATCGGTTGCGAAGACTGTGTGCTCGTCTTTTGTGCTGCCACCGTCCATGGGTCCATCACTTGCTGTTGTGGTTGTGTCGTTGCTGGTCTCGGAGTAGTCGGAAAATTCCACATGATCACGAACTTAATAAAAATTCAACACTTAGAAAAATTTTCCAAACTCAGTTTCTAGGTTCGCCCGTTTTTCTCACTTTCGTCCCTTTCTGGTTCTCTTTCGCCCAAACAGTAGTCACTCGAAGGTAAAATTTCACCAGAATGTAAAACACACTAACACACTTTTCCACTTTCGCCCAGAAAATTCTAGGTTCGACCGGTTTGTTTCCAGGTTCGCCCGCCCGATCAATCTGAAGTGGAAAATTGTACCCGAAAGTGAAAACTTCAACAAAAAATTTCAGGTTCGCCTATTTCAGGTTTGAAAAACGGTTACACTTTGAAAAACGGTTATTTTGATCTCTGATTTTCAAAAGTTTGTGGATTTGAATGATCTTAATCAGGTTTTGATTTGGAATTGATTTGGAACAACTTTAATTCTTGGAATTTTGAATTTTATCCACAAAATCAACTTCAAATCAATCAAAAACACTCAAAAACCATTTTCATTCAAAAACAGATGTATTTTGATCAAAATTAGGTCCAAATCAGTTCTGAGTTTATCAAATTTGTTGTTGTATGATCCGTATAGCTCTGATACCACTTTGTTAGCGAAAGATTTTGACTAAAACAGGATTATTTGATCATACAAGTCACAAAACCAGGTGCGGAAACCCTAGCTTTGAACAAACAGATAAAACTCAAATCAAAACACAATCAACATCATTTTCAATGCTTTTTCATAGATAAACCTTTTCAAATATTCAATTACAATGACACTTAGGTTAATCTAGATCAGTTACACACTTTCACAAAATCAACCTGGAACCTAACCTGAACACACACACAACTGATAACTCCCTATACATTGCAAAAACACAAAATCTATATATAGCCACTGCACGTTCGCCCATTTACTGTGGTCGAATGTGGAATTCTTCCACATTCGCCCAGTATAAGGTACGAATGTGTTCCTTCAGTCAAGTCCCATTCTACCTTCGCCCTGTTTCTTCTACCTTCGCCCCTTTTATCTACATTCGCCCACTACTGTTTCACCTTCAACCCTTCAGCATCTATTAACATATGTTAACATCCAATCACTAGTCGCAAAACGTGCATCTACACGGACCTTAAGTCGATCTTGGAGTAGTAGCTAGAACCCTGGAGCTGGTCAAAGAGATCATCAATGCGAGGAAGAGGATAACGGTTCTTGATGGTCACCTTGTTCAGCTCTCTGTAATCCACACACATCCGAAGGCTTCCATCTTTCTTCTTCACGAACAAAATCGGGGCTCCCCAAGGGGAAGAACTCGGCCTAATAAAACCCTTATCCAAGAGTTCCTGTAACTGGCTAGATAATTCCTGCATCTCGGGAGGTGCAAGACGGTAGGGGGCCCGAGCAATAGGAACTGCGCCCGGTACAAGATCAATACCGAACTCAACCTGACGATGGGGAGGAAGACCAGGTAGATCATCGGGAAAAACATCAGGAAATTCACGAACCATAGGGATATCCTCGATCTTCGTCTCATCGGTAGAGGAAACAGAAAGAAGTGCCAAAACGGCCGAATAACCCTTACGAAGATACTTAAGGGCTTTCATGCTGGAGATGAGACTTAGCGGAGCACCGCTCTTCTCACCATGTACCAAAAGAAATTCTCCATCCGGGAGAGGAATCCGAATAACCTTGTCGAAAGAAACGATCTCCGCACGATACAATGATAACCAATCCATGCCTACAACGACATCAAAACTACCCAAGGGTACAGGCATAAGGTCGATCGGGAAAGACAAACCCGACAACTCTAGGTGACACTCCTGAAGGACACAAGTTGCCTCAATCTTCTTACCGTCAGCCAACTCAATCAAATACTTAGCCTCTAAGGGAACGGGCACTAAGTCTAACAATCGGCTAACTTCCAAAGATATGAAGCTTTTATCGGCACCGGAATCAAACAAAACAGTAACAGAGCGATTATTGAGAAGGAACGTACCGGTAACTGTGTCGGGATCCTGTTTAGCCTCCATGGCAACAATGACAAAGGCGCGTGCATTCCTGCCACCGCCCCCACTGTTCCCGTTACCGTTCCCGTTCTTCACATCCCCGCCCTGCTTCAGTTTCGGGCAATCCCTCTTGAAGTGACCAGCCTCACCACAATTAAAACAACCCTGTTTCCCCGAAGTCCCCTGAGCAGCAGGAGTAGGGACAACAGTACGACCCTGAGAAGACGAAAGATTCACCCTACAATCCTTAGCAAAATGCCCAATCTGCTGGCAGCGATGACAACGAGCACGGTCGCAGTTCCCCTGATGATGCCGTTCACACTTGTTGCACTTTGGAAGTTTCCCAGCATAACCACCCTGTTTAGAGCCCGAAGAAGAAGAACTCCCAACATCAAAATGCCGTTCAACTTCTTACCCTGCTGTGACGGAGCTGATGCTGAACCCTTACCAACATTATCCCACTTGCGCTTGTTACTCTCTGGAGCTTTGACAGTCGAACCACGGGCATGCAAAATACCCTCATTCACCTTCAGATTGGTCATCCTATGAGCCGAACAAACCACATCCGCATAAGTAGGAAGATTTCCCGCAGCCACCTACCCTGCTATCTCTGGTACTAACCCCGAAATGTAGTGCTCGATCCTCCTGTATTCTGGTACATGCAAGTCAGGACACAGCACTGCCAACTCATTACGACTCACAGTGTACTCTTCAATTTCGGACCTAACCATCTTGAGGTACCAAACCTCATGTTCCAACTTCTGAATCTCCTCCCTGGGACAGTACTCTCTCTTCAACAGCTAAACGAAATTCTCCCACGGCATGGCATAAGCCTCCCCCAAACTCATATTCCGAGTAGTAGAGTTCCACCAGGTCAAAGCAACATCCTGGAAGAGCGCGGCTGCATACTTGACTCGATCCTCAGGGAGGCAGTTACACATCAAGAACACTGACTCCACCTTCTCCAGCCACTTGAGCAAGCCTACAGCCCCCTCAGTGCCAGAGAAATCATGGGGCTTACAGTCCCGGAACATCTTGTATGTGCACATGACCGGGGGTGGATTAACAACACCATCTGAAAACGAAACACGTAAGAAAACCACAAAAGAAAGATACCATGCTCACAGCGAGGCAAAGCTGGTAAGATCAACTTACCGCCATGGGCATTGTGTCCTGCCTGAAAGGCAGCCTGCAGCAAGTTGTTCAGATCCTCCTGAGTTAGGTTCACACCTCCACGACCACCGCCACCATCGCGTCCACCAGTACGACCACCGCCTCTACGTCCACCGCGAACTCCAGACATGATTCTGGCAACAAGAGCGAGGAAAAATTCAGTTTCTCAGCTAGTGATAACCACTAGTGTTCTCATAATCAAAGCTAGATCCAATCTAGGACCATCCATTCAAACCCAGAGCTCACTAGGGCTTTCATGCATTTCAGTTTATGATTTCGTGTGCACCCGAAATGATAAACCGCTCTACATGGTCCTCCTAGTGTTCTCCTAGTTTAAAGTTCAAGTCACCGGACACTGATGCTTAGCCGTACACCGCAATGACATAAATGTCACGGCAGTTCAGGGGCGAGTGTGTTTATTGGAGTACGAAGGGGAGATGTCCGAGCCTTGGACAGATCTCAAGAGTACACAAGTCACTCCAATACACCAAACTGCCTAAGGAGTTAACAGCCAAATACTTATAAGAGCGGATGATGTAACACAAAGAGTTCGATGATTTAAAGACACCCCGACAAGCCCATATGCTACCCACCATGACGTCTAGTACCATGTGACCGTCTAGTGTGTGTGCGACTCGGCTATAGACTAGACTCTACATGCAGTCCTAGTTCACTATAACCATTGGCTGTGATACCAATCTGTCACACCCTCAAAATCCACCTGCGGGGTTTTACCGCGAGGCGCGTGACAAACCAGGATCCAAGTCAACGGTCACAATAAACAACACTATATGAACACATGCATATTTAAAAACATAAGTTTAAAACCATTAAATAGTAGCGGAAGCTTTGTTACAAACCAAAATCCAAAAGTAATCCAAATTGTTCAACATACGAAAACATGAACCTAAACTAGACGCCGTGCAGACGCGTGCGCCCTAGTTCTGGAATGCTACCTTAGCGACCTGAGAAAAACATGCCAAAAGTTACGTCAGCACAAAATGTCGGTGAGTTCACAGGTTTGTAATAAAAGTACTAAGTTCACCTTGTCCATACTATACAAATATGTAAACCAAAGTACGCTAGCTAGGCGTATGTGTTGTCACTACTACGATTGGAAAACCATTACTAACTCGCAAACCCAGGAGCATTGCCCGAATAATGTACCGTTCCTGTTTGAGACAATATGCACCCGCCCGGCTCCAAGCCGACGAGTGGGGCATGTCACGCCCAATAGATCTATCCACATTTCCCCGTTGTGCTACACCGCACATTCATGGTTTCCCCCGGGACTTCCAAAGATCGTATAGTAACCTAAAGTAAACCATAGTATGATAGTTGTTACCAAACACAAGTTTAACGCATGTTTTCTCCCCCAAAAGTAAAACCAGTTAAAGTGGGGTCGTGAACTCACCTTAGATTGCGTTACTTCGTTTAATGATTAAAATCAGCAAGCTATGCTAGCCCCGTAAAGCGGCGACCTAACATATGACAGTTACAAGTACTTAGACTAATAACCCGTAGGTTAGTTAGTCCCTAGATGTCCAGACCATAACTAGGTTCGTTTGAAAACACGTTGACTGTTAAACTGACCAAATGTACAAGACTCGACATCCCATTGGTGACCCGAGACTCCACGTGTTATACTTGTACTCTAAGTCATACAAATCATGCAATCATACTTAACATGCGTTAAAGCTCAACAAGTCTAACACATAGTTCAAACAGCACATAAATAAGTCCGAGCACGTGTTACCAAGTTATCAGGTGTGATACGGGGTTCCTAGCATGTTCCTAGGTGTCAAATCGGGTCTCGGAGTGTCAAAAAACAATTACAGCAGCAGTGCAGGCGATTAGGAAAAGTCAACTAGCGATTAGGGAGGTCAACAGGCGATTGTGGAGGCTAATCGCCCCTTATCATAGGCGATTAGGCCTATTCTGGTGCTTATCAGGCGATTAGGGTCATAAGGCATGCAATTCAGGGCTTGACTAGTGATTAGGATCGTAATCGCATGAATTGAAGGTGATTAGGCCCCCAATCGCCTACCATACATGCGATTAGGCCTCCTTAGCAGGCGATTGGGCTCCCAATCGGCTATAGCATAGGCGATTAGGGTCCCCAATCGCCCCCAGCAGGGCTGTTCCAGTTTTTCGCGCGTTTAACCCTCCAAATCAGATCCGGAATGTGTGGAAACACCAAATATCAATCAAACAACAATATCAAACATATTTCAAGCAAAACCCCTAGCTTATCAACGTTCTACCAGTCCCGAATGCAAGCATTTTCCCAAAATAGTACACTTAGCATGAAAACATCACAACAACATGGACAACTTTTATCCTAAATAGCAAATACTCAGATTTCATCATGTAACAACGTTGTCCGATCATTCCCTACTGTTCTAGCATCATTCTATAGCAAACCCTAACATCAAACAACTAGCAAAACACATCATATCATACAAAATCATTCAAAGTCATTCAAATGGGTCAAAATACCCAATATCCACAATATACTTCCAAAACCATCCAAACTCCTAAGACATCATCATCCTAATATAAACAAGCTATAGACACCTTAATAACACAATAACAATCCTTTTTGAATCATAAAAATCCTATCTTTTAATCATATTTAACACGTACAACATGCATAATGGTTTGGACTTGTTTAAAAACGATTTTCATAGGTTTTCAAAGACACAAAGGTTTATCAATCAGGTCTGGACCTTTAGGGAGCAAAACATAATCATTCAAAGGTTTGGGGATGAAGAACACACCTTGGGTTTATGAGGAATTGATGTGTAAAGCTTGAAAATGTGTGTTTTGATGCTAAAACGTGTTCCAGAGGGTGTTTGTGGGTTGGGATATGTTATGGGACGGCTAGGGTTGCACTAGAGGTGTTTTGGAGGTCAAGGGTGGTATTTATAGGCGTTTCTAATCATTTAAAACACGTCAGGCGATTGTGCAGCACCACCATGCGATTAGGGAAGCTAATCGCATGAAACAACAGGCGATTAGCCTTCCTTACCATGCGATTGGGCCTAATCGCCCCTTAACATAGGCGATTAGCCTGCCCAATCGCATGCTAAGCTGCACAATCGCATGCTAAGCTGTGCAATCACCTATAATGTCATGCAATCGCGTGTAATCACCGTTTTAACATATGTAAACACGTATACACATACCAACAAGTCACATGAAGATTATAAACACATAATCCATGGAAACAAACACGTTCTTACTCATTCACCAATCCCCGGGACTCGAGACTTGTGTTTTTACTAAGGTTTGACGACTCTACGAATCGTCAATCCTTGCATACCTGGTTTAATGGCTGACATCTAACGATCCTCTAGGTTGTAGTAACGACTCCCGAACCATAACACGACTCAACCGACCTAGTTAAGTATATTGTACGCACGACTCGCTAAGGTAGACTTTGACCCAAACAATGTTATTAACCTGAGTTTGCCGGGTGTCACATCATCCCCACGTTAAAAGAATTTTCGTCCCGAAAATTAGCACAAGTCAAAAAGAAAACGACAAAAGATAGATACCAAAAGAGAGAATTTACCTGAGTTGTCACAAGCGTCCTTCACGTCCCGGGCAAGAAGGGGAAGACGGGGGAAGGGGGAAGGTGGGACGGGGGATAGGGGGTGGTGTAGCATGTTTGAGACAACACAAATTCAAAGGACGGGGGTGATGCCCCGTCTGCACACCCATTTATAGTCTAATTGGGAAGATACTGTTGCATACACCTTGTCCTCCTTCATGATTACCTGATTCTTGATGTAATCCAATATTATTTATTGCGAAACTTAGTTTAAAATAAGTTTCTCAGTTTTTCGTAAAGCACAAGATCTTTCACACAAGATGTTAGGCTTTGATTATTCACAACTATACATGATGATATTGTTGACACGTGACATCGTTGTTAGAGTTAAAAAATGAATTTTCTTTTTGCTAAGCTCCTTTTAGATGATGAAGTTCGTGACATTAGTGTTGTTTAAAGCCATTAGGGTTTATTTTAATCCAGGAGTTTTTTAGAATAAGGATGAAAAATAGTGGGTTATGATTTCTTGTTTTAATGTTTTAAACGTTAAAAATAGCCAATAGAAAGCTTTTTGTGCTTTTACTTAGTAATTTTAATGCTTTTATTTGTAGAACGACATTAATACTTTTGTTTGAGGTTATTACTAATTTTAAATAATGCTAATGCTATCAGTTTTCTATGATATATCTTACCAGCTGATTATCCTGGTAGTGTCTCGGAGTTAAAAAATCTAATATCTACCTACACTAATAAAAGAGTAACTAGGGCTCCACTTATCCCTTTACTAGGGTGTCCACCTAGGCTCCAACTCATACTAAACATCAGCTGCCACATGTCATGATTTTACATTGCCTTTCTTTTTCTCGCGGGTGGCCCACCCATTCCGACCCGTTATGCTGACCCGGGTGTATAAACAACTCCTCTTACGTTTCTTTAACCCTTGTTCACCATTTTTAACTTAACACGTAGCTCTAAGCTCTCTCGCATAATTCCCTCATAACCCTAATTCCAATTTCCCTCTCCCTGTTCCAAGAAGCTTCGATTCCCTCATATCCCTAATTCCATTTTCTCTATTTGGAATCCGAATCCTTCTCCTGTTGCTCCGTACTCAATCGGCTTCATGTTCATTTGATTTTAATAGGTACCTTCTCTAATGGACTTCCTCTTCAATCGCTGGTTTAATTTTGACTCATCCTTTTGTTTTGATGATTAAATATGATGTTAGCGCCCTATTCAGTATTTGAAAGCATTTGAACATTTATATTGTTTCTTTATATTGATGACTTCTGTTAATCCGTTTATGTTTCTTTGTGGTTTTACTTGATTAGGATTTCTTAGAATCAATTGTGTCATTTCTCTCTTGCCAATTTGGATGTTGTTGTTGCATACATTTATTACAGATTATATGTATAATGTTTGGTGTAGGTTGAGAATGAGTATGGGTATATTGAAGCCAACCTGGAAAGACGTAACCCTATTCCACTGGTATGCAATGAATCACAAGACATCATTGATACTTTTATTTATTGTCTACATATTACTAATCAAACTGGCAATCGTTTGTATTAATTGATTCAGTTTCTTTATGAATTTATAAATCGGTTACAACATACATGATTGATCTGTTATTCTGTTTTTAGCGTTGGACTTTTCTTACCATTTGCACGATTTGTTACAATTTGGTATTCGTTTGTTTAGGTTGTGGGGGAGATGTATACTAAAGTCGATAGATGGAAAAGAAGTATGTGCCTGTACTTTAATAATTCTATTTTGTTTTCTATTTATGTTTCTTATGTTTAGGATGTGTTTTGTAAATATGGCTGATCTTTTTGGTCAAAATGAAGATTTGCTAGAGGTTGAAATGACTATGGAGGATGAGTTACCTATTGAGCATAAAACGAGCCATAGAAGCAACAACGATAAGAGAAATGGAGTTCCTGCTAAGGTGGTAGTCTCTCAGCTAACAAAAGGGTCCTGCAGCGCTGCCAGACAGGAACAGAATTTCTTCTGATGTGGCAATTTCTCAACAAATAGAAGTGGGTCCTGTAGTCTTTCCAAACAACTGGGTAGGATGTGATCGTTGTGAAAAGTGGCAACTCCTGCCCATCGGTACCGAACCAGATAATCTGCCTGATAAGGTCTGTGTAGCATGTCAACATGGCTGTGAGTTGCTTTTTAGATATGTATTGCTTAACACAGAAAGGGAAAATTTTGATTTAGGTTCAAATGTCTGCTCACCTACAGGGCCAACAACAAATGCCTCCCGTTCCAGCTGCTCAACAACCTCCACAAACTCAACAACCCTCACAACAATGTTTATTTACTTCAGGGTATGTTGACTGGAGCAGTCTTCCTTTTGATACATCTGAATGCAGTCCAGATGCAGACAACAAAGTGTATGATATCAGGTATCACAACAATCTCTTGTAAAGCTTTGTTCAAATTCTTGCAAGAAACCTTTGCTTTAATAAGAGAAACAAATGTGCATCTACAAGGCAGGGCTAATGACATAGAAAGAAAATACACACAAATGAAGTGTGATTTAGAAAGAAATTTTTTTTCTAAAAATAAAGAAATTTCTAAATTAACCAATAATTCCATTGAAACCCAAGCACAAATTAAAACCATGATAGACAACCTAGGTAATGTCAGAAAAGAGCTTGCTGACACCAAGGTTGACTGTGTAAAATGGGTTGAGTCTTGTAGAGGGTACCAAATGCTGCTTAACAAACAAACTGCATCAAATGTTAAGTTTGGCATAGGGTATACCCATACTGAATTTCCAACTGATTTTACTCCCAAAACTGTTGATGATGGGAGTAAATTGATTCAAACTTCTGAAAAGAAAGAATGCACATCTTTTCATCAGAACTTTCTCAAAACTGAAAGTCCTGCAGAAGTTAAAGCAATTGACAATAAGTCATCAGTAGTTTCATATACATAAGGAGTTGAGAACCTGAAAACTACTGATGACCTATCTACGAATACTGAAGTTGTCAGTAATTTGCCTTCCAAATCTCTTGCTGAATCTAAAAAGAAAGAGAAGGCAAAACCATGTGAAATATGTGGTCTGTTTAACCACATAACTGAATTTTGTAGATATAGAAAAAGAAATCAGCTAAATAAGTAAAATCAACAACTGGTTGTGGCAAAACAAATAAGACAAGATTATGAAAATACTTTCTTTCCCAACAAACAACAACCAAGAAAAACCTTTTCTCAGAAAAAGACTAAATCTCAACACAAGCCTTTTTTCTCAAAATTCCTCTTCAGAAGTTAGACCTAAACCATCAGTAGTTTCACAAACTACTGAGGTTAAAGATTTGATAAATTTGGTTAAACTTCTTATGACCAAAGTTGATGGTGGTCCTCAAAAAGACTCCACCATTGTTCTTAATGAAAAATACTTTGTCAAAAGACATGGATTTCTAAAAATGGTCAAAAACAAATTGTACCTGTTCTCAAGAGCAAACCCAAAGCCCAATTGGCTTGGGTTCCCAAATCTAATTAATTTGCTATATTGTGCAGAGGGTCTCCAGAGGTTTGAATAGCATTTGGTATGTTGATAGTGGAGGCTCAATGCACATGACTGGATGCAGATACCTAATAAACAATTTTATCAGTCAAAGAGAAGGATATGTGTCCTTTGGGAACAATGCCAAGGGATATGTGCAAGGATATGGCAATGTATCCTCAGGAAAAATGCAGTTTGACAAGGTCAATCTGGTTGAAAACCTTGAGTACAACTTGCTGAGTGTCTCACAAATGTGTGACAAAGGATATTCTTCCTTTTTCACCAAGGCAGCTTGCAAGGTCATATCACCAGAAGATCATTGAAGATCATACTTTGCTGATAGCCAAAAGATGTGGCAATGTCTATGTAGTGGACATTGAAAAAGACAAAGTATTGAACAACACTGCCTGTTTCTTCTCAAAGGCATCAACTTCATAAACTGATCTCTGGCACGGGAGACTTGGCCATGTGAACTTTAAAACCATAAATAAAGTCACAAAAATGGGCTTGGTCAGAGGTCTACCTTTAAAGGAATACCAGTGTAAAGAACACTGTGTTTCCTGTCTTAAAGGTAAACAGCATAAGTCCTCTTATAAGTCTATTGAAGAATCAAAATCAACTGCATGTCTTCAACTACTCCATATGGACTTATTTGGACCAGTCAAGATTATGAGCCTTGGTAAGAAGAAGTACTGCTTGGTCATCATTGATGACTACTCAATATTCACATGGGTCTTCTTCTTATATTCCAAGGATGAGGCAGCTGAAATAATCAAGTTCTTCATTCTACAAGTAGAGAAGCAATATTCTCTCTCTGTCAAATTCATCAGGAGTGACAATGGGACAGAGTTCAGGAACAAAACTCTGGATGAATTTTGTTTGTCTAAAGGGATTGTTAGGCAGTTCAGCATTCCTAGAACTCCTGAACAAATTGGTGTAGTAGAAAGGAAGAACAGAACATTGATTGAAGCAGCAACAACCATGTTAGCTGATTCAGGCCTACCTTTGTATTTTTGGGCTGAAGCAGTCAACACATCTTGTTATGTTCAGAATAGAGTTCTTATCAAGAAGAGACATTCCAATACTGCCTATGAAGTTCTTCATGGCATTAAGCCCCTGATCTCCTTTTTCAGGGCTTTTGGATGTCAATGTTTTATCCTCAACATCAAAGACTCCATCTCTAAATTTGTTGCAAAAGTTGATTCAGGTTATTTTCTTGGTTATTCTCCAATGAGGAAAGCTTACAAAGTATTTAATTCAAGAACCAAGATAGTAGAAGAAACACTGAATGTCAAGTTCAATGAGTCAAAACATACTCTCATTCCAGCACCTCCTGCTAAACTTTTTGACCTTGACAGCTTTAATTTCGGACCTGAAAAGACAGTTAAATCATCCAAACCCACTTATTATGGTGATCAAGGGTTGGATGATGATGGTCCCACATCATGGACTCCAAACACAGTCATTAAATCAACTTTTAAACCTTCATAAGTTTCTCAAGCTTCTACTTCAACAACTGCTGATGAACAACTTAAAACTACTGATTCAGCTCCTAAAACTCCTGAACCATCACATAAAGCTGAACCATATATTATCAACCTCAGTGGTTTATTTGATGAAGTTCAAGAGCCATCTTTAAATACAGGGCTACAACAACTGATTGAGCACAGGGATCATCCATTGGATCAAATCATGGGTGATATTGCATTAGGGGTGCTTACAAGAAACCAGCTTTCCAACTTCTGCTTATTTTCAGCATTCATTTCTCAGTTGGAACAAAAGAAATATCAAGAAGCCCTCAAAGAGAACAATTGGGTTCAAGCTATGCAAGATGAGTTGCTCCAATTCAAGAAGTAACAAGTTTGGGAAATCTGTCCCTTACCTCCAAACAAGCTACCAATTGGCACTAGATGGGTTTTCAGAAACAAACAAGATGAAGCTGGTATGATTATCAAGAACAAGGCAAGATTGGTGGTACAAGGTTACTCTCAAGAAGAAGGAATTTATTATGATGAAACATTTGCACCAGTTGCAAGACTTGAAGCTATCAGGTTATTTTTAGCTTATGCAATTTCCAACAACATAAAAGGTTTTCAAATGGATGTCAAAAGTGCATTTTTGTATGGAAAAATAAAAGAGGAGGTGTATGTCTGTCAGCCACCTGGGTTTGAGGATCCTTGTCATCCTGAGTGGGTGTACAAACTTGACAAAGCTCTTTATGGGCTAAACCAGGCTCCAAGAGCCTGGTATGAAACACTGTCCAATTTTTTGCTTAAAAATCACTTCACAAGAGGCTCCATTGATAAAACACTTTTCATAAAGCATGTTGGAAATCATGTCTTACATGTTCAGATTTATGTTGATGACATCATTTTTGGTTCAACAAACACAAAACTGTGTGATGAATTTAAGAAACTCATGCAATCAAAATTTGAAATGAGTACAATGGGAGAACTGCAGTACTTTTTGGGACTGCAGATCAAGCAACAAACAAATGGAACTTTTATACATCAATCAAAATATGTTAAAGAATTATTAAACATATTTTCTTTACAAGACTGTAAATCATGTTCCACTCCCATGACACCTACCACACAAGTTGAACCAGATGATCAAGGAAAACAAGTTGATCAAACCATGTATAGATGTATGTTAGGTTCCCTATTGTATTTAACTGCTTCTAGACCAGATATTATGTTCTCAACTTGTGTCTGTGCTAGATATCAATCTGCACCAAGGGAATCACACCTAAATGCTGTCAAAAGAATTTTTAGATATCTAAAAGGAACTCCTACATTAGGAATTTGGTATCCTGCTTCAAGCAATACCAAGTTAACTGCTTTTTCAGATAGTGACTATGCAGGGTGTAAAATGTCAAGAAAATCAACATCTGGTGGTTGTCAATTCTTGGGAAACTGTTTGGTGTCCTGGCAATCAAAGAAACAAACATCATTGGCAACTTCAACAGCTGAAGCTGAATACATTGTTGCTGCAAGCTGCACATCACATATCCAATGGCTCTAATATCAACTTCTTGATTATGGAATCAAAGAGACCAAGACTCCACTCTTAGTAGACAGTAAATCTGCCATTAGCGTCATTCAAAATCCTGTTCAGTTTTCAAAAACTAAACATATTGAAATCAGGTACCATTTCATAAGAGATTTCTATGAAAAAGGCAAGATTGAGGTGAAACATGTCACAACAGCTAACCAAATAGCTGATGTGTTCATCAAACCCCTTAATACATCAACATTTCAGAGATTAGTATCCATGCTTGGGATGCTAAATTTTGAGTAAAATCTGTAAGTGTTTTCACTTTTTCTTCTACACATATTTTTACTTTCACTTACATATTTACTGATCTTTCATAAAACCTCTGATGAATAACAAAAATAAAGAGAGAAACTACTGATGTTTTAATAACATTAAAAAGGGAAATTTTCAGAAAAGAAATAACTACTGATAATTATCAGCAGTTATAAAAGTGTGTTGAAAGTCATTCTCATTAGTTGTTTGAAACTACTGAAGAGAAGATGAAAACTACTGATAAAGAAATCTGTTTCATCAGCAGTTTCATTAAAAAGGGTAAATCAGACTTTTCACTCATCAGAAGTTTGACCTAGGCGGTTAAAAACTTCTGAGAAATACCTTTTTCAAACACTTATCCATTCAAAAAGCAAAATTCCCTCTTTCTCTCTCAAAGCAAAGTCAAAACCCCTTCTTGTTGGGACGAAGAGGATTGACGAAACCACCTTTTGATAACCTTAGTCTTTTCCATATCTGCCTAAGTATAGAACTGCTGAAGAACAAAATGAAGAAGTACTGAAGAACAAACACAAAGTACTGAAGAGTAAATTAATCAGAAGTTCTGAAGTCTAACCAGACATTTCACTGAAGAACTACTGAAGACAAACTGCTCATCAGCAGTTTGTCACTCATCAGCACTTTCACTCAGAAGCTTCTAACCGACTGAAGATCAGCAGTTTGAGTATTATATTGTTTTGTTAAAGTCTTGATTTCAAGTTTCAATGTACAGACTGTAGTAACCTTATCTTTGCATAATATCTTTGTTAAATATCTTAGATTACTTCAGACTACAGTTTAGTACATTAGTCTATAAATAGATGAGTTTGTTCATCTATTTTCATATATGTGATTTTGTGTAATATCTTTGAACTTATATTGAAATCCTTCGGGCTTTAAACTTATAATTTCCACTTCACATCTGAGAAACATAAACTGCTATTACTGCTTTATACTTAGATCATTTATTGTTTCTCATTTATTATTCAGTCAAGGGGGAGTAATAACTCCTCATCAAAGTGATCTTTTAGACCTTTGAACACTTGTATTTCCGCTGCTTAATAACTCTTATATAAATCTGATAAACACATAAGTGTTCATAGAAACAGCCACTGATCCAACAATTGGTATCAGAGCATCTGGTTAATCTGATCAAAATCAATCTAACAAATTGAGATTCAGACACAGGCTCAATATTGATATTCAATAACAAGGATAAAAGGCTCACTTTTTAAATCCATCACTTTAAGAAAGTATTGACAAATCCAAACTTCATAAAAATGGATCCCTACAATACTGGATCTGCCAACAAACCTCCTATGTTAGTCAGAAATGAATATAACATATGGTCTAAAAGGTTGGCACATACTATTTCTCAAACAAACACTGGATGTTGGAGGTCTGTAGTTTTTGGACCTCACAAACCAGTTGTTACTGATCCAGAGGGTAAGACTGAAAGACCAAAGGATCCAAAAGAATACACGGAGGAAGATTTCCTAAAGTTTGAGCTTGATGCAAAAGCTTTCTCCATGTTGGCTATGGCTCTCCCAAACGAAATTTATGCTGGCCTTTTACACTGTGAAAGTGCCAAAGAGCTGTGGGATTGCCTAAAAGAGCAGTTTGCAGGAACTGCTGAGGTGATAGCCAACATCAGAGAAATTTTGGCTCAACAATATGAAACTTTTACTCACATAGAGGGTGAAACTTTAACTCAACAGTTTGAAAGATTTTCTTCACTCATCTCTGAGTTTAAAATAAACAATCAGACCTATACAACTGAGTCTATGTTGCATAGATTTTTAAGGTCTTTACCTTCAAAATGGGAAACTTACTCAATAGTCCTCAGAACCAGTTCAGATTTTAACACCTTGAACCTAACTAGGTTACATGGTAAATTATTAACTTTTGAAAGAGAAATCAATCAAAAGAAAAAGTTGCAAGAATCTGGTAAAACTGCTGATGACTATACTCCGGGTAGCACAGCCTTATTAGGACATGACTCACCATCCTGTTCTAATAATTTTGGTTCTTTTGACCACATTGACATAACAGCTGGGATCTCATCAGATGGATCTTTCCCAGCTTATGACAATGAGGAACTAAGTCAAACTGCTGACAACATGTGTTTCATCATGGATGATTTAAAATACTTTAGCAGTGATGACTTAGAAGAAATGGAAATATTGCACCAACTGGCCTTGTTAAGCTTAAAAACTAACAAATTTTACAAAAGGTCAGGAAGGAAATTTCCAGGACTAAACAATTCAACAAAAGTTGGTTTTGACAAATCTAAATTGAGATGTCATAAGTGTCAGAAGTTGGGACACTTTGCTAGAGAGTGTAGAAGCTCTAGCTATAACCAACCAATGTCCTCTGGAAATCAATATAACCCCTCATATAATAGGAATAATGGAACTAATGGGAGTGCTCATTTTGTACAGGCACAAGCTCCAAATGTCCAATATGTGCCACAAGTACAATATGTACAGATGTCTGCTCAACAACAACAGCAGCTCATGCCTCCATTTCCAACTGCTCAACTTCCTGCACAAACTTAACAACCCCCTCAGCAACAAAGCTTATTTACCTCAGGGTATGTTGACTGGAGCAGTCTTCCTTATGACACATCAGAATGCAGTCAGGATTCAGACAATAAGGTCTATGATGTCAACTGGGGAGAACCTGATAATGGCAGAAAGAATTTTGCCTTAATGGCTTTTGAAGGATACTCTTCAAATTCTGCTCTAACACAGGTATCACAACAATCTCTGTTAAAGCTTTGCACTAAATCTTGCAAAGAATCATTTGCTTTAATTAGAGAAACCAATGTGCATTTACAAGGCAAATCCAATGACATGGAAAGAAAATACACACAAATGAAGTGTGATTTGGAAAGAAAAGTCATGTTGAAAAACAAAGAAATTTCCAAACTAAATGATAAATCCATTGAAACAGAAGCACAAATTAAAATCATGATAGACAGCCTAGGAAAAGTCAGACAAGAGCTTGCTGACACCAAGGTTGATTGTGAAAAATGGGTTGAGTCTTGTAAAGGGTATCAAATGTTACTTAACAAACAAACTGCAGCCAATGTTAAGTTTGGCATTGGATATACCCACACTGAATCACCAACAGATTTCACCCACAAAACTGATAATGATGGGAAGAAATTGATTCAAACTTCTGATATGGAGGATTGCACATCCTACCATCAGAACTTCCTTAAAAAGGGAAGTCCTGCAGAAGTTAAAACTACTGACAATAAGCCATCAGCAGTTTCAACTACATCAGGAGTTGAGACCCTGAAAACTGCTGATGACCTATTTCAAAAATCAGATTTTGTCAGTAAAATGCCTTCCAGTTCTCTTGATCTATCTAAAAGGAAAGAGAAGGCAAAAGCATGTGAAATATGTGGTCTGTTTAACCACATAACTGAACTTTGTAAATTTAGAAAGGTAAATCAGTTAAATAAACAAAGACAACAACTGATTGTGGGAAAACAGATAAAACAAGATTTTCAAAATACCTTTTTTCCCAACAAACAACAATCAAACAAAACCCTTTCTAAGAAGAAGCCTTTATCTCAACAAAGGTCATCTTCTCAAAGTTCAATTTCAGAAGTTTCACCTAACCCATCAGCAGATTCACAAACTGCTGAAGTTAAAAATTTGATAAACCTGGTCAAACTTCTGATGACCAAAGTTGATGGTGGAAACCAAAAAGAACCCACCATTGTTCTTAATGACAAATCCATTGCCAAAAAGACATGGATTACTAAAAATGGTCCACAACAAGCTGCACCTGTTCTCAAGAGCAAACCCAAAGCCAAACTGGCTTGGGTTGCCAAAACTAACTAATTTGCTATCTTGTGCAGAGAGTCTCCAGAGGTTTGAATAGCATATGGTATGTGGATAGTGGAGGCTCAATGCACATGACTGGATGCAGATACCTGATAAACAATTTTATCAGTCAAAGAGAAGGATCTGTGTCCTTTGGGAACAATGCCAAGGGATATGTGCTAGGATATGGCAATGTATCCTCAGGCAAAATGCAGTTTGACAAGGTCAATCTGGTTGAAAACCTTGAGTACAACTTGCTGAGTGTCTCTCAAATGTGTGACAAAGGATATTCTTCCTTTTTCACAAAGACAGCATGCAAGATCATATCACCAGAAGGCCAGAAGTTGATAGAGAAGATCATTGAAGATCATACTTTGCTGATTGCCAAAAGATGTGGCAATGTCTATGCAGTGGACATTGAAAAAGACAAAGTATTGAACAAGACTGCCTGTTTCTTCTCAAAGGCATCAACTTCAGAAAATGATCTCTGGCATAGGAGACTTGGCCATGTGAACTTTAAAACCATCAATAAAGTCACAAAAATGGGATTGGTCAGAGGTCTACCTTTGAAGGAATATCAGTGCAAAGAACACTGTGTTTCCTGTCTTAAAGGTAAACAGCATAAGTCCTCCTATAAGTCTATTGAAGAATCAAAAACAACTGCATGTCTTCAACTACTCCATATGGACTTATTTGGACCAGTCAAGATTATGAGCCTTGGTAAGAAGAAGTACTGCTTGGTCATCATTGATGACTACTCAAGATTCACATGGGTCTTCTTCTTATATTCCAAGGATGAGGCAGCTGAAATCATCAAGTTCTTTATTCTACAAGTAGAGAAGCAATATTCTCTATCTGTCAAAGTCATCAGGAGTGACAATGGGACAGAGTTCAGGAACAGAACTCTGGATGAATTCTGTCTGTCTAAAGGGATTGTTAGACAGTTCAGCATTCCCAGAACTCCTGAACAAAATGGTGTGGTAGAAAGAAAGAACAGAACATTAATTGAAGCAGCCAGAACAATGTTAGCTGATTCAGGCCTACCTTTGTATTTTTGGGCTGAAGCAGTCAACACTGCATGTTATGTTCAGAATAGAGTTCTTATCAACAAGAGACATACCAAGACTGCCTATGAAATTCTTCATGGCATTAAGCCCCTTATCTCCTTCTTCAGGGCTTTTGGATGTTAGTGTTTTATCCTCAACATCAAAGACTCTATCTCGAAGTTTGCTGCAAAAGTTGACACAGGTTATTTTCTTGGTTATTCTCCTTTGAGAAAAGCTTACAAAGTTTTCAATTCAAGAACCAAGATAGTAGAAGAAACACTGAATGTCAAGTTCAATGAATCAAAACACACTCTTATTCCAGCAGATCCTGCTGAATTATTTGATCTTGACAGTTTTCATTTCGGACCTGAAAAGACTGTTGAATCATCCAAACCTCCTCAAAATGGTTTTCAAGGATTTGAAGATGATAGTCCTGCACCATGGACTCCAAACACAGTCAGAAGATCAACTATTAAACCTTCAGAAGTTTCAATAGCTTCAACTTCAGGAACTACTGATGAACATTTTGAAACTACTGATTCAGCTGAACCTAAAACTCCTGAAGTTCAAATAACAGCTGAACCAGATATTATCAATCTCAGTGGTTTATTTGAAGAACCTGTAGAGCCATCATCCAATACAGGTTTACAACAACTGATTGAACACAAGGATCATCCATTGGAACAAATCATGGGTGATATTGCATCAGGGGTACTCACAAGAAACCAGCTCTCCAACTTTTGCTTATTCTCAGCATTCATCTCTCAGTTGGAACCAAAGAAGTATCAAGAAGCCCTCAAAGACAACAATTGGGTGCAAGCAATGCAAGAAGAGTTGCTTCAATTCAAGAAACAATAGGTTTGGGAAATTTGTCCCTTACCTGACAACAAGCAACCAATTGGAACAAGATGGGTCTTCAGAAACAAATCAGATGAGGCTGGAATGATCATCAAGAACAAAGCAAGACTAGTGGTACAAGGTTATTCCCAAGAGGAAGGAATTGATTATGATGAAACCTTTGCACCAGTTGCAAGACTTGAAGCTATCAGGTTATTTTTAGCTTATGCAATTTCCAACAACATTAAAGTTTATCAAATGGATGTCAAAAGTGCATTTTTGTATGGAAAAATAAAAGAGGAAGTGTATGTCTGTCAACCTCCAGGGTTTGAGGATCCTTCTCATCCTGATTGGGTTTACAGACTTGACAAAGCTCTTTATGGGCTAAAACAGGCTCCAAGAGCCTGGTATGAAACACTCTCCAACTTTTTACTAAAGAATCACTTCTCAAGGGGATCCATTGATAAAACTCTTTTTATAAAACATGTTGGAAATCATGTCTTACTTGTTCAAATATATGTTGATGATATCATTTTTGGTTCAACAAATTCAAAACTGTGTGAAGAATTTAAGAAACTCATGCAATCAAAATTTGAAATGAGTACAATGGGAGAATTGCAGTACTTTTTGGGACTGCAAATCAAACAACAGTCAAATGGAACATTTATACATCAATCAAAATATGTTAAAGAATTATTGAACAAATTTTCTTTACAAGACTGTAAAACATGTTCCACTCCCATGACACCAATCACACAAGTTGAACCAGATGATCAAGGGAAACACATTGATCAAACCATGTATAGATGTATGATAGGTTCTCTTTTATATCTAACTGCTTCTAGACCAGATATCATGTTTTCAACTTGTGTCTGTGCTAGATACCAATCTGCACCAAGAGAATCTCATCTAATTGCAGTCAAAAGAATCTTCAGATATCTGAAAGGAACTCCTACTTTAGGGATTTGGTATCCTGCTTCAAGCAATACCAAGTTAACTGCTTTTTCAGATAGTGACTATGCAGGCTGCAAAATGTCAAGAAAATCAACATCTGGTGGTTGTCAATTCTTAGGAAACTGTCTGGTGTCCTGGCAATCAAAGAAACAAACATCTGTGGCAACTTCAACAGCTGAAGCTGAATACATTGCTGCTGCAAGCTGTACTTCACAGATACAATGGCTCCAATATCAACTGCTTGATTATGGAATCAAAGAGACCAAGACCCCACTTTTAGTAGACAGCAAATCTGCCATTAGCATCATTCAAAATCCTGTTCAGTTTTCAAAAACTAAACACATTGAAATCAGGTATCATTTCATAAGAGATTGCTATGAAAAAGGCAAGATTGAGGTGAAGCATGTCACAACAGCTAATCAAATAGCTGACATTTTCACCAAACCCCTTGATTCAACAACTTTTCAGAGGTTAGTATCCATGCTTGGGATGTTAAACTTAGAAGAAAGTCTGTAAGTGTTTCACTTTTTAGTTCTGCACATATTTTTTTTTTTTTTTTTCACTTACATACTTATCTGTCACAAACCTCTGAAGACCAAAAATTTGAGAAAAGAGAAAGTTCTGATGAACAAATTTTGAAAACTACTGATAAACATCAAAATGGGATATTTTCAAAATGGATGTAACTACTGATGAAAATCAGAAGTTAGAAAAGTGTTTTAAAAGTCATCTGCATCAGCAGTTGAAACTGCTGATGAGTTAACTAAAACCACTGATGAAGAAACCTTTCTTCTTCAGCAGTTTGACTAAAAGGGTAAAACAGACTTTTCACTCGTCAGAAGTTTGACCTAGTCGGTTAAAAACTTCTGATAAATACCCTGTTCCAACACTTATCCATTCAAAAAGCAAAATTCCCTCTTTCTCTCTCAAATTCAAAGCAAAACCCCTTCTCTAACCTAAAAATCACTGTTCGATCAAAAACATCCATGGCTCTCGTGTTAAAACAGGGACACAATCAAAGAGGCTACTTTGTTAAAGATGAAGCCTGGTCCCAGTATGATGAGATACTTGATCTCATCATGAAATCCCAATACTATGATGCTTTCACCATTGATCCACCTATTCATGAAGAAACTCTTAATGAGTTCTGGGCAAATTCAGAAACGGTGAAAGTGAATAATGAAGTGATTTCCCTCAAATCTTCCATAAAAGGGAAACTGATGGCCATCTCACTAGAAACACTAAGCATCAGGCTTGGTTTGAAGGATTCTGAGGCACCTGAGCATATTCCAACCTCAGATATTCATCTGACCATGACAGAGTGTGGCTATCAAGGTACTTTGGCACAAGCAACAGTTTACAAAAAATATTTTGACCCACAATATAAACTGTTATTTCATTATATTATTATGTGTCTTAGTCCTAAAACTGGGTCAATAGATCAGATGCCTTCAACCTTTCAACCTATTTTTCATTCCATCATAAATGAAACTTCCTTCAAGGCATCAAAACTGTTTTTCAATGAACTGGTTTTACATCATGAAAATGATAAAAAGAAATTTTTGTTGTATCCAAGGTTTGTTATGCAGTGCATAATAAAAGAACTTGGAGAGGGAGTACTTGAGGGAAAAACAACAACTTTAAATCCTTTAACTGCTCAAGTATTCTCTAGGCACAACAAACAAGCACTTTTGCTAGAAGATGACCAAGGGGAAGAACAACCCATCCCCAAGGAACCCACATCTTCCAAACCTAAAAAGAAAACTAAACAGCCTAAACAACAAAAACCAAAAACAACCAAGTCACTGAAAAAGAAAGTTTAGGAAGTGGAGAAACCTGAAACTACTGATGTGCAATCTGCACTTGAAAAAGAAGTGGCTGAAACATCCTCTCAGCACACTCCTTCTCCACCACCAAAAAGAAAACCAGTCACAGTTATTTTCCAAAGAAAAAGATTTAAGAAACCAATAACTGTTGACCCTGCCTTTGAAACTGCTGAAACCATCCCTGAACACCAAACTCCTGAACACCAACCCATAATAACTACTGAACCTGAACCCTCACATACAACAATAGAAATTGCCCAACTTCTCTCAGGACTTAAAGGAACCCATTCACCACATGTCACTCCCTTTACAACACATCAAATTGGGGAGATGCCTTCAGAAGTTGACATGAATGTGGATCCCTTTAGCCCAACACAGAGAGATGAGGATGAACAAGAGTTTGTAAGCCCAAACTTGCAAACTTTTGATACTTTTGAGGCTGCTACTACTCACTTATCACCCAGTGGTGAACCTGAGGACAGTAGTAACATAGCTAAGACCTCAAATTTGGCAACTACTGATGAAGGCCTAAGGCCAGAGGTAGGAAAACCTCAGAACCAAGACAAAGAGGTTCATGAGACTACTGGTTTGGGTCCAGCTCATGATACAACTGATCCTGCCCTCTCTGAGGACACTATCAGGGATTCAGATGATTCCATTAAGTTGGTTGATGAATCACAAATTCCACAAACTGAATTGACGGTTGACATTGAAGGTCCTGCATCTAAGGTCTCCAAGCTCAAGAAGCTGGTCACCAAAGATCAGGTTAAAGACCAGTTAGCCCAAAAATCCCCACAACTGGCATCTTCAGAGCAATCTGAAGATCACCCAAAAAGCACCCCTTCACCAAAACAACCTACCCAATTCACTGGGCTCACAAGCATAGATCTGAACCAACTATGCAGCCCAGATGGTCCCCTGTATCAGGCACTCAAACAAATCATAACTGATCAACTCAAACCCTTCACAACTGCTTGGGAGTTAAAAGCTAACAATCAGTTTGGGTTGATCAACTCGAGACTTGCAGAGTTGAACAAGAAGATGGATGAAACTCAAGATCAACTGGCAAGGTTGTCTGCTGCAACATCTCATTCTATTCGGCTTCCAGAAGTAGATGAAGCCAAAAAGGGGGAGATGATTAAGGAACCAACAGATGCTACACAAAGACAAAATCCTGATCAAGAAGCTGATAGACCAACACAAAGACCAGGAAAAGAAGTAGCACCAGAGTTCAAGTTATCTAAGGCATCAGAGGGAACTACTGATTACATTTCTCAAACTACTGAAGACAATCCTTCAGCAGTTGTGACCAAACCTACCACATCAGCAGTTCTACCTCCTAAACCATCATCAGAAGTTCCTAAGGCAACTGAAAAAGAACCTGCTCCCACTTCTTTGCCTACAACAACTTCCACGGCTGTTTTAAACCCTACTCCCATCAGCATGTCGAAAAACTTATTAGAGAAGAGTTTGAAAGAAGCTGCTAAAAAGGCAAAAGAAGACAGAGTATGGAACAGCCTAGAAACTAGAGAAGACTTGAGCTTTGAAGAAAAACTGATCAAGTACCAAGAAAAACTTGATGAGCTTGAGGCTGAAGAGAGAGCACTTGAAGCTGCTGCTGAAGAAGACAAAAGAGCACAGCTTATAGCATTCATTACAAAGAACTCCAAATCCAAGCAAGTGGCCCTCAAGAAACTCTCAACACAAGAACTGACTAGAAGAGCACAGATGCTATCTGATAGAATAGCAACTGAAAATGAGAGAAAAGCCAAAAGAGCTGAAGTGATTGAAGAATTAGTGGCAAATGGCTATGGTTCAAAAGCCTCAATCAGCAAATGGAAAGAACAAACTCTCTATGAGGCTTACAAGAAATTCAAAGCAAAGAAAGTTGCTGAACCAGAAAGATTTGAAAGCCAAGAAGTCCAAACAACTTCTATTGTCAAAAGACCATCTGGTACATTAAAAAGGCCAGCCACCAAAAGAAAAGCAGATGGAGATCCCATTGTCAAGACTGACTTCAAAATGATTCTGTTAGAAGGAGATCAGTTGGTACATGGTGATTTTGATGTTGAAGAGAAACCCATCTTAACCCAATTCAGAGACAAGGCTACCTATGCATATCAGTTACAACAATCCATCCAAGAAGAAACACATACAAGGGTTGTTACAGAGCATCACCTGCCCAACACGCCAATCCAAGGTGCTGCTGAATTACAAGGAAGTCAAGAATCTCACCTGAGAGTCACTGAAATAGAAGACATTCCTCAATCAGGTCAACCTAAGGAAACAGGCTTGGTTTCCTATGCCTCTGACTTTGACAGGTCAAAGGTAAACATTGTGAAATGGTCATTTACTGAATCCAACTCAGTACTTGTGACCAGGAGAGACCGTTCAAGTAAGGTCTATAGAAACTCAAAGGAGTTGAGTGTTTTATCGTCCAAAGACCTTCTCACCATTCAACATTTAACACCTGAACTTGGTCCTCTCACTGAGCAACAAAGATGTACTCTTACCACCCGGATGACAGCAGAGATCTGGAGGATGCTAGAAGAGAGAAAAGGACAACAATAAAGGATAGATAAGGTTTTGGCTTCATCAATCCAGGGGGAGATTGTTGGGACGAAGAGGATTGACGAAACCACCTTTTGATAACCTTAGTCTTTTCCATATCTGCCTAAGTATAGAACTGCTGAAGAACAAAATGAAGAAGTACTGAAGAACAAACACAAAGTACTGAAGAGTAAATTAATCAGAAGTTCTGAAGTCTAACCAGACATTTCACTGAAGAACTACTGAAGACAAACTGCTCATCAGCAGTTTGTCACTCATCAGCACTTTCACTCAGAAGCTTCTAACCGACTGAAGATCAGCAGTTTGAGTATTATATTGTTTTGTTAAAGTCTTGATTTCAAGTTTCAATGTACAGACTGTAGTAACCTTATCTTTGCATAATATCTTTGTTAAATATCTTAGATTACTTCAGACTACAGTTTAGTACATTAGTCTATAAATAGATGAGTTTGTTCATCTATTTTCATATATGTGATTTTGTGTAATATCTTTGAACTTATATTGAAATCCTTCGGGCTTTAAACTTATAATTTCCACTTCACATCTGAGAAACATAAACTGCTATTACTGCTTTATACTTAGATCATTTATTGTTTCTCATTTATTATTCAGTCAAGGGGGAGTAATAACTCCTCATCAAAGTGATCTTTTAGACCTTTGAACACTTGTATTTCCGCTGCTTAATAACTCTTATATAAATCTGATAAACACATAAGTGTTCATAGAAACAGCCACTGATCCAACACTTCTCTAACCTAAAAGTTTATTGTTCGATCAAAGAAAACCATGGCTCTAGTTCTGAAACAGGGACATAATCAACGAGGCTACTTCGAGAACGATGAAGCCTGGTCCCAATACGATGAAATCATTGATTTGGTCGTCAAATCCCAATACAACACAACCTTCACCATTGATCCTCCTATTCATGTACAAACTCTTAATGAGTTCTGGGCTAATGCTGAGGCGGTGACTGTGAACAATAAAGTGGTTTCCCTCAAATCAACCATCCAAGGGAAGCATATGGCAATCACACAAGAATCTTTGGGAATAAGGCTTGGCTTGAATGATGCTGAAGCTCCTAAGCATGTTCCCACTGCTGATATCCACTTAACCATGACTGAGTGTGGTTACCAAGGTACCGTCACATGCAACAGTTTACAAAAAATATTTTGATCCAAAATATAAACTGTTATTTCATTATATTATCATGTGTATAAGTCCTAAAACTGGATCAGATGTCTTCTACTTTTCAACCAATATTTCATTCCATTGTGAATGAGACAACTTTTAAGGCATCTTCACTTTTCTTTAATGAGTTGGTGTTGCATCACCAAAACACTAAAAAGAAGTTTTTGTTTTACCCAAGATTTGTTATGCAATGCATAATAAAGGAACTTGCAGAGGGAGTACTTGTGGGGAAGTCAACAACTTTAAATCCTTTGACTTCACAAGTATTCTCTAGGCATAATAAACCGGCACTTTTGCCAGAAGATGACCTAGGGGAACAAGAAACAGTCCCCAAGGAACCAACATCTTCCAAACCCAAAACAAAGAAAGCCAAGAAACCAAAACAACAAAAACCAAAAACCACCAACCCAAAAAGAAAGGTAGTTCAGGAAGATGAGATGCCTGAAACTACTGATGTGCATTCTGCACTTTTTAAAGATGTGACTGAAACATCCTCTCAGTCTCATCCATCTCAAACCCCTAAAAGAGCACCCATAACCATTTTATTTCATAGGAAGAAAATAAAAAAGACCATAACTACTGATCCTTCCTTTGAAACTGTTGAACCTTTACCTAAAACTACTAAACCAGAAACATCTCACACCACAATTGAAATAGCCAAACTTCTCTCTGGGCTAAAAGAAAAGGCCCCATCCAAACATGTCACTCCCCAACAAACACATCAAACAGGGGAGATACCATCAAAACTTGACATGGATGTGGACATTACTAGCCTTATCCCAAGAGATGAGGATGAACCAAGGTGTCTAAGCACAAACTCAGATACTTTAGGTATACTTGAGGCTGCTACTACTCACTTACCACCCAGTGGTGGACCTGAGGACATAAGTAACATAGCCAAGACCTCAAGTGTGGCAACTACTGATGAAGGCTTTATGCCTGAAGTAGGAAAACCTCAGTACCAAGACAAAGAGGTTCATGAGAAAACTAGGTTGGGCCTAGCTCATGATTTAACTAATACTGTTCTCATTGAGGACACTACCAGGGATTCAGATGATTCCATTAGTTGATACAACCATCGGCCTTTCAGCAGTTAACACTTCCAAGACTGAAGAAGGACAGTCTTCGAAGGCAACTGAACCTACTCCAACTCCAATTCCAAGGCCAGCACCTGTAACAACAACTGTTTTAAACCCTACTCCCATTTCAATGTCTAAAGAACTTTTGGAGAAGAGTTTAAAAGAAGCACAAAAGAAGGCGAAGGAAGATGAAGTATGGAAAAGCCTAGAAGCAAGGGATGATCTCAGTTTTGATGAAAAGCTTGTCAAGTATCAAGCTAAACTTGATGAGTTAGAAGCTGAAGAAAGAGCACTTGAAGCTGTTGCTGAAGAAGACAAAAGACAGCAACTCATGCTAATGATCACAAAGAATACCAAGGCTAAGAAAGCTTCACTCAAGGGGCTCTCTACTGAAGAACTAATGAGAAGAGCACAAATAGTAGCTAACAAGTTGGCCACTAAAAAAGAAAGAAAGGCAAAGAGAGCTGAGATTATTGAAGAACTGGTAGCCAATGGATTTGGTTCAAAAGATTCAAGGCAAATAAGGCTGGTAATCCTGAGAAGATCTGTAACGCCCCAAAACCCGAATTTTAATTTTAGTAGAATGTTTTAGTATGTTATGGCATGGGGTGAAATAACTAAGCACCTATCCTAGTTAGATACACAAGTTATGTAGAATTTTGAGAGGTTTGAGTCAATGTTGGAAGGGTATCAAACTAGAAAGGCTTAATGTGGGAAGAACCAAACTTAAACACAACCCACTCTTGGTGGGATATAGTATACGACACACACACACACTTCAGGAGAATGTGTGTGTGTTGTGTGTGTCTTGTGAATACTCCCTACCTCCATATGATCAAGGGGAAAAGGAAATTGCATGTAGGATCTGAGAATTGAGAGGTGTTCATCACCTTCTAAGCACCAAGTAAGTATCCATTCTCTATTATGAAACCTCTTGGTTGAAGTTATTGGTGGGTTTTGGATGAACCAACCCTAAATTGGGTAAATTGTAAGCACTAGATGGCTAAATTCATGTTTTGATGCACTAATCTAGTGTCATCAATGATTTTGGTAATCCCTAGTGGCATTTTGAATTAGGGTTCATGTTCAAGGAAAATGGGGGTTTTTACCCATGATCATGCTTGAACAAATGTGATAGATAGAATGAAAGAATTTATGTTTTTGCTATGTTGATATCTATTGAAAGAAGGGTATGTGATGTAGGTAAATAATATGATGATTGATGTTATGAGTTGTGGAAGTAGGCATGAAATACATGTACATTGAGCTTAGAATGTTGTACGCACACCGTTTGTTTGATGAAATGTCTAGATGAACTTGCATGCGAGTAATTGATGGAAATGAGTGGAATATGGTGATTGTTAGTAAATTAACATAAGGATGTGATTCGATGGGAACCATGTGTGTGAACTAGTTGATTGTATGTTTTGGTAGGAAGTATGCATTAGTAGTGTGTACACTCTAATGCTTAAATACTATGATTGGAATGATGAATAATCTTGCATGATAATGAGATAGGAATGTGATGTTTATGGTGTGTTTTATGTGATCTAGTCATCAATGTGAACATATGTTCTAAGTAGGAAGTTTGTATAGTTGGAAGTTGACTTTCTGAAAAGTCAATAATGGATGACTAACATGGTTATGTTTGCTAATATGATTGTGGGATTGAGGAAATCAGGTGATATATGTTAGATTATCTAGGTGACATACTTGATGATATGTTGGATTGCTTGATTGATAAACAATGTGGTCGTTAATCATGTGATTTGCATATTAGTAGTTGACCAATGAAAGTCATGGGAACAAGTGAGTGTAAGACGATTGATAGTATGCGTAGTTGTGTATACTAACGGAATGGTGGGAATGATAACATGAATGCGTAGGAAACATGGGCTCAAGCACAAGTGGCTAATGGGTCAAGTGGAGGCAAGTAGCAAGCATCAACTTGGAGGACATAAGGTAAGTGGTTCTTATTCCACTTAGGATAATGAATCTTAACATGTCTATGTGTTTGAAAGTAGCACGAGGACCGGGAGATGATGGTACCTAAATAAAAAGGTTAAGGCTTGAATTGGAGTTTATAATGGTATGAACGTGGCTTCGAATGGATCGGCTCGGATGGGTCAAGAAGGAATGGAAAAAGAAACAAAGTGAGGAAAAGTGCAGAACCCACCGTGGGGGTACGGTGGCTACCGTACCCTTACGGTAGCCCCTGCACCAATTTTCCACCGTATGGCAGTGGTTATCCCACCGTAGGGGTTTTGAGGCCCACCGTAAGGGTACGGTGGCCACCGTACCCTTACGGTGGCCCCTGGAAAGAAGTGTTAATTTCTAGCAATTTTTGATGTTTTGCTTATGTGTGCGACCCGTAATTGCGTTTAATGCACCAATTAACATTGTTGGACCTTGTGTGGGACTTTGTAAGTGTGTAGCATGTAATAGTAACATTGGTTTGTAAACATGATCATAGTACGAAATGGTACGAGTGCGTGTAGTTTAATTGATGCATTAGTCGACGGCATCAAATACGGTAAGTAGGTTACCATGATTATGTAAATTGTAGATGTGATGTACATATGTGTTCTCATGCTCGGGTTAGAGGGAGAGAGTTTCTTGTGCGTATGGTGGTATCATAGGCAGGAATTGTATACTTGTATGCTTGTATGAATTGTAGTAATACATGTGGGAGTTATGGTATCCTAAGCGGGAATTGTATACTTGTATGCTTGTATGAATTGTAGTAATACATGTGGGAGTTATACTTATACGTATTGTTCCTTTTTGTAGCAATACATGTGGGAGTTATACATGTACGTATTGTACGTTTTGTAGTAACACATGTGAGAGTTCTATACTTGTATGTATTGTAGTAACACATGTGGAAGTTCTATACTTGTATGTATTGTAGAAGTGCATGTAGGGGATTATATCCTTGTATATATATGTATAAATGTATATACTGCGAGATTAATAACCCTTGTTATGAGAATGATAAGAGATGCAGGTATGTAAATACGATTGCAAGAGGCATGGAGGTTCGGATCGGGGTAACCCACCTGAACTTGAGAGAAGGATTTAAGACAGGATCACAGAGTATTGTGGGATGCTACTTCGTGTCACGAGTAGATTATATGAGGTCACTCATTGAACTAACGGACTGGTTATGTGGTGGATGCAGGTTGTCTGGTTTGCCAAACTTCTTCAAGGGAAGGATGGAGATCGAGCGAGGAGGCGGATTGTACGCGGTCACGGATACATAACCAATAGAGTGGAGTCACATTGAATGTATTATGAAATAATTTAAGATGTAACACCAAAATCCTCAGTAGAACCGGTTTTCTAAACAATTAAGATTGTTTTATAAATGAATTTTTCGGTTGGTATTTTTCCGCTGTGACTTTTCTGTACATCAGAATTAGGGTGTTACAAGTTGGTATCAGAGCCCTGGTTTGAGTGAAATCTAGTACAAGGAAGTATGTACTCGAACTCAAACTTGTGTGCTCCGGAATGAAATGACCCGTACAATCCAAGGCTCGATCAAGACCCAAAGGTAGAATTTAATATTAACTCACATGACATGTTAAAAACTAATTGTGGTGTTTATGTTAAGGTGAGCTTTTGTGGATAATGAAGAGATCTCAAGGACACGATCCAAGATAGATCGCGGGGATTGTAGATGAGATGGCATAATCCCAGGTACGCGATAATTAACCATTGGTACCGGTGGGACGAAAATCCTCAGGGATGGTAAAACATAGAAGGAGAAATAACCATGGTAAAACATAAAAGGTCAAATTGTGGAAAAGCCCGTATGGGTTAAAATAGTAGAATTGACCTTAAAAAGGTCAAATGGTGGAAAGCCCGTGTGGGTTAAAATAGTAGAATTGACCTTAAAAGGTCAAATGGTGGAAAAGCCCTTGTGGGTTAAAATAGTAGAATTGACCTTAAAAGGTCAAATGGTGGAAAAGCCCTTATGGGTTAAGATAGTAGAATGACCATGGTGGGTCAAAATTGTAGAAGTACCCTTGTGGGTCAAATTGGATGGAAAGACCTTAGCGGGTCATGAGGGTTGGGAGGATTTTAACGGTTCTTAGGGTGGAAATCATGTATGATAGGTAGGAGAACCCTAATGGGGCAAGGTCGGAAGGACCTTGATGTGTAAGGATGGGTAATAATATACGGTAGTTAAAATAGAAACGGATTGTTCAGGAAAGATGTATATAATTAGACATTCTAATGGAAACAAATTTTGTATAGACTATTGAAAGTCAGTTCTTATGAATATAAAGGGGTATGAATAACCAATGATTTTGTAGATACGAATGGTCAAGATTATGGACTTGACGAAATCTACAAGATAGATGAAACGAAGATAATGAGTTGGAACTAAATGTGAATGAATTAAAGCAAGATAGATATGGCATGAAATTATTAAGGAGAAAGTCAAGCCGACGATGAGATGATCGGTTAACATTCCGAAAGGAAGGTTAGTGAATTCGGTTGTTTATGGTTGTCAAGTAGGGAATTGATATGACGAATAGTACCCCCGTAGGAATATATGATATCTTACGCATGTTGTAGCATGGAATGTTTGACCTTTAAAGGTCAAGAAAATAAATGAGTCTTAGCATTGGACTCGGTGTTGTTAAGCAAAGGACATACGTGTTTACAGTAAATAGTGCGCGAAATGAATTAACAACCAAATAGGTATGAACAAAATGGCTCTAAAACCTACCAAGAAGGGGTGGGGTGAGTATGGTATATATAATTGTCCTGTAGGGACTATAGAACGATGTCGGACTCTCAGGTCGAGTACGAATAAGGGAGGTGAAGCAGTAGCTAGGTAGTAGTAGTTGGTATACTTGATAATTGCTTGAAGGCTTGTGTTAATATTAGAAGGTGAGGACATATGATTATGTTGTTCACAATTAAAGTCGTTGTATAGTCTATAATGTAAGCTTGTGACGTGGCATGAATCTTGAATGAAAGCGGTTTCGGGGACGAAACCTTCTTTAAGGAGGGTAGACTTGTAACGCCCCAAAACCCGAATTTTAATTTTAGTAGAATGTTTTAGTATGTTATGGCATGGGGTGAAATAACTAAGCACCTATCCTAGTTAGATACACAAGTTATGTAGAATTTTGAGAGGTTTGAGTCAATGTTGGAAGGGTATCAAACTAGAAGGGCTTAATGTGGGAAGAACCAAACTTAAACACAACCCACTCTTGGTGGGATATAGTATACGACACACACACACACTTCAGGAGAATGTGTGTGTGTGTTGTGTGTGTCTTGTGAATGCTCTCTACCTCCATATGATCAAGGGGAAAAGGAAATTGCATGTAGGATCTGAGAATTGAGAGGTGTTCATCACCTTCTAAGCACCAAGTAAGTATCCATTCTCTATTATGAAACCTCTTGGTTGAAGTTATTGGTGGGTTTTGGATGAACCAACCCTAAATTGGGTACATTGTAAGCACTAGATGGCTAAATTCATGTTTTGATGCACTAATCTAGTGTCATCAATGATTTTGGTAATCCCTAGTGGCATTTTGAATTAGGGTTCATGTTCAAGGAAAATGGGGGTTTTTACCCATGATCATCCTTGAACAAATGTGATAGATAGAATGAAAGAATTTATGTTTTTGCTATGTTGATATCTATTGAAAGAAGGGTATGTGATGTAGGTAAATAATATGATGATTGATGTTATGAGTTGTGGAAGTAGGCATGAAATACATGTACATTGAGCTTAGAATGTTGTACGCACACCGTGTGTTTGATGAAATGTCTAAATGAACTTGCATGCGAGTAATTGATGGAAATGAGTGGAATATGGTGATTGTTAGTAAATTAACATAAGGATGTGATTCGATGGGAACCATGTGTGTGAACTAGTTGATTGTATGTTTTGGTAGGAAGTATGCATTAGTTGTGTGTACACTCTAATGCTTAAATACTATGATTGGAATGATGAATAATCTTGCATGATAAAGAGATAGGAATGTGATGTTTATGGTGTGTTTTATGTGATCTAGTCATCAATGTGAACATATGTTCTAAGTAGGAAGTTTGTATAGTTGGAAGTTGACTTTCTGAAAAGTCAACAATGGATGACTAACATGGTTATGTTTGCTAATATGATTGTGGGATTGAGGAAATCATGTGATATATGTTAGATTATCTAGGTGACATACTTGATGATATGTTGGATTGCTTGATTGATAAACAATGTGGTAGTTAATCATGTGATTTGCATATTAGTAGTTGACCAATGAAAGTCATGGGAACAAGTGAGTGTAAGACGATTGATAGTATGCGTAGTTGTGTATACTAACGGAATGGTGGGAATGATAACATGAATGCGTAGGCAACATGGGCTCAAGCACAAGTGGCTAATGGGTCAAGTGGAGGCAAGTAGCAAGCATCAACTTGGAGGATATAAGGTAAGTGGTTCTTATTCCACTTAGGATAATGAATCTTAACATGTCTATGTGTTTGAAAGTAGCACGAGGACCGGGAGATGATGGTACCTAAATAACAAGGTTAAGGCTTGAATTGAAGTTTATAATGGTATGAACGTGGCTTCGAATGGATCGGCTCGGATGGGTCAAGAAGGAATGGAAAAAGAAACAAAGTGAGGAAAAGTGCAGAACCCACCGTAGGGGTACGGTGGCTACCGTACCCTTACGGTAGCCCCTGCACCAATTTTCCACCGTATGGCAGTGGTTATCCCACCGTAGGGGTTTTGAGGCCCACCGTAAGGGTACGGTGGCCACCGTACCCTTACGGTGGCCCCTGGAAAGAAATGTTAATTTCTAGCAATTTTTGATGTTTTGCTTATGTGTGCGACCCGTAATTGCGTTTAATGCACCAATTAACATTGTTGGACCTTGTGTGGGACTTTGTAAGTGTGTAGCATGTAATAGTAACGTTGGTTTGTAAACATGATCATAGTACGAAATGGTACGAGTGCGTGTAGTTTAATTGATGCATTAGTCGACGGCATCAAATACGGTAAGTAGGTTACCATGATTATGTAAATTGTAGATGTGATGTACATATGTGTTCTCATGCTCGGGTTAGAGGGAGAGAGTTTCTTGTGCGTATGGTGGTATCATAGGCGGGAATTGTATACTTGTATGCTTGTATGAATTGTAGTAATACATGTGGGAGTTATGGTATCATAGGCGGGAATTGTATACTTGTATGCTTGTATGAATTGTAGTAATACATGTGGGAGTTATACTTATACGTATTGTACGTTTTGTAGCAATACATGTGGGAGTTATACTTGTACGTATTGTACGTTTTGTAGTAACACATGTGAGAGTTCTATACTTGTATGTATTGTATGTATTGTAGTAACACATGTGGAAGTTCTATACTTGTATGTATTGTAGAAGTGCATGTAGGGGATTATATCCTTGTATATATATGTATAAATGTATATACTGCGAGGTTAATAACCCTTGTTATGAGAATGATAAGAGATGCAGGTATGTAAATACGATTGCAAGAGGCATGGAGGTTCGGATCGGGGTAACCCACCTGAACTTGAGAGAAGGATTTAAGACAGGATCACAGAGTATTGTGGGATGCTACTTTGTGTCACGAGTAGATTATATGAGGTCACTCATTGAACTAACGGACTGGTTATGTGGTGGATGCAGGGTGTCTGGTTTGCCAAACTTCTTCAAGGGAAGGATGGAGATCGAGCGAGGAGGCGGATTGTACGCGGTCATGGATACATAACCAATAGAGTGGAGTCACATTGAATGTATTATGAAACAATTTAAGATGTAACACCAAAATCCTCAGTAGAACCGGTTTTCTAAACAATTAAGATTGTTTTATAAATGAATTTTTCGGTTGGTATTTTTCCGCTGTGACTTTTCTGTAGATCAGAATTAGGGTGTTACAAGTTGGTATCAGAGCCCTGGTTTGAGTGAAATCTCGTACAAGGAAGTATGTACTCGAACTCAAACTTGTGTGCTCCGGAATGAAATGACCCGTACAATCCAAGGCTCGATCAAGACCCAAAGGTAGAATTTAATATTAACTCACATGACATGTTAAAAACTAATTGTGGTGTTTATGTTAAGGTGAGCTTTTGTGGATAATGAAGAGATCTCAAGGACACGATCCAAGATAGATCGCGGGGATTGTAGATGAGATGGCATAATCCCAGGTACGCGATAATTAACCATTGGTACCGGTGGGAGGAAAATCCTCAGGGATGGTAAAACATAGAAGGAGAAATAACCATGTTGTTTAGGAAATTGAAATGCGGCACGAAGCTGAAAACCAGTCCCCAGGCATAAGGTAATGATTACATGAAGGCACGTGAGTAGCATATGGACTGTACACCTGGCCAGTGCACAAGAAGCATGCGATGCACGTGAGACCATGAGAATCATTACAGGTGTGCCTGGTGTAATTGGGAAGTAAGTAGTCGTGTGGGTGAGTAGTTGGAATGAAAATTTTGAGTCCGTAGACAAGTACGGATCAAATCAAAATAATAGAAATACCCTTTGTGGGTTAAAGTGGTGAATGACCTTAACGGGTCAAAATAGTAGAATCGACCTGAAAAGGTCAAATGGTGGAAAAGCCCGTATGGGTTAAAATAGTAGAATTGACCTTAAAAAGGTCAAATGGTGGAAAAGCCCGTGTGGGTTAAAATAGTAGAATTGACCTTAAAAGGTCAAATGGTGGAAAAGCCCTTATGGGTTAAGATAGTAGAATGACCATGGTGGGTCAAAATTGTAGAAGTACCCTCGTGGGTCAAATTGGATGGAAAGACCTTAGCGGGTCATGAGGGTTGGGAGGATCTTAATGGTTCTTAGGGTGGAAATCATGTATGATAGGTAGGAGAACCCTAATGGGGCAAGGTCGGAAGGACCTTGATGTGTAAGGATGGGTAATAATATACGGTAGTTAAAATAGAAACGGATTGTTCAGGAAAGATGTATATAATTAGACATTCTAATGGAAACAAATTTTGTATAGACTATTGAAAGTCAGTTCTTATGAATATAAAGGGGTATGAATAACCAATGATTTTGTAGATACGAATGGTCAAGATTATGGACTTGACGAAATCTAGAAGATAGATGAAACGAAGATAATGAGTTGGAACTAAATGTGAATGAATTAAAGCAAGATAGATATGGCATGAAATTATTAAGGAGAAAGTCAAGCCGACGATGAGATGATCGGTTAACATTCCGAAAGGAAGGTTAGTGAATTCGGTTGTTTATGGTTGTCAAGTAGGGAATTGATATGACGAATAGTACCCCCGTAGGAATATATGATATCTTACGCATGTTGTAGCATGGAATGTTTGACCTTTAAAGGTCAAGAAAATAAATGAGTCTTAGCATTGGACTCGGTGTTGTTAAGCAAAGGACATACGTGTTTACAGTAAATAGTGCGCGAAATGAATTAACAACCAAATACGTATGAACAAAATGGCTCTAAAACCTACAAAGAAGGGGTGGGGTGAGTATGGTATATATAATTGTCCTGTAGGGACTATAGAACGATGTCGGACTCTCAGGTCGAGTACGAATAAGGGAGGTGAAGCAGTAGCTAGGTAGTAGTAGTTGGTATACTTGATAATTGCTTGAAGGCTTGTGTTAATATTAGAAGGTGAGGACATATGATTATGTTGTTCACAATTAAAGTCGTTGTATAGTCTATAATGTAAGCTTGTGACGTGGCATGAATCTTGAATGAAAGCGGTTTCAGGGACGAAACCTTCTTTAAGGAGGGTAGACTTGTAACGCCCCAAAACCCGAATTTTAATTTTAGTAGAATGTTTTAGTATGTTATGGCATGGGGTGAAATAACTAAGCACCTATCCTAGTTAGATACACAAGTTATGTAGAATTTTGAGAGGTTTGAGTCAATGTTGGAAGGGTATCAAACTAGAAGGGCTTAATGTGGGAAGAACCAAACTTAAACACAACCCACTCTTGGTGGGATATAGTATACGACACACACACACACACTACACACACACACTTCAGGAGAATGTGTGTGTGTTGTGTGTGTCTTGTGAATGCTCTCTACCTCCATATGATCAAGGGGAAAAGGAAATTGCATGTAGGATCTGAGAATTGAGAGGTGTTCATCACCTTCTAAGCACCAAGTAAGTATCCATTCTCTATTATGAAACCTCTTGGTTAAAGTTATTGGTGGGTTTTGGATGAATCAACCCTAAATTGGGTAAATTGTAAGCACTAGATGGCTAAATTCATGTTTTGATGCACTAATCTAGTGTCATCAATGATTTTGGTAATCCCTAGTGGCATTTTGAATTAGGGTTCATGTTCAAGGAAAATGGGGGTTTTTACCCATGATCATCCTTGAACAAATGTGATAGATAGAATGAAAGAATTTATGTTTTTGCTATGTTGATATCTATTGAAAGAAGGGTATGTGATGTAGGTAAATAATATGATGATTGATGTTATGAGTTGTGGAAGTAGGCATGAAATACATGTACATTGAGCTTAGAATGTTGTACGCACACCGTGTGTTTGTTGAAATGTCTAGTTGAACTTGCATGCGAGTAATTGATGGAAATGAGTGGAATATGGTGATTGTTAGTAAATTAACATAAGGATGTGATTCGATGGGAACCATGTGTGTGAACTAGTTGATTGTATGTTTTCGTAGGAAGTATGCATTAGTAGTGTGTACACTCTAATGCTTAAATACTATGATTGGAATGATGAATAATCTTGCATGATAATGAGATAGGAATGTGATGTTTATGGTGTGTTTTATGTGATCTAGTCATCAATGTGAACATATGTTCTAAGTAGGAAGTTTGTATAGTTGGAAGTTGACTTTCTGAAAAGTCAACAATGGATGACTAACATGGTTATGTTTGCTAATATGATTGTGGGATTGAGGAAATCATGTGATATATGTTAGATTATCTAGGTGACATACTTGATGATATGTTGGATTGCTTAATTGATAAACAATGTGGTAGTTAATCATGTGATTTGCATATTAGTAGTTGACCAATGAAAGTCATGGGAACAAGTGAGTGTAAGACGATTGATAGTATGCGTAGTTGTGTATACTAACGGAATGGTGGGAATGATAACATGAATGCGTAGGCAACATGGGCTCAAGCACAAGTGGCTAATGGGTCAAGTGGAGGCAAGTAGCAAGCATCAACTTGGAGGACATAAGGTAAGTGGTTCTTATTCCACTTAGGATAATGAATCTTAACATGTCTATGTGTTTGAAAGTAGCACGAGGACCGGGAGATGATGGTACCTAAATAACAAGGTTAAGGCTTGAATTGGAGTTTATAATGGTATGAACGTGGCTTCGAATGGATCGGCTCGGATGGGTCAAGAAGGAATGGAAAAAGAAACAAAGTGAGGAAAAGTGCAGAACCCACCGTAGGGGTACGGTGGCTACCGTACCCTTACGGTAGCCCCTGCACCAATTTTCCACCGTATGGCAGTGGTTATCCCACCGTAGGGGTTTTGAGGCCCACCGTAAGGGTACGGTGGCCACCGTAAGGGTACGGTGGCCACCGTACCCTTACGGTGGCCCCTGGAAAGAAATGTTAATTTCTAGCAATTTTTGATGTTTTGCTTATGTGTGCGACCCGTAATTGCGTTTAATGCACCAATTAACATTGTTGGACCTTGTGTGGGACTTTGTAAGTGTGTAGCATGTAATAGTAACGTTGGTTTGTAAACATGATCATAGTACGAAATGGTACGAGTGCGTGTAGTTTAATTGATGCATTAGTCGACGGCATCAAATACGGTAAGTAGGTTACCATGATTATGTAAATTGTAGATGTGATGTACATATGTGTTCTCATGCTCGGGTTAGAGGGAGAGAGTTTATTGTGCGTATGGTGGTATCATAGGCGGGAATTGTATACTTGTATGCTTGTATGAATTGTAGTAATACATGTGGGAGTTATGGTATCATAGGCGGGAATTGTATACTTGTATGCTTGTATGAATTGTAGTAATACATGTGGGAGTTATACTTATACGTATTGTACGTTTTGTAGCAATACATGTGGGAGTTATACTTGTACGTATTGTACGTTTTGTAGTAACACATGTGAGAGTTCTATACTTGTATGTATTGTAGTAACACATGTGGAAGTTCTATACTTGTATGTATTGTAGAAGTGCATGTAGGGGATTATATCCTTGTATATATATGTATAAATGTATATACTGCGAGGTTAATAACCCTTGTTATGAGAATGATAAGAGATGCAGGTATGTAAATACGATTGCAAGAGGCATGGAGGTTCGGATCGGGGTAACCCACCTGAACTTGAGAGAAGGATTTAAGACAGGATCACAGAGTATTGTGGGATGCTACTTCGTGTCACGAGTAGATTATATGAGGTCACTCATTGAACTAACGGACTGGTTATGTGGTGGATGCAGGTTGTCTGGTTTGCCAAACTTCTTCAAGGGAAGGATGGAGATCGAGCGAGGAGGCGGATTGTACGCGGTCACGGATACATAACCAATAGAGTGGAGTCACATTGAATGTATTATGAAATAATTTAAGATGTAACACCAAAATCCTCAGTAGAACCGGTTTTCTAAACAATTAAGATTGTTTTATAAATGAATTTTTCGGTTGGTATTTTTCCGCTGTGACTTTTCTGTAGATCAGAATTAGGGTGTTACAAGTTGGTATCAGAGCCCTGGTTTGAGTGAAATCTAGTACAAGGAAGTATGTACTCGAACTCAAACTTGTGTGCTCCGGAATGAAATGACCCGTACAATCCAAGGCTCGATCAAGACCCAAAGGTAGAATTTAATATTAACTCACATGACATGTTAAAAACTAATTGTGGTGTTTATGTTAAGGTGAGCTTTTGTGGACAAAAAGGATTGAAGAAACCATTTTTATTACCTTAGTCCAAATCATATTTCTGCTAAATATTCTAAGTATAGAACTACTGAAGACCAAAGATTGAAGTACTGAAGAAGAAGATATCAAAGTGCTGAAGAGTAATTGATCAGAAGTTCTGAAGTCTAACCAGACAAGTTCACTATAGAACTACTAAAGACAAAGCTACTCATCGGTAGTTTTGTCACTAATCAGTACTTTCTGATAGAAGCTTCTAACCGACCCAGTTACTTCAGTAGTTTATATTATAATGTTTTGTTAAAGTCTTTGAACAAGTACCAATGCTACAGCCTGTTGTAGCATTATTTTTCTGTATTATAATCCTTAGATTACTTAGTACTTGTGTATGTATTCGTCTATAAATAGATGGGTTAATCCCACTATTTTAGACACTTGATTTTAATCGAATCCTTTAAAGGCTCTTATAATTTATAATCCATTTTCACATCTGAGAATTATCCAATACTTGCATTTACTGCTTTATACTTTGAATTGCTTTGATTCTCATTAACTGCTATTGTCAAGGGGGAGTAATAACTCATGTAAAAGTGATACTTTAACTTAGAACAATTACTATTCCGCTGTGCAATTTACTTTGATAAACTTACAACACATAAGTGTTTTTAAATATAAACTGCTATAAGAGACCACTGATCCAACACCATGACTCTCACATCAGCTTTTCTAAGTATTATTATGTCTCATTCTTAAGGTCATGTGTAGTGGAGGGGGGTTATAGGGCGTTATGGGGATTAAAATATTATAAAGTAATAGAAGGGGGGTTATGGGGCGTTATGGAAAAAAAGGGTGTAGTGGGAAGGGGCGTTATGGGGCTTTATAAATGATTGGGTAATCATTGTTTTTTTTATTGTTTTATTATTATTATTATTATTATTATTATTATTATTATTATTATTATTATTATTATTGTTGGACACAAAACCCACACACTCCTTCCAATTCCAACACCAACATCCACTACTGAACATCTTCTTCTTCTTTTCACCTACCCCTTCCATCCATCCACAAGACCCAAACCACCCTTCTGTTCTATAGATATACACAGACACACACACGCATATATATATAGAGAGAGAGACCCTTCTTCTCCGGCGACACCCTTCTCCGACGACACCTTCTTCTTCTTCTCCGGCGACACACACACACAGATCAATAATAATAATTATAATAATAATAATAATAATCAGAGGGGCAACGCCGTTATAAACATAGCGTTTAAAGGGGCAACGCCCCCATAGCGCCGGCGGGGGGCGGTGTGCCGGGCGCTATGGGGGAATAAAATATCCAAAACGCCCTCCCATGGCGCTCGACTACGCATACTCTAATAGTAAGCAAAGCTTCTAGGAACACCTAAGGGGGAGGTTATGGGTTCAAATCCCACAAGGAGAAGAAATTTGCCGTTCAAAAAAAAAAAAAAAAAAGTATGGATAGAACTTCAATAATTTCTATGGGACCAGGACAAATTAGGTTGTCTAGATATTTGGGCCATCAATAGTCACTAGCAAACTTGACTTTACTCTTTGGTGCTACCTATTAAAAACATAATAATATTAAATATTAATATTATTAATATTCCGACAACAAATGTTGGTGCATCAGAACCAATTCTCACACTCCATTTTCCTTCCTCTCTAGATCTGATCTCTCAACACAACACCCCATCACATTATACTGGTATCTCCTCTACACACCTATATTTTTATCCATTTTGTTGTTCTTCCATGTGTATTTTATGTTCACTGTTTGTTCATCATCCTCTTGATCCATGCTATTAGTTTCTGTAGTTTTTGACTGATGGGTGAGGGGTGCACGCAACCCCTCAATTTTCTCGACCAAGTGTAAAATTAATGCAACTTTTTTTTTATATCGTTTGTTTTATGTATCGAATACTTTTACTAAATATTAATATAAGAATACCCCTAACGTCAAATTTTATTATTATTTAATTAATTAATTATTTATTTTGGATAACCCTGAAATTTTCATCTAGATCCGTCACATGAGTCATGTGTAGACGTGAGATCTGCTAGTTTTATTACCTGATATTTTTTTTTTTTTGGATATTTAGAGTTGTAGGAAGAGCAAAGTTGTTGTGTATTTGTTAGTCATGTAGTTTGTTAGGGTTTTAGTGCTGGTTTGTTTTTTAGTTTTTTAAATGTGGATTGGTTATTGGCAGTGTTGTAAGAATCGCAGTCAGTCGGTGAGGTACGGACTAGTGATTAATCAAGATTAGTAGGGATTAATCGTGATTAATTGGATTGGCATGTTTTAACCTTTCCTCGACTCATATCTTTAAGCATATATGATTAATCGTTAGAATTTACTCGTTTCTGGCCGAAATTTACAGATTTTGGCTGAAATTTGGCTTGAATCGCTAGACAGCCACCGACTACTGATTAATTAGTTGGAGGCTAGACGGGATTTTTACAACCATGGTTATTGGTTGTGTTTATTGGCAGATGAATCCTTTTAGTTTGATTCTGTAGTATTAAAATCACATTAGAATTGAAATGTCGATTGTGACATTTTAGTTGATCATTTTTAAGGATATTCAAAGTCGAAGATGAAATAGTATATGCAAGCGTTCAAGCTGCTTAAACCGTATTGAGAGCTTGTTTCTGATCAATGTAGGTTTTTCAAGTTTTTTGTTTGGTTGTTAAGTCGTATAAAAAAATATGTACTTGAATAAGCTTTGTCCATCCTCAAGTTTATAATGATGGGAATTGACATACAATTCACCTTCAAGTTTAAAGTTGTTCCTCAAATCAGAACTTTAATCTACGAAGGATTTTTTTTTTTTTTTTTTTTTTTGCACTTCAGTCATGTTTTATGATTAAAAGGTGTTATATAACATTACTAGATCCACAATACCTTTTGAGTCTTGAGCTATTAAGTGTTCATTTGACACACTGCTTGTTTGCATTTGGTATATAGATTTTGGAACGATTTCAAACGTACCCCTAAAAAGCTGTGTAACTTGGTTTAAAATTTTTAAGTGTGTTTTGGCTTCAGTTATGGTTTTGACTTGTATAAATATTTTTAATGCCTCAGTTAATATCAGGTCAAAATCAAGGTTTATCTGGGCCAGCAGTCAAACTCGCGGTTTCTTTAAGATTTTTAAGTGTGTTTCGGCTTCAGTTATGTTTTTGTGTTTAGGAATGATTAACAAGTAGAAAATGTCGTATTGACTTGTATAAATATTTTTAATTTTTTTACCTTCGGCGCCTCACATATGCGAAGCTCTCGCCTCACTCCTCAGATTTTGGAACCAAAACGCTTAGGAGCGCCTCAAGCTTTTTTAAACCAAGTGTGTAATATCATATTTATCATCTGATAAAAGACAAAAGTTCACATACACTCTCTTTTTATTATACTTCCAAGTTCCAACTCATAACCTTTTTACAGGTATTAGGAAAAATGTGTGTATATTTGATATCAATTCGTTTGGTTTGGAAAATCATACTGTGTGTTATTAAGGGGGATACATGATTTATGAAAATATCCAATTTATATACTGTTAAAGAGTAGCATTGCTATGGGCTGTAGTTCAATTTACTTGCTAAATTCACATTATAGTTGTTAATTGATGAACTTATTGCGGATTCTTTCATTATCATCATGTGAAGCAGGGTTAGCTTTCAGAAAGTCAAAGCAGAGATCATGGGTCGTGGTGTCAGCAGCGGTGGGGGACAGAGCTCACTAAACTACCTTTTTGGAAGCGGAGAGGAGCCAAAGCCGACCACTGCGTCCAAAGGCAATGCAGAGGCTCCACCGAGCCAGGTTGCCACTACTACTGAGCCGCCTCCTAAACCTGCGGTGGCTGTAACACAGCCAGATGTTACAAAACAGATTCCAGCTGGTGTCCAGAGTAGCAAGCTTAACAACTATATCCGAGCTGATGGTCAGAATACTGGCAACTTCATCACGGTATGGCTTTATTTTACTTTATTTTTTGTTCCAGTTATGGTTCTAACCATTTTTTTTCGTAAGGTTTACTAGCTCAAACGTTTATACAAAATGTCGTTCCGATATATTCTTGGTTTTAAAAAGCGCGAAGCGCACAAAAGCGACGAGGTCTAAAACCGAGGCGCAAAGCGCAAAAGCGGTGGGCTTTTCGTACGCGAGACGCAAGACAATTATATAATTTTTTTTATGTATGCTATAGGTTTTTAACATTATTTACTCAAAATATAGATACAAATAAGGTATATATATGATTTAACTTAAATGTACAACCCTTTTAGCTACATGTATAACAATTTTAAGCACAAAAACATCATGTGTACTAAAAGCATGCTTTTAGTGTGCTTTTTTGTTGCGCTTTTTCACACTGCTCACCTTGGGTTACATAAGGCGCACGGGATTGCGCCTAGATGCGCTTAAGCGCGCCTCTAGCACGCTTTTTAAAACCAAGGATATATTGTATATATATGCAAGACTAATTCTAAGTAGAGAACCCTTAAAACTGTGTAGGCACTTGTATGTAGCGTTAAGCCGCTAACCAGCTATAATGAGAGAGGGAGAGACATAGAGTGGATTAGTAATTATGTATTACATAACGGCTTTATGTATCACAATTAAAACAATATGTTTTTGCAATTCTCTTACCTCAAAATGGTTGTGTATTGAAGTATTGAACGACATTATATGTGTGTATATGTAGCATGTTCTTTAATCCATACAATCTTGATCATGAACAGGATCGTCCTTCAACCAAGGTACATGCTGCTCCAGGGGGAGGGTCTTCATTGGGTTACCTGTTTGGCGACGGAAGTAAATGATGATGCGCTGTAATATAATATAATATATAATAATTCGTAGTGTTTGTTGTTGGTTTGGATCCCTAGTGTGGTTTGTTGGTTTGGATCCAAGGTGTGGTTTGCAGAAATCATTGTCGTTTGTGGTAACTTTTGACATTAAGAAATTGTAACGGGTTTAAGTAGACCGTTTAAGAAAATAATATACAAATGGGTTCGGGTCAAAATAGGTCAGGTGATTTGACTTGACCCACAATCTTTTTATTTTGTTTTAAGTAATCATTTGGTGTTTAATCTGAAGATGGACCTCAAAAAGATTGTTGATCACAAAGGCGAATATAGGTGGAATCTTGCACCAACCGTCGCTGCAACGAGACAACCAGTAAAAATGCGATCCACAGATTCAGCATACGACATACAAAGGCAACATATGTTAGGACCATTGAATACCTTCCGTTTAATAAGTGCGTCTGTGGTTGGTATGCAGTTCAATAGGGTTCTCCAACATAAAGTAATAACCTTCAAAGGCAACCAAGAGTTCCAAGAACATTCAGATCATTTAACCCAATACCGACGTCCAATTCCAGTCAACTCCATCAAGATTCCCGTTGACGCTGCAATTGAGACGTTAGGAAAACAGTCTTTCAATAGATCCCTATACGCCGAAACAGCGTATTAGACCCATTTCCAACGTTGCTTTTGAACGCCAAAGCAAGCTGAAAATCAACCGACTTAATATGAAGATCAAGCGACGCAATAGAACACCACACACCGCCCAACGCCTTGTTGTTGGGGAGATCCCAGGCCACCCAACACGTCTTAACTCCACCTTACCTCCCCACAAAGGAAATGCCTTCTTTTGGCCTCCAACATCTCTATCACCTTCGAAGCGAAGCAAAATAATAACTAGGAAGACTTTCCAAAACTGATTTTGCTAGAGTAAGACAGCCTCCCATGGAGATAGAGTTTGCTTTACATCTTGCAAGCCTATTAGAGAACACATTAAACACTGGCTGCCAATTTGATATACGGTTCATGTTCGGACCAACCTTGAGACCCAAATACAGGAAAGGAATGGCCTCAGCCTTTACAAATATAGGAAGTTTAGAACATGTTGGTTCTTCTGATTATGGCCAGGGCCCTTTCAGTTCTTTCAAGTTTCATTAAACGGCAAAACAAATTTGATACATGAAAAGGAGTCTTGCAAGTCACTTAAACCCTCACATTTAGGCTGTTCACCAGCCGCCCAGGTCAAACCAAGTGGATCTTTTTGGTTGTGCTTATCTCCTTTACAAACTGAAGTGAGTTGAAAACCCGAAAAAGCAGTTTTTAAGAGCACGCTTAATAGAGCGAGCGGTGAGTAACTTGGACAACCAAAAATTTGCGATGTTTCCTTCGATGTTTTCGCTGACGGCGACGGGTCATGGATGAGGTCTGCTTGTCCAAGAATGACACGAAGCCTGAGGTCCATCTGTCCGTAGATGATACTAAGTTTTTAGTTAAGAAAATAAATATTAAATAAATATTGAGATAAACGTGACATTATGATTGAATAATATTATTTCTAATGAGAATAATTGAGATAATCATAAGATTTTTTTTTGTTATATAGTAGAGTAATAATAAAGATAAAGATTAAAAATTAATAAATATTGGGTTACTTATAACGTAAAATTTTTGGAGGGAATTTAAGGGTAAGAATGGCCTCATCAAGTGACATATGTCCACACCCCAATCGTTTTATTATATATATAGACATTAGATAAATGTAAATTTTATATTTGTGTGTGTGCATTTGTGTGTATAATAAATTATAAAATAATTAAAGTGAAACCGAGCCGAGCGAACCATTGCTCGTGATTGGCTTGTTTACAAACCAAACCAAGCCAATTGGCTCATTTACAACAGAACTAAAAATGGAATGAGCGATATTCGAACATTTTAGAAGCGAGCGATTTGCACATTCCTACCCACATTACAAACTCGAAACATAAACCATAAACCATACACCTAAACACCTACCAATTATACTACTATACACCAAAACAATGCTCCTGTATCTAACCAACATCAAATGGATTCCAAGGAAACCAATTAGAAAGATGTTCCTTATCCTGTGCTTTTGACCCATAAAGAGCTTAGAGCTTTAACATCTATCAAAACCTTGTTTGGAGAGGCCATCTTTTGATTAAACATAACAACATTTCTTATTTTCCAAATGCACCAAAGTCCAATAAGAATAACAAGAATAACATCTTAAATCACCTTCCGTTTCAACTCGTCACATGCGATTGTTTTGTGTAATTCCATCAAGTCTCTAAATGTAAAAGCGCATATAGGATCTACCTTGCACCAAATGCTTAGTTGCATCCACAGGATATCTAGAAATGGGTGTTTCAAAGTTGTTGTTTGGTCTCAGCACGTGCCAACCAATGTATGTAGGGGAAGTTGTTTATGTTCTTGAAATGCGCCTCAGGGGCGATTGAGGATATTATATTATGGTTTGCGAGGGTGCTTTTTATGTTTTTTTTGGGTGGGGGGGGGGGGGTCACTAGAGGCTGGCATCGCTTTCAATCGTTTTATAGGCTTGTTTTATGTGAACTTTTCTCAGATCAAACAACTGAACTTTATTAATGAATCAACAAATACAACTCAACAACTATCTGTTCATAAAAAGATGAACAAATGATACAACACAAACTAACACTCACAAATCTCTCACAACAGACACTGGACAAGACTCAGGAATCATCAAGAACGATGATGACAACAAACACTGAACCCTAATCGTCTAGAGAGGAATACAAAGTGAGTAATGAAAATATAAGGTGAACAAATACTTCGACTAAACTGATACAAGGCAGAGAAGCTACCTTTATATAGCCACATCTTAGGCTCGGGAAGAAGCACACCCGAGCCTATGATAGCCCTTGGATCAAGAAGAGAAAACACACAATGCAATGATCTTGGCCGCACATTTAATCTCCTCGGATTGCCAAGTAGGACAAGACCCGAAGCTAGCTATAGGGCTAGACTTAATCACGAACTGGGCTTGTCTCATTTGGGCTACTCCTGAATGGGCTTCTGGAACACAACCTACTCTACTGGTGGACTTTAACTCATCATCAACACACCAGCCCAATATTATTTCTACAAAATAAACAAAGGACTTATGCAAAAAATAAGTAACATGTTATAATAACAATCCAAATAATAAAATTGTTAATATAACATAACTATGTTATATTTTAACACCCCCTCTCAATTTTATTATTTAAACATGTCTATTAGTTTTAATTTTTCACACAATTTTTGATGTTGATGGGTTAACAATCCTTTTGTAAATAGATCTGCCATTTGATTTTCAGAAGTAACTTTATTAGTTTTAACCAGCCCTTTATTAATATGATCCCTAAGAAAAAATAAGTCTAACTCAAAATGCTTTGTCTTATCAAAAAAGACTGGATTAGCAGCTATTGAAAGAGCTGTTGAACTATCACAATTTAATTGAATAGGAACAGATACCCTTACCATGAGTTCTGACATAAGGTTTTTTACCCAATTTAATTCACACACAACAGCACACATGGCCCTGTATTCAGCCCAGGTATCATTTCTATAGAGGGCTTTTAACTCATCATTCATAGCCCTCACCCAATTATCATCCTTAACTGCTTCATAATAATACTTAGGTTCTCTTGTTTTATCAAGTGTGGTGGAAAAACATTTATTTTCAAAAGATAAGTTTGAAAAGTTTACTACTTTTTCAAAACCATATTTTACCTTCCCTTCAATGACATAATCACTATACTTATTAGGAAAACTACTATTTCTAGATGACTTCCTAACACTATCCTGAATAATGTCACCCTCAGACTGGTTGGTTACTTCAGTCTCAGTAATCACACAGTCTGCCTTATCAACATCATGAACAGAAGTTGAAGGCTGCTGAATATCAGCCTTGCCTTTATCAACATTCTGTTGTTCTGATTGCTGACTATGTGTTCCTAAGTCAGTACTACCTTTGTTCCCTTCCTCATCATTGGGATCATTCACATTCAAGGACTGTGTAGGTTCTGTGTTTTCAAGAAACTCAAAAAAGTTTAAATTGTTAACTGTTTTATCAGTGTTACTATCAAAATTATTAAACACATTTTGTTCTTTAAATGGAAAGCAGGTTTCAAAAAACTTTACATCTCTTGAAAAAAGAATGGTTTTACTATCTAAACTGAAAGTTTTATAAGCTTTCTTTTCATGAGAGTAACCAAAGAAAACACATTTTTCAGCTCTACTTTCCAACTTATTTGAGTCATTTAACACTGTACAAAAACACAGACACCCAAACACCCTTAAATGATCTAAAAAAGGAACAAAACCATGAATCATTTCATAAGGAGTTTTTCCACTAAGCACTGACGAAGGAGTCCTATTTATTAAGTAAGAAGCAGTTAGAATACAATCAGTCCAAAACCTTACAGGAACAGTACTATGAAACAACAAAGCCCTTCCTACATTTAACAAATGCCTATGTTTCTCTTAACCACTCCATTTTGTTGAGGGGTATAAGCACAAGTAGTTTGATGAATAATCCCTTTAGATTTACAAAAAAATGACATTTGATTATTCACAAACTTTGTCCCATTATCACTCCTAAGAACCTTAACATGTTTTTGAAACTGATTTAAAAGAATGTTTGCAAAATCTTGTATGTGTTCAAAAACTTCTATTTTGTTTTTCATGAGACATACCCAAACAGCCCTAGAATAGTCATCAACTATTGTTAAAAAATGCTTGTGACCATCCCTATCTGCAACTCTATAAGGTCCCCATACATCAATATGCACAAGCTGACCTAACTGAGTTGTTTTATGCTCACTTAAAGGAAATGGTCCTCTGTGTTGTTTAGCCCTATGGCAAACATCACAGGGTCCATTTATCTTATTTAAACTTATGTTAAGGTTAGAACTTAGGACTTTCAGGACTTGATCAGAAGGGTTTCCTAGTCTAGCATGCCACAAATTAAACTCACTAACAGCATTGAAACACACCTTAGACATAGAACAAGAATTGCCACACATATACAAACCATCAGACTGTTCACCAGTCACCAGGACTTTCTTTGTTGACAAGTCCTGTAAATAACATTTTTTTTCATCAAAACCAATGAACAATTTATTATCTCTAGCTAACTTGTGTACAGACATTAGATTGACAGAGTATTCTGGAACAACTAACACATCCTGAAGTACAACTTCATTTGATAATTTTAATTTACCAATTTTTGTAACCTTTGCAAAAGTTCCATTAGGATGTTTCACTTTAATATTTAGATCAGACACATCCACATAATCAAATAAACCTTTATCATTATTGACCATGTGTTCATTTGCTACAGAATCTACAATCCAACCAATTCCTAATATCTTTCCACTAGAGCTAGTGAAACAATACAATTTACTATTAAAAGCAGATGCACAAAATATTCTACCAGATAAATTGCAGGTCTGACTTGATTCACTAGACTTCTCATTCAACAAACTTAACAGTTTAGAGACTTGATCACTAGTTAAACAGGCAGCATAGTTAGAATTCTCAGAAGTAGTATTATTACTCACCGCTGCCTTCTTTCCAGGATTCCCCCTTAGTCTAGACCAAGGAGGATATCCTACAAGCTCAAAACACTTATCAACTAAGTGTCCTGTCTTGTTACAATGAGAACACTTTAAGGACCGATTACCACCTTTGTTAAACCTTCTGTTATTACTATTAATATTATTACTAAAAGACTCATTAACTTGATTACTCTTAGCATTAAAATTAACAGTTTGAGTTTTACTTGTTGTGCTGGAGTTTCTATGAGATTCCTCTCTAGAAACAACAGCAAAAGTCTCTTTTACAGAAGGTAATTCACTTTTAATCAATAAAGTTGTTCTAACATTTTGGTAAACACTATCTAGTCCCATAAGAAACTGCATTAGTTTTATCATGTGATTATAGTTATTAAAGTCCTTAGAAGCATCACATATACAAGAAGGCAACTGTAGTATTTGATCAAGTTGTTTCCACATAACATTCAATTTATGGTAATACTCAGAAACAGACATCCCACTTTGAGTAAAAGAGTTAATTTTCTGGTACAAATAAAAAACAACTGACCCATCTATTTTGTTATAAGTTTCTTTAAGATCCTTCCACACTTCTGAGGCAAGTTTAGAATAAACTTGTCCCAGATATAGATCTTCAGAAATAGAATTTAAAATCCAAGTTAATACTACAGAATTACATCTTTCCCACTGCCTAATAAGAACAGGATCATCATCAGGTTTTTCACATTCATCATTTATAAAACCTAACTTGTTTTTAACTTGTAAAGCTAAAATCATGGCGTTAGACCACACAGTATAATTTTCAATACCTTTTAGCTTAACATTCACAATAGTCACATTGGCAGAATCACTAGCATGAAGATACAATGGATCACTAGCATCAAGTTTACTAACCAATGTAACACCTCCTAATCTACCATCACCAGAATCACTACTAGAATCAGCCTTGACAAAGATAAACAGGAAAATAAACAATCAAGACTAACACACAGTCAATCAAGATTAACACTCAATCAAACAATATTATCACAGAAAGAGAGCCAAACACAATAACCACAAGATCAATCAAGACAGACACAGGCGAAGCCACACTGGTGTTCCAGATCGTTGGTTCATCACTCAATGGTTCCAACGCAGGTCCTCGTGTGGGAGCCACGTACTTCTAGACTGACCTTAAAGCTAAAACAGAGCACAAGCCCTGTACAATGACTCCTGAGGACAACTCTAAGACAAAAAAGTAAAATAAGAGCGATCTCACCAATAAATCCCAAGTTAGGGTTCCAACAACGCGTAACGTATAACCTTCACTTAGGGTTATATCGTCAGAGAGCAACAAAGAGAAACAACCTCCTCTTGACCAAGAAACCCTAGATCTGATAGATAACAGATCCAAGATTCTTCTCCAATCGAACAATATCAGCGGAATCAAGAACAGAGCTTAACCTAGAGCTCTGATACCATGTGAACTTTTCTCAGATCAAACAACTGAACTTTATTAATGAATCAACAAATACAACTCAACAACTTATCTGTTCATAAAAAGATGAACAGATGATACAAAACAAACTAACACTCATAAATCACTCATAATAGACATTGGACAAGACTTAGGAATCATCAAGAACGATGATGACAACAAACACTGAACCCTAATCGTCTAGAGAGGAATACAAAGTGAGGAATGAAAATATAAGGTGAACAAAGACTTCGACTAAACTGATACAAGGCAGAGAAGCTGCCTTTATATAGCCACATCTTAGGCTCGGGAAGAAGCATACCCGAGCCTATGATAGCCCTTGGATCAAGAAGAGAAAACACACAATGCAATGATCTTGGCCTCACATTTAATCTCCTTGGATTGCCAAGTAGGACAGGACCCGAAGCTAGCTATAGGGCTGGACATAATCATGAACTGGGCTTGTCTCCTTTGGGCTACTCCTGAATGGGCTTCTAGAACACAACCTACTCTACTGGTGGACTTTAACTCATCATCAACACACCAGCCCAATATTAATTCTACAAAACAAACAAAGGACATATGCAAAAAATAAGTAACATGTTATAATAACAATCCAAATAATAAAATTGTTAATATAACATAACTATGTTATATTTTAACAATTTATGTTCGATTGAGGATGTATTTGCATTTGCTTTTGTGGCCTCGGGAACACAATCTTCGAGTTTGCAGGATCACATTCTTCTAGGATGTGGTTTTGATGGGTTACACTCTGATAATAGGTACGTGATTGATTGCTCTAGCACATAATTCCCTATTTCTATTTTGGCAAATTCTCTAATAAGGAAACAGCCTTCTGTTTCAACTCGTCACTTTGGTTTGAGTAGGGTCGGCTTTACTTGTTGCATGTTTGTGACTTTACTTATCACTTTATTATAAGAACTCCTTGTGGATTTCTAATATATTGTTATTTCACTTTTTTTATTTTTGTCATTTCAATCAACTAGATTAACACCATCCATTCATCCCATAAATTAACTTGTGTCATAACACACATCAAAGTGTCATAATATAAGAAGTGGGCAGTATACACGTTTAAGGAATACCTTAAAAATTGTTCTAGTATTTATTGATAATATCAATGTATTTTAATAAGAGAACATGACACATGAAAGTGAAGTAACAAAAGAATCATTTTGCACAATAATAGTGTTGAAATGATGTCTATTTGATTAAATGTGAAGTGTAGGATGTCATATGTACTTTTAATGATGAACATGATAGTAAAATACAAATGGCAAATATGTCCTTTTACAATTATATGCTTCACTTATTTTTATGTAAGGGACACCATACCTAATCAAAAAGGCCATCTATGTGAAAAAGCCCACTTATTATATGCATATTGTTTTACAAAGATTTTATTCTCTTTTCCAACCTTTTGAATCAAATATTATTCTTACACTAATTTTTATTTGTAAACTGTTATAAAATATGCATTTTATTTTATAAAAAAACTTAATTTTTGGGATTTTGAACAGAAGTAATTTTTTTCCTTGACATCATATATTCTAATTGTTATGTAATTAAACTTGGTTTTCCCCCTTACTACAAGGCATGAGTTTGGTCGTATTCCTCCATGCTACGTCGTGTGACTTTGGTTTTTATCGGCTTGACTCACCGGAAACTGTAAAAATTAATATCATATCCATACCTGTTTAGTTAATGCCACTATTGGATACAATGATGTTTGATCCTAATTGGTTTGGTTTATCACGGTTTAGGAAAAAAATGATTTTGGCCATAACAAAAAATATGTTTCTTTGCATTTATTTTCAATTTTCTTGTTTAGCAAATCTAAATGTTAAATAAATGTTATATTTTATGTAATCTAAATGATTTTAAAAGGTGCGAACATGAACAGAATAGAACCGAAATCGAACCGAAACCGGGCAAAAAAACAAATATGCGACCGACCAAACCAGTACAGAACCTGATCTAAACTCAAAACCCTAACTTGTGACATCCGTCGAAACATGATATCAAAAACTCATATTAACCAAAAACTCAAATAACAACTACGAAAACATACACTAACTCTTAAAATACACGGAAAACCCTAAACACCTATGCCACAAATACTCACAAACAAAGACACTAATCTACTCAATAACTAGTCACAATACTAGAGTTACAACTGAGAATACAACGATCAGGACAACCTGATCTAAACTCAAAACCCTAACTTGTGACATCCGTCGAAATCACAGGTCATGCCCGTACACTTAACCACATGTATACATTGTGCATGGCATTACATTTCATATGTTTCATCATAATTAGGCTATACAGGGTTCCGATAAGTTAATCCCGATACACGCAGTCTGACAGTAGAAACACTAGTTAATGTAATCACTCAGCTAGTCGAATAGTTCATGATAGACTATAGAAAAATCCATGCAAAACCCTAGTTTTGGGAATCAATACAATCGAACATAAGGTTCCAAATTGTTGTCCGAACAAAAACAAACAATGTCCAAGAACAATAAATGTCCCAACACATATCCATGAAAAACTAGTAGAACGACTAGTAGTAACACGAACAATGAACCCACATGTAGCCCAAAATTCGGCCATACTCATACATATATACATGTGTGTGAGGTTTAACCAAGATTAATATAACATAACCTCATACAATCGACCTGTGTGTATATACATATATATGTCCGATCCATATAGACTTGTGTGTGTATTAGAATCAAACAAATACATTACCACACACACACATATACATTCGGCCATATATACACCCATACATAATATCACATTGTTGAACCATTATCCCATATACAAACATACATATGTCAAAACACAAGCGCACACACACACACCCCATAATCTCACCAAATCCAAGATTAATTCCATAATAGGACAGGAGCCACCCTACACACTCAAAATCTCACAAGTTGACTTGCCAAAGAAACACTTTGCTCTTTCCCTAGAATTTTTGGCTCCTACATTCCTAATACAAGAGAATGTGTGTTGATTTTGGACACTACCTACCTTATACAAGACACACACACATCATATGTCTACATATATATACATACGGTTACACACATACACACATGATGGAAATTTGATGAACAATACACCTACACACACATACAAACAAACACATACACATATACACAACTCACCATTCTTATCCAACCATTCCAATTCTCTAGACCCTTATACTAGAAAGGAAACAACATAAACCTACATAACTTCCAAGCCTTGTTGACTAGCCACAAAAACCCATGCCCTTTCCCATAAATCGGCCCCCAAGAGGCCTACAAAAAAACAAAAAGTCCCTAAGTCAACTAATTGCACCAACATAGATATTATCTTTTTGCACACCATGGATTTTGTATGTTGACTTACCATAACAATCAACCAATCATCTAAGGTCTTTATCTCTCTCTCTCTCTCTCGGCTATATAAAGGAAGCAAGAGGCCAAACGAATCACACCTTAAACATTCAAAACACACTAACACATTGTGAACTTCTCTTTCGCTTGGAGACCCTTCGGCCAAACCCCAAACCCCCATACCCGAACCTCATTTCAATCGAACACCATCATCACAGCCCCTACAATACATTTCCTTGGAGTTTGGAGGTTGTGGAGTGGATAAACCGGCTCTAGATCGATCATACTATTGTTCTAACACTCATTGTTGTGGTATGTTAACAAAACTATCTTATGTTTCTCTTGATACATGTTTCGATCCATGAAAGGGTTTACCCGACCCCTACCCACACTCGCACACACATACACAACCAGGGCAAGCTGAAAATGATCGACCAAGGCCCTCTCGGAAACTATAAAAACTTCATAAATAACACACTTATATGTATACACACATGTGGTATATATCTATACGTATAAAAACCCATGAATGGACACACATACTCACACACATACACACGAGTGTATGCGTGTGTGTCTAGACATGTTTAAAGGTGGTAACAATCGTTTTTAAGAACTCAAAGTTTGATATTTTCACACCCTCAATTTCCACCTGCGGAGTTCTACCGCGAGGCGTGTGACACACCAGTATCCAAGTCAACGGTCACAATAAACGACATCTAAATGTAAAAACATACGTAAACAAAAACCATGCATAAGTTTAAAACCAATATTCAACAGTGCGGAAGCATTTAAAGTTTACAAAAGTCATGCAGAAATAAAACATAAGTTCAAAAGTTCATAAATCCAAAACGTGCAAATGAGACCCTAGACGCGAGACGACTCCAGTGCGACCTCGTGCGCCTATCCGACAGCTGCTACCTTAGCGACCTGAGAAAAGATGCTAAAAGAGTCAACATATAATGCTGGTGAGTTCACAGGTTTTATTTAAACGTGTAAAGTGTTCCTTCAAAAACCGTTACCATCACAGTTACTACTATGCTTGTGAGAACGCTAGCTAGGCGCAGAATAAGATACTCATACGGGTGAAACCATTGCTGACTAAGCCGTGTAGTGCCCTTAGTTTCCTATGGGCTACCGTCATCACCGGTAGACCTTGTTTTGTTAGAGACAATATGCACCCGCCCGGTCCTACCGTCGAGTGGGATTTGTCAGTTCCCAATAGCGCTATCCATATTTCCCCGCCATATACCCATGTTAGTGGTTTCTAAGGGACTTTTTGATGAACCGTATAGTACGATAAGTAAGCCATAGTATAACGTGATAAAGAGTAATGAGTTACAAAAGAGTTAAAATAATCCATAAGTCATAAAAGAGTTTTAAGCATGTTTCTCCCCCGAAAACCAAAACAGATAAAAGTGGGGCCGTGAACTCACCTTAGGTTGCGTATTCCGTTTAAGATTAAACCGTATGTGTGATATGAGTAAACCGTATGTGTGATATGAGTAAACCGTCTATAAGATATGATAGCCCCAAATATTGGCGACCTATCATAAGATATGTGTCAAGTTAGACTAATAACCCATCAGGTTCATTAGTCCCTAAGTCCAGTCCATGACCATTATGTGTCGGAAAAGCGTGTTTGATCGACAACCAGACTACATAAGACAAGACTCGACATCCCATTGGTGACCCGACATTCCACGTGTTCATCTCATACACAAACATACACAAAATCAGATCCGAAACGTGTGAAAACACCCAATAACAATCCTAACACATTAACAAACATATTTCAAGCAAAACCCCTAACTTTTCATCGTTCTAACAGTCCTGAATGCGAGTGTTTCCCCAAAATAGCAACTTAACATGTAAACATCACATCAACATGCAAGAACTTGCCCTAAATAGCAAATATCCAGATTTAATTACATAACCACGTTGTCCGATAGCATCCTACTGTTCTAACATCATCCTAGAGCAAACCCTAACATCAAACAATCAACAACAAACCTCATATCATCCTTAATCATTCATAATCTTTCAAATGGGTCAAAACATCAAGTATCAACAATACACAACCAAAACCATTCAAACTCCTAGAACATCATCCTACTAACTTGTAACAGCCATAAACATCATAACAACACAAGAACAATCATGATTCAATCCTAAAAATCCTATCTTTAAACACATATAACACATATAACACATGTAAAGGTGTGGGTTTGTTTAAGAACGGTTTTAAATGGATTTTCAAAGACAAAAACATTTATAAGTCAGGTCTGGACGTTTAGGGAGTAAAATATAATCATTTAAAGGTTTGGGTTTGAAGAACACACCTTGGATTTAAGAGGAAATGATGGAATAAGCTTGGAAATGGTTGTTTTGATGTAAAAATAGGTTCCAGAGTGTGTTTGTGGGTTGAGATAGGTTATGGGACGGCTAGGGTTGCATAAATGATGTTTTGGAGGTCAAGGGTGGTATTTATAGGCGTTTCTAGTCGTCAGGTACCCTATAGGCGATTATGCAGCTTTATCAGGCGATTAGGGCTGCTAATCGCCTTCACTATAGGCGATTAGCCCCCTAATCTCCAATAGCAAGTGCCCAATCGCCTATAGAAGGCTGCTAATCGCCCTCATGAAGGCAATTAGGTCATCCTAATCGCTTTCAGGGTCTGATGTTGGTATTTTGCGCGTTAAACTCCGTTTTCACATACGTTAACATGTTTTCACATACCGACAAGTCACATAATGATTATAAACACATAATACATGGAAATAAACACGTTCACACTCGTTCACCAATTCCCGGGACTCGAGACTTGCGTGTGTTAAAACCTTAATGATGTGCGACTCGACTCGACCGACCTTGTTATGTGTAACGTATGCGCGACTCGCTAAGGTAGACTTACTAAGTTTTCAAAAGTTAGTTACCGGAAATTGCCGGGTGTCACAGATATATACACATAAAAGGTAATTTTGTAGACCTGTGTTAATAAACCCTAAACATTTGTTAATTAGCTTTAACACTAGTCTTTCCTTTATACATATGTTAAAGGTCAAAGTATATGTGTTAACAAAGACAAAATACATGAGTATGGTATTTTTATACAGAATGGCCGAAATATGTGCCAATGTCCCACTTTTAGATACAAATAACTAACACATACATAACACATGATAACATAAGGTAAACCAAGACATTGGTTTTACTACAATAGGTTAATCATAGCCACAAATAATGATAAAAAATGAACCTTTCCAACACATACAGTGTGTGACATATATGGACAGTGGTACAAGAAAACACATAGTCCATAGAGGTTCAACTTGTGTGAACAAATGCATGGTAAATAAGACAATACATAGACTTAGGTTGCCTTTAATGAACATAGGGCATCCCAGACCAGACATTTCCATGTCAGATACAAGCCAGTCTAGCATTCAGACGTTAGGTGAGTTTTACACGACCCCTTTTCACTGCTTTACATTTTCTGGGGGGGAAACATGCGTACAGTTTTTAGTTACAATTATGACTATATGTGTACATGAGACATTAAGGTTTAGGATCCATAAAACCCTCGTGTCATACATCACACCGTAACCATTAGCTATGGACTTAGCCATGAAACACCGGAATAGATCTATTGGGTATAAATCTGTGTAGATTTTGTAGGTTTTTTGGTTAAGCATTTTGTTATGCAAGTGCCAATTAAATTAGGCATCAAACAATAAATGAGGGTATGTAACATCAACCTAATTGATAGTAAGAATTATCATAAAGATGGTCCATATATGTTTAGTCAAACTAAAAATATCTCCTAATAACAATTCCTAATTGATGATTGCTAAACTCCATAGGTAACGGTACCGTTGACCATGATAAGGAGTTAATCATCGCCACAAGATAGAAACAAGCATGAGATTCTTATTAGTATTAGATACAACACAAGACAACATGATGTAGGACATGCTTTGATTAATTCTATGAATGTGAACATACGTGTAGTTTTGTTTGATGAATGTACTTTTTTCAGTTGTTTGAACTTTGGTTTTTTAATTTAAATTGAATTTGAATTTATTTGTTAGTTCAGTTTTCTTAAATTTGATTCATGAAAAATGTAAAAGTTAATAGAAAAAGTTAATAAACTGTTCCAGAATAGGAAAAAACTACCCATAGTTTGGTTAATAAATTTCCGTATTTTTGGTTTCTACGTCTTTGAACAGTTTTGATCAATTTTAATGTACCCGTTATATGAAGGGGTATATTAGTTCATAATGGCTGGTTCAGTATGCAGTCAAGGAGTAGTAATTAAACAACAATGGCGATCATACGTACTTTTAATGTTTAGTGTCTTCATGTTCTACAATTGAATTTCTTCCGAACAATTCATACGAAATTCGTTTGTTTCAAAACCTGTGAATTAAAGTGCTTCTTGATATCGAACAAAACCCGAATTGTGTTGGATGTTCATGGCTAGATATATATAGGGCTTGGTGGTTCTTTTGGTTGAAAGTTTTTATTGTTTTCAAACCTTTGGGTGTTATTTGATTGTTTAATTGATTGACAGCTTATTGTGGTTTCTCTAATTGTATCGACTTCATCATTAGTTAGATTAGTATCCCTTAGATTGATTAGTTAGGGACACAACGATCTGTAGGATAGTGTATCCTGTCTTCTAGAGTTTTAGGAAAACAAATGTTGATAAATGATTAGGGATAAAACAATTGATTGGATAGAGTATTAGAGTATTGACATCATTAGTTACACCATGTTTAGTAGTAACCGGTAAGCATGTGAAATGAGTGTTTTTCGCCATGTGACGTCCACATCAGCGTTAACACTTTCAATGAAAACATGGTGTACAAACATGTAATCAAACACAATTATTATATCCAATTACCTCTTAACAAACAAACGGTCACCAGATTATCCCCCGCCGCAACGCGCGGGGGACGTCATCTAGTTATAAACTAACAACCACTTCTTATACACACATAATTATGTGTATAAAAAATAAAAATGAAAAATAAAATTTATATGTGTAACTCGAATTTTGAATAAAAACATTTTGAAAATCACAAATTCGAAATTCACTTTGAATTCAAAAACTGGATTAGAAAATGAAATTACTGGATTCGAGTTTTGAGATTTTTGAATCCGATTCAAATATTTAACACCTTTGGTTTCTCTAATGGTTTCTCTAAGAATACACAATTTGTTTCAAAATGCTTGGTGCTATTATGAGTTATTATAGGATCGGTTTCTTGTCAAACACACATGAAAGAATTATGATTCCAAGTGCGGAAACAACACACGAGCGTTTGGTAGCAGTTTAGGAATACTAACAAGTTACATTTAACACAATATGTTTTCTAAAACAATTTTGACAGAGCTTCGCCGTGAGTACACATCAAGAACTAAGGTTTTTGAATGAGGAGGCTAAGACACTTATTTATAGGGGTAACTCTCATTCGCTTGGTGGCTTTAGGCGAATGGGGGCCATTCACCTCCTATATCAGGTGAATGACTCAATTCACCGACTAGTGGCTCTATTCGCATGACCTCATTCTACTAAACAATAAATTTTACTAATACAACTTGAAACCTGCCCTATTATACGTAACTAAAAACAAACGACTATAATGATCTACCATTTAGCTGGGTACATACACAAAAATGCATTTATAGTTATGACTAAACAATACTAGTAGCAATTTACAAAGAGGACTTGTTATCATAAGGAATGAGCATATATCGGTTTGGCTATGCTAAGAGGGTGTTTGGGATTGAGTTTCAAACTAACTTATTGACTTATTGGCTTTTTGGAAAAACCAATAAGTCAATAAGCTGTTTGTGTAACCCAAAAACACTTTCTGTTTTGACTTTTGGCTTTTAGCTTTTAAGGGTGCAAAAGCTGTTTTTGAAAAGTTAGAAATTCTGGCTTTTAGCTTTTGGCTTTTGACTTTTGGAAAAAAATTACAAATCTATCACCCATACAACCAATATTCACAATAAGTTAAGCGAAACACTTAAAAAATTAATAATCTATTGACTTTTAACGTTTCTCATCTCAAAAGCTAATCCAAACACCTTTTTTAAAACTCTTTTTCAAAAAGTCATAAGTCAATAAGCACTTTTGGCTAAAAGCACTTTTGACCAAAAACACTTTTGCATTTCCAAAGTCAATCCCAAACACCCTCTAAATCAAGCCATCAACCCATGTTTCGGTTTTTATATTTCTAAAAGTGACCAGTTTTTGTTAGTTTCAATATTTGAAAATGTGTTTTAAATAATCTGATTAACCACATTGGCTTTATATACGGCCATATGGTGGATACAAAGCTATTTTCAACTGGTGAATCCAAGTGTATCTTGCTGCAATAAAATATATCCATTTTTTACACTACAAAGAAAACTAAGATATCTATAATCTATCTATAACTTATAATAAAAGAATTGAACTTTGATGATGTGGCATTCAATGGAGGCCTTAACCCCTTTTTTAATGTGCCACGTGGCATCATGTAGAATTTTTAATTTTTGAGTTTTTTTAATAAATCTATATATATTATAGTTATTTTAGGAAAAGATAAGAATTTAAAAACAAAATTAAATTTTCTCTCTATTGTTTCCTCCCATAACTTTTAAACGTTAATATCTTTTATATACGAGATTCTTCAAAGAAAAAAATTACACCAAATTAACAAGCGTTTTATTATCTTTCCAACGAGTACCATAGTGCTATATAAAAAACGGAGAAAAAAACAACTTTTTTTTGTGGGGTTTTGTTTTCAAATATATTTTACTCTACTAATAAATCACAAACGATAAACATAACTTCAGGCAGAGATTTTTTTTATATTTGAATATGATAACTTATGGCACAAATTTGTTTAAAATAAATAATAATATTATTATTATTCATTAATCATGTATTGGCAAATCATTAATTATGTTGTCATATTAGATATTTTATTATGTTATACGGAGTATTAGATATTTCAACCCCGGGACACTCCCGGGATAAAAGCTAGTAATTAATATGTTATTTCAAAAAATTGACAAAGCTTTTTGACATATAAACATACTAGATTAAAACCCAGTGTATTACATAGGGTGAATAAATGCAATTTTATATGCTAAGTGATAAAAAAAAGTTATATTAAAAAAACTATCATTATATAGACTGATTAAACCTGTGTCTTACATAAGTTGAATAAAGATAATATAATCGGTTAACACATACATTCCTCAACATATGTATTTAAAAAATAAACTTTAATATACTGTTTACTAATTAAAACGCTTTACTTTGTTTTTTAGTTATTGTTAGGTTAAAAATCTGTGCATTATACGATATTGAATTAATAAAAAATAAATTGTTACTAATAAACGAAAAAATAGAATAAATAGTTGAGAACAAAAATTAAATAAATAAGAGAGAAAGAGAAAAATTATGATATAATATTTTTATTTAATAGAAAAGAGAAAAGAAAATAAAGGTGACAAGTAAAAATGTAGTATATAGTAAATAAATATATAGACAAAGAAATGATAAACACAAAAATATTATTAAGTTATTTAAAATTAAAAAACCAATAGTTAATGATGTAATAATTATTTAAAAAAATAATTATTCATAATTAAGTAGTGGAGAGAGGCGTGAAAACAAAAAAAAATTAGAGAGTTTTAATGAATGACAGGCGTCCCTCATTTAGTTTCTCTAATCATTAATGAAGATGAAGTTTCCCACTGAAAAACTAATCCCTTTAATTTTATATGATGGTCATTTTTACTCATTTTTGTATTTTTACTTTAAAAACGCTATGTTTAATGTGTGTATTTTTAGATATACGTGTTGGTATGATTCGAGCTGGTATACGTTTCATGTGCTTATTTTATACGTTTTCGTGCTTATTTTATGTGCGCTTCCAGTTTGTCCACGTTTCGCCGTAAATTTTACTTAAGTTTTGAGTTTACCGCTTTGTACTTTACTTAAAAAATATTTTTATGTGTGTACTTATATATATGTATCAATATTAAATTCGAGTTAGTCTACGTTTTGACTTATTTTTTAATGAGTTAGATCAAATATAATATGTTTTCGTGCTTATTTTATGTGCGTTTCCAGTTTCTCCACATTTCAAAGTAAATTTTATTCCAAATCGAGCGAGGTCAAATATCATATGATTTCATTCGCCGGTATAAATTAAAGTTGCTTTGTTTTTCGACCCCGCTGGAAAGTGCGACATTTAAAATTAACCTAGATCTATATCTATATCTATATCTATATCTATACTATCTTATAAAGCATTTCTTTAGGACTTTTTAAATTTTAAGAAGTATAAGTTTAGTTGCTTATGATACAACACACAATGGCTAAAATTAGTAGTTTTGGGGGGGCAAATATGTCTTTAAAACACCATATTTAATCAAAAGAAAGCGAAGAGCCAAGAGATGTTTATGAAAACTCACTACATTCAATTTTATACTTACTTTGAACATATTTAATAGAAAACATATTAAAAAACAATTCTTAATGCTACATCTTTTATTATAATATTTATTTAACATTAGATACTTTATAAAAGTTAAAGTTTTAGAAACCTGATCATACTATATAGAAATTGAGAAATCAATATTGGAGGTTGTGTTTTTAATCATGAAATAATGGTTGAATTCTTAAAGTATTACGTATATGAAGCCTAATTTGATCTAAATTATATGATCATCGGATTCAACTACTGAAGAAGAAAGCTTCTGTTTAATTTAGCCATCTCTATTTATGTCACACCCTCAAATAACCACCTGCGGAGTTCTACCGCGAGGCGTGTGACACACCAGGATCCAAGTCAACGGTCACAATAAACGACGTCTAAATGTAAAAACATACGTAATTAAAACCATGCATAAGATTTAGAAGTCATCGTTTGAAAGCGCGGAAGCGTATGAGTTTACAAGAGTCAAATGTAATCCAAACATAAGTTTAAGAGTTTAACATTTCCAAGAAAACATGCATAATGATCCTAGACGCGAAACGACTCCAGTGCGACTCCGTGCGCCTAGACGACAGCTGCTACCTTAGCGACCTGAGAAAACATGCTAAAAACGTCAGTATAAAATACTGGTGAGTTCACAGGTTTTTAAGAAAAATGTTTCATGTGTTTGGACTTTGATAAACCTTTACCAATACCAAGCTAGGATACACGAATACCTGAGTTCACAACGTATGAGTACCTGGTTACACGACTACACTGATGCACGAATACCCAAACACACGGATACACGGTTTTCACGAATGCACTATTACACGACTACACCATTTCACGAATACACTAATGCACGACTACACTGTTTCCCCCGTTATGCGTCACCGAATGTTCACAGTTTCATCCAAACTTAAAAGAGTTGTTTCATAAGCCAAACACTTTTGTATAAGCAAAACATGTTTGTGAGTAGGTTTTAAGAACACTAGTATGTAGCATGTTTCTCCCCCGAAAACGAAAACAGTAAAGAGTGGGGCCGTGAAACTCACCTTAGGTTGCGTCTTCTGTTAAATAAGTAAACCGTTTATATGATACGATAGCCCCAACTAATGGCAACCTATCATAAGATGCGCGTTAAGTTAGACTAATAACCCGTCGGGTTCCTTAGTCCCTAAGTCCAGTCCATGACCATTATATGTCCGAAAAGCGTGTTTGACCGACAACCAGACTACGTAAGACAAGACTCGACATCCCATTGGTGACCCGACATTCCACGTGTTCATCTCATGCACAAACATACACAAAACATGCACTCAGCACTTAACATGCGTTAAAGTTCAACGATTCTAACACATAGGTCAAATAACGTACGAACAAGTCCGAACACGTGTTACTATGTTACTAAGCATGTCACGGGGTTCCTATCATGTTCCTAGGTGTCAAATCGGGTTTCGGGATGTTAAAATACACTTATAACAGCATTACACGCGATTAGGGACTTAGCATGCAATTAGGAAAGTCAACACGTGATTAGGGATGGTCAACAGGCAATTAGCTGAGCTAATCGCCCCTTATGTTAGGTGATTAGGGCTAATCACATGCTTGTATAGGCGATTAGGTCATGTGGTATGCATTTCAGGGCTTAACTAGTGATTAGGATCACAATCGCATGACTTGCTAGCAATTAGGATCACAATTGCATGACTTGCTAGCAATTAGGATCACAATTGCATGACTTGCTAGCAATTAGGATCACAATTGCATGACTTGCTAGCAATTAGGTCACAATTGCATGACTTGCTAGCAATTAGGATCACAATTGCATGACTTGCTAGCAATTAGGGAGCTAATCGCATGCAACATCACACGAGTAGCCCATACATCAGGCGATTATGCCCCTAATCGCCTGATACATAGGCAATTAGCAGGGCTAATCGCCTGCAGTGCAGCAATTGTGGTTTTTCGCGCGTTTAACCCTCCAAATCAGATCCGAAACGTGCGCAAACACCCAATAATCATTCTAACATATTAACAAACATATTTCAAGCAAAACCCCTAAGTTTTCATCATTCTAACAGACCCGAATGCGAGCGTTTTCCCAAAATAGCAATTTAACATGAAAACATCACATCAACATGCAAGAACTTGCCCTAAATAGCAAATATTCAGATCTAATCACATAATCACGTTGTCCGGAAGCATCCTACTGTTCTAGCATCATCCTAGAGCAAACCCTAACATCAAACAATCAACAACACACCTCATATCATCCTAAATCATCCAAAATCCTTCAAACGGGTCAAAACATCAAGTATCCATAATACACGACCAAAACCATCCAAACTCCTAGGACATCATCATACTAACTTGTAACAGCTATAAACATCAAAATAACACAAAAACAATCATGATTAAATCCCAAAAACTCAATCTTTAATCACATACAACACATATAACACATGTAAAGGTGTGGGTTTGTTTAGAAATGGTTTTAAATGGATTTTCAAAGACAAAAACCTTTAAAAGTCAGGTCTGGACATTTAGGGAGTAAAACATAATCATTTAAAGGTTTGGGTTTGAAGAACACACCTTGTAATTGAGAGTAGATGATGGAATAAGCTTGGAAATGGTTGTTTGTGTGTAAAAATGGGTTCCAGAGGATGTTTGTGGGTTAAGATATGTTATGGGACGGCTAGGGTTGTGTAAATAATGTTTTGGAGGTCAAGGGTGGTATTTATAGGTGTTTTTAGTCGTCAAGTGTGTTGCAGGCGATTATGCAGCAGTTGCAGGCGATTAGCCCTGCTAATCGCCTACAGAAAGTGCTAATCGCCACCCCTGTTGGCAATTAGCCATGCTAATCGCCTGCAGGGAGTGGCTAATCGCCACCCCTGTTGGCAATTAGCCAGGCTAATCGCCTACAGGGTCCAAGATGGTGTATTTGGCGCGTTAAACTCCGTTTTAACATATGTTAACACATTTTCACATACCGACAAGTCACATAATGATTATAAACACATAATGCATGAAAGTAAACACGTTCACACCCGTTCACCAATTCCCGGGACTCGAGACTTGCGTACGTTAAAACCCTAATGATGTGCGACTCGACTCGACCGACCTTGTTTTGTGTAACGTATGCGCGACTCGCTAAGGTAGACTTTACTAAGTTTTCAAAAGTTAGTTATCGGAAGTTGCCGGGTGTCACATCATCCCCCTGTTAAAAGAATTTTCGTCCCGAAAATTTCCCGAAGTCGAAAAGAGAAGACAAAATAAGAAGAAAAATTTTCCGGGTCGTCACATCATCCCCCTGTTAAAAGGAATCTCGCCCCGAGATTCTTTGATGAGCGTCGACCTCCGTGTATGCCCAAGTAACGTTCCCCAAGGAACAGCGAGTGAATAAGAGACAAGAGACCCCCGATCGAAGGCCTACTGGGGACTACTGTGATCGGTATACTAACCCACTGGTACCGTCCAAGTAACATCCCCAAAGGACCCTCATCGACCCCAAAGAATGAGAAGTAAAGACCAAACCCCAAGGAAACACCCAAAGACATGAACACACAACAATGCGAAAGAGTAAAACCAAGGCGTAACAAAAGATGAGAAAGAATACGTACGGGTAACAGTGTCTGGGTCCACCTGGTTCTCCCTAGCACCGAGCACAAAGACACGAGCAGTCTGACCACCACCCTCTTTGTTTCCATCGCCGTCAGCGGCCCCAGCCCCAGTCTGGTTCAGTTTCGGGCAGTTGCGCTTGAGATGTCCTGCTTCGCCGCAAATAAAACACCCTCGATTTCCCCGAGAAGCAGGGGTGGGGATGACCGCTTGAGTTTGCCCTGGTTGTAGATTGACCCTACAGTCTTTAACATGATGGCCAAACTGATGACACCGATGGCAGCGAGACTTACCACAATTACCTGTGTGATGAAACCCACACTGATTACACCTTGGGAGGTTTCCCGCATACCCTCCTTGTTTCTGATCAAACACTAACCCCGAAGCTTCAACCTTCTTCGTTGCCGACTGCCGCTGAACTGCAGTTGAACTCTTCTCAACACTCTCCCATTTCCTTTTGTTATCCGTCTGCGCCTTCACAGAAGAGCCCCTAGGAGGCAAGACACCTTCAGAAATCTTCAAGTTGGTCATCTTAGTCGCCGACCGCACAGCCTCTGACATAGTAGTGGGATCCCTAGCAGACACCAATCCAGCAATCTCTGGCACCAATCCCGCAAGGTACTGCTCTATCCTCCTGTACTCTGGTGTAGACAAACCTGGACACATCACCGCTAACTCGTTGTGCCTGATTGTGTACTCCTCAACCTCAGAACCCACCATCTTAAGATTCCCATATTCCTGTTCCAATCTCTTAATCTCCTCACGCGGGCAATACTCATCCTTCAACCTACGCACAAAGTCCGCCCAAGGCATGGCGTTGGCCTCCCCAAGACCAAGAGTCTGTGTGACGTTGTTCCACCACGTCAAGGCGGGTCCTATAAAGGTTCCCGAAGCAAACTTCACCCGATCCGCTGCTGGAGTCTCACATAAAGCAAACACCGACTCCGTCTTCTCCAACCACCTGAGCAACTCCACAGCTCCCTCCGTACCACGGAAGTTGAGGGGCTGACAATCCTTAAACCGCTTATAGGCAACACCTGCCTGAACAGGAGGAGTAGTAGCACCCATGAAAGTCTGCTGGGCAGCCTGAAAAGCAGCTAGTGCAACGCTTAACTGCTGCTGCATCATCTCATTGAGTTCGTCGTACGTCAAGGTGATGTTACCACCACCACCTCTACCCCCACCAGTGCGGCCTGCACGTCGTCCCCCAGTACGTCCGCCAGTGCGTCCTGACATCTTCTGAGAAAAGACGAAACAAACACTCAGATCCAACACCAACGCTAACCCCAAAAGGATACGAAAAGTCTAAGATCGGGTCCAAATGTGACCATAAATCCCAACACGAGATCCACCAAGTCTTCCATGCATTTCAACTTATGATTTCGTGTGCACCCGAAATGATAAATTGCTCTACATGGTCCTCAAGGCGTGCCCCGAGCTCGAACCTCAAGTCACCCGGTACCCACATCATAGGAAGACACAGTCAACACAGATCAACGAATGAAACTAGGAATAACCAAGAATGAGATGGGAGATGCAACACTGTGTGATAAGGATACCGACACCCCGACAAAGGTAGTATGTTTACCAAAAGACACGACTCAAAAGTATGTGACCGTCTAGTGTGTGAGACTCGGCTATAGTCTAGACTCTACATGCAGTCCTAGTTCACTATAACCATTGGCTCTGATACCAATCTGTCACACCCTCAAATAACCACCTGCGGAGTTCTACCGCGAGGCGTGTGACACACCAGGATCCAAGTCAACGGTCACAATAAACGACGTCTAAATGTAAAAACATACGTAATTAAAACCATGCATAAGATTTAGAAGTCATCGTTTGAAAGCGCGGAAGCGTATGAGTTTACAAGAGTCAAATGTAATCCAAACATAAGTTTAAGAGTTTAACATTTCCAAGAAAACATGCATAATGATCCTAGACGCGAAACGACTCCAGTGCGACTCCGTGCGCCTAGACGACAGCTGCTACCTTAGCGACCTGAGAAAACATGCTAAAAACGTCAGTATAAAATACTGGTGAGTTCACAGGTTTTTAAGAAAAATGTTTCATGTGTTTGGACTTTGATAAACCTTTACCAATACCAAGCTAGGATACACGAATACCTGAGTTCACAACGTATGAGTACCTGGTTACACGACTACACTGATGCACGAATACCCAAACACACGGATACACGGTTTTCACGAATGCACTATTACACGACTACACCATTTCACGAATACACTAATGCACGACTACACTGTTTCCCCCGTTATGCGTCACCGAATGTTCACAGTTTCATCCAAACTTAAAAGAGTTGTTTCATAAGCCAAACACTTTTGTATAAGCAAAACATGTTTGTGAGTAGGTTTTAAGAACACTAGTATGTAGCATGTTTCTCCCCCGAAAACGAAAACAGTAAAGAGTGGGGCCGTGAAACTCACCTTAGGTTGCGTCTTCTGTTAAATAAGTAAACCGTTTATATGATACGATAGCCCCAACTAATGGCAACCTATCATAAGATGCGCGTTAAGTTAGACTAATAACCCGTCGGGTTCCTTAGTCCCTAAGTCCAGTCCATGACCATTATATGTCCGAAAAGCGTGTTTGACCGACAACCAGACTACGTAAGACAAGACTCGACATCCCATTGGTGACCCGACATTCCACGTGTTCATCTCATGCACAAACATACACAAAACATGCACTCAGCACTTAACATGCGTTAAAGTTCAACGATTCTAACACATAGGTCAAATAACGTACGAACAAGTCCGAACACGTGTTACTATGTTACTAAGCATGTCACGGGGTTCCTATCATGTTCCTAGGTGTCAAATCGGGTTTCGGGATGTTAAAATACACTTATAACAGCATTACACGCGATTAGGGACTTAGCATGCAATTAGGAAAGTCAACACGTGATTAGGGATGGTCAACAGGCAATTAGCTGAGCTAATCGCCCCTTATGTTAGGTGATTAGGGCTAATCACATGCTTGTATAGGCGATTAGGTCATGTGGTATGCATTTCAGGGCTTAACTAGTGATTAGGATCACAATCGCATGACTTGCTAGCAATTAGGATCACAATTGCATGACTTGCTAGCAATTAGGATCACAATTGCATGACTTGCTAGCAATTAGGATCACAATTGCATGACTTGCTAGCAATTAGGTCACAATTGCATGACTTGCTAGCAATTAGGATCACAATTGCATGACTTGCTAGCAATTAGGGAGCTAATCGCATGCAACATCACACGAGTAGCCCATACATCAGGCGATTATGCCCCTAATCGCCTGATACATAGGCAATTAGCAGGGCTAATCGCCTGCAGTGCAGCAATTGTGGTTTTTCGCGCGTTTAACCCTCCAAATCAGATCCGAAACGTGCGCAAACACCCAATAATCATTCTAACATATTAACAAACATATTTCAAGCAAAACCCCTAAGTTTTCATCATTCTAACAGACCCGAATGCGAGCGTTTTCCCAAAATAGCAATTTAACATGAAAACATCACATCAACATGCAAGAACTTGCCCTAAATAGCAAATATTCAGATCTAATCACATAATCACGTTGTCCGGAAGCATCCTACTGTTCTAGCATCATCCTAGAGCAAACCCTAACATCAAACAATCAACAACACACCTCATATCATCCTAAATCATCCAAAATCCTTCAAACGGGTCAAAACATCAAGTATCCATAATACACGACCAAAACCATCCAAACTCCTAGGACATCATCATACTAACTTGTAACAGCTATAAACATCAAAATAACACAAAAACAATCATGATTAAATCCCAAAAACTCAATCTTTAATCACATACAACACATATAACACATGTAAAGGTGTGGGTTTGTTTAGAAATGGTTTTAAATGGATTTTCAAAGACAAAAACCTTTAAAAGTCAGGTCTGGACATTTAGGGAGTAAAACATAATCATTTAAAGGTTTGGGTTTGAAGAACACACCTTGTAATTGAGAGTAGATGATGGAATAAGCTTGGAAATGGTTGTTTGTGTGTAAAAATGGGTTCCAGAGGATGTTTGTGGGTTAAGATATGTTATGGGACGGCTAGGGTTGTGTAAATAATGTTTTGGAGGTCAAGGGTGGTATTTATAGGTGTTTTTAGTCGTCAAGTGTGTTGCAGGCGATTATGCAGCAGTTGCAGGCGATTAGCCCTGCTAATCGCCTACAGAAAGTGCTAATCGCCACCCCTGTTGGCAATTAGCCATGCTAATCGCCTGCAGGGAGTGGCTAATCGCCACCCCTGTTGGCAATTAGCCAGGCTAATCGCCTACAGGGTCCAAGATGGTGTATTTGGCGCGTTAAACTCCGTTTTAACATATGTTAACACATTTTCACATACCGACAAGTCACATAATGATTATAAACACATAATGCATGAAAGTAAACACGTTCACACCCGTTCACCAATTCCCGGGACTCGAGACTTGCGTACGTTAAAACCCTAATGATGTGCGACTCGACTCGACCGACCTTGTTTTGTGTAACGTATGCGCGACTCGCTAAGGTAGACTTTACTAAGTTTTCAAAAGTTAGTTATCGGAAGTTGCCGGGTGTCACAATTTATCTCTATGCGTACTAGGGATTAAGTTTCCTAAACCCTAGATTACAATCTATATATTGATATATTGTACTTATCACCTCTTATAGCACCCAAATAAAAAAAGAATCATTATACATTTTACACATTTTTTCATAGGTTACGATTTTAGGAAATTCTGACTCATAGTGCATCCCACTATCTTACTAATCGTTTTCAAAGGATGGGAATGCAGAGAGGAAATTAAAGAATATATATAGTTTCATACAATTATTCTTTACTTGAGATGATAATACTTATATTATGTTGTTACAATTATTATTTATTTAATATATCATTTAAACAAAAAGTTGAATGTATTTTACATCGCAATGAATTAATACATTTTGATGCAATTTTTAGTTCCGTCACGACGCTCGAATTACCCCCTAGTCAATACTAAAAACAAGTTGATTTCTTTAGGCTTTTTATTTATTTTGATTTAGTGTTTTTGTTTATCAGTTATTTTTTTCGATATTCTATTCATCCCTAGTTATCATTCAGAATTAAATAATTTAAAAATAACAAAACACTTACAAGTCATATAATTTTTTTTAGGAATATTGGATTTAAATACTACCAACTTTCAGAGTTTGGTCAGCAATACTCCCAACTACGAAAATGTTTATCAGCATTCCTAACTTTTAAGGTATTTTCCACTGGCACTCCCAAACTAACCCAGTTAGTTTGTTTAGTTAGTTTGTTGACGTGACATGCTGACGTGGCCATTATTGCTGACGTGGCATGCTAACGTGGATGACACATAAGATGACACATCATCTTCCACAGCATGCCATGTCAGCAATAATGACCAAGAACAAACTAATTGGGTTAGTTTGGGAGTGTCAGTGGAAAATAACTTAAAAGTTGGGAATGCTGATAAACATTTTCGTAGTTGAGAGTAATGCCGGCCAAACTTTGAAAGTTGAGAGTATTTAAATCTAATATTCCATTTTTCTATTTAAGATATTTAAAGCCAGGTGATGATTTAGACACAATATTTTGTTTCTTTCTTTTTATAAGAAACTAAAACCATATTTGTTAAGTAGCATCCTTTGAGCATAAAAAAATGTTCAGTGGTCAACATTTTTATATGCTTCAAGAATCTAGACTAACAAAAGTTAATTTAGCATAAATGCATTCCTTACGTGGGAGAATTTTTTAGTCGATTTTTCATAATTCATAAGTTTTAGTTGAAATATGAACCTAATTGAATAGAACATTCATTGAGTTAATCTTAGAACAAAATATAAAATAACAGGTTTACTCAAGGTGAGAAAAAAACAACCATCAATCTTTTTTTTTAAGTGAACTTCATTAAAACGAGTAAGAGGTCCTCAAAACAAGGACAACTGCAAACAAACTACAACATATACAACGGGTACACAGTCCAATCTTTCTACACTAACCTTTTAAAGCTAGATCTCGACCTAAGCCAAAGAAAAGACAATGACTTAACCTTAGCAACTATCTCACTAATTTTCGCTTCTTTGGCTCTAAACATTTTGTCATTCCTAGAAGACAAAATTACAGAAAACAACCTTTATGTATTACCAAAACTACACCTTTCACCTTTATCTTTAAAAAACACTCTAATCAACCTTTGCCTTTGTTATTTGCTACGAAAACAAACCTTTAACCCTAACTAGGTTAGTTTTCTCAGTTAAGTCTCCTCACATGCCTTGCATGTGAGGGCTTTTTAGTCATTTCATTTTTGCCTTTTAAAAATCCTAAACATCATCTACTCAACCAACCATTACCCCCAAACCCTTCCAAAACCCTCCCTTGTTCTCACAATGATGGTATGTGTATCGATCATAATAGTACTGTCAACGAGGAATGAAATGCAAGGTTGCCTCTAGATATGGACATTGCAGCACATGATACTAATAGCCAACAAAATGCAAGTTTGCCTTTAGATATAACCGTTGCAACTGTTCTCATTTGAAATGTAATGGAATATGTGTTTAAAGTTATTCTTACTAAATTCCATTCAAATGTGATCATCAAGTTTACATTTTGAGAGGACGATCGAGTGATTTGGTCATAAGAAACAAGAAACCGCCATCCCCTGTTTCATTACAGAAAATAGAGACAGATCCGAAACCGTTTAATACCATATCATTGGGCGTTTATTGGCTATCCTGAGCAGGAGAAGATCATTACTCAAGGTATTATAATCGTTAATTAAGAACAGAACCGGAATCGGAAGGTTTCCGGCGAACACGATGAATTCCGGCAAGACACGGGAAAGACCAAAACAAAGATTAAAACACGAACGAACGAATCAAATGGTTATTGATCACTCTGCCCTCTATTTTAAGAACTAATCGAATAAAAAACTCTTAATCCAAGTGTGATCATCAAGATTACATTTTGAGTCTGTGAGTGATTCTACACTACAGATAGAGTTTACTTGCATTCTGAAAATGTTGCCACAGGTTATATTGATGCTAAATCTCCTCCTACACACAAACAACATATGCAACTAATTTTTATATTATTGCTTTCATCTTTTTGTCCTTCAATCCATTGTTTCTTTTTACTGTTAAAATGGTTGCCATGCAATATTTACGTCTGGACTTGAATCTTATATTTTAGGGAACTTTGTGGTTCAAGCAGCAGGAAACTTGCTCAATGGTTCTTTTTATTTTTGCTCTGCCCCTTTGTAATTCTGATGATGGGATATTTTATGGACAGAAAAGTGGGTCATATATGGTGAAATGCATATTTGCTTTTGTTTCTGATTATTTAACAGATTTTGCAGTTAATATGTGAATTAATTCAGAATATTAGGATTTGATAAGGGTTGTCTGGGTTTTGTTTACTCTTGGAAAGATGATAGGGTTTGTTTATAATAAACATTTTAATAAAAGGCAAATTAGAATGACTAAAAAGCCCTCACATGCAAGGCATGTGAGGAGACTTAACTGACAAAATTAACCAAGTTAGGGTTAAAGGTTTGTTTTTGTAACAAATAACAAAGGTAAAGGTTGATTAGAGTGTTTTTTTAAAGATAAAGGTGAAAGGTGTAGTTTTGGTAATACATAAAGGCTGTTTTATGTAATTTTGTCTTCCTAGAATTCCAAATCACCCAAAGCGTGACCATAACAATACCCTAGATAATCTTCTTAGCTTTGTTGTTCCTTCTTTCCTTGGTGACTAGAAGTAAGTCTTTGATGTCAAAAGCGAAGATCGGGCCTATTTTGAACCAATGGCCGATCAAACACCAAAGGCGAAACCGCAACCGGTGAAAACATGCATCAAATTCTCTTTATCCACATCGCGCAACACACAAACCGCATCCCAAATTGAAATGTGTCGCCTACGAAGAGCGACCCGAGTCGGAATCCGGTCCATTTCAAGACGCCATATGAAAATTTTGACTTTTAATGGAACCCAGGTGATCCATTGCATATAATAATCTCTTCGCTGCACCCTGTCTTGGATAATATGCTTATTGAAATATGCAACTGTGTAAACGCCTTCTTGGTTAAGTTCGCACCTCAATTTATCTACAGATTTCGAAAGTTGCAGACCAAGTAAATGATTCTGCAGCCTCGAAAGTTCTGCAAGTGCAGCCGAATCCAAGTCTCTTTTCCACCTGCAAACACATTTAGCCTCTATATTATCCCATGAATCTGCAACTGTGATTTTATTGTCTTCTTCCAACCGAAACAAAATAGGATACGACTCTTACAAGGCGTTTCTCCATTCCACTTGTCGATCCAGAATCTGATAGCCTGCCTGTTTCCCACAATACCTTGGAAGTGGCCATTCAAAACACGAGACTGCAGAATCACTTTATTAACTGCATTGGCAAAAGCTTTCCAACATCCAAATGAATATCGGCTAAAAGGGAGTAATTCCCGGTTATTAGAATTAATGTGACAATGATCCACCACTTTACGCCATAAACAGTTCATCTCGTGCTTATACCTCCATACCCATTTAACAAGTAGAGCTAAGTTAACATCGGCTAATTTTGACACGCCCAAACCCCCATCCTTCTTAGGAGTCGATACCACCTCCCATGAGACCCAATGAATCTTTTTAACATCCTCGTCACCCGCAAAAAAAAAAAAAAACGCTTCATCATGGATTCAATGCATTCAATCTGTGACACCCAGCATATTCAGGTTAACATTTTACAAACATATAAGTCTACCTTAGCGAAAAACATTTATTAACGTACTTAACTGGGTCAGTTGAGTCGGGTTACATTACGTATTGTCCATGGTTCAATGATTCGGAGGATCATTGAGGTTATTTTATGTACACACGAGTCTTAAGTCCCGTTGCTGGTGAATTACATGAATTGAATTAAGTGACAAACATAGAATGATCCATATATGTTATATAATGTGCAAATACGTGTTTAAACGGTGTTTATATGATTATACATGATTATATATGCTTAACATATGTTAGGATTGCATGTTCATGTGTTAGGATGTGTTAAAACGCGTTTAAACAACAAAAACTATAAAAATGGGAAAACATGGAAATTGGTTCGACCTGTAGGGGGTGCGAACCAATATCCAAAGCAACCATTCGATCACTTTCCAATTTCATTCGACCCCTGCAGGGTGCGAATGAATATGGGGTATAAATACCATACTTTGCAATTTTTCATCATTTTACATACCCTAAACGCCTCTAAGTGTTCTCTCTCAACCTTAAACCCGTGGGAGGAGTTTTTGACCTTGTTTTTCAGATTCTAACCTACAAATACATTCTATATCATAAACAAGAGAAGATCTAAGGTGTGTTCTTGATCTAAAATCCTTTTTAAAGATTTTTATTCGTTTTTATTAAACCCAAAGGTCCAGATCTGTTCTAAGATGGTTTTCTTGAATAAAAACCTTTCTAACATCTTTCTAAACAAAACCTTATCATTTATAATGAGTTTTGTAGGGTCAAAGTGGATTGACAAGCCAGTATAAACCTTAGTCTTATATCCTCTTAACATTTTGTGAAACTGCTGAAGAAGAAGAAGAAGATATGTAAAGTTCTGAAGAGTAGAAATATCAGAAGTTCTGAAGATAAACTAGACAGAATATCTAAGGAACGAACTGCTGAAGACAAACTCCTAAAGATAACTCATCAGAAGTTTGTCACTCATCAACACTTTCATTAAGAAGATTCTAACCGCCCTGTAATCTCAGCAGTTTAGTATTATATTAGTTAACTTAAAGTCTTTGTTCAACTTTCAATGCCACAACCTATTGTAGTATTATCTTACATTATTTTAAGCTTTTGATTACTTAGTTTGTATGTAATCTTTCGGCTATAAATAGAGGGGTTACTCCCACTATTTTAGCAATCGATAAATATCTATCCTAAAACTCGAACTCTTTCCTTCAAATTAATTTGTAGTTTATCCTTTCATATATATCTGAGAATCATCTTGTAGTTACTGTTTTATTTACTATTATTGATTCTCATCTTTAACTTCCTAGTTCATTGATTGAGGGGGAGTAATAACTCCTGTTAAAAGTGACACTTTAACTTGAACACTTTAATATTCCGCTGTGTATTTTACTTTGATATATTTACAAACACATAAGTGTTCATGAATAAGAACTGTTAAAAGAGAAACTGATCCAACACTTGGTATCAGAGCATCTGGTTTATCTGATCAAATATCAATCTAACAAATAAAGAACCAGACATAGGTTCTTATTGATATTCAATAAAGGATAAAAGTTCACTTTTTATCCATCACTTTGAGAAAAACTTGACAAATCAAAATTCTCAAAAATGGATCCTCATAATACTGGATCTGCCACTAAACTTGCTATGTTGGTTAGAAATGAGTATAATATTTGGCAAAAAAGGTTGGCACATACTTTGTCACAGACCAACACTGGTTGTTGGAGATCTTTCATTTATGGACCACATAAACCAGTAAATGTAAATCTTGAAACTAAGGAAGAAATTCCAAAAGAAGCAAAAGACTACACTAATGAAGATTTCCTAAAACTTGAGCTTGATGCTAAGGCCTTTTCTCTGTTGGTAATGGCTCTCCCAAATGATATCTACTCTGGACTTTTAGATTGTGAAAGTGCCAAAGAGCTTTGGGACTGCCTAAAAGAACTGTTTGGAGTAACTCAAGAGGTGATTGCCAACACCAGAGAAATTCTTGCTCAACAATATGAAACATTTACTCACATTAATGGAGAAATTTGACAAAACAATTTGAAAGATTTTCTTCATTAATCTCTGAGTTAAAGTTAAATGGTCAGACCTATACAACTGTATCTATGCTTCATAGATTTTTAAGGTCATTACCAGAAAAATGGGAAACTTACTCAATAGTCCTTAGATCTGGACCAGATTTTAACTCCCTCACCCTTCCAAAATTACATGGGAGATTGTTAACTTTTGAAAGAGAAATAAATCAAAAAGAAAAGTTACAAAATTCTGGCAAAACAGCTAATGACTATGTTCCAGGTAGTACAACACTTTTAGGACAAGACTCACCTTCTTGTTCAAATGACTTTGGATCTTTTGACCACATTGACATAACCACTGGGATCTCATCAGAAAGGTCATATCCAAGTTATGACAATGAAGAAGATAGTCAAACTACTGATAACATGTGCTTTATAATGAATGATTTATAAAATTTCAGTAGTGATGACTTAGAAGAAATGGACATACTACACCAACTGGCCATGTTAAGCATAAAAACTAATAAATTTTATAAAAAGGTCAGGAAGGAAATTTCTAGGACTGAACAGTTCAACAAAAATTGGTTTTGACGAATCTAAACTTAGATGTCATAAGTGTCAGAAGTTGGGACACTTTGCTAGAGAATGTAGAAGCTCTAGCTTTAACCAACCACAGTTTGGAAATCAGTTCAACTCCAGTTATAATAGGAATAATGGAACTCAAGGGAGTGCTCATTTTGTACAGGCACAAGCTCCACAAATCCAATATGTGCCTCAAATACAATATGTTCAAATGCCTGCTCAACAACAGGGCCAACAACAAATACCTCCTGTTCCAGCGACTCAACTTCCTCCACAAACTCAACAACCCTCTCAACAAAGTCTTTTTACATCTGGGTATATTCATTGGAGCAGTCTTCCCTTTGACACATCTGAATGCAGTCCAGATGCAGACAACAAAGTCTATGACATCAACTGGGGAGAACCTGATAATGGCATAAAGAATTTTGCCTTAATGGCTTTTGAGAGAAGCACCTCTAAATCTGCCTTATCTCAGGTATCAAAAGAATCTTTGTTAAAACTTTGTTCAACGTCTTGCAAAGAATCTTTTTCTCTCATAAGAGAGACCAATGTGCATCTACATGGCAAAGCAACTGACTCTGAAAGAAAATACACTCAAATAAAATATGATTTAGAAAGGAAACTTGCTGCAAAATCTAAAGAAATTTCTAAATTTACAAATAATGCTATTGAAACCGAAGCACAGATTAAAATCATGATAGAAGACCTAGGAAATGTCAGAAAAGAGCTTGCTGACAACAAGGTTGATTGTGAAAATTGGGTTGAGTCATGTAGAGGTTACCAAATGCTGCTTAACAAACAAACTGTATCAAATGTGAAGTTTGGTATAGGGTACAACCATACTGAAACTCCAACTAATTTTACTCCCAAAATTGCTGATGATGGGAGTAGAATAGTTCTAAATCAAACTTCCAATGTGAAAGAATGCACATCCTTTCATCAGAACTTTCTCAAAATTGAAAGTCCTGCAGAAGTTAAAAATGCTGACATTAAGTCATCAGTAGTTTCATCTACATCAGAAGTTGAGAACCTGAAAACTACTGATAACCTAACTCAAATCTCTAAAACTATCAATAACTTGCCTTCCACATCTCATGATGAATTTAAAAGGAAGGAGAAGGCAAGAGAATGTGAAATTTGTGGTCTGTTTAACCATAGAACATAATTTTGTAGATACAGAAAAGGAAATCAGTATAACAAGAAAATTTTACAACCGGTTGTGGGAAAACAAATCAAACAAGATTTTGAAGAAACTTTTTATCCCAACAAACAACAACCCAGTAACACCTTTTCTCAGAAAAAGACTAAATCTTAGCAAAAACCTTTTTCTCAAAATTCTTCTTCAATAGTTGAACCTAAATCATCAGCAGTTTGTGAGATTAACAATCTTATGGATAGGGTAAAACTATTGATGACCAAAGTTGATGGTGGTCCTTAAAAGGATTCCACCATTGTCCTTAATGAAAAATCCATTACAAAAAAGACAAGGATTCCTAAAAATGGTCCAAAACAAACTGTCCCTGTTCTCAAGAGCAAACCCAAAGCCAAACTGGCTTGGGTTCCTAAATCTAACTAATTTGCAATGTGGTGCAGAGGGTCTCCAGAGGTTTGAATAGCATTTGGTATGTTGATAGTGGAGGCTCAATGCACATGACAGGATGCAGATACCTGATAAGTAATTTTATCAATCAAAGAGAAGGATTTGTGTCCTTTGGGAACAATGCCAAGGGATATGTGCTAAGACATGGCAATGTATCCTCTGGTATAATACAGTTTGATAAGGTCAATCTGGTTGAAAACTTGGAATACAACTTGTTGAGTGTCTCACAAATGTGTAACAAAGGATATTCTTCCTTTTTCACCAAAACAGCATGCAAGATCATATCACTAGAAGGCCAAAAGTTGATAGAGAAGATCATTGAAGATCATACTTTGCTGATAGCCAAAAGATGTGGCAATGTCTATGCAGTGGACATTGAAAAAGACAAAGTATGGAAGAAAACTGCTTGCTTCTTCTCAAGAGCATCAACTTCTGAAACTGATCTCTAGCATAGGAGACTTAGCCATGTGAACTTTAAAACCATAAATAAAGTCACAAAAATGGGCTTGGTCAAAGGTCTACCTTTGAAGGAATACCAGTGTAAAGATCACTGTGTTTCCTGTCTTAAAGGTAAACAACATAAGTTCACTTACAAGTCTATAGAAGAATAAAAAACAACTGCATGTCTTCAACTACTCCGTATGGACTTATTTAGACTAGTCAAGATTATGAACCTTGGTAAGAAGAAGTACTGCCTGGTCATCATTGATGACAACTCAAGATTCACATGGGTCTTCTTCTTATATTCCATGGATGAGGCAGCTGATATAATCAAGTTCTTCAATCTACAAGTAGAAAAGCAATATTCTTTCTCTGTCAAAGTCATCAGGAGTGACAATGGGACAGAGTTCAGGAACAAAACTCTGGATGAATTCTGTTTGTCTAAAGGGATTGTTAGACAGTTTAGCATTCCCAAAACTCCTGAACAAAATGGTGTGGTAGAAAGAAAGAACAGAACATTAATTCTTGCAGCTAGAACTATGTTAGCTGATTCAGGCCTACTATTGTATTTTTGGGCCGAAGCAGTCAACGCAACTTGTTATATACAAAACAGAGTCCTTGTCAACAAAAGACATTCCAAAACTGCCTATGAAGTTCTTCATGGCATCAAGCCCCTTATTTCCTTTTTCAAGGCTTTTGGATGTCAATGTTTCATTCTAAATATCAAAGACTCTATTTCAATGTTTGCTGCTAAAGTTGATTCAGGTTATTTTCTTGGTTATTCTTACACTAGAAAAGCCTACAAGGTATTCAACTCCAGAACCAAGATTGTTGAAGAAACATTGAATGTCAAGTTTAATGAGTCCAAACACACTCTCGTTCCAGCAAATCCTGCTGAACCTTTTGATCTTGACAATCTTCATTTTGGACCTGAAAAGACTGTTCCATCATCTAAACCCACTTATTATGGTGATCAAGGGTTTTATGATGCTAGTACTCCACCATGGACTCCAAACACAGTTATTAAATCAACTTTCGAACCATCAGAAGTTTTACAAACTTCTACTTCAACGACTACTAATGAACAACTTCAAACTAGTGATTCAGCTCCACAGACTCCTGAACCACAACATACAGCTGAACCAGATATCATCAACCTCAGTGGTTTGTTTGAGGAAGTTCAAGAGCCATCACCAAGTACAGGGCTACAACAACTGATTGAACACAAGGATCATCCATTGGATCAAATCACGGGTGATATTGCTTCAAGGGTACTTACAAGAAACCAGCTTTCCAACTTCTGCTTTTTCTCCGCTTTCCTTTCTTAGTTGGAACCAAAGAAATATTAAGAAGCTCTCAAAGATAACAATTGGGTTCAAGCTATGCAAGAAGAATTGTTTCAATTCAAGAAGCAACAGGTCTGGGAAATCTGTCCCTTGCCTCCAAACAAGCTACCAATTGGCACAAGATGGGTTTTCAGAAATAAACAAGATGAAGCTGGTATGATTATTAAGAACAAGGCAAGACTGGTAGTACAAGGTTATTCACAAGAAGAAGGAATTGATTATGATGAAACCATTGCTCCAGTTGCAAGGCTTGAAGCCATCAAGTTATTTTTGGCTTATGCAATTTCCAACAAAATTAAAGTTTTTCAAACGGATGTCAAGAGTGCATTTTTATATGGAAAAATAAAAGAGGAAGTATATGTTTGTCAGCCACCTGGGTTTGAATACACTGCTCATCCTGATTAGGTCTACAAACTGGACAAATCTCTTTATGGGCTAAAACAGGCTCCAAGAGCCTGGTATGAAACACTGTCCAATTTTTTTACTTAAAAATCACTTCACAAGAGGCTCCATTGATAATAATCTGTTTATAAAACATGTTGGAAATCATGTCTTACTTGTTCAAATTTATGTTGGTGACATCATTTTTGGTTCAACTAACACAAAACTGTGTGATGATTTTAAGAAACTCATGCAATCAAAATTTGAAATGAGTACAATGTGAGAACCGCAGTACTTTTGGGGACTACAGATCAAGCAACAAACAAATGGAACTTTTATACATCAATCTAAATATGTTAAAGAATTATTAAACAAATTTTCTTTACAAGACAGTAAATCATGTTCTACACCCATGACACCTACCTTACATGTTGAACCAGATGATCAAGGAAAACAAGTTGATCAAACCATCTATAATGATAGGTTCCTTTTTATACTTAACTGCCTCTAGACCAGATATTATATTTTCAACTTGTGTCTGTGCTAGATATCAGTCTGCACCAAGGGAATCACACCTAACTGTTGTCAAAAGAATTTTCAGATATCTGAAAGGAACCCCTACACTAGGAATTTTGTATCTTGCTTCAAGCAATACCAAGTTAACAGCTTTTTCAGATGGTGACTATGCAGGGTGCAAAATGTCAAGAAAATCTACATCTGGTGGTTGTCAATTCTTAGGAAACTGTCTGGTGTCCTGGCAATCAAAGAAACAAACATCTGTGGCAACCTCAACAGCTGAAGCTGAATACATTGTTGCTGCAAGTTGTACATCACAGATTCAATGGCTCCAATATCAACTTCTTGATTATGGAATCAAAGAAACCAAAACTCCACTTTTAGTAGACTAGTAAATATGCCATTAGCATCATTCAAAACCCTGTTCAGTTTTCAAAGACGAAACATATAGAAATTAGATATCATTTCATTAGGGATTGCTGTGAAAAAGGCAAGATTGAGGTGAAACATGTCACAACAGCTAACCAAATAGCTGATGTATTCACTAAAACCCTTGACACATCAACATTTCAGAGGTTAGTTTCCATGTTTGGAATGCTAAACTTTGAGTAAACTCTGTAAGTGTTTTCATTTTTCTGTTCATATTTTACTTTCACTTACCTGTTTACTAACTCTGATTAAACCTCTGTTGATCAACAAAAAGAGAGAGAAATTACTGATGTACAAAAACATCTGTAAGGGAAAATTTCTAAAAAGAAAAATCTACTGATAATAAAATCTTCAACTATTGATTTTAGGGGTATTTTAAAAAAAAAATCTTCTCAGTAGTTCAAAACTACTGAAGAACAAAATAGGAAACTCCTGATGAACAAGTATTCATCAGAGGTTTAGACAAAAAGGGCAAAACAGTCTTTTCCTATCTTTCTCAGAAGTTTAACCTAAAAAGCACTATTAAACTTCTCAAACCCCTCTTTTCATTATTATCATTTCAAAAACACAACTTCCCTCTCTCTCAAAAACCTCTCTGAATCTTTCAACTGTTCTATAAAAAACAATGGCTCTAGTTCTTAAACAGGGACACAATCAAAGAGGCTACTTCATAAAAGATGAAGCTTGGTCCCAATACGATGAAAACATTGATTTGATCGTAAAATCACAATTTTACACAATGTTCACCATTGACCCACCAATCCATACCGACACTCTTAATGAGTTCTGGGCAAACGCTGAGACTGTTACTGAAGATGGTAAAGTCCTTTCCTTGAAGACAAAGATCGAAGGGAAAGAAATGGCAATCACACCGGTAACTCTGGGAGACACACTAGGTCTTCATGATGCTAAAGCACCTGATCATATTCCCAGTGGAACAATTCAATCAACCATAATTGAGTGTGGTTACCAAGGTACATTATCACATGCTACCATTTATAAGAAATATTTTGATGCAAAATATAAACTTTTGTTTCACTACATTATCATGTGTTTATGTCCAAATACTGGATCTTCTAATCAGATGTCCTCAATCGTGCAACCAATTTTTCATTCAATTATTAATGAAACCAAATTTAGGGCATCTTCATTCTTTTTTTAATGAGTTGGTGTTGCATCACCAAAATGATAAAAAGAAATTTTTGTTGTATCCAAGGTTCGTCATGCAATGTATTATCAAAGAACTTGGACATGAGGTGCTTGTGGGTGAAACAACTATTTTAAGCCCTTTATCCTTACAAGCATACTCTAGGCATAACAAACCGGCACTTTTGCCAGAGGATGACCAAGGGGAACATGTCACGGTCCCTAAGGAACCAACATCCTCAAAACCCAAATCCAAAAAGCCTAAACAAACCAAACAACAAAAATCCAAACCCTCCAACCCCAAAAGAAAAGCAATTCAGGAAGTTGAGATGCCTGAAGCTGCTGATGTGCAATCTGCACTATCAAAAGATGTGGTTGAAACTTCCTCTCAGTCTCATTCATCTCAAATACCTGAAAGAGCACCCATATCCGTTTTGTTTTCAAGAAAGAGATTTAAAAATACAAAAACTACTGACCTTCTTTCAAATCAACTAAACCAACTGAACAAAACTCAACTGCTGATCCCATAACTTCTGAAAAAGAAACATTTCTAGTAGTTGAGATTGCTAGTATTCTCTCTGGGCTGAAACAACATAATCCATGAGCAAATGTCAATCCCCAATCACCACATAAACAGGGGATGAAAACACTGAAATAGACATTTATGAGAATGTGATCAGCCCTAACCCAAGAGATGAGGAGGAACCAAGGCTTCTAAGCCCAAACTTATAATCCTTTGGTATATTTGAGGCTGCTACAACTCTTATACCATCCAGTAATGGATTGGAGGACAGTAGTACCATAGCTAAGACCTCAAATGTGGCAACTGCTGATGAAGGCCTTGTGCCTGAAGTAGGAAAACCTCAGTACCAAGAAAAAGAGGTTCATGAGACAACTAGGTTGGGCCTAGCTCATGAGACAACTGATACTGTTCTCATTGAGGAATATGTCAGTGATTCAGATGATTCCATTAATTTGGATGATGGATCAAAAACTCTACGAATTGAATTGACGGCTGACTATGAAAGTCCTGATTCTAATCTATCTGTACTCAAGGAGATAGTCACAGAAGAACAGGTTAAAGACCACTTAAACCCCAATTCCCCAAAAGTGGCATCCCTAGTTAACACTGAGGATCACCCCAAAACACACCCTCCACAATCACAAAAGCCTACCCAATTCTCTGGGTCATCAAGCATAGAATTGAACCAACTATGCAGCCCAGATGGTCCCCTATACCTGATGGTACACCAGCTAATTTCTGGTCATCTCCAATCCTTTATGACTACTATGGAGTTAAAGAACAAAACTCAACTGGAGATGATTAGCAATGCAATTGATCACAAGCTTGGTGAATTGTCAAGAAAGATGGAAGATAACAGCAGACAATTAGCCAACACCTCCACCTCCTTGGTTTCCTGAAGTGGTTGAAGCCAAAAAGGGGGAGATGTCAAAGGAACCTGAAGTTGTGTCTCTTGAAGCTTCAAAAAGAGCTAGAGAAGCACAACATCTCAAGGAATCTCGAAAACTAACTACCATGACTAGACAAGAAAAAGCTCTGAAAGAAAGAGAAGAATGGTATGAAAAACAAGAGAGAATCCTTAGAGAGAAAGCTGAAAAGTCTACCCAAGGCCATAGTGAAGCAGCTGCTGAAGACAAGACCAAAAGTACTGAAGACAATCCTTCATAGTTGATGCTGCTCATATCAACACTTTAGTAGTTGACATTTTCTGCACTGAACCAGAACTGTCATCTAATGCAATAGAAACAAATTATGCTGATATTCCAAAGCCTGTTCCCACTGCTACAACTGATTTAAACTCCTCTTCTATAACAATAACAGAAGATCAAACAGAAGAAAAAGAACTAACAGAAGAAGAAAGAAGAAAAGCATAAAGAGAGGCAAAGGAACAAGAGGCATGGAAAAGCATAGATGAAAGGGATGACTTGCGCTTTAATGACAAGGTATTAGAATATGAAAAGAAGTTAAAAGAGTTAGAAGCACAAGAAAGACTTGCTGAGAAAACTCTCCTTGCAGCAGATGAAGATAAAAGGCAACAGCGGATGATGTATATCAGCAAAAACACAAAGACAAGGAAATACTCGCTTAAGGGACTCTTAACTGAATAACTCACAAGACAGGCACAGCTTGTATCAGAAAGGCTAGCCGCAGAGAAAGACAGCAAGTTGAAAAGAGCCTAAATGATTCAAGAATTGGTAGGTAACAATTTTGGTTCAAAACAACAGATATGTAAGTGGAAAGAAGATGTAATTTATGACACTTACAAAAAGCTCAAGGCTGACAGACTTGCAAATCCAGAAAAATGCAAATCCACACAGCCTACTACCAATCAAAAGTTAGGGGAAAACACTAAAACAACTTTCAAGATGATTTTGCTTGAAAAGAACACCATTGTTGAAAATGATTTTACTTTTGAAGAAAAGGCTATGATAACTCAATATAGGGATCCTGCAACATTTGCCTACCAACTGCAACAGACCATCAAAGAACAAAAACAGACCAAGGTAGTCACTGAGCATCACATGCTTATTTCAAAAGGTGATACACCTGGTACTGTACTAGTTGAAAAAGAAGGAGATCCAATCTGATCAATGCTGAAAAAGAAAAACCACCAACATCATATCTATATTCAAACCTACAAATTGTACCATATAAAGACAAAGTTTTTAGTTCCATATCACCAATCAAGATATGGTACTTCACCCAAAAGTCTAGTTCCCTGGTTCTAGAAAGACAAGACAGTTCACTAAAAGTCCTTCACAGCTTGACTGAATTGGAAAAATTATATGACAAAGATCTACTAACGATTCAGGAAATGTTACCAGACCAAGGACTACTTCTAGAAGCAGAGGTCAGAGAAATCAAACATCAAACACTCAAGGATATTAGGAGAGTTCTTAACTTAAGGAAGAGAGGATCTTAAATAAAGATAGACAAAGGTTTTGGCTTCATTAATCCAGGGGGAGATTGTAGGGTCAAAGAGGATTGACAGGCCAGTATAAACCTTAGTCTTATATCCTCTTAACATTTTGTGAAACTGCTGAAGAAAAAGAAGATATGTAAAGTTCTGAAGAGTAGAAAGATCAGAAGTTCTGAAGATAAACCAGACAGAATATCTAAGGAACGAACTGTTGAAGACAAACTCCTGAAGATAACTCATCAGAAGTTTGTCACTCATCAGCACTTTCATTAAGAAGATTCTAACCGCCCTTTAATCTCAGCAGTTTAGTATTATATTAGTTAACTTAAAGTCTTTGTTCAAGTTTCAATGCTACAGCCTATTGAAGTATTATCTTACATTATTTTAAGCTTTTGATTACTTAGTTTGTATGTAATCTTTCGGCTATAAATAGAGGGGTTACTCCCACTATTTTAGCAATTGATAATTATCTATCCTAAATCTTGAACTCTTTCCTTTAAATTAGTTTGTAGTTTATCCTTTCATGTATATCTGAGAATCATCTTGTAATTACTACTTTATTTACTATTATTGATTCTCATCTTTAACTTCATAGTTCATTGATTGAGCGGGAGTAATAACTCCTGTCAAAAGTGACACTTTAACTTGAACACTTTAATATTCCATTGTGCATTTTACTTTGATATATTTACAAACACATAAGTGTTCATGAATAAGAACTGTTAAAAGAGAAACTGATCCAACAAGTTTTTATGAAAAATAACATGCGTTAATGGTGTTTAATGATGTGTTATGTGTTGTTTGATGATTGAATGATGGATATATGTTATAACAATGATCTAGGGCTGTTATAGATGATGGTTTATGATTATCTTAGGTTACAAGTTGTTGGATGTTTTACCCATTTTGGGGATTTGTGTTAGATCTAGGGTTTTTTCATGATGTTATTGTTAATGAAATGATTAGTGGTTTTCATATACATGACAATCTGAGCATATTGAGCTGATCGTTAAGTGATTTCGACAAGTTTTCCATTTTAGGTAAAGGTTATATGCATCAATGTGACATTTCCATAATTTTCCATTTTGAGTAAGTTATAAAACGGACTGATTTCGGAGTAAAATTAGTAGGGTTTTGTGGGGATAGGTTAATGATGTTTGACTGCTGTGATTTGTGGCGTTTCGTGATGTTTTCAGACTGTTTAGATGCGATTTGGTGCATTTTATGAGATTTTGCAGCAAAGGGTCGAACCAGGAAACTCATTCGACCCTTCGTGGGGTCAAATGGACTTCCATGGGGTCGAACCAACTTTAATTCAGGTCGAAGGAACTTTATTTTGGTCGAATTAACATGTGTTAAGGTCGAATGAACACGTGTTAGGTCGAATGAACTTGTGTTTAGGTCGAATTAACATGTGTTAGGTCGAATGAACAACATATGGGTCGAATGAAGACCCATATGGGTCGAATGAACTTCCCTAACATATTGATTCGACCTTACTTCATCATATGTGCGATTTTTGTTGCAAACTAAGTATTTTATGCTTGAACCTTATGTGTAATCTATATGTACTTGATTATTTTGTGTAATGGGTCACCAACGGGATGTCGGGCCAGTCTGGTGTGTCGAGTCATCAGTCAAACACATTTTTAAACATACTTAGTCATGATCTGGACAATCAGGGACTAGATAACCTTAGGGTTATTAGTCAAAACACTTATACAAACTTTTATGATAGATATTTTGTATTTGGAAACTATCAGACTGTGTCGACTATTCTTTATCTAGAAGACGCAACCTAAGGTGAGTGTCATAGCCCCATTCTTTACTGTTTTCATACTTTTGAGGGAGAAACATGCGGCACGAACTTACAAAATTTTAGACCAACATATAACATTATATCACTTGGATACTTAGTGACATTTATTCATCGGTGAAGACCTCTCAAACTTTAGTGAACCATTAATATGTGGATACATAGTGGGGAAAGTGTGAATAGATCTATTGGCCTTGGTAAGCCCCACTCGGTCTGTCTGGAGGTCGGTGGCGGGTGCATATTTGTCCTACCAAACTTTACGGCACCGGGTGATGAACCGGTGACGGGTATAGAGGTATTCGAACGTTCAGCAGTGGTACACGACACTATAGTATCATGTAACGACGTCTAGCTAGCATCAGGTATAGATGTAAGGATTGTTGGGTCTGGATTACAAACGTTGCAAACTTTATCTCTGTGACTCACCGGCACTTTATGTGTTGACTACATTGCATGTTTTCGCAGGTCGCTAAGGTAACAGGGAGTCTTAGGCGCACTGGAGTCGAACTGCGTTTGGTCTTTGCATTCATAAAGTAAACCTTGTTTGGTTTAACTACATACCTTTGAACTGTGGTTTTGTAAACATATTTGCTTACTCTGTTTAGTCTGGTTTATGTAAACTTTTACTGCGTGGTTGGTTTTATTACGTTGTTTTCATATCATATAGTTGTCGTTTATTGTGACCGTTGATCGACTTGGATCCTGGTATGTCACGCGCTTCGCGGTAAAACTCCGCATGTGGAACTTAAGGGTGTGACAGATTGGTATAAGAGCCAATGGTTATAGTGAACTAGGACTGCATGTAGAGTCTGGTCTATAGCCGAGTCTCACACACTGGACGGTCACACATTTATGAGTCGTTACAAGTGAGGAAAAACTTACTAGCTTTGTCGAGGGTGTTTACATCATCATGCTTATGTGTTGCATCATCTATTCTATCCTTGGTTTATCTATCATCTATCTGTTTCTATCCTCCATCGTATTGTCACACCTCGCTAAGGCGGAAATACGGGGTGTAACTTTGAATGATTTCCAAGCACAAAGGTCACACGAGCATTATTTAAATAAAACAGGAATTACCATTTAACAATCAAGTCTTACAAAAACATAACATTAATTGTTTGAATTAAAACCATTGTGTAAAATGTTTAGGTCAAAACGTCACAACAATAGTTCAAAAGATGGTATCCCATAAATGCCCGCACGCGACCTTCCCAAGTTCCATGCTCCATGCTAATTTCTTGAAAAACATGCATGTAAAATATATGGGTCAACATAAAGTTGGTGAGTACACGGGTTTGTATGAATGGACATGTTATCCAAAACCGACTAAATTACTGCCTAGCTAGGGCAATAATTATCATGTGATCTGACATGAGCCCATAACCAAACCTTGACATGTTGTGCCTCGCCCATTGTACACTAAAGAATATGAAATAATGTTAAATACAAGCACTCTCTTGATATCTGTCATCCGGTCAGAGCGACTGACCAAGAGTGGGGGTGTCAACCTAATAGATCTATTCCGGTGTTTCATGGCTAAGTCCATAGCTAAGGTTATGGTGAAATGTATGACACGAGGGCTTAATGGATCCTGAACCTTATTGTCTCATGTTCACATAATAGTCATGTATGTAACTGAAAACTGTACGCATGTTTTTCCCCCAAAAATGTAAAAACAAATTATAAAAAGGGGTAGTGAATACTCATATGATGTCTGGATACTAGATTGAACTGAATCTGATGTGGTGTGTATGGTCTGGGAACCCAAAATGCAATCAAAAGCAACTTAGGTCTATGTTTGGCTCTAACTACCATGAAATTGTTCACCCGACTGTAACACCTATGGACTAGGGCCTCTGTACCACTATCCACGTGTGTCACACACTGTATGTGTGAGTAATTGTTCGTGTTGTTATTCACGTGGCCATGTTTATTCTATTTTTGGCAAAACAAATGTTGTGACTTGCTTAGGGTCACCAAGGGTTACTTATGTCTTTGTTATACAAGTCTAGGGTAAGGTATGGACATATTTCACTACAATATTGTATAAAATTAACATATTTTGGCACTTTGTCTTTGAATGTACATACATTTGGGTGTTTAACATAGATTTCTAGGAAACCCAATGTGTTAAGATTGTTAACACATGTTCTTGTCGATCTTAACACATGTTCTCAAGTCATAATTTAGCATATGTTTAAAACTAAACGATTTTGGCTTAGATTTAGGCCGGCCTCGACCCCATACACTCACGCATACATTGAAATGTATGTGTGGGTGTACGCGTATGTCCATGTAAGGGCTCTAAGTTGTATGTAATCGTATATATGTGGGTTAGTAGGTATAGGCCATAGTATTGAACCTTTTAACATGAAATTTAAGTGTTTTGGTTAGTTTATCTTGAAAAACTTATTGTTAAGGGTGTGTGCGAGTGTGTGTGTGCTCGGGTGACCACCACATGTAACCGAAATGTATAAAGAATGAAAATGGTTTGGTATTATACCTCACTTGTGTATAGCCGAAGATAACAAAGAAAAATAAGCTAACTTCCTTCCAAATGACTCCTAAAGACTTGCTAGCTACTTGTGACTCCCAAATGATGAAGACAAGTGATCGAACAAGACCCCTCTCGGGTCCCCTTGGCTCGGCCGAATGGTAAACAAAGGAAAGGAATGAGAGTTCAAGTGTTAGTGGGTTATGTGAAGTTGTAGTGTGATCCTCATGTCCCTCATGAGCTCTATATATAGCCGATTGGTGAGAGGATGGGTATGGTCTCATTGGTTCACAATTGAAGATAGTCAACACCTTGCTTTCTTAATGTGCATTCTACTAGGAGCCTTGTAAGAGAAATGTGTTGACTTGAGATTTTGTCCTGGCTTCTAGGAGTGGAGTAGTAGCCGAAAATCACGGGGAAGGAGCAAGTCTTGGATGGCAAGGTGGACAAGGTGTGGACGCTCATGCGTTTCATGTTCTTACCATGTTAGTACATTAAGATGACTAGTGTTCTTGTTTGGTTGTGTGCACACTCTTGGGGGCAGAAAATTATGGGAAAATGGACATGATTGTTTAGGCAAGTTGACCAAGGTTGAATGATCATGGAATCTACGTTGTTACTAGGTTAGTATAAGTCTAGGAACTTGGGATATGGAGTTATGTGTGAATGTATATATGCGTGTATATGTATGCATCTGGGTATGTATGTATAGTTTAGAGGTGTAGGCTAGTTAGATCCATTGTTTCACTTAGCTTGTCTTGGGAACACATGGGCTGAAATGCATAGGTGTAAATGAACAATTTAGGAAGTCAAAACTATCTAAGTTCATGAAGTGAGATTACAAAGTCCCTTGTTAGTGAAAACACCTCGATTCTTGGACTTATTGGATGGTGGTGTGGTCATCGATGGCCTTTGGGAAAGAATATGGAATTCTTATGGTAAATCAACATGTCTTGGAGGTTGTAGAATGTTTGTGGATTCCATTCTTGTGTAGGGTCTCTTGTTAGGATAAAAATAGTGACTAGTAAGTGAGTATGTATGTAAGGATGTATTCGTGTATGTATGTAGGTGGCCGTGTGTGTATTTTTACATGTATGTGTGAGGTATTTTGTTATTTCCAAATATATGTTGGTAACCTCATGTGAAGGAACATTGTTTGTTTTTGTTCTTGTCGGGATAACAATTTGGAATCGTATGTTCAATTGCATGGGTTTCCTGTAGTCTAGCATGACTTATTGAATTAACTAAAGCCTTGAACTAACTATCGTGTCTACTTGTTAGACTGTGTGCTTTGGTATTGACTCGTTGGAACCCTGTATAGCCCAACTATGATGCAAATGATAACATGTAATGCTAGCATAATGTATTTATGTGTAGTTAAATGTACGGACATGACCTGTGATTTCGACAGGTATCACACTTATCTTCTTCTTCGGGATTTGAAGACGAAGATGTTAGCTTGCTGTTCCTTGCACGGCAGTGCTGTACATTGGAGTGGCTTCGGCATACCTTCGAGATCTGTCCAGTATTCGAACATCTATTCTTCATGCTCTAATGGACACAATCGCTTGCACACAATATCTTACACTTATACTTGGTTTAGTGCACCTTGGGATGATTATTCATTCGGAGATCCTTATAAGTTTGATATACTGATTTGATGATCCGTGGTTGATACAGATTAGTCGGATCGGGATGACTCTTTATTTAGTTACTAGTTGTTGATACTAGTGACGACCCTGAATATCTTATTCTTTTGGATTCTAGAAGATGTCAGCTGCTCGAGGTGGTGGTCGTACTGGTGGACGCCGTGGTGGCGGTGGTGGTCGTGCTGGGGGTCGTGGCGGTGGTAACGTCACTATGACCCAAGATGAGTTGAATAATCTGCCCCAACAAGGCTTTGGTGGTAATTTGATTACTACTACTTTTGTCTTTATTTTTGTAGATGCACGAAGTGCGACTAATGATTGGATTAGCTAATTAACATATGTTAGAAAGTTCCTGATGAACCGAATGTAGATATATGGGGCGAAGGAAGAAGATTTTGGGCGAATGTAAAGTAGAAGTGGGCGAAGGTGGAAACTGATCAGAAGAACATACACATTCGTACCATGTTGTGGGCGAATGTGGAAAACTTCCACATTCGCACCATACAACTGGGCGAATGTGCAGACCCTATATATAGATTTTGTGTGTTTTCGAGTTAGAAAGAGTTTTAGTTTGCGTGTGTGTTCAGGTCAGGTTCAAGGTTAATTTGTGAAAGTGTCTGTATTGATTAGATTGACTAGGTGACTGATTGTAAAACGTTTTTATCAAAGTTAATCTATGAAAAAGGTTTTGAAATGATGTTTTCTGTGTTTTGATCCGAGTTTTATCAGTTTGTTCATATCTAGGGTTTCCGCACCTAGATTGGTTACTTGTATGATCATATCTTCCTGTTTTAGCTAAATTCTTTCAATCACAAAGTGGTATCAGAGCCATACAGATCATACAACAACAAATTTAATAAACTCAGAGCTGATTTGGACATGATTTTGATCAAAATACATCTGTTTTTGACTAAAAATGGTTTTTGAGTGTTTTTTATTGACTTAGAGTTGAATTTGTGGATAAAATCAAGTTTTCCAAGAATTAAAGTTGTTCCAAATCAATTCCGAATCAAAACCTGATAAAGATCATTCAAATCCATAAACTTTTGAAAATCAGAGATCAAAATAACCGTTTTTCAAAGTGTAACCGTTTTTCAAACTCAAAATGGTCGAACGTGCTGAGTAGTGGGCGAACCTGACCTATAGTGGACGAAAGTGTGTATTTTCTGGTCGAACATAGGGTAAATCTGGGCGAACCTGGATTTTGTTGTTTGAAGTTTCCACATTCGGGCAAATATTTTCACATTCGATTCGTCGGGCGGGCAAAAGTGGAATTGAAGTGGTCGAAGGTTGACTTTTGTGGACGAAAATGGAACTTGATTTAGGGTATTTTACATTCTGGTGATTTTCTACATTCGGGTGAATCTCTTTTGGACGAAAGTGAACTAAAAGGGACGAAAGTAGATATTATTGGGCGAACCTAGACTTTAGTTTGGAAAATTTTCTAAGTGTTGTGTTTTTCGAAGTTCGTGCACATCATGTGGAATTTTCCGACCACCCCGAGACCAGCAACAACACAATCACAACAGCAAGTGATGGACCCATGGACAGTGGCAGCACAAAAGACGAGCACACAGTCTTCGCAACCAATCAATTTCATAGCGATGACTAGCTCGATGCCTCAAAGTGTAGCACCCCCAGCACCACAACCTGACTACTGGGGAGTAGCAGCAGCAGTGGAAAATACTCAAACTACCAATGCTATTTCCACACTGATAAATGACTTATCTTCAGGTAGCGGGAATCGGCCACCTAAGCTCATGGAGATGCAAGAATATAATCAGTGGCAGAAAAAGTTCATGATCCACTTGGAAGGCATGGGAGTGGAGGGTGCAGAGGCATGGAGGATGATTGCTAGAGGGTACACTGCACCGGTTTTGGAGAACACCGGTGAACCAGTTCCATTGGAGAGTATGTCAGAGGAGGAGAAAAAGAAGTTTGCTGTGGAGAAGAAAGCTTATTCCCAGTTGACTCAGGCAATTACAAACGATCTGCTATATCAGTTTGGGACTTGCACTACGTCTAAGCAACTGTGGGATGTGCTTAAGAATAGGCATGATGGGAATGAGAAGACGAGAAGGTTGAGAATGGAAGAGTTGCGAAAGGAGTTTGAGAATTTTACTTATGTTGGAAATGAAACCTTAAAAGAATTAACTCCTAGATATTGTCATTTACTAACTGAGTTGTCTAGTTATGGTATACAGATTCCTATGACAGATTTGGTGGACAAGTTTGCAGATGCTCTACCACCATATTGGGATCAGCATGTGGAAGTACTCAAGGAGAAGGATGCTTATAAATTCTGGACTATTAATGAGTTTGTGCAGAAGCTGGAGAACAAAGAGCTTGAAGAAAAGAGGAAAGCTAAAAGATCACAGATTCCTCAGAATCCAAGTTTATATTTTGGAGGCACTCCAGTACCAGTTGGTAACTCAAGTTCAGGGGGAGTAGTAGCACCACATGTTGCATGTATTACTAATGTCATGGAACCACCAAAACCTACCATCAACTACATCGCACAAACCTCATCTTACTCACAACCATCATACACACCACCACCACCACAACAACAATACACTAATTCATATATTTCACCATTTTCTCCAATGCAGCAAGCAGCATTCTATACTGCAAGCCAATCACAACAACCACCTCAACAAACACAATACATGAATCCAATGACTTAACCCAGTCAACAACCGGTGGTTTTGGAGACTTCTAATCTGGGAAATGTAACTGTTGAAGTTGCTCAACAACATATTGCACTAGTCTCTGCAATGGTTTCATCTTACAATGGGTTGGTTGCAAGTCAAATTGGTAACAATAACTTGACCAATGAGGACTATGCACAGATTGATAAGGAGGAGATGGAACCGATTGATATTCAGTGGGCTTTTGCAAGTATTATGAGAAGGGCAACGGAGTTTATTGAGAAGACAGGTAGAACGGATTTGGGAACTTCTCCTAACACAACCTACGGGTTCAACAAGGAGAAAGTTACTTGTTTTAACTGTGGAGGGAAAGGTCATTTCAAACGGGAATGCACCCAGCCACCAAAACAAGGTAACAGAAACCCTTTCAATGCAAGCTACCAGAACTGTCAACAACAAAACCAAAACCAAGTTTCTTACCAAAGTAATAACAACTATCAAAACTAAAATAATTACCAAAACCGACAAAATAGCTCTAACAACAACCAGAACAGACAACCAAACACACCAAACCAGACTCAAAATCAATCACCAAACCACACTAACCGAACAGTCATACCGATTACCACACCAAATGAGACACAACAGAATACCAATCAGAATCAAGCATTGGTGATTCAACAGGATGAACGGTTTGATTGGTCGGGGATGCAAATTGGGGTTGAGGAAATTACAACTGGTGGAAATGTGGCTTGTGTTACCCGACAGGTTGATATTGAGGAGTCGGTGATAGTTGATGAGAAGGAAGAAACTGAGGTTGAAGTTGATGAATCTAAGGTAGATGTGGAAGTGAAAATTGAATCTGTGGAGGTTAAGGCTGAGGAAGCAAATCCTGAAGTGGTGATTGACACTGTTTCTGATGTTCCTGAGGAGTGTGAATCAGTTTACTCAGATTCAGACAGTGAATCAGATACAGAAACAAGTGTTACATCTCTGGATGATGATATTGATCAGTTGTTAGCAGAAGCTGATTTTCTGAAGACGAGGAAGTCGTGTATTGCTGATGATGCTTTCACCAGGATTGATTATTCCAAGTTTTTCGCTGGAAAGGAATCTCATTTTGCTTTGATGGCCATGACAGATCCTCCAAAACCTGTAAGTTCTGAGCGTAGCACTGATATTACTAGTGATAAATATTGTGGTACTTGTGATAGATTGACAGAGGAGAACAATGAACTTCGCGTTCAACGTGATAGTGCTATCATCAACTGTCAATCTACTCGCAAAGAGTTGAATGCTTTCAACAAAGTACTAGATGGCTATAAAAAGGACATTTCTGATCTTAAAACTACTCTTTCATTAAAACAACTTGCAATTAATAACTATATAAATGAAATTGAGAACACTAAATTGGAAATGGCCGCCATTAAGTGCTTTGCTGAAAAGGTAAATAAGAAGTTGGAAAGTTATAAGCACATTGCTTACGTGGTAGGCGACATCATTGATGATCAAACCACTAATTACAAATCTGTGCCATCTCCGGTGCTTTTTGAAAATCACAATTGTCATCAAGTGATACCGGAGAGCTCGGTAAAATCAGACTCATCATCGGAAAATGAATATAATACTTCGAGTATTGGTGATCCACATTCTGATGTGAGGCCGATTTTAGGTTTGAATGATGAGGGTGTTACTGCTGAGAGTGTTGATTCAGACTCTGAGAATGATGATTCTGGTTGTCACCAAAATGTTAATGCATGTGAAATTCCAAAAGAAAATCACATCATTACTAATGAACCAGTATCATCATCTCAGCATGTGCATCCGATGGCAAATACTCATCGTGGGAAAAAGTCTGAAAAGAATGTGGTTAAGAAAGAATTTGAGAAAGATGTTAAGAATGAGCCTTGTGACAAACCAGTCAAGGTGTTTTATCGGATGGAAGGATCCGATACGATCATTTCTGACGAGGAATTTCCAATCAAAAAGGCTAACTATGCTAAAATTGATAAAATCTGGCAAGAAAGCACTATTTGGTTCCCAAAACATGAGAGAACAAATGAAATTCCACCGGCCATTTTAAAGAAATTGTTTTTGGATGTTCCTCAAGAACCGAAGGTTCATGTCACAGAGTTCATTAGACCCAAAAATAGAGCTAACGGTTTTCATGAGCCTGCTTACTCAAAAGGGCCACTCCCTGAGAGTTTGAGGAATCAACAGTATAATGATCAATATCCTGTTCGATCATTCGCTCAACCGAATGCTCCAAATGTTTTTGAAGAATACCGTGCATGCTTTAAATGCGGGGAGAGAGGGCATTTACTTGCTCAATGTCCGTATGTAAGGCATAAGAGGCACGAAGTTGAAGTGAGGAATTCCATGAGGAAGCCGATCGATCATTACATTCCACCACATAGATGAGTTGTTCCTCAACAACAACAGTTTTATAATCAAAACAATTTTTATCAAACGAGGAACAATCGTCCATTTCAGTATGATCGCAGAAATCGGATTGCTGTGGAACAATCATGGAGAAAACCAGTGGTGAACACAACAAATGATAGGCAACGGGTTCCACCAAAACCTATTGTCAAGTCAAATGTTGGACCTAAATCTGTTAAGTCAGATAAGGTAACCAAGAAAGTTTCCTTTGCAAACAGTGTTCGGAAATCAACTGAGAACCCAAAATCTCAGATTCGTATCTTGAAAAGATCTGAACAATCTTGGACACCAAATGGATCTCCAGGTGCCTCTACTTCAAAATCCAATGAGAAAAAGGAAACTGTTTTGAATAATCCTAAAAAGATTGATCCAAAACAAAATGTTGTTGAGAATGTTTCTGAGAATGTTTCTGTGAAAAATGATATTCCAAGACCCAAGACTCAGGCTTGGGTCCCCCGAAAGAACTAAATGTTTTAGTTGATGTGTGCAGGGAGCTTCAGCTGGCCCTATTAGCAGTCTTTGGATTGTTGATAGTGGAGCTTCAGGCCACATGACAGGGGATCTTGCGTTGCTGTTCGACGTGAAGAATATTAATAGTGGATATGTTGCATTCGCTGGGAATAAAGGCGGATATATCACTATGGAGGGGAGTGTGAGTAATGGGATAGTGAGCTTTGAGAGGATTTCGTATGTAAAGCAGATCGATTATAATCTGTTGAGCGTCAGTCAAATTTGTGATAAAGAATTCACTGTTCATTTTGATGACAAATCCTGCTACATTCTCAAACCGGGCTTCAAAATTCCAAAGGAGTGGGTAATGTTGAAGGCACCTCGCGTCAACAACCTCTATATTCTTGATATGTCCAAGGCGATGACATCACAGGGGCAAATAACATGTTTTCTATCCAAGGCGACTGAGAAGGAATCGATAATGTGGCACCGAAGAATGGGGCACATTCATCTGAGAAAAATGAATCATCTTGTGAAGAATGGACTTGTCGATGGAGTAAACGTGAAACATTTCCATCTGAATGACAAGTGTGTAAGTTGTAAGAAGGGGAAGCAACACAGACAGTCCCACAAAGTAAAGAAAGTTAACTCTGTTGAAATGCCACTTGAGCGATTGCACATTGTTGGGTCAGAGAGGATTAATGAACCACAAAACCTTAGTTGATCATTCACATAATAATAATAACTAATTATAATAACTACTGATGAATAAAACAGGCAACTTCCGAAGACAAACAGAGAACTACTGATGGACAAATTCTGAAGACGAACCAGACAAACCTCTGAAGACAAAGTCCTGAAGTACAAAAGACAACTACTGAAGAAGGAAGGAAACTACTGATGAAGAAACTACTGATGACCAACTACTGATGAACTAGTTCAAGGACAAACCAGACAACTTCCGAAGAACAAGTTCAGAAGTACTGAAGAACTAACTACTGATGTAATTACTCATCAGAAGTTAGCATTGGTCATCAGAAGTTGCAAAGTACTGAAGAACAACTTCTGACGATTTACTCATCAGAAGTTTTACCAAAGCATCAGAAGTTTCAGATTCTCAGAAGTTAGCTTTAACAGTTGTTGTCTGTATAAAGCAGCAATAGTTAGTATATTAGTATTTTGTTTTCCACTAGGTATTTGTTAATGTATTTAGTACATCTAAGAGTGGGTGGAAACAGTCAGGTATGTATTCTATAAATACCTGGCTACCACCAACACTTAGACTTGCACTTGGCCACATGTATTCATACATTTGAACATTTGCCTAATAACATACAAATATTTAAGTTAAATCTCTTATCTCACTTATGTTTGTTTTGTTATTAATTCATGTTGTGAAAGCTTAATCCGAGGGGGAGTCTGAGTCACAAAAAGGTTAGTCACATGGTGTCAATTGTCAAGATTATTTCCGCTGCATACCCTTAAAACATGATAATTGTCCCTCTGAGCTCACGAACGATCCCAACAATTGGTATCAGAGCTTGGCCAGTGAAATATGATCTAACAATCAATTTGACATAACAGACCAGCTCATTATTATTGATACTCGATTGACTGTGACTCTATTGTGACCTAGACTCAGTGATATCATCTTAGTTATTATGATAAGTTGCTAATTAATCAACTATATCAAAACAACAAAGATTTGATAGCCACAACATACCAGGTAGTATAACTTTGTTGGAAACCTATTTTCATAAATCTGTTTCAAACAAAGTCAGGCCTGAAGACCACATACATTTTAAGTGAACTATCTCCTTAGTAGATTTTTCATAAAAGATGTTGCAAAATGTGGGTAACTTTGCTGACCATATATGTACTTAATTAAATAAGTATTATATAAACAGCTAAGTTAATATAAGTTAATTCAAGCAGGCTAAATACATTAAAATCTAGATCTAAGAGCTTATCTATGATTTAATGTTGAATATATAATTCCTAAAGCTTGTAAATTAACTAAAACTACTGATTTAAATGAAATATCTATTTTAAAGAATCTCAGTAGTTTATATCTTGGTATTTTCAATTAAAGAATCATTTTCAAAAAGGTTGTTTATTGCTAGAGATCTTCCTTGGATCAAAAGTCCTTGGTTGTTGAACTTCAGATGTTATTACAATAGAAGATTTTCATACTTCGCCATCCACCTTTGGTGTCTTGGGGGTAAAGGAAATACAAGGAAAATGGAGTAAGAAAATAAGTAAAAACACACTAACTTAGAAACTTCTGAACGCTTATATAACATCTGAGGACATAGTTGCTGACGTGGTGAATCAGTAATTAAGTAGTGGGAATGTGAGGTGATTGTACATCAGCAGTTTTAAAACTACTGAAGAAGAACAGGGACAACTTCTGACGAACAATTTTTTTTATTATTTTTGATTGTTCATCAGTAGTTAAGAGAAAGGGTATAACAGTCCTTTCATCAGAAGTTATAACTTCTGAAACCCTGATTCTTCACATTCATTACAATTCAAATCACATTCCCCTCTTTCAAACCTTCAACGGCGATTAACAATCAGTTTTTAAACCTAATCGACTAAAATGGCTCTTCAATTGAAACCCTCCCACAATCAAATCGCTTATCTCGAAAAGGATAAGAACTGGGAGAAATACCATGATATCATCGATACCATAGTTAAATCTAGGTATCACACTGCCTTCATCATCGATCCACCTATCCACGTGGACGCCCTCAGGCAGTTTTGGGCAAATGCTAAAGCTTCAATGGTCAATGGTGAAGTAGTTGCCCTTAAATCAAAGGTAAATGGTAAAGTATTGGCAATAACACCAGAGGTGTTGTCTCAAGCTCTTAAACTGGATGACAACAATGCTCCAACTTCCATATCAACTGGTGTTGTCCATGCCACACTTACAGCATGTGAGTATCAAGGTAATCTTTCTCATGCTACCATTTACAAGAAATATTTTGATCCCCAGTACAAGCTCCTGTTTCATTACTTGTTAATGTGCTTGAGTCCTAAGACTGCTGGATGGGATCAGATGCCCTCTGACTTGCAACAAATTTTTCATTCTATAGTTGCAAAACAACCTTTCAAGGCAACAACTTATCTTTTCAATGAACTTGTAATAAACCACTCTAAAGAAAAGTTTAAGTTTTTAATATACCCCAGGTTTGTTATGCAATGCCTCATTACAACCATTGGTGATGATGCATTACTTGGGGTAGCCTCTGTCTCTAAAAAGATAGAGGTTCAAACATTTTCAAGACATAACACGCCAGCACATCTGGCAGATGATGACCAAGAGGAAACAAACCCAGTCCTCAAGGAACCCACATCATGAAAACCTAAAAAGACTTCTACCCCCAAAGAAAAATCCAAAAAGAAGTCTTCACTCAAACCTAAACCCTCAACAAAACCTAATAAGACACCACAGGAAGATGAGATGCCTGTGGATGTCAATGTTCAATCTGAACTTGTTAAGGCAACAACTGGGACATCCTCACAGTTGGCTGCTACATCTCATTCTGTAGTCCCAAAATACTAGATCTTAAGTGTGCACTAGATTGTTATCAACTAGAAACACCTATTTGTTAGGTGTTTTAGTTGATTAATCAAGACAAGTTAAAGAACTAGATGAAGATTATAAAGACCGACACACAAGAAACATAAAGACACGATTCCATTAAAGATTCAGCAGTAAACACCATGGATAAGTTCGCACTATATGAAATAAGTTCGCACCTTTAACTTGTGCTCTCAAAGATACATCAAAAACCCTAACCCTAGCTGCACAAATGAGCTTCTATTTATAGGAGAATTCTGAGGACTGCGAACTTAACATTAAGTTCGCAGTCTCCTCCTTTAAGTGCGCAGTCTAGGGTTTTTCCATTACAACTATGCTTTAACTACATATCTAACCCTCCAACTTTAACATATAACTAAACATGGTTAAACCTGGTAACTGTGGTCTCATATTAACCCAACAATACTCCCCCTAGACCACAGCTACCAGTGCTACACTATCAATCTATCTCGACATCACTCAACTCCCCCTCTTCTCTTGCTTGCTGTGCCGGGAGTGCTTGAACTATGCTTTCTTCAATGATTGGTTCTTCAGTATGAGGTGCTTCAGCATGTGTTTCTTCAGTGGATGTCACTTCAGAGGGTGGCTCTTGAATGAATAACTCAGCTAGATCTACAGTTGTTTGATCTTGCTGAGTCTCTGGAGCTGTGCTTGGAGAGACTGGTGGTACTTGTGAAGGCTCAGGTTCAAGATCAACTGTTGCTGGAGAAGCTTGTGTTTGAACCTCTGGAGTAGCTTCGGCTTCTGATTTCTTTGCAGCAGCAGCAGCAGCAGCAGCTAGCGCTCTGTCATCTTTCGCTTTGTCAGCTGCGTTGATCTTCGCCACCAGATCGATCAGTTCTTGCTTTCGCTTCAGCGCTCTTTCCACAGCCCTTCTAAACAAGACAGCTTCCTCAAACAACACATTACCAGCACCAACATTTATCTGATTAGCAAAGAGAGTAGTTAAATCAGATGGATTCAAAGCAAACACGTCCACTGGGTCAACTATTCTCAATGCTTCTGTGTCATCTCTCAGTTTAATCACGGCTTCACCGGTTCTGCTGTCATAAAACCACTTCTTGAAGTCTGCCAAAAGCACAGGAAGCTCTGGACGAATGGGAACCCTAGTGACGACATCTGGAGGGTCTATCACATAGGTTATCATTCCCTGTCCGGTTGCAGGATCAATTCTTTTCTTCGACATCCTTCGCCTCAGCTTTTGTGGCTTCCAGTTTTTGAAGTCACGTGCACATTCATCTTCAATAAATACAGACACCATGTCAGCAGTGGTACACCCAGAATGGTTTAGGAAAGGTGTTCTGCACATCTCTCGTATGTCCCATCTTGGAAGGGACTTCAAATTCGGTCTTCCCTTGAAATACTGAATGACGCCTCCCCTTCGCTTCACAAAGAAAAGACGTTTGAACCCATCATAGCCCCAGCAGACAACTCTTTCTTGATGCGAAGCACGAGTATGGTGAATGGTCTGGTGCAACGCAGGAATGGTGATTGGTCTTCTTGGAAACCAACTTGCTCTCTCAGGATCCAATACGTACCCATCATCCATCTCGTACACTGTGTTTTCCCCCGCACCAATTTCTACAAACGTTTCAGGCATCTCGTCTTCACTTATCTCATCTACATCACTCTCTTCCTCCTTTCTTTCTTTCTCCTTTTCTTCTTCCATAAATTTCCCGAAATCAAACACTTCATCAAACGTCAATTTTGGAGCATCGGTACCCTGAGTCTTTAACTCCTGAAGCATATCAAACATCTTCATCTGTACCTCAGTCTGAAACTTTATCAGATAGCGCTGATCTTTAACCACCTTTTCAAGACTTCGGTTCTTGTGCTTCAACTTCTTTAGCTTCTTTCTCAACTCCTGATTATTATAAATCTGATTCTTCAACATACAGATTTCCTTGGCAGCATTCTTTCCCACTTCCTTGGATAACTTCTCATACAATTCTTGATGCACCGGTTTTTGACGAGATGCACCAGGAACAGACGAGGAAGGTACTGATTGTTTCTTTGCTGGAGGCTTGGGAATGGGTGGTCTTTCAGAGGAAGGGCCAGGCCTAGCAGTAGAGGGCCCTGGCCTGGCAGTGGAAGGCCCAGGTTGACCCTCCATACCAAACATCTGTTCCAGAATAGCTTCATTCTCCTCATCTTCTTCAGTCATAACCCGTGGCCTTTCAGACTCGGGCAACTGTTCTCTTCTTCTTCTTCTCTCTGCCTTTGCACGTTCAGCATTCAGTCTGGCAGCTTCAGCCATTTCAAGTTCCTCGGGAGTCAACGATTCTCTCCCTTCCTGTAGTAAACCAGTAGGCCTGTTTCTTTTGGTCGGCCTTTGTGGAACAGGATCAGATGCTGCCCTTTTACCAACAGATCTTTCACGGGCAACTTCTTCAGCAGTGTGCTGAGGCACTGTAGTAACAGGAACAGTAGTAGCAGGTTCAGTAGGAGCAGGTTCAGTAGGTTCAGGTTCGGTCGCAGTTGGTTGTTGAGTTCTAGAAGCATATTGTCGTCTTCTCTTCATCTCACTGAACAACTTCATAACAACTGGATAGCGTTGAGCAGAGTACATGCTTTCCAGCATGGGTTCCCAATCAGGTGTGTTGCACTCAGTAAAGAATCGTGCACCCTTGGCAAAACCGTATTTATCACCAAGAGGCAGATCCTTATGTTGAGAATCGATCATCATTTGAACAAATCGGGGATACATCGTCCACTTCTTCTTTTCAGCTTGGGCATTCCTCACCATACAATCAAATACCAATCCCGACAGATTAAAGGGCTCATTCTTGCAGACCTTAATCATGGCTGTTGCCCAGTCGGGACTGAGTGCATTATAACCCCCTTTTCGGTGACATAGAGACATCAGGAATACATGACAGATAAGCTTCCAATCTCTGGTTAAATGACTCTTTTTGATATCACCTCTTGCATCGAAGTCTCCTTTGTATCCAAAGTTTAAGAACTCTTGATGGATCACAGTCTTCGGTAAAGATCTGACAGTCTCTGGTTGATCCTGAAATCTTAGAACCTTTCTCACTGTGTCTTCTGTGATGATAACTGCCTTGTTTCTGACTGTGGCTTTAATTCTCTTGACACGAGCCACTGTTTCCACTCTAGCAGATCTCCAGAAGTCTTCAATGTGAGAACTGTAGACTTCAACTTGCTGCTCAACTGCATATCCGATCCTGCTTCTCCTGATCCATGCAACAACGTCCCGAAACTTTGAATCATCAGTTTCCAGAATTATCGCCTGGTTGTGCATTCCTCTAGGATCCCATTCAAGAGCCATCTGTTTTGGACACGTGCACGAAAATTAAGTTAGAATTTTGATTTTGAATTTGACTAATGACAGACACTTCATTTTCTTTGACGGACGACGTACTTAGACTAGGTTTGATTTTAAGTTGGTTTTACGTGTGTTATTTATTTTATGGATTAGATTTTTAAAGTGTGTATGATTTGTTTTTTTTTTTTTTTTTTATTTTTTTATTTTAATAGTCATTTGAGTCCAGTTACGGTTTACGGATGAATTAGTCAAGTTACGTAGTCCGGTCAAATGTCCTGAAAAGTCAAGTCATTGGTCAACACTTTGGTCCAAGATTAAGTCCACAGAATTATTAAGTTCGCAGTCCAAATCAAACGGTCAGGTTAGGTAACCTAAGTGCACACTTGGTTTTACTCGGGAATGTTTGGTGCGCACTTGGTTTTACTCGGGCATGTTTGGTGCGCACTTGGTTTTACTCGGGCATGGTAACGGCTTGGAAGGGTTATCAGGTCTGCGTACTAGGCTAGTACGCAGACACCTAAACCTTCGTTTAGGATTTTAAGTTCACACCCAAGTGCGCAGTCATATTAGGGTTTTGATTCTTGAATCATATGAAGCAAGTGCGCATTCATATGAAACAAGTGCGCAAATATTCAAGTTTTCAGGTACGCAGTTCATCAAAACCCCAACTGTCAACTGATATTATCATTGTTTCAATCTCAGATCCTGTCAATACAACAATGAACTGGTTAGAATCTTTGAAATACCTTGTAATAACACAATCAAACAGAAAAAGAACAGATTAAATGGATCAATGGTGGGGTACAACGGTGGTTAGTGGTGGTTTCGATGAAGAACACGGTGGTTGGAAGAAGAAGACGGCTGTGAGACGGTGGTGAAAGATTTAGGGTTTGTAAAAAGTTAAAACACAAATTAACTGCGTATTTATAGGGACCAGGTTTGGGCCGCGTACTTGACATTTAAGTGCGCATGCCCAAGAGCCCAGTCAAGTACGCGAGCCCAGCAGTGCATATCAGTTTTAAGTTCGCAGGCCCATTAACAAAGGAATAAGTATGCAGGCCCATTAACAAAGGAATAAGTATGCAGGCCCAATTACTTAGAAAAACAAGCTTTTAACCCAAAAATTTGGGTTTAGAGATCAACCGTTTCTCACCTTTTGCATCAAGATCATACCAGTCATACCTGCCAGACCACGTTTCAACTTTCCGTTGGATAGCTGCAGCCCAAGAAAAACTGTCGGTATATTTGTCCACTTAAATCCATGCCTCTCGTCTTTCAACAAGCTTTATGTGATGATCTTTATCATGTTTTGGTAATATTGACGACATGTTAATGGACCCCACTTGTGCCAGGTGTAAGCCTACCAATCCTCAAGGTTTATTGAGATATAATGATGAGAGCTTCAGGTCTATGTTTCCATAAGCAGAGAAGATGATCATTATGTCAATCAGATGATAAGAGCTTCAGGTCTATGTTCCCATAACAGAGAAGATGATCATCTGATTGCTTTTTGAGCTATCTATATGTTTGCACGTCACTAACATTGCGTGTCTTTTGTTGCTCATTTTGATTTTGATAGCCCCGCTTTGGTAGCTTGCACTCTTAGGTGTCTTTTGATTGCTTATGCACAAAATTTTCTGTGTCTTTTGATCTCTCAACCTGTGTATGACCGGACTCAGCTTGTGCAAGCCTGAAGCACAGTGGGAATCCAGCACCTCGTGTAGACTTTTAGTTTGTCATCTTTTAGCAGTCTACTCAATTCCAGGCTGAATCTACCGACATGTCGTTGCTTGAAGCCACAACGTCCTCTGGGTCCTATTCACATGCTGACAAATATGATTAGTTTCTATCATTTCTTGATTGTTTTGAAAAAGTTTTTAAAACTTGCAAATTTGGGATCTACCGGTTTATTTCTCCCCCAAAAATCTTTATTTTATTTTAAAACATAAGATTTTTCTATAATTTATTCACAAAGTAAAGTTTTTTTTTTTTTTTTTTTTAAACATAAATTAAATCATTCAAAGTTGATCATTTCTAACCAAGTCACCAACTGACGAAAACGGGTTTTGTCGAAAGCTTTGGTAAAGATATCTGCCTTTTGATCAGCAGTATCAATAGGCAACACCTGAATGTACCCCTTGTCGTGCGCATCGCGAATTGAATGAATCCGAATTTCAATATGTTTAGTTTTCGAATGATCAATTGGATTCTTCACGATGTCACGACAGGCATCATTATCAATGTAGATAGGGGTTCTCATGATATTCAAACCATAATCCAACAGCTGATTTTGGATCCACAACACTTGACAGCAACAACTGGATGCGGCTGTGTACTCAGCTTGAGCAGTAGATATAGACACAGTGGTCTGTTTCTTGTTCTGCCATGACACGAGCCTGTTTCCAAGAAATTGACAGCCACCAGAGACAGACTTTCGGTCAATCCTGCAACCTGCATGATCACTATCAGAGTACGCAATTAGGTCAAAATTGTCACTCTTAGGATACCATAAACCAAGTTTTGGTGTTCCTTTGAGGTAGCGGAAGATTCTTTTGACTGCAGTCTCATGAGATTGTTTTGGGTTTGACTGAAAGCGAGCACAGCATCCAACTGCCCACATGATGTCCGGTCTGCTAGCTGTAAGATACATCAAGGAGCCAATCATAGAACGGTAAGTGTGCGGGTTCACAGACGGTCCTTCAAGATCTGGTACAAGTGTTGTTTGAGCTGCAAAAGGAGTGTTGGACGGTTTGCAATCCGACAGGTTGTACTTCGCCAGAATGTCTCTTGTGTATTTAGCTTGATGAATGAGAATACCATCTTCCTTTTGTTGGACTTCAAGACCTAAGAAAAATGATAGTTCTCCCATCATGCTCATTTCAAATTGAGACTTCATGATGCTTTCAAATTCCCTGCACAAATTTTCGTCAGTTGAACCAAAGATAATATCATCAACATAAATCTGAACAAGGATAGAATGTTTGTTGACTTCTTTGGTGAACAAGGTCATGTCGATCTTCCCTCTCGTGTATCCATTTTGCAACAGATATGAGGACAAGGTCTCATACCAAGCTCTAGGAGCTTGATGGAGACCATAGAGAGCCTTGTCCAATTTGTAGTATCTGTTTGGATGATGAGGGTCTTCGAATCCGGGCGGTTGGCACACATAGACTTCTTCTTTGATCTTCCCATATAAGAAAGCGCTCTTCACGTCCATCTGAAAGACTTTAAAATTTCGATATGAAGCATACGCCAAGAAGATGCGTATGGCTTCAAGTCTAGCGACTGGAGCGAAGACTTCCTCATAGTCAATCCCCTCCTGCTGACGAAATCCTTGAACAACCAGACGAGCTTTGTTCTTGATTACCACGCCACGTTCATCCATCTTGTTGCGAAAAACCCATCTTGTCCCAATAGGATATTTTCCTTCAGGCAGATCAACGAGCTCCCACACTTTTAGCTTTCTGAACTGAAACAATTCTTCCTGCATGGCCTCAACCCAGCTTGCATCTCTAACCGCGTCTTCAATGCTGAAAGGTACTGTTTGAGATAAGAATGCTGAGAGAGCAGTGTTGAGCTTGTCTGTCTGATTTCTGGTAAGAACACCCTCACTGATTGGTCCAATGACATTCTCAATTGGATGGTTCTTAGAAGATTTAAATCCCATGTTTTCTTCTTCTTGCACTTGAAGAGGAAGGTTCGAAAGATGATCTCCAGGTGTAGAAGAACTGGATGGATCATTTACAGACTGCTGATTTGATTGTGTTCCTTCAGCATTTGACGTGCCTTCAGGAATGTTGGAGGTTTCAGCAGTAGTATCACCATTATTAAGTTGAGGAACAATAGGATCAGCAACCAGAGGAGAGAAACGGGTGGTAAACGGTGCGACTTCATCATCAGAAGAGTAGAGAATATTTCCAAAGGGAGAAGAGCTTGTGGCTTGATTTTCAGGAGCTGGTTCTGCATGAGCTTGCTGTTCAGGAATGACAAAGTGATTGAACACAACATCCACATCAAAGAACCAGTCAGGACCGGTTCCAACGTTGGTGGAGTTGGATTCTTGCCAGTCAACATAAAAGGATTCCAGAACCATCTTGGTGCGTTTGTTGTATACTCGATAAGCCTTTTGACTAGACGAGTATCCAACAAAGAAACATTCGTCTCCAACAGCATCAAACTTCATGATATTCTCAAAGTTGTTTAGAAGAGTGCAAGAACATCCAAACGGCCTGAAATAATCAATGAGAGGTTTTCTTTTGAAAAGCAATTCATAAGCTGTTTTCCCACGAGGCTTGACAATCAAGACCCTGTTAAGAACATAACAGGCGGTATTCACAGCTTCTGCCCAGAAGATGATCGGTAACTTAGAGTCAATGAGCATGGTTCTGGCAGCTTCAATAAGCGTACGATTCTTCCTTTCAGCCACTCCATTTTGCTGAGGAGTCCTTGTAGCACTATATTGGAGATGAATTCCTTTCCCGTTGCAGAACGTCACAAAAGTTTGGTTCTTGAATTCTGTTCCATGATCACTTCTGATTGACTTTACTTTCAACTTGATTATATTCTCGATCAAAGGAACGAACAGCATCAAGGTCTCAGCAGCCTCACTCTTGAATTCCAAGAAGTACACCCATGTAAAGCGAGAGAAGTCATCTGTAATCACCAAACAGTAAGACTTTTTACCCAAGCTTTTTATACTGATAGGACCAAAAAGATCAATATGTAATAATTGAAGAGGAGAGTCAATTGAGTTCACTGTTTTGGACTTGTGCGATTTCTTATCTTGTTTACCTTTGGCACATGCTAAACATTTTTCAGAAAAGGGGAATTCCTTAGAAGGAAGACCTCTGACTAGATTAAGTTTAGAAAGTTTGTTTATATTTTTAAAGTTAACATGACCTAATCGCCTGTGCCATAACAGTGACTCTGACTCGGATGCTTTTGACAGTAGACAAGTCATTGGTTGTTCAGACTTGGCATCCCTCATGTTTATCACATAAGTATTGTTTTGTCTGGGGGCTTTTAGCATGATCATGTCAGTGGATGGTTTAAATCCTGGCTTTAGGAAGATGCATTCCATGTCGTTAAACAACACAGAGATTCCTTTGTCACAGACTTGTGATACACTCAAAAGATTGTAGCACAGTTCTGGAACATAGTTGACGTCCTCAAGTGTTAGCGCGTCAGAGACTACATCTCCTATACCAACGATCTTTCCACCCTTCTCATTCCCAGCGAACGCTACAAATTCTCCATCTATGAACCGATAGTTCTTGAGGAGTTCTTTCAGTCCTGTCATGTGTCTTGAAGCGCCGCTGTCGACATGCCATAGATATCTCATGAGTGCTATCAGCCATTTTTGTAATTTATTCTGCACATACAAAAACAAAAGAGAAACAAGGCTAAACTAAAGAAAATCTATGTACAGTGGTGATTCTTCCTGAAACTTAAGTAACTTTGGGAATCCAAGTTTGTTTAATTTTTGATCTGTCATGGTTTTCTCCCAAAGTTGACTCTTGTTTCTTCCAAATTTGTGTATTTTTAACAAAACTTTTTACGGTTTCTTGAAGATTTCTTAATTGATCCGAAAAAGAGTTTTGTGTTTTGACATCTTTTTGTGGTTTAGGTTTTATGTGACAGTTCTTGACCACGTGACCCTCTTTTCCACATCTGAAGCATTTAGAATGCTTAGGCTTGATCTTAGGAGAAGATCTGGATGATGATGGTTGTGATGTTCTGTTCTTGATCTTGTTTGATCTTGAGCTTTCGGTTGAGCTTGATTCTTCCCTGTTGCTACTTGATTCTTCATTGATGTCCAGATTAGTTAAGCTGCAGCTGCTCTCTGTATCACTCAGTGATTCTTCAGAACTTGAGGTACCTGTTTCACTTTGTGATTCTTCAGAACCTGATACATCTGTGGATGAGGGGATAAATTCTGGGATTTCCTCAGTGAGAAATTTCCCAAACCTGTTACGCTTAAGTTCTGGCACAAACACAGATGGTTTGACCACATGATTATCATCAGAGAATGCAGCATTAAGATCAACACACACAGGAATAACATTTTCAACACAAACATTAGATCGTTTGATAGGAGGCTTCCTATCATCGGGAGCCACAGCCCCTTTTAAATCAAGTTTACAGTCATCCAACCTAGTTAAACTATTACAGTCATCCATCCTAGGCAAACTATTACAGTCATCCGATTTAGTTAAAGTTTTACATTCATCCAAAATAGAATTGTTTTTCGAATTTTCATTGTTCCAGATAAACCAATTCACTGTTGAGTAATTGGCACCCGGATGTCCTAAACCCACTGTCTGGCCACCACAACACACATCATCCTCCACCTGAGCCTGTTGGGTCACATCTGCATTACTTTTACTTATGTTAGTATTTGACTCAGATTCATCACATTTATTTTCAAAAAGGTCATTTTTTGGATGAGGTGATGGAATGGGTATGTATTCACTTTGGCTCAAGGGTAAGAATAGAGATCTTTCGATTCCATTCTTATCCTTATACCCAATTCCATCCTTTACGAATGATTGTCTTCCACATTCGATTATATCAGCTTGAGCCCGTTTGCTCACATTCCATTTATCCACAACAATTTGAAGACGAGTTGTCTCATTTCTAGATTTCTCTAGTTTTGAGGTTAAATCGTTTATCAGAAAATCTTTCTTAAGCACAAATTCTTTTAAAGTTTGCATTTCAGCTAGAGTTGCATTTAACTTTCGCTGATATGCCCACTCATTTTCTTTCATTTCAGTATTTATTTTACGAATGTCATCCATTTCTCTTAAAACTCGTCTGTTGTGTGATAAACAGTATGCGACAGCTGTAACACACCTAGGTGAGCACAGTTTAGATTTAATTTCCAAAGGAATATTTACCATGTCCCTTTCCTCAGCTTTCTTAGAAGAGCTCTTCACCTCCTCAGCGACCTTCTCAGATGAAGTCTTCTCAGCAATCAGCGCTTCCTCTCTTTTCTGATCATTCGCCTTCTCTTCAATCAACACACTCTTCAACCCGGCATTCTTCTGCATTTCCCCCTTTAGAACCTCAGCAGATGATCCTTCAACAGAGTTCACGCCATTAGAAGATTTGGTGCAGATTGTGGCCATCAGGGCTTTGTTCACTTCAACTTCAGCAGCAGCTGCCTCTTCTCCCCAGTCGAAGTCTTCAACAACCAAAGCCTTTTGTGGCTCCTTATCATTTCCCTCATTGCCATCGGTTATGGCCACCAACCTCTTCGCAGGCTTAATTTCAGCTTGGTTCAGTGTGGGGCATTCGTACTTGAAATGCCCGAGGACCTTGCAGTTGTAACACCTGATCTTGGACTTATCAAACCCAGCCTTTCCCATACCAACTCTTCTTCCGGTTCTGTCTTGAAAACGCTTCACTCGTAAAGTGATCATAGCCATCTGCCATTTCAAATCCATCTCTTCCATGTCATCTGGGTCAACCTGGTACATATCCTCTGGAGACATCATCTCATTCTTAATTTCTCCTGTCTTCAAAGCTTCAAAACTGCTCATGAAAGAGTTGAAAAGTTCCACATGTTCAGCAGCCAGTTTAGCAGCCTGTGGAGTTAGAGTCTTTGCAGCCCTTTCAGGATACATTGGAGCTTTCCCAGAACTTGAACTACCAATCCCTGCAGAATCCACATACGAATGCAACGAACTTGAACTCATATCACCGATTGGGGCCATCAAGGCCAGATTCTTCATAGCACCACTGGGAGTCACCTTCGGGACAGTCTGATTCATTTCTCTTTTAGTGATGTCCATCTCAAATGATTTCAGAGTATTTATGAGATCTGCCAAAGTAGACTGAGCATCCAAGTAGTCCTTTTTGATCAACATACATTGGACACTCCACTCCTTTGGGAGAGAATCGAGCAGCTTCTTGATGGAATTGCGGTTGTTTACAGGAATACCCGCTTTCTTCATCTTGGTCAACAAATTCATGAACCTGTCAATGTGTGAAGACAGACTCTCACCACGAATACTTCCAAACATATCATACTCCTTTTGAATCATATCTTGTTTGTTTTGCCTCATCTCAGCATTGCCTTCATAATACTCACTCAGAGCAAACCACAGATCGTGCGCTGATCCGTATTCTTCAAACATATTGTAAACATCATTTGACAAAGCCATGGTGAGAGCACCGTAGGCTTTGTGATCTCTCTGCAGCAGTTGTTTGTCGAGATCAGTGTATGTGGTGGGATCAGTGTTGAACACTTCTCCAGCATCAGTGGTTCTGGTGGGAATGTGAGGTCCGAGCTGGACTGAGTTCCATTGGGTGTGATCGTTGACAAAGTAGAAAGCTTTCATTCTGTTCTTCCATGTCCCATAATCTTCTGCACCCATCAACTTGGGAATACGTGTTATAGTGCCGGTTTCAAGTTCAGCTTGAGTTATGGGGTTAACTTGAAATGAGTTGTTACCAGACATGATTTTAGATTGATTTTAGGTTGATTTTAGATTGATTTTAGGGTTGTGATTGAATTGATTAGCAAGTTATAGTCCAAAGTCCTTGAAAAGTCAAAACAGTCCACAAGTACGCAGGTAAGTACGCACTCAGCTCAAGTTCACAGTTTGCAGTCTAAGTTCGCAGTTCTTGGAAACCTGAAACAGATAAACAGCAAAGATAAGTCCCTGATTCTCCTGTTAAGTACGCAGTCCCTGTAGCACACACACTTTGGCTTAAGTTCGCAGTTCAGCCAAGTCAGAGCAGCACAAGTACTCAGTCTTGACTGATCAGCCTGCGCACTTGTACAAGTACGCAGACACTTAAACTCTCGTTTAAGATTTAAGTTCGCAGTAACCCTAGCCAAGTGCTCAGAAAATGCACCTTTTCAGTAAGTTCGCACACCAACTAGAGATTTCAGATAAGTATGCAGAAACCCTAGTTGTGGTGCCAGGAGAGAGATAGCTATAAAGCCTTGTGTAAATTTAAGTGCTCACACAGACACAAGTGCACACACTTTTGGATTAAGTGCGCAGCTGTGGCTGTTAATAAGTGCACACCTTGAAATATCAAGTATGCAACTTATGAGCTAAGTACTCAACTCTTGAAACAAGTACTCACAAGCAAGAAACAAGTTCACACTTATGAGACAAGTACGCAAAATTAAGTAATTAATGCTTGAAACAAGTACTCAGTTTTTTGAGACAAGTACTCACAGGCAAGAAACAAGTACTCACAAACAAGAAACAAGTTCGCAGATTTTGAGCTAAGTTCGCACTTAAGTGCGCAAACTCGGCTGTAAAATTTTTTAACTTTTCAAAAACATGTCCAAGAGATTTTCAATTGTTTTGAAGCTCTTGGATGATGTTTCTAATGAAGATAATAACTTTTAAACACCTTAGAAACACTTTTCACGAAATTTTAAGGCAAAACAATGAAAATATTCAAACTTTGATAAACACTAAAATTTTGAAAAACTTGAAAGTAAAAACTAACAAGGAGGGTTTTGATATCTTTAGATAGATACAATCTCGAGCACAGAGGCTCTGATACCAAATTGTAGTCCCAAAATACTAGATCTTAAGTGTGCACTAGATTGTTATCAACTAGAAACACCTATTTGTTAGGTGTTTTAGTTGATTAATCAAGACAAGTTAAAGAACTAGATGAAGATTATAAAGACCGACACACAAGAAACATAAAGACACGATTCCATTAAAGATTCAGCAGTAAACACCATGGATAAGTTCGCACTATATGAAATAAGTTCGCACCTTTAACTTGTGCTCTCAAAGATACATCAAAAACCCTAACCCTAGCTGCACAAATGAGCTTCTATTTATAGGAGAATTCTGAGGACTGCGAACTTAACATTAAGTTCGCAGTCTCCTCCTTTAAGTGCGCAGTCTAGGGTTTTTCCATTACAACTATGCTTTAACTACATATCTAACCCTCCAACTTTAACATATAACTAAACATGGTTAAACCTGGTAACTGTGGTCTCATATTAACCCAACACATTCCCAGCCTCAACTGCCTGTAACTTCTCAACAAGTTACAGAGCTTATTTCAAGGGAACCATCATCAGTAGTTGTGACTTCACTTGATTTCACTACTATTACTCCAATGCCTAGGAGTACACAGCTTGAAAGCCCAATTACTGATAATATTTATACCACAATCTCCACAGTAACCAATGCCATAGCTCTCAATGAGTTGGGCTCAGATGTTCCATCCACAAGTGTCATGCCTCAGATTACCATTGAGGTTTCTTCACATGACCCAAGCTTTAGTGACATATTTGACATGGATGTGGACATGCCCTTCTCTAACCAAAGAGATGAGGATGAACCTAGACCCCTGAGTCCAGTATCAGAGGTTCAAGGTGTAAGTGAAGCTGTCACTACTTCTTTACCACCCAGCGGTGGATTGGAGGACAGTGGTAACATTGCTAAGACTTCACTTATGGCAACTGCTGCCATGGGTTCTGAATCTTTGGACATAACAGCAGGAAGTCCCCAGTACCAAGAAAAAGGGGCCCATGACCATCTGGAACTGGAACCAGGTCATGGTAAAACTGTCTCAACAGAAGACAGGGATTCAGATGATGCCATTAAGTTGGTTGATGAATCAAAAATCACAGAATTGACGGCCAAAATAGAAGGTCTTGAGTCTGAGGTCTGCAAACTCAAGGAGTTGCTCACCAACAAGGCTCAGGATAAACACCACTCAACCCAAACATCCCCAAGAGTGGCATCCCCGGCTAACTTGGCTAGGGATCACCCATACACATCACCTTCTATACAAGCCACCAATTCAGGACCTGGGAGCATAAACATAGACCACTTATGCAACCCCCAGGGCCCTCTCTACCAAATGTTCCATCAACTCATCAATGCACATCTTAAAGACTTTACAGTCCAGATGGAACAAAAATACAACACCCAAATTACCATGCTGAACAATGCCTTAAATGACAAGGTCTCAGAGATCTCAAGACGCCAGGAGGACTTAAGAAGACAAATCGAACACCTTACAGGTGTAACTCCTCCTGCTCCCAGGTTTCAAGAGGCTGATGAAGCCAAAAAGGGGGAGAAAGTGTCTGAAAAGATTGACTTAGAAGCTTCCAAAAAGGCAAGGGAAGCTGAACAAAAGAGAACTCATGAGAAGACAATAGCTGGTAAGAAGGGTGCTGTACAAACATCAAACCTGCCCACTGACCTTCCCATTACTGAAACAGAAACATCAACAAGGGAGGTCAAACTTCAATACAGGAAAAGGAAGACAAGGGGAACAACTGATGAAACTTCAGAAGACCCAACTACTGAAGTAGTTGCAACAACTGAAGACAAAACTGCTGATACTCAACCATCATTAGTTACCAAAATTCAGAAGACAACCCCTGCCTTTTCCAAACCCACTCCTGATCCTTCAGATCTGGACCAAATGCCTATCTCTCAGCTCATCAAGCAAAGGGATACACCAGAACAGAAGGAAAAGGATGAACAAGCATCACATGAAGCAAAGGAGAAGGAGATTCCTGTGGAGAGGAATGAACTTCATGAACAGATGGCTTGGGAAAGGGTAAATGAAGAAGGGATTACAGGTGAAGATGAGAGAGTCAAAGCCTTTCAAGGGTATCTGCAGGAGTTGGCAGAAGCTGCAGAGCAACAGGTTGAATATGAACGACAACAGGCCATAACTTACTTGTTAAAACATTCAAAGACCAAGAAGGCCCACATCAAGAACCTGCCCTTGAAAGACTTACAACTAAGGGTTGACAGGCTGAACTTATTACTGAAGAATAAGAAAGAAGCTGAGAAGAAAGCTCAGCTTGTCAATCAACTTGTAGCTGCAAAGATTGGTAGCAAAGTGCAGCTGCTGAAGTGGAGTGAAGATGAACTACTGAATGCCTACAACAAACTTGAGCAAAAGAAGACACATCCAGTAGTTCAGTCTTCATCAGAAGTTGCAAAATCAAAAACTCCAGCTTCAGAACAAGTGTCTACAAAGGCTTCATCTTCCAAAGCCAAGGATTCCAAAGCCAAGGCTGACATGTGTATGGAAGGAAAGCCACAGGGAAGAGACTCCAAAGCCAAAGCTCATCAAACAGTTGAAACTACCCAGCATGATCAATCAAAGGCTGCAACTGCTGATGAAGCTACAAAGTCTACTGCTGAAGGTCAAGAACCTTCACAGCCACTTCCCAGGGTCTCAGCATCCACTGCTTTGGTGGTGTATGAGAATCCAGCACCTACTACCTTTGTCACCCCATCTGTGTCAACCTCCAATGCCAAAATCAAGAGATGGTACTGCACTCCAAGCTTACAAATGGTCATTGAGAGAGATGATGGTGCAAGGCAGGTGTTTAAAAGGGCAATGGACGTGCTGAATATGTCTGATAGAGATCTTCATGATCTCTACATGACTAATTTGGATGTGTCAAATTGTCCTAACAAGATCCAAGCCCAGGACAAGTTCAGAGAAATCAGACATAACATCAAGAACAGGCTGGTTCTTCAATAAGTGAATCAATAAAGCTTCTAAGCTATCAGCTAAGGTTTTGGCTTCATCAATCCAGGGGGAGATTGTTGGGTCAGAGAGGATTAATGAACCACAAAACCTTAGTTGATCATTCACATAATAATAATAACTAATTATAATAACTACTGATGAATAAAACAGGCATCTTCCGAAGACAAACAAAGAACTACTGATGGACAAGTTCTGAAGACGAACCAGACAAACCTCTGAAGACAAACTCCTGAAGTACAAAAGACAACTACTGAAGAAGGAAGGAAACTACTGATGAAGAAACTACTGATGACCAACTACTGATGAACTAGTTCAAGGACAAACCAGACAACTTCCGAAGAACAAGTTCAGAAGTACTGAAGAACTAACTACTGATGTAATTACTCATCAGAAGTTAGCATTGGTCATCAGAAGTTGCAAAGTACTGAAGAACAACTTCTGACGATTTACTCATCAGAAGTTTTACCAAAGCATCAGAAGTTTCAGATTCTCAGAAGTTAGCTTTAACAGTTGTTGTCTGTATAAAGCAGCAGTAGTTAGTATATTAGTATTTTGTTTTCCACTAGGTATTTGTTAATGTATTTAGTACATCTAAGAGTGGGTGGAAACAGTCAGGTATGTATTCTATAAATACCTGGCTACCACCAACACTTAGACTTGCACTTGGCCACATGTATTCATACATTTGAACATTTGCCTAATAACATACAAATATTTAAGTTAAATCTCTTATCTCACTTATGTTTGTTTTGTTATTAATTCATGTTGTGAAAGCTTAATCCGAGGGGGAGTCTGAGTCACAAAAAGGTTAGTCACATGGTGTCAATTGTCAAGATTATTTCCGCTGCATACCCTTAAAACATGATAATTGTCCCTCTGAGCTCACGAACGATCCCAACACACATGGATCTATTCTGACCGGTCAAGCGCAAAAGTCATCTCGGGGAGCTTTATTGCTTAGTTGTCACTGACGACTACTCAAGATTTTCATGGGTGATGTGTTTACAGAATAAAAGTGACACCTTTAACAACTTGAAAGTTCTGTTCACTCGATTGGAGAATCTCTACAACTTGAAGATAAAGAGAATTCGGAGTGATAATGGGACGGAGTTCAAAAACGCCAAGATGGACGAACTTTGTGAAAGCAAAGGAATTCATCATGAATATTCGGCTCCGTACACCCCACAACAGAACGGTGTTGCTGAACGCAAAAACAGGACTCTAATTGAAGCGGCTAGAACAATGCTCGCAGACTCAAATCTTCCAGTAATGTTCTGGAATGAGGCGATTTATGCAGCAAACTATACACTCAATCGGGTTCTAACAGTGAAGAAGTTTGGAAAAACATCTTATGAACTGTTACACCGACGAAAGCCGAACTTAGAGTATCTAGAACCTTTTGGGGCACCATGCACGATGTTGAATCCAAGCGAGAAGTTTAGTCCTAAAGCTGAAGAGGGATACTTTGTTGGATATGCAACCCCGCTCAAAAGGGTATACAACAAGCGAACTCGTCGGGTGGAAGATTGGGCTAATGTGGAAGTTCAACGGTATACACAAAATGTGCAAGGGATGGTTCCTGATTGGATGTTTGATTACAAAGATTCCTTTGAATCATTCAATCTAGATAGCTTGGTTGAAGAAGCTGTTATCAGATTACTGTACGAGTGTGAAAACGCGGGGACTTCACCGTTGGTGCGTCCGATCACCGTGAACCCCCCACCAGCTTCTAATGATACCAATGCTCCTGTGCCAGAGGAAGAAGTATTTCAAGAGGCTTCTACTTCATTAGACTCTTCAGAATCTGAAGAAGAACAATTTGAGGAAGTTATTCTTGAGCATGCAGAAGAACCAGAGACACCACCAGTGAACCCAACTCCAACTCTAGATGTTGCTTCATCATCAAACATGGGTCATGATCAGGATGCTGTAGAGAACTTGACTACTCAGACGGGAGTTACTGTACCTGAACATCCGGAATCTCGGATCCATCGTATTCACCCGCTGCGAAGTGTTAATACGCCAGAGAGTTTTGGTGCTTTAGCTTTATATGCCAAAATACAAAAATCTGGTAGTCAAAATGATTGGTCGTTTGCGTGTTATGTGTCGCAGGTAGAGCCAAGGACATACAAGGACGCTTTGCTGGAGGACGCCTGGGTTGAGGCAATGCAGGAGGAGTTATTACAATTTCAGAAATTGGGGGTTTGGACGCTCACTGATTTACCGCCTGGAAGAAAGAAGATTGGCACTAAATGGGTGTTTAAGTGCAAGAAGGATGATCGTGGGGTTATAGTTCGTAACAAAGCCAGATTGGTCGTGCAGGGATTCCATCAAATCGAAGGGATTGATTATAATGAAATCTATGCTCCTGTAGCACGCATTGAAGCTATTCGGATGTTTCTTGCGTTTGCTTCCTATAAGAAGTTTAAAGTTTATCAAATGGACGTCAAGAGCGCATTTCTGTACGGGAAAGTCAAAGAAGAGGTTTATGTCGGGCAGCCACCAGGCTTTGAGGACCCAATCCACCGGGATAAGGTCTATGTGCTGAACAAAGCTTTATATGGCTTGCACCAGGCTCCGAGACAGTGGTACTAGGAGCTAAGTACATACCTCATGGCAAAAGGATTTAAGCGCGGACTCGTCGACTGCACCTTATTCACGAAGAAATCAGGGGATGATTTGCTTCTGGTGCAGATTTACGTTGATGATATAATATTTGGTTCAACTAACGAGCTTTTATGCAGGGAGTTCGAAACTGTCATGCAGGAAAAGTTTGAGATGAGCGCAATGGGGGAGATGCAGTTTTTCCTAGGCTTGCAGGTGGACCAAAGACCCACGGGGATCTTCATTCACCAGACGAAATACGTATCCGAAGTCTTGAGCCGGTTCCAGATGGAGGATTCCAAGCCGATGGATACTCCGATTCAACCCAATCACGGGATTGGAGTGGACGGTAAGGGGGAGCTGACGGACCCATTTACATATAGAGCAATCTGTTAGGATCTGAGTATTGGATTGTTTTGATTAAGTATGAATTATGAATGAAGTATAAATGGAAAGTGCAGCGGAATAAAGAATAATCAAAACATAGAGAATAATTGTTATCAATCGAATGCTTTCATTAAACTGAAAGATTACAATAGTACAATTATAGCTCCCCCTCAGCCTGATCACTCAGAGTTTGTTTGTCTAAAGAGAATGACGAGTGACCAATAGAACAGTACAAGTACTGTTCTATTTATATACAAGTACAAACCTCTGATGATCACTTAGCTGACGTCACCTAGAAAGCGACCCCTAACTGACTAACAAACTACAACAACTGTTAAACAATAAACTACTGTTACATTTAAACTACTGAAAGAAAAACTCTGTTAAAACTAAGGCTCTGATGTCTTCTTATCATCTGTTGAACCAAAGTGCTGTTGGTTCAACAGACCTTTGTTCTTCAGATCTTTGATCAGCACTTGTTCTTTATCAGACTTTTGCTCTTCAGACTTTACCCATCAGACCTTTCCTCAACAGCAGTTGTCTTGTATCAGTTGTTTAATCATCAGCAGTTTGGGAATCAGCAGTTCTTTGGAGGAAGCTTTCTTGTAAACACTGTTATTTATTCTTGATCAACACTTAGTATATTTTGGCTTTCTATCATCTGTTCTTCTCCAGGTCAGCAGACCCAACAATCTCCCCCTAGAACAGATGATGCCAAAACTCTGCTTTATTCTTGATCTTTATTCCTCATCAGACTTTCTCTAATCTGCCCTTTCAATTGTAATTCAAAGTGTAGAGAGAAGAGGTCTTCAGCATCTCTATCCAGTGTCAAATTTAGAAGTGTCTGGAGATCTTCAGCACTTAGACCAGGTGCCTCATCCATACTCAGCTTCTGAATACTACCATCTGATCTGAGCAATGTCAATTCATGGGTCTCTTTATCAGACTTCCATTTTAGAATTTTAGAATCAGAGGAGTGACTGGGATGCATCTTTATTTTGGATGAGTTTGGTGATGGTGGCCTTCCAATGAGTTCTCTGAGCCTGTCTGACACAGGATCAGAAAAAGATCTGATTTGATTCAAGATCCCCTCTTTCACATAAGTATCAGTGAACTGTCTTGTTTCTTCTTCAGTCATTTCTTTTTGCTTCTTAAATTGTCTTCTAGCAGCAATGGTAAGATCTGAAGTTTCCAGTAAACTGTCTAATGTAAAGGCCTGAGAGGGTTTCTTGGGAGCATCATCATACACTGGTTTTCTTGGAAGATCAGGATTGGTCTTTCTTTCTTGTTCAAGCTTTTTGTATGTTTCAATTAGCCTGATCTCTGACCATCTGGCAACAGACTTCATCTCTCCATACTTAGCTGCTACAAGCTCTTGTCTCATTCTTCTGAACTTCAAGGCTCTAGCTTCATCTCTCCCCTTTTTGAAATCAAGAGCAGAGACCTTAGCAGGAGGATTCTTGGCCATGTTCTCTATTCTGATTAGTTCTTCCCTTAGAGCATGTGTGGTCCAGCCTGTAAATTGGTTCTTTGTTGCTTTATAAGGCTTGGATGCCAAGATCTGTTCCAGCAGTGAATCCCTTACTTCCATTTCCAAGTGTCTACTGAGAGGCATGGTTGACATGGAGTTGCTCAGGGTCTTAGCATAATCTTCAATCCTTCTGAGTTTGCTAAGCTCTGCTGAATGGATGCCCTGAGCAGTCCTGTCATCCTTCCCTTTGCACTTCTCTTTGATGACAGCATCAGCCTGTTCACCCTTGTATTTGAGATATGTGTCTATGTTGAGTGGAACAGGGAAGCCTTTAAGAGATGGGAAGGATCTTTCTGATGGCTGATCAGTATTATAGAAGGATTGAAGTTCCCCCTTGATTAAATCCAACTCAAGGGGATACTTCTCAGCCAATGGGGTGATGGTTGGTGGTAGTCTGTGTGATCTGAATTGAGCAGTATGTGGTGAGTAAGATGAGAGTGGAATGGCATTGACTGGTGTGGATGAGATTGGGGTGTTAGGTGGTGTGTTGTGGATGTTTTCATCTTGTATAACAAAGGTGGATTTCCTTTTTCTGCTATACAAGATTTTGGGTGAAGGTGAGGATGTGGCAGTGGTTTGAGAAACATCTGTTGGTCCTTTAGTGGAACCAGCAGTTGTTTGGGTTTTGGGTTGTGTTGAAGTAGGTTTGGGAGTTGGTTGAGTTGTGGTTGGTTTAGTGACTGGTTTGGGTTGTGCAGATGTTTCATCAGTGGTTTTAGTTTCAGTTGTTTTAGGTGCAGTGGTTTGGGTAGCAGAGGTTGTGGTGGCAGTGGTTTTAGGAGCAGTGGTTGTGGTAACAGGTGTTTGTACAGCAGAGGTTTCAGCAGTTAATTTGGAAGGTGGTTTTCTAGTGTGTTTGGCTGGCATTTTCTTTCTCTTTGAAGTGTTCACATCTTCCACTTCCTACTGCTGTTCCTTTTTCAGCTGCACCAACCTCTCTGCCTTTACTTCCAATGTATCAGCCCTTTTCCTTTTGTCTTGAGCAGCCTTTTCAGCTTTTTCATTAGCTGAAGTGTCAACTTCTTTTGCCTTTGATGCTGGAGCTGGTTCAGAGACATGGATCTGAACATTTGGTTGTTGTGTCTGTGGAGCTGATTTGGGTGACCCTGGTTTGTCAGCAGTTGGCTTCTTCCCTTTTTGTGAGGGTGGTTCACCAAATGGATTAAGTTTTGGTAGCCTATCTCTGCCACTCTCCCCCTTTTTGGCATCATCAGCAGTGAATTCATCATCATCTTCATCTCTGAGAATTGTGGTAGGGGCAGAGCCAGTGGTCTTCAGCAGATGGTCTTTAATCACCTTGATGTCAGCCTTGGTGTCATTAAATCTGGCATCCACCATATTTCTGATCAAAGTCATGTAAGTTTCCTGTGTCTGATCTGCTAATTTTCGATGAGCTATGATGATGGGGGAAACAGATTTCCATAGCTCATTAGCAACATCAGCAGTTGATGGTTGACTTTTTGTAAAGTTATTCAATGTCTCCAATATTGACTTGACATCAGATTTGATGTCAGCAACAGAGGATTCAAGGTTTTGAACTTTAGCCGTCAATTCTTGTAGTTTTGACTCATCACCCAAATTAATAGGTTCATCTGAGTCCCTACCAGAGGTAGTTTTAGCTGGTTCAGTTCTAGGAGGTGAGTCCATAGAATAAGAACCTGCTGCCCCTTTGTCTTGGTTCTGGGGACTTCCAACTGTTTTAGGAGGCACAATTGTGTCTTCATCAGTTGTTGCCTTCAAGGAAGTCTTAGCAATGTAACCACTGTCCTGCTGTGAGACAATGGTCTCTACAGCAGTAGTGGCTGCTTCTCTTGAAACCTCATCAGAAGTAACATTGACTTCTGGGAGTATAACCTCCTCATCTGTTTGTGGGATGGCTGATTGATTTTCCTCAGCCCCAGTCACTGGTAGTGGCATACTCTCAGTGATAGGTGAAGGAGAGGAACTGGGGTTGTCCTGAGTTTTATCAATAGCCTCAAACAGGGGTTGCATTGTTTGTGGGACATGTGGTGGTGATGTGGGTGGAGTAAGAAGCTGATTAGCCCTGGGAGATAGGCTTGTAAACATATGATCAAGTGACTCATATGCCTCAGTTTGAGGTTCCCTTTGGCTTACAACAAGTTCCTTTTGTGAGGAATCTTGAGGAGTTTGCTTGGGTTGAGATATTTCCAACTGTTGTGAGGAAGTAACAACAGTGGTTTCATGTTGCTTTGGTGATGCAACAGGGTTAGCTTCTGGTATCTCATCTTCCAGAAGTCCCTTTTTGGTTTTGGTGGTTGTTTTGGAGGATGGACGATTTCTTTTGGAGGCTGGTGTGGGTTTCACAGCACTGGATGAAGTGCCATGATCACCAGGAGCAGTGGGCTCAGCAACAGAGGTTTTAACAACAGTTGTTGTCTTTGTCCTCTTTGGTTGTGTTTTGGAAACCTTTTGAACTTTTGTTGCTTTTTCTTGGGTTGAGGAACCCAGCATTCTTGTAAAAGTTTCATCAGTTAGACTTTTCATTTGAAATGACTCTCCCTTTTGAAAATCCTTTTCAGGTAAAAGCTTTTGTAGAATTACACTTAGAATTCTAGGGTAGAGCAGAAAAGCATTGTTTGAGCTAGATTTTATGGCTTTCACATTTGATACCAAGTCTGAAAACAATCCCTGAGATAGATTGAAGTTAGAATCTGACAACATAGCATATCCCAAGTATTGTATCCTCAATGGGATTTCATTGAAGGATGTAGTCTTGGCAGAGGCACAGAGGAGAAAGGTATGGAAGAAAAATTTCATGACTGGTGGGAAAAACTTTTTGTATAGTGTGGAACCAGTCATTTGAGCATCATACCCTCTCTCTTGAAACTCAGTGTGAAGCTCTGTTTTTGGAAAAGTATCCATACCTGACAAGTCGTTCAGTGAGAAGGTAGTGGAGATGATCTCAGGGGTTATGGCGATACTGGTGTCTCCAATTTTTGAAATTATGGACGTAGGCTTTTTATCTTGGTATAAGACTTCAGCAGTTGCCCAGAATTCTTGGAGTGTTTCCAGGTAGATGGGGGCATCAGCAATAAGAACATTTTTATACTTTGAGTTATTGATGATGTCAATGGTGGAATGGAATGGTGTGTTGTCTTCGGTTTTAACCAAATAAGGAAGGAAATTGTGAGTGGCTTTTGTTTGTAGTTCCATTTTAATGGATTTTGATTGTGAAAGTGGTGAACTTGATTGAGGGTTATGAAGAAGACGAGAGCGGTTTTTAGTGTTTTGAATACAATGAGACAGTAAAACTGCTGTTGGGGGAAAGAACAGGGTTTTATAGGCTCTGTTAAACCGCTGATGTGGCAAAACGCTGCTTTTGAGAGCAGACGTGGCAAACATCTGATGGTTGAAACATCTGGTGGCAGACAGCTGTTTTGTGAAACCTCTGTTGCCAACCTCTGTTGTTTAACCAAAAGACTGATGAAAACAGTTGTTTTATCTGATCAGATGTTTGAAACAGATTTTTCAACCAACAGTGGTTGTTTTACCTGATCAGATGTTTGAAACAGATTTTTCAACTAACAGTGGTTTTAATAAAACAGTGGTTGTTTTATCTGAATCAGTGGGTTTAGAACAGATTTTTCAACCAAAGTGTTATTTTAGCAAAATTTGATTTTCTGAAAACATTTTAATGTTTTTATTGAAAACATTTTTGTTGTTTTTAATCCATGTTTAACATTCCAATTCGAGAGATCAGATTTGTGAAGGTAGATGTGTCTAAAGCTTTTGTCAGCACATCTGCCAACTGATCCTCTGTTGGAACATGGTGCAGAGAAATTAAACCTTTTTCATAGCTATCCCTGACAAAGTGATGTCTGATATCTATGTGCTTGGTGGTTGAGTGAGAGACTGGATTTTTGATGATATTTTCAGCAGCTTGACTATCCAACATGAGTGGAGTCCTTAGTGCAGTTATCCCAAAATCCAGTAGTTGATTTTGAAGCCACATAAGTTGGGCTGTACAGCTTGCAGCAGCAATGTATTCAGCTTCAGCAGTGGATGTTGAAACAGCTGCTTGCTTTTTGCTTTGCCAAGAAACTAAGGCATTCCCTAGAAACTGGCACCCTCCTGATGTGGACTTCCTTGTGGTATGGCAGCCAGCAAAATCACTATCTGAATAACCTGAAAGCTCAATGTTTCCATTAGCAGGATACCAGATACCAAGTGTGGGAGCACCTTTTAGGTATCTGAAGATCCTTTTCACAGCAATAAGGTTAGATTTTCTAGGAGAAGCCTGAGATCTAGCACACACACAGGTTGCAAACATAATGTCTGGCCTGGATGCTGTTAAGTACAGTAAAGACCCAATCATGCATCTATAGTGTGTCTGATCAACCAGTTCATCCTTTTCATCATCAGTGAGTGGCTTGACAGTGCTCATGGGTGTACTACATGGCTTACAATCATTCATCTCAAATTTTGTTAACAAGTTTTTCACATACTTGTTTTGATGAATGAAAGTGCCATTTTGCAGTTGCTTTACTTGGAGACCAAGAAAACACTGAAGTTCACCCATAGCACTCATTTCAAACTCTGCTGTCATGAGTTCCCTAAACTCCTCACACATTTTATTACATGTGGATCCAAAAATGATGTCATCCACATATATTTGAACAATCATTAAATCTTTTCCTTTCCATTTTAAAAACAAGGTTTTATCAATGTTACCTCTTGTGAAACCAATGGATAAGAGAAAAGTAGAGAGAGTTTCATACCAGGCTCTTGGTGCTTGTTTGAGTCCATACAAGGCTTTGTTAAGCTTGTAGACATGATCAGGATGGAATGTGTCTTCAAAACCAGGTGGTTGACATACATAGACCTCCTCCTGAATTTTGCCATATAGGAAGGCACACTTGATGTCCATCTGATACACCTTGATGTTGTGGTTGACAGCAAAGGCTAAGAAAAGTCTGATAGCTTCTAACCTTGCTACAGGGGCAAAGGTTTCATCATAGTCAATACCCTCTTCTTGTCTGAAGCCTTGAACCACTAACCTGGCTTTGTTCTTGACAACTATACCCCTTTCATCAGTTTTGTTTTTGAAGACCCACTTTGTGCCAATTGGACAGACATCCTTAGGCAGTGGTACAAGTTCCCATACTTGTTGTCTTTTGAACTGAAGGAGTTCTTCTTGCATGGCTTCTACCCAACTGTTGTCTTTCAGTGCCTCTTGGTACTTGACAGGTTGTGTAAGGGATAGGAAGCCTGCAAAAAGACAGATGTTTGAAGATTGGCTCCTTGTGAGCACACCTTCTCTGATGTTGCCAATGATTTGGTCTGGTGGATGAGCTCTTAGGTAGATTAGATCTCCCTGATATGGTATGATGGCATTTTGTGGTGAGGGACAGAGGTTTGGAGACTCTGTTGACATAACATCTGTTGGCACTTCTGAAGAGGCAACAGATGTTTGAAATGGAGGTGGAGGAATGGGTCCAAGTGGTGTAAGATTGGACTGACTTTTGTCAACAGATGATTGACTCTTGTCAACAGATGATTGAACAGTGGATTGGCTAGGTGAATCAGTGGATTGAAGGTAAGACTGGCCAACAGTGGCTGACTCAGCTGTGACAGAGTTTTGACAGTTGTTTTGAATTACTGCTTCCTCTGATACAGGATAGACTTTGTAGTGGTCTGGAACCACAACATCTATTCTGTAGTCTTGTTGTGAAGATTGTGGAGTACCTGCAGGGTTAGTTTTGACAGCAATATCTTCAAATTTGAATTTATCTAAATCAAACAACTCAGCAGGGTTTGCTGGGATTTTTAAAGAAGAAAGTTCATTGAACTTCACATTCAGAGTTTCTTCTATTGTTTTAGTCCTTGTGTTAAACACTTTATAGGCCTTTGCAATTGAAGAATACCCCAGAAAATATCCACAATCCACTTTGGCTGCAAATTTTGAAATGGAATCTTTAAGATTTAAAATGAAACATGGGCAGCCAAAGACTTTGAAAAATGATATCAGTGGTTTGATTTTAAACAGAATTTCATAAGCAGTCTTTTGATGTCTAGGGTTGATTAAAACTCTGTTTTGAACATAGCAAGCAGTGTTTACAGCTTCTGCCCAAAAGGACAGAGGTAAACCAGAATCTGCTAGCATTGTTCTTGCAGCCTCAATAAGAGTCCTGTTCTTCCTTTCAACCACCCCATTCTGCTCTGGTGTTCTTGGGATACTGTACTGCCTTACAATCCCTTTTGACACACAGAAATCATCCAACTCCTTATTCTTAAACTCTGTTCCATTGTCACTCCTAAAGACTTTTACTGGCAAGTCATATTGTTTTTCAACTTTGGTGACAAAGTCCTTCAAGATACCTGCAGTCTCATCCTTAGAGTGTAAAAAGTAAGTCCATGTAAACCTAGAAAAATCATCAACTATGACAAGACAAAATCTTTTCCTTCTTAGACTCATGATTTTTACAGGGCCAAACAAGTCCATGTGCAACATTTGTAAACACTGACTAGTTTTGGACTCATCAATGGATTTGTAAGAGCTTTTATGTTGTTTACCTTTTAAACAGGAAACACAATGCTCATCACATTTGAATTCTTTTGATGGTAAACCTCTGACAAGGTTTTGTTTGGAGAGTGAGTTGATAGTTTGAAGGTTGGTGTGACCAAGTCTCCTATGCCACAATTCTGTCTCTTTGGTAGAGGCAGCTGAGAACAGATAGACATTTGCAGTAGGATTATCCTTCAACATATCAACCACATACACATTGCCACTTCTGTGAGCAACAAGTTGTGCTTTGCTCTCAGCAATGATGGTGTTAATCTTTTCTACAGCCTCTGGGCCAACAATCTTACAAGTTTGCTTAGTGAAGAATGACCCAAAGCCTTTGTCACTCATTTGTGATACACTAAGTAGATTAAATTTTAGATTGTCTATTAGATTAACATTTTCAAACTTAAGCCTCCCTGCTTTGACAGTACCAGAACCCAACACTTTACCTTTAGAATCATTACCAAAGGATATATCACCCCCTCCATGAGCAAGAAAGTCCAGAAGAAGGGCTCTACATCCAGTCATGTGCCTGGAGCCTCCACTATCTACATACCATAAACTGTCTAAACAAGCAGAAGCTCCTTGCACATCAGTAAAGATTTTAGTTTTGGTGAGTGTCCAAAGCCAAATTGGCTTTGGATGGGTCCTTAGCTGTCTCAGCCTTAAGTTGAGGAGAATGATCAGTGGTTTGAACTAGCTTTTGAACTAGATTCAACAGCTGTAGTTGACCATTTGCCAGTGCTTGTATGTCAACACTTGGTCCAGCAGATGTTTGATCATTTCCTATCAGTTGTTGAAAACCATGAGGGTGTCTGTTCACTTTCGGTTTTGAAGGCCTCTTGGGCTCTTCATAAACATGTGGCAGACGATGACAAGTGGGTTGTCCATATCCTCTTGGTAATCTGTTAACAGGTGGAGCATCTGTTACCTGAACCTCTCTGGGAGCAGAGTTTTTGTTCAGACTTTTGGTAACAGATGTTTGAACAGATTCAAAAGTCTATTTGGGTTTTCCTTTTGAAGTACTTACCACTTGACTTTCCAAAGTTTTAGCCTTATACTCTTTTATTTTTTCATCAAAATTTTTGAGATATAAGCACTCTTTTGTTTTGTGATTCTTTTTCTTGCAGATTGAACATTCTTTAGATTTTGAATCATTTAAACTTGTTGTTTTGTTGATGTCATATGCTTTTAGAAGAAAACAGTTTTTGGTGACATGGTTCTTCTTTTCACAAAAATCACAAAACAAGTTGTTCTTGGCTTTCCCTTTTTCTTTCTTCTTTTCAACAGATGTTTCATCATCTGTTGGAAGACTTACTAGAGGGATTACTTTGGCCTGTGGTGCCATTTTACCATCAGAGGTTTTGAAGGTCATTGGTTTGAAATTTTCAAGGACTTCACACTCATCTGACCATGTTGGTTTGAATTGATATTTCTCAATTTCATCAAATGAGGGTGTACCTTCCAACTTTTCAAGAATGATTTTCTTGCCATTGGGTTCAGTAACCTTGATTTCTTGACCTTTTGAGTTTGTAGGGATGACCTCAACCAACTGTGGTTCCTTTTTGTCAGTGGTTTGTGAAACTTGATCAGTGGTTTTAAAACCAAATCCAAATTTCACATGACTTTTAGATTGTTGGTTGACAATCATCTCAAAACCCTTTGATGATTCCACCCATTTCTTACATTCAACTTGGGTGGACTCAAGCTCCTTCTTACAACTATGATATTTTGTTATCATAGTCTGAAGCTGGTCTTTGCTTATGCTTGCTTCATGTTTTAGACTGCTGATTTCAGACTCTTTTTCAGATATTTTTGATTTTAACTCTTTTGTTAGTTTTTCAAACTGAATTTCAGAGTCCAAAATTTTCTTTCTAAAGTTTTCATTCACCTCTTTTATCTTAGCAAATGCCACAATACATTTGTCTGAGCACAGGTCATTTAAGATTTGAGGAGATACCTTAGCAGCAGCCATCAAGGCACAGTTACACTAGCAATCACAGTCATCACTACCCCAGGGGTCTGATAGATTCACAACCTCCACTTCAGATTCTTCAGCTGAAACAATCTCACCAACAACACCATCAGTCACATTTTCAGACATAGATACCACTTCCTCAGAATCAGTCTCTTCAACAATTGTTTCTAGTGCCATAAAACAAAAATCCTTTTTAGTGTTAGCAACTAGAGCAATGTTGTCATCTGTTATCTCATCTGGTAGACTGCTCCAATCAACAAAGCCTTGAGTAAAGAAACTCTGTTGACCTGGTTGACTGGTCTCTGCAGGAGCAGAGGGTGGAGTAACAGTCATTTGCACAGGGGCCTGAGCAACAGGTGTTTGGACATAGTGATACTGAGGAACAGTGGTTTGGACATAATGCACAGGAACAGTGGTTTGGGTCTGTGCAAAGTGAGCAGTGTTTTGCACATTAGGTACATTAGGGATGGTTTGATAAGTGTTGGTCTGTGGTCTTTGATTTGGATAGGTAATCATAGGAACTCCATTTTGACTCCTACACTCCCTAGCAAAGTGACCCATTCTATGACACTTGTAACACTTTATCTTTGATTTATCCAACCCAACCTTTGACCCACCATGTAAACCTGGGTACCTCCTGCCAGTTTTCTTATAGAAGTTATTGGTTCTAATACTGAGCAGGGCAACCTGATGTAAGATGTCCATTTCTTCTAGGTCCAAAGGGTCAATGTATTGCAAGTCATTGTACACAAAAGATGAATTATCAGAAGCCTGGATATCACCACTGGCTGTGAAAGCACAGTTGTTTGGTGACGAGTAAGAATCATTATTGAAACCAGTTGTTATGTCAATGTAATGATCATAACTCTGATCCTTACTACTTCCAGAACCATCATCCTGACCCAACAGTGCAGTATTACCAAATACATAGTCATCTGACACTTTGCCAGAGTCCTGGAGCTTCTTTTTCTGGTTAAGCTCCCTTTCATAAGTCAGGAGCTTACCATGAAGCTGGGTCAGGGTTAGGTCTTTGAATCCGATAGAGTTTCTCATAACTATAGCTATAGTGTCCCATTTGTCCTGAAGTGATCTAAGAAACCTATGATTCAGTGTTGAATTAGGAAAAGTTAGACCAACCAGTTTAAGTTCACTAATTAGACAGTTAAACCTTTCAAACTGCTTTGTTAATGACTCCCCTTTTATGTGACTAAACGTTTCATATTGTTGGTTAAGTATTTCACGGTTGTTTTCAATCACATCATCAGTTCCCCCGAATTGCTCTTTAAGAGCATCCCACAGTTCTTTAGCACTATTGCAGTGCAAGAGACCGGCATAGATATCATTCGGCAGTGCCATGGCTACTATGCTGAAAGCCTTGGCATCTAGCTCGATTTTTTGAAAATCTTGCTCTGAGTAGTTCTCAACACTCTTTGGTACTTGGATCTTTGGATCCTCGGCACTCGGTACCATTGGAACATGTGGTCCAAATACTACCGATTTCCAGCACCCTGTGTTCTGTTGTGCTAACACATGAGCTACCCGACGCTGCCAGATGTTGTATTCTGACCTGACAAGCATCGGAGGCTTGTTGTGTGTGCCAGTGTTGTGTGGATCTTGATTAAGTGAAGTCATTCTCTTGGTTTTTCAAAAACAAAGTCTGTTTACTAACTGTTGAAACGAAAATAAACTATTACTCTGTTTTAACCCGACAAACAAACGATATCAATGATTATGAGCTGATCTGTGTATTAAATTGATTGATTAGATCAGATTTAATTGACCAAGCTCTGATACCAATTGTTAGGATCTGAGTATTGGATTGTTTTGATTAAGTATGAATTATGAATGAAGTATAAATGGAAAGTGCAGCGGAATAAAGAATAATCAAAACATAGAGAATAATTGTTATCAATCGAATGCTTTCATTAAACTGAAAGATTACAATAGTACAATTATAGCTCCCCCTCAGCCTGATCACTCAGAGTTTGTTTGTCTAAAGAGAATGACGAGTGACCAATAGAACAGTACAAGTACTGTTCTATTTATAGACAAGTACAAAACTCTGATGATCACTTAGCTGACGTCACCTAGAAAGCGACCCCTAACTGACTAACAAACTACAACAACTGTTAAACAATAAACTACTGTTACATTTAAACTACTGAAAGAAAAACTCTGTTAAAACTAAGGCTCTGATGTCTTCTTATCATCTGTTGAACCAAAGTGCTGTTGGTTCAACAGACCTTTGTTCTTCAGATCTTTGATCAGCACTTGTTCTTTATCAGACTTTTGCTCTTCAGACTTTACCCATCAGACCTTTCCTCAACAGCAGTTGTCTTGTATCAGTTGTTTAATCATCAGCAGTTTGGGAATCAGCAGTTCTTTGGAGGAAGCTTTCTTGTAAACACTGTTATTTATTCTTGATCAACACTTAGTATATTTTGGCTTTCTATCATCTGTTCTTCTCCAGGTCAGCAGACCCAACACAATCATCGGATCTCTGATGTATTTGACGGCATCTCGACCAGATATTATGTATGCAACGTGTCTCTGTGCCCGTTATCAATCGAAGCCGAAACAAAGTCATCTGACGGCGGTCAAGCGTATCCTTAGATATCTGAAGGGTTGTCCCTCGAGAGGACTTTGGTACCCTAATGATGATGATTTTGATTTCATTGCTTTTAGTGATGCAGATTGGGGCGGCTGTGACAAGGATAGCAAATCTACTACAGCTGGTTGCCAGTTTTTAGGGAGCAGGTTAGTCACCTGGGAATGTAAGAAGCAGACTTCTGTGGCGCTGTCTACCTGTGAAGCCGAGTACATTGCAGCCTCAAGTTGCTGTTCGCAAGTGCTCTGGATCCAACAGCAGATGGTGGATTACGGTTTGCAGTTTCTTAAAACCCCTATATACTGTGACAACGAAGCCGCTATCGCATTAACTAAAGATACCGGTAATCATTCTAAAGCGAAACATATCCGGATCAAATACCATTTTATCCGTGATTGTTACGCTAAAGAATTGATAGATATGGTCAAAATCCATACTGACTACCAACGTGCAGATTTGTTTACAAAAGCTTTTGACAGATCCCGCTTTGAATATCTTTTAAAAGTCAATAACATAAAGGAAAAACAGGACTAATCGGCACCTCGGTTTATCGCTTTTTAGTTTTACTTTTCTGATCTTTGCTAATTGGGAATTTCTCTTTACTATCGTAATCCTCAAAGAAGTTGATGCTTTCGAGAGGATTATTTCAAATTTTCGTTAAAGTTTTTATTGTTTTTCAGAAAAATTAAAAACCCAAAAAAATATGTTCTTTATTTTAGGGGGAGTCATTTTATCAGAAAAACCAAAAACATTGAAAAAGTCAAAAAGACCTAAAAATTAGAAAAACCAAACATGATTTCCTGGATAAAAAGAGGAAATGATAGTACATCAGTGGGGATCTGACACAGGCTAAAGAATTGTATAGTACTATGAGGCGTGTGTTGACTATGTGTGATGTGCTGATAGGCTTCGTAGACTAAATATGGCGTGCATAAGTGATACAAACATAACGAACTACGCGTTCGTGGCTGAACACCTCATGGGCATATGGTCTTAGTACCGTAATTTCGTTTGATAGGATTGCCAAAATTTGAGGTTTCGGGTCGTTATGTTTTAGTTATCCGGGATATTCTGATTAAACTTTTGTCGTATTGATTTACGGACCTAGTTTCATCAGAATATTTGCTAAAAGAGCTTAAATGCCAAAACCGAAAGTTACCGAATTGAGGAACTTTATGTTTTATTGATCAAAGATCATTATTACATCGTATTGACTTACTGATGCAAATCAGTAGTTGATATCAGCCTCAACCTAGTGTATATGCACATGTTACTCTGCTGCATTCGTTTGCTGACCTGTACACCTCTGTGCTATATACTTTGTAACTTTGACGGATAACTCTAGCATAATCACGCGTTACGACGAAGCTTTGTGCAATTACTTGATACGGGAGTATGTCGTGTGTGTGGGAACCACAATGTGTTAGTCTAATACACCTAATTCGTATCATTTTAATGCACTGCGTAATAGTCTGCATGTGAGCTTACGTGGACCACAATATCAGCAATTGCCGTGTCACATACTGTTTCTAATGATAATATTAAACAAAAAGATCAATGCTATGATCAGATTTCTCAGAAAACTGATATGATCCTCTTACTGGACATCACAAAATGTTTACTGCTTTCATTTACTTTGATGCATTTTACTTTTATTGTCAAAAAGATACAAAATCCAAAAAGATTTTAGGTGTGTTTTGCTAAAATTTCAGAAAAACCAAAGTTTTTGCATTTCTGCTTTATTTTAGATAACCGACGGTGCTTGATGGTCAATTTCTGAGATTTGATGAAACCATCTGGGCTTTGTATCATTCAAAAAGTGAAAATATGAGTTTTTGAAGTTTAACGGATTGAAAAATGTTGAACGGGAATCGAATTCGTGATTTGGCAAAATTTTCAGATTTTTCCATTTCACATTCGCCCCTTAATTGGGTCGAATGTGGAAAAATCTTTAGATTCGGTTGTTTCTATTCGGGCGAATGTAGGTTTTCTATTATAAATTTCCACCTTCGGGTAAAAAGTCCACCTTCGGGTCATTGGTTTGGATCGAATGTGGAACTGACCCACATTCGACCATAGAAACGGGCGAATGTGGCCTGTCTATAAAAGCCAACTTCCAGGTTCGAACCTTCATTCTATATTTTTCAAAAATTTCTCAACGTAACCAAGACTTGTTGCTGAGATTTATCTTGATTGTGTTTCTTATTCCTTATCATATACTGATCATTTTAAGCCCTAATTCACAGGTAATGGAGCCACGAACAGATCAGAATCATCGTTTTTGTTCTTCGGCCTAGGTTTTTTAATCTGAGATGATTGAATGGATTTTAACGTTTGATTTTGTTAGCCGATCAATCTACATTAGTTTTAGGGGGAGAATTATCAAAGAATTAGGTTAATAACAGGTCTTAGATGGTTGATTGATTGTTTGAAGCCTTAAAACCCAAATTCTATTTTAAAACTAATGTAAATTGAAAATTATGAACAATTGATGGTATACGAATGATAATCGGCCAAGTTAGTACATGTTTGAATCAAAATCAGTGTAAAATTACAAGTTTGGCAAGAATTTGAATTTTGGGGAAGAACATGTTTTACATTCGTCTTTATCGAACGGGCGAATGTGAAATAAAACGGGCGAATGAGGCTTATTTCTGGGCGAATGTAATTTTTAACATATACATGTTCACATTCGTACCAAATGTGTCACATTCGTACCAAAGTATACACATTAGACCTGATAAAAAGGGGCGAATGTGGAAAATGAAAATCTTAAAAATTTTAATTTTTGTCGTTTTTGTCGTTTTTGTATTTTGACACGTTTTTCTGATTTTGATGTGCAGATGGCTGAACAACCCGAAAACATTGAGGCACAAGTGGAAAATGTCATTCCAGATCCGGTTCAGGAGGCTGAAGTATCTGCTTCAAGTAGATGGCCATTTGAACCGTCTCACAACTGCTGTGCGTTTCTTGGAGATGTGGAAAAGAATACAGAGTTTGCTGGGATTGTTGAGTTTTTTAGGAGAAGCAGAATTGTACATGCCTTAGCTACACCAACAATCATCTACAAAGATATAGTTGAAGATTTCTACAAGAATGCGAAGTATGATTTTTGGGAGAATCAAACGATTATCAAGAGCAAAATTTAAGGCATGGAGATGTTTCTGACGGAATCAGACATTAGGGAAGCATTACAGATTAAGTTTGAAGTCAGTGAGGATCCCAGAGAATTGTCCTGGACTGAACAGAAAGCTTGTTTTCCGAGGATGAAGTACAAAGGTCCGATTAGTGATGGATCTATGCATAAAGGGAAGCTGAGTGTGCAGTTCAAATATTTTGCACATGTTATTATTCATGTCTTTGGATGTGTGAGCGGTGGATATGACGTGATGAGAAGAAGTTTGAGCTCATTGATGGTTGCGTTGACTCTCAACAAACCATTCAATGTATCTGGTATGATATTAGACCATATGCTTGAAATGTTAAAGGGTTTAAAGAAGAAACAGTTCATGCTATACCCGAGGTTTCTTATGATGATTTTTGAACATAAATATCCTGAATTGAGGAAGAATCCAACAAAGATCATAGGTCAAGATCACATGAACATACGTACATTGGTGAGAATGAAAGGGTATAAGGGTGTGCCTGATGAGGAAAAGCCACCACATAGGAGACTGTTTGGAGCTTTAGCTAAACAGGATTACACTGATCCTGGTAAGAACAAAGCTAGACATGCTGAGAGTGATTCTGATAATGATGATCCCTTGGTGTATGCTGATGCAAACACTAAGTGGAAAAGGCAGGTAGTCAATGCTGGAGCCAAAGGGAAGGGCAAGGCAAAGACTGATCAAGGGAGTTCTAAGCAACAAGTTGTTAGGAAGAAAACTACTGCGAAGAAAGGAACAAGTTTGGTTGATGAAGAATCAGTTGATTCAGAGGAGACAGAGGTTGATGAGCAGTGGGATTTAGATGAAGAAAGAGTTAAGACCACCAAACGTAAGGCCACTATGGTTGGTGAGTCTGAATCTCTTAACAAGACTATTGAGGAAGTGTCGCAGAAGAAGAAGTCTATTGATGTTGATGAAGAAGGTTTGGGTGTTAATCTGGAAGAATTGGAAGCTGGTGAAACTGTTGTAGTGAATTTGCCTAAACCGAAGCACAAATCAATGGCAAAGAAATCTAGCACTAAACAGTTGAGAGAGAAAGAAATAGCTCAGTTGCTGAAAGGAAAAAGGATACCTGATGCAGGTACATCATCTAAGCTATCTTCACCGGTTGCCAAGAAGCAGAAAAATATTAAAGAAGCTGAAACATTACCAGTAGATGAGTTCAATGTTGCTCTGGATAATGTTTTAGATATGTTTAGGAAACCTCAGAAAGAGAAAGCCAAAGAAGCTGAGCCATCCAAATCAAAGAAAGTTACTGTTTCAGACGATGTGATGAAGCAGGTGAACAAACGGATGGATGATATGATGAAAATGATAGTAGCTCAGCAGGCAGAGATTGCCAAGTTTAAGAAGAATGAAGAAAAGATGCTTCAGATAGTGGTTGCTTCAAAGAATAACCAAGATGAGATTGAGCAGAAAGTAAAGAAACTTGAAGCTGATAATAAGAATCTTGAGGTTAAATGTTCCAGGAATCGGAGTATGATTAAGGTGATCAAAGCTGACAACAAAGAACTAAAGGCTGAAAACAAACGCCTTAGTGATTTGTTGGATAGTTTATACAATGAAGCACCGAAGCTGAAATAAGGTGAGGAGGATAAGGAAAAAGAGGAGGAACAAGTAGATTTTGAGCCTTCTGATAGTGAAGAAGTGAAAGATGATGAGGAAGATGATGATTCTGAGAAAAGCGATGATGAAGAAAGCAAGAAAAGTGATAAAGATGATGATGATGATGCTGAGGGATCGGGTAGTAAAGATGATGATGATAGTAGTGACAGTGATGATGATGAAGGGGGAGATGACACTAGTAAGTTCACATTCGAGAAGAGAACACCTAAGAAGGATGCTGGAGAATCTAGTTCTAAGAAGAAGAAAGGTGGGAATGTAGATTCAGATGAGAGCATCTTCTAGAATGAAAAGGTGAGATCTCTAAGTGATGATGCGAAGAAGGTATATAGAGATATGTTGGAGAAGAGAGAATGGACTATAGAGTTCACAGGCAGATTTGCTGAGATCTTCCAGACTGATGATATGAGATATGAGCTGGAGTATAATGATCCTGACTTAGAGGAGGGTGAAGTACCTGCTGTTGTTGCCAAAGAGATTCTTGATGGTCTTGCACAGCGAGTAGGGAAAACATTGGAGGAGTTTATGATGGATGAGTCGATTCCAGATATTCCTGAAAAGGATATTGGAAATCACTCAGATGGTAAGAATACTCCAGAGATGGATGAAGTGGAAATTGAGGATATTACTCATGAGGAATATCCACAATACTTTAGACAGAATGATGAAGATGTGGTATTTCCAGACTTCACAAAGATTCCAAACACTTCAGCTAAGAAGAAAGCTAAGAAGAGAAGTGAGGAGTTTGTTGAAAAAGTGTTTGGTGCTGATAAGCAACAATCTTCAAGTCAGACTGATGAATTGAAGACATATCTAAAGAAGTTGAAGGAAATGGATGAAAACCAACCAAAGCCTGAAGCTTAAGGAAGTTTTTATAGATTTCATAATGCGAAGTTCAAAGGCAGAGCTCTCGGCTGGACATATTTGGGGAGATTGAAGTGTTTAGCTGTCAAATGGGAATTAGGGATCTTGTATTTCTACAGATTCATTGATTTGCTAACTCTACCGTATTGGGCGGTCAGAGACATTTGCAGATTCACTATGTCTGGAGCCTCAGTGAATAATACTCATGTTGGTTGGTGTGCTGATAAATTAGTCTGGGAGAGCAGAACGAAGTGGAATAGGTTTAAGCCTCAATATCCCAGAAGGAAAGTTCACAGGGATATTGATCCTAAAACTAGTTTGAAGAGGGTAACCTTGATTTACAAAGCACCTGAAGTGATGAAGAAAATACCTTTGATGCCTATGCCACAACATTTCAGTGCTGACTTTATCTTTTGGTATTACGATTGGAGGAAGGCAGAAGCGGTGATAGTATTGAGAGATGGAAAGGACAAATACAAGCATATTCATGTATTTGATCCTATGTGGTTGATAAACTGTACTTTTGAGGACATCATCATGCTTTTCTACAATCCAATTCATCATGATCCCAATGATGCTGAACAGGCTAAGAAGTATACTCAAGTTGTGGGAGTTTGCTTTGCATATGACATAAACTCCGGAAGCAACTTGGATGCCAAACTTGTTAAGATGGTGAAGATGGTCGATGTGCCTAAACCGGTGAAAAGAAAGTTGGAGCCTGAAATGACGAAAGAACAAAAGAAGCAGTTGAGAATTTATTTGTTGAACAAGGCGATGGACGAAAATCGGAAATGATCCAATCAATAGTCGAGGGGGAGTTTGTAGATGCACGAAGTGCGACTAATGATTGGATTAGCTAATTAACGTATGTTAGAAAGTTCCTGATGAGCCGAATGTAGATATATGGGGCGAAGGAAGAAGATTTTGGGCGAATGTAAAGTAGAAGTGGGCGAAGGTGGAAACTGATCAGAAGAACATACACATTCGTACCATGTTGTGGGCGAATGTGGAAAACTTCCACATTCGCACCATACAACTGGGCGAATGTGCAGACCCTATATATAGATTTTGTGTGTTTTCGAGTTAGAAAGAGTTTTAGTTTGCGTGTGTGTTCAGGTCAGGTTCAAGGTTAATTTGTGAAAGTGTCTGTATTGATTAGATTGACTAGGTGACTGATTGTAAAACGTTTTTATCAAAGTTAATATATGAAAAAGGTTTTGAAATGATGTTTTCTGTGTTTTGATCCGAGTTTTATCAGTTTGTTCATATCTAGGGTTTCCGCACCTAGTTTGGTTACTTATATGATCATATCTTCCTGTTTTAGCTAAATTCTTTCAATCACAATTTTTGTGTGGCGTTTTCGTTTTGTTTTATTGGGTGTGTTGGTATATGTAATGCTGTTAACCCACCTCCTCCTACCTGCACCTATAAGATGTTCATGGACTGCAAGCCTCATAATTTCAATGGGAATGAGGGAGCAGTGGGTTTGCTTAGGTTGTTGGAGAAGATTGTGTCTGCTTTTGCTATGTGTAACTGTCCCGTTGTGGACCATTTGAAGTTTGCTTCTAGAACCTTCGACGACCATGCTTTGACTTGGTGAAACTTCATTATCCAGACTGTTGGGTTAGCTGAAGCCAATGCCATGCCTTGGGATGAGTTTGTGTTTCGACTGAACAATGAGTATCGTCCCCGGGATGAGATTAAGAGGTTGGAACATAAACTGTGGAATCATGAGATGGTTGGATCAGAGATTAAGGCGTGTACGAAGTGCAACAAGTGTAACTATCATCATAATCGGCAATGCCGCAAGGTTCAGTGTCAGCGGTGTGGGAAGCCGGGGCACGAGGTGCAGAATTGTCGGGTTCGTCTGAACGACAAGAGTGCTCCTCAAGCAGCTAACCAGCCTAACCAGGGATGTTATCATTGTGGTCAGATTGGTCATTTCAAGTGGGATTGTACCAAGTTGAAGCAGCGTGATAGTGGTAAGAATGGAAATGGTAACGGGAACAATGAAGGCGGCGACAAGAATGCACATGCTTTCGTCATTGGTTTGAGGGAAGCCCGACAGGATCCCGACACAGTTACTGATACGTTCCTTCTTAACAATCGCTATGCTTCTATTTTGTTTGATTCTGGTGCCGATAAGAGTTTTATATCGGTAGGGTTTAGTCAGTTGCTACATATAGTACCTACACCTTTAGAGGCTAAGTACTTGATAGAATTGGATGACGGTAAGAAAATCGAGGCGACACATATTCTTAGGGAATGTCGCTTAGAGCTTTCGGGTTTGCCCTTTCCCATTGATCTTATGCCGGTACCCTTGGGTAGTATTGATGTCGTTGTCGCATGGATTGGTTGTCGTTGTATCGTGCGGAGATCGTTTGTTTTGATAAGATTATTCGGATCCCTTTCCTTGATGGACAGATTCTTTCGGTGCATGGTGAGAAAAGTGGTGCTCCTTTGAGTATCATTTCTTGTTTGAAAGCACATAAGTATCTTCGGAAGGGTTATTTTGCTATTTTGGCTATTGTTTTTGTGTTATCCGATGATGAGAAGAAGATTGAAGATATTCCTGTGGTTCGTGATTTTCCTGAGGTGTTTCCTGAAGACTTTCTTGGTCTTCCTCCTCATCGTTAAGTGGAGTTTGGTATTGATCTTCCACCTGGTGCAGCCCCTATTGCTCGAGCCCCGTATCGTCTTGCACCTCCCGAGATGCAGTAATTGCCCAACCAGTTGCAGGAACTCTTGCAAAAGGGTTTCATCCGACCTAGTTCTTCCTCGGGGGAGCCCCTATCCTGTTTGTGAAGAAGAAAGATGGAAGCCTTTGCATGTGTATCGACTATCGTGATCTGAACAAGGTGACTATCAAGAATCGTTATTCTCTTCCTCGTATTGATGATCTTTTTTACCAGCTCCAGGATTCTAGCTTTTACTCGAAGATCGATTTGAGATCCGGATACCGTCAGTTATGTGTGCAAGAAGCCGATATTCTGAAGACTTCCTTTCATACTCGTTATGGCCATTTTGAGTTTTTGGTTATGCCTTTTGGTCTCACCAACGCACCAGTGGTTTTCATGGATTTGATGAACTGTGTTTGTAAGCCTTATCTTGATAAGTTCGTCATTGTGTTTATTGATGATATTCTAATCTATTCCAAGAGCGAGGTGGACCATGAGGAAAACATGCGTCTGGTTTTGGAACTCTTAAGGCGAGAGTAGCTGTATGCTAAGTTCCCAAAGTGTGACTTTTGGTTACGCGAAGTTCAATTCCTTGGTCAAGTGGTTAATGAAATGGGAATTCATGTCGATCCAGCTAAGATAGAAGCCATCAAGGACTAGGAAGCACCAAAGACGCTTTCTGAGGCGCGGAAATTCCTTGGTCTCGCAGGTTACTATCGTCGTTTCATTGAGGGATTTTCGAAGATTGCTCAACCCCTCACCTCCCTCACCCAGAAAGACCGAAAGTTTGACTAGGGTGACTCGCAGGAATCAACATTTCAGATGCTGAAACTTAAACTCTGTTCTGCGCCTATCATATCATTACCCAAGGGTACGGATGATTTTGTTGTTTATTGTGATGCGTCTATCCATCGTCTCGATTGTGTGTTGATGCAACGTGAGAAGGTTATCGCTTATGCTTCTCGTCAGCTTAAGGTCCACGCGAAGAACTATACCACCCATGATTTGGAACTGGGTGCAGTTGTTTTCGCTTTGAAGATCTGAAGACATTACTTGTACGGTACCAAGTGCACCATTTATACTTATCACAAGAGTCTTCAGCACATCTTCAATCAGAAGGAGTTGAACCTGCGCCAGCGTCGCTGGGTCGAACTACTTAACGATTATGATTGTGCTATTAAGTACCAGCCTGGCAAGGCGAATGTTGTGGCAGACGCCTTGCGAATGAAGGAATATGCTAAACCTCGTTGTGTTCGAGCTTTGCAGCTCACCATCCATTCTTCCTTACGTGACCGAATTCGTTCTGCACAGCAAGAAGCCTTGAAGGAGGAAAACCTTAAGGATGAAACCATGCATAGCGCTGATAAGCATCTTGAACTGGGGTCCGATGTTGGGTCAAAAAGGATTGATGAGCATTTAAACCTTATTCTAATATCTTCTTTTACTTGTTTTTGTAAAATAAACTGCTGACTAACAAAGTACTGAAGAGTAAAGAAGCAAAGTACTGAAGAGCAAACAAGATGGACGAAAGTACTGAAGACATAGTTCTGAAGTACTGAAGTTCAACTTCTGATGAAGACTTCTGAAGAATAACAACTGCTGAAGGATAACATCTGATGAAGAGACAATTTCTGATTAAGAAGGTTAACATCTGATGAAGGAAACAACTGATGAGAAACTTCCGATGACTCACTACTGATGTTTTAACTCATCAGCAGTTCCTGCTTACTCATCAGTAGTTCCTGCATACTCATCAGTAGTTTGCTATAAACTACTGATCCGACAAAGACCTTCAGTAGTTCAGTATTTTAATCAGTATTTGTTAGTGGAACAGTATTTTAGTATTTTGTGTATGTACTTTTGATCTGTATTTCACTTATAAATAGTGGGCTTACAACCACTATCAAAGTGACCTGTTTTTGCAGTTTTGTAAGAAGCATTAAGTGCTATTCACTTGAAAAATATATTGTATGAAAAGCTTTTGAATTACTTTGATATTATTAATCCTTTTCATTATTTTTCATAAGTATTGCAAAACATCTTAGGTTCAAGTTGAGGGGGAGTTTTTACTTGTTAAACTTACATTACATTCCGCTGCATATTACTTGTTTACAAGAGTCTGTCAAACTGAGATCCAACAATTGGTATCAGAGCACTGGTTAATCTGATCAGATCAATCTAACAAATTGAAAATCAGATACAGGCTCTCATTGATATTCAGTTAAGGACAGTAGTTAAAATCTCAATCCATTGGCTTAAGAAATTGTTAATTCATCAATCTTCTTGAGAAAATGGATCCCCAAAACACAGGGTCAACTAGCAAACCTCCTATGCTTGTCAGAGGTGAATACAACATCTGGGCAAAAAGGATGGTTCGTATCCTGTGTCAAGCCCACACTGGCTGTTGGAGGTCCGTCATGTGTGGACCACATAAGCCAATAAGTATACATCCTGAAACTAATCTTGAAACCATTAAAAAACCCGAGGAATATACTGAGGCAGATTTTTTAAAACTTGAACTTGATGCTAAGGCCTTTGGTATTCTGTCAATGGCACTACCAAATGAAATATTTAGCGGACTTTTACACTGTGAAACCACTAAAGAACTTTGGGATAATCTCAAAGAACAGTTCGGAGGAACAAATGATGTCATTGCAAATACCATTGAGATTCTTGCTCAACAGTATGAAACTTTCACTCATATAAGTGGAGAAACTTTGACTCAACAATTTGAAAGATTCTCTTCACTTATCTCTGAGTTAAAAGTAAATGGTCAGACTTACACAATGGTATCTATGATGCATAGATTCCTAAGGTCATTACCAGAAAAATGGGACACCTATACCATAGTCCTAAGGTCAAGCGCTGACTTTGAGTCCCTAACCTTAACTAGATTACATGGGAAATTGTTAACGTTTGAGAGGGAATTAAATCAAAAGAAAAGATTACAAAACTATGGTAAATCTGCTGATGATTATGTTCAAAATAGTACAGCACTCATGGGTCAGGACTCAGCATCCTGCTCATATAATCATGGGTCGCATGACTATATTGACATCACAACTGGGATTACAGCTGAAAGAAGCCACCCTGGTTATGACAGTAATCAAACAGTAGATAACTTGTGTTTCATACTTGATGATTTACAAAACTTTAGCAATGATGACCTAGAAGAAATGAACATACTAAATCAGCTTGCTATGCTAAGTGTAAAGACCAATAAATTTTACAAAAGAACAGGTAGAAAGTTTCCAGGGTTGTCAGGACAAACCAAGGTTGGTTTTGACAAATCAATACTTAGATGTCATAAATGTCAAAAGTTAGGACATTTTGCCAGAGAATGTAGAATTTCCAACTACAACCAACCTCAGGCTGGTATTCAACAAAATTCCAGTTATCATGAATCTAATGGTAATGCTCATTTTGTTCAGGCACAAGCTCCTCAAATCCAGTATGTACCACAAGTACAATATATACAGGTACCAATGCAACAACAACAAGTGCCTCAAATCATGCCTGCCACAACTGCTGTTCCTCCACAGCCTCAACAACAGCAAAGCTTATTTACCTCAGGGTATGTTGATTGGAGCAGTCTTCCATATGATACCACAGATTATAGTAATGATGCTGACAACAAGATCTTTGACATCAACTGGGGAGAACAAACGAATGAACAAAGAAATTTTGCTCTTATGGCCTTTGAAGGTTCCTCCTCTTCATCAGCTTCTACTGCATTATCTAAGGTATCACAAGAATCACTTGCTAAACTATGTTCAGATTCTTGCAAAGAAGCCTTTGCTTTAATAAGAGAAACAAATGTTTCCTTAGAAGAAGAAGCAAATGAAGCACACAGAAAGTATAGTCAATCTAAATATGATTTAGAAAAGAAACTAACTGCCAAAACAAAAGAAGCTTCTAATCTGTCTGATAAAGTCATTGAAACCCAATCACAAATAAGAATTCTATTAGAAGATCTAGGAAATGCCAGAAAAGAACTGTCTGATACAAAAGTGGATTGTGAAAAATGGGTAGAGTCATGTAGAGGGTTTCAAATGCTTCTGAATAAACAAACAGCCTCAAATGTCAAGTTTGGAATTGGGTATAATCACACCAAATGTCCAAATGATCTTACTCCCAAAACTGATAATGATGGGAACAAGATCATGGAAAGTGAAACTTCTGATAGCCAACAAAATTGTCTATCTACTGAAACTGAAAGCTCATCAGAAGTTCAACCATCTGACATTGCACCATCAGGTGTTTCCTCAAAAACCAATGAAGACATACCTGAAAATACTGATGAAATCAGTATATTGTCTTCCAAAGAATCTAACAATGTTAAAAGGAAAGGGAAAACCAAAGCAAGTGAGGTATGTGGTCTATTCAACCACACACCGGAATTTTGTAGGTACAGAAAGGGAATAGAATACAATAAAAAACAGTTGCAAATAGCATGGGGAAACAAATTAAAAAGGATTTTCAGAAAACATTTTATCCTCATAAGCAACAGAAAAACAAAACTTATCCCAAGAAAAAGAAGGCCAAAACTTAACAAAAACCTTCTAAAAGAAAGTCAAGACAAAATTCCTTTTCAGAAGTTAGACCAAAAACATCAGCAGTTTTGCAAACTGCTGAGATAAACAGACTAATCAACATGGTAAGACTTCTGATGATCAAGGTAAACGATAAGCCCAAAAGGACTTATCATTCTGCTCCTAGAAATAACAAAGGTGTCCACAATACCACTCAAAGAACAAAAATTAATCACAATGCCTCTAGGAGCAGACCCATGACCAAATTAGTATGGGTACCTAAACTTGGCCAACATCAAACTATTGATGAGAACAAACCCAAAGCCATATGGGCTTGGGTTCCAAAATCTAACTGATTCCTTTTTGTGCAGAGAGTCTTCAGGAACTTAAATAGTATATGGTATGTTGATAGTGGAGGCTCAATGCACATGACTGGACGCAGTCACCTACTCACCAACTTTACAAGTAAAAGAGAAGGAACTGTGTCCTTTGGAAACAATGGACTTGGATATGTACTTGGACATGGTACAGTATCCTCAGGCCAACTAAAGTTTGAAAAGGTCAATTTGGTGCAGAATCTAGAATACAACTTGCGGAGCGTATCTCAAATGTGTGATAAAGGATATTCTTCCTTTTTCACCAAATCTGAATGCAAGATAATTTCATCAGAAGGCCAAAGAAAGATTGAAAAGATAATCAAGGATCACACCTTGTTGGTTGCCAAAAGGGTTGGTAATGTTTATGCTGTAGATATGGAGAATGACAAGGCAGTAAACAACAATGCCTGCTTCTTCTCAAAAGCTTCAACCTCTGAGACTGATCTCTGGCACAGGAGACTTGGCCATGTAAACTTCAAAACAATAAATGAAGTTACAAAAATGGGCTTGGTCAGAGGTCTTCCTTTGAAAGAATACCATTGCAAAGAAAGCTGTGTATCTTGTCTCAAAGGAAAACAGCATAAGTCCTCTTACAGATCCATAGATGAATCAAGAGCAAATGCATGTTTATAATTGCTTCATATGGATCTGTTTGGACCAGTCAAGATTTCAAGCCTTGGAAAGAAGAAATACTGCTTAGTCATCATTGATGATTACTCAAGATTCACATGGGTATTCTTCTTAACTTCCAAAGATGAGGCAGCCAACACAATCAGATACTTCATTCTACTTGTAGAGAAGCAATTCTCTCTTTCTGTCAAAGTAATAAGGAGTGACAATGGAACAGAGTTCAGGAACCATACATTAGACAATTTCTGTCTATTTAAAGGGATTGCTAGACAATATAGCATTCCCAGAACTCCTGAACAGAATGGAGTAGTAGAAAGGAAAAACAGAACACTGATTGAAGCAGCAAGAACAATGTTAGCTGATTCAGGCCTTCCTCTTTACTTCTGGGCTGAAGCAGTTAACATAGCATGTTATGTTCAGAATAGGGTTCTTATTAACAAGAGACATTCCAAGACAGCTTATGAAGTTCTTCATAACATCAAACCTCTTATCTCCTTTTTCAAGGTGTTTGGATGCCCATGCTATATCCTGAATGTCAAAGAATCCCTGTCAAAGTTTGCTGCCAAGGTTGATTCAGGCTATTTTCTTGGTTATTCATCTGACAGAAAAGCTTACAGAGTATTTAATGCAAGAACCAAGATTGTAGAAGAAACTCTTAATGTCAAGTTCAATGAGTTAAGCACAACTCCTATTCCAGCACAACCTGCTGAACTCTTTGATCTTGACAGTTTCAAGTTTGGACCTGAAAAGACTGAAGCTAGTCCCTCAAACTCCACTCAAAACAAATACTATGGGTTTGATGATGATGCTCCTTTCCTAGTGTCTAGCACAGTCAGAAATTCAATCACAAATCAAGCAACTACTGAATCAGAAGTTCAAGCTCAAACTCCTGAAGAAATCTTCCAAACTTCTGAAGGCCATCCCCAAACTACTGATGAAGAACCTCAAACCTCTGATGACTTCATTCAAACTTCTGATACACTTCAACATCCTGAATCAGAAGTTATTCACATCAGTAGTTCTAATGAAGCAGCAGTAGAGCCCAATGTGTTACCCCAACAACAGTTGGTTGAACTAAAGGATCACTCACTTGATCGAATCATTGGTGATTTTACTGCTGGAGTCATGACCAGAAGACAACTCTCCAACTTTTGTTTCTACACTGCTTTTCTTTCTATGTTGGAACCAAAGAAGTACCAAGAAGCCTTAAAAGACAACAATTGGGTTGAGGCCATGCAAGATGAACTGCTACAATTCAAGAAGCAACAAGTATGGGAATTGTGCCCCTTACCTTCAAATAAACACCCAATTGGCACAAAATGGGTATTCAGAAACAAGCTGGATGAGTCTGGGACAGTTGTAAGGAATAAAGCAAGACTGGTGGTGCAGGGCTACTCTCAAGAAGAAGGCATTGACTATGATGAAACATTTGCTCCAGTAGCCAGACTTGAAGCCATCAGGTTATTTCTAGCATATGCTGTTTCCAACAAATTTAAAGTTTTTCAAATGGATGTTAAAAGTGCCTTTTTATATGGAAAAATAAAAGAGGAAGTGTATGTCTGTCAACCACCAGGATTTGAGGATCCCTATCATCCTGACTGGGTATACAGACTGGATAAGGCTCTTTATGGCCTTAAACAAGCTCCTAGAGCTTGGTATGAAACACTTTCATCATTTTTACTGAAAAATCACTTTTTAAGAGGATGCATTGACAAAACCCTCTTCATAAGACATGTTGGAACTCATATGTTACTTGTTCAGATTTATGTTGATGATATCATATTTGGATCAACTGACATCAAAATGTGTGATGACTTTAAGAAACTCATGAAGTCCAAATTTGAAATGAGTACTATGGGAGAATTGCAGTACTTCTTAGGACTACAAGTTAAACAGCAATCAAATGGAACATTTATTCATCAATCAAAATATGTTAAAGAACTCTTGAAAAAGTTTTCTTTGCAAGATTGTAAATCATGTTCCACTCCCATGACTCCTACCACACAGATTGATCCAGATGAGGATGGAAAACTGGTTGATCAAACACTGTACAGGTGTATGATTGGTTCTTTATTATACTTAACTGCTTCTAGACCAGATATTATGTTTGCTACATGTGTTTGTGCTAGATATCAAGCAGCACCCAGAGAATCACACCTAACTGCAGTCAAAAGGATTTTCAGATATCTGAAAGGCACTCCAAGACTAGGGATTTGGTACCCTGTTTCTAACAATGCCAATCTAATAGCATTTTCAGATAGTGACCTTGCAGGATGCAAAATGACCAGGAAATCCACATCTGGTGGATGTCAATTCATTGGAAACTGTCTAGTATCTTGGCAATCAAAGAAGCAAACATCTGTGGCCACATCAACAGCTGAGGCCGAATACATTGCAGCAGCAAGTTGTACTTCTCAAATTCTATGGTTTCAAAACCAGCTGCTTGACTATGGCATCAAAGAAATCAAGACTCCATTGCTACTAGACAGTACTTCAGCCATAAGCATCATTCAAAATCCAGTGCAATTCTCAAAGACCAAACACATTGAAATCAGGTATCATTTCATTCGAGATTGCTATGAAAAAGGCAAAATAGAGGTAAAGTATGTTCCCACAGCTAACCAAATAGCTGATGTGTTCACAAAACCTCTTGATACATCAACATTTCAGAAACTAGTATCCATGCTTGGGATGCTAAATCTTGAGTAAAGTTTGTAAGTGTTTTAACTTTTTGTAAATATTTTTTTTGGTTATTTTTCACTTACTTATTTTCTCTCATTTATTTAGCTAACTACTGATCATCCACAGAGGAAAACTACTGATAAGTCAAAACATCTGAAGGGAACAGGTTAAAAGAAAGAGAAACTACTGATGAATGCTTAATCAGCAGTTTCCCATCAGTTGTTTTCAAACTACTGATGAGAAAACTACTGATCAACATTTTCATCATCAGAAGTTTTTACAACAAGGGCATAACGGTCAAATCATCAAACGATGTTTAACCTAAAACTTCTGATAGTCCCTCTTTCTCAGCATTATTCTTCAAAACCTAACTTTCCCTCCCTCTGAAACCCTTCATATTCATATTCAACTGTTCAATTACACTCATGGCTCTCATTCTTAAACAGGGACATAATCAAAAGGGATACTTCACAAAGGACTCTGCCTGGTCCCAGTATGACGACATCATCAATCTGGTCGTCAAATCACAGTTCCACACAGCATTCACTGTCGATCCACCCATCCATGAGAATGTTCTCAATGAATTCTGGGCCAATGCTGAAAATGTAACTGTGAACAAGAACATTGTTGCTCTCAGAACAACAATTCAAGGAAAAATGATGGCAATCACACCGGACTCACTAAGCATACGATTAGGTCTAAAGGATGCTGATGCTCCCACACAATTTCCAACAAGTGAGATCCAACAGACCATGATTGATTGTGGGTATCAAGGTAACATTTCTCATTCCACAATTTTCAAGAAATATTTTGATGCTCCTCATAAACTGCTTTTTCATTACATCAACATGTGTCTCAGTCCTAAAACAGGGTCTTCAAATCAGATGTCTTACAATTTACAATGCATTTTTCACTCCATTGTGACAAAAACACCTTTTAAGGCATCTGCATACTTTTTCAATGAATTGGTTCTCCATCACTTCAATACTAAAAAGACATTCTTGCTTTATCCAAGGTTCCTTATGCACTGTATTATTAAGGAACTTGGTGTACAAATACTTGTGGGAGGAATTTCAAAACTAAATCCTTTAACCTCACAAGTATATTCTAGGCATAACAAACCGGCTGCTCAGCCAGAGGATGACCAAGAGGAACAAACAACCCTTCCTCTGGAACCCACATCCTCAAAATCTGCTCACAAAAAGCCTAAAAAGACCCCAAAGCAAGAACCAAAAAGAACCAAAAGAACAGCACCTCAGGAGGTTGAGATACCTGAGGTTGCTCATGTGCACTCTGCACTTGATTTACATACAACTGAAACTTCCTCTAAGTTGTATTCACCATCTCATTTCCAGCACCAAAAACCCATTTCAATCATGTACTCAAGAAAGAAATTTAAGAAATCCCAAACTACTGAACCTTTCTTGGAAAATACTGATCCTATACCCACAACTACTAAAAACCAAACTCTCTATGGATTGACAAAAACTATCTCATCAACAAGTGGCACCCCCCACTTACCACTTCAAACAGGGGGAGAAAGCTCAGACAAAGCCATTGATGATGATAGTGTTAATCCTATCACAAGAGATGAGGAAGGACCAAAGTTTCAAAGCTCAACTATTGAAACTTCAGGTATAGATAAGGCTACTACTACTCCTTCACCACCCATTAGTGGGAATGAGGTCAGAAGTAACATAACTAAGACCTTATCTATGGCAACTGCTGATGAAGGCTCTAAGCCTGAGGCAGGAAATCCTCAGAACCAAGAACAAGAGGTGCATGATAATACTAGGTTGGGCCTAGATCATGTTATAACTGATGACATTCTCATCAGGGATTCAGATGATTCCATTAACTTGGATGATGTTTCAAAGTTCAAAGAATTGATGGTTGATCATGAAGGTCCTGAATCCAATGTATCTGTATCAAGGAGTCAGTCACAGAAGATCAGGTTAAAGTCCACTTACACCCTAATTCCCCAAAAGTGGCATCCCCGGCTATCTTGGCTAGGGATCACCCAAAAACACACCCTTCACAATCACAAAAGCCATCCCAATCTTCACCCTCTGGTGCCACAAGCATAGTCCTAGACCACCTGTGCAGCCCAGAAGGACCATTATTTCAAATGGTTCACAAACTCCTTTCAGATCATCTCCAAACATTTAGTGCAGCCATGGAGCACAAAACACAAGCAGACTTGGAGATGATAACCCAGCATGTAGATCATAAACTGAAAGAAGTTTCAAGGGAGATTGAAAGTACTCAAACACAACTTACACATCTGGCTGGTGTTACACCACCTGCCCCTTGGTTTCCTGGAGTGGATGAAGCCAAAAAGGGGGAGAAACTGAAACAGCCAGAAGTGTTCACCTTTGAACAAAGAATGCAAGCCTTTGTAGCCCAAAGACGTAAGGAAGACCACAGAAGCACTCAAAGAATAAGACATGAGAAAGCCTTGAAAGAAAGACATGACTATCAAGAAGCTGTGGAAAGATTCCTTAGACAAAGAGCAGAACAATCTTCCAAGCCACAAGACACAACTGCTGATGAGCAACTACAAACTTCTGAAGACAATCCTTCAGTAGTTGCTCAAATCCAAAAACCTTCAGCAGTTGCAACTCAAGCCACACAGTTAAAATCTGACAGCACAATTCTAAATCCTATGCCCATAGCCTACAACTCAGAAAAATTTCAAGAGGCACTCCTGAAGACAAGAAGAAAGGCTAAGGAAGATGAATTGTGGGAGAGGATTAAAGAAAAGGGAGATTTACCTTTTGAGGAAATGCTCAAACTTTGGGAACAAGGGTTGAATGAACTAGAGAGAATGGAAGAGGCACAGATCTTGGCTGCTGAAGAAGATAAAAGACAACAACTGATGAACTATATTGTCAAGAACAGCAAAGCCAAGAAACATTCTCTCAAGGGACTCTCAACTGAAGAATTAGAGAGAAGAGCAAGACTTATATCAGAAAGACTTGCAGCTGAGACAGCAAAGAAGCAGAAGAGAATCCAAATAATAAATGAACTGGCTGCAAATGATTATGGAACAAAAGCTCAACTCTCAAAATGGAAGGAAATGGACCTTATGGATACATACAAAAGGTTCAAGGATTCACAGAAGAGCAAACTGTCAGTAGTTCCTAAAACTACTGCTCCAGTAAAGAAAATCACTTCCAAGCCAGAGGTTCAAGAACAAACTCACTTCAAAATGGCTTTACTAGAAAGAAATGTAATTGTTGAAGATGAGTTCATGATTGAAGAAAAACCTCTACTCATACAGTTCAGAAATCCTGCAACATATGCCTATCAACTGACCCATGTTGTTCAAGAAAAGACACATACCAAGGTATTCACTGAAACTCACTTTCCAACATCTAGCAATACACCTGGTATGATACAAGTTGAACAACACAGAGGATCAAACCTGGTGATTACTGAAATTGAAGATCAATCACAACCAGAACAGATCAGAAACACCACTGACTTTAGCAGAATAACAAAGTGGTCCTTTGACAGGAAGTTAAAGTCTGTAGTGATAACAAGAGAAGATGGTTCCTGCAATGTCTTTAAAAAGTAGGAAGACTTAGAGAGACTATCAACAGAAGATCTCAACACAATTCAACACCTTCAACCAGATCAAGGATCATTTTCTCTTAAACAAATCAAACAGCTCCAACAAAACATGATGAAAGAAATATGGAGAATACTTGACCACAGAAAGAAGATCCAATAAAGATTAGATAAGGGTTTGGCTTCATCAATCCAGGGGGATATTGTTGGGTCAAAAAGGATTGATGAGCATTTAAACCTTATTCTAATATCTTCTTTTACTTGTTTTTGTAAAATAAACTGCTGACTAACAAAGTACTGAAGGGTAAAGAAGCAAAGTACTGAAGAGCAAACAAGATGGACGAAAGTACTGAAGACATAGTTCTGAAGTACTGAAGTTACACTTCTGATGAAGACTTCTGAAGAATAACAACTGCTGAAGGATAACATCTGATGAAGAGACAACTTCTGATTAAGAAGGTTAACATCTGATGAAGGAAACAACTGATGAGAAACTTCCGATGACTAACTACTGATGTTTTAACTCATCAGCAGTTCCTGCTTACTCATCAGTAGTTCCTGCATACTCATCAGTAGTTTGCTATAAACTACTGATCCGACAAAGACCTTCAGTAGTTCAGTATTTTAATCAGTATTTGTTAGTGGAACAGTATTTTAGTATTTTGTGTATGTACTTTTGATCTGTATTTCACTTATAAATAGTGGGCTTACAACCACTATCAAAGTGACCTGTTTTTGCAGTTTTGTAAGAAGCATTAAGTGCTATTCACTTGAAAAATATATTGTATGAAAAGCTTTTGAATTACTTTGATATTATTAATCCTTTTCATTATTTTTCATAAGTATTGCAAAACATCTTAGGTTCAAGTTGAGGGGGAGTTTTTACTTGTTAAACTTACATTACATTCCGCTGCATATTACTTGTTTACAAGAGTCTGTCAAACTGAGATCCAACATCCGATGGCCTACATTACTTTGCATGATGCTTTTGGGTTCCGTTATTCGGGGGTTTGAAGGAGCTTACCTTGTACGAAGCTCACAAATCCCGGTATTCTATTCACCACGGCTCCGATAAGATGTATCAGGATTTGAAGATACTCTATTGGTGGCCAATGTTTGAATTGTACGAAAGTCAAGGTCGAGTATCAGAAGCCATCTTGCTTTCTACAACAACCTGAGATTCCTAAATGGAAGTGGGAGCGAATCACGATGGATTTTGTAACCAAGCTTCCGAGATCACCTAGTGGCTGTGATATGATATGGGTGATCGTTGACTGGTTGACAAAATCTGCACAATTCCTGGCTATTAAAGAAACCGACAGTCTTGAGAGGTTGGCTCGTATCTTTCTCAAGGAAGTGGTTGCTCAGCACGGGGTGCCTATTTCAGTCATGTCTGATCATGATTCTTGTTTCACTTCCCATTTCTAGAAAACTCTGCATAAGGCATTGGGTACTCAGTTAGATATGAGTACAGGTTATCTTCCGCAGACTGATGGTCAAAGTGAGCGGACAATCCAAACGCTTGAGGATATGCTTCGGCATGTGTTATCGATTTTGGCAAGAGTTGGGAGAGTCATCTACCGTTGATGGAGTTCTCTTATAACAACAGCTACCATTATAGCATTAAGGCAGCTCCGTTCGAGGTTGTTTACGGACGAAAATGTCAGTTTCCTCTTTGTTGGGCCGAAGTGGGTGAGAGCCAGTTCACTAGTCCGGAACTTGTGTACGAAACTTCAGAGAAAATCATACAAATTCGTAATCATATGGTGGCAACTCGGGATCGTCAGAAAACCTATGTCGATCGTCGTCGCAAACCTTTGGAGTTCCATGTTGGGGACAGGGTACTTCTGAAGGTTTCTACATGGAAGGGCGTCATACGCTTTGGAAAGCGTGGCAAACTTAACCCGTTATGTCGGACCGTTTGCAATCCTAAAACGTATTGAACCGGTGGCATACAGACTTGACTTGCCAGCAGAGCTCGATAGTGTTCATAAAGTCTTCCATGTGTCTAACTTAAAGAAGTGTTTGGCTGATGAATCTCTTATTGTCCCTCTCGAATAGATCAAGGTTGATGATCGTCTGCGTATTGTGGAGGAACCGGTTGAAATTCTTGATTATAAGATTCGTAGCCTTCGATGGAGTAAAATCCGCATTGTTAAAGTTCGTTGGAATTCAAATCGTGGACCGGAGTTCATGTGGGAATGGGAGGATCAGATGAAAGCTAAATATCCTCATCTTTTTCGTAAGCGCGCGTTTGAGTCTAGACAAGTTACTGCTGAAGCTGAGTGAATCTCGGGGCGAGATTCCTTTCAACAGGGGGATAATGTAGCAACCGATAAAATTTTTCTTTCTTCTCGTCTCTTTCCTTTTTGGCTTCGAGCAATTTTCAGGACGAAAATTCTTTCAACATGGGGATGATGTGACACCCGGCATATTCAGGTTAACATTTTACAAACATATAAGTCTACCTTAGCAAAAAACATTTATTAACATACTTAATTGGGTGAGTTGAGTCGGGTTACATTACGTATTGTCCAGGTTTAATGATTCGGAAGATCATTGAGGTTATTTTATGTACACACGAGTCTTAAGTCCCGTTGCTGGTGAATTACATGAATTGAATTAAATGACAAACATAGAATGATCCATATATGTTATATAATGTGCAAATACGTGTTTAAAAGGTGTTAATATGATTATACATGATTATATATGCTTAACATATGTTAGGTTTGCATGTTCATGTGTTAGGATGTGTTAAAACGCGTTTAAACGACAAAAACTATAAAAATGGGAAAACATGGAAATTTGTTCGACCTATAGGGGGTGCGAACCAATATCCAAAGCAACCATTCGACCACTTTCCAACTTCATTCGACCCCTGCAGTGTACGAATGAATATGGGGTATAAATACCATACTTTGCAATTTTTCATCATTTCACAAACCCTAAACGCCTCTAAGTGTTCTCTCTCAAACTTAAAGCCGCAGGAGTTTTTGACCTTGTTTTAGATTCTAACCTACAAACACCTTCTATATCATAAACAAGTGAAGATCTAAGGTGTGTTCTTGATCTAAAATCCTTTTTAAGCATTTTATTCATTTTTATTAAACCCCAAAGATCCAGATCTGTTCTAAGATGGTTTTCATGAATAAATACCTTTCTAACATCTTTCTAAACAAAACCTTATCTTTTATAATGAGTTTTTATGAAAATAACAAGCGTTAATGGTGTTTAATGATGTGTTATGTGTTGTTTGATGATTGAATGTTGTATAGATGTTATAACCATGATCTAGGGCTGTTATAGATGATGGTTTATGATTATCTTAGGTTATAAGTTGTTGGATGATGATGTTTTACCCATTTTGGGGATTTTGTGTTAGATCTTGTTTTTTTCATGATGTTATTGTTAATGAAATGATTAGGGTTTTCATATACATGATAATCTGAGCATATTGAGCTGATTGTTAAGTGATTTCGACAAGTTTTCCATTTTGGGTAAAGGTTACATGCATCGATGTGACATATCCATAATTTGCCATTTTGATTAAGTTATAAAACGGACTGATTTCGGAGTAAAATTAGTATGGTTTTGTGGGGATAGGTTAATGTGGTTGACTGCTGTGATTTGTGGCCTTTCCTGCTGTTTTCGGACTGCTTAGATGCGATTTGGTGCTTTTTATAAGATTTTGCAGCATAGGGTTGAACCATGAAACTCATTCGACCCTTTGAAGGGCCGTATATTCTTCGTACTGATCAACGATGATTACAATATCGGGTAACCCTGTCATATATTTAATCACGCCCAGATATGTTTGCAAATGAGATAATTGTCTTTTCAACATAGCTACATCTCTTTTTGGAAGACGGTTGAGTCCCCCTATTTTTCAACATATAGGTCGAATGAACATGTGTTTAGGTCGAATTCACATGTGTTTGGTCGAATGAACTTGTGTATAGGTTGAATGAACAACATATGGGTCGAATGAACTTCCCTAACATAATGATTCGACCTTACTTCATCATATGTGCGATTTTTGATGCAAACTAAGTATTTTATGCTTGAACCTTATGTGTAATCTATATGTACTTGATTAGTTTATGTAATGGGTCACCAACGGGATGTCGGGCCAGTCTGGTGTGTCGGGTCAATAGTCAAACACGTTTTCAAACATACTTAGTCACGATCTGGACAATCGGGGACTAGATAACCTTAGGGTTATTAGTCAAAACACTAGATAACCATATGATAGATCTTCAGTATTTGGAAACTATCAGACTGTGTCGATTATTCTTTATTTAGAAGAAGCAACCTAAGGTGAGTGTCACAACCCCATTCCTTACTGTTTTCATACTTTTGGGGGAGAAACATGCGGTACGAACTTACAAACTTTTAGACCAACATATTACATTATATCACATTGATACTTAGTGACATTTATTCATGGGTAAAGACCTCTCAAACTTTAGTGAACCATTAATATGTGGATACATAGCGGGGAAAGTGTGATTAGATCTATTGGGCCTGGCAAGCCCCACTCGGGCCGACTGGAGGTCGGTGGCGGGTGCATACTTGTCCTACTAAACATTACGGCACCGGGTGATGAACCGTTGACGGGTATAGAGGCATTCTAACGTTCAGCAGTGGTACACGACACTATAGTATCATGTAATGATGTCTAGCTAGCATCAGGTATAGATGTAAGGATTGTTGGGTCTGGATTACAAACGTTACAAACTTTTGCAAACCTTAACTCTGTGACTCACCGGCACTTTATGTGTTGACTAACATTGCATGTTTTCTCAGATTGCTAAGGTAGCAGGGAGTCTTAGGCGCACTAGAGTGGCACTGCGTCTGGTCTTTGCATTCGTGAAGTAAACCTAGTTTGGCTTAACTACATACCTTTGAACTATGGTTTGTAAACATATTTTTTCCGCTGTTTGGTCTGGTATTTGTAAACTTTTACTGCGTGGTTGGTTTTATTATGTTGTTTTCATATCATATAGTTGTCGTTTATTGTGACCATTGACTTGGATCCTGGTTTGTCACGTGCCTCGCGGTAAGCCCCCGCAAATGGAACTTGAGGGTGTGACAAAAGCACTTTCGTAGGTGCTTTATAAAGGGAAAAATAGTAAATGGGTAAGCTAGATAAAACGGACTTTATGAGAATAAGGCGACCACCAATGGATAGAAGTTTAGCTTTCCATGATTTGAGCCGAGATTTACACTTATCAACAACCTTGTCCCAATTCCAAATACGATTTATGTTAGCGCCCACTTTTATACCAAGATAATCGAAAGGCACACTACCAAGCTTGCACCCACTAAGATCGACTATACACTTCAGTTCTTCTTCGGAGCTATTAAGACCATATATATTCGATTTGTGCAAATTAATCTTTAAAGCCGAACACATATGGAAGACCCGAAGTATACAAATCATTCTTTTGATATTCCCAATGGACCATCTACCCACCAGTAGCGTATCATCCGCATAAAGCAAACGAGAAATAGCCGGACCATTATTACCCATTTGGACACCTTCGAAATCACCAATAGTGCACGCCTTATTTATAAGACAAGTAAAAGCTTCCATAACAATGAGAAAGAGAAAAGGCGATAAGGAAACTAATTACCTCAACCCTTTCTCGCATTGGAAAACATAAGTAGGAGAACCATTTACTAGGACCGAGGAGCGAGCCGATCTCAACACTCCCTCAATCCAAGTACACTACTGAGCGGGGAATCCCATTTGTTGCACAATGGAAATAAAAAAGTACCAATCCACATTATCATAAGCTTTCTCAAAGTCGATTTTGAACAAGAAAGCTTTATCCCCTTTCCTCTTCAAAACAGAAATCAATTCATTAATAATAAGCGGGCCTTCAAGAATAAATCAATCCGACAAGAAACCACTTTGATTCTCAAAAATAATTGCACTCATCACCTTCTTAATTCGATTTGCCAAAACTTTAGAAATAACTTTGGATATTAAACCGATCAAAGTAATGGGCCTATTGTCCTTTAACCCAATCGGGTTTTTAGACTTAGGAATAAGAGTAAAGAACTACCAATCTAACTTATGATATTAGGTAATATATACCCTGGTATAACAAACATATTTTATTATTTTTCACAGAGTTTGATTGGGCCCTTATTGACTCCTAACCAATGTTTCTAGGCTTTTGATTTGTTTACGACTTTAATTCCTAAATGCATTTTAATTTGCGTAAATTTGGTTAATTTTGACCTAAGTTGGATTTATTATTATTATTATTATTATTATTATTATTATTATTATTATTATTATTATTATTATTATTATTATTATTATGTTACGAAGTTTAGTACAAATGATGGTAATCACTAGTGGCATTCGTATAGATTGAAACCTATTAAATTTTTCAAAGTATGCACTTAGATAGGAACGGTGATATTATCTAGTTTCACTTCTAACCTAAAATCTTGTCAAATGTGTCAATTGATCATTTGTTAACCGGAATAGCAATGACCAAATTTTCATAAAAAACAAAAAAAAACCATGATATACATTTCTTTATTTTGGTATTTAGTTAAAAAGTTGACTGGCCAGCATTGAGAAAATTATAAAACCATAATTCGTAGAATTGGAACATTTTGAGACGTGTACGTGAGATTACAGATATGGTTGCAAATGAACTGAACATTTAATGAACAGTTTAGGAATTGTTTGGCAAAGTTCATTTGTATTCGTTTGTTTAATAAATGAACGAACACAAACAAAAAATTTCGTTCGTAATTAAACAAACGAACATGAACATGGCCGCGTTCCTTCATTGATGTTCTTGAACGTTCAGTAACGTGCTTGTTTGTGTTCGATAGTTTAATAGGGTTTTTAATTTTTATATTCTTAAATATTAATTTATTTTACCCAAATAAATAACTAATTTACGTAAGGTAAGTATATGACAATGTTTGTGTTCGATAGTTTAAATAAATAATTAACGAAGATTTTAAGTTGAATAAATAATTAATAAAGACGTTGAGTTTAAGATGCAAGCTTAGTTTTTTAGACACTATTTTATTATCTTTACCAATATTATGTTAATTAATAAGTATAAGTTATATTTTGGGTAAATCTAGTTAATTTCTTAATATATGTGTTAATTCGATCTTATTCGAAAGTTAATATATGTTCTTTTGTCTATGGTTTCATTCACAAACACTTTTTTGTTCGTTTATGTTCATTTGTATTCATGAACTTGTGTGTGTTTATTAATGTTCGTTTGTATTCGTGGGAGTTTACGAACAAAATTAATAAAGGAACACGGACACGAGTGTTTTCTTAACAATACGAACAAAATATCTCGTTTGGTAAGTGTTCAAGAACTATTCGTGAACACATAATTTTCATAACAAACAAACATGAACAAGGCTTTGTTCGTTCGATTCCTTTGCAACCCTATTTACAGACATTATCTTTTATCTATCTTGGAATATTGGTATTAAAGACAGATGATTAAACCAAAACTTGTTCTTGTTATTTTTTTAACATACAACTAAGTAGAAGCCAGGTACTCCGTATGCGGTTCCTAATGGCCAAGTGGATCCCTAGACCGGCCTAACACGGACGGACGGAGCCCCTAGCCTACCAGCCACCAATTCCGTGGAAAACCCGACCATCCACCCACCCGAAAGCACGACAATGAAAAATTGGTAAAACCCCGCACTCTCAAGAATCGAACCCATGACATTTCTCCAGCCATGGGTCTTCTATCATTGAGCCTCCATACCACTCCACGATAAGGTGGTTGGTACTTGTTCTTGTTATTGATTGTGTTATCTAAACAGGAATCCATTTGGTTTACACTAGGAATGTAAGTACTATCTCAAAACCCATCCCTTATCTTCTAGTAGGTCGGCTCCTTTTTGTCCGATCTACAAGATTACGTCATCATTCACTCCTCTAATCTTGTAAGCCCAATGAGTCCTTTCATCACGTTGAACTTAAATCTTCGCAATGCCTTGGTAAGAATATCCGCCCTATGTAGATTCTCGCTAACATGCTCCACTTGAATCTCTTCACGTCCAATACATTCTTGAATGAAATGATATCGAGTATGAATGTGTTTACTTTTACCAAAAATACACCAGGTTCTTCATTAACTCGATCAAAAGTTTTGAAAACACCAAAAGTGATAGTCGTGAATGAATGCCCAAACATATCCCAAGTTCCATCCATAGCTTAGTTACCTGAAAAACATGTATAAAAACTTTGTCAACAAAAGTTGGTGAGTTCACAGGTTCTGAAATAGTTGAAAATGTAAAGTTTAATGAAATCCGTGAATGACCCGTCATTGACTAGCTAAGATCAATGACAATAAACGTTCATGAGCCCATAACCAAACCTTGACGAGTAGTGCCTCGCACATCGCACAATAAAGGCAATGTATCATCATAAAAGAAATGCAAGCACTCTTATGTCGTGTGTATCCGGGTTAGAGCGACTAACCAAGAGTGGGGGTGGCAACCTAATATATCTATTCATGCGTTTCTAGGCTAAATCCATAGCTAATGGTTACGATAAACTATTACACAAGGACTTTAGTGAGTACTCTAAACATATTGTCTCATGTATAACGGTCTAGTAGGAATTCATTCTAAAAACAAGTAAACAATGCATGCTTTTCCCCAAAATATATAACAGAAAAAAGGGGTCGTGAAACTCACCTCAAGTCCGCGCGTAGTCTAGCAAGAGTGCATGTCCGACAACTAGGTATCCCGACTTATACTTCCTATATACATGCATGGATACCTTCGAAAAGGTCCATGATACTCGTGATTCACCCAAACTCGTGTGATGCTTTATTTTAGTTACCCTTGGTGACATTTATGTTGCTTGAAAATAGTAGTTTTGATCGGAAAAATAGATCTTGGTTCATAACACATGTTATTAGTTATAAAACATATGTCTTTTTGTTTAAAACGTGTTATATCATTTACAACTATACTTGGTCTATATCATGTGTACACACAAGCATCACATATATATGTGTGTATTCCATTATATAACCATTGGTATTTCATGTCCATGAGACTACCCTTGTACATACATACCCATATATATATATATATATATATATATATATATATATATGCACCTCGGTAATCCATACACATTAACACTTATGTTTATATTTTTATCATACACATACATGTTCTACTTTGAAACATATGTACACCTATAGGTTAAACAATTCATTATACTCGTACTAGCGACAAAACGTGTATATATATATACATACATCTCGCATACACACATATCTATTCAAGTTTCAATGTGTTTTTATGAAACTAGCTTTTATAAGTTGAGATTTAAAGTATTGTATGCCTAGACATGGCATCTATATCATAAGTATGGGCGAACACTAGTATGTACTTGAACTAGGACTAGTGTATGTAGGTAAACAATAACTATATAAACAAAAGATAGGATGGATGTTCATACCTTACTAGGTGAGCTTGGTAACTAGGGTGAGATTGAGTGTGTGTGTGTGTGTGTGGTTAGGGAGTGAATTACTGTGTGGTGTGAATGGAAATAGTCATCCAAGGCTCACTATATATAGGGGAAGAGAAGAAAGAGATAGCAAGAGTGAGAGAGAGATAGACGAGAGAGAGAGAGGTGAGGGAAGGAAATAAATGATGGTTAGTAAGGTGCTTAATCCCAAAGAGGTAAGTCAACTTCTATGAATTAGTGGGAGATTAAGAATCTTGCCATGTTTTGATAATATCTAATCTTGTCTCGTATCTTTCGAACATGATCTTAAGTCCAAATCATATCTTAAGTTTGACAAACCTCATGATGATGTTGGGTGGAGATCTAGCATAAGTGACAACACAAGAGATAACCTTGGGTTCTAAACATCACATATCTAATTAGGAGTTGACTATGCCTAAAAAAGAATTAGAGGGGTTAATAGAGGTGCCGACGGTTTGGGGTACTCAAGGAGGGTCAACAAGATTGTTTTGGGTAAGCATCTTAGCATAGGGTGATGAGCTTTAGGAGATCTATCCACTTTGGTGGTAAATCTATTGGATTAAACCTTGACATAACACTTGGTTTTTAATCATCATGATGTTGCTTAGTTAGTAGAATGGTGATTTGATCTTACATGGGACCTAAGGGGGCGGCTCTCTTGTTATGGAAGGGTATCTCTCATGGTTCTAAGGGATTAAGGAATATTTCAACACTTAGGTAAAGTCTTGAATGGTTGAGTAGATTTGCAAGGGATTAGGGAAACATAATCATGTCTCTTTGTCAAATTAAACAAGTCAAGTGAGGTGACTAGTTATGGATTATGTAGGAACATAATCTCCTACACTTTGTCCATACATAGGATCATTCTAGGACCTTAATTAACATGTGTTTAACATGGTTTGACTTGATTAAAAAAAAGATTGAACAGATATGGGGGAAGGGATTGGTGGCCGAAATGGTACAAAAGGGAAAGAAAAGAAGCTTTTACAATTGTGGTAATCCAACATCCTTAATCCAAGAAGTTTAAGGAATCTTACCAAATATGTTAAGTCACCAAATCTATGGTTTACTAACCTTAGGAAGAATATAAGGATAAGACACTTCATTTAAGGTGTTCTAGTGTCTAGAATTAGTGGGACAAAATGGAAAGTGGTGGTAGTTATATAAGGTTAGGATGCTTTATAAATCCTTGTGTTGATTAGTGGTTTAGCCATTTTTAGTTAGTCAAAAGGTATGATGGAATAGTTCATTTATAATGAGACAAAATGCATGAAATCTTACACATTAAACATGTCTTTTAATATCATGCACACACACATATGTATATGTGTGGCCGTGTGTATATATATATATATATATATATATATATAGGGTGGGGTTAGGGTACAAAAGGTGTGTTTTGTAAGAAGGCTAAGAAGCCATGGTGTCCATTAGATTAGAATATTGGATGGTTAAGATTAAATCAATGGCATAATTGTAATATATGTTTTATTTAGATAGATTAATTTAACACATAGGGGTAGATAGGTAAAATACATTGTGCAATTAATTAAGAAACCATAAGCAGTTGACTAGATCCATGAAATTCATGGCGTTTCCATTTTCATTTGGCCGTGGAAACTTCTTCAAACATTCATTTATTAGTTAAATCAACGAAATTAATGAACATTGTGGCTAAAATACAAGCATCCACGATCAACGAATGGATTATATTGTTGTGTTTAGAATGATTGATTATTGTATGGTGTTTCATATTCATGATTATTGTTGATGTGTTTTAGCGAAATATCAAACATAGTGCTGCAGAAAGATGTATTTTAGTGAACACAATTCAGGATCATTAGTGATGCGTCAAACTTGCTACAAGATTAGGAAAATGTGTGTTTACCAGATTGCATTTGCAACAAGATCTGGAAAAAAAATGTGTTTTGCTGCACCTGTTAATGTATTTTATGATCATGAAGGAGTATTTTTATGACTGAATAGATTTAATTTAGGTTGCTATTGTTTTTTAATGGGTTTTTGTTTATGAGATGGTGCTAAAACACAAATAAACGTATTGATGGGTTTTACTTTTTTGTTGTTGTTGATTGTTTCTGCTGATGTGTATTATGTTAATCCAATGGTGTTAAAACATAATATACACATTAAGTTACATGTTTTCAGTTGTTGGTTTTGTGTTTATACGGGTTTTATGTTTAAAACACAAAGTTAATCATATTGTGTTAAAACACAATATACATATTAGGTTTTTTGTTGATTGGGTTTGCAGTAAAACACAATGTAGAATTATCCGTCAAGTTAAAACACAAATAGAACAACACATACATCTGGCGATTTTATAAACATTTTCTTTTGTAACTCGTCTGATAATAAGATTAGGAGCCTTGCGATTATATTAATGATAATAGGTATAAATTTGTTAAAGATTTGAAATCCATCCCTAAAAATCTCAAAATTTAAAATCAACCGAAAATATAATATTAAATGACATGTGTGTGTGATTACAATACTACCCTTAAGATTAAATTACCCTATCGCCACGTGTCAGCATGAGAATCCTTCTTACCCTTCCTACGAATTTCATCCTTTCTATCGGAACCTATATATATATATATATATATATATATAATGCGTAGATATGTAAGTTAGAGAAATACTAGTTTTTATACATGAACTCTTGTACATTTCTAAGTAATTGAAATAAATAAACATTTACTCATGCTTTTGGAAAATAGTGTATTGGTGTTTAAGCTCGTGTCATCAATGCGAGTTGATGTGGTTGAAATTACACTTGTTCGGACCTTGCTAGATTTTCTCGGGGGACTTATGCATATAAAATTATATGAATTATGCATAGAAAATTAAATGTTGACTAGAAAGTGTACGGATTTTGACATGGTAATGGCGGGTGTCACGTTCTCCCCCTGTTGAGGAAATTTCGTTGGTGAAATTTGACGTTGCTTATCTGATGCTGGGAAATTCTTTATAGAGAGAAGGGCACTTCTGCTTCATCTGATCCTCACGTTCCCATGTGTACTCGGGTCCGTGTCGGGAATTCCACCGAACATTAACGAGCTTAAATCGGCTACGCCTCAACTTCTGAACTTTCTAGTCCGTGACCTCGACTGGTTCCTCAATAAAATGGAGTTGCTCATCAAACCTTTTAAGCTTGAATCCTTGATGAAATATTTCGAGTGATTAAGCTCGAAACCTTTTAATGAATCTATCCCACGATTGAACTTTGTATAAAGAAGCAAATCAGAAATAAACTCGTATCCAAGATGAAGTATTCCGAGTGATTAAACTCGAAACCTTATAATGAAGTTTACTCTGATCACTCGAATCCCATATAAAGAGCCAAAACACATCTTCCCGAAAGATCACGTAATAACCAGTGATTAACAGTTGAACACTCAATACCGGATCAGTTTGAATTCAAAGCTTTTTAATCATTCATAAGTCTGGAATTTGGATCATAAACTCCCTTCAACATCATTTCTCTCAACAATACGTATGATCACCATCAAAACTTTCTTCAAAATCTGCAAAAACTGCCTTAACCAAATTTTTTTTACCCCAAGTAATTCGAATTTTTTTCATTCTGAATATCGAGAGCAGGAAGGAGTATTTTACCCTCTCATTTGACCCCAAAAACTTTGGTTCGACCTCACGAAGGCACGGATCAGTTTCTCATTCGACCTTTTTCATATAAACATGTTCATCTAACCCACACTTTTGCAAATCGATCCAAAAACAGTCTATACTTCGAATTTCATGATGTAATTTGTACAGAATGGTGCAGAAATGAAAACCTAACCCTCGATTGATCAAAAACTTGGAAAAATCCCATGATTTTATGTTCAATTAGCGGATCTAGGGTTTCTAGGTTTCATCCTTTCATAAATCCGATTTGTAACGTCTAAAAACCATGAAAACGAGTTGTGATTGATTCAAACGACTGATATATCGTTCCAATCGGTACCACGGCTCTGATACCACTTGTGGAAACGGTTAACAACCATTTCCTGGACTGTTTATACATTTACATCTCGGTTTTAGACGGAGATTGGAAACGAAACAGAAACAGATGAAAAATCACGTCATCAGAAATTAACATTAATCAGAAACGATTACAGACAGCGTCATCTGTAGGATAAACATCTATCTCGGGGCTAGGGGAAGTCGAGCATGACCTCCCCTAGAGAGTATTCTAAGCACAAACTCACAATCTTAATGAACTCCACACATAAGATTGCTATTTATAGACCACTGTCTGATGTTTTCAGTCGTACCCTCTAAGGCATGAACCATTTGGTTCGACCCTGTGAAAGCACGAACCGAAACTTCTAGTTTTGGTTCTACCCTTTGAAGGCACAAACATGTATCCTGATTTCATGGTTGACTTAAACAAATGCATCAGATCCATTAATGCGCTTATGGATCACCACAATCTCATGTTTTACAACACATGACTCAACCCTAGTCTATTCGACAGCAGCAACCACACACAAAGTGCATCAACAATCTCCATGCCTTGGACGTTTCTGGCACATGCTGAATACATCTTGCACATCATCAGTCAATATCACAGATCTCCACCTGAATACATGCATTATTGCATTGAGTATAAGTACAATATCTTCCATGGACCGACCAAGTAATGCACTGCGGACCCTCAACATCAATAATCAGGAAGTCCGCTAGACCACGTATATCGTTTGCTAACTCAACCGGCACACTCAGTTGAATTACAACCAGATCACCTATTTATGCCGATGTGAAGTCAACAAAGTAATGCACTGCAGCCTCGTAGCATCAGTACCCAGGGATGTCATCTTGACCAAGTACATCATGCGCAATCCAACTAGTCTTACCTGTAGTCTAATAAGACCCCTGCTAGTAGGATTCCATATAGATGGACCAGATATACAACGTTACACGTAGGTACCACCACTCAATTACGTCTCATACTTGAACTTACCCATGCATCACCATTCACACCAACTGGAGAAATCTAACTGATGGTACCCAATTAAAGATCTCAAATGTGACTCTGTGCAAAACAATCCACTCTAACACTTATACTTTCTTTGAAAATCTTCATCTGTGCTGATTGGGATTGCATAAACACTTTCTTATCTCTGAACAAGTTCCCTCAAACATACTGGAACAAGGTTGACTGTTCAAAACTTACAGAATAAGATCTATCCATTTTGGCCCATAATAGTCATCTGAATCGGATCATCATACCTCAGTACTCTTGATTCTTTTGACTACCCCACAATATAACATTTCATCAGCATAACCGACTGATTAGAAACCCATATGTTACAATCACTAGATCCGACACAATATTTTTGTCCGACAAGCTTAAACTCTTATTAAGAACAAACTGAAATAACTCGAATCCTTGATAAAATATTCTGAGTGATTAAACTCGAAACCTTTTAATGAAGCTATCCCACACTTGAACTTTGTATAAAGAAGCAAATCAGAAATAAAATCTTATCCAAGATGAAGTATTCCAAGTGATTAAACTCGAAACTTTATAATGAAGTTTATTCTGATCACTAGTATCCCATATCAAGAGCCAAAAAACATCTTCCCGAAATATCACGCAATAACCAGTGATTAACAGCTGAACACTCGATACTGGATCAGTTTGAATTTAAAGCTTTTTAGTCATTTATAAGTCTGGAATTTGGATCATAATCTCCCTACAACATCATTTCTCTCAATAATACGTATGATCACCATCAAAATTTTATTCAAAATATCCAAAAACTGCCTTAACCAATTTTTGTTTTACCCGTAAATATTCGATTTTTTTCATTCTGGATATCGAGAGCATGAATGAGTATTTTTCCCTCTCATTCGATCTTATTTTTAGCACGAATGAAAATTGGTTAGCACGAACGAATCTTAATTAGAACAGCCCAAATGAATTCTAAATTTTCTCATTCGACCTAATCTTAGCACGAATCAAGTAATCAAGGCACGAATGAGAATAAAAAACTTTGGTTCGACCTCATGACGGCACGAATCAGTTTCTCATTCGACTTTTTGCTGGTAAATGTGTTCATCTAACCAATACTTCTACAAATCGATCCAAAAACAGTCTGTACTTCGAACTCGATGATTAAAATTTGTACAGAAAGGTGCGGAAATGAAAACCTAACCCTCGATTGATTAAAAACTTGGAAAAATCCCATGATTTTCTGTTCGATTAGCGGATCTAGGGTTTCAAACTTTCAAAAACCCGATTTGTAACGTCTAAAAACCATGAAAAACGAGTTGCGATTGATTCAAACTGTAGATGCGTTTTGCGACTAGTGATTGGATAGTTAACATGTGTTAGAAGGCAGATTTGGGCGAGTGTAGAATGATGTGGGCGAAGGAAGAATAGTTTGGGCGAAGGTAGAAGTAAAGTGGACGAATCAAGAAGGGAACTACACTGAAGATACACATTCGACCATGGAAATGGGCGAATGTGGAAAACACTCACATTCGACCATTCACAATGGGCGAATGTGCAGTGCCTATAAATAGTTTTTGTGATTTTGTAATGTTAAGTGAGTCATTAGGCGTGTGTGTTTTGAGGTGTTGTTCCAGGAGAGTTTGAGATAGTGTGTGTGTGATCTAGATTAACTGTATTCACATTGTAATCAAGTTTATCATCAAGTTAATCTATGAAAAAGATTGAAAATGACTTTGATTGTGTTTTGATCTGAGTTTACATCAGTTTGTGTAGATGCCGTTTTGCGACTAATGATTAGATACTAACATGTGTTAATGGGCGAATGAGGATCAGAAGGGGCGAAGGAGACTGAGAGTGGGCGAAGGAAGATTGCATGTGGACGAATCAGGAATGGGAATGCACAGAAGATCACATTCGACCAGTTCATCTGGGCGAATGTGGAAATAGCTTACCTTCGACCAGTTCATCTGGGCGAACGTACAGCTAGTATTAATAGATTTCAAGTTTTTGTAATGTAAAAAACGAGTCATAGAGAGTGTGTGTTTTGTGTGTGTGTTTCTGAGAGGTTTGAGATTGTCTGTTTGAGGTCTAGATTAACTGTTATCAGTCTGTAAAGGTTTATTTGAACAAGTTAATCTATGAAAAGCATTTAAAATGATCTTGATTGTGTTTTGATTGAGTTTACTTCAGTTTGTTCTAAGCTAGGGTTTCCGCACCTGGTTTAGCACCTTGTATGATCGTATAATCCTGTGTTTTTGTCAAATTCCGTCCTCTACAAAGTGGTATCAGAGCGTAGAGGATCATACAACAACAAATTGATAAACTCAGAGCTGATTTGGACATAATTTTCATCAATTCACATCTGTTTTCAACTAAAAATGGTTTTTGTGTGTTTTTGAAAGAATTAGAGGTGATTTTGTAGTTAAAATTCAAAATTCCAAGTATTAAAGTTGTTCCAAATCATCTCCGAAGCATAACCTGATCAAGATCAATCAAATCCACAAACTTTTGAAAATCAGTGATCAAAATAACCGTTTTTCAAAGTGTAACCGTTTTTCAAATGTCAGATATGGGCGAACCTGAGAGTTGTGGGCGAACGTGTGATTTTTAGGTCGAAGGAGAGGGTATTTCTGGGCGAACCTAAGTGTTTTTGGGCGAACGTAGAGTGTTTCATTTGAATTTTCTACATTCGGGTCCAATTTTTACATTCGGGAAGTCGGGCGGACGAAGGTAGTTCAGGAACGGACGAACCTAGGTCTATTTGGGCGAACGTAGATAGTGTTTGTGTGATTTTTACATTCTGCTAATATTTCACATTCGGCTGTCTGTTTTTGGGCGAACCTGAGTTAAAAGGGACGAACCTAAAACTTTGTGGACGAACCTAGGATAAGTTTTTGTGAAATTTTTCTAAGTGTTGAATTTCTCGAAGTACGTGAATATGTGGCGTTATCAGACTACTCCTACACCAACAACTACACAACCACAACAGCAGGTGATGGACCCATGGACCGTAGCAGCACAGAAGACGAACACACAGTCTTCGCAGCCGGTTAACTACATGACTCAGAGTGCACCTACAGTACCACAGTCTGACTACTGGGGAGTAGCAGCAGCGGTGGTAAACACTCAAACTACTAATGCTATTTCCACACTGATTAATGATTTGTCTTCAGGTAGCGGGACTCGGCCACCGAAGCTTATGGAGATTCAAGAATACAATCAGTGGCAGAAAAAGTTCAAGATACACTTGGAAGGCATGGGAGTAGAAGGTGCTGAAGCATGGAATATGATTGCTAAAGGATACACACCACCAGTTCTGGAGAACACAGGTGAACCAGTGCCATTGGAGAGCATGGCGGAGGATGAGAAAAAGAAGTTTGCTGTGGAAAAGAAGGCGTTCTCACAACTGACACAAGCCATTACAAATGATCTTTTGCATCAGTTCGGGACGTGCACAACTTCTAAGGCATTGTGGGAAATGCTTAAAAGGAAGCATGATGGAAATGAGAAGACTCGAAATTTGAGGATGGAAGAACTTGTTAAGGAGTTTGAGAATTTTTCTTATGTTGGAAATGAAACTTTGAAAGAACTAACTCCTAGATATAATCATTTAATATCTGAATTGTCTAGCTATGGTGTACAGATCCCTATGGCAAAACAGGTGGACAAGTTTGCTGAAGCATTACCACCAAACTGGGATCAGCATGTGGATGTTCTGAAGGAAAAGGATGCTTTTCAATACGGGTCTCTTCAAGAGTTTGTTGAGAAGCTGGAAAACAAAGAGTTGGAAGAGAAGAGGAAGGCTAGGAGAGCACAGATTCCTCAGAATCCAAACCTATACTTTGGAGGATCTTTAGTTCCAGCAAGTACAAGTTCTGGAGGGCTAGTTACACCACATGTTGCTTGTATATCCAATGCTGTAGAATCACCTATCATTTTATCACAACCACAACCACAAGTTCCATATCAATATTCATACATTCCACCATTCTCACCAAAACAACAAGCAGCGTTTTACACTGCTGGTCAAACTCAACCACAACCAATGAACCAACCTAATCAACCAACTGTGGTTTTGGAGACTTCCAATCTTGGAAATGTGACAGTTGAAGTTGCTCAGCAACACATTGCTTTAGTCTCTGCAATGGTTTCTTCCTACAATGGGTTAGTTGCTAGTCAAATTGGTAATAACAACTTGACCAATGAAGACTATGCACAGATTGACAAGGAAGAGATGGAACTCATTGACATCCAATGGGCATTTGCGAGCATTATGCGAAGAGCAACAGAGTTTATTGAGAAAACAGGTAGAACCGACTTGGGTACTTCTCCTAATACAACCTACGGGTTCAATAAGGAGAAAGTGACGTGTTTTAATTGTGGGGGCAAAGGTCACTTTAAACGTGAATGCACTCAACCACCTAAACAAGGCAACAGGAATCCATTTAATGCTACCTATCAGAACCGTCAACAACAAAACCAAAACCAAGTTTCTTCCCAAAACAACAACAACAACTACCAAAACCGTCAAAACAACTTTAACAACAACCAAAACAGACAACCAACCACACCAAACCAGACACAAAATCAAACACCAAACAATACTAACCGGACAGTCATACCAATCACTACACCAGCTGAACAACAGAATACCAATCAAGCATTGGTTACCCAACAAGATGAGAGGTTTGACTGGTCGAGCATTCAGATAGGTGTTGAAGAGATAACCACTGGGGGAAATGTGGCATGTGTTGCCTATCAGGTTGATCTTGAAGAGTCTGTGACGATGGAGGAGAAGGTTGAAACCGAAGTTGATAGTGATGAGTCTGAAGCTGAGATGGATGGTGATTTTGAACCTGTTAAGGTTGATTCTGAAGTGAATGTTGAGGTTGAAAATGAAGAGACTAATTCAGGAGTGGTGATTGATACTGTTTCTGACATTCCTGAGGAGTGTGAATCAGTTTATTCTGATTCAGACAGTGACTCGGATACGGAAGCTAGTGTTAATTCTCTGGATGAAGATATTGATCAGTTACTTGCAGAAGCAGATTTTCTGATGACTAGGAAGTCGTGCATTGCAGATGATGCTTTCACAAAGATTGATTATTCCAGATTCTTTGCAGGAAAGGAAGCTCATTTTGCATTGATGGCCATGACTGACCCGCCAAAACCTGTAAGTTCTGCATGTAGTACTGACAATACTAGTGAAAAATATTGTGGTGCTTGTGATAGATTGACTGAGGAGGTTAAACAACTCCGTATTCAACGTGATAGTGCTATCATGAACAGTCAATCTACTCGCAAAGAGTTGAATGCTTTTAACAAAGTATTAGATGGCTACAAAAAGGACATTTCTGACTTGAAAAATACTTTATCTTTAAAACAATTGGCAATAAACAACTACATTAATGAAATTGAAAATACCAAGTTAGAAATGGCCGCCATCAAATGCTTTGCTGAAAAAGTAAACAAAAAGTTGGAAAGTTATAAAAATGTTGCTTATGTGGTAGACCACATCATTGATGACAAAACAACCAATTATCGGGCTGTACCATCTCCGGTTCTCTTTGAAAATCACAATTGTCACCAAGTGACACCGGAGAGTTCGGTAAAATCTGATTCAGCATCGGAAAATGAATCTAACACTTCAAGTGTTGGTGATCCAAATTCCGATGTTAGACCAATTTTAGGAATCAATGATGAGGGTGTTACTGCTGAAAGTGTTGACTCAGATTCAGAGAGTGATGATACTGGTTGTAACCAAACTGTTAATGAATGTGATATTCCAAAAGAAAATCACATCATTACAAATGAACCAGTTTCATCATCTCAAATTGTTCCAATAAGAAATGTTCATCATGTGGAAAAATCTGAGAAGAATGTTGTGAAGAAAGATCTTAATGTGGTTAAGAAAGATTTTGAAAAGAATGAGAAAAACGAACAATGTGACAAACCTGTCAAGGTGTTTTATCGGATGGAAGGATCCGATAAGATCATCTCTGACGAGGACTTTCCAATTAAAAATGCCAACTATGCTAAAATTGAAAAGATTTGGCAAGAAAGTACTATTTGGTTCCCAAAACATGAGAGAACAAATGAAATTCCACCAGCTTTGTTAAAGAAGTTGTACTTGGATGTTCCTCAAGAACCAAAGGTCCATGTCACAGAGTTTGTTAAACCCAAAAACAGAGCTAATGGTTTCAATGAGCCTACTTACTCAAAAGGGCCACTCCCTGAGAGTTTAAGGAAGCAACAGTATAATGATCAATACCCTGTTAGATCATTTGCTCAACCAAATGCTCCAAATGTTTTTGAAGAGTACCGTGCGTGCTTTAAGTGTGGGGAACGTGGGCATTTACTTGCTCAGTGCCCATATGTAAGGCACAAAAGGCACGAAGTTGAAGTGAGGAATTCTATGAGAAAGCCGATTGATCATTATGTGCCACCTCATAGGAGAGTTGTTCCTCAACAACAACAACCGTTTTATATTCATAACAATTTTCAAATGAGGAACACTCGTCCAATGCACTATGATAGAAGGAATCGGATTGCCATGGAACACTCGTGGAGAAAGCCTGTGGTGAACTCAACAGTTGATAGGCAAAAGGTTCCACCAAAACCAATTGTCAAATCAAATGTTGGACCTAAGTTTGTTAAATCAGATAAGGTTACCAAGAAAGTTACATTTGCTAACAATGTTCAGAAACCGACTGAGAACCCAAAGTCTCAGATTCGTATCCTGAAAAGGACTGAACAATCTTGGACACCCAATGGCACTCCAGGAGCCTCAACTTCAAAAGTGAATGAGAAAAAGGAAACAATTTTGAGCAATCAGAAAAAGATTGATCAAAAAGTTGTTAAAAATGTTTGTGAAAATGTTATTGTGAAACCTGATGTTGAAAGACCCAAGACTCAGGCTTGGGTCCCCCGAAAGAACTAACTGTTTTACATTTTGTGTGCAGGGAGCTTCAGCTGGCCCTATTAGCAGTCTTTGGATTGTTGATAGTGGAGCTTCAGGCCACATGACAGGGGATCTTGCGTTGTTGTTCGACGTGAAGAACATCAATGGAGGGTATGTAGCGTTTGCGGGAAACAAAGGCGGATATATCACAATGGAAGGGAGTGTGAGCAATGGGATAGTAAGTTTTGAGCGTATATCGTATGTGAAGCAGATAGACTACAATCTGTTGAGTGTCAGTCAAATTTGTGACAAGAAATTTACTGTGCATTTTGATGACAAATCCTGCTATATCTTGAAACCGGGCTTTACAATTCCTAAAGAGTGGATAATGTTGAAGGCACCTCGTGTCAACAATCTATACATTCTTGATATGTCCAAGGCGATGACATCACAGGGGCAAATTACGTGCTTTTTGTCCAAGGCGACTGAGAAAGAATCGATAATGTGGCACCGAAGAATGGGGCACATTCATCTGAAGAAAATGAATCAACTCGTGAAAAATGGACTTGTCGAGGGAGTAAATGTGAAACATTTCCATTTGAATGACAAGTGTGTGAGTTGTAAAAAGGGGAAGCAGCACAAACAGTCCCACAAAGTGAAAAAGGTTAACTCTGTTGAGATGCCACTAGAGCGATTGCACATGGATCTTTTTGGACCGGTCAAGCGTCATAGTCATCTTGGAGAGCTTTACTGTTTAGTCGTCACTGACGATTACTCAAGATTTTCATGGGTGATGTGTTTGCAGAATAAAAGCGACACTTTTATGAATCTAAAAGTTCTGTTCACTCGATTGGAGAATCTCTACAATGTGAAGATAAAGAGAATTCGGAGTGACAATGGGACGGAGTTCAAAAATGCCAAGATGGATGAACTTTGTGAAGACAAAGGGATACATCATGAATATTCGGCTCCGTACACCCCTCAACAGAACGGTGTTGCTGAACGAAAGAATAGGACTCTAATTGAAGCGGCTAGAACAATGCTCGCTGATTCAAATCTTCCAGTAATGTTTTGGAATGAGGCGATTTATGCAGCAAATTACACACTAAATCGGGTTCTAACAGTGAAGAAGTTTGGTAAAACATCTTATGAGCTGTTACACCGAAGAAAGCCGAACTTAGAGTATCTAGAACCTTTTGGGGCGCCTTGCACCATGTTGAATCCAAGCGAAAAGTTTAGTCCTAAAGCCGAGGAGGGTTACTTTGTTGGATATGCAACCCCTCTCAAACGGGTATACAACAAGCGAACTCGTCGTGTGGAAGACTGGGCTAACGTGGAAGTTCAACGATATACTCAAAATATTCAAGGCACGGGTCCTGATTGGATGTTTGATTACAAAGATTTCTTTGAATCATTCAATCTAGATAGCTTGGTTGAAGAAGCTGTTATTCGATTACTTTACGAGTGTGAAAATGCAACAACTTCACCGTTGGTGCGTCCGATCACCGTGAACCCCCTACCAGCTTCTAATGAAACCAATGCTCCTATACAAGAAGAAGAGATATTTCAAGAGGCTTCAACTTCATTAGACACTTCAGAATCTGAAGATGAACAATTTGAAGAAGCTATTCTTGATCAAGCTGAAGAACAGGAGGCACCACCAGTGAACCCAACTCCAACTACTGATGCGGCTTCATCATCAAATACGGGTCATGATCTGGATGCTGTAGAGAACTTGACTGTTCAGACGGGAGTGCAAGTACCTGATTATCCGGAATCTCGGATTCATCGTATTCACCCGCTGGAGCAAGTTATCGGTGATCCTGGAAGTAGTGTTATGACCAGAGGGCAGCTTAAAAGTGTTAATTCGCCAGAGAGTTTTGGTGCTTTAGCTTTATATGCCAAAATTCAACAATCTGGTAGTCAAAATGATTGGTCGTTTGCGTGTTATGTGTCGCAGGTAGAGCCAAGGACATACAAGGACGCTTTGAAGGATGATGCCTGGGTTGAAGCTATGCAGGAGGAGTTATTACAATTCCAGAAATTGGGAGTTTGGACGCTCACAGATTTGCCGCCGGATAGAAAGAAGATTGGCACCAAATGGGTGTTTAAGTGTAAGAAGGATGATCGTGGGGTAATTGTTCGGAACAAAGCCAGATTGGTCGTGCAGGGTTTCCATCAAATCGAAGGGATTGATTATAATGAAATCTATGCACCGGTAGCACGAATCGAAGCTATTCGGATGTTCCTCGCGTTTGCTTCTTATAAGAAATTCAAAGTTTACCAGATGGACGTGAAAAGCGCATTTCTGTACGGGAAAGTCAAGGAAGAGGTGTATGTCGGGCAGCCACCAGGCTTTGAGGACCCAATCCACCGGGATAAGGTCTACGTGCTGAACAAAGCTCTTTATGGCTTGCACCAGGCTCCGAGGCAGTGGTACGAGGAGCTAAGTACATACCTCATCACCAAAGGATTTAAGCGCGGCCTCGTCGATTGCACCCTCTTTACGAAAAAGACGGGAGATGACTTGCTTCTAGTACAGATATACGTTGATGATATAATATTTGGTTCAACTAACGAGCTTTTATGCAGGGAGTTCGAAACTGTCATGCAGGAAAAGTTCGAAATGAGCGCAATGGGGGAGATGCAGTTTTTCCTAGGCTTGCAGGTGGACCAAAGAACCGACGGGATCTTCATTCACCAGACGAAATATGTCTCCGACATCTTGAGCCGGTTCCAGATGGAGGACTCAAAGCCGATGGATACCCCGATTCAACCCAATCACGGGATTGGAGTGGACGCTAAGGGGGAGCTGACGGATCCTTTTACATACAGAGCAATCATCGGATCTCTGATGTATTTGACGGCGTCTCGACCAGATATTATGTACGCAACGTGTCTCTGTGCCCGCTATCAATCGAAGCCGAAACAAAGTCATCTGACGGCGGTCAAGCGTATCCTTCGATATCTGAAGGGTTGTCCCTCAAAAGGACTTTGGTACCCTAATGATGATAATTTTGATTTCATATCTTTTAGTGATGCAGATTGGGGCGGCTGTGACAAGGATAGCAAATCTACTACAGCTGGTTGCCAGTTTTTCGGGAGCAGGTTAATCACCTGGCAATGCAAGAAACAGACTTCCGTAGCACAATCTACCTGTGAAGCCGAGTACATTGCAGCCTCGAGTTGCTGTTCACAAGTACTCTGGATTCAACAACAAATGGTGGATTACGGTTTGCAGTTTCTAAAAACTCCTATTTACTGTGACAACGAAGCCGCAATTGCGTTAACTAAAAATTCGGAAAATCATTCTAAAGCGAAACACATCCGGATCAAATATCATTTTATCCGAGATTGTTACGCTAAGGAATTGATCGATATGATCAAAATACATACTGACTACCAACGTGCAGATCTGTTTACTAAAGCTTTTGACCGTTCACGCTTTGAATATCTTTTAAAAGTAAACAATATAAAGGAAAAACAGGACTAATCGGCACCTCGGTTTATCGCTTTTTAGTTTTTAGTTTTTATATTTTGCTAATTGGGAATTTCTCTTTGCTAATTGGGAATTTCTCTTTACTTTCATAATCCTCAAAGAAGTTGATGCTTTCGAGGGGATTGTAAAATCCTCAAAGAAGTTGATGCTTTCGAGTGGATTGTTTCTTTTAAATTTTGTTTTTGTTTTGTTTTTAGAAAAATGAAAAACCAAAAATATGTTCTTTATTTTAGGGGGAGCCATTTTATCAGAAAAGCCAAAAACATTATAAAATTCAAAAAGACCTAAAAATTAGAAAATCAAAAATGATTTCCTGGTAAAACAGAGGAAATGATAGTACATCAGTGGGAATCTGATACAGGCTAAAGAATTGTATAGTTTATGAGGCGTGTGTTGATTACGTGTGATATGCTGATAGGCTTCGTAGACTAAATATTGCGTGCATTAGTGATACAAACATAACGAACTACGCGTTCGTGGCTGAACACCTCATGGGCATATGGTCTTAGTACCGTAATTTCGTTTGATAGGATTGCCAAAATCTGAGGTTTCGGGTCGTTATGTTATGGTTATCCGGGATATTCTGATAAACTTTTGTCGTATTGATTTACGGACCTAGTTTTATCAGAATATTTGCTAAAAGAGCTTAATTGCCAAAACCGGAAGTTACCGAATTGAGGAACTTTATGTTTTAATTGATCATAGATCGTTATTACATCGTATTGGTCATCTGATGCAAATCAGTGATTAATATCAGCCTCAACCTAGTGTATACGCACATGTTACTTTGCTGCATTCATTTGCTGACCTGTACACCTCTGTGCTATATACTTTGTAACTTTTACGGTTAACTCTGGCATAATCACGCGTTACGACGAAGCTTTGTGCAATTACTTGATACGGGAGTATGTCGTGTGTGTGGGCACCACATCGTGTTAGTCTAATACACTTAACTCGTATCATTTTAAAGCATTGCGTAATTGTCTGCATGTGAGCTTACGTGGACCACAATATCAGCAATTGCCGTATCACATATTGTTTCTAATGATAATATTAAGCAAAAAGATCAACGCTGTGATCAGATTTCTCAGAAAACTGATATGATCCTCTGACCGGATTTCACAAAATGTTTACTGTTTTCATTTACTTTGCTGCATTTTATTTGTTGCAATTTATTTTTAATGTCAAAAAGATACAAAATCCAAAAAGATTTTAGGTGTGTTTTGATAAAATTTCAGAAAAATCCAAAATTTTTGCATTTCTGCTTTATTTTTGATAACCGGGGATGCTTGATAGTCAATTTCTGAGATTTGACAACCCCATCTGGGCTTTGTATCATTCTAAATGTGAAATTTTGTGTTTTGGAAGCTTAACGGATTGAAAAATGTTGAACGGGATTCGAATTTGTAATTTGGCAAATTTTTTAAAAATTCCCATTAAATGTTGAACGGGATTCGAATTTGTAATTTGGCAAAATTTTTCAAAATTCCCATTTTACATTCGCCCTTAATTTGGGACGAATGTGGGATTTTTGTTACGTTCGGCCGTTTCAATTTTGGGCGAATGTGGTTTTATCACAAATTTTACGTTCGGGTAAAACCAGTTTACCTTCGTGCCTTTTATTAGGGGCGAAGGTGGATATTTGGTTCGTTCGTCCAGAGTGAACGGGCGAAGGTACAGCCCTATAAATAAGCCACAACAGGTTCGACCAAACAGTTCCATTTTTTCAAAATTTTTCATCATAACAGAACCTTGTTGATTTTGAATTCTCTGCTTGTGTGTTTTAATCTCTGCTTCTTACTGATCATTTTCGTGTAAAGATTACAGGTAATGGCCAACTAACGAAGCTGGAATCGATTGATTTCTGAACCGACTTAGGGTTTAGGGTTTTTGACGATTGAGGGATTGTTGATGCTTAGTTTTGATAAACATTCATCCCACATCAGTTTTAGGGGGAGAATGTGTATAGAATTAGGATATAAACAAGTTTTTAATCACTGTTTGATCTATAAGACGATATAAACCCTAATTTCTTTTTAAAACAGTTGTAGAATGAATGTTAATTGAAATTGATGGTACACGATGCTTAATCGGTCACTTTAGAACAGATTTGAATCAGAATTAGAGGTTAAAAACACAGTTTGAAAAATTTTAAATTTTGGGGTTTAATCATTTCTTCCTTCGGGTCTTCGAATGGACGAAGGAGAAGTGGAATGGACGAAGGAAATCATAAACGGGCGAATGTATTTTTTTATCAGAATCAGTTTTACATTCGACCAGAAAAGTTCACCTTCGTCCACAACACCTTACATTCGACCAATGCAATATGGGCGAATGTGGAATTTTGAAAACCTAAAATTTTGAATTTTTGACGATTTTGTGTTTTGACGTTTTATTTTGATTTTTCATTTCAGATGGCTGAAGAACAATCAACTGCTGATATTCCTGTGGAGACTGCAGTGACAGATCCTATTCCAGAGAATGTGCAAGAAGAAGGATCATCAAGCGGTAGCAAATGGCCGTTTGAGAAGACCCATAATTGCTGTGCGTATCTTGGTGATGTGGAGAAGAATGTAGAATTCACAGAGATTATAAAGTTTTTGAAGAGATGTAGAGTGGTTTATGCATTGGCAACACCAACTATTATCTACAAGGATATAGTTGAGGATTTTTATAACAATGCCAAATATGATTATTTTGATAATCAAACTATCATCCGAAGCAAAATTCAGGGAATGGAGATGTTCATCACTGAAGCAGATATCAGAGAAGCTCTCCAGATCCAGTTTGAAACAAGTGAGGATCCTAGAGAATTATCATGGACTGAACAGAAAGCCTGCTTCTTGAGAATGAAATACAAAGGACCGATTACTGATGGTTCTATGTACAAAAGCAAGCTGAGCGTGCAGTTCAAGTATTTTGCTCACGTCATTTTAATAGTATTTGGATGTGTTAGTGGGGGTTATGACGTGATGAGGAAGAGTTTAAGCTCGTTAATGGTTGCATTGACTCTCAATAAACCATTTAACGTTGCGGGGATGATCTTAGATCACATGTTGGAGATGTTGAAAGGCTTGAAGAAGAAATATTTTATGCTTTATCCTAGATTTCTGATGATGATCTTTGATCACAAATATCCAAACTTGAAGAAGGATCCAACACAGATACTTAATATGGATCATAGGAATGTGAGAACCTTAGCAAGAATGAAGGGTTATAAAGGTGTGCCTGAAAATGAGAGACCACCTTACAGAAGGTTATTTGGAGCTTTGGCTAGAGAGGATTATATGGATCCTGGAAAGAATCTAGCAAGGCATCCTGACAGTGATAGTGACAATGATGATCCACTTGTTTATGCTGATGCAAACACGAAAAGGAAAAGGCAAGTTGTCAATCCCGGAGCCAAAGGGAAGGGCAAGGGAAAGACAGATCAGGGAACTTCAAAACAACAAGCAGTGAGGAAGAAGACTACTGCAAAGAAGGGTACAAGTTTGGTAGATGAAGAGTCTGTTGATTCAGAAGAAACAGAAACTGAGGAACAATGGGATTCGGATGCTGAGAATGTCCAGACTACCAAACAAAAGGCCACTTTGGTTGGTGAGTCTGAATCACTGAATAGATCAATAGAAGAAGCTAATAAGGGTAAGCAATCTATTGATGCTGTAGATGAAGTTTTGACTGTTAATCTGGATGAGTTGAATGAAGGAGAAACAGTTGTAGTGAATTTGCCCAAGCCCAAACACAAGTCTATGGCTAAGAAGACAAGTACTAAGCAACTCAGAGAGAAGGAGTTGAATTTATTGTTGAAGGGAAAGAGATTACCTGATGCTGGAACATCATCTAAACAATCTTCACCAGCAGCCAAGAAGCAAAAGACTGTGGAGGCAACAACATTACCAGTGGATAAGTTCAACATTGCACTGGATAATGTTCTTGATATGTTTACTAAGCCTCAGAAAGGAAAAGTAGTTGAGGATGAGCCATCTAAGTCAAAGTCCAAGTCTAAGAAAGTCACTGTGGATGATGATGTGATGAAACAGATGAACAAAAGAATGGATGATATGATGAAGATGCTTGTGGCTCAACAATCTGAGATTGCCAAGTTTAAGATGAATGAGGAGAAAATGCTTCAGATAGTTGTAGCTTCTAAATCTAATCAAGATGAAATAGATGAGAAGGTAAAGAAGCTTGAAGCAAAGAATCAGAAGCTTGAAGGTAAAGTTCTGAGAAACAAGAACAGATACAAGGCAATTAAAGAAGACAATAAAGAGCTGAAGGCTGAAAACAAACGCCTTAGTGATCTGATTGATGACTTGTACAACATAGCACCTAAGCTGAAGGAGGGTGAAGAAGATGCAGAGAAAGAGGTTGAACAAGTAGATTTTGAACCATCTGAATCTGATAAAGAGGAGGATGAGGATGATGAGAATGAAGAATCAGAGAAAAGTGATGATGAAGATGATAACAATGATGATGATGATGATGTTGAAGGTTCAGGAAGCCAAAAGGATGATGATAGTAGTAGCAGTGATGATAATGATGGAGGAGATGATACTGCTAAGTTTACATTTGAGAAGAGACCACCTTCTAAGAAGAAGAAAGACACAGGTGAGTCAAGTTCGAAGAAGAAAGGAGAGAATGTTGATGATGAGACAGTGTTCTGGAATGAGAAGGTGAGGTCTTTATCCGATGATGCAAAACAAGTATACAAAGACATGTTAGAGAAGAGAGAGTGGACCATTGAGTTCACAGGTCGTTTTGCAGAAATATTCCAAACAGATGATATGAGATATGAGTTGGAATATAACGATCCTGATCTTGAAGAGGGGGAAGTACCTGCATCTGTAGCAAAGGAGATACTGGATGGACTTGCACAGAGAGTAGGGAAAACTTTTGAAGAGTTCATTGTCGATGAGTCGATTCCACCTATTCTTGAAAAGGATGTTGGAACTCACTCTGATGATAAAGAAACCCCTGAGTTTGAGGAAGTTGAGATTGAGGATATTACACATGAGGAATATCCACAGTACTTCAGACAAAATGATGAAGACGTGGTATTTCCTGATTTTACAGAAAGGCATAATACGTCTGCTAAGAGAAAGGCAAGAAAAAGAAGTGCTGAGTTTGTTGAGAAAGTACTTGGAGCTGATTTGCCAGAATCTTCAAATAAGACTGATGAGTTGAAAGAGTATTTGAAGAAACTAAGATTGATGGATGAAAACCGACCAAAGCCCGAAGCTCAAGGAAACTTCTATAGGTTTCATAATGCAAAGTTCAGAGGTAGAGCTCTTGGGTGGACATACTTGAGCAGGCTGAAGTGCTTAGCTGCCAAGTGGGAATCAGGAATCTTGTATTTCTACAGATTCATTGATTTGCTAACTCTACCGTACTGGGCGGTTAGAGATTTATGCAGATTCCCTATGTCTGGTGCTTCAGTGAATAATACTCATGTTGGTTGGTGTGCAGACAAATTGGTTTGGGAGAGTAGGACGAGATGGAATAGATTCAAGCCTCAGTATCCCCGGAGGAAAGTTCACAGGGATACTGATCCCAGAACCAAATTGAAGAGGGTTACCTTGATTTATAAGGCACCTGAAGTTATGAGGAAGATACCTTTGATGCCTATGCCTCAACACTTCAGTGCTGACTTCATATTTTGGTATTATGATTGGAGGAAAGCAGAAGCTGTGATAGTGCTGAGAGATGGAAAGGATAAATACAAGCATGTGCATGTATTTGATCCTATGTGGCTAATCAATTGCACCTTCGAAGACATCATCATGTTGTTCTATAATCCGATTCATCATGAGCCAAACGATGCAGATCAAGCAAGGAAATACACACAAGTTGTGGGTGTTTGCTTTGCTTATGATATCAATGCTGGAAGCAATCTGGAAGGGAAGCTTGGCAAGAAGGTTAAGATGGCGAATGTGTCGAAGCCGGTTAAGAGAAAGTTAGAGCCGGAGATGACGAAAGAACAGAAGAGTATTCTGAGAATCAAGCTGCTAAACAAAGCCATGGATGAAGATAGAAAAAGATCTAATCAATAGTCGAGGGGGAGTTTGTAGATGCCGTTTTGCGACTAATGATTAGATACTAACATGTGTTAATGGGCGAATGAGGATCAGAAGGGGCGAAGGAGACTGAGAGTGGGCGAAGGAAGATTGCATGTGGACGAATCAGGAATGGGAATGCACAGAAGATCACATTCGACCAGTTCATCTGGGCGAATGTGGAAATAGCTTACCTTCGACCAGTTCATCTGGGCGAACGTACAGCTAGTATTAATAGATTTCAAGTTTTTGTAATGTAAAAAACGAGTCATAGAGAGTGTGTGTTTTGTGTGTGTGTTTCTGAGAGGTTTGAGATTGTCTGTTTGAGGTCTAGATTAACTGTTATCAGTCTGTAAAGGTTTATTTGAACAAGTTAATCTATGAAAAGCATTTAAAATGATCTTGATTGTGTTTTGATTGAGTTTACTTCAGTTTGTTCTAAGCTAGGGTTTCCGCACCTGGTTTAGCACCTTGTATGATCGTATAATCCTGTGTTTTTGTCAAATCCTATCCTCTACAGTTTGTTCAAAGCTAGGGTTTCCGCACCTGGTTTTGTAACTTGTATGATCATATAATCCTGTTTTCGTGCCAAATCACATCCTCTACAAAGTGGTATCAGAGCATAGAGGATCATACAACAACAAATTGATAAACTCAGAGCTGATTTGGACATTATTTTGATCAATTCACATCTGTTTTTGCATAAAAATGGTTTGTGAGTGTTTTTGAAAGATTTAGAGTTGATTTTGTGGTTAAAATTCAAAATTTCAAGAATTAAACTTGTTCCAAATCATCTCCGAAGCAAAACCTAATCAAGATCATTCAAATTCACAAACTTTTGAAAATCAGAGATCAAAATAACCGTTTTTCAAAGTGTAACCGTTTTTCAAAATCAGAAATGGGCGAACCTGGAACAGTGTGGTCGAACGTGTAGAGTTTTGGTCGAACCTGAGTGACTTTTTGGGCGAACCTGAAAATTTTTGTTGAATTTTTCACTTTCGGGTCACATTTTTCACATTCGATTGATCGGGCGGGCGAACCTAGAACCAAAACGGGCGAACCTGGATTAGTTTTGGACGAACGTGAAAACTGATAGTGTGTTTTTACTTTCTGGTGAGATTTTACATTCGGGTGTTACTGTTTGGGCGAATCTGAAGCAGAAAGGGACGAAAGTGGAGTTTATTTGGGCGAACCTAGAGTTAGTTTTTGGAAAATTTTCTAAGTGTTGAATTTCTCAAAGTTCGTGATCATGTGGAATTTTCCGACTACTCCGACACCAGCAACTACACAACCACAACAGCAGGTGATGGACCCATGGACAGTGGCAGCACAAAAGACGAGCACACAGTCTTCACAACCGGTTAACTATATGACTCAAAGTGCACCTCCAGCACCACAATCTGACTACTGGGGAGTAGCAGCAGCGGTGGTAAACACTCAAGCTACAAATGCTATTTCCACACTGATTAATGATTTGTCTTCAGGTAGCGGGAATCGGCCACCGAAGCTTATGGAGATTCAAGAATACAATCAGTGGCAGAAAAAGTTCAAGATACATTTGGAAGGCATGGGAGTGGAGGGTGCTGAAGCATGGAACATGATTGCTAAAGGTTACACACCACCAGTTTTGGAAAACACAGGTGAACCAGTGCCATTGGAGAGCATGGCTGAGGATGAGAAAAAGAAGTTTGCTGTGGAGAAGAAGGCGTTTTTTCCAATTGACACAGGCAATCACAAATGATCTTTTGCATCAGTTTGGGACTTGCACAACATCTAAGGCACTATGGGAACCACTTAAAAGAAGGCATGATGGCAATGAGAAGACTAGAGGTCTAAGGATGGAAGAACTGAGAAAGGAGTTTGAGAATTTTTCTTATATTGGAAATGAAACTTTGAAAGAACTAACTCCTAGATATAATCATTTGTTATCTGAATTGTCTAGCTATGGTATACAGATTCCTATGGCAAAGCAGGTGGACAAGTTTGCAGATGCATTACCACCAAATTGGGATCAGCATGTGGAAGTCCTGAAGGAGAAGGATGCTTATCAATACTGGTCTATTCAGGAGTTCATAGAGAAGCTGGAAAACAAAGAATTGGAAGAGAAGAGGAAAGCTAGAAGAGCACAGATTCCTCAGAATCCCAACTTATACTTTGGAGGATCTCCAGTTCCAGCTAGTACCTCAAGCTCAGGAGGTCTAGTAGCACCACATGTTGCATGTATATCCAATGTTATGGAATCACCTACCATCAACTATCATCAACAAACATCATCCTTTTCACAACCATCAAATCCACCACCACAACAACAATATAACCATTCATACATTCCACCATTCTCCCCAATGCAACAAGTAGCTTTCTACACTGCTAGCCAATCTCAACAACCAATGAACCAACCTAATCAACAAACGGTGGTTTTGGAAACATCTAACTTGGGTAATGTGACGGTTGAAGTTGCTCAGCAACACATTGCATTAGTCTCTGCAATGGTCTCATCCTACAATGGACTAGTTGCTAGTCAAATTGGGAATAACAACTTGACCAATGAAGACTACGCACAGATTGACAAGGAAGAGATGGAACTCATTGATATTCAATGGGCCTTTGCGAGCATTATGAGAAGAGCAACGGAATTTATCGAGAAGACAGGTAGAACGGATTTGGGAACTTCTCCTAACACAACCTACGGGTTCAACAAGGAGAAAGTTACTTGTTTTAATTGTGGAGGGAAAGGTCACTTTAAAAGAGAATGCACCCAGCCACCAAAACAAGGCAACAGGAACCCATTCAATGCCAGCTACCAGAATCGTCAAGAACAAAACCAAAACCAAGTTTCTTACCAAAACAACAACAACTACCAAAACCGTCAAAACAACTTTAATAACAACCAAAACAGACAACCAAACACACCAAACCAGACACAAAACCAATCACCAAACAATACTAACCGAACAGTCATACCAATAACTACACCAAATGAGACACATCAGAATACCAATCAGAATCAAGCATTGGTGACTCAACAAGATGAAAGGTTTGACTGGTCGAGTATGCAGATAGGTGTTGAAGAAATTACTACTGGTGGCAATGTGGCTTGTGTTGCGTATCAGGTTGATATTGAAGATTCAGTGTTGATGGATGAGAAGGTAGAAACCGAGGTTGAAAGTGATGAGTCTGAGGCTGAGATGGATGTGGAGACTGAACCTGTTAAGGTTAATACTGAAGTTAATGTTGAGGTTAAAGCTGAAGAGACAAATTCTGGAGTTGTGATTGATACTGTTTCTGATATTCCTGAGGAGTGTGAATCGGTTTATTCTGATTCAGACAGTGAATCGGATACGGAAGCAAGTGTTGATTCTCTAGATGATGACATCGATCAGTTGCTAGCAGAAGCGGATTTTCTGATGACAAGAAAGTCATGCATTGCAGATGATGCTTTCACAAAGATTGACTATTCCAGATTCTTTGCAGGAAAGGAAGCTCATTTCGCATTGATGGCCATGACTGATCCGCCAAAACCTGTAAGTTCTGAGTGTAGCACTGATGTTAAAAGTGATAAATATTGTGGTACATGTGATAGATTGACTGAGGAGAATAAACAACTCCGTGTTCAACGTGATAGTGCTATCATGAACAGTCAATCTACTCGCAAAGAGTTGAATGCTTTTAACAAAGTATTAGATGGCTACAAAAAGGACATTTCTGACTTGAAAAACACTTTGTCTTTAAAACAATTGGCAATTAACAACTATATCAATGAAATTGAAAACACCAAGTTGGAAATGGCCGCCATCAAATGCTTTGCTGAGAAAGTAAACAAAAAGCTGGAAAGCTATAAACATATTGCTTATGTAGTAGACCACATCATAGATGATCAAACAACCAATTATCGGTCTGTACCATCTCCGGTTCTTTTTGAAAACCATAATTGTCACCAAGTGACACCGGAGAGTTCGGTAAAATCTGATTCAGCATCGGAAAATGAATTTAATACTTCAAGTATTGGTGATCCACATTCCGATGTTAGACCGATTTTGGGTATCAATGATGAGGGTGTTACTGCTGAGAGTGTAGATTCAGACACTGAGAGTGATGACACTGGTTGTAATCAAACTGTTAATGCATGTGAAATTCCTAAAGAAAATCACATCATTACAAATGAACCAGTTTCACCATCTCAGATTGTGATTCCGATGGCAAATGCTCATCGTGAAAAGAAGTCTGAAAAGAATGTTGTGAAGAAAGATCTTGAGAAAAATGTGGTTAAGAAAGATCTTGAAAAGAATGTTAAGAATGAACAATGTGACAAACCTGTCAAGGTGTTCTATCGGATGGAAGGATCCGATAAGATCATTTCTGACGAGGACTTTCAAATAAAAAATGCCAATTATGCTAAAATAGAAAAGATTTGGCAAGAAAGCACCATTTGGTTCCCAAAACATGAGAGAACAAATGAGATTCCACCAGCTTTATTAAAGAAATTATATTTGGATGTTCCTCAAGAACCAAAGGTCCATGTCACAGAGTTTGTTCGACCCAAAAACATAGCTAATGGTTTTAATGAGCCTACTTACTCAAAAGGGCCACTCCCTGAGAGTTTAAGGAAGCAACAGTACAATGATCAATACCCTGTTAGATCATTTGCTCAACCAAATGCTCTGAATGTTTTTGAAGAGTACCGTGCGTGCTTTAAATGTGGGGAACGAGGGCATTTACTTGCTCAGTGCCCATATGTAAGGCATAAGAGGTACGAGGTTGAAGTAAGGAATTTCATGAGGAAACCGATTGATCATTATGTGCCACCACATAGGAGAGTTGTTCCTCAGCAACCACAACCGTTTTATAATCAAAACAATTTTCACCAAATGAGGAACACTCGTCCAATTCAATATGATCGAAGGAATCGGATTGCTATGGAACAATCATGGAGGAAGCCTGTGGTGAACGCAACAGTTGATAGGCAAAAGGTTCCACCAAAACCGATTGTCAAATCAAATGTTGGACCTAAGTCTGTTAAATCAGATAAGGTTACCAAGAGAGTTACATTTGCTAACAATGTTCAGAAACCGACTGAGAACCCAAAGTCTCAGATTCGCATTTTGAAAAGGTCTGAACAATCTTGGACACCCAATGGTACTCCAGGAGCCTCAACTTCAAGAGTTAATGAGAAAAAGGAAACTGTTTTGAACAATCAGAAAAAGATTGATCAAAAAGTTGTTGAAAATGCTTGTGAGAATGTTACTTTGAAACCTGATGTTCAAAGACCCAAGACTCAGGCTTGGGTCCCCCGAAAGAACTAACTGATTTACTTTTTGTGTGCAGGGAGCTTCAGCTGGCCCTATTAGCAGTCTTTGGATTGTTGATAGTGGAGCTTCAGGCCACATGACAGGGGATCTTGCGTTGCTGTTCGACGTGAAGAACATCAATGGAGGGTATGTAGCTTTCGCGGGAAATAAAGGTGGATATATCACAATGGAAGGAAGTGTGAGCAATGGGATAGTGAGTTTCGAGCGGATTTCATATGTGAAGCAGATCGATTATAATCTGTTGAGTGTCAGTCAAATATGTGATAAACAATTTACTGTGCATTTTGATGACAAATCCTGCTATATTCTGAAACCGGGCTTTACGATTCCTAAAGAGTGGATAATGTTGAAGGCACCTCGCGTCAACAATCTATACATTCTTGATATGTCCAAGGCGATGACATCACAGGGGCAGATAACATGTTTTCTATCAAAAGCGACAGAGAAAGAATCGATAATGTGGCACCGAAGAATGGGGCACATTCATCTGAGGAAAATGAACCAACTTGTGAGAAATGGACTTGTCGATGGAGTAAACGTGAAACATTTCCATCTGAATGACAAGTGCGTGAGTTGTAAAAAGGGGAAGCAACACAAACAGTCCCACAAAGTGAAGAAAGTTAACTCTGTAGAGATGCCACTTGAGCGATTGCACATGGATCTTTTCGGACCGGTCAAGCGCAAAAGTCATCTTGGAGAGCTTTATTGTTTAGTCGTCACTGACGATTACTCAAGATTTTCATGGGTGATGTGTTTGCAGAATAAAAGTGACACCTTTAACAACCTGAAAGTTCTGTTCACTCGACTGGAGAATCTCTACAATGGGAAAATTAAGAGAATTCGGAGTGACAATGGGACGGAGTTCAAAAATGCCAAGATGGATGAACTTTGTGAAAGCAAAGGGATACATCATGAATATTCGGCTCCGTACACCCCACAACAGAACGGTGTTGCTGAACGAAAGAATAGGACTCTAATTGAAGCGGCTAGAACAATGCTTGCTGATTCAAATCTTCCAGTAATGTTCTGGAATGAGGCGATTTATGCAGCAAATTACACATTAAATCGGGTTCTGACAGTGAAGAAGTTTGGTAAAACATCTTATGAGCTGTTACACCGAAGGAAGCCGAACTTAGAGTATCTAGAACCTTTTGGGGCGCCATGCACTATGTTGAATCCAAGCGAGAAGTTTAGTCCTAAAGCCGAGGAGGGTTACTTTGTTGGTTATGCAACCCCGCTTAAACGGGTATAGAACAAGCGAACTCGTTGAGTGGAAGACTGGGCTAACGTGGAAGTTCAACGATATACTTAAAATCTTCAAGGCACGGGTCCTGATTGGATGTTTGATTACAAAGATTTCTTTGAATCATTCAATCTAGATAGCTTGGTTGAAGAAGCTGTTATCAGATTACTTTACGAGTGTGAAAATGCAACGACTTCACCGTTGGTGCATCCGATCACCGTGAACCCCCTACCAGCTTCTAATGATACCAATGCTCCTATACAAGAAGAAGAGGTGTTTCAAGAGGCTTCAACTTCATTAGACACTTCAGAATCTGAAGATGACCAATTTGAAGAAGCTATTCTTGAACAAGCAGAAGAACCAGAGGCACCGCCAGTGAACCCAACTCCAACTTCAGATATGGCTTCATCATCAAATATGGGTCATGATCTGGATGCTGTAGAAAACTTGACTGTTCAGACGGGAGTGCAAGTACCTGATTATCCGGAATCTCGGATTCATCGTATTCACCCGCTGGAGCAAGTTATCGGTGATCCTGGAAGCAGTGTTATGACCAGAGGGCAGCTTAAAAGCGTTAATTCGCCAGAGAGTTTTGGTGCTTTAGCTTTATATGCCAAAATTCAACAATCTGGTAGTCAAAATGATTGGTCGTTTGCGTGTTATGTGTCGCAGGTAGAGCCAAGGACATACAAGGACGCTTTGAAGGATGATGCCTGGGTGGAAGCTATGCAGGAAGAGTTATTACAATTCCAGAAATTGGGAGTTTGGACGCTCACGGATTTGCCGCCGGATAGGAAGAAGATTGGCACTAAATGGGTGTTTAAGTGCAAGAAGGATGATCGTGGGGTTATCGTTCGTAACAAAGCCAAATTGGTCGTGCAGGGTTTCCATCAAATCGAAGGGATTGATTATAACGAAATCTATGCACCGGTAGCACGAATCGAAGCTATTCGGATGTTCCTTGCGTTTGCTTCATACAAGAAATTCAAAGTCTATCAAATGGACGTTAAAAGCGCATTTCTGTACGGGAAAGTCAAGGAAGAGGTTTTTGTCGGTCAGCCACCAGGCTTTGAGGACCCAATCCACCGGGATAAGGTCTACGTGCTAAACAAAGCTCTATATGGCTTGCACCAGGCTCCGAGACAGTGGTACGAGGAGCTAAGTACATACCTCATCTCCAAAGGATTTAAGCGCGGCCTCGTCGATTGCACCCTCTTTACGAAGAAGACGGGAGATGATTTGCTTCTAGTGCAGATATACGTTGATGATATAATATTTGGTTCAACTAACGAGCTTTTATGCAGGGAGTTCGAAACTGTCATGCAGGAAAAGTTCGAAATGAGCGCAATGGGGGAGATGCAGTTTTTCCTAGGCTTACAGGTGGACCAAAGACCCGACGGGATCTTCATTCACCAGACGAAATATGTCTCCGACATCTTGAGCCGGTTCCAGATGGAGGACTCAAAGCCGATGGATACCCCGATTCAACCCAATCACGGGATTGGAGTGGACGCTAAAGGGGATCTGACAGACCCATTTACATACAGAGCAATCATCGGATCTCTGATGTATTTGACGGCGTCTCGACCAGATATTATGTACGCAACGTGTCTCTGTGCTCGCTATCAATCGAAGCCGAAACAAAGTCATCTGACGGCGGTCAAGCGTATCCTTAGATATCTGAAGGGTTGTCCCTCAAAAGGACTTTGGTACCCTAATGATGATAATTTTGATTTTATCGCTTTTAGTGATGCAGATTGGGGCGGCTGCGACAAAGATAGCAAATCTACTACAGCCGGTTGCCAGTTTTTAGGGAGCAGGTTAATTTCCTGGCAATGCAAGAAACAGACTTCCGTGGCTCTATCTACCTGTGAAGCCGAGTACATTGCAGCCTCGAGTTGCTGTTCGCAAGTACTCTGGATCCAACAACAGATGGTGGATTACGGTTTGCAGTTTCTTAAAACCCCTATACACTGCGACAACGAAGCCGCAATTGCATTAACTAAAAATACTGAAAATCATTCTAAAGCGAAACATATCCGGATAAAATATCATTTTATCCGTGATTGTTACGCTAAGGAATTGATCGATATGATCAAAATTCATACTGACTACCAACGTGCAGATCTGTTTACAAAAGCTTTTGACCGATCACGCTTTGAATATCTTTTAAAAGTAAACAATATAAAGGAAAAACAGGACTAATCGGCACCTCGGTTTATCGCTTTTTAGTTTTTAGTTTTTACATTTTGCTAATTGGGAATTTCTCTTTGCTAATTGGGAATTTCTCTTTACTATCGTAATCCTCAAAGAAGTTGATGCTTTCGAGGGGATTGTTTAATCCTCAAAGAAGTTGATGCTTTCGAGTGGATTGTTTCTTTCAACTTTTTGACTTTATTTGAAAAATTAAAACCCAAAAATATGTTCTTTATTTTAGGGGGAGCCATTTTATCAGAAAAACCAAAAACATTATAAAATTCAAAAAGACCTAAAAATTAGAAAATCAAAAATGATTTCCTGGTAAAACAGAGGAAATGATAGTACATCAGTGGGGATCTGACACAGGCTAAAGAATTGTATAGTATAATGAGGCGTGTGTTGACTACGTGTGATATGCTGATAGGCTTCGTAGACTAAATATTGCGTGCATTAGTGATACAAACATAACGAACTACGCGTTCGTGGCTGAACACCTCATGGGCATATGGTCTTAGTACCGTAATTTCGTTTGATAGGATTGCCAAAATCTGAGGTTTCGGGTCGTTATGTTATGGTTATCCGGGGTATTCTGATAAACTTTTGTCGTATTGATTTACGGACCTAGTTTTATCAGAATATTTGCTAAAAGAGCTTAATTGCCAAAACCGGAAGTTACCGAATTGAGGAACTTTATGTTTTAACTGATCATAGATCATTATTACATCGTATTGATCGTCTGATGCAAATCAGTGATTAATATCAGCCTCAACCTAGTGTATACGCACATGTTACTCTGCTGCATTTAATTGCTGACCTGTACACCTCTGTGCTATATACTTTGTAACTTTTACGGATAACTCTAGCATAATCACGCGTTACGACGAAGCTTTGTGCAATTACTTGATACGGGAGTATGTCGTGTGTGTGGGCACCACATCGTGTTAGTCTAATACACCTAACTCGTATCATTTTAAAGCATTGCGTAATTGTCTGCATGTGAGCTTACGTGGACCACAATATCAGCAATTGCCATGTCACATACTGTTTCTAATGATAATATTAAACAAATAGATCAACGCTGTGATCAGATTTCTCAGAAAACTGATATGATCCTCTGACCGGATTTCACAAAAAGTTTACTGCTTTCATTTATTTTGCTGCATTTTATTTTGTTGCAATCTACTTTTATTGTCAAAAATATACAAAATCCAAAAAGATTTTAGGTGTGTTTTGATAAAATTTCAGAAAAATCCAAAATTTTTGCATTTCTGCTTTATTTTTGATAACCGGGGATGCTTGATAGTCAATTTCTGAGATTTGACAACACCATCTGGGCTTTGTATCATTCACAATGTGAAAATATGAGTTTTGGAAGCTTAACGGATTGAAAAATGTTGAACGGGATTCGAATTCGTGATTTGGCAAAATTTTCAGAATTTTCCATTTCACATTCGCCCCTTAAATGGGTCGAATGTGGAAAATTCTCTACCTTCGGGCTGCTGATAACGGACGAATGTGGGTTTTTAAACCAACCTCCACTTTCGGGTGAACACTTTCTACATTCGTGCCATTCAATTGGGGCGAATGTGGAAATCCTTCACATTCGTCCACATCAAACGGTCGAAGGTGGGCCACTATATATACACCAGTTTACTTTCGAACCCTTATTCAGTTTTTCAAATTTTTCATTCGATCTAAGTCACCTTGTTGCTTTTCTGAATTTTTCTTGTGCGTTTAATTCCCTGATCCTTCCTGATTATTTTGCTACCAAAATTACAGGTAATGACGAAGGATTGACACTGGAATCATCGTTTTTATGACCGAACCTAGGGTTTAGGATTTCAAGGACTTAGAGTGTTTGATAATGCTTTATTTTGATTGCATTTCATTATTTGACAGTTTTAGGGGGAGAATGAATCACAAATTACGGTTATTACAGATTCTAATTGTTTAATCGATTGATTTTTAAAGATAAACCCTAATTTTTCTTTTAAAACTGACAAATAATGAAAATCAGGGACAATTGTTGGTTTACGAATGTTAGTCGGCCATGTTAGACCACGTCTGAATCAAAACGAAGTGTTAAAAACATGTTTGAAAAATTTTCAAATTTTGGGGATAAACAAATTTCACCTTCGGGTCGTCGAACGGACGAATGTGGAATTGTTTGGACGAAGGAACATCAAGATGGGCGAATGTACATTTTTATGCAAGATTATTTCACATTCGACCAGAATGTTCTACATTCGGCCAAAATTATCTACATTCGACCATGATTTTTGGGCGAATGTGGAATTCTTAGTAAACCTAAAATTTTGAATTTTTGACGATTTTGTGTTTTGACGTTTGTTTTTGATTTTGTGTTACAGATGGCTGAAGAACAAGAAAATGTTGATATTCCTGTTGAGAATATTGTCACAGATCCTGTCCCAGAACCTGTTCAAGAAGGTGAATCGTCGAGCAAGAGCAAATGGCCTTTCGAGAAGAATCACAATTGTTGTGCATATCTGGGGGATGTAGAGAAGAACGAGGAGTTTACTGGTATAATCAAGTTCCTGAAAAGAAGCAGAGTAGTTTATGCTTTGGCTACACCAACTATTATCTACAAAGATATAGTTGAGGATTTCTACAACAACGCTAAGTATGATTACTTTGATAATCAGACCATCATACGAAGCAAGATTCAGGATATGGAGATGTTTATTACAGAGGCTGACATCAGAGAAGCTCTCCAGATTAAGTTTGAAGTTAGTGAAGATCCAAGAGAACTCTCATGGACTGAGCAGAAAGCTTGTTTCCTTAGGATGAAATACAAAGGACCGATCACTGATGGTTCAATGTACAAAGGGAAACTGAGCGTGCAGTTTAAGTATTTTGCTCACGTCATCATACATGTGTTTGGATATGTTAGTGGAGGTTATGATGTAATGAGGAAGAGTTTGAGCTCATTAATGGTTGCGTTGACTCTCAACAAACCATTTAGTGTTGCTGGGATGATATTGGATCACATGCTGGAGATGCTGAAGGGTTTAAAGAAGAAGTATTTCATGTTATACCCTAGATTCCTGATGATGATCTTTGATCACAAGTATCCAAATCTGAGGAAAGATCCTACACAGATACTTGCTTTAGATCACATGAACATTCGTACTTTGGTGAGAATGAAGGGCTATAAGGGTGTGCCAGACAATGAGAGGCCACCATACAGGAGGTTGTTTGGAGCCTTAGCTAGAGAGGATTACAATGATCCAGGAAAGAATACAGCAAGGCATCCTGATAGTGATTCTGACAACGATGATCCTTTAGTATATGCTGATGCTAATACTAAAAGGAAGAGGCAAGTAGTCAATCCTGGAGCCAAAGGGAAGGGCAAAGGAAAGACTGAGCAGGGAAGCTCAAAGCAACAGGTTGTGAGAAAGAAATCAACTGCTAAGAAAGGTACAAGTTTGGTGGATGAAGAATCAGTGGATTCTGAAGAAACAGAGGAGGAGGAACAGTGGGATTCGGATGCTGAAAATCTCCGGGCCACCAAACGTAAGGCCACTATGGTTGGTGAGTCTGAATCATTAAACAGATCGATTGCAGAAGCTGAGAAGAGCAAGAAGTCTGTTAGTGCTGAAGATGAAATGTTTACTGTGAATATGGACGAGTTGAATGAAGGAGAAACTGTAGTCGTTAACTTGCCCAAGCCTAAACACAAAACCATGGCTAAGAAGACCAGTACAAAGCAACTTAGGGAAAAAGAGTTAAAACAACTCTTGAGAGGAAAAAGATTACCTGAAGCTGGAATGTCATCAAAGCAATCTTCACCAGTCACATAGAAACAGAAGACTAAAGAGGCAACAACATTACCAGTGGATGAGTTCAACGTTGCACTGGATAATGTACTTAATTTGTTCACAAAGCCTCAGAAAGAGAAAGAAGCTGAAGTTGAGCCATCTAGATCTAAGTCCAAGTCAAAGAAAGTCACTGTGGATGATGAAGTTATGAAGCAGGTGAATAAGAAGATGGACGATATGATGAAAATGATAGTGGCTCAGCAAGCTGAAATAGCCAAGTTCAAGCAGAATGAAGAAAAGATGCTTCAGATTGTAGTAGCTTCTAAGTCGAATCAGGATGAAATTGATGAGAAGGTTAAGAAGCTAGAAGCAAAGAACAAAAAGCTTGAAGGAAAGTGTTTGAAAAACAAAAACAGGTTTAAGGCTATTAAAGAAGATAACAAAGAGTTGAAGGCTGAGAATAAACGCCTGAGTGAGTTAATTGATAACCTGTACAATGTTGCACCCAAGTTGAAGGAGGGTGAGGAAGACAAAGAAAAAGAAGTAGAACAGGTTGATTTTGAACCATCTGAGTCTGATAAAGAGGAAGATGATGATGAGGACGATGAAGAATCGGAAAAGAGTGATGATGAGGATGATAATAATGATGATGATGATGATGCTGAGGGTTCGGGAAGTCAAAAAGAGAATGATAGTAGCAGTGATGATGATAATGATGGAGGAGATGATACATCAAAGTTTACTTTTGAGAAAAGACCACCTTCAAAGAAGAAGAAAGATACTGGAGAATCGAGTTCGAAGAAGAAAGGTGAGAATGTTGATTCAGATGAAAGTATATTCTGGAATGAGAAGGTGAGGTCCTTAACTGATGATGCTAAACAAGTTTACAAGGACATGTTAGAAAGAAGAGAATGGACCATTGAGTTCACAGGTCGTTTTGCTGAAATATTCCAAACTGATGATATGAGATATGAATTGGAATATAACGATCCTGATCTAGAAGAAGGGGAAGTACTTGCATCTGTGGCAAAAGAGATTTTAGATGGGCTTGCACAAAGGGTAGGGAAAACATTTGAAGAGTTCATTGTAGATGAGTCGATTCCACATATTCCTGAAAAGGATATTGGAAGTCACTCTGATGATAAAGATACCCCTGAATTTGAAGAAGTGGAGATAGAAGATAGAAGATATAACGCATGAGGAATACCCACAATACTTCAGACAAACTGATGAAGATGTGGTGTTTCCTGACTTTACTGAAATTCCTAACACTTCTGCGAAGAAAAAGGCTAAGCAGAGAAGTGCAGAGTTTGTAGAGAAAGTATTTGGAGCTGATAAGCCAGAATCTTCAAATAAATCTGATGAATTGAAGAGTTATTTGAAGAAATTAAGATTAATGGATGAGAACCGACCGAAGCCTGAAGCTCAAGGAAACTTTTATAGATTTCATAATGCTAAGTTTAGAGGCAGAGCTCTCGGGTGGACATATTTAGGCAGGCTGAAGTGTCTAGCTGCCAAATGGGAATCAGGGATCTTGTACTTTTACAGATTCATTGACTTGCTAACTCTACCGTACTGGGCGGTTAGAGATTTATGCAGATTCCCAATGTCAGGTGCTTCAGTTAATAACACACATGTCGGTTGGTGCGCAGACAAGCTGGTTTGGGAAAGCAGAACAAGATGGAATAGATTCAAACCACAATATCCCCGGAGGAAAGTTCACAGGGATATTGATCCCAGAACCAAGCTGAAACGGGTTACCTTGATATATAAGGCACCTGAAGTGATGAGGAAAATACCTTTGATGCCCATGCCTCAACATTTCAGTGCTGACTTTATCTTCTGGTATTACGATTGGAGAAAAGCAGAAGCGGTGATTGTGTTGAGAGATGGAAAGGATAAATACAAGCATGTGCATGTATTTGATCCTATGTGGTTGATAAATTGCACTTTCGAAGACATCATCATGCTCTTTTACAATCCGATTCATCATGAGCCGAACGACGCTGATCAGGCAAAGAAATACACTCAAGTAGTTGGTGTATGTTTTGCATATGATATAAATGCGGGTAGTAATTTGGAAGGAAAACTTGGCAAGAAGGTGAAGATGGCAAACGTGTCAAAACCGGTGAAGAGAAGGTTAGAGCCTGAGATGACAAAAGAGCAGAAGAAACAGCTTAGAATCATGTTGCTGAACAAAGCCATGGACGAGGACAGAAAACAATCCAATCAATAGTCGAGGGGGAGTTTGTAGATGCGTTTTGCGACTAGTGATTGGATAGTTAACATGTGTTAGAAGGCAGAGTTGGGCGAATGTAGAATGATGTGGGCGAAGGAAGAATAGTTTGGGCGAAGGTAGAAGTAAAGTGGACGAATCAAGAAGGGAACTACAGTGAAGATACACATTCGACCATGGAAATGGGCGAATGTGGAAAACACTCACATTCGACCATTCACAATGGGCGAATGTGCAGTGCCTATAAATAGTTTTTGTGATTTTGTAATGTTAAGTGAGTCATTAGGCGTGTGTGTTTTGAGGTGTTGTTCCAGGAGAGTTTGAGATAGTGTGTGTGTGATCTAGATTAACTGTATTCACATTGTAATCAAGTTTATCATCAAGTTAATCTATGAAAAAGATTGAAAATGACTTTGATTGTGTTTTGATATGAGTTTACATCAGTTTGTTCAAAGCTAGGGTTTCCGCACCTGGTTTTGTAACTTGTATGATCATATAATCCTGTTTTCGTGTCAAATCACATCCTCTACACAAACGACTGTTAGATTGTTCAAATCAGTACCACGGTTCTGATACCGCTTATGGAAACGGTTAACAACTGTTTCCTGGATCGTTTAAACATTTACAACTCGTTTTTAGACGAAGATTGGAGATGAAACAGAAATAGATGAAAATCACGTCATCAGATATTAACATTAATCAGAAACGGTTACGGACACTGTCATCAGTAGGATAAACATCTATCTCGGGTCCAAGGGAGGTCGGGCATGACTTCCCCTAGAGAGCATTCTAAGCACAAACTCACAATCTTAATGAACTCCACACATGAGATTGCTATTTATAGCCCACTATTTGAAGTTTTCGTTTGTACCCTCTAAGGCATGAACCAATTGGTTCGACACAATGAAAGTACGAACTAAAACTTCTAGTTTTGGTTCGACCCTTTGAAGGCACGAACCAGTATGCTGATTTCTTGGTCAACTTAAACAAATGCATTAGATCCATAAATGCCCTGATTGATCATCACAATCTCATGTTTTACAACACATGACTCAACCCTAGTCTATTCGACAGCGACGGCTACACATAAAGTGCATCAACAAGATTTGTCAACATAATGTCAATAAGTTCAAATGTTTTAATATACTATGTAAAGTGCTTGTGAAATTTATGTACGACTAATCAAAATCTATCTAAGCAAATGATTACTGTTCAAACAATGTGTCCCATAACCAAACCACTTGACTGTTGTGCCTCGCGCATTGTACAATAAAGACAACATATGTATAGTAGAATACTAACATTCTCTTATATGTAACCGATTAGAGCGACTAACAAAGAGTGGGGGTGTCAACCCAATAGATCTATTTATGTTTTCTATGACTTTTGTTAGCCAATGGTTACACTGTAAATATAAGTACGAGGAATGTTGAGCTCATTAGCCGAATATCTCATGTTCCACATGGTAGTCACGATAGAATATCACCAAAAATGTATTGTACTAGAAATGTAGCATGTTTATCCCCCAAAAATGTAAAACAGAAAAATCGGACCGTGAAACTCACCTAGTGACTGACTGTGTGGTCTGGTAAAGTAAAGAAGTGAGGTAACTATTGTCCCGACAATGATTGCCCTATGATAATCAAGGACATAGTAAGTTGTATGTTCTTGTCATTTACAATACAAGTTGTTCACCCGACTTGTGGACCCTTGTGTTTGTTATATGTGGGCCATTATTCGTGTACGTGACAATTATTACTTGTTTTATGTGTAGTTCGTAAAATGTATGGTTTCGGGAATTCCGGGCATTTTATTGTGAAAACATATCTATTGTTGGCAAAATGGGCCCCACACATCATCATGGGTGTAGAATATTCCCAATCTTAACACGTGTGGTTGTTTTATAGAAAAACGAATGTTTTAACACATGTTTATACCTTTAAATGTCAAAAGATGGTAGTAACACATGCTATGGCTAGATGAACATATGTTAGTTTGTTATAGCCGATACTTTTCAATAATGGTGACTTCAAATTCGATGGTTTAACATATCCAAAATGACTTACTCGTGTTCATCAATGACAAGCGAATGATTACAAGTGTGCGCTAGTGTGTTTACATGAAATTGTGTATAATTACACACATAATGTATAGATTCGGGCATATACATATGTGCACGTTTTGGTTCCAAAATCGTTTCTAGAGTTGTTCAATCGGGTTTTTATATGTGTTCGTGCATCTGTGAGTGTGTGTCAAGTGTATACATGTTTTCTTGTAATCCATGGACAAGTGCATTGTGTATATATATATATATATATATATATATAAATGACTGTGTCTAGTGTATGTGTATACAAAATTATGATCTATTCGTGTGTATGTTTAATCAACAAAACCTATATATGTTTGTGTTTAACCTTTAGGCCGAATAAAATGTTATACAAGACAAGAAATGTGGTATTGTTCGGGTGAAAGATGTTAAGGTTGAAACATATGAATCTTAGAAGAATCGAAGTGTTAGTCGACTTACCTAGAAGTGAATGATGATGAACCAGATTTGGATCCTTCCCACAACTTGTATCCTCTAACAAAGCTTTTTGATGGATGCTTATAGTTTGAATTGGAGTTGGGTTGGGGCTTGGGGTACATGGCCGAATGATAAAGAAAGGAAGACAAGGGACTCTGTATAATGAATGAAAGGTGTGTATGTTCAATCCTCATCTCGGAACCTCCTTTTATACTCCATCATTTGGCAAGTTCCTCTTGATCTTTGAGGTTTTAGTAGTACATTCCATCCTTGTGTAAATTCTTGACTTAGTGTGATAACGATGGAATATTGTTGATCTCTTGGGAATCGGCCGATGGTCAAGACAAGGGAGATCTTCTTGTTTTGGATAATATCATGCCTAGAAATGTGATAATTTGCCTAATCAGGGCATAATTGTGTGTAAGTGATGTTGTCTTGTCTCATAGTGCCATGCATGAGTATGATGGACAAAACTAATTAATAATAATCAAGATTTTATAAGGTTTGTGTACCCTTCGGCTACCACAACAAGGAAAGGAAAGGAGAATGTATGTGGGTGACTATATGTGGAAGTTCTAGTCTCATGGGAGGTTGCTACCAAGATTGTCAAGGTTTATTTAGTATAAAAATGGTTATCATGATGATGGAACGATAAGGACTTGTGCTTTTGTCAGTGTTTCGGTCTAGAGGTGTCAAGGGAATAGAGATTCATCACTAGTTCATGTTTTGTCACTTTCATCGAATGTGTATACATGAGTGTGAGTTCATAAGTTGTTCCACTTATCATAGCATATGGCAGATTATATATGTAGAAACACATGGTTTCCTAAACTAGTTTCTCTTGATTACATTATTGTGCACACACACACATGTGTGTATATATATATATATATATATAGTCGAATGTGGAGATACATGGGGTGTTATTGTTATCGATTAGCTATCCATAGGAATGGATTAACATACGTGTGTGTTTGATCTAAGATGTTGATAACATGTGTATTTGTAATAATGTTATTGATCATGAAATAAATACATATGTTAATGGAGGTTAAACATGTGTTGTTGGATGTCATAACCTTATGACAACACATGGTTTTTCCTCGGGAAATGATTCATAACTTTCTGTGGGATAATTTCATAAAATGTATCGTGATTATTCGGATTCATGTGGAATTGTGTAGTTTTCCACTTAGGTATTGTCACGTGTATTGTTGTTTTGTTCATGTGTGGTGATCGGGTATCCGGTTGCTCTCTGTTGAGTGTGTGATTTGCTTGATTGTTCAACGCCAATTGTCTTGGACATTTCAGGTGTTGTATGCGTAAACGGATAATCTATTGAATTTCTGTAATAGTTCTGGCTTTACAAGGATGGGGGGGGGGGTTGATGAGTCCCAAAATTAGCAGGTTTTTTATACATGTTTTCACCTAATTATCACCCAAAATCAGGATTGTATCTTGGTATTGTCACGGTTTGTTTCCTTTTGATGATAATTGTAGGTAATGAAGGTGAAAACCGGCTTAAAAGACAAGGATTTGAAAACTTTTTGCGGAGATCTAGATGAAGCACCACCGCGCTCAGGGCAATGCACGACCTATCCCTTTGTTCCAGGTCAACTAGTCAACATTTCCAAGTGAACAGGAGTCAAATTTGAGTATTTTCGAAGTGCACGGGCGTGCTCCATCAAGAAGCACGGGCGTGCTTTAATGCAGCGTGTTCTCCAAGGCTCAAACCGACCAAGACTGACAAGACGGTTATAGAAGGACACAAGCATGGGCGTGCCAAACCCTGAAGCACGGGCATGCGTACCCTGGTACAAGACAATTCTTCATGAAAGGACTCTGCAACAGTACCCGTTGTCTAGCAGGGGCGTGCCAAAACGATGTCAAGGGCGTGCTTGAGCTGATTTGCCTATAAATAGAGCCCTCCACTCCACATTTTGGGCATCCCATTTCACCCGAGTTTTACTCACACTTCAGCCACCTTTAAGATCTTGCAAGTGACCTTTGGAGCTTGGGATCACTCCATAAACACCTGTTGATTGAGAGTTAAGAGAGAGATCACTAAAACTCATCCAAAACACCTTCTTTAATCCACGTACACTCACAACTATGTGTTCTTCATACACAAAAGATAGTGTGATAGATGTACAGCCAATGTCTGGCTAGATTAATTAAGTGTTGCTAGGGTGAAGACTTATCTTGGTATGGATTATATAGTTTTTGTTTGTTAAGTGGTGTTGCGTTCTTGTTTAATTCTTTTTACTTAAACTTTGTTTGATGAATTAACTAACTAATTAACTAGTCTTTGGTCTTGTGGGTGTCTTGATAGCAAGTGGGAGGACTTATCCATGGTGTGTAACAACCCATGCACTTGTAAGCTAACCTAATCTCACAAGTAGTGATTGGCCCATTTGTGGGTAGAAATATACACACTTAGTGGCTTAATCCTCTACTATCAAGATCTCACTTAGGGTCGGTACGGTCTTTATACTTGGTCCTAGTGATAAGCCAAGGCTTAATCTTGTGACTTAGCTTCATCGTCTATGTGATAGCTTTGGCACAGGTTAAGTATTGGTGAACCCGTGTTAAAAGAAAACGGTCTTTATTTTCTTTTACCATTATATTGCCGCACATTTAATAATAGATCGTTCACTTTTCAAAAGGTTAATTAGTTCAAGTAAGCGATGCACGTGCGCCGGTTGGTCACGACTCTCTTATGATATCAAGTGGTTTCTTGTTCGGTCATGCTCCAGCCACCGGCAAGTTGTCCATAAAAGTTTATAGTGTCTAGATGTCATTATTACAGTATTGATAGGTGGATTATTCAGGGTTGGGCATACTTAGTCTTGAGTTGTCTGTCTGTCAGTATTGAGAGGCGCGATTACCAGTTCGGGAGACACTCACTTTAACACAAGAACACAGCTTGTTTTGCGATAACAGTCACCTCTGGAGAATGCTGTAGCAACTCCACGTTAAGCATACGTGCGCACTTGTTCACACCACTTTAATAAACTAATTACAATTAATCTGTCCCAAGATAAAGTTGGATCCCGAAGAAGCCCTTCGTGTCGGTATTGATTTTTACTCTGGTGACTCTCATTCTCTTTCTTTTATTTTATCTTTGTTTTTAGTGAAGCAACTTGAAACTGAGTAGGGGAAGTCGTATCTTAGGGTTCGATACTCGGTACTTGCTATTACCTATACTACGCTCGATAGGTCCACTTGCCTATCGTGTGGGTTTAGACTAGTTAGCAGATATCGTTTTACTTTTACAAATTGCTAATCGAAGCCGGAAAAGGGGGAATTTCGGTGAAAAGAATCTATCCCGAATCGCGTTTAAAACTTCGATAAGTATTTTAATTTGAAGGTCACCTTTAATTACCTTTTTTCACAGAGCCTTAACACTTCTTTCAGGAAAGTGTTGGTTTAAAAAGGACGTTTAAAAAAAGACTTAATCCACACGACATCAGGGTATAGTGTGTTCACGGAAACGGGTATTTCTCCATGAGCAGAGTTTTTAGTTTGGTCTAAGTGAGATTGTAGGCCGCATCTCTACCCAAAGTCTGTGCTTGAAGATTACACCATGTAAGGGCTTCATCTTGGAAAGTGCAAGTAGAATACTTCACTTTCTGATTCTCAGAGCAACCAATGATATCAAAAACTGACCCTGCTCCAGTGCATCCAAGCGCCTCTCCGCCTCCCCTCGTCCCATAACAGCTGCAACTTTACTCTACTCAGCCTCCGAAGCACGCCCCTCCAACTACCGAATCCATTGCTTATTCCCTTTGAAAAGATTGTTATAGGGTTGATATACCATACAGAGAAGAAAGGAAATCTAAAAAGAAAATAGATTCAAAGTGTTCAATGAGGGAGTGTTTTGCCTATCGTATTCAGGATAGAGTTGGTAAATTCTCATTGATTTTAAATGCAAGGCGTCTTCTCCAACAGTTTTTGGTTGATGTTACGATGATACAAAGTGAGCGGTTATTTTACATACGTCACCAACAACAAAAACTTAGGTGTGACTCTTATACCAATCTTCAAACCTTGCATCAAAAGGGACCTACTGATTTGGCAACAGTGGGAACACCTATAATATTACCCTCTTCTTTTACTGGTGGTGCAGGTTACATGAGGGAAAAGCAATTTGTAAATGGCATGGATACCCAGATTTTTTCAACACAATCACATGCAATCCCAAATGGCCTTAAATTAGAAGGTTTATTAAGGATAGGAAAACAAATCCAGAAGACAGACCAGGCATTTTATCCAGAATATTCAAAGTTAACCGAGACTCAATCATTAAATATTTACGAGAAAAAGCTTTGTTGGGCAACTCTTCTGCAGGTAAAAATCGTTACAGATGAAAACATTTTTATATATATTTATATATTATGATCGTAAGGCACTAATACAGTTAGTCAATTTATTTGTTGTTTTAAATACTTATATGTTTTTACCTATCAATTGTTTTAACTATATTTTATTACCTAATATTGCAGTAGTTTATACTATAGAGTTCCAAAAACGTGGTCTTCCGCATGCTCATATATGCTTGTTTCTTAAAGATGAAAGTAAGCTTCCCACGATTAATCATGTCGATCGTTTCGTTTCTGCTGAAATCCCTAATAAGAATGTAGATCCTGAGTTGTTTAATCTTGTGAGTGACTTTATGATTCATGGGCCTTGTGGACGTGAAAATCCCAAATGTCCGTGCATGGTTGAAGGTAAATGTTCAAAGAAATTTCCCAAGAAATTCTCTCCTACATCAACTTTAGATTCAAATGGATTTCCGGTTTATAAAAGAAAAGAGTCAGGAATATTTGTTGAAAAAGGTGGTGTTCAGTTAGACAACAGACATGTAATTCCTTATAACCCAACACTGTTGAGGAGTTACCAAGCTCATATTAATGTTGAATGGTGTAACCAGGCTGCTTCAATTAAGTATTTATTTAAATATATTAACAAGGGACCTGATAGGGCTAAAGTTGCTTTTGTAGAAGATGATGGAGAAGGTCAAGAAGTGGTGCAAAAGGATGAAATCAAAAAACATTATGATTGCAGGTTCCTTCCAGCATGTGAAGCTTCGTGGAGGATATTTAAAAATGAGGTTCATTACAGGTACCCTCCAGTGATAAGGCTTCCTTTTCATCTATCCGATGAGCAAAATATTGTATACGGTTTAGAGGATAACATTGAAAACGTACTGAACAAACCATCAGTGTCTTCAACAATGTTTCTACAATGGATGGAACTAATGAGAATCCGGTAACGGACCGAATTCACGGATAGATTAAGCGAATTCAGCTCGGTACAGACGGGAGAATCGAGACGAGATAGAAATTAACGATAACAAAGTCATCACAGATTCGTATTACTACAGAAACGGTTACAGACACTGTCATCAGTAGGATAAATGTTGGGACAAAGAGGATTGAAGAAACCACCTTTTGATAACCTTAGTCCAAATCATATTCTGCTTAAGTATAGAAGAAACTGCTGAAGAAGAAATCAGAAGTACTGAAGAAGAAAAGAGCAAAGTGCCGAAGAGTTAAACATCAGAAGTTCTGAAGTCTAACCAGACATTACACTAAAGAACTACTGAAGACAAACTACTCATCAGTAGTTTGTCACTCATCAGTACTTTCACATCAGAAGCTTCTAACCGACTCAGACTTCAGTAGTTTAGTATTATATTGTTTTGTTAAAGTCTTGATTCAAGTTTCGATGTAAAGCCTGTTGTAAACATTATCCTAAGTATAATATCTTAGGTAAATATCTTAGATTACTTTAGACAACAGTCTTGTATGTTTGTCTATAAATAGATGAGCTTGTTCATCTATTTTAGATATGTGATTTACTTTGAATTAATTGAAAAACCTTCGAGGCTTTTAAACTTAGAATCCATTTCACATCTGAGAATCATAAACTATATTTACTGCTTTATACTTGAACTGTTTATTGTTTCTCATTAACTGCTCAGTCAAGGGGGAGTAATAACTCCTGTTAAAAGTGATATTTTAACCTTAGAACATTTACTATTCCGCTGTGCAATAACTCTTATATAAATCTGCAAACACATAAGTGTTCTGTAAAGAGGCCACTGATCCAACAATTGGTATCAGAGCACTGGTTAATCTGATCAAATATCAATCTAACAACTTGAGAATCAGACACAGGCTCTTATTGATATCCAATAAAGGATTAAAAGGTTCACTTTTTCATCCATCACTTTAAAGAAGTATTGACAAATCAAAACTTCTTAAAAATGGACCCTTATAATACTGGATCTGCCAACAAACCTCCCATGTTAGTCAGAAATGAATATAACATCTGGCAAAGGAGGTTGGCACATACAATTTCTCAGACCAACACTGGTTGTTGGAGGTCTGTAATATTTGGACCTCACAAACCAGTTGTTACTGATCCAGAGGGAAAAACTGAGAGACCAAAAGACCCAAAAGACTACACTGAAGAAGATTTCCAAAAATTTGAGCTAGATGCAAAAGCTTTCTCTATGTTGGCTATGGCTCTCCCAAATGAAATATATGCTGGGCTTTTACATTGTGAAAGTGCCAAAGAGCTGTGGGATTGCCTAAAAGAACAGTTTGCAGGAACTGAAGAGGTGATAGCTGATGACCGCAGTCGTCACGGGTCATGCAAAACCTAAATAACCTAGGTAGCTAGGGTAAGTAGGGTCTCGAATCCAAGGAGCATGTGGTTAGCGTCACACTAGCGGTTTGTTTATCTAAGTTATTTACAAAACAAGTATGCAAAACAATTATGAAGTCGGCTTCTTACGATTATAAAGGCAATGACCATTCCAGGATCCGTTTCCCTAAACACTTATGCAAAAATTCCCACTAGAAAGAGTTACATAGACAAAACTCGTGCATAAACAATTGTTGTGATAAAAGGGAACAAAGTACTCGGATTATATTAATGCGAGGTTGTTTCCCGATGACCAATTAATCAATTAACCAACCCAAATCCTACCCGCAATATCTCGGTTGTTAGCAACACCAAGAACGTACGATTAAGACTAAAAATTGATAAAGTAATTAACAACTACAAACAATTATTCAAACACCACAATAATCAAGCAAACATACTAGATTATCATTCTAGAAATTCATAGGAACATACATAAGAGTTCAAGAAAAACTTCACCAAAGAATGGTCATCAAGAGTTCTAGCCAAGCATAGGATGGAGAAACTTGGAAGATTGACCCTTGAAGATCTTGGATGATGATGACGATATGGAATGGATTGAGATGTTGAAAAACCCCCAAAAATCGCCTCCTTAATCGCCCAAATCGCCCTAAGGCGGCTAGTGAAGAAGTTTGGGTTCAAAGGCCAATTTTCGGGTGTTTTAAAGAATTTCCCGTCAGACCCCTATACGGTGGCCGCTGGGCAGTTTTGCAAATTCTTGTTTTCTTCATAACTTCTTCGTTATAACTCCGTTTTCGCCCATTTTCGTGGCCACGTCTTCGTATTTCCGCCCTCTTTCACATCATCAAATAATATCTTCATTTATAATTCATGTGTTTTCTCTAAAATTAAATCAATCCTCCGTAGTTTCTCCCGTGTGCTTGATTCTTCAAGATTTGGCTTGTAATTTCGCTATTTTAGCACATAAAGCTTGTCACTCCTCATTCTCGGATAAGTACCTAACTCCAGGTAAATCTACACACAAAACACATTAATAATACCGAATTAAACTATATAAATGTGATGCATCCGGCATCGCATCACACCCCCACACTTATCTTTTTCAGTCCCTGAAAAACTCTAGAAAACATTTTTATCAACAAACATAATTTGGTCTTTTCTAGGGCTCTCGCTTAAGGTCCAAAATCATACCTCATTTGTGACAAGTATTAGATGTGTTAATTCAACAAGCTCAATATATATATTTTTCAAAAATAGTATTAACTAGATTAAGTTTAACATTCTCTTGAACTCATTTATATGTAACACACCCCTCGCAATCATCACTCTTCTCGGTATAATTTATGGACTAGCAAAAGATGTGCTAGTATTATTCACTCAAAGACCAAAACTGAAACTTGTTAATATAAACTTGTATAACAATCAAACTTAGTAAAAATACACATATATGTCAAGGACTTATGGGTTTTGGGCTTTGGGTAAAGGTAGGATAATGTGGGTAAAAATGGCTAAAATAAAAATGTGGTGAAACCGAACTCGCTTTTGATCCTTTATTTGAACAACTACTAACTATAAACATGTCGAATAACTTGACTTATAACATCAAACATCTACATATATATATATATATATATATATATATATATTCATTTCATTTTTTTCTTCTTTTTTTTATTATTTTTTTTTCGTTTTTTTTTCATGAAGTAATAAATAAAATATACAAACATTCACTTTGGATCTCAAAAAAGTTTGGTAAAATTGTTGGATGGTTGGTTGAAATATATGGTTTTGACAAACGAACGGTTTAGGCTCAAAGTTGGCGACTAATGGTTCTATTTTGGGTAAACATGGTATAGCACATAAATTGGTGTAAACGAAAATGGTATCCTAATTTGCCTTTAACATTTAGTGCATATTCACATAGCATGTATCAAATCACACAAGTTTTGTAACAAAGTAACAGTGGCCTACACTCAGCAAATGAAATATATACATGTATGTGCTCAAATGTAAGTAGGCTCAAAATCTCACCGAAAGTGGAAATAAGGTTACCGATATGTGGATATAATTGTTTTCACTAGCTTGCTAAACTTAATCATGTAATTCTAATGTTTTTCTTAAAAATACTTGTTGAAAACGGTTCATATTACCTATCACAAATTAAACCATGATTAAGAATCTATACCAAAAACAACCCAAAATTGACCGTGACAAAATTTTAAATGTTTGTTTTTCTTAGTAAAAAAAATTTTCAAGGACTATTTTTCCCCACCCCCACACTTGAACATTACATTGTCCTCAATGTGGAAATGGTAATTTTAAAACACACCAAAACAAACAAAAAAAAACAAACATAAGAACAAGAACAACTCCCCTATTGATATGATGATGTCTCGGAGTCGCCATGTCCAAATCTTCACCTTGGTTGTATAGCATTTCATTCGCAATCCAAAGTGGTTAAGGTTCACGAACTAAAAATAAACACTAAAACACGATGCACAAAATGTTAAACATGCCAATCTACAATTTTCAATCCGTGTTTGCTCGAATGGAGATTGAGTACGAGCAAAAGTGCAATGTCATGAAAATAGTAGATTAGCGATAAAATGGAAGGTAATTGAATTAAAATGGAACGACAAGTTTGGTTATTATTGAAAATATTATTTTTTTTTCAGACCCCACCGTACCATACGGTGGGGACCGTATGATACGGTGGCCCAAATGTCAAAAATCTTCACCGTAAAGCAGACCTTAACTGTGACAACCGGCAACTTCGGACCTATACTGATGAGGTTTTTATTTTTAAAACGACGGTTTATTATAATTATTGTCATTTATTATTTAGTTTCAGAAGTTTACGGATCGTTTTAACAACGGGAACCGCGACCGATTTAATTAACGCGATGTCAACGCGTGCGTCGAACGCACGTGCCAGTCGACGAAAATATTTATATTTTTGCTCGGCTTAGTTGTGTTTCACATTTCGAACAAAACCGACTATTTTTTTAATTAATTATCAGGACTAAAATAAAACCGAGATGTTTTACGTTTATACGGGTTCGACACGCGGTATACCCCCATCTACCCTAACCCTAACTATAAAAGTCACATATTCTCCTTGTCTCCTTCATTTGGCAGCCGCTAAGCCCTCTCTCTCTACCCTCTCTCTCTCACCCGAAATCTCTCTCTCTCTACACTATTACTCTCCCAGCTCCTTCATCCCCTTTTAGTTACAGCAGCTGACCACCACCGTGCTTTGGTGGTGGTGGCGCGACGTCCCTGGCAAAAGAAACGAGCAGTAGTAGCGATTAATCGGAGCAAATGGGGGGTTGGGTTATGAACTTGTTGGCTAGCGTGGTGGTTCTTTTGGTTTGTGGTGTTGGTTCGAGGTTAGAGATGAGGATGGCGGCGCAGGCCTGTGAGCCGATGGCTTACTCGGACAGGTCAGTTTTGGGCTGGGTTTGTGTTGGGTTATGGTGGTTTAGTTCAGCAGGTTCGTGGTTGCTGCTGTGAACGACGGTGGTGTGTAGGACGATGCAGATGGTGGCTGTCGTGGGTGATGGTGGTCCGAGTGGTGATATTTTATTTGGGTTGGGTTTTATTTTGGGTCCGATGGTCATGAATCCTCTGGATCTGGTTAGTTTCGGGCTGTGGAAGGGGTTGCTGTTCGTGGTTTGGGGCTGAGATGGTGGTGGTCAGGAGGGACGACGGCGGTGGCGGCAGTTAAGGTGGTTCCTGGTTGGTCCGGTCATGGTTGTGGTGGTCCGATAGGTGGTGGCTTGGTTAGATCCGGTTTCAGTTGGGTTGGTGGTTCGAGTCAGATATCTCGGGTTCGGGTTTCACTGTAAGCTTCTCTCGGGTCAGATTCAGGTCCAGTTCGGGTTTCAGTCGCGGTTGCGGTCGGTTCGGTCAGATCTGGTCAACGTGCAGTCATTGGCTCGGTGTACGGCTTGGTATACTTAAATCCGTATTCGTTATTAGTATAGATGTTGTATATATATAAATATATATGTGTTTGTAAATATTATGTATTTATGAATATTATATATTTATAAATATATTGATTTGAACGAAATAGTCTTGACTCGCGAACGAACCAAATAAAAACAATAACCGGTAACAATATTAAATATCGAACGATTTGGTAAACGATTAACTTGACGTGACTTATGGTTTCGAACTCGGACTAAATATAATTGGACTATATTATCGGACTATATTCTATATATATATCTTGGTATATATATAATTAAGTGTATTTAGGTATCGAAACGTATAGTCTCGTGAATCGGAATTGTGGATAAAAAGAACTTGTTGAATTGTGTTTGAAAGTTGATTTTGGGGAAAATTGTAGACAACGGGTGTTGTCTGGTTTGTATAAAAACAGAGGAAACTCTGCCCAAATTTTTATAAAACCAAAACGTAACGAACTGCTATTTCTATTAAATAAATTCCCTTCAGTGTTTTGGACAAATGCATTATTATATACAAAATCAAGGTGTTTTCAAAGACTAACTATTTATAACAGTAAAGCTGATTTTCAAGCGATATTTGAGAAAAAGTAACAAATGTTATTAATCGGTTTTTAATAACTAAACTTGTTTTCAAAGAGTATTTTCTAAAATGATTTACGAGATGATCTTCGGCTCAGGATAGTTATACGTTTCGGGGTTATAGTCCAACAAGGTTTACACACGAATAGTGACATGTGTGAAACTTGGGTACTATGTTGTATGTAACTTGTGAATTAAGGTAAGTCATGATCGGTTCGTCGAGTTGAAACGTTTTGAGACCCGTGTTGGTATACACGAGTCTAGGCAGTCGGGTAGACCATCTTTTAAGCGGTTAATAAGCTAGGCTTATGTGTGATAGACTGTTAAGGTGTCCTTTGTTGGTATTAGGGCACGAGGAAGTCGGTCGAGGTTTAAGGCTTTGTTTGCTATCTTAGCATGGATATTAAGGTGAGTTCATAACCCCACTCTTTACTGTTTTTGTAAATGTTTTCGGGGGGAAGACATGCTTCGTATATGAAAAACTGAGGAATTTAAAGCGAAACAAAGTTTTGGAAAATGAAACGGGTTGCGTGAGTTCACGGCCCCACTTTTAACTGGTTTCACTTTTTGGGGGAGAAAACATGTGTTAAACTTATGTTTTGGTAACAACTGTCATACTATGGGTTTCTATGGTTTACTATACGATCTTTGGAAGTCCCGGGGGAAACCATGAATGTGCGGGTTAGCACAACGGGAAAATGTGAATAGATCTATTGGGAATGACCAACCCCACTCGTCGGCTTGGAGGGCCGGGCGGGTGCATATGGTCTCAAACAGGAACGGTTTACTATTCGGGCATCACATCTGGTTTGCGAGTTAGTAATGGTTTTTCAATCGTAGTAGTGACAAAACATACGCCTATCTAGCGTACTTTGGTATACATTTTGCATAGTATTGACAGGGTGAACATGGTAACACTTTTGGAACTTGGTAACATTTGGTAACATTTTTGCAAAACTTATGAACTCACCAGCTTTATGTTGACTTTTTAAGTATGTCTTTCAGGTTTAAACTTTGGTAATGGCACGGTTGGAGTGGGCAACGTCTTGGGATCGGGGATCCTAGAGGGTTAGAAATGGCGTTCAGGGAACCAAAGTCTTAGATGCATCTTTCCGCTGCGTTGGCAATGGCACCAAACGTCACGACCGACGAGGGAAAAGTCGAGGTGTGACATTAACCACCGTCAAGTTTTTGCTCTCCACCGTATGATACGGTGCCTACCGTATCATACGGTAGGACCTGGGCTTTTTTTTTCAACCAAACCTGTCCGAAAACATCCAAATCAAGTACAAACACCTACCACTTACCTTGGCATCCATCTTGCACTCACTTCGCTCGTCCGTGAACCTACAAAATACTCAAAACACACAAACACACAAAAACGCCACAAATACAAAAACACACAAAAATAAAATTTAAACTTGGGGTGCCTCCCAAAAGCGCTAAGTTTATGGGTCTTCAGCCGGACCTTACCTCATATATCCGTCAAGGTGGTCTCAATGCACATTTGCCTACCAAGTTTCCAATGTATGCTCGGTAGTTAACACGCCAAATAAACAGTTGTTTAAAGATTGGCGTGTGAATTGGGCGCTTTGGATTGTTGGGGAAGAACCATTTCACTAGCCTTTGTCCGATGTCTTGCAATCTCACCTTCCTAATGTTCTCCTTTGAATCTTCATCCCGAACCTTGTTTATGAAGTTAATCAGTGCGGGATGAGACTTGTGAGATTCTTGAGAAAGACTTGTGACACCTACATCAATAACAACAACCTCTTCCAAATGTAACTTTTCTACAAGCGAAGGATTTGGCGAGATATTACTTTCCACAACCTCGTCCTTATCTTGAGAATAGTTTCTAATGTCATCGGGCAAGGATGAAAGAGATTCGTTTATGTTGACCCTCATCAATAACATTTTGCATTTAAAATTTAAATAGCGAATTCTTTGGCAATTTGGTAAGTTAGGCGTTCATAGCGACTCCTCGATCTTAACTAATTTTTCTTCTATTCGAGCTGGTCGCTTTTCCTCCTCACTTTGATATGTAACATCTACACATTCATGGGAAGGAACTTGATATTGAGCTTGAGAATAACCTGAAGAAAAATATAATTGTGAGTTTTCATAATAATAATCATTCTCCTGGTTATCGATCTGTGAAACGTGTCTCTTCATAGTCATAGTCATAATAACTATGATAGCCTTCTCGACATGGAGTTGCCCGGTACCCAGATTTCCACATTTCATCCCAATATTCTGGATCACTCCAAAATATGGGACAATCTTCATCTACATGCACTTGTCCACAACAAAAGCAATGTGGATCTACCGGTGGTAAGGGTTTTGGACAATCTTGACAATCTTCGGTCCAGTGAGCGAAACTTCCACAACTATAACATGGTTCGAACTCGTCATCGACCCAATTCATCTTGTTCTAAATCTGCAAGTAAAAACCTGCACAACTAGAACACCCAAAGTGAAATCTAAAAAAAATTAAATAACACTTTTATACATCCCTTTTTTTTTAAATTTTTAATTTTCAGTTTTTTTTTAATAAAAATACAAACAAACACGCAATGCAATACTAAGCGCACTAGCTCCCCGGCAACGACGCCATTTGATGATCGCGGTCGTCACGGGTCATGCAAAACCTAAATAACCTAGGTAGCTAGGGTAAGTAGGGTATCGAATCCAAGGAGCATGTGGTTAGCGTCACACTAGCGGTTTGTTTATCTAAGTTATTTACAAAACAAGTATGCAAAACAATTATGAAGTCGTCTTCTTACGATTATAAAGGCAATTTTTGTGATAAAAGGGAACAAAGTACTCGGATTATATTAATGCGAGGTTGTTTCCCGATGACCAATTAATCAATTAACCAACCCAAATCCTACCCGCAATATCTCGGTTGTTAGCAACACCAAGAACGTACGATTAAGACTAAAATTGATAAAGTAATTAACAACTACAAACAATTATTCAAACACCACAATAATCAAGCAAGCATACTAGATTATCATTCTAGAAATTCATAGGAACATACATAAGAGTTCAAGAAAAACTTCACCAAAGAATGGTCATCAAGAGTTCTAGCCAAGCATAGGATGGAGAAACTTGGAAGATTGACCCTTGAAGATCTTGGATGATGATGATGATATGGAATGGATTGAGATGATGAAAACCCCCCAAAAATCGCCTCCTTAATCGCCCAAATCGCCCTAAGGCGGATGGTGAAGAAGTTTGGGTTCAAAGGCCAATTTTCGGGTGTTTTAAAGAATTTCCCGTCAGACCCCACCGTATGGTACGGTGGGTACCGTACTATACGGTGGCCGCTGGGCAGTTTTGCAAATTCTTGTTTTCTTCATAACTTCTTCGTTATAACTCCGTTTTCGCCCATTTTCGCGGCCACGTCTTCGTATTTCCGCCCTCTTTCACATCATCAAATAATATCTTCATTTATAATTCATGTGTTTTCTCTAAAATTAAATCAATCCTCCGTAGTTTCTCCCGTGTGCTTGATTCTTCAAGATTTGGCTTGTAATTTCGCTATTTTAGCACATAAAGCTTGTCACTCCTCATTCTTGGATAAGTACCTAACTCCAGGTAAATCTACACACAAAACACATTAAAAATACCGAATTAAACTATATTAATGTGATGCATCCGGCATCGCATCAATAGCCAACACCAGAGAAATCCTGGCTCAACAATACGAAACTTTTACTCACATAGATGGTGAAACTTTAACACAACAGTTTGAAAGATTTTCTTCACTCACCTCTGAGTTAAAAATAAACAATCCGACCTACTCAAATGCATCTATGTTACATAGAATTTTATGGTCTTTACCTTCAAAATGGGAAACTTATTCTATAGTCCTCAGATCAAGTTCAGATTTTAACACCTTGAACCTAACTAGGTTACATGGAAAATTACTAACTTTTGAAAGAGAAATCAATCAAAAGAAAAAGTTACAAGAATCTGGTAAAACTGCTGATGACTATACTCCAGGTAGCACAGCCTTATTAGGACATGACTCACCATCCTGTTCTAATCATTTTGGATCTTTTGACCACATTGACATAACTGCTGGGAACTCATCAGATGGATCTTTCCCAGCTTGTGACAATGAAGACCTAAGTCAAACTGCTGATGACATGTGTTTCATCATGGATGATTTAAAATATTTTAGCAGTGATGACTTAGAAGAAATGGATATTTTGCACCAACTGGCCTTGTTAAGCATTAAAACTAACAAATTTTACAAAAGGTCAGGAATTAAATTTCCAGGACTAAACAACTCAACAAAAGTTGGTTTTGACAAATCTAAACTGAGATGTCATAAGTGTCAAAAGTTGGGACACTTTGCTAGCGAGTGTAGAAGCTCTAGCTACAACCAACCCATGTCTGGAAATCAATTTAACCCCTCTTATAATAGGAATAATGGAACTCAAGAGAGTGCTCATTTTGTACAGGCACAAGCTCCACAAGTTCAATACGTGCCACAAGTACAATATGTCCAAATGCCTGCTCAACAACAACAGCAGCAGATACCTCCTTTTCCAACTGCTCAAAAACCTGCACAAACTCAACAACCCCCTCAGCAACAAAGCTTATTTACATCAGGGTATGTTGACTGGAGCAGTCTTCCTTTTGACACATCTGAATGCAGTCAGGATGCAGACAATAAAGTCTATGATGTCAACTGGGGAGAACCTGACAATGGCAGAAAGAACTTTGCCTTAATGGCTTTTAAGGGATGCTCCTCGAATTCTGCACTCACTCAGGTATCACAACAATCTCTATTAAAGCTTTGCTCAAAATCTTGCAAAGAATCTTTTCCTTTAATAAGGGAAACAACTGTGCATTTACAAGGCAAAACCAATGATATGGAAAGAAAATACACCCAAATGAAGTGTGATTTAGAAAGAAAGATTGCTTTAAAAAATAAAGAAATTTCTAAATTGACTGATAAATCCATAGAAACCCAAGCACAAATTAAAACAATGATAGACAACCTAGGAAATGTCAGACAAGAGCTTGCTGACACCTAGGTTGATTGTGAAAAATGGGTTGAGTCTTGTAAAGGGTACCAAATGCTGCTTAACAAACAAACTGCAGCAAATGTTAAGTTTGGCATAGGGTATACCCACACTGAATCACCAACAGATTTCACCCACAAAACTGATAATGTTGGGATGAAATTGATTCAAACTTCTGATATGGAGGAATGCACATCCTACCATCAGAACTTTCTCAAAGAGAAAAGTACTGCAGAAGTTAAAACAACTGACAATAAGCCATTAGTAGTTTCATCTACATCAGGAGTTGAGACCCTGTAAACTGCTGATGACCTATTTCAAAATACTGATATTGTCAGTAAATTGCCTTCCAACTCTCTTGATTTATCTAAAAAGAAAGAGAAGGCAAAAGCATGTGAAATATGTGGTCTGTTTAACCACATAACTGAACTTTGTAGATATAGAAAGGCAAATCAGTTAAATAAGAAAAGACAACAACTGATTGTGGGAAAACAAATAAAACAAAATTTTGAAAACACTTTCTTTCCCAACAAACAACAATCAAACAAAAACCTTTCTCAGAAGAAGTTTTTATCTCAACAAAAGTCTTATTCTCAAAGTTCATCTTCAGAAGTTACACCTAACTCATCAGTAGTTTCACAAACTACTGAAGTTAAAGATTTGATAAATTTGGTTAAACTTCTGATGACAAAAGTTGATGGTGGTCACCAAAAAGAAACCACCATTGTTCTTAATGACAAATCCATTTCCAAAAAGACATGGATTTCTAAAATTGGTCCACAACAAGCTGCACCTGTTCTCAAGAGCAAACCCAAAGCCAAACTGGCTTGGGTTGCCAAATCTAACTAATTTGCTATTTTGTGCAGAGGGTCTCCAGAGGTTTGAATAGCATATGGTATGTTGATAGTGGTGGCTCAATGCACATGACTGGATGCAGATACCTGATAAACAATTTTATCAGTCAAAGAGAAGGATCTGTGTCCTTTGGGAACAATTCCAAGGGATATGTGCTAGGATATGGCAATGTATCCTTGGGCAAAATGCAGTTTGACAAGGTCAATCTGGTTGAAAAACTTGAGTACAACTTGCTGAGTGTCTCACAAATGTGTGATAAAGGATATTCTTCCTTTTTCACCAAGACAGCATGAAAGATCATATCACCAGAAGGCCAGAAGTTGATAGAGAAGATCATTGCAGATCATACTTTGCTGATTGCCAAAAGATGTGGCAATGTCTATGCAGTGGACATTGAAAAAGACAAAGTATTGAACAACACTGCCTGTTTCTTCTCAAAGGCATCAACTTCAGAAAATGATCTCTGGCACAGGAGACTTGGCCATGTGAACTTTAAAACCATCAATAAAGTCACTAAAATGGGCTTGGTAAGGGGTCTACCTTTGAAGGAATATCAGTGTAAAGAACACTGTGTTTCCTGTCTTAAAGGTAAATAGCATAAGTCCTCCTATAAGTCTATTGAAGAATCTAAAACAACAGGATGTCTTCAACTACTCCATATGGACTTATTTGGACCAGTCAAGATTATGATCCTTGGTAAGAAGAAGTACTGCTTGGTCATCATTGATGACTACTCAAGATTCACATGGGTCTTCTTCTTATATTCCAAGGATGAGTGTAAGCGAAAGATTTTGACTAAAACAGGATTAATTTGATCATACAAGTCACAAAACCAGGTGCGGAAACCCTAGCTTTGAACAAACAGATAAAACTCTAATCAAAACACAATCAACATCATTTTCAAAGCTTTTCATAGATTAACTTGTTCAAATACTCAATTACAATCACACTTTAGTTAATCTAGAACACATAAACACTTTCTCAAAATAACCTGGAACCTAACCTGAACACACACACAACTGAAAACTCTCTCTACATCACAAATACACAAAATCTATTTATAATAACTGCACGTTCGCCCAGTTGATGTGGTCGAATGTGGAATTCTTCCACATTCGCCCACTCAATGGTACGAATATGTAACTTGATCAGGTTCCAATCTTCATTCGCCCAGAAGCTTTCTACCTTCGCCCATTCCATTCCACATTCGCCCGGCTCAGTTTTACTTTCAATCCATCAGCAACCTTGCTAACATATGTTAACTTTGTAGATCCAATCACTAGTCGCATTTCGTGCATCTACAAACTCCCCCTCGACTATTGATTGGATCGTCTTCTATCTTCGTCCATTGCTTTGTTCAACAAGTAAATTCTGAGCTGTTTCTTTTGCTCTTTAGTCATTTCAGGCTCCAGCTTTCTTTTCACCGGTTTCGATACATTCGCCATCTTCACCATTTTGCCAAGTTTATTATCCAAGTTACTCCCCGAGTTTATATCGTATGCAAAACAAACTCCTACCACCTGAGTATACTTCTTAGCTTGATCAGCATCGTTCGGCTCATGATGAATCGGATTATAGAAAAGCATGATGATGTCTTCAAAGGTACAGTTTATCAACCACATAGGATCAAATACATGAACATGCTTGTATTTGTCCTTCCCATCTCTCAAAACTATCATCGCTTCAGCCTTCCTCCAATCATAATACCAGAATATAAAGTCAGCACTGAAATGTTGTGGCATGGGCATCAAAGGTATTTTCCTCATCACTTCAGGTGCTTTGTATATCAAAGTAACCCTTTTCAGCTTGGTTTTTGGATCAATATCCCTATGAACTTTCCTTCTAGGATATTGAGGCTTGAATCTATTCCATTTCGTTCTACTCTCCCAAACCAATTTATCTGCACACCAACCGACATGAGTATTGTTTACTGAAGCTCCAGACATTGGGAATCTGCACAGATCTCTGACCGCCCAGTACGGTAGAGTTAGCAAATCAATGAATCTGTAGAAATACAGAATTCCTGATTCCCATTTAGCAGCTAAACACTTCAGTCTGCCCAAATATGTCCACCCGAGAGCTCTGCCTTTAAACTTAGCATTATGGAATCTATAGAAACTTCCTTGAGCTTCAGGCTTCGGTCGGTTTTCATCCATTTCTCTCAACTTCTTCAAGTAAGTCTTTAACTCATCAGATCGACTTGAAGATTGTTGCATATCAGCTCCAAACACCTTCTCAACAAACTCTGCACTCCTTTCCTTTGCCTTCTTCTTTGCTGAAGTGTTTTGAATTTCTGTGAAATCAGGAAATATCACATCTTCATCAGTCTGTCTGAAGTACTGTGGATATTCCTCATGTGTTATATCTTCAATTTCCACTTCATCAAATTCTGGAGTATTTTTATCATCTGAGTGATTTCCAATATCCTTTTCAGGAATATTTGGAATCGACTCATCCACTACAAACTCCTCAAATGTTTTCCCTACTCTCTGTGCAAGTCCATCAAGAATTTCCTTCGCCACAGAAGCAGGTACTTCACCTTCTTCTAAATCAGGATCGTTATACTCCAATTCGTATCTCATATCATCAGTTTGGAATATTTCAACAAAACGTCCTGTGAACTCTACAGTCCATTCTCTTTTCTCTAACATGTCTCTGTAGACTTTCTTCGCGTCATCATCAAGAGATCTCACCTTCTCATTCCAAAAGATACTCTCATCAGAGTCTACGTTCTCACCTTTCTTCTTCTTAGACCTTGATTCTCCAGCATCTTTCTTTTCTGGTGTTCTCTTCTCAAAAGTAAACTTAGATGTATCATCTCCTCCTTCATCATCATCACTATCATCACTACTATCATCATCTTTCTGACTCCCAGACCCTTCTGCATCATCATCATCATCTTTCTTATTATCCTCATCATCACTTTTCTCTGACTCTTCATCTTCCTCATCATCATCTTTTTCTTTATCCGAATCAGAAGGCTCAAAGTCAACTTGCTCTTCTTCTTTCTCCTTATCTTCTTCACCATCTTTCAACTTGGGTGCTACATTATACAAATCGTCTATTAAATCACTAAGGCGTTTATTCTCAGCCTTTAGCTCTTTGTTATCCTCCTTGATTGCTTTTATCCTGTTTTTGTTCCTAGAACATTTAGCTTCAAGCTTCTTATTCTTCGCTTCAAGCTTCTTAACTTTCTCATCAATCTCATCTTGATTCGACTTTGAAGCAACCACAATCTGAAGCATTTTCTCTTCGTTCTGCTTAAACTTGGCAATTTCAGCTTGTTGAGCAACTATCATCTTCATCATCTCATCCATTTTCTTATTCACTTGCTTCATCACGTCATCAGCAACAGTGACTTTCTTGCATTTGGATGGCTCAACTTCTTTAGCATTCTCTTTCTGAGGCTTCTTAAACATGTCTAAAACATTGTCAAGTGCAGCATTGAATTCATCAACTGGTAATGCTTCAGCCTCTTTTGACTTTTTCTGCTTTTTAGTAACTGGTGAAGACAGCTTTGATGATGTATCAGCATCGGGTACTCTTTTTCCTTTCATAAGCTGGGCAATCTCCTTTTCCCTCAACTGCTTAGTGCTAGTCTTCTTTGCCATTGTCTTATGCTTAGGTTTTGGCAAGTTCACTACAACAGTTTCACCTGTTTCCAATTCATCCAGGTTTATGCTCAATCCTCCTTCTTCAGTATCAACAGACTTCTTCTTTTGTTGAACTTCCTCAATAGTAAGATTTAGAGATTCAGACTCACCAACCATAATGGCCTTACGTTTGGTGGTCCTCACATTTTCTGCATCCGAATCCCACTGTTCCTCTTCCTCAGTCTCCTCCAAATCAACAGATTCTTCATCAACCAAACCTGTACCCTTCTTTGCAGTTGTTTTCTTTCTCACCACCTGTTGCTTTGAACTTCCTTGGTCTGCCGTTCCCTTACCCTTCCCTTTGGCTCCGGGATTGACAACCTGTCTCTTCCTCTTAGTATTAGCATCTGCATATACTAATGGATCGTCATTATCAGAATCGCTCTCAGTATGCCTAGCCTTGTTCTTTCCAGGATCAGTGTAATCCTGTTTCGCTAAAGCTCCAAATAATCTTCTGTATGGTGGCCTTTCATTGTCTGGCACACCCTTATAACCTTTCATTCTCACCAAAGTTCGAATGTTCATGTGGTCTTGACCAATGATCTGTGTAGGATCCTTTCTCAAATCAGGATACTTGTGGTCAAATATCATCATCAAGAATCTTGGGTATAACATGAACTGCTTTTTCTTCAAACCCTTTAACATCTCCAGCATATGATCTAGTATCATCCCAGACACGTTGAATGGTTTGTTGAGAGTCAACGCAACCATTAACGAACTTAGACTTTTCCTCATCACATCATATCCACCGCTTACACATCCAAACACGTGGATTATAACATGTGCAAAGTATTTGAACTGTACGCTCAGTTTCCCCTTAGCATAGAACCATCAGTAATCGGTCCTTTATACTTCATCCTCAGGAAACATGCTTTCTGTTCAGTCCACGATAGTTCTCTGGGATCTTCGCTTACTTCAAACTTAATCTGAAGTGCTTCTCTAATATCATCCTCTGTCAGAAACATCTCCATCCCCTGTATCTTGCTTCTGATTATCGTCTGATTCTCCCAGAAATCATACTTAGCATTCTTATAGAAGTCTTCTACAATGTCTTTGTAAATGATAGTCGGAGTTGCTAAAGCCTGCACAACTCTGTTTCTCTTCAGAAACTCAATAATCCCGGTAAACTCAATGTTTTTCTCCACATCACCGAGATAGGCACAACAGTTATGAGCTCTTTCGAACGGCCAATTGCTTGCAACTGATGTTTCAGCCTCCTGAACTACCTCTTGAACTGGATCAGTAATTACATTCTCTGCCTGGGTCTCAATATTCTCAATTTGCTCAGCCATCTGTACATCAAAATCAGCAAAATACGTTAAAATGCGAAAACGACAAAAATTCAAAAAATTTTAAGATTTTGACAAATTCCACATTCGCCCATTTTAATAGGTCGAATGTAGGTTTGTATGGTACGAATGTGAACAAAACAACACGAATGTGGAAATATTTATGTTATCAGACACATTCGCCCGGTTTATTGTTACTTTCGACCATTATTTTCCACCTTCGCCCAATATGGTGACCCGAAGGTGAAACCTGTAAGCCCTAAATTTTTTTAAAAATTTTCAAAGTTTGTTTTTAACACTTGATTTTGATTGAAATGTATCCTAACATGGCCGAATAAGACTCGTGAATCATCAATTGTTTCCAATTTTCAATTTATATCAGTTTTTAAAAGAAAATTAGGGTTTATTATACCAATCAATCGATCAACCCTTCAAACGATGTTATAACCCTAATTGATTAATCCTTCTCCCCCTAAAACTGATATGGATTGAAAAGCAATTAAAATTAAGCATCCACAAACACCCTAACACCCTAGAATGTAAAACCCTAAGTCCGGTCACACAAACGACGATTCTGGACTCAATATTGCTCCAATACCTGTGAAATTAGTCTTAAAAGAATCAGTAATTAGAAAGGAATCAAATGCACAAGAAAACGGAAGCAAAGCAACAAGTTCTTGGATCGAAGGAAAAATTTTGAAAAATTGTTAATGAGGTTCGAACCTGGACAAGGCTTATATATAAAACCCACCTTCGCCCGTTGAAGTGGTCAAATGTGGGTGAGTTCCACATTCGGTCCAATTTAATGACCCGAAAGTGAAAAGGTTCACCCGAAGGTGGAATTGTGTGATAAAATCCCACATTCGTCCAACTTTTATAGCCCGAAGGTGAAGATTTTTCCACATTCGACCCAATTAAGGGGCGAATGTGAAATGGAAAAATCTGAAAATTTTGCCAAATCACGAATTCGAATCCCGTGCAACATTTTTCAATCTGTTAAATTTCCAAAACTCATATTTTCACTTTTTGAATGATACAAAGCCCAGATGGTGTTATCAAATCTCAGAAATTGACCATCAAGCATCCCCGGTTATCAAAAATAAAGCAGAAATGCAAAAAATTTTTGGTTTTCTGAAATTTTATCAAAACACACCTAAAATCTTTTTGGATTTTGTATCTTTTTGACAATAAAAGTAAAATACAGCAAAGTAAATGAAAGCAGTAAACATTTTGTGATGTCCGGTAAGAGGATCATATCAGTTTTCTGAGAAATCTGATCACAGCGTTGATCTATTTGATTAATATTATCACTAGAAGCAGTATGCGACACGGCAATTGCTGATATTGTGATCCACGTAAGCTCACATGCAGACAATTACGCAATGCTTTAAAATGATACGAGTTAGGTGTATTAGACTAACACATTGTGGTGCCCACACACACGACATACTCCCGTATCAAGTAATTGCACAAAGCTTCATCGTAACGCGTGATTATGCCAGAGTTATCCGTAAAAGTTACAAAGTATATAGCACAGAGGTATACAGGTCAGCAAACGAATGCAGCAGAGTAACATGTGCATATACACTAGGTTGAGGCTGATATTAACCACTGATTTGCATCAGTAGATCAATACGATGTAATAATGATCTTTGATCAATTAAAACATAAAGTTCCTCAATTCGGTAACTTCCGGTTTTGGCAATTAAGCTCTTTAAGCAAATATTCTGATGAAACTAGGTCCGTAAATCAATACGACAAAAGTTTAATCAGAATACCCCGGATAACCATAACATAACGACCCGAAACCTCAGATTTTGGCAATCCTATCAAACGAAATTACGGTACTAAGACCATATGCCCATGAGGTGTTCAGCCACGAACGCGTAGTTCGTTATGTTTGTATCACTAATGCACGCAATATTTAGTCTACGAAGCCTGTCAGCATATCACACGTAGTCAACACACGCCTCATATTTCTATACAATTCTTTAGCCTGTGTCAGATCCCCACTGATGTACTATCATTTCCTCTTTGTATCCAGGAAATCATTTTTGGATTTTCTAATTTTTAGGTCTTTTTCAATTTTTCAATGTTTTTGGTTTTTCTGATAAAAAGGCTCCCCCTAAAATAAAGAACATATTTTTGGGTTTTTAATTTTTCTGAAAAACAATAAAAAGAAAATTTGAAAGAAACAATCCACTCGAAAGCATCAACTTCTTTGAGGATTAAACAATCCCCTCGAAAGCATCAACTTCTTTGAAGATTACGATAGTAAAGAGAAATTCCCAATTAGCAAAGAGAAATTCCCAATTAGCAAAAAGAAAATTTAAAACTAAACCTAAAAGGCGATAAACCGAGGTGCCGATTAGTCCTGTTTTTCCTTTATGTTGTTTACTTTTAAAAGATAGTCAAAGCGGGATCTGTCAAAAGCTTTTGTAAAAAATCTGCACGTTGGTAGTCAGTATGAATTTTGATCATATCTATCAATTCTTTAGCGTAACAATCACGGATAAAATGATATTTGATCCGGATATGTTTAGCTTTAGAATGATTTTCAGTATTTTTAGTTAATGCAATAGCGGCTTCGTTGTCACAGTATATAGGGGTTTTAAGAAACTGCAAACCGTAATCCACCATCTGCTGTTGGATCCAGAGCACTTGCGAACAGCAACTCGAGGCTGCAATGTACTCGGCTTCACAGGTAGATAGCGCCACGGAAGTCTGCTTCTTGCATTGCCAGGTGACTAACCTGCTCCCTAAAAACTGGCAACCAGCTGTAGTAGATTTGTTATCTTTATCACAGCCGCCCCAATCTGCATCACTAAAAGAAATGAAATCAAAATTATCATCATTAGGGTACCAAAGTCCTTTTGAGGGACAACCCTTCAGATATCTAAGGATACGCTTGACCGCCGTCAGATGACTTTGTTTCGGCTTCGATTGATAGCGAGCACAGAGACACGTTGCATACATAATATCTGGTCGAGACGCCGTCAAATACATCAGAGATCCGATGATTGCTCTGTATGTAAATGGGTCCGTCAGCTCCCCCTTAGCGTCCACTCCAATCCCGTGATTGGGTTGAATCGGGGTATCCATCGGCTTCGAATCCTCCATCTGGAACCGGCTCAAGATATCGGATACGTATTTCGTCTGGTGAATGAAGATCCCGTTGGGTCTTTGGTCCACCTGCAAGCCTAGGAAAAACTGCATCTCCCCCATTGCGCTCATTTCGAACTTTTCCTGCATGACAGTTTCGAACTCCCTGCATAAAAGCTCGTTAGTTGAACCAAATATTATATCATCAACGTAAATCTGCACCAGAAGCAAATCATCCCCTGATTTCCTCGTGAATATGGTGCAGTCGACGAGTCCGCGCTTAAATCCTTTGGTGATGAGGTATGTACTTAGCTCTTCGTACCACTGTCTCTGAGCCTGGTGCAGGCCATATAAAGCTTTGCTAAGCACGTAGACCTTATCCCGGTGGATTGGGTCCTCAAAGCCTGGTGGCTGCCCGACATAAACCTCTTCCTTGACTTTCCCGTACAGAAATGCGCTCTTGACGTCCATTTGATAAACTTTGAATTTCTTATAGGAAGCAAACGCAAGGAACATCCGAATAGCTTCAATGCGTGCTACCGGTGCATAGATTTCGTTATAATCAATCCCTTCGATTTGATGGAAACCCTGCACGACCAATCTGGCTTTGTTACGAACAATAACCCCACGATCATCCTTTTTGCACTTAAACACCCATTTAGTGCCAATCTTCTTTCTTCCCGGCGGCAAATCCGTGAGCGTCCAAACTCCCAATTTCTGGAATTGTAATAACTCTTCCTGCATAGCTTCAACCCAAGCATCCTCCTTCAAAGCGTCCTTGTATGTCCTTGGCTCTACCTGCGACACATAACACGCAAACGACCAATCATTTTGACTACCAGATTGTTGTATTTTAGCATATAACGCTAAAGCACCAAAACTTTCTTGCGAGTTAACACTTCTCAGCTGCCCTCTGGTCATCACACTGCTTCCAGGATCACCGATAACTTGCTCCAGCGGGTGAATACGATGAATCCGAGATTTCGGATATTCAGGTACAGTAACTCCCGTCTGAGTAGTCAAGTTCTCTACAGTATCCAGATCATGACCCGTGTTAGATGATGAAGCAACATCTGGAGTTGGAGTTGGGTTCACTGGCGGTGCCTCTGGTTCTTCTGCATGTTCAAGAATGACTTCTTCAAATTGTTCATCTTCTGATTCAGAAGATTCTAATGAAGTAGAAGCTTCCTGAAACACTTCTTCCTCTTGTATAGGAACATTGGTATCATTAGAAGCTGGTAGGGGGTTCACAGTGATCGGATGCACCAACGGTGAAGTCGTCGCGTTTTCACACTCGTAAAGTAATCTGATAACAGCTTCTTCAACCAAGCTATCTAGATTGAATGATTCAAAGAAATCTTTGTAATCAAACATCCAATCAGGACCCGTGCCTTGCAAATTTTGAGTATATCGTTGAATTTCCACGTTAGCCCAATCCTCCACCCGACGAGTTCGTTTGTTGTATACCCGTTTGAGCGGGGTTGCATATCCAACAAAGTATCCCTCTTCAGCTTTAGGACTAAACTTCTCGCTTGGATTCAACATCGTGCATGGTGCCCCAAAAGGTTCTAGATACTCTAAGTTCGGCTTTCGTCGGTGTAACAGCTCATAAGACGTTTTACCAAACTTCTTCACTGTTAGAACCCGATTTAGTGTATAATTTGCTGCATAAATCACCTCGTTCCAGAACATTACCGGAAGATTTGAGTCAGCGAGCATTGTTCTAGCCGCTTCAATTAGAGTCCTATTCTTTCGTTCAGCAACACCATTCTGTTGTGGGGTGTACGGAGCCGAATATTCATGATGTATCCCTTTGCTTTCGCAAAGTTCATCCAACTTGGCATTTTTGAACTCCGTCCCATTATCACTCCGAATTCTCTTTATCTTCACATTGTAGAGATTCTCCAATCGAGTGAACAGAACTTTCAGGTTGTTAAAGGTGTCACTTTTATTCTGCAAACACATCACCCATGAAAATCTTGAGTAGTCGTCAGTGACAACTAAACAATACAGCTCCCCAAGATGACTTTTGCGCTTGACCGGTCCAAATAGATCCATGTGCAATCGCCCAAGTGGCATCTCAACAGAGTTAACTTTCTTCACTTTGTGGGACTGTTTGTGTTGCTTCCCCTTCTTACAACTTACACACTTGTCATTCAGATGGAAATGTTTCACGTTTACTCCATCGACAAGCCCATTTCTCACAAGGTGATTCATTTTCCTCAGATGAATGTGCCCCATTCTTCGGTGCCACATTATCGATTCTTTCTTGGTCGCTTTGGATAGAAAGCATGTTATTTGCCCCTGTGATGTCATCACCTTGGACATATCAAGAATATAGAGATTGTTGACGCGAGGAGCCTTCAACATTATCCATTCCTTAGGAATTTTGAAGCCCGGTTTGAGAATATAGCAGGATTTGTCATCAAAATGCACAGTGAATTGTTTATCACAAATTTGACTGACGCTCAACAGATTATAATCAATCTGCTTCACATATGATATTCTCTCAAAGCTCACTATTCCATTACTCACGCTCCCCTCCATAGTAATATATCCTCCTTTATTTCCTGCAAATGCGACATACCCACCATTGATATTCTTCACGTCGAATAACAATGCAAGATCCCCTGTCATGTGGCCTGAAGCTCCACTATCAACAATCCAAAGACTGCTAATAGGGCCAGCTGAAGCTCCCTGCACACAAAAAGTAAATCATTTAGTTCTTTCGGGGGACCCAAGCCTGAGTCTTGGGTCTTTGAACATCGGCTTTCACAGAAACATTCTCAGAAACATTTTCAACAACTCTTTGTTTTGGATCAATCTTTTTAGGATTATTCAAAACAGTTTCCTTTTTCTCATTGACTTTTGAAGTAGATGCTCCTGGAGAACCATTGGGTGTCCAAGATTGTTCAGATCTTTTCAATATGCGAATCTGAGACTTTGGGTTCTCAGTCAGTTTCTGAACATTGTTTGCAAATGAAACTTTCTTGGTTACCTTATCTGATTTAACAGACTTAGGTCCAACATTTGACTTGACAATCGGTTTAAGTGGAACCTTTTGCCTATCATTTGTTGTGTTCACCACTGGCTTTCTCCATAATTGTTCCATAGCAATCCGATTTCTTCGATCATATTGAATTGGACGATTGTTCCTCTTTTGATAAAAATTGTTTTGATTGTAAAACTGTTGTTGTTGAGGAACAACTCGTCTGTATGGTGGAACATAATGATCAATCGGTTTTCTCATGGAATTCCTTACTTCAACTTCGTGCCTTTTATGTCTTACATATGGACACTGAGCAAGTAAATGCCCTCGTTCTCCACATATAAAACATGCACGGTATTCTTCAAAAACATTTGGAGCATTTGGTTGAGCAAATGATATAACAGGATATTGATCATTATACTGTTGATTCCTCAAACTCTCAGGGAGTGGCCCTTTTGAGTAAGCAGGCTCATAAAAACCATTAGCTCTGTTTTTGGGTCTAATGAACTCTGTGACATGGACCTTTGGTTCTTGAGGAACATCCAAATACAATTTCTTTAAAATGGCAGGTGGGATATCATTTGTTCTTTCATGTTTTGGGAACCAAATGGTACTTTCTTGCCAGATTTTATCTATTTTAGCATAGTTCGCATTTTTGATTGGAAATTCCTCGTCAGAGATAATCTTATCGGATCCTTCCATCCGATAAAACACCTTGACAGGTTTGTCACTCAGTTCATTTTTAACATCCTTTTTCTCAAATTCTTTCTTAATCACATTCTTTTCAGACTTTTTCTCACGATGAGCATTTGCCATCGGAATCACAATCTGAGATGGTGAAACTGGTTCATTAGTAATGATGTGATTTTCTTTTGGAATTTCACATGCATTAACAGTTTGAACATTACCAGAGTCATCACTCTCAGAATCTGAATCAACACTTTCAGCAGTAACACCCTCATCATTGAAACCTAAAATCGGCCTCACATCGGAATGTGGATCACCAATACTCGAAGTATTAGATTCATTTTCCGACGATGAGTCTGATTTTACTGAGCTCTCCGGTGTCACTTGATGACAATTATGGTTTTCAAAAAGTACCGGAGATGGCACAGCCTTGTAATTAGTAGTTTGATCATCAATGATGTGGTCTACCACATAAGCAATGTGCTTATAACTTTCCAACTTTTTGTTTACTTTCTCAGCAAAGCATTTGATGGCGGCCATTTCCAACTTGGTATTTTCAATTTCATTTATGTAGTTATTAATTGCCAATTGTTTTAATGATAAAGTGTTTTTCAAGTCGGAAATGTCCTTTTTATAGCCATCTAGTACCTTGTTGAAAGCATTTAACTCTTTACGAGTAGATTGACTGTTCATGATAGCACTATCACGTTGAACACGGAGTTGTTTGTTCTCCTCAGTCAATCTATCACAGGTACCACAATACTTATCACTAGTAACATCAGTGCTACACTCAGAACATACAGATTTTGGCGGATCAGTCATGGCCATCAATGCGAAATGAGCTTCCTTTCCAGCGAAAAACTTAGAATAGTCAATCCTTGTGAAAGCATCATCAGCAATGCACGACTTCCTCGTCTTCAGAAAATCAGCTTCTGCTAGCAACTGATCAATATCATCATCTAGAGATGTAACACTTGCTTCTGTATCTGATTCACTGTCTGAATCTGAATAAACCGATTCACACTCCTCAGGAACATCAGAAACAGTGTCAATCACTATTCCAGAATTAGCATCCTCAGCATTAACCTCAACAGATTTATTCTCCACTTCCATTTCAGCCTCAGACACATCAACTTCAACCTCAGTTTCTTTCTTCTCATCAACTGTCAATGACTCTTCAATATCAACCTGTCGAGCAACACAAGCCACATTGCCACCAGTCGTAATCTCCTCAACCCCTATTTGCATACCCGACCAGTCAAACCTTTCATCCTGTTGAATCATCAATGCTTGGTTCTGATTGGTGTTCTGTTGTGTCTCATTAGGTGTAGTAATCGGTATGACTGTTCAGTTAGTGTTGTTTGGTGATTGGTTTTGAGTCTGGTTTGGTGTGTTTGGTTGTCTGTTTTGGTTGTTGTTAAAGTTGTTCTGTCGGTTTTGGTAGTTGTTGTTATTTTGGTATGAAACTTGGTTTTGATTTTGTTGTTGACGGTTCTGGTAACTTGCATTGAATGGGTTTCTATTTCCTTGTTTTGGTGGCTGGGTACATTCCCTTTTAAAGTGACCTTTCCCTCCACAGTTAAAACAAGTAACTTTCTCCTTGTTGAACCCGTAGGTTGTGTTAGGAGAAGTTCCCAAATCCGTTCTACCCGTCTTCTCAATAAATTCTGTTGCTCTTCTCATTATGCTTGCAAAAGCCCACTGAATATCAATCAGTTCCATCTCTTCTTTATCAATCTGTGCATAGTCTTCATTGGTTAAGTTGTTGTTACCAATTTGACTAGCAACCAACCCGTTGTAAGATGAAACCATTGCAGAGACTAGTGCAATGTGTTGCTGAGCAACTTCAACCGTCACATTTCCCAAGTTAGAAGTCTCCAAAACCACTGGTTGTTGATTAGGTTGAGTACTTTGGTTCATTGAGTGAGGTGGTTTTTGAGATTGGCTATCAGTATAGAAGGCTGCTTGTTGCATTGGTGAGAATGGTGAAATGTAGGAATTGTTATATTGTTGTTGTGGTTGTGGGTTTGAAGGTTGTGAGTAGGATGATGTTTGTTGATGGTAGTTGATGGTAGGTTTTGGTGATTCCATAACATTGGAAATGCACGCAACATGTGGTGCCACTAATCCTCCTGAACTTGAGTTACTAGCTGGAACTGAAGTGCCTCCAAAATATAAGCTAGGATTCTGAGGAATCTGTGATCTTCTAGCTTTCCTCTTCTCTTCCATCTCTTTGTTTTCCAGCTTCTCTATAAACTCTTGAATAGTCCAGAATTGGTATGCATCCTTCTCCCTGAGAACTTCCACATGCTGATCCCAGTGTGGTGGTAAAGCATCTGCAAACTTATCCACCTGCTTTGTCATAGGAATCTGTATACCATAACTTGACAATTCAGTTAGCAAATGACTATATCTAGGAGTTAATTCTTTTAAAGTTTCATTGCCAATATAAGAAAAATTCTCAAACTCCTTTCGTAATTCTTCCATCCTTAAACTTCTAGTCTTCTCATTCCCATCATGCCTCCTTTTAAGCATATCCCATAGTTGCTTAGATGTAGTGCATGTCCCAAACTGATGCAACAGATCGTTTGTGATTGCCTGAGTCAATTGGGAAAAGGCTTTCTTCTCCACAGCAAACTTCTTTTTCTCCTCCTCAGACATACTCTCCAATGGAACTGGTTCACCTGTATTCTCCAAAACTGGTGCTGTGTAACCTCTAGCAATCATGTTCCATGCCTCTGCACCCTCCACTCCCATGCCTTCCAAGTGTATCTTGAACTTGTTCTGCCACTGATTATATTCTTGTATCTCCATGAGCTTCGGTGGCCGATTCCCGCTACCTGAAGATAAGTCATTTATTAGTGTGGAAATAGCATTTGTGGTTTGAGTGTTTACCACCGCCGCTGCTACTCCCCAGTAGTCAGGTTGTGGTGCTGGAGGTGCCACACTTTGAGGCATCGAGTTAGTCATCGCCATGTAGTTAATTGGTTGCGAAGACTGTGTGCTCGTCTTTTGTGCTGCCACCGTCCATGGGTCCATCACTTGCTGTTGTGGTTGTGTCGTTGCTGGTCTCGGGGTAGTCGGAAAATTCCACATGATCACGAACTTCGAAAAATCCAACACTTAGAAAATTTTCCAAAACTTAGTTCTAGGTTCGCCCGTTTACTCTTACTTTCGTCCCTTTCTGATCCAAGTTTGCCCAAACAGTATTCACCCGAATGTAAAACTTCACCAGAATGTAAAACACCCTAACACACTTCCACTTTCGCCCAGAATATCCTAGGTTCGACCAATAATTTTCCACGTTCGCCCGCCCGATCAATCGAATGTGGAAAATGTGACCCGAAAGTGAAAAATTCAACCAAGAAATTCCAGGTTCGCCCAGAAACAACTCAGGTTCGACCAAAAACGACTCAGATTCGCCCAAAACTATTCAGGTTCGCCCACTAAGTTCCAGGTTCGCCCATTTCAGGTTTGAAAAACGGTTACACTTTGAAAAACGGTTATTTTGATCTCTGATTTTCAAAAATTTGTGGATTTGAATGATCTTAATCAGGTTTTGATTCGGAATTGATTTGGAACAAGTTTAATTCTTGGAATTTTAGATTTTAACCACAAAATCAACTTCAAATCTTTCAAAAACACTCAAAAACCATTTTCATTCAAAAACAGATGTATTTTGATCAAAATTAGGTCCAAATCAGCTCTGAGTTTATCAAATTTGTTGTTGTATGATCCATATGGCTCTGATACCACTTTGTAAGCGAAAGATTTTGACTAAAACAGGATTAATTTGATCATACAAGTCACAAAACCAGGTGCGGAAACCCTAGCTTTGAACAAACAGATAAAACTCTAATCAAAACACAATCAACATCATTTTCAAAGCTTTTCATAGATTAACTTGTTCAAATACTCAATTACAATCACACTTAAGTTAATCTAGAACACATAAACACTTTCTCAAAATAACCTGGAACCTAACCTGAACACACACACAACTGAAAACTCTCTCTACATCACAAATACACAAAATCTATTTATAATAACTGCACGTTCGCCCAGTTGATGTGGTCGAATGTGGAATTCTTCCACATTCGCCCACTCAATGGTACGAATGTGTAACTTGATCAGGTTCCAATCTTCATTCGCCCAGAAGCTTTCTACCTTCACCCATTCCATTCCACATTCGCCCGGCTCAGTTTTACTTTCAATCCATCAGCAACCTTGCTAACATATGTTAACTTTGTAGATCCAATCACTAGTCGCATTTCGTGCATCTACAATGAGGCAGCTGAAATCATCAAGTTCTTCATTCTACAAGTTGAGAACCAATATTCTCTTTATGTCAAAGTCATCAGGAGTGACAATGGGACAGAGTTCAGGAACAAAACTCTGGATGAATTCTGTTTGTCTAAAGGGATTGTTAGACAATTCAGCATTCCCAGGACTCCTGAACAAAATGGTGTGGTAGAAAGGAAGAACAAAACTTTAATAGAAGCAGCTAGAACAATGTTAGCTGATTCAGGCCTACCTTTGTATTATTGGGCTGAAGCAGTCAACACAGCTTGTTATGTTCAGAATAGAGTTCTTATCAACAAGAGACATACCAAGACTGGCTATGAAATTCTTCATGGCATAAAGCCCCTTATCTCCTTCTTCAGGGCTTTTGGATGTCAATGTTTTATCCTCAACATCAAAGACTCTATCTCAAAATTTGCTGCAAAAGTTGATACAGGTTATTTTCTTGGTTATTCTCCTTTGAGAAAAGCTTACAAAGTATTCAATTCAAGAACCAAGATAGTTGAAGAAACACTAAATGTCAAGTTCAATGAATCAAAACACACTCTTATTCCAGCAAATCCTACTGAATTATTTGATCTTGACAACTTTCATTTCGGACCTGAAAAGACTGTTGAATCATCCAAACCTCCTCAAAATGGTTTTTAAGGATTTGAAGATGATAGTCCTGCACCATGGACTCCAAACACAATCAGAAGATCAACTTTTAAACCTTCAGAAGTTTCAAAAGCTTCAACTTCAGGAACTGCTGATGAACAACTTGAAAGTACTGATTCAGCTGAACCTAAAACTCCTGAACCTCAAACAACAGCTGAACCAGATATTATCAATCTCTGTGGTTTATTTGAAGAAACAGTAGAGCCATCCTCTAGTACAGGTCTACAACAACTGATTGAACACAAGGATCATCCATTGGATCAAATCATGGGTGATATTGCCTCAGGGGTACTTACAAGAAACCAGCTTTCCAACTTTTGCTTTTTCTCAGCATTCATTTCTCAGTTGGAATCAAAGAAATATCAAGAAGCCCTCAAAGACAACAATTGGGTGCAAGCTATGCAAGAAGAATTGCTTCAATTCAAGAAGCAACAGGTTTGGGAAATCTGTCCCTTACCTCCAAACAAGCAACCAATTGGTACAAGATGGGTCTTTAGAAACAAATCAGATGAAGCTGGCATGATCATCAAGAACAAAGCAAGATTGGTGGTACAAGGTTATTCTCAAGAGGAAGGGATTGACTATGATGAAACCTTTGCACTTGTTGCAAGCCTTGAAGCTATCAGGTTATTTTTAGCTTATGCAATTTCCAACAAAATAAAAGTTTATCAAATGGATGTCAAGAGTGCATTTTTATATGGAAAAATAAAAGAAGAAGTGTATGTCTGTCAACCTCCAGGGTTTGAGGATCCTTCTCATTCTGAATGGGTTTACAGACTTGACAAAGCTCTTTATGGGCTACAACAGGCTCCAAGAGCCTGGTATGAAACACTTTCAAACTTTTTACTTAAGAATCACTTCTCAAGGGGATCCATTGATAAAACTCTTTTCATAAAACATGTTTGAAATCATGTCTTACTTGTTCAAATTTATGTTGATGATATCATATTTGGTTCAACAAATTCAAAACTGTGTGAAGATTTTAAGAAACTCATGCAATCAAAATTTGAAATGAGTACAATGGGAGAATTGCAGTACTTTTTGGGACTGAAAATCAAGCAACAATCAAATGGAACATTTATACATCAATCAAAATATGTTAAAGAATTATTAAACAAATTTTCTTTACAAGACTGTAAGTCATGTTCCACTCCCATGACACCAATCACACAAGTTGAACCAGATGATCAAGGGAAACAAATTGATCAAACCATGTATAGATGTATGATATGTTCTCTTTTGTATTTAATTGCTTCTAGACCAGATATTATGTTTTCAACTTGTGTCTGTGCTAGATACCAATCTGCACCAAGAGAATCACACCTAATTGCAGTCAAAAGAATCTTCAGATATCTGAAAGGAACTCCTACATTAGGAATTTGGTATCCTGCTTCAAGCAATGCCAAGTTAACAGCTTTTTCAGATAGTGACTATGCAGGGTGCAAAATGTCAAGAAAATCAACATCTGGTGGTTGTCAATTCTTGGGAAACTGTCTGGTGTCCTGGCAATCAAAGAAACAAACATCTGTGGCAACTTCAACAGCTGAAGCTGAATACATTGCTGCTGCAAGCTGTACTTCACAGATACAATGGCTCCAATATCAACTGCTTGATTATGGAATCAAAGAGACCAAGACTCCACTTTTAGTAGACAGCAAATCTGCCATTAGCATCATTCAAAATCCTGTTCAGTTCTCAAAGACTAAATATATTGAAATCAGGTATCATTTCATAAGAGATTGCTATGAAAAAGGCAAGATTGAGGTGAAACATGTCACAACTGCTAATCAAATAGCTGATATTTTCACCAAACCCCTTGATTCAACAACATTTCAGAGGTTAGTATCCATGCTTGGAATGTTAAATTTGGAAGAAAGTCTGTAAGTGTTTTCACTTTTTAGTTCTGCACATATTTTATTTCACTTACATGCTTATCTGTCATAAACCTCTGATAAACAATTTTGAGAAAGAGAAACTAATGAAAAGTTGAAAAACATCAAAATGGGAAATTTTTTTAAAAATGGAAGTAACTACTGATGATAATCATAAGTTATTCAAGTGTTTTGAAAGTCATTCTCATCAGCTGTTTCAAACTACTGAAGAGATGACCAAAACCACTGATGAAGAAACCTTCTTCATCAGTAGTTTCATTAAAAAGGGTAAAACTGACATTTCACTCATCAGAAGTTTGACCTAGTCGGTTAAAAACTTCTGATAAATACGTTTTTCAAACACTTATCCATTCAAAAAGCAAAATTCCCTCTCTCTCTCTCTCAAAGCAAAACCAAAACCCCTTCTCTAACCTAAAAATTACTGTTCGATCAAACATCCATGGCTCTCGTTTTAAAATAGGGACACAATCAAAGAGGCTACTTCGAGAAGGATGATGCCTGGTCCCAATACGATGAGATCATTGATCTTGTTGTTAAATCCCAATATTATGAAGCTTTCACCATTGATCCTCCAATACATGAAGAAACTCTCAATGAGTTCTGGGCTAATACAGAGGCGGTGACAGTTAATAATGAAGTGATTTCCCTCAAATCATCCATACAAGGGAAACTGATGGCCATATCACCAGAAAGTTTAAGCATAAGGCTTGGTTTGAAGGATTCTGATGCTCCTGAGCATATCTCAAATTCTGATATTCATCTTACCATGACAAAATGTGGCTATCAAGGTACTTTGGCACATGCTATAGTTTATAAGAAATATTTTGATCCAAAATATAAACTGTTATTTCATTATATTATTATGTGCTTGAGTCCTAAAAATGGATCTTATGATTAGATGCCTTCAACTTTTCAACCTATTTTTCATTCAATAATAAATGAAACACCTTTCAAGGCATCAAAACTGTTCTTTAATGAGTTGGTCTTACATCATGAAAACCAAAAGAAAAAGTTTTTGTTATATCCAAGGTTTGTTATGCAGTGCATAATAAAAGAACTTGGAGAGGGAATACTTGTTGGGGAGTCAAAAATTTTAAAACCATTAACTTCCCAATTATTCTCAAGGCACAACAAACCAGCCATAGTGCCAGAAGATGACCAAGGGGAAGAACAACCCATCCCTGAGGAACCCACATCTTCAAAACCTAAAAAGAAATCCAAAAAGCCTAAACAAAAACCTACCAACCCAAAGAAACAAATAGTTCAGGAAGTGGAGAACCCTAAAACTACTGATGTGCAATCTGCACTAGATAAGGATGTGGCTGAAACATCCTCTCAGCACACACCTTCTCCACCACCAAAAAGAAAACCAGTTACAGTCATTTTTCAAAGAAAAAGACTCAAAAAGACTGTAACTACTGACCAATCCTTCCAAACTACTGACCCAGAACCAACTACTGAACACCAACCCATTACAACTACTGAACCTGAACCCTCACATACAACAATAGAAATAGCCCAACTTCTCTCAGGACTAAAAGGATCCCATCCAACACATGTCACTCCCCTAGCAACACATCAAACAAGGGAGATGCCTTCAGAACTTGACATGGATGTGGACCTTATTAGCCCTAACCAGGGAGATGAGGATGGACAAGAGTTTGTAAGCCAAAACTTAGAAACTCTTGGTACTTTTGAGGCTGCTACTACTCATTTATCACCCAGTGGTGAACCTAAGGACAGTAGTAACATAGCTAAGACCTCAAATTTGGCAACTACTGATGAAGGCTTATTGCATGAAGTAGGAAAACCTCAGTTCCAAGATAAAGAGGTTCATGAGAAGACTAGTTTGGAGCTAGCTCATGATATAACTGATCCTGCCCTCTTTGAGGACACTATCAGGGATTCAGATGATTCCATTAGTTTGGATGATGAATCAAACATTCCACAAAAAGAATTGACGGTTGTAGTTGAAGATCCTGAATCAGAGGTCTCTAAGCTCAAAGAGCTGGTCACCAAAGATCAGGTTAAAGACCACTTAACCCATACTTCCCCAAAAGTGGCATCTTCAGAAAAATCTGAAGATCACCCAAAAAAACCCCCCTTCACAAAAACAACCTACCCAATTCCCTGGGCTTTCTAGCATTATCCTGAACCAGCTATGCAGCCCAGATGGTCCCTTGTTCCAGACAATGAAGGAAATTATAACTGCTCAACTCAAAACTTTCAAAACTGCTTGGGAGTTGAAGGCCAATAACCAATTTGGGTTGATAAACTCAAGACTTGCAGAGCTGAATAAGAAGATGGATGACACTCAAAAACAGCTTGCAACATTGTCTGCTGCAACTTCTCACTCTCTAAGGCTTCCAGAAGTGGATGAAGCCAAAAAGGGGGAGAAGATTAAGGAACCAACAACTGAAGTATCTACTGAAAATCCTGATGCTGAAAAGACCATTAAAAGACCAGGAAAAGAGATCTTTCAGGAGTTCAGTTCATCTAAGGCTACTGAAGAAACTACTGATCCAATTTCTCAAACTGCTGAAGACAATCCTTCAGTAGTTGTGAAGACCATTAACCCTTCAGAAGTTCTTTCTTCCAAACCCATTCAAGGACAGTCTTCAAAGGCAACTGAAAGAGAACCAGCTTCTATTCCTAAGCTAACAACAACTAAAACAACTGTTTTAAACCCTACTCCCATTTCAATGTCAAAAGAACTACTGGAGAAGAGTTTGAAAGAGGCTCAAAAGAAGGCTAAGGAAGACAAAGTTTGGAACAGCCTAGAAGCTAGAGATGATCTGAGCTATGAAGAAAAACTAATCAAGTATCAAGAGAAGCTTGATGAGCTTGAAGCAGAAGAGAGAGCACTTGAGGCTGCTGCTGAAGAAGACAAAAGTGCACAGCTGATTATATTCATTACAAAGAACTCCAAGGCTAAACAAGTCTCTCTGAAAAGACTCTCAACAGAAGAACTTGTAAGAAGAGCTCAACTTATATCTGATAGGTTGGCAACAGAAAAAGAGAGAAAAGCTAAAAGAGCAGAGATAGTAGAAGAACTTGTAGCAAATGGTTATGGTTCAAAGGCCTCAGTTTCAAGATGGAAAGAAGAAACATTGTATGAAACTTACAAAAAGTTCAAGGCCAGCAAAGCTGCAAATCCAGATAGATTTGAAACTCCTGAAGTCCAACAAACTTCAATCATAAGGAGATCATCTGGTGCACTTAGAAGACCAGCTACAAAGAGAAAGGCAGAGGGAGAAACAACTGTGAAAACTGAATTCAAAATGGTACTCTTGGAAGGAAATCAGTTGGTTCATGGTGACTTTGATGTGGAAGAGAAGCCCCTGCTGACACAATTCAGAGATCGTGCTACTTATGCTTATCATCTACAACAATCCATTCAAGAGAAAACCCATACCAGAGTTATAACAGAACATCACTTACCCAACATTCCTATCCAATGTGGTGTTGACTTTCAAGGTAGCAAAGATTCTCACCTGAGAGTCACAAAAATAGAAGAAATTCCCCAATCATCCTCAGGACAACCTCAGGAAATAGGCTTGGTTTCCTATGCCTCTGACTTTGACAGGTCAAAGGTAAATATCATCAAATGGTCATTCACTGATTCTAACTCAGTGTTAGTGACCAGGAGAGATCGTTCAAGTAAGGTCTACAAAATCTCAAAGGAGTTGAGTATACTATCATCAAAAGACCTTCTCACCATTCAACATCTCACACCTGAACAAGGGTCTCTCACAGAGCAACAAAAATGTACTCTTACTACCAAGATTACAGCAGAAATCTGGAGGATACTAGAAGAGAGAAACAATCAAGAAAAATAAAGATTGGATAAGGTTTTGGCTTCATCAATCCAAGGGGAGATTGTTGGGACAAAGAGGATTGAAGAAACCACCCTTTGATAACCTTAGTCCAAATCATATTCTGCTTAAGTATAGAAGAAACTGCTGAAGAAGAAATCAGAAGTACTGAAGAAGAAAAGAGCAAAGTGCTGAAGAGTTAAACATCAGAAGTTCTTAAGTCTAACCAGACATTACACTGAAGAACTACTGACGACAAACTACTCATCAGTAGTTTCACATCAGAAGCTTCTAACCGACTCAGACTTCAGTAGTTCAGTATTATATTGTTTTGTTAAAGTCTTGATTCAAGTTTTGATGTAAAGGCTGTTGTAAACATTATCCTAAGTATAATATCTTAGGTAAATATCTTAGATTACTTCAGACAATAGTCTTGTATGTTTGTCTATAAATAGATGAGCTTGTTCATCTATTTTAGACATGTGATTTACTTTGAATTAATTGAAAAACCTTCGAGGCTTTTAAACTTATAATCAATTTAACATCTGAGAATCATAAACTGTATTTACTGCTTTATACTTGAACTGTTTATTGTTTCTCATTAACTGCTCAGTCAAGGGGGAGTAATAACTCCTGTTAAAAGTGATATTTTAACCTTAGAACATTTACTATTCTGCTGTGCAATAACTCTTATATAAATCTGCAAACACATAAGTGTTCTGTAAAGAGGCCACTGATCCAACAATAAACATCTATCTCGGGGCCGGGGGAGGTCGGGCATGACCTCCCCCTTGAGAGCATTCAAAGTACAAACTCAAATCTTCAAAATGAAAACCAACACATGAGATCGCTATATATAGTCCAAAGCTAAAAGCCACTTTCGCCCATATGAGGAGGTCGAATGTGGAAGTTTTCCACATTTGCCCCTTCTATAGGTTCGAACCTGGCTTTCATGTTTTGGTCTATATTTACAAATGCATCAGATACATAAAATGCCCTTATGGATCACCACAATCTCATGTAACACCATACAAGACTCACCCCTAGTCTATTCGACAGTGACGTCCACAGAAAGTGCATCAACAATCTCCCCCTTGGACGTTGCTGGCGAATCCTAAACACACCTACCATCTCCAGTCAGTTATTGTTGAAGTATCAGACACGTCATTACATCAACAATCTCCCCCTTGACTGATGCTTCACCAAGTTTCTCTGAAATCCCGTATGATAAATCAATCATGTTCTTGAGTAACTTCATCTGTTCGACAGAATACAAGCCGTAGACGAGTGGATCAAGCAATCAGAAGTTTTCAGCGGGAACTACCAATATATCTAGGACTTGAAATGCTTCAGAAACTGAAGTTTTCGACGGGGCCAACAATATCTATCAATAGCTCTTGAAATTCTTCAGGACTGTGATCTTGAAACTTTCGCTGAATCTACGTGCCACATGACTCCTACTAGGGTACCTCATTACTTTCAGAACATTGAGATCTCAAACTTGATTTGCTTCTAAATAACAACTATGTTTGAACAAGTTCCTTCAAACACACTGGAACTGGGTTGACTGTTCTCATTTTGCGGAATAAAATCTGTCTATTTTTCTGGTTTCTGGCCTATAATAGTCATTTGAATCTGATTATCACACTGTTGATTCTCATGACTACCCCATAATAAAACGTTTCATCATCATCAATTCTTCAACAATTTGGGTAAACATAATCACCCTTCTCCCGAAAATCTTCAAAAAATGCCATTACGAAGTTTTTTACCCCTTAAAATACCAATTTTCCATCACATATATCGAAGGTACGAATGTGGAAAGGAAGTTACATTCGACCCCTGTGTAAGGTGGAATGTACCAAGATTGCCACTGAGATTCCACATTCGCCCAATTGTGATGTTTGAATGTGAAAAATTTCCAGGTTCGCCCTCACGACGAACCGAATGTTGAAACTTTCCAAGTTCGACCTAAAATTCCTATGTTCGACAAATTATAACCCACGTTCGACCTCTAAATCCTACATTCGCCCTCACGTTTTCTGCAAATGGTCGAATGTGCAGAAGAACGTGTTCTTCTTCAAAATTTTCTTCAAACCAGTCCATAATCACTCCAATTCTTCGAATTTGATGATGAAACTTGTTCAGAAAGGTGCGGAAATGAAAACCTAACCCTCGAAATCACAAAAACATGGAGAAATCACATGATTTCGGGTTCAATTAAGAATCTAGTGTTTCTAGGGTTTCAACCTTTCAATCAAAATCTGAATTTTAATGTCTGAAAACATGAAAACGAGCTGTGATTGATTCAAACGACTGTTAGATCGTTCAAATCGGTACCACGGCTCTGATACCAGTTGAGAATCCAGTAAGGGGCCGAATTCACGGATCGATTAAACGAATTCAGCTCAGTTTCAGACGGGAGATTCGAGACGAGACAGAAATTAATGATAACAAAGTCATCACAGATTCGTATTACTACAGAAACGGTTACAGACACTGTCATCAGTAGGATAAACATCTATTTCGGGGCCGGGGGAGGTCGGGCATGACCTCCCCCTTGAGAGCATTCAAAGTACAAACTCAAATCTTCAAAATGAAAACCAACACATGAGATTGCTATATATAGTCCAAAGCCAAAAGCCACTTTCGCCCATATGAGGAGGTCGAATGTGGATGTTTTCCACATTCGCCCCTTCTATAGGTTCGAACCTGGCTTTCATGTTTTGGTCTATATTTACAAATGCATCAGATCCATAAAATGCCTTTATGGATCACCACAATCTCATGTAACACCATACACGACTCAACCCTAGTCTATTCGATAGTGACGTCCAGAGAATGTGCATCAACAACTAAACAAAAATAAAGTTGCGGCACGTAAACTTAGTTACATTGAAATCCCAACTAAATTTGTTTGGAAAGGTTACGAAAAAAATGGGACTTTCGGAAACATGGTAAGGCAATTGGTCGTGTTCACATGGTTAGTCCATTTATGGGCGAGGCTTATTTTTTGAAAATTCTACTTAATATAGTAAAAGGCCCTAAATCATTTGAGAACATAAGAACGGTGAATGGAGAAATTTTACCAACATTTCAAGATGCATGTTACACTATTGGCCTCTTAGACGATGACAAGGAATATATAGAAGCTATTGAGGAAGCTCATTATATAGGTTCAGGATACTATCTTCGTAATTTTTTTGCAACGATATTGTCGTCTAACACCTTATCTAGGCCTGAGCATGTTTGGGAAAAGACATGGAAGTACTTGTCAGATGGTATTTTTAGTAGACATGAAGACCTATTCCAAATTGAAGGTAAGAAATCTATACTGAAAATTTTCCGTATATTATTATTTATATTAGTTACTTTTAGTATTAAATTAATCATTAAAATCTTTATCATTACCAGGTTTGTCTCTTTCCGATGATCAAATTAAGAACCTTACATTGCTTGAAATTGAGAAACACTTACTTCGGAATAACACGAGCCTACATAGGTTTCCTTCTATGCCTTATCCCAATAATGATTCGATAGCATCTGTAATAACTGTTTGATACTTAATGAGCTGAATTATGAAGTAAGTACGCTAGCTGAGGAATTTCATAGCAATCTACGTACTTTAATAGATGAACAGCATTTAATTAAACGTTGCATCCAGTGGTATTGCTTCTCTGTTGTTATCCGGTAAATGGACAACACATTCTAGGTTCCGTATACCTTTGAATGTTATTGAAGAATCAATGTGCGGCAAGAAGGCAAATAGCAATGATGCTGATTTATTGAAGCAAACTAAATTAATTATTTGGTATAAAGCTCCAATGATTCACAAACATGCCTTTGAAGCACTTGATCGTACAATCACAGACATCTTAAAATCAAAGTCTTCAATTAATTCTGAGTTGCCTTTCGGAGGTAAGGTTATTGTTTTAGGTGGTGATTTTAGACAGATCCTTCCTGTTGTTCCCAATGGGATTAGAAAAGATATTAACTAAAAACATGAGGTTAACATTGGTAACAACACATCTGAATCCGAAGAAACAAAGGCATTTGCAAACTGGCTTCTTGATTTAGGTGAGGGTAAAGTTGGTGATTAATTGATGATGATGAGGTAAATGTAGACATTCCAGATGATCTTCTAATTAAGGATTCATCAGATCCGATTTCTAGCTTAATTGACTTCGTCTACCCTTCACTTTTTCAACTTTATAAAGATAAAGACTACTTTGCAGAATGAGCAATACTTGCACCTACAAACGAGGTAGTACATGAAATTAATGAATGGTTGCTTGCATTGATTCCTAGAGATGAAGTCGAGTATTGGAGCTCTGATAGTATATGCAGACTGAGAACGCTAAGAACCGTTCACAGGAAGATTTATATGCTCCTGATATCCTTAATGGTTTAAAATATCTGGTTTGCCTAATCATCGATTACCACTAAAGGTGGGTGTACCTGTGATGTTGAGAAACATTAATCAACACAATGACCTGTGCAACGACACGAGATTAAGAATCACTAAACTTGCAAAGCGTGTTATTGAAGCCGAAATCATATTAAGTGAAAACATTGGTACCGAAACTCTTATTCCTAGAGTAACTATGATACCATCTAATAACAAGATTCCAGTGAAGTTTTAAAGGCGTATTCCCATTATCCGTCTGTTTCGCAATGACCATCAATAAAAGCCAAGGACAGTCTCTATCGAAGGTTGGATTGTATTTAAGAGACCATGTATTCTCACATGGCCAGCTTTATGTCGCATTTTCAAGAGTTAAGAGTAGGGCAGGGGTAAAAGTACTTATACTAGATAGTGATGGGAATGTCAAAACTAAAACAAAAAATGTGGTGTATAATGAAATTTTTAGTTATATTTGAATAACATGTATATTCCTTACTTTTAAATGTATATTCAACTTTATGAATAACATGTATATTCCAGCATACCGTGAGAGCTCTCTTTTAATATATACTAGGTGCAATCCCATGTGAAAACGCAGGAAGTCTATATCATTTTTTAGGACAACTAGTTCGCAATTATAGAGAACGTAAATAAACTTTACTATAGTCTGCTTACTAAACACCAAATTAAGAAGTCAATCATCTATTTGCAAGCAAAGTTTGTTTACTTAGGTCTGTTCCAATGCAGTGGGTTTGTTAAAAAGACCTGTCTTAAATAGTTGTTCAGCTGTTTGAAGAATAGCTGTTTCAGACAGATTTTCTTAACAGAGCCACTGCTCTGAAATAGGCTTTGCTTGTAAGAGATAATTGACTTTGCTAATTCTATTAAAAATGATTTAGACTTCTAGTGTGTCCACACGAGCTTTAATCTAGTATATAAAAAAAATGTTGAAAACCTCTGAAAGAACACAAAATTGTCGTCATTATAAATGAAAATGAAAAGAAATATAATTACGTGCATCGTTCAAAAGCTTGTTATCGTAACCCTCCTTAAACCGTCTACCATAGTTATATAATATTTAGGGCTGTTTATGATTCGAGCTAAGTCGAGCGAACCCTTGCTCGTGTTTGGCTCGTTTATAAACTGAACCGAGCCGATCGGCTCATTTACAACCGATCGAGCGAATGATTAAGCGACTATTTTCCAAACGAGCGGTGAGTGAGTAACGAGCAAAAAACAATTTGCAACCCTAATACAGTTAAATTGTACACCATTCACACGTGTGCATGTTGACACATATTCAACTTGAAACAGTCAGTTTATAAATCACAAACAACACCAGCATGACAAACATTGACGACATTAATGTTTAGTCTTGATTCTTCATAAGCAACACCAACCTATAAGAACGTGAGCGTATGATAAAAATGTCCAAAACCCCTAGAAGAACACAAAATTGCGTGCCTACATATAAATGAAAATACAAAGAAATATGTGCGTTATCCAAAAAGCTTGTCACCGTAACATTGCTTATACCGTCTTCTGTTGTTATATATATTGTTAGAATAAGTCTCCATGAGACTAGTTATTATTTGTTTTGTTTTTCCCAATTCTAGCTAGTAGTACGTGTATTTGTATTCACTTTTCTTTTAATAGAAGTACTAGATTATACCCCGGGAACGTCCCGAGGTAGAGAAATCTAATATGACATATTAATTTTACATATGAAATAAAATGATTCGCTTTACAGTTATATGCAATAAAGCTTCGGGTAGCACCTAACCTAAAACAATTAAAAATGTATCTTCAATGTTAACGCCTAACCTTAAACAATGTATAACTCTAATATTAATATCTAAACTAAAACAATGTATAACTACAATGTTAACGCATGTTGAAAATATAATTCATATTTACTAATTTGAACATAATTAGTGACTTGCCTATGTATGATTAATTATTTACCTTAACACTTTGTGTTTTTTTTCCTGTATGAACAAAACCCCACAAAAAATAGTCGTTTTTTTCTCCGTTTTTTATATAGCACTATGGTACTCGTTGGAAAGATAATAAAACGCTTGTTAATTTGGTGTAATTTTTTTCTTTAAAAAATCTCGTACATAAAACATATTAACGTTTAAAATTTATGGGAGGAAACATAAGAGAGAAAAATCCAATTTGATTTTTAAAATTTTTTTTTCCTAAAATATCTCAATGCCACATGGGATGACACATGGCACACTCAAGAAGGAGAATGCCTCTTTGAGTGCCATGTCATTAAAATTGCTTTCTTTTATTATATATATAGATTTGTACTTTTTTTTTTTAAATACAAGAGATTTTTATTCCAGGACAAAGAAAATTACATTAAGATAACGGGTAGACGGGCAACAAGCTGCGCCGCCACCCCTTTCTGAATAGCAAATCCTAATCTACTAAAAACGTAACCCTGCCCACCCGGAACCGAGACATTACTATGAATAACCCGCTGAACCCTGGTCAGGAAACGGATAGCCTCCGGTGCCAATGAACCAAAGGTATTAAAAGCCAAGGGTACAAAAACGTGTTTGTAATATTGTAGAATTTGTAGTAGACCACTCTGCTATAACATATATAGTTCCAACCCACCTTGTACCGTCGTATATACGTCTTAAATCGTTGTTAAATGAATCCTTATATGTGGTAAAAAGTTATTTATTACAATAAAATTCTTAGATATATAGAAGAATTGGTTGACACTAATTGATGTATTTTCACGTTGACTTGACCTTACACGTTTATAGTAGATACACGATCTTATATTTCACGAATCCTCTAAAGTTAAAGCACGATTGATAAGATTCACAAAAATTAAAAAAAAAACATTAATATTTTTTTTCTTTGGTATTAGAATGGTGGGCCCATATTTCTCTATTTTGAGTAGATATACAATCAAATTCTCATGTGTACTATCACTACTCATGTAAATTATTAACTTAGCAAATATTAGTCACTAGAGTCACACTCATCCTCTTCCCTATATAAGCCTTCCAACCCCTTCTTCTTTCACTACACCTTCACACACACACACAAAACACACACTCACTCTCTCTCTATAATGTCTTCCTTTACATCTCTCTCCTTTCCAACGGCCTCTTCTCCGGTTCTCAGCCTCCACCTCTTCCTCTCCGTCTTCGTTTTCGCAGTTTTCGCCTTTTTATTCGCTCCCGGAGGCCTCGCATGGGCTCTCTCGAAACCCCGATCGAAAACCGCCATTCCCGGCCCATCCGGCCTCCCAATTCTGGGCCTTGTGTTCACTTTCACATCCTCTTTAACCCATAGAACCCTAGCAAAACTCTCCACATCATTCAATGCCAAACCCCTAATGGCGTTCTCTATCGGGGTGACTCGTTTTATAATCTCGAGTCACCCCGACACCGCCAAGGAGATACTCAACAGCTCAGCGTTCGCCGACCGCCCTGTAAAGGAGTCGGCGTACGAGCTGTTGTTTCACCGTGCGATGGGATTCGCACCGCACGGTGAATACTGGCGTAACCTTAGAAGAATATCATCCACTCATTTATTTTGCCCCAAAAGAATATCAACTTTTGGTGAGTTTAGAACAAAACTAGGGTTAAAGATGGTAAACCAAGTTTCATCTTCCATGAACCATAACGGGTACGTGGAAGTGAAGAAACTGCTTCATTTCGCTTCGTTAAACAATGTTATGATGTCGGTTTTCGGTAAATCGTACAACGATTTCGATAATGATGGTTTTGAGCTCGATGAGTTGGTTAGGGAAGGGTACGAGTTGCTTGGAATCTTTAACTGGAGTGATCATTTTCCGATCATAAGTTGGTTGGATATTCAGGGAGTAAGGAAGAGATGTAGATGTTTAGTGTCTAGAGTTAATGTTTTTGTTGGGGGAATTATTAAGGAACACCGGGAAAGACGGTCCGGTAACGGCGGAGCTACGGCGGGTCATGGTGGTGATTTTGTTGATGTTTTGCTTGATTTGGAAAGTGAGAACAAGTTTAATGAATCTGACATGATCGCGGTTCTTTGGGTAAGTTTAAGTTTAGTAAACTAGTCAAGGTGCTTATGATTTACTAGAACTTGTATTGCCAAGTTGGTTGTGATTTACTCGAGCTTAGCTTGTTAAAAGCTTAGATTCAAGTGGGCTAGAGCGTAATAATAAGTTCGTTTAATGAATGATTGTTCACTCGAGTTCATTTATTGAGCTCGAGTAAGCTCTATATAAATAAACCTATTACATATATCATTTTTATTTAATGTTTTAAATATATGTTTATGAATTTATTATGTAAAAAGTTATGATAAAAAAATAATATATATTATGTTATATCTAAAAATTACAATTATAAAACTATGTAAAGAGAATTAATACTTTTATAAATTAGCTAGAGCTTTCAAAGCTATTTTTGAGCCGATCTTGATATGGAAAAATAAAGCTCGACACGAGCCTAGCAAGTGTTATATTTAACACACTTAGATTTCACATAATTGTTTAATTGGGTTTAAACATGATAATTACAAATTTCATTACATTATATAATTTTTCAGGAAATGATCTTCCGAGGAACAGATACGGTGGCTATCTTGTTGGAATGGATTATGGCAAGGATGATTTTACACCCAGAGATTCAAGCAAGAGCACAATCCGAAATCGATAGTGTTGTTGGTGTGGGTCCTGTATCTGATGTGGATCTTCCAAATCTACCTTACCTCCATGCAATTGTGAAAGAAACACTACGTGTACATCCACCGGGCCCACTTTTATCGTGGGCACGACTAGCAATCCATGATACTCAAGTGGGCCCACACATGGTACCAGCAGGGACAACAGCCATGGTCAACATGTGGGCCATAACCCATGATGATAAGATATGGGCTGACCCTGAAAGGTTCAACCCAGAGAGGTTTATGGATGAAGAGGTTTCAATAATGGGTTCGGATCTTCGGTTGGCTCCGTTTGGCGCGGGTCGTAGGGTTTGCCCCGGAAAGGCAATGGGTTTGGCTACGGTTGAACTTTGGTTGGCCCAATTGCTTCAATATTTCAAATGGGTTGGACCCGAGTACGGGTCGGATCCAATTGACTTATCAGAGTGTTTGAAAATGTCAATGGAAATGAAGAAGCCGTTGGTGTGTAAGGTTGTGGCTAGGGTTCGATGATGTGGCAAGAAAGTTAATAATCATAGTTAAATAGGAGGGGTAATTTTGGAATTTCAGAAATTTGTGTTGTGGTGGTTGTGTTGGATTTGAGATATGCAGTTCGCATAACTTTTTGTATAGTACATATGTGTGCAGGGGCGGACATAGAGAATAACAAGGTGTCGCGGACGTTGCGGCTCAACTTCGCGCGCGTAGTGGAAAATTAGTGGAAAATTTGGTTTTTTTTTACGAAATTTGGAAAACGTTGCTACTAAAATGAAAAAAATGAAAAACGTTACTACTGATTTTGTGGCCTAGATCCGCCACTGTATGTGTGGTGTTATATATAGGTGGTCTTATATGGGTGTACGTCTTGCCCCTTCCTATTTATGAAATGATGATAATATTGTTGGGAGATATCTCTATTTAGTTAAATTCTATTATTTTGGTTGTTGATTGCCATTTATAATCATAAATAGTAAATATTCATGTTTTTTACAAGATTCCAGGGTCTTTTCATCGAGCATGTGTTCGTACAAACATCACACTAAATAAACAACAGTTAGTGGCGTAGAATATGATAGTAGCTTTGAATTTTGAGTTGCTTTATAATGTTACTTTATTGAAACTGAACTATATTTAAAGAAGCACATAAGTTGCATTACATATAAACAAAAGTAAGCTAAATTAAGAAAACAAACAACAAGTTACATTTATTGATCGAATTCTATGGATCCTAAACAAAAAGAAGTTTGGTAATACGAATTTTTTTTTTTTTGAACGGCCAACAAATTGGAATCACTCACGGAACACTGGAGTATCATCGTGCCATCAGTGTTGCCACGCGATCATATTCCACCACCAAGTCACCAATTCAGGAGGAAACTCATAATTATGAGAAAACCTCCTTTGTGAGATTCGAACCCATGACCTTATGGCCCCTAAGTCTTATCTCACCACCAAAATACCACTAGGCTATAATGCCTTGGGTGGTAATACGAATTAATAGTAGATATTGATGGAAATATTTATTTAGTATCTCAAATAAATTTCTAGTTGATAAATAGTAAAATATATTAAATATTTTTTTAGTGGCACAAGAACCCAGTCACCCAGATATCTAGGCCCTTAGGATGTTGAGTAAATTTGAGATGAGGATTATTGCGCCTATAACGCGGATAAACCTCATCATCTTGGGCGGCAATGGTACAGGCGCATTAATGCTAGCCTAAGAGTTATATATCATTGTATTATAAGAATGTCATCAATATTTCTAATTACTAGTTGGAAACCCGCACGATACGATAGAAACAACACTTTATATTGCGGTACTTATTTCTTATTCGTATATATTTATTGTACCATCGTTGCGATGGATATACATCATAAGCATTACTAATGTCAAAACTAAAAACATTTAACATTTAAATTATAAAGCACTTCAATGAGCTTTTAAGAGCTTTTATGAGCTTCAAGCTTAAAACTCCTACTCAATAAAAAACCTTGTTTGGTTGAAGGATCTTGAAGCTTTTAGGTTAGGAGAAAAAACTTTATATTGAAAAGCTACTGGTACTAGCGTTTAAGAAAACGTTCCTACTAGCTACAAGCTTTTACTAAGTAAATGACATACATATTAAATACCCATTTTATCATTAAAAAAAATAAAAATACATGCATACAAGCTTTTAGTCAATGCCCGTTTTGATCATTTTATACATTTTATTAAAAGTTCTACCTACTCTGTCAAACACCAAAATATATTTAAAAAGCTACAGCTACCAGGTTCCAGCCACCAGCTAGTTTTGCCAAACATACCCTATGTTTGATTATTACATCTTTTCAAGGATGAGATTTAATTTAATAATCAAAATCTATAACAAATTCTTGCTTCCAATCCATCTTTAACATTTTCAGCAAATACATATATTTTTATTTTCTTGTTGATTTGCAAAGTCAGCATGATAATTAAAATGAAGAAAAATCATATCATAACTGAATAAATTAAATGAAAAGTTACTAGAATGAACAAAATAAAATACGATACTAAAAATAACACAACTTCTAAAGAAACATATAAATATTAAACGGCATGAAATCTGCTGCGCTTCTGAATTGTCACTCGAGGTATCTTAAATGAAGTTTTCTATTTAATGCTTGAATCTGCAGTATCATCAAATACGTCATGTTTGTCATTTTCATCAGAATCGTCTAGATCAATAACCTGACTCTGTTTCCATTCAGAGAGCCTCTTAGATCTCTTCCTATTTATTTCATGCATCCGATCACTAAAAAAAATAAAAATATTTAATACACGAGTTAATAGAAAATGAAATAAATATTGATATTACCTCTTCACTAAATTCACATTGAAGATCAATTTTGTAGGGACTAAATATTGCCCCATAACAGATAATCTCAAAACTACTAGGATAAAGCATTCTTAGAGTCCAGGCTTGTGTTGCAGCAGATAAACAACAACGTTTAATGACATTATCATATTTTAAGAATCACCAGAGCTGGTGTGTAGATTTCGAGTGCCCTGTTTGGTTTTTTGAATCGTTGCATATGATTGATATGTGAATTTTTCATTATTGGGCAAAAGAGTATTCAGAACCAAATTCAATTTTACGATTTTGAGTTTTACTTAGTCATGCAATGATGTTATGATTCAACATCCAAATTAATAATAAACATGCCTAAGTTTTTTAATTGCTTCTAAATTAAGTTGACCTATAATCCAAATTTCACATGCATTTTAGTTTTTAATTTAATGTCATGCTTTATAATATTTTCTCCCGAAATGCATTAGCTGATTTATGTTTACTTCTGCAGTAATGGAATGTACCTTATAACAACATTAGATCTTTTAAAGTTTTAGCTAAAAAGATTTCGTTGCAGGTGAAATTTAGATTCTTTCAGTTAGTTAATAAATATTCATTACTTTTAGATTCTTTCGGTTAAAAATGCAATGCAATAATCACTTGTACATTACACATTTCTTTCTTGTACATTTCAATCTACATGTCAATATTGAGTAAGACAAACATCGAAACGTCAAAAAAAATGAGCAGGTCGTCATGGTATTTTTGAATGTTTATAAAACATAACAATTTAAAAGTCATGATAGGATTAAATAAAAGAAATATAATATTGTAGGGGAGGGGAGAAAAGTGTAACGAGTGAATTAAAGTAACTAAAATGGGGTACTAATGTGTAAGTATTTGAATGACTTCCCCTCATTTTATGATTGTTAACGAAAATAAAGTTATTAACTTTTGGATATCTTAAACTACCCCTCTCTCATATATTATAACTAGTGGGGAGCCCGAGCGATGCGGCGGGGTGAACAATCTACAAGTACAAGTATAATTGTGTAGTTGATAATTCGACGGGATGCGCGAAGATATAATTAATCTAAATCAAATATTTTGAAAATATAATTAATCTAAATCAAATATTTTGAAAATATTTAAAAAAATAACATTTTGAAACATCACCAAAAAAATTAGATTCAAAATGCATAAACTATGACAATTGTAAATGTAACATTAAAGTATAAATAGATAACTCTAGAATTCATACCTTAATGGCGAGTCGTATATCTAACGATAAGTTGTTTCCGCTTAAACTTGACAAAAAACTACAATTATAGTATTTTTAAGTATGTTAATCTAGAGATTATACGTTGAAATTTAAATTTAAATAAAAGCTATTTTGTTTTAGTGAAATTTAACAAATCTAATTAGTAGATTTGAAAGACAATTGACATCATGAAGAAAGACAATTTTACCCTTTTGCTAAGCTACTTGAGTATTGTACCATAAACATAAGATATTGTAATTACTTAAATTTTATAGTCATCTTTCCCTCATGCTTTATAATATAGTATAGATATACTAGTGGGGTGCCCGTGCGTTGCTGTGGGATAACATATATTGGAGAACATATTGGAAGTTTGGTGGTTCTTTTATAAAAGAAGAATCTGATCGAATTGAATGAAACACTCCGAAAACTAAATTACTTTTGGATAGGAAAACTAATAACGCTAATACACTTCGGATATTAAAAACTTTACGCGCTTAGATAAACACTTTGAAGTAACACCATCATAGATTTGAACATGCAAATAATTTCGAAATCAAATATCACACTAATGTTCTATAAATTTTGTTGTTCCTCTTGACACCAAGTCATAAACTACCACAAATAATAACTAATTATGCAATCTTTTGAGAATAGAGATAATCCTTCTCAAATGTCAACAAATCAAAATAAAATTTAAAATGCTACTATTAAAGTTGAGAGGCCATTGCACTCGGTTTAGTCACAAATTCTAAAATCATCCAAGTTTAAGTATAAGGTTTAGCTAGCTCACCCGGGGTCTCTCATGTTTTAATACATTAGCAAGATGACCAAAAACATCAAAAATAGTAAAATACTAACCTCGAATCAATCAAACACCAGTTGTTTTCGTAGGGAACACCCCAGTTGAAGAGGTTGGTACAAAATCAATAAAACCCATGTAAATTAGTTATTCAAAATAAGGAAAATACTAACAACATATAAAATTAGCTTGTTTTTTAAAGCCAATAGCCTCTCTAAACGGCACCTAACTCAACTCCAGTTTCAATTATTATATCAAGCATAGTAAACCATTATAAACCACTTAAATGAACCTAATCAAGTTAATATCGCAATAATCATACCAAAGAATAATTCTAAAATTTCTTAAAAAACAATTTGACAAAGTAAAATATTTAACATAATTAACTGATTAATTACAATATCAAACTAAGTCTCTAACAACCTCTTTCATAATCTACATTCTAACTTGTTGGTGAATCTCATCACACGTCCCATGATCCCCCTATGATCCCCAAATGCACCTGTCACATAAACAATGAAAAAACAAAAGAAAGATACGAATGAAACAAAAATTGCGCAATAAAGTGAAACAAAATTGAAAATGATGTATTACGATTGAAATTAATCAATTAGGTGTATAAAAACAATAAAAGTTTATGAGCCCGCCTATGGAAATCATCATCTTCAACAAAATAAAAACATAATCACGAATGACTGACTTCGATATCATATATTCATATACAAACATGAACTTATGGTATTACACATTTAACTCATAACTGATTCAAATTGCAGGATGATCAACAATCATCGAAGTTGTGCTCGGGTAATCAGAACTTTGATATAATTAAGAAATTAAGTGATTCACAAAGAGCATGAGCTCTTACCTCAACCCATGCGCGGAAACAAACAGAATGAAATACAGCAGTTGCGGTGGCTAACCACCAGTGGCTAATCGTATTCAACGAATTCAAGAGTTATGCGATGGTGCGGTTCAAGTGTGTCACACCACACCAATGGCGGAAACACATGGCACAACGCTCGAATGTATATCAAAGTCAAGATTAACACAAACCATATTTAATTAGAAAGATTATTTTATTAAGATGTCGAAAATGAGTACATTGTTACAACATTTCCCAAAACAACAAACAACAAGTTCATAGGGTTTTTCCATCCAAGTCCCAACCCAATGGAAAATATAGATGAAACCCCGACAAGTATCCGACATCTCATATTCCGCCGCACTAGCCTCATAGCTATTCACCACTTAGTTACCTGAAAGATATGTTTAAAAAGACATATATATATATATATATATATATATATATATATATATATATAAAATATTGGTGAGTTCACAGGGTTTAGTTTCATAGCAACAACATTTTAACAACAACAACATGTGCGGAACAAACACAAGTAGTGGCCTTTGTTAGGAGTAGCTAGCTCCTACAAAACTACGATGACGAGCAATCCCTTGAGTCTAGAACCAAACCAAGACAAATAATACCCCGTGAGGAGAAGTTGTTTATCGGAAAATAACAACTTAGTTCAGAATACGTGTACCCCTGGCATACACAGTTGCATAATCGACGCTATCAATTAAGGGTGGGCCTTGTCAGGCACCAATAGTACTATCCAAATATTCCTTCGGTTCTTGATTCAACACACACACAACACACGAGTAAACGGTTACAGTAGCGAGTACTCACCCCGAGTGGTGTACAAACAAAAAACCCAAGGACTCATCATGCCATTTATCACATTTTAACATTTAAAAACATTTTGTGATGTAACAACATTTGACAAACATATCTTTCCCCCGAAAAAAACAGTAAAAAGGGGCCGTGAAACTCACCTGAAGTACAGCGTGCAATCAAATAGAAGAGAATAGCAAGTCCGAGGTCAAGCACCTACGAACGTCCTAGTGCGTATAAGTCACTAAGTCCATAGCGCGTGTTATCCGGCAAGTTGTACACCTAACTCCCAACACCACTATTAGACACAATTCCCCGTTTAATTAAACCTATGTCCTAGATTGTTGGTGATGGATTACCCTTTTTATAAGTTACACTTATATTTCCGTATTAATTAACTCACAGTACATTATCCTCGACTCGACTCAGTTTACCGTATAATTATTTTTTCCATTAAATAATTATACTAAGATCTTGTTGATCGATATTTTATTTTCAACATTCGACTCGGCTCACTTTACTATATATTTATTTTCCCATTAAACAAATATACTAGGATCTTGCCGATTTGATAACATATTTTACATTCTCAAGTTCGCGTACTTAACTTAGTTTTAAACGTGTAATCGTTATAGATTATTTAACGTTAATTCTCCCACGAATACTTTTCCATCACTTAGGAAAGTGTTACACATTTTTCACCCATAATTAATCTTATATATTTTAGTTCGTAAAATTTATATTTTCACTCCCACATTCGACACAATAACATATATACGAATCTTGTAGGAACTTATACAATATATACTTATCCATACATATCACGTTTTATCCGTTAGCTCGTTGTAATATAAATACGTCAACATTCATTTATTTGTATTTATGTATTCTCGTGTCCTGAATAATACAAGTTATATATATATATATATATATATTTTAGGAATAATTACTTGTCGTCATAATATTATTTTCCTACATCCAAATATATGTTTGGTTATTTTTCTTAAATCCCCAACAACATGTTTTACGTGGAATTTATAAAATAACTTATGTATTTTCATACACCAACACTTGGTTATTTTGACCACCGAAAATGCTCCAACACTTTTATATTCCCATAGATATAAAAGTGTTCATTTTTATACAATTTTTACCAAGTCTTTTAAATTACCAAATTATTATAGAAACCTTTGTTTTTATATTCTTCGACATATTCGGTAATTTATATTTCTATAAAATCCTATTTTATAAAAATACATTTATACAAAACTACATTTTTGTAAGTTTGAAAACACTTTCATTAACAACCTTGAAAAGTTACAACTTTCATTTTTCAACACTTAACTTAACAAAAATCGTATTTTTAGCCTCATGTTTCCAAAATGGCATTTCACACTCTCTAACTTTTAAAGTTACTAAATAACATTCTCAACTTTTAAAGTTACATTTTTTTATCCTTATTCTTCCAAAAATGACAAGTTCTTACTAAACTAGTAAATTAGTTTTATCAATTTTCTCAATATGGATTATTATTATGATCCGACATTATCACAAGTACATAATAATATTATTAAGGATAATACTATTATATTTGGTAGTTTTAGTGCAAAATGTCCACTTTTGATATTTCAAAGTTACTAACTTTTAGTATGAAACTTTTATATAGTGTTACATTTTATAGATCGATCATAATATTTTGTTTTGTATGGACATTTCAAGAAGGTTAAATCCACTTTTAAGTGTATCCATGTCATGTTATCAAGATATGTTTAGATCATCATTTTACATATGTTTCTGTGAAAATTTTAAAATTACAAAAACACTAACAATAATGGCCACAACCTACGGCCCATATTTATATTTTTAAACATCTATGTTAGTCTTGGGAAACATATAACACCTTATGTTTAAAACCCATTTTACAATCTATGCTTAGGTCTTTACATTTCAAGTGTATGTTTAACATTTTTTAACCTTACAAAATCAAAAATATTCCTACCCGAAACCCTACGGTCCTTAACCACATTTTTATCACTCATTTTAGTTTTTTAATAACATGTGTTTTCTTGTGTTAATAAACCATAACCCTACCCATGTACAACTTGCTTTTAATACATGAAAACATAAACTTTCAAGATTAAAAAGACAAGATCAAGAAGCTTACTACTAGCACAAGGTTAGGGAAGACAAAAACTCTTGATTTGGATGGGGTTTAGTTTGTTGTTCCAAGGGTTATGTTGCAAGCTTCCAAACACACTTAATTTAGGGATGGAATGGAGTTGATTTTGTGATTGATTAACTTGAAAACTCAAATGGGTTGTGGAAATAGGTGTTTGGCCGTGAGTTTGTCAAGGGGGAAGGAGGAGAATTTGTTTTGTTGAAGTGTGGTGATATTATGGTATATAAAGTGTAATTTAACATGTGTTAATAACATATACATTATAATATTACAAGCATGCACCAACCTCATGATTATGGATGGTTAAAGAAGAAACCATAGGGTGGCTCTAGCACCCTTAGGTGGCCGGCCACTTTGTCGCTTGGTGGGACCCACCTCTTTGCAAAAATATCTTCTAATTATTAGTTAATTTCCAACTAATCCGGTTAGGGTTTTTTGGGATTTATCGCGTGTTTATTACAATCTATTTTGGACATATAATTGACTCCCAATTAACCTTAAACATTGACTAGTTTAGGCATTGGTAAGTTATTTAGGCTTCATTTGGGTGAATTTATAAGTTTCGCGCGTATCGGGTGCGATACGCGAACTTTATTCGTTACCGGGAGATTTTTATTTGGAGTTTCCTTTCATGGTTTTGGAGTTCCAAAACACATAATATTTCATGAAAATACCATTTATTTTATATCCCGGGTGTTCGGGAATTGTTTTTGGTTAATTAATTTTTACCGGGTAATCACCAACGTCAGTTCTAGACAAGTTTATTTGCACACGATTTCGCCGTGCCTTCAATCAAACAAATGAATTCCTATATATCCTATGGGGAATTTGCTATTCTCTACATGCTAAATTAATACAATTAATTTAGAATTTCACTTAATTACCATTAATTACATATACTAATTATGTACAGAAACACACCAATTTTTGCCGGATGTCACATTCTCCCCCCGTTAAGAGAATTCTGTCCCGGAATTCAGTTCAAGTTATCCGTTAGATTAGTATCCTTGAGCATGGCAGGATGTTTGTGCTTCAGGTGATCTTCTCTTTCCCAAGTGAACTCAGGTTCATGTTCAACGTTCTATAAACACAATATCTTAATACGGCTACGACTAAGCTCTTGGGCTTCTCGATCCATCTCACCTATCGATTTCTTGAATTAGAAAAGCTTAGCGTCAACCTGGATTAAGTCAGTTAAGGAATTGATAACACTTCCTCAGACTTGAGTTGCGAGATTCATCAAGAGTCCCACTAAGCTCTGGCGATAGCTCGAGCTTATTCAACACGAGACCAGTTATGACCGATATCTCCGTGCCACTGGAGTACCAAGCCGATATTGTTTTTAGAGAGAATGACCGTGGGCTCGATATAAGTCACTTGAATGATGGCAACATCACCATTGACAGACTCAACCCAAGCCCGATAACCATCAACATTATTAGGCCCGGCAGGAGCCCGAAGAATAATAACGATGGGTTCAATGAAAGCCTCGAAGGAAACGGAATCAACTACAACGAACTCTATAGAGACAAAGCCATGTTCATAGAGAGGTCTTCGTCAATGACATTAACCTTAGCAGGAGCCTCAAATACAACAACATCAAACTCGACAGGAGCCATAGAAACAACAACATCAAGTCCGACAAAGCTACAGAAACAACAATAACAATAACAACAACAACAAGAAGCTTGACATGAACTACAGAAATAACTATGACAAACCTAGCGGAGATTTAAGGAACAACAACAATAACAACAAATTCAGCTAGAGCGACACATTTAGCAACGGCAACAGGATTGATTTAGGCCATAGAACAATAACAGCAACAACGACAACAGGCTCGGCGGGAGTCTTAGACTCGTCATAGTTATCGGATGTGTGGCAAATAGGATCTAGGGAATCAAGAAGCCAACCAACATCTTTCCCAATATCAAAGATAGTGGTCACAACGAGAATAGCAACAACTAGAGGTAGAAAGATCATGATTTATCGAGTAACCACGATGAAATGGAAATGATACAGACTCTGACTAATCATCCGAGTCATCCTTCTTATTGGGGTCCTCTTCCATGTTCTTTTGGCACAAGCATCGACAGTCGTCTCATTAAGTGCATTTCCGCCATCTAAGCGAGGCCGGTGGACTTTCTTCCTGATAGAACGAGCGGTGAGAGTACCGAAATACGACAAGAGATTAGACGGGTCACCTTGTCCATAACTAACGGATCCCTTAACCTTAGTTCTCAAACCACCGAGACTAAGGGACGCAACGTCTCTGTATCTACAGGGACTAATGGAAACCACTTTGCATCAATTGTCGTCCAATTAGATAACTAGTCTCGTCACCATGATGAAGGTAGCTAACATTCAACATTGTAATAGGAGCAATGGAATTGTCGTTCCGTGGATAAGTTTAATTTAACAGAATAACATGACCATTCCCAGTAGTCAGTTATTTTCGATGGGATTTCAATGTTAGCAGGAGGCGTCTTGTGACATTTGACATTTACTGAACACACACTTTACGATTTCGGTTCCCGAAGTGTGGTTTCACTCCCCAAGATTTATGACGGATTCAGACACAACACACACATCGAACATACTCGGGCATTCATAGGTTCGAGCGAGACTAACAAGAATCCTCAAAACAAATAGCTGGATTTTTATAGAGAAGTCTTACGATGACCTTTGCACCTCAAGAAGGTAGTATGACATAAGCATCAAACTGCTATGCCTATCCCGAATCATCTTTCGGAATACGATCTAGAACTATTACAAGCGGTGTTGAACTACACGTGAACACTCAATACATCAAGCCGTGGCTTCCTATGGGTTAATCGTATGCACTTCCGAGTGAGACTATAGCCAAAAGCAGGTTGGGGCTTGCTTTCCACTACACATCGTCATCATAACATTGGCCAACGCTACCTCGGTCGTGATCAGTGGCCAAAATTTTCAACATCGTCGAAAATTGGCAAAACCCTATGACTCGCAGATGTGCAATACGGCCGGCAGATTTCACAATCAGTCCACAACTACATAGGAACAACCAACACTGTTGATTTAGATGAGGGCTATCGAGCCTTCTAGATAAGAATGATCAAGCCTCTTAACTCAACAAGGTCGATTATGTCCTCAAATTGGAGAAGGAACACCCGACCCTTGAAGACAACTTAGGCATGAGTTAGATTGACAATGACGACACAATAACTCATGAGTCTCAAAACTGACCAACATACGGTCCCATGCCCAAAGCACACTAGCTTACAGGGACGCATACTAGGTCTTCACTGAGTTCTAGGTATAACATTCCACGCCTCGTACTAGACAATCATCTCTTCGGTAGGTAGTGCGTCCTTGTACGTTCGCTCCTTTGGGAAGACTTTGTGGGGAAGGAATTTAGCTCCTATACAAGGAAGCTTCCATCTCCCCTTTCCACCCGATGTGGGGGGCTCACTAAGATTTCCCTTTCAACCCGTTGGCCAATCAAAGGCTAAGTCTGAACTTAGAGAACAGGAATAAACAAGACAAGGAGCGATCACCAAACCCGGCCCTAGCGCCCACCATGGTTACCGTGCACCCCAAATTATTATTACGTGTGCATCCGTAAGGATAATCTGCATTGCCAGCTAATCTCGGTGCCCGCTAGTTCTGAGCTTCCTGATCTAGAAACAAGGAATTATTACAACAAAAGACCTGGAATAGACTTGTCTTCACAACATAAACAACATGGCGACATCCACTAGAACGATAGAGGTTAGTCCTTCCGATCATCCCGTCCACAAGTAAGCGGCAGAGTTCATCGCATACCAAAGTGTCCTTACCACTTGTTGGTATAGGTGATCGATGCACGAGTGTGTGGACTAAGGTGAAGCGTGACACGACATCCTTACTGGAAAAATATCCGTACTATGTATATGTATTAACTGATCTTAGAAAATCAGATTCCTTGAAAACATAAACATTCCTATCCTGAACTTAGAGAACAGGAATAAACAAGACAAGGAGCGATCACCAAACCCGGCCCTAGCGCCCACCATGGTTACCGTGCACCCCAAATTATTATTACGTGTGCATCCGTAAGGATAATCTGCATTGCCAGCTAATCTCGGTGCCCGCTAGTTCTGAGCTTCCTGATCTAGAAACAAGGAATTATTACAACAAAAGACCTGGAATAGACTTGTCTTCACAACATAAACAACATGGCGACATCCACTAGAACGATAGAGGTTAGTCCTTCCGATCATCCCGTCCACAAGTAAGCGGCAGAGTTCATCGCATACCAAAGTGTCCTTACCACTTGTTGGTATAGGTGATCGATGCACGAGTGTGTGGACTAAGGTGAAGCGTGACACGACATCCTTACTGGAAAAATATCCGTACTATGTATATGTATTAACTGATCTTAGAAAATCAGATTCCTTGAAAACATAAACATTCCTATCCGTATTTTCTAATACTTCATATATTGACACACATGGCTAGTCGGTCGGAATTTCCTCTTATACATCCCATGTACAATTTTCCATCATTTCTAAAAATATCCCGTTGTGTTTTAGTTTTGAAAACTTTCTTTTCGAGCCGAAACCGGTTATTGTCTAGATTTTTCAAAAATGCTAGTTTGCTATAACCTTGGCTCTGATTCCACTTATGTCACACCACGCCAATGGCGGAAACACGTGGCGCAACACTCGAAAGTATATCAAAGTTAAGATTAACACAAACCATATTTAATTAGAAAAGATTATTTTATTAAGATGTCGAAAATGAGTACCTTGTTACAACATTTCACAAAACAATAAACAAGTTCAAAAATGGGATTTTTCCATCCAAGTCCCAACGCAATTGAAAATATTGATGAAACCCCGACAAGTATCCGACATCCCATAATCCACCACGCTAGCCTCATATCTATTCAGCACTTAGTTACCTGAAAGATATGTTTAAAAAGACGTAAATATATAAAATATTGGTGAGTTCATAGGGTTTATTTCCATAGCATCAACATTTTAACAACATGTGTGGAACAAACATAAGTAGTGGCCTTTGTAAGGAGTAGCAAGCTCCTATAAAAATATGATGACGAGCAATCCCTTGAGCCCATAACCAAACCAAGACAAATAATGCCCGCGAGCAGAAGTTGTTTCTTGTAAAATAACAACTTAGTTCAGAATACGTGAACCCCTAACATATCTAGTTGCATAATCGACGCTATCAATTAGGGGTGGGCCTTGTAAGGCACTAATAGTACTATCAAAATATTCCTTCGGTTCTCGATTTCAAGACACACACAACACACGAGTAAATGGTTACAGTAGCGAGGACTCACCCCGAGTGGTGTATAAACAACAAACCCAAGTACTCATCATGCCATTTATCACATTTTAATTAACATTTAAAAACATTTTGACATGTAACAACATTTGACAAACATATCTTTCCCCCAAAACAAAACAGTAAAAATTGGTTGTGAAACTCAGCTAAAGTACAACGTGCAATCAAATAGCAGAGAATAGAAAGTCCGAGGTCAAGCACCTACGAATGTTCTAGTGTGTATAAGTCACTAATTCTATAACACGTGTTATCCGGCAAGTTGTACACCCAACTCCCAACACCACTATTAGACACAATTCCCCGTTTAATTAAACCTATATCCTAGATTGTTGGTGATAGATTACCCTTGTTATAAGTTACACTTATATTTTCGGATTAATTAACTCACAGTATATTATCCTCGAATCTACTCACTTTACCGTATAATTATTTTCCTATAAAATAGTTATACTAGGATCTTGTCGACCGATATTTCATTTTCAACATTCTACTCGGCTCACTTTACCATATATTTATTTTCCCATTAAATATATATAGTAGGATTTTTCTGATTTGATAACATATTTGTAAGTTTGAAAACACTTTCATTAACAACCTTGAAAAGTTACAACTTTCCATTTTCAACACTTAACTTGACAAAAATCGCATTTTTAGCCTCATGTTTCCGAAATGGCATTCACACTCTGTAAATTTAAAGTTACCAAATAACATTCTCAACTATTAAAAGTTACATTTTTTTATCCTTAGTCTTCCAAAAATGACAAGTTCTTACTAAATGAGTAAATTAGTTTTGTCAATTTTGTCAATATGGATTATTATTATGATCCGACATTATCACAAGTCCATAATAATATTATTAAGGATAATAATATTGTATTTGGTAGTTTTAGTCCAAAATGTCCACTTTTGATGTTTTGAAGTTACTAACTTTGAGTATGAAAATTTTATATCTTTTTACATTTTATAGATCCATCATAATATTATGTTTTGTATGAACATTTCAAGAAGGTAAAATCCACTTTTAAGTGTATGCTTGGACCACCATTTTACATATGTTTATGTGAAAAGTTTAAAATTACAAAAACACTAACAATAATGGCCACAACCTACGGCCCGTATTTATGTTTTTAAACATCCATATATGCTAGTCTTGTGAAACATACAACACCTTATGTTTAAAACCCATTTTACAATCTATGCTTAGATCTTTATATTTCAAGTGTATGTTTAACATTTTTTTTCCTTACAAAATCAACAATATTCCTACCCTAAACCCTACAGTCCTTAACCACATTTTTATCACTCGTTTTAGTTTTGTAATAACATGTATTTTCTTGTGTTAATAAACCATAACCCTACCCATGTACAACTTTCAAGATTAGAAAGACAAGATCAAGAAGCTTACTACTAGCACAAGGCTATGGAAGGCAAAAACTCTTGATTTGGATGGGGTTTAGTGTGTTCTTCCAAGGGTTATGCTCCAAGCTTCCAAACACACTTAATTTAGGGATGGAATGGAGGTGATTTTGTGATTGGTAACATATACATTATAATATTACAAGCATCCACCAACCTCATGATTATGGATGGTTAAAGAAGAAACCATAGTGTGGTTCTAGCACCCTTAGGTGGCCAGCCACTTTGTGGCATGGTGGGACCCACTTCTTTGCAAAAATTATCTTCAAATTATTAGTTAATCTCCAACTAATCTGGTTAGGGTTTTTCGGGGTTTTATCGCGAGTTTATTACGAGCTATTTTGGACATATAATTGACTCCCAATTACCCTTAAACGTTGACTAGTTTAGGAATTGGTAAGTTATTTAGCCTTCATTTGGGTGAATTTATAAGTTTCGTGGGTATCGGGTGCGATACGTGAACTTTATTCGTTACCGGGAGATTTTTATTTGGAGTTTCCATTCGTGGTTTTGGAGTTCCAAAACACATAATATTTCATGAAAAATACTCTTTGTTTTATATCTCGGGTGTTCGGGATCATTTTTGGTTAATTAATTGTTGCCGAGTAATCACCAACGTCCGTTCTGGACAACTTAATTTGCACGCAATTTCGACGTGCATTCAATCAAACAAATGCATTCCTATGCATCCTATGGAGAATTTGTTATTCTCTAAAGGCTAAATTAATACAATTAATTTAGAATTGCATGTAATTACCGTTAATTACATATACTAATTACGTACAGAAACACACCGATTTTTGTCGGATGTCATAAAGCGGAACAAAGGTGGTTATGCCAGAATGCTATGGGTTCGTAATTGAGGCTGGTAATGACATGAAGAAACATAGCAGCGTTGATTGTAGTTTGTACCAGCAGCGGGGGCTTTCAGTGTTACCGCTGTTGGCGCAAGTTAAAATAGGAGATTGAATTCAGTGGCCATGAAGGAAGGTTTATTGAGGTCACAAAGGTTTAGAATGCTTGATTGTATCCATAAAGATTCTGTAGGTTACTTCAATACGCTTCAAATTTTAAAATAGGTGAATGAAAGGCTTGAACGGAAACGTTATGGATTAGTGAAAGGTGTTCAACAATTAAAAGTGAAACTCTAAATAATTATTCTTGAATGGATCGTGCTTATCAGCAAAACAAAATAGTTATATCAAAATAGTTAAATGCATATTTAAGTTACAACATTAGAAAAAAAAACAACAACAGCAACAACAACAACTACAACAACAACTACAACAACAATTACAACAACATCAGTAGCAACAGCAACAACAACACCACCACCACCACAACAACAACAACAACAACAACAGCAACAGCAGCAACAGTAGCAACAACAACAACAACAAATAATAATAATAATAATAAACCATATTTTTATTATCTTAAATATGATGTAATATAAGTCAAATACGGGAGAGCTAAGAAATATAAGCTTATAGTTTGATTTAATGGCAGTTAAATGATTAAGTTTATGATTTGATTCCATAAAGGTGTTCATAAACTTGCCTTGAAAGAGGCATGATGCAACACCATGCCCCAGTTTTAGAACTGGTTAAAAAGAAAATATGCAATAATTGCTATCATCATCTTCTGGATCTGCAAAGTTCATCTGCATATAGCATAGCATCCACTTAGTACACACCATAATGAAATCAATGTCAAAAGTACAACTTTCTATGAAAAATTAATACATGAAAATGAAGAACTGAATATGAACATAATATGGGTATTATGACCAACTTTAGCCTTCTCGTGAAGTTTTACCTATACTAATTAATCAAGAATGAGAACTTAAATACACAAAAAACAACATTTAACCATTTCATTCAATATCACAAAATATGTACATGTTGTTTTTGCAAAAAGGGGTAGTATTGGAAGAATTTTCATGATATCTTCGGTGTGAAGCAAGAAACTCTTCATATGCCATCTTAAAAATCATATGAAATTACTATTGTAGCCAAGTTTGGCTCTTTATAATGTAGTATAAATTATAATATAGTATAGATATGGTAAATGTTTGTATTAGTTTGTGATTAGGGTTACAATGGGGACGGGGTTCTATACTAAAATAATTATACCATTAGTGACGGACTAAGGATTTTTTTTCCAATGGGGTCCAGTTTTTGTGATGTTAAGATTTTTCATAGCCCAACGATAGAATTTTCGAGTCGGTTGACGTTTGGGTCGGCTCAGGTCGGGTCAGGCTATGAACATAATAAATTACAAAGATACAAACGAGTGGATTGCTAATAAAAGATAAATGAGTGAGTTTAAAAGTCATACGAATGGAGCTAATTGAATGTTCAAACAAATGGATTCATTAGTGTGTAGATAAACGGATAGGTAAACGTGTGGGTCATCTTCTCAAACTCTAAACCTTCGATCACTAATGGTAATTAGACGTGTGAAAAACAGGAAAAGCGAATGAGTCAATCAAGCGAATGGGAATGGTGAGTATATCAATCGCTAACACCAAGTAATATGAATGAATGAAACAAGTTTAAAATACACAATGATCTAGGAATTGTTTTTTTTTTATTCTTGAAGGATAAATAGCTAAGCAAACAAAATGAATGGATTCAATCGCTATGATTGTGGAAAGGGATGAACAAAACAAACGATTCAATTACCAGGACAACGAAACGAGTGGACACACAACAAAGCTCAATTGCTGTAACTAGTTGTTTAAAAAACCCTAGGGATAGTATTAAGCATAGAATGATAAAAAAAAAATAGAGCAAAAAATAAGTACAAGAAGGGTCAAACATGTGACTTCTTGGATAGCATACAAGTGATTTAGCACTTCAACAAACTTAAACTTGATACTATTGGTTCCATCTAAATATTTTTATGAGGTTCCTGAAAAATTTAACATACCATCTCTATTGATGTCCCGAGACCCTGACCCACATAATGTGGGTCCACCCCTGTATACCATACCCACTTACTCTAACTATATTTACATAATTTCACCTCCAACTTACTCTAATAATATTGTGTCCAATATATATGAATGGCATTTACCACTTTTAACTCTAGCTCCGGGGGTTCAGATGGGGGTGGTTCTATGCATGCTACTGTGGGTAATGGCCGATCGTTTGCGGATTCTTTGTTGAACAGGAATAAAGTGGACGTGATCAATATTGATGACTCTGTGGAACGTTTTTCCCATTGGTACGGGTGTGCTCTTCGTGGGAGGGTGGTGGATCTTACTACGTTGACGTCTTTGAATCAATTATTAAAGAAGAATGGATGGAAAGCACTGGATATTAAGTATTTGGGGGGCCTAACGGTGGTATTGGTATTCTATGATAGTAGGGATGCAGAGAGCTTTCTTAACGATGTTCGCACATGGTCAGGCTGGTTCGAGGTTTTACAACCTTGGGTAGATGGTGGTTACGTTGAGGAGGGACGTATTGCTTGGTTACAAGTGCATGGGGTTCCGGCCCAATTGGCGTTGGATCAGGTGTATGATGTGATCGCTAATAGATATGGCAAAGTGGTTCAATCTGCGTCTATATCAGGTGATGTTAACAATCTCTCTTATGCTCTTATTAGTGTGTTGACTAAGGTTTGTAAGAGGATTGTGGATAGGGTTGACGTTAACTGGAGAGGTCGCACTTTTAACGTATGGGTTGACGAAGACGTAGGTGAATGGGTACCCGAATGTATTGTTGATCTTGAGGAGGATGAGTGTAGTATACAACAGGATGACGAACCATAGGTTGACGAGTCACGTGTTGAACGTGAGGAGGGAGAGTTGCCACAGATTCAGGTTTTGGGTAATGAAAATGTGGATGTGGAAGACAATGGGCACTGTAATAGTGTCCATGAAGGGGTTGAAGGAGTAGTTGGGATGGAGGGGTCGTCTTGTCCACAAACGGGCCTGTCTAAGGGTAGAAAGAAATTTCGGCGTAAGTCATTGTTTAAAAACAGGAATGAGGGTAGTGGCTCTCTTGAACGTCCAAAAAAAAGACTGCGGGAAAATAATGATATGTTTGGGTTGGGACCGTTTGATTGGTATTCTTTCGGATAACGCAGATATGGCTGGCAGTGTTGGCAATGCTGCTGACGCTGCAGATGAAGTTTTCTTAACGCCGGATTTAAACAGACGAGCCCCAGCCGATTCCATGGAAGCTGAAGTCAATAGCTCAGATTCTGCTGAGGCCAATGGTAATACGGGTACGAATGAAGCAGGAACTGTTCAGAGTCCGATTGAAACAGAAGCTTACCAGACGATTAAGTTGAGTCGTGTATTGGGGGTCGAAAACTTAGACTCTTTTGTTCCGAATGTTATAGAGGTATTGCGTAGTGAAGGTTATCAAGACGTTGCTCAATGAATGTTATTTCATTGAACATTCGGGGTATGGGATGTGTGGGAAAGGCGGATTGGGTTCGAAGTCTTCGGGCTACGAACGAGGTTAGTTTCATCATGTTACAGGAAACTCAATTTGGTTCTTTGGACACGGTTACTTTGGGACGTTACTGGGGGTTTGGGGATTTTAATCATGATTGGGTTCCTTCTACGGGGAGGTCGGGTGGTCTAGTTTCGTTTTGGGATCCAAGAGTATTTATTATGGATATGGTGGTTAAAAATCCTAATTGGATTCTCGTTTCTGGAGTGATTAAGGGTAGTGGGTATACATGTCATTTGTTAAATGTGTATGCTCCTCAGAACATAGTTTCTAAACGTGTTCTTTGGGAGGATATTAAACGGTTGGTGGGTGAGGGGGGTGGTAGGTGGATTGTGGCTGGCGACTTTAATTCTGTTAGGTGCGAGGACGAAAGACGGAATTCGATTTTTAATTCGGTGGAGGCTTCTGAATTTAATGATTTTATTGATGATTCGGATTTACATGAATACTCCTTGAAAGGGAGGCGGTTTACTTTTGTTGCAGGTGATAAATTAAGCCGTATTGACAGGATTTTTGTCAGTTGGGAGGTTTTTATGGAATGGCCGTGCGCTGAGTATATAGCTTTGGAAAGAGTTAAATCTGATCATAGTCCATTATTATTGAAGACAGGATCGAGTAATTTTGGCCCTAAACCTTTCAAGTTTTATAATTCCTGGCTTGGACGTGAAGATTTTGATTCGGTCGTTAAGCGTACGTTACAGGATGGGGCGTTTTTGGGTTGTCCAGATGCACGGTTATTATCTAAGTTTAAGATGTTACGTAAGAATATTAACATTTGGGCGGCTAGTGTTAAAGCGCGTGAGATGGAGGAAAGACGGGTATTGGAAGATGAGCTCAATACTTTAGACCAAGCAGTGGAGGTTCGTACGTTATCTGAGGATGAAGTTTGGTCGTTGACGGAAGTTAAGAGACGAATTGGTGAATTAGATGTGTTTAAGCGCCGTGATTTGAAGCAGAAGGCTAGATGTAATTGGGCTACTCATGGGGACGATAATTCCAGGTATTTTCATGGCTTCATTAATAAACGTAAGGCGTCTAATCATATTCCTGGTTTGGAGGTTAATGGTAGGTGGGTGACCAATCCGGGTATTATTAAAAGGGGGGTTATGGGGTTTTTTCGGAATAAATTTAAGGAGACTATGGGTACTCGACCGACTCTTGTCTGCTACGGATTGCCGGTTGTGAATGGTGAGGAGGCCGCGAACTTGGTTGATAAGTTTTCTAATCAGGAGATCAAACATGCGGTATTTGAGTGTGGTGCGGATAAAGCCCCGGGGCCTGATGGGTTTAATTTCAGATTCATTAGGCACTTTTGGAGTTTGTTCGAGCCTGATTTCATTTCCATTATGGATTATTTTTATGAGGTGAGCCGGTTCAGTCCGGGGGTCGGGTCTTCTTTTATTACTTTGATTCCTAAGATTGGTGATCCTTCGAATCTGGGGGATTTTAGACCAATTAGCCTTATTGGGAGTATTATCAAAGTGGTATCTAAGGTGTTGGCGAATCGTTTGAAGTTGGTTTTGGGTCGTATTGTGTCTGAGACTCAGTCGGCTTTCTTATCCGGAAGATATATTTTAGACGGTCCCCTAATGACTAGTGAGGTTATTTCTTGGGCAAAGAAGAGAGAGGGGAAATTTTTTTGTTCAAGATCGATTTTGAAAAGGCTTATGACAACGTTAACTGGGAGTTTTTGCTATCTGTTATGTCGCAGATGGGATTTCCTGAGGTTTGGTGTGAGTGGGTTCGTGGTATTTTAGTATCTTCTAAAGCTGCAGTTCTAGTAAACGGTCTCCTAGTTTTGAGTTTGGTTGTCAAAAAGGCATTCGCCAGGGAGATCCATTGTCACCGTTCTTGTTTATTATTTTGATGGAGGCATTCTCGGGGATGTTAAACCAGGCTTGTGATATTGGTGCTTTTCATGGGGTTAAACTTCCTAATGACGGGCCTTCTTTGTCTCATCTTCTATATGCGGATGACGCGATGATTATGGGAGAGTGGTCGTCATTTAATTTTAGTAATATGAGACGAATTCTTTGTATTTTCTATTTATGCTCCGGTCTCAAGATTAATTTGCATAAATCGGTTCTATACGGGGTAGGTGTCGAGGAAGCCGATGTTGCGAGTATGGCCGAGGAGATAGGTTGCAAACAGGGTACTTTGCCTTTTTGGTATTTGGGTATAAAGGTGGGGGCGAACATGAATAGAATTTCGAATTGGGAACCGATGGTATCTAAATTTAAAAGTCGGCTTTCAAAATGGAAAGCTAATACTCTTTCTATCGCCGGCCGATTGACGTGAGTTAAGTCGGTGCTGGATAGTCTTCCTATATATTATTTCTCCCTCTTTAAGGCGCCTAAGAAGGTCATTGGCGATTTGGAAGGGCTAATAAGGCGGTTTTTATGGGGCGGGTCGGATGACGTTCGGAAAATGAGTTGGGTGGCTTGGGAAACTATTACGAAACGGATTAAAGACGGGGGATTGGGGGTAGCGTCTTTAGATGTTAGCAACAATGCTATGTTGGTTAAATGGCTTTGGAGGTTTCTTAATGAACCAAACACGTTATGGAGAAGGGTTGTTTTCTCTATTCATGGCTCGTCCAGGTATTGGGGTATTGCTCCATGCAATAATGCTTTTACAGGTGTGTGGAAGAACTGCGTTATTTTTTGGAACAAACACAAGGTTGATGGGGTTGGCTTAAATTGCATTATTCGTAGGAATCCCGGGAACGGTAGGCGGATTCGTTTTTGGTTGGACACGTGGTTGGGGAACGAGCCGCTTAAAAATTCCTTTCCATTGCTGTACGCACTTGAAAAGTCCAAAAGAGTTCTTCTTTCTGATCGGATGAATTCTTCGGGGAACAGCTGGGCGGTTCGTTGGGATTGGACGCGGGCCGTGTCCACGCCGGAAGAGATAGACTGCAAGCTTTCGCTTGAATCTTTATTGCAACCGATTTCCTTGAATGGTAGAGAAGATACTTGGTCTTGGTCACATGGGGTTAATAGTGGCTTTGAGGTTGCTGAAGTCAAAAGGTGGTTAAGTGGGTCGTCGGTTACTAATCCTGCTTTCGAGTTTAGGTGGAGTTCTTGGGTGCCGACTAAGTGTAATATTTTTATGTGGCGTGCGTTCTTGGACCGTCTTCCAACTAAAATGGCTTTAGCTAGAAGGAGTATTATGGGGGATAACCTCTCATGCGTTTGGTGCCAAACATACGAAGAGTCTATTGAGCATCTTCTCACGGGTTGCGCATTGGCGTATGGGGTTTGGGATAAGATTGCTATGTGGTGTAGGATTCCGAGACCGTTCGTGTTTCATGTGAAGGATGTGGTTCTTCTTCATGAGCATAGTGGTATTACGGGTGTCAAGAAGAAGGTTTTGCACGGTATCATTATCATCACATGTTGGAGAATGTGGAGAGCTAGGAATGAGAAGATCTTTAATGGTATTGATACGAATGTGGTGAAATTGGTGGCGGACATCAAGTCTTGGGGGTATCTTTGGTATAAACATAGGTTTAAGGGTGGGATAGTGGATTGGTCTCGTTGATGCTCTTTTGATGTAACGTAATGTGTTTGTATTGTTTGGATTTCTTTGGTTTTCGGCTTCTTTCTCTGTCTTGGAGATAGTTGTCGGGTTTGGTTGTTTTTAATGAAGTGCATTTAAAAAAAATAAAAAATTATGTGATACCCACGTACTCTTAATTATATATATTATACTATAATAATATGCCTTAGGATTTGAACAGTGATTTTCATTTATACAGATTTTTGTATAAGAATAAGTATCTTTAGTTTGGATGATATTAACAACTTATTGTTGTGGTGTAGTGGTGAAATGAGAGGTCCTATACAGAGGCCACCCGGGTTCGAAACCTACCTATGGCCAATTTTTTATCCTGTTTTGCATCCCTTTTGAAACACGTGTACAGTACGTGTCTTCTTCTGCAACACGTGTTACATTATTTTGGGCTAAATATAAACCCTTTTTTTACCCCACTCATTCTCTTATCATCTGAATAACTCACACACACATAGATATGAGAGAGAGGGGCTGAGGAAGGCCTCCGGCCACCGCGTAGGCGGTGGCGTTACCATCTCCGTCACCACCTACCTACTCCCACACCCCCACACCTATGATTAACCGTAAGATAAGAAGAGAACGAGACAGAGGAACAGATCTGTTAGAGAGAGAAGGTTAGAGAGAGAGAGAGAGAGATAGGAGAGATAGGCGGAGATGAAGGCGGCAACAGAAGCAGATTGGGGTCCGATTGAGATGTGGGCGTCGAGAGTCTGGTCTCACCAACGACCGATCCAGTTTCACGGTCACCGATTCTTCACAGGTTTCGCCGTCAACGACCAATTGTTTAACTTCGTTTTCACCGATTAGAATTTTGTTTCATTATCTATAACTTCGTTTTCAGATGCATGTAGCCGCACAAGGATTCACAGGCGATGAGAGTAACTTGTGGGTATTTATTTTGTATTTTCATTTTGTTAATCATTTGTTATCTTTATTTTCTATGAATTAAATATGATCAAGATTTTTAAAAAATTGGATGACAACCAATTTTTGTTTATGTGTTCTTAAAATGTTGTTTGGTTTCTGTTTGTATGTTCTGAGATATGGTAACAGTTTCTGTTCCTTAACTTTTGTGTATTGCTGATAATTTGCAGGTATCAAATACCTATTGCTCTTTCTGGTTTGGTATCCAGTTTGGCACTTTGGGAACTGTTTACATACTACGGGAAGCGATGGGGGTTAGATAACGATCCTGTGACTCGAGAATGTTTGCTACGATGGGTACAATGTGGTTAGTTTCCATATGTAGATATATATGTTTATGTATCTGGTTTAATTTGTATTTAATGAAATGGATTGGATTTTATATTATTTGCATTTACTGGTGGGTTTTCTTACTCGCCTCATGGATTGTAGATTTTATGGTTTCCGGGTATCCATGGCGGCGGCGGGAAAGGTCATTCTGTTGTTGTTTAGGGTTTTGTGAAGCCGATTACGGAGAAGACTATTTTGTTAATTTTGTTGTTTTTTTATTATTAATGTTTTTTATTTTCTTGATTATGGGATTAATTATATGTTTTGATTATTGTTATCTTTGATTAGTTCTGGGTTTGTGGTTGATTTGAATAAAGGTACGTTTTCTTTTGGAATTCCGAAGAACGCCAACGTCAGTGACCGTCACTGGATTGCTTCTCTATATAAACGGTCTGTGTTGCTGTTGGAATTTGAGGGATGCGATTGGTTCGTAACAGCAGTGGAGACCCTGAAGCTAGGTACTTTTGTTCGATTGTTGTTTTTGCTATGTTTTTTATGGCAATGATTCGGCTATTTGTTGGGATAGTTGTTACACTTTTAGGTTTATGTGTGTTTTTTTTTCTTTTCTTTTTTGAATGATTTGATTAATACTTTACTAGAGTGAGACCCATGAGAGAAAAATGGCTTCAGGTGATCGGGAAAAGTAACCGAACCAGGCTTTGAAATGATTGGGTCCTATGCCAACACTCCCCTAATAGATCCCATTATGGAATATATAGTTGAGTTTTTTTCCCTTATAAATATAAATACTTGATGTTAAGTGGCTGTCAAAGTAGATAGCTAAATATTATTGGCTTATTGATGACTAATTTTGCAACCAAAAGAATACTATAAAATAAGTGGTCATAGTCTCTAAATATCCTCTTAAAATGTCATGTGTAAAATGTCATGTGTAGGGAAGAAAAGGTTTGAATCATTTCTATTTTGGACATTTTAATGTTCACATTATTATCCAGTTGGGTTCTATTGATTGATTCGGGATTAGGTTATGTTATTTGATTGTTGATTTGTTTATAAGGGTGTTCAGTGATTATATTGAGGCATTGGTATGTTTATCTTTAGAGCCTTTGCTCAACTATGGTTTACCAAAAGAGCATTTGTCATACGAATTTCATTACCTCCCTTTTCCTTTTCCATGTTGAAGATTACTTTGTGGTCTATTACGCTTTTTCCCAACATGTTTGCCCTGTGTTTTTTTATATGCAGTTGTCGCACGATGGAGAAAATGGAATTGCTGTAGGGGCTTTGGATCTTAATCAGTGTTTGAGCCTCCCAAATAACATAGATGGAGCCAAAGGTAATCTAATTTCCCATTCCATTATCGATATTTTTTGGATGTATGACTATTTTATTTATGTGGCTTTTTTTTGTTCAAATGTTTTGGCTTTGCGGTGTCAAAGTCCACAAGCGTTAGCTTTGAGATTGTTTGTAGGCGATGAAAGTAAATGGCAATGATCAATTGCATGCCGATTGCGATGGCAGGATTACCCTGCAACCAATCGGCACGCCTTTTGAATACGCTTTTGTTTTTAGCTTAAAATAGGCTGTGATGATGATCAGGTTGAATAATACTATGTCCGTGTGAATAGGAACCAGGTTTCAGATTATCCGCATCTTGGCTTGGCAATCAATCCGGATGGTTGTCGCCATGGCAGATTTATCCGCTTTGGTTCTGTTTACATATCCGAGCCTCATTTACAATGACTTTTTTCCCGGTTTCGTTTACGTATATTACTTTTTTTACATACAAATTAATTTGTAAATGAGGGACTTCGTCAGTTGCATGATGTGTCATGCCATTATGAGTAATATTTACATATTATCTCTAACTATTGAATCTTACTCTCTAATGGCATGAGGTATGTACCAAGCATGCTAGGATTCTTTGCATACGCTCTTTAATTGAATACAATTCTCTTTGTGTAATTGGGAGCAGGCTGAGAAGCGCCTCCATTTTACAAGAGCTTACGCCACGTAGAGAAATAGCGCCTGCGACAACTACCGAGAATAGCAAAGTTTCAGTAAGTTACTAAAACCGCACAACCTTTCCTACAATCTTCCTACTGATGTAGTTCGTTATATTAATGCTTATCGGGCTGCCTGCTACTTTTGCTACGAATTGTTGTAGATTTTGTCTGGAATTTTTTCAAAAGTTTCATTTAGGGAGAATATTCACTTCTTGGGTTTTATTGGTGTTGAGAATGATCATGTTGTTTAGGTTACCTAAAGTATGGTAGTAGTTTTATTATGGTGATGATTGCTTCCTATAGAAGCTTTAATAGAATACATTTTTAAACGTTTATGTTATTGTTCAAACATGGATAAGTACTTGGTGAACTTTAGGTGGCCGTTAGTGGTAGTTGTATCTTTGATGTTTGGGGTTCGGCTCAGTCTCCAAGGTCAAAGCGTGCTCATACTGGCATGTTTGCATCAAATATTGTGTCCACCTTGAACTCTGCCTTTCAAGATGCTGATAGGCAACAATATCATAAGGATTCGCCCAATGCGCTGCACACCAAAATTCTAAGGTCCCCTTTGTCTTTCTGTTTCACTAAATTTGATCAAAAATCGATTGCAATCTACAATCTTCATGTCTTTATGCAGGTTCTTGAATAAATCTTGCATAATCCAGTTAAGGTTGAATGGCGTTTAAAAATTGAAAAAGCTCTGTGCATTTATGTCCGTTTGGATCAACTAATATGGAGTGGAAATGTGATACGCATGGCTTAGAAAAACAAAATTGGTAGTCTTATCTATTTAATTTGGTTTTTTTATGCAAGAGTAACATTTTTACCAACATTTTGTATATTTTTTTGATGTTACCTGCATTACCTACCTAAGTGTTTTGTTGTTCTTGCTATAGGATCATTGATTGTGGTTACTCAGTCGAAATGAGGGTTCGAGCAGCTATGGCAATAATACGTTTAATCCAGAAGCTGGTTAGATTGTTAGAAGGCGTTCAACATCAGTAACTAAAAAGTTATTAACTTTCTCTTTTGCTTAAAGGTACAATCATATTACTATAAGAACAGGCCAGAAACAAAATGGGTTGAACAAGTCATAAGTTGTTGAAAGTGTATATTAAAGCATGAAACGTCATAAATTCTGTATAAAACAAACTATTATTGCTGACATGAGATTGTAGTTCGTTCATATATTACACCTACATTGTTGCCATAAATCAAATAATATTACTATAATTTACCATACTCATATGTAAGATACTGAACTTTATATGCATATATACGTTTTGCAGGGGCAACTGATGATATGGAGTGGTATTATGAAGAGTGATAATTGAAATCCAAAGGTCTTTACTGAAGTGATTATCACTGATAAAGAAGAGGGGCCACGAGATTTGTCGATGGGACCCGACAATTTCACACACAACTTCACTTTTGTTTCGTTTGCCATATACAAAGTGTATTTTATTAAGGCGTAGACGACCTGGTCGCCGATTGTGATTGAGGCGTTTTACTATTTAGGCGTTTAATTTTGACGGTTTGTTGTTTAGGCGTTTTATTGGTTACATGTTTTATTGTTTATGCATTTTATTTGTTACTCAACTTTGATTTCTACCCTGTTCTTGCAGGTTATATGTTTTAGAGGTTTTATTGTTTACGTGATTTATTGTGTAGCCCTTTAACTGTTTAGGCGATTTATCGTTTACGCATTTTTTTAAACGATTATTAGTTTAGGCGATTTATTGTTTACGCATTTTACTGTTTACGCGATTTATCAGTAGATGACTCGGAAAAAAAAGGGCGACGCAACGCGCGCCCCGGATAAACACCTAGGTTACATAATTTTTCACCTCTAACTTATTCTAATAATTTTGTGTCTAATATACAAGAATGGCATTTCTATTTTTAATTATATTATATGGTAACGTATTGTTTGAATGAGTATAATCCCGTCTTAAAATTTAAAAATCTCATAAGCAAAAGTTAGAAGTGGAAAGTACAGGTATCATCAACATTTTGTTTGTTTATCAGCTCCAACACCTAACATCTCATTCATCTTTATTTCATCACGCTTTAATCTTTATGCTTTTTCCCATTTGCATTTTGAAATTATGCTAAACTTATGTCTTCTTCTTGGCATTTGGAATTTGAATATCCTTCGATTCTTTTTTCACAACACATTTATTCCTATTCTAACGTTCTATCATTTGTATATGTTATGTTCGTCAATACCTTTATAAAGTTACGCGACAATTTAACGATCCTTAGCACCACCATATATTAATGCAACGCGATTCTTGTCGTTTTATGTCTTCATTTTGTTTGATATTGATGATCCTTACTTTCTCCCTAAGGCATATTTTGTCGTGGTTAAGTCTATTGACTACTTTAGATCTTTTTATTCTCAAATGAGATACCAATTCATTCTTTAAAAGCATTACGAATAAGAGAATTGTTCTTGTTGTGCATCAAGTTGTTGATTGTTAATGGAACATATTCTATTGACTAGATCTTTTACGCTGCGTGGTGGCGTCGAAATGTGCCGTAGAGCACTTCAACGGCATCCCACCATATTGTTGCTAGCGTGGAGGATGGCGTGTGGCACATTGGATGGAGATTTCCACCAGCGTAGGGTAACACCTGACGGTTAACATAGCGGTCATTCATTGGACCAATTAATTCAAAATCTTTTGACCGTTTGCAACAGTAAATAAAACACTAAATTTATTACCAAACTAAATTCAATTTAATCTATATAAACCCCCTTTACCCCACCGTTTTCAATACCACACACAAAACCGTCGCCTACACCATCCATATTACCACACCGTTTTCAAAGATGACACGTTGGTCCGAAGAAGAAGAGATCACCCTTTGCCTGGCGTGGGCCGAAGTAAACAACAACACTCCACGCCCAGGTTCAAACTAAACCACCAACTCACTAAACCGAAAGTGGACAACCTCCAAAACAAATATCGGCGTTTCAAGACGGTCTACCAAACAATATTGCGACAAGTCCCCTCCATACCCCTGAATACGAGGCGGTTGAACTCACCAAAATGGAGTACGAGTTTGGTGGCCACGGTGAGTTTCCTCACGTATCGGCGTGGCAAAGGATACGGGCGAACTTAGATTAGGTTTTATAGTTTAGGTTTATTTGATGTTTTTAATTTTTAGATTAGGTTTGTTTAATTTTAATGTTTTTATTGTTAATGTAATGTTTATTTTTATTTTTAATATAATGTTTCATATTATGTGTTATTTAAGTAATTTAAACAAAAAAAAATAATAATAATAAATTTACGGTGACGAGAACGCTACCCACCGACCGTCCACACCACCATCATCCTGTGAAAAAAACCTTTTGGGGAGTTAGATGTATTTCTTAAAAATCTTACACAGTAAACAATTGTCCATTGAAAATTTTTTAATACTTGTGTCTTTAGCAAGAATAAGATGCCCTATCACAATTGGATGTTTTAAATCAAAACAACAAAATTCATAAAATCTCATTAGCATGAGCTATGATAACTTAATTTCGTGCTTATTGTTGATGTGAGAATGTGTGTCAGGTGAAAGCATCCATGACAAATATCAACATAATGTCAAATGAGATTAAAAAGTGGACATATCTAAGATAACTTAAAAGAGAAGGAACATGATACGTATGCTTTATGTTGGATATTTAGATATTTAATATTCACAGTGATTAGATTATAAATCATAAATAAACAATAAGATGTTAACTTAAACATGATCCTTAATCAAGATTTAAAGCAAAAGTATTATAATAGTATGATACAAAAGTGGTCTTCCTTTTGTTAAATTAATAAAGAAATAAAAAAGGAAAGTTTAATGAATATGCCTCGAGTATCTATCTTATGGACAATTATTGAATCAAATAAGATGAGATCATTGCCTATCAAATAGAAATAGGTAAGTACACCATTTGATTTTTTTTTTAAAGATAAACTTCATTCAACCACGCCATCACAAGCGTCCTCAAAGCGAGGACCCAAGGGGGAAAACGAAAATTACATCAAATCCAATGGATATTTACACCATTTGTTCCAATCTAACCCTTTATGTCTAGATCTATTACGAATCCAAAAAAACGACACCACTTTAATTTCATCGACTATTTCCGTCGGTCTTCGGGCTTTGTTGTTAAAGATTCTAGCGTTCCTCTCATTCCATATCATCCATAACGCCGTATATATGATGCCTTGTAAAGTTCATGCCTCTTCTTTATTTCTATGATGAGTAGCCTGCATAGTAATCAAGTCTTTCACATCAAAATAAACCGCTGGAACCAACCTGCACCACATCTCTAGCCTGGCCCAAACCTCAGCAGCGAATATACACCCAGTAAAATGGTGCAGCCCACTTTCCTGACCCGTATCACACATCGGGCATTCCAAATTATTCAGCGATACTCCTCGTCTGGACAGATTCATCTTTGTTGGGAGCCTGTCACGAATAGATCTCCAGACCAACACTTTACATTTAAGCGGCGGCCAACTCTTCCAATCTATAGGATGTTCATCAGCAATCGACGTACCTGTATTCAGCAGCGTTTTCGCACTTTTGACCGTGAAAATGCCCTCCTTATCTGGGTCCCAATTCCATCTATCCCTTCCAGTCTCCCACTGATAATCATGAATATCGGCTAATAAATCAAATAACTCAGCAACCTCTTCAAACGAACTCGGTTCCATGCGCCATTCCCACTTCATAACTCTGACCCCTTGCTGAATCTGTATCCGCTCTGCTGTATTGACCCATTTCCTTTTTTCTAGCCGAAACAAATACGGGTATCGAATGCGTAATGGTTCATCGCCTAACCATTTATCATTCCAAAACATAATTGACTCCCCATCCCCAACAATACCGGTAAAAAAATTGGTGAGAGGTTTACCGTTTGGGGCCTTACTTTCTCCAACTTTAACGATCTCTTTCCAACAACCTTTAGCCGCTTGGTTACAAGGAAGCATAGACCAAGCTCTGCTCGAGCCATGACAACCAATCACACCATTTGATTTGATATAATTAAGTTATATTTGATAATAAAATTTAATAGTTTGGTCATAGAACTACTTTTGAAGTTGGACATACACGCAAATCCCTTTAATTTTATGATGTAAAAGTAATAGTATTTTTAATGATACACATCCCGTGTACTGCATACATAGGTAGTACATGATCATACATTAATTTATTTTTCCTCGTACGATTTAATATCCAAAAATATTCATGATGACATTCTCCAAAAGTGATGTCAAATGGGAAATTAGGTATTATCAAAATCTTAGAAAATCAAGTTATATCACTCCCTCCGTCTCAATTTAGATGTCATGAGCACACAAACACAAATATTAAGAATTCTTTATTTGTATGTTGTAAAATGCCAATAATATCCTCAAGTTATTATTTCAAATCTTTGATTGTGTTTTGTCTTTTATAAGTGAAAATGAAAATTGCTTAGAAATGGACATTTAATTTGGGATAACAAAAAATGCAAAAACGAACATTTAAAATGGGACGGAGGGAGTAAATCATTTTCAACGCATAACATGAGAGATAAATCAAATATATTGACCGCTTTATTGAAATGATGGCCCAATTAACCTCACCAAACGGATTTTTCTAATAGAGTTAATTACCGAAAATGTCCTTGTGGTTTGGGCCAATATGTCAGTCCAACCCAAAACTTTAAAAATTGCTTGAACAGTCCCTGACTTTTGACGAAATAGGCCAAAACAGTCCAATTACTTAACGGGGTTAACTCAACCTCGTTAACTCAGGGGAAAAATTGTCCATATGTGTTAAAACTTAGTTAATTACCAAAACAGTCCTTGTTCTCCTCTTCTTCATATCCCTACTATTCTCTTCCTCACCTCCACTCTGTTCCAAATCCATGTTCTTGGAACATCAATTGGATTCAGGATTGATGCATGATCTGCAAACATCTGCATAGTGTACGTATAGGGAATAGGAATGACAAGCTACTAAGAATTTATTGATCTAGAGTGTGTGTTTGGAAGCCAAAAGAGTATGAGCTTTAGGCGAGTTAAATCTTATATATAGTTTCGAATTTATACCTCATTAACTTGGAAATATGTGACATTGTGTGGAAAGCTCCCTCGCATTGTTGTCCGGCATGGTATCTGTCATAAACTTAGTTAAAAACTAGTTGGTCTATTATGTTTTGTTTGATAGTTATGGTTCATATCATGTATTATAGCAATAATGGCTCTCACCAAAATAGTTCCTCTGACCACTTGTAAATTTGCTTCCCTTACACTATTACATGAAAAGCACATTGTTTGATCACATAACTGGCCTGATTGTTGTGCCAAGCAGTCTATTGTAGCAGCCTGTACTGAATTTGCAGTTTCACCTGATATGAGAATTTCAAATTAGTATAGGATAATATTGATTATGAGAAGTGGACTACCACAAATACGCCATGTTGGATGATAGTCACTATATTGATGCATCACTACACTGACAACCAGTAGGGTAGGAGCTGCAGCCATTGATACGCATTGTTGTTCGGCATGGTATCTGTCATAAACGTAGTTGAAAACTAGTTGGTCTATTATGTTTTGTTTGATAGTTATGGTTCATATCATGTATTATAGCAATAATGGCTCTTACCAAAATAGTTCCTCTGACCACTTGTGAATTTGCTTCCCTTACACTATTACATGAAAAGCATGTTGTTTGATCACATAGCTGGCCTGATTGTTATGCCAAGCAGTCTATTGTAGGAGCCTATACTGAATTTGCAGTTTCACCTGATATGAGAATTTCAAATTAGTATAGGATCATATTGATTATGAGAAGTGGACTACCACAAATACGCCATGTTGGATGATAGTCACTGTATTAATGCATTATTGCACTGACAACCAGTAGGGTAGGAGCTGCAGCCATTAATACTGCTATGATTAAGAGGAAACACAGTGGCGTGTGAAGCTCCATCTTTCTTTGAAAAAAGCTTCTTCCTTAGCCAAAGGTTATATAGAAATCAATGAACGTGACATGCACATGTAAGTATGCTCATTAACAATGCACGTGACATGCACACAAATCTTGTTAATTAATATCCAATCTTCATGGATGTTCTCCTGCCTTTTTCATAGCAAATTGATTCTGCAGGTTGCATGAGGCCAGGAGTTACGAGTGTTTGGACAAGAATATGTAGTTACGGGTGTTTTGATATGCAACAATATATCCAAACAACCATCCAAAAGGGTAAGCATATGTGACAACAGTCAACGATTCAAGTCAACATCCGTACGCATTTCATTTATTATAGTCATTTTATGTGCATATTTAGACATTTTGCACACACAATACCCCCCCCCCCAAGTCTAGTAAAGCATGAGTTATTCAGAAAACTCAATCAAAGATCACCCGTTTATGCATACAACACCCGAACAATCACCAAACAAGCATTCAATGAGGTTACCACACTCTAACACATGGTAATTCCTCACTAATCACATGTATACAAATCATTGAGACTATCATATGTTAACACATAATAACATATGTTCAAATAGATATTAATACATGTTAATATCGTCATCGAATCTTTAAACACACCATGTATCCACACAACCTCATACAATACCCGACCATTCACAATAGAATACACACATATGTGTATGTACATGATCCCTCACACACACACTTGAATGTCTTGTCCCTATCATAAGAATGTCTAAGTGATACACATAATTAGCATGAAATGATATTGTAAATTCACCTTCTTATGTGATAATCATAACCTTAAATGGAAGACCCCTTGCTTGTCCTTTTGTTGGCCGAAAACACTCACACACACATGCACTAATATCTCACAAATGACAACTAGAAGCCTTGAACCATCAATGTTTTGGTCAAAAATTACCTAGTAGAAATAATTTTGTATTCCAAATTAGTAAAAGTGAGGTAGAGTGCTAAATGTGTGAAATATGTTAAAAACTCAGTTGTATTCTAAAGATAGCAATTCATATAATAAAGAAATAACAATATGACAACTATGCTCAGGATGGCAAAGAAATTGGTCAGGATGCACAGTTATATCATGGGGATGTAAATATCAGATAGAAAGTTGAATTAAGCAAAGATAGACGATTGTAAGTATAATACAATAAAATAACAACACTCGATGTACGAGGAAAGCCCTTGATCACTTGATGATCGCCGGCACAAAACCTCGGGATGAGTCTAAGCCCCTGCCTTGTTTGTTAATATTAATAAGGTAAAAATAAGTACAACTTTGGATCGGTGATGACGAGTATCTAATATTACAATATGAGTGTTGTGTGTGTGTAGAGAGAGAGAGTATCATGTGTCTATGAAGAGTTAAGCAAGCGAGAAGAAGTGTCCTATTACTCGTTGATCACCCCCTTTTATAGATATAAAAACAATAAATAGAAGATCCAATGAAATCCGCCCTCTTTAGTGACTCTCTTGACTGTTTCCAGCAAGCTTTGATGGTTAGTTAACCAATATAGACGTTGGTTAACCGTTTCCTTGAATCTCGCCTCTCATTAATGTTGAGCGGTTACACATTTGACAAATTCTTTAGGCTTTGGACTTGCTTCACACGTATGGCTCTTGCATCCTCAGCTTCTTTGACTTAGTAAGACAACATAACCGTTGGAGAAGAGTTACAAGTCTTATTATTGATTAATTGTACCTGCAATTACATAATAATAAGATAATTCGTTAGTCTATCCTCAGGATGCACATAAGACAGAACACTGTTACATCCTGAAGCCTGTCTAATCCTTTAGCATCCCGAGGATGTCACACAGAGAATATGAGGTAAAATCATCCTGCATTCATATAACAATAAGATAGTTCGTTAGTCCATTTTTAGGAAGTGCACAAGATAATATTCAACGTCATCCTGATTCCTGTTCTGCCTGTAGCATCCTGAGGATGTCACATACAAAATATAGGTTAGTTCTATCTTAAAGATTTCACCACCAACAATTGTCCCAAAAAATATGTTACCGTTAATATCTTAACGGTTATAATATTTTTAATTCTGATGCTTATCTTCTAAGGATGATTAAACATCTGACAGGATATCAACGGCTATATTTTCGGCTATAATCTTTTGATGACCGTTACACATCATCCCCTTCTAGACCTTGTTCCTTCCTTTATAATCACAACAAGATTATTAGAAAGGTAATCTTTCTCTTCTTCCCTGCTTTTCTTTGTTTTTACCAATCTTCGGATTTTTATACAAAGAATTCTTAGGATGGGTAAAAAATCAACAAGGGATGCAGGATGTATAGGAGTCCATAAGGAATTTATACTACAAAACCTATTACAAGATCCTGCAAATGAATTCTGTACATTCACAGACAAAGATATCCTTTCTTTGAAAAACTGAAGGGCTTTCCCTGAATCAACTATGTTCCAACCATATGACCAAAATGCAAATTCTGATTTTGCATCCTCTGTATGGGTCTGCTTCCTGTACCTGCCTTTCCACCTGAGTTTAAGATATCCATTCCCCCCGTTCATCAAAGAGTTCTTTGATGTAACTAGGATGGTTTATGCCCAGGCTATGCCTGAGGTCTGGAGGATCCTGATAGTCTGTAATAAGATCATCAAGAATCATGGTATCAATCTTCAGATTGGTGACCTGTCTTACCTGTATAAGTTGAAAACTCATGGTTCCAACCGTTATGTTCTTCGGCTTATAAATAAAGATCCTCCTTTCCTGTATAATGTCATTAAGTCTGACAGGTCTTGGAAACTAAAGTTCTTCTTTATGAAGAGGGATTCCATTCCTTTTGGGGATGATATCCCTATGTATTGGCTAAAAAGTGGTAAAGATTATTTAGGATGTTTAATGAAAATTTAGTATTGATATCCTGAGGATATCACTAATATTCTGAAAATTTTGTGTGACAGGTTCTTCACTTGCCAAACTTGCTCCTCCTCTCTCTGATTCTATAATTAGATACAAGGCTGTTATAGACTTACCTGTCTCAGCTAGAACCTTTGAAGCAGAAGAGAGCTACACTACTAGCTAAGCCACCGAGATGTCTAGTGAGTATTACCTGTTACATCCTAAGGATGTTTTATTTATTCTTCACTTGCTGACTTTGTTTTTGTGTCATCTTCAGCGAAGAAGCCATTCTTTGATTTAGATGACATAGATAGTCAGGATGTCACTAAGGTTGCAAGGATTACATCTCCATCCAGTTCCAGGATGATCAGCCCACCTTCCAGGTCAAAGGCCACATCTTCCAAGAAGAGGAAGACTACTGGAGCTTCTTCCAACCAGGGTGCTTCCTCCTTTGAAGGTCTTTCAACCCATGATGTTTTGGCTAAAATTTCCTAGTTCACACTCCAGGTATAGTGTCATCCTGGAGATATCATTTAATATTTTCAAGATAAAATATAAAATAGAAGGCTTACCTGTTTTCCTTATTTCTTCGTAGGGCCAGGAGTATATGCTCAAATGCCTTGATGAAGCTTTTGTTGATATTCAGGATGCCAAGATAGCTTTGGAGGATCACAAGAGGCTTTCCCCTGCAAGAGGGAACATTATGAAGAGAAGCTATCCAAAATTAGAGCTGAGCTGAAGGAGTTGAAGGCTGAGAAGGCCAAGATGTCTAGGGAGCATGGAAAAGAGTTGGAGAGTATTGGCAAAAGCTTATGAAGTCTACCACCCTTTCTGTCCTTCAAGTCAGGGTTAAAATGGCCCTCCAAGATGAGCCTGTTCCTACACATCTTGAAATTCCTGAGGCTGTGGCTACAGAAGCTGGAGTGGTAAATGCTAAGGTGGTTGTGGAGTTTGATGTTCCAGTGGGCAATGAAGGATAAGATGACTAGGCCGGAGCCCACTTTTTTAGAATTTTGTGGTTGTTTTTTCGATGGTTGGTTTGTAAACAGTTTGAACAATTTACCTTTTTATGCATGTATGAACAATGAAAGGTTTGGGGTGGAGGGATCTTGGTTTCAAGATGAAGCCCCAAATCTTCTTCTGACCTGGACTACAGATGTTGATCCCTGGTGGATGGGTCCTGGTTTTGGATGAAGCCAGGGGTTGACATCAATTTTGATTATGATGCATTAATAATATGGTAACAACTTTTTGACGCTACATCCCTGTGTTCTTTTCTTTTGTTATTCTTCAAACATTAGCAAATGTTAGGTATAAAGGAAAGATATAAATGATACCTTTATATTCTTTTTATCAAGTAGCTTTCTGAGCTCAATGTCTTGAAGATATTCTTCACATGTCTTTGTCATCTTCAGGATGGCCTTCATTATCCTGAGGATGTCCCCAGTTTGTTTTTGTTTTTGTTTTTGTTCTTCATCCTTGGGATGGTCTTAATTATCTTGAGGATGTCCCCAGTGCTCTTCTCCCTTCGTCATCCTTAGGATGGTCTTCATCATCCTGAGGATGTCCCCAGTGCAACATCTTTGAGATAATCTTTAAGTCTGTATTCCTTTCTTAAGAAAGGTTTAATAAACTTTGATAACATTTTGTATAAAGGCAAACATTGTTATTGTACGGGCGACTTAGGCCTTTTAAGTAAACTGGGATCAAGCCCCTTTGTAATAACTTAGTGACCAGACCAATATGTAACATCTTGAGAATAACTGGCGATAAGGCCCTTAGGAATAACTAGCGACAAGGCCCTGGTGACTAGACCCAATACGTAAGAGACATTGAAAGATGTCTAAACCTTAAGAGCTCAATATATATCTCAAAAATGATGAAATTGTCAGCCACTTTTACATGGACTGGTCCCACCATCCCGAAAATATACATGAGCAACGTGCGCACCAGGCGGAGGTTGCTAATCCAATGAGAAAGGTGATAACCTTTAAACCTTAGGAAGGTGTCGGACACCTTAACGGGGGAGAGGGTGGCCAACCCTCTAGTCTTCTAAGCATTCCATCTTCAAGATGGTACTGCAAAATTCTCAGGATGGACTATTTCTAGACCATGTTTAGTGAAAATATAATCGATCGAAATAAATTAAGGATAAATACTTACATATGAAGATGATTCATCTCTATCGGCCTTTACCTTCATCTCACCAGTGATTCGAACTATGGTTTCTCTTCCAGAGAGATCAGTCACATGCATCCTTAGACATGGTAATATTTCAGGTGAATTGCATTCCAAGCTCTTGGTAGAATTTCTCCTTCCATCGTTGATAACCAATATGCTCCTTTGCCAGCTTCGGAATCTATTAAGTAGGGTCCTTTCCATTTAGGAGCTAGCTTGCCATCACTTGGTTTCGTCGTATTTTGGAAGGCTTTCCTTAGTGCCAAATCTTCTTCTTGAAATCTTCTTATCCTTATATTTTTGTTGTAGGCTTTAGAAATCCTTTGTTGATAAGATGCCATCCTTAATTTAGCAGCATCCCTGAGTTCATCCACAGTTTCCAAATCCTGTAATAGTACTTCAGAATTGGTAGTTGCATCCTGAAGATGTCTCCTTGTTGTAGGCATGACCATCTCTGTTGGTAGCATTGCTTCCGTTCCAAAGACCAAGGAGAAAAGTGTCTGACCAGTTGCATTCTTTGAAGTAGTCCTATCAGCCTAAAGTACAAATGGAAGTTCTTCTACACCATTTTCCTTTCTTCTCCCCAAGCTTCTTGTTCAAGTTGTTGACAATGATTTTGTTTGAAGATTCTGCTTGTCCATTAGCCTGAGGATGGACTGGTGTTGAAGTTATCATCTTAATTCCCTAACTCTCACAAAAGTCGGTTGTCCTTTTGCTAATGAATTAAGAGCCATTGTCACAAATTATTTTAGAGGGCACTCCAAATTTTGTTAGGATGAATGACACCACTTCTTTATCTCTAACTTGTACAAATGCTTCGGCTTTAATCCATTTTGAGAAGTAATCAATCATAACCAACATGAACACTTTTCCACTAGGAACTTTAGGTAGTTTCCCTACTATGTCCATTCCCCATTTCATAAAAGTCCATGGTAAGATAATAGGGTGTAAAGGTTCAACAGGCTGGTGAAGGATGTTGCTATTTCTTTGGTATGGATCACATTTCTGAGAATATAACATGGCATCCTTCTCCATAGTTAGTGGTATCTTGATGTTCTTGAGAACTTCTTTTGCTTCTTCCTTGTTGAGACATCTTAAGTATGGACCTGCAAGAGATTTTCTATACAATATATTGTCTATAATGGTAAATTTTGATACCTTCATCCTGAAAGTTTTTGCATTTTCTCCATCAGGAATGGCATCTTCTTGTAAATACTTTATTATAGGAGTCATCCATGACGAATCATCTTGAACCCGAGTGGTTAGAACAGTGTTATCCTTAAGATGCACCGTCTTATCCTCAAGCTGTTCAGTGCTATCCTCAGGATGTGCTTTGCTATCCTCGGGATGGTATTGTTGGATCAGTGGCCTCTATTATGAACACTTATGTGTATCAGATTTATGTAAGAGTTAATAAGCAGCGGAATAACAAGTGTTCTAAAGATTAAAAGATCACTTTTAAGAGGAGTTATTACTCCCCCTTGACTGAATAATAAATGAGAAACAATAAATACAGTTTAAGTATAAAGCAGTAAAGCAATTTATGTTTCTCAGATGTGAAATGGATTATAAGTTCAAAGCCCGAAGGATTTCAATTTAGATCAAAGGAATTACACAAAATCACATATGTAAAATAGATGAACAAACTCATCTATTTATAGACCAATGTACTAAACCATTGTCTGAAGTAATCTAAGATATTTAACAAAGATATTATCCTAAGATAAGCTTACAACAGCCTGTACATTGAAACTTGAAATCAAGACTTTAACAAAACAATATAATAATAAACTGCTGATCTTCAGTCGGTTAGAAGCTTCTGATTACAAAGTGCTGATGAGTGACAAACTGCTGATGAGTAGTTTGTCTTCAGTAGTTCCTCAGTGAAATGTCTGGTTAGACTTCAGAACTTCTGATGAGTTACTCTTCAGTACTTTGCATATTTGTTCTTCAGTACTTCTTCATTCTTCTTCAGCAGTTCTTCCTATACTTTAGCAGAATATGAATTTGGACTAAGGTTATCAAAAGGTGGTTTCTTCAATCCTCTTTGTCCCAACAATCTCCCCCTGGATTGATGAAGCCAAAACCTTATCCAATCTTTATTGCTGATCTTTTCTCTCTTCTAGTATCCTCCAGATTTCTGCTGTCATCCGGGTAGTAAGAGTACATCTTTGTTGCTCAGTGAGAGGTCCAAGTTCAGGTGTAAGATGTTGAATTGTAAGAAGGTCTTTGGAAGATAAAACACTCAACTCCTTTGAGTTTTTGTAGACCTTACTTGAACGATCTCTCCTGGTCACAAGTACTGAGTTGGAATCAGTAAATGACCATTTAATGATGTGACCTGTCAAAGTCAGAGGCATAGGAAACCAAGCCTGTTTCCTTAGGTAATCCTGAGGATGATTGAGGGATGTCTTCAATTTTAGTGACTCTCAGGTGAGATTCTTGACTACCTTGAAGTTCAGCACCACTTTGGATAGGCATGTTGGGCAAGTGATGTTCTGTTACAACTCTTGTATGTGTCTTCTCTTGAATGGATTGTTGTAACTGATAAGCATAAGTAGCCTTGTCTCTGAATTGTGTTAAGAGGGGTTTTTCTTCTACATCAAAGTCACCATGCACTAACTGATTTCCTTCCAAGAGTACCATCTTGAAATCAGTCTTCACTATGGGTTCACCCTCTGCTTTTCTTTTTGTGGCAGGCTTCCTTAGTGCACCAGAAGATCTCCTTATGATAGAAGTTGGTTGGACTTCTGGAGTTTCAAATCTCTCTGGCTCTACAGCTTTGCTGGCCTTGTATTTCTTGTAAGTCTCATAAAGTGTTTGTTCTTTCCATTTGGAGACTGAGGCCTTTGAACCATAGCCATTTGCCACTAACTTTTCTATGACTTCTGCTCTTTTGGATTTCCTCTCATTCTCTGTTGCTAACCTATCAGATAGCATCTGAGCTCTTCTTGTCAGTTCTTGTGTTGAGAGTCTTTTGAGAGCCACTTGTTTGGATTTGGAGTTCTTTGTTATGAAGGTGATAAGCTGTGCTCTTTTGTCTTCTTCTGCAACAGCTTCAAGTGCTCTCTTCAGCCTCAAGCTCATCAAGCTTTTCTTGATACTTGATTAATTTCTCCTGAAAGTTCAGATCATCTCTAGTCTCTAGGCTGTTCCATACTTTGTCTTCTTTTGCCTTCTTTGCAGCCTCTTTCAAACTCTTCTCCAGTAGTTCTTTAGACATGGCAATGGGAGTAGGGTTTAAAACAGTTGTGGAAGTTGTTGTAGGCAAAGGAATGGAAGCAGGTTCTCTATCAGGTGCCTTAGAAACTTCTGATGTTGGATTTGGAGATGAAACTGCTGATGGTTTAACTGTTGTCACAACTACTGAAGGATTGTCTTCAGCAGATTGAATAATGGGATCAGCAGTTGTGAATATCTTGAGTTGATCAGTGATAATTTGTTGCATTGTCTGGAACAGGGGACCATCTGGGCTGCATAGGTGGTTCAAGTCTATGCCAGTGAGCCCAGAGAATTGGGTAGGTTGTTTTTGTGAAGGGGGGCTTTTTGGGTGATCCTCAGATTTCTCTAAAGATGCCACTTGTGGGGATTTTTGGGCTAAGTGGTCTTTAACCTGATCTTTGGTGACCAGCTTCTTGAGCTTGGATACCTTAGATGCAGGACCTTCAATCTCAACCGTCAATTCTGTTGGTGGAATGTTTGATTCATCATCCAAGCTAATGGAATCATCTGAATCCCTGATAGTGTCCTCAGAGAGGGCAGGATCAGTTAGATCATGAGCTAGTCCCAAACTAGTAGTCTCATGAACCTCTTTGTCTTGGAACTGAGGTTTTCCTACTTCAGGCACTAGGCCTTCATCAGTAGTTGCCAAATTTGAGGTCTTAGCAATGTTACTACTGTCCTCAAGTTCACCACTGGGTGATAAGTGAGTAGTAGCAGCCTCAAAAGTACCAAGAGTTTCTAAGTTTGGGCTTATAAACTCTGGTCCATCCTCATCTCCCTGGTTTGGGCTAATAAGGTCCACATCCATGTCAATAGGAGAAGGCATCTCCCCAATTTGATGTGTTGCTGGGGGAGTGACATGTGTTGGATGGGATCCTTTTAGTCCTGAGAGAAGTTGGGCTATTTCTATTGTTGTGTGGGAAGGTTCAGGTTCAGTAGTTGTAATGGGTAGGTGTTCAGAAGTTGGAATGGGTTCAGGTTCTGTTTCAGCAGTTTCAAAGGTTGGGTCAGCAGTTACAGGTTTCTTAAATCTTTTTCTTTGAAAAATAACTGTAACTGGTTTTCTTTTAGGAGGTGGAGAAGGAGTGTGCTGAGAGGATGTTTCAGCCACATCCTTATCAAGTGCAGATTGCACATCAGCAGTTTCAGGGTTCTCCACTTCCTGAACTGTCTTTTTCAATGGTTTGGTTGGTTTTTGTTTTTGTTGTTTTGGCTTTTTGGTTTTCTTTTTGGGTTTGGAAGATGTGGGTTCCTTGGGGATGGGTTGTTCTTCCCCTTGGTCATCTTCTAGCACAAGTGCTGGTTTGTTGTGCCTAGAGAATACTTTTGAGGTTAATGGGTTTAAAGTTGTTGTTTTACCCACAAGTACTCCCTCTCCAAGTTCTTTTATTATGCATTGCATAACAAATCTTGGGTATAACAAAAACTTCTTTTTATCATTTTCATGGTGTAAAACCAATTCATTGAAAAACAGTTTTGATGCCTTAAAAGGAGTTTCATTTATGATTGAATGAAAAATTGGTTGAAAAGTAGAAGGCATCTGATCAATAGACCCAGTTTTTGTACTTAGACACATTATAATATAATGAAATAACAGTTTATATTTTGGGTCAAAATATTTCTTATAAACTGTTGCTTGTGCCAAAGTACCTTGATAACCACATTCTTCCATGGTTAGATGGATGTCTGAGTTTGGAATATGCTCTGGAGCATTAGAATCCTTCAAACCAAGCCTGATGCTTAGTGTTGCCGGTGATATGGCCATCAGTTTCCCTTTTATAGAAGATTTGAGGGAGATCACTTGATCATTCACTGTCACCGTCTCTGTGTTAGCCCAGAACTCATTTAGAGTTTCTTCATGAATGGGTGGATCGATGGTGAAAGCTTCATAATATTGGGATTTCATGATGAGATCAATGATTTCATCATACTGGGACCAGGCTTCATCTTTCTGAAAGTAGCCTCGTTGATTATGTCCCTGTTTTAGAACGAGAGCCATTGCTTGTTTGATCGAACAGTATTTTTAGGTTAGAGAAGGGGTTTTGGTTTTGATTTGAGAGAGAGAGAGAGGGAATTTTGCTTTTTGAATGGATAAGTGTTTGAAAAAGGTATTTATCAGAAATTTTTAACCGACTAGGTCAAACTTCTGATGAGTGAAAAGTCTGTTTTACCCTTTTTAATGAAACTGCTGATGAAGAAGGTTTCTTCATCAGTGGTTTTGGTCATCTCTTCAGCAGTTTCAACTGCTGATGCAAATGACCTTTAAAACACTTAACTAACTTCTGATTCTTATCAGTAGTTATTTCCATTGTGAAAATTTCCCATTTTTCTTAAAAATTGTTCATTAGTAGTTTCTCTTTCTCAAATTTGGTCTTCAGAGGTTTTGTGACAGATAAGTATGTAAGTGAAAAATAAAATATGTGCAGAACTAAAAAGTGAAACACTTACAGACTTTCTTCCTAGTTTAACATCCCAAGCATGGATACTAACCTCTGAAAAGTTGTTGAATCAAGGGGTTTGGTGAAAATGTCAGCTATTTGATTAGCTGTTGTGACATGCTTCACCTCAATCTTGCCTTTTTCATAGCAATCTCTTATGAAATGATACCTGATTTCAATATGTTTAGTTTTTGAAAACTGAACAGGATTTTGAATGATGCTAATGGCAGATTTGCTGTCTACTAAAAGTGGAGTCTTGGTCTCTTTGATTCCAAAATCAAGCAGTTGATATTGGAGCCATTGTATCTGTGAAGTACAGCTTGCAGCAGCAATGTATTCAGCTTCAGCTGTTGAAGTTGCCACATATGTTTGTTTCTTTGATTGCCAGGACACCAGACAGTTTCCTAAAAATTGACAACCACCAGATGTTGATTTTCTTGACATCTTGCACCCTGCATAGTCACTATCTGAAAAAGCTGTTAACTTGGTATTGCTTGAAGCAAGATACCAAATTCCTAAAGTAGGAGTTCCTTTCAGATATCTGAAGATTCTTTTGACTGCAATTAGGTGTGATTCTCTTGGTGCAGATTGGTATCTAGCACAGACACAAGTTGAAAACATGATATCTGGTCTAGAAGCAGTTAAGTACAAAAGAGAACCTATCATACATCTATACATGGTTTGATCAATATGTTTCCCTTGATCATCTAGTTCAACTTGTGTGATTGGTGTCATGGGAGTGGAACATGTTTTACAGTCTTGTAAAGAAAATTTGTTCAATAATTCTTTAACATATTTTGATTGATGTATAAATGTTCCATTTGATTGTTGCTTGATTTGCAGTCCCAAAAAGTACTGCAATTCTCCCATTGTACTCATTTCAAATTTTGATTGCATGAGTTTCTTAAAATCTTCACACAGTTTTGAGTTTGTTGAACCAAATATGATATCATCAACATAAATTTGAACAAGTAAGACATGATTTCCAACATGTTTTATGAAAAGAGTTTTATCAATGGATCCCCTTGAGAAGTGATTCTTAAGTAAAAAGTTTGAAAGTGTTTCATACCAGGCTCTTGGAGCCTGTTTTAGCCCATAAAGAGCTTTGTCAAGTCTGTAAACCCAATCAGGATGAGAAGGATCCTCAAACCCTGGAGGTTGACAGACATACACTTCCTCTTTTATTTTTCCATACAAAAATGCACTTTTGACATCCATTTGATAAACTTTAATGTTGTTGGAAATTGCATAAGCTAAAAATAACCTGATAGCTTCAAGTCTTGCAACTGGTGCAAAGGTTTCATCATAATCAATTCCTTCCTCTTGGGAATAACCTTGTACCACCAATCTTGCTTTGTTCTTGATGATCATACCAGCCTCATCTGATTTGTTTCTGAAGACCCATCTTGTTCCAATTGGTTGCTTGTCTTGAGGTAAGGGACAGATTTCCCAAACCTGTTGTTTCTTGAATTGAAGCAACTCTTCTTGCATTGCTTGCACCCAATTGTTGTCTTTGAGGGCTTCTTGATACTTCTTTAGTTCCAACTGAGAAATGAATGCTGAGAAGAAGCAAAAGTTGGAAAGCTGGTTTCTTGTGAGTACCCCTGATGCATTATCACCCATGATTTGATCCAATGGATGATCCTTGTGTTCAATCAGTTGTTGTAGACCTGTACTAGATGATGGCTCTACAGGTTCTTCAAATAAACCACTGAGATTGATAATATATGGTTCAGCTGTTATTTGAACTTCAGGAGTTTTAGGTTCAGCTGAATCAGTAGTTTCAAAATGTTCATCAGTAGTTCCTGAAGTCGAAGCTATTGAAACTTCTGAAGGTTTGATAGTTGATCTTCTGACTGTGTTTGGAGTCCATGGTGCAGGACTATCATCTTCAAATCCTTGAAAACCATTTTGAGGAGGTTTGGATGATTCAACAGTCTTTTCAGGTCCGAAATGAAAGTTGTCAAGATCAAATAATTCAGCAGGATTTGCTGGAATAAGAGTGTGTTTTGATTCATTGAACTTGACATTCAGTATCTCTTCTACTATCTTGGTTCTTGAATTGAAAACTTTGTAAGCTTTTCTCAAAGGAGAATAACCAAGAAAATAACCTGTATCAACTTTTGCAGCAAATTTTGAGATAGAGTCTTTGATGTTGAGGATTAAACATTGACATCCAAAAGCCCTGAAGAAGGAGATAAGGGGCTTTATCCCATGAAGAATTTCATAGGCAGTCTTGGTATGTCTCTTGTTGATAAGAACTCTATTCTGAACATAACATGCAGTGTTGACTGCTTCAGCCCAAAAATACAAAGGTAGGCCTGAATCAGCTAACATTGTTCTGGCTGCTTCAATTAAGGTTCTGTTCTTCCTTTCTACCACACCATTTTGTTCAGGAGTTCTGGGAATGCTGAACTGTCTAACAATCCCTTTAGACAGACAGAATTCATCCAGAGTTTTGTTCCTGAACTCTGTCCCATTGTCACTCCTGATGACTTTGACAGATAGAGAATATTGCTTCCAACTTGTAGAATGAAGAACTTGATGATTTCAGCTGCCTCATCCTTGGAGTATAAGAAGAAGACCCATGTGAATCTTGAGTAGTCATCAATGATGACCAAGCAGTACTTCTTCTTACCAAGGCTCATAATCTTGACTGGTCCAAATAAGTCCATATGGAGTAGTTGAAGACATGCAGTTCTTTTAGATTCTTCAATAGACTTATAGGAGGACTTATGCTGTTTACCTTTAAGACAGGAAACACAATGTTCTTTGCACTGATATTCCTTCAAAGGTAGACCCCTGACCAAGCCCATTTTTGTGACTTTATTGATGGTTTTAAAGTTCACATGGCCAAGTCTCCTGTGCCAGAGATCATTTTCTGAAGTTGATGCCTTTGAGAAGAAACAGGCAGTCTTGTTCAATACTTTGTCTTTTTCAATGTCCACTGCATAGACATTGCCACACCTTTTGGCAATCAGCAAAGTATGATCTTCAATAATCTTCTCTATCAACTTCTGGCCTTCTGGTGATATGATCTTGCATGCTGTCTTGGTGAAAAAGGAAGAATATCCTTTGTCACACATTTGTGAGACACTCAGCAAGTTGTACTCAAGGTTTTCAACCAGATTGACCTTGTCAAACTGCATTTTGCCTGAGGATACATTGCCATATCCTAGCACATATCCCTTGGCATTGTCCCCAAAGGACACAGATCCTTCTCTTTGACTGATAAAATTGTTTATCAGGTATCTGCATCCAGTCATGTGCATTGAGCCTCCACTATCCACATACCATATGCTATTCAAACCTCTGGAGACCCTCTGCACAAGATAGCAAATTAGTTAGTTTTGGCAACCCAAGCCAGTTTGGCTTTGGGTTTGCTCTTGAGAACAGGTGCAGCTTGTTGTGGACCAATTTTAGAAATCCATGTCTTTTTGGCAATGGATTTGTCATTAAGAACAATGGTGGGTTCTTTTTGGTTTCCACCATCAACTTTGGTCATCAGAAGTTTAACCAGGTTTATCAAATCTTTAACTTCAGCAGTTTGTGAAACTGCTGATGAGTTAGGTGAAACTTCTGAAGATGAACTTTGAGAAGATGACTTTTGTTGAGATAAAAGCCTCTTCTTAGAAAGGTTTTTGTTTGATTGTTGTTTGTTGGGAAAAAAGGTATTTTCAAAATTTTGTTTCATCTGTTTTCCCACAATCAGTTGTTGTCTTTGTTTATTTAACTGATTTACCTTTCTATATCTGCAAAGTTCAGTTATGTGGTTAAACAGACCACATATTTCACATGCTTTTGCCTTCTCTTTCCTTTTAGATAAATCAAGAGAGCTGGAAGGCAATTTACTGACAAAATCAGCATTTTGAAATAGGTCATCAGCAGTTTTCAGGGTCTCAACTCCTGATGTAGTTGAAACTGCTGATGGCTTATTGTCAGTAGTTTTAACTTCTGCAGTACTTTCCTTTTTCAGAAAGTTCTGATGGTAGGATGTGCATTCCTCCATATCAGAAGTTTGAATCAATTTCATCCCATCATTATCAGTTTTGTGGGTGAAATCTGTTGGTGATTCAGTGTGGGTATACCCAATGCCAAACTTAACATTTGCTGCAGTTTGTTTGTTAAGCAGCATTTGGTACCCTTTACAAGACTCAACCCATTTGTCACAATCAACCTTGGTGTCAGCAAGCTCTTGTCTGACTTTTCCTAGGTTGTCTATCATTGTTTTAATCTATGCTTGGGTTTCAATGGATTTATCATTCAGTTTAGAAATTTGTTTGTTTTTCAAAACAATTTTTCTTTCTAAATCAAACTTCATCTGTGTGTATTTTCTCTCCATATCATTGGATTTGCCTTGTAAATGCACATTTGTTTCTCTAATTAAAGCAAAAGATTTTTTGCAAGATTTAGTGCAAAGCTTTAACAGAGATTGTTGTGATACCTGTGTAAGAGCAGAATTTGAAGAGTATCCTTCAAAAGCCATTAAGGCAAAGTTCTTTCTGCCATTATCAGGTTCTCCCCAGTTGACATCATAGACCTTATTGTCTGCATCCTGACTGCATTCTGATGTGTCATAAGGAAGACTGCTCCAGTCAACATACCCTGATGTAAATAAGCTTTGTTGCTAAGGGGGTTGTTGAGTTTGTGCAGGTAGTTGAGCAGTTGGAAAAGGAGGCATCGGCTGCTGTTGTTGCTGAGCAGGCATCTGGACATATTGTACTTGTGGCACATATTGAACTTGTGGAGCTTGTGCCTGTACAAAATGAGCACTCCCTTGAGTTCCATTATTCCTGTTATAAGAGGGGTTAAATTGATTTCCAGACATAGGTTGGTTGTAGCTAGAGCTTCTACACTCTCTAGCAAAGTGTCCCAACTTTTGACACTTGTGACATCTAAGTTTAGATTTGTCAAAACCAACTTTTGTTGAGTTGTTAAGTCCTGGAAATTTCATTCCTGACCTTTTATAAAATTTGTTAGTTTTTAAGCTTAACAAGGCCAGTTGGTGCAATATCTCCATTTCTTCCAAGTCATCACTGCTAAAATATTTTAAATCATCCATGATGAAACACATGTTGTCAGCAGTTTGACTTAGTTCATCATTGTCATAAGCTGGGAAGGATCCTTCTGATGAGATCCCAGCTGTTATGTCAATGTGGTCAAAAGAACCAAAATTATTAGAACAGGATGGTGAGTCTTGTCCTAATAAGGCTGTGCTACCTGGAGTATAGTCATCAGCAGTTTTACCAGATTCTTGTAACTTTTTCTTTTGATTAATTTCTCTTTCAAAAGTTAGTAATTTACCATGTAACCTAGTTAGGTTCAAGGTGTTAAAATCTGAACTTGTTCTGAGGACTATAGAGTAAGTTTCCCATTTTGAAGGTAGAGATCTTAAAAATCTATGTAACATAGACTCATTTGAATAGATCTGATTATTAATTTTTAACTCAGAGATGAGTGAAGAAAATCTTTCAAATTGTTGTGTTAAGTTTTCACCCTCTATGTGAGTAAAAGTTTCATATTGTTGAGCTAGTATTTCTCTGATGTTGGCTATCACCTCTGCAGTTCCTGCAAACTGCTCTTTTAGGCAATCCCATAGCTCTTTGGCACTTTCACAATGTAAAAGGCCAGCATATATTTCGTTTGGGAGAGCCATAGCCAACATGGAGAAAGCTTTTGCATCAAGCTCAAACTTTTGGAAATCTTCCTCCGTGTAGTCTTTTGGATCTTTTGGTCTTTCAGTCTTTCCCTCTGGATCAGTTATAACTGGTTTGTGAGGTCCAAAAACTACAGACCTCCAACATCCAGTATTTGTTTGGGAAATAGTGTGTGCCAACCTTTTAGACCATATGTTATATTCATTTCTGACTAACATAGGAGGTTTGTTCGCAGATCCAGTATTGTAGGGGTCCATTTTTAAGAAGTTTGAATTTGTCAATGCTTCTTTAAAGTGATGGATGAAAAAGTGAGCCTTTTAATCCTTTATTGAATATCAATAAGAGCCTGTGTCTGAATCTCAATTTGTTAGATTGATTTTGATCAGATTAACCAGATGCTCCATCAGGAATGGCATCTTCTTGTAAATACTTTATTATAGGAGTCATCCATGACGAATCATCTTGAATCCGAGTGGTTAGAACAGTGTTATCCTTAAGATGCACCGTCTTATCCTCAAGCTGTTCAGTGCTATCCTCAGGATGTGCTTTGCTATCCTCGGGATGGTATTGTTGGATCAGTGGCCTCTATTATGAACACTTATGTGTATCAGATTTATGTAAGAGTTAATAAGCAGCGGAATAACAAGTGTTCTAAAGATTAAAAGATCACTTTTAAGAGGAGTTATTACTCCCCCTTGACTGAATAATAAATGAGAAACAATAAATACAGTTTAAGTATAAAGCAGTAAAGCAATTTATGTTTCTCAGATGTGAAATGGATTATAAGTTCAAAGCCCGAAGGATTTCAATTTAGATCAAAGGAATTACACAAAATCACATATGTAAAATAGATGAACAAACTCATCTATTTATAGACCAATGTACTAAACCATTGTCTGAAGTAATCTAAGATATTTAACAAAGATATTATCCTAAGATAAGCTTACAACAGCCTGTACATTGAAACTTGAAATCAAGACTTTAACAAAACAATATAATAATAAACTGCTGATCTTCAGTCGGTTAGAAGCTTCTGATTACAAAGTGCTGATGAGTGACAAACTGCTGATGAGTAGTTTGTCTTCAGTAGTTCCTCAGTGAAATGTGTGGTTAGACTTCAGAATTTCTGATGAGTTACTCTTCAGTAATTTGCATATTTGTTCTTCAGTACTTCTTCATTCTTCTTCAGCAGTTCTTCCTATACTTAAGCAGAATATGAATTTGGACTAAGGTTATCAAAAGGTGGTTTCTTCAATCCTCTTTGTCCCAACAGGTATTCTTCAACTGCTGGCTTCAGGATGTGGATAATGGGAATCTTGGATCCTTCAGGTAAATTCAAAGAGGATCCCAGATTTGCTAAGGCATCAGCTTCAGCATTTTCTTCCCTAGGTAGCCGTGTTAGTGAAAATTCTACAAAAGAAGTTGATAATTTTTTAACTATTTCAAGATAGATAGCTAACTTTTGACCTTTTACTGCATAAGATCCATTAAAATGGTTAGTAATCAACAAGGAATCAACAAATACTTCTAAATTTATAACATGCATGTCTCTAGTAAGTTGTAAACCAGTAGTGAGAGCTTCGTATTCTGCCTCATTATTGGTTGTTTGAAATGCACATCTAATAGCATAGGGTATTATGTCCCCTTGTGGCGATTTTAGTAGTATTCCTAACCCTGTACCTCTTGCATTTGAAGCACCATCAGTGTATAGAGTCAATTTTTTTAAATTTTCATTCAATTGTTGAATTTCAGACTCTACTTCACTTGGGATGTCACTACTGAAATAAGCCACAAATCTGCTAGAGCCTGTGATTTGATTGCATTTCTAGGTTCATATACCAAGTCAAAAGCACTTAATTTTACTGACCATTTTGCCATTCTACCTGACATTTCTGGTTTTCTAAGTACATTTTTAATAGGGTAATTAGTTTGAACATGCATCCTATGTGTTACAAAATAATTCCTTAACTTGGTAGATGTCATAATCAAAGCTAAAATAAGTTTTTCAAGAATTGAGTACCTGGTTTTAGCATCCAATATGGTTTTACTTACATAATAGACAGGATGATGTTGTCCTTAAAAGTCTTTCACCAAGACTGCGCTTATTGCATTTCCAGAAACTGCAAGATATAATTTGAAAGGCTCACCATCCTCAGATTTCATCAGGAGTGGAGCTACTGCAATATATCCCCTCAATTTCTGTAATGCTTCTTCATGCTTTTGTCCCCAGTCAAATTTATTGTTCATTTTCAGGATGTCATAGAACTCCTTGCATTTTTCTGAGGACTTCGAGATGAATCTGTTCAGAGTTGCTATCCTGCTAGTCATTCTTTGCACATCCTTGATATTTGATGGAGATTTAAGATCAAGAATGGCTTTTATTTGTTCTAGACTGGCTTCTATGCCTCTCTTGGTTACTAAGTATCCAAGAAATTTGCCAGAACCAACTCCAAAGTTGCATTTTGCCTGATTCAACTTCATGTTGTAAGTATCCAGGATGTCAAAGGCTTCTTTGAGATCCTGAAGATGGTCTTCAGCTTTTTTGGACTTCACTACCGTATCATCAATGTAGACTTCAATTGTGACCCCAATCTTCTCTTTGAACATCATGTTCACTAGCCTTTGGTAGGTTGCACCTGCATTTTTTAGTCCAAATGGCATAGCTATATAACAATATATACCTGATGGAGTCATGAATGTCATAACCTCTTGGTCATATGGTTCCATTTGGATTTGTTGGAATCCTGAGGATGCATCCATAAATGTCAGCATCTCGTGGCCTACTTTAGCATCCACCATCGAATCTATGTGTGGTAATGGAAATGGGTCCTTTGGGCAGGCTTTGTTGAGGTCGGTGTAGTCTACACACACTCTCCATTTCCCATTTTTCTTCTGTACCACTACCACGTTTGCCAGCCATCTTGGGAATTTCATTTCCCTTATCATCTTGGATTAAGCAACCTGTCCACCTCTTCTTGTATAATGGCATTTCTTTCTGGTGCAAACTTTCTTCGTTTCTGCTGGATGGGTTTGAAGCTCTTATCAATCCCAAGTTTGTGGGTAATGACATCCTTAGAGATGCCAGTCATATCTTCATGCTTCCATGCAAAGGTAGACATCTTGCATTAAAGAAATGAAAATAGTGATTGTTCAATATCATGAGGAATATTCTTAGCAATCCTATTGTTCTCATCAAGGCAGACTGCTTTGACATCTTGATCAGGATGTGCTTTGTCATCCTGAGGATAACACTATGCATCTTGCTTTGTCATCAAGGCTTGCACTGCTGTTGTGGCATCTCGGTTTGAGATGTCGAGTGCTTCCTTCCCAAATCTTGTAATGAACTCCCTTAAGGACTCTCCATGTGGCTGCGTTACCCTGTACAAATCACTTGTCAAACGTTCAAATGTTCGACTACAAGAAAATTGATTGTTAAACATATTAATTAAATGAGTAACGGAAGTAATAGAATAGGGATGAACACTTAGCAGCCATTTTAAGACTGGACCAGTGAGGGTGGAACCAAATCTTTTGCATAAGCATGCTTCCTTAAGATGGGCAAGAATGGGATTTATTTCCATCCTTTTCCTGTATTGTGCTACATGCTCTTCAGGATCGGTAGATCCATCATAAGGCTTCATGCTTGGAGTCTAGAATCTCTTTGGTATCTCTGCATCATATATTGAGGTGCAAAATGGGACACCCTGTGACATGCTGAGGATACTTCAGGGATGGGTTGTACTATCCCTGGTACACTAGACACCATATCCTTAATCTTTTGAAGCTCTCTTGCCTAATTGTGGACTTATACCTGTATCCTGCAAAGAAGCAATATCGTTAGCAGCAAAAGTACTTGAAGTTAAATTGTTACCGTTGTTGTATCCACAGGATGGTTCAATGGCATATCCTCAAGATGGTTCAACAGCATATCCTGGATCTCTAGTTGTTGCCATCCTGGGTGCAGTAGTCGTTTCTGGAGCAGAGAACCCAGTGCTCATGGGGATGAAATCTCCTTGATGAACACCTCCAGAGATGCCAGAATTGAAATCCAACACCCTAGGCTGCATTGGTGTACCCATGTCTTCAGTCGGTCTCTTTGAGGATGTCTTGAGGGATTGTATCTCTCTCATTATCATCCTGTTGGTCTCCTGCTGTTGTTGCATTTGATCCTTCACCATTGAAAACATGGAAAGGAGCTCATTATTTGATACGAAAACAGGAGGAAAAGATCCAGATGTCCCCATTGCTAGTCCAGGTGGAATCTGGGAAGTAGCACTCTTTGAGAATGCAGGTGGGGGTTACAATGCAGTATTTCTGGTAGAGGTTGAAGATGGCATGGATGAGGAAACAGTTTTCTGGGAAGAAGACATAGTTGTCAAGTTTTTTAAAAGTAAGCTGTTTTTTGGAAAAATGTTTTTAACAAAGATTTTTGTTCAAAATAGCACCACTTGCCTCATGGTGGGCGCCAAATTGTTTTGGTCAAAAATTACCTAGTAGAAATAATTTTGTATTCCAAATTAGTAAAAATGAGGTAGAGTGCTAAATGTGTGAAATATGTTAAAAACTCAGTTGTATTCTGAAGATAGCAATTTATATAATAAAGAAATAACAATATGACAACTATGCTCAGGATGGCGAAGAAATTGGTCAGGATGCACAGTTATATCCCGAGGACGTAACTGTCAGATAGAAAGGTGAACTAATCAAAGATAGACGATTGTAAGTATAATACAATAAAAGAACAACACTCGATGTACGGGGAAAGCCCTTGATCACTTGATGATCGCCGGCACAAAACCTCGGGAGGAGTCTAAGCCCCTTCCTTGTTTGTTAATATTAATAAGGTAAAACTAAATACAACTTTGGATAGGTGATGAACGAGTATCTAAGATTACAATATGAGTGTTGTGTGTGTGTAGAGAGAGAGAGAGTATCAGGTGTCTATGAAGAGTTAAGCAAGCGAGAAGAAGTGTCCTATTACTCGTTGATCACCCCCTTTTATAGATATAAATGTAATAAATAGAAGATCCCATGAAATCCGCCCTCTTTAATGACTCTCTTGACTGTTTCCAGCAAGATTTGATGGTTAGTTAACCAATATAGACATTGGTTAACCGTTTCCTTGAATCTCGCTTCTCATTAATGTCGAGCGGTTACACATTTGACCAATTCTTTAGGCTTTGGACTTGCTTCACACGTATGGCTCTTGCATCCTCAGCTTCTTTGACTTAGTAAGACAATATAACCGTTGGAGAAGAGTTACAAGTCTTATTATTGATTAATTGTACCTGCAATTAATCAATAATAACCGTTGGAGAAGAGTTACAAGATAATATTCAACGTCATCCTGATTCCAGTTCTGCCTGTAGCATCCTTAGGATGTCACATAGAAAATATAGGTTAGTTCTATCCTGAAGATTTCACCACCAACCCCCACATAATAAGACAAACACACGATTATAGGACAACTCACCATCACCTCCAACCCATAGCTAAACAAACACATAAATACCTAATAAAGCCTTTAGGGCTATCATTCAACCATAAAAGTGGCTTTAACAGCCACAAACCTACAAATTGTCTAAAAGGCTTTAGCAAGCCTACAATACAACATAGAACCTTCACAGGTTCCCTAATAAGATATTGTTCAAACCACCACAAAATATTTTAATTGTTTACAAACAAGATGCTAAGAAATCTACGAATAAATAGAAGTCATGAAATACTTAAGCTGCACCATCCGAAGTAGATGGCTTCGAAGCTTCAGTCTCTGCAACAACAGCTTCAACAGTTTTCGCCTTCTTCACTTTCTTTGATTTCTTCTCTTTCTTTCCATCATCATCCCCAGCAACTCCAGAAGCATCCAGGCTACCATCCTTCAGGCTCCTTCATCATCATCCAAGGTCTCTTCGCTGTCCCCTGAGTAAGACCTTTTCTTAGACAAAGATTCGAGAACCTCAGCACAAACAGCTTCATTCAGGCCTGGAGGCTTCAACTACTTCAATTCCTGCAAAGGTTTACCATGAAAAGATGACAGCTTGGTAACATAAGGATATGTCAAGCGTTCCATCTTCAAAACAGACTCTTTGAAGACAACCATGGCCTTGGGCTGGTAGAGGGGAGATTGTTCCAACACTTGTCTAGTTTCATGTGCTTTAAAGCCAGCAACAAATCCCACATGCTTTCCGTGATTTAACAGCTTTGTGTAAACCTCTCCCAGAGCAGCATTAAATTCACAGGAATGGAGAAGATAGGTAACCACTTCCTGAAAGCCATTCTCAATCAACCACCTCCAAGGCAGCCCTATATGCCTCAATCTCAACCTTCACAGCATCACACCTAGCAGCCTCTGCTTCATGTGCCTTCTTAAGCTCATCAATAAGACCAATCAGAGTCTTTTCCTTCTCAGCATACTCCTCAGCATCTTTCTTCAGGGAGGCTAAGGAAGCCTTCATTTTCTCCTTCTTCTTTGCAAACTCTTGGTACTCAGCAACTCTCTTCCTGAACCTTGCAATACCCTCTGGAAGCATGGCTGCAAGGTTATAGGCCCCCGTCACCATCTTAGAAAGCAAAAGATCATCCTCCATAGCCTCCAATGAATCCTTCACACCAGGAGGAGCAAAATGAGCCAAACTTCTTGAAAAACATCAGATGACTTGAAGTTGTCATTAACCTTCACACCCCAACCAGGAACATACACCCCATCAGCTTCAATGCTAGCAGAACCCTCAGTGTTCTTTATAGCAGCAACCTTAGCACCAGAAACCTTTTTACCCTTCCCTTTCTTAACAGAAGTACTTGGCACCTTCTCAGCAGCATCAACCTGAACTTCTTCATGACCTTCAGACTCCTCAATCTTATCACTCACTTCCACAGGCTTAGAACTACTTGGCTGGTTAACATTCTTCAACAACCTTTGGCTTGAACGCCTAGTCGAAGCCTTTAAAGAACTGGGCTTCGACCCCTCCACATTTGGAACGTTGGTATAGTTCACCCCATCGAATCTACACTTCTCATATTTAACAATCACATCTTCCCCCTGAACAGCCTCAGTATCCTCAAACACAACGTCTGAAACATCATCACTCTTGATAAAATCCAAAGCAGACATAACTACAAGAACAACAAAATAAAAACATAAGGATCAAACAAGATTAGAGTAATAAAGTAAAAAATAAAAGTATCATACCCTGACCACCCCTCATCGGTATTGGGTCTCTGTCCTGTTTATCCCAACAGACTCTAATGCCGGACAAAACTAAAAAATGTTTAGGGAAGGGGTGAAGCCTTGAAGGGCAGACTCGAAGCGCCTCAAGAAAGTTTTTGTCCAACTCGGACTCAGAAGGTTCCATTTCGTTTAAGACAGCGTCAGGACGCCTCCAAACAGACTTAAACGGGATAATCGATTCAGACACCCAAAAGAATTTCGTCTTCCACACACCAACTGTGGTGACATGTGAAGAGATCAAGCAAACATCGATTTGGGAGGTTTCAAAAGTGTACCAGTACCCATTCTTACATCAAGAGGGTGGGATCATAACCAAGTGCTCGACACAACATTTCAAAATGCAACACCCTAGCCAAGCCGTGAGGGTGTAATTGACCGAAAGAGACACGGTAATATTCCAACACATTTAAAAGGAAAACTAAAAATGGATGACGAAGATTCGAAAACTCAAAGTAACGACAATATAGAGCAATTGAACCGTTGGGACAACGATCGATAGAATCATTAACCCCAGGATCAACAGGGTTAAAAGAAAGGTCAATACCCCATTCGAAACAGAAAGCCTCAACCTCTTCTTGAGTAAGAGAGGAGAAACACACTTCCATGTCCTTTTTGGCACCCATTTAGCTTCGAGGGATGATCAGACAAAACAAGAAGAAAGGAAACTACCCTGATTGAAGATGGGGAAACGAAACCCTAAGTGAGATGGAAGATAATCTGAAAGTTTGAAGAGACTAAAAAGTTTTTAAGTGAAAAAAAATAGTTATATTATAATATGTAACTTATAGACATAATGATGGGTAATATTAATAACCGCCCCTGATAAGGTTGACACTTGTTACATCAGGGGTCACTTCAAAATTCAAATCCAGAGGTGTAACCGCCTGAAACCAGGCGAATCCTTTAACCCTCGAACCTTTTAACACCTACAAGCTGAACAAAAAAGTCAGAAGCCTTTGAACTACGCTACAAACACCTCTGACTTCGGGGGCTGATGCCGTGGGTAGTTTAGGATTAAATAAATCAAATATATTGAACAGACTAGCTTGAAAGGTTGAAAGGCACAAAGGTTCAAAAGGAGAACATAGTACTCAACACAAAGAACAAAACACATGAATTGTCTTGTCATCTTTCTCGATCAAAACCACCAGATGTCCACACCCTGCATGAAGCTGTACCTTATGGACCGCAGATCTAAAGCCTTTATCGGCTAAAGTGGTTAGTCCCTTTGTTGTTACAAAGATCAAGAGTTACTCCCTCCGTCCCATTAGAAGTGTCCATATTCCCTTTTTTATTTGTCCCATTTCATGTGTCCACTTTAAAAAATTATTAGCCAACTTCCAAATTTACCCTTAAAAATACAACTAAAATAAACAAAGAATATGATGGACCCACATATGACAAGGGTGTTATTGTCATTTGGCAAACAAAAAAAGCAATCATTTAATGTGTCTAAAACTTTGTGTTTTTCAAACTAAGACACTTCTAATGGGACGGAGGGAGTATTATTTTTCCCAAAATGAAAGATTCTCTTTCTATAAATCAAATCACTGATAGTGATCTGATCATCCACCATCACCTTTACACACATTCAAACTCTTCCATTCCTTTCTATTCTCTTCTCACCTCACTTGTGAAAGATTCTTAATAATATACAATACTCCACTTGAAGTAGAAACAACATTCTGATCTTGAATACACTTCAAATCATAATTATAACAAAGAAAACATTAAACTCTTGAACCTCCTTCTACGTTTAACAACGTAGAGGGACGCCACAACCTGCGTTTGGTAAAATTAAACCCTTCAACCCTTTTACCCTTTCTAAGACTCTACACCAACGTCGGTTGAATATTTGTATAGCAACACAAACATATCTTATACGTTTTTTTACATCTTACATTTTTTACTTTAAATTTATATTTTTAACGTGGTCCGCTATCATTCTTTAGTTTAGGGTATGTTTGGCAAGGAGCTTTTAAGAGCTTTTAGGAGCTTCAAGCTTCAAGCTTTTAAGAAAAAGCTCCTACTCAATAAAAAGCTTTGTTTGGTTGAAGGAGCTGGAAGCTTTTAGGTTGGAGAAAAAGCTCTATAGTGAAACGCTACTAGTACTAGCGTTTAAGAAAAAGCTCCTACTAGCTGCAAGCTTTTAATGAGTAAATGACACAAATAACCATTCTATTTTAAAATTAAAATAAAAACTTTCCTTACAAACTTTTTATTATGCCCATTTTGGTCATTTTATACATTTTATTAAAAGCTCCAGCTACTTTTCCAAACACCAAAATATATTTAAAAAGCTTCCAGCTTCCAGCTACCAGCTTGCAGCTACCCCTACCAGTTTGCAGCTTCCAGCTTCTAGCCATAAGACTTGGACTTAGTCTTAACTGCAAAAATGGTGTTGGGCTTGGAAACTGGGCTAAAGGATGCTGGGCTAAAGAAAGTTGTGCTAATGCTGAAAAGTACATGGGGCAGGTTGGATCTTGGTTGTGTAAACTATAAAGTAAGATTGGGGGTCATATCTTGAGATGAGATCATATGTTTATTTATTTTTATTTTTTTATCACTTTTCACACACTCAACTTGATCAATCAGTCTCAAATGCTTGAGTGTTTCTCTCCCTAGTGTTAATTTTGGGTGTGTAAATGTTAATGGTTTCTCTTTGATGTTACGGTTTAGAGTAATAGACTTCATTAGTTGATGTTAAACTTATCATCACCTTTCGGTCGCATTCCTTAGCTTTAAATTGTGGTAGTGGATGTTCTAGTTTGTGTTCTTGAGTCTTGTATTCAAATTGTGAGAATAGTAAGAATCAATAATAATAATAGTGATGTCAAAAAAACATGATCAAAGATCTCGAACCTAAAACAATCTTCTAACGTCAATAATCTCAAATGTTTATTGCAAATATAAAAAAAAAACACATAAATACAAAACCACTCTCAAGAATACACACAATCAAATTATCAACATGATAATTTGATATACAGATCTAATAAAAGATGAAACAACCCTAACAAAGAATTGAAATCCTAGACCTATTAGTTGACTATTCGAGAGAAGTGTAGTAGGTGAGAGAAGCAAAATATCTGCACACCTACGAGGCATCATACATAGACTTAGAGCATTCACAGCTCGTTCACCAAATTATGTGAGGGGTTCCCTCAAATTATATGGGGTAGTTGTGAGTGGTTGTGAGTGGAGGAGAGAAAATATTTGGTGAAAACACTGTTTACCCATATATTTGAAAAGCTAATGTTCACCCCTATATATATTAATATTCTTTAAGTGGTTGTGAGTGGGGAGAGAGAAAATATAATGATAAAAGTATGAAAAAATATTATTATTTTAATTAGGAAAGAGGAGATTTAGGGATAAAGTAGTGATTTTTAGTATAATTTGATGGAAAAGAATTGGTGGACGGGCTATGAATGCTCTTATATACATAGTCTAACGAAACCGGGCTTATCAGAGGAGGCCCATTTGCATAAGGAACCTATTAGGCCCATTAGACACATGACCACCATCAACATCGCAGCAGCCAGCATGAGCACTAGTCCAATCAGCAAGCCCAACTCTAGCCCATCAGCAAAAACAGCAACACCTCATAAAACAAAGAACAAATACAATTAAAACTAACCAAATAATACGATCATAGCTTTGGAAATCGAATTGAAAAAATCTATATCTATATATATATATATAAAAGAAAAGACTTTTGCTGACGTGGCGTGCAATGGAGGCTTCAACCTTGTGTCACGTGGCATCATAATGGAGAGTTTTTGGTGTTTTTAAATTGTTTCCTTTTTAATTAAATTTAGTTATTTTAGGAAAAAAGAATTTAAAAATAAATTTAAAATTTTCTCTCTCATATTTCCTCCCATAACTTTTAAACGTTTATATCTTTTATATACGGGATTTTTTAAAGAAAAAAATTACACCAAATTAACGAGCTCCAGAAAGTTATAAATTTTTTTTGGAGTTAAATAAGCAATCCCAAACACCCTCTTTAAACTACGATAGATGACAAACGGTTTGGGTTCCCATTTGCTTAATTGATACTGTATATTGTTGGAATTATTATTTGAATTTACATAAAGAAAAGTCAACCATTCAAAATATTATTTTGACTTCAAATTATTCCACAATACATGAAGAGGATTAACTTTTTAAACTTTATACAATTTAAAAGGAGATAAATTGTATTGGAATATACAGATTTGGTTTAAAAGGAGATAAATTGTATTGGATTATACAGATTTGGTATTAAAGGAGATAAATGGTATTGTATGTGTTACTCGGCCCCCTTTTCTTTCATTTAAATGTTTTTTTTGGACATCTTAACAATCGGGGGGGATTAACATGCGGGTATGGTGAATAAAACTAGAAATACAGAATAATTGATGCCCTTTGGTCCGTGCACCGGTGGCTACGATTCTTTCGTGACACCAGTGTCAACCGACAGGTTGCCACTCACACTCCCAGCACATTTTAATCATTAGCCTTCAGATAAGGCCGTTGTTTATGTTATAGTACTATTGGGTTGACGCCCCCGTTTTTCATGATCCGACGGGCTCGGGATCTAATTGGAAAATGAACGTAACCTTCACAAGTCCCCATTGGACAAGACGGGCACCCCGGGAACAAAGTTATGGTTTGATTAAAAGCCTTTGAATACATCATGCTTGCAGGACTTGCTACCCTTCTTGATTCTATTCTAGTAATACGGAAGTCATACGCCTTTTGTTTTTAAAAGCTAAGAAATATGAGTAATTGCTTTAAACCTGTAAATGCGACAATCGCTTTTTATTTTATTTATAAAAACATGTTAGCATCGAACGTTTTTGTTTTACTACTTCAGCTTTTAAGTATATTTTATAAATGGGGAAGAAATCTCATTATTGAACAGGATAGTTCAGGTTGGGTGATTATGGAAAGGAATTACGTTATTGAACATGGGTTTATAAAGTACAAACATAAAACCATGAACTCACCAACTTTATGTTGACCCTTTTAAGTATGTCTTTCAGGTTAGATTTTTGGCAATGGCATGGTTGGATTAGGCAAACATCTTGGAACTGGAAACCTAAGAGTATTAGAAATAGCGTTTGGAGTTTCAAAGAGTCTTAGAAGAATATATTCCGCTGCATAGTATTAAGAGATCAACCGACAGGGAAATTTGAGGTGTGACAAAAGCTAATCCAAATACTTTTTTTAAAAAAATCCAAAAAGTTATAAATTTTTTAGAGTTCAATAGGCAATCCCAAACACCCTCTTAAACTACGATAGATGACAAACGGTTTGGGTTCCCATTTGCTTAATTGATATATTGTTGGAATTATTATTTGAATTTACATAAAGAAACGTCAACCATTCAAAATATTGTTTTGACTTCAAATTATTCCAGAATACAAGAATTGGAGCTTAACTTTTTAAACTTTATATATAGTCAACTAGTTAGGCTTGATACATGATTGATGCGCATTATGATTGATGTGTACTCCAAAATTAGGCAGCCAAATGTTTGTAGAGAAAGACCAAATCTTATCTTTCATATTTTTATCTTTTAACAAAAAAATGTTTAGTTTTATAGCTTAAAGAATAATGATACTGGAGAACAGGCACATTTATGTAACACCATGGATTAAATTTATAATTTCTAATAACTAAAGAAAACGAGGTGTATAACACAAGGACATTTATGTAATTTACTCTACAATTTTAAAAGATTAGAAAGGAATAATGGTGCTGGAGAGGCATGTTCTCTGAGCCAGAAGGTGAAGTTCCATGATCCATCTCCTACCACGTTAAAAGTTATATGGGACCCACTTCCAAGACAAGTTTGAACGTGTTGTTTCCAAAATTAGATACATTGGTTCTAGTTCATATTGGGTGTTGCTAAGCTATGTGGTGTGGTGGAGGCAAGGCTTACGAAGCCTTGCCGCTACGTCATTAAAATATGGGTCTCACAAGTTTTTAGACATTTTGAGAACTACCTAAGGGTGTGGGGGTAGTTCTCCTTAGGTAGTCCTCCACTCCTATTGGTCACTAATTAATTATTATTTTCTAATTTTTAAATAACTAAATAACTAAAATAAATAATATAATATTTAAAATAAGGTTACAAATAAAAAAGATACAAATAAAAAGGAAATTACGCCTAAAAACGTTACAAATAAAAATAACTAAATAATTAAAATAAATAACATGTCTGGTTTTTCACGTTCGCTAAAATATAATCGCCCAAATCCGATTGTAGATGTAGGTGTCTGTCCTCGTTGCATAATGAGAATTCGTTAAGTTCTTGTTGAGCCGGACTAACAGGAACACTATTCTCCTCGACCTCGTTTTAATGAAAATCACAAATGGCCCTTCCTACGTCTTCGATATGCATGTTATGCAAGATAATACAAGCATACATACAATACCGTAACTTTTTTGGTGCCCACATTCTTGTCGGGTTTTCAATGATATGCCACTTTGCTTGTAAAACACCGAAACAACGTGTGACACCCCGCATTTTCAGGTTAATACTTTTACTGAACTCTAGTTAACTTACATGTCGTACGTGGTTAGATACTTAACTAGGGTTAGTTAAGTAGGCCTAACATATGTTAGATGATATTAACATATGTGTTAAATAGGAAAATCATTGTGGAACACACACACGAGTCCTGTATCCTGAACGTTGGTGAATTATATGGCATACATAATAATAATATGTACAATTGAATCATGATGAACGTGAAATACATGCTTATGTGAATTATGTGTTTATGTGAATTATCACTTGACTGAAGGTTAATACGTAAACCATGCAAATTACGTGCACTTGATGATTAATATCTCATGAAATAATAAAAACAAAAGTTTTTATGCAATTTAAGGGTGATTAATATCATCGGGCCCGGTATTGGACTAGAACATGATTAACGGGTCGGGTTAATGGACTAGAAGGGCCCTAATACCCAATTACTTGGGCAACAAGCTAAACCTCCTTATAATTATGGAACAAAAAAAAATAAAGAACCCTAACCCTAATCCCCCTAGCGCCGTGAGGTACCCCCACCCCCCTCTCTCTCACTTTTCAGCAAACATCAATCTTAATCACCTCTCCAAGCTTATTTGGGTGTAATCTCTAGGCTTTGAGGACTCTTGCATTGAAAGGTATAATCTTTACATGTTTTTAATATTTAGTAATACTTGAAAAGTTTTAAAAATCATGGATCATGCATGTATACATAATCGCATATATGTATAAGTAGGAGTTCTTGAATGTTCATGATGATTTGATGATGATGATTGTTGTTAGTAATCATAATTAGGGTTTTTGTATGATAATATATGTGTTTGATCATGATAATATGGATTATGCATGTATTAGAGATTTTTATGCATAATTAGGGTTTATGAATAACTTGGGATGCAAGTTTCAGTTTCTGGCAGATTCGTTATGATGTCTTGTAGGGTCTCTGTTGCGATGTTAAATTGATTGTTTTGATGATTTCTTTGCATGATTGTGATGTACATAGTCTTAGCTTTTCATAATGGGCAAAACCATCAGATTTGGACATCGTTTGAGTCGTTTTTGGAATTTTATTTGATTAAAGGTCATATCAGAATTTCGGATTTGTATTGGGTCAACTTTAAATGGTCATAACTTGAGACTTACAAGGAATTAAGTTAAGAAACTTTACAGTAGGTCAACATTGGAAAACCTCGACTTTTCCAAGTGGATTCATCCCGTTTGGATGAATACACAATTGTTGGGAATTTTTCTACTAAACTGACCTGTTGTGGAAATTTTCTGGACATAGCTGTGTTGTACGAATTTTTATAATTTTTGTGTTTGGTTTTAAGACAAAAAAAAAATATGGGTTCGCAACCGAATCCCCATGAATACTCAGTGAAAATTTGGTACTTTAATTCGTTCGTTAAGTATTTTAGATAATTCGTTTTTCACAGCGCACAATCTGTCCTAAAAACGCAGATTGTGTACGGGATCTTTATGTGACTATTTGGAGTTTTATGTGGTATGTATTTGACATGTACTTGTGTGAAAACTTGTATGAGATGTATTTGATGTAATAAACTCATAATAATCACTATGATCACCAACGGGATACGTAGGACATACTTGTGCATGTAGAGTCACTAGGTGTCACTACACGGTTTTGAACTTTTAAAAGTCTCGAATAAACGAATTATATGGTGTATTGGTTATGCACATGTACTCACGTAGTGACACATATAATAGGGAGTCGGTAGCGAGTCTCTATTACTTTGGAGTTTGGATATTTTTGCTTGCAACCTAAGGTGAGTTTCACTACTTTTTCTCAAAGCATGCGTCTCGGGTTGAGACTACATTGGTAAACGTTTCTAGTCTGTTTTGAGACTACTTTTTACACATCCCGGGTTTTGGGGTGCATGGTTCACGGGGTGAATCTACTGTTACTAATTCATGCTATATGTCCTTGATGAACTAAACCAACCCTATCATTTAAGTCCTTCAAAATACCGAATCAATTGCCGGGCGGGCAAGCGGGTTACTAGTTGATAGCGCTATTAGGTTTAACAAACCTCACATCGTGCTGGGAGCATGGGTGTGAACTAATAACTTAAAACATATGTCATTGTTGATGGGCAATGACGCAAGGCACTATACTCCCTGTTGTGGGAACTCGTTCATTAGTAGTTCGGTATTCACCGGTATTAGTTATCATGAGTGGGTTAGCTACCCCTGGCATGTGAATTAGCTGTTTACTTATGGCCGGGGAGGCCGACGTTCTTACTTGTTGTTATGTGGTCTGGGAGACCGACGCTTTTATTTGGTTACGTGGTTTGGGAAACCTACGCTTTTACTTACTCACCTACTTTACTTAGTGAACTCACCAACATTGTTTGTTGACCCACCATTTACATGCTTTTGAAGGTAGTTAGCTTCCGGTGTCACGATTAGGAAGCACTTCACGTTCACTGCATTTGGGTCTTGGGCATACACCTAAATTACATATCATGCTTATACGTTTTCTTTCATATGGTTTTGATTTAGGCGCGTTGTTTTGCGCATGGTTTTTAAAAGGTTTAATTTGGCTTACGCTTCCGCAGCTTAACTAAACTTGGTTTTTGAAAACGAACTAAATGGTTTGGGCATTTAGAGTTGGTTCATATGACTTATGGCTATGGGATCCTGGTAGGTCATGCGCCTCGCGGTAAAACCCCGCAGTGGAAATTTGAGGGTGTGACAGATTGGTATCAGAGCCAGGTTATAGTGAACTAGGAATTGCATTGCATTCTTGTCACACCCTCAATTTCCACTGTGGGGTTTTACCGCAAGGCGCATGACACACCAGGATCCCATAGCCATAAGTCATATGAACGAACTCTAAATGCCCAAACCATTTAGTTCGTTTTCAAAAATCAAGTTTAGTTAAGCTGCAGAAGCGTAAACCAAATTTAAAACTTTTAGAAACTATGCGCAAAGCAACGCGCCCAAATTAAAACCATATGAAAGGAAACGTAAAAGTACGATATGTAATCTAGGTGTATGCCCAAGACCCCAAATGCAGTGAACGTGCGATACTTCCTAATTGTGACACCGGAAGCTAACTACCTGCAAAAGCATGTATATCGTGTGTCAACATAAAGTCGGTGAGTTCATAGTTTAAGTAGTAGGTATAAAGTTACCAAAGATTTAAACCATCAGTTTTAAGCTTGTCAGGGGTAGCTAACCCACTCAATGTAACTAAACAATGGTTATTGGGAAACATACAGATGTTATAGTGCCTCAACACTAGTGTCTATCAACACTAGTAAGAAAAGTGGTCAGAAGTTCATGCCCGTGACCCAAGCACCTCAGGTATGAGGTTGCTGCACAACCTAATAGCGCTACTAACTAATACCCCGTTCGCCTCCAGCGATTAACCCAATAAAATAGTAAGGACTTTCAAGATAGAGTGTTTAGTTCACAAAGGACAGTTAGAGTACAAAACTGATAAAAGTGTGATTCACATAAGGAATCGAAAACCCGACCCACACAAGGAGTCACAGCATCCCAAAACCTGGGATGTAAAAGTAGTCCCAAACTGGACTAGAAAAAGTTTAATAAGTTGTCTCAAACCTGAGACGCATGCTTTTGAGAAAAGAGTAGTGAAACTCACCTTAGGTTGCGTGCTAAAAATAAAACCGCAAAGATAGTAAACGTGGAAGACTACTCGCCTACCAAAAACCTATCAACACAAGTTTACAAGCGTTTGAGTGTATTGACACAATGACCTAAGTGCATCTCATGCGATTGTACTTGACACAATGAAACCATGCAGAACCCGTCAATCGTTGGTGATTAGTAAATGATGCAACATGTTAAGACTTTTAACATAACTAGTTCTCATTACACATTACATATGGTTAACCTAGCATGTCATCTTGACCATATAAATAACATTTACACATGTTCTCATATAGAATTTCACAACTTGTAACACATTAACACACTCAAATCATCACATAATCAACATCTCTCAAACCCATGACTTCTTGGTCTAATGGTATGGTGTCCCCCCTTATAAATGTGAGGTTGTGGGTTCAAATCCTTGTAAATGAAAGGTTAGGTGAAAATAAGGTGGTATAAATACTTGCCGTTCAAAAAAAAAAAATCAACATCTCTCAAACCTGCGTTTTCTGGACAGATTTTGGGTTACGGAAACCAATTTTTTTAAAATACCAATTCAACTCATCAAGTCCCCAAAATTTTACAGAGATGTCCCATAATTTTATACGTGACTATACTATGTTTATTTCTTTGCAAAAACACATCAAGATTTTATGAAAATTAATTTAGTCCAGCCACCTCAGAAAAAGAGTGCTGTTGACAGCAGCTTACATAAAAATTCATTAAAAATCATAGACTCATCCAAACGAGATGAATCCAATTGGAAAAGCTTGGATATTCAGAGACTCAACTTCTGTCCAAATTTCATGATCAACGGATTAGTAAAACTCAAGTTATAGCCTTTTAAAGTTGGTCATTTTTTCACATCCGAAAATCTGATTATACCTTTAAACTTATAAAATCATGAACACATATCAAAACAAGTCCAAAACGCATGATTTTGGACTTTTTGAAAAGCTAACATCATAAGTTATGTTTTAGCATCAGAAAACAATCAGATTACACATTTTAATCACCCTATAACAGCCCTTCAATTCGTCACAATGAATCTGCCAGAAAATCAGAATTCTAATAACATGCTTCTCATGAACCCTAATCATTCTTATTAACCCATAATCATACAATAACTCATATTAACATAAACCCTAATCATTCTCATCCATATTATCTTGTTTAAACTCATGTATTTACGTACCACATACCCTAGATATGATTTCTATCAACAATATTCATCAACATACAAAACAAACATCCAAGATATCCTACACATGTTGATTTGCGATTTTAACATGAATATTTCTTAGGGTTTTTATAACTTTTCCAGCCTTAAAACTTATCATACAACACATAAAATATATACCTTGAATCGCTAAAGTCCTTAAAACTCCAAGATAGCACCCGAATCACTTGAACTTGTAAGGAATTGATGCAAGATTGAAAGTGAAGAAGAGGGCACACCCTCTTGAAAATCCCAAGGCGCAAATGGAAGCTAGGGTTTGTGTTTTCTTTTTTTTTTATAAACATAATACACTAGGGTTAAGATCATGGGCCAAAGTTACGGGTTTATGGGCCTATTCTTGATAAACGGGCCCGTTAATACGGTTTTAATCCCGAGAACAGTCTCGATAATATTATTCATACTAACTTATGTAAAAACTATTGTTTTTATCATCTCATGACATGTTAATTACATAATGCACATAATTCGTAGGGTTTACGTACTGACTATCTATTAAAACAGTAATCCACAAAAACATCTAATTCACATACGCATGTTAATTCATGTTCATCATCACCCAATTGATCATATAATTATGTATGCTTGACAAATCACCAACGTTCGGGATACAGGACTCGTGTGTGTGTCAAGACAAAACCTTTCTAGTTATAACGTACGTTAATATTATCTAACATATGTTATTATCCCATAACATATCGAAAGACCTTCTTAACTAACCCTAGTTAAGTGTTTAGTCACGAATGTACATGAAAGTTAACTAGAGTTCAGTAAAAGTAATATCCTGAAAATGCTGGGTGTCACATCATCCCCAAGTTGAAAAGAATTTCGTCCCGAAATTAAGCAAGTAAACAGTGAAGCCAGTGTAAAATTGTATGCTTGGTTACCGGATGTCACGTCATCCCCAAGTTGAAAGGAATTTCGCCCCGAAATTCACTTTGAGTGAGTCGCTTCACATTTAGAGTTTGGTTCAAGCGCATGTTCAGGCTCAGTAAAAAGATGTGGGTATTTGAGCCGCATTTAATCCCTGCGTTCCCACGTGTATTCCGGTCCTAGACGGGAATTTCATCGCACCCTAACAATAGGTTTGGTGCTCTGTCTGAGTTTCTTGACGCCCCGCTCAAGAATCTCTACTGGTTCTTCCACGAACCGTAGCTGATCGTCCACCTGGATCTACTCTAGTGGCACTACCAGTGTTGTATGAGATAAGCATTTCTTCAGATTAGATACGTGGAATACGTTGTGCACCCCTACTGAGTTCATCAGGCAGGTTTAACCTGTATGCTACTGGACCAATCCTTTCGACAATCTCGAATGGTCCTACATATCGCGGGTTCAATTTTCCACCGTTTCCCAAAGCGTACCACCCCCTTCCAAGATGACACCTTCAGTAGTACCTTGTCCCCAATCTGGAACTCCAAAGGTTTCCTACGCTTGTTAGTGTGGCTTTTCTTTTAATCACGAGCAGCAGCCATCCAGTTTCTGATTTGCACTATCTTCTCAGGAGTTTCGTGCACGAGTTCGGGACTTGTCAGCTCTCTATCCCCAACTTCAGTCCAGCAGATGAGAGTTCTACACTTGCGCCCATATTGTGCCTCAAAAGGCGCACACTGGATAGAAGTGTGGTAACTGTTGTTATACGAGAATTCGATCAAGGGCAAGTGCTTATCCCAACTGTTGCTAAGGTCTACCACGCACACTCGTAGTAGGTCTTCCAATGTTTGCATGGTACGTTCACTTTGTCTATCCGTTTGAGGGTGATAGGCTATGCTCATATCCAAGTGAGTCCCCAATGCACCTTGGAGAGTAGTTCAAAAATGAGAAATAAATCGTGAGTCGCGATCGAATATATTAGTCAAACGGTCAACAATGACCCAAATCACATCGTGCCCGCTGGATGTCCTAGGAAGCTTGGTAACGAAGCGCATGGTTAGGCCATCCCATTCCCACATGGGAATTTCCGGTTACTGAAGTGGGCCCAAAGGTTTTTGATACACAATCTTAGCCTTGGCATACATTAAGCACTTACTGACATAAATGGCTGTCTCAGCTTTCGTGTTTGGCCACTAGTAAAGAGTTTTGAGATCTTGGTACATCTTATCCGAACCAGTATGTACCGAATAACAAGAGTTGTAAGCTTCGTCAAGCATGAGTTGTCTGAGATCCCCAAAGCGTGGAATCCAGACTCGATTCATGAAGTACTAAGGACCATCTGTCCGCAGTTCCAGGTGCTTATCAGCACCATGCATTGTCTCGAGCTCAATGTTTTCTTCTTTCAAAGCCTCGACCTGGATTTCTTGAATCTCATCAGAAGGACTAGAATGGATAGTAAGTTGTAAGGATCGACCCAACGACGTTGTCGCATGTTCAGCCCCTTTGGTCAAATACATGTTGGAGGCTCTTATTGTCAATAAAGATCGTACACTTCATTCCATATAGATAATGCCTCTAAATTTTTATGAGCACAAATCACTGCTCCTAGTTCTAATTCATGGGTGGTGAAACTTTCTCATGAACCTTCAACTTTCCTAAGCTTACACGATCACTTTATCACGTTTGCGTCAGCACATACCCCAAGCCTTGAATGGAAGTGTCACAGTACACCACAGGATCATCCGTACTCTCAGGTAAGGATAGAATTGGTGTACTGCAGAATTTCATCTTTAACGCTGAGACGTAGATTCTTGGGAATTTCCCACTTGTAAATAATACTCTTCTGTGTCAAAGCAGTGAGGGGTTGAGTGGTCTTAGAGAATCCCTTAACGAATCTTTGATGATATCCCGCAAGACCAAGGAATTGGCCCACCCCCGTAGGAGTCTTAGGAGCCTCCCTTTGTTTGATAGCATCTATCTTAGCGGGATCGACATGTATACCAGTCTCATTAACAACATGTCCTAAGGATTGGACTTCCCGAATCCAAGAGTCACACTTAAAGAATTTAGCTTACAATTGCTCCTTTCTCACAAGTTTCGAGATCAGCTGCAGGTGTTGCTCATGCTTCTCTCTGCTCTTGGAATAGATCAATATGCTGTTAATAAATACTATGACAAATTGTCCAATAAGGTCTTACACACGCGGTTCATAAGATCCATGTACACCGCAAGTGCATTGGTTAGCCTAAATGGCATCACCAGCAACTCATAATATTCATAGCGAGTTCGAAGGGCTGTCTTGGCTACATCCTCCCCTCGGACTCTCAGCTGATGGCATCCGAACCTTGAGTTAATCTTAGAATAGTAACTACGACCCTTAGAGCTGATCAAGCAAGTCATCAATATGTGGTAATGGGTAACGGTTCTTGACAGTCACCTTGTCCAGCTCCCTATAGTCAATACACATGCGGAACAGGGGCTGCCCAAGGTGAAGAATCACCATGGAACTCCACATGTCGAACATGTGAAAGTCCAGGTAGTTCCTCTGGTAATACGTCTAGAAAATCACGAACTACAGGGATGTCCTCATTCCCTCTTTCAACTTCAACTCAAATGTCAGAAATGTTAGCCAGAATGGCTGGATAGTCCTTTTGGATACACTTTTGGGCCTTCAAGAATGAGATGACGTTCCCTATGGCAGCACCACGATCACCCTAAATAGATAAAAGTTCTCCACTAGGAAGAGGGATACGAAAAAAATTTTCTCCTAATAGTGAATTTTCAACACGTTGCCTAGACAACCAGTCCATGCCAACTGCAATATCATAGTTTCCCAGAGTGATAAGTATATGGTCGATGTCAAACAAATGACCATCCAGTTCGAGTTTACAATCGTGATGAACAAGGGTCACCTCAACAGGCCTACTATTATCTAGCTCTATGGAGTGTGGGGTCTCAAGAAGATTAGGGGCTACCCCTAGGAATTTGCTAAGTTTTAAAGACACAAAGCTGATATTCGCACCGAAATCGAAAAGAACAGCAACAAGATTACCCTTCACAGAAGACGTACTCACAAGCACAAGGTTGTTATTCTTGGCTTCTCCCGAGCCAACTACGCAAGCTATTCCCCGAGCACCATTAAGGTTATTGTTGCCATTGATACTATCGTGGTTGAGCTGGGGACAGTTCTTCTTGAAGTGGGTTTCACTCTCACATTAGGAACACACTTTCTCAGCACCTCGTTGTTGTCGATATACTAGTTGTTGCTGTTAGAGGACTTATACTCCACACTATCCTACGTTCTCTTACTAATATCGAAGGTAAAAGATGAAGCACCATGCTTCGGGAAAATACCATGCTCATCAGCCTCAATAGGAAGTCTGTGGGCTAGGTGAAAGATTTATTAGATTCTGGGTAGGTGAGCTGCAGTGACCATGCCACGAATCCGTGGAATCCACCCTTGTTGTGTAATGCTCAACTCACTAGTAAGGTAGGTTAATTAGATTTGAGCATAGAGTATCTAACTCATGTGGTTGGTAGGGTATGCGTCGATCTCAGACCCAACCGTCCTTCAGTCCTGTTGAAGTTATTGTGACTTACATCCCATAAAAGACTTGGTAATACGCTAGTTGGTTGTTGTTGTGGCATATGCGTTCAAGGACTAAGAAAGTTCAATGGTGGAAGTCCAGGGAAAAAGAATGGTTTTAGCAGAATAGACCTTTACTTGCTTAGAAAGATGAAAGGGCATCAACCACTCTACTGTTGATCATAAGAACTCAGTCCTATCTAAGCTCATAAAAGATAAGTATGCACAAACAGGTGTACGATGATCGGTGGTTAGCGGCAATCGTTTAGAAGGAGTTAGAATAGGTCAAGGAGTTGTTACCAGCTCCAAAAGCTGCGAGGGCCTCAACCAGCCTGCCATAAATTTGTGTGACCAGATCCGTCTGAGTCATGTTAATCTTTCCCTGCCCATGCCCCCTTCTAACCATTGTAATTCTAGACTTACATTATACCCATGAGTAAGGAAAGAAAGAAAGAATAAGAAAAAATGTTCATCTTGTAATCGTTCTCACGCAGTACATGCAAACTAGAATATAGAATGAATCCCAATCGCAAGATAAAAATGAAAGACCGACACCGATAGATTAGAAATAAAATCCAAGATTCAAAAAAATATCCAGTCGACTACACTGTCTTGAAATCATGAAAGAAACAAATCAATAATTAGGTTCAAAACAAGATAAGTATCAATCGTCCTCACGATCCGCAGACATATCTGGTTTCTCATCCTTACTCTCAACTTCAATCCTGGTCTAAATCGGCTCGTCCGAATTTGCCTCTTCACCTGGTTCAAAGTTTCCCACAAATGTTGCCTCAAGTTCTTCTGCCTCCTGTTCATTCTCCTCTTCCATTTGCTCTTCCTCTCCTTGAGCCAGAACTTCCAAGAGTCTATCACGAACGGTGTTTAATTCTCGTCTAGTGGTAGTCAACTCCCTCTTTGTGTCAGCCACTTCCTGTCTAGCTATGGCCAACTCAACCATCATCTGACCCATCCTCCTTTCTATATGCCTTAAACGATTATCAGAGGTCTCTTGCCACCAATTGAAACGCTGAATATATGAGAAGACGGTATCGAACTCAGTACAAAAATGCCTAACAATTCCTGCAATGGACCTCTCCCATGAGTCTAGAATGGGAGGTACGTCCTCAGGCACCCCACTACTCGTCACCCACGTACGTATCATATGAGGATACCATGTCCATGGACTAGTCTCCGAGCCTAAAGGTCTATAATTCGCCACGGGTTCAGTCCCGTTAACGCGTTCAGAAATGGGGTTATGAGATGACGACATAATTCCCTGCAACATGAAAGTTCAGTATACGTATTCAAGGAATGTAACCAATGTGCACTGGAGTTGTGAGTGTAACTAATGCAATGCTTATGCTATGATAGTTATAGACTAGACTCAACATGCAGTCCTAGTTCACTATAACCAGTGGCTCTGATACCAATCTGTCACACCCTCAATTTCCACTGAGGGGTTTTACCGCGAGGCGCATGACACACCAGGATCCCATAGCCATAAGTCATATGAACGAACTCTAAATGCCCAAACCATTTAGTTCGTTTTCAAAAATCAAGTTTAGTTAAGCTGCGGAAGCGTAAACCAAATTTAAAACTTTTAGAAACCATGCGCAAAGCAACGCGCCCAAATTAAAACCATATGAAAGGAAACGTAAAAGTATGATATGTAATCTAGGTGTATGCCCAAGACCCAAAATGCAGTGAACGTGCGGTACTTCCTAATTGTGACACCGGAAGCAAACTACCTGCAAAAGCATGTATATCGTGTGTCAACATAAAGTCGGTGAGTTCATAGTTTAAGTAGTAGGTATAAAGTTACCAAAGTTTTAAACCATCAGTTTTAAGCTTGTCAGGGGTAGCTAACCCACTCAATGTAACTAAACAGTGGTTATTGGGAAACATACAGATGTTATAGTGCCTCAACACTAGTGTCTATCAACACTAGTAAGAAAAGTGGTCAGAAGTTCATGCCCGTGACCCAAGCACCTCAGGTATGAGGTTGCTGCACAACCTAATAGTGCTACTAACTAATACCCCGTTCGCCTCCAGCGATTAACCCAATAAAATAGTAAGGACTTTCAAGATAGAGTGTTTAGTTCACAAGGGACAGTTAGAGTACAAAACTGATAAAAGTGTGATTCACATAAGGAATCAAAAACCCGACCCACACAAGGAGTCACAGCATCCCAAAACCTGGGATGTAAAAGTAGTCCCAAACTGGACTAGAAAAAAGTTTAATAAGTTGTCTCAAACCTGAGACGCATGCTTTTGAGAAAAGAGTAGTGAAACTCACCTTAGGTTGCGTGATAAAAATAAAACCGCGAAGATAGTAAACGTGGAAGACTACTCGCCTACCAAAAACCTATCAACACAAGTTTACAAGCGTTTGAGTGTATTGACACAATGACCTAAGTGAGATCTCATGCGATTGTACTTGACACAATGAAACCATGCAGAACCCGTCAATCGTTGGTGATTAGTAAATGATGCAACATGTTAAGACTTTTAACATAACTAGTTCTCATTACACATTACATATGGTTAACCTAGCATGTCATCTAGACCATATAAATAACATTTACACATGTTCTCATATAGAATTTCACAACTTGTAACACATTAACACACTCAAATCATCACATAATCAACATCTCTCAAACCCATGACTTCTTGGTCTAATGGTATGGTGTCCCCCCTTATAAATGTGAGGTTGTGGGTTCAAATCCTTGCAAATGAAAGGTTAGGTGAAAATAAGGTGGTATAAATACTTGCCGTTCAAAAAAAAATCAACATCTCTCAAACCTGCGTTTTCTGGACAGATTTTGGGTTACGGAAACCAATTTTTATAAAATACCAATTCAACTCCTCAAGTCCCCAAAATTTTACAGAGATGTCCGATAATTTTATACGTGACTATACTATTTTTATTTCTTTGCAAAAACACATCAAGATTTTATGAAAATTAATTTAGTCCAGCCACCTCAGAAAAAGAGTGCTGTTGACAGCAGCTTACATAAAAATTCATTAAAAATCATAGACTCATCCAAACGAGATGAATCCAATTGGAAACGCTTGGATATTCAGAGACTCAACTTCTGTCCAAATTTCATGATCAACGGATTAGTAAAACTCAAGTTATAGCCTTTTAAAGTTGGTCCATTTTTCACATCCGAAAATCTGATTATACCTTTAAACTTATAAAATCATGAATACATATCAAAACAAGTCCAAAACGCATGATTTTGGACTTTTTGAAAAGCTAACATCATAAGTTATGTTTTAGCATCAGAAAACAATCAGATTACACATTTTAATCACCCTATAACAGCCCTTCAATTCGTCACAATGAATCTGCCAGAAAATCAGAATTCTAATAACATGCTTCTCATGAACCCTAATCATTCTTATTAACCCATAATCATACAATAACTCATATTAACATAAACCCTAATCATTCTCATCCATATTATCATGTTTAAACTCATGTATTTACGTACCACATACCCTAGATATGATTTCTATCAACAATATTCATCAACATACAAAACAAACATCCAAGATATCCTACACATGTTGATTTGCGATTTTAACATGAATATTTCTTAGGGTTTTTATAACTTTTCCAGCCTTAAAACTTATCATACAACACATAAAATATATACCTTGAATCGCTAAAGTCCTTAAAACTCCAAGATAGCACCCGAATCACTTGAACTTGTAAGGAATTGATGCAAGATTGAAAGTGAAGAAGAGGGCACACCCTCTTGAAAAACCCACGGCGCAAATGGAAGCTAGGGTTTGTGTTTTCTTTTTTTTTATAAACATAACACTAGGGTTAAGATCATGGGCCAAAGTTATGGGTTTATGGGCCTATTCTTGATAAACGGGCCCGTTAATACGGTTTTAATCCCGAGAACAGTCTCGATAATATTATTCATACTAACTTATGTAAAAACTATTGTTTTTATCATCTCATGACATGTTAATTACATAATGCACATAATTCGTAGGGTTTACGTACTGACTATCTATTAAAACAGTAATCCACAAAAACATGTAATTCACATACGCATGTTAATTCATGTTCATCATCACCCAATTGATCATATAATTATGTATGCTTGACAAATCACCAACGTTCGGGATACAGGACTCGTGTGTGTGTCAAGACAAAACCTTTCTAGTTATAACATACGTTAATATTATCTAACATATGTTATTATCCCATAACATATCGAAAGACCTTCTTAACTAACCCTAGTTAAGTGTTTAGTCACGAATGTACATTAAAGTTAACTAGAGTTCAGTAAAAGTAATATCCTTAAAAATGCTGGGTGTCACAATTCTAGTCTATAATCATCATAGCATAAGTAATACGTTAATACACTTACCACATTAGTGCACATTTAAGACTTCCTTATGGATATGTATTACAGGAAATGTCGTTTTCTGTCAATCAAAATTCTGAACGCATTCACGAGACTGAACCTGTAACAAGTCGTCCACCTTTGGGCTCGGAAAATGGTCCATGGACATGGTATCCCAGTATGATACGTACGTGGGTGATCAGTAGTAGAGTGCTTGAGAAGGTACCACCCGTTTTGGACTCATGGGAGAAGTCCATTGCAGGAATTGTGAGGCATTTTCTTACCCAGTTCGATACTGTGAACTCGTATATTCAACGTTTCAAATGGTGGCAAAAGACATCTGACTATCTCTTTTAGCATATAGAAAGGAGGCTCAGTCAGGTAATGGCCGGCTTGGTCGTAGCTAGGCAGGAAGTGGCCGACACAAAGCAAGAGCTGATCACTACTAGGCAAGAGCTCATCATCGTTCGTGATAAACTCATGGAAGTTATAGCCCAGCTGGAGGAAGAGGAGAACGAGCGATGTGTGAAAGAACTTGAGGCGGCGCTTGAGGCAGCATTTGTAGAAAATGTTGAGACAGACGAAGAAGCCAACCCGGATGACCCAATCACATTCACGGTCGAGATCAAGAGCAAAGATGAGGAGTCCGATATGTATACGGATCAAGAGGACGATTGATTCTATTTTTATTTATTTATTTTGTTCCTAGTATATTATGACTTTTATTCTACCTCGTGAGACTTGATGATCTTTTGGTTTGTGTTAGAACGTTGGTATTTTATTACTACTATCGATTGAACTTTTTATTTTATTATTCATACGTGTATGACATACTAGTACACTGGAGTGTGCGAACGATTGCATTCTCATGGGTATGGTATATGGCGGGAAGAGGCCACAGACGAGGAAACATCAACCTAACGCAAGCTGAGCTGACTGCACTTGTCAACAACAGGGTGGTTGAGGCCCTAACATCTTTTTCAAGCTAGTAAAGATTTAAGTTGCTAAATCATTCTTTTCCCTTAACTATCGCATTTGAACTTCCTTATTCCTGGAACGCGCATGCCGCAACAACAACCTGCCATCGTATTTTCAAGGCTTTTATTGGTTGTAAACCTCGATAACTCCAACGGAATTGAAGGAGACCGTCTGATTGCTTCGATAGTATAAGTCTTTGCTCTGTGCATTTGCCCCCAGGCAGGATGGGGTAATGTATGCCACATGCACACTCGATGAGTTACAGATACTTGGGTGGAGAATGTAACCCCCGTGACGAAATTTAGAAACTTGTCATCTAAAGACGGCTGGGTCTGAGATTGACGCCTACACTACCAAGCTACAAGAGTTAGCTACTATACGCTCAAACATATTTAGCCTACCTTATAAACGGATCGAGCTTCATACCAAAGGGGTGTGTCTCTCATATTTGTGGCATGGCCACTACAGCTCACCTACCCAGAATCTTACAAATCTTTCACCTGGCTCGCACACTCACCGACGAGGCTGCTGAGCATGGTGCTTTTCCGAAGCAGGGTGCTTCATCTTCCACTTTTGGTGATAGCAAGAGAACGTGGGATAGTATGAGGTATAAGTCCTTCAACAACAACAAATACAACGGTAACAACAATGGGGCTCGTGGAAGAGCATTTGTGATGGGCTCTAGGGAAGCTAGGACCGATAACAATGTCGTGAACGACACTCTTGTTTCTATTTTATATGATACTGGTACGGATTATAGTTTTGTGTCATCAAAACTTAGCAAACAACTAGGGATAGTTCCTACACTTCTTGATACCCTGTACTCTATAGAGTTAGCTGATGGGAAGCCTATTGAGGTAACCCACATCCATCGTGACTGTAAGCTCGAACTAGATGGACAATTGTTTGCCATCGACCTCTTACCTATCACCCTAGGAAGCTTTGATCTCGTGGTTGGCATGGACTGGTTGTCCAAGCAACACGCCGAAATTCTCTGTCAGGAGAAGATTGTTCGTATCCCTCTCCCTGGTGGAGAACTCTTATCTGTCCAGGGTGATCGTGGTGGTGCCATGGTGGGCATCATCTCTTTCCTGAAAGCCCAGAAGTGTATTCGGAAGGGCTACCCAGCCATATTGGCTAACATTTCTGATACTCGAGCTGAAGTTGAAACAAAAATTGAGGACCTCCCTGTAGTTCAGGATTTTCCAGATGTCTTCCCAGAGGAACTACCCGGACTTCCACCTGTTCGACAAGTGGAATTTCAAATTGACCTTACACCAGGAGCGGCCCCAGTTGCGCGTGCACCGTACCGCCTAGCACCGAGCGAACTTCAAGAACTATCTACCCAACTCCAAGAGCTATTGGATAGGGGTTTCATTAGGCCTAGTTCTTCACCATGAGGAGCCCCAATATTGTTTGATAAGAAGAAAGATGGGAGTTTCCGCATGTGTATTGATTGTCGAGAGTTGAATAAGGTGACAATTAAGAACCGCTACCCTTTGCCTCGTATTGACGACCTATTCAACCAGCTTCAAGGGTCAAGTTTCTATTCCAAGATTGACATAAGGTCAGGATATCACCAGCTGAGAGTCCGAGAGGAGGATGTGGCCAAAAACAGCCTTTCGAACTCTTTATGGGCACTATGAATTTTTGATAATGCCATTTGGGCTAACCAACGCACCAGCTGTGTTCATGGACCTTATGAACCGTGTATGCAAGCCTTATTTGGACATATTTTTCATAGTGTTCATAGATGACATCTTGATCTATTCCAAGAGCAGGGAAGAGCATGAGCAACACCTGCGGCTGATCTTGGAACTTTTGAGAAATGAGCAGTTGTATGCAAAGTTCTCCAAGTGCGACTTCTGGATTCGTGAGGTCCAATTTTTGGGTCATGTGGTGAACGAGGCAGGAATACATGTCGATCCCGCTAAGATTGACGCGATTAAAAGGTGGGAGGCTCCTAAGACTCCTACGGAGGTGCGGCAATTCCTTGGCCTTGCAGGTTATTATCGCAGATTCATTGAGGGATTCTCAAAGATCGCTCAACCCCTCACTGCTTTGACACAGAAGGGGATTACCTACAAGTGGGGAGATGCCCAATAATCTGCTTTCCAGTTATTGAAGACTAAACTTTGTAGTGCTCCAATATTATCACTACCTGAGGGTACGGAGGACTTTGTGGTGTACTGTGATGCATCTATCCAAGGTTTAGGGTGTGTTTTGATGCAACGCGAAAAGGTGATCGCATATGCTTCACGACAACTAAAAGTTCATGAGAAGAATTACCCCACTCACGACTTGGAACTGGGAGCGTGGTCTTCGCTCTCAAAATTTGGAGGCACTACCTCTATGGAACAAAGTGTACGATTTTCACTGATCATAAGAGCCTTCAGCATATATTTGATCAGAAGGTGCTAAACATACGGCAACGTCGATGGGTCGAGCTCCTAAATAATTATGACTCTGCCATCAGATACCATCCAAGGAAGGCTAATGTTGTAGCAGATGCCCTGAGTCGTAAGGAAACAAAATCTAAACGAGTGCGAGCCTTACAACTTACCATACATTCTAATCTGCCCGATAAAATACGTGAAGCCCAGGGCGAGGCTTTAAAAAAAGAAAACATTAGGCTAGAAACATTGCGCGGTGCTGACAAACACCTGGAACTAAAGACAGACGGGCTTCAGTACTTCATGGATAGAGTGTGGATTCCGTGTTTTGGGGATCTTAGACAACTAGTGCTCGATGAGGCTCACACATCTCGTTATTCAGTACATCCTGGTTCAGATAAAAGGAACCAAGATCTAAAAACTCTTTACTGGTGACAAAACATGAAAGCTGATATAGTCACTTATGATAGTAAGTGCTTAACGTGTGCCAAGGTTAGGATTGAATATCAGAAACCTTCGGGCCTACTTCAGCAACCGGAAAATCCCATGTGGAGATGGGATGGTATTTCCATGGACTTTATCACCAAACTTCCTAAAACGCCCAGCGGGCACGATATGATTTGGGTCATTATTGACCGTTTGACCAAATCATCGCATTTCTTGGCAATTAAAGAGACGGACAAGTTGGAACGTCTAGCCGCCTTTGTATTACGAAAAATTGTCTCTAGGCATGGGGTGCCTACCTCTATCATACCTGATCGCGACGCGCGATTTACCTCCCATTTTTGGGAAACTCTCCAAGATGCTTTGGGGACTCGTTTAGACATGAGCACAGCTTATCACCCTCAGACGGATGGATAGAGTGAACGTACCATCCAAACACTAGAAGATCTACTGCGAGCGTGCGTGGTGGACTTTGGAAACAGTTGGGACAAGCACTTGCCTTTGATTGAAGTCTCTTATAACAATAGTTATCACACTTCGATTCAGTGTGCACCTTTTGAGGCACTTTATGAACGGAAGTGCAAATCTCCCATATGATGGACTGAAGTTGGGGATAGCCAACTGACAGGTCCCGAACTTGTGCACGAAACTTTTGAGAAGATAGTGCAATCAGAAAACGGATGGCTGCTACTCGTGATCGACAGGAAAGCTACGCTGATAAGCGTAGGAAACCTTTAGAGCTCCGGATTGGGAACAAGGTACTATTATAGGTGTCACCTTGGAAGGGTGTGACACGCTTTGGAAAACGGGGGAAGATGAACCCGTGAAACGTTGGACCATTCGAGATTGTTGATAGGATTGGTCTGGTAGCTTACAGGTTAAACCTGCTTAACAAACTTGGTAGGGTACACGACGTATCCCACATATCGTACCGAATCTATAGAAATTCCTGTTGGAACGACACTGGTGCTGCCACTGGAAGAGATCCAGGTGGACGATCAGCTAAGGTTCATGGAAGAACCAGTGGAGATTCTTGAGCGGGGCGTCAAGAAACATGGTATACGTTAAAATATACATATTTAAATCCCCGATTAAACTCCCAAATTACGCGTTTTCGACCATAATTGCACGAATTCGGTACTTAACCGCTTCATATGTTTATTTCAGGTCTTAAAAGACGTCCCACGAGCAAAGTCGAAGAAACCGGGCGAAAAGCGGACAAGACGGAAAGTTTCTACAAAAATTAGCTAAGTCTGGAAATGGTGCACGGCCGTGCACCATAGCTGCACGCCCGTGCTGACTCATTTGGCTCGGACACAGAAGGTTGCACTGCCAGTGCGACTCGGGGTGCACATCAGGTTCTCGAGCACCCTGATCAGCACGACCGTGCACGAGCCCATGCGACTTGGAATCCTCGAGTGCACTGCCAGTGCACCAGGCAGTGCACTCCCAGCACTCGGCCACCACAGACCCGCACGCCCGTGCACCCTAGGTGCACGGCCGTGCGTAAAATCTAGATATTTCCAGAAACGACTCAGCCACTTGCCCACTTGCACGTCAGCTCAAAAAGTTAAAGTGCACGATCGTGCACTTTAGTTGCACGGCCGTGCACAAAATCAAAATCTGTGTAAAAATAGAGCAGACCTTACTAATAAAAGATTGGGTTTTCTCTGGGCGATTCTGGGCGATTTCTGGACCGACGAAGCTGCTGGAAGGCCGTTTAACAAGCTCGGGATTCAAACCGGATCATCTAGCATCATCCAATCCATCACATTCAAGTTTTATGGTTTGATCTATTAAGCTTTTAGTTGATTCAAATCTGAGTATTTGAACTTGTTAGTGTTGTTTATGTAGTACAATAGTATCTAGTAATCGTATTTAGTAATCTTTAGTAGAAAAAACGATCCTTAGTATGTAATCATGTTTTGTATGAATTTGGCGTTTTTCATGTTTAGATCTTGATGATCATAGTGCAACCTTGTTTCTTTGTTGTTGGATTGACAGTTGTATTCGGATGACTTTGGCGATTGTCGAATGTGTTAGGCGGATAAATGTTGAAAAACCGTCCGTTTAATCGTCCGGTAGTAGTCTAGTTAACTTGTTAAATAGTTTACACCATGAAACTGTAAACGGGTATTGGTTTGGTTAAAGTCAGTCGAATAACGGTTAAAAATGCTTACCGGCACGTAAAAGGGTTTTAAAAGCCTAATGGTGTCGTTACCAGTCTTTGACACGGTTGATGATCTCTGGTAGTTATTTTGGTAAAGATAGCGATCTTAGTAGATCTGGGTTCAAAGTTGGTAAAATGGAATAGGTTGTGAAATGCTCTACTTTATGCTAGTTTAGGTGGCTGTATTGTGTATTCGGTATTGCTTTCCTGAATTAGTGAGGTTAGAATACTCTTCAGATGACTAACTTATCTTTAGAAGATCTGCATGAGATAATATCAGTTGCTCGCTAATGAACGACTTGAAGTGGTTAACGTGTGTATTCGTGTTAGCTTTCTGTATAGTTGTCATGTTAGGATGCCCGAGAGGGAAACTAACTGTCGGAAAATGGGAATGTTGATCACGCCTTTATTTCTTATTATATATATAGATGACATGCTAGGATTGGCGTATTATAGTTTATATAGTTATATTTTCTATTTGGAGTCTCAGTTAAGCATTTACATGTGTTAGAATTAATATAGTTTAAACAAACTCACTTATCTTTTCCTACTGGTAACTCGGTGACAGAGTTTTAGTTCAATTGCTCCGCGCGCGTCCATGGATCGATACTTGGTTCTTATCTGTACTTACTACATATATGACAGGGTACACTTGCCCTATTGTGTGTGTTTTAATATTAAGGTCGAAACCATTTTTATAAATATTAAAGCAAAACGTGTGTTAAAATCAGTGCAAAATTATGTGTATATCCTCACACGTCAAGTTTTTGGCGCCATTGCTGGGGACGCGAGGAGCTTTAGGAACGAACCGAGTCAACTTTTTACCAGTGTACATACTTGTGAATACTTGTTTATACTTCTTTGATTTGTTATTTCGTTCATTTATTTGCATATATGATTCTTTGAATGTTTATTTGATTCATTTGTCTGTTGATATTTTGGATTGATTCTAGGTTGGTTTATAGGTTAGTTTATAGGTTAGTATATACATTCGTTCATTTATCTGCTTATAGGATTGTTTGATTTGATTATTCGTTCATTAGGATGTTGATAGATTTAATTGATTGATTATTGGATTGATTGGTTTGTCTATGAATTTAATTAGTTCGTTATTTGATTGATTAGATTTATTTGTTCGTATTTGGACTAATTATTAATTTCATTCTTTGTATAGTTTTAGGCTTAGTCTGTTTATTTCTGTTCTTTTTATTGATTCTATTTGTTTTTATTTGATTTTCTCGAGTTTATTGCTTTCCTTTGCTTTCATATGTATTTATGGATTCTTTATTTTATTTTATTTATTTTTCTGTCTTTTATCGCCTTTTGGGTTTGTCATATATTCGCCTGCTGCAACTGTATCATTCTTATTTGCAGGTTGATGTCCACGAACCCCGGGCCTTCTGGTGATCTTTCTGACGAGGAGCGGAGGCGTGTCTTGAGGAGAAGCGAGCGGATTAGACTTCATAAATTACGTCTTGTTTCTGATATTCTTATTTATGCCCCTAGAGTTGAGGTCCCAGTTGAGGAGGCGAGGCACGATCTGGCCGACGACGACGGGTCGGATGCCCACAGTGACATTATCATGGCGGATGACGACATTCCGCTGAATGATAGTGGTCGTCCAGGAGGAGATGGACTCGCGCCGAGTATTGTCCGTCCGGCTATTTTGGCGGACCATTTTGAAATCAAATCTAGTATCGTGAATATGATACAAAACTCGGTGCAATTCGGTGGACTGGAACACGAGGATCCAAGCCGACATATTGCTGCATTCTTAGAGGTTTTAGCAACCTTTAAGATGCAAGGCATCTCCGATGATGCTATACGTTTGAGACTCTTCCCATTCTCATTGCGGGACAAAGCCCGGACTTGGCTTCTGTCACAACCCGCAGGGTCGATCACGACTTGGGCAGAGTTGTCACAACAATTCATGCAGCAGTATTTTCCTCCTGAAAAGACACAAAAACTGAGGAATCGCATCATGACTTTTCGTCAGGATGACGATGAATTTGGTGCAAACTTTTTATCAGGGACTCGGGTATGCATCTCAGGAACGCCTTGATGTATACGCTGGGGGAGACATCGGAACAAAGTCTCCTAGGGAAGCGTGGAGCATTATTGAAAAGGCGTCCCTAAAATCTAAATCCCGGCAGAGTGATAGATCTAGGTCTTCATCTGCCAAGGCTGGTGTGCATGCCGTGGATAACTATACGGCGATTTCGGCACAGATAGCGGCTCTGGCTACGAGATTCGATAACTCTCAGCAACACGTAGCGCAGTCCGATTGTTTGTGTGAGCAGTGTGGGGTATCTCACCAGCCTGGCTCGTGTGCTCAGGGGGTGATGTATACAGGCCACGAGGAAGTGGACTATATGGGCAATCAGACGAGACCCCAGAATAACCCCTACAGTAACACTTATAATCCGGGTTGGAGAAATCACCCGAACTTCGGGTGGAGATCTGGTTCCTCTAACCAGAACCCGCTCGGATATCAGCAGAGGGCCCCCGCACCACAACAGCCCCAACAGCCTTACCAGTCCAACCAACAGCCCTACCAGTCCAATCAACAGCCTTACCAGTCTCGTGGTCAATCGTCCCAGCAGAGACCGAACCAATACCAGAACCAGGGCGCCGGGAGTAGCTCCCAGCAGCACGCCCCTCATGGTATGTCTAAGCTGGAGGAAATGATGTCTCAGCTCCTTACCAACACCTCTAATACCAATCAGATCGCTGAACAGCGCTACCAGCAGCATGAGGAGCGCTTTACTAATTACGAGGGTGAGATGAGGGGCCAAAAGGCGTCGATGCAAGCCATAGAGAACCAGGTAGGCCAGATAGCGAAGATGATGTCTGAGAGACCGCAGGGTGGTCTCCCGGGCAACACTGAGCCGAATCCGAGGGGGCATGTAAATGCCATCACGACGAGGAGTGGTAAAACCACGGGACCTGACACATCGGGCTCAACACCGATCACTGAGACGGTCCAGACTGAGTCTTCGGACGAGGTGCACGCTAGGCGAGTCCCAGCAAGTACAGCACAGTTTCCGAAGCCAGTCACAGATTACACTCCTCCTGTTCCATACCCTAGGAGACTTAGGAAGCAGAAAGACGAGGCCCAATACGGGAAATTCCTTGAGCTGTTCAAACAGCTACACATAAACATCCCGTTTGTGGAAGCCTTGGCCCAGATGCCTAAGTATGCTAAATTTCTGAAGGACATCCTCACAAACAAGCAAAAACTTGAGGACCTGTCTTGTGTGCTCTTAAATGAGAACTGCTCTGCAATCCTGCAGAATAGACTGCCCATGAAGATGGGAGATCCAGGTAGTTTCACCATTCCTTGTCTGATAGGGAACATGTCTGCCAGTAATGCACTGGCGGATTTGGGTGCGAGCATTAACCTTATGCCTTATAAGGTTTTTGAGAAACTAGATCTGGGTGAGCCTTCACCCACCAGGATGAGTATTCGTCTTGCTGATCGTTCGATCAAATATCCTCGGGGGTTTGTTGAGAATATGCTTGTCAAAATTGACAAATTTGTATTCCCGGTGGATTTTGTCATCCTTGATATGGATGAGGACTCTAAAGTGCCTCTGATCCTCGGACGTCCTTTCCTTAACAAGGCCAGGACGATTATTGACATGGCTGCGGGCCAAATCACACTCCGGGTGAATGATGAGCATGTGACTTTTGATGTTCAGAGGTCGATGCGTCATCCCGAGAGTCAGGACGACACACTATACTATCTTGATATAGTAGACCAGTATGTCAGTTCTCACTTTCGAGGCACGATAGATGAGAATGATTCGGGCATACAACTGTTGTGTGGGAACTTAGATGGCATTATGAAGGAGGGCCATAGAGTTGAGCAGCCGGTCTACCAGATCGGTGATGATAGTTCCCAGAGCCCGGAGCGTTTCGTAGAGATTGAGCGTGAAGAGAGCGATAAGTCGAAGCCGTCTATTGAAGATCCACCGTCTTTGGAGCTGAAGAGCTCCCACCGCATCTGGAGTATGCATTTCTGGACGAGGAGGGTCGACTGCCTGTTATCATTTCATCTTCTTTATCTGCAGTTGAAAAGAGCGAGTTGTTGAAAGTTTTGAAACTTCATAAGCGGGCAATTGCCTGGAAGATCATGGACATCAAAGGGATTGATCCTTCATTCTGTACTCATAAGATCTTGATGGAGGATGTCCATAAGCCTTGTGCGCAGCACCAAAGGCGTCTGAACCCGAACATGCAAGAAGTTGTTAAGTCCGAGTTCATTAAATTGCTTGATGCTGGATTGATATATCCGATCTCGGATTCTGTTTGGGTTAGTCCTGTGCACGTCGTGCCCAAGAAGGGTGGCATGACGGTGGTCACAAATGATAGGAATGAGTTGATTCCTACGAGGACCGTCACGGGGTGGAGAGTTTGCATTGACTACCGCAAGCTCAATGACGCCACCCGCAAGGATCACTTCCCGCTTCCATTCATCGATCAGATATTGGAACGACTGTCGGGGAAGTTGTATTACTGTTTCCTTGATGGTTTCTCGGGGTATTTCCAAATCCCTATCGATCCTGTGGACCAGGATAAGACGACCTTCACATGCCCTTTTGGCACATTCGCCTACAGGCATATGCCATTTGGGCTGTGCAATGCACCGGCAACCTTCCAGCGTTGCATGATTGTTATTTTCACGACATCATCGAGGACTCCATGGAGGTATTCATGGATGATTTTTCAGTCTTCGGGAGTTCCTTCGATCAGTGTCTGGGAAATCTGGAGCGGATGCTTCAGAGGTACGAGGAGACCAGTCTTGTGCTGAACTGGGAAAAATGCCACTTCATGGTGAAGGAAGGAATAGTCCTGGGGCATAAGGTCTCCCAAAATGGGTTGGAGGTTGATCCTGCCAAAGTAGATATCATTTCTAGGCTCCCTCCGCCCTCCTCTGTCAGAGCGATCCGCAGCTTTTTGGGTCATGCGGGATTTTACAGGCGATTCATCAAAGACTTTTCAAAAATCGCCCGTCCGATGACCCGTCTGTTGGAGAAGGATGCACCGTTTGTGTTTGGTGCAGAGTGTTTGAAATCCTTCGGGCTTTTAAAGTGTTTGCTTGTTGAGGCCCCTATATTGGTAGCACGCGACTGGGAGCTGCCATTCGAGATTATGTGCGACGCGAGTGACTTCGCGATAGGGGCGGTCTTGGGACAGCGGAAGGACAAGCACTTCCACCCAATCTACTACGCTAGTAAGACTCTTCATGATGCTCAGGAGCATTACACCACGATTGAGAAAGAGCTTCTAGATGTAGTGTTTGCATTCGACAAGTTTAGATCTTATTTAGTGCTGTCGAAGACCATTGTCTATACGGACCATGCAGCGATCCGATACCTTTTTAGCAAACAGGACGCGAAACCGCGCCTGATTAGGTGGATCCTGTTGCTGCAAGAGTTCGATATAGAGATTCAGGACAAGAAGGATGCCCTGAATGTTGCCGCTGATCATTTGTCCAGACTCGAGCATGATGATGCCGAGAACTGCACGTGGGATACCATTAATGACAATTTTCCCCACGAGTTCTTGATGAGCGTCGAGTCGGTGGAAGATGTATCGCCATGGTTCGCGGATTTTGCGAACTACCTCGCGTGCGGGATCCTTATCAAAGGATTAACGCACCAGCAAAAGAGGAAGTTCTTCGCGGACCTCAAGCATTACTTCTGGGACGACCCATTCTTGTTCCGGATCGGGGCGGATCAGCTGATTCGCCGTTGCGTGTTCGGGGTAGAGGCGGCGCAGATCTTGCGCGATTGTCACGAAGGGCCCACTGGAGGGCACCATGGCGCCAATTACACTGCGAAAAAGGTGTTAGACTCCGGGTTTTACTGGCCCACTCTCTTTCGTGACACTCAGATATTGGTTGGTGCATGTGATTCGTGCCAAAGGGCGACGAACATATCGGCACGCGACCAAATGCCGCAGAATCCCATCCAAGTTTGTGAAGTCTTTGACATTTGGGGCATTGACTTCATAGGACCATTCCCCTCCTCATGGGGCAACAGATATATACTCGTGGTAGTTGATTACGTATCGAAGTGGGCCGAGGCGCAAGCCTTGCCCACAAATGATGCCCAAGTTGTGGTGAGGTTTGTTAGGAGCTTGTTCGCGCGGTTTGGTGCCCCAAAGGCATTGATTAGTGACCGTGGTACGCATTTCTGCAATGCGCAGCTTCATCGCGCATTAGCGAGATATGGTGTCCACCACAGGTTATCCACCCCGTATCATCCACAGACAAGTGGACAGGTGGAGGTCACTAACCGTGGATTAAAGCGACTCCTTGAGCGGTGGGTTAATCAAAACCGCAAGGATTGGGCTGACAAGCTTGATGACGCGCTGTGGGCCTTTAGAACTGCCTACAAGACGCCTATTGGGACGACTCCCTTTCGGCTGGTCTATGGCAAAGCGTGTCATCTCCCTGTCGAGTTGGAACATAGGGCATTCTGGGCTCTTAAAACGGCGAATTTGGATCTTAAGACCGGCGGTGAGACCCGTTTCATACAGATCCATGAGCTAGAAGAGCTTAGGCAGCAAGCCTATGAAAGCTCGATGGTATATAAAAAGCGCACAAAGAGATTGCATGACAGTCGCCTGAAACGCCGAGAAGATTTTCAGGTAGGCGACTTGGTCCTGCTTTATAACTCGCGCCTGCGTCTCTTTCCAGGGAAGTTGAAATCCCGGTGGACAGGACCGTACACTGTTAAGGAGATATATTCTTACGGGACTGTCTCGATTGAGAATTCAGAGGGATTGACTTTCAAAGTCAACGGTCATCGCCTTAAAGTATATATTGACGGACCGGTTGACCAATCCGTAGAGGAAATCGATCTCTATGCCCCACACGCTTCATAAAGTGTGGGGAAGTGAGTCTTGCTAGCGACTCGATAATAAAACTAGCGCGGCGTGTATGGGCGCGCCAAAAGGGTAAAAATGTAATTAGTGTAATTATTTATTGCTTTTCATAGTTTAACTTTGTTTCTAGTATTGTGCAGGTTCGTACCGGTTGTGAACAAAGTGGGAAGGATGCAATGAAGCGCGAACAGTCGACAAACAGGTTTAAATTGTTAAAAATGATGTTTTCGGACAAAACCGGGGTGCTGTGCAGCTGCAGGCTGCAAATTGTGCAAGTCTGCAGACTGTGCACGGCCGTGCGAAAATGGTGCACGGCCGTGCAAGACCTGGCTGATCAGCATGACTGATCAGCACCGGGGTGCAAGACCAAGTGCAACTGATATGCACGGCCGTGCAGCCAAGGCGCACGACCGTGCGGGCCTACAGGCCCAGCCCAGAAATGGACTATATAAGCATCTTTAACTTTCAAAACCCTAAATCTTGCACTCCCAACCGCACCCCCACTCCAAATCAGCGAAAACCTCCGAAAATTTATCAAGTTTTGCTAAATCTTTTCGCTCTTCTCCTTCTAATCAACAAAGGTATGATCCCCTTCATAACATTGCACTTGTTTTATGCTTTTTTAGCTTAGATCTGTGATTGTTTCTTGTTTTAAAGCAAATTATGGGGGTTTCTTCATAAAGTTTAACAAACCCTTAGATTTTGGTTTGTTTTAGTTTAATATAGTGTAGTTTTTGGTGTTTGTTGGTAAAGCCGTGCACATCCATGCCCAAATCGTTATTATTTTGAGTTTACTTGAAAGATATGAGAGATTTGGGTGTTTTTACAGAAAAATTTTTGAAAATCTGGAACCCGTGCACGGCCGTGCACCAGACCCGCACGACCGTGCATGGTCAGGTGCACCAGCTCGTGCACTGGCTGTGCAGCTCAGAATCACGAGCTGCACAGGCTTGCACGGTCATCTGCACGGTCGTGCGCATGACCGTGCGTGCCAAGAAAACTGGGCTGCACTGCCATGCACAAGGCAGTGCAGCCTCTGACCTGACCAACGACCAAGAGTGCACGGCCGTGCAGCCAAGGTGCACGGCCGTGCATCAGAAGCAGATTCAGGTCAGAATGCACGCAGGTCCGTTTTGGACATCCGGGACCTCCGTTTTTTGTGTACTAACAGTTTTGTATATATTTTTGCATGTAGATGGCCCACGCTCACCCCTTCCTCGGGTTCGACAACCGCGACAGACGAGAGGCACCGTGCATCGACAAATTCCTTAAGCTTTGGGCCCGCCGGAATTCATTTGGTACTCCTATCTGTCTCAATCTGGATCTGCTGACCACGCTCAGACAGCGTGAGAGATACGATGGGTTCGTCTCACCAAATATGGCGAAATTGCTGAACATAAACCAGCCGCTCTACAGGGAGATCACCATTGAGTTCTTATCATCCTTTTCGTACAAAAAACCGAAGGAAGGGGTGTATAAGGACTTCCATGACAAAGACATCCGGTTTAGGCTCTGCGGAAATTGGTACCATTGGTCGGTGGCACGACTGGGGAGAAAGCTGGGGATCTACGAGTACTTGGAAACCAACTCAGAAGACTTTTGTGGGATCCACAGCTTCGCGGACCTTGACGAGCGGGCTGCATTTTGGGATTCGATTTCCGTTGGCATACCTTACAATCTGAGGTCTGCCAAGGCAACTCGGATTAAGGACCCGCTTCTCCGCCTTTTACACCATGTTTTCAGCCACACCATATGTGGCCGAAAGGACAGTTCGGGGAACTGTCCAACTCCTGATCTCCTATTTTTATACCATTTTTACGAAGGTGCCCCGATGAACTTAGCCGCACGGATGGCTGAGTTCTTCCTTAATGCCGGGGGCACAAAGGACGGGAGTGAGATTCATGGCGGAGAATCCGTAACCCAGATCGCCGAGGCATTGGGGCTTCTGACAGACGAGGTTAGGGGGACACTGACATTGGTTACTAATGGGGTTATGTTGGACCTTAGATCACTCAGGGCTCAGAACCTGATACATGACACAGATGATGGTCCACGACTTATTAGCCAGGGCATTGTATGGGACCCCGTACCAGAGGAGGTGGAGGATAAGGACGAGGAGATGCCTGAGCAGAACGCAGGGGGCGGTGGTGACGCACCAAACTCTCCACACCACTCGCCTCAGCACCAGCACCATGACCAGCAGTGGCCTCCCGGCATCCCGACATACCCGGAGTTCTATCAGCGGTTCCAGACGATGGAACTGAACATGGGGAACGTTGTTGCACAGCAGGGCTAGATCAGACAGGACCAGCAGTATATGCGGTCCACTATGGATCGAGTGCAACAGGATGTCAGGTACAGCTTTGAGTACCTATTTGCCGGGTTAGAGCAGGTGCATCCGGGTCACTTCGGCAACCCTCCCTTATTCCCTTATCGTGCTCCTGGCGACCAGCCAGGAAGTTCCAGCAAGCACCACAGGGATGATGCCCCCCAGTAGCCACTTCATGCATGCAGTTGTTAGTAATTTATTTATTTATGCTTTCAGTACTTTCTTTCGGGTCTGCGTACCCAAGACATTTTAGTATTTGTTTTTGAACTATTTCTTTTCTTTAGTATTTCAGTATCGTACTTATTTTAGTTTAATTTTGTGGATGTGATTGATGGGTTTGATGAGTTTGTTTGTGCCAAGAATGTTGATTATGCAGGGAACTGGCGAGCACCGTTATCGGGGCTCATGCCGTCCATTTACCCGGGCGTTTCTTCAACACTAGGGGAGTATTATTCTCCTTTTTCCCACTATAGATAGCTAATTCATAAACGCCTTCTATTGTCACATTGGGGACAATGTGAAGTTCAAGTGTGGGGAGGGATTATATCTTATTGTTTGTCCTCTTGTATATATATATATATATATAACTATAAAAAAAACCTTTTTAGTACATATATGTATATATTTATATATATATATATTTTCATACAAGCCTAACTAATTTTTGATAAAGAACATGATTGAAGAACATGATTGAGGCATTTAGGACACCCTTTTGATTTAGCCTTTTCTTTTCGTTCTATCTGTTTCCCTTACCCAAACATTATCCACTAGTTAACCCTGTTGAACCTAATCCGTGTTTTTTCTTATTTACCACACTATTTCACCACTTAACCAAAGTTAGCCTTTTTCTCTTAAACCTTTTGTGTTAAAACTCGGTTTAGGTTAATGTTTAACTAGTTTCCTGTGTTGTAAATAGTTCGTGTTCGGGTTTATATGTTTAGAACCCGTATGTTGTTTATATTTCAGTTATATCATAGATATATCATAAAAAAAATATCCAGAAAATTCCAGAAAAATAGAACACCCTAAAATAGGGTGAATTAGCAATGTTCGAGCAGTTTTCAGGGCTATAAAGTTAGAAGTTATATATGTTTAGCTCGATTTAAATAAAAATCGCTTATATTCGCGTGTATTTGTATAGTTGTGTTTGTTTCTGTTTAGTTAGACTTAACCGCCGAGTTTTAGCCAGTTCGTCACTGTAAATATCCTTTCCACACACCTACCTTTGCCTAACATTACAACCCATATAAGACCTCTTGATTTGTGCTTTTTCACACGTTAGTTGGTGAAGATTAGATCTTTTGACAAGCTTATGATATTGCACGATTCATTGTCTTGGCAATGGAGCGATTTACACATACACATTACACGTATGTATCATAAATAAAACCGAGTGTGTGTGAACATTGTGAGTCGTGTACGGGTTTGCGTGCTTGGAGATCGGAAGCGAGTCGTTGCTTTTTGGTTATCTTATCACGTGTTTATATATCTTTGTTGGCTTGTCTATTATCGTCTGTACAGGTTATATTTTGTCTTTGTTGCCTCTTGGCGAGTTCTTCGTTTATTTCTATTTAGATGTTTGCTTGAGGACAAGCAAAGTTCAAGTGTGGGGAGGTGTGATATACGTTAAAATATACATATTTAAATCCCCGATTAAACTCCCAAATTACGCGTTTTTGACCATAATTGCACGAATTCGGTACTTAACCGCTTCATATGTTTATTTCAGGTCTTAAACGACGTCCCACGAGCAAAGTCGAAGAAACCGGGCGAAAAGTGGACAAGACGGAAAGTTTCTGCAAAAAGCAGCTAAGTCTGGAAATGGTGCACGGCCGTGCACCATAGCTGCACGCCCGTGCAGACTCATTTGGCTCGGACACAGAAGGTTGCACTGCCAGTGCGACTCGGGGTGCACATCAGGTTCTCGAGCACCCTGATCAGCACGGCGTGCACGAGCCCGTGCGACTTGGAATACTCGAGTGCACTGCCAGTGCACCAGGCAGTGCACTCCTAGCACTCGGCCACCACAGACCCGCACGCCCGTGCACCCTAGGTGCACGGCCGTGCGTAAAATCTAGATATTTCCAGAAACGACTCAGCCACTTGCCCACTTGCACGTCAGCTCAAAAAGTTAAAGTGCACGATCGTGCACTTTAGTTGCACGGCCGTGCACAAAATCAAAATCTGTGTAAAAACAGAGCAGACCTTACTGATCAAAGATTGGGTTTTCTCTGGGCGATTTCTGGACCGGCGAAGCTGCTGGAAGGCCGTTTAACAAGCTCGGGATTCAAACCGGATCATCTAGCATCATCCAATCCATCACATTCAAGTTTTATGGTTTGATCTATTAAGCTTTTAGTTGATTCAAATCTGATTATTTGAACTTGTTTGTGTTGTTTATGTAGTACAATAGTATCTAGTAATCGTATTTAGTAATCTTTAGTAGAAAAAACGATCCTTAGTATGTAATCATGTTTTGTATGAATTTGGCGTTTTTCATGTTTAGATGTTGATGATCATAGTGCAACCTTGTTTCGTTGTTGTTGGATTGATAGTTGTATTCGGATGACTTTGGCAATTGTCGAATGTGTTAGGCGGATAAATGTTGAAAAACCGTCTGGTAGTAGACTAGTTAACTTGTTAAATAGTTTACACCATGAAACTGTAACCGGGTATTGGTTTGGTTAAAGTCAGTCGAATAAGGTTAAAAATGCTTACCGGCACGTAAAAGGGTTTTAAAAGCCTAATGGTGTCGTTGCCAGTCTTTGACACGGTTGATGATCTCTGGTAGTTATTTTGGTAAAAATAGCGATCTTAGTAGATCTGGGTTCAAAGTTGGTAAAATGGAATAGATTGTGAAATGCTCTACTTTATGCTAGTTTAGGTGGCTGTATTGTGTATTCGGTATTGCTTTCTTGAATTAGTGAGGTTAGAATACTCTTAACAGATGACTAACTTATCTTTAGAAGATCTGCATGAGATAATATCAGCTGCTCGCTAATGAACGACTTGAAGTGGTTAACGTGTGTATTCGTGTTAGCTTTCTGTATAGTTGTCATGTTAGGATGCCCGAGAGGGAAACTAACTGTCGGAAAATGGGAATGTTGATCACGCCTTTATTTCTTATTATATATATAGATGACATGCTAGGATTGGCGTATTATAGTTTATATAGTTATATTTTCTATTTGGAGTCTCAGTTAAGCATTTACATGTGACAGAGTTTTAGTACAATTGCTCCGCGCGCGTCCATGGATCGATACTTGGTTCTTATCTGTACTTACTACATATATGACAGGGTACACTTGCCCTATTGTGTGTGTTTTAATATTAAGGTCGAAACCATTTTTATAAATATTAAAGCAAAACGTGTGTTAAAATCAGTGCAAAATTATATGTATATCCGCACACGTCAAAACACAAACAAAGCACTATACCTATTGTTAAAATACGATGGAATTCCTGTCTAGGACAGGAATACACGGGGTAACGCATGGATCAAATGCGGCTTAAAATACCCACATCTCTTTACTGAACCTGAAATCGTACTTAGATTAAACGCGGAACATAAAGCAGCTCTTTCAAAGTGAATTTCGGGGCGAAATTCCTTTCAACTTGGGGATGATGTGACATCCAGGAACCAAGCACACATTTTTTATAGCTGGCTTTATTGTTTACTTGCTGAATTTCGGGACGAAATTCTTTTCAACTTGGGGATGATGTGACACCCCGCATTTTCAGGTTAATACTTTTACTGAACTCTAGTTAACTTACATGATATACTCTAGTTAACTTACATGTCGTATGTGGTTAGATACTTAACTAGGGTTAGTTAAGTAGGCCTAACATATGTTAGATTATATTAACATATGTGTTAAATAGGAAAATCATTGTGGAACACACACACGAGTCCTGTATCCTGAACGTTGGTGAATTATATGGCATACATAATAATAATATGTACAATTGAATCATGATGAACGTGAAATACATGCTTATGTGAATTATGTGTTTATGTGAATTATCACTTAACTGAAGGTTAATACGTAAACCATGCAAATTACGTGCACTTGATGATTAATATCTCATGAAATAATAAAAACAATAGTTTTTATGCAATTTAGGGTGATTAATATCATCGGGCCCGGTATTGGACTAGAACATGATTAACGGGTCGGGTTAATGGACTAGAAGGGCCCTACTACCCAATTACTTGGGCCACCAGATAAACCTCCTTATAATTATGGAACAAAAAAAATAAAGAACCCTAACCCTAATCCCCCTAGCGCCGTGAGGTACCCCCACCCCCCTCTCTCTCACTTTTCAACAAACATCAATCTTATTCACCTCTCCAAGCTTGTTTGGGTGTAATCTCTAGGCTTTGAGGACTCTTGCATTGAAAGGTATAATCTTTACATGTTTTTAATAATTAGTAATGCTTGAAAAGTTTTAAAAATCATGGATCATGCATGTATACATAATCGCATATATGTATAAGTAGGAGTTCTTGAATGTTCATGATGATTTGATGATGATGATTGTTGTTAGTAATCATAATTAGGGTTTTTGTATGATAATATATGTGTTTGATCATGATAATATGGATTATGCATGTATTAGAGATTTTTATGCATAATTAGGGTTTATGAATAACTTGGGATGCAAGTTTCAGTTTCTGGCAGATTCGTTATGATGTCTTGTAGGGTGTGTTTTGCGATGTTAAATTGATTGTTTTGATGATTTCTTTGCATGATTGTGATGTACATCGTCTTAGCTTTTCATAATGGGCAAAACCATCAGATTTGGACATCGTTTGAGTCGTTTTTGGAATTTTATTTGATTAAAGGTCATATCAGAATTTCGGATTTGTATATTGGGTACTTGAGACTTACAAGGAATTAAGTTACGAAATTTTTACAGTAGGTCAACATTGGAAAAACTCGACTTTTCCAAGTGGATTCATCCCGTTTGGATGAATACACAATTTTTGGGAATTTTTCTACTAAACTGACCTGTTGTGGAAATTTTTCTGGACATAGCTGTGTTGTACGAATTTTTATAATTTTTGTGTTTGGTTTTAAGACAAAAAAAAATATGGGTTCGCAACCGAATCCCCATGAATACTCAGTAAAAATTTGGGACTTTAATTCGTTCGTTAAGTATTTTAGATAATTCGTTTTTCACAGCGCACAATCTGTCCTAAAAACGCAGATTGTGTACGGGATCTTTATGTGACTATTTGGAGTTGTATGTGGTATGTATTTGACATGTACTTGTGTGGAAACTTGTATGAGATGTATTTGATGTAATAAACTCATAATAATCACTATGATCACCAACGGGATACGTAGGACATACTTGTGCATGTAGAGTCACTAGGTGTCACTACACGGTTTTGAACTTTTAAAAGTCTCGAATAAACGAATTATATGGTGTATTGGTTATGCACATGTACTCACATAGTGACACATATAATAGGGAGTCGGTAGCGAGTCTCTATTACTTTGGAGTTTGGATATTTTTGCTTGCAACCTAAGGTGAGTTTCACTACTTTTTCTCAAAGCATGCGTCTCGGGTTGAGATTACATTGGTAAACGTTTCTAGTCTGTTTTGAGACTACTTTTTACACATCCCGGGTTTTGGGGTGCATGGTTCACGTGGTGAATCTACTGTTACTAATTCATGCTATATGTCCTTGATGAACTAAACCAACCCTATCATTTAAGTCCTTCAAAATACCGAATCAATTGCCGGGCGGGCAAGCAGGTTACTAGTTGATAGCGCTATTAGGTTTAACAAACCTCACATCGTGCTGGGAGCATGGGTGTGAACTAATAACTTAAAACATATGTCATTGTTGATGGGCAATGACGCAAGGCACTATACTCCCTGTTGTGGGAACTCGTTCATTAGTAGTTCGGTATTCACCGGTATTAGTTATCATGAGTGGGTTAGCTACCCCTGGCATGTGAATTAGTTGTTTACTTATGGCCGGGGAGGCCGACGTTCTTACTTGTTGTTATGTGGTCTGGGAGACCGACGCTTTTATTTGGTTACGTGGTTTGGGAAACCTACGCTTTTACTTACTCACCTACTTTACTTAGTGAACTCACCAACATTGTTTGTTGACCCACCATTTACATGCTTTTGCAGGTAGTTAGCTTCCGGTGTCACGATTAGGAAGCACTGCACGTTCACTGCATTTGGGTCTTGGGCATACACCTAAATTATATATCATGCTTATACGTTTTCTTTCATATGGTTTTGATTTGGGCGCGTTGTTTTGCGCATGGTTTTTAAAAGGTTTAATTTGGCTTACGCTTCCGCAGCTTAACTAAACTTGGTTTTTGAAAACGAACTAAATGGTTTGGGCATTTAGAGTTCGTTTATATGACTTATGGCTATGGGATCCTGGTAGGTCATGCGCCTCGCGGTAAAACCCCGCAGTGGAAATTTGAGGGTGTGACACAACGTTCGATGTCCTTTCTCGCTGCTTCTTGATACTTTGCAAATTTCTTTCTTTTTTTGTCGTCCGAGTGTGAAATGGTTTTAACTATTTTGGAGTATTTTGGGTAGATTCTATCAGCAAGATGATACCCGCGTTGGTATTGCATACCTGAAAGTGTGAAGCTAGTGTCTGGACCGGTCCCTTGCACAACATCTTCGAAAATTAGAGACTGATTGATGACGTTAATGTCATTGTTTGAACCGGGAACTCCAAAAAATGCATGTCAAATCCACAAATCCTGGGAACAAGCAGCCTCTAAGATTACTGTAGGATGTCCGTGTTGACCACTAGTGTACATTCCCCGCTTCCGAGCATTCGTGGAAAACAATGTCTTTCGGTATGGTGTTGATATATTTTTTGGACATCGCTCTTCGTTGGTTTTCGCAAATGTACTTTGCTGTAGATCTTCACAACATGCTTGCAAAACTTGTACAAACATTCCCGTGCAGTTCTATCAGACATCTTTAAATATTCATCCCAAGTATCGGTTGTCGTCCCGTAAGCTAGTTGGCGTAATGCAATTGTGCATTTTTGAATAGTTGTGAACCTCCTCTTGCCTCTAGCATCGTAAAAAAGTCATCGACTTATTCTAAACCGGCACTGAAAAGTAACATCCGAGTATAACGGTTCATCGCCAAAGTAATCCTGCATTAATCTGTCATGGGCACCTACACGTGTAATTTATAAAATATAACTAAATGTATGTAAAATAACTAAATTTATTTAAATGTATTAAATAACTAAATTTATGTAAAAAAATAAACAACTAAAACATAAATAAGTAAACATAAAAATGAAACTTTCAATAATTTAAAAAAATGTTGCCTTTCCGTCTCTGTTTATTGCCGCTTGCCTAGTTCGTGGCCCACTTGAGACCTCTTCTTCCTCGTCTTGAGATTTGCGGCCGTCATCGCCATAATATTCATAAAAATTTGGTTTTCCTTGGTAGACGTTGAAGATGTCGAAGCAAAAGAAAGAGCATTCGACATTGTGTGGTAAATTTTATAAAAACCTTACAAATTTTAGTAGAGGTTGAAGGAAAGATGTGAATATCTGAGAGATTGTTGTGTGTGTTTTATTTAAAGAAATGAGTTTATTTAAAGATAAAAAGGTTTTTTTTTAATACCTAACAGTCATATGACCGTTCAAACCATTGGAATCACAAACAAACCAATCAAATCCGTCTGTCCAATTCATCCCAACTTAGCTGTTTAGGCTGGAGTAGCCTCGTCTGGGGCGATGTGCGCCGGGCCAAGCCGGCCCTAGGACGAGCCCCATACCGCTTAGTCTAAATGCACTCCTTTTTTTCTATTTTTACTGGTTACACACCCCCTAAGTTTTTAAATAAATACAATCAAACCTTACATTTTCTGGATTTTTAAAAATTGCATTAATAAACATCCTAGTTATTATTGAGGTTTATTCACTTCCCGTAACTTATATATTGAATACTAGATTATACCCCGGGAGCGTCCCGGGGTTAAAAAAATATTAGTAAATAAACGAAAAGTGTAAATAACTTAAACATACCAAAGAGTGAAATAACTATGTAGGCATCGAATAAGTAATATATAACCATTTGACCTATACTCAGTTGCATAGATAATTAAATCTTAATGATTATTATGTCCTATGATGAATATTAATGCATACCTTTTTTTATAGAAACATAAAGGATAGGATTAAAATCTTTCAAAGAATCACAGGAAAGCTCTGCGAGAGAACCTCCACCACAAATCTTCCATCAAAAGGAATCAAGAAGTTAGCATGAAGTGGATTTCTAATAAAACCATTAAAACCACAAAAGAAACCTAAATATGACATCGATTCTGACTATATTTTGTCTGTATCATAGGTCTATATAGTTTAAAAAATGTTTTTTTTAAAAAGCTGGTTAAAAGTATGTCATAATATATATGAAGCTAGGTTAGAGTCCCGTGTGTACACACGGTGCATCCCCAAGTCAAATGACAAAATTATTTTATAAAGATTGTAGTACACAATTTTTATTTATTGAAAGTTACGTAATACAATTCATATGGATTTTGGCTGCATGTAAGCTGTTTTATGTATTGAATGTTAGATAATCAATCAAATTAATATGGATTTTGGTTGCATGTCATTCCGATATAAGAATTTTATTGTAACACAATATCGACCAACTAAATATTGATTTGACAAAATTTATCGACAAATACTGAATCAAACGAATAATAATATAGTTATTCTAATAAAAGCAAAATGAACATGAACATTTACCACGATTAAATATAGCTTAACAAAATGAATAATATAGAAGGTCTCATATGTTCATCTAAATAACAAACCATTTGATTTCTACAAACCTAAACATGGGGTCATAATCGAATACTCTAGAGTTAGATAACAAATCAAGAGTCAACCAGGGTTTTTTCTCCGACAACTTCGGAGGCGAATTGACGGCGAACTAGGTTTTTTTCTTCTTCGATGTCGGCCAGGGATCGTTTCAAGCAAGACACATGGTACGATGTACCATTCAAGAAAGGTAAAGGCTCTCAATATCAATCTCGTGACAAAGGTAAGGATCTAGGTATGAAGTTTTTTGTATCCAATCTTCCAGAAGGGTGTTCGTCTTCGGACTTGGTTAGGGTTTTCAAAGACTACGGTGACGTGCAAGGTACGTATATTGCACGTAAATATGATCGGCTGGGAAAACGGTTTGGATTCGTTACGTTTCATGTGGGTAGAAACATGGATGATTTGGAACATGAGTTAAAGGATGTTTGGATTGGCTCCTACAAACTGTTCGTAGTCCCGGCTAGATTTGTTGATGGTAAAGAGATTCCACGAAGAGAGGAAAAGGTATGGAAGCCGGCTAAGGAGAAGGAGGTGGTCAATGAAGGCAATAGTGGGGGTAACGAAGGTACTTCGGCCACTCCGGTTGACGTTAACATGGAGGATACACGTTCGTTTAGGGATACTCTATTAAATAAGGAATCGAAATCTACTGAAGTCTTGGATGTTCGTGTGGAGTCTAACGCTGCAGTATTTGGAGAATGGTACGATCGTGCACTTGTTGTGCATGTGAGGAAACTGACTGACCTGACGAATATGAGGACATGGTTACGGAATGTTTGTGTTGACAAGGTTGAGATCAAGTATGTTGGAGGTTTGTGTGTTCTTTTGGTTTTCACTAACAGAGATTCCAAGTTGGAGTTTGTAGCAAAGAAGGAGGTATGGGATGAACATGTGGAGAGGATAGAAGAGTGGTATGGACAAACTTTCATGGTGCCTCGGATAGCTTGGCTAAAAATTCGAGGGATACCGCTTAGTTTATCTTGTAACGAAGTGTTTCATGAGGTGGCTTCCAAACTTGGTACTGTTATACAATCGGCTATGTTCCCGGAGGAGGATGGAGACCTTTCTGTAGCAGTGGTGGGTATTTTATGTAACAAAACTGAGAGGGTTAATCAGAAAGTTAGATTACTTTGGAAGAATTTCAAATTCGTGGTTATGGTGGAGGAAGAAACAGCGGATTGGGTACCTGATTGTCTATTAGATATGGAGGATGAGGAAGGTATGGAGGTAGAGGAGTTGGCATCGGATAGTGCGATTCCAGAAGCAGTGCCTGATTTGAACTTAGTTCAGGAAGATGTTGTAGTTAGTAGCGGCCCGGAAATTATTGAAAATGTGAGAGACGAGGATGGTAATCAAGCGCAACAAAGCCCAGTGGTAAAAAAAAGAAAAGGATTTACAAGAAAGAAGGGGTCTAGAAACAAGTCGAATTCTCCGGTTGGTAACGATAGGCCAAAGAAGCGACAACGGGATGGGGAGGATTTGTTCGACATTGATCGCTTCATTTATACGGTCAATGAAGGACAACAGGCGCTTCAAAAACAGGTTGAAAGCAGCCTTGGGGTCACCGAGATTCAACAAAATGGGGTGGATTTGAACAATAATGAGGCGCGAGATGATAGTCTTCTAGCCGACGGTAGAGTTCATAGCTTGGAGATGGGGACTGAGGGGAATTGTGTTGTAAATAAAGAAGCAGTTGAGACTTTAGACATGGCGAAGTGCTTGGGAGTTAAGAATATGGATCTTTTTTCGGAACCATTAAAACAGGCGATTGTTAATGAAGGTATTCAATTAGTTGATCAATGAATTTTCTTTCCATCAATATTCGTGGACTGGGCAACGATGATAAGGGTAAGTGGATTCGGAATTTAAGAGTTGCTAATGATATTGGTTTTGTCATGCTTCAAGAGACGCAATTTGCGTCGCTTGAGGGTTTTGATTTCGGCAAATTCTGGGGTAAAGGCACTTTTGCGAGTGAGTGGGTTGGGGCTGAAGGCAGATCGGGTGGGTTGCTCTCGGTTTGGGATACAAAAAGATTTACGGTGTCCTGGGTGGTGAAAAATCGGTATTTCTTGCATGTGCATGGCATTTCTAAAGATGATGGGAAGGTTTATTCGGTTATTAATGTGTATGCGCCACAAAAGCTTAGAGATAAGCGATTGGTTTGGGCTGATCTAGAGAGAGCGATTACGTTAGATAACACGTATTGGGTGGTAGCCGGGGATTTTAACTGTGTCCGAGATAGATCCGAACGAAGGAACTCGAAGTTTCATGCGTCAGTCTCTAACGAGTTTAATGAGTTTATTGATAAGGTTCATCTTCATGAATATGCATTAAAGGGGAGGAAGTTTACGTTCATTTCCGGTAATAAGTGTAGTAGAATAGACCGATTGTTTGTTTCATGGAATGTGGTAAGTGAATGGCCGAATGCGGAATACCGGGCTCTTGCGAGGGAGGAATCGGATCATTGTCCTCTTGTATTGAAAGTGGAAACGAGAAACTTCGGTCCAAAACCGTTTAGATTTTTTGATTCATGGTTACAAAAAGATGGCCTGGCCGATGTGATTGAGAAAGGTTGTGAGGAGGATAGCTTAGCGCTTGGTAAAGGGTCTTATCAATTGGGCCTGCTATCGAAGTTGCGACGCTTGAAACAAAGAATATTGGAGTGGAAAGATGGCTGGACAGCCGCTGAATTGGAGGAGTTCGAAGGGCTTCAAGCTGAGTTGAGGGATTTAGATGCCATTGTTGAGGTGAGGGACTTGACTGAAGCCGAGAAATGGGTTTTCGAGGAGTCTAAAGTTCGTGTTCAGGAATTGGGCAATATGAGAAAGAAAGATGCTAAACAGAAAGCTCGAGTTAGATGGGCGCGAGAAGGGGACGAGAACACCTCCTTTTTTCATGCGTGTATTAATATGCGGAGGGTTAGTAATAATATTCCGGGTTTGCATTCAAATGGCCGATGGGTTTCCAAGCCGAATGAAGTTAAAAAAGAAGTGTTTTCATTTTTTCGCAACCGGTTCAAGGAAGACATGACAGTTAGGCCGAACCTTGATTGCTTTGGGATTAAAATGTTGAATTCCTTTGAAGCTGATGGTTTGATAGCGCCTTTTTTAGAGGCGGAGGTGAAAGCGGCGGTGTTCGATTGCGGTAGCGATAAGGCCCCGGGCCCGGATGGGTTTAATTTTCGCTTTTACAAGCGATTTTGGCCGTTATTTTCTAATGATTTTTGTAAAGTGTTGCAGGAATTTTATGATACAGGTGAAATAAAGAGGGGCGTGGGTTCGTCTTTTATCACGCTTATACCAAAAGTACAAGACCCGGTTGGCTTGCACGAGTATCGGCCTATCACTTTGATTGGTGCTATTAGCAAAGTCATTTCCAAAGTCCTTGCTAATCGCCTAAAAAAGGTGATGGGTAGTATTATAGAAGAAACACAATCGGCGTTTTTATCCGGAAGGTATATTCTTGACGGGCCGTTAATTATCAATGAGATTTTATCCTGGGCAAAGAAAACGGAGAGAGCAGTTTTTTTGTTGAAGATTGATTTCGAGAAAGCGTACGACAACGTTAATTGGGGTTTTCTGATTTCGGTTATGAAGCAAATGAATTTTCCTGATAAATGGTGCAAGTGGATAGAAGGTATTTTATTCTCGGCTAGATCCTCGGTGCTGGTAAATGGTTCTCCAACGTTCGAGTTTAATTGCCAAAAGGGGATACGACAAGGTGACCCTATATCTCCTTTCTTATTTTTAATCGTCATGGAGGGTCTTTCATCTTTGATGCGGTCGGCTTGTAGCAATGGGTTGTTTCAAGGGGTTCGTTTGGGTAGTGAAGAGGTGTCTTTGTCTCACCTTTTATACGCCGATGATGCATTGGTGGTGGGAGAATGGTCGTATAGCAATCTTAAGGCGATGAAAAGGATTCTTCGTATATTTCATATGTGTTCGGGACTTCGAATAAATTTGAACAAATCAAATTTGTTTGGGGTTGGGAAGTGTGATGATGAGATCGCTGCCTACGCGAACAATTTGGGATGCAAACCGGGGTCACTTCCTTTTAAGTACTTAGGCATCACGGTGGGGGCTAATATGAACCGAATAAGTAATTGGGAGCCTATTGTTGATATTTTTAAAAAACGCCTATCTTCGTGGAAGGCTAGTGTTATCTCTATGGCGGGTAGGATAACCCTTATTAAGGCGGTGATGGAGAGTCTTCCTACGTATTACTTTTCTTTATATAAGGCTCCCGTGACGATTATTAAAAAGTTGGAGGCGCTTATTAAAAGATTCTTATGGGGCGGCGGTGAAGACAAAAATAAAATTCATTGGGTGGCGTGGAATAGGGTGACGAGAAGCATAAAAGACGGAGGTTTGGGCTTGTCCAAGTTGGAAGATTGTAACATTGCGTTGTTATTGAAGTGGTTATGGCGCTACCGATTGTCAAACAATGCGCTTTGGAGGAAGGTCATAGATGCCATTCATGCTACCCCTAGAAGATGGGAATCGATTCAATGCAACTCGCGGTTCGCTGGCGCGTGGTCCAGGTTAGTTAAGGTGGGGTATAAACTTGAGGTAGACGGCATTAGTTTTTTGAATCTTATTAGAGGAGTGGCGGGTGACGGGACTCAATTGAAGTTCTGGCTGGATCCTTGGTTAGACACTGTGCCGTTAAAGTTTAAATTTCCTAGGCTTTTTCGGTTGGAGCAAAATAAGCTGTGTACTATCGCCGAGCGCCTGCTAGAAGGGGCTGGAAATCATGCGATTGGCTGGTGTTGGTCTAAATACCCGAACTCCGAAGCAGAATTACAAGAACTCGTCCAGTGTCATCGGGACTTATCCGGTGTGGTGCTAAGTGGTGTTGATGATCGATGGACTTGGAGGAATGAGGTTGGTGAAGGCTTTTCTGTCAAAGACATTAGGCAATGGATGGAAAGGAATAGTGAAGCTTATATTGGTCCGGTTTATCAATGGTGCAAATGGATTCCAAGAAAATGTAACGTTTTTATGTGGCACGCGACTTTGAACCGGTTACCGACGAAAGAGGCCCTCCGTCATCGTAACGTGTATATTGAAGACTCTCTCTGCGGTTTATGTGGCAACATAGAGGAGACGGTTGATCATCTTTTTTCCGGGTGTTTCATGGCGATGGGTATGTGGGACGCTATTGCCTCATGGTGCAAAATACCGAAGTTTTTTGTGTTTTCGCTCCATGATATGTTACATTGTTTGGAGAGTTTACCATACAATGCGGATAAGAAGGAGGTCTTGAATGGTATATTTATCATCGCGTGCTGGCGTCTATGGAAGGCTAGGAACGACAAGATATTTAACGGATTGGATAGCACTATCGGCCATTTGGTTGCGGATGTCAAGTCTTTGGCGTATTTGTGGTTTACGTGTAGGTTTAAAAATGGTTCCATTGAGTGGAAAAGTTGGTGTAATTTCTCTTTTTCCTTGATGTAATCTTTCCCGTGTCCCGTTAGTCTCTATCTTGGAGATTTTCGGGTCGGGTCGTTCCTTTTTAATGATATTAGCCTTCCAAAAAAAAAAAAAAAAATATGCTTATCTAAACTAAAATGCACAAAGTAACATAATGCAAGAAAGGAGCTAGGAATAGACAAAAAAAATCATGAAAAAAGTGTACTATGGCCTTAGTCACCATTGTCAACTAAAAAAATATGGCCTTAGTCAACACTATGATCGTTTTGTTGCAACTACAAAAAATAAAATTCCCTACAATTACTTCAAATATATAATGGTGCACAGTTCAAAGCTAGGTAACTATTGAAATTGAAGTATTATCAGCCCCTACATTATTTTGAACCAGCCTTTTAATTGTTTTGACACTAAATTCAGATTTAGTTTCACGGGTGAAGAAATTTTTAAATAAAACATATTATCGACTAAATAATATGTTTAGGTTAGAGACCCGGGTGTACACCCGGTACATCCCCGAGTCAAATGACAAAATTATTTTATAAACAGCATTCACTCGATTGAAATTAATAGTCATGTTCAAAAACAGCAGCAAAACATCATAAAAAACAACTTAAAAATAACAATAAAATAACATAAAACCAGCAACAAAGAATATACAAAAAATATAAGAATTTTGTAATAATTTTCCAACAATTATTTATTAAAAATAAATAAGAAAAACTATAGCAAATGTTTTCCTGCATATTCACAATGGCTCCGCATTAGAATCTGAACATACATAAACCTAAACCCCGTGGCTCTGCCAGCGTTTCTCAACTCATTGTAATTGACTAAGAACTTGATAATACGAAAGTCACCAAATTACAAAGAACTTGATAATATGAAAGTCATCAAAATTACAGATTCATAGGACACAAGTTTATATTTCCATTGTTCAGTGTGCCCATTATTACCATGAAGCAAATAAGACGAATCATCCCTTAGCTAACATTAATCCAATTTATTACAAAGAAAAATTTTATTCAACATCCATCACTTGATCATTGTAATCTATGACAATTCTATAAGAGGGAAACTAAAAACTATTAAATCAAATTATCAATTCTTATCTGTAATAACCTAAGCCCTCCAGCATACATAAGCAAATTAGAACATAAATTTACAACAATGAGCACAACTAAAATAATATAAAGCGTACCATGTGCCTTGTGAACTCTGAGATTCTTACTCCTAGTTACGCTATTGACATGAAGGCGAAAAAATCAGGAATCTTACACCATTGAACAATCAGCTGCCATATGCCTTGGGAGAATTGGTACGAAACAAAAATATGATCACTCGTCTCGCCATAGTCACCACAAAATAAGCACCGATCAGATTGAACGCATATTTTTCTTGCAGCCAACGCCATAATGGTTGGAAGCCGTTCTTGTTCCGCCATCCATGCCACTATGCACACTTTTAGAGGAACCCAATTATTCCACTTAACCATATAAGCTGGTGGCAATCTATTATATCTCTGGATACACTTCTTAAGGCCCCACTACCACCTGTCCTGACTCGAGATGACCGAAACAGATTGCATCCGGGTAGACAGGTCCTGTAGCTGCTGAAGTTCCTCAGATAGGACCAAAAGACGTACCCAATTCCAGACCCCAAAATACCCTGCCATAATGGCATTAACCCGATCAGCAACAGAGCACTTCTTATTCTTCTCCAGAGCAAATAAATCCGGGAACACGGTATATAGAGGATCTGGGTCCAACCAAGCGTCTAGCCAGAATGAAACACATGAGCCATTTCCAAGAACCACATTAATGGACCTTTTCAAATCCACTCCCACAAAGTTCATAATCTGGGAAATTTGGACAGCCATGAAGAGGTTTTACCTGACCGATTCGATTGACTTAAACTGGACAGCCACCACATGGTCTACATCCACCAGCACTGTTCATCACCACCAGAAGCAAATAGTTATCATGACCCAACAACATTTGTTAGAAAATCATATGCATTTATCTACACAGTAAAGAATACTTGCAATTTCTCGTAAGGTATTTTAATCTTCAACATTTAGAAGATCATCATAGTGGAGTTGGCTCTGGATCATTGGGGTGTTAATAGAGAAGCAAACGGGATATGTGAATAACCATGAGATTCCTGAAATCATGAACACCCTTATGAACAATGGAATCAGAATAAAGAGTTACATATTTTAAACACTCTGAAATACAATAAAGTATTTTTTTTCTGTTAATCCATCTAATTACTTCTAATTTTTCTAAATTTTAAAATGAATTCAAAATTAACTCATTCTCGGTCAAATTTGGACTAATTTTAAAAGTCAACAAAACAAACTACAAGACGTTAAATTGAATAATCTCAATGAAAAGATAGTAAAAGTACCTATAACCCACAAATAATCTACGAATCAAAATATGATTTGATCATACGAGAATAAAATTTAATAACTTGCACTATTAAAATCCAATGTATTATCATTCAAGAGATAAACTTTCAAAAGACGCCAGAGAGACCTAGTTGCAAAATCTGCTAAGATGCATATATTTAATATAAACCCAGCTTCATAGCCATTCTAATCAAAAGCTTACTTCAAACTTTAAAAGTGGACTAATTTCAAAAGTCAACTAAACAATCCGATAGACATTAAACTGCAGACTTATTAAAAAGATACAAAAATAAATATAACCCTCAAATCACCTATAGCTCAATATGAATAACATAATCAAGATTTGAACTTTCAAAAGACTATAGATAGATCAGTTGCAAGACTGAAAAGATGTACATGTATATTATCATATTGATGTAAAAATATGAACCAAGATTCACAACCTGTCTAATCAACTTCAACATGCATCATAAAGCTTTTGAACTGTTGTAACTCTTTTCTTCATTGTTCTCCTCATCTTCCTTTCACCTGCCACTATAATGAAAAAAAAAAAAGCTTAAACTTTATAGATACCTTATAATGAAAATTTCTCCTTCATCCGAGATATAAGCTTAAACTTCTCTGGAGCCTCTACCTGCTGACCCACATCTGAAACTAAAGCTCTATCTGGGTGGAAGCTCAGTAGTGCCCGCATATAAGCTGCACGCACCTGAAATAATCATTATGATTCAAAACGGTTAGTGGTCTCTATTGGGTTTTATTAGAATGGTTAATTGCTGTCAAATAAGCAATCCTTAGGTGGGGCTCTAACCACATCAGCAACAGCAGCAAAAAATGGAACCACTTTGGAACGCGAAGCATTCGAAGTCGACAACCGTCCCACACCTCCTTTCACCCCCTTTGAAGACGAAGAAGCCGAACATCCCGCTGAGGGGCTCCTACATAGCTTCCATGTTTTGCTCTTGTTACCCCCAATCTTCTCCTACCAAAAAACATTGCATATATCAATCAAACACTAAAATTTAGTAGAGGAGAGGGTTTGTAGCTACGTTTAACAATAACCCAATTTAAAACTGAAGCTTAAACTTTATGTTTACGAATGTCTAACAGAAACTTCATGGAATGTAGTGGTGCTAAATTGCTAATATATCCACTAATTTATCTGTTTGTATTTCTATTAGTTTGCTTAAACATATGTAGGAAATTCAAACATAAAGCATTTGCAATAAAGTAAATCATGATCCCCAATCAAGATATGATCCAATAACAATCAACAAACAATCATAACTCAAATAAAAAAAACAGATCCAACAAAACAACACAAATTAACCAAACAAAAAAAAAGATTCATTAATCATTACCTGATTTGCAAAGCCCCAAAACAGAACAGAAACAACCACACTGCCCCAAAGCTCAGCCATGACATAAAGCAAACAAAAACTCCATATCCTCAAAATCGCAAGCGGTCTGAGAAACCGAGGGTCAAAAAACTCAAGAAGCCTATCAGTAAGACCTATATGGCGAATGTAACCACTAAGAGGATAAAACACAGAATTCTGTTAGCTTTCAACAATAAGAAGAAAAAAATCAGATCTTGAGTTCTTTCAAAGCTAGAACATACAGTATAGACCAACCCGTCCCATTATCCCGCCAAAACAGAAACGATTTCCTAATCTATCTGGGGTTCAATTGATAAAACAAAATCAACCAAACTCTAAGAATTTATTTAGATAAAAGACGCACCAGTATGAAGAATTGTAGCGAAGTAGGCAACCGAACGAAAGAAAAGAAAAAAAATAAATAAATCAGTTCAATACCAGAAATCTCAAGCTCCCGGATCCAAAAGGCTTGTCTACCAAGCATCTTCTAATTTCTCCACAATATCGATTAAAAGAAACGCAAAATAAATTTAACCATTCAATTATTCTGTTTTCATTCGATATTCATTATATTATCAATCATAGTATTTCAATATAATAATTGAGATGTGACTTTAACACAATAACACTAAACGTTCACGCTTGAATTTCTTATGTGAAAACGTGAATACAATACATCATTATGATGAATTGGAGTAGAGGAGGGGAAAGAGATGAGGAGGTTACTTGATTTTTAGGGTTTTGAAAGAGGGGAAGACATGATTTAGGGTTAGGGCTTGAAGGAGAAGAAAGTCAGATCGTTTACTATGATGTTTTGTTTTTTTTTAAACTTAAGTACCAATTGCCACCTAGGATGACACATGACACACTCAAGGGGGAGAATGCCTCCTTGAATGCCATGTCATCAAAATGGCTTTCTTTTATTATATATATAGATAATATACCATCATACATACCTATTAACTTTCATAAACAATTTTTTTCATGTATACGTTGAGAGAAGAAAGTTAATTTCCAACAAATATTATTCATTGAACTTGGTATAGCAATAAGCTAACCGGCAAAAGATACAACCACCAAATTAGAAAAAAAAAAAAAAAAAAGGAAGAAAAAAAAGAAGAAAACCACATATCATCATCATCATACTCAGTTAATCCCACCTATAGCAAAGCTAAGGTAGGGTCTGAGGAGGGTAAGATGTAGACAGCCTTACCTCTATCCCCTGAGAATAGAGAGGCTGCTTCCAGTGAGACCCCCGGCTCGATGTGGTTTTGTGTCAAGCCTTGGACATAAGGCACATAACACTTAGCAATCGGGACAAACTCGATTGGTGCATGTACCCCCTTGTCTTTTGGCTATCAACGCCACCACATGATGCATGATTAACTGTCCGTCGTTTTTAACATTATTTTCACGAAATTAGTAAAATAACGTTAAAACTAGTGCAACTTTACTTTTGCCCCCCAAGGGCCACACATATATACATTATATGCGCACACCGTAAATACGTTATGTTCCTTCCGTTGTGCCCAAAATAGAGAATTCTTTTGAATTTTATCTCAAATTAAGACTATCTAAAACAACAGCCAACATACAATCTTCAAAGTCTTTGTCTTGAATCTTGATCTCAAACTTAGTGGTAATCAGATTCTAGGCTTCCAATCATGGTTGGAAGAGGATGGAGATGGCTGACTGTATTAAACTAGGGGGATGACAAAAGGTATTAAAGAGTCAAGTACAAAAATTATTTTTATCAAACGGATGAAATTTGAAAAGTTGTAAATTAGTTTTTTTTTAAAGGAAGTGTAAAAAGTAAAAAAGGGGTACATTATTTTGCTGTCTAAAATCAAAATAATAATAAAAACAACATATATAAATGTTGTAACGTATTGTTTAGAAAATGGATCTTGTAACCTATCATGGAAACAATTTTTTTTAAGAAGGCGTAGTTCAATGATGAAATCCTAATCCTGACAACTCTGGGTCCCAAGTTCGAATTCTCCCACACGCCGGTCCCTTTCAACCTTAATGGGTATAATTTTTCGATGGACGAGAATCGAACCTGAGACCTAACCCGGGTGGCAACCCACCTAGGTGGTAAACCCCCCCACCTCCGATTATCTAATCTTTAGTTAGTAATTCATTTTTTTTCTAATCCATATTGTTGCTACATTGAATTTGACAGGTTGTGTCTTTGTCATATTGAGCATTCACAATAGAATCCCCATCCCCCATCCATTCACAACCAATCACAATCACATATTACATTAAAAATCATTACAGTTTCTCTCTCCTCCACTCACAACCACTTTCAATCAAATATTAAAAAATAAATACAGTTTTTCTGTTCTCCATAAAAGATTCCCAAAGAACCCAATATATACCGACACACTGTAGATTCCCCATTTTCTTCACTCACAACCACTTCCAACCCCCAAAAAAATTATAGGGTTTTGTCACCCAACAAAATAGGGTCTCTATTGTGAATGCTCTTAGTCCGAGTCTAGCCTTACTAAGGGGTTGTTTGGTTGATTAAGTGTTGAATCATTAAGATGGTCTGAATGGTTAAGATGCTCTGAATGGTTAAAAGCTGAATCATTCAGCATCCCTTATTAGCTTAATGGTTCAGCACTTAATCATTCCATTCAGATGCTGAAACAAACAGTCTGGATGTTAAATGATTCAGACCTGAATGGTTAAGAGGCTGATTAAGAGACTACCAAACAGCCCCTAAGCCAAAAAAAAAATAAGACATGACGTGGAGATAACCTATTAGAAGGGGTGTTGAAATCGTAGATTTGAACCTAACGCCTGAAAATAAATTAATAATGTGTATATATGTACGTAAAATGTGTCTCGGACAGAAGTTAAAGAATAGAGAGATATTGTACGTAAACGACAAGTGATGACAAATAGGTGACAATTTGTTTTTTTTCCCTACTTTTTAAATTCACTACCGACCCAAATGTATAATTTAGTTTGGGTCAAAATGAATCGTGATTGATCGAGTTGATATCTTATTATTTAATTATTTTTATGATATGTTTCTAAATATTTTAGACAACTCCATAAGATTAAATATATTATCAATAAACCAATTAAGGGGCTGTTTGGTAGCCTCTTAATGAGACTCTTAACCATTCAGCGCTGAATGATTCAGCATTCAGTGCATTTGTTTCAGCTTCTGAATGGAATGGTTAAGTCTGAATCATTAAGATTTGGGATGTTGCTGAACCATTAAGCACTGAACTATTAAGCACTGAACTAGGCTGAACCTTAATGAGGCTCCCCTACCAACGTGGGACAAGAAAACTAACCATTAAGAGGTCCAACTTACTGATTCAGCGCTTAACCATTCAGACCTATTAACCATTCAGACCTTTTAATGATTCAGCACTTAATCAACCAAACAGCCCCTAAGAGAGTTTATACATCTATATACATTTATTTTTTTTTTTAAATCAAAACAATATTTTCTTTATACTAATAACTTAATCCAAACTATTTAGTAAGAGCCACTTATTATTTTATCACATTTTTTGTCAATACTTGGTTAGTATAACAACGTTTCATATGTTTTTTTAGTTATAGGCATAAAGTATAATATTATTTTTTATTGGGTCTTGATATTTAAACCTCCTAAACTTATTTTCACCCCCTCAAAGCACTGAGCTATGGTCATAGGTCGGTGCTTTGGTCACATCAATCAACCATAAAGCTGACAGCATACTAGGTTGTCTGATAAAGTAAAGTATCTAAATCCAAAGCGTCGAGCTATGGTCATAGCTCGATGCTTTGGTGTTTTTTTTTTCACCCCAAACACTAAGTTATGGGCATAGCTTGGTGCTTTGGGGTTTTTTAAAAAAAAATAATAATTTGTTTTAATTGATTTAAAAAAATTTTATTGATTTTAAATTGTTGTAATTTATTTTTAAATGTTTTTACTGATTTTCAATAAAAAAAAACTTGTTAGACGCGTTTAGGTTGGTTTAATTGCTCGTTGGTAGTTTTCAGAATAAACATCAGAGTATAAACAACGAATCAAGGTTTTTGTTGTTTGTTGTTAGTACACCGAATCGATAACGCGTTGCACCATACACCAACCTACTCTGTTCCTTTCCTTGTCTTAGTAGAAAATCACCATGTGACACTCATCCTTATGTAATTAATTTATTTATACTCATTTATTTCACATGGTATACTTGTTATCTTTTCTTTTAGGGTAAAATGGATTTTAATACTCCCAACTATCGCCTGCTGGCGGATATCACTCCGAACTTTCACTTTGGCCAAAAACACTCCCAACTTTTAACTTATTTTCTTCCATCACCCCCAAACTAACGGAAGTCTAACCTGGTTAGTCTTCGTGGCCAATAGCACTCCCAACTTTCAACTTACTCTCTCTCATACAAACAATCTCTCTCACCATTCCAAAACCCCTTCAAAACCAAATCACCAGTTTCTTTCAAAACCTAACTAAAATATTTTAAACCATAACAAACGTAAAAAGGACACCACATATGCGTTCATGAGTTGGGTCCAAACCAAACATATGCATTCGGCGTTCCGAGCGATATCAGGGGTGGATGATTCAAACATTGCAGGACTTACGGCAGCAGGCTGGATTGGCCGATCTACCACTACCAGAGTCACCACTGCTAGATGGTCAGGACTCAGGAGTAGTATATGTTAGTCTGTAGTAGACATTTGTTTAATGTATTTTGTTTTGTATGTATAAACTCATTATATATCTATGCAGGTATGTTTGTTTCGAATGTTTACAATCTTTTTTAATGTTTGTTTCGCAACATATTGTATCAATATTGTAGCATTTAATTAAACATGTTTGCGTTATTTTATAAAAATTGAAGTTTTTAATAAATAAACTAATAAATAAAAAATTGAAGTTTTGTAAAATGTTAAACGACGTCGCCGTTGAAGTTGAAAATAATAACAATAATAATAACGTAAGGTTTGTGGTATTGACTGTTATTCCGGATGTCCATGATATTGATTAGAAATGTAAAATTTGTATTTTGATAAATCATGGTATTGATTGTATATTCATGTATTACGTACATTAAATTATGAAAGTTGTTTATAACCCGAAGTTTATTCTGAAAACTACAAACGAGCAATTAAACCAACAAAAATGCGTCAAACAATTTTTTTATTGGAAATCAGTAAAAACACTTAAAAATGAATTAAAAAAATTTAAAATTAATTAAAACAAATTATTTAAAAAAAAACTCAAAGCACCGAGCTATGGCCATAGCTCGGCACTTTAACCCCACAAAAATCCAACCAACAATCTCCAAAAAAACCAACCGCAACCCCAATCCCAAGACCTGCAATGATTGTGTCAGCATCGTACTTCAAAGCACCGAGCTATGGCCATAGCTCAGTGCTTTGAGGGGGTGAAAATAGACAAATGGGGAGTGGGAATAGATGAGGCCTTTTGATTTCCTTGGGAACAATAACAATGTAAAAACATGAAAATGAGAAAATGTGAGCCGAACCTTGAGTGGTCCGACAAAAGTGAATAGTACAACCAAGGACATCTATGTTTACATCTACCGGGTCATCGTGGCACACCTGTCATCGTCATCTGCCGTCCTTCCTTCCTACCAAAATAATTTCAAGAAAGTCAGTTCAGCAGAAAGGTGAACATGTATGGGTTCATAACCGGTTCGACTAGACGATTCAAATTCCAACATCGCTAGAAAGAGTTTAACTGAAACTTGTTTGAATTAGTTACTTTTGCGGTTCCCTCATCTTTTAGTTCCCCAATGAAAACTCCATATATGTGTATATATAACGATATTATACTCAAATTAAAAATAATAAAAATATCAATTTTATGTATGGATAGCAATCAAACGCTAACACCAAACTCGATTCCCGACGCATTTGGGATGGCTATGGGGTCGTGTAATCCGGTATTATATTATTTTTTTCGCAGGTTTGGGACGAATAAGTGATTATGTGAAATACCTTTTTCTCTGATCCGATAACTGATAATGTATACTCGTTTACCCGATTTTATACTCGAAAGAATGTCTTTTCATTTTTAATTATGTATAAACTAGATGGCGTCCCTCGCGCGTTGTGGCGGGGCGATTTGGCGATAGGTAACCTGATTTTGTATATCTGTAGTTATATATTAGGTCGTTCAAGGATTAATTACATCCCTACATATTGTAGATGCTGGTCATTTGATGTCATTCATAGCATGTCAAAGGTCCTATAACATGGGTTACAACACAGAAACAACTAAACCTATACAAAACTACACAATCATATTCATAACCAAATTCTTAAACACCATATAAAAAATCCATAGAGCAAAGGCTTTCAAAAAGTCGAAATTACATACCTGCATAAACACACCCTAATTCAACAGCATAAAGTTTGAAGAAACATGCATTAAACACAAACAATGTAAATATGTTTCTAACATATACTATAAAGCTAGGGCATAGCGAGCAAAAAATACATGAACCAAATAAGCATGAACTTCAATCAAAGGTAACTGCTACTACTTAAATAACAGATAATGCAAGAATGTAGAATCAACCAACAATAAACATATGCAAATGCCAAAAAGACAAACTAAAAACAAAGCAGAACCTAATGAATTTAAGGATAAGGAAAACAACCAATCCAGGTGAAAAGGTAACGTATATGTTTAAACTTATCAGTTCACTTATTTTAATGTAAATGATGAACATGGGATGATGGGAAGGTTTAGTGGTAGTATACTATTACTTTATATAAGTAAGGGTCAAGTGAGGACCACCATCATCACCTAAGATCGACCACACACTTGAAAACCTCATGTTATTTATGTGATTTATCAAATGAAGTTGATAACTCCTCGTTTGAACACTATTCTAGCAGAGCAAGAAAGTAAGCCATCTTTATGGTGGTTTACTGATCTTAACTTACAATCCACTCACCATCAACACCTAATATATGCATGTATCCAAACCGTAATATCTATAGCAAACTTTTGTAGCTTAATCTTTATGCTTCAAAACCCCCACCCGCTACAAAAGTGGTGGGTCATGACCTTCGTCCTCATTAATCTTCAATTAGTAGCAAAAACGGTAGAATATTTATGTATCAAAACCGTAATATATGTAGCAAACTTTTGTAGCTTAATCTTTATGCTCCGAATCCGCAATGAAAATTTCCACAGCAAAATTGATAGCTAAGATAGTAATATTGCTTTCTTAGATAAAATCATCCCATATATAATTTCGGAGCAAAATAAATAGCGAAGATAGTTGAATCAATTCAGTAGAAAAATGGTTTGTTATAGATTTTAACATAAAAACTATTTTTCTAATAGTTTGGGCAAATATAAATTCATAAGCTAAGAACTAATCATGCATTCTATTGTAGTGGTAAAGATAACTTGATAACTAATTCATAAGCAATCACACAGACTAATCATGCATTTTTTTTCCAGGGGCAAATATAACAAATTCATAAGTAGAATGACTAATTATGGATTTTGTTTTTCTCGTGGCAAGTGACAAGTTTAATTTACCATGCAATATATAGTTTTTTTCCAAACAGTTGTATAGCATGTGTTCAATGTTTTGAGTGTTAAGTATTGTGATACTTTTTTATGCTGAAACGCATCAGTTACCTACCTGAAAGAAAAACACGACGACATTTTATATTAACCTATTGTTTTTGGGATTTTATGCATGTCCTATGTCGGTACAGAGCAAACAATTGAGAAAAAACGAACGATATATACTTGCATACAACATTAGAAAGCTGGAGCAAACTGCATTACGCACAACCCGTAGCTCTTAATACTGTAAACAAAACAACACAAAAACTAACTAATCTAATGCTTCAAAATAACAGCAGAAACTTAATACCGTAAAAAAACAACACAAAAACTAACTAACCTTGGTCATGAAGCAGATAAGGAAGCTTCCGTTGAGAAGCAACTCCATCTCTAGTAATAAAATAATAATAATAACAACAACTTGATGTAGTTATCATCATAGAGATCTTCGCCTTCAGCTTCACTGTCATCGTAATCAGAGCAATTTTCAGATGTACAGCTATTATACGGGTGTTGATCTGTGTTGAAGCCTCTGCGTTTGAACCCTAAACTTAAACTAAATCTAAATCAATAATGAACCAACGGACATCATACTCAGCAGAACAGACGTCAATATCTTCAAACTGATGAGAAGCAGGGTCGATGAAGATATGGTTAGATAACGCTTTGAGGAGGGTTTGGCCAGAAAGACCGACGATCGGAGACTTTAGCTGATGAGGATGTGGTGGTGGATGCGGATGAGCGAGGGAAGATGATGCGAGAGTAGAGAGAGGTAAGGGAATCTGGCGATTGCCATTGTGGATTTGAGGAGAAATGGTAGGTTTGGTGGTTATGGGGAAAAGAAGGTATAAAGAGGGGGAAGTAGATGAGGACACGTGTTACTGGTGAGGTGTCCTTGGTGATGTGGTGTCTCCCAACCACGTAGTATAACCGTTAAAGCCTAAGGTACAACCACAAAATAGCACAAAATATAAGAAATGCATCGAATACAAACCTAAAATGCACACATATCTTAGTAATTAGTATATCTTAAATGATAATCTTTTTCCCCTTTTTTTTAGTGTCATGACATTTTTTTATACTGCATACTAGACTAGATACTAGATTTGTTCAACAATGAAATTTTTGTTTTGTGTCTCGTTAACATATTTGTTCATTAAAGAAAGCTCGTAACCCTATCATTCACAATAAATTACTATTTTTCTTTTATATTATAAAGTATATTAGAACTACACAAATGGTCCTTGTGGTTTACCCTGAGTTTCATCCTAGAGTACTAAGGTTTTTAGTTTCAGGTTAAGGTTTCAAGGTATGTTTTTGTAACGTCTTCAAGTATTAGCACTAACTGTCGTTAAAAGATAACTGGATTCACCCTCACATGAGGGTATTTTTGCCAAATCCCATTTATGTGTATGTTTGGCAAAACTAGCTGGTGGCTGGTAGCTAGAAGTTTTTTAAATATATTTTGGTGTTTGGCATAGTAGCTGGAGCTTTTAATAAAAAATGTATAAAATGATCAAAATGGGCATAATTAAAAGCTTGTAAAGAAGGTTTTTATTTTATTTTTAAAATATAATGGGTATTTGTGTCATTTACTCATTTAAAGTTTGTAGCTAGTAGGAGTTTTTTCTTAAACGCTAGTACTACTAGCTTTTCACTATAGAGCTTTTTCTCCTAACCTAAAAGCTTCCAGCTCCTTCTACCAAACAAAGTTTTTATTGAGTATAAGCTTTTTCTTAAAAGCTTGAAGCTTAAGGGTATGTTTGGCAAAACTAGCTGGTAGCTGGAAGCTGGTAGTTGGAAGCTGGTAGCTGGAAGCTTTTTAAATATATTTTGGTGTTTGGTAGAGTAGCTGGAGCTTTTAATAAAATGCATTAAATTAACATGGGCATAATTAAAAGCTTGTAAAGAAGGTTTTTAATTATTTTTAAAATAGAATGGGTATTTGTGTCATTTACTAATTAAAAGCTTGTAGATAGTAGAGTTTTTCTTAAACGCTAGTACTTGTAGCTTTTCACTATAGAGTTTTTTCTCCAACCTAAAAGCTTCCAGCTCCTTCAACCAAACAAGGCTTTTCGTTGAGTGGGAGTTTTTTTTTAAAAGCTTGAAGCTCCTAAAAGCTCCCTGCCAAACATACCCTAAAGCTCTTAAAAACTTCTTGCCAAACATACCGTATATCTATTATTTAACAACAATAAATAACCCATCATTCAAACACACATCCCTTGAAATCGTTCAAAACATCAATGGATCATCAGTGCTACTGTGGACTTGTGGCTGTAGTTTGAACCTCGTGGACAGACCTCAATCCTGGACACCGGTTTTACTGTTGTCATCAAATGGTAAGATTTTAAACCCTAATTCCCACCCCCTTTTGACATCTTGTGATTTCAGATAGGAGTTAGGTGTCCATACTTTATTTGGGTTGTTCCCCTAGTGTGTCGTAGGTCTGTTGAAGTTATCACGGGGTTGTTAAGGTCAAGAAACATCCTTGAACGATTTAGGCACCGATATTTTTTATCGTAAACAAGAAGAAGAAAAAAAGCATAAACGTCAATGAGGCTGGCTAGAGTATAGTTATACAAAAATTCAAATGGGATTTGACGAAAATACCCTCATGTGTGCGGCACGGGTGGGTGAATCCAGTTATCTTTTAGCGACAATTAGTGGGGTCAAGTTATTCTACACAGTGTAACAAAAATGAGAAAGGTGAGAAGGATACAAAAACATAATATATCATGAAATATAACACAATGAGCCACAAAATATAACACAGTGTCAAAAAATATAACACATTGCTGAAGAAAAAAGACACAATGAATTGAAAAAATGACACAATGATGAAAATAAGAAAAAGACACAATGGTACATAAAAGACACAATGATATAACGCATATTCTAAAAACTACAAGCTAAAACACCAAAAACCGAATACTTAAAAACTAACTTCGTAGAGTTTGATAAGACGATTCCAATGCTGCTTGAATGAGTTCAATCGGAGTTCGTTTGATACCCTTTCTACGACTTCCTATTTTTCTTTCACTTTGTATTTGATCCTAACACTTAGTGTTAATACCTAAAAATGTTACAAAAACATAATTTGAAACTTCAACCTGAAACTAAAAAACTTTAGTACTCTAAGATGAAACTTAGGGTAAACAACAATCACCATTTGTGTAGTTCTCTACTATTTTTATTTCTTAAATGATATCTTTTTTATAATTTACTCAGCACCGAAAAAGCTTGCATACTTGCACTATGAAGATGTATGACTAATTTAATTCATAGGGTGTTGCTATTTACACCCTACTCTATAATACACCTTACTCTAGAAAACCTCTCAATAAATGCACTTTATCCTATCATTCTTTATCCATCAATAAATATAACCTTTATAATCATTTATTAATTACTAGGTTAGAGTCCCGTGGGGACTCACGGTCCAACCGAAAGTAAAATGAAAAAAAGTAGGAAAATAAGAATTATATCATGCAAGTTGTTTTGGTTACTAAATGTTTGATAATGCAATATGTATGAATTTTAATGTTAAATGCAAAATGTCATCTAACAGTTTAATGTAACGTAATGATGGATATATCGACTAAGTAAAGTTTAATTTGACAAAAAAAAATATAAACAAAGAATTGAATAAAATGAATACTTTTGTATTTATTCAAAGGATTTATTATCAACATGAACATTCAAAATGACTAAATAGTTTTCATAACATTGAAAATAATAATAATAAAAAAAATCCATTATTCGAACTTTTAAAGCAACATTAATAAACCTAAAATAAAAAACAGACAAATCAAAATCTTATAAAGTTATTCATAAAGCTTCAAATATTTCTTTATACACAACGTTTGATGTGTTGTTCGTAAGGTTGTCATCTTGATCTAGTATTAGTATCTTCAGTCCATCTCTACTTTTGACCCTTGATAGCGCAACATACAACGGCCCATGTGATGGATATATCAACTATGTAAAGTTTGATTTGACAAAAATTATAAACAAAGACTGGAATCAATTGTAGTATGTAAGTTGTTTTGCTTACTAAGTGTTTGGTGGTTTGGTATGGATTTCGTTGTTAAATGCAAAATATCATATAAGGCTTTTAATGTAACGTAATTAGTGATATATCAGCTAAGTAAAGTTTGATTTGACAAAACATATAAACAAAGATTGAAATCAAATAAATAATACTGAATTTATTCTAATGGAAGCCAAATAAATATGAACATTCAATGTGACTAAATATAGTTTTCCAGAACATACAACATAATAATAAAAACAAATTTCACCGTTAAAACTTTTGAAGCAACATTAAAAACCTTACATAAAAAACAGATAATTTAAAATCTTATAAGGTTATTCATAAAGCTCCAAATATTTATTTATACACAACATTAGTTGTTTTGTTCGTAAGGCTTTCATCTGTGTCTAATATTAACATCTTCAGTCCGTCTAGACTCTACCACTGTTTTCCATATTTGTGTTTTACTGTAACACCCCAACCGATGGCGGAAACATCGAGGTGTCACGTAGTGACGATTGTTCAATAGCTCATGGTACTAAAGTGTAAATTTGAATACATTGAATTAAATAGTTTATTACATTGAAAGGAGAAATACAATAATTCTAAAGTGTCAAGTCTATCTAAAATACAATAAAATCAAAACTTATATTAAATCCAAAAGCTTAAAAGAAGTGTCTCAAAATCAACCTGAAACATGTACAAAATAATTTTATCAACACATATAATGTATTGGTGAGCATACCCTGTTTTAGTTCAAGAATCGTTGTAATATTTGTGCCATGATGATTGCTATTATGTAATTAGTAGAATAAAAGCATCAAAATCAACCCTAAAAGTTTCAAGTATCAAGTATCACCCCAAAAGTTTCAAGTTTCACATAACAATGACCAAGGATCAATGAAACCATAATCACACAAGGGATGTAAATCGTAGTACTACTCATTGTTATGCTCGGCCCATGGTTAATGATTTTGATTACGTTTCAATTCACACAAATCACATAAGCATCACATAAGGCACATTACGTTTCAAAGTCTAGATAGTTTAATAATAATAATGGTACATGAATCACCCCAAAATAGTAAAACATGAAAAAGGGGAAAGATATACTCACAGTTTTGCTAAACGTGTCGAATCCAACAAAACTTGTCACGAGATTAATTTGGGAATTCCGAAGAATTCAACCTATACTTATACGCATACTAATGAGGAAAGTGTCTTAAAAGTCTAAAGCATCTAGAATCTAAGGCATTAGGGTTTGCTAAGTCGATTTGGGGAATTTAGAGTTTTTATGATAAATCGAGTTAATATAAAAGTTGTATATCAAAAATAGTATGTCAAAATTGTAAATGCGGTTTAGGTAATATAATTATTACCAATTGAATATTTAGATAAAAAGCGGTTCCAAATAATTGAGACAAAAGAATTAAATTAATTCTTTAAAACTATAATTGTAAATAATTACAATGATTAGTAATAATTGAACAAATAAATACAAATTACAAAAGTGATTATAAATTTCAAACATAAAAATATTTCTGTTGTATAAACCATTAAATTTATAACACAATTTTTATGTATTAGGAATTAATAAATGATCTATGTATTTAAATAAGCATAAATATAACTAAAGTAAAGACATGACTCAAAAATGATATCTTTGAGAAAATTAAATAAATTCTGATGAGAAATGATTAAAATAATTTTTTCACAATTTTTCTCAATTTATTTACAATTAAAACATATTTAATGAATTTAAATCATGTTTAAATGATTAAAAACAGGAAAATCACTAAAAATAAATATTTTCTGAACCAAAAATTCTTATTTCAGTTCATGGTGATTAGAAATAATTTCCCAAAAAGTTTGACATTAAAATCATTAAAAATGAATTTTTAATCAATTAAATATGATTAAAAACAATTTAATTCAATAAAAATATAAAAATAAAATATTTTCCAGAAAATAAAAGTGTGGTAATTTTCTATGTGGTGTTAAGAGGCTACACCTAAATTTTCATAATTTTTGGAGCAAAAATGAATTTATTATGAATTATTTCAAGATGTAAATGTATTTGTATATAAATAAATAAGAAAGGAAACAAAAATATACAAAATCTGAAAAATGAAGCCCAAAACGCTGCTGTAGGGATTCGAACCCGAGTCCCCCACGTATTAACCCCCACACATGACCACTACTCCAACCTATTACTTTGTTTTGTGTTTGAAAGAATAAGCTTTTAACCAAAAATGAAAAGGTGTCATCTTCCCCAAATAACTCTAGCCAAAACCCTAACCCTAACCAAATTCTAATAGCCCGATTCACATCACGTTAACGTTCTGTAATTGAGGGCTTTCGAAGACCATGATACGGGGAATGAAACGGCATAAAAACATAAGACTTACAATGTATTTTTCGGACCATACACGAAGAAAAGAAACCTGAATCTCAAACCGATTTTTAGGCTACTATGGACACGATTTTGGAACGTTTTCAAGTGGGTTTATGTCGAGTAATGATGCAGAGGTAGAATGGGATGATCAATTTTATAAAATGTACGATTAAAATGCGTTTTGAAAGCTTCTTTAAATCCGATCGGTTACAAGTTTAAAAAAATCGGATTAAATGATGATTTTAATCGTGTTAACTGCACTATTAAGAACCTAAATCCGACTTTCAATGATGAGGTAACGTTTTGGACTAAAAAGGAATAATCGGTGAGCATTAATGGGCGTTTTATGGGTCGCCGGACTCTTGCCGGATCCGGCATCGGTTGGCCGGAAACGTGAATCAGGTGAGAGGGAGATGAAATTTTTGAAAGTTTCATAATATGGCAGGAATAGTCCCTCTAGTGTTGTTTTCATATGTATTATTGTTTTAAAGTTTATAATTTCTTAATAACTCTAAACAAAACTTCATAGTTTGGAACTTATAAACTTTCGAGCTTTTATAAAAAAAATAAACTTTGTAAATGCCAAAATATTAAGCTTAAATAGTGTTTCCATATACTCGCTCGGTTAAAAGACAAATGTTTCTAAAAAAATTACAATGATAAAGAGAACTCACCATTTTATTAAATTTGAAATGATATAAATACAAGGGTTAGAACTGACAACTTGCTAATAAATGAGGGTGACGGTTGTCACATTTACATAAAATATAGTTGCTGTAAAGATATGGATAAAGTGATAAGTAAATCAAGAAACAATCCTTAACCCATTTACTTGAATGGGTCGCTTAAATTTTACATGTTATCTCTCCAATGGTTCAAACTGATTACATAGCTAAAAAATAACTAATAAGAAAATGGGTCCAATGCCACATGCTGTAATATAAATTTCCTATATTTTATTAAAAAATAGACACCAAAAGGATCAATCCCCGACCCATTTCAACATGTAGCCAAAAGGACCTATTGTACCCACACTTTAGGCAACTTTTGACATGTTACAAAACGCCGCCAATAAAATGTCACTATTTAAACTGTGTAAATATAGTACTTAACAATTAAAAACAGATAAGGTTTTTCTGTTAGGGTCAATGATTTGTTTGATTGTATTATGTTAATAACGTTATTTTTTTTATTTATATAAAGATTGTATAAAGAAAATGTCTTAAATTTTATTAAATATATTTAAATTAAAATAGTAACATTATTATTATTAATTATCTATTTAAATATCTTATATATTGTAGGAAACTGTTAGTCAATAGTAAATTATATTTATTATTAATTTAAATATCGGTGTTTATCTTTGTAAATGGTTTACAAAACTTCCATTAAAATGTTTATACTTTTTTAATTTATTGACATTTGATTGATTGATTTCGTTATCATTTATGGTAAATTGAATGAGGGTCAATGATAATAAATATATTAATATATTAAAATTACCAGTATGCTTAATTAGTGCATTATTGAATTCGTAAGCATTTATGGACAATTGAACGATGGTCTATTTATTGTAAACATAATATGATAATGTTAATTTTAAAATGAAAACCATTTATGATTATGATTGGTTTATAGTTCATATTGTTACTTATAATAAACTGCAATAGTATATATTATAATATAATAAGGTATTAACATATAAATAAAAACACATAAAATGATATGTCATTACCAATATACACCAATCCACAAATAACATTAAAAACATATTTAGAATAATTAGGCCATGGGGTGTACCTTCATACCAAGGGTGTTAACAGTGACGTGGAATTTGAACTTTCGTTGTACATCACTCCCTTCCCATGTTAAGGGGCATTAACGTGACACTAAGTTAACATGTTAACATGAATCAAAAGAGAGAAAGTTAAGAGGATGAGCTAGAGTTAAAAAATTTAATAAATAACAATAAACTCGGTCAATTATTATTAATGTCAATAAATAATATTAAACTTCTTAATAAATAACATTTAAACTTAATAAATCTTATTAATTGCAATCAAGACTAATCATAATTCGTAAACATGGTAAGATTATAAATCTTATTTATTGCAATAAGAATAATCATAATCTTAATAAATAACCTTAAAATCGTAATCAATAATTCAAATAAATTACATTAAAAACATAAAAGATCGTAATTTAAATTTTAAAATCAAAAACTTCTTGTGGTGCAACCTTAGTAACAAATAGCATGTGCTGGATTGAACACTACAGTAAACCTTTACAAAAGGATTATGTATCGTAAATTTAGAATGTCTACCTAATTATAAAATAAGAATATTGTAAACATAATGTTTAATAATTGAATAACAAACCTAGCGACTTAAGCAGAAATTTCTACACACACTGGCACAGACCACGCGTACGCATCCGTAAATTTAATCTTGATCTTCATTGATTCATTTAAGTTTGCCAATTCAACAATCGTATTAGGAATTATCTGCATAGTAATAAGAATTAAATAAGAAGAAAATAAAAATAATGAGAGTTATTATGGTAAACCATAAATTTGATCAATTATACGAAATCAATTTAATCAATTATAAATTAATCAATATTATCATTCGTATAATTTAATCAATTATACGAAAGCAGAGATTAAAAATCTCGTATTAATTTAATCAATTCGTGTAATTTAATCAATTTCGTATTAATAGTAATATTAATTAATGAGATTAAAAAATCGTAATAAATAACATTAAATTTGGTCAATTATGGTAATCCTAAATTTCGGGAATGATTGATAATAAATCAATCATTCATATTTTAAAACTTCGGCGCCAACCATTTAATAATTATCACAATCAATTTCATTAAAGACCTTCGTATTCAAACTCCACCAAAATCTCCTCATTCAAAGATACCAATTAGACCATTAATCACCTTCCAAACTTAATATGCACAAAATAAGGAAGGCATTTAATCCATTAACTAAGATCCGATTTTTGAAGGATCAATCCAGATCCGAATGTCTACCTAATTATAAAATAAGAATATTGTAACCATAATGTTTAATAATTTAATAACAAACCTAGCGACTTGAGCAGAAATTTCTACACGCACTGGCGCAGACAACGCGTACCCATCCGTAAATTTAATCTTGATCTTCATTGATTCATTTAAGTTTGCCAATTCAACAATCGTATTAGGAATTATCTGCGTAGTAATAAGAATTAAATAAGAAGAAAATAAAAATAGCGAGAGTTATTATGGTAAACCATAAATTTGATCAATTATACGAATTCAATTAATCAATTATACGAAATCAGAGATTAAAAATCTTGTATTAATTTAATCAATTCGTATAATTTAATCAATTTAATCAAATTCGTATTAATAGTAATATTAATTAATGAGATTAAAAAATCGTAATAAATAACATTATATTTGGTCAATTATGGTAATCCTAAATTTCAGGAATGATTGATAATAAATCAATCATTCATATTTTAAAACTTCGGCGCCAACCATTTAATAATTATCATAATCAATTTTATTGAATACCTTCCTATTCAAACTCCACCAAAATCTCCTCATTCAAACATACCAATCAGACCATTAATCACCTTCCAAACTTATTATGCACAAAATAAGGAAGGCATTTAATCCATTAACTAAGATCCGATTTTTGAAGAATCAATCCAGATCCGAAAATCATGACCCATCCGCCATCCATTTGAAATTATGAATCAAACAACCAAAAAACATTACACCAACTTATGAGGGACCAATTTATTTTTGATTATTATGAACTTATATGCTAACTCGGCCCCAACATAAACACCAAGAACATCAAACTCAGCCGAACATACGGTTCCTTATGTTGATTAACCATGAATGAATAAAAAATGACTACTCATGGACTTTGATCCTTTGCCAATGTGACTAAATGATCTCCAAATCAAACATAATATAATACTCGGCATCAGTAATAATAATCAACAAAGAGAATCCGTAAAGACTTGTAACTCTTTGCAGACAACCAAGAATATGTCGAAAACATGAGCATACCTTGGAGTTTGACATGATACCACGAAGGCCGATAGTCTTCAGTCGAGGATCAAAGAAACATGCTGAATTATCTTCGTTGAGCACTTGTTCCACATCCAAATCCATTTAAACTTTGTCAGCTCCCAAAATTAAAAGCATGGAGCATTTTAAAACCTTCGACTAACATTCATCTTTAAGCAAACACACTAACACCATAAAATAAAAGTTAATAAATCAGAAAAGATGATATGGATCCAGTTTATAAAATCGAATACATATATAGGGATACGATTTAGCCAGAATACATATACGGATCTATTTATAACGGAAGATTGAATCCATATTTTAGATGCAGTTTATAAATCAGAGAAGATGATAGAGACCTCGAAGCAAGAATGCAAAAGAAGATTGAGGAATGTTGGTTGGAAGAATTGTTAGGGAAGATTGGAGAGTGATGGAAGAATGGTGAAAATAAAAAAAATACAAAAGCTTATTTATAGGAAAGAAGTTGGAGCTCCATATTCAATATGGATACCTCAAAGCCTCTCTAAGACCTTGATTCAACCCAAGTGACCTCAATTATTATATAGATAGAATAGATTACATACCACTAGTAACACCATACTCTTTTATTTATTTTTTGTAAACATATTATTTTACTAAAAACAAAATTTTTTAAGCTTATTATTACTAAAGTAGTTTTTTTATTATTATTTACTAAGTTATATATTTTTTGTTATTTAATAAGTTTGAACATTTGATTTTGAGTGTATCTACTAAAACATTAGTTATTTTAGTGAACGTATATACTTCATTAATTGCTCTGGTCGTCCTTTTTTTATTACTAGCCATCTCTGAAAAAACATCAAAATATATAAGTAAGAAAAGAGTGGGTTTATAAAACAAGTATATGACCACAAAATCAATTAAATTTTATATAACATTGACATTAAAGGATTAAAACTCAACAATAACTTATAAATTAAGCTGTCAAAAGCAATGTTTTTATACAAGATCGGGAAACAGACCTCCGCCTGGTCCAGGTTGACAAGTTGGACCGGAATTACAAAGACCCGGTAGTTGAATCGGCAACCCGGCGGTCCGACCAGATAACCGGCCGGTCGGTCCGGGAGTTGGAGGGTTCAACCGGTTTATTTGATTTTAATTTATTGGGTTTTATGGGCTTTTTGGACCGTTTCATTAGACCGGCCGGACCAGTGAACCAGCGGTCGGGGACTCTAATTCGACGTCCGGTCCGAATCAAAAAACACTGGTCAAATGTGTGATACGTTTTTTACTTATTTGCTTTGATTTTCATCAAAACTCAAAATCTTGTTTTATTATTTTTATTTTTAATATAGTTTTTGGCATGTTTTGAAATTTGATTATATTAGAATAATAGTTTCTGACATTTTTGTAGTCAAATACTGTTTAACTTAAAAATAAAAGTGAACGTAGGGTTAGTTATGGGGATTTTTAATCGAATTTTACATAAATAAAATTGTGTACTAGTTAAAGATGTAATTTAGGACTTTTTTTATATCAGTACATAATTTTTTTTTAACTAAAAGAAAAACCGACAACTTTTACAAGTGAGAAGCGGGTAAACGGTTTACAAGTTGCGTCCGTACCCCATTTTGAAAATAAAATTAAATATCATACTTTCCATATTTCAAGTTAAATTAGTTTTAAATGGTAAGGTGAGAGAATAAATCTTATTGGTTATTAATGGTCAAACTTAATTAATACACAATTAATTTATAGTGTAGGGTGCAAATGGAAAATAAAGTGGGTGTATTTAGAATAATCCTAATTCATATGCACATAGAATCAGTACCAATTAATTTAGTGGGGATTATGAGTAAAGCTGTTTCGAAAGTCTTGGCCTTACGGTTCCGGCAGGTGGTGGGGGAGGTCATTTGGAGTTCTCAGTCGGCTTTTATTCGTGGGAGATTTATTTTAGATGGGCCTCTTGTGATGAATGAAACTATTGGTTGGCTTAAAAAGAGTGGTAAGAAGGCTTTTGTCTTGAAGTTGGATTTTGAAAAAGCTTATGATAATGTGAACTGGGAGTTTTTGTTAGATACTTTAAGACAAATGGGATGTCCGGAAAGATGGTGTGGTTGGGTGAAAGGGGTTTTAGTTTCGGCTAGATCGGCGGTGTTGGTCAACGGGTCTCCCACTTTCGAATTTCAATGTGAAAAAGGAGTTCGACAGGGAGACCCATTGTCCCCTTTTTTATTCTTGGTGGTCATGGAAGTTCTTCATTGTATGATCGACAAAGCGGTGGATTTGGGGGAGTTAAAAGGCATTCGTCTAGATGGTGATGGGGTTAGTCTTTCTCATTTATTTTACGCCGATGACGCTATTATTGTGGGAGAGTGGTCGAAAGATAATTTTGAGAGTCTTATTAGAATTCTCCGGGTGTTTCATATGTGTTCCGGTCTAAGACTTAATTTTCATAAGTCTCATCTTATGGGGGTTGGGGTGGAAGAGAATGAGGTGGAGGGGATGGCGGTTGCTTTGGGTTGTAGTAGGTGTACGGTCCCGTTTGACTACTTGGGTATTCGAGTGGGTGCTAATATGAACCGCCTTTGCAATTGGAGTCCGGTGATTGATACGATCAAGAATAGATTGGCTTCTTGGAAGGCAAACACTTTGTCTTTGGGAGGTCGTCTTACTCTTGTGAAGTCGGTCTTAACTAGCTTACCATTATACTATTTATCGTTATATAAAGCTCCGGTGGGGGTTATTGAGGAGATGGAAAAGATTATGAGAAAATTTATTTGGTCGGGAGCGCATGGTGATAATAAGATGCATTGGGTTTCGTGGGAGATCATTACTACTCCTAAAAAATTTGGTGGTTGGGGGGTTATGAGGCTGAAGGACATGAATGTGGCGTTATTATCTAAATGGGCGTGGCGGTTTAGAGTGGAGAAAGGAGCTATTTGGTGCAACGTGATTAAAGCGATCCATGGTGGTCGTGGGCTGTGGAGTTTCTTGCCTCTTAGGAGAGCCATTCCGGGATGTTGGAAGGTTATTGTGTTGTTGCTTGAGGCGACAAAAATAAATAATTCTCATGTTAACCAGCTGATTAAAGGTAGGTTTGGGAGTGGTGATGATATACGTTTCTTGTTAGATTTGTGGTGGGGAGATACTTTACTTAAAGACAGGTGGCCTAATATCTATAAGCTGGATAAACAGAAGAAGGCGACGATTGGCGAGAGATTGAGGCAGGGGGCTGGAGGTTTTTTATTTAACCCAAATTGGTGCAGGTTTCCAGGTACTGTAGCGGAGATTTCGGAACAACAAGAGTTGGAGCAAGTCATTGCGGGTCTGTCAAGTAATGGGAGTATAGATCGCTGGGTGTGGAATAATCAACCAAATGAAACATTCACTGTCAAAGATGTCCGATGGCTGCTGAATTCTGATACTCGAAGTCCGTCTGATGGCAGCAGGAACTCGGGTTTTAAATGGGAGGGTTGGGTGCCGCTGAAAGTGAATCTGTTGGTGTGGAGAGTTAATAGAGATCGGATTCCGACAAGAGTTGCGTTGGTCAATAGAGGTATCAGCATTCAAGACACCGCTTGTCCGCTATGTGGCTGCCAAAGTGAGGATGTGAAGCATTTGCTGGTTCAGTGCGGGTTTGCTTTCGGGGTTTGGAGCGGTATTTCTAGTTGGTGCAGGCTGGACCCGGTTTACGCCTATGATTTTGAGGACTTACTTTTACTTTATAAGAATGTGCACGCCGGGAAGTGGAGAAAAAAGATAATTAGAGGCAATGTTATGGTTACGACTTGGGCGATTTGGAACGCTAGGAATCTAAAGGTGTTTCATAATTCAGAGATAAAAACAATGGATGTGGTAGCAGAGGTGAAATCAAAGACGTATTTATGGTTGAAATATAGAAGTAAGCACAAGGATATTGTTTGGAAAGATTGGGTTAAATACCCGTTGTATATGATTGTATAGTGTTGGCGGTTCTGTTTTTTGGAGCTAGCCGTTTTTAATGAAAGTTTATGTTCAAAAAAAACATAGAATCAGTACCTATTTGAATTAAATTATAACCGAAATCAATGGTTATTTTGAGTTAATTATTTGAATTTTAACGATATTTTTCTAATACTCAACTTGTGAAATAAACCGATTGCTAGTTTCTTGATAAATATCTGACGGGTTGGGTCGGATTGCTAGTTTCTTGATAAATATCTGACGGGTTGGGTCGGAATATAGAACAGGTAGTTTTAATAAACTAAAAGGTTTACCTGGAAATCGCAAGTATACTCGATACCCGACAGGCAATTATGTGACGGATACCAACAAGTTTTTGGTCAAGTTTTTATAATGGGTATGGTGTTTGGATTACTCAAACTCATCCCAGACCTATCCCATTGTCATCCTGCAGGGGCGGACCTAGCTTGAAGCTAGGTGTCGTATCCGTTGCTACTCAACTTCGCGCGCGTAGTGGAAAATTTGTGTTTTTTTACGATATTTGTAAAACGTTATTACTAAAATGAAAAAAAATAAAAACCGTTACTACTGAAATCTGTGTCATATTAGTTTGTTTTTTCGTTCATGTGGTTTGACATTTTGACCATTAGCTCACACCAAAACTGAAATCTGTGTCATATTAGTTACTCTACGCTCATATTTTTATCTCCTTCCCTTCCTAGTTGTTACTATTAATTTTGTTTGACCGTCTAGTGAATGACATTTCAGACTTGAGGGATTGTTTACAAACACTACAAAGACCATAAGTATTAGTTTCGAGGATGAGAATGGTTAAAAAAAATTAACTACATTGACTAAGAGGGTGTTTGGGATTGAGTTTTGAAATTAATTTTTTACATTATTACGTTTTGAAAACGTAAATAATCAGTTTTTAGTGTTTGGGAAAGATTTATAAAAATAGCTTATTTGCGTTTAATAAGTTACCTAAACGCAATAATCTAAAAGCAATTCCTCCCCTACTACAACAAAACACATAATCTGTTTTCAAAAAACAATCCCAAACACCCTCTGATATAACAAAAGTTATCAGTTTAGAATAATCTAGTTACGATGAATCACTACCTCAACTTTTTTTTTATTATTTATTAGAGGTAGTAAAATGGGTAGGTTGAGTTGGGTTGGTTGTTGGCTCAGGATAGGTTTGGGTTAGGATGGATTTGAGTCAAGATGGGTAGATTAAAAAAATGGGTTAGGATGGGTTTGGTTAGGATGGATTTGGATCATGATAGTTCGGATCAAGATGGGTTCAGATCAAAATTAATAAAAGTTTTTAAAAATTAAAAATATTAATGACCCGAACCGTTTCGGTTAGAACGGGCCAGTTAACGACTCGGACCATTTTGAAAATAAGTAAGTGGGTCAAGTAAGTGAGTTTTGACATACCCATCTTGACCCACTTACTTATTTTCAACATTTAAAATTACCCATCCTAACCCCCTTGAAAATTATAGTAAACCCAATTCAACCCACAAGTTCAAATCTTAAACCCAAAACAACCCAAACCCAATTAGATGGGTTAAAATTGTCAGGTCTACTATTTATGATGATTTCCTAACCGAGTCACTGAAAAATTATTGATTTTGATGCTGATAACTTTTTTTCATATTCGTACCCCTTTTATTCTTTATGATTTACTAGCAGTAGCCCACACGTGGCGGCAGGACTGTATTGTGTTTAGCGGTTGTTTTTAGTCAATCATGCTTTACATTATACAATTTATATACTTCTAAAAACCAAAGCTTTTGTGCAATATGGTGTTGTAAGGTGTGCTTTAAGGGTTGTCCTGGCTTTAGGTTGTTGTAAGTTATGCATCAAGGGTTGTACTGGTGGTATTCAAAAAACCCATGTGCTATCCTAGTTTGTACGGCTTTGATGATACCCACAAAAAGCCCTACCCGCACTCTCTCTCTAATCTCTCTCTTTCTCTTTGCAATCTCTACCCATCATCTCTCACCACCACCAGCCACCACAAACAACCGGTCCACACTCTACGTCGGCGACCTCCACCCCTACGCCACCGAAAACGACTTCCTTCAACTCTTTTCCTTGATCGGACCCGTCAGTTCTGTTCGTGTTTGCCGAGACCGTCTCTATCTCAAATTTCTCTGCTACGCTTACGTCAACTTCTACCTTCCTTCTCACGGTAGTATTCAATATTATTCCATCACTTTCGTATCTTAATTGTTTGATTGAATCAGTTTTAGTTGTGTTTAAATCACAGTGAACTGATTAGGGTTTGTTTTCTTTATTTATTTGTTTGATTGAATCGATTTCATTTGTGAAACTGTGTAAATAATAATCATTGATCAATTTAGTTTGTTAAATTGTTTGATTTATTCTGTTTCATTTGTTGAATTGTTTGATTGATTCGGTTTCATTTGTGAAATTGGGATTGGACTGGAAATTGAACAACAGATTTGGGGTTGTCGAGTTTGAATCATAGTAGATCGATTGAATCGATTTCATTTGTGAAACTGTGATTTGACTAGAATTTGAACAGTTTGTTTGGTGTTGTTGAGGTTAAAACACAATGAATTGTTTAGGTTTTGTTTTGATTCAATTTCATTTACGAAAGTATGATTTGACTGAAATTTGAACAGCGTAACCACTGCCACACACGTCACCGTTAATTTCACCGACATCATATTCATAGTGACAAAGTCTAACGCTGGTGATATTTGTAGAGGTTAGGAACATCAGCGGCGATAGAGGGTTTTAAGGCATAGTAGGTCTATGACGAAGAGTGGTTGGTGACAGTCTGATTACCTAGGTGTGGTTAGAAGACTCATGGCATTGTATATTGTTCAGGAGATCGGCGGCCTTGAATTGCTAGCGTTCCGCCGACTTCGTGGACAAGGTTAGTTGTGTGGGTGTTGATGGTGTTGGTGAGTGGTGGTATTAGTTGCAAATGGGTGTGGGTAGTACCGGTTGCGTGTGGGTGTTGATATGGAGGGTAGAGTGGTGGTGCCGATTGTAGTAAGATTTTATAATACCCAACAAACATGCTTCATCTTTGTAATTTGCTACCTTAGTATTTCTATTTTAACTCAGCGTTTTTACAGGTTTTGATCCTTTGTATGAGTTTTAGCTTATGATTTTGTATCCAATTCATAGATCTTTAGGTTGACGTGGCTTCTGATGTGTTTGATTATAGTTTTTATTATTGAGACCAACTTTCATTAGGCGTATTTAGCTTCATTTGTGTGTGTTTGATCTGTGATGTTATTTAGGTTTATGGATTATAATGTGGCCGATTTGATTAGTGCATCTTAGGTTAGTTTATGCGATTAGATTGTTGCGTGTGAAGATTGAATCGTTTAATTCATCATAAATTTATTTACATGGTTTGATTTTTTTTAGCATTGTTTAGTTAACTTAGTTGTATTATTATTATATAGGATTTTTGTAATAGAAATTTTATGTGGAGTAATCAATTTTGGTTTTTTTGGTTTCATAAATTGATGACATAGATTGTATGTCGGCGTTTCGGTGGTTCGAGTTACAGTGTCGACGAACCACGTATAGCAACGGCAGTATTCTGGTAACCAGAAGGGCGATAGAGAAAACAAGATGTCACTGCCGACAATGGTGTACCGCTGAGGTAGAAAACAGAGAAACAAAGGCGTTCAATCAAGGTTGATCCATTTCCCCATCACCAATGCTCTTGATTCGAGAGATAATCATGACCAAATGTTGTGTGTAATTCAATAGTGCGTGAGTTATGTTGTTTTTGTTTGAATTAATTTTATTTAGGTTTGTTGACTACTTAGGCATAGGTATTGTGATGAGGTTTCAGGTGGTTCCAGATCGCATTTACATAACGCCTACTTTATGTTATGAAAAGGGTTGTGCGGAATGGCATAACAGGTCAGCTTTCTTCGCTGAATACATAGTATTAACTTTGTTTCTACGTTTTGTTGTCCAAACTTTATGGCTATTGTATTTAGTTTAAGGTATATAGCTGAAATATGTTATAGATTTACTTTTTTTGGTACCCGAGCATACTACACAGTCCATATCACAAATGCTAATAAAAATGATAAAGCAACATGAAAGATGTTGGTACATGTATTACTATATGACACCTAATATATGTAGTTAGAAGACGCTTACATCAGCAACTTCGCTCTTTCGCCTCTCAAGATTTTTTGTAAATATTGTCTTTTGCAGCCTCATGATTTTTTGTGAGATTTTGTAAATATTTTCTTTTGAAGCCTCATGATTTCTTTCCAGTTGTATAGTTCATTCCTATGCACTTGCATTGTCTTTTACGCATCTATTTAGCATTTGCTTTGGTTGTTCTTCTTAAACTTGCGTTTAATTTATATTAGGCATTTGTTGCTTAGGTTGATTCAGTTTAGATCCTTGGGTTTGCGCTTCAATTTGCTCTCGGGGAGTCCATTAAGTTAAGTTGTGCCAACTTAATTTTTTTGTCTTTGGTTGTATGTTTCTTCTATTTTGCTCATCATGCTTTTCTTGCTGTCGTATAATCCGTAAAACCAGATTTTAAAATTATAAGTTTATATAGACAACGTGAGGTTTCGCGTGCCTAGATTTATAGGTATTCGTTACGTTTTTGTTAGGCGATTCTTCTTTCTATTGACATAGAATCAAATTTAATTAATCATCCCTACTTACATTTTCTATCGGTTGCTAGATCTATCCGTGTAGTGATAACCGCGGCTATTCTTGATTGTTAAAGTCTCCAAAGGTATAATATTATGACTGTTTCAGTTAATTTTTGTTTTGAATTAAGATTTAATATTTTTGTTTGCTTCATATTTTTGTGTCAGGCTTGATAATTGAGGTCAACGGTGCACCAGGGACTTTGTATGTTAATTGAACATTCCAGCTTTAGGTTGATTTTCATGAACATTATCCTATAGAATTTGTACAGGTACTAATCATCATCATGTGGTTAGTTAATCGTGTTTGTGTGTGTTTTTTGTCAGATTGTTTTTAAGGAACTGATATGATGATCTATAATTTTTAAAATATGTTTTGAAGGATCTGAGCACCAATGACAGGTGTTAACTACCCATCACGCTAGCAACTATGATGACTGGTGGTACATGAGAAATTTACTTCATTGCTACTGGTGAAATTTAGTCGAGATAGCCCTATGGGCCGAGATGCAGCACCTCCATGGAGACGAAGTAAAGGAAGGGAACATAGTAGATATTACTTCTACTTGAGTTACCAACTTTGAAGGTATACCAAAAATCACTTCACAATCATTTATGAATGAACTTTTACAATATGTAGTGATATCAATACTGTATTTTAATTTGACAATTTAATATATACACATGTAATTTTCTTTAAAGAAAGTAGGAGTGTTTAGTTAAATGACGTCGCTTGCTAATTACACGGCGTTCTATTGTGAAGCATGCTCCTTTGTGAAGCTCGCCAAAACCTCTTTTGTGAAGCATGCTATTTTGTGAAGTTCGCTAAAACTATCAAAACCTCTTTTGTAAAGCTAGATTCCCCCGCCGCAACGCGCGGGGGACGCAATCTAGTTATATGATAATGTGTAACATATGTTTAGAGGATATACAATTTTAGTAAGAAATAGTGTAGATATTGTAGTAGAGTAAGATGTTAAGTTGTAATAAATATCATGCGATGTAAAAGTAATCCAAAGTGTAAAGATGACACCATAGACATACGTGAAACGACTAAATGAAATACTTCTGAACACAATATATATATATATATATATATGTATATATATATATATAGGATATGGATATATGGAAAACCCTTCTAAGTTGGAAAACTTTGGAAACTCTAACTTCCCGAGCTTTTTAGGGCCTGAAAATTTTAGGGCATGTAATATACATGATTTTAAGCATTTTGAGCCAAAAAAATAAAAAAAGCGCCGAACACTTTTTAAAAAAAAAAAAGTTTTCAAGTAACACATGTTAGCGATTAACATGTGTTAGCAATGCGTTACCCGAAAACTTATTTATTTATTTTTTAAAAAAGTACTCGGCGCTTTTTTGATTTTTTTGGCTCAAAATGCTTAAAATCATGTATATTACATACCCTAAAATTTTCATATAAAAAAAAAACTCAAGAGGTTAGAGTTTCCAAAGTTTTCCGGTTTAGGAGGGTTTTCCGTTTATCCTTATACTATATATATATATATATATATATATATATATATATATATATATATATATATATATATATATATATATATCTGGGAATAGCATTTGATATTGAAAGCACGTATGGAAATATAAAGTGATGTAAAAGAACATTGAAAACTTAAAGTAGAAAAAAGGATTCCAGTCCCTGATAAATAAAAAAGTAATTAAATACTCTAAACAAAGCCAAGAAAATGAAGCATGGGCTTTAGGCTGGCAACAATTAACGTTAGGTTGTGTCGTACTGCTTGCACATCTCTATTATATTATCCATATTGACTATCCACCATTCCTCGTGCACTCAATAAGTCTCGACACGTAGTTGTGGATTGTTGTTGGGGGCTGGTGTGTATGAGTTTCCTATGACTTATGTTCTTGATCATCAAAATATTGTGAGTGGCTTTTAAATATATTAATAATATATACCTACACACACTTACAATATATTGAATATACATGCACATCGTACATCCATATAATAAACCCTAACATATCACACACATGCGATATATTAATATATTATATGTAAACATAAACCGGCTAACTAATGAATAGAATAAAATATTTTTTACTTGTTGACTCTACGTCTTTTCCTTTCTTTCTTTATTTTTTTTCTTCCTAACCCAAACCAAACAACAACTTAAACACACAAGTATTGATCTAGAAAAACACATACAAACATTTACATACACAATACAACCCTTTTTCCTTTACTATAATCGGGAACCGACAACAGTATAACACTCGCTGAAATTTAACCCAACCCAAACTAATCGATATGGAAACACAAACGAAATCGTTACCTCGTTACGCGATGATAGAATGAACCATGAGGGAAAACACCAACGATGGTCAATAGCTGTGGTGATTGAAACATACGGTTTTGTGTAGTGGTTCAAGGCGGTGCATGGCAACGAATGGTGGTGGTGATTGGACTGGAGTAGGGTATGTTCGGAGGTGGTTGTTGTTCGGTGGTGTGGACACTGGAACCGGATTGTGGTGGTTTAGTCGGAAAAGGGAAGTGCAAAGGGAGAGAACCGGGGGGGGGGGGATGGGTTATAAGCACCATCGTAAGCTTAAGATTCAAATCTGTTTCATATGGTGATCAGTAGCTTTTATTACCTGATTGAATTGCATTTAACAGGATGAATCATTGATTGATGAAATAGACAATCGGTAAAAAATTGAAATTGATGCGTTAGTTGCTTTGAATTTTATATTCTTTTAACGGTAATACATTAATTTCTTTTTCTTTTCTTTTTTTGGTTTTTTTCTTTAAGCTTCAAGTATTAATTAATAGATTTTATTGTTGTATTAATAACCATCGAATACTTTCTTTTTTGCCTTTTCTTTAAACTATAATTTAATGAAGTTACAATTTTACCCTTATATATGAATATGAAATGATAATTTTACCCGTTCAGCATCCATTATAATACTATAGATTAGCATAATTTTCTTTACATGTAATTGATTTTTTATATCATTTCGACTAATTTATCATCAGTTTTTAAGCTAGATAAAATAAACATATTTTAATATTGTTGACTTAATCATAAACTTATTCCTCACATTCTTATATTCCTTCAGACTTTGTTTTTGGGTTATCTGCCACTAGATAACAATGAACACTTCCAGAGTTTTAACTATTTTTTTTTAAATATGGAACGGTTTTAGCTAGAGGTTAATTTGGTCGTAACAAACACGGTGGTAAATGAGTTAGTAAACGCAATGTCCCACCCCTTGTGATGTGGTGATAAAGATGTTAGGATTGTAAATGGGAAGTTGGGAGTTCAAGCCTCACAAGAGGTAAAAAAGTGTATACTAAGACTCTTTGGTGTGCATCCGGGGAAGTGAAACGGGGAGGTGCCACCTCATCCTCCCCGAAAATGAACACCGCCCCCCCCCCCCAATAAATTTTCGGGGACTTGGGGGAAATTTCCCCTTTCTCCCCGTGTCATGTGATTGGTCCATTGTTTTTCTTTTATTTTTTAATCATACTTTATCCAATAAAAAAAGGAAGGGGGAATGGGGGAATTGGGGGAAGACATTTCCAAACTTTGGGGGAGAAAATGAGGGGAAATGATGTGGCGCTGATGTGGCACTTGGGGAAGTTGGGGGAAAGGGAAGGCACACCATATAGCCTAAAAGGGGGAAATTATCAGTTAAAAAAACAAAAGTTGGTAAACACAATTTATGGTCAAAACTTTTGACTCAAAAGGTTGGATCCTTAGACTCACCTTTATAATCATTAAGTTTAATAATTACTAGTTATAGACCATTTCTTGTCCCACGCTATTTGATAAGAAGTTTCATCCAATTTTTTGTTATTGAAAAGAACTCTTGAATTGGTTTGACCCCCACAAATCTTTTGGATCCAAACCTGACCCACTAACTCACCGAGAAAAAAAAAACGGTCTTTTTTGTTACCCGGCTTTGATGAAATAGGATCGGTAAAAGGTCCGACTCTATGGTAGCCGCCCTAAAACAATTTCCCTTAACGAGCTACGAATCAAATAAGGTTACGGGCTTCCTGCCCTAAGAGTGGGTATTCGCAATCACGAAAGTACACTCCTGTTGTCTGCTAATCAATCCGAGACAACAACAACAAAGCGAAAGACTACATTTTAGAGAGTATTAGAGGTTATTGAGCGGTGGCCGGCCCCCGACCAAAAAAGACTATTTCGATTGTTTTTTTTAAAATTCGATGACATATTTCCCCCCCAGAAAGTATACAGCAAATTCTTTCTGTGAAAACGTGCCAATTAATCTAACACTCGATGGCTCTAGACATGTGAATAGTGAAGCGAACTGAATGGAGCTAACTATTGGAACCTTGCTTTGAAGCCGGACACCATTGATTATTTTCCTGATGGACATGAACCCATACATTCATACACCAATATCGTAACACTATCTCGTTGAATTTGGAGGTGAACTTACTTATTAAAGACACATTAAAATATGGAAAATGTTTCCATAAAGTACCACTCAACGCGTCGAAATGACATATTTAACAAATTAGAAAAAAGCTAGGACCATGTGTAGTCGAACGTGATGATCGGCGCTAAAACCATTTCGCGCCTGTAACACTGAAACACAGGGGCGCAAATGAACAAATTTGGCCGGGAGCATTTTAAATATAACGCTGCACATCACAAACAAACAACCAATCCCCTTTCTCCACCTCACCCTCCACCAATGTCTCTCTCTCCTCTCCAAACACCTCTCTCTCTCTCTCTCTCTCTCGGTGGTGGTGAGAGTTTGTGGCTGACGGTGGTGTACGGTGGTGGAGTAGGGTTTGTGGCAGATGGTGGTGGTGGTGGTGGTGGTGATGATGGTGATCGGGGTGTGTGTGTGTGTATGTGTGAGAAAGGGTAGAAAAAGGAGAAAAAAAACCCAGAAGAAGATGAATGAGGTGGGAGAGATGAAGAAGAAGGGTTTGGTGGTGATGATGATAGTGGTGGTGGTCAGATGAAAAAGAAGGCTTTAATTCAGTTTTAGGTTTTTTTTAATAAAATAATAATTAGCGCCCTATCCCCCCCCCCCCACACTACACCGCAATTTAATTTAAAGTCTCATGCTGACTCAGCTGTCACGTGGACCAATCATAGATAGGGCCTTAAATTTTTCCCCTACAGTACACATAGTTTAGCAGAGGAAAATGTGACCACTCAACTAGTCAAAATAGCATATTTAGCAAGCAAGAAAAAAAAATTAAAAGAAGTAAATTCTGAATAAAAAAGAGGTTAAATATTGGACTTGATTTATGTTTACTATTTAGTGGTATATATTTCTTTATCCTATGGAGTTCCATTTTTACAATTTTAGTTTGGTTACAATATGTTCATTTTTCATATTTACTCGTAATTTGCAGTTTAATTTACAATATGTTCATTTTTCATATTTAAAATACAATTTAAAATTTCAACAACTGTTTTAATTATGTATGTAGTTGAACTTGAATAAACTCCCAAAACACTTGATAAAGACCAAACAAATGGGATTTATGAAAATTAATCTTTAAACCCGAGCAAAGATAGAAACATCTCAGAATCCTCGCAGCTTTTTCTATATTCTCCCTCCTCCATTCTGCGTAATTAAAGCATTATCTGCGTAAAACAGATGAGATAAAACCAACCCATCCGAATTTAAAGACACCCCAATAAACTCCCCAGCCAATCGCGCTTTAGAAAAAACACACACCAACGCCTCCATGACTATTAAGAAAACAAATGGAGATAATGGATCGCCTTGGCGTAAACCTTTTTGACATGGAAACCGGAAAGTCGGGGCGCCATTTACAATAACCGCCGACCTCGCCGACTCCAATATACCCTTAATCCATAAACACCATTTATTAGGAAACCCCATTTGATTCATCAGAGACAGTAAGAAGCTCCGGTTAACATTATCATAGGCTTTTTCAAAATCAATTTTTAATAAAAAAAGCCATTATCTTCTTATACTTTAACCAAAACATGATTTCATTTACTACCAAAGGACCTTCCAAAATGTACCTGTCCTTTAGAAATGCCGATTGTATATCCAAAATCACCACTTTCAACACATCTCTAATTCGCAAGGCCAAAACTTTGGAAATAACTTTGCTAATGATCCATATCAATGTAATAGGGCGGTAGTCCTTCAAACCCAAAGGCGTCTTCGTTTTAGGGATTAGCGTAATAAAGGTTGAGTTACACACTTGATTAATGATGCCATTCTCATGAAACGCGGACAGACTATCAAAAAAATCATTTTCTAAGTGCTTCAATAACTTCCTCACGAAACTAAAATTAAAGCCATCCGGACCGGGTGCTTTATCGGGACCACAATAAAAAACGACTGCTTTTATCTCTTCTTTAGAAAATGGCATAATTAGCCGATCCGCCAGCTCATTAGGAAGTTTGCTGAGGTTGTCACATATCATTATTTTAACTTGTCCACACTCCTCAAAGCGACTTTAATTTCTGATGCAAAATTACATCAGGAGTACCCACCAAATCAAAGCTTTGAAAAGCCGACTCAATAACCTGCTCACAACCTTCTCTTGACAACCATGAATTAAACCATCTAAAAGGTCGCGGGCCGTAATTATGTCCACTAAAGTCAAGATTAACGGACAATGATCTGATATATCTCGGGGTAAAGCACGTAAGCTCGCAACAGGCCATTTATTGAAGAAGTCTTGACTAACCAATACCATGTCTATCTTACTTAACTTACCTCCATTCCCATTCTCAGCGAAATAAGTAAATCTTCTTTCCCTCATAAAATACTCCATTAGCTCAGCTTCATCTATAAAGGTGTTAAAGTCATACGCACTAACAGCGTTGAAACGAGTATTCCTTCGTTCTTTTGGGTACCTGACCGAATTGAAGTACCCCATAAATATCCACATCCCATGTATAGAGGTCACAATACCCCGCAACTGTGTCCACAACTCATATTTCTTGAAGACATTTTGGGGCGTATAAACATTGACAACATTAAGCTGAACTTCTTCCTTCTTAAATTTCCCCGAGGTTATAAAAAAATTGGAATTTTCAAAAGAACTCGTCTTCTTAAAGACTTTCGGGTCCCATATAATTATCAATCCTCATGACCGCCCCAGAAGCACCAATAAAATCAAACTCCGATCCACATCCTCCCTAGAACTTATTACATTCAAACCCCGTGACAACACATTTAGTATCCTGTAAAGCTATAAAAAGATACCTTTTGTTCCCTTTTAATCCTTGTGACCCAATCCGATTTACCATCCACACCCAACCCACATATATTAAGAGATAAGAAATTCATATCTTACCTTCTTGTTGACCTTCTGTAAATGCATATTGTGGCTATCGCTTTCGGATTGAACAAAGTTTGTCGAAGATTTTAAGTTTTTGGTATCTTGGAAGTCCATTCGACCATGCGGGTGTTCAAATGAAGAATATCATAGGGTCGAATGTACTTTATTAGGTCGAATGTAACTGGTTGTTTATTATGTTTCTGGTTCGCACCCTCGAGGGGTCGAACGAATCCATTCGAACCTTGTAGGGGTCGAATGAGCTGTCTATATATATGTTGAAGTTTGTTAGAAACTTAACATTCGGACATTTTCTCAGGTGTGTTAGTGTGTGAGTTCTAAGGTGTGTCTAGAAGGTTCTTAGAAGGTGTGTTTTCATTAGTATTGGTCTTTGTAAAGATGATCTTTTATATATTAATGAAAATCGGATTTAAAATGGATCTTTAAGTGTTCTGATTTTGATTGATATAATTTTGCATGCGAATTAGGGTTTCCACAGCTGATTTGCTTTTACTTGTGTGATCTATGTGTGTGTTTATCAAAAACCGATCCTACAAAGTGGTATCGGAGCCACTGCTCAATCACACAACTGCAAATTGATACAAATTAGTCAGATGTTTCATCAAGAACACCTAAAATTTTGCTGTTTTATATGAACTTTCAAAGAACATGGATTTTGATTGATTCGGACTAGTTTTTACGGTTAAAATAAAAATTTCTTTCACAAAACTTGATCTCCTATCAATCCGATTCAAAACCTGCTTAATTTCATTGAAATCCAACAACTTTTTGAAAATTCAGATCAAAATTGTTAATTTTTGAGGAAAAACTGATTTTTGAAATGGGTCGGGTCGAACTAGTTTGAGTTTAGGTCGAGGGAGTCAAGTTAAGGGTCGAATCAAATAATTTTTGGTTGAATCGGTCAGTTTGAGGTCCAATAAAGTGAATTTTTAGGTCGAATCAGTGTTTTGTTGTTCATTCGAGTGGTCGATAGGTCGAATCAGTTACTTCAGAGGTCGAATCAAATTCTAGATTGTTACTTTCTCATTAGAGCTTGTTACCTGAGGTCGAACCAATCCAGATTTGTTCATTCGTCCCCACGACTAGTCGAACCAAGTGTCTGATTTTATAAGTTTTAACCGTAACAAACACCTATGAACTCGTGAGCCGTTGCAGCTGATACCTATGACATCGAGACCCATTATAACTCAACCATAGCCACAAAAAACACCTATGAACTTGTGGGCCGTTGTAGTTGATACAGGGAACACACAACCACAACAGATATCGAATTATTGGGGTGTGTCAAGTTCATCACAACCCGCTGTTACACCTCCTCCACAACAAATTCAAGATTATTGGGGAGTTGCAGCAGCAGCAGCAGTTCAAAGCCAAACCACCAATGCCATAACAACTTTGGTTAATGACTTATCTACGGGAAATGGAAACAGACCACAAAAGATGTTAGATATGAGTGAATATCATTCATGGCAAAAATGGTTTAAGATTCATCTTGAAGGCATGGGTTTAGATGGTGGAGAAGCATGGCAAATGACCGAGAAGGGTTATGTAGCACCAACAATAGAAAACTCAAACACACCTATATCACTTGATGACCTAAAGGATGATGAGAAAAAGAAGTATGCAGCTGAGAAGAAGGCTTACTCATAGTTATCTCAGGCACTGACTACTAACTTGTTACATCAGTTTGGACCATGTGCTATTTCTAAACAGCTTTGGGAAGCACTAAAGAGTTGACATGATGGGAATGAGAAAACTAGAAGAATTCGAGTTGAAGAGCTAAAGAAGGAGTTTGAAAACTTTAGCTATGTGGGAAATGAGACATTGAAGGAACTTACTCCAAGATTCTTTCATTTGCAATCTGAATTGTCAAACTATGAGATCATCTTTCCCATGAATGAAGTTGTAGAGAAGTTTGCTGATGCATTACCTACATATTGGGGACAACATGTTGAGGTTTTGAGAAAGAAAGATTCGTTTGCTTATTGGATGATTAACGAGTTTATTCAGAAGTTGAAAAACAAGGAGATGGAAGAACGAGGGAAAGCAAAGAGAGCACAGATTCCACAGAATCCCGAGCTTTATTATGCTAGTTCAGCTTCTTCTGCTATTCCAACTGGAGGTGTGAGTGTTGCACCGCAAACAACTTTTGTGTCGAAAGTTGAACCAACAAGTGCAACAAGCTACTATGGTGTGTCATCTGGACCATCTTACAAACCATTCACCTCCATTGCAAGCCTCTAGCTATTATGGAACATTACTGGTGAACATGACACAATCACAACAACCACAAGTTACACCGGTTGTGAACCAAGCTTCATCAAACTCAAGTCCGATCGTGTTAGAAACTTCTAACATGAACAATGTGATGGTTGAAGTAACCCAACAATATATTGCTTTAGTTTCAGCAATGGTTGCTTCATACAACGGATTTGTTGCTAGTCAGATTGGAAACAATAATTTGACAAATGAGGATTATGCCCAAATCAACAAGGAAGAAATGGGGTTGATTGATATACAATGGGCATTCACAAGTGTTATGAGAAGGGCGACAAAGTTTATTGAGAAAACAGGTAGAAATAATCTTGCGACTTCGCCAAATACTACTTATGGTTTCAACAAGGCGAAAGTGACTTGCTTTAACTATGGAACCAAAGGACATTTTGCTCGAGAGTGTACCCAACCTAAACAACAAGAAAATCGCAACCTATTCAATTCAAACTACCAAAACCGCCAAGCACAAAACCAAGTTACTTTTCATAACCAAAACAACAGCTATCAAAATCAAAACAAATACCAAAACTGACAAAACACCTCCCAAAATACCAACCAAAACCAAACATCTACATCTAACCAAACTCAAACAACACTAAACCGTGATAGAACTCTTGTACCTGTGAATACATCAAACACTCAAAAGCAAAATGAGAATCAAGCGTTGGTTATTCAACAGGATGAAGGATTTGATTGGAACAACATGCAAATGGGTTTTGAAGAAGTCACTGGTGGAAATTTCGCATGTTTTGCACAAGAAATGGTGAGCGAGGAGTCGGTGATAGTTGAGGACTTTGAAAAGAAGGTGGTGATTGAAGAGTTAGTTGAAGAGGTCGTTCCTGAGAAGGTTGAGGAACCGGATATTGAAGAAGTAGTTTAAGAAAAGATTGTTGATTATGTTGCTGATATCTCTGAAGATCAAGAGTCTGTCTATTCTGACACAGAGAGGGAATCTGATTCAGAATCAAGTGTGAATTCACTTGATGATGATGTCGAGCAACTTCTTGCTGAAGCGGATTTTCTGATGACAAAGAAGTCTTGTATGGTGGATGATACTTTTACGAAAGTTGATTATTCCAAGTTCTTCGCAGGAAAGGAAGCTCATTTCACTTTAATGGAAATGACAGATGCTCCAAAACCGGTAAGTTCTAACTCATCTTCTAGTGATAAATATTGTGGTAAATGTGATAGGCTTGAAGGCGAGATTAAGCACTTAAAGTATGAACTTGATAGTGCTAAAACTGCCATTGAGTCTTATAGAAAAAGTGAGGGAGCTTTAAATAAAACACTAGAAAGCTATAAGAAAGACGTTTCAAAATTAACAAAAACACTTTCAAACAAACAGATTGCCATTAACAACTATATAAATGAAATTGAAGAAACAAAACTTGAAATGGCAAAAATAAAATGTTTTTCTGAAAAATTCAATAAGAAATTAGAGAGTTACAGCAATGTGGCCTATGTTTTAGATCACATTGTTGATAAACCAGTCAAGGAAAACGTTCAATCCAATGCATTTAAATCTATTCCATCCTCGGTGTTATTTGAAAATCATAATCTTGATGATGTGACACCTGAGAGTTCAGTAAAATCGGATTCCACATCAGAAAATGAAGCAAACACTTCTAGTGTTGGTGATCCAAATTCTGATGTGAGACAGATTTTGGGATTGAATGATAAATGAGTCGTTGCTGTAACTGATGATTCAGACTTAGAGGATGTGGAACCTAGGAAGAATGTTGATATTCCTTTGGAAAATCACATTCGAACTAATGAGGGTTATTCAACACCTAAGGTTCAACATCCTCCAAAAGTTGTAAACAATCAGAATCAATCAGTTAAGAAATGTGAGAAAAATGAGTTAAGTGACAAACTTGTGAAAGTATTTTATTGGATGGAAGGATCCGATGAAATAATTTCTGATGAGGATTATCCTATACAGTTCGCAAATTATTCTAAATAGATAAAATTTGGCAAGAAAGCACAATTTGGTTTCCAAAAACTGAAAGGACCAATGACACGCCACCTGAATTGATTAAGAGACTGTATGATGGTAATTCAAAACCATCAAAGGTTCATGTTACCTAATTTGTCAAACCAAAGGACAAAGTTAACGGATTTGTTGAACCGACTTACTCAATGGAGCCCGCTCCTAAGAGTTTAAGACGAAAGTGTATTAATGATCAATACCCGGTTAATTCATTCACTAAATATCATGACAATTACTCATTTGAGGAGTATCGTGCCTGTTTTAAGTGTGGGGAGAGAGGATATTTACTTGATCACTGTCAAAACGTAAGATGCAAAAGGCAAGAAGTTGAGAATAGGCAACACTATAGAAATCTGAAAGTTGGTTATCCTCAGAGAGAATTTTATCCTCAAGAGCAATTCTATAACAAACCAAATTTTTATCAAAGAGGAAATCAACCGATTGTCTATGACAAATCGCAATCGGATTGCTATGGAAAAGAAGTGGAAGAAGCCAATGGTGAACACAGTGAATGATAAGCAAAAGGTTTACCCAAAGTCGGTTGCTAAATCATCTACTGGACCTTCGTCTGTTAAATCAGACAAGGTAATCAAGAATGTTCACCAAAGAATGTTTCTAAGAAAACTGAGGAGGTGAAACAACCTCAAATTCGTATCTTGAAACGTTCAAAACAATCTTGGTCACCAAAAGGTTCTCCAGGTGCTTCAAGATCAACTTTTACAGGTTTATTGAAACAATATTCTAAAACGACAGTTTTAGAGTAATCAAGTGTTGAGAAGAGAGTTGTTTCTGAGAAAATTGTTTCTTTGAATGTTCCAATTATTGACACTCAAAGACCCAAGACCACAAAGGCTTGGCTCCCTCGTAAGAACTAACCAATTTTTGATTGGTACAGGGAGTTCCAGCTGGCCCTTTTAGCAGTCTTTGGATTGTTGACAGTGGAGCTTCTGGGCACATGACTGGAGATATGACGCTCCTGTTCGACATTAAGAATATAAATGGAGGATATGTGGCATTTGCAGAAAATAAAGGTGGTTATATCACGATGGAAGGGAGTGTGAGTAATGGGATTGTGAGTTTTGAGAAGATATCATACGTGAAACAGATAAATTACAATCTGTTGAGTGTTTCTCAGATTTGTGATAAGAAGTTTTCAGTACACTTTAATGACAAATCTTGCTACATCCCGAAGCCTGGTTTTGAGATACCTAAGGAGTGGATTATGCTTAAGGACCCGAGAGTGAACAACTTGTACATTCTTTACATGAGCAAAGCTACCACTACACAGGGTCAAGTTACATGTTTTCTGTCTAAGGCTATTGAGAAAGAATCGATTATGTGGCAGAAATGGATGGAGCATATTCACCTAAGGAAAATGAACAATTTGGTGAAGAATGGGCTAGTGGAAGGTGTGAATGTTAAACATTAGTATTCCACTTCAGCGTCTACACATGGATCTTTTTGGACCTGTGAAGCGTAAGAGTATCAACGGAGACCTTTACTGTCTGTGGTTACTGATGATTATTCCAGATTTTTGTGGGTGATGTGCATGCAACACAAGAGCGAAACGTTCAACAATTTGAAGATTATGTTTACCCGTTTGGAGAACATCTATGGTTTGAAGATTAAACGAATCAGAAGTGACAACGAGACGGAGTTTAAGAAGTCCATGATGGATGCATTGTGTGAGGAAAAGGGAATTCACCACGAGTACATTGCACCTTATACTCCACAACAGAATGGTGTTGCAGAATGAAAGAACAGGACTCTAATCAAAGCGGTTAGAACTATGCTTGCAGATTCTAATCTTTCGGTTTTCTTCTGGAACGAAGCTATTCATGCAGCATGTTATACTTTGAACCGTGTGTTGACAGTGAAGAAGTTTGGAAAGACTTCTTATGATCTTCTTAACAGACGAAAGCCGAATTTAGAGTTTCTAGAACCATTCGGGGCGCCGTGTACGATGTTAAATCCAACTGAGAAATTTGGAGCGAAGGCTGAAGAAGGTTATTTTGTTGGATATACGACACCACTTAAATGTGTGTTTAACAAAAGAAATAGACAAGTTGAAGAGCGGGCTAATGTGGATGTTCAACGTTAAACTCAGAATGCTTCTGGAAATGGGCCTGATTGGATGTTTGACTACAAAGAGTTATTTGAGTCATTCAATCTAGAAAGCTTGGTTGAAGAGGCTGTTTTACAATTATTTATGAGTGTGAGAACGCAGTGACTTCACCGTTAATGCGTCCAATCACCGTAACTCCTCCGGCAGCTTCTAATGATGCCAATGCTCCTGTAGCAGAGGAATAAAATTTTCAAGAAGCTTCTACAATGTTTGATTCGTCTGAGTCAGAAGACGATGATGAAGTTAATAGCGAAGTAGTCTTGGATAGTTCTACAGTATCACCACCAGTGAACCCAAATCCAGATATTCCATCTTCATCGAATACGGGTAATGATCTGGATTTGGCGGAGAATTTGAATGTTCAAACGGAGATTCATGTTCCTGAAAATCCGGAATCTCGGATGCATAGGGTTGATACATTAGAACAGGTTATTGGTGATCCTGGAAGCAGTGTGATGACGCGAGGACAATTGAGGTGTGCATCATCGACTGAGAATATTGGAGCCCTTGCCCTGTATACTAAAATTCAATAATCAGGTGATCAAAATGATTGGTCTTTTGCTTGTTATGTTTCACAGGTTGAGCCTCGAACTTACAAGGAAGCTTTGCTAGACAAATCATGGGTGGATGTGATGCAGCAAGAGTTAAAACAATTCAAGAAGTTAGGAGTCTGGACGTTAACAGATTTACCACAAGACAGGAAGAAGATTGGCACCAAATGGGTGTTTAAGTGCAAGAAAGACGATAGAGGAGTGATTGTACGGAACAAAGCTCGATTGCTAGTTCAAGGCTTTCGTCAAATTAAGGGAATTGACTACAACGAAGTCTATGCACCGGTTGTACACATTGAAGCTATTTGAATGTTTCTTGCGTAGGCATCATATATGAAATTCAAGGTGTATTAGATGGACGTTAAGAGTGCTTTTCTCTATGGTGTGGTAAAGGAAGAAGTTTATGTTGGGCAACCACTGGGTTTTGAGGATCCTATTCACTAGGATAAAGTCTACAAGCTAAACAAAGCGTTGTATGGTTTGCACCAAGCCCCGAGACAGTGGTATGAGGAGCTCAGCACATATCTTCTATCCAAAGGATTCAAGAGAGGACTAGTTGACTGTACCCTGTTCATGAAATGAACAGAGGGTGACTTACTTCTAATACAGATTTATGTTGATGATATTATATTTGGTTCTACTAATGAATCTTTGTGTAGGGAATTCGAAAAGGTTATGCAGGAGAAATCTGAGATGAGCTCTATGGGAGAAATGCAATTCTTTCTTGGGTTGCAAGTGGATCAATTGCCGACGGGGATTTTCATCCACCAGACAAAATACGTATCTGAAGTCTTGAGCTGATTCCAGATGGAGGATTCGAAGCCAATTGATACTCCCATACAACCCAATCATGGGATTGAAGTTGATGCTAAGGGGGAGCTTACTGACCCCTTTACATATCGAGCCATCGTTGGATCTTTGATGTACTTAACCGCTTCCCGGTCGGATATAATGTTTGCAACATGTCTTTGTGCTCGTTTTCAATCAAAGCTGAAACAGAGTCACCTCACTGCAGTTAAACGAATCCTACATTGTTGATGTGTCGATAATTTAATATGCTTTACATATGTAATTATCCCCCCTTTTGTACCTTTTTATGCTTTTATCTTTTATAAAATATTGTTAAATTGTTATTTTGACATAAATGCAGGTTATTGGAAGCAAAAAGGAAAAGAAAAAGGCTCATCTTGAGTGGAGAACGAACTTATAGGGAACAACAGGGTACATGGTACAACAACCTTGTCTCCCACATGCAAGTTTTGGAGCCCATGAAGGAAAATGACACAAAAGACAAGGAATTGAAGACTTTCGGAGCAGTTTCAGATGAAGCACGGTCGCGCTCCAACCGTGCACGGCTGCGCAACTGTTCCGGGTCAATAAGTCAACATTTCCAAATCAACAGAGGTCAAAATCAGTATTTGAAGATATGCACGGGCGTACTCCTCTCTAGTGCATGGCGTGCTTTACTCAAACGTGTTCCCCAAGGCTTATACCGACCAAAACTGACAGTTAGGGTATAAAAGAAGTTGAGCACGGGCGTGCTCATGTCTTGAGCACGAGCATGCTTAACACCTCATGGGACATTCTGCACAAAAGCACTCTGCAATAGTACCTGCTGTCGAGCATGGGCGTGCAAAAAATTGAGCACGGGCGTGCTACCCCTGATTTGCCTATAAATATAGGCCTCCACCCCTCATTTTGAGCATCCCTTCACCCATCCATTCCACCTGAGTCTCTCACTCATTTCAGCCATCTTGGGGGTCTAGTAAGTGACCTTTGGAGCCTGGGATCACTCCATAAACACTACTTGAGTGAGAGTTGAGAGAAAGATCACTATAAATCATCCAAAAACCCTCTCTAATCCTCAAAACAACCACTACTATGTGTTCTTCCAACACCTAATCTTTGGCTAGGATATTAGAGTGTTGCTAGGGTGAAGACTTTCTTGGTATGAACTATATAGTTTTTATTTGTTAAAGTGGTGTTGTGTTCTTGTTTATTTCTTTTTATTTAAAACTATGTTTGACGAATTAACTAACTAATTACTTAGTCTTTGGTCTTGTGGGTGTTTTGATAGAAAGTGGAGGGACTTATGAGTGTACCTATGGTCTGTAACAACCCATGCACTTGTAAGCTAACCTTAACTCCACATGTAGCAATTAGCCCATTTGTGGGTAGAAAAGCACACGCTTTGTAGCCTAATCCTCGGCTATCAAAATCTCACTTAGGGTCGGTACGGTCTTTATACTCGGTCCTAGTGATAAGTCAAGACTTAATTCTGCGACTTGGCTTCATTGTCTATGTGAAAGCCTTGGTGCAAGTTAAGAATTGATGAACTCGTGTTGAAAGAAAACGGTCTTTATTTTCTTTCATTATTATACTGCCGCACAGTTAATAATAGACCACTCACTTTTTAAAAGGCTAATTAATTCTAGTAGGAGATGCACATGTTCTGGTTAGTCACGATTCTTCTATGATGTCAAGTGGCAGCTTGTTCGGTCATGCTCCGGCCACCGGCAAGTTGTCGATAAAAGTTTTAAATAATTAGATGTCTTTATCGCAACACTGGGTGGTGGATTCTTCGGGGTTGGGTTAACACAGTCTTGAGTAGTCCGTCACTCATTGTTGAGAGGTGAGCTTACCGGTTTGGGAGACCCTCAATTAAACAACAAGAACACGGCTCGTTTTGCGAAAACAGTCACCTCTGGAGAATGCTGTTGCAACTCCATGTTAAGCATAAGTGTGCACTTGTATACACCACTAAATAATTAATATTAATCCTTCCCAAGAACAGTTGGATCCCGAAGCAGCACTTCTTTTGGTATTCATTTATACTCTAGTCATTCTCTCTCTCTCTTTCTCTCTCTCTCTCTCTCTTCTTTTATCTTTTACTTTTATTAAAAAGCAACTTAAGGATGAGTAGGGGAAGTCTTGTCTTTGGGTCCGATACTCGGTACTTGCTGGAAGTCTATAGTACACTCGATAGGTACACTTTCCTATTTTGTGGGTTTAGAATAATTCGCAACTATCGTTTTATTTTATAAATTTAAAACTTGAAAAGTGTTTAACTTAAAGTTTTGACTTAGACTCTTTTGGGATCAAGTTTTTGGCGCATCCACCGGGGGCTTGTTTCCTTTAAAATAAAAGTTAATTTAATTCATAAAAACCTTTACTCCATCACGTGGGTTATGGTATCCTAATGATGATAACTTTGACTTTATTGCCTTTAGTGATGCAGATTATGCAGGCTGTGATATTGGCGCCAAATCCACAACTGCTGGATGTCAATTTCTGGGGAGCAGGCTCGTGACCTGGCAATGCAAGAAAAAAACGTTAGTTGCATTATCTATGTGAGAAGCAGAATATGTGTCAGCTTTGAGTTGCTGTTCACAAGTGATTTGGATATAACAACAAATGTGCGACTACGGTTTGCAATTTCTTAGAACCCCCATTCATTGTGATAATGAAGCAGCTATTGCACTCACTAAAGACACTGTTAATGATTCTAAGGCTAGGCATATCCGAGTACGGTATCACTTTATTCGTGATTGCTATGCTAAAGGATTGATTGACATGGTCAAAATCCACACTGATTACCAAAGAGCTGATCTTTTTACCAAAGCTTTTGATAAATCAAGATTTGAATTTTTAATAAGAGCTAATGGTATAACAGATAGGCAAGATTAGACTCCTCATCGGTTTATCAAATTTTATTTTCTTTTTACTCTTTTCAAAAATTAAAAAATTCAAAAATATGTTTTTAATTTTAGGGGGAGCATTTCTTTTAGTAAAACAAAAAACATTGAAAAATTTAAAAAACCATTAAAATCAGAAAAACCCAAAATGATTTTTCCTGGAGAAAAAGAGGAAATGATAGTACATCAGTGAGGATCTATCACATGCTAAAGAATTGGAATGTATAAATAGGCATGTGATGAGTTTGTGTGATGTGCTGGTAGGCTTCGTAGAATTATTAATGCGTGCGTTAGTGATACAAACGTAACGAACTACTCGCTAGTGGCTGAACACCTCATGGACATATGGTCTTAGTACCGTAATTTCGTTTGATAGGCTTGCCAAAATCTGAGGTTTCGGGTCATTATGTTGTTTGTTATCCGGTGTATCTTGACTGATCTTTTGTCGTATTGATTTACGGACCTAGATTCAGTTATGATAGTGGCAAAGAGAGCAAATATGCCAAATCCCAAAGTTACCAAATGAGGAACTTCATGTATGACAATGATCAAAGATCATTTAATGCATCGTATCATATCTATGATGAAAATCATGATTGATATAAGCCTCAACCTGGTACGTGTGCATATGTTACTTTGTAGCATTGATTTGCTGACATGTACACCTCTGTGCCTCGTATCTTGTAAATAACGGATAACAATGGCATAATCACGCGTTACGAAGAAGCTCTGTGCAAATTCCTTGATATGGGAGTATGTCGTGTGTGTGGGAACCATAAGCTTGTTAGTTTTAATACACCTAACGTGTATCATTTTAAAGCACTGCATAACGGTCTGCATGTGAGGTTTATGTGGATAACAATATCAGCAATTCTCGGATCTCATATTGTCCTTAATGATAAAATATTAAAGATCAATGGTGTGATTAGATTTCTAGCAAACTGATATGATCCTCTTACTCGAAAATCACAAAACATTTACTGCTTTCTATTTTTATTTTCTTTATATATACAAAAACTTAAAAAGATTTTTGGCGTGTTTTAGCATAAATTTTAAAAAATCCAAAATTTTTACTTTCTGCGTTATTTTTGATAACCGATGTTGGATGATGATCATTTTCTGAAGTTTGCCAATCTGAGTTTTGTATCATGAAAATGAGAAATTTTGTGAATTTGAAGGTTTAGAGTTTGAAAATGACAAAACGTGAATCGAATCGGACATTTTTGGTAAAATCAGTTTTCAATACTATCCATTCGACCGTATCAGGAGGTCGAAGGAAGGTTTTAATGTTGATTTGAACCCATTTTTATGGTCGGATGAGAAATTTAAGGTCGAATGAATGTGGGATAGTTTAACTTTTTCATTAGAACCCACTTTTTCTCTCATTCGAACCTGTCATAGGTCAAACCAACTAACACTATATATACACATCTTGTCCATTCGATCCATCATCACTGTTCACTTGTCATTGATTCTCTCTAAGGCACTGTTTTGCACTTTGATTATTGATCTTGTTTTAATGTTCCTGAACATCTAAGGATTCTATAACATTGATTTTTACAGGTAATTGACCGATAACATGTTTGGATTTTGGATTTGAAGTTCGAAACCCTAAACAATTGATTCTTCAATTTAAACAGTTTGTTAATGTGTTTTCATCATTTATTAACCATTATCGATGGTTTTAGGGGGAGTATGATTCAAAACCTAGAATTAAAACAAACAAATCAGTTAAATCGATTCTTTGAACCATAGATTTTAGGGAAAACCATCGATTAATGGTTGATTATTAAAATTGGTTGTTAATTAAGTCTATTCGAAGGTTTTAGATCATAATGCAATCAAATGTTGATGTTAAAATGGAATCAATCAGATTTTGGAATTTCAAAAATAAGAATAGGTTCATTCGAACCCTTAGAGGTCGAATGAGAAAATTTCATAGGTCGAATGAACTGCTTTTTGTTCATTCGACATCATTGATACTCATTCAAACCCACGAAGGGTCGAACCAAACTTGAAAATTTGCATTTTGATTCCGAATTGACGTGTTTGTGTTTTTCTTATGTTTTTACAGGATAAATGGCAGAACAACAAGAGAAACAAGTCCCTAAGGAGTTGAAATTCGAGACAAAACATAACTGTTGTGCGTATGTTGGAGCCGTTGATGACAAATACGCTGAATTTCAAGGGATTGTTGAATTTCTGAGGAGATCGAGGATAGTGCACGCAATTGCACAACCATGCACTGTCTACAAGGATCATCAAGTAGAATTATGGGAAAATGCAACTTTAACATTCTGGGAAGGCAAGTCACTAATTCATAGCAAGATTCAAGGCAAAGAGATTCTTGTTGGTGAATAGGACTTTAGGGACGTGTTACGCTTGACTGATAGATATTGATCCTATCAGTTTACCATGGTTTGTTCAGAGAGCTTGTTTTCTGAGGATGAAGTATAATGGGCCTATTACATATTGTCGTTTACCCAAGGCGAATCTTTCACCATCATTTAAGTACTTATTACATGTGATTCTACATGTCTTTTGACCAGTTCGAAGTGGATTTGATGTGCAGAGAGATACCTTAAGTTCACTTGTTTTAGCCTTGATTCTGAATAAAGAGTATAATGTATCTGGAATGCTCTTTAGCCACAAGAAAGAAGTGTTTGAATGTTTAAAGCCTGGTAAGTTTCTCATGTACCCGAGATTCTTACAGATGATATTTGATGGGAAGTATCCAGACTTTAGAAAGGATCTAGTACAAGTGGTTAATCAGGAACACATGAACATGACTACATTAAACAGGATGAGAACTTATAAACGCAAGGCAGAAGATGAGAAGCCGCCTAACAGAAGGTTATTTGGTCATCTCAGTACATCTGCTTACACATATCCTGGTAAGGATGCTGTTAGACATCCGGATAGTAATTTTGATTCAGATAGTCCATTAGTTCCTGTTGATAAGAGTGCGAAGAGCAAACGTCAAGTGAAAGATGTGGGTGCCAAGTCAAGGAAGAAGGGCAAAGAGAAAGTCGTTGAAACAAAGTCGAAGAAAGTTGTTAAAAGCAAGGCAAAGACAAAGACTTTGTTGATAGGTGAATATTCAGAGGAGACAAAAGACAAGGAGGAATGGGATTTTGAAAGAGAGGATGTGAATCCCAAGGCCACTGGTGATTCTACTCCTGATCCACTTGAGAAGATCGTTGATGAACAGAGAAGTAAAGATTTCACAGAAGAAAATCAAAATCTAGTTTGTGATGATGATGCTTTTGGTGGTTCTCCTGTAGCTCCTATTGTTACTAAACATGGACGTTTGAAGACGATGTCGAAAAGACAATCTACCAAAACAAAAAGAGACAAACAGTTAGATTTGTTGCTTAAAGGAAAGAAAAAGCCTAAAGCTTCTAATCCAGCAGCAAAGAAGCAGAAAGTGGTGAAGGAAACAGTGACAGCAACACAGCTTGATCCAGAAAATGTGTCACTATCATTGAAGAATGTGTTAGCAAATATGAAGTCACATGTTGCTAAACCATCTGCTGAATCAAGTTCAAGTCCTCAAATGACAGTATCTGATGAAATTATGGAGATGGTGAATAAGAAGATTGGTAAGATGATGAAATCTTTTGACAACCATGAAGCAGAGATCAAACAAATGAAGGAAAATGAGAAAGATATGTTACAAGTAGTGCTTGCTTCCAAAGAAAGACATGATGAGTTGAAGAAGAAAGTTGTTAAGCTTGAAGATGAGAATGCATAGCTTAAAACATCCAACAAGAGGAATACAAAGAGAATTCTATTAATTGAACAAAAGAATAAGAAGTTGAGGAAGATTATTGATGACCTGTATGAAAGAGCGCCACAATTGAAGGGTGTTGAAGATGAGGAAGAGGAAGATGAAGAAGAACAAGTTGATTTCAGTGGAACAGATGATGAGGATGAGGATGATAAAGATGATGATAATGATGATGATGATGATGATACTCTAGGTGGTGGAAATACTAATAAAGAGAAGGAAACCAGTTCTAAAGATTTGGATCTTGATCAGTTTACATTTGAAAAGAGGCAGAAAGATAAAGAAGACAGGGAGGCCTCTAGTTCAAAGAAATCAGGAAGAATGTCGGATGTTGATAAGAAATTGTACAAAATGATGTTGAAGAAAGGTTATTGGACCATTGAGTTAACTGGAAAGTTCCCAGAGATATTTGTGAATGATGATATGAGATATAAGATTGAATCAAAAAATCCAGAGTTAGAAGATGGGGAAGTTAGTGCAGCAATGACTAAGGCGATACTTGAAGGTCTTGGTAAGCAGGTTGGGAAGTCTCTGGAAGACATTCTGAAAGAGAAAGGGATTCCTAATATACCAGGGATTCCTAATCACTTTGATGAAGTTGAGATAGAAGACATATCACATGAAGAATACCCTGAGTACTACACTATGAAAGACAATATCAGTATTCCGGTGATTGATGAAAAGACACTCAAAGAAGTAGAAAAGATTGCTAAGGAGAAGGGTAAGAAGATATTAGATGAGGTCTTTGAGAATGATGCTGAAAAAGATGAAGTTTTCAAGCAATCTAATGCTTTGAAAGAGTTGCTGAGAAAACTGAGGGAAGATGAAGCTAATAGACAAATTCCAGGAGTTCAAGGTGAGTTTTACAGATGTCACAACAAAGTATTCAAAGGGAGAGCTCTGGGTTGGAAATATTTTCCACAGCTTAGATGTGTTGGAGTGAATGGGAGAAAGGGATCTTGTATTTCTACAGATTTCAGGACATCAAGACTCTTCTGTACTGGGCTGTAAGAGATTTTTGTAGACATAAGCTTGGAGGAGCTTTTGAAAATAATGACACAGTAGGTTGGTTAGCTGAGAAGATGACTCGGGAAGTCAGACTAAATGGTATATGTTCAAACCTCAATATCCGAAGCAGATTGTTCATAAAGAGGTTGATCCGAAGAATGGTTTACCTTTGGTGACATTGAAATATAAACCACCTGTGGTCATGAAGAAGATACCTATCATGCCGATCAAGCAGCATTTCAGCAAAGACTTTGCATTTTGGTATTATGATTGGAGGACTGCTGAAGCTGTGATCGTATTGCATGATAAGAATCTGACGCTAATGTGCAAGAAAATACGTGTGTTCGATCCTATGTGGTTTATAAAATGCTTGAAGGAAGATGTTGACACGTTGTATTTCAATCCTATTCATTTTGATGTGCAAGATCTTGAACAAGCTTGGAAGTTTTACAAAGTTGTATGTTTTAGTTTTGCTTGGGAAGTGTATGCTGGCTGCGACTACAAGAAGTTGTTAGGTAAAACGATGAAAGTTAGACAAGAACCTAAGAAGCGCACATTTTCAAAAGGAGAATCGAGAATGGATGAGAGTGCTAAGAAGAAGATCAAGATTAAGCTGAAGAATGCCTAAACAATCCGAGCAATAGCCAAGGGGGAGTTTGTAAATGCATATTGTGGCTATCGCTTTCAGATTGAATAAAGTTTGTTGAAGATTTGAAGTTTTGGTATTTTGGAAGTCCATTTGACCAATTGCATTCGACCTGATAAAGTACATTCGACCCTATGATATTATGATATTTTGTAAATGCATATCATAGGGTCGAATGTACTTTATCAGGTCGAATGCAATTTGTTGTTTATTATGTTTGTGGTTCGCACCCACAAGGGGTCGAACGAAGCCATTCGAACCTTGTAGGGTTCAAATGAGCTGTCTATATATATGTTCAAGTTTGTTAGAAACTTAACATTCGGTCATTTTGTCAGGTGTGTTAGTGTGTGAGTTCTATGGTGTGTCTAGAAGGTTCTTAGAAGGTGTGTTTTCATTAGTATTGGTCTTTGTAAAGATTATCTTTTATATATTAATGAAAATCGGATTGAAAATGGATCTTTACGTGTTCGTATTTTGATTGATATCATTTTGCATGCGAATTAGGGTTTCTGCACCTAATTTGCTTATACTTGTGTGATCTTTGTGTGTGTTTATCGAAAACCGATCCTACACCTTCTTCGATAATTATGTGTCGAACCAAACCTTCAAATGATTGTAGTTGAACAATGAGTTTAATACCTAGCCCCATCGATTCTGCAACCTCTTCATCCGCCAATTGATTTTCAATGTTGTTGTCAACAGCCTGGTCAGGAATCTGTTCTCCATTCGTCGGTTAAGTGTTAAGGTCAATCTCATATGATGTTCTCCTGTTTTCGTCTATCATCATCTCCCTAATTTCCCCAGTACACGTTCAGTTATCAGATGTTGATGGATCATCATTTAGGCCCAAAATAACATTTAACCCAAACGAGTCTTCAAGTCTTGGTCTCTTAGAATTTGTGGGCCTATCTTCTTTAGAATTGTAATAATACTTTGATCGGCCCAATGTATTTTTCTATGACTTTTTCCTAGCCCCACATACTTTTTGAATACCTGTCATCGTTAGAGTCAAACAATTCTTTAAAAGTAAAATTTTTAAACCTATCAACTTTCCAACATTTTCTTTCCACATTAATTTTAGAATTATCAATCATTGAATGGCTATTAACCCCCCCTTATTTCTTTCCTCAATATTGGTTATTTCCTTATGAGGAAAATTTTCCAAGTTGTCGTCAACGGAATTGTGTTCTCCGACCACCTCTCCTTCTTTAACCTCTTCCATAGCATCATTTGTATTACCGGCTTTCATACCTTGATTCCCATCTGATTGCAGCTCCGTCTCTTTCCTTAAAAAATCTAGCATCCAGTCGCCTATCTCTTCCGTAACCCAAATACGAAACTTCTTTCCCCTCCAATGTAAAATCACTTCTTCATTGATTCTTTTACCATTATCAACCAAAATCCCAACATAATCGTAAGATAAGTCGCCATCTTTTAGATCATGTTGTGTGTGATGTAAAATCTTACCATACAAACTTCCTACCAAATCGAGAACCTCATTGTTAAGAAAGTGAAGTGGTACCCCTTGGATCTTCAACCAAACCAATCTCTCGAATGGGAAAGATTGGCCTTCCCACAAATCAACCTGCTCAAACATATCCTTGCTACTAGAAAGAAAAAATCACACTCTTCCAATAACCTCAGCATTATGAATGGATAACAAAACTGTTAACCTTCCCATATATTGAATCGAACCATCCACGGGCATTCTTCTTTCATAAATTTGTTGATCAATCTTAGTTTCTCCATTGATACCACCCTTATTACTAACGCTCTACCATGGAAAGTTTGGTATGCGTTAACATCATTCGGAACCACTGTCGTCTTGCCTGAAAAACCTGTCCATGCATTTGTACCACAAAAACTACCACCGTGCGTCTGTTGTTTATAAGTGTCTTCCTTCCCTTTCCTCTGTAACACCGGGAAATCTTCCTCAGAAATTTTCTTGCCCTTGTCTTGTCGTACATCATTTGTTCTACTGGACTCAGCACCAATGAATCGAGCTATGATTATCTTTAACTTATAATCCCCGATCCGAACCTTGCTAGGACTCTTCTACAATGAAAACGTATCTTTAACATTCTTGAAAGTGACAAAACCAAACTTTCTTCCCTGTTTATCCATTTTCCGAGCGATGTAAACCCCAGTTATGTCACCAAAACCATGTAGAATATCTTCCATATCCCTTCTGCTACATTTCTGTGGCAGATTTGTAATGAAATACATGACAATCCCTTCACCTACTTTGCCCATGTCCGAGGTTTTAGCAACCATGAAACCATATAACTTACGTGTTTTGTATGTGTGGGGGGGGGGGGGAAGGGGGTTGTGTTTAAATCGTCACATTGGCAACCAAATTGCGAAACATCACAATGAAGAGGGCACTAATAGGGGGTGTGGAGCTAATCGCGGGTGTGGGCCATGTCACATGTGTGGTTTGAATTGTTTTCAAATTTTATTTGACATGTAACCCGATCATTTAAAGCTATCTAACCTACTATCATATTTTATCTATCCATAAAATATGTTGATGGGTGTAATATATGAAACCTCCCACTACCTATGTAGTTTAGTGGTACCAACGTGTTTGTTAAGGTGTATTAACTCATAATTAGTAAGGATTCTAAGTCATATTGTAAGCAAAATGAAGTATTGAGAAGACTAGAAGTACAATACTTTGTTGTTAAAAAAAGAAGTAACATAAATAATAAATAAATAGTGTAAGGGTAACATTAGCCATTAAAAAAAGAAAGAAAATAGTTCTAGATGTAAGGTGTGTTTTGGCAAGAAGCTTTTAGGAGCCTCTAGCTTCAAGCTTTTAAGAAAAAACTCATATTCAACAAAAAGCTTTGCTTGGTTGAAGGAGCTTGAAGCTTTTAGGTTAGGAGAAAAAGCTCCATATTAAAACGCTACTAGTACTAGCGTTTAAGAAAAAACTCATACTAGTTACAAGCTTTTAATGAGTAAATGACACAAATACCTATTTTATCATAAAAATATAAAAAAAAAAAGTCATGCATACAAGCTTTTAATTATGTCTATTTCGGTCATTTTATATATTTTTATTAAAAGCTCCAGCTACTCTGCCAAATACCAAAATATATTTAAAAATCCACAACTATCAGCTATAGCAACCAACTTCCAGCTTTCAGTCACCAGCTAGCAGCTAATTTTGCCAAACATAACCGTAGTCAACTTGCTAAAATTCCACCGAAGTACACTCATTTAATGTACGTATATTGTTCTTTAATTTCTTGTTATTAGGGATGAAGGTTTTTTCCCAAATGCCCATACATGTATCATATTGTATCGGTGTTTATAACCATACCAAAATCGGTTATTTGCTACAGACATCAGTACACATTTTTATCAAATTTCTTTGGTATCGGTACGGGTATCACGGTTATGGATACGGGACAAAATGGTAATGTCACCGAATTTTATATATTAATAAATTTGATATTGTGTTTTACTTCGTATTATAGTAATTATTGTATCTGTATCGATTTTGCCTACTTGGTAACCATACAATATTGATATCCGCACCGATTTTACCTATTTAATACCAGTATGAGTGCTTAAAAACAAAAGAAGGTACTGTATCGAAATACATGTACCAATACCTGTACTCATACCGTACCTATATATTTGATGCCCACTTTTATTCAAATTTGATACCAGTATTTTCAGTACAGGTATAAGCACGTGTATGAATATAGTACGAATCCCATTCCTAGTTGACAGAACACATCGCTTATATTAAAATTCTCAAAATAAAGTCAATTTGTAACCTATAAAATTAACGTTCTCATTAATACACCAATTAAGAAGTTTAATACCAATTAAAATACCATTATGATTTGAGTAATTCAACTAGAAAAAATGCTATAACTTTCAACGAGTCTAAGGTTATGTGTTGTGGAAGTCCCATCCCTTGTGGTGTGGTGGTAAAGGTGTTGGGTTATAAAAGGGAAGTCGGGAGTTCAAGCCTCATAAGAGGCAAAAAAAAAAGTGTAATAAAATGGGGAGGAAATTAGCCGTTCAGAAAAAAAAATGTGTTGTGGAATAACAACGCATCCTAATAACTAACGTCACATCGTCAGAGGGGCAATAACTAAAGTACTAAATCATCTAATAACTAAGTGTTGTGGAATAACTAAAATAAAAAAAGAACTCAAGAAAAACAAAAAAAAATGTGACTGATTTAGGGGGGTAATGCGGAAGTGGATAAGGTTCATTGGATTGCGTGGAGTAAAGTAACTCTTTCAAAACGAGACGATGGATTTGGTTTAAGTAAATTGGAGTTGTGTAACAATTCGCTTTTACTTAAGTGGTTGGGGAGATATCGTACCGAGCATAATGCGTTATGGAAGAAGATTATTGATACGATTCACGGATCTAAAAAAAGATGGGAGTCATATCCGAGTAATAATTTGTTTTCTAGCAACTAGAACAAGCTGGTCAGAATCGGTTACAGGTTAAAAATTGAGCAGGTGGCATTTAACAGTATGGTCCGTGGCGTGGCAGGTAACGGGCGGATGATCCGGTTCTGGATCGATCCGTGGGTGACTTCAGAACTGTTGGATCAGTGGCTGTTTATATGAACACTTATGTGTTTATCAGATTTATATAAGAGTTATTAAGCAGCGGAAATATAAGTGTTCAAAGGTCTAAAAGATCACTTTGATGAGGAGTTATTACTCCCCCTTTACTGAATAATAAATGAGAAACAATAAATGATCTAAGTATAAAGCAGTAATAGCAGTTTATGTTTCTCAGATGTGAAGTGGAAATTATAAGTTTAAAGCCCGAAGGATTTCAATATAAGTTCAAAGATATTACACAAAATCACACTTAAAAATAGATGAACAAACTCATCTATTTATAGACTAATGTACTAAACTGTAGTCTGAAGTAATCTAAGATATTTAACAAAGATATTATGCAAAGATAAGGTTACTACAGTCTGTACATTGAAACTTGAAATCAAGACTTTAACAAAACAATATAATACTCAAACTGCTGATCTTCAGTCGGTTAGAAGCTTCTGAGTGAAAGTACTGATGAGTGACAAACTGCTGATGAGTAGTTTGTCTTCAGTAGTTCTTCAGTAAAATGTCTGGTTAGACTTCAGAACTTCTGATGAGTTTACTCTTCAGTACTTTCTGTTTGTTCTTCAGTACTTCTTCATTTTGTTCTTCAGCAGTTCTATACTTAGGCAGATATGGAAAAGACTAAGGTTATCAAAAGGTGGTTTCGTCAATCCTCTTCGTCCCAACAATCTCCCCCTGGATTGATGAAGCCAAAACCTTATCTATCCTTTATTGTTGTCCTTTTCTCTCTTCTAGCATCCTCCAGATCTCTGCTGTCATCCGGGTGGTAAGAGTACATCTTTGTTGCTCAGTGAGAGGACCAAGTTCAGGTGTTAAATGTTGAATGGTGAGAAGGTCTTTGGACGATAAAACACTCAACTCCTTTGAGTTTCTATAGACCTTACTTGAACGGTCTCTCCTGGTCACAAGTACTGAGTTGGATTCAGTAAATGACCATTTTACAATGTTTACCTTTGACCTGTCAAAGTCAGAGGCATAGGAAACCAAGCCTGTTTCCTTAGGTTGACCTGATTGAGGAATGTCTTCAATTTCAGTGACTCTCAGGTGAGACTCTTGACTTCCTTGTAGTTCAGCAGCACCTTGGATTGGCATGTTGGGTAGGTGATGCTCTGTAACAACCCTTGTATGTGTTTCTTCTTGGATGGATTGTTGTAGCTGATAAGCATAGGTAGCCTTGTCTCTGAATTGGGTCAAGATGGGTTTCTCTTCAACATCAAAATCACCATGTACCAACTGATCTCCTTCTAACAGAATCATTTTGAAGTCAGTCTTGACAATGGGATCTCCATCTGCTTTTCTTTTGGTGGCTGGCCTTCTTAATGTACCAGATGGCCTTTTGACAATAGAAGTTGTTTGGACTTCTTGGTTTTCAAATCTTTCTGGTTCAGCAACTTTCTTTGCTTTAAATTTCTTGTAAGCCTCATACAAAGTTTGTTCTTTCCATTTGCTGATTGAGGCTTTTGAACCATAGCCATTCGCCACTAATTCTTCAATTACTTCAGCTCTTTTGGCTTTTCTCTCATTTTCAGTTGCTATTCTGTCAGATAGCATCTGTGCTCTTCTTGTCAGTTCTTGTGTTGAGAGTTTCTTGAGGGCCACTTGTTTGGATTTGGAGTTCTTTGTGATGAATGCTATTAGCTGTGCTCTTTTGTCTTCTTCAGCAGCAGCTTCAAGTGCTCTCTCTTCAGCCTCAAGCTCATCAAGTTTTTCTTGGTACTTGATCAGTTTTTTTTCAAAGGTCAAGTCTTCTCTTGTTTCTAGGCTGTTCCATACTCTGTCTTCTTTTGCCTTCTTGGCAGCTTCTTTCAAACTTTTCTCTAATAAGTCTTTCGACATGCTGATGGGAGTAGGGTTTAAAATAGCTGTGGAAGTTGTTGTAGGCAAAGGAGTGGGAGCAGGGTCTTTTTCAGTTGCCTTAGGAACTTCTGATGATGGTTTAGGAGGTAAAACTGCTGATGTGGTAGGTTTAGTCATAACTGCTGAAGGATTGTCTTCAGTAGTTTGAGAAATGTAATCAGTAGTTCCCTCTGAAGCCTTAGATAACTTGAACTCTGGTGCTACTTCTTTTCCTGGTCTTTGTGTTGGTCTATCAGCTTCTTGATCAGGATTTTGTCTTTGTGTAGCATCTGTTGGTTCCTTAATCATCTCCCCCTTTTTGGCTTCATCCACTTCTGGAAGCCGAATAGAATGAGATGTTGCAGCAGACAACCTTGCCAGTTGATCTTGAGTTTCATCCATCTTTTTGTTCAACTCTGCAAGTCTCGAGTTGATCAACCCAAACTGATTGTTAGCTTTTAACTCCCAAGCAGTTGTGAAGGGTTTGAGTTGATCAGTTATAATTTGTTTGAGTGCCTGATACAGGGGACCATCTGGGCTGCATAGTTGGTTCAAGTCTATGCTTGTGAGCCCAGTGAATTGGGTAGGTTGTTTTGGTGAAGGGGTGCTTTTTGGGTGATCTTCAGATTGCTCTGAAGATGCCAGTTGTGGGGATTTTTGGGCTAACTGGTCTTTAACCTGATCTTTGGTGACCAGCTTCTTGAGCTTGGAGACCTTAGATGCAGGACCTTCAATGTCAACCGACAATTCAGTTTGTGGAATTTTTGATTCATCAACCAACTTAATGGAATCATCTGAATCCCTGATAGTGTCCTCAGAGAGGGCAGGATCAGTTATATCATGAGCTGGACCCAAACCAGTAGTCTCATGAACCTCTTTGTCTTGGTTCTGAGGTTTTCCTACCTCTGGCCTTAGGCCTTCATCAGTAGTTGCCAGATTTGAGGTCTTAGCTATGTTACTACTGTCCTCAGGTTCACCACTGGGTGATAAGTGAGTAGTAGCAGCCTCAAAAATATCAAAAGTTTGCAAGTTTGGGCTTACAAACCATTGTTCATCCTCATCTCTCTGTGTTGGGCTAAAGGGATCCACATTCATGTCAACTTCTGAAGGCATCTCCCCAATTTGATGTGTTTTAAGGGGAGTGACATGTGGTGAATGGGTTCCTTTAAGTCCTGAGAGAAGTTGGGCAATTTCTATGGTTGTATGTGAGGGTTCAGGTTCAGTAGTTGTAAGGGGTTGGTGTTCAGGAGTTTTGGTGGGTTCAGGAATGGTTTCAGCTGTTTCAAAGGCAGGGTCAACAGTTATTTGTTTCTTAAATCTTTTTCTTTTAAATATAACTGTGACAGGTTTTCTTTTTGGTGGTGGAGAAGGAGTGTGCTGAGAGGATGTTTCAGCCACTTCCTTTTCAAGTGCAGATTGCACATCAGTAGTTTCAGGTTTCTCCACTTCCTGAACTTTCTTTTTCAGTGACTTGGTTGTTTTTGATTTTTGTTGTTTAGGCTTTTTAGTTATCTTTTTGGGTTTGGAAGATGTGGGTTCCTTGGGGATGGGTTGTTCTTCCCCTTGGTCATCTTCAAGCAAAAGTGCTTGTTTGTTGTGCCTAGAGAATACTTGAGCAGTTAAAGGATTTAAAGTTGTTGTTTTTCCCTCAAGTACTCCCTCACCAAGTTCTTTTATTATGCACTGCATAACAAACCTTGGATACAACAAAAATTTCTTTTTATTATTTTCATGATGTAAAACCAGTTCATTGAAAAACAGTTTTGATGCCTTGAAAGAAGTTTCATTTATGATGGAATGAAAAATAGGTTGAAAGGTTGAAGGCATCTGATCTATTGACCCAGTTTTAGGACTAAGACACATAATAATATAATGAAATAACAGTTTATATTGTGGGTCAAAATATTTTTTGTAAACTGTTGCTTGTGCCAAAGTACCTTGATAGCCACACTCTGTCATGGTCAGATGAATATCTGAGGTTGGAATATGCTCAGGTGCCTCAGAATCCTTCAAACCAAGCCTGATGCTTAGTGTTTCTGGTGAGATGGCCATCAGTTTCCCTTTTATAGAAGATTTGAGGGAAATCACTTCATTATTCACCTTCACCGTTTCTGAATTTGCCCAGAACTCATTAAGAGTTTCTTCATGAATGGGTGGATCAATGGTGAAAGCATCATAATATTGGGATTTCATGATGAGATCAAGTATCTCATCATACTGGGACCAGGCTTCATCTTTAACAAAGTAGCCTCTTTGGTTGTGTCCCTGTTTTAACACGAGAGCCATGGATGTTTTTGATCGAACAGTGATTTTTAGGTTAGAGAAGGGGTTTTGCTTTGAATTTGAGAGAGAAAGAGGGAATTTTGCTTTTTGAATGGATAAGTGTTGGAACAGGGTATTTATCAGAAGTTTTTAACCGACTAGGTCAAACTTCTGATGAGTGAAAAGTCTGTTTTACCCTTTTAGTCAAACTGCTGAAGAAGAAAGGTTTCTTCATCAGTGGTTTTAGTTTTCTCATCAGCAGTTTCAACTGCTGATGCAGATGACTCTTAAAACACTTTTCTAACTTCTGATTTTCATCAGTAGTTATATCTATTTTGAAAATATCCCATTTTGATGTTTATCAGTAGTTTTCAAAATTTGTTCATCAGAACTTTCTCTTTTCTCAAATTTTTGGTCTTCAGAGGTTTGTGACAGATAAGTATGTAAGTGAAAAATAAAATATGTGCAGAATTAAAAAGTGAAACACTTACAGACTTTCTTCTATGTTTAACATCCCAAGCATGGATACTAACCTCTGAAAAGTTGTTGAATCAAGGGGTTTGGTGAAAATGTCAGCTATTTGATTGGCTGTTGTGACATGCTTCACCTCAATCTTGCCTTTTTCATAGCAATCTCTTATGAAATGATACCTGATTTCAATGTGTTTAGTCTTTGAAAACTGAACAGGATTTTGAATGATGCTAATGGCAGATTTGCTGTCTACAAAAAGTGGGGTCTTGGTCTCTTTGATTCCATAATCAAGCAGTTGATATTGGAGCCATTGTATCTGTGAAGTACAGCTTGCAGCAGCAATGTATTCAGCTTCAGCTGTTGAAGTTGCCACAGATGTTTGTTTCTTTGATTGCCAGGACACCAGACAGTTTCCTAAGAATTGACAACCACCAGATGTTGATTTTCTTGACATTTTGCAGCCTGCATAGTCACTATCTGAAAAAGCAGTTAACTTGGTATTGCTTGAAGCAGGATACCAAATCCCTAGAGTAGGAGTTCCTTTCAGATATCTGAAGATTCTTTTGACTGCAATTAGATGAGATTCTCTTGGTGCTGATTGGTATCTAGCACAGACACAAGTTGAAAACATGATATCTGGTCTAGAAGCAGTTAGATATAAAAGAGAACCTATCATACATCTGTACATGGTTTGATCAATGTGTTTCCCTTGATCATCTGGTTCAACTTGTGTGATTGGTGTCATGGGAGTGGAACATGTTTTACAGTCTTGTAAAGAAAATTTGTTCAATAATTCTTTAACATATTTTGATTGATGTATAAATGTTCCATTTGACTGTTGTTTGATTTGCAGTCCTAGAAAGTACTGCAATTCTCCCATTGTACTCATTTCAAATTTTGATTGCATGAGTTTCTTAAATTCTTCACACAGTTTTGAATTTGTTGAACCAAAAATGATATCATCAACATATATTTGAACAAGTAAGACATGATTTCCAACATGTTTTATGAAAAGAGTTTTATCAATGGATCCCCTTGAGAAGTGATTCTTTAGTAAAAAGTTGGAAAGTGTTTCATACCAGGCTCTTGGAGCCTGTTTTAGTCCATAAAGAGCTTTGTCAAGTCTGTAAACCCAATCAGGATGAGAAGGATCCTCAAACCCTGGAGGTTGACAGACATACACTTCCTCTTTTATTTTTCCATACAAAAATGCACTTTTGACATCCATTTGATAAACTTTAATGTTGTTGGAAATTGCATAAGCTAAAAATAACCTGATAGCTTCAAGTCTTGCCACTGGTGCAAAGGTTTCATCATAATCAATTCCTTCCTCTTGGGAATAACCTTGTACCACTAGTCTTGCTTTGTTCTTGATGATCATACCAGCCTCATCTGATTTGTTTCTGAAGACCCATCTTGTTCCAATTGGTTGCTTGTTGTCAGGTAAGGGACAGATTTCCCAAACCTGTTGTTTCTTGAATTGAAGCAACTCTTCTTGCATTGCTTGCACCCAATTGTTGTCTTTGAGGGCTTCTTGATACTTCTTTGGTTCCAACTGAGAGATGAATGCTGAGAATAAGCAAAAGTTGGAGAGCTGGTTTCTTGTAAGTACCCCTGATGCAATATCACCCATGATTTGTTCTAATGGATGATCCTTGTGTTCAATCAGTTGTTGTAAACCTGTACTGGAGGATGGCTCTACAGGTTCTTCAAATAAACCACTGAGATTGATAATATCTGGTTCAGCTGTTATTTGAACTTCAGGAGTTTTAGGTTCAGCTGAATCAGTAGTTTCAAAATGTTCATCAGTAGTTCCTGAAGTAGAAGCTATTGAAACTTCTGAAGGTTTAATAGTTGATCTTCTGACTGTGTTTGGAGTCCATGGTGCAGGACTATCATCTTCAAATCCTTGAAAACCATTTTGAGGAGGTTTGGATGATTCAACAGTCTTTTCAGGTCCGAAATGAAAACTGTCAAGATCAAATAATTCAGCAGGATCTGCTGGAATAAGAGTGTGTTTTGATTCATTGAACTTGACATTCAGTGTTTCTTCTACTATCCTGGTTCTTGAATTGAAAACTTTGTAAGCTTTTCTCAAAGGAGAATAACCAAGAAAATAACCTGTGTCAACTTTTGCAGCAAACTTAGAAATAGAGTCTTTAATGTTGAGGATAAAACATTGACATCCAAAAGCCCTGAAGAAGGAGATAAGGGGCTTAATGCCATGAAGAATTTCATAGGCAGTCTTGGTATGTCTCTTGTTGATAAGAACTCTATTCTGAACATAACATGCAGTGTTGACTGCTTCAGCCCAAAAATACAAAGGTAGGCCTGAATCAGCTAACATTGTTCTGGCTGCTTCAATTAATGTTCTGTTCTTTCTTTCTACCACACCATTTTGTTCAGGAGTTCTGGGAATGCTGAACTGTCTAACAATCCCTTTAGACAGACAGAATTCATCCAGAGTTTTGTTCCTGAACTCTGTCCCATTGTCACTCCTGATGACTTTGACAGATAGAGAATATTGCTTCTCTACTTGTAGAATAAAGAACTTGATGATCTCAGCTGCCTCATCCTTGGAATATAAGAAGAAGACCCATGTGAATCTTGAGTAGTCATCAATGATGACCAAGCAGTACTTCTTCTTACCAAGGCTCATGATTTTGACTGGTCCAAATAAGTCCATATGGAGTAGTTGAAGACATGCAGTTGTTTTTGATTCTTCAATAGACTTATAAGAGGACTTATGCTGTTTACCTTTAAGACAGGAAACACAGTGTTCTTTGCACTGATATTCCTTCAAAGGTAGACCTCTGACCAAGCCCATTTTTGTGACTTTATTGATGGTTTTAAAGTTCACATGGCCAAGTCTCCTATGCCAGAGATCATTTTCTGAAGTTGATGCCTTTGAGAAGAAACAGGCAGTCTTGTTCAATACTTTGTCTTTTTCAATGTCCACTGCATAGACATTGCCACATCTTTTGGCAATTAGCAAAGTATGATCTTCAATAATCTTCTCTATCAACTTCTGGCCTTCTGGTGATATGATCTTGCATGCTGTCTTTGTGAAAAAGGAAGAATATCCTTTGTCACACATTTGAGAGACACTCAGCAAGTTGTACTCAAGGTTTTCAACCAGATTGACCTTGTCAAACTGCATTTTGCCTGAGGATACATTGCCATATCCTAGCACATATCCCTTGGCATTGTTCCCAAAGGACACAGATCCTTCTCTTTGACTGATAAAATTGTTTATCAGGTATCTGCATCCAGTCATGTGCATTGAGCCTCCACTATCCACATACCATATGCTATTCAAACCTCTGGAGACTCTCTGCACAAGATAGCAAATTAATTAGTTTTGGCAACCCAAGCCAGTTTGGCTTTGGGTTTGCTCTTGAGAACAGGTGCAGCTTGTTGTGGACCATTTTTAGTAATCCATGTCTTTTTGGCAATGGATTTGTCATTAAGAACAATGGTGGGTTCTTTTTGGTTTCCACCATCAACTTTGGTCATCAGAAGTTTGACCAGGTTTATCAAATCCTTAACTTCAGCAGTTTGTGAATCTGCTGATGAGTTAGGTGAAACTTCTGAAATTGAACTTTGAGAAGATGACCTTTGTTGAGATAAAGGCTTCTTCTTAGAAAGGGTTTTGTTTGATTGTTGTTTGTTGGGAAAAAAGGTATTTTGAAAATCTTGTTTTATCTGTTTTCCCACAATCAGTTGTTGTCTTTGTTTATTTAACTGATTTACCTTTCTAAATTTGCAAAGTTCAGTTATGTGGTTAAACAGACCACATATTTCACATGCTTTTGCCTTCTCTTTCCTTTTAGATAGATCAAGAGAACTGGAAGGCAATTTACTGACAAAATCTGATTTTTGAAATAGGTCATCAGCAGTTTTCAGGGTCTCAACTCCTGATGTAGTTGAAACTGCTGATGGCTTATTGTCAGTAGTTTTAACTTCTGCAGTACTTCCCTTTTTGAGGAAGTTCTGATGGTAGGATGTGCATTCCTCCATATCAGAAGTTTGAATCAATTTCTTCCCATCATTATCAGTTTTGTGGGTGAAATCTGTTGGTGATTCAGTGTGGGTATATCCAATGCCAAACTTAACATTAGCTGCAGTTTGTTTGTTAAGTAACATTTGATACCCTTTACAAGACTCAACCCATTTTTCACAATCAACCTTGGTGTCAGCAAGCTCTTGTCTGACTTTTCCTAGGCTGTCTATCATGGTTTTAATTTGTGCTTCTGTTTCAATGGATTTATCATTTAGTTTGGAAATTTCTTTGTTTTTCAACATGACTTTTCTTTCCAAATCACACTTCATTTGTGTGTATTTTCTTTCCATGTCATTGGATTTGCCTTGTAAATGCACATTGGTTTCTCTAATTAAAGCAAATGATTCTTTGCAAGATTTAGTGCAAAGCTTTAACAGAGATTGTTGTGATACCTGTGTGAGAGCAGAATTTGAAGAGTATCCTTCAAAGGCCATTAAGGCAAAATTCTTTCTGCCATTATCAGGTTCTCCCCAGTTGACATCATAGACCTTATTGTCTGAATCCTGACTGCATTCTGATGTGTCATAAGGAAGACTGCTCCAGTCAACATACCCTGAGGTAAATAAGCTTTGTTGCTGAGGGGGTTGTTGAGTTTGTGCAGGAAGTTGAGCAGTTGGAAATGGAGGCATGAGCTGCTGTTGTTGTTGAGCAGGCATCTGTACATATTGTACTTGTGGCACATATTGAACATTTGGAGCTTGTGCCTGTACAAAATGAGCACTCCCATTAGTTCCATTATTCCTATTGTATGAGGGGTTATATTGATTTCCAGGGGACATTTGTTGGTTATAGCTAGAGCTTCTACATTCTCTAGCAAAGTGTCCCAACTTCTGACACTTATGACATCTCAATTTAGATTTGTCAAAACCAACTTTTGTTGAATTGTTTAGTCCTGGAAATTTCCTTCCTGACCTTTTGTAAAATTTGTTAGTTTTTAAGCTTAACAAGGCCAGTTGGTGCAATATTTCCATTTCTTCTAAGTCATCACTGCTAAAATATTTTAAATCATCCATGATGAAACACATGTTGTCAGCAGTTTGACTTAGTTCTTCATTGTCATAAGCTGGGAAAGATCCATCTGATGAGATCCCAGCTGTTATGTCAATGTGGTCAAAAGAACCAAAATTATTAGAACAGGATGGTGAGTCATGTCCTAATAATGCTGTGCTACCCGGAGTATAGTCATCAGCAGTTTTACCAGATTCTTGCAGCTTTTTCTTTTGATTGATTTCTCTCTCAAAAGTTAGTAATTTACCATGTAACCTAGTTAGGTTCAAGGTGTTAAAATCTGAACTGGTTCTGAGGACTATTGAGTAAGTTTCCCATTTTGAAGGTAAAGACCTTAAAAATCTATGTAACATAGACTCAGTTGTATAGGTCTGATTGTTTATTTTTAACTCAGATATGAGTGAAGAAAATCTTTCAAACTGTTGAGTTAAAGTTTCACCCTCTATGTGAGTAAAAGTTTCATATTGTTGAGCCAGTATTTCTCTTATGTTGGCTATCACCTCAGCAGTTCCTGCAAACTGCTCTTTTAGGCAATCCCACAGCTCTTTGGCACTTTCACAGTGTAAAAGGCCAGCATAAATTTCGTTTGGGAGAGCCATAGCCAACATGGAGAAAGCTTTTGCATCAAGCTCAAACTTTAGGAAATCTTCCTCCGTGTATTCTTTTGGATCCTTTGGTCTTTCAGTCTTACCCTCTGGATCAGTAACAACTGGTTTGTGAGGTCCAAAAACTACAGACCTCCAACAGCCAGTGTTTGTTTGAGAAATAGTATGTGCCAACCTTTTAGACCATATGTTATATTCATTTCTGACTAACATAGGAGGTTTGTTGGCAGATCCAGTATTATAGGGATCCATTTTTAAGAAGTTTTGGATTTGTCAATACTTTCTTAAAGTGATGGAAAAAAGTGAGCCTTTTATCCTTTTTATTGAATATCAATATTGAGCCTGTGTCTGAATCTCAATTTGTTAGATTGATTTTGATCAGATTAACCAGATGCTCTGATACCAATTGTTGGATCAGTGGCTGTTTATATGAACACTTATGTGTTTATCAGATTTATATAAGAGTTATTAAGCAGCGGAAATATAAGTGTTCAAAGGTCTAAAAGATCACTTTGATGAGGAGTTATTACTCCCCCTTTACTGAATAATAAATGAGAAACAATAAATGATCTAAGTATAAAGCAGTAATAGCAGTTTATGTTTCTCAGATGTGAAGTGGAAATTATAAGTTTAAAGCCCGAAGGATTTCAATATAAGTTCAAAGATATTACACAAAATCACACTTAAAAATAGATGAACAAACTCATCTATTTATAGACTAATGTACTAAACTGTAGTCTGAAGTAATCTAAGATATTTAACAAAGATATTATGCAAAGATAAGGTTACTACAGTCTGTACATTGAAACTTGAAATCAAGACTTTAACAAAACAATATAATACTCAAACTGCTGATCTTCAGTCGGTTAGAAGCTTCTGAGTGAAAGTACTGATGAGTGACAAACTGCTGATGAGTAGTTTGTCTTCAGTAGTTCTTCAGTAAAATGTCTGGTTAGACTTCAGAACTTCTGATGAGTTTACTCTTCAGTACTTTCTGTTTGTTCTTCAGTACTTCTTCATTTTGTTCTTCAGCAGTTCTATACTTAGGCAGATATGGAAAAGACTAAGGTTATCAAAAGGTGGTTTCGTCAATCCTCTTCGTCCCAACAAGAACCATTAAAAGACAGGTGTCCTTCATTATTTAGGCTGCAAAGTGACAAATGGTGTCGAGTTGCTGATAGAATTGGATCAGATAGTAGGGTGGGGTATGTGTGTTGGGCTTGGCGTGGTTATCCTGAAAGTGATTTGGAAAGACAGGAGTTGTTGGATTGCCACAGGTTAATTGCTAATGTTCAACTTTCAAATATATATGATGCATGGAAATGGGAGCAAGGACCGCAAGGTGGTTTCAATGTCTTATTGGTCAAACAGTGGCTATTGAGTAGAAATACAGCGGTGGAAAATCAGAATTTCAGGTGGTGCAAATGGATCCCGGGTAAGTGTAATATCTTCATCTGGAGGGCTTGCTTGGATAGAATCCTGACCAAGGTGGCTCTTCGTATGAGAAACATTTTTGTGCAAGACTGTTTGTGCGTGTTTTGCGGCGATACAGATGAGTCTTTGGATCACATCTTCATGGCCTGTGAGTTCTCGGTGGGTGTTTGGCATGGTATTGCTTCTTGGTGTGATATTCCCTCTTTTTTGCGTCCTCGGTCATGGATATTGTAGAGATTCACAAGTCTATAAATGTGTCGGCTCTCAAAAAGAAGATCCTTTATGGCGTTTTTATTATTACTTGCTGGCAGGTACGGAAGGTTTGGAATGAAAAGGTTTTCTCTAATAAGCTTAGAAACGTCGCAGAAATTGTTTTGGATGTGAAAGCTATTGGTTTTCTTTGGTATAGGAGTAGATTCAAGGCAGGTAAGTTAGATTGGAAAGGTTGGTGTAAATTTGATGTGAGGCAAAATGGATTTTAATGATCCAACCTTTCTTTTTTTGCCAATAATAATCTCACTTGAATCTTTTCTGTCCACCAATCCCACCTTGCAAACATTTTGCTATTAATGGACCCTGTTAACTCACACTAAAGCCGTTAGCTAAAACTCACAATTGTAAGCAATTATTCACGGGATTTGAAATGTGGAATCGAGACAATTATATTGGTATGTTCAATTGCAAAAATAAGCATGGTTCATCGGTTATAGGTTGATGTTCTCCTCGGATGGGATGACCGGAACCGTCGATTAAACCATTGAACCATGCTCATTTCGGCAATTGAACATATCAATATCATCGTCTTGATTCCCTCTTTCAAACTCGGTGAATAATCGCCTATAATTGTAAGTTTCAGCTCACGACGTTAGTGTGAGTTAACGGGGGTCCATTGATAGCAAAATGTCTTAAAGATGTTACTGGTGGAGGGAAAAAAAACTTAGGTGTGAGTATTATCAGTCAAAAAGAGAAATATTAGATTATTAAAATTCATGTTTCCTTTGATGTGATGAAATTTTGTGTAGGTAGGCCTATTTCCGCTTTGGAGATGGGTCGCCGTTTAGTATTTGTTTTAATGAAGTGAGCCTTTAAAAAAAAACTAAGGGGCGTGGTGTTTAGCCAAACATATGGTCTAATGCCTATTCAAATTTATTATTAAATCAATACCAAACATAATGTATTTTATTCATATTAGCGTTAGTTTGTCCAAAATATAAATTTATCAACACTTAGAGTTAACTAGTATTAAGCTCACAACGTTGCGGCGAGGGAAAACAATGCCAAGTATTACCAATGCCACAGCAGCCAGCGATCACCAACATCGGTAAAGCTCGTATAACAAAAGAAATAAAAAAACTGAACGAAAAGTAGACATAAAAACGTTGAACCACGCACGCGAAACGTAGAATATAGAAAACAGTAACTAAATCAATCAACATATGACGTCGTTAAACGGAAAAAATAGGCATACAAATGTTGAACAACACACGCACTTTATGGCGTGTTAACTCACAAATTTTTAATTGAAACGTAAAACGGAAAATTTTGAAAGATGAAAAGTATAGCGAACAAAAATTTGAAAGTAAAAACGTTTTGGGGTTAAGCTTTAAAAGTGTTAGGGTTAAGAGTAATAGAAAAAAGAAAAAAAAAAGAAACCAAAAGTAGGTGCAACCACCAAAGCCAAATGTACAACCTATAATGCAACACAAAGTTTCTAATTAGTACTCCCTCCGTCCCAATTTAAATGTCCTACTTTCCTTTTTTGTTTGTCCCAAATTAAATGTCTCTTTCCAAAATTAGAAATGTAATTTCCAGTTTTGCCCATAAAAGACAAAACACAATCACCACTATTAAGAATATTATTTTCATTTTACCACGTACAAACAAAATATTTCTTAAAATGTGTGTTTTTTCAACTAAGACATTTAATTGGGATGGAGGGAGTAATATACTAGGTCCTTAAAATGTCCAGGTATGGTATTAAGATGGATGAAATTTGCAGCCATGAATTGGGGCTTAAAACATGACAAAAATAAAGGTTTTGAATGAATTCCCGAAGGTTCAGGCCGTAAGCTACGGTCAGATTAGTATATGGGGGCCGTAAGGCCCTACCGTAAGCTACGGTATGCCACTGTAGCTTACGGCGGGCTCGGATAACAAAAAAATAATAGCCGTAAGCTACGGTTTGGGACCTATAGCATACGGCGGGTTTTTTGAGCTTGGGTTACGACCATTTTAGTTCGTATACGTATTGTTTTACCTTGCAATCCTTTATGTGATCACTTTAACTAACTTATATCTTGATTTTGTGTGAATCAAACCTTAGATTTGTTGTGAGCACGGATGGGAAGATTAGCTTTTGGAGACCCGAACACGCGATCTCATACTCGCTTCCGCATAATTAAAAGTTTAAGCTCTAAATTGTAATCCGCTATGTTGTTACAAAGTACCTAGGTTTCAAGAATTGTAAATCCTAGCATCATAAGATTTGATGTTTCGTTTACATTATCTAAACCATGGATTTGTAAGGAAAAAAAATAATATGCTTTTGTAAACTCTCACTTTGGCTTGTGTGTTTAATTGATACTTTGGATCAATTAACGTATAATGACGGATAATTTAGTATGGGTCTTGCACTTATAAACTTGAAAATAACCATAAACAAAACATGAAGATCAAATACTGAACATGTATAATAAATTAACAATAAACAAAACATGAAGATCAGACACAGAATAGTTTCTTGATAGAACATTGAATCTTATAAACCTGAAAATAACCAAAAACAAAACATGAAGATCAAACACAGAACACGTATAATAAATTAAACTAAATAAAGAATAATAGACAATCCAAAGACAATAGTTTCTTGATTGAGTATTGAATCTTATAAACCTGAAAAAAAAACATGAAGATCAAACACAGAACATGTGTAATAAATTAAATTAAATAAAGAACAATAGACAAACCAAAAGAAAACAGTTTCTTCATAGAGCATTGAATCTTATAAACCTGAAAATAACCAAAAACAAAACATGAAATAAACAATAAGAAATGACTGCATTCAGATCGGTCGCATATAGGTTACCTGCTAATCAGTCAATATGAGCTCCCTCTATAGTTGGATTCAGATCGGTCGCATATCGGAAATTTAAACGTTTTAGAAATTTCAAAACTGATATAAACAATAAGAAATGGTTGTATTTGTTATGGGGTTATGTGGTTAAGCTTATAAAGGAAGATACCTGCAGCGTAATTAATGAAACACGATTCCTTTTGTTAATTTAAAACTTCTCTCTTAAAATTTCAAATTTTAGGGGTTTAAAATCTGCAAACATATGATCACAAGATCTACTTATTTAAATTATTGGTCTGAATGGTTGTTCATCTCGAGGCAAACCAACAGATGTTGTTGAGCTTAACAGTGCTAAAAGATACTGGCCCATGTTTTTTTCTTGAATATTTTAAGTGATTGATGACATCATTATTCGCGTCATACACGGAATCGTGGCCTATCTCTATGCTTGTTACCTCAGCTTTTTAAGGCCTCTATGCTTGCCAACTCAGCTTTCTTATGTCACTCACGACTCTCGTATTATAGTATGCTTGTTACCTCAGCTTTTTAAGGCCTCTATGCTTGCCAACTCAGCTTTCTTATGTCACTCACGACTCTCGTATTATAGTAAGGATAGATATAGATGTATGAATGACTATTTTACCCTCATTATAGGGTTATTAATAAAAAATTAGTTTTTAACTTTTGGGCATCTTAAACTACCCCTCCCTCATGCATTATAATATAGTATAGATAAACTTAGGGTAATTTATATATTTCTTTTTTATTTCCTTCAAACTAAGGAATACGCTAGTTATTTAAATATTTTCTTTCTACCATCTTTCTTTTTTCTCCTTAGCCACCTTTCTCTTATTTTTCTTTAGAGTTGAGATTTATAAATTACATAGTTAAGTTTGCCTCACCCTTGTGGTGAAGTGGTATCCAAGTGAAAAGTGAATACGGGTGAGGCCGGTTCGACTTAGATAATAGACGAGGTTTTACCGATTATTCCATTTTCGTGCATTTTAGCGGGTGAGGTCGGGTTTCCATGCATTTGAGAGAGTCAAGGAGCTGACGATGGTCAAGTAGTCGACCTTAGCCACAACACCCGGTGTCACGCTGAGTGACATGTTCCTTGACGTTAAAAAAAACGTTTGTTTAGGTTTACAATTTATGGGTAGATTTATATGCCGTAAACTTCTAACACGATACCCTTTTCAAACTTTCAAATTTGAAACCAACAAGAAAAAACCACAAATCTTGCTATGAAAAAATCAATATAACAAAGCTTTATAAAAACATGCATTTATAAATAAATCTTCACCAGAATTTATATAGCCACTGCCATTACCGATAGGAAAAGAAGAGAAAAATAACTACCAATGGTCTTTGCATGTCTCATATCCATGTAGATCAGTGATGTTGGGTAAGTCAAATCTGTTCAACTAAGTTTCTAAAAGGATTGATTGTTATAAAACTGAAATTATTACTTTTTTCCGGCTTTTTTTATTATTTGTGGGTTATGTTGATTAATGTTAGGAACCTGATTTGGGTGACCCACCGTTGAAAATGTTGCTACCGCCGACCAAATTAAAAAAAAGAAGAAGAAGAAAGAAAGGCTTACCCTGATATCCGAGAGAAGCAAGACAGAACAATCCAAGGCAACATAACATTTTGGAAAAGTCTTATACACAAGATGTAGAAGAAAGCCACATGTCATACGGATCTTTGTCTAATTTTTGATACACAAAATCTAAAGGAAACCACAATTATAATGAAGAAGAACATGGCTCTTGTAAATATAAAAAGAAGTAACTTGCACCAGCTGTAAACCTTACAATAAAAAAAGGGTGTAGAACTATAATGCACAAAGGAACAATCAAAGAAGCACACAACATTTTGCTAATTAGAACTATTTAAACTAGTAATTTACCCTCGTGCATTTTGGCGGGGTATATAAACATGTCAAATGGCACCATTGACACAACACCGCTAATGACTACCCATCAAAAAATCTAGTACTAAAATAGTTAGAAAAAACAAAAATAATAATAAAACCAAACAAAAAGTAAAGGTAAAAAACGTTGAATCACGCAAGAGAACCGTAAAAACACATAACACAATAACTTGTTATAAAATGGCCATTAGATGAGAAAAATAGACGAAAAAGCGTTGAACCATACACGCGCGTTGTGGCGAGTTAACTCGTAAGATTTAGACCGAAGTGTAAAATGAAAAATATAAAAGGTGAAAAGTATTGGGAACTAAAGTTGAAAGTGAAAAAGTTAAGGTTAAATTATAAAGAGTGAATTACAAGTTTTGTCCTTTATGTTTATACCAAATTTTAACCTATGTCCTTTGCCTTTAAAATTGACGAGATTTGTACTTTATGTTTCATAATCTTACACGTTACGTCCTTTGGCCTTAACCCAGTTAGATTTTCTCGTTAAATCCGATCATGTGCATTGCACATGAGGGTATAATTGTCTTTTTATTCAATTGTAAAAAACATTTTAAAAATATTATAAATTTTACATCAGTAAATAAATATCTCTCTCTTGCCAAACACAATCACCACCACTTCCTTCCACCAACTACCACCACCAAATAGAAAGAGCAGTTGAATTATTTGCTTAAGCAGCAAACCATGACAATTTCCACATTGATACTTGATAAACAAACATCAACCTAAAAAGACAATAATTTTTCAAAACCTACTACCAAAATAGGGCTACAATATAAGAGTGAGATTAAATAAATTTAAAAGGAAGAGGCCATGGAGTAGACTTGGGACATCCAACTTATCCTTGATTCATTGAATCTTCTTCTACTTCTTGGGCCTGGAGTTTTCGTACGATCCTTTAAAAATCTTGCCCCTCTTTGTCTTCTCATCCTCTCTCTTGCACACCACAGGCGCCGTAGAAGATGACTGAACTCGTGTCACCCCAAAATGAAACCTGCAACCCTAGAATTTAATATCGTCTCTCAAAATAGTTATAACTTTTGTCGTCGTTCAAACACAATCTACAAAGTTTAGACCTTTTCCCCACTTCTCCGGTACAATTTTGATCAAAATTTTGATGAACAGCAAAACCGCTTCATCATCCGTGGTTAATTAAGCAGATATGGGAATTTACAAGAGGTTTCAGGTGTGGTTCGAAGTAGGGGGCAAGCCGACAATAGGCTAATTTGGTTGTAGGCTAGAGGTATACAGTGACGGACGACAGATTCTAGGTGAATAGTGACGAGAGTTAGAGTTTCATATGGGTATCAGTTGAGAGAGACAGAGAGAGCGTATGGCGGTGGTGATATTTGTTTTATATAATATTTGTGTGAAATGACCAACCTACCCTCATGTGATTTGCACGTGATCTCATTTAACATTAAAAATAAACTGGGTTATGACTAAAGGGCAAACCATGTTACATTTTGAAACAAAAAGTACAAAACTTATCAATTTTAAACGCAAAGGACATCCATTGAAATTTGGTATAAACGAAAAGGACAAAAGTTGTACTTCAGTAAATTGTAAAATATGCAAAAGTTTGGGTTAAAAGTATAAAAACATAAAAAAAATATAAAAAAGAAAAGAAGAACCGATAAAGCCCATGGTACAACCATATACGCATACATAAGTTACAAATTAGTAGGTACAACCCATACATCTATGGATATAACCTTCACATACATATAACACTTTTAAAGCTTATAATACAACCAAACAATGCATAAATGCTTTGCTAATTAATATTAATTAAATTAATAGATATATTATAGTTGTTATTATATTGGAATAAAGAACATTTAAGTTTATGAAGAAGCTTTACTATACCTTAACCCATGTTTGAAAATGATACCATGTCTTAAACTTATGTTTGACAAAGTAAAAAAAAGTGTTTGGATTAATGGTTTGTTAAAAAAAGCAAAAATAAATGAATGAATACAGAATTAGTTTTTTATCCTAAAGGAAATATGGAACTAGTTGTTGGTGTGTGTTTTATGGTTTTTTGGATGGGTTGGTGTTAATTTAGGAATTAGGGTTTTTAAGAAACTCACAAGAAGTTTATGAGTCTTATAGGATTTGTAATGATTTTACTTATTTTTCATCATCACGTTATAACGTGAGTGTTACATCACTGAAATGTAGACAAGAATTCTCACCCACTTTCTCTCATATTTGTGTAATAGTTTTACAAATTTTAACTACCATTACTCAATAAAATAGTAATTAAATAAATAAATTAAAAGAAGAAAAAGATATGGAATAATTCAATTGGTTACTACATTAACACCTTTCTTTCTCTTGACGAACGTCAACCTGAGTACACCCTGTCCCTTTCACCACTGGTATTATCACACCATAACAACGCACAATGGAAGGCAAGTCATGAGGTAACGAAAGTTGTTACCCTAATTGTTTAGCAATCACACTATATTTACATAATGCACATCTTGCTTCAATCCTCAAGTCAAACATATTTAGTTTCACAAATTTATTTAAAAGTAAAACATGTTCAACCAAGATTAAGCGTAACATAAACATAATTTTAGAAACAAAAAGGGCAAAACCCTCAAAAGTTTGATTCCATAATCATGTCCATAAGTAGTGCATGCTAAACCACGCTTTCAACTCTCATGCATTCGTACCTGAAAAACATGCTTAGAATCAACAAAAGTTGGCGAGTTCATAGGTTTTAAGGCAAATTTTCAATATTTCCTTGTTCCAAAATGTATGATCATGTACCAACTAAACCAAGAACCAAGTAGACTAGCTAGGTCATACAAGCATAATCGCAACCTAAAACTCTTAATCAAGCCATAACAAGCTTCCCAGCCGCGCTCCACGAGCGACTTTACACAAATACATCCTCTCACCAGAACCAACGCGACTGTTCTGAGAGGGGTGGTCAAAACCTAATAGATATGTCAACATATTCTAAGGCTCGCGAAGATTTAATTATTAAGACTGCGAGAAGATCCACCTACGGGTATAGACGAGCGTCAAACGCATACATCAAGCACTTACCAAAGGCCATCAAATATTCTATACGGTTCTAGTCTACCCAGCATACAAGCATGTTTATCCCTCGAAAGTAAAATGTTCAAAAAAGTTCAAAAATATAAAAGAAAAGGGGTTGTGAAACTCACCTCAAGCGTAGTAAATAATGCATATTTATCGTAAAACAAGGCCTAATTTGCTGTTCTAAAACAGTCTCATAAATTAGTCGTTTTACGCCTTAAAAATCATGTTTTGTCCACTTTTATCCCATAGTTTTACATTGTAAGTATCCATTAACATGAAAAACTTATTATACATCAAAAATGATGATTTTTATACATATTTTAACACTGAATAACCTGTTTTACATCAGACCTGAAAATAATGCACTTTATCGCGTAAAACTCATCGAAAATGTGCGTTTTCGCATATCTTTCGAAGAAATTTAGGTTTTTATGTTAAGACTTTGATGAAAACGTTATCACACCTTATTTTACTTTATAATAAGCCATAAAAACTTGTTTTAAAATATCCTTTTACAATATCCGTTTTCATGCATTTAAGCCGAAATTCACATCTTGATCGTACATGCAAGGTCACCCAAGCGTGTAGATCATTGACAAGTTTAATAAATCACATTTTGAACTTATCATAACCTTTAAAATCATTATCATGAACAAGTTCGACTCAAACCCATAATCAATCAAAATCATCATCTAAACAATGTACATACATGAACATATACGTCAACTAAGCCACATTTCAACCATCACAACCCATCATCTAAACTATCCTAAACATCAAAATGTTCCTCAAACACTGATTCAAAACAATAAAAAAATCCTCTTCAATGCAATCAAAACTCAATGATCTAAGCTTTTTAAGCATCATCCAGGCTACACAAACAATCCCACAAACATATACATACACAACACATATACACCATTTTTAACCACTCTTCTCATCTCCATTTTTATATTTAGAAAACCCTTTATAAAACCCATCTTTGTTTCGTGAAAAGCTTTACCAAAACAGAAAATAAACAAGATTTAAAGTGAGTTAGTATGAGGATCATACCCTTAAAGAAGACTTGTAAAATTGTGGGTTTTGATGCTTTCTCTCTCTAAAATTCCTTTGTTTCTTTAAATGATTTTGCTCCCAAATCACCTAAAACACTTAAATAACCAATGATCAATGTGATTTTTTTGTGAAAAGATGAACAAAAAAAGAGAAACGGTAATGGTGGTGATGGGTTACGGTTTGTAGAGGGTGGAAAGGAAGGAGATGGAGTGTTTTTCTAGTGTGTGTGCGAATGAGAGGGTAATTGTGTAAGAAGTGTGTGTGGTGGGGTTTTTTTATATGGAGGATTAGGATTAATAAAAATGATTAGAATTTAATGAAGGGATTTTTGTGTGTGGGGACCCACATGGGCCAGTTTTGGGGGGTGGGGTTGGGTGTTTATATATATATAAACTTTATAAAAACTTATACAAAGTCTTGTATTTTATAAAACTTAATATTATCAAATAACTAAAGTTTTCACCCAATTAGCCAATAATAACATTCCCAGATCATTTTAGCTAATTTGACTATATTAAGGGATTCCCTAGAGTATCGGGTCTCGCATTCGCGTTAAAACTACAAAATGAGCAATTATTAGACCATTGTGATTTAAAAGCTATCTATCATAGTCTTTGTTGGTTTTAATAATATTTTCACTCTGAAAATATTATTCCATGCTAAACCAAGCATTACGGATCAAAACTAGACTTTTTAAAGTCAATCGGGTCGTCAACAATGTCCATTATAGGTAATTTATCATCTCATGATACATAATTCCTATAATTTACAATAATCCTTTTAAAATGTTTGGACTTTGCTAATTCACCCCATGTCACCACACAGGCGGCATGGGGACGTAAAAAGGGGGATCCTATCAACTTATTCCGACCTGAGATAATAAGCTCATGAGCTTGGTCTTACGTCACTATCGTGAAACGAAAGAAGGCTTCCATCTCCAAGTTTAACTCAGATGTAGCTCCCTTATTTTTGGGTGTGAAGCAGTGTCAAACGAAATACCCAACAAGCATTAGCTCTCCATGAAAAGGAGGTGATCCAGCCGCACCTTCCAGTACCGCTACCTTGTTACGACTCCACTCCAGTCACTAGCCCTGCCTTCGGCATCCCCCTCCTTGAGATTAAGGTAACGACTTCAGGCATGGCCAGCTCCCAAAGTGTTACGGACTGTGTGTACAAGGCCCGGGAATGGATTCACCACCGTATGGCTGACCGGCGATTACTAACGATTCCGGCTTCATGCAGGCAAGTTGCAGCCTGCAATCCGAACTGAGGACGGGTATTTGGAGTTAACTCACCCTCGCGAGATCGCGACCCTTTGTCTCGGCCAATTTAGCACATGTGTCGCCCAGGGCATAACGGGCATGATGACTTGGCGCCACCCTCACCTTCCTCCGGCTTATCACCGACAGTCTGTTCAGGGTTCCAAACTCAATGATGGCAACTAAACACGAGGGTTGGACTCGTTGCAGGACTTAACCCAACACCTTAAGCACAATTTGACGACAGCCATGCACACCTAATTCTCCGTTCCCGAAGGCACCCCTTTCTTTCAAGAGGATTCGCGACATGTCAAGCCCTGGTAAGGTTCTTCGCTTTGCATCGAATTAAACCACATACTCCACCGCTTATGTGGGGCCCCAACAATTCCTTTGAATTTCATTCTTGCAAACGTACTCCCCAGGCGAGATACTTAACGCGTTAGCTACAACACTACACGGGTCGATACGCACATTTAAATTAAGTTTAATGCAAATTTGAGATTATTTAACGATTATTATATTTTACGGATAGTACATAGAATTTCGGCAATTGCCAAAGGTACCGCCTAACGGAGGGGTGTTTTAGCACAAGATCACGACCACCAATGGTAAGAGCGTGACGCAGTTACACAATTTCATATGAGTTTATAAAAATATCCATCTTTCACATGTATCATTTTTATTCTAATTTTCTTACACGTCCCAAACTTTCTATTTCCTTTTTTATTATATTTTACAATAAGTTTAAACTTAATTAAACTAGACTTAACCCCCCCCCCCCCCCTCGTGCGCGCATGTTACGATGCAGGGGATTAAAACCATGCTACTAGCGTTGTGGGGTGAGGGCGTAAAACCATGGTATATAGCAACCAAACGACGACCATAACGGGGAAAAACCTAAAATTAAAAAAATTATAACACCAAGTGACTCACGTGAAGTAAAACGTAGACAAAGTCGAATTTATACATACATGTACTAGAAGGTTGGGGGGCAAAAAAATCCGAGGGATCAAATATGACCACAAAACACTGGACAAAAAAAAAACTAAGAGACCAAATGTGACAATCAAACACCATGCTAAGTACTAATCGAATGATTACCAAAATTCAAGGAAAAACGTAATACAAAAACTAATAAAAAACTTAACTTATTGAACTTTTGTGACAAATTATAAAACACCCAAGTTTACCATGAAAATAAAAAAGAAAAACACAAAAGTCAAAATAAATTTACCATACCTAACCATGTTGTCAAATCGATATATATATATATAGTGGAAGTATAGGGAGAAAACCTCCCTAAATAGAAAAACCCTAAGGAACCCATTGGATGGACCATATTCATCCACATCAACCACTCTAATATAATATGTTTTATAGAGTTCGAGGGTATTTTAGACCATTACAATTTCACCTCTTCTCTCTCCTAATATATATATATATATATATATATATAGGGGAAGTATCCATAGAAAACTTTGTTTTTTCGGGAAACCTTAACAAATCAAATACTTGGCCTACATTTGGCCACATCACCCATCTAGATTTATGACATATTATATTATCAAGGGCATGATAGTCATTTATTAATCCCTCCCTTTTTTTCAAAATTTTGAATCATACACTCCTATATAAAGATTCTCTCTCTCTCATTATCTCTCAATAATACTTCTCTCTTCTCTCACATTCTCTCTCACCCTCTCTTCCACCACCACCAGTAGCCACCACCTACAACCACCACCTCTGGCCACCAACGATCTTCTATATATATATGCTTCTGTTTGGTGTTGAAGGATGAGTTCTCCTTATAACCTCGTTGCTCCAACTGCTAATACATGTACAAATCCAGTAGTGGTTCAACAGAGACCACTTTGTTCTTTGAACCGGTCATGGATGTATGCTTTGCTTCACATGATGGATACAATGCTATTAAGGTAAGTGAGTTTCTACAAAGTAACATTTTTTTTGTTAGACTTGACATCTTTGTTGATTATCTAGTTTATCATTTTTCTCTTCCTTTGGGTTCGATGAAATGCTCCCGTGGAGTGAATCTATTTTAAGATATGGGATTTAAAAAAAACGCAGTTTTAAAATAGATATAGTCTGGTTCATTGGATAATCTATGATGCTGCATTATAATGGCTTTAATTGTCTAGATCTGGTTTCGATGATGTTGATAACACACTCCAAAGCTAAATGTTCACAGAACATTTCATCATTCTTACTTAACTATTGTTTATTTTGATTATAATACTATTTTACCTTTTTTAAAAATATATTATCCAAAAAAGTTATAGTATCAATCATTAAATTCTATATAGAATCATAAAGTTGTTAATGGGGATAATGATTTTATAATATATAAACAATTTTGGGGATACTTTGTATGTACACCAAGTGTTTGATCAAATGCTTGAATGAAAAAAAAAAAACTTATGTTAACCTTTTTGATTTTTTATTATTATTATTTTGTTTATGTTAAATTGGATGTTAAAAAGATCATATTTTTTGAATTTGGGTAATGTGTTTTTATTGCTTAATTTTTGTTTTAAGGTCTTTTAGTTTTGAATTAGGAGCGAATCTATCTCAATTAACATGTGTTATGGTTCAATTAACATGTGTTAAATAGCAAATGTGGTTTTTATTTTTTTGGTATATCTTTTGCTTTGTTTCTAATAGTTTTTAACTTTTTATTTTCTTGTATATATGTTATTCTGTGTGAAGGTTTTGAATTTTGTATTGGTGCTTACTGATGTGTCAAGGCTCAATTAACACATGTTAGTGATTCTAACACATGTTTGTATTTGAACCTAGTGATGAATCTATCCCAGTAGACATGGGTTAGGGTTCAATTAACATGTGTTAGTGGTACTAACACAGGTTGTATATGGTGCCTACTGATGAATCTATTCCAATTAACATGTGTTAGGGTTCAATTAACATGTGTTAGTGATGCTAACACATGTTAGTATATGCTAAACTAATATGTGCTATAGTTCAATTAACATGTGTTAGTGATGCTAACACATGTTAGTATTTGTCCAACTAACACCCAAATTGACCCAATTAACATTTGCTAGTTACAAATGTTTAATTATTTAAAATAATTAATGCAGGAGGTTTTATGAACAACCACTGGACTTCAAGCCGGCTACTCCGCACAAGGATCGACTAGAGATGGAGTTCTAAGGGTTGAAACATGAAGCCGAAGATGCCTTATAAGGAATGAAGCATAACACCGAAGACGATTATTAAAGAATGAAGCATAATGTTTTTTTATGTTAGTTTATGATAGTTTTGTATCATCTTTTTAATTGTTTAGATTTATATGAAATTAATTTGTTACACTCAATGTTGATTGCAATAAATTTTTATTTACATGTGTTCTTTATGTTGTTATACTAGTCCAAAATTAATGTGATAATTATTTGAACCAAATACACGTGTTAGTGATGTGTGTGAAAGGAGTTTGTTTGAAGAGAACAACTAACATGTGTTAAAGGGATCATGTGGCATACGTTATTAATAAATCTGAATCTTTAAATTAATATGTGAAATAAGTGGTAGAGAAAAAAGTAAGAGAGAGAAGGTGGAGAGAGAAATTGTGGAGAGAGAAGATGAAAAGTAAGAGAGAGAATGTGACAAGATGGAGAGAGAAAGTGAATTCATTTTACCTTTTTACCCTTTTTGTACTTTAAGGGTATTAATTTAATGAGCAAGTGGGCCAAAAGGTGGGACCATGAATCTCAACCATTGATCATGGTTGATCAATGGTTGTGATAGAGTTTATAGAGTTTCCCGAAATAAATGAGGTTTTCCATTGATCCTTGCCCTATATATATATATAGGGGATGGTTCATTTAAGAAGAGGTTTTAATGCGAGAAGTGCGAGAAGAAGATTAATAATTCATTTTTATCACTTTTAAAAAAATAAGAACACAAGAAAATTGTTGAAATGTATTGTTTATTCATCTATCTTGAAAATAAAACATACATATGAAGCAATTTCATTAATTTATATAACCTACACATATACAAATTTTGTGTAAGAACATTACCTACGCATAATATAACACATGTGTAGGAAAATGTTAAACCTTAAAAAAAACATTTGATTGTATTAGTTTAATCAATTTTTGTATATATAACATAAACAATAATATAAAAAAGTAAAAACTTCAAAAATATATGAACCATTACTAATAAAAAGTAAGATTTAGGTTTCTTCTCGCACTAAAACACCCTTCTGAAAATAACCTAACACTATATATATATATATATATATATATATATATATATATATTCCCTCCTTCTTTCATTTTATTTTTCAATTTTCAAAATCTAATCTCTCTCATCCCTTTTCTCTATCTCAACCAGATCTAGATCTGAAAACACCACAACCCCACCTAGAATTACCACCAACACCAACACCACCACCCTCAACATCACCACTGCCACCAACCGTCCTGCCTCATCCCCCTGCTTTCCCTATTGTTCATCTTCATCGGCACATCACACAAAAACAGGACGATGAACAGACTTGTTCAAGAAAACAGAGCAACTAGGATCGAACCCAGTGGAGCCTGCGACCTAGGGTTACGACCATTGATGGGCTCCGGCGACAATTATAAAGACAAAGAAAATAAAGGTATTGAACTGAACCAATCTCATGTTGAACCAATCTCTGTTCGTGCCTCCCCCCTTTCTTTCTTTTTTCCTTTTCTTTGTTCTTTGAATTTATAAGTCAAAGATGGTTTTTCTTCCCTGCTTTGTTCGAGACTTTCTGTCTCATTTCCATTCACTTTTATTATTATTATTTTTATTATTATTATTATTACTATTATTATTTTCGTTGTTTTGCTTTTGGTAAGCAGACAAAGCACTATGCTTTTGTGTTTTAGTCTTTATTATTTAATTTTATTGTTATTATTATCTTTTTTATTTAACTTTATTTGGATGTTATATTGAAGTTTATGTAAGATTAAAAGGTGTAACGCTGCTGGTTTGTGTTTTAGTCTTTATTATTTAACTTTATTGGCAACGAAGGATGCTTTACTGATAATGAATAATGCTATCTTGTTGGAGGGATATAGGGTTCTTGTTTTCTGATACCAGAGCTCCTAGATTAGATGTTGTTTTATGATATGGTGGCTTATCTTGAATTCAAATGACTAAAAATCTAAAATGCTTATAATAAAATCCTTTTCAAACTTTTTTAAGCTGTATTTTTCGATTTTGTAAGCTGTTATATTTTGGGTTTAGTGAAATAGGTTTTGGGGACAACACCTCGGCTATTGTTGACTCTAACTTTCACTTTGACTCAGATGCGTATGATCAAGAAGGTCAAATTTACCTCCGCATATTTTTGTATTATGTTTAATATTTTTTTGGCAAGTGAAAGTGTTATGAACTCGTCTAGGGTGCATGTATATTTTTTGTGGTCCGAGTCTTGTATGCTCACACACGTTAGTGATGCTAACACATGCTAGTATATGCCCAACTACCAGGTGTTAGGGTCCATATGACATGCGTTATTTTCAGTAAAACATATGTTTTAGAATATGCTAACACATGCTACTGATGTCTTTTTATTATATTATATATTTCATGAAAATGAGGATAATCTTTTGGTATATGGATTTGGATTGGTTCTGATTAGATTTTTTAAATTTATTATTGTTGGATTTTAAACCCTATTAATCGTATTTGAGTAGTTGTATTAACATAGTTGTAAAATTAAGTATGATACACTTGGCACTGCAGATTTGGTGTTGTTTATACACATGTTAGTGATGCTAACACATGCTAGTATATGCCTAACTAACAGGTGTTAGGGTTCATATGACATACGTTATTTCGGTAAAACATATGTTTTAGAATACACTACACATGTCAATGATGTCTCATTATGTGTTTTGGAGAGCTCAGCTAACATGTGTTATCCTTTTTTGTAGGTGAAGAGATGTTTTGTGTTAAAGATGAAGATGGGTATCAAGAACGAAGCATAGCTAGATCTTTTTTATGCTCTTATGATAGTTTTTTATCATTCACAAATAATTATGTACGTATGAAAAGTTTTTTCATACATTTTTAGTATTGATTGTAATGATCGTTTTTATCATTTCTTAAATAAATATACATTTTATGTGTTCTTTTATTTTGTTTTTTTAGTATATTCCTGTTAACACATGTTAGCAATGTTTCACACGAGGTCAGAATTTTGTATCACAACACTAACGTATGTTAATATTGGTGCTGGAAAAAGTGCCATAAAGTAGGACAGAGGTGACTTGACAATGGTCAAATCAACCTTTTTAAACCTAGGATTCAGAAAATTAATTTATAAAAAATTAATTTAAAATTACCTTAATGCCCTTAATCCTATATTTTATTAAAGTGGTCCACTTGCTTTTGATTATTAAATAGAAATTAATTAAGGACCATTGATCAAACTTGATCAATGGTCACCATAGGGTTTGGGGTTTTTCCAATAGATAGAGTTTCCATATTATCCACCCCATATATATATATATATATATATATATATATATATATATATATATATATATATAGGTGTCACACTCCGCCAAGGCGGAAACACGGGAATGTGACCTTGAAAGGCTTTCAAGCACAAGGTTCAAGCAACACACAAATTTATTTAAATAGATACCATCTAAGGATGGATGATGTCATAAATTATTTCATAAGAATAGCATTGTTTAAGAAAATAGTAAATTATCTAGAACTCATGACTCAAATACTGAAATAACGTGGAACTGACAAGACCCAATCCAAAATGGTACCACTTGGTGCATGCTCAAACCTCTCTCCCAAGTCTCCGTGTCTCATGGTCAATTACCTGAAAAACATGCATAAAAGATTTGTAAACAATAATGTCGGTGAGTTCACATGTTTAAATGTACTAAGTAAAGTGTTCGTGTAATTCATGTATGACCAATCATAAGCTAGCTAAGTGAACGATTATTGTGCAAACCATGAGTATTGTACTAAACCTCTTGACTGTTGTGCCTCGCGTATTGTACACTAAAGACAATGTGTGTATAGTAGAATACTAACACTCTTTTTTATGTAACCGGTTAGAGCGACTAACCAAGAGTGGGGGTGTCAACCCAATAGATCTATTAAAGTGTTCCATGGCTTTCGTTAGCTAATGGTTACAGTAAGACGTAGTACGAGGACTGTTGAGCTCATGAACCAAATGTCTCATGTTTCACATGGTAGTCACGATAGAATTAACATACAAATGAAATTTGTAATAGAGTTGTAGCATGTTTGTCCCCCAAAATGTAAAAGTAGTAAAATGGGGCCGTGAAACTCACCTGAGAGTGACACGTGTGGTCTGGTAAGGCTGGAAAATGAAATAACTATAGTCCCGACAATTGATACCCTATGATCATCATGGACATAATAAGTTGTTCGTTCTTGTCGTTTATCACACAAGTTGTTCACCCGGCGTTTTTGGACCTTGGTTTTAGTGTATGTGGGCCATGTTCTTGGTGCACGTGATGATTTATAAACAAAACAAGTATTTTAACATGTGTTTAGACCTTCATTGTATCAAAGTTAGTTCTAACATATGTTTTAGTCTTACTAACATGTGTTATAATATGGTGGCCGAAGCTAACACATATCATGGGCTTCAAAATTGATCGTTTAAGGGACTAAAATCGGTTGATTCATGATTGCCAAGGTACCATCGAACCCTTACAATGTGTGTTAGTGTGTTCATGCTAGAAGTCGATTATAAACACCTTGATTATATACCTTTAGTTTCGAACATAAACCAAGCAATTTTGGTTATGATAAACGATCACTAGTTGGCCAATTAAGTTGTGGTTTGCTTCCAAAGACATTATTTGAGTAATGGTGGTATCATAAGGGTCGATCATTATCAATCAAGTGATGTTTTCTTTTAGAAATGTGATCACTAGATAGTTGAAACAATTATAATGAAACAATGTGTGCAAACTTATGTAAATGTTCAATTGAGTGGTGTCAAAGGTCGAATAGGGCCGGGTAAACCAAATGGAATCGACGAGATCAAAGTTTAGAGTCATAGGAAACTTAGCAAAGATTAGTGAGTGTTAGATAGCCTCTTGATCTCTTCCTTGAAAGCTTTGAAGGACTAGGGTGGTGATGGGTCGGCTTCGGTTATGGTTAGGGGTAGCCGAGAGTTTTTTAGAGGAGTATAATGGTTTGTGTGTGGACATTGTTGTGAGGTATGGCCTCCCTTTTATAGTGGATCGATCAAGTGAAGACAAAGGCAAGAAAGGAAAGTCTAACTTCTAGGTTGATGCATGGTTTATCCTTTTAATCACAAAAACATGAAAGATAGGGACATGAGATCATTTGTTTTCTTTTTGGGTGATGCCCGATGATGTATAAGCTTGGATATAAGGGGTTAGTTGACTTACATGGGAATTAGACGATAGTTTGTTTCCTTGCTTAAACTTGTGAATGTTGACAACAAGACACAAGCTTGCACTTCTTTTGATGTTTCGGCCGATAGCTCAAGGCACAAAAGGATGATCATATCTTGTTGATAGTGATGTGTTAGAGCTCTCATCTTGTCCTTTTCTCCATGTGTTTGCCGATTACTCTTCACCCAAAATGGAGGTTTTGTCATGCATGATCATGGGGTTAAGTAGTCTTGTCTTATATCCATTCTAGTATAAGAGAGTGTGTCATCCATGAGGTAACCTTGTTGTCCTATTTCGGCCGCCAATTGTAGGAAGGATCAAGGTATTTTTGGTAAGGGATCAAATGTTAACAAGGATTGTGGGAATGGGTTAGGCCTTTATTACTATAACAAGATTAGTTGTCATGTGATAGTGACTTGTGAGGAAGCTTGTACTTGGCCGATTATCATCAAGTGAAAGAAGGAAAAATTTGCAATTTGTTATGGGGTATAATCATGTTAGGTTATTGTCAAAGGGTAAACGGTTTTTCCTTGTTTGGTCGATCATCATCCTTATCGACTCAATCTTGTCCTTTGGCCGTGAGATTGTGGGAGTGGTGTGAAGGAAAATGGATTATCTAGTGAGAGGGACATGCCATGGATGTGATGATAAGGTGAAAAAGGGTGGTTCCATTGTATAGCTAACATAACTAAGGATTGCATACACATGTGTGCGTACATATATTATCGTGTATGTATATATATATAGTTGTAACTGACTGAGTATTGTACAAGTTAGTATAGGTACATGGTGTGTTTAAAGACTCGATGACGTTATCAACATGTGTTAATACCCATTAATCATGAACACATGTTATTATATGTTGACATAGGATAATGTTTATGATTTGTATACATGTGTTAAGGATGGATTACCATGTGTTAGAGTGTGGTAACCTCATACAATGTATTGTGATTGCTCGGGTTTTGAGTGGATTGTATAGTTTCCCACTCGGGTATCGTCAAGTGTTCTGTTGTTTTGTATTGTGTGGTAGACGAGTATCTGGTTGCTCTCTGATGAGCATTTGATTGGCTTGACTGTTCAACGCCAATTGTTTCGTATAGTTCGGGTGTTGTATGCATAAACGAGTGATTTATCGAGTTTCCTCAATAACTTGTGCTTTACCAGACTTGGGGGTATAGTGTGGGCAAAATGTCTAATTATGCATATGAAATGACAATAATAGGTAAAATCCATACGGATGTTGACCTGGATCGTTGACTGGTGTCACAATAGAGGTGGGATCCGTTGAGAACTCGATGAGTTGCGAGAACTCGACGTAAAATGCGAAAAAAAATCACAATGCTGTAAAAACACGTAAACCTCGCTGTAAAAAAAATGCATGAATTTATGCCGAATTACACTGATGTAAGGGATTTTTACCCCCATGTAAGTATATTAATATTTTATTCCCTAGTTTATTGTTGTTTAATTTTGAACCACGTATTCTATTTTGATTAAAATAAGTGTATGGTCATAAAGTGAGTTCCTATGGTTCTCACAACTCAAAGGAGTTATATATGTCTCTCACACTTCCATTAATCAAAGTCTCCTACTCATTAATATTATCGTATCATCACACCATATGACGCTGACCAAATCTATACGAGCGAGGGTTGATGAATCTGACCAGATCTGGAAACAGTCGGCGGTGACTTCAACATACCGTAAGGTGGGGAAGAAAGTACCTGCGGTGACAAGGTGGAGGTTGAAGGCAGACGGAGAGAAGATGACTATGGTGACTTCACCAGAACTCGGGGGAGATGAGAGAGGTAGTACTAACCTACAAATTAAAGGATAAAGACGTGATGGCCTTCTGTTTGAGGGATGAGGCTGCCGACGGCGGTACTAAAAATAGGGCAACATTGTTGAGGGATACGATAAAGTTTCTTTTCAGGTTTTAGTTATACTCTCCATCTCCTTGTGTTACTTTTATTTTATTTTTTTTAATGGAATTCGTTTTGTTTTCTTTAAACTACATTATTATTACTTGATATTTTTACTTAATATATGTTACATGTGTATCGCACCAGCACCTGTACATTTAGTGTTGTGTGAACTGTATCTTATATTTTCAGTTGTTACTGTGTTGTTTTGTAAATGGTAACCAATAAAAGACTATCACCACTTGAAAAAAAGAAGTGTATTATGTGTTAGTTGTGCATAAAAGAGTAACATGTGTTATCTGATCTGATAAAGTTGACTAAGTAACATAACAAAAATGAAAAAAAAAAAAAGCTTCAAAAAGGGACCCCGATAAAGGTTATATACTTTTTTTATGATACGTTCTAAAAAGGGAATGTCAACCTAGCAAAACAAGTAGTGTAACATGTGTAAACTGGTTATAAATGTGTAACACATGTTACCCTTTGCATAAGAGGGTAACATATGTTATCTCCCTAAGTCAACATGCCTAGAAGAAAATTCAAGATGAAAATGGATAAACTTACCCAGAACATTCACATGACAATAATCATAAAAAGCTTCAACGGGGGCTAAAAATGTCATATACTATTTTGTGATGCATATTAAAAGCAGAAAGTCAACAAAAGCAAAAACATGTGGTGTAACATGTGTTATCTGATTAAGTCTGCGTGCTTGGTAGCAAAGTCAAGATGAACAAGAGAAAAACCTACCCAGGACATTCAAATGAACTACATGGAAGGGTGACATGTGTTAATGTTGCATAATAGGGTAACGTGTGTTTAGCCAAATCAACGTGCCTAGTAGATGGTAACAATAAAAAAAGTATATACCTACATTCAAATAACAATAAGCCTAAAAAGATTCAAAAAGGGCACAATAAATGTCACTTGTATTTTTGTGACACATGTTTCAAACAAGAATGTCCACACTAGCAAGAAAAGAAGGGTAACACGTGTTAGTTGGTCATAAAGGGGTACCATGTGTTATTTGATCTGATAAAGTTAAACTGTTTCCCTGATATACCCATGAGAAGATATAACATTTGTTAGTATGGGTAGTGTGGTAACATGTGTTAAACTTGCATCATTTGTCAGCCTTTTTATCTTTCTTACCACTCTTGCTTTCACTTCATAATTTTACAAAGAAATAAGTAAACATAGCACGGAAGGGTAACCTGTGTTAATGTTTCATAAGAGGGTAACATGTGTTATTTGGACAAATCAACGTCACAAAATGACTATTGTGTGAAACTGTTGGAAGTTTTACAAATCTAAAACTGGAGCAATAGTACACTTCTTCATCCGATTAACAGGTGCTATAATATATGCATATAAAGCTGGTTGAAAATGACAACACATACCCATGGGTGTCAGAATTACATGTGTTAATCTTTTTTATATCATATGTTAACATGGGTGATTTTGTAACATATGTTAAACTTGTATTTATTGTCAGCCTTTTTTTTGTCATGCTTACCACTATAGTTTTCACTTCACAAGTTTACTGAGAAATAAAGCATACAAACAATTAACACACGTTATTACAAAGTATCATTACAAACTATTGACCACTTTAACAAAATAAATCTAGTAATTCTATACATTGAGTACCAAAAAGAAACGTTATTCAAAAGTTTTTCTACATATTTTTCTCAGCTTCCTTGGACTTCGTATGTTAACATATGTTAACCAGTGGTGGGAGGTCTTCGTTATCAAATGCAAAACAATAGATGAGATGTTAACCGGTGTGACCAGCTCATCATCTAACATTCTAAACAGAAGTAACACATGTAGTTGGGGCCCAAATGCGAACATGTGATACCCCTAACCAAAAAATGCCATGTAGAAAAATGTTAACATAGGTTAATTTTTAACCTAGTTGTATCATGTGTTAGCTGTAGTAACGGAAACACACCCCAAGCTCTTAAATGAATGAACTATTCAGTTACAAAAACACATAGGGTGCGTGTTAAAAAAACAAGACCAATGACAAAGAATCTAATCAATAACAACAAAAACTAGTTGTTAAGTTATTAGTTTTGGTTTTACCAAATGTTTGGTCTTGGTTGACTAGCCTTAACTGTTGACTGTGTTGACAATTGTCCTTAGTTAACCAACCTGTTGACCGGGTTGACTGTACCTCATTCGACTGCTTAACCCGTTTTCTTGACCCAAACTCTTCGTACTAACAACCACCATATGATTCCCCTTTACTAACATCCTCCAAGTAAGGAGCATTGATCATCCTCAGTAACCACCACCCTTGGCCACCGTCTCCCTGTCACCAACCACCAACCATAATTCTTGACTCATGTTCACTCCTCATCAACCACCACCTTCATCGGCTACAACTGACCAGCCTCAATCTAATCCTCATCATTTGACACTGGGATCTCAATATTAGTGTTATCATCGGACATTTTGACCTTAGTTGTCACCCGAAAATGAAAACATCAAAGGAAACATCCCAATTTTATAATCGTCCATATTATTCTCCGCTCGATTCTCGCTCGGCGCTCGCTCGGAAAATTTTCACTCGAAGAATGCTCGTTCGATTTTCGGCTCGATTATAAACGAGCCGCTCCGCTCGGTTCGGTTTGTAAACGAGCCAAGCACGAGCAAAGTTCCGTTCGGATCGGCTCGGCTCGTGAACAGCCCTAAATATGGGATAGAGATTTAGAGAAAGAAAGAAAGAAACAAAGAGAAAGGTAGAGAGAGTGTACTTTGATAGTTGACTTAGACAACATCATTGATAGAGACAATGATGTAAAATGACTCAAATACCCTTTTAGATTAGTTTATTAAAACTGAAAAAAAAAAGTGATGTGGCCAATTGTGAACCACTAGATGAGTTTTCATCGTTTTCACTCTAACTTGGGTTTTTCTAGATACTTTTACTATATATATATATATATATATAGTTTAAAGTTCAATGGGGAACCTCAAAAAAGTGAGGAACTGGGAAACCATGCATTTAACATGCAAAAAAATATTTTTTTCAAAACTTTCTTTAGAGCGTTTGCATATAAAGATGTGTAGAAGCTATTCCATTAAAAAAATTAATTTTTGTAAAAAAATTTTTTTTTACCTTTTTTTAACTAATTTTAAGCATTTTTTTTAATTATTTTATTTTTTGATTTTTTTTGTATAAAAAGCTTCTACATACATTTATATACAAAATCTCCAATTACACTTTTTGATAAAAATGATTTTTTACATGTTAAATTGATTTTTTATGATATAATTAACATGTTAAATGCATGGTTCCCCAGTTCCCCACTTTTTTTAGGTTCCCCATTGAACCCACCCCTATATATATATATATATATATATATATATATATATATATTAGAAACCCTTGTTATAGTGAAAACTCTAGAAACTCTGACTTCCCGAGCTTTTTTTTTATATGAAAATTTTAAGGCATGTAATATACATAATTTTAAGCATTACATACCCTAAAATTTTAATATAAAAAAAGCTCGGGAAGTTAGAGTTTCCAGAGTTTTCACTACAACAAGGTTTTACAATATAACCTTATACTATATATATATATATATATATATATATAAATTATTGAACACCAAAATTAACTAAGAGGGTGTTTGGGATTGAGTTTGGAAATGTAAAAGTGCTTTTGGTCAGCAGTGCTTATTGGCTTATGACTTTTTGAAAAGAAGTTTAAAAGAAAAATGTTTTGATTAGCTTTTGGGATGAGAAACGTTAAAAAGTGAATAGATTGTTTTTTTAAGTGTTTCGCCTAACTTATTGTGAATATTGGTTGTATGAGTGGAGATTTGTAATTTTTTTTCCAAAAGCCAGGATTTCTAATTTCTCAAAAACAGCCTTTTCACCCTTAAAAGCCAAAAGTCAAAACAAAAAGTGCTTTTGGGTCACAAAACAGCTTATTGACTTATTGGCTTCTTGGAAAAGCCAATAAGTCAATAAGTTGTTTTGAAACTCAATCCCAAACACCCTCTAAATAAAAAAGCAAAAGGCAAAACAAATTTACTATTCCTAATCATGTTATCAATTAAATATATGTATGGAACTAGAAAAAGAACCTGCATTTTGCGGCAACAAGCAGACGTGATATCGAAATGTAGATAGAAGAACACGTTGAAGTCACTAAAAAGTGACGTACAATTTTATAAAATCGTCACTTAGAACCTTTGACCAATTCAAATTCTTGTAATTAGTTAGAAGACATTAAACTCGTATTTAGCCGTTATATAAAAACTAAAGAACAGAATTTATAAGGAAAAACAAAACTATAGGGTTAAAATCGTATATTACTTAGAGTATAAAGTGTGTAAACTTAAAAAAAAATCAAAGTTTTTGGCAAGTCGGTAATTGTTATAAACTATATGGTTAAAAATGTATATTATTTATAGTATAAGGTGTATTGTTAAAAAAGTATAAGGTGTATCGTAAAAAAAATAAAAAAGATAAAAATAATTTTATAAACTAATGGTTAAAATGTATATTATATATAGTATAAGGTATATAGTTAAAAAAAGTGTAAGGTATATAGTAAAAGAAATAAAAAATAAAAAGGTTTATAAACTATATGGTTAACAATGTATATTATTTATAGTATAAGATGTATAGTTAAAAAAATGTATACATATATATAAAGGAAAGACACTCAGTTGACATGACATTTATTGGGGCCATCCTCTAATTGAGTGCGTCATGTAGCAAAATGTGAGAATTAAAAATAAATAAATAATTCTATTACTTATATAAACTTTCTTTTCCTCTCCCAAACCTTAAAAACCTCTCTATTCCCCTATCCTCTCATCCCTCTCCTCCTGCCACCACCGCGGCCTCCTCCTCCTCTTCTTCCTCTCATCCACCAGCCTTCCATCTTCTTCTTCCTCTCCTTTTCTAATTCTTAAGCTGTCATCCTGATTCCAATCCCTCTCTACCTCTCGATTTCACTAATTCAGACGCTTTTCAAACATCCATCCATCTGAACGAATATGGCAACTTCAAGATTAGCAGCGGCGGCGAGACGACAAGCTGTAAGACAATCGCTTATCATTCTCTTGATTTCGGTTTTCATTCACAATTTGTCAAAAAAAACTAAACAATTCATTGTTTTTATATTATGGTTTTATAATGGGTGGAAAAAGCAGCGATTTTTATAAAGTTTTGGGGTTGGAAAAGGGCTGCACTGAAGCAAAGCTCAAGAATGCTTACAAGAAGCTTGCTTTGGTAATGATCTTTGATCTTAACACATGCCCACATTCTTTAATAGTGGTTTGTTTGATCGCACGTTTAAAAGCTGCTTTCTTGATTAATTAGGTAAAAGTGGAAAGAACTATTACCGTGATTAATTAGTTGTGTATTGAAGATTGGTTGAGAATAGAGGATTATGTTCAGTTGGCTGTATTATAATAATTAAATTTTTGATTTTGAATCATAGTATCTTGCGTATGCTTTCTGTGATATAATCTTTTGATTTCATATAGTTGTGGTTTTGGTTTCATTGCTTAGTTGTGGTTTTGGATATTAAGTTTCTTTTAATATAATATAATAATTTGATCGTTAATTAGGGATTTAGGTGAATCTGTTTTAGTTGTTTGACTTTTATTATTTAGATTCAAGACTGGAACGCTACGTTTTTTATGTTTTAGGGTTTATTGTTGTTTTTATAATATGGAATATGATTGGAACATTGAGGTTATATGTGTCATTGATGAATTCAGATGGAATAAGTTTACTGTAAGTTTTATCTTAGAATTAGAAGGATTGAATTAGGAGTGAAGTGGTTAATGATGGAGAATGATTTGATTGTGTAATGATATTGGACCTGATTGATCACAAATTAGATCTTTAAGTGAATCATAAAATTAAACAAGCGATAGGCTTAGAAAAAGATCGAAGATATATAATAATCGGTATGTTTATTTGATTGGGAAACAAAGTAAGACATGGAGTAAGACGAGAAGAAGTAAGACACGGTATGTTTTATTTAGAGGCTATGACTGTGGAGCATGGGTTTGCAAAATTCTTAAGTACGTTTGACTTTGTTTTGCCCTTTTCAGTTATCTTTGTATGTGTACATCAGATATTCATCTTTTATAATATATTCTTAAAAACTCATTTGGCTTTGTTTTTTTTTTTCTTTTTGTGTTTTGGGAACGTGTAGGTGAACAAGAAAGAGAAGATAGGATAAAGAATCACAACACTGCAACAGATAGTGTCACCTTATAGCAAGGTTATTTTTTATAAGGGTAATAATTATTACTATTAGTATTAGTATTATTAGAGTGATGGGTTTAATATGGCTTTGTAATTGACGAATCGATATGATATAGGGTTTTACTCTATATGGTTTATTGTTTATAAAAGATTCTTAGTATTAAAAACTTATGTTTATCACGTCATATTAGATTTGTTAACTTCGGTACGCTCCCGAAGTATAAGGTAGGGGTCTTCAGAATTCGATTCGGATTCGAAAAATTCGAAATTTGACTTAGTTCGATTCGATTACCAAGAATTCGATTCGATTTTTAAGAATTCAAATTCGAGTCCTGTAAATCAAATACGAATTTATGATTTTAAATTCGATTCGAAATTCGAATAAAATCTGTACATGTATATTTTTTAAATATATATACACTCATACACATTATTATATAGACAAACTAGCTTTTATCCCGGGAGCGTCCCAGAGTTGAAATATCTAATATGACATAATAAAATAGCTAATATGACAACATAATTAATGATTTGCAAATATATGATTAATAAATAAATATTATTATTATTATTATTATTTATTTTGAACAAATCCCTGCCATAAGTTATCATATTCAAATATAAAAAAAACGAATCTCTGCGCCGGGGTATAAATTTAGTGCAATTACAAAATATTGTATAATGTCAAATAAATTCGGAAGTTTTTAATCGATCATTCTAAAAAGAACTAACATGAAATAAGAAAAAAAAAGTTATTTATTGAAATAGTATTATAATAACCATACATATATTTTAGTTACATACTATAAAGTTTTTAGTTTATGATGGTGCACGTATATTGCAAATATCGAACGCATTAGTCTAAGGGTTATGTGATGCGTTAAAAAATTCATGGGTATATGATCGGGTATGTAGTTCGGGTATTTGGGTATGTGGTTTCGGGTAATCGGGTCGGGTATCACCAATAATCGTTTTTTTTCTCCGTTTTTTATATAACACTGTGGTACTCGTTGAAAAGATAATAAAACGCTCGTTAATTTGATGTATTTTTTTCTTTAAAAAATCCCGTATCTAAAAGATATTAACGTTTAAAAGTTATGGGAGGAAACATGAGATAAAAAATAATAAAGGTTTAATATTTATTTTAGTAGATTAGATTTTAGTATATTTTTTATCCATATGTTATTTTATTTACTTTTAAATAAATTATAATATCAGTTTTTTTTATTAATGATTAAAAATAGATTAAAATAATAAATTCAATACTATTACCTCAAGGTGCTACATGGCATATTCAATGGGGGGTTGAGGTCTCCATTAAATGTCACCTAATACAAACTCAATTCTTTTATTATAAGTTATAGATTATAGATTATAGATTATAGATATACACATTAAAAAAAGAATTTATAAATTTAGGTCAAAATCTAAGAAACCATAGTCTCTACAACTTTTACCATAACCATATTTTACATATTTACCTTATACATCATAAAACCCTAACAAACTATACTCTCTACTATTTTTACTATTCCCGTTTTTGACATATTGTTGTTTATCAATTTTGTAGATTTGGATTTTATATGTTAAAAATAATGAGTTTATATTAGTTTTAAAACTAAAAGTAAAACAATTTATTATTTATGGTAAATTTGAACTAAATCGAATTTATTCGAATCGAATACGAATTCAGATAAAAATATTAAAAATTCGATAAATTCGATTCGAATAATTTAAAAATTCGTTATTCGATTCGTTGAATACCCTATAGGGATAAGGTAGTATAAGATATACAATAAAAAAATTAAAAAGTCAAAACCATTGTTCATGTAAAGAGTATCTTTTTCCAACAATCATGTGAACAAAGTTAGCGAAACCTAAACAGCTGCACAACAAAGTACAAACCACAAACAATCAAAGTACAACCACTCATTGCACAATCTTTTTCCAAACCTTATAATTATTCACAGACCCCTCTATATAAACCCATCTTCACCTCTACACATCTCACACAAAACCCCTCTTCTTCAACCTCTCATTCAACAACAACAATGTCTTCCTCTTCTTCTTCTACTATAAGGCCGACACCTTTACTAAAAGACGAACTCGACATCGTAATCCCCACAATCCGAAACCTCGACTTCCTCGAAATGTGGCGACCGTTTTTCCAACCGTACCATTTAATCATCGTACAAGACGGCGATCCTTCCAAGATCATTAAAGTCCCCGAAGGCTTCGATTATGAGCTTTATAACCGTAATGATATTAATAAAATTCTGGGTCCTAAATCCTCTTGCATCTCCTTTAAAGACTCTGCTTGTCGCTGCTTTGGGTATATGGTTTCCAAGAAGAAGTATATCTTCACCATTGATGATGATTGCTTTGTAAGTTTTTTTTTTTTTTTTTTTTTTGTGTTAGATTTGTTTTAATATGATATGAAAGATTTAATTGTTGGGTTAAATGTGTTGAGTTTTATCTTGGTTTGATTCAATTGTTGAGGATCTTGGTTTTAAGCTAGATTTATGAGTTTATTTTAAAATAGATCTGAACTTTTTAATTTTATATTATTATTTTGTGTATATGATTTTATATAGTTGACTATGTTTTTGACATGGAGATTGTGATGTTCTCTATGATGGATCTTTATTAGTACTAAGGCTTTTTGTATGTATGTTTGTGTGTATATATGTATATGGTTGGTGATTATACTAAGAATTGTTTGTTGATACGAATTCGAGCACGAACACTATAGACTATCCGTTCGTGCCAGAAATTGCCACCCCTAGGTCAAAGTAGACATATTGTTGGATCATGATATTTTTTTTTTTGGGACAAGTCAAGTTTCCGATACAAAAGTTTTCGCACTTACAGAATTTTAGACATTTTACTAATGCCAAAAGTAGTCGTGTAAATAAGCGAAGACGAACTCGACTGAGCTCGTGCTTGGCTTGTTTTTAGTATAATAGTTATATAAATAACAAGCGTTTAGGCTCTCGAGCTTACTCCAGCTTGATACGTGAAGCTCGGGCTTGTTAGTAAACGCGCTTATTTTAAGGCTTGAGCTCATTTAAGTTTGGCTTGATTCTTGCTTTAAGCGAGTTGATCCTGAGTAGCTCACAAGCAGATTGGCTCATTTACACCTAAGCCAAAACTGTTGTTGATTTCAAAGATCGTGGTCGTGGCTTTTGTACCTACTTATATTGTTTAAATCATGCATCCAATGTTGCTTGACATATGGTATTTTAGACATTCGACTGATGACGTCTATTATTTTGTTGATTCTTAATAGGTTGCTAAAGATCCATCTGGGAATGATATCAATGCACTTGAGCAACACATCAAGAACCTATTGTCTCCATCAACACCATTTTTCTTTAACACACTTTATGATCCATACAGGGAAGGAGCTGATTTTGTTCGTGGATACCCTTTCAGTCTTCGTGAGGGTGTCCCGACTGCCGTTTCTCATGGGCTTTGGCTTAACATCCCTGATTACGATGCCCCCACTCAACTTGTCAAGCCTCGTGAGAGGAACACGAGGTTTGTTTTGTTAATCTTTTTTCCAAAATGTTGACATCTAAAGGTAGCAATGTCCCACAAGATGATCAGTGCTTAAAAAGAGAGAATTTGCTAATCGGGCCTAAATCATGTTGGCCAGTGGGTCGCCCGATGGTGGATGGTTTCTTTATGCAGTACTCATCGTGTGGGGCAGCTCAGTACGCTTTTTCGTTGTGCATTTTTAAGTCTAACCTTATGTTATATATTACTAGATTTGTTGACGCTGTTCTCACCATACCAAAGGGCACCCTCTTCCCGATGTGTGGAATGAATCTTGCTTTTGACCGTGAGTTAATCGGCCCAGCAATGTACTTTGGTCTCATGGGCGATGGTCAGCCCATTGGGCGGTACGATGACATGTGGGCTGGCTGGTGTATCAAGGTATAACTTTCTTCTCCAATATTTCTTGCACGTACAAGGTGACATAATGGGTGGGTCAAGTAATGGGTCAAAACAACCAAGTTATCGTACAGACGGTGATGAGTTGACCTGAAAGGCTGAAACATAATTTGCATGCATAGTGGGCTGGGTAACGAGTCAAAACTAATAATATATGGTACAGGCTGGCCGACACAACAATTTTGTCAATTTTTTTTTTGAAAGGCGAATTTCTTGCTCCTTGTGAGACTTGAACTCAAGACCTCACACTTTTGTCAATTATCTTTTTACTTATTTTTGTTAATAATTCTTTTTGTTAATAATTAGGGTTTCTCAAATGTGGTTCCACACTTGTACAATAATCTATTTTTCAAATATTATTTATGGGCTGTTAAAAATTTCTTGTTAATAAATAATTAGCCTCTCCAATCTGATTGGTAACACAAAATTAGATACTTGGTTTGTAAAGCAATTTCAAACACCCCTTTGGCCTTTATGCATTAAAAATACTTTCAACCAATTTGACCCGTTTTCTTTCTAGACATAGAATATAATCTTAATTGACCCGTTAAGTAAACAGGTCGAAATGGCTACATATTTGCACTTTTCACTTAACACCGTTTTGTATTTGGTTGCTGCAGGTGATCTGTGACCACCTAGGATTAGGCGTGAAGACGGGCTTGCCATACATCTGGCACAGCAAGGCGAGCAACCCGTTTGTGAACCTGAAAAAGGAGTACAAGGGCATTTACTGGCAAGAGGAGCTGATCCCGTTCTTCCAGGGCGCCACCTTGCCAAAAGAGTGCACCACGGTTCAGAGCTGCTACAAGGAGCTCTCCAAACAGGTCAAGGCTAAGCTCGGGAAAATTGATGACTACTTCAACAAGCTAGCCGATGCCATGCTCACTTGGATTGAAGCGTGGGACGAGCTCAACCCGTCTACGCAACTTGCAAACGGGATAGAGCGGCTCGTAGTTTGATTACACTCGATTTGACTCTTATGCTATGAATTTCATATGTTTTTGTTTTTATGAGTTTTTAAAGGTATTTTCTATTATTTCTGCAGTATCGATTCTTAGATTACGAGGAGGTTTGTTTTGGTTATCTTTTTTGTTTTTTAATATATTTTACTCTATTTATTTTTTGGTAATTTATTTATTTAGATTTTTTGCAATTTGTTTATTTAGTACCGTATTTTTGATCAAGTATTTGTCCTTGTTTGTTAAAAGTTATTGATAAGTAACTTCTGACTTACAGAACTACAATTTGTTTATTTAGTACCGTATACTTGATCAAAAATGTATACTTGATCAAGTATTTTTGATCAAGTATTTAGATGTTCCCCTAAACATGTAAGTAGGTTCCTCTTTGGAATATTTCTATAACTTGACTAGGGTGTTCTTTTTTAACCGGAATCCGAAACCCGATCCGAACCCAAAGTCACCCAAACCCGAATTAGAGAATACAGAAAAAACCCGAAAAACCTGAACCCGACCAACCTAAACTTTAAATAGATCAGTATCAGGTCCCCTTTCCAAAGCCAAAAACCCGAAATCCATAACCCGAAAACAAACCCGAACATTTAATGTCTTTTTTAAATAAATGCGCTTAAATTTAAAGTCTTTGATATCTAAAACATGAAATTTTTTAAAGACTTTTAACATTATCATATCATATTGTCAATAATGTCTTAATTTTTTAATATATTTTAAGTAAAGTGATGAATTTTGATGATATTTTGCGAAAGAAAAAGCATTTTTCATATTATATCTAAGCCCGAAAACCGACCAACCCGACCCAAACTAACCCCAACCCGAACTTTAATATTGTTTGGTTGTCGGGTCACTGTTCTATGTAAAAAACCTGAACAACCAGACCCCTGAAAAAATAACCAGCGCAGTCGCTAACATCAACATGCCAAATGTCACGTCATATAAAAAATCTGAGTTAGTATTTGGTAAGTTTGGGTGACACAAGAAAATAAGTTTAAACTATAAAGTGGTGATGACTAATTTGATAATTAGGGGTGACAACGGAATAAGTGATAAGTTTAGGTTATTAAAATCCAATTTCCCAAAAAAAAAAAAAATTAGTGCAATATATACATTTAAATCTTGTTTGATTTCTATGAATTTTTTACACAGATCCTGTAAACTTTCTACAACGATAACCATGAAATTTTAAGACCGACCCATAAGAAAAAACAAATTAAAAATTTATAAATTAAGCCTAGTTAAAGAGAAGGGTGAGAACAATACAAAAATCATAATGGATCATGAAATATAACATAACGGGTCACAAAATATAGCACAATTTCAATAAATATAACACAGTGACAATAAATAGAGTAAAGGTTTTTGTTAATATCCAACAACTAAGCAACAACTAAGCATCGAATAAGTTCACTGTAAAGCAATATATCTTTTACCTTATTCCTTTATCCTTGCTACCCTATCTCTTCCTTAAGTCAATCGATAGCACGAAACATTTCAAAATAACTTATTTCAATCGTATTTTATCAAAATATGGTCCAAAATATTTCTAAATTGATGACCATATAAAAACTAAGTTTTAGCTATAAAGGCATCAAGCTAAATGAGACAAAGGGTTACCATTTCAAATATTGAAAATTATTTATAAAAAAAATATTTCATCAGTGAATTTAAACACTTCATCAAACTCATGTGATGAACAGTGCAAACTCCATAAGCATTGTCTAGCTATCATGTCATTTCCCTTTTGGGTTTCGGCTATCCTGAAACATATTATATGTTCATTAATTTCTTTTATTTCATACTTTAAACACCTCGGATAACCTACTCATCTGAATGCTACGTACGTAGAATTTACTCATGTGCAACGTCGAAGAACCAAGTAGGAGTCCATCGTTTGCTATTCGACCAATTTACTCCCTTAGCTAGCAAATGCTTCGATAATGTAACTACACTTTGTTTTTCATGTACATTAACTTCACAAGAATCTCTAGATACAACACACTATAATGTATCAGATTTGTGTAGAGTGTAACCACACCTTTTTTCATGTGCGCTTCTTTAATGTAGTTAACCTGGCAACACCTTCTAGCCATCACACGATATCAAGTGCCTAATTTTGTTGCAACCCTTAGGTCTGTTGGAATATCAGGTCCCAAACAAAACACAAAGAACACTTTTATTGTTGAGCACACAAATTACAGCAACCTTACCATCTATTTATACTAAACTAAACCCAAACGTAAGATAACTAAAACACCAATTAAATAACTATTAAACCCAAGTACTTAACACATTAAATAAATTACTAATACTTATCTGGACCCAACACTAAATAATAATTGATAAATCAAACTTTATCTTAACCCTTTGAATTATCTTGAACCAACTTTAACTCCAAATAGGATTAATCCTTCAAGGTCTATGTCAATACAACCTTCTTTAGTGAGTATACAATCTTAACCCACTTTATATTTGTGTTTAATCACAATCACATCCATAAGACCCTAGTTTAATGAATAGTGAAGCATGTCATACATATAAGATATGCAAGTATCTACTCATGTCAAAATCGTGTCATGACATCGTATCCAGCCTTAATCGTAAGGGTAAACAAGTACATAACAGTCAAGATGCAAGAGTTAAAAATCCAACATTTTGATGTGTAACTGTTATTATAAGCACTATACACAGCTAGTGAACATATGTATAATGTTGAATAAGTTATACTTGCTTCTTATAAACCACCATATCTGTTTGTTGATACAACTAAAGTGTAATTAAACAAAACAAGCAATCATATAAGCTTGATCAAAGAACAAGTATAACAATATCTAGAAATCATAATTCTCAACTGATCAGTCTCATAAAGGTACGATTCCCCACACTATACGTATAGCTATAATTGTCCTGGTAATTAAGCTAGTTTGTTTACATTATTTTGGATAATATATCCTTTACATATGTGTGTATACAATACAAGACACTAAAAAGAAATTACTAAGTAGAAGAGAGATACCAGTTAGTGATCACTCAAGCAGTTTGCCACTTCTTTTAATGTCATCAGTTGAAACTTTTTTAATGCAAGTTTTGACACCTATAAAAGCCTTTGGTTGAGGTTTTTAACGTTAAGTTTCAACACCTTGTGAGTACAGGAGGCGGCCGAGGGTGGTGATTAGGAAGTACTCAACACTACCGTTTTTCATAAAAAGTCAAGGGAAGAACAAAGACGATATATAAACCTAACTCAAATCGATCAATATATAATGAGTCAAGGATCCTTGAGAGGTATGAACGACACTTGCACGCAGAAAAAGAGCTTAACAGGACCAATAATCAATATCAAGTACATCATGGTTTTATGTTGAATCACTTGTTATTGAAGCAATTCTTTTCTTACCAACTATATACTACTTATAAAACATGTTACTGTCATTTAAAGTAGATATTCTATATAACTTTAGGCAAGCTGGAAGTTGGAATATGCAAACCCAAAGGCTAGAATAAAGCTCTTGGAGAAAAATCAAAGGTATGTACCCAAAAAAAAATGCAAATATAAAAGGTGTATAATCATATTTTCTAGTATGCGATACTGCACCTTCTTAAAGGTGGTTAACGGGTCAAATAAAACATAGCTAAAAACAGAATGCGTCAAATGGGTCGAAAAGTGTAGTCCAACCTTTTTTCAAACGCTTGTTTGTTCAAAGATTTAGATCATTACTACAAAAATAATGTTTTGCTTTGATACAACTATTTTCATAGAAGATTATAAAGGACAAAAAGGTGTTTCGACCAAACGAGCCTGTTCCAGCCGGTAGTAATAAGTTACTGCTTTACTATTTTGGTCCGTTACTCAAACTGCTCTGTTAGTTAATCTTGTTACATCTGGTTTCTTGTTTTAAGAACGGTGTTCAGTAAAGGATATAATAAAGCTATGATTACATCATGATTAGTCATCCTAGGAATTTCATGGGAGAAGACCTTGATTCCTTGAGTCTCAAGGAGCTTAAGAACAAAGAGAAGCAACTGGAAACGGCTCTTAAACGCCTTAGATTAAGAAAGGTACAAATATTTCAACTAAACAGAGTTGTTTCGAATTGTGTATTAGAATTGCTTATGTGATTATTTGTGACTAATGTAAGCAACATGAAGTTTGTTTTAAAAAAGCAAAGATTTTTTTGATACACAATACCAAAGAATCTATGTGTTGAGTTTACATACCTGTATTTATGATGTGTTTATCTGCAGAACCAGTTGATGCTAGAATCAATCTCTAAGCTACAAAAGAAGGTATGCCCATTTTCCAGAAACATGTTCTGATTTCATAAACAGACATGAAGTAATATATTTAAACCAATCGCTTATGTGGGAACTAAAGGGCATTTTGGTAATTTTGACTTTTCATGTTACCATAAAAGTTTACTAAAATCTGAATTAAATGTGTCACTTCAAGCTTCAAGGGGGTGGCGCAATGGTAAGCGCATCTCAGGTTCAATTCCAGTAACCACTTGAAGCAGGGTATAATCATATGATTTCTGACCAATATAAAAATATCCACAGGGCAAGACTTTGCGGGATCAAAATAGCTTGCTCGTAAAGGAAGTACCATAATTTGTGCTTAATTTATTCAATTTACAGTCATTTCTGCATAACATGTTACCTAATACCAAGAAAACGATTTACATATTCTTGTTAAAACTAAGAAGATTAAAGAAAAGGAGGATGAACTGACCCAACAGCCTCTCATGAACCAGCAAACTCATGAGTACGCGTCCTCATTTGAGTTGAACCTCGGGGTAGCCTCTGATCTCACTCTTCATCTATTTATCAAACCTTAATAGCATCTTACAACAATAATTTATAACAACAGTGTGTTACGACAAAAGAAACAGCAACTCATGTACAGGCTCTTGCATGATTTTTAAATTACTTGATAAACTGTACTGTAGGTCTTCTTAAGATTAATCCATCAAATTGAGCTTTACTCTGGATTTTAGAGGTATAAAAGTTATTGTTGTTAGTTGACACGCACTGCCTGCGAAAGATAAAAAAAAAAGCAACATATTTATCAAACAGGATTTGATGCAATCGATAATTGGGTATGCAATGCAATGTGATGTACCAGGCAGGAGGTAATGGAGAAACAGAAGAAACACAGGATCAAGGTCAACTGTTGACTGTCATGCCTTGTTGGAGGCTTCAGTACATGAGCCAGTAGATAATATAAATGAATTTCCATATATACACATAAATGTTGTCAGATTGCTTGTTATTGAGGTGTATTTAAGTTGTAATAATGTCAGGTAACTTACATTTGGCCATTTTGGACCACTCATGGTGTTTCTTTCCCCCCTTTATAAGTTTAGTTTTGTTTGGTTGATTAATTGATGGTTTCTGTTATTAAAATAGATATGATTTGCTTACGACATAATGATATATGAGGAGAAGTCTTTATACAGAGTAAAAACAAATCACAGCAATGTAAATCATCATTATTTATTAATAACACACAAGCAGTAACAACTAACAACAAATGTTCAACTCAAAATCAAAACAAATTATACAAAACTGTTCAATGTAAGAGCTTTAGGTTATCTTCACTTCAAATTTCCAATTATTAAAGAAGTTTGGAATCTAATGTGGCAGCTTAGGTGGAGGTTTAGCGTCGTAGATGCTCTAAGGTGCTCACCTCACATGTAACTATCACAAAAGTCACCTTGCATTTGTTCGAGGCGCCTAGACCTCACCTAGATTAATCGCCTAGACGCACACGCCCAACTCACTTTTAACAACATAAACACATCACTACATTCACACATTTCTCAACTGCCCTTCTATAACATTACAAGACATGGTCCTAAACAGTGGCGAAGCTTGACCCGAAGGTTCGGGGGGTCGGAAATCACCGGGGGTCGGAAGTCACTAGTTTCGGGGGGTCGAAAATCAGTTTCGGGGGGTTGAAACCCTATATTTTCAAAATTTTCTATACGAATACTATATAATCGGAACTTCTGCGCGAAAATTCGGGGGGTCGGCCGCCCCCTCCCGCCCCAACAATGCTGCGCCCCTGGTCCTAAAACAGTAAAACGCCTCAGCAAAAGTACATCTTTAGTAGATGATCTGTTCATTCTATTCACGGTTGTAAAAATCTTGATTAGCATTCGATTAATTGGCGACTGATAGCTAATCAAAGGTCCACCTTAGTGTTTTCATGGAATCAAACAATACAGCTAATCGCTATGCAGTCAACATTGACCAAAGGCTGTCCTAATCCATTTATTGCTAGGCAGTCAACAGTGGTCAAAGGCTGTCCTAATCCGTTGCAGATCAGCGATTCCAGCCAGTTCCAGGCCAAACCCTTTAAATTCCGGCTATTCCGGTCCTAAATGGATTGAGGAGAAGTTAAAACCTATCTATTTCAACAACAAAAATTACAAGTAGCAGCGTAACTTGCTATCCGTCCACCTACCATTCTCATGTAATTTGTTACGAGTGTGGAATGAAAATATCATTTCCATCTAAAAAAATTACATATAAAAATGCTTGTGTACATGATAATACTGAAAATTACAAATAAAAGTTTCGAATCCAATTAATCCTATTAATCGCTAGTCCGTACCCCACCCACAACAACAAATGTTCAACCATTCTACATAACAACGTTAGATTCCCTTCTCTTCCAATTCCTCCAAACCAGATACACTAATTCCAGCGCTTTTAACAGAATCCAACAACGGAACAATCATTTTGCGGTGATGGATAGGGATTGAAGGTAGTTCAGGGATACTAATTTCAACGTGAGAGATACCGATGTCGGTGAGACGAACCCCTAGTTTTTCACCGACTCTGGAGGCGATGTTAGCGTCGTAAAACCTGTATGGTCTAGGAAACATAGTGAGTTTAGATCGGTAGTGTGGTATGAACTCTTGCTCGGTTGATGATGCCATGGTGACGATCGAGTCGGTGGTTGTGTTGGTGACTTGAGCGGTTAGTTTGCGGCATGATATGGCTAATCGGAGGAGGTAACGGTGGTTGGGGTGACTCATGGTAATGAATGGGCTCTCTAATGTTTGCTGAAGTAAATAATTTTTTTTTTATTTTTTTAATGAGAAAAATTGCTCTAATTGTCCCTGAGGTTTTCCTAAATTTTACATTTAGTTCTTAACTTTTTAAAATTACATGTATAGTCCCCAACTTTTTGTGTCACTTAACTCGGAACGTCCCTAAAGTGGATGGAGATTAACTAATCCAGTTAAATAGAGGTGAAATTACTAAACTACCCTTGTTATTAAAAAATATAAAAATAATTAACTTAGAGCATTCACAGTAGACACTCTATAATAATGTGATGGGGGCCTCTATTTTATATAGAGTGGGTATAAGTGGTTGTGAGTAGAGGAGAGAGAAAATATATATAGGAGACACTGTTCATCAGTAAATTTGGAGGAGACACTGTTCACCCTCCATAATTTTTTAATATTTTTAAAAGTGATTGTGAGTAGAGGAGAGAGAAAAGGTAATGATAAAAGTATAGAATAAGTATTATTAAATAGAAAAGGAGAGAGAAAGGTAGTGATTTTTAGTATAGTTATAGAAATGGAGATGGAGTATTTAGTGTGAATGCTCTTAGGACCCACCTACTTCATCTTCTCTAACCCATTACCTTCACAATTATATTGTTTAATAACAAGGGTAGTTTACTAATTTCACATCTACTTAACTGGATTATTTAACCTTCATCCACTTAGAGCATTCACATCCCATCCACCATTTTTACCCTATAATTTAACTAAAAAATCATACTTTTTAAAATTTATCTCTCAATTTAAAAAACTTCCCACATCCCATCCACCATTTTTATCTTTATCTTACTCACAAACACATATTTTATTATATTTCTCGTTTTTATACACTCACAATAATTTGGTGGAGGATGAATAGTAGCTTTTTATATATGAAAAGCTATGATAACAAATATTCATAATATAAAGATAGGGTATAAAATGGTGGATGGGTTGTAGTGTGTTTTTAGTATGATTTTTTAAATTTTAAAGATGGGGGAATGTTTGATGGGTGGGTTGTGAATGCTCTTAAGGGACTATCTGAATTAAGTGGCACCAAAAGTTAGGGACTACAAATGTAATTTTAAAAAGTTGGAGACTAAAGATGAAATTTGAACAATCCACATAGACTATTCAAGCGATTTTCTTTTTTTTTTAAAGGGTTAACATTGTTTTTTTTTATTGCCAATGAGTAAAAGTTTGGTTATTCGAGGTATCTCAAGGTATGGATGAGATCGGTACCGTACCGTACATGTATCCGTAACCGTATTAGTACCGGTATCGAATTTGAACAAAAGTGGGTACTGAATACCATACTGAATATATTGATACGGTGCGGGTATCTAGGTATTTCAGTATGGTACCCATTTTGGTACCATTTTTTTTTGAGCACCCGTACAGATACCAAGTAGGTAAATCGTTACGAGTATCAATACTATACGAGTACCAATATGGTACATATACCAAATAGGTAAAATCTATACGAATACCATAAATACCATCATACGAAGTAAAGCCTAATATCACATTTATTAGTATACAAAATTCGATACCCATACCATTTCTACCCGTACCCGTACCGAAAGTACCGAATACCAAAATCAATAAAAGTGGGTACGATACCTATACCAAGTACCCAAAATCGGTACGAGTAAAGGTACCGATATGGGTACGGTATAAGTACGAGTATAGGTATTCGGGAAAAAATTGTCATTCCTAACTCAATGACAAAAGATGAACTCGTATGCTTGTTTTTACGGAGAGTAGTGGCTGGTTTTAGCTCAACCTAAATCTTCAATTCAATGTCAGTTGAGGTAAAACCAACAACTGATATTAGCATACCAGTGTGATAAACTCAATTAAGATTTGATTAGAATTTGAGACCTTTGGTATTCAGCATAAATCTTCACTTCAATGTCACTTGAGCTAAAAAGGGCTAACATATTTTGTTTTGTTATTTGTAGGGATTTTTACGTTATTAAACTTCATATTCTGTTTACAACATTGTAAAAGGCATTCTTCCAAATAATCAACTAGCGGAACTGATAGCACCTTTGAAAATAGTTCGTCTAAAATTAATTTGCACGTAAACAAGCCGGCTCAGATTTGGTTGTAAACCATCATAGTTTAAACTTCGTGAAGAACCCTAAGCGTTTAGTTATTTTTTAAAAAAAATGTTACGTACCTTTCACAAGGATTTCATTACTACAAGATTTGGATAAAAAAAATGGAAAATTTAGGAGTGGAATTTTCGTTTACTTTTTTTTAAACCTGATAAAAATAATAAATGTGGTAAAAATAAGCTGGTGCATATGATATGGTCTTTTAAATTGCTTTATTCAAATACTAATGTATCTGTTATAATCATATTTAACACATTATCATAAAAATAAGTTATGTTAGTGTAGATCAGCCAACCCATCCAGACCCGTTCACAAATCAGCCAGCTTTCCACTTCTAATATAACAGACATGCTTGCGCAAATACAACATTGAACAAATGGTGAACAAAATGCTCTGTTTCGCCGAAAACACTCAGGTTAACACTATTGAATTTCATACCAGTCAACTTCTTAAAACAAGAGCTTGCAGAAGCAACCTAGCATTGGCCGCAATCACGATCGACTCATCATCTTGCTTCTCTTTTGCAGCTGCAACGGCAGCCTTGTATGCTTCTTGTGCCTCTTCCATTTCCCTCATTTCCAGCTCATCCATGTCCTCCTGCACATTACACATCAAATTAGACAACGTACAAGTCTCGCAATGACTTTGAACCAATGGTGACGTTACAGGTGGCATATGGCTTACTATTTCAGGAAGGTGATCGCCATGTGGTGTGACATCATAACAGTCTTCGTGCGAAAGGTTATAATTGTCATTTGACAAACCTTCGAATAAGAGTGTATATGATGACGCCTCTCCTTGAATGGCATTCAAATCTTCTTGGAGTTTCTCCGCCTTTTTGTTGGAAGTCATTGCTTCCCACTGTAGTTTCTCTACAGCTGCTTGTTTATCAGCAAGTTTAATCTGTATAAAGGTCATCAACAACACCACCATTTTAGTATCGCGTATCTAAAACCCATCAATAAAAGCAAGTCAAGAAATCTTGTGCGCCCGAGTTATAATTGTCTTCGTAGAATCGTAATGATGATATTGTGCAAACAGCAATTTTAACCCTAACTTCTATTAGTACGCGTGAGAACCCGCCATGTTTCTAAACAGCATGCCCCACCAATACCCTACTAACCAGTGGGACCATGTAAAGTGCAGCAGCTGTATTTGAGGCACTTATCACTGCGACAACCCTGATTCGAGAGACTTTTAATCACATTCCACAAATTGACTCTTTGTTTTCATAAAATGTGGCGTTTAGTCATTTTATTTAATAGTTTCTTTTTTTTAAATCAGAGGTAACTAAACGCTAAAACATCGGATTATTTGAACTTCAAACGACAAAAGCGCGTCCAAACACTATTTTACGCACCATGATTTATCATCAAATTCTCATTATTCAAATCACATCTCTGCTTTCAATACTGACGCAGAAAACGCATCTTTAAACACATACCTTTACATCGGCTAACTGTGCTTGAGTAGACCGCAATAAAGCGTCCTTTTCCAACGCCTGTTTCTTCACTTGATCAAGCATGCTATGAACAGAATCAGTTTCAGTTTTGGAAGCTTCTGCTGATTTCAACATTTCGTCTTTCTCTAGCAACTGTTTCCGCAAATCCTCCACTTTCTCCCTCAAACTAACCAACTCTTCCCTTTCTTTAGCCAAATTAGCACTCGAGGATAACAAGGACAGCCCGTCATCGCCTCCAACTTGCTTAATTCCACCATTTTCACCGCGCTTTTTCCTGGGAACTGATTGAGCATTCCTACATTTTCCTTCAGTCACCTGAAAATGTTTGAAGATTATACATAGGCTTAGAAAACAGGCATGTCGGATGCGCGGTTAGACTGCGTCGGATCAAAACGGGTTCGAGTCAAAACAGGTTGTTCAAAGAAGTGTTGCATTGGTTCGGGTCAAAACGGATTAAAGTGAAAATGAGTTCGCGTAAAAAAAACGTTTCATTTTAAGAAAGTGTCACATTGGTTCAGGTCAAACAGGCTGTTTAAAAAGTGTCGCATTGGTTTGGTCCAAAACGGAGTCGAGTGAAAATGAGCTCGCATATAACACGGTCACTTTTAAAAAGTGTCACATTGATTCAGGTTAACACAGCTTCAATAAAAATTAGCTCAGGTCAAAACAAGTCACATTTAAAATGGTGTCAAATTGGTTCGGGTCAAAACAACTCCAAGTGAAAATTAGTTCGTATCAGAATGGGTCGCTCTAAAAAGGTGTCTCATCAGTTAGTGTTAAAACGGATTCAAGTGAAAATGAGTTCGGTAAAAAACAGGCCGTTATAAAAATAGTGTCTCATTGGTTCGAGAATCGAGTCAAAAGAGGTTCAAGTGAATTTGAGTTGTGGTCCAAAAAAGGGTTATTTTGAAAAAGTATCACATTGCTTCGGCTCAAAACGGGTGCAAACGAAAATGAGTTAGTATTACAACCAAACAGGAGAACTCAGGTTATAAACACCAGTACACCACATTGGTTGCCCAACAACCGATGTGGGACAAGTCTCATACCTTGCAATGGCTTCCGTCGATAACAGTTAGGGTCAAAACGGGTCATTTTGTATATGTTTCAATTTGGTTCGGGTGAAAACGGAATCAAGTGTGTAAATTCAGAAACAATATGTAAAGTTTGCAACTACTAGTAATAGAATTGTGCAAATCTATCTCATAATGAGAAGAATTACCTTATTAGAGATTGATTCTCTTGAAGGCTTCTTGGTGTAAATCATGGACCCCCTACGAGTAAAAGAACTACTTGCCTTTTGATCCTACATACCACATTTCCAATTTAACATTCAAATAACTGTAAAAAAAAAAAAAACAGTTTAACGAAACCCTAAAGCACAAACAAGTAAAAAAGTATAAAAAGCTGAAGTGAAATAAGCATAAAAAGAAAGAAAGAGAGAGAAATAAAATAATAAATGTAACATACATACAATCAAGGACTGGACGAGAGGAAAGATCTGGACGAGGTCATTGTATAGAGCACGGTCGACGTTGTTGTTGTTGACGGCGGGATTAAGACGGAGATCTTCTTCTGTACCACCAAAGCACTCCTGAAATGAGTGATGATGCATTGCAGTTGCAGCCAGTAGCTTTGTTTTTTATCTGGATGAATGCAAGGATTTTATTCAGTTAGACTAGAGAATCAAGATTGTTGTGTGTTATCAAGCAAGGAAAACCAAAACACAAACAAAATGTTATCTTTCTTATAGCATCCACATCTCACCCGTGTATCAAATCTCTTTGTCAAATTACGCTAAAAATTACTATTCATCATTGAATTTTTTGTCTCATAATTAAAATAATAATATTTTTTCATACTTTTATCATTATATTTTTCCTCTCCTCACTCATAATCACTTACAAAAATATTAAAATATATATAGAGTAAACAGTAGTTTTTCAAATATATGGGTAAACAGTGTTTTTACCAAATATTTCTTTCCTCCACTCACACCCACCCCATATAATTTGAGAGAAACTCTCACATAATTTGGTGGACGGGCTGTGAATGCTCTTATCCTTTGTCTTTTAAAAATTAATCCTACTTATGAGCCATTGGTTGTCATTGTTTCCAATTAACGAAACGTGTGTTGGGGGTTCCACCCTTAAACATATTATTCACATCACCAATAGAATATGACTAACATATTATCCACCTTTTAACAATCAGCTATTGACCGCCACCTATCCTAACGATGTGGCATGCTTGCATGCCAAATTCCCTGTGGTGTGTCAGGTTCTCTCTTAATATTATGTTAGTTATGATCTATGGGTGAACAATATGTTTAAAGGTGAGACCACCAGCACACATTTTGTTAGTTATTACCGGTGGTGGCCAATAGCTAATACGACATACCTTTATGACACCCAAAAAAATGTCAAGGAAGAACATGTCATTAAATTTTTTATGATGCAAGCGCGTGTCATCTTTTAATGACACGCAGTAATGACACTCTTTTATGACACACATTTATGACACTCTTTTTTGACATGCATTCACGACATACCTTTATGACACGCATTTGCGTGTCATGCTTTTTTTTATCTAAAACAAAATCTGCAAAATTACTAATAACCCTAGATTTATGTTTATAGTTAAAATAACAAAATCAATAAAATTCGTAATAAAACTAAATATATTATATATACCACCAAAAAACCCATTACAATGTAAGCATTTGTCGAATCCTACGACAAATATTAAACGGTTACAAAAATATTGTGTCAATACATTACGTTCATCTAGACCTAAACATACGAATCACTTGAAAATGAAGGTTGCGGCATAACTTGATTATTCTTCACAAATGACATCAATATCCGCATCTGTGTAAGGATCTACTCCACTCCAACCTGAGATAATACTTAAATTAATAAGATGAAAAGGTTAAGGTTCGTGATGTGCCATAATCTGAGAAAAGAATTGGTAAAATGTTTTTTTTAAGCAGCCAACCACATTGTACAAAATGAAACGAAAATCTTAAAAATATTTATCAAGGTAAAGACAACAGATTTTTAAACATTATGATATTTAAAGAGATATAAGGGTAGTGATTTATACCACTGGGTTAAGTTGCCAAAAAGGAAATTGGAATGTAGAAGATCATAAGTTCTAGGATAAGTACCAAGTGATTCGCACCAGTCATGGTATATACCAATAAGCCCTCTGTCAAAAATTGCATGCAATGTATCTGGTCCATTAACAAGATCAACATTCATCACCTATAGGGGTAGATCAATCAAAGCAGCAACAAAGCTGATAATAAATTGTAATATTTTAGACTTCACAATTGAAAGAACTCGGTGACACGTTTTCGATCCATTTACTTATTAACGGGTCAATTTGGGTTCTTTTTAATCTCAAACTGGTCAAACAATAAAATTAGCTAAAACTGGTTATCATTGTAGACTTACACTGAAGGCCTCTGTGTTGAACTTGGGTGATGCCATACTTTTTTTTCCTACATTCAACTTGATTTATAAAATTAGCTAAAACTGGTTATCATTGTAGACTTACACTGAAGGCCTCTGTGTTGAACTTGGGTGATGCCATACTTTTTTTTCCTACATTCAACTTGATTTATATATGCACTTTTGGCTTTAAAAAAGTTATTGGTGCGATGGTGATAGTCCATGTCTGTCATATTACTTGACTCACCAGTCACCACCTATTGGTTTAACTTAAAAGAGTTAGGTTCACGGAACCTTTTAGCTAAAAATTATAGAAACTATAAAATGTTGAAAAGAACTAAGCAATTGGATCCCAACATATTTGACATTTTCTGCACACTTTCTAACAACAGAAATCTCTAAGTTCTAGCCAAAAAAAGAACTAAAAAAAAACACTAACAAGCTTACCTGTGTTGATAGGTAGGTAAATTCACAGTCCTCAATAAATTCACACAAGTGAAGAAGGCCACTTTCTTTGGCATCTGGCGAGCCGCATATACTGCGCCACACTTATCAAGCTCGAGCCGGCTCGTGAGCCTTAACGAGCCCATTACTTGTATAGTTTTTCATTAATAAATAACAGACGAGCTGAGCTCGAGCTTGAAAACTACCTAAGATCCGAGTTCGAGCTTTAGAAACAGAGCTTGAATTGAGCCGAGTTCGAGCTTTCATAAGTTGAACAAGCTTGGGCTCGGCTCGGCTCAGCTCGTTAGCATCCTTAACATACACATAGAATTCGACTGATATGAAGTCAAAATCACAAAAAATCATATATTATTTTGCCTCAGATTGAACACAATATGATATTACCAATTTACCATTTCAAAAATGTAATAAAGATTATGCTTACCACAATAAAGTCATCGGCTACACCCATGACCAGAACTGGGGTAGGCAGGTTTGGCACTGATGTAACCAGAAGTGAAGCATTGAGCTTTCTCAGATCAAACAGTTGTTAGCATATAATATTTGATTTATCCTAAAGTATATTATATATCCTAAGTCTAGAATAGAAATAAGTGAACCATTGTGTCACATGGCAGCTATACACGGTTAATGTAGTTGAACGGTTGTGATGTTTCAACACACACCGATTCAGTAAGTATAAATAGGGCTGTACAACAATCATTTGTAAATATCACAAGTTAGTTTCATTCCAAATTCTCTCTAATATCAATCCTGGAACAACCCCTGTGATCATCAACATGGTATCAGAGCCGAAGGTTACCAAATCATGAGCGAAGAACACAAAGTTGATCGTACTCTGTTTTTGACGAAAAAACGCAGAACCAATTTGGATCAAGAATCTTTGATAAAGAACATCCTTTTCGATTCAGAAGACAGAAACATACATCACCAAACTCTAAGGATCAAAGAAGTAACCCATAACCGCTTCAAAGAACCAAATCGGAAAAGAAGAAAACACCGGCGAGTTGTTCCGGCGAGTCAAAAAACAAAACGAACAGTCACAAATCATCGATCAAACGGTTTCAAATCCTATCCCTTGATCTTGTACTATTAATAGGATACAAAATTGTTGTTCAAAATCCTTTGACCACACTTTTTTGTCATACTCTGTTTTCAAAAGTTTTTGAAACTACTAACCTTTAAAAAATGTTTTCTCAAATTAACTTTTAAAATTTCCGGTTAAAGGAACAATCAGTCACTTGTTTTAAAATAAATCGGATTACGAAGATATCGAAGAACAATATATTTGGTTATTGAATTCATAAAAAAAACCCACTTTGTATTTACACGTATTCAGTTTCGTTTAGAGAAATTAGTATTATAAATCTGATTAGGAACATAAGATTAAAGTCAAGATCTTAGAAAAAATTCAGAAGTCGATTTCGTTCAGTAAGAAAAAAAACCAGATTTTGTTTGGATAAATTTTTTGTTGACTTTTTGAAAGTCAACATACATATAAGTTTTAGAAACGAAAGAGGATCTTGAATTTTTTATATTCAGTAAACCGTTTTATTAAAAAGAAGAAATCAAAACAGTTTTTAATTATTATAAACAAAAGTCAATTCTGACTTTAAATGTTTTACGGTTTATAATATGTTTTGTTTATAAATAAAGGAACAGAATTTAACTTTTGAAAAAAAATATTAAGTTTTGTTATATTATTAAAGAAAACAAAAAGAATTTCAAAAATTAAGTTGTTAAGAAGAAAAGAAGTGTTGTCGGTCAAAAGGAAAACGGAAAGTTAAGGAACAGCAGGTTCGAAGGTTCGATCCAGGAAGAAATTAATCAACAGCAGTGTAGCAGAGGTTTGATTAAATCCAGTGGTGGTCGAACAACCAGTGGTCTGTTCCCAGTAAAAAGTCAGAAATTTGATCCAGGAAGAAATTGATCAATAGCAGTTAGCAGAGAATTGATCTAATCCAGTGGTGATCAAAAGACAAGTAGGCCGTTTTAAACAAGATTAGTTGCCAAAATTGGGAAAAAAAAGTCACGAAAAATGACTAAGGAAGATAAAGTTGTAAAAGAAGAAGGATCGCCAATAACCTTCCAATGCCCGATTTTGAATTCTACAAATTACACAATTTGGGCAGTGAAGATTAGAGCAATTTTTAACGTTCACGGAATTTGGGAGCAGTCGAACCGATAGGAGAAGTGGAAGCAAAGAAGAATGCCAAGGCTATTGCTTATCTCTATCAAGCTATGCCCGAAGAACTTGTTTTTCAAATTGCTCATCACATGAATGCTAAAGACATTTGGGAAGATTTAAAGGCACGATTTGTAGGTGCAGACAGAGTCAAGGAAGCGAGATTACAAACGCTAGACTCAGAATTTGAAGCATTAAAGATGAAAGATTCAGAATCGCTAGACGATTTTACCAGCAAGATCAGCAAACTTGTATCACAAGCCAACAACCTTGGATCTACAATTGATAACAAAAGACTAGTTCGAAAACTACTCAGTTCAGTACCAGAAAAGTACATTCAGATTGTTGCTGCAATTGAACAATTTGCGGATCTTAAGACTATGCCATTTCAAGAAGCCATCGGGAGATTAAAGGCATACGAAGAACGCATCAAGAAACCAGAAGAAGGTGAATCACACAGTAAGCTCTTATTCACCAAAGAAAAAGCTAAAGAAGACAAATGCGAGCACTGTGGAAAATGGAGAGCAAATCAAAGGAACTCTGGACTTCAACGTGGTAAAGGTAAATGGTCTGAGAAAAGTTATGATAAACAAGCACAAGATGAAAGAAGCAACATCAGATGCTACAAGTGCAATGGACTTGGACACTACAAAAATAAATGTCCAAAACTAAAAGGAAAAGAGGAAGCTCATCTAATTCAATGTGAAGAAGTTGGACCAGTAATGCTATAAGCAAGACGCAATGAAGATGATCAAGACCCCATTGCAAAGTATTGAAGATAAATCAAAATTAAGGGGGAGAATGTTAGCATATAATATTTGATTTATCCTAAAGTATATTATATATCCTAAGTCTAGAATAGAAATAAGTGAACCATTGTGTCACATGGCAGCTATACACGGTTAATGTGCAAATCTATCTCATAATGAGAAGAGAAGAATTACCTTATTAGAGATTGATTCTCTTGAAGGCTTCTTGGTGTAAATCATGGACCCCCTACGAGTAAAAGAACTACTTGCCTTTTGATCCTACATACCACATTTCCAATTTAACATTCAAATAACTGTAAAAAACAACAACAGTTTAACGAAACCCTAAAGCACAAACAAGTAAAAAAGTATAAAAAGCTGAAGTGAAATAAGCATAAAAAGAAAGAAAGAGAGAGAAATAAAATAATAAATGTAACATACATACAATCAAGGACTGGACGAGAGGAAAGATCTGGACGAGGTCATTGTATAGAACACGGTCTACGTTATTGTTGTTGACGGCGGGATTAAGACGGAGATCTTCTTCTGTACCACCAAAGCACTCCTGAAATGAGTGATGATGCATTGCAGCCAGTAGCTTTGTTTTTTATTTGGATGAATGGAAGGATTTTATTCAGTTACTAGAGAATCAAGATTGTTGTGTGTTGTCAAGCAAGGAAAACCAAAAACACAAACAAAATGTTATCTTTCTTATAGCATTCACATCTCACCCGTTAAACTGTTTCATCCCCAAGGGCAAGGTTTTGTCTTTAGTAGACTAGCGTTTGCAATTCAAAAAAGGGTGGCGGCGTAGCTTGTTGCCCGTCTACCTGCTATTGTGATGTAACTTTCGTATTTTGTTTTAATGAAAAAACTTTAACTCAAAATTAAAATAATAATATTTTTTCATACTTTTATCATTATATTTTTCCTCTTCTCACTCATAATCACTTACAAAAATATTAAAATATATATAGGGTAAACAGTAGTTTTTCAAATATATGGGTAAACAGTGTTTTCACCAAATATTTCTCTCCTCCACTTACACCCACCCCATATAATTTGAGAAAAACTCACATAATTTGGTGGACGGGCTGTGAATGCTCTTATCCTTTGTCTTTTAAAAATTAATCCTACTTATGAGCTATTGGTTGTCATTGTTTCCAATTAACGAAACGTGTGTTGGGGATTCCACCCTTAAACATATTATTCACATCACCAATAGAATATGACTAACATATTATCCACCTTTTAACAATGAGCTATTGACCGCCACCTATCCTACCAATGTGGCATGCTTGCATGCCAAATTCCCTGTGGTGTGTCAGGTTCTCTCTTAATATTATGTTAGTTATGATCTATTGGTGAACAATATGTTTAAAGGTGAGACCACCAGCACACATTTTGTTAGTTATTACCGGTGGTGGCCAATAGCTAATAGCTGTAATTATTTGAATCCAAAACTCCTTAAAAAATTAGAGTTGATTACTATTTGAGTCCCTGTTGTTGTGGTTTGAACTACTTTAATCCAAATCTAAATTTTTAATTATTTAAGCACTTGATTTTTTTATCAAATTGCAGCTATTTGAGTCTAATTAACTAACACCATCCACTAAGCCAGTAAAGTTAAAAGGCAATTGAGTCATTTACACTTAGGTACAGCTATTTAATGCATGTGGTACTTATAAAACAATTTGCCCATTTTTTTAATTAATATATACACACAAACCTTTCATTTCTCCACGCTCTCCACTCACATTATTAACCTAACCTAACCTAACCTAACCTAGCCCAGCCCCATCGCATCACCACCATTTCTAGCTGGCACCATCGTCCCCACCTTCGTCATCACTCTGTATATCATTTTAGATCTCTCCCTGCATTGTACCACCACCCCAAACCCCAACGTACCACCAACCCCCCATCTTATCCAGACGACCACTATCTTTCATACGGCACACATACAATAGTTACAGTGGATAAAGAGAATAAGGGGAGATGGGGGAGTATGCCACCCTAATCCGGTGATGGAAAAAAAATTCAAGACCCCACCCTAGGGTTCCAGTGTTAATTAAATTTGGGGTCTAGTTTAGGGGATATTAGTAAAGGTGCAAACGAACTAAACTTTCAGTGAACAGTTCGTGAACTATTCGGCGGGAAGTTTGCTTGTCATCATCCACGTCAGCGTGAGCATGCCACATCAACATCTAGTAACTAAGTTAGTTCTTAGTTAAGAAAGGTTCATTGTTGGCCATTACGTTGAAAGTTGGGATTGTTGTTTGGAATTTTTGAAGTACAGATTATTGTTGGCCAATAGGTGAATGTTTGGATTATTAAAATCCAATACCCCTACTTTGATTGACTATGAAAATAACTACCACTCATGTACAATTGATATGACAACTTTACTAATAAGAGTGGCCATTGTCCATTGCTATAGGATCAAATATCGCATTCTCTCACAAATGATATAATAATCAACCTGCAGATAGATATCTTTTCATTAAAATGTGTTTCGGCTTTCATTATAAATCCACAATTTGATAGACGGATGTTGATGCAGTATAATGTTTGAGACCAGGAGCAAAGGCAGTAGACAATTGAACTAAAATGAGCCAATCATAGGGTAAAGTTGTATTTTTCATACGTTTTAATCTTCTTCTTCTTTTTGTCGCGGGCACTTTTTTTTGGCGCACGTTCAGTGGCGAGTTTCATGTAATTTATTTTTATTATCAATTTGCTAAGACAACTAAACATTTAAAGTAAAACGCTATATGCAATAAAAAACGATAACTACAGCAACGCGCGGGCATTCTTACTAGTGTATATATAAATATTTAAAAATCATACATTGTGCTTTAAATTTTATACGTCTTTTAACCTATTGAATTTTCATTTAATTTGATTTCCCCCCGAAAACATGTGTTTATTCACTTTATAAAAAAAATTGTAGTTAAGTTAAAAAAAAATTCTCAATGTCACGATTTAAATTTTGTTGACACGGTAGTTGCATTCAAAATAGAGTGGGTTTTTTTTGGTATTGCAGAGTATGCGAGTGTTGGTACTATGCCAGTATCCTAACAAATTGAGCCGATTTCAACTGAATAACATGGGATTGGAACCAGTATGAGTATTTGTTTTATGCTTTTATATCGATGTCAAACACATGTTGATGTCATTTTGGGCATATTACAACTTTATTTCTTTCACTTGTTATACCGAGTATCGATACCATAACGAATCGATATTGATTGTATTCCAGCCGGGTAGGGTAGGGCCGAAAAATACCACTAGTTATCATAACAAAATTTATGTAATGCCTTAGCTACAATGTCTATTTTTGTCTTTCAGTGGTTAAGGTTTTATATATTGTTCTGTGATATTAATATAAAAAAAAGTTACGTGCAGTGGATCAGTAATGTGTTAGTTTACTAAGAGGTTTTCAGTTCGATCCCCTTCCCTCCTTCCACTAATCCTCTTTTTCGGTGTGTCCCCAGTTAAACAAACGAAGGAAAAGAAGAGAAAGAGAACTAAGAAAGAAAAGAAAGAGATTGAAAAAAAAAAGATTTAATTAACTAGATATGAAAAGTAAAGAAAGGATTTTATGCTTAAAAATCATTTCTTTCCAAATCTCTCCAATTTGGAACGATGAGATATGGTTAGTGATAACATTGGTTGGTTTGTAATATGGATATTTTTTTCTGTTATCATTTGTTTTATTGTGTTGATGGTTTGGTAGAAACTAAATGTAATTGTATAATAAAAACAGATGGATATAAAAAAGTTTGTTGTTTGAAGGATTATGCATACACACATGTATGTTATTGGTGGTCTTATATGGTGGTTGATAGGTTGATTATGGTTGTGATGATTATTTTAGCGTATGTACATTTGTATGATAAGGAAATTGACATATGCACATGTGCATAATTATAATTACCCCCCACCACTACCTAAACCCACAACACAATCCCCAAAAAAACCTAACCCCCCTCCCACCATACCTAAAACTAAACCCTAAAGCTAAACAACTCGAAAAACCTAACTATATTAGTGAAATTCACATGTACATGAAATACATGTTTCTTATTTTATAGTTCTTATATAGAGTTGTTTTAAGTTTATTCATGTTTGTTGTCCTACACTTGTCTTATTTTCATTTTATGTTATAATATGCATGACTACGCAATTGATGAGTTCGAGTGTATTTTATCTCTCACTTTGCGTCTATTTAATGAGCATTGAAAATTTTTTTTGACTCCTTATATCTAATACCGCGTTCATTTAATGATCATTTAATTACGGTAATTGATAATTTATTTAAAAGTGTGATCTAATAGTGAAACGCACATGTGCATACGGTATATGTCTATATATATAACAGCAAAATGCACATGTGCGTCAGGAATGACGTCATAACAGCCATTTCTTTTATTTTTTTAATTTTTTTTTGAAATATTAATACTAGATAATCATTTTGGTGTTTTTACTTTTTTTATTTTTTTTATTTATTAGGTTATATAATTTTTTTAATTTTTTGATGGATGGATTTTGTAAACACACTTTATATTTACAAAAATGTCACCTGTTCACACTGGTTCCTTGGTTCTATCCCTAAATTGTGGTTCTCAAATGATTCAAATCGTGTATATATATATATATATATATATATATATCATACATGACACTTATATAGCCATTCTCCCCCTTGAGAGTGCCATGTAAGATTTCATGTGGCATTAAATAATTTTAGGGAAAAAAAAAGTTTAAAAACAAAATTGGATTTTTCTATCTCATGTTTCCTCCTATAATTTTTAAACGTTAATATCTTTTATCTACGAGATATTTTAAAGAAAAAAAATACACCAAATTAACGAGCGTTTGATTATCTTTCCAACGAGTACCATAGTGTTATACAAAAAACGGAGAAAAAAACGACTTTTTTGTGGGTTTTTGTTCATATGAAAAAAAAACACGTGTTCAGGTAATTCATTAATCATATATAGGCAAGTCACTAATTATTTTCAACCAGTAAATATGAATTCTATTTTCAACTAGAGCAGAATAGGTTAATAGAGTTATACATTGTTTTAGGTTAGGTATCAATAATAGTATGTTAGAGTTGTACATTTGTTTAGCCTTTAGGATAGGTGTTAATATTAGAGTTACATTAGAGATTATATATTGTTTTAGGTTAGGTGTTAGCATTGGAGTTGTACATTGTTTTAGGTTATGTATTAATATTAGAGTTATACCCTGTTTTAGGTTAGATATTAACATTAGGATTATACATTGTTTAAGGTTAGGCGTTAACATTGGAGATACATTGTTAATTGTTTTAGGTTAGGTGCTACCTGAAGCTTTCCTACATGTAACTATAAAGCGCATCAGTCTATTTCATATCTAAAATTGATGTGTCATATTAGATTTCTCAAACCCGGGACGCTCCCAGAGTAGAATCTAGTACTAGTAGGATGCCCGCGCGATGCGGCGGGGGCGACACTTTGCATTGCGGTACTCGTTTATGGTAGTTTACTTATTCGTATAATATTTTAACAAAAGGTTATTATATTTTTTTAGCAAGAAGGTTTTAAATTAGTAGTATCATTATGGTGGATATATGTCATAAGCATTACACATGTTTAGTAATTGATTTAACGTTTTAAAGTATCAACTACTTCAAGAAATCATTGATGCAATAAAGTAATAAACGAATAAGGAAAATAAGTTTTAAACATAAAAGTTAAAAGCTCAAGTGCGAACTACATGTATCATGATAAGATAAGTTTAGTCTAGTCATAACCCTTACATATCTAAAGAATCTCTTCTACATTGTCACACCACCATTCATCATCAATAAAACAAAATATATAATATATATAAACCACTGCTTTTAAAACTTATCTAATCTACATTGCCAAGAATGTTTAACATTATAATTTAGATATGTAATAAAGGATTTGGTTCAATTGAGAACCTTTGGCCAAATTGAGAACTAAGAGAACCATTCTAGACCACACAGTTTATTCAAAACAAACAAATATCAAACAAAATACGAATTAGAACCAAAAACTAAAAAACCTACATTTGATCTGCTGGGATTCTTGTGACGTCTAAAGATATATGGTGAACAAAGAAGCTAGTCATTTTCCTATTTGTACACAAATAGGTGAGGTTTTCAATATGTTTTTGCACCAAACCTGTCACACCACGCCAATGGTGGAAACACGTGGCGCAACGCTCGAATGTATATCAAAGTCAAGATTAACACAAACTATATTTAATTAGAAAAGATCATTTCATTAAGATGTCTAAAAAATAGTACCTTGTCTTAAACCTTACACAAAACAACATACATGAAGTTCAACATGGGGTTTTCCGTCTATGTCCCAACTCGTTGGTAAATATAGATGAAACCCCCGAATAGTATCCGACATCCCAAATTCCACCGCACTAGTCGTATACCTGTTCAGCACGTTACCTGAAAGATATGTTTAAAAAGACATCAATATATAAAATATTGGTGAGGTCACAGGTTTCAGTTCCATAAGAACAACATTTAACAACGACATTTTAACAACAAAAATATGTGCGGAACGAACACAAGTAGTGACATTTGTAAAGAGTAGCTAACTCCTACAAACTACGACGAGCAATCCCTTGAGCCTATAACCAAACCAAGACTAATAAAAGCCCCGCGGGCAGAAGTTGTTTCTCGGTAAATAACAACTTAGTTCAGAATACGTGCACCCCTGGCATACACAATTGCATAATCGACGCTATCGATTAGGGGTGGGCCTTGTCAGGCACCAATAGCGCTATCCAAATATTCCTTCGGTTCTCGATTTCACACACACACACACAGCACATGAGTAAATGGTTATAGTAGCGAGGACTAACCCCGAGTGGTTTAAAACAACAAACCCAAGTACTCATCATGCCACTTATCACGTTTTAACATTTGAAAACATTTTGACATGTAAAATATTTGACAAAACATATCTTTCCCCCAAAACAAAAACAGCAAAAAGGGGCCGTGAAACTCGCCTTGATTTCCTTGCTTAGCTAGAAAACAAAGCCTGGAGCTTTGGCTGACTTCCTCGTGCCCTAATTACCAACAAAGGACACCTTAAAAATCTATCGCATATAAGCCTAGTTCATTTTCCGGTTAAAAGATAGTTTATTCAACTATCTAGACTCGTGTGTACTAACCCGAGTCTTAAGCGTTCAACTCGATGAACCGATCGTGACTTAAATTAATGCATGTGTTAACATACGACATAGTACCCAAGTTGCGCACGTGTTACTATTCGTGTGTAATCACCTTGGACTACTACCACGAAACGTATAACTCATCCCAAGCCCTAGCTCGTCTTGATTTTTGGATGATTGTATTTGTCTTGTATAATTATCTTCGGAAAATATACCTTAAAGAAATGCAATATAGTTATCAAATCCGTTTAATAACATTTGTAATTTCTTTTCCCAAAATCCGAGTTATTTTAAGGGTTTCAAAACATAAGCTTTCATATAGTCTTTCCCAAATAACTCGAGCGTTTATGTTATTTCAAATCCGTATATTTAACAATGTTTTGGTTCCCAAAACCATTGAAGTTGACACAATTGACGCTCCATAGATATTATATATTAGTTTTGGAAATATTGCTCGACATTTATCTTTATCGTTGTAAATAACCATTTCTCGAGAAACGTCACGACTTTGGACAAAATCCTTTGTTTAAAACACTTGGAAGATTTATTTACAAAATTGCGCAACAACAATATCACATACGTTGCGCTTTGGATTTTATAAAATTTTTGGCAGAGTTTCATCTGTTTTCGTACAAACCAGACAACACAGGTTGTCTACAAAATTCCTAAAAATCAACACCCAAACACCAGACAATGATCATTTATTGGCAATTCCATAAAACGAGACACTTATACGTTTCGATAACTTATATAAATAGCACACTTATTTATATAAATATATATAACAATATATACATATACTATAGTCCAACAATTTAGTCCGATAATAAATCACATAGTCACACTTTGTATATATTACCAATCACTCGATTTTCATATATCGTTTATTATTTTTGGTTCGTTCGCGAGTTTAACGCCGGGTTTTCATTCATGTTTATAAATTATAAATAAATACTCATAAACATGACAACATTATAAACACGAATTAAGTTATAGCATTTTTATACGCGCGAGACCCGACATGTCTAGAACGACGTGTTGAACGAACAGTTTGACCGGGTTCGACCTGTGCATTTGACCAGGTTGACCCATTACTGAGTTGGCCAGATCTGCCTGACAACGTGCTTCGTGACCCGAAAATGAAACCAAGATCCACCCAAGCTATCAAAACAACAACTGACTCGATCTAACCACAACCGTAACTAAAACCCGATCTTGAACCCAAAACCAAATCTTACCCGAACATCAAACAACACGAACCCAAAACATCAACCATAAGTGCCGCCACCATCTCGAACAAACAACCTCTATCTCGACAACCACCACATAACCGGTCTAAACTGGACCACCTCCGAGATCTAACCTGAACCATAGTCGAGCCACCATAAATCAGTCCACCACCAGACGCAACCTGCACCATCGGTCCCACAAACAACCACCACCAAAACCCATGTAACCGGGACCCAAAACCCGAGCATGACCCGATCTACATCTACCAATCGGACCACAACACCCTCCACCATAGCCACGTCGAACAACCTTCCTCACGACCTCGAACAATACACAATCGGGTCTGTGACCACCGCCGCCCGTCTTCGTCTCCAACCTCACACCCACCAGTGTTCGTCACCCACGATTCCCACAATCCACCTCCTCGGACCTCTGCACCAAAAACCCACCACCATAGGGACGATTTGTGGCCATGGCCACAACCGTGGTGGCTTTGATCGACTGTAATCGACAGAAGACAGAGAGAGATCGGGGTGGAAGGTATGTTTAGAGAGAGATTTAGGGTTTTAGAGAGAGCGAGAGAGAGAGAGAGAGAGTAGAGAGAAAGAGAGCATGTGGCTGACAAAATGAAGGGGTTTGAGAGGATGAGAGCTTTTATATGTAGGGTTAGGGTTAGGTCACTTAGGTGGGAGCATACCGAGTATCGAAGCCGTTTTAAACGTTTTAGGTTCGGTTTTATATTTGGCACGACAATAAATTACAAAAGTTAGCTGGTTATGTTTGAAATTAAAAACACAACCAAACCGAGCTACTTAAATATTATTTTCGTCACCCGACACGTATTTTCGAAACACGCGTTTAAATCGCGATAATCGATTCGGTCGTGCTATCCCTCATTTAAACGACCCGTTCACTTTCGAAACATGCGGTTAAAACCATGCATTTTGACGTCCGATTCCCGCATCAGTTACTCTCCGCGTTCTCCAAAACGCTGCGTTTTCGACCGTTTGTCGTGCCGATTTCACATCTGATCGCGTTAATAGCAAATGCGTGTCGTATTTACACACAATAACTGTATGTTAGTCCAGTTTGATCAGTATTTACCGGTGTCAGTTTGTTAACATTAAATACGCGAAGTCTTTCTTTAAAGAAATCGGGTTATCCACGAACTTTGAGAAAGATATCATAGGACTCGTAACGGATCAACTAACCATAATTAACCTTAAACCAGGTTGATTACTCCTAAAGCACGATTAAGTTTGCGTTAAATGTTGTACGGAATTTTCCGGTTTTCACATTCTCTTCCCGTTAAAAGAATTCCGTCCTGGAATTCAGTTCAAGTCGTCCATTACATTAGTGTCCTTGAACAGGGCCAGATGTTTGCACTTCATGTGATCTCCTCCTTTCTAAGTGAACCCAGGTTCATGCTTAGCATTCTAACGAACACAATATCATGAGCTGGCTACGACCGAGCTCTTGGACTTTGCAATCCGGCACATATATCGGTTTTCCCAAAATAGTAGAGCTTAGCGTCAACTTGGATTCCGTCGGCCGAGGAATTAACTATGCTTCCTCAGACTAGACTTGCGAGATTCATCATGAGTCCCACTAAGAACTTGCAATAGTTCAAGCTTATTCATCACGAGACCAATTCTGACCGATACCTCCGTGCCACCGGAGTATCAACAATTGATCCATCATGTTTTTCATGTTTATCAACACCCTTTCAAGGTACAACTCCGAGCAAGGTCCTATCACCGATTCGAAATTCCTTTGGCTAGCGCCTGGTTAGTAAAACTTCCCGATCAGTTTCACAACTCATTCAAACAGCCTTAAATCTATAAGATTTATTGGTTATCTCTCGAACAACTCCAGCTAGATTATGTGTCTACCTCTGTTTGTCATTCAAGGTACTGGAGACGTACACGTATGCCCTCTAAAGGCTTTGAGCAGTACACTCCGAACGCTGGAGTGATGATTCCTATCACTTAGGAAATTCTGGCGATGAAGCACATGAATTCGATGTGTCACAGACATCAATCGTGTCACACGGGACAATTCCGTCAAGGACATTCAATTCGTTTTCTCGAGAATGACAAGCCATGCTCATATCAAAATGTTGGGGACAACTTGGTATTTTGGAGCCGCCTTTTTTGACGTCTCTATTTGGAGGATGCAGGTTTCGCTCACACGCGAGTGAGTTCGTCGTTTATCAGGGGAGTATTAGTTTCTCTTGCCTTTTCTCCAATTCTGCACTTAAAATTTTACAAAAATTTTAAGTTTAGGGTGGACCACAATTGCTGCTTATTTTGTTTTATCTTGCGGGTCATTTTGTCAATGAGTGTGCGTTGTCCGGTACCCTCTTAGCAGCTTGATACCCGTAGTGTCATTCATGGTCATTTTGGCAGGTTTTTATAGTCTATTAGGCTTGTCTGAGTGGGCATTATTAGGCATTTATGCTGAACGGTTCACACCAAAGGACAGTCAAAATTAGATAATGTTAAAACCCGATAGATCCATTTAAAATAAAATAAAGTAAAGTAGAAAAATAGGTTGCATGGCAAGTGAAAAACACCCCCAAAATTATGCTTAAAACCGATACCTTATCCTACCCGCTTTTTCGTGTGAGAGTTTTGAGCCTTTTCACGAGCACCACGCTTGCAGAAATATATCATATACTGCTCATTTCGTTTGACAGTGATAGACGTTCACCCTTGGCGTGTTACAGCTAAAACTTGTGCAACTTATGTGTTTCGTGACCGCACTTGAGGTGAGAGATTGTAAAAGTGATCAAGGCACCTAGGACATACCCCTTTCATCTTTCATTAGCCGTCCATAAATTTATCCCTCACCTAGTTACCCCTCTTGAGCCTTAGCCTTTTTCATTTCATTCACCACACATAGCCCCTGTCGTGATCTTGGGAAAGAAGGGGTGCTGCAGGCTATTGGGTGTGACACCCGTCGAAATCACACGTCATATCCGTACACTAGCTACACGTATACATTGTGCATGACATTACATTTTTGCATATTTCATTTCACTTGGACCATACAGGGTTCCAACAAGTCAATTCTGATGCTTACAGTTTAGCATTAGAGCCACTAGTTAAGAACAAATTCAGGACTAGACAGATAGTTATCAGGAGCCATAGAGAGATCTCACCAAAACCCTAGTTTGGGAAACTCGTACAATTGTACATAACATTTCAATTGTGATTAACACAAGAACAAAAACAAACAATGTTTTTATACCATGAATTATTCTTACACAATGTTCACATGAAACTAGTAATACAACTAGTTAAAAAGGCAAATAATGTGCACATAATTATATATTATGGAAGCTAACATAAACTTGTATAAAAAGCTCCCACAACATTTAAATACCATATGTAACAATGGGATATACAAGACATGAGTATAAGATGTACAAAAAAATACTATATGTGTACATACATACATATACGACGACACACACACACATATACATAAGTGTAGTGTGGTTTCCAAAGATTAAACTCTTACACTTCAATGAACCATCACTTCAAGTCTCCTAGATTCCACCACAATTAGCTAAACACTTGACTTTGTATTCATTCCATACTAGTTGACTTACCAAAAATAAAATCCCTACACATACATACATATATACACGACACACATATACATATGTGTGTAGTGTTTGTGTCTTCCACTCTTACACAAGTCCCTTTCAAGACATTCTTCCACCAAGATTCTTCCAATAAACTTTAGTCACCTCCATCACAAACCTAGATGTTACACCAAAGAGGAAGGCATCTTATGACACTTACGAAAGCTTAGTGTTGACTTACCACAATTGTCATCCTACACCATCCACCAAAGATCCTACCAAGTCAACCTAAGATACCTCTAATCACCCAAGACATCATGATTATGAAGCATCAAATCTTAAGTGAGTTGACTATACATAAGCCTCCCAAACACCCTCTATTGTCGGCCCACTCTAACCAAGAAAGCAAGCTCACATCACCTCCATAATCTCTTCGAAATCTAACCAAAATCACCTTTAAGAGATCTTAATCCATATTAGGAAAGATGCTTACTTTCACCTTTCTTGAACCATGATGACTTGCCATCCATACTTATTATAAATAGGGCCAAGGTTTAGAGAGTTTAGTGCACTACCAAAGACTAACACCACACCTCCACCTCTCTCTCTCTCTCTCTCTCGGCCGAACCACCACCACCACACCACCATCACCCCACGGCTCCACCACCACACCAAACCACCACTCACATACAACCTTCTACTTATAAACATTAACCTTTAAGGGACTCTTAGGGGTACAAGGAGCATAAGAAGGTTGTACAAAGCCCCTAACTCCCTCTTTTTTTCAGAACTAAGAGGTATAACATTATTTTCCTTAAACTTATGATTTCCATTTTTTTACAAAGTCTTTTAAATACAAAGTTGTTCACTAGTATGTTTACTCTTGTAACTTAATCAAATAAGTGAATGAACTCATTATTTTAAATACATTATGTTAGTAAGTAAAAGCATGTATAAACACACACACTAGGGCCGATATATATATATATATATATATATATATATATAGACTATGTTGGCCGAAACTTTGTAATAAAAACCATATGTTTTCTAAAGTTCATTAACATAATGACAATGGTTAAAGATCATGTGAGACATGTTAGATCCATAACAAAACATACAAAGAACCTATGTTTACAAGAAAAGCTATGTTTTGACATAAAATACTACTATTTTCATAAAGATTGTTAAACTTAGGAACTAATGATTAAAAGTTATTTAAATATTATGGATCTATGGACATGCCAAATTCAAGGTTGTGAAACCTACAACACATGAGAACATACTACACTAAAAGTGTATAAAACATATGTTTTAACAAGTAAAAGTAATGTTTTTTCAAGAAACAAGGCTATCTTTTTACCAAGATCACTAGTTTACATAAGTATGGTGAATCTTGTAACACACCATCATAAGGTACATATTTTGGAAAATATCACATTAGGAGTCCTAATGTGGGACATTTAAAAGATAAACATTGTATCTTTTATATAAAGATATCAAATACATACACCAAAGACACATTTAACTTAAAGAGTTAAGTTACAAAAACAAGCATAATGAGAGAACAACTTATAAACAGTACAAATAACATAGACCTAAAATGTCTCTTTTACATAGGACACATAAGTCGATCTCTCTAGGCTCAGGCTCATTTGTTCATTTCCCAGACGCACCATAAGGTGAGTTTCACTGCCCCTTTTCACTGTTTTTACATTTTTCCGGGGGAAAAACATGCGTACATTTTATAGTTTTCAGTTACATACATGACGACTATATGTGAACATGAGACATCAAGGTTCAGGATCCATCAAGCCCTCGTGTCATACATCATACCATAACCATTAGCTATGGACTTAGCCATGAAACACCAGAATAGATCTATTGGGTTGACACCGCCACTCTTGGTCAGTCGCTCTGACCGGATGACAGATATCAAAAGAGTGCTAGTATTTCACATTTATTTATTGTCTTGAGTGTACAATGGGCGGACACAACATGTCAAGGTTTGGTTATGGGCTCATGTCAGATCACATATTAATTATTGCCCTAGCTAGGCAGTAATTTATTCGGTTTTGGGATTACAAGTCCAACATACAAAAACCCCTGAACTCACCAACTTTATGTTGACCCATATATTTTCCATGCATGTTTTTCAGGAAATTAGCATGGAGCATGGAACTTGGGAAGGTCGCGTGCGAGCACTTATGGGGATACCATCTTTTGATCCGTTGTTGTGATGTTTTGATCTAAACACTTTTAACAATGGTGTCTAATTCAAACAATTAACGTTATGTTTTGTAAAACTTGAATGTTTTAAATGGTATTTCTAGTTTTTCTTAAGTGATGCTCGTGTGACTTTTGTGCTTGGAAATCATTTCAGTTGCACCTCGTGTTTCCGCCTTAGGCGGGGTGTGACAGAGTGGTATCTGAGCACAAGGTTATAACGAACTAAGATTCTTTTGAGTGAAACTATAATCTAAACAAAAAATTGGTTTTGAAATGTTTTTCCAAAGGAAAGAAACACAAAAAGTATCTCTACACGCAACGCAAGTTCCATGCCAGTTACATATTTCACACGTTAGTAGATACATTAAGTACACTACATACTGACACACACGTGTGTTCATTGATTTCCAGGATCATGGCACACAACGAGGACCCTATCATCATCTCCGATTCTGAGGAGGAGGTTGTACGAGACAACCCTCCCGCCGTCGACATTCAACAGGGTTACGAGCCCGATCCCAGCGATTCAGATGTCGAGGAGGATCACATGCAGGCTGATCCTGTCCCTTCGGACGACGAGGAGGATGTGCCCGCTGGAGAGGCACAACAAGAGGATGCATCGTAGCCAGAGCCTAGGGCGCCATCATCCCATTCTTATCGCCCGTACCCGGGTGGTGTGCGTCTGATGTACACACCTCGGAAACGAGTACTTCCTCCACAGGCCCCTATTGCTCCAGTCGAGGCTCCTGCCCAGGCTGACCCTGAACCTCCAGCACCTGCAGATCCCCAGCCCCCAGCACCAGAGGCACCTGAGCCACCCAAGAAGAAGCTACGTCGGAGATCCCAGGCTCGTCGGAGGACTTACTTGCCTACTATGGACGGTTTTCTAGCCTACTCCGATGAGGACACCGACAGTGAGGTCCCCTCTACCTTCGAGGTCGGTGAGTCATCCCAGACTCCTTCTGACATTTCGTTACCCACCGGCTTTGAGCCAGCTCCCGTGCGTCATGCTCTCTACTCTGTGCGGGACGTGGTTAGATGTCACGACACTGAGATTGGGGTACTGCGAGGGAGAGTCCGGGACATTGAGGATGATCTCTACCTGATGGGTGCTACTCATGATCCTATCCTCTATCGCCTAGCGGAGTTAGGTACGCGTGTGTACGAGGCCGATCAGGGACGCGCCACAGCCGAGGAGTGTGTCGCTGGGCTTGAGGCTAGAGTTGACGACCTCGAGGCAAGGTTGACTACAGCCGTCGCAGCCTTGTCTGCTGCTTTCCCACCCCCATCCCCGTAGGTTATCATGTATTGTACTAGTAGTAGTAGTTTAAAAACTTGTAAGGCAGTATGCCATTTTATTTTGTATGCAGAAACAAAATCATATCAAGTATGTTAAACTTTCTATGAAAAAGTGCAGTATTTTGGTTTCCTATATTATGTTGTTTGCATAGTTGTCTTGTTTTGTGCATATGTTGACAATATTATACAGTGATATGTGTCTCATTCTATTAATATTATGTATTAGAAGAACATGCCTCCCAAAAGGACCACCCGAACAACTTCTGAGGAAGAAGCTTTTCCTACCACCTCAGCGGACCTAGCCAGGGTAATAGCACAGGCTATCGCGCAACATGAAGCGAACCGCGCCAATTCCAGTGGCGGTTCGGGCGCAGCAGGCCGACGCAGAACCCAGGATCCTGAGTCTGGTAAAGCTTTTGCCTATCTCTTCTTAGTCTTGTTCTTCTCTTATGCCGACTCCATCGACTGATACGCCATTCGTTTTGACACCGCAAAAGTAGAGAATACCATGCGTGAGTGTTCCTACAAAACTTTCATGGCATGTAAGCCCTAGAACTTCCGCGGTTCAGAAGGAGCGATTGGTATCGTCCGTTGGATCGAGAAAACCGAGTCCGTACTTGATATCAGTGGTTGCTTAGAGGACCAAAAGATCAAGTATGTCACTTGCACCTTCTAGGATGAGGCGCTTACATGGTGGAACCTACAAGTGCAGACCTTGGGACGTGAAGCTGCCTACAATCTCTCCTGGACTGAGCTGAAAACCATGTTGATGGATAAGTATTGCCCACGAAGTGAGCTATAGAAACTGGAAACCGAATTCTGGAATCTGACCATGAACGGGGCGGAAATCGCTGCCTATACCACCCGATTTCATGAGCTTTCTCGTTTGGTTCCTCACATGGTTACCCCTGAGTACAAGCGGGTGGAGAGGTACATTTGGGGACTTTATCCTAAGATCCGTAGTATGGTCACTATTGCTGCTCCAACTTCCATTCAGCACGCTGTCACTCTCGCGCACAGTCTCACTGATGACGAAGTTCGCATGGGTTCCTTGACCCAAAAGGAATCTGGCAAGAGTGAAAGTTCTGGAAATAAGCGTAAGTGGTCCCATTTCAGGAAGGGGAAAGGTCCGGAAGGTAACTCTAACAAGAAGCACGAAACCATCAAAGTTTTTGCTGCCACCCCTACTGAAACTCGCAAGCCATACAACGGGCCCCACCCATTTTGCAACAAGTGCAAGTACCATCACGTGGGGATATGTGATAGCATCAGATGTGAGAAGTGCAAGCGGATGGGACATCCCACTGTGCAGTGCCGATTCAAGGCAGTTGTGAACGATGATGGCAAACCGGGTTGTTTTGAGTGCGGAGCCACTAACTATTTCAAGAAGGACTGCCCCAAGCTAAGAGGTCAAGCTCATGGCAGGGAGTTTGTTATGGGTGCAGATGATGCGCTCGAGGATCCTAACGTTGTCACAGGTACGTTTCTCGTAAACAACCATGCTGCTTCTGTACGTTTTGATACCGGTGCTGATTTGAGTTTCGTGTCAACCGACTTTAAACAAGTCATTGGATTAGAGTCAAATAAGTTGCACACCTATTACTCGATAGAATTGGCCAATGGTAAGACAATTAAGTCCGAAGAAGTAGTTAGGAATTGCACGTTGAAGCTGGGAGACCATGAGTTCAGCATCGACCTTTTGCCGATCGAGCTAGGAAGTTTCGACGTCGTAGTTGGAATGGATTGGTTGTCGAAGAATCGAGTCGAAGTCGTCTGTTTTGCGAGGATATTTCGAGTTCCGTTGCCAAGTGGAGAAGTTTTGTCTATTCAAGGGGAGTGCCAGAAGACTCCGTTGCGACTCTTATCTTGCATGAAAGCCCAGTAGTGTTTGCGGAAAGGCCACTTTGCATTCTTGGCACACGTGATCGAGAAGAAGTCTGAGGAGCAGAGAAGAATCGAAGACATCCCTGTCATGAGGGAATTTCCTGAAGTTTTTCCCGAAGATCTGCCAGGATTGCCACCCCAGAGGCAAGTCGAGTTTTGTATTGATCTCGTTCCCGGTGCCGCTCCCGTAGTCCGTTCGCCTTACCGTTTAGCTCCGTCTGAGATGCAAGAATTATCCAACCAGTTGCAAGAACTACTTGACAAAGGATTCATTTGACCGAGCTCGTCTCCATGGGGAGCTCCAGTCTTATTTGTTAAGAAGAATGATGGATCATTTCACATGTGCATCGATTACAGAGAGTTAAACAAGCTTACCGTGAAGAACCGTTATCATCTTCCCAGGATCGATGATTTGTTTGATCATGTGCAAGGTTCAAGTTTTTACTCGAAGATTGACTTGAGATCAAGATATCATCAGTTGCGTATCCATGAGAAGGATATTCCCAAGACGGCCTTCAGGACACGGTATGGTCATTTTGAGTTCCTAGTAATGTCGTTCGGTTTGACAAACGCACCAGCAGTGTTCATGGATTTGATGAACAGGGTGTGTAAACCTTACCGCGAAAAGTTCGTGATTGTGTTCATTGACGACATTCTGATCTATTCACGAACCCAAGAGGAACACGAACAGCATTTGAGGGAAATTCTCAATCTGCTCAAAAGCGAGAAACTGTATGCCAAACTGTCCAAATGTGAATTCTGGATTCGTGAAGTTCACTTCCTTGGTCACTTTTGTGAATGACAAAGGTATACATGTTGATCTAGCCAAATTTGAAGCGATAAAAAATTGGGCTAGACCCGATACCCCAACCGAAGTTCGACAATTTCTAGGGCTAGCTGGCTATTACAGGCGATTCATCGAGAATTTCTCAAAAATAGCACAGTCCCTAACAGTCTTGGCCCCAAAAGACAAGAAATTCGAATGGGGAGATCAGCAGGAATCAGCTTTCCAGCTTTTGATGCTCAAGTTATGCAGCGCACCGATTCTTTCATTGCTCAAAGGAACGGATGATTTCGTGGTTTATTGCGATGCATCTCACCAAGGTCTCGGTTGTGTCCTAATGCAAAGGAATAAGATTATTGCCTATGCCTCACGCCAACTCAAAGTGCACGAATGGAGCTACACAACCAATGATTTGGAACTGGGTGCAGTAGTGTTCGCACTCAAGATTTGGAGACACTACCCTCTATGGGACTAAGTGTACTATCTTTACTGACCACAAGAGCTTGCAACATATCTTTGACCAGAAGGACCTGAACATGCGTCAAAGACGATGAGTTGAGCTATTCAATGACTATGACTGTGAGATTAAGTACCATCCAGGAAAGGCAAATTCGTAGCAGACTTATTAAGCCGAAAGGAACATGCCAGAACGTTGCGTGTTCGTGCGTTGGGCATGACCATTCGTACCGATCTCACTGCTCGTATTCGTTAGGCTCAGCAAGAAGCTCTCAAGGATAGTAACATCGGTCACGAAGCTCTATACAGTCAGGTTGATCAGTTGGAGACAAAACCTGACGGGACAAAATATTTCTTGAATAGAATATGGGTTCCATTGTATGGAGGTTTGCGTGATTTGGTTCTGGATGAAGCCCACAAATCCAAGTACTCTATTCACCCCGGCGCGGATAAGATGTACAAGGATCTTAAGGAGTTCTATTGGTGGCCTAACCTTAAGGGTTGTATTGTTGCTTATGTCAAACGTTACCTAACGTGTTCAAAGGTCAAGGCAAAATACCAGAAGCCTTCAGATATGCTTCACCAACCAGAGATTCCCATGTGGAAGTGGGAACAGATTTCCATGGACTTCGTTACCAAATTGCCAAAGACACCTCGTGGTCATGATGCAATCTGGGTGATTGTCGATCGTCTGACAAAGTCTGCACATTTCTTGCCCATCAAGGAAATAGACAAGACGGAGAAATTATCCAGGATATACATCAATGAAATCGTGTCGAGACACGGTGTGCTTATCTCCATAATCTCCAACCGGGATAGTCATTTCACTTCAAGGTTTTGGCAATCGTTACAAGAAGCCCTTGGTTCCCGTCTAGATCTGAGTACTGATTACCATCCTTAGACAGACGGACAAAGCGAGAGGACCATTCAGACGCTGGAGGATATGCTTCGAGCGTGTGTAATTGATTTTGGAGGGAATTGGGATACACATCTACCGTTGGTCGAATTCTCTTACAACAACAGTTATCACACTAGTATCAAAGCAGCACCTTTTGAAGCGTTGTATGGACGCAAGTGTCGATCCCCAGTTTGTTGGGCAGAAGTAGGGGACAAGCAGATGACAGGTCCCGAGCTCATTCAGGAGATGACCGACAAGATTTTTCAGATCAGAGACAGGCTGAAAGCTGCCGGGGACAGGCAGAAGAGCTATGCAGACTAGAGACGTAAACCCTTAGAGTTTCAAGTGGGTGACAGAGTTTTGCTCAAAGTATCTCCATGGAAAGGAGTACCCAGGTTTGGAAAACGTGGGAAGCTCAATCCCAGATACATAGGTCCATTTGAGATTCTTGCACGAATCGGACCAGTTGCATACAAACTCAAGCTGCCCTAAAAACTCAGTGGAGTGCATGACACGTTTCACGTTTCGAATATCAGGAAGTGTCTTGCTGATGAGTCATTGATCATCCTTCCAGAGGAGATCCACATTGACAAGCAACTTCATTTCACAGAAGAGCCACTCGAGATAACTAACTGGAAGATTCAGAAACTTCGCCGCAGTCAAGTCAAACTGGTCAAGGTACATTGGAATTCCAAACGCGGACCCGAGTACACTTGGGAGCGTGAGGACCAGATGAAACGCAAGTACCCGCATCTATTTCAGGAGACCCATAGTTCAGATGACCAACACCGAAAATTTCGCGGACGAAATTCCTCTAACAGGGGGAGAATGTGACACCCGTCGAAATCACAGGTCATATCCGTATACTAGCTACACGTATACATTGTGCATGACATTACATTTTTGCATATTTTATTTCACTTGGACCATACAGGGTTCCAACAAGTCAATTCTGATGCTTACAGTTTAGCATTAGGGCCACTAGTTAAGAACAAATTCAGGACTAGACAGATAGTTATCAGGAGCCATAGAGAGATCTCACCAAAACCCTAGTTTGGGAAACTCGTACAATTGTACATAACATTTCAATTGTGATCCAAACTAGAACAAAAAACAAACAATGTTTTTATACAAGGAATTATTCTTACACAATGTTCACATGAAACTAGTAATACGACTAGCTAAAAAGGCAAATAATGTGCACATAATTATATATTATGGAAGCTAACATAAACTTGTATAAAAACCTCCCATAACATTTAAATACCATATGTAACAATGGGATATACAAGACATGAGTCAAAGATGTACAAAAAAAATACTACATGTGTACATACATACATATACGACGGCACACACACATATATACATCGGTGTAGTGTGGTTTCCAAAGATTAAACTCTTACCCTTCAATGAACCATCACTTCAAGTCTCCTAGATTCCACCACAATTAGCTAAACACTTGACTTTGTATTCATTCCATACTAGTTGACTTACCAAAAATAAAGTCCCTACACATACATACATATATACACGACACACATATACATATGTGTGTAGTGTTTGTGTCTTCCACTCTTACACAAGTCCCTTTCAAGACATTCTTCCACCAAGATTCTTCCAACAAACTTTAGTCACCTCCATCACATACCTAGATGTTACACCAAAGAGGAAGGCATCTTATGACACTTAGGAAAGCTTAGTGTTGACTTACCACACTTGTCATCCTACACCATCCACCAAAGATCCTACCAAGTCAACCTAAGATACCTCTAATCACCCAAAACATGATGATTATGAAGAATCAAATCTTAAGTGAGTTGACTAAGCATAAGCCTCCCAAACACCCTCTATTTTCGGCCCACACTAACTAAGAAAGCAAGCTCACATCTCCTCCATAATCTCTTCGAAATCTAACCAAAATCACCTTTAAGAGATCTTAATCCATATTAGGAAAGATGCTTACTTTCACCTTTCTTGAACCATGATGACTTGCCATCCATACTTATTATAAATAGGGCCAAGGTTTAGAGAGTTTAGTGCACTACCAAAGACTAACACCACACCTCCACCTCCCCCCTCTCTCTCGGCCGAACCACCACCACCACACCAAACCACCACTCACATACAACCTTCTACTTATAAACATTAACCTTCAAGGGACTCTTAGGGGTACAAAGAGCATAACAAGGTTGTACAAGGTCCCTAACTCCCTATTTTTTTAAGAACTAAGAGGTATAACATTATTTTCCTTAAACTTATGATTTCGATTTTTTTTACAAAGTCTTTTAAATACAAAGTTGTTCACTAGTATGTTTACTCTTGTAACTTAATCAAATAAGTGAATGAACTCATTATTTTAAATACATTATGTTAGTAAGTAAAAGCATGTATAAACACACACACTAGGGCCGATATATATATATAGATATGTATACTAGACTATGAACTCATAGGGACCACGTCTTGTCCTAAAATTAATCTTAGGCATGTCTTCTGCTTGTACCTTCAACCGATGATATCCAGACCTTCTGTCTATTTCGAGAACTAGCAGGTGCATCATAGTTGATAAAAATCACTCATCCTTAGGAATGGGTATCAGTTCTTTACTTGTGGTCTTACTCTGGTCTATAACTGATATACATCCTTAATTAGCCATCCTTATTCTTGACAAAGATCCATGACCATGAGCTGGAATATATATATACACCCATTGTCAAATAATTCTTGCATCTGGTTTCTTAATTCCTCTATTCAACTCAAGACGAGGTGGTCCATGGCTTTAGCAATAAGGTCACTCCAAGATCCAGTTGGTTCTAAATTCAATTTTCTTCTTGGGTGGTCGTCTGGAAAGATCTTTCTTGACTACCTTATGAAATTCGACCTCTACATTCACATCCTGTGAATTATTGTATTCCTGGTTTTTAGTGCCTACACTAGTTAGGTTAAGTGACATTTCGAATAAACTTAGTTACCTATATCATAGTAACGATGCTGATGAGATTACTAGATTTTTCACCGAGAATTATTGAAGTTTCCCTTCAGGCCCTTGATTCAAATTTGCTTCTTATTGCCCAATATACGAGTTTGGCAAACTAACCATTCCATCCCTAGTACTATATCCAGCAATCCAAGTTTCGTTGATAGTACGTCTATAGGTATAGATGGTTTATTTAGCTTACAGAAAATCTAGTTAAACAATGCTCCAAAAGGTTCACATATCAAACTTCTATCAACACCGGTACCAAAAAGTATCTTAGCAGAAGTTGTTTACTAGGTGTGCATGGGTTTCTTAATATTTCTATAAAGAACTTGTGACATGGACAAGAATGTCTTTTCCACATATCAGACATTAAAGTGTGGGTTCAGGCCTCCCTTTATAATCCCTAAAATTGAGTCGCCCCTGATCCTGATTATTATCCCATTTACTCTTAATAATAACGCCTAGGATTTTCTTCAAACGTATCCCAAAAGTGATAGTTGCTTTGGTTTCTAATGCCTCAGCTTGCAAGACCTACCATCCTTGTACGTGCGACTGGTTAGTTGAATATCAACCATTGACATATTAACCTTTCCTAGAGGTTTCTCAACTAATGCATCTTTGATATTTCTGACTGAACTCCTAAAAGATTTTTTTTATAAAAAGAAAACATCGACTTCAAATGCTTTCCTTACTCCACTACAATCTGTCTTTGGGTCACTTCCGAGCCTGGTTCTAATTAACTATCATGGGAAAGTGAAGATACCAAGTTTGGTTAAGTTGCTTACTTAATTACATAACTAACCTGTCTAGGGTATTTTATTCAGGCCTTATATCACCCTATATTCTTTACATATACTATGGTTACATTTAACACCCACAGATTTGCGTACTCCTCTACACTACACATAACCGCTGGCATACTTAAGTACATACGCTAGACAATATATACAAGTTCCACTAGTTAACTTAGAAACATAAAATTAACTCTCAATTTACTTATTAATCAATTTCCACACAAGCAAACATATGGGAATAAGGCAAGCACGATATGCTCCCATGGATACACCTATATATATACACACACACACACACACACATAAGTTTTAGTAGCAAATTATTAGAGCTCAACCACACTCATAAAACTCTACCTACTATTTCCTGATTTCAGTACAATATGATGTTTGCGAGATCATAGTGGTATCATTCATTAACTTTCATACTGGCCAGGTATGAAGCAATATATGATACATACTATGATACTCCCAACTACCATATGGTCCTTGCATCATAAAGTTCGGCATGCCCATCATATACATCCTCTATTATACTAGCCCCTGCCTACCAAGACCGACACTTCTACTTGGTTTACTAGTCCTAGTTTAAGTCTAGATACTTCAATGAGTACCTAAATCTCTTAAACTATTGCTCTGATACCAACTTGTCACACCCCGCCCAGGTCGGGGCACTTACAGTGACCAGTTGGCGCAAACTTAAAGCGAAAACGTAATCTCATAACGGAACATAACCTGAATACTTATTACAAGCCAATATAACAAAAGTACACCAAAGCCACACATAGCTTAACGATAATATGGCAACCATCTACGGTCTTCCAACGCTCAGCTATTACTTCCCAGCCCTTATTTCCTCAACCTGAGATACATGCTCGAGAAATAAAAATACGTCAGCACACAACTGGTGAGTCACATAAACCGACTCATCAGTAAAACAACCACATAAACATTTTATTGATCAAGTATGAGCTCATTGCATGTCACCATAATCATATATCCGGACTAAGCATTATATATTCACACCTATAGCCTCAAGGCCTGTAAGTGTATGTCCACGCCTGGAAAATATAATGATCTTATAATATATATATATAACACCCTGGATGCCACACAACTATAGTTCGATGCATATACATGATCAATCACCATCAAAACAATTTTATAAGCAAGTATCAGGTTTTGAAAATAGTTTAAGTAACTCACCTTTGCTCTACGAATGTTTTAGTCTAACCAATTTGAAATTGGTTCCCTGATCAAGACCATGATAATCTTAGATACTAGTTATATAAGAATTGAGTGCTAACTGGTTGTTACCGTGGTCGGCTCTGGATAACCATACCTAGTTTAAGCATGGATGCTCAATTCATGCCTAAATTAGGATTAGGTTACCTAAAACCCACCCTAACTATAACTCTAACCTACTCCTAATATCATATTACATTACATTACAATATATTAATAATACAACTTATTTGAATAGTAACTCAAATGAATAGTAAAAATATTAATATTTTATTTATATTATTATTTTATTTAAAAACTCTATTATATTATATACTAGTAATATATTATATACTATTATTTTATTTAAAAACTTTATTATATTATATACTATTAATATATTATATACTATTATTTTATTCATATTATTTTATTCAAAAAATTTATTATATTATATACTATTAATATAAATAACATAATCTTATGTAATTTCGTTACAAATTTCATGTGTTACCTTATGTGTAGATTTCTTTATTTTTTTTAACGTTTACAAATGGAATCTCGATTGTATAATTCATTGATTGATTAGCACTCATCTAAATCTTGATTGTAAAACGCGCAACGCGCGTGATTTTATACACTACTTAAAATTAAACTTATAAGTTGAATAAGAAACATACCTTACTACAGAGGTATTTGTAATGTCACTTGTGAGGTTTCTAATTGAAACTTACCTTTATATTGTATTTAACCAACGACGGTGTTGACATAGGACGACTTCTTAATGTCGGCAACAATTATTATTATTATTATTATTATTATTATTATTATTATTATTATTATTATTATTATTATTATTATTATTATATCAATTTCAAACATGTCGGTGCGCCAGCTCTCTTTCACGCTTTTCAGTTTTCAAGTTCAGCCACCGAAGTTGTGTTCCTCTGCATATGGCACATCATATAATTCCTCTTCCTCCTCTCCGCCTTTATTAACCCTATTCAAACTATTCCCTTCTCTCCAGCTACCCTCACAATCTGCACTCCACCTCCATCATCTTCTCCACGCTAAGCAACCTGATCACCATGAACCATCCCAACTTCAGAGTAGAATAACGACTATAAATAAAATGCTTACGGTTTCGTCATACTTTGGTTATTGGTTTCTACTTTCCCTGGCGACGTCAGGTCTGATGATACGTCGTTAACGCCTGGGGATTTGGGTTGTCTCAGGCATATTTACGGTCTAGCGGTGGTGGCCGGACACAGTGACGGAAGACAGGGGTTTCTTCACAATCGTTGTCTGCATTGGTAGTGAACCACTGTGGAGGTCCTAACCGCCGGAGAAACAACTGAAATTGAGAAACCCGATGTCCTGGGAGAAGGTGGAAGAGGTCAGAAGTTGACCGCCGCGTTAGTCGTAAATTTGCATCTTCGATTATTGTGCGCCGTTTGTCTTCGTCGACTACATAGAGGGGTTCGATGACCGTCGAAGCGGTGGTCGACTTCGAGGGGTAGTGATGGTATTTGCTATTGAAGAAGATGATGATTAGGCAACGAAGTAGAAAATCAAATGAATATTTGTTAGTGAAACTGACGTTGTCTAAGCAAGACCCTTGATTTTTTCCTACCTAAAATGAGGGAAGGGGTTGGTGATGTGGTTGTTCTGTAGCGGAAAAAAAAGTTGACCAAAGTAGCCACATGGGTTGGGGTTATCTTGCAAAGCACAAGAATAATGAACTTTTTATACACTAAATACAATAGCTTTCTTCGGAAACGAATAAGGTAAAACATAATGCGGATTGTAGTTGCCTTCAACGCATTATATGTTACGCATTGTGTTTTACATTTCGTGTGTTACTGCATTGTTCAACCCACCGTGCGTCGTCGCAACGCGTGGCGAGCAAAATACTGGTTATTAAAATATATTGAAGTTAGGAGAATACAATACACGTAGGTTCTATGTGTGATATCTTCACAATTAAGATTTATGATTCTCCTTCGCATCTATCTATATAATAATTGAGGTGAGATTGGGTTGAATGGAGGCCTTAGAGAGTGTTTGAGGTACCCATTTCCAATATGGAGCTCCAACTAGCTCCCTATAAATACTCTATTGGAGATAATTTCTCCTCCAATAATTATGTGGTCAATGGTCAAGTCAAAGGCATAAATCAAGGTATCCTTGATTTATGCTATTACTTTCATTTTTTATGTAATTGTTAGTTCTTGTGTTTGCTTATAAATAGCTACTAGGAATTAGTAGCAAAATTGTACCAAAAGATTATCAATAAAATACTTTTTTCACATTACTTCTCTTTACTTCTTGTACCAAACCACCTAGCCATTTTGAGAGTCGTTTAGAAACCGAGCGGCCTCCGGCCACAAGGCCAAACCAACAAACCTAACCAAATAGAAAATTGCTTCCGCTTGAATTTCTACATGGTATCAGAGCAGGCTACTATCATGCTCGGAAGAATAACTGCAAAAAAAAACCAAAAAAAAAAAAACAAAACATTGGCGCCGTCACCTTGCAACCCTAACACCACCGACGACGTCACCTGCTCCACCTGAAACAACCACCACCGAAAGCCCCTCTTTCACAGCCCGTCAGACCACATTCTTCACAACTTTAACCACCAAAACGACGGGTCCCTCACCCATCGAGGCCACCACCGTGTGCCTTCACAAGACCCCGAGCCAAAAAAAAGGGGGGCGTTGAAAAATAGACGCCGGAGATGCCGCCGCCCTACCATCAACCAGGAAAAACCGGAGTGCCCGCCGGAGCCTCCTGTGGCTGTCAAAGGGAATGCAAAAATCACCAGAGTCGTCTTCGTCAAAGGATAGGCACCGGATATCAACACCGTTGTACTCCAAAATAAAAAAAAGGTTGGTGGTTCAATTAAAAAAAAAGGCAAATGAAAAAGACATTTGTATGGAGAAATGAATGTATAAGAGGTGGGTTCTAGATTGTTTAAAGGGAAATGTGAAGAGAATATGGGTTCTTCAAGAAGTTTATTATAAAAAGGGGTGATGGGAATAATAAAAGATGAAGAAAATGGAATTGTAGTGGATAGTGTGGAACACTATCCCCCAGACAAAATGAAAGAATTAAAGAAAAGGTGATGAGTGGTCTGGTGTTTAAAAAAAAAATATTAGTGAATGATTATTCAGAAAAAAAAAACGTTTTTTTAAAGCAAAAGGGTTTAAAAAAAAGTCGAGTTTTTTAAACTCGCGAGAGGAAAAGTCGGGTTTTTTTTTAAAAACCCGCAAGAGAAGAAAAGTCGAGTTTTTTGGACTCGCGAGAAAGAAAAGACGGGTTCTTTTGAACTCGCAAGAACGAAAGTCGAGTTCTTTGAACTTGCAAGAAAAAAAAAGTCGAGTTCTTTGAACTCGCAAAAGAAAGAAAAGTCGGGTTCAAATCTTCAACCCACAAGAAGAAGAAAAGTCGGGCTCTTCAAGCTCGCAAGGAAAAGAAAAGTCGGGTTCTTTGAATTCGCAAGAAGAAAGGTCGAGTTTTTCAAGCTCGCAAGAAGAAATATTCGAAAAGAAGAAATATTACTTGGCAAGTTGGGCGTTCGTATCCTTCACGCTCCAACTTGAGGGGAAGTATTGGAGATAATTTCTCCTCCAATAATTATGTGGTCAATGGTCAAGTCAAAGGCATAAATCATGGATAACATGATTTATGCTATTACTTTCATTTCTTAGGTAATTGTTAGTTCTTGTGTTTGCTTATAAATAGCTACTAGGAATTAGTAGCAAAATTGTACCAAAAGATTATCAATAAAATACTTTTTTCACATTACTTCTCTTTACTTCTTGTACCAAACCACCTAGCCATTTTGAGAGTCGTTTAGAAACCGAGCGGCCTCCGGCCGCAAGGCCGAAACAAACTCAACCCAAACACAAAAATGCTTCCGCTAGAAATTTTACATGCTTCCGCTTGAATTTCTACATTCTCTTTCTAATTTTTATTTCTACATTCATACATTCTTCCATTACACTCCTCCAATACCTAACTAACAAATCTTCCAATTAACATTATTCACTCTTCTTTTTATTCAATCTTCATTCTAGGTATGTTTTCTTTTTCATTTGGATCGAAGCAAGATCAACCATTGTAACGTTTTCCTATTCGTAAACGTTAAATATAGCTAACAAAAATGGATCTGAAACCTGTAAAACTTTTAGTGATAATATGGAACCAGTTAACGATTTGTGGAACAAGTCCATATTGTCATCGTTTTTATTATTAACGCATGGCTATCTGTAAACAATATTTAATATGTAACCATTTTCATATTTGAAGAGAAAATCTCCATTCTCAGCGTTTTAATTAAATATGGACGTGTTGAATACAAACCGCAATATGGAAGCAAGATCAGATTTTTAAGTCAATAATTGTATATGAAACGGAACAAATATATTAACTGTTGTTTGATCTTTTTTTCATTTGAGATCCAGAGAGGATTCATTGTCATCTTTATGTTTATGAGTCAAATATGATATGCCGCGAATGTTTTGATTGTTTTGTCATTTGAATGCTAGACTACCATCCGAATACAAAGTTGCGAATATGGCTTATCACAAGGGGGAGCAATTCTTCAAGGTCATGCATGACCCTTCCGCAAGAGTTTTGGTATGATTGTAATTTTCATTTTGATAATTATCTTTGTTAACTTTAAGCAAACTGATTATATTAATTCTCGTAATGTTGTTTTTAATGTTTGATCCAGACATTGCCGACAGCTATGAACAAGTTTTTGGTATCTAAAAAAACGCCTATTTAATAACATTAAAAAAATTCAAACCGTATTAGTCATTCCTTAAATATGATTGTAGACATTAATTACTGAAATTATGTAAAAGTTACATTTATTTCGGTTATAGGATTCTAGACATTAATTTCTGTAATTAACTGTTTTAAAATCATGGATTGATAAACGGATTGACACATACCATATTAATGAGTATATAAAGATAAAATCTTTCATGTAATCAAAATTCGTAAATTAAGGGCTTTAAACAAGGAGCAATCTTAGGCTAGATAGGTTGTATTGTGTCAGCATTTATTTCCAATTAAAACGGATTGACAAATTCCAATTATTTCCCTTCTCTCCAGCTACCCTCACAATCTGCACTCCACCTCCATCATCTTCTCCACGCTAAGCAACCTGATCACCATGAACCATCCCAACTTCAGAGTAGAATAACGACTATAAATAAAATGCTTACGGTTTCGTCATACTTTGGTTATTGGTTTCTACTTTCCCTGGCGACGTCAGGTCTGATGATACGTCGTTAACGCCTGGGGATTTGGGTTGTCTCAGGCATATTTACGGTCTAGCGGTGGTGGCCGGACACAGTGACGGAAGACAGGGGTTTCTTCACAATCGTTGTCTGCATTGGTAGTGAACCACTGTGGAGGTCCTAACCGCCGGAGAAACAACTGAAATTGAGAAACCCGATGTCCTGGGAGAAGGTGGAAGAGGTCAGAAGTTGACCGCCGCGTTAGTCGTAAATTTGCATCTTCGATTATTGTGCGCCGTTTGTCTTCGTCGACTACATAGAGGGGTTCGATGACCGTCGAAGCGGTGGTCGACTTCGAGGGGTAGTGATGGTATTTGCTATTGAAGAAGATGATGATTAGGCAACGAAGTAGAAAATCAAAAGAATATTTGTTAGTGAAACTGACGTTGTCTAAGCAAGACCCTTAATTTTTTCTTACCTAAAATGAGGGAAGGGGTTGGTGATGTGGTTGTTCTGTAGCGGAAAAAAAAGTTGACCAAAGTAGCCACATGGGTTGGGGTTATCTTACAAAGCACAAGAATAATGAACTTTTATACACTAAATACAATAGCTTTCTTCGGAAACGAATAAGGTAAAATATAATGCGGATTGTAGTTGCCTTCAACGCATTATATGTTATGCATTGTGTTTTACATTTCGTGTGTTACTTCATTGTTCAACCCACCGCGCGTCGTCGCAACGCGTGGCGAGCAAAATACTAGTTATTAAAATATATTGATGTTAGGAGAATACAATACACGTAGGTTCTATGTGTGATATCTTCACAATTAAGATTTATGATTCTCGTTCGCACGCAAACATACATCGGCACTTTACTCAATATTATTTTATACTAATTTAGCTGTTTCGTTTGTTTTTCTTTTATAATTTATCAACTATAACGTTTTATAAAATTTCGAATATACTGTTAAGATGAGCTAATTTTTATCCACACTTCAACCTAAGTTTTATTAAAAACGGAGTTCAGTTCAAATATAATTATATTATTATTAAACGATCTCTTATAATACCAACCACTCGCCTAGATCTCATATCTAAAATAATCATACTATCCATCACTTATTCGTTAATTAATTTTATATATACAAATATCCATCTTACCTGTTATTGGTTTGTTTTGACGGTTGATGACTTGTTTAATTCATTAATAAATATGAACCAACACCTTTTATTTATATAACAAAAACGGGATGTTACAGATAACGTACAAAGCTTCTTAACGTGAGAAACGTAGAAAGCATTCTCAGCTATTAGATTAAGGCGGTGGCAAGATGGTAATTAACAACCCTAATCATATTTGGGTTAATCTAACCAAAGGTAAATTAGGAAAAAGCGCTATAAATTTTTTTCAAATCGTAACAAAAGAATCAATCGAAACAAAAATTTTCAACGATTGAAATCGATTAACCAATCTGAATGATTACACAATTAAAATAACAAAAAACATTCGATTACAATGAACGAAAACGAAAAAAATTAGAAAAACAGAGATTTACAATGAGACGATTAATCATATGAAAACATACAATTATGAATAAACGCTTGTAATAATTGTCAAATACTTTCGATTTTGTTTCAATAAGTATGATTAAACATGAAAATTAGATTAAAAAATAAGTTGCTGACGAAGAAGATGAAGTTGGTGAAAACAGGGGCTTTTAAACGCACTAACAAAAATTTAAACGCACTTACAAAAATTAAATGTGCGTTTATTAAAACTCCTATCCTTCTTCGTCAAAACACTCATACTCTGTTTTAGCCTTAATATTCTGTTTCTCTTCGCAACCATCAAACATCATAACATCTTCCACATAAACCCCTTCACACATCAATAGCAGATCACCTAATCACACACTAATTAACAATATTCTTCCCTTTTCTCCTCTCCCTAATTTTCTCCATGCTGTGAAGTAGCAGCAAAAGAGACGGATTCATTGATACATGCATAAGAAGAGACGCCAATGTATTATTATTAGGAAGAAATGTGACTATTATTATTAATTAATTAATAATTGATTCTTTGGATCAGAGAGGCATATTTTTTAGATAGCCCTACAACTATGTTTCATCTTTATCGGCAATAACTAATGCAAACAAAATAAAAAAAAGTACGTTTAAATAAATAATAGACTGCGTTTGAAATAGCACTACAATGCAATATTTATATACACATGCGTCTATTAAAATATAAGTGCGTTTTGAAATAGAAGCGCTATTTAATAAAAGTGCGTTTAATGAAATAGAGGTGCTTTTATTAAAATACAAAGTGCGTTTTTATAATACCCAAATAACTTCAAACGCACGCTTTTTGAGGTTCGTGAAATTTTCAGTAATTTAAACGCATGTATATATAATTCAAACTCAATTATTTTTATGAGTTTATAAAGCAGAGCATGGTTGTCTGGTTTTAAACGCACATTTACATGTATATAAACACATGCTTGTATGGTTTAAACGCATGCTTGTTTGGTTGAAACGCACGTTCATTGATGATTGATGAATGAATGTGTGTGTGTGTGTTACGAATTAAATAAATAGTGTAACCAAAAAAGAAATCAACCCGATTATCAATTGTTTTGAAATGGCTAAACTTTGAAGATCATAGCTTCTTGGGTTCTGGGCAAAATCCTGATGTGGAGAAAAATAAGCTTCTACTTTGGACAGTGAAAATATATGAAGATACATAAACAACGTTTGTATGTATATAAAACAGAGCATGGTTGATCTGGCCCTCCATAACTTGTTTTCGTTTCATGTTTTGGATCAATTGAATCGATCGTGAAATCGAAATAAGTTAATCGATCGTGAATTGAATCTGGAGGTGCATTTTGCTGATTTTGATCCGATGATGATGATAAACTTTTTTTGACGGGAAATTAGGGCAAAGTCTATAATACCCTTTTAATCAACTAGATTGAGATAGTTAGAGTTAACTAAGGTTTACACGTGTCAAGCTGTGGTGACTTCCTACGCTTCCTATGTTAAGGATACTACTTTTGTATCCTATACTTTCTCTAGATATAAGTCTACGGTTACAAATACTTGTTCAAACGTATCCTATAGCCATCCTAGTTCCGAACCCGTGTGGTAGATGACGAGGATAAAAGTTGATTTTCTTCTCATAAAATCATTCTTTTAGTAAATTCTGGACACCTGTATTTAGATGATTTTTTATTGTTATTGTCATCTCATGGAGTTTGTATTAAATTAATAATGTCGTATGCCATTACGTCATTCATAATCAAATAATAGTTTGGACATCCAAAACTATTAATATCAACATTGTTAAATTTGCTTTCCCACCGAGAATATCTTTAATCATACAAGCTAGAGATGGTAAGCCGACAAGTTTGAACGGGAATCTTACTATAAAATCATATTATATTATGTACCCGGTCTAACAGCCATCATATTATTATTATATGTATATTTCCGGTGTCGATAGCAAAGTTCTAGAACAAATAATATGACATATATGGTCACATATCCGATACCAATGTTCTAGAACAAATAATATGACATATATGGTCTCATATCCGAAATACTCTAATAAACATTTTTCCTAAGCTTATATATATCAAACGTTTTATGTTTTGATCCATCATAACCAAAACCAAAACCATGCCTACAAGCAACGCACACTTACTCGTCTACACTTTCCCCGGCTCCGGCCATATTATCCCCTTTCTCGACCTCACCCACCACCTCCTCCGCCGCGGCCTCACCGTCAGCGTCATCGTCAACGTCGCAACCCGCCCACTTTTCGACCATCTCCTGTCCTCCCACCCTTCTTCCCTACGCACACTTATCTTCCCAGAACCAAAAATCACCTCATTCTCTCATCCTCTTGTTTCCAAAGTAGTTTCAACTCAACAACTGTTTGATCCCATTGTTAAATGGTTTCATTCCCACCCGTCACCACCAGTCGCCATTGTGTCCGACTTTTTTCACGGGTGGACCGTGGAACTCGCGGCCCACCTGGGCATTAAACGTGTCTTGTTTTCGTCCGATGGCGCTCTTGGTTTGGCGGTTTTACATAATTCATGGCGCGATGTGACGGAGCTCCATGCTAGAAATGCTGCTAGAGATGACCAGTTCGGGATTTCCTTCCAGGACATCCCGAACTCGCCAGTGTTTCCTTGGTGGCAGTTGTCGCATCCGTGGCGGCATTACAGAAGTGGCGACCCGGATTTTGAGGCTTTTCGGAAGGGAATGTTGGCGAATATGACGAGTTGGGGGGTGATATACAACACGTTTGAGGAATTAGAAGGGGTTTATATAGATTATGTGAAGAAACAGATAGGCCATGATCGGGTTTGGGCAGTGGGCCCATTACTACCTGAAGAACATGGCCCAAATAGCACTGGACGTGGTGGGTCCAGTGTAGTGCCACCTAAGGATCTCCTCAGGTGGTTGGACAAAAAACCGAATGACTCGGTTGTGTATATATGTTTTGGGAGTTTGTTCAATTTAAGCCCGAAACAAATGGCCTCGTTAGCGAGTGCACTCGAGCTAAGTAACGTTAATTTTATATGGTGTGTGAACGAAAGTAGTTCGAGCTTCGATCCTAGTGGGTTCGAAGACCGGGTAGAGGGTCGAGGGTTCGTGGTCAAAGGTTGGGCCCCACAGTTGATGATACTGAGACATCGGGCTGTTGGGTCGTTTTTGACTCATTGTGGGTGGAACTCGACGTTGGAAGGGATCGTGGCGGGTGTAATGATGTTGGCATGGCCAATGGGTGCGGATCAGTTTGGAAATGCTAAGCTGTTGGTTGACCAGTTGGGTGTTGGTCAACGAGTTTGCGAGGGTGGACCGGAGATTGTTCCTGACTCGGTCGAGTTGGCTCGGTTGTTGGTTGAGTCATTGAGTGGTGATAAATCGGAACGAGTTAAAGTGAAGGAGCTGAGTCAAGCAGCTATGAAGGCCGTTAAAGAAGGGACTTCAGTACGAGATTTAAACATGTTTGTCAAACTTGTGTCGGAGCTCAAAGATCATCAAACAAATGGTTGAAATTAATGTAGACTAGTGGTCGGATTAGTTGAGTCAGTCGGATCCGCTAGTTATCATAGTTTGATGGTTCATTTAGGGTCATTTAGATTTGCGTTAACTTAATTTTTTTTTCTTGTTCTTTTTTTTTTTGCAAAATAAAACTTTTAATTTTATTACTGAAACATTTAAACGAAATACGAAAGTTACATCACAACAGAAGGTAGACGGCCAACAAGCTGCGCTGTCACCCTTTTCTGAATTGCGAACCCTAGTCTACCGAAGACAAATCTTTAATTTTATACTTTTCAACCCAAGGCATTATAGCCTAGTGGTATCTTGGTGGTGAGATAAGACTTAGGGGCCATAAGGTCATGGGTTCGAATCTCACAAAGGGGGTTTTCTCATAATTTTGAGTTTCCTCCTGAATTGGTGTCTTGGTGGTGGAATATGATCGCGTGGCAACACTGGTGGCACGATGATACTCCAGTGTTCCGTGAGTGATTCCAATTTGTTGGCCGTTCAAAAAATTTTTTTTATACTTTTCAAAAGAATATATAATTTTGTAAAAAGATTTCTGTAAATGAAAAAACATAGATCATAAATAATAACGGGTGGTTCTAAGTTTGAAACCATAACTCGTATAAACCTAAAACTAGTCAACTTGTTTGGTATAAATGCCCAAACTTATAATTGTATATACGTACAAAATTTCTGACTTTATGTTCTTCATTTATTTCTTTGAGTTCCTTTAAATCTAAAAAGAATAAACTCCAATTGAAGTCCTTATGAGTTTTGATGAATTGTTCACTGCATGATCCATGACTTTTACATGTTATTGTGACCATAGTCCATGACTCTAGTAACAATTGACTTAATTATTATTAATTAATTTAGGGATAAGATGGTGGTAGCGGCCCGGATGTATCGAAACAGAGGATGACGCTTGTCGTGGTTTTGGTCTCGCTTGAAGTTAGGTTATCGGAAAAGAAACAGAGAGAGGGACGATGATGGTTTATGTGTATTGGTTCCTAAACATATACGTTCCGAATCCGTTTCATTTGAAATAAATTGGATTTATGAAGGCTTTTAATCTCAATGATGGGTTCTCATTTAAGAAAAGATTTCATGCTTGAAATTGTACTGAGTTGATTCCGCGTATGACGGATGATCAGAAGTCTTCGGTCGTGATTTCCGGGCTGAAAAACGTTGGAACAAGAAAAGGAAATTTGAGATTTGGCATTCTAAGTCTCTTTCATGTTTGCTTCTTTCACCAGTAGGTCTTGGGGTGTACTCTAATATGGCATTCTAAGTCTCTTTCATGAAGCGTTAATAATGATATGGCATATTAATTGACACTATACACCACTCCCTTTAGGTGAGGTGGAGTGAAATTAGTAAAAGTGAGTGATATGAAACCTATGTGGAGTTAAGGAGGGTTAAGGTATGCCCTAAGGTTAGGGTCTAAAGTTTGATTTAAAATAAAAAAAAACCCTTTATAACATTTTAATGGAATGTGTTTATAAATCTAGATCTTTTTTTTTTTTAAAAATAATGGTTTATGAGTTCGTAATATAATATGATTTTAAAATATCATAAAATGTAGTTTCTAAATACGACGGATATGATACCTTGGTTTTAAAATGGATATTTTATGAACTTTAGGGTAGCGTTTGGTATGATGGAGTGGAAGGAGGAATGGAATGGACCATTACGAAGTAATGAAAAATAACGTGTTTGGTTGGTTAAAGGAATGGAATCACCCATTCCACAAGGCATTCCATTTCCTCAAAATCATTCCATCCACCCCCCATGTTTTTTTTTCATTCCATCCCTCATTTACCCTTTACTCACAACACCATAACCCACCAACCATCACCACCACCCACCACCAACCACCATCGTCACCACCCACCACCGCCGTCACCACCCACCACCGTCGCCCACCACCTACCACTGTCGCCCGCCACCGCTGCCGGCACCACCCACCACCGTCGTCACCACCCACCACCGCCATTGCCGCCGCCAACTACCTTCACCCACCCACCCACCACCGTCGCCACCCACCACCGTCACCCACCCACCGCCGCCATCCAACACCACCCAACGCCGACCACCACCGTCACCACCTACCACCGTTGCCCATCACCCACCATCGTCGCCCACCCTCGTCGTCACCACCCATCACTGTTGTCGCCGCCACCAACCACCACCACCCACTGCCTTCACCCACCCATCACCGCCGCCACCCACCATCACCGCCATCCACCTCCACCCATCGCCATCTTCGCCACCACCCACCATCGTCGTCGCCTCCACCCATCAACGTCGTCGCCACCCACCACCACACTACCGCCACACACCACCACATACCATCACTGCCACCAACCACTCACCACCGCCACTACTCCCCATCGTCGCCCACCCACCATCACGGCCATCCACCTCCACCTTCCATCGTCACCACCACTGCCGCCACCACCCACCACCCACCACCACCGCCACATATCACCACCCATCATTACCGCCACTGACCAGCACTCACCACCGATTTTTTTCTTTCGTCTTTTCCTGCTTATCCAACAACATAAAGTAATGTTTCGTTTCATTCCCACATGGCAACCAAACAAGACATGGAATGGTAATGATCCATTCCATTACCTTGTCCATTCCATTCCCTCGTCCATTCCATTCCCTCATCCATTCCATTACGTCATACCAAACAGACCCTAGGTAAAAATATTGTAAAAGTTCATGGTCAAAGTGAGTTGGCGGTATGTTGGTTCAGTATCAGGTAGTGAACGGGTAAAGGGTGGACGTTTGGGCGGTTTAAGTGGCCTGGGTCTGGGTTCTCGGGCAGAAAGTATGGGTTTGGGGTTGTAGGGTCCAAGTTTTGGGTTGGTTGCGGTTGTGGTTCATTGTTATTGCTATAATGAAACGAGCCCATTTGTTTTATATGTAAAACTTAGCCTTCATCAAGTTTATAAAAAAATGCATGAGAAAATTCATGATATTATAGGCGTTTAAGTGACCAACAGGCTAGGGACGAAGCTTTATTAGGCCTTCGGACTAACCTGTTTGGTAATGAAGGCGTCTCATCAGTGTTAAACAAAACGGTAGGACAAACATCCTTATCAATCTATTCTACTGTTATCAATGAGAAACCCTATCAAACTCCACAGGGGTGTTTATCCCTCATGGATACTCTGGACCACTTCCTTCGGGTGTTGCGCTTTCAGAGTTTGCTCCAGACAAGGACGCATTACTCCCAGATTGGCCGATGCTAGGCTACCTCCAAACTAAAAAAATGCTTGCAACAACTAAGAGATATTATGGGATTGCTGATCCAAACTGTCACACCACGCCAATGGCGGAAACACGTGGCGCAACGCTCGAAAGCATATCAAAGTCAAGATTAACACAAACTATATTTATTTAGAAAAGATCAATTTATTAGAATGTCTAAAATGAGTATCTCGTTACAATATTGCACAAAGCATTACATAAAACGATGAACATTAAGTTTCAATGTGGGGGTATTTCCGTTTATGTTCCAACCCGATGGTAACAATGAATGAAACCCCGACCAGTATCTGACATCCCGAATTCCACCGCACTAGCCCCATATCTATTCAGCACTTAGTTACCTGAAAGATATGTTTAAAAAAAGACGTCAATATATAAAATATTGGTGAGTTCACAGGTTTTAGTTTCATAACAACAACATTTCCACAACCATCGACTCGACTCACTTTACCGTATAATTATTTTCCCATTAAATAATTATACTAGGATCTTGTCGATCGACATTTCGTTTTTACAACATGTGCGAAACCTGCACAACTTGTGGCCTTTGTAAGGAGTAGCTAGCTCCTACAAACTATAATGATGAGCAATCCCTTGAGCCCCATAACCAAACCAAGACTAATAATAATGCCCCGCTCCAAGTCGTTCCTCGGAACCCAACGACTTAATTTCAGAATACGTGCACCCCAGGCATACGCCGATGCATAATCGACGCTATCGATTAGGGGTGGGCCTTGTCAGGCACCAATAGTACTATCCAAATATTCTTTCGGTTTCATTTCCCTGAATTAATGATTACGGAAGAGAGGACTCAACCCCGAGTGGCGATCACTGCTCAAGTACTCATCATACCACTTATCACATTTTAACCTCTGAAAACATTTCAACATGTGACAACGTTTGACAAACATATCTTTCCCCCAGTTAAAACAGTAAAATGGGGCCGTGAAACTCACCTGAAACACTGTCTGGCTCACTAAGTAGATAGCAAAGAGGGTCTCGCACCTACAAACGTCCTAGACGTATAAGTCACTATTCCTATAGTGCATGTGCCTTGGCAAGTTGTACACCCAACTCCCGACCACAAGTTATTCCAAATCCGGTTTAACTATGCGCGTATCCTAGGTTTCGTTGGCGTTAGATTACCCTTTGTGTTACAAGTTATATATTACTCTTGTTAATATTTCCTTAACTTGTACCTTATTATCATCGACTCGACTTCACTTAACATATAATTATTTTCCCATTTAAATAATTATACTTAAGATCGCATCGCTCGATATAATATATATTTCAACATTCGACCCGACTCGCTTTGCCACACATTTGTTTTCCCATTTAAACAAATATGCTAAGATCTTGTCGTTCGATTGTATATTCTTAACACCCGATTCAACTCACCATACCGTATATTTATTTTTCCATTCAAATAAATATACTCGGATCTTGTCGGTACGGCATACACATATATATATCTTTGTCTACTCGTCGCGGCTTTCCTTCCCACATATCTACTTTCCCATTAAGTAGATATACTAGAGTTTTGCCGAGACGAACGTACATACATATAAATGTGTAATTTTTCTTGTTAAGTATATACGTTTGTTTAACGTCTTATTTGTTTATGTTATATTTTTCTCCCACGAATAATTCCTTTAACACTTAGGAAAGTGTTTGTTAGTTTTCACCCATGTATATATATATTTTACTTCCTAAAAATATATATTTTCTCATCTTGCCGCAATGGCATTTTTCTCATGTTTTGTCCGTGTACGTTTCGTTAACGCGTCTTAGTTCGGTATCTTAGCTCGAATAGTTAATTTTTCCAAGTTTTTCCCAACATGTGTTTTATAGAAATATTATCCATATTTCTTCCTCCTAACACATGTTACTTGGAAGATTTAAAATACTTAAGTATTTTTAATCCAACTTGTTAACTTAACTACAAAAATGTTTCCAATACTTTTATATTCCCATTTATATAAAAGTATTCATTTTCGTATAAGTTTCTCAAGTTTGTTTAATATTTTTATAAAATCTCTATTTTATAAAAATCCTTATGTCAATACCATCCATATTTTTATAACTTTCAAAAATATACTTTTATACAAAAATACCCAAGTATATCTACTAGTATTTACCCAAATCATCCTTAGAAATTTATTACTTATACTTTTGACACCAAACCTTCCATCCTTGCATTTTTGGACTAATAGTTTCTAAAATATCCATTTTAGTCCTCTAACTTTCAAAGTTACAATATTAGTCCCTTAACTTTCAAATGTTGCATTTTTCCACTCTAACTTCCAAAGTTAGTATTTTTCACTCAAGTTTGTGGACTTTGAAGATTCATCTTTTTATTGGTAAGTTATTCTTGTACCAAAACACTTTTATTAGTCTTATATTCCATATATAAGACTACTTGTATGTGTGTTTTATGTATTTGCCCATTATATCAAAATATCATTCTTCTAAGTAAGTAAACTTTAATTTTTCATCTTCTTTATTCTTGAACTTCTAACATGTTCCATCATTTATTATGTCTTAGATGATCATATTAAGATGATTAAAGTTACTTTTTAACACATTCAAGATTGTTTCCATAAATCTTAATCAAATCATCATCCTACTTAGTGTATGTGTAAATTTTATACATTTTCAAGAACACTACTTTATCATCATCCAATCCATGATTTATCTACATATCTTTAATCACCTATTTTACTCATGTAAAAACTATTAAAGATTATGTTTCAAACCACCTTTTAAACCCTTCATGTACAACTTGCTTCTAAGAACACATACATGAATAATAATAATCAAAAACAAGGTTAAGAAGCTTACTACTAGCACAAGGCTAGGGAAGACAAAACCTTGGATTTTGAGAGGGGTTTAGTGTGTTCTTCCTTAATGGTTAAGCTCCAAGCTTGAAACACACAATAGGGGTTTGGATGATGGATTGTTTTGAGTGATTTGGAGATGTGAAAACTTGAAATAAGAATGTATATGGGGGAGGTGAAACTCACGGCCCAAAGAGAAGAACAAAGAAGAGTTTTTGCTTTGCTTCTTCAAGTGTCTAACACATGCTTATATATCATTATCACATGTAATTTTCCATGGATCTTGTAAGATTTACTTGAAGATTGTATGTGTACTTAGGATCTTTGGGAAGATTATAAATGTGTGTGTGTGTGCCGTGTGATTTGAGAGAGAGAGTGGGAGAGATTTTGAGTGTTAAGATGGATATGTCAACTCTTGCACTCCTTTATAATCCTTCCAAGATTACACATGAGATCTTTATATAGGATTTGCTTAGCAAGTGGATGTGTTTAGGTTGTGGTATACTTGATCTTGTCTTGGATTTTCTTGGCCATAGGGCCGAAAATTCTTACACAAAAGCAAGGTTGGTGCATGCTTCATGTACTTGATAATCTTACACAAAATCCTAATCCATGCATGCTTAGTAGTATAGGTTTTATAGGTTATTATTATGTCACAAAGCAAGGAGGTAATGTGGCCATCTAGGCCGGCCCCTTTGGTGGCTTAGGTGGGGTCCACAACACAATTTATTTACTAAATACTTGTTATGTTTAATCCCTCGTCGTTCGGGTGTCGTTCGGGTATTTTTCGGGTTTTAATCCCGCGTTATTCGGACATTAAAAATACCTTTAATAACCCTTAAGTATATTCAAATTTAAGCGTTGATTGGTTATTTAGGCTCTTGCCGGGTGAAATTATGAGTTATACGCGTATCGGGTGCGGTACGCGCATTTTATTCGTTACCGGGAGATTTGTATAAGACGTTTCCACTTATGGTTTCGGAGTTCCAAAACTCATTATATTTCGTGAAAATACCTTTTATTTTATATCCTGGGTGTCCGGGATCCTTTTCGTTTATTTAATTATTACCGGGTAATTGCCAACGTCCATACCGGATAGTTATTTCGCACATGATCCAATCATGTTTTACCATTAAACGTATGCATTCCTATGCACTATTTGGAAATTGCTATCTCCTAAGGCCTTGATAATTAAATCACACATAATTGTATTTAATCACGTTAATCATATATTAATTAATTTGTACGGAATTACCTTATTTTTGCCGGTTGTTACATTCTCCCCCCGTTAAGAGAATTCCGTCCCGGAATTCACTTCGAGTTCTCCGGTACAGGTATCTTCTCGAATAGGGCGGGGTGTTTGCGCTTCATGAGATCTCCTCTTTCCTAGCGAGCCCAGATTCATGCTCGGCTCACGCTTAATGCTCTAACAAACACGATGTCGTAGTTCAGCTACGACTAAGCTCTTGGGCATCCCACCTTGACACATCTATCGGTTTCCCGAAATAGTAGAGCTTATCGTCAACCGGACTTCTGCCGATCGAGGAATTGACCAAAACTTCCTCAGGCCAGGCTTGCGGGATTCATTAAGAGTCCCACTAAGCTCTTGCGACAATTCAAGCTTATTCATCACGAGACCAATTTTGATCTATATCTCCGTACCACCGAAGTATTAAGAACTTGGCCTACTACAATCTCTAAGCTTATTGACACCTTCTCGGAGTATGACTCTCAGTGAAAACCTATTATTAGACCGAAGTTCTTAAGGCCTACGCCTTGTCTGTATGACTTCTTAATAGGTTCGCATCTCATCCAAACAGTCTTTAATCTGCAAGATCTACTGGCCATCTCTCGAATAACTCAAACCAGGTTATGTATCTATCTCCGTCTGTCGTTCGACGCACTGGAGATTTACACGTATGCCCTCCAAGGGCTTTGAGTAGTATACCCCGAACACTGGGATGCTAATTCCTATCACATAGGAAATTTTGGTGATGAAGCTCATGGGTTCGATCTGCCACGAACATCAATCGTGTCAACACGGAACAATTCTGTCAAGTACATTCAATTTGTCCGAGAATGACAAGCCATACTCGTCTCAAATCGAGTATCCCATGCTTGTATACAAAGTTTGTCGAACTTGAGGTAGAGTGACCACTACAATCCGATATAATGTAAGTCGGCAATTCGGTGTCTAGCCACGACTCTCCGAGAGTATAGGTAGCTATCCAATGCCTCATCTCGGAGCTATAGGTGAGTAAGGAATGAGAGGGCTCCAAACAACAATCAATCATCACTTGGGTCACATCTGACCCCGGGACACCTCGGGTGTCATGGTGATGTCAAACAGGTGATCTTACCGCACCACATAAATGTCCCCTTGGAAACCTCGTCGGGTATTCCATTTTATTTATCCTTCGGTTCGACTCACTTTACCGTATATTTACCTCCCCATTAAGATAAATACACTAGGTTCTTGTCGACCGAACAACCACATTCAAAATGGGACTTTATTTCCGTAGAATCCTCTAGGTACTGAATTGCTGCTTTCCTCCTGAGTAATTGTGGTTAATGGTACTAGGACGCTTAGTATGGACTGATGGAGGTCGAAAGTTTTTGCGTCGCTTTCACCCCTCAGTTCCCTTACATTAAGCAGTGTATACATGGCGCCCGGGCCGTACGATTTCACAATCCCCGAGAATTACTAGTCGACTCAAACACCAACGACAAGATGCTTCCAGCACATAGGTCTATGCCGAAAAGAGATACATGAAACATCATAAATTGTTGTCGCAATGAACAACGTATAAGGTTTATTAAGACATATCAATACGTTGGCCCCCATTGCGACAAGTATACAGAACACCGGTATCTACCCAAAACATGGGTATCCAGTACTAGTTCTGTTATATGTGCTTCCTGTGTACTGGTGTCCTATCGTTATTAGCAACCTAGTGAGTCAACTTTGAATAATACAGACCACACGCCCTTAAATTGACTTTCCGATCCTTGGCGGAGATCTGAGTGAAAGGAGTCCTGAAACCGGGACCCTCACTCATCGAAGGTTCCATCCTTTCGGAATCCTTCGAGGTAAATGGCGAAATCGAGCATAGATGCATGCATTTGACATAGATTACACGTCTTGACAGCTTCATGCGCCAAAGTCGTTACGAACGAACGACTGAGATCGCACCTCAAGTAATAGTCCTGAGCCTTCCCATAAGGCATCCCATTCAATGACTCGGTAGTCACACATATGGGCGGAATATGTAAGCCTTCAAACTCGTCCTGATTAGTCAGGTGCCATACGCCCTGACCTGGCAGCTCACATTACTATGGTGTCTCCAACAGCGTCTATCAAGGATAAGGGGTTTTGCTCTAGCGTGAGCAATGCTACTTAAAGATGATTGGGAACACTAGTATCGACCCACGGTCGAAGTGGTTCCATTGTTCCAAGAGTCCCACGCAAAGATACCAAGATAGACCAGTCGTCAGAGGAATAACAACATAAATCGAAGGGTCGAGACGATCAACTATCTCAACCCGGTAGTGTAGCACCTTTATAGAGTAGATAATGCTACACGCCCTTCTGGATTTAGGGTTCATAAAGCCTCTTAATCATGTACCAGGGACTTCACCAATGCACGCCCATGGGTGGGTCCACAATGGTATTTCCATAACCATCAGTGTGACACGTCGGTATGTATGACTTCAAATGAATCCACTGGAGTGAGCAATAAATGATTTGAACCTTTCAACTCTTGCTAGTCCCAAAGGTATAGATCATAATATCGCTCATAAATACTCGATACCTTCAGGTTCGAGACGTATTCGAAATCCCTTATCACAAAGGCAAGTCTCGCCTTGTCACGTGCAGATCACAGGGTTTCTTCCCGACATTGATTTGCATAACCGATCGTTGGGCGACCAAATTGCACGTAAAAGGTTAGGGCTGGACATAGCGTCACTGGTGCCTCAGATTCTGAAGATGTACCGCTCACGAAATGCGTGAGCATATACAGGGGTCGGCACATGATTCGGTCACTTACTCAGACGACCACGAGATTCAGGCTTTAGGGGAATACACACGTAATCACTAAGGCTAGAGTGTCTAAGCACGACTTTTAGAAAGTCCGTTGGACACCTGAAATCCTACATAATCAATGTCGGCACTACACAATCAAACAAATAGAACAATGACGGCACGAGGGGTTTAGGTGATGTCTCCATTCCGAGAGAAACAAGAGCGATGCAAACGACAAATCATCACGTCATCGAGGTAATCCAACAGCTGTAGCAATACGCCCTCTGAGCAACACGACAGTAGAAACAACATGGCAATGTCAGCAACATATCCACGAAGCACATCAACTAGGGAACACCGCCCGGGAGTGACACGAAAACCGAGAAGCATGACGACAAGGCAACACTGCAACAGGAACCGCATGACACAGAGAAATACGACGGCAAGGCTACACTACTGCAGGAGCAGTAAACAACAGGAATGCATCATCAGCAATGTAGCGCAACCACATGAATACGCAATCAGCTATTATAATGTAATAACGAGCATGCACTATGGCTGGGGGTAACACAGCAGCATGAATGCACCCGTCAATATGATGCTCAATATGGAAGATCCACAGTCCATATTAACAGAAAATTCCGTTCTGGTGAGCACGCATCCCCGTGCGTCTCAGATCACTTGTGGAGGTGGGATTTGCATCCGTACCTTCAGCCTCGAACCTATCCTCCATAGGCCCAATGGTAGGAATGGTTAGGTTGGCCGGCGCATCAATCGTCATAACATGAATGGGAACGACGGGTTCCACATAATTTAGCTGACTTCTAAAGCCGATATTGTTCATAGAGAGGACGACCGTCGGCTTGTTATGAGTCACTCGACCAATGGCAACAAAAACATCGACAGTCTTAAACGAGGCCTGAGAACTATCGACAATGTTAGGCTTGCTAAGAGCCCAAGGAATGATAACTAGTAGTTCAATGAAAGCCTCAAAGAGAATGGAATTAATAACAACGAACTCCACAAAGACACATAGATGGTAATAGCGGCTTGGCAAGGGTCACAGAGACGTCTTTGCTAACGACATTCACCCCTGCAGGAGCCTCAAATATATCAACAACCTTAGTTCGAGAAGAGCCATAGAAACAACATCAAGCCCAACATGTACTATAGAGACAGCGACAATAATAAGCCCAACAACAGACATAGAAACAACGACATCGAGCCCGATAAGTGCTACCGAACCACTGACAACAACAAACTCAGCGAGAGCTACACACTTAATAGCGTCAACAGGACTCGCTTGAGCCATAGGATAATAATAGGAGCTACAACGTCAGGCTCGACCGGAGCCTTGGACTCGTCGTAGCTATTATATGTGTGGTGACTGGTATCCATAGGACCTGGAAACCAACCTACTTCTTTCCCGATAACCAGGATAGTGGTTGCAACGAGCATAGTAAGTAGAGGTAGAAGGATCACGATTTATCGTTACACCACGATAAAATGAAAACGACACCGACTCTGGCAATCCAGCCGAGTCATTCTTCTCATTAGGGTCTCCTTACATGCGATCTTGGCTCTAGCACCGATAGTAATTAGCTGGAATGCCTCTCTGCCACTCAAGCGAGGCCGGTGGACTTTCTTCCTGATAGGCCACGCCGTGAGAGTATCGAAATACGGCAAGAGATTAGACAGGTCACCGTGTCCACAACGAATGGACCTTGCAACCTTAGTTTATAAATCACCGTAACAAGGGGACGCAACGTCTCAATATCTATGGGGATTGATGGAAAACACTTCGCGTCAATTGCCGCCCCTAATAGATTACTAGTCTCGTCGTCATGACGAGGGTGACGAACGTTATTGCCACAAGAGCAATGGGATTTCCGTCCCATGGGTAAGTTTGATTTACCAGATAAACGTGACCACTTACAGTAGTCCGTCATTCGATTTTCGAGGGGGGGATTTCAATGTTAGCAAAAAGCGTCTTGCGACATTTGATAATTACGGAGCACACCCTTACAATTATGATTCCCAAAGCGTGGTTCCACTCCCCAGGATTTATGATGGATCTAAACACTGCACACGCATAGAACGTACTCGGGCGATCACCGAGTGAAAAGAGACTACCAATAATCCTTGAAAAACAAACGGGGGGTGGATAGAGGAGTCTTACGATGACTTTTGCACTTCAGGAAAGTAGTATAACTTAAGTACCAATGTGCTAAGTCCATGACAAATCATCTTTCGGAATATGATCCAACGTTATTGCAAAGGGTGTTAATACATACTTGAATACTCAATACATCGAGTAGTGGCTTCCCACGAGTTAATCGTATGCACTTCCGAGTGAGTCCATCGCCAAATGCCGACTGGGGCTTGCTGTTCTACTACACGCCGTCATCCTAACACTGGCAAACGATGTCGCGGTCATGATTAGTGGCCGAAATTTTGACATCATCAAAGTTTAGCAAAGCCCTATGACTCGCGGATGTGTGAGGCGACATGCCGATTTCGCTATCCGTCCATGACTGCCTGGAAGCAACCAATACTGTTGATTCAGACGAGGGCTATCGAGCTTTCAGGATAACAATGATCAAACTTCCTAATCCCGTAACTTCGATTCTGTTCTTCCTACAGGAAAAGAAAAATACTCGACCCTTGAAGACAACCTGGGCATGAACATGACTTATTCACCATGATAACACCGCAGCACACGGCCACGTGTCTCATATTTAATCCACGCAGGGTCCCGTTCTCTAAACGCACTAGTCTAGCAGGGACGCATCCTCAGTCTTCATTGGGTTTCAAGCTTAGCATTCCTCGCATCGTACCGGGCATTCATCTCTTCGGTAGGCGGCGCATCCTCGTATGCCCGCTCCTTTTGGAAGAACTTTGTGGTGGAGACATTCAACTCCTACACAAGGAAGCTTTCATCTCCCATTCCTATCTAGAGCGAGGGTTTGCGTCAGATTACTTATATGAATAGACGTTCGAGCCCTTCCGTGCTCGTACCATAAAGGTAATGTCGAAGAAAGCTCATTAGGTTTGCTAGGATCGAAATCAAGGAACATCGGCGAAACCTCCCATTTAACCCATTGGTTAATCAAAACTAAGACTGAATCTAAAGAACAAGAACAACCAAGACAAGGAGTGATCACCAACCCTTGGCCCTTGCGCCCACCAAGGTTACCGTGCACCCCAAACTATTATTACGTGATAGAGACTAGTCCTCCCGATCATCCCGTCTACAGGTAAGCGAGTGAGCTCATCGTAGACCACAGCATCCTTCCCACTTGCTGGTACCGGTGATCGATGCAAGAGCGCGGACTATTGTGAAGCGTGATACAACATCCTTACTGGCAAAATATCCGTACTACGTATATGTATTAACTAATCTTAGAAAACCGGATTCCTATGCAACATAAACATCTTATCCGCATTTTCTAATACTTCATATATTGACACACATGGCTAGTCGGTCGGAATTTCCCCTTGTACATCCTATGTACAATTTTTCTTTCTTTTCTAAAAAAATATTTTGTTGTGTTTCAGTTTTGAAAACTTTGTCTTCGAGCCGAAACCGGTTATAGTCTAGATTTTTCAAAAATGCTAGTTCGCTACAACCTTGGCTCTGATACCACTTCTGTCACACCACGCCAATGGCGGAAACACGTGGCGCAACGCTCGAAAGCATATCAAAGTCAAGATTAACACAAACTATATTTATTTAGAAAAGATCAATTTATTAGAATGTCGAAAATGAGTATCTCGTTACAATATTGCACAAAGCATTACATAAAACGATGAACATTAAGTTTCAATGTGGGGGTATTTCCGTTTATGTTCCAACCCGATGGTAACAATGAATGAAACCCCGACCAGTATCCGACATCCCGAATTCCACCGCACTAGCCCCATATCTATTCAGCACTTAGTTACCTGAAAGATATGTTTAAAAAAAGACGTCAATATATAAAATATTGGTGAGTTCACAGGTTTTAGTTTCATAACAACAACATTTCCACAACCATCGACTCGACTCACTTTACCGTATAATTATTTTCCCATTAAATAATTATACTAGGATCTTGTCGATCGACATTTCGTTTTTACAACATGTGCGAAACCTGCACAACTTGTGGCCTTTGTAAGGAGTAGCTAGCTCCTACAAACTATAATGATGAGCAATCCCTTGAGCCCCATAACCAAACCAAGACTAATAATAATGCCCCGCTCCAAGTCGTTCCTCGGAACCCAACGACTTAATTTCAGAATACGTGCACCCCAGGCATACGCCGATGCATAATCGACGCTATCGATTAGGGGTGGGCCTTGTCAGGCACCAATAGTACTATCCAAATATTCTTTCGGTTTCATTTCCCTGAATTAATGATTACGGAAGAGAGGACTCAACCCCGAGTGGCGATCACTGCTCAAGTACTCATCATACCACTTATCACATTTTAACCTCTGAAAACATTTCAACATGTGACAACGTTTGACAAACATATCTTTCCCCCAGTTAAAACAGTAAAATGGGGCCGTGAAACTCACCTGAAACACTGTCTGGCTCACTAAGTAGATAGCAAAGAGGGTCTCGCACCTACAAACGTCCTAGACGTATAAGTCACTATTCCTATAGTGCATGTGCCTTGGCAAGTTGTACACCCAACTCCCGACCACAAGTTATTCCAAATCCCGTTTAACTATGCGCGTATCCTAGGTTTCGTTGGCGTTAGATTACCCTTTGTGTTACAAGTTATATATTACTCTTGTTAATATTTCCTTAACTTGTACCTTATTATCATCGACTCGACTTCACTTAACATATAATTATTTTCCCATTTAAATAATTATACTTAAGATCGCATCGCTCGATATAATATATATTTCAACATTCGACCCGACTCGCTTTGCCACACATTTGTTTTCCCATTTAAACAAATATGCTAAGATCTTGTCATTCGATTGTATATTCTTAACACCCGATTCAACTCACCATACCGTATATTTATTTTCCCATTCAAATAAATATACTCGGATCTTGTCGGTACGGCATACACATATATATATCTTTGTCTACTCGTCGCGGCTTTCCTTCCCACATATCTACTTTCCCATTAAGTAGATATACTAGAGTTTTGCCGAGACGAACGTACATACATATAAATGTGTAATTTTTCTTGTTAAGTATATACGTTTGTTTAACGTCTTATTTGTTTATGTTATATTTTTCTCCCACGAATAATTCCTTTAACACTTAGGAAAGTGTTTGTTAGTTTTCACCCATGTATATATATATTTTACTTCCTAAAAATATATATTTTCTCATCTTGCCGCAATGGCATTTTTCTCATGTTTTGTCCGTGTACGTTTCGTTAACGCGTCTTAGTTCGGTATCTTAGCTCGAATAGTTAATTTTTCCAAGTTTTTCCCAACATGTGTTTTATAGAAATATTATCCATATTTCTTCCTCCTAACACATGTTACTTGGAAGATTTAAAATACTTAAGTATTTTTAATCCAACTTGTTAACTTAACTACAAAAATGTTTCCAATACTTTTATATTCCCATTTATATAAAAGTATTCATTTTCGTATAAGTTTCTCAAGTTTGTTTAATATTTTTATAAAATCTCTATTTTATAAAAATCCTTATGTCAATACCATCCATATTTTTATAACTTTCAAAAATATACTTTTATACAAAAATACCCAAGTATATCTACTAGTATTTACCCAAATCATCCTTAGAAATTTATTACTTATACTTTTGACACCAAACCTTCCATCCTTGAATTTTTGGACTAATAGTTTCTAAAATATCCATTTTAGTCCTCTAACTTTCAAAGTTACAATATTAGTCCCTTAACTTTCAAATGTTGCATTTTTCCACTCTAACTTCCAAAGTTAGTATTTTTCACTCAAGTTTGTGGACTTTGAAGATTCATCTTTTTATTGGTAAGTTATTCTTGTACCAAAACACTTTTATTAGTCTTATATTCCATATATAAGACTACTTGTATGTGTGTTTTATGTATTTGCCCATTATATCAAAATATCATTCTTCTAAGTAAGTAAACTTTAATTTTTCATCTTCTTTATTCTTGAACTTCTAACATGTTCCATCATTTATTATGTCTTAGATGATCATATTAAGATGATTAAAGTTACTTTTTAACACATTCAAGATTGTTTCCATAAATCTTAATCAAATCATCATCCTACTTAGTGTATGTGTAAATTTTATACATTTTCAAGAACACTACTTTATCATCATCCAATCCATGATTTATCTACATATCTTTAATCACCTATTTTACTCATGTAAAAACTATTAAAGATTATGTTTCAAACCACCTTTTAAACCCTTCATGTACAACTTGCTTCTAAGAACACATACATGAATAATAATAATCAAAAACAAGGTTAAGAAGCTTACTACTAGCACAAGGCTAGGGAAGACAAAACCTTGGATTTTGAGAGGGGTTTAGTGTGTTCTTCCTTAATGGTTAAGCTCCAAGCTTGAAACACACAATAGGGGTTTGGATGATGGATTGTTTTGAGTGATTTGGAGATGTGAAAACTTGAAATAAGAATGTATATGGGGGAGGTGAAACTCACGGCCCAAAGAGAAGAACAAAGAAGAGTTTTTGCTTTGCTTCTTCAAGTGTCTAACACATGCTTATATATCATTATCACATGTAATTTTCCATGGATCTTGTAAGATTTACTTGAAGATTGTATGTGTACTTAGGATCTTTGGGAAGATTATAAATGTGTGTGTGTGTGCCGTGTGATTTGAGAGAGAGAGTGGGAGAGATTTTGAGTGTTAAGATGGATATGTCAACTCTTGCACTCCTTTATAATCCTTCCAAGATTACACATGAGATCTTTATGTAGGATTTGCTTAGCAAGTGGATGTGTTTAGGTTGTGGTATACTTGATCTTGTCTTGGATTTTCTTGGCCATAGGGCCGAAAATTCTTACACAAAAGCAAGGTTGGTGCATGCTTCATGTACTTGATAATCTTACACAAAATCCTAATCCATGCATGCTTAGTAGTATAGGTTTTATAGGTTATTATTATGTCACAAAGCAAGGAGGTAATGTGGCCATCTAGGCCGGCCCCTTTGGTGGCTTAGGTGGGGTCCACAACACAATTTATTTACTAAATACTTGTTATGTTTAATCCCTCGTCGTTCGGGTGTCGTTCGGGTATTTTTCGGGTTTTAATCCCACGTTATTCGGACATTAAAAATACCTTTAATAACCCTTAAGTATATTCAAATTTAAGCGTTGATTGGTTATTTAGGCTCTTGCCGGGTGAAATTATGAGTTATACGCGTATCGGGTGCGGTACGCGCATTTTATTCGTTACCGGGAGATTTGTATAAGACGTTTCCACTTATGGTTTCGGAGTTCCAAAACTCATTATATTTCGTGAAAATACCTTTTATTTTATATCCTGGGTGTCCGGGATCCTTTTCGTTTATTTAATTATTACCGGGTAATTGCCAACGTCCATACCGGATAGTTATTTCGCACATGATCCAATCATGTTTTACCATTAAACGTATGCATTCCTATGCACTATTTGGAAATTGCTATCTCCTAAGGCCTTGATAATTAAATCACACATAATTGTATTTAATCACGTTAATCATATATTAATTAATTTGTACGGAATTACCTTATTTTTGCCGGTTGTTACACAAACGATCACATGTTCGCCTTCGGATACGCAGCAAATATGGAACTATGGCCTCTTCCAGCATGGTGTCACATGTTTGTCATACATTAACTAGTCCGGCTAGGGTGTGGTTTGATAGTTTACCAGAAAGGGAGATTAGAAACTTCGAACACCTTCGAAGTTGTTCGTTCAAAACTTTAGCAGCAACGGCGTTGTTCGAAGGACATAACGGAGGTACTCAATATAAAAAAAGGGTCAGAGAGTTGTTGGAAAAGTTTATTGTCAGGTTCAATAAGGAGAGTATGAAGATTAATGGGTTGTTGATCAGCTCCGAATCTCAGGCTTTTGCCACGAAGTCCAGAACAACCAGTTAGCAGAAAAACTTCATGTAGATTCCCCATAAAATCAATATTCTAATAGGTAAATATGAAGCCCAAAGATCTAGGGTGAAAAATGAGACATGTATTCGAACATTGGATCTAGTATTAGATTTGTTTTATGAGGTTTCGCTGGTATGATATCATCATAAATTCACATATTTTAGATATGTTCTAACTTTTTTATGATTATGATAATATCTATATAATACACCATATTTTATATTTTATATTATTGTAGGTATTAAAAACATAAGCTTATGTAAAAGTTAAAGCTTTCACAATGGTAATTCTTCCAAACCATTTCAAACTGCCACGTATCATCCCAAACCATTCTAAGTGACAACCCTTCCAAACCCACTTTTTCCTACAACCATAAACCATTCAAAACCTCCTTATCATCACGTACTTTTCCTTTTATTTAATTTAAACCCCACACAAAAAAACTTTGTTTCTTAATTAATCATAAAGTACACGCAAGGGGCCCACATACTCGTCTGTTGCAGTCCACTTGAGCAAACCAATCACAACCAGATGATACCCTACAATGGGGGGTTTGGTTCAGTTCGTCCGCCCGGTTGGCACCATTGTAGGTGCTCTTAGGATAGTAAGCATAAAAAAGTTTTAGAAAAGAGCAAATTGATATTATTGTCCTTTGTGGTTTGATCACTTTTGTGACTTTTGTTCAAAATGTATTCCAAAATTTCGAAATGGTTGCTTTTAACAAGGAATTGGGTTTACCTATCATCTGCAAGTTTGTCTAAATTCCAACATATATATTTGGTTCATGGATTGGTAGGTCTCTAATCGGACATGCCAAGAGTTTCAAGTCCATGGAAGATATGGAGAAGATCATTGGTGGTCTTCAGAACATGAGGGTTGAGACGAGGTATCTAGGGGGTATGACAGTGCTATTAACGTTCTCTTCGCCGGATGAAGCTAAATTTGCTTTGGACAATCGTGAGTGGTGGTCCGGTGGTTTTGATGATATTGGTGTTTGGGAAGGTCAAGAGTTGGGATTTCAAAGATTGGTTTGGTTGAGGATTATGGGACTACCTGTCAATCTAAGATGTGCCGACCATATACTGATGATTGGAAGTCATTTCGGGTCAGTTGTCTGGGACACTGATCATGGCATCTCAGAGCCAGATCTTACCAATGTTTTTGTGGGAGTTGTGGCAGACTATGTTCGAAAAATCCTGAGGAGTTAGTTTAAGGTGGAAAGGAGCTATAGTTTCATGTTGGGTGAGTGAAGCGGCGATTTGTTGGAGGCCTTATTTTTTTTATTGGAAGAGGTGATGATCACCGGCACTGATGAGGTGGAAGTCGTCAGTCTAGATAGCGATGACGGGTGTGAAAATGGTTCGTCGGAACTGGATCCGGTTTCGGTGGAAATTAACTCTGGTGGAGATGACCATCCGGCTCTAGTTGAGGAAGGTGAAAGGTCTTCGATTCTGCATAGGGAAGACATAGGGTTACATAGGAATGGGGATAATATTAATGGTGTAGGTATCAATCTGTCTAGGTTAGTGGAAGGTGGGACCAGTGGGAAATTAATAATAAAGGAGGGTAATAACTTGGGGGGTGGGGGGCAAGGTCTGTCAGGTGGGCCATCTAAGGTGGACTCAATTGGACCTAATAATTTGGACCCAAAGGGATTAAAGTTGTGGACCACCATTTTTTCGGGTGATAAGAATAAAATGAAGAGACAAACTAAATTCAAGATTTCTCAGAAACACAAAACCATTACCAAAATTCCTGATTTGAACTCTAATAGAGCTGACTCTGGCGGTTCTTCATTAAGCTCGGGAGGGTGCAAGAAAAAAGACGAAGGGGGGTAAAAATTTTGTAAATGAGGTGGATTTGGAGTTTCAGGAAGTTCCTCTAGAATTGGCAAATCAGGTTAATGGGAGTCTGGAAGATGGGTATGAGTCGGATTGGGTTAAGGATTCGAGGGGGATTTGAACAGGACCTGGGTAAGACGGATCTCAAAGCGAATACAAAGGATGCGCAAGATGGTCAACATGGGGTTTGTAGAGAAGCCTTGGCAACTCGTGTAGTTGGTGTATCGATTGGATTGGATTTATCGGGGTTTGAAGCAGATGTTGAAGCATCTTTGGTTGCAGAAAATGTGTCTTTGTGTCATAAATGAATTACTTAACCTTTAATTTGAAGGGGGCAGGGGTAGTGGTAAAGCATCTAAGGTGAGGAAACTAAAGAGAAAGTTCAATTAATCGTTCATTACAATCCAAGAGACACAAATGGCAGCAATATATGAGGCTCAAATGGATAAATTTTTGGATAACTTAGCTCATGATAAGGTAAAGGTAGATGCTAATGGGAGGTCGGGGGTTTAATCTCTATGTGGAACTTGGAGGTATTTAAAGTGAACGTAATCGAATCAGGTCAAATCTTTATTCTTACTGGTGGTCAATTAAATGGGATAAATATTTATTTGTATGTGTTAAACGTATACGCTCAAACGGATCCGACACAAAGAAGACAACTGTGGAATGATATTCTGGGGATTAAAGATGTTTATAATGGGTTGTGTATTATGTTAGGGGACTTTAATGATGTTAGGACTGAAGATGAAAGGCAAAATTCGAATTTTGTTCTAGGAAATGCTTTGGCTTTAAACAATTTCATATCCTCAGCCGGGTTGGTCAAATATAACATGGGGGTAAACAGTTTACCTATTATCGAGCGATGGGCTAAAACAGAGTAAACTTGATCGGGTTTTTGTTTGTGGTGAATTTATGTCATTATGGCCTGATGCAAAATTGGTGGCGTTAGATAGAGATGTTCTGATCATTCACTTGTAATTCTTTCTATTGGTGATTCCAACTTTGGTCCTAAACCTTTTCGGTTTTTTAACTTGTGGCTTGGGAAATCGGGATTGGAAGACATTGTGTCCTTTGGCATCGAATCATAGGTGGATGCCGCCAGAAGTGATGTTATTGATCGGTGTCGAATGACCGGTCAAAAATAAGAGTTTAAGAAAAGATCAATTAGCTTACTAGTTAGGGTAAGTCGGGTGTCGAACCACAAGGAGTATTGTGGAAAGTGTTATTTGTAGAAATTATATTAAACTAAACGGAAATATAATATTGTGACATCCGCCACTTAGCCAGGTTACAAATCGGTACACTTTCTAGTCAACGTTTAATTTTCCATACATCATTCATGTCATTTTATATGCGTAAGTCCCCCGAGACAGTCTAGCAATGACTGAACGAGTATAATTTCACCCATATCAACGAATCTTGGTGACACGAATCTTAACGATCACGCGTTATTTTCCAAAATCATGTATAGATGCCCATTTATTTAATAATACACTGGGAAGCATTATGGAATTTACGAATAAAGCCTAGTATTTATTCAACTAACATACCTACATATATGTGTATATATACACGATACACTCATATATATATATATATATATATATATATACTAGGTTAGAGTCCCGTGGGGACGCACAGTTCACCCGAAAGTAAAATGAAAAGAAAAGTAGGAAAATAAGAATTGTATTATGCAATTTGTTTTGGTTACTAAATGTTTGATAATGCAATATGTATGAATTTTGATGTTAAATGCAAAATGTCATCTAACAGTTTAATGTAACGAAATGATGGATATATCGAGTAAGTAAAGTTTAATTTGACAACTGCAAACTACGTAGCATACTATCACAATATCACACATTACATCATTTGGTAATATCTATATTCTAATCATAACTAAGCTTAAGCATACAACAGTTATCATTTAGTTGGGGCTTAACGAACTTCAACCAATATCACACATTACATCATTTGGGTAATATCTATATTCTAATCATAACTAAGATTAAGCATATAACACTTATCATTTAGTTGGGGCTTAACAAACTTCAACCAATGGTCCATTTCATTACTTCAATCAAAATCTTCCTAGTCTTGCTCATTGATAGCTGATTTTTCACCTTCGAAGTTGTTATCATTGTCATCACGATTCTCGGAGTGCAGCTCATTTTCAATAATTTATGACAACCTCCATCATTGTATTCCATATTTGTGTTCTACATAAAATATAGTTGTTGTAAAGATATGGATACGGTGATAAGTAAATCAAGATACAATCCTTAACCCACTTGCTTGAATGGGTAGCTTAAATTTTACATGTTATCTCTCTAATTGTTAAAACTGATTACATAGCTGAAAAACAACTAATAAGAAAATGGGTCCAGTGTCACATACTGTAATATAAATTTCCTATATTTTATTAAAAAATAGACACCAAAAGGATCAACCTCAGACCCATTCCAACATGTAGCCAAAAGGACCCATTGTACACACTTTAGGCAACTTTTGACATGTTACAAAATGCCGCCAAAAAAAGTCATTATTTAAACTGTGCAAATATAGTACTTAACAATTAAAAATCATAATAAATAACATCAAAATCATAATCAATCAATACAATCAATGACATTAAAATAATTCGCGTCTGAATAATAAAATTAAGGTCGTAATATTAGTAATAGCATTGGAAATTATCTTGAATACATTATATATTTTAGGAATCTGTTAAATAGATTTAAATTATATTTATTATTAAAAGAATAATAAAACTGTTAATAGACTTCTTGTAGTGGAACCTCAGTAACAAACAACCTGTGCTGGATTGAACACCATTTAAAGACACAATATTCGCTAATGGAAATATCTTCTGATTGAAGCAAACTAAAATCATAATATTACTATTAGTATTAGTTAGTATTAGTAATTATTAGTAATTAGTAATATATTCGTAAAAATAGTAATAGAAAATTCTAATGAAGTCAATAAGATATAAATGGGATTAAAATTAAAAATCGTAATATTAGTTTTAGTATTAGTAATAAAAATCGTAATATATATCATTAAATTCGGTCAATTAAAATCGTATTAATATTATTCTATTACGGAATAACTTGACATAAATTAATTAGATTAAAAAATCGTACTAAATAACATTAAACCGAATTTCGTATTAATATTATTTAAATTTAAATTCGGAATAAATTGATAGAATTGAAATCATTACATGAAACAACCTTTTAATTTATTAAATAAGGAAATCATACAAAAAAAAAAGGAAAGACATATTATCATTATGATATTAAAATCATAATCAATTATTCAGATTTAATGACATTAAATTCGGTCATTATTATTAATGACAATAAATAATATTAGTTATGATTTATTGTAAATTATAAAAAATCAACCAATACATTAGATGTTAATATATGTAGGTTTTTAGTTTAAATTATAAAAAATCAACCTATACATTAGTTATGATTTTGTTTTTTTTAAAAGATGAGTATATTAAATACATGTTTATGTATTATTACTCAAGAGTGACTTATACAAATTAACATACGTGTATGTAACATCTATGAAATTTAAATACATTGATAATATAAATCGAATGGCTTTGTGTATATATATGTAGATTGATGTCGTATACTTAACAATATACGAGTATATAAAATATTTTTGCATATGGCATATAGTTTTATTTTTGAAATTTGAATTCATATAACTTGAGTCGGTGATTTTCTAAATCAACATAAATTATTATGGTAAACTGAAATTCGTATTAATATTAATATAAATTAATGAAATTAAAATTTAAAAAATAGTAATAAATAACATTAAATTGGGTCAATTATTATTAATGTAAATAAATCACAATCATTCAGATTCAGTGACATTAAAGTCGATCAATTATTATTAATGTAAATAAATAACAATCATTCAGATTTAATAACATTAAATTCGGTCAATTATTACAATAATATTAAACATAATTTCGAAATAAATGAGAGTTATTATGGTAAACTGAAATTCGTATTAACATTAATATAAATTAATGAGATTAAAAATAAATGAGAGTTATTATGGTAAACTGAAATTCGTATTAATATTAATAATCAATCATTCATAATAAAAAATAAATGAGTGTTATTTTGAAAATAAATGATGTTAATAATCATTCAGATTCAAATTCAGATTCAATGACATTGAAAATTAAAAATAAATGAGAGTTATTTCGAAAATAATGAGGGTTAAATTGATTAATAATCAATCATTAATAATAAAAAATAAATGAGAGTTATTATGGTAAACTGAAATCAATGAGATTAAAAATTAAAAAATAGTAATATTATCACTCTGATCAGCCACTTTTAATTCCTGTTGATCACGTAAATTAATGAGATTAAAAATTAAAAAATACTAATAAATAACATTAAATTCTATCAATTATTATTAATGTAAATAAATAACAATCATTGAGATTCAAATTTCATATTCAATGACATTAAATTCGGTCAATTATTATTAAATAAATAACAATCATTCAGATTCAATGACATTAAATTCGGTCAATTATTACAATAATATTAAACATAATTTCGAAATAAATGAGAGTTATCATGGTAACTTTGAAGAAACATAATTTCGAATCATTTTTGAAAATTAAATAGGCATATGTACATCAAAATAACAAACATACAAAAACTGTTGCCGAAGGGTCATGCAATACCTTGAAGAATTGAGAACCATTATGATAAGACCTAATAACGTTTGTGTCTTCGGATCAAATCCTGTTTTTCAAATGTTAAAACATAGAATTACTAAATTCGATCGAATAGTAAATCCGATTCAATATATGTCTAAAAAACCGTGATGACAATAATAAAATTAACATAAATCCGATTGAACGCAATCCTTATTATCCCTTTATCACAAATCCGATTGAATATGTGTTTATCACAAATATGTTCATCACAAATCCGTTTCATTAGAACATGTGATAAACACAAGAATGATTTCAAATGGTAATTAGATTAGGAAATATTAAAAAGAATAAAAAGAATAACAATAGGAATCGATAGTATGTTTGTTATCCCTTTATCACAAATCCGATTGAATATCTGTTTATCAAAAATCCGTTTAATTAGAACATGTGATAAACACGAGAATGATTTCAAATGGTTATTAGATTAGGAAATATTAAAACGAATAAAAAAATAATAATAGGAATCGATAGTATCTTTATTATCACTTTATAATAAATCCGATTGAATATGTGTTTATCACAAATCTGTTTATCACAAATCCGTTTCATTAGAACATGTGTTTAAGAAGAATGATTTCGACGTAAAAGAATAAGAATTTTCATTCGGTTTGATTTGTTCTTAATAATGTTAACAATAAAAAAAAGTCAAAATAATAATAGGAATCAACATTAGAAGAGTAGTATGGATGTTTACCTTTAATCGGTTGTGGATAATCAACAAATGATGCAAGATGAATAAGAGAGATTGGAAGATTTGTTAGGAATTAGGAAGAATAGGAGAGTTTTGATATGGAGAATGAAAAAAAATAAAAGAAAAAGGTTTTTATAGTCTTTGTTGATGCATAATGTGCGACTAGTGCTTTGGATTGCTAAACCAAAGTTGTTTTGTGGTTTACGAAGGGGCGAATGTGGGATTTATTAGGGTCGAATGTAGATTTGGTGGGGCGAATGTAGAAGTTACTGAAGACAAGTTCCAGGTTCGAGCTGTATAGAAGGGCGAATATGGAAAACTTCCACAATCGACCACACGTTAAGGGCAAACCTGCAGGCCTATATAAGGAGAAACTTTATTTTATGATGTAGTTTTTGCCATTTTAGAGTGTGTGTTTGGTCTAGGTGCTCTCTAGTGTTTGTGTTTATCTGGAAAGTGTCTGATTGACTTGTAAAGCTTATTGTAAACACATTTGGACAAGTAATTAATGGAAATGAGTATTGAAATGGTGAATTTGAGTGTTTGATTCGATAACTATCATATTGTAACTGATCTAGGGTTTCCGCACCTAGATTAGTAGACTTGTATGATCAAACCAATCTGTTTTTGACAAAACGATCCTCTACAAAGTGGTATCAGAGCCTATACAGATCATACAACTACAATTTGATAGTTTTTGAACTGATTTGGACCCAAATTTGATCAAAATTTTGCTGTTTTCAAAGAACAATGGTTTTTGATGAAAATGAATGATTTGGATTAGATTTCATTGATAAAACCAAGAATTCGATTCATTAAAGTTGTTCCGAATCAATTCCGAAGCAAAACCTGATAAACATCATCAAAATTCATCAACTTTTGAAAAATTGGGATCAAATTAACTGATTTTCAAATAATAACCGTTTTTCAAAAGGGTCAGGTCGAACCTAGAGAGCAAGGGTCGAAAGTGTGTTTTTGAGGGTCTAACCACGCTTTTTCTGGTCGAAAGTGATAATTTTTGGTCGAACCTAGAAGTTTGTTGTGTTGAGTTTTCACATTCGAGTAAAAGTGTTACATTCGACCTAACGTGAGGTCGAAAGTGGACTTGTGTCGGTCAAAAGTGAGTTTGAACTTTACATTTCTACATTCGTACCAGATTTTTGGGTCGAACCTGGGTCAATTTCCACATTCGTACCCACGTTTACACAGACAAGGACGAACGTAGAAACTGGTTGACATTTTTCTAAGTGTTTTCGTATTTCCAACTTCAAAGACGATATGTTGGGATTTCCGACAACACCTAGGCCTGGTACAACACAACAACAACACGTTACCATGGACCCTTGGACTGTAGCTGCTCAAAAGTCGAATACTCAACCATCTCAGCCAATCAATTATCTGGCGATGAGTAGTTTGATTCCACAGAGTGTTGCTCCACCACCACAACAACACTGATTACTGGGGTGTAGCAGCAGCGGCGGTGCATTCTCAAACTACAAATTCTATATCTACTCTAATAAATGATTTGTCCTCAGGTTGTGGGAACAGACCACCGAAGCTGATGGAGATGCAAGAGTACAATCAATGGCAGAAAAAGTTCAAGATTCATTTGGAAGGAATGGGACTTGAAGGTACTGAGGCGTCGTAAATGATTGCTAAGGGATATGTTGCACTAGTGTTGGAGAATACCGGTGAACCGATTCCGCTTGAGAGTTTAGCTGAAGATGAAAAGAAGAAGTTTTCGGTGGAGAAAAAGGCGTATTCTCAACTAACCCAAGCCATCACTAATGATCTTCTACATCAGTTTGGTTCTTGTACTACTTCCAAACAACTTTGGGATGTGTTGAAGAATCATCATGATGGTAATGAGAAAACGAGAAGGTTGCGGATTGAAAAATTGAAGAAGGAATTTGAGAACTTCAGTTACGTTGGAAATGAGACTCTGAAGGAGCTGACTCCCAGATATTGTCATTTGTTAACGGAATTGTCCAATTATGAGATTCAGATTCCGATGTCAGCCTTGGTGGATAAATTTGCTGATTCTTTACCACCGTACTGGGATCAACATATTGAGGTTCTAAAGGAGAAAGATGGTTACAAATACTGGACCATCAATGAATTTATTCAGAAATTAGAGAACAAAGAGCTAGAAGAGAAGAGGAAAGCTAAGAGATCACAAATTCCTCAAAACCCAGAACTGTATCATGGAGGTACATCTTCTACAGTAGGTAGCTCAAATGTTGGTGGTACAGTTGCTCCTCATATTGCTTGTGTTTCAAGTGTGATGGAACCACCCAAAAACCCAATCAACTACCTCACTCAAACTTCATCCTATACACCACCACCATACACACCACCACCATCATACACTAATTCTTTTGTTTCACCTATTTCACCGATGCAACAAGTAGCATTTTACACAGCAAACATGAATCCAGCTCAACAACAACCTTACATTCCACAGATGAATCAAGTACAACCTAATCAAAGTTCAGTAGTGTTGGAAACATCAAACATGAACAATGTCACAGTTGAGGTTGTTCAGCAACACATTGCCTTAGTTTCAGAGATGGTTGCCTCATACAATGGTTTGGTGGCTAGTCAAATTGGTAACAACAATCTAACCAATGAGGACTATGCTCAGATTGATAAAGAGGAAATGGAGCTTATTGATATACAATGGGCTTTTGCAAGTGTTATGAGGCGAGGAACTGAATTCATTGAGAAAACTGGAAGAACTGATCTGGCTACATCACCGAACACTACATATGGCTTTAACAAAGACAAAGTCTTTTGTTTCAATTGTGGTGGTAAAGGTCATTTCAAGAGAGAATGCACACATCCAGCTCAACAAGGTAACAGAAATCCATTTAACTCAAATTACCAAAACTGTTAATCTCAAAATCAAGTTACTTACCAAAGCCAAAACAACAACAACTATCAAAATCGAAACATTTACCAAAACCGACAAAACACCTCACAGAACAACTCTGCTAGACAACAAACTACACCTAATCAGACTCAAACTCAAACACCACATAACCCAACCAGAACCATCATTCCTATCACAACACCAAATGACCAACAATAGACAGAAAATCAAAATTAGGCATTAGTGATTCAAAATGATGAAGGATATGACTGGACGGGGATGCAACTAGGTGTTGAAGAGGTTAAAGCTGGGAATGTAGCTTGTGTTGCTCAGAAGATTGATTTAGAGGAGTCGGAGATAGTTGAAAAAGTTTTGGAGACTGAGAGTGCTTCTGAAGAAGAGATTGAGGAGTTGGTTGAAGAAGTGGATATTTCTGTGGCTGATCCAATTGAAGAACAACATGATGAGAAGACTTCGGGAATTATTATTGATTCAGTCACCAATGTTCCTGAAGAAAATGACTCAGTGTATTCAGACTCGGAGAGTGAGACAGACTCGGATGCTAGTGTTAACTCATTAGACAATGAGATTGATCAACTATTGGCCAAAGCTGATTTTCTTATGACTCGGAAGTCGTGTATTGTGGATGATGCCATCACCAGAATTGACTACTCAAAGTTCTTTGCTGGAAAGGAAGCTCATTTCACTCTCATGGCTATTACTGATCCTCCGAAACAGGCAAGTTCCGAATCTACAACTGATATGAATAGTGAGAAGTATTGTGGGACTTGTGATAGGTTGACAGACGAAAACAAGCAACTCAAGGTTCAACTTGAGAGTGCGATAATCAATTGTCAATCGTATCGCAAGGAAGCCAAAGAGTTTAACAAGGTGCTTGATGGTTATAAAAAGGACATTTCTGACTTAAAGAAAACACTTTCTTTAAAACAACTTGCAATTAACAGTTATATAAATGAACTTGAAGAAACAAAGTTAGAAATGGCCACCATCAAGTGTTTTGCAGAAAAGGTCAACAAAAAGCTTGAAAGTTATAAACACATTGCATATGTGGTTGACCATATCATTGAAGAGTCATCACAAATTCGGTAATGCAAATTACAAGGTTGTGCCATCTCCAGTGTTATTTGAGAATCACAACTGCTACGCAGTAACACCGGAGAGTTCAGTCAAATCTAACTCTGCATCGGAAGATGAATCTAACACTTCGAGTGTTGGAGATCCAAATTCCGACGTACGACCGATTTTGGGGTTAAATGATGAAGGCGTAACTACTGTGACTCATGATTCTGACACAGAAAGTGAGAAAACTCAGAAAGTGAGAAAACTCAGAAAGTGAGTGATATTCCTAAGGAAAATCATATTATCACAAATGAACCAGTATCACCTTCTCAGATTTGTCATCAGGTGGCAAATGCACATTGTGTCAATCAATCAGTGAAGAAAGAAGTTAAAAATGAATCAGTTGACAAACCTGTCAAGGTATTTTATCGGATGGAAGGATCCGATAAGATTATCTCTGACGAGGAGTATCCGATAAAATTTGCAAATATTCTAAAATTGAAAAGATCTGGCAAGAAAGTACTATCTGGTTTCCTAAACACGAAAGGACCAATGATGTACCACCAGAAATTTTGAAGAAACTCTATTTGGATACTCCAAAAGAACCTAAGGTTCACGTCACTGAATTCATTAGGCATAATGTAACATCCCGAAAATGCATTTCGCTTAATTACGCTATTAAGCGTGAATAAGAAATGACAAAATGAATTAAATAGTAGAATGAGCCTTTTATGGATAATAAAATGGGATGATAAGAATGTGGGTTATGCTCTAATATGAAAATTACCTAGTGAAAGTTATTATCTTTATAATGGGGAAATAACACTAGAAAGAAACTTGCATAGTTAAGGTTTTGATAATAAATGACATTGGGGTAAACTTGAGGGACTATTAGGGTAATTATTGGGTTAAAATAAGGTGGTCAAGAAGACCCATATGGGTCATACGAATTCAGCCCCAAAAGGGGGATTCTTGAACCTTAAACAATGGGAACAAGTATGAAATGGTAATTTATAACAAGGTAAGCAAATTGATGTTGTTGGTGAATGGGTATAGTTCACCATACAACAATGAAAGTAGTTGGGATAATTGGGCAGCAAAGATAAATGAAGTGAGGGTAATTAAGCATGAAATAAATCCAAGATTAACAAATATGGCATAAGAATGAATGGTAAAATGTATGTATTGATAGGTATGTATATATATAGATGGATACATTTAATCATGGGTGTAACGATTTAGATTGAATTCTATAGTTATCCAAGGTCACACAAATGGTAAACCGTATGGTAAGTGGAATTATCACGTGTTGGATGCTAGTGTAATAGAATGTGTGCATATTTGCTTATGCTCGGGAATGTGTTAAAGTGTTTTGTATGTAAAGGTTTGGTTGTTATGTGTAGATTGAGTATAGGTTCAGAAACGTCATGTTTGTCCTTGAGAATACATGAGGGAAGAATATTATGACGGGTCATGATAACATGTACATGGGATTTGTACGAGTGTGTATATTGTAGTGTTATTAATCTTTTTGTTATGACTATGGTAATAAAGATGCAGGTATGTAAGAATGAATGCATGAAAATTGGAGGATAGGATCCGAAGACCGGATCCGAACTTATAAAAGGCGTTTGGATATGACCATTTAGTATTGTTGATGTTATTTCCATATTGTGAATATTTGCATGAAGTCACTTAATGATCTAACGAAATGGTTATGTTATAGCTGCAGGTTATCTAGTCAAGCTCACAAAGGAAGAAATGGTTGGAGGTCGAGTGAGGACACGAATTGTACGGGGTTGCGGTCACGGTCACGTAAACTAATAAAGATGAGTTGTTTTTGATGTAATAAGAAACAATAAAAGATGAAAGTATGAAACACCTATAATATTTAGTAGATATGGGTTCAAAACATACAAGAATGTTTTATCAAGCAAGAAATTTTCTAGTTCGTATTTCCGCTGCGTATTTTCAGTTAAAAAGGTTTAGGGTGTTTCACATAAAGAAAGGCAAATGGCTTTCTCGAGCCGACTTACTCGAAGGATCCAGCTCCTGACAGTCTAAGACGCCGATGTGTGGATGATCAATATCCGATCAAGTCATTTGCTAAGCCACATGCTCAAAATGTTTTTGAGGAATATCGTGCGTGTTTCAAGTGCGGGGAGAGAGGGCATTTACTTGCTCACTGCCCGTACGTGAGGCATAAGAGGCACGAAGTTGAGATGAGGCAATCTTTTAGAAATCCGGTTGATAATTATAGTTATCCTGAAATACGTTTTGTCCCTCAACCAGCACCATTTTACAATCAAAGCAATTTTTATCAAAGGAGTGATAATCGTCAATTCAACTATGTTCGTCGAAACCGAATTGCTATGGAGAAACCTTTGAAGAAACCTATGGTGAACACAACGGTTGATAAACAAAAGGTTTCACCAAAACCTACTGTTAAGTCGACTGTTGGACCTGTCTCTGTTAAATCAAAGAAGTTAACTAAGAAAGTTACATTTAAGAATGACACTAAGAAACCAACTGAGACTCCAAAAACTCAGATTAGGATTCTAAAACGTTCGGAACAATCTTGGTCACCTAAGGGTTCTCTGGGTGCTTCTACCTCAAAGTCAAATGAAAAATCTCAAAGTGAGAAAGGTTTGAACGATCAGAAAAAGATCGATTCTAAGCCTAATGTTTTTGTGAATGATTCTTTGAAAGCTGATGTTCAAAGACCCAAGACCAAGCTGGCTTGGGTCCTCTGAAAGAACTAATGACTTTTCTTGATGTGTGCAGGGAGCTTCAGCTGGCCCTGTTAGCAGTCTTTGGATTGTTGACAGTGGAGCTTCAGGCCACATGACTGGGGATTTAGCGTTATTGTTTGATGTGAAGAATATCAATGGAGGTTATGTTGCTTTTGCTGGAAATAAAGGAGGTTACATCACTATGGAGGGAAGTGTGAGTAACTGGATAGTGAGTTTTGAGAAGATTTCCTATGTGAAGCAAATTGATTACAATCTGTTAAGTGTCAGTCAAATCTGCAACAAACAATTTTCTGTGCACTTCGACGACAAATCTTGCTATATTCTCAAACCAGGCTTTGTTATTCCAAAATAGTGGATCATGTTAAAGGCACTGAGAGTTAATAATCTTTACATTCTTGATATGTCAAAAGCGATGAAAACTCAGGGCCAAGTTACGTGTTTCCTATCAAAGGCTACAGAGAAATAATCTATAATGTGGCATAGAAGGATGGGACACATTCACCTCAGAAAAATGAATCATTTGGTGAAGAATGGGCTTGTCGAAGGCGTTAATGTCAAACATTTTCATCTAAATGACAAGTGTGTGAGTTGCAAGAAAGGTAAGCAGCACAAACAGTCCCACAAACCGATGAAAGTGAACTCTGTTGAAATGCCACTTGAGCATCTGCACATGGACCTATTCGGACCTGTCAAGCGTAAGAGTCATGTTGGAGAGCTTTACTGTCTTGTGGTTACTGACGATTTTTCAAGATTCTCGTGGGTGATGTGCTTACAACATAAAGGAATTCATCATGAATATTCTGCTCCGTATACCCCACAACAGAACGGTGTCGCTGAAAGGAAAAATAAGACTCTAATAGAAACGACAAGAACAATGCTCGCGGATTCTAACCTTTCAGTAATGTTCTGGAATGAAGCTATCTACGCAGCTTGTTATACACTGAATCGGGTGTTAACAGTGAAGAAGTTTGGCAAAACTTCTTATGAACTGTTGAACAGACGAAAGCCGAACTTGGAGTATCTAGAACCATTTGGGGCTCCGTGTACGATGTTGAATCCAGGTGAAAAGTTTAGTCCGAAAGCTGAAGAGGGATACTTTATTGGATATGCAACCCCGCTCAAACGGGTATTCAACAGAAGAATTCGACAGGTGGAGGATTGGGCAAATGTTGAGGTTCAACAGTATACTCAGAACGTACAGGGAAACGGTCCTGACTGGATGTTTGATTACAAAGATTTCTTTGAATCATTCAATCTAGATAGCTTGGTTGAAGAAGCTGTATTACGATTACTTTACGAGTGTGAAAACGCGGCGACTTCACCGTTGGTGCGTCCAATCACCGTAACTCCTCCAGCAGCTTCTAATGATGCCAATGCTCCTGCAGCAGAGGAAGAAGTGTTCCAAGAAGCTTCGACTACACTTGATACTTCAGAATCGGAAGATGATGAAGAATTTAGTGAAGCTATTCTAGATCATGCAACAGAGGCACCACCAGTGAACCCAAATCCAGATGTTGCTTCATCGTCTAACACGGGTAATGATCTGGATTCAGTGGAGAATTTGACTACTCAGACGGGAGTTACAGTACCTGATCATCCGGAATCTCGGATTCATCGTATTCACCCGCTCGAGCAAGTTATTGGTGACCCTGGAACCAGTGTCATGGCTAGAGGACAACTTCGCAATGCAAACTCACCGGAAAATCTTGGCGCTTTAGCTTTATATGCAAAAATTCAAAAATCTGTTGTCAGAATGACTGGTCTTTTGCTTGTTATGTTTCGCAGGTTGAGCCGTGGACGTACAAGGAAGCTCTTTTGGATGATGCTTGTGGTAGAGGCGATGCAGGAAGAGTTGTTGCAGTTCCAGAAATTGGGTGTCTGGACACTTACAGATTTACCTCCGGGAAGGAAAAAGATTGGAACCAAATGGGTGTTTAAATGTAAGAAAGATGACAGAGGCGTGATCGTGAGAAACATAGCTCGATTGGTTGTTCAAGGATTTCATCAAGTGGAAGGAATCGACTACAATGAGATATATGCACCTTTGGCACGTATAGAAGCTATCCGTATGTTTCTAGCGTTTGCCTCGTATAAGAAATTCAAGGTGTACCAAATGGATGTCAAGAGCACGTTTCTATACAGTGTGGTCAAGGAAGAGGTCTACGTCGGTCAACCTCCAGGCTTTGAAGATCCTATCCACTGTGATAAGGTTTACATTCTCAACAAAGCACTATATGGGTTGCACCAGGCTCCACGTCAATGGTATGAGGAGCTAAGCACGTACCTGCTATCCAAAGGATTCAAACGAGGCTTGGTCGATTGCACACTGTTTTCTAAGAAAACAGGGGATGACTTGCTTCTCGTCTAGATTTATGTAGATGATATTATTTTTGGCTCTACTAACGAACTTCTTTGCAGAGATTTTGAAAAAGTAATGTAGGAAAAGTTCGAGATGCGTGCGATGGGAGAAATGCGGTTTTTCCTCGGCTTGCAGGTGGATCAAAGACCAACCGGGATCTTTATTCATCAAACCAAATATGTATCTGAAATCTTGAGCCGGTTCCAGATGGAAGATTCAAAGCCGATGGATACCCCAATACAACCTAATCACGGGATTAGTGTTGATGCTAAAGGGGAGCTGAAAGACCCATTTACATACAGAGCAATCGTCGGATCTCTGATGTATCTCACGGCATCTAGGCCAAATATAATGTTTGCTACATGTCTCTGCGCATGTTTTCAATCGAAGCCGAAACAAAGTCACCTAACGGCAGTTAAGCGAATCCTAAGATATCTGAAGGGTTGTCCGTCAAGAGGACTATGGTACCCTAATGATGATAATTTTGACTTCATAGCCTTTAGTGATGCAGATTGGGGCGGTTGTGACAAAGACAGCAAATCCACAACGGCTGGATGTCAATTTTTAGGGAGCAGGCTCGTGACCTGGCAGTGTAAGAAGCAGACGTCGGTCGCACTATCTACCTGCGAAGCTGAGTATGTAACAACCTCTAGTTGTTGCTCACAGGTTCTCTGGATTCAGCAGCAAATGGTCGATTACGGTTTGCAATTTCTAAAAACCCCTATTCATTGTGACAACGAAGCCGCAATTGCATTAACTAAGGACACGGTCAATCACTCAAAAGCTAAGCACATCCGGATTAAGTATCACTTTATCCGTGATTGCTATGCAAAATAGTTGATCGATATGGTCAAAATCCACACTGATTATCAGAGGGCGGATCTTTTCACAAAAGCTTTTGATAAATCCAGATTTGATTATCTTTTAAAAGCTAACGGTATTAAAGAAAAACAAGACTGATCATCACCTCGGTTTATCACTTTTTGTTTTTCAAATTTTTAAGTTTTTACTGTTTTTCAGAAAAATTCAAAAACCCAAAAATATGTTTTACATTTTAGAGGAAGTCTTTATTCAGAAAAACCAAAAATATTGAAAAATCCAAAAAGCCATAAAAATAGAAAAACCAAAAATGATTTCCAGGAATAAAAGAGGAAATGATAGTACATCAGTGGGGATCTGACACATGCTAAAGAAATGTAATGCAATACGAGGCGTGTGTTGATTTCGTGTGACGTGCTGATAGGCTTCGTAGACCTATTACTGTGTGCTTTAGTGATACAAACATAATGAACTACTCGTTACGTGGCTGAACACCTCATGGGCATATGGTCTTAGTACCGTAATTTCGTTTGATAGGGTTGCCAAAATCCGAGGTTTCGGTTCGTTATGTTAATTGTTATCCGCCATTGGGGTTGGTGGCCCAATGGTAGAAGCAAAGCTTCTAGGAACACCTAAGGGGGAGGTTATGGGTTCAACTCCCACAAGGAGAAGAAATTTGCCGTTCAATTTCACCCATGTCCTATTGGTCTAGTGGTATGGGATCCCCCCTTACAATGTAAGGTTGTGGGTTCAAATCCTTGCAAGTGCAAGGTAAAAGGGTGGAATAAAAGGTGTTAAAAAAAGTTTGCCGTTCAAAAAAAAAATGTTAATTGTTATCCGGGGTATTCTGATTGAACTTTTGTCGTATTAATTTACGGACCTAGTTTCAATCAGAATATTTGCTAAAAGAGCTTTATTGCCAAAACCAAAAACTTACCGAATTGAGGAACTTCAGGTCTATTATTGATCAAAGATCATTAATTGCATCGTATCTATTCACTGATGAAAATATGTGATTGATATCAGCCTCAACCTGGTATATATGCACATGTTACTTTGCTGCATTTATTTGCTGACCTGTACACCTCTGTGCTATATATCTTGTAACTAAACGGATAACATTGGCATAATCACGCGTTACGAGAAAGCTTTGTGCAAATTCCTTGATACGGGAGTATGTCGTGTGCGTGGGAACCATAAACGTGTTAGTATATTACACCTAATAGCGTATCATTTTAAAGCACTGCATAACGGTCTGCATGTGAGTTTATGTGGACAACAATATCAGCAGTTGCCAGATCACACATTGTTTCTAATGATAATATATAACAAAAATCAACGGTGTGATCAGATTTCTCAAAAACTGATATGATCCTCTTACTGGAAATCACAAAACATTTACTGCTTTGTGTTTACATTTCAGCATTTTACATTTGTATGTTGAATGGTATCCCGTATGTATGAATGGTAGCTCAAGTATGATGTAATTTGGAAAGTTTAACTTTTAAAGGTCAAAAGATGAATGAAGTTTAGCCTAGACTCGGTGTTGTTAAGCAATGGACATATGTGTCTATAGTAAGTAGTGCCTGAAATGAACTAACAAACAAATAGGCATGAATAGAATGACCCTGAAATTTACCAAAAGTGGTTGGGTGTCTAGGGTAGATGTACCGGTTCGGTAGTGACTATAGAGTTATGTCCAACTCTCAAGTAAGTAAGAGTAAGTGATGATGAAATAGTAATTATTTTGTGATGATGACAACAATGAATGAATGTTTACTAAATGCGTATGTTCAAGTTCTAACTTTTATGTAGCGTTTGGAAATATTTTGAAGAAATGAAAACAGTGGAATACTGTGAGAAGTTTGTAATGAATATGTATGTGATTAATGAAAGAATAAAAGAACAAATGTGGTTTAAGAGTCGAATTATGGTAGCGATCGGTTCGGTATGCTTGATAATTGCATGAAGGCATGTTTTTAATATTTCAAAACTATGAACAAAACATGTAATTATGATTTGCTCACAAATACAGCTGTGTGTCCTCTATGAGCGGGTTCATGTTATGGTATACATCTTGAATGAAAATAAATGAATATATATATGTAGTGATTATGTTTGGTAGGAGCTTAAAATTATGCAAGAATATGAACCTCGATAGGTTGAAATGAGTGCCCAAGGATTTATAATTTCCAGGGACACAAATGTCCACTAAGGATAGTTAGCATACGTTCTAATCATGTCACTTGAATTCGTAAACAACTAAAAGGTATGAGTAGGCTTAAGTTGGAAGAATGAAGGAGGTTTCAAGGACGAAACCTTCTTTAAGGGGGTAGACTTGTAACGCCCCAAAAATCCATTTTGCTTAATTACACCAGTAGGCGTGATTAGCAAAATAATAAAACGGGATTTAGACAATAAGAATGTGGGCTATGATCTAGTTTGGAAATATCCTAGTTGATGTTATTATTTATATCAATGAGTAAATAATATTAGAAACTAACTTGATTAGTTAAGTTTTATAAAAAAATGACATTGGGGTAAAATTGAGGAACTATTAGGGTAATTATTGGGTAACAATAAGGTGGTCAAGAAGACCCATATGGGTCATACGAATTCAGCCCCAAAAGAGGGATTCTTGAACCTCAAACAAACCCTAATCATACCCAAGTGGAAGAGTTGATGAAAGAAATTGAAGTAAGAAGATGGAGGATGTGTTCTAGAGGGTTAATCTTCAAAGTTTAAGCTTTTGGTAAGAACACTAACCCCAATTCATCTTAATTTCGAAACCCATATGTGGGTTTTGAGCAAATGATGTTAAATTCGTATTATTGCTTGATTGTAAGTGATATTGATCATCTCTAACGGTTTAGAGATGAGCTACTTACTAGAAGTTGCTTGTTTGCAAAAGATGATGATTTTGGGTTTTCATTAGAGCTTTGATGTTGCTAAAATTAGTTGTAAATCCATGTAATTGAAGGAATAATGTGTAGTTGATGATATTTATGTGGAAATTGGTCATGATTGAAGGTGATTATGTGTTTTGGTGGAATGTGTGTATTGAAGCTTGTACAATGTGCTTAAAATGTGATACACACATCAAGTGTTTGATTAAATGTCTAGATGAACGTGCATGCAAGTAATTGATGAATATGAATGGAATATGATGATTGTTAGTAAATTAACATAAATGATGTGTTTTGATGGAAACCATGTGTGAATTAGAATGGATTGTATGTAGGTATGTATGTATGCACGTAAGTGATCTTATGGTTTTATGTGTCCTACAATATTTGAATATGATGTTTGTGGTGAGATTTGGTGGTGTTAGTTGATTTGGTACAAAATAGTGTAAAATTAATCACTTTTGACAGCCCTAGATAGTTATCTTGTAAAGGGCATATCTCATTCGTTATTAGGAGTTAGAAGACAAGCCTTATATCGTTGAAAATCTTGTTGAGCATGTTACATTTCATATTTAGTCATGTGAGGCTGGTTATGAGATTTAGTGGGTCAAAACAGCATGATAAGTTAGTAAATTAGTTCTAATAGCATGCTGTTTGGAACCATTTTATGTGCAGACCTGAACTTTAAAAATGCATATAAAATCATATAAAAATCCTTAGGAGGTATTCTTTATATGCCTAGAAAGGTCTTTGAATGAGGCGCAGTTTGTATTTGATATTCAAGGTCGATTCCGAGGTTTAGAAGGGGGAAAATGACCTTGAACAGCTGCTGCGCAGAAAACTGCTGCACATTTATAGTATAATCTTTAATAAGAAAAGGTGTAAGAATGTACACGCTTGTATTAATTAGTCTTGGAGTGCGGATTGTAGGGAAAGAATAGCATATTATGTGGCATTCAAAAGTGTCTAAAAACACTTACCAACAAGTTCATGCAAGTATTTTCACTAATGGGTTAAATGGGTAGTATATGGAAAGACTTATTGAATAGAACTAGTTGTTGAATGTATTGATATCATGTTTGAATGATGTAGAATGAGTACTAATGTTTGAATAGGTAAGTTCCAAATTAGTATTCTAACACGGCATGTTGACTTGTAAGTAAGCTAGGTACAAGAAGCTTAAAATTCAACGGGTCAAGTGGATATGATCTCGAGCTAGGTAAAAAGCTTGTGACTATAAGTCAAACGCGCATAAGGTGAAGACACTCCTACGGGCAAAGGTAAGTGACTTATGATGCAAACTCTTGGGTTAGTAATTGTATGTTTATGTATAAATATAGAATGGGAACAAGTATCAAATGGTAATTTATAACAAGGTAAGCAAATTGATGTTGTTGGTGAATGGGTATAGTTCACCATACAACAATGAAAGTAGTTGGGATAAATGGGCAACAAAGATAAAATTAAGTGAGGTCATTAAGCATGAAACAAAGCCATGATTAACAAGTATGGCATAAGAATGAATGGTAAAACGTACGGATTGATATGTGTGTGTGTATATAGATGGCTACATTTTATCATGGGTTTAGCTATTTAGATTGAATTGTATAGTTATGCAAGGTCACACAAATGGTAAGCTGTTTGGCAAGTAGAGTTATCACGTGTCGGGTGATTGTGTAATAGAATGTGTGCAAGGGTGCTTATACCCGGGTATGTGTGAGGGTGTTTTGTATGTAAAGGTTGGTCGTTATGTGTAGATTGAGTATAGGTTCGGAAACGTCATGTTTGTCCTAGAGAATACACGAAGGAAGAATAATATGACGGGTTAAGATAACTTGTACATGGGATTTGTACGTGCGTGTGTATTGTAGTGTTACTAATCTTTTTGTTATGAGGATGGTAATAAAGATGCAGGTATGTAAGCATGAATATATAGAAATTGGAGGATAGGATCCGGAGACCGGATCCGAACTTGCAAAAAGGCGTTTGGATATGATCATTGAGTATTATTGATGTTATTTCCATATTTTGAGTATTTGCATGAAGTCACTTAATGAACTAACGAAATGGTTATGTGGTAGTTGCAGGTTGTCTAGTCTAGCTCACAAAGCAAGAAATGTTTTGAGGTCGAGTGAGGATGCGGATTGTATAGGGTTCCAAACTAATGATGAGTTGTATTTGATGTAATAACAAACAATAAAAGATGAAACACCTATAATATCTTGTAGCTATGGGTTCCAAACATAAGAGAATGTTTTTATAAAGCAAGAAATTGTCTGGTTCAAATTTCCGTTGCGTATTTTCAGTTTGAAAGGTTTAGGGTATTTCATATATATACATATATAATTATGTCATATATATATATATGTACATGTATACAAGAAGCTAGTAAACACATTAATAACTAGTTCTTACATATTCTTTTTGTTCCATTGTAAATGAACTATCTAGTTTTGATTATAAACTTAACTATATTTGGTGAATCAAGTGATCAACACTAGGATTTATAAAATCTACTAGCCAAAAATGATCACCACCACTTTGATTAATGTTTGCTTCTACCTAGACATTGGAACATCATCAATGAAGTGTCAAATCCTCTTATTGTTTCTAAGACAAATTAAATATAGATTTGGTGGCTTAACCATATATGGCAAGATTCCTTAAACATCTTAGATTCATAATGTTGGGTTTACTACATTAGTTAAGTGTCCACTCCTTCCTTTTGTTCTTTTTTCGGCCGATTATACCCCCCATATCCATAATAATCTTTTCTTTAAACTAATTTATCACATGTTAATTATAATCTCTAGAATCCACAATGTATTGTCATATTAGATCAAGTCTTACCCAACATCATCATAGTATTTAGTCAACTTTAAGATGTGATTAAGACCTTTGATTTGCTTGCAAGATTTGGGACAAAGTAGGATCATTAACCAAACATAGTAGGATTCCTTAATTCACCAAGAACTATGGAAGAACATTACCCAAAATAACATACAACCCCCTTCTTGTTTCCTACCCATAGCCGTCGCCCCCTAGTACCCTCTCTAATCTTTTTTTTTTTATCCAAGTCAAACTCTATTTTGGCATGTGTTGATTTGCTTCCATAGTTGACTTCATGTAATGTCACATATGCTTAGCATGTAACCAACATAATCATGAGATTAGTGAGCCTCCAAAGTGTGATTTAGACCTTGGATATGCTAGGGAGATATTGTAACAACCCGACCGGGTGGGGGCTGGTCGAAATGACAGATTAGTAAGAGACTTGCACAACGGAAGCAACGATAACTAATATTTAAGTGTAAAATACACATTCTAATCCAAAATATAAATACATAACTCAATTTAATAGTCTTCTAGCTATGCAGGGACGAGTCGCGTCGCGTCGGCCGCCGAAGCAGTTGATAAAGTGTGTTCCGCTAGTCGATCCATATCCCAATCCATGCTTAGCTCTAAATGCCCTAAACCGCTATACTTGCAGCTTGAATCTTCTACCGTAACCATCTCTAATCAACACAACCAAGTATATACCTCGTCTTCATGTTTATCCCAAAGCAGTACCTGAACACATGCTTAAAAGAGTTCGGTTAGAAATTATGCTGGTGAGTCCGTGTAAGTAGTTAAATAAATCTAAAACAGTTTAACAGTTCGAAAACAAGTTTACATAGTTCAAACACACAGTGATGTACAAGTCACACCTCAATCCTAACACGGAATCCATCTACTACCTTTATGGATTCCCTACGACATAACATATGCCGCAACGGTCCGCAGACCTCAGTGGAGGGTTTTCCGGGCTTCCGGATCCACTGTGCGTGGGGGATTCCCCAAGTAGTACTACCCATACATTAAGTGGCCCAACTCCCTTGGGTTAATGAGTGTGCATCTGGTTTTGGGAGCCCTTGTCACATCAAGTAAGTTTATTCACAAAACAGTTTAGACACACAAGCATATGTTCACCCAAAAACCGTAAAACAGAAAAAGGGGAAGTACACGAACTCACCTGGATAATTAATGCACAAGTAAAAATATAATGACACCGGATGCCTGGTATTGCGTACGAGCATTCTCCTCAATCGGACCCTATGGAAACAATATTGTTAGTGTTGATTATATTTATAGTTGTTATGCGTGGGGAAGAGCTCGACCGTAGGATTCCTATATTATACATTTTAGTGTTAGATAAACAATGAGGTAAACTTATATAATCCTACTTGTCTTTCTGATCCAATTTTATATCCAAATGTCAAGTCCCATTCTTAGATACCTATGTCCATGATATTATGGTTAAGTTTGTTATAATACATGTATTCACATAACACACTTTATCGAGTTCGGATCTTAGTCTTATTACCCAAGTGTCAAGTCCATGTCTTACGTATTCAGGTCCAATGTGACAAGGTAACATCCACTTTAATTCATATATGTTTAAGCTTAGTACATATAACCACGTCCGAATCTTATATCCCATATATCAATTTCCAAGTCCTATGTTTAATGTTTATGCGACTAGTCTAAACGTCCGAGTTTATGTCATAACATCCTATTATTATGTCCATTATCAAATATCAAGTCCAAGGTATCCAAATCTAATCATGGTTCGGTATCGGTCCGTTATACTACTCGTCAAGTGCCACACGCGATATAATTAGGTAGTTTATAATTAATACAATTATCTAGTTAGTAGGTCCGGTCATACCTCACGTATCAGGTTATGGTTCGTGTTGACCGGGTCTGACCCGGTTGACTATAGTTGACCGACATTGACCATGGTTGACTTTTGTTGACTAATCCTTTGACCCATCTTCCTGACCAAGTTCCTAGCCCCGATTATAACCCAACATAAGCCTTAACTGGAAATCATCATCGACACAGAGATCCCACCTGACAACCTCCTCTATGAACCATTATTAACCACTTTAGAGAACCCTTAACATACTCATCATCAATAATCTCTGATCTAGACTCTTACAACGATAATCACCTCTGATGCAACAACCTGGAACATAAATCGGTACCTTAGAACACCCTCGTCACCATGTCTAGAAGCTATTGTCCTTGGAGTTTGTCTTCGGAACCCTAGCTAGCCGCCGCCGCTGCCACCATAGGCTCCGTCGTCTTCTTCGGCTGCCGGAACCCTCAGCACCATCTACCGCCGCAAACCTGTGCAGGATAGCTGGCCGAAGGCCAGGGCCGGGGACCCTTCACCCCTGCTCTTTAACTTCAGATCTATTCCTTCTTCATCTCCTGACTCTCTCTCTCAGATACGCTCTCTCTTTCCTCTATATGTTCTCTCTCGACATCTCTCTCTCTCTCTCTGGTTCTGTTAGGATGGGGGTAAGGGGTTCGAGTGGGTTGAGGTGATTCGCCGGATTCGATGGCCGGAGCTCCGCCTTGGAAGGTGGCAGGAGTCTCCGGCTCCTTTCTCTCTCTAGATTATATGTATGTGTGTGTGAAGTCTGATAAAACACACAGCTATATGTGTAGATTGTTTTTATAAAACATATTGTGTATGTGGTGTTTCAAGATTAGAGTGCCATGGGGCACATGGCACTCATGCCATGTGTCCCATGGTGACTAATCACCATGTTCACCGGTCGGGTTCGTTAATACGTTTTAGCTTGGTCCCGCAACGTGTATATACGAATAATAATTACATATACTGATTCGGTTTTTGATTTCGTGTATAAACATGCTATTATAGTACTCTAAGCGCAAAAAAAATCTGGCCCCTAAGACCGGGTTGTAACATTCTTCCCCCGTTAATAGAATTCCGTCCTCGGAATTATTTTAGATCTATCCATTGAACATAACGATTATATTTCATACCCGGATTCGATGTTTAAGTCTACACACTCGTGCGTACATAATTCTTTTATAGACCAAATCGTATCTATAGTGGTTCTACTCTAAACCTCATGCCTTGTTATGGTTGAAATAAATTGTTTAATCATTTTGTCAGGTTACGATTGGTTCTTGGTTTGATTCTCAGTTTCATTTTTGATGCGTCATTGGTGTTTATATATAGGGTGTACTGCAGCTAACCCACCACACCAATGATACGTCGTAAATGTACTAAAAATCTCCCCAAAAACTTGATAGAAAAAAAAATGTATTTAAAAAAACAATGTACTTAGCCAAAAATCCTATGAAAGTTCCAGTCCTTAGAATCTATGTTTTAATGTCGGTTAACTTACCGAATTTAGAGGTCTTACAATTGACTATGTTCTTAGAGTTGTATGTTATTCCTTCTGGTTTCTATGCCTAATACTGGGGTTAATTCTGTTTATACCATCGGCTATATCATCGAATTTCTTATACCTTCATAATTTCTATGGTGTATGGTGCAGGATATAATGATGAAACGTTAAGAATTGTGAAAAATTAACCATTTAGGCTTACTATATTGATCTTAACCTTATCAAAAGCGCAAATCCTTTCCTTAGCATCCTAAGTCTTATTTCTTATATGATCGATTTTGCTATCAATGTAAATTTTCCTACTAACCTTGTCGATACTTTCTTATTCTCATCAAATATCCCTTATTAAGATTATCACGAACGCATCTACTCCCCCCGTTAGAGCCTACATATACAATTATAATAGGGCTCATATGAATAATTCATCAATAAACTAAATAGTTATAAAGTTATAATAGGGCTCATATGAATAATTTATCACTATACTAAATAGTTATAAAGCTTAATCTAAAGTTTTGACAAAAATTTTCTAACGACATTATGAGTATCAAAACGACGAAGTACTTATCAACCGTAGGAATATCTCACGTAGTGTTCAAACCTAGCCTCTTCGGGTCGCCAGTTAGTGTGCTCATGGTGATCACTTCATTCCTGAGCCTAGATTACTGCCTTTCCGCTTGATATTCCAAGATTAACTCTAAAATCCATTATGCGGTTACTAACCCAATTTACTATATTTAACTTAAATATGCAGAAGTCTATATCAATTAAATCCGAATGAATTGATCTAGTAACCAATAGTTTTGGTTTCTTATCTTCGGTCTACCTGGTAACGCAAGAGTTTAACCTATACATATGTGCAAACCATACAATGATGGACCATAATAACTATTTTGTTGAATGACAAAACTTATCGGACTATCTATTTACTAAGTTGATCAAAACTTACCTTAGTATTCTTGGGTTCTTTCCAAATTGTGGCGCCAAGTTCTGGCGAGGTACCTGGTTTTTATAGTTAGCTCACGTCTTGGACATGAAAAACTAGTCAATCATAGTATTATTTCACTAAATGCGTTTATAATGTTTAGAAATAACTACTACTATTAAAACACGCCAAGTCGCAAAATATGTCGGCCTAGTTACATAAGTATATCACGTATTTGGTTTTGACTATTTCACAGTCCATTTTCTTACTTAATTCTATGGTTGTCACGGTTTAATACTTACCATTCCGGCGACTCTTCGGATTTCTTAAAACTTTTTCGTGCCTGTAAATTCACAATTACATGACGTCAAATGTAATCGTCAATTTACCTCTCGAAATTATTCTAATAATCTCCGTCGCAGTCATTGTTCAATTATCACTCAAGCTCGTATACTAGTCGCACTCGTTCTAAGTCCTTGTAAGCATTCTAGTGTGTTCAGGTACTCAAGTCTCGACTTATTTCGTTTCTTACTCTGGTCAGTCATAATTTTAAGGCATACCCTAGCTAGATAGTTTTAGAGTCTTAAACGCTAAGTTCTCTAAGTTTTTCTGGTGTGGTATAGAATATCTGGAGATATCCTATTTTGCCACAACCGTTGCTCTGATACCATCTGTAACAACCCGACCGGGTGGGGGCTGGTCGAAATGACAGATTAGTAACAGACTTGCACAACGGAAGCAACGATAACTAATATTTAAGTGTAAAATACAAATTCTAATCCAAAATATAAATACATAACTCAATTTAATAGTCTTCTAGCTATGCAGGAACGAGTCGCGGCGGCCGTCGAATCAGTTGATAAAGTGTGTTCCGCTAGTCGATCCATATCCCAATCCATGCTTAGCTCTAAATGCCCTAAATCGCTATACTTGCAGCTTGAATCTTCTACCGTAACCATCTCTAATCAACACAAGCAAGTATATACCTCGTCTTCATGTTTATCCCAAAGCAGTACCTGAACACATGCTTAAAAGAGTTCGGTTAGCAATTATGCTGGTGAGTCCGTGTAAGTAGTTAAATAAATCTAAAACAGTTTAACAGTTCGAAAACAAGTTTACATAGTTCAAACACACAGTGATGTACAAGTCACACCTCAATCCTAACACGGAATCCATCTACTCCCTTTATGGGTTCCCTACGGCATAACATATGCCGCAACGGTCCGCAGACCTCAGTGGAGGGTTTTCCGGGCTTCCGGATCCACTGTGCGTGGGGGATTCCCCAAGTAGTACTACCCATACATTAAGTGGCCCAACTCCCTTGGGTTAATGAGTGTGCATCTGGTTTTGGGAGCCCTTGTCACATCAAGTAAGTTTATACACAAAACAGTTTAGACACACAAGCATATGTTCACCCCAAAACAGTAAAACCGAAAAAGGGGAAGTACACGAACTCACCTAGATAATTAATGCACAAGTAAAAATATAATGACACCGGATGCCTGGTATTGCGTACGAGCATTCTCCTCAATAGAACCCTATGGCAACAATATTGTTAGTGTTGATTATATTTATAGTTGTTATGCGCGGGGACGAGCTCGACCGTAGGATTCCTATATTATACATTTTAGTGTTAGATAAACAATGAGGTAAACTGATATAATCCTATTTGTCTTTCTGATCTAATTTTATATCCAAATGTCAAGTCCCATTCTTAGATACCTATGTCCATGATATTATGGTTAAGTTTGTTATAATACATGTATTCACATAACACACTTTATCAAGTTCGGATCTTAGTCTTATTACCCAAGTGTCAAGTCCATGTGTTACGTATTCAGGTCCAATGTGACAAGGTAACATCCACTCTAATTCATATATGTTTAAGCTTAGTACATATAACCACGTCCGAATCTTATATCCCATATATCAATTTCCAAGTCCTATGTTTAATTTTTATGCGACTAGTCTAAACGTCCGAGTTTATGTCATAACATCCTATTATTATTATGTCCATTATCAAATCCCACACGCGATATAATTAGGTAGTTTATAATTAATACAATTATCTAGTTAGTAGGTCCGGTCATACCTCACGTATCAGGTTATGGTTCGTGTTGACCGGGTCTCACTCGGTTGACTATAGTTGACCGACATTGACCATGGTTGACTTTTGTTGGCTAATCCTTTGACCCATCTTCCTGACCAAGTTCCTAGCCCCGATTATAACCCAACATAAGCCTTAACTGGAAATCATCATCGACACAGAGATCCCACCTGACAACCTCCTCTATGAACCATTATTAACCACTTTAGAGAACCCTTAACATACTCATCATCAATAATCTCTGATCTAGACTCTTACAACGATAATCACCTCTGATGAAACAACCTCGAACATAAATCGGTACCTTAGAACACCCTCGTCACTATGTCTAGAAGCTATTGTCCTTGGAGTTTGTCTTCGGAACCCTAGCTAGCCGCCGCCGCCACCATAGGCTCCGTCGTCTTCTTCGGCTGCCGGAACCCTCAGCACCATCTACCGCCGCAAACCTGTGCAGGTCAGCCGGCCGAAGGCCAGGGCCGGCGACCCTTCACCCCTGCTCTTTAACCTCAGATCTATTCCTTCTTCATCTCCTGACTCTCTCTCTCATCCGCTTTCTCTCTCAAATACGCTCTCTTTTTCCTCTATATGTTCTCTCTCGACATCTCTCTCTCTCTGGTTCTGTTAGGATGGGGGTAAGGGGTTCGAGTGGGTTGAGGTGATTCGCCGGATTCGATGGCCGGAGCTCCGCCTTGGAAGGTGGCAGGAATCTCTGGCTCCTTTCTCTCTCTCTAGATTATATGTATGTGTGTGTGAAGTCTGATAAAACACACAGCTATGTGTGTAGATTGTTTTTATAAAACATATTGTGTATGTGGTGTTTCAAGATTAGAGTGCCATGGGGCACATGGCACTCATGCCATGTGTCACATGGTGACTAATCACCATGTTCACGGGTCGGGTTCGTTTATACGTTTTAGCTTGGTCCCGCAACGTGTATATACGAATAATAATTACGTATACTGATTCGGTTTTTGATTTCGTGTATAAACATGCTATTATAGTACTCTAATCGCAAAAAAAATCTGGCCCCTAAGACCGGGTTGTTACAGATATGAGACATAAGAAGATTGTTAACCAAACTTGGAAGGATTCTATGTAACAAAAGGTTTGATGAATGTTAACTTACCCAACATAGCAAGTCCCAACCCTCTTTCCTCTCCCTTTCCTCTCTCTCTCGGCTCACTCTCTCTCTCTCTCTCGCTCTCACATCTCTCTCTCTTTCGATCCCTCCCTCTCCCTCTACAAATAGGACCCCAAGGCTCCACTAAACACTTGCACCTTCAACTCAACACTACTCTCAACACACATTCACATAACACTCTCTCAGGTTCCCAAGCCATCCTCTAAGTTCCAGACACACTAAAGGTATGAACTACTAACTATAAGATTGTTCTTACATTCATCTTATAACTTGAAACATACTAGTGTTCACCCAACATGATTAACCTCACTAAAAACATGAACCTAATATAGAAAACAAGTGTGTGATCCCTAAGATATATGTATGCGTGTACATGTAACATGAATGTAGTGGCATTTCTTTCAAGTGTGTATGTATGCATGGGTATATATACATAGATGCCTAGTAGTTTTGAGCTAAGATGATATTATATTTTAACAATAATGTGTGGGGTATGTAAATGTATGTAAAATTCAAGATCTATGTGTGTGTGCCCTACCATGTATATGCGTATGTATTTATAGTATGTATGTAAGTGTATAGCAAACTCATGGACATAGATATTGATGTGTATAAATGTACTCAAGTACATACATGTATGGGTATGTGTATAAGTGTACACCTCATAGACATGGACATCTATGGTCATGTATTGAAATACATGTACATAGATGCATATATATGCGTGCATATACATACACGAGTACACACATAAGTAAGGCTTTGTGTATGCATAACAAGAATCAAATGTAGTTGAACATAATGTAACTCGTTTTCAAAGAAAGAACATATGTTTTATAAAGGAAAACATGTGTTAGAAACCAGAAGCTATTTTCCTACAAAAACTACTATTTTCGAGCAACTAAGATGTTGCCAAGAAAGTCTAAACCAACTATACCGCTAGAGATTGGGTGAACCACGAGTACCATGGAATATTTTTACTTGGATCTAAGGTACCATGTATGTATATAGGACGTATAGGTCGAGATACCTAGTTATCAGGCATACGCTCTTGCTAGACTACGCGCAGACTTGAGGTGAGTTCTCATGGCCGTTTTTTACTGTTTTATGTTTTGGGGAAAAGCATGCATTATTTACTTGTTTTTAGAATGAATTCCTAGCTGACCGGTGTACATGAGACGATATGCTTAAGAGTACTCGCTAAAGCCCTCGTATATTAGTTTATCATAACCACTAACTATGTATTTAGCCTAGAAACGCATGAATAGATCTATTGGGTTGACACCCCCACTCTCGGTTAGTCGCTCTAACCGAATATATATACGATGTGAGAGTGCTTGCATTTCTTATAAGATGATTCATTGCCTTTGTTGTGCATTGTGCGAGGCACCACTCGTCGAGGTTTGGTTATGGAATCATGATGGTTTATCATCATTGCTCCTAGCTAGGCAATGATGGGTCATTCAAGGAATTTCATTAAACTTTACCTTTTACAAAACCCGTGAACTCACTAACAATTTTGTTGACAAAGTTTTTATGCATGTTTTTCATGTAACTAAATCATGGATGGGACTTGGGATATGATTGGGCTTACATTCACGACTATCACCTATCGTGTCATCAAAACTTTTGACCCCGCGAAGGGTTTTAAAATGTATCTTTTGAAACTGGTTGTTATCGAACACGTTTGGTACTATTATAAATAAATAAATATGAATGTTTGCTCATATCTTGTGCTTGAAAACCTTTCGTGGTTACAGCCTGTGTTTCCGCCTAGGCGGGGTGTGACATTGACGAACAACACGGGTGCTCCCCAAGGAGAATAACTTGGTCTGATGAAAACCTTTATCAAACAATTCTTGCAACTGATTTGCAAGCTCTTGCATTTCTAAGGTGCTAATCGATAAGGGGACTTAGTGACTGGTGCCGCACCGGATATAAGATCTATTTGAAATTTCAATTGCCTTGAAGGCGGCAAACCGGGCAAATCTTCTGGAAAAACTTTAGGATATTCTCTAACTACAGGGATCTCCTCAAGTTTCTTTTCCTCGGCCTTAGTGTAAACAACACTAGCTATAAACACCGGGTAACCTTTCCAAACGAACTTTTGCGCCTTCATTACATTAACCAACTTTAATGACTTCTTCTCAGACTCACCGCGGACGACCAAAATCTCATTGCTCGATACTGGAATACGGACCAATTTCTCATAACAAACGACTTCCGCTCAATTCTTGGATGACCAATTTATTCCTACTACTATATCAAAACTTCCAAGTTCTACACGTAAAAGATCTATTCTAAACACATGATTTTCAAGTTGCAAAATACAACCTCTAATTATCTCGTGGGCCTCTATCACTTTACCATTTGCCAATTCTATAAAAGAGCTGTTATCTAATTCATTCGATTTCGAGCCCAACAATGGTTCAAATTTCTTCGAAACAAAACTCATATCGGCTCCGGTATCAAACAAAATAGATGCAACTTGATTATTGACAAGAAACATACCGATCACCACTGTAGGATCCTGGCGAGCCGCGCCCGAGTTCATATCAAAAGCTCTACCCCTTGCATTTTTCCCACGAAGCTTCAGGCATTCCCTTTTAAAATGTCCTACCACATCTCATTTAAAGCAACCCTGGTCGTTATTGCCCTTGCCAGCAACATCTGGAAGTCTCACTCTGCACTTCGGGGCTGAATGCTCATATTGACCACATCTTTCACATATAACCACTTTGTAGTAACCACTATGCTGGGTGTTACACTTCTGACACATCGATGTCACTACTTCAACCTTCTTGCTCTCACTATCATTAGCAACATACAATTTTCCCGAATCACGATTCTTATTCTTCTTTCTCCTAGACTGCTTCTTGGAACCATTGGACCTTTTCCTCTTATTACCAGATGACAGTGCCCCTGGTTCAGAACTCTTTTCAACCACATCAATCGTCTTCTTACCAGTTTCACCCTCCTTAACCAACATTCCCATTCTGATCGCATCGTTAGTTAAGGAATTCGCTAAAGATATATCTCTTTGCATAGTAGTTGGCTTTGAAGAAGACACCATTCCTCTAATCTGATGTGCCAAACCCCAAATATATCGCTCAATGCGAGCAAATCTGGTGTAACCAAATGAGGGACCAATCTAGCCAACTCATTGAACCTGGTCGTGTAAGCCTTTATCTCTGCTCCATTCATAGAAAGTGTCCAAAATTCAACTTCAATCTTCTGCATTTCACTACGTGGACAATATTCCTTTAACAACATGTCCTTCAATTCACTCCATGAAAGACCATACGCAGCATCCTCACCCAACGCTTGAACTTGCGTATTCCACCAAGTAAGTGCATCATCATGAAAAGAACATACAACATACTTGACCTTTGGAGAAGCAGAACAGTTACTGATCATCATGACCAATTCCATTTTCTCGATCCATCTAATAATATCCAATGGACCTTCAGCTCCTGAAAATGTACGGGGATGACAAGACTGAAACGTATTATAATTGCAACCTTGCTATGGGTTTCCTGTTTCATTTGAATACGTCAAAGTTACTATTTGATATATGATCAAAATAATAACTCTATGAAACATCAGAACCAATCTCAAGTGTCTTTACCTGATGAACTTCCAATATGGATTCTTTCTCCAGATCCACCTCCGGCTGTACCACGACCTTGTGGTCCGCTACCACCTGGTACGCCACCACCTCGACCTCTACTATATGCCGCATTGGCATCACACTGATCAAAAACGAAATTCACTTGCTGAGCTATCATCCTAGCCAACTGCTAAGTCGAAATGGGGAGTGAAGAACCTTCTGCCTCAGCACTTGCTCTCATTACGGGTGCCATAATTCCTTTTCTATATATTTAAGAAGTAAAATATACATAAGAAACACGCCAAATGATTTTGAGAACTAATTATGTTGCGTATTAGGATCATTCCAAATGACATTCATACCAACAAAATAATTCAAGAGAAATCATATACCACTAACGATTGACAACCAAATAAAAGATAACAACCAAAGCCACGCCAAATAAAAAGATAACAACCATGATCAACTTGCTTCCATAGCCACAAATTATCATAATATTTAAGTGCATCACCGGACTACTTGTTCCATTTGTTTACAAAAGATTATACTACCAAACTACATAATGTTTCGGGAGATTATACTACCAAACTACATAATGTTTCGGGAGATCATACTAAACAAAAGTGGTGCAACAACTACCACCATGACAAGTTCATCCAACTAAATTACCAAAATATAGGGCCTAACATGCCCAAGATCAACATCATGATAAAATGAATCATGGGGTCCTACCTCCACGAAGGACAGAAGCCTTGATCAGTAACACAACCATAGCAAGTGCCATAGCACCACTGTATCTCTCCTCAGCAGCCACCAAACGCTGCTCCAGTCAAATCATGCTAGCTTCAGCCTCTTCTATCTTGGTCTCTCTTTCAGCAATCTTCTTCTTTGCATCCATCAAATCTCCTTGCGCAACAAGAAAACCATACTCTAACCTCTCAATCCGTGCCAACTGATGATCTCTAGCCTGACTATCCATAATAGAATACTCCTCAATAGACGTTATCCTATTATCCATACCCTCAACCCTGCTATCCATAGAACCAACCCGACCATCCAGAGTCACAAACCGCTCATGAAGCGAATCAAACCTATCACCCATGCCATCCATCCTATGATCCGATCTATCCATCCTGTGGTGTAGAGTGTCTGCCCTCCTATCCAACGATAGATATCTACTCTGAAGTGTAGTAATCCTATGCTCAGTACGGGCTCCACGTGCTGTCAACGTAGTCACAGTACGCGTTACTGGCTCACCCGTCAATACAAGAACACTGGCAGCAGATGAGGACTCACCTTGCTCATAAGCATGGGGTATACCCTCAATCTCTGCCCAAACGCTCAACTTCTTGGGCAACCACTTCCAACAATCCAGCTCGATACCCTAGAGAGAGATAAGGCCAAGCGGAGCGAAAAGGGTTTTCCATAAGATGGGAAATGAAAACGATTAGCCCCACACGACGTTTGTGAATAAGTGATTGTCTGATAATGAGCAAGGAATATCCGTCTCTCTGCTAAAGAGGATCTTACAACTAGAAGAAGACTGCCCCTCAGTACCCAAAGGTCTCTTGCGTATAGGCAATGCATCAACAGATGGGGTACTAGCACCATGAACTCTAGACTGGGACCTATCAGATCTAAACATAGTGAATAAACCATCATTCTGGGGCCCAGAAGGTAACATAAAAGCAGGTGTGAGCTCTCTGGTATAAGGTGCCACTACAAAAGTCTCGGGGTCAACAATAGGTGCAACTAAGGGCTCTACAACAGCGGGTACATCAATCACAGGCTCAACAACAGCCGGTGCAACTACTACCTCAGCCTTTACAACAGCCGAAGCAACTACAACCTCTGGCTCTACAATAGTCGGTGCAAATACAACCTCATGATTAACTAACCATCCTACTCCAGGTATGTCATACTCGTTAGCCATTGGGGCTACTAGTGCTAACACAGGAATATACGGGTTATGCAGAGGCTCGCTAGAGTCGGTAGATGAGTACGGCTCTGGTGGAGTCTCTGGCTCACTCTCGGTACTGAACATGCTTACATACGATGAAACTATGATCTGTGACAAGCAATATCCGTACTTAATAAGTATATAATTATATAACACAATTAATCACAAAAGCACAAATAATAGCACATTGTAAGAACATAACTATTCTTAATACTATTTTCTAAGGTACTCTACATGATGCATACTAAGACTTAAAATATTTCACAAAATATTTGAGAGCATTCATGGTTATAGTATAGACCAAAAGTTTTTATTTATCTATAACCATTGCTCTGATACCAACTTCTATCACACCCTGACAGCACACAGCGGAAAGCAAGTCATGAGGTAACGGAAGTTGTTACCACAAAGTTTACCAAGTCACATAGAGATATGTATGGACATCTTGAAACCACCCTTTAGTCCAACACATTTAAGTTTCCGGTCTAAGAAAGTTTAAAAACATGTCATACCAAGGTGAAGAGAAATTACATAATCATTGTTTTACAATTATTTAAAAATAAAACATAGTTTCAAAGTTTTATGGTCCCAACATCATGTCCATCGTAGTGCATGCTAAACCCACTCTCGAAACCCCTAGGCATCAGTACCTGAAAAACATGCTTAAAAATATCAACAAAATGTTGGCGAGTTCACCGGTTTTAAGGCAATGCCCAAAATTACTTGTTTAAAAACGTATGATCGAGTACAACTAAAAGAGAACCAAGTAGACTCGCGAAAATCTAACAAGTATGATTTTAACCTAAGGCTCTTAATCAAACCACAACTTTTCTTCCCAAGGTTTGACCTCCTAGAGGAACTTTTAAGATTATGCTCTCCCATAAGGCCCAGTCTAATTTGCCTGAGAGGAGGCGTCAACCCAATAGTTCTACTAACATAAACTACGGCTCTAACCAAGAGCTAATGATTAGGAAATGCAGGGAAGTGTCCTCCTGAAGGGACTGACGAGGCGTCCAACGCACACGTCGTGCACCTACCCAAGGCCATCAAATGTTCTAAAAATTCTAGTCTTACTCATCATAGAAGCATGTTAATCCCCCGATTATAAAACATTCAAAAACATTTAAAAGAAAAAGGGCCGTGAAACTCACCTCAAGCGTAGCAAATTACACAATCTTCTAGTCCAAACCACAATCCTTTACTTAACTATACCCTATAATCCATAAGGCTATTTTAGAAATCAGTGTACGTCTAATCAAGTTATTCACCAAACTTCCTCGACTTAGTTTAACCAAAAAGATTTGAATTTCCATTAACCCTTACCCTATCGACCCATTGGTGACCTCGACGATTGGTTAAGTTTTAGACATTGCGTGCATACATATAACGTTAAATCACCTATCCCTTAGATCCACATTTATGTGTTCACCCAAATATCATTCCGTGTTAAACGCCACATAACTTGACATAATACACCTATCATTTCATACGAATAAAATATACACACGAAGCACAATATGACATATTCTAGTGATTTCCATATCAAACAATTTTCCAATGCCTCATGTTAACCTATGAACATCAAATAAACTTAATTTGGACCTTCGGACCTACATATAAACTACAAAACATAACCAAATTTGCTGTTCTAGTTTAGCCAAAAAATTTAACCGTTATGCGCCTTAAAAATCACATTTTGGTGACTTTTATTGCATAACTTTACACTGTAAACATTTGTTACTATGGTAAACATATTATACATCCTAAATAATGACTGTAATACACATTTTGACACTAGACAAGTTGTTTTACATCAGACCTAAAAATGAGTGTTCTAAACGCGTAAAACTTGTCGAAAACATGCGTTTTTGCGCATTTTTTTGCAATTATATTTAGGTTTTTACCTTAAGTCTTTTATGAACACTTTATCACACTTTATTTTACATCAAAATATGTCATAAAAACCTGTTTTAAATCGGTTTTGGAATATCCATTTCAAAAGCTCGTATTTTGGCGTTTTAAGCCGAAAAACACATTTTGATCGTACATGCAAGGTCTCCCATGCGTGCAGATCCTATTCAAACTTATTTTACACTATTTTAAGCTTATGAAAACCCTCTAAATATAATAACAATCAGACATGAAAATAAGTCTAAAATAATCAAAAACTCATCTATATTTTATCTTATTAAGGAGGAGTGATGGCTAATATAGTCATTGTCATTTCTATACAACTTAAGAAGCATCATGTACAACATATTTAAGCAAGAAATTTAAGGTTATTATGGGCATAATTGTGACAATTAAGACACTTAGAAGACTATTATAGTAATTTTGTGTTTTGTTTTTAGGCACAAAGTAAACTCTCATTCCCTTACTACCCCTCAATCCTTTCACCTTCGAGCTCAATCAATCATAGATGAATATAATGATTATAGAATATAACTGATGGATTTCCAAGTGTTACACCATTGAATTGGATTGAATGTTATTTAGTGCGTCTTCGACTAAATCACACACAATATCGGTGCAAACAGAACTATCAGCAACAAATTAGGTAATAATTCCAACAATTATATTCTTTTTCTATACATTTTCGTTTTTTAACTTGCAAACCATTTGTGTTTTGTGGTTTGTTTTGTTGTTGGTGATCGTAAGTGGCAGAACAGATCACCATTAGCAAGCCAACGGTGGTACAGACATGTTCAGGAAAGATTTCACTTGTTCTTCACTCAAGAGAGAGAGAGAGAGAGAGAGAGAGAGAGAGAAAATTTGTGTGTGAGAGAGAGGCGATCTATGAGGGTGTATGTTATGATTATAAACTTGGAACAGATTAAAACATTCTAATTCATATATATTGATTTGTTTTATCAAGGTGAAATTCTTATGATTTTGATTTGTTTGATTGAAGGCTCGTAGATTTGGGTGGCTTTTAATTGGATCAGTCTTTTGCTATACATTTTTGATTATTTTAGAAACGGTATTACTCTAAAGAAACCCGCAAAGCCTCTCGGACATCCTACTGGTGGACGTCCAGGTGACTGTCCTGGGTAATATTAAGCGGGTACTTTTTTATATATACATATACTTTAATTGAATGGTTTTTTCGCGTTGCGTGCTGTTAATTTGTTGTTATATTGTGGTTGAATTTGCAGTGGTTCTCCTAGCTAGATTTGAAGGGTGATTATGATGGTTATCGCAATGCTCCGAGTGGCCTTCGGGTGAAAAAGGCGGTGCTAAGGGCGGAGCTTCTACTGATTAGGGATCCTTTCAATGGAACCACCGTTATTGACTGTAGACAAACCGTGTTGCTGATCCTCATAAACAAGGTAAGTTAAAGTTAAAAATGAATTAATATTTGCCCAGTTTTTCAAGTTGGTTGATAGTGTGCCTATCTATTTTAGTGAATATCGTTTAATGTGTCATCGTCCCTTCTACTCCAAACTTGAATATGCTAATAAATATGTTCCTTAGCTTTATATGTTGCCTGGTAACTGTCAATGAACACTTTCAATGTTATTTCTCAATAACTTTAGGCTTTTAGCCTTGTAACTTACTAAGGTCTTTTGGTCACTACTTAGTAGCTAATAGGGCCATTCAACATTGAGAAAGAAGTGTTGTATCATTGTATGTATATTCTTATACCATAACCTGTTGTAGTCTACTGTAACTCAGCTCATCCAGTTTGTGTATTACTACCATAGTTGTTAATAGCGAATAGCGTACGATAGTGACAAGCTACCGACACGCTACATAGAGATAGCGATGAAATAGCGGACGCTATTTCATGTTTAACGATACACTAGAAGAACTTTTTAGAGATTTTTTATATGTATATTTTACCAAAAAAATACTAAAAATAGAAAAATCTTGCTATTTCCTCGCTATTTGTGGCTATCAACCATATAGCAACACATGAGCACTACGCTATTCGCTATAGCGGGCACTATGGTCGCTATTAACAACTATGACTCTAGAGAAGGAAGAACAATGGCTGCAATCTAAAGATGAATAAACGAAACAAAAATAACTAAAATACAATAGTACATAACTAAACTGATTGTTGAAATTGCCTTGCAGAAAGAAATGGAAAGAGTTTCAATTGGCGTTTCAAGACTGGGTTACAAAATAAATAAATGACACAGAGAATGTTGTAGCAACCATTGTCAATTACATGAGAAAACAAAGCTGATCAAACACAATATTGTGAAGCAAATTCTCATATGCAACTTCATGCTCATCACTCAGCTTCTTCTATGGTCAGCATTATTTTACTACTCTTTATCATATTTATAGTACTCCCTTTTGTTTAGAAAAGAGAGGTACAAACTTCACGTTAATGACACAATTAAAATTGTCTAGACGGGTTCAATCTGCCAAACCCGTTTGTGACACGAACGAGTTCGGCGGATTGAACCCGTCACGTTTATAACCTATCTAATATGGGAAATCAAGATTAGATATATAAACCTCCTTCAAAAAGTAGGTCATGTATGTTATAATTGTACTATAATATTACATGGGTTGTAATTTTTGGCGACTTTTGTTTTATCATGTTATTCGTTAACCGTGTTAAACATTTAGGTCTTGTCTTTCGTGTTACTGGACTTGTTATATATAAGTGTTGTAAAAGGATCTTTCCGTGTCATTAATGTTACTAAACTGGTTGTATTAGTCATGTTAAATGGGCTGTGTCATGTAATGTCACTCATTTATTATCACCTCTGTGTTACTGGTTAAGTAAATGACAAACTCACTTAAACGTGTCGTGTCTAAATCATTTAAAAGAACATTACATGTTTTGTCAGCTACAGTTTGGTTTAAAAAAGTCCTATGCAGAAGAATATAATATGGCCTTGGTTAAGGTATCATAAACTTCTTTCTAACTCGACTTACATCTTCGCCTTGAATAATCTAACTATCCTCGGCTAAACCCTCAAGTCCAAACCCGATCCCCCCCCCCCCCGCGAGAGATTCTAATATTTGATGAACCACCTGCTGCTAAGTGGAAAGGATAAGGTTCATGATTCAAGCGAGTCTTATCCTTAAAAGGGAACATAAAAGGTACATTTTGCATAATATTATCTATCAAAATAAAAGCTATTTTATTGTTGTTGCTGATTGTTAACTTATTTGTTTTTTATGTCAAGATTTGGAGTGGTTTCTGATGTGGGTTTTGGAAATGGATTAGAATGGCAATTTATAGGTTAAAATGAGTGAAAAGGTTAAGGAAGGTTTCGGGATGAGAGCGAAGTCGTCGCACCTTGTGCCACTTGGGACGTTGGTTGGTCGGGATCTTAGGCATGGGAATGTGGAGGAACCTACTGTTAGCTATGGACAAGCGGCGCTTGCGAATAAAGGGGAAGAATAAAGGGTTCTTGGAAATCCGTCGACTGCTTTCTCAGTTTTGCGGTACGGATGGAAACTGCTTGGTTATATGTTTAACTGTTGTATACTTGTAGTTTGGTGCTTTGGTTGGTAAGAAGATGATTGAGTTTTTTTTTGTAGATATTTGATGGGTATAATGGTTTATCAGCTGCAATTTTTGCTAAGAAGGATTTGTTGAATAACATTTTGAGCGCGATTCCTCAAGGATGTGGACAGGAAGAATGGCTTCAAGTGCTTCCTTGAGCATTGGTTGCAGGGTTTGTGAAAACTGACATAGAGTTTCAACAGAAAGGTAATAGATTTGAGTCTTTGATCTTATATATTATCTCTATTATTTAGGTGTATCCTTATTAAATTATTTTTGATGCATCAAAGGTGAGACATCGGGTACAACTGTTACATTCGTTATGAGTGACGGCTGGACTATAGTTGTGGCTTCTGTCGGGGATTAAAGATGCATATTGGACACGCAAGCTGGTGTGGTATCACTGTTGACAGTTGATCATGGGCTTGAAGAGAATGTTGAAGAAAGGGAACGTGTGACAGCAAGTGGAGGTGAAGTAGAATGCCTCAATATTTTTGGACGGAATGGGGTATGTTAAAATTCAACTTCAAGTTAAGTACCTGTAGTCAATTTCAAGTTGTAAGTCTTACGATCTCGTGGGCTTTGGTTCTTGTTTTATAGGTTGGTCCACTTCGTTGTTGGCCTGGCGGCTTGTGCCTCTCAAGATCTATAGGTGATACAAATGTTGGGGAGTTTATTGATCCAATACCACATGTTAAGCAAGTGAGAAGGTATCAATTAATGCAAAAAAAGTTCGTTTTTCTGTGTGTAGATTTGGACATAATTAAAAGTTAAAATTGACACATTTTACTTCTATATGCAGCTCTCAAGTTCAGGTGGCAGACTTATAATAGCGTATGTTGGTATCTGGGATACTTTGTCGTCTGAAAGGGTTGCTCAATCTTGTCGTGGATTGCCTGCAGAACTTGCTGCAAAGCTTGTTGTCAAGGTGTTGTCGAACTAAAGATACAAATTTGTTGCATTTTCACTTATTACCCTGATCTTAGACTCTTATTCCAGCGGTATTTTTATCGTTTCAGAGGCACTTAGGTCACGTGGACTAAAAGATGAGACACAGCGTGTGTGGTTGTTGATATCATTCCATACGGGTATCCAGCCACACCTCAAACTCCCAAAAAGAAACAAAATCTGCTCGCTTCACTCATTCTAGGAAAGACATTCATACCTATACGAATAAAGGACCAAATAAGCTTTCGGCTGTTGGCACTGTATATGAGGTATTTGAAGAGGGTTCAGCAATGCTTGCTGAAAGGTATGTTTAGGATCAACTTCTTTATTAATTTTAAAACTCAATTAATAATTTAAATTTAATAAATGCCAATTCCTATAAAAGGAGTTTCCTTGCAAAGCGTAGGAAGCCATGATGATGTGTCCATATAGTTACATGTTATAATTCACAGCGTATGTGTATAATTCAGACAATTCTGATCGACAGTATATTAAAATTTCAAAAACATCATTTTTTCAATATATATAGCAACACTATACTAAATGCTGCAACTAGATTTTAACCAAAAAAAGTCAACAAGGGATGGTTTTTACTCTTTCAACCATTTGTAACGTCTTATTATTCGCAATCTTGCCACGGCCTCGATCTTGCCACCACTAATCTTAGCCGTAGAAAGTCTTAGTATAAATTTTCCCCTTTTAATTTGATCTATCTTCTATATATATGATTGTTACATCTATGTTTGTGTATTCATGCAGATTGGGAAAAGATTTGCAAGTAAACTCTAGAATCTTTAGATGTGTCGTCTGTCAAGGAGATGAGGCACCAAATGATATAATTGGAGCAATATTATCAGCATCATCAGGACCCATGTTATGTTCAAAGTGTAGGAGAAAGAAAGATGCGATGGAACAGAAAAAGGTGAGTGTACCAACATTGATGATATAACAGCAGTGTGAGCAATGATCTCTTTTTCTTAAGTCTTGAAATCGTGTGTGAAAGAGATATAAGATACGGAATTGGTAGGTGCTGTTGAGAGTGTAGGAGTGTGTGTTGATTATATTTCGTGCTCGGCTGTTTAGACTGACTGATTAAGAACAAATGCTACAATATATATAAGAAAATATATGAGTGTGATAGTGTTTGATTGTGCAACTAACAGTGTAATGTTTGTTTGTTGATGTTAAATCCTGTTTAAACTTTTTTTAATAACTTGTTTTAAATGTTTTAGAATTTCTAATCTGTTAATCTCTCCACCACTGCTATTGTCCGTGTGTAGTCATGTTTTAACATGCTCCTTCAATCAATATCACCCGAGTGTGTATATGTGGGAACAACCCACAAAATCCATACACACACCACAAACCTCAACAACTATGACCGGACAAAACTGACGCACCCGCCGCAACGCGCGGATATTCCCACTATCATCAAACAATGCACAAACATGAACACCTTGGTCATTTTAGTCACATTTCAACCAACACAACCCTATACCATTTGTCTCAATCATGTTAAACATCAAATATCATTTCATTTCATATCAGATCCTAAACCCTCTTGAAAACCCTCTTACATGATATCAAAATCAAAGGATCTAAGCATAAACAATCATCCAATGAACAAAACAATCAACTCAACACATACACACGGCTCACACACACACATATACACACGGCACATACATATACACACATTCATCATCCTTTTCCATTTTTCTCATTCCCATTACTTGCTTCTATAAAACCATTTGCAAAAACCATCTTTGTTTGGTGAAAAAGTAAACAAAACCAGAAAATATAAAGATTTAATACAGGATTGTAGTTCAAGAACATACCTTTGTAAAACACTTCAAAAATGTAGGTTTTGATGCTCCAAACTTTGTTTCTCTCTATGAAAATCTTGTCTTTTTCGCTTCAAATCACCCAATGCACTTATCTATCTAATCTTGTGATGCCATTTTTATGATAATAGGATCAAAACAAGAATATAGTGATAGGGGCGGGTTTCGGCCAAATGAAGAAGAAGAAGGGAAGGTGGAGAGGTTTTTAAGTGTGTGTGTTTTTATGGTGTAAGGGAATGTGGAGTGTGTTGGTGATTAAATGAGGTGTATGGGCTTTAATATCAATCAATTGATATTAAATAAAAACCTTAATAATATTATTAGGGGCGCGGTTCATGTGGGTGTGGGTATATGTTTATATAATAAAACTTATAACCATAATATATACACCACACATTTTATAAAACTCAACTAAATCAAATAATTAAGGTTTTTATTCATTTGGCCAATAATAATATTCCCCAAATAAAAATATTTATTTTTAGCTAATTTGATTATATTAGAGGTTTTTCTACTGTATAGGGTCTCCTACTCGTGTTAAAACTCTAAAACGTGCAATCATTAGACCAAAGCGATTTAAAAACTATCAATTATGTAAACGAAGAATTTTAGCAATAGACAGGAAATCTGATCATACAAGTCACAATTCTAGGTGCGAAAACCCTAGAACTGAACAAAATGATAATACGCAAATCACAACACATGGATTACCTTTTCAAACATCATTTTTATAGATAAACTTGCTTAAAATGATTACATAAAGTGATTACAAGTTGATCTACACACTTTCACAAAACCTTAATCTAGAGAGCAATAACCTGACCTTCACACACACAATAACCAACTATTCTAATTTATCAAACAAGCAAAATCTATTTATAGGGTCTGCACATTCGCCCTATATTAAGGTACGAATGTGGACTTTGTCCACATTCGCCCCCTGCCAAGGTACGAACCTACACCATTACATTCAGCATCCTACATTCGTCCATAAACTCGTCACCTTCGCCCTCTCAGATCTACATTCGTCCTTCTACTTTCCACCTTCGCCCTTCATATTATCACTAACATATGTTAAATCTACAATCCGAAGCATTAGTCGCATAAAGTGCATCTACAAACTCCCCCTCGACTATTGCTCGGATTGCCTTCTGGCTTCATCCATTTCCTTGTTCTTTAACATGATCCTCAACTGCTTCTTTTGTTCTTTAGTCATCTCAGGCTCAAGTTTTCTCTCCGTCGATCGCTTTGGCACATCAGCTACCTTCACCTTCTTGCCCAACTTCAGTTCAAGGTTACTACCGGAGTTGATATCATATGCAAAGCACACTCCGACAACCTGTTGATACTTCTTCGCTTGCGATGCATCATTGGGATCACTGTATATCGGGTTGTAATAAAGCATGATGATGTCTTCGGATGTACAGTTAATGAGCCACATAGGATCAAAAACGTGTATCTTCTTATACGAATCCTTCCCATCTCTCAACACTATCACAGCTTCTGCATTCCTCCAATCATAATACCAGAAGATAAAGTCTTCACTAAAGTGTTGTTGAATCGGCATCAAAGGAATCTTTCTCATAACTTCAGGAGCTTTGTATATTAAAGTCACTCGCTTCCTACCCGTTTTAGGATCAACATCCCTATGAACTTTCCTCCTCGGGTATTGTGGTTTAAACATACTCCACCTTGTCCGACTCTCCCAGACTAATCTGTCAGCAAACCATCCTACCGCCGTGTTATTCACCGATGCACCAGTCATTGGAAATCTACAAATGTCTCTAACCATCCAGTACGGTAGAGTTAGTAGATCATTGAATTTGTAGAAATACAGAATTCCTGTTTCCCACTTGACTGCAATACATTTCAGACTTCTTAGATATTTCCAACCAAGACCTCTGCCTTTAAACTTTTGATTGTGATATCTATAGAATCCGCCTTGAGCTTCCGGCTTTGGTCTTTTGTCATCAGTTTCTTTCAGCTTCTGTAACAGAGTCTTCAAGTCATCACTCTGTACAGATGATTTCTGTTTATCTCCACCAAATACCTTCTCAACAAACTCTTCACTCCTTTTCTCGGCTTTCTTTTTAGCCTCCCTCTGATGTGTTTCGGTGAAGTCTGGGAATACTTCATTCTCATCATTTGTTCTGAAGTATTGAGGATATTCTTCATGACTAATGTCCTCTATCTCAATCTCTTCCATCTCCGGTGTATGTTTATCATCAGAATGATTACCAATATCCTTTTCAGGAATATTAGGAATCATTTGATCTGTCATGATTTCCTCTAGTGTCTTTCCCACTCGCTGTGCAATACCTTCTAAAATCTCTTTGCTCACAGCAGCAGACACTTCTCCATCCTCCAGATCAGGATCATTTTATTCTAACTCATATCTCATATCTTCTGTCTGAAAGATCTCAGCAAATTTCCCAGTAAATTCAATTGTCCATTCTCTTTTCTCTAACATCTCTCGATACACATTTTTAGCATCATCTGACAAAGATCTAACTTTCTCATTCCAAAATATACTCTCATCAGAATCTACATTCTCTCCCGATTTCTTCTTCGAACTAGACTGACCTGCATCACCCTTCCTATTCTTCCTTTGTTCAAAAGTAAACTTGCTTGAGTCATCACCATCATCATCATCACTACTATCACTTTCATCATCATCCTTACTACCCGATCCACCCTCAGCATCATCATCCTTATCATCTTTATCATCATTATCTGAATCATCGTCAGATTCATCATCAGATTTATCATCTTCTTTCTCTTCATCTGAGGGCTCAAAATCTACTTGCTCCTCCTCTTTCTCTTTATCCTCCTCTCCCTCTTTCAACTTCGGAGCTTCACCATAGAGTTTATCAAGTAGATCACTCATCCATTTATTCTCTTTCTTTAACTCTTTGTTTTCAACCTTTACAAGCTTTATCATTCTCCTATTTCTGTTACATTTCTCATCAAGTTCTTTCTTCTCTTCTTCAAGTTGCTTCAGCTTCCTATCAATCTCATCCTGATTTGTTTTGGAAGCAACAACAATTTGAAGCATCTTCTCTTCATTCTTTTTGAACTTATTAATCTCAGCTTGTTGAGCAACAATCATCTTCATCATATCTTCCATTTTCTTATTAACATGTTTCACTACATCGTCCGAAACAGTAACCTTGGATGATTTGGAAGATTCGATCACAGAAGTCTTTTCTTTCCCAGGCTTGAACATATTCAGAACATTCTCTAAAGTAGCATCTAAGTCAGGAACTACTTCAGGTTCTTTGCCTTCTTCTGTTTCTTCGCAGCAGGTGAAGATACCTTCGATGATGTACCGGCTTCAGGCACTTTCTTACCTTTCAGCAATACTTCTATCTCTTTCTCTCTCAACTTCTTCGTACTAACCTTCTTAGCGATCGACTTGTGTTTTGGCTTCTTCAGGTTAACTACGACCGTTGATCCACCAAAGTCTTCAGTACCCACACCTAACTCTCCTTCAACATCAATCGGTTCTTTTTGTAACATTTCTTCAATAGTTTTGTTGAGTGATTCGGACTCCCCAACCACAGTGGCCTTGTGTTTGGAAGACCTCTTCACCAACTCAGCTTCAGAATCCCATTGCTCCTCTTCTTCAGTTTCCTCCGAATCTACTGAATCTTCATCAACCAAACTTGTACCTTTCTTTGCAGTAGTTTTCTTTCTCGCACTCTGTTTCTTTGATTCACCCTCATCAGCCTTCGCTTTGCCCTTCCCTTTGGCTCCAGCGTTCTTTACTTGCCTCTTCCTTTTAGTACTTGCATCAGCATGCACTAAAGGATCATCAGTATCAGAATCACGATTTTCATGCCTTGCTTTGTTCAATCCTGGGTCAGTGTAACCCGGATTCACTAAAGCTCCAAACAAACGTCTATTCGGTGGCTTCTCATTATCAGGCACACCCTTGTATCCTTTCATCCTCACAAGTGTTCTGATATTCATGTGATCTTGACCTAACACCATCGTTGGATCTTTTCTCAAATTCGGATACTTGTTGTCAAAGATCATCATGAGAAATCTTGGATATAACAAAAACTTCTTCGACTTTAGACCTTTCAACATCTCCAGCATGTGGTCCAGTATCATTCCAGCAATATTAAATGGTTTGTTGAGAGTCAACGCAACCATTAACGAACTTAAGCTCTTCCTCATCACATCGTAACCACCACTAACACACCCAAAGACATGAATGATTACATGTGCGAAATACTTAAACTGCACACTGAGCTTTCCTTTGTGTAAGGCTCCATCTGTGATTGGGCCTTTGTACTTCATTATAAGAAAACACACTCTCTGCTCAGTCCAAGAAAGAACTCTAGGATCAGTACACTCTTCATCTTTAATTCTGAGTGCTTCCCGAATATCTTCTTCAGTAATCAGCATCTCCATTCCTTGTATTTTGCTGACTATAGCAGTTTTGCCCTCCCAGAAGTCGTATCTTGCATTCATCCAGAAATCTTCGACAATGTCTTTGTATATGATGGCTGGTGTGGCTATAGCATGGATGATTCTACTCCTTCTTAGAAAATCAACGATTCCTGAAAACTCTGTATTCTTTAACACGTCAACAACATAGGCACAACAATTATGCGGAGCTTCAAATGGCCATGCTTGTGGTGCATTCTCAAGTTCAACTTCCGGAACTGGATCCTGAACAATAACATCTTCTACAGGAATCTCAACGTTTTCTGGTTGCTCAGCCATCTGAAAAACAAAAAATCAGAAAAATACGTCAAACAAACAAAAAAGACAAACTTAGAAAATTTTGGTTTTATACATTTCCACATTCGCCCGTTTTTCTGGTACAAATGTGAAAGATTGTAGTTCGAAAGTAGAAATTAAGACCTGAATGTGAAAAGTCATAATACACATTTTACATTCGCCCTTGTTTAATCACTTTGGTCCCTTTTATTTTACATTCGCCCGTTGTTACAGGGACGAATGTGAACCTGTTATAACCAATTTTTGAAAATTGTTTTCTGTTGTGATTTAAACTTTGTATTTGATTCAATCATGGCCTAAAACAGTCGACTAAGCCTATGTAACCATCAATTGTTGTTTTCATTCAATTCTTATTAGTTTTCAAAAAGAATTAGGGTTCGAAGATTTCAAACAATCGATTATCAATCATAAACAATGAATTAACCTAATTCTTTCTAGACTCTCCCCCTAAAACTAATAAGGATTGAATCCTTATCAAAACATTGGTATTAAACAGTCCAAAGATGTCCAGATTAAACAAGTTAGGGTTCGAAGACTAAAACCCCAATTCCAACTTTGATATTGAGCCATTACCTGTGAAATTTTGGTTAAAATGATCAGCAATAGGTAGAGAATAATATTCTTGAATCAATAGAAACATGGCAACAAGATCTTGGTATTTAGAAAAATTTTGAAAAAATTCAGAATGGGAGTTCGAAAGTGAATCAGTGTATATATAAAGTCCACTTTCGCCCGTGTCAGTTGGACGAATGTAAGAAAAGTTCCACCTTCGCCCCAACTAAATGACCCGAAGGTGAAAAATACATATGAAAGTGAAATTTGTCAACAAAATCCACCTTCGTCCAAACTGAGAAGCACGAAAGTGAAAAATTTTCCACATTCGACCCAATTAAGGGGCGAATGTGAATTGGAAAATTTTGAAATTTGAACCAAATAACGAAATCGAATCCCGTTCAACATTTTTCAACACGTGAAGTTTCAAACATGCATTATGTCAGTTTAGAATGATACAAAGCTCAAATGGTTTCATCAAATCTCAGAAATTGACCATCAAACACCGTCGGTATCTAAAAATAACGCAGAAATGAAAACTTTTGGTTTTTCTGAAATTTATATCAAAACACACCTAAAATCTTTTTGAGTTTTGTATCTTTTTGACAAACAAACTAAAATGCACAAAGGTAAATAATACAGTAAACAATTTGTGATGTCCGGTAAGAGGATCATATCAGTTGTTTAAGAAATCTGACCACAGCGTTGTCTAAACTTTTATATTATCATTAGAAACAGTATGTGACCCGGCAACTGCTGATATTGTTATCCACATAAGCTCTCATACATACTGTTATGCAGTGCTTTAAAATGATACGATTTAGGTGTATTATACTAACACGTTGTGGTTCCAACACACACGACATACTCCCGTATCAAGAAATTGCACAAAGCTTCCTCGTAACGCGTGATTATGCCAGAGTTACCCGTTTAATTACAAGATATATAGCACAGAGGTGTATAGGTCAGCAAACGAATGTAGCAAAGTAACATGTGCATATATACCAGGTTGAGGCTGATATCAACTACTGATTTGCATCAGTAAATTGATACGATGTAATTATGATCTTTGATCAATAATAACATGAAGTTCCTCAAGTCGGTAACTTTTGGTTTTGGCATTTAAGCTCTTTTAGCAAATATTTTGATGAAACTAGGTCCGTAAATTAATACGACAAAAGTTTAATCAGAATATCCCGGATAACAATAACATAACGACCCGAAACCTCAGATTTTGGCAATCCTATCAAACGAAATTACGGTACTAAGACCATATGCCCATGAGGTGTTCAGCCACGAACGAGTAGTTCGTTATGTTTGTATCACTAATGCACACAGTTATTAGTCTACGAAGCCTATCAGCACATCACACATAATCAACACACGCCTCATATTACATTACATATCGTTAGCCTGTGTCAGATCCCCACTGATGTACTATCATTTCCTCTTTTTATCCTGGAAATCATTTTTGATTTTTCTATTTTTATGGCTTTTTGAATTTTTCAATGTTTTTTGGTTTTTATGATAAAAGACTCCCCCTAAAATGTAAAACATATTTTTGGGTTTTTGGATTTTTGAAAAACTGTAAAAACTTAAAGAAAATTTTAAAAACAAAAAAAAACGATAAACCGAGGTGATGATCAGTCATGTTTTTCTTTTATATTGTTTACTTTTAAAAGATATTCAAATCTGGATCTGTCAAAAGCTTTTGTGAACAAGTCTGCTCGTTGATAGTCAGTGTGAATTTTAACCATATCTATTAGCTCTTTGGCATAACAATCACGGATAAAATGATATTTAATCCGGATATGTTTAGCTTTAGAGTGATTGCCCGTATCTTTAGTTAATGCGATCGCGGCTTCATTATCACAGTGTATAGGGGTTTTAAGAAATTGCAAACCGTAATCCACCATCTGCTGCTGAATCCAGAGAACTTGAGAACAGCAACTCGAGGCTGCTATGTACTCTGCTTCGCAGGTAGACAATGCGACCGAACTCTGCTTCTTACATTTCCAGGTGACTAACCTGCTTCCTAAAAACTGGCATCCAGCTGTCATGGATTTGTTGTCCTTGTCACAGCCGCCCCAATCTGCATCACTTAATGCGATAAAGTCAAAATTATCGTCATTAGGGTACCAAAGTCCTCTCGAGGGACTACCTTCAGATATCTAAGGATACGCTTGACCGCTGTCAGATGACTTTGTTTCGGCTTCGACTGGAAACGTGCGTAGAGACATGTGGCGAACATTATGTCTGGCCGAGATGCGGTAAGATACATCAGAGATCCAATGATTGCTTTGTATGTAAACGGGTCCGTCAGCTCCCCTTTAGCGTCAACTCCAATCCCGTGATTAGGTTGAATCCGGGTATCCATCAGCTTGGAATCCTCCATCTGGAACCGGCTCAAGACTTCGGATACATATTTGGTCTGGTGAATGAAGATCCCCGTTGGTCTTTGATCCACCTGCAAGCCGAGGAAAAAACTGCATCTCCCCCATTGCACTCATTTCGAACTTTCCATGCATAACACGTTCAAATTCCCTACACAAAAGTTCGTTAGTAGAGCCAAAAATAATATCGTCAACATATATCAGGACTAGAAGCAAATCATCTCCTGTTTTCTTCGTAAACAGAGTCCAGTCGACCAATCCGCGTTTGAATCCTTTCGACATGAGGTACGTGCTCAGCTCCTCGTACCATTGGCGTGGAGCCTGGTGCAACCCGTACAGTGCTTTGTTCAAGACGTAAACCTTATCCCGGTGGATAGGATCCTCAAAGCCCGGTGGTTGACCGACGTAGACCTCTTCTTTGACTACTCCGTACAGAAAAGCACTTTTGACATCCATCTGATACACCTTAAATTTCTTGTAGGAGGCAAACGCTAGAAACATTCGGATTGCTTCTATGCGCGCCACAGGTGCATATATTTCATTATAGTCAATCCCCTCGATTTGATGAAAACCTTGTACTACCAATCTGGCTTTGTTCCGTACGATCACTCCTCTATCGTCTTTCTTACACTTAAAGACCCACTTGGTACCAATCTTCTTCCGTCCTGGAGGTAAATCCGTGAGTGTCCAGACACCCAACTTTTGAAATTGTAACAACTCCTCTTGCATCGCTTCAACCCAGGCATCGTCCAAAAGAGCTTCTTTATATGTCCGCGGCTCGACCTGCGAAACATAACATGCAAACGACCAATCATTCTGACAACCAGACTTTTGTATTTTTGCATATAAAGCTAAAGCACCAAAACTTTCTGGTGAATTGACACTTCTTAGCTGTCCTCTCGTCATAACACTTCTACCAGGATCACCGATAACTTGCTCCAGCGGGTGAATACGGTGAATCCGAGATTCCGGATGTTCAGGTACAGTAATTCCCGTCTGAGTAGTCAAGTTCTCTACTGCATCCAGATCATGACCCGTGTTAGACGATGAAGCAACATCTGGATTTGGGTTCACTGGCGGTGCCTCTGTTGCATGTTCAAGAATAATTTCTTCGAAATCTCCATCATCTTCCGATTCTGAAGTATCTAAAGTTGTGGAAGCCTCTTGAAACACTTCTTCCTCCGGTACAGGCGCATTGGTATCATTAGAAGCTGTTGGAGGAGTTACGGTGATCGGACGCACCAACGGTGAAGTCGCTGCGTTTTCACACTCGTAAAGTAATCGGGTAACTGCCTCTTCAACCAAGCTATCTAGATTGAATGATTCAAAGAAATCTTTGTAATCAAACATCCAATCAGGACCATTTCCTTGCACATTCTGAGTATACCATTGAACTTCTACGTTAGACCAATCCTCCACCTGTCGAGTTCTTTTGTTGAATACCCGTTTGAGCGGGGTTGCATATCCAATAAAGTATCCCTCTTCAGCTTTCGGACTAAACTTTTCGCTTGGATTCAACATCGTGCACGGAGCCCCAAAAGGTTCTAGATACTCCAAGTTCGGCTTTCTTCGGTGTAACAGTTCATAAGAAGTTTTGCCAAACTTCTTCACCGTTAAAACCGGATTTAATGTATAGTTTGCTGCATAAATCGCCTCATTCCAGAACATTACTGGAAGATTCGAATCTGCTAGCATTGTTCTCGCCGCTTCTATAAGAGTCCTGTTTTTCTGTTCAGCAACACCGTTCTGTTGAGGGGTATACGGAGCCGAATATTCATGATGAATTCCTTTGCTTTCACAAAGTTCATCCATCTTGGCATTTTTGAAATCCGTCCCATTATCACTCCAAATTCCCTTGATCTTTAGACCATAGATGTTTTCCAATCGAGTGAACAGAACTTTCAGATTATTAAAGGTGTCACTTTTCTGATGCAAACACATAACCCATGAAAATCTTGAATAATCATCAGTAATGACTAAACAATAAAGCTCTCCAAGATGACTTTTGCGTTTGACAGGTCCGAATAGGTCCATGTGCAATCGCTCAAGCGGCATCTCAACAGAGTTTACTTTCTTCACTTTGTGGGATTGTCTGTGTTGCTTTCCCTTCTTACAGCTCATGCACTTGTCGTTCAAATGGAAGTGTTTAACATTCACGCCGTCGACAAGTCCATTTTTCACTAAGTGGTTCATCTTTCTCAAATGAATATGCCCCATCCTTCTATGCCACATGATTGATTCTTTCTCAGTAGCCTTCGATGGGAAACATGTTACTTGCCCCTAGGATGTCATCGACTTAGACATATCAAGAATATAGAGATTGTTTACGCGAGGTGCCTTCAACATAACCCACTCTTTTGGAATTTCGAAGCCCAGTTTGAGAATGTAGCAAGATTTGTCATCAAAATAAACAGTAAATTGTTTGTCACATATTTGACTGACACTCAACAGATTATAATCGATCTGCTTCACATACGATATCTTCTCGAAACTCACAATCCCATTACTCACGCTTCCTTCCATCGTGATATAACCTCCTTTGTTTCCAGCAAATGCAACGTATCCTCCATTTATATTCTTCACATCAAACAACAATGCTAAATCCCATGTCATATGGCCAGAAGCTCCACTATCAATAATCCAAAGACTGCTAATAGGGCAAGCTGAAGCTCCCTGCACACATCAAGTAAACATGTCAGTTCTTTCGGGGGACCCAAGCCTGAGTGGTCTTGGGTCTTTGAATATCACTCTTCAAAGAATCATTTACTTCAACATTTGGTTTTGGATCGATCTTTTTAGAATCATTCAAAACTATTTCAGCTTTTTCATTTGATTTTGAAGTTGAGGCTCCCGGAGTACCATTAGGTGTCCAAGATTGTTCCGAACGTTTCAAAATACGAATCTGAGATTTTGGAGTCTCAGTCGATTTCTTAGGATCGTTCACAAATGAAACCTTCTTGGTTACCTTCTCTGATTTAACAGATTTAGGTCCAACATTCGATTTGACAGCAGGTTTTGGTGGTACCCTTTGTCAATCAACTGTCGTGTTCACCATTGGTCTCTTGAACGTTTTCTCCATGGCTATCCGGTTTCGACGATCATATTGAAATTGACGTTCATTCCTCTTTTGATAAAAGTTGTTTTGATTATAAAATGGTGTTGGTTGAGGAACAAATCGTCTTTGTGGATAATAGTGATTGTCGACCGGCTTTCTCATGGATTGCCTAACTTTAAATTCGTGCCTTTTGTGCCTCACATACGGGCAGTGAGCAAGTAAATGCCCTCTCTCCCTGCACTTAAAGCATGCACGGTATTCTTCAAACACGTTTTGAGCATTCGGCTTTGCGTATGTTTTGATGGGATATTCATCATCAATACATCTACGCCTTAATCTCTCAGGGACTGGACCCTTAGAGTAAGCTGGCTCATGAAAACCGTTTGATTTTTGTATCGGTTTGATGAATTGGGTGACATGAACCTTTGGTTCTTTTGGAACATCCAAATACAGTTTCTTTAAAATTTCAGGTGGAATATCATTTGATCTTTCATGTTTTGGAAACCATATTGTGCTTTCTTGCCAAATTTTCTCGATTTTAGAATAGTTAGCAAACTTGATTGGATATTCCTCGTCAGAGATAATCTTATCGGATCCTTCCATCCAATAAAATACCTTGACTGGTTTGTCACCTGAATTCTTTTTAACCTCTTTCTTTTCAGACTTTTTTTCACGATGATCGTTAGCCATCGGATGTACATGCTGAGACGATGACACTGGTTCATTTGTGATAATGTGATTTTCTTTTGGAATGTCACTCACATTATCAGATTTGTCACTCTCAGAGTCTGAATCATCATTTTCAGCTGTAACTCCCTCATCATTCAAACCTAAAATCGTTCTCACATCGGAATGAGGATCACCAACTCTAGAAGTATTGGATTCATTTTCCGATGCAGAGTCTGATTTTACTGAGCTCTCCGGTGTCACTTGATGACAATTGTGATTTTCAAAAAGTACCGGAGATGGCACAGACTTATAACTTGTGGTTTGAGATGGTTCTTCAATGATGTGGTCAACGACATAAGCAATATGCTTGTAACTTTCTAACTTCTTGTTGACCTTTTCAGCAAAACACTTGATGGTGGCCATTTCCAACTTAGTGTTTTCAAGTTCATTAATGTAATTGTTAATTGCTAATTGTTTTAATGAAAGAGTTTTCTTTAAGTCAGAAATGTCCTTTTTGTACCCATCAAGTACTTTGTTAAATGCAATCACTTCTTTACGAGCAGATTGACAGTTAATCACAGCACTATCGCGTTGAATGCGAAGTTGTTTGTTTTCTTCTGTCAATTTGTCACATGTACCACAGTACTTATCACTAGTTATGTCAGTGGTAGATTCATAATTTACCTGTTTTGGAGGATCTGTCATGGCCATTAGAGCAAAATGAGATTCCTTTCCAGCGAAAAACTTTGAATAATCGATTCTGGTAAAGGCGTCATCCACAATGCACGACTTCCTCGTCTTAAGAAAATCAGCTTCAGCCAGCAATTGATCAATGTAATCATCCAAAGAAGTAACACTGGCCTCTGAGTCTGATTCGCTTTCTGAATCTGAATATACTGACTCATTCTCCTCAGGAACGTCTGTCACTGAATCAATCACAACTTTCGAACTTGTTTCTTTAGCCTGAACATGCATCTCTTCAACTGATTCCTCAACCTCAATCTCAGTTTCTCCATCTTGATCAACTATCACCGACTCCTCAATATCAACCTGTTGTGCAACACATGCCACATTTCCACCAGTGGTTATCTCCTCAACACCAATTTGCATACCAGTCCAGTCAAACCTCTCATCATTTTATATCACCAAAGCTTGATTCTGATTGTTATTCTGTGGTTGTTCATTTGGTGTAGTGATGGGTATAACTGTTCTGTTTGTGTTATTTGGTGGTTGAGTTTGATTCTGGTTGGTTGTGTTTGGTTGTCTATTTTGGTTGTTGTTAGAGATGTTTTGTCGGTTTTGCTAATTGTTTTGGTTTTGATAGTTGTTGTTGTTTTGAAAAGAAACTTGGTTTTGGTTTTGAGATTGGCGGTTTTGGTAGTTTGAATTGAATGGGTTTCGGTTACCTTGTTTAGGAGGTTGAGTGCACTCCCTCTTGAAGTGTCCTTTTCCACCACAATTAAAGCATGTGACTTTCTCCTTGTTAAAGCCATATGTGGTGTTTGGAGAAGTACCCAGATCAGTTCTCCCGGTCTTTTCTATGAATTCGGTTGCCCGTCTCATAATGCTTGCGAAAGCCCACTGAATGTCTATCAGCTCCATCTCCTCTTTATCGATTTGTGCATAGTCTTCATTGGTCAAGTTGTTATTCCCAATTTGACTTGCAACTAAACCGTTATATGAAGCAACCATTGCTGAGACTAGAGCAATATGTTGCTGAGAAACCTACACAGTCACGTTATTCATATTGTATGTTTCCAATACTACCGGTTTCTGATTGGTTTGATTCATTTGTGTCATGTACGGTTGTTGGTGAGGTTGTTGTTGTGGTTGAGTAGCAGAATAACATGCAGCTTGTTGCATTGGAGAAAATGGTGAAATGAAAGAATTTGTGTATTGTTGTGGTGGTGGTGTATATGATGGTTGTGAGTAAGATGAGGTTTGTGCTAGATAGTTGATCGGTTGTTTTGGTGGTTCCATGACACTTGAAATACAAGCTATATGAGGTGTTACTGTTCCACCAACACTAGAGTTTCCCACAGTTGCTGAAGTACCAGCATGATACAACTCTGGGTTCTGAGGAATCTGAGATCTCCTTGCTTTCCTCTTCTCCTCGAGTTCTTTATTCTCCAATTTCTGAATAAACTCGTTGATGGTCCAGTACTTGTAAGCATCCTTCTCTTTGAGTACCTCGATTTGTTGATCTCAGTACGGTGGTAGTGCATCAGCAAACTTGTCCACCAGATCTGACATTGGAATCTGAATGTCATAACTTGACAATTCAGTTAGTAAGTGACAATATCTGGGAGTCAACTCTTTCAATGTCTCGTTCCCGACATAGCTGAAGTTCTCAAATTCTTTCCTCAGCTCTTCCATTCTCAACCTTCTCGTCTTCTCGTTACCATCATGACGATTCTTAAGCACATCCCATAACTGTTTTGAAGTAGTGCACGATCCAAACTGATGTAGCAAATCGTTTGTGATCGCCTGGGTTAGCTGAGAATATGCCTTCTTTTCCACCGCGAATTTCTTCTTCTCATCGCCAGTCAAACTCTCCAAAGGAACCTGCTCACCGGTGTTCTCTAAAACTAGTGCAACATATCCTTTAGCTATCATCTGCCAAGCCTCCGTTCCTTCCAACCCCATGCCTTCAAGATGAATCTTGAATTTCTTCTGCCACTGATTGTACTCCTGCATCTCCATTAGCTTGGGTGGCCGATTCCCGCTACCTGAAGATAAATCATTGATTAGTGTAGAAATAGCATTAGTAGTTTGAGTATTTACCACCGCGGCTGCTACTCCCCAATAATCTGTTGTTGTGACAAAGATGCAACGCTTTGAGGCATCGAACTAGTCATCGCTAAGTAGTTAATTGGTTGTGACGACTGAGTGTTCGATTTGTGAGCTGCCACTGTCCATGGGTCCATGGTCACTTGCTGCTGTTGTTGTGTCGTTCCTGGTCTCGGTGTAGTTGGAAATCCCCACATGATGTTCACAAACTTAGAAAGTTACCACACTTGAAAAAATTTCACTAACACCTTCTACTTTCGCCCTGTCAAATTCTACTTTCGCCAAAAATCAAGACCCGAATGTAGAATTTCTGACTTGAATGTAGAATATCACCAGATCACTTCCACTTTCGTCCAGACAAACTTACTTTCGTCCCTTCTAGACCCACTTTCGCACCCCCGATGCCCCGAAGGTGGAATTTTATACCCGAAAGTGAAAACTTTAACACAACACACCTAGGTTCGACCTGTAAAATGCTACTTTCGCCTAGAAAATAACCATGTTCGCCCTAAAAAGTCCAGGTTCGCCCCATGCTCTCCAGATTCGACCCATACATGTTTAAAAAACGGTTACACTTTGAAAAACGGTTATTTTGATCTGAAATTTTCAAAAGTTAATGGATTTTGATGATCTTTATCAGGTTATGATTCGGAATTGATTTGGAACAACTTTAATTCTTGGAAATGTTGATTTTATCCACGAAAAGTGATCCAAAACCTTCAAATTGTATCAAAAACCATTTTCATTGAAAAACAGAGAAAATTTGATCAAAATAGGGTCCAAATCAATTCTGATATTATCAATTTGTTGTTGTATGATCTCTATGGCTCTGATACCACTTTGTAGATGAAGAATTTTAGCAATAGACAGGAAATCTGATCATACAAGTCACAATTCTAGGTGCGGAAACCCTAGAACTGAACAAAATGATAATACGCAAATCACAAAACACGGATTACCTTTTCAAACATCATTTTTATAGATAAACTTGCTTAAAATGATTACATAAAGTGATTACAAGTTGATCTACACACTTTCACAAAACCTTAATCTAGAGAGCAATAACCTGACCTTTGTAACATTCGCGATTTTGAAAATAATATAATTACAACTTTAGGGACCCAACGTGACAATAATCCATAATTGAAAAAAAAAAACATAAACTATCATTTAGCTAAACGATTGGGATAGTGGTGAAATGACCCAAAAATTCAGAACCAAAATTTTATAAAGTTGTGGTCAACATAACTAAATTCTATCTTTTATTTAACTTAAATGTTTTACAAATAAATCTAAAATAATAATTACTTAAAAAGAAAAGAAAGAAACGATTCCTTCTTTTGCCAAAAATCAATGAATGTTAACAATTTTAAAGTTTCAATAATTTAGGGATATAGTTTTGAAAGACATTTAATCACATATTAAATTGGAACATCTGTCCCATAAATCATGCCAACACTAATTGGTGATATTTTTTTTAACTAACTAATCCAATCACGATCCACCTTTGTCGGACATTAACCCACAAAATCAATTAAACCATTCATGTTTTCATCAAATAATATGATACCCAAGTTGAAGAAATCCTCTCCATGAATTTATGGCGCAAAGCAAGGAGTTTCTTTGTAAGCCAAACCGACACCTTAGTCTTATAAATGGACGCACCTGCTCGTTTCATTCTCGAACTCCCACCCAAACATCTCTTCTTCCTCTCTAAGCATTCAGGCTGAACCAAACCAACAATGGTATTTGTTTATTAACTGCCGCAACTGGCGAAACGGTGTCACCATAATCTCTGGCGTAGCAATCAAGCGTCACCGTTGATAGTCGAGACCGATACCGCCGCCGTACACCATCAAGCGACCGGATCCGTTTAAACTCCTACCCGCGAACAACAAGATTATCAGTATCGCTACGCTCCTCAATCGTCTCTCGCGTAAACAACACTCCTCGGATTGTTTAGACCACTTGGATTCTAGGTAACGATCCTAGCTACTGTCAAATATCTTTACTTATGTATATACACGTGCTATACATATACAAATATTTTACGTATGCCCGTGAGATAAATTAGCACGGATCAAAACATTAAAATCATGATATGATATGTTATTAGCGATGGAAGCTGCAAATGGAACCAACAAGTTAATATAATGAATCTCACGCACTTCATACATAAGCGAATATGTATAATTATTTCCTTTATGTAAAGCAACGTTTTATGAAGTTATGAAGTTATGGTTTCATTCTTTTAGTTTATCAAATTAACAAATTCTTATTATTTTGATTACTAACTTAAGTATATTACACATCAGTTAAGGAAGTTTTATATACTAATATAAATTTTGTAAAACTTTGGTACAACCTTTAAACTCATAGGTCAATGTCTAATTTGGAATATAATTGTTATGTAGGACATCGTATTGTGCTATTTTCCTATAAGCTAAACACCTGAATAGGATTACACCGATTGGGGTTCATATCGTGGATGTCTTTGTTATTGATATTTGGTGGTGGATTCATTTGCATATCATTATCAGGTGAGTTTTACATAGCCCCTTTTTCTATTTATCACCGTTTTTGGGGTGAAACATGTTACAACATTATATATGCAATTCAATCATCAAAGTGTTTATGTGTTTTTCTATGTTGCATTATGTCTTGAACATGACTAGGGTAAGCACAATTCTAGCATAATCATTAACATTGATCAGCCGACGGTATACGTTGATAGATCTATTGGACTGACAATCCCACCCGGATACGTACCTCCTACAAAGGTAGCGTGGGTGTTTGTTATCGCAACATAAACGAGTGAACCATGAGCGTATGGGATGTACCACAATACAACAGTCACAAGGGTTGATTATGCACTCGATTTACTTCTAGTATGTTTTCACATATGGACTAGACTTGCCATGACACTTGAATTGCACAACATTTTTATTCGATTATCAAAATCCTATGTAACTCTCACCAACTTTTGTTGACCCAAAATATTTTCAACTTAACATGTTTCAGGTTCTACTTGCTTGAAGATTAGAGTTAATACTTGAAGATGCGTAGCTAGTATTTGTTGTTTTGATGTACAAATTCTTAGAACAATCGTATGTAATTTATTTAAATCATTTATTGAAATTTATTATTCACCATGAGCTACTGAACAATCATCAATACGTGACATCCCGATGTTTCCGCCATCGGTTGGGGTGTTACAGATTGGTATCAGAGCCATGGTTATAGGGAATTAGGTTATTAGAAAAATAATCTAGACTATAACCTCAGGGCTTTTAAACCAGTATCTGTTTCTCTTACTTGCAACCCTATTTGCTTCCTTATCCTTATCACTATCCCACAACCTATGCTACCCTAGCCCTACGAGTTGTCTACTCTTATTCGTTTGCTGCAACCCTAACGTACTTCTAGATTATTAGGGCAAGTTCCTTGGGCTTGGATCTTACCTGTTTTGATAAGTCAACATTTTCGTTTATTTGTGGTTAAATGTTTACAATCCTTGTGTTTCATTTTCAATTTCATTTATACCCCTCCCTCCCGTTTAAATTCTAAGTTTTGAATCTCAAAATTTTTGCAATACAAAATATATTTTCTTTCTTATGTAATTCCCCTGTTAGCCTAAATTCATAAATCATTTGTGGATTTCACAACCACGCTTCATTTTACAAACTTATAATATTACCTGTACGTTTAATTATTTTCAACGTCTAACCCAAATAATATGTTTCTCTTTACAACATGTTACATGTTTTTTTTTAAATCTGTTACCTTTGATGTTTTTAGCCAATTTTATTTTAAATGTTCCCCTACATTTTTTTAGGTACCCTCGACCATTAAATTTCATCACATTCAAGATTTTAAAATCCTTGTTTAAACTATAATCTCATAACTTGTGTATAGGAGATACTCTAGCACCAACACCAAAGAGTACTGAATTTTGTCAAACTTTCATCACCTGGGATTTAACAAACTATAGCAAATAAATATTTTGTCAAGGTGTCTTTTATTTCCACAAACCTATTTTCTAAATTTCAAATGTTTATGTAACAATTTATTGGCGTAACAAATAATTCTCGATGAAAAGTTTTATGGATTAATCAAAGTCTATTATACAATACACCTCAACAAATTCTTGACTTTTGAAACCCGACATCATGTTTAAAATCTCCGATATTCCGGTCTAAACCACTTAGTTTGTGCTATTTATTCCAAAAAAAAAAATTAACCAAACTTACTCTTTCCCAAAGCCAATTTTGAAAATAAAATCTTTCCATGCACAGGAACAAAATTTACTCTACAATTTTTCCATTGACACCTACTTATTTTAAATTTGTTTGAACTTTTACAAATTTTTGACACTTACCATAATCATGTTTTCTCATACGCTTGATTTTAATATTTGATTCAAACCCCACGATTCATGCTGCTAAAATAATCTCCTTACTACTTGTGCCTCTTTGAAAACCTATAAAATAAACCTTTTATTAACTATTTTCACGTTCACTATCCTTCATAACCTTAATGATACTCTGAGTTCTTCATCATCCTCTCAAGAACTAAATTCATATTCTTTACCTTCTTGAACATGAACTTGATCCCTATGATAATCAAACTATTGAAAACTTGATTGTTCGATTCTTAGTTATACATGAGGATTTGATTATCTACTTGAACATTTGATTATTCTTGATACTTGAAATCATGGAATATAAATTATTTGCTATAGACACACCTAGAGTCATTAACCTTGTCTAGGGCAACTCTATTACAACTCGCATGCTATACTTGATACTTGATGCATTTACAAACTTGCTTACATGTATGTATTATCAACTAGTTGAGGGCCCGCGCTTCGCGGCGGGTTTTGTGTGGCCCGACGTATTAGTGGTTCATTGCGGCGGCAACGAAACGCTTGTGGCGGGTAAAAATTTAATGGCTTAGTTCACTCAGTATAGGATAAGAAACGACCAACCTAATATATATATTTATAATACACCAATGCCATTTATTTTCTTTAGTAAACTATTGTATTGATGATCCATTTTCAACCGTTTTTATAACTTTTGTTAATAAAAAATACAATGCTAAAACCTTGTTGATTTACATATTTTCTTTATTAAGGTGCTTATCATGATGATGAGAACAAAGAACTATGGTTTTGTAGTTTTGAATGTGTTTCTAACATCATTAAAGCGTATTCGTTTTTATATATAAAATAAAGTATTTTATCAAATGCAAGTTGTGATTCTAGTTATTTGATAATCATACGCGACAGAAGTAAATAATAAACAGAGAAGTGTGGGGATGAATGAACACGGAGAGAGAAGATTGAACCCCCTTGTTAAAGCCTCACACGACAGCAACAGCAACTGCCACAACCCCCTTCCCAAAGCACAAACACCTACCCGTCACCATAACAGCACAACCACCTATCCACCGCCGTCTCGTGACTCTCGCCTGCCAACCAACCATCCCCTTTTGTTTATCGCCGGCCACCATAACAATCTTAGGTTTCCCGGCCACCGGAGACAAAGATCCACTAAAAGGTCACATATTCAGGGAGTGTGGTGGCAGATTCTTGCGAAGGGGACATCACCGCTGCTAGAGACCACCGTCGTGTTTTTCGCTACCGGTGGTGGTGTGTTGCAGGCTGCAGCAAGACTTTTCTAAAGGGTAATAGTGTATAGAGGCAAAATCGTAATATCATCTGCACTGTAGGCACTACTGGTAACATCGACACCATGATGGCCTACTTCGATTTTGTAGAGGAGAGAATTTGACACGAAAACAGGATTATATGATCATACAAGTTGCTAAACCAGGTGCGGAAACCCTAGCTCAGAACAAACTGAAGTAAACTCAATCAAAACACAATCAAGATCATTTTAAAAGCTTTTCATAGATTAACTTGTTCAATTAAACCTTTACAGACTGATAATAGTTAATCTAGACCTCAAACAGATAATCTCTAACCTCTCAGGAACACACACACAAAACACACACTCTCTATTACTCGTTATACATTACAAAAACTTGAAATCTATTTATAATGTCTGCACGTTCGCCCAGTTACACTGGTCGAAGGTAACAGATTTCCACATTCGCCCAGTAAACTGGTCGAATGTGTTCTTCTATGCATTCCTGATCTTCATTCGTCCAATACAAGTCTTCCTTCGCCCATACTAAACCTCCTTCGCCCCTTCTGATATTCATTCACCCATTAACACATGTTAGTTATCTAATCATTAGTCGCAAAACGGCATCTACAAACTCCCCCTCGACTATTGATTAGATCTTTTTCTATCTTCATCCATGGCTTTGTTTAGCAGCTTGATCCTCAGAATACTCTTCTGCTCTTTTGTCATTTCCGGCTCTAACTTTCTTTTAACCGGCTTTGACACATTCGCCATCTTAACCTTCTTGCCAAGCTTCCCTTCCAAGTTACTTCCAGCGTTAATGTCATAAGCAAAGCAAACACCCACAACTTGTGTGTATTTCCTTGCTTGATCTGCATCGTTAGGTTCATGATGAATCGGATTATAGAATAACATGATGATGTCTTCGAAGGTGCAATTGATTAGCCACATAGGATCAAATACATGCACATGCTTGTATTTATCCTTTCCATCTCTCAGCACTATCACAGCTTCTGCTTTCCTCCAATCATAATACCAAAATATGAAGTCAGCACTGAAGTGTTGAGGCATAGGCATCAAAGGAATCTTCCTCATGACTTCAGGTGCCTTATATATCAAAGTAACCCTCTTCAACTTGGTTCTGGGATCAGTATCCCTGTGAACTTTCCTCCGGGGATACTGTGGCTTGAATCTATTCCACTTCGTCCTACTCTCCCAAACCAATTTGTCTGCACACCAACCGACGTGTGAATTATTCACTGAAGCGCCAGACATAGGGAATCTGCATAAATCTCTAACCGCCCAGTACGGTAGAGTTAGCAAGTCAATGAATCTGTAGAAGTACAGAATTCCAGATTCCCACTTAGCAGCTAAACACTTCAGCCTGCCTAAGTATGTCCACCCAAGAGCTCTTCCTCTGAACTTTGCATTATGAAACCTGTAGAAGTTTCCTTGAGCTTCGGGCTTTGGTCGGTTTTCATCCATCAGTCTTAGTTTCTTCAAATACTCTTTCAACTCATCAGACTTACTTGAAGATTCTGGCACATCAGCTCCAAGTACTTTTTCAACAAATTCAGCACTTCTTTTTCTTGCCTTTTTCCTTGCAGATGTATTATGCCTTTCTGTAAAATCAGGAAACACCACGTCTTCATCATTTTGTCTGAAGTACTGTGGATATTCCTCGTGTGTAATATCCTCAATCTCAACTTCCTCAAACTCAGGGGTTTCTTTATCATCAGAGTGAGTTCCAACATCCTTTTCAGGAATAGGTGGAATCGACTCATCAACAATGAACTCTTCAAAAGTTTTCCCTACTCTCTGTGCAAGTCCATCAAGTATCTCCTTTGCTACAGAAGCAGGTACTTCCCCCTCTTCAAGATCTGGATCGTTATATTCCAACTCATACCGCATATCATCTGTTTGGAATATTTCTGCAAAACGACCTGTGAACTCAATGGTCCACTCTCTCTTTTCTAACATATCTTTGTAAACTTGTTTTGCATCATCAGATAACGACCTCACCTTCTCGTTCCAGAACACAGTCTCATCATCTACATTCTCTCCCTTCTGCTTAGAACTAGACTCACCCGTGTCTTTCTTCTTCTTAGAAGGTGGTCTCTTCTCAAAAGTAAACTTAGCAGTATCATCTCCTCCTTCATCATCATCACTGCTACTACTATCATCATCTTTTTGACTCCCTGAACCTTCAGCATCATCATCATCATCATTGTTATCATCTTCATCATCATTCTTATCTGATTCTTCATTCTCATCATCATCCTCATCCTCCTCTTTATCAGATTCGGATGGTTCAAAGTCTACTTTCTCAACTTCTCTCTCTTCATCTTCTTCACCCTCCTTCAGCTTGGGTGCAGTGTTGTACAAGTCATTAATCAGATCACTAAGGCGTTTATTTTCAGCCTTCAGCTCCTTATTGTCTTCTTTGATTGCCTTATATCTGTTTTTGTTTCTCAGAACTTTACCTTCAAGCTTCTGATTCTTTGCTTCAAGCTTCTTGACCTTCTCATCTATTTCATCTTGATTGGTTTTAGAAGCAACAACTATCTGAAGCATCTTCTCCTCATTCTGTTTAAACTTGGCAATCTCAGCTTGTTGAGCCACAAGCATCTTCATCATATCATCCATTCTTTTGTTCATCTGTTTCATCACTTCATTATCCACAGTGATCTTCTTAGACTTGGATTTAGACTTAGATGGCTCATCCTCAACTTCTTTTCCCTTCTGAGGCTTAGTAAACATGTTCAGAACATTATCCAGTGCAATATTGAACTGCTCCACTGGTAATGTTGTAGCCTCCTTAGTCTTTTGTTTCTTTGCAGCTGGTGAAGATTGTTTAGATGATGTTCCAGCATCCGGTAATCTCTTTCCTTTCAACAACAAGTTCAACTCCTTCTCTCTGAATTGCTTTGTGCTTGTCTTCTTAGCCATAGACTTGTGTTTGGGCTTGGGCAAATTCACAACAACTGTTTCACCCTCATTCAATTCATCCAAATTAACAGTCAAAACTTCATCTACAGAATCAATAGATTGCTTGCCCTTCTTGGCTTTCTCAATTGATCTAATCAAAGATTCAGACTCACCAACCAAAGTGGCCTTTTGTTTGGTAGTCTGTACATCTTCAGCATCCGAATCCCATTGTTCCTCAGTTTCTGTCTCCTCAGAATCAATAGACTCCTCATCTACCAAACCTGTACCTTTCTTTGCAGTAGTCTTTTTCCTCACTGCTTTTTGTTTTGAAGTTCCCTGCTCTGTCTTTCCCTTGCCCTTCCCTTTGGCTCCGGGATTGACAACTTGCCTTTTCCTCTTTGTGTTTGCATCAGCATACACAAGTGGATCATCGTTATCACTATCACTGTTAGGATGCCTTGCTAGATTCTTTCCAGGATCCTCATAATCCTCTCTAGCCAAAGCTCCAAATAACCTTCTGTAAGATGGTCTTTCATCTTCAGGTATACCTTTGTAACCCTTCATTCTTGCTAAGGTTCTCACATTCATATGATCCATGTTAAGTATCTGTGTTGGATCCTTCTTCAAGTGTGGATATTTGTGATCGAAGATCATCATCAGAAATCTTGGATAAAGCATAAAGTACTTCTTCTTCAAACCCTTCAACATCTCCAACATGTGATCTAGTATCATCCCAGCAACGTTAAATGGCTTATTGAGAGTCAATGCAACCATTAACGAGCTTAAACTCTTCCTCATCACGTCATAACCCCCACTAACACATCCAAATACTATTAAAATGACGTGAGCAAAATACTTAAACTGTACGCTCAGCTTGCTTTTATACATAGAACCATCAGTAATCGGTCCTTTGTATTTCATTCTTAGAAAACATGCCTTCTGTTCAGTCCAGGACAATTCTCTAGGATCCTCACTAGTCTCAAACTGGATCTGGAGAGCTTCTCTGATATCTGCTTCAGTGATGAACATCTCCATTCCCTGAATCTTGCTTTTAATGATCGTCTGATTATCGAAGTAATCATATTTGGCATTATTATAAAAGTCCTCAACTATATCCTTGTAGATAATAGTTGGTGTTGCCAGTGCATAAACCACTCTACATCTTTTCAAGAACTTAATAATCTCTGTGAATTCTACATTCTTTTCAACATCACCAAGATATGCACAAACGTTGTGAGTCTTCTCAAACGGCCATTTGCTACCGCTTGATGATCCTTCCTCTTGCACCGTCTCTGGAACAGGATCAGTCACTTGAATCTCCACAGGAATCTCAACATTAGCTTGTTCTTCAGCCATCTGAAATGGAAAATCAAAATAAAACGTCAAAACACAAAATCGTCAAAATTTCAAATTTTTAGGTTTTCAAATTTCACATTCGCCCCAAAATAATTGGTCGAATGTAAATTTCTTTGGCCGAAGGTGCACAATTCTGGTCGAATGAAAAACTTATTTTGAATAAAATGTACATTCGCCCAATTCATGTCTCCTTCGTCCATTCAGTTGCACCTTCGTCCAAATCGACAAACCGAAGGTGGAAAAGGTTTAACCCAAAATTTAAAAATTTTCAAATCATGTTTACAGGCCTTGATTTTGATTGAAATCTGTTCTAAATTGGCCGACTAAGCTTCGCCAATCATCAATTTCTTTAATCATTCATTTTACATCAGTTTTTAACAAGAAATTAGGGTTCTTCTCATTTTAATAATCAATCAGTGATTAAAACGTGTTAAAATCCTAATTCCTAATACATTCTCCCCCTAAAACTGATGTGGGATGAATGTATAACAAAATCAAGCATTAAAAACCAGTCAATCATCACAGAAACTAAAACCCTAGGTCCGGTTCTAAAACAAACGATTCCATGTTCAATCCGTCACCATTACCTGTAAAATTGGTATGAAAATGATCAGTGAACACTAGGAATTAAAACGCACAAGCAGAGAATTCAAAAGCAACAAGGTTCGGTTATGATGAAAAATTTTGAAAAAATGCAACTGTTTGGTCGAACCTGTTATGGTATATATATAGGGCATCACATTCGTCCGTTTCCTTTGGACGAAGGAACAGATATCCCACCTTCGCCCCTAACTAAAAGGCCGAAGGTAACATGGTTTTTACCCGAATGTAAAAATTGAATAGAAACCACATTCGTCCAAATTTGAAAGGGTCGAACGTGAACAAAAATCCCACATTCGTCCACAATTAAGGGCGAATGTAAAATGGGAATTTTGAAAAATTTTACCAAATTACAAATTCGAATCCCGTTCAACATTTTTCAATTCGTTAAGCATCCAAAACACAAATTTTCACTTTGAGAATGATACAAAGCCCAATTGGTAGTGTCAAATCTCAGAAATTGACTATCAAGCATCCCCGGTTATCAAAAATAAAGCAGAAATGCAAAAAGTTTTGGATTTTCTGAAATTTTATCAAAACACACCTAAAATCTTTTTGGATTTTGTATCTTTTTGACATTAAAAGTAAATTGCAACAAATAAAAATGCATCAAAGTAAATGACAACAGTAAACATTTTGTGAAATCCGGTCAGAGGATCATATCAGTTTTCTGAGAAATCTGATCACAGCGTTGATCTTTTTGTTTAATATTATCATTAGAAACAGTATGTGATACGGCAATTGCTGATATTGTGGTCCACGTAAGCTCACATGCAGACAATTACGCAATGCTTTAAAATGATACGAGTTAGGTGTATTAGACTAACACGATGTGGTGCCCACACACACGACATACTCCCGTATCAAGTAATTGCACAAAGCTTCGTCGTAACGCGTGATTATGCCAGAGTTATCCGTAAAAGTTACAAAGTATATAGCACAGAGGTGTACAGGTCAGCAAATGAATGCAGCAGAGTAACATGTGCGTATACACTAGGTTGAGGCTGATATTAATCACTGATTTGCATCAGATGACCAATACGATGTAATAATGATCTATGATCAATTAAAACATAAAGTTCCTCAATTCGGTAACTTCCGGTTTTGGCAATTAAGCTCTTTAAGCAAATATTCTGATAAAACTAGGTCCGTAAATCAATACGACAAAAGTTTATCAGAATATCCCGGATAACCATAACATAACGACCCGAAACCTCAGATTTTGGCAATCCTATCAAACGAAATTACGGTACTAAGACCATATGCCCATGAGGTGTTCAGCCACGAACGCGTAGTTCGTTATGTTTGTATCACTAATGCACGCAATATTTAGTCTACGAAGCCTATCAGCATATCACACGTAATCAACACACGCCTCATAAACTATACAATTCTTTAGCCTGTGTCAGATTCCCACTGATGTACTATCATTTCCTCTGTTTTACCAGGAAATCATTTTTGATTTTCTAATTTTTAGGTCTTTTTGAATTTTATGATGTTTTTGGCTTTTCTGATAAAATGGCTCCCCCTAAAATAAAGAACATATTTTTGGATTTTCATTTTTCTGAAAAACAAAACAAAAACAAAAGTTAAAAGAAACAATCCACTCGAAAGCATCAACTTCTTTGAGGATTTCACAATCCCCTCGAAAGCATCAACTTCTTTGAGGATTACGAAAGTAAAGAGAAATTCCCAATTAGCAAAGAGAAATTCCCAATTAGCAAAATATAAAAACTAAAAACTAAAAAGCGATAAACCGAGGTGCCGATTAGTCCTGTTTTTCCTTTATATTGTTTACTTTTAAAAGATATTCAAAGCGTGAACGATCAAAGGCTTTAGTAAACAGATCTGCACGTTGGTAGTCAGTGTGTATTTTGATCATATCGATCAATTCCTTAGCGTAACAATCACGGATAAAATGATATTTGATCCGGATGTGTTTCGCTTTAGAATGATTATCAGAATTTTTAGTTAATGCAATTGCGGCTTCGTTGTCACAGTAAATAGGAGTTTTTAGAAACTGCAAACCGTAATCCACCATTTGTTGTTGAATCCAGAGTACTTGAGAACAGCAACTCGAGGCTGCAATATACTCGGCTTCACAGGTAGATTGTGCTACGGAAGTCTGTTTCTTGCATTGCCAGGTGATTAACCTGCTCCCGAAAAACTGGCAACCAGCTGTAGTAGATTTGCTATCCTTGTCACAGCCGCCCCAATCTGCATCACTAAAAGATATGAAATCAAAATTATCATCATTAGGGTACCAAAGTCCTTTTGAGGGACAACCCTTCAGATATCTAAGGATACGCTTGACCGCCGTCAGATGACTTTGTTTCGGCTTCGATTGATAGCGAGCACAGAGACACGTTGCGTACATAATATCTGGTCGAGACGCCGTCAAATACATCAGAGATCCGATGATTGCTCTGTATGTAAAAGGATCAGTCAGCTCCCCCTTAGCGTCCACTCCAATCCCGTGATTGGGTTGAATCGGGGTATCCATTGGCTTTGAGTCCTCCATCTGGAACCGGCTCAAGATGTCGGAGACATATTTCGTCTGGTGAATGAAGATCCCGTCGGGTCTTTGGTCCACCTGCAAGCCTAGGAAAAACTGCATCTCCCCCATTGCGCTCATTTCGAACTTTTCCTGCATGACAGATTCAAAGTCCCTGCATAAAAGCTCGTTAGTTGAACCAAAAATTATATCATCAACATATATCTGCACTAGAAGCAAGTCATCTCCCGTCTTTTTCGTAAAGAGGGTGCAATCGACGAGGCCGCGCTTAAATCCTTTGTTGATGAGGTATGTACTCAGCTCCTCGTACCACTGCCTCGGAGCCTGGTGCAAGCCATAAAGAGCTTTGTTCAGCACGTAGACCTTATCCCGGTGGATTGGGTCCTCAAAGCCTGGTGGCTGCCCGACATACACCTCTTCCTTGACTTTCCCGTACAGAAATGCGCTTTTCACGTCCATCTGGTAAACTTTGAATTTCTTATAAGAAGCAAACGCAAGGAACATCCGAATAGCTTCAATTCGTGCTACCGGTTCATAGATCTCATTATAATCAATCCCTTCGATTTGATGGAAACCCTGCACGACCAATCTGGCTTTGTTCCGAACAATTACCCCACGATCATCCTTCTTACACTTGAACACCCATTTGGTGCCAATCTTCTTTCTATCCGGCGGCAAATCTGTGAGCGTCCACACTCCTAATTTCTGGAATTGTAACAACTCCTCCTGCATAGCTTCAACCCAGGCATCATCCTTCAAAGCGTCCTTGTATGTCCTTGGCTCTACCTGCGACACATAACACGCAAACGACCAATCATTTTGACTACCAGATTGTTGAATTTTGGCATATAAAGCTAAAGCACCAAAACTCTCTGGCGTATTAACACTTTTAAGCTGCCCTCTGGTCATAACACTACTTCCAGGATCACCGATTACTTGCTCCAGCGGGTGAATACGATGTATCCGAGATTCCGGATAATCAGGTACTTGCACTCCCGTCTGAACAGTCAAGTTCTCTACAGCATCCAGATCATGACCCGTATTTGATGATGAAGCCACATCAGTATTTGGAGTTGGGTTCACTGGCGGTGCCTCCTGTTCTTCAGCTTGATCAAGAATAGCTTCTTCAAATTGTTCATCTTCAGATTCTGAAGTGTCTAATGAAGTTGAAGCCTCTTGAAAAATCTCTTCTTCTTGTATAGGAGCGTTGGTATCATTAGAAGCTGGTAGGGGGTTCACGGTGATTGGACGCACCAACGGTGAAGTTGTTGCATTTTCACACTCGTAAAGTAGTCTAATGACAGCTTCTTCAACCAAGCTATCTAGATTGAATGATTCAAAGAAATCTTTGTAATCAAACATCCAATCAGGACCCGTGCCTTGAAGATTTTGAGTATATCGTTGAACTTCCACGTTAGCCCAGTCTTCCACACGACGAGTTCTCTTGTTGTATACCCGTTTGAGTGGGGTTGCATATCCAACAAAGTAACCCTCCTCGGCTTTAGGACTAAACTTTTCGCTTGGATTCAACATAGTGCAAGGCGCCCCGAAAGGTTCTAGATACTCTAAGTTCGGCTTTCTTCGGTGTAACAGCTCATAAGACGTTTTACCAAACTTCTTCACTGTTAGAACCCGATTTAATGTATAATTTGCTGCATAAATCGCCTCGTTCCAGAACATTACCGGAAGATTTGAATCAGCGAGCATTGTTCTAGCCGCTTCAATTAGAGTCCTATTCTTTCGTTCAGCAACACCGTTCTGTTGAGGGGTGTACGGAGCCGAATATTCATGATGTATTCCTTTGTTTTCACAAAGTTCATCCATCTTGGCATTTTTGAACTCCGTCCCATTGTCACTCCGAATTCTCTTTATCTTCACATTGTAGAGATTCTCCAGTCGAGTGAACAGAACTTTTAGATTCATAAAAGTGTCGCTTTTATTCTGCAAACACATCACCCATGAAAATCTTGAGTAATCGTCAGTGACGACTAAACAATAAAGCTCTCCAAGATGACTATGGCGCTTGACCGGTCCAAAAAGATCCATGTGCAATCGCTCTAGTGGCATCTCAACAGAGTTAACCTTTTTCACTTTGTGGGACTGTTTGTGCTGCTTCCCCTTTTTACAACTTACACACTTGTCATTCAAATGGAAATGCTTCACATTAACTCCCTCGACAAGTCCATTCCTCACAAGTTGATTCATTTTCTTCAGATGAATGTGCCCCATTCTTCGGTGCCACATTATCGATTCTTTCTCAGTAGCCTTGGACAAAAAGCACGTTATTTGCCCCTGTGATGTCATCGCCTTGGACATATCAAGAATGTATAGATTGTTGACGCGAGGTGCCTTCAACATTATCCACTCTTTAGGAATTGTAAAGCCCGGTTTCAAGATATAGCAGGATTTGTCATCAAAATGCACAGTAAATTTCTTGTCACAAATTTGACTGACACTCAACAGATTGTAATCTATCTGCTTCACATACGAAATCCGCTCAAAACTCACTATTCCATTGCTCACACTCCCTTCCATCGTGATATATCCACCTTTGTTTCCCGCAAACGCAACATATCCTCCATTGATGTTCTTCACGTCGAACAACAACGCAAGATCCCCTGTCATGTGGCCTGAAGCTCCACTATCAACAATCCAAAGACTGCTAATAGGGCCAGCTGAAGCTCCCTGCACACAAAAAGTAAATCATTTAGTGCTTTCGGGGGACCCAAGCCTGAGTCTTGGGTCTTTCAACATCAGGTTTAACAATGACATTTTCACAAACATTTTTAACAATATTTTGATCAATCTTTTTCTGATTGCTCAAACTTGTTTCCTTTTTCTCATTAACCTTTGAAGATGAGGCTCCTGGAGTTCCATTGGATGACCAAGATTGTTCAGTCCTTTTCAGGATACGAATCTGAGACTTTGGGTTCTCAGTCGGTTTCTGAACATTGTTAGCAAAGGTAACTTTCTTGGTAACCTTATCTGATTTAACAGACTTAGGTCCAACATTTGATTTGACAATCGGTTTTGGTGTAACCTTTTGTCTATCAAAAGTTGAGTTCACCACAGGCTTCCTCCACGAGTTTTCCATCGCAATCCGATTCCTTCTATCATAGTGCATTGGACGAGTGTTCCTCATTTGAAAATGGTTTTGATTATAAAACGGTTGTGGTTGTTGAGGAACAACTCTCCTATGAGGTGGCACATAATGATCAATCGGCTTACGCATAGAATTCCTCATTTCAACTTCGTGCCTCTTGTGCCTTACATATGGGCACTGAGCAAGTAAATGCCCGCGTTCCCCACACTTAAAACACGCACGGTACTCTTCAAAAACATTAGGAGCATTTGGTTGAGCAAATGATCTAACAGGATATTGATCATTATACTGTTGCTTCCTTAAACTCTCAGGGAGTGGTCCTTTTGAGTAAGTAGGCTCATTGAAACCATTAGCTCTGTTTTTGGGTTTAACAAACTCTGTGACATGGACCTTTGGTTCCTGAGGAACATCCAAGTACAACTTTTTCAACAAAGCTGGTGGAATTTCATTTGTTCTCTCATGCTTAGGGAACCAAATAGTACTTTCTTGCCAAATCTTTTCAATTTTAGCATAATTGGCATTTTTAATTGGAAAGTCCTCGTCAGAGATGATCTTATCGGATCCTTCCATCCGATAAAATACCTTGACAGGTTTGTCACATTGTTTGTTTTGATCATTCTTTTCAAGATCTTTCTTTACCTCATTAAGATCTTTCTTAACAACATTCTTCTCAGACTTTTCCACATGATGAACATTTCTCATTGGAACAATTTGAGATGATGAAATTGGTTCATTTGTAATGATGTGATTTTCTTTTGGAATTTCACATACATTAACATTTTGATTACAACCATTTTCATCACTCTCTGAATCTGAGTCAACACTTTCAGCAGTAACACCCTCATCATTGATTCCCAAAATCGGTCTAACATCGGAATTTGGATCACCAACACTTGAAGTGTTAGATTCATTTTCCGATGCTGAGTCAGATTTTACCGAACTCTCCGGTGTCACTGAGTGACAATTATGGTTTTCAAAAAGAACCGGAGATGGTACAGCCCGATAATTGGTTGTTTTGTCATCAATGATGTGGTCTACCACATAAGCCACATTCTTGTAACTTTCTAACTTTTTGTTTATCTTTTCAGCAAAGCATTTGATGGCGGCCATTTCTAACTTGGTGTTTTCAATTTCATTGATGTAATTGTTTATTGCCAATTGTTTTAATGACAAAGTGTTTTTCAAGTCAGAAATGTCCTTTTTGTAGCCATCTAATACTTTGTTAAAAGCATTTAACTCTTTGCGAGTAGATTGACTGTTCATGATAGCACTATCACGTTGAATACGGAGTTGTTTAACCTCCTCAGTCAATCTATCACAAGCACCACAATATTTGTCACTAGTATTATCAGTACTACAAGCAGAACTTACAGGTTTTGGTGGGTCAGTCATAGCCATCAGTGCAAAATGAGCTTCCTTTCCTGCAAAGAATCTGGAATAATCAATCTTTGTGAAAGCATCATCTGCAATGCACGACTTCCTAGTCATCAGAAAATCTGCCTCTGCAAGTAACTGATCAATATCTTCATCAAGAGAATTAACACTAGCTTCCGTATCTGAGTCACTGTCTGAATCAGAATAAACCGATTCACACTCCTCAGGAATGTCAGAAACAGTATCAATCACCACTCCTGAATTAGTCTCTTCATTTTCAACTTTAACATTCACTTCAGAATCAACCTTAACAGGTTCAAAATCACCGTCCATCTCAGCTTCAGAATCATCACTATCAACCTTAGTTTCAACCTTCTCCTCCACCGTCACAGAGTCTTCAAGATCAACCTGATAGGCAACACACGCCACATTTCCTCCAGTTGTGATTTCCTCAACACCTATCTGAATGCTCGACCAGTCAAACCTCTCATCTTGTTGAGTAACCAATGCTTGATTGGTATTCTGTTGTTCAGCTGGTGTAGTGATAGGTATGACTGTTCGGTTAGCATTGTTTGGTGTTTGGGTTTGTGTCTGGTTTGGTGTGGTTGGTTGTCTATTTTGGTTGTTGTGGAAGTTGTTTTGATGGTTTTGGTAGTTGTTGTTTTGGGAAGAAACTTGGTTTTGGTTTTGTTGACGGTTCTGATAGGTAGCATTAAATGGATTCCTGTTTCCTTGTTTCGGTGGCTGTGTGCATTCACGTTTAAAGTGACCTTTACCCCCACAATTAAAACAAGTCACTTTCTCCTTATTGAACCCGTAGGTTGTATTAGGAGAAGTTCCCAAGTCAGTTCTACCTGTTTTCTCAATAAACTCTGTTGCTCTTCTCATTATGCTCGCAAATGCCCATTGGATGTCAATGAGTTCCATTTCCTCCTTATCAATCTGTGCGTAGTCTTCATTGGTCAAGTTGTTATTACCAATTTGACTAGCAACTAATCCATTATAGGAAGAAACCATTGCTGAGACTAAAGCAATGTGTTGCTGAGCAACTTCAACTGTCACATTTCCAAGATTGGAAGTCTCTAAAACCACAGTTGGTTGGTTAGGTTGGTTCATTGGTTGTGGTTGAGTTTGACCAGCAGTGTAAAAAGCTGCTTGTTGTTTTGGTGAGAATGGTGGAATGTATGAATATTGGTATGGAATTTGTGGTTGTGGTTGTGATAAAGATGAAGTTTGTTGATGGTAGTTAATGATGGGTGATTCTACAGCATTGGATATACAAGCAACATGTGGTGTGACTAGCCCTCCAGAACTTGTACTCACTGGAATTGAAGATCCTCCAAAGTATAAGTTTGGATTCTGAGGAATCTGTGCTCTCCTCGCCTTCCTCTTCTCTTCCAACTCTTTGTTTTCCAGCTTCTCAACGAACTCTTGAAGCGACCAGTATTGAAAAGCATCCTTCTCCTTCAGAACATCCACATGCTGATCCCAGTTAGGTGGTAATGCTTCAGCAAACTTGTCCACCTGTTTTGCCATAGGGATCTGTACACCATAGCTAGACAATTCAGATATTAAATGATTATATCTAGGAGTTAGTTCTTTCAAAGTTTCATTTCCAACATATGAAAAATTCTCAAACTCCTTAACAAGCTCTTCCATCCTCAAATTCCTAGTCTTCTCATTTCCATCATGCTTCCTTTTGAGCATATCCCACAAAGCCTTCGAAGTTGTACACGTCCCAAACTGATGCAAAAGATCATTAGTAATAGCTTGTGTCAGTTGTGAGAACGCCTTCTTTTCCACAGCAAACTTTTTCTTCTCATCTTCCGCCATGCTCTCCAATGGCACTGGTTCACCCGTGTTCTCCAGAACTGGTGGTGTGTATCCTTTAGCTATCATGTTCCATGCTTCAGCACCTTCTACTCCCATGCCTTCCAAGTGAATCTTGAACTTTTTCTGCCACTGATTGTATTCCTGAATTTCCATGAGCTTCGGTGGCCGAGTCCCGCTACCTGAAGACAAATCATTAATCAGTGTGGAAATAGCATTAGTAGTTTGAGTGTTTACCACCGCTGCTGCTACTCCCCAGTAGTCAGACTGTGGTACTGTAGGTGCACTCTGAGTCATGTAGTTAACCGGCTGCGAAGACTGTGTGCTCGTCTTCTGTGCTGCCACGGTCCATGGGTCCATCACCTGCTGTTGTGGTTGTGTAGTTGCTGGTGTAGGAGTAGTCTGATAACGCCACATAGTCACGCACTTCGAAAAATTCAACACTTAGAAAAATTTCACAAAATCTGTCCTAGGTTCGTCCACAAAGCTGTCAGGTTCGTCCCTATTGTCTTAGGTTCGCCCAAAACACTTTCACCCGAATGTAGAAAGTTCACCAGAATGTAAAAACTCAAAAACACTTTCTACCTTCGTCCGAAATCAACTAGGTTCGTCCGTTTAGTTTTTACCTTCGTCCGCCCGATGTATCGGATGAAGAAAATATGACCCGAATGAAGAAAATTCAAGTGAAACAAACTACGTTCGTCCAAAAATAACTACGTTCGTCCAAAAACTCACCCACCTTCGACCTAACTAACACACATTCGCCCACAACCTGCAGATTCGCCCATATCTGTTCTTTAAAAAACGGTTACACTTTTGAAAAACGGTTATTTTGATCACTGATTTTCAAAAGTTTGTGGATTTGATTGATCTTAATCAGGTTATGCTTCGGAGATGATTTGGAACAACTTTAATACTTGGAATTTTGAATTTTAACCACAAAATCACCTCTAATTCTTTCAAAAACACACAAAAACCATTTTTAGTTGAAAACAGATGTGAATTGATGAAAATTATGTTCAAATCAGCTCTGAGTTTATCAATTTGTTGTTGTATGATCCTCTACGCTCTGATACCACTTTGTAGAGGAGAGAATTTGACACGAAAACAGGATTATATGATCATACAAGTTGCTAAACCAGGTGCGGAAACCCTAGCTCAGAACAAACTGAAGTAAACTCAATCAAAACACAATCAAGATCATTTTAAAAGCTTTTCATAGATTAACTTGTTCAATTAAACCTTTACAGACTGATAATAGTTAATCTAGACCTCAAACAGATAATCTCTAACCTCTCAGGAACACACACACAAAACACACACTCTCTATTACTCGTTATACATTACAAAAACTTGAAATCTATTTATAATGTCTGCACGTTCGCCCAGTTACACTGGTCGAAGGTAACAGATTTCCACATTCGCCCAGTAAACTGGTCGAATGTGTTCTTCTATGCATTCCTGATCTTCATTCGTCCAATACAAGTCTTCCTTCGCCCATACTAAACCTCCTTCGCCCCTTCTGATATTCATTCACCCATTAACACATGTTAGTTATCTAATCATTAGTCGCAAAACGGCATCTACAGATTTCAGCCCATAATCACCATTACTGGTATCAACTACACCCACGATAAAGACAGAGATGGTCGTCGGAATAGGGTGGCCGGCCATAGGCCATGGCTAGATTCCCTTCCGTTAAAGCTCTCTCTGTGGCTTCGGTTCTCGTTGCCCCTCTGTTGGACTTGGACCAAAAAGAAGTAATGGATGGCAGTAATGTAAATAAGATTTAAAATTTGACCAATTGTTCCACTGTTCATAAGATCGGACAGGTTTTAATTATATATAGAATTTGCAACTAATGTGTTAAACCAAAAACAATTGTTATAGTTAATCAAACAACTGGTAGAGGATGAAGTACTTGCTCAACAGTTAGTAGAGTACCTAATATCCTGCTCAACGATTGGTAGAGGTCATCATGCCTGCTCAACAGTCGGTAGAGGTTCTAACAACCTGCTGAACGACTGGTAGAGGCTATCGCACCTGCTCAACAATCGGTAGATGTTCCTACTCACTGACTGGTAGAGGTCTCATTGATACAAAGACTCAATCACAAGGTTATTTTGCATTACTTACATGTGTGTTTAGAGTCATAGAAGGACACAAAACCCTAATGTAAGGTAAATTGGTGATTGCGGTCCGAAACGTAATCATGAATTTACAGGTACATTAAGGTGGTGTGAAATTCTAATAGGGTTTAGGTAGATTCCAAGTACGTTTTTGAGGTATCAAAGGTGTGGTGGGTTAGCTGCGGTACACCTTATATATAAACACTAATGATACATCAAATATGAGACTGGGGAGTCGAACTAGTAACAAACACTATTTATTTTGGTAGTTCATTAAGTCTTTTCATAGTAAATCATTCTCCATTCTACACCCTGAAACTTAGAATTTGACGTTCTTTTGAACCTTAATTCCTCTTAGATACTCCAGACTAACATAATCCAACTCTTATCCACGTCCAATCTCAGAAATCATAAGTATCTCTTATCCGATCCATTTGAAAACAACTTATCCCATTAACCATAACTTTTGACATGATGTAAACTAAACCACATTCACCTTAACTTTCACCAACTACCCTCAACCTTATTTAAATTGAATGTCTTGAAATAAACTTCGGGACGAAGTTCCCAAAAGTAGGGGAAACTGTAACATTCGCGATTTTGAAAATAATATAATTACAAATTTAGGGACCCAACGTGACAATAATCCATAATTGAAAAAAAAAACATAAACTATCATTTAGCTAAACGATTGGGATAGTGGTGAAATGACCCAAAAATTCAGAACCAAAATTTTATAAAGTTGTGGTCAACATAACTAAATTCTATCTTTTATTTAACTTAAATGTTTTACAAATAAATCTAAAATAATAATTACTTAAAAAGAAAAGAAAGAAACGATTCCTTCTTTTGCCAAAAATCAATGAATGTTAACAATTTTAAAGTTTCAATAATTTAGGGATATAGTTTTGAAAGACATTTAATCACATATTAAATTGGAACATCTGTCCCATAAATCATGCCAACACTAATTGGTGATATTTTTTTTAACTAACTAATCCAATCACGATCCACCTTTGTCGGACATTAACCCACAAAATCAATTAAACCATTCATGTTTTCATCAAATAATATGATACCCAAGTTGAAGAAATCCTCTCCATGAATTTATGGCGCAAAGCAAGGAGTTTCTTTGTAAGCCAAACCGACACCTTAGTCTTATAAATGGACGCACCTGCTCGTTTCATTCTCGAACTCCCACCCAAACATCTCTTCTTCCTCTCTAAGCATTCAGGCTGAACCAAACCAACAATGGTATTTGTTTATTAACTGCCGCAACTGGCGAAACGGTGTCACCATAATCTCTGGCGTAGCAATCAAGCGTCACCGTTGATAGTCGAGACCGATACCGCCGCCGTACACCATCAAGCGACCGGATCCTCTCGAGGGACTACCTTCAGATATCTAAGGATACGCTTGACCGCTGTCAGATGACTTTGTTTCGGCTTCGACTGGAAACGTGCGTAGAGACATGTGGCGAACATTATGTCTGGCCGAGATGCGGTAAGATACATCAGAGATCCAATGATTGCTTTGTATGTAAACGGGTCCGTCAGCTCCCCTTTAGCGTCAACTCCAATCCCGTGATTAGGTTGAATCCGGGTATCCATCAGCTTGGAATCCTCCATCTGGAACCGGCTCAAGACTTCGGATACATATTTGGTCTGGTGAATGAAGATCCCCGTTGGTCTTTGATCCACCTGCAAGCCGAGGAAAAAACTGCATCTCCCCCATTGCACTCATTTCGAACTTTCCATGCATAACACGTTCAAATTCCCTACACAAAAGTTCGTTAGTAGAGCCAAAAATAATATCGTCAACATATATCAGGACTAGAAGCAAATCATCTCCTGTTTTCTTCGTAAACAGAGTCCAGTCGACCAATCCGCGTTTGAATCCTTTCGACATGAGGTACGTGCTCAGCTCCTCGTACCATTGGCGTGGAGCCTGGTGCAACCCGTACAGTGCTTTGTTCAAGACGTAAACCTTATCCCGGTGGATAGGATCCTCAAAGCCCGGTGGTTGACCGACGTAGACCTCTTCTTTGACTACTCCGTACAGAAAAGCACTTTTGACATCCATCTGATACACCTTAAATTTCTTGTAGGAGGCAAACGCTAGAAACATTCGGATTGCTTCTATGCGCGCCACAGGTGCATATATTTCATTATAGTCAATCCCCTCGATTTGATGAAAACCTTGTACTACCAATCTGGCTTTGTTCCGTACGATCACTCCTCTATCGTCTTTCTTACACTTAAAGACCCACTTGGTACCAATCTTCTTCCGTCCTGGAGGTAAATCCGTGAGTGTCCAGACACCCAACTTTTGAAATTGTAACAACTCCTCTTGCATCGCTTCAACCCAGGCATCGTCCAAAAGAGCTTCTTTATATGTCCGCGGCTCGACCTGCGAAACATAACATGCAAACGACCAATCATTCTGACAACCAGACTTTTGTATTTTTGCATATAAAGCTAAAGCACCAAAACTTTCTGGTGAATTGACACTTCTTAGCTGTCCTCTCGTCATAACACTTCTACCAGGATCACCGATAACTTGCTCCAGCGGGTGAATACGGTGAATCCGAGATTCCGGATGTTCAGGTACAGTAATTCCCGTCTGAGTAGTCAAGTTCTCTACTGCATCCAGATCATGACCCGTGTTAGACGATGAAGCAACATCTGGATTTGGGTTCACTGGCGGTGCCTCTGTTGCATGTTCAAGAATAATTTCTTCGAAATCTCCATCATCTTCCGATTCTGAAGTATCTAAAGTTGTGGAAGCCTCTTGAAACACTTCTTCCTCCGGTACAGGCGCATTGGTATCATTAGAAGCTGTTGGAGGAGTTACGGTGATCGGACGCACCAACGGTGAAGTCGCTGCGTTTTCACACTCGTAAAGTAATCGGGTAACTGCCTCTTCAACCAAGCTATCTAGATTGAATGATTCAAAGAAATCTTTGTAATCAAACATCCAATCAGGACCATTTCCTTGCACATTCTGAGTATACCATTGAACTTCTACGTTAGACCAATCCTCCACCTGTCGAGTTCTTTTGTTGAATACCCGTTTGAGCGGGGTTGCATATCCAATAAAGTATCCCTCTTCAGCTTTCGGACTAAACTTTTCGCTTGGATTCAACATCGTGCACGGAGCCCCAAAAGGTTCTAGATACTCCAAGTTCGGCTTTCTTCGGTGTAACAGTTCATAAGAAGTTTTGCCAAACTTCTTCACCGTTAAAACCGGATTTAATGTATAGTTTGCTGCATAAATCGCCTCATTCCAGAACATTACTGGAAGATTCGAATCTGCTAGCATTGTTCTCGCCGCTTCTATAAGAGTCCTGTTTTTCTGTTCAGCAACACCGTTCTGTTGAGGGGTATACGGAGCCGAATATTCATGATGAATTCCTTTGCTTTCACAAAGTTCATCCATCTTGGCATTTTTGAAATCCGTCCCATTATCACTCCAAATTCCCTTGATCTTTAGACCATAGATGTTTTCCAATCGAGTGAACAGAACTTTCAGATTATTAAAGGTGTCACTTTTCTGATGCAAACACATAACCCATGAAAATCTTGAATAATCATCAGTAATGACTAAACAATAAAGCTCTCCAAGATGACTTTTGCGTTTGACAGGTCCGAATAGGTCCATGTGCAATCGCTCAAGCGGCATCTCAACAGAGTTTACTTTCTTCACTTTGTGGGATTGTCTGTGTTGCTTTCCCTTCTTACAGCTCATGCACTTGTCGTTCAAATGGAAGTGTTTAACATTCACGCCGTCGACAAGTCCATTTTTCACTAAGTGGTTCATCTTTCTCAAATGAATATGCCCCATCCTTCTATGCCACATGATTGATTCTTTCTCAGTAGCCTTCGATGGGAAACATGTTACTTGCCCCTAGGATGTCATCGACTTAGACATATCAAGAATATAGAGATTGTTTACGCGAGGTGCCTTCAACATAACCCACTCTTTTGGAATTTCGAAGCCCAGTTTGAGAATGTAGCAAGATTTGTCATCAAAATAAACAGTAAATTGTTTGTCACATATTTGACTGACACTCAACAGATTATAATCGATCTGCTTCACATACGATATCTTCTCGAAACTCACAATCCCATTACTCACGCTTCCTTCCATCGTGATATAACCTCCTTTGTTTCCAGCAAATGCAACGTATCCTCCATTTATATTCTTCACATCAAACAACAATGCTAAATCCCATGTCATATGGCCAGAAGCTCCACTATCAATAATCCAAAGACTGCTAATAGGGCAAGCTGAAGCTCCCTGCACACATCAAGTAAACATGTCAGTTCTTTCGGGGGACCCAAGCCTGAGTGGTCTTGGGTCTTTGAATATCACTCTTCAAAGAATCATTTACTTCAACATTTGGTTTTGGATCGATCTTTTTAGAATCATTCAAAACTATTTCAGCTTTTTCATTTGATTTTGAAGTTGAGGCTCCCGGAGTACCATTAGGTGTCCAAGATTGTTCCGAACGTTTCAAAATACGAATCTGAGATTTTGGAGTCTCAGTCGATTTCTTAGGATCGTTCACAAATGAAACCTTCTTGGTTACCTTCTCTGATTTAACAGATTTAGGTCCAACATTCGATTTGACAGCAGGTTTTGGTGGTACCCTTTGTCAATCAACTGTCGTGTTCACCATTGGTCTCTTGAACGTTTTCTCCATGGCTATCCGGTTTCGACGATCATATTGAAATTGACGTTCATTCCTCTTTTGATAAAAGTTGTTTTGATTATAAAATGGTGTTGGTTGAGGAACAAATCGTCTTTGTGGATAATAGTGATTGTCGACCGGCTTTCTCATGGATTGCCTAACTTTAAATTCGTGCCTTTTGTGCCTCACATACGGGCAGTGAGCAAGTAAATGCCCTCTCTCCCTGCACTTAAAGCATGCACGGTATTCTTCAAACACGTTTTGAGCATTCGGCTTTGCGTATGTTTTGATGGGATATTCATCATCAATACATCTACGCCTTAATCTCTCAGGGACTGGACCCTTAGAGTAAGCTGGCTCCTGAAAACCGTTTGATTTTTGTATCGGTTTGATGAATTGGGTGACATGAACCTTTGGTTCTTTTGGAACATCCAAATACAGTTTCTTTAAAATTTCAGGTGGAATATCATTTGATCTTTCATGTTTTGGAAACCATATTGTGCTTTCTTGCCAAATTTTCTCGATTTTAGAATAGTTAGCAAACTTGATTGGATATTCCTCGTCAGAGATAATCTTATCGGATCCTTCCATCCAATAAAATACCTTGACTGGTTTGTCACCTGAATTCTTTTTAACCTCTTTCTTTTCAGACTTTTTTTCACGATGATCGTTAGCCATCGGATGTACATGCTGAGACGATGACACTGGTTCATTTGTGATAATGTGATTTTCTTTTGGAATGTCACTCACATTATCAGATTTGTCACTCTCAGAGTCTGAATCATCATTTTCAGCTGTAACTCCCTCATCATTCAAACCTAAAATCGTTCTCACATCGGAATGAGGATCACCAACTCTAGAAGTATTGGATTCATTTTCCGATGCAGAGTCTGATTTTACTGAGCTCTCCGGTGTCACTTGATGACAATTGTGATTTTCAAAAAGTACCGGAGATGGCACAGACTTATAACTTGTGGTTTGAGATGGTTCTTCAATGATGTGGTCAACGACATAAGCAATATGCTTGTAACTTTCTAACTTCTTGTTGACCTTTTCAGCAAAACACTTGATGGTGGCCATTTCCAACTTAGTGTTTTCAAGTTCATTAATGTAATTGTTAATTGCTAATTGTTTTAATGAAAGAGTTTTCTTTAAGTCAGAAATGTCCTTTTTGTACCCATCAAGTACTTTGTTAAATGCAATCACTTCTTTACGAGCAGATTGACAGTTAATCACAGCACTATCGCGTTGAATGCGAAGTTGTTTGTTTTCTTCTGTCAATTTGTCACATGTACCACAGTACTTATCACTAGTTATGTCAGTGGTAGATTCATAATTTACCTGTTTTGGAGGATCTGTCATGGCCATTAGAGCAAAATGAGATTCCTTTCCAGCGAAAAACTTTGAATAATCGATTCTGGTAAAGGCGTCATCCACAATGCACGACTTCCTCGTCTTAAGAAAATCAGCTTCAGCCAGCAATTGATCAATGTAATCATCCAAAGAAGTAACACTGGCCTCTGAGTCTGATTCGCTTTCTGAATCTGAATATACTGACTCATTCTCCTCAGGAACGTCTGTCACTGAATCAATCACAACTTTCGAACTTGTTTCTTTAGCCTGAACATGCATCTCTTCAACTGATTCCTCAACCTCAATCTCAGTTTCTCCATCTTGATCAACTATCACCGACTCCTCAATATCAACCTGTTGTGCAACACATGCCACATTTCCACCAGTGGTTATCTCCTCAACACCAATTTGCATACCAGTCCAGTCAAACCTCTCATCATTTTATATCACCAAAGCTTGATTCTGATTGTTATTCTGTGGTTGTTCATTTGGTGTAGTGATGGGTATAACTGTTCTGTTTGTGTTATTTGGTGGTTGAGTTTGATTCTGGTTGGTTGTGTTTGGTTGTCTATTTTGGTTGTTGTTAGAGATGTTTTGTCGGTTTTGCTAATTGTTTTGGTTTTGATAGTTGTTGTTGTTTTGAAAAGAAACTTGGTTTTGGTTTTGAGATTGGCGGTTTTGGTAGTTTGAATTGAATGGGTTTCGGTTACCTTGTTTAGGAGGTTGAGTGCACTCCCTCTTGAAGTGTCCTTTTCCACCACAATTAAAGCATGTGACTTTCTCCTTGTTAAAGCCATATGTGGTGTTTGGAGAAGTACCCAGATCAGTTCTCCCGGTCTTTTCTATGAATTCGGTTGCCCGTCTCATAATGCTTGCGAAAGCCCACTGAATGTCTATCAGCTCCATCTCCTCTTTATCGATTTGTGCATAGTCTTCATTGGTCAAGTTGTTATTCCCAATTTGACTTGCAACTAAACCGTTATATGAAGCAACCATTGCTGAGACTAGAGCAATATGTTGCTGAGAAACCTACACAGTCACGTTATTCATATTGTATGTTTCCAATACTACCGGTTTCTGATTGGTTTGATTCATTTGTGTCATGTACGGTTGTTGGTGAGGTTGTTGTTGTGGTTGAGTAGCAGAATAACATGCAGCTTGTTGCATTGGAGAAAATGGTGAAATGAAAGAATTTGTGTATTGTTGTGGTGGTGGTGTATATGATGGTTGTGAGTAAGATGAGGTTTGTGCTAGATAGTTGATCGGTTGTTTTGGTGGTTCCATGACACTTGAAATACAAGCTATATGAGGTGTTACTGTTCCACCAACACTAGAGTTTCCCACAGTTGCTGAAGTACCAGCATGATACAACTCTGGGTTCTGAGGAATCTGAGATCTCCTTGCTTTCCTCTTCTCCTCGAGTTCTTTATTCTCCAATTTCTGAATAAACTCGTTGATGGTCCAGTACTTGTAAGCATCCTTCTCTTTGAGTACCTCGATTTGTTGATCTCAGTACGGTGGTAGTGCATCAGCAAACTTGTCCACCAGATCTGACATTGGAATCTGAATGTCATAACTTGACAATTCAGTTAGTAAGTGACAATATCTGGGAGTCAACTCTTTCAATGTCTCGTTCCCGACATAGCTGAAGTTCTCAAATTCTTTCCTCAGCTCTTCCATTCTCAACCTTCTCGTCTTCTCGTTACCATCATGACGATTCTTAAGCACATCCCATAACTGTTTTGAAGTAGTGCACGATCCAAACTGATGTAGCAAATCGTTTGTGATCGCCTGGGTTAGCTGAGAATATGCCTTCTTTTCCACCGCGAATTTCTTCTTCTCATCGCCAGTCAAACTCTCCAAAGGAACCTGCTCACCGGTGTTCTCTAAAACTAGTGCAACATATCCTTTAGCTATCATCTGCCAAGCCTCCGTTCCTTCCAACCCCATGCCTTCAAGATGAATCTTGAATTTCTTCTGCCACTGATTGTACTCCTGCATCTCCATTAGCTTGGGTGGCCGATTCCCGCTACCTGAAGATAAATCATTGATTAGTGTAGAAATAGCATTAGTAGTTTGAGTATTTACCACCGCGGCTGCTACTCCCCAATAATCTGTTGTTGTGACAAAGATGCAACGCTTTGAGGCATCGAACTAGTCATCGCTAAGTAGTTAATTGGTTGTGACGACTGAGTGTTCGATTTGTGAGCTGCCACTGTCCATGGGTCCATGGTCACTTGCTGCTGTTGTTGTGTCGTTCCTGGTCTCGGTGTAGTTGGAAATCCCCACATGATGTTCACAAACTTAGAAAGTTACCACACTTGAAAAAATTTCACTAACACCTTCTACTTTCGCCCTGTCAAATTCTACTTTCGCCAAAAATCAAGACCCGAATGTAGAATTTCTGACTTGAATGTAGAATATCACCAGATCACTTCCACTTTCGTCCAGACAAACTTACTTTCGTCCCTTCTAGACCCACTTTCGCACCCCCGATGCCCCGAAGGTGGAATTTTATACCCGAAAGTGAAAACTTTAACACAACACACCTAGGTTCGACCTGTAAAATGCTACTTTCGCCTAGAAAATAACCATGTTCGCCCTAAAAAGTCCAGGTTCGCCCCATGCTCTCCAGATTCGACCCATACATGTTTAAAAAACGGTTACACTTTGAAAAACGGTTATTTTGATCTGAAATTTTCAAAAGTTAATGGATTTTGATGATCTTTATCAGGTTATGATTCGGAATTGATTTGGAACAACTTTAATTCTTGGAAATGTTGATTTTATCCACGAAAAGTGATCCAAAACCTTCAAATTGTATCAAAAACCATTTTCATTGAAAAACAGAGAAAATTTGATCAAAATAGGGTCCAAATCAATTCTGATATTATCAATTTGTTGTTGTATGATCTCTATGGCTCTGATACCACTTTGTAGATGAAGAATTTTAGCAATAGACAGGAAATCTGATCATACAAGTCACAATTCTAGGTGCGGAAACCCTAGAACTGAACAAAATGATAATACGCAAATCACAAAACACGGATTACCTTTTCAAACATCATTTTTATAGATAAACTTGCTTAAAATGATTACATAAAGTGATTACAAGTTGATCTACACACTTTCACAAAACCTTAATCTAGAGAGCAATAACCTGACCTTTGTAACATTCGCGATTTTGAAAATAATATAATTACAACTTTAGGGACCCAACGTGACAATAATCCATAATTGAAAAAAAAAAACATAAACTATCATTTAGCTAAACGATTGGGATAGTGGTGAAATGACCCAAAAATTCAGAACCAAAATTTTATAAAGTTGTGGTCAACATAACTAAATTCTATCTTTTATTTAACTTAAATGTTTTACAAATAAATCTAAAATAATAATTACTTAAAAAGAAAAGAAAGAAACGATTCCTTCTTTTGCCAAAAATCAATGAATGTTAACAATTTTAAAGTTTCAATAATTTAGGGATATAGTTTTGAAAGACATTTAATCACATATTAAATTGGAACATCTGTCCCATAAATCATGCCAACACTAATTGGTGATATTTTTTTTAACTAACTAATCCAATCACGATCCACCTTTGTCGGACATTAACCCACAAAATCAATTAAACCATTCATGTTTTCATCAAATAATATGATACCCAAGTTGAAGAAATCCTCTCCATGAATTTATGGCGCAAAGCAAGGAGTTTCTTTGTAAGCCAAACCGACACCTTAGTCTTATAAATGGACGCACCTGCTCGTTTCATTCTCGAACTCCCACCCAAACATCTCTTCTTCCTCTCTAAGCATTCAGGCTGAACCAAACCAACAATGGTATTTGTTTATTAACTGCCGCAACTGGCGAAACGGTGTCACCATAATCTCTGGCGTAGCAATCAAGCGTCACCGTTGATAGTCGAGACCGATACCGCCGCCGTACACCATCAAGCGACCGGATCCGTTTAAACTCCTACCCGCGAACAACAAGATTATCAGTATCGCTACGCTCCTCAATCGTCTCTCGCGTAAACAACACTCCTCGGATTGTTTAGACCACTTGGATTCTAGGTAACGATCCTAGCTACTGTCAAATATCTTTACTTATGTATATACACGTGCTATACATATACAAATATTTTACGTATGCCCGTGAGATAAATTAGCACGGATCAAAACATTAAAATCATGATATGATATGTTATTAGCGATGGAAGCTGCAAATGGAACCAACAAGTTAATATAATGAATCTCACGCACTTCATACATAAGCGAATATGTATAATTATTTCCTTTATGTAAAGCAACGTTTTATGAAGTTATGAAGTTATGGTTTCATTCTTTTAGTTTATCAAATTAACAAATTCTTATTATTTTGATTACTAACTTAAGTATATTACACATCAGTTAAGGAAGTTTTATATACTAATATAAATTTTGTAAAACTTTGGTACAACCTTTAAACTCATAGGTCAATGTCTAATTTGGAATATAATTGTTATGTAGGACATCGTATTGTGCTATTTTCCTATAAGCTAAACACCTGAATAGGATTACACCGATTGGGGTTCATATCGTGGATGTCTTTGTTATTGATATTTGGTGGTGGATTCATTTGCATATCATTATCAGGTGAGTTTTACATAGCCCCTTTTTCTATTTATCACCGTTTTTGGGGTGAAACATGTTACAACATTATATATGCAATTCAATCATCAAAGTGTTTATGTGTTTTTCTATGTTGCATTATGTCTTGAACATGACTAGGGTAAGCACAATTCTAGCATAATCATTAACATTGATCAGCCGACGGTATACGTTGATAGATCTATTGGACTGACAATCCCACCCGGATACGTACCTCCTACAAAGGTAGCGTGGGTGTTTGTTATCGCAACATAAACGAGTGAACCATGAGCGTATGGGATGTACCACAATACAACAGTCACAAGGGTTGATTATGCACTCGATTTACTTCTAGTATGTTTTCACATATGGACTAGACTTGCCATGACACTTGAATTGCACAACATTTTTATTCGATTATCAAAATCCTATGTAACTCTCACCAACTTTTGTTGACCCAAAATATTTTCAACTTAACATGTTTCAGGTTCTACTTGCTTGAAGATTAGAGTTAATACTTGAAGATGCGTAGCTAGTATTTGTTGTTTTGATGTACAAATTCTTAGAACAATCGTATGTAATTTATTTAAATCATTTATTGAAATTTATTATTCACCATGAGCTACTGAACAATCATCAATACGTGACATCCCGATGTTTCCGCCATCGGTTGGGGTGTTACAGATTGGTATCAGAGCCATGGTTATAGGGAATTAGGTTATTAGAAAAATAATCTAGACTATAACCTCAGGGCTTTTAAACCAGTATCTGTTTCTCTTACTTGCAACCCTATTTGCTTCCTTATCCTTATCACTATCCCACAACCTATGCTACCCTAGCCCTACGAGTTGTCTACTCTTATTCGTTTGCTGCAACCCTAACGTACTTCTAGATTATTAGGGCAAGTTCCTTGGGCTTGGATCTTACCTGTTTTGATAAGTCAACATTTTCGTTTATTTGTGGTTAAATGTTTACAATCCTTGTGTTTCATTTTCAATTTCATTTATACCCCTCCCTCCCGTTTAAATTCTAAGTTTTGAATCTCAAAATTTTTGCAATACAAAATATATTTTCTTTCTTATGTAATTCCCCTGTTAGCCTAAATTCATAAATCATTTGTGGATTTCACAACCACGCTTCATTTTACAAACTTATAATATTACCTGTACGTTTAATTATTTTCAACGTCTAACCCAAATAATATGTTTCTCTTTACAACATGTTACATGTTTTTTTTTAAATCTGTTACCTTTGATGTTTTTAGCCAATTTTATTTTAAATGTTCCCCTACATTTTTTTAGGTACCCTCGACCATTAAATTTCATCACATTCAAGATTTTAAAATCCTTGTTTAAACTATAATCTCATAACTTGTGTATAGGAGATACTCTAGCACCAACACCAAAGAGTACTGAATTTTGTCAAACTTTCATCACCTGGGATTTAACAAACTATAGCAAATAAATATTTTGTCAAGGTGTCTTTTATTTCCACAAACCTATTTTCTAAATTTCAAATGTTTATGTAACAATTTATTGGCGTAACAAATAATTCTCGATGAAAAGTTTTATGGATTAATCAAAGTCTATTATACAATACACCTCAACAAATTCTTGACTTTTGAAACCCGACATCATGTTTAAAATCTCCGATATTCCGGTCTAAACCACTTAGTTTGTGCTATTTATTCCAAAAAAAAAAATTAACCAAACTTACTCTTTCCCAAAGCCAATTTTGAAAATAAAATCTTTCCATGCACAGGAACAAAATTTACTCTACAATTTTTCCATTGACACCTACTTATTTTAAATTTGTTTGAACTTTTACAAATTTTTGACACTTACCATAATCATGTTTTCTCATACGCTTGATTTTAATATTTGATTCAAACCCCACGATTCATGCTGCTAAAATAATCTCCTTACTACTTGTGCCTCTTTGAAAACCTATAAAATAAACCTTTTATTAACTATTTTCACGTTCACTATCCTTCATAACCTTAATGATACTCTGAGTTCTTCATCATCCTCTCAAGAACTAAATTCATATTCTTTACCTTCTTGAACATGAACTTGATCCCTATGATAATCAAACTATTGAAAACTTGATTGTTCGATTCTTAGTTATACATGAGGATTTGATTATCTACTTGAACATTTGATTATTCTTGATACTTGAAATCATGGAATATAAATTATTTGCTATAGACACACCTAGAGTCATTAACCTTGTCTAGGGCAACTCTATTACAACTCGCATGCTATACTTGATACTTGATGCATTTACAAACTTGCTTACATGTATGTATTATCAACTAGTTGAGGGCCCGCGCTTCGCGGCGGGTTTTGTGTGGCCCGACGTATTAGTGGTTCATTGCGGCGGCAACGAAACGCTTGTGGCGGGTAAAAATTTAATGGCTTAGTTCACTCAGTATAGGATAAGAAACGACCAACCTAATATATATATTTATAATACACCAATGCCATTTATTTTCTTTAGTAAACTATTGTATTGATGATCCATTTTCAACCGTTTTTATAACTTTTGTTAATAAAAAATACAATGCTAAAACCTTGTTGATTTACATATTTTCTTTATTAAGGTGCTTATCATGATGATGAGAACAAAGAACTATGGTTTTGTAGTTTTGAATGTGTTTCTAACATCATTAAAGCGTATTCGTTTTTATATATAAAATAAAGTATTTTATCAAATGCAAGTTGTGATTCTAGTTATTTGATAATCATACGCGACAGAAGTAAATAATAAACAGAGAAGTGTGGGGATGAATGAACACGGAGAGAGAAGATTGAACCCCCTTGTTAAAGCCTCACACGACAGCAACAGCAACTGCCACAACCCCCTTCCCAAAGCACAAACACCTACCCGTCACCATAACAGCACAACCACCTATCCACCGCCGTCTCGTGACTCTCGCCTGCCAACCAACCATCCCCTTTTGTTTATCGCCGGCCACCATAACAATCTTAGGTTTCCCGGCCACCGGAGACAAAGATCCACTAAAAGGTCACATATTCAGGGAGTGTGGTGGCAGATTCTTGCGAAGGGGACATCACCGCTGCTAGAGACCACCGTCGTGTTTTTCGCTACCGGTGGTGGTGTGTTGCAGGCTGCAGCAAGACTTTTCTAAAGGGTAATAGTGTATAGAGGCAAAATCGTAATATCATCTGCACTGTAGGCACTACTGGTAACATCGACACCATGATGGCCTACTTCGATTTCAGCCCATAATCACCATTACTGGTATCAACTACACCCACGATAAAGACAGAGATGGTCGTCGGAATAGGGTGGCCGGCCATAGGCCATGGCTAGATTCCCTTCCGTTAAAGCTCTCTCTGTGGCTTCGGTTCTCGTTGCCCCTCTGTTGGACTTGGACCAAAAAGAAGTAATGGATGGCAGTAATGTAAATAAGATTTAAAATTTGACCAATTGTTCCACTGTTCATAAGATCGGACAGGTTTTAATTATATATAGAATTTGCAACTAATGTGTTAAACCAAAAACAATTGTTATAGTTAATCAAACAACTGGTAGAGGATGAAGTACTTGCTCAACAGTTAGTAGAGTACCTAATATCCTGCTCAACGATTGGTAGAGGTCATCATGCCTGCTCAACAGTCGGTAGAGGTTCTAACAACCTGCTGAACGACTGGTAGAGGCTATCGCACCTGCTCAACAATCGGTAGATGTTCCTACTCACTGACTGGTAGAGGTCTCATTGATACAAAGACTCAATCACAAGGTTATTTTGCATTACTTACATGTGTGTTTAGAGTCATAGAAGGACACAAAACCCTAATGTAAGGTAAATTGGTGATTGCGGTCCGAAACGTAATCATGAATTTACAGGTACATTAAGGTGGTGTGAAATTCTAATAGGGTTTAGGTAGATTCCAAGTACGTTTTTGAGGTATCAAAGGTGTGGTGGGTTAGCTGCGGTACACCTTATATATAAACACTAATGATACATCAAATATGAGACTGGGGAGTCGAACTAGTAACAAACACTATTTATTTTGGTAGTTCATTAAGTCTTTTCATAGTAAATCATTCTCCATTCTACACCCTGAAACTTAGAATTTGACGTTCTTTTGAACCTTAATTCCTCTTAGATACTCCAGACTAACATAATCCAACTCTTATCCACGTCCAATCTCAGAAATCATAAGTATCTCTTATCCGATCCATTTGAAAACAACTTATCCCATTAACCATAACTTTTGACATGATGTAAACTAAACCACATTCACCTTAACTTTCACCAACTACCCTCAACCTTATTTAAATTGAATGTCTTGAAATAAACTTCGGGACGAAGTTCCCAAAAGTAGGGGAAACTGTAACATTCGCGATTTTGAAAATAATATAATTACAACTTTAGGGACCCAACGTGACAATAATCCATAATTGAAAAAAAAAACATAAACTATCATTTAGCTAAACGATTGGGATAGTGGTGAAATGACCCAAAAATTCAGAACCAAAATTTTATAAAGTTGTGGTCAACATAACTAAATTCTATCTTTTATTTAACTTAAATGTTTTACAAATAAATCTAAAATAATAATTACTTAAAAAGAAAAGAAAGAAACGATTCCTTCTTTTGCCAAAAATCAATGAATGTTAACAATTTTAAAGTTTCAATAATTTAGGGATATAGTTTTGAAAGACATTTAATCACATATTAAATTGGAACATCTGTCCCATAAATCATGCCAACACTAATTGGTGATATTTTTTTTAACTAACTAATCCAATCACGATCCACCTTTGTCGGACATTAACCCACAAAATCAATTAAACCATTCATGTTTTCATCAAATAATATGATACCCAAGTTGAAGAAATCCTCTCCATGAATTTATGGCGCAAAGCAAGGAGTTTCTTTGTAAGCCAAACCGACACCTTAGTCTTATAAATGGACGCACCTGCTCGTTTCATTCTCGAACTCCCACCCAAACATCTCTTCTTCCTCTCTAAGCATTCAGGCTGAACCAAACCAACAATGGTATTTGTTTATTAACTGCCGCAACTGGCGAAACGGTGTCACCATAATCTCTGGCGTAGCAATCAAGCGTCACCGTTGATAGTCGAGACCGATACCGCCGCCGTACACCATCAAGCGACCGGATCCGTTTAAACTCCTACCCGCGAACAACAAGATTATCAGTATCGCTACGCTCCTCAATCGTCTCTCGCGTAAACAACACTCCTCGGATTGTTTAGACCACTTGGATTCTAGGTAACGATCCTAGCTACTGTCAAATATCTTTACTTATGTATATACACGTGCTATACATATACAAATATTTTACGTATGCCCGTGAGATAAATTAGCACGGATCAAAACATTAAAATCATGATATGATATGTTATTAGCGATGGAAGCTGCAAATGGAACCAACAAGTTAATATAATGAATCTCACGCACTTCATACATAAGCGAATATGTATAATTATTTCCTTTATGTAAAGCAACGTTTTATGAAGTTATGAAGTTATGGTTTCATTCTTTTAGTTTATCAAATTAACAAATTCTTATTATTTTGATTACTAACTTAAGTATATTACACATCAGTTAAGGAAGTTTTATATACTAATATAAATTTTGTAAAACTTTGGTACAACCTTTAAACTCATAGGTCAATGTCTAATTTGGAATATAATTGTTATGTAGGACATCGTATTGTGCTATTTTCCTATAAGCTAAACACCTGAATAGGATTACACCGATTGAGGTTCATATCGTGGATGTCTTTGTTATTGATATTTGGTGGTGGATTCATTTGCATATCATTATCAGGTGAGTTTTACATAGCCCCTTTTTCTATTTATCACCGTTTTTGGGGTGAAACATGTTACAACATTATATATGCAATTCAATCATCAAAGTGTTTATGTGTTTTTCTATGTTGCATTATGTCTTGAACATGACTAGGGTAAGCACAATTCTAGCATAATCATTAACATTGATCAGCCGACGGTATACGTTGATAGATCTATTGGACTGACAATCCCACCCGGATACGTACCTCCTACAAAGGTAGCGTGGGTGTTTGTTATCGCAACATAAACGAGTGAACCATGAGCGTATGGGATGTACCACAATACAACAGTCACAAGGGTTGATTATGCACTCGATTTACTTCTAGTATGTTTTCACATATGGACTAGACTTGCCATGACACTTGAATTGCACAACATTTTTATTCGATTATCAAAATCCTATGTAACTCTCACCAACTTTTGTTGACCCAAAATATTTTCAACTTAACATGTTTCAGGTTCTACTTGCTTGAAGATTAGAGTTAATACTTGAAGATGCGTAGCTAGTATTTGTTGTTTTGATGTACAAATTCTTAGAACAATCGTATGTAATTTATTTAAATCATTTATTGAAATTTATTATTCACCATGAGCTACTGAACAATCATCAATACGTGACATCCCGATGTTTCCGCCATCGGTTGGGGTGTTACAGATTGGTATCAGAGCCATGGTTATAGGGAATTAGGTTATTAGAAAAATAATCTAGACTATAACCTCAGGGCTTTTAAACCAGTATCTGTTTCTCTTACTTGCAACCCTATTTGCTTCCTTATCCTTATCACTATCCCACAACCTATGCTACCCTAGCCCTACGAGTTGTCTACTCTTATTCGTTTGCTGCAACCCTAACGTACTTCTAGATTATTAGGGCAAGTTCCTTGGGCTTGGATCTTACCTGTTTTGATAAGTCAACATTTTCGTTTATTTGTGGTTAAATGTTTACAATCCTTGTGTTTCATTTTCATTTTCATTTATACCCCTCCCTCCCGTTTAAATTCTAAGTTTTGAATCTCAAAATTTTTGCAATACAAAATATATTTTCTTTCTTATGTAATTCCCCTGTTAGCCTAAATTCATAAATCATTTGTGGATTTCACAACCACGCTTCATTTTACAAACTTATAATATTACCTGTACGTTTAATTATTTTCAACGTCTAACCCAAATAATATGTTTCTCTTTACAACATGTTACATGTTTTTTTTTAAATCTGTTACCTTTGATGTTTTTAGCCAATTTTATTTTAAATGTTCCCCTACATTTTTTTAGGTACCCTCGACCATTAAATTTCATCACATTCAAGATTTTAAAATCCTTGTTTAAACTATAATCTCATAACTTGTGTATAGGAGATACTCTAGCACCAACACCAAAGAGTACTGAATTTTGTCAAACTTTCATCACCTGGGATTTAACAAACTATAGCAAATAAATATTTTGTCAAGGTGTCTTTTATTTCCACAAACCTATTTTCTAAATTTCAAATGTTTATGTAACAATTTATTGGCGTAACAAATAATTCTCGATGAAAAGTTTTATGGATTAATCAAAGTCTATTATACAATACACCTCAACAAATTCTTGACTTTTGAAACCCGACATCATGTTTAAAATCTCCGATATTCCGGTCTAAACCACTTAGTTTGTGCTATTTATTCCAAAAAAAAAAATTAACCAAACTTACTCTTTCCCAAAGCCAATTTTGAAAATAAAATCTTTCCATGCACAGGAACAAAATTTACTCTACAATTTTTCCATTGACACCTACTTATTTTAAATTTGTTTGAACTTTTACAAATTTTTGACACTTACCATAATCATGTTTTCTCATACGCTTGATTTTAATATTTGATTCAAACCCCACGATTCATGCTGCTAAAATAATCTCCTTACTACTTGTGCCTCTTTGAAAACCTATAAAATAAACCTTTTATTAACTATTTTCACGTTCACTATCCTTCATAACCTTAATGATACTCTGAGTTCTTCATCATCCTCTCAAGAACTAAATTCATATTCTTTACCTTCTTGAACATGAACTTGATCCCTATGATAATCAAACTATTGAAAACTTGATTGTTCGATTCTTAGTTATACATGAGGATTTGATTATCTACTTGAACATTTGATTATTCTTGATACTTGAAATCATGGAATATAAATTATTTGCTATAGACACACCTAGAGTCATTAACCTTGTCTAGGGCAACTCTATTACAACTCGCATGCTATACTTGATACTTGATGCATTTACAAACTTGCTTACATGTATGTATTATCAACTAGTTGAGGGCCCGCGCTTCGCGGCGGGTTTTGTGTGGCCCGACGTATTAGTGGTTCATTGCGGCGGCAACGAAACGCTTGTGGCGGGTAAAAATTTAATGGCTTAGTTCACTCAGTATAGGATAAGAAACGACCAACCTAATATATATATTTATAATACACCAATGCCATTTATTTTCTTTAGTAAACTATTGTATTGATGATCCATTTTCAACCGTTTTTATAACTTTTGTTAATAAAAAATACAATGCTAAAACCTTGTTGATTTACATATTTTCTTTATTAAGGTGCTTATCATGATGATGAGAACAAAGAACTATGGTTTTGTAGTTTTGAATGTGTTTCTAACATCATTAAAGCGTATTCGTTTTTATATATAAAATAAAGTATTTTATCAAATGCAAGTTGTGATTCTAGTTATTTGATAATCATACGCGACAGAAGTAAATAATAAACAGAGAAGTGTGGGGATGAATGAACACGGAGAGAGAAGATTGAACCCCCTTGTTAAAGCCTCACACGACAGCAACAGCAACTGCCACAACCCCCTTCCCAAAGCACAAACACCTACCCGTCACCATAACAGCACAACCACCTATCCACCGCCGTCTCGTGACTCTCGCCTGCCAACCAACCATCCCCTTTTGTTTATCGCCGGCCACCATAACAATCTTAGGTTTCCCGGCCACCGGAGACAAAGATCCACTAAAAGGTCACATATTCAGGGAGTGTGGTGGCAGATTCTTGCGAAGGGGACATCACCGCTGCTAGAGACCACCGTCGTGTTTTTCGCTACCGGTGGTGGTGTGTTGCAGGCTGCAGCAAGACTTTTCTAAAGGGTAATAGTGTATAGAGGCAAAATCGTAATATCATCTGCACTGTAGGCACTACTGGTAACATCGACACCATGATGGCCTACTTCGATTTCAGCCCATAATCACCATTACTGGTATCAACTACACCCACGATAAAGACAGAGATGGTCGTCGGAATAGGGTGGCCGGCCATAGGCCATGGCTAGATTCCCTTCCGTTAAAGCTCTCTCTGTGGCTTCGGTTCTCGTTGCCCCTCTGTTGGACTTGGACCAAAAAGAAGTAATGGATGGCAGTAATGTAAATAAGATTTAAAATTTGACCAATTGTTCCACTGTTCATAAGATCGGACAGGTTTTAATTATATATAGAATTTGCAACTAATGTGTTAAACCAAAAACAATTGTTATAGTTAATCAAACAACTGGTAGAGGATGAAGTACTTGCTCAACAGTTAGTAGAGTACCTAATATCCTGCTCAACGATTGGTAGAGGTCATCATGCCTGCTCAACAGTCGGTAGAGGTTCTAACAACCTGCTGAACGACTGGTAGAGGCTATCGCACCTGCTCAACAATCGGTAGATGTTCCTACTCACTGACTGGTAGAGGTCTCATTGATACAAAGACTCAATCACAAGGTTATTTTGCATTACTTACATGTGTGTTTAGAGTCATAGAAGGACACAAAACCCTAATGTAAGGTAAATTGGTGATTGCGGTCCGAAACGTAATCATGAATTTACAGGTACATTAAGGTGGTGTGAAATTCTAATAGGGTTTAGGTAGATTCCAAGTACGTTTTTGAGGTATCAAAGGTGTGGTGGGTTAGCTGCGGTACACCTTATATATAAACACTAATGATACATCAAATATGAGACTGGGGAGTCGAACTAGTAACAAACACTATTTATTTTGGTAGTTCATTAAGTCTTTTCATAGTAAATCATTCTCCATTCTACACCCTGAAACTTAGAATTTGACGTTCTTTTGAACCTTAATTCCTCTTAGATACTCCAGACTAACATAATCCAACTCTTATCCACGTCCAATCTCAGAAATCATAAGTATCTCTTATCCGATCCATTTGAAAACAACTTATCCCATTAACCATAACTTTTGACATGATGTAAACTAAACCACATTCACCTTAACTTTCACCAACTACCCTCAACCTTATTTAAATTGAATGTCTTGAAATAAACTTCGGGACGAAGTTCCCAAAAGTAGGGGAAACTGTAACATTCGCGATTTTGAAAATAATATAATTACAACTTTAGGGACCCAACGTGACAATAATCCATAATTGAAAAAAAAAACATAAACTATCATTTAGCTAAACGATTGGGATAGTGGTGAAATGACCCAAAAATTCAGAACCAAAATTTTATAAAGTTGTGGTCAACATAACTAAATTCTATCTTTTATTTAACTTAAATGTTTTACAAATAAATCTAAAATAATAATTACTTAAAAAGAAAAGAAAGAAACGATTCCTTCTTTTGCCAAAAATCAATGAATGTTAACAATTTTAAAGTTTCAATAATTTAGGGATATAGTTTTGAAAGACATTTAATCACATATTAAATTGGAACATCTGTCCCATAAATCATGCCAACACTAATTGGTGATATTTTTTTTAACTAACTAATCCAATCACGATCCACCTTTGTCGGACATTAACCCACAAAATCAATTAAACCATTCATGTTTTCATCAAATAATATGATACCCAAGTTGAAGAAATCCTCTCCATGAATTTATGGCGCAAAGCAAGGAGTTTCTTTGTAAGCCAAACCGACACCTTAGTCTTATAAATGGACGCACCTGCTCGTTTCATTCTCGAACTCCCACCCAAACATCTCTTCTTCCTCTCTAAGCATTCAGGCTGAACCAAACCAACAATGGTATTTGTTTATTAACTGCCGCAACTGGCGAAACGGTGTCACCATAATCTCTGGCGTAGCAATCAAGCGTCACCGTTGATAGTCGAGACCGATACCGCCGCCGTACACCATCAAGCGACCGGATCCGTTTAAACTCCTACCCGCGAACAACAAGATTATCAGTATCGCTACGCTCCTCAATCGTCTCTCGCGTAAACAACACTCCTCGGATTGTTTAGACCACTTGGATTCTAGGTAACGATCCTAGCTACTGTCAAATATCTTTACTTATGTATATACACGTGCTATACATATACAAATATTTTACGTATGCCCGTGAGATAAATTAGCACGGATCAAAACATTAAAATCATGATATGATATGTTATTAGCGATGGAAGCTGCAAATGGAACCAACAAGTTAATATAATGAATCTCACGCACTTCATACATAAGCGAATATGTATAATTATTTCCTTTATGTAAAGCAACGTTTTATGAAGTTATGAAGTTATGGTTTCATTCTTTTAGTTTATCAAATTAACAAATTCTTATTATTTTGATTACTAACTTAAGTATATTACACATCAGTTAAGGAAGTTTTATATACTAATATAAATTTTGTAAAACTTTGGTACAACCTTTAAACTCATAGGTCAATGTCTAATTTGGAATATAATTGTTATGTAGGACATCGTATTGTGCTATTTTCCTATAAGCTAAACACCTGAATAGGATTACACCGATTGGGGTTCATATCGTGGATGTCTTTGTTATTGATATTTGGTGGTGGATTCATTTGCATATCATTATCAGGTGAGTTTTACATAGCCCCTTTTTCTATTTATCACCGTTTTTGGGGTGAAACATGTTACAACATTATATATGCAATTCAATCATCAAAGTGTTTATGTGTTTTTCTATGTTGCATTATGTCTTGAACATGACTAGGGTAAGCACAATTCTAGCATAATCATTAACATTGATCAGCCGACGGTATACGTTGATAGATCTATTGGACTGACAATCCCACCCGGATACGTACCTCCTACAAAGGTAGCGTGGGTGTTTGTTATCGCAACATAAACGAGTGAACCATGAGCGTATGGGATGTACCACAATACAACAGTCACAAGGGTTGATTATGCACTCGATTTACTTCTAGTATGTTTTCACATATGGACTAGACTTGCCATGACACTTGAATTGCACAACATTTTTATTCGATTATCAAAATCCTATGTAACTCTCACCAACTTTTGTTGACCCAAAATATTTTCAACTTAACATGTTTCAGGTTCTACTTGCTTGAAGATTAGAGTTAATACTTGAAGATGCGTAGCTAGTATTTGTTGTTTTGATGTACAAATTCTTAGAACAATCGTATGTAATTTATTTAAATCATTTATTGAAATTTATTATTCACCATGAGCTACTGAACAATCATCAATACGTGACATCCCGATGTTTCCGCCATCGGTTGGGGTGTTACAACCTTCACACACACAATAACCAACTATTCTAACTTATCAAACAAGCAAAATCTATTTATAGGGTCTGCACATTCGCCTTATATTAAGGTACGAATGTGCACTTTGTCCACATTCGCCCCCTGCCAAGGTACGAACCTACACCATTACATTCAGCATCCTACATTCGTCCATAAACTCGTCACCTTCGCCCTCTCAGATCTACATTCGTCCTTCTACTTTCCACCTTCGCCCTTCATATTATCACTAACATATGTTAAATCTACAATCCGAAGCATTAGTCGCATAAAGTGCATCTACAAATTATAGTCTTTATTGGTTTTAATAATATTTTTATTATTCCATGCCAAACCAATTACGGTTCAAAACTAGACTTTTAAAGTTAACCGGGTCGTCACCAATGTTCAATACGGGTAATTTATCACTTCGTGATACGAAAATTCTTAAAATTCCCAATAAATCTTTTAAAATGTTTGCACTTTGCTATTGCATTTCTAAGGACTCTAATGATCACCAATTAAGTCTAACACGCAATTTTTGATGTTATTTTAATACTTATTATATTCTACGGACAGTACATTGATTTTTGCCGGTTGTCACAAAAAGAACCCTTAAAATCATAGAAATAGGTGGACTTAGTTAAACATCACATGTAGCTACAAAAATACGTATGGAGTGAAGTTAGTAATGTTCTTCTTTCTTAATTTTCTTTGTATTTTTTTGAACATTTCCTTAAAACTATGAATAACAAAGGAAACGTATATGCAGTATTGCATATACCATTTTTTATTGAAACATTTTATCTGTTTGTGATATGTATATTTAAGACATAATAGTATGATGTTTTAAATTTATGCACCACTACTAGAAAAAACAAATTTCTTGACGCGCATTGCGCGTCATAATATGGTGTTTATGACACACAAAAAAGTGTCAAGGAAGAACATGTCATAAAAATTTTATGACATGCAAGCGCGTGTTAACTTTTAATGACATGCATTAATGACACTCTTTTATGACTCTTCAATATTGTTGAGGAGATTTAAGAGAGAGAGAGAGAGAGAGAGATTAGACTCTTCAATATTGTTGAGGTTTATTGTTGGTGAGTCCATATTATTAATAGATCTGGAAAGGAGTTGTGTCGAATGGATCCAATCACAAATATGTAATCACTAATTTGGAATTTTAGTCTATATATAAACAAACTGAAGATACAATCATCCCGAAATAGACGCACAGATTTGTAAAAAAACTAATATACTTCATCCAACCCCTAACTGGGACCTTTTCGATCTTATTACTACTATACAAAGAAATAATCTATATTAAAAAACTAAAGCATAAATCAATCCCTAAAAAAGTGACTCGAATCAACAATAAAGCAAATCAACCCGAGTTAGGTTTAGGTGACAAAGGAAGAGAGTGGCGGTGGCAAAGAAGGTTGTAAGATGGAGATGACGGAGACGATAGCAATGGCGATTATGTGGTTATGGTTTCTCCACACCAATGAAGAACTTAATAAAAGCAGGGTTTGGTTTTCTTAAGGTATGATGTTTGGCAAGGATGAAGGTTATGAGGATTGGGATTTGGGAATGATCTATGTTTGATTTTAGAGAGGAAGGGCGGGATTTATGGGAGGGAAAATTGAATTTCTGAAATTACGTTTATGACACGAAAAGATGACACAAAATATTTTAGACTGTCATCTTTTTTTTTTTCCTTGACACTACATTTTTGATACACAAAAAAACGTGTCATTATTTAACCAAAATTTTCAAATCATGACAGTTTTTTTATGACACAGGTTTTTTATTGTCATAAATAGGTGCGTGTCATCATGGGCGGATTTACATAGGGAGCAACGGGTTCAGCCGAACCCATTCGGTTTTCAATTTTTAGTAGAAATGTATACGAAAAATAGCCTATGAACCCATAAGAAAAATTGGGATGAAGCAATAGACATATCTTATATGTAGCTCAATGGTTAAGGCTTCCACCATTTAAACGTTATGTCTCGAGTTCGAAACTGGCTCTTAGCGTTTTTTTGTTTCATTTTTTAAAACGTGAAATGGCCCAGCTAGCGTCCAGCCCATTAAGGCTTTAACTAACACAAACTTCAAAACAACACCAGCCCCCAATTACGGTTTAAACCATTAATCCTTTCCTTGAGTTCCTTCATTAGTTTTCAAAACAAACTCCAAAATTATTTTCTTTTATTTAGTTTCTTTCATGGCTTCATCTACAAGAAACATCAGTCCACTCACTCAGGTAACAATTCTATTTTTGTGATTTTTTAAAAACCTATATGTTTGACCTTAGCTTGTTGTCTCTTGTCGTTGATCATATAATAATTTTTTTTTGAAATGCTTATATGATAGCTTTTTATCAGCAATAGAAATCAAATGCATATATGGTAATTTTTGTTTTGTTGGTACAATTTTTTTACTAAGTTACCAAGTCACTAATTGTCTAGTTCTATTGTTAATTTTTTAATTTGTTGAACATTTTATTAGTTTGTTAATTTGTTGAATATATTTTATTAGTTTGTTCAACTTCTATGATTATGTGAAAAAAGTGATTTCGAATTAGACAATTAGTGATGTTAATTTGTAATTTGTCGAACCTTGAATGTTATATATAGATATGAAGAGAATCGACATTATTTTCCAAAGAGAGTCATCAAACCTAGAATCATCATCTTCAACGAGTAAAGCCTTGAAAATAGATTTGAATGATCTTTCATGGGATCCTTGAGAACAGTTCAAATAACCACAGCCGTCGGCCCGTCACTATTCTGAGTACCGCCGTCGGACGCCGCTGCTCCGCACCAGTAAAGAAGGTTCAAATCTTTTTTAAGTTTCAAGTTTTTATATTTATCGAATCATCTAATTTACATTTTAGATTCTATACTAAATGAGAATATTAGTTTAAATAATTTAACATGTTTCAAATATGTATATGGTTTTCTAGTTTTTTTAAGGGCCATGAGTTATTTCAAGTCATGATAAAATCATAAATTGACTAAAACAAGTCACATAAACTAGCAGCTTCTGGATCCGACCAAAATTATAGCGTGGTACTCCCACTTCTCGATACCTGAACCGACCTGAACTGTCGAATTGACCCGAACCAACCCGATTTTTTTAATGTTCGATCCTATGAAACTGAACCATCTATAACTGCGAACCCATTGAAAAAAATCCTGGATCCGCCACTGCGTGTCATAAAATGCGCGTCAATAAATGTCATTTTTCTAATAGTATGTAAAATTCTAACATAAAACATTAAAAAGATTTGGTTTGTTAAACCGTGTATACGGGCCTTAATCTAGTTAATAATTAATCCAAACTATTAATATTAATATCTTTCGTTATCCTAAACCATATTCGTCTTCATCTTTACGCCATTCATAATCCAATAACTTTATTTGTTCCTTGGCTAATTGGCTTCCAAGCATCAACTTTGTTCCTTTGCTTTCCCACCGAGAATATCTTTAATCATACAAGGTAGAGATGTAACCCGACAAGTGTTTGAACGGGTGTCGTTAATCTTAATCTTATACTCAACTATGAAATCATATTATGTTATGTACCCGGTCTAAAACTTATCAAATATGTGTCGCTCAATTACATGTCATTTATGGTCGTCAATTTATTACAATTATTCAGTTAAAAATATAAAATCTAAATATCAGTTATTAGAATAACAAGAAAAACAGGATATTGTTTACGGTTATGTCTCGAATAAAGTTATACGTGTATTTCAGGTAATGACACGAAAGTTCTAAAACTAAAATTAATACCAAACCTACACGAAACTTCTAAAACTAAAGCTAATATATACCAAACCTTAGTTTAATCCATCTTTCCTAATAAACATCTTTCCTAACCTTCTATATATACACCAAACCTTAGTTTTAATCCATCAAAACAAAAAATATGCCTACAAGCAACGCACACTTACTCGTCTACCCTTTCCCCGCCTCTGGCCATATCATCCCATTACTCGACCTCACCCACCTCCTCCTCGACCGTGGCCTCACCGTCACCGTTATCATCACCGCCGCAAACCGCCCGCTTTTTGACCCTCTCCTGTCCTCCCACCCTTCTTCCCTACACACACTTCTCTTTCCAGAACCCGAATTCAACCCATCCTCTCATCCCCTTATTTCCAAAGTAGTTTCCACACAAAAACTATTTGATCCCATTGTTAAATGGTTTCATTCCCACCCGTCACCACCAGTCGCCATTGTGTCCGACTTCTTTCTTGGGTGGACCGCGGAACTCGCGGCCCACCTGGGCATTAAACGTGTCGTGTTTTCGTCCATGGGCGCGCTTGGTTTGACGATGTTACATAATTCATGGCGCGACGTGGCGGAGCTCCATGCTAGAAATGTTGCAAGAGATGACGAGTTCCGGATTTCCTTCCCGGAAATCCCGCACTCGCCAGAGTTTCCTTGGTGGCAGTTGTCGCAGCCATGGCGGTATTACAAAATTGGCGACCCTGATTTCGAGGCTTTTCGTAAGGGAATGTTGGCGAATATGACGAGTTGGGGGATGATATACAACACGTTTGAGGAGTTGGAAGGGGTTTATATAGATCATGTGAAGAAACAAATGGGCCATGATCGGGTGTGGGCTGTGGGCCCATTATTACCCGATGAACATGGCCCAAATAATACTGGACGTGGTGGGTCTAGTGCAGTTTCTGATGACTTGCTCAGATGGCTTGACAAAAAGCCAAATGACTCGGTTGTTTATATATGTTTTGGGAGCCGGTTCACGTTAAGTGAGAAACAAATGCGGTCGTTAGCGAGTGCACTCGAGCTAAGTAAGGTTAATTTTATATTGTGTTTGAAGGAAAGTGGTTCGAGTTTTGTTCCTAGTGGGTTCGAAGACCGGGTAGAGGGTAGAGGATTCGTGGTCAAAGGTTGGGCCCCACAGTTGGAGATACTGAAACATCGGGCTGTGGGGTCGTTTGTGACTCATTGCGGGTGGAACTCCATATTGGAAGGGGTCGCAGCGGGTGTGATGATGTTGGCATGGCCAATGGGTTCGGATCAGTTTGCAAATGCTAAGCTGTTGGTTGACCAGTTGGGTGTTGGTCAACGAGTTTGCGAGGGTGGACCGGAGATTGTTCCTGACTCGGTCGAGTTAGCTCGGTTGTTGGTTGAGTCATTGAGTGGTGATAAATCGGAACGAGTTAAAGTGAAGAAGCTGAGTCAAGCAGCTATGAAGGCAGTTAAAGAAGGGGCATCAGTACGAGATTTAAACATGTTTGTTAACCTTGTATCGAGCTCAAAGATCATCAAACAAACGGTTCAAATTAATGCAGGATTCCATAAATGTTGTTACTAGATTTGTAGCCGAAAATGGCAAAAAGGCATGTTCAGTGTTGGTTCTATATATAGACTTCAAAAGAATAATTTTGTATGAAGTCTTCTATAAATGAAAAAAACTGGATTTATGAGATGAAAAACCATACATCATAAACAATATACCATGAATGCAAATGCACAAAATAATTTTTGTAGTATAAATAAAATTCTAGTAATTTTAAGCTTTAACATTGATTCAAGAAACATATATTGTTATATTCATAGTTTTTTTCCATACCTTTTATAAACGATATCTACTATAGCTTTTGGATGATACAATTAAAACAAAGTTTAGAATAATGTGATTGAACATATTTATAATATTGTTGTCCAACTTAAAAACAATTCGTGATGATAACATGTTGCAAAACAACTAAGTATATTATATTAACATATAAAGAGAAGAGTGAGAGAGTGAGAGAATGGTTTTCTTATTGATGTATCTTATAAAATACAAATGCCTCTTTATATAGGCCCTTACATAAATACAAGAGTATAAATATATAGGAGTTAAACACATGGAGTCATCATATAAATGCATGTATGTGGAGAGTCACGAATTGATGTATTCATAACATAGTACAAGTGGGTAATGCATTAACATGGATAATATGTGAAAGTTTTACATGACATCTAAGGTTTAAAACATGAGAACTTTAAAGGTAATTCTTAATAAGGTAATTCTTAATAAGGTAATTCTTAAAAAAGTGGTAAAATTACCATGTTATTACCCACCTTTGGTTCTTAATAAGGTAATTCTTAATAAGGTAATAGAGAACAGAGATGATTAATACAAATAAAACATAATCAATGAATAATTGACTTGGGAGAGCTGTTCGTATGGTCCAAGAGGGAAGGTGAAGGGAATTAGGGGTACTATAGGAATGATATTTTAGCTTTTAACTTTAAACAAAAGATGAAATTACTCTACAAACATTCTAAGTGTCTTAGTTGTCACAACTATCTCCATTATATCCTTAAATTTCATGCTTAAATATTTTATATGTATACTTTAAAGAAAAAAGGGTAAATATGGAAGAATATACGCTTCTTATTTCAATCCTGTAAGAAAAGCCGTTACATACGTTTTATTTTTTCAGCATATACTTGTATTTATTATAAAAGAAAATGAAAAACCTATTTAATCGCCATTTCATCGCTTTTTAGGCGCTAAGGAGCTTATGGAGGGAAGCTCACGCTGCGCTACACTATTCACTATAGCGAGCGCTATTAACAACCATGATACAAACTACGTTTATTATTTTAGTGGTGGCATGATAGGAATGCCCTTTCAACTTCTAAAATCCAAAAGGTAAGCATTATACAAATTATAACTTTGGCCTAGATGATTTCATATATAACACATTCTATTCTATTACTTCTTTATAATAGCATGAGTATTAAATATATAAAAGAAGGATTATGAGGAGGGACACGCAAGCACTCACGGGAAAGATTTTTCGTCTCTTCATCAAGCTTTCTAGTGTTGAGAGAAGTATTGCTAGACGCAGCTTTGTTCGAACCCGTAGTAGCTGTAAAACAATACATAAAGATAATACTGTCAAGTTAAAAAGCCATATGTGAAAACACAAACCAGCTCTTCATAAGTAATATGTATCTCCATTTCCAAAACTTTATTCCAGATACAATGTGTAGAACAGTAGAAGTACCTCAAGCAAACTAATAGCAACTACGCGGTACGAGTAATGGAGTGAAGAGAAGAAACAATACAGAGTGTGTGTGTGTGTGAGAGAGAGAGTACATATGGATAATATGAAGATAAAGCTATTCATACTATCAATGGAAGTTTCTTCGTGGAATGGAAGAGAATTTGTTATGAATGATTAATATAAATAAAACATAATAAATGAATAATTAACTTGGGAGAGCTCTTCACATGGTCCAAGAGGGAAGGTGAAGGGAGTTAGGGGTACCATAGGAATGATATTTTAGCTTTTAACTAAATATAAAATTACTCTACTAACCTTCTAAGTGCCTTGATTGTCACAACTATCCCCATAATATCCTTAAATTTCATGCTTAAATATGTTGTACATTGATTGCTAGTGGTTTATATATATAAATATTTCAAGTTTCACAATCTGGTTTTAAAAATGAAATCACCAATCTAAACCACACAACACGGCAGTGTACCGGTCGTAGTGTAGTAAACTCGATAAGACCGAGTATCAATCCGTGGACACTGATATGCAGCCCTCGATACTAAACCTTTGTCAAGTCCTAATCTAGATAAAAGAGCATGTTTTTTCAACTAAAAAGTAACTAAAACGATAAACAAGTAACCAAATAAAATAAGACAAGAAATAAACAAGCAGAAAGGACGAGAGATCAAAGAGTAAACACTCACGAAAGAGGAATCAGAAATGGGGAAGATAGCTGCCTAAACTGGGATTCCTAATGATAAAGCTGAAAGCTAACGGGAAATGGATACTCGAAATGTCTACACTCTGTTAGTCAAGAGATGTTTCTAAATATATTTTATTGTATATAAACATGAAATTGTGTTAGATGGGTGATGTTTTTTTTCATTACATCTAAAGTTTGTATTCGAAGACAGCCGTTTTGGGAGCAAATATTGTTATTGTTCATCAAGTATTTCATTGATGTCGAATATTCCAAATTGTAAGTTAAATTCTTTAGAGGGAAAGTTTTAAATTATCATATGTAAGCGTGTTACGAATTTGAACATTAGGGAGGTTGAGTTCATAAATAAATAGTAATAATAATTATTTAAAAATCATTTTTATCAAAATCAGTATATTTTTTTTCTAAACATCTTGTATGTAGCATCATTTCACTTTGATAAAGAAGTGATATTAAAAAATATTTGAAAACCATATTTCACAAATAACTAACTTTTGAATTTTTAAGAGGGAAAGTTTAAAATTATTATATGAAAGCATGTTTACGAATTTGAACATTAGGGGGTTTTAAGTTTTCTCAAGATCAGTTAAATAATTATTTTCGTTGTTTTAGTAGTTTTTGTAAGGTGTGTCTACGTTCAAAACATGATTGTAAATATTCTGTAGTATAATTTGAAGTTGTATTTGAAGACACTTGTTTTGTGAAGGTCTATACAATTTTTTTTGAAGTTTGTATTACAGTGGTTTCATTACATCTGTTGCAAAGTTAACAGATGTTTTTTTACAATTAATGTTATAATTTATAAGTCTAAGAAATGTCTACACTCTGTTAGTGAATAGATGTTTCTAAATACATTTTATTGTATATAAACATGAAATTGTGTTGGATGGGTGATGTTTTTTTTCATTACATCTAAAGTTTGTATTCGAAGACAGCCGTTTTGGGAGCAAATATTGTTATTGTTAATCAAGTATTTCATTTATGTCGAATATTCCAAATTGTAAGTTCAATTCTTTAGAGGGAAAGTTTTAAATTATCATATGTAAGCGAGTTTACGAATTTGAACATTAGGGGGGTTGAGTTCATAAATAAATAATAATAATTATTTAAAAATCATTTTTGATCAAAATCAGTATATTTTTTTCTAAACATTTTGTATGTAGCATCATTTCACTTTGATAAAGAAGTGATATTAAAAAATGTTTAAAAACCAAATTTAACAAATAAGCCCTAACTTTTGAATTTATAAGAGGGAAAGTTTGAAATTATTATAGGAAAGCGTGTTTACGAATTTGAACATTAGGGTGGTTGAGTTCATAAATAAATAATAATAAAAATTATTAAAAAATCATTTTTGATCAATAAGTCGTAACTTTTGAATGTTTAAGAGGGAAAGTTTTAAATTATCATATGGAAGCGTGTGTACGTATTTGGTTTAACAGGAGCAACCTTCAAATGCTTTGGTTAAGCGAATAATGAAATAGGTATTGAATGTTGTATATCAAGCGATTATATTTGTTCACGGATTCCAATTATTTGTGTTTATACGTAAATCAAACTCTATAATTTATGTGATGTTGTTCATTAGGATACATGTTATATGATGGATATTAATGTAGTTTAGGCGTATGATTAAGGAATAACACTTTAGTTGATAGTAACCAGTAAGGCAGTAATTAGATATTGTTGCAGCTAATTTGTTAAGTATGAATCTGCCAAGTACAACGTTTTGTATCTTTTTTTTTTTGGCATTCACAAAATTAAAGATTACTTTCTAGGACGTTTGTTTGCTTATTTGCCTCTTGAATGATCAGGAAGACTAACTCAAGAATGCGCTAATAATGATAGTATGTGATCTTATTTCGTTTAACGTTTGTTGCCATCACCGCAACAATCGTCACTGAGTTCAACAGGCATCAGCTGGAGTCCACAGTATCAACTACAATTGCTCTTAATCCGTCATTTCCCAAACTTCAACCACTCATGAACATGTCATCACGTACCTTTTCTTTTACCAATGAAGCTTAAACAAATTATCCATATTCAATACTCTAGCCTCTAAGTAGTTCAAAACACAATCTAACACAAATATTTCTTACTTGCAGAGAAAGTGGCATAAAACTGGGACAACTAGAACCTCAAGAGAAACCATTACCCCCTGTTTTTGTTACTATAAAAGTGAACGGAACCTAAACTTAGATGAAGGCACAATAGAAGACTATTTTGTAACTATAAAGGCGAACAAGACATATAAGTTGGATTATATGACACTCTTATGTTCTGTAACTATCATAAAATAAAGTTCATAAGGAGCATAAACCTACCATAACTGCGTCTTTCCTTCAATGGTCCCAACTAAGGACGTGGAACAATCTAAGAGTTTGCAAGAAATAGTACGCATTATTGTGATGTACCGATTTAAAATTTTCATAATTTATATTCATGAGTTTCAGTTTTTAGTAACTTGCATTTATGACTTGCACACTCCTACTAGCCTACCAGGTTGTTGCTTCATACTTCATGTCACCATAAGGAATAGCCAACAAATGCCATACCCACACTACAAGCCCCAACAACTCGTGGCAACAAAACGGGCGCACCCGCCGCAACGCGCGGGCAATTCTACTATTTTGTTAATTTTTTAAAGTGTCTAGGTGTTGACCTTGACCTTGGGAACTAGGTAGTTTACCCTTATAGTGTGAACCTATTTGCTGCTTGGAGCTGTAGTTTCGTGGGGGGTATAATGTGCCTCTTAATTGGATTGTTAGTTTTAGATAAGAATTAATGTGTAGAATAGAATTATGAAGTGTTTGGTTATTTGATCTGATAGAGATTAATCTTAGAAATCAGCTTATGGATATTAAACAGTCAAACTAATAGATGTTTGTAATAGAATGATTTCTTATTTACCTTTAAAGTGGTTGTCATACGGAGATCATAGAGTGATATTGATGAGAAAGAGATCAATTGTAAATTTTGAGCTCCTGTTTATTTTTGGCAAATACTATATAAAATTACATGAGATTTTGATTACTGGAGTTTATTATACAGCAAGCATAGTAAAATTTTTGTGTTAGCATTGGTGTTAATAGTGTTGGAGCATACACAACAGGGCGTTTCCTTAGGCACATAGGCGCAAGAGGGGTAGCTTCTGACTCAGTGAGTTACATGCTTTACAAAAGGCACAAATGAGGCGCATGTAGAATGGGCTTGAGGCACGCCTCTTGTATGTTGGAAGGTTTTTTTGTGTCGGGATGTTTTGATGTAGTTTATCCATTTCTTTTCTCCGGTGCACAAGGACCTCAGTTACAGGATGTTCTTGAATGGCTTACTAGGCAAAATTCCCTTGCAAAGGTTCTTATTTGTTGGTATGTTTGAATTGCTTCAAGAATTATAACTTTCCCCTTGAGAACTAAGTATTTTCTTAATTTAAGTTGACTAATATGATATGCTAATCAAAATTACTAGAAAATATATAGAACACTAACGTGTGCATACTTTTTTTAGGCACTAAAGAGAGGTAACTATGTTGTTGATCCTTTAGCCTTATTTGATCCAATCCCTTTAGCCTAATTTGATCTATTATGAATACCCATGTTCACACCAACTGTTTGATGATTTGTCTGAATGAAAGAAGTTGATTTTTTTAGGTTTTGTTTTGTGGGTAGTGTTTTTTTGGTTTGATGGCTTGTTTCTTTTCAGTTAATAAATTTATGATTTCTGTATTGAGTTTTGGCTGACATTTTTTTATTGGTTTTGTTCCTAATGTTTCAGGTGGGGTGATCAGGCCTCCTTGATTATATGTCTTCAAGGTATGTTCTTTGGTTTTTTATCTTCTTTTTGTTTTTCGTGACTATTATTCTAATGTTATGTTTACGCTTCCTGTTTTGGTTAATTTGTGTAACTGTAGACTGAATGACCAATACTAAGTTGAAGCACTTAAATATTAAGAAATATAAACATTTCCCGACAATGTTGTAGGTTTTCAATTGCTAGAAACATGAAAGTAGACGTGTACAAAAAAACCGGTTTTGAAAACCGAACCGGAAAAATACGGAAAACCGGTTAGACAAAAACCGGTTTTTGTTCAAACCGGTCCCAAACCGACCCGAGTCACCGGTTCTGTATAGGTTATAGGTTTTGGATATTAGACCGGGTTGAAAACCGGTTTTAGGAACAAACCGGTTTGGGAAAAAAAACGGTTTTTGAGGAAAAAAACGGTTTTTGAGGAAAAAAACCGATTTAGGCAATGTATTTGGATTTTGGATGACCGGTTTGGCAAAAAAAACCGGTTCTAAAACTGGACCGGTTTTAGAAAAAAACCGGTATCACCTTCAACACCAAAAACCGATTCGGGTTAAAAACCGGACCGGTTTGAGAAAAAAAACCGGTTTGTACATCTCTACATGAAAGGGTTAGTTTCACTAAGAGGTGTGCTTTTAAACTGATCATGATTATGTTTCTGGTTGTGTTTATATGTATATATCGCCTCTTCTTTCCATAATCTGTTTATTCATTTGCTGATATGTAAGTAGCTAGGTCAGCAAGCAACTTGGTTGTTCAAGATGTAAAAAAATACTATAATATTTAGTTGTTCAATATTCTGGCATTCAAGCCCCCACTCTCATATCTACAAAAGGGAATTTTACCACTAATCCGAAGCTACTTCTTTGTCATTCAGGTATTAACATTAATAGATTTTTAATGGATTTTTTTACAGGCACAATAGCTTTCCTACATCATCAATGTCATGAAAATTAAAGAACCTATTTCATGACTCCAAAGTTGGATTGTGGAACTGGAGATTGATTGTGGTTAGGGCTTTATCTTTACATTTAGCTCTATCAGATACTGTTTTTACCTATCTATATGTTCTAATTTCTGATTCATGAGGAGGAACATATCAATTGATATGTTCCTGGAACTTTCATGATTTTTGTATAAAATTGAAGACAGGATTGGAACTTGGTTTATTTTTATAATTTTATTGTTTTAGAACGTTACAACAGTATATTGCGATAGGGATCTAATGTGATTTTAGGTTTTAGCTCGACTAATTGGTTGATAACAAGAATGTTTTTCCAATGAATTGTTCAATGAAATGCTCTAATGTTTTCAAGTTACATTAACATGTCATAACATTATCTTTTTTTCATGTCCTCTTCATACCTAAGTTAGTCACCTCTTTATCTTAAACTTTTACATAATCATGAGCTATTAGTATTATATTTTAGTAATTCAAAGTTATATTAAATTATACCCTCATTTGCTCAAAGGTAATGACTTTTGTTGATACATGATATGTTATTTTGCAAGAAAGGTTTTATTAAATGTATGGAAATTTGCAATGGTTGTACCATGAGCTTTGAGAGTGGTACTTTGAATAAATAAAACTTGTATACTACAATCTTATAGAATACTAGGTTAGAGTCCCGTGGAGACCCACGGTTCACCCGAAAGTAAAATGAAAAAAAGTAGGAAAATAAGAATTGTATTATGCAATTTGTTTTGGTTACTAAATGTTCGATAATGCAATATGTATGAATTTTGATGTTAAATGCAAAATGTCATCTAACAGTTTAATGTAACGAAATGATGGATATATCGAGTAAGTTAAGTTTAATTTGACAACTGCAAATTACATAGCATACTATCACAATATCACACATTACATCATTTGGGTAATATCTATATTCTAATCATAATTAAGCTTAAGCATAGAACACTTATTATTTAGTTGGAGCTTAACAAACTTCAATCAATATCACACATTACATCATTTGGGTAAGGGTAATATCTATATTATAATCATAACTAAGCTTAAGCATAAAACACTTATCATTTAGTTGGGGCTTAACGAACTTCAACCAATGATCCATTTTCATTACTTCAATAAAAATCTTCCAAATCTTGTTCATTGATAGCTGATTTTTCACCTTCGAAGTTGTTATCATTGTCATCACGATCCTCAGAGTGCAGCTCATTTTCAATAATTTATGAAAACCTCCACTATTGTATTCCATATTTGTGTTCTACATAAAATATAGTTGTTGTAAAGATATGGATACGGTGATAAGTAAATCAAAAACAATCCTTAACCCACTTACTTGAATGGGTAGCTTAAATTTTCATGTTATCTCTCCAATGGTTCAAACCGATTACATAGCTAAAAAACAACTAATAAGAAAATGGGTCCAATGTCACATGTTGTAATATAAATTTCCTATATTTTATTAAAAAATAGACACCAAAAGGATCAACCCAGACCCATTTCAACATGTAGCCAAAAGGACCCATTGTACACACACTTTAGGCAACTTTTGACATGTTACAAAAAGCCGCCAAAAAACTGTCATTATTTAAACTGTGTAAATATAGTACTTAACAATTAAAAAACTTAATAAATAACATCAAAATCATAGTCAATCATTCAAGGAAAGTCGTTTAGCACACTTATTGAATTCAAGATGATGATTATCGTTTAGTTACAATTGATTAAAGGAAAGTCGTAATATCAAAATGAAAGTCGGTCAACAATGTTAAAATGAAATTCGTAATATTAGTAACATCAATAAATAAGATTAAAAATCTTAATAAATAACATCAAAATCGTAATCAATCATTCAAATAAATGACATTAAAATCATCCGCGTCTCAAATTGCCTTACCCATTATATACAATTTATTATTGACACCTTTAATAATCATTATTAGTTGTACAGAAAGTAACATTTTGAAAATTTATATTATCATTTAATTTCGTTGTTAAATTTGGTATGACGATTAAATGTTGGGTTAATATGAGACCACAGTTACCAGGTTTAACCATGTTGTGTTATGTGTTAGAATTGGAGGGTTAGATATGTAATTATAGCATAGTTTATGCTGAAAACCCTAGACTGCGCACTTAGCACACGGAGACTGCGAACTTATTGTTAAGTTCGCAGTCCTCAGTTTTCCCTATAAATAGAAGCTCATTTGCGCAGCTAGGGTTAGGGTTTTTGATGTATCTTTGAGAGCACAAGTTGTAAAGGTGCGAACTTATCTAGAATAGTGCGAACTTATTGTATTCCATGGTTGTTCACAGCAGATATCATTAATGGAATCGTGTCTTTATGTTTCTTGTGTGTCGGTTTCTATAATCTTCATCTAGTTCTTTAGTTTTCTTGATTAATCAACTAAAACACCTAATAAATAGGTGTTTCTAGTTGATAACAATCTTGTGCACACTTAAGATCTAGTATTTTGGGACTACAATTTGGTATCAGAGCCTCTGTGCTCGAGATTGTATCTATCTAAAGATATCAAAACCCTCCTTGTTAGTTTTTACTTTCAAGTTTTTCAAAATTTTAGTGTTTATCAAAGTTTGAATACTTTCATTGTTTTGCCTTAAAATCTCGTGAAAAGTGTTTCTAAGGTGTTTAAAAGTTATTATCTTCATTAGAAACATCATTCAAGAGCTTCAAAACAATTGAAAATCTCTTGGACATGTTTTTGGAAAGTTAAAAAAATTCACAGCCGAGTCTGCGCACTTATTGTGCGAACTTAGCTCAAAATCTGCGAACTTATTTCTTGATTTTGAGTACTTGTTTCTTGCCTGTGAGTACTTGTCTCAAAAAACTGCGTACTTGTTTCAAGCATTAAACACTTAGTTGTACGTACTTGTCTCATAAAGTGTGAACTTGTTTCTTGCTTGTGAGCACTTGTTTCAAGAGTGAGTACTTAGCTCATAAGCTGCATACTTGATATTTCAAGGTGTGCACTTATTAACAGCCACAGCTGCGCACTTAATCCAAAAGTGTGTGCACTTGTGTCTGCGTGAGCACTTAAATTTACACAAGGCTTTATAGCTTTCTCTCTCCTGGCACCACAACTAGGGTTTCTGCATACTTATCTGAAATCTCTAGTTGGTGTGCGAACTTACTGAAAAGGTGCATTTTCTGAGCACTTGGCTAGGGTTACTGCGAACTTAAATCTTAAACGAGAGTTTAAGTGTCTGCGTACTTGTACAAGTGCGCAGGCTGATCAGTCAAGACTGAGTACTTGTGCTGCTCTGACTTGGCTGAACTGTGAACTTAAGCCAAAGTGTGTGTGCTACAGGGACTGCGTACTTAACAGGAGAATCAGGGACTCATCTTTGCTGTTTATTTGTTTCAGGTTTCCAAGAACTGCGAACTTGGACTGCGAACTTGTGCAAACTGTGAACCTGAGCTGAGTGCGTACTTACCTGCGTACTTGTGGACTGTTTTGACTTTTCAAGGACTTTGGACTATAACTTGCTAATCAATTCAATCACAACCCTAAAATCAATCTAAAATCAACCTAAAATCAATCTTAAATCATGTCTGGTAACAACTCATTCCAAGTTAACCCCATAACTCAAGCTGAACTTGAAACCGGCACTATAACACGTATTCCCAAGTTGATGGGTGCAGAAGATTATGGCACATGGAAGAACAGAATGAAAGCTTTCTACTTTGTCAACGATCACACCCAATGGAACTCAGTCCAGCTCGGACCTCACATTCCCACCAGAACCACTGATGCTGGAGAAGTGTTCAACACTGATCCCACCACATACACTGATCTCGACAAACAACTGCTGCAGAGAGATCACAAAGCCTACGGTGCTCTCACCATGGCTTTGTCAAATGATGTTTACAATATGTTTGAAGAATACGGATCAGCGCACGATCTGTGGTTTGCTCTGAGTGAGTATTATGAAGGCAATGCTGAGATGAGGCAAAACAAACAAGATATGATTCAAAAGGAGTACGACATGTTTGGAAGTATCCGGGGTGAGAGTCTGTCTTCACACATTGACAGGTTCATGAATTTGTTGACCAAGATGAAGAAAGCGGGTATTCCTGTAAACAACCGCAATTCCATCAAGAAGCTGCTCGATTCTCTCCCAAAGGAGTGGAGTGTCCAATGTATGTTGATCAAAAAGGACTACTTGGATGCTCAGTCTACTTTGGCAGATCTCATAAATACTCTGAAATCATTTGAGATGGACATCACTAAAAGAGAAATGAATCAGACTGTCCCGAAGGTGACTCCCAGTGGTGCTATGAAGAATCTGGCCTTGATGGCCCCAATTGGTGATATGAGTTCAAGTTCGTTGCATTCGTATGTGGATTCTGCAGGGATTGGTAGTTCAAGTTCTGGGAAAGCTCCAATGTATTCTGAAAGGGCTGCAAAGACTCTAACTCCACAGGCTGCTAAACTAGCTGCTGAACATGTGGAACTGTTCAACTCTTTCATGAGCAGTTTTGAAGCGTTGAAGACAGGAGAGATTAAAAATGAGATGATGTCCCCAGAGGATATGTATCAGGTTGACCCAGATGACATGGAAGAGATGGATCTGAAATGGCAGATGGCTATGATCACTTTACGAGTGAAGCGTTTTCAAGATAGAACCGGAAGAAGAGTTGGTATGGGAAAGGCTGGGTTTGATAAGTCCAAGATCAGGTGTTACAACTGCAAGGTCCTCGGGCATTTCAAGTACGAATGCCCCACACTGAACCAAGCTGAAATTAAGCCTGCAAAGAGATTGGTGGCCATAACCGATGGTAATGAGGGAAATGATAAGGAGCCACAAAAGGCTTTGGTTGTTGAAGACTTCGACTGGGGAGAAGAGGCAGCAGCTGCTGAAGCTGAAGTTAACAAAGCCCTGATGGCCACAATCTGCACCAAATCTTCAAATGGTGTAAACTCTGTTGAAGGATCGTCTGCTGAGGTTCTAAAGGGGGAAATGCAGAAGTATGCCGGGCTGAAGAGTGTGTTGACTGATGAGAAGGTGAATGATGAGAAAAGAGAGGAGGCGCTGATTGCTGAGAAGACTTCATCTGAGAAGGTCGCTGAGGAGGTGAAGAGTTCTTCTAAGAAAGCTGAGGAAAGGGACATGGTAAATATTCCTTTAGAAATTAAATCTAAGCTGTGCTCACCTAGGTGTGTTACAGCTGTCGCATACTGTTTATCACACAACAGACGAGTTTTAAGAGAAATGGATGACATTCGTAAAATAAATACTGAAATGAAAGAAAATGAGTGGGCATATCAGCGAAAGTTAAATGCAACTCTAGCTGAAATGCAAACTTTAAAAGAATTTGTGCTTAAGAAAGATTTTCTGATAAACGATTTAACCTCAAAACTAGAGAAATCTAGAAATGAGACAACTCGTCTTCAAATTGTTGTGGATAAATGGAATGTGAGCAAACGGGCTCAAGCTGATATAATCGAATGTGGAAGACAATCATTCGTAAAGGATGGAATTGGGTATAAGGATAAGAATGGAATCGAAAGATCTCTATTCTTACCCTTGAGCCAAAGTGAATACATACCCATTCCATCACCTCATCCAAAAAATGACCTTTTTGAAAATAAATGTGATGAATCTGAGTCAAATACTAACATAAGTAAAAGTAATGCAGATGTGACCCAACAGGCTCAGGTGGAGGATGATGTGTGTTGTGGTGGCCAGACAGTGGGTTTAGGACATCCGGGTGCCAATTACTCAACAGTGAATTGGTTTATCTGGAACAATGAAAATTCGAAAAACAATTCTATTTTGGATGAATGTAAAACTTTAACTAAATCGGATGAATGTAATAGTTTGCCTAGGATGGATGACTGTAATAGTTTAACTAGGTTGGATGACTGTAAACTTGATTTAAAAGGGGCTGTGGCTCCCGATGATAGGAAGCCTCCTATCAAACGATCTAATGTTTGTGTTGAAAATGTTATTCCTGTGTGTGTTGATCTTAATGCTGCATTCTCTGATGATAATCATGTGGTCAAACCATCTGTGTTTGTGCCAGAACTTAAGCGTAACAGGTTTGGGAAATTTCTCACTGAGGAAATCCCAGAATTTATCCCCTCATCCACAGATGTATCAGGTTCTGAAGAATCACAAAGTGAAACAGGTACCTCAAGTTCTGAAGAATCACTGAGTGATACAGAGAGCAGCTGCAGCTTAACTAATCTGGACATCAATGAAGAATCAAGTAGCAACAGGGAAGAATCAAGCTCAACCGAAAGCTCAAGATCAAACAAGATCAAGAAAAGAACATCACAACCATCATCATCCAGATCTTCTCCTAAGATCAAGCCTAAGCATTCTAAATGCTTCAGATGTGGAAAAGAGGGTCACGTGGTCAAGAACTGTCACATAAAACCTAAACCACAAAAAGATGTCAAAACACAAAACTCTTTTTCGGATCAATTAAAAAATCTTCAAGAAACCGTAAAAAGTTTTGTTAAAAATACACAAATTTGGAAGAAACAAGAGTCAACTTTGGGAGAAAACCATGACAGATCAAAAATTAAACAAACTTGGATTCCCAAAGTTACTTAAGTTTCAGGAAGAATCATCACTGTACATAGATTTTCTTTAGTTTAGCTTTGTTTCTCTTTTGTTTTTGTTTGTGCAGAATAAATTACAAAAATGGCTGATAGCTCTCATGAGATATCTATGGCATGTCGACAGCGGCGCTTCAAGACACATGACAGGACTGAAAGAACTCCTCAAGAACTATCGGTTCATCGATGGAGAATTTGTAGCGTTCGCTGGGAATGAGAAGGGTGGAAAGATCGTTGGCATAGGAGATGTAGTCTCTGACGCGCTAACACTTGAGGACGTCAACTATGTTCCAGAACTGTGCTACAATCTTTTGAGTGTATCACAAGTCTGTGACAAAGGAATCTCAGTGTTGTTTAACGACATGGAATGCATCTTCCTAAAGCCAGGATTTAAACCATCCACTGACATGATCATGCTAAAAGCCCCCAGACAAAACAATACTTATGTGATAAACATGAGGGATGCCAAGTCTGAACAACCAATGACTTGTCTATTGTCAAAGGCATCCGAGTCAGAGTCACTGTTATGGCACAGGCGATTAGGTCATGTTAACTTTAAAAATATAAACAAACTTTCTAAACTTAATCTAGTCAGAGGTCTTCCTTCTAAGGAATTCTCCTTTTCTGAAAAATGTTTAGCATGTGCCAAAGGTAAACAACATAAGAAATCGCACAAGTCCAAAACAGTGAACTCAATTGACTCTCCTCTTCAATTATTACATATGGATCTTTTTGGTCCTATTAGTGTAAAAAGCTTGGGTAAAAAGTCTTACTGTTTGGTGATTACAGATGACTACTCTCGCTTCACATGGGTGTACTTTCTGGAATTCAAGAGTGAGGCTGCTGAGACCTTGATGCTGTTCGTTCCCTTGATCGAGAATATAATCAAGTTAAAAGTAAAGTCAATCAGAAGTGATCATGGAACAGAATTCAAGAACCAAACTTTTGTGACTTTCTGCAGCGGGAAAGGAATTCATCTCCAATATAGTGCTACAAGGACTCCTCAGCAAAATGGAGTGGCTGAAAGGAAGAATCGTACGCTTATTGAAGCTGCCAGAACCATGCTCATTGACTCTAAGTTACCGATCATCTTCTGGGCAGAAGCTGTGAATACCGCCTGTTATGTTCTTAACAGGGTCTTGATTGTCAAGCCTCGTGGGAAAACAGCTTATGAATTGCTTTTCAAAAGAAAACCTCTCATTGATTATTTCAGGCCGTTTGGATGTTCTTGCACTCTTCTAAACAACTTTGAGAATATCATGAAGTTTGATGCTGTTGGAGACGAATGTTTCTTTGTTGGATACTCGTCTAGTCAAAAGGCTTATCGAGTATACAACAAACGCACCAAGATGGTTCTGGAATCCTTTTATGTTGACTGGCAAGAATCCAACTCCACCAACGTTGGAACCGGTCCTGACTGGTTCTTTGATGTAGATGTTGTGTTCAATCACTTTGTCATTCCTGAACAGCAAGCTCATGCAGAACCAGCTCCTGAAAATCAAGCCACAAACTCTTCTCCCTTTGGAAATATTCTCTACTCTTCTGATGATGAAGTCGCACCGTTACCACCCGTTTCTCTCCTCTGGTTGCTGATCCTATTGTTCCTCAACTTAATAATGGTGATACTACTGCTGATACCTCCAACATTCCTGAAGGCATGTCAAATGCTGAAGGAACACAATCAAATCAGCAGTCTGTAAATGATCCATCCAGTTCTTCTACACCTGAAGATCATCTTTCGAACCTTCCTCTTCAAGTGCAAGAAGAAGAAAATATGGGATTTAAATCTTCTAAGAACCATCCAATTGAAAATGTTATTGGACCAATCAGTGAGGGTGTTCTTACCAGAAATCAGACAGACAAGCTCAACATTGCTCTCTCAGCATTCTTATCTCAAACAGTACCTTTCAGCATTGAAGACGCAGTTAGAGATGCAAGCTGGGTTGAGGCCATGCAGGAAGAACTGTTTCAGTTCAGAAAACTCAAAGTGTGGGAGCTCGTTGATCTGCCTGAAGGAAAATATCCTATTGGGACAAGATGGGTTTTTCGCAACAAGATGGATGAACGTGGCGTGGTAATCAAGAACAAAGCTCGTCTGGTTGTTCAAGGATTTCGTCAGCAGGAGGGGATTGATTATGAGGAAGTCTTCGCTCCAGTCGCTCGACTTGAAGCCATACGCATCTTCTTGGCATATGCTTCTTATCGAAATTTTAAAGTCTTTCAGATGGACGTGAAGAGCGCTTTCTTATATGGGAAGATCAAAGAAGAAGTTTATGTGTGTCAACCACCCGGGTTCGAAGACCCTCATCATCCAAACAGATACTACAAGTTGGACAAGGCTCTCTACGGTCTCCATCAAGCTCCTAGAGCTTGGTATGAGACCTTGTCTTCATATCTGTTACAAAATGGATACACAAGAGGGAAGATCGACATGACCTTGTTCACCAAAGAAGTCAACAAACATTCTATCCTTGTTCAGATTTATGTTGATGACATTATCTTTGGTTCAACTGACGAAAATTTGTGCAGGGAATTTGAAAGCATCATGAAGTCTCAATTTGAAATGAGCATGATGGGAGAACTATCATTTTTCTTAGGTCTCGAAGTCCAACAGAAAGAAGACGGCATTCTCATCCATCAAGCAAAGTACACAAGAGACATTCTGGCGAAGTACAACCTGTCGGATTGCAAACCATCCAACACTCCTTTTGCAGCTCAAACAACACTTGTACCAGATCTTGAAGGACCTTCTGTGAACCCGCACACTTACCGTTCTATGATTGGCTCCTTGATGTATCTTACAGCCAGCAGACCGGACATCATGTGGGCAGTTGGATGCTGTGCTCGCTTTCAGTCAAATCCAAAGCAATCTCATGAGACTGCAGTCAAAAGAATCTTCCGCTACCTCAAAGGAACACCAAAACTTGGTTTATGGTATCCTAAGAGTGACAATTTTGACCTAATTGCGTACTCTGATAGTGATCATGCAGGTTGCAGGATCGACCGAAAGTCTGTCTCTGGTGGCTGTCAATTTCTGGGGAACCGGCTCGTGTCATGGCAAAGCAAGAAGCAGACCACTGTGTCGATATCTACTGCTCAAGCTGAATACACAGCCGCATCCAGTTGTTGCTGTCAAGTGTTGTGGATCCAAAATCAGCTGTTGGATTATGGTTTGAATATCATGAGAACCCCAATCTACATTGATAATGATGCCTGTCGTGACATCGTGAAGAATCCAATTGATCATTCGAAAACTAAACATATTGAAATTCGGATTCATTCAATTCGCGATGCGCACGACAAGGGGTACATTCAGGTGTTGCCTATAGATACTGCTGATCAAAAGGCAGATATCTTTACCAAAGCTTTCGACAAAACCCGTTTTCGTCAGTTGGTAACTTGGTTAGAAATGATCAACTTTGAATGATTTAAAAAAAAAAAAAAAAAAAAAAACTTTACCTTATGAATAAATTATAGAAAAATCTTATGTTTTAAAATAAAATAAAGATTTTTGGGGGAGAAATAAACCGGTAGATCCCTGAATTTGCAAGTTTTAAAAACTTTTTCAAAAACAATCAAGAAATGATAGGAACTAATCATATTTGTCAGCATGTGAATAGGACCCAGAGGACGTTGTGGCTTCAAGCAACGACATGTCGGTAGATTCAGCCTGGAATTGAGTAAACTGCTAAAAGATGACAAACTAAAAGTCTACACGAGGTGCTGGATTCCCACTGTGCTTCAGGCTTGCACAAGCTGAGTCCGGTCATACACAGGTTGAGAGATCAAAAGACACAGAAAATTTTGTGCATAAGCAATCAAAAGACACCTAAGAGTGCAAGCTACCAAAGCGGGGCTATCAAAATCAAAATGAGCAACAAAAGACACGCAATGTTAGTGACGTGCAAACATATAGATAGCTCAAAAAGCAATCAGATGATCATCTTCTCTGTTATGGGAACATAGACCTGAAGCTCTCATCATCTGATTGACATAATGATCATCTTCTCTGCTTATGGAAACATAGACCTGAAGCTCTCATCATTATATCTCAATAAACCTTGAGGATTGGTAGGCTTACACCTGGCACAAGTGGGGTCCATTAACATGTCGTCAATATTACCAAAACATGATAAAGATCATCACATAAAGCTTGTTGAAAGACGAGAGGCATGGATTTAAGTGGACAAATATACCGACAGTTTTTCTTGGGCTGCAGCTATCCAACGGAAAGTTGAAACGTGGTCTAGCAGGTATGACTAGTATGATCTTGATGCAAAAGGTGAGAAACGGTTGATCTCTAAACTCAAATCTTTGGTTAAAAAGGCTATTTTGTTGATTGTTGGGCCTGCGCACTTAAAGGCTTTCTTTAAGATTCTTAACTGGGTTCGCGTACTTGACTGGGCTCATGGGCCTGCGCACTTAAATGTCAAGTACGCGGCCCAATCACTATTCCTATAAATACGCAGTTAAATTTCTCATTTTAACTTTTTATTTTTTACAAACCCTAATTTTCATCTCAACATCTCAGCCACCATCACCACCGTATTCTTCCCAAACCACCAACAAAACCACCACCAAACCACCTGTGTACCACCCACTTCAATCCATTCCCTCTATTCTCTTTACGTGTTAGTGTGTTTGTTAAAGGTAGTTCAAAGATTCTAACCTGTTTTTGTTGTGTATTGACAGAATCTGAGGTTGAAATCAGAGAAAACCGTTGAGGATTTGGGGTTTCAAGAACTGCGCACTTAAAAACTTGAAGAACTGCGCACTTGTTTCATATGACTGCGCACTTGCATCATATGAATCAAGAATGAAAACCCTAAATAACTGCGTACTTAAGTGTGAACTTGAAATCCTAAACGAAAGTTTAGGTGGCTGCGTACTAGTCTAGTACGCAGACCTGATCACCCTTCCCAAGCCGTTACCATGGCCGAGTCAGGTCACTGCGCACTAAACCTTTCCGAGCAAAACCAAGTGCGCACTTAGGTTACCTGTAACCTGACCTGACCTGTTGATTTGGACTGCGAACTTAATCTATGGACTTGATTTTGGACCAAGATGTTGACCATTGACTTGACAATTCAGGACATTTGACCGGACTACGTATCTTGACTCATACACTCGTTAACCGTAACTGGACTCAAATGACTATTAAATTAAAATGAAAAACGAAACATAACATATACACTTTAAAATCCAATCCATAAAATGAATAACACACGTAAAACCAACTTAAAACCAAACCAGTCTAAGTACGTCGTCCGTCAAAGAAAATGAAGTGTCTGTCGTTAGTCAATTCAAAATCAAAATTCTAACTTAATTTTCGTGCACGTGTCCAACACAGATGACTCTTGAATGGGACTCTAGAGGAATGCATAACCAGCCGATAATTCTGGAAACTGATGATTCAAAGTTTCGGGACGTAGTTGCATGGATCAGGAGAAGCAGGATCGGATATGCAGTAGAGCAGCAAGTTGAAGTCTACAGTTCTCACATTGAAGACTTCTGGAGATCTGCTAGAGTGGAAACAGTGGCTCGTGTCAAGAGAATTAAAGCCACAGTCAGAAACAAGGCAGTTATCATCACAGAAGACACAGTGAGAAAGGTTCTAAGATTTCAGGATCAACCAGAGACTGTCAGATCTTTACCGAAGACTGTGATTCATCAAGAGTTCTTGAACTTTGGATACAAAGGAGACTTCGATGCAAGAGGTGATATCAAAAAGAGTCATTTAACCAGAGATTGGAAGCTTATCTGTCATGTATTCCTGATGTCTTTATGTCACCGAAAAGGGGGTTATAATGCACTCAGTCCCGACTGGGCAACAGCCATGATTAAGATCTGCAAGAATGAGCCTTTTAATCTGTCGGGATTGGTATTTGACTGTATGGTGAAGAATGCCCAGGCAGAAAAGAAGAAGTGGACGATGTATCCCCGATTTGTTCAAATGATGATCGATTCTCAACATAAGGATCTGCCTCTTGGTGATAAATACGGTTTTGCCAAGGGTGCACGATTCTTTACTGAGTGCAACACACCTGATTGGGAACCTCTGCTGGAAAGCATGTACTCTGCTCAACGCTATCCAGTTGTTATGAAGTTGTACAGTGAGATGAAGAGAAGAAGACAATATGCTGCTAGAACTCAACAACCTACTGCAACCGAACCTGAACCTACTGAACCTACTCCTACTGAACCTGCTACTACTGTCCCTGCTACTACAGTGCCTCAGCACACTGCTGAAGAAGTTGCCCGAGAAAGATCGGTTGGTAAAAGAGCAGCATCTGATCCAGTTCCTCAGAGGCCGACCAAAAGAAACAGGCCTACTGGTTTACTACAGGAAGGGAGAGAATCATTGACTCCCGAGGAACTTGAAATAGCTGAGGCTGCCAGACAGAATGCTGAAATTGCAAAGGCAGAAAGAAGAAGGAGGAGAGAACAGCTGCCCGAGTCTGAAAGACCACGGGTCATGACAGAAGAAGATGAGGAAAATGAAGCGATTTTGGAGTCAATGTTTGGTGTGGAGGGTCAACCTGGGCCTTCCACTGACAGGCCAGGGCCTTCTACTGCCAGGCCTGGCCCTTCGTCAGCTAGACCTCCTATTCCCAAGCCTCCCACAAAGAAACAATCAGCACCATCCTCGTCTGTTCCTGGTGCATCTCGTCAAAAACCGGTGCATCAAGAATTGTATGAGAAGTTATCTAAGGAGGTGGGAAAGAATGCTGCCAAGGAAATCTGTATGTTGAAAAATCAAATCTATAATAATCAGGAGTTGAGAAAGAAGCTGAAGAAGTTGAAGCACAAGAACCGAAGTCTTGAAAAGGTGGTTAAAGATCAGCGCTATTTGATTAAGTTTCAGACTGAGGTCCAGATGAAGATGTTTGATATGCTTCAGGAGTTAAAGACTCAGGGTACCGATGCTCCAAAATTGACGTTTGATGAAGTGTTTGATTTCGGAAAATTTATGGAAGAAGAAAAGGAGAAAGAAAGAAAGGAGGAAGAGAGTGATGTAGATGAGATCAGTGAAGACGAGATGCCTGAAATGTTTGTAGAAATTGGTGCGGGGGAAAACACAGTGTATGAAATGGATGATGGGTACGTATTGGATCCTGAGAGAGCAAGTTGGTTTCCAAGAAGACCAATCACCATTCCTGCGTTGCACCAGACTATTCACCATACTCGTGCATCTCATCAAGAAAGAGTCGTCTGCTGGGGCTATGATGGGTTCAAACGTCTTTTCTTTGTGAAGCGAAGGGGAGGTGTTATTCAGTATTTCAAGGGAAGACCGAATTTGAAGACTCTTCCAAGATGGGACATACGAGAGATGTGCAGAACACCATTTCTAAACCACTCTGGAGATACCACAGCTGATATGGTGTCTGTGTTTATTGAAGATGAATGTGCACGTGATTTCAAGAACTGGAAGCCACAGAAGCCAAGGCGAAGGATGTCAAAGAAAAGAATTGATCCTGCCACTGGACGGGGAATGATAACCTACGTGATAGACCCTCCAGATGTCGTCACTAGGGTTCCCATCCGTCCAGAGCTTCCTGTACTTTTGGCGGACTTCAAGAAGTGGTTTTATGACAGCAGAACCGGTGAAGCCGTGATCAAATTGAGAGATGACACAGAAGCATTGAGAATAGTTGATCCAGTGGACGTGTTTGCTCTGAATCCATCTGATTTAACTACTCTCTTTGCTAATCAGATAAATGTTGGTGCTGGTAATGTGTTATTTGAAGAAGCTGTTTTGTTTAGAAGGGCTGTGGAAAGAGCGCTGAAGCGAAAGCAAGAACTGATCGATCTGGTGGCGAAGATCAACGCAGCTGACAAAGCGAAAGATGACAGAGCGCTAGCTGCTGCAAAGAAATCAGAAGCTGAAGCTACTCCAGAGGTTCAAACACAAGCTTCTCCAGCAACAGTTGATCTTGAACCTGAGCCTTCACAAGTACCACCAGTCTCTCCAAGCAAAGCTCCAGAGACTCAGCAAGATCAAACAACTGTAGATCTAGCTGAGTTATTCATTCAAGAGCCACCCTCTGAAGTACCATCCACTGAAGAAACACATGCTGAAGCACCTCATACTGAAGAACCAATCATTGAAGAAAGCATAGTTCAAGCACTCCCGGCACGTCAAGAGAAGAGGGGGAGTTGAGTGATGTCGAGATAGATTGATAGTGTAGCACTGGTAGCTGTGGTCTAGGGGGAGTATTGTTGGGTTAATATGAGACCACAGTTACCAGGTTTAACCATGTTGTGTTATGTGTTAGAATTGGAGGGTTAGATATGTAATTATAGTAGAGTTTATGCTGAAAACCCTAGACTGCGCACTTAGCACACGGAGACTGCGAACTTATTGTTAAGTTCGCAGTCCTCAGTTTTCCCTATAAATAGAAGCTCATTTGCGCAGCTAGGGTTAGGGTTTTTGATGTATCTTTGAGAGCACAAGTTGTAAAGGTGCGAACTTATCTAGAATAGTGCGAACTTATTGTATTCCATGGTTGTTCACAGCAGATATCATTAATGGAATCGTGTCTTTATGTTTCTTGTGTGTCGGTTTCTATAATCTTCATCTAGTTCTTTAGTTTTCTTGATTAATCAACTAAAACACCTAATAAATAGGTGTTTCTAGTTGATAACAATCTTGTGCACACTTAAGATCTAGTATTTTGGGACTACATTAAATGATTTTATTATTTGTTAAGGTTTATATAGTATTGTTGTGTCTCGAATAATTCTGCAAAATTGGAAATATTGTGCCTCGATTGACGTGATCGAGTAGGAATATTTATTTATATATTTGAATTATAAAAATGGAAGAATTGGTAATTGACGTGAATTGGTCAACAACGCTTAAAATTAGCACAATCAAACTAAACATAAAGTCAAAGAATTGACCTTCATCAAATTAACAAAAACGTAAAAAGTTTTTACTCAGATTTAGTCAACAATATTAAAATTAAGGCCGTAATATTAGTAATAGCAATGAAAATTATCTTGAATACATTATATATTTTAGGAAACTCTTAAATAGATTTAAATTATATTTATTATTAAAAGAATAATAAAAGTGTAGGAAAATAAATGTACACTCCCATCTTCGGATTATATTTAAATTATAAACTGTTAAATAGATTTAACATTGTTAAATAGATTTAAATAAATGTTTAAAGGAAAATCGTATATGTTTAAAAGAATATCGTTTCATGACAATTTATTAAAGAAAAGTCTTTGAATTATAAAAAAGGGAAGGATTGGTAATTGACGTGAATTGGTCAACAACGCTTAAAATTAGCACAATCAAATTCAAAAACATATAGTCAAAGAATTGACCTCCATCAATTTAACAAAAACGTAAAATTAAAAATCGTAATATTAGTTTTAGTATTAGTAATATATTCCTAATTTAATTCGGTCAATAATAAATAAATCAGATTAAAATTAAAAATCGTAATATTAGTATTTGTAATAGTAATATATTTGTAAATTAATTCGGTCAATTTGGTCAATAATAAATAAATGAGCCTAAAAATCGTAATATATAACATTAAATTCGGTCAACTATTATTAATGTCATTAAAACTCATAATAAATATCATTAAAAAATAAATAAATCCTATTAATTGCAGGCAAGACCAATAATAATTCGTATGAATAATAATATAAATAATATTAAACATAATTTCATAAAGATAGATTAAACATAATTTCGTAGTAATATTAATATAAATAAATGAGATTAAAAAATCATAATAAATAACATTCAACTCGGTCAATTATTATTAATGTCAATAAATAACATTAATTCAAACATACTAAAAATACATTAAAAATAATTAAATCTTATTAAACATAAATTCGAAAAAAGTAATATAAATAAATGAGATTAATAATTTTAATAAATAACATTAAATTCTGTCAATTATTATTAATGTCAATAAATAATATTAAACATCTTAATAAATAACAGTAAAAATGAATAAATCTTATTAATTGCAATCAAGACTAATCATAATTCGTAAACATAGTAATATAAATAAATGAGATTATAAATCTTAATAAATAAACTCAAAATCGTAATCAATAATTCAAATAAATTACATTACAAACAAAAAAAATCGTAATTTTAATTTGAAAATCAATTACTTCTTGTGGTGGAACCTTTGTAACAAACAGCCTGTGCTGGATTGAACACCATTTAAAGGCACAATATGCGCCAATGGAAATATCTTCTAATTGAAGCAAACTAAAATCGTAATATTAGTATTAGTTAGTATTAGTAATTAGTAATATATTCGTAAAAATAGTAATAGAAAATTTTGATTCGGTCAATAAAATATAAATGAGAATAAAATTAAAAATCGTAATATTAGTTTTAGTATTAGTAATACATTCATAATTTAATTCGGTCAATAATAAATAAATCAGATTAAAATTAAAAAACGTAATATTAGTATTAGTAATATATTCGTAAATTAATTCGGTCAATAATAAATAAATCAGATTAAAATTAAAAATCATAATATTAGTATTAGTATTAGTATTAGTAATAAACAAATGAGCTTAAAAATCGTAATATATAACACTAAATTCGGTCAATTATTATTAATGTCATTAAAACTTATACTGAATAACATTAAAAAATAAAAAAATTCTATTAATTGCAGGCAAGACCAATAATAATTCGTAATATTAGTTTTAGTATTAGTAGTATATTCGTAATTTAATTCGGTCAATAATAAATAAATGAGCTTAAAAATCGTAACATATAACACTAAATTTGGTCAATTATTATTAATGTCATTAAAACTCATAGTAAATAACATTAAAAAATAAAATAAATCCTATTAATTGCAGGAAGACCAATAATAATTCATAAAGATTGTTTAAACATAATTTCGTAGTAATATTAATATAAATAAATGTGATTAAAAAATCATAATAAATAACATTTCAATTCGATCAATTATTATTAATGTCAATTAGTATTAGTAATATATTCGGTCAACAATACTATTTTTACGAATAGTAAAACTAAAATCGCAATATTAAAAATAAATGAGAGTTATTTCGTTCATAAATAAATGTTAAATTGATTAATAATCAATCATTCATAATAAAAAATAAATGAGGCTTATTATGGTAAACTGAAATTCATATTAATATTAATATAACTTCGGTCAATTATTAAAAGATAGTAATAAATAACATTAAATTCAGTCAATTATTATTAATGTAAATAAATAACAATAATTCAGATTCAAATTTCAGATTAAATGACATTAAATTCGGTCAATTATTATTAATGTAAATAAATAACAATAATTCAGAATTAATGATATTAAATTCGGTCTAATATTACAATAATATTAAACATAATTTCGAAAAACAGTAATATAAATAAATGTGATTAACTGTAACGTTCCTGTTGTGTATGTTTTTAGACAACATAAATTTGTTCAGCAACACAACAACTGAAACCAACATTAAAAAAATAAAGAATCATTTTTGAAAATTAAATAGGCATATGTACATGAAAATAACAAATATACCAAAATTGTTGCCGAAGGGTCATGCAATACCTTGAAGAATTGAGAACCATTATGATAACACATAATAGCATTTGTGTCTTCGGATCAAATCCCGTTTTTCAAATGTTAAAACATAGCATTACTAAATCCGATCGAATAGTAAATCCGATTCAATATATGTCTAAAAAAACCGTGATGACAATAATAAAATTAACATAAATCTGATTGAGCGCAATCCTTATCATCCCTTTATCACAAATCCGATTGAATATGTGTTTATCACAAATACGTTCATCACAAATCCATTTCATTAGAACATGTGATAAACACAAGAATGATTTCAAATGGTAATTAGATTATGAAATATTAAAAAGAATAAAAAAAAGTAACAATAGGAATCGATAGTATCTTTGTTATCCCTTTATCACAAATTCGATTGAATATTTTGTTTATCACAAATCCGTTTCATTAGAACATGTGATAAACACCAGACTGATTTCAAATGGTTATTAGATTAGGAAATCTTAAAAAGAATAAAAAAATAACAATAAGAATTGATATTATCTTTGTTATCACTTTATAATAAATCCGATTGAATATGTGTTTATCACAAATCCGGTTATCACAAATCCATTTATCACAAATCCGTTTCATTAGAACATGTGTTTAAGAAAGAATGATTTCCACGTAAAAGGATAAGAAATTTCATTCGGTTTGATTAATTTGTTCTTAATAATGTTAACAATAAAAAAAGTCAAAATAATAATAGGAATCAACATTAGAAGAGTAGTTTGGATGTTTACCTTAAATCAGTTGTGGATAATCAACAAATGATGCAAGGTGAAGAAGAAAGATTGAAAGATTTGTTAGAATTGGGAAGAATATGAGAGTTTTGATATGGAGAATGAAAAAAAGAGGTTTTTATAGTCATAATTTGGAGCTCTATATTATTTGTTGGATACCTCAAACCCTCTCTAAGGCCTTGATTCAACCCAAATGACCTCAATTATTATATAGATAGATTATCATTTGACTTGGGATATACCGTGTGTACACACGACTCTAACCTAATATATAAAAAATACAATTAACAAAACTTTCAATTGTTAACCCTTCTCGATCCAATTCCAGTGACGATTACATAAACCCTGTAACCAACACCACCTTCAGATCTCCATTCTGTTCTAAATTTCAAACACCCATTAACAATTCACCATAACATCTCTAACAAAAGAGCGTTACCAATCGCCATTAACTATTACACAAATGGGGTGTTCTTTCTCCGGACTAAACGCCCTATACGACGCCGTAAACGGTGTCTCTGATGTCTGGATCAATAATAATCGGTTCAAGGTCGTACGTCAGCTTGGTGAAGGTGGGTTTGCCTACGTCTTTCTTGTTAAGGAAGTTATCACTGACGCCTCTGGTGTTGGTGTCTCCGCCAAATTCAAAGACCCTTCTCATATCTCTGGTAATTACATTTCATTTCACCTGTTTTGATATTTTTTTATTTCTTTATATTTATGAATTGATATGAACTTTTTGTTTGGAGTGAGTGCTCGCTAAAAGTGCTTGCATAAAAATAAGTTTATTTAATAAACGAGCCCGAGCTGGAGCTCAAGAGGCGAAACAAGCCTTTTATATTTGTGAATTTTATTTATTATATTAAATATAAATTTACATTTACAAAATAATAATAAAATTAATTGTATAATGTTAAGATAGTGGTGCATTTTTTTAGATAAAAAGTATGCTTTTAGAACTGCGAGAACTGCGTAATACATTTCTATCTAGTGCATAGAGGATAAACCAAGTGTGAAATTTTATTTGGAGTGACATGTTGACTTAGGAGAGTAAACGAGTCAAGCTACTTGTGAGATGTAGACTTAGGGGTGTATACAAGCAAAGCTACTTGTATGCTGCTCGGGATCGGCTAAAAAGCTGGAACTGAGCCAATCTTGTGTAAGATCGAGCCTGGTAAGCGGGTTTAATAAATAAGTGTGAAAGCCTAAGTATAAGTTGGTTTAGTAACCGAGTCTGAGCTTGAGCTTCACTTATTGAAACGAGTCTGTTGTTTTTATAATTTCTTTAATATATTAAATATTATATGTTATTATATGTTGTTTTTATTAGCTATCAAACAGTAACTAAATAACATATTTTGTATATATAAAAATTATAATTACAAATATATATTAAAGTAGTTGTTAATTAATATATATAAATATATAATAACCGAGCTGAGCGGCTGAGGCCAAGCTTGAAAAAGTACTAATGAGCCGAGTTCAAGCTTTAGAAATAGAGTTCTAAATGAGTTGAGCATGAGCTGAGCTTAGATTCGGCTTGGCTCATTTACACTTGTAGATGTAGTGGTTCAGGTTTTTTAAAAGTTAGGAAAGGTAAGATATTATGAAGTTTATGATGATAGGTGGTTTATGTGCAGAGGATGGAACTTATGCAATGAAAAAAGTATTGATTCAGAATAGTGATCAACTGGAATTGGTTAAGGAAGAGATCCGTGTATCTGCGCTGTTTTGCCATCCGAATCTGCTACCGTTGCTTGATCATGCCATTATTCCAGTAAAGGTACTCAACCTGTCTTTTCAGTTTATTTGCATCAAGGTTTGTGACCATAGTCCATAGACTTCATGTATTGTATGGTTATAGATTTCACATTTGGGTTGTTTTAATGTTAGTTTTATACTGAAAAATATAAGTGAATTAGTAGAGCACTAGCCAGAAGGATTATAAATTCATATGGGTATTATTTTTAGAGGTGGCAACAAGGGTTAAATGTATTCTTTTTTAGGACTGCCTAGGACCCGCCTAATGCCCAAAACGCCTAGATTTCCGACTAGGGGCTTATTCCGATATTGTCTGCCGACTAGCGACTAGGCGGCACCTAGGCGGCTGCCTAGTTCGCCTTTTACAACACTGCTCACACATCTTTTAAACCTATTCTAAAAGTTATGCCTTCCACTTGGGGAGGAACACCTTTACTGCACACGTGATACTTTTAGGCGACAAGCGTTCAAATCAATTCAGCAAAGATTTGCTTATACCTGTAAAAGGCTTCTATTTTGTTTGACAGGGCGCACCAGAACAACCTTGGACACATGAAGCATACCTGTTGTTTCCGGTGCATTTGGATGGGACATTGTTGGACAATACACAAACAATGAAATCTAAAAAGGAATTCTTTTCTACATCTGATGTTCTTCAAATTTTCAGACAGGTAACTAGTTGATCAACATGCATGGAGACATGACACACTGTTTCATATGTAGGTGGCAAGGACGGGTCTAAAACGGGAAAACAGGATCATTATATAGTACGGGTTGAAACAGTCTGGGTCAGGTCTGGTTGAGCAACATATGCTTTTTTCTCCATTCATTTGTAGATATCAATGTACTAATTAGAAGTACTTAGGAAGTTGTATGCATTAGAAGTATTGGCTGATTTAACCATCTGACTGTTACCCCTTTAGCTAAAATTTTTAATACCCTTTTAAGATCAAACTCAAGCCAAATTCCAAACCTATTTTTTCATATGTAACAGGTCGAATTTTCCCTAAAAGAGGTTGGTGATATATTTTGCCATGCTTGTGTTTTTTAGTGTCCCTGAAAAAAGTTAAGCAAAAGCACACACGTGTGCACACGTACGTAGTGATAAAAACATGTACAAAATACAGTTTTATAATTGGATCAAGTCATTTTTCACCGCATCTTAATATTCATCCACAAGCACTCCTACAAAGAAAAAAACTGGGTTGCAGCTTTGTGCAGGACTTAAGCATTTGCATACCCTTGATCCACCATATGCACATAATGATGTAAAACCGGGCAATGTGCTTTTAACACATCGTAAAGGACAACCGCCTCTAGCAATACTAATGGATTTTGGAAGCGCTCGCCCTGCTAGAAGACAAATACACTCTCGCTCAGAGGCACTGCAATTACAGGTGATTATTTATGATTTATTTAAAATTTTAATTTAACTTCTGTACGGATTATCGCTTTGTTCGAACTTTGAATAATGGTCAGGAATGGGCATCTGAGCATGTTTCAGCACCCTTCAGAGCTCCCGAATTGTGGGATTGCCCCAGCCAGACGGACATTGATGAGCGAACCGATGTATGGTCACTCGGTTGCACTTTGTTTGCCATAATGTAAGAACTCTTGCAATTAATATGAAAATCCAACCAAGCAACCATTGGTTAATAAATAGAACCTGAATTTCTCTATTCAGTATTCTTGGATACTTTGATCTGGCTAAAGGCTAAATGGGTCAAATGAATCTAAAGTTGTTCAAGCTGTTTATAATTTAAGGTTAATATCATAAAATAGAACACACACACACGCGCACACACACACACATATATATTGTATTTTTCATTAAACGTTACCTCAACCTAATTTTGAAATATGAAAGTCAACATGTAAACTATATACACGGAAAAGTCACTAAACTAATTTTTGTATATTAAGGAACTTCAATTCTCTAATTTGCACATTGATAGAAGTTTGATAAAGTGATATTTAACAATTCTGCAAAAAGAAAATCCAGACCATCTTATTTGATCAATTTTAGAGTTAAGAAGTTAATATTATTATTTTTTTCCCCAAAAGTCCATGCATTTTAAACAAGTTTAGGGATTTTAACATACAAAAGTTTGTTTAGTGACTTTTTCATTTAATTTATATACATTTATTTTTTTACATTTTGGGATTCTAATAAACCAAAATTAGGTCAACGGAATTTTTCATGAAAAATAAAAAGTTTATTAGTTTTTCGTTATGCTAACCTTATAATTTTTATAATATTTTCTTTTAATTATCATATTTGCCAGAAGATTTCTGTTCAAAAAAAAAAATATTTGCCAGAAGATTATTTATAAAAATGCTTAAAAATATGCTACATAATTAACAGGTATGGGGCATCTCCTTTTGAGTACGCTCTAGGGGAATCAGGGGGAAGTTTGCAGTTGGCTGTTATGAACGGGCAGATAAAGTGGCCAGCAGGTCCAAAACCGCCCTATCCAGAAGCCCTGCATCAGTTTGTATCATGGATGCTTCAGCCTCAAGCCACTGTCCGACCGCGTATCGATGACATCATCATTCATGTTGACAAGCTGATCTCAAAATTCTCTCTCCAAGTTTAGACTATACTGGGTTGGTAGATGATAGCTTATATGAACTTCTTTAGGTGGTACACTGGTATTGCAGTTATCATACATATATATGCCATTGCTATGTTTTTATTAAGTTTGTAATTGTTATGGGCATAAATAATATGAGCTTTATATGTTTTACCTTAATAATATTAATGTTTATGATTGCCATGGACCTAAATAATAAGATCATCTACAACACATGGCATTGCTGGTACCATTAACGCCACTGACCATCCGCTACGTCAGCCTTCGAAATTGTGGTTCTTATACACCAGCAGAAACTACAGACTCCATTCTTCCACTCCTTGACCTTATGGTCAATGGAGAGTTTTTAAAAGGGAAGTCATGTCCAACCCACAATTTTTATGGGCGGCATTCACATGCCAAAGAGACTTCTACAACTGTGGATCCATGCTCACGAAGAGTTTCCCTAAGGTCTTGCGCTAACATCATCGATACCATTTGCCTTTCCAATTCCCATGGTATGAGGATCTCATAGGTGGCACAAAATGAAACCACAGTTTCGTAACGATGTCATTAGAAGGGCCTTCTAGGCCTAGCACATAAAGGAAGCCATTAGCCTCAGTGAGGTCGCTAATGGTATTCACACCACAAGAAGAAAATATGTGTTTGGGTATTAGAGATAAAATGTAGCCTAGAACAATAACTTTGCATTAATGCAATCTATACTTTCAATAATAGGAGAGTTGTGAATGACATCAGAAAGCTGACGTGTCAAGCGGAGAGACAGGCCACCAATGCTTGCGTGATGCAAAAACTGACGTCACTAAGCATCAAATTAAATAATTAAATAATGCCACTTGGCTGAACGGTGGTAAGAATCACACTTGCCTTATCAGCTGTTGAAGCAAGTGGCAATATTTAATTAATTTATTAACAACAGACTTTTGAAGGGCTGTTACTTTTAGATTTGCGCTCCAAAGTGAAATTCAAATTTCAAATTTCAAATTCGACACGCCATTACACAACTATATAAAGCCATCATGTCCCTCTCTTTCTCTCAGATAATTTTTAAATCTCTCCAATTATTTTGAAACCGTAACAACTGCTTCTCTCACATTCAACTTCCCGTTTCAAGGATTCGAGTATCAGGTAAAACCCAAATTCTAACAGAACATATCAATAACAATAAAATTATTCCCTGTTTTGTTTTTTTTAATCAGTAGCCAGAGTATTTACGTTGAAAAAGGTTTCCTGTTTGTAAGATTCTCACAATGAAACTCAAGAAGGGTATGTCTTTACTTTTTTAAACCCATGTATGGGAGTGTTTAATGTGTTCATTCTTTTCTGTTAGACATTACTTTCAGTCATTCTTGATTTACTATTTTTCTGAATGTTTGGACGTTAACAGATACAGGGATTAGCTTAATCACTCGAGACTCTTTCCAGATGGCATTAGGCAAGACCTCGATTGCAATTCTGCTTTTACGCCACTATGCATATCTGTTGAAGAAGGCGTCTGCGTGTACTTTCGCTTTTGGGCTTGTCGACGGGTATGTTTCTTGAAATTTTTATTTGTTTACTTTGTTTTTCAAGGCTTGTGGTTTAAGTATAACCGTGACTGTTTTTTTCTGTTCTGTTAGCAAGCAGAGTATGTGAGGAAGCACCTTGAGTATATTGAATATTCAAGGTTAATCTTTTGCAGATTCTGTCCAGTCAAAGAAACAAATATGTGTTGAAGACTGATTGGTGCATAAAGACATGTTATATTGAAAGTTGATTTGAATGTAATAGCTACGTCAGTTTTAAGTTTTCTCGAGATTAGTTAAATAATTATTTTCGTTGTTTTAGTAGTTTTTTGTAAAGTGTGTCTACATTCAAAACATGTTTGTAAATATTCTGTAGTATAATTTGAAGTTGTATTTGAAGACAGTTGTTTTGTGAAGGTCTATACAATTTTTTTGGAAGTTTGTATTACCGTGGTTTCATTACATCTGTTGCAAAGTTAACAGATGTTTCTTTACAATTAATGTAATAATTTATAAGTCCAATAAATGTCTACACTCTGTTAGTGACATGATGTTTCTAAATATATTTTATTGTATATAAACATGAAATTCTTTTGGATGGGTGATGTTTTTTTTTCATTACATCTAAAGTTTGTATTCGAAGACAGCCGTTTTAGAAGCAAATATTGTTATTGTTAATCAAGTATTTCATGTTTGTCGAATATTCCACATTGTAAGTTAAATTATTTAGAGGGAAAGTTTTAAATTATCATATGTAAGCCTACGTTTACGAATTTGAACATTAGGGAGGTTGAGTTCATAAATAAATAATAATAATTATTTAAAAATCATTTTTTTTATCAAAATCAGTATATTTTTTTCTAAACATTTTGTATGTAGCATCATTTCATTTTGATAAAGAGGTGATATTAAAAAATGTTTGAAAACCATATTTAACAAATAAGCCCTAACTTTTGAATTTTGAAGAGGGAAATTTAAAATTATTATAGCAAAGCGGGTTTACGAATTTGAACATTAGGAGGGTTGAGTTCATAAATAAATAATAATAATAATTATTTAAAAATTATTTTTGATCAATAAGTCCTAACTTTTGAATTTTGTCGAGGGAAAGTTTTAAATTATCATATGGAAGCGTGTGTACGAATTTGAACATCAACCAGGTTGAATTCATAAATAATATTCGAGTAAACAAAGTTTGTAAAACCTAACTTGTAATTAATATCTAACGAAATCATTGTTAAACAGTTGACATAGTCCTAAAAGTCTTTGATGGACACTGTGGAAATGAAAGTTCTAGATGAAAACATAACATAAATTAATAATTATTTAAAAAGCATTTTAAATCAATATGTCCTAACTTTTGAATTTTTTAGAAGGAAAGTTTTGAATTATTATAGTTAAGCGTGTTTACGAATATCAACATTAAGTGGGTTGAATTACAAATAGCAAATATTAAGAGTTTTGAGATGAAATATTTTTATTGTTATTATTTTTAATCAAGTAATTTATTAACAGGATTGAAGTTTTATTCGATAACAGCTGTATTGAATACATCTGTTTACATGTAAATCAGATGTTGTAAAACAGATCTTTGGATTCATAATACAAATAAGCCTTAACTTTTGAGTTTTTTAGAGGGAAAGTTTTAAAATATTTTAGGGAAGTTTTCGAATTTGAAGATTATCCGGATTTAATTTCAAATAATAAGAGTTTTGAGAGTTAATATTTTCAAAACTTATTATTAATTAATTCATTTATATAACATATAACATTGTGTCATTATATATTCTTCGTTGTATTGATCAATAATATTCAAAATGTGAAATAATTTTATAAGAATCGTATTAAAATCAGTATTTTTTTCCTAAAGATTTGTATGTAGCATCATTTCATTTTGATAAAGAAGTAATATTATAAAATGTTTGAAAAGCATCTTTAACAAATAAGTCCTAAGGTTTGAATTTTTAAGAGGGAAAGTTTTAAATTATCATAGGGAAGCGTGTGTACGAATTCGAACATTAACCGGGTTGAATTCATAAATAATAATAATATAATAATTTTTTAAAAATCATTTTTGATCAATAAGTGTTAAGTTTTGAATTTTTATGAGGGAAAGTATTAAATTATCATACTTAAGCGTGTTTACGATTTCAACATTAACAGTCTTGAGTTGCAAATTTCAAATAATTAGACTTTTGAGCCCAAATATTGTTATTCTTCTTATTATTAATTAATTTATTTATATAAGATATAACATTGTATCATTGCATAATGTTTGTTGTAACTATCAATAATATTCAAAATGAGAAACTATTTTATAAGAACCATGTTGAAAATTAGTTTACTATTTTCTAAAGGCAACATATGTATGTAGTATCATTTCATTTTGATAAAGAAATAATATTAATTAATGTTTGATCAATGATATTGAATTTGTGAAACTATGTCATATATTTGGTTCCATTGATCAATAATATTAAAGTTGTGAAACTATGTTATAAACATTCGCTTTATTTTGATAAATGAATAAGCTGTTTGAGTTGTAAATAGTAAGTGTTTGAAATAATAAGAAAGCGTGTTTACCAATTTGAACATTAATAGACTTCAGTTGTAAATTGTAAATAATAAGAGTATTGAGAATAAATATTGTTGTTGTTATTATTATGAATTATTTAATTCATTTACGTGAATATTGCAAATTCGAAGTGAAATTGGTTTTTGGATGAGAGTTTTTTCATTACATTTGAAGTTATATTGGATGGCAGGTGTATTGAGAACATTTGCTTACATGTTATCAGATGTTGTAAAACATATCTTTGGATTTGTAATAGAAATAAGCCCTAAGTTTTGAATTTTTTAGAGGGAAAGTTTTAAATTATGATATGTAAGCGGGTTTACGAATTTGAACATTAGAGGGGTTGAGTTCATAAATAAATAATAATAATAATTATTTAAAAATCATTTTTGATCAATAAGTCCTAACTTTTGAATTTTTAAGAGGGAAAGTTTTAAATTATCATATGGAAGCGTGTGTACGAATTTGAACATCAACCGGGCTGAATTCATAAATAATATTTGAGTAAACAAAGTTTGTAAAACCTAACTTGTAATTAATATCTAACGAAATCATTGTTAAACAGTCGACACAGTCCTAAAAGTCTTTGATGGACACTGTTTAAATGAAAGTTCTAGATGAAAACATAACATAAATTAATAATTATTTAAAAAGCCTTTTAAATCAATAAGTCCTAACTTTTGAATTTTTTAGAAGGAAAGTTTTGAATTACTATAGTTAAGCGTGTTTACGAATATCAACATTAAGCGGGTTGAGTTGCAAATTGCAAATTGCAAATATTAAGAGTTTTGAGATAAAATATTTTTATTGTTATTATTGTTAATCAAGTAATTCATTAACAGGCTTGAAGTTTTATTCGATAACTATTGTATTGAATACATCTGTTTACATGTAAATCAGATGTTGTAAAACAGATCTTTGTATTCATAATACAAATAAGCCTTAAGTTTTTAGTTATTTAGAGGGAAAGTTTTAAAATATCTTAGGGAAGTGAGTTTTCGAATTTGAAGATTATCCGGATTTAATTTTCAAATAATAGGAGTTTTGAGAGTAAATATTTTCAAAACTTATTATTAATTAATTCATTTATATAAGATATAACATTGTGTCATTATATATTCTTGGTTGTATTGATCAATAATATTCAAAATGTGAAACAATTTTATAAGAATCCTAATGAAAATCAGTGTATTTATTTCTAAAGATTTTGTAAGTAGCATCATTTCATTTTGATAAAGAAATAATATTATAAAATGTTTGAAAACCATCTTTAACAAATAAGTCCCAAGCTTTTATTTTTTAAGAGGGAAAGTTGTAAATTATCATAGGGAAGCGTGTGTACGAATTTGAACATTAATCGGGTTGAATTCATAAATATAATAATATAATAATTTTTTAAGAATCATTTTGATCACTAAGTGTTAAGTTTTGAATTTTTTAGAGGGAAAGTTTTAAATTATCATATGTAAGCGTGTTTACGATTTCAACATTAACAGTGTTGAGTTGCAAATTGCAAATAATTAGACTTTTGAAGCCAAATATTGTTATTCTTCTTATTATTAATAATTAGTTCATTTATATATGATATAACATTGTATCATTGCATATTGTTTGTTGTATTCATCAATAATATTCAAATGAGAAATTATTTTATAAGAATCGTGTTGAAAATTAGTTTATTATTTTCTAAAGACAACATATGTATGTAACATCATTTCATTTTGATAAAGAAATAATATTAAATAATGTTTGATCAGTAATTTTGAATTTGTGAAACTATGTGATATAGTTGGTTCCATTGTTCAATAATATTGAAGTTGTGAAACTATCTTATAAAAATTAAGTTTATCTTAATAAATGAATAAGCTGTTTGAGTTGCAAATTCTAAGTTATATTGTTTTTTGGATGAGAGTTTTTTCATTACATTTGAAGTTATATTGGATGGTAGGGGTGTTCATCGGGTTTGGTTTTCGGTTATCGGGTTATTCGGGTCGGGTTATTCGGGTTTTCAGTTGTGAAAATATTAACCGATAACCGACCCAATCTAGTTAAATGGTTATCGGTTATGAGGTTAATCGGGTTCGGGTTTTTCGGGTCAGGTTAAATGGTTATCGGTTTAATGGTTCGTGTGTTTGAGTTACATATTTCCAACCATTTGGGTTGCGTATTTCTATCCATTTGGGCTACACTATGTTTAAAATAAAATCACAACATGGGCTACAATATTTAGTTGCAACTTTGGCTACAAAAACACTACTCCGATATACATAAAAATATGAAAACCTGATCATTTATTTGTTTTTGAATTATTCGGGTTATTCGGGTCAACCCGAATTATACAAAACTAATCCGAAGACCGACCCAAAAGACTCTAGTCGGGTTCGGGTATGCACTTAATCGGGTTCGGGTTGATCGGGTAAGGTAGTTTTTCGGGTCGGGTCACTTCGGGTTCGGTTCGGTTATTGGTTATCGGTTAAAAAGAACACCCCTATTGGATGGCAGGTGTATTGAGAACATCTGCTTACATGTTATCAGATGTTGTCAAACAGATCTTTGGATTTATAATAGAAATAAGCCATAAGTTTGGAATTTTTTAGAAGGAAACTTTTAAATTATCATAGGTAAGCGGGTTTACGAATTTGAAGATTAACCGGGTTGAGTTGCAAATAATAAGAGTTAGAAGAGCAAATATTGTTTTTGTTGTTATTATTAATTACTAATTTATTTTATAAATGATATATAACATTGTATCATTTTATATACTTTGTTTCATTGATCAATAATATTGAAGTTCAGAAAGTACATTATATAAATCGTCTTCAAAGTCAGTTTGTTATTTTCTAAAGAATTTTTATGTAGGGATATTTGATTTAGATAAGTAAATAACATTAATAAATGTTTGAAAACCATTTTTAATAAATAAGTGCTAAGTTCCGATTTATATTAATAAATAAATAAATAATAATACAACCCAGTACAAAATCAGTTTTTAAATTTTTCAGACTTTGTTCGTACCATCAAATACTGTATCTATTAAAATAGACGCCCAAAAGCCCAAATTTAATGATTACAACTTTGAAAGGTTAGCACACGGTTTTACAGTTGTTTCAGAACATCTGGTTTTTAAGCCAACATATGATGTAAAACAGATTTTGTGTTTATAGTTTTTTTTTCAAAACAATTTGTGAATTATATAACTATTGAATAATAATAATTAAATAATAATAGAATTTTAAAAGTATGTCTTACGTCCTTAAGTTTTGAATTTTTAAGAGGGAATTTTTAAATTAACATAAGGTAAGTGGTACTTAGTTATCTTACAATGGTAAATATAGCGACAACATCCCTCTATAAATATATCCTATATCAAGACATAACAACATAAGCCTTCTAAATTTCTACAGAGTGTCTTGTAACCTTTGTCTCATGTTTGTATAAGTAAATAAATATATTGAAAGCATATCAATGGAAGCTGTGAACAATAGTCTCAGTTTTATTTCTGATCTGAACCCCGGGAAAGATATGTGGAGTATGAAGGCACGTGTTATACGAAAATGGAAACAAAATTTTAAGTTGGAGCTCATATTGATCGATGAAAAGGTATGGTCATTGATATGATTATTTATGTTTATTTATATTTTGTTTTAGGTTAATGTTGTTATCTTATGTTCATATTATATACTTATATCTATAATTTGAAAAAGTTGTTGTGTTTGATGTTTGTGTTTTGTTTATGATTATTCCAGGGTGATAAGATTCAGGCGTCTATTAAAGGTCATTTGGTGCAACAATTTGACACTAAAGTTCATGAAGATGATGTTGTTGTTCTCTCCAAATTTGGTGTTGGTGAAAACAAGGACGCATACACTGTTGTTGCGCATGTTTTTAAAATAGTTTTTTATTGTTGTACTACTGTGAAGCATAATGTCCGATGGGGAGGTGTTGAGTATGGGTTCAGGTTCATTCCATTTAAAGATATTCTGAGTGGAGAAGCAAATAAACTTTTGACTGTTGGTCAGTCTATTCGGATATTTTATGTTACTAAGGTTTTTTATAGTTTAATTTGTAAAATTTTTTGATTTAGTTTTATTTTGTATTTTTGCTGCAGATGTTGCTGGTAGTCTTATTTGGCATGGTGATTTGGATGTGTTTGGAAAAGGTTCAAAATTAACTCAAAGGATGAACTTTAATCTTCAAGATTTGGAGTAAGTTTTGACTTTTATTTTTTATAAATTTTCTTTGTTGTAATGTTTTGAAAACTTAATACATATAATCATTTGTGTAATAAATCGTAAGGATTAATGATGTGGTGTAGTAAATGCGATGAAGAATATTCTCTTAAGTTAAAGAACTTGTATGTTATTTAGTGATGTAATAAACGTTGTATATGTAATCTTGACTTTCACTTTTTATATGTATTTACAATGTTAAAATTATTGTTTGCATGTAGAGGTACCATTTTAAGATGTACGATGTGGAATAATTATGCAGTGCTGTTTAAGAAGCTCATTTCTAATAATCCAGCTAATGAGCATGTCATGGTTGTTATACAGCATGCTAAAGTTAAGGACTGGAAAGGTAAGTTTGTGTTAGTTTGAGTATTTTTAAATAATTGTTAACGTGAAACAAAGTCACTAAGTATATGTATATTGTTATATACAGAACAAATTACTGTACAAAGCGACAAGTATGGAACTCGAATGTTTCTGAATGTAGAAATTGATGAAGTTAACCAATTAAGGAGGAGGTACAATTTTTAGAACAATTTTATACAGAAAATGTATAACTTTTTTTTTTGCCATTCTTTTGAGTCTCCTAGGCCATTTTTATGTTAATTCCTTTTGCCATTTTTCAGTCTTCTTAAAAAGCAAGTTCAAGAATCTGGTTCTACATATAAAGCACTACGTTCGTCTGACTCTGTTCACTCATTGCATCAAGAATTCATTGATTCAACTCCGAAGAAAGATATTGACGAACTTAGTGACATACAAACGGTTTCAATATTTTTTTAATAGATTACATATTTGTTTATTTGTTTATTACATTTAATTAGTTTTTTATATCTGATTTAAAATAATTATCAATATATTGTTGTATTGCAGGCAATGTGTTGTGTTGTGGTTGCAAGTATAAAACTTATGCAACAAGGGTATGATTGATTTTATGTTGCTTGCAACAAATGTTTCAGAAAGGTGGTATCTAAATCAGAGTACTTACAAACTTTTCTAAAAGTTTATAAGAAAATTATCGACTTGCCTCTTACAGCCTTGGTTTGTCCTAAATGCGAGTGTGAATGTAAATCCGTTATAACAAAGTAAGATAAAATGTTTATTTTCAATTTTTCATGTTTTATAAGATTCAGTTAACTTATTGTAAGTTATTTATCTCAGGTTTAAGGTTCAAGTCAAGGTTCAGGATCAGAGTGGTAGTGTGTCCTTTATGATGTTTGATAGAGATGTGTCCAGTATTGTTGGTTCATCGGCAAGTGAAATAATGGAAAGACAAATGAAGCTTGATGATACTGAAGGCTTTCCCCAAGAATTATTTATGCTGCTAGAGAAAGTTTTGGCTTTCAAGATTGAAGTTTCTGAATACAATCTTAAAAATGACTATCCAGTCTACACTGTTCACAAGATATGTGATGATCCCACAATAATTGCTGAGTTGGTTATGGGAAGTGATTATGAAAATGATAATTCTGGAGAGGTATTTAATTATTTTTGGGTTATTTTGTTAAATTTTGTAAAAAAATAATTTGAAGTTGAGTGTTATTTTTTTATTTGGTTTGATCACTTCTTAGGTTAGTCAGGAAGATGATGAGTACAAGTGTGCTAAATTTGATGAATTTTCTGATGAAGCATTCCAAATGTTATCAAAAGTGAGTATTTATTTTTTTCAAGTTCTTTAAGGTATCCAAAGACTTTGTTTTCTTCATTTTAATAGTTCATATAGTTTTTTTTTGTAGGATGTTTTTTCTATTACTACGAAGTCTTCCGTCGATGAAGGTTTAAAGGATTCTGGTACAAGGTACAATGGAAAAAGGGGTATCGAAGACGCCGATATTTTAAACGTTGATGAACTATCCTTTACTGCCAAAAGAAGCCGAAGCAGTGTTTCAAGGATGAAAAATTATGTGATTATGGAGTAAAGATTCTATGAAAATTTAGTAGAAAGTTTAATTTTTTGGGAATGTTTAAAGTTGAACTATCTGTATTCGGTTTTAGCAGAAAATATTAATATTTTGTAAGAATGCAATTAATTTCAAGTAATCCCTTTTGTACTTGAAATTTATTACTATGAATATTATCATTAGTTTTCTGTTAATACCATTAGTCTATTGTTTTTAAATACTTAATTGAAGTAAATATTGGGCATTGAATTAGTTGAGTGAATAGCCAAATCCGTCCCTGGGGTTTGGCCAATATTGCCACATCCATCCATTTTGAGAATTTTCGACAACTGAGCCACTGAACTTTACACTTCTGTGCCAAATCCGTCCAATTCACAAACTCTGTTAAATACTAACGTTAAATCAGGGGCATTTTTGTCATTTCCTATTTCTTTATTGCAAATTCGTCCCTGAGGTTTGTTCCAAATTGCTAGATCAGTCCAAAATGATAATTTGTAATAATATATATATATATATATATATATATTTATTTATTTTTATTATCTAAACCTCACCAAAGGACCAACACCCTCGTCTGGCAATCTCCGGCGCCGTCGACTTCACCGCCACCATCACCTTCCTCCCCGACGGCAATCTCCGGTTAGTCAACGGCTCCACCAACACCCTCGTCTGGCAGTCAAACACCGCCGCAACCTCAACACTTAATCATCAAAATTAATCATCAAAATTAAACTTCACTTTTTGAGCAACACATGTTTATAAACCCTTTATCGACGACATTATCGTTGCAAATTCCAAACACCCCTTAGCGTGTTTCGTTATTCATCACTCCAGGAAAGTGGAGATTCAGTGACAAACCCTTTAGCGATGACATTATCGTCGCAAAAGTCAACCAGTCCATTGTGATTTATTTCTCCATTTCTAAAACCCACCCGTAACGTAAGCTCCATCAAGAACCACCACCTTAAAGATTCCAGACTCTCTTTCGGAGATTTCTTTTAATGCATGACGTATGATAAATATTTCTTTTAATGCATCACGTGTATTCTTCCAAACCAAAATCCAAAATGTTTAAACCATGCGGGTGGTGGAGACGATGGTGGTTGTGCAGGTGGTGGAGACGGTGGTGGTTGTCCAGGTGGTGGAGACGGTGGCTGAGGTGGTGGTTAGTGGTGGTGGTAAAAGGTGAAGAAGGGCTTGGGTGGAAGGTGAGGAAGAAGGTGAATTATGGGTCCCACTTAAATGTTTAAAATATTAATTTAATTTATTTTATTATTTAAATATAATAATAGATAATCAGATGGAAAATGACCAAATTGCCCCTGATTTAACAGAATTATTTAACTGGGTTTGTGAATTGGACGGATTTGGCACAGAAGTGTAAAGTTCAGTGGCTCAGTTGTCGAAAATTCTCAAAATGGATGGATGTGGCAATATTGGCCAAACCCCAGGGACGGATTTGGCTATTCACTCGAATTAGTTTTAAATACTTAACATTCATATTTTTATCAAGTACATACATATGTTTCCAACTCTGAAAGTAATCTCGAGATAGAATTGTTAGCAAATCATTTGTTTATTGAAAAGCTTGCTACTAAATGTTTTTCTCATACGAAAACGTTTTAATCAAAGTTTCTAACTTTGTTATATTATCAGAAATATAACATCTGTTCTGTTAAAAAACATTATACTACAAACAAACAACGATTGAATGAAATCAGTTATTTAATCCTAAACAAACATTTATTGTCAAATCTCAATTGTAAATTAATCTTGAGTCTTCACTTTTTTGACTTGATTGATTGTTTTTCTGGTAAGATTGGTTGAAGAGGAACCACGTTTCTTTTGAGTGTTCTGTTTAGGAGCTTGCTATTCATCAGGATAAATTGGCTTTTTTGGCAGACTTGGATTCTTTTGTCTGTTTATCTCCAGTAGTTTGTAGGTTTCAACCAAAACTAATTCTGACCATCTGGCAACATATCTCATTTCACCATATTTTGCTGCAACTAACTCTTGTCTCATTCTCTTGAATTTTAAATCTTTTTTATCTTCACTTTCTTCGTCCTTCTTCGACTTAGCTGGAGTTTTTTTTTTCTGATTCTTTTGATCTTTAAGCAAGCCTTCAATTTTGTATATTTCAGCCCTGAGTTCTTTAGAAGTCCATCCAGCAAATTGTCTTTCAGTGACATTGTAAAATTTGAGACTTAAAAGATGATCAATGAATTCTTTTCTTACATTTCTATCCACTTCAAAAGTTGTATTTCTTTCATGCATTTTATGGCTCAGTTCCAATGCAAAGTCTTGTATTTTACTAAGCTTATGAAGCAGTTGTTGCTGGATTCCATGAGCCGTGTTGTTATCTTTGTTTTTGCATTGGGTTTTGATACTCATTTTAGTCTGTTGCTGTTTGATCTCCAAATACTGTTTAATATTCATAGGTTTCTCGAAACCTTCAATAGATGTGAAAGTTAATGATGAAGGATCGTCTGTTAAATAGAAATATTTTATCTAAGGTTTGATTATTAATATTTCAAGAGGATATTTAGCTGGCAATGGTTCTAAATAAGGTGGTTGGTAGATTACAAGAGCCGTTGTTTTCAGAAATGAACCGTTGTTTTCGGAACATTCATTTCCGGGTTGAAAGAAGCAGCAGATGTTACTTGGATTGGTGATTGTTGTTGCAATGTTGTGGGTTGTGTAAACAATTTGTAGTGGTGATGACTGATGTTGTTGAATATTGAATGGGTAGTTTACAAACTTCTGCAATTTGTTTTACGACAGTCGTGTCATAGATACTTGATGTTTTCATGCCTGATACCTCCTGTTGGCAAGTTGTTGGGAAGTCTCTAAATTCAGTTGTACTTGTAACATTTATTCAGGTATTTTCTGTCCCAACAGAAACAACAGCAAATTGTTTTGCTTCCTATCAATAGTGTTTGAAACTGTAGTAGAAACTGGTTTATCAGATGTTTGCATATCAGTTGTTTGATCTGTTTCCCCCTTTTTGTTTTCATCAACATCAACGTCTGTTTCAAAAACAAAACTTGGAGCAGATGCAGTTGTCCTTAACAGATGATCTTTAAATGCTTTCATATCAGTTTTAGTAACTCTGTATAAAGCATCCACTTTCATGCTTAAGAACTCCGTCTCAGACTTATGTTTGATCTCTGCTAATTGTCGTTGAGCCTGGATTATTGAGTCAGCAGATTTCCAGAGTTCATTGGTAGCTTCTGTCATTTTCTCTATGAACATTTCTTTCATTTCATCAAATTTTGTAAATAAGGCTTCAAGTTTAATTACCCTTTCCACCAAATTCTGATTTTTGGAAGCCTTCGTTAAACTAACAGGATGTTGTGCATTCGCAATAGTTGTTGTTGTATTTGTTTCAATGTTTTCAACAATTGGAAGCTTTTGTGAGTTCTTATCACTTTTAACTGTAGCAGAAGTTACAGTTGTGTTATCAATTTCAATTGTAACTTCAATTTTTTTTGCTGCAAGGATGCTTGATTTGTCATATCAGTTTCTATCTCAAAGATAGTTGTTGCAGTTGTAGTTACAACTTCATTTGAAGTACCAACAGGATTCTCTAGCAAGTCCGACAGAGTGGCGTTCTCTGGCTGTGGGCTAGATGATTGATTTCTTTCATCAACACTCTCTTCTTGCTGTGTATTCTTAGTGATGGGTGCTTGTGAGTGACTGTTTCCAGTTTCAGATTTATCAATTGCCTCAAACAATGGATTAAAGGTAGGTGGAATTTTTGTTGGTGCATGTGAGGGTGATGATGGTGGAGTTAGAAGACATCCAGCTCCAGGAGAAGGACTTTTAAACAAATGTACAACTGAATCATCTAGGTCATTTTGTATGTGTTCTTCATTTAGATGATGATCAGGTTGAGATGATAGATTGACAATATCTGTTATTGGTGTTATTTCGATGCCTTCGGTGGAAGCATCAACAGTTGTTTGTTGTTCTTCTGTGGTGGTAGTAGTTTCCTTTGGCTTCTGAAACTCTAGAGATGCAGTGTTTCTCTTCTTTTTGATTTTCTTTTTTATTGGTGGTAAATCACTAGGATGACTTCCATACAACTGTTTGTGGTTTCGTTTCCAGCATCAGCAGTTGAACCCACAACAGATGTTACAACAACAGATGTTGAAGTATCACTGTTTGTTTGTTTTTTAGAACTTTTACCTCTAATGAGATTTTCTGTACTTTTAACATCCAGCATTCTTGTAAAAGTTTCATTCGATAAGCTATTAATTGTGATAGCTACCCCTTTTTTAAAATCATTTTCATGCAATAGTTTTTGTAAGCAGAAACTCAACAATCTTGGATACAGTAAAAAAGCATTACGAGATCCAGATTTTATAGCCTTTACATTAGATACTAAATCAGTAAATACTGTCTGAGACAAGTTGAAATCACTATCCGTTAAAAATGCATATCCCAGATACTGTGTTTTCAATGGTATCTCATTAAATGATGTTGTTTTTGCAGAGAGACATATAAGAAGGGTATGAAAAAAAACTTCATTGGTGGGGGAAAATTTGGTTTAAACATTGTGGATGCAGTCAATTGACCTTCATACCCTCTCTCAATTAACTTTGTCTGAATTTCATTTTTCTGAAAAGAAATATTACCTTGCAAATCGTTTAGGGAGAATGTGTTGCAGATGAATTCCGGTGTTATCTCGATATCTGTATTTCCAATTTTGGAGACAACTGCATAAGGCTTTTTGTCTTTTTCTCGGCACTCGGCTTTATTCCAGAATTCTTTCATAGTATCCACATATATTGGAGCATTAGCGGTGAGGATTGGTAGGTATTTGGATTTGGAGAGCACATCAATTATAGAGTGAAATTGATGGTTATATTGTGTTTTAACCAGATATGGTAGATAGTTATGACGGGTTTTTAATTGAAGATCCATACTAAAGATTGAAACAAACCAATTGAATTCAAATTAGGTATGGAATACGACAGGAGATTTTAAATTTCTTAGTCGAATGGATTTAGGTCGTAATTGATAGTGAAGCGCTTTTCTGGTGTTTGAATAGTGGAAATATCGATTAAGAGGGGTTTTGTGTGTGAAAAATTGTGGATGACATATCAAAAGTGATGCTGACGTGTTCAAAGTTGTCGGTAAACATATGTTCATAAGTCAACAAGCATTTTAAAGGTCTGTGTCATATGGTCAAATATTATTGAAATTTGTTAATGGATAGCAGTTGCGTGAAAACAGTTGTTTACGACTTAACAAATGTTGTCAAACAGTATATAATTATAATGAATTTCCCATTACAGAGTTTATCTTAGAAAATCTATTGATAAGTCAACATAAGTTTAAAATAGAGTATGCAATTTAATGATTAACATAATGGTTACAAATATTTGACATTATAAAAAAACTTATTTTGCTATTTTTGTGTTCCTATTTTATTCCAATCTATATAAAATGAACAAATCTTAAGAGTTATTTTTTTTACTCTATTTAAAACCATGTAATTTCAACAGTCTTTTTTCAAGTTTATATTCATTCAACAATTGTCACTTTCCTACTTTGTATTCAGATGCATAATGATATTTTGTCAAATTCATTTCAAGAAGTGTTCTTAAAGATTCTTACAATCAAATAACTGTTAACATTAAACATACTCTAAAGTTTGATACGCTTTGTATAAAGACATCTGTTTACATGTGAACAGTCATTATAAAACAGAGTATATAACAAGTTGAAGGTATATATATAACTATGAGTACTATATAATTTGTCAAAGTTATTATTATTTTACTTTTTTAATATTAAAAATAAAAAATAAGTATTATACACAATAAATTAGTGTCATTTTTTAAATTAAATAATCTAGATTCTTCTTTTCTATTGTAGGTCTTATAGACTCTTAGTTGTTGTCACTGCAAATAATAATTACCACGTTTGAATTTATTGTTGAAAATGACGTCTTATTTTTTAAATATTTGTATTTAAATATAATGTATATTATTATCAGTAGTAATTATCAATTGAAATAGTAGTCCAGATGAATTTACAGTTTCGTACACAGTCGTATAAAGTTTCAACGAACAATGAATTTCGATATTCAGATGAAATCTTCTTAATAGAAATTTTGAGTGAATGTGTTGATGATGAAAAATTCTTTAAGTCACTTCATGTTGTAAGTTGGTTTTACTCTCATGGTTTTGATGTAGTAATAGTTAATTATAAAAATGGTTTTGAAAAATTATTCATCCGAGAGCAAATAGAGTATTCGGATGATCTGGAGTTTCTTGAAGAATTTGAGCAGAAAAAAATGAGCAACATTAATCGGAATACATTTCATCTTAATCTGGAACAAATGATCAGAGCAAGGATACTGTATTTGAAGGAGAAGTTGGAACAAGTTATGGAAGAATGAATATGTTATTGGAGTTCAATTGATGAAGATTATCAAATTTAAATCTTTTTATATGTTTGCATTTTCAAATAAGAATATGATTGTATTGTAGTTAAATGATGAAGAAAAACAGGCAAAGCATTTATAATTATTCCTTACAAGTTTTAAAATATAGTATTCCGATGAGGAAGAGTTTTTTGAAGAAGTTCACCAGAAAACAATGACCAACATTAATCGGAATATATATATTATCTTAATCTGTCATAAATTATCACTGCAAGGATATTGTATTTGAAGGAGAAGGTGAAAGAAGTTATGTAAGAATCAATATCTATTAGAGGTTAACTGCTGAAGAAGATGGAATTTAAATGGTTTTATATTTCTACATTTTGAAGGAGAAGGTAATGTTTTTATATTTATTTGAAATCTAACTAATAAAGTTGAAAATCAACTTTACGAATAGTTAGTATGTTCATCTTATAAAAGTGTAGAAATTTCCAATATTCATTTTCATCTTTATATATTCTGTTAAATGTTCTCACTTTACATCTCTCCATTGTATATGGATAATGATATCACTTTGTAATGTTTTTCCACAAATTTTTTCGAAAGATTCTTACCATCAAAGGAAAATAGATTGGTAACGATATTTGTATTTTTTTTTCTTTTACAATTCTTTCCACTTTCTATTTATTTTTGTTAACTTAAATATTTAAGTTCAATTGATGGACGGTTATTAAGTAATGATTTTTAGATAACGATTGTTACTCACAACGTCTTTTTATCGATTGATGTTCTAATACATATTTTTTTATTAGTATATTGGAAATAAACTCGAGTGTAACAATTAAGTATTTTTCAATCAAACTAAAATTAATAATTGGTACTTTGCAATCAAATTATGTATTAATACATCTGTTTTTTATTCGTATATTCGAAATAAAGTGGCAACATCTATTTTATCAAAATTAATATACTTATATTTATTATGTTTAGTTACTTATATAAATAAAAAATCTAACAACTATTTCATGTTCAATTTTTATAAGATAGAAATGAAATCCTTTTTTATTTTTTATAATGTAAAAAATGTAAAACATTATATGTTCAGTGGGAAATGAATAAATAAGTTCATATTGATAAACCGTATTTCTGTTTGTCATGAAATTTGAATTTAAAAAAAAATGAAATTATACAGTTGTTTCAGTGGGAAAGTAAACAAATTAATACTGTATGTATTCAAGATTAATAAAAGCAAATTGTAGTTAAGAGATTCAGTATATTTAATTCATTGTAATTATTAGATTCATTATATACTTAATGGCTTAATGCATTGTTAAAACTATAAAACTCGAATTTCATCTATTTTTGTAACACACTATTCAAACATTACCTTCTACATCTGCCAAGGTTTATCAATCTTATAAAAATCTTATTAACATGGATTCCAGCAGTAGCCAATGGTCAAAAATGTCAGAGATTCAGAAAATTATTTTGGAGTGTTTTAAAGACGATGAAGACTTGGAGATTCTTCAAGTTATTGAAGGTACTACGCGCTTGCTTGAACATCACATATGGAAGACCAACCTCAAATTTAATCAGGTCATTGCTATGGATGTTTCAACTGAAAGATGGATGGGCTCTTCATTTCTACTGGAAAATATAAGAACAAATGAAAAGTTCACTGAAGAGATACAAAAAATATGTATTTCTTACCGAAACTTTCTTAAAGAGAAAAACAAAAAAATTGAAGGAATTGTTGACTACTACAAATTAGTTATTTAAATGTATTTTTATTATTATGCTTCTAATTATATTGAAGTTTTTATTTTATATATTATGTCACTTATATATAATGGTTTATACTTTTTTAATGAAAAATAGCAATTTCAGTATATGATTGATCTATTGTTAAAATCAACAAAGGATTGGTCTTTAGCAAACAACGATTAAAAATTTATGTGATATTATTGTTAGTAGCAACTGTTTAATGGAACATGTGTTTGAAAGAAACCGTTTAATTAATAACTGTTTGAATCAACAATGTTTTACAAACAGCTCTTTTAAAAAATCTGCTTAATTGAGCCACTGCTTTTGAACAGATGCTACCAAATAAAGACAAACAATTACAGTTATTAAAAATCTGATATGTTTTTTAAAAGATGATTAATGGTCAGTAGGTTTATATTTTTGTGTTGTTTTAAGAGATGCAGTTATTAAGCATTTAATCAGTATTGTTAACTGGTATCGTGAAAAGAACAGACGCTAGGAAATACATTTTCTCTTTAAAACAATAGATAGATCGATGATTAATTTTGGGTTTTACTAAACATACCATAACAGTTGGTCTGTTTATGTTTTTTTAAGAAATAACAGAACCTACTAAACAATTCTTCTTGGCAACAGACGATTGGCTTTCTTAATGATGTCTTTTACTAAACAGGCCTTAAATTTTAGAACTCGGTCTCCCGTGTGTATCATACGGGATTTCACCTAGTCTATGTAAAATAGATGATACAACAAAGAATTTCATCGGGTCTATATCCTAGGGGGTCAGATTAGACGTTTGGAAATGAGTAAGTTTGGAAATGAGTAATGATGAGATAATGGCACCTGACTTTGAAGTTCCTTTTTATTTTATTTTATTTTATTTTATTATTATACAAAACGTATAAATTAATGAAGTACGCAATTATTATTGGGAGAGACTAACGTAAAAAGTCACTTATTGTAAAAAATGTAAGAAATAATATGGAGTGTAGGATTAAATTTGATAATCAGGGGCACGATCTTAATTTCATAGCGTCATTAAAGTTCCACCCCCGTTTTTAAAACGGTCATAACTTTTTCATACGACATTATTTTTTTTTTAAAAAAATTACACCATAAAAACAAGCTTTTCATCTTCTTTCATTTCCATACCATATTGCTATACCTTTTTTTTTCATTTCCAAGTTTTTGATCAATTGAGGGTTAGGTTTTCATTTCCGCACCTTTCTGTACAAGTTTCATCATTGAATTCGAACTATTAGAGTGTTTATGGACTGATTTGCAGAAAATATAGAAGACGAACACGTTTTCCTGCAAATGGTCGAATGAGGAAGTTGATTCGACCCTTCGAGGGGTCGAACGAGTGATTTAGAGGTCGAATGAGTTAGTTACAGATTCATTCGTGGTGATAACTGAGGTCGAATAAGTTGGATTGTGTTCATTCGACCTCACGACAGGTCGAACGAGATATTTCTGTTTTCATTCGCGCTTAACAAGACTCATTCGTGCTTATTGATTTTCATTCGAACTTACAAAGGGGTCGAACGAAACCTTATGTTCTTGGTTCGAACCTTCGACATATAGTATAAAAAATTGATATTTTAAGGGGTAAAAAATTTCGAGGCGGTTTTTGAAGATTTTTGAGAGAATGTTGATGATGAATATACAAATTGTTGAAGAGAAATGAAGTTGAAAAGTTCGAATTCAAACTGATCTAATACCAAGTGTTCAACTTTTAATCACTGGTTCAGATCTATTATGTGATATTTCGAGAAGATATGCTCTGGCTCTTGATATGGGATACGAGTGATCAGGATAAACTTCATTATAAGGTTTCAAGTTTAATCACTTGGAATACTTCATCTTGGATACGAGTTTATTTTTGGTTTGCTTCTTTATACAAAGTTCAAGCGTGGGATAGCTTCATTAAAAGGTTTCGAGCTTATCACTCGAAATACATCATCAAGGATTCGAGTTATTCCAGTTTGTTCTTTATAGGAGTTCAAGCTTGTTGGATTGAGATATTGTGTCAGATCTAGTGATGTAACAGATGGGTTTCTGATCAGGCGGTTATGAAGATGAAACAGTATATTGTGGGGTAGTCAATTGAATCAAGAGTACTGCGGTATGATAATCCGATTCAGATGACTATTATGGGCAAAAACATATAGATCTTATTCAACAAGTTGTGAACAGTCAACCCAGTTCCAGTGTGATTGAATGAACTTGTTCAAAGAGAAGAAAGTGTTTATGCAATCTCAGTCAGCACAGATGAAGACTTTCATAGAAGTATTAGTGTCCGAGTGGATTGTTTGAACAGAGTCACATTTGAGATTTTTAATTGGGTACTGACAGTTAGATTTCCCCAGTTGGTGTGAAGGGTGATGCAAAGGGTAAGTGCAGGTAGGAGACGTAAATGAGTGGTGGTACTTATATGTTACATTGAATAACTGATCGGCCAGTATGGAATCCTTCTAGCAGGGGTTTTATTAGACTGCAAGTTAGACTAGTTGGATTGCGCGTGATGTACTTGGTCAAGATGACATCCCTAAGTACTGATGCTACGAGGCTGCAGTGCATTACATTGTCGACTTCACATTGGCGTAACTAGGTGATATGGTTGTAGTTCAGCTGAGCATGCCGGTTGAGTTCGCAAATGATATACGTGGTCTAGCTGACTTCCTGCGTATTGATGCTGAGGGTCCGTAGTGCATTACTTGGTCAGTCCACGAATGATGCTGTACTTTTACTCAATGCAATAGTGCATGTATTAAGGGGGAGACCTGTGATATTGACTGATGATGTGCAAGAGGTTTCAGGATTCGCCAGCAACGTCCAAAGGGGAGATTGTTGATGCACTTTATGTGTGGCCATCACTGTCGAATAGACTAGGGTTGAGTCGTATGTTGTATAACATGAAATTGTGGTGATCCATAAGGGCATTTTATGGATCTGACGTATTTGTTTAGAGGTGCCCTAGTTGGTTGGTACCATCGTGAGGTCGAACCGATAATAGAATGGTCAAACCAACATACAATGTGTTGGTTCGTGCTTTGACAGGGTCGAACCAACTGGGACTATATAAAGAAATCTCATGTGTTGTGTTTCATTAAGATTGTGAGTTTGTGCTTAGAATGCTCTCAAGGGGGAGGTCATGCCCGACCTCCCCCGGCCCCGAGATAGATGTTTATCCTACAGATGACGGTGTTTGTAATAGTTTCGGATGTAATACGAATCTGTGATGACATTATTTTTCATCTATTTCTGTTTCGTCTCCAATATCCATCTGAAAGCGAGCTCTAATCGTTTAATCGATCCATGGATTCGGTCTCGTATGTTGTATAACATGAGATTGTGGTGATCCATAAGGGCATTTTATGGATCTGACATATTTGTTTAGAAGTGACATAGTTGGTTCGTACCATCGTGAGGTCGAACCAATAACAGAATGGTCGAACCAACATATAATGTGTTGGTTCGTGCATTGACAGGGTCGAACAAGTTGGTTCAAACCCTGCAAGGGTCGAACCAACTGGGCCTATATATAGCAATCTCATGTGTTGTGTTACATTAATTTTGTGAGTTTGTGCTTAGAATGCTCTTAAGGGGGAGGGCATGCCCGACCTCCCCCGGCCCCGAGATGGATGTTTATCCTACTGATGACAGTGTATGTAATCGTTTCGGATGTAATACGAATCTGTGATGACATTGTTTTTCATCTATTTCTGTTTGGTCTCCAATCTCCATCTGAAACCGAGCTGTAATCGTTTAATCGATCCATGGATTCGGTCTCATATGTTGTATAACATGAGATTGTGGTGATCTATAAGGGCATTTTATGGATCTGACATATTTGTTTAGAGGTGACATAGTTGGTTTGTACCATCGTGAGGACGAACCAATAATAGAATGGTCGAACCAACATATAATGTGTTGGTTCGTGCTTTGACAAGTTTGAACCAGTTGGTTCGAACCCTGCAAGGGTCGAACCAACTGGGCCTATATATAGAAATCTCATGTGTTGTGTTTCATTAAGATTGTGAGTTTGTGCTTGTTTGGTCACAACAATACCCAAAAAATGATGCAAAGTCCCCAAAAAATGATGCAAAGTCCTCAAATTAAAATGAGCACAGCATACCACCCGCAAATAGACGGCCAAAGTGAAAGAACCATACAAACACTAGAGGATATGCTAAGAGCCTGTGTCCAGGAAGTCGGTGGCAGTTGGGATACTCATCTACCATTAATTGAATTTTCTTATAATAATAGTTATTATGCTTCCATCCAAGCTGCGCCATTCGAAGCATTATATGGTAGAAAGTGTCGATCTCTGATATGTTGGAATGATGTCGGAGAAAACCAACTCACGGGCCCACAGATTATCCAAGAAACCACAGATAAGATTGTGCAGAGTAAGAAATATTTAGAAAAAGCAAGAAGTCGCCAAAAGAGTTACGCAAATAATCGGAGGAGACCATTAGAATTTCAAGAAGGAGATTATGTCCTATTAAAGGTATCACCCTGGAAAGGGGTGATAAGGTTCCAAAAGCGAGGAAAATTAAATCCCCGTTTTATAGGACCTTACCGAGTGAAAAATAGAATAGGACAAGTAGCCTATAGATTGGAGTTACCCCCAGAATTAAGTGAAATTCATGATATCTTCCATGTTTCTAATCTTAGAAAATGCGTATAGATGCACAAGCTATTATTCCTTTAGATCATGTTAAGGTGAATCCTCAACTTCACTTTACTAAAGAACCCATAGAAATTATGTCAAGACAAGAGAGGAAGTTGAGAAGAGGAAAGATCCCTATTGTACAGGTCAAATGGAATGCCAGACAAGGACCTGAAATAACATTTGAAAGAGAAGACGTTATGAAAACAAATTACCCTCACTTGTTTGAAAACCAGGTATAGTTAATTAAAAATTTTGGGGGCGAAATTGCCTAAGGGGGGGAGAGGGTAACGACTTTAAAAATTAATCACGATTATAGTTAATCTAAAATAATTAATAAAATAGTATTGGGCCACCCAGGGGTGTTGCCCAATAACCTTACCCGGATAATAGACTAAGCCCAATAATAGTGAACCGGCCCATAGGGTACCAAATTTAGGCCCAATAGTCAGTACGCCTTAAAAGCCCAATAAAGAATAAGTGGGCCGTAGCATGGACCCGATAGGAGTAAAGGCCCTAACTAAACCCTATTTATTATTGGGCCGGTTATGAATAGTAGGTATAACAAGGTCCATTCCTATAAATCTAATTATGGAAGATCAATTGTTTACCCATGATGAAAAGCCCATTAATACCATGAATTTATAATGTGTGCCGCCACTTTTTATAAAACTCCACCTAAGCACTAAGATTGTTCCATAATAATACTCAATGTCTTGGATAAACTCCACCTTGCACTCTATAAGATAGGGCACTCATGACATGCATGTACAACAAATCTTTCTTGGTTAATAAATAGCCATCGCCCACCCCTTTCAACCAAAACCACCTTTCCAAAACCTTTAACCATTCTTGAAAACATGCAGATCAAAAGCTTTTAGCGTTCACCATGATGAGCCATCCTTTATAATTAAAACATTTACAAACCTATACATAATAATACTAGTCTAGGACCCCATGACCAAAAATAAGAACCGGCCGATTATATTATCAAGTTCTCGACACATCCGGGTAAGTAATCTACTCTAATCTAGTAGGAACACGAGTGACAAGCTGTAATGGCCAGCTTTAGCTTAGTTATTTGTACGCCTAAGCTGTACGGCCAGCTATATTATATTTATACTTGTAAGTAATCGTTATTAACATGCAACAGGAAAACGGAGCACTTCGAACTCTTACGGAAAGTGATAAGAATCAATCGGAAATCATAGATGTGAGTGTGTGTACCCCATGTTTGTTTATAATGTTTTCGGGGTAAATGCATGTTGGTCGAGTCATTGTTTTAACTTGCATGTGTCATGATCATGAAAAACCATAGAATTCGGTCATATAGAAACAACGAGAGTGGATCCATTCGGTATTAAAATGAATGTATTCCGACCACCTAGAGGATCGGACCACATAACATACGTCAAATTGTTCCATCGATATACATTCTACCTTAGAAAAGATCGAACCATATGAATGTTGCATGTTTTTATAAAAGAAAAGTGTTAATCGTTTGTTTTGTTAATCAGTTGTTTGTTAATTGATTGTGTTGTTAACCGGTTGTTTTGGCACCACTCACTAGCATCGCTAACGTATTTTCGACATGCATTTCAGGATCATGAATGAAACGGTGGAACCCGAGCTTAACGTAGTTTAAATGAGTCGACGCAAAGTTTATAAATAACCGGCCCAGTGGGCCGGATTATGTCCAAGAAGGGCTTCGGCCTAGTTGTTTTTGTTTAAAAAGTTGTTGTGTACTTGAAAATGATGGTTAACGGTTTGTAATATAATGAAGTTGTGATGGTTTCGTAATAAAAATGGATTTTTATTTAGTAAAGAATTATTGTCGTGATTACCAATCCGTAATGACTCGGTAAATTCCGGGTCGTTACAAGTTGGTATCAAAGCTCGGGTTTGGAAAATAGTGGGTATAATTAGAACTAACTTGAATTGTTGTTTGAATATTATGTGTAATAGAATGGCGAACGAAGGTGAAGAAGCCAAAGTGATGATGGATATCGAAGAAGGAGAGATTCATAATCAAGAAGTTGTCATGGAAAATGTTGCACAAGAAATCCCGAGTACCGAATAGTTGATAAACGAAATACCGGGGTTGGAGTGAATTGATAATGGGTTGGAACTAAACCTTGGGACAATCGGCATTATTGGGCCACTACCCGAGCCGATATACGCCCCATCCGAACCCACCCACCCGTATGTTAAGCCGACACCCCACTATTATCCCGACCCGACCTTCGGTGATTTTCTTAGCTCCTCTAGTAACCTTTCAATGGAAGGATCAAGCCAAACAAACCCTTACCTCTCGGCTTACTACCCTACGTATCCCCCGGCTCCTCCCATGACTCCCGTTATTGATCCTTAATTAGAAGCGACCATAGTTAACCGTACCAACATAGCCCAACAATCTCATGACTATGTGAGTCAACAAGAGTATGTAGCCTTGGTGGAAAGTTATTATAAAATGAAAGCTCAACGTGACCAGGCACTCGACATGGTGGAGGAACTCAACAAGGTGATTAGGAGGTTTAGTTATCAAACCAAGCAAATTATGGAGGAATCAGAGTACCCTTTGGTGCTTTGAGTAGTGGGCCGAAAGGTGGTGGTGGAAGTAGGAAGCGCATGAAGTTGGAATAATAATATGTTATGTGTAGTAGTTGTGTGGTAATATGCATGTAATGTAGTAATGTATGTAGTAAGGTAACTTGGTTGTCTAGTAATGGTAGGTGGTCAAGAATGTGTATGGAATCTCGTAGGTGGTCAAGATTTTGTATGAACATCTAGACATTTTGATTGTAATATATATCTAGATGTTTTATTATTTTGTATTACAAAATATTTAAATACAAACTAAACTATAATAGATTACTAATAAAAACTAAATTTGTATTTATAGAAAAATGCCTCGTGGAAAGACTAGTCCTAGACGATCAGAGCGAAAAGCAAAAACTACGCCGGAAGTGGAAAATGACTTAAGATCTAAACAGAAAAATCATGCTTCTTCATCTAAACCCACCGAACCTATTAAAGAACCAATCACAGAAGAAAATCCCACCTCAACCGAAACAACTGAGCTAGAAGAAAAGATGAGAAAATTAGTATTAGATGGGGTTCATGATTCTATACCCTCTTTAATGGACATGCTAGGGATAGAAAAACAACCCGCCTCAAAAACTCCCGTTCTTAATAGAAAGGAAGAATATGTTAATCTAGAAAACAATTCAGGAAAAACTTGTTGTTATAAGTCTTTCATGGCATGTAAACCCGACTCTTTTGACGGTAGTACAGGGGCCACTGGAGCCACTAGATGGCTAGAGGAAATGGAAGCAGTCTTAGAAATAAGTAACTGTGCACCCCGTGACCAAGTAAAATTTGCCACCCATTCCTTAAAAGCGGAAGCTTTAAATTGGTGGAACATGATTAGACAAGTAAGGGGAAAAAGTGTTGTGGCAAACATGACCTGGGTAGAATTTAGAATTCTGATAACCGAAAAATACTGCCCTATAAATGAGATAGAGAAAATGGAAATGGAATTTTTTAGGGCTGGAGATGAAAGGCCTAGACTGTATTAGTTATATCAATAAGTTCAATCAACTTGCTCGTTTAGTACCACACCATGTAACACCCGAACCAAAACGAATAAGGAGATTTATTTGGGGTCTAAATCCACTAATCCAAGGAATAGTCAGGGGTGCCAAACCAATTAAGTTTGATGTTGCTTGTGAGCTAGCGCTAAGTCTAACCGATGACATAATTCGACACCGAGAAAAAGATAAGGTCCAAGTAGGTAATAAAAGAGGTTGGAGTGAAACTTTCCGTCCTACCAATTACAACACTTCGGGAAAAAGTCAAGAAAATTCCCGAAAAGACGGAAACCCAGAAAAGAGACCATATAAGGGAAGCAATCCGTTTTGTCAAAAGTACAAGTTCTACCATACAAGAGATTGTAAGAAAAGGTACAACCGATGTGGACGGTTTCATTTTGGCGAATGCAGGGGACCACACTGTCAGAAATGCAACAAAGTCGGACATCTGACCAAAGAGTGCAGGTTCAACCCTGATCGTCCTCGGCTCTATTACGAGTGTAAAGAACAAGGCCACTATAAAGTTGACTGTCCAAAACTCAAAAATCCTCCAAAAATTGAGCAAGGACGTGGTAGAGCTTTTGTAATGAATGCAGAAGAGGCACGTGATGAACCGGATCTCGTCACGGGTATGTTTTATCTTGATCAATTACCCGTTTATGCTTTATTTGACACCGGGGCTAATCTTAGTTTTATTTCAAAAACATTTATAGAAAAGATAAATGTACTCCCAGACCCCTTAAACAAACCTTATGAAATTGAAATTGCTGATGGTAAAATTTTAAGAGCTACGGAAGTATTTAAGAATTTTACATTAACTATTGAAACCTGGGAATTCAAAATTAACCTTATACCTATGAATTTAGGCGAATTCGATATTGTCATAGGTATGGATTGGTTAGCCTTAAATCAAGCTGAAATAGTTTGTAAGGGAAAGTTGGTAAAAATTCCGTTACCTAACCAAGAAATTTTAACCATTTATGGAGAAAAACCCAAGGGAGCGTTAAACCTATTCCTAGTGCTAAAATGATGAAATATATAAAAAAGGGACATCAAGCCTTCTTAGTACATGTGAATTTAGGAAATGAAGATAAAGGGTTAGAATTAGATAAAATCAAAGTTGTTTCGGAATTTAGAGACGTGTTCCCCAACGAATTACCAGGTTTACCCCCACCTCGACAAGTAGAATTCCAGATTAACCTAATTCCTGGAGCCGCACCCATTGCCAGAGCTCCATATAGGTTAGCTACCACCGAATTGAAAGAATTAACAAATCAATTAGAGGAACTCATAGAAAGAGGATTAACTAGACCGAGTACATCCACTTGAGGAGCACCTGTGCTCTTTGTTAAGAAGAAAGATGGGTCTATGAGAATGTGTATAGACTATCGGGAACTAAACAAGTTAACCATTAAGAACCGATATCCGTTACCTAGGATAGACGATCTTTTTGATCAATTGCATGGGTCAAAATATTTTTCAAAAATTGATCTTAGATCAGGCTATCATCAGTTAAAGATAAGAGATGAAGATGTTTCAAAAACTGGTTTTAGAACTAGGTACGGACATTATGAGTTTTTAGTGATGCCTTTTGGATTAACCAATGCTCCTGCAACATTCATGGATTTGATGAATAGAATTTGCCGACCTTATTTGGATAGGTGTGTAATTGTGTTTTTGGATGATATTCTAATTTATTCAAAATCCGAGGAAGAACATGAGCAACATTTAAGAGAAATTCTAGTAACATTAAGAAAAGAGAAACTTTACGCCAAGTTTACCAAGTGTGAATTCTGGGTAAAAGAAATTAAGTTTCTAGGACATGTCATTAACCAAGACGGAATTCAGGTAGATCCTGCAAAAATAGAAGCTATTCAAAAATGGGAAACTCCCAAAAATCCTATAGAAATCAAACAGTTTCTAGGATTAGCAGGATATTACAGAAGATTCATACGAAATTTTGCTAGATTAGCATTACCTCTCACAACCTTAACTAGAAAAGCTTCTAAGTTTGAATGGAGAGAGAAACAAGATCAAGCATTTCAAAGTTTGAAGGAAAAACTATGTAAAGCCCCCGTGTTAACTCTACCAGAAGAAGGAAAAGCATTCATAGTATACTGTGATGCTTCCCTACAGGGATTAGGCTGTGTACTAATGCAAGAAAATCAAGTTATCGCATATTCTTCCCGACAGCTAAAAAGACACGAGCAAAATTATGTTACTCATGATTTAGAAATGGGAGCTATAATATTTACATTAAAAATATGGAGACACTATTTATATGGGACCAAGTGTACCATCTACACGGACCATAAGGGCCTCCAACATATTTTTGATAAAAAACTTTTAAATATGCGACAAAGAAGATGGGTAGAAATTCTAAGCGATTATGAATGTGATATAAAATATCATCCGGGGAAGGCCAATATTGTAGCAGATGCCCTAAGAAGAAAAGATAAAAATCTAGGAGCAAAGGTTTACAAAATTTCCATAATCAATGAATTTTTATCACAATTAAGAAACTTTCAAAGAAAAGCCTTAGAACCTACCCTCATAGAAGCCGAGTTACTCAACAGAGAAGAAGGAAGATTGATAGAAGGGACAGACGGAATACTGAGGTACAACCAAAGAATTTTGATACCTCAGTATGGAAATCAAAGAGAAATAGTCTTAAGAGAAATGCATGGTTCCAAATATTCTATCCACCCAGGAAGCCATAAAATGTACCGGGATCTAAGGAGAAACTTTTGGTGGCCCGGTATGAAAAGAAGTGTTGGTGAATTTGTAGCCAAATGTATAATCTGTTCCAAAGTCAAGACCGATCATCAGAAACCTAGTGGTTTATTGATCCAACCAGAAATTCCAGTCTGGAAATGGGATCAAATCACTATGGATTTAGTAACAAAGTTACCAAAAACCCAAAGAGGTTACGATACTATTTGGGTTATTGTAGACCGTCAAACTAAATCTGCTCATTTTCCGCCTATACAAGAAAATTTTAAGATCGAAAAATTGTCCAGAATCTATTTGAATGAAATAGTATCTAGACATGGAATACCCCTCTCAATAATCTCAGATCGTGATAGTCGATTAACATCTAGATTTTGGGAAGGCTTCCAGGATGCTCTAGGATCTCAAATTAAAATGAGCACAACATACCACCCGCAAACAGACGGCCAAAGTGAAAGAACCATAAAAACACTAGAGGATATGCTAAGAGCATGTGTCCTGGAATTCGGTGGCAGTTGGGATACTCATCTACCATTAATAGAATTTTCTTATAATAATATTTATCATGCTTCCATCCAAACTGCGCCATTCGAAGCATTATAGGGTAGAAAGTGTCAATCTCCGATATGTTGGAATGATGTCGGAGAAAACCAACTCACGTGCCCACAGATTATCCAAGAAACCACAGATAAGATTGTGGAGATTAAGAAAAATTTAGAAAGAGCAAGAAGTCGCCAAAAGAGTTACGTAGATAATCGGAGGAGACCATTAGAATTTCAAGAAGGAGATTATGTCCTATTAAAGGTATCACCCTAGAAAGGGGTGATAAGGTTCCAAAAGCGAGGAAAATTAAATCCCCGTTTTATAGGACCTTACCGAGTGAAAAATATAATAGGACCAGTAGCCTACAGATTGGAGTTACCCCCAGAATTAAGTGAAATTCATGATGTCTTCCACGTTTCTAATCTTAGAAAATGCGTAATAGATGCACAAGCTATTATTCCTTTAGATCATGTTAAGGTGAATCCTCAACTTCACTTTACTGAAGAACCCATAGAAATTATGTCACGACAAGAGAGGAAGTTGAGAAGAGGAAAGATCCCTATAGTACAGGTCAAATGAAATGCCAGACAAGGACCTGAAATAACATTTGAAAGAGAAGACGTTATGAAAACAAATTACCCTCACTTGTTTGAAAACCAGGTATAGTTAATTAAAAATTTCGGGGGCAAAATTGTCTAAGGGGGGGGGGGGGGGGAGAGTGTAACGACTTTAAAAATTAATCACGATTATAGTTAATCTAAAATAATTAATAGAATAGTATTGGGCCACCCAGGGGTGTTGCCCAATAACCTTACCCGAATAATAGACTAAGCCCAATAATAGTGAACAGGCCCATAGGGTACCAAATTTAGGCCCAAAAATCGATACACCTTAAAAGCCCAATAAAGAATAAGTGGGCCGTAGCATGGACCCGATAGGAGTAAAGGCCCAAACTAAACCCCTATTTATTATTGGGCCGGTTATGCATAGTAGGTATAACAAGGCCCATTCCTATAAATCTAATTATGGAAGATCAATTGTTTACCCATGATGAAAAGCCCATTATTACCATGAATTTATAATCGGCCCTTGTGGAGTACATATGTGTGCCGCCACTTTTTATAAAACTCCACCTAAGCACTAAGATTCTTCCATAATAACACTCAATGTCTTGGATAAACTCCACCTTGCACTCTAGAAGATAGAGCACTCATGACATGCATGTACAACAAATCTTTCTTGGTTAATAAATACCCATCGCCCACCCCTTTCAACCAAAACCACCTTTCCAAAACCTTTAACCATTCTTGAAAACATGCAGATCAAAAGCTTTTACCCTTCACCATGATGAGCCATCCTTTATAATTAAAAACTTTACAAACCTATACATAATAATACTAGTCTAGGACCCCACGACCAAAAATAAGAACCGGCCGATTATATTATCAAGTTCTCGACACATCCGGGTAAGTAATCTACTCTAATCTAGTAGGAACACGAGTGCCAAGCTGTAATGGCCAGCTTTAGCTTAGTTATTTATACGCCTAAGCTGTAACAGCCAGCTATATTATATTTATACTTGTAAGTAATCGTTATTAACATGCAACAGGAAAACGGAGCACTTCGAACTCTTACAAAAAGTGAAAAGAATCAATCAGAAATCATAGATGTGAGTGTGTGTACCCCATGTTTGTTTATAATGTTTTCGGGGTAAATGCATGTTGGTCGAGTCATTGTTTTAACTTGCATGTGTCATGATCATGAAAAATCATAGAATTCGGTCATATAGAAACAACGAGAGTGGATCCATTCGGTATTAAAATGAATGTATTCCGACCACCTAGAGGATCGGACCACATAACATACGTCAAAATGTTCCATCGATATACATTCTACCTTAGAAAAGATCGAACCATATGAATGTTGCATGTTTTTATAAAAGAAAAGTGTTAATCGGTTGTTTTGTTAATCGGTTGTTTGTTAATTGATTGTGTTGTTAACCGGTTGTTTTGGCACCGCTCACTAGCATCGCTAACGTATTTTCGACATGCATTTCAGGATCATGAATGAAACGGTGGAACCCGAGCTCAACGTAGTTTAAATTAGTCGACGCAAAGTTTATAAATAACCAGCCCAGTGGGCCGGATTGTGTCCAAGAAGGGCTTCGGCTTAGTTGTTTTTGTTTAAAAAGTTGTTGTGTACTTGAACATGATGGTTAACGGTTTGTAATATAATTAAGTTGTGATGGTTTCGTAATAAAAATGGATGTTTATTTAGTAAAGAATTATTGTCGTGATTACCAATCCGTAATGACTTGGTAAATTCCGAGTCGTTACAGGTTGGTATCAGAGCTCGGGTTCGGAAAATAGTGGGTATAATTAGAACTAACCTGAATTGTTGTTTGAATATTATGTGTAATAGAATGGCGAACAAAGGTGAACAAGCCGAAGTGATGATGGATATCGAAGAAGGAGAGATTCATAATCAAGAAGTTGTCATGGAAAATGATGCACAAGAAATCCCGAGTACCGAAGAGTTGATAAACGAAATACCAGGGTTGGAGTGGATTGATAATGGGTTGGAACTAAACCTTGGGACAATCGGCATTATTGGGCCATACCCGAGCCGATATACGCCCCATCCGAACCCATCCACCCGTACCCGTATGTTAAGCCGACACCCCACTATTATCCCGTACTACCAATCGTTTGAATCAATCACAGCTCAATTTCATAGTTTTCAGACGTAAAAATCAGATTTTTAGAAAGGTTGTAACCCTAGAAACCCTAGATCCTTAATCAAACACAAAATCATACGATTTTTCCAAGTTTTTGATCAATTGAGGGTTAGGTTTTCATTTCCGCACCTTTCTGTACAAGTTTCATCATTGAATTCGAACTATTAGAGTGTTTATGGACTGATTTGCAGAAAATATAGAAGACGAACACGTTTTCCTGCAAATGGTCGAATGAGGAAGTTGGTTCGACCCTTCAAGGGGTCGAACGAGTGTTTTAGAGGTTGAATGAGTTAGTTACAGATTCATTTGTGATGATAACTGAGGTCGAATCAGTTGGATTGTGTTCATTCGACCTCACGACAGGTCGAACGAGATATTTCTGTTTTCATTCGTGCTTAACAAGACTCATTCGTGCTTTTTGATTTTCATTCGAACTTACAAAGGGGTCAAACGAAACCTTTTGTTCTTGGTTCGAACCTTCGACATATAGTATAAAAAATTGATATTTTAATTGGTAAAAAAATTCTAGGCAGTTTTTGAAGATTTTTGAGAGAATGTTGATGATGAATATACAAATTGTTGAAGAGAAATGAAGTTGAAAAGTTCGAATTCAAACTGATCTAATACCAAGTGTTCAATAGTTAATCACTGGTTCACATCTATTTTGTGATACTCCGAGAAGATAGGCTCTGGCTCTTGATATGGGATACGAGTGATCGGGATAAACTTCATTATAAGGTTTCAAGTTTAATAACTTGGAATACTTCATCTTGGATGCGAGTTTATTTTTGGTTTGCTTCTTTATACAAAGTTCAAGCGTGGGATAGCTTCATTAAAAGGTTTCAAGCTTATCACTCGTTATACTTCATCGAGAATTCGAGTTATTCTAGCTTGTTGTTTATAAGAGTTCAAGCATGTTAGATTGAGATATTGTGTCAGATCTACTGATGTAACAGATGGGCTTCAGATCAGGCGGTTATGGTGATGAATCATTATATTGTGGGGTAGTCAATTGAATCAAGAGTACTACGGTATGATGATCCGATTCAGATGACTATTATGGGCTAAAACAGATAGATCTTATTCCGCAAGTTGTGAACAGTCAACCCAGTTCCAGTGTGATTGAAGGAACTTGTTCAAAGAGAAGAAAGTGTTTATGCAATCTCAGTCAGTACAGATGAAGATTTTCATCGAAGTACTAATTTCCGAGTGGATTGTTTTTCACAGAGTCACATTTGAGATTTTTAATTGGGTACTGACAGTAAGATTTATCCCAATTGGTGTGAAGGGTGATGCAAAGGGTAAGTGCAGGTAGGAGACGTAAATGAGTGGTGGTACTTACATGTTACGTTGACTATCTGATCGGTCAGTTTGGAATCCTTCTAGCAGGGGTCTTATTAGACTTCAGGTTAGACTAGTTGGATTGCGTGTGATGTACTTGGTGAAGATGATATCCCTGGGTACTGATTCTATGAGGCTGCAGTGCATTACATTGTCGACATTACATTGGCGTAACTAGGTGATCTGGTTGTAATTCAGCTGAGCGTGCCGGTTGAGTTTGCAAATGATATACGTGGTTTAGCTGACTGCCTGCGTATTGATGTTGAGGGTCCGTAGTGCATTATTTGGTCAGTCCACGAATGATGCTGTACTTTTACTCAATGCAATAGTGCATGTATTAAGGGCAAACCTGTGATATTGACTGATGATCTGCAAGAGGTTTCAGGATTCGCCAGCAACGTCCAAGGGGGAGATTGTTGATGCACTTTATGTGAGGCCATCGCTGTGAATAGACTAGGGTTGAGTCGTATGTTGTATAACATGAGATTATGGTGATCCATAAGGGCATATTATGGATCTGACGTATTTGTTTAGAGGTGACCTAGCTGGTTCGTACCATCGTGAGGTCGAACTAATAATAGAATGGTCGAACCAACATATAATGTGTTGGTTCGTGCTTTGACAGGGTCGAACCAGTTGGTTCGAACCTTGCAAGGGCCGAACCAACTGGGCCTATATACAGATTTCTCATGTGTTGTGTTTCATTAAGATTGTGAGTTTGTGCTTAGAATGCTCTCAAGGGGGAGGTCATGCCCGACCTCCCCCGACCCCAAGATAGATGTTTATCCTACTGATGACAGTGTTTGTAATCGTTTCGGATGTAATTCGAATCTGTGATGACATTGTTTTTCATCTATTTCTTTTTCGTCTCCAATCTCCGTCTGAAACCGAGCTGTAATCGTTTAATCGATCCATGGATTCGGTCTCGTATGTTGTATAACATGAGATTGTGGTGATCCATAAGGGCATTTTATGGATCTGACATATTTGTTTAGAGGTGACCTAGTTGGTTCGTACCATCGTGAGGTCGAACCAAAAATAGAATGGTCGAACCAACATGTAATGTGTTGGTTTGTGCTTTGACAGGCTTAAACCAGTTGGTTCGAACCCTGCAAGGTTCGATCCAACTGGGCCTATATATAGCAATATCATATGTTGTGTTTCATTAAGATTGTGAGTTTGTGCTTAGAATGCTTTCAAGGGGGAGGTCATGCCTGACCTCCCCCAACCCCGATTTAGATGTTTATTCTACTGATGACAGTGTCTGTAATCGTTTCGGATGTAATACGAATCTATGATGACATTGTTTTTCATCTATTTCTGTTTCGTCTCCAATCTCCGTTTGAAATTGAGCTGTAATCGTTTAATCGATCCATGGATTCGGTCCTTAACCGTTTTCACGTGTAGGTGCGGGTGGAGGGTCATCTTGGATAGGTGGAGAGTTATGTGGTATATGGTTGTTATCAGGTTGGTTGTGTGTGTGGGCCAAGGTCGTGGTCAGATGGGAGGGTGATGGGTTGGGTTGATTAATATCGGCCATGGGCTGTGGTGGGGTGGATAAATATGTGGGTTCAAATAGGAGTAGGTTGTGGTCTAGAAAATCATGTGAGGGCAGTGGTGTAGTGGAATTGGCCATGGGGAAGATGTCTTCGTCAAAAGTGACGTGACAGGAAAAGATGGTTTGACTGAGGTGAGATCAAGGCACCAATAACCTCGATAACTGGTCAGGTACCCGAGAAAGAGGCATGCGGCGGACCAGTAATTAAGTTTGTTGGGTCAGGTGGGGGAGGTGTTAGGGTAAAAAATGCATCTGAAGACGCGAAAGTGGTCATAAGAGGGCTCACGAAGGTATAGGAGGGATAAAAGGGTGCGATTTTGGTGCAATTTGGTGGGAAGAATATTATGGAGATAGGATGCTGTTTAAAGTGCCTCGACCTAAAAGTTTAAGGAAAGAGAGGAATTGGTGAGTAGGGTGAACATGATTTCGTTTATACGACGAATTGTAGATGCATATTTCATATATGTGTTTTTAGCTTTCGGATTGATCGCCGAAGTTGTGTTTGTCGAATTGTAAAGTTAATGGTTAATTTTGTAGTGTTGGTTCGGGTGTTCGTAGGGTCGACCAAAAAATGAAGTTTTTGGTTCAGGATAAGTCACGGTCGAACTAGTTTGTTAGCACCATCGATAAGTCGAACGAGAAGTTCTATATATAGGTGTAACTTTGTGACGGTTATTCAATTACATCATTCAATGTGTGCGTGTTTTAGAGTGTCGAGAGGCTGTCCAATTACACCTAGTTGTTTGTCTTTTTCATCCATTTTAATTCGTTTTTATCAAACCCTTAGTGTCCAGATCTGATTCAAACATGTTTTCATGGATACAAACCTTTCTAACATCTTTCTAAACAAAACCTTTTCATTAACAATGAGTTTTTATGCAAAATATATGTGTTAATGGTGTTATATGATGTGTTATGTGTTGTTTGATGATTGAATGTTGTGTAGATATTATAACAATGATCTAGGACTATTATTGATAATGATTTATGTTTGCCATGGGTTACAATTGGTTATTGTTGATGTTTTGCTCATTTTGGGGGTTTTATGTTAGATCTAGGGTTTTATTCATGTTGTTATTGTTGATGAAATGATTAGGGGTTTTCTTACACGTGATAATCTGAGCGTGTTAAGCTAATTGATAAATGATTTTGATAAGTTTCCATATCGGGTAAATATTGCATGCGTATGATGTCACATTTCCATAATTTGTTATTTTGGGTGACTTGTAAAACGGACTGACTTCAAGGTAAAATTGGTAAGGTTTTGTGGGGATATATTAATAATGGGGGACTGATGTGATTTGTGGTGTTTCGTGACGTTTTCGGACTGTTTAGATGCGCTTTGGTGTGTTTTATGAGATTTTGCAGCAAAGGGTCGAACCAGGAAACTCATTCGACCCTTCGTGGGGTCGAATGGACTTCCATGGGGTCGAACAAACTTCAAATAGGTCGAATGAACATGCATAAGGTCGAATGAACTTGATTAAAGGTCGAATGAACACTATTTAGGTCGAATTAACATGTGTTAGGGTCAAATTAACATGTGTTAGGGTCGAATAAACATATGTTAGGTCGAATGAACTTGTGTATAGGTTAAATGAACATCATGAGGGTCGAACACAGGGATCATGTGGCGAACAGAAGCCCTAGGGGTCGAAACAAACCCAGAAATCTTCCGATTCGACCTTACGACTTTGTATATGCGATTTTTTATGCAATCTAAGTGTTCCATGCTTGAACCTTTTGTCTAAACCCTATATGCTTGATTAGTTTGTGTAATGGGTCACCAACGGGATGTCGGGTTTGTCGGGAATGTCCGGTTAACGTTCAATCAGATTTTTTTAACACGCGCGGTTAAGATCTGGACAATTGGGGACTAGTTTACCTAAGGGTTATTAGTCAAAACACTTACACAAACTTTTATGATAGATCAGTATTTGGGACTATTTGGTCGTGTCGATAATTCTCTACTAGAAGACGCAAACTAAGGTGAGTTCACAACCCCCCTTTTTACTGTTTTCGTTTTTGGGGGAGATACATGCGGTACAACTTACAAACTTGCAAACTTACGAACTTACTGACTTACGAACTTACAAACTTACGAACTTTTAGACATTACATCATTCAAGTCCTCCTAACTTTAGTGAACCATTAATATGTGGGTATACATAGCGGGGAAAGTGTGAATAGATCTATTGGAGCCCCACTCGGGCCGACTGGCGGTCTGTGGCGGGTGTATATTTGTCCTATCTAACATTACGATACCGACTGATGTCCGGTGGCGGATTGAGGCATTTCTAACGTTCCGCAGTATTTCACGACACTTTAGTATCATGTAACGATGTCTAGCTAGCATCAGGTATAGATGTAAGGATTGGGTGGTCTGGTTTACAAACATTTATCGGCCTGGTTTACAAACATTTATCGGTCTTGTTTACAAACATTTATCGGTGTGATTTACCAACATAGATCGGTCGGGATTTACAAACATTAATTGGCCGGGATTTACAAACATTAATTGGCCGGGATTTACAAACATTGATTGGTTGGGATTTACAAACACTAATTGGTCGTGATTTACAAACATTGATTGGCCGGGTTTTACAAACATCGATTGGTCTGGGCTTCCAAGCAATACTACTTTTGCAAACTTAAAACTCTCTGACTCACCGGCATTATGTGCTGACATTTTTAGCATGTCTTCTCACGTCGGTAAGGTAGCATCATCGGATTTAGGTGCACGGAGTCTCGCAAGACGTCTAGGATTCACTTGCATGGTTTTAAACATTATCCGACTTGTCACTTTTACTTTTGAGTTGTAAAGATGTTCTATGCTTCCGCTGTTGTGGTTACATTTTGAAAACTTAATGAATGGTTTACGTTGTTTTCATATCATATATTTGTCGTTTATTATGACCGTTGACTTGGATCCTGGTATGTCACACGCCTCGCGGTAAAACCCCGCAAGTGGAATTTGAGGGTGTGCTAGATTGGTATTAGAGCCACTCCTGTGCCGTTCGGGATGGTGGGTGAATACCTCATCAGGGACAATGAGACTCTAACACGGGGTAAATGTGACACCCCAGGAAAATCCCACATCGGCTGTGGCCAGGAGAGATCCTTGGTTCTTAAGTAATGTCTTGCCGCTTAAGTCAACAACGCGTTTTGGGGCTTAATGTTAGTGGATGAGAGGAGAACTCCACAGTTAAGCGTGCTCAGGTGGGAGTAGTACTAGGATGGGTGACCTCCTGGGTAGTCTCCACCGGGGCAACAAAAAACAAATCCGTAAGCTCTGGATGGGCAACCCATCTGGCCAAAGCGGACAATATCGGTGATGAGAGGGGCCGAATGTTACAGATGGTATCAGAGCCAATGGTTATAGTGAACTAGGACTGCATGTAGAGTCTAGTCTATAGCCGAGTCTCACACACTAGACGGTCACACACTTATGAGTTATTCTATGTGGCAAACATACTAACTTTGTCGGGGTGTCGATATCATCGTCATACTTATGTATTACATCATCTGTTCTATCCTTGGTTTTATCTTCTTATAACCCTGTCTTCTTCTTCTTCGTGATTTGAAAATGAAGAGGCTAGCTTGTTGATTCCTTGCACGACGGTGTTGTACATTGGAGTGGCTTCGACATACTCTTGAGATTTGTCCAGGATTCAGACATCTCCCTTCTATATTCTAATGGACACACTCGCCTACACCCACTTGCTTGCACTTGTACTTGTAATGGTACATCCCTATGTATTTGTGTCCGGTGACTTGAGTTTCAAACTAGGCGTACCCTATGAGGACCATGTAGAACAGTTTATCATTTCGGGTGCACACGAAATCATAACCCGAGATGCATGAAAATTCTGGTGGACTCTGTGTTTGAACTGATGGTCCTGGACGGGACCTAGGTCTAAATCCTTGTTGTTACTAGTAGGTCATGCTAGTAATGAATCTGTGTATCTTGTCCTTGTGTTTGGCTGAAGATGTCTGGTACTCGTGGTGGTCGGACTGGGTGGTCGAGGTAGTGGTAACATCACCTTGATGCAAGATGAGCTGAACAACATGATGCGGCACGATGTGAATGTTGCAATAACTGCCTTCCAGGCTGTGCAACAGACTTTTGGTGGTAACGCTGTCAATCGGCCTCATTCGGTGCAGCCTGAGTGTACCTTTGAGTTGTTTATGAAGTGCAGGCCTTACAGCTTCAGTGGTACTGATGGAGCAGTGGGACTGCACAAGTGGCTCGAGAAGATTGAGTCGGTTTTTGCTATGTGTGATTGTCCATCCGTTGATCATGTGAAGTTTGCTGCGAGAACTTTGGTAGGTCATGCTTCATGGTGGTGGCACTCCACTACACAGACTTTTGGCCTGGGGGAGACCATGTCATGGATTGAGTTCGTTCTAAGGTTGCGAGCAGAGTGATGTCCTTGGGACAGGATTCTGATACTGTTACCGGTACGTTTTCTCTTATTGATTGCTTTACTTCGGTTTTGTGTTGATTTATTTTTTCCGTTTTGAGTTCCATATCTGTTGATACATAGTACCTACACCGTGAGGGGCTAGGTGTTTAACTATCGTGTGTCATGCTGTGACTATTTTTCTTTTCAAACTCATTGTGGCCACTTTGAATTCCTGGTCACGCCTTCTTATCTCACCAGTGTGCCTATGAGGGTTTAAGGGTTCGATGAACCACATTTGCAAACCTTATCCTATTTTTGCTTATGGGCGCAAGCGATTTCCGCTTTTAACGAGGTGTTTCCATTCTGGGCCCCGGTTGTGTGTCGACACAACACGATGAGGTTATCGTTTATGTTTCTCGCCAGCTTAAAGTCTGTGATCGTTTATGTTTCACCAATGTTTCGAAACCAAGAGCATTTTGGGTTGTTCTGAAGATCTGAAGACACTACTTGTACGGTACCAGGTGCTTCGTTTATACCGATCACAAGAGTTTTCGGCGTATCTTCGACCAGGATGAGTGGACCATGCCGTGGTCTGGAGCACTTATCTCGTATTTATTTTGTGGAAGTAGTTCCTCGGTTTGTGGTGTTTGTTCCTATCATCTTGGAATTGCGATTCTCGTTTCATTTCGTGTTTCGGGGAAGCATTGTTTGAGCCTCGGGTGCTCGGTTGGATACGAGTACAGGTCATCTTCCGTATAGTTAGAGTTCATTGTGGTTCATGTTGAGGACCGAGGTTCTCGTGGGGACTAGAGGGGGGATCTAGGTAACCTCATTCATTACCTAAACGCGTACTTGGGTCAATACCTATTACTATTGAAGCTGAGTGAATCTTGGGGCGAGATTCCTTTCAACAGGGGGATGATGTAGCAACCGGAATTTTTTTTCTTTCTTTTCGTCTCTTTCTTTTCGGCTTCTCTTTCACTTGGAGGATGAGGTGACACCCGACAAACTCAGGGTAATATTTCTTTATCAAACATATAAGCATACCTTAGTGAAAAACATGTATTTAACGTACTTAACTGGGTCAGTTGGGTCGGTTTACATTACGTATAGTCCAGAATTCAATGATTTGGAGGATCATTGGGTTTAGCATATGCACACACGAGTCTTAAGTCCTATTGTTGGTGAATTACATGAATTGAATTAAGTATTAAACGTGAATTGATTCATATATGATGTGTAATGTGAAAATACTTGTTTGAATGATGTTTATATGATTATACTTGCTTAACATACGTTTGGATTGCATGTTTATATGTTAGGATGTGTTAAAACGCGTTTAAATGACAAAACTGGAAATTTAGGAAAATCATGAAACTGGTTCGACCCATAGGGGGGTTCGAACAAGGCACAAGAACTTCATTCGACCACTTAAACAAACTCATTCGACCCCTGTAGAGATCGAATGAATTGGAGTATAAATACCATACTTTGCAACTTTTCATCATTTCACAAACCCTAAACGCCTCCAAGTGCTCTTTCTCAACCCCAAACCTGTAGAAAGGAGTTTTTGATCTTGTTATTCAAATCCTAACATAAACATATCCTCTGTATCATAAACAAGAGAAGATTCAAGGTGTGTTCCTGATCTAAAACCATTTTCATCCATTTTAATTCGTTTTTATCAAACCCTAATGTCCAGATCTGATTCAAACATGTTTTCATGAATAAAAAGCTTTCTAACATCTTTCTAAACAAAACCTTTTCATTAACAATGAGTTTTTATGCAAAATACATGTGTTAATGGTGTTATATGATGTGTTATATGTTGTTTGATGATTGAATGTTGTGTAGATTATGCAAAATACATGTGTTAATGGTGTTATATGATGTGTTATGTGTTGTTTGATGATTGAATGTTGTGTAGATATTATAACAATGATCTAGGACTGTTATTGATAATGATTTATGTTTGCCATGGGTTACAATTGGTTATTTTTGATGTTTTGCTCATTTTGGAGGTTTTATGTTAGATCTAGGGTTTGATTCATGTTGTTATTGTTGATGAAATGATTAGGGGTTTTCTTACAAATGATAATCTGAGCATGTTGAGCTAATTGGTAGATGATTTTGATAAGTTTCAATATCGGGTAAAGATTGCATGCGTATGATGTGACATTTCCATAATTTGCTATTTTGGGTAACTTGTAAAACAGACTGAATTCGAGGTAAAATTGGTAAGGTTTTGTGGGGATAGATTAATAATGAGAGAATGCTGTGATTTGTGGTGTTACGTGACGTTTTCGGACTCTTTAGATGCGATTTTGTGCGTTTTATTAGATTTTGCAGCAAAGGGTCGAACCAGGAAACTCATTCGACCCTTTGTGGGATCGAATGGACTTCCATGGGGTCGAACCAACTTCAAATAGGTCGAATGAACATGCATAGGGTCGAATGAACTTGATTAAAGGTCGAATGAACACTATTTAGGTCGAATTAACATGTGTTAAGGTCGAATTAATTTGTGTTAGGGTCGAATAAACATGTGTTAGGTTGAATGAACTTGTGTATAGGTTGAATGAACATCATGAGGGTCAAACCCAGGGATCATGGGTTATACCAGAAGCCCTAGGGGTCGAACCAAACCCAGGAATCTTCTGATTCGACCTTACGACTTCATATATGCGATTTTTGATGCAATCTAAGTGTTCTATGCTTGAACCTTATGTGTAAACCTTATATGCTTGACTAGTTTGTGTAATGGGTTACCAAAGGGATGTCAGGTCTGTCGGGAATGTCCGGTTAACGTTCAATCATATTTTTTTTAACACGCGTGGTCAAGATCTGGACAATCGGGGACTAGTTAACCTAAGGGTTATTAGTCAAAACACTTACAAAAACTTTTATAATAGATCGTCAGTATTTGGGACTATCTGTTCGTGTCGGTAATTCTTTACTAGAAGACGCAAACTAAGGTGAGTTCACAGCCCCACTTTTTACTATTTTCGTTTTTGGCGTTGAAACATGCAGTACAACTTACAAACTTACAAACTTGCAAACTTACAAACTTACAGACTTACGGACTTACGAACTTGCAAACTTACGAACATTTGCAAACTTACGAACATTTAGACCAACCTATTACATTATATCACATGGGTACTAAGTGACATTACATCATTCAAGTCCTCCTAACTTTAGTGAACCATTAATATGTGGGTATACATAGCGGGGAAAGTGTGAATAGATCTATTGGGCCTGGCAAGCCCCACTCGGGCCGACTGGCGGTCGGTGGCGGGTGCATATTTTTCCTATCTAACATTACGACACCGACTGATGTCTGGTGGCAGGTTGAGGCATTTCTAACATTCAGCAGTGGTTCACGACACTTTAGTATCATGTAATGATGTCTAGCTAGCATCAGGTATAGATGTGAGGATTGAGTGGCCTGGTGTACAAACATTTATCGGTCTGGTTTACAAACATTTATCGGTTTGGTTTACAAACATTTATCGCCCCGGTTTACAAACATTTATCGGTCTGGTTTACAAACATTTATCGGCCTTGTTTACAAACATTTATCGGCCTGGTTTACAAACATTTATCGGCCTGGTTTACAAATATTTATCGATCTGGTTTACAAACATTGATCGGCCGGGATTTACAAACATTAATTGACCGGGATTTACAAACATTAATTGGCTGGGGTTTACAAACATTGATTGCTTGGGATTTACAAACATTGATTGGCCGGGATTTATAAACATTGATTGGCCGGGTTTTACAAGCATCGATTGGTCTGGGCATCCAAACAATACTACTTTTGCAAACTTAAAACTCTGTGACTCACCGGCATTATGTGCTCACAGTTCTATCATGTCTTCTCAGGTCGCTAAGGTAGCATCATCGGCTTTAGGCGCACGGAGTCTCACACGGCGTCTAGGATTCACTTGCATGGTTTTAAACATTATCCGACTTGTCACTTTTACTTTTGAGTTGTAAAGATGTTTTATGCTTCCGCTGTTGTGGTTACATTTTGAAAACTTAATGAATGGTTTATGTTGTTTCATATCATATAGTTGTCGTTTATTGTGACCGTTGACTTGGATCCTGGTATGTCACACGCCTCGCGGTAAAACCATGCAAGTGGAATTTTAGGGTGTGACAGTTTTCGTATAATCGAGTCTGTGAACATTCATTATCAACATAACGATTAATGAAAACTCTAAAAATGAAATCTCATGTGTTTTGATTCATATTTTAATCATTTTGCATGAACATTAGGGTTTCTACACCTAGTGTTTTAGTATTCGTGTTGATTACGTATTGATTGTGTGAAAACCGATCCTGCAAAGTGGTATCAAAGCATGTGCTTGATCACACGATTGCAATTTGATAAAAACTTTCAGATTTCAGATAAAAATCATCAAAATTCCATTTGTTTTCATAGAACTTTGATAAAACATGGTTTTTGAATGATTTAAAGGTGATTTTGTGGTCGATTTCAAAAATTCTTTCACAATAGTTGTTCAAAATTCAATCCGAATCAAAACCTACACAAATTTCAACCCAAATTGATAAAATTTTCATAAATCAGATCTAAATTGTGTGTTTTTGTAGAAAATATGATCATGAAATCTGGACAGGTCGAATGGGTTTCTAGTTTGGGTCGAATGAGATTTTTCATCCTTCATTCGTGCTAGATTCAGGGTCGAAACAAGTTTAGAAAGTTTCATTTAGGCCTTTTCATTCACATTCGTGTTATCAAAATTGCATTCGTGCTTTCATTTCTCATTCGTGCTTTCATTAAGGTCGAATCAAAGTCAATATTTTTCATTCGTGCTGATTGTTAGGTCGAACCAATCTCTCATAATTTGATTCGAACCTTCGACATCTAGAACAGAAAATTTGATAAATTTTTCTAAGTGTTGGAACTTTTATATCATGGAAAACATTTGGGGATTTCCAATGAACCGATCAAACACGACACAACAGCAACAACTACCAATGAATCCCTGGCAAGTAGTAGCAGAAAAAGGAAAACAGGTCTCACAACAACCGCAACAACTGATGGTCAATTATTAGGCGGTTTCTCAGCCAACTTAACCCATTGTGTGGCCTCCTACTCAACCAATGCCGGATTATTGGGGAGTTGCAGCAGCCGCAGCTGTTCAGAATCATACAACAACTGCTATCTCAACATTGATGAATGACTTATCTACCGGAAATGGAAATAGACCCCCAAAGTTGATGGATTTGTCTGAATATCCATCATGGCACAAAAGGTTTAAGATTCATTTGGAAGGGTTAGATGGTGGAGAAGCATGGCAGGTGTTACAACGTGGGTATGTGCAACCAATGGTGGAGAATTCAAACACTCCAGTTGCATTGGATGATATGTTTGAAGATCAAAAGAAGAAGCATGTAGCTGAGAAGAAGGCATACTTGCAGCTATCTCAAGCTTTGTCTACTGACTTGTTGCATCAATTTGGATCATGTGCAACATAAAAGCAGCTTTGGGAAGCGCTTAAGAGCGGGAATGATGGAAATAAAAAGACTAGGAAGCTCAGAAAGGATGAGTTGAAGAAAGAATTGAGAATTTTAATTTTGTTGGGAATGAAACTCTTAAGGAGTTAACTACTAGGTTTTATCATTTGTTATCTGAATTTTCTACCTATGAAATTTCGTTTTTTATGTCAGAATGTGTTGAGAAGTTTGCAGAAGCATTGTCGGTGTATTGGAGCCAACGTATTGAAGTCTTAAAGGAGAAAGATTCATTTCCTTTTTGGACTTTGACCGAGTTTATTCAGAGATTGGAGAATAAGGAGATTGAAAAATGGAGAAAGGCGATGAGAGCTCAAATTCCACAGAATCCGGAATTGTATTATGCTAGTTCATCCTCTCCTGCATTCCAAATGTTGGTGTGAGTTCCGCACCATAAACTACTTTTGTATCTAGTGTGGAACCAACAAATCCTCCTAGCTATTATGGTGCTTCTTCACCTTCTTCATATACACCGTCTCAAGCTCCAATGCAGTCTACACCATGGTTAGCTGCTCCAACGATGAACATGCCTTAGCAATCTTCATCAAACATTGGAACAACCGGGAGAAGGTCAACCGGAGTGACCTTTTCTTTTTATACTGTTTGATTATGCGGCGGGCGTGCAACCTAGCCGCGTCCCTGGTGGAGTACTTTCAGTGTGCGCACAAGCGCAAGGTTCGCGCACATCTCCATGGTGGGGCGTTCATCACCGTTATCGTGCGTCGTCTGCGCCTCTCGCCAAAGACTAACCCCCATCTGTCGCCCAAGATCCCATCGTTGGAGCTCGGTGAGGCCAATGCCCGGAGCATGGGGATCCTGATGGAGGTCGAGAAGGGAGTACATCGGTTTCGATCTCTCGGCACTAAGAGGGCTTTTGAGCCGGCCCCCTTCCTACTCCCGATGATATACCGGCCTACCTTGAGTTGCGTCCGGGAGTACCTCTGCTGGCGGACCAGGCGGGTCACGCCGACGATGCTGACACTGACGACGATGACGACCCCCATCTCCACGCCACCACAGCAGCAGTACCCCTGTCATATATATGATGACCTCACTCCTGCTGCGTGTTACGTGGTTCAGGACATGGATCGCCGCATCGGTGAGATACGGGAGGTTCAGCAGTGGACGGTCGAGGCGATACAGGGGATGTCACAACATTGGGGGTAGGGTTATGCGATCCACGAGGGGGTGGACCAGCACCGGGGGGCCCACCACCACCACCACCGTAGTAGACTTTTTTCAGTTGTGTTTTTTTTTATATGTACAAACTTATTATTATATTTGCAGTTCATCATTCATTTATATGTTTGTCTGTTTTGATTGTTTATAATGCTTGTTTTGAATCTGTATAATCCGTTTGAATGTTTAATTGTTTAATAAACATTAAACCCATAAATAATAAATGAACTAACACCAAATTATAAATGGCAAGCCAGTAAAACCAATGAGATCCAAACAGTAAATATCCGATTATAAACACTAAAAAATCACTCAACCCTTTCAATTCCAAACCAAATAAAGCTTGCATGTTCTGAACTAAAACAAAGTCACATTGACCATCGACTACCATATTCGTATCAAGTTTCGCTACTTCGTTCAATCTGTCTTCGACGAGTCTTCTCCGTGAATAATTTATCCACTCGCAGTGACAATTGAACACTTTATTAATAGGTTAAAGTTGGGATTACTTGATTAATTATAGGTTGATTAGTGTTATAACGTTGTTTTTTAAATTTTAAAAAATTACAATAGATAAATAAAAAAGTTAATAGGTTAAAAGTTGGGATTACTTGATTAATTATAGCTTGAATAGGGTTATTACGTTGTTTTTTAAATTTAAAAAAAAAATACAATAGACAAATAAAAAAGTTAATAGGTTAAAGTTAGGATTACTTGATTAATTGTAGTATGATTAGGGTTATTACTTTGTTTTTTAAATTTAACAAAAAATTACAATAAATAAATAAAAAAGTAAAAAAACACTTCAAAACAAACCACAAAAAAAAAATGAAAAAAATCCCAAAAAAATCTAAACCCAACATCAGAATGTCCTGGTTCATCCCCCCTTATGCCAAGGACCTCGCTTTGGCCATAGCGAGGCGCATGGCTCCTTATTTTCCAAACTCCCATGCAACCTCGTACTGATTTTGACATTGATGTGACTGAACAGAGGGGAGTTGAAATAGAAGGCTAGGGGTGCAAATAGACGGACCCTAATGGTAATGGTAATGGTAATGGTAATGGTAATGGTAATGGTAATGGTAATGGTAATGGTAATGGTAATGGTAATGGTAATGGTAATGGTAATGGTAATGGTAATAGTAATATTGTCTAGATTTGGGATTTAACTTGATTTTAGTTGATTTCTTTTGGTATTTGGCTACTTGTTTTGACTTGTTTGTGTATAAAAATCTAATCTTTATTGGCTTTTGTTATAATTTATTACCCGGATGATGTTTGTGTTATATTTTTATATTCATATGTGGCTATAGTATATTGATTTAGTGTTTTCAAATTAAAAGTCGCATATTTTTATCATTTGCTTCGTGTGATGGTTTGATGGGTTAACGTGTTGACTTAGGATCTAGAAATTGCATGTTGGACATCGTTTGGGTTTGTTGCTCAACTTGAGACCAAGAGGAGATAGGTCATGGGTTTGTTAGGATTTATTGGTTTATTTGGTTAGATATTGCACGATACTGAATTTCTTTCCCGTTATCCTTTTTACCCGCTTTCCCAAACATTTACTCCACTATACTAATGGAGTAAATAAATAAAATTTATATTTTCAGAAAATCCAAAAAAAAAAAAATCAAAAATTCAAAAAAAAAAATCTTAAAAAAAAGTAAAAATTTTGAAAAATACAAAAAGAAATAATAAAAGTTGTTGCAAGTTCTGAGGTGATTAATTACACACAAAAGACACGCCTTAGCCAGTGTAAAGCGTAAGCTGAAGGCACGTCGATGTAGGTTTGCATTTCTTGGGGGGCATGGGATTTCTTTAAGTTGCGCGATAGTAGAGTAGGTCCAGCTAGTCGGTTTTTGTAGTAAAATGGTTTTTGGGAATCTTATGATAGTGAAACAATCCTAATTGAGGAAGATCACTCTTGGCTTTTACCGACATTCCATTCCCACACTTGATAGTGAGGATTTGAGCCTATTTGAGTACTATGATATTCACTTTCACTTGTTGAGTGCTGCCTACATATTACTTGATTACAGAACTTGTACATCATGATACATTTTTAGACCTTGGTTTTTGATTTGGCATTAGCGTGATAGAGGCATTTAGGATCACTCATATCTTAGCCTTTTCCTTTCTTTTTGTTTTTCATTTTTTTGACCCGTTTGATATACCCTTAGTCGCCACTTTGAGCCTTTTTGCCCTTTCGTTTGTCTACCCAAAGTGCCACTTTTGTTTTTTATATCCGATTTTTCAGTTCTAGTTTAGGTTTTGAAAAAATAGATATATTTATTATAAAAAATAGCAAAAAAAAAAGAGAGAAAAAAAAGAAAAAAATTGCAAAAAAAAAGAGTTGTTCGAGTTGTATATAAATAAATTGTTGGAGTAAAAAAAGAGAAAAAAATAGAATATGTTAGAAGATTGGTCAAAATTACCCTAGTTGTTTTTATGATTTAACTTAATTCTTCGGATTTTCATCTTTATTTTCTTTTTAGCCATTTTTCCCAAATATATCCTACTCTTAGCCCTTGCCTACCCATAAGTCCTCTTGATTAGTTTCGGTCCAAGCATTTAGGTGGAGATTTAATCCCTGTACAAGCCTATGTGTTTCAAGCTTAATGTTTAGGTATTGAGAGATCACTTTTATGATTGACATACACCGAGAGTTGAGTGATCTATGTGAGGGTATTAGCTTGGTTTGGTTGGAATCTTGATGGGGGGAGTGAAGCTCAATTACGTAATCCCATGTTTCTAAAAAATAGTATCACATTTGACTAGTTGGGCCATATGCTTCTTGACCGTTGTAAGTCTTGTGATTTCTTTGTGTCCTTAGGATTTGTGGCTTGCTTAGGCCTTGCTAGATGTTAGTCGTTTTTGGTCTAAGTGTGGGTATGATGTGTTGTTTGATATTTGCTTAGGGACAAGCAAATGAATATGTGTGGGGATGTTTGATACGCTCTAAATTATACATATATTTATATCAATGTTCTCTACACTTTAAATAATATTTAGGATAGTTTTTATTAAATGTTACTCCTAAATGGGTCGAATTAATTATTTAAAGGTTTTTAGTAGAAGCGAGCCAAAACGGGGCATTTGAGTTATTTTAAGACTCTCAAAATTTTTAATGGTTAAATGGGTCAACTAATTAGATATATAATTTTGACTAGACTCTTATTTAATTTTTGTGTTGTATGAACTATTGAGTCGGGGCCCAATACGAGATGGACATTGGACTACAACAATAATAAATGGATCACTCATCTTCTAGGCTTCATCTCAACTATAACATAAATTAAGTTTGGGCAAGAAGGCCAACTAAAATGTCTAAAGGAAAGAGTTGGGCCAGCCCATCTAGAGAAGTTAGGGTATGAGGGGAGCAAACATTTATTACAACGAAAATAATAATAATAATAATAATAATAATAATAATAATAATAATAATAATAATAATAATAATAATAATAATAATAATAATAATAATAATAATAATAATAATAATAATAATAATAATAAAAGGAGCAGCGTTGGAGTTGAGGTCTCGACAAGAAAGAAAAAAAAATTATTTTAAAGGTTAAGCATCATAAAGAAGGGCGGCGACTACGGTGCTTGTCGGTTTGGTATTTTTTTGGTCTCGCTATGATTTTTATTTGTGAACCTTTTAAATTTATTTTCATTTCTTTCATTACTATGGTTGGCTAGATTTTACTTGGTTGTCTAGACTTGCGATGTATCTTGATTTTGTTGATTTCATTTTGGTATTTGGCTACTCGTTTTGACTTGTTTATGTATAAAAATCTAATCTTTATTGGCTTTTGTTGTGATTTATTACCCAGATGATGTTTGTGTTATATTTTTAGATTCATATGTGGATATAGTTTATTGACTTAGTGTTTTTAAATTAAAAGTCGCATATTCTTATCATTTTCTTCGTGTAATGGTTTGATGGGTTAACGTGTTGACTTAGGATCTAGAAATTGCATGTTTGACATTGTTTTGGGTTTGTCACTGACCTTGAGACTGAGAGGAGATAGGTCATGGGTTTGTTAGGATTTATTGGTTTATTTGGTTAGATATTTCATGAGAGTGAATTTCTTTCCCGATATCCTTTTTACCCGCTTTCCCAAACATTTACTAATAGGACTAGATTGACCCCCTTGATACCGTTAGGTGTTTCGCGATTAGTGAGACCGAGAGGATATCTAATCTTTGGGGTGCGTAAACTTTTATGTTTGGTGAGACCGAGAGGTGATCCATTCTTTACCTGGTGAGCTTTACGCGACCGCTTAGGTTTATATATGTTGTTCTAGTGAGACCGAGAGGAGATCTAGGACACCATAATGTTTCCCAAGTCGGTTATCCCCTTAGATCCCGGTAGTCATTCGAGTATCCATTGCCCGCAAGCTTTCAACTTTATCAGTAGGATTCCCAGTCTAGACAGCCATCTTCCCCATTTTTTATTCCCCTTTGGTGAGCGTTTACTCTTTGATCTCTCGTCCTTGCTGCTTGTTTATTTCTTGTTTTATTTTATTTGTTTACTTGTTTATTGTTTTAGTATTCTTTTTAGTTGAAAAATCATGCTCTTTTATCTAGATTAGGACTCGATAGAGGTTTAGTATCAATTGCTGCATATCAGTCTTATCGACTTTGCTACACTACGACCGGTACACTGCCGTGTTGTGTGGTTTAGCTTGGTGATTCTATTTTTAAAACCAGATTGTGAAACTTGAAATATTTATATATATAAACCACTACAATCACTATGCTAAACACAAATGTCGGTAGCACGTCACGCCTCCAATGGTCCATAATATATTTCTCGGGTATCTCCTCAACTTTTGTGTATCTGAAAACACAAAAAATATGGTGAAACATGTATCCGATTCGGCTCCATGAGTTTCTTGAACATGTTACGTCCCCACTGCCAGCGTCAACCCTAACCTGTGTATAAGACAATAAATTAGACAGATCCGAAAATCGAAAAAAAACATATATTACACATGATTGTTCTCAGGTCTTACCGTGTAGTCGTTTACAAGGTCTGTGCGCTTGTCAAGGTGCGTTATAGTGTACACCTTCACCTCATCAACTTCTTCTTTGTTGGTAATGAAACACCACAGCAACGCTTTCTGAATTTCCTTTCAACTTCGTGGAATATAATTTGGGAATAAACCTTTGCACATTGCTTTTCGATCGCCATCCCGATCTTTAATTCAGGAACCCGACACTCGGTTTGGTGCTCCGCAACCCTCTGCTTGTATCTTTGGAATCCATCGTTGTATCAACACACAACAAAAGCTGCACAAGCGTATTAGCCCAACTGGAATTAAATTTGAATGACGCGTTCGAGCTTTCACATCGGGATATTGTATTCATGAGACATGACATGGGGATTTCACGAAAGTACGCAGGTACCCACATCTCCTTGATGTTAAACATATCTCGCAACCACTCATTGTCTTTCAGCCTGTACTTGTCGAGTAATTTCCCCCAATGGCTTTCAAAGGTCGACGGTTTTATGTAAACATTCCAAACCAACTTATGGATTGCCAACCGTACTTCTGCGTTATCAAACCCACCTCCTGCAAGCTGATAACAGAAATGTAGGGGACAAAAAACCAGCACGAGTTCTCAGAAAAAATAAAAAAGGCACACAAAAAACACTTCTTTTGAAAATTATACTACTGTAAAAAAATATGAGTACCTTTGGGGGGGAGTTTCTTCATAATGTGCCACATACATAACCGATGCCTGGCCTCGGGAAACACAGCAGCCACCGCTTGCTTCATCGCTGGATCCTGGTCCGTTAACACCAACTTAGGTTTCTTTCCATGCACTCCAAGGAACGTGTTGAGCAACCAGCAATACGACTCGATTGTCTCATTAAATAGTAGACCAGCTCCAAACGTAACACAACGTTTGTTGTTGTCCGCACCAGTGAAAGGGACAAATATGAGATTGTACCTAGTCAAAAAAACATCCATAAAACCCACACGCTAACGAAAAAAATGTAAATTTTTTTGATAATTACATAAACAAAAAAAACCGACTTACCTGTTTGTTTGGTGTATTGCATCAAACGTAAGCACATTGCCTAAATCTTGGTAATTTATATTTGATATCTCATCCGTCCAGAAAACGTATCTAAGCTCGCCGTTAACAAGGCTTTACTTGAAAGAAAAGTTTGGCAGATGCTTCACCCTATCGTTCAGCTTGTCAACCATCATCTGCGAATCCCTATTGCCAATGAACATGCGGATACTCCTGACGAAGTTCTTGTAATCAACAGGGGTTCCCTTCACATTGTGGTGTCCGCCTTTTAGGCTAACTTGCGTCTTATGGGCTACCGTGGGGCCAACCTTATTGAGGCTTACACGGTGAATGAATTCTTTGGTTGCGAAATCCAACTTCCTCCCTATTTTGGTTAAATCTCTATTATAAGAAGGAACCCGCATGTGATTGTGGCTCTCTTCAAAGTGATAAATCTCCCACATTAATGAAACATTGCATAACTTGGCTCTCACACTTGCTTTACAATCACACACCTGGAAAGTTGACTGCCTAATCTTCAATGAACTTTCATCTCTTGAGTCGAATTTCCTTTTGGTTTGGGGTTTCCCTAACTTGGAGCACAGTATGTACCTATGGGTGTTGATACCTTTAACCCTTTTTACAGTTCCAATCCTAGTAGAAAACCCACACCTCTCAGCATATGACTCATACATTTGTACCACATCTTGCCACTCCCTATACCTAGCTGTCATGTCTGGTTTTACGCAATCGTCTACTATGGGTTTCCAGTAACGAGTGCCATTTTGGGTAAACCAATAAGCACACCCAGATCCTACAAAACAAAAGTGCATCCAGTAACGAGTGCCATTGGGAGTAAAACCTATTTCCTATACGTCTACACGAATTAACACCAGTGTAAAAAAAAAGTTTCCAGAACCACCCCCACTGATCGATAAAAAACATAATCTTATATGGAAACCAAAACCATTATACACTAGTTGACACGCACAAAAAAAATGAGCAACACACACAAAGAAAATCAAAAACAAAAAGAAAACGGTTTAAAAAGAAACATTACCATCTTCATCGACGAGAACCGGTTGGCTCATATGGGAGATGTTGTTTGGGTCGACAGAAGAACCACCTTCCTCAGACGAAAAAAGCCCACCAATCGTTTCTTCAGACTCATCGACCACCCTTGTCCCGTGTCGACTGCAAATTGCTCTCCAATGAACCACTCTTTGCTTCTAGACGTGTTGTTCGATTTTCTACACAGAATATTGCCACATCCTGTATATCTTTTTCGGAGAACTCCATACCGTTGGGACCATCATTTGGATCCTCCATAATCACAAAACAGTGGTTAGGGTTCCTGGTTCAGCTATGACAGAATTTGGGGGTGATTGTTTATTTTGCATGTGTTGTAGGTGTTTGGTGTGTGTGTATATATGTGGGGGTGGGTGTAATCAGTGGTGAATATAATAATATGGGCGGGAAACTAATTCTAGGGATAATCAAGGTGACTGACATTGTGTAAGGTACTTATCACCCAAAATAATATTAAAATAATACTTGATGAAGTTTAGTGTTAGATAATAAAATGGTGTGGACAAAAATACCAATGAATATAATATTTACTAACAACCTATTTGTCGCTTGGTAATTGGCCTAGACGAGTTCACAAGTTCTCCCAACTCAGACGAGTTCTCAAATGATCCAGTTCTCAACTTAGCGTTAGTTGTTTGTAGTTTTTGATTTTTATAGCAAACCAACTTACAATTAACAAAAAGAACATAGAAATCAAAAACTACAAACAACTAACGCTAAGTCTTGTCTTCCACATCCCCAATGAGCATATCTTACATGAGACCGTCCTTGCCTTTGTGATTCAGGCTCAACATCAACATCAAGGTCCCAGATTGGATATTGGCTTACTTTACCATTTCGATTCTTGTGAATCCTCTTGGAATACCTCCAAAGTGTAGTTGACTTGTGATGATTTTGGTCACAAATCTGGGATACATCAGTAACTTGTTCCTTCTATAGATGTTTTCCTTCATGTCCTTCAGCAAATAGTATGAGTAGTTATACAGGTCTCCCCATAATAAAGACTGAATGGCTTCCTAAACTCTTAGAGAGATCAAGTTGAAGTGAGATGTATTCCTGCTAAAGCAGATACCTACCTGGGTCATCAAAAACTACCAAGGCTAGTCCAAACCAGTCATCTCCACTTGTTAAGCTTTATGGACACCAGAGTATCCCATCAGCTTGAAGTTTTTGGCAACTTTGTCTCTACTCACTCTCAAAGTGGTGCAGTTATCATTGAGGTAAGAAGCATTCTTGATGGTCTGCTCGTTCACTACTATCCTGACTCCTCGAAAAGTAGTCTCAAGCTCAGTTCTACGAAGTTATCAGTAACCACCACAACTGTGCTCCAGAACTGCTGAAGGATCTCGATGTACACATCAATGTGCACACTGACAGCAAAACCAATGGGTCTTTTCAGAAGTGTAGATGCATTTATGTCTACAGCTTTCGGGTTAGCGTTTAGTTTGTTGGTCGTTATGTTTAAGTTTGTGTTTTGTGTTGTAAGGGCCCGTTCGCAGTATCGAATATACGAATGGGAATCTAGTAGTTGCGATTGAGTCAGAAAGTAGCCATTCGCATGGTGTTTGAGCCATTCGCATGCTCGACCATGCGAATGAGCTAGGTCTATATATATGTTGAGTTGGTTAGAGAGTTTGGAGTTTGGTCATTTTGCACACAAAGTCTAGGCGCGAATATCTCACTATTTGAATATTGTTTATTCTGATTATTGAGTCCGTAACTGAATGATTTGAAAGTTAATGATTATGAAAACGTTGAAAATGAAATCTTTCTTATAATCTGAACTGATAAACATCAATCTTGCTAGATTGAGAGGGATTCCGCACCTCTTGGTTTATATATCGTGCAGATTACGTTGTAATTGTTCATCCTACGATCCTACAAAGTGGTATCAAAGCAAAGGTTCAATCTCATGATTGCAAATTGATAAATTTTGAAAGATTACAGGTCAAACTTGTTGAAATCCTAACTGTTTTCAAGGTTTTTCAGAAAAACATGGTTTTTGAATGATTTGAAAGTTAATGATTATGAAAACGTTGAAATGAAATCTTTCTTAAAATCTGAACTGATAAACATCAATCTTGCTAGATTGAGAGGGATTTCGCACCTCTCGGTTTATATATCATTCAGATTACCTTGTAATTGATCATCCTATGATCCTACAAAGTGCTATGCTAATGATGATAACTCTGACCTCATTGCTTTCGGTGATGCAGATTATGGTGGTTGTGATATTGACGCAAAAACCCCAATGGCTAGATGTCAATTTTTGGGGAGCAGGCTAATAAACTGGCAATGCAAGAAGCAGACGTCAGTTGCACTTCAACATGTGAGTATGAATATGTGGCGGCCTCGAGTTGTTGTTCACCAGTGCTTTGGATTCAACAACAAATGTGCGACTACGGTTTGCAATTTCTTATAACCCCTATTCATTGTGATAATGAAGTAGCCATTGCATTAACTAAAGATACCATTCATCATTCTAAGTCAAAGTATATACGCGTTCGTTATCCCTTTATATGGGATTGCTATGCCAAAGAATTGATTGACATGGTAAAGATTCACACTGATTACCAGCGCACTGATCTGTTTACCAAAGCTTTTGACATATCACGGTTTGAGTTTTCGTTATCAGCAAATGGTATCAAAGAAAAGCTGGATTAAAATCCTCATCTGCCTATCAATTTTGTTTTCTTTATTTTTCTATTCAAAAATTAAAAAAATCCATAAACATGTTTTTAATTTTTGAGGGAGTCTCTTTTCAGAAAAATAAAAAATATTGAAAAATTTGAAAAGCCGGAAAAATTAGAAAAAAATCAAAATGATTTTTCCTGGAGAAAAAGAGGAGACGATAGTACATCAGTGAGGATCTATCACATGCTAAAAATTGCAATGATTAAATTGACATGTGATGCCTTTGAGTGATGTGTTGGTAGGCTTCGTAGACCTAGTAATATGTGCCTTAGTGATACAAACATAACGAACTGCCTGCTTTGTGGCTGAACACCTCATGGGCAAATGGTCTTGGTACCGTAACTTCATATGATAGGGTTGCCAAAATCGGAGGTTTCAGGTCGTTATGTTGATAGTTATCCAGGGTAGCCTGACTGATCTTTTGTCATATTGATTTATGGACCTAGATGCAGTAATGGTATCTTAAAAGAGAGCTAAAAATGCCAAATCCCAAGTTATCAAGCGAGGAACTTAAAATGTATGAAAATGATCAAAGATTATCTAATGCATCATATCATATCTATGATGAAAATCAGGATTGATATAAGCCTCACCCTGCTATAGTGCACATGTTACTTTTTAATATTGACTTGTTGACCTGTTTCCTCTATGCCGCATACCTTTTAACATATAGATAACTATGGCATAATCACGCGTTACAATGAATCTTTGTGCAAATTCCTTGATACGGGAGTATGTCGTGTGTGTGGGTACCATAGGCATGTTAGTTATTAATACACCTTAAGTGTATCCTTTTTTTAAAGCACTGCACAATGGTTTGCATGTGAGCTTATGTGGACAACAATATCAGCAATTGCAAGTCTCACAGTCTATAAAAGAAAAAGAACAACGGTGTGTTTAGATTTCTCAAAAACTGATATGATCCTTTTACCGGAAAATCACAAAAAGTTGCATGTTTGTACATATTTACTTAGTGCATTTCATTTAAATTTCATCATTTTATGAAAAAACCCAAAAATATTTTTGGTGTGTTTTAGCATAAACTTTAGAAAATCCAAAACATTTAACATTTCTATCTTCTTTTCGATAACTGATGTGGGAGGATAACCATTTTCCGAAGTTTGACTGAAATAAATTCCAATCATGAGTTTTGGGATGAAGTTGTTACAAAATCAACCGTGTTTAAACTTTGAAAGTTCATAATCTTCCTCAAATTTGCAAAACTTGACATTTTAACATCCAAAATTTGATCAAAGTGTGAAAATTGGTAATTTCAGTGGTTGGATAAACCCATTTGAAGCATCGTGCATGCGAATGAGGTTGAAACATTTTCATTCATGTGGTCCATACTATGCGAATGAGAGTTATTCATCAGAATGAGTTTGAACATCAAAATCCATTCACAACTTCATTGATGTGAATGAAAATATTTTCTACCCATTCGTATGGTTCAAACATGCGAGTGGCTGAGGCTATATAAAGAGTTTAGCTCATTCTGATCTATCATTAGACACATTCCAAGCTATTGTACACACACACACACTTTGAAGGGGAGTTCTTCAAATCGAATTTTAGACATTACCATTCTATTCTATGTGTTTGCAGGTATTCATAGCATATTTTTGGATGATTTTTGTTCACAGATTGGGGGGTTTTCACATCCATACCCTAATTGTGCTATTGGACTGATTTTGAACAAGTGACTTGATGTTTTTTTTTTCATAGCCTCGTGTTAATCGATTGTTTTTGGGGAGATAATAGGTTAAAATCAATAAAAAAAATCTTCACTCGCGTTCATGCAAATGGGTGTGAATTAAAAAAAAAAGTTCAAATTTAATCCGTATTTGCATAATTGAACAAGTCTTGATTGATTTTTATAGTATAACTGTGGATAGTTATGGGATTATGTTACAGAAATGAGTTCATGATCAGAAATGTTCAAGTTTGAGCCTAAACATAATTGTTGAACCTTCTCAGGGGACGTTGATGACAAATATGTTATTTTCAGAGAGAATTGATTTTCTCAGGCGGTTGAGGATCCTGTATGCTATTACTCAACCACATACCATCTACAGAGATTATCAGCTTGAATTTTGGAAGAATGCTAAGATGGATTACTTTGATAACAAAACGGTTATCCATAGCAAGATTAAAGTAAATATCATTCTTGTGGGTGAAGAAGATTTCAGAAGAGTATTGCATTTTCAAGACAGTGAATCAGATACTATCAAGTTATCTTGGAAAGTACAAAGAGGATTTTTCTTGAGGGCTGTGTATTTTGGGAAGATTACCGAGTCTCAGATCAATGAAGGGAACTTAAGTGCACCATTCAAGTATCTTCTGCACGTTATTATTCATGTTTTTGCACCGATATGTGGAGGATTAGATGTTCTAAGAGATACAACCAGTTCCATGGTCGTTGCTTTGATGTTGAAAAAAGTTACAATTTTTCGGGAATGTTGTTCACCCATTTGAAAGAAGTGTTTGATGGAATAAGACCAGATGCGTACAAATTCATGATGTACCACAGATTTCTACAGATGATTAATAATGAGAAGTGTCCCAATCTGATTAAAATCCCCACACAGAGAAGACTGTTTGGACATCTTATCAACCCGAGTTACAAAGTTCCTGATGATGATGAATAGAGACACCTGAAAAGTGATTTAGATACAAATGCTCCTTTGATTCCAGTCACTGGACAAGAAAACGCTGGACAACAAAATAAGTCAAAAGTCGTTTCCAGGAAGGGAAAAGAAGTTAAAGAAAGGGAAGAAGAAAACCTTGATGATTGATGAAGATACTGAAGAGTCAGAAGATTCGGATGCGAAGACTCTTTCAGCAGATGAGATAGTAGCTACACAGGTTCAAAAGGCATATAAGATTAATCCAGATTTTGATCTAGCTACCGAAGTTTTGGATCTTGGAGATTTTATTGGTTCTCGAGTAGCTCCTGTGTCGACTAAACGTGGAAGAGTAAAGACAATGTCAAAGAAAGAATCAAAAAGGACAAAGAGAAAGAAAGATATTCAAAGTTTATTGAAAGCTACTGGATCCTCAATTACTGTTGTGTCTGCTTCTAAGACAAGACTTCCTGAATCGTCTAAAGCAAACGAAGATGAATATTCTGCACCAAAGAAGAGGAAAAGAAACAAGGAAACTGAATCTGAACAACCAGTACCCAAACAACCGCATGCTGTACCATCGAGTGTATCACAGTCGTTGAAAGAAATGTTATCAAGGTTTGATAAGCCTTCTGGTTCCATTGAACTCAAATCTGTTTCTCTGGGAACTGCAACCTTGTCTTAAGCGGCACTTGATCTGATACAACAAGAAATCACTCGGTTAATGAAGTCTTTCGATATCCAGAAACTCACTACTTTGAAGAATCAAGAAGAGATCAAAGAGTTGAAGAATAACTTGAACACAAGTGACTGCCTTGATTAACAAAGAAAGAAGGATTATTAAGGTTGAGAAAGAGAACAAGAAGTTAATGAAGACCATCGACAAATTGTACCAAAAAGTTCCAAAGTTAAAGGGTACAGATCAAATTGAAGAAGAATCGGGTGATGAGTCTGAAGAAGATGATGAAGAGGATGATCAGGAATAGAAAACAGATGATGAGAGTGGGTCTGATGATGATAATGATAATGATGACAATGATGGTGGAAATGAAGGTGGTGATAAATCGTCAACTTCTGATAGTGATCAAGCGTGGGCGTGTCACAGTCAAGTTTACTTCCAAATTCAGGGATATTTTTGTGAATGATGATATTAAGTACTTCTTACAATATCAAGATCCTGAGTTGGAAGATGGAGAAGTCAACGTGAACATGACTCGAGAAATTCTTGAAGGCGTTTCTCAATAAGCTGGAATGAGTCTTGAAGACTTGATTCAACAACAACAAATTCCTGATATTCCAGTTATTTTTCCAGGTAATCATTCTGATGAGATGAACGTGGATTTCAATGAGATCGAAATAGAAGATATATCTCATGAAGAATATCCAGAATATTACGATGTTAAAGATAATACAAGTGTTCCATTCGTGAAGGATGAGATTCTGAAGGAAGTTGAGGTCATGGCTAAAAAGAAAGGAAAAGATTTGATAGATGAGATCTTCATGGGAGAAGAAAATGAAGATGTTTTCAAGAGGTCTGATGCTTTGAAAGACTATCTCAGAAGACTATGTGAAGAGATTGATTACCATCCACTTCCTACTATTCAAGACGAATTTTATAGATATCACAACAAAGCTTCAAGGGAAGAGCTATCAGTTGGAAATTCTTTCCTAAGCTACATCGTTTTTGTATCAAATGGGAGAAGGGTATTTTGTATTTTAGTAGATTTCACGCAATCAATACTCTTCTTTATTAGGATGTTAGAAATGTGTGTAGACACAAACTGATTGGAGCTGATGGTTTGCTTGAATGGATGGCAGAAAAGATGACTCGTGAAAGTCAGATGAAGTGGGACGTGTTCAAGCCACAATATCCACATAGAATAGTTCACAAGAAGATCAATCTAATGAAAAATTTACCATATGTGACTCTGAACTAAAAGCCGGCTGATTGTATGAAGAAGATACTGCTTATGCCAATTGAACAGAATGTTAGCGAGAAGTTTGCTTTTTGGTATTATGATTGGAGAACATGTGAAGCAGTGCCCCTGATGGATGATGTTGGGTCAAAGAAGATGTGTAAGAATATAAGATTGTTTGACCCGATGTGGTTGGTGAATTATTCGAGAAATGATACCGACACGCATATTTCAATCCAATTTAGTTTGATGCACTTGATATAGAACAAGCATGGAGATTTCAAGCGGTCGGCAAGATGTGCTTGCATTCGAGATTCATTCTGGGTGTGATTACAATAGGTTGTTGGGGAAGCATACAATGAGCTTACAAAAACAAGTTCAAAAAGAAGCGAGCAGAGAAGTTTTATGGTGGAAAGACGAAGAATGCACGAGACAAACTAAAGGGTATTCAATGCTATAATAAGTGAAGAACCCGAGCTACAGTCAAGGGGGAGTTTGTAGAAGCATTTATGTCTGCAGCTTTCGCGTTTAGCGTTTAGTTTGTTGGTCATTATGTTTACGTTTATGTTTTGTGTTGTAACGACCCATTCGCAGTATCGAACATGTGAATGGGAATCTGTTAGTTGCAAATGAGTCAGAAAGTAGCCATTCACATGGTGTTTGAGCCATTCGCATGCTCGACTATGCGAATGGGCTATGTCTATATATATGTTGAGTTGGTTAGAGAGTTTAGAGTTTGATCATTTTGCACACAGAGTCTAGGCTCCAAAACCTCTCTATTTGGATATTGTTTAATCTGATTATCGAGTCTGTAACTGAATGATTTGAAAATTAATGATTATGAAAACGTTGAAAATGAAATCTTTCTAGGCATTCCGCACCTTTCGGTATATATATCGTGCAGATTACGTTGTAATTGATCATCCTACGATCCTATAAGAAGAAAGGCCAGCATGGGAGCAACCTGCTTGAACTCATTGTCCAAGCTACTTCTCACTTTAAGGTTGTGAGTTTCAGCCTAGTGTCATTTTTGGTAAAGGAGATTAGGGTTTTTGTATTGGAGAAGAAGAAGAAGAAGTTCAGATAATGTGTAGTGAAAGTGATCATAAGTGTGGGTATATTTATGGACAATACCATCTGTCTATTAATAGTTAGATTTGGCAAATCCATTTGTACCCTTTACTTGAGTTGATCGCTCTACTCAAGTAGTTATGTCAGGATCTTTTCGGAATACGGAACTATTTGTGAGAGACCATGCGTTAGTTACTTACTTCTCCTCATTTACTTATCCCCGGATGGCAAAGCTACTTAGTTTGTAGACCTAAATAATATCAAAACTAATCATTATCTCTAAAAATATATAATAAATCTATATTAGTTTTAGATAAACACGAATCTAAATAAATAAAAATATAACAAAATAAAAAGCTTATATCTATTTAACTAGGGCTGTGGATATATATATGCATGGAACATGAGTCACCTTTTCTCTCCTGGAAATCTTGGGTGGATCAGATGTTTCCATTCCAGATTTCTGGGATTTTTCTAACAGTTTCCCAGAATTCACATAATCTCAGATTTTTATTCCAGAATATGGCTTGTCATTTAAGACAATTGTCTCAGTTTTTAGATAATCACAGGAGACTTGTACTCCAGATTGTTTAGTTGTGTGTCATCTAAAATTGACTCATTGGTTTTAAGTCTAGATTTTGTTATTTTCATACTAGATTCTTGACTTAAATCTATGTTTAGCATATCCAACTTTCTTATGATATAGCTATGATGCTTTTCATCCAAAGGTTTGGTGAAAATATCATCAAGTTGATCAGCTAAGGGAACAAAATACATTTCTACATCACTTTTCTCGACATGGTCTTTAATAAAATGATATATGACATCTATGTGCTTGGTCTTTGAGTGTTGAACTGAATTTGATGTTATGGCTATTGCACTTTTTAAATCACACAGAATTTGTGTTTTTACTATGTCAATCCATAATCTTTCAGTTGAATTTGCATCCATATCACTTGTGAACAACAGCTGGCTGCTGGTACATACTCTGCTTCTGTTGTGGATGTTGACACACAATTCTATTTCTTTGAAGGCCAACATATAAGTTTTTCTCCCAGCAATTGACAACTTCCAGAGGTACTTTTCCTGTCCATTTAACAAAGAAATATCCCTTTTGAAGATTGTTTGACTTGTAAACCCAAGAAAAAGGTTAATTCACCCATCATACTCATTTCAATATGGCTGGTCATCAGTTTTTCAAATTTCTTGCAAAAATCTAGATAAGTTGACTCAAAAATTATGTCATCTACATAGATTTTTACCAAAATTATTTAACCTTTATGTGTGTTAATGAAAAGTGTTGTGTCAATGGTTCCCTAGAGAGTTAGAGATTTTGGTACCCGTCTCTTCCTGGGTACTAATTTAAAGTACAGTTTCTCAACATTAATTTTATTCTTCATATCCTTGTAGTTTTCAGTTGCAGGAATATGGGAGTCCTTGTTTGTTTTCCTGGTGATGTGTGCTTGGACTACTTTCAGAATTTCAGCACACATCCATGCAGCAATTGATATCAGATTTGTTATCTGATATTGTATTCCAGATTTCTGGAATTTCTTGATCCTTTTTAGGAAAATCAAGACTTATTTCCGTTTTCATTGATTTATCTGGTTCATTTAGATTTTCCTTTTCAATTCTCAATGTTTCTTCTTTTGCTTTTGTGAAAACAATTTTAGTGTTTTAGCTTGTCCCTTTTACATATCCTAGCCCTTGTCGATAATTTCTGGGCTTAGCCTCAAAAAAAGGGTATGTGGAGGAGATCCTCTGGCCACTGGTATCCATATTGGATACCGATCATCCCACCCCACAAGGGTTATGATCCCGGAAAAATACCTCAAAGTGCTACCCACAAGATTCGAACTTGTCTCCTCTCATGCCCAACACTTATCATTGGTAGTGGGTACCACTAGGCTATAAGCCCATTGGTGGGCTTAGCCTCAATGTAGTCAATAAAATCTTTTTCTTGTTGAAAACTTTTGACATTTATTGAGCTGTCTTGCAAATTATTGTACAATTGTTGCCTTTCAATTTCATAAAAACTAATCTTTGCTTTCAGTGAAAAACTTTCCTTTTCTAGAATTTTTTCCTCTTTAACATCATCAGATGTTTGGCCTTTAATTCTGGTAAGTTTAGAGACAGTTCTTTTAAACTTTTCAGTTTCTCTTTGAAACTTATCTTGTATTTCTTATGCTCAACTTTCAAGTTTTCAAATTCAAATTTATGACTAAGGGATATTACCTGGGAGTCTAGAGATTCATCGTTAGATTCATCATCAGCTGTCATGAGACAGAGGTTGGCTATTTCTTCTTCATCATCTGATGAATTCTCTGATAGCCATGTATTTTCACCAATCAGTCCTATCTGTTGCTTTTTAGCTTCTTCAAGCTTTCTTTCACAGTAAGCAGCATCTCTTAGATGTTTGCTCGTACACTCATTTGAGCAGTGACCTTTTTGTCTACATTTGAAGCAGGTCACTTTAGGCTTTTCTATTTTCCTATCATTGGATGTATCTACCTTACCTTTTAATGCTTGATTTCCAGACATTCTATGTTCAAAGGTTTTGGTAAGAAGATTCTGTGAAGGCCAGATAGTCTGATCTGGGATCAAATGTTTCTGTTTCACTTGGTGTTGGAATTATTTGTGAGCAGCTGGATTCTGGTTTCTGGGTTGAGGAATATAAAGCTATTTGATTACCCTTGTGACCAAAATTTTCAAATATTTCTTCTTCCCTGGGGATAAGAATGCTATAGAGATCATGGAGATTTAGATCACCTAACTCTAAGGTTGAGGCTAGGGTCATGGTTAGTGTTTTCCATTCTCTAGGTAAAGCTCTTAAGAACTTAACATTATTTTCATTATTTGACTTTTTTAGCCCATTTTCTTTAACTCATTCAAGATTTTAGAAAATCTGTTATAAGTTTCAGACAACGTTTCATTTAAAAGACATTTGAAATATTCATAGCTAGAAACATAGTTAGTTCTTTTGTTTCTTCTCCTTTTCTCTCCCCCTTCACATAAATTTTCCAACTAATCCCATATTTCCTTTGCAGATGAGCATGCATCTACATGAGAAAATATGTCATTTGGAAAAGACATGATCATTAATGATTTGGCTCTATCATCTATTGCCATTGCTTCCTTGTCCTCATCTCCGCAATATTTCTTATCTTTAAGGACACAAGAGGCAGGAATTGCTGATGTTCTATCAGTTGCTGGAACTTCTGCTATTTCCATCATGGGAATGTATGGTCCATACATAATGATTGGTACAGACGATGATCATGTCCATTTAAGACGTTGATCATCCTGACCTTCCATTGGGGTATTCCTCTCTCACAAGAGTGGGACGCTTAACCCATCTGGAAAGCAGAATTCCATGATTGAAAGCTTGTCATTTGTCAAAAGTGGTATTTTAAGATAATTGTTTAAAACGTTTAAGATTTGAGCTTAAATAGTTCTTTTAACAAATCCGGATCTTTATGAAAATAACTTATTCAAGCTGCTCTGATACCAATCCTAGAAGTATCAGCCTCACTTTTGAATAAGATGGCAATGTGATTTCAGCAATATATGTAATCAATGTGCAGAGTAAAAATCAAACTTTCAGAAACAATAGAACACACGGGTTTTTAAGAAGTTATGAGTTTATGTATTGATCACCTTTTGTCAAGGATTAAGTTTAGCTTTATAAATGAATGACTCAAAAGAATTCTTATGGCTTGTGTGAATGTGGTGTGGAGTATGTGTAAAAGATATATCTAACGAGAGCAGATGTTTGCTACGTATATCAAACATTTTCACATTCACACTTAGGCAATCTTCTCCTTCGTATGATGTCTTCTATTTATAGAGAAGAGTTGACCTCAAGTTGATGAATAAATAAGTTGTTTATTTATCAACTTGTGATAAAGTCTTTGTTAGAATGATTGGGGTTAGCTGCATGCATTCTAACTTTCCCACTTGTCAAGATTCCAGATTCCTTCCAAAAACCTGAAGTCTAAATATGGGATTTGGTCAATGGGTGAGGTTAACGTACAAAGGATGTGTTTTGAAAGAAGGGTGATAAATAAAAATGGCCATTGGATCAACTTGATGGATGGATGAGATTAAAGGAGTGACACTTTTGTAAATTCTGTTATAAATTAATTAATAAAATGAGACTTGTGAGGGTATAATGGGCAAGACACAAAAAAAAAGCAATTAACCATCTCCTTAATTTAAGGAGGTCTTCCATACATATCTCTCTCCCTTCTTTTTACAATCATATATCCTCTCTCTCTTCTCTCTCTCACGGTTGATATCTACTTGCAAGTTTGCATCTTAGAAAGCCACCTTTAACATTTGAATCTGACATGGTGACGTCTATGTGTTTTTTTTTTGGAAGAAATATATTCTAGTGTGGTGGCCTTATTATAGCAACATCAGGAGTCGTGAAGTAATTTGAATATCATGAACGTGATGAAGCACGGATAACCCCCATTAAGTCTCTATACACAATATTCACGACTAAAATCACCAGCCCAAAAATCAAAGGTTTGTGATAATGTGTTCTATATGAGTCTAAAATACAATAGGTTTAGATGGGTAGTTTTCATAAGCTTAAAACACAATAGGTTCAGATGGAAATGTTATATCACAATGGTTTGATAAAAAAACAATAAATTCAGATGAGTAATTAACATGAGTTTAAAACACAATGGGTTTAGATGGGTAGTTTACATGAGCTTAAAACACAATGGGTTCAAATGGAGTTTTATAACACATGGGTTTTATGTTTAACCAGTAGTGTTAAAACACAATGGGTTTTATGTTCATCACATCTAAAACACAAAACCACTTATTTTTCAGAAAAATCGTAAAACACAATTCTTTGATCGTTTATGGATTTGGATAAAATGCCGAAAATATTTCAAGTATTTAATATTGATTTAATTTTTCATAATCTTTATTAAGTATACAATTACCTTATTGCCCTTATGATTAAAATATACTAGTGCCACATGTCAACCTATCAAGCCTTCTTACCCTTCTCACAAAAAGAGGCCTTTGTACCCGAACCATCAGAGTTTTGTCCCAAAAATATGGTTACTTTGTCCCAGATTTCAGTCTTTTTTCCCTGATTTCATCAGATAGGAGTTGTACTTTTCTTTATTTGTCTTTGTCTTCAAAGAGATATCATTCTTGAATCTGTCTTAATCTTTATCTCTTTGCTTGGAACATTTCTGGATGTTTTTCACTTTGTTCAGCCTTAGTTTCTATCTTCAGTTATCTTTAACATTTCATGTTTTCTCATTTTGTTTCTAACAATAAATGCATGGTTTTGGTGCAAAACGTGGTGTAAATGGACATGTAAAACATGTGTAATTCTCGGCGCATCTACTTCTAAGAAGTATTTATCAAGAAACAGCGTTGCATGTTCATTCCAAGTAGTTAGCGACCCCGATGGTAGGTAATACAACCATACTTTTGATAAGACTTGAAGAGGAAATGAGAATTCTCTTAGCGTGATTTGATCTTTAGTAAAATTGTGTGGTTTCATAGCTGAACAAACAACATGAAAGTCTTTGAGGAACTTGTGTGGATCCTCATTCTCTAGGCCTGGGAAAAGGGGTAATAGAAAGATCAATCTAGATTTTAGTTTCAAATTTTCCATTGCAGGGTAGTTGATGCGAAGTGGTTGGTGTGGGACATCCCGAGTCGCCCACTTTCAAGGGGTTTGATCAACTGCCATTGTTGGTTCGAGTGAGCTTGGTTCTTGTGGGTATTGGTTTGTGAGTGTTGTGGAGTAATGGGTGTTTGTAGATGTGATAGAGACTTGGTTTAATATTCGGATTTCTTGCCAAATGTTGGTGACCGGGGACGGGGGAGTGATAGAAGTTGAGGAGCTTGCTAACTTCTTTCATTGTTTTGATTGCTTCCTAAATCTACTTGCAGTTTCCTCTATTTCCGGATCAACTTCAATTGATATACATGTACGAGTAGATCTTGGTATAAAACAATTAGAATTGGCGTATCCCCGGGAACGGAGCCAATTTGTTGCATGTCAAATCTAGCAAATAATTATATTAAAAAATTCTACTCAGTATAAGTGAAAATAGAGTCTGTGTCCTTAAGGATACAGATCAACCGATTACACCAAAAGCGTTTTTTTTGCACAAATACTATTACAAAAAAGGGGGTGGTGTAATTTAAATTAATGCATAAAACTAAAATTAATAAGACAAATGATTAAAAACTTTAATTAAATTGTGGGATGAATTCAAATATTAAAACTAATTCCAACACTAAGCCAATTTCTTGATTTGACTCGGACTTATGATCGTTAACAATTATGGTGCAATGATCCTTTAATTAAACGGTTTGTATTAATACTAAACGTCACGCCGTTCGGACGTCCACCTTATCTAAGGTCTAACCAAACGCCGTTCGTTGATTACTGCCAACCAGCTCCAAGCTGGCCATTCGGATCCTAGCATGCGGGTTACAATGGCAGAAGTATCCATTATAACCAAACACTCACGCCGTTCGGAATGCTTAATTATATTGTTTAATTCTATAACGAATTTAAATTTATAGACAAACCTAAACCGTAATTTGTTCCTTTTTATCAAATATTTAAAACTTATTAAGGTGTTATAAATTGATGAACTTTAGTAGATTGATTAACAAAGTATCCATTTTTATTACCAAACTAATACCAAAAGGTATAAAATCAAGAATCAACCAAACAAACCACTCAAAAATTAGATCTCATAAGAATTTCACATAAGTTTTCGAATCAAAACCAAGAAAATATACCAAAGTGACCGAATTAAAAGGTTCTAGCTGGATATGACGGCTATATCAACCAAAATAAATACAAAACGAAACATTAAATTAAAGCTTGCGGTCCTGACTACCTAGCTCAATTGGTTGATAGACATCGCAATGAAAAGTTTGATCGGATTTCACCTGGGTTCGACTCCAAGCGGGGGCGAGGGTTTTCCCATTCAATGGGTTTCCCGCGCATTTAGGGTGATCCGGCTGCCGGACATATCTCGATCTCAGGAATTTGGCTAGTACCCGGGCTTAGAGAGATGGTTTAATTGGCCATTCCAAAAAAAAAAAAATTTAAAGCTTACGCAACGAAAGAAAACTAATTGTCTCGAATCCAAAGAAGAGCTAGCAAAAACAAATTCTAATTGCTTCTGGTTTCTTTTCTTCGATCATGTGCTGCCGCCAAGAGTCCCCATTTTGTTGTTCACTTTTCCCTAGGCTTATCTTTTCTTTGTTTTTTTCACGTGCAAAATTTTCTCCAAAGTTGTTGTTATCCGCTTTATTTGAAACATGTTAATTAGAACTTTTCCAAATGGGGTCCGTCTTCCTTTTCTTTTCTTTCTTGTTTACTGCCATCTATTTCATTTTATTGTTATATTGCCCAAACCCCAAATGCCATATTAATTCTTTCTAGCAATTGCAACTAGTGAAGCACAAGTAAATCGCAGCTCAACTTCGTCAATGCCATTTGTCACCTCTTCCAATTACTCCGCTCCGACAAAGTCAACCACAACAAACAAAGTAGATTCCATTCCACCAAAACAACTGCTAAATTGAACAAAATAAAGGTTAAACTACATGATAAATGCATAATATGTGGTATATAGGGTGTCACACCCCGCCAAGGCGGAAACACGGGAATGCAACAATCGAAAAGTTTTCAAGCACAAGGTTCAAGCAACACACAATTATTAAAATAGTACCACCATAAATGATGGATATTGTCATAAATTTATTTAAAACGACATCATAACGTTAACAAAAGAAACATTGTCTAGTACTCATGACTTTGAAATCAAACATCGTAAGGCCGACAAAAACCCATCAAAGTGATACCACGTAGTGCATGCTCAAACCCCTCTCTCAAATCTCTGTCGCCCTCCATTAATTACCTAAAAAAACATGCATAACGAGTTTTGTCAACAATAATGTTGGTGAGTTCACGAGTTTGAATGTAACAAGTAAGACCAATGTGTAATTCGTGTATGACCAATCATATGCTAGCTAGCAATTGCAACAAGTGAAGCACAAGTAAATCGCAGCACAACTTCGTCAATGCCATTTATCACCTCTTCCAATTACTCCGCTCCGACAAAGTCAACCACAACAAACAAAGTAGATTCCATTCCACCAAAACTACTGTTGAATTGGACAAAATAAAGGTTAAAGTACATGATAAATGCATAATATGTGGTATATAGGGTGTCACACCCCGCCAAGGCGGAAACACGGGAATGCAACGATCGAAAGGTTTTCAAGCACAAGATTCAAGCAACACACAATTATTAAAATAGTACCACCATAAATGATGGATATTGTCATAAATTTATTTAAAACGACATCATAACGTTAACAAAAGAAACATTGTCTAGTACTCATGACTTAGAAATCAAACATCGTAAGGCTGACAAAAACCCATCAAAGTGATACCACGTAGTGCATGCTCGAACCCCTCCCTCAAATCTCTGTGGCCCTCTATTAATTACCTAAAAAAACATGCATAACGAGTTTTGTCAACAATAATGTTGGTGAGTTCACGGGTTTGAATGTAACAAGTAAAATGAATGTGTAATTCGTGTATGACCAATGATAGGCTAGCTAGCAATTGCACCTAGTGAAGCACAAGTAAATCGCAGCTCAACTTCGTCAATGCCATTTATCACCTCTTCCAATTACCCTGCTCCGACAAAGTCAACCACAACAAACAAAGTAGATTCCATTCCACCAAAACTATTGCTGAATTGAACAAAATAAAGGTTAAACTACATGATAAATGCATAATATATGGTATATAGGGGGTCATAAAATGCTATAAAATGTGCCAAGAAATGCAACTAACATAGGGTAGTGAGTAATTTGTGGGGATTGATTAGCTTATTTATTTGGATGCTTATATTTTGTGCTGATACTAGGGTTTCATGGAGTTTGTTAATTCTTCAAGGTGACATGGTGGTAATGTGCAATGATAGGTTGCATTGGATGATAATGCGTATGGCTAGAGTACTTTGAATTGATTATATAGGGTGGCTTGGGAAGATACGGGTAAATGAATTCATAAATGGTGGATTTCACGGACCTAAGGGTGTACCGGTGTTTCATGGAGCCTTAATTTACATGGGCTTTCACATGGAAGGTGGTGGATGTGCGTGGGCTCGGGTTGTTCGAATGGATCTGGGAATTGAGGGGATTAGTTTGGAAACTTAGGTACGCGCTAGATAAACTGTTAGTGGTAATTGCGAACTATTTGGTTACAAGTTTCGTATGAGATGAGCCGTGTTCGAGACGTTAGCTTACATTTTTGTAAGCCTTGCAACCAGAGAGTTCTAATTCTACTTTGATTTAATTAAATTTTTGGGACAACATACATGCTTTCACATGTTTCTTACTGATTATGAACTTTATTAATTTAAAGTTTTATGACCAAGATGTTTAATAAGCATTTTTAAATGTGTTAAATTTATAACATTTAAATAAGTTAAGATGTTAATAGATACTCTTTGTTATATTTTGTCGGTTCAAGGCATGTAGTTTCATGTTTGAGGTACGATTGAGTCGAATGCTTACTTATTTTAGTATAATACGGGCCGTATAATAGAATCTATGCGGTTATGGAATCTGTATGTTAAAATAATTAGATGCAGTCGTAGAAATTAAATGGACGAGGATGATGATTATTATAAGTGGTATGAAGTTAATCTACGTTATAGTATGATGAGAGTGAGATGCTAGCGGTTAATCCACAATGAGATGATAGACGATGAGGCTTAGGCACCTAGTATGTCATTACGTGTTTTGTGGGAAAGGTGAAGCACCCTTTCTGTGTTATAAAGACGATTGTCGTTGTCCTTGTGACACGATGAATTAAAGAGGCTAAAGATGATTGTCAGGTTTACATGATGGGTCTTGAAATTGTGACGGGCCGTCAATGAAAAAGGATATTGACGTGTCCTAGGGAGGGTCACTTCTTTGTGGTTTCACCAATTGTATGGTAGGCTCCCACCTTATGTGTAATTTATTTGCCTCTATATAGATAAATTGGTGGGTATGTGTTATGAATGTTTTAAAATGATAATATAGAGTTTCATGTGTTGAATTTGTACTTGAGGGTGCCCTATACGATATTGTAAAGAGTACATAGATTAACTAGTTGTGTGTTGCGACATTGTGTTGCAAAGGAAATAGTTGGACGCATATATGAAGTTACATAGTCATAGTAGTGGGTCAAGATTTATGAGTGATTTTGGGTGGGGTATTAATGATAAAAATGTTTAAAGAATTAATTCTGATTTTAAGGCGATGAAGTTGGATTTTAAGATAAATTGCTTATGAGGTGTTTCAAATATATAAACTTAAACTATTAGAACTCGCTCGGTGTTGCTGATTTTCGCATGCATTTTTGATTGTTTTGCAAGTATGTAATGCGGATTAGTGATGCTCTTAGCTAGCAAATGAAGTTACTCGGGTGGATAGTTGAAGTTATTTCATTGAAACTATTAGGTGTGCCTTTTATTTAAAATAATCATATAATGTTTTTAATTTAAATTCCGTTAGGTGTTTTTCATTGAAACTGTAAATTTTAATGTTACCCTGACTATAGGGTGTCTGGTTTGGGAGCCTTACAACTAAACAACATGCGGGGCAGTGTAACTAGTCTTGGTTTTGATTTTGAACTCATGGGAACGCCATCGGCTTTAGGATTTGCAACCTTAAGTTATATGTAGCACATTTCTTATTCTATTATGGGCACTTGTTCACAAATGAATGGCATTACTTGTCAATTTATTTATTTATTGACGATTTTTCTAACATATCTTTCCGGTAATTTTGAAGGCGTGCGTAGGCTGGGGCGGGCATATCATGATGATCATAAACTTTTGATGGAGATTTGCTAATAATTTCTTGTGTTTTTGGGAAATAGTTCATAATCCTCATTTTTGTTAAACGTTATTTTGGTACAATGGTACATCTACTCTTGAAAAACATTTAGACATCAATGAGTGTTTACTTTATGAATTATGTGTTTGTATAATTGAAGGGATAGGGTCCTAATTCCTAGCGCGGAGACGGACCTTACCTCACAACATGGTTGACTCACAAGACCTCCGCGGGAAGAATCAACAACGCCTTTCCACAAGGCTAAGTGTTTAAAGACAACAAGCTTCCACGGAGCCAAGACCTGCAAAGGCACACATGAAGTGCAATCGATCTGCGCAAGACCCATCGCCAAATTCAGCGATGGTTTGCCGCGGACCAACCACAACATGACACGTGTCTGGATGGGTGTGCCAAGTCTAAACGCCGACAGAGAATGTGTAACTCCCTATCCCCACTTGCTGTAATGATATCCTTTGTGTCAGGCGTCACCTTAGACGACCTTCCAGAGGGAGCAAACTGGCGCCGCCTGACACCTCCTGACACAGGAAGAAAAGGAAGCCCTGCAGCCAACCACAGCACGCCACGTGGATCATTGGCAGGACGATACCTGTTTCTCTCTGTTATGCATTTATTACATTTGATTACCTTTACACATCTTTAGTCCAATTCTAATTAATTGGGCAGAAAGGAAGGCAATCCTATAACCCGGGCCCTAGCCCATCATTTTGGTATGGGCCAATGGTCACCAGCCCGTGTATGTCCTATATAAAGCCCGTGTATGTCCAATATAAAGGAGCGCACACCTCCTTTATCCAGGACCTTGAACTCTAGACTCTCGAGCATAAACACTCGAACACACATCCACATACAACGGCCCAACTACCATTTTTGTGTATGCTATCATGACTCGTTGAGACTCTAGGCAGACGCCTCCTTTAACACGGCCCATAGCTTATTGTTTACAGGTTTGGATCCAGCCAATGTGTGGAGCCAAGGATTATATCCTGCAGCAAACACAAGTCATCACCCCACGTACCTCCTGTGAGGTATGCACCATACTCGTTATACTCGTTTCTTTAATAATCTTGGCTATGAAACATTTCTCTTTTGCGTCCACGCCACGTGTTTCCGCCGTTAACTTGGTGTGACATGTGCAGATGGTTAAAGTATGCGTTGTTGATTAGAATATATGAGTACTCAAAGTATTTGGAGTAGTCTTAGCTCTTGCAAAAACGTATGTTTGTGATTTTCACATATAGAGCCTAACCAAAATTAGCTTAGTACTCCAAAACTGTAAAAGCCGAAGGCTAACAAGCCGTCTACACTTGCCTAAAATAATAAAAATACATGTACAAATGCCAATGGTGGTAGTAGAGTTACTTTAAAAAAAAAGAAACAATTATCTATATCACAATATTTTTCTTTCAAAACTTATGTTTAACATAAGGATTCCAACCTTTTCTTTTTGTTACGGACGTTGTTGTTTTTCTAAATCTAGCCGTAGATCCACGTTAATGTTTGATTAGTCTTTTTTCATTATAATATAATAGGATTCTTTGTTTTGTTTTGTTTTATTTTATTTTATTTTATTTGGTCCAATTAAGACAAGAAGGGGATGGAAAATCAAGAAACAAAAGGGGATCACGAACTCAAGGTGAGCAGAAAACCAAAACAATCGAAAAAACCAAGCCGAAAAAACCGAACAGAACCAAATAACTCAAAATATCATTTTTTTAATGCTTCTTAAACATTAATTTAGAAATGTTACCTTTGCTCATTAATTTTAAGTATTTATAATAAGAAAATTAACATGTTTATTTATGTTTGAAATGATTTACCCATTGCCAAAAAAAAATATCAAAATTTAGCATAAATATTATTAATTTTGAAAGTATTACAAATAAGAATGTTCTAATAAAGACTTTGAAAAAAACATAAAAATAGTTACGAATGTTTGGTTTACACGACCAACATTAATTCATAAGGTTAAATATATTCAAATAAATGTAAACATCTAATAAAAAATCTTAGATCTTGAATTATACGTTTTATTTTTATGTTTTACACAATCATGTTCGAAAAGCTGAAAAGACCGATAAACCAAACCATTACTAAAAATGAAAACACCAAAACTGAAATAAAAAAAAAAACAAAAAGGGAGAGTTTCCAAAAACTGGATCCTTATGTTACGATTATGAGTTTACAATAAAACCATCACGGACAAAAGTAGGGCTGAGCAATAAACGGTTCCGAACCGCGAAAACCGAGGAACCGATGTCGAACCGCTAGAACCGAACCGAATTAATGTTACAGGTTCCGGTTCCGGTTCTCATAATTTGGCAAAATCGGTTCCCGGTTCGATTCCGGTTAAAACCGACGGGTCCGGTTAAGAACCGTTAGAACATGTTTGAATTAAAATAAATATTTAAAGACATATTTATTTGTTTGTCGAAAGATATTGTTTTTCTTACTAGCTTCCTAACTACCATCATCATCAACGTCAAAGATAGAAACTATATATAGGTTTCTTAATAAGTTCGCATGATAGAAACTAATATCACTCGATGAGCCGTTACTGCTCTTTTTTGTCAAAGATAGAAACTATATTGTTTTTTTTTTCAATTAAAATTGTCTGATACACATTCGATTATTGTATGTTTGATTATTAAATTGTCTCTTAACCATTAGAATTTGATCAGTTTTTGTGATTTGTAACCATTAGAATTTGATCAGTTTCTGTAATTGTTTAAAACATTATATTGTTGCTACTTTTACTTTTGATGGTTTGAACTTTGAATGTTGCAATGTGATATATTTTGGTTGGCTTAATTGTTTTTGTTTGTTTTTTTAATTGTTAGTTTTAGGATTTTATTGACAACCGGTTCTGGCCTTGAACCGTTACATGAGAACCGTTTTACCCGGTTTTGAACCGAACCGATTAGTAATTATTGGTTCCAGTTCTCATATTTTGGTATAAACGGTTCCCGGTTCGGTCCGGTTCGATTCGATTCGGTTCGGTTCTGAACCGTTGCACAGCCCTAGACAAAAGATGGCGATTTGTAGCAAGTGGGGGAATAACTCCAATCATAATTGGCTCTAGAAAAATTAATATTATATAAACCATCCCATTCCAACCTATTTTCACACCATTCTTTCAACATCTTCTAGTTATTTTTAAATAATCTTCATATTTTTTTAGAAAAATGTAACCATACAACCGACCCTTTTACCCGAACAACCCATACAACTACACCGAAAACCCGAATCCTAGTACACCACCAGTTCGCCCGATAGCAAACCGTCCATCCCAAATTCACACATCGTGTCCCGATTATGCTGGTTTCTCGTTAACAAAAGCTTGGATAAGCGAGTCGGAATGCTCGGCTCAAAGTATTTTTTATACTTTTCTAAACGTAATATATGTCATTAAAAATATATTTTTTTAACTATGACTAATTATTTTTTTTTAACTAGGAAATAATTGACACAAAAGTGATTTTTTGATCGAGATAAACAATGCGCTCCATAAGTTGATGGACCGAGAGTTCTACCGAGCAAATGATAGTCTCTCGTCTAAGTGGACCGATGGCGAGACGGATGGCGACTACGTATCGAATGCACTTAAAAGCTTATCGTGAGGACAAGGATATGGAGTTCAAGTTTTTGCATAGTTGGGATGTGGCGAAACACCATTCAAAAAGGTCATCTCAAAATCGTTCGGTTGCTCGTGATAAATTGGATGATGATGAGTTCGATGAGGAATTGAGTCACCCACCCGGTAGAGACAAGGCAAAAAAGACGCCCCAAATATCATTTGGTTCGGCTTTAGGTTCTGGATCAAGTAAAGGTACTTACACCAGGCAGTTGGACGATTTAAATGCTAACATGGTTCAATTCAATACCATTCATCAACAAAGGCTCGACGAGTAGAAAAGCATTCGCGAAGCTTTTGAAAGAAAAATAACTTTGAAAGAAAAACGCGAAGATATTAAATTTTTCCCTAAGCCCGTCAATCACCTCACTGATCCCGAGTTATAAATGACGTTAAAAATGAAACGCGAGTTCGTGAAAAAATATAATATGTAGCTTTTTAGTTTTTTAGGTGTTCGGCTTTGTTTTTTTTATATTTTTTAATTTTTAGGTTTTTTATTTAATTTTATTATTAATTAGTATGTTTTTAATTATCTTTTTAATTTAATAATGTGTTTTTAATTACTTTATAAAAAAAATAAAAGAATACAAAATGTCACGTGTCGCATCATGCCCACTATTTCCCATCCACTCTCCACAATTTAGAGGGTGAAAAGTAGAGCCCACATACGCCACGTGTAGCATGATGCCCACTCCCCCACCCCACTCCCCATAGTCTAAGGCCATGGGGTATACTCTAACCATCTTTAACTCCACCTAGATGTCACATCCTTCATTTTGTCTCTTTTCACAATAGCTCACTTCAATGAAATGGTTTAACGCCCCTTAACTCTACCTCACTTCCTTAACTTTCTCTCTTTTAAGTCATGTTAACGTGTTAACTTAGTGCCAATTTAATGCTCCTTAACATGGGAAGAGAGTGATGTACAATGAAAGTTAAAATGTCATATCACCGTTAACACTCTTGGTGTGAAGATACACCCCATGGCCTAAGTGTAATACATTTTTACAAAACGATCAAAGCAATTTAAAGAGTTTTTAAATAAAACGGCACAATCAAAACCACTGGCTTTTTAAAATAGAGAGTTTAAGTAATATCATAAAAGGTTTATTAAGTTAAATGGGATAATTTTAAAAGATAAACTAGAGTTTTATTTAACGACCAACTAAATATCACCTGAACTGCCAGTGGGTCAGCACTGGACAAATAGCTGCCCACTAGGCGGTTTAAGACTTTAAGTCTACCAAGCCACCAATTTGAGGTAAAACACGCCGCCCGAAAGCCTACTGCGGTAAAACCCCTTTGGATCGGATTCGAACAAGAGACCAAATGGCCTCAAGCTCTTATCTTCGTTTCCCGTATCACTCCAACAAATAATGGGTGGTTGATAAAAGAGTTCTATGTCACCGTTCTAATATGATGGTGATTTTGACACTACAGCTATGTATCCATCCGGGATCGTCTACAAAAGCGTTTGGCATGGATCCGTGCCTTGTGATTGGACGGTTAATATTCCTACTTTTGGTATCACTTCATTAATTCAATGTTACATTGGTCTTGTGGTGTGAAATATTTGTTCTTTGTTTGTGCTTGCTAAAACTTGCACCCCCACAGAATGTGAGGGGGATATGTGATGCTAGAAAAAGGGATAAAGTTGTGAAAGCCCGTTAAAAATATACGTGGTTGTGGTTTGGTTACTTGGCCGCTTACTCTCTTCACATTTAAGGAGCATCTAGTTTTGCACTCGCTTTTCGTTCTCATTTGATTCTTCATCCTATTCATGGCCGCTTACTCTTCCTTTGAAAACGGAAATGTTATCATTCCATATGAAAAAGGATACACAATGAGTATTATTTAATTATTATATTTATAAGACGCAATGGGTATAAATGCTCCTATGGTAACCTCATCATGTACAATTTTTGTAACAATTTAACACAAATACAATAGTTTCTTCCAATATTTTAAAAACCGGTTTTTTAACCATGCCAAATTGGACATAGAAATGGTTCAACCGTGTTATATCGAGTGTTTTAACCAGATTGACTAGTTAACCCTATAATTTAAAAAATACAACTTAAACTCAAAAATAATCTAATAGTACATGATTTCTCGTAATAAAAAAAATAATATAAAAGTGAAACCATAATTAAAAAAAAATCAAAAGTACTCAGTTTTTAACAAAGTTGTTTTTATATAAAAGGGTATGACTAGTTTTTGCTAGAGTGTTAAATCATGAAATCATCAAGTTCATCATCGCTTATAAGATAAAATTCATTATCCTCGCCATCCTAAAAACAAAATTATAACTATTTTCATTTTCTAACATTCTTTAACAAAAAATTTTAGTTACCAATAATCAAAATATACTAAAATTACGTAAGATAGGTAACATAGATACCAAGTAACCTTGTCTTTGAGAAAACAAGTTCATGTTCTTTCTCACTTAACATGATATCTATATCATCAATATGGGCCGATAAAGTCCAAAAGTTTAGCCTTGTACCGGTACCGTTATAGCGGTATGAACCTGTATACCGGAATTTACCGGCGGTTTAAATCCTTTACTGTTTCCCCAAATTATCGGACTTATTCGTGCCGACCAGGACACCAGTAAGCGGTATAACCGGTTCAACCGGCCGGTATAAACCAGCTTTTAAAACAAGAAAAATTCAACTCGGATATACATATAAACGACATAGAATCGGCATCACATTTGTGATGTCCCATATGTGATTGGGGAATGGAATCGGTGTCACATCTATTCTGGCATGTATAGTTGCTTCGGAAGTTTGGGCAATTATTATTATGTGTTGGTGTTTATGAAATGTGAGAAATTAAAAGATTTTTAAACTCAAAACCGTGAGTGTTCAGGATATAGTGGCGTGAGTGAAGGCTTGTTCTTACTTTTGGTTAAAACATAGATCCAACTTTTAGAATTTAGATTGGAAGGAGTGGCGCAAGCCAACGTTGTATATGATGTAATGGTTTGATAGGTGGCCTTCAGTTTGAGGTCTTGTTCTTTTTGTTGAATGAAAGTTACAGTTTATTTAAAAAAAATAGAAGATATATATGGATTTAGAATAAAGTATTTAGTTAAATATTGCAAACTTATTGCGACTAGATTAATTACTAACATGAGAACATATTTTATATAAAAAACGCTCTATCTATGGACCGCCAGAAACAAATCCCCGAGGCATTGCAGAAGCGAATATCCAAGTTCTTTGTCACCAATCTTCTAGATAGGTGTAGTTGGAATGATTTGGCAGGGTTTATTAGATAGTTTGGGTAGATTTTCAATATTTACATTGCAAGGAAGAGGGATAGATTTGGTAATCGATTCGGTTTCGGTTTTATGTTGGACATCAAGAATAAGGAAGATATGAGTAAAGCATTTAGCAGGATTTGAATGGGTGAATTCACATTGAAGTTTAATATCACCATATTTGTTTTGGAAGATGGATAGATCGATAACAAAAAGGCGGAAGAAAAAAAAAAGCCAATGGGGAAAGATCGTTCCGAGACACTCTCATGGGGAAGCATTTGGTCAAAAAACGATCCTCGGGTGGTTGAGGTGGATAGCTTTGAACTTCCTTCGTTAGTTTGCATGCGAGGGAGCTGGTGGCCTAGATGATTGATCTGGATGCGTCGAAGAGAATTAATATTATACTAAAAGAGATAAGCCATGTCAGAGGTGTGGTAAGTACAGTTCTTCGGAGGATTGTTGGTTCTTATTTCTTTCCCTGATAATAAAGTAACCATGGAAGCTTTGGAAGAAGCAGGGGAGTGGGTTCCAAAGTTCATATCGAATGATGATTCGAATGTAGAATAAGGGCCAAACTTTGATAATGTGGATGATCATCACGCGGAGAAGCTGGATGAAATGGTTAAGGTCAAGGACGTAGAGTTAGATCCCGGGATGTCGACCGGCCGAACAATATTGCTGACGTCAGCAATGTTGGACGTAACAGTCAACATAATCTATTCTCGGTAAACATTGGTAACGAATTCAGGATGGAAACACCATTAATGCAGTCAGAAGCTTTTAAGGAAGGTTTTAATAATGGGAATTATATACTGAGTATCACGTTTGATTTTGAAAAGTGCGTTGACTTAGAGAGAGGTTTTTCTGCTGGGGAATTATAATATTAGTAAAAGGAAAAAGTATAAAATGAGGTCTAAAATGGGCTAGCTGTAGGACCAGAATTCCATCAATTAATGTTTAATCAACACGATATCTGAACCATCAGGTGCGGAAACCCTAACGATCAAGCAAAATGATAAACATGGATTTCAAAACACGCAAGAAATCATTTTCAACGTTTTCTTTAATCATTAACTTGAAATAACTTGTTACAGACTCCATTAAATATTAACACACGGTTCTAGGATTTTCTGGACAGAGTGTGGGCGCTAATAAACCTGACAAAACTAACAATAACTAACTATAACCGTCACCTAACACCCGTATACATAGAATAGGTTGGTTCGACCTAACGTGGGTCCGAACCAAGTCCATTCCACCTAACAATATCCCAAATTGAAAACTTACAGTTTTCATTCGACCCTTCGATCACCCGAACCAAACATACAAATATCAAACTGCAAAATACAAATGACGCTTTTTGTCACACCCCGCCAAGGCGGAAACACGGGATGTGATTCGAAAGTTTTTCAAGCACAAGGTTCGAGCAACACAAAAGAAGTATTTTAAAACGATACCATCGTAAGATAACCATTGTCATACATTATTAATAAAAACGTAGTATTGTCTAAAAAACCATTGTTTCAAATACCAAGAGATAACATAGCCAACAATAATGTAATCCAACCCAGTGATAATACCACAACGTGCATGCTCAAACCCCTCTCTCAAGTCTCCACCCCGCATAGTCAATTACCTCAAAAACATGCATAAAATATTTTGTCAACATAATGTCGGTGAGTTTACAGGTTTTAATGTACTATGTAAAGTGCTCATGAAATTCGTGTATGACCAATCATAGGCTAGCTAGGCGAATGATTGCTGTGCAAACCATGAGTCCCATAACCAAACGTCTTGACTGTTGTGCCTCGCGCATTGTACAATAAAGACAACACATATATATAGTAGAATACTAACACTCTTTTCTATGTAACCGGTTAGAGCGACTAACCAAGAGTGGAGGTGTCAATCCCAATAGATCTATTTAAGTGTTCCATGGCTACTGTTAGCAGATGGTTACAATGTAAATGTAAGTACCTGGACTGTTGAGCTCATGAACCGAATGTCTCATGTTCCACATGGCAGTCATGATAGAATATCACACAAAATGTAATGTACAAGAAATGTAACATGTTTATCCCCCAAAAATGTAAAATTAGTAAAATAGGGCCGCGAAACTCACCTGGTGACAATACGTGTGGTCTGGTAAAGCTGAGATGTGGGGTAACTACTGTCCTGACAATGATTTCCTTATGATTATCAAGGACATAGTAAGTTGTACGTTCTTGTCGTTTATTATACAACTTGTTCACCCAACATGTGGACCCTTGTGTTAGTTATGTGGGTCATAGTTCGCGCACATGACAATTATTATTCGTTTGGTGTGTACTTTGCAATATGTACGGTTTCGTGATTCCCGGGCGTTTAGTATGTATATATATGTATGTTTTGGTTCAAAAATGATTTCTTGACACCTATTAAAGATGAGAGAGGTTTATTTAACATCGATCATGATGTGGGTGTATGCTCTTGGTCTATTGGTGTCACCTATGTGTGTGGTTAGCTTATATGCGATCATATATGTGTGAATCATATGTGTTTGAAATCAATCGACCATAAACAAAGCAATGTCTTTAAAAATCATCAACTTATGTGTGAATGGGGCCAATTACTTTGATGGTCAAGGGTCGAAGGACGGGAGGACCTAAGGGCCGATTGTATTAAGTTAAAACTATGAATGATGGTGAGTTGATAATGTACCTAGTTGATGCAAGAACGTGATCAAGTGCTTGGACCTTTGGCTTCTAAGTGAGCTCCTAAATCTTGAGTATTATGGCTTGGAATGAAGAATGGTATGGTGTTTGTGTTGTGGTGATCGGCCGAGAACAAACAAGAGAGAAAGGGAGGTTTGTGTGTGAAAATGGGAATGATCATGGGCTCTTTATATAGGTGATCAAGTGATGTGGTGACAAAACAATTATGGTAGTCCTATCCCTCTTGATCGAGGCAATGTTTAAGGGTGGTAATCACTAATTGGTGTAAGAAAATGTGTTGGAAGACTTAATAAAAAAAGGGAGGTGTTGACTTGGATAGGAGAATGGATCATCCTTGGCTTCTTGTCTAAATTGATATAAGTTAACACCTCATCATTACCTTGGCCGATTTCCTCATGTGTTCAAGTGGGATTGGAGATCAAATATTGTCATGTGATTAGGGATATGGATCGGCCGATTTTTTATAGCTGTGTATAGGTGAAGTGACCATTCCTTGGAACATAAACTTGTAAACACTTGGTGATGTTGATAGCTCCATTGGCCATCTAACTTTCGATAGGTGGTCAATGTTCAAGAAAAGTTCTATGTGTAAGATTGTGACAACTAGGTGAAAGTGACATAAGGTGGGATGGGGGTGTCCTTTGGTTGAGAACAAGACAAAGGGCCAATCCATTTATTTTGAGGTTGAGATCATAAGACAAGGGTGTGTGTACATGGTGTTTTTACGCCTTCTTAGTATAAGAGTTTGACAATCATGAAAAAGACATGTGAGTGCTTGGACTTGGGGTTTCAGCTGAGAAGAAAACAAAAGGGAAAGGTTCAACATTGAGTTTAAATCTTCTCATGGGAACGTGTAGTGTCAAGGTTAGAGGTTCCATTTTTGTATAAGTGAGAGACAAGACAACAAGGTATGCATATATGTATGCATTGCCGTGTGTGTGTATCCATTGTGTTGTCCAAATTAATGATAAGATTACTTGGTTATCTAGATATAGATCATTCCACTTATCAACATGTGTGTTTTCATGGGTCTTGGTAGCCGATTAAATATGTATGCGTATGGACCCATGGGTTGGTTTATCTTGGAAAAATGAGTATATGTGTGCACATGAGTTTGGCCGATTACATGTATATACATATACATACATACATACATACATACATATATATATATATATATATATGATTAGCTTGATAACCTCTAGTCATCCATGATATAGGAATATCTTTTCTAGTGACAACATTGGCATATGTTCGATCTTGTGTGCTAATTATCATGAGTAGTTGTAATAATAATAATATTCACCATCGTGTTATAGCATGAGTTATTTGATGAGAAACATGTGTTGTTGTGTAATATTAACTCATGTTAATATACATTTGCGTTCTAGATAATGTTCCATGATTCTTGGGTGTTATTCCCATCGAACACATTGAGAATTCCTTGGATTTAAAGTGGATTTGTGTAATTTCCCACGTAGATATTGTCACATATATTGTTGTTTTGCTTGCACGTAGAAATCGGGCATCCGGATGCTCTTTGTTGAGCATGTGATTGGCTTGATTATTCAATCCTAATTGTCTTATATATTTCAGGTGTTGTATGCATAAACGGGAAGTCTATTGCATTTCTACAATAACTCAAGGTTTACTAGGCTGAGGGAGCGGGGGGTATAATGTGTGCAAAAGTATCTAATATGCACATGAAATGACATTATCAAGCAAAAGGTGTATGGATGTTGACCTGGATTGTTGACTGGTGTCACATTCTCCCCTTGTTTTTGGAATTTTGTCTGCGAAATTGAGTTGAGTTACGGGTCTCAGCCATCTTTGGAAAGAGCGCATGATACTTTCGTCTCATTTGGTCTTCACGTTCCCATGTAAATTCGGGTCCGCATTTCGCATTCCATATGACCTTTGACAAATTTTGCTCGGCTTCTTCTCAATTTCTGGACTTTCCAGTCAGTCACTTCGATCGGCTCCTCAATAAAGTGGAGTTGATCATTGATGTGATTCTCTTGAGGAGTAATGATCAAGGATTCATCTGATAGACACTTCTTGAGATTGGAGACGTGGAATGTGTCAATATTTCCTATCTTTTATAAACTAGTGTGTTCACCCAAATAACTAAAAACACTAAACTAACAAGTTCTAAGGCAAACTCATATGTTCAACCATACTAGAGTATGATACACCTCTATGTTTAAGCTTGATTATGTGTGATTGTATGAATGTATGCATTATATATATGTAAATAATACTGTGTTGTATACATAGATATAGATATGTATATGTGTGTGTGTCATGCATATATATAGGTAAGGAGTTGGCTAAAAAGTCAATTTTTCCTAACAGATTTTTTAAGAAAAATGGACTTTTTGCACGAACTATACCCTATATATATGTGTGTGTGTGTGTGTGTGTGTGTATATGCAAAGGTTCGGGTACAAAGGCCATTTTTGTGAGAAGTGTGAGAAGGATTAAGAATTGACATGTAAGCATCATGTTTTGGATTTAGGTATGATGTTTTGGGTTGTTTTTGTTAGAAAAACATCAAACATAACAATTTAAAACACAATGCAATGAATTATAGTCAAGGAATTTAAAACATAACTAAAACACACAACTAAAACACAATAATTTAAAACATATGTTCTTTGCATCGTGTTTTAAGTATTTAAGCCTAAAATAGATTGTTTTGTGTATTTTGATTTTTATGTTTTGTGTTATTATAGCCTAAACAATCCAAAACATCATGATTAAGTACAAAAAATGATGTTTACATATAAGTTTTAATTCCTCTCACACTTCTCATAAAATATGGTCTTTTTACCCTAACGCCACCTTATATATATATATATAATATATATATATATATATATATGATTTGCATAATTTGAGAACCACCATTTAGGGAGAGAACCAAGGAACCAGTGTGAACAGGTGACATTTTTGTAAATATGAAGTGTGTCTACAAAAACCCTCCATCAAAAAATAAAAAAAATAATAAAAAAAATTATATAACCTAAAAAATAAAAAAAGTAAAAACACCAAAATTATTATTTGTTATTAATATTTTGAAAAATATAAAAAAAATAAAAAAAATGGCTGATATGACGTCATATGACTTCATTCCTCATGCACATGTACATTTAGCTGTTATATATATATATACCGTATGCAAATGTTCATTTCACTATATTAGATAACACTTTTAAATAAACTATCAATTATCATAATTAAATGATCATTAAATGGACGCGATATGAGATATATGGAGGCAAAAAAATTATTAAATTATCATTAAATGGACGCAAAGTGAGAGATAAAAATACACTCGAAGTCGTCAATTGCGTAGTCATGCATATTATAACATAAAATACCCTCGAAGTCGTCAATTGCGTAGTCATGCATATTATAAGATAAATTGAAAATAAGACAAGTGTAGGACAACAAACATGAATAAACTTAAAACAACTCTATATAAGAACTATAAAACAAGAAACGTGTACTGCATGCACATGTGCATTTCACTAATATTGTTAGGTTTTTCGAGTGGTTTAGCTTTAGGGCTAGATTTTTAGGTATGGTGGGAGGGGGTTAGGTTTTTTTTTTGGGGGGGGGGGGGGGATGTGGTGGTGAGTTTAGGTTTTTTGGTGGTAGGGAGTTTAATTATAATTATACACATGTGCATATGTCAATTTCCTTATGATACAAATTTACATACGCTAAAATAATAATCACAAACATATTAAACCTATCAACCACCATAAAAGACCACCCATAATATACATATGTGCATGTATCATCCTTCAAATAACAAACTCTTTTTGTACCCATCTGTTTCTATTATACAATTACATGTAGTTTCTATCAAACCATCAAAACAATAAAACAAATGATAACAAATTTTTTTTCCATATTACAAACCAACCATGTTACCACTAACCACCTACCTACAAACTTCTAATTATCTCACAACCTCACGCTCACAACAGTGTCCCCTTTTAAACTTCTTTCCCTTTTACTTATCTTCTTCCAACACTCTTCACACCTCATTGATGCCTCATCTAACATCTCCCTTGTCTTTTCATCTGTCAACCTGAACATCATAGACTTTTTCAATTTATCACATTGTTAGTGTGTTTAAACATCCAATAATTGACATTTATTAGTTAACATGAAAAATATACATATATGCACATTTGCATATATATCTAAATTTCTAAAATAAATAATAATAACCTTTTCTAACTTCATGATCAACGATTATGTCATCATCTTCAATTGCATCTTGCAGCTTTTTTGACCCTTTATCCCTCGATTCTAAGACAAAATTTACCTCATTCTATTTCTTTCCCATTCTTTAACTACAAATAATATACAACACATAAGAAAACCAAAATTTCAATCTTAACGCACATGTGTATTAGCATTACTTTTTTCATTACCACATAACATATGAATATGTACGTTAAAGCGAAAGACCTTAATGATATTAGTATAAATGCACATGTGCATTAACATTACTTTTATCAATAGCATCTACGTTATGCACATGTGCATTTATATTCTTAATTCACATGTACATATCAAGAAATGGCACTTCTTTAACATGCTTATGGTAAAACAGATAAAGATAGAACAAACATACCTAAATTAAATGCATAATTGTCACAACATCATACTTCAAACATAATTCACCAAACACAAAATCAGTACATCACTAAAATAACATCATCTCGATACTAAGCAACCAAGCCTGCTACAATTATTATACGTAGTGCTCAAGCAGATGGAACTTTAAGAAGGCCTTCCATTGCTACTCCACATGTAAGGCCCTCTTCCGTCCCTCAGTCTCCATCAATTCCTCCACCGTCTCCCCTGTCTGCATTGGTGGCTGTGACACCAGTCAACGATCCAAGTCAACATTTGTATGCATTTTAATTAATATTGCTATTTCATGTACATAATTATTGCTATCACTCGTTTAGTCATACAACACCCGGACAATCACCAAAAAGCATTTTATGAGGTTACCACCCTCTAACACATATTACCCTATTCTCCTTGTTCCATTTGTCCTCACATCAGCCGAAACACAAAGGAAACACCCAAGACTTGTCCTTTTCACATAATCTTGCTATATTTGGTTAACATCTCACGAACCACACCTCCCACAAGCCCACCATTACCCTTATTATCTTAAAACAAACACCACATCTCCTTCCTATCTCCAAGTCGGCCGAAACTTAACCATCACTATCATCTTTCTTACAACATCTTGGCACTACATTGCATGCATGACCATAAAGGGACAAGTTTCTTCACTTACACCTTTACATAGGCTTGGCATTCTTCATGGACCTCTCTACACTTGATCTTTACCTAATATAGATGATTCGGATTATCATACAACTCTCGGCCGTTCGATGGGATAGCTACCAATCACTTTGTCAAGTTCATACAATAATGTGGTAAGAATCCTAATCAATGATCACAAGAAATCAAGTATGGAAGTTGCCATGTTATCCCCTATATAAAGGAAGCCTCTCCAAGTGATTAACCACACCAAAACACACTCTTTTCCTCTATTGAAACTCTCGGCCGAACCCTCCTTACCACAACATCAAAACCATTTCTTGATCCAAGAAACTAGAATACAAGATTTGGAGTTCATTTGGAGGTTGGAAGATCCCATCATTTGGTGCTCACTTTCATTCGACTAGGTAAGTCTACCAACTCGCCTACTAGTTTCCTTATATCACACAATTTACCCGACTTCCTTCGACCCCTAACTCATTCTAATCGGCCATTTACATGATTAAGATCGACACGCTTTGTCATTTAAGAACACATTATCTACTTGTCATCACCATGAATGTTCAACAATCGGCCCTAATGTTATTATAGTAACCGGGATAATGTTTTCCATCGAATCAAGTGTGAATGATCATCTAATAGATTGGTTCTTGTAAACTAAACACACTCTATTTATGTTCAAAAGATAAGGTTAACATGAATGGGTTTATAATCAGCTTTCACCATTTATACGCTTAGACACATTACATAGTTTCGATTGTACCTAAACTGGTCTATGACAACTCATTTTGAACCCGTATACGATCGGTTTCGAGGCCTACATAATGCACTTGTTTCAGCTACAATGCTCTAACACATGTTAAGATAGGTCAAAACATGTGTTAGTATTATTTTGGGTATTAAAAGGGGCTTAGACCTATGTTAAAACGCATATTTTTCCGAAAACCAACCACACATGACGAATTGGTATTAAATCACAAACCATTACAACATGTGGGGTCCACGTTGGTTAGAACCATATTACAACAAAACGCCCGGATTTTCCGAAACCATACCCTTACAAGTACATTTAAATCGAATTGTCACATAACCTACCTACCCAAAACCTAAGGTCCAGGAATGTCGGGTGAACGACTTGCATGATAAAAAACAAGAACATACAATTTACCATGCTCTTAACAATCATAGGGCAACCATTGTCTAGACGGCAACTATCTCACATTTCAGCTTCACTAGACCACACGTGACACTATCAGGTGAGTTTTCACGGCCAAATTTTACTATGTTTACATTTTCGGGGGACAAACATGATACAACTAGTACAATATCATTTGGTGTGTATATTCTATTGTGACTACCATGTGGAACATGCGTCATTCGGTTCATGAGATCTCAATAGTCCTTGTCCTTACATTACACTGTAACCATTAGCTATCGAAAGCCATGTAACACTTTAATAGATTTATTGGGTTGACACCCCCACTCTTGGTTAGCCACTCTAACCAGTTACATACAAAAGAGTGTTAGTATTCTACTATACATGCATTGTCATTAGTGTACAATGCATGCGGCACAACAGTCAAGAGGTTTGGTTACGGAACTCTTGGTTCGCACAATAATCATTCGCTTAGCTAGCCTATGATTGGTCAAACACGAAATACACGAGTACTTTACTTGTTATGTTCAAACCTGTGAACTCGCCAACATTATTATTGACAAAACTCTTATTCATTTTTTTCAGGTAATTGATGACGGGCAGCAGAGGTTTGAGAGAGGGGTTCGAGCATGCATTGGGTGGTACCACTTTGGATTGGGTTTTGTCAGTCCCATGATATTTTAGTTTCAAGTTCATGAATTTCAGACACTTTCTTATTTTTCAGACAATATTATAATGGTTTGAAAAAATTTAGGACAATATTCATCCTTTGATGGTGCTTATTTAAATAAATTTGTGTGTTGCTTGAAACTTGTGCTTGAAAACCTTTCGAGGTCGCATCCCCGTGTTCCGCCTTTGCGAGTGTGACTGATTGGTATCAGAGCATAAGGTTATAGCGAACTAAGATTTTTTGAGTCAACTATAAGCTAGAAATATTTTCTAAGTGTTTTCACAAAGTACCACATTGTCTCGCCTTGTACCTCTCAAGTCTCAAGCTGCTCTACGATTGACACACAGGTATGGTAGTTTATTTATTTACATACATGTTCATTTACATATATATATATATGCATGCGTATGACATGATCATGGTTATCTCGGTTGATCATACCATCTTGTCCGACTCTGAGCCTGACTACTTAGTTGACGACAGAACCGAGGAGGACCTTCCACTTACCCAGCCTGCTCCCATACCCTACGAGGCCTCCGATTTCCTCCACCACGGAGGGAGAGGATGGATCACCGATTCCGACATGGATGTGGACCTTGCACCTATAGTGAGGCGTGTCTCTGACGACGACACTGAGAATGGTGTCCCTCCTTCCCTTGCTGACCCGGACGTCCACCGTTTAGTGACCCCTCCTATCACTCACCCCTCATCGAGCCTTTCCCCCTTCTTTCCGCCTTGACTTTTCGGGGCGTACACTTCAGAAGTATATGCCCTGGAAGAGGGTGAGTCAGACGATTGTCCTCTCCATTCCCGCTCATGCCCCGTTTTCTTCCTTTCCCGCTGATCCTGTCTCTACTGCGAGCCTACCCAGCCCATCGACCCCATACCAGAGCCACGTGCTATAGAGGTACCCGTACCGATACCCGAGCCACCACAGAAGTTGAGGAGGCGCTCTCAGGCCCGTAAACGGCCTTTCCTCCACACTCTCATTGGTGGCATGGCTCATCAGGACGAGGAGGACGATCACGATGCGATGAAACTAGGAGGATCTTCCAGGAGACTGCTCTACACTGAGCGTGGCGTTATTTTATCTCACGACGCGCAGTTAGTAGCTTTGGGAGTCCGCATTCGAGAACTGGAGGATCGAGTATCTGAGGCCGAGTAGGGGAGACTATTAGTAGTTATGTCAAAAGTGGAGGCAGAGAGACGCTTTGATGCACTAGAGAGAAGGATGGCAGAGACCGATCAGCGTATGACGGAGGCGATCATTGCTTTTGCTTCTGCTTTTCCACCACCATCTTCTTAGGATATTTGTGGTTGTACTTGATGTTGTGATGCTTTTGTTGTGATGTTTATGTGGTTGTGATTAGTGTATTATGTTTGGTACTAGTAGCTTAAACTATTGCGGTTCGACCGCCCGTCTTTTGTACTAAAACATATGCATTCTAGATTTATGTATAAACTATGTTGGTATGCTATTTATTGTTATTCTGTGTTGTTTATTCTTTTGTTTTGTGGTTGTGATTGTTTTGCTATGCATGGTTATATTTGGTTCTAACATTTGTATGAGCGATAATATTTGTAGAATATGTGTCTCACCCTTTTGATTTGTGTCATATTAGAAGGAAATCATGCAAATCCGACAATCTGCACCAACCAACGATGTCGAACCATTATCAGCCACCCCCGTTGAGCTGGCTAGGGTAATTGCTGAGGAAATTGCTCGACATGATGCAACTCGAGCCGATTCTAGCAGAGGCTCTGGAGGTATTGGTCATTGACGGGGAAACAAAACGGATAACGGTTGAAATTTTGGGTCTAAATTCTCTACTTACTACTCCCACGCAAACCTTTGTGTTAATAATATTCACTATTGTATACACATAAGTTGAAAACCCTGTTCGGGGATGTTCATACAAAACTTTCATGGCTTGCATACCATGGAACTTTCGTGGTAGCAAAGGTGCCCTTGGGATTGTTCTTTGGATTGAAAAGTCTGAGTAAGTTCTTGACATCAGCGGTTGTTCTGAGGAGTAGAGAGTGAAGTACTCTACTTGCACTTTCCAAGACGAAGCCCTCACCTGGTGGAATCTTCAAGTACAAACTTTGGGTAGAGACGCGACTTACAATCTTACCTGGGCCGATCTCAAGACTCTACTCATGGAGAAGTACTGTCCAAGGAGTGAACAACAGAAGTTGGAGGCAGAATTCTGGAATCTCTCAATGGTGGATGCCAATGTGACTGCTTAAGCCACCCATTTTAATGATCTCTCTCGACTTGTTCCTCACATGGTCTCACCGGAATACAATAGAGTCGAACGGTACATTTGGGGTCTATCTCCCAAGATCCAAAGCATGGTCACTGTATCGGCACCCACAGTCTGACTGACGTATGGGATCGTTGAACCAGAAGGTTGAAGTTGCTGGTGAGAGTTCTGTAGACAAGCGTAAGCGTTCTGGCTCTAAGAAGGGAAAGAACTCCCTTCATAAGCTTCAAGACTCCGTGAAGGTTTTTGCTACCACTGCTGCTGAGGAGCCCAAACGCAAAGACAACGGGCCCCACCCCTACTATAGCAAATGAAACTACTACCATGTTGGCACTTGTCAGAGAATTTTGTGCACAAAATGCAATCGTCGTGGTCACCAAACCGCTAACTGCAAAGCCAAAGCCATTAAAACTCCACCTACCAAGAACGAGTGTCTCAAATGTGGTGTAACCGGACATTTCTGCAAGGATTTACCCAAGGCTAAGGATCAAGCTCACGGACGAGCATTTGTGCAGGGAGCTAATGAAGCACGTGATGATCCTAATGTGGTTTCGGGTACGTTTCTCCTAGACAATCATTTTGCATCGGTACTATTTGATTCAGGCGTTGATTTTAGCTTTGTGTCCACTGACTTTAAGAAATCCCTTGGATTAGAATCTAGTAAGTTAGAAACACACCATACCATAGAGTTGGCCAATGATAAGTTAATTTCGTCTAAAGAAGTTGTTAGGGATTGTGTTTTGGAACTCGGTGATCATGTTTTCCATATTGATCTACTGCTTATTTGGTTGGGTAGTTTCAATGTTGTCATTGGCATAGATTGGTTATCCAAGCATCGTGCAAAGATCGTTTGCCACGAGAAATTGGTTCGGATCTCCTTGTCCAATGGTGAAACCCTCTCGATTCGAGGAGACCGATTCTTCGAGTCATATCTTGCATCAAGGTGCAAAAATGTTTAAGGAATGGTTGTGTCGCATTTCTGGCACACGTCGTTGAAAAAAATCTAAAGATCGGAAATTCGAGGACATACCGGTGGTGCGAGACTATCCGGAAGTCTTCCTAGAAGATTTTCCAAGGCTTCCACCGCCACAGCAAGTTGAGTTTATGTTAGGATCTGAGTTTTATTTGTTATGAAGTTTAAGTAATGAAACAGTAATGAATGAATACTAATAATGGAAAGTGCAGCGGAAATATAAACTCTAAATCATAACAAATGGAACAATTGCTTTCAACAATTACTTTTCATTAGTCATCACAGATTCTAAGTACATGTATACAATTCTCCCCCTCAGCCCGATCACTCACAGACTTTGTTTGTGCAAGAGAATGTTAGGAGTGACGAATAGAACAGTACATGCACTGTTCTATTTATAGACAAACGAAAGCTCTGATGACCTAAGGCTGACATCACCTAAGACAATGACAGCTAACTATAATAACAACATAAAACATCTGCTAGATACAAACACTATTACATTGACTAAGACTAAACCTCTGATGACTAAACAGCTGATGGGTAAACTCTATTGGCTTGAATCATTTGTTGGAGCCTAAGTGCTATTGGCTCCAACAGACCTTATGTCTTCATCAGCACTTTACCTTGTATCTTCATCAGCACTTTGACAATCAGTGGTTTCTTCAACTGCCTTTGTGATCAGCACTTTGTCCAACAGTTTCTTGGGAACAACAGTTAGTGTCAACAGTCTTTGGGAGGATTCTTGTATGCAAAATAATGTTTTATTGGTAATCAGATGTTTAGTATGTTTTGGCTTTTCACTTCATCTATTCTTCTCTAGGTCAGCAGACCTGACAATCTCCCCCTAGAACAGATGATGCCAAAACTCAATATTTATTTCTGATCTTTATTTCTCATCAGACTTTCTCTAATCTGCCCATTGAATTGTAATTCAAAGTTGAAAGAGAACAAGTCTTTAGCATCCCTTTCTAGATCTAAGTTCAGCAGGCCTTAGAGATCATTCGCACTCAGACCATATGCATCATCCATGCTGAGCTTTTGAGTTTCTCCATTAGATCTGAGTAGAGTCAATTCGTGGGTGTCTTTTTTGACTTTCCACTTTAGAATTTTTGAATCTGAGGAGTTTAGAGTCAATTCTTTGCTCTTCTAGCTTCTTGTATGTTTCAACCAGCCTTAGCTCAGACCTTTTAGAGACACACTTCATCTCTCCAAAACCAACATCTACTAATTTTAGCCTCATTCTCTTGAACTTCAAAGCTCTGACAGGGTCTTTGCCTTTTTTCAACTCTTCTTATAAATCATGAATGGTCCAGCCTGCAAAATGTTTTCTATTTGCTTTGTAAGGTTTGGCTGCCATGATCTGATCTAGAAGGGAATCTCTGATCAACTTCACCATTTAACCACTGATGGGCTTGTTGGAAATAGACTTGCTCAGGTCCTTGGCAAAATCTTCAATCCTTCTCAACTTGCGAAGTTCTGCTGAATGGATACCCTAAGCAGTCCTGTCATCTTTCCCTTTACACTTCTCTTTAATAATCATGTCTGCCTATTGTGCTTTCAATTTCAGATACTCATCAACATTTTTAGGCTTAGGCTGATTCAGATTAGCATGAGATTGGAAGGATAGTTGTGATGGATCCTTAGTATTATAGAAAGACTGAATTTTCCCTTGATTATGTCAAGTTCAAGAGGAATACTAAGTATCCAATGGAATCATGGATGGTGGTGGTCTTATGGTGGTGGAAGGATTGGGTGAAAATTTTGTACCGTGTGGTGAAAAGGATGATAGTAGGATGGCTGGTATAGTTCAGATGATGGTGGTGTAGGTGTGGTTTCAATGTTTTCATCCTGTACTATAAAGGTGGATTTCCTTTTTCTTTTGTACAGGATGCTGGGTAATGGTGGTGATTGTGGGGTAATGGGTGTGTTAACATCTGTTGGCACTTGTTTAGTGCCACCAGATGTTTGAGGTGGTGAAGATGGTGTGGGTGACATGGTTATGGCTAATGCAGTGGTGGTGGTTGTTGTGGTGATGGCAGCAGATGTTTTGGGAACAGAGGTTTTAGATGGTGGTTGCCTAACATGTTTTGCAGGCCTTTTCTTCCTTTTTGAGGAACCAACATTATCTTTTTCCTGCTGTTCCTTTTCCCTTATTTTCAAAAGATTCTCTGCTTTGGTCTCCAAGGTCTCAGACCTAGTTAACTTTGCTTCAACAGCCTTTTCAGCCATGACATTGGCGGATTCATCAATCTTCTTTGCCTTGTCAGCTTTGGCAGTATCAGCAGTGGATTGAGCAGTGGTTTTAGATGCTGAAACAGACCGTGGTGTATTTGCAGACTTTTGAGCAGACTTTTGTGCTTGACCCTTTTGAGAAGGTGGAACCCAAATGGATCCAGCTTTGGTAGCCTATCTTTTCTACTATCCCCTTTTTTGGCATCATCAGCTGTGAACTCATCATCATCTTCATCTCTAAGTATGGTTGTAGGGGCAGAGCCAGTGGTCTTCAGCAGATGTTCCTTAATTGCTTTGATATCTGCTTGGGTATCATTGAACCTAGCATCCACCATATTTCTGATCATAGCTATATAAGTTTCTTGTGTTTGATCTGCTAGTTTTATATGAGCTATGATGATTGGATTAACAGATTTCCATAGCTCACTAGCAATCTCTTGGGTGGATGGTTGACTTTGTGTGAGGGTGACCAAAGTTTGCATCATGGTTTTGATATCAAATTTGATTTCTTTCACAGATGACTCAATGGTTTTAACTCTCTCCGTCAATTCTTGGTATCTTAATCCATCACCTAACTTAATAGGATCATCTGAATTCCTACCAGATGTGGTAGTTGTAACTGGTTCAGTTCTAGGAGGTGAGTCCATAGGAGAGAAACCAGATGCCCCTTTGTCTTGGTACTAGGGACTTCCAACTGGTATTTGGGTCACTCTTGTGGCCTCATTAGTTGTTTCCTTCAAGGAAGTCTGAGCAATGTAACCACTGTCTTGTAGTGAGACAATGGTCTCTACAACAGTAGTGGCTGCTTCACTTGAAATACCTCCTTGAGTTACATGTAACTCAAGGGGTGTGGCCTCCTTTGTTCTTGGGCTAGCCACTTGACTATTCTCAGACCCAGTCACTTGTGGGAGTATGATCTCAGTGATAGGTGATTGAGAGGAACTGGTATGTGCCTGAGTTTTGTCAGTGGCTTCGAACAATGGTTGCATAGTGGGTGGAATGGTAGTATTTTGTGATGGTGAGGGTTGTGGAGTAAGAAGAAAATTAGCCCTAGGTGAAGGACTTGTAAACAGATGTTCAAGTGAATCTTCTGTTTCATGATGTGTGTCCCCTTTGCTTACAATATGATCCTTTTGAGAGGATACATGAGGAGTTTGGATGGGTAGAGATATATCCATCTGTTGAGAGGAAGCATCAATAGTGGTTGTTTGTTGCATTTGTGTTACAACAGGATCTTCCTCTGGTATCTCATCTTCCAGAGTCACCTTTTTGGTTTTCTTTTTGGTGGGCTTTGTGGGTGGAAGTTTCTTTTTGGAGATGGCTGGTGTGGGTTTCACAACACTGGATGTAGTGCCATGATCACCAGGAGCAGTGGGCTCAGCAACAAAGGTTTGCACAACAGTTGTTGGCTTAGCACTCTCTGCTTCTGTTTTGGAAACTTTTGCTTTTGGTGCTTTTTCTTGAGTATTAGGACCCATTATTCTTGTAAACGTTTCTTGTGAAAGGCTGTTCATTTGAAGGCCTTCATCTATGTAAAAGTCTTTCTTAAAGCATTGTTTGACCCAGACTTGACACCTTTCACCTTCGCGACTAAATCTAGAAACAGTCCTTGGGATAGATTGTAATCAGTTTTTGACAAAATTGCATATCCCAAGTACTGAACTTTCAATGGGATTTCATTAAAAGAAGTAGTTTTAGCAGAGAGGCATATGAGCAAGGTATGAAAGAAAAAATTCATGGCTGGGGGGAAAAACTTTTTGAAAATTGTTGCCCCAGTCATTTGACCTTCATAGCCTCTCTCTATGAACTCTGTGTGAAGTTCCGTTTTATCAAAAGAGTCCTTACCTGCCAGGTCATCCAGTGAGAAGGTTGTGGATATGGTTTGGGGGGTTATTGTGACATTAGTATCACCAATTTTTGAAATAATGGCTGTTGGCTTTTTATCTGTATGCTGGGTTTCAGCATTCAACCAAAGTTCTTGGAGAGTGTTAATATAGATTAATGAAGTGGCAGTGAGAACAGGCAAGTATTTGGATTAATTCAATATGTCGATGATGGAATGGAAGTGACGGTTTTACTCTGTATTTTTACAAATATGGTAGATAATTGTGGAGGGCTTTCACTTGAAGATCCATGTTTTGGATTCAGGTCAGATTGTCAATGAATTTAGTATGAGGGTTTAAGGTTGATGGAAAGCGGTTTTCAGATTTTTGAATTCAATGAGACAGTTTAACAACTGTTGGGGATAAACAGGGTTTTTATAGTCTTAGAGGAAACCGCTGATGTGGCTAAAGCACTGCTTTTGATAGCAGGCGTGGTAAACATCTGATGGAAGGTCTGTTTTGGTGGATGATAGTTGTTTATAACATTTGTTGACTTGTCAACAAGTGTTGGTGAAAACAACTGTTTTATCTGATCAGAGGTTTGAAACAGATTTCTCAACCAGAAGATGATACATTTTATGAAACAGTGGTTGTTTTATCTTGAACAGATTTTTCAACCAAAGCTATTTTTAAGGATGGAATTTTGATTTTCTGACAACATTTTAATGTTTTTATTTAAAAAAACATTTTGGTTTTTAATCCATGTTTAACAAACCAATCCGAGAGATCAGATTTGCAAAGGTAGATGTGTCTAAAGCTTTTGTCAACACATCTGCCAACTGATCCTCTGTTGGAACATGGTGCATAGAAATCAAGAAACTCAACACAAATCACTCGTTTAGTCATACAAAACCCAGACACTCACCAAAAAGCATTTCATGAGGTTACCACCCTCTAACACATGGTAATCCTTTACTAACATATGTATACAGATCACAATTGACAACAAACATTAAACAACATATGTTCGTGATTTATGGACATCAATACATGTTGATATCGTCAACAAGCACCCTTGCCATCTAGATGAAATCAAGTTGCATTCCTATGGGAATGGTCGACTATAACCAATACAAACTAGTTTTCCGTTTAACACACATTAGATCTACATAAATTATTATTCCTTACCTTCGGATCTATATCTATCTAACATGGGACAAAGACTAAGCCGAAGCCTAGTTTTTATGCACACACATATACGGCTTATATATATATATACATGCATACCTAAGTGTCAATATTTGCACCAAAATGACAAGAACAACTATCCCACAACTCTTGGAAACTTCCTCTTTGTTTCTTGTTCATCCGAATACTAACATCCTCACAAGTTAACATCATGTGACAACTAACCTAGTTATACTAACAACGGTCTAACCTACTTCCACAACCTTTGATGACCTATTATTACTTGCCAAGAATACCTTGATCCTAATACACATTGGCGGCCGATTACATCAAGGATGACACACACAACTTCTTATACCAAAATGGATACAAGACGAGGATTCTTAGCAACATGTTCATGCATGTCAAACCTTCTACATTGGATGGGGAATAATTGGCCAAACATCATCATGATGTGATGATCACCTATACCCAAGAGATGCACAAGTCCTTATCAAGAACTAAACCCCAAGCATGATCTATTACCCTACTCTCCTTGATACCATTTGTCCTCACATCGGCCGAAACATAAAGGAAACACCCAAGACTTGTCCTTTTCACATAATCTTGCTATATTTGGATAACATCACATGAACCACACCTCCCACAAGTCCACCATTAACCTTATTAGCTTAAAACAAAAACCACATCTCCTTCCTATCTCCAAGACGGCCAAAACCCAACCATCACTATCAACTTTCTTACAACATCTTGGCACTACATTGCATGCATGACCACAAAGGGACAAATTTCTTCACTTACACCTTCACATAGCCTTGGCATTCTTCATGGACATCTCTACACTTGATCTTTACCTAATATAGATGATTTGGATGATCATACAACTCCCGGCCGATCCATGGGATAGCACCAATCATTTTGTCAAGTTCTTAAACTAATGTGACAAGAATCCTAATCAATGATCACAAGAAAAAACGTATGGAAGTTGCCATGTTTTCCCCTATATAAAGGAAGCCTCTCCATGTGATTAACCACACAAAAACACACACTTTTCCTCTATTAAACCTCTCGGCCGAACCCTCCTTACCACAACACCGAAAACATTTCTTGATCCAAGCAACTAGAACAAAAGATTTAGAGCTTAATTTGAGGTTGGAAGATCCCATCATTCAGTGCTCACTTTCATTCGACTAGGTAAGTCTACCAACTCGCGTACTAGTTTCCTTATATCATACAATTTACCCGACTTCCTTCGACCCCTAACTCCTTCTAATCGGATATTTACATGATTAAGATCCACACACTTTGTCATTTAAGAACACATTATCTAGTTGTCACCACCATGAATGTTCAACAATCGGCCCTAGTGTTGTTATAGTAATCGGGATAATGTTTTCCATCGAATCATGTGTGAATGATCATCCAATAGATCAGTTCTTATAAACTAAACTCACTCGATTTATGTTCAAAAGATAAGGTTAACATGAATGGGTTTATAATCGGCTTTCACCATTAATATGCTTAGACACATTTCATAGTTTTGATAGTAGCTAAACCGGTCTAAGACAACTCATTTTGAACCCATATACGATCGGTTTTGAGGCCTACACAATGCACTTATTTTGGCTACAATGTTCTAACACATGTTAAGATAGGCCGAAACATGTGTTAGTAATTATTTTGGGTATGAAAAGGGGGTTAGACCTATGTTAAAACAAATATTTTTCCCAAAACCAACCACACATGACGAATTGGCATTAAATCACAATCCTTAACAACATGTTAAAACACATATTTTCACTTTGGTTACAATAAGAACCATATTACAACAAAACGCCCGGATTTTCCGGAACCGTACGCTTACAAGTACATTTAAATCGAATTGTCACATAACCTACCTACCCAAAAACCAAGGTCCACGAATGTCGGGTGAATAACTTGCATGATAAACAACAAGAACATACAATTTAGCGTGCTCTTAACAATCATAGGGCAACCATTATCTGGACGTTAGCTATCTCACATTTCAGCTTCACTAGACCACACGTGACACTATCAAGTGAGTTTTCACGGCCCCATTTTACTGTTTTTACATTTTCGGGGGACAAACATGCTATAACTAGTACAATATCATTTGGTGTATATATTCTATCGTGACTAGCATATGGAACATGAAACATTTGGTGTGTATATTCTATCGTGACTTCCATTAGCTATCCAGAGCCATGGAACACTTTAATAGATCTATTGGGTTGACACCCCACTCTTGGTTAGTCTCTCTAATCGGTTACATAAAAAAGATTGTTAGTATTCTACAATACATTCATTGTCTTTAGTGTACAATGCACGAGGCACAACAGTTAAGAGGTTTGGTTACGGGACTAATGGTTCGCAAAGTAATCATTCGCTTAGCTAGCCTACGATAGGTCATACACGAAATACACGAGCACTTTACTTGTTACGTTCAACCCTATGAACTCACCGACATTATTGTTGACAAAACTCTTATGCATGTTTTTCAGGTAATTGATGACGAGTAGTAAAGGTTTGAGAGGGGTTCCAGCATGAACTGGGTGGTACCACTTTGGATTGGGTTTTGCCAGTCCCATGATATTTTTGGTTCATGTTCATGAATTTCAGACACTTTTTTATTTTCCAGACAATGTTATGATGGTTTGAATAAATTTATGACAATATCCATCTTTTGATGGTGCTTATTTAAATAAATCTGTGTGTTGCTTGACCGTTGTGCTTGAAAACCTTTCGAGGTCGCATCTCCCTGTTTCCGCCTTAGCGGTGTGTGACAGTGGTGGGGAATACGGTTACGAGAGAATGATGAAGGTGCCTCGGAAAGCTTAATTCTGACCGAATATGTAGTTAGGTCAACCGTGCACCGCCGATTATTCATTTTAGCCAGAGTAAAAGGACGACGGTAGATGACGGTGTGGTAAGGTGGTCGGTCGACAATGATAGCGGTTGTAGTGGATGATGGAGCGACGATGGTAGAGGCTATATTGGAAGAGGGAAGGATATGTAATGAACAAGGGTTTTAAGAAACAAAACTTCTGCATCTTTTTTAACGTATATGACACTGGGTTTTTTAAAATCTAACTATATATTTACAATAATGCACCTTGTTCACAATGGTTCTTTGGTTCTCTCCCTAAAGTTGGTTCTCGCATGATCTCTACCATATATATATATATATTTGAATATGTGTGTGTGTGTCGTGCATATATATATATACATAGATATGTATGTGTGTACGTGAGATATATATACATAGATTTGCATGTAAGTATGTATGTGTGTTATATACACGAGTGTGTGTATAAATATAAATATGTGCACATACATAGTGTGTGTTATGTACAATAATAATGAGTGTGCAATTTTTTAGTGAAAACATATCCTAACACTTTATTTAAAAAACACGAGTATGGACCTAAGATGTCTATTGTACATATGACACGCGTAGGTCGGATTTTAATATCTCGGGCTTTACTTTGCTAGCTTTCGCACGGACTTTAGGTGAGTTTCACGACCCCTTTTTACTGTTTTACATTTTGGGAAAAAACATGCAATTTATTTTACAATTACATTGATTTAGAATGATTTCCTTTAGACCTTATGTGAACATGAGACACGATCTTTAGAGGTCTCATAAAGCCCTCGTGTTAATTCCTTACTGTAACCATTAGCTATGGACTTAGCCATGGAAGATCTGAATAGATCTATTAGGTTACAACAAAAAATAAAAGAGTGCTAATATTTCACATATGATTATACATTATCTTTATTGTACGATATGCGAGGTATAACTCGTCAAGGTTTGGTTAACGATTCATGGTTGGTCACATTTTTCATTGCCTTAGCTAGGCATAGATTGGTCACTCATAGATTTCATTAACGTTACGTTTTACTAATCTTTTAATCTTTTAAACTTGTGAACACACCGACTTTATGCTAACAAAATTTTATGCATGTTTTTAGGCAATAATTGCACGGATGGAATTTGGGATATGTTTTAAGCTTGCATCATGGATACCGCCTTTTGTGGATCTTTAACTATGAACTCTTGTCCTTCAAAACAATACATTATAATGTGGTTGTAAACTCTCAATGCTTTGGTATCCTTTAGATGTTTTCTTGAATCTTGTGCTTGAAAATCTTTCATGTCGTGCCCTGTGATTTAGCCTTGGCGGGGTGTGAAAGATTGGTATCAGAGCCAGTGGTTATAGCGAACTAATTTTCTTTTGAATCTAAACTATAACTTCAACGATTTTTCAAACGAAAAAGTTTTCAATGCATGAAAAATGTTTTCATCATGATGCACTACCTAAGTTCCATGATCTTATTACATATTGCATATATGCGAGTACTGTATATAAGTTTATTGATGCTTATATATGTATGTGTGTACACTTGGATTTGACAGGATCATGGCTTCTCCTTCCCATCTGATTGTCTTACCAGATTCGGGGGACAATTCGTTTATGATCTACGAGACGTGTAGTAGAGATGACGCTGATTCCTACTTTGCTGATTCTTAGCCCAAAAAGAAGGTTGTGGGTCCTGAACCCGACAAGGACAGAAGTGGATATCGTAGGCGACGATATGCAGGTGGACCCTGTAGTCTCGGATGATGATCACGATGTGGGTCTTCTTTTATTACTTTGATTCCCAAAGTTAAAAATCCCTTGGGTCACAAAGATTACATACCTATTACTCTTATTGGGATAATTAGTAAAGTGATTTAAAAAAATCCTTGCTAATCTTCTTAAAAAGATTTTGGGGCCGTTGATTTATGAGACACGATCGACATTTATTCAAGACCATTTCAATCTGGATGGACGTTTCATTGTTTCTAAGGTAGAGGAGTGGCTGAAGAAACATAACAAAAAGGCATTTTTGTTGAATATAGACTTTGACAAGGCATATGACAACGTCAATTAGAATTTCTTTGTTGATATTATGTCTCAAATGTGTTTTCCTCTTAAGTGATGCCTTTGGTTAGAGGGATTTTGGAGTTGGCTTGGTCGACGATCTTAGTTAACGGGTTGTTCACTTTTGAATTTAAATTTGAAAAGGGTCTTTGCCAAGGTGATCCTCAATCGCCGTTTGTGTTTTTATATGTTATGGAGGCCCTTTCGTGGATGTATAAGGTTAAAGATGTTGGTGAAATGTCGGGAATCAGTATTTCGGGTACTAACATTGTTCTCTCTTTTATGCCAATGATGCACTTATAGTGGGAGAATGATCTCGAGAGAACTTGGAGAAAACGACCGTATTCTTGGTTATTTAGATTTATATTCGGGGGTTAGAATTAATCTCCATAAGTTCAATTTTTTCGGGATTGAAACGGACGACTATGAGATCGATGATATGTTAGGGGTTTAGGGATGTAGACGAGGTTCGATTCTGTTTGTCCATTTGGGGATTAAAGTGAGCGCCAACATGAATCACATTAACAATTAGGCTCCAGTGATTGACGTGGTGGAATCGAGACTCTCTTCTTGGAAAGCTAAACTATTATCTAATGGAGGGAGAGTAACTTTAATTAGATCGGTCCTAGAAAATCTTCTAATTTATTATTTTTCTCCCTATAAAGCTCCTAAGACTGTAATTGATAAGTTGGAAGGTATCATGTGACTTTTTTTATGGGCATGCTCTATTGAGGATAAAAAAAATTAATTGGGTTGCGTGAGGAAAGTGGCGCGGCCTAAGAAATTTGGTGGATTATGTATTAACCGTTTAGCAGACGCTAGTGTCACTCTTTTGCTTAAATGGGGATGACGGTATAAAAAAGAAGCGAATAGACTTTGGAAAAAGATTATTGATGGCTGCCACGGGGGGGTAAGAAGTTGGTCATTGCTGCCTCTAAAGCCTTCGGCTCGTGGTTGTTAGAAAGAAACAGTGAAGATCGGGAAGAGGCGACTTACAAACGGAAAAGTACTATATAGTTTCTTGTTTGGAGTTGTCAGGAATGGTATGTTAGATTTTGGTGTGATCCATCGATTAATGAGACATCCTTACGGTATGTTTCTCAAAAATTTTTAGATTAGAAAACATAAATGGTGTTGTGTGGCGGATCTATTTATAATACAAAACGGAGTGAAAATCAAGAACTTAGTTGGCGCTATGAACCAAGGGTGGATTCGGAAGTCTCGGAACATTTAGTGCTACTCACGATCATATTTGATTTTGAATATGTTACGGGGGAAGACAATTAGAAGTGGACATGGGAAGGTAGTGGGGTTTTCTCGGTTGTCGCTACTAGAAAATTGACCACATATATTTGAGAGGTAGCTCGGTTTTTTGAAATGAAATGGGATGGATTGGTGCCGATTAAGTGTAGTATTTTGTCGTGGAGAGCGGAACGAAATAGGATCCCTACGAAACTGGAACTCATTAAACGAGGGTTGAAATTAGCAAATGTCAACTGCCCATTTTGTGACTCGGTGCAGGAATCTACGTGCCACATTTTTACAGGGTGTTTCTTCGCAACCAAGGTATGGGACATAATAGTTGGACGGTGCCGTTTACAGCCTATTTTTGCTTTTGAGGTGAGGGATTTATTGTTGATAGTTAATGATTTGATGATACCAAGGCAAGACAAAGGGGTCGTGTATTGTATTGTGATAATAACTCTATGGTGTATTTGGACTGCTAAAAATGAGAAGATCTTTCAAGGCAAAGAGGCTAAAGCTTTCGGAATGGTGTCCAACGTTAAGTCGTGCTTGTTTTTTTTATTCGAAATAGATCAAGATTTAAATGTATAGATTGGAATTATTGATGCAAGTTTCCTTTTGGATTGATGCAATTGTGGTTCTCATGTGGTCCTGAATTTGAGGACTTGCTAGAGGTTGTGTTTTTAAATGAAATTTACCTTAAAATTTTTTTTTTACTAACATGAAGCCATGATGAATTAGATGGTGTGTGATTCGTTTCCCAAATAAGGAAAGATATGGACCACCAATGTTAAGAGTAAAGATAGATGCTCACTAAAGTATACTGAAGTTTAATGCATTTATGGTATAATAAAAACAAAATATTGGCCATGTGATTTCATCAAAGCTGAACCATACTCTATAAGGGAAGGATGCTTCTGAGCTCTGTGATTGCCTCGTTTTACATTCCATAAAGACCACAGGGATATAGTTGGAATCTAAATTTTATCACCACTACATTGCATCTACTATAAAAAAATTAAATGGTAGACATGATGTTCCCACAAGTTATTAAATATAATTCTAAACGTGCTGCATTGTGTTTGTGACTTTGTGTGTATATCATTTGTTCTAGCATCAATATTTAGTAGCTTCGGTTATTCACACACAGTGGCGGATTCAGGAATTTTATTTCAATAGGTTCCTTTTTTAGGTGTTCCAATTTTGGGTCGGTTTGTCGTTCGGGTCGGTTTGACGGTTCGGGTGGTTGAAGGCGTAATATAAATACCGGCATTGGAAATTTAAAGCACGTAAATACCATTGTCTTTACGAATAAAAAAAAGCTACCTACAATTGTTCCCTACATAATATCAAATTCAAGTTTCAATACTTTAAAAATTAACATCCCTAAATCCAAAGTTTCAACAAATTTGGTCTAGTTAGAATGGAAACTCATCATGTAAAAATAATAGTACTAAATGGGATCATTCATTTGCAGGGATGCGTCCTATATATCAATGAAATCATCAACTACTAGTATTTTTTTTTCTTTTGCAAATAGCATCTTAAATCAGATAGATGGATTTATAATAAGTCTTGAAAAACAAGGCTGATATAGCTTGAAGCATGCATTGTTATAAACCGTTTTCTAGACTATTTACGAATGATCAAAAAACTATTGTATAGGTTCAAGACATACCAAAATAGACTGGAGAGCCCTGATCATTGTAAGTATCTAGGATACATTGCGTTTGTTGGGTTTGAGTTTTCAAAGAAAGGTGTAAGGTGGTGAATAGGAGAAGTTAGAAGAAGGGTAGTGGGTTTAGGTATAAAACCCTAGGTTTGAAGTAAAAAAAAAAAGTAGGTGCCTGGAATCGAACCGGGACTTCTCATATTTTAGAGAGGGTTTCAACCAATAGAACACTCCTAGATGTTATTAATGGGTTCCTCAAATAAAATCCTTATGGGTTCCTACCAGTTTTTTTTGTATATATTAACACTATAATTTACGAACCGACTGGGTTCCTGGGAACCCAAACCCAAAGCCCTAGATCCGCCCATGTTCACACAATCATGGATTTTATTTGCACAACCATCCACGACTAGTAGATGGCTTCACAGGCCGTAAAGAGTTAAAAATGACTCATCTACGACCCGTAGAGACCTCTACTGGTTGTGGAAGGGTACGGGTACGAGGTTCAGTCTGAGAAAACAATTCCTCTACAGGTCATAGAGTGCAATACAACCCGTAGAAGCTCCTAACCTTTTCAACTTCACTTTGGATAATTTTTTTTAAAATCCGTGTGCTCCCAATCATGCAACCCCCATGCATTGGGATCACCCTGAACAAGCGGATCCTGGTGAGTGTCGGCCATAATTGCAAAACATATAACAAACAATTTAGTGTGTATATATATATATATATATATATATGGAAAACCCTTCTAAGTTGGAAAACTTTGGAAACTCTAACTTCCCGAGCCTTTTAGGGCCTGAAAATTTTAGGGCATGTAATATACATGATTTTAAGCATTTTGAGCCAAAAAAATCAAAAAAGCGCCGAACACTTTAAAAAAAAAAAAAGTTTCCAGGTAACACATGTTACCGATTAACATGTGTTAACAATGCGTTACCCAAAAACTTATTTATTTTTTTTTAAAAAAAAGTATTCGGCGCTTTTTTGATTTTTTTGGCTCAAAATGCTTAAAATCATGTATATTACATACCCTAAAATTTTCATATAAAAAAAACTCGGGAGGTTAAAGTTTCCAAAGTTTTCCGGTTTAGGAGGGTTTTCCGTTTATCCTTATACTATATATATATATATATATAATTATATTTTATTTCTTATTATAAATGTAAAATATCATAAATAACAATTTGTTTTCACTTAATAATTCATTATACATTAAAACACTGCTACGCTGGAATACCAGTCAAGTCATACCACTCTCTTTCACCACTTGTATTACTTGGAGGTAGCCTCTCTCCCTGTTCAAGACGATCCCTATATAGCGTCAACTATGGGTTTTATTATTCATTTATCCAAGTTATCCGTGGTCCATTCGGATGTGGCATTGGAGCGTCTTATGCTATCTGAAGCATGATGAAGTAGTCGGTATTCACATGGGTCATCGATATGTTATGATGTTCGGTGTAAAAACCCGGTTTCGGACAAAAATTTTTGGCTCCTAATATAGTTCACCGTACTAACTTCTGTCCAAATAAACAACCAAGTAACAGTTACTATATGAAACTAATAATCAAGTGTTATATAGTAAACAAAATAAAACCACCAATACGAGAATGTATATTTGGAAACCGAACTGATGCACGATACAAACCCACCCGTAAAACTTGATTAGTCAATACAAGGGACATGTGTCACCTCCATAAGGTGACATATGCCTTACTCGTTCTTTGACAACACAACAAACATACTCACCCCTCTATTATATAAACCCACAAACACACACCAAATACACACACTATATTACCTATTAGAGAGAGAAACCGAGGGCTTCACCACCACCCGACACGGTGGCGTATGGCGGAGCTCTGATGACGTGTGACAACAGTCAATGAACCAAGTCAACATCCGTACGGTTTTCACTTATTATTACTAGTATATGTGCATCTTTATACATTTTACATACACTATACCCCCCAGCCTAGTAAAGCAAGAGTTAATTAGAAAACTCAACATGGGACACTTGTTTAGTCATACAACACCCGAACAATCACTAAACAAGCATTCAAAAATGTTACTATACCCTAACATATGGTAATCTCTCTTTAACACATGAACATGGAAACAAATAACTATGTTCAGATGCACAAAATACATGTTAATGTCATCATCAAGAGGCACGGAACTTAACTAACTCTTACCATTATGAGACTGGATGATATTCCTATATCAAAGGGTAACTAGAGGCTACTTAGTGGACACAATGAGCAATCACAACACTATTAACATATATAGGTCGACTAATTCATATAATTTGTTAAGTCTTGGAACATAATAAAGCTATTATCATGGGACTACACAAGCTATACTCATATGTACACAATCATACACACACACACCCACGTATATATGAACATAGATTGTTTGTCACACTATACACAAACAAAGAATCTTACACCTCCTACTAACTTATGGGAAACCTTACTCCTTTTGTATAACCAATCACTAAGAGCCTCACACCAAGCTTAAACTACTCTTGCCCCTTGACTAATAGCTACGGCCGAAAACCATAGCACAAAGAAGCATGTGCTGCTTTTATCAAGTTTCACCAAAATAGAAATAACCACACACCTATAACACTAGTCAACCCACCTATACACTAGAAATAAACATTCTTTTCCTCTTACTCCACAATTTGCGGCCAATAGTAATCCTACAAGCCTACCATTGTAGTTAACATGACAACTAGGATTCTTCGAACTATCACATTCTAACATAAGACAAGGAATGAGATGTCACTATCAATGAACACACCCTCATGTATGGTGGCGGCCGCAAGAACATTCCCAAGGAGTCATTGCGTAGATAGATCATTGGCTAACATCATACTCCTTGGAACTTGTGGAAAACAATCTAGGTGTGATCCATCACTTTCAAAAACTATGCTACCCTCCTACTCCCTTGTCCTAGATCGGCCGATGACTCCAAGGAAGCACATGCCTTGTGCTTAGTTGTAAACTATCACCAAAGAGGGAAACAAGACAAACCTAGGATTATATCTTCCTAGCTAACCACCTTCTACATATACGATCGGTTCACATGAAGGAAAGAAGGAAACAAGAATGAGTTGACTTATCACACACTTACACCAAAATGGATACCTTCCAAGCCTTAAAACACTTCTAATGATCAAGTCAACACCCTCCCTCTTTGTTTTGTCTAACCCATCGGCCTAGCCCCTAGGTAGCAAGAGCATGCTTTTCACCAAATGAGGAATAAAACACTTAAATACCACACAAACCCATGCAAGAACAACACCCATTCTTGTGTTTGTCTTGTGTTTGTCTTCACCCCAATCGGCCTATAAAAGGGCTTGGGATCCAACCACAAATCTTGCACCACTACCTCACTAATACACTCCTCTTACTCTCCATCAATTCGTCTCGGCCGATCCATATCAAGAACAAGACTCTAAGAGCTTGGAAAGCTTCTTATCTCGGCTACTAATCTCGCATCCAAGTAGGTAAGTAGATCAACTCCCTTTCTATTTCTAATCCATCCTTAACACTACACCTATAATGTAACCCGACTATCGGTCCTTGTGGCATCATAAACCGGCCTTACACACATCTAGATAATACACACTCATATAAATATAGTTATTATGTGATCACATTGCTATGATATTGCACCTAGATGATAATCAATCGGCCTAAGTCACTAAAACACTTGCGAGTCCACGGCTTAGACTTAGCAAGCTTATGTCAATCACTAATGAGTCACAAAACCATCGAATTCAAGCTCTATTAGGAGCATTTGCTTCGGCCATGATTACTTAACATAAGTTTAATTGTGCCGAAACATGTGTTAACTCTATGATGGACTTAAAAGGATTCTAAACATGTGTTACCTTACAAATGGTTTCAAAAGAGGAAATAAACATATGATAAGTAATGTTTTCTCAAAAACCAACCACACATGGTGAATTGTTGCTAACATACGGCCCAAACAACATGTGGGACCCATTTTAGTTAACAATGGATACTACATTTCAAAACACCAATGTTTTGGAACTATATGTTTTACAGAACACTAACGAATGGCACGTACACTAAAACACACTAAACACAATGATCCACAAGTGTCGGGTGAACAATTTGTATGATAAACAACCTCTGGATGACTTACCATGTCCATAATGATCATAGGGTATCATTTGTCAGGACGGTGACCATCTACAAGCTCACTAGACTTCTTACATCATCATCAAGTGAGTTTTTCATGGCGCCATTTTACTATTTTACATTTCGAGGGAAATACATGCATCAATACTAGTGTGTGTATATTCTATCATGACTACCATGTGGAACATGAGACATATTAGTTCATGAGCTCACTAGTCCTCGTAGAACGTTTACTGTAACCATTAGCTAAACATTTAGCCATGGAACACTTTAATAGATCTATTAGGTTGACACCCCCACTCTTGGTTAGTCGCTCTAACTGGTTACATACAAAAGAGTGTTAGTATTCTACAATACATACATTGTCTTTAGTGTACAATGCGCGAGGCACAACAGTCTAGAGGTTTGGTTATGGGACTCGTGGTTTGCACAGTGATCATTTGCTTAGCTAGCTCATGATTGGTCATACACGAATTACACGTCGGTTTACATATTACAAACAAACCCATGAACTCCCCAACATTATTGTTGACAAAAACTCTTTATGCATGTTTTCAGGTAACTAGTATGGAGGGCCACAGAGATTTGAGGGAAGGGTTCGAGCAAGCACTGCGTGGTACCACTACGATGGGTTTTCTTTGTCAATCGTATGTTATTTGATTTCGAGAGTAATAGACAATATTCTCTTTGGTTAACACTATGGTGATGTTTTAAATAATCAATGACAATATCCATCTTTTACGGTGGTACTATTGAAATAAAATGTGTGTTTCTTGGACCTTGTGCTTGAAAACCTTTCAGTCGACGCATCCCCGTGTTTCCGCCTTGGCGGGGTGTGACAGATTGGTATCAGGGCACAAGGTTATAGCGAACTGAGATTCTTTTGAGTCAACTATAACTTAAAACATATTTTTTGAAACGTTTTCACAAAGTACCACGATGTCACGCCTTGCACCTCTCAAATCTCAAGCCGCTCCACGAAGACATACGGGTATGATAGTTCATTTATTTGCATACGTGATTATTTACATATATATGCATGTCGTGACAGGAAACATGGTTATCACTATTGATCTCGTTTCTTCACCCGAGACAGAGCCTGATTATTTGGCATATGATTCCCAGGAGGACGACTTACCTCTCACCCAGCCAGCCCCCGAGTCCCCTCACAACGGGTGGATTTCGGAGTCAAAGATGGATATTGACCCTCCTCCACCCCAGAGGCGTACTTCCGACGATGACGCAGACGATGCCGCCCCACCCCTAGCCATTTCTGACCCCCACCTTTCTGTCACCCCTTCTGCTTCTCACCCTCCAGCTAGCCTCAACCCCTACTTTCGTTTGGACACTTCGGGAGGTACACTAAAAAAGTGTACACATCGAAAGAGGGTACGACCGTCTCTCGTCATTGCTATACCTGCTAGAGCCCCGATCTTTTCTTTCCATGTTGACCCTGAGCCTACCAAGCCCATCAACCCTTTGCCAGAGCCCTTAGTAGTGAAGGTGAGCGAGCCACCGAAGAGACTGAGGTGCGCTCTCAGGCCAGTAAGCGGCCTTACCTTTTTAGCCTCTCTAGTTGCCTAGCACACCGAGACGAGGCGGATGATCCCTTGGTTTTGAGTTTGGGAGACTTATCTGGGAGACCTCTTCACACCGAGCGTAGTGTCCTCATATCCTAGGACGCACAACTAGTGGTGTTAGGAGATCGCATTCGGGAGCTCGAGAGCCATTGGGCCGACGCTGAGTAGGGGAGATTGACTGCAGTGATGGAGCGAGCTGAGATGGGGAGACATCTTGAGGTGTTTGAGCGTAGGACGGCGGAGTCAGATCGACGCATGAGGGAGGCGATTATTTATGTTGTGATGATTATGTTTATGATGACTTATGATGTTTTATGATGTTGGGACATGATGTTCAAAAACTAATTGCGGTTCAACCGCCCATTTTGTACTAAAACTTAACTACTTTTGGGATTACGTATGGGAATTATGACATGTGATTGTATTAATCTAATTTGACTTATATGTATGATTGTGTTGGTTGATATGTGATTATGCGTCTCTCATGTTTGTTGTGTTCTCTTCTTAGTTATGCCTACCCGACAGTCAGCACGGACAACCGTAGGCGAACCACTATCGTCCACACCCGCTGAGTTAGCCAGATTAATTGTTGCAACAATTGCTCAACACGATGCAGCTCGGGCTGACTCCAGTGGAGGTTCAGGAGGTATCGGTCGCCGCCGGGGAAGTGAAGCAGATCACAAAGCTGAAAACTCTATTCATGGTTGTTCATACAAAACCTTCATGGCATGCAAACCATGGACTTTCCGTGGTAATGAGGGTGCTGTAGGAATTGTCCGATGGATAGAGAAGACCGAATCAGCCCTTCATATCAGCGGTTGCTCCAAGGATCAAAAGGTGAAGTACTCCATTTGTACTTTTCAGGATGAAGCCCTTACCTGGTGGAATCTGCAAGTGCATACCCTGGGCAGAGAAGCGGCATACAACCTAGCTTGGGCCGATCTGAAAGCATTGCTCATGGAAAAGTACTGCCCTAGGAGCGAGCCCTAGAAGCTAGAAGCCGAGTTCTGGAACCTTACCATGGTGGATGCCAACATAAATGCATATACCACTCGTTTTCATGAACTCTCTCGTCTAGTCCCACACATGGTCACACCCGAATACAAGAGAGTTGAGCGGTATATCTGGGGTCTGTCGCCAAAGATCCGCAGTATGGTTACCGCATCGGTACCATCCACTATCCAGGCTGCGATTACCCTACCTCAAAGTTTGACCGACGAAGCTGTTCGCATGGGTTCGTTGAACCAAAAGGTCACAGTTATCAGTGAGAATTCCGGGAACAAGCGCAAACGTTCCGACAACCGGAAAGGCAGGAACTCTTCTCACAAGCCACAAGATGCCGTGAAAGTCTTTGTTGCTACAATTGCTGAGGAGCCCAAAAGCAAATACAACGGGCCCCATCCTCACTGCAGCAAATGCAACTACCATCACATAGGCACCTGTGAAAGTATCTTGCGCAAGAACTGTAACCGTCGTGGTCACTCAACCTCCAACTGTAAGGCCAAGGTCACGAACACACCTCCTGCCAGAAACGATTGTTTCGAATGTGGTGCAACTGGGCATTTCCGGAAGGACTGCCCCAAGGCCAAGGATCAAGCCCGTGGCAGAGCGTTCCTGCTTGGTGTCAACGAAGCACGTGATGATCCTAACGTAGTTACGGGTACGTTTCTCCTTAACAACCATTTCGCTTCGGTACTTTTTGACCGAGCTGCAGACTTTAGTTTTGTGTCCACCGACTTTAAGAAATCCCTTGGATTAGAATCTAGTAAGTTGGACACACGATATACCATAGAGTTAGCTAATGGTAAGTTAATTTCGTTTGAGGAAGTTGTTAAAGGTTGTGTTTTGATGCTTGACGGCCATGATTTCCATATCGATTTACTCCCTATCCGACTGGGTAGTTTCGATGTTGTCATTGGCATGGATTTGTTATCCAAACATCGTGCAGAGATCGCCCGTCACGAGAAGTTGGTTCGAATCCCCTTGTCATATGATGAAAGCCTATTGATTCGAGAAAGCCAGGGTGTACCCATTCTTCGAGTCATATCCTGCATTAAGGCGAAAAAATGTTTAAGGAAAGGTTGTGTCGCATTTTTGGCACACGTCATTGAACAAAAGGCCAAGGAACGGAAGCTTGTGGACATCCCAGTGGTGCGAGACTATCCTGAAGTCTTTCCAGAGGACTTACCAGGACTTCCACCGCCACGACACATCGAGTTTAGCATTGATCTTGTCCCAGGAGCTGCCCTAGTAGCCCGCACTCCGTATCGGCTAGCACCATCTGAAATGCAGGAACTATCTAACCAACTTCAGGACTTGTTGGACAAAGGTTTCATTCGTCCGAGTTTTTCTCCGTGGGGAGGGCCTATTCTGTTAATGAAGAAGAAAGAGAGGAGTTTCCGCATGTGCATCGACTACCGGGAGTTAAACAAGTTGACGATCAAGAACAAGTATCCGCTGCCAAGGATTGATGATCTGTTCCACCAGTTGCAGGGATCCAGCTACTACTCGAAGATCGATCTACGGTCAGGATATCATCAGTTGCGGATTCAGGAAGACGACATCCTGAAGACTGCATTCCGAACTCGTTACGGGCATTACGAATTCTTACTCATGCCATTTGGGTTAACAAATGCTCCTGCCGTTTTCATGGACCTCATGAACCGCGTCTGCAATCCCAACCCTATTTAGACAAGTTCGTTATTGTCTTCATAGATGACATCTTGATCTACTCGCGAACTCAAGAAGAGCACGAACAACATCTCAGTTGATTTTAGAGTTGCTCAAGAACGAGAAACTTTTTGCCAAATTCTTGAAATGCGAGTTCTGGATTCGAGAAGTCCATTTCCTCGGTCACGTTGTGAATGAGAAGGGTATACAAGTTGATCGCGCAAAGATTGAAGCAATCAAGGATTGGGCTGTGCCCAAGACACCCACCGAGGTGCGACAAATTTTGGGATTAGCCAGTTATTACCAACGGTTCATCGAGAATTTCTCCAAGATTGCCCAGCCACTAACTATCTTGACGCAGAAAGACAAGAAGTTCGATTGGGGAGTCAAGCAGGAGAATGCGTTCCAAGTACTGAAGGACTGTCTGTGCAGTGCTCCAATCCTTTCTCTTCCTGAAGGTACCGATGATTTCGTAGTTTATTGCGATGCTTCTCATCAAGGTCTTGGATGTGTACTCATGCAAAGGAATAAGGTCATTTCCTATGCATTTCGACAACTCAAAAGTCATGAGATGAATTACACCACTCATGACCTAGAGGTAGGTGCAGTAATCTTTGCTCTCAAGATTTGGAGGCACTACCCTTACGGCACTAAGTGCACCATTTTCACCGATCACAAGAGCTTGTAACACATCTTTAATTAGAAGGATTTGAACATGCGGCAACGAAGATGAGTTGAATTGCTAAATGATTACGATTGTGAGATTAAATACCATCTGGGAAAATCCAACGTTGTTGGTGATGCCTTAAGCCAGAAGGAACAAGTTAAGACCCTGCGTGTGCGCGCACTAGGTTTGACCATCCATACAAATCTCACTACTCGTATCCGTGACACTCAGTGGGAAGCTCTGAAAGGTGAAAACCGGAAGAGTGAGTCATTATTCAAGATGGTGAATCTGTTGGAATCAAGGTCTGATGGCATAGTCAACATTGCCAACCGGATCTGGGTGTCACGACTACGTTAAGGTTCTGATTAGGATTTAAGGGGGCGACTTATAGATATGGGAAAGATGATAATAGCAGCAGTTAAAGATTAAGGATTATTAACGATGGAGAAAGTGGGTGTACAGTGGACGACAGTGGGTCTAGATTCAGATTAAGGTGTTGGCAACGGTAGTACTAGGGTTTGGATGAGGCTCACGTTGATGATGATGAAGATGGTGGTCACGGTTCCAAACCGTTTGGATGTACCATGAAGTGGAAGAAGGTAGCATTAGGTCATGGTGGTTAAAGCATCGGTAGCGGTAGCGAGGCATAATGGCTAATTTGCTGATGGCTAGCAGCAGTAACGGTAATGATTTTGATTAAGGTTCCGATGAGTTATGTAAGTCTATTAACCTTCGAGGTTTTATGCTTGGTTCTTGACAATTGAATTATTGGTTGAGGACGACTGTTGGTTGTGTACAATGGTAGGGAAGGTTGTGATGGTAGTCATGAACAGTTGCATTATGGATATAGGAGTTCAGGTCAAGACTTGGGTCAACTGTTCAATAGACGGTCAATGAAAGTCAACCTGCTCAACAGACCAGTTAACCCAGTCATGTATGAGGAGGTTGGGAGAGGTATAAACACACATCTGAAACTCTTTTAACCACACATCTAGATTATTATCAAGTGCGAGTAACACATGTGGAACTTGACTAATACATTGGACCCAACCCGATCGTGTAAAACCAAATGACGAGTCTACATTTATAATATATTAAGACCTAGAAGGAACATGAACATATAACAAGACATTGATAGAATAGAGATGATGGCGGATAAGATATAAGAATCGTGTCAAGACATTGGGACTTTGGACAATCGGCGTAATCAATGAACTAATATAAATGAAAGTTTAAACATAACTAATCATTCGAGACTTAGATAAGTTGACGACATACCCAGATATATGACTACTTATAAACAAGACGAGAGGCATCTAATTCAGTAATCGACCTAACAATTGAGACATTAAAATATTATTTAAACATAATGGTACAAACCCGGTCTAGACATGAAATATACTACTAAAAGCTATAAATATGCAATTAAAGCAAGTCAACACTAACCACTAAGGGTCCTAGTATCCACATGTGTAACCTTAATACTCGATTACACCTACTAATACTTGTCCTTACAATAGGATTTGTACAAGAACCATAGAAGGAGTCGAAACCTCAACATACCATACAACCATATGATACAATATCTAGGTAAATTCCGTGAACCTCCTCTCTTTTTCTATTTAAACTGTTTTGGGGTGAAGACATGTTGTAGATGCACGTATTGCGACTAGTGATTGGATCTACATGTTAACATATGTTAAAGTTTTGCTGATGGGTTGAAGGTGAAAACAGACTGGGCGAATGTAAGTAAAAGTGGGCGAAGGTAGAACGAAAGTGGGCGAATGTAGAATGGAGCCTGATCAAGATACAAGTTCGTACCATAAAGTGGGCGAATGTGGAAGAATTCCACATTCGACCACATCAACTGGGCGAACGTGCAGTCATTATAAATAGATTTTGTGTATTTGTGAATAATAGAGAGGTTTAAGTTGTGTGTGTGTTCAGGTTAGGTTCCAGGTTATCTTGAGAAAGTGTTTAAGTGTTCTAGATTAACTAGTGTGTGATTGTAATAAAATATTTGAACAAGTTAATCTATGAAAAAGCATTGAAAATGATATTGATTGTGTTTTGATTAGAGTTTTATCTGTTTGTTCAAAGCTAGGGTTTCCGCACCTGGTTTAGTGACTTGTATGATCAAATAATCCTGTTTCGGTCAAAATCTTTCGCTCACAAAGTGGTATCAGAGCAATACGGATCATACAACAACAAATTTGATAAACTCAGAGCTGATTTGGACCTAATTTTGATCAAAATACATCTGTTTTTGAATGAAAATGGTTTTTGAGTGTTTTTGATTGATTTGAAGTTGATTTTGTGGATAAAATCTAAAATTCCAAGAATTAAAGTTGTTCCAAATCAATTCCGAATCAAAACCTGATTAAGATCATTCAAATCCACAAACTTTTGAAAATCAGAGATCAAAATAACCGTTTTTCAAAGTGTAACCGTTTTTCAAACCTGAAATGGGCGAACCTGGAACTTAGTGGGCGAACCTGAATAGTTTTGGGCGAATCTGAGTCATTTTTGGTCGAATCTGAGTAGTTTCTGGGCGAACCTGGAATTTCTTGGTTGAATTTTTCACTTTCGGGTACAATTTTTCACCTTCGATTCATCGGGCGGGCGAAAGTGGAAAACTACTGGTCGAACCTAGCACATTCTGGGCGAAAGTGGAAAAGTGTTAGTGTGTTTTACTTTCTGGTGAATTTTTACATTCGGGTGAATACTGTTTGGGCGAACCTGAACCAGAAAGGTACGAAAGTAGACAAAATCGGGCGAACCTAGAACTAAGTTTTGGAAAATTTTCTAAGTGTTGAATTTTTCGAAGTTCGTGATCATGTGGAATTTTCCGACTACCCCGAGACCAGCAACGACACAACCACAACAGCAAGTGATGGACCCATGGACGGTGGCTGCACAAAAGACGAGCACACAGTCTTCGCAACCAATTAACTACATGGCGATGACTAGCTCGATGCCTCAAAGTGTGGCACCTCCAGCACCACAACCTAACTACTGGGGAGTAGCAGCAGCGGTGGTAAATACTCAAACCACAAATGCTATTTCCACACTGATAAATGACTTATCTTCAGGTAGCGGGACTCGACCACCTAAGCTCATTGAGATACTAGAATATAATTAGTGGCAGAACAAGTTCAAGATTCACTTGGAAGGCATGGGAGTGGAGGGAGCAGAGGCATGGAGTATGATTGCTAGAGGTTACACAGCACCAGTTTTGGAGAATACAGGTGAACCAGTTCCATTGGAGAGTATGTCTGAGGAGGAGAAAAAGAAGTTTGCTGTGGAGAAGAAAGCTTTTTCCCAATTGACTCAGGCAATTACAAATGATCTGTTGCATCAATTCGGGACTTGCACCACGTCTAAGCAATTGTGGGATGTGCTTAAAAGGAGGCATGATGGGAATGAGAAGACTAGAAGCTTAAGGATGGATGAATTACGAAAGGAGTTTGAGAATTTTTCTTATATTGGCAATGAAACTTTAAAAGAATTAACTCCTAGATATAGTCATTTGCTAACTGAGTTGTCAAGTTATGGTATACAGATTCCTATGAAAGCTTTGGTGGATAAGTTTGCAGATGCTTTACCACCTTACTGGGATCAGCATGTGGAAGTTCTCAGGGAGAAGGATGCATACCAATACTGGACTATTCAAGAGTTTATACAGAAGCTGGAAAACAAAGAAATGGAAGAGAAGAGGAAAGCTAGAAGATCACAGATTCCTCAGAATCCTAGCTTGTATTTTGGAGGCACTTCAGTTCCAGTTAGTAACTCAAGTTCAGGAGTAGTAGCAGCACATGTTGCTTGCATTTCCAATGTTATGGAATCACCAAAACCTACCATCAACTACATGGCACAAACCTCATCCTACTCACAATCATCATACCCACAACCACTACCACAACAACAACATTACAACAATTCATACATTTCACCATTCTCCCCAATGCAACAAGCAGCTTTCTATACTGCTAGGCAAGCTCAACAACAAATGAACCAAGCTACTCAACCTAATCAACAACCGGTGGTTTTGGAGACTTCTAACTTGGGAAATGTGACGGTTGAAGTTGCTCAGCAACACATTGCACTGGTCTCTGCAATGGTTTCATCTTACAATGGATTAGTTGCTAGTCAAATTGGGAATAACAACTTAACCAATGAAGACTACGCACAGATTGATAAAGAAGAGATGGAATTGATTGATATTCAGTGGGCTTTTGCGAGCATCATGAGAAGAGCAACGGAATTTATTGAAAAGACGGGTAGAACAGATTTGGGAACTTCTCCTAATACAACTTACGGGTTCAACAAGGAGAAAGTTACTTGTTTTAACTGTGGAGGGAAAGGTCACTTTAAACGGGAATGCACCCAGCCACCAAAACAAGGCAATAGAAATCCATTCAATGCAAGCTACCAGAACCGTCAACAACAAAACCAAAACCAAGTTTCATACCAAAATAACAACAACTACCAAAACCGTCAAAATAACTCAAACAACAACCAAAACCGACAACCAAACACACCAAACCAGATTCAAAACCAATCTCCTAACAACACTAACCGAACAGTTATATCGATCACTACACCTAATGAGACACAACAGAACACCAATCAGAATAAAGCATTGGTGACTCAACAAGATGAACAGTTTGATTGGTCGGGAATGCAAATAGGTGTTGAGGAAATTACTACTGGTGGAAATGTGGCTTGTGTTGCCTGCAAGGTTGATATTGAAGAGTCAGTGACAGTTGATGAAAAGAAAGAAACTGAGATTGAAGTTGATGTGTATGCGGCTGACATGGAAGTGGAGACTGAACCTGTGGAGGTTAAGACTAAGGATGCTAACCCTGGAGTGGTGATTGACACTGTTTCTGATGTTCCTGAGGAGTGTGAATCGGTTTATTCAGATTCAGACAGTGAATCGGATACAGAAGAAAGTGTTACATCTCTAGATGATGACATTGATCAGTTGCTAGCAGAAGCGGATTTTCTGAAGACAAGGAAGTCGTGCATTGCTGATGATGCTTTCACCAAGATTGACTATTCCAAGTTTTTCGCTGGAAAGGAAGCTCATTTCGCTTTGATGGCCATGACTGATCCGCCAAAACCTGTAAGTTCTGAGTGTAGCACTGATGTGACTAGTGATAAGTATTGTGGTACCTGTGATAGATTGACTGAGGAGAACAAACAACTCCGTGTTCAACGTGATAGTGCTATCATGAACAGTCAATCTACTCGCAAAGAGTTGAATGCTTTCAACAAGGTATTGGATGGCTATAAAAAGGACATTTCCGACTTGAAAAACACTTTATCATTAAAACAATTGGCAATTAATAACTACATAAATGAAATTGAAAATACGAAGTTGGAAATGGCCGCCATCAAATGCTTTGCTGAAAAAGTAAACAAAAAGTTAGAAAGTTATAAGCACATTGCTTACGTGGTAGACCACATCATTGATGACCAAACCACTAATTACAAGTCTGTGCCATCTCCGGTGCTTTTTGAAAACCATAATTGTCATCAAGTGACACCGGAGAGCTCGGTAAAATCAGACTCATCATCGGAAAATGAATCTAATACCTCGAGTATTGGTGATCCACATTCCGATGTGAGACCGATTTTAGGTTTGAATGATGAGGGTGTTACTGCTGAGAGTGTGGATTCAGACTCTGAGAGTGATGATACTGGTAATGTTCAAACTGTTAATGCATGTGAAATTCCAAAAGAAAATCACATCATTACCAATGAACCAGTTTCACCATCTTAACTTGTGCATCCGATGGCAAATGCTCATCGTGAGAAAAAGTCTGAAAAGAATGTGGTTAAGAAAGACCTTGAGAAAAAGGATGTTAAAAATGAATCGTGTGACAAACCTGTCAAGGTGTTTTATCGGATGGAAGGATCCGATAAGATCATCTCTGACGAGGAATTTCCAATCAAAAATGCTAACTATGCTAAAATTGATAAAATCTGGCAAGAAAGCACCATTTGGTTCCCAAAACATGAGAGAACAAATGAGATCCCACCTGCCATTTTAAAGAAATTGTATTTGGATGTTCCTCAAGAACCAAAGGTCCATGTCACAGAGTTCATTAGACCCAAAAACAGAGCTAATGGTTTTCATGAGCCTGCTTACTCAAAAGGGCCACTCCCTGAGAGTTTGAGGAATCAACAGTATAATGATCAATATCCTGTTAGATCATTTGCTCAACCAAATGCTCCAAATGTTTTTGAAGAATACCGTGCATGTTTTAAATGCGGGGAACGAGGGCATTTACTTGCTCAGTGCCCGTATGTAAAGCATAAAAGGCACGAAGTTGAAGTGAGGAATTCCATGAGAAAACCGATTGATCATTATGTTCCACCACACAGACGAGTTGTTCCTCAACAACAACAGTTTTACAATCAAAACAATTTTTATCAAAAGAGGAACAATCGTCCAATTCAATATGATCGAAGAAATCGGATTGCTATGGAACAATCATGGAGAAAACCAGTGGTGAACACAACAAATGATAGGCAAAAGGTTCCACTAAAACCGATTGTCAAATCAAATGTTGGACCTAAGTCTGTTAAATCAGATAAGGTAACCAAGAAAGTTTCATTTGCAAACAATGTTCAAAAACCAACTGAGAACCAAAAGTCTCAGATTCGTATCTTGAAAAGGTCTGAACAATCTTGGACACCCAATGGTTCTCCAGGAGCCTCTACTTCAAAGGTCAATGAGAAAAAGGAAACTGTTTTGAATAATCCTAACAAGATTGATCCAAAACAAAAAGTTGTTGAAAATGTTTCTAAGAATGTTTCTGTGAAAAATGATATTCCAAGACCCAAGACTCAGGCTTGGGTCCCCCGAAAGAACTAATCATTTTACTTAATGTGTGCAGGGAGCTTCAGCTGGCCCTATTAGCAGTCTTTGGATTGTTGATAGTGGAGCTTCAGGCCACATGACAGGGGATCTTGCGTTGTTGTTCGACGTGAAGAACATCAATGGTGGATATGTCGCATTCGCTGGAAATAAAGGAGGATATATTACGATGGAGGGGAGCGTGAGTAATGGGATAGTGAGCTTTGAGAGAATATCATATGTCAAACAGATCGATTATAATTTGTTGAGCGTCAGTCAAATTTGTGATAAACAATTCACTATGCATTTTGATGACAAATCCTGCTATATTCTCAAACCGAGCTTCAAAATTCCAAAGGAGTGCATAATGTTGAAGGCACCTCGCGTCAACAATCTCTATATTCTTGATATGTCCAAGGCGATGACATCACAGAGGCAAATAACATGTTTTCTATCCAAGGCGACCGAGAAAGAATCGATAATGTGGCACCGAAGAATGGGGCACATTCATCTGAGAAAAATGAATCAACTTGTGAGAAATGGGCTTGTCGATGGAGTAAACGTGAAACATTTCCATCTGAATGACAAGTGTGTAAGTTGTAAGAAAGGGAAGCAACACAAACAGTCCCACAAAGTGAAGAAAGTTAACTCTGTTGAGATGCCACTTGAGCGATTGTACATGGATCTATTTGGACCGGTCAAACGCAAAAGTCATCTTGGGGAGTTGTATTGTTTAGTTGTCACTGATGACTATTCAAGATTTTCATGGGTGATGTGTTTGCAAAACAAAAGTGACACCTTTAACAACCTGAAAGTTCTGTTTACTCGATTGGAGAATCTCTACAACGTGAAGATAAAAAGAATTCGGAGTGATAATGGGACGGAGTTCAAAAATGCCAAGATGGATGAACTTTGTGAAAGCAAAGGGATACATCATGAATATTCGGCTCCGTACACCCCACAACAGAACGGTGTTGCTGAACGAAAGAATAGGACTCTAATTGAAGCGGCTAGAACAATGCTCGCTGACTCAAATCTTCCGGTAATGTTCTGGAACGAGGCAATTTATGCAGCAAATTATACACTAAATCGGGTTCTAACAGTGAAGAAGTTTGGTAAAACATCTTATGAGCTGTTACACCAACGAAAGCCGAACTTAGAGTATCTAGAACCTTTTGGGGCACCATGCACGATGTTGAATCCAAGCGAGAAGTTTAGTCCTAAAGCCGAGGAGGGATACTTTGTTGGATATGCAACCCCGCTCAAACGGGTATACAACAAGCGAACTCGTCGGGTGGAGGATTGGGCTAACGTGGAAGTTCAACGATATACACAGAATTTGCAAGGCACGGGTCCTGATTGGATGTTTGATTACAAAGATTTCTTTGAATCATTCAATCTAGATAGCTTGGTTGAAGAAGCTGTTATCAGATTACTTTACGAGTGTGAAAATGCAACTACTTCACCGTTGGTGCGTCCGATCACCGTGAACCCCCTACCAGCTTCTAATGATACCAATGCTCCTATACAAGAGGAAGAAGTGTTTCAGGAAGCTTCTACTTCATTAGACTCTTCAGAATCTGAAGATGAACAATTTGAAGAAGTCATTCTTGAACATGCAGAAGAACCAGAGGCACCGCCAGTGAACCCAACTCCAACTCCAGATGTTGCTTCATCATCTAACATGGGTCATGATCTGGATGCTGTAGAGAACTTGACTGTTCAGACGGGAGTTACTGTACCTGAATATCCGGAATCTCGGATTCATCGTATTCACCCGCTGGAGCAAGTTATCGGTGATCCTGGAAGCAGTGTTATGACCAGAGGGCAGCTGCGAAGTGTTAACTCGCCAGAAAGTTTTGGTGCTTTAGCGTTATATGCTAAAATTCAACAATCTGGTAGTCAAAATGATTGGTCGTTTGCGTGTTATGTGTCGCAGGTAGAGCCAAGGACATACAAGGACGCTTTGAAGGAAGATGCCTGGGTTGAAGCTATGCAGGAGGAGTTATTACAATTCCAGAAATTGGGAGTTTGGACGCTCACGGATTTGCCGCCGGGAAGAAAGAAGATTGGCAATAAATGGGTATCTAAGTGCAAGAAGGATGATCATGGGGTTATTTTTCGTAACAAAGCCAGATTGGTTGTGCAGGGTTTCCATCAAATCGAAGGGATTGATTATAACGAAATCTATGCACCGGTAGCACGAATTGAAGCTATTCGGATGTTCCTTGCGTTTGCTTCTTATAAAAAATTCAAAGTTTATCAAATGGACGTCAAGAGCGCATTTCTGTACGGGAAAGTCAAGGAAGAGGTTTATGTTGGGCAGCCACCAGGCTTTGAGGACCCAATTCACCGGGATAAGGTCTACGTGCTTAACAAAGCTTTATATGGCTTGCACCAGGCTCCGAGACAGTGGTACGAGGAGCTAAGTACATACCTCATCACCAAAGGATTTAAGCGCGGACTCGTCGACTGCACCCTATTCACGAGGAAATCAGGGGATGATATGCTTCTGGTGCAGATTTACGTTGATGATATAATATTTGGTTCAACTAACGAGCTTTTATGCAGGGAGTTCGAAACTGTCATGCAGGAAAAGTTCGAAATGAGCGCAATGGGGGAGATGCAGTTTTTCCTAGGCTTGCAGGTGGACCAAAGACCCAACGGAATCTTCATTCACCAGACGAAATACGTATCCGATATCTTGAGCCGGTTCCAGATGGAGGATTCCAAGCCGATGGATACCCCGATTCAACCCAATCACGGGATTGGAGTGGACGCTAAGGGGGAGCTGACTGACCCATTTACATACAGAGCAATCATCGGATCTCTGATGTATTTGACGGCGTCTCGACCAGATATTATGTATGCAACGTGTCTCTGTGCCCGCTATCAATCGAAGCCGAAACAAAGTCATCTGACGGCGGTCGAGCGTATCCTTAGATATCTGAAGGGTTGTCCTTCAAAAGGACTTTGGTACCCTAATGATGATGATTTTGATTTTATTGCTTTTAGTGATGCAGATTGGGGCGGCTGTGACAAAGATAGCAAATCTACAACAGCTGGTTGCCAGTTTTTAGGGAGCAGGTTAGTCACCTGGCAATGTAAGAAACAGACTTCCGTGGCGCTGTCTACCTGTGAAGCCGAGTACATTGCAGCCTCGAGTTGCTGTTCGCAAGTGCTCTGGATCCAACAGCAGATGGTGGATTACGGTTTGCAGTTTCTTAAAACCCCTATACACTGTGACAACGAAGCCGCAATCGCATTAACTAAAAATACTGAAAATCATTCTAAGGCGAAACATATCCTGTTCAAATATCATTTTATCCGTGATTGTTACGCTAAAGAATTGATAGATATGGTCAAAATCCATACTGACTACCAACGTGCTGATTTGTTTACAAAAGCTTTTGACAGATCCCGCTTTGAATATCTTTTAAAAGTAAACAATATAAAGGAAAAACAGGACTAATCGGCACCTCGGTTTATCGCTTTTTAGTTTTAGTTTTTAATATTTTGCTAATTGGGAATTTCTCTTTGCTAATTGGGAATTTCTCTTTACTATCGTAATCCTCAAAGAAGTTGATGCTTTCGAGGGGATTGTTTGATCCTCAAAGAAGTTGATGCTTTCGAGTGGATTGTTTCTTTCAAATTTTTTTTATTGTTTTTCAGAAAAATTAAAAACCCAAAAATATGTTCTTTATTTTAGGGGGAGCCATTGTATCAGAAAAACCAAAAACATTGAAAAATTTCAAAAAGACCTAAAAATTAGAAAATCAAAAATGATTTCCTGGATAAAAATAGGACATGATAGTACATCAGTGGGGATCTGACACAGGCTAAAGAATTGAATAGTAATATGAGGCGTGTGTTGACTACGTGAGATATGCTGATAGGCTTCGTAGACTAAATATTGCGTGCATTAGTGATACAAACATAACGAACTACGCGTTCGTGGCTGAACACCTCATGGGCATATGGTCTTAGTACCGTAATTTCGTTTGATAGGATTGCCAAAATCTGAGGTTTCGGGTCGTTATGTTATGGTTATCCGGGATATTCTGATTAAACTTTTGTCGTATTGATTTACGGACCTAGTTTCATCAGAATATTTGCTGAAAAGAGCTTAAATGCCAAAAACGGAAGTTACCGAATTGAGGAACTTTATGTTTTATTGATCAAAGATCATTATTACATCGTATTGACTTACTGATGCAAATCAGTGGTTAATATCAGCCTCAACCTAGTGTATATGCACATGTTACTCTGCTGCATTCGTTTGCTGACCTGTACACCTCTGTGCTATATACTTTGTAACTTTTACGGATAACTCTGGCATAATTACGCGTTACGACGAAGCTTTGTGCAATTACTTGATACGGGAGTATGTCGTGTGTGTGGGCACCACATCGTGTTAGTCTAATACACCTAACTCGTATCATTTTAAAGCATTGCGTAATTGTCTGCATGTGAGCTTAAGTGGACCACAATATCAGCAATTGCCGTGTCACATACTGTTTCTAATGATAATATTAAATGCACAGATCAACGCTGTGATCAGATTTCTCAGAAAACTGATATGATCCTCTTACCGGATTTCACAAAATGTCTACTACTTTCATTTACTTTGATGCATTTTACTTTTATTGTCAAAAAGATACAAAATCCAAAAAGATTTTAGGTGTGTTTTGATAAAATTTCAGAAAAATCAAAATTTTTGCATTTCTGCTTTATTTTTGATAACCGGGGATGCTTGATGGTCAATTTCTGAGATTTGAAAACACCATCTGGGCTTTGTATTATTCAAAAGGAGAAAATATGTGTTTTGGAAGTTTAACAGATTGAAAAATGTTGAACGGGATTCGAATTCGTGATTTGGCAAAATTTTCAGATTTTTCCATTTCACATTCGCCCCTTAATTGGGTCGAATGTGGAAAAATCTTCACCTTCGGTTGTTCAGAATGTGCGAATGTGGGTTTCTTTAAACAATATTCACATTCGGGTAAACAAATTGTACATTCGGCCAATTAATTTTGGGCGAATGTGGATTACTCCCACATTCGACCAGAAAAACGGTCGAAGGTGGACTTATATATACAGCCTTCTCACCTTCGAACCTTCAGTTACAATTTTTCAAAATTTTCTTTCGATTCTAACACCTTGTTGCTTTTATTTCCTTTGCTTGTGCATTTGATTCCTGGTTAATTACTGATCATTTCTATACTAAAAACACAGGTAATGGAGCATTATCGAGACCAGAATCGTCATTTTTGTTACCGGACTTAGGGTTTCAGAATTGAGGGACTTAGAGTGTTTCTTGTTGATTGTTTTTGCTTGCATTTCAATACACATCAGTTTTAGGGGGAGAATCATGAAGGAATTAGAATAAAAACAACGTTTAGAGTGTTGATTGATTGAATGAAACAGTCGTGACCTAATTCCAAGGGAAAACTGATGTATATTGATATTTAGGAACAATTGATGGTAGACGAATGATGACCGGCCACTTTAGAACACATCCTAATCAAAATCATGTGTTAAATACAAACTTAGAAAATTTTTGAATTTTTAGGGTTTAAAATTTCACTTTCGAACCAGAAAACGGGCGAAGGTGAAATAAAAATGGGCGAATGAATCTTAAACTGGGCGAATGTGTTTTTAAATCAATACTTGTTCACATTCGACCAGAATGTTTCACATTCGCACCATAAATTCTACATTCGACCCTATGAAAATGGGCGAATGTGGAACTTTAAAATCTTAAAAATTTTTCATTTTTGTCGTTTTTGTATTTTGACGAATGTTTCTGATTTTGATGTGCAGATGGCTGACCAAACTGAGAACATTGAGACTCCAGTGGTGAATATTATTACAGATCCAGTTCCAGAGACTGTTCAGAAGGCTGAAGCATCAACTCCGATAAGCTGGCCGTTCGAAAGATCTCATAATTGTTGTGCTTATCTGGGTGACGTGGAAAAGAATACTGAGTTTACTGGAATCATAGAGTTCTTGAAAAGAAGCAGAGTTGTGCATGCTTTGGCTACTCCGACTATCATTTACAAAGACATTATTGAAGACTTTTACAAGAACGCAAAGTATGACTTCTGGGAGAATCAGACAATCATTAGAAGCAAGATACAGGGAATGGAGATGTTCCTGACTGAGTCTGATATAAGAGAAGCACTTCAGATTAAGTTTGAAGTAAGTGAAGACCCCAGGGAGTTATCATGGACAGAACAGAAAGCATGTTTCCTAAGAATGAAGTACAAAGGACCTATCACTGATGGTTCTATGCACAAAGGGAAGCTGAGCGTGCAGTTTAAATACTTTGCACATGTTATAATCCACGTGTTTGGTTGTGTGAGCGGTGGATGTGATGTTATGAGGAGAAGTCTAAGTTCATTGATGGTTGCGTTGACTCTCAACAAACCATTCAATGTGTCTGGGATGATACTGGATCATATGCTGGAGATGTTAAAGGGGTTGAAGAAGAAGTATTTCATGTTATACCCAAGATTCCTGATGATGATATTTGACCATAAGTATCCTAATTTGAGGAAGGATCCTACACAGATTATTGGTCAAGATCACATGAACATCCGAACTTTGGTAAGAATGAAAGGTTACAAGGGTGTGCCAGATAATGAAAGGCCACCATACAGAAGATTATTTGGAGCTTTAGCCAAACAGGATTACACTGATCCTGGAAAGAACAAGGCTAGACACACTGAGAGTGATTCAGACAATGATGATCCTCTAGTGTATGCAGATGCAAGCACAAAGAGAAAGAGACAGGTTGTCAATCCCGGAGCCAAAGGGAAGGGTAAGGGAAAGACAGACCAAGGAAGTTCTAAGCAACAGGTGGTGAGAAAGAAAACAACTGCTAAGAAGGGAACAAGTTTAGTGGATGAAGAATCTGTTGACTCGAAGGAGACTGAGGTAGATGAACAGTGGGATTCGGATGATGAAAATGTTAGGACCACCAAACGTAAGGCCACTATGGTTGGTGAGTCTGAATCTCTGAATAAGTCAATTGAAGAAGCAGAGCAGAGTAAGAAGTCTGTTGGTGCTGAAGATGAAGGTTTAGGGGTTGATATGGATGAACTGAATGCTGGAGAGACTGTTGTAGTAAACTTGCCAAAACCAAAGCACAAAACAATGGCAAAGAAGACAAGTACTAAACAGTTGAGGGAGAAGGAGATTGCCCAGCTTTTGAAAGGAAAAAGATTACCCGATGCTGGTACATCATCAAAGCTGTCTTCACCAGTTTCTAAGAAGACGAAAAAGACAAAGGAGGCTGAAACATTACCAGTTGATCAATTCAATGTTGCACTGGACAATGTGTTGGATATGTTCAGGAAGCCTCAGAAGGAAAAAGAAACAGAAGTTGAGCCATTGCTGATGACGTGATGAAGCAAGTGAATAAGAAAATGGATGATATGATGAAGATGATTGTTGCTCAACAAGCTGAAATAGCCAAGTTTAAGCAGAACGAGGAGAAAATGCTTCAGATTGTGGTTGCTTCAAAGTCGAATCAAGATGAGATTGATGAGAAATTTAAGAAGCTTGAAGCTAAGAATAAAAAGCTTGAGGGTAAATGTTCAAGAAACAAGAATAGGCTAAAATTGATCAAGGAGGATAACAAAGAGCTAAAGGCTGAGAACAAACGCCTTAGTGATTTGATAGATAATTTGTACAATGTAGCACCCAAGCTAAAGGAAGGTGAAGAAGATAAGGAGAAAGAAGAAGAACAGGTTGACTTTGAGCCTTCTGATTCGGATAAAGAAAAGGATGATGATGAGGAAGATGAGGAGTCAGAGAAAAGTGATGATGAGGATAGTAAGAAAGATGATGATGATGATGCAGAAGGGTCTGGGAGTCAAAAAGATGATGATAATAGTAGTGATAGTGATGATGATGAAGGAGGTGATGACACTTCTAAGTTTACTTTCGAGAAGAGAACACCAAAGAAGAAAGATGCTGGAGAATCTAGTTCTAAAAAGAAGAAAGGAGAGAATGTAGATTCAGATGAAAGTATCTTTTGGAACGAAAAGGTGAGATCTTTGACTGATGATGCGAAGAAAGTGTACAGAGATATGTTAGAAAGAAGAGAATGGACGATAGAGTTCACAGGACGTTTTGCTGAGATATTCCAGACGGATGATATGAGATATGAACTGGAATACAACGATCCTGATCTTGAAGAAGGTGAAGTACCTGCTACTGTGGCAAAGGAAATTCTTGATGGCCTTGCACAGAGAGTAGGGAAAACATTTGAGGAGTTTATAGTGGATGAGTCGATTCCAGATATTCCTGAAAAGGATATTGGAAATCACTCAGATGATAAGAATACTCCAGAAATGGATGAAGTGGAGATTGAAGATATAACACATGAGGAATATCCACAGTACTTCAGACAGACTGATGAAGATGTGATATTTCCTGACTTCACTTAGATTCCAAACACTTCGGCAAAGAAGAAGGCAAAGAAAAGGAGTGTAGAGTTTGTTGAGAAGGTGTTTGGAGCTGATAAGCAAGAATCTTCAAGTCAATCTGATGAATTAAAGAATTACTTGAAGAAATTGAGAGAAATGGATGAAAACCGACCGAAGCCTGAAGCTCAAGGAAGTTTCTATAGATTCCACAATGCTAAGTTTAAAGGCAGAGCTCTTGGGTGGACATATTTGAGCAGACTGAAGTGTCTAGCTGCCAAATGGGAATCAGGAATTCTGTACTTTTATAGATTCATTGATTTGCTGACTCTACCGTACTGGGCGGTCAGAGATTTATGCAGATTCCCAATGTCTGGTGCTTCAGTGAACAATACTCATGTCGGTTGGTGTGCAGATAAGTTGGTTTGGGAAAGTAGAACGAAATGGAATAGATTCAAGCCTCAATATCCTAGAAGGAAAGTTCATAGGGATATTGATCCTAAAACCAAGTTGAAGAGGGTTACTTTGATATACAAAGCACCTGAAGTGATGAGAAAAATACCTTTGATGCCCATGCCACAACATTTCAGTGCTGACTTTATATTCTGGTATTATGATTGGAGGAAGGCTGAAGCGGTGATAGTTTTGAGAGATGGGAAGGACAAATACAAGCATGTTCATGTATTTGATCCAATGTGGTTGATTAACTGTACTTTTGAAGACATCATCAAGCTTTTCTACAATCTGATTCATCATGAGCCGAATGATGCTGATCAAGCTAAGAAGTATACTCAGGTGGTTGGAGTTTGTTTTGCATACGACATAAACTCGGGGAGTAACTTATATAATAAACTTGGCAGAATGGTGAAGATGGCGAATGTATCGAAACCGGTGAAGCGAAAATTGGAGCCTGAAATGACCAAAGAGCAAAAGAAACAGCTCAGAATTTACTTGTTGAACAAAGCAATGGACGAAGACAGAAGACGATTCAATCAATAGTCGAGGGGGAGTTTGTAGATGCACGTATTGCGACTAGTGATTGGATCTACATGTTAACATATGTTAAAGTTTTGCTGATGGGTTGAAGGTGAAAACAGACTGGGCGAATGTAAGTAAAAGTGGGCGAAGGTAGAAAGAAAGTGGGCGAATGTAGAATGGATCCTGATCAAGATACAAGTTCGTACCATAAAGTGGGCGAATGTGGAAGAATTCCACATTCGACCACATCAACTGGCCGAACGTGCAGTCATTATAAATAGATTTTGTATATTTGTGAATTATAGAGAGGTTTCAGTTGTGTGTGTGTTCAGGTTAGGTTCCAGGTTATCTTGAGAAAGTGTTTAAGTGTTCTAGATTAACTAGTGTGTGATTGTAATGAAGTATTTGAACAAGTTAATCTATGAAAAAGCATTGAAAATGATATTGATTGTGTTTTGATTAGAGTTTTATTTGTTTGTTCAAAGCTAGGGTTTCTGCACCTGGTTTTGTGACTTGTATGATCAAATAATCCTGTTTTAGTCAAAATCCTTCTCTCACACATGTTCCTGGTGTAAAACCAATATGATGAGACAAGGTGTGCTCCCAATTACCAAACCCACAATGATGAACTCAAGGGTATTTGAGAAACTTAATATATTCGTAGTATTACCTGGGGAATCCCCCACACACAGTGGACCTGGAAGCTCGAGAAATCCTCCACTGAGGTCTACAGACCGTTGGGGCATGTATTATGTCAAGAGAATCCATAACGGGTGTAGCTGGATTTCGTGTTAGGTTTGAGTTATGACTTGTACATCACCATTACTAAACCATGTAAAGTTTTGAACTTAGTTTTTGACATGATAAAGTTATATTGAAACCAGTTTAACGGACACACGGACTCACTAACATATTTGTTGACCAACCCTATTTTTAAACATGTGTTCAGGTACCACATTTGGATGGACTCGAGGCATAACATTATAAACGAACTTGCGGATTAGAGATGTGTATGGATAGACCTACAAGGTATTGGATTGCATGATGTCGTATTAGAGAATATATAATTCGAGGAATACACTACTTGAAGATTAGAGATACGCTTGGTAGATATCGTTTCAGCTACAGAACTTCTCAATGTAGCTGTTTCGAGGAATGCCATGATTCGTCCCTGCATAGTTATTTGTTATTGTTATTAAGTTGTATTATTATTATTATTATTATTATTATTATTATTATTATTATTATTGTTAATTTGGGATTATAAATTGTATTAAACATTAATCATAGTCATGTGTTATTTCTGTTGTGGAAGTTTAGCATCAATCTTTGTTTCGGCGAGACCCAGGTTTGTCGGGGTGTGACATTCAGGTAAGTCATCAGGATGAGTGAACAAAGGGAAGAAAATGGTCGCTTCATTAGCATAGAGTTGAAGAACCATGCCAAATGTCTGATAAATCAACAATTCCGTGGTGGGCATATCCATCCATTTTGAATGGCATGCTTGTCCCACTTCCACCCAATCTATTGTCGAGTATATGTGGATGTACCAGTGAGGTGCCCATCTGTTGAGAATCCTCAACCACTCCAGTTCGTGATCACATGTCATATCTCTTAGAAGATGTAGGCGGACCGAATACCAGTCTTCCTCTTCCGCCCCTAATGACACTGTTACGGATCAGAACCAACCCTCATTTAATGGTACTGGTAAACCACCGAACCAAACAGTTCCCTCTTCCCTGTGACAAGCCTAATGGTGTTCTGTTTTGGAGTTTAACCAGATCTAAGCGCAATTGACAGTCATCACCTTATCTTAAAACAATCCCTATTATTCTAAACCAATCCGAAGAATACTTTTTTCTTCTTCATTCACAAAATATTAATACTCACAAATATATGATATATGCCTAGGGCATTCTATTAGTTTGTGTATTATTATTTATATGCAAGGTTGTTTAAATAAGATATTTAGGGTCACTCAATTTTAAATAACAACTAGTGTGTTGGTTACCCATGCTTTCCTGCGGGATGCTCATATCGTTATAGATTTGGTGGACATTAAAAATAATATTATTAGCGATAATAAGTGTCGTACCGCTATCTAGCAATTTTCGTCAATTACGTGGGCCAATAATCTTCAGTTACGTTAGCAATTTTTTTCAAATAGGTGGGCTAATTACGTGGGCCAATAATCTTCAATTACTTGAGCCAAATAAAGTGCCAAGTTGGAAAAAAATGAGGTACGCAAGTTTTAGTGGTCAAATTATAAAAAAATAAACTGGCCAATTGGGTAGAAAGGAAGCACGTAATTTGGTGGCTAAAGTGTAAAAAGTTAAATGGACAAAAAGGAGGAAAAAGAAAAAAAAGAAAAAAACAAAGACAATACTGTAAAAAAGCATGGAATTTTGTGGCTAACTGTAAAAAGTCAAATTTTGTTTGGACAGTTTGGTCAAAATTAGGCGGCGGCATATTTTAATGTGCGACACTGTAGAAGTGTCGCACATTTAATAGATATATATAATTTTTAGAAATTCATTTAAAAGATGGAGATATTTTGAAATTATGACACTATTTTTTACAACTGTAATCTTGTAATAAAAGATTTTAAAATGAGGAGTTGTATTATTTAAATTGATATTTAAAATAAATAAATTAAAATACATATTTTATGTTATGTTGAACTTCAATAAAAATAATTCGGGGAAGGGTGCATAACTAATTTTTTTTTCATTTCACTGATTTAAACCAATCGTGCACTGCCACATCACTTCATTGATTTATTTCACTGAAACATTTTTTTGAAGGCATCACTCCACTGATTCTTTTATTAATTTTCATTTAAATACAAATATAAACTTTTTTCTTTAAATTCACACGGTTTTATTATTTTACCACCAAACGGTCAGATTTTTAATTAATTTCTCATAACCGTCCTACCAACACAGTCAAAAAAATTTATGTGCATTAAAACCGGTCTCATCTAAAAGTCAGAAAATTGAATTACATATGCAAGACAATTGAGAAATTTTTGTATATAAACCACCATACCATGGTGGTGAAAACACACTTCACTTCACAAATAACCACACCCACACCCTTCAAAATAACGTGCTGGACCGAAAATGAAGAAATGACTCTGGTTATGTGCATTAAAGACACACAAAACGATCCCGCCTTGTAACGCCAAGGCTCAGGGAGGAGGGACACACAATCCTGGGACCGTGTGTTGGCCGGCTTCAACCAACAAGTCGGCATAAACGACCACACAATCGAGAGCCTCGAGTGGAAATGAACTGATCTCAACAACAAATGTGATCGATGGATCACCGGCTACGAGCGTACCATGAGCCGGCACCCGAGCATTGTGCTGGAGTTGGCTGTGGAGTTCACCCAGATGACCTATGCGACTCTTTACCGCGACACGTTTGACCATGTCCAGACATGACAACTCATGCGTCAATTTTAAGCTTTTTTTTATGTTTTAATGTATTTTAGTTATGTTTAATATTAATGAAATTATGTTTTATGTTTTTGTTTATGTTTTTATTTAATTATGTTTTAATTTATTTTTATGCTTTAATTAAATTTAATCGTGACCATAAATATACCATAAAAACACACGGTTTAATTAAAAAAACACACATTTTAAATAAAAAACAATAATAAAAATGGGGTTTAGCTAATAAAAGAAATAAAAGACTAGAATTATATTAACTTAAAAATAAAAAATACACAGTTACTAGCCCGTTAACTACAACCAGAAATTGGTTCACAGGACCACTATCAGTATGAGTGGCGACGGTGTTACCATGCTGGTAGTGGGGTACCCGTGTCCAATTCTGTTGACGTCCTGTCCCCGTAATAAAAAGCATTTATTAAGAGTAAATTGGTGAACCCTACTGGCAATATGAATTGACAGAGCAGCTAGGATGTCTAAACTCGAACTTATATGATACAAGCAGATTACCTGGACTTTGTTTGCTAAAAAGAAAAACGAACCAGGTCAAATGATGCCCTAACAGTAGCCATACTCTACCCCATCTGAAGAATATTTGTGGCCCACAACCACAACCCAGCGCACCCACTGTTCTTCACTTTTGTTGGATTCGCTCTACTCACATTTCATCCATCTATAAAGATCCCAGTTAAGCAACATTACTTACTAAAAAAAGCCCAACAAGATGTGGGGCGGTAACTCAACTACTTGTAGCTTTTATAGTAATAAGCAGTGTACGTGTCACACGTCTAGGGTTCCTTCTTTATCCACCAACTCCATGACCAACTACTGTTACAATAATGAACTGCTGAATCCAAACAGTAATCAGATTGATGAGCCCCTGAATCAGGATAACCGTAAGTTTGATCACATGCAGATTCAGGGTATTCAGGTCAATCACAATGAAAATTATGGTCAATCTTCTATGGAAGGGTTGGTGGCGCAACAAGCACCGAGATTAAACCTCCTGCAAGAAATTCCGAATGATAATTATCCAACATTTGCAAGTTTATTTTATGTAAGGTTTTCCGCTAATTTTTTATAAATAATCCGAAAAAGTAACTAATAAATCTCCTAACTCCATCTCTTAGAGATCATACATTCATATATCTGGTCTTTGTTTTGTTTATCCATAACGTTTGTTGCCAGTGCGCGGTAGCACAAAATAATAAGCATAAAAAATTTTCCGCCGGGTGTGTCCCTTGATTTCTTTTTGGATTTATTTAAAACTTCACGCTGCAAGTTATGCTAGGGATTTAAAAACCTTATGCCAGTAAACATGTAGCACTAGATAATAACTATTCACAAAGGATGGAATGTCATAAGATTCAATCATTTTATGTATTCGTGAGGATGTCCTCCGAATGTTTTACTCTAATGATACGATTTTATATCCATACAAGTGTGTAATAAAATCCACAAATAAATCTGGTTCTAATCTGTGCTCTACACTGTTTTGTCAGCATCACCTTATTAGTTTCGGCTTCCTGATTTTTTCAATTACACTTAAATAATTTCATAACTATATATGTTACCACTAGAACTTTTATTGATCATTCATCGACTTATGAACTGCTTGGATTAAGATTATGTTTTGTCATATGTTGGGAAATCATAAGTTGCATCTAGTCTTTTCTTAATTATTAACGATCTTTTAAATGGTTTTAATCGCTCTAGCAATATTTTTTAACCTCTTTTTCATTTTGACAATTATCAGGAAACTTGTGAGCAAATGGCAACAAATGTCACAAAATCTTGGTTGCAGCCCAATCCCTACAATGATCAGATTGAAGAGTCCTTTAATCTTTCAAGTTACAGCTCCTGGACTGGAAATCCGGATCATGGTTTGTTTGATCACATGCAAACTGGGGGTATTCAGGTTATTTACAATCACGATTATGGTCAATCCTCTAGTGAAGGCTTAACGGAGCAACAAGAACAGACACTAAAGTTTACCCAAGGAATTCAGAATGATTATCCAACATTTTCAAGTTTAATTTATGTAAGGTCCAACTCATCTTGTCTTCTGGTGACATCTTAAATACTATGTAAAGCTAACTCATAAATCTCCTACCTTCATCCGTAAGAGATCAAACATAAGTGTTTTTACTTTCTGCTAGAGATCAAACATAAATCTCCTAGCTTCATCTGTTATGCCAGGGTTTAACGTATGCCAATAAGCATGTATAGCTCTAAATAATAACTATTCGCCAAATTGACCTAATAAGTGTTTTCGCATATCTCATGGGCATATCACAAAGTATGAAGAGGTATGTACTGTCTTTACAAGGAGTGTCATATGATTCAATCATTTTAAAGATTCATGAGGATGTCCTTCGAATTTTTAACTCTATTATGATATGATTTAATATTCAACCATGTGTGTGAAATAACCCTATATATAAATAATCTAGTTCGTTTCAATGGTGTATCACTATTTTCTCAGCATTTAGTTGTTTGTTTCGGATGGTTTAAAAAAAGAATTTATGCTTATGGCTTCCTGATTTTGTCAGAAAAGAATTTATGATTACTTATGTAATATTTGGATTATGTTTATTAGTAGAAACATGAAATATCACTAAAGGAAGAAGATGTGAAATGGCTTGAAAATTTCATTAAGTCCATTCTTGATTTTAACCACAATTTAGATGATTTTATTCAAGCTAGAAATATTGATAATCATCTATCTCATTTTTGTCATTTTTCAGGAAGCCGGTGAGCGATTAGGAACAAATGAAACTGATTCTTGGTTGCCGCCCTATCTTTACAATAATCAGATTGATGATTCCTTGAATCCCACAAGTTATTGCCCGTGGACGGGAAATCCGGATCATGCTCAGTATGATCTCAACAATAAATGCGGTCAAAATTCTGGGGAAGGTTTGGTTGAGCAACAAGAACAGACATTAAAGTTCTCCCAAGGAATTCCGAATGAATATCCAACATGTGCAAGTTTATTTAATGTAAGGTTTTCCACTCATTTTTCCTTTTGGTAAAAGCTAAATACTTTCATAATACAACTCATGAGTTTCCTTAGTTTCATCTCTTAGAGATCATACACAGTTGTAGGTCAAAGGATATTTTGTTGCAGTCTTGCTGCTAATTGTTGGCAGCGGATAAACAACAAAAACAGAAACAAACTAACTTCGAATAACAACACAACAATGAACAAAATGATCGAACAAAAGAACAAAGATTCTTGATACTCAATGAAAATAACCGAAGAGAATTTTGGATTGAATTATGGATAAAACAATCTTGGTAGTTTACATTCTAAGACAATGATACATATATATACTAAATACAAATGTTCAACCGTTGTAACTGCTTCTAGAAACACATAACCGTTTCAGTTTGGTGCCAAAGGATAACGGTTTTTAACTGTTTTTGCATTAGGGTCAATTCCGTCTTTTTACATTCTGCTGATGAGGCGCGCCTCGTTTATCTGAGGGCTGTTGTCTTGTTTTTCGATTGATGCACACATATGTTCACATACATAATACATACAAATACATATATAAGTTCATAGTTTATATAATCCAATACTCGCCCCTAAACATGAACTTAATAGATCAAATTTGAGGATGACAAGGTCTTGTTTACTTCGTCTAGTGCATGGGCTGCTCTTGAAAAATCAAACTTTCATTTCTTTATCAACCCTTTTGCTGCATTCCAGCCTCCTCCCATGTACAAAGCATAGTCGTCTTCAAGTGATTTTGCTTCATGATGTAGTAGACCGAGTGTTGAATGATCTTGCATCTTGTTTCCCTTCTTCCTTTGCCTTGAATTTTCAGCCACTTTCATTGCTGTCTTTCTCACTTTATATTGCCATTCAATTACATCCAACTATTGTGCATATAAGATCCGAACATGGTCTTTTTCTTCATACTCAAGGTCTAAGTCTTTTGCAATTACCACCCATAGATTATACGTTGACACTCTCTTATGTCCACCCTCTTTCTTCACCAACACATAAAGATCAAATAATTCTATCTCTTTTCCATTTTCTATCTTAGGTGGAATCGGCCTATTTGACAAATTTAGATAATCTCCCATGAACCATGACACTATCCTTAAAAACGGATCCTTCAATATGTTTCTATACGCCCAAAGATTTTCAATGCTATCAATCAGTTCAAACATCTTTATACAATCTTCTAATGACAAGAACACTATTTCTTCTACGGCTCCACTAACTTTTCTTATGTTTGCTTCGGCATCTAGTGACAAAGTCTCAAAGTATTCATTCAAATACATCTCTTTCCTTTTCTCATGTTCACTTTCATCACTTAGAGTTCTCATCATGTTTTCCTTGGTATCTCGGTCTTCTAACATACTTCTTTGAAACATGGTTATGTTCTTAAACATGTTTGATACATAGCATACATTTCCTTCAATTTTAACTATAAATCCTTGGAGTTTCAATTGGTGCAAACATAGATAATTATCATGTATGTCCGAGGAATAGAACACGTTTGGAATTATAAGTGTTTGTTCATAGGAAACAACACTTATGTCTCCAACACCCCTTACGTAAACAAAGTTGTTTTTGAACCGGCTATCGACTCTAAATGATTTCTTAACTCTTAGAAAATAAACTAAGTTCCCACATACATGATTTTGCAACCGAAGGAAAATAACTTATACATGTGTCGATTGTTTCCTTTATAAGTTGTGTACCTTCACCCCTTTCTTTCAAGTTACACGATCCAATAAGGTGTCCTGGTTCATGATAATAATAACACTTTCGGGTCTTTATGGATCTTTTCTTCACATTTCGTTGTCTTTCTTTCTTCTCTTCATTTCTGGGAGGGTATGATGATGATCTTCGTGGTCCAGAATAATCTTTTATTGAGTGTTGCGACATGTTGATAATGAAACAGTAACCGTATGTTGTTATAGAATCAAAAGAAATGAAATTTGTCAAGAACCGATTGTTGGCTCTGATACCAATATGTTGCAGCGGATAAACGAAAAAAACAGAAACAAACTAACTTCGAATAACAACACAACAATGAACAAAATGATCGAACAAAAGCACAAAGATTCTTGATACTCAATGAAAATAACCGAAGAGAATTTTGGATTGAATTATGGATAAAACAATCTTGGTAGTTTACATTCTAAGGCAATGATACACATATATATACTAAATACAAATGTTCAACTGTTGTAACTGCTTCTAGAAACACATAACCGTTTCAGTTTGGCGTCAAGGATAACGGTTTTTAACTGTTTTTGCATCAGGGTCAATTCTGTCTTTTTACATTCTGCTGATGAGGCGCGCCTCGTGTATCTGCAGGCTGCTGTCTTGTTTTTTTGATTGATGCACAACTACAACTTAAAACATTCTGACTTAATCCTATTTGACACACTTACATACAATCACACAATACTAAATACACACATATGTTCACATACAAAATACATGCAAATACATATATAAGTTCATAGTTTATATAATCCAATAATAATTAATATGAAATGATCTGTTCTTTATTTAGTAAATCTTGCTAGACTTTAATGTAGAAGTAGAAAAACAAAGAATCGAAAAGTATATTTGTTAGTATCCAGAATGAATTGAGAGAACAAGATATATATTGACAATCTAAAATTATTGATTTCGGGATGCAATTGTTTTTTTACATAACCCTACTTCAACTTTATGAACCGGTTTATTCTAATGACTTAATGTTTCTTAATACGAAACATATACACAATTACTATCTTACAACCCTACATTCAATACCCTTTACATATAGACAATGACAATTTGACTCTAAACATACTATACGTACAATAGTATTATGAAGACCCTTGTACTAATAAGTTTAGTTTATACATCAACTAGATGATATCCCGGGAACGTCTCGGAATTGAGAAATCTAATATAACATATCAATTTCACATATGAAATAGAATGATGCGCTTTACAGTTACATTCAGGAAAGCTTCAGGTAGCACATAAATGAAAACAATTAACAATGTATTTCCAATGTTTACACCTAACCTTAAACAATGTATAACTCTAATATTAATTCCTAACGTAAAACAATGTATAACTCCAATGCTAATAAATGTTGAAAATAGAATTGGTATTTACTGATTTGAACATAATTAATGACTTGCCTATACATGATTAATGAATTATCTGAACACTTTGTGTTTTTTTTCCTACATTAACAAAACCCCACAAAAAAATTGTCGTTTTTTTCTCCGTTTTTTATATAGCACTATGATACTCGATGGAAAGATAAGAAAACGCTCGTTAATTTGGTGTAATTTTTTTTAAATCTCATATATAAAATATATTAACGTTTAAAAATTATGGGAGGAATCATGAGAGAGAAAAATTCAATTTTGAATGCCATGCATGATTTATTGCTTTCCGTTATATAATAGATACTCCCGTTTAAACTAAACCTAGTTTAAGATGGTCTTCAACAATCTTCAAAATCTGGATTGTCACCTCAATAGTGTTGGTTCATCATCCTCCTTCGGATCATGTCTAAATCTTTGTCCTCCCACTTTGGAAATTAGTTAATATATTATCCAAGTTCGTTGCATGTTCATTGCACATAACACATGTAACATGTGATGTGGCTTTTATCCTGTTAGACCCATTCATTATACATGATAAATTTTGTAGTGTTGTTCTTTTGATCGACTTCACTTCTCGTTGCTGGTTCCACTACTTCCCAAATTTCATGGACGCTATGATTGCCCTAATCATATAGTCTAAATGAGTAATTCGCGAAAATGAGAAACAGACATTGAAAACTAATTGACATTCCTCCTCCGTTCGTGCTACACTTTCATTATTCTTTAATGACCCCTCGGATGTTTTCTGTGTTTTTTGGTGTACGAATCCTAATGAAAATACTCTTCCCAAGGTACTCAAACGATTTTACCTAGGGTTATTCTAAATACACCCATTCTATTTTCCATTTACACCCTACACTACAAAATTAATTGTGTATTAGTTACATTTGACCATTAATAACCAATAAGGTTCATTCTCTCAACTTTTTACCATTTAAACTATTTTGAATTGGAACGAGGAATGACTACATAACTACATTGATTTAAAAAAGAGTTTTTTTTTTATTTATTTTTCAAACTAGTGTACTTACAAAAAAATATTTACCATTTTAAGTACTTTTTAAAATATTTACCAAAATAGGTACTTTCTTTTTATCACTTTTATTTTCTTAAATATTTGTTTGTTTATCTCATAATCTAATTGGATAAAGACTAAATTAATAATACGTAAATTAAACATAGTATTTGTCAATTATTATAGTTTTTTATCATAATGATAGTATTTTTAATTTAATAGAACTAGATGTTAATGTAAAATTAAAATTTTATATTTTTATACCTAAACAACTACATTCAAATTGATTCGTCAATTCATCATTTGATCGACGAATATAACTATTGTTCTTTAACTAGTACATTATTTTATTAAGAAATAAGAATATGTAGTATGTAAACAAAATTTAATGAAAATATAACGTAATGTTACTTATATAAGATTTTTTTATAAATAAACTTATATACATACAAATAATTAAAATTCTAAAAACCATGAGGTATCTTTATTACAGATTAAAAGCTGAGATATATTATTAAATAGCACAGTTGCATTAATAAAAATGTGTTTTAAGCCGTAATAGTATAACGAGTAATGTTCTAGTAAATAATACGCTTAAAATCTAATGTTTAGTAAATAATAAAAAATAACTTAGTAAATAAAAAAATCATCCTTTTGTATTAATACGTTTAAAAAACTAATGTTCTAATTAAAAACTAAGGTTCTAGTAAATAATATTCTTAAAAAATAAATAAAGGAGTATGGGTTATTAGTGTTATGTAATATATAATAAATGAATTATTCTAAATACACCCACTTTATTTTCCATTTACACCCTACACTACAAAATTAATTGTGTATTAATAACATTTGACGATTAATAACCAATAAGGTTCATTCTCTCACCATTTTACCATTTAAAACTATTTTGAATTGGAAGGAGGAATGACTACATAATTACATTGATTTAAAAAGAGTTTTTTTTTAAACTAGTGTACTTACAAAAAATATTTACCTTTTTGGGTGCGTTTTAAAATATTTACCAAAATGGGTACTTTCGTTTTATCTCTTTTATTTTCTTAAAAATTTGCTTGTCTGTCTCATAATCTAATTGGATAAAGGCTAAATTAATAATACCTAAATTAAACATTGTATTTGTAAATTATTATAATTTTTTATCTTAATGATACTATTTTTATTTAATAGAATTAGAAGTCAATGTAAAATAAAAATTTTATATTTTTATACCTAAACAACTATATTCAAATCAAAGTATTTCATGATTCAAAGTTAAATAACGATAAAAAAACTTTTTCAAAAATACAAACTTTAATTCTTTACAGGAAATTGATTCGTCAATTCATCATTCGATCTACGAATATAACTATTGTTCTTTAACTCGTACCTTATTTTATTAACAAATAAAAATATGTATATATAAAAACAAAATTTAATGAAAATATAACGAAATATTATTTATATAAGATTTTTCTTTGTATAAATAAACCTATAAATATACAAATAATTAAATTTCTAAAAACCATGAGGTATCTTTATTACTGATTAAAAGCTAATATATAATATTAAAAAGCACAATTACATTAGTAAAAAAATGTTTTTAAGCCGTAATTGTATAACGAGTAATGTTTTAGTAAATAATACGCTTAAAATTTAATGTTTAAAGTTAGTAAATAATAAAAAAATAACTTAGTAAAATACAAAAGAAAAAATCATGCTTTGGTATTAATACGCTTAAACAACTAATGTTCTAACTAAAGACTAAGGTTCTAGTAAATAATATGCTTAAAAAATAAATAAAAGAGTATGGGTTATTCGTGTTATGTAATATATAATAAATGATTATAAATGTCACAATAAATGATTACCTGTATTCGTTTCTCTCTACGAAAAAACATAATAACAAAAAGTAGAAAAATAAAAAAAAAATCTTATTGATTGTACTATAAATAATAAAAAAAGTTTGTTTTCATATTGGCTGGTTCTAAACCCTTGTTTTCCTCCTCTCTTCATTCATATTTAACTAAATATTAGAAAAAAAATAATAATATTTGGTAAAATGCAAACTTTATCTTAACGTTATGTAATGTGTATTAAGTTAGAAACTCGTGTATTTACAAGTTGAATAAATAAATATTTAAATACTTTAAATATTTAAATACTTAGTGATGAAGATTTGGGAATTATAAACTATATGTTAAGATAAGGTATGATTGATACTATAATTTAATTTAATTTAATCTATTTTGTTATATTCTGTTTTATTAAGAGAGGGAAAGTACCTTTTTGTTCACAGACGTGTCACACGTGACGGATCCAGCTATTTATTTATTAGGTACCGATTATCACATTGCATGAAGATGTATGTAATAAATTCCTCTTTAAATGAAATGTCATTAGATTCAGATTTAGAGATTCATGAGCATGTCCATTAAATTTAACACTCCAATGATGTGATTTTCTATCCATTAATGCATGTGCGACAATCCTTACCTAATTTTGCAACTTTTCTACGGTGTATCGCTAATAGGTTAGCATCAAAATCTTTGTTTAGGCATGCTGATTGTATTAAAAAAGGTTACTTAAGCTTAGGTTTTTAGTTATTTCCTTAATGAATATGTACTTATGCAATTGGTTATTGTCTCATATATTTATCTTAGCCTACTACTTACGAACTAATCGAATCAAGTTTATGTTCTATAAAAAAGTTTGTAAAATCAAGAAATTTTACTAAAAGGCTGAAAAGGGTTAAAAGTTTCAGTTAGTCTACTTCTTCCTTTTTTTATCGTAATAACGCATTTATGTCTTTATAAGAAATATGTAACAATTGACAATAACATTTTACTCGGTCATGTAATAAAAATTTGTAGTCATTTAACTCTTGAGCCAAATTTTACTTTATTTAACTCTTGTCACCTCTAATAATTTATTTCTTTTTTCTTAACAAAGCAGGGGGCATCAATTCTACAAAATGGTGCTGGCATTATACCAGAGACAACATTTGGTAGCACGAATTTGCCAAAAGAATCGGCACTAAACCATTTCTGTTTTACACCTTTTCTTCCTGGAAATCTAGAAGAAGAAACAGTCAAAGGCCATTCAAAGTCAAAGGATTATATAAAAAGGCCACCTCACTTTCCTTCAACGAGCAGGCAAGAGAAGATCATACGTTATTTGGAGAAAAAGAAAACAAGGAAATATGAAAAGAAAATAAGTCACAACGCAAGGAAAACATATGCACAGACTCGGCCTCGGGTACGGGGTAGGTTTACAAGATGTTCTTAAACTGATGCCTGATAAAGAAATAAATGTTTAAGGAGACTATTAAAGACAAATAACAATAAGAAGGAACCAATGCTATGCATGGATTGCGATAGCATTATTAGTTTTCTCAGGTTGATGATGGAGTATGTTGGCACCTTGTTAAAGTTATGTTATGTAATAAATTCAGAAATGGGCAGATTTACTATGATGCATCATTCTATGTGCATATACCCTATACTAGAGATGAATATTCTACCTATTATGGGTAGATTATACTATTTCGAAAACGAACTAATAGATCTATTTGGAAAGACTATTTCAATATCTACAAATGTTATTGCATCTATTTCGGTGGCTTGTACAACTCTTTCTTACAATACTATTGAACAAAACCATTGATCACTTCTCTCTCTCTCTATCTCTGAAGTTCACTCTCTGGTTATCCCTTTTGGTCGCTTTTCTCTCCCTCTCTTTCAGGTTCACTCTTTGCCAATGTCATCTCCTTTTTGCTTCATCTTGAGGCCGGATTAAAGATTAGGTTGTTTTCTAGAGAGAGAAACAAAAAATATGGTTGTTGAACCAATCTTGCCTGAGGTTCCGCTCGACTATGTTGGTGGTGGGTTGCTTCTAATTTGTCTTAAACCACTCTCTGTTTTCCGTACTCACTTCCTTGCGACGTTCATGGCTCCATTGCTTGCGAACAGGTAGGCATGCAACCTCTTATTTGTGGACAAAGATAGGGAGACATATAAGGGGCTTGCAGGATTTCTAGATAGGGGGTTTTCCTGGCTGTTGCCAATGGCTCTGGCCATGAATGGCCATGGTGGACAAGGGGCTGCTGTCACATCCCTCGTAGGCGAAAACACTGGATGTAACGTCGAAAAGTTTTCAAACACAATGTTTGAGCAAATATATAAGAAACCACTGAAGTTGATACCAAATAGATAATTGTTTTACAAAACATAAATGTAAATTGTCTTAAAACCGGTGGAGTACCAAGTAAAACACACATTAATGTTTAAATATTCAAGAAAGACCCCACAAAAGATGGTACCACGTAGTGCATGTCCAAACCGATTCTCAAGTCCCATAGTTCATGCAAGTCAATTACCTAAAAAACATGTATAAAATATTTGTCAACATAAAGCTGGTGAGTTCACAAGTTTAAATGTACGCAAAGGAAATCCACCTGTGTCACACCCTGCCAAGGCGAAAACACGGGATGTAACTCGAAAGGTTTTCAAGCACAAGATTCAAGCAAACAACTAAATAAAACATAAGCTTTGATTTCAGCTTGTCAAAAGTTACAATTCGAGAATTCATTTTTGTTGGAAATCTAAGGATTTTATATCCAAACTTTGTAAGACTTGAAAGTACAAAAAAAATCCCCCGCAAAAGTAGTGTCGTGTAACGCATGCTTGAATCCCAGGTTCCATTCATGAAAATCTATTACCTAAAAAACATGCATAAAAGATTTTGTCAACATAAAGTGTGTGAGTTCACAAGATTTGTGACTCATTGTAAGTTGTTCATGTATGTTTGTTCGGGAAAATCCAGTGAGTTGTCTAGGAACCTTGTAACTTATTTGTGGAAACCATGATTTGTCCTGTGTGAATGACGTGCACGCAATACGCATATATTTTCAATGGATTTTAACACACGTTTGGTTTTAATATTTATAAAAATGGTTTAAACCTTAACATTAAAACACACACAAAAAGGCAAGTGTACCCTGTCATATATGTAATAGCTTAGATAAGAACCAGATATCGATCCATGGACGCGAGCGGACGCAATAGTACTTAAACTCTATCCCCGATTTACCAGTAAGAAAAGATAGTTGAAGTTTGTTTAAACTAAATTAATTCTAAAACACTTAACTAACATATGTAAGACTCCAAATACAAAATATAACTATAAAGAAAATATAATACCAATCCTAGCATGTCATCTACATATCATGTGATACAAAGGCATGTGATCAACATTCCTATTTTTAGAAAATTAGTATCCCTTTCGGGAATCCTAACATGACAACTATACGGAAAGCTAACAAGATAAACACACGTTAACCACCTCAAATTGTTCATTAGCGAGCAGCTGATATGATCTCATGCAAATCTTCTAAAGATAAGTTAGTCATCCGTTAAGATTTTTCTAACCTCACTAGTCAAGGAAAGCAATACCGAATACACAACACAACCACCGAGACTAGCATAAAGTAGAGCATTTCACAACCTATTCCGTTTTACCAACTTTGAACAAAAATCTACTAAGATCCCCATTTTAACCAAAATAACTAGCAAAGATCATCAACGGTGTCAAAGATTAGTAACAACACCGTTAAGCTTTTTAAACATTTTTACGTGCCGATTAGCATTTCAATCATTATTCGACTGACTTTAACCGAACCAATACCCGGTTATAGTTTCATGGTGTAAACTTATTAACAAGTTAACTAGTCTACTACCGATCGATTAAACGGACGGTTTTTCAACATGTATCCGACTAACACAAACGATAATCATCCAACTCATTCAAACATGAATACAAATCCAACAACAATGAAACAAGGATGAACTATGATCATCAAGATTAAACATGAAAAACACCAATATCATACAAAACATGATTAAAACATACAAACGATTGTTTTTGCTACTAAAGATTACTAGTTATTATCCGTAAGCTACAATCTAATACATAAACATCACATTCAAGCTAAAACATTCAGATTTGAACAACTAATTAGTTTATAGATCAAACCATAATACTTGAATATGAAGGATTGGATGATGATAGATGATCTGGATTGATTCCCGAGCCTGTTAAGCGGCTTCTCAGTAGCTCATTTGGTCCAGAAATCGCCTCAGATCGCCCAAAAAAATACCCAACAGCTGTTCAGTAGCTTATGCCCTGTATTTAAGCAAGTCTCGAAGACCCGCACAGTCGTGCACATAAAGTGCACGACAGTGCAGTTTTTCTTTTTGATGTGACTGGCAAGTGGGAAAGTGGCTACTGGTCTCTGAAAATATCTTGGGTCTCGCACGGTCGTGCATAAATCATGCACGGTGCTGCTGATCAGGGGTTCTCAAGGATCATGGTTGCACGTGCAGCTGCACTGGCAGTGCAGCTGAGAAACTTGGGTCGCACGGGCACCCGCACGGTAGCGCTGATCTTGTTCCCGAGAACTTTTGCTGCACGTGGGCTTGCACTGGCAGTGCAGCCGCTGTTGCCGAGTCAATGCGGGTCTGCACGGTCATGCACAATTCTTGCACGGCGGTGCAAGTGTGTCAATGTCTTCTCTTTGTGCTGGAAATGTCCGTTTAGTCCAGATTTCGCCCATTTTCTTTGACGTTGTCTTCGGGGCGTCGTTTAAGACCTGCAATAACAATACAAAGCTATTAAGTACCGAATTCGTGCAATTATGGTCGAAAACGAGTAATCTGGGTGTTTAATCAGGGATTTATATATGTATATTTTAACGTATATCAGTGAATCCTTGTAGGGTATTCCTTAGACTGTATATTTTGTACATGAAAATCATTTACTTAGAATCCTTGTAAGGTATCTTTTAGGATGATTTGGAAAACTCGTAAACCATTCATTTAGAATATTATTGTAAAACTTATAAAAATATTCCTCTCGAATATAACATGAAAACTGTTTGAGAAGTGTTGTATTACTTTTTAATGTCCGAGAAAATGTACACAAGCCTATGAATTCATGAATGATCAGGTTTCTGGTTACCTGTAAGCCATAATGAATCAGTACCTAGCTAGGGCAATGACGTATGTGTCAACATGAGCCTATAACCAAACCTAAACGTGTTGTGCCTCACCCATTGTACACTAAAGACAATGTATGAATGTTTAGGAATAGCATGCACTGTCTTGATACATGCAATCAGGCCGGTTAGCCCGACCAACCAAGAGTGGGGGTGTAAGCCCAATGGTACTATTCAAGTGTTCCACGGCTAAGTCCATAGATAATGGTTATAGTAATGAAGTGACACGAGGACTTCCTTGCGTAAATTATACTGTACCAGGGCTCCTAGTCCTATGCTTGTGTCATGTGCATATAATGATCGAATATATTTCATACTAAGCTTGTACATGAAAACTGAGGACTGTACACTAATATATTTCATATTTGTTCAGACATCCCAAAATTGTAAAACAGTAAAAAGGGTCTATGAAACTCACCTGATGTCTGAATGCTAAACAATGACTGAGTCTGATGTGGAATGTCTGAACAAAAGTGCCCTGGATTCAAATAAGGACAACTTAAGTCTATGTGTTGTACTAATTACCATGCATTTGTTCACCCGACTTGCATACCTAGGGACTGGGTGCTTATGTACCACTTTTTACATATGTCACATACTGTATGTGTCGAAAAAGCTTGTTTTTGTCATTATTGTAACCATGATTAACCATTTGTGGTAAAATAGTGGCCTTGGCCTCCTATGTATTACCATATTATATATGTGTGTTGGCTATTTGAACTCAAAAGTGACACATATATTTCGGCCCTTTTGTGTCAAATTGTTATTTTCATGTGTTTTGCATTTGTTAACAGTTACCCTTTGATTATAACTTATGCTTTTCCAAAAGTTTTCGTTTGAATGTCTTTTTAACATATATTCATTGCCCTTTTGATATGTATTCACAAAATCGCCATCTCATGTATGTTAAAATTGAAGTAGAAAAACGACATTTGTTACTTTGCTTGGTCCTATACATAACCGCATACGAGTGTGTTAATGTATAATTGGTACCTAACTCAAATATTGTTGCCGAAAAGTAACTCATAGGGTCACAATATTATGTATGTGAGTAGGTTATGGGTTTGGGTGAACCTATATAGGCCGAAAATAATGGAGTTTAAAGCAAAACTGTACAAGTGACCTTACCCGAATGTGTGATCCGATTGGAGCAAGGTAGCAATCGAGCTTGGTGTCTACACTCCTCAAGGTAGCTTTTACAACCTCGTGGGGTTGTGATTATGGTGTGGTGATGGCGTGCAATCGATCCTAGACCCGATTGGGTTCTTGTTCTCAACCGAAGTTATACAAAGGAAAAGGGATGTGTTTGTGAAATGTAGAAGTGATTCTTGTGTTGATCATGCATATATATATATATATATATATATATATATATATATATATATATATATATATATATATATATATATATATATAGGGGAAAGTTAATTTGAGAACACCTATATTTCGTGCGAACCGCGAGAACGCCATCTAAAACCATTCAAATCAAAAATTTCTTTTTACACTTATCTTTATTACTAAAATACAATCCCAAAAACACAATTTACGCGTAAAAATTTAAACGTATACGGAAATAAATTGTTTTTACACATGTGTAAATTTACTGTTTATACATGTGTAAACTGTTTCATTTACACATGTGTAAAAAGTTAATTTTAGAGTGTTTTTGTAAGAAAAGATAAATAATTTGGAAAGAAAATTTATTTTTTAATGTTATCTTTTAATTATAAATAGGTTTGTATTGATAAAGAATGATTTTGATGGGTTTTCTCATTTGTTCTCACGGTTCTCGCGATATTTAGCGTTCTCAAGATAACCCTCCCCATATATATATATATATATATATATATATATATATATATATATATATATATATGTATATGTATATATATATATCTGTGTATACGGAAAAGCTAATTTGAGAACACCTATATTTCGTGTAAACCGCGAGAGCGCCATCTAAAACCATTCGAATAAAAAATTTCTTTATAAACTTATCTTTATTACTAAAATACAATCCCAAAAACACAATTTACACATAAAAATTTAAACGTATACGGAAATAAATTGTTTTTACACATGTGTAAATTTACTGTTTGTACATGTGTAAACTGTTTCATTTACACATGTGTAAAAAGTTAATTTGAAAGTGTTTTTGCAAGAAAAGATGAATTATCTGGAAAGAAAATTTGTTTTTTTAATATTGTATTTTGATTATAATTAGGTTTGTATTGAAAAAAAAATGATTTTGATTGGTTTTCTCATTTGTTGACTGGTGTGCATACTCTTCTTGGTTATAATTAGGTCAAACCTTTTTGGTCCATGTTTTCTAAAAGCAACATTCCTTTTTTATATAATTGGTTGACTAGTGTGCATACTCTTCTTCTTGGAACTTGATGTTTTGTGTAAGCTTGAAACATGGTGCTATGTTGGTGAATGTATGGGTAATACAAGTGTTTTTGTTTGTTCTATGCTGGTGTATTGATGTGTATGTATACCGCCTGATGTGTGTATATATGCACATGTTAGAAGGAGTCCAAACTAAGAACACACTTGACTTTATCCTGGGAACATGTGGGTCGAATCTAGGGAAGGGATCAAGACAATTTGGGAAGTTAATATGGAATGGGAATGAGGTGTGAGGTTTGTAAGAACTCTTGTTGGTTAAATGCAAGGTTTTTAGGAATTATAGGCTAGTGTGTTGTGTGTGTAGTCTCAATTACACTCACACATATATACGTGTATGTCGTGAATATATATGCATAAGGGTAGGATAATTGTGAACAATATACATGTTAATCATACCCATGGAACACATACATGATGGTTTGTTTTATCTTGGTTACATTTGTGAGTATATGGGCCGACTGGTGTACAAGAATGTATGTATATATTATGTTTGAAGAAAGTTTCTTACGACCTTGTATATGAACCGATTTTTTTGTGTGTGTACGGCTATGTATAATCTTCTTTGATAGGAATAACTTTATATTGTGACAAGACAACATTAACATGTTACCAGTACTCCAAGTTAGTTATCTATAAACATGTGTTGTTGGAGCTTTTAACCCTTGTTCATATAAGTTTGTATCTTGATTTAAATATGTGAGATTGTTCCATAGATTTTCACTTCAAATATCTATAGAATGCCTTTGGATTTGATTATGGAATTGATTAATTTCCAAGATAGATATAATCACGTGTGATTACGTTTTGCTTTGTACCTTATAATTAAACATTTGGCTGCTCTCTGTTGAGCGTGTGTTTTCCCTGACTGTCATTGTCAATTGTTCTGTGCATAAGACGGGTGTTGCATGAGTAAAGGGTAAATGTAATAAGTCCTGAACCATCTTGGATCTTACTAGACTCGGGGTGACACATTTATTCTAATAATGTCTAATGCACAAATGAAACATTGTGAATCTAGTTAAGTGTACGAATATTGTCCTGAAAAATTGTTGGGTGTCACATTCTCCCCTTGTTGAGGAAATTTCGTCCACGAAATTTGGTTTAAGTAATCTATAATTGGAGTCCTCCGGGATGAGGAATGGTGTTTTCGGTTGCAGAATGAATCTTTTTGTTGGTAGGGATCATCTCCGATGGTGACATGAGTGTCAAGTCGAGAAGACACCTCTTGAGGTGTGATGGGTGTAAGGTTTGCGAACTCTATCAAGTTTGAAGTCTTAGGGAATTGAGATGACCCTAGCCATGGTTAAGAAAATGGCTGAGGTACTCCTGGTTGAGCTGCCTCTGATACTGATCACATAGGCGCGAAACATACCTGTGGTGGGTTGGAGGTTTTGTTTGCTCAGACTACCATACTTGTGTTAGTAAGAGTTCCCTTAGTCTCTCTTAGAGTTGAAGGAAAATACTATTTCTGTTGGAGCCAGTAGAGATTGGCATACGGTGTATTGCCACAACTCTTTCATGACTTGGATTATTAACTCCCAATCATTAGTCCCGGTTGGTGGGTAGGAAGGGTGCGGATCTAGTTTCGCATTTAAAGGTTTTATGATAGTGCCACGACTTCCTTAGTAAGGAGAAGTCGTGGAGGTCAATTTGATACATTTTGACGTGGGTTTACGTTTCGTGACAAATTAGGTACGCTCGATCCGTTGGTCTGATCATCCAAGGGAATGATTTGGAATTTGGGCAAAAGAAAAACTCAAAGGTAAACCATTTAGCAAAATATTTGTAGATTCAATCTTTCATTCCGGATTGGAAATTGGTAGTCTGATAGTATGGAAACCTTGGCTAATCGGAATTTGACAACGAGGTTAAGGTGTCAATAGAAGTTGGGTCCAATTTCAAGACAGTACAATGCCTCTTCCAATACTTAGTTGTGATTAGTTGGAGGATGTATCACTAGTTCTTACTGCCACTAGTAGTTGTTACCCCCGAGGCTCGAGCTGTTTTGAGCGACGTTGTATTACGATAAGGAAATCAAGTGGGTTCCAAGTGTTGTACGAAAATCAAAATGCGTAGGAATAAGAAAGTACGAAGTGTGAGATCCATCGATGAGTGACTAATCAACGACAGTCATGGGTGCTGTGCCTTTCAGTTGTCGAGTATTATACTAGGTTGATCGGGGGTGACCGCTCGAAAGTGCGGGTAACCGTGTTGTATCACCATGGAGAGTGAATATCAAGGTTACGTTGCTGTATCAGTTATCATAAGCAACTAATATGCTGCTTGTAATAATATTGCTGAGAGATTAGTCAAACGTGAGTTGCTAACATCTATGGTGTTCAGGGAATCAACACGAGCGTATGGTAAACAAAAATATGTGTGTGGTGGGGGGGGGGGGGGTTGGACAAACTTCAGTTGATCGAGAAAGACTGACATGGAAGCATAAAAGGAACATGTAGTTGCAAAGTTTTATGGTGATAAGTAGGTATTTTGCAAGGGTCTAAAGTGGTATGAGGCGATGTATAGAGATTATTTTCATGTAACTTATACAATTCGAAATCGGTGTAAATCTTCACTTACCATTTTGTACAAAAACTTGTTCATAATATAAGGATTTCTAGAAAACATAATTTATGGTTATACGTTTGGTATTAAATTTCTTTCGAAAATGGTTTGGGTAGAGTTCAAAACTTGTGTATACAACGACATAATCCTTTACTAAAATTCTAAATTTCCAGGTCTAGACACCTAACGTGTACAACCTTTTGGTAGGTGAACTTTCAGAAAAAGTTTTTTGTGAACGCGACACTCGATTTGATTCGGTATATATATATATATAATTTGGTTTGAGAAGAAAAATGCTTCATGTCAACCAATTTTTATATGCCCAAAAACATTTAGCCCGTTGTTATGTAATTTGTACTTATGGTGTTCCAAAAGTTGGGGAAATGATTTCTTGTATGAATCCCATGTTGGATGAGTTCATTACCAAAAGGCCGAACGGATAGGAAGGGAAAAATGAATAGGTTTTGGAAACTAGTTTTTATGGCAACAAAGAAACACAGTGGATTGCACATAGTTCAGATTGAATCATTGGAGAAACCATTTAGCGACATTCCACTTTGATAAGAAAGGAGTACTATGATCGTAGTGTATGTGATCAATAGTTAAAACATGAGAGGTAGATTAGAAATATCAATCGTCTAAGGAGAGGTTAGGTCGAGGGAGGAATGGCAAGACCACTTAGGGTGCCAACTATCCGATTGATGTCCCAACGACTATAAGGTGTGTTTGCATAACTAGGGAGATTTTTGTCATGAATGATGTTAAGAGACACGCATATAAAGGAATATTTTACAAAACACCAGTTTGAATGATTAAGCGGACATGTAAAAATTGACTTTCCGGAGGGAAAGTTTGAATTTATCGAGGAGCATGAGAACCTTCCTCTGTACCATCCTATATAGTGTGTGTATTGCAAGCGTCCGAGTTTCGGCATCCCTACAAGGTTACTAATAACCCTTGTGGGCATCGGGTAGGAGAAAGATTCTGGAGTCATAGAATGACTAGGGCGCTACAAGGTAGCTCTTATATCCACAAATGCAAATGGATAACTACGAGGGTGTCTAGTGTCATCATTCAATAGAATTGGATTGAGTGTGACACCCGCCACTTTGCCAGGTCAAAATTCGTACACTTCTTGTCAACATTTAATTTTCCATGCATAATTCATATCATTTTATATGCATAAGTCCCCCGAGAATGTCTAGCAATGTCCGAACGAGTATAATTTCACCCATATCAACGAATCTTGGTGACACGAACTTAAACGACTACGAACTATTTTCCAAAAACACATGTAAGTGCCCATTTAGTTGATAATATAATGGGAAGTGTTTAAGAATATATGCATACAAACTAGCATTTTTCAAATTTACCTATCTATACATATATGTATATACATACAATACACATATATATATGTATAAATTCCACATGTGCTATTGAGTGTAAGACACAATTAATACAAGTCTCTTACATCCATTTTGTTCCATTATAAATGAAGCATCATATCTTAATATTCCTAAGACTAGTCAACTAATGATTTGATGACTTAACAATAATTAGCAAGATTCCTTAAACTACTAGGATCAAGAATGTTGGGTTAGCACATATATTAAAGCTTCTTTTTCCTTCCCTTTCCTCCCTTTTTCGGCCGCTAACCCCCCATACCTATATTATATTTTTTTTCAAGTCAACCTTATTTAGGCACATGTTAATTAAGATCTACATTTATCTTATGAATGGTCAAGGTATAAGAGATTATGTTCCAACATAATCTATGTATAGTCACTTCACTTGACTAAGTAAGGAGATCTTAAGAAATAAATATGTTCCGTGATTCCATACACTCTTTGTCAAATCTAAGACTTTACCCATATATAGGAAGATCCCTTAATCACTTTGAAACATCGAAGAATATTAACCCAAATTAGCTAACCATTGACCTCTCTTGGAGACCCCTAGCCGTCGCCCCCCCCCATACACCCACACAAAATCTTTTTTTTTTTAAATCATAACACATCTAATCACCTACAAACATTTGTGTTGTCACATTATGGAAAGGTGTAGAACCTTAAGCTCTTGGATTAGTCACATTACAAGATCATGAACTAACATAATCTAGTGTAATGTCACCATCATGTGTCATGGTTAAGCAAAGACATCCTTTGATTAGAAAGCCTAATGTGATTGAACCATACACTAAAATGGATAGATCTTCCGAAGCTCGATAAACCCATGTTATGATACTTGCCTAAAACAAAACATGGTGACTTTCCTTTGATGTATCCAAACCGTCGCCCCCATATACCCTCTCTAATTCTTTTTTTAATCTAAGTCAACCTCTAATTAAGCATGTGTTGATTTGAAGTCCAATAGGATCTCTTGTAATGTCACTTATGCTTAGTATCTACACAAAATAATCATGAGATTAGTATCCATCCAAGACATGATTTAGACATAGGATACGTTAGTAAGATTTGGACAAAGTAGATTGTTAACCAAACAAGGTATGATTCTTCTAATCATAAAGAACCATGGAAGTTGACCTTCCCAAATTGTTCAACACCTTCCTAACCCCTGCCCATCTCCACCTCTATATAAGGAGCCGTTGAGATAGAAGATCATCACACCACAACCTCCTCTTTCCCTCTCCTAGCTTGCGACACACACACATCCCTTATGTTCTAGGAGCAACTAAGGATAGCTAGCATCCTACCTCTTACCTTGGATCCACTAGGAGGTATAAACCTTAACACTTTTGTTTCTTTAATTTGATTAATTATCACATGGTTCACCTTAGTTCATGATTTATCTTTCATAATTAAACAACACCATAAGTGTAGTATATGTATGTATGTGTGCGTACATATGTATGTATGTATGCGTGAATATACAGATATATGTGTGCGTATGCGCGTGACATATATATATATATATATATATATATATATATATAGGGTAAGGATCATACGAGAACCAACTTTAGGGAGAGAACCAAAGAACCAATGTGAACAGGGGGCATTATTGTAAATATCCAATTAAACAAAAAAAAAGGACGGTAATCCATCTTCATCAACATATTGCTTTTTCTTCTACTATGTTCATAATCTCTTCTCCATATAACTTTCAAAGGTACTCTCTCTCATCTCTCTCTCTCTCTCTAAAAATTAAGGAAAAATGCCGCCTAATAAGTCCAAATCGGAGAAGAAAGATGCAGAAAAACAGTTGTTGAGAGATCCGTACGAGGTTCATGGTGTCTCTCGGAACTCTACAGATCAGGAAATTAAAGGTGCTTACCGTAAATTGGCTTTGAAGTACATTTTCTAGCTGTTTTTATTATTCGTTTAAATTTTGGTTAATTATGTTTGAAATTAGGTGTAACTAGTGTTTTTGACCCGCGCTTCGCGCGGGTGCGTCGTCGTTTTTTCACCGGTGTCGAACCGTTGTCTCAGTTTTAGGTGAAGCCGCGTATGGCGGTTTCCACGGCGGGTTTAAAGCGACGTCTGTTTACAACCACCACCGGGCGACAGTCGACCAAACGATTAACCAGCATGAGTTTCACCATGAGGCGAAGTCTGGAATGGAACGACTGACGCGGCGGAGCGTTGGCGTTTACCTTTGTCTCCGTCTTCGTCTCTTTACCATCGTGAATGTGTCTACTGAGCATGTGAATATGTGAGTAAATTGTATTTTATTAGTAGACGCCGTTAAAGTTTGTCTTGTATTCTATAAGAAATCAATAGGTGACGGCGTTAAAAGTTGTTACTGTTCCCCGTCACGATGTAAATTAGTATATATACTAATTTTGTTTCATTCAGTTGAATTATCTATTTATGTGGAGTTTAGATATATAGCTAGATTCGGAGTTTATGAATTGCTTAAGGCATAATTGGTATTTGAGTTTTTTTTTTTGGTTGATTTTGCTTATTTCTCTTAGGTAATTAATACATTTGGTTGTTTGTGTCGGTAGTAATATGAAGAAGGGTTAAGTAATTATGTGGTTCAAGGTAAGTTATATGGTTCAACATACTTAGGACTTCAGCTTCCGTTTGAATTGATATGCTACCTGTTGCTGTTGATTTTGTTAAATTTTAAAGTGAAATAATACTTGATATCATGTGTAAATTAGTATGAGTGTTTTATCGAAGGCGTGTAATTAATGTGGAGCTTTTAATAATGATTTCGTGTTTGGTGAATTAGGTTTGAAATGTGTTTGTTGATGAATTGTTTGCATATATTAGTTAGGAGGATAATTTGTGTTTTGGACGAGGTGCCATTTTCTGATATGCACATGTGCATTAAGATTGTTAATGCACATGTGCAAAACGTAAATTCTAATGTTAAAGTAATGTTAAAGCACATACTGTTATAATAGGCCATTAACAATAATGCACGTGTGCATTTGTTTTGTTGTAGTTAACAAAGTAATGTTGTTGCACATGTGCATTCAGGTTGAAATATCGGTTTTCTTATATGTTTTTAATTATTGTAGCTAAGAGGGACAAAAGAACAAACAGGTTACCGGATGCAAGTGAAGATAATGACACGATTGTTGATCAGAAAGTTGAATCAGGTTGGCATTGTTTATTTAGTCCGAATGTACTTAGTATTACCTTGTTCTCTGCATTAGTTATGTTTTTTATTTATTGTATAATCGAGATCCATTTGATATCCCAGAAGCGGAAGTTGATAATTTGACGGATGTTTAGCAGGAAGTTGATTCAGGTTGTTATTATTTATTTAGTACATTTATATAGAAATGCACATGTGCATATGTATAGTTTTTCTGATGAAATATTAAATGTTGATTGTTTAAACACATAAATTATCCTATATGCAGATATATATTTAAGAAGAAAGGTTCAAGCGAGGTTAAACAAGCGGAAATATATTATGACGGTGAATAATGACGGTATGTTGTTTTGCATAATATTTAATATATATATAGTTGAGTATGAACATGTGTATAATTATGGATGAACATGATATAATGTGTTTTTGACAAATGTGTGTGCAGATGCAATTACAAGAAAGAAAAAAAAACATCAAAAAGTGTTAAAACGGTGGCAGTGAAGACAAATAAAAAGAATGATATGAAAAAAAGCAAATTGGCGACCGATACGAACACGCGTTACACCACGCCAACTTTGGTTACGTATAAGGAAATTGTCAAACTAACAAAGAAGTTTGTATAACATTTTGTGTAATGTATGTTTGGTTTAACAGTTTGTTATGTTGGTGAACGTGAGGTTGTGAGATAATTAGAATTTTGTATGTAGGTGGTTAACATAGTTGGTTTGTAATATGGATATTTTTTTTGTTATCGTTTGTTTTATTAAGTTAATATGTTTGGTAGAGACTACATGTAGTTGTATGATAAAGACAAATTGGTATAAAAACTTTTTTATTTGAAGAATAATGCATGCATATATGTATGTCCGAAAGTTAAACCACTAAAAAATCTAACAATATTACTGAAATGCACATGTGCATGCAGTACACGTTTCTTATTTTATAGGTCTTATATAGAGGTGTTTTAAGTTTATACATGTTTGTTGTCATACACGTGTTTATTTTCAATTTATGTTATATTATGCATGACTAAACACTTGATGAGTTTGAGTGTATTTTATATCTCACTTTTCGTCCATTTAATGATCATTGAATATAAGTTGTGACCCCTTATATATCTGTATCGCGTCCATTTTATAATCATTTAAGTATGGTAATTGACAATTCATTCAAAAGTGTGATTTAATAGTGAAATGCACATGTGCATACAGTGTATTTCTGTATATATAACAGCGAAATGCACATGTGCATCAGGGATGACGTCATATGACGTCAGAACAGCCATTTTTTTTTTAATTTTTTTTATTTTTTATTCGAATTAATAATGCAAAATAATCATTTTGGTGTTTTTACTTTTTTTATTTAATTATGTTATATAATTTTTTTTAAATTTTTTTATTTTTTGATGGAGGGGTTTTTGTAGACACCCTTCATATTTACAAAAATGCCACCTGTTCACACTGGTTCTTTGGTTCTCTCCCTAAATGGTGGTTCTCAAATGATCCAAATCCTATATATATATATATATATATATATATATATATATATATATATATATATATATATATATATATATATATATATATATATATATATATGCATGTGTGTATGTGTTTAGACATGTAGTAATGAAAAACAAGATCCATGTGTGTACATACATATGTATACGTGCGTGTGTATATATAGTATGTGTATATGTGTATAACAAACTCATAAGTATATGTAGTAATGTGTATGGACTACCAAGATGCATATGTATACGGGTATGTATGTACAAGTGTAGGTCCCATTGACATAACTACCTATGGTTATGTGTTGGAGTACACATATGTAGATATATGTATATATGTACACGTGTGTATGTGTGAATACACATATATGTGATGCTTGTGTGTACATATAACAAAGACCAAGTATAGTTGTGAACTAAATGACTCATTTTCAAGTAAGAACATACGCTTTATGAATAATAACATGAGTTAGGAAATAAGGTCTATTTTTTCCTAACAAAACTATTATTTTCAAGCAATATAGTTGTCACCAAGGAAAACGAAACAAACATACCACTAGACGTTGCGTGAACCACGAGTACCATGGATTACCTATAAATCTAAGGTACCCATGTATGTATAGAGGACGTATAGATCGGGATACTTAGTTGTTGGACATACACTCTTGCTAGAATCCACGCGGACTTGAGGTGAGTTCTCATGGCCCCTTTTTACTGTTTTATGTTTTGGGGAAAAACATGCATTGTTTACTTGTATTTAGAATGAATTCCTAGCCGACCGGTGTACATGAGACGATATGTTTAGAGTACTCACTAAAGCCCTCGTATATTAGTTGATCACAAACATTACTTATAAATTTACCCAAGAAACGCATGAATAGATCTATTGGGTTGACATGCCCACTCTTGGTTAGTCGCTCTAACCAGATATATACGATATGAGAGTGCTTGCATTTCTTTTATGACGATTCATTGCCTTAAGTGTGTAATGTGCAAGGAACCACTTGTCAAAGTTTGGTTATGGACTCATGATGGTTTATCATCATTGCTCTTGGCTAGGCAATGATGGGTCATTCAAGGAATTTCATTAAACTTTACATTTTGGTTACAAAACCCGTGAACCCACCAAAATTTTGTTGACAAAGTTTTTATGCATGTTTTTCTGGTAACTAAACTATGGATGGAACTTGGGATATGATTGGGCATTCATTTACAACTACACCTATTGTGTCATCAAAACTTTTGACCCTGCGAAGGGTTTTAAAATGTATCTTGTGATGTTTGTTGTTGTCGAACATGTTTTGTACTTTTATAAATAAATAAATATGAATGTTTGCTTAAATCTTGTGCTTGAAACCTTTCGTGGTTACACCCCGTGTTTCCGCCTAGACGGGGTGTGACAGGTTGGTATCTGAGCTCAAGGTTATAGGGAACTAGTTTTCTCTAAAAACTAAACTATAACTACAATGATTTTTTTCAAACGAAAAGTTTTCCTTGCATGAAAAATGTTTTCATCACGATGCACTTCCCAAGTTCCACGCCCTTTTTCTACATTGCATTCACGCGAGTATATCACATGAGTTCTTAACGCTTATTGATGTGGATATGTGTACTTTGGATTTTGACAGGATTATGGCTACCTATACTCACCCGATTGTCCTTTCGGATTCGGAGGATGATTCCTCTATGGTCCCCGAGACTTCTAGTGACAGCGACGTTGACGGTTATTTCGCGGATTCGGAGCCCGAGGAGGATTACGTAGTGGATATTGTGGGAGATGACGCGTAGCCTGACCTTATCGTCTCAGATGATGAGCCTGACGTCCCTGCCGGTGAGACCCAGGGAGTCGCTGCGGATGCCGCTGACCCAACCCCTATGGTTACAGGACCATCAGCTTACATCCCGAGCGTGGAGGAGCCGCCCGCTGATCTGCCGGAGTCTTCTTCCCGCCCCCGTTGTCTGATTCTTTGCAGTACGCGTGTTATATGCACTAGCAGGAAGCAGGTGCGCAGGCTTCAGCCCGTGGAGTCTGTGGCACCAGTCCAGCCTAGCCATACCACTAAGTCTTCTGAGCCCCCTCGGAAGAAACTGCTTAGGAGGTCCCACGGCCGCAAGCGGACCTTCCTACCTACAGTTGGTGACGTCCCACGACGAGGATTCCAACGACGACATCTTTATCTCTACTCACAGTGTTGAGTCCTCCCATACCCCTGCTTACCTTCCAGCACCTGGTTCTCTTGGTACCTTACCCATGCGCTGTTCCCTTCACACGATGCGTGGCATGGTAGGTACGCATGATGGTATCATCCGCGACCTCTACGAGCGAGTGGATGGACTAGAGGCCGATGCTTATGCTGAGGGTTTTACGAGGGCCACCATCATTGAGCACCTTACTAGTCTACGAGCACCATTGGACGACACCGAGCGAGGACGTATGGTGGCTGAGCGTGAGCGCATGGAGGCTGAGCGTGGGCGATCTGAGGCATGGAGATGTGTGGACATTCTTGAGCATCGTTTGGATGAGATAGTCTGTAGTATGAGGGATGTCGTTGCCCCTTTAGCTGTTGCATTTTCCCCACCTCCTTAGTAGCTAGGTTGTAGTTGCGGTAGTTGTAGCTTTTGTTATCTAACTTAACCGGTAGTAGCATCTTTTGGGTCATTTCGTTGTATGGTTTGGGTTGTAGCACTCTACTTATCTTGTATTATTATCACAAACCGATGTACTAAAAACAGAAACTAATTAATGAAGTGACGGTGTTTTGGTTTACTGATTTCTCTCTATTATTATTTGTTTATGCTATGATTTAGTTATGTGTTCTTTTTATGCTAAGTATTCCGCTGTGGCATTTTGGGGTGTGACAAAAGTTGGTATTAGAGCCAATGGTTGTAGTGAACTAGAAACGTTTTCTAAAAAAAATATAGACTACAACTTAAAAAGATTTTGAGAAAATATTTTCGAAATTCTCGAAGACGAAAGTTTTATGAAAAATATTTGCATATTTGAATATATTTATTTATATACTAACTTGGTACGTGTTATTGTGTCACATATGTCTTCTCATGATTTTATTGACCTAGTATCAGACAATGAGGCGGTGGATTATCCTTCGCATACAGCTGTCTTTGCTCATGAATCTACGTATTATGGGCCATTTCCGGACTTCACATCATTTTATGCAGAGCCCCTAGGATTTCCCCATGTTAGTTACATTGAGGAGATTCCTAGAGATGTTTTGATGGAGCATGTAGATTCCATTGTCCCGTTTGTTTCTGCAGGTTTTATTGGGCCTTCTAGCTTGGCCTACTATGTTAACTCCACAGCGACCGCGACTCGTAGGTTTGAGTCAGTGGTTACTAGCCCCACTAGGTCCACCTTTAATATTGACTCACCACCCCGTCCTCCTATGACGAGAGAGTACACTTGTCAAAGGAAAAGGACACGAGTTGATGGGAGTTCGCCCACTACAGGTGACAATGTTATTGCACCACCGCCACGACCCCCACCTCTAGTTAGTCAGGAGAAGCATTGGGTGGGTAGGTGTTCTAAGTGTTACAAGCAGTTGGCAGCTTACAAGGAGGAGCTAGCTGCTGGTAGGGCTAAGATCTTAGAGTTAGAAGATAAGTTGACGCTTGGGGGAGCTTACCGATCCCAGTACTTATCGTGCCATCGTCGGATCTCTTATGTACTTAACCGCGTCCTGGCCGGATATAATGTTCGTCACATGTCTTTGTGCACGATTTCAGTCCAATCTGAAACAAGGTCACTTAGTTGCAGTTAAACGAATCCTTCGTTATCTGAAGGGTACTCCGTCACGCGAGCTATGGTATCCTAAGGATGATAACTTTGACTGTATTGCCTTTAGTGATTCTGATTATGCAGGTTGCGATACTGACGCTAAATCCACAACGGCTGGATGTCAATTTCTGGGGAGCAGGCTCGTGACCTGGCAGTGTAAGAAGCAGACGTCGGTTGCTCTGTCTACATGTGAAGTAGAATACGTGGCAGCCTCGAGTTGCTGTTCACAAGTGCTTTGGATACAACAACAGATGCGCGACTATGGTTTGCAATTTCTTAGAACCCCCATTCATTGTGATAATGAAGCAGCCATTGCACTCACTAAAGACACTGTCAATCATTCCAAAGCTAAGCATATCCGAGTTCCTTATCACTTTATTCGAGATTGCTATGCTAAAGGATTGATTGACATGATCAAAATCCACACTAAATACCAACGAGCCGATTTGTTTACCAAAGCTTTTCATAAATCACGATTTGAATTTTTATTACAAGCTAATGGTATAACGGAAAAGCAAGATTAAACTCCTCATCAGGTTATCACATTTTTATTTTGTTTTAGTTTTTCAAAAATAAAAAATCCAAAAAAATATGTTTTTAATTTTGGGGGGAGCTTTAAGTTTCAGAAAAATCAATAACATTGAAAATTTTGAAAAATCCATAAAAATTAGAAAATCCAAAAATGATTTTCCATGAGAAAAAAAGGAAATGATAGTACATCAGTGAGGATCTGACACTTGCTAACGAATTGTAATGATTAAATAAGGCGTGTGTTGATTTTGTGAGATGTGCTGGTAGGCTTCGTAGACTTATTACTGCGTGCCTTAGTGATACAAACATAAGGAACTACTCGCTAGTGGCTGAACACCTCATCGCCATATGGTCTTAGTACCGTAATTTTGTTTGACAGGGTTGCCAAAATCTGAGGTTTCAGGTTGTTATGTTAATTGTTATCCGGGGTATCTTGATTGATCTTTTGTCGTATTGATTTACGGACCTAGATTCAACCAAGATATTTGCTAAAAGAGCTTATATGCCAAAACCTAAAAGTTACCGAATTGAGAAATTTCATGTATAACAATGATCAAAGATCATTTAATGCACCGTATCAAATCTATAATGAAAATCATGTTAGATATCAGCCTCAACCTGGTACGTGTGCACATATTACTTTGTAGCATTGATTTGTTGACCTGTCCACCTCTGTGCTTCATATCTTGTAAAATAATGGATAACATTGGCATAATCACGTATTACGATGAAGCTTTGTGCAAATTGCTTGATACGGGGGTATGTCGTGTGCATGGGAACCGTAAGCTTCTTAGTTTTAATACACTTAACGCATACCATTTTAAAGCATTACATAACGGTCTGCATGTGAGCTTATGTGGATCACAATATTAGCAATTGCTGAATCACACATTGTCTTTAATGATATATGTATTAAAGATCAACTGTGTGATCAGATTTCTCATAAACTAATATGACCCTCTTACCGGAAATCACAAAATGTTTACTGCTTAAAATTTTTCATTTTCTTCATATTTACAAAAACTCATAAAGATTTTTGATGTGTTTTAGCATAAATTTCAGAAAATCCAATTTTTTTTTTTTGCAATTCTGTGTTATTTTCGATAACTGCTGTTGGATGATAGTCATTTTCTGAAGTTTGACGAACCAATCTGAGTTTTGTATAATTTAACTGAGAAATTTTGAAGGTTTGAAAGTTTCCAAGGTTTAAATTGATAAAACGGGATTCTAATCGGACATTTGATACAAATTTCATTTTTCCAGAATCTGGTTCGACCTTTCGTTAGGTCGAAGGGATTTTTTAGGGGTTGATTCGACCCTCATTAGGAGGTCGAATGAGAGTGTTTGTTTGAAACTTTTTCATTCGAACCATCCATTTTTCACTCGGACCTTTAGATAGGTTGAATGAACATTGGATCTTCTCATTCGAACCCTGAAAGTGTCGAATGAGTCTTGTCTATATATACCTTCTGCTTCATTCGAACCCACACAAAAATTTTCTGAGTTTTTGTGAATTCGTTTCGGATTGTAATCAAGAAACGTGATCTCACGAATACCAACCGTAGGGTGCGGAATCCCCAACGATCGTGCAAAATGATTCAGAAATAAACGTAATCGAACGTGATGAAAACAGATAACGAATCACCGAGCAATTTCCATAACTTTAATCTTTGTATTAGATCAAATCAAAGATATTACAATTGAACTCTTAGACCTAATACAGAGAAAAACACACACTCACACTCTAGGGAAAAGCTCAAATGATAACTAACTTTCAAAACTCTACTTTCCAAATAACTAACTTTCCCTATATATAGGCTCCCACCTTCGCCCCTATCATAAGGTCGAATGTGGAACTTTTCCACATTCGCCCCTTTTGATGGTACGAATGTAGCCTTCCTATCAACCATTTCTACATTCGACCCTAGACAAGCTACATTCGACCTTCCAACTGGTCGAATGTATCCTCCAGCTTAAGTCTTGGTCGTTTTCTGATTATCTGAACCTCCGACATTCAGTACCGGATCACTAGCTAGGGACATACATGAATAATGCACTAACAATCTCCCCCTTGGACCTAGCTAGTGATGTACCAAATCAGAAAGTTATCAATTCTTCAAGTCTTGATCTCATCATCTTGAACGACTTGAAAACTTTCTATCTTCATGCACGTTTGTGTCGAAGTTCCTGTCTATCTCTCCAGTAAGCTTTGAAATCTCAGACAGACTCAAGAAATCTTGGCTTTATTATTTGTTGGTCCAGAGATGAAGATAGACAATAATCTTGAATTCTTCAATCTTCAGTCATTTCTTTAACCTCTTACTAGCTTCTGTTGTTCTGGTGATCTTGATGTTCAGGTTTGGGTCTTGTTTAGTTACACACTTTGTCGATGAGTCTTAAGCAGTGCACCTGTTGTGTTTGATTCTGCAGAAAAATTTACTAAAAACTGCACAAACTACAACCAGCGTTAGACACGACAAAAATCTCGGAAGATCTTCACATTCCTTTTGACCCTCAATAGTTCTCCCCCTGAACTATAAAACATTTTCAATATGTACCAGAAACTTGAACATTTGCAATCTTTTTCAACTTTTAAGTATCTGAGCCTTCACATTCAGTATCCCAACATCGGTTATCGAAAATAAAATTGAAACAAAACTTTTTGATTTTTCAAAGTTTATGCTAAAACACACCAAAAATCTTTTTGGATTTTCAAATGTAATTGCATAAAAGTAAACTAAACATATTTTTGTGAATTTTCTGGTAAGAGGATCATATCAGTATTGAAACAGTCAGTCATAACTCTTTTTGATCAATTTTCTGTTTTTGTCATTGAGCATCCTACAACCATTACCAGTATGTTTGTCCACTTAAACTCAAAATCATCATTCATTGCTCAGCACTTTAGATACATTATGGTAATATTAGATACTGAGTAATCTATGGTCCCCGCATTCGCGACACATTCCCGTATCAAGAATTGCACAAAGCTTCATCGTAACGCGTGATTATATTGAAGTTATCCGTTAGTTACAAGGTATGAGGCACAGTGGTGACAAGTCAGCAAATTAATGCTTCAAAGCGACTTATGCAATCTACCAGGGTGAGGACTAATCATCACACATGTTAAGTTCCTCATTCGTTAACTTATGGTTTTGGCTTTATTAGCTCTTTTAATAAGATACCCTGACTGAATCTAGGTCTGTAAATCAATACAACAAAAGATCAGTTACGCCATCCCCAGATAACTTTCAATATAACGACCCGAAACCTCTGATTTTGGCAATCTATCAAACGAAATTTCGGTACTAAGACCATATGCCAACGATACGTTGATCCACATGATTATCAGTTATTGATTTTAAATTTATATCACCATGCTGAACTTTAAACTTTGATTTCAAGCCTACCAATATATAATTGTAGTGGCTACTCAATGTTTATCAATTCATTTTTGTTTTTAGATTAGTCTGACAATCCACTGATGTACTATCATCTCCTCTTTTTCTCCAGGAAAACTCATTTTTGATTTTCTATTTTTTTATTTTGATTTTTCTGAAATTTTCTCCCCCTAAAAATCTAAAAATAAGCATATTTTTGGAATTTTAAACTTTTTGAGGAAAAACAAAATAAAATGATATGCGATGCGGTTTACTCATTGAGTTTCAAAAACCATTTTTCACTCATATTACTAGACTCATTAAAATCTTTCAAATAGCAAACCATTAACAAAGATAAGAGAGTTTAGAGTAAACCATTTTGTCGTATCTGTTGTACAAATCCAAAACCTGTTAGCAATTGCATGAGATTGCAACTTTTTCCGGCTTTCACAGGTAGGAAACAAACTACAAACACTCTCCTCTCTTGTTGAAATCATGTTTTCCTTCTTCAATATCCCTTCCTTGACCTTCACCTCTCCAATAAATAGCTTGTATACAGATGCTCCACTATCAACTACCAAAGAACAGCTAATAGGTCTGTCTGGAACAATCTGCACACTTATTAAACAATTAGCACGAGAGAGGTACCCATCCCTTCACAATGATGGGTCGTCCAAGGTCATCAATCCTTGGAACATCAATCCATTCTCCTTTTGAAAAATCAATTGGTTTTTCAATGGATTGATTTGAAGTAGAAATCGCTATTGATTTAGAAATTGACTTAGGTTTCCAAACACGTTCAGAGTTTATTTTAGATTTTGTTGAAATTGTTTTGATTTTTGACTTTTCAGATTTCTTATTTGAAATCTGCTTCTGAACTTTGTTTGGAATCTTCTCAGACTTAACTGATGAAGACCCAGGTTTAGAGTTATTCTTAGGCTTAGCCTTAGAACTCCCCCTTACCTCAGCAACCCGTCCACAATCTCCATTTTTATTCAAGGCAATTTTGTTACGATTGTCATACACAACCTGTTTCCCCTTTTGCTTCTTGATTGGTTTTGGGGATACAGGCTTTTTGACATTGCCTGAATGTTTAGCAAATTTCACTTCGGTCCTTTTCTGTTTAACATACGGACAGACAACAACTAAATGCCCACACTCTCCGCAGTTAAAACAAGACCTATAATCTTCAAAATCACATGCATACCCGTCATCCCAATACCAATAGGGACAATGAGCAGCAATATGACCAACTTCACCACATTCAAAACAGCTTCTCCGTTCAACATAACCATGAGAATACTGTGGTGAGTTGTTTCCCCAGTAACCATCAAATCGAGAGGTATATGAATAATCATAAGAGTCATATGATCTAGATGAAAAATTTCATGAATTCTTTTGATGAGAATTTTTCATCTGATCATTTCCTTTCGATTTGTTTGGTTTTGGTCCTTTTACTTTAGAACCTTTTTTGTTTTCAACATTTTTCTTTTCAATGTTTTTCTTTTGATCCTCATGTTGGTTAGGATTTAATTCAAACGACAAATGACCAAATTGATTTTTAAATTGATTTAACAAATCGATATTATCAACATATATACATTTGAGTAAAGATTGTTCGATATTATCAATTGGAAAATCTTTATTGAGAATCAACTTGTCATGTCCTTCCAACATATAGGATCCTTCCATTCCATCAGGAAATTTAAATATGGTTTTCTCTTCATACTTAGGTTCTGAAATGACTACCACATTTTCAATTTTCTGACTAGAATCGGACTTCACCTCAGACTTTGAAACTTCAACACGAGATGTTGTGTCTTTCAACTCTGATGTGGTGTTATTTATTGAAAAGCTTTTATTCATTTCTAACATTTCTTTCTTTAAAGATTCAATTTTATTTAACAAATCTTTTTCATTCTTTTCAAAAACTTTATTTTGGTTTTGACAATTTTCTAGCTCATTTTCTAGGTTCTGTTTGTCCTTAATAAGTGTCATCAATTCACATTTCAACTTGACACATTTAGAACAACTAGCACTTACCTCATCATCTGATTTATTACCATTATCAGATATAGTATCAACATTTGAGATGTCAATCTCTTTTGATTCACTCTGTTCTGAATCCGTATCAGAACTCAAGACACTCTCTGACAATTCACTGGAATCATCATTTCTCATTTGTTTGACTAAACATACAACATTACTTTGAACACCTTCTCTGTTAACACACTTGTCAACATATACCATTTCATCAGTTGGTTTCGGTGTCATTGGAAATCCCCAAATGTTGTCAAATTTAGAATTTTGTCTTTGTAATTGTTGTCGTTCAGCTTCTATCTGAGCTCTTATCTGCTCATCAGTTCTTGATATGGTCAAGTAATTCATCATTTTTCAACAAAAAAATATTTCAAAAATTTTCTGAAATCAGGCTTATTTTCAAAATTTTTTACACCTTAAATTCTACGTTCGCCCTTGGTAACTTCACTTTCGCCAAAAAACAAGACCCGAATGTAGAATATTCAAGATAATTCCCACTTCGACCAAAAACAGTCACTTTCGTCCCTCAATTTTCCACTTTCGTACCCCCGATCACCCGAATGTGGAAATTATGACCCGAAAGTAAAAATCCAACACAACAATCCTAGGTTCGACCTAGATAAAGCTACTTTCGTCCAGAAATTATCCTAGGTTCGACCTAAAAACCCACGTTCGCCCAAAATAGAACGCACGAATGTGAAAATTTTTCCACATTGAGAAGAGGATAAGGAGAGAGATGAGGAGCAAGTTGATTTTGAGCCTTCTGATGAAGATGATGAATTAGAGGAAAGTTCTGATGAAGAAGGTGATAAAGATGATAAGGATGATGATGCTGCTGAGGGATCTGGAAGTAAAGATGATGATGATAAGAGTGACGATAGTGATAATGATGGTGGAGACGACTCCAGCAAGTTTTCATTTGAGAAGAGAAAGACAAAGAAGGGTGATGCTGGAGAGTCTAGTTCAAAGAAGAAAGTTGGTGAGAACGTTGATTCAGATGAAACTATCTTTTGGAATGAAAAGGTGAGATCTTTGTCTGATAACGTGAAGAATGTGTATAGAGAGATGCTTGAGAAAAGAGAATGGACGATAGAGTTTACAGGAAAGTTCGCTGAAAATTTTCAAACGGAGGACATGAGATTTGAACTTGAATATAATGACCCTGATTTGGAAGAGGGTGAAGTACCTGCTGCTGTTGCCAAGGAGATCTTAGAAGGTATAGCACAGCGAGTAGGAAAGACATTGGAGGAGATCATGATGGATCAGATGAAAAGGATATTGGAAATCATTCTGATGATAAACATACACCTGAGATGGAAGAGATTGAAATTGAGGATATTACTCATGAAGAATATCCACAATACTTCAGGGAGAACAATGAAGATGAGGTATTCCCAGACTTTACTGAACTCAGACAGAGAGAAGCTAGAAAGATAGCTGAAAAGCGAAGTGAGGAGTTTGTAGAGAAAGTGTTTGGTGAAGATCAGCAGAAAACGTCTAATCAGAATGATGATTTGAAGACGTTATTACAGAAGTTGAAAGAAGCTGATGATAAACGACCTAAGCCGGAAGCTCAAGGTGGATTTTACAGGTACCACAACCAGAAGTTCAAAGGCAGAGCTCTTGGTTGGAAGTATCTTGGGAGATTGAAATGTATAGCAGTTAAATGGGAATCAGAAATCTTGTACTTCTACAGATTTCATGATTTATTAACTCTACCGTATTGAGCGGTTAGAGACATTTGTCGATTCCCTATGACTGGAGCTTCTGTGAACAACACGGCTGTAGGTTGGTTTGCTAATCGGTTAGTCTGGGAAAGCAGAACGAAATGGAATATGTTTAAGCCTCAATACCCTAGGAGAAAGGTTCATAGGGATGTTGATCCGAGAACTGGGAAGAAGAGGGTTACTTTGATTTATAAAGTGCCTGAAGTGATGAAGAAAATTCCTTTGATGCCTTTACAACAACACTTCAGTGTAGACTTTATCTTCTGGTATTATGATTGGAGGAATGCAGAGGCAGTGATTGTGTTAAGAGATGGAAAGGATAAGTACAAGAAGATCTACGTGTTTGATCCAATGTGGCTTATCAATTGTACTTTTGAGGATATAATCATGCTTTACTATAATCCAATATTCAGTGATCCCAATGATGCAGAGCAGGCGAAGAAGTATCAGCAAGTTGTTGGAGTTTGTTTTGCTTATGATATCAACTCTGGAAGCAACTTGGATACTAAGTTGGGTAAGAAGGTGAAGATGACTGATGTGCCAAAGCGTTCGGTGAAACGTAAACTTGAGCCTGAGATGACGAAAGATCAGAAAAAGCAGCTGAGACTCAAGTTGTTGAACAAGATGATGGATGAAGAACGAAGACAATCCAATCAATAGTCGAGGGGGAGTTTGTAGATGCACGTTTTGCGACTAATGATTGGATTAGGCTTTTAACATATGTTAGTATGATTCTGAAGGGGCGAAGGTGAGTTCTGTGTGGGCGAATGTGTATAAGTATGGGCGAAGGAAGAAGTAGGCTGGGCGAAGGTAGAAGCTGACAGAAGAATGTTTACATTTGTCCACATTCGCACCATACAAACGGGCGAATGTGCAGACTGTATATATAGGTTTTGCTCATTTTGAATGTTAGAGTAGTTTTCGAGAGTGTGTGTTTTGTGGTTAGGTTTCTCTCTAGATTGAAAGTGTGTTAAGTTGATTTAGATTAACTTGTAAGGTGATTGTAAACATATTTTGAACAAGTTATCTATAAAAATGGTGATTGAAAAGGTATTATCCGTGTTGTGATTTGCGTATTATCGTTTTGTTCAATTCTAGGGTTTCCGCACCTGGAATTGTGACTTGTATGATCATAATATCCTGTTTTAGCTAAAATTCTTCATCTACAGTTTTCATCCATAAAGTCACCATGTTGCTCTGAGATTTTACACCTTGTATTATTATTGCCCGTGTTCTTCTGAATATTTTCTTACAATTTTTACAGATAAAATGGCCGAAGAACCACAGAACTGAACTTTGAGCCGAAACACAACTGAACTTTGAGCCGAAACACAACTGTTTACAAGAGCCTGTAGTACAAGAGTAGGAAGCACCCAAAGAACTAAACTTTGAGCCGAAACACAACTGTTGCGCGTATGTTGGAGCAGTTGGGAAGTATGAAAAATTTGATGGAATTGTCAACTTCTTGAAGAGATGAAGAGTTGTATATGCTATTGCACAGCCGATGACGATTTACAGAGACCGTCAAGCTGATTTCTGGGATGAAGCAGCAATAACATTCTGGGAAAACAAATCAGTTATTCATAGTAGAATACAAGGCCACTTGGTGTTAGTTTCTGAAAAAGACACCAGGGAGGCATTGCAGTTACAAGATTCCCCTTCTGATCCAATTGAACTATCATGGACAGAACAACGCAAGTGTTTTCTGAGAATGAAATACAATGGACCAATAACTGATTGCTTATTACACAAAGCTAAATTGTGTCCTCAATACAAGAATCTGTTACATGTGATTCTACATGTGTTCGGACCAGTTAGTGGTGGTTATCACGTGCTGAGGAAATCTTTGTGTTCTTTGGTGGTTGCTCTTATATTAAACAACCCTTTCAATGTGTCAGGAATGATATTTCATCACACGATTGATGTTTTACAGGGCTTAAAGGGTGATAAGTTTTTGATGTACCCTAGGGTTATGAAGATGGTGTTTGATAACAAATACAAGGAGTTGACGAAAGGTCCTTTGCAGATAGTTAATCAAGCACATATGAATCAGACTACTCTGAGCAGGATGAGAACATATATGGGTATGACTGATGTAGAAAAGCCACCTTATAAGAACTTGTTTGGATATTTGAGATCTATTGCTTATAAGGATCCAAGACATGATTTGGTGAGACATGCTGATAGCAACTCAGATTCTAATAGTCCGTTACACCCGGTGGATAAGACTGCCAAGAGGAAGAGACAAGTAATTAACCAAGGTGCTAAGTCTGGAAAGGGTAAACAAGTGGTTGAAAAGGAAACCAAGTTAAAGAAGGTGACTAAGGGGAAAGGAAAGGCAAAGACAATGTTGGTTGATGAAGACAGTGATGAGACATAGGATGATGAAGAATGGGATTCACAGACATAGACAGTTAAGGTTACTAATCCCAAGGCCACTGAGATTCGTACACCTGAAGCTTTGGAAAAGATTTATGAGGAGCAGAGAAACAAGATTGTGATTGAAGAGAATGAAGAACTTATACTTAATCTTGATGATTTTCGAGATTCTCCAGTTACAGGAGCTAAGATTGTTCGTGGAAGAAAGAAGTGTATGTCAAAGAAGGAAAATCCAAGGAAGAATCGAAACAGGGAGATTGATTTACTGGTTCTAGGGAAAGAAAGATCCAGAAGCAACTAGTTCAAAGGCAGCATCACCAGCAACATCCCTAATTCTAAAGAAGAAGAAAGTGACTGAGAAAAGTGTTAGTACAGATCCAGCATCACAACTCAATCCTAAAAACATTTCTGCTACATTGAAGAGTGTTTTGGAGGAAATTCAACAGAAAACTAATAAACCAAGAGCTAAATCTAGTTCTACTCCTAAAGTTATAGTTTCTGACGAAGTGATGGAAGCTGTTAACCGACAGATTGTAAACGTGATGAAGGCTTTCAATCAACAACAAGCAGAGATCAAGCAAATGAAAGAGAATGAAAGTGATTTGCTAAAGATTGTGTAATCTTCTAAGAAGCGTCAAGATGATTAAGACTTCTGAGAGAAGAAACAGAAAAAAAAAATCCAGCTGATTGAAAATGAAAACAAAGACTTGAGAAACATTGTTGATAAATTGTACTCTGAAGCACCACAGTTGAAAGAAGGTGAGGAAGAGGAGGAAGAGGAGGAAGAACAGGTGGATTATAGTAGTTCTGATGAAGGTGATAAAGATGATGATGAAGACAATGCAGGATGAAAAAGTTCTAACAAAGATAAAGAATCAAGTTCAAAAGATTCTGATGATGATGATAATGATGCAAACCAATTCAGCTTCAACAAAAGAGAGTCAAGCAGCAAAGGCGAATCTTGCTCGATGAAGAAATCAGGAGAGAGTGTTGATGAAGATCAGACTATTTACTAGACTGATAAGATTCATGCCTTAACTGATGATGATAAAAGCTTGTACAAACAAATGCTTGAGAGAAATGTTTGGACAATTGAATTGACTGGAAGATTTCCTGAAATTTTTGAAGGAGATGATATGAAGTATTTAATAGATTATCAAGATCCTAATCTTGAGGATGGAGAGTTATCTACGGCAATGACAAACGAGATACTTGAAGGACATGCAAAGTAGGTAGGGAAGTCACTAGAAGATATCATGAAAGAACAAGTGATTCCTGATATTCCAGTAAAAGAAGCAGTAACACATTCTGATGATCAAGATACTCCAAGTTTTGAAGATATTGAGATTGAAGACATTTCTCATGAAGAGTATCCGGAATACTATCCAATGAAGAAGAATGTGGTGATTCCTGAAATTAATGAAGAAACATTGAATGAAGCTGAAAAGTTAGCAGAAAAGAAAGGAAAGAAGATTATGAATGATGTGTTTGGTAAGGAAGTTGAAAAGAAACAACCTTACAAACAGTCAGATGAACTTAAAGAGTTGTTAAAGAAGCTGAAGGAAAAAGAAGCTAATAGACCAGTAGCAGAAGTACAAGGTGCTTTCTATAAATATCACAAGAAAGTGTTTAAAGGAATAGCTTTAGGCTGGAAGTACTTTCCACAGCTGAAGTGTGTTGGTATAAAGTGGGAGATGGGAATTCTATACTTCTACAGAGTCCATGACATCAAAACACTTCCATACTGGGCTGTGAGAGATGTTTGTAGCCGTACTATGAGTGGTGCTTCTGTAAATAATTCAGTTTTAGGTTGGTTGCAGATAAGATGAGTTGGGAAAGTAGAACTAAATGGAATTTGTTTAGGCCTCAATATCCTAAACGAGTTGTAAGCAAACAAATTGATCCCACGACTGGATTGAAGAAAGTGACGTTAAAGTATTAACCTCCTGTGGTGATGACGAGAATACCGTTAAAGCTGTGATTATGTTACCAGATAAAGATCTGAAGCTGATGTGCAAGAAGATTCAAGCTTTTGATCCTATGTGGTTAATCAATTGCTCTGCTGAAGATATCAACATGTTATATTTCAATACTATTCATTTTGATGTTGAAGATTTGGAACAAGCATGGAGATACTACAAAGTCGTTTGTTTTTTCTTTGCTTGGGATGTAAATGCTGGTAGTGATTATAATAAGTTGCTCGGGAACTATGTGAAGATCAAGGAAGTTACAAAGGAAACGCTCAACAAGAAAGCAGAACCTGAAATGAGTGCAAAACAAAGGAAGACGTTAAATACCAAGTTGATGAACAAGACGCTTGAGTATCAAGAACAACAATCCAAGCAATAGCCAAGGGGGAGTTTGTAGATAAATTAGTGTGGCAATCGCTTTGGATTCTACAATAAATGGCGTTTAAAGATGAAGATTGGTTGATTATTAAAGCCATTCGACCCATCGTGGGGTCGAATGAACATCAAGGATGGTCGAACAAAGTTTTTTATGTATTATTGTGTTTGTTCGAGCCTTGAAAGAATCGAACCAGGCCATTCGACCACTGCAAGGGTCGAATGTGCAGGTCTATATAAAGGTTTAGTTTGTTTTGCAAGTTAGAAAGTTGTGTTATTTTTTGTGTGAAAGTGTGTGTTTCCAGAGGGTGTCTAGAACCTTATGTGTTAGGTTTTTCTGAGAATTCATTTTAGGGTCGTAATCACGAACAGTGATCTCACGAATACCAACAGTAGGGTGCGGAATCCCCTCCGGTTGGGCAAAATGATTCAGAAATAAACAGTAATGATCGTGATGAAAACAGATAACAAATCACCGAGAAATTTCCATAACTTTACTCGTGTATTAAATCAAATGTCAACAACTACAGATCAAAACCTAGATCTAATACAGAGATTATCACACACTGACAAACTAGGAAAAGCTCAAAATGATAACTTCTAACGAAAATAACTAACTTTTCCCTATTTATAGGCATTCTATTCAACCCCTTGCATAGTTCAAATGCGTTCATTCGACCCCTCGTGGGTTCGAATGAAGCCTTTTCTAGCATTCAATCTTCGTTCGACCTATGATGAAATCCAATCGACCTCCCGACTTTTCGAATGGGTCTTTGAGTTATCTACATTCTTCTATGTCTTGGTTGTTTTCTGATTATCTGAACCTTCGACATTCAGTACCGGATCACTAGCTGGGGACATACATGAATAATGCAATTACAATCTCCCCCTTGGACCTAGCTAGTGATGTACAAAATCAGAAATTGTCAATTCTTCAAGTCTTGAACTCATTATCTTGAAAAACTTGAACACTTTCCATTTTTTTGCACGTTTGTGTCGAGGTTCTTGTCTATCTCTGCAGTAAGCTTCGAAATCTCAGACAGACTCGAGAAATCTTGGCTTTGTCATTTGTTGGTCAGAGATAAAACAGACAACAGTTCTTCAATCTTCAGTCATTTCCTTTAAAACCTCTAACTAGTTTCTATTGTTTTGGTGATCTTGATGTTCAGGTTTGGGTCTTGTTCAGTTACACACTTTGTCAATGAGTCTTGAGTAGTGCACTTGTTGTGTTTGATTCTGCAGTAAAATTTACTAAAAACTGCACAAACTACAACTGACGTTAGACATGACAAAAATCTCGGAAGTAATATTTACATCAAATTCGACCCTCAATAGTTCTCCCCTTGAACTATTAAACATTTTCCATTTGCACCAGAAACTTGAAAATTTTCAATTTGATTTCCCTTTTACAACTTTTGAAAATCTGAGAATTCACATTCAGTATTCCAACATCGTTTATGGAAAATAAAGTTGAAACAAAACATTTTGATTTTTCAAAGTTTATCCTAAAACACACAAAATCTTTTTGAATTTTCAAATAGATTTGCATAAAAGTAAAGTATTGAAACAGTCAGTCAAAACTCTTTTTGATCAATTTTCTATTTTTAGCATTGAGCATCCTACAACCATTATCAGTATGTTTGTCTACTTAAACCTAAAATCATCATTCATTACTCAGCACTTTAGATACATTCAGATAGTATTAGATACTGGATAACCTATGGTCCCCGCCCTCGCGACATATTTCCGTATCAAGAATTGCACAAAGTTTCATCGTAATGCGTGATATATTGCAGTTATCCGTTAGTTACTAGGTATGAGGCACAGAGGTGACAGGTTAGCAAATTAATGCTTCAAAGCGACTTGTGCACTCTACCAGGGTGAGAACTAATATCATACATGATTTTCATCATAGTATTGATACGATGCATTAGATAATCTTTGATTATCATTACACATGTTAGGTTCCTCATTCGGCAACTTAAGGTTTTGGCTTTATTCGCTCTTTTTAAAAAGATACCCTGACTGAATCTAGGTTTGTAAATCAATACAACAAAAGATTAGTTAGGCCATCCCCAGATAACTTTCAATGTAACGACCCGAAACCTCTGATTTTGCCAATCTATCAAATGAAATTTCGGTACTAAGACCATATCCCAACGATACGTTGATCCACATGATTATTAGTTAATGATTTTAAGTTTATATCACCATGCGGAACTTTAAACTTTGATTTCAAGCCTACCAATATATAATTGTAGTGGTTACTCAAGGTTATCACATCATTTTGTTTTCAGAGTAGTATGACAGTCTACTGATGTGCTATCATCTCCTCTTTTTCTCTAGGAAAACTCTTTTTTGATTTTCTATTTTTGTATTTTGATTTTTCTGAAATTTTCTCCCCATAAAAATCTAAAAATAAGCATATTTTTGGATTTTTAAACTTTTAAAGAAAAACAAAATAAAATGATATCCGATGAGGTTTAGTCATTGATTTTCAAAAACCATTTTTCTACTCAGATTACTTGACTCAATAAGATCTTTCAATTAGTAAAACCATTTTCAAAGATAAGAGAGTTTAGAATAAACCGTAATGCCACATCTGATGTAGAAATCCAAAACTTGAGAGCAATTGCATTAGATTGCAACTTTTTTCGGCTTCACAAGTAGGAAACAAATGACAAACACTCTCCTCTCTGTTGAAATCATGTTTTGCTTTTTCAATATCCCTTCCTTGACCTTCACCTATCCAATAAATAGCTTGTATACAGATGCTCCACTATCAACTGTCAAAAGATAGCTAATAAGTCTGCCTGGAACAATCTACACACTCATTAAACAATTAGTAAGAGAGAGGAACCCATCCCTTCACAATGATGGGTCGTCAAAGATCATCAATCCTTGGAATATCAATCCATTCTCCTTTAGAAAAATCAATTGGTTTTTCAATGGATTGATTTGAAGTAGAAGTTGCTATTGATTTAGGAAGTGATTTGGGTTTCAAAACATGTTTAGAGTTTATTTTAGACTTTGTTGAAATCGTTTTGTATGTTGACTTTTTAGATTTCTTATTTGAAACCTGCTTCTGAACTTTGTTTGGAATCTTCTCAGAGTTAACTGATGAAGACCCAGGTTTAGAGTTATTTTCAGGCTTAGCCTTAAAACTCCCCCTTTCCTTAGCAACCCTATCACAATCATTAACTTTATTCAAAGAAATTTTGTTGCGATTGTCATACACAACAAAATGTTTCCCCTTTTGTTTATTAGTTTGTTTTTGGGCTACAGGCCTTTTGACATTGCCTGAATTTTTAGCAAATTTCACTTCGATCTTTTTCTGGTTAACATACGGAAAGGCAGCAACTAAATGCCCACACTCTCCGCAGTTATAACAAGACAAATATTCCACCAAATCATATGCATACCCTTCATCCCAATACCAGTAGGGACAATGAGTAGCAATATGTCCAACTTCACCACATTCAAAACAGCTTCTCCATTCAACATATTCATGAGAATACTGTGGTGACTTGTTTCCCCAATAACCATCAAATCGAGAGTGACTTGAATAATCATAAAAGTCATGTGATCTAGATGAAAAACTTCTTGAATTCTCATGATAAGAATTTTTCATCCGATCATTGCCTTTCGATTTGTTTGGTTTTGGTCCTTTTTCCCTAGGATTATACTTTTTGTTCCCATGGTGATCCTTTTTATTCTCATGTTGGTTAGCACTGAGTTCAAAATGAAGATGATCAAATTGATTTCTAAATTGATTATCAAATCATTATTATGGACAAAGATACATTTAAGTAAAGATTGTTCGATATTATCAATTGGAAAATCTTTGTTGAAAATCAATTTGTCATGTCCTACCAACATATAGGATCCTTCAACTCCTTCATGAAACTTGAATATGGATTTCTCTTCAGATTCTGGTTCTGAAGTCACTACCTCATTTTCAGTTTTCTCTTCAAACACTGGTTTCACCACAGAGTTTTAAACTTCAACACAAGATGTTGTGTCTTTCAACTCTGATGTGGTATTATTCATTAAAAAACTTTTATTCATTTCTAAAATTTCTTGCTTTAAAGATTCATTTTGATTTAATAAATCTTTTTCATTCATTTCAAAAACATTATTTTCATTTTGACAATTTTCAAGTTCATTTGCTAATATCTGTTTGTCATCAAGAAGTTTCATCATTTCAATTTTCAACTTAATACAATCAGAACAATTAGCACACTCAACCTTAGATTTTACCTCAGCATCTGAATTATTACCATTCTCTGAACCATTCTAAGAATTTTGAATCAACATTTGATGTATCACTTTCTCTTGATTCACTCTGTTATGAACTCGTATCAGAACTCAAATCACTCTTTGACAATTCACTTGAATAATCATTTCCCATTTGTTTGACAAGACACAAAACATTACTTTTAACACTTTTTCTGTTAACACTCTCGTAACAAGTATCATTTTATCAGTTGGTTACACAGCTGGAGCTATTATGTTTCCACAATAATCAACAATAGGTCGTGTAACAGATTGTTGAATCGTAGATGCAAAGACTTGTTCCCATGTTTGCTTTTGTTGTATTGTAGCTTTTATCTGATCTTCACTTTTTGACACAAGATAAAAACATGGATTTGTCATTTTTCAACAATTACTATTTCAAAATTTTCCAAAAACAAGCTTATTCGACCTTAAAATTTGAAAAAATATTATCCAAATAATCGTGGGTTCGAACCAATAAAATACAGTCTTATTCAACCTTTCAAAATGGTTCGACTTCAAGAATGAAAATCTTTGAAAATCAGATACTTAGATCGACCTGATAAAATCTTCGTTAAACCTCTCGTAAGATCGAATGAACTAGAAATGGTCGAATGAAAAACAACACACACTGAAAAATCTGGTTCGACCAAAAAACACACTGGTTCGACCTAAAATCATTTGGTTCGACCTAAAATACTCTTGGTTCGACCTCTCGATGCTCTCATTCGACCTTCTCGTGTCTGTTCATCATCTTCAACCTCAAGAATACGAATCTGATCTGTTTTTGACAAAATTTTCACCAAATGTAATGGTTTTTGATAGGTTATGTTCGGAATTGAATTTAGACAAACATTTGTGAATGAATTTTTGAAAACAACATCAAATTCAACTCCAATTTAATCAAAAACCATGTTTTTATGAAAAAGCTTCAAAATTTCTAGGGTTTTGAACTTTTAAACCTGAATTCTAATTTGTTTTTATTAATTCGGATCATTTTGCAATCGTGAAATCGATCATTTGCTCTTATACCAGTTGAGAATTCGTTTTAGGATCGTAATCACGAACCGTGACTCACGAATACCAACCGTAGGGTGCGAAACCCCTCCGGTTGTGCGAAATGATTCAGAAATAAACAGTAACGATCGTGATGAAAATAGATAACGAATCACCGAGCAATTTCCATAACTTTACTCGTGTATTAGATCAAATGTCAACAATTACAGATCAAAACCTAGATCTAATACAGAGAATATCACACACAAACAAACTAGGAAAAGCTCAAAATGATAACTTCTAACTAAAATAACTAACTTTTCCCTATTTATAGGCATTCCATTCGACCCCTTGCATAGGTCGAATGGGTTCATTCGACCCCTCGTGGGTTTGAATGAAACCTTTTCTATCATTCAATCTTTGTTCGACCTATGATGAACTCCATTCGACTTCCCGACTGGTCGAATGGGTCTTTGAGTTATCATCACTCTTCTATGTCTTGGTCGTTTTCTGATTATCTGAACCTTTGACATTCAGTACCGGATCACTAGCAGGGGACATTTTCACTGTAATCAAAGGTCTTTAACGTTAAAAACATCAATTGATTATTAATGAAATGATTATTGAAATGGATTTGTTTGTGTTCTGATTTGTTGATTATCATTTTGCATGTGATATAGGGTTTCCGCACCTAGGGTACTCTACTTGTGTGATAAATTCATTGATTTCTAACAATCCGATCCTTTCTAGTTATACATCCCAATTCAATGAACTGGCGAGACTGGTACCACGTATGGTAACACCTGACTAACTCAAGATTGAGAGGTACATCTGGTGTTTAGCGCCTGAAATCCAAGGCATGGTCACCTCTTCTAATCCGACAACCATTCGGAATGTTATATCCCTAGCAAAAACGCTCACTGTTGATGCTGTTCGCAAGGGATTTCTGTCAAAGAAGGGTGATACCGGGAAGAAGCCTGCAAAATCTGAGAAGAAAGCAGTTGGTGAAAATGCGAAGGTGGAGAGTTCCAAGAGGAAATGGTCAGATAGTTCTCAGCACTTCAGTAAGAGGAGCAGGAACCGAGGTTCCAACCAGCTGTTTCCCGCCAACGGAGTTAATGCTGAGAGGAACCGAAACCAGCCTGGTAAATGTAAAACTTGTGACAAAGGTCATTCAGGTGAATGAAGTCTGTGCAACCGTTGCAACCGAGTTGGGAACCTGGCCCATAACAGTTTTGCAAAGAATTATGTGGATATTACCAGGAAGAATTCATGCTGTTAAAATTGCGGTGATGACGGGCATTTCAAGAAAGACTGTCCCAAGTTGAAGGGAAGGGCCTTTGAGATGAATGCAGGGAATGCTCGAGAAGATCCAACTGTTGTCACTGGTATGTTTTTAATCAATGGCCAATATGCTTTAGTAATTTTTTATAGTGGAGCAGATTTAAGTTTTGCCTCTAGAAGATTTGAATCTCTCCTCGACTCGAATTCAAGTAAACTAGATAAAAAGTACTCTATTGAATTAGCTAACGGGAAGCGCATAGAAACCAGTGAGGTCTTTCGTGATTGTAATCTTCTTTTTGAGGATCGAAAGTTTCGTATTGATCTGTTACCTGTCGATCTTGGAAGCTTCGATGTTGTCATTGGTATGGACTGGTTATAGAAAAACCATGCTGATATCGTATGCTCAGAAAAGCTAGTACGTTTACCACTCCTAAATGGTGAAACTTTAGTAATACATGGCGATAGATGCGGTTCGGGATTATAGATTGTTAGTGTGATGAAAACGTGCCAGCTCTTGCGTAATGGTTGCCCCGCGTTTCTAGCTAATGTAGTGGATACAAAGGCTAAGGAGCATAAATTGGATGAAATTCCTATAGTACGAGATTATCCAGAAGTTTTTCCTAAAGATTTTCCTGGATTGCCTCTGTCAACGCAGCTTGAGTACAAAATCGATCTTGTTCCCAGTGCAACACATATACCTCGATCTCCATACAGGTTAGCGCCTTCTAAGATGCAGGAACTGTCCAAGCAACTCCAAGAACTGTTGGTTAAAGGATTCATTAGACCTAGTTTCTCACCGTGGGGAGCACCAGTCTTGTTCGTGAAAAAGAAAGATGGTTCTTTCAGAATGTGCATAGATTATCGAGAGTTGAACAAACTGACCATTAAAAATCGGTACCCACTACTGATGATTGATAATCTGTTTGACCAGTTGCAAGGGTCAAGTTACTACTTCTAGTTGCTAAAGCAAAAGTTGTGTAGTGCACCTATTCTATCTCTCCCGGAAGGAACAAATGGATTTGTTGTTTATTGTGATGCGTCGCGATTGGGTCTTGGTTGCTTGCTTATGCAAAAAGACAAAGTCATAGCTTATGCTTCATGTCAACTCAAAGTGCACGAGAAGAATTACACGACTCATTATCTGGAGTTAGGAGACATTACCTTTACCATACGAAGTGTACGATTTACACTGATCATAAAAGTCTTTAGCATATCTTCGATCAGAAGGAGCTCAATATGAGGCAACGACGTTGGGTGGAATTACTCAATGATTACGATTGCGACATTCCTTATCATCCGGGTAAAGCTAATGTTGTAGCTGATGCTTTGAGCAGTAAGGAAAGAGAAAAGCCATTACATGTTCGTGCATTGGGTTTAACAATCCAAACAAGTCTTTCCGAGAAGAATCATAAGGCACAAAGCAAGGCTTTGAAGGAGAAGAACCTTAAGGTTGAAGGATTGCGAGATTTGGAGTGTGATTTAGTGACCAAGGCTGACAAAGCAATGTACTTTTTGAATCGAATTTAGGTATCTCGATATGAGAACTTGCGACAACTGGTCATGGACGAAGCGCACAAGTCTAGATATTCAGTTCATCCAGGTTCTACCTAGATGTACAAAGATCTCTAAGAATTTTGTTGGTGGCCTAATATGAAGGTAGATATTGCTAGATATGTCAGCAAATGTCTAACTAGTTCCAAGGTTAAAGCACACCATCAAAAGCCATCTGGGCTTCTGCAACAACCAGAAATTCCTCAGTGGAAATGGGTGCATATTACTATGGATCTTGTAACCAAATAACCCCGAACAGCTAGTGGCAATGATGCTATTTGGGTAATTGTGGATCGATTAACGAAATCCGCTCACTTTCTGCCGATCAGGGAAAAAGATAAGTTGGAAAAGTTAGCGTTGATCTATCTGAAAGAGATTGTGTCTCGACATGGAGTTTGAATATCAATCATCTCTGATAGGGACGGGCGTTTTGTATCCAGATGTTGGCGTCCCTATCAATCATCTCTGATAGGGACGGGCGTTTTGTATCCAGATGTTGGCAATCACTCCAGGAATCTTTTGGTATTCAGTTGGACATGAGTATAGCATATCACCCTCAGATAGATGGTTAGAGTAAGAGAACCATTCTAACTTTGGAGGACATGTTGCGTGCATGCGTGATTGATTTGGGAGGGAATTGGGATACTCACTTGCCGTTGGTTGTGTTTTCTTATAATAATAGCTATCACTCCAGTATTAAAGCAGCGCCATTCGAAGCTTTATATGGGAGAAAATGTCGATCACCTCTTTGCTGGGCATAAGTTGGTGAAAAGTAGCTGATTGGACCCGAGATTGTTCAAGCTACCACTGATAATATTGTTCAGATCACGTTAAGATTGAATGCAGCTGTAGATCGACAAAAGAGCAATGCCGATAACAGAAGAAATCCATTGGAGTTTCAAGTCGGAGACCGTGTTCTGTTGAAAGTCTCACCGTGGAAAGGTGTAGTGGAGATTCGGTAAAGGAGATAAATTAAGCCTTGATACATTGGACCATTTGAAATCCTAGCTCGAGTGGGCCCAATTGCTTATCGTCTCAAATTACCTCAAGATCTGAGTGGGATTCATGACGTTTTTCATGTATCTAACTTGAAGAAATGTCTGTCGGATGAGACGTTGATTATTCCCCCTGATGAAGTTGTGTTGATGACAAGCTTCGGTTTATTGAAGAACCGGTTGATGTCACGAATTGGAAAGTCCATAAACTCGGGGGAAATCAAATCAAGTTAGTGAAGGTCAGATGGAATTCCAAGCGTAGACCCGAGTTCACATGGAAACGCCAAGACCAGATGAAGCGTAAATATCCCCATCTCTTTCGTAGGAGACGTAAACGAACCTTGTAAAGGAATTTCGAGGATGAAATTTCCTATACGAGGGGAGACTGTGACACCTGGCGTTTTAGCAGATAATTGACCGTACTTATGTAAAGTTAGGTATATGTTTAAAAATAATGTTTGAAGCTAATAAAGTATATTTTAAGTCCAAAAGCTAATTTTATATGTGAAAATATGACTAGAGGTGTCATAGTTAAAATATTGTCGCGTAGCGATTTTGCACGCGAAAACAATCGTTGGTGTTGACCCGACTAATATTTAATGTCCGAAATTTAAAATATATATTTGAAATAATATTTCTAATCATATTTAGTTGAAAAATATGGAGAAAAAAATTAAAAGTTAAAAATTGTGATTTTTAAAACAGTCGGGTATTTAAAACAGTTAGGATCTTGTACCGCATTAAATAGAAATATACCCGCTAATTTACACCTAATACCCACTTAATAATATATTATTATGTTAGTTATGAATCATCAACTATGTATGTATGTGTTTCGATGATATGTGCAGCTAACACATTCTTAATTGTGAGTCATATACTGTAGATGCATTAAGGTCGAAGGTGACAATATATGGGTCGAAGGTGAAGACAGGTGGGCAAATGTGAAAGTTGTATTGAAGATATTCTATGTTCGAGCTGTTCTAGTGGTCGAATGTGGAAAAGTTCCACATTCGTACCAACACACTGGGCGAAAGTGCAGAACATATATATATGTTTAGTTTGTTTTGTGGGTTAGAACTTTGGTCATTTGTGTGTGTTAAGGTCTGAGTTTTGCTCTCTAGGTTGTGTCAGAGTATTTGTCATTAGATTAACTTGTAAAAGCGTATGTAATCAATATTTGATCAAGTAATCTATGAAAATGAGTTTGAAAAGCGTAATTCGTGTGATTTGATTTGTTGATTATCATTTTGTTCTGTTCTAGGGTTTCCGCACCTGGAATAGTGCCTTGTATGATCAGATTTCCTGTTTATAGCTAAAATTCTTCATTTACAAAGTGGTATCAGAGCCATAGAGATCATATAACAACAAATTGATAATCTCTGAACTGATTTGGACCCTAATTTGATCAAATTTTCTCTGTTTTTCATTGAACAATGGTTTTTGATACAATTTGAATGATTTGGATAAGAATTCGTGGTTAAAATCAACAATTCCAAGAATTAAAGTTGTTCCAAATCAATTCTGAATCATAACCTGATTAAGATCATCAAAATCCATTAACTTTTGAAAATTTCAGATCAAAATAACCGTTTTTCAAAGTGTAACCGTTTTTTGAACATGGTAGGGTCGAACCTAGAGAGCTTTGGGTCGAAAGTGGGTTTTTGGGTCGAACCAAGGGATTTTCGTGGTCGAAAGTAGCTTTTCTTGGCCGAACCTAGGTTTGTTGTGTTGGATTTTCACTTTCAGGTCATATTTTCCACATTCGGTTCATCGGGGGTTCGAAGGTGGAAAATTGAGGGACGAAAGTTACTGTTTTTGGTCGAACGTGCATATTTTCACATATTATTCTACTTTCGGGTCATTCTTTTGGACGAAATTGAAGATTCTAGGGCGAAAGTAGAAATATTTTGGTGAAATTTTCAAGTGTGTAGTATTTCCAACTTCTTGAACAACATGTGTGGATTTCCAACTACACCGAGGCCGGGTACAACACAACAACATCAAGTGACTATGGACCCATGGACAGTAGCAGCTCAGAAATCGAACACTCAGTCTTCGCAACCAATTAACTACTTAGCAATGAAAAGTTCGATGCCTCAGAGTGTTGCATCATCTTCACAACAACCTGCAGCAGATTACTGGGGAGTAGCAGCCGCAGCGGTACACACTCAAACTACTAATGCTATTTCTACACTAATCAATGATTTGTCTTCAGGTAGCGGGAACAGACCACCCAAGCTAATGGAGATGCAGGAGTACAACCAGTGGCAGAAGAAATTCAAGATTCATCTTGAAGGAATGGGATTAGAAGGAACTGAGGCGTGGCAGATGATTGCAAAAGGATATGTGGCACCAATGTTAGAGAATACCGGTGAACAGATTCCTTTAGAGAGTTTGACTAATGACGAAAAGAAGAAATTTGCGGTGGAGAAGAAGGCGTATTCTCAGCTAACCCAAGCAATCACAAATGATTTGCTACATCAGTTTGGTTCGTGTACAACTTCCAAACAATTATGGGATGTGCTAAAGAATCGTCATGATGGTAACGAGAAAACGAGAAGGTTAAGAATGGAAGAGCTGAGGAAAGAATTTGAGAACTTCAGCTATGTTGGGAATGAGACGCTGAAAGAGTTGACTCCCAGATACTGTCATTTATTAACTGAACGGTCAAGTTATGACATTCAGATTCCTATGTCAGATTTGGTGGATAAATTTGCTGATGCTTTACCACCTTACTGTGATCAACACATCGAGGTACATAAGGAGAAAGATGCTTACAAGTACTGGACCATCAACGAGTTTATCCTGAAACTGGAAAACAAAGAACTTAAGGAGAAGAGGGAAGCAAAAAGATCTCAAATTCCTCAAAACTCAGAGTTGTACCATGCTAGTACATCATCTACTGTGGGTAACTCAAGTCTTGGTGGAACAGTGGCTCCTCATATAGCATGTGTCTCAAGTGTCATGGAACCACCCAAACAACTGATCAACTATCTAACTCAAACTTCATCTTATTCACCACCATTATACACACCATCACCACAACAATACACCAATTCTTTCGTTTCACCATTTTCACCAATGCAACAAGCTGCATGTTATTCTGCAAACCAACCACAACCACAACCTCAACAACAACAATACATGACTCAGATAAATCAAACCAATCAGAAACCAGTAGTGTTGGAGACATCTAACATGAATAACGTCACGGTGGAAGTTGCTCAACAGCACATTGCTTTGGTTTCAGCAATGGTTGCCTCGTATAACGGTTTAGTAGCAAGTCAAATTGGTAACAACAATTTAACCAACGAGGACTATGCTCAAATCGATAAAGAAGAGATGGAGCTTATTGACATACAATGGGCTTTCGCAAGCATCATGAGGCGAGCAACTGAGTTTATTGAAAAGACTGGGAGAACGGATTTGGCCACTACACCAAACACCACATATGGCTTTAACAAGGAAAAAGTCACATGTTTCAACTGTGGTGGTAAAGGTCACTTCAAAAGAGAGTGTACACAGCCTGCAAAACAAGGTAATAGAAACCCATTCAATTCAAACTATCAAAACCGCCAATCTCTAAATCAAGTTTCTTATCAAAACAACAACTATCAAAACCAAAATAATTACCAAAACCGACAAAACACCTCTCAAAACAACCCAAATAGACAACCAAACACAACCAAACACAACTAACCAGAATCAAACTCAACCACCACATAACCCAAACAGAACTGTCATTCCTATCACTACACCAAATGAGCAACCACAGAATAACAATCAAAATCAAGCTTTGGTGATTCAGAATGATGAGGGATTTGACTGGACTGATATTCAAATTGGTGTTGAGGAGATTAGACCTGGTGGGAATGTAGCTTGTGTTGCACAACAGGTTGATATTGAGGAGTCGGTGATAGTTGAGGAAGTTGAAGAAACTGAGAGTGAGGTTGAAGAGTCTATTGAAGAGATAAATGTTCAGACAACTGATTCAGTTGAAGTTCAGTTTGAAGAGAAAAGTTCGGGAGTTGTGATTGACTCAGTCACAGATATTCCTGAAGAATGTGAGTCAGTATATTCCGATTCGGAGAGTGAATCAGACTCTGAAGCCAGTGTGAATTCTTTAGATGAGGACATTGATCAATTGCTGGCTGAAGCTGATTTTCTGAAGACGAGGAAGTCATGTATAGTGGATGATGCCTTTACCAGAATCGACTATTCCAAGTTCTTTGCTGGGAAGGAATCTCATTTCGCTCTCATGGCTATGACAGATCCTCCAATACAGGTAACTTCTGAATCTACAACTGACATTACTAGTGATAAGTACTGTGACACTTGTGATAGATTGACAGAAGAAAATAAGCAACTCCGTGTCCAACGTGATAGTGCTGTGATTAACTGTCAATCTGCTCGCAAGGAAGTTATAGCATTCAACAAAGTGCTTGATGGTTACAAAAAGGACATTTCTGATTTAAAGAAAACTCTTTCATTAAAACAATTGGCAATTAACAGTTACATTGATGAACTAGAAAACACTAAGTTAGAAATGGCCACCATCAAGTGTTTTGCTGAAAAGGTCAACAAAAAGCTTGAAAGCTACAAGCACATTGCATATGTAGTTGACCACATCATTGATGAACCATCTCAAACCATAAATTATAAGTCTGTGCCATCTCCGGTGCTGTTTGAAAATCACAATTGTCATCAAGTGACACCGGAGAGCTCAGTAAAATCTGACTCTGCATCGGAAGATGAATCCAACACTTCTAGTATTGGAGATCCAAATTTCGATGTAAGACCGATTTTAGGTTTGAATGATGAAGGAGTTACTGCTGTAACCGATGATTCGGACACTGAATGTGAGAAAGTTGAGAACGTGAGTGATATTCCAAAGGAAAATCACATTATTACGAATGAACCAGTGTCACCTTCTCAGCATTCTCATCCGATGGCTAATGCACAATGTGTTAAACAATCCGAAAAGAAAGAAGTGAAAAAGGATTCAGGTGACAAACCCGTCAAGGTATTTTATCGGATGGAAGGATCCGATAAGATTATCTCTGACGAGGAATATCCAATCAAATTTGCAAACTACTCTAAAATTGAGAAAATCTGGCAAGAGAGTACCATATGGTTTCCTAAGCATGAAAGGTCAAATGATATTCCACCAGAAATTTTAAAGAAATTGTATTTGGATGTTCCTAAAGAACCAAAAGTTCATGTCACCCAATTCATCAAACCGAAACAAAAAGCAAACGGTTTCCTTGAGCCAGCTTAATCTAGGGGTCCAGCTCCGGAGAGTTTAAGGCGCAGATGTGTTGATGATCAATATCCCATCAATACGTTTGCTAAGCCGCATGCTCAAAACGTGTTTGAAGAGTACCGTGCATGTTTCAAGTGCGGGGAGAGAGGGCATTTACTTGCTCACTGCCCGTACGTGAGGCACAAAAGGCACGAGGTTGAAGTAAGGCAATCCATGAGAAAGACGGTCGACAATCACTATTATCCTCAAAGACGATTTGTTCCTCAACCAGCACCATTTTATAATCAAAACAATTTTTATCAAAAGAGGAATGATCATCAATACAATTATGATCGTCGCAACCGGATAGCCATGGAAAAACCATTAAAGAGACCTATGGTGAACACAACAGTTGATAGACAAAAGGTTCCACAAAAACCTGCCGTTAAATCAAATGTTGGACCTAACTCTGTTAAATCAGAGAAGGTAGTCAAGAAAGTTTCATTTGTGAACGATACTAAGAAATCGACTGAGACTCCAAAGTGTCAGATTCATATTCTGAAACGTTCGGAACAATCTTGGACACCTAATGGTTCTCCGGGAGCCTCTACTTCAAAATCAAATGAAAAGGTTGAAAAATTTTTGAATGATCCGAAAAAGATTGTTTCAAAACCAAATGTTGATGTTAATGAATCTTTGAAGGGTGATATTCAAAGACCCAAGACCACACAGGCTTGGGTCCCCCGAAAGAACTAACTTGTTTACTTGATGTGTGCAGGGAGCTTCAGCTGGCCCTATTAGCAGTCTTTGGATTGTTGATAGTGGAGCTTCAGGCCACATGACAGGTGATTTAGCATTGTTGTTCGACGTGAAGAATATTAATGGAGGGTATGTTGCATTTGCTGGAAACAAAGGAGGTTACATCACGATGGAGGGAAGTATGAGTAACAGGATAGTGAGTTTCGAGAGAATTTCATATGTGAAGCAGATTGACTATAATCTGTTAAGTGTCAGTCAGATATGTGACAAGCAATTTTCTGTGTATTTCGACGACAAATCTTGTTATATTCTCAAACCGGGCTTCAAAATTCCTAAAGAGTGGGTAATGTTAAAGGCACCTCGAGTCAACAATCTCTATATTCTTCATATGTCTAAGGCAATGACGACTCAGGGACAAGTGACATGTTTCCTATCGAAAGCTACTGAAAAAGAATCAATCATGTGGCATAGAAGAATGGGACATATTCACTTGAGGAAAATGAACCACTTGGTGAAAAATGGGCTTGTCGAAGGCGTAAATGTCAAACATTTCCATTTGAACGACAAGTGTGTAAGCTGTAAGAAAGGCAAGCAACACAAACAATCCCATAAGTTGAAGAAAGTAAACTCTGTTGAGATGTCACTTGAGCGGTTGCACATGGATCTATTCGGACCTGTCAAACGTAAAAGTCATCTTGGAGAGCTTTATTGTTTAGTTGTTACTGACGACTATTCAAGATTCTCATGGGTAATGTGTTTGCATCATAAAAGTGACACGTTTAACAATCTAAAAGTTCTGTTCACTCGATTGGAGAATGTCTATGGTCTTAAGATAAAAAGAATTCGGAGTGCCAATGGGACGGAGTTCAAAAATGCACAGATGGATGATCTTTGTGAAAACAAAGGAATTCATCATGAATATTCTGCTCCGTATACCCCTCAACAGAACGGTGTCGCTGAACGTAAAAATAGGACTCTCATTGAAACGGCAAGAACAATTCTCGCAGACTCGAATCTTCCAGTAATGTTCTGGAACGAAGCGATTTATGCATCAAATTATACACTAAATCGGGTCTTAACAGGGAAGAAGTTTGGCAAAACTTCTTATGAACTGTTGAACCGACGAAAGCCGAACTTGGAGTATCTAGAACCTTTTGGGGCTCCATGTACTATGTTGAATCCAGGCGAAAAGTTCAGTCCGAAAGCTGAAGAGGGATATTTTGTTGGATATTCAACCCCGCTCAAACGGGTATTCAACAAAAGAACTCGACATGTGGAAGATTGGGCAAATGTTGAAGTTCAACGGTATACTCAAAATGTGCAAGGCAATGGTCCCGATTGGATGTTTGATTACAAAGATTTCTTTGAATCATTCAATCTAGATAGCTTGGTTGAAGAGGCTGTTATACGATTACTTAACGAGTGTGAAAACGCAGCGACTTCACCTTTGGTGCATCCGATCACCGTAACTCCTCCAACAGCTTCTAATGATACCAATGCTCCTGTAGTAGAGAAAGAGATTTTTCAAGAAGCTTCAACTACACTTGATACTTTAGAATCGGAAGATGATGGAGATTTTGATGAAGCTATTCTTGATCATGCAACAGAGGCACCGCCAGTGAACCCAAATCCAAATGTTGCTTCATCGTCCAACACGGGTCATGATCTGGATGCAGTGGAGAATTTGACTATTCAGACAGGAGTTATTGTACCTGAACATCCGGAATCTCCGATTCATCGTATTCACCCGCTAGAGCAAGTTATCGGTGACCCTGGTAGAAGTGTTATGACGAGAGGACAGCTACGAAGTGTCAATTCACCAGAAAGTTTTGGTGCTTTAACTTTATATGCAAAAATACAAAAATCTGGTTGTCAGAATGATTGGTCGTTTGCATGTTATGTTTCGCAGGTTGAGCCGCGGACATACAAAGACGCTCTTTTGGATGATGCTTGGGTCGAGGCGATGCAAGAGGAGCTGTTGCAATTTCAGAAGTTGGGCGTCTGGACACTTACAGATTTGCCTCGTACAAGAAATTTAAGGTGTATCAAATGGATGTCAAAAGTGCGTTTCTCTACGGTGTGGTCAAAGAAGAGGTCTACGTCGGTCAACCACCGGGCTTTGAAGATCCTATCCACCGGGATAAGGTTTACGTTCTAAACAAAGCACTGTACGGGTTGCACCAGGCTCCACGCCAATGGTACGAGGAGCTAAGCACGTACCTCATGTCGAAAGGATTCAAACGAGGATTGGTTGATTGTACTCTGTTCACGAAGAAAACAGGAGATGATTTGCTTCTCGTCCAGATTTATGTAGACGATATTATTTTTGGCTCAACTAATGAACTTCTTTGCAGAGAATTTGAACGTGTAATGCAGGAAAAGTTCGAAATGAGTGCGATGGGCGAAATGCAGTTTTTCCTCGGCTTGCAGGTCGATCAAAGACCAACGGGGATCTTTATTCATCAAACCAAATACGTATCCGAAGTCTTAAGCCGGTTCCAGATGGAGGATTCCAAGCCGATGGACACCCCTATAAAACCTAATCACGGGATTGGTGTTGACGCTAAGGGGGAGCTGACAGACCCATTTACATACAGAGCAATCGTCGGATCTCTGATGTATCTAACCGCATCAAGGCCAGACATAATGTTTGCTACATGCCTCTGCGCACGTTTCCAATCAAAGCCGAAACAAAGTCATCTGACAGCGGTCAAGCGTATCCTTAAATATCTGAAGGGTTGTCCGTCGAGAGGACTATGGTACCCTAATGACGATAATTTTGACTTTATCACATTTAGTGATGCATATTGGGGCGGCTGTGACAAAGACAGAAAATCCACGACAGCTGGATGCCAGTTTTTAGGGAGCAGGTTAGTCACCTGGCAGTGTAAGAAGCAGACTTCGATCGCATTATCTACTTGCGAAGCAGAGTACGTAGCAGCCTCAAGTTGTTGCTCACAGGTTCTCTGGATTCTGCAGCAGATGGTGGATTACGGTTTGCAATTTCTTAAAACCCCTATTAACTGTGATAATGAAGCCGCAATTGCATTCACTAAAGACACAATCAATCACTCGAAAGCTAAACATATCCGGATTAAGTATCACTTTATCCGTGATTGGTATGCAAAAGAGTTGATCGACATGGTCAAAATCCACACTGACTATCAGAGAGCGGATCTTTTCACAAAAGCTTTTGATAAATCTAGATCCGATTAACTCTTAAAAGTAAATGGTATTAAAGAAAAACAAGACTGATCATCACCTCGGTTTATCGTTTTCTTAGTTTTAAATTTTTCTTTAAAGTTTTTACAGTTTTTCAGAAAAATTCAAAAACCCAAAAATATGTTTTACATTTTAGGGGGAGTCTTTTATCAGAAAAACCAAAAACATTGAAAAATTCAAATAGCCATAAAAATAGAAAAATCCAAAATGATTTCTAGGATAAAAAGAGGAAATGATAGTACATCAGTGGGGATCTGACACAGGCTAAAGATATGTAATGCAATATGAGGCGTGTGTTGATTTCGTGTGATGTGCTGATAGGCTTCGTAGACTAATAACTGCGTGCATTAGTGATACAAACATAACGAACTACTCGTTCGTGGCTGAACATCTCATGGGCATATGGTCTTAGTACCGTAATTTCGTTTGATAGAGTTGCCAAAATCTGAGGTTTCGGGTCGTTATGTTATTGTTATCCGGGATATTCTGATTGAACTTTTGTCGTATTAATTTACGGACCTAGTTTAATAAGAATATTTGCTAAAAGAGCTTTAATGCCAAAACCAAAAGTTACCGAATTGAGGTACTTCATGTTTATTATTGATCAAAGATCAATAATTACATCGTGTCGATTTACTGATGAAAATCAGTAATTGATATCAGCCTTAACCTGGTATATATGCACATGTTACTTTGCTGCATTTGTTTGCTGACCTGTATACCTCTGTGCTATATATCTTGTAACTAAATGGATAACTCTGGCATAATCAAGCGTTACGAGGAAGCTTTGCGCAATTTCTTGATACGGGAGTATGTCGTGTGTGTGGGAACCACAACATGTTAGTATAATACACTTAAATCGTATCATTTTAAAGCACTGCATAATAGTCTGCATGTGAGTTTATGTGGACAACAATATCAGCAGTTGCCGGATCACACATTGCTTCTAATGATAATATAAATTAGATCAACGCTGTGGTCAGATTTCTCAAACAACTGATATCATCCTCTTACCGGATATCACAAAACATTTACTATTTTACTTTACATTTGTGCATTTTATTTTGTTTTTACAAAAAGATACAAAACTCAAAAAGATTTTAGGTGTGTTTTAATATAAATTTCAGAAAAACCAAAATTTTTACATTTCTGCGTTATTTTTAGATAACCGACGATGTTTGATGGTCATTTTCTGAGATTTGATGAAACAATATGAGCTTTGTATCATCTAAAACTGAAATAATGCACGTTTGAGACTTAATGTGTTGAAAAATGTTTGAACGGGATTCAATTTCGTGATTTGGTAAAAAAAATTCAAAATTTTCCATTCACATTCGCCCCTTAATTGGGTCGAAGGTGGAAAATTGTTCACATTCGAACCTTGACATATGGACGAAAGTGGGAATTCTTATACTAATTTCACATTCGTATTACTTTTTCACTTTCGGGCCATTAAGTTGGGACGAATGTGGAAAAACTCACACATTCGTCCAAAGGAAAGGATCGAATGTGGAGTCTATAAATGCACCAACCCAGTTTCGAACCCTCATTCATCCAACTTTTCAAAAATTTTCAAAATAGCCAAACCTTGTTGCCTTGACTTCTTTGATCTGTGAATCTTAATCTAGTCATTTTACTGATCATTTCCCTTCTTATTACACAGGTAATGGATTAAAAATGACGCCAGAATTGGGGTTTTTGTAGCCGAACCCTAACTTTCACAATCTGGACCTTTATGGACTGTTTTTGACAAAATTATTGTTGACCGTTTAGTGTTTATTAGTTTTAGGGGGAGAAGGATGCATAATCTAGGGTTATAACATGGTTTTTTTGTGCCAATCGATTGAACTTGAATAATAAACCCTAGATTATCTTTAAAACTAATAAAAACTAAATGATAATACCAATTGATTGTTCAAAAAGCTTAGTCGGCTGTTTTAGACAGTGTGTGAATCAAAAACTAAGGTTAAAACACATCAGAACATGATTTTGAAATTTTGGGTAAAAACCAGTCACATTCGACCAAGAAGAAAGGGGCGAATGTAGAACTTTCTGGTCGAAGGTGACTGATTAAAGGACGAATGTAGAAACAAAGGGACGAATATGGAGTTTGCTTGTTGAATCTTCACATTCGAACCTAAAATCACACATTCGAACCAATATTTTCTTACATTCGTACTTCAATTAGGGCGAATGTAGAAATTAGTTAAACTCAAAAATTTCAAAGTTTGTCGTTTTGATTATCTTGACGTATTTTTCTTGTTTTTGTGATACAGATGGCAGAACAACAACAAGAAAACGTGGAGATTCCAGCAGAGAATGTAGAAGTTCCTGTGCAAGAGGAACAAGCTCCAGAAGCTCCAGCAGAAAATGTAGCTCAAGTGTGGTCGTTCGAACCTTCTCACAACTGTTGTGCGTGTGTAAGAGAAGTTCTGAAGAACACTGAGTTTTCTGGAATCATTGACTTTCTCAGAAGAGGCAGGATTATACATGCCATTGCTACACCTGCTATAATCTACAAAGATATTGTTGAAGACTTTTGGAAAAACGCTCGTTATGACTTCTAGGAAGGAAAGACTGCCATTGTAAGCAAGATTTAAGGGAAAGTTGCTATGGTGACTGAAGAAGACATCAGAGAGGCACTTAGGATCAAAGATAAAGAGTGTACTGATCCTAGAGTGTTATCATGGACTGAACAGAGAGTATGCTTTCTACGGATGAAGTATAACGGTCTGATCACTGATGGAGCGTTACATAAGGGAAAGCTTAGTGTGCAATTCAAGTACTTCGCTCACGTTATTATTCATGTATTCGGGATAGTGAGTGTAGGATATGATGTGATGAGAAAAAGCTTGAGCTCGTTAATGGTTGCTTTAACACTGAATAAACCATTTAACATAGCCGGGATGATTTTAGATCACATGTTGGAGATGCTGAAAGGTTTGAAGTGTAAGAAGTTCTTGATGTATCCTAGATTTTTGATGATGATATTCGATCATAAGTATCCTAAGTTGAGAAAGGATCCTACTATGGTGTTGGGACAGGATCATATGAATATCAGAACGTTGGTAAGGATGAAAGGTTACAAGGGTATTCCTAACGATGAGAAGCCACCACACAAACGTCTGTTTGGTCACTTGGTTAATCCGGGTTACATGCTGATGCAAATACCAAGAGGAAGAGACAAGTTAAGAATGCCGGAGCCAAAGGGAAGGGCAAGGCAAAGGCTGATGAAGCAGATTCTGCAAAGAAACAGAAGGCTAGAAAGAAAAGTACTGCTAAAAAGGGTACTTTTTTGGTGGATGAGGACTCTGTAGATTCTGAAGAGACAGAGGAAGAGGAACAGTGGGATTCTGAGACTGAGTTGGTGAAGAAGAACTCCAAACGCAAGGCCACTACTGTTGGAGAATCTGATTCACTTAACAAAGTAGTGGAAGAACAGTTGCAGAAAGAGCCAATTGATGTTGAAGGTGATTTAGGGCTGGATACTGGAGATTTTGATGGATCTACAGTAGTGGTGAATTTGAAAAAGCTTAAACACAAGTCGATGTCTAAGAAAGTGAGTACAAAGAAATTAAGAGAGAAGGAAATTGAAAAGTTGTTGAAAGGAAAGAAAGTTCCTGAAGCTGGTACTTCATCACAAGTTTCCTCACCTGCAGCTAAGAAGCAAAAGAAGTCTTCCAAAGAACCTGAAGTAGTTCCTAATCTGGAATCTACTTTAGAGAATGTTCTTAATATGTTCAGGAAGCCAGAGAAGGAAAAGACTCCTGTTGATGAGACTTTCAAATCTAAGGTCACTGTTTCTGATGACGTGATGAAGCAAGTGAATAAAAAGATGGAAGAGATGATGAAAATGCTGACCGCTCAACAAGCTGAGATTGAAAGATTCAAGAAGAATGAGGAAAAGATGTTACAAATAGTTGTTGCTTCTAAGACGAATTAGGATGAACTTGAAAAGAAGTTGAAACAACTAGAAGAGGAGAAAAATGAGCTTGATGAGAAATGTAGTGGAAACAGGAGAATAATTAAGAGTGTTAGAAAAGAAAACAAGGAGTTGAAAAAGGAGAACAAAAGAATGAGTGATCTTCTTGATAAACTTTATGGTGAAGCTCCGAAATTGAAAGAAGGAGAAGAAGACAAAGAAAAAGAAGAAGAACAGGTTGATTACGAAGAATCTGATGAAGAAGAAGAAGGAGGTGAATCAGATGATGAATTTGATGATGATGATGATGCTGAGGGGGAATCGGGTAACAAAAAGAATGATGATGAAGAAAGTAGCAATGATGATGATGATGATGATAATGACGATTCGAGCAAGTTTACTTTTGAACAAAGACAGACTAAGAAGGGGAGTTCTGGTCAGTCAAGCTCGAAAAAGGCAGGAGAGAATGTGGATGCTGATGATAACATTTTCTGGACTGAGAAAATCAGAGCGTTATCAGATGAAGCAAAAGATGTTTATCGAGAGATGTTGAGTAAGAGAGAGTGGACGATAGAGTTTACTGGGAAGTTTGCTGATATATTTCAATCTGAAGACATGAGATATGAGTTGGAGTATAATGATCCTGATTTAGAGGATGGTGAAGTGTCTGCTACTGTGTCTAAAGAAATTCTCGAAGGGATTTCCCAGCGAGTTGGAAAGACACTGGAAGAGATTATGTCAGATCAAATTATTCCAGACATTCCTGAAAAGTATGTTGGTAATCATTCTGATGACAAGCAACCACCAGAAACTGAGGAGATTGAGATTGAAGACATAACTCATGAAGAGTATCCTCAATACTTCAGAGAGACTGATGAGACTGAAGTATTCCCAGATTTCTCCGAAACACATATGAGGGAGGCTAAGAAGAAAGTTGAAGAGAAAAGTAAAAAATTTGTTAAAAATGTGTTTGGGGATGATAAACAGAAACCATCTGAACAAAATGATGAGCTAAAGACTCTGTTGAGGAAGTTGAAAGAAACTGATGATAAAAGGCCGAAACCAGAAGCACAGGGAGGATTCTATAGATATCACAACCAAAAGTTTAAAGGCAGAGCTCTTAGTTGGAAGTATCTTAGAAATCTGAAATGTATTACAGTCAAGTGGGAAACTGGAATTCTGTACTTCTACAGATTCTATGATTTGCTTACTCTACCGTACTGGGTGGTGAGAGATATATGCAGATTCAGAATTACTGGTGCTTCTGTGAATAATACAGCGGTTGGATGGTTTGCTGATAAGTTGATCTGGGAGAGTAGAACGAAATGGGATATGTTTAAACCTTAGTACCCGAGAAGGAAGGTTCACAGAGACATTGATCCAAAGACGGGTAGAAAGAGAGTGACATTGATATACAAAGCTCCTGAAGTGATGAGAAAGATACCGCTTATGCCAATTCAACAGCATTTCAGTGAAGATTTTATTTTCTGGTATTATGACTGGAGGAATGCTGAAGCGGTGATTGTGCTGAGAGATGGGAATGACTCGTACAAGAAAATACATGTTTTTGACCCGATGTGGCTCATAAACTGTACATTTGAAGATATCATCATGCTGTATTACAACCCGATTTATAGTGATCCTAATGATGCATCACTAGCAAAGAAATATCAACAAGTTATTGGAGTATGCTTTGCTTATGATATCGACTCCGGTAGCAATCTTGAGCAGAAGCTGGGTAAGCAGGTGAAGGTAGCTGAAGTACCTAAGCAATCAACAAAGAGGAAACTTGAACCTGAAATGATGAAAGACCAAAAGAAACAACTGAGAATCAAGTTGATGAACAAGCAGATGGATTAAGCAAGAAGGCAATCCGAGCAATAGTCGAGGGGGAGTTTGTAGATGCATTATGTGCGACTAATGCTTCGTATTGTAATCATTAACATATGTTAGAGTTTTCAAAAGGTCGAAGGTGACAATATGTGGGTCGAAGGTGAAGACTTGTGGGCGAATGTGAAAGTTGTATTGAAGATATTCTATGTTCGAGCTGTTCTAGTGGTCGAATGTGGAAAAGTTCCACATTCGTACCAACACACTGGGCGAAAGTGCAGAACATATATATATGTTTAGTTTGTTTTGTTGGTTAGAACTTTGGTCATTTGTGTGTGTTAAGGTCTAAGTTTTGCTCTCTAGGTTGTGTCAGAGTATTTGTCATTAGATTAACTTGTAAAAGCGTATGTAATCAATATTTGATCAAGTAATCTATGAAAATGAGTTTGAAAAGCGTAATTCGTGTGTTTTGATTCGTTGATTATCATTTTGTTCTGTTCTAGGGTTTCCGCACCTGGAATAGTGCCTTGTATGATCAGATTTCCTGTTTATAGCTAAAATTCTTCATTTACATATACCCTATAACCTACTTCATGATTGATATTTAACCCACACACTAACCCTTTCACCTTCCATCACGACAACAATACTCCAACTTTTCCCCTCCTTCCCTTGTGACCGTCACCACCACCCCACCACCCCACCTCCCCACTCTCTCTTGTTTTCTAAAAACACAAGATTAATCACCCACATTTTCCTTTTAATGCATCCAAGAAGTCCAAAATTTGAAGATATGAACAAGATTATCTATGGTTTTGAAGTAATCATCAACTAGAACGCAATTTCTTTCTTCATTTTCAAAGGTAAAAACACAAGATTAATCACCCACATTTCAACATTTTTCACCTTTAACTTGGATGATTCACACAATTTAATGATATAATCAAATGGTTTTTATAAAAATAAAAGAGAGATAGGTGTGTACATGGTGTGTGTGTGTCGTGTATATATGTATGTATACATATGATTATGTTGAAGGTTTAAACTTAAATTTGTTATTGGATGTACGATCCGTCATCTAAAATTAAAGATTCATGAAACAATACAACCATATATTAAGATTAATGGGTGTGTGTGTGTGTTGTGATTTTATTTTTCTTTTGATCTTTCTCAAACACATTAACATGATGATTCAGTGCTAAAATGATAATGTATTGGTTTAAAAATGGAAAACAAAGTGTTTATATATATACATGTGTGTGTGTGCCATAAGTGTGTATATATATGTGTGTGTGATATTCTTGATTAAACATGTTTAACATATATGTTATACATAATGTTGATAGTTAAAAGATTGATTGGATATATGAAACTTGATTTTGAAAATGGAAATTTTGAGCAGAAAATTAAGTATAAAAATGATGATTTAAACACCTAAATTATGACTCTTGATAATGGAAATTGAGTTACAATATTTTTGGTAAAATTTGACTAAAATGACCCAAGTTTTGAGCTTAAAAATGCATGAAATATGGACTTTATTATGTGATTTTTGAGGAAATTACAAGATCTGACTATTCATGCTAAAATCACTAGAAAGTTCAGTAAATAACATGTCTTGACTAAAAGGTTTGAGTCTTGATAAGAAAACTCGATTTTAATAAGGTCCGGTACAAAACTATGCGGTAAAGAGGAGAGTTTCAGCTTGATTTTAACAAAATTTGAATTCTGATCTAAAACAGGTTTCAAAAGTATATTTTTGATATAAAAATGTGTATTTAAAGGAATATTTGAAATCCTACATGTTTTGGTTAGTCACAGGAGTTGGAATTTTGAGAAATTGCCAAAATACAGCCTAAAACCGACGAATTGTTTAACTTCATGTCTTGTATGTTTGTAAAACTTGGAATATCTAGAATACTTGTGCATGTTAATATCTGATACTTGATATGGAAATAATATGCATCAGAACATGAAATAAAGGTGCTAAGTGATTTGGTATAAAAATAACAAAATAACGGACCAAAGACGAGTCATGTTTAAAACAAGTATTTTTGAAAATAAATACTTTTCTAAAGATTACACTTTTCATGGAAAAATGTTGTGTGAAAATCAAAGTTGGGTCAAAAACTTAGGGAAATAAATAAAATTTGGTCGTTTATATGATTTACATGATTACGAAATCGAGTCGACCGGAAATCAGCTTTTGGAAAATAATTTGATCTGATCACAAGGTGAGTTCACAGCCCCACTTTTTTATAAGTTTTTATAATTGATTTTTGGGGAAAAACACGTTGGTAAATTACATAGATTATGGAAAAGACAACGGTAAATGTGGAATATGTTCAAGTATAAGAGCGGTTAATAGTGTTTCGGGAAAGAAAGATGGATAAGAAATCTTAAGATAATGTTCCCGGGCCATTCATAATTATTTACCTTGCTAATAAGGGTGAGTAAAGTGTTGGTGGATCCATCGGGTTGACGAACCTAGCGGAGACCAGTCGCTCTGGTCAAAGTATGGAAAACTACTTTCTGAAGGGGGTGTATTGAAACACTGGTATTATTGGGAACCAAATTGTCATGCCTTGATTATGAGCTTATACTACGTTGACATATACTCATATTCCTAGAAAGTTTATGAATCCGGATGATTGTCTGTAATCTATTACTATTAAAAAAAATTAGACTTTTCATGGATAAAATGAAAAGGGTTTATTAATTTTTGCAAGAATAGCGAAAATGTTATTAAAAATCTATGTGAATTCACCAGCCTTGTGTTGCAAATGTTTTTAACGTGTTTTTCAGGTACTCAATGAATGGCTTCGGGAATTGGCAAAAACGGGGTTTAGCAATGTTGTGTTTGGACATGTTTAAATAAAGTTATTGGAACCTTTGTAATAATAGATCAGTTATGGGTCTTAAACATAAAATCTTTATGTAACGTGGGTTTTTATATCTAACTTTGTCCAAATGCTACTTTATAATATTTGTTAATACACCTTTGATTACCAAGCTCCGTCACAACCATGCTAAGTCTTCCGCTGTGTCATTTTGGGGTGTGACACAGTCAAAGTCCAGACGCCGAGTTTCTGAAATTGTTGTAGCTCTTGCTGCATCGCATCAACCCAAGATTCGTCTTGTAATGCTTCCTTGAAAGTCCGCGGCTCAACCTGCGAAACATAACATGCAAAAGACCAATCATTTTGATCACCGGATTTCCAGATGTTCAGGTATTGGAATCACCGTTGGAACATTCACATTTTCTGCCGTGTCCAGTTCATTACTCGAATTTGAAGAAGATGGAATATCTGGATTTGGGTTCACTAGAGGTGATACTGTAGCATGATCTAAGATAGCTTCACTGATAACTTCGTCATCGTCTTTCGACTTAGACGAATCAAACGTTGTAGAAGCTTCCTGATAAATCTCTTCTTCTATCACAGGAGCATTGGTATCATTAGAAGTTGTAGGAGGAGTTACGGTGATTGGACACACAAATGGTTAAGTGTAGGATCTGAGTTTGATTTGTTATGAAGTTTAAGTAATGAAACAGTAATGAATGATGAATAATAATGGAAACTGCAGCGGAAATATAAACTCTAAATCATAACAAATAGGACAATTGTTTTAAACAAGTACTTTTCATTAGTCATCACAGATTCTCAGTACAAGTATACAATTCTCCCCTTCAGCCCGATCACTCAAGGACTTTGTTTGTGCAAGAGAATGTTTGGAGTGATAAATTGAATAGTACAGGCACTGTTCTTTTTATAGACAAACTAAAGCTCTGATGACCTAAGAGTGACGTCACCTAAGACATAGACAGCTAACTAGAATAAAACATAAAACATCTACTCTAATACAACTACTGTTACATTGAAAACTCTGATGATTAATCCTCTGATTACTAATATCTGATGGTTAAACTCTGTTGGCTTGAATCATTTGTTAGAGCCTAAGTGCTATTGGTTCCAACAGACCTTGTATCTTCATCAGCATTTTACCTTGTATCCTCATCAGCACTTTGGCAAACAGTGGTTTCATCAACAGTCTTTGTAAGCAGCAGTTTGTCAAGCAATTGTTTGGGAACAACAGTTAGTGTGAACAGTCTTTGGGAGGATCTTGTATGCAAAATACTATTTTATTGGTAATCAGATGTTTAGTATGTTTTGGCTTTTCACTTCACCTGTTCTTCTCCAGGTTAGCAGATCCAACAATCTCCCCCTAGAACAGATGATGCCAAAACTCAACCTTTATTGCTGATTTTTATTCCATATCACACTTTCTCTAATTTGACCTTTCAATTGTAATTCAAAATAAAAAGAGAACAAGTCTTGTAGAGGATCGTTTTGTCAAAAACAGTTTGGTTTGATCATACAAGTCTCTATTCTAGGTGCGGAAACCCTAGAACAGTTACAATATCATAGTTATCGAATCAAACACGCTGATTTACCTTTTCAATTCTAATTTTCATAGACAACTTGTCAAAATATGATTACATAAACGTTTACATGTTAATATGACTGATTTCAAATAGAGAGCACTAGACCTAACACACACACTCGAAATGATCAAAGTTACATTGAAAAATAAACTTTAAGTTTATATAGGCTTGCAGGTTTGACCCTTTCGTATGGTCGAATGTGGAAGACTTCCACATTCGCCCTCCAATTCTTCACGAACCAGGATACTTGTCTCTAAAGACTTCTACTTTCGACCCCTTTTTCTACATTCGCGCCAATGCTTTCCACTTTCGCCCTTTCGTAAAACATCAAAACATCTTTATGTTGCAATCCAAAGCCCTAGTCACACAATATGCATCAACAAACTCCCCCTCGACTCTTGCTTGGATTGCCTACCCGCTTCATCCATCTCTTTGCTCATTAGCTTCAAATGAAGTTGTTTTCGTTGATCTTTAGTCATTTCAGGTTCAAGTTTCCTCTTCGTTGAACGCTTTGGCACTTCATTCATCTTGACTCGCTCACCAAGTTTCTTCTCAAGATTACTTCCAGAGTTTATATCATAAGCAAAGCAAACTCCAACCACCTGTTGATACTTTCTTGCTTGATCTGCATCTTTAGGTTCACAGTAAATTTGGTTATAGTATAGCATGATGATGTCTTCAAACATGCAGTTTATGATCCACATTGGATAAAAACATGTATCTTCTTGTTAGCATCCTTCCCATCTCTCAACACAATCACCGCTTCAGCCGTACGCCAATCATAATACCACATTACAAATTCAGAGATGAAATGCTGCTGAATCGGCATGAACGGTATCTTCTTCATAACAACCGGAGATTTATACTTTAACGTCACCATCTTTCTTCCAGTCTTAGGATCAATTTCTTTGTGAACTTTTCTTCTCGGATATTGAGGTTTAAACATGTTCCACCTCGTCCTACTCTCCCAAGTAAGTTTCTCAGCAAACCAACCAACTGCATTATTATTTGCTGAAGCACCAGTCATGGTAAATCTGCATATATCTCTCACCGCCCAGTACGGTAGAGTATGTATGTCATGGAATCTGTAAAAGTAAAGAATTCCCTTCTCCCACTTCACAGCAATACATTTCAAGTTTCTCAGATACTTCCAACCCAACACTCTTCCTTTAAAAAGTTGGTTGTGATATCTGTAGAATCCCCCCTGTGCTTCAGGCTTAGGCCTTTTGTCTTCCATTTCTTTCAATTTCTGCAACAAAGTCTTCAGACTATCACTTTGCTCAGTAGTTGGTTTCTGATTACCTTCTCCAAACACATTCTTTACAAACCCTTCACTTTTCTTTTTAGCTTTATACTCAGCATCTTTCAAGTTCACTTCTGTAAAATCTGGAAATACTTCATCACTTTTATCCCTAAAATACTCAGGATATTCTTCATTTGTAATGTCTTCAATTTCAATCACTTCAACTTCAGGAGTATGTTTGTTATCAGAATGATTACCAACATCCTTTTTAGGAATATATGGAATCACCTGTTCAGTCATAATCTCCTCTAGTGTCTTACTAACTTGCTGCGCCATACCTTCAAGTATTTCTTTTGAAACTGCAGCAGACACTTCACCCTCTTCAAGATCTGGGTCATTGTATTCCAATTCAATCCTCATGTCGTCTGCTTCAAAGATTTCAGGAAATTTTCCTGTAAGCTCAATCGTCCAAACTTTCTTATTGAGCATCTTTCTGTACAAATTCTTATCATTAGCAGACAACGATCTTATCTTTTCTGTCCAAAATATATCTTCTTCAGCATCAACATTCTCTCCAGATTTCTTCTTAGAACTCGATTGACCAGAACTTCCTTTCTTTGTCTGTCTTTCTTCAAACGTAAACTTACTCGTATCATCATCATCATCATCACTATCACTATCTTCCTCATCATTTTTCTTTTGTCCAGATTTTCCACTATTATCATCATCGTCAGAATCATCATCAAATTTTTCATCATCTCCCTCTTCATCTGATGAATGACCATAATCTAGTTTTTCTTCCTCTTCTTCTTTATCCTCCTCTCCTTCTATCAACTTAGGAGCTTCATTGTAGAGTTTATCAAGAAACTTACTCATTTTCTCATTATCTTTCAACAACTTCTTATTCTCATCTTTCACTTCAGCAATCAATCTCCTGTTTTTCTTGCTTCTACTATCAATCTTGTTTTTCTCTTTCTCTAATTCGTTCAACTTATTTTCCAGCTCATCTTGATTTTCTTTTGCTGCCACAACAATCTGCAACATAGTCTCTTCATTCTTCTTGAACTTTTCAATCTGAGCTTGTTGTGCAGTAATTATCTTCATCATTTCTTCCATCTTTTTGTTTACAGCTTTCATGACATCATCAGAAACAGGCACTTTAGGATTTGAAGATTCAGCTTCAGGAGATTTCTTCTTTTTCTGGAAAATATTCAATACATTCTGCAGCGTCGTATCCAGATCAGGAACTACCTCAGATTCTTTAGTAGTCTTCTTTTAATTCTTTGTCACTGGAGAAGAAACTTGTGATGATGTGCCAGCTTCAGGAACTTTCTTTCCCTTCAATAACATCTCTACTTCTTTCTCTCTCAATCTTATAGGCTATTCTTTAATATCTCTTTTAGCCATAGACTTTTGCTTTGGATTCTTCAAGTTAACAACAACAGCAGAACCTTCAAAATCTTCAGCACCAAGTCCTAAATCACCTTCAGCACTCTCTAAATCAATCGTCTCTTTCTGCAACTGTTCTTCAAAAGATTTATTCAAAGATTCAGACTCTCCAGCAACAGTGGCCTTGCGCTTGGAGGTCTTCTTCAATGTTTCATCATCAGAATCCCAACGTTCATCCTCTTCTGTTTCTTCAGAATCCACAGAAAGACTCTTCATCTACCAGTTGGGTACCTTTCTTAGCAATACTTTTCTTTCTTGTCTTTTGTTTCTTAGATTGTTCAGCTTCTCCAACCTTTGCCTATCCCTTCCCTTTTGCTCCGGCATTCTTTACTCTTCTTTTTCTTTTGGTTGTAGTATCAGCATGAACTAATGGATCATCAGGATCAAATCCACTATTATCATGCCTTGCCTTATTCTCCCCTGGATCAGTATATCCTGGATTTATCAAGTGCCCAAATAGGTTCTTGTGTGGTGGCTTCTCATTATCAGGAATCCCTTTGTATCCCTTCATCCTTATCAACGTCCTCATATTCATGTGATCCTGGACCAAAATCTTCGTAGGATCTTTCTTCAAAGTAGGATACTTCTGATCAAATATCATCATCAAGAACCTGGGATATAACAAATACTTCTTTGACTTAAAACCCTTGAGTGGTTCGAGCATGTGATCGAGAATCATTCCCGCCACATTGAATGGTTTGTTCAATGTCAAAGCTACCATCAACGAACTCAAACTCTTTCTCATAACATCGTATCCTCCACTCACCGTACCAAACACATGAATTATCACGTCAGCAAAATACTTAAACTGAACACTTAGCTTCCCTTTGTGCAAAGCACCATCTGTAATAGGTCCGTTATACTTCATTCTTAAGAAACATAATCTCTGCTCTATCCAGGAAAGACATCTTGGATCAGTAGGTTCTTCATTTCTTAACTTCAAAGCTTCTCTTATAGCATCTTCTGTCACCATTACCAGATTACCCTGAATCTCACTAACAATAGCTGTCTTTGAATCCCAGAAATCATAACGAGCATTCCTCCAGAATTCTTCAACAATATCTTGATAGATGATTGCAGGTGTTGCAATAGCATGAATAATTTTGCTCCTTATGAGAAAATCAACTATCCCAAAGACTTCAGTGAGCTTCTGTACTTCTCCAACGATAGCACAACAATTATGAGCAGGTTCAAACGGCCAAGCTTCCGCAACATTCTGAACAGGAGCTTGTTGTACTGGAACTTCAACATTTTCAGCTTGTTGTTCTACTGTACCTTCAACATTTTCAACTTGTTGTTCTGCCATTGAATATTTGTAAAACAATATTTTGAAAATACGTTAAAATCGAACAAAAATGAAAAAAACTTGATTTTTGGTTTTCACAAATTCCACTTTCGCCCCTACGGAGGTTCGAAAGTGAGATTTATGAGGTTCGAATGTGGCAAAAGGAGTTCGAATGTGAAATTTTGTATATAAACTTCCACTTTCGTCCCTGTTGTCCACTTTCGTCCCCAAAGAACATCTACATTCGACCAAAAACTCTACGTTCGACCATTTGTTCAAGGTCGAAAGTACCTGTTCTTTGCCCAACTTTCAAATGTGTAATTTGGTGCATTTTAACCTCTGTTTTTGATTCGTTTTCATACTAAACCAACCAATTAACTGTTGTCCTCAATCAATTGACATAATTGTTTAGTTTTTATTGATTTTAAAAGTAATCTAGGGTTTCGACACAATCAAAGATCAAAAACACCCAATTACAATGTATTAACCCTAGATTATCATCTATTTGCATTAAAACAAAGTAAAACAAGTCCAATAATCATGTCTAGGATTTCGAAGCCCAAACCAAGAATCTGTGTTCGTTACTGGTCCATTACCTGTGATGTTATAGGGAAAATGATCAGTAACACACCAGGAATAAGAATCAAGGATGAAAAGAACAAAAGCAACAAGGTTTTGTACATAGAAAATTTTTTGAAAAACTGTTAAAATGGTGGTTCGAATATGGACCTGGTATATATAGGAATCCACTTTCGACCGTTTTACTTGGTCGAATGTAAAGCTATTTCCACATTCGACCCTACTTAAAGGTTCGAATGTGGTTATAGGGTTCGAATGTGCAAATTATATTCAGAACACTTACATTTGTCCAGTTTAATAGGTACGGAAGTAAACAAATTTCCTCCTTAGACCCAACGAAGGGGCGAAAGTAAAATGGAAATTTTGAAAATTTACCGAATCTCAAAATCGAATCCCGTTCAACCATTTTTCAACATTTTAAGCCCCGAACATCCATTATTTCACATTTAAATGATACAAAACTCAGATGGGTTCATCAAATTTTAAAAAATGACCATCAACCACCATTGGTTATCAAATAACTCAAAAATGTAAAAATTTTGGTTTTTCTGAAATTTATGCTAAAACACACCTAAAATCTTTTTGAGTTTTTGTACCTTTTTGTAAAAACAAATGTAAAATGCAGAAATGTAAACACAAAGCAGTAAATGTTTTGTGATTTCCGGTAAGAGGATCATATCAATTTTTGAGAAATCTGATCACACCGTTGATCTTTGTTATATATTATCATTAGAAACAATGTGTGATTCGGCAACTGCTGATATTGTTGTCGACATAAACTCACATGCAGACCGTTATGCAGTGCTTTAAAATGATACGGTGTTAGATGTATTATACTGACTCGTTTATGGTTCCCACACACACGACATACTCCCGTATCAAGGAATTTGCACAAAGCTTCCTCGTAACGCGTGATTATGCCAATGTTATCCGTTTAGTTACAAGATATATAGCACAGAGGTGTAAAGGTCATAAAATGAATGCAGCAAGGTAACATGTGCATATATACCAGGTTGAGGCTGATATCAATCATAGATTTTCATCAGTGAATTGATACGATGCAATTAATGATCTTTGATCAATAATAAACATGAAGTTCCTCAATTCGGTAACTTTTAGGTTTTGGCATTAAAGCTCTTTTAGCAAATATTCTGATTGAATCTAGGTCCGTAAATTAATACGACAAAAGTTCAATCAGAATATACCAGATAACATAACATAACGACCTGAAACCTCAGATTTTGGCAACCCTATCAAACGAAATTACGGTACTAAGACCATCCCATGAGGTGTTCAGCCACTAACGAGTAGTTCGTTATGTTTGTATCACTAACGCACGTAGTAATAAGTCTACGAAGCCTATCAGCACATCACACGAAATCAACACACGCCTCATATTGCATTACATTTCTTTAGCATGTGTCAGATCCCCACTGATGTACTATCATTTCCTTTTTTTGCTCCTGTAAATCATTTTGGTTTTTCAACTTTTATGGCTTTTTACATTTTTCAATTTTTTTGGTTTTTCTGAATAAAGACTCCCCCTAAAATGTAAAACATATTTTTGGGTTTTTGGATTTTTCTGAAAAACAATAAAAACTTAAAAAATTTTGAAAACAAAAAGTAATAAACCGAGGTGATGATGACCAACCTTGTTTCTCTTTTATACCATTTACTTTTAAAAGATAATCAAATCTGGATTTATCAAAAGCTTTTGTGAAAAGATCCGCCCTCTTATAATCAGTGTGGATTTTGACCATATCGATCAACTATTTTGCATAGCAATCACGGATAAAGTGATACTTAATCCGGATATGCTTAGCTTTCGAGTGATTAACCGTGTCTTTAGTTAATGCAATTGCGGCTTCATTATCACAGTGAATAGGGGTTTTTAGAAATTGCAAACCGTAATCGACCATCTGCTGCTGAATCCAGAGAAACTGTGAGCAATAACTCAAGGATGCTTCATACTCAGCTTCGCAAGTAGATAGTGCGATCGATGTCTGCTTCTTACACTGCCAGGTCACGAGCCTGCTCCCCAAGAACTGACATCCAGCCGTTGTGGATTTGCTGTCTTTGTCACAGCCGCCCCAATCTGCATCACTAAATGCGATAAAGTCAAAATTATCGTCATTAGGGTACCATAGTCCTCTCGACGGACAACCCTTCAGATATCTTAGGATTCGCTTGACGGCCGTTAGGTGACTTTGTTTTTGCTTCGATTGGAAACCTGCGCAGAGACATGTAGCGAACATTATATCTGGCCTTGATGCAGTGATATACATCAGAGATCCGACGATTGCTATGTATGTAAATGGGTCTGTCAGCTCCCTTTTAGCGTCAACACCAATCCCGTGATTAGGTTGTATTGGGATATCCATCGGCTTCGAATCTTCCATCTGGAACCGGCTCAAGACTTCAGATACGTATTTGGCCTGATGAATAAAGATCCTCGTTGGTCTTTGATCCACCTGCAAGCCGAGGAAAAACTGCATTTCTCCCATCGCACTCATCTCGAACTTTTCCTGCATTACACTTTCAAATTCTCTGCAAAGAAGTTCGTTAGTAGAGCCAAAAATAATATCATCTACATAAATCTGGACGAGAAGCAAGTCATCCCCGGTTTTCTTGGTAAACAGTGTGCAATCGACCAAGCCTCGTTTGAATCCTTTGGATAGCAGGTACGTGCTTAGCTCCTCATACCATTGGCGTGGAGCCTGGTGCAACCCGTATAGCGCTTTGTTGAGAATATAAACCTTATCCCGTTGGATAGGATCTTCAAAGCCTGGAGGTTGACCGACGTAGACCTCTTCCTTGACCACACCGTAGAGAAACGCGCTTTTGACATCCATTTGGTACACCTTGAATTTCTTATACGAGGCAACCTCTAGAAACATGCGGATAGCTTCTATGCGTGCCATAGGTGCATATATCTCATTGTAATCAATTGCTTCAATTTGATGGAATCCTTGAACAACCAATCTAGCATTGTTTCTCACGATCACACCTCTGTCATCTTTCTTGCATTTGAATACACATTTAGTTCCAATCTTTTTCCTACCCGGAGGTAAATCTATAAGTGTTCAGACACCTAATTTCTAGAACTGCAACAACTCTTCCTGCATCGCCTCGACCCAAGCATCATCCAAAAGAGCTTCCTTGTATGTCAGTGGCTCAACCTGCGAAACATAACACGCGAAAGACCAATCATTCTGACAACCAGATTCTTGAATTTTTGCATATAAAGCTAAAGCGCCAAGATTTTCCGGTGAATTGACACTGCGGAGTTGTCCCCAAGTCATGACACTGCTGCCAGGGTCACCAATAACTTGCTCGAGCGGGTGAATACGATGAATCCGAGATTCCGGATGATCAGGTATTGTCACTCCCGTCTGAGTAGTGAAGTTTTCCACTGCATCCAGATCATTACCCGTGTTAGACAATGAAGCAACATCTGGATTTGGTTTAACTGGTGGTGCCTCTGTTGCATGATCTAGAATAGCTTCACTAAAATCTTCATCATCTTCCGATTCTGAAGTATCAAGTGTAGTCGAAGCTTCTTGGAACACTTCTTCTTCTGCTACAGGAGCATTGGCATCATTAGAAGCTGCTGGAGAAGTTACAGAGATCGGACGCACCAATGGTGAAGTCGTCGCGTTCTCACACTCGTAAAGTAGTCTTATAACAGCCTCTTCAACCAAGCTATCTAGATTGAATGATTCAAAGAAGTCTTTGTTATCAAACATCCAATCAGGACTGTTTCCCTGTACGTTCTGAGTATACCGTTGAACCTCAACATTTGCCCAATCCTCCACCTGGCGAGTTCTTCTGTTGAATACCCTTTTGAGTGGGGTTGCATATCCAACAAAATATCCCTCTTCAGCTTTTGGACTAAACTTTTCACGTGGATTCATCATCGTACATGGAGCCCCAAATGGTTCTAGATACTCTAAGTTCGGCTTTCGTCTGTTCAACAGCTCATAAGAAGTTTTGCCAAACTTCTTCACTGTTAACACAACGATTTAGTGTATAACAACCTGCGTAGATCGCTTTGTTCCAGAACATTACTGGAAGATTGGAATCTGTGAGCATTGTTCTTGCCGTTTCAATGAGAGTCCTGTTTTTCCTTTCAGCGACACCGTTCTGTTGAGGGGTATACGGAGCAGAATATTCTTGATGAATTCCTTTGTCTTCACAAAGAGCATCCATCTGTGCATTTTTGAACTCTGTCCCATTGTCACTCCGAATTCTTTTGATCTTTAGACCGTAGACATTCTCCACTCGAGTGAACATAACTTTCAAATTTGTAAACGTGTCACTTTTATGCTGTAAGCACATCACCCATGAGACTCTTGAAAATTTGTCAGTAACCACCAAACAGTAAAGCTCTCCGATATGACTTTTACGTTTGACAAGCCCGAATAGGTCCATGTGCAACCGCTCAAGTGGCATCTCAACAGTGTTCACTTTCTTCGGTTTGTGGGATTGTTTGTGCTGCTTACCTTTCTTACAACTCACACACTTTTCGTTTAAATGGAAATGTTTGACATTAACGCCTTCGACAAGCCCATTCTTCACCAGATGATTCATTTTTCTGAGGTGAATATGTCCCATCCTTCTATGCCACATTATAGATTCTTTCTCTGTAGCCTTCGATAGAAAACACGTCACTTGTCCCTGAGTTGTCATCGCTTTCGACATATCAAGAATGTAAAGATTGTTAACTCTCGGTGCCTTCAACATGATCCACTCCTTTGGAATTTTAAAGCCTGGTTTGAGGATATAGCAAGATTTGTCGTCGAAGTGCACTGAAAATTGTTTGTCGCTGATTTGACTGACACTTAACAGATTGTAATCAATTTGCTTCACGTAGGAAATCCTCTCAAAACTCAGTATCCCGTTACTCACACTTCCCTCCATCGTGATATAACCTCCTTTATTTCCCGCAAAAGCAACATAACCTCCATTAATATTCTTCACGTCAAACAATAGTGCTAAATCACCAGTCATGTGGCCTGAAGCTCCACTGTCAACAATCCAGAGACTGCTAACAGGGCCAGCTGAAGCTCCCTGCACACATCAAGTAAGATCATTAGTTCTTTCGGGGGACCCAAGGCTGCTTGGTCTTGGGTCTTTGAATATCAACTTTCAAAGATTCATTCACATCAACATTAGGTTTTGAATCGATCTTTTTCTGATCGTTCAAACCTTTCTCATCTTGATATTTTTCATTTGACTTTGAGGTAGAAGCACCCGGAGATTCCTTAGGTGACCAAGATTGTTCCGAACGTTTTAGAATTCGAATCTGAGTTTTTGGAATCTCAGTCGGTTTCTTAGTGTCGTTCTTAAATGAAACTTTCTTAGTTACCTTCTCTGATTTAACTAAACAGCAGGTTTTAGTGGAACCTTTTGTTTATCAACCATTGTGTTCACCATAGGTTTCTTCAACGGTTTTTCCATAGCGATCCGGTTTCGACGATCATAGTTGAATTGACTCCTTTGATAATAATTGCTTTGATTGTAAAATGGTGCTGGTTGAGGGACAAAACGTCTTTGAGGATAACTATGATTATCGACCGGCTTTCTTACAGATTGCCTCATCTCAACTTCGTGCCTCTTGTGCCTCACGTACGGGCAGTGAGCAAGTAAATGCCCTCTCTCCCCGCACTTGAAACACGCACGGTATTCCTCAAAAACATTCTGAGCATGCGGCTTAGCAAATGTATTGATAGGATATTGATCATCTACGCATCTGCGTCTTAAACTCTAAGGAGCTGGACCCTTTGAGTAAGCCGGTTCAAGAAAACCATTTGCCTTTTGTTTAGGCTTGATGAACTCAGTGACATGAACCTTAGGTTCTTTTGGAGTATCCACATATAGTTTCTTCAAAATTTCTGGTGGTACTTCATTGGTCCTTTCGTGTTTAGGAAACCAGATAGTACTTTCTTGCAAGATTTTCTCAATTTTAGAATAGTTTGCAAATTTAATCGGATACTCCTCGTCAGAGATAATCTTATCGGATCCTTCCATCCGATAAAATACCTTGACGGGTTTGTCAACTGATTCATTTTTAACCTCTTTCTTCACTGATTGATTGACACGATGTGCGTTAGCCATCGGATGACAAAGCTGAGAAGGTGATACTGGTTCATTTGTGATAATGTGATTTTCCTTAGGAATATCACTCACTTTGTCAGTTTTCTCACTTTCTGTGTCGGAATCATCAGTCACAGCAATTACACATTCATCATTTAAACCCAAAATCGGTCGTACATCGGAATTTGGATCTCCAACACTATAAGTGTTAGATTCATCTTCCCATGAAGATCAGATTTGACTGAACTCTCCGGTGTTATTGAGTGGCAATTATGATTCTCAAATAACACTGGTGAGGGAACATCCTTGTAATTTGCATTACTGGGTTGTGATGGCTCTTCAATGATATGGTCAACCACATATGCAATGTGTTTACAACTTTCAAGCTTTTTGTTGACCTTTTCTTCAAAGCACTTGATAGTGGCCATTTCTAACTTGGTTTCTTCAAGTTCATTTATGTAACTGTTTATTGCTAGTTGTTTTAAAGAAAGTGTTTTCTTTAAGTCAGCAATGTCCTTTTTGTAACCATCAAGTACCTTGTTAAACTCTCTAACTTCCTTGCGAGAAGATTGACAGTTGATTATCGCACTCTCAAGTTAAACCCTGAGTTGCTTGTTTTCATCTGTTAACCTATCACAAGTACCACAATACTTATCACTATGCATATCAGTTGTGGATTCAGAACTTACCTGCTTCGGAGGATTAGTCATAGCCATGAGAGCGAAATGAGCTTCCTTTCCAGCAAAGAACTTGGAGTAGTCAATTCTGGTAAATGCATCATCCACAATACACGACTTTCGAGTCATAAGAAAATCAGCTTCGGCCAAGAGTTGATCAATCTCATCATCAAATGAGTTCACACTTGCTTCCGAATCTGTTGCAATCTCCGAGTCTGAATACATTGAGTCATTCTCTTCGGGAACATCAGTAACTGAATCAATAACTCCCAAAGTCTTCTCATTATGTTGTTCTTTAACTGGATCAGCCACAGAAACATTCACTTCATCAACGGACTCCTCAATCTCTTCTTCTGAAGTACTCTCAGTCTCTACACCATCCTCAAGTATCTCCGACTCTTCTAAATCAATCTGCTGAGCAACACAAGCTACATTCCCAGCTTTTACCTCTTCAACACCTAGCTGCATTCCCGTCCAGTCATATCCCTCATCATTTTGAATCACCAGCGCCTGATTTTGAGTATCTGTCTGTTGTTGATCATTTGGTGTTGTGATATGAATGATGGTTCTGGTTGGGTTATGTGGTGTTTGAGTTTGAGTCTGGTTAGGTGTAGTTGGTTGTCTAGTAGAGATGTTCTGTGAGGTGTTATGTCGGTTTTGGTAATTGTTTTGGTTTTGATAGTTGCCGTTGTTTTGGTTTTGATAAGTAACATGGTTTTGAGATTGGCGGTTTTGGTAATTTGAGTTGAATGGATTTCGGTTACCTTTTTTAGCTGGCTGTGTGCATTCTCTTTTGAAATGGCCTTTACCACCACAGTTGAAACATATGACTTTGTCTTTGTTGAAGCCATATGTTGTATTCGGTGTTGTAGCCAGATCAGTTCTTCCAGTCTTCTCAATGAACTCCGTTGCTCGCCTCATAATACTTGCAAAGGCCCATTGTATATCAATAAGCTCCATTTCCTCTTTATCGATCTGAGCATAGTCCTCATTGGTTAGGTTATTGTTACCAATTTGACTAGCTACCAAACCATTGTGTGAGGCAACCATTGCTGAAACCAAAGCAATGTGTTGTTGTGCAACTTCCACTGTGACATTGTTCATGTTGGATGTCTCCAACACTACTGGTCTTTGACTAGATTGTGCTTGATTCATCTGTGGAATGTATGGTTGTTGTTGAGGTTGGTTTGCAGTGTAACACGCTGCTTGTTGCATTAGTGAAAAAGGTGAAAAGAAAGAATTTGGGTATGAGTGTGGTGGTGTATATGATAGTGGTGGTGTATATGATGGTGGTGTATAAGATGAAGTTTGAGCAAGGTAATTGATTGGGTTTTTGGGTGGTTCCATCACACTTGAAACACAAGCAATATGAGGAGCAACTGTACCACCAACACTTGAGTTACCCACTGTAGAAGATGTACCTGCATGATACAACTCTGGGTTCTGAGGAATTTGTGATCTCTTTGCTTTCCTCTTTTCTTCAAGCTCTTTGTTTTCTAATTTCTGAATGAATTCATTGATGGTCCAGTACTTATAAGCATCTTTTTCCTTAAGCACCTCAATATGTTGATCCCAGTACGGTGGTAAAGAATCAGCAAATTTATCCACCAAATCTGACATCGGAATCTGAATCTCATAATTGGATAATTCAGTTAATAGATGACAATATTTGGGAGTCAACTCCTTCATAGTCTCATTTCCAACGTAACTGAAGTTCTCAAATTCCTTCTTCAGTTCCTCAATCCTTAACCTCCTCGTCTTCTCATTACCATCGTGACGATTCTTCAACATATCCCACAATTGCTTGGAAGTAGTGCAAGATCCAAACTGGTGTAGAAGATCATTAGTAATAGCTTGGGTTAGTTGAGAATACGCCTTCTTCTCCACCACAAACTTCTTCTTTTCGTCTTCAGTCAAACTCTCAAGCGGAATCTGTTCACCGGTATTCTCTAACACTGGTGCAACGTATCCCTTAGCAATCATTTCCCATGCCTCAGTACCTTTAAGTCCCATCCCTTCCAAATGAATCTTGAATTTCTTCTGCCACTGATTACACTCTTGCATCTCCATTAGCTTGGGTGGTCTGTTCCCGCTACCTGAGGATAAATCATTTATTAGAGTAGATATAGCATTTGTAGTTTGAGTGTGTACCGTTGCTGCTGCTACACCCCAGTAATCAGCTGCTGGTTGTTGTGAAGGTGAAGAAACACTCTGTGGAATCGAACTCGTCATCGCAAGATAATTGATTGGCTGTGATTGTTGAGTATTCGACTTCTGAGCAGCTACAGTCCAAGGGTCCATGGTAACTTACTATTATTGTGTTGTACCAGGCATAGGTGTAGTCAGAAATCCCCACATATTGTTTTTGATGTTGGAAATACGACACACTTGAAAAATATCACCACAGAATTCTACGTTCGTCCCCTTCTGAATAAACGTGAGGTCGAATGTGAAAAATCACTTAGGTTAGACCCAAAAGTGAAGTACGAATGTAGAGATAACAGAAGAGTTTCACTTTCGACAACAACCAAACTCACTTTCGACCTTACGTCTGGTCGAATGTAGACAAATGACCCGAATGTGAAAATTCAACACAACAAACTTCTAGGTTCGACCAAAAAGTAACACTTTCGACCTGTAAATCCTTGGTTCGGCCCTTAGAAGTTCACTTTCGACCCTTGCTCTCTAGGTTCGACCCGACCCACTTGAAAAACGGTTATTCTTTGAAAATCAGTTAATTTGATCTCAATTTTTCAAAAGTTGATGAATTTTGATGATGTTTATCAGGTTTTGCTTCGGAATTGATTTGGAACAACTTTAATAAATCGAATTCTTGATTTTATCCATGAAATATAATCCAAATCCTTCAATTTTCATCAAAAACCATAGTTCTTCGAAAACAGTAAAATTTTGATCAAATTTGGGTGCAAATCAGTTCAAAAACTATCAAATTGTAGTTGTATGATCTGTATAGGCTCTGATACCACTTTGTAGAGGATCGTTTTGTCAAAAACAGTTTGGTTTGATCATACAAGTCTCTATTCTAGGTGCGGAAACCCTAGAACAGTTACAATATGATAGTTATCGAATCAAACACGCTGATTTACCTTTTCAATTCTCATTTTCATTGATAACTTGTCAAAATATGATTACATAAACGATTACAAGTTAATCTGACTGATTTCAAATAATCCAGAACACTAGAGAGCACTAGACCTAACACACACACTCGAAATGATCAAAGTTACATTGAAAAATAAACTTTAAGCTTAAACGATTACAAGTTAATATGACTGATTTCAAATAATCCACATTCGCCCTCCAATTCTACACGAACCTGGAAACTTGTCTCTAGACACTTCTACCTTCGACCCCCATTTTCTACATTCGCCCCAATGCTTTCCACTTTCGCCCTTTCGTAAAACATCAAAACATCTTTATGTTGCAATCCAAAGCACTAGTCGCACATCAACAAGTCTTCAGCATCCCTTTCTAGCTCTATGTTCAGCAGGTCTTGGAGATCATTTGCACTCAGACCATATGCATCATCCATGCTTAGCTTTTGAGCTTCTCCATCAGATCTGAGCAGAGTCAATTCGTGGGTGTCTTTGTTGACTTTCCACTTTAGAATTTTTTAATCTAAGGAGTGTTTGGTTTGCAAATTTATTCTTGATGAGTTTGGTGATGGAGGCCTGCCAATGAGTTTTCTTAGCTCTTCACTGATGGGATCAGTGAAGTAATGAACTTGGTTGAAAATCCCTTTTTTCACAAAGGTATTAGCAAACTTCTTTTAATCTTCCTCAGACATCTCCTTCTGCCTTTTGTGATGCTTCTTGGCAGCAATGGAGAGGTCAGAGGTTGGAAGTAGGCTATCAAGTGAAAGGGTCTGTTGGGATTTTCTAACCTCTGCTTCATCGGGGTAAATTGGTTTTCTTGCAAGTGTAGGATCAGTTTTTCTTTGCTCTTCAATTTTCTTGTAGGTTTCAACTATCCTTAGCTAAGACCAATTTGAGACAGACTTCATTTCTCCAAAACCAATTTCTACCAGTTCTACCCTCATTCTTCTGAATTTCAAGGCTCTGACAGGGTCTTTACCTTTTCAGAAGTCAGGAATAGAAGCCTTATGATTTGGTTGCTTATTAAACTCTTCAACTCTGTTCAGCTTTTCTTGTAAAGCATGAATGGTTAAGCCTGCAAAATGTTTTATGTTTGCTTTGTAAGGCTTAGCTGCCATGATTTGATCTAGAAGAGAATCCCTGATCAACTTCACCATTTCACCATTGATTGGTTTGTTAGACATAGACTTGCTCAGGTCCTTAGCAAAATCCTCAATCCTTCTCAACTTGCTAAGTTCTGCTGAATGGATGCCCTGAGCAGTCTTGTCATCCTTTCCTTTGCACTTCTCCTTGTTAATGATATCTGCCTGTTTTGCTTTCAACTGCAAGTATTCATCAACATTCTTGGGTTTAGGCAGATTCAGGTTTGAGATAGATGGAAAGGATAGCTGTAATGGATCCGCAGTATTATAGAAGGATTGAATTTGCCCCTTGATGATGTCAAGTTCAAGGGGATACTGAGCAATCAATTGAATCATGGTTGGTGGTGGAAGGATTGGATGAAAATTGTGAAGTGTATGGTGAGAAGGATGATAATGGAATGGCTGGTATAGGTTCAGATGATGGTGGTGGAGGTGTGGCTTCAATAGGGATTTCCTTTTTCTTTTGTACAGGATGATAGGTGATGATGGTGATTGTGAAGTAATGGGTGTGTTAACATCTGTTGGCACTTGTTTAGTATCAGCAGATGTTTGAGGTGGTGAAGATGGTGTGGGTGACATGGATATGGACAATGTTGTGGTGGTGGATGTTGTGGTGATAGGTTCAGTGGTTGTAGTAGTGGTGGCAGCAAATGTTTGGAGAACGGAGGTTTTAGATGGTGGTTGCCTAACATGTTGTGCAGGCCTTTTCTTCCTTTTTGAGGAGCCAACATTATCTTTTTCCAGCTGTTCTTTTTGTCTTCATTTTAAAAGATTCTCTACTTTGGTTTCCAAGGTCTCAGACCGGATTAGCTTTGCTTCAGCAGCCTTTTCAGCTATGACATTGGCAGATTCATCAATCTTATTTGCCTTGTCAGCTTTGGCAATGTCAGTAGTGGTTTTAGATGATGAAGCAAACCCTGGTTTATTTGCATACTTTTGTGCTTGACCCTTTTGAGAAGGTGGAACCCCAAATGGATCAAGCTTTAGTAATCTATCTCTGCCACTCTCCCCTTTTTTGGCATCATCAGCTGTGAACTCATCATCATCTCTTAGAATAGTTGTGGGGGCAGAGCCAGTGGTCTTCAGAAGATGTTCCTTAATGGCTTTGATATCTGCTTGGGTATCATTGAACCTAGCATCCACCATGTTTCAGATCATAGCCATGTATGTTTCTTGTGTTTGATCTGCTAGTTTTCTATGAGCTATGATAATTGGATTAACAGATTTCCATAGCTCACTAGAAATCTATTGGGTGGATGGTTGACTTTTGGTGAGGGTGACCAAAGTTTGCATCATGGTTTTGAGATCAGTCTTGATTTCATTAACTGATGACTCAATGGTGTTAACTCTCCCCGTCAATTCTTGGTATCTTAATCCATCACCTAAATGAATAGGATAATCTGAATTCCTACCAGATGTAGTAGTTGTAACTGGTTTAGTTCTAGGCGGTGAATCCATTGAAAAGAAACGAGATGCCCCTTTGTCTTGGTACTGGGGACTTCCAACTGGTATTGGGGTCACTCTAGTGGCCTTAGCAGTTCTTGCCTCCAAGGAAGTCTGAGCAATGTAACCACTGTCCTGTAGTGATACAATGGTCTCTACAACATAAGTGGCTGCTTAACTTGGAATACCTCCTTGAGTTACATGTAACTCAAAGGGTGTGGCATCCTCTGTTCGTGTGCTAGCCCCTTGACTTTTCTCAGGCCCAGTCACTTGTGGGAGTATACTCTCATTGATAGTTGATTGAGAGGAACTGGTATTTGCCTAAGTTTTGTCAATGGCTTCGAACAATGGTTGCATAGTGGGTGGAATTGGAGTGTTTTGTGATGGTGAGGGTTGTGGAGTGAGAAGAGAATTAGCCATGGGAGAAGAACTTGTGAACATATGTTCAAGTGAATCATATGCTTTATGATGTGTGTCCCCTTGGATTATAACATGATCCTTTTGAGAGGATACATGAGGAGTTTGGATGAGTTGAGATATTTCCAACTGTTGAGAGGAAGTATCAACAGTGGTTGTTTGTTCCATTTGTGTTACAACGGGGTTTTCCTCTGGTATCTCATCTTCCAGAGTCACCTTTTTGGTTTTCTTTTTGGTGGGCTTTGTGGATGGAAGTTTCTTTTTGGTGATTGTTGGTGTGGGTTTCAAAGCACTCGATGTAGTGCCATGATCACCAGGAACAGTGGGCTCAGCAACAGAGGTTTGCACAACAGTTGTTGTCTTAACATGCTTTGCTTGTGTTTTGAAAACTTTTGCTTTTGGTGCTTTTTCTTGGGTGTTAGGACCCAACATTCTTGTAGAATTTTCTTGGGAAAGGCTGTTCATTTGAAGTCCTTCACCCTCTTTAAATTCCTTTTCAGGTAAAACCTTTTGTAGGAAAACACTTAAAAGTCTTGGGTATAAGAGAATAGCATTGTTTGACCCAGACTTGACACCCTTCACATTTGCTGCTAAATCTAAAACCAGTCCATGGGATAGATTATAATCAGTGTTTGACAAAATTGTATATCCCAAGTAGTGAACTTTCAATGGGATTTCATTAAAAGAAGTAGTTTTAGCAGAGAGGCATATGAGAAGGTATGAAAGAAAAAATTCATGGCTGGGGGAATTTTTTTTTTTTTTTTTTGAAAATGGTTGCCCAAGTCATTTAACCTTCATATCCCCTCTCTATGAACTCTGTGTGAAGTTCAGTTTTATCAAAAGAATCCTTACCTGCCAAGTCGTTCAATAGGATGGTTGTGGATATGGTTTGGGGGGTTATGGTGACATGTGTTTCACCAATTTTTGAGATAATGGTTGTTGGCTTTTTATCTGTGAACAAGGTTTCAGCATTCAACCAAAACTCTTTGAGAGTGTCAATATAAATTAAAGAAGTGGCGTTAAGAACAGGCAAGTATTTTTATTCATTTAATACGTTGATGATGGAATGAAAGAGACTGTTTTCCTCCGTTTTGGACAGATATGGTAGATAATTGTGGGGAGCTTTCACTTGAAGATCCATGTTTTGGATTCAAGTAAGAAAGTCGATGAATTTAGGTCAAGGGATTAAGGTTGATGGAAAGCGGTTTTCAGAATTTTGAATTCAATGAGACAGTGTAACAACTGTTAGGCATAAACAGGGTTTTTATAGTCTCAGAGGAAACCGCTGATGTGGCCAAAGCACTGCTTTTGAGAGCAGATGTGGCCAACATCTGATGGAAGGTCTGTTTTGGTGGATGACAGTTGTTTATAACATTTGTTGACAAGTCAACAGATGTTTGAGAAAATAGTTGTTTTATCTAATCAGAGGTTTGAAACAGATTTTTGAACCAGCAGTGGTTGTTTTATCTGATTAGAGTTTTGAAACAGATTTTTCAACAAGCAGACGATACAATTTTATGAAACAATGGTTTTTTTTATCTTGAACAGATTTTTCAACCAAAGCTATTTTTAAGGATGGATTTTTTATTTTCTAACAACATTTTAATGTTTTTATAGAAAACATTTTTGATTTTAATCCATGTTTAGTATGCCAATTCGAGAGATCAGGTTTGCAAAGGTAGATGTGTCTAAAGCTTTTGTCAACACATCTGCCAACTGATCCTCTGTTGGTACATGGTGCAGAGAAATCAAACCTTTTTCATAGCTGTCTCTCACAAAATGATGTCTGATGTCAATGTGATTTGTGGTTGAATGGGAGACTGGATTTTTGATGATATTTTCTGCTGTTTCACTGTCCAACATGAGTGGAGTCTTTAGGGCAGTTATACCAAAATCCAGAAGCTGGTTTTGAAACCACATGAGTTGGGCTGTACAGCTTGCAGCAGCAATGTATTCAGCCTCTGCTGTTGATGTTGAAACAACTGCTTGCTTTTTGCTTTGCCAAGAGACCAAGGCATTGCCTAGGAATTGGCACCCACCTGATGTTGACTGACTTGTGGTTTGACAACGAGCAAAATCATTATCTAAGTAACCTGAAAGCTCAATACTTCCATTAGCAGGATACCAGATACCAAGTTCGGGATCACCTTTTAGATATCTGAATATCCTTTTCACGGCTATAAGATTTGACTTTCTAGGTGATGCCTTGATTCTTGCACAAACACAAGGGGCAAACATAATGTTTGGCCTGGGTGCACTACATGGTTTACAATCATTCATTTCAAATTTTGTAAGTAAGTTTTTAACATACTTATTTTTGTGAATAAATGTTCCATTTTTCAATTGCTTAACTTGGAGACAAAGAAAGCATTGGAGTTCACCCATACCACTCATTTCAAACTCTGGTGTCATGAGTTTCCTAAACTCTTCACACACTTTGTTACATGTGGACCCAAAAATGATGTCATCCACATATATTTGAACAATCATGAGATCTTTCCCTCTCCATTTTAAAAATAAGGTTTTATCAATTTTACCTCTAGTGAAACCAATGGATAAGAGAAAGGTGGAAAGAGTTTCATACCAGACCCTTGGTGGTTGTTTCAAGCCATACAAAGCTTTGTTGAGCTTGTAGACATGATCAGGATGGAATGTGTCTTCAAAACCAGATGGTTGACATACATAGACTTCCTCCTGAATTTTTCCATAAAGGAACGCACATTTGATGTCCATCTGATACACCTTGATGTAGTGGTTGACAGCAAAGGCTAAGAAAAGTCTGATAGCTTCCAACCTTGCTACAGGAGCAAAGGTTTCATCATAATCAATTCCTTCTTCTTGTCTGAAGCCTTGAACCACAAGCCTGGCTTTATTCTTGACAACAATTCCCCTTTCATCAGTTTTGTTCTTGAAGACCCACTTTGTGCCAATTGGATAAACATCCTTTGGCAGTGTCACAAGTTGCCATACTTATTGTCTTTTAAACTGAAGGAGCTCCTCTTGCATGGCTTCTACCCAACTTTTGTCTTTTAGTGCCTCTTGGTACTAGACAGGTTGTGTGAGGGATAGAAAGCCTGCAAAAAGACATATGTTTGAGGATTGACTTCTTGTGAGCAGCCCTTCATTGATGTCGCCAATGATTTGGTTTGGTGGATGAGATCTAAGGTAGATTAAATCTCCTTTGTATGGTATGATGGCATTTGGATGTGAGGGACAGAGGTTTGTGGCATCTGTTGTTGTAACATTTGTTAGCACTTCTGTAGTGCCAACAGATGTTGGAAATGGAGGTGGGGGAATATGACCAAGTGGTGTAATGGTTGGACTGACTTTTGTTAACTGAGGTTGGACTTTTGTCAACAGATGATTAAACAGTGGTTGAGCTGGATGAAGCAGTGGTTTGAGAGTAAGACTGGTCAACAGTGGTTGACTCAGTTGTAGCAGAGTTTTGACAGATGTTTTGAACATCTGCTTGCCCTAATGCAGTATAGACTTTGCTGTGAGATTGTGGAATCACAATGTCAAATCTGTAGTCTTGTTGTAGAGACTGTGGTGTACCTGCATTGTTAGTTTTAGCAGTAATATCTTCAAATTCGAATTTATCAAAGTCAAGCAATTCAGCAGGATTTGTTGGGATTTTTAATGATGAAAGTTCATTGAACTTTACATTCAGTGTTTCTTCTATTGTCCTAGTCCTCGTGTTAAACACTTTATAGGCCTTGGCAGTAGAAGAATATCCCTGAAAATATCAACAAACTACTTTGGCTGCAAATTCTGAAATGGAATCTTTGGGATTTAAAATGAAACATGGGCAACCGAAGATTTTGAAAAATGAGATCAGTAGTTTGATTTTGAACAAAAGTTCATAAGCAGTCTTTTGATGTCTGGGGTTAATCAAAACTCTGTTTTGAACATAGTAAGCAGTAGCTTCTTCCCAAAAGGACACTGGTAAACCAGAATCTGCTAGCATAGTTCTTACAGCCTCAATGAGGGTTCAATTTTTCCTTTCAACCACCCCATTTTGTTCTGGTGTTCTTGGAATACTGAACTGCCACACAATTCCTTTTGACACACAGAAATCATCCAACTCCTTATTTTTAAACTCTGTTCCATTGTCACTTCTAAAGATTTTTACTGGCAAGTCATGTTGCTTCTCAACTTTGGTAACAAAGTCCTTCAAAATACCTTCAGTCTCATCCTTAGAGTGTAAAAAGTAAGTCCATGTAAACCAAGAAAAATCATCAACTATGATAAGACAAAATCTCTTTTTTCTTAGACTCATGATTTTAACTGGTCCAAACAAGTCCATGTGCAACAATTGAAGATATTGACTAGTTTTGGACTCATCAATGGATTTGTAAGAGGTTTTATGCTGTTTACCTTTTAAACAGGAAATACAATGCTCATCACATTTAAATTCTTTTGGTGGAAGGCCTCTTATAAGGCTTTGTTTGGAGAGTGAGTTGATAGTTTGAAGGTTGGTATGACCCAATCTCCCATGCCACAATTCTGTCTCTTTAGTTGAGGCAGCAGAAAATAGACAGACATTTTCCATAGGATTATCCTTCAACATATCAACTACATACACATTGCCACTTCTATAAGCAACAAGTTGTGCTTTTCTCTCAGCAATGATGGTATCACTCTTTGCAACCACTTCTGGCCCAATATTCTTACAAGTTTTCTTAGTGAAGAATTACCCATAACCTTTGTCACTCATTTGTGAAACATTAAGAAGATTAAATTTAAGTTTATCAATAAGGTTGACATTTTCAAACTTGAGTCTCCCAGTCTGAACAGTCCCTGAACCCAACACGTTACCTTTAGAATCATTACCAAAAGATATATCACCCCCTCCATGAGAAAGAAGGTCCAGAAGTAGGGCTCTACATCTTGTCATGTGCCTGGAGCCTCCACTGTCTACATACCATAAACTATCTAAGCAAGCAGAAGCTCCCTGCACATCAGTAAAGAGATAGTTTTGGTGATTGTCTAAAGCCAAGTTGGCTTTGGATGGGTTCTCAGACCTTACAGGCTCAAGTTTAGGATAATGATAGTAACCACGAGGATGCCTGTTCACGTTTGGTTTTGAAGGCCTTTTTGGCTCTTCATAAACATGTGGCAGACGATGACAAGGTGGTTGTCCATGTCCTCTTGGAAACTGATTTGAAGGTGGAGCATCTGTTACTTGAACATCTTTGGGAGCAGAGTTTTCATTAAGATTTTTGACAACAGATGTTTGGACTGGTGTAAAGGTCTGTTTGGGCTTACCTTTTGAAGTACTAACCACTTGACTCATTTGAGTTTTTACTTTATACTCTTGTATTTTGAGATCAAAATTTTTTAGATAAAGACACTCTTTGGTTTTATGATTCTTTTTACCACATATTGAACAGATTGGTTTAGAATCACACACGCTTGTTTCTTTGTTGATATCATATGCTTTTAGAATAAAACAATTTTTAGTAACATGGTTCTTCTTTTCACAAAAATCACAAAACATGTTTTCTTTCAACTTCTCTTTTTCCATCTTCTTTTAAGGGAATGATTTTTCCTGTGGTGCCTTTTTACCAGCAGGGGTTTTAAAATTGATTGGTTGAAAGTTATTAAGAACATCACACTCATCTGACCAAGTTGGTTTAAACTGATATTTTTCAAATTCACCAAATGATGAGGAACCTTCAAGTTTTTCAAGAACAATTTTCTTACCATTAGGTTCAGTGATTTTAATTTCTTGACCCTCTGAATTTATTGGAATGACCTCAACCATCTGTGGTTCCTTTTTGTCAGTGTTTTGAGAAATTTGAGCAGTGGTTTCATGGAAACCAAAGCCAAATTTCACATGGCTTTTGGTCTGTTTTTTGAGGATCATCTCAAAACCTTGGGTGGATTCAAACTCCTGTTTACAACTCCTGTTTACAACTCTGATATTTTGTTATCATAGTTTGGAGCTGGTCCTTGGTTATGCTTGCTTCATGTTTTAAACTACTGATTTCAGATTCTTTTTTAGTTAATTTAGATTTTAACTCTTTTGTGAGTTTTTCAAACTGAATTTAATCCTCTAAAATTTTCTTTCTAAGGTTTTCATTCACCTCTTTAATGTTTGCAAAAGCTATTACTCATTTGTTTGAACATAAATCATTTAAGATTTGAGGAGATACCTTAGCAGCAGCCATCAATGCACAATCACACTTGCACTCACAATCATTTTCACTCCATGGATTTGAGAGATTCACAACCTCTATTTCAGACTTTTCAACTAAAACAACTGTATTAACAACATCATCAGTCACATTTCAAACTCAAAAACCACTTCCTCAGATTCAACTTCCTCAACAATTGTCTCTAATGCCATGAAACAGAAATTTCCTGGTTCATTTTCAGATTTGGCAACAAAAGCGCAATGTTTTCATTTGTTAACTCATCTGGTAAGCTGCTCCAATCAACAAAGCCTTGTGTGAAAAAGCTCTTTTGACTTTGTTGACTGGTCTCTGCAGGGGCAGAGGGTGGAGTAGTAGCTAGTGCCATGTGAGCCTGAGCAACAGGGGTTTGAGCATAATGAATCTGTGGAACAGTGGTTTGGACATAGTGGACAGGAACTGTGGATGAGGACTATGCAAAGTGAGTAGTGTTTTGCACATTTGGTCCAGGGGTATTTTGGGAAAACTAATAAGTGTTTGTCTGAGGCCTTTGATTTGGATAGTTAATCATAGGTGTTCCATTTTGACTCCTACATTCTCTAGCAAAATGACGCATTCTATGACATTTGTAACACTTAATTTTAGTTTTATTCGACCCCACTTTTGACCCACCATGTAAACCTGGATATCTTCTACCAGTTTTCTTATAGAAATTCTTAGTTCTAACACTGAGCAGAGCCAGTTGTTGCAAAATGTCCATTTCTTCGAAGTCCAAGGGATCAAAATACTGAAGGTCATTATACTCAAAAGACATGTTGTCAGATGCATGGATATCACCACTTGCTGCAAAAGCATAGTTGGGTGAATAAGAATCAGAGTTAAATCCAATAGTTATGTCAATATAATGATCATAACCCTGATCCTTACTGCTACCAGGCATCTCATCCTGACCCAAAAGTGTTGTATTCCCAAACACATAATCATTAGACACTTTTCCAGAATCCTAAAGCTTCATTTTCTGGTTAAGCTCTCTCTCATAAGTCAAGAGCTTACCATGAAGCTAGGTCAGAGATAAGTCCTTAAATCAAATTGAGTTTCTCATAACAATTGCAATAGTGTCCCATTTATCTGGTAGTGGTCTTAAAAACCTATGATTCAATGTTGATTTTGGGTAAGTTAGACCCACCAGTTTTTGTTCACTAATTAAGCAATTAAACCTCTCAAATTGTTGAGTTAATGACTCTCCCTTCACTTGACTGAATATTTCAATTGTTGATTTAATATTTCCCGGTTGTTTTCAATAACATCCTCAGTCCCACCGAATTGTTCTTTCAAAGCTTCCCACAACTCCTTTGCACTGTTACAGTGTAACAGCCCAGCATAGATATCATTAGGTAGAGCCATGGCCACAATACTGAAGGCTTTGGCATCTAACTCAATTTTCTGAAAATTTTGCTCGGAGTAGTTTTTGATACTTTTTGGTTCTTAAACCTTGGGATCTTCGGTACACGGCACTATCGGAACATGTTGTCCGAAGATAACTGACTTCCAGCACCAAGTGTTCTGTTGTGCTAGAACATGGCTCATCCGACGTTGCCAGATATTGTATTCAGATCTGACAAGCATCGGTGGCTTGTTGCTCGTGCCAGTGTTGTGTGAATCGTGATTGATTGAAGTCATTCTCTGATTGTTTGTAGAAAAAGTGTGTTTAAAAAACATTGAACGTAATAAACTTTTACTATGTTTTCAATAGACAAACAAAGTGATATCAATAAATTTGAGCTGATCTATTTATATTAAATTGATTGATTAGATCGAATTTAATTGACCAAGCTCTGATACCACTTGTAGGATCTGAGTTTGATTTGTAATGAAGTTTAAGTAATGAAACAGGTAATGAATGATGAATAATAATGGAAAGTGCAGTAAAAATATAAACTCTAAATCATAACAAATATGACAGTTGTTTTTAACAAGTACTTTTCATTAGTCATCACAGATTCTCAGTATAAGTATACAATTCTCCCCCTCAGCCCGATCACACACAGACTTTTTTTGTGCAAGAGAATGTTTGGAGTGATAAATAGAACAGTACAGGCACTGTTCTATTTATAGACAAACTAAAGATCTGATGACCTAAGACTGACGTCACCTAAGACAGGGACAACTAACTAGAATAACAACATAAAAACATTTGTTCTAATACAACTATTGTTACATTGAAAACTCTGATGATTAAACCTCTTATGACTAACATCTAATGGGTAAACTCTGTTGGATTGAATCATCAGTTGGAGCCTAAGTGTTGTTGGTTCCAAGAGACCTTGTATCTTCATCAGCACTTTACATTGTATCTTCATCAGAACTTTGGCAAACAGTGGTTTCTTCAATAGTCTTTGTAAGAAGCATTTTGTCAAGCAGTTGTTTGGGAACAACAGTTAGTGTCAACAGTCTTTGGGAGGATCTTGTATGAAAAATATTGTTTTATTGGTAATCAGATGTTTAGTATGTTTTGGCTTTTCACTTCATCTCTTCTACTCTAGGTCAGCAGACCCAACACGAAGTCACTACGTTCCCACACTCGTAATATAGTCGTAATACAACCTCTTCAACCAAGCTTTCTAGATTGAATGACTTAAAAAGTTCTTTGTAGTCAAACATCCAATCGGGCCCATTTCCTGGAGCATTCTGAGTGTAGCGTTGAACATCCACATTTTTCCACTCTTCAACTAGACGATTTCTTTTGTTAAACACACGTTTAAGTGGTGTCGCGTATCCAACCAAATAACCTTCTTCTTCTTTGGCTCCAAACTTTTCTGTAGGATTCAGCATCGTGCATGGTGACCCGAATGGCTCTAGAAACTCCAAATTCGGCTTTCGTCTGTTAAGCACCTCATAAGAAGTCTTTCCAAACTTCTTCACTGTCAACACACGATTCATAGTGTAACAAGCTGCATGAATAGCTGGATTCCAGAAGATAACAGGAAGATTAGCATCTGCAAGCATTGTCCTAGTCGCCTTAACTATAGTCATGTTCTTGCAAAAATTTTCTTCACATAATTCATCCATCAATGAATTCTTGAACTCCGTCCCGTTGTCACTTCTGATTTGTTTTATCTTCAAACCATAAATGTTGTCCAACCGGGCAAACAAAACTTTCAGATTGTTGAACGTTTTGCTTTAGTGTTGCATAGAAGATAGTAAAGATCTCCATTAATACTCTTACGTTTCACAGAGTTCACTTTCTTGGGTTTATGGGAATGTTTGTGATGTTTTCCCTTTTTACAACTCACACACTTATCATTCAAAGGAAAGTGTTTAACATTCATGCCCTCAACTAGCCCATTTTTCACCAAATTATTCATCTTTCTTAGATGAACATGCCCCATCCATCTATGCACATAATCGATTCTTTCTCAGTTGCCTTAGACAGAAATCAAGTCACTTGACCTTGAGTCGTGGTTGCTTTGCTCATGTTGAGAATGTACAAGTTGTTCACTCTCGGAGCTCTAAGCATAATCCACTCCTTAGGTATTACAAATTCGGGCTTCAAGATGTAGCAAGACTTATCATCAAAATGCACAGAAAACTTTTGTCACAAATCTGAGACACACTCAACAAATTATAATCAATCTGCTTCACGTAAGAAATCTTCTCAAAACTCACAACTCCATTACTAACACTCCCTTCCATAGTAATGTAACCACCTTTATTCCCTGCAAATGCGACATACCCTCCATTTATATTCTTAATATCATATAGGAGCGACATATCTCCAGTCATGTGCCCTGAAGCTCCACTGTCAACAATCCAGAGACTGCAAACAGGGCCAGCTAGAACTCCCTGCACCATTCACAAAAATGGTTAGTTCTTACGAGGCACCCAAGCCTTGTTGGTCTGGGGTCTTTGAGTATCAGTAGAAAATGCATCAACGATTCATTTTTCTTCGAAACATTTTTCTTTTCAACAACATGTTTCTCTAAAACTTTCTTTTTAGGAACTTCTTTTACCGGTTATGAGGTGGAACCTGAGGCACCTGAAGATCCTTTTGGTGTCCATGAATGATCCGATCTTTTTAAAATTATGACTTGTGTTTGAAACATTGGTTGAACATTGTCAGAATTCTTAGAAACGATCTTTGGTGGGACATTCCTAGATACTTTGTCCGACTTAACAGACGAAGGCCCAACCCATAATTTGACATTCGGTTTAGAAAAAAAACTTTTGTCTATCAATAGTCGGATTCACCATAGGCCTCTTCATTCTATTGTCCATAGCAATCTGGTTTCGATTGTCATAAACAACCGGTCAGTTTCCTCTTTGATAAAAAAATCGGTTTGTTATAGAATTGCTTTTGAGGATAAAATGTTCTTTGAGGTGTTGGGTCAAATTAGAGAATGATGTTATCAATTACAAGCAAGTTTTCCAAGTGCTCACACAGTGGGCTGAGCACTTAGTCAAGTACTCAGCCAAGTACTCACACTGAGCACTTAGTTAAGTACTCAGCCAAGTACTCACATTGAGCACTTAGTTAAGTACTCAGCCAAGTACTCACATTGAGCACTTAGTTAAGTACTCAGCCAAGTACTCACGCATTTTAGTAGTTTTCCAAGCAAGTGGCGGCTTGCTTGGAGGACAAGGCTCAGGATCTATAAATAGGACACTAGACACCATAGAAGGGGGTGCATTTTGGAGCCACCACCCTGGGGGAGCTCACCCGGGGTGGGTGATTATCTTGTCATTTGTTTATTACATTTAATGAAAGTTCTCTTTGTTCAATCCAGTATCTATCTATCTTTCTTATATTAGTTGTTTGTTCTTGGCTCAAATTCACCCGTCTCTATATTTATATCAAATCAAGGCTTAAACAAGATCATTTGGGAATATCAATTGGTATCAGAGCCACAGTTGGCTCGTTTGAGGTTTGTTTTGATTGGATCTTCAACCGAAACCCGCCGGAGACGTAAAACAGTTGCTGGATATGGTGTTTAAATGAATTTTCAGTTCATGTGTGGATGAATTCTGCGCACTTATGCTTGAATGTTGAGTACTTGTTTCATATCTTGAGTACTTGTTTCATATCTTGAGTACTTGTCTCATATCTTGAGTACTTGTTTCATATCTTGAGTACTTGTTTCATATCTTGAATGTTGAGTACTTGTTCGTGGATAAATTTTGAGCACTTATATGAAGAAATAAGATGGCGGCTGATGAGCATTTGTTACTCCTAGGGTTTATAATGATTGGATAATGATTATTCTTTTTGGGAGTTGTGCATGATTGTCTTATTCTAGCAGAGCTGTACGGATGCTGCATACTTGTGTGTGTCATCCCTGAGCACTTAGTCAAGTACTCAGCCAAGTGCTCACATAGTGGGGTGAGCACTTAGTCAAGTACTCAGCCAAGTGCTCACACAGTGGGCTGAGCACTTAGGCAAGTACTCAGCCAAGTGCTCACACAGTGGGCTGAGCACTTAGACTATGAAGCTGTTTACACTACTTCAATCATTCGGAGGTTTGAACCTTTATCTCATGCCAATTATAGTAGAGATGATCAATCGAGCGTAAAGCTTACACGGAGTGGAAGTTGCTGATTGAGTTTTAGTCTCGAATTAATTAGGAGGGTCTATATTTGCGGGGGAAAACAACAATGAAAGATTTTGGGTGTTTAGCCGATTTGTGAAGATTCGAAGACAGTGTCAGATATACTTTTGAGGATCATATGAAGAATTGATAGCATCATTCTCGGGGGAATATTGTTGGGTCAAATTAGAGAATGATGTTATCAATTACAAGCAAGTTTTCCAAGTGCTCACACAGTGGGCTGAGCACTTAGTCAAGTACGTACTCAGCCAAGTACTCACACTGAGCACTTAGGCAAGTACTCAGCCAAGTACTCACACTGAGCACTTAGTTAAGTACTCAGCCAAGTACTCACATTGAGCACTTAGTTAAGTACTCAGCCAAGTACTCACATTGAGCACTTAGTTAAGTACTCAGCCAAGTACTCACGCATTTTAGTAGTTTTCCAAGCAAGTGGCGGCTTGCTTGGAGCACAAGGCTCAGGATCTATAAATAGGACACTAGACACCATAGAAGGGGGTGCATTTTGGAGCCACCACCCTGGGGGAGCTCACCCGGGGTGGGTGATTATCTTGTCATTTGTTTATTACATTCAATGAAAGTTCTCTTTGTTCAATCCAATATCTATCTATCTTTCTTATATTAGTTGTTTGTTCTTGGCTCAAATTCACCCGTCTCTATATTTATATCAAATCAAGGCTTAAACAAGATCATTTGGGAATATCATGAGGAAAACCAATATTCGGATTCCTATGGTTATCCCTATTCTCAACTTCTAGCCTCTTTCGTCTTACGTATGGACATTGAGCAAGTAAATGCCCTCTGTCTCCACACTTAAAATAGGCTATATACTCTTCAAATGATTTACTGTCATCAAATCTAGCAAATGTGTTGACCGGATATTGATCATTATAGCGCTGTCGCCTCAAACTCTCAGGAGCGGGCTCTAGTGAATAAGTCGGTTCAACAAAACCATTCACTTTTTCTTCTGGCTTAATGAACTAAGTGACATGTACCTTTGATGATTTAGAATTACCACTATACAGTCGCTTTATTAATTCTGATGGCATATCATTTGTTCTTTGAGATTTAGGAAACAATATTGTGCTTTCTTGCCAAATTTTATCTATTTTAGAATAGTTAGCGAACTATATCGGATATTCTTCATCAGAGATTATTTTATCTAATCCTTCCATCCGATAAAACACTTTCACAGGTTTATCACTACACGCACTTTTCTCACTCTTTTTAACCGACTTATTCTTTTCATCATTAGGAGGATGTTGAACCTTAGATGTTACCGTACCTTCAATGCTACGAATGTGATTTTCCAACTGAATATCAACATTCATTCTAGGTTCATCATCCTTGAATTCATCAGTTATTGCAACAACGCCCTAATCATTCAACCCCCAAAATCGGTTTCACATCAGAATTTGGATCACCAACACTAGAAGTGTTTGATTCATTTTCTGATGTAGATCCAGATTTATCAGAACTTTCCGGTGTCACAGTGTTAAAATTGTGATTCTCAAATAACAATGGAGACGGTACTGATTTGTAACTCACATTCGGGCTTGGTTCTTCTATGATGTGGTCCAAGACATAAGCTACATTTAGATAACTCTCAAGTTTCTTTTTAATCTTTTCTGAAAAACTTTTAATCCTTGCCATTTCTAGTTTTGTTTCTTCAATTTCATTTATGTAGTTATTAATGGCAATTTGTTTATGTGAAAGACTTTTTGTTAATTCAGAAATATCTTTCTTGTAGTTATCTAACAGCTTATTAACATCTCTTTCATTCTTGCGATAAGACTTAATGGCGGTTTTTGCACTTTCAAGTTGATACATTAAGTCCTTAACCTCGCCCTCAAGTCTATCACATTTACCACAATATTTTTCATCATTAGAAGAGTTAGAACTTACCGGTTTAGGAGCTTTTGTCAAGGCCATCAAAGCGAAATGAGATTCCTTTCCTGCGAAGAACTTGGAGTAGTCAACTTTCGAGAAAGTATCATCCACCATGCAAGACTTCTTAGTCATAAGAAAATCTGCTTCAGCAAGAAGTTGTTCAATATCATCATCAAGTGAATTAACATTTTATTTAGAATCAGATTCGTTCTAGGTGTCAGAATAAATAGGTACATGATCTTCAGAAGAATCTGAAACTTCTTCTTCAATCATTGGCTCTTCAACCTTATCAGCAACAACCTCTTCAACTACCTCTTCGATTCCCGCGTTCTTTTCCAATTCATCAACTATCACAGACTCCTTTCTATCCACCTCTTGAACTAAACACGCAACATTTCCACCAATCACTTCTTCAACACCTATCTGCATGTTCTTCCAGTCAAACCCTTTATCTTGTTGGATCACCAAAGCCTGATTCTCATTTGGCTTTTGAGTGTTTAGAGTATTGACAGGTAAAATGGTTATTTCTCGGTTTGGTGTTGTTTGAGTTCGGTAGGACGTAGATGTTTGATTTGGGTTGGAATTTTTGAAGGCGTTTTGTCACTTTTGGTAATTGTTTTGGTTTTGATAGTTGTTGTTTTGATTTTGGAAAGAAATTTGGTTTTGTGCTTGACGGTTTTGGTAGTTTGCATTGAATGGGTTTTGGTTACCTGGTTGTTTTGGTTGGGTACACTCTCGAGCAAAATGTGCTTTGTTTCCACAATCACTTAAAAAAACGTCATTTAATGCCACACAAAATGTGCCACAAAAAACCACTAAAGTGCCACTAAAGACCCCCTGAAGAATGGGCGGCACACAAAAAAAGTGCCACCATAAGTAGTGCCGCTAAAAACTTTTAATGACACTTTTCAATGTGCCACTGCAAATTTTGGGCTTTTAGTGGCAAAATTTTTGTGTCGGTAAAAACCATTCCTAATGACATATCTTACAAATTTTAATGGCACATTTAATTTTGCCATAAAATATAAAAGACTTTTGTGACACAAATTTTGTGTCAATAAAAACTATTGTTATATATCTTTCATTGCATTATTATTTATTTATGATATAAACAAAAAAAAACTTATAATATCATAACTTCAATTACAAGTTCGATTCTTAACATATACCAAAAGTTCACAAAACAAGTCCCTAATAAGTTCGAATCAAAACATAAACCAAAACTTAGCAAACAAGTGCATAATAAGTTTCAAGCATATTCAAAATGTTCACAACGAAAGTCAACACTCTTTTAGGTATGAATCATACTGTAAAACTCCAAGTAATCCATGAATCTTGTTATTTCTATTCTTTCAAGGCTTTATATGTTATCAACCCTGTCATCATTATCGTGACTTCTTGAAGATGATAAAGAATTGTTAGGAGCTGAAGAACCAATACCAGGGACCTAAAAATTATAAATAAAAATAAATTTTAATACAAATATATATAATTCTATAAGATCAAATAGTAGTTTATGTATGTGGGGATCGGCAAGAGGCACAAATAGTGTTGGACAATATCTTAAATCAAAGAATCCAGATGTTAAGGTGAAGTTTAAATCATAAAATTGTCAAATGCATTTACATTATAATTTGAACAATCGTTGGCTATACTTAAAGTTTTTTTATAAGAAATGCACATGTTGTCAGCTTGTCATAGATTTATGGACTGGAGCATGAGGAAAGCAACATACTTAATGGTGGCAAACCAGGTAAGTTGTATAACAATAGTATATGTTTTCCTTTTATACTAAACCCATTTATAATTATGAACTTAAGTTAATGTACCATGTTATAAAACTCTTTTTGTTGGTTATGTTGAAGAAGTTAGTTGACTTGCAGCATGTTGTTGTTACGATGCTTCTTTCAGCTTCTCTGTGTACGTCAATAGGCTGGCTGTATGCAGTTGTCACCATAAATTCATCACAGTTTTCTTTTCTTGAGGCTGTGAGGCAAATAAATAAAATACATTAACTAATTTCACTAACATGCTGTAAACATATTTCTAGCATTTACATACATATCAGCTTCTCCAAATGTTTTTTATAATCCTTATACGACTGTATAACAAATAGTAACAAATCCATGACATAAGACCCATACTTCTGGCTAATTATACTACTCGTAGTGCATTGTATATATAGATGTCGAGTCGAACTCGTATAAGTTAGAGTAAACTACATTAAAAGCCCTATGGTTTTCTGTAAGTAACACTACGAAAAAAGATGATTTATGAAGTATGTGTTACCTGGTAGTAGTAGACTTGGCAGCCTCACTATCTGAAGTACTGAAAATACATGTCGCGGATGCAAAATTTAGTTCGGGTCTACCCACTACAACAAAAATGGCTTTTAAGGACATTTTGTGTGGGACGCTTGTAAAATGGGGTCCTAAAAAACTATTTAATAGGACGAATGAACTTTTGGAGTCCTTTTATAATATACGTTACTAAACCGGTGTCCTAAAAAACTATTTAATAGGACGGATGATTCTTTGGGGTCCTATTATCATATAACTTAATACGACACTTAAAATGTAGATCCTAATAAATTAATTTATAAGACATTTAGTTGTTGGTGTCCCATTATGTGATAATGTAATAGGACACTTATCACCGGGGGTCCTATTATAATATAACTTGATACGACACTTTATAGTTAAGTCGTAAATGTTCCATATTATAGGACCCTTTATAGTCGAAGTCATATTAGGACATAACATAATAGGACACTTGAGACATGGGTCTTATACGTTTAACCTTTATAGGACGCTTAATCATTGTGGTGTTATTATAATACATGGTAATATGACACATGATATTTGAGTTATAAAACATCAGTTTTATAGGACGCTTATTCGCTAGAGTTTTATTATAACATAACTTAATAGGACGCTTAATCATAGTGTTGTTATTATAATACACCTTAATAGGACACTTGATACCTGAGTCATAAAACATTAGTTTTATAAGACGCTTATTCGCTAGAGTTTTATTATAACATAATTTAACAAGACACTTGACACTTGAGTTTTGTACTTTTAACCTTCATAGTGGTGGTGGTGAACCTTCACTACGCCAAAATATGGCTTTAGCCACACATTTCCTAAAATCACCCTGCCACACTTTACATTGAATGTGTGGCTAAAGGGCATTTCTAACCTTTGGAAAAATTCAAGCCCACTTTTCGCCACACATCTTACGTATTCATGTGACCATTGTATAGCAACTCAAAACTTTTAGCCACACTTCATGAAAAAAATGTGACATTTACTAGTCACACTAAAAAAAGTGCGGCCAAATGTGATCTATGGTAACAACATTTATTTCATGTGACGAAAAAATACAACTTCTCGCATCCTTAGTCACACTTTAAGAAAAAACTGTGACATTTAACAGCCACACTAGAAAAGTGTGGCCAACTGTGATCTACAGCCACAATTTTTGTTTGATGTATGGCTAAAAGCTAATACATATGGCCACATATATTATTGTGCGACCAGAGACTAAAAAATAGTCACATTTAATATTAGAAAATTTCACGTGGCTTTACATAAACATTCTGCACACCATCGACACTTTATTTATTTTTGTATGACGGAATAATAGCAAATGTCATGGAAAAATATATTTGACCAAAGTTAGACAATAGTCACACTTAAAGTTACAAAAAAAAAACTTGTGTCTTTATAGAACTAGCAAATGTCATGGGAAAAATATCTGCAACCAAAGGTTAGACAATATCCACATTTAATTGTAAAATTCCATATGACTTTATATAACTATTAGCCACACCATCTTCACTTTGTTTATTTGTAACGTGATAATAGCAAATATCATGAAAAAATGTGTGGAGTTTTTTCTCAAACTGGTGTATAGTTATTTACATTTTCAATAAGACGAGTAAATTCTGCAACAATTTAGCAAAAAAATAAAAAAAATCTGCAAATTTCGTTAAGAAACCATACATTTCTAATAACCCCAACCACAAAATGAATCAAAATAGGTTCCTTTATAATCTCATCTACAGGTTCATCTTCAAATTACATCTTCCAAATCATCATTGTTTACAATAGCAATATGAGACATCACTATTAAACCTTATCCATCCTGAATGATTATTATTCTTAACAACTTAGAGATGATAGACAATGATAAACAACATATTTCAAGGATATGAATTGAATTTTTTTATATAAATCATATAAATCGGTCAACCCACAAATATTCACTACTACAAAAATACCCTTCCTTTACACTTTTTTATGACATACCCTATTTAATGACATGCAAAAGTGCATGTCATAAAAAAAATGTCATCTTTGGAAAAAAAAAATGATAATTTCTTGACGTTTTTTTATGCATGTCAATAATTTTCCGTCATAAAATAAAAAAGCATGACGTTTTTGAAATCGCGTGTCATGATTTTGTGTCACCTACAATCTCAAATCATTTAATCTCAAATCATTTCACTCCCCCGCCTTTTCCATAGGTCTTCCCCCCTCTCTCAAATCAAACCCCTCCCTCTCAAATCAAACCCTAATCAAACCCCTATCTCCTAAAAGATTATACAACGATCGTTCCAAACTTGTGCTCGCTCCAAAATTCTGGAAAATCAAACCCCTCTCTCAAATCAAACCCCTCTATCTCAAATTCTGACCTGCGCTCGTTCCAAACCTGTACGGAAATTAACGATCGATGAAGCTCCTGCTCGTTCATCTAGGAATCCACATTACACCTCTTCGGCTCCTGCTCGTTCATCTAGGTATATTATTATTATTATTATTATTATTATTATTATTATTATTATTATTATTATTATTATTATTATTATTAAATGAACCCTTGTGTTGTCATCACCACAAAGACAGTTATTAGAAGGTTCATATTTATGATTATGTTTTGATTTGAAGATTCATTTTGGTTAAGTGATGCATTCATGACACATAATTTGTTCAAGATATTAAGTCAGCTGAGCCTGTGTTCTCTGTTGTGTTCTCCTCTGCTTTAGGTGATAGTTACTCTTTATCTGTTTGGTTGTCTATTTTGCCTATTGTTATGGGGTGTTCTTTAGCTACTGTTACTGAGGTTTCTTTTAATCTTGGTGGGTTGTGGGGTGCTATGATCAGTAACACCAGGTTCATGTTGTGGAACATTTACTCGAAGAAGAGTTTGCAGAATTTTAAGCAGGTGAATGGGTTGAATTTGTATGGGTGGATTATGTTGTTCTTTTATCTGTTTCCTGTCGCGGTTTTGGTTGAAGGGTCTCAATGGGTTTCGGGTTATCATAAAGCGATTGCGTCTGTTGGGACACCGTCTACTTTTTATCTGTGGGTGATGATATCTGGGGTATTTTATCATCTTTATAATCAGTCGTCTTTTCAGAGCGACTCAAGAATATGAGTAGTCGATTTAGGTTTCAGATTTTGATTGAAGTTATTCCTATTTTTCTTTATTTTCAGTTAAGAAATACTTTAAACATCTAATGGCGGATTTTGATTTTAGGTTTCGGATTTTGTAGTCTGCATAGCTGGTGCAAGTAAACGATATTAGTTATTCCTATTTTTCTTTATTTGATTTTTAGAAACCCAAAATGTAGCAAACAAATAACATTTTCATGGTGTTGATGGTTGTTTAATGAAGAGTGATGGAGATGCATAGGCAAAGAGAAGTCCACCTTCAACTCCTACTTTCAGAAAATGCATAAAGGTAGTTCATTTTGTTGACTTTTTTGTGTACTGATGTAAGTTCACAAAGCTTGAAATGAGGGATGTTGACTTTTTAAGTCAAAGTAATTTGCTTTAACTGTTATAATTGATAGTAGTTAATTTGAAATGATCTTGCATTAAAATGAAAATGAAAGTGTTGACCGGTTCTGTAATAAATGGGATTATGTAGATTTATAAAGTTTGTAGGTTTATTTTAAAACTTGGAAGTTTAAAGTTATTGGTCTTGAGAATCAAAACCTATCAATTATTAACATAGCTAGTATTGAGTTGTGGTGTTGTAGTTCTAGGTTCATTGGCTACTAATCGTATTTTGCCAAAAATGAGGCTTTGTGTAAGTAACTTGTTGAGATGAGAAACGATTATGTTTACAATGAAAGAAGCGTATATGGTATATCTAATTGCAGGAACAAGGTGGTATAATAGAATTAATTGGTGTTTATGGATAATATCATACTTCTTAGGAATACAGATTAGTATCTAATTGCATTAGATTTTTAGCCACATTCAAGATGGATCAGTAACAAATAATTTCCCAGCCATGGATCTGTAACAGATTAGTATCTAATTGCTTTAGATTTGAATTGGTTGGTTGAGCTAAAGTACGTGTTGTAAAGTTTGAAATTGTTATACTTACGAATGACTGGTGTCAGCCATGTGTCTTTTATTCAGAGTGAATTAGATATCTGAGAGTAATATACATGATATTATATAATGCTGATGCATTTAGCTACTTTACATTACAATACATTATCTTTTTTAAGAGTTGGTTTGATTATGAAACATTATTTTCATAAATCATTAGGCAAATGTTACGGTAATTACAAAACGCTTTTAAAAAACTTAATTTAAGAAGCATGAATGAAAATTTTGGATTTATAGTATACATTTTAAACGTAGCTACGCGTTATGATTTACGTAAAATAATTGGCGGCCTCGATTAATGTATTAATTTTATTGTTGTTTCAGGTTGGTGGAGGAGCGGATCATTACAAGGATGAAGACATGGATGCCGTTCGCGAAAAATGGTCAGGCTACGTCACAACATTTATTTCCCCATTGCAACCAATAGACCTCTAAGTTTACGGGTATTTTTCTATATATATCTTTATTATTATTTTTTGTGAAATGTTACTTGTACTATTGTAACTAGAGTTTGATATATGTTTGTTGAAAACTAAAATCTAGGTGGGAGATGAAGTTGTCCTCAAAAGCATTCTAAACTCTATCGAGATTGTAGCAAGAGGATGGGTGAAGAGCTTGGACCCAAATGAGCTAGTTGGTGGTACAGAGATTGGACCAGAATGGTGTGAGGTAAACGTTCAAGTAGCAATAAAAATAGATGAAAAGTTGGTGAGACCATATGGGTTATTTTACACAATTCAAGATTGTATTGGTGCCTCCATTGCATGGCCTTGTCCTTTCATCTCGGTATGTATTTATTAATCTTGTGATACGAATAATTTTAATAATCTGGAACTTAATGCTTATACATGGATGGTTTATTTGTAGGTAGTCCGTGAGGATTGAGGACGCATGATGACTCATGATTCTATGCTGCTTGTTTCTTTCATTGCTTTTAACTTCTTTGTCAAATGTTACAAGACTTTATGTTGGATACTGCTATAACTTATTTATGTTTAGTGTTTTTGTTATGAATATGCTTATTTGAAATGTAATAAAGTTTTTTTTTCTTTCGTTAGTTGATGTTATATACAGTATATCATAAAATTGTGTGTGTGTTTAAAAAAACGTTGTATCATATGACTTGTTAGGACTTTAAAATTTTGTCCTATTAAACTTGTTAGAGCATTGTAAAAGTGTTTGAATATGCTTTTCTTAGAACGCTATATTGTTTGTTCATTGACATATTATGCGACCATAAAATTGGTTTCATAATCTTATTTGAGATATTAGGACCCCCTTTTTTTGGTATTAATGCTCCTATAATATTACATCATAAGGGTCCTATAAATTAATTTTTTAGGACTCTTGTATGTGTATTAAAAGATTAAAACTAGGTAAGCACATGTTAAAACTTTGTAAGAGTGTCCTAATATGTTTTATTAGGAGTTTTTTTTGGGACATATTATACGACCATAAAATTGGTTTCATAATCTTATTTGAGATATTAGGACGCTTTTTAAGTTTCGTGACTTATTACGACCCCCTTACATGAAACGCTTTTACCATTGGTCCTATTAAATAAAAGGTCCTATAAAATAACATTTTAGGACACTTTTGTGCGTACTAAAAACCCATTTTTGTTGTAGTGACCTGTTGCAAAAAGTTATATTAACATGACTGTTCAACTATTTTCTTATTTTCAGTATTAGCTTAACTGGTCAAAAAGTCAACTGTATATATCCAACAATATCATATTCAAACAAAAAGAGCATTCTAACTGATCAAATCAGAAAGTTAACATCAAAAGTTAGCATCCTAATGTCAACATAGTCAACATCCTTATTTGTTACCTTTCCAATTTGGATCAAAGTTAATAAGAAATCAAAGAAATTGCATTAGTACCTTGTGCAGCATGAGAATTTGATTGACAACCTTGCATTTTACTAGTATGTTGACTTTGAGTTTCATAAGTGCCACGGTCCTCAACATTGTCTTAAAAAAATTGAGTCGTCATCTTTTTCTTCATCATCTACTTCATGTTCTATTGCAGGTATAATGTCTATGCCATCTTCATCATCATCCCCAATCCTATGCAAGTTGGGCACATCAAATGTGCAATCATTCGAATAAGGACCAACTTGATTAGCAACATTTCCCATGTTAAATTCATCTCTTACTTTTACATATCTTACAACCTCCCAACCTTCATACTTGGGATCTGTGACATAGAACACCTTATCAAATTGTGCTGCCAATACAAATGGATCATCAGTAACGCTAGCCCCTGTATGTGTCTTGTATCCAAAATTCACCAATGTTACACCATTATCTATCTTGTAGCCCTTATTGATCTCATAATTACAATTCATTGATCACTTAAAAATCATATAAATGTAAGAAATAATGGATTAGATTTATAGAAATGTCAAATACCTTTCAATAGGGTACATCCAACGAAATAGTTGGAGGATACTAAGAAACTTCTAAAATTAGTCCGACCGATTATACCCAAACCAATGCGATAATTGTTTAAATCAGTCTGTTCTAACCCAAACTCATGTAGTTCATCCATGACGGGTTTTTTTTTTGTCTCAATTTCTGAAAAATATGACATTTTTGACCCATTGACTAGTATGAATGGTTTCCTTTTTAGTTATCTATTTTAACGGTTTAACCTTACCCATCGACCCATTAGAGATGATATGTAGCCCGGATATAACAAGGAATTCTGAATATACCTAGCTGGCTGAAAATTCTAGGGAGAATATCTTGCAATATGTAAAAAAAAGATTTTGTTTAGCCAAATCCTAAGTTCTACACCAACATCTAATGATTACTTCAACAGAATAAAAGGGTAACTTACTCTTTGTTTGAGGATTATCGCTAACTACCTACTTGTTGGCACCAAGAGAAGCTTGAACTGAAGACAACGGATCAGAAATTATAAATTCATACACAAAAATGTGTGTAGAAGCACCTAACAACACAATAAATATTCCTACAAAAAAATGCGTTCACCAACTCATTTTATTTTCCTAAAAACTGAAGTAAATCCATTTCAAAAGAAAGAAAAAAAACGATGAATAGGATGTCTATTCTACAACAGACCAATGATTTACAACCTTTTCAATATACATGTTGACATATATAATGCTACCATATAATAATAATAATAATAATAATAATAATAATAATAATAATAATAATAATAATAATAATAATAATAATAATAATAATAATAATAATAAGAAGAAGAAGGGGAAATGGAATTTAATAATCCCAACTTTGGGGAGTTGGAAGGGAACAGTCCCAACTTGAAAGTTGTAAGATAACAGTCCCAACTTGTCAACGTTTTTATTTTGTTGGTCCCAAACTAACTGAGGTTAAGTTTTTCTGTTAATTGCCAACGTGGCATCCCACGTGGAAGTCCAGTCCTGTTGGAAAAAAACGTGGGTCCCACATTGACACTTGTTTTTTCAATTAAAAAAATCTTTTAATATTTAAAAAATCCTTTAAATAATGTTTTATTAACACACACACACACACACACACACACACATATATATATATATATATTATACACCAGATTTGAACCAGCAAAAGCAACCACCAACAACCACCTCCACCGCCGCCATCTGCAACCACCTCCACAAAACCCCACCTACACAAAACCTCTCTCTCTCTCTCTCTCTCTCTCTCTCTCAACACACACACACTATCCAGTCCTCTCACTCCACACACCAACTTTCCCTATCTTCTCACCGATGGAGGACCCTGCAACATCAGTGACGTCACCATCGTCTTCACCTCCACTGTCTTCTTCGTCCTCCTCAACAACAACAATAACCAACAACAACCACAAATCTCCAGACTTCATTCCATCCTTAATCGTCTCAAATCCTTCAATCTATACCCACAAAAACACCAAAAAGATGAGTCTTCAGACCGTATGTAATTAGACATGTACAAACCGGTTTTTATTTACAAATCGTTCAATCTAACATAATCGTCTCAAATCCTTCAACCGAAGCCCTAATTGTTGAAGCCCTAATTGCTTTTGGGGAAGAAACCCTAATATGGTGTGGAGCGGTTGGTGAGGTGGGAGTTGGGTGGTGAGGCAGACGTTGGTGAGCTAGTGACGGGTTTTGGGTGGGGGTGAACAGTGGTGGTCGGCGGGTAGTTGGTTGTGGTTTCAGGTGGTTGGTGGTGATGGTTGTGGTGGTGGTGGGTTGTAGAGAGAAGAGAGGGATGAAAGATAGTGTGTATATGTGTGTGTATATATTGTATGTGTGTGTTTGTGTGTGTGTGTGTGTGTGTATATATATAGTGGAAAGGGTAGAGAGAAAACCCAAAATTTTGAAGAAACCCGGGAAACTCTGACTTCTCGAACTTTTTATCATCTGAAAAAATTAGGGTATGTAATATACATGATTTTAAGAGTTTTGAGCAAAAAAAAACAAAAAAGCACCTAGTGGATATTTAAAAAAAATTAATTAAGTTTTTTTTGTGTTACGTATGTTACACAAAAACAGACATATGTAACATATGTACCACAAAAAACTTATTTATTTTTTTTAAAAATATCCACTCGGCGCTTTTTTTATTTTTTTTGGCTCAAAACTCTTAAAATCATGTATATTACATACCCTAATTTTTTCAGATGATAAAAAGTTCGGGAAGTCAGAGTTTCCAGGGTTTCTTCAATTTGAGTGGGTTTTTATTTTAACCTTCCCCTATATATATATATATATATATATATATATATATATATATATATATATATATTTATATATATACATATACATATAGGTCAATTATAAAATGAAAACTCGCTTGAGTTGAGAAAACCTTCGAAAACCCATGTAAAAATAACAAATGCAAAATACATGTTTGTAAGCGTTTTGGGCCAAAAAATAAAAAAAGCGCTAATGGGATTTTTTTTAAAAAAATAAACAAAGTTGCTAAAAACATAGCTAAATAGCTGAAAACATATGTTTTTTTAGCAACTTTGTTTATTTTTTTTTTTAAAATCCCATTGGCGCTTTTGTTATTTTTTTTGCCCGAAATGCTTAAAAACATGTATTTTACATTGGTTATTTTTTTCAAAAAAAATAATGGTTTTTTACATGGGTTTTCAAAGGTTTTCTCAACTCAAGTGGGTTTCCAAAATATCATTTCTCTCTCTCTCTCTCTCTCTCTCTCTCTCTATATATATATATATATATATATATATATATATATATATATATATATATATATATATATATTTTGATAAAACACTTACATAAAAAAAAGACACCTTCATTGTGGGACCACATTTTTAACCAAGTGTATAGATTTTGCCACATAGACTGCCACGTGGATTGCCACGTTGGCACTTAACAGAAAAACTTAACTGAGGTTAGTTTGGGACCAACAAAATAAAAACGTTGACAATTTGGGACTGTTATATTACAACTTTCAAGTTGGGATTATTGCCTTCCAATCCCCCAAAGTTGGGATTATTTAATTCCATTTCCCCTAATAATAATAATAAAAATAATGTTTTAGATGTGAAAACATGAATGAAGAACAATTAGACCCCATGTGAAAGCATATGAACAGATATGGAGGGGCATTCATGTAGAAAGTACCTTAGGGTTCAAATCCTACCTCTGCTCAATTGAGGGGCGTTCAGGTATCTGCTTCAATTGTGTATTGTGCTGGATAATTTTGAGAGGGATAAAAGGTGAGGGGAGTATAATAGCGGGACAATTTCAATTGAGAGGGAAAGTGATCAATATTTTGAAAGGGAAAGTGATAAGAGAGGGTCAATTGAGAGGGAAAAAGTGATTGAGAGGGATTAGGGATATGACGGCTCTTTTTAGTTTAATTGTTTTAATTTTTTTTGTTTCAATTTAATAAATAAAATTCTAATATAAATAAATGATTTTTAACTTATCTATATTATCTTATTAAGGAGGAGTGATGGCCAACATAGTCATTTTCATTTCCATACAACTTAAGAAGCAACATGTACAACATTTTTAAGCAAGAAATCTAAGGGTATTATGGGGATGTTAGTGACAATTAAGACACTTAGGAGGATAATGTAGACATTTCACAATCCTCCTCCTTTACAATAACAAAACAAATTTACATTACTACCCTTCATTTCTTTACATGCCATCTTGAAACTTACAATGCAAATGAAAGGCTTAAGGAATGAACGATTCATTGATGAAGAGAGCTACAAAATTTCCTGCACCATTATATCAGGACAAATGAAAGGGAAATCAATTAGAATTAATTTTCACCATAAGATTTCTTACCTACTACTTTGTTTGGTAATCTGAACATTTGTGATTAAATAATGATAGTTCTTGGTGATGCATGGAATTCCTAAAAAGAAGATGTCTTTTGAGCAGGTACTTCTTAATTATTACTAATTTCTATGCAAAAATAACTTACTTAATATTACAACATAAATCATTATTGTCATTACATTCATTTGAGTTTTAGTGTGCAATCATCCGTTCTTCTGTTAGTTCAGTGTATAGCATTTGTATATTTTGTTGTTTCTAATTGACTTAATGAGTTAATGTTATAAATGACATTGGCGTTGGTCTATTTTCTTCTCAGGCTTCCAAGGTTTCTGTGTTGCAATCGACATCGATTAGGGGGTACGTGACTATTTTCTATTTGATTACCTTGCATTTGTATGATTGTACTGAGGTTTTGTTTGTAATTAAATTTTACTTTGTATATCAATTAGTAGATTCATAATGTTTCTTCTTTTTTTTTTCAAATTATCACTATAATCGTTTTCATGTAAATTATTTGGATAGGATACTTTTTAATAAATGGACTGAACAATGAACATAATAGAATGTAGTTGGGCATAAACAGTGATGGTCAACATAGTTATTTTCATTTCTGTACAACTTAAGAAGCAACATGTACAACATTTTTAAGCAAGAAATTTAAGGGTAGTATGGGGATGTTAGTGATAATTAAGACAATTAGGAGGGTAATGCAGACATTTCACCATCCTCCTCCTTTACAATATCAAAACAAATTTACATTACTACCTTTCATTTCTTTACATGCCATCTTGAAACTTACAATGCAAATCAAAGGTTTTAGGAATGAATGATTCATCGATGAAGAGAGCTACAAAATTTCCTCCACCATTAAATCAAGGACAAGTGAATCATCAAGGGAAATCAATTCATATTATGTTTCACCATAAGATTTCTTACCTACTACTTTGTTTTGTTATCTGAACATTTCCTCTCAAGTTATTTATCTTTTCACCATAAGATTGCTTATTGTCATTAAACTAATGTGTCTTGTTATCTGAATATTTACCCTCAAGTTATTTATCACTCATTACTTATTGTATAGTTTTTTTATGTGCCCAAAGAAGGTATAGTTTCTTGGTAGGTATTAATCAGTGTCTTCTTTATTCTTGCAGGTGCTTCTTAAAAAATAGCTTTTTCATTTTTGAAATGTTGAGGGTAATATTATGTGGATCTAATTGCTCTTCAGTCCTCTCTGTCATGGATGGCTTTATGATTTAAAAATTGAATGCCCATAAATCATAACTCATCCGTACTATTGATAGTTTTGCCAAAATGTCTAATATATTTCTGCATTTATCTTTTCAAGGCATTGGACCCTCCTGTGGATATGAGCCAAGTTCAGAGCTCATTCGTTAAAAATAGTAGTAGACAACTGCAATGTTTTTGATTGATAATGTTATACTGGCGTCTTTCACTTCATTATTGACATGCAATGATATAATATGAGCTGTAAAGAACGCAAAAAATGGAACTGTTGATCTAAAGAAGAGAGTGGAGGAGCTAGCAAAAGCATTTAGAAGAGCTTGACAAAGAACAACAGGTAAACACTGGGCTTATGTAGATTGCATTGCGGTATAGTTTTAATAGTTTGACATTTGACTAGCTAAAAAAGTCAACTGTAATGACATTGGACAGGGTGGTGTTGCTTGAAGGTGAATTGGGCTAAAAAAAAGTAACATTTAGTACAGGTCAGGTAGAGTCGTGTTGAGTCCTACATGTAAGATAGAGTCATGTTGACTCGTATGTCTTAGGTTGAACTTGCCATCTGTACTTTTCTCAGACTTTTAGAAGTGACCAGTTGTCATTAGTCATTACCTTTGTTCATCCTTCAAGGTTTTATTTTTATTTTTTTAAAATTCATATGGTTAACAGCAATGGACCAAAGAAAGAAGATATCATTTTGACATATATGTAGGTTGATCGGGAAACATGGAGGGCTATAGGGTTGGTATTTTTTTTCCTATTTTATTTTTATAGTTTGATTCATATTTTGTATTCCCTCAATGTTGTTTCATACCGTTTCAGGTTACGCTGGCGAAAAATATATACACTTAGGATACGAAGAGTTTTTACAAGTATGAGACACACTTCACTGTGATGGCAATCATTTTTCTAAGCAGTTATAATACGCCCATTCTATATCAAATTATATATAGATAATAAGATATCGAACATTGAATCACATGAATACACGAGAGTTGTTAAAGAATTTGAGCATGAACATGAACGTTTGTTTTGTTCGCCTTTAATATTCCTGGCATTTTGAAATTTTTTTGGCACCTGGTTTTAATGACGATGATTGTTGTTGGGATTGCAGTTTTTTTATACGGCTAAATGTGAGTCTTCCTAACTCATGGATTTACAATAAATATACCCCTTGCTTGGGTTTGAACACAAGACCTCCCACTTAGAGACAAGGGTATCTATCAATTACGGTTGAATGGCTAGTAATCGATTCAAAGGTCAAAGGGATGATCTGGATGGTTTTTGAGTCAGCAACATTAGTTCGAGAGAGGCAGAGTCCAACTGCTATGTATGGCGTTGATGTCATGCTTGATAGTTCCTTTAAACCCAAGTTATGGGAGGTCTTTAACTAGAAACTTATTTTCTTTTAGCAAAAATGCATACATAGTTTTTTTTAATAAGTCAATTTTTTTGGTTGGCAATTGCAGGTTAGTTATTACCTTGATTACACTAGAGCTTGTAAATATGATATGGTAGCTGTTATGGGTGGAGGAGAAATCATTAATGCTTGAGATTTCCGTAACTATATTTTCATTTGCTTGTTTTGTAATGAAACAACCCATGTATCCCAATTTTGAAATGAAATAACAATTATCAAGACATTTCATGTTTGTATTTGTACCAAGAAAAATGATTTTTTTTTGCGAACACTGTAACAAAGACAAGAACATGATGTGCTTGCATTTTTTCTTATTTTAAGAGTTGTACTTGCCGGTCTACAACCCTTCACACAAATTTAGTTCTTTGATTCTTGTTAGTGTTAGTTTTTATTAATTTCTAAATTATTAAAATATAAAATATGATTACTACCCATGACTTTCAAAAAATCTACGACTTAATTAAAACTTACTATGATGGTATGCATAATTACTTGGGTATTGAGAAATGCTATGTGTAGATGAAAGAATTTAGCTACAACAGGATGTAATGATCATACAAGTCACAATTCTAGGTGCGAAAACCCTAGAACTGAACAAAATGATAATACGCAAATCAAAACAAGTAAGACACCTTTTCAATCTCCATTTTATAGATTAACTTTATCAAAACTTGTTTACAATCAACACACACGTTAATCTAACCCTCACATAAACATTCACAATCTAGAGCAAAACCTGACCTCTCAACACACACTTTCCAAAACTATTCTGAACATGAAAATGACCAAAACATATTTATACTATCTGCAGGTTCGCCCAGAATGATGGTGCGAATGTGGACATAGTCCACATTCGCCCACTACCATAGTACGAATGTGTCTTCTGCTCATCTGTCTTCTACCTTCGCCCATAGATAACCTTCCTTCGCCCAAACTATATCACCTTCGCCCATACTGAACCACATTCGGCCCATCAGAAATACAAACTAACATATGTTAAACTCTAATCCAATCACTAGTCGCAAAACGTGCATCTACAAACTCCCCCTCGACTATTGATTGGATTGTCTTCGTTCTTTGTCCATGATCTTGTTCAGTATCTTGATTCTCAGTTGCTTTTTCTGGTCCTTCGTCATTTCAGGCTCAAGCTTACGTTTCACCGGCTTAGGCACATCAGCCATCTTCACCATCTTACCCAACTTAGTATCCAAGTTGCTTCCAGAGTTAATATCATAGGCAAAACAAACTCCAACAACTTGTTGATACTTCTTCGCCTGTTCTGCATCATTGGGATCACAATGTATCGGATTGTAGAATAGCATGATAATATCTTCAAACGTGCAATTGATAAGCCACATAGGATCAAACACGTATACATGCTTGTACTTATCCTTTCCGTCTCTTAACACGATCACTGCCTCTGCCTTCCTCCAATCATAATACCAAAAGATGAAGTCTGCACTGAAGTGTTGTGGTAAAGGCATCAATGGAATTTTCTTCATCACTACAGGCGCTTTATAAATCAAAGTAACCCTTTTCTTTCCTGTTCTCGGATCAACATCCCGATGAACTTTCCTTCTAGGATACTGAGGCTTGAACATGTTCCATTTGGTTCTGCTTTCCCAAACTAACCGATCAGCAAACCAACCAATAGCTGTATTGTTCACAGAAGCTCCAGTCATAGGAAATCGGCAAATGTCTCTGACCGCCCAGTACGGCAGAGTTAATAGATCATGAAATCTGTAGAAGCACAAGATTTCTGATTCCCATTTGACTGCTAAACATTTCAATCTTCCCAAATACTTCCAACCAAGAGCTCTGCCATTGAACTTTTGATTGTGATATCTGTAAAAACTACCTTGAGCTTCTGGCTTTGGTCGTTTATCATCATCTTCTTTCAGCTTTTGTAATAAAGTCTTCAAATCATCATTCTGATTTGAAGGTTTCTGCTTATCAACACCAAACACCTTTTCTACAAACTCCTCACTTCTCTTTTGTGCTTTCTTTTTAGCTAGTCTGTTTGGTATCTCAGTAAAGTTTGGGAATACCTCATTTTCATCATTCTGCCTGAAATATTGTGGATATTCTTCGTGTGTAATATCCTCAATCTCTATCTCTTCCATCTCAGGTGTCTGCTTATCATCAGAATGATCTCTAATCTCCTTTTCAGGAAGACCTGGAATCATCTGATCCATCATAATCTCTTCCAACGACTTCCCTACTCGCTGTGCAATACCCTCCAAGATTTCTTTGGCAACAGCAGCAGGTACTTCACCTTCTTCCAAATCAGGGTCGTTATATTCAAGTTCATACCTCATGTCTTCCGTTTGGAAGATTTCGGCAAACTTTCCTGTGAACTCAATGGTCCATTCCCTTCTCTCAAGCATATCTCTATACACTTTCTTTGCATCATCAGTCAACGATCTAACTTTCTCGTTCCAGAAGATACTTTCATCTGAGTCTACATTCTCACTACCTTTCTTTTTCTTCGAACTAGATTCTCCAGCATCTTTCTTTGACTTTCTCTTTTCAAATGAAAACTTGCTCGTATCATCTCCTCCATTATCATCATCACTCTCATCACTGTTATCATTATCTTTACTACCTGATCCCTCCGCATCATCATCATCTTTATCATCTTTCTTACCTTCTTCATCAGAACTTTCTTCTGATTCATCGTCCTCCTCATCATCCTCTTTCTCTTCATCAGAAGGCTCGAAATCAACCTGTTCTTCTTCTCTTTCTTTATCCTCCTCACCTTCCTTCAGCTTAGGAGCTTCACCATATAGCTTGTCCAACAAATCACTCAGACGCTTGTTTTCTGTCTTAAGCTCTTTGTTGTCAGCCTTCACAATCTTAATCATTCTCCTATTTTTGTTGCACTTAACCTCAAGATCCTTATTTTCTTCTTCAAGTTGCTTAACTTTCTTTTCGATCTCATCTTGGTTAGTTTTGGATGCAACAACGATCTGTAGCATCTTCTCCTCATTCTTTTTGAACTTACTTATCTCAGCTTGCTGTGCTACAATCATCTTCATCATTTCATCCATCTTCTTGTTAACCTATTTCATCACATCATCCGAAACAGTAACTTTGGAAGACTTGGATGTTTCAACCTCTTTAGCCTTCTACTTCTGAGGATTCTTAAACATATCAAGCACATTATCCAAAGCAGTTTCAAAATCAGCAACTGGTACTGCTTCAGCTTCTTTGCTTTTCTTCTGTTTCTTAGCAACTGGTGAAGATAACTTTGATGATGTACCTGCTTCAGGTATCTTCTTGCCTTTAAGCAACTGATCTATCTCTTTCTCTCTCAACTTCTTAGTGTTTGACTTCTTTGCCATCGACTTGTGTTTTGGTTTCTTCAAATTAACAACCACAGTCGATCCTACTTCAAGATCATCAATGTTCACACTCAAACCTTCATCAACATTAACTGTCTTCTTCTGTAAAACTTCCTCAACAGTCTTATTCAGAGATTCAGACTCACCAACCATAGTGGCCTTACGCTTGGTGGTCTTAATTCTTTCTTCTTCCGAATCCCATTGTTCATCAACTTCTGTTTCCTCTAAATCTACAGAATCTTCATCAACCAGACTTGTGCCTTTCTTCGCAGTCGTCTTCTTTCGAGTAACTTGTTGCTTTGAACTACCCTGATCAACTTTTGCCTTACCCTTCCCTTTGGCTCCAGCATTAACCACTTGCCTCTTCCTCTTAGTGTTTGCATCAGCATAAACTAAGGGATCATCATTATCCGAGTCACTGTTGTCATGCCTAGCTTTGTTGAATCCTGGGTCAGTGTAACCCGGATTAACCAAAGCTCCAAATAATCTCCTGTGAGGTGGCTTCTCGTTGTCAGGCACACCTTTATATCCATTCATCCTCACTAGTGTTCTAATGTTCATGTGATCTTGACCTAAAATCATCGTCGGATCCTTTCTCAAATTAGGATACTTGTGGTCGAAGATCATCATTAGAAACCTTGGATATAACATGAACTGCTTCTTCTTTAAACCTTTAAGCATCTCAAGCATGTGATCCAATATCATACCAGAAACATTAAATGGTTTGTTAAGTGTTAACGCAACCATTAATGAACTTAGGCTCTTCCTCATTACATCATATCCACCGCTCACACACCCAAACACATGGATAATCACATGTGCGAAATACTTGAATTGCACACTTAGCTTTCCCTTGTGCATTGCACCATCGGTGATAGGACCTTTATACTTCATTCTAAGAAAACGCGCCTTCTGCTCAGTCCATGAAAGCTCTCTGGGATCAGTACTAGTCTCAAACTTGATCTGTAAAGCCTCTCTGATGTCTTCTTCAGTTAAAAACATCTCCATATCCTGAATCTTGCTTCTGATAATGGTTTGATCTTCCCAGAAATCATATCTTGCATTCTTGTAAAAATCCTCCACGATATCCTTGTAAATAATGGCTGGTGTGGCTAAGGCATGAATAATTCGGCTTCGCCTTAAGAACTCCACTATTCCAGAAAACTCTGTGTTCTTCACCACGTCGCCAACGTAAGCACAACAATTATGCGTTGGTTCAAAAGGCCATCCTTGTGGAACATTCTCTGCCTCTGGAACTGGATCTGGTACAACATTCTCCACTGGTACCTCAATATTCTCAGGTTGTTCAGCCATCTGCATATAAAAAATCAGAAAATACGTCAAAACACAAAAACGACAAAACTTAGAAATTTTAGGTTTTTCACAGTTTCCACATTCGCCCATTTTTACACGGCCGAATGTGGAATTTTAGGTTCGAAGGTAAACATTTTGGATCGAATGTGGAAATGATCTAGTTAAAAGTCACATTCGCCCAATATATTTCACATTCGTCCTTTATCTTCTACATTCGCCCGTTCTAGAAGGGTCGAATGTAGAACTGTTTATCCCCAAATTTTAAAATTTTACCAAACTTGTTTTTGACCTCTGATTTTGATTTGTTTGTGTCCTAACCTGGCCGACTAACACTCGTCCAACATCAATTTACATTTTCATTCAATTATTATCAGTTTTTAAAAGGAATTAGGGTTTAGAACATTCAAACAATCGATTAACCAACTTAGACATGTTATTAATCTAATTCCTTGTAACTTCTCCCCCTAAAACTGATAATGATTGAATCCCTAACAAAAACACACATCAAAACAGTCCAATAATGTCCGGTTTGATAAACCTAGGGTTCGTAACCCCAAAAACTGAATTCTGATCTCATTTGAAGTCCATTACCTGTAAAATTTGGATTAAAATGATTAGGAAATAACAGGGAACAATAATCGAAGGCAAAAGGAAACAGGGCAACAAGATCTCTTAGTTGCGAAAAATTTTGAAAAAATTCAGAATGGTTGGTCGAACCTGTGTCTGGCTATTTAAAGAGTGTACATTCGCCCGTTTCTTCTGGACGAATGTGGTATTATTCCACATTCGCCCCAAATCAATGGTGCGAATGTAAAATATTTACCCGAAGGTGAAAAGTGTCTAAGTAAAACCCACTTTCGCCCACTTTAAAACACTCGAATGTAGAGATTTTTCCACATTCGACCCATTTAAGGGGCGAATGTGAAATGGAAAAATCTGAAAATTTTGCCAAATCACGAATTCGAATCCCGTTCAACATTTTTCAACCCGTTAAGTCTCAAAAACTCATTATTTCGCTTTAGAATGATACAAAGCCCAGATGGTTACATCAAATCTCAGAAATTGACCATCAAACACCGTCGGTTATCAAAAAATAAAGCAGAAATGCAAAACTTTTGGTTTTTCTGAAATTTATATCAAAACACACCTAAAATCTTTTTGAGTTTTGTATCTTTTTGACAATAAAAGTAAAATGTATCAATGTAAACAAAGCAGTAAACATTTTGTGATGTCCGGTAAGAGGATCATATCAGTTGTTTGAGAAATCTGATCACAGCGTTGATCTTTTTGTTTAATATTATCATTAGAAACAGTATGTGACACGGCAATTGCTGATATTGTGGTCCACATAAGCTCACATGCAGACTATTACGCAATGCTTTAAAATGATACAATTTAGGTGTATTAGACTAACACGTTGTGGTTCCCACACACACGACATACTCCCATATCAAGTAATTACACAAAACTTCGTCGTAACGTGTGATTATGCCAGAGTTATCCGTAAAAGTTACAAGTTATATAGCACAGAGGTGTACAGGTCAGCAAACGAATGCAGCAGAGTAACATGTGCATATATACCAGGTTGAGGCTGATATCAACTACTGATTTGCATCAGTAAATCGATACGATGTAGTTATGATCTTTGATCAATAAAAACATGAAGTTCCTCAATTCGGTAATTTTCGGTTTTGGCATTTAAGCTCTTTTAAGCAAATATTCTGATGAAACTAGGTCCGTAAATCAATACGACAAATGTTTAATCATAATATCCCGGATAATCATAACATAACGACCCGAAACCTCAGATTTTGGCAATCCTATCAAACGAAATTACGGTACTAAGACAATATGCCCATGAGGTGTTCAGCCACAAACGTGTAGTTCGTTATGTTTGTATCACTAGTGCACGCAATTTTTAGTCTACGAAGCCTATCAGCACATCACACGTAATCAACACACGCCTCATATTACTATACATATCTTTAGCCTGTGTCAGATCCCCACTGATGTACTCTCATTTCCTCTTTTTATCCTGGAAATCATTTTTGGTTTTTCTAATTTTTATGTCTTTTTGATTTTTCAATGTTTTTGGTTTTTCTGATAAAATGACTCCCCCTAAAATGTAAAACATATTTTTGGGTTTTGAATTTTTCTGAAAAACAATAAAAACTTTAAAGAAAATTTTAAAACTAAAAAGCGATAAACCGAGGTGCTGATTAGTCCTGTTTTTCTTTTATGTTGTTAACTTTTAAAAGATACTCAAATAGGGATCTGTCAAAAGCTTTAGTGAACAAATCTGCACGTTGATAGTCAGTATGGATTTTGACCATATCTATCAATTCTTTAGCGTAACAATCACGGATAAAATGATATTTGATCCGGATATGTTTCGCTTTAGAATGATTGCCCGTATCTTTAGTTAATGCGATCGCAGCTTCATTATCACAGTGTATAGGGGTTTTAAGAAACTGCAAACCGTAATCCACCATCTGCTGTTGGATCCAGAGCACTTGCGAACAGCAACTCGAGGCTGCAATGTACTCGGCTTCACAGGTAGACAGCGCGACCGAAGTCTGCTTCTTACATTGCCAGGTGACTAACCTGCTCCCTAAAAACTGGCATCCAGCTGTAGTGGATTTGCTATCCTTGTCACAGCCGCCCCAATCTGCATCACTAAAAGCGATAAAATCAAAATCATCATCATTAGGGTACCAAAGTCCTCTCGAGGGACAACCCTTCAGATATCTAAGGATACGCTTGACCGCTGTCAGATGACTTTGTTTCGGCTTCGATTGATAGCGAGCACAGAGACACGTTGCGAACATAATATCTGGCCGAGATGCGGTAAGATACATCAGAGATCCGATGATTGCTCTGTATGTAAACGGGTCCGTCAGCTCCCCCTTAGCGTCCACTCCAATCCCGTGATTGGGTTGAATCGGGGTATCCATCGGCTTGGAATCCTCCATCTGGAACCGGCTCAAGACTTCGGATACGTATTTCGTCTGGTGAATGTAGATCCCCGTGGGTCTTTGGTCCACCTGCAAGCCAAGGAAAAACTGCATCTCCCCCATCGCACTCATCTCGAACTTTTCCTGCATGACAGTTTCAAACTCCCTGCATAAAAGTTCGTTAGTTGAGCCAAATATTATATCATCAACATATATCTGCACTAGAAGCAAATCATCCCCTGATTTCTTCGTGAATAGGGTGCAGTCGACGAGTCCGCGTTTAAATCCCTTTGCCATGAGGTATGTACTCAGCTCCTCGTACCACTGTCTTGGAGCCTGGTGCAGACCATACAAAGCTTTGTTCAGCACATAAACCTTATCCCGGTGGATAGGGTCCTCAATGCCTGGTGGCTGCCCGACATAAACCTCTTCTTTGACTTTCCCGTACAGAAATGTGCTCTTGACTTCCATTTGATATACCTTGAACTTTTTATAGGAAGCAAACGCAAGAAACCTTCGAATAGCCTCCATGCGTGCTACAGGTGCATAGATTTCATTGTAATCAATCCCTTCGATTTGATGGAAACCTTGTGCGACCAGTCTGGCTTTGTTTCGAACAATTACACCACGATCATCCTTCTTACACTTAAACACCCATTTGGTGCCGATCTTCTTTCTACCAGGAGGTAAATCAGTGAGCGTCCAAACCCCCAACTTCTGAAATTGTAATAACTCCTCCTGCATTGCTTCAACCCAGGCGTCCTCCAGCAAAGCGTCCTTGTATGTCCTTGGCTCGACCTGAGACACATAACATGCAAACGACCAATCATTTTGACTACGAGATTTTTGTATTTTGGCATATAAAGCTAAAGCACCAAAACTCTCTGGTGAATTAACACTTCTCAGTTGTCCTCTCGTCATCACACTACTTCCAGGGTCACCAATAACTTGCTCCAGCGGGTGAATACGGTGAATCCGAGATTCCGGATGTTCAGGTACAGTAACTCCCGTCTGAATTGTCAAGTTCTCTACAGCATCCAGATCATGACCCGTGTTAGACGATGAAGCAACATCTGGAGTTGGGTTCACTGGAGGTGCCTCTGGATCTGTTGCGTTTTCAAGAATAACTTCTTCAAATTCTCCATCATCTTCCGATTCTGAAGTATCTAAAGTTGTAGAAGCCTCTTGAAACACTTCTTCCTCCGGTACAGGAACATTGGTATCATTAGAAGCTGGTAGGGGATTTACAGTGATCGGACGCACCAACGGTGAAGTTGCCGTGTTTTCACACTCGTAAAGTAATCGAATAACAGCTTCTTCAACCAAGCTATCTAGATTGAATGATTCAAAGAAATCTTTGTATTGCACATTCTGAGTATACCGTTGAACTTCTACGTTAGCCCAATCGTCCACCTGACGAGTTCTCTTGTTGTATACCCGTTTAAGCGGGGTTGCATATCCAACAAAGTATCCCTCTTCAGCTTTCGGACTAAACTTCTCGCTTGGATTCAACATCGTGCATGGTGCCCCAAAAGGTTCTAGATACTCTAAGTTCGGCTTTCGTCGTTGTAACAGCTCATAAGAAGTTTTACCAAACTTCTTCACCGTTAAAACCCGATTAAGTGTATAATTTGCTGCATAAATCGCCTCGTTCCAAAACATTACTGGAAGATTTGAGTCTGCAAGCATTGTTCTAGCCGCTTCAATTAGAGTCCTGTTTTTACGTTCAGCAACACCGTTCTGTTGTGGGGTGTACGGAGCCGAATATTCATGATGAATTCCTTTGTTTTCACAAAGTTCATCCATCTTTGTATTTTTGAACTCCGTCCCATTATCACTCCGAATTCTCTTGATCTTGAGATTGTAGAGATTTTCCAATCGAGTGAACAGAACTTTCAAGTTGTTAAAGGTGTCACTTTTATGCTGCAAACACATCACCCATGAAAATCTTGAGTAGTCGTCAGTGACAACTAAACAGTAAAGCTCTCCAAGATGACTTTTGCGCTTGACATGTCCGAATAGATCCATGTGCAATCGCTCAAGTGGCATCTCAACAGAGTTAACTTTCTTCACTTTGTGAGACTGTCTGTGTTGCTTCCCCTTCTTACAGCTTACGCACTTGTCATTCAAATGGAAATGCTTCACATTCACGCCATCGACAAGTCCATTCTTCACTAGATGGTTCATTTTCCTCAAATGAATGTGCCCCATTCTGCGGTGCCACATTATCGATTCCTTCTCGGTCGCCTTTGATAGAAAACATGTTATTTGCCCCTGGGGTGTCATTGCCTTGGACATATAAAGAATATAAAGGTTGTTGACGCGAGGTGCCTTCAACATTACCCACTCTTTTGGAATTTTGAAGCCCGGTTTGAGAATGTAGCAGGATTTGTCATCAAAATAAACAGTGAATTGTTTGTCACAGATTTGACTGACGCTCAACAGATTATAATCTATCTGTTTTACAAACGATATCCTCTCAAAGCTCACAATCCCATTACTCACACTTCCTTCCATAGTGATATATCCGCCTTTGTTCCCAGCAAATGCAACATATCCACCATTAATGTTCTTCACATCAAACAGTAAAGCTAGATCCCCGGTCATGTGGCCTGAAGCTCCACTATCAACAATCCAAAGACTGCTAATAGGGCCAGCTGAAGCTCCCTGCACACATCAAGTAACACAGTTAGTTCTTTCGGGGGACCCAAGCTTGAGTGGTCTTGGGTCTTTGAATATCATCGTTCAAAGAAACATTCACTTCAGCATTCTGTTTTAGATCGATCTTTTTGGGATCATTCAAAACATTTTCCACTTTCTCATTTGACTTTGAAGTTGAGGCTCCCGGAGAACCATTTGGTGTCCAAGATTGTTCAGAACGTTTCAAGATATGAATCTGAGATTTTGAGTTCTCAGTCGTTTTCTGAACATTGTTAGCAAAAGAAACTTTCTTGGTTACCTTCTCTGACTTAACAGATTTAGGTCCAACATTTGACTTGACAATAGGTTTTGGTGGAACCCTTTGCCTATCATTTGTTGTGTTCACCACTGGTTTTCTCCATGAATTCTCCATAGCAATCCGATTACGACGATCATACTGAAAAGGACGATTGTTCCTCGTTTGATAAAAATTGTTTTGATTATAAAATTGTTGTTGTTGAGGAACAAAACGTCTATGTGGTGGACAGTAATGATGATCGACCGGTTTCCTCATGGATTGCCTAACTTCAACCTCGTGCCTCTTATGCCTTACATACGGGCAGTGAGCAAGTAAATGCCCTCTCTCCCCGCATTTAAAGCATGCACGGTATTCCTCAAAAACATTTGGAGCATTCGGTTGAGCAAATGATCTGACAGGATATTGATCATTATACTGTCTGTTCCTCAAACTCTCAGGGAGTGGCCCTTTTGAGTATGCAGGCTCATGAAAACCGTTTGCTTTGTTTTTGGGCTTAATAAACTCTGTGACATGAACCTTTGGTTCTTGAGGAACATCCAAATACAATTTCTTTAAAATTGCCGGTGGAATCTCATTTGTTCTTTCATGTTTCGGAAACCAAATAGTGCTTTCTTGCCAAATTTTATCAATTTTAGAGTAGTTGGCAAACTTTATTGGATATTCCTCGTCAGAGATGATCTTATCGGATCCTTCCATCCGATAAAACACCTTGACTGGTTTGTCACTCATTGGTTTGTCACTCGGTTCATTCTTAATTTCTTTCTTAATTTCTCTCTTTTCAGACTTTTTCTCACGATGTGCGTTAGCCATCGGATGCACATCACTGAGACGATGACAATGGTTCAGTAGTAATGATGTGATTTTCTTTTGGAATATCACACGCATTAGCACTTTGGTAACTTCCAGAGTCATCACTCTCAGAGTCTGAATCAACATTTTCAACGGTTACCCCTTCATCGTTCAAACCTAAAATCGGCCTCACATCGGAATGAGGATCACCAACACTTGAAGTATAGGATTCATTTTTCGATGATGAGTCTGACTTTACTGAGCTCTCCGGTGTCACTTGATGATAGTTGTGATTTTCAAAGAGCACCGGAGATGGCACAGATTTATAGTTTGTGGTTTGATCATCGATGATGTGGTCTACAACATAAGCAATGTGCTTATAACTCTCCAATTTCTTATTGACATTTTCAGCAAAGCACTTAATGGTGGCCATTTCCAACTTAGTGTTCTCAATTTCATTAATATAGTTGTTTATTGCTAATTGTTTTAATGAAATAGTTTTCTTAAGGTCAGAAATGTCCTTTTTATATCCATCAAGTACTTTGTTAAAAGCAATCAATTCTTTGCGAGTAGATTGACAGTTGATTATAGCACTATCACGTTGAACGCGAAGTTCTTTGTTTTCATATGTCAATCTATCACAAGTTCCACAGTATTTATCACTAGTAACATCAGTGCTAGATTCAGAACTTACCTGTTTAGGAGGATCTGTCATGGCCATCAAAGCAAAATGAGCTTCCTTTCCAGCGAAAAACTTCGAATAATCGATCCTGGTGAAAGCGTCATCCACAATGCACGACTTCCTCGTCATCAGAAAATCTGCTTCTGCTAGCAGCTGATCAATCTCATCATCCAAAGATGTAACACTCGCCTCTGCGTCTGATTCACTGTCTGAATCTGAATAAACAGACTCACACTCCTCAGGAACATCAGAAACTGTGTCAATCACTACTCCAGAACTTGCTTCCTCAGCTTGAACCTCAACAGGCTCAGTCTCCACTTTCACCTCTTCCACAGATTCATCAACTTCACTCTCAGTTTCTTTATCTTGATCAACTATCACCGACTCCTCAGTTTCAACCTGTCGGGCAACACAAGCCACATTCCCACCAGTAGTGATCTCCTCAACACCAATCTGCATCCCAGACCAGTCAAACCTTTCATCCTGCTGGATCACCAGAGCTTGATTCTGATTCGTATTCTGTGGCTGCTCATTTGGTGTAGTGATCGGTATAACTGTTCTGTTAGTGTTATTTGGTGATTGGTTTTGATTCTGGTTGGTTGTGTTTGGTTGTTGTAACACTCCGAGGTGTTACGGGTCTCGTTAACGGGTCGAGTCGTACCCGACCACCCGTTTATAAAATAATAATAAATCTAGTTTATTATTATAATAAGTAAATCGGTAAAGTTGCGGCCAAACGCTCCTTATCTGCGGATAAACTCGCTACCAAACACCCTCGAATCTGTATTTATACCCGTCACCAAACACCTTGGAATTCTAGTATTAATCCTTGCAACCAAACACCCCTCAATTTGTCTCTACTATAAAAACCTTGCTTCTCCTTTCATTTTGTTACTGCACATTAGCAGACACAACCCACACACACAAGAGAGCAGTCACCGGATAGCCATGGCGGCCGCTGCCGCCTCCGCTGCTTCCGGTCACCGCCGCCGCCGGCCGCCACTCGTCTTCCCTCCGGTAAGCACCACTAACCTGTCTCCTTTCTCCTATTCTATTAATACAACCGGTAATCCCCTCCCCTTAATCACTAATCGGACCTCAAAACCAAACCCGAAACCATACGGTAATCTTCTGTTTCATCGAGTCAACATCGAACCACCATGAAACCTCCTTTGATTGATTATTATCCGGCGAACCAGGTTCTCCTTTCAATACTATAACCCGATAACAATCTTATGGTTCCTCTGTTCCGAATAACAAACCGGACAGTCACCGGTTATGGTGACTGTCACCCATCTTCCTTGTTACGAGTCGTACCAGTGAACCATGTCCGATAATAGCCGATTGCCACCTTGTTTTCCCTCTGTTCCATCGGGTCTTTATAATCCTCTCTGTGTCGTGAGCCTTTTATAAACCTGAACCGCAACCCCTTTCACCTCTGATAACCGGTTATGGTACCGGTGAACCCAGCTTTGGGTTCTGTTATAAACCAATCGACACCCTTATAACCTTCGTTCTTTTCTGATCAGAGAGTTGGTTCATAAGAGAGGGATATGATTAACAACTGGAAGTCCGGTCAGCTTCTGGCTTGGGGCCCGATGTGTTTCCAGCGAGTCATCCGGTGACCAAAACCTTTGTATAAGTTGTGTTATGAATCCCGATAACCGACCATCTGTACACGATGTCTTGATAAACCACCCGATAATCGTCTCTCTGTTCTCGTATGGTTCGGTTATTCTCCGGTCATAACCCAAACCCATCTGATTATCCACCATAAACATACCTGATTAGCTTTATGTTGTGGTTTGGTTATTGTTGGTTATAATCTATTGACTATTTAATAAATCTTTATGATTATGGTTATAAGGTACCAACTACGGAAGACGGGTTTGATATCCGATTCTATACAAATCCTATTCAACTTCCGGTCATGTTCCGATAATTATCCGGTGAGGTCCGGTTACTTATTTGGTAATATGTATATATATTCTACTGGTTTATTGATAAAAATCTTATAATCATTTATTGATATATTGATTACGATTGTTACGAGGTACCATTAACCAAGGTTGGAGGATACGAGTCGTTACCGAGTTGACTCAGTGACTCGGTCAACACCTGGAATAAAACCCGGTCCAATAACTAGACGAGGAATATTATTAGAATTATACGAATATATATAATACGCATAACGTACGGACTTGATAATAATAATATAACGATAATAAACATATATAAAATATATATGTTTATATATAAACAATTCGATATATAAAACGATATTCTAGACTCGGGTTAATAATAACATTTTCTATTCTTTTGTTAGTTTAGATCTGCCAAGCTGGAAAGGCCAGCTTTATTAGTTACGAGTGCCAAGCTGTAATGGCCAGCTAGATTTAGGATGTCCGGGTCGTGTCTCATATAATAGATATCAATAATGAACCCCGGGTTTAGGACTATCTAATATATACCGAATTCTATATGTATAAATTGTATATATGATATATATCCTAAGTATTACAATCTAACAAGTCCCACGCGTAAAACGTATCGATATATATATGACATATAATTGTAATAAGAAGATTAACTAGAAGATTAACGCAAACCTGTGAGTATCGTGAACTCCCCACTTTTACTGTTTTATTAAGGGTTTTCAGGGGAATACATGCCATTTATTAGAAAACCTAGAATTGCTTTACACAGTAGAATGATTATAATAAATAATAGAATATAAAAAGGGGATAATAGAAACGACAAGGACAGTACTGACCGGTATATCGCCATTTCCTTTCTTGTCCAAGTAGAGGACAAGAACCAGTCTTACCCAAGTAGAGGGTAGGAATAATTATATTTACCACAAGCAGAGTGGTACCATCGATAGGAATGGCAACTAATAGAATATAATCGGAATAATATATTAGAATTGACATATAATCGAATTGATATAATAGAATATATTTTCCCCTTCAGAATTATAACTGTAAAGCATGTTTATAAAAGAATGTTTTATATAAAAGAATATTATAAAAGAATTATCAATAAACGAACTGGCTTTCGCTTTATAAAATACACGACCTCACCAACTTTATGTTGACAGAAACTATTTTTGGCATGTGTTCAGGTAACCCAACAAGATATGATGACGTGGATCCTGGAAGAGTAAAGACTGTTATGATCCGAATCCGCTGCGTAGCTCTGAAACCCGACCCGACGACCCGACACCAACAGCCAGGGTCGTTACAGGTGGTATCAGAGCGGCGCTTAATAACAGTCTTGAAGTCTTTACTAATCCAGGATCTACCAGAATGTTTTTTTTTAAAAGAAATTTTGTTTAGAAAAATATTTATTATATCAGAAAGAAAATTAGACGATTGAATTTTTGGGTACCTAAAATGCCTAACCAGTATAAAGTTGGTGAGAACCATAATAGTATAGAAATCTGAACGAATCCACTACAAGATATTACTAGAATGATTATGTGGGATAAATTGACAATTCTGTACACAATTGTGAATTTATATGCACATTTAATTTCTGGGAAATCTTACAGGATAATAAGCCCATAAGAAATAAGAAAGAATATAGAACAGAAATCACGATATTAAAAGGAAATCAGAAAATAAATAAGAAGGGATGAAAAAGTTATAAAAGTATGTATAAAAATAGATATAAAAATTACAAAAGTTATTCCTCGATAATCTAGTCAGCTTATTCGAGAGTTTAGAAATCGTATTTCACTCTCTAGAAAACTTGTTGATTAATAATCATTCGTTGTATATTCCAGAAATTCCGTATAAATTATGAAATTATTCCAGTCCCAATAAATATTCAGATCGTTAACCTTACGGTTATTCTAAATATTTATAAATAGAATACAAACATTATGCTCCAACTTGAACATTCCTATGATCGAGTTTCCTGAAATATTATTTTTATAAATTCCGAAATTTTATTATAAATCAGATATGCTAGAAACATACGAAAATTGTGTTTCTAAAGAATTTTCCCCGATTATCTAATCAGAAATCGGACAGATTCCTCGATAACTCAAGTCGTTTTAAATCTATTCGGTATAACTCTTTAGTTTATCGAATTCATTCCCAGACATTTATATTTTATACTAAACCAGTATTACAATTTTAAGTAAAAATATATATACCCCTCTGCTTTAAAATTTTAAATAAACGATTTATTCGATTTATAAGATTGAGAAAATTTATCAATACGTTAATTTTCGTTTTATCAAAACAAGTATTAATACTTCTTATGTTATTAAAAGCCCCTAGAATTTATCTCAGGTTTTAACCATAATTATTCGTTTAACATTAAATTTTTGACTTCAATATTTTGCGAAATCTATTTTGTTTTATTTTTGCTAATCCGTAACAAGAAACTGGTTTGTTGAGAATTCAAGAGTTTTACCACTATGAAAATTTCTACCACGACTCCTTTTTGGAATCGTTATTATTTTTAAAAGCAAATACCCTTACGCGGCTTGCACTAGTTTACGTCATTCTAAGTTATGCTTTTCAGATATCTCGACATATAAGATCTTTTCTAGAATATCGATCTAATAGACAATCTATCTCTCTGCTATGTATTATCTTCGATCTTTCCCAAAAATTCAGTAATATTTTGGACAGAAATATTATTACCTCGAAATTCCGTGACATAAATAATTTGGAATCTATCTAAAGAAACCAAATTCTTATTCACTCGATTATGCGACAATATAAGTACCATCTTAATCCTATGACTCGAACAAGTCAGAAAGATTAAAAGATTTGGATTGTTATATTGAATATCCTTTGACACGAACAAATTCTTCAACGATTGACAGTCTATTTCGTTAGACTCAGATCAACATGTTTCCTTCCAGAATATATAATTTTGAATCTAAGAGAAAATAAAGAACAGAATATCAGAATAATGTGTGAAGGACACATTCCAATTGTGATTAAAATAAACAAATACTGGAATGTTAGGTGAGGTGAAATAGTAATTATGATCGCGACATAATTATGAATGTCATAGGCACAGGAACATTCAAGTAGGAATTTATAAAGATCACAGTTTGTCTGTGTCATGAGCATATTAAAAGAAATAATAATAAGAAAAATTGAACTCTCAGCGTATCGTATCTGGAGAATACGACCATATCATTGGCAATCTAGTTGAAATTTCTTCGTGAAATATGACTAAGAATATATTTGCAGAATAAAAACCATCGATTGGTTAAAATTCTATGAATCAGATAAATCAGTCGATTGATTTTTGATTGCCAACCAAAATGTAAAATCAAATATAGCTGCGTGTCCTCTGTGCAACCCCTGTGGTAAAAGATATCCGGACATTTACCACTAAGACACATGATTCTTGTGAGGATATATGATGCTATGAAAGAATCTTCGTAGTCGCTTCTTTATAAGAACTCGCTTAAGTTCAGATACGATCAAATTGGTAAAACGGTAAAGTGTTACCAAGTTAAAATTCATGAAGTGATGGAAGATTTGTTAATTCTAGAAAATATAACAGATAGAAATCCATATGGATTCAGAAACCGAAAATGGTGGAATCCAATGAATTATCAAAAGAAAATAAACTATAACAAATATATCGAAATACGATTAATACCAAGTGGAATCATGTAGAGATTCGCAAGGTATAATCGAAATGAAAATGAAAAATGAATAGAATTATGCTCATTTTTCCAGTGAAACTCTCTGGTCGAGGAATCACGAATTTTCTATTCCGAATTAAAGGCTGTGAGAGATAATTTAAGAAATCACTGTTCTGGCAAGAACTATCTATATGAATATCCCGATGAAATAAGCCCCGCTTATAATAAGTTGGATTAAGAAGATATGATATATTGCCAATATATAAGTTTACTTGAAAGTGTTTTCAGACACTCGGAGTATAAACTTTAATCGAATATTATAATAAGAAAGAATTATTCCAAGCAAGGTATATTATAAAAATGATAGATTTATAGTGTCTGCTATAGATATTATGAGTATTTGCTTGGACATAATAGAATATAAATTGAAAAATAAACAAATATAAATCGAGAAATAAAAAGAATATAGAACCCAGAAAGACATTCGATATGTCTGAATAATAAAAAGGCATTAGAAATGCCAGGTATCACAAGAAGGCACTAAAAGTGCCAACTATTATAAAAAGGCATCCGATATGCCAGAAGAAATAATTATATGAATATATATACAAGAAATTAACAAATAAGAATATAATTCGTAAAAAGAACGACTAGAATTTTATAAAGAATATTTTATAAAAAAGTAATTATAGAATATTTTTATCGAGAGCATCGTCGAATTCCGGAAGTGTTAAGAAAAATCTATATAGAAATAGTTAACGCAGTAACTATTTAAATCACGAATGATAATCATGATTTTGAGAAAGAATAAGTGACGCAATATCATAATAATCTTAAGTCAAAGAAGGATTAGCGATAAATAATGCAGTCAATCATCAATGAAATAGTCAGTAAGATTATTATAGATGATTTAAGAGAAATCTCAATAACCGATTCGAGTAGGTCAAGATAATGAAAAAGGAAAAGTGATAAGAATTCAATGTCAGTTGAATCATTATCAAGAAAAAGGTATTAGAATATGATTCGAAGATCTTTCTTAAAAAGGCTCGTCGATGCTGATGCCTTTCATCTCTCTAGAGATAAAAAGGAATTGTTGAAACCGTGTAATTCAACAAGTTCGATTAGTCTTTTCTTGCACCTTTCGACTCCGGATAGAATACATCCAATGATCTAAGAAACCTCTTAAGTATATATACGAATAGATGTTAACCAAGAGGTCAACCATATTACACCGATATAGATAGAACGTACAGGATAAAATTTGTAAGAAATAATCTGATAGTTACCAGAAATCATTTCGATTCTCTAAGAAATCAGAAATACAATAATGGGAAATTCTAAAGTTCGACCCATGAGGTAGTAGCTCGGACCCCATTCGAGTCAAGATGACAATGAATGGATGGGACTTTCGTATCTATCTCCTAAGAACTATCTAGAATCCATCATTGTAGATGAATCCGAATATTAAACGATGAGTATATCGTATCGATTTGAGACTCTAGTGATGTTTGCTGGAGGTTTGTAAATCTTTCAGAAGAAAAACGATTAGAATCTCAAAGTATGTTTGAATCGACGTTATATAGGAATAATATTCAGTCTACTTCTCATCCTAATGAGGAAAAGATAAAAGAATATTAATATTTTATAGAAAATATCAATCTATATCAAGAACCTTTAATAGTCATATCAGATTTTATAGATAATCCATGTATCTGTATTATCATGACTATTGCAAGAAAGGTTAAAACAAGATTAGTAGAATGATCAAGATGTGTCATTACAGATTGATATCTTTAACTTGTGTAACCTCAGATTTGATATAAGATCGAGTTCCTCACGAACCATAAGAACTGATCATGTCACGTTGACAAGTATTATGGTTTAAATTTGCAATATCCTTATAGAGTAAGGGTATAAAGGATAAGATACCTCAAATTTCGGGGACGAAATTTCCTAAGGGGGGGAGAATGTAACACTCCGAGGTGTTACGGGTCTCGTTAACGGGTCGGGTCGGGTCGTACCCGACCACCCGTTTATAAAATAATAATAAATCTAGTTTATTATTATAATAAATAAATCGGTAAAGTTGCGGCCAAACGCTCCTTATCTGCGGATAAACTCGCGACCAAACACCCTCGAATCTGTATTTATACCCGTCACCAAACACCTTGGAATTCTAGTATTAATCCTTGCAACCAAACACCCCTCAATTTGTCTCTACTATAAAAACCTTGCTTCTCCTTTCATTTGGTTACTGCACATTAGCAGACACAACCCACACACAAAAGAGAGCAGTCACCGGATAGCCATGGCGGCCGTTGCCGCCTCCGCTGCTTCCGGTCACCGCCGCCGCCGGCCGCCACTCGTCTTCCCTCCGGTAAGCACCACTAACCTGTCTCCTTTCTCCTATTCTATTAATACAACCGGTAATCCCCTCCCCATAATCACTAATCGGACCTCAAAACCAAACCCGAAACCATACGGTAATCTTCTGTTTCATCGAGTCAACATCGAACCACAATGAAACCTCCTTTGATTGATTATTATCCGGCGAACCAGGTTCTCCTTTCAATACTATAACCCGATAACAATCTTATGGTTCCTCTGTTCCGAATAACAAACCGGACAGTCACCGGTTATGGTGACTGTCACCCATCTTCCTTGTTACGAGTCGTACCAGTGAACCATGTCTGATAATAGCCGATAGCCACCTTGTTTTCCCTCTGTTCCATCGGGTCTTTATAATCCTATCTGTGTCGTGAGCCTTTTATAAACCTGAACCACAACCCCTTTCACCTCTGATAACCGGTTATGGTACCGGTGAACCCAGCTTTGGGTTCTGTTATAAACCAATCGACACCCTTATAACCTTCGTTCTTTTCTGATCAGAGAGTTGGTTCATAAGAGAGGGATATGATTAACAACCGGAAGTCCGGTCAGCTTCTGGCTTGGGGCCCGATGTGTTTCGAGCGAGTCATCCGGTGACCAAAACCTTTCTATCAGTTGTGATATGAATCCCGATAACCGACCATCTGTACACGATGTCTTGATATACCACCCGATAATCGTCTCTCTGTTCTCGTATGGTTCGGTTATTCTCCGGTCATAACCCAAACCCATCTGATTATCCACCATAAACATACCTGATTAGCTTTATGTTGTGGTTTAGTTATTGTTGGTTATAATCTATTGACTATTTAATAAATCTTTATGATTATGGTTATAAGGTACCAACTACGGAAGACGGGTTTGATATCCGATTCTATACAAATCCTAGTCAACTTCCGGTCATGTTCCGATAATTATCCGGTGAGGTCCGGTTACTTATTTGGTAATATGTATATATATTCTACGGGTTTATTGGTTACAATCTTATATTCATTTATTGATATATTGATTACGATTGTTACGAGGTACCATTAACCAAGGTTGGAGGATACGAGTCATTACCGAGTCGACTCAGTGACTCGGTCAACACCTGGAATAGAACCCGGTCCAATAGCTAGACGAGGAATATTATTAGAATTATACGAATATATATAATACGGATAACGTACGGACTTGATAACAATAATATAACGATAATAAACATATATAAAAATATATATGTTTATATATATACAATTCGATATATAAAACGATATTCTAGACTCGGGTTAATAATAATATTTTCTATTCTTTTGTTAGTTTAGATCTGCCAAGCTGTAAAGGCCAACTTTATTAGTTACGAGTGCCAAGCTGTAATGGCCAGCTAGATTTAAGATGTCCGGGTCGTGTCTCATATAATAGATATCAATAATGAACCCCGGGTTTAGGACTATCTAATATATACCGAATTCTATATGTATAAATTGTATATATGATATATATCCTAAGTATTACAATCTAACAAGTCCCACGCGTAAAACGTATCGATATATATATGACATATAGTTGTAATAAGAAGATTAACTAGAAGATTAACGCAAACCTGTGAGTATCGTGAACTCCCCACTTTTACTGTTTTATTAAGCGTTTTCAGGGGAATACATGCCATTTATTAGAAAACCTAGAATTGCTTTACATAGTAGAAAGATTATAATAAATAATAGAATATAAAAAGGGGATAATAGAAACGACAAGGACAGTACTGACCGGTATATCGCCATTTCCTTTCTTGTCCAAGTAGAGGACAAGAACCAGTCTTACCCAAGTAGAGGGTAGGAATAATTATATTTACCACAAGCAGAGTATTACCATCGATAGGAATGGCAACTAATAGAATATAATCGGAATAATATATTAGAATTGACATATAATCGAATTGATATAATAGAATATATTTTCCACTTCAGAATTATAACTGTAAAGCATGTTTATAAAAGAATGTTTTATATAAAAGAATATTATAAAAGAATTATCAATAAACGAACTGGCCATTCGCTTTATAAAATACACGACCTCACCAACTTTATGTTGACAGAAACTATTTTTGGCATGTGTTCAGGTAACCCAACAAGATATGATGACGTGGATCCTGGAAGAGTAAAGACTGTTATGATTCGAATCCGCTGCGTAGCTCTGAAACCCGACCCGACGACCCGACACCAACAGCCAGGGTCGTTACAGTTGTCTGTTTTGGTTGTTGTTTGAGGAGTTTTGTCGGTTTTGGTAGTTGTTGTTACCTTGGAAAGAAACTTGGTTTTGGTTTTGTTGTTGACGGTTCTGGTAGTTAGAGTTGAAAGGGTTTCTGTTACCTTGCTTCGGTGGCTGAGTGCATTCTCGTTTGAAGTGACCCTTACCTCCACAGTTAAAACATGTCACCTTCTCCTTGTTGAACCCGTAGGTTGTATTTGGAGAAGTTCCCAAATCAGTCCTACCAGTCTTTTCAATAAACTCAGTTGCCCTTCTCATTATACTAGCAAAAGCCCACTGAATGTCAATAACTTCCATGTCCTCTTTGTCGATCTGTGCATAGTCTTCATTGGTCAAGTTGTTATTCCCAATTTGACTTGCAACTAAACCGTTATATGATGAAACCATTGCAGAGACTAATGCAATATGTTGCTGAGCAACCTCCACAGTCACATTTCCCAAATTGGAAGTCTCCAAAACCACCGGTTGCTGATTGGGTTGATTCACTTGAGTCATATACTGTGGTTGTTGAGGTGGTTGTTGTGATTGGCTAGCAGTGTAGAATGCTGCTTGCTGCATCGGAGAGAATGGTGAAATGTAAGAATTAGTGTATTGTTGTGGTGGTGGTGTGTATGATGGTTGTGAATAGGATGAGGTTTGTGCTAGGTAGTTGATGGTTGGTTTTGGTGGTTCCATGACACTAGAAATACATGCAATGTGAGGTGCCACTGTTCCACCAGCACTCGAATTTCCAACTGTTGCTGAAGTACCACCATAATATAACTCTGGATTCTGAGGAATCTGAGATCTTTTGGCTTTCCTCTTCTCCTCGAGCTCTTTGTTCTCCAGCTTCTGTACGAACTCGTTGATAGTCCAATATCTGTAAGTATCCTTCTCTTTGAGAACCTCGACATGTTGATCCCAGTACGGTGGTAAAGCATCTGCAAACTTGTCCACCAGATCTGTCATCGGAATCTGTATACCATAACTAGACAATTCAGTTAGTAAATGACAATATCTAGGAGTCAACTCTTTTAATGTCTCATTTCCAACATAAGTAAAATTCTCAAACTCTTTTCTCAACTCCTCCATCCTCAACCTTCTCGTCTTTTCATTCCCATCATGACGATTCTTGAGCACATCCCATAACTGCTTCGACGTAGTACACGTTCCAAACTGATGTAGTAAATCATTTGTGATCGCCTGAGTCAACTGGGAGTATGCTTTCTTCTCCACAGCAAATTTCTTTTTCTCCTCGTCTGACATACTCTCCAAAGGAACTGGTTCACCGGTGTTCTCCAGATCCGGTGCAACATAACCTTTAGCTATCATCCGCCACGCCTCTGTGCCCTCCAACCCCATGCCTTCCAGATGGATCTTGAATTTCTTCTGCCACTGGTTATACTCCTGCATCTCCATTAGCTTGGGTGGACGATTCCCGCTACCTGAAGATAAGTCATTTATTAGTGTAGAAATAGCATTGGTAGTTTGAGTATTTACCACCGCGGCTGCTACTCCCCAATAGTCTGTCACAGGTTGTGGTGGTGGAGGTGCAACACTCTGAGGCATCGAGCTAGTCATCGCTATGTAATTGATCGGTTGCGAAGACTGAGTGCTCGTTTTCTGGGCTGCCACTGTCCATGAGTCCATCAGCACTTGCTGTTGTTGTTGTGTCGTTGCTGGTCTCGGTGTTGTCGGAAAATTCCACATGATGTTCACAAACTTCGAAAAACACTAAACTTAGAAAATTTTCCAAACACAAGTCTACATTCGCCCTTAATGTTCTACTTTCGTCCAAATTGAGCTACTTTCGCCCTCTACTGTTGACCCGAATGTAGAACTGGAATCAGAATGTAGAATATCACCAAACTCTTTCCACGTTCGCCCGGAAAACTTCACGTTCGTCCACAAGCTTTCCACGTTCGCCCGCCCGATCAGTCGAAGGTGGAAAATCTCACCCGAATGTGGAAAATCTTAACACAACAACCTAGGTTCGACCTGAATGAATGTACTTTCGTCCAAAACTCCCTCAGGTTCGCCCTAGCAAGGTCAGGTTCGCCCACCCCACTCTAGATTCGCCCATTTCTTGTTTGAAAAACGGTTACACTTTGAAAAACGGTTATTTTGATCTGAGATTTTCAAAAGTTTATAGATTTTGATGATCTTAATCAGGTTTTGATTCGGAATTGATTTGGAACAACTTTAATTCTTGGAAAACTTTATTTTAACCACAAATTCAATTCGAAAATCCTCAAAATCACTCAAAACCATTTTCAATCAAAAACAAATGAATATTGATCAAAATTAAGTCCAAATCAGCTCTGATATTATCAATTTTGTTGTTGTATGATCCGTATAGCTCTGATACCACTTTGTAGATGAAAGAATTTAGCTAAAACAGGATGTAATGATCATACAAGTCACAATTCTAGGTGCGGAAACCCTAGAACTGAACAAAATGATAATACGCAAATCAAAACACGTAAGACACCTTTTCAATCTCCATTTTATAGATTAACTTTATCAAAACTTGTTTACAATCAACACACACGTTAATCTAACCCTCACATAAACATTCACAATCTAGAGCAAAACCTGACCTCTCAACACACACTTTCCAAAACTATTCTGAACATGAAAATGACCAAAACATATTTATACTATCTGCAGGTTTGCCCAGAATGATGGTGCGAATGTGGACATAGTCCACATTCGCCCACTACCATAGTACGAATGTGTCTTCTGCTCATCTGTCTTCTACCTTCACCCATAGATAACCTTCCTTCGCCCAAACTATATCACCTTCGCCCATACTGAACCACATTCGGCCCATCAGAAATACAAACTAACATATGTTAAACTCTAATCCAATCACTAGTCGCAAAACGTGCATCTACACTATGTTTTAAAATAATATAGTTGGTCGTTTTGTTATAATGTTGAGCTAATAACCACCCAAGAGGGCGTCATATGCATGTTATTGTGCAAAGATGTTCAATGAATCGAATTTCAAATACTCGAATAAATTGAATCAAGTTAATAAATTTTGAAATTTTGAATTTTCATTTGAGTTGGTTCCTCAACACTATGAGGCGATAAAACAGACGCACCCGCCGCAACGCGCGGGTATTTCCACTAGTTTATTTGATATTAATGGTACCTAGGGTGTTAATCGTGTTGAGTTAATGGATTGGAGGCTTGACGGGATGGAATGTGTAAACCGAACCCGACCCATATTATTATTCGTGTTTAAGATTTCAACCATAGCCCACACACACATAAATTCGGGTCAACCCGTCGTCTTTTTAAATGAGTCATAGATGTTGACGCATTATAAGCGTGTTTCTATTAAGCCTTTGATGGTGAGTATGGTTAAGACAAGTAATAATAGAAGAAACATAAAAAATATAATTTTTTTTTTCAAAATACTTAAACGGGTTGACGTACCAACCCGTTTTTATACGGGTCAACCTGAACGACACTTGTTTTTAATACGAGTCAATCTGTTCCTAACCCATTTTTCAACGGGTCGTATTTGTCGACCAAAAACCTGTCTTTTTCGTGTCGAGTACGGTTCGTGTCAACATTTGTCGTACCTAGTGGTACCATTAACAAAATGATATTAGTTGCACAAAATTTAATGCCACTAAAGTGCGTATCAAACAATTATGGCATACCTAAAGTGTCACTAAAAATAAAAATTAGTGGCAACATTTAAATGCCACTAAAAGTACGTGTTAAGCAAGTATGGCATACAACAAAGTGCCACTAAAAACCTTATTAGTGTCACATACGCTAAATGCCATTAAAAACTGTGCCACTAAATGGAATTTTTTTATAGTGAATTAAAGCACGTGACTTTTGCCTTGTTGAAACCATAGGTGGTGTTTGGATTAGTTGTAAGATCAGTTCTACCCGTCTTCTCAATAAACTCTTTTGCTCTCCTCATCACACTTGCAAATGCCCACTGAATATCAATCAATTCCATCCTTTCTTTATCAATTTGGGCATAATCCTCATTAGTTAGATTGTTGCTCCCAATATGACTAGCCACAAGTCCATTGTAAGCAGAAACCATTGCTAAAACTAAAGCAACATGTTGTTGTGTTACTTCGACTGTCACATTATTCATATAAGAAGTTTCCAATACAATAGGACTAGAAGGTGATGAGGCTTGACTAACAACCGGTGTAGCTTGTGGTTGTTAAAGCTGAGTCATGTTTACTGATTGTGTTGCATAGTAACTAGAAGCTTGCACTAGAGGTTGAGATGGTGTGTAAGATGTTGTTGCATAATAACTTGCTGCACTAAAAGGTTCAACACTTGAAACAAATGCAGTTTGTGGTGCTGGTGCAACAGTCAAACCTCCATTAGGAACAGAAGAGGATGAAGAAGTAGCATAATAAAGTTTCGGATTATGTGGAATATGGGATCTCTTCTCCTTTCTTCTTGCTTCCATCTCCTTATTTTCCCGCTTCTGAATAAACTAATTAATCGAACACTACTGATAAGCATATTTTTCTTTTAACACTTCAACATGCAGATTCCAGTATGGTGGTAAAGCATGAGTAAACTTTTCAACAACGTCTCTCATCGGATAAGCAACCTCATAATTTGATAATTCAGAAAACAGATAAAAGAACCTTGGAGTTATTTCTTTCAAAGTCTCATTTCCAATGTAACTGAAATTATCAAACTCTTTCTTTAACTCTTCAATCATCAATCTACGAGTGTTCTCATTTACATCATGTATACTCCTCAATGCACCCCAGAGTTGTTTTGAAGTAGGGCATGGTCCAAACTGATTTAGTAAATCTATAATCAATGACTGAGATAGCTGTGAATAAGCTTTCTTCTCTACTGCAAATTTCTTCTTTTCATCATCTGTTAGATCTTCAAGTGATATTGGTGTGGTTGAATTCTCAATGGTTGGTGCAACATATCCCTTTACTATCATCTGCCACGCTTCTCCACCATCTAATCCCATGCCTTCAAGATGAATCTTGAACCTTCTTTGCCATGAATGATAATCAATCATGTCCAACAACTTTTGTGGTCGAGTTCCATTTCCCGAAGATAAGTCATTAACCAAGGTTGTTATGGCATTGGTGGTCTGGCTTTGAACTACTGTTGCGGCTGCTAACCCCCAATAATCTGGAATTTGCTGTGGAGGAGGTCTAACAGCGGTTTGTGGTGGATTAGAAACGGCCTAGTAATTCGGCATCTGTTGTGGTTGTGTGTTCCCTCTCTCAGCTATTGCAACTGCCCAAGGATTCGTTGGTACTTGCTGAGGTTGTGTCATAGTAGGTCTCGGTGTCATTGGTAGTCCCCAAAGGTTATCCATCTCGAAATAAATCCCAAAACATAGAAAATATAAACTTTTGATTCTGGTTCGACCCTGTCGTGAGGTCGAATAAACAAAAGGAAACTTGATTCGACATTGAGTAACACTTGAAAATCAACTGATAGATCAAAACCTGGTTTGACCTCAAATAAATCTAATTCGACGTAGAAAATCAACTGATTCGACCTGACACTTCACTTCATTCGAACTTTCGAATGGTCAAATGAAAAACTTATACTCGAATGAACACTGAAAAATGATTCGACCTCAAAAATACCCCAGATTCGACCTGAATAACACTGATTCGACCTAAACTACTCTGATTCGACCCCCTAACCAACTCATTCGACCCTGACCCACTTCAAAAACTAATTTTCCCTCAAAAATCAACATTTTGATCTGAATTTTTCAAATTTTGATGAAAATCAATGAAATTAATCAGGTTATGGATCGGATTGCAAGAAGATCAACTTTTGTAAAAGAATTTTTGATTTTATCTGTGAAATCTAGTCCAAATCAATTAAAACTCATTGTTTTTGAATGTTCATGCAAAACAGATAAACTTTTGGTGTTTTTGATGAAAAATCTAATTGATTACTATCAATTTGCAGTTGTGTGATTGAGAATTGGCTCTGATACCACTTTGTAGGATTGGATTTTGTCAAATCAACACAAAGATCACACAAATATGAATAATCTAGGTGCGGAAACCCTAGATCAAATGCAAAATGAGTAATCAGACCAGTAACACAATTAGATTCATTCCAAACATGATTTTCATTAATAGAAGTTGATAAAATGATTACAAGATTAGATATTAAAGAAAACACTCGAACATAGACCTTTCTAGAACACACACCTGAACACACACCGAGACACCTAGACAAAATGACCAAAAGTTATGTTGAAAACAAGTGTCAACATATATATAAGGACTCCATTCGACCTCTCTTTGGTTCGAATGACTTGATTTGAACCTGTGAAGGTTCGAACCAGACATACTAATAACCTTTATACTTCAATCGACCATTCTATTTCCCATTCGCCCCGACGACCAGGTCGAATGGTCTTCTAAACATTCCAAAACTTTGTATCTCCGGTTTTTTATCTTAAATTTGAAAGCTATAGCCACATAATTTACCTACATTCCATGGATTTTGATTGCTAATGGTTACAGTGTAAATATAAGTATGAGGACTCTTGCGCTCATGAACCGAATGTCTCATGTTCCACATGGTAGTCACGATAGAATAGCACACAAAAGGAAATGTACTAGAAATGTAGCATGCTTATCACCCAAAATGGAAAAATGTAAAATGGGGCCGTGAAAGTCACCTGGTGACTGGATGTGGGGTCTGGTAAAGCAGAAAAGTGGAATAGCTACTGTCTTGACAAATTGTACCCTATGATTATCAAGGACGTAATAAGTCATTATTGTTGTCGTTTGTCATATAATTTTGTTCACCCAACTTGTGGAACCTTGTGTTAGTTATATGTGGGCCATAGTTTGTGTACGTGATGATTATTCCTTGATTAATGTGTACTTTGTAAAATGTACGGTTTTGGAAACTCCGAGGATTTTGGTTGTACACTACATTCATTGTTAACAACCCGGGCCCCACATGTCGTCATGTGTCATGTAATATTTCCCAATCTAACATGTGTGGTGGTATTATGGGTAAAACAAGTGCTTTAACATGTTTTTAATGTTATAGTGCCAACGTACCGTATTATTATGTGTTATTCATAGTAGCCGAAACTTGCCATAACATCTTCGATAAAAATTCGGGTTATATTAATCAAAATCAACCTATAGAAACTTGTTTATGGTTGTAAAAGTCGGCCTCAAATACGTGATTGTATTATACCTTGGTCTTGTTCCCCTAGTTGTACATATATCCAACATCATGTTTTGTTTTGAAAAACCGGATTTCTCTTAATAAATTACGTAATTCGTGCCCATATATAGATTGGCATTGTGTGAATGTTCATAGGCATTGGCTGAAGGCTACATAGATATGTCAAAAGTATGTGAATGTTTATGTGTATATACATTACCAATCCTTGAGTAATTATTAATTATTAAGCTTGTTACTTAGAAAAAAAAATCAAAGTTGTGACCATTAACTAAGTCGGTTATCCATGAACAAGGGTCTGGGGTGGAGTAATAGATATAGGCCGATGGATAAAAAGAAGCTCAAGAGGTGTGTGGCTACATACCAACAAGAGGTGATAATGGTGAGTGGTTTGGATGATCAAAAGCTACCCTAGTGCTGTGATCCCTCAATGTAGCTTCGGCTTTCCTTTGTGGCTCTTCGTGTGGGTGTGTACCAAAGCTAAACAACTCATGGGTGTCCAAAGATGGGATCGACCAAATATTTTTCAAAAAGTAAAGGAAGATTGAGAGGTTTGTGTGTGAAATGGAATGATTTCAAGGCTTTCTTATATAGTGGTCGAATAGGGTGAAGAGAGAAGCAAAAGAGCAAAGGTTTAGCTTCTTGGTTGATGTATTGATCCATGTTCTTAATCATGAATTGATGCAATCATAATGACAGAGGAGCGCTTGCATTCTTCCTTGATATTGGTCGATTATGGTTAGGACTTGGCTATAAAGGAGGGTTGACTTGCATAGGGTAGTGGCCATGGTTGTTTTAGTGTCTAAATTGGTGATAGTTAACAACCAACCATATTGTCATGGATCTTTGATGGAAACGGTCAAGCATAAGACAAGTGTGGCAATCCTTGTGATGTTTATGCATCCTTCCTTGTTTCTTCCTTACACCGATTGGAACCTAGCTAGATTGGGATAATTCCTTCTCATGGTAAGTGTGTTGGTGAGGGTTGTCATACACTATTTTGGTATAAGATTTGGACATTTTAATAATAGTGACTTATAATGGTTTCGTTGTGATTGTTTTCGGCCGAGACTAAGGTTCAAGAGAAGCTCCATCATTTTGGGTTAAGATCAAGTTTCTTGGAGATGGTTTGTTCATGGCACTAATCTACAAAGGTATAAATGGAATGAAACAAGACAAAAACCAAGGTGGATGGTGGTGGTGATTATTCGGCCGAGAGGTGGGAGAGGGAAAGAAAAGTGTTAGGATCTGAGTTTGATTTGTTATGAATGTTTAAGTAATGAAACAGTAATGAATGAACAATAATGGAAAGTGTTGCAGAATTATAAACTATAAATCATAACAAATGGAACAATTGTTTTTTATCAAATACTTTGCATTAGTCAACACAGATTACATGCACTATCAGCCTGATCACTCAAAACTTTGTTTGTGTAAGAGAATGTAAGAGTGACAAATAGAACAATACATGAACTATTCTACTTACAGATAAACGAAAGCTCTGATGACCTAAGACTGACATCACCTAGATAGTGACATCTAACCATAATAACATCATAAAGTATCTGCTAATACAAACACTGTTTCATTGCCTAAACCTCTGATGACTAAACAGCTAATGAGTGAAACTCTATTGGCCTGAATCATCTGTTGGAGCCTAAGTGTTGTTGGCTCCAGCAGACCTTGTATCTCTATCAGCACTTTGCTTTGTATCCTTATCAGCACTTTGTCCATCTGTTGGAGCCTAAGTGTTGTTGGCTCCAGCAGACCTGGTCGTGCACGGTCAGAGCGTGACCATGTTGTATCTGAAATAGCTCCGAGAGTCTTCAATTCCTTGTGTATCGTGTTGTTTTCCTGCCTGGCCTTCAAAACATGCATGTGGGGGACAAGGTTGTTGTACCATATTCTCTTTTGTCCCCTAGAAGCTTGTTCTCCACTCAGAACGTGCCTTTTCTTTTCTTTTTTGCTTTTTACTTCCAAGAACCTGCATTTATATCATAGGAACGATTTACAAATATTTCTAAAAGATAAAAGCATAAAAAGGCACAAAAAGGAGGATAATTACTTTTGTAAAACTTATTAAATTATCGGCACATCATATCACCTCACACTAAAGCGTTTTCTTGTCCTCAAGCAAACCAAACCTTAGGCGAATTTTTTATGAGATAAAAATTGTAAGTTTCACTCGATGTGCTGAGCTCAACTTACCTCCTAAGAGTCACGCTTAATAGATCCTCGAGATTTTGAGCTTGGTTTTTGGTAAGACTATTAAAACAACTCCTAAGGTGCCCCTTTTTTCCTTTTTCCTCACTTCTCTTATTCACTCGGGTTTTAATTGGGGGTGAACGCTCAGATTCTACCCGATGGACAACTCGAATCATAGGCTTGTATGCAAATTGCAACTCCACCACTTTTATTGAGGCGAAGCGTGTGAATCGAAAGGACTTTTAAGGGTTATTTTAGTGAGATTATGGAAAATAGGGTAGGAATGGAGTCTACCACCATGACTAACTTCAGGGTTTGGTGCTTGAGGTGTTTGTTGGAATCTCGCGGATCTTCTTAAGTTGGCTTTCTTATTCTCTCCTTGGACTTTGTAGCTCGACTGTGGCCTTTAATTGTGAATCGTTCGGCGAGAGGGCCGCCTAATAGCCTCAACGAGGTTGGGTCAATCACTTGGTCTTTCTAGAAAGTTTCGCAAAACTTTTCTTTTGAAGTTCTCTTGATTCCTTCATTCTTCCAACATCTTTATTCACACATTTTTTTTACAAAACACAAATTTCACATGATGCTTGTTGGGTGATTACTGTCACTTGGTATGCTCTTTTGATGGCTTTCTTTTGTAGCCTCTTCACGATTTCGATTCTTGATTCTTGATGTGCGGCTTATGCTTCAAAGTCCAAATATTGCCAAAGAGCTTCCTCAACACCTCAACACTTCCCTGGTTTTGTCATGGCGGGGTCTAAATAGAAGTAAGAAAATGAAAAGGCTAAGGCTCAAAAATAGGAGACTAGGGGTGAGGAAAATATATGGAAGGCCAATAATAACGTAATGGGTAAGTCCTTGGTGCCTAGATCATTTTCACACACACCCCTCTGATGTGATCTTGTAGCACATAAGTCACACAAGTTCTAATCGGGTCATGACAATCGGGGAATATCTCTCAAGACAAATGAACGAGCATGTGTAATATATATGTGGTGGTGTGCTCGATATGGCTCAATAATACTCACATGCAAGGGTAGTGGTTATTAAGGAATTTGGAACACCTTAGACGGTTCGTTGGACTACCGAAAATTCCCTAATCTCCCGCATGATCTTTGGGTGGACTCAAAGGGTTTGAAAATGGTTTTTATTTAATCAAAATAATTTTGAAAAATTTTGCCTTAAAATGGTTTTGGTTTGTTGATTTCAAGAGGTGGTGAAATTTATAAAATTTTACCACCGCACACTTAATTCTTTAGCATATTTTTAAATTATAGATTCTATGATATATTTTATGCTTAAAAAAATAAGTGGGACAAAGACAAACGTTCCCCTAATTAGTTTTCTAGAAGAAAACTGTTCGGGTGACACCCACAATTACCAAACCACCGAGCCCTTCCGAGAGAAATCACTTGGCATGAATATATAGTTAACTACAAACTAAAAACATAAAAAAAGTACTAATAATAAGCTACTAAGTCCTAGTGCCGAGAGGGCATACCTGGCGGTTAGAAAAATAAAAGTGAACGATCATACCTAAGGGTCGATTGCTTTTCTTACCGTATTCATCAGGCTAGCCCCGGAAATACTACTCAATCCCGCAATTTAAGATTTTGGGATTGACAAGGAAATATGCTAGAGGTGATGACGAGTCGCGCCACCACCGATTGAAGTTTCCTGGATCAAACTTCACTATGTGCAAGTAGTGAAAAAGTCGGTCACCCCGACACACCACAAGTGGCTTGCCAAAATAACGCCACTTCTTCCTAGTGAAGTGATCCTCCAAGTGATACGCTTTACCCCAGGAGTCGTGAACAAGTTCAGCCATTGGGGGGCTATCACTCGTGAAAAGTGGTAATGGAGATATTACCACTTCCTTTTCCGAGTTGCCCAGTCTGCTTCTTCCTATCCTTCTTGCACCTCTTTGTCCATCACTCAATTTTCGCCCATGCTTTCTTCAACCTTTTTTGCACCTGCTTCCTTGTGTTGGACTTCCAATCCCCTTACTCTCGCTTCATCCTCCATTGCAAATCTCTTCAGAAGATAGTTTTTGACTATCTCGAGATTTTCGGCAAACTTCCCCAAGTCAATGATAGGTTCAGGTTCGGACTCGGAAAAAGGATTTGGGGATGGTAATATTGGTGGTGAATTTTCAGGGGGGGTATTTTTCTTTAAAAGGTGAGAAAGTTGAAGAATCAAAGGGTGGTGATATATGAGAGTGTGGATAAGGTGACGGGTTATATGGAGGTGGTTCAGGTGGGGGTGAATATAGGGAAGGTTCACAAGGGTAAGACTCTAAAGTTGTTAGATGCGGAGAGATGTATTCTCCGAATTTATGTGGCTAAGAAGGTCCACTACAATATCTGCACGGAAGAATACAAAATAAATAGTCTTCATAACTGTGGGGAAAAGGAGGTCCGCCACAATAGTCGCATCCTTGTTGAACGTAGCAGCTACCTTCAGCAACTCGATGATCTATCCTGCAAAGCTGATCAAAACAACTGGTAAAACAATTAGTGAGCAGAATAAAAATCAATATCGACACAAAGTGCTGCTTCGGGATCCAACTTGATATTATGACAGATTAATAGTAGTTAATTAATTAAGTGGTGTGAACAAGTGCGCACTTATGCTTAACTTGGAGTTGCTACAGCATTCTCCAGAGGTGACTGTTATCGCAAGACGAGCTGTGTTCTTATTTTAAAATGAGGGTCTCCTGAACCAGTAAGCTCACCTCTCAATACTGACAGACGGAGTACTCAAAAGTGTGTGCATGCAACCCTGAATGATCCACCTCCCAATATTGCAATAAAGACATCTAAACACTTAAAACTTTTATGGACAACTTGCCGGTGGCCAGAGCATGACCAAACAAGAAACCACTTGATATCATAAGATGTAGATGAAGAATTTTAGCTAAAACAGGATTATATGATCATACAAGTCACAATTCCAGGTGCGGAAACCCTAGAACTGAACAAAATGATAATACGCAAATCACAACACGTAAAATACCTTTTCAATCACCATTTTATAGATTACTTGTTCAAAATATTCAATACAAGACCTTACAAGTAATTTAAATCACTTTCACACGACTTTAATCTAGAGAGAAACCTGTCCTCAACACACACACTATCAATAACTACTCTAACGTACAAAATGAGCAAATCCTATATATAGTGTCTGCACGTTCGCCCATTTGCAAGGTGCGAATGTGGACTTTGTCCACATTCGCCCACTTCTTTAGTACGAACCTGCACATTAGCTTGACAGCTTCCACATTCGCCCATCCATATTCTTCCTTCGCCCTTCATTAACCACATTCGCCCATACAAAACATACATTCGACCACCATTATTCACCTTCGCCCCTTCTGATACAAACTAACACATGTTAATGTGACAATCCAAATCATTAGTCGCAAAACGTGCATCTACAAACTCCCCCTCGACTATTGATTGGATTGCCTTCTAGCTTCATCCATCTCCTTGTTCATCAACTTGACTCTAAGCTGCTTCTTTTGATCTTTCGTCATCTCAGGCTCAAGTTTTCGTTTCGTTGAACGCTTAGGCACATCAGCTATCTTCACCTTCTTTCCCAACTTAGTATCCAAGTTGCTACCAGAGTTGATATCATATGCAAAGCACACTCCGACAACTTGCTGATACTTCTTCGCTTGCGATGCATCATTGGGATCACTGAATATCGGGTTATAATAAAGCATGATGATGTCTTCGAATGTACAGTTAATGAGCCACATTGGGTCAAAAACATGTATCTTCTTATACTTATCCTTCCCATCTCTCAACACAATCACAGCCTCTGCATTCCTCCAATCATAATACCAGAATATGAAGTCTTCACTGAGGTGTTGTTGTAAAGGCATCAAAGGAATCTTCTTCATCACTTCAGGAGCTCTTCTTCATCACTTCACTGAGGTGTTGTTGTAACCCGCTTCTTACCCGTTCTAGGATCAACGTCCCTGTGAACTTTCCTCCTCGGGTATTGAGGCTTAAACATATTCCATTTAGTTCTGCTTTCCCAGACCAACCTATCAGCAAACCAACCCACCGCCGTATTATTCACAGAAGCACCAGTCATAGGGAATCTGCAAATGTCTCTAACCGCCCAGTACAGTAGAGTTAATAAATCATGAAATCTGTAGAAGTACAGAATTTCTGATTCCCACTTAACTGCTATACATTTAAGTCTTCCAAGATACTTCCAACCAAGAGCTCTGCGTTTGAACTTCTGATTGTGATACCTATAGAATCCACCTTGAGCTTCCGGCTTGGGTCTTTTATCGTCAGCTTCTTTCAACTTCCTTAACAACGCCTTTAAATCATCATTCTGATCAGACGGTTTCTGTTGATCTTCACCAAACACTTTCTCTACAAACTCCTCACTACGCTTCTCAGCTTTCTTTCTAGCTTCTCTTTGTCGTAGTTCGGTGAAGTCTGGGAATACTTCATCCTCATTATTCTCTCTGAAGTATTGTGGATACTCTTCATGATTAATATCTTCTATTTCAATCTCCTCCATCTCCGGTGTATGTTTATCATCAGAATGATTTCCAATATCCTTTTCAGGAATATCTGGAATCATCTGATCCATCATGATCTCTTCCAAAGTCTTTCCTACTCGCTGCGCTATACCTTCCAGAATCTCTTTAGCTACAGCAGCAGACACCTCTCCTTCTTCTAAATCAGAATCATTATACTCTAATTCAAACCTCATATCCTCAGTTTGAAAGATTTCAGCAAATTTTCCTGTGAATTCTATCGTCCATTCTCTTTTCTCGAGCATTTCACGATACACATTCTTTGCATCATCAGACAGAGATCTCACTTTCTCGTTCCAAAAGATAGTCTCATCTGAATCTACATTCTGACCAGCTTTCTTCTTAGAACTCGACTCTCCAGCATCACCTTTCTTTGTCTTTCTTTTCTCAAATGAAAACTTGCTTGAGTCATCTCCACCATCATCATCACTATCATCACTCTTATCATCATCATTTTTATCTTTACTACCCGATCCCTCAGCATCATCATCCTTATCATCTTTATCAGATTCATCATCAGAACCTTCCTCTGATTCATCCTCTTCATCATCTTCTTTTTCTTCATCTGAGGGCTCAAAATCTACTTGCTCCTCCTCTTTTTCTTTATCCTCTTCTCCATCTTTTAACTTTGGAGCTTCACCATAGAGTTTGTCAAGTAGATCGCTCATTCTTTTGTTCTCTTTCTTTAGCTCTTTGTTATCAACTTTCACGAGCTTTATCATCTTTCTGTTTCTGTTACACTTTACCTCAAGATCTTTCTTCTCTGCTTCAAGCTGTTTCACTTTCTTCTCAATCTCATCTTGATTAGACTTTGATGCATCCACAATCTGAAGCATCTTCTCTTCATTCTTTTTAAACTTATTGATTTCAGCCTGTTGAGCAACAATCATCTTCATCATGTCATCCATCTTTTTGTTAACTTGTTTCATCACATCATCAGAAACAGTAACTTTTGAAGCTTTAGAAGATTCAACCTCTTTAGCCTTTTCTTTTCCCGGCTTAAACATGTTAAGAACATTTTCTAAAGCAGCTTCAAAATCAGGTACTGGTGCTACTTCAGGTTCTTTTGTCTTCTTCTACTTCTTAGCCACAGGTGAAGATACCTTGGATGATGTACCAGCGTCAGGTACTTTCTTACCTTTCAGCAACTGCTCAATCTCTTTTTCTCTTAGTTTCTTCGTACTTGTCTTCTTAGCCATCGACTTGTGCTTTGGCTTCTTCAAGTTTACAACCACTGTTGACCCTTCAAAGTCTCCAATATCAACACTTAAGCCTTCTTCTACATCAATCGACTTTTTCTGCAAAACTTCTTCGACAGTCTTATTATGTAATTCAGACTCCCCAACCGCAGTGGCCTTGCGTTTGGTAGTCTTGACTAATTCTTCTTCAGAATCCCACTGCTCTTCCTCCTCAGTCTCTTCTGAATCAACAGAATCTTCATCTACCAAACTCGTACCCTTCTTTGCAGTTGTTTTTTTACGTGCACCTTGTTTCTTAGAAACACCCTGATCAACCTTCGCTTTGCCCTTCCCTTTGGCTCCAGTGTTTTTCACTTGCCTCTTTCTCTTTCTACTAGCATCAGCATAAACTAGAGGATCATCGTTGTCAGAATCACTGTTATCATGACGTGCTTTGTTCAATCCTGGGTCAGTGTAACCCGGATTAACTAAAGCTCCAAACAATCTTCTATACGGTGGCTTCTCATTGCCAGGCACACCCTTGTATCCTTTCATCCTCACAAGCGTTCTGATGTTCATGTGATCTTGACCTAAAACCATCGTCGGATCCTTTCTCAAGTCAGGATATTTGTTGTCAAAGAACATCATCAGAAACCTTGGATATAGCATAAACTTCTTGTTCTTTAAACCTTTCAACATCTCCAGCATATGGTCCAAAATCATTCCAGAAATGTTAAATGGTTTGTTGAGAGTCAACGCAACCATTAACGAACTCAAGCTCTTCCTCATAACATCATAACCACCACTAACGCATCCAAAGACATGAATGATCACGTGTGCGAAATACTTAAACTGCACACTGAGCTTTCCTTTGTGCATTGCTCCATCTGTTATCGGACCTTTGTATTTCATTCTAAGAGAACAAGCCCTCTGGTCGGTCCATGATAATACTCTGGGATCAGTACTCACTTCAAACTTAATCTTTAAAGCATCTCTGATGTCATCTTCAGTAATGAACATCTCCATCCCTTGAATAACACTTCGGATAACCGTTTGATCTTCCCAAAAATCATATCTTGCGTTCTTATAGAAATCTTCTACAATATCTTGGTAAATGATGGCTGGTGTAGCTATGGCATGTATGATACGGCTTCTCCTCAAAAAGTCCACAATTCCAGTAAACTCTGTATTCTTCAAAACATCACTGACATAGGCACAACAATTATGCGATGCTTCAAACGGCCAAGCTTGTGGTACATTCTCAGCTTCTGGAACTGGATCCTGGATAACATTTTCTACTGGAATCTCAACATTCTCGGGTTGTTCAGCCATCTGCAAATCAAAAATCAGAAAAATACGTCAGAAACACAAAAACGACAAACTTAGAAAATTTAGGTTTTTCACAAATTTCCACTTTCGCCCGTTTTGGTTGGTACGAAAGTGATTTTTATGGTTCGAAGGTGAAAACTCAAGCCCGAATGTGGAAATCTTTGATTTATAACTCACATTCGTCCGTTTTATGTTACCTTCGTCCCTTATTTTCCACATTCGCCCATTTTTACACAGGACAAATGTAGATTTGTTTGACCCAAAATTTGAAAATTTGTACAGTTGTGTTTAAGCCTCTAATTTTGATTCACACTTTACCTAAAATGGCCGACTAAGCCTAAACAACAATCAATTTTAATACACATTCAATTCTTATTGGTTTTCACAAGGAATTAGGGTTCGTAACCCTTAAACAATTGGTTAACAGATTTTAACAAAGAATTAATCTAATTCCTTAAACATTCTCCCCCTAAAACTAATAAGGATTGAATCCTTGACAAAAAAATTGCATTAAAACAGTCCATAATCGTCCATATAATCTCAGTTAGGGTTCGAAACTAAAAACCCCAATCACAACGTCATTACAAGGCCATTACCTGTAAAAATGGAGTCAAAAGGATCAGCAATTGATAAGGAAGAAGATTATAGGTTGAAAATAAATAGGGCAACAAGGTTTTGACGTTTTGGAAATTTTTGAAAAATATACAGAATGAGGTTCGAACCTGTGATTGGGCTTTATATAGATGCTACATTCGCCCTGTTGTTATGGACGAATGTAAGATTTTTCTACATTCGTCCAAATTAATGGCCCGAATGTAAAAATGTGTGACCCGAAAGTGAAATTGTAAATACACACCCACCTTCGTCCAAAACAATAAGTACGAATGTACAAAAATTTCCACATTCGACCCAATTAAGGGGCAAAACTCTTGGTTTTTCTGAAATTTATATCAAAACACACCTAAAATCTTTCTGAGTTTTGTATCTTTTTGACAATGAAACTAAAATGCAGAAAGGTAAATAAAGCAATAAACATTTTGTGATGTCCGGTAAGAGGATCATATCAGTTGTTTGAGAAATCTGATCACAGCGTTGATCTATTTTGTTTATATTATCATTAGAAACAGTATGTGACACGGCATGTAGAGGATGTGATTTGACACGAAAACAGGATTATATGATCATACAAGTTGCTAAACCAGGTGCGGAAACCCTAGCTTAGAACAAACTGATACAAACTCAATCAAAACACAATCAAAGTCATTTTAAAAGCTTTTCATAGATTAACTTTTCCAAATAATTGCTTACAGATTGATTATAGTTAATCTAGCACACTTCTAAACACTCTCAGACCTCTCTGGAACACACACCAAAAACACACACTCTAAATGACTCGCTTTGGGCTCTGTTCCAGATTCGTCCATACACTAGCTACCTTCGCCCACTTGTGATTCACCTTCGCCCATTCTACTCTTCCTTCGCCCCTTAACACATGTTAATATCTAATCATTAGTCGCAAAAACGCATCTACAAACTCCCCCTCGACTATTGATTAGATCGTTTTCTATCTTCATCCATGGCTTTGTTCAGCAGCTTGATTCTGAGCAAACTCTTCTGTTCTTTTGTCATTTCCGGCTCTAATTTTCTCTTAACCGGCTTTGACACATTTGCCATCTTCACCTTTTTGCCAAGCTTTCCCTCCAAATTACTTCCAGCATTGATGTCATAAGCAAAGCAAACACCCACAACTTGTGTGTATTTCCTTGCTTGATCTGCATCGTTTGGCTCATAATGAATCGGATTATAAAAGAGCATGATGATGTCTTCGAAGGTGCAATTGATCAACCACATAGGATCAAATACATGAACATGCTTGTATTTGTCCTTTCCATCTCTCAACACAATCACCGCTTCTGCCTTCCTCCAATCATAATACCAGAATATGAAGTCAGCACTGAAGTGTTGAGGCATAGGCATCAAAGGTATCTTTCTCATCACTTCAGGTGCCTTATAAATCAAGGTAACCCTTTTCAACTTGGTTCTGGGATCAATATCCCTGTGAACTTTCCTCCGGGGATATTGTGGTTTAAATCTGTTCCACTTAGTTCTACTCTCCCAAACCAATTTGTCTGCACACCAACCGACATGTGAATTATTCACTGAAGCACCCGACATTTGGAATCTGCAAAGATCTCTAACCGCCCAGTACGGTAGAGTCAGCAAGTCAATGAATCTGTAAAAGTACAAGATTCCAGATTCCCACTTAGCAGCTAAACACTTCAGCCTGCCTAAGTATGTCCACCCGAGAGCTCTGCCTCTGAACTTTGCATTATGAAACCTATAAAAGTCTCCTTGAGCTTCAGGCTTCGGTCGGTTTTCATCCATCAATCTTAATTTCTTCAAATACTCTTTCAATTCATCAGTTTTATTTGAAGATTCTGGCAAATCAGCTCCAAGTACTTTCTCTACAAACTCAGCACTCCTCTTCTTTGCCTTTCTTTTAGCAGACGTATTATGTCTCTCAGTAAAATCAGGAAACACCAAGTCTTCATCAGTTTGTCTGAAGTACTGTGGATATTCCTCATGTGTAATATCCTCTATCTCAACTTCTTCAAATTCAGGGGTTTCTTTGTCATCAGAGTGACTTCCAACATCCTTTTCAGGAATATGTGGAATCGACTCATCAACAATGAATTCTTCAAACGTTTTCCCTACCCTCTGTGCAAGTCCATCCAAAATCTCCTTTGTCACAGATGCAGGTACTTCCCCCTCTTCAAGATCAGGATCGTTATATTCCAATTCATATCTCATGTCATCAGTTTGGAATATTTCTGCAAAACGACCTGTGAACTCAATGGTCCATTCTCTTTTCTCTAACATATCCTTGTATACTTGTTTTGCATCATCAGACAAGGACCTCACCTTCTCATTCCAAAACACAGTCTCATCATCAACATTTTCACTCTTTTTCTTCGAACTTGACTCACCTGTGTCTTTCTTCTTCTTTGAAGGTGGTCTTTTCTCAAATGTAAACTTTGAAGTATCATCTCCTCCATCATTATCATCACTACTACTACTATCATCCTCCTTTTGACTTCCTGAACCTTCAGCATCATCATCATCATCATTATTATCTTCATCATCACTCTTATTCGATTCTTCATTCTCATCATCCTCATCATCCTCATCTTCCTCTTTGTCAGATTCAGATGGTTCAAAGTCAACCTGTTCAACCTCTTTCTCTGTATCCTCCTCACCCTCCTTCAGTTTGGGTGCAACGTTGTACAGATTGTCAATCAGCTCACTAAGGCGTTTGTTTTCAGCCTTCAACTCTTTATTGTCTTCTTTAATCGCCTTGTATCTGTTTTTGTTTCTCAGACACTTCCCTTCAAGCTTCTTATTCTTTGCTTCTAGCTTCTTCACTTTCTCGTCTATCTCATCTTGATTAGACTTTGAAGCTACAACGATCTGAAGCATTTTCTCTTCATTCTGCTTAAATCTGGCAATTTCTGCTTGTTGAGCCACTAGCATCTTCATCATGTCGTCCATCTTCTTATTCACCTACTTCATCACATCATCATCCACAGTGACTTTCTTCGATTTGGACTTTGACTTAGATGGCTCAACATCAACTTCTTTTCCTTTCTGAGGCTTAGTAAACATATCAAGAACATTATCCAGAGCAATATTGAATTGATCCACTGGTAATTTTGTTGCCTCGACAGTCTTTTGTTTCTTAGTAGCTGGTGAAGATTGTTTAGATGATGTACCAGCATCAGGTAATCTCTTTCCTTTCAACAATAAGTTCAATTCTTTCTCTCTCAGCTGCTTTGTACTAGTCTTCTTGGCCATGGTTTTGTGTTTGGGCTTGGGCAAGTTCACGACTACGGTTTCACCTTCATTCAACTCGTCCAAATTAATAGTCAACCCTTCATCTTCAGCACCAACAGACTGCTTGCTCTTCTTAGCTTCTTCAATCGATCTGTTCAGTGATTCAGACTCACCAACCAAAGTGGCCTTTTGTTTGGTAGTCCGGACATTTTCAGCATCCGAATCCCACTGTTCTTCAGTTTCTGTTTCCTCTGAATCAACAGACTCTTCATCTACCAAACTCGTACCCTTCCTAGCAGTAGTTTTCTTCCTCACCGCTTGTTGTTTTGAACTCCCTTGATCTGTCTTTCCCTTACCCTTCCCTTTGGCTCCGGGATTGACAACCTGTCTCTTTCTCTTCGTGCTTGCATCAGCATAAACTAATGGATCATCATTATCACTATCACTATCAGGATGCCTCGCTGTATTCTTTCCAGGATCCATGTAATCCTCTCTAGCCAAGGCTCCAAACAATCTTCTGTAAGGTGGTCTCTCATTGTCAGGCACACCTTTATAACCTTTCATTCTAGCCAAAGTTCTGATGTTCATATGATCCATAGCAAGTATCTGTGTTGGATCCTTCTTCAAGTTTGGATATTTGTGATCGAAGATCATCATCAAAAATCTAGGATAAAGCATGAAGTATTTCTTCTTCAATCCTTTCAACATCTCCAACATGTGGTCTAAGATCATCCCAGCAACGTTAAATGGTTTGTTGAGAGTCAACGCAACCATTAACGAGCTTAAACTCTTCCTCATCACGTCATAACCTCCACTAACACATCCAAATACCATAATGATGACGTGAGCAAAATACTTGAACTGCACGCTCAGTTTCCCTTTATACATAGAACCATCAGTAATCGGTCCTTTGTATTTCATTCTCAGGAAACAGGCTTTCTGCTCAGTCCAGGATAATTCCCTTGGATCCTCACTTGTTTCAAACTGAATCTGGAGAGCTTCTCTGATATCAGCTTCAGTGATAAACATCTCCATTCCCTGAATCTTGCTTTTAATGATCGTCTGATTATCAAAGTAATCATACTTGGCATTGTTATAAAAATCCTCAACTATATCCTTGTAGATAATAGTTGGTGTGGCCAAAGCATAAACCACTCTGCATCTCTTCAGAAACTTTATGATCTCTGTAAATTCCACATTCTTCTCCACATCTCCAAGATACGCGCAACAGTTATGAGTCTTCTCAAACGGCCATTTAGTACCGCTTGATGATCCTTCTTCTTGCACAGTCTCTGGAACTGGATCAGTCACTGCAGTCTCTACTGGAATATCAATATTTGCTTGTTCTTCAGCCATCTGAAATGTAAAATCAAAATAAACGTCAAAACACGAAATCGTCAAAACTTCAAAATTTTAGGTTTTAGAAATTTCACATTCGCCCAAACAATATGGTCGAATGTAAGTTATTATGGCCGAAGGTGTAAATTTCTGGTCGAATGTAAAAAGATTTTGAACAAAAAGATACATTCGCCCGTTTTGGTTTACCTTCGCCCAATTTGTTCCACCTTCGTCCAGTCGATGGACCGAAGGTAAAACCTGTTTTAACCCAAAATTTGAAAAATTTTCAATCATGTTTTTAACCTTTAATTTTGATCAGATTCTACTCTAACAAGGCCGACTAAGCTTCGTCTACCATCAATTGACCTTAAAATTCATTCTATATCAGTTTTCAAAAGAATTAGGGTTTTTATTGTTTCAATCAATCAATCAAGTAATTAAACCCTGTTTTAATCCTAATTCCTAATACATTCTCCCCCTAAAACTGATGTGGGATGAATGATTAACAAAATCAAGCACTAAGAATCACTGAAAATCCCTAAACCCTTAAACCCTAGGTCCGGTTACTAAACAAACGATTCTGGCTTGAATCCTTGTCCATTACCTGTAAAACTTATATGAAAATGATCAGTAAGATGCAAAGATCAAAAGGCACAAGCAAGAGTTTCAAAATCAACAAGGTCTGGTTATGGATGAAAATTTGAAAAAGTTTGAATGGGGGGTCGAACCTGCAATCTGTTTATATATAAAGGTTCACATTCGCCCGTTAAGATGGACGAACTTGAAAAGTTTCCACCTTCGCCCCAACCGAATGGCACGAAGGTAAAACAAGTTTACCCGAAAGTGGAATGATGTTTTAAGATCCACATTCGCCCATCCTTAATCACCCGAATGTAACAAATTTTCCACATTCGTCCCAAATTAAGGGCGAATGTAAAATGGAAAGTTTGAAAAATTTTGCCAAATTACAAATTCGAATCCCGTTCAACATTTATCAATCCGTTAAGCTTCCAAATCACAAATTTTCACATTTAGAATGATACAAAGCCCAGATGGTGTTGTCAAATCTCAGAAATTGACTATCAAGCATCCCCGGTTATCAAAAATAAAGCAGAAATGCAAAAATTGTGGATTTTCTGAAAGTTTATCAAAACACACCTAAAATCTTTTTGGATTTTGTATCTTTTTGACATTAAAAGTAAATTGCAACAAATAAAATGCATCAAAGTAAATGAAAGCAGTAAACATTTTGTGAAATCCGGTCAGAGGATCATATCAGTTTTCTGAGAAATCTGATCACAGCGTTGATCTTGTTGTTTAATATTATCATTAGAAGCAGTATGTGATACGGCAATTGCTGATATTGTGGTCCACGTAAGCTCACATGCAGACAATTACGCAATGCTTTAAAATGATACGAGTTAGGTGTATTAGACTAACACGATGTGGTGCCCACACACACGACATACTCCCGTATCAAGTAATTGCACAAAGCTTCGTCGTAACGCGTGATTATGCCAGAGTTATCCGTAAAAGTTACAAAGTATATAGCACAGAGGTGTACAGGTCAGCAAATGAATGCAGCAGAGTAACATGTGCGTATACACTAGGTTGAGGCTGATATTAATCACTGATTTGCATCAGATGATCAATACGATGTAATAATGATCTATGATCAATTAAAACATAAAGTTCCTCAATTCGGTAACTTCCGGTTTTGGCAATTAAGCTCTTTTAGCAAATATTCTGATAAAACTAGGTCCGTAAATCAATACGACAAAAGTTTATCAGAATATCCCGGATAACCATAACATAACGACCCGAAACCTCAGATTTTGGCAATCCTATCAAACGAAATTACGGTACTAAGACCATATGCCCATGAGGTGTTCAGCCACGAACGCGTAGTTCGTTATGTTTGTATCACTAATGCACGCAATATTTAGTCTACGAAGCCTATCAGCATATCACACGTAGTCAACACACGCCTTATAAACTATACAATTCTTTAGCCTGTGTCAGATTCCCACTGATGTACTATCATTTCCTCTGTTTTACCAGGAAATCATTTTTGATTTTCTAATTTTTAGGTCTTTTTGAATTTTATAATGTTTTTGGTTTTTCCGAAAAATGGCTCCCCCTAAAATAAAGAACATATTTTTGAGATTTTTGATTTTTCTGAAAAACAAAAACAAAAATTTGAAAGAAACAATCCACTCGAAAGCATCAACTTCTTTGAGGATTAAACAATCCCCTCGAAAGCATCAACTTCTTTGAGGATTATGATAGTAAAGAGAAATTCCCAATTAGCAAAGAGAAATTCCCAATTAGCAAAATATAAAAACTAAAAACTAAAAAGCGATAAACCGAGGTGCCGATTAGTCCTGTTTTTCCTTTATATTGTTTACTTTTAAAAGATAATCAAAGCGTGAACGGTCAAAAGCTTTAGTAAACAGATCTGCACGTTGGTAGTCAGTGTGTATTTTGATCATATCGATCAATTCCTTAGCGTAACAATCTCGGATAAAATGATATTTGATCCGGATGTGTTTCGCTTTAGAATGATTTTCCGAATTTTTAGTTAATGCAATTGCAGCTTCGTTGTCACAGTAAATAGGAGTTTTTAGAAACTGCAAACCGTAATCCACCATTTGTTGTTGAATCCAGAGTACTTGAGAACAGCAACTTGAGGCTGCAATGTACTCGGCTTCACAGGTAGATTGTGCTACGGAAGTCTGTTTCTTGCATTGCCAGGTGATTAACCTGCTCCCGAAAAACTGGCAACCAGCTGTAGTAGATTTTCTATCTTTGTCACAGCCGCCCCAATCTGCATCACTAAAAGATATGAAATCAAAATTATCATCATTAGGGTACCAAAGTCCTTTTGAAGGACAACCCTTCAGATATCGAAGGATACGCTTGACCGCCGTCAGATGACTTTGTTTCGGCTTCGATTGATAACGGGCACAAAGACACGTTGCGTACATAATATCTGGTCGAGACGCCGTCAAATACATCAGAGATCCGATGATTGCTCTGTATGTAAAAGGATCCGTCAGCTCCCCCTTAGCGTCCACTCCAATCCCGTGATTGGGTTGAATCGGGGTATCCATCGGCTTTGAGTCCTCCATCTGGAACCGGCTCAAGATGTCGGAGACATATTTCGTCTGGTGAATGAAGATCCCGTCGGTTCTTTGGTCCACCTGCAAGCCTAGGAAAAACTGCATCTCCCCCATTGCGCTCATTTCGAACTTTTCCTGCATGACAGTTTCGAACTCCCTGCATAAAAGCTCGTTAGTTGAACCAAATATTATATCATCAACGTATATCTGTACTAGAAGCAAATCATCTCCCGTCTTTTTCGTAAAGAGGGTGCAATCGACGAGGCCGCGCTTAAATCCTTTGGTGATGAGGTATGTACTTAGCTCCTCGTACCACTGCCTTGGAGCCTGGTGCAAGCCATAAAGAGCTTTGTTCAACACGTAGACCTTATCCCGGTGGATTGGGTCCTCAAAGCCTGGTGGCTGCCCGACATACACCTCTTCCTTGACTTTACCGTACAGAAATGCGCTTTTCACGTCCATCTGGTAAACTTTGAATTTCTTATAAGAAGCAAACGCGAGGAACATCCGAATAGCTTCGATTCGTGCTACCGGTGCATAGATTTCGTTATAATCAATCCCTTCGATTTGATGGAAACCCTGCACGACCAATCTGGCTTTGTTACGAACTATTACCCCACGATCATCCTTCTTACACTTAAACACCCATTTGGTGCCGATCTTCTTCCTATCCGGCGGCAAATCCGTGAGCGTCCAAACTCCCAATTTCTGGAATTGTAATAACTCCTCCTGCATAGCTTCCACCCAGGCATCATCCTTCAAAGCGTCCTTGTATGTCCTTGGCTCTACCTGCGACACATAACACGCAAACGACCAATCATTTTGACTACCAGATTGTTGAATTTTGGCATATAAAGCTAAAGCACCAAAACTCTCTGGCGTATTAACGCTTTTAAGCTGCCCTCTGGTCATAACACTACTTCCAGGATCACCGATAACTTGCTCCAGCGGGTGAATACGATGAATCCGAGATTCCGGATAATCAGGTACTTGCACTCCCGTCTGAACAGTCAAGTTCTCTACAGCATCCAGATCATGACCCGTATTTGATGATGAAGCCACATCAGAAGTTGGAGTTGGGTTCACTGGCGGTGCCTCCTGTTCTTCAGCTTGATCAAGAATAGCTTCTTCGAATTGTTCATCTTCAGATTCTGAAGTGTCTAATGAAGTTGAAGCCTCTTGAAAAATCTCTTCTTCTTGTATAGGAGCATTGGTATCATTAGAAGCTGGTAGGGGGTTCACGGTGATTGGACGCACCAACGGTGAAGTTGTTGCATTTTCACACTCGTAAAGTAATCGAATGACAGCTTCTTCAACCAAGCTATCTAGATTGAATGATTCAAAGAAATCTTTGTAATCAAACATCCAATCAGGACCCGTGCCTTGAATATTTTGAGTATATCGTTGAACTTCCACGTTAGCCCAGTCTTCCACACGACGAGTTCGCTTGTTGTATACCCGTTTGAGCGGGGTTGCATATCCAACAAAGTAACCCTCCTCGGCTTTAGGACTAAACTTTTCGCTTGGATTCAACATAGTACATGGCGCCCCAAAAGGTTCTAGATACTCTAAGTTCGGCTTTCTTCGGTGTAACAGCTCATAAGATGTTTTACCAAACTTCTTCACTGTTAGAACCCGATTTAATGTGTAGTTTGCTGCGTAAATCGCCTCATTCCAGAACATTACTGGAAGATTTGAGTCAGCAAGCATTGTTCTAGCCGCTTCAATTAGAGTCCTATTCTTTCGTTCAGCAACACCGTTCTGTTGAGGGGTGTACGGAGCCGAATATTCATGATGTATTCCTTTGTTTTCACAAAGTTCATCCATCTTGGCATTTTTGAACTCCGTCCCATTGTCACTCCGAATTCTCTTTATCTTCACATTGTAGAGATTCTCCAATCGAGTGAACAGAACTTTTAGATTGATAAAAGTGTCGCTTTTATTCTGCAAACACATCACCCATGAAAATCTTGAGTAATCGTCAGTGACGACTAAACAATAAAGCTCTCCAAGATGACTGTGGCGCTTGACCGGTCCGAAAAGATCCATGTGCAATCGCTCTAGTGGCATCTCAACAGAGTTAACCTTTTTCACTTTGTGGGACTGTTTGTGTTGCTTCCCCTTTTTACAACTCACACACTTGTCATTCAGATGGAAATGTTTCACGTTTACTCCATCGACAAGTCCATTTCTCACAAGTTGATTCATTTTCTTCAGATGAATGTGCCCCATTCTTCGGTGCCACATTATCGATTCTTTCTCAGTCGCCTTGGACAAAAAGCATGTTATTTGCCCCTGCGATGTCATCGCCTTGGACATATCAAGAATATAAAGATTGTTGACGCGAGGTGCCTTCAACATTATCCACTCTTTAGGAATTGTAAAGCCCGGTTTCAGAATATAGCAGGATTTGTCATCAAAATGCACAGTAAATTTCTTGTCACATATTTGACTGACACTCAACAGATTGTAATCTATCTGCTTCACATACGAAATCCGCTCGAAACTTACTATTCCATTGCTCACACTTCCTTCCATTGTGATATATCCTCCTTTGTTTCCTGCAAATGCTACATACCCGCCATTGATGTTCTTCACGTCAAACAGCAACGCAAGATCCCCTGTCATGTGGCCTGAAGCTCCACTATCAACAATCCAAAGACTGCTAATAGGGCCAGCTGAAGCTCCCTGCACACAAAATGTAAATCAGTTAGTTCTTTCGGGGGACCCAAGCCTGAGTCTTGGGTCTTTCAACATCAGGTTTCACAGTAACATTGTCACAAACATTTTCAACAACTTTTTGATCAATCTTTTTCTGATTGTTCAAAACAGTTTCCTTTCTCTCATTAACTTTTGAAGTTGAGGCTCCTGGAGTACCATTGGGTGTCCAAGATTGTTCAGTCCTTTTCAAGATACGAATCTGAGACTTTGGATTCTCAGTCGGTTTCTGAACATTGTTAGCAAAAGTAACCTTCTTGGTAACCTTATCTGATTTAACAGACTTAGGTCCAACATTTGATTTGACAATCGGTTTTGGTGGAACCTTTTGCCTATCAACTGTTGAGTTCACCACAGGCTTCCTCCACGAGTTTTCCATCGCAATCCGATTCCTTCTATCATAGTGCATTGGACGAGTGTTCCTCATTTGAAAATTGTTTTGATTATAAAACGGTTGTGGTTGTTGAGGAACAACTCTCCTATGTGGTGGCACATAATGATCAATCGGTTTTCTCATGGAATTCCTCACCTCCACCTCGTGCCTCTTGTGCCTAACATATGGGCACTGAGCAAGCAAATGCCCACGTTCCCCACACTTAAAGCACGCACGGTACTCTTCAAAAACATTTGGAGCATTTGGTTGAGCAAATGATCTAACAGGGTATTGATCATTATACTGTTGCTTTCTTAAACTCTCAGGGAGTGGCCCTTTTGAGTAAGTCGGCTCATTAAAACCATTAGCTCTGTTTTTGGGTTTAACAAACTCTGTGACATGGACCTTTGGTTCTTGAGGAACATCCAAATACAACTTCTTTAACAAAGCTGGTGGAATTTCATTTGTTCTCTCATGTTTTGGGAACCAAATAGTACTTTCTTGCCAAATCTTTTCAATTTTAGCATAGTTGGCATTTTTTATTGGAAAGTCCTCGTCAGAAATGATCTTATCGGATCCTTCCATCCGATAGAACACTTTGACAGGTTTGTCACATTGTTCGTTTTTATCATTCCTCTCAAGATCTTTCTTAACCACATTAAGATCTTTCTTCACAACATTCTTCTCAGACTTATTCACATGATGAACACTTCTCATTGGAACAATTTGAGATGATGAAACTGGTTCATTTGTAATGATGTGATTTTCTTTTGGAATTTCACATGCATTAACAGTTTGGTTACAACCAGTATCATCACTCTCTGAGTCTGAATCTACACTTTCTGCAGTAACACCCTCATCATTGATTCCCAAAATCGGTCTAACATCGGAATTTGGATCACCAATACTTGAAGTATTAGATTCATTTTCCGATGCTGAATCAGATTTTACCGAACTCCCCGGTGTCACTTGGTGACAATTATGGTTTTCAAAGAGAACCGGAGATGGTACAGCCCGATAATTGGTGGTTTTATCATCAATGATGTGATCTACCACATAAGCAATATTCTTATAGCTTTCCAGCTTTTTGTTTACTTTCTCAGCAAAGCATTTGATGGCGGCCATTTCCAACTTGGTGTTTTCAATTTCATTGATATAGTTGTTAATTGCCAATTGTTTTAAAGACAAAGTGTTTTTCAAGTCGGAAATGTCCTTTTTGTAGCCATCTAAAACTTTGTTAAAAGCATTCAACTCTTTGCGAGTAGATTGACTGTTCATGATAGCACTATCACGTTGAACACGGAGTTGTTTAATCTCCTCAGTCAATCTATCACATGTACCACAATATTTTTCACTAGTATTATCAGTACTACAAGCAGAACTTACAGGTTTTGGCGGATCAGTCATGGCCATTAATGCGAAATGAGCTTCCTTTCCTGCAAAGAATCTGGAATAATCAATCTTTGTGAAAGCATCATCTGCAATGCACGACTTCCTTGTCATCAGAAAATCCGCTTCTGCAAGCAACTGATCGATATCTTCATCAAGAGAATTAACACTTGCTTCCGTATCCGATTCACTGTCTGAATCAGAATAAACCGATTCACACTCCTCAGGAATGTCAGAAACAGTATCAATCACAACTCCAGAAGTTGTCTCTTCATTCTCAACCTCAACATTAACCTCAGAATTAACCTTAACAGGTTCAGAATCCCCATCCATCTCAGCCTCAGACTCATCACTGTCAACTTCAGTTTCTACCTTCTCCTCCATCTTCACCGAATCTTCAATATCAACCTGATATGCAACACAAGCCACATTTCCCCCAGTGGTGATTTCCTCAACACCTATCTGAATGCTCGACCAGTCAAACCTCTCATCTTGTTGAGTAACCAATGCTTGATTGGTATTCTGTTGTTCATTTGGTGTAGTGATCGGTATGACTGTTCGGTTAGTATTGTTTGGTGTTTGGGTTTGTGTCTGGTTTGGTGTGGTTGGTTGTCTATTTTGGTTGTTGTTAAAGTTGTTTTGATGGTTGTTGTTTTGGTAAGAAACTTGGTTTTGGTTTTGTTGTTGACGGTTCTGATAACTGGCATTGAAAGGATTTCTATTGCCTTGTTTTGGTGGCTGAGTGCATTCACGTTTAAAGTGACCTTTTCCTCCACAGTTAAAACAAGTCACTTTCTCCTTATTGAACCCATAGGTTGTGTTAGGAGAAGTTCCCAAGTCTGTTCTACCTGTCTTCTCAATAAACTCAGTTGCTCTTCGCATTATGCTCGCAAAGGCCCATTGAATATCAATGAGTTCCATCTCCTCCTTGTCAATCTGTGCGTAGTCTTCATTGGTCAAGTTGTTATTACCAATTTGACTAGCAACTAACCCATTGTAGGAAGAAACCATTGCAGAGACTAATGCAATGTGTTGCTGAGCAACTTCAACTGTCACATTTCCAAGATTGGAAGTCTCCAAAACCACCGTTTGTTGGTTAGATTGATTCGTTGGTTGTTGTTGAGCTTGACCAGCAGTATAGAAAGCTGCTTGTTGTTTTGGGGAGAATGGTGGAATGTAAGAATATTGATATGGAACTTGTGGTTGTGGTTGTGATAAAGATGAAGTTTGTTGTTGATAATTAATGATAGGTGATTCCACAACATTGGATACACATGCAACATGTGGTGCAACTAGCCCTCCTGAGCTTGTACTCACTGGAACTGAAGATCCTCCAAAATATAAGTTTGGATTCTGAGGAATCTGAGCTCTCCTAGCCTTCCTCTTTTCTTCCAACTCTTTGTTCTCCAGCTTCTCAATGAACTCCTGAAGAGACCAGTATTGATAAGCATCCTTCTCCTTTAGAACATCCACATGCTGATCCCAGTTTGGTGGTAATGCATCTGCAAACTTTTCCACCTGTTTTGCCATAGGAATCTGTATATCATAACTAGACAATTCAGATATCAAATGATTATATCTAGGAGTTAGTTCTTTCAAAGTTTCATTTCCAACATAAGAAAAATTCTCAAACTCCTTAACAAGCTCTTCCTTCCTCAAACTTCGAGTCTTCTCATTTCCATCATGCTTCCTTCTAAGCATTTCCCACAGTGCCTTAGAAGTTGTGCAAGTCCCAAATTGATGCAACAGATCATTTGTGATTGCCTGTGTCAATTGGGAAAACGCCTTCTTTTCCACAGCAAATTTCTTTTTCTCATCCTCAGCCATGCTCTCCAATGGCACTGGTTCACCTGTATTCTCCAGAACTGGTGGTGTGTAACCTTTAGCAATCATGTTCCATGCTTCAGCACCTTCCACTCCCATGCCTTCCAAATGTATCTTGAACTTTTTCTGCCACTGATTGTATTCTTGAATCTCCATAAGCTTCGGTGGCCGAGTCCCGCTACCTGAAGACAAATCATTAATCAGTGTGGAAATAGCATTTGTAGTTTGAGTGTTTACCACCGCTGCTGCTACTCCCCAGTAGTCAGACTGTGGTGCTGGAGGTGCACTTTGAGTCATGTAGTTAACCGGCTGCGAAGACTGTGTGCTCGTCTTCTGTGCTGCCACTGTCCATGGGTCCATCACCTGCTGTTGTGGTTGTGTAGTTGCTGGTGTAGGAGTAGTCTGATAACGCCACATAATCACGAACTTCGAGAAATTCAACACTTAGAAAATTTTTTTTCAAAAACTATCCTAGGTTCGCCCAAAATGTGATCAGGTTCGTCCCTTTTGATTTCAAGTTCGCCCAAACAGTCTCTCCCGAAGGTAAAAATTCACCAGAAAGTAAAAATATACTAACACTCTTCTACCTTCGTCCAAACTGTCCTAGGTTCGACCGTTTCTCTTTTACGTTCGTCCGCCCGATCTCCCGAGGGTGAAAACAGTAACCCGAATGTGAAAAATTTTAGTGAAAAACTCTACGTTCGCCCAGAAATCTATAGGTTCGCCCACAAAACCACTCACCTTCGACCAAAAACTCTCACACTCGTCCACTCACTCCAGGTTCGCCCATTTCTTACTTTTGAAAAACGGTTACACTTTGAAAAACGGTTATTTTGATCTCTGATTTTCAAAAGTTTGTGGATTTGAATGATCTTGATTAGGTTTTGCTTCGGAGATGATTTGGAACAACTTTAATACTTGGAATTTTGAATTTTAACCACAAAATCACCTCTAATTCTTTCAAAAACACTCGAAAACCATTTTTATGTAAAAACAGATGTGAATTGATGAAAATTATGTCCAAATCAGCTCTGAGTTTATCAATTTGTTGTTGTATGATCTTCGAAGCTCTGATACCACTTTGTAGAAGGAGAATTCGACACGAAAACAGGATTATATGATCATACAAGTTGCTAAACCAGGTGCGGAAACCCTAGCTTAGAACAAACTGATACAAACTCAATCAAAACACAATCAAAGTCATTTTAAAAGCTTTTCATAGATTAACTTTTCCAAATAATTGCTTACAGATTGATTACAGTTAATCTAGCACACTTCTAAACACTCTCAGACCTCTCTGGAACACACACCAAAAACACACACTCTAAATGACTCGCTTTGGGCTCTGTTCCAGATTCGTCCATACACTAGCTACCTTCGCCCACTTGTGATTCACCTTCGCCCATTCTACTCTTCCTTCGCCCCTTAACACATGTTAATATCTAATCATTAGTCGCAAAAACGCATCTACACGGCAACTGCTGATATTGTTGTCCACATAAGCTCTCCTGCAGACTATTACGCAGTGCTTTAAAATGATACGATTTAGGTGTATTATACTAAGACGTTGTGGTTCCCACACACACGACATACTCCCGTATCAAGAAATTGTACAAAGCTTCCTCGTAACGCGTGATTATGCCAGAGTTATCCGTTTAGTTACAAGATATATGGCACAGAGGTATACAGGTCAGCAAACAAATGCAGCAAAGTAACATGTGCATATATACCAGGTTGAGGCTGATATCAACTACTGATTTGCATCAGTAAATTGATACGATGTAATTATGATCTTTGATCAGTAAAAACATGAAGTTCCTCAATTCGGTAACTTTCGGTTTTGGCATTTAAGCTCTTTTAGCAAATATTCTGATGAAACTAGGTCCGTAAATCAATACGACAAAAGTTTAATTAGAATATCCCGGATAACAATAACATAACGACCCGAAACCTCAGATTTTGGCAACTCTATCAAACGAAATTACGGTACTAAGACCATATGCCCATGAGGTGTTCAGCCACGAATGAGTAGTTCGTTATGTTTGTATCACTAATGCACGCAGTTTTTAGTCTACGAAGCCTATCAGCACATCACACGTAATCAACACACGCCTCATATTACTTTACATATCTTTAGCCTGTGTCATATCCCCACTGATGTACTATCATTTCCTCTTTTTATCCTGGAAATCATTTTTGGTTTTTCTATTTTTATGGCTTTTTGACTTTTTCAATGTTTTTGATTTTTCTGATAAAAGACTCCCCCTAAAATGTAAAACATATTTTTGGGTTTTTGAATTTTTCTGAAAAACTGTAAAAACTTTAAAGAAAACTTTTAAAAACTAAAAAGCGATAAACCGAGGTGATGATTAGTCCTGTTTTTCTTTTATGTTATTTACTTTTAAAAGATACTCAAATTGGGATCTGTCAAAAGCTTTCGTGAACAAATCTGCATGTTGATAGTCAGTATGGATTTGGACCATATCTATCAATTCTTTAGCGTAACAATCACGGATAAAGTGATACTTAATCCGGATATGTTTAGCTTTAGAATGATTGCCCGTATCTTTAGTTAATGCGATCGCGGCTTCATTATCACAGTGTATAGGGGTTTTAAGAAATTGCAAACCATAATCCACCATCTGCTGCTGAATCCAGAGCACTTGCGAACAGCAACTCGAGGCTGCAACGTACTCGGCTTCACAGGTAGACAGCGCGACCGAAGTCTGCTTCTTACATTGCCAGGTGACTAACCTGCTCCCTAAAAACTGGCATCCAGCTGTTGTGGATTTGCTGTCCTTGTCACAGCCGCCCCAACCTGCATCACTAAAAGCAATAAAGTCAAAATTATCGTCATTAGGGTACCAAAGTCCTCTCGAGGGACAACCCTTCAGATATCTAAGGATACGCTTGGCCGCTGTCAGATGACTTTGTTTCGGCTTCGACTGGTAACGAGCGCAGAGACATGTTGCGAACATAATGTCTGGCCGAGATGCGGTAAGATACATCAGAGATCCGATGATTGCTCTGTATGTAAACGGGTCCGTCAGCTCCCCCTTAGCATCAACTCCAATCCCGTGATTGGGCTGAATCGGGGTATCCATCGGCTTGGAATCCTCCATCTGGAACCGGCTCAAGACTTCGGATACGTATTTTGTCTTGTGAATGAAGATCCCCGTTGGTCTTTGATCCACCTGCAAGCCGAGGAAAAACTGCACCAAAAATAATATCGTCAACATATATCTGGACTAGAAGCAAATCATTTCCTGTTTTCTTCGTGAACAGGGTACCGTCGACCAGTCCGCGTTTAAATCCCTTCGACATGAGGTACGTGCTCAGCTCCTCGTACCATTGGCATGGAGCCTGGTGCAAACCATACAATGCTTTGTTCAAGACGTAAACCTTATCCCAGTGGATAGGGTCTTCAAAGCCCGGTGGTTGACCGACGTAAACCTCCTCTTTGACTATTCCGTACAGAAATGCACTTTTGACGTCCATCTGATACACCTTAAATTTCTTATAGGAGGCAAACGCTAGAAACATTCGAATTGCCTCTATGCGCGCCACAGGTGCATAAATTTCATTGTAGTCAATCCCCTCGATCTGATGAAAACCTTGTACTACCAATCTGGCTTTGTTCCGTACAATCACACCTCGATCGTCTTTCTTACACTTAAACACCCACTTGGTACCAATCTTCTTCCGTCCTGGAGGTAAATCAGTGAGCGTCCAGACTCCCAACTTCTGAAATTGTAATAACTCTTCTTGCATCGCTTCAACCCAGGCGTCATCCAAAAGAGCTTCTTTATATGTCCGCGGCTCGACCTGCGAAACATAACATGCAAATGACCAATCATTCTGACAACCAGATTTTTGTATTTTTGCATATAAAGCTAAAGCACCAAAACTTTCTGGTGAATTGACACTTCTCAGTTGTCCTCTCGTCATGACACTACTTCCAGGGTCACCGATAACTTGCTCCAGCGGGTGAATACGGTGAATCCGAGATTCCGGATGTTCAGGTACAGTAACTCCCGTCTGAATAGTCAAGTTCTCTACTGCATCCAGATCATGACCCGTGTTAGACGATGAAGCAACATCTGGATTTGGGTTCACTGGCGGTGCCTCTGTTGCATTTTCAAGAATAACTTCTTCAAATTCTCTATCATCTTCCGATTCTGAAGTATCTAAAGTTGTGGAAGCCTCTTGAAACACTTCTTCCTCCGGTACAGGAACATTGGTATCATTAGAAGCTGTTGGAGGAGTTACGATGATCGGACGCACCAACGGTGAAGTCGCCGCATTTTCACACTCGTAGAGTAATCGGATAACAGCCTCTTCAACCAAGTTATCTAGATTGAATGATTCAAAGAAATCTTTGTAATCAAACATCCAATCAGGACCAATCCCTTGCACATTCTGAGTATACCGTTGAACTTCTACGTTAGACCAATCCTCCACCTGACGAGTTTTTTTGTTGTATACCCGTTTGAGCGGGGTTGCATATCCAACAAAGTATCATTCTTCAGCTTTCGGACTAAACTTCTCGCTTGGATTCAACATTGTGCACGGAGCCCCAAAAGTTCTAGATACTCCAAGTTCGGCTTTCTTCGGTGTAACAGCTCATAAGAAGTTTTGCCAAACTTCTTCACCGTTAAAACCCGATTAAGTGTATAATTTGCTGCATAAATCGCCTCGTTCCAGAACATTACTGGAAGATTCGAGTCCTGTTTTTACGTTTAGCAACACCGTTCTGTTGAGGGGTATACGGAGCCGAGTATTCATGATGAATTCCTTTGCTTTCGCAAAGTTCGTCCATCTTGGCATCTTTGAACTCCGTCCCATTATCACTCCGAATTCTCTTGATCTTGAGATTATAGATGTTTTCCAGTCGAGTGAACAGAACTTTCAGATTATTAAAGGTGTCACTTTTATGCTGCAAACACATCACCCATGAAAATCTTGAATAGTAGTCAGTGACAACTAAACAATAAAGCTCTCCAAGATGACTTTTGCGTTTGACAGGTCCGAATAGGTCCATGTGCAATCGCTCAAGCGGCATCTCAACAGAGTTAACTTTCTTCACTTTGTGGGATTGTCTGTGTTGCTTTCCCTTCTGACAATTTACACACTTGTCATTCAAATGGAAGTGTTTAACATTCACGCCATCGACAAGCCCATTTTTCACTAAATGATTCATTTTCCTCAAATGAATATGGCCCATCCTTCTGTGCCACATTATCGATTCTTTCTCGGTCGCTTTCGATAGAAAACATGTCACTTGCCCCTGGGATGTCATCGCCTTGGACATATCAAGAATATAGAGATTGTTGACGCGAGGTGCCTTCAACATAACCCACTCTTTTGGAATTTCGAAGCCCGGTTTGAGAATGTAGCAACATTTGTCATCAAAATAAACAGTAAATTGTTTGTCACAGATTTGACTGACACTCAACAGATTATAATCGATCTGCTTCACATACGATATCCTCTCGAAACTCACAATACCATTACTCACGCTTCCTTCCATCGTGATATATCCTCCTTTGTTCCCGGCAAATGCAACATACCCTCCGTTAATATTCTTCACATCAAACATTAAAGCTAAATCCCCGGTCATGTGGCCTGAAGCTCCACTATCAACAATCCAGAGACTGCTAATAGGGCCAGCTGAAGCTCCCTGCACACATCAAGTAAAACAGTTAGTTCTTTCGGGGGACCCAAGCCTGAGTGGTCTTGGGTCTTTGAATATCACTTTTCAAAGAATCATCTACTTCAACATTTTGTTTTGGATCAATCTTTTTAGGATCATTCAAAACTTTTTCAATCTTTTCATGAGATTTTGAAGTTGAGGCTCCCGGAGTACCATTTGGTGTCCAAGATTGTTCCAAACGTTTCAAAATACGAATCTGAGATTTTGGGGTCTCAGTCGTTTTCTTAACATCGTTCGCAAAAGAAACCTTCTTGGGTACCCTGTCTGATTTAACATATTTAGGTCCAACATTTGACTTGACAGCAGGTTTTTGTGGAACCCTTTGTCTATCATTTGTTGTGTTCACCATTGGTTTTCTCAACGGTTTCTCCATAGCTATCCGGTTACGACGATCATACTGAAATGGACGATCATTCCTCTTTTGATAAAAGTTGTTTTGATTATAAAATTGTTGTGGTTGAGGAACAAAACGCCCTTTTGGATAGTAATGATTGTCAACCGGCTTTCTCATAGATAGCCTAACATCAACTTCGTGCCTTTTGTGCCTCACGTATGAGCAGTGAGCAAGTAAATGCCCTCTCTCGCCGCACTTATAGCATGCACGGTATTCTTCAAACACATTTGGAGCATTCGGCTGAGCATATGATCTGACAGGATATTGATCATCATACTGTCTGCGCATCAAACTCTAAGGAAGTGGACCCTTCGAGTAGGCTGGCTCATGAAAACCGTTTGCTTTGTTTTTCGGTTTAATGAATTGGGTGACATGAACCTTTGGTTCTTTCGGAACATCCAAATACAGTTTCTTTAGAATTTCCGGTGGAATTTCATTTATTCTCTCATGTTTTTGAAACCATATTGTTCTTTCTTGCCAAATTTTATCAATTTTGGAATAGTTAGGAAACTTAATTGGATATTCCTCGTCAGAGATGATCTTATCGGATCCTTCCATCCGATAAAATACCTTGACTGGTTTGTCACTCATTTCCTTTTTAACCTCTTCCTTTCCATACTTCTTATCATGATGTGCGTTAGCTATCGGATGCACATGCTGAGACGGTGACACTGGTTCATTTGTAATGATGTGATTTTCTTTTGGAATATCACACACATTATCACTTTTGTCACTCTCAGAGTCTGAATCATCATTTTCCACAGTTACTCCCTCATCATTCATGCCTAAAATCGGTCTTACATCGGAATGAGGATCACCAACACTTGAAGTATTGGATTCATTTTCCGATGCAGAGTCTGATTTTACTGAGCTCTCCGGTGTCACTTGATGACAATTGTGATTTTCAAAAAGCACCGGAGATGGCACAGAATTATAACTTGTGGTTTGATCATCAATGATGTGGTCAACAACATAAGCAATATGCTTATAACTTTCTAATTTCTTGTTGACTTTTTCAACAAAACACTTGATGGTGGCCATTTCCAACTTAGTGTTCTCAAGTTCATTAATGTAATTGTTAATTGCTAATTGTTTTAATGAAAGAGTTTTCTTTAGATCGGAAATGTCCTTTTTATACCCATCAAGTACTTTGTTAAAAGCAATCACTTCCTTGCGAGCAGATTGACAGTTAATTATAGCACTATCGCGTTGAATGCGAAGTTCTTTGTTTTCATCTGTCAATCTGTCACAAGTTCCACAGTACTTATCACTTGTAACATCAGTGCTAGATTCAGTACTTACCTGTTTTGGAGGATCTGTCATGGCCATTAGAGCAAAATGAGCTTCCTTTCCAGCGAAAAACTTTGAATAATCAATCTGGTGAAAGCATCATCCACTATGTACGACTTCCTCGTCTTTTCAGAAAATCTGCTTCTGCCAGCAACTGATCAATTTCATCATCCAAAGAAGTAACACTGGCCTCTGAGTCTGATTCACTGTCTGAATCTGAATAAACTGACTCACACTCCTCAGGAACATCAGAAACTGTGTCAATCACCACTCCTGAACTTGCTTTCTCAGCCTGAACTTCAGCAGTTTCAATCTCCATATTCATCTCATCAACCGATTCCTCAGCCTCACTCTTAGTTTCTTCATTTTGATCAACTATCACCGACTCCTCGATATCAACCTGTCGGGCAACACAAGCCACATTCCCACGAGTAGTTAACTCCTCAACACCAATTTGCATCCCAGACCAGTCAAACCTTTCATCATTTTGGATCACCAAAGCTTGATTCTGATTTGTATTCTGTGGCTGCTCATTTGGTGTAGTGATTAGTATAACTGTTCTGTTTGTGTTATTTGGTGGTTGAGTTTGGTTCTGGTTGGTTGTGTTTGGTTGTCTGTTTTGGTTGTTGTTAGAGGTGTTCTGTCGGTTTTGGTAATTGTTTTGGTTTTGATAGTTGTTGTTGTTGTTTTGGAAAGAAACTTGGTTTTGGTTCTGCTGTTGATGGTTTTGGTAGTTTGAGTTGAATGGGTTTCTGTTACCTTGCTTAGGTGGCTGAGTGCATTCTCTTTTGAAGTGTCCTTTACCTCCACAGTTAGAGCATGTCACTTTCTCCTTGTTAAAACCATAAGTAGTGTTAGGAGAAGTACCCAAATCAGTCCTTCCGGTCTTTTCAATGAACTCGGTTGCCCTTCTCATAATGCTTGCGAAAGCCCACTGAATGTCTATCAGCTCCATCTCCTCTTTGTCGATTTGTGCATAGTCTTCATTGGTCAAGTTGTTATTACCAATTTGACTAGCAACTAAACCGTTATACGAAGCAACCATTGCTGAGACTAGCGCAATATGTTGCTGAGCAACCTCCACAGTCACATTACTCATATTGGATGTCTCCAATACCACTGGTTGCTGATTGGTTTGGTTCACTTGATTCATGTATTGTTGTTGTTGAGGTTGTTGTTGTGGTTGGTTAGCAGAATAGAATGCAGCTTGTTGCATTGGAGAAAATGGTGAAATGAAAGAATTTGTGTATTGTTGTGGTGGTGGTGTATATGATGGTTGTGAATAAGATGAGGTTTGTGCTAGATAGTTGATGGGTTGTTTAGGTGGTTCCATGACACTTGAGATACAAGCTATGTGAGGTGCCACTGTTCCACCAACACTCGAGTTCCCCAAAGTTGCTGAAGTACCACCATGATATAACTCTGGATTCTAAGAAATCTGAGATCTCTTAGCTTTCCTCTTCTCCTCAAGTTCTTTATTCTCCAGCTTCTGAATGAACTCGTTGATAGTCCAATACTTGTAAGCATCCTTCTCTTTGAGTACCTCGACATGTTGATCCCAATATGGTGGTAATGCATCTGCAAACTTGTCCACCAGATCTGTCATAGGAATCTGTATTTCATAACTAGACAATTCAGTTAGTAAATGACAATATCTAGGAGTCAACTCTTTCAATGTCTCGTTCCCGACATAACTAAAGTTCTCAATTTTTTTCTCAACTCCTCCATCCGCAATCTTCTCGTCTTTTCGTTACCATCATGACGATTCTTTAGCACATCCCATAACTGCTTAGAGGTAGTGCATGACCCAAACTGATGTAGTAAGTCGTTTGTGATCGCCTGAGTTAACTGAGAGTAGGCTTTCTTTTCCACAGCAAATTTCTTCTTCTCATCGTCAGTCAAACTCTCCAAAGGAACAGGTTCACCGGTGTTCTCCAAAACTGGTGCAACATATCCTTTTGCTATCATCTGCCACGCCTCTGTACCTTCCAGCCCCATGCCTTCAAGATGAATCTTGAATTTCTTCTGCCACTGATTATACTCCTGCATCTCCATTAGCTTGGGTGGCCGATTCCCGCTACCTGAAGATAAGTCATTTATTAGTGTAGAAATAGCATTGGTAGTTTGAGTATTTACCAACGCGGCTGCTACTCCCCAATAATCTGCTGCGGGTTGTTGTAACGAAGATGCAACGCTCTGAGGTATCGAACTGGTCATCGCTAAGTAGTTAATCGGTTGCGAAGACTGAGTGCTCGATTTCTGAGCTGCCATTGTCCATGGGTCCATAGTCACTTGCTGCTGTTGTTGTGTCGTTCCCGGTCTTGGTGTAGTTGGAAAATTCCACATGATGTTCACAAACTTAGAAATTTATCACACTTAGAAAATTTCCCAAAACCTTTCTACTTTCGCCCTAAATGATCCTACTTTCGTCCACAAATAGTCACCCGAATGTAGAATCCTGACCAGAATGTAGAAAATCAACAAAGCTTTCCACTTTCGTCCAAAAACTATCCGCTTTCGTCCACTCTATTTCCACTTTCGCTCCCCCGATAAACCGAATGTGGACTTTGTGACCCGAATGTGGAACTATCAACACAACAATCCTAGGTTCGCCCTGAATTTAGCTACTTTCGCCCAGAAAAAGCTCAGGTTCGCCCTAAAAAGTCCAGGTTCGCCCACATCTCTCTAGATTCGACCCATTCATGTTTGAAAAACGGTTACACTTTGAAAAACGGTTATTTTGATCTGAGATTTTCAAAAGTTTATGGATTTTGATGATCTTTATCAGGTTATGATTCGGAATTGATTTGGAACAACTTTAATTCTTGGAAAACTTGATTTTAACCACGAATTCAAATCAAAAACCTTCAAATTGTATCAAAAACCATTTTCCTTGAAAAAAAGAGAAAATTTGATCAAAATTAGGTCCAAATCAGCTCTGATATTATCAATTCTGTTGTTGTATGATCTCTATGGCTCTGATACCACTTTGTAGATGAAGAATTTTAGCTAGAACAGGATTATATGATCATACAAGTCACAATTCCAGGTGCGGAAACCCTAGAACTGAACAAAATGATAATACGCAAATCACAACACGTAAAATACCTTTTCAATCACCATTTTATAGATTACTTGTTCAAAATATTCAATACAAGACCTTACAAGATAATCTAAATCACTTTCACACGACTTTAATCTAGAGAGAAACATGTCCTCAACACACACACTATCAATAACTACTCTAACTTACAAAATGAGAAAATCCTATATATAGTGTCTGCACGTTCGCCCATTTGCAAGGTGCGAATGTGGACTTTGTCCACATTCGCCCACTTCTTTAGTACGAACCTGCTCATTAGCTTGACAGCTTCCACATTCGCCCATCCATATTCTTCCTTCGCCCTTCATTAACCACATTCGCCCATACAAAACATACATTCGACCACCATTATTCACCTTCGCCCCTTCTGATAAAAACTAACATATGTTAATGTGACAATCCAAATCATTAGTCGCAAAACGTGCATCTACATAAGAGAGTCGTGACCAACCGGCACACGTGCATCTTTTACTTGAATTAATTAACCTGTTAAGGAGTGAACTATCTATTGATTACTGTGTGGCAGTAAAATGATGAAAGAAAATAAAGACCGTTTTCTTTTAACACGGGTTCACCAACACTTAACCTGCACCAAAGCTATAACATAGACCATGAAGCTAAGTTGCAAGATAAAGTCTTGGTTTATCACTAGGACCAAGTATAAAGACTGTACCGAACCTAAGTGAGATCTTGGTAGTAATAGCTTTATTACCCAACCCTTAACCTCCCTAACTAAATTAAATCCTTGACAAAGGTGGAAACATAATTCTAAAGGCGTATGATACAAATGATCACTTGTGCGCCCGTAGGGAATCCTCCTATTGCCAAGAAGATTACTCAGTCATCTGGTGAGTACCAGAAATGTGTCACTCAGATCTGGTCCACTTCAGAAGCCATTGCTTAGAACCCGTTCGGATATCAGAAGCCCAAAGGATCTGTCTCACTACCGGTTTCCTTGCCTTGGATCTAGTTCGGGACTACCAGATGCTGATTAAACCTCTAGTTATTTTAGTTAAGTTAATCTTATTATTTTATGTTTTCGGATGAGCACACAAGTGCATGGGTTTTTACACACAATGGGTACACTCATGAGTTCTCCAAATTCCTACCAAGACACCCACAAGACCATAGACTAATTAATTAGTTAGTTAATTCATCATTCAAAGCTTTAACATAAAAGAATTTAATAAGAACACAACACCACTAATTAAATAAAAACCATATAATTCATAACAAGATAAGTCTTCACCCTAGCAACACTTAATTAACTGTTGGATCAATGGTCTCTTATAAACAGTTAAGTTATAGAACACTTATGTGTTTGCAGTTTTATAAAAGTTATTTGCACATCGGAATGATAAATGTTCTAAGTTAAAGTATCACTTTTACAGGAGTTATTGTTGGGACGAAGAGGATTGAAGAAACCACCTTTTGATAACCTTAGTCTTTTCCATATCTGCCTAAGTATAGAACTGCTGAAGAACAAAATGAAGAAGTACTGAAGAACAAACACAAAGTACTGAAGAGTAAATACATCAGAAGTTCTGAAGTCTAACCAGACATTTCACTGAAGAACTACTGAAGACAAACTGCTCATCAGCAGTTTGTCACTCATCAGCACTTTCACTCAGAAGCTTCTAACCGACTGAAGATCAGCAGTTTTACTATTATATTGTTTTGTTAAAGTCTTGATTTCAAGTTTCAATGTACAGACTGTAGTAACCTTATCTTAGCATAATATCTTTGTTAAATATCTTAGATTACTTCAGACTACAGTTTAGTACATTAGTCTATAAATAGATGAGTTTGTTCATCTATTTTCATATGTGATTTTGTGTAATATCTTTGAACTTATATTGAAATCCTTCGGGCTTTAAACTTATAATTTCCACTTCACATCTGAGAAACATAAACTGCTATTACTGCTTTATACTTAGATCATTTATTGTTTCTCATTTATTATTCAGTCAAGGGGGAGTAATAACTCCTCATCAAAGTGATCTTTTAGACCTTTGAACACTTATATTTCCGCTGCTTAATAACTCTTATATAAATCTGATAAACACATAAGTGTTCATAGAAACAGCCACTGATCCAACAATTGGTATCAGAGCTTCTGGTTAATCTGATCAAAATCAATCTAACAAATTGAGATTCAGACACAGGCTCAATATTGATATTCAATAAAAAGGATAAAAGGCTCACTTTTTAAATCCATCACTTTAAGAAAGTATTGACAAATCCAAACTTCTTAAAAATGGATCCCTACAATACTGGATCTGCCAACAAACCTCCTATGTTAGTCAGAAATGAATATAACATATGGTCTAAGAGGTTGGCACATACAATTTCACAAACAAACACTGGCTGTTGGAGGTCTGTAGTTTTTGGACCTCACAAACCAGTTGTTACTGATCCAGAGGGTAAGGCTGAAAGACCAAAGGATCCAAAAGAATACACGGAGGAAGATTTCCTAAAGTTTGAGCTTGATGCAAAAGCTTTCTCCATGTTGGCTATGGCTCTCCCAAACGAAATTTATGCTGGCCTTTTACACTGTGAAAGTGCCAAAGAGCTGTGGGATTGCCTAAAAGAGCAGTTTGCAGGAACTGCTGAGGTGATAGCCAACATCAGAGAAATATTGGCTCAACAATATGAAACTTTTACTCACATAGAGGGTGAAACTTTAACTCAACAGTTTGAAAGATTTTCTTCACTCATCTCTGAGTTAAAAATTAACAATCAGACCTATACAACTGAGTCTATGTTACATAGATTTTTAAGGTCTTTACCTTCAAAATGGGAAACTTACTCTATAGTCCTCAGAACCAGTTCAGATTTTAACACCTTGAACCTAACTAGGTTACATGGTAAATTATTAACTTTTGAAAGAGAAATCAATCAAAAGAAAAAGCTTCAAGAATCTGGTAAAACTGCTGATGACTATACTCCGGGTAGCACAGCCTTATTAGGACATGACTCACCATCCTGTTCTAATAATTTTGGTTCTTTTGACCACATTGACATAACAGCTGGGATCTCATCAGATGGATCTTTCCCAGCTTATGACAATGAAGAACTAAGTCAAACTGCTGACAACATGTGTTTCATCATGGATGATTTAAAATACTTTAGCAGTGATGACTTAGAAGAAATGGAAATATTGCACCAACTGGCCTTGTTAAGCTTAAAAACTAACAAATTTTACAAAAGGTCAGGAAGGAAATTTCCAGGACTAAACAATTCAACAAAAGTTGGTTTTGACAAATCTAAATTGAGATGTCATAAGTGTCAGAAGTTGGGACACTTTGCTAGAGAGTGTAGAAGCTCTAGCTATAACCAACCAATGTCCTCTGGAAATCAATATAACCCCTCATATAATAGGAATAATGGAACTAATGGGAGTGCTCATTTTGTACAGGCACAAGCTCCAAATGTTCAATATGTGCCACAAGTACAATATGTACAGATGCCTGCTCAACAACAACAGCAGCTCATGCCTCCATTTCCAACTGCTCAACTTCCTGCACAAACTCAACAACCCCCTCAGCAACAAAGCTTATTTACCTCAGGGTATGTTGACTGGAGCAGTCTTCCTTATGACACATCAGAATGCAGTCAGGATTCAGACAATAAGGTCTATGATGTCAACTGGGGAGAACCTGATAATGGCAGAAAGAATTTTGCCTTAATGGCTTTTGAAGGATACTCTTCAAATTCTGCTCTAACACAGGTATCACAACAATCTCTGTTAAAGCTTTGCACTAAATCTTGCAAAGAATCATTTGCTTTAATTAGAGAAACCAATGTGCATTTACAAGGCAAATCCAATGACATGGAAAGAAAATACACACAAATGAAGTGTGATTTGGAAAGAAAAGTCATGTTGAAAAACAAAGAAATTTCCAAACTAAATGATAAATCCATTGAAACAGAAGCACAAATTAAAATCATGATAGACAGCCTAGGAAAAGTCAGACAAGAGCTTGCTGACACCAAGGTTGATTGTGAAAAATGGGTTGAGTCTTGTAAAGGGTATCAAATGTTACTTAACAAACAAACTGCAGCCAATGTTAAGTTTGGCATTGGATATACCCACACTGAATCACCAACAGATTTCACCCACAAAACTGATAATGATGGGAAGAAATTGATTCAAACTTCTGATATGGAGGAATGCACATCCTACCATCAGAACTTCCTTAAAAAGGGAAGTCCTGCAGAAGTTAAAACTACTGACAATAAGCCATCAGCAGTTTCAACTACATCAGGAGTTGAGACCCTGAAAACTGCTGATGACCTATTTCAAAAATCAGATTTTGTCAGTAAATTGCCTTCCAGTTCTCTTGATCTATCTAAAAGGAAAGAGAAGGCAAAAGCATGTGAGATATGTGGTCTGTTTAACCACATAACTGAACTTTGCAAATTTAGAAAGGTAAATCAGTTAAATAAACAAAGACAACAACTGATTGTGGGAAAACAGATAAAACAAGATTTTCAAAATACCTTTTTTCCCAACAAACAACAATCAAACAAAACCCTTTCTAAGAAGAAGCCTTTATCTCAACAAAGGTCATCTTCTCAAAGTTCAATTTCAGAAGTTTCACCTAACCCATCAGCAGATTCACAAACTGCTGAAGTTAAAGATTTGATAAACCTGGTTAAACTTCTGATGACCAAAGTTGATGGTGGAAACCAAAAAGAACCCACCATTGTTCTTAATGACAAATCCATTGCCAAAAAGACATGGATTACTAAAAATGGTCCACAACAAGCTGCACCTGTTCTCAAGAGCAAACCCAAAGTCAAACTGGCTTGGGTTGCCAAAACTAACTAATTTGCTATCTTGTGCAGAGAGTCTCCAGAGGTTTGAATAGCATATGGTATGTGGATAGTGGAGGCTCAATGCACATGACTGGATGCAGATACCTGATAAACAATTTTATCAGTCAAAGAGAAGGATCTGTGTCCTTTGGGAACAATGCCAAGGGATATGTGCTAGGATATGGCAATGTATCCTCAGGCAAAATGCAGTTTGATAAGGTCAATCTGGTTGAAAACCTTGAGTACAACTTGCTGAGTGTCTCTCAAATGTGTGACAAAGGATATTCTTCCTTTTTCACAAAGACAGCATGCAAGATCATATCACCAGAAGGCCAGAAGTTGATAGAGAAGATCATTGAAGATCATACTTTGCTGATTGCCAAAAGATGTGGCAATGTCTATGCAGTGGACATTGAAAAAGACAAAGTATTGAACAAGACTGCCTGTTTCTTCTCAAAGGCATCAACTTCAGAAAATGATCTCTGGCATAGGAGACTTGGCCATGTGAACTTTAAAACCATCAATAAAGTCACAAAAATGGGCTTGGTCAGAGGTCTACCTTTGAAGGAATATCAGTGCAAAGAACACTGTGTTTCCTGTCTTAAAGGTAAACAGCATAAGTCCTCCTATAAGTCTATTGAAGAATCAAAAACAACTGCATGTCTTCAACTACTCCATATGGACTTATTTGGACCAGTCAAAATCATGAGCCTTGGTAAGAAGAAGTACTGCTTGGTCATCATTGATGACTACTCATGATTCACATGGGTCTTCTTCTTATATTCCAAGGATGAGGCAGCTGAAATCATCAAGTTCTTTATTCTACAAGTAGAGAAGCAATATTCTCTATCTGTCAAAGTCATCAGGAGTGACAATGGGACAGAGTTCAGGAACAAAACTCTGGATGAATTCTGTCTGTCTAAAGGGATTGTTAGACAGTTCAGCATTCCCAGAACTCCTGAACAAAATGGTGTGGTAGAAAGAAAGAACAGAACATTAATTGAAGCAGCCAGAACAATGTTAGCTGATTCAGGCCTACCTTTGTATTTTTGGGCTGAAGCAGTCAACACTGCATGTTATGTTCAGAATAGAGTTCTTATTAACAAGAGACATACCAAGACTGCCTATGAAATTCTTCATGGCATTAAGCCCCTTATCTCCTTCTTCAGGGCTTTTGGATGTCAATGTTTTATCCTCAACATCAAAGACTCTATCTCTAAGTTTGCTGCAAAAGTTGACACAGGTTATTTTCTTGGTTATTCTCCTTTGAGAAAAGCTTACAAAGTTTTCAATTCAAGAACCAAGATAGTAGAAGAAACACTGAATGTCAAGTTCAATGAATCAAAACACACTCTTATTCCATCAGATCCTGCTGAATTATTTGATCTTGACAGCTTTCATTTCGGACCTGAAAAGACTGTTGAATCATCCAAACCTCCTCAAAATGGTTTTCAAGGATTTGAAGATGATAGTCCTGCACCATGGACTCCAAACACAGTCAGAAGATCAACTATCAAACCTTCAGAAGTTTCAATAGCTTCTACTTCAGAAACTACTGATGAACATTTTGAAACTACTGATTCAGCTGAACCTAAAACTCCTGAAGTTCAAATAACAGCTGAACCAGATATTATCAATCTCAGTGGTTTATTTGAAGAACCTGTAGAGCCATCATCCAGTACAGGTTTACAACAACTGATTGAACACAAGGATCATCCATTGGAACAAATCATGGGTGATATTGCATCAGGGGTACTCACAAGAAACCAGCTCTCCAACTTTTGCTTATTCTCAGCATTCATCTCTCAGTTGGAACCAAAGAAGTATCAAGAAGCCCTCAAAGACAACAATTGGGTGCAAGCAATGCAAGAAGAGTTGCTTCAATTCAAGAAACAACAGGTTTGGGAAATCTGTCCCTTACCTGACAACAAGCAACCAATTGGAACAAGATGGGTCTTCAGAAACAAATCAGATGAGGCTGGTATGATCATCAAGAACAAAGCAAGACTAGTGGTACAAGGTTAATCCCAAGAGGAAGGAATTGATTATGATGAAACCTTTGCACCAGTTGCAAGACTTGAAGCTATCAGGTTATTTTTAGCTTATGCAATTTCCAACAACATTAAAGTTTATCAAATGGATGTCAAAAGTGCATTTTTGTATGGAAAAATAAAAGAGGAAGTGTATGTCTGTCAACCTCCAGGGTTTGAGGATCCTTCTCATCCTGATTGGGTTTACAGACTTGACAAAGCTCTTTATGGGCTAAAACAGGCTCCAAGAGCCTGGTATGAAACACTTTCCAACTTTTTACTAAAGAATCACTTCTCAAGGGGATCCATTGATAAAACTCTTTTCATAAAACATGTTGGAAATCATGTCTTACTTGTTCAAATATATGTTGATGATATCATTTTTGGTTCAACAAATTCAAAACTGTGTGAAGAATTTAAGAAACTCATGCAATCAAAGTTTGAAATGAGTACAATGGGAGAATTGCAGTACTTTTTAGGACTGCAAATCAAACAACAGTCAAATGGAACATTTATACATCAATCAAAATATGTTAAAGAATTATTGAACAAATTTTCTTTACAAGACTGTAAAACATGTTCCACTCCCTTGACACCAATCACACAAGTTGAACCAGATGATCAAGGGAAACACATTGATCAAACCATGTATAGATGTATGATAGGTTCTCTTTTATATCTAACTGCTTCTAGACCAGATATCATGTTTTCAACTTGTGTCTGTGCTAGATACCAATCTGCACCAAGAGAATCTCATCTAATTGCAGTCAAAAGAATCTTCAGATATCTGAAAGGAACTCCTACTCTAGGGATTTGGTATCCTGCTTCAAGCAATACCAAGTTAACTGCTTTTTCAGATAGTGACTATGCAGGCTGCAAAATGTCAAGAAAATCAACATCTGGTGGTTGTCAATTCTTAGGAAACTGTCTGGTGTCCTGGCAATCAAAGAAACAAACATCTGTGGCAACTTCAACAGCTGAAGCTGAATACATTGCTGCTGCAAGCTGTACTTCACAGATACAATGGCTCCAATATCAACTGCTTGATTATGGAATCAAAGAGACCAAGACCCCACTTTTTGTAGACAGCAAATCTGCCATTAGCATCATTCAAAATCCTGTTCAGTTTTCAAAGACTAAACACATTGAAATCAGGTATCATTTCATAAGAGATTGCTATGAAAAAGGCAAGATTGAGGTGAAGCATGTCACAACAGCTAATCAAATAGCTGACATTTTCACCAAACCCCTTGATTCAACAACTTTTCAGAGGTTAGTATCCATGCTTGGGATGTTAAACTTAGAAGAAAGTCTGTAAGTGTTTCACTTTTTAAATCTGCACATATTTTATTTACATACTTATCTGTCACAAACCTCTGAAGACCAAAAATTTGAGAAAAGAGAAAGTTCTGATGAACAAATTTTGAAAACTACTGATAAACATCAAAATGGGATGTTTTCAAAATGGATATAACTACTGATGAAAATCAGAGGTTAGAAAAGTGTTTTAAGAGTCATCTGCATCAGCAGTTGAAACTGCTGATGAGATAACTAAAACCACTGATGAAGAAACCTTTCTTCTTCAGCAGTTTGACTAAAAGGGTAAAACAGACTTTTCACTCGTCAGAAGTTTGACCTAGTCGGTTAAAAACTTCTGATAAATACCCTGTTCCAACACTTATCCATTCAAAAAGCAAAATTCCCTCTTTCTCTCTCAAATTCAAAGCAAAACCCCTTCTCTAACCTAAAAATCACTGTTCGATCAAAAACATCCATGGCTCTCGTGTTAAAACAGGGACACAACCAAAGAGGCTACTTTGTTAAAGATGAAGCCTGGTCCCAGTATGATGAGATACTTGATCTCATCATGAAATCCCAATATTATGATGCTTTCACCATTGATCCACCCATTCATGAAGAAACTCTTAATGAGTTCTGGGCAAATTCATAAATGGTGAAGGTGAATAATGAAGTGATTTCCCTCAAATCTTCTATAAAAGGGAAACTGATGGCCATCTCACCAGAAACACTAAGCATCAGGCTTGGTTTGAAGGATTCTGAGGCACCTGAGCATATTCCAACCTCAGATATTCATCTGACCATGACAGAGTGTGGCTATCAAGGTACTTTGGCACAAGCAACAGTTTACAAAAAATATTTTGACCCACAATATAAACTGTTATTTCATTATATTATTATGTGTCTTAGTCCTAAAACTGGGTCAATAGATCAGATGCCTTCAACTTTTCAACCTATTTTTCATTCCATCATAAATGAAACTTCTTTCAAGGCATCAAAACTGTTTTTCAATGAACTGGTTTTACATCATGAAAATGATAAAAAGAAATTTTTGTTGTATCCAAGGTTTGTTATGCAGTGCATAATAAAAGAACTTGGTGAGGGAGTACTTGAGGGAGAAGCAACAACTTTAAATCCTTTAACTGCTCAAGTATTCTCTAGGCACAACAAACCAGCACTTCTGCTAGAAGATGACCAAGGGGAAGAACAACCCATCCCCAAGGAACCCACATCTTCCAAACCCAAAAAGATAACTAAAAAGCCTAAACAACAAAAACCAAAAACAACCAAGTCACTGAAAAAGAAAGTTCAGGAAGTGGAGAAACCTGAAACTACTGATGTGCAATCTGCACTTGAAAAGGAAGTGGCTGAAACATCCTCTCAGCACACTCCTTCTCCACCACCAAAAAGAAAACCAGTCACAGTTATTTTCCAAAGAAAAAGATTTAAGAAACCAATAACTGTTGACCCTGCTTTTGAAACTGCTGAAACCATCCCTGAACCTATCCAAACTCCTGAACACCAACCCATCACAACTACTGAACCTGAACCCTCACATACAACCATAGAAATTGCCCAACTTCTCTCAGGACTTAAAGGAACCCATTCACCACATGTCACTCCCCTTACAACACATCAAATTGGGGAGATGCCTTCAGAAGTTGACATGAATGTGGATCTCTTTAGCCCAACACAGAGAGATGAGGATGAACAATGGTTTGTAAGCCCAAACTTGCAAACTTTTGATACTTTTGAGGCTGCTACTACTCACTTATCACCCAGTGGTGAACCTGAGGACAGTAGTAACATAGCTAAGACCTCAAATTTGGCAACTACTGATGAAGGCCTAAGGCCAGAGGTAGGAAAACCTCAGAACCAAGACAAAGAGGTTCATGAGACTACTGGTTTGGGTCCAGCTCATGATATAACTGATCCTGCCCTCTCTGAGGACACTATCAGGGATTCAGATGATTCCATTAAGTTGGTTGATGAATCACAAATTCCACAAACTGAATTGACGGTTGACATTGAAGGTCCTGCATCTAAGGTCTCCAAGCTCAAGAAGCTGGTCACCAAAGATCAGGTTAAAGACCAGTTAGCCCAAAAATCCCCACAACTGGCATCTTCAGAGCAATCTGAAGATCACCCAAAAAGCACCCCTTCACCAAAACAACCTACCCAATTCACTGGGCTCACAAGCATAGATCTGAACCAACTATGCAGCCCAGATGGTCCCCTGTATCAGGCACTCAAACAAATTATAACTGATCAACTCAAACCCTTCACAACTGCTTGGGAGTTAAAAGCTAACAATCAGTTTGGGTTGATCAACTCGAGACTTGCAGAGTTGAACAAGAAAATGGATGAAACTCAAGATCAACTGGCAAGGTTGTCTGCTGCAACATCTCATTCTATTCGGCTTCCAGAAGTGGATGAAGCCAAAAAGGGGGAGATGATTAAGGAACCAACAGATGCTACACAAAGACAAAATCCTGATCAAGAAGCTGATAGACCAATACAAAGACCAGGAAAAGAAGTAGCACCAGAGTTCAAGTTATCTAAGGCTTCAGAGGGAACTACTGATTACATTTCTCAAACTACTGAAGACAATCCTTCAGCAGTTGTGACCAAACCTACCACATCAGCAGTTCTACCTCCTAAACCATCATCAGAAGTTCCTAAGGCAACTGAAAAAGACCCTGCTCCCACTCCTTTGCCTACAACAACTTCCACAGCTGTTTTAAACCCTACTCCCATCAGCATGTCGAAAGACTTATTAGAGAAGAGTTTGAAAGAAGCTGCTAAAAAGGCAAAAGAAGACAGAGTATGGAATAGCCTAGAAACTAGAGAAGACTTGACCTTTGAAGAAAAACTAATCAAGTACCAAGAGAAACTTGATGAGCTTGAGGCTGAAGAGAGAGCACTTGAAGCTGCTGCTGAAGAAGACAAAAGAGCACAGCTTATAGCATTCATCACAAAGAACTCCAAATCCAAACAAGTGGCCCTCAAGAAACTCTCAACACAAGAACTAACAAGAAGAGCACAGATGCTATCTGACAGAATAACAACTGAAAATGAGAGAAAAGCCAAAAGAGCTGAAGTGATTGAAGAATTAGTGGCTAATGGCTATGGTTCAAAAGCCTCAATCAGCAAATGGAAAGAACAAACTCTCCATGAGGCTTACAAGAAATTCAAAGCAAAGAAAGTTGCTGAACCAGAAAGATTTGAAAGCCAAGAAGTCCAAACAACTTCTATTGTCAAAAGACCATCTGGTACACTAAGAAGGCCAGCCACCAAAAGAAAAGCAGATGGAGATCCCATTGTCAAGACTGACTTCAAAATGATTCTGTTAGAAGGAGATCAGTTGGTACATGGTGATTTTGATGTTGAAGAGAAACCCATCTTGACCCAATTCAGAGACAAGGCTACCTATGCTTATCAGTTACAACAATCCATCCAAGAAGAAACACATACAAGGGTTGTTACAGAGCATCACCTGCCCAACATGCCAATCCAAGGTGCTGCTGAATTACAAGGAAGTCAAGAGTCTCACCTGAGAGTCACTGAAATAGAAGACATTCCTCAATCAGGTCAACCTAAGGAAACAGGCTTGGTTTCCTATGCCTCTGACTTTGACAGGTCAAAGGTAAACATTGTAAAATGGTCATTTACTGAATCCAACTCAGTACTTGTGACCAGGAGAGACCGTTCAAGTAAGGTCTATAGAAACTCAAAGGAGTTGAGTGTTTTATCGTCCAAAGACCTTCTCACCATTCAACATTTAACACCTGAACTTGGTCCTCTCACTGAGCAACAAAGATGTACTCTTACCACCCGGATGACAGCAGAGATTTGGAGGATGCTAGAAGAGAGAAAAGGACAACAATAAAGGATAGATAAGGTTTTGGCTTCATCAATCCAGGGGGAGATTGTTGGGACGAAGAGGATTGAAGAAACCACCTTTTGATAACCTTAGTCTTTTCCATATCTGCCTAAGTATAGAACTGCTGAAGAACAAAATGAAGAAGTACTGAAGAACAAACACAAAGTACTGAAGAGTAAATACATCAGAAGTTCTGAAGTCTAACCAGACATTTCACTGAAGAACTACTGAAGACAAACTGCTCATCAGCAGTTTGTCACTCATCAGCACTTTCACTCAGAAGCTTCTAACCGACTGAAGATCAGCAGTTTTACTATTATATTGTTTTGTTAAAGTCTTGATTTCAAGTTTCAATGTACAGACTGTAGTAACCTTATCTTAGCATAATATCTTTGTTAAATATCTTAGATTACTTCAGACTACAGTTTAGTACATTAGTCTATAAATAGATGAGTTTGTTCATCTATTTTCATATGTGATTTTGTGTAATATCTTTGAACTTATATTGAAATCCTTCGGGCTTTAAACTTATAATTTCCACTTCACATCTGAGAAACATAAACTGCTATTACTGCTTTATACTTAGATCATTTATTGTTTCTCATTTATTATTCAGTCAAGGGGGAGTAATAACTCCTCATCAAAGTGATCTTTTAGACCTTTGAACACTTATATTTCCGCTGCTTAATAACTCTTATATAAATCTGATAAACACATAAGTGTTCATAGAAACAGCCACTGATCCAACAGTTATTACTCCCCCTTTACTATAGCATTTAATGAGAATCAAAAGCAATTCAAAGTATAAAGCAGTAAGAGCATGTACTGAATGATTCTCATATGTGAAATGGATTATAAGTTATAAAAGCTTTGAAGCAATTCAATAAAATCAAGTGTCTAAAATAGTGGAAGTAATCCCTCTATTTATAGGCGAAAATTTACATACTTATCAAGTAACAAAAGCTTCTAGATATTGTTTAGATAAAGCTACAACAGGCTGTAGCATTGAAACTTGAACAGAGACTTTAAACTAATTAATATAATACTAAACTGCTGAGATTAAGGGTGGTTAGAATCTTCTAATCAAAGTGCTGATGTAAAGTGCTGATGAGTCTTCAGCCATTCCTTAGATATTCTGCCTGGTTTATCTTCAGAACTTCTGATGTATTTTACTCTTCAGAACTTCACACGCTTTCTTCTATCTTCAGCAGTTTCACAAAATAATAAGAGGATATAAGACAAAGGTTTATTCAGGCTTGTCAATCCTTTCTGACCTTACAATCTCCCCCAGGATTGATGAAGCCAAAACCTTTATCTATCTTTATTTAGATCCCCTCTTCCATGAGTTGAGAACTCATTCAATTTCTTCAAGTACTTGATGTCTGAGTTCTATAACTTCTTCTTCTAGAAGTAGTACATGTTGTGGTTTTAATTCCTGAAGGATTAGTAGATCTTTGTCAGATAACCTTTCCAAATCAGTTAAGCTTTGAAGAGCTTTCGTTGAACAGTCTTGCTTTGTCAGAGCGATGGAATTGGACTTTCGGGTTAAGTACCATCTTTTGATTGGAGATAAAGAGATGAAGAATCTGTCTCTGTATGGTACTATCTGCAGGTTTGGATGTTGGAGGTGTTTCTTATTCAGCATAGATCAGATTGGATTTCTTTGCCTTCTCAACTAGTACAGTACGAGGTTTGTCACCTTTTCCAATGATCTTGTGATGTTCTGTGACTACCTTGGTCTGTTCTTTGTCTTTGATGGTTTGTGTCAGTTGATAAGCAAAGGTTGCAGGATCCCTGTCTTGAATTATCAGAGGTTTCTCATCAACAGAAAAGTTATTTTGAACAATGACATTCTTTTCAAGTAAGAGCATTTTGAAGTCTATCTTCGAGGTTTCCCCTGATTTCTGATTGATAGCAGGCTGTGTGGATTTGTATTTTTTCTGGATGTGCAATTTTGTCAGCCTTGAGCTTCTTGTATGTATCATAAATTATATCTTCTTTCCACTTACATATCTGATGTTTTGAACCATACCCATTATCTACCAATTCTTGAATAACCTGGGCTCTCTTCTCTTTTCTTTGTTTTTCTGTGGCACGTCTTTCAGATTCAAGTGTTGCCTGTTTTGTAAGTTGTTCAGTTGAGAGTCCCTTGAAGGTGTATTTCCTTGTCTTAGAATGTTTGCTGATAAAGTTCATCAGCTGTTGCCTTTTATCTTCTTCTGATGCAAGTAGAAATTGCTCAGCCTTTCTTTCTTGTTCATTTAACTCTCTTAATTTCTTTTCATATTCTATCAGTTTATCATCATAGCTTAAATCTTCCCTTTCATCTATGCTTTCCAGTATTTTCACTTCCTTTGCCTCTCTTTCTGATTTTCTTTTCTCTTCTTCTGTTGGTTCCTTTACTTCTTCTTGATCTTCAATTATTATAGAAGAGGAGTTTAAAGGAGCAGGCTTTGAAAATTTAGCAGTGTCTGTTTCTGTTGCAGCACTAGATGATTGATTTGGTTCAGTGAAGGAAATGTCAACTACTGAAATGTTGATCTGGGCAGTATCAACTACTGAAGGATTGTCTTCAGTACTTTTGGTATTGACTTCAGCAGCAGCTTCACTAAGGCCTTGGGCAGATTTTTCAGCTATTTCTCTAAGGCTTCTTTCTTGTTTTTCATGCTAGTTATCTCTTTCTTTCAGAGAATTTTCTTGTGTGGTCATGGCAGTTAATTTTTGAGAATCCTCGAGATGTTGTGCTTCTCTAGCAGCACTTTTTGCAGCTTCAAGAGACACAACTTCTGGTTCCTTTGACATCTCCCCCTTTTTGGCTTCATCCACTTCAGGAAAACATGGAGGTGGAGGTGTTACACCAGATAGATCGGCTAATTGTCTTCGGTTGTCTTCCATTTTTCTTGACAATTCACCAAGCTTGTGATCAATTGCATTGTTTATCATCTCGAGTTGAGTTTTGTTCTTTAACTCTATAGCAGTTATAAATGTTTGAAGATGAGCAGAAATAAGCTGGTGTACCATCTGGTATAAAGGACCATCTGGGCTACATAGTTGGTTCAGTTCTATGCTATTTGATGACCCAGAGAATTGGGTAGGCTTTTGTGATTGTGGAGGGTGAGTTTTTGGGTATGTCACACCCTCAAAATCCACTTGCGGAGTTTTACCGCGAGGCGCATGACAAACCAGGATCCAAGTCAATGATCACAATAAACAATACTAAATGAATTTCAAAAACATAGTTTAAAAATCCCAAACATCAGCAGAAGCTAAATATCGTTACATAACCAAAGTAAACCAAATGTTCAATGTTCAAAGACCATGCGACCTTAACTAGACGCCGTGCAGACGCGTGCGCCCTAGTTCCATTGTGCTACCTTAGGGACCTGAGAAAACATGTAAGAGTTTACGTCAGCACAAAAATGCTGGTGAGTTTACAGGTTTATAATCAAAGTTCCAAGTTCACCCTGTCCATACTATAACAATTGTAACCAAGTACGCTAGCTTGGCGCATGTTCCATTACTACTACGATTGGAAAACCATTACTAACTCGCATACCAGTTGTTGTGCCCGAATAGTAAACCTGTTCCTGTTTGAGACAATATGCACCCGCCCGGCCCTCCAAGCCGACGGGTGGGGTTGGTCACTCCCAATAGCGCTATTCACATTTCCCCGTTGTGCAAACCAGCACATTCATGGTTTCCTCCCGGGACTTCCAAAGATCGTATAGTAATTCGTTTGAAAACCCATAGTATGACAGTTGTTACCAAATAGTTGTTTAACACATGTTTTCTCCCCCAAAAGTGAAAACCAGGTAAAGTGGGGCCGTAAACTCACCTTAGGTTGCGTTACTTCAGGTAACAGAATAAGTCAACAAGCTATGCTAGCCCCGTAAAGCGGCGACCTAACATATGACAGTTACAAGTGCTTAGACTAATAACCCGTAGGCTAGTTAGTCCCTAGATGTCCAGACCATAACCAAATTTGTTTGACAACACGTTTACTGTTAACCTGACCAAACGTACAAGACTCGACATCCCATTGGTGACCCGAGACTTCCCGTGTTATACTAGCATCCACAAACATACAATCATGCAATCACACTTAACATACGTTAAAGTCCAACAAGTTTTAGCACATAGTTCAATTAACACATTATTGACCCGAACACATGTTACTGAGTTATTAGACATGTTACGGGGTTCCTAGCATGTTCCTAGGTGTCAAAACGGGTCTCGGAATGCTAAAATACACTTACTGCAGCAGTACAGGCGATTAGGAAAAGTCAACTAGCAATTACGTTGGTCAACAGGCAATTAGGAATGCTAATCGCCTATACATTAAGCGATTAGGGTCATGTGGTATGCTAATTTTGGAGTTTGTAGGCGATTAGGGTCATGTGACATGCATTTCAGAACTCATCAGGCGATTAGGGTCATGCAGCATGCAAAAACAAGTCATGTTAGGTGATTAGCCCCCGAATTGCCTAAGGGGTAGGCGATTAGCCCACTCTGGTAGGCGATTAGCCTGCTAATCGCCTATCCCTTAGGCAATTAGGACTGCTAATCGCCACCTGCACATCTGTTCCGGTTTTTCGCGCGTTTAACGCTCCAAATCAAACCTAGAACGTGTGGAAACCTCCAATATCAATCAAACAAGTATCCTAAACATGTTTAAACCAAAATACTTCGTTTAACCTTGTTCTAGCAGTCCTGGATGCAACCATGTTTCTAAAACATCACACAAGTACCATGTAATCATCACATTAACATGCATAAACATAACCTAATGAACAATCAATCAGATTTCCACATCATACCATCATTATAATTCAGTAACTACCCTAATAACATATTAACAACCCTTCTTGATTATCAAAAACCCTATCTTTTAATTAAAACATATACATACAACATGCATAATCTCTAGAACTCATAGAATAGCAGTTATCAACGATTTTCAGAAGACATAATGGTTTATAAACAAGTCTGGACCATTAGGGATTTGATAAAAACATAGTAGAGGTTGCATGGATGAAAACCACACCTTAGTATTGTGATTGATTGATGAAATAGGCTTGAAATCAAGTTGTTTGATCCAAAATCGTGTTTCAGAGGTTGTGTGGGTGTTGGGACGAGTTGTGGGGCGACTAGGGTTGATATTATGATGTTTAGGAGGTCAAGTATTGTATTTATAGTCGTTTTTAGTCGCAACCCACGTTGCAGGCGATTATGGTTCAGTTGCAGGCGATTAGCCCCCTAATCGCCTAAAGGAAGCTGCTACTCGCCCCCAGATGTGAGCTACTCGCCACCTGGGGTGAGCTACTCGCCACCCTATAGGTGATTAGCTCACCCTAATCGCCTATAGGGTATTGTTCCGAGTATTTTGCGCGTTAAACCCCGTTTTAACATATGTTAACACATTTTCACATACCGACAAGTCACATAATGATTGTAAACACATAACACTTGCAAATAAACACATTCACACTCGTTCACCAATTCCCGGGACTCGAGACTTGCATGTTCCCTATGCTTTGACGATTCTCCGAATCGTCACCCCTTGTACACTTGGTTAAGGACTGACATCTAACGATCCTCTAGGCCCACATCTAATGATTCCCTAAACTCACATAACAGTTCCCGAACCATAACCCGACTCAACTAACCCAGTTAAGTACAGAATACGCGTGACTCACTAAGGTAGACTTTAATCTAGACGACGTTGTTAACCTGAATTTGCCGGGTGTCACATCATCCCCACGTTAAAAGAATTTTCGTCCCGAAAATTATACAAGTACCAAGAGTATGAACAAAAGAAACAGACAAAAGATAGAAACCAAGAGAGAGAATTACCCGAGTTGTCACATCATCCCCACGTTAAAAGGAATCTCGCCCCGAGATTCATTCCGTTGCAGTGGTAACGTGTCTCGATTCGAATGCCTCTTTAGGAAAGAGGTGAGGATACTTAGACTTCATCTGATCCCCGCGTTCCCAAGTGTATTCCGGTCCCCGGTTCGAGTTCCATCGAACCTTAACAATGCGGATCTTACTGTGACGTAGACTACGAATCTTGTAATCAAGGATCTCGACAGGTTCCTCCACTATTCGAAGACGATCATCAACCTTGATCTCTTCTAGTGGAACAATGAGAGACTCGTCAGTCAGACACTTCTTCAGGTTAGACACGTGGAAGACGTTATGTACGTTACCGAGTTCCGTCGGTAAATCAAGCCGATATGCCACCGGTCCGATCCGTTCCAGGATCGTAAATGGACCGACATACCGCGGGTTAAGTTTGCCACGCTTCCCAAAGCGTATGACGCCCTTCCACGGTGAAACCTTTAGAAGTACCTTGTCACCAATTTGAAATTCCAATGGCTTACGGCGATGATCAGCATAGCTCTTCTGTCGATCCCGTGCCGCTGCCAGTCGGTTACGAATCTGTACGATCTTCTCAGAAGTTTCGTACACTAGTTCAGGCCCAGTGAGTTGACTCTCACCCACCTCGGCCCAACAAAGAGGAGACCGGCATTTCCGTCCGTATAATGCCTCGAACGGAGCTGCCTTGATGCTCGTGTGGTAACTGTTGTTGTAAGAGAATTCTACTAACGGTAAGTGAGCTTCCCAGCCTTTGCCAAAATCGATCACACATGCCCGAAGCATGTCTTCTAAAGTTTGAATCGTGCGTTCCCTCTGACCGTCAGTCTGTGGGTGATAAGCCGTACTCATGTCTAGCTGTTTACCCAAAGCCTTGTGTAAAGACTTCCAGAAGTGAGAAGTGAAGTGGGAGTCACGATCTGAGATAATAGAAACCGGCACCCCATGCTTAGAAACAACTTCCTTCAGATAAAGACGAGCCAAACGATCCATGGTGTCGGTCTCCTTAATAGCGAGAAAATGGGCTGATTTCATCAACCGATCAACAATCACCCATATCTTATCATTCCCACTCGGTGACTTAGGTAGTTGTGTGACAAAGTCCATCGTAATCCGTTCCCATTTCCACTCTGGAATTTCAGGTTGTTGCAAGAGACCCGACGGTTTCTGGTATTCCACCTTGACCTTAGCACAGGTCAAGCACTTACTTACGTATGAGGCTATATCCGCCCTCATGTTTGGCCACCAGTACAGTATTTTCAGATCTAGGTACATCTTGTCTGAACCAGGATGAATGGAATACCGAGATTTGTGAGCTTCATCAAGAACCAGCTCCCGAAGTCCCCCGAATAAAGGAACCCAGACGCGTTCTGCGAAGTAGCGCAGGCCATCAGGCCTTTGCTCGAGGTGCTTGTCGGCACCGTGCATAGTTCCAGCCTTGAGGTTTTCCTCCTTCAAAGCTTCTAACTGAGCAGAACGGAGTTGATCAGGCAGAGAGGAATGGATCGTGAGTTGCAACGCCCGAACGCGATGAGGGTTTGTCGATTCCTTCCTGCTCAAGGCGTCTGCCACAACATTCGCCTTGCCAGGATGGTACTTAATGGCACAGTCATAATCGTTCAGGAGTTCAACCCAACGGCGCTGTCGTATGTTCAGGTGTTGTTGGTCGAAAATGTGCTGGAGACTCTTGTGATCGGTGTAGATGGTGCATTTGGTACCGTACAAGTAATGCCTCCAAATTTTCAACGCGAACACCACCGCACCCAATTCCAAGTCATGGGTAGTGTAGTTCTTCTCGCTCACCTTGAGTTGACGAGAGGCATACGCAATCACTTTCTCGCGTTGCATCAACACGCAACCGAGGCCATGAATAGACGCATCACAGTAAACAACAAAATCATCGGTGCCCTCAGGTAAGGACAGAATAGGGGCAGAACAGAGTTTAGTCTTCAATTTTTGAAATGCTGACTCTTGGGGTTCCCCCCAGTTGAATTTTCTGTCCTTCTGAGTGAGAATGGTGAGGGGTTGAGCAATCTTCGAAAACCCCTGGATAAAACGTCGATAGTAACCCGCAAGGCCTAGGAACTGCCGCACCTCAGTTGGCGTCTTTGGTGCTTCCCAGTCCTTGATCGCTTCGATCTTGGCTGGATCGACATGGATTCCCAGTTCATTGACTACATGCCCTAGGAATTGGACTTCGCGTAACCAAAAATCGCACTTTGAGAACTTGGCGTACAGTTGTTCTCGTCGTAAGAGTTCCAAAACTAACCGTAGATGTTCCCCATGTTCGGTCTCGTTCTTGGAATAGATCAGAATGTCATCAATAAACACGATGACGAATTTGTCAAGATACGGTTTACAAACGCGGTTCATCAAATCCATGAAAACCGCCGGTGCGTTAGTGAGACCAAAAGGCATGACCAAGAACTCGAAATGGCCATAACGTGTACGAAAGGCAGTCTTAGCAACATCAGCTTCCCTTACGCGCAACTGGTGATAACCGGACCTTAGATCAATCTTGGAATAGTAGCTAGAACACTGGAGTTGGTCAAATAGGTCATCAATACGAGGAAGAGGATAACGATTCTTGATAGTCACCTTGTTCAATTCTCTATAATCCACGCACAGTCGAAAACTGCCATCCTTCTTCTTAACAAACAAAATCGGGGCTCCCCAAGGGGAAGAACTAGGTCTGATGAAACCCTTATCCAAGAGTTCCTCTAACTGGTTAGACAATTCTTGCATCTCAGGAGGTGCAAGACGGTAGGGGGGCCGAGCAATAGGAGCAGCGCCAGGTACAAGATCAATACCGAACTCAACCTGACGTTGGGGAGGAAGACCAGATAAATCATCAGGAAAGACATCCGAAAACTCGCGTACAACTGGAATATCAACGATCTTCTTCTCGCTGGTAGTGGAAACAGATAAAAGTGCCAAAACGGCCGAATAACCCTTCCGAAGATACTTAAGGGCTTTCATGCTAGAGATGAGACTTAGCGGAGCACCGCTCTTGTCCCCGTACACAGAAAGGAATTCTCCATCAGGGAGAGGAATCCGGATGACCTTGTCGTAACAAACGATCTCAGCGCGATACAGAGACAACCAATCCATGCCTATAACCACGTCAAAACTACCCAAAGGTACCGGCATAAGATCGATAGGAAAAGATAAACCCGACAACTCTATGCGACACTCCCGAAGAATGCAAGTAGCTTCTATCTTCTTACCGTCAGCCAATTCTATAATATATTTAGCCTCTAGAGGTACAGGTACTACATCTAGCAAACGACTAACTTCCATAGATATGAAACTCTTATCGGCACCAGAATCAAATAAAACACTAACAGTGCGATCGTTGAGAAGAAACGTACCAGTGACTGTGTCAGGGTCCTGTCTTGCCTCTGCAGTCCCAATAACGAAGGCGCGTGCATTCCTGTTTCCGCCCCCGTTGTTACCATTACCATTCCCATTACCATTCCCGTTCCCTCCCTGTTTCAGCTTTGGACACTCCTTCTTGTAATGCCTAGTTTCCCCACAGTGAAAACATCCCTGTTTGCCCGAAGTCCCCTGAGTAGCAGAAGTCGGAGTAGTAGTTGGGGCCTGGGTCGATGGAAGAGTCGCCCTACAGTCTTTAGCATAATGCCCCAACCTTTGGCAGTGATGGCAACGATTACTGTCACAGCCCCCTTGATGATGTCGTCCACACTTATTGCACTTTGGTAACTTTCCCGCATAACCACCACTTGGCTTAGAACCCGATGAAGACGAACCCCTACTATCAAACTTTTTCCCCTGCTGAGTTGGTGCTGGTGTAGAACTCTTCACCTCATTTTCCCACTTTCGCTTGTTGCTCTCAGGAGCCTTAACAGTTGAACCTTTGGCAGGCAAGATACCCTCACTCACCTTCAGGTTAGTCATTCTATGAGCAGATCGGACCACATCCGAGTAGGTAGGAAGGTTCCCCGCAGCTACCAACCCTGCGATTTCTGGTACAAGACCCGAGATATAATGTTCAATCCTCCTATATTCCGGCACATGTAGATCAGGACAAAGTACGGCCAACTCGTTCCGCCTCACAGTATACTTCTCAATTTCCGATCCAGACATTTTGAGGTTCCACACCTCGTGTTCCAGCTTTTGAATCTCCTCCCTGGGACAGTACTCCCGCTTCAGTAGTTGCACAAAGTTCTCCCAAGGCATCGCATAAGCCTCCCCTATACCCATAGTCTGGGTGATATCGTTCCACCAGGTCAACGCAACATCCTGGAATAACGCAGAAGAATACTTGACTCGATCCTCTGGGAGACAGTTACACATCAGAAAAACTGACTCCACCTTTTCCAGCCACCTAAGCAAGCTCACCGCACCCTCAGTACCCGAAAACTCCTGAGGCTTGCAGTCCCGAAACATTTTGTAGGTGCACATGGGTGGTGGTGGTGGATTAACATGACCACCTGTAAAGAAACACGTAAGAAAACCACGGGAAATGTAAACAAAGTTCACCGATGAGATAGAAGTGGTTAGGTCAACTTACCGCCATTGTGCCCTAGCTGGAAGGCAGCCTGCAGCAAGTTATTCAAGTCCTCCTGCGTGAGGTTCACACCCCCACGACCACCATTACCATCTCTTCCACCGGTACGACCACCTCTGCGTCCGCCACGTACTCCAGACATGATTCTGACAAAAAGAACGAGAGGATTTAGTTCCACAACTAATGACAACCACTAGCGTTCATAAGATCAAAGCTAGATCCAATCCAGGACTATCCATTCAAACCCAGAGCTCACTAGGGCTTTCATGCATTTCGGTTTATGATTTTGTGTGCACCCAAAGTGATAAACCGCTCTACATGGTCCTCCATGTGTTCTCCTAGTTCAAAGTTCAAATCACCGGACATAGACTCTTAGCTATACACCGTAATACTACGGTAGTTCATGACAAGGGTTTCTATTGGGGTAGGAAAGGGAGATGTCCGAGTCTTGGACCAATCTCAAGAGTATACAGTTAACCCCAATGTACCGCACTGTCTAGTAAGCAAGTAACCCAGTAAGAGGGAATGGATGATGTAACACAGAAAGGTAAGATGATTTAGAGACACCCCGACAAGTCTATAAGTAACCCAGTATAAAGTTTAGTACCATGTGATCATCTAGTGTGTGCGACACAGTTATAGAGTAGACTCTACATGCAGTCCTAGTTCACTATAACCATTGGCTCTGATACCAATCTGTCACACCCTCAAAATCCACTTGCGGAGTTTTACCGCGAGGCGCATGACAAACCAGGATCCAAGTCAATGATCACAATAAACAATACTAAATGAATTTCAAAAACATAGTTTAAAAATCCCAAACATCAGCGGAAGCTAAATATCGTTACATAACCAAAGTAAACCAAATGTTCAATGTTCAAAGACCATGCGACCCTAAATAGACGCCGTGCAGACGCGTGCGCCCTAGTTCCATTGTGCTACCTTAGCGACCTGAGAAAACATGTAAGAGTTTACGTCAGCACAAAAATGCTGGTGAGTTTACAGGTTTATAATCAAAGTTCCAAGTTCACCCTGTCCATACTATAACAATTGTAACCAAGTACGCTAGCTAGGCGCATGTTCCATTACTACTACGATTGGAAAACCATTACTAACTCGCATACCAGTTGTTGTGCCCGAATAGTAAACCTGTTCCTGTTTGAGACAATATGCACCCGCCCGGCCCTCCAAGCCGACGGGTGGGGTTGGTCACTCCCAATAGCGCTATTCACATTTCCCCGTTGTGCAAACTAGCACATTCATGGTTTCCCCCCGGGACTTCCAAAGATCGTATAGTAATCCGTTTGAAAACCCATAGTATGACAGTTGTTACCAAATAGTTGTTTAACACATGTTTTCTCCCCCAAAAGTGAAAACCAAGTAAAGTGGGGCCGTAAACTCACCTTAGGTTGCGTTACTTCAGATAACAGAATAAGTCAACAAGCTATGCTAGCCCCGTAAAGCGGCGACCTAACATATGACAGTTACAAGTGCTTAGACTAATAACCCGTAGGTTAGTTAGTCCCTAGATGTCCAGACCATAACCAAGTTTGTTTGACAACACGTTTACTGTTAACCTGACCAAACGTACAAGACTCGACATCCCATTGGTGACCCGAGACTTCCCGTGTCATACTAGCATCCACAAACATACAATCATGCAATCACACTTAACATACGTTAAAGTCCAACAAGTTTTAGCACATAGTTCAATTAACACATTATTGACCCGAACACATGTTACTGAGTTATTAGACATGTTACGGGGTTCCTAGCATGTTCCTAGGTGTCAAAACGGGTCTCGGAATGCTAAAATACACTTACTGCAGCAGTACAGGCGATTAGGAAAAGTCAACTAGCAATTACGTTGGTCAACAGGCAATTAGGAATGCTAATCGCCTATACATTAGGCGATTAGGGTCATGTGGTATGCTAATTTTGGAGTTTGTAGGCGATTAGGGTCATGTGACATGCATTTCAGAACTCATCAGGCGATTAGGGTAATGCAGCATGCAAAACCAAGTCATGTTAGGTGATTAGCCCCCTAATTGCCTAAGGGGTAGGCGATTAGCCCACTCTGGTAGGCGATTAGCCTGCTAATCGCCTATCCCTTAGGCGATTAGGACTGCTAATCGCCACCTGCACATCTGTTCCGGTTTTCCGCGCGTTTAACGCTCCAAATCAAACCTAGAACGTGTGGAAACCTCCAATATCAATCAAACAAGTATCCTAAACATGTTTAAACCAAAATACTTCGTTTAACCTTGTTCTAGCAGTCCTGGATGCAACCATGTTTCTAAAACATCACACAAGTACCATGTAATCATCACATTAACATGCATAAACATAACCTAATGAACAATCAATCAGATTTCCACATCATACCATCATTATAATTCAGTAACTACCCTAATAACATATTAACAACCCTTCTTGATTATCAAAAACCCTATCTTTTAATTAAAACATATACATACAACATGCATAATCTCTAGAACTCATAGAATAGCAGTTATCAATGATTTTCAGAAGACATAATGGTTTATAAACAGGTCTGGACCATTAGGGATTTGATAAAAACATAGTAGAGGTTGCATGGATGAAAACCACACCTTAGTATTGTGATTGATTGATGAAATAGGCTTGAAATCAAGTTGTTTGATCCAAAATCATGTTCCAGAGGTTGTGTGGGTGTTGGGACGAGTTGTGGGGCGACTAGGGTTGATATTATGATGTTTAGGAGGTCAAGTATTGTATTTATAGTCGTTTTTAGTCGCAACCCACGTTGCAGGCGATTATGGTTCAGTTGCAGGCGATTAGGGTTGCTAATCTCCACCCCCTTAGGCGAGTAGCCCCCTAATCGCCTAAAGGAAGCTGCTACTCGCCCCCAGATGTGAGCTACTCGCCACCTGGGGTGAGCTACTCGCCACCCTATAGGTGATTAGCTCACCCTAATCGCCTATAGGGTATTGTTCCGAGTATTTTGCGCGTTAAACCCCGTTTTAACATATGTTAACACATTTTCACATACCGACAAGTCACATAATGATTGTAAACACATAACACTTGCAAATAAACACATTCACACTCGTTCACCAATTCCCGGGACTCGAGACTTGCATGTTCCCTATGCTTTGACGATTCTCCGAATCGTCACCCCTTGTACACTTGGTTAAGGACTGACATCTAACGATCCTCTAGGCCCACATCTAATGATTCCCTAGACTCACATAACAGTTCCCGAACCATAACCCGACTCAACTAACCCAGTTAAGTACAGAATACGCGTGACTCGCTAAGGTAGACTTTAATCTAGACGACGTTGTTAACCTGAATTTGCCGGGTGTCACAGGGTGATCCTCAGTGTGACCTGGGGATGCCAGTTTTGGGGAATTAGGGTTTAAGTGGACTTCAACCTGTTCTTCTGTGACTGTCTCCTTGAGAACATATACATTAGAATCAGGACCTTCACAGTCAGCCGTCAATTCATTTTGTTTTGTTTTGTTTTTGATCCATCATCGAAATTAATGGAATCATCTGAATCACTGATACAGTCCTCAACGAGGAAAGTATCAGTTGCTTCATGAGCTAGGCCCAACCTAGTTGTCTCATGAACCTCTTTTTCTTGGAACTGAGGATTTCCTACCTCAGGCACATGGCCTTCATTAGTAGTTGCCACATTTGAGGTCTTAGCTATGGTACTACTGTCCTCCAATCCATCACTGGATGGTAAAAGAGTAGTAGCAGCCTCAAATATACCGAAGGTTTCTAAGTTTGGGCTTAGAGACCTTGGTCCCTCCGCATCCCTTGGGTTAGGGCTGACCAAATTCTCATCAATGTCCATCCCTGTGGTTTCATCCCCTATTTTGTGTGTTGATTGGGGATTGACATTTGCTGATGAGTTGTTTTGTTTCAGCCTAGAGAGAATATTAGCAATCTCAACTACTAGAGAGATTTCTTTTTCAGAAGTTAAAGGATCAGCAGTTGAGTTTTGTTCAGTAGGTTTAGTTTGCATGAAAGAGGTTTCAGAAATTTTTTACTTTTTAAATCTCTTTCTATTATACAGAATGGATATGGGTGCTCTTTCGGGTATTGGAGATAAATGAGACTGAGAGGAAGTTTCAGTCACATCCTTTAATAGTGCAGAATGCACATCAGCATTTTCAGGTATCTCATCTTCCTGAATTGCTTTTCTTTTTGGGTTGGTGGGTTTGGATTTTTGTTGTTTGGGTTGTTTTGGCTTTTTGGATCTGGGTTTGGAGGATGTTGGTTCCTTAGGGACTGTGACGTGTTCCCCTTGGTCATCCTCTGGCAAAAGTGCCGGTTTGCTATGCCTAGAGTATGCTTGTGAGGATAAAGCGTTTAAAACAGTAGTTTCACCCACAAGCACCTCTTGTCCAAGTTCTTTAATAATATGTTGCATGATGAACCTTGGATACAACAAAAATTCTTTTTATCATTTTGGTGATGCAACACCAACTCATTGAAAAAGAAAGCAGATGCCCTAAACTTTGATTCATTTATAATTGAGTGAAAAATTGGTTGCATGGTTGAGGACATCTGATCAGAAGATCCAGTCTTTGGACTTAAACACATGATAATATAATGAAACAAAAGTTTATATTTTGCATCAAAGTATCTCTTATAAATTAGGGCCGGCAATTTTGCATACGAACTCGATTACCTGACACGAACCTGAACGATCTTAACAGTTACACGTATGGCTTTAACAGGTTCCGTGTCCTAAACAGGTAGACACGTATTTACTTGTTAATTTTCGTGTCATGTACAGGTAGCCAGGTTTCGTGTATCGTGTCTTAACAGGATCGTGTATAAACAGGTCAGATATACATGATTTACCAGCCCTAAGTATAATGTTCGCAAACAGGTACGCAAACATGTATTAATAGGTACGCAAACAAGTATTAACAGGTACGCAAACAGGTATTATCTAAGTCTTTGGTGAACTTTTGGAAATTTTGTCTCACTAAATAGGTTCGTAAACATGCGATTAGTATAATGATCACAAACAGGTATTAACAGGTACTTTTCGTGTATACCTGTTAAAAAAATTAACAGGTTCGTGTATGAAAAAATAGACACGAAAAATTTTCATGTCGTGTACAGGTAGTCAGGTTTCGTGTATCGTGTCTTAACAGGTTCGTGTCTTAACAGGTCAAGTATATACGATTTGCCAGCCCTATTATAAATAGTATCATGTGATAATGTACCTTGATAACCATTTTCAGTTATGGTTGATCGAATTATTCCACTGGGAATATGATCAGGCAATTCAGCATCTTCAAGACCTAATGTGTCTCCCAGAGTTGTCGGTGTGATTATCAAATCTTTTCCTTTGATCTTCGTCTTCAAGGAAAGGACCTTACCATCTTTGGTAATAGTCTCAGCGTTTGCCCAAAACTCATTTAGAGTATCAGCGTGGATTGGTGGGTCTAAAGTGAACGCTGTGTAGAATTGTGATTTTACGATCAAATCAATGATTTCATCGTATTGGGACCAGGCTTTGTCTTTCACGATGTAGCCTCTTTGATTGTGTCCCTGTTTAAGAACTAAAGCCATTGTTTGTTGATGGAACAGTTGAATGATTCATAGAGGTTTTTGTTCATGAGAGAGAGACAGAGAAGGAAGTTTTTGTTTTTGAAACAATAATAATGAAAAGAGGGGTTTTTAGAAGTTCTGAGAAAGATAGGAAAAGACGGTTTTACCCTTTGTGTCTTAAACCTTTGATGCATGTTTGTTCATCAGGAGTTTCCTATTTTATTCTTCAGTAGTTTTGAACTTTTGTAAGAATACCCCTAAAATCAATACTTGATACTTCTATCAGTAGATTTTCTTTTCATAAATTTTCCCTTTACAAATAATTTGTTGAATAGTAGTTTTCTCTCTCCTTTTATTTCTTAACAGAGGTTTGATCTAAGATTAGTAAACACGTAAGTGAAAGTAAAATATGTACAGAAAAATGAAAACACTTACACAGTTTACTCAAAGTTTAGCATTCCAATCATGGAAACTAACCTCTGAAATGTTGATGTGTCAAGGGGTTTAGTGAAGACATCAGCTATTTGATTAGCTGTTGTGACATGTTTCACTTCAATCTTGCCTTTTTCATTGCAATCCCGGATGAAATGATATTTTATTTCTATATGTTTTGTCTTTGAAAACTGAACAGGGTTTTGTATGATACTAATGGCAGATTTACTGTCTACTAAGAGTGGAGTCTCGGTCTCTTTGATTCCATAATCAAGAAGTTGATATTGGAGCCATTGGATCTGTGATGTGCAGCTTGCAGCAGCAATGTATTCAGCTTCAGCTGTTGAAGTTGCCACTGATGTTTGTTTCTTTGATTGCCAGGACACCGGACAGTTTCCTAAGAATTGACAACCACCGAATGTTGATTTTCTTGACATTTTACACCATGCATAGTCACTATCTGAAAAAGCAGTTAACTTGGTATTGCTTGAAGCAGGATACCAAATTCCTAAAGTATGAGTTCCTTTCAGATATCTGAAGATTCTTTTGACAGCAATTAGGTGTGATTCTCTTGGTGCAGATTGGTATCTAGCACAGACACAAGTTGAAAACATAATATCTGGTCTAGAAGCAGTTAAATACAGAAGAGAACCTATCATACATCTATACATGGTTTGATCAACCTGTTTTCCTTGATCATCTGGTTCAACTTGTGTGGTTGGTGTCATGGCAGTGGAACATGATTTACAGTCTTGTAAAGAAAATTTATTTAATAATTCTTTAACATATTTTGATTGATGTATAAATGTTCCATTTGTTTGTTGCTTGATTTGCAGTCCTAAAAAGTAGTCCAATTCTCCCATTGTACTCATTTCAAATTTTGATTGCATGAGTTTCTTAAATTCATCACACAATTTTGTATTTGTTGAACCAAAAATGATATCATCAACATAAAACTGAACAAGTAAGACATGATTTCCAACATGTTTGATGAAAAGTGTTTTATCAATGGAGCCTCTAGTGAAGTGATTTTTAAGGAAAAAGTTGGATAGTATTTCATACCAGGCTCTTGGAGCCTGTTTTAGCCCATAAAGAGCTTTGTCAAGCTTGTACACCCAGTCAGGATGAGAGGGATCCTGAAACCCTGGTGGCTGACAGACATACACTAGCTCTTTTATTTTTCCATACAAAAATGCACTTTTGACATCCATTTGAAAAACTTTTATGTTGCTGGAAATTGCATAAGCTAAAAATAACCTGATAGCTTCAAGTCTTGCAACTGGTGCAATGGTTTCATCATAGTCAATGCCTTCTTCTTGAGAATAGCCTTGTACCACCAATCTTGCATTGTTCTTGATGATCATACCAGCTTCATCTTGTTTGTTTCTGAAGACCCATCCTGTGCCAATTGGTAGCTTGTTTGGAGGTAAGGGACAGATTTCCCAAACCTGTTGCTTCTTGAATTGAAGCAGCTCATCTTGCATAGCTTGAACCCAATCGTTATCTTTGAGTGCTTCTTGATACTTCTTTGGTTCCAACTGAGAAATAAATGCTGAGAAAAAGCAAAAGTTGGAGAGCTGGTTTCTGGTAAGCACCCCTGAGGCAATATCACCCATGATTTGTTCCAATGGATGATCCTTGTGTTCAATCAGTTGTTGTAGACCTGTACTTGAGGATGTCTCTAGTATTTCTTCAGATAAACCACTAAGGTTGATAATATCTGGTTTAGCTGTTTGTTGAGGTTCAGGAGTTTTTTGTTCAGCTGACTCAGTAGTTTCAAAATGTTCATCAGCAGTTGTTGAAGTAGAAGCTTGTGAAACTTCTAAAGGTTTAAAAGTTGATTTAATGACTGTGTTTGGAATCCATGGTGTGGGACCATCATCATCAAACCCTTGATAACCATATTGAGTAGGTTCGGATGATTCAACAGTCTTTTCAGGTCCGAAATTAAAGCTGTCAAGGTCAAAGAGTTCAGCAGGATGTGCTAGAATAAGAATATGTTTGGATTCATTGAACTTGACATTCAGTGTTTCTTCTACTATCTTGGTTCTTGAATTGAAGACTTTGTAAGCTTTCCTCATTGGAGAATAACCAAGAAAATAACCTGAATCAACTTTAGCAGCAAATTTAGAGATAGAGTATTTGATGTTGAGGATAAAACATTGACATCCAAAAGCCCTGAAGAAGGAGATAAGGGGCTTTATGCCATGAAGAATTTCATAGGCAGTCTTGGTATGTCTCTTATTGATAAGAACTCTATTTTGAACATAACAAGCTGTGTTGACTGCTTCAGCCCAAAAATACAAAGGTAGGCCTGAATCAGCTAACATGGTTCTTGCTGCTTCAATCAATGTCCTGTTCTTCCTTTCTACCACACCATTTTGTTCAGGAGTTCTGGAATGCTGAATTGTCTAACAATCCCTTTAGACAAACAGAATATATCCAGAGTTTTGTTCCTGAACTCTATCCCATTGTCACTCCTGATGACTTTGACAGAGAGAGAATCTTGCTTCTCTACTTGAAGAATGAAGAACTTAATTATTTCAGCTGCCTCATCCTTGGAATATAAGAAGAAGACCCATGTGAATCTAGAGTAGTCATCAATGATAACCAAGAAGTACTTCTTCTTACCAAGGCTCATGATTTTTACTAGTCCAAATAAGTCCATATGGAGTAGTTGAAGACATGCAGTTGTTTTTTATTCTTCAATAGACTTATAGGAGGACTTATGCTGTTTACCTTTAAGACAGGAAACACAGTGTTTTTTACACTGGTATTCCTTCAAAGGTAGACCTCTGACCAAGCTCATTTTTGTGACTTTGTTTATGGTTTTAAAGTTCACATGGCCAAGTCTCCTGTGCCAGAGATCAGTTTCTGAAGTTGATGCCTTTGAGAAGAAACAGGCAGTGTTGTTCAGTACTTTGTCTTTTGCAATGTCCACTACATAGACATTGCCCCATCTTTTGGCAATCAGCAAAGTATGATCTTCAATGATCTACTCTATTAATTTATGGCCTTCTGGTGATATGATCTTGCATGCTGTCTTGGTGAAAAAGGAAGAACATCCTTTGTCACACATTTGTGAGACACTAAGCAAGTTGTACTCAAGGTTTTCAACCAGATTGACCATGTCAAACTGCATTTTTCCCGAGGATACATTGCCATATCCTAGCACATATCCCTTGGCATTGTTCCTAAAGGACACAGATCCTTCTCTTTGGTTGATAATATTGTTTATCAGGTATCTGCATCCAGTCATGTGCATTGAGCCTCCACTGTCAACATACCAAATGCTATTTAATCCTCTGGAGACCCTCTGCACAAAATAGCAAATTAGTTAGATTTGGGAACCCAAGCCAATTTGGCTTTAGGTTTGCTCTTGAGAACAGGTGTAGTTTGTTGAGGACCAATTTTTGAAATCCATGTCTTTTTGTCAATGGATTTTTCATTAGGAACAATGGTGGCATCTTTTTGGTGAACACCATCAACTTTGGTCATCAGAAGTTTAACCAAATATAACAAATCTTTAACCTCAGTAGTTTGTGAAACTACTGATGGGTTAGGTATAACTTCTGAAGATGAACTTTGAGAAAAAGGCTGTTGTTGAGATTTAGTCTTTTTCTGAGAAAAGGTTTTGCTTGGTTGTTATTTGTTGGGAAAGAAAGTGTTTTCATAATCTTTTCTTATTTGTTTTCCCACAACCAGTTCTTGATTTTTCTTATTAAACTGATTTCCCTTTCTATATCTACAAAGTTCAGTCATGTGGTTAAACAGACCACATATTTCACATGCTTTTGCCTTCTCTTTCCTTTTAAATTCAGCAAGAGAGTTGGAAGGCAAATTACTGATAATATCAGTATTTATCAATAGGTAATCAGTAGTTTTCAGGGTCTCAACTCCTGATGTTGATGAAACTACTGATGGCTTATTGTCAATTGTTTTAACTTCTGCAGAGTTTTCATTTGTGAGAAAGTTCTGATGGAAGGATGTGCACTCCTCCATTTCAGAAGTTTGAATCAATTTCATCCCATCAGTATCAGTTTTGTGGTTGAAATCAGTTGGTGATTCAGTATGGGTATATGGGTATACCCTATGCCAAACTTAACATTTGCAGCAGTTTGCTTGTTAAGCAGCATTTGGTATCCCTTACAAGACTCAACCCATTTTTCACAGTCAACCTTAGTGTCAGCAAGCTCTTTTCTGACATTACCTAGGTTGTCTATCATGCTTTTAATTTGTGCCTGGGTTTTAATGGATTTATCTGTTAATTTAGAAATTTCCTTATTTTGTAAAACAAGTTTTCTTTCTAAATCACACCTCATCTGTGTGTATTTTCTTTCCATGTCATTTGATTTGCCTTGTAAATGCACATTTGTTTCTCTAATTAAAGCAAAAGATTCTTTGCAAGATTTTGAACAAACCGTTAACAGAGATTGTTGGGATACCTGAGATAGAGCAGAATTGGAGGAGTGTCCCTCAAAGGCCATTAAGGCAAAGTTCTTTCTGCGATTATCAGGTTCTCCCCAGTTGATATCATAGACTTTGTTGTCTGCATCTGGACTGCATTCAGATGTATCAAAAGGAAGACTGCTCCAGTCAACATACCCTGATGTGAATAGACTTTGTTGAGGGGGTTGTGTAGTTTGTGGAGGTTGTTGAGCAGCTGGAAAAGGAGGCATTTGGTGCTGGCCCTGGTGTTGAGCAGGCATTTGAACATATTGTATTTGTGGCACATATTGGATTTGTGGAGCTTGTGCCTGTACAAAATGAGCACTCCCTTGAGTTCCAATATTCCTATTATATGAGGAGTTAAATTGATTTTCAGACATTGGTTGGTTAAAGCTAGAGCTTCTACACTCTCTAGCAAAGTGTCCCAACTTTTGACGCTTATGCCATCTCAATTTAGATTTGTCAAAACCAACTTTTGTAGAGTTGTTTAGTCCTGAAAATTTTCTTCCTGACCTTTTATAGAATTTGTTTGTTTTAATGCTTAACAAGGCCAGTTGGTGAAAAATATCCATTTCTTCTAAGTCATCATTGCTAAAATATTTTAAGTCATCCATGATAAAAAACATGTTATCAGCAGTTTGACTTAGGTCTTCATTGTCATAAGCTGGGAATGATCCATCTGATGAGATCACAGCTGTTATGTCAATGTGATCAAAAGATCCAAAATTATTAGAACAAGATGGTGAGTCATGTCCCAATAAGGCTGTGCTACCTGGAGTATAGTCATCAGCAGTTTTACCAGAGTCTTGTAACTTTTTCTTTTGATTAATCTCTCTTTCAAAAGTTACCAATTTACCATGTAACCTTGTTAGGTTCAGGGTATTAAAATCTGAACTTATTCTGAGGACTATAGAATAAGTTTCCCATTTAGAAGGTAAAGACCATAAAAATCTATGTAACATAGATGTATTTGAATAGGTCTGACCATTAAGTTTTAACTCAGAGATGAGTGGTGAAAATCTTTCAAATTGTTGAGTTAATGTTTCACCATCTACATGAGTAAAAGTTTCATATTGTTGGGCTAGGATTTCTCTGGTGTTGGCTATCACCTCTTTAGTTCCTCCAAACTGTTCTTTTAGACTATCCCATAGCTCTTTGGCACTTTCACAATGTAAAAGTCCAGCATAAATTTAATTTGGGAGAACCATAGCCAACATAGAAAAAGCTTTTGCATCTAGCTCAAATGTTTGGAAATCTTCTTCAGTGTAGTCTTTAGGGTCTTTTGGTCTTTCAACTTTTTCTTCTGGATCAGTTACTACTGGTTTGTGAGGTCCAAAGATTACAGACCTCCAACACCCAGTATTGGTCTGAGATATGGTGTGTGCCAACCTTCTTTGCCAGATATTATATTCATTTCTGACCAGCATAGGAGGTTTATTGGTAGATCCAGTATTAAAAGGGTCCATTTTTAAGAAGTTTGGATTGTCAATACTTCTTTAATGTGATGGATGTAAAATAAAGTGAATTTTTAATCCTTTATTGGACATCAATAAGAGCCTGTGTCTGATTCTCAATTTGTTAGATTGATATTTGATCAGATAAACCAGATGCTCTGATACCAATTGTAGGCTCAGTGGTCCCTTATAAACAGTTAAGTTATAGAACACTTATATGTTTGCAGTTTTATCAAAGTTATTTGCACAGTGGAATGACAAATGTTCTAAGTTAAAGTATCACTTTTACAAGAGTTATTACTCCCCTTTTACTATAGCAGTTAATGAGAATCAAAAGCAATTCAAAGTATAAAGCAGTAAGAGCAAGTATTGAATGATTCTCAGATGTGAAATGGATTATAACTTATAAAAGCTTTGAAGGAATTCAATAAAATCAAGTGTCTAAAATAGTGGGAGTAACCCCTCAATTTATAGACGAAAGATTGCATACTTATCAAGTAACAAGAGCTTCTAGATATTGTTTAGATAAAGCTACAACAGGCTGTAGCATTGAAAGTTGAACAAAGACTTTAAACTAATTAATATAATACTAAACTGCTGAGATTAAGGGTGCTTAGAATCTTCTAATCAAAGTGCTGATGTAAAGTGCTGATGAGTCTTCAGCAGTTCCTTAGATATTCTGTCTGGTGTATCTTCAGAACTTCTGATGTATTTTACTCTTCAGAACTTCACACTCTTTCTTCTTTCTACAGTAGTTTCACAAAATAATAAGAGGATATAAGACAAAGGTTTATTCAGGCTTGTCAATCCTTTCTGACCTTACATTAATCTAGCCAAGAATTGGCATTACAACTTGCACACTCTCTTTGGTGTTGGAAGAACACATAGTTGTGAGTGTATGTGGGATTAAAGAAGGTTTTTGGGTGATTTTTAGTGATCTCTCTCTCAACTCTCTCTCACAAAGTATTTATGGAGTGATTCCAGGTTCCAAAGGTCACTTGCAAGACCCTCTAGATGGCTAGAGAGTGTGTGAACTATAGTGGAATGAATGGGTGAGGGGATGGTTCAAAATGAGGGGTGGAGGCCCCAATTATTAGCAAAATAGCCTAAGCACACCCTCGACAACGTTCTGGCACGCCCATGCTCGACAACGTGTACTGCTGCAGAGTCCTTTGTGCAGAATTGTCCCCTGAGGTGGTTGGCACGCCCGTGCCACAAACTCTGGCACGCTTGTGCTCAGCTTCTTTTGTACCAGTCTTGTCAGTTTTTGTCGGTTTTTTCCTTGGAGAACACGCTGGAGTAAAGCACGCCCGCGCACGAGTATGAAGCACGCCCGTGCACACTTCAAAATTCTTATTTTAACCTCCGTTGACTTGGAAATGTTGACTTGTTGACCCAGAACAGTAGCACGGCCGTGCACGGTCAGAGCGCGACCGTGCGGTATCTGAAATAGCTCCGAGAGTCTTCAATTCCTTGTGTTTCGTGTCGTTTTCCTGCCTCGCCTTCAAAACATGCATGTGGGAGACAAGGTTGTTGTACCATACATGAGGACTTTGGATGGGTAGAGATATGTCCATCTGTTGAGAGGAACTATCAACAGTGGTTGTTTGTTGGATTTGTGTTACAAACAGGAGTTTCCTCTGGTGTCTCATCTTCCAGAGTCACCTTTTTGGTTTTCTTTTTGGTGGGCTTGGTGGATGGAAGTTTCTTTTTGGAAGTGGCTTGTGTGGATTTCACAGCACTGGATGTAGTGCCACTTTTTAAAGTCCTTTTCAGGCAATACCTTTTGAAGGAAAACACTTAGAAGTCTTGGGTATAAAAGAAAAGCATTGTTTGACCCATACATAACACCCTTCACATTTACTACTAAATCTAGAAACAGTCCTTGGGATAGATTGTAATCAGTTTTAGATAAAATGGCATATCCCAAGTACTAAACTTTCAATGGGATTTCATTAAAAGAAGTAGTTTTAGCAGAGAGGCATATGAGTAAAGTATGAAAGAAAAATTTCATGGCTGGGGGGAAAAACTTTTTGAAAATTGTTGCCCCAGTCATTTGACCCTCATAACCTCTCCCTATGAACTCTGTGTGAAGTTCAGCTTTATCAAAAGAATCTTTACCTGCCAGGTCATTCAGTGAGAAGGTTGTTGTCACGCCCTCAATTTCCACTGCGGGGTTTATACCGCGAGGCGCGTGACATACCAGGATCCCATAGCCATAAGTGATATGAACGACTCTAAATACCCAAACCATTTAGTTCGTTATTGTAAAAACAAGTTTTTTAGGTAACCAAACATTCATATAGTTGCGGAAGTGAAATTTAAGAAAATAGTTAAGCAAATAGTCTGCGCACAACAACGCGCCCAAAACCATAGTAGATAATTAAAAATTCAAAAATAGTTAAGTGATCATATCCCAATGACGCTACATGATGCATGCCCTACTCGTGCTCCGAAACTAGTGACCTGCAAAAGAATGTTTTTCGTGTGTCAACATAAAGTTGGTGAGTTCACAAAGTAAAGTAAATGCGTAGGTCTCCCAGACCACATAAAACGAGTAATCAGCTAATTCACATGCCAGGGGTAGCTAACCAACTCATGAAAACTAACAGCGATAATACCGAACTGCTAAACTACAAGATCCCAAAATAGTGAGCAAGTGCCTTGAATAATTTTCTATCAACAATGATAATAAATGTTAAGTTATAGTTCACACTCATGCTCCCAGCACGATGTGAGGTTTGTGAAACCTAATAGCGCTATCAACTAGTAACCCGCTTGCCATCCGAAAAATCACTCGGTATTTAGAAGGACTTCAATGATAGAGTTGGTTTAGTTCATCAAGGACATTGTTGGGTCTGCTGACCTGGAGAAGAACAGATGATAGAAAGCCAAAATATACTAAGTGTTGATCTAGAATAAATAACAGAGTTTACAAGAAAGCTTCCTCCAAAGAACTGCTGATTCCCAAACTGCTGATGCTCAAACAACTGATACAAGACAACTGCTGCTGATGAAAGGTCTGATGGATAAAGTCTGAAGAGCAAAAGTCTGATAAAGAACTAGTACTGATCAAAGATCTGAAGAACAAAGGTCTGTTGAACCAACAGCACTTTGGTTCAACAGATGATAAGAAGACATCAGAGTTTTTAGCTTAACAGAGTTTTCCTTCAGTAGTTTCAATGTAACAGTAGTTTATTGTTTAACAGATGTTGTAGTTTGTTAGTCAGTTAGGGGTCGCTTTCTAAGTGACGTCAGCTAAGTGATCATCAGAGGTTTGTACTTGTCTATAAATAGAACAGTACTTGTACTGTTCTATTGGTCACTCGTCATTCTCTCTAGACAAACAAACTCTGAGTGATCAGGCTGAGGGGGAGTTATAATTGTACCTTTGTAATCTTTCAACTTTAATGAAAGCATTCGATTGATAACAATTATTCTCTATGTTTTGATTATTCTTTATTCCGCTGCACTTTCCATTTATACTTCATTCATATTTCATAATTAATCAAAACAATCCAATACTCAGATCCTAACAATTGGTATAAGAGCTTGGTCAATTAAATCTGATCTAATCAATCAATTTAATACACAGATCAGCTCACAATCATTGATATCGTTTGTTTGTCGGGTTAAAACAGAGTAATAGTTTATTTTCGTTTCAACAGTTAGTAAACAGACTTTGTTTTTGAAAAACCAAGAGAATGACTTCACTTAATCAAGATCCACACAACACTGGCACACACAACAAGCCTCCGATGCTTGTCAGGTCAGAATACAACATCTGGCAGCGTCGGGTAGCTCATGTGTTAGCACAACAGAACACAGGGTGCTGGAAATCGGTAGTATTTGGACCACATGTTCCAATGGTACCGAGTGCCGAGGATCCAAAGATCCAAGTACCAAAGAGTGTTGAGAACTACTCAGAGCAAGATTTTCAAAAAATCGAGCTAGATGCCAAGGCTTTCAGCATAGTAGCCATGGCACTGCCGAATGATATCTATGCCGGTCTCTTGCACTGCAATAGTGCTAAAGAACTGTGGGATGCTCTTAAAGAGCAATTCGGGGGAACTGATGATGTGATTGAAAACAACCGTGAAATACTTAACCAACAATATGAAACGTTTAGTCACATAAAAGGGGAGTCATTAACACAACAGTTTGAAAGGTTTAACTGTCTAATTAGTGAACTTAAACTGGTTGGTCTAACTTTTCCTAATTCAACACTGAATCATAGATTTCTTAGATCACTTCAGGACAAATGGGACACTATAGCTATTGTTATGAGAAACTCTATCGGATTCAAAGACCTAACCCTGACCCAGCTTCATGGTAAGCTCCTGACTTATGAAAGGGAGCTTAACCAGAAAAAGAAGCTCCAGGACTCTGGCAAAGTGTCAGATGACTATGTATTTGGTAATACTGCACTGTTGGGTCAGGATGATGGTTCTGGAAGTAGTAACGATCAGAGTTATGATCATTACATTGACATAACAACTGGTTTCAATAATGATTCTTACTCATCACCAAACAACTGTGCTTTCACAGCTAGTGGTGATATCCAGGCTTCTGATAATTCATCTTTTGTGTACAATGACTTGCAATACATTGACCCTTTGGACCTAGAAGAAATGGACATCTTACATCAGGTTGCCCTGCTCAGTATTAGAACCAACAACTTCTATAAGAAAACTGGCAGGAGGTACCCAGGTTTACATGGTGGGTCAAAGGTTGGGTTGGATAAATCAAAGATAAAGTGTTACAAATGTCATAGAATGGGTCATTTTGCTAGGGAGTGTAGGAGTCAAAATGGAGTTCCTATGATCACCTATCCAAATCAAAGACCACAGACCAACACTTATCAGACCATCCCTAATGTACCTAATGTGCAAAACACTGCTCACTATGCACAGACCCAAACCACTGTTCCTGTGCATTATGTCCAAACCACTGTTCCTCAGTATCACTATGTCCAAACACCTGTTGCTCAGGCCCCTGTGCCAATGACTATTACTCCACCCTCTGCTCCTGCAGAGACCAGTCAACCAGGTCAACAGAGTTTCTTTACTCAAGGCTTTGTTGATTGGAGCAGTCTACCAGATGAGATAACAGATGACAACATTGCTCTAGTTGCCAACACTGAAAAGGATTTTTGTTTTATGGCACTAGAAACAATTGTTGAAGAGACTGATTCTGAGGAAGTGGTGTCTATGTCTGAAAATGTGACTGATGGTGTTGTTGGTGAGATTGTTTCAGCTGAAGAATCTTAAGTGGAGGTTGTGAATCTATCAGACCCCTGGGGTAGTGATGACTGTGACTGCCAGTGTAACTGTGCCTTGATGGCTGCTGCTAAGGTATCTCCTCAAATCTTAAATGACTTGTGCTCAGACAAATATTGTGGCATTTGCTAAGATAAAAGAGGTGAATGAAAACTTTAGAAAGAAAATTTTGGATTCTGAAATTCAGGTTGAAAAATTAACAAAAGAGTTAAAATCAAAAATATCTGAAAAAGAGTCTGAAATCAGCAGTCTAAAACATGAAGCAAGCATAACCAAAGACCAGCTTCAAACTATGATAACAAAATATCATAGTTGTAAGAAGGAGCTTGAATCCACCCAAGTTGAATGTAAGAAATGGGTGGAATCATCAAAGGGTTTTGAGATGATTGTCAACCAACAATCTAAAAGTCATGTGAAATTTGGGTTTGGTTTTAAAACCACTGATCAAGTTTCACAAACCACTGACAAAAAGGAACCACAGTTGGTTGAGGTCATCCCTACAAACTCAAAAGGTCAAGAAATCAAGGTTACTGAACCCAATGGCAAGAAAATCATTCTTGAAAAGTTGGAAGGTACACCCTCATTTGATGAAATTGAGAAATATCAATTCAAACCAACATGGTCAGATGAGTGTGAAGTCCTTGAAAATTTCAAACCAATGACCTTCAAAACCTCTGATGGTAAAATGGCACCACAGGCCAAGGTTATCCCTCTAGTAAGTCTTCCAACAGATGATGAAACATCTGTTGAAAAGAAGAAAGAAAAAGGGAAAGCCAAGAACAACTTGTTTTGTGATTTTTGTGAAAAGAAGAACCATGTCACCAAAAACTGTTTTCTTCTAAAAGCATATGACATCAACAAAACAACAAGTTTAAATGATTCAAAATCTAAAGAATGTTCAATCTGCAAGAAAAAGAATCACAAAACAAAAGAGTGCTTATATCTCAAAAATTTTGATGAAAAGATAAAAGAGTATAAGGCTAAAACTCTGGAGAGTCAAGTGATGAGTACTTCAAAAGGAAAATCCAAACAGACTTTTGAATCAGTCCAAACATCTGTTACCCAAAGTCTGAACAAAAACTCTGCTCCCAGAGAGGTTCAGGTAACAGATGCTCCACCTGTTAACAGATTACCAAGAGGATATGGACAACCCACTTGTCATCGTCTGCCACATGTTTATGATGAGCCCAAGAGGCCTTCAAAACCAAAAGTGAACAGACATCCTCATGGTTTTCAACAACTGATAGGAAATGATCAAACCTCTGCTGGACCAAGTGTTGACATACAAGCACTGGCAAATGGTCAACTGCAGCTGTTGAATCTAGTTCAAAAGCTAGTCCAAACTACTGATCATTCTCCTCAACTTAAGGCTGAGACAGCTAAGGACCCATCCAAAGCCAATTTGGCTTTGGACACTCACCAAAACTAAAATCCTTACTGATGTGCAGGGAGCTTCTGCTTGTTTAGACAGTTTATGGTATGTAGATAGTGGAGGCTCCAGGCACATGACTGGATGTAGAGCCCTTCTTCTGGACTTTCTTGCTCATGGAGGGGGTGATATATCCTTTGGTAATGATTCTAAAGGTAAAGTGTTGGGTTCTGGTACTGTCAAAGCAGGGAGACTTAAGTTTAAAAATGTTAATCTAATAGACAATCTAAAATTTAATCTACTTAGTGTATCACAAATGAGTGACAAAGGCTTTGGGTCATTCTTCACTAAGCAAACTTGTAAGATTGTTGGCCCAGAGGCTGTAGAAAAGATTAACACCATCATTGCTGAGAGCAAAGCACAACTTGTTGCTCACAGAAGTGGCAATGTGTATGTGGTTGATATGTTGAAGGATAATCCTACTGCAAATGTCTGTCTGTTCTCAGCTGCCTCTACAAAAGAGACAGAATTGTGGCATAGGAGACTTGGTCACACCAACCTTCAAACTATCAACTCACTCTCCAAACAAAACCTTGTCAGAGGTTTACCATCAAAAGAATTCAAATGTGATGAGCATTGTGTTTCCTGTTTAAAAGGTAAACAACATAAAAGCTCTTACAAATCCATTGATGAGTCCAAAACCAGTCAGTGTTTACAAATGTTGCACATGGACTTGTTTGGCCCTGTAAAAATCATGAGTCTAAGAAGGAAAAGATTTTGTCTTGTCATAGTTGATGATTTTTCTAGGTTTACATGGACTTACTTTTTACACTCTAAAGATGAGACTGCAGGTATCTTGAAGGACTTTGTTACCAAAGTTGAAAAACATTATGACTTGCCAGTAAAAGTCTTTAGGAGTGACAATGGAACAGAGTTTAAAAATAAGGAGTTAGATGATTTCTGTGTGTCAAAAGGGATTGTAGGGCAGTACAGTATCCCAAGAACACCAGAACAGAATGGGGTGGTTGAAAGGAAGAACAGGACTCTCATTGAGGCTGCAAGAACAATGCTAGCAGATTCTGGTTTACCTCTGTCCTTTTGGGCAGAAGCTGTAAACACTGCTTGTTATGTTCAAAACAGAGTTTTAATCAACCCTAGACATCAAAAGACTGCTTATGAAATTCTGTTTAAAATCAAACCACTGATATCATTTTTCAAAGTCTTTGGCTGCCCATGTTTCATTTTAAATCTTAAAGATTCCATTTCAAAATTTGCAGCCAAAGTGGATTGTGGATATTTTCTGGGGTATTCTTCCATTGCAAAGGCCTATAAAGTGTTTAACACAAGGACTAAAACAATAGAAGAAACTCTGAATGTGAAGTTCAATGAACTTTCTTCTTTAAAAATCCCAGCAAACCCTGCTGAGTTGTTTGATTTAGATAAATTCAAATTTGAAGATATTGCTGTCAAAACTAACCCTGCAGGTACTCCACAATCTTCACAACAAGATTACAGAATAGATGTTGTGGTTCCAGACCACTACAAAGTCTATCCTGCTTCAGAGGAAGCAGTGGTTCAAAACAACTGTCAAAACTCTGTCACAGCTGAGTCAGCCACTGTTGGCCAGTCTTATCTTCAATCCACTGATTCACCCAGCCAATCCACTGTTCAATCATCTGTTGACAAGAGTCAATCATCTGTTGACAAAAGTCAGTCCAATCTTACACCACTTGGACCCATTCCTCCACCTCCATTTCAAACATCTGTTGCCTCTTCAGAAGTGCCAACAGATGTTATGTCAACAGAGTCTCCAAACCTCTGTCCTTCACCACAAAATGCCATCATACCATATCAGGGAGATTTAATCTACCTAAGAGCTCATCCACCAGATCAAATCATTGGCAACATCAGAGAAGGTGTGCTCACAAGGAGCCAATCTTCAAACATCTGTCTTTTTGCAGGCTTTCTATCCCTTACACAACCTGTCAAGTACCAAGAGGCACTGAAAGACAACAGTTGGGTAGAAGCCATGCAAGAAGAACTCCTTCAGTTTAAAAGACAACAAGTATGGGAACTTGTACCACTGCCTAAGGATGTCTGTCCTATTGGCACAAAGTGGGTCTTCAAAAACAAAACTGATGAAAGGGGTATAGTTGTCAAGAACAAAGCCAGGCTAGTGGTTCAAGGCTTCAGACAAGAAGAGGGTATTGACTATGATGAAACCTTTGCCCCTGTAGCAAGGCTAGAGGCAATCAGACTTTTCTTAGCCTTTGCTGTCAACCACAACATTAAGGTGTTTCAGATGGACATCAAGTGTGCCTTCCTATATGGCAAAATTCAGGAGGAGGTCTATGTATGTCAACCACCTGGTTTTGAAGACACATTCCATCCTGATCATGTCTACAAGCTTAACAAAGCATTGTATGGACTCAAACAAGCACCAAGAGCCTGGTATGAAACTCTCTCTACTTTTCTCTTATCCATTGGTTTCACTAGAGGTAAAATTGACAAAACCTTGTTTTTAAAATGGAAAGGAAAAGACTTAATGATTGTTCAAATATATGTGGATGACATCATTTTTGGATCTACATGTAATAAAATGTGTGAGGAGTTTAGGGAACTCATGACAGCAGAGTTTGAAATGAGTGCTATGGGTGAACTTCAGTGCTTTCTTGGTCTTCAAGTAAAGCAACTGCAAAATGGTACTTTCATTCATCAAAACAAGTATGTGAAAAACTTGTTAACAAAATTTGAGATGAATGATTGCAAGCCATGTAGTACACCCATGAGCACTATCAAGCCACTCACTGATGATGAAAAGGATGAACTTGTTGATCAGACACACTATAGATGCATGATTGGGTCTTTATTGTACTTAACAGCATCCAGGCCAAACATTATGTTTGCAACCTGTGTGTGTGCTAGATCTCAGGCTTCTCCTAGAAAGTCTAACCTTATTGCTGTGAAAAGGATCTTCAGATACCTAAAAGGTGCTCCCACACTTGGTATCTGGTATCCTGCTAATGGAAACATTGAGCTTTCAGGTTATTCAGATAGTGATTTTGCTGGCTGCCATACCACAAGGAAGTCCACATCAGGAGGGTGCCAGTTTCTAGGGAATGCCTTAGTCTCTTGGCAAAGCAAAAAGCAAGCAGCTGTTTCAACATCCACTGCTGAAGCTGAATACATTGCTGCTGCAAGCTGTACAGCCCAACTTATGTGGCTTCAAAATCAATTACTGGATTTTGGGATAACTGCACTAAGGACTCCACTCATGTTGGATAGCCAAGCTGCTGAAAATATCATCAAAAATCCAGTCTCCCACTCAACCACCAAGCACATAGATATCAGACATCATTTTGTCAGGGATAGCTATGAAAAAGGTTTGATTTCTCTGCACCATGTTCCAACAGAGGATCAGTTGGCAGATGTGCTGACAAAAGCTTTAGACACATCTACCTTCACAAATCTGATCTCTCGAATTGGAATGTTAAACATGGATTAAAAACAACAAAAATGTTTTCAATAAAAACATTAAAATGTTTTCAGAAAATCAAATTTTGCTAAAATAACACTTTGGTTGAAAAATCTGTTTTAAAACAACTGATTCAGATAAAACAACCACTGTTTTATTAAAACCACTGTTAGTTGAAAAATCTGTTTCAAACATCTGATCAGGTAAAACAACCACTGTTAGTTGAAAAATCTGTTTCAAACATCTGATCAGGTAAAACAACCACTGTTGGTTGAAAAATCTGTTTCAAACATCTGATCAGATAAAACAACTGTTTTCATCAGTCTTTTGGTTAAACAACAGAGGTTGGCAACAGAGGTTTAACAAAACAGCTGTCTGCCACCAGATGTTTCAACCATCAGATGTTTGCCACGTCTGCTCTCTAAAGCAGAGTTTTTGCCACATCAGCGGTTTCATCAGAGCCTATAAAACCCTGTTCTTTCCCCCAACAGCAGTTTTACTGTCTCATTGTATTCAAAATACTAAAAACCGCTCTCGTCTTCCTCATAACCCTCAATCAAAGATCCTTGCTTTCATAATCAAAATCCATTAAAATGGAACTCCAAACAAAAGCCACTCACAATTTCCTTCCATATTTGGTTAAAACCGAAGACAACACACCATTCCATTCCACCATTGACATCATCAATAACTCAAAATATAAAAATGTTCTTACTGCTGATGCTCCCATTTACCTGGAAACACTCCAAGAATTCTGGGCAACTGCTGAGGTTTTATACCAAGACAAAAAGCCTACGTCCATAATTTCAAAAATTGGAGCCACCAGTATCGCCATAACCCCTGAGATCATCTCCACTACCTTCTCACTGAACGACTTGTCAGGTATGGAAACTTTTCCAAAAACAGAGCTTCACACTGAGTTTCAAGAGAGGGGGTATGATGCTCAAATGACTGGTTCCACACTATATAAAAAGTTTTTCCCACCAGTCATGAAATTTTTCTTCCATACCCTCCTCCTCTGTGCCTCAGCCAAGACTACATCCTTCAATGAAATCCCATTGAGGATACAATACTTGGGATATGCTATGTTGTCAGACTCTGACTTCAACCTATCTCAGGGATTGTTTTCAGACTTGGTATCAAATGTGAAAGCCATAAAATCTGGCTCAAACAATGCTTTTCTGCTCTACCCTAGAATTCTAAGTGTAATTCTACAAAAGCTTTTACCTGAAAAGGATTTTCAAAAGGGAGAGTCATTTAAAATGAAAAGTCTAACTGATGAAACTTTTACTAGAATGCTGGGTTCTTCTACCCACGAAAAAGCACAAAAAGTTCAAAAAGTTTCCAAAACACAACCAAAGAGGACAAAGACAACAACTGTTGTTGAAACCTCTGTTGGTGAGCCCACTGCTCTTGGTGATCATGGCACTTCATCCAGTGCTGTGAAACCCACACCAGCCACCAAAAGAAAACGTCCATCCACCAAAACAACCACCAAAACCAAAAAGGGACTTCTGGATGATGAGATACCAGAAGCTAACCCTGTTGCATCACCAAAGCAACATGAAACCACTGTTGTTACTTCCTCACAACAGTTGGAGATATCTCAACCCAAGCAAACTCCTCAAGATTCCTCACAAAAGGAACTTGTTGTAAGCCAAAGGGAACCTCAAACTGAGGCATATGAGTCACTTGATCATATGTTTACAAGCCCATCTCCCAGGGCTAATCAGCTTCTTACTCCACCTACATCACCACCACATGTCCCACAAACAATGCAACCCCTGTTTGAGGCTATTGATAAAACTCAGGACAACCCCAGTTCCTCTCTCTCACCTATCACTGAGAGTTTGCCACTACCAGTGACTGGGGCTGAGGAAAATCAATCAGCCATCCCACAAACAGATGAGGAGGTTATACTCCCAGAAGTCCATGTTACTTCTGTTGAGGTTTCAAGAGAAGCAGCTACTACTGCTGTAGAGACCATTGTCTCACAGCAGGACAGTGGTTACATTGCTAAGACTTCCTTGAAGGCAACAACTGCTGAAGACACAATTGTGTCTCCAAAAACGGTTGGAAGTCCCCAGAACCAAGACCAAGGGGCAGCAGATTCTTATTCTATGGACTCACCTCCTAGGACTGAACCAGCTAAAACTACCTCTGGTAGGGACTCAGATGATCCTATTAATTTGGGTGATGAGTCAAAACTACAAAAATTGACGGCTAAAGTTCAAAACCTTGAATCCTCTGTTGCTGACATCAAATCTGATGTCAAGTCAATATTGGAAACATTGAATAACTTTACAAAAAGTCAACCATCAACTGCTGATGTTGCTAATGAGCTATGGAAATCTGTTTCCCCCATCATCATAGCTCATCGAAAATTAGCAGATCAGACACAAGAAACCTACATGACTTTGATCAGAAACATGGTTGATGCCAGATTCAATGATACAAAGGCTGACATCAAGGTGATCAAAGACCACTTGCTGAAGACCACTGGCTCTGCCCCTACCACAATTCTCAGAGATGAAGATGATGATGAATTCACTGCTGATGATGCCAAAAAGGGGGAGAGTGGCAGAGATAGGCTACCAAAACTTAATCCATTTGGTGAACCACCCTCACAAAAAGGGAAGAAGCCAACTGCTGACAAACCAGGGTCACCCAAATCAGCTCCACAAACACAACAACCAAATGTTCAGATCCCTGTCTCTGAGCCAGCTCCAGCATCAAAGGCAAAAGAAGTTGACACTTCAGCTAATGAAAGAGCTGAAAAGGCTGCTCAAGACAAAATGAAAAGGGCTGACACATTGGAAGTAAAGGCAGAGAGGTTGGTACAGTTGAAAAGGGAACAGCAGCAGGAAGTGGAAGATGTGAGCACTTCAAAGAGAAAGAAAATGCCAGCCAAGAACACTAGAAAACCACCTTCCAAATTAGCTGCTGAAACTCCTGTTGTACAAACACCTGTTACCACAACTACTGCTCCACAAACCACTGCCACCACAACCTCTGTTACCCAAACCACTGCACCTAAAACAACTGAAACTAAAACCACTGCTAAAACATCTGCACAACCCAAACCAGTAACCAAACCAGTCACTAAACCAACCACAACTCAACCAACTCCCAAACCTACTCCAACACAAACCACTACCAAACCTACTTCAACACAACCTAAAACCCAAACAACTGCTGGTTCCACAAAAGGACCAACAGATGTTTCTCAATCCACTGCTACATCCTCACCTTCACCCAAAATCTTGTATAGCAGAAAAAGGAAATCCACCTTTGTTATACAAGATGAAAACATCCACAACACACCACCTAATACCCCAATCTCATCCACACCAGTCAATGCCATTCCACTCACATCTTACTCACCACACACTGCTGAATTCAGATCACACAGACCACCACCAACCATCACCCCATTGGCTGAGAAGTATCCCCTTGAGTTGGATTTAATCAAGGGGGAACTTCAATCCTTCTATAATACTGATCAGCCATCAGAAAGATCCTTCCCATCTCTTAAAGGCTTCCCTGTTCCACCCAATATAGACACATATCTCAAATACAAGGGTGAACAGACTGATGCTGTCATCAAAGAGAAGTGCAAAGGGAAGGATGACAGGACTGCTCAGGGCATCCATTCAGCAGAGCTTAGCAAACTCAGAAGGATTGAAGATTATGCTAAGACCCTGAGCAACTCCATGTCAACCATGCCTCTCAGCAGACACTTGGAGATGGAAGTAAGGGATTCACTGCTGGAACAGATCTTGGCATCCAAGCCTTATAAAGCAACAAAGAATCAATTTACAGGCTGGACCACACATGCTCTAAGAGAAGAACTAATCAGAATAGAGAACATGGCCAAGAATCCTCCTGCTAAGATCTCTGCTCCTGATTTCAAAAAGGGGAGAGATGAAGCTAGAGCCTTGAAATTCAGAAGAATGAGACAAGAGCTTGTAGCAGCTAAGTATGGAGAGATGAATTCTGTTGCCAGATGGTCAGAGATTAGGCTAATTGAAACATACAAAAAGCTTGAACAAGAAAGAAAGACCAATCCTGATCTTCCAAGAAAACCAGTGTATGATGATGCTCCCAAGAAACCCTCTCAGGCCTTCACATTAGACAGTTTACTGGAAACTTCAGATCTTACCATTGCTGCTAGAAGACAATTTAAGAAGCAAAAAGAAATGACTGAAGAAGAAACAAGACAGTTCACTGATACTTATGTGAAAGAGGGGATCTTGAATCAAATCAGATCTTTTTCTGATCCTGTGTCAGACAGGCTCAGAGAACTCATTGGAAGGCCACCATCACCAAACTCATCCAAAATAAAGATGCATCCCAGTCACTCCTCTGATTCTAAAATTCTAAAATGGAAGTCTGATAAAGAGACCCATGAATTGACATTGCTCAGATCAGATGGTAGTATTCAGAAGCTGAGTATGGATGAGGCACCTGGCCTAAGTGCTGAAGATCTCCAGACACTTCTAAATTTGACACTGGATAGAGATGCTGAAGACCTCTTCTCTCTACACTTTGAATTGCAACTAAAAGGGCAAATTAGAGAAAGTCTGATGAGGAATAAAGATCAAGAATAAAGCAAAGTTTTGGCATCATCTGTTCTAGGGGGAGATTGTTGGGTCTGCTGACCTGGAGAAGAACAGATGATAGAAAGCCAAAATATACTAAGTGTTGATCTAGAATAAATAACAGAGTTTACAAGAAAGCTTCCTCCAAAGAACTGCTGATTCCCAAACTGCTGATGCTCAAACAACTGATACAAGACAACTGCTGCTGATGAAAGGTCTGATGGATAAAGTCTGAAGAGCAAAAGTCTGATAAAGAACAAGTACTGATCAAAGATCTGAAGAACAAAGGTCTGTTGAACCAACAGCACTTTGGTTCAACAGATGATAAGAAGACATCAGAGTTTTTAGCTTAACAGAGTTTTCCTTCAGTAGTTTCAATGTAACAGTAGTTTATTGTTTAACAGATGTTGTAGTTTGTTAGTCAGTTAGGGGTCGCTTTCTAAGTGACGTCAGCTAAGTGATCATCAGAGGTTTGTACTTGTCTATAAATAGAACAGTACTTGTACTGTTCTATTGGTCACTCGTCATTCTCTCTAGACAAACAAACTCTGAGTGATCAGGCTGAGGGGGAGTTATAATTGTACCTTTGTAATCTTTCAACTTTAATGAAAGCATTCGATTGATAACAATTATTCTCTATGTTTTGATTATTCTTTATTCCGCTGCACTTTCCATTTATACTTCATTCATATTTCATAATTAATCAAAACAATCCAATACTCAGATCCTAACAGACATAAAGCATGAATTAGTGAAAGCAGATTCACCCCGTGAATCATAGCACCCCAAACCCGGGATGTTTAAAGTAGTCACAAACCGGACTATGAAAAAGTTTAGAAATTTGTCTCATTCCGAGACGTATGCGTTAGATAAAAGAGTAGTGAAACTCACCTGATAGAGATGCATGTGGTCTAGTGAAACCGAATTACGTAGCTACTATTGTCCGGACAGTACTTGCCCTATGATTTATTAAAAGCATGGTAAAGCAGAAATTGTAGTCGTTTATCATACAATTTGTCTACCCGACACTTATGGACTTGGTTATTGAGTTATGTGAACCTTGGTTTCGTACATGTGATAGATTTAGACATTTTAACATGGGTTTAGGACATTATTTTACCCAAGTTGATGTTAACCCATGATCTAGCTTTGTTAACACATGTCAGTTGGTGGTTGCCGATTTTTAAACATGATGATCTATGTGATCTTAGTATAAGTGTACTTGTTTTATAGTGTTTAAGAAGTAGGTAGTTGTGCTAATTATGGTAGCCGATTAGAGCGAGGTTTAGATCGGGTTCACAAGGGCTGAAAGGTTCCAAGCCAGGAAAGAATAGAATGGTTAGATAACTTACCTAGTGGATCAAAGTGGAGTCAGATTGTCTTGATGCTCCCCTTACTCGAGCTTTAGCTTCTTGGGTGTGGCCTCTTGGCCATAGGTGATCAAGAGAGAGAGAGAGAGCAAGAGTGTTTGTGTTGGTGTGAGTTTGTTCTATGTAGGAACCTCCTTATATAGGGGATAATATGGCAAGCTTCTCATTTGATTTCTTGTAACCATTGATTAGTAAATATGCCTCATTGGTGTATTAGCTTGTCAAGGTGTAGTGTAGCTTCCATGTGGGTTTGGCCAAAGGGAAACATAGCATAGGATCTTCCATTTTTAGCAAAGTTTAGGTCTAGAGGTGAGTGTGTTAGAAAGGTAGAGTCATGGAATGGTGCAAGGTGGAGGTTTTGTCTTCTTATTGTCAAGCATGCTATGTATTACCAAGAGTAATTAATGAGGTGATAAGATTGGTGATGTTGATAGTATTTGCGGCTGCCATATGTGAAAGAAAGAAGGATGATGTTGTCTTAAACCATAAGTGGAAAGAGGTAGGCTTGTGGGAGATGATGTCCCTCATGTTATTAACAAATGAGGCATGGTTCTATGATAAGGACTTGTCTTGGCTTCTCCTCCATGCTTCGGTTGAGTATAGGATTGGAAAAAGAGATTAGCTCTAGGTGATAGTGGTAGGCTTATGGATAGTGACATTTCCTAGTTTTCAAGATTGTCTCCATGTGTCCTTGAGTTGTCACTATATCCGCCATTTACAAGTAGTATAGGAATGTTTTCTTTGTTTCTAGATAAGGTAATGTAGTCATCCTAAGTGAGATTAGTGTTTAACTAAATAGGTGAAATATTTGGATGGTTTATGGTGACAAAGACATGACATGGGGTGGAAATCGGCTAGAGTGCACAAGGAGGTTTCTAGTTCAAGTTATGAGCATGCTTGGGATTGTGTAAGATAAGAAGGTAGGTTATCACTTTGGTATATCTCTTAGGTCTGTCATGGATTTCTTGTGGCCTTGTGAAGCTTCGGCCGACGTAAGAAGGTGGAGGGATAAGGTGTCATATGATGTAAGATAGACTAGGCATGTGTTTACTTGTATAGGTAGTCGAGTGAGCATGTATACATGGTGATATATGTGAGGTGCCGTGTGTATATATATACATGTGCGAGTATGTTTTGTGAAGTTCCATGACAAATAGCGTTGCTTTGATCCATGACTTAACATATTATGTTAATTAATAGGCCTATTTAGGTTAATAGTGTTGTGATTGTACATTTGTGCCCATTAACTAACTTCTAGTACCCTTCGACATAGAAATCGCATTCGGCCTCACAATGGTAAGAGTTAGTTAAGTTCTATGCCCCTTGATGACGACATTAACATGTATTTTGTTTCATAGGTATCATATGTTCATTAAATGATAACCCATAGGTACATATACATCTCGTGTGTGAGTACGTGTGACTTACCTTGCTAACCTTAGCTAAGTAGAATGCATTGAATCTAAGTGCAATTAACTAGAGTTTAGCTATAGTTAGAACCTGAAAATTGCGGGGTATCACAGTTGTGGATATGGTTTGTGGGGTTATGGTTACACTTGTATCACCAATTTTTTAATTAATGGTTGTAGGCTTTTTATCTGTTGTAAAGGACCGGTTTTAATGAAAACAACTATATGATCATACAAGTAGAACAATTTAGGTGCGGAAACCCTAGATCATATGCAAAATGATATAGATCAAATCAGACGCAATCGATTACCTTTTCAATCATGATTTCATTTATAAACATGTTAATTTTGCTTTACAATTTGGTTTATAATGAAATAACTCACATTCAGAAACTTCTAGAACTACCGAGAGAACCTAGACTTAACACACACAACCAAATGACAAAAGTTAACAACTAAGCAAAACTTTTAGCTTATATAGACCTACACAATCGACCTCTCGACTAGGTCGAATGTGTTCCTTCGACCACACACATAGTTCGAACAAACAATTTGTCTTCAGTCTTCTACCTTCGACCTTCAGTATCTTCATTCGACCCATGTAACATCTTCCTTCAACCCCACGATTGCTACAAAAAGACTTGTATTTACAATCCAAAGCACTAATCACATTCCGTGCATCTACAAACTCCCCCTTGACTATTGCTTAGATTGTTGTCGTTCATAGTCCATCGTCTTGTTCATCAACTTGATTTTGAGAATCGTTTTCCTTTCTTTGCTCATCTCTGGTTCAACTCATTAACTTTAACATACTTACCCGATTTCTTCTCTAAATTACAACCTGCGTTAACATCCCATGCAAAGCAGAAACATACGACACGATGATACTTCATAGCTTGCTCTGGATCCTTCTCCTCACAGTAAATCGGATTGTAGTAAAGCATGATGATGTCTTCATACGAACAATTAATAATCCACATAGGATCAAAGATATGAATCTTCTTATACTCTCTTTCTTGTCTTTCAAAAGAATCACAGCTTCAGCAGTTCTCCAGTCATAGTACCGCATCACAAACTCTATACTGAAATGCTGCTGTATTGGAATTAAAGCAATCCTCTTCATCACCACTAGAGGTTTATACTTCAAAGTCACCTTTTTCCTTCCAGTCACCGGATCAATATCTTTATGCACCTTTCTCTTGGGATACTGAGGAGTAAACATTTTCCATTTAGTTCTGCTCTCCCAAGTCATTTTATCAGCAAACCAACCAACCACATCACTGTGTGCAGAAGCACCGCTCATTATGAATCTACAAATATCTCTCACCACCCAGTACGGTAGAGTCTTGATATCATGGAATCATTAGAAGTACAGAATTCCTTTATCCCATTTTACACCAATACATCTCAACTGCCTCAGATATTTCCATCCCAAAGCCCTTCCTTTGAACAGTTGATTATGATATTTATAGAAACCTCCTTGAACTTCTATTTTTGGTCTCTTCTCTTCTCACTTTCAGTCTCTTCAGCAAACTCTTCAGATCATTAGATTGTTCAACATTTGGTTTCAGACTTGAATCATTATCAAACACTTCTTCAACAAACTTCTCACTTTTCTTCTTAGCAAGTTGTTCAGCTTCTTTTAGAGTTTCTTCATTCAAATCTGGAAACACCACACTCTCTTTTTATTTGAAATACTCAGGATATTCTTCATGTGTGATATCCTCTATCTCAATATCTTCAAATTCTGGAGTCTGCTTATCATCAGAATGAGTACCAGCATCCTTTTCGGGAATATTTGGAATCTCTTTTTCATTCATAATATCCTCAAGAGATTTTCCAATCTGTTTAGTTAAACCTTCTAAAATTTCTTTAGACACGACTGCATATACTTCACCATCTTCCAGATCAGGATCATTATACACCAATTCATACATCATGTCTTCAAATTCAAAGATTTCTGGAAACTTTCCAGTCAAGTCTATAGTCCATACCTTCTTATTCAACATCTATTTGTCTAAATTCTTGTCTTCATTTGATAATGATCGGATCTTTTCACTCCAAAAGATATCATCATCATCTACATTTTCTCCAGGTGTCCTCTATGAGCTAGATTCAACTGAATCTCCTTTTTCAGACTCTCTCTTTTCATAACTGAACTTATCAACATCATCATCTTCAACAAAATCATCATCATCTGCTTTATCATCTTTCTTGTTTCCCGATTTATCTCCAGCATCATCATCTGAAGAATCATCATCAGACTCATCATCTCCTTCTTTCTCATCATCTGAGTCTTCAAAATCAACTTGTTCTTCATCATCCTCCTTTTCCTCTTCTTCAGTACCTTTAAGCTGAGGAGCTTTAGAGTACAAATCATCCAATAACTTCCTCATAGCTTTGTTGTCAGCTTGAATCTTTGTGTTTTCAATCTGTAAGACTTTAATTCTTCTAGTATTTCTATTACCATGAGCTAACAACTTTTTGTTTTCTTCTTGAAGCTCATTCAGTTTAGCTTCCAGCTAATCATGATTAGCTTTGGATGAGACAACAATCTTTAAAATAGTCTCTTCATTCTTCTTCGACTTTTCAATCTCCTCTTTTTGCTTATTAAAAGCTTGCATCACTCAGCAATCTGTTTATTCACAGCTTCCATAACCTCACTTGAAACAGTCACTTGAGGTGAGGATGACTCAGCAACAGGAGTAGTAACAGACTTTTTCTTCTGAAACTGCTGCAACAGATTCTCTAAAGTTGTTTCAAAATTTGGAGGAGGATTAACAATTGTTTCTTGAGTTGCTTTCTTCTTTTTCTTAGCAACGGGGGATGTTACAGGTGTGGTAACTTTTAAACTTCCAATATCTGGAACCTTCTTTCCAGCAATCAGTAACTCAACTTCCTTGTCCCTCTTCTTCTTAGGGTTATATCTTTTAGCCATTGTTTTGAACTTGGGCTTCTTAATCTTTCCTCAAGCAACAGAAGATCCACCAAAATCTTCATCATCAATTGTAAGATCAAGTTCTTCTTCATCTACAGCTACTATGGCTTTGTTTAGACTATCAATCTCACCAACCTCAGTGGCCTCGGGTTTAGTGGATTTAATGTTCTCATTACCAAAATCCCATTCTTCATCATCTTGAGTCTCTTCAGAATCTATAGACTCTTCATCAACAAGCATTGTCTTGGCTTATCCAGTTTTCTTCTTTGCAACCTTCTTTTGCCTCTTTGGTTCCACTTCCACAATCTTTGCTTTTCCATTCCCAAACTTGGCACCTTTGTTAATCAGTTGACGTTTTCTCTTTGCATCAGGATCAACTAGAAATAAAGGAGTATCTTCATCAGATTCACTATCTGCATTCCTTGCTTTGTTTTGACCTGGATCCTTGTAGTTTGGATTGATTAAGTGTCAAAACAAATTCTTGAATGGAGGTCATTCATTCTCTGGAACACCCTTATAACCTTTCATCCTGCTCAACGTGCTAAGGTTCATATGACTTTGATTACAATCTGCTTGGGATCTCTCTTCAAATTGGGTACATAAGGAACTTGTCTACCTTCAACCATTTCTGCACTTCCATCATATGCTGAAAAATCATCCCAGACACATTGGAGGGTTTATTCAAAATCAAAGAAACCACAAGAGAACTCAAACTCGTTCTCATCACATCATAGCCACCACGAACTGGTCCAAATACGTGTAAGATCACATGTACTAGATACTTGAATTGTGGACACAGTTTGGCCTTGTGTAATAAACCATCAAAATATGGACCATTGTATTTCATTCTCAGAAAACACAATCTCTGTTCAATCCATGAAAGCTCAGTAGGATCTGTAGGAGAATCTTTCAGCTCCAAAGCTTCACGAATGTCGTCTTTAGTTACAAGTGCAAGCTCTCCCTGAATCTTACTTTGGATAGCTATTTTGCCGTCCCAAAAGCTAATCCGTGCACTTTTCCAGAAATCTACATGATGATCTTTGTAAATTGTTGTTGTTCTAGCAAGTGCATAAATCACCCTGCTTCTTCTTAAGAAATCAACAATTCCAGCAAATTCAACATGTTACTAGACTTCACCAATAAAAGCGCAACAGTTGTGTGCTTCTTCAAACAATAACTCTTTGGATTTTTCAACTGGTTTCTCTTGTACAACAACTTCTTTCTTAGGATTTTGTTGTTTAGCCATTGAAAACTGCAAGGCATCTACCAAGTTAAGGCACTATTTTGAAACTCATAGGATACATGTTCAAACTAGTTACCCTATTAAAAATGTGCTTAGAAAACCAGAAATGTCAGGAAGAATGGCAAAATGGTCAGTAAAAAAATAAACATGAAATTTATCAAAATCGGACAAAATTTGAATTTTTGTGAAAACTCTTTCCTTCGACCCATATGTGGGTTCGAATGAGGAAATATAGTAGTTTGAATGTGGAAAACAAGTGAACAAAATCTTTCATTCGACCTATTTTTCACCTTCGACACTCAAACAATCACATTCGATCAATAAAGGCTTCATTCGACCTAGAAGTCTCATTCGACCCTGTTGATGAGGTCGAAGATGACTGTTTGAATTTCAAAAATACCAAAGTTCAAATCAGTCAAGATTAACATCACATTTTGGCTTGTTTAAGTCCTAAAATAACCGACTAACATTAATCAATGATCAATTTTAACAAACAAAATGTTTTAGATGGTTTTTAAGTAAAATCTAGGGTTTATAAAGTTTAAACAATCAATTCAGTTCAGTGTTGTGTTTAAACACTAGATTTCTGATTCTTCTCCCCCTAAAACCATCGAAAACAGTTAATATATCATCAATTGTCCAAAAACAGGTCATATAAAGGTCCAATTTGGTTGCTAGGGTTCCAGGAACAAAATCAATGATTCTGACTTTGTTATGCATCCATTACCTGTATATTAGCACAGAGGCGTACAGGTCAGCAAATCAATGCTACAGAGTAACATGTGCATATATACCAGGTTGAGGCTGATATCAATCAATGATTTTTATCATAGAATTGATATGATGCATTAAATGATCTTTGATCATTATTATACATTAAGTTCCTCAATTAGGTAACTTTCAGGATTTGCCATATAAGCACTTTTAGCAAATATCTTGATTGAATCTAGGTCAGTAAATCAATACGACAAAAGATCAATCAAGATATCCCGGATAACAATTAACATAACGACCCGAAACCTCAGATTTTGGTAACCCTATCAAACGAAATTACAGTACTAAGACCATATGCCCATGAGGTGTTCAGCCACTAGCGAGTAGTTTGTTATGTTTGTATCACTAAGGCACGTAGTAATAAGTCTACGAAGCCTAACAGCACATCACACAAAATCAACACACACCTCATTTAGCACTTCACTTCTTTAGCAAGTGTGAGATCCCCACTGATGTACTATCATTTCCTCTTTTACTCCTGGAAAATCATTTTGGGTTTTTCTGATTTTTATGGCTTTTTGGATTTTTCAATGTTTTTGGGTTTTCTGAAAATAAAGACTATCTCTAAAATGAAAAATATATTTTTGGGTTTTTGATTTTTCTAAAAAAATATAGTACAAACTAAGATTCAAAAGAAAGTGATAAACCGAGGTGACGATTAGTCTTGTTTTTCTTTTATACCATTAGCTCTTAGCAAAAATTCGAATCCTGCTTTGTCAAAAGCTTTGGTAAAAAGATCAGCCCTCTGATAGTCAGTGTGGATTTTGACCATATCAATCAACCCTTTAGCATAGCAATCACCTATAAAGTGATACTTAATCTGGATATGCTTAGCCTTAGAGTGATTGACCGTGTCTTTAGTGAGTGCTATGGCAGCTTCATTGTCATATTGCATTTGGGTTTTAAGATATTGCAAACCATTATCGCGCATCTGTTGTTCAATCCACAAAACCTGTGAACAGCAACTTGAGGTTGCCCCGTATTCGGCTTCACAAGTAGATAGTGCAACTGCTGTCTGCTTCTTACATTGCCAGGTCACGAGCCTGCTCCCCAAGAATTGACATCCAGCCATTGTGGATTTACTGTCTTTGTCATAGCTACCAAAATCTGCATCACTAAAAGCAACAAAGTCAAAATTATCATCACTAGGGTACCATAGTCCACGCGACGGACAACCTATTAGATATCTCAGGATTCGCTTGACAGTTGTTAGGTGACATTGTTTTGGCTTCGATTGAAATCTAGTATAGAGACATGATGCGAACATTATGTCTAGACGAGATGCAGTCAGGTACATCAAAGATCCGATGATGGCTCTATACATGAAGGGATCTTCAGATACGTATTTCGTCTGGTGAGTAAAAATGCCCGTTGGCAATTGATCCACCTGCAAGCCTAGGAAAAACTGCATTTCCCCCATTGCGCTCATCTCGAACTTTTCCTGCATGACTCGTTCAAATTCTCTGCATAAAAGCTCATTTGTAGAACCAAAAATAATATCGTCAACATATATCTGAACAAGAAGCAAGTCACCCTCTGTTCTTTTTGTTAACAGGGTACAGTCTACCAAACCTCGTTTGAATCCCTTTGAAAGTAGGTACATGCTTAGTTCCTCATATCATTGTCGTGGAGCTTGGTGCAACCCATAAAGTGCTTTGTTGAGTACATAAACCTTATCCCGGTGGATAGGATCTTCAAAGCCTGGTGGTTGACCAACGTATACATGCGCATACTAATAAAACGCTTGGGTGCTTGTTTAGGAGGCTCAAGTGGGACCTCGGAGATGAATGGCGAACCCGACACTTGTCAAAAAGGAAAGCTAGAAGGTATGTATGTGTATACGTACAAGTACATTTAGATAAATCCCCTTGTTACTATTATTGGATTGTTGTAATGGGAGAAATTGATAATGAAATAAGGACTAGATAAAGTGTTGGTATAATGCCATAGTTACCATTGGAGACTCAAACGGGTCAAAATCGGAATTTGTACTCAAATATTACAATTAGGGGAACAAGACCAAGTCATGTTGAACAATGCAATACATCCCTTATTGATAAAAGGGTGTTAAATGTGGATTTGAAGGTTGTATTGCCTGCTTAATAATCCACATAGTTATATTATAATAGTGCTTTGTGTGCATGATACGTGTGTTGAGTTCAAAAGTGTAAAAACATGATCAACCATTCGGAATGATGAACGACCGTTCACAGGAGATACAAAACAACTCAAAGCTTTTGTAAAGGTTGAACAGCCGTTATGAAAGGTGAACGACCGTTCGCCCAGGGAAAACGACTGTTCACTTGTGATCTTCCTGGGATTAATCCGTTTGTTGATTTTAACGGTTGTTTCCATTCCAACTAACCTTGTATATTTGTTGCATGATAGGTTGATGGTATGATGGGCACCCGGATGGAGGATCTAGCATTCGAAGCAAACCGAATACAAACAAATTTTGGTTTAGTACTTTAGTCTTTTGTTAAGTAACTCAGCGAAAACGGATTCATGTATAACTCGTTGATGTCTTCCCCTACATTTAACTTTAAAACCTTGGTTTTTAGTTTGATGTAAACCTGTTCCATTCGTCTTGATATACATTTGGGGAAATGTTTTTGAAAGTTCTAGAATATAATTTCGTTTTAAATAAAGAGTCCGTCTTTTACCCCTCTTATTTTTATTGAAAATTTCAAGTTTAAAGGAGAGTTCTTGTTCAAGAATCATGTTTTGAAGAATCATTTGAGAAGATTGCGTGAAGAAGCCGAAAATCGTCCACTACCACTTGTTCAAGGAGAGTTCTATCGTTATCACAACAAGATATTCAAGGGTAGGTGTGTCGGGATAAAATGGGAGAGAGGGATTCTGTATTTCAGTCGATTTCATGATATCACGACTCTTCCTTATTAGGCTGTTAGAGACTTATGAAGAAACAAGATGATTAATGCTACACATTCGAGCTTGTTAGAATGGATGGCAGAGAAGATGACGCGTGAAAGCCAAACAAAATGGGGCATGTACAAGCCTGGATATCCACATAGAATAGTTCACAAGAAGATCAACCCGTTGAATAATCTTCCATTTGTGACTATCAATTACAAACCACCAACTTGCATGCAGAAGATTCCATTGATGCCGATCGAGTAGAATATCAGTAAAGATTTTTCTTTTGGTTCAATGATTGGAGATCAGGGGAAGATGTGATTGTGTTAGATAATGAAGATCGGAAGAAGCTATGCAAGAAGATTAGGATTTTATCCCATGTGGTGGATAAATTGTTCAAGACTTGATGTGGAGACGCTGTATTTCAAGCCAATTCATTTCGATGCGTTGGATATTGCACAAGCATGGAGATTTCAGGTTGTAATCAAGTTTTGTTTTGTGTTTCAAGTTCATTCGGACTGTGATTACAAGACGCTGCTAGGTAAATATCCTATGATGCTAAGGAAGCAAATGGGAAAACGACCAATTTAAGATGAAGCTGGGAAAACAAAGAATTCCAAAGAAAAATTCAAGGGTGTTATGAGAGACAACAAAGGAAGTCCCGAGCTACATACAAGGGGGAGTCTATAGATGCATATTTCATATATGTGTCTGTAGCTTTCAAGCATTGTAGATCGTAAAGTGTCGAATGTATATTGTTGTTTGGTGATTGTATGTTTGGTTCGGTTGATCGTGAGGATGAATGAAAACTACAAGTTTTCATTCCAAACAACATAGGGTCGAATGGAACTGGTTCGGACCTTCGATAGGTCAAACCAAGTTATCTTATATATAGGGGAGTTGGGTGACGGTTACAGTGATTATTGTTAGTTTTATCAGGTTTGCTAGCGCCCACACTTTGTCCAGAAAACCCTAGAACCGTATGTTTATCTTTAATCAAGTCTGTAACAAGTTATTTCAAGTTAATGATTATAGAGAACGTTGAAAATGATTTCTTCCGTGTTTTGACATCAATCTTTATCATTTTGCTTGATCGTTACGGTTTCCGCACCTGACGGTTCAGACTTCGCGTTGATTGATTAATTTCCGATCCTAAATATTTGAGCCCACCGCTATATATATATATCTTGCATTTATATGGATATGTATATACGTGTCTAAAAGTTACATATGTATAATCAAAATAATGATAATGTATACATGTGTATAATTTCAAATTAAATTATATTAAATCAAAGGAAACCATATAATGGTTGATTAATACATATCATAAATCAAGTATAATTTATGAGATTTCCTAAAGAGTATGTATCATTTAATATATTTATCATGGACACAATATGACATATTATTTGTTTTATATATTTGATAGTATTTAATTTATTACCGAAAATATTTTACTTTGTGTATATATGCACCCATTATAATACCGTTGAACATAGAAAAATCATTTGAAGAGACTAACTATGAAGAACATCTCGATTATGTTGGTCTTTTTACTTGCAAACATAATCGCTTCTACTAATGGTAAATTTTATTTTCTTTGTATTTATATTACAATTTGTTATTTAAAAAAAATACATAGTTTAAAATTATTGTTGCGTGGATGCCTACAGGAAATGAATTACCAAGCGAAATAAATGCAGTTTGCACCAAAAGATATCGATTTGTGTGTATCCCCTTCTTATGTGATGAGAAATGCCGAAATGAATGGGATCCGACTTCTCATGGAAAGTGCACAAGTGGCTTAGTTTGTGAATGTTCTAAACCATGTTGACATGAAAACTTTATAATGTAATTTACATATTTAGTAAAATAAAGTATTAAATAAATTGTTTGAATTTCAAATGACTTGAATTTGTTTACCTTACTTATCGTTTTTTGATAAGTTGCATAAATTTTGTTAGTCATAGTACATTGTATGTTTCATTATTTTTTGTACCTCTTTCCCTCTCTTTGACCAAACGCATCACCACCACCATCTTTCCCACTGCCACCACCCATTGTCTTCTGCTACCATAGCTTGAACAAACAACACCATCGCCATCATCATCTTCCCGTACCTCCAGCACAATCTATAACACCCTAAATTATGGCTGAAACATTGTATCACATAATAATTGTTCAAAAGGTCATGATACTACTAATATTTAAATATTAATTTATTTAAATTAATATGTTAAAAAATGACATATATTTTAAATCTTCATTACGGATACACAATCGGTCACCTTGTGTGGCACCGAATAAAATAATCAATAAGTTAGCAGTGAAGATCCATTTTGCAGGTAAATAAAAATTATCTAATTGCTATCGACTAAAAAGATTGTATGATGGTAACTTTTCATGTCTCCCGACTATTTCTCCACTCATACATAATTTAGTTATCTATTTCAATAATAACCACAAGAAAAAGTTCCTTTTTATGTTTTTTGTATAACACTATGGTACTTGTTGGAAAGATAATAAAACACTCATTAATTTGGTGTATTTATTTTAAAAACAATGCCATATAAAAAATTATTAACGTTTTAAAATCGTGGGTGCAAAAGCGTGTGTCATGCACATGAAAGAGAGAGAAAAAAAATAATTTAATAGTTTTAGAGGAAAATTAAGGGGTGGGATGGCCTCACCATGTATCCCACCCCTATTCTTATATATATATATATATATATATATATATATATATATATATATATATAGGATTAGGTTCCATTAAGAACCACCTTTCGCGCAAGAACCGCGAGAACCCCGACGTAAAATGTGAATTTTAAAAAAAAAAATTCCACCGGTGTAAAAACGGGTAACCTCACCGTAAAAAAAAAATAAAAAAATAATAATTTTACAGCGGTGTAAACGACCATGGCCCACCCTATTTTGTCTTATTAGGCAATGGAATATTCCCTTTTCTTTTTTATTCAACTTTAATTGTGGACCACAAATCTTTTTGGATTAAAATAAGTGTGTGGTGGAAAAGGTGGTTCTTTAGTTCTTGCATGAAGATGTGGTTTTCATTTTAACCTTTCCCTATATATATATATATATATATATATATATATATATATATATACTAGTGGGGTGCCCGCGCGTTGCGGCTGGTAACATTGACCGAAATATTGTGTGTGGTATAATCATTAGCGGGGCTTGACTGCATTTTCGGTCAAATAGGAGGGCATACTCAATATATAAAAAAGATTCGGAATATTTAGGTAAAAATACACTACGAACAAAACGGGAGGGGGGGCGTCGTGGCCCCAAAGAAGTCCTGCCAGTGGGTATAACCGAATTAACCAGTCAAATTATACATAATGCATATAGATTTCAACTATCAGATTATACATTTTCAAGATATTATCCTTATATATATATGTATCCAAAAATCACATAGTTGTGAACTATATTATAGTATTTTTCATTAAAGAAATCAAGTTGAAAACTATGTCACAACGTGTATCTTCTCATTCAACAACTTATTACACAAAAAAGTTCTACGAACACAAATGAGATAAAATTCTGACATTAATGAATAATATCGGCTAAGTAAGTGGCAAAAAAATTTTAAACAAAATTTTGAATTCAATAAATAAAAATACTGTTTTTTTACCACAATCGAATCCTATGTGCCAGCAGAAGTGCAAGCACATGAATATATACATAGCAATAATTTATGTGATACGTTAAGCAAAAAAATTAAGGTGACTGTGAGGAAGTGAGAAGTTACATGTGCAAATGTAACTTCTCACTTTCTTTGTTTTCGTTTAAGTTATTACTTAACCCTAACATATCATTTTCTAAATTAAAAAAACTATAGCAATACTATAATCGAATTAAAAGGAACAAAATGCTCATTTATACGGTGTAATAATATTAAGAAAATATTAATCGTGGGAGTACTTGGTTGAAATAAGAATGAAAACGTGTAATTATTGTTTAAATAAACAAAAGTTGAGTAAAGTTGATGGGGCAAATGTGCAAGTATTGTATAAAAGACATATTACTCTAAAAAAATAGTTAATATGTACATTGTGTGTTGTACTATAACCAATTATACTTGTAAAATTTAAATTATATGTGGTCCTTGGGAAATGTATCATATGATAGTATAGATATAGAAGCTTTCGGTTTATTTTCGTTTCGATTATTACTTAATCTTAATATATAATTTTTTAAAAATAAAAATCTATAGCAATATTATACTCAAATTAAAGAGGAAAAAACGCTCGTTTATACGGTGTAATAATATTAAGAAAATATTAACGTATGAAAAAGTTATAGACGTTTAAAAATCATGAGTGGTAGTTGGTTATAATAATGGTAAAAAGTGTAATTATTATTTAAATAAACAAAAGTTAGGTAATGTTTAGGGGCAAATGTGTAAGCATTGTATAAAAGACATATTTGCCCTCAAAAAGTAGTTAATATGTGCATTGTGTGTTGTACTCTAAGCAATTATACTTGTAAAACTTAAATTTTAAGAGGTCCTTATGAAATGTATTATAATATAGTGTATATATATATAGGTTTAGGATCCTGTACAAAGTACATTTTTCGTGAGAAGTGTGAGAAGGACTAAGAATTGACATGTAGACATCATGTTTTGGATTTAGGAATGATCTTTTAGGTTGTTTTAACTTGAAAAACACCAAACACAACAATCTAAAACACAATACAATGTATTATAGTCATAAAATTTAAAAAACAGCTAAAACACACTAATTAACGCTTAAAACACACTGCTAATGTTCTTAGCATGGTGTTTTAAGTTTTAAGCCTAAAATACATTGTTTTCGGTTTTTAATTGTTATGTTTGGTATTTTTATAGGCAAAACAATCCAAAACATCACGACTAAGTTCAAAAAATGATGCATAAGTATCAATTTTTAATACTTCTCACACTTCTCACAAAAAAGCACTTTGTACACGATCTTGACCCTATATATATATATATATATAGGGGAGGGATAATTTGAAAACCCTCCCCACTTAAGAAAACCAAGAAAACCACTTTTATTACCATTGATCATGTTGATCTAATGGTTGTGATTAACTCATTATTTTATTCAATAAAGGTAAAAAATAACAGATACATTTATTTAATAAAGAAATAGGAAAGGGTATTATGGTAACAAAAACACATCTTTTCTTACTTTTTAGTGTTCTCTCTCCTCTTTCCTCTTTCTATCTCCTCTCTCTATAACCATCCATTCACTTTTCTAATAAAAACCTATATTTTTTTCTTATGAATAAAACCAGTCATTCAATTTTTAAAACAAAACCCTATGTTTTTTTTTTCTTTTAAATTTTACAAAGTTCACATAGTATAATATCTCAAAATAAAAAAAAACGTACGTTTTTTGGAATCTACAAATGTGTAGAAACTAAAAAACAGATGTTATTAGTTTTAACAAATTTACAAGTGTTATAAAAGTGAAAAATATCATCTAAAAATGCATGTAACAAAAAAAATAAACATTTACATGCGCCGGGAAGATGAATAAAAAATATAAACATGTTACAACAAAAAAAAACATATAAAAAACTTAATTTCCAATCTTCTCACCAAAATATCAAGTAAAAATGTTATTTTTGTCATCAAAGATCTGAAACAACAAAACAAATTATAATTTATAACCAAAACACAAAGAACATATGATAACTTATAACCTAAACAACAAAAACATATGTTTTTAAATGAAAAAACAAAGCTTTAAACGACAAAAAAAAAAACAAAATAACCCACTATTCTTCGACACCCCGTTTTCCGACTAAGCACTATCACCATTCGTAATGTCTCCATACTTCTAAAGTACTTAACAAATGTATCTACACATCACATAAACAAACACATCAAATCATAACACAAAACGTACAACCAACTGATACTTTTTTAATTAAAAAGAAAAAAAAACAGATAAAAAAAAGAACAAATGCTTTTAGAAAGAAGATGAAACTCTAGAAACCCAAAATCACAACACACTCATTGCAAAAATCATATGATGTATTTATATCTTTTTATTACAGAACAAAAAAGAACAAAGATCTTAAACAACCTCATACCCAAATGTTTAGATCTGCAAATCCGGGTTGTTTTTATTCGCACATCGGATCTTGACTCGTCACCATCGTCATTCACCACCACCATCTACCTCACCGTTCACCTTGCCACTAGGAACCGCCATTGCAAACAAGACACCTTCGATTTACTAGCCATAGCTTCCAATTTCAAATCAAAGGAACCATAGCTTCCGTCGTTCACCTTCGAACAAAAAAAATACCAAACAAAGTTAGATCTAGAAATAGAGGCCTAGTAAGAAAATATAGAGAGAGATAGAGAGATGGAAACGTTTGTCAGATCTAGAAACAATTACTAGGTCTTCAAATTTTGTAATTCTATTGCTTTTCAAGAGATGTAGAGATAGTTAAAGGGGCGTGTTCTGAAAAGTGTGGTGGGAGTGTTGGATCGCCTAGCTTGTTGAATATAAAAACTTCCATTTTTGTTTATGGTTGAAACTTGAAAAAGAGTGCTAGGAATGTTCTGAAATGTGAGCCACACAAATTGGATCAACTAGTTTTGTGTAGAAGGTAAATTACACTTTGTGCTTAATAAGAAAATATAACAAATTGGATCATCGTTGATTCATTTCCTTGAAAATGAATTTGTGGGTTCTTGGTTTGGTGTGGGAAATGGGTTTCAAAGGAGAAAGATGAAACTATAAAAAGATGAGTGTAGGTTATAATGAAGCAATGTGTCAGAGAAATATATGTGAAATAGTGTTGTACCCAAAGTGCCCTTGAAGACAAAACTGAAAACACAGATGTGGATGATTGTGAGCCATTAATTTGGGTTTCATGTGTTTTCTTAACTAAGAAGGGTTTTCAGTTTAGAATTCCCCTATATATATATATATATATATATATATATATAGGGAAAGGGTAAAATGAGAACCACACTTTCATGCAAAAAACCATGGGAACTCACTTTTCCAAAAAGAATTTGTGGTTCACAATTAAAGTAGAATAAAAAATAAAAGGGAATATTCTTTTCTAATAAGACAAAATAGGGTGGGCCCAGGTATTTACACCTCTGTAAACCCATCGTAAAATTTTTTATTTTTTTTTACGTCGAGGTTACCCATTTTTACACCGGCGGAATTTTATTTTTAAAATTCACATTTTACGTCGGGGTTCTCGTGGTTCTTGCACGAAAGGGTGGTTCCTAATGGAACCTAATCCTATATATTTATATATATATATATATATACACACACTAGTAGGAAACCCGGCGATGCGGCGGCGGTGACAATTTAAAAATCGGTTTAATTCGTTATGTTCGCATTATGGTAGAAGCTCAAAACCCATGTTGATTAAAAACGTTGTTTTTAATAATGTTGAGCCTTTTGGCTAAGTACATTATATCCATGTTGGTAGAATTTGATATAAACAACATGCAAAAGTTATGCAACAAACTATAATACTCTTGTTACATCTAGTTCAAAGAAGACAATGGTTTACAAAAGTTGGATTAATTATTTCTCTATATATTGAACAGTGATAATTTAATAAACGAATGTATTAAAGCAATACAAAAGTGACAATGTGAAAATTTTCAAGGGTACGATGCCAGTTTAGTAGTTCTAGCAAGTACGTTTTTCTAGAATTTATTGATTTCCAAGTACCTCTTGAGTTCTTCCAAAAAAAATCTGCAAAAAGATATGCGATTTGAGTTGAGTTGCTCGTGCATCATGTGTTTCGAAATGTTAATCAAACACGAAGTTGTTGTTACTACGGATTGACGTGAATCAAAATAGTCGATAGATAAAAATGCATTTCAAATAAAAACAGTGTATGAAATCCATCCGTTAATTGGGTATTTTAATAAAATGTTACCATTATATTTGTTTAAAATCAAATCATAATTAGCTACTATGACCATAATTTAGAGTCTTTGTATTTTCATTTTCCAATGATCATGTATTCCTAAATTAATTATGAGCAAACAATGGGAATGTTGATGGAATTTAGGACAAAGGTTCTAATCCGAACAAATTAACAACCCTTTTAAGTAATCAAATACTATTATCTAACTCTTTTAAAACCATAAATTCTTTTTGTAACACATGAAATTTTAATAAAGGCAACAGAGATGATGACAACAGTAATATTAATATTAATATTAATATTAATATTAATATTAATATTTCATTTAACTTTATTACTTTAACCATTAATATCAAGTTATATTACACTTATTAGAGTCGAATTATTAAAGTACATTTAATCTAAAGCCATATTTTATCTTAGACATGCCTTAGCTTATATCAAATGAAAACAAATTTAGCATACGTTTTGTGTCAGCGTGAACTTATCTTAGTGCAATGGTCAAACGAGACATTTGACATTGTATAACCAAGCACCCTTCTACATTTGACTTATTGTCATCAAGAATTTGAGGATTAATCAAAGAAAGAGAAATATAGAAAGAACATATATATATATAGGCTTTTATCTTGGCAATTGTGTGGATGGTGCTGGTGGAGACACAACTGGCCCAGATGCATCTTCAGTATTAGGCGCGTTAAAAAGTTGTCTTTGCGTTAAAAAGTTGTCAACACCAGATCTAGCTAGATGTTCTACATTCCTTTGATTGTGCTGCTCTTTAGAAGAATCTGATCACACATGATTTGTATGCCTCAAATAAACCCACGCGTTGCGGCGGCGGTAATTTACAATGTGTTACTATTTTTTGTTAGTTTTTCAATTCTCTCGTGATATATTGTACTTCTATTAGTTTTTTATTCGTAGCATCGGTTTGGTCTATGTATGTCATGAGCCTTTTAAAGTTTGGTTACATTTCAGTAATAAACATATACATATTAATCTAAAAAATAAAAACATAAATAAGAAATATATAAGTCATCAACATAGAAAACTACAAATAACAATTCACATGTCAAATTCTTGCATTGTGATGAGATTTTTTTCATAAACATCTCCATTACCTCATCAACATGGTTCGACCACTATAAAGTAGATTGCACTGTGAGAATAGGAATCACTTCTAAAAGAACAAAATCAGTTGTGGCTGTGAAAATAAACAGTGGAAATATAAGTTGTTAGGATTTGAAAGTAAAAAAGGAAGTCAAATTTTGTACTTTGAATTCAGATTACTCACCAATTTATAGGTATAACTGATCTATGTTGTTTAGTGTTTGTTGAGTGGTGTAGAGCTTTGATAAAGCTTTATAGAATGAATGATATAAGGGCAAGATGGTGGACTGTGATAGATCAGATGCTGACTGTTGGACTCTAATGCCAACTATAATAGATGTAGGGCTCTATGTTCAAGTCATGATACAGGCTGAATTCCAAAGCTTGTATTGTAGCTATTCTCTTCTGTAAAAGCCTGCATATACCGAAAGGGGTAAGTATTTGACTTTCAAAGGTAAAAAGTTCTATAAAACTTTGCATGAAAATATCAAACTAAATTAAAGGGATAGTACTTTTACAGCTGTAAAATGACAACTGGTAAGTACTTTTACAGCTGGTAAAAGTCTTAAAATGATTCAAAATGAAAAACAACTCATTCTAACAATGATACCATTTCAGTCAAACGGAAAAGCTATAAAAGCTTGGATGGTTTTGTATATGTATAAAAAGGTTAGTATGTGACTGCTACATGTATTCCTAGTTGACAATTTTTTCTACAAAAATATATATTTTAAAAAAATTAAAACAAAAAGAAGTCAACTTGATCTGACCCGAGTTGAAAAAATTGTTTTCATGTTTCATGTTAAATTACACATATTGTTCATTATATTAGTTACTTGTACTAATATTATACTTGTCTAGTAAAATATAAACTTGATTGAAACTACAAAACTATTAATTCTTGAAAACATTGTTTTCATGTTAAAGAGCAGCACAATCAAAGGAATGTAAAACTACAAAACTAGATTATTTCCTAGGAGCATCCCGGGATAGACAAATCTAATAAGAAGCAACAAAATGTGTGTATTATAAAAGTAGTAGGCCCTTTTTCAGAAAAAAATTGCAAACGATCAACACTGGATAACTCATAAAACCTACTTCTAATTCCACATCTGCACCTCTTACTCGAGTGAAGTCTCTGTACAACATTGTCACTTACTCAAGACACACTAAAGCTGCGATGTGAACCGGAAAAAAACAACCAAATTGGTATCAAATTAAATGTCATGATGATGATAGGCGATTCTGTTGTGTAATGTGAGCATATGTTAAAAAATGACATATATTTTCAATCTTCATTATGGATACACAATCGGTCACCTTGTGTGACACCGAATAAAATAATCAATAAGTTATCAGTGAAGATCCATTTTGCAGATAAATAATAATTATCTAACTGCTATCGACTAAAAAGATTGTATGATGGTAACTTTTCATGTCTCCCGCCTATTTCTCCACTCATACATAATTTAGTTATCTATTTCAATAATAACCACAAGAAAAAGTTCTTTTTTATGTTTTTTGTATAACACTATGTACTTGTTGGAAAGATAATAAAACGCTCATTAATTTGTTGTATTAATTTTAAAAACAATGTCGTATAAAAAATTATTAACGTTTTAAAATCGTGGGTGCAAAAGCATGTGTCATGCACAGGAAGGAGAGAGAAAAAAATAATTTAATAGTTTTGGAGGAAAATTAAGGGGTGGGATGGCCTCACCATGTATTATATATATATATATATATATATATAGGATCTGGATATTTTTAGAACTCCTATGAGTTGTGAGAACCATAGGAACTCACTTTATAACCACACACTTATTATAAAACAAAATGAATATGTGGTCCAAAATTAAACAACAATAAAATAATAAATAAAATATTAATATACTTACATGGGAATGAAAATCACTTACAAAGGTGTAATTTGGTGTAAATTAATGTATTTTTTTATAAAAAAAATTTACAGTTGCGTTTACGTGTTTTTATACTAGTGTGCAAAAAAAATTATTTTTTTCGCATTTTACGTCGAGTTCTCACAACTCATCGAGTTCTCAACTGATCCTAACCATATATATATATATATATATATATATATATATATATATATATATATATATATATAGGGTTAGGATACTTTGAAAATCACGTGAGTTGTGAGAACCATAGGAACTTATTTGGACCATTAATCTTGATGATCCAATGGTTGAGATTACAAGTTGATGTCTTTTGTCTTCATATGCTAATTAAATTAATATTAAGAATATCTAAATGTAATAAAGTACAAATAGGGGTATTAAGGTAAAACACTAAGTGAGAGAAATAATTTATGTTTTAATTTCTTTACTTTTTTTAACTTTAATTTATTTTTTTAATTCATTTATTTTTTTAACCAATTTAGGTTTTTAAAACAAATAATCAACTCGTACATTCTGTCTTCTTTCTCTCACATTTTTACACTGGTGTAATTATTACATCAGTGTTTTCACACACATATATAAGCAGACGTCTGCATTTTTGTATTATTTACACTAATGTAAATAATTACACCAGTGTTTTTGCTCACATCTATATAACCAAAACATCTATCATTATGTATGTTTTATACTGGTGTAATTATTTACACAAGTGTTTACTCTCATCTATATAAGCAACATCTATAATATTTGTTATATCATTCGTATTACGGTGGTGTAAAATAAACACCAAACATCTATACATTCAGGTTTACACTGGTGTGCCTGGTGTTTACACCAGTGTTTCCTTACATTGAATTACTTTCCAAACTTCAAAACAACTACTTGCCACATTTAATTACTTTCTTACATTGATAACTTTCCAAAACTTCATAATGTCTTTTGGATACTTCAACCTCCATATTGTCAAATATAGCCATCCAAAGCTATTCCATTACTTCAACCTCCATGTAATGCACTGAATACACACATAAAAGTAACACCTAAAGCATTCATCTATAGCACAGAAATGCTACACCTACATCCAAATCTTTAAAATTGTTGTTCAAAACCTTAAACCTAACACTAACAATTGAAGTAGGGATGATTATATACATCGGTGTAAAATCAGAGAGTTACCCCAAGACTTGAACCTGGATCTGACCCGGTGTAAAATCACGCAATTCAGATCCTGCTCTGCACAAAACATAACAAATTTAAGAGATTTGTTCCCATCATTCGTATTACTGTAAAATGCCCACAAAAATAACTTCGACAAAATGTGTGTTACATCAATGTAAAACAAACCAAAAAGCTAGAAATTCCATTTACAAAACCTTCAAAGCTAGAAATTCCAATCACTTTTGTATTAGAACAACAAAACTTTATACAAAAATAATAACAGATTTCCATTTACAAAATCTTCAAAAGTTTGTAGTCATTCAAAAATAATAACAGATTTCCATTTAATGCAAATCAAATTTTATCTGTTCCTGCATGATGTAATAACAAATATGATGGCTTAAATCAATTTATTTTATTTGTTCAAATGAAACATCTGAACACCGAAACTACATATATGAATGGCTTAAATCTACACACGTAGACAAAATGCGATGTATATGGATGACTTGATGTTTATGGTTCAAATGATGGAATATGATCTAAAGATCCATGAAAAAATTAAAACCCATGAACACAAAACACAAAAACCACGACAAAAAGATCTACACAAAAATAATAATAATAATAATAATAATAATAATAATAATAATAATAATAATAATAATAATAATAATAATAATAATAAAAATAATAATAATGACCAGATATGTTCATTTACAAAACCTTCAAAGGATTTCATCCTTGCCAACCTTCAACGTATATAATAATAATAATAATAATAATAATAATAATAATAATAATAATAATAATAATAATAATAATAATAATAATAATAATAATAATAATAATAATAATAATAACAACAAAACCTGCAGATTTCATCCTTGCCAACCTCGTCTTCCTGTTCCAGGCACCATCGAAACCATCGTAATCAAACCGCCGTCTGGACCACCCCATCGAACCAGATCTGCCTCGAATCTTCACCACCACACGCAAACTTCACCACCAGGCACCATCGAAACCCCCCACTCGAAAACCACCATCACCTCCATGAACCACCACCACTAAGATCTGGTTGTTCTTGTTGGTGTTCTTCCTGTTTTTAGAGAGAGAAGGGACGAGAGAAAAGAAGAGAGAGAGAGAGAGAGACGGGTGTGTGTTTATGTATGAAAGAGGTGAGAGAGATCTGATAATGTTTTTATTATTATGATTATTATTATTTAAAAGGGTAGTGGGGTGGGTAGGGGAGATGGAATTTGACAAAAATGCACCTCATTATAATAATCCTAACTAGGTGATGTGTCATATTATTATTGGTCTAGGGGAGTTCTCAAGTTCTCGCAACTCACACGAGTTTTCAAAATATTCGGATCCTATATATATATATATGGTTAGGATCCGTTAAGAACCCGATGAGTGGCGAGAACTTGCAAGAAGTCGACATAAAATGCGAAAAAAATAATTTTTGCACACTGCTGTAAAGGATTTTTACCCCCTGTAAGTGTATTAATATTGTATTCAATATTTTATTGTTGTTTAATTTTGGACCACATGTACATTTTTTATTAAAATAAGTTTATGGTTATAAAGTGAGTTCATATGGTTCTCATAACTCAAAGGAGCTCTAAAATGATCCCAATCATATATATAATATAAGTATATATATATATAAGGATTATACGAGAACCAACTTTAGGGAGAGAACCAGAGAACCAGTGTGAACACAAACAAAAAAAAAACCTAAAAACCCCACCTCCACCCCCTAAAAACCTAAACCCACCGACCTCACCCCCCCCTAAAAACCTAAACCCCCCATCCCCCACACCGCCCCAACCCCCCCCCCCCCCCCCCCCCTAATTGTGAAATGCACATGTGCAGCTAACCCCACACCCCCCAAAAACCAAAACGCTCCATCCCATCCCCCCAAAAAGATACCCCCTCTTCCACCATACCCAAACACTAAACCCTATTGCTAAACCCATTAAAAAACTTATCTATAATAGTGAAATGCACATGTGCATGTAGTACAATTATCTTATTTTATAGTTTTTTATGTAGAGGTTTTTTTTTAAGTTTATTCACCACTAACCCAAAAAACCTAACCCTCCCTCCCATCATACTTAAAAACTAAACCCTAAAGCTAAACCCAAGAAAAAAAACCTTACTATAATAGTGAAATGCACTTCGCGTCTATTTAATGATCATTGAATAAATTTTTTTCCACCTTATATATCATCTTACGTCCTTTAATGATCATTTCATGATGGTAATTGATAATTTATTCAAAAGTGTGCTCCAATAGTGGAATACATATGTGCATACGGTATATCTATGTATATATATAACAGCAAAATGCACATGTGCATTAGACATGACGTAAATATGACGTAATAAAAGCCATTTTTTGTTTTTTTTTCATTTTTTTATTTTTTTTTTGTATTTTTTTATTTTTTTCAGAAAGATTAACGGGTTAAAAATATTTTGGGGTTTTTACTTTTTTTATTTTTTTAATTTTTTTAGGTTATATAATTTTTTATTATTTTTTTTTATTTTTTGGTGGAGGGGTTTTTGTGTTCACACTTGGTTCTTTGGTTCTCTCCCTAAATGGTGGTTCTCAAATGACCCAAATCTTTTATATATATATATATATATATATATATATATAATTCAGAATATTAGAAATGAAAAAATTTTATTTCGTAGACATATAATCCAACAACATTGTCTAATGAAAAACAAAATCCTTTCTCTCTCTCTCTCTCTCTATATATATATATATATAGGAAAAGGGTAAATGAGAACGTGATTGAGATGGAAGAACTAGGGAACCCACTTTATAACCACACACTTAATTAATTCAAAAATAATGTGTGGTTGTAAATTAAAGGATAATAAAATATTGAATGGAATATTCCTTTACTCAGTGTTGCAAAACTCGATATGGGCTTGTACTCGGCGACCCACCCTGGCGCGATTACTCGGATTAAACGGGGGAGTACTCGGGGTCAAATCAGCATATGCGGGGAGTACTCGGAGTAATCGGCCAACTCGGCTATACTCGGAAACCTACCCTGGAGCGAGTACTCGGGGAGTAATCGGTCAACTCGGCCTTGTTTTGCAACATTGCCTTTACTTATAAATTCAGTATTGGTGTGCTGTAGTTTTTACACAAGTGTAAAACTATGACAACAGTCAACAGACCAGGTCAACATCCGTACGCTTTCTAAGTTTTTGATATTTATTACATGTGCATATTAACGCATTTTACATAAACTATACCCCCAGTCTAGTGGAGCATGAGTTGATAAAAAAAACTCAACATAGATCACCCGTTTATACACCCGGACAACTACCAAAGGTATTCAATGAGGTTACCCCCCCCCCCCCCCAACACGAGGATGGCCCTCACTAACACATGTTTACAAATCAAAACATGACAAGATAATCACACAAATGGATATTAATACCTATTGATACCATCATCGAATCCGGCAATAACCTAGATTATCATTCATCAACAAATGAACCAAAACAATTAACAAGTAAATTGATCTTTATCCACATCTAAGTTGGATTTATTACCACAAGGTCACTCGACTTTTAGAAGCTAAACTAAGGCTATTAACACTACTCACCATCTAGTCTTATTAACAAGATTCCTACTAATTTATACTTGGTAGAAACCAAATGAATTCCCATGTGTGGACACACATATACACGTATATATCCACACACACATACGGCCATATATACATACTCACATATCCTAGATTTGTCTTGTCTCTATCAACCTCATGGATGAATGTCACACACTTACACTAAACAAGAATCTCACACTCTATACTCTCACTCAAGACCTTACCACAAATGTTTTTGTTCTCTTATGCTTGTCCGAAATACTAGGAGTCACAAAGAAACAAAGGAATGATCACTCTTATACCAAATTAAGACCTATACCTATGACACCAACCAAATCCATATAGTGTCTAACTCAAACTAGGAAGTCCCTTGCACACATGAATCGACTGAAACAAACAAACACTCCACAATCATGTGTCATTATCCCAAATAGAGGTCAAAGCTTACACCAATTAAGTTAACCTCACAAATCACACTAGGAAGATCTTTACCTCTTTTAGTAACAAACAAACTTCCTAAATCCTTCCCTAGACTCGGCCAAAAGAGACACCACCAACATGACTACCTTCTAATCTTTTTTCAATATCCCACAAGCCATGCACATAAGGACAAAACACTACTTAACTTACACCATAATAGGCCCTACTTAGAACTAACCATAGCATTGATATCTTCCCGAAACATGAAGGATTCTCTTTGCTTCCTTGATATCGGCCGAAACCCAAAGCCACAAGAGCACAAGTCTTTTTCACCTCATTGTCAACTTCGTATACTAGTTTGGTATGTACTAGCCGAAATACAAAGATCAAGGTAAGGGACTTGCCATGGAATTTCACTATATAAAGAGGACACTCACCAATCCATCCTCACACCACAAATCTCTTCTTACACTCACAAACTCTCGGCCCATACCCCCTCTAGCCGAAGAGACCACATCAAGGATAGCAAGGCACGAGCATCAAGCCAAGGGAGGTCTAAAAGACTTCAACATTTCACCTTCTTGAGACACACTTAGGTAAGTCGTAACCTACACTATCTATTTACCCTCATTGTGAAGCGAAACAACACTTTTTCTTTCATATTTAATCGACCCACAACCAAGCCTAGACTACCTCCATTAATCGGATGTCACACGACATCATGATTGAGTCGACTGCTATACACAAATGCTAGTGCACTATACGCCAACTAACTCGGCTATTTAAATAACCACATTACAAACATATTTGGTTAATGATAAACAGTTTTAACAAGAGTTAACCCCGGGTCACCATTTCCCCTAGAAACACTTGGTATAAATCGGTTTTGGTAACAAACACTTGTCTAAGCTATATTTCATAATCAAGGCATCATATATCACGATCACACAACAACACACTTGATAACGAGTTGTAAGTGCCTTAAAATACCAAAACTAACCGATTTTGTGCCCCAAGGTGATCAATCTTGGACGACACGATGAGTATTATAATCGGCTAGCATTAGCAAACTGTTGGGTCTGCTGACCTGGAGAAGAACAGATGATTAAAAGCCAAAATATACTAAGTGTTGATCCTTGAATAAAGAACAGTTGTTACAATAAAGCTTCCTCTAAAGGTCTGTTGATCCCTAACTACTGCTGCTGCTTGAATCCACTGTTAGAGATAACTGCTGTTGAAGAAAGGTCTGATGAACAAGGTCTGAAGGTTAAAAGTCTGATAAAGAACAACTGCTGATTAAAGAACTGAAGAACAAAGGTCTGTTGAACCAACAGCACTTTGGTTCAACAGATTATAAGAAGACATCAGAGTTTTAGTTAACAGAGTTTTGTATTGTCAGTTGTTTCATTGTAACAGTAGTTATAGCTTAGCAGTTGTTAGAGTTTGTTAGTCAGTTAGAGGTCGCTATCTAGGTGACGTCAGCAACTGATCATCAGAGTTTTGAGTCTGTCTATAAATAGAACAGTACTTGTACTGTTCTATTCATCACTCGTCATTCTCTTTCAGACAAACATTCTCTGAGTGATCAGGCTGAGGGGGAGTTTTAGTTGTACAATTGTAATCTTTCAATTAATGAAAGCTTTCGGTTAAAAACAATTATTCTCCATGTTTTGATTTATAGTTTATTCCGCTGCACTTTCCATTTATACTTCGTTCATCTTTCATACTTAATCAAACAAATCAAAACAAACCAAAACTCAGATCCTAACAATTGGTATCAGAGCTTGGTCAATTAAATCTGATCTAATCAATCAATTTAATACACAGATCAGCTCATAATCATTGATATCGTTTGTTTGTCGGGTTAAAACAGAGTAATAGTTTATTTTCGTTTCAACTGTTAGTAAACAGACTTTGTTTTTGAAAAACCAAGAGAATGACTTCACTCAATCAAGATCCACACAACACTGGCACACACAACAAGCCTCCGATGCTTGTCAGGTCAGAATACAACATCTGGCAGCGTCGGGTGGCTCATGTGTTAGCACAACAGAACACAGGGTGCTGGAAATCGGTAGTATTTGGACCACATGTTCCAATGGTACCGAGTGCCGAGGATCCAAAGATCCAAGTACCAAAGAGTGTTGAGAACTACTCAGAGCAAGATTTTCAAAAAATCGAGCTAGATGCCAAGGCTTTCAGCATAGTAGCCATGGCACTGCCGAATGATATCTATGCCGGTCTCTTGCACTGCAATAGTGCTAAAGAACTGTGGGATGCTCTTAAAGAGCAATTCGGGGGAACTGATGATGTGATTGAAAACAACCGTGAAATACTTAGTGAACCAACAATATGAAACGTTTAGTCACATAAAAGGGGAGTCGTTAACACAACAGTTCGAAAGGTTTAACTGTCTAATTAGTGAACTTAAACTGGTTGGTCTAACTTTTCCTAATTCAACACTGAATCATAGGTTTCTTAGATCACTTCAGGACAAATGGGACACTATAGCCATAGTTATGAGAAACTCTATCGGATTCAAAGACCTGACCCTGACCCAGCTTCATGGTAAGCTCCTGACTTATGAAAGGGAGCTTAACCAGAAAAAGAAGCTCCAGGACTCTGGCAAAGTGTCAGATGACTATGTATTTGGTAATACTGCACTGTTGGGTCAGGATGATGGTTCTGGAAGTAGTAAGGATCAGAGTTATGATCATTACATTGACATAACCACTGGTTTCAATAATGATTCTTACTCTTCACCAAACAACTGTGCTTTCACAGCTAGTGGTGATATCCAGGCTTCTGATAATTCATCTTTTGTGTACAATGACTTGCAATATATTGACCCTTTGGACCTAGAAGAAATGGACATCTTACATCAGGTTGCCCTGCTCAGTATTAGAACCAATAACTTCTATAAGAAAACTGGCAGGAGGTACCCAGGTTTACATGGTGGGTCAAAGGTGGGGTTGGATAAATCAAAGATAAAGTGTTACAAGTGTCATAGAATGGGTCACTTTGCTAGGGAATGTAGGAGTCAAAATGGAGTTCCTATGATTACCTATCCAAACCAAAGACCACAAACCAACACTTATCAAACCATCCCTAATGTAACTAATGTGCAAAACACTGCTCACTTTGCACAAACCCAAACCACTGTTCCTATGCACTATGTCCAAACCACTGTTCCTCAGTATCACTATGTCCAAACACCTGTTACTCAGGCACCAATGCCAATGACTGTTACTCCACCCTCTGCTCCTGCAGAGACCAGTCAACCAAGTCAACAGAGTTTCTTTACTCAGGGCTTTGTTGATTGGAGCAGTCTACCAGAAGAGATAACAGATGACAACATTGCTCTAGTTGCCAACTCTGAAAAGGATTTTTGTTTCATGGCACTAGAAACAATTGTTGAAAAGACTGATTCTGAGGATGTGGTGTCTTTGTCTGAAAATGTGACTGATAGTGTTGTTGGTGAAGTTGTTTCAGCTGAAGAATCTGAAGTGGAGGTTGTGAATCTCTCAGACCCCTGGGGTAGTGATGATTGTGACTGCCAGTGTAACTGTGCCTTGATGGCTGCTGCTAAGGTATCTCCTCAAATCTTAAATGACTTGTGCTCAGACAAATGTATTGTGGCATTTGCTAAGATAAAAGAGGTGAATGAAAACTTTAGAAAGAAAATTTTGGATTATGAAATTCAGTTTGAAAAACTCACTAAAGAGTTAAAATCAAAAGTAACTGAAAAGGAGTCTGAAATCAGCAGTTTAAAACATGAAGCAAGCATAACCAAAGACCAGCTTCAGACTATGATAACAAAATATCATAGTTGTAAAAAGGAGCTTGAGTCCACCCAAGTTGAATGTAAGAAATGGGTGGAATCATCAAAAGGTTTTGAGATGATTGTCAACCAACAATCTAAAAGTCATGTGAAATTTGGGTTTGGTTTTAAAACCACTGACCAAGGTTCACAAACCACTGACAAAAAGGAACCCCAGTTGGTTGAAGTCATCCCTACAAACTCAAAAGGTCAAGAAATCAAGGTTACTGAACCCAATGGCAAGAAAATCATTCTTGAAAAGTTGGAAGGTACACCCTCATTTGATGAAATTGAGAAATATCAATTCAAACCAACATGGTCAGATGAGTGTGAAGTCCTTGAAAATTTCAAACCAATGACCTTCAAAACCCCAGATGGTAAAATGGCACCACAGGCCAAAGTAATCCCTTTGGTAAATCTTCCAACAGATGATGAAACATCTGTTGAAAAGAAGAAAGAAAAGGGGAAAGCCAAGAACAACTTGTTTTGTGATTTTTGTGAAAAGAAGAACCATGTCACCAAAAACTGTTTTCTTCTAAAAGCATATGACATCAACAAAACAACAAGTTTAAATGATTCTAAAACTAAAGAATGTTCAATCTGCAAGAAAAAGAATCACAAAACAAAAGAGTGCTTATATCTCAAAAATTTTGATGAAAAGATAAAAGAGTATAAGGCTAAAACTCTTGAAAGTCAAGTGGTGAGTACTCCAAAAGGAAAACCCAAACAGACTTTTGAATCAGTCCAAACATCTGTTACCAAAAGTCTGAACAAAAACTCTGCTCCCAGAGATGTTCAGGTAACAGGTGCTCCACCTACTAACAGACTACCAAGAGGATATGGACAACCCACTTGTCATCGTCTGTCACATGTTTATGAAGAACCCAAAAGGCCTTCAAAACCAAAAGTGAACAGACACCCTCATGGTTTTCAACAACTGATAGGAAATGATCAAACATCTGCTGGACCAAGTGTTGACATACAAGCACTGGCAGATGGTCAACTGCAGCTGTTAAACCTAGTTCAAAAGCTAGTTCAAACTGTAGATGCGTTTTTGCGACTAATGATTAGATATGTTAACATGTGTTAAGGGGCGAAGGAAACAAGAATGGGCGAAGGTGACATAGATGTGGGCGAAGGTAGCTTGTACATGGACGAATCTGGAACAAGACTGACAGGAAGACACATTCGACCACCTGATGTGGGCGAATGTGGAAAAAGCCTACGTTCGACCATCACAACTGGGCGAACGTGCAGGTCCTATATATAGATTTCGTGTTTTTGTAAGTTTAAGCGAGTCATTTAGTGTGTGTGTTTTTGAGGTGTGTTCCAGAGAGGTCTGAGAGTGTTATTGTGTGTGCTAGATTAACTGTAATCAAGTTGTAATCAAGTATTTGGAAGAGTTAATCTATGAAAAGCTTTTAAAATGACTTTGATTGTGTTTTGATTGAGTTTATATCAGTTTGTTCTAAGCTAGGGATTCCGCACCTGGTTTAGTAACTTGTATGATCATATAATCCTGTTTTCATATAAAATTCATCCTCTACACAAACCACTGATCATTCTCCTCAACTTAAGGCTGAGACAGCTAAGGACCCATCCAAAGCCAATTTGGCTTTGGACACTCATCAAAACTAAAATCCTTACTGATGTACAGGGAGCTTCTGCTTGTTTAGACAGTTTATGGTATGTAGATAGTGGAGGCTCCAGGCACATGACTGGATGTAGAGCCCTTCTTCTGGACTTTCTTGCACATGGAGGGGGTGATATATCCTTTGGTAATGATTCTAAAGGTAAAGTGTTAGGTTCTGGTACTGTCAAAGCAGGGAGGCTTAAGTTTGAAAATGTTAATCTGATAGACAATCTAAAATTTAATCTACTTAGTGTGTCTCAAATGAGTGACAAAGGCTTTGGGTCATTCTTCACTAAGCAAACTTGTAAGATTGTTGGCCCAGAGGCTGTTGATAAGATTAACACCATCATTGCTGAGAGCAAAGCACAACTTGTTGGTCACAGAAGTGGCAATGTGTATGTAGTTGATATGTTGAAGGATAACCCTATGGCAAATGTCTGTCTGTTCTCAGCTGCCTCTACCAAAGAGACAGAATTGTGGCATAGGAGACTTGGTCACACCAACCTTCAAACTATCAACTCACTCTCCAAACAAAACCTTGTCAGAGGTTTTCCATCAAAATAATTCAAATGTGATGAGCATTGTGTTTCCGGTTTAAAAGGTAAACAACATAAAAGCTCTTACAAATCAATTGATGAGTCCAAAACTAGTCAGTGTCTACAAATGTTGCACATGGACTTGTTTGGCCCTGTAAAAATCATGAGTCTAAGAAGAAAAAGATTTTGTCTTGTCATAGTTGATGATTTTTCTAGGTTTACATGGACTTACTTTTTACACTCTAAGGATGAGACTGCAGGTATTTTGAAGGACTTTGTCACCAAAGTTGAAAAACAATATGACTTGCCAGTAAAAGTCTTTAGAAGTGACAATGGAACAGAGTTTAAGAATAAGGAGTTGGATGATTTCTGTGTGTCAAAAGGGATTGTAAGGCAGTACAGTATCCCAAGAACACCAGAGCAGAATGGGGTGGTTGAAAGGAAGAACAGGACTCTCATTGAGGCTGCAAGAACAATGCTAGCAGATTCTGGTTTACCTCTGTCCTTTTGGGCAGAAGCTGTAAACACTGTTTGCTATGTTCAAAACAGAGTTTTAATCAACCCTAGACATCAAAAGACTGCTTATGAAATTCTGTTTAAAATCAAACCACTGATATCATTTTTCAAAGTCTTTGGCTGCCCATGTTTCATTTTAAATCTTAAAGATTCCATTTCAAAATTTGCAGCCAATGTGGATTGTGGATATTTTCTGGGGTATTCTTCTACTGCCAAGGCCTATAAAGTGTTTAACACAAGGACTAAGACAATAGAAGAAACTCTGAATGTGAAGTTCAATGAACTTTCATCTTTGAAAATCCCAGCAAACCCTGCTGAGTTGTTTGATTTAGATAAATTCAAATTTGAAGATATTATCGTCAAAACTAACCCTGCAGGTACTCCACAATCTTCACAACAAGATTACAGAATAGATGTTGTGGTCCCAGATCACTACAAAGTCTATCCTGCATCAGAGGAAGCAGGAGTTCAAAACAACTGTCAACACTCTGTCATAGCTGAGTCAGCCACTGTTGGCCAGTCCTATCTCCAAACCACTGATTCACCCAGCCAATCCACTGCTCAATCATCTGTTGACAAAAGTCAATCACCCGTTGACAAAAGTCAGTCCAACTTTACACCACTTGGACCCATTCCCCCACCTCCATTCCAAACATCTGTTGACTCTTCAAAAGTGCCAACAGATGTTATGTCAACAGAGTCTCCAAACCTCTGTCCTTCACCACAAAATGCCATCATACCATATCAGAGAGATCTAATCTACCTAAGAGCTCATCCACCGGATCAAATCATTGGCAACATCAGAGAAGGTATGCTCACAAGGAGCCAATCTTCAAACATCTGTCTTTTTGCAGGCTTTCTATCCCTTTCACAACCTGTCAAGTACCAAGAGGCACTAAAAGACAACAATTGGGTAGAAGCCATGCAAGAAGAACTCCTTCAGTTTAAAAGACAACAAGTATGGGAACTTGTACCACTGCCTAAGGATGTTTGTCCAATTGGCACAAAGTGGGTCTTCAAAAACAAAACTGATGAAAGGGGTATAGTTGTCAAGAATAAGGCCAGGTTAGTGGTTCAAGGCTTCAGACAAGAAGAAGGAATTGACTATGATGAAACCTTTGCCCATGTAGCAAGGTTAGAAGCTATCAGACTTTTCCTAGCCTTTGCTGTCAACCACAACATCAAGGTGTATCAGATGGACATCAAGTGTGCCTTCCTATATGGCAAAATTCAGGAGGAGGTCTATGTTTGTCAACCACCTGGTTTTGAAGACACATTCCATCCTGATCATGTCTACAAGCTTAACAAAGCATTGTATGGACTGAAACAAGCACCAAGAGCCTGGTATGAAACTCTCTCTACTTTTCTTTTATCCATTGGTTTCACAAGAGGTAAAATTGATAAAACCTTGTTTTTAAAATTGAAAGGAAAAGATTTAATGATTGTTCAAATATATGTGGATGACATCATTTTTGGATCCACATGTAATAAAATGTGTGAGGAGTTTAGGGAACTCATGACAGCAGAGTTTGAAATGAGTGCTATGGGTGAACTTCAGTGCTTCCTTGGTCTTCAAGTAAAGCAACTGCAAAATGGGACATTCATTCATCAAAACAAGTATGTGAAAAACTTGTTAACAAAATTTGAGATGAATGATTGTAAGCCATGTAGTACACCCATGAGCACAGTCAAGCCACTCACTATTGATGACAAGGATGAACTGGTTGATCAGACAAACTATAGATGCATGATTGGGTCTTTATTGTACTTAACAGCATCCAGGCCAGACATTATGTTTGCAACCTGTGTGTGTGCTAGATCCCAGGCTTCACCTAGAAAGTCTAACCTTATTGCTGTGAAAAGGATATTCAGATACCTAAAAGGTGCTCCCACACTTGGTATCTGGTATCCTGCTAATGGAAACATTGAGCTTTCAGGTTATTCAGATAGTGACTTTGCGGGCTGCCACACCACAAGGAAGTCCACCTCTGGAGGGTGCCAGTTTCTAGGGAATGCCTTAGTCTCTTGGCAAAGCAAAAAGCAAGCAGCTGTTTCAACATCCACAGCTGAAGCTGAATACATTGCTGCTGCAAGCTGTACAGCCCAACTCATGTGGCTTCAAAATCAAATACTGGATTTTGGGATAACTGCACTAAGGACTCCACTCATGTTGGATAGCCAAGCTGCTGAAAATATCATCAAAAATCCAGTCTCTCATTCTACCACCAAGCACATAGATATCAGACATCATTTTGTCAGAGATAGCTATGAGAAAGGTTTGATTTCTCTGCACCATGTTCCAACACAGGATCAGTTGGCAGATGTGTTGACAAAAGCTTTAGACACATCTACCTTCACAAATCTGATCTCTCGAATTGGAATGTTAAACATGGATTGAAACAACAAAAATGTTTTCAATAAAAACATTAAAATGTTTTCAGAAAAATCAAATTTTGCTTAAAATATCACCTTGGTTGAAAAATCTGTTTTAAAACCACTGATCAGATAAAACAACCACTGTTTCATTCAAACCACTGATAGTTGAAAAATCTGTTTCAAACATCTGATCAGATAAAACAACCACTGTTGGTTGAAAAATCTGTTTCAAATATCTGATCAGATAAAACAACTGTTTTCCATCAGTCTTTTTGTTAAAACAACAGAGGTTGGCAACAGATGTTTAACAAAACAGCTGTATGCCACCAGATGTTTCAACCATCAGATGTTTGCCACGTCTGCTCTCAAAAGCAGAGTTTTGCCACATCAGCGGTTTCACCAGAGCCTATAAAACCCTGTTTTTCCCCCAACAGCAGTTTTACTGTCTCATTGTATTCAAAATACTGAAAACCGCCTTCGTCTTCCTCAAAACCCTCTATCAAAAGTTAATTACTTTCATAATCAAAATCCATTAAAATGGATCTCCAAACAAAAGCCACTCATAATTTCCTTCCATATTTGGTAAAAACCGAAGATAACACTCCATTTCACTCCACCATCGACATAATAAATAACTCAAAATACAAAAATATTCTCATTGCTGATGCTCCCATCTACCTGGAAACACTCCAAGAATTCTGGGCAAGTGCTGAAGTCTTGTATCAAGACAAAAAGCCCACTTCCATAATTTCTAAAATTGGAGCCACCAGTATCGCCATAACCCCTGAAATCATATCCACTACCTTCTCATTAAACGACTTGTCAGGTATGGAAACTTTTCCTAAAACAGAGCTTCACACTGAGTTTCAGGAAAGGGGGTATGATGCACAGATGACTGGATCAACATTATATAAAAAGTTTTTTCCTCCAGTCATGAAGTTTTTCTTCCATACCCTCCTTCTCTGTGCCGCAGCCAAGACTACATCCTTCAATGAAATCCCATTGAGGATACAATACTTGGGATATGCAATGTTGTCAGATTCTGACTTCAATCTATCTCAGGGATTGTTCTTAGACTTGGTCTCAAATGTGAAAGCCATAAAATCTGGCTCAAATAATGCTTTTCTGCTCTACCCTAGAATCCTAAGTGTAATTCTACAAAAGATTTTACCAGAAAATGATTTTCAAAAGGGAGAGTCTTTCAAAATGAAAAGTTTAACAGATGAAACTTTCACTAGAATGCTGGGTTCTTCAACCCAAGAAAAAGTGTCAAAAGTGACAAAAGTTTCCAAAACACAACCAAAGAGGACAAAAACAACAACTGTTGTTGAAACCTCTGTTGGTGAGCCCACTGCTCCTGGTGATCATGGCACTTCATCCAGTGCTGTGAAACCCACACCAGCCACCAAAAGAAAACGCCCATCCTCCAAAACCACCTCTAAACCCAAAAAGGGACTTCTGGAAGATGAGATACCAGAAGCTAACCCTGTTGCATCACCAAAGCAACATGAAACCACTGTTGTTACTTCCTCACAACAGTTGGAAATATCTCAACCTCAGCAAACTCCTCAAGAATCCTCACAAAAGGATCTTGTTGTAAGCCAAAGGGAACCTCATACTGAGGCATATGAGTCACTTGACCATATGTTTACAAGTCCATCTCCCAGGGCTAATCAGCTTCTTACTCCACCTACATCAGCACCACATGTCCCACAAACCATGCAACCCCTGTTTGTAGCTATTGACAAAACTCAGGACAACCCCAGTTCCTCTCCTTCACCTGTCACAGAGAGTACACCTCCACCAGTGACTGGGGCTGAGGAAAGTCAATTAGCTATCCCACAATCAGAAGAGGAGGTTATACTCCCAGAAGTCAATGTTACTTCTGATGAGGTTTCAAGAGAAGCAGCCACTACTGCTGTTGAGACCCTTGTCTCACAACAGGTCAGTGGTTCCATAGATAAGACTTCCTTGAAGGCAACAATTGATGAGGCCACCATTGTGTCCCCAAAATCAGTTGGAAGTCCCCAGTACCAAGAAAAAGGGGCAGCAGGTTCTCATTCTATGGATTCACCTCCTAGAACTGAACCAGCTAAAACTACCTCTGGTAGGGATTCAGATGATCCTATTAACTTAGGTGATGAATCAAAACTACAAGAATTGACGGTTAAGGTTCAAAACCTTGAATCCTCTGTTGCTGACATTAAAACTGATGTCAAGTCAATTTTGGAGACATTGAGTAACTTTACCAAGAGTCAACCATCAACATCTGACATTGCCAGTGAGCTATGGAAATCAGTTTCACCCATCATCATAGCTCACAGAAAATTGGCAGATCAGACCCAAGAAACATACATGACCCTGATCAGAAACATGGTGGATGCCAGGTTCAATGACACAAAGGCTGACATCAAGGTGATCAAGGAACACCTGCTGAAGACTACTGGCTCTGCCCCTACCACCATTCTCAGAGATGAAAACGACAATGAGTTTACTGCTGATGATGCCAAAAAGGGGGAGAGTGGCAGAGATAGGCTACCAAAGCTAAATCCATTTGGTGCACCACCCTCACAAAAGGGTAAGCCAGGTGCTGACAAACCAGAGTCACCAAAATCAGCTCCACAATCACAGCAACCAAGTGTTCAAATCCCTGTTACTGAACTAGCTCAAGCAACCAAGGCAAAAGAAGTTGATACTTCAGCCAATGAAAAGGCTGATAAAGCTACTCAAGACAAGATGAAAAGGGCTGACACCTTGGAAGCTAAAGCAGAGTTGTTGGTGCAGCTTAAGAAGGAACAACAGCAAGAAGTGGAAGATGTAAATACCTCCAAGAGAAAGAAAATGTCTGCCAAACATACAAGGAAACCACCTTCCAAGCTATCTGCTGAAACCTCTGCTGTTGAAACACCTGTTGTCACAACCACTGCTCCCAAAACCACTGCCACCACAACCTCTGCTACCCAAACCACTGAAACCAAAACAACTGCTACTAAAACATCTGCTCAAACCAAACCAGTAACCAAACCAATCACCACACCATCTACCACTAAACTAGCCACAACTCAAACAACAACCAAACCTATCACAACACAACCAAAAACCCAAACAACTGCTGGTTCTACAAAAGGACCAACAGATGTTAACCAAACCACTGCCACCTCTTCACCTTCACCTAAAATCTTGTATAGCAGAAAAAGGAAATCCACCTTTGTTATACAAGATGAAAACATCCACACCACACCACCTAACACCCCAATCACCCAATCCACACCAGTCAATGCCATTCCACTTTCATCATTCTCACCACACTTCCCAATTCAGATCCCATAGACCACCACCAACCATCACCCCATTGGCTGAGAAGTATCCCCTAGAGTTGGATTTAATCAAGGGGGAACTTCAATCCTTCTACAATACTGATCAGCCATCAGACAGAACCTTCCCATCTCTTAAAGGCTTCCCTGTTCCACTCAACATTGACACTTATCTTAAATTCAAGAGTGAACAGGCTGATGCTGTCATCAAAGAGAAATGCAAAGGGAAGGATGACAGGACTGCTCAGGGCATCCATTCAGCAGAGCTTAGCAAAGTTCGAAGGATTGAAGACTTTGCCAAGACCCTGAGCAATTCCATGTCTTCCATGCCTCTCAGCAGAGATTTGGAAATGGAGGTAAGGGATTCACTGCTAGAACAGATCTTGGCAACCAAGCCTTACCAAGCAACCAAGAATCAATTCACAGGCTGGACCACACATGCTCTCAGGGAAGAACTCATAAGAATTGAGAGCATGGCCAAGAATCCTCCTACTAAGGCCTCTGCCCCTGATTTCAGTAAAGGGAGAGACTAAGCTAGAGCCTTGAAGTTCAAGAGAATGAGACAAGAGCTTGTAGCTGCCAAGTATGGAGAGATGAGATCTGTTGCTAGATGGTCTGAAGTCAGGTTGATTGAAACATACAAGAAGCTTGAACAAGAAAGAAAGACCAATCCTAAACTGCCAAGAAAACCAGTCTATGATGATGCACCTAAGAAACCTTCACAGGCCTTTACACTAGACAGTTTACTTGAAACCTCTGATCCTTCTATTGCTGCTAGAAGACAATTCAAGAAGCAGAAGGAAATGTCTGAAGAGGATACAAGAAAGTTCACTGAAACCTATGTAAAAGAAGGTCTCTTAAACCAAATCAGATACTTCTCTGACCCTGTCACAGAGAAGTTCAGAGAACTCATTGGCAGGCCTCCATCACCTAACTCATCTAAAATAAAGATGCATCCCAGTCACTCCTCTGGTTCTAAAATTCTAAAATGGAAGTCTGATAAAGAGACCCATGAATTGACATTGCTCAGATCAGATGGTAGTGTTCAGAAGTTAAGTATGGATGATGCACCTGGCCTAAGTGCTGAAGATCTCCAGACCCTTCTGGATTTGACACTGGAGAGAGATGCTGAAGACCTCTTCTCTTTATGCTTTGAATTACAACTTAAAGGGCAAATAAGAGAAAGTCTGATGAGGAATAAAGATCAAGAATAAAGCAGAGTTTTGGCATCATCTGTTCTAGGGGGAGATTGTTGGGTCTGCTGACCTGGAGAAGAACAGATGATTAAAAGCCAAAATATACTAAGTGTTGATCCTTGAATAAAGAACAGTTGTTACAATAAAGCTTCCTCCAAAGGTCTGTTGATCCCTAACTACTGCTGCTGCTTGAATCCACTGTTAGAGATAACTGCTGTTGAAGAAAGGTCTGATGAACAAGGTCTGAAGGTTAAAAGTCTGATAAAGAACAACTGCTGATTAAAGAACTGAAGAACAAAGGTCTGTTGAACCAACAGCACTTTGGTTCAACAGATTATAAGAAGACATCAGAGTTTTAGTTAACAGAGTTTTGTATTGTCAGTTGTTTCATTGTAACAGTAGTTATAGCTTAGCAGTTGTTAGAGTTTGTTAGTCAGTTAGAGGTCGCTATCTAGGTGACGTCAGCAACTGATCATCAGAGTTTTGAGTCTGTCTATAAATAGAACAGTACTTGTACTGTTCTATTCATCACTCGTCATTCTCTTTTAGACAAACATTCTCTGAGTGATCAGGCTGAGGGGGAGTTTTAGTTGTACAATTGTAATCTTTCAATTAATGAAAGCTTTCGGTTAAAAACAATTATTCTCCATGTTTTGATTTATAGTTTATTCCGCTGCACTTTCCATTTATACTTCGTTCATCTTTCATACTTAATCAAACAAATCAAAACAAACCAAAACTCAGATCCTAACACAAACCCATGTTAGTCCAACTAAGAACACATGTTAACACTAGCTTGACTCATCAAAGGCTAAACATGTGTTAAAGCACTCGTTTTATAAACAAAATAACCATATGAGACAAATGTGGGCCATAACTTTACATAGAAACCTACACAGTCCATAACATGATTCATATCAAGGAACGATTCACAATAATGGGTGTCCCTTGTGTATTTTAAACAAAAACACATAACTTACCATGTCCACAATGATCATAGGGCAATTACTGTCTGGGTCATAGTTGCTGCATAATTCAGCTCCACCGGACCCCACACATCTCTCTCAGGTGAGTTTTCACGGCCCCATTTTACTGTTTTCGTATTTCTGGAGAAAAACTTGCCACTACTAGTACATTTTCATCGGTTGTGTATATTCTACTTTGAATGCCATGTGGAACATGAGACAAGTTGGTACATGAGATCTCACAAGTCCTCGTCCTTACATTTCACTGTAACCATTAGCTATCAAAGCCATGGAACACTTTAATAGATCTTTTGGGTTGACACCCCCACTCTTGGTTAGTCGCTCTAACCGGTCACATACAAAAGAGTGTTAGTATTTTACTATACATACATTGTCTTTATTGTACATTGCACGAGGCACAACAGTCAAGAGGTTTGGTTACGGGACTCGTGGTTTGCACAGTAATCATTCGCTTAGCTAGCTTATGATTGGTCATACACGAATCACACGTTAGTGTTTTTACTTGTTACATTCAAACCCGTGAACTCACCAACATTATTGTTGACAAAACTCGTTATGCATGTTTTTTAGGTAACTAAATGGAGGGCCACAACAATTTAAGGGAAGGGTTCGACCAAGCACTGCGTGGTACCACTATGATGGGTTATTCTTTGTCACCCTCATGATGTTTAATTTCCAGAGTATGTAACATCCTGTATTTTTTTTGTTATATAAATAAAATATGTTGGTTCATATTTATTAGTGAATGAAACGGGTCATTAACATTCAAAACGAACCAATAAGATGTGAGATGGATATTTGCGTATTTACAAATAGTTAACGAGTAAGTGACGAATAGCATGATTATTTGAGATGTGAGATCTAGGCGATTAATTACTATTATAAGAAACCGTTTGGTAATAGTATAATATATTATATTATATTTGACCCCACTCTGTTTTTAATGAAACTAAAGTCAAATCATAGAGAAAAATAAGCTCGTCTTGAGAGTATATTCTTGTATAAAACGTTATAGTTTATAAGTTATACGAGAAAAACGAGTGAAGCAGATGAATTATTAATAATAATAAAAAAATATATAGTAATATAATATAACTTGTGCAACGTGTGTGCAAAATTGTGTGTATATAATAGTTTTACAATGAGATACATAAGCCAACCTTGAAGTTGGCAAAGCAAAACCGACATATTTTGAAGTCGGTAATAGTGGCGGTTAAAAAGTTATATACAGAGAGACTACACTACCTTAATCATAGATGTAATTGGCATGCATCCACATTCTAGTTTGATTTTAAAGGGCGTACACCTAAGGTACGTATTTAATCTAGCTAGTTAATTCATTATTTTAGTTTCTAATACAATATTAGGAGTAAGTATAATATAAATAGTAGGATTAAGGGTCATAACCAGGATAAGGATTGGGTAACCTAACTTTAGTTTAGGCATAGACTGATCACTTATGCTTAAACTAGGTAAGGGTACTCAAAGCCGATTCTGGTAATGACCAGTTAACAGTCGCTCTTTATTTTAGTTAGTATCTAAGATTATACTCGTCTTATCAGGGCACCAAAGTTCGGATTGATTAGGCTAAACGTCTATAGAAGCAAAGGTGAGTTACTTAAACTATTTTCAAAACTTGATACTTGCTCATAAAATTGTTTTGGTGGCGATTGATCATGTATATGCATCGAACCATAGGTGTGGCATCCAGGGTGTTATATATATTATAATGATCATTATATTTTCCAGGCGTGGACATACACTTACAGGCCTTGTTACGGGTTTTGAGGCTGTAGGTGTGAATATATAATGCTTAGTCCGGATATATTATTATGGTGACATGCAATGAGCTCATACTTGATCAATAAAATGTTTATGTGGTTGTTTTACTAATGAGTCAGTTTATGTGGCTCACCAGCTGTGTGCTGACGTATTTTTATTACTCGAGCATGTATCTCAGGTTGAGGAGGTACGGACTGGGGATTAGTAGCCGAGTGCCGGAAGATTGTAGCTGTTTGTTGTGTTACCGTTAAGCTAGGTGTAGTTTTGGATGTACTTTTGTTAGTTTGGCTTGTAATAAATACTTAAGTTATGTAATGAGATTACGTTTCCGCTTTAAGATGCGCCAACTGGTCACTGTAAGTGCCCCGACCTGGGCGGGGTGTGACAAGTTGGTATCAGAGCTTTAGTTTAAGAGATTTAGGTACTCATTGAAGTATCTAGACTTAAACTTGGACTAGTAAGCCAAATAGAAGTGCCGGTCTTGGTAGGCAGAGCATAGTATAATGGAGGATGTATATGTTTGGTATGCCGAACTTTATGATGGAAGGACCATATGGTAGTTGGGAATATCATGGTATGTTTCATATATTGCTTTCATACCTGGCCAGTATGAAGGTTAATGTATGACACTGCTATGATCTCGCAAACATCATATTGTACTGAAATCAGGAAATAGTAGGCAGAGTTTTAAGAATGTGGTTGAGCTCTAGTACTTTGCTACTAAAACTTGTGTATATAGGTTTATCTATGGGAGCATATTGTGCTTATCTTATCCTCATTTGTTTTTCTAGGGTGGCAATGATTGATAGGATAAGAAGAGCTGATTTTATGTGTCCGAGGTAACTAGTGGAGTTTGTATACATAGTCTAGCTATACGAGTGCATGTCTCAAAGTATGCCAATGGTTTATGTGTAGCATAGGTGAGTATGCATATTTGTGGGTGTTAAATGAAACCATAACATACGTAAAGCAGATAGGGCGATATAAGGCCTGAATAAAATACCCTAGACAGGTTAGTTGTGTAATCAAGTAAGGGACTTAATCAAACTTGGTATATCCACTTTTCCCATGATAGTTAATTAGAACAAGTCTCGGAAGTGACCCTAAGACAGCTTGTAGTGGAGTAAGGAAGGCATTTGAAGCCGATGTTTTATTTTTCTACTCGGTGTTATGTAAAACTCTCTTAGGAGTTTAGTCAGAAATATCAAAGGGGAATTAGTTAAGAATCCTCTAGAAAAGGTTAATGTGTCAATGGGCGATATTCAATCAACCAGGCGCACGTATAAGGACGGTAGGCCTTGCAAGCTGAGGTATTAGAAACCAAAGCGACGATCAGTTTTGGGATACGTTAGAAGAAAATCCTAGACGTTATTATTAAAAGTAAATGGGATAATAATTAGGATCAGGGGTGACCCAATTTTAGGGATTAAAAAGGGAGACCTGGACCCGCACTTCAATATATGACATGTGGAAAAAGACATTCTTGTCCATGTCGCAAGTTTGTTTGTAGAAATCATAAGAAACCCATGCACACTTGGTATCAATGTAGAGAGCCTCGTTAGTGTTTTTAAGATCTTAAGGATTGATGGCCTAAGAAATAAAAGAATGCAGAGCCCGGTAGAGCAAGAAGTAGAGCTTTTGATATAAAGACTGAAAAAGCCGTAGGTATATTGATGAGATAGTGAGTACGATACTGGTAAACAACTTCTATGTTAAGATACGGTTTGATGCTGGTGTTGATAGAAGTTTGATATCTGAACCTTTTAGAGTTTCGTTTGACTAGATTCTCTGTAAGCTAGATAAACAATTTATAGTAATAGTAGCAAATGGAAGAAAATAAGAAATTGGGATCTATATCAAGGGTTGTACCATCTATCAACGAAACTTGGATTGGTGGATATGGTACTAAGGATGGATTGGCTAGCTTGCCAAACTCGTATATTGAGTGATAAGAAGCAAATTCGAATCAAGGACCCAAAGGGGAAAACTTTGAAAATTCATGGGGGAAAAACCTATTAAACTGATAAGCTTCATTACCATGGTAGAGGAAACTAAGTGTATCCGAAAGGTTGTCTAGTCTATCTAGAGGATGTGCCAGTAGTGGTATAATTTCATGAGATATCTCCTAAAGATCTTTCTAGACTATCACTTGAAAGAAAAAATTGAACTTAGCATCGACTTAGTCCTGGGCGACCGTTATTACTATAACCATGTACCGCCCCGCCTCTACTTGAAAGGATGAATTAAGAAACCGAATGCAAAAGTTACTTGACAAATGGATCTATATATATTTAGCACATCACCATAGGTCTTTGTCAAGAATAAGGATGGCTCATTAAGGATGTACATTGATTATGGACCTGGATAAGATCATAGTAAATAATCGATACCCATTCATAAGGATCAAAAATTTTTATCAACTACAATGCAACTGCTAGTTCTTGAAAATGGACATAGGGTCTGGATATCATTGGCAAAAGGTACGAAGCAGAAGACATATCTAAGGCTTATCTTTGGACGAGGCGTGATCGTCCCTAGTGATGCCTTTCGATATCGTTAACACACCATGCACTTTTATGGATCTTACGAACCAAATTTGTAAACTGTACCCAAGTCTTCATAGATTGTATTCTCATATACTCCAGGTGAGGAAACACACAAAGGATATAGCTTTGCTACTCTTAAGTTGCTAAAGGTGGATAAACTCTATGTCAATGTAGAGGCTGATACGCATAGCCAGAAGGTTAGGACTCGATATGATCACTATGAGTTGTTAGTAATGCCATAAGACTAACATATATCTAGTATTCATAGATCTCGTTAATTTAGTTGTAAGACAAACACGTCATAATAAACTTCATGCATCTAGAAGTGGTGTTAAGGTAAACCTCTTACACTAAATTAAAAATGCAATGATGGCCTTGATGGAAAACCATATCAAGAAAGAAACGATGGTTGGTAGCCAAGATTATTGAGATATATGAATAATAGCATCTTAAGTTTCGATAATTGAATATGAGATTCTTAGTTTTGACGGGTAGGGGATATGATACCAGAGGAAGCTCATAAGTCTAAATACACCATATACCCTAGTAGCAATATAATATATGATTTGAGAAATAATTATTGTTAGCTGGGAATAAAGAAAGCTATACCATAAGACAAGTAGAGAAATACCTTACCTACCGAAAGGTCAAGGCAGAGCATCTGAAAACCATTTGGCCATCTATAGGAACCTGAAATCACATAAAGGAAACGGGAGATGATAATAATGGACTTTGTTTCTAAGCTTCCAAGATCGAGTCATGGGCACAAATTAGGTAATAATTGATAGGTTCGCCAAATCTACACACTTTGCCTATCCTTGAGAACAAATGAAATGTAAGTCAAGCCTTATACTTAATAGATAGTCTTATGACGATGTGCTTACAAGAGTTATATTCAAGAGAGAGAGAGATTTGTTCTCTTTAAGACTCGGACAAGATCTCTAGAAAAAAACGGGGAACTCAAATATATCTAAGTGGTGCATATGACACCCAGACTAACGAAAAAAAAAATGAATGCACCAATCCAGCCATAGAAGGCATACTACGTGCATACATAATAAACTTTAGTTAGTAGTAAGGACGATCATTTAGCATTAAGCAAACCTTCGTACAATAATAGCTACCACACCAATATTATGGCAACACCATATGAATCCTTATATGGGAAGAAATGTAGAAGCCCATCTGCTGGACTGAAATATGCGATAGTCTATTTAGACATGGGGTCTTATATAAAACAACTGATAAAGCAATTATGTTGTAAAACGATAAAACAAATATTAGAATATTAGAATGTAGAAATGAGGAAATATTACATAGGAAGTGATAAGGAGATGAAGAGGTTTGTTCAAAATTGAAAGGTTTCGAGGACGAAACCTAATTTAAGGGGGGTATATTTGTAACATCCTGTATTTTTTTGTTATATAAATAAAATATGTTGGTTCATATTTATTAGTGAATGAAACGGGTCATTAACAGTCAAAACGAACCAATAAGATGTGAGATGGATATTTGCGTATTTACAAATAGTTAACGAGTAAGTGACGGATAGCATGATTATTTGAGATGTGAGATCTAGGCGATTAATTACTATTATAAGAAACCGTTTGGTAATAATATAATATATTATATTATATTTGACCCCACTCTGTTTTTAATGAAACTAAAGTCAAATCATAGAGAAAAATAAGCTCGTCTTGAGAGTATATTCTTGTATAAAACGTTATAGTTTATAAGTTATACGAGAAAAACGAGTGAAGCAGCTGAATTATTATTAATAATAAAAAAATATATAGTAATATAATATAACTTGTGCAACGTGTGTGCAAAATTGTGTGTATATAATAGTTTTACAATGAGATACATAAGCCAACCTTGAAGTTGGCAAAGCAAAACCGACATATTTTGAAGTCGGTAATAGTGGCGGTTAAAAAGTTATATACAGAGAGACTACACTACCTTAATCATAGATGTAATTGGCATGCATCCACATTCTAGTTTGATTTTAAAGGGCGTACACCTAAGGTACGTATTTAATCTAGCTAGTTAATTCATTATTTTAGTTTCTAATACAATATTAGGAGTAAGTATAATATAAATAGTAGGATTAAGGGTCATAACCAGGATAAGGATTGGGTAACCTAACTTTAGTTTAGGCATAGACTGATCACTTATGCTTAAACTAGGTAAGGGTACTCAAAGCCGATTCTGGTAATGACTAGTTAACAGTCGCTCTTTATTTTAGTTAGTATCTAAGATTATACTCGTCTTATCAGGGCACCAAAGTTCGGATTGATTAGGCTAAACGTCTATAGAAGCAAAGGTGAGTTACTTAAACTATTTTCAAAACTTGATACTTGCTCATAAAATTGTTTTGGTGGCGATTGATCATGTATATGCATCGAACCATAGGTGTGGCATCCAGGGTGTTATATATATTATAATGATCATTATATTTTCCAGGCGTGGACATACACTTACAGGCCTTGTTACGGGTTTTGAGGCTGTAGGTGTGAATATATAATGCTTAGTCCGGATATATGATTATGGTGACATGCAATGAGCTCATACTTGATCAATAAAATGTTTATGTGGTTGTTTTACTAATGAGTCAGTTTATGTGGCTCACCAGCTGTGTGCTGACGTATTTTTATTACTCGAGCATGTATCTCAGGTTGAGGAGGTAAGGACTGGGGATTAGTAGCCGAGTGCCGGAAGATTGTAGCTGTTTGTTGTGTTACCGTTAAGCTAGGTGTAGTTTTGGATGTACTTTTGTTAGTTTGGCTTGTAATAAATACTTAAGTTATGTAATGAGATTACGTTTCCGCTTTAAGATGCGCCAACTGGTCACTGTAAGTGCCCCGACCTGGGCGGGGTGTGACAGAGTACTAGACATTATTTCCTTTTGTTAACATTATGATGTTGTTTTAAATAAATTATGACAATATCCATCGTTTAAGGTGGTACCATTTAAATAAAAATGTGTGTTGCTTGAACCTTGTGCTTGAAAACCTTTCGGTCGTCGCATCCCCATGTATCTGCCTTTGCGGAGTGTGACAGATTGGAATCAGAGCATGAGGGTATAGCGAACTAAGATTCTTTTGAGTCAACTATAACTTAAAACATTTTTCGAAACGTTTTCATGAAGTACCACTATGTCACGCCTTGCACCTCTCAAGCCGCTACATGAGGACATACGCGTACAATAGTTCATTTATTTACATATGTGATTATTTACATATATATGCATGTCATGACAGGAACCATGGTTATTACCATTGACCTCGTTTCTTCATCCGAGTCCGAGACGGATTATTTGGTGGACGATTCCCAGGAGGACGACTTGCCGCTTACTCAGGCAGCCACAGCCCCCGAGTCCTCTCATCACAGATGTGGATGGATCTTAGAGTCCGAGATGGACATCGACCCACCTCCAGTTAGCCTTAACCCCTACTTTCGCTTAGACACTTCGGCAAGTACGCTCAAAAAGTGTACACCCCGTAAGAGGGTACGGCCGTCTCTTGTTATTGCTATACCCGCTAGAGCCCCGATCTTTTCCCTTCCCGCTGACCCTGTCCTGACCAGTGAGCCTACCCAACCCATTGACCCCATGCCAGAGCCTTTAGCAGTGGAGGTGTGCGAGCCAACGAAGAGACTGAAGCGACGCTCTCAGGCCTGCAAGCGGCCTTACCTACCTAGCCTCTCCAGTTGCCTGGCACACCGGGACGAGGAGGATGATCTCGAGGTCTTGAGTTTAGGAGACTCATCTGGGAGACCTCTCCACACTGAGCGTGGTGTCCTTATATCCCATGATGTCCGGCTAGTGGCGTTGGAAGATCGCATTCGGGAGCTCGAGAGCCAGTGGGCCGAGGATGAGCAGGGGAGATTGATTGCTGTGATGGAGCGAGCCGAGATGGGTAGACGTCTTGAGGTGCTAGAGCGTAGGATGGCAGAGACAGACCGACGCATGAGGGAGGACATTATTTCTATCGCTGCGTCTTTTCCACCCTCTTCTTAGTTGTTGCTTGTGTTATGTTTATGTATGTGATGACTTATGATGTTTTATGATTTTTGGGACATGATGTTCAAAAACTAATTGCGGTTCAACCGCCCATTTTGTACTAAAACTTAACTACTTTTGAGATCATGTATGGATATTATGTCATTGTATGAATTTAATTTAACTTATATGCATGATTGTGTTGGCTATTATGTGATTATATGTGTATATGCATCTCTTATGTTTGCTGTGTTCTTTTCTCTTAGTTATGCCTACCCGACAGTCAACATGAACAACCGAAGGCAGACCACTACTGAACACTCCCGCTGAGTTAGCTAGAGTAATTGCTGCAGCAATTGCTCAACACGATGCAGCTCAGCCTGACTCCAGGGGAGGTTCAGGAGGTACCGGTCGCCGCCGAGGAAGTGAAACAGATCACGAGGTTGAAAACTATATTCATGGCATGCAAACCATGGACTTTCCCTGGTACTGAGGGTGCTGTAGGGATTGTCCGATAGAAAGAGAAGACCGAATCAGTCCTCGACATCAGTGGTTGCTCCGAGGAACAAAAGGTGAAGTACTCCACTTGTACCTTTCAGGATGAAGCCCTTACCTGGTGGAATTTGCAAGTGCAAACCCTGGGCAGAGAAGCAGCATACAATCTTGCTTGGGCCGATCTCAAAGCACTGCTCATGGAAAAGTACTGTCCTAGGAGTGAACTCTTGAAGTTGGAAGCCGAATTCTGGAACCTTACCATGGTGGATGCCAACGTAACTACATATACCACTCCTTTTCATGAACTCTCTCGACTGGTCCCACACATGGTCACGCCCGAATACAAGTGAGTTTAGCGGTATATCTGGGGTCTGTCACCAAAGATCCGTAGTATGGTTACCGCATCGGCACCTTCCACCATCCCGGCTGCGGTTACCCTAGCTCAAAGTTTGACCGACGACGCTGTTCGCATGGGTTCGTTGAACCAAAAGGTTACAGTTTCCAGTGAGAATTCCGGGAAGAAGCGCAAACGTTCCGATAACCGGAAGGGCGGGAACTCCTCTCACAAACCACAAGATGCCGTGAAAGTCTTTGCTGCCACAACTGCTGAGGAGCCCAAACACAAATAGAACGGGCCCCATCCTCACTGCAGCAAATGCAATTACGATCACATAGGTACCTGCGAAAGCATCCTGTGCAAGAACTGTAACCGTCGTGGTCACTCAACCGTCAACTGCAAGGCCAAAGCCACAAACACTCCACCTACCAAAAACGAGTGTATCTAATGTGGTGCGACTGGGCATTTTCGAAAGGACTGTCCCAAGGCCAAGGATCAAGCCCGTGGTAGAGCGTTCTTGATAGGAGCCAACGAAGCACGCAATGATCCTAACGTAGTTACGGGTACGTTTCTCCTTAACAACCATTTTGCATCGGTACTTTTTGACTCAGGCGCAGATTTTGGCTTTGTGTCCACCGACTTTATGAAATCCCTTGGATTAGAATCTTGTAAGTTGGAAACACGTTACACCATAGAGTTAGCTAATGGTAAGTTGATCTCGTCCGAGGAATTTGTTAAGGATTGTGTTCTGGTGCTTAACGCCCATGATTTCCATATCGATTTACTCCTATTCGACTGGGTAGTTTTGATATTGTCATTGGCATAGATTGGTTATTCAAACATCGTGTGGAGATCGTCTGTCACGAGAGGCTGGTTCGAATCCCCTTGTGGCAAGATAAGACCCTCTTGAATCGAGGAAGCCAGGGTGTACCCACTCTTCGAGTCATATCCTGCATTAAGTCGCAAAATGTTTAAGGAAAGGTTGTGCCGCGTTTCTGGCACATGTCGTTGAACAAAAAGCCAGGGAACGAAAGCTTGTGGACATTCCACTGGTGCAAGATTACCCTGAAGTCTTTCTAAAGGACTTGCCGGAACTTCCACCACCGCGACAGGTCGAGTTTCGCATTGATCTTGTCGTAGGAGCTGCCCCAGTAGCTCGGACTCCGTATCAGCTAGCACCATCTGATAGTCCACTATGTCCAGTAGATAAAACAGCAAAGAGAAAAAGTCAAGTGATCAACAACGGAGCAAAGTCTGGGAAAGGAAAACAAAAGCTGATTGAAACATAACCAAAGACAAAGAAGGTTACAAAGGCAAGAGGTAAAGCAAAGACAATGCTAGTTGATGAAGCAGACAGTGAGGAGACTGGAGATGATGAGGAATGGGACTCTCAAACTAAAACAGTCAAGGTTACTAATCCAAAGCCCACTGAGATTAGTACACCTAAATATATTGATAAGATTCTTGAAGAACTGCATGGAAAGACTGTGACTGGAGAAGATGCTGAAGTGCTATTTGATATGGATGATTTTCAAGGTTCACCAATCATAGGTGCAAAGATAGTGAGAGGTAGAAAGAAAAGTATGTCTAAGAAAGAAAATCCAAGGAAAAAGAGGAATAGAGAGATTGATCTACTTGTACTTGGAAAGAAAGTTCCTGAGGCAACTAGTTCTAAAGTAACAACTCTAGCAGCATCACCAAGTCTGAAGAAGAAGAAAGTATCTGAAACAACTACAACTGATCAAGCATCATCAGTGAGCCCTGAGAACATTTCTTCAACCCTGAAGAATGTTGTAGGATAAATGGAAAAAAAGACTAAGAAATCTACGGCAGAATCAAGTTCTACTCCAAGAATGACAGTTTCTGATGCAGTTATGGAGGTTGTGAACAGATAGATTGGTATTGTGATTAAGGCTTTCAATCAACAACAAGCAGAGATAAAACAGTTGAAAGAAAATGAAGCCAATATGTTGAAGATTGTACTATCATCTCAAAAGCAACAACAAGAGATGGAGGAAACCATTGAAAAGCTCAAAGCTTCTGATAGGAAAAACAAAATAAAGATCATGTTGATTGAAAACAAGAACAAAGAGATGAAGAAATTGTTAGATAAACTTTACTCTAAAGCACCACAACTTGAAGGTGGTGAAGAGGAAGGGGAGAAAGAGGAGGAACAGATTGACTATGAAGATTCTGATGATGATGATGATGTGAGTAATGATGATTATGATCATGATCATACATGAGGTAAAGGTTCAAAGAATGATAAAGAGTCATGTGATAAAGATTCTGATGACAATGATGATGATGCAAACCAATTCAGCTTTGATAAGAGAAGATCTAAGAAAAGTAGTAATGGCGAATCCAGTTCCAAAGAAAAGAAAGGAACTAAAACTGTTAATGAAGATCAGTCTATTTTTTTGGACTAAAAAGATTCGTGCTTTGGCTGAGGAAGATAAAAGGCTTTACAGAAACATACTTGAAAGAAATGTCTGGACAACATAATTAACTGGAAGATTTCTTGAAATTTTTGAAGGTGAAGATATGAAATATTTGATAGATTATCAAGATCCATATTTAGAATATGGTGAGTTATCTGCTGCTATGTCTAATGAGATACTTGAAGGACTAGCAAAGGAAGTTGGGAAATCACTGGATGATATAACGAATGAACAGCAGATTCCAGACATTCCAGTTAGAGATGTAGGAACACATTGAGATGACAAAGATTCTCCAGTGTTTGAAGACATTGAGATAGAAGATATTTCTCATGAAGAATATCTAGAGTATTATCCAATGAAATCAAATGTGGTGATTCCTGAAATAAATGAAGAAACTCTGAATGAAGATGAAAAGATTGCAAAAGAGAAAGGAAAGAAAATAATGGAAGAAGTGTTTGGAAAGGATGTTGATAACAAAGAACTTTACAAACAGTCTGATGAGCTAAAAGACTAACTAAAAAATTTGAAAGAGAAGGAGGCAAACAAACCAGTATCAGGAGTTCAAGGTGCCTTTTACAACAATCACAATCAGGTTTTCAAGGGAATAGCTTTAGGCTGGAAATACATTCCACAGCTAACGTGTATTGGAACTAAATGGGGGAATGGAATTTTGTACTTCTACAGATTCCTGGACATCAAATAATACTTTTGATGCCAATCCAACAGAATTTCAGTAAAGATTTCAATTTCTGGTATTATGATTGGAAAATAGTTGAAGCAGTGATTGTGCTGAGAGACAAAGATCCAAAGTTGATGTGCAAGAAGATCAGAGTTTTTGACCCGATGTGGTTAATTATATGTTCAGCTGATGACATTAACATGCTATATTTCAATCCAATTCATTTTGATGTTGAAGATTTGGATTAAGCTTGGAGATTTTACAAGGTTGTATGTTTTTGCTTCGCTTGGGATGTGAATGCTCGATGCGATTACAAGAAGTTGCTTGGTGATTATGTGAAGATTATAGAAGTGAAGAAAAGTTCGCTCAAACAACAAACTAAACCTGAAATGAGCGTAAAACAGAAAAAGCTATTAAGGATTAAACTGATGAACAAGGCGCTTGATTATGAAAGACAACAATCCAAGCAATAGCCAAGGGGGAGTTTGTTGATACATTATGTGTGGCTATCGCTTTGGATTCATCAATAATAGGCATTTTAGTTTTGAAATTGGAAGCTGAAGACTCATTCGACCAGTCGTGGGGTCGAATGAGATTCTCAAGAGGTCGAGCGAAGAATTTTGTTAGTTTATATGTTCATTCGAACTAGGTATGGGTAGATGTGCTCATTCGACCTAAGCAGAGGTCGAACGTGCAGTCTATATATAGGTTAAGTTTGTTTGAGAAGTTAAGTAGGTGTGTCATTTGAATGTGTGTTTGTGTGTGTTTTCAGGAGTGAGTCTAGAAGGTTTTCTGTGAGTGTTTATCATTTTAATCAAGTCTTTAATGTAAAAACAAATTTGATTATTAATGAGAATGATGATTGAAATGGATTTCTACGTGGCTGATTGATTGATTATCATATTGCATACGATCTAGGGTTTCCGCACCTGGATTGTTCTACTCATGTTATATAATGTGTTTTCTATAAAATTGATCCTTTACAGTTCTCATGGTTCTCGCGATATTTAGCGTAATCAAAATAACCATCCCCTATATATATAGGGCAAGGATAAAATGGAAACCTCAAAATTTTGAGAAAAAACCCTACTTCCGAAGCTTTTTAGGGTCTGAAAATGTTAGGGCATGTAATATACATGTTTTTAAGAGTATTGAGCCAAAAAAATCGTCGAACGTTTTTTTTAAGTAAATAAGTTATGCAGTGTTACATATGTTACAGGTGCAGCAAATGTAACACTACATAACCATTTTTTCAAATCGCTTGGCGTTTTTTGATTTCTTTTGGCTCTAAACTCTTAAAAACATGTATATTACATGCCCTAAAATTTTCAGGCCCTAAAATGCTTGGGAAGTAGGGTTTTCTTGGGTTTTCTAAAAAAAAAGTGGGTTTTCTCCCTATATATATATATATATTCCTAAAAACCCTTTTTTTTTCAAAAAACACTAGAAACCCAATACATGGACCATATTAAGCCACATCCCCATCTATATTATAATATTCAAAGGGTAATTTAGACAATTTCACTATCCCCCTTTTCTCTCTCAATATATATATATTATTTCCCCCTCTCTTTTCACTTTTTTCAAAATCAAAATCACACTCCCCTCTCTACCCTCCCTTCTCTCTATCTCTCTAGAAGATGAGGAGCACCACAACCGGCCACCACCTCCGGTCGTCAACCTCCGTCTCCTCTCACCCCCATAGCTATACAAACCAAACCAAACCCAACCCTATCAATTGATACTTGCCACTCCAGTGCCGCTTCTAGTACTACCATAAACCACCATCGTCACCACTAATTGCACCGCCTGACCAATCACAATTACCCCTAATCCCTGTACCAGCCATCACCAGTACCCATCATCTTAACAATAAATCATCACCAAGACCATCATCGATTATTATTATCAAGGGAGAAAGGGGATTGTTTGGTTATCACGTGACAAAGCCTGTAACATCACCATGACCGTCAATCCGTCTTCGTCTTCATCACCAGGTAGATCCAGCCGGTCAGAGCCGTGGCTGGACTTCCTCTCCTCTGTCTCTTTCTCTCTTCTCTATATTGGACAGCGGTTCAGTGGTTGCATCGTTTATGTTACAAAAAAAAAAGATAGAAAGAATGGGTTTTTGTGCATCCATATGGTTAGGTGTCAGAAGATCAAAGGGATGAGAGCACATTTAATTTGATACGCGTTAGATGTATTAAAAGTAACAAGCTTATAGTTCTCACACACACGAACATACTCCCGTATCAAGGAATTTGCACAAAGCTTCATCGTATCGCGTGATTATGCCATTGTTATCAGTATATTACAAGGTATGTGGCACATACGTGTACAGGTCAGCAAATCAATGCTACAAAGTAACATGTGCACACTTACCAGGTTGAGATTTATATAAATCATGATTTTCATCATAGATGTGATACGATGCATTAAATGATCTTAGATCATTATCATACATTTAAGTTCCTCATTCGGTAACTTTAGGATTTGACATATTTACTCTTTTGCAGATGTAAGGACACAGAGGATTGACGAAACCACTTTTGATAACTTAGTCTTAATCATATTCTATAATATTTTTCTAAGTATAGAAACTGCTGAAGAGCAAGATTACAGGTACTGAAGAAGTAGATAACAAGTAGTGAAGAGAAAAGATCAGAAGTTCTGAAGACGAACCAGACAATTCTCTAAAGAACTACTGAAGACAAACTTCTGAAGAATACTCATCAACAGTTTGTCACTCACCAGCAGTTATGTTAGAAGCTTCCCACCGCCCTTATACTTCAGTAGTCTAGTATTATATTAGTTTTGTTTAAAGTCTTTGTACAAGTTCCAATACTACAGCCTGTTGTAGTATTATCTTGTAGTATTATAATCTTTTGTAGACTCAACTTGTATGTATCAGTCTGTCTATAAATATTTGGGTTCATCCCATCTATTTCATACATATACGAATCCTTTAAGACTTTTTGTAGTTCAGCATTTCAATATATTTGAGAATCATTTGAAACATTTACTTTTATATTCATTTACTGTTTTTTATTCTCATTTACTACTTAGTTCATTGATTGAGGGGGAGTAATAACTCCTGAAAAAATTGAAACTTTAACTTGCTACACTTGTATTAATTCTGCTGTGCCGATATACTTTGATAGATCTATATATGTGTTCATAAATAAGAACTGTTATAAGGAACTGATCCAACAATTGGTATCAGAGCTCTGGTTTATCTGATCAAATATCAATCTAACAATTTGAGAATCAGACACAGGCTCTTATTGATATTCAGTAAAGGATAAAAGTTTACTTTTTCAATAAACATCCATCACTTTAAGAAAATCTTGACAAATCATATTTCTTAAAAATGGATCCTCATAATACTGGATCAGCCAACAAGCCTCCTATGCTAGTCAGAAGGAAATATAATATCTGTCAAAGGAGGATAGCCCATACCTTATCAAAATACTGGCTGTTGAAAGTCTGTCATGTATGGACCCCATATACAAGTAAATGTTAAGCTTGAAACCAAAGTAGAAATATCAAAAGAACCAAAAGACTACACTGATGAAGATTTCCTAAAACTTGAGCTAGATGCTAAGGAATTCTCAAGGTTGGTAATGGCACTCCCAAATGAAATATATGCTGTACTCTTACACTGTGAAAGTGCCAAAGAGCTGTGGGATTGCCTCAAAGAACAGTTTGGAGGAACTGATGAGGTGATTGCCAACACCAGAGAAATTCTTGCTCAACAATATGAAACCTTTACTCATGTTAGTGGAGAGACTTTAACACAACAATTTGAAAGATTCTCTTCATTAATCTCCGAGTTAAAGCTAAATGGTCAGACCTAAACAAATACATCTATGCTTCATAGATTTTTAAGGTCATTACCAGAAAAATGGGAAACTTATTCTATAGTTCTCTGGTCAGGACCAGATTTTGACTCCTTATGACACACAAAATTTTATGGGAGATTATTAACTTTTGAAAGAGAAATTAATCAAATGAAGAAGTTACAAAACTCTAGTAAAACTGTTGATGACTATGTTCCAGGTAGTACAACACTTTTAGGACAAGACTCACCAACTTGTTCAAATGATTTTGGATCTTTTGAACACATTGACATAACTGCTGGGATCTCATCAGAAAGGTCATATCCAGCTTATGACAATGAAGAAAATAGTCAAACTACTGAAAACATGTGTTTTATAATGGATGATTTAAAAAATTTCAGTAGTGATGACTTTATAGAAATGGACATACTACACCAAGTGGCCATGTTAAGTATTAAAACTAACAAATTTTCCAAGAGTTCAGGAAGGAAATTTCCAGGACAAAACAACTCAACAAAAGTTGGTTTTGACAAATCTAAACTTAGATGTCACAAGTGTCAGAAGTTGGGACACTTTGCTAGATAGTGTAGAAGCTCTAGCTTTAACCAACCACAGTCTAGAAATTAATCAAACTCCAATTATAATAGGAATTTTGGAACACAGGGAACTGCACATTTTGTACAGGCACAAGCTCCACAAATCCAATATGTGCCTCAGATACAATATGTTCAAATGCCTGCCCAACAACAACAGGGCCAACAACAAATGCCTTCTAATCCAGCTGCTGAACCTCCACAACATCAGCAACCCTCTCAACAAAGCTTATTCACTTCAGGCTATGTTGACTGGAGCAGTCTTCCTTTTGACATATCTGAATACAGTCCAGATGGAGACAACAAAGTCTATGTAATTGACTGGGGAGAACCTGATAATGGCAAAAAGTATTTTGCCTTAATGGCCTTTGAGGGATGCTCCTCTAACTCTGCCTGATCTCAGGTATTAAAAGTGTCTCTTTTAAAACCTTGCTCAAAATATGCAGAGAATCGTTTGCTTTAATAAGAGAGACCAATGTGCATCTACAAGGCAAAGGCAATGACTCTAAAAGAAAATATACACAAATGAAATGTGATTTAGAAAGAAAACTTGCTTCAAAGTCAAAAGAAATTTCTCAATTAACAAATAATGCTATTGAAACCCAAGCACAGATTAGAATCATGATAGAAGACCTAGGAAATGTAAGAAAAGAGCTTGCTGACACCAAGGTTAGTTGTGAAAATTGGGTTGAGTCATGTAAAGGTTACCAAATGTTGCTTAACAAACAAACTGCATCAAATGTTAAGTTTGGCATAGGATACAATCACACTGAATCACCAACTGATTTTACTCCCAAAACTGCTGATGATGGGAGTAGAATAGTTCAAAAACAAACCTCTGATATGAAAGAATTGCACATCTTTTCATCAGAACTTTTTCAAAATTGAAAATTAGAGTTTTCAGAAGTTAAGGATACCGACATTAAGGCATCAGTAGTTTCATCTACAACAGGAGTTGAGAACATGAAAACAACTGATGACCTGATTCAAGACACTAAAACTGTTAGTAATTTGCCTTCCACATCTCATGATCAATTTAAAAGGAAGGAGAAGGCAAAAGAATGTGAAACTGGTGGTCTGTTTAACGACAAAACAGAATTTTGTAGATACAGAAAAAGAAATCAGTATAATAAGAAGATTTTATAACTGGTTGTGGGAAAACAAATCTAGAAAATTTTTGAAGAAACTTATTATCCCAAAAAACAACAACCAAGCAACACCTTTTCTCAAAAAAAGACTAAATCTCAACCAAAGTCATTTTCTCAAAATTCTTCTTCAGAAGTTAAATCAAAACCATCAGCAGTTTGAGACTGCTAAGGTAAAAGAATTGATAAACATGGTTAAACTTCTGATGACCAAAGTTGATGGTGAACCTCAACAGGATTCCACCATTGCACTTAAAGATAAATTCGTTGCCAAAAAGACATGGATTTGTAAAAATGGTCAACAACAAACTGTTCCTGTTCTCAAGAGCAAGCCCAAAGCCAAATTGGCTTGGGTTCCTAAATCTAACTAATTTGCTGTTTGTGCAGAAGGTCTCCAGAGGTTTAAATAGCATTTGGTATGTTGATAGTGGAGGCTCAATGCACATGAGAGGATGCCAATACCCGATAAACAATTTTATCGGTCAAAGAGAAGGATCTGTGTCCTTTGGGAACAATGCCAAGGGATATGTGCTAGGATATGGCAATGTATCCTCTGGTAAAGTACATTTTGACAAGGTCAATCTGGTTGAAAATTTGGAGTACAACTTGTTGAGTGTCTCTCAAATGTGTTATAAAGGATATTCTTCCATTTACACCAAAACTGCTTGCAAGATTATCTCATCAGATGGCCAAAAGTTGATAGAGAAGATTGTAGAAGATCATACTTTGTTGATAGCCAAAAGATGTGGCAATGTCTATGCAGTGGACATTGAGAAGGACAAAGTACTGAACAACACTGCATGTTAAAATTATGAGCCTTGGTAAGAAGAAGTACTGCTTGGTCATCATTGATGACTACTCAAGATTCACATGAGTCTTCTTATATTCCAAGGATAAGGTAGTTGATATTATCAAAGTCTTCATTCTACAAGTAGAGAAACAATACTCTCTCTCTGTCAAAGTCTTAAGAAGTGACAATGGGACAAAATTAAGGAACAAAACTCTAGATGAATTCTATTTGTCTAAAGGGATTGTTAGACAATTCAACATTCCTAGAACTCCTAAACAAAATGGTTTGGTAGAAAGGAAGAATAGAACATTGATTGAAGCAGCAAGAACAATGTTAGCTGATTCAGGTCTACCTCTTTATTTCTGGGGTGAAGCAGTCAACACAACCTATTATGTTCAAAATAGGGTCCTTGTCAAGGAAAGACATTCCAAGACTGCTTATGAAGTTCTTCATGGCATTAAGCAGCTTATCTCCTTTTTCAGGGCTTTTGGATGTCAATGCTTTATCCTGAACATCAAAGACTCTATTTCAAAGTTTGCTGCAAAAGTTGATTTAGGATATTTTCTTGGCTATTCTCCCACTAGAAAAGCCTACAAGGTATTCAATTCCAGAACCAAGATAGTTGAAGAAACACTGAATGTCAAGTTCAAGGAGTCTAAACACACTCATATTCCAGCACATCCTGCTGAAATCTTTGACCTTGATAGTTTTAATTTCGGACCTAAAAAGACTATTACTTCATCCAAACCTAATTATTATGGTGATCAGGGGTTTGAGGATGATGGTCCTCCATAATGGACTCCTAATACAGTCATTAAATCAACTTTCAAACCATTAAAAGTTTCACAAACTTCTGATTCAACAACCCAAACAACTACTGATAAACAAACTCAAACTGCTGATTCAGCTCCCATAACTACTGAAGCCATTCAAAGAGCTGATTCAGACATTATTGACCTCAGTGGTTTGTTTAAAGAAGTTCAAGAACCTACTCCAATAACAGATTTACAACAACTGATTAAACACAAAGATCATCAATTGGATCAAATCATGGGTGATATTGCATTAGGGGTACTCACAAGAAATCAGCTTTCCGACTTCGGCTTTTTCTCAGCATTCATTTCTCAGATGGAACCAAAGAAATATCATGAAGCCCTCAAAGATAACAGTTAGGTTCAAGCTATGCAAGATGAGTTGCGGCAATTCAAAAAGCAACACGTCTGGGAAATCTGTCCCTTACATCCAAACAAGCTACCAATTGGCACAAGATGAGTTTTCAGAAATAAACAAAATGAGACTGGTATGATTATCAAGAACAAGGCAAGACTGGTGGTATAAGGTTATTCTCAAGAAGAAGGAATTGATTATGATGAAACCTTTGCTCCAGTTGCAAGGCTTGAAGCCATCAGGTTATTTTTGGCTTATGCAATTTCCAACAATATTAAAGTTTTTCAAGTGGATGTTAAGTGTTCATTTTTATATAGAAAAATAAAAGAGGAAGTGTATGTTTGTCAGACACCTAGGTTTGAGGATCCTACTCATCCTGATTGGGTGTACAAACTTGACAAGGCTGTTTATGGGCTAAAATAAGCTCCCAGAGCATTGTATGGAACACTTTCCACCTTTTTACTCAAAGATCACTACACAAGAGGCTCCATTGATAAAACAGTTTTCATCAAACATGTTGGAAATCACATCTTACTCGTTCACATATATGTTGATGATATCATTTTTGGTTCAACTAATACAAAACTGTGTGATGAATTTAAGAAACTCATGCAATCAAAATTTGAAATGACTATTAAAGGAGAACTGCAGTACTTTTTGGGACTACAGATCAAACAACAATCAAATGGAACTTTTGAACATCAATCTAAATATGTTAAAGAATTATTAAATAAATTTTCTTTACAACACAGTAAATCATGTTCCACTCCAATGACCCCAATAACACAAGTTGAAACAGATGATCAAGGAAAACAGGTTGATCAAACCATGTATAGATGTATGATAGGTTCCCTTCTTTATATAACTGCTTCTAGACCAGATATTATGTTTTCAACTTGTGTTTGTGTTAGATATCAATCAGCTCCAAGGGAATCACACCTAATTGTTGTCAAAGGATTTTTCAGACATCTGAAAGGAACTCCTACATTAGAAATTTGGTATCATGCTTTAAGCAATACCATGTTAACAGCTTTTTCAGATAGTGACTATGCAGGGTGTAAAATGTCCAGAAAATCAACATCTGGTGGTTGTCAATTCCTAGGCAACTGTCTGGTGTCTTGGCAATCAAAGAAGCTAACATCTGTGGCAACATCAACTGCTGAAGCAGAATATATTGCAGCTGCAAGCTGTACATCACAGATTCAATGGCTTTAATATCAATTTCTTGATTATGGAATCAAAGAGACTAAGACTCTACTATTAGTAGATAGTAAATCTGCCATTAGCATCATTCAAAACCCTGTTCAATTCTCAATGACAAAACACATAGAAATCAGGTATGTTTTCATCATTGCTATAAAAAAGGCAAGATTGAGGTAAAACATGTGACAACAGCTAATCAAATAGCTTATGTGTTCACCAAACCTCTTGACACATCAAAATTTCAGAGGTTAGTATCCATGCTTGGGATGCTAAATTTTGAGTAAATCTTGTAAGTGTTTTCATTTTTCTGTACATATTTTATTTTCACTTACCTGTTTACTAATCTGTCTCAAACCTCTGATGACCACTAAAGAGAGGAAACTTCTGATGTACAAAAACATTAGAATGGGGATATTTTCAGAAAATCAATAACTACTGATGAAAATAATCATCAGAAGTTATAAGTTTGTTTTTAAAACTTATTCTCATCAGTTGTGAGAATCCGGTAAACACATATGAGATTGCTATTTATAGGCCCAGCTCCTTCGACCTCCTGTAGGGGTCGAATGAACTGGTTCGACCTGTGTAAAGCATGAACCAACACATAATGTGTTAGTTCGACCCTTCTATATCTGGTTCGACCTCACGATGGTTCGAACCAACCAGGTCTACCTTAAACAAGTGCATCAAATCCATAAAATGCCCTTATGGATCACCACAATCTCATGTAATACAATACACGACTCAACCCTAGTCTACTCGACAGCGACGACCACACATATAGTTCATCAACAAGTTGTTCACAAACTACTGAAGAGAAAATGGGAACTACTCATGAACAATTTTGCTTCATCAGCAGTTTGGTCAAAAAGGGTAATCAGATTTTCATATTTCAGAAGTTTGACCTAGGCTGTTATAAACTTTTGATAAATACCTTTTCTCATACTTATCCTTTTCAAAAAGTAAAATTCCCTCTTTCTCTCTCAAAGCAAGCACAAAACCCCCCACTCTAACCTAAAAATATTGTTCGATCAAGCACACAATGGCTCTCGTTCTAAAACAGGGACATAATAAAAAAGGCTACTTCGTTAAACACTAAGCCTGGTCCCAATATGACGAAATCATTGATTTAGTCGTCAAATCCCAATACTACACAACTTTCACTGTGACCCTCCAATTCACATTCAAACACTAAATGAGTTATGGGCAAACGCCCAGACAGTCACTTTGAATGACAAAGTTATTTCCATCAAGTAAACAATCCAAGGGAAATTAATGGCAATCACACCTGAATCTTTGGGAATAAGACTTGGTCTTGATGATGCTGAAGCACTAGAACATATTCCAGTGCTGATATTCATTTAACCATGACTGATTGTGGTTACCAAGGTACTCTCTCAATTGATGCTAAAAATAAATTTTTGTTGTACCTGAGGTTCATTATGCAATGCATAATAAAATAACTTGGTTAGGGGATACTTGTGGGTGAGGCAACAAAATTAAATCCATTGACCTCACAAGTATTCTCAAGGCATAATAAACCGACACTTTTGCCAGAAGATGACCAAGGGGAACAAGAAACAGTCCCCATGGAACTCACATCTTCCAAACCCACTCCCAAAAAGGCCAAGAAACCCAAACAACAAAAATCAAAACCCACCAACCCAAATAGAAAAGCAATTCAGGAAGTTGAGATACCTGAATTTGATGATGTGCACTATGCATTTGTTAAAGATGTGACTGAAACATCCTCTAAGTCTCATCCATCTCACACCCCCCAAAAGAGCACCAATCACCATTTTATTTCAAAGGAAGAAACTCAAAAATACAATAACTACTGACCCTTCCTTTGAAACTACTGATCCCCCACTTGAAACTACTAATCCCAAAAATGTTGAACTAGAAACATCACACACAACAATAGAAATAGCCAAACTTCTCTCTAGGCTGAAAGAAACAATCCCATCTGATAATGTCAATCCCCAACAACCACATAAAACAAGGTATAAAAACTCAGAATCGGACGTGGATGTCATCAGCCCTAACCCAAGAGATGAGGATGAACCAAGATCTCTAAGCCCAAACTTAGTTACCTTAGGTACATTTGAGGCTGCTACTACTCATATACCATCTAGTGGTGGATTTGAGTATAGTAGTACCATAGTTAAGACCTCAAATGTGGCAACTACCGATGAAGGCTTTATGCCTGAAGTAGGAAAACTTCATTACCAAGACAAAGAGGTTCATGAGAAAACTAGGTTGGGCCTAGCTCATGATACAACTGATGACCTCATCATCGATGATGTTAGCAGGGATTAAGATGATTCCATTAATTTGGATGATGATTCAACCATTCCACAGCATGAATTGACGGCAGATTGTGAAGGTCTTGAATCCAATGCCTCTATACTCAAGGAGAGATCGTTCAAGCAAGGTCTTCAAAAATGTAGAAGAATCGAAGAAATTATCATCCAAAGACCTTCTCACAATTCAACATCTTGAACCAACACAAGGATCTCTCCCTGAACAACAAGCTCACCAACTCAAGGTCTCCGTGGTTGCAGAAATATGGAGAATACTTGAAGAAAGAAAAGATGACCAATAAAGATTAGATAAGGTTTTGGCTTCATCAATCTAGGGGGGATTGAAAGGACAAAGAGGATTGACGATACCACTTTTGATACCTTAGTCTTAATCATATTTTGCAATATTATTCTAAGTATAGAAACTACTGTAGAACAAGATTACAAGTACTGAAGAAGCAGATAACAAGTACTAAAGAGTAAGGATCAGAAGTTCTGAAGACAAACCAGACAACTCTTTGAAGAACTACTGAAGACAAACTTCTGAAGAATACTCATCAGCAGTTATGTTAGAAGCTTCCACCCGCCCTTATACTTTAATAGTTTAGTATTATATTAGTTTGTTTAAAGTCTTTGTACAAGTCCCAATACTACAACATGTTGTAGTATTATCTTGTAGTATTGTAATCTTTTGTAGACTCAACTTGTATGTATCAGTTTGTCTATAAATAGATGGGTTCATCCCATCTATTTCATATATATACGAATCCTTCAAGACTTTTGTAGATCACCATTTCAATATATTTGAGAATCATTTGAAGCATTTACTGTTATATTCATTTACTATTTTTGATTCTCATTTACTACTTAGTTCATTGATTGAGGGGGAGTATTAACTCCTTTTAAAAGTGAAACGTTAACTTGCTACACTTGCATTAATTCCGATGTGCAAATATACTTTGATAGATCTATACAAGTGTTCATAAACAAGGACTGTTAAAAGAAACTGATCCAGCAGCAGATATCCTAAATGAATCTAGGTCCGTAAATCAATACGATAAAAGATCAGTCAGGTTACCGCGGATAACGAATAACATAACGACCCGAAACCTCAACTTTTGGCAACCATATCAAATGAAATTACGGTAATAACTCCATATGCTCCTGAGGTGTTCAGCCACTAGCGAGTAGTTCGTTATGTTTGTATCACTAAGGCATGCAATAATAGCTCCATGAAGCCTACCAACACATCACATAAAATAAACACACGTCAAATTTATAGTTTCCAAATCATTAGCATGTGAAAGATCCCCACTGATGTACTATGATTTCCTCTTTTACTCCAGGAAAAATCATTTTGGGATTTTTGGATTTTTATGGTTTTTCAAATTTTTCATTGTTTTTGATTTTTCTGAAATAAAAGCTCCACCTAAAATTAAAAACATATTTTTGGATTTTTTTTTTGGAAAATAGAAAAACAAAAGAAAAATTGATAAACCAATGAGGATTTCAATCTTGCTTTTATTTTATACCATTAGCCCTTAATAGAAAATCAAAACATGATTTATCAAAAGCTTTGTTGAAAAGATCACCATGTTAATAGTCATTGTGGATTTTTACCATGTCAATCAAACCTTTAGCATAGGAATCACGAATAAAGTCATACCGTATTCGGATATGCTTAGCCTTAGAATGATGAACGACATCTTTAGTGAGTGTAATAGCTGCTTCATTATCACAATGAATAGGGGTTTTAAGAAATTACAAACCGTAGTCGCTCATCTGTTGCTGTATCCAAAGCACTTGTAAACAACAACTCGAGGCTGACACATATTCTGCTTCAGATGTAGATAATGCAACTGACTTCTACTTCTTGCATTGCCAGGTTACTAACCTACTCCCTAGAAATTGACATCCAGTCGTTGTGGATTTGGCATCAATATCACATTCTCTATAATCTGCATCACTAAAGGCAGTAAGGTCAAAGTTATCATCACTATGGTACCATAACCCGAGTGATGGACATCCCTTTAGATAATGTAGGATACATTTGATTGTTTCAAGGTGAGATTGTTTCTGCTTCGATTGATATCTCGCATAAAGACATGTTGTGAACATTATATCTGGTCGGGAAGCGGTCAAATACATCAGCGATCCGACGATAGCACTGTAGATGTAGCGGTCACCGAGCTCCCCCCTTAGCATCAATTCCAATCCGGTGATTAGGTTGTATGGGAGTGGCCATTGGTGATGAATCCCCCATCTGGAATCGGCTCAAGACTTCGGAAACATAATTCGACTGGTGAATAAAGATTCCCGATGGTGATTGGTCCACTTGCAATCCCAGAAAGAACTACATTTCTCCCATTGAGCTCATCTCAAATTTATCATGAATGACCTTTTCAAATTCCCTGCACAAACTTTCATTAGTTGAACCAAATATAATATCATCAACATAAATTTGTACCAGAAGCAAATCACCCTCTGTTCGTTTCGTGAGCATGGTACTGTAAACTATTCCTATTTTAAAACCTTTGGATAATAAGTATGATCTGAGCTATTCGTACCAATGCCGAGGGGCTTGGTGCAAACCGTACAATGCTTTGTTCAGTTTGTAGACTTTATCCCGGTGGATAGGATCCTCAAAACCTGGTGGTTGCCCAACATATCCATCTTCCTTGACCACACCATACAGAAACGCACTCTTAACATCCATCTGATACACCTTGAATTTCATATATGATACGTACACAAGAAACATTCGGATTGCTTCTATACATGCGATGGGTGCATAGACTTCCTTGTAGTCGATTCCTTCCATTTAACGAAAACCTTGAACGACCAACCGACCTTGGATCCTTATGATCACTCCTCTATCATCTTTCTTACACTTAAAGACCCAGTTTGTACCAATCTTCTTTCTATCCGGTGGTAGATCAGTCAAAGTCCATACTCCGAGCTTTTCAAATTGATGAAGTTCTTGTTGCATCCCGTCCACCCATGATTCGTCATTCAGTGCATCCTTGTATGTCCTAGGCTCAACAAGCGAAACATAACAAACAAATGACTAATCATTTTGTTTACCTGACTTTTGAATTGCAGAATATAGGGCAAGGGCTCCAATGTTCTCATTTGATGATACATGCCTGAATTGTCCACGTGTCATCACACTGTTACCAGGATCACCAAGAACTTGTTCTAACGGATGAACCTGGAATATGAATCACCGTTTGAACATTCAAATTCTCTGCCATATCCAGATCATTACCCTCATTTGATGTGGAAGGAATATCTATTGATACCGGCGGAATAGGGTTCACTGGAGGTGATACTGTAGGTTCATTCAGGACTGCTTCACTGGTTACTTCATCATCGTCTTCTGACTCCGAAAATCAAACGTATGAGAAACATCTTGATAAACTTCTTCTTCTAGTGAATTCGTCACAGGAGCATTGGTATCATTAGAAACTGCTGCAGGAGGAGTTACGGTGATGGGACGCACTAATGGTGAAGTAATTGCGTGTTCAAACTCGTAATAAAGTTGTAAAACAGCTTCTTCAACCAATCTTTCTAGATTGAATGACTCAAATAGTTCTTTGTAGTCAAACATCCAATTAGGTGCAACACCGAGAGCATTGTAAGTGTAATGCTGAACATCCACGTTTTCCCACTCTTCAACACATTTAGTTCTTTTGTTGAAAACGCGTTTATTTGGTGTCGCGTAACCTGTAAGTGCATATTGTGGCTATCGCTTTTGGATTGTACAAAGATTACTCGAAGATCTTAGTATTTTGATGTCCCATTCGACCCTACGTGAGGTCGAATGGAAAACATAAAGGATCGAATCTATTTGTTTTTGGTCGAATGTTATAGTTTGCTTATGTTGGTCTTGGATCCAGCCCTCCTAGGGTCGAACGAATCCATTCAATCCAGGCAGGGGTCGAATGAAGTGTCTATATATATGTTGAAGTCAGTTTGAAACTCAACATTTGGTCATTTTGTCAGGTGTTTCAGTGTGTGTGTTCTAAGGTGTGTTTAGAATGTTCTTAGAAGGTGTATTTTCATTGGTATTGTTCTTTGTAAAGATTATCAACATTATATTAATGAAAATTTGATTGAAAATGAATCTTAACATGTTCTGATCTTGATTGATATCATTTTGCATGCGAATTAGGGTTTCCGTACCTGATTCGCTTATACTTGTGTGATCTTTGTGTGTGTTTATCAGAAACCGATCCTACAAAGTGGTATCAAAGCCATTGCTCAATCACACAACTGCAAATTGATACAAATCAGTCAAATTCGGACTAGTTTTTTATGGTTAAAATAAAAAAATTCTTTCATAAAACTTGATCTCTTATCAATCCGATCCAAAACCTGCTTAATTTCATTGAAATCCAACAACTTTTTGAAAATTCAGATTAAAATTGTTGAATTTTGAGGGAAATTTGATTTTTGAAATGGGTCGGGTCGAATGAGTTTTTGTTTAGGTCGAAGGAGTTAAGTATAAGGACGAATCAAATCATCTTAGGTCGAATAAGTGTTTTTGTTGTTCATCCGAGTGGTCGATAGATCGAACGAGCTAAATCAGAGGTCGAACCAGTTACATTTAGGACGAATTGTGACACCCCGCATTTTCAGGTTCATACTTTAACTAAACTCTAGTTAACTTGTACATATATTTGTAGTATTTTACTTGACTAGAGTTAGTTAAGTGAGTCACAAGATACACGATTTTAGGTGAACAACTGCATACACAAGTATTGAACCCAAAATGTTGGCTAAACAATAAAACAAATAATTGTAGAATAACTCGTTTGATATTATTTGCAATTATGTGCTTATGTGAATTTATTTGTGAACTTATGTGACGTTACATGTTATTATGCGAAAACAAGGTACCGGGCTCGTAACCGACACTTGGCAGACTGAGGATCATATATAAGTTATAAAATATTGGGTTAAATATTTTATAGATTTATTATATTTTGTGTATAAACAATTACGCGAAATTATTTAAAATTAAACGAAACTAATTTTTGTACGCGAGTATGCGAGACCGGGTCCATAGCTAGTTTTAGTCGGACCACAAATCGTAAACTAGTTATAAAATATTTGGGTTAAATATTTTATAGATTAGTTATCATATATATAAAATATTAGATATATGTTTAGTTGTAAAAAAAACAACATTGAATATAAGTTTGTTACGTAACTTGGTGAAACCAAGTAAACACAAAAGTTTTTATGGTTTGACTTAATTGTCAAGAAAACGACGAATAACAAAACTAAAAGAAGAAAAGGAAATGGGAGGAGCAGGCCAGGCCGGCCCAAGGCCTTCCCAGGCCTAATTTGCTGCAGCATTTATAAAAATTAGTTTTAACCATTTAATTCATTATATTTCAACCCTAATTATCCCTACAGCCCCTAATTAAGAAAATTAAACCCCTACCCTCTGCCATTAGCATAATCCAAATATCCTAGGAGCTTGAGAAGGTTTAGGATCAAGAAGATGAAAAGCTTAAGGTATATAACAAACCCTTCATGTGTTTTAATCTCTTTTTCTATGTTTTAATTATGATTTTAAACAACAAAATCTATTTGTTCAGATCTGATGTAAAGTTTTAAAACATAAAACTTGGGTTTTTATAAAGATTAACATGGTAGGTTAACATGATAATGTGATATTATGTTGTATAATGCATGTTATTGCATTGTTATGATTATTAAAGAAGTAGGGTTTATAAATAATAATATTTGTGATAAAAACTTGCATGTTGGGACTGTTATGTTATACGACATTGATGTATTACATGTTTATGATACTATTTAGGCGATATTATGGTTATTTGATGCGTTAATAATAAGATCTTAACAAGAATAAAAACGGACAAATTGAATGTTTCGTCTTGTGGGCTCTATAACTTGATTTTAAACTACTTGTTTTGATTGTTTATTAGTTCTATCATGTTATACATAATATTAGCTTTTCAGAATGTATAAGCTTTTGCGTTTTGGTTATCGTTTGATATGTTTTTGGAATTTATTACAAATAAAGGTTAAACCTGATTTTCGGATTAATAAATTGGGTCAACTTTAAACGGCCATAACTCGAGTTTTTCAAAGAGTTAGGTCACGAAATTTGGATAGTAGGTAGATACACGAATAACTCATCGTTTCCAAGTGGATTCATCCTGTTTGGCTAAATAAACTATTTTTAAGAATTTTTCTCGTAAACTGATCTGATGTGAATGTTTTCAGAACCTAGCTGTAGTTAACGATTTTTCATAAATTTTCAATGAGTTTTTGTCACGAAAAAAAAAATTCATATGACAACTGAACACATAAGGATGTATAGTAAAGTTTTGAGAGTCTAATGTGTTGTATAAATAATTCTCATAAAATCGTTTTGACAGCGCATAATCTTCCGAGAAAATGCAGATTATGTCTTTTGTGTATAAGTGATTATTTGAAGGCTTGTATGACTTGGTTGTGACTTAAGCTTATGTGTACACTTGTATGAAACATATATGGTGTGTATGACTGATTATAAACGTAATGTTCAATAACGGGTTCGTATGGTTACTTGTGTATGTAGTTACATTAGGTGTCACTTAAACGTTTTCACATCATGGGATGTCTTAGACAAACGAGTCTTGTTGTTTGTTGTGTATGCACATTCTTATTACGTTTGGATTTGGATAGCTTTTGCAAACTAAGGTAAGTTTCACAACTCTTTTCTCAAAAGCATGCGTCTCAGTTTTGAGAGAACTTTCTAAAATTTTCTACTCCGGCTTGGGACTACTTTTACATCCCGGGATTTGGGGTGCTTTGATTTCTTGTGTCGGTCGGGTTTTGACTCTTTGTGTGGGTAGGGTTTTGACTCCTTATGTGGGTCGGGGTTTTTGCTAGTTCGCAAACTTTGTCCTTGATGAACTAAACCAACACTATCATTGTAAGTCCTTCACGTACCGAATGAGTTTCCGCGTTATGGGAAGCGAGTTACTAGTTGATAGCGCTATTAGGTTTGGAAAACCTCACACCGTGACTCAGGGTAGTACGGGAGTGAACTATGACTTAACACATTATCATTGTTGATAGGCAATGATTCTAGGCATTCAGCTCACTATTGTGACAACACGTACATTAGCAATTCGGTATATCAGTGTTTAGTTATCATAAATGGGTTAGCTACCCTTGGCATGTGACAAACTAGTGGTTACTGGTATTTGGAACCTAAAAATTTACTTACTTTGCTTTGTGAACTCACCCACATTGTTTGTTTACCCACTATATACAAGCTTTTGCAGGTAGTTAGCTTCTGGTGCCATGATAAGAAAGCATTCCACATTTCACTGCATCCGGGGTCTAGTGCATATATCTAAACTTAATATTATGTTTTTACTTTTTCTTTCATATGGTTTTATCTTGGGCGCGTTTTTTGCGCATGGTTTTAAAATGTCTATGTTTGGTTTACGCTTCCGCAACTTAACTAAACTTTTTGGTTAAACGCTAAACTTAATTTTTGAACACGCACTAAATGGTTTGGGCATTTAGATTTCGTTCATATGACTTCTGGCTATGGGATCCTGGTGTGTCGCGCGCCTAGCAGTATAAACCCCGTAGTTGAAATTTGAGGGTGTGACATATTCGTATCAGAGCCAGGTTATAGTGAACTAGGAATTGCATTCTAGTCTATAATCATCATAGCATAAGCATTACGTTAGTACACTCACAACATTAGTGCACATTTAAGACATTATCTTGGATATGTGTACTTATCTGACATGTTGTAGGAAATGTTGTCTTCTTCTAACCAAAATTCTGAATGTGTTCACGGGACTGAACCCGTGGCAAATCATCTACCTTTAGGTTTGGAGACTAGTTCACGGACATGGTATCCCAACGTGATACGCACATGCAGTAGTGGAGTGCCTGAGAAGGTAACACCCTATTCAGCGTTTCAAATGGTGGCAAAATACCTCTGACTATCGTTTCCAGCATATAGAAAGGAGGCTTGGTTAGGTAATGGTCGACGTGGCCATAGCTAGGCAGGAAGTGGCCGACACAAAGCAAGAGTTGACCGCTACTAGATAGGAACTAAACACCGTACGTGATAGACTCTTGGAGGTTCTAGCTCAATGAGAGGAAGAGCAAATGGAAGAGGAGAATAAGCGATATGTGGAAGAACTTAAGGCGGCGCTTGAGGCAGCATTTGTGGGAAATGACGAGCCAGATGAAAAAGCCAATCTGGATGACCCGATTGAGTTTGGCGTCGAGGTCGAGAGAGAGGACGAGGGGTCTGATATATCTACGGATCGTGAGGACGATTGAAATTTGTTTTATTTCGAACTTACTTATTGAATTATAGTTTATCAGTTTTGATTTCGAATCCAAGTAGTCGACTGAGTATCTTGTGGATCTTTTGATATTGATTTTAGTTTATCAGTTTTTATTTTACTTTTATCTCGCGTTTGAAATCTATTCTATATTCTAGTGTGTGTGTGTACTATGTGTGAACAATTATATGATAAGCATATTTTTTTTTACTCATGGGTATGATGTACATCTAGAATCTCGTTGGCTACAAGGGTACATTTCCGAAGCATGGTGCTTCATCTTTTGCTTTCGGTGCTAGCATTCTACTTAACTAGGTTTAGCTAAATGAATCACACGTTACACAGTTATAAGTTAATAACTGCATGAAGTGGTAATTCGGGGAATTACCAAACTATATACATGAGTATTGAACCCCGGACGTTGGTGAATTGTGAAATTAGATAATTGTGGATTAATTGATTGATATTGATTGCCATTACGAGTTTTTGTGAAACTATGTGTCAACTGTGTGTGATTACGTGAACATAAACCGAACGCGTTATTAAAGACCGTAATCGATGAATCGTTAGGATGGTTGGGGTCTAAATACATGGGGTTATGCCATATATGGTCCAAAATAGCGAAAACATCGAAGAAAAAATGCAATACACTGGAATGGACCACCTGAAACGGGCCGAGGCCAAGTGAGCGGTGTGACAACAGTCAACGAACCAGGTCAAATCCGTACATGATTCATTTATTGCTTTATTATATGTGCATATTTAGACAGTTGGCATACACTATAGCCCCCCCCCAGTCTAGTGCAGCAAGAGTTAGTCAGAAAACTCAATATGGTACACTTGTTTAGTCATACAATACCCGGACAAGTCATCAAAACAAGCATTACATGAGGTTATTATGCCCTAACACATGATAGCTCACTTTTAACACACGTATGTGAATACAAGAATCACCATGGGATATCACTTAACAAACACATGATACCTATGAAACAAAATACATATTGATGTCATGATCAACACCTACACATATCAATCCCTTAACCATCGGGTCTACTCTATACAATGAGGAACATCACTAGCCAAAACATAACTATAAATGAACATATATACATACACACACACGGCCCTATGTAGGTACAATTACACATACCTATAAATGGCTACACATGCACACATACATTGGACAAAACCCTTTCTACAATTCATGACTCCTCCTCTTTGTTAGTTATTGGCCAACGAACTCCAAGAACTCCAAGTGTCTCTTTCACCTCTAATCTTAGTTATACTAACTTAGAAACCAACCAAAGAAGCTTCATCACCCAATACAAGATCCATTACCCCTTTTTCCTCTCCATGTGAATCGGCCAAGAGCATGGAAGACATAAGTTATTACACTAAAATGGAAACCATGCAAGAATGAAGTCATGAGCCACCCTACCCTTTCTTAAAATCAGCCAACCAACCACACAAGTCCATGAGCCATCACCATCCTAGGAATGTCTAAAACTTACACCAAATTGGAATCATGACATCACTAACACACATTCCTACCATTTGATCCCTACCCAAGATACCAAAGACTTCTCTTTCTTGTCCTTATCGGCCGCCAACCTTCACTTGTCCTTTTCATATAATACTTACAAGTACATTACCTTGGGAATTGAAGCTCCAGTCAGCCACCATGAGGAAGCATGGATGATCCATCACTTTCATAAGACATTTGTCCTATACCCCTTGTCCTCTAATCGGCCGCAAGAAAGAAAGGAAGCAAGCAAGAAAGATCTTAGTTGTCAAACATTACACTAGAATGGACATTAAGACAAACCTTGATCACCTACAAGCTAAGTCAACCATTCCTCACTTGGAAAGCCTATACACTAATCGGCCAAAACAAGGACAATACATGACACCTTAAACATTCACTAAATGGTGATTAAAACCAAGGATCACTACACTTTCCAAGATGATGAACCTTACCCTCTTCTTGCCTTGTCCTCACCCTCATCGGCCACTATAAAAGGAAGGTCCCTTGGACACTTCAAATTGCACCATCTCATCTCAAATACTCTCCCTAACAATCGGTTCTATCCCACCTATCCTCAAGATCATTCGGCTAGCAAGAGAAGGCTCCCAAAGATCACCAAGATCCCTTGTTTCATCGGGTCTAAAGGTAAGCTTTAACCCTCTATACTTCTTGTTTTCTTTCGGCCTTATTGTGAAACCAAGATAATGCACTCAAAACATAATCTAATCGGCTTATGTTCAAGCTTAGGAAGTGTCATTAGTCGACCAAACATGGAAACATAGTCTAGATTTCCTATCATCACCTTAACACCATGCATATATTAACTTATAGATTATCACATTACACGAAAACACCTTGTTTGTTGATACAAATCGGCTTTGTTAAAAACTAAGGTACTTTTTCTAAACAAATATCACATAGATCACTTAATATAAATCGGTTTTCATATCTAAAGGTGTGATTAGAACAAAGAGCTTTAGCCAAGATGTATCATTGGTTTCTTGTACAAATCACACACTCACGTGCCTTGTAATGAACCAAGAGAACATTGTCTAGACTAGATTGACACCTAGCTAACCACACACGATTATATAAGGGGTAATATAATCTGCTATCAAGTGTTAGCATAAGTTAAAGCCAACTAAAACACACGTTAGTCCATAACTTTACATAATTTGGACATAACTTTGGTGGAACACTCGTTTTTACAAAGATACAATCATGGATAATGAAATTAAGACAATATGTGGCCCAAGACTCCACATAGAGCCCACATGGGTCTACCTCACGAGTCATTGTAAGCCTCATGTATGTAAAACGCCATCCACATTAAAGAACAAGGTTCATAATAATGGGTGCCCCATTTACATATTAAACAAGAACATACAACTTATTATGTTCTCGATAATCATAGGGCAATCTCCTACCATGCAATAGTTGCTACGTATCTCAGCTTCACTAGACCACATACTACTCCATCAGATGAGTTTTCATGGCCCCATTTTACTATTTTACATTCCGGGGGAAATACATGCGACATATTGGTTCATGAGCTCACTAGTCCTCGTATAACGTTCACTGTAACCATTAGCTAAACATTTAGCCATGGAAAACTTTAATAGATCTATTGGGTTGACACCCCCACTCTTGGTTAGTCGCTCTAACCGGTTACATACAAAAGAGTGTTAGTATTCTACTATACATACATTGTCTTTAGTGTACAATGCGAGAGGCACAACTGTCATGAGGTTTGGTTATGGGACTCATGGTTTGCACAGTGATCATTTGCTTAGCTAGCTCATGATCGATCATACACGAATTACACGTTGGTTTTACTCGTTACATTCAAACCCATGAACTCACCAACATTATTGTTGACAAAACTCGTTATGCATGTTTTTCAGGTAACTAAATGGAGGGCCACAGAGGTTTGAGGGAAGGGTTCGAGCAAGCACTGCGTGGTACCACTTTGATGGGTTTTCTTTGTCAATTTCATGTTGTTTGATTTCGAGAGTACTAGACATTATCCTCTTTTGTTAACGCTACGGTAACGTTTTAAATAATCAATGACAATATCCATCTCTTACGGTGGTACCATTTAAATAAAAATGTGTGATGCTTTAACCTTGTGCTTGAAAACCTTTCGGTCGTCGCATCCCCGAGTCCCCTCACCACGGATAGATTTCGGAGTCCGAGATGGATATCGACCCTCCTCCAGCCATGAGGCGTACCTCCGACGATGACGTGGACGACGACACCCCACCTCCTCTAGCCATTCCTGAGACACACCCTTCTGTCACCCCTCCTGCTTCTCACCCTCCAACTAGCCTTAACCCCTACTTTCTCTTGGACACTTTGGGAAGTACGCTCAAAAATTGTACACCCTGAAAGAGGGTACGACCGTCTCTTATTATTGCAATACCTGCTCGTGCCCCGATCTTTTCTCTTCCCATTGACCCTGAGCCTACCCAGCCCGTCGACCCTTTGCCAGAGCCCTTAGCAGTGGAGGTGTGCGAGCCATCGAAGAGACTGAAGCGGTGCTCTCAGGCCTGCAAGCGGCCTTACCTTCCTAGCCTCTCTAGTTTCCTGGCACACCAGGATGAGGAGGATGATCCCGAGGTTTTGAGTTTGGGAGACTCATTTGGGAGTCCTCTCCACACAGAGCGTGGTGCCCTTATTCCCATGATGTGCAGCTAGTGGCGTTGGGAGATCGCATTCGGGAGCTCGAGAGCCATTGGGCCGAGGCCGAGCAGGGGAGATTGTCTGCAGTGACGTAGCGAGCCGAGATGGGGAGACGTCTTGAGGTGCTAGACCGTAGGATGGCGGAGACAGACCGACGCATGAGGGAGGCGATTATTTCTCTCACTACTGCTTTTCCACCCTCTTCTTAGTTGTTGTTTGTGTTGTGATGTTTATGTATGCGATGACTTAGGATGTTTTATGATGTTTGGACATGATGATCAAAAACTAATTGCGGTTCAACCGCCCATTTTGTACTAAAAACTTAACTACTTTTTGGATCATGTATGGGTATTATGACATGTGGTTGTATTAACTTAGTTTAACTTATATGTAAGATTGTGTTGGCTATTATGTGATTATGCATCTTTTATGTTTGTTGTGTTCTCTTCTTAGTTATGCCTACCCGACAGTCACCACAGACAACCGCAGGCGAACCACTACCGACCACTCCCGCTGAGTTAGCTAGAGTAATTGCTGCAGCAATTGCTCAACACGATGCAGCTCGGGCTGACTCCACTGGAGGTTCAGGAGGTATCGGTCGCCGCCGAGGAAGTGAAACAGATCACGAAGCTGAAAACTCTATCCATTGATGTTCATACAAAACCTTCATGGCATGCAAACCATGGACATTCCGTGGTACTGAGGGTGCTGTAGGGATTGTCCGATTGCTCCGAGGATCAAAAAGTGAACTACTCCACTTGTACTTTTTAGGATGAAGCCCTTACCTAGTGGAATCTACAAGGGCAAACCCTGGGCAGAGAAGCGGCGTACAACCTTGCTTCGGCCGATCTCAAAGCACTGCTCATGGAAAAGTACAGCCCTAGGAGTGAACTCCAGAAGCTGGAAGCCGAGTTCTAGAACCTTAACATGGTGGATTCCAACGTAACTGCATATACCACTCGTTTTCTTGAACTCTCTCGACTAGTCCCACACATGGTCACACCCGAATACAAGAGAGTTGAGCGGTATATCTGGGGTCTGTCAGCAAAGATCCGCAGTATGGTTACCGCATCGGCACCATCCACTATCCAGGCTGCGGTTATCCTAGCTCAAAGTTTGAACCAGAAAGTTAAGGTTACCAGAAAGTTACGGTTACCAGTGAGAGCTCCGGGAACCAGAAAGTTACGGTTACCAGTGAGAGCTCCAGGAACAAGCGCAAACGTTTCGACAACCGGAAAGGCAGGAACTCCTCTCACAAGCCACAAGATGTCGTTAAAGTCTTTGCTGCCACAGTTGCTGAGGAGCCCAAACGCAAATACAACGGGTCCCATCCTCACTGCAGCAAATGCAACTACCATCACATAGGCACGTGCGAGAGTATCTTGTGCAAGAACTGTAACCGTCGTGATCAGTCAACCGCCAACTGCAAGGCCAAAGCGACAAACACTCCTCTTGCCAAAAACGAGTGTTTCGAATGTGGTGCGACTGGGCATTTCTGGAAGGACTGTCCCAAGGCCAAGGATCAAGCCCGTGGCAGAGCGTTCGTGCTTGGAGTCAACGAAGAACGCAATGATCCTAACGTAGTTATGGGTACGTTTCTCCTTAACAACCATTTTGCTTCGGTACTTTTTGACTTAGGCGCAGATTTTAGCTTTGTGTCCACCGACTTTAAGAAATCCCTTGGATTAGAATCTAGTAAGTTGGAAACACGTTACACCATAGAGTTAGATAATGGTAAGTTGATCTTGTCTGAAGAAGTTGCTAAGGGTTGTGGTCTAGTTCTTGACGACCATGATTTCCATATCGATTTACTGCCTATCCGACTGGCTAGTTTCGATGTTGTCATTGGCATGGATTGGTTATCCAAACATCGTGCAGAGATTGCCTGTCATGAGAAGTTGGTTCGAATCCCCTTGTCGCAAGATGAGACCCTATTGATTCGAGGAATCCAGGGCGTGCCCACTCTTCGAGTCATATCCTGCATTAAGGCGCAAAAATGTTTAAGGAAAGGTTGTGTCGCGTTTTTGGCACATGTCGTTGAACAGAAAGCCAAAGAACGGAAGCTCGTGGACATCACAGTGGTGCGAGATTTTCCTAAAGTCTTTCCAGAGGACTTTCCATGAGTTCCACCGCCACGACAGATCGAGTTCCGCATTGATCTTGTCCCAGGAGCTGCCCCAGTAGCCCGCACTCCGTATTGGCTAGCAACATCTGAAATGCAGGAACTTTCTAACCAACTTCAGGAGTTGTTGGACAAAGGTTTCATTCGTCCGAGTTTTTCTCCCTGGGGAGCGCCTATTCTGTTGGTGAAGAAGAAAGACGGTAGTTTCCGCATGTGCATCGACTACCGGGAGTTGAACAAGTTGACGATCAAGAACAAGTATCCGTTGCCAAGGATTGATGATATGTTCGATCAGTTGCAGGGATCCATCTACTACTCATAGATCGACCTGCGGTCAGGATATCACCTGTTACAGATTCAAGAGGACGACATCCCGAAGACTGCATTCCGAACTCGTTATGGGCATTATGAATTCTTAGTCATGCCATTTGGGTTAACGAATGCCCCTGCCGTTTTCATGGACCTCATGAACCGCGTCTGCAAGTCCTATTTAGACAAGTTTGTTATTGTAGTTGAAAGAATTTAGCTAAAACAGGATAATCTGATCATACAAGTCACAAATCTAGGTGCGGAAACCCTAGATATGAACAAAATGATAATACTCGGATCAAAACACGTAAAACATCATTTCAAACACTTTTTCATAGATTAACTTTCATAAAAACTTGTTACAATTGATCACCTAGTTAATCTAGACTTTTCACACACTTTTACAAACTTGACACAAACCTGACCCTCAAACACACACTTTCTAAAACTCTCTCTAACTTGAAAATGACAAAAACATATATATAATAACTGCACATTCGCCCCTTTTCATGGTGCGAATGTGGACTATGTCCACATTCGCCCATTTACAAGGTACGAATGTGTTCTTCTATACACTAGTCTTCACCTTCGCCCATATCAACTCTTCCTTCGCCCACTTTCTTCACCTTCGGCTCATCAGGAAACACATTCTAACATATGTTAAAGCTAATCCAATCACTAGTCGCAATAAGTGCATCTACAAACTCCCCCTCGACTATTGATTGGATTGTCTTCGATCTTCGTCCATAACCTTGTTCATCAGATAGATTCTCAGTTGCTTCTTCTGTTCTTTTGTCATTTCAGGCTCCAGCTTACGCTTCACCGGCTTAGGCACATCGGCCATCTTCACCATCTTACCAAGTTTAGCATCCAAGTTGCTACCGGAGTTTATATCATAAGCAAAGCAAACTCCGACAACTTGTGTTTACTTCTTTGCCTGATCTGCATCATTGGGATCGTAATGAATCGGATTGTAGAAAAGCATAATGATGTCTTCAAACGTGCAATTTATCAACCACATAGGATCAAATACATGAACATGCTTGTATTTGTCCTTTCCATCTCTCAGCACTATCACCGCTTCTGCCTTTCTCCAATCATAATACCAGAAGATAAAATCAGCACTGAAGTGTTGAGGTAATGGCATCAAAGGTATCTTCTTCATCACTTTAGGTGCTTTATAAATCAAAGTCACCCTCTTTCTTCCAGTCTTTGGATCAATATCCCTGTGAACTTTCCTTCTAGGATATTGAGGCTTAAGCCTGTTCCATTTCGTCCTGCTCTCCCAAACCAACTTATCAGCAAACCAACCAACAGCTGTACAGTTCACTGAAGCTCCAGACATAGGAAATCTGCAAATGTCTCTGACCGCCCAGTACGGTAGAGTTAATAAATCAATGAATCTGTAAAAGTACAAGATTCCTGATTCCCATTTGACAGCTAAACATTTCAATCTTCCCAGATATGTCCAACCGAGAGCTCTGCCTTTGAACTTCTCGTTGTGATATCTGTAAAAACTACCTTGAGCTTCAGGCTTTGGTCGTTTCTCATCCGTTTCCTTCAACTTCTGTAAAAATGTCTTCAATTCATCATTCTGACTTGAAGATTGCTGCTTATCAGTACCAAACATAGTCTCTACAAACTCCTCGCTTCTCTTCTCAGCTTTCTTTCTAGCCGATCTGTTTGGTATCTCTGTGAAGTTTGGGAAAACCACATCTTCATCATTTTTTCTGAAATATTGTGGATATTCCTCGTGAGTAATATCCTCAATCTCTACTTCATCCATTTCAGGTGTTTGTTTATCATCAGAGTGATTTCCAATATCCTTTTCAGGAATATCTGGAATCGACTGATCCATCATAATCTCCTCTAATGATTTCCCCACTCGCGGTGCAATCCCATCCAAAATTTCTTTGGCAACAGCAGCAGGTACTTCACCCTCCTCTAAGTCTGGATCACTGTACTCGAGTTCATACCTCATATCATCTGTCTGAAAAATCTCAGCAAACTTGCCCGTGAACTCAATGGTCCATTCTCTCTTCTCAAGCATATCTCTGTAAACCTTCTTAGCATCATCATTCAGAGATCTCACCTTTTCATTCCAGAAAATACTTTCATCTGAGTCTACATTCCCACCTTTCTTTTTCTTTGAGCTAGACTCTCCAGCATCTTTCTGAGGCGTTCTTTTCTCAAATGCAAACTTGCTAGTATCATCTCCCCCATCATCATCATCACTTTCATCACTACTATCATCATCCTTACTTTCTGATCCCTCCGCATCATCATCATCCTTATCACTTTTCTTGCTTTCTTCATCAGAACTCTTCTCAGATTCATCATCCTCCTCATCATCCTTTTCCTCTTCATCATCAGAAGGCTCAAAATCAACTTGTTCCTCCTCTTTTTCTTTATCTTCCTCACCGTCTTTTAACTTTGGTGCTTCATTGTATAACTTGTCCAACGAATCACTAAGACGTTTGTTTTCAGTCTTAAGCTCTTTGTTGTCAGCCTTAATAACTCTAATCATGCTTCGATTCCTGCTACACTTAATCTCAAGATCTTTATTATCTGCTTCAAGTTTCTTCACTTTCTGCTCGATCTCATCTTGATTAGTCTTAGAAGCAACCACAATCTGTAGCATCTTTTCTTCATTCTGTTTAAACTTGCTAATTTAAGCCTGCTGAGTTACAATCATCTTCATCATGTCATACATCCGTTTGTTAACCTGCTTCATCACATCATCTGAAACAGTAACTTTCTTTAACTTGGATGGCTCAGCTTCTTTTGCCTTCTGTTTCTGAGGATTCTTAAACATATCCAAAACATTATCCAGAGCAGCATTAAAATCATCAACTGGTAATGCTTCAGACTCTTTACTCCTCTTCTGCTTCTTAGCTACTGGTGAAGATAGCTTCGATGATGTACCTGCATCAGGTATCTTTTTACCTTTCAGCAACTGAGCAATCTCTTTCTCTCTAAACTGCTTAGTGCTAGACTTCTTTGCCATAGACTTGTGCTTCGGTTTTGGCAAATTGACCACAACCGTTTCACCAACTTCAAGTTCATCCAGATCTATACTCAGACCTTCATCAACATCTACAGTCTTCTTTATTTGTGAAACTTCTTCTATCGTCTTGTTCAAAGATTCAGACTCACCAACCATAGTGGCCTTACGTTTGGTGGTCTTAACTCTTTCCTCTTCAGAATCCCATTGTTCATCAACTTCTGTCTCCTCTGAATCAACTGAGTCTTCATCAACCAGACTAGTTCCCTTCTTAGCTGTTGTCTTCTTTCTGGTAACCTGTTGCTTTGAACTTCCCTGATCAGTCTTTGCCTTACCCTTCCCTTTGGCTCCAGCATTGACTACCTGTCTCTTCCTCTTAGTGTTTGCATCAGCATACACTAATGGATCATCATTATCTGAGTCACTATTGTCATGTCTTGCTTTGTTCTTACCAGGATCAGTGTAACCCTGATTAGCCAAAGCACCAAATAATCTTCTGTGAGGTGGCTTTTCATTGTCTGGCACACCTTCGTAACCTTTCATTCTCACCAGTGTACGAATATTCATATGATCGTGACCTAGAATCATAGTTGGATCCTTCTCCAGATTAGGATACTTATGGTCAAAGATCATCATTAAAAACCTCGGATACAACATAAACTGTTTCTTCTTCAATCCCTTCAACATCTCGAGCATGTGGTCTAAAATCATACCAGATACATTGAATGGTTTGTTAAGTGTTAACGCAACCATCAATGAACTTAAACTTTTCCTCATGACATCATATCCACCGCTCACACATCCAAAGACATGGATAATTACGTGTGCAAGATACTTGAACTGCACACTTAATTTCCCTTTGTGCATTGAACCATCAGTAATCGGACCCTTGTACTTCATCCTCAAAAAGCAAGCTTTCTGCTCGGTCCAAGAAAGCTATCTAGGATCTTCACTAACTTCAAACTTTATCTGCAAAGCTTCTCTAATATCTGATTCAGTCAGAAACATCTCCATCCCCTGAATCTTGCTGAGAATGATGGTTTGATCTTCCCAGAAATCATACTTAGCATTTCTGTAAAAATCCTCCACTATATCTTTGTAAATGATTGTTGGTGTAGCTAAGGCATGAATAACTCTGCTTCGCCTTAAAAACTCCACAATTCCAGCAAATTCGGTGTTCTTCTCTACATCCCCAACGTATGCACAACAATTGTGTGTCGGTTCAACCGGCCAACCACGTGGAATAACTTCAGCTTCCTGAACAGGATCTGGTACAACATTTTCCACTGGTGCTTCAACGTGTTCGGGTTGCTCAGCAATCTGCACATCAAAAATCAGAAAATACGTCAAAACACAAATACGACAAAAAGTTACAAATTTTAAGATTTAACAGTTTCCACATTCGCCCCATTTTACAAGTTCGAAAGTGGAATTTTAGGTACGAATGTATACAATTTGGTACGAATGTGAAAAACATATGCTTAAAAATTACATTCGCCCGAAATTAGCTATATTCGCCCTTAAAGTTCTACATTCGCCCTTTCTGATATCGACGAATGTGAACCTGAAAAATCCCAAAAGTTCAAAATTTTGCCAATGTTGTTGTTTGACTCTGATTTTGATCCACTTGTATCCTACTATGGCCAATTAACACTCGTGTACCATCAATTGTAAAGATTATTCAATTTTCATCTGTTTTAAAAGAGGAATTAGGGTTTATACGTTTCAATCAATCGATTAATCATCAAATGATGTTATTATCCTAATTCCTTATATCATCTCCCCCTAAAACTGATGAAGATTGAATGTGTATCAAAAAGAACAATTAAAAACCGTCCACTAATCACAGATTATAAACCCTAGGTTCGAAGACCTAAAACCCAAATTCTGATCTGATATAAGCTCCATTACCTATGTAATATGGTTCAAAAGAATCAGTAAACACTAGGGAATAATAAACAAGTATCAAAGAAATCTCAGCAACAAGGTCTGGCTACGAAGAAAAATTTTGAAAAATTTGTAATGAACTGGTCGAACCTGATAAGGCATATATATAGAAGCCACATTCGCCCGTTGGTGTTGGTCGAATGTGGGTGAAGTCCACATTCGCCCCAATTTAATGGCACGAAAGTGAATCTTACTCACCCGAAAGTGGAATTTGTTTAACAATCCCACATTCGCCCAAACAGTAACACACGAATGTGAAGATTTTTCCACATTCGACCCAATTAAGGGGCGAATGTGAAATGGAAAAATCTGAAAATTTTGCCAAATCACGAATTCGAATCCCGTTCAACATTTTACAATCCGTTAAGTCTCAAAAAAACTCATAATTTCACTTTTAGAATTGACCATCAAACACCGTCGGTTATCTAAAATAAAGCAGAAATGCAAACACTTTTGGTTTTTCTGAAATTTTATCAAAACACACCTAAAATCTTTTTGGATTTTGTATCTTTTTGACAATAAAAGTAAAATGCATCAAAGTAAATCAAAGCAGTAAACATTTTGTGATGTCCGGTAAGAGGATCATATCAGTTTTCTTAGAAATCTGATCACAGCGTTGATCTATTTGTTTAATATTATCATTAGAAACTGTATGTGACACAACAATTGCTGATATTGTGGTCCACTTAAGCTCACATGCAGACTATTACGCAATGCTTTAAAATGATACGAGTTAGGTGTATTAGACTAACACATTGTGGTGCCCACACACACGACATACTCCCGTATCAAGTAATTGCACAAAGCTTCGTCGTAACGCGTGATTATGCCAGAGTTATCCGTTAAGGTTACAAAGTATATAGCATAGAGGTGTACAGGTCAGCAAACGAATACAGCAGAGTAACATGTGCATATATACTAGGTTGAGGCTGATATCAACTACTGATTCGCATCAGTAAGTCAATACGATGTTATTATGATCTTTGATCAATAAAAACATAAAGTTCCTCAATTCGGTAACTTTCGGTTTTGGCATTTAAGCTCTTTTACCAAATATTCTGATGAAACTAGGTCCGTAAATCAATGCGACAGAAGTTTAATCAGAATATTCCGGATAACCATAACATAACGACCCAAAACCTCAGATTTTGGCAATCCTATCAAACAAAATTACGGTACTAAGACCATATGCCCATGAGGTGTTCAGCCACGAACGCGTAGTTCGTTATGTTTGTATCACTAATGCACGCAATTTTTAGTCTACGAAGCCTATCAGCACATCACACGTAATCAACACACGCCTCATTCTACTATACAAATCTTTAGCCTGTGTCAGATCCTCACTGATGTACTATCATTTCCTCTTTTTATCCTGGAAATCATTTTTGATTTTTCTAATTTTTAGGTCTTTTTGAATTTTTCAATGTTTTTAGTTTTTCTGATAAAATGACTCCCCCTAAAATAAAGAACATATTTTTGGGTTTTTAATTTTTCTAAAAAAACAATAAAAACTTTAAAGAAAATGTTAAACTAAAAAGCGATAAACCGAGGTGCTGATTAGTCCTGTTTTTCCTTTATGTTGTTAACTTTTAAAAGATATTCAAAGCGGGATCTGTCAAAAGCTTTTGTGAACAAATCTGCACGTTGATAGTCAGTATGGATTTTGACCATCTCTATCAATTCTTTAGCGTAACAATCACGGATAAAATGGTATTTGATCCGGATATGTTTCGCTTTAGAATGATTGCCGGTATCTTTTGTTAATGCGATAGCGGCTTCATTGTCACAGTGAATAGGGGTTTTAAGAAACTGCAAATCGTAATCCACCATCTGCTGTTGGATCCAGAGCACTTGCGAACAGCAACTCGAGGCTGCAATGTACTCGGCTTCACAGGTAGACAGTGCCACGGAAGTTTGCTTCTGACATTGCCAGGTGACTAACCTGCTCCCTAAAAACTGGCAACCAGCTGTAGTGGATTTGCTATCCTTGTCACAGTCGCCCCAATCTGCATCACTAAAAGCGATAAAATCAAAATCATCATCATTAGGGTACCAAAGTCCTCTCGAGGGATAACCCTTCAGATATCTAAGGATACACTTGACCGCCGTCAGATGACTTTGTTTCGGCTTCGTTTGATAGCGGGCACAGAGACACGTTGCAAACATAATATCTGGCCAAGATGCCGTCAAATACATCAGAGATCCGATGATTGCTCTGTATGTAAATGGGTCCGTCAGCTCCCCCTTAGCGTCCACTCCAATCCCGTGATTGGGTTGAATCGGGGTATCCATCGGCTTGGAATCCTCCATCTGGAACCGGCTCAAGACTTCGGATACGTATTTCGTCTGGTGAATGAAGATCCCCGTGGGTCTTTGGTCCACCTGCAAGCCTAGGAAAAAATGCATCCCCCCCATTGCGCTCATCTCGAACTTTTCCTGCATGACAGTTTCAAACTCCCTGCATAAAAGTTCATTAGTTGAACCAAATATTATATCATCAACGTAAATCTGCACCAGAAGCAAATCATCCCCTGATTTCTTCGTGAATAGGGTGCAGTCGACGAGTCCGCGCTTAAATCCCTTTGCCATGAGGTATGTACTTAGCTCTTCGTACCACTGTCTCGGAGCCTGGTGCAAACCATATAAAGCTTTGTTTAGCACATAGACCTTATCCCGATGGATAGTGTCCTCAAAGCCTGGTGGCTGCCCGACATAAACCTCTTCTTTGACTTTCCCGTACAGAAATGCGCTCTTGACGTCCATTTGATAAACTTTGAACTTCTTATAGGAAGCAAACGCAAGAAACATCCGAATAGCTTCAATGCGTGCTACAGGAGCAAAGATTTCGTTATAATCAATCCCTTCGATTTGATGGAATCCCTGCACAACCAATCTGGCTTTGTTACGAACTATAACTCTACGATCATCCTTCTTGCACTTAAATACCCATTTAGTGCCAATCTTCTTTCTTCCAGGCGGTAAATCAGTGAGCGTCCAAACCCCCAATTTCTGAAATTGTAATAACTCCTCCTGCATTGCTTCAACCCAGGCGTCCTCCAGCAAAGCGTCCTTGTATGTCCTTGGCTCTACCTGCGACACATAACACGCAAACGACCAATCATTTTGACTACCAGATTTTTGTATTTTGGCATATAAAGCTAAAGCACCAAAACTCTCTGGCAAATTAACACTTCGCAGCTGCCCTCTTGTCATTACACTGCTTCCAGGATCACCAATAACTTGCTCCAGCGGGTGAATACGATGAATCCGAGATTCCGGATGTTCAGGTACAGTAACTCCCGTCTGAATAGTCAAGTTCTCTACAGCATCCAGATCATGACCCGTGTTAGATGATGAAGCAACATCTGGAGTTGGAGTTGGGTTCACTGGCGGTGCCTCTGGTTCCTCTGCATGTTCAAGAATAACTTCTTCAAATTGTTCATCTTCAGACTCTGAAGAATCTAAAGTAGTAGAAGCCTCTTGAAACACTTCTTCCTCTGGTACAGGAACATTGGTATCATTAGAAGCTGGTGGGGGATTTACGGTGATTGGACGCACCAACGGTGAAGTCGCCGCTTTTTCACACTCGTAAAGTAATCTGATAACAGCTTCTTCAACCAAGCTATCTAGATTGAATGATTCAAAGAAATCTTTGTAATCAAACATCCAATCAAGACCAATTCCTTGCACATTTTGTGTATACCGTTGAACTTCCACGTTAGCCCAATCCTCCACCTGACGAGTTCGCTTGTTGTATACCCGTTTGAGCGGGGTTGCATATCCAACAAAGTATCCCTCTTCAGCTTTAGGACTAAACTTCTCGCTTGGATTCAACATCGTGCATGGTGCCCCAAAAGGTTCTAGATACTCTAAGTTCGGCTTTCGTCTGTGTAACAGTTCATAAGAAGTTTTACCAAACTTCTTCACCGTTAGAACCCGATTGAGTGTATAATTTGCTGCATAAATCGCCTCATTCCAGAACATTACTGGAAGATTCGAGTCTGCGAGCATTGTTCTAGCCGCTTCAATTAGAGTCCTGTTTTTGCGTTCAACAACACCGTTCTGTTGTGGGGTGTACGGAGACGAATATTCATGATGAATTCCTTTGCTTTCACAAAGTTCATCCATCTTGGCGTTTTTGAACTCCGTCCCATTATCACTCCGAATTCTCTTTATTTTCAAATTGTAGAGATTCTCCAATCGAGTGAACAAAACTTTCAAGTTGTTAAAGGTGTCACTTTTATTCTGCAAACACATCACCCATGAAAATCTTGAGTAGTCATCAGTGACAACTAAACAGTAAAGCTCCCCAAGATGACTTTTGCGTTTGACCCGTCCGAATAGGTCCATGTGCAGTCGCTCAAGTGGCATCTCAACAGAGTTAACTTTCTTCACTTTGTGGGACTGTCTGTGTTGCTTCCCTTTCTTACAACTTACACACTTGTCATTCAAATGGAAATGTTTCACGTTTACTCCATCGACAAGTCCATTCTTCACAAGATGATTCATTTTTCTCAGATGAATGTGCCCCATTCTTCGGTGCCACATTATCGATTCTTTCTCGGTCGCCTTGGATAGAAAACATGTTATTTGCCCCTGGGATGTCATTGCCTTGGACATATCAAGAATATAAAGGTTGTTGACGTGAGGTGCCTTCAACATTACCCACTCTTTTGGAATTTTGAAGCCTGGTTTGAGAATGTAGCAGGATTTATCATTAAAATGAACAGTGAATTGTTTATCACAGATTTGACTGACGCTCAACAGATTATAGTCTATCTGTTTCACATAAGATATCCTCTCAAAGCTCACAATCCCATTACTCACGCTCCCTTCGATAGTGATATATCCGCCTTTATTCCCAGCAAATGCAACATATCCACCATTAATATTTTTCACATCGAACAGCAACGCAAGATCCCCGGTCATGTGGCCTGAAGCTCCACTATCAACAATCCAAAGACTGCTAATAGGGCCAGCTGAAGCTCCCTGCACACGTCAAGTAAAACAGTTAGTTCTTTCGGGGGACCCAAGCCTGAGTCTTGGGTCTTGGAATATCATTGTTCAAAGAAACATTCTCATCAACACTTTGTTTTGGATCAATCTTTTTAGGATTATTCAAAACATTTTCCTTTTTCTCATTGGATTTTGAAGTTGAGGCACCTGGAGAACCATTTGGTGTCCAAGATTGTTCAGATCTTTTCAAGATACGAATCTGAGACTTTGGTTTCTCAGTCGGTTTCTGAACATTGTTTGCAAAAGAAACTTTCTTGGTTACCTTATCTGATTTAACAGATTTAGGTCCAACATTTGACTTGACAATAGGTTTTGGTGGAACCCTTTGCCTGTCATTTGTTGTGTTCACCACTGGTTTTCTCCATGAATGTTCCATAGCAATCCGATTTCTGCGATCATACTGAAATGGACGATTGTTCCTCGTTTGATAAAAATTGTTCTGATTATAAAATTGTTGTTGTTGAGGAACAACACGTCTATGTGGTGGAACATAATGATCAATCGGTTTCCTCATGGAATTTCTCACTTCAACTTCGTGCCTCTTATGCCTTACATACGGGCAGTGAGCAAGTAAATGCCCTCTCTCCCCGCATTTAAAGCATGCACGGTATTCCTCAAAAACATTAGGAGCATTCGGTTGAGCAAATGATCGAACAGGATATTGATCATTATACTGTTTGTTCCTCAAACTCTCAGGGAGTGGCCCTTTTGAGTAAGCAGGCTCATGAAAACCGTTTGCTTTGTTTTTGGGTTTAATGAACTCTGTGACATGAACCTTTGGTTCTTGAGGAACATCCAAATACAATTTCTTTAAAATTGCTGGTGGAATCTCATTTGTTCTCTCATGTTTTGGGAACCAAATAGTGCTTTCTTGCCAAATTTTATCAATTTTAGCATAGTTAGCATTCTTAATTGGAAATTCCTCGTCAGAGATGATCTTATCGGATCCTTCCATCCGATAAAACACCTTGACTGGTTTGTCACAATGTTCATTCTTAACATCTTTCTTAATTTCTTTCTTAATTTCATTCTTTTTAGACTTTTTCTCACGATGTGCATTAGCCATCGGATGCACATGCTGAGATGATGACACTGGTTCATTAGTAATGATGTGATTTTCTTTTGGAATTTCACATGCATTAGCACTTTGGTAACCACCAGAGTCATCACTCTTAGAGTCTGAATCAACACTCTCAACTGTAACACCCTCATCGTTCAAACCTAAAATCGGCCTCACATCGGAATGAGGATCACCAATACTCGAGGTATTAGATTCATTTTTCGATGATGAGTCTGATTTTACCGAGCTCTCCGGTGTCACTTGATGACAGTTGTGATTTTCAAAGAGCACCGGAGATGGCACAGACTTATAGTAATTGGTTTGATCATCAATGATGTGGTCTACAACATAAGCAATGTGCTTATAACTTTCCAACTTCTTATTGACTTTTTCAGCAAAGCACTTATTGGCGGCCATTTCCAACTTAGTGTTCTCAATTTCATTGATATAATTATTAATTGCAAGTTGTTTTAATGAAAGAGTATTTTTAAGGTCGGAAATGTCCTTTTTATATCCATCAAGCACTTTGTTGAAAGCAATCAATTCTTTGCGAGTAGATTGACAGTTGATGATAGCACTATCACGTTGAACGCGAAGTTCTTTGTTTTCCTCTGTCAATCTATCACAAGTTCCACAGTATTTATCACTAGTAACATCAGTGCTAGATTCAGAACTTACAGTTTTAGGAGGATCTGTCATGGCCATCAAAGCAAAATGAGCTTCCTTTCCAGCGAAAAACTTTGAATAATCGATTCTAGTGAAAGCATCATCAGCAATGCACGACTTCCTCGTCTTCAGAAAATCAGCTTCTGCTAGCAACTGGTCAATATCATCATCCAAGGATGTAACACTTGCTTCTGCATCTGATTCACTGTCTGAATCTGAATACACAGATTCACACTCCTCAGGAACATCAGAAACTGTGTCGATCACCACTCCAGAACTTGCCTCCTCAGCTTTAACCTCCACAGACTCAGTCTCCACTTCCACTTCTACCTCAGATTCGTCAACTTCAACCTCAGTTTCTTCTTTCTTATCAACTATCACCGACTCCTCAGTTTCAACCTGTCGGGCAACACAAGCCACATTTCCACCAGTTGTAATCTCCTCAACACCAATTTGCATCCCAGACCAGTCAAACCGTTCATCCTGCTGGATCACCAAAGCTTGATTCTGATTTGTATTTTGTTGTGTTTCATTTGGTGTAGTAATCGGTATGACTGTTCGGTTAGTGTTATTTGGTGATTGGTTTTGAATCTGGTTTGTTGTGTTTGGTTGTCTGCTCTGGTTGTTGTTAGATGTGTTTTGTCGGTTTTGGTAGTTGTTTTGGTTTTGATAGTTGTTGAAACACTTGTACATGTTGAAATTTGGGTAAAATTACCATATTGTCCTTCCTATATGAATTATAATTTAGTGTGTGTATATATTAAACAAAAAATATAATACAAACTAAGAAAAACAAACAAATAACTATATCTAGTCTTGTTACTCCACAATGAGCATGTGATCCATGAGGTTCTCTTTGCCGTTATGAGTCAGGTTCAACATCAGCGTCCCAAATGTGATATTCGCTTGGTTTACAATTTGGATTCTGGTGAATCTCCTTAGTATACTGTTGATTCATGTTTGGTGTGACAAACGCTTTTCTAGATTAGTGTGGTTTTGGTCTGATTGATAGGTTTATTGTAACGTATATGTTGGTGTTATAAAACTTATATGATAGTCTTTTCATACCCTAGCGAACATAGTGGTTAACTAAGATAGTAAATGGACGAAGTTGGTTTGTAAATGAAGATGTCATTGGCATCTTCGTTAGGTAACTTCGTGTTTTGTTTGTTCAGCCCATGAAAGTATAAATATCTTGCATGGGGGTGTAGGCTAGGGTTTGTTGGTCAAGTGTAGCTTGTAATTGATAATATTCCACTGAAAGTTTATCAATATCCAAGTCGATTTAAAAGTATTTTCGTGTGTGTTCATTTTGTTTGATTCATTGTTTGCATAAACATCTATCAAGGGATTCCGCACCTTCATAGATCTGATCATTCTTGTAATTGGTCCATTCCAAAGACTATCATCCAGACGAATCAAATTATGATGATGATGATGATGATGATGATGATGTTCCAGTTCTCTCGCAGCGAAAGAGACAGAGACGATGTATTGTCATTCGTGAGCTAGCTCCAACTAGCTCACAGGTTTCATGTCCTACCACTGCAGCAACAACAACACCACTACCATCAGTATCAGTTACCACCACTACACCACTCAGCATAACAACTTCAGTTACATTTTTGCCAGTTACTACTATAGTTCCATTCGTTGGGACAGTTGGTGAATCTTCACTTGGGGTCACTACACCTCCAAGTTCTTAAACTACCTCCCATGTGCTTCCAGGGTTCACATCTTCTACTGTACCAATATCAATGCCAATTTCTACAACCGTTGAGACTACAACAGTTGCTACTTCGTCACAGCCACCTACTTCTCAGCCAACAGCTGCAGGGTTTCTGTTTGACATCTCTTCCCTTGATTTTTCTTTTGATACTTCTTTTCTAGACAGGGAATGTATCGTCAGATTAGAGCGCAGGGTGGTAGAATTGAATGACCAGGTGATGATGGCTAATCAGACCATCACCAAGCTGGTACAGTATAACGAGATTCTGTAGTGGTTGCAAGCACATGACAGGTCATTGATTCAGACTCTTCTCCAACATAATGCCGATTTGATGAAGCAATTGAAGGCTCAGGGGAGAGTTCTATATGTAGGGGTGATTAGTTTAGGACTAAGAGGCATTAAGATTGTCACACCCTCAAATTCCACTTTAGACTTAACACCGCGAGGCGCGTGACATACCAGGATCTCCATATCCATTAGTTACAAGAACGACTCTGAATGCCCAAACATTTAGTTCGTTTAAAAAATAAAGTTTAATGTTTAACCAAAAAAGTTTAGATAAGTTGTGGAAGCTTAAACCAAACATAATCATTTTAAAACCATGCGCAAAACATGACTCAATGATGCATGCCCTAACGTGCTCCGTACTTAGCGACCTGCAAAAGCATGCTAGCGTGTGTCAACATAAAGTTTGTGAGTTCACAAAGTAAGGTAAGTAAGAGTTTAAGTTTTCAAAACCAGTAACCAAAGTCAAGCACCACTAGTTTAGCGTATGCCAAGGGTTGCTAACCCATTCATGATAACTAAACCAAGAGTACCGAACTGTTATTTAACCGATGCACTCACCCCGTGAGTTGGTTTTTGCCTCCCCTCATTGCCTATCAACAATGATAAAATCTAAGTTCGTAGTTCACGCCCGAACCAAGAGTACCGAACTGCTATTTAACCGATGCACTGACCCCATGATTTGGTTTTTGCCTCCCATCATTGCCTATCAACAATGATAAAATCTAAGGTCGTCGTTCATGCCCGAACTCCCAGTATGGTATGAGGTTTGTCAAACCTAATAGCGCTATCAACTAGTAACCCGCTTGCCATAACCCGGCAACTCGTTCGGTATATAGTGAAGGACTTTTGTGATAGTATGCAGTTTAGTTCATCAAGGACAAAAGGTGTGAAACTATCAAAACCCTATTCCTCCCAGGAAGCAACCCATCCCAAAACTCGCGATAAAACAGTAGTCCCAAACCTGGACTAGAAAAGTTAAGTATGTTGTTTCCCCAAGATGAATGCTTTTGAGAAAAAGAGTAGTGAAACTCACCTTAGGTTGCAAAAGCTAAATCAAAATCCACAAGTAATAGGAATTCGCTACCGACTCCCTATTATACGTGTCACTACGTGAGTATGTGTGCATTCACAACACACAACAAGACTCGTTTGACCAAGGCATCCAATGATGTGAAAAGTTGTTTAAGTGACACTAGCTTTCTACATGCACAAGTAACCCTATGAACCCTTTGGTGAACATTATGTTTAATATCAGCTATACACGTCATATACATCTGATACAAGTGTACATACAAATTCAAGTCATAATTCGGTCATACAAGCCTTCAAACAAACACTTATACACATATGTCATGATCAACGTTTTTAGGAGAGATTATGCGTTGTCAAAACGATTTTATGAAAAATACCTACAAAACATATTAAACTCCTACAATTTTACTGTATATTCCTAGGAGTCCACTCGTCGTTGCGCTATTTTTGTTTCATGACCAAACCTCGTTTAAAAATTATGAAAAATCATTTACTAAATCTATGTTCTGAAAACATTCACATCAGGTCGGTTATCGCCGTCGTTTTGAAACATGTATTTATCTTAACTATAGCAAACCCTAGATGTATATTATCAATCAAGAACATCAAATAAACATCATACAAGACTCCTCACATATCAATCTAATCAAAACATGAAAGATTCATCATAGATATTATCACCTATAAACCCTACATGTTCAGTAATCATTGTCATGCAATAACATAACATATATCACATAATAACACAAATACACACTGTTTAATCAAGTTAATCCTTTACAAAGCTCATGTTTTAATCTTTATAAACTCACATCAGACCTAGACAAACTTGCTTCTGGTGTTTTAAAACATAATAAAGAAGATTAAACACAAAAGGTTTGATAATATACCTAAAGCTCTTCGTTCGGGTTATAAAAACACAAGTAAAGCTCTAAAACATGATAGATTATAGTTATGGCAGAGGTTATGGGGTATAATATTTGTATGGAGGCTGATAAGGATGATTACGGTTGTGTTTATGAGGATAATGGGGTTTAAAATTGTTTACAGAAAGCCTAAACTTGTTGTCCACGAAAACCACTCCCTCGCGGGCCGCGGCGCGGCCTGGTTTTGCATTTGGCCGAGTCCGGCTTATGTTATTTTATTATTTTTTTTGGGCCTTGACCACTATTTCCACACCAACAATATTTAACCCAATTATTATTAGACCCAAGCTATCTTGTCAGTTCGTCGGGTGTCGGTACGAGTTCGGTGGAGCGTTTCGCTTAAACAAACATAATTGCATATTAATTCACAAATAATTCCACACAAGCACATAATTGCAAATAATATTAAACAATCATTTCACAATTATTTATTTTGTTATTTCACCAACGTTCGGGGTTCAAGACTCGTGTATACGATCTGGTAATTCCCCGAATTACCATTTGTGCAGTTATTAACCTATAATTGTGTACTGTGCGACTCACAACTAATCCTAGTCAAGTGCAATGCCATAAACTATTTTGTATGTTAACTCGACTTAGGTTAAACTATTAACCCGAAAATTCGGGGTGTCACATCATCCCCAAGTTGAAAAGAATTTCATCCCAAAATTCGACAAGTTATCAGTGGAGCAAGTGTTAAGAGAGAGAAAAAGTTTGAAAAATATTCTAGGTGTTACAAAGATGACCCAGATGATGATCCCAACCACACAGCGAGAAGTGAGCCTGCAATAACTTCTAAACACTTCAAACCTATATGTAGACTTGTTCGTTCACCCTTGCTTGGGTGCGAATCAACTCATTCGACCCTGCGTTGTTCCGAACCAAACATAAAACTTAACAAAAACTCCATTCTGCTTATTATAATCTTCATTCGACCTATTCAGTTTCCATTCGACCCTTTGACAGTTCGAATGAGTACATAAATCATCCAAAACTTTGTAATCCGAAAGCGACAGCCACAATTATGCATCTACAGTTGTCAAAGGCTTGAATATCACCACTAGCTGTAAAAGCATAGTTTGGAGAGTATGTGTCAGTGTTAAACCCACATTTTGTATCAATAAAATGATCATAACCCTGATCCTTTACTAGCTCCTAATGATTCCTCTTGACTCAAAAGTGTTGTACTACCAAAAACATAGTCATCAGACACTTTTTTAGAATTATGGAGCTTCTTTTTCTGGTTAAGTTCTCTTGCATAGGTCAAGAGCTTACCATGAAGCTGAGTTAAACTTAAGTACTTAAAATTAGTAGAGTTTCACATAACAATTGCTATAGTGTCTCATTTTTCTGGTAAAGACCTTAAAAATCTATGACTCAAAATTGTCTTAGGATAAGTTAGTCCAACCAATTTTAGTTCACTTATTAAGCAATTGAATCTCTCAAACTGTTCAGTTAATGTCTCCCCTTTTACATTATTGAATGTTCAGATTGTTGGTTTAAGATTTCACGGTTGTTTTCGTTGACATCTTCAGTCCCACCAAACTGTTCCTTCAAAGCATCCCACAATTCTTTTGCATTGTTACAGTGTTACAGGCCAGCCTAGATATCATTAGGTAAAGCCATTGCAACAATACATAATGCTTTGGCATCAAACTCTATTTTCTAAAAATCCTACTTATAATAGTTTTCAAACTTTGGGATCTTCGATACTTAGTACCATTGGAACTTGTGGTCCGAAGATAATAGACTTTCAACACCTAGTGTTCTGTTGAGAAAGAACACGACACATCTGACGTTGCGAGACATTGTATTCAAATCTGACAAGCATCGGTGGCTTGTTACTAGTGCCAGTGTTGTGTGGATCATATTTGATCTGAGAAATCCTTAATTGTTTATAAAAACAGAGTGAGTTTTAAAACTTTAAATGAAGTAAAACTTTACTCAGTTTCTCAATTCAATGAACAATTTAAGATATCAATTATATGAGCTGATCTATTATATTAAATTGATGGATAGTTCAAATTTAATTAACAAAAGCTCTGATACCTTAAATTGATAATCACCATCATGCGAGCAGTTGTTGTTCTTCAACAATTGTTTTTTTCTAACAGTCTTTAGGCTTTTGCAGACTTTCCAGCAGTTGTTGTCTTCCAACAGTCATTACAATTCAGCAGACCTTGCAGCAGTTGTTTGATAATCACCATCATGCGAGGATATTTTCTTCATAATCTGACTTTATTCGGGACCAGCTGATAGTATATTTTGGCTTTCTTATCATCTGTTCTTTACAGGTTAAACAAAGAAACTTCATTTCTTCATTTCTTCGTTCTCAAACGTGGGTCTTTTCTTCTCTTCTTAGAGGAAACTCCTCATTTGAATCATCATCAGCCTTTGCTTGAACATCTTGCTAAAAAAGAATGTGAGAGGAGGATTCTCGCAACTCTCTTCTTTTTCAATCTTTCAACTTCTAGCAACTTCACAACTACTTCTTTGTTTGTACTTTCATTTGTCAAAAGATGATTCACTTCATTTTCTTCTGACTTAGGTACGTCTTGTCATTGTGGTGCTTCATGCTTGTTAGCAATTGGAACAAATCACTCTTCATCAACCCCCTTTTCTTTATTTGTATCAAATTCTGCAAAATCTAAAAAATTTGTAAGAAAATAATTTTATGCAACATAGGGTCCAATATTCACATGAACACCAAGTACATTAAAGTATTTTCATTTCAAATTTTGAAAACATGAATTTCTTTTCAATCTTTTGAGATCAGTCAAATGTTCAAGAATGGTCAGTGTTATAAAATTTAAGCAAAAAATAATTAAAATTAAATTTAAAACTAAAAAACAAAAACTTAAATTATTTACAATGCATATTTTTGTCAGAATCATGGGCAAGAAGATCATATCAGCTTTGTCAAACTGCATCACACTATTTACATAAATTCTCAGTATATTTATTAAAATGTAGTCCGGGACAATAACTAGCATCGTTTATCCATTTGCACAAGTATATATATGATGGATTTTGCTTGCGGGATCAAACCAAAATGTTTCGGGCCAAACTACACTTATCTTCACAGATCTACTCTGGTTTGGTGTTTTGGACTCTTGAGGGTCTCTTTTATTGTGCACATTGCATATTTTTTGGCTCATTGACCTCTTTTGGTGTATTTTGATCTTCAACACGACAACGTACATCTAGGTCAACAAATATCTGGATGCAGCAGATGCTGATATTGCCTAGCATCTCCAGATCTTTGCATACACAAAACAAAGGAGATACACGAGTTTGTCAGAAAAGGTTTAATACATAGAACATGGTGTGTATCGGGACGTGTGTTAAAGAAAACTAAAACCAGGAGCCAAAAGCTGAACTAAAAGGAGAACATCTACAACAGGTTCCGGCTAGAGAGATAAAGATCAAAAAAGATTCAAGAACATGATCTCTTTGAAGAATTAGACAAATGAAGACAAATAAAAATCCCATATGATGAAATCTGGGACGAAGGAGCCAAATTTCTGGGACCGACTCTAAAACAGACTATTAGATAATATTATTAGACTAGTTATTATTAGTATGAGCCCACGGGCTTAATTAGGTTCCTAGGGTTTCTTATGATCTCTATATATTGTAACCTAATCAATTAGTAATATTATTGAGTATTTCATCATTTAACATGGTATCAGAGCCTTAAGGTTCTGTTCCTTCTTCTTTTCCGCACCACTAGAAAAATACAAACCCTAGCCGTCACCACCGAGTTCAAACCCTAGACAGGGCGGCGTGACGGCACCGCCGCCGCCCTGTTCCACCTTCGTTTTTCAATATTGTTTTTTTTTTCTATTTTTAGTTTCGCGGTTAAATAAAGATTCGTTATCGATACATTACCTAAATCCTTTTTTTCAAGACAATATTACTTCTCACTGCAGCCCCCATCAACGTACGTTTGTTGGCCGCAATTTTCTATCAAGTGATTGATATTGTGGTGGTTTATAGTTTATAACTTCGGCTCCATTTATTTTTGGTTTGCGCAAAAGGTCAAAATCAAATTTGAACTAATATGGCTCATGCTCCAAGTATTCATGTTCTCAAAACAAAAGCAGAAGCAAGTGCCGCCTTATCTACGCAAGAGACGGATTGAATTAATTTGTCTTTTGTTTTGCAATGTTATGGTTTAATCTTCCTAATAAGAAAAAGTCTTTTGATGATGCCACGATACCATCTTAGCCGGACAGCCGCCATGCCACCCACCTATCGTATTCCGCAAGTCGTTCCTTGCAACGTCGCTGCCTTTCTTATGCTTTTATTTCTGTTGACTTGGTTCACCACATATTGGACTACGGTCCTTACCATTGCCGCCGACTTCGGTCTGCCGCTCATTGGACTTCGGTCCTTCGCGCCGCCTGCACGAGTACGGTCCGCCGCCGCGCTGATAGTTAGTTAGATTTCTATCCCATCACTTCCGCGCCGCCGCATTGCACGACTCTTGTAGGATTACATGATCCGTCATTGAAGACTATGGATGGCAAAATATGGATGTGTTGACGAAAATTTGGGTTTCTCGAGTCGATCGAAGCACGTTTATCATATTTATTATTGTTTTATGTTTTAACAGTCTAAGCTTCTAGTTTTCTTCCACTAAGACTGCGGGGGAGTATTAGATAATATTATTAGACTAGTTATTATTAGTATGAGCCCACAGGCTCAATTAGGTTCCTAGGATTTCTTATGATCTCTATATATTGTAACCTAATCAATTAGTAATATTATTGAGTATTTCATCATTTAACACAGACCAAGTACACCAATCTCAGATCAAGACCCTAGATTTCTGGAAAGAAATCTGGAATCTTGACAAGTGGGAAAGTTAAAATGCATGCAACATGACTCCAATCATTTATGCAAGACTTTCTTCACCTCGTTAACCTGCGAAGAATACAAGTTAAGGATAAACTAATTGTTTATTCATCAACTTGGGTCAACTCTTCTCCATAAACAGAAGGCATCATTAGTCGAAGAAGAGTGTCAAGTGTGAACGTGAAATGTAGTCTTTGTTAAAAGGTGATCACTACATAAACTCAAAACATCTTAAAAACCTTGTGTTCTATTGTTTCTGAAAGTTTGATTTCTTACCGCACATTGTTTACATATTATTGAAATCACATTGCCATTTGATTAAAAGTGAGGTTGATACTTCATGGACCAACACTTGGTATCAGAGACTCTTGAATAAGTTATTTTCAAAAAGATCCTAATCAGTTTAAAGAAATATTTAACCTCAAATCTTAAACGTTTTAACCAAATATCTTAAATACCACTTTTTACAAATGGCAAGCTTTCAATCTTGGATTCTAAGCCTCCCACTCTTGTTAGAGAGGAATACACCCAATGGAAGGTCAAGACGATCAACTTCTTAAATGGACATGATCACCATCTGTACTAATCCATTGTGAGCGGACAATACGTTCCCATGACTGAAATTTCAGAAGTTCTAGCAAGCGATAGAACACCAGCATTTCCTGCGAATCAGGTCCCCAAAGATAATGATTTTTTTGGAGATGAGGACAAGGAAGAGGTGGAAACAGATGAAAGAGCCAAATCTTTAATGATCATGGCTCTTCCAAATGACATATTTTCTCATGTAAATGCTTGTTCATTGACAAAAGGAATATGGGTTCCGCTGTAAATTTGTGTGAAGGAGGAGAGAAAATGAGAAGAAACAAAAGAACAAATTGTGTTTCTAGCTTTGAATATTTTAAAATTTTTCCAAATAAAAAATTGTCTGAAACTTATAACAGATTTTTAAAAATCTTGAATGAGTTAATGAAATATGGGGTAACAAAGTCTAATGATGAAAAGAATGTTAAGTTCTTAAGAGCTTTACCCATTGAGTGGAGAACACTAACCATGACCCTAGCCTTAACCTTAGACCTAGACAATATGAACCTCTATGATCTCTATAGCATTCTTATCCCCAGGCAATATGAAATATTTGAAAATTCTGGTCATAAGGGTGGTCAAATAGTATTATATTCCTCAACCCATAAACCAGAATCCAACTCCTAACAAACTATTCAAATATGAAGTGAAACATAAGCATCTGATCCTATATCAGTCTATCTGGCCTTCACATAAGTCGTTGCACTTCATACCAAAACCTTTGATGAAAGAATGTCAGGAAAACATACATTCAAAGGTAAGGTAGATAGATCCAATGATAGGAATGTGGAAAAGGCAAAAGTGACCTATTTTAGATGCAAACAAAAAGATCATTACTCAAATAAGTGCTAGAGTAAACAATTGAGAGATATTACTTACTATGAAAGGAAGCTTGAAGAAGTGTAGGGCCCAGAAATGTTATAGTGTTACGCTTGTGTAGAGGAGAAATTTGACACGAAAACTGGATTATATGATCATACAAGTTACTAAACCAGGTGCGGAAACCCTAGCTTAGAACAAACTGATGTAAACTCAAATCAAAACACAATCAAAGTCATTTTCAATGCTTTTCATAGATTAACTCTTTCAAATACTTGATTACAACTCAATTACAGTTAATCTAGCACACACATAAACTCTCTCAAACCTCTCTGGAACACACCTCAAAAACACACACACTAAATGACTCGCTTAAACTTACAAAATCACAAAATCTATATATAGGACCTGCACGTTCGCCCCTTTCAACTGGTCGAACGTGAGACATTTCCACATTCGCCCACTACAAGTGGTCGAATGTGTCTCTCAGTGTAGTTCCATCCAGATTCGTCCAAAGATCTTCTACCTTCGCCCACTTCTTAATCACCTTCGCCCAATCTTGTCACCTTCGCCCCTTCAGCCTCTTCTAACACATGTTAACATATCTAATCACTAGTCGCAAAACGCATCTACAAACTCCCCCTCGACTATTGATTAGATCGTTTTCTGTCCTCGTCCATGGCTTTGTTCAGCAACTTGATTCTGAGCAAACTCTTCTGTTCTTTTGTCATCTCAGGCTCTAATTTTCTCTTCACAGGCTTTGACACATTAGCCATCTTCACCATCTTGCCAAGTTTTCCCTCCAAATTACTACCAGCATTAATATCATAAGCAAAACAAACACCAACAACTTGTGTGTATTTCTTTGCTTGATCTGCATCGTTCGGCTCATGATGAATCGGATTATAAAAGAGCATGATGATGTCTTCAAAGGTGCAATTTATCAACCACATAGGATCAAATACATGAACATGCTTGTATTTGTCCTTTCCATCTCTCAACACGATCACCGCTTCTGCCTTCCTCCAATCATAATACCAGAAAATGAAGTCAGCACTGAAGTGTTGAGGCATAGGCATCAAAGGTATCTTTCTCATCACTTCAGGTGCCTTATAAATCAAGGTAACCCGTTTCAGCTTGGTTCTGGGATCAATATCCCTGTGAACTTTCCTCCGGGGATATTGTGGTTTGAATCTGTTCCACTTAGTTCTACTTTCCCAAACCAACTTGTCTGCACACCAACCGACATGTGAATTATTCACTGAAGCACCCGACATTTGGAATCTGCACAAATCTCTAACCGCCCAATACGGTAGAGTTAGCATGTCAATGAATCTGTAAAAGTACAAGATTCCAGATTCCCACTTAGCAGCTAGACACTTCAGCCTGCCTAAGTATGTCCACCCTAGAGCTCTGCCTCTGAACTTTGCATTATGAAATCTGTAAAAGTTTCCTTGAGCTTCAGGCTTCGGTCGGTTTTCATCCATCAGTCTTAACTTCTTCAAATAATCCTTCAATTCATCAGATTTATTTGAAGATTCAGGCATATCAGTTCCAAATACCTTTTCTACAAACTCAGCACTTCTCTTCTTTGCCTTTCTTTTTGCAGACGTATTAGGAATCTCAGTAAAATCAGGAAACACCAAGTCTTCATCAGTTTGTCTGAAGTACTGTGGGTATTCCTCATGTGTGATATCCTCTATTTCAACTTCTTCAAACTCAGGGGTATCTTTATCATCAGAGTGACTTCCAATATCCTTTTCAGGAATATGTGGAATCGACTCATCAACAATAAATTCTTCAAATGTTTTCCCTACCCTCTGTGCAAGTCCATCCAAAATCTCCTTTGCCACAGATGCAGGTACTTCCCCTTCTTCCAAATCAGGATCGTTATATTCCAATTCATATCGCATGTCATCAGTTTGGAATATTTCAGCAAAACGACCTGTGAACTCAATGGTCCATTCTCTTCTTTCTAACATGTCCTTGTAAACTTGTTTAGCGTCATCAGACAAGGACCTCACCTTCTCATTCCAAAACACACTCTCATCCGAGTCAACATTCTCTCCTTTCTTCTTTGAACTAGACTCACCAGTGTCTTTCTTCTTCTTTGAAGGTGGTCTTTTCTCGAATGTAAACTTTGAAGTGTCGTCTCCTCCATCATTATCATCACTACTACTATCACTCTCATCCTCCTTTTGACTTCCCGAACCCTCAGCATCATCATCATCATCATTATCATCTCCATCATCACTCTTTTCCGATTCTTCATCCTCATCATCCTCATCTTCCTCTTTGTCAGATTCAGATGGTTCAAAATCAACCTGTTCAACTTCTTTCTCTTTATCCTCCTCACCCTCTTTCAATTTGGGTGCAACATTGTATAGATTGTCTATCAACTCACTAAGGCGTTTGTTCTCAGCTTTCAACTCCTTATTATCTTCTTTAATCGCCTTGTACCTGTTTTTGTTTCTCAAGCACTTCCCTTCAAGCTTCTTATTCTTAGCTTCTAGCTTCTTCACTTTCTCGTCTATCTCATCTTGATTAGACTTAGAAGCTACTACAATCTGAAGCATCTTCTCCTCATTCAGCTTGAACTTGGCAATTTCAGCTTGCTGAGCCACTAACATCTTCATCATGTCGTCCATTTTCTTATTCACTTGCTTCATAACATCGTCATCCACAGTGACTTTCTTTGACTTGGACTTTGACTTTGATGGCTCAATTTCAGTTTCTTTTTCTTTCTGAGGCTTTGTAAACATGTTAAGAACATTATCCAGTGCTATATTGAATTGATCCACTGGTAATTTTGTTGCCTCCACAGTCTTTTGTTTCTTAGTGGCTGGTGAAGATTGTTTTGATGACGTTCCAGCTTCAGGTAATCTCTTCCCTCTCAAAAGTTGGCTCAACTCTTTCTCTCTGAGTTGCTTTGTACTGGTCTTCTTGGCCATGGTTTTGTGTTTGGGCTTGGGCAAGTTAACTACTACAGTTTCACCTTCATTCAACTCGTCCAAATTTACAGTTAACCCTTCATCTTCAGCACCAACAGATTGCTTGCTCTTCTTAGCTTCTTTAATCGATCTGTTAAGTGATTCAGACTCACCAACCAAAGTGGCCTTTTGTTTGGTAGTCCGGACATTTTCAGCATCCGAATCCCACTGTTCTTCAGTCTCAGTCTCCTCTGAATCTACAGACTCTTCATCTACCAAACTAGTACCCTTCTTTGCAGTAGATTTCTTCCTCACAGCTTGTTGTTTTGAACTCCCCTGCTCAGTCTTTCCTTTGCCCTTCCCTTTGGCTCCAGGATTGACTACTTGTCTTTTCCTCTTTGTACTTGCATCAGCATATACTAACGGATCATCATTGTCACTATCACTATCAGGATGCCTTGCTGTGTTCTTTCCAGGATCCATGTAATCCTCTCTAGCCAAGGCTCCAAACAACCTCCTGTAAGGTGGTCTCTCATTATCAGGCACACCTTTGTAACCTTTCATTCTAGCCAAGGTTCTAATATTCATGTGATCCATAGCAAGTATCTGTGTTGGATCCTTCTTCAAATGTGGATACTTGTGATCAAAAATCATCATCAGAAATCTAGGGTAAAGCATGAAGTATTTCTTCTTCAAACCCTTCAGCATCTCCAGCATGTGATCTAAAATCATCCCAGCAACGTTAAATGGTTTGTTGAGAGTCAATGCAACCATTAACGAGCTCAAACTCTTCCTCATCACGTCGTATCCTCCACTAACACATCCAAACACGTGTATAATAACATGAGCAAAATACTTAAACTGTACTCCCAGTTTCCCTTTGTACATAGAACCATCAGTAATCGGTCCTTTGTATTTCATCCTAAGGAAACAGGCTTTCTGCTCAGTCCATGATAATTCTCTTGGATCTTCACTGGTTTCAAACTTGATCTGGAGAGCTTCTCTGATATCTGCTTCAGTAATAAACATCTCCATTCCTTGAATCTTGCTCTTAATGATCGTCTGATTGTCAAAGTAATCATACTTGGCGTTGTTGTAGAAATCCTCAACTATATCCTTGTAGATAATAGTTGGTGTAGCCAAAGCATAAACCACTCTGCATCTCTTCAGAAACTTGATAATCTCTGTGAACTCCACATTCTTCTCCACATCTCCCAGATATGCACAACAATTGTGATTCTTCTCAAACGGCCATTTACTTCCGCTTGATGATTCACCTTCCTGAACAGGTTCTGGAATAGGATCAGGAACTGCAGTCTCAACAGGAATCTCAATATTTTCTTGTTCTTCAGCCATCTGAAACATAAAATCAAAAACAAACGTCAAAACACGAAATCGTCAAAACTTAAAAATTTTAGGATTTGAAAATCCACATTCGCCCAAATATTCTGGTCGAATGTAAACTTTTGTGGTCGAATGTATAACAAACAGGCCGAATGTGGAATGAATTTTAATATAAAATCACATTCGCCCATTTTAATGTTCCTTCGTCCACTCCTGTTCCACCTTCGTCCAATCGTTCGCCCGAAGGTGGGATTGGATTATCCCAAAATTTAAAAAATTTTAAACTCTGTTTTTAGGCCTTGATTTTGATTCAAATATGATCTAATATGGCCGACTAAGATTCATATATTATCAATTTCCCCTAAATTTCATTCTATATCAGTTTTATTAGAAAATTAGGGTTTATCTTATATATTTAATCGATTACACTCTAATAAACTGTAATAACCCTAATTTTTGATTCATTCTCCCCCTAAAACTGTTATAGGATGAAATGCATTCAAAAGAAATCATTAACAAACACTCTAAATCGTTGAAAACTTAAACCCTAGGTCGATAAAGAAAAACAACTATTCCGGCATCATTCCTTGTCCATTACCTGTGAAATTGGTACTAAAATGATCAGTATAAGCCAGGGAACAAAACGCACAAGCAATAAAATCAAAATCAACAAGGTCTGGTTATGGATGAAATTTTGAAAAATTTGAAGTGAATGGTCGAATCTGCAAGAGGCTTATATATAGACTCCACCTTCGCCCGTTGCTCCTGGTCGAATGTACAAAATATTCACCTTCGCCCCAACCAAATGGCACGAAGGTAAAATTGATTTACCCGAAGGTGGAATTGAAGTAAAAATCCTCATTCGCCCAGTTATAAACTGCCCGAAGGTGGAAAAGTTTCCACATTCGTCCCATTTAAGGGCGAATGTAAAATGGAAAACTTGAAAAATTTTGCCAAATTACAAATTCGAATCCCGTTCAACATTTTTCAATCCGTTAAGTCTCCAAAACACAAATTTTCACTTTAGAATGATACAAAGCCCAGATGGTGTTGTCAAATCTCAGAAATTGACTATCAAGCATACCCGGTTATCAAAAATAAAGCAGAAATGCAAAAATTTTGGATTTTTCTGAAATTTTATCAAAACACACCTAAAAACTTTTTGGATTTTGTATCTTTTTGACAATAAAAGTAAATTGCAACAAAATAAAATGCATCAAAGTAAATGAAAGCAGTAAACATTTTGTGAAATCCGGTCAGAGGATCATATCAGTTTTCTGAGAAATCTGATCACAGCGTTGATCTTTTTGTTTAATATTATCATTAGAAACAGTATGTGACACGGCAATTGCTGATATTGTGGTCCACGTAAGCTCACATGCAAACAATTACGCAATGTTTTAAAATGATACGAGTTAGGTGTATTAGACTAACACGATGTGGTGCCCACACACACGACATACTCCCGTATCAAGTAATTGCACAAAGCTTCGTCGTAACGCGTGATTATGCCAGAGTTATCCGTAAAAGTTACAAAGTATATAGCACAGAGGTGTACAGGTCAGCAATTGAATGCAGCAGAGTAACATGTGCGTATACACTAGGTTGAGGCTGATATTAATCACTGATTTTCATCAGATGATTAATACGATGTAATAATGATCTATGATCAATTAAAACATAAAGTTCCTCAATTCGGTAACTTCCGGTTTTGGCAATTAAGCTCTTTTAGCAAATATTCTGATAAAACTAGGTCCGTAAATCAATACGACAAAAGTTTATCAGAATATCCCGGATAACCATAACATAACGACCCGAAACCTCAGATTTTGGCAATCCTATCAAACGAAATTACGGTACTAAGACCATATGCCCATGAGGTGTTCAGCCACGAACGCGTAGTTCGTTATGTTTGTATCACTAATGCACGCAATAATTAGTCTACGAAGCCTATCAGCATATCACACGTAGTCAACAAACGCCTCATTAACTATACAATTCTTTAGCCTGTGTCAGATTCCCACTGATGTACTATCATTTCCTCTGTTTTACCAGGAAATCATTTTTGATTTTCTAATTTTTTAGGCTTGTTGAATTTTATATTGTTTTTGGTTTTTCTGATAAAATGGCTCCCCCTAAAATAAAGAACATATTTTTGAGATTTTTGATTTTTCTGAAAAACAAAAAACAAAAATTTGAAAGAAACAATCCACTCGAAAGCATCAACTTCTTTGAGGATTACGATAGTAAAGAGAAATTCCCAATTAGCAAAGAGAAATTCCCAATTAGCAAAATATAAAAACTAAAAACTAAAAAAGCGATAAACCGAGGTGCCGATTAGTCCTGTTTTTCCTTTATATTGTTTACTTTTAAAAGATATTCAAAGCGTGAACGGTCAAAAGCTTTAGTAAACAGATCTGCACGTTGGTAGTCAGTATGAATTTTGATCATATCGATCAATTCCTTAGCGTAACAATCACGGATAAAATGATATTTGATCCGGATGTGTTTCGCTTTAGAATGATTATCCGAATTTTTAGTTAATGCAATTGCGGCTTCGTTGTCACAGTAAATAGGGGTTTTAAGAAACTGCAAACCGTAATCCACCATTTGTTGTTGAATCCAGAGTACTTGCGAACAGCAACTCGAGGCTGCAATGTACTCGGCTTCACAGGTAGATTGTGCTACGGAAGTTTGTTTCTTGCATTGCCAGGTGATTAACCTGCTCCCGAAAAACTGGCAACCAGCTGTAGTAGATTTGCTATCTTTGTCACAGCCGCCCCAATCTGCATCACTAAAAGATATGAAATCAAAATTATCATCATTAGGGTACCAAAGTCCTTTTGATGGACAACCCTTCAGATATCGAAGGATACGCTTGACCGCCGTCAGATGACTTTGTTTCGGCTTCGATTGATAACAGGCACAGAGACACGTTGCATACATAATATCTGGTCGAGACGCCGTCAAATACATCAGAGATCCGATGATTGCTCTGTATGTAAAAGGATCTGTCAGCTCCCCCTTAGCGTCCACTCCAATCCCGTGATTGGGTTGAATCAGGGTATCCATCGGCTTTGAGTCCTCCATCTGGAACCGGCTCAAGATGTCAGAGACATATTTCGTCTGGTGAATAAAGATCCCGTCGGGCCTTTGGTCCACCTGTAAGCCTAGGAAAAACTGCATCTCCCCCATTGCGCTCATTTCGAACTTTTCCTGCATGACAGTTTCGAACTCCCTGCATAAAAGCTCGTTAGTTGAACCAAATATTATATCATCAACGTATATCTGTACTAGAAGCAAATCATCTCCCGTCTTTTTCGTAAAGAGGGTGCAATCGACGAGGCCGCGCTTAAATCCTTTGAAGATGAGGTATGTACTTAGCTCCTCGTACCACTGCCTCGGAGCCTGGTGCAAGCCATATAGAGCTTTGTTCAACACGTAGACCTTATCCCGGTGGATTGGGTCCTCAAAGCCTGGTGGCTGCCCGACATAAACCTCTTCCTTGACTTTCCCGTACAGAAATGCGCTTTTCACGTCCATTTGATAAACTTTGAATTTCTTAAAAGAAGCAAACGCGAGGAACATCCGAATAGCTTCGATTCGTGCTACCGGTGCATAGATTTTGTTATAATCAATCCCTTCGATTTGATGGAAACCCTGCACGACCAATCTGGCTTTGTTACGAACAATAACCCCACGATCATCCTTCTTACACTTAAACACCCATTTGGTGCCAATCTTCTTCCTATCCGGCGGCAAATCCGTGAGCGTCCAAACTCCCAATTTCTGGAATTGTAATAACTCCTCCTACATAGCTTCCACCCAGGCATCATCCTTCAAAGCGTCCTTGTATGTCCTTGGCTCTACCTGCGACACATAACACGCAAACGACCAATCATTTTGACTACCAGATTTTTGTATTTTGGCATATAAAGCTAAAGCACCAAAACTCTCTGGCGAATTAACGCTTTTAAGCTGCCCTCTGGTCATAACACTGCTTCCAGGATCACCGATAACTTGCTCCAGCGGGTGAATACGATGAATCCGAGATTCCGGATAATCAGGTACTTACACTCCCGTCTGAACAGTCAAGTTCTCTACAGTATCCAGATCATGACCCGTATTTGATGATGAAGCCACATCTGAAGTTGGAGTTGGGTTCACTGGCGGTGCCTCTGGTTCTTCAGCTTGATCAAGAATAGCTTCTTCAAATTGTTCATCTTCAGATTCTGAAGTGTCTAATGAAGTTGAAGCCTCTTGAAATACTTCTTCCTCTTGTATAGGAGCATTGGTATCATTAGTAGCTGGTAGGGGGTTCACGGTGATCGGACGCACCAACGGTGAAGTTGTTGCATTTTCACACTCGTAAAGTAATCGAATAACAGCTTCTTCAACCAAGCTATCTAGATTGAATGATTCAAAGAAATCTTTGTAATCAAACATCCAATCAGGACCTGTGCCTTGAATATTTTGAGTATATCGTTGAACTTCCACGTTAGCCCAGTCTTCCACACGACGAGTTCGCTTGTTGTATACCCGTTTGAGCGGGGTTGCATATCCAACAAAGTAACCCTCCTCGGCTTTAGGACTAAACTTCTCGCTTGGATTCAACATAGTGCATGGCGCCCCAAAAGGTTCTAGATACTCTAAGTTCGGCTTTCTTCGGTGTAACGGCTCATAAGATGTTTTACCAAACTTCTTTACTGTTAGAACCCGATTTAGTGTGTAATTTGCTGCATAAATCGCCTCATTCCAGAACATTACTGGAAGATTTGAATCAGCAAGCATTGTTCTAGCCGCTTCAATTAGAGTCCTATTCTTTCGTTTAGCAACACCGTTCTGTTGAGGGGTGTACGGAGCCGAATATTCATGATGTATACCTTTGTTTTCACAAAGTTCATCCATCTTGGCATTTTTGAACTCCGTCCCATTGTCACTCCGAATTCTCTTTATCTTCACATTGTAGAGATTCTCCAATCGAGTGAACAGAACTTTTAGATTGATAAAAGTGTCGCTTTTATTCTGCAAACACATCACCCATGAAAATCTTGAGTAATCGTCAGTGACGACTAAACAATAAAGCTCTCCAAGATGACTTTTGCGCTTGACCGGTCCAAAAAGATCCATGTGCAGTCGCTCAAGTGGCATCTCAACAGAATTAACCTTTTTCACTTTGTGGGACTGTTTGTGTTGCTTCCCCTTTTTACAACTAACACACTTGTCATTCAGATGGAAATGTTTCACGTTTACTCCATCGACAAGTCCATTTCTCACAAGTTGATTCATTTTCTTCAGATGAATGTGCCCCATTCTTCGGTGCCACATTATCGATTCTTTCTCTGTCGCCTTGGACAAAAAGCATGTTATCTGCCCTTGTGATGTCATCGCCTTGGACATATCAAGAATGTATAGATTGTTGACGCGAGGTGCCTTCAACATTATCCACTCTTTAGGAATTGTAAAGCCCGGTTTCAGAATATAGCAGGATTTGTCATCAAAATGCACAGTAAATTGCTTGTCGCATATTTGACTGACACACAACAGATTATAGTCTATCTGTTTCACATACGAAATCCGCTCGAAACTCACTATCCCATTGCTCACACTTCCTTCCATTGTAATATATCCACCTTTATTTCCCGCGAAAGCTACATACCCTCCATTGATGTTCTTCACGTCGAACAGCAACGCAAGATCCCCTGTCATGTGGCCTGAAGCTCCACTATCAACAATCCAAAGACTGCTAATAGGGCCAGCTGAAGCTCCCTGCACACAAAAAATAAATCAGTTAGTTCTTTCGGGGGACCCAAGCCTGAGTCTTGGGTCTTTGAACATCAGGTTTCAAAGTAACATTCTCACAAGCATTTTCAACAACTTTTTGATCAATCTTTTTCTGATTATTCAAAACAGTTTCCTTTTGCTCATTAACTCTTGAAGTTGAGGCTCCTGGAGTGCCATTGGGTGTCCAAGATTGTTCAGACCTTTTCAAAATACGAATCTGAGACTTTGGGTTCTCAGTTGGTTTCTGAACATTGTTAGCAAATGTAACTCTCTTGGTAACCTTATCTGATTTAACAGACTTAGGTCCAACATTTGATTTGACAATCGGTTTTGGTGGAACCTTTTGCCTATCAACTATTGCGTTCACCACAGGCTTCCTCCATGAGTGTTCCATAGCAATCCGATTCCTTCGATCATAGTGCATTGGACGAGTGTTCCTCATTTGGTGAAAATTGTTATGATTATAAAACGATTGTGGTTGTTGAGGGACAACTCTCCTATGTGGTGGCACATAATGATCAATCGGTTTTCGCATGGAATTCCTCACTTCCACCTCGTGCCTTTTGTGCCGTACATATGGGCACTGAGCAAGTAAATGCCCTCGTTCCCCACATTTAAAGCACGCACGGTATTCTTCAAAAACATTCGGAGCATTTGGTTGAGCAAATGATCTAACAGGATATTGATCATTGTACTGTTGCTTCCTTAAACTCTCAGGGAGTGGCCCTTTTGAGTAAGTAGGCTCATTAAAACCATTAGCTCTGTTTTTGGGTCTAACAAACTCTGTGACATGGACCTTTGGTTCTTGAGGAACATCCAAATACAACTTCTTTAATAAAGCTGGTGGAATCTCATTTGTTCTCTCATGTTTTGGGAACCAAATGGTACTTTCTTGCCAAATCTTTTCTATTTTAGCATAATTGGCATTTTTTATTGGAAAGTCCTCGTCAGAGATGATCTTATCGGATCCTTCCATCCGATAGAACACTTTGACAGGTTTGTCACATTGTTCGTTTTTATCATTCTTTTCAAGATCTTTCTTAACCACATTAAGATCTTTCTTCACCACATTCTTTTCAGACTTATTCTCATGATGAATACTTCTCATCGGAATCACAATTTGAGATGATGAAACTGGTTCATTTGTAATGATGTGATTTTCTTTTGGAATTTCACATGCATTAACAGTTTGGTTACAACCAATATCATCACTCTCTGAGTCTGAATCTACACTCTCAGCAGTAACACCCTCATCATTGATTCCCAAAATCGGTCTAACATCGGAATTTGGATCACCAATACTTGAAGTATTAGATTCATTTTCCGATGCTGAATCAGATTTTACCGAACTCTCCGGTGTCACTTGGTGACAATTATGGTTTTCAAAGAGAACCGGAGATGGTACAGACCGATAATTGGTTGTTTTATCATCAATAATATGGTCTACCACATAAGCAATATGCTTATAGCTTTCCAGCTTTTTGTTTACTTTCTCAGCAAAGCATTTGATGGCTGCCATTTCCAACTTGGTGTTTTCAATTTCATTGATATAGTTGTTAATTGCCAATTGTTTTAAAGACAAAGTGTTTTTCAAGTCGGAAATGTCCTTTTTGTAGCCATCTAATACTTTGTTAAAAGCATTCAACTCTTTGCGAGTAGATTGACTGTTCATGATAGCACTATCACGTTGAATACGGAGTTGTTTAATCTCCTCAGTCAATCTATCACATGTACCACAATATTTTTCACTTGTATTATCAGTACTACATGCAGAACTTACAAGTTTTGGCGGATCAGTCATGGCCATCAATGCGAAATGAGCTTCCTTTCCTGCAAAGAATCTGGAATAATCAATCTTTGTGAAAGCATCATCTGCAATGCACGACTTCCTTGTCATCAGAAAATCCGCTTCTGCAAGCAACTGATCAATATCTTCATCTAGAGAATTAACACTTGCTTCCGTATCCGATTCACTGTCTGAATCAGAGTAAACCGATTCACACTCCTCAGGAATATCAGAAACAGTATCAATCACAACTCCAGAATTTGTCTCTCCAGTCTCAACTTCAACATCAACCTCAGCATTAACCTTAACAGGTTCAGTCTCCACTTCCATTTCAGCCTCAGACTCATCACTTTCAACCTCAGTTCCTTCCTTCTCAACCATCGTCATTGAATCTTCAATGTCAACCTGATATGCAACACAAGCCACATTGCCCCCAGTAGTGATTTCCTCAACACCTATCTGAATACTCGACCAGTCAAACCTCTCATCTTGTTGAGTCACCAATGCTTGATTGGTATTCTGTTGTTGTTCATTTGGTGTAGTGATTGGTATGACTGTTCGGTTAGCATTGTTTGGTGTTTGATTTTGTGTCTGGTTTGGTGTGTTTGGTTGTCTATTTTGGTTGTTATTAAAGTTGTTTTGACGGTTTTGGTAGTTGTTGTTGTTGTTTTGGTAAGAAACTTGGTTTTGGTTTTGTTGTTGACGGTTCTGATAGGTGGCATTGAATGGATTCCTATTGCCTTGTTTTGGTGGCTGGTTGCATTCTCTTTTAAAGTGACTTTTCCCTCCACAGTTAAAACAAGTCACTTTCTCCTTATTGAACCCGTAGGTTGTGTTAGGAGAAGTTCCCAAGTCTGTTCTACCTGTCTTCTCGATAAACTCCGTTGCTCTTCGCATTATACTTGCAAAGGCCCATTGAATATCAATGAGTTCCATCTCCTCCTTGTCAATCTGTGCATAGTCTTCATTGGTCAAGTTGTTATTCCCAATTTGACTAGCAACTAGTCCATTGTAGGATGAGACCATTGCAGAGACTAATGCAATGTGTTGCTGAGCAACTTCAACTGTCACATTTCCAAGATTAGATGTCTCCAAAACCACCGTTTGTTGATTAGGTTGGTTCATTGGTTGTTGTTGAGATTGACTAGCAGTGTAGAAAGCTGCTTGTTGCTTTGGGGAGAATGGTGGAATGTATGAATAGTTGTATGGTACTTGTGGTGGTGGTTGTGATAAAGATGAAGTTTGTTGATGGTAGTTAATGGTAGGTGATTCCACAACATTGGATATACATGCAACATGTGGTGTAACTAGCCCTCCTGAGCTTGTACTCGCTGGAACTGAAGATCCTCCAAAGTATAGGTTTGGATTTTGAGGAATCTGTGCTCTCCTAGCTTTCCTCTTCTCTTCCAATTCTTTGTTTTCCAGCTTCTCAATGAACTCCTGAATAGACCAGTATTGATAAGCATCCTTCTCCTTCAGGACTTCCACATGCTGATCCCAGTTTGGTGGTAATGCATCTGCAAACTTGTCCACCTGCTTTGCCATAGGAATCTGTATACCATAGCTAGACAATTCAGATAACAAATGATTATATCTAGGAGTTAGTTCTTTTAAAGTTTCATTTCCAACATAAGAAAAATTCTCAAACTCCTTTATAAGTTCTTCCGTCCTCAAACTTCTAGTCTTCTCATTTCCATCATGCTTCCTTTTAAGCATATCCCATAGTGCCTTAGAAGTTGTGCAAGTCCCAAACTGATGCAAAAGATCATTTGTGATTGCCTGTGTTAATTGGGAAAACGCCTTCTTTTCCACAGCAAACTTCTTTTTCTCATCCTCAGCCATGCTCTCCAATGGCACTGGTTCACCTGTGTTCTCCAAAACTGGTGGTGTGTAACCTTTAGCAATCATGTTCCATGCTTCAGCACTTTCCACTCCCATGCCTTCCAAATGTATCTTGAACTTTTTCTGCCACTGATTGTATTCTTGAATCTCCATAAGCTTCGGTGGCCGATTCCCGCTACCTGAAGACAAATCATTAATCAGTGTAGAAATAGCATTTGTAGTTTGAGTGTTTACCACCGCTGCTGCTACTCCCCAGTAGTCAGACTGTGGTGCTGGAGGTGCACTTTGAGTCATGTAGTTAACCGGCTGCGAAGACTGTGTGCTCGTCTTCTGTGCTGCCACTGTCCATGGGTCCATCACCTGCTGTTGTGGTTGTGTAGTTGCTGGTGTCGGAGTCTGAAAATGCCACATGATCACGAACTTCGAGAAATTCAACACTTAGAAAAATTTTCCAAAAAAACTAGTCTAGGTTCGCCCAAATGTGCTTCAGGTTCGTCCCTTTTGATTTCAGATTCGCCCAGAAATTCTCTCCCGAATGTAAAATCTCACCAGAAAGTAAAAACACACTGACACTTTCCACGTTCGCCCAATTTTACTCCAGGTTCGCCCGTTTTGGTTCTACGTTCGTACCCCCGATCAGCCGAATGTGAAAAAGTAGACCCGAATGTGAAAAATTCAACAGAAAAAATTCTACGTTCGCCCGAAAATCCCTAGGTTCGCCCAAAATTTCACTCAGGTTCGCCCAAAAACTCACACCTTCGACCAAAACACTCCAGGTTCGCCCATATTGACTTTTGAAAAACGGTTACACTTTGAAAAACGGTTATTTTGATCTCTGATTTTCAAAAGTTTGTGAATTTGAATGATCTTGATTAGGTTTTGCTTCGGAGATGATTTGGAACAACTTTAATACTTGGAATTTTGAATTTTATCCACAAAATCAACTCTAATTCTTTCAAAAACACTCAAAAACCATTTTTATGTGAAAACAGATGTGAATTGATGAAAATAATGTCCAAATCAGCTCTGAGTTTATCAATTTGTTGTTGTATGATCCTCTATGCTCTGATACCACTTTGTAGAGGAGAAATTTGACACGAAAACAGGATTATATGATCATACAAGTTACTAAACCAGGTGCGGAAACCCTAGCTTAGAACAAACTGATGTAAACTCAAATCAAAACACAATCAAAGTCATTTTCAATGCTTTTCATAGATTAACTCTTTCAAATACTTGATTACAACTCAATTACAGTTAATCTAGCACACACATAAACTCTCTCAAACCTCTCTGGAACACACCTCAAAAACACACACACTAAATGACTCGCTTAAACTTACAAAATCACAAAATCTATATATAGGACCTGCACGTTCGCCCCTTTCAACTGGTCGAACGTGAGACATTTCCACATTCGCCCACTACAAGTGGTCGAATGTGTCTCTCAGTGTAGTTCCATCCAGATTCGTCCAAAGATCTTCTACCTTCGCCCACTTCTTAATCACCTTCGCCCAATCTTGTCACCTTCGCCCCTTCAGCCTCTTCTAACACATGTTAACATATCTAATCACTAGTCGCAAAACGCATCTACAGCTTGTCTTTATCAAGCACGTTTATTATATTAGGCTTAGTTTAGCTATTGGGCTAGGGTTAGGCCATGTGGGCCAAGTGGATAATGGACCCTACATAATGGGTATGTTTGGCAAAGAGCTTTTAGGAGCTTCAAGCTTTTAAGAAAAAGCTCTTACTCAATAAAAAGCCTTGTTTGGTTGAAGGAGCTGGAAGCTTTTAGGTTGGAGAAAAAGCTCTATAGTGAAAAGCTACTAGTACTAGCTTTTAAGAAAAAGCTCTACTAGCTAAAAGCTTTTCATTAGTAAATGACACAAATACCCATTGTATTTTAAAAATAAAATAAAAACTTTCTTTACAAGCTTTTAATTATGCCCATTTTGGTCATTTTATACATTTTATTAAAAGCTCCAGCTACTCTAGCAAACACCAAAATATATTTAAAAAGCTTTCAGCTAACAGCTTACAACTACCAGCTTGCAGCTACCAGCTACAGCTTCCAGCCACCAGCTAGTTTTGCCAAACATACCCAATATATACTCTACTTGATTTTAGGCTTAAGCTTCTCATTTGTAATTCTAGAGCCACCACCTTGTACTAGACAATCCTAGAGATTGTGTGCAAGGTGAAGCAGCAATAATATATTGTTTATCGATTTAATCTTTTGTTCTTCACCATTCAATTGATTTTCCGCATCCTTTGAGTGGTTTGAGTGACATCTAGGAAGGTGAAGCTTGTACTAGAGCCACCACCTTGTACTAGACAATCCTAGAGATTGTGTGCAAGGTGAAGCAGCAATAATATATTTTTCATCGATTTAATCTTTTGTTCTTCACCATCCAATTGATTTTCCGCATCCTTTGAGTGGTTTGAGTGATATCTAGGAAGGGTTTGAGATTTACAATTGGTATCAGAGCCATTGAAGCCATTCAAGGGCTCGGTTTTGATATCACTCGCAGAACAATGAAAAGAAGGATTTGCGTATTTTAGGGGGATGTTGTTCATCAAAAGAGAGGTTCTCTGGTTCATAAGGTTGTTCGTGATTTTTATTTTTTAATGAATCATGATTGGTGTTGATCGGTTTAGAGATCGTGTTCTTGGGCTCTTTTTATTCAATGTTATGGGTGATGTTGAATGTTTGCATGCGCATGGAGATTCTTGTTGTTCGATAATAGTAAGCCTTTGTTCATCAGCCGTGAATTTGATTGTGGTTTAGAGATCCGTAGTCGTCTTGGTTTTAGATCAAACTCCTAGTCTAAGTTTTGTATCCGACTTATTCTGGGTTGTTTTGTGTCCTTCATTGATCATGGGTTTACAATATATTCCGGAAGATTATGTTAGGTGTTAAATAGTAGAGGGGTTAAACTGAAATTGTCTATTAGTCTAGGGTTATGTTTGTAATAAGTCCATATATGTCCATATACATATGCAGAATCTGTGAATGAGAAGGTAGCTAATTGTTTGGATGAATTCCCTTCTTCTCTAAAGTTTCTCTATTCTTCTTCAATTAGCCTCTTTACTATTCTATACCATATCAATGGTATCAGAGCAGTTGCGCTCCATCTCCGGTGACCTGTGATTCCGGTCATTCCACCATCACCATAAATTCAATTGTAAAACACTCACCATAACCATAATCACCACCACCATAAGCCATTGTCGTTTTTTCTTGGCCTGATAACATTTTTTTTTTTCTTCTTTTCTTTCATTTCAATCTCATAATCTGTCCACTCGTCTTCATTTCAATTCTTTCATTGATTATTCTTCAGTTCGTTCTATTCACCTTGTCTGAGCCAATTTCATTCAAACTTCTGGAATTAGGTATAAGATTCAAGAATTGGGGCTTTCTTTTACTATTCACACGATCAATCAAAAGAATAAGATTCAAGTTGTTCCACTGATCTCTATACAGTAAATAAGAATGGTATTCTTGTGTTCTTGTGGGGGTTTAATTTGTGAAAACATAGTTCATGTGTGTGGAACTAGTAGGTGTTCTTTTGGTGGGATACAACCAGATTATTCAAACCCACCAACCGATTATGAACTATGGAGGGGTTTAAGAACTTCTGATGAATGGACGGGATCACTGAATTGGGGAAAGCAGGGTCCTAACTTGTTCACCGCCAAGAATCAAGAAATAAGTACTTTTAATTCTGTAACAGCCATGGAAGAAATCAAGAACATTGAACAAACAGGTTATTTCCAAGATTATTGTGTTTCTTTCGATATTCTTCTTACTAAAGTAATTCTTAGTGAAAATTATGCTACTAATTTGTTCATAAAGGGTCTCAAATCTGAAATTAAATCTTGGGTTCAGTTTGTGAGTCCAAAATCACTTATGGAGGCTTATGAATTCGCAAGGAACCAAAATAATCTTCTTGCTTATTGCGGCCATAAGGGATTTAAAAAGGTAGGAATTGAGGTTTTTAGTGTAAATGTTCATGAAAAGGTTAGTGAGATTAAGATTCAACCCATTGATGAATCTGAGAATAGGGATGAAATTCAAGAAATTTGTGATAATATTGTTCAAGAAACAATTGTAGAAAAAGTAATTGATGATGATGTTTTGGAAGAAAATGGATATAATGATGAGGTAGCATTCAAGGCGTTCGTTGAAGTGCCTCAACGATTTAACAATGAAATGAACTTTGGGGTGGGTAACGATTCAAGAAAAAGTGGAAAGGATAGCAATGTTAGAGAACTGGAGGAGATAATGAAAAAAAATGTAAATGAAATGTATAGAAGTGTTGTAGATGATATGGATGTTAAGGAAATTGAGAAGGAAATTGACAAGGCAGTACATCCACTCAACATGGCTAACATGGCTGATTGGGAAATTGAAGTTGTTGACAATGCTTATCAATGCGAGTTTTCACGAGAATTATTTCTGATGAAAAAGCTTGTCTTGAAAAAGAAGGCAGTGGTGCATTGGTGGCATAGATGGAAATCTAAATTCTTGGATTGGTTAGTTGTTAATATTTCTACTAAAAAGAGTTACAAAACAATTAAGGGTGAATATTGTAAGTTGATCAAGATGGTGTTTACGGATTTGAACTGTTATTATATTTCAACACTAAACGATGTTGTACGGTTGAGTTTGAGGGAGAATACTTTCTCAGCTTTAAGAATTGTTGGTGGAATTCTTAGATACGACACGGGTATTTTTAATCGGCTGATGTGGTTAAATGAGACAGATTTTATAAAAAACAGGTTGTTGACTCCGAAAGATGTTTTTAGTCGTTCAAAATTGTGGGTTACGCTGAATTGGTGTCTAAATTGGGAAGTCAATAGGTTTGTGTATCAAGAGTTCAAATTCGCTATAGCAAAGGCTGTAGATTCCTTATCTAAGTGGGAGACCAGATTCAATAATAGTCAGGATTACTACACACAAAAATTTGTGTTTCTCAATGGCCGAAACAAAAGAGAAAGCACCAGAATTAATGTTCCAATTTATTGGGCCATGAAATATGGAGTTTTGTATGAATACTGCACAAAAATAATATTAAATGGAAAAGGTGCAATTGCTTTTGCTATTGAACTTGCACAATATAATGATGTTTCTGCAGTATGTGGTGATCAAAAGCTAAATCAAGCTATGGGGTTGCAAGTGGCTATGGCTGCTCATGTAGTTAAAATAGCTAAAGACCACTTGACCAAGGTTTTGATGGAGTTGGAAGTCTTAACTCAAGTTCAAGTTTTCAAGCATTACAAGCTAGTTGGTGTTTCAATGGTTCCACAGTTCTTTGTTTTCGGTCAAATCCAATGGTCAAAATTTGGATTTGATACTTTTGATTAGAATTTTTTTTTCTTTCTTTTACCTTGCTATGATTTTTGAGGGCAAAAATCTTTTAAGGGGGGAGTATTGTTAGGTGTTAAATAGTAGAGGGGTTAAACTGAAATTGTCTATTAGTCTAGGGTTATGTTTGTAATAAGTCCATATATGTCCATATACATATGCAGAATCTGTGAATGAGAAGGTAGCTAATTGTTTGGATGAATTCCCTTCTTCTCTAAAGTTTCTCTATTCTTCTTCAATTAGCCTCTTTACTATTCTATACCATATCAGATTAACATTGGTTTCGATGGGTTTGGAGAATGCTATTCTTGATATTCATAATTATGATTGATGCCTATATTAATCTGGAGATCGAATTTGGTTGTTGATGGCGTTTGATCTGTGCAAACTAGTGTTTGGATTCGGGTTATGTTGCTGGGTTACGGGTTTGGTTGGTCTCAAGAATGGCAATTGAATTATTTTCCTAAAACCTTGCATAATTGTTTAGAAATTTTAAATTTTAGATTTTAAAGCATGAATTATGGAATGATAAATGCTACATTGATTATGGAGTTTAATATTTAAATGAACGAGCATTATGATTTATATGAGATGAATGCATGAAATCAAGATTGTTGCCATTTTTATGGTAATAGATTGATTTAAATTCAAATTTGAATTGCAAATCATGGGGTCAATTTTCGGATAACTTTTTTTGGATATGGAAAGTTATTATGATAATTATAATCCGATTTTAAAGTTTGACTTTTGAGGATTTGGTGGGATTTAGTTGTCATCTTGAAGTTTGAAATATTATTGGAGTATTATGCATGGAATTTACAAGTAATATGGAGCCGGGTTTATATTTTATTGGGCCACAGTTTTATCTTTTCGGATTCCTTGTTTATTGGCGCTGAATATTATATTAACAACTGGGGAGTGGGCCTAATTAATTGGGCTGCGAATTTTTTTTTGACTAAGCTGGGCCGTTTCTCCATTTATTAAGTTAAGTCGTGTGCTTCTAGTTGGTGGGCTCCCTAATTTACTGATTGATCCGGTTTGGGCTTGCCGGGTTTTAATCTTTTGGGATTACGATGACATGGGATCAAGCTTTCTAATAGGGCCTTCTAATAGGGTTGTGGAATAAGCTAAAGAAATTAAAGGAGGGCCGAGCTTATTTCTGGATTGGTTTACGCCTGGTTGGGTTGGATAGATTTGAGTTGTGGGCCTGTGTTGGGTCTGCTGACCTGGAGAAGAACAGATGATTGAAAGCCAAAATATACTAAGTGTTTGATCAAGAATAAAGAACAGTTGTTACAATAAAGCTTCCTCCAAAGATCTGTTGATTCCTAAACTGCTGCTGCTTAACAACTGTTAGAAGACAACTGCTGCGGATGAAAAGTCTGATGGATAAAGTCTGAAGGTTAAAAGTCTGATGAATAACAAGTGTTGATCAAAGATCTGAAGAGCAAAGGTCTGTTGAACCAACAGCACTTTGGTTCAACAGATGATAAGAAGACATCAGAGCTTTAGATTAACAGAGTTTTATTATCAGTTGTTTCAATGTAAAAGTAGTTTATTGTTTAACAGTTGTTAGAGTTTGTTAGTCAGTTAGGGGTCGCTTTCTAGGTGACGTCAGCAACTGATCATCAGAGGTTTGAACTTGTCTATAAATAGAACAGTACTTGTACTGTTCTATTCATCACTCATCATTCTTTTTAGACAAACATTCTCTGAGTGATCAGGCTGAGGGGGAGTTAATTGTACAATTGTAATCTTTCCTTTTAATGAAAGCATTCGATTAAAACAATTATACTCTATGTTTTGATTTATTCTTATTCCGCTGCACTTTCCATTTATACTTCATTCATATTTCATACTTAATCAAAACAATCCAACACTCAGATCCTAACAATTGGTATCAGAGCTTGGTCAATTAAATCTGATCTAATCAATCAATTTAATACACAGATCAGCTCATAATCTTTGATATCGTTTGTTTGTCGGGTTAAAACAGAGTAATAGTTTATTTTCATTTCAACAGTTAGTAAACAGACTTTGTTTTTGAAAAACCAGGAGAATGACTTCACTCAATCAAGATCCACACAACACTGGCACACACAACAAGCCTCCGATGCTTGTCAGGTCAGAATACAACATCTGGCAGCGTCGGGTGGCTCATGTGTTAGCACAACAGAACACAGGGTGCTGGAAATCGGTAGTATTTGGACCACATGTTCCAATGGTACCGAGTGCCGAGGATCCAAAGATCCAAGTACCAAAGAGTGTTGAGAACTACTCAGAGCAAGATTTTCAAAAAATCGAGCTAGATGCCAAGGCTTTCAGCATAGTAGCCATGGCACTGCCGAATGATATCTTTGCCGGTCTCTTGCACTGCAATAGTGCTAAAGAACTGTGGGATGCTCTCAAAGAGCAATTCGTGGGAACTGATGATGTGATTGAAAACAACCGTGAAATACTTAACCAACAATATGAAACGTTTAGTCACATAAAAGGGGAGTCATTAACACAGTAGTTTGAAAGGTTTAACTGTCTAATTAGTGAACTTAAACTGGTTGGTCTAACTTTTCCTAATTCAACACTGAATCATAGGTTTCTTAGATCACTTCAGGACAAATGGGACACTATAGCCATAGTTATGAGAAACTCTATCGGATTCAAAGACCTAACCCTGACCCAGCTTCATGGTAAGCTCCTGACTTATGAAAGGGAGCTTAACCAGAAAAAGAAGCTCGAGGACTCTGGCAAAGTGTCAGATGACTATGTATTTGGTAATACTGCACTGTTGGGTCAGGATGATGGTTCTGGAAGTAGTAAGGATCAAAGTTATGATCATTACATTGACATAACAACTGGTTTCAATAATGATTCTTACTCATCACCAAACAACTGTGCTTTCACAGCCAGTGGTGATATCCAGGCTTCTGATAATTCATCTTTTGTGTACAATGACTTACAATATATTGACCCTTTGGACCTAGAAGAAATGGACATCTTACATCAGGTTGCCCTGCTCAGTATTAGAACCAATAACTTCTATAAGAAAACTGGCAGGAGGTACCCAGGTTTACATGGTGGGTCGAAGGTTGGGTTGGATAAATCAAAGATAAAGTGTTACAAGTGTCATAGAATGGGTCATTTTGCTAGGGAGTGTAGGAGTCAAAATGGAGTTCCTATGATTACCTATCCAAATCAAAGACCACAGGCCAACACTTATCAAACCATCCCTAATGTACCTAATGTGCAAAACACTGCTCACTTTGCACAGACCCAAACCACTGTTCCTGTGCATTATGTCCAAACCACTGTTCCTCAGTATCACTATGTCCAAACACCTGTTGCTCAGGCACCAGTGCCAATGACTGTTACTCCACCTTCTGCTCCTGCAGAGACCAGTCAACCAGGTCAACAGAGTTTCTTTACTCAGGGCTTTGTTGATTGGAGCAGTCTACCAGATGAGATAACAGATGACAACATTGCTCTAGTTGCCAACACTGAAAAAGATTTTTGTTTTATGGCACTAGAAACAATCATTGAAGAGACTGATTCTGAGGAGGTGGTATCTATGTCTGAAAATGTGACTGATAGTGTTGTTGGTGAGTTTGTTTCAGCTGAAGAATCTGAAGTGGAGGTTGTGAATCTCTCAGACCCCTGGGGTAGTGATGACTGTGACTGCCAGTGTAACTGTGCCTTGATGGCTGCTGCTAAGGTATCTCCTCAAATCTTAAATGACTTGTGCTCAGACAAATGTATTGTGGCATTTGCTAAGATAAAAGAGGTGAATGAAAACTTTAGAAAGAAAATTTTGGATTCTGAAATTCAGTTTGAAAAACTTACAAAAGAGTTAAAATCAAAAATATCTGAAAAGGAGTCTGAAATCAGCAGTTTAAAACATGAAGCAAGCATAACCAAAGACCAGCTTCAGACTATGATAACAAAATATCATAGTTGTAAGAAGGAGCTTGAGTCCACCCAAGTTGAATGTAAGAAATGGGTGGAATCATCTAAGGGTTTTGAGATGATTGTCAACCAACAATCTAAAAGTCATGTGAAATTTGGGTTTGGTTTTAAAACCACTGACCAGGTTTCACAAACCACTGACAAAAAGGAACCACAGTTGGTTGAGGTCATCCCTACAAACTCAAAAGGTCAAGAAATCATGGTTACTGAACCCAATGGCAAGAAAATCATTCTTGAAAAGTTGGAAGGTACACCCTCATTTGATGAAATTGAGAAATATCAATTCAAACCAACATGGTCAGATGAGTGTGAAGTCCTTGAAAATTTCAAACCAATGACCTTCAAAACCCCTGATGGTAAAATAGCACCACAGGCCAAAGTAATCCCTCTAGTAAATCTTCCAACAGATGATGAAACATCTGTTGAAAAGAAGAAAGAAAAGGGGAAAGCCAAAAACAACTTGTTTTGTGATTTTTGTGAAAAGAAGAATCATGTCACCAAAAACTGTTTTCTTCTAAAAGCATATGACATCAACAAAACAACAAGTTTAAATGATTCTAAAACTAAAGAATGCTCAATCTGCAAGAAAAAGAATCACAAAACAAAAGAGTGCCTATATCTCAAAAATTTTGATGAAAAGATAAAAGAGTATAAGGCTAAAACTCTGGAAAGTCAAGTGGTAAGTACTTCAAAAGGAAAACCCAAACAGACTTTTGAATCAGTCCAAACCTCTGTTACCAAAAGTCTGAACAAAAACTCTGCTCCCAGAGATGTTCAGGTAACAGATGCTCCACCTGTTAACAGATTACCAAGAGGATATGGACAACCCACTTGTCACCGTCTGCCACATGTTTATGAAGAGCCCAAGAGGCCTTCAAAACCAAAAGTAAACAGACACCCTCATGGATTCCAACAACTGATAGGAAATGATCAAACATCTGCTGGACCAAGTGTTGACATACAAGCACTGGCAAATGGTCAACTGCAGCTGTTGAACCTAGTTCAAAAGCTAGTCCAAACCACTGATCATTCTCCTCAACTTAAGGCTGAGACAGCTAAGGACCCATCCAAAGCCAACTTGGCTTTGGACACTCACCAAAACTAAAATCCTTACCGATGTGCAGGGAGTTTCTGCTTGTTTAGACAGTTTATGGTATGTAGATAGTAGAGGCTCCAGGCACATGACTGGATGTAGAGCCCTTCTTCTGGACTTTCTTGCTCATGGAGGGGGTGATATATCCTTTGGTAATGATTCTAAAGGTAAAGTGTTGGGTTCTGGTACCGTCAAAGCAGGGAGGCTTAAGTTTGAAAATGTTAATCTAATAGACAATCTAAAATTTAATCTACTTAGTGTATCTCAAATGAGTGACAAAGGCTTTGGGTCATTCTTCACTAAGCAAACTTGTAAGATTGTTGGCCCGGAGGCTGTAGAAAAGATTAACACCATCATTGCTGAGAGCAAAGCACAACTTGTTGCTCACAGAAGTGGCAATGTGTATGTAGTTGATATGTTGAAGGACAATCCTACTGCAAATGTCTGTCTGTTCTCAGCTCCCTCTACCAAAGAGACAAAATTGTGGCATAGGAGACTTGGTCACACCAACCTTCAAACTATCAACTCACTCTCCAAACAAAACCTTGTCAGAGGTTTACCATCAAAAGAATTCAAATGTGATGAGCATTGTGTTTCCTGTCTAAAAGGTAAACAACATAAAAGCTCTTACAAATCCATTGATGAGTCCAAAACCAGTCAGTGTTTACAAATGTTGCACATGGACTTGTTTCGCCCTGTAAAAATCATGAGTCTAAGAAGAAAAAGATTTTGTCTTGTCATAGTTGATGATTTTTCTAGGTTTACATGGACTTACTTTTTACACTCTAAGGATGAGACTGCAGGTATTTTGAAGGACTTTGTCACCAAAGTTGAAAAACAATATGACTTGCCAGTAAAAGCCTTTAGGAGTGACAATGGAACAGAGTTTAAGAATAAGGAGTTGGATGATTACTGTGTGTCAAAAGGGATTGTAAGGCAGTACAGTATCCCAAGAACACCAGAGCAAAATGGGGTGGTTGAAAGAAAGAATAGGACTCTCATTGAGGCTGCAAGAACAATGCTAGCAGATTCTGGTTTACCTCTGTCCTTTTGGGCAGAAGCTGTAAAAACTGCTTGCTATGTTCAAAACAGAGTTTTAATCAACCCTAGACATCAAAAGACTGCTTATGAAATTCTGTTTAAAATTAAACCACTGATATCATTTTTCAAAGTCTTTGGCTGCCCATGTTTCATTTTAAATCTTAAAGATTCCATTTCAAAATTTGCAGCCAAGGTAGATTGTGGATATTTTCTGGGTTATTCTTCTAATGCCAAGGCCTATAAAGTGTTTAACACAAGGACTAAGACAATAGAAGAAACTCTGAATGTGAAGTTCAATGAACTTTCATCTTTGAAAATCCCAGCAAACCCTGCTGAGTTGTTTGATTTAGATAAATTCAAATTTGAAGATATTACTGTCAAAACTAACCCTGCAGGAACTCCACAATCTTCACAACAAGATTACAGAATAGATGTTGTGGTTCCTGACCACTACAAAGTCTATCCTGCATCAGAGGAAGCAGTGGTTCAAAACAACTGTCAAAACTCTGTCATAGCTGAATCAGCCACTGTTGGCCAGTCTTACCTTCAAACCACTGATTCACCCATCCAATCCACTGCTCAATCATCTGTTGACAAAAGTCAGTCCAACTTTACACCACTTGGACCCATTCCTCCACCTCCATTTCAAACATCTGTTGACTCTTTAAAAGTGCCAACAGATGTTATGTCAACAAAGTCTCCAAACCTCTGTCCTTCACCACAAAATGCCATCATACCATATCAGGGAGATCTAATCTACCTAAGAGCTCATCCACCAGACCAAATCATTGGCAACATCAGAGAAGGTGTGCTCACAAGGAGCCAATCTTCAAACATCTATCTTTTTGCAGGCTTTCTATCCCTTACACAACCTGTCAAGTACCAAGAGGCACTGAAAGACAACAGTTGGGTAGAAGCCATGCAAGAAGAACTCCTTCAGTTCAAAAGACAACAAGTATGGGAACTTGTACCACTGCCTAAGGATGTCTGTCCAATTGGCACAAAGTGGGTCTTCAAAAACAAAACTGATGAAAGGGGTATAGTTGTCAAGAACAAAGCCAGGTTAGTGGTTCAAGGCTTCAGACAAGAAGAGGGAATTGACTATGATGAAACCTTTGCCCCTGTAGCAAGGTTAGAAGCTATCAGACTTTTCTTAGCCTTTGCTGTCAACCACAACATCAAGGTGTATCAGATGGACATCAAGTGTGCCTTCCTATATGGCAAAATTCAGGAGGAGGTCTATGTATGTCAACCACCTGGTTTTGAAGACACATTCCATCCTGATCATGTCTACAAGCTTAACAAAGCATTATATGGACTGAAACAAGCACCAAGAGCCTGGTATGAAACTCTCTCCACTTTTCTCTTATCCATTGGTTTCACAAGAGGTAAAATTGATAAAACCTTGTTTTTAAAATGGAAAGGAAAAGATTTAATGATTGTTCAAATATATGTGGATGACATCATTTTTGGATCCACATGTAATAAAATGTGTGAGGAGTTTAGGGAACTCATGACAGCAGAGTTTGAAATGAGTGCTATGGGTGAACTTCAGTGCTTTCTTGGTCTTCAAGTAAAGCAACTGGAAAATGGCACTTTCATTCATCAAAACAAGTATGTGAAAAACTTGTTAACAAAATTTGAGATGAATGATTGTAAGCCATGTAGTACACCCATGAGCACTGTCAAGCCACTCACTGATGATGAAAAGGATGAACTGGTTGATCAGACACACTATAGATGCATGATTGGGTCTTTATTGTACTTAACAACATCCAGGCCAGACATTATGTTTGCAACCTGTGTGTGTGCTAGATCTCAGGCTTCTCCTAGAAAGTCTAACCTTATTGCTGTGAAAAGGATTTTCAGATACCTAAAAGGTGCTCCCACACTTGGTATCTGGTATCCTGCTAATGGAAACATTGAGCTTTCAGGTTATTCAGATAGTGATTTTGCTGGCTGCCATACCACAAGGAAGTCCACCTCAGGAGGGTGCCAGCTTCTAGGGAATGCCTTAGTTTCTTGGCAAAGCAAAAAGCAAGCAGCTGTTTCAACATCCACTGCTGAAGCTGAATACATTGCTGCTGCAAGCTGTACAGCCCAACTTATATGGCTTCAAAATCAACTACTGGATTTTGGGATAACTGCATTAAGGACTCCACTCATGTTGGATAGCCAAGCTGCTGAAAATATCATCAAAAATCCAGTCTCCCATTCAACCACCAAGCACATAGATATCAGACATCATTTTGTCAGAGATAGCTATGAGAAAGGTTTGATTTCTCTGCACCATGTTCCAACAGAGGATCAGTTGGCAGATGTGCTGACAAAAGCTTTAGACACATCTACCTTCACAAATCTGATTTCTCGAAATTGGAATGTTAAACATGGATTAAAACAACAAAAATGTTTTCAATAAAAACATTAAAATGTTTTCGGAAAATCAAATTTTGCTAAAATGACACTTTGGTTGAAAAATCTGTTTTAAAACCACTGTTCAGATAAAAACAACCACTGTTTCATTAAAACCACTGATAGTTGAAAAATCTGTTTCAAACATCTGATCAGGTAAAACAACCACTGTTGGTTGAAAAATCTGTTTCAAACATCTGATCAGATAAAACAACTGTTTTCATCAGTCTTTTGGTTAAACAACAGAGGTTGGCTACAGAGGTTTAACAAAACAGCTGTATGCCACCAGATGTTTCAACCATCAGATGTTTGCCACGTCTGCTCTCAAAAGCAGAGTTTTGCCACATCAGCGGTTTCACCAGAGCCTATAAAACCCTGTTCTTTCCCCAACAGCAGTTTTACTGTCTCATTGTATTCAAAATACTGAAAACCGCTCTCGTCTCCCTCATAACCCTCAATCAAAGTTCATCACTTTCACAATCCAAATCCATTAAAATGGAACTCCAAACAAAAGCCACTCATAATTTCCTTCCCTATTTGGTAAAAACCGAAGACAACACACCATTCCATTCCACCATCGACATCATCAATAACTCAAAGTATAAAAATGTTCTTATTGCTGATGCTCCCATATACCTGGAAACACTCCAAGAATTCTGGGCGAATGCTGAAGTCTTATATCAAGACAAAAAACCAACTTCCATAATTTCCAAAATTGGAGACACCAGTATCGCCATAACCCCTGAAATCATATCCACTACCTTCTCACTAAACGACTTGTCAGGTATGGAAACTTTTCCAAAAACAGAGCTTCACACTGAGTTTCAAGAGAGAGGGTATGATGCACAAATGACTGGTTCAACATTATATAAAAAGTTTTTCCCACCAGTCATGAAGTTTTTCTTTCATACCCTTCTCCTCTGTGCCTCTGCCAAGACTACATCCTTCAATGAAATCCCATTGAGGATACAATACTTGGGATATGCAATGTTGTCAGATTCTGACTTCAATCTGTCTCAGGGATTGTTCTTAGACTTGGTATCAAATGTGAAAGCCATAAAATCTGGCTCAAACAATGCTTTTCTGCTCTACCCTAGAATTTTAAGTGTAATTCTACAAAAGATTTTACCTGAAAAGGATTTTCAAAAGGGAGAGTCTTTCAAAATGAAAAGTTTAACTGATGAAACTTTTACAAGAATGCTGGGTTCTTCAACCCAAGAAAAAGTATTAAAAGTACAAAAGATTTCAAAAACACAACCAAAGAGGACAAAGACAACAACTGTTGTTGAAACCTCTATTGGTGAGCCCACTGCTCCTGGTGATCATAGCACTTCATCCAGTGCTGTGAAACCCACACCAGCCACCAAAAGAAAACGTCCATCCTCCAAAAGAACCACCAAAACCAAAAAGGGACTTCTGGAAGATGAGATACCAGAAGCTAACCGTGTTGCATCACCAAAGCAACATGAAACCACTGTTGTTACTTCCTCACAACAGTTGGAGATATCTCAACCCCAGCAAACTCCTCAAGAATCCTCACAAAAGGATCTTGTTGTAAGCCAAAGGGAACCTCATACTAAGGCATATGAGTCACTTGATCATATGTTTACAAGTCCATCTCCCAGGGCTAATCAGCTTCTTACTCCACCTACATCACCACCACATGTCCCACAAACAATGCAACCCCTGTTTGAAGCTATTGACAAAACTCAGGACAACCCCAGTTCCTCTCCTTCACCTATCACTGAGAGTATACCACCACCAGTGACTGGGGCTGAGGAAAGTCAATTAGCTATCCCACAAACAGAAGAGGAGGTTATACTCCCAGAAGTCAATGTTACTTCTGATGAGGTTTCAAGAGAAGCAGCTACTACTGCTGTAGAGACCATTGTCTCACAGCAGGACAGTGGTTCCATTGATAAGACTTCCTTGAAGGCAACAACTGATGAGGCCACAATTGTGTCCCCTAAAAAAGTTGGAAGTCCCCAGTACCAAGACAAAGGGGCAGCAGGTTCTCATTCTATGGATTCACCTCCTAGAACTGAACCAGCTAAACCTACCCCTGGTAGGGATTCAGATGATCCTATTAACTTAGGTGATGAGTCAAAACTTCAAGAATTGACGGTTAAAGTTCAAAACCTTGAATCCTCTGTTGCTGACATCAAATCTGATGTCAAGTCAATATTGGAAACATTGAACAACTTTACAAAAAGTCAACCCTCAACCTCTGATATTGCCAGTGAGCTATGGAAATCAGTTTCACCCATCATCATAGCTCACAGAAAACTGGCAGATCAGACTCAAGAAACTTACATGTCCTTGATCAGAAACATGGTGGATGCAAGATTCAATGATACCAAAGCTGACATCAAAGTGATCAAGGAACATCTGCTGAAGACTACTGGCTCTGCCCCTACCACCATCCTCAGAGATGAGAATGACAATGAGTTCACGGCTGATGATGCCAAAAAGGGGGAGAGTGGCAGAGATAGGCTGCCAAAGCTAGATCCATTTGTTGCACCACCCTCACAAAAAGGGAAGAAGCCAGTTGCTGACAAACCAGAGTCACCCAAATCAGCTCCACAATCACAGCAACCAAATGTTCAGATCCCTATCACTGAACCAGCTCAAGCATCAAAGGCAAAAGAAGTTGACACTTCAGCTAATGAAAAAGCTGAGAAAGCTGCTCAGGATAAAAGGAAAAGGGCTGATACTTTGGAAGTAAAGGCAGAGATGTTAGTACAGTTGAAAAAGGAACAGCAACAGGAAATGGAAGATGTGAATACTTCAAAGAGAAAGAAAATGCCAGCCAAACACACTAGAAAACCACCTTCCAAACTAACTGCTGAAACCTCTGCTGTCCAAACACCTGTTATCACAACCACTGATCCTAAAACCACTGCCACCACAACATCTGCTACCCAAACCACTGAACCTAAAACCACTGCTGCTAAAACATCTGCTCAACCCAAATCAGTAACCAAACCAATCACCACACCATCAACCACTAAACCAGCCACAACTCAACCAACTCCCAAACCTACCTCAACACAACCTAAAACCCAAACAACTGCTGGTTCCACAAAAGGACCAACAGATGTTTCCCAAACCACTGCCTCATCCTCACCTTCACCCAAAATCTTGTATAGCAGAAAAAGGAAATCCACCTTTGTTATACAAGATGAAAACATCCACAACACACCACCTAACACCCCAATCTCACAATCCACACCAGTCAATGCCATTCCACTTTCATCTTTCTCACCACACACTGCTCAATTCAGATCCCATAGACCACCACCAACCATCACCCCATTGGCTGAGAAGTATCCCCTTGAGTTGGATCTAATCAAGGGGGAACTTCAATCCTTCTACAATACTGATCAGCCATCAGAAAGATCCTTCCCATCTCTCAAAGGCTTCCCTGTTCCACTTAACATTGACACATATCTTAAATACAAAGGTGAACAGGCTGATGCCATCATCAAAGAGAAATGCAAAGGGAAGGATGACAGGACTGCTCAGGGCATCCATTCAGCAGAGCTTAGCAAACTCAGAAGGATTGAAGAGTATGCTAAGACCCTGAGCAATTCCATGTCTACCATGCCTCTCAGCAGACACTTGGAAATGGAAGTAAGGGATTCATTACTAGAACAGATCTTGGCAACCAAGCCTTATAAAGCAACAAAGAATCAATTCACAGGCTGGACCACACATGCTCTCAGGGAAGAATTGATTAGAATTGAGAGCATGGCCAAGAATCCTCCTGCTAAGGCCTCTGCCCCTGATTTCAGTAAAGGGAGAGATCAAGCTAGAGCCTTGAAGTTCAAGAGAATGAGACAAGAGCTTGTAGCAGCCAAGTATGGAGAGATGAGATCTGTTGCTAGATGGTCAGAGGTCAGGTTAATTGAAACATACAAGAAACTTGAACAAGAAAGAAAGACCAATCCTAAACTACCAAGAAAACCAGTGTATGATGATGCTCCCAAGAAACCCTCACAGGCCTTTACACTAGACAGTTTACTTGAAACCTCTGATCTTTCTATTGCTGCTCAAAGACAATACAAGAAGCAGAAGGAAATGTCTGAAGAGGATACAAGAAAGTTCACTGAAACTTATGTAAAAGAGGGTCTCTTAAACCAAATCAGATTCTTCTCTGACCCTGTCACAGAGAAGTTCAGAGAACTCATTGGCAGGCCTCCATCTCCTAACTCATCAAAAATAAAGATGCATCCCAGTCACTCCTCTGACTCTAAAATTCTAAAATGGAAGTCTGACAAAGAGACCCATGAATTGACACTGATCAGGTCAGATGGTAGTATTCAGAAGTTAAGTATGGATGATGCACCTGGCCTAAGTGCTGAAGATCTCCAGACACTTCTGAATTTGACACTAGATAGAGATGCTGAAGACCTCTTCTCTCTAAGCTTTGAATTACAACTGAAAGGGCAAATTAGAGAAAGTCTGATGAGGAATAAAGATCAAGAATAAAGCAGAGTTTTGGCATCATCTGTTCTAGGGGGAGATTGTTGGGTCTGCTGACCTGGAGAAGAACAGATGATTGAAAGCCAAAATATACTAAGTGTTTGATCAAGAATAAAGAACAGTTGTTACAATAAAGCTTCCTCCAAAGATCTGTTGATTCCTAAACTGCTGCTGCTTAACAACTGTTAGAAGACAACTACTGCTGATGAAAAGTCTGATGGATAAAGTCTGAAGGTTAAAAGTCTGATGAAGAACAAGTGCTGATCAAAGATCTGAAGAGCAAAGGTCTGTTGAACCAACAGCACTTTGGTTCAACAGATGATAAGAAGACATCAGAGCTTTAGATTAACAGAGTTTTATTATCAGTTGTTTCAATGTAACAGTAGTTTATTGTTTAACAGTTGTTAGAGTTTGTTAGTCAGTTAGGGGTCGCTTTCTAGGTGACGTCAGCAACTGATCATCAGAGGTTTGAACTTGTCTATAAATAGAACAGTACTTGTACTGTTCTATTTATCACTCGTCATTCTTTTTAGACAAACATTCTCTGAGTGATCAGGCTGAGGGGGAGTTAATTGTACAATTGTAATCTTTCCTTTTAGTGAAAGCATTCGATTAAAAACAATTATACTCTATGTTTTGATTTATTCTTATTCCGCTGCACTTTCCATTTATATTCATTCATATTTCATACTTAATCAAAACAATCCAACACTCAGACCCTAACAGCCTGTTTGTTTGATTAGAATACTGTTAGGCCGGATATAGCGACATTAAAATGGACCACTGAAAGAGAAGACCCAAGACTAAAGATCATCGGCTGAAGATTTTCTTTTAATTGAGCCATGATAAAGACAACATAAACCTAGGGGGATATTGTAAGGCCCAGAAATTGTATAGGTTTACGCTTGTCTTTATCAAATGTGTTTATATTTATTAGGCTTAGTTTTATGTTTGGGCTTGGGTCATTTGTAATCATGTAGCCCTCTTAGAGAGCATTGTACCAGACGAGTTCTTTGGTATGCAAGGTTCCTAGAGATTTTACCAGACGGTTCTTTGAAACCGTGTGCGATCGAAGCAACGACACAATGTTTTTAATAATATATTTTCTTTTTGTTCTTGAGGTTTAATCTTATTTTCCGCGTTCGATTAAACCATTGAGTGATATCTTGTGTTGTTTGGGACTTACAATTGGTATCAGAGCCTAAGAAGTCTTTCGAAGGCTCAATTCGGTATCATTCGAAGAACATAAGAAGGATTCATTGCTGCATTTTGTCGGGTTTTATAGGTTTATGCTTTATCTTGTTAAATAATTTTATTTATCTAATCTGTTTTGGTGTTTTTTTGAACTTTTCACGGATTTGTTATCGTTGATTTAAACGAGGAACATCAAGAAAAAGGTTCAAAAGTGGCTGTTTGATCTTTGAAATATTGCACTGGTTGTTTGTTCAGGTTTTAGTTTGGAAGGATATTCGAAAGTTAAAAAATTAAATTGTTTCCAAAAGTTTAAAATTAAAGTTGCATTAATCTGTGGTCAAACTGATAAGTATTTCCATCCACAAACAAATTATATTCACATAGGTGGTCCCTTATTTCTAACAACTGTGAACTACAAAAACATGGGTCGGACACACCACAATCCGAACCAACTCAACTCGGACACCCACCACCTCATCAGACACTGCATAGCCCCTCGGATCAGTGTTTTGAAAACCGGACCGGACCGGCCGGTCGGACCGGCCTCCGGGACCCGGACCGGTCCGGTTCGGGTGGTTGGACCGGTGGTACATCGAACCGGCTGAGAACCGGTGAACCGCCCGGTCGAACCGGAAAACCGGGAGGTTGGACCGGTTTTTGGTATTTTTTTTTATTTTTTTTTATTTTTTTTTTGTTTTTGGGCCGGTTCGTTGGACCGGTCGAACCGGTCGGACCGGTCGAACCGGTGAACCGGCCGGGGGTCCGGTTCGACGTCCGGTCCGGTTCTGAAAACCTTGCCTCGGATACTCATCTTGGTAGGACACCTGAACAACACCTCGGACACACCTTCATCAGTTGGACACGTGATTTCAACTCGGACACAGGTCTGACATCGGACACTAGCAACCCAGCTCAGACACACCTCATCGGACACTACCCACTCCACTCGGACACTCAATTTCCATTCGGACACTCTACACAGACACTCGATCTTCAGTCGGACACTCTACCTCGGACACATCCAACCACCTCGGACACAAACCTTCATCCCGAAAACCCACATATCATCGAAAACCCACCACTGTACTTCGAGTTGTTCTACTCATCTCCCGTACCGGTTGTCGCCGCTGTACCTTCTTTCAGACCATTCGAGTTGTTCCAATTTAGGACCGTCGTGTCACTGTTGTTGCAATCGTTGCTTGGTCAAAACAGAATTTGAAGGAGTTGCTTAATAGTGGTTAGTGGCGGATCTAGAATTTTTTTAGGAGTAACGTTCATTTTTTTTATCGCAGTTGTTTCATATAATCTTTGTTTAAAAAAGCATGAATCGCAACTGAGGAGCGCTTCATGGCAAAAATTGGTCTGAGGTGCATGCCTCATGTACACTGCCCTTATTTGTGCAGTAGAATGTTGTACAACAAGCTTTTAAGGTTGTACAACATACAGTTCACTGAGACATTTTATCAAACAGTTGGAGTGCATTACTGAATCAATCAAACAGAATACATTTTGTTGGTTATTTCAGCCCAAAATTGACAAGTTATACACCATGGTAGAATTAACTTATACTAGCCAAACTATATTACGGTCTTTTATAAGTGTAAATGCCAAATCAGCCTCTATAAATTGTGGAGAAAAGAATACCAAAATAGAAGCAAAAAAGATAGTATACGTAAAGCTTTAAGAGGGTTTTCAAACCTGAAGTGCATTCAACAGTTCCAACATTTCTTTTTATCCTTTGTGAACATGAATCTTCACCATGTTTAACTCAACCTACAGACAATCAAGAAAAATTGCAACCAAGGTACTTAGACAAAATATAATTAAAATTAGAGGAGAAAAGTGGAAAACTAAGGCAAACATTTCATCAAACACTTGATATGCGTATATTCTAAACATTATAACTAGCTAATAAAAACAGAGATTTACCCGCAACATACTCATGTAGTCATGCATTTACTGGACAATTAATCAAAAACAATATAATCAATTATAACATCCAAAACCCGATTTATAATTACTAAATTTCTAAAACACATAGACTTGGTAAGTTACCAAGTTCCAAACATACTGTACATTCAACAATCAAGTTAATTCATAAAACACACAAGTAATTCAATTAACAAAAGCCTACACAAATTATAAATAAATTTCATACTTCTCTTAAAAAGCCTCAACAAATAGTCAATCAACCATTCAACCCCAACAAACAACACAACGGTAGCTACAATTCTACATCATTTGCAAATATTAAAGCATTTCCATTAAACTTAAAAAAATAACTCATAGGGCAGGGGTGCAGGGCGGAGGACGGAAGATTGTCGTGTGAGATGGTGGAGGGCGGAGGAGGGCTGGCCGGCTCCGTAGGCTATAGGGTTTGGTTTGTGGTTGATTGGCTGCTGTAACAAATGGGAGTTCGTCTTTTTTTTGTGAACAAAGAAGATGAAAGTGGGGATGAAATTGGGGTGGGCTTGTTGAGACGAAAGTGGGGTGGGCTTGTTGAGTTGTTGGACTTGGATTATTAGAGTTTTGGGCTTTTTAGATTAGTTAATTTTTTTGGGTTATTAATATTCGAGTTCGATATCTATGTTACCTTATTAAGGAGGAGAGATGGGTAAGAAGGTAATTTCATCATCATTTTAAGATGGCATACAAAAGGTCTCATGCATAAATCTCTAACTTTTACCATTTTCTTCCTTTTATGCCCCTTATGTACAACCTTTGCTTCCAATTGTACGGACTCAATTTTTTTCATCGATAGTGGCAAATCGGCGGGGGCCGGACTCAACCCGGACTCGATTTACCTACGAAAATCACAAATTTATACCACTGCGCCAAAAAACAGGGGGGCCAGGGCCACCCCTGGCCCTTAACATCCTTCGTCCCTGATATGCTTCATTAGTATGTTGTATGTATGTGTGTTCTTGATGTTAATAGATTTGTATTCTTTTAATAAAATGTTAACTAATCAACAAAGGGATATATCAAATATACTATATTCAAGATGGGTATCATGGTTATATAACTTATAAGCATAGTATATTGTTCAATCCGTGAGACCTTTATAGGGATACAATGGATTTTTTTTTCCTACAAATTTGTAGGTATAGTGCAGTTTGTTTGTTTCTTTACTGTTACTAATCTAATTTTGTATGAATGGAAGTAAAACAACTAACACTTTATTCAATCAAATCCTAATGCTTCTAACTCTTTATTTTTATTTTTATTCAAAGAGACAACTTCATGTTCGACTGTACTTAATAACTGAATAAGATCGTATTATGTTGTAAAATTTGTTAATTCTTGGTTAAATGTTTATGTGGCACAAAATGATGACTGAACCAAAGAAAGTTTTAAAAATAAAATATGTAAGAATCTTTTTCCCCCTCAAATCCTAATGTGAAATCAGGTAGAGGTGTAGAATGGCATAAATGTTTACATACAGTAGGTTTCTAATGCAATTTAAACTGTCATACTGTAATGTTTGTTGTATGGATATATAGGGTGGAGTGTTTGTTTCTTATATATTTTACATGAGCATTTGACCTTTTTCATTACGTCATTCGTATGATGTGGAAAGAAATTAAGATTTAATTAGAATTTTCATGTATTTGATGTAAAAATATATAAAAATCTTGATGCGTCCCCTACCTTATCTGTAAATGTTCATTTGTTCCTACATGAGCCTCGTGTAGATTTTAGACATTGCGTAAATTAACGTTAAAATTTTTTTGATAAAGTTATCAATAGTAACCAACTTGTCTAGATATCTGGTTAAAGTTGCTTAACTTTTACTTATTTCTCTATAAATTTTTGTATCGTTAATTTGATTTTCATTGTTTTGAGTGACCTATATATCACAATGATTTTTTTTTGTTAATTTTGATCTACCTGACCATCTGTTTTCATTGGGTTTTTATCTTTTTTGCAGGATATACTTAATATATTAGTTATCTTAGCAATTTGGTATTAAAAATAATTTAAGTGCCCGCCACACAACATGCATCTCAAAAACAAAACTACCCGCGGCAACGCCCGGGCATACACACTATATATTTTTACGAGTGACGTAACGTGGTAACATGTAATTTCATTTAGTAGTAACGTTTATTAAATGTTAGTAGCAACGTAAATTTCATTTTAGTAAGTAACGTTTTCGAAATATCATAAAAAAAATTTTCACTACGCGCGCGAAGTTGAGGAGCAGCGGGCGCGTCCCCTAGCATCTAAAAAATTTTATTTAAAAATTTATATTTAAATACTTAAAAAAGTTGTTTAAATATTTAATAAAAAAATATTATTCAAACACTTAATTTTCTAACCCTACAAATACAAGACCTTCTCCTCCTTCTCAGTCACAATTATCGCTCAAACATTCAAAGATATGGGTGGTGATTATCTTAACGAAGCTGTCGGACCTTCCAATCTCTGGTGATACTCTCGCCGGAGACGTTGTCTATCATTTTCATCTCTTCCTCCACAACCAATCTTCTCATCTCCTCCTCCCCCACAACCAATGTTCTCTGCTCCTCCTCCACAACCAGAGACGTTGTCTATCATTTTCATCTCTTTCTCCACAACCAATCTTCTCTTCTCCTCCTCCCCCACAACCAATGTTCTCTCCTCCTCCTCCTCCACAACCAATGTTCTCTCCTCCTCCTTCACAACCAACGTTCTCATCTCCACCTCCTCCTACTCAACCAGTATTCTCTCTTCCTCCTCCTCTACCATGGTACACCACTATTCCTTCTCTACCAGGGTACACTCCACCAACACCAAATGCTCTTCTCACTGATGAGGATCTCATTTGGGCTTTGGATTATAGCATGGATACCATGGGATTGGGGCGTCTACAACTGTTGGAGACCCAATCCCAACCCCACCCCAAACCCTCCTCCTCGGGAGCCAACTGAGGAGGAGTACGAAGCAGCTAGGGCTGCTATGGATGAGGAACAATACTATTTATCAACTCCTGAGTATTGCCGCATCCGCTGGGATGGCAGGTCCGATGGTCATGATAGCAATCGTTCCATGTTCTCACCAGAGTACACCCTAGAGGACTGCGATAATTATTCTCCGTAGGGGGAGAAATTTAGGTTTAATTATATAATGTTTTAATATATAGTTTAAGATTATGTAATGTTAAGTAGTTTAGGATTATGTAATATTCTTTTTTTTTTTAAAGAAAATTTCATTCAAAAACTCAACTCGATCGGTCCTCAAAGCAAGGACCTACGAGGAAAACAAACAAAGCCTATCAATCCAAAGGATAAACACACCATTTTTTCCAATCTATGTCTTTCCATCTAGACCTATTACAAATCCATAAAAACGTTGCCGACTTCACATTCGCAACTACCTCAATCGGCCTTCGATTTTTATTGTTGAAAATACGGTTGTTGCGTTCATTCCAAATCGCCCACATCGCCGTATAAACGATGCCTCTAAGCACATGTCTCGCTTTCTTTGGCTTAGATTGGCTTTCCGGTATGTTGATAATATCCAGCACATCAAACAAAAGACTTGGGCTTAATCGACACCAACTTTCAATCCTATCCACACCTCTTGAGAAAACAAACACCCTGTAAATAGATGGATTGCGGACTCTAGATCAGAAAAGCAGAAACAACAGTTCGATTGATGCGGACTAAAACCATGTTTAATGAGTTCGGCAATAGTGGGAAGGCGATTTAACGCGGCCCTCCACACCATAACCTTGCATTTTAAGGGAATCCAAACCTTCCACTTGATCAAAGAACGTTGCGTCATCGTGTTGTTGTTGGACTGAAGCCGTTTAGCTGAACTGACCGTAAACATGCCATCTACTTCTGGCTTCCATTTCCAGCCGTCTGTACCACCCGACCATTCCCAGTCATGAATATCTCCTAGAAGCTGGAACAGTTCTGTGATTTCAGCATAGGACCTGGGTTCATAGTGCCATTCCCAGACCAGACTTTTATCCCATCATCCATCCGAATACGATCAGCCACCTTAACCCACTTGTTCTTTTCGATGCTAAAAAGATTAGGATAAACGATTCTTAACGGATTTTCTCTTAACCATATGTCGGTCCAGAAGTTAATTGAATTGCCATCCCCCAATACACCAACAAAATATGAATTAAGAGTCGACCCGTTTGGCGTCTTAATATCCCCCACTTTAATAATGTTTTTCCAACAACCATTAGACGAGGCGCTACAAGGAAGCATAGCCCATGGTCTACTCGAGCCGTGACATCCCATAATGATTTTCTTCCAAAGACAAAAACCCTCATTTTTAAATCATTTTTAAATCTCCAAGTCCATTTCAAGAGGAGCACCTCATTTACAACTTTGATTTTCGACAACCCCAACCCACCATACTTTTTCGGAGTGGTGACGATATCCCAAGCGACCCATGGAATCTTCTTCTCTTCATTGGAACCCGCCCAAAGAAAACGTCTCATTAGAGACTCAATATTGTCGATAACGGCTTTAGGAGCTTCATATAAAGAAAGATAATAGACCGGGAGACTTTCTAAAACCGATTTAATTAAAATTATTCGACCACCAATCGAGAGAGTTTTAGCTTTCCATGAAACGAGAAGGTTTTTGATGACTTCAATCACCGGCTCCCAATTGCTTATCCGAGACATTTTGGCTCCAACTTGAATACCGAGATACTTAAACGGAAAACTTCCTCTTTTGCACCCAAGAAATTCCATCATCTCATCCACCTCAAACGCCTCCGTGCCGACCCCAAAAATATTAGATTTGTGAATATTAATCCGTAACCCCGAACAAACATAAAAGATTCGAAGCACTCGAGCAATGTTTCTAATATTTTCCTTCGGCCATTCCCTCAAAATAAGAGCATCATCCGCGTAGAAAAGGTGGGTGATGTTCGTACCTTCTTTAGTTAAAGAAATGCCTTTGAAGACGCCAAGCCTAGAAGCTTTCTCCAACATCCACGAAAGAGCCTCCATCACTATTAAGAAGAGAAAAGGAGAAAGTGGATCGCCTTGACGAAGACCTTTTTCACAACTAAAATCAAAGGTTGGAGAGCCGTTAACTAAAACCGCCGCTCTAGAAGAATGACAAATGCCTTTAATCCAATTGCACCAACGCGGATGAAAACCCATTTGCGACATAATTGAATTCAAGAAACGCCAATTGACGTTGTCATAGGCCTTCTCGAAATCAATTTTTAACAAAAAAACGCCCTTTTCTTTCTTTTTTTCAGCCAATCGATCACTTCGTTCACCATAAGGGGACCATCAAGAATGAAACGCCCGGAAAGGAAAGCCGATTGGGATTCAGAAATCACCTGGCCCATAACCTTTTTAAGGCGATTAGCAAGGATTTTAGAAATCACTTTACTAATCACACCAACTAAAGTAATGGGCCTATAATCTTTAAGACCCACGGGATATTTAGTCTTCGGGATAAGAGTAATAAAAGAGGCGCCACAACCATCATTGATCAAGCTTGAAGCGTGGAATGCAGCCAATATATTATAGAAATCCGTTTCAAAAGAATCCCAGAAACGCTTGAAGAAACGAAAATTAAATCCGTCCGGACCAGGGGCCTTATTAGACCAACAATCAAAGACCGCATCCTTGATCTCTTGCTTAGAAAAAGACGCCACCAAAGTCTCACTATCCGAAGCGCTGATTTTATTAATACCCGGACAATCCAAAAGAGGCGGAATTTTGTTGTTCTCTTTAAAGTGATTTCTGAAAAATCTCAATACTTCTCTCTTAACCAAAGTAGGTTTTGAAACCCACTCACCGTTAAGCATAATACCCGGAATCGAGTTACGAGCCTTTCTCCGGTTGACCACATTATGAAAAAAGTTTGAATTTTCATCACCAAACGCAGCCCAATTAATCCGAGATTTTTGGCGAAGGTCTTTAGCCTTTAATAGATCAATTTCTTCAATAGCTTTCTTACATTCAGTCCAAATCCACAAATCTGCCTCTTCTAAATCTTCATCTTCCATTCGGCTCTCTAGCTCCTCTTTTTCTTTTCTAAAACAAACCTCATCCTCTTGTTCTTTAACATTAGCCTTTTTGAACCAGTCTCTAAGACATCCTCTAAGTCTTTTTAACTTATTTAACAAGTTGATGTCTGCGTCCCCATTATTCGACCAGCCACCAAGGACCTCTTGAATTACTTCTATACAACCGGGCCTATCGAACCAAGAGTCGAATAATCTAAACGGTTGTGGCCCAAAGTTGTTGTCATTAACCGAGAAAACCAAAGGAGCGTGATCGGAATGGTCTCTTTTAATAGCCCGAACATAAGCATTAGGCCATTTGTTGAACACATTATCACATACCAAAAACCTGTCAATTCTGCTAAACTTGCAAATACCTCTTCTATTAACCATATAACTGAATCTAGAGCCTTTCAAGTGATACTCCCTTAAACCAGCATCATGGATAAAATCATTGAAATTACGAGCACAAACCTGGTCAAAAGCCGAATTTTTTCTTTCCTCCCGATCTCTAACCGCGTTGAAATCGCCGAACACTATCCACCACCCTTGGTTCGAATGAATCAAATTAATAATCCGTTCCCACAGCAGCCTTTTACCCTCATTAGACTGCGGCGCATAAACATTAATGAGATTCATCTTGACAGCGCCAGCCATAATGGATCCGGAAATGTGTAGAAAATACTGATCTTTATTAACCATGTCTTTAACGAAGACTTTTGGATCCCACAAACAAAGTAAACCACCCGAGTTGCCATACGCATTAACAGATTCGAAATCGAAACCAGAACCACCCCAAAAAGCCGAGACCATATCAGAAGAAATATCACTAGCCATAGTTTCCTGTAAACCAATAAAGGAAATCCGGTGTATATTTTTCAAGTTCTTTATCCAAACCACTTTGTTTTTCCTACCAACCCCACGAATGTTTAACGACAGACAATTCATACCTGAACCTCTTGTACACCTTCAATAATGACCGACTCTTGAACCAACTTGCGGGACTGCTGTAAGTTCACTCCTAATTTGATCCCCAAAGCTATAGTGGCTTCAACCTCATCTCCCTGTGGCAGCTCTTCATAATCGGCATTTTTAGCTTGGGGGGTAGCAGAGTTATGTTGAGGATTAAGGTTGTCACAAACAGGTTGAGAATTGAGATCGATTTCGTTCGTATCTTCAGACTGGCCCTCTTCATTTTCTAAGCCCAATAAAGAATTAAGCCCAAATAGGTCTTCATCACATTTAGCCTTTTTACCCAACTTGGTTTTTTCCAAACTGCTTGAATAAGCGGGATTGGGCTGGCCCAAGCTTACCATACCAGTCTTCTTTTTACGTTTAAGAATAATATTCCTTTGGTCAACACTAGCCACCTCGTCATTATTTAAACTTTCAAAATCAAATAAATTCCCAGGAATGAAATTACCACCTATATCACCTTCCGCCGAAATAACCTCCTCTAAAATAGGAGAGTCATTAAAAACATTAATGGGCTTAGGAGTTACCAAAAAACATTCCTGATTTCCAGCTACTGGAGAATGATGAACGGAATTAGGCTCCCTTACCGGATTCTCTTCAACCCTATCGACTTCAACCAGATTCTCTTCAGCATCACCAACGTCAACGTCGACCATAACTACATTAACTTCAGGCCTGTTAGAGTTCGTAGACGGTGTGGAGGAATTCACCTTGTAAAAACTCGGCACCCATTCTTCGGCCTCCTCCGCCACCCAGACTTCGAATTTTCTGTCTCTCCATTCCAACGTAACTTTTTCTCCAATCCTTTTAGCATCGCCAACCGTGATACCGATGTAGTCGTATGAGAGATCCGCATCACTATCCGACCTGCTAGCCCTGTGGATAATCTTACCGAAGGAACTTCCGATTTGGTGAATAACTTCTTTAGAAATCAACTGTAATGGGAGACCCAATAGTTTCAACCAGGCCAGTCTTTCAAATCTGAAAGACTGCCCCTCCCAAATGTCGATTAATGAAAATCTGCCAATGACTTCCTTAGCATCCTCTAGAACCCTTAATGCCACCTTCTCGTCTTCGAAAGAAATTAGGACGCTTAAACCACCGAGATATTGCACCATACCCAACCCTGGACAAATATCGTTCAAAATCAAGTAAACACTTTTAAGAGCCTCCAGATCGATCATACGTGCCACCAACGCCCTCCCATGAAGCCCCTTGAAAGTGTTTATTTCGTTATCAATCGTAATAGTCTTCCCACTAATCTTCCCAATGAGAGTGTCAGTGAAAGACCTCGAACCGTTATAAAACGTCGAAAAAGTGTTCCGAACGGGAGGAAAATCTTCTTGTCTGTCGAACGACTTACTGTTATATTGCTTTTTGTTATTCTCAGAATGATCATTCCTTATTTCACCTTCTTCAAGCGTAAACCTTGCTATGTTAGCCTTCAACCAACTATCACCAATCCTTGTATTGCAAATAAGTCGAATAAGTTCCCTGCTATCTTTAACGTCCAGGAATGAAACGAAGCCAAAACGATTTCCTGTCTTATCCCGCTTCCGAGCAATATATAGATCATATATATCACCATAAGATCGTATGAACTAGGAGAGATCATTGCCGCTGCACTTCTCTGGTAGATTCGAGATAAAAACCTTTGTAATTCTATTAAAAATGTTCGCCGGATTTTGGAACTTCCGGCGAGGCATTATTTTAATGTAATATTCTAATAAGTAAATTTGGATTATGTAATGTTTTTATTAAATTTAATAGGGTTAATTATGTAATGTTTTTTTAATTTATTTTTTACTTTTTATACCTAACATTTACTTTTATTTATTTAATTTGTTTTTTATTTTTTTTAAAAACCCAACGGTTCAATTATATTTAGAATTTAGTTTTTTTAATCCAAAGGCCCCACAAAATGACACCCAATCAAAACATGCCACGTGGCCCATTCACTCGGCCCACGCCGGTGAGTTTCTTCCCCCCCCCCCCCCCCCCGCAAGGGGCTTCCACCCTTCCACGCCCAGGAGGGGCAGTGTTCATGACATGAAGAGCTCCCCCCCCCCCCCCCTCCGGATCGTCTAAGGTTGCGTGTGAGAGAGACAGTCAAGAAAAAGATTGAAGAGAGAGAAGGTTAAGTGGGAGGGTTGTCATTGGAAAGAGTAATTTGAACTGTGTGGGACGTGATCGATCACGTGAAAATCAACTGACAATTTTTAAAAGGGTCTCCATAATAATTAGTGTTTTAGTTAACCGCGCGTCGCTGCGGGACGCTCGTGTCGTTATAAGTTTGGTGAACATTAAAAATAACATTATTAGCGATGATAAGTTCCGTACCGCTATCTAGCAATTTTCGTCAATTACGTGGGCCAATAATTGTCAATTACGATAGCAATTTTCTGCAAATAGGTGGGCCAATTACGTGGGCCAATAATTTTCAATTACGTGGCTAATAATACCGAAAAATATTTTGTCGGTCTAAACATTTTAATACTCTACAAAACCTATCCTAAATTTCACAACCATTCATCTCTCTAATAATATAATAATAAGATAACATTTAAATAACAAAATAAATAAAATATTAAGACACTCTTCAAGTGTCTTATTTAATATAGATACAATAATTATAAAAGTGGTATTTTGCCTTCCCAAAATTCATACAAGTCTTCACGTGAGACTTAAATCTTTTTATTGTTTTCTTTAATAATAATAATAATAATAATAACTAGGGATTCTCCCCACACGCGTTGTGGCACGACATAACAGCAAGTTCAATTCCTGGAATTCCATTATAACATAATCCAAAAATTGAATTCCATAATATTTGTAAGAAAAATAACCAAAGTTGAGATCAACTGCACATATCGCAAATTGATCTGGTGAAAGAGAATATATGCAAGAATTGATTTTTTAGTGGCACTACCGAAGCCGCAGACACCCTACGGAGTGCAAATATTGTAAACATATGATCCAACGGAGCGTTAATGATGATGGTGTGCTTTTCAAGTAAACAAAGTGCCAAAAATACATCTCATAGCCCTCATCGTGCAATCCATTTGAATTCCCAAAAAGCACATCTTTAGCTAAATGCTGAAATTAACAAGTAGAGTATCATTACATCTATGTAAATAAGAAAAAAAAAATTAATAGGACATGTTATGTAAAAGCTATAAAACGTCGGGATAGTACTCTAATGATATGGGAGTTAAACAACAAATTCAATACAAATATATATATATAGGGAAAGAATATTTTGGAAACCCACTTGAGATCCTTTGAAAACCCATGTAAAAAATCATTATTTTTTTTTAAAAAAAATAACCAATGTAAAATACATGTTTTTAAGTATTTTGGGCAAAAAAAATAACAAAAGCGCCGATGGGATTTTTTTTTTAAAAAATAAACAAAGTTGCTAAAAAACATATGTTTTCAGCTATTTACCTATGTTTTTAGCAACTTTGTTTATTTTTTTAAAAGAAATCCCATCGGCGCTTTTTTTATTTTTTTGGCCCAAAACGCTTAGAAACATGTATTTTACATTTGTTATTTTTTTTCAAAGAAAAAAAATTGTTTTTTTACATGGGTTTTTGAAGGTTTTCTCAACTCAAGCGGGTTTTCAATTTATAATTGACCTATATATATATATATATATATATATATATATATACTATATTATATAGCATATTGAATGGGCAAGATGGTCATTTACACATTTTTTTCAACATGTACAACCTTTTAAAGCTGTTTTACAACCTTTTAAAGCAACAAATGTTGAAAGTTTTCTTAAATTCCCTGTGAATCACCCACCTCAAAAACACAAAAGGGGCTGACAAACCCTAATCTCATTTCAAATTTCAAATCCACCTCCTCTTTTCATATCTCTCTCTCTCTCTTTCTTAAGTTCCATGTGAGCCAGGATGTCTAACATCAATCCATCAACAAACAAAACAATATCGGTGTATGGTTACAACGGGATCTCTATGTGGTGCTGCGCTCTCCGGTCTCACAGGTATGGTTTTTAGAGCTTTTGTTTTCCATCTCAGTTTACCCATTTTGGTAGACTGTATTTTACGAACGGATTTTGGTTTCGGAAACCTTCCCTTCTTCCCTTCATTACTTCTTAGGTAACCCATGTTTACCTTTATTCTTGATCTCATAAGCTATTTTTGTGTAGGGGGGTTGATTTTCGAACGCAGAACCGCTTTTCCGCTCTAGGGTGTTGAGGTTGTCCACGATGTGCCTTAGGGGTTTTTTAGCGGCTATGGAAAGCTATGATTAAGAGCCATCAAGTCTAAATTCATTATTGTAACCATATTTATAAAAAGGATCCACACCAGGTTTGGACGTTCTGCTAATATTAAGAGATTAACTTGAATTTAAAGGCAGTTGCTTACTTTCGGATCTATATGTTGTCTACTTTTGATTGATGATTTTTTGTCCTAGAAGAATCAAAATTGAAGCAGATTGTAGAATGTCTCTAAATATTTACAAATGTTTTTTTCTTAAAATGTTGCATCAAATAAATATCTTCAAATGCTCTTTAATTAATATTTTTTTTCCAGTTTCATTTTTACTCCTAATCTGGTAGGCATTTGTTTTTTCCGTTTATTTTTTATTGATTACAAACTTACAATGGATCACCTCATATAGTTTGAAAGCATTTGAGTGGTTTTGAATTATCATGGTCTGTTGGATCTCGTGATGGACATTATCGGAAAATTAGTTTGGTCATGTGCTTATTAGTCACTGTTTACTATTTGTTTTTTGTTATATGTAAGTGTTGTTGTGGGAAAGTAATATTGAATGTGGAATGTGTCCTGTCACGTATGTTGGTTCAGATTATATATAGTTTGGTTGTGGTTAAATTTTGATTTCTATGTAGACGTTTAGTTTAGATGCAATTTTTTGTCTTCTTCGCATGTATGGGGTTGTTTAATATATAATTTTCATGAAATTTATTTGGCATCTCACTATTCAAATTAGTCAAATGTGCTAATTTTTATGTATTATTTTCTCTATGTTGTTGTAATTACACAGCTTGAACCAGAGAGAATGAGCGAGAGCAAGAACAAAAGCCGCCAAGTTACATTCAAACCAATATCGTTCAACACTACACAAACAGAGTAATATAATAAAGAACAGTAAAACAGACCAAGCGAGTCTAACCGAGGGTGATGGGTTTTCAGCTTGAGTACGTATCCTGTATATGTCTTTAATTGGCCAATTAGATAAAATAATATTCTTCTTATCTAGCTAAATACGAAACATGTTAAAAAGGCCGAGTGGTCAAACCGGTAGAAATTCGGACAAAGTGCAGTTTAATATTTATAGCCATATATACAACATTGTCCGGTTGATATTGCACTAATTTTCTGGTTGATATTGCCCTAATTGTCTAAACATTACTATTGAAAGACTTTCCCCAAATTTAACACTTCATTAGTTAACTTTCATACATATAATCAAACCAATGGACAGGTTCTCCTATCTTTTTAAGTTTTAACATGAATTATTAGATGTTGGCTTGAATGTGAATTCTCTGATATAATTATTTAAATAATAAATAACATATGATGTTGTTTCTAAACAATACCATAAATTTCTTGCTCTGGTTTTATTGGTTTTAATAAATACTTTTTTTATTATTAATTTTTGCTAGATAATTAAAAATTACATTTGGCTTTTGTTTCCTACTTATTTCTTAAATATATTTGAGGTTTTTCTACCCCAACTTTTGCTTTACCCAAACTTGTTAGACCCATTTTCAGCTTATAATGTGTGTTTTTTACTTTAATTTGTAAAAGTTACATTTGCTCATTCAAAGCAACCCAAATGCTGTGCTTACCCTCTGCAAACAGCAAGAATTCCTAAAATAGCTAATTAGCAGACTACGAGACAAATGAAGGGTCAAACAACATATTCATCTACACACGTTGAAGTTTATTTTGTTTGCTTTTTGTTTTCTATGCATTTGCAACATTTTCATCAAAATAGGTAACTGTCGTATCAAAGGGCTCAAAGAAATGGATGACAGATCGGTCCATTAAGTGTTGAGCCGAAGCAATGGGATCTGGGACGTGTTTAGGCACCAGAATGTAGTGGATTTTGTGAGGCGGCGGTTTCAAGAACATAACGAATTTTTTTAAAACCCATGCATGTATAGATACACTATATTTTTAGTAGAATATAACAATCTTTAAGGTTAAATCACGCCAACTTATTTTGGTAACTACATCTAATTTTGGGAATAATGGATAAAGAAAGAGATTTATTTCATAATTTTCCATCATCATAGATTCATAACAAAGAACATATTGCTATTAAGATAGGAATAGGATATCATACTCATATATTTTCCCAGAGGTATTTGAATACTGTGGAAACGAATTCAAAGCAATGGTTTTCTCTTGTGAGGACATCTCGAGTAACGAAGTTGGTTCTTTTTTCCATCTGTCCATCTGTTGTTTTCAGCCGTTTATGTAGGATCAATTTTGAGCTAAAATATGATTTTGATGAAGAACAAGATGAACACACACAAAATATGACAATGGAAATCCACTAGATGATTTGCATAAGATGAATACAATAAAACCCCCAAATCTCTAGCATGTGTGTTCGCCAAAACCCTAATCTATCATTCTATTTATAGCCTAAACACACTTAGGCCAATTACATTTTAAGTCCCTAAGGTTAACAAAATACAAAAACACTCACTAAACAAGAAAACCATTTTTTAAAGTAATAAATATATTTTGTCTAAACAAAATATATTTATTATCCATGGCGCCTTTCTTGATCATAACATGAGCTTCATTCGTCGATCTATTATCCGGATTTCTCGACTCGCCTTACGTATTGACTGCGACTCGTTCGACTTTGACTTTTGTTGACCGAACGTTGACTTGTTGACTTTGACTTTGTTGATAACATTAGACTACCAATCTAGACCCAACAATCTCCCCCTTAGTCTAATGTTATCAAACTCTTGTATCATATTCAGAACCGTCAATCTCTACATACTGTGATCAACTAATCTGGCAAAGCTTCAGTCTCAAATTCAGTACCCAACAATACTCCCCCTAGACTGATGCTTTCCAAATTTCCTTTGCTGAAGGTGTTCTTGTCCCATTGTTCCTTGAGTATTCTTATCTCACAATCTCCTCCTTTTTGCATGCATCATCTTTGACAATCAAGAACAAAGTTTTTCAACTCTCGGTAGCCTGAGTGGTCTTGAAGATGTAGGAAGAGGATTCCTAACACTGATCTTCTGCAAGCTTGAGGCAACAGGTGCTTGGTTTGGTATCTTGCTCAACTGATGATCGGCCATCATTGCAGCAAGTAGTCGAAGAAACCTAACCACAATCACAAACACAACTCAGAATTTTCTTTAGACAAATTCAATTTACAGACAAAACCGTATTTATCTGTGGTGTGTAATCAAGTACGTATCCCAAATGGCTTGAGACACAAATAATGTGACATGGAAGACTTAAAAATAACTGTACACAAATAAAGTTTTTTTTTTTAATTTTTTTATTATTATTTTTTTTAAAACAGCCATCAACCTCCGAGATATAGAAGGGATCAGATATGGGATCACACTAACTTGAAAAGCCTAGCCACGCTTCAACTTTCTTGAGGATAGCTACAACCCAAGAACGATTGTCGGTATGTTTGTCCTCTTAAGTCCATGCCTCTCGTCTTTCAACGTACGTTTGGTGATGAGATTATCATGTTTTTGGTAATATTGACGAAAATTTTGTGGACCCCACTTGTGCTAGGTATAAGCCTACCAATCCTCAAGGTTTATTGAGATATAATGATGAGAGCTTCAGGTCTATGTTTACACATAACAGAGAAGATGATCATTATATCAATCAGATGATGAGAGCTTCAGGTCTATGTTCCCATAACAGAGAAGATGATCATCTGATCGCTTGTTGAGCTATCTATATTTGTTTGCACGTCACTAACATTGCGTGTCTTTTGTTGCTCATTTGATTGAATAGCCCCGCATTGGTAGCTTGCACTCTTAGGTGTCTTTTGATTATATATGCACAAAATTTTCTGTGTCTTTTGATCTCTCAACCTGTGTATGATTGGACTCAGCTTGTGCAGACCTAAAACACTGTGGGAATCCAGCTTTTCGTGTAGATTTATTATTATTCACCTTATAGCAGTTTACTCAACTTGAAGGCTGAACCTACCTACACATCATTAACTTGTAGTTGTAACGTCCTTCAGATCCTATTCATGTGCAGACATAAGCAAGTTACTTCCTATCATTTCCCATATAAGATCAGAATTATTTGCATTAAACACATCTCATGGCCGAGACTATGTTTTCATACTCCCCCTAAACTTTTATTTTTGTACAATCCCTTTTTTTTAATTATTTTTTTTTAATATTTACGAAAAATAAAGTCTTCCACATCAGACACACATAAACATATATCAGCAAGAAAATGAGTGTGTGACAACGGTGTCAATTGTGCAATCAGGTTAGATACCATAACCAAACCTGTGAGATTTCCGCTCCAAACCTATTCTTGGAACAACCACTGTTACTAACCGTGTTACTAACAGTCCTCCGTGGTAGTTCCTGCACTCATAAGTAAATTAATTAGAGAGTGGAACCCAGGCCATCGTGATCCTGGTTTGTCCTTTTTCATCAGTATAACTAACTTCTTGAAACACCATACCTTTTCCCTCATTAGTTTCTTTTTCAACTTTTGGTTTGATTCGCCAAACCTGTGTTGGTTTTAAAAAATTGTTTGTGGAAGATTTAATTTTTGAAACAATTTTCTGTTTAAGACCTGGAGGAATAAATTGTGGTTTTGATGCTTTGGTCCTTTTCATCTTTGAATCATATGAAACTGGCTTCATATGTGGAGATCTTGATGGAATATGTGTCATCCTAACATTCAAAGATGTGTGCATTTTATCCTTTGATCCGGAGAAGCAATCCGCATTGCCTTTACCGTCTGGATTGTGTCGTTCTGGACATTGCTTGAGCACATGACCTTCTTTACCACACCTAAAGCAAGCTTTGAATGGCTTTTGATGCTTTATTTTCCCGTGTGATGCAATTGGGGATGTAGATTGTTTTGAGCTTGATTCGGCTTGTTGAGGAGCATTGAGTTTTACATCACCTTTTGACTCTGTGATCTTTAACCCCTTGTGATTTTCATTCACCACTAATTCATCATCTGAAGTTGAGCAATCTTCTATAAACAGATCTTCTTCCATTGAATCTTGATGGACTTGATTTGTAGTGTCAACTCTATCATCAAGTTCTGTCACTAAAGTTTCCGAGTCATTTGAGCTTTCCCATTCTCTGGATGAACAAAACTCCGAATCACTTTGTGAATCATCATTGCATGATGTTGACGGAGTAAACTCTGGAATTTCTTCAGTTAAGAACTTTCCAAACCTGTTATTCTCAAGAGCGGGCACAAAAACAGGTGGAGCACAAACAGTTTTATCATCACAAAATGCAGATTTTAAATCAGCACATTCATGCACAATATCATCATGACCAACATCAGAACGTGAGATAGGTTTTTTCCTATCACAAACATTTACCACACCATTCGAATCAACATTAGGTCTAGGTCCAGTACAGTCATACAAATTTAAATCAGTTTTAGTCTTTTCATTATTCCAAATAAACCAATTAACTGTTGAGTAACTGGCTCCTGGGTGACCCAACCCCAAAGTCTTTCCACCACGAATGTCGTCATGTTCAACCTCTGCCTTTTGTGTCACTTCTGCATTGCTTTTAATCATATTAGTACTAGACTCAGGTTTGACACATTCCTTTTCACACAGATCATTTTTAGGATGAGGTTTTGGAATTGGTATATATTCACTTTTGCTCAGAGGTAAAAATAAAGATCTTTCGATCCCATTTTTATCTTTATATCCAATTCCATCTTTAACAAAAGATTGCCTTGAGCAATCGACTAGATCAGCTTGAGCATGTTTGCTTACATTCCATTTGTCCACAATGATCTGAAGATGATTTGTTTCATTTCTAGATTTTTCTAACTTTGAGGTTAAATCATTTATTAGAAAATCCTTTTTGAGAACAAATTCTTTTAGAGTTTGCATTTCAGCTAGAGTTGCATTTAACTTTCGTTGATATGCTAGCTCATTTTCTTTCATTTCATTGTTAATTTTTCGAATGTCATCCATTTCTCTTAAAATTTTTCTATTGTGAGACAAACAGTAAGCAACAGCTGTAACACACCTTGGTGAGCACAACTTTGTTTTTATTTCAAGAGGAATACTTACCAGATCCCTCTCATCAGCTTTCTTGGGGGCCTCTTGCTGCTTTTTATCTCCTTTGGTGACTTGATTCTTTTCAGCTATTAGTGCTTCCTCAACTGCCTTTTCTTTTCCTTCATTAGCAATCAACACTCCCTTCAAACCCGCACTCTCTTGCATTCCTCCTTTTGGCACTCCCACTGATGATCCTTCCACAGAGTTTACACCATTTGCGGATTTGGTGCATATCGTTGCCATCAATGCTTTGTTAACATCTGCTTTAGCCGCAACAGCTTCCTTCCCCCAGCCAAAGTCTTCAACCACCAGTGCCTTCTGTCCAATTGGAGTCATTAAAGCCAGATTCTTTAGAGAGCTGCTTGGAGTAACTTTTGACACTGTCTGATTCATCTCTCTCTTGGTTATGTCCATTTCAAATGACTTCGGTGTGTTGATGAGATCAGCTAGAGTGGATTGTGGATTCAGAAACTCTTTCCTTATCAACATACACTGCAAACTCCATTCCTTAGGCAGTGAATTCAACAACTTCTTGATCGAGTTTCTATTGTTGACCGGGATACCAGCCTTCTTCATTTTAGTCAGCATACTCATAAACCTGTCGATGTGAGATGACAGATTTTCACCTCGAATACTTCCAAACATATCATATTCTTTTTGAACCATATCTTGTTTGTTCTGTCTCATTTCTGCATTTCCTTCAAAGTACTCACTTAGAGCGAACCACAAATCATGTGCAGAGGTGTAATCTTCGAACATGTTGCACACATCTTTGGACAATGCCATGGTGAGAGCACCGTAGGCCTTGTGATCACGTTGAAGCAGTTGCTTATCAAGGTCGGTGTAGGTGGAGGGATCAGTGTTGAACACTTCTCCCGCATCAGTGGTTCTTGTGGGAATGTGAGGTCCGACCTGAACTGAGGTCCATTGTGTAAAGTCGTTCACATAGTAGAAAGCTTTCATGCGGTTCTTCCAAGTTCCATAGTCTTGCGTACCCATCAACTTAGGGATGCGAGTTATGGTTCCAGTTTCGAGTTCAGCTTGGGTTATGGGATTCATGGTTAAGTTGTTATTGTTACCAGCCATTGATTAAAATTGATTTTAAGTCTGATTTTCTGATTTTAAAGTTTAAAGTCCAAGAATAAGTCCACAGTCCTTAAGTGCGCAGTCCTTAAGTACGCAGTCCTTAAGTGCACAGTCCTTAAGTGCGCAGATCACCCAGATCAGTTGTTTGAGTACTTAGTCAAGTGCGCGGTCTTGAGCACTTAGTCAAGTGCGCGGTCTTGAGCACTTAGTCAAGTGCGCGGTCTTGAGCACTTAGTCAAGTGCGCGGTCTTGAGCACTTAGTCAAGTGCGCGGTCTTGAGCACTTAGACAAGTGCGCGGTCTTGAGCACTTAGACAAGTGCGCGGTCTTGAGCACTTAGTCAAGTGCGCGGTCTTGAGCACTTAGTCAAGTGCGCGGTCTTGAGCACTTAGTCAAGTGCGCGGTCTGAGCACTTAGTCAAGTGCGCGGTCTGAGCACTTAGCAAGTGCTCAAACACTTAAACTCTCGTTTAAAATTTTTAGTACGCTGGTCAAGTGCTCAAAGATCTAGGGTTTCTCAGCTTGAATCATATGATACAAGTGCGCAAACTATGATACAAGTGCGCAAAACTCAAGAAATAAGTGCGCAAACCTCAAGAAATAAGTGCGCAAAATATGAAATAAGTGCGCAAAATATGAAATAAGTGCGCAAAATTCAAGAAATAAGTGCGCAAAACATGAAATAAGTGCGCAAAATATGAAATAAGTGCGCAAAATATGAAATAAGTGCGCAAAATATGAAATAAGTGCGCAGTTTGATGAAAAATCTTCAACAGAAATCAGATTGAACGACGAATTTGTAGATGGTTAAATCCCAAATTCGAGTACCAAGCTCTGATACCAAATTGTAGGATCAATTTTGAGCTAAAATATGATTTTGATGAAGAACAAGATGAACACACACAAAATATGACAATGGAAATCCACTAGATGATTTGCATAAGATGAATACAATAAAACCCCCAAATCTCTAGCATGTGTGTTCGCCAAAACCGTAATCTATCATTCTATTTATAGCCTAAACACACTTAGGACAATTACATTTTAAGTCCCTAAGGTTAACAAAATACAAAAACACTCACTAAACAAGAAAACCATTTTTTAAAGTAATAAATATATTTTGTCTAAACAAAATATATTTATTATCCATGGCGCCTTTCTTGATCATAACATGAGCTTCATTCGTCGATCTATTATCCGGATTTCTCGACTCGCCTTACGTATTGACTGCGACTCGTTCGACTTTGACTTTTGTTGACCGAACGTTGACTTGTTGACTTTGACTTTGTTGATAACATTAGACTACCAATCTAGACCCAACAGTTTAAGGAAACAACAAACCTATCTTCTATTGCAAAGTTAATTTGTTCTTGTGTGTATGATAGCCTAACCATGTCAAGCCAGCTCACAGTTAAAAACAAGTCGTGTTGGGTTACACTATGTATGTGTAAGTTAGTTCAATGTATTAACATAAGAGAAAGTATACGGTATAAAGCCCTTTAAAATAAGAAGCATAAGAAGCCACCAGAGATTGACACCTTTCAATCTAACCTAACCACACCTAACCACAGTTAAACACAATAAATCCCATCTTCCCTGTTCAAATCGTAACCCAATCTCATTTTAAAACATACCAGTCTAGATCTGACCACCACAACCAACACCACCACCGCCACCGCCACCGAACCACCACCCGACAGCACCCCGTCATTCATCACCTTCAACGATGAAGGAGCGTCAACGATGGCAGCAACACATCGGAACACACATATTCCCCTGATCTAAACACAGTGCATTCAATCATACCTGCTCTCTTATACTTCTTTCTCCATCTTTGTGATATGAACAATACCCACAAACAAACCCTAAAATTTTAAAATTATCTGCCGCCACCTATCTTCTACTGTCTCTTTTACAAAGAACACCAACAACATGTTAGAAAAGGTGGAGATGAAGGGCGACTGTGGTAGATAAAGGTCGAAGGTAGAGTGGGGATGAAGGGCGACTGTGGTAGATAAAGGTCGACGGTAGAGTGGTGGTGACAATTCTTTGATCAAACGTGCGTCTCAATTTTCAAACGTGCGTCTGAAATCTACAAGGATGGTGATGAAAACATGCGTTTCAATGTTTCATTTTTTGATCAAAACGTGCGTTTCAATGTTTGATTGATGTGAAGATGTGTGATGAACTGATAATAATCAATGGAAAGGTAGATGGAGTGTATGGAGAAAGTAGATGAGATTTAAAGGGTGTAGTAGTGGTGGTGAGATGTGACACGTGGTGGTATATGTGGCAAGCTTACCTTTTTGTATTTGGTTGATGTGAAGACCAAGTTGCATAGATTATGAAGTGGTCATGACCAAGAGTGCGTTTGTCTTAATTTTTCAATTATATAAGGTGCGTTTAATATTAACACAAATGTGTAACAAGTGCATTTGTTTTTTTTGTAGGGTGTGATGAGTGCGTCCAAAATTTTCAATGAATGCTTCCAAACTTTTTAATGAGTGCGTCTGAAATTTTGATGAGTGCGTCTGAATTTTGATGAGTGCATCTGAAATTTTAATGAGTGCGTCTGAATTTTAATGAGTGCGTCTGAATTTTAATGAGTGCGTCTGAAAATTTGATGAGTGCGTCTGTTTTAACCCAGGTATGGTTAGGGTTTTTAATCTGCATCCTTAATCTAATGGCTGAGATTGCTTCTTACGCTTCTTACGTTAAGGGGGCTTTATACGTTATCTCTCCCCTTAACATAAATAAGTAAATATATGAGTTGCGTTTATATTTACAAATTTAATTTATCGATCTAACACAATTGTAACCCCTGTAGTAGTAACCAAGTACGATTATTCCTTATTATAGAAATAAACAAGGTTTTTTATTTTTTATTTGTTGAACACTGAAGTTCTGTTAGAAGAAACAGAAACCGAGGCAGCCAAAGACTAAGCACCCAATACAAACTAACAATTACAAAATTACATCGTCAGTGTTAAACTCACTAGAAAACAAGGTAACCAAAGACTAAGCACTCAATACAAACAAACAATTACGAAATTACATCACGAGTATTAGACTCACTAGAAACTGAGGCAGCCAAAGACTTAGCACCCAATTAAAACTAACATTAAACTCACTAGAAACTAAGGCAGCCAAAGACTAGGCACTCAATACAAACTAATAATTACGAAATTACATCATCGGTATTAAACTCACACCGCCTTCCATTAAATCCAATAAGGCGTATACATTCCAACAAAGGGAATGTGATTGAAAGATTTTAGCTAAAACAGGAATATTTGATCATACAAGTAACAAAACCAGGTGCGGAAACCCTAGTTATGAACAAACTGATAAAACTCGGATCAAAACACAGTAAACATCATTTTCAAAGCTTTTTCATAGATTAACATTCATAAAAACTTGTTACAATAAGCTTCCTAGTTAATCTAATCAGTACACACACTTTCTCAATTACACCTAGAACCTGACACAAACACACACTTCAACTAAAACTCTCTCTAACTCAAAAACACACAAATTCTATTTATAGTGTCTGCACATTCGCCCAGTAGTGATGGTCGAATGTGGACTTCTTCCACATTCGCCCACTACTTGGTACGAATGTGTTCTTCTGATCAGCCTCTTTCTACCTTCGTCCACTAGCACTATACCTTCGCCCACTTTCTTCTACATTCGCCCACTTTGTTCCACTTTCAACCCATCAGCACTTTCTAACATATGTTAACTTTGTACATCCAATCACTAGTCGCACTTCGTGCATCTACAAACTCCCCCTCGACTATTGATTGGATCGTTTTCTGTCTTCGTCCATTGCTTTGTTCAACAAATAAATTCTGAGCTGTTTCTTTTGCTCTTTAGTCATTTCAGGCTCCAACTTTCTCTTCACCGGTTTTGATACATTAGCCATCTTCACCATTTTACCAAGTTTGGCATCCAAGTTACTCCCCGAGTTTATGTCATACGCAAAACAAACTCCTACAACTTGAGTATACTTCTTTGCTTGTTCAGCATCGTTAGGCTCATGATGAATCGGATTGTAGAAAAGCATGATGATGTCTTCGAACGTACAGTTAATCAACCACATAGGATCAAATACATGAACATGCTTGTATTTGTCCTTCCCATCTCTCAAAACAATCACAGCTTCAGCCTTCCTCCAATCGTAATACCAAAATATAAAGTCAGCACTGAAATGTTGTGGCATAGGCATCAAAGGTATCTTTCTCATCACTTCAGGTGCCTTGTAGATCAAAGTCACCCTCTTCAACTTAGTTTTAGGATCAATATCCCTGTGAACTTTCCTTCTGGGATATTGAGGCTTAAACCTGTTCCACTTCGTCCTGCTCTCCCAAACTAACTTATCTGCACACCAACCAACATGTGTATTATTCACTGAAGCACCAGACATTGGGAATCTGCAAAGGTCTCTGACCGCCCAATACGGTAGAGTTAGCAAATCAATGAATCTGTAAAAGTACAAAATTCCTGATTCCCATTTGGCAGCTAAACACTTCAGTCTTCCCAAATAAGTCCACCCGAGAGCTCTGCCTTTGAACTTAGCATTATGAAATCTATAGAAACTTCCTTGAGCTTCAGGCTTTGGTCGGTTCTCATCCATCTCCTTCAACTTCTTTAAGTAAGTCTTCAACTCATCAGTTTGACTTGAAGATTGTTGCTTATCAGCTCCAAACACCTTCTCAACAAACTCTTCACTCCTTTTCTTAGCTTTCTTCTTCGCTGAAGTGTTTGGAATCTCTGTGAAGTCAGGAAATACCACATTTTCATCATTCTGTCTGAAGTATTGTGGATATTCCTCATGTGTAATATCTTCAATCTCCACTTCATCCATTTCTGGAGTATTTTTATCATCTCAGTGATTTCCAATATCCTTTTCAGGAATATTTGGAATCGACTCATCCATCGCAAACTCCTCAAATGATTTCCCCACTCTCTGTGCAAGACCGTCAAGAATTTCTTTAGCCACAGTAGCAGGTACTTCACCTTCTTCTAGATCAGGATCGTTATACTCCAGTTCATATCTCATATAATCAGTCTGGAATATCTCAGCAAAATGACCTGTGAACTCTATCGTCCATTCTCTTTTCTCTAACATATCTCTGTATACTTTCTTCGCATCATCATTTAGAGATCTCACCTTTTCATTCCAAAAGATACTTTCATCTGAATCTACATTCTCACCTTTCTTCTTTTTAGAACTAGATTCTCCAGCATCCTTCTTCGGTGTTCTCTTCTCGAATGTAAACTTGCTAGTGTCATCTCCTCCTTCATCATCATCACTATCACTACTATCATCATCATCTTTCTTACTCCCAGACCCCTCAGCATCATCATCATCGTCTTTATCACTTTTCTTACTCTCCTCATCATCACTTTTCTCAGACTCATCATCTTCCTCATCATCATCTTTTTCTTTCTCAGAATCAGAAGGCTCAAAGTCTACCTGTTCTACCTCTTTTTCTTTATCCTCTTCACCTTCTTTCAGCTTGGGTGCTTCATTATACAAACTATCTAACAAATCACTAATGCGTTTGTTTTCAGCCTTTAGTTCTTTGTTATCCTCTTTTATCACCTTAATCATACTCTTGTTCTTTGAACATTTACCCTCAAGCTTCTTATTTTTAGCTTCCAGTTTCTTTACCTTTTGCTCAATCTCATCTTGATTAGACTTTGAAGCAACCACTATCTGAAGCATTTTCTCTTCATTCTGCTTGAACTTAGCAATCTCTGCTTGTTGAGCTACAATCATTTTCATCATCTCATCCATCTTTTTGTTCACCTGCTTCATCACATCATCAGAAACAGTGACTTTCTTAGATTTGGATGGCTCAACTTCTTTGGCTTTTTCCTTCTGAGGCTTCCTGAACATATCCAAAACATTATCCAGTGCAACATTAAACTGATCTACTGGTAATGTTTCAGCCTCTTTAGTCTTTTTCTGCTTCTTTGTAACTGGTGAAGACAACTTAGATGATGTACCAGCATCGGGTAATCTTTTTCCTTTCATCAGCTGGGCTATCTCTTTCTCCCTTAATTGTTTAGTGCTCGACTTCTTTGCCATTGATTTGTGCTTCGGTTTTGGCAAATTCACTACAACAGTCTCTCCAGCATTCAGCTCATCCATATCAACACCTAAACCTTCTTCATCAACATCAACAGACTTCTTCTGCTGTTCTGCTTCTTCAATAGACTTGTTAAGAGATTCAGACTCACCAACCATAATGGCCTTACGTTTGGTGGTCCTAACATTTTCTTCATCCGAATCCCACTGCTCATCCACCTCTGTTTCTTCCGAATCAACAGAATCCTCATCTATCAAACTCGTTCCCTTCTTAGCAGTAGTTTTCTTTCTCATCACTTGTTGCTTAGAACTCCCCTGGTCTATCTTTCCCTTGCCCTTCCCTTTGGCTCCAGGATTGACAACCTGCCTCTTCCTCTTAGTGTTTGCATCGGCATACACTAAAGGATCGTCATTATCCGAATCACTCTCAGTATGTCTAGCCTTATTCTTTCCAGGATCAGTGTAATCCTGTTTAGCTAGAGCTCCAAACAATCTCCTGTATGGTGGCTTATCTTCATCAGGCACACCCTTATAACCTTTCATCCTTACCAAAGTACGGATGTTCATGTGATCTTGACCAATTACCATGGTTGGATCCTTCTTCAATTCAGGATATTTGTGGTCAAAAATCATCATCAGAAATCTCGGGTATAGCATGAATTGTTTATTTTTCAAACCCTTTAGCATCTCAAGCATATGGTCTAATATCATCCCAGACACATTGAATGGTTTGTTGAGAGTCAACGCAACCATCAATGAGCTCAAACTTCTTCTCATTACATCATATCCACCGCTTACACATCCAAATACGTGAATAATGACATGTGCAAAGTACTTGAACTGCACACTCAGCTTCCCTTTATGCATAGAACCATCAGTGATCGGTCCTTTGTACTTCATTCTCAGGAAGCAGGCTTTCTGTTCAGTCCATGACAATTCTCTGGGATCTTCACTAACTTCAAACTTGATCTGAAGTGCTTCTCTAATATCAGACTCCGTCAAGAACATCTCCATTCCCTGTATCTTGCTCTTGATAATCGTTTGGTTCTCCCAGAAATCATACTTCGCATTCTTATAAAAGTCTTCAACAATGTCTTTGTAAATAATAGTCGGTGTAGCTAAAGCATGTACAATCCTGCTGCTCTTCAAGAACTCAATAATCCCAGTGAATTCTGTGTTCTTTTCTACATCACCAAGATATGCACAGCAGTTGTGAGATCGTTCAAATGGCCAACTGCTTGCAACTGATGCTTCAGCCTCCTGAACAGTCTCCTGAACTGGATCTGGAACGACATTCTCTACTTGAACTTCAAGATTCTCGGGTTGCTCAGCCATCTGTACATCAAAATCAGAAAAATACATCAAAATACGAAAACGACAAAAATTTAAAAATTTTGAGATTTTCAGATTCCACATTCGCCCCTTTTATCAGGTCGAATGTGTATTTTAAGGTACGAATGTGAAAAATTGGTACGAATGTGAAAATTTGTTTGTTAAAAATTACATTCGCCCATTGTAAGTTACATTCGCCCAATAAATTCCACCTTCGCCCGTTTTGTGACCCGAAGGTGAAACCTGCTAAAACCCTAAAATTTAAAATTTTTCCATCTATGTTTTTAACATCTAAATCTGATTGAACTGTATTCTAATAGGGCCGATCAACACTCGTGTGCTATCAATTGTTCCTATATTTCAATTTTCATCAGTTTTCCACAAGAATTAGGTCACAACAGATTCAATCGATCAATTATCACCTTAAATGTTGTTGTTAATCTAATTCCTCTATTATTCTCCCCCTAAAACTGATGGGGATTGAAATGCAATCAACAATAAGTATTAACAAACACCCTAAGAGCCTTAATTCTAAAACCCTAAGTCCGGATAGAAAAACGAAGAATCTGATCTCGTCTGTGCTCCAATACCTGTGTATTATGTATAAAAATGATCAGTGATTCCTTGGGAACAAAAGGCACAAGACAAAAGAAATTCAGCAACAAGTCTTTGGATCAAAGAAAATTTTTGAAAAACTGTGAATGAGGGTTCGAACCTGAGAATGGCATATATAGAGAGTCCACCTTCGCCCGTTTTCCTGGTCGAATGTAGGATATATCTACATTCGCCCAAAGTGAATTGGCCGAATGTAAATACTGTTTACCCGAAAGTGAAGTTTGTTTAAACAAACCCACATTCGCCCAGAATAAACACCCGAATGTGATGATTTTTCCACATTCGACCCAATTAAGGGGCGAATGTGAAATGGAAAAAACTGAAAATTTTGCCAAATCACGAATTCGAATCACGTTCAACATTTTTCAATCTGTTAAACCTCAAAAACTCATATTTTTCACATTTTGAATGATACAAAGCCCAGATGGTGTTATCAAATCTCAGAAATTGACCATCAAGCACCGTCGGTTATCAAAAATAAAGCAGAAATGCAAAAAATTTTGGTTTTTCTGAAATTTTATCAAAACACACCTAAAATCTTTTTGGATTGTGTATCTTTTTGACAATAAAAGTAAAATGCATCAAAGTAAATGAAAGCAGTAAACATTTTGTGATATCCGGTAAGAGGATCATATCAGTTTACTGAGAAATCTGATAACAGCGTTGATCTGTTAGTTTAATAATATCATTAGAAACAGTATGTGACCCGGCAATTGCTGATATTGGGGTCCACTTAAGCTCACATGCAGACTATTACGCAATGCTTTAAAATGATACGAATTAGGTGTATTAGACTAACACGTTGTGATGCCCACACACACGACATACTCCCGTATCAAGTAATTGCACAAAGCTTCGTCGTAACGCGTGATTATGCCAGAGTTATCCGTAAAAGTTACAAAGTATATAGCACAGAGGTGTACAGGTCAGCAAACGAATGCAGCAAAGTTACATGTGCATATACACTAGGTTGAGGCTGATATCAACTACTGATTTGCATCAGTAGGTCAATACGATGTAATAATGATCTTTGATCAATAAAACATAAAGTTCCTCAATTCGGTAACTTTCGGTTTTGGCATTTAAGCTCTTTTAGCAAATATTCTGATGAAACTAGGTCCGTAAATCAATACGACAAAAGTTTAATCAGAATATCCCGGATAACCATAACATAACGACCCGAAACCTCAGATTTTGGCAATCCTATCAAACGAAATTACGGTACTAAGACCATATGCCCATGAGGTGTTCAGCCACGAACGCGTAGTTCGTTATGTTTGTATCACTAATGCACACAATTTTTAGTCTACGAAGCCTATCAGCATATCACACGTAATCAACACACGCCTCATATTTCTATACATATCTTTAGCCTGTGTCAGATCCCCACTGATGTACTATCATTTCCTCTTTTTATCCAGGAAATCATTTTTGGTTTTTCTAATTTTTAGGTCTTTTTGAATTTTTCAATGTTTTTGGTTTTTCTGATAAAATGGCTCCTCCTAAAATAAAGAACATATTTTTGGGTTTTTAATTTTTCTGAAAAACAATAAAAACGAAAATTTGAAACAATCAACTCGAAAGCATCAACTTCTTTGAGGATTAAACAATCCACTCGAAAGCATCAACTTCTTTGAGGATTACGATAGTAAAGAGAAATTCCCAATTAGCAAAGAGAAATTCCCAATTAGCAAAAATAAAAAAAAATAAAACTAAAAAGCAATAAACCGAGGTGCCGATTAGTCCTGTTTTTACTTTATGTTATTTACTTTTAAAAGATATTCAAAGCGGGATCTGTCAAAAGCTTTTGTAAACAAATCTGCACGTTGGTAGTCAGTATGGATTTTGACCATATCTATCAATTCTTTAGCGTAACAATCACGGATAAAATGATATTTGATCCGGATATGTTTCGCTTTAGAATGATTTTCAGTATTTCTAGTTAATGCGATAGCGGCTTCGTTGTCACAGTGTATAGGGGTTTTAAGAAACTGCAAACCGTAATCCACCATCTGCTGTTGGATCCAGAGCACTTGCGAACAGCAACTCGAGGCTGCAATGTACTCGGCTTCACAGGTCGACAGCGCCACGGAAGTTTGCTTCTTACATTGCCAGGTGACTAACCTGCTCCCTAAAAACTGGCAACCAGCTGTAGTAGATTTGCTATCTTTGTCACAGCCGCCCCAATCTGCATCACTAAACACAATAAAATCAAAATCATCATCATTAGGGTACCAAAGTCCTTTTGAGGGACAACCCTTCAGATATCTAAGGATACGCTTGACCGCCGTCAGATGACTTTGTTTCGGCTTCGATTGATAGCGGGCACAGAGACACGTTGCATACATAATATCTGGTCGAGACGCCGTCAAATACATCAGAGATCCGATGATTGCTCTGTATGTAAATGGGTCAGTCAGCTCCCCCTTATCGTCCACTCCAATCCCGTGATTGGGTTGAATCGGGGTATCCATCGGCTTGGAATCCTCCATCTGGAACCGGCTCAAGACTTCGGATACGTATTTCGTCTGGTGAATGAAGATCCCCGTGGGTCTTTGGTCCACCTGCAAGCCTAGGAAAAACTGCATCTCCCCCATTGCGCTCATCTCGAACTTTTCCTGCATGACAGTTTCGAACTCCCTGCATAAAAGCTCGTTAGTTTAACCAAATATTATATCATCAACGTAAATCTGCACCAGAAGCAAATCATCCCCTGATTTCTTCGTGAATAGGGTGCAGTCGACGAGTCCGCGCTTAAATCCTTTTGTGATGAGGTATGTACTTAGCTCCTCGTACCACTGTCTCGGAGCCTGGTGCAAGCCATATAAAGCTTTGTTCAGCACGTAGACCTTATCCCGGTGGATTGGGTCCTCAAAGCCTGGTGGCTGCCCGACATAAACCTCTTCCTTGACTTTCCCGTACAGAAATGCGCTCTTGACGTCCATTTGATATACTTTGAATTTCTTATAGGAAGCAAACGCAAGAAACATCCGAATAGCTTCAATGCGTGCTACAGGAGCATAGATTTTGTTATAATCAATCCCTTCGATTTGATGGAATCCTTGCACGACCAATCTGTCTTTGTTACAAACTCTAACCCCACGATCATCCTTCTTGCACTTAAACACCCATTTAGTGCCAATCTTCTTTCTTCCAGGTGGCAAATCCGTGAGCGTCCAAACTCCCAATTTCTTGAATTGTAATAACTCCTCCTGCATTGCCTCAACCCAGGCGTCCTCCAGCAAAGCGTCCTTGTATGTCCTTGGCTCTACCTGCGACACATAACACGCAAACGACCAATCATTTTGACTACCAGATTTTTGTATTTTGGCATATAACGCTAAAGCACCAAAACTCTCTGGCGAGTTAACACTTCGCAGCTGCCCTCTGGTCATCACACTACTTCCAGGATCACCGATAACTTGCTCCAGCGGGTGAATACGATGAATCCGAGATTCCGGATATTCAGGTACAGTAACTCCCGTCTGAGTAGTCAAGTTCTCTACAGCATCCAGATCATGACCTGTGTTAGACGATGAAGCAACATCTGGAGTTGGAGTTGGGTTCACTGGCGGTGCCTCTGGTTCTTCTGCATGCTCAAGAATGACTTCTTCAAATTGTTCATCTTCAGATTCTGAAGAGTCTAATGAAGTAGAAGCCTCCTGAAACACTTCTTCCTCTTGTACAGGAGCGTTGGTATCATTAGAAGCTGGTAGGGGGTTCACGGTGATCGGACGCACCAACGGTGAAGTAGCCGCGTTTTCACACTCATAAAGTAATCTGAGAACAGCTTCTTCAACCAAGCTATCTAGATTGAATGATTCAAAGAAGTCTTTGTAATCAAACATCCAATCAGGACCCGTTCCTTGCACATTTTGAGTATATCGTTGAACTTCCACGTTAGCCCAATCCTCCACCCGACGAGTTCGCTTGTTGTATACCCGTTTGAGCGGGGTTGCATATCCAACAAAGTATCCCTCTTCAGCTTTAGGACTAAACTTTTCGCTTGGATTCAACATCGTGCATGGTGCCCCAAAAGGTTCTAGATACTCTAAGTTCGGCTTTCGTCGGTGTAACAGTTCATAAGATGTTTTACCAAACTTCTTCACTGTTAGAACCCGATTGAGTGTATAATTTGCTGCATAAATCGCCTCGTTCCAGAACATTACTGGAAAATTTGAGTCAGCAAGCATTGTTCTAGCCGCTTCAATTAGAGTCCTATTCTTTCGTTCAGCAACACCGTTCTGTTGTGGGGTGTACGGAGCCGAATATTCATGATGTATCCCTTTTCTTTCACAAAGTTCATCCATCTTTGCATTTTTGAACTCCGTCGCATTATCACTCCGAATTCTCTTTATCTTCAAGTTGTAGAGATTCTCCAATCGAGTGACCAGAACTTTCAAGTTGTTAAAGGTGTCACTTTTATTCTGCAAACACATCACCCATGAAAATCTTGAGTAGTCGTCAGTGACAACTAAACAATAAAGCTCTCCAAGATGACTTTTGCGCTTGACCGGTCCGAAAAGATCCATGTGCAATCGCTCAAGTGGCATCTCAACAGAGTTAACTTTCTTCACTTTGTGGGACTGTCTGTGTTGCTTCCCCTTCTTACAACTTACACACTTGTCATTCAGATGGAAATGTTTCACGTTTACTCCATCGACAAGCCCATTTCTCACAAGTTGATTCATTTTTCTCAGATGAATGTGCCCCATTCTTCGGTGCCACATTATCGATTCCTTCTCGGTCGCCTTGGATAGAAAACATGTTATTTGCCCCTGTGATGTCATCGCCTTGGACATATCAAGAATATAGAGGTTGTTGACGCGAGGTGCCTTCAACATTACCCACTCCTTTGGAATTTTGAAGCCCGGTTTGAGAATATAGCAGGATTTGTCATCAAAATGCACAGTGAATTGTTTATCACATATTTGACTGACGCTCAACAGATTATAATCGATCTGTTTCACATATGATATCCTCTCAAAGCTCACTATCCCATTACTCACGCTCCCCTCCATAGTAATATATCCACCTTTATTTCCAGCAAATGCGACATAACCTCCATTGATATTCTTCACGTCGAACAGCAACGCAAGATCCCCTGTCATGTGGCCTGAAGCTCCACTATCAACAATCCAAAGACTGCTAATAGGGCCAGCTGAAGCTCCCTGCACACAAAAAATAAATCAGTTAGTTCTTTCGGGGGACCCAAGCCTGAGTCTTGGGTCTTGGAATATCATTGTTCAAACAAACATTCTCATTAACACTTTGTTTTGGATCAATCTTTTTCGGATTGTTCAAAACAGGTTCCTTTTTCTCATTGGATTTTGAAGTTGAGGCACCTGGAGAACCATTGGGTGTCCAAGATTGTTCAGTTCTTTTTAAGATACGAATCTGAGATTTTGGGTTCTCAGTCGGTTTCTGAACATTGTTTGCAAATGAAACTTTCTTGGTTACCTTATCTGATTTAACAGACTTAGGTCCAACATTTGACTTGACAATAGGTTTTGGTGGAACCTTTTGCCTATCGTTTGTTGTGTTCACCACTGGTTTTCTCCATGATTGTTCCATAGCAATCCGATTTCTGCGATCATATTGAACTGGACGATTGTTCCTCGTTTGATAAAAATTGTTTTGGTTATAAAACTGTTGTTGAAGAACAACTCGTCTGTGTGGTGGAACATAATGATCCATCGGTTTCCTTATGGAATTCCTCACTTCAACTTCATGTCTTTTATGCCTTACATACGGGCATTGAGCAAGTAAATGCCCTCTCTCCCCGCATTTAAAGCATGCACGGTATTCCTCAAAAACATTTGGAGCATTTGGTTGAGCAAATGATCGAACAGGATATTGATCATTATACTGTTGATTCCTCAAACTCTCAGGGAGTGGCCCTTTTGAGTAAGTAGGCTCATGAAAACCGTTAGCTCTGTTTTTGGGTCTAATGAACTCTGTGACATGAACCTTTGGTTCTTGAGGAACATCCAAAAACAATTTCTTTAAAATGGCAGGTGGAATTTCATTTGTTCTCTCATGTTTTGGGGACCAAATGGTGCTTTCTTGCCAGATTTTATCAATTTTAGCATAGTTAGCATTTTTGATTGGAAATTCCTCGTCAGAGATGATCTTATCGGATCCTTCCATCCGATAAAACACCTTGACTGGTTTGTCACAAGGTTCATTCTTAACATACTTCTCAAGATCTTTCTTAACCACATTCTTTTCAGACTTTTTCTCACGATGAGCATTTGCCATCGGATGCACATGCTGAGATGATGAAACTGGTTCATTGGTAATGATGTGATTTTCTTTTGGAATTTCACATGCATTAGCATTTTGTACATTACCAGTATCATCACTCTCAGAGTCTGAATCAACATTTTCAGCAGTAACACCCTCATCATTCAAACCTAAAATCGGCCTCACATCGGAATGTGGATCACCAATACTCGAGGTATTAGATTCATTTTCCGATGATGAGTTTGATTTTACCGAGCTCTCCGGTGTCACTTGATGACAATTATGGTTTTCAAAAAGCACCGGAGATGGCACAGACTTGTAATTAGTGGTTTGATCATTAATGATGTGGTCTACCATGTAAGCAATGTGCTTATAACTTTCCAACTTTTTGTTTACTTTTTCAGCAAAGCACTTGATGGCGGCCATTTCCAATTTAGTGTTTTCAATTTCATTAATGTAGTTATTAATTGCAAGTTGTTTTAATGAAAGAGTATTTTTCAAGTCAGAAATGTCCTTTTTATAGCCATCTAGTACCTTGTTGAAAGCATGCAACTCTTTGCGAGTAGATTGACAGTTCATGATAGCGCTATCACGTTGAACACGGAGTTGTTTGTTCTCCTCTGTCAATCTATCACAAGTACCACAATATTTATCGCTAGTAATATCAGTGCTACACTCAGAACTTACAGGTTTTGGCGGATCAGTCATGGCCATCAAAGCAAAATGAGCTTCCTTTCCAGCGAAAAACTTTCAGTAATCAATCCTGGTAAAAGCATCATCAGCAATGCACGACTTCCTCGTCTTCAGAAAATCAGCTTCTGCTAGCAACTGATCAATATCATCATCTAGAGATGTAACACTTGCTTCTGTATCTGATTCACTGTCTGAATCTGAATAAACCGATTCACATTCCTCAGGAACGTCAGAAACAGTGTCAATCACCATTTCAGGATTAGCATCCTCAGCCTTAGCCTCAACAGGCTCATTCTCCACTTCCATTTCAGCCTCAGACACATCAACTTCAACCTCAGTTTCTTCTTTCTCACCAACTATCACCGACTCCTCAGTTCCAACCTGTTGTGCAACACAAGCCACATTGCCACCAGTTTTGATCTCCTCAACCCCAATTTGCAATCCCGACCAATCAAACCGTTCATCTTGTTGAATCACCAATGCTTGATTCTGATTGGTATTCTGTTGTGTCTCATTTAGTGTGGTAATCGGTATGACTGTTCGGTTAGTGTTGTTTGGTGATTGGTTTTGAGTCTGGTTTGGTGTGTTTGGTTGTCTGTTTTGGTTGTTGTTAGAGTTGTTTTGTCGGTTTTGGTAGTTATTTTGGTTTTGATAGTTGTTGTTATTTTGATATGAAACTTGGTTTTGGTTTTGTTGTTGGCGGTTCTGGTAGCTTGCATTGAAAGGGTTTCTATTACCTTGTTTTGGTGGCTGGGTGCATTCCCTTTTGAAGTGACCTTTCCCTCCACAGTTGAAACAAGTAACTTTCTCCTTGTTGAACCCGTAGGTGGTGTTAGGAGAAGTTCCCAAATCAGTCCTACCCGTCTTCTCAATAAACTCCGTTGCTCTTCTCATAATACTCGCAAAAGCCCACTGAATATCAATCAATTCCATCTCTTCTTTATCAATCTGTGCATAGTCTTCATTAGTCAAGTTGTTGTTTCCAATTTGACTAGCAACCAACCCATTGTAAGATGAAACCATAGCAGAGACTAGTGCAATGTGTTGCTGAGCAACTTCAACCGTCACATTTCCCAAGTTAGAAGTCTCCAAAACCACTGGTTGTTGATTAGGTTGAGTAATTTGGTTCATTGGGTTCATGTATTGTGTTTGTTGAGGTGGTTGTTGAGATTGGCTAGCAGTATAGAAAGCTGCTTGTTGCATTGGTGAGAATGGTGAAATGTAGGAATTGTTGTATTGTTGTTGTGGTGGTGGTGTGTATGATGGTTGTGAGTAGGATGAAGTTTGTGCAATGTAGTTGATGGTAGGTTTTGGTGATTCCATAACATTGGAAATGCAAGCAACATGTGGTGCCACTAATCCCCCTGAACTTGAGTTACTAACTTGAACTGAAGTGCCTCCAAAATATAAGCTAGGATTCTGAGGAATCTGTGATCTTTTAGCTTTCCTCTTCTCTTCAAGCTCTTTGTTCTCCAGTTTCTGCACAAACTCATTAATAGTCCAGAATTTATATGCATCCTTCTCCTTGAGAACTTCCACATGCTGATCCCAATATGGTGGTAGAGCATCTGCAAACTTGTCCACCAAATCTGTCATAGGAATCTGTATACCATAACTAGACAATTCAGTTAGCAAATGACAATATCTAGGAGTTAATTCTTTTAAAGTTTCATTGCCAATATAAGTAAAATTCTCGAACTCCTTTCGTAACTCTTCCATCCTCAATCTTCTAGTCTTCTCATTCCCATCATGCCTAATTTTAAGCACATCCCACAGTTGCTTAGATGTAGTGCATGTCCCAAACTGATGTAGCAAATCATTTGTGATTGCCTGTGTCAACTGGGAATAGGCTTTCTTCTCCACAGCAAACTTCTTTTTCTCCTCCTCAGACATACTCTCCAATGGAACTGGTTCACCGGTGTTCTCCAAAACCGGTGCTGTGTAACCTCTAGCAATCATACTCCATGCCTCTGCACCCTCCACTCCCATGCCTTCCAAGTGAATCTTGAACTTTTTCTGCCACTGATTGTATTCTTGCATCTCCATGAGCTTCGGTGGCCGATTTCCGCTACCTGAAGATAAGTCATTAATCAGTGTGGAAATAGCATTTGTGGTTTGAGTATTTACCACCGCTGCTGCTACTCCCCAGTAGTCAGGTTGTGGTGCTGGAGGTGCCACACTTTGAGGCATCGAGCTAGTCATCGCGATGTAGTTGATCGGTTGCGAAGACTGTGTGCTCGTCTTTTGTGCTGCCACTGTCCATGGGTCCATCACTTGCTGTTGTGGTTGTGTCGTTGCTGGTCTCGGGGTAGTCGGAAAATTCCACATGATGTTCACGAACTTCGAAAAATTCAACACTTAGAAAATTTTCCAAAAACAGTTCTAGGTTCGCCCCTTTTATCTTTACTTTCGTCCCTTCTTGTCCAAGTTCGTCCAAAAAGAATTCACCCGAATGTAAAAGATCACCAGAAAGTAAAATATCCTAACTCAGGTTCCACGTTCGTCCAAAAATGTCTACGTTCGACCACTCTTATTCCACGTTCGCCCGCCCGACGAATCGAATGTGGAAAAATAAGCCCGAATGTGGAAACTTCAAACACTAAATTCCAGGTTCGCCCAGAATGTGGCTAGGTTTGACCAAAAACAACACACTTTCGCCCAAAAATAGTCAGGTTCGTCCACTACAGTTCAGATTCGCCCATTTCAGATCTGAAAAACGGTTACACTTTGAAAAACGGTTATTTTGATCTCTGATTTTCAAAAGTTTATGGATTTGAATGATCTTTATCAGGTTTTGATTCGGAATTGATTTGGAACAACTTTAATTCTTGGAATTTTAGATTTTATCCACAAATTCAACTCTAAATCAATCAAAAACACTCAAAAACCATTTTCATTCAAAAACAGATGTATTTTGATCAAAATTAGGTCCAAATCAGCTCTGAGTTTATCAAATTTGTTGTTGTATGATCTGTATAGCTCTGATACCACTTTGTGATTGAAAGATTTTAGCTAAAACAGGAATATTTGATCATACAAGTAACAAAACCAGGTGCGGAAACCCTAGTTATGAACAAACTGATAAAACTCGGATCAAAACACAGTAAACATCATTTTCAAAGCTTTTTCATAGATTAACATTCATAAAAACTTGTTACAATAAGCTTCCTAGTTAATCTAATCAGTACACACACTTTCTCAATTACACCTAGAACCTGACACAAACACACACTTCAACTAAAACTCTCTCTAACTCAAAAACACACAAATTCTATTTATAGTGTCTGCACATTCGCCCAGTAGTGATGGTCGAATGTGGACTTCTTCCACATTCGCCCATTACTTGGTACGAATGTGTTCTTCTGATCAGCCTCTTTCTACCTTCGTCCACTAGCACTCTACCTTCGCCCACTTTCTTCTACATTCGCCCACTTTGTTCCACTTTCAACCCATCAGCACTTTCTAACACATGTTAACTTTGTACATCCAATCACTAGTCGCACTTCGTGCATCTACAGGGAAAGGAGATGCAATTATAGGCATGACACAATGCAATTATTAGTGAGTCATTGCCATCATATACGAAGTCCGATTTTGAGGCAATTATTATGCAAAGAAATACTAAAAATCACACGATAATTAATGAAAAACTTCATTCTTGAGTGAACTAAGAGACAAAGCACCAGCATAATGAGACAAATTCTTAGTGAACCCCAATGCCAAAACCTCATCTTCATTGCAGGGCCTTGCGACATGCGACGCCGATAATTTTTATGTTAAGTTATTATTTAATTATTTGAGATGTGTAAGACTTATGATATAGATAGACAACCTTGATGCTACAAATAAAAAACTAACAAAACTATGATACAATATATCACGAGAGGATTATTAAACTAACATAAAACGAGTGCCGCATTGCAAATTTTCGCCGCCGCAGCATCGCGCGGGTTTCCTACTAGTATATATATATATATATATAGAACATAACTTATTAAATTATGGACAAAATTAACCATTGATTTTACGCATAATATCCTAGAAAAGAAAACGAAATACGGGCTGATATGAGTATTAACTCCTTTTTTTTAACATGTTATCATATACACCAGCTCATATTTTCTTACATCACTAACTAAGATAACTTTTTCAAGCACATGAAAGTATAAAAAGACATTCAAACGCTATCTACTTTGATGGTATCAAATCCAAATGATTTTCAACAAATTCTAATAAATAACAGGTCCTTGATCCTCATAAAGCATACATATAGATCCCGACACACGTTATTAACACAACTAAGACCGAAAACAACAAATAGATTCAAATTCATAAACTAATAATAATAAACTCCGGAAAGAAAAATAAACCTTACCAAAAGTAGTAAACGCGCGCTATGTAACATGTCCTTAGGTCCAAATCCATGGAGAGATGCGAAATCAACTTTGAGTAAATGAAAATATATAAAAGCATGTATTTTGAATCCCTTTAAATTACTCTCCAGTTTGGTTATTTATTAGAATTAACTTAAAAGAAAATTAGGCATACAGAACCAAGAAATGAAGACACAAACGATTGATTGGCCTAAAGTTTCGACGAATGATCTTTCGCACCTTCTTGGAAAAACACTTTTTGGAGCGGCAAATTTAGAGGTGCAAATGTCACCTGTTTCGTCACAAAACACAAAAAAAATGACTCGGTTGTCAACCCAAAGGGTACCTATTTTTAATGGAATATAATTGCTCTCTTATGGAAAATTATGGTTATACCCACGTCATGTTTTATGCACGTTTATATGTAATAACAAACTAAAGTCTAACTAAACTCAATTAACTTACTTTTTATTACTCATATTAAAATCCATAAAATAGACCTATTACTTTTCTAATTTTGAGCAACAACAAAGGATTCTACACAAACAACAAAGGATTCTATCTCCACAAATATGTCATATGTTTAATATCAAATTAGATAGAACACAGATTTTAATATCTAATAACAAACAAAATTGCATTGATTACACGAAACTTCAAAAGTAAAATTGTTGTGTTAACTGTTAAGTTGTTAGGTTAGTGTCTACAACCTTTTAATTTTTTATTTATATATGATGAAAAGAAGTGACGGAGTAAAAGCTCCAAAATTAAACTATAAACTGACACAAAGCCATTTGCAGTACCAAAATTAGATTCATGTTTGAAATCTGGATACAACAACGAATTCAACATAGAAATTGCAGCAACAAAAAGCCAAAGCAAAAACAAACAACAAATATGAACAATCATTCAGGAAATAACCGGGGAAACAAACCTGAAGTTTGGTGAAGGTGGACAACTGGGTAAAACCATTCGAGCAAATTAGGAAGGAGCATTGTCATGTGATCTTCTGCCGCCGCTAATGAGTTTATTGAATGTTTAGCCGCTATCGCTAACAACCATCTCCACACCTCCTGATTCTATCGGCTTCTCTATTGAGTAAGCTCTAATAAGCAATGTTCATTTCTTTTAACCCTGTTATCCAACTATTCATCTTAAGTTTTCAATAATATCAAAAAAAAAAAAAAAAAATGGTATCAATACCAAGGCGAATATATACGGTACAGTAACATGGCTGACTTGGTTATAAAAAGTGCGCCTTAGGCGCGAGGCAAAATAAGGCTCACTACCCAGTGCCTTGTGTAGTTGCACCTAGAAGATTCCAGGAAGCCCAAAAGGCTTGCCTAATCATATAGAAATATGCATAACCTGGTTGCCTTGGTTTCAAAAAGCGCACCTCAGAGGTGCAATGTGCGATGTGCAATAAGTCTCACTATCCAGAGCCGAATGTAGCTGTGCCTAGGCAGATTCAAGGAAGCGGAAAAAAAGCAGTTTACTTTGACATGATTAATTACCCAAATTCATTATTTATATTTTCATATCCATATAGAAACGCAATTGAGTACTTATAAGCTCACCCATCTTATGACTTTCAGTGCAAACATATTAAGAGTGTATGAGAGCTTACAACTAATTATCTCCTATTCTACTTTAATCACAAACTCGTAATACATATCCACACACATGTTTAAAATAGTTAATTTTCAATACATGTTGCTAACAACCTGTTTAACCTAAAATATCAGCCTTTCCTCATTCAACTCAAACAAAAGCACCCTTATCCAATCAAACTAAACTACATGGACCATCTGGGGCAATTAACATAAAAAGAATGATGAATAAAAGGTGCCTCTAATCCATTTTAGCATGTAACATTTTATATGTAGCTTTCAAAACATAACATGTAGATCGAAAGTAATAATGTTGTATAATAAAATACATCATACTTGGCTTAAAAATAGTTAATATATATTTGTTCTCAATACCTTATAAATTACTAATTTTTGCTTTAATTTTGATCCATTATTTCCCTTTTAGTCTTAATAAATCCTTTACAGTGTATGCTTCCCTCACTTTTACACAGCTGCTTTCCTTACTTGTCCTTGAGCATGTAATGTACCAAACATTGGCTTGTTTTACAGTTTCCTTACATCCATACTGTTATCCTCATTTCTCAATTCCATAGAGCCTAAAACTTAACTTTTATATGCTTACACCAAAACTGTTGTTCTTAAAGAAATATAGAATGCCTATAGATCCCAAGTGCTATAAGTAATATGATATGCTTACTATTTACACAACAACAATTGGAGTCATAAGAACTGGTATCATAAATCCAAATCTGAACAATTGTTTCAGAATTCTTATAGATCTCATTAGGTTATCCAAACCCTAAACCACAAATCTAAAAAATTATCAACTAATCATTCATAAAAAACACAAAATCAAGTGTAAAATTGTACAACCATAACTAAAAAAACTTTATGATTATCCTCATTTCTCAATCCCATAGGTGGTCCCAACTCCCAATTTCACTCCATCTCTTATTGTGATAAGATAATTAAAACCGTAGAACAAAATTATGATTACCAAAGTAAAACACCACGACTAGTTTTTAAAGTGAAATACCTTACCAAACATTGACAGAAATCACCAAATTTAAAGACAACAGCCTGCTAATTTTGTGCAATCACCACCATATATAACCCACCTCTGACCCATCGGCTACCAGATATGCCCGGTGGAAACCTTCGGCACAATTGATTTTCACCGTCCCGACACAACACCATCGTCGAACCACCGCCTTTCTTTCCTAATCGACCATCGACACCCACTTCTAACCCTTAGTGAATAACACTCCATCACAGCTAACCACTATTGTTTCACGCGCCACCAACGCAAGCAGTGGGTGTTATCGGTGGAAAGAAGGCCGTATAAACAGAGGGAATGAGAGAGGTTGGATGAATAGAAGAGGGAGATGGACAGAGGTGGTCTGAAACATCCGCAAAGAAAGAGATATGGTAAAATGGGTGGTTAGTTTTAAATAAAACACGTGGCCTAGCTTAGACACGCATAGCTTTTAATAGACCTATTGGGTTGACACCCTCACTCTTGGTTAGTCGCTCTAACCGGTTACATACAAAAGAGTGTTAGTATTCTACTATACATACATTGTCTATGGTGTACAATGCACGAGGCACAACAATCGAGAGGTTTGGTTATGGGAATCATGGTTTGCACAGTGATCATTTGCTTAGCTAGCTTATGAACGGTCATACACAAATTACACAAGCGTTTTATTTAGTACATCATATCCAAAATATTAGAACTTTTGTTTAAACTATAATCCCATAACTTATTTATAGGAGATACCTTAGCACCAATACTAAAAATCACTGAATGTTGTCAAACTTTTACCACCTAGAGATGTCACAAAACATAGCAAATAAATATTGTGTCAAATAGTCGGTTATTTTCTCAAACTTATTTTCTAAATTTCAAATGTTTATGTAACTATTTATTTGGGTACCAAAGGAGTTTCGGTTAAAAATGTTTTAACCTATTAGAAGTCACTTCTTCCTATTCAAACGAGTTAATCAGAGTTTATTATACAAAAACTCCTCAACAAAGTTTTGATTTGTCAACACCCAACATCGTGATTAAAATCTCTGTCTCACAAAAATATACATTTCTAAACCCATTTAGAGTGTACTGTTTTCAAAAATTCAACAACCCTTGTTTTTCCCAAAACTAATTTTGAAAATAAAATCTTTCTAACCACAGGAAAATTAAACACTTTGAATTCTCCATTGGTTCCTACTTGTTTTCAAATATTGCTTATGTTCCTTTGTTTTAAAACTTATTGATTTAATTTCAAATACTTGAATCTTATTAATTTGAAAGAACAAAAAAAAAACTTGATTCTTAGTGATACATGAGGATTTGATTATATTTGAACATTTGATTATTCATGATACTTGAATACATGGCTAGTTAAAATATGAACTTTTTGTTGTAATCACACCTAGAATGATTAACCTTGTCTAGGGCAACTCAATTACAACTTGCATGCTATACTCGATACTTGTTGCATATACAAACTTGCTTGCATATATGCAACTTATGTGTTGAACTACGAAAACAACTGTTACATTTCCTCAACAACTGATAGAGGATGAAGTACCTGCTCAACAGTTAGTAGAGTTCCTAATAACCTGCTCAACGATTGGTAAAGGTCATCATGCCTGCTCAACAGTCGGTAGAGGTCCTAATAACCTGCTCAACGACTGGTAGAGGCCATTGTACCTGCTCAACAATCAGTAGAGGTTCATACTCAACGACTGGTAGAGGTCTTCTTGCTTACTCAACAGTTGGAGTCTTTTGGATACTTTGAGCAAACATCTTACTTAGTGGGCTCCCTGGTTGGATTGTAGCCCATACTTAAACTTTTGATATGCTTGTAAGGTCACTTTAGTGTGTGGTTGTAGATTAGGATCATAGAAGGACACAAAACCCTAATGTAAGGTAAATTAGTGATTGCGGTCCAGAACGTAATCGTAAATTTACAGGTACGTTGTGGTGGTGTGAAATTCTATTAGGGTTTTGGTAAGATAACCAGTATGTTTTTGAAGTAGCAGATGTGTGGCGGGTTGGCTACGGTACACCCTATATATAAACACTAATGATGCATCGAAAATGAGATGGTGGTCGAACCAATAACAAACCCTAGTTATTTGGTAGTACATTTAGTCTTTTAATAGACGTGTTGTGCACTCTTGTTTTCCATTCCTAAAACTTAAGTTTAGCACTCTATTTGACCCTTATCTTAGACCCTTATCTTAGACCCATATCATTCAAAAATCTGTATCCTATTACTCGTAAACTTTTACCATACTCTAAACCATAATCACCTTAGCTCGTACCAAATACCCTCACCTTTTCCCAGAAGCCTCTCCAAAATCAACTTCGGGACAAAGTTCCTAAAAGTAGGGGAGACTATAACCTTTCGTGTATTTTTTATTTCCAATAATAAGAATAAAAAAAATTCCCCATTTATTGTATTTCCCTTGCCACATTTTATTTATATTATATTTTTTTAGTTGAAATAAACATTTGAAAAATCAAAACAAATAAGCTTTCATTAAATAATAATAATAATAATAATAAAACATACCATCATCATCATCAACCATCCCAGATCCACCGTCTCCAACTGTCATCTTCATCATCATCACCATCGAACCTTTCATATAGCACTATAATCCCTAATTCCAACACCGTCATCATCACATTGAATGAATCCTACCTCCTATCATAAGAAAGTTATTTTACACACATATTTAGAATAGTGGTTGAGGTCTCTCTCTCTTCAGATGAGAAAGAAGAGTAAAGGTAAAGAGAGTGGGAAAAAGTGATGACGAAGAGAGAAGGGAAAGAGGAACACGTGTATATGAAACCCACCAAAAGATGAGCTGTTAATGCTGAGCTGTCAATGCATTAATTAAAACTACTGTTAAATTTACACGCTCTTAAATATATTTAGAATTTTACAAACCAAAATAAGATTAAAAAATATTTTCTTTGGGTCGGATTCAAACCCGCTCCCAAAGCCACAAGTCTTAACAAGAAACACCACCACCACTACACCACATTGGGTGTTGGTGATTTATTTGTTAAGCATTTCCTTATAAACACACTCGGTGTCTACGTAGTCAATCAAATTGTCAAACAAAAAGTCTACCACCAACACTTCAATTCAAATCAACGCGCCTTGAATCTGAAATTGGAAACCATTTTGATTGATTCGAGACCGACGCATCATTATCGGCCATTACACACTCGATTACAGATGTATGCATTCCAATTTTAGAGTAATTAGATGCGTAGGACGTTATTATCAGTCAAACTTTCCAATAACATAACCCCACTCTCAATTCTCTTTGTCTTTCATTCTGGTTCGTGATCTTGGCTTGAATTAACTTTTTGTTTGACTCTTATAATCGGGTTTTTGCAAATTTATTGGTCCCTTTTCTGTTACACAATTATTTTAGTTCAATTAGAGGATCAAAAGCCCTATAATCAATTCATCTATCACAGTCGAATTGATTCGATTTGAAATTCTATGGTTCTTTGTATTATTTGGGGAAGATGATACTAGTTGACTGTTATATAAAAGATTTTTAAATCAAAATAAAATTACCATGGTTGTGCTTGTGTTGTTTGATCATCGGACTGCGTATGGCCGATCCTGGGTTTGAATCTGGATCACAACTCTTTTTATATATTATGCAACCACCTTTCGAAATAACTAAGCAATATAAATTATGGTTTTGATTATAAAGAATTCCCAGGGTCCAGCCCAGCTGGTGGTGGGACTTGTGATAAAGCTCGAACCAGTCATAAACCCAGGTTCGATCCCCACCATCTACAACGTTTTTTTTTTAAACCAAATTCTTTATATTTTGATTATCTTTTAAAACTAGTTTTTTTACCGCCGAGCGTTGCGGCGGCGCCGTACACAACATGATAAAGTATAAACTACAATCGACGAAACTCCTTTCTTAACTAAATCTACGTTGAAACGTGGGCTAACTCAAATGTATATAGTTGAATTGAAACGTATTGCATTTGACCAGGTTTGTTTACAAACAAATAGTCCAATTCAAAAGGTAAATAAAAAGAAACGTTTTATAACTGACCCGACTCGTTTTCAAACAAAAATTACGTTAAAGCTTAAATAAACTCAAATTTATATCGACACATCCTTTGCTCAATCATTTATTATATTGGCCGAGTATAAAATTAGAAAGTCTTAAGTTTCTTCTAATAGAAAACTGAAAACATACAGGTTCACCAAACTATCTATCTATGAATTTGTTTTATTAATAAAATGTGTAATTTTCTTTGTCTGGGGATATATGATATATTCTATGGATTGTGAGAAAAAAATAATAATGTATTTTCGTTTTATGTAAAAAAAAAATGTGTAATTATGAAGAAAAAGGAAAAAAAATGGATTTAGTAGAAGGATGAGCTGAAGACCTGTTAGACAAAAAGCAACGCGTCAACCAAGCCGTGGTCGGCAACAACGTTAAAAATTAAGTTTATATAATATATAATAGCCTGACGTGCAAAGGTGGTAAAAAAAGGAAACAACAAAACCATCATTGGCAGAATTGAACCTGAGACATTGTGGATAATAAGCTACAACCAAACGACCACACCAAGAAGCCATATTGTAATTCAACTCAGCATAAATATATTTATAAATAAACTACAATGTAAATTACTATTCACCTATTTCTAAATTAATACATAGTATAATAGGTTTAAAATATCAAATCTAATTTATAAATCCTATAAAATTTATTTTATGATATATAACTTATAAAATTCATTATAGAATTTTTATTTTCAAAAAATAATATTTATTTAATATATATATATCTATACTACTATATAATACATATAGGATGGGCATGATGATAATTTTACCAAAACTCTTAAAATCTCAACATGTACAATCCTATATGCATTTGGTACAATTGAATTAAGCTTTGAACCTCACTTCAAATTTCAAACAATTCCAATTACAATAATTATCCCGCCCAAATCCCATCTCACAATTCGATTCAAATTTTGAACTCTCCAAATATCTATTTTCTTCCAATTTTTTTCTACTATTCTTCTTATCTGTCACTACTATTTACTTTTTGCAGAGAGTAAGAAAAGGGAGCCGGTGGCTCTCTCCCGTCGAGTCCAAGGCTTGAACTAAACCCAGATCTCCGCAATAGTCTTCCACAGTCGTGGCAACCCCTAGATTTTCTGTTGTTTTGATAGAGGATAGAGTGGCCGAGGAGTTCAACCGGTGTGACACGAGTCAGCGGTCTCACAACAACGATGACCTTACTAGGTGGCGATTGACGGCGACGGTGACGGTCTTCTCTCCATCGCGGTGTTGCTGACTACGGCGGTGCTTGGATGTGACCCAAAAAAAGCCGCTCAAACGACGATGGGTTGTTATTATGAAGGAAGTTAATGGTTAAGGTAATCTTCTTGGTTTTTTTCTATTTACGTTTCTTCACAATTGCTTTAGTTTGCTGTTTACTAGATTGTTGTTCTTCTTTTTGTATCTGATTATTTGTGCTTGTGTCCAAAGGATTCGAATTAAAATCTACCATTTTGTGGGTACGAAAACTAAATTCCCTATTTAGGTCTCTTCATCCCGAAAATCAATGGTTGGTTTGTTTCTATTTTGTGCGATTGGGTTTGTTTTGTTTTAGAAAATCCGATATTGGGCTATTAAGTTGAGGTATTTGATTTATAAAATGTCTAAAGGTGATTAATAAATAAAATGTATTGTGATCTGTGAAAACTTACCTCGTTTGGTACATTAAAAGATATATAAGTGTGTGATCATTTTGTTGTGGTCTTGATCTGGTTGTGACCTTTTTTTTCAAGAACACATCATTCGAGTGGGTCATGGTTGTGTGTGTCATTATATATGGAGATGAAGAAAACGATGTGGTATACGTCTTCGTTTTGTGTTTAGTTTTTATTTTTATTTCTTGATTGAGGTTGGTGTTATGGGTTTGAAATGATTTTGTGTAGAATCTTGTTATTGTGTTCTGAATGTTTTTTTTAATTTTTTTTTTGAGGTGGTTGTTGGTTTGAAATGATTTTATGTAGTGTTTTAACTTGTAAACAATATTTTTTGGGGTTGCCAAGTTGATGTTGTGGGGTTGAAATATGCTTAGGGGTTGCTATTGACTCTATGTCACCACAGTAATAGCTTATTGTGCCAATTTCCTTTCTAATTGATCTTTACAGTTGCAATGGTTTGTGGGACATGGTGCTGATAATTTTGTTTGTTTTGTGCAGAATCTTTTCATGATAATATGGTCCAAGAGTATCCATATCCACCTTTAAGACATTCTCTGCCTCATGTGCTTGTGGCATTTGTAGTCTCGTTTTGATTTGATTAGCATCTTGGGTTCGTTCTTAATCTAGACATCTCTATTTTTTGTTCCCCACCCCTTAAAAAAATGTATGAGCATGCTTCTATATTAGTTTCAAAATAGAAACCCCTTATATAATGGATTACTTTGTAAATTGGAGATGATTTGAGGTTATTTTGCAATAATGTGGTTTCTTAGAATGAATTCGTTAACCCCGCCCCAAATTAATAAATAAATTAAAATCAGTAAGATCATATATATCCAACCGATTGGTTAAGTAACATGTACCTTGTGTATTAACTGATTCACACTTGGATGATATGATACTTTTATTAATAGAAATCTTGTCCTTTTAATATTGATGATACCTTTTTTTGATAATGTTTAGCAAGTTGAGTCATCGCTCATCTCAATAGACCATAGTAGTTTGTACAAGAATAAAGAAAGCCAAAGAAGATGGAAGATTGGGGTAAATGCGTAACTCTCAATTTTATTGTTTTTTATCTCTAATATGTTGCTGATATGCAGATGCATTTTAAAGCCTAGCTGCAACAAGAAAAGCTACAATATCTAGTTCAGAACATTCAGATTTTATAAGGTTATCAACATTCACTAAGGGTAAATTAGTGACTAGCAAGCTAGATGCCGTCTTAGTTGTATTTTGTTAATCTTTTCGTTTAGGAAGCATTGTGATTAGTTTACGGCTCCTTGGTTTACACGTCAAGTTATGAACTTTTCTTATATAAACTAATGGTTTGTCAAACTGGCTCATTAAGTAATTGTTGCAATGAATGGTTTGACTTATTTAGCTACTTATTTATGCTCTACCCATTTGACCCGTTAGATAAAAATTAACCTAAGTAGACCATTTGCAAAGTAAACGGGTCAAAACTATTATCTCTATTGGTGAAACGGGGAGGGTAAAGATGGAAAATTTGACCACTTTGCTTAATGTTAGTCCTGTTCCTTGCAACAAACCTGGACATTAAAAGTTAAGAGTGAATAATATATGAACTGTTTGTTAATGTGAACTTAATTTTGTACTGTTCCCGTATAGTCTTCAGCATTTAGAAGGCTGCTGCAGATGAAAACAACTTTTTTATTTATAATTTAATCAATGGCGACACCAGATATGAGTTTTGGGTTGAGGAACCTGATCTGACCCACTTAGACTGTTAAACGACCTAACCTGATCTGTTGTAACCTGTTATATCAATATGCCTGGCCCATTTTGTCCAAACCAGTTACCCAATCTGACCAGACCAGTTTTGACCCACATGATGATCACCATAACCCATCTTCACCACCATTTTTTGAAGAACTATAGTGTCGTGCAAAACAACAAAGCTCTACTGATTGAAAGTCGCTCTTCTAATAACTACTCACCACTGACTATTGAAAGTCGCTTATTTGCGGTAGATTTTGGATTTTGGTTCTGCAAAGGCTATAATTGGAACTGGTTTGGCTATTAGTTTAGATATATTTAAATCCAAGTTAAGATACACGCTCAAACCAACACAGTAATATAATAGAGGTACTCTGATGGAACCCAAAATAGGACACTCTACGTGTACTTATGCAAAGAATGACTTCTAACCGAACACGCAACTACATTTATCTACTTAGAGTGGCCGTTCTAATAGAGGTACTCTAAGGGTTTAGGGTCACAAAATAGATTCGAGTCAAAACGGTCAAGGTGGCTTTTTAAATGTGGTAAAGGTTTATTATTTGTTTCAATGTGTTCTTTTTATTAAACAATGTGGTGACGGACTTTCAAGAAAGCCTCCAAGCCATACATTGACCAGATTGGCACTTAAATAAAGGAGGCAGGTATAGTTTATGGGAAGTTTCTTGAGTCAAATACTAAATACCATCACCAGGTCAACTCGTATTAAATTAGTTATGGGCAACTCGAATTTTAAGGTCAACAAACTTACAATTATTTAGTTATAGTTATGCATCGACTTCCCATTTTTCCACCCTACTACCACCATCCATGATAAGATACCAAATAATCTACCACTAGAAAAAACAAAAGAGTGACAACCCAATATCATGAAGTACATAGTACGTCTTCTTACCAAGTGATGTTACATATTAGTTTAATTTTACCATGCGGCTGCAGTACCATCATAACTGATGATGACGAGCTGCAATGGACAATGGCTTTGACTAAACAAGAAGGCGGTTTGTTGTACATCGGTTTAGGCTACTTAAAGAATCTGAAGATCAAATGTTTTCATGCTTAAGTGTTATAAAGATCGATTAGGATTCTAAATAATGACTTATTTATTTTTATTTTATTTTTTATGATTATGATTTGAAATTGTTTATTTTGATTTTTGAATTTACTTTCCGAGCAGGTCACAAAGTAGATGGTCAACCAGGAGGGGAATTCGGCATAGGTTGGGAAATTCAAAAAGGTTTGTGTGCGCTTAATATAGTATGATGTGGCTTGCCATGTAATCTTTTTTACCAAATAAATTACCATTTTTTTTGTTTTACCAATTCAGTTGTGTAGTTGAGGAAGGTGCATTAGAAGGAAATTTGTGGTACACTCTGAAGGGCGGTTGGTTACCTTAACTGGAGAGGAATCCTGTTGAACCTTTTTGCACAATAATTAATTTACAATACTTAACACTAATTGGCTTCATTTTTTAGCCATGTAATCATGATCATGTCTTTAAAAAAGTTAGGCGTGTGCTAGGCGAGGCGCTAAAAAAACGAGTATGAGGCGCGTCTCATAGGGTCCGGTTTGTACATACGCCGTTAAGGGTTGAGGCGCTAAGAAAATGTGCGACTTAAGGGTTTAAGGTTCTTTTTTATGTTTTAGATTTTTTTGGTCAATTAGTTTGCTTTTGATGTATGTTTTTGATGTTTTACTTTTTTGTGGCGATTAATTTATTTTTATAAGACTAGTAGTATGCCCGTGCGATGCGGCGGGGAACACAACTACTTTTACGGGTATGCATAATTCGGTTCAATTCAGTTATTAGCCTTAACCAAAACCAAAGTCAACGGTTATTGGTTCGGTTAATGGTCTAACAATTTTTTTTTAAAATTATTAACGTATGAAAAAATTATGACCGTTTAAAAATCATGGGGTAGTTTCCTTAAAACAAGGAAAACATGTAACTATTATTTTTCGTCTAATTCGGTTGGGTTTTCGTTTCAGTTATTACTTAAACCTACCATATCATTTTTTATATAAAAAACTACACAAATACTATACTCAAATTAAAAAGAATAAAATGTCCGTTTATATGGTGTAATAATATTAAGAAAATATTCACGCACGAAAAAGTTATGGACGTTTAAAAATCATGGGGGTAGTTGGTTAAATTAATGGTGCAAAAGTATAATTACTATTTAAATAAAAAATAGTTGAGTAAAGATGGAGGGGCACATGTGTAAGTATTTTTTAAAATACATGTTTCCCTTAAAAAAGTAGTTAATATCTGCATTGTGTTTTGTACTCTAATCAATATACTTGTAAAACTTGAATTTTAAGAGACCATTGGGAAATGTATTATATTAAAGTTTATTTAGGCATATTTTATACTTTTTTAGTAGCTAGTTTTAGCGTTTTTATGCATTTAGGTTGTACATATTGCATCAATTTCGTTAAATGCATGTTTCGGTGGAATGGAATCTACTTTGGCCTGTTTTGGTTGATTTTGTAGGTGTGAAGAATTGACAAGAGCAGTGACGAGGCGAGTTCGTGATTTACTTGGACTTGGCGTTTTTGAAAAGAAGTTTAGTTGGCAAGTGGAATGGACATAACTAGAGGGGCTGAATTGAAAATATGATTTAAAAGAATTTTAACTAATTTTGAGTTTTTGGTGAGAGATAATGGGAAATCTCCTTATCTTTTGGAGAGATTATGATACAAAATATATTATTCATCTTTGAAAAAAAAGCAATATACTTTGGAATTGAGTTTTGTTCTTGGGGGCATTAAAGACGATTTTCTATTATTTTCGTTTTCGTAAGCTTTAATTTTTAGGTTTCCTATTATATTTGCTTTGATTTAACTAGCCGCCATGTCCGGCTAGAACCTTTTTAATTCCGGCACTTTGGTATGTTTTCTTAATTATGATTCGTAGACTTATGTGAAACTCTAATGAGATCCAATTCTTGAATGGTTTGTTTGGTTGATTCTTGATTTTATACCTTTAGGTAATATATTAGTTGGTTGATAAAATTGGCCACTTTGTTAATCATTCTAATAGAGTTCATCAATTTATGAAATTTTAACCGGTTTTATATATTTGATAAAAGGAACAAATAATGGTTTAGGTTTGTCTATGAATTTAAATTCGTTATAGAATTAAACAATATAATTAAGCACTCCGAACGGCGTGAGTGTTTAGTTATAATCGATACTTCTATCATTGCAACCCGCACGCTAAGATCCGAACGGCGTGAGCTTAGAGTAGCGGGTTGACTCTAATCAACGAACGGCGTTTGGTTAGACTTTAGATGGAGTGGATGTCCGAACGGCGTGACGTCTAGTATTGATACAAACCGTTTAATTAAAGGATCATTGCACCATAATTGTTAATGATCATAAGTCCGGGTCAAATTAAGAAACTGCCTTAGTGTTGGAATTAGCTTTAATATCTGAACTCGTCTCACAATTTAATTAACGTTTTTTTTTTTGTCATTTGTCTTATTAATTTTAGTTTTATTTTCGTTAATTTAAAATACACCAACCCCCCCCCCCCCCCCCCCGTTTTTTTATAATAGTATTTGTGCGAAAACGCTTTTGGTATAATCATTTGGTCTGTATCCCTGTGGACACGAACTCTACTTTCACTTATACTAAGTAGATTATTATTTATTTATTTGCTGGATTCGACACCCAACATACTCACCACTGACTATTGAAAGTCGCTTATTTGCGGTAGATTTTGGATTTTGGTTCTGCAAAGGCTATAATTGGAACTGGTTTGGCTATTAGTTTAGATATATTTAAATCCAAGTTAAGATACACGCTCAAACCAACACAGTAATATAATAGAGGTACTCTGATGGAACCCAAAATAGGACACTCTACGTGTACTTATGCAAAGAATGACTTCTAACCGAACACGCAACTACATTTATCTACTTAGAGTGGCCGTTCTAATAGAGGTACTCTAAGGGTTTAGGGTCACAAAATAGATTCGAGTCAAAACGGTCAAGGTGGCTTTTTAAATGTGGTAAAGGTTTATTATTTGTTTCAATGTGTTCTTTTTATTAAACTATGTGGTGACAGACTTTCAAGAAAGCCTCCAAGCCATACATTGACCAGATTGGCACTTAAATAAAGGAGGCAGGTATAGTTTATGGGAAGTTTCTTGAGTCAAATACTAAATACCATCACCAGGTCAACTCGTATTAAATTAGTTATGGGCAACTCGAATTTTAAGGTCAACAAACTTACAATTATTTAGTTATAGTTATGCATCGACTTCCCATTTTTCCACCTGAAGAAACAACGAGTATAGATTGGGGGTAGTAGGTGTGTGGTACGACTCGTGTTCGCTGCAGGATATAATCCTTGGCTCACAACGATGGTTGATCTATGGTTATATGCATAAACAGTAAGCAGAATAACGTAAGAGACAACGATATAAGTGGTTCGATCCCGTAAGATCTACGTCCACTAACAAGAGATGTTCTTTTATAAATACAAAGTACAAGTAATGATACAAGTGTATTGTTCCTAATTGGTCAAGAATTGATTACCCTAAGAAAGGAGATGAATGCCTCCTTTTATAGGGGGTAAGTGGGCCTGGATAGCCAGGCCCATTTCGGGTGTTGACGGGCTTGGGCCCGGGAGCTTTTGGAGTCCACTTAGTTGGATCTCAATTCCTAGTTGGGTAAAGTGGTCCAAGTTGGAGAGTCTCCCTTTCGATTGGGCCACGTGGCGCTACCTGATTGGATGGCTGGGCGGTGCTCTGCCATTGGAACACGTGGCGCCTTCTGGCTGGATCTGCAGAGGGTTCCTTTTTCTTCTGCTGTCAGGCCGTGTCAGGCGGCTGACCAGTTGTCAGTTGACACCTGACAGGAGGTGGCAAGTTGAATTGCAGGGGGGATGAATCCGGCGCTGTCAACTGGTGACACTGCGCGGAGTGAGCAGCGCAGTGCAGGCGCTGCTGGTTCTTCCTCCCTTAGTGTTGTGTTGGCCTTCTGTGGGCGCGGTTTATTGGGCGCTGGGTAGGGTGCGATTTGATAGCGTTGAGAAGCGGTACCCTACCCCTTCAAGTCCCCCAAGTCCAGGGTGTCTCCTGTGCTTGCTTAGAGGGCTGGTGGGGCGCTGGACTAAAACGTGTCCTGTATTGCTTGCTTTAGGTACCTTTTGTGAGATAAGTCAGGTATTAGTTTGGGCTTGGCCACTTTGGTGCTATGTGGAAAGATAAAAGCGTCCCTTTATCTTTGTACATTGCATCGGTTGTGGATAGCCAGGGTTTATGAGAGAGAAAAATCTGGTGAGGAGCGCCTTTTCAGAATTTACGTCAACCTAGCGCCAAGTGAAAACTTGACAGGTATAGGTGTAAAAGGTAAATTCTGGCGGAGAACGTCCTTTCAGATTTTTCGTTAACCTAGCGCCAAGTGAAAACTTGACAAGTCTAGGTGTAAAAAGGTAAAATCTGGCGGAGAACGTCCTTTCAGATTTTACGTCAACCTAGCGCCAAGTGAAAACTTGACAAGTCTAGGTGTAAAAAGTAAAATCTGGCGGAGAACGTCCTTTCAGATTTTACGTCAACCTAGCGCCAAGTGAAAACTTGACAAGTCTAGGTGTAAAAAGTAAAATCTGGCGGAGAACGTCCTTTCAGATTTTACGTCAACCTAGCGCCAAGTGAAAACTTGACAAGTCTAGGTGTAAAAAGTAAAATCTGGCGGAGAACGTCCTTTCAGATTTTACGTCAACCTAGCGCCAAGTGAAAACTTGACAAGTCTAGGTGTAAAAAGTAAAATCTGGCGGAGAACGTCCTTTCAGATTTTACGTCAACCTAGCGCCAAGTGAAAACTTGACAGTAGCAGGTGGAAGAGTAAAATCTGGCGGAGAACGTCCTTTCAGATTTTACGTCAACCTTGCGCCGAGTGCTGACGTGGCAGTAAAATCTGGTGGAGAACGTCCTTTCAGATTTTACGTCATCCTTGCGCCGAGTGCTGACGTGGCAGTCCCAGGTGTTTAATGTGGAATTTGAAAGATGAAGAGGTTTCCTTGAAATTAGGAAACGTGCAGGAGAAGCTGAGACGGTTGGTGGACGTGTCAGGGTACAGAAGGGATGTCTGCACAGTTGTCAGTCAGGTCAGCACGTGGGTGGGCAGTTTTTTCGTCGTGTGTCAGGCGAGTAGCCGCTCACGCGCGCGAGTGGGGCAATGTCAGGGTGACTGCTGACATTTGGCAGGTGAAGGGTTGTCCTTCTATCAGACGCGTGTACTCACGTGCTTCCAGACGGCTGTTTGGTTCCAGCTGTGTGCCACGTGTAGCGTCCAGATCTGTCCTCGTCTGGGAGTCTGAACAGGTTCTTGCCAGCTGTGCCCATTGCATTAAATGCAATGGGTATATATATTTGAGAGAACCCTTCATTTTTCTTTTATCTCACCGTTGATAAAAATTCTCTCAACCGTTTTTCTTCAAATCTTCATCTTCTCCGGTAGTTCTTTAAGTTCTCCGGCGAGTCTTCAAAGAAAAATTTTATTATTATTCTTGTCATCATGTCTGAGGGATCTACTGTGGGAGGCAACCCAGAGAAGGCTGTGGAAAAATCAAAGAAACTGATACACAACACTCCCTGCAAATGGAGTGAGAAGACTTTTTCGAAGTTTGTGAAGACCATGGAGTTCGATCCTTCATGGGAGGTGGAACTTCCTACTGGGAAGAACACTGCTTTGGCTCCTCCTCCGGGGAAGATGAGCCTATACTGGGCCCACTTTGCTCTTTGTGGGTTCTGTCTTCCTGCCACCAAGTTCCAGGTGGATACGTTGGTGAAGCATGGTGTTCATGTTACCCAGTTGAGTGGGTTTGGGATGCTTCGGCTGGTGCACTTCGAGGCCTGTTGTAGGGCTTTGGATATTGAACCGTCCTTTGAACGGTTCAATGTCTTTTACATGATGACCATGGAGCAGTCCTGGTTCAGTTTTGTCCCCAGGCCACATATACCACCGGTTGGAACCACCCCTCCAAAGTCCCTTCATGACTGGAAGGAGAAGTTTTTCTATGTGAAGAGGGGGGTGATACCTGTGGATTTTGCTTGGAAGGTGATTGCCGAGCGGCAGAAGGTGCCAGATCATCCTGTGATGGAGGGCTTCCGAGAAGAGGCATGGTTTAAGGATTTGGTGGCTCATGCTTCCCCGTTTGACACGGGCAGTTGTTCAGAGGCCATGTTGGCTCTACTGGGTATGAGTCGTGTTCAGTTGGTGGAAGGAAAGGAGCCAGTGGTTGCCGTTTCTGGTAAGTTTATTTGTTTCTCTGTTGCTTTGATTTTTGTGCTAATCTCATGTTTGACTGAGTTTGATCTTGGGTCGCGCAGGGATGTTAAAGTTTGCTGCATTTCTTTTGCGCGATAAAGCGCCGTTGGAGTGGAGGGATCCTGCGCAGGGTGGTGTTTCTGTGATTGACCAGATGGTGGATAGGTTTTATTACCCATACTTGGAGTTCAAGCCCTCTGGTATGATTATCTCACGTGAGCACCCTATAAATCCTGATCCTTTATCTTCAGTTCCACATGAAGAGACCCCTTATTTTGTTGTTTCTTCTGATGAGGAATCAACTGGGTCTTCTGTGGAACTGGTGCATCCGCCGCCACCTCGTGGTCGTAAGAAGAGTGCGCCGGTAATGCATAAGCATAAGGTGCAAACCGAAGTAAAATCTGCGCCTTTGAGTGCAGGTGGTGAAGGGCCATACTATGGGCAACGCGACAAGACGTTGGAGTCTTCGTCCTCCGCCCCTGAAGATGTGGAGACGCCAGAGAGCCCTTTGAAAAAGAAGCGTAAGCTTGGGAAGGTTCAGGGCAAGAAGGCGGTGTTTTCAAAGGCTGGCGGTGCGGGTGGAAGTGGCGCGGGGCCCTTTTCTTTGGAGATCAGTCCTCCGCCGGAGCGTCGCCCCTTGTTCCAAAAGACTGTGAAGAAAGTTACCAGTAAGTTGGCCTCTCTTTGTTTATTTTTGTTGTAGTATGGGTGACTGATTTTTTTTTTTTTGTTTTATTGCAGTTGTGTCTCCGCAGACCCAAGGCTCCGCTGGTCCTACCCCTTCTGAGGTGGAGGCCACTCAGAAAAGGCAGGAAGAGGAGAGGGTGGCGGCGGAGGCGGAGAGGTTGCGTTTGGAGAAGGAGGCAGCTGAGGCGCAGAAGAAGGCCGAGGAGGCTGCCGCCAAGAAACGGGCCGAGGAGGCCGCTGCTAAGAAACGGGCCGAGGAGGCCGCTGCTAAGAAGTTAGAGGAGGAAAAGGCTGCAGCCGAAAGGCTGCGTATGGAGGAGTCGGCCAGGAAGGCCGAAGAGGAAGCGGCAGCTGAAAAGCTGCGTTTGGAGAAGGAGAAGTTGGAGGCGGAAGCCAAAGCGAAGGTTGCTGAGGCTGCCCAGGCCGCCTCAAAACAAGTGGCGTTTGAGGGTTCACCAGGTGGTGATACTGGGGTAATGGGTGATAACCCTTCTGGTGGAAGGGTAAGTGTTGATCGGGGTGACTCGAGTTACTCCGCGGGCGATGTAATCTGGCGCCCGCACTGGAGTATTCGGGAGAATTCCCGCTTTGCAAATCCTCTTACCGCAGAGGAGTTTGTATCCCAGGTGGTACCTCCTAGGGAGAAGTTGTACCAAGACAGCTTGCCGCGCGCTCAGCTTATCACTGATATATGTGTGGGGCAGGCGCTTCAGATTGCTGCTGTGGAGTCGCTGAAGCGACGTGATGAAGCGTTTGCCCGTGACATTGCTGAGTTTAACTCCCGGCGGTCTGCGCAGGCGCAGAGGGAGGAGAAGCTGAAAGCTGATGTGGAGAGGTACAGGGAGAGAGCGTATAAGTCGGAGGATAAGGTGAAGGCGTTGGAGCGCGATCATGCGCTAGCTCAGAAGAGGTGGACTGAAGCCTGCCAGGTTACCAACCAAAAACTGATGAGGCTGGAAGAGCAGATCCAAGTGCTGAAGAATGAAAATTCTAAGTTGCAAGAGACTGCTGAAGGTCATCAGAAGGTGTTGGCCGAAAGAGATTCGGTGGTGGCAGGCTTGCGCTCTGATTTGAACGCGAAAGATCAGGAGCTTTTGAGCGCGTCTACCCAGTTATCTGAGCTGGTTGGTGAGAAGGAGGGTTGGTTGAAGGAGAAGGCTGCGTTAACGGCGGAGAGGGCTTCCTTAGAGGAGTCCTTAACTGTGTCCCAGACAGAGGCTGAGAATGCAAAGACTCTGCTGGACGAAGCCGCCGTTGCGGAGCAGAAGGCCCAGGATTCCATTCGTTGGGTGATGACCCAGGGTATCGCCGGGGTAAGTCTTGTCTCCTTTATTTAATTTGTTTGTGTATGATACTTTGTTGACTGTTGTGTCCCTTTGGTTGTAGATTTTCAAGAAGTTCTGGAATGAGCCAAATCTCGGCGATCAGGTTGCTGCTATTGCTGGTGCTGCACGCGCTGCTGGGGAAGCTGAGGGGTTTGAGACTGGGTTTTACCATGCGCTGAATCAAGGGCGTATAACTGAAGGTGCGCATTATGGTAAGCCCAGGGAGAAGGAATATGAGGCTGAACTTCTGAAGTTTGAGCAGATCAAATTCCCTATACTCAAGACAGTGGAAGACTGTAACGAGTATGCTGACCCTGCTGGCGCCCTCCGTTACTTTATGGAAGAATCAGACCGCTTGGGTGCGGAGGCGCAGAAGACAGCGAAGCAGGCGACTGGCGAAGGGACATCTGGGGCAAGTCCGGAAGGCATGGAGGAGCAGCTTGTGGACTTTGAGGGGTCTGGTGGAGATTGATTGTTTGTATGTTTTGTTTTTATGTGTTTGTAAAGCTTGAGGCAGCTTGAACGCCTCTTTTTGGTTGGAATGAAAATTTTCTAAGTTTGTTTTCTATATATTGTCTAATCTTGTAGTGTGATGTATTTGGATTTGAGTATTGAGTCCGGCGATAGTTATGTTTAAAATCTATGCCTTGAAGACCCAAAGATCCGATGACGCACACATAAAGATAAGCGTTATGCAACTTTATAGAGAACTTTTTAGAAAAGGACTTAGGCATGTGTAGCCCAGGTGGTTTTACAAGTACATTACATGTAACAGAAGCGCAACTGAGCCGCGTTCCATGAGCGCGGAACAGGTGTGCCATCAATCTTTTCCAGCGCATAGGCGCCTTTGCCTAGGATCTCTTGGATTCTGTAAGGTCCTTCCCAGGTTGGGGCAAGTTTGCCCGGCTTTTCTGCGTTGGAAGCGCTGTTGTTGCGTAGGACGTAGTCACCAATGTCAAATTCGTGGAGTTTGACTTTCTTGTTGTAATAGCGTTCCAACTGGTTTTTGTATCTAGCCTCCTTGATGGCGGCAAGCTCTCGGCGCTCTTCAAGTAGGTCTAGGTTCAGGCGCAGCTCTTGGTTGTTTTGCCCCTTGTCCGCCATAAGTACTCTGTCGGAGGGGCATCCAATTTCTGCTGGGATGACGGCTTCGGATCCGTAAGTTAGGCTGAATGGTGTTTCGCCATTGCTGGATTTTTCGAGGATGCGGTTTGCCCATAGGACATGGGGGACTTCATCCACCCATCCAGTTCGTTTGGTTCCCAGTCGTTTTTTGATCCCTTCGATTATGCTTCGATTTGCTCTTTCGACTTGACCGTTCCCTTGGGGGTGGGCGACTGATGTAAAGATCTGTTGGACCCCCATTTGTGCCAACCACTCTTGTAAGTGTTGGTCTATGAATTGGGTTCCGTTATCGCTTATGATCTGGTACGGTAGGCCGAATCTGCATATGATAAATTCCCATATGAATTTCTTGATGTGGGGGCCGTCTATCTTTGCTAGTGGCTTTGCTTCGATCCATTTTGTGAAGTAGTCGATGGCCACTATTAAGAACTTGACGTTTCCTGGCGCTGTGGGGAATGGGCCAACGAGGTCTATCGCCCACTTTTGGAATGGCCACGCCGCTGTGACGGGTACCAAGTCGTTTTTGGGGCGCAAAGTATTTGGCGCATGGCGTTGGCAGGATTCGCATTTGCGTAGTTCTGCCACTGCGTCTGGGTGCATACCAGGCCAATAATAACCTGCGCTCATTAACTTAGCCACCACCATTCTTGGGCCGGCATGTAGTCCGCAAATGCCTTGGTGAATATCTCTAATGAGGAAGGCGGCTTCCTCTTTGTCAACGCACCGCAGTAAGGGGCCCAGGTATGATCGGCGATAGAGGATTTCCTCTGTTAGTTCATAGTGAAGGGCCTTGTGTTGTAGTTTCCTTGCTTCGGCCTTGTTGTCGGGTAGAGATCCGGATGTCAAGTAAGCTTTTAGTGGTGCCATCCAAGATATTGTACCGGTCTGGATGACGTTTACTTGTCTTGGCGGGACCGATGGCTTTTCTTGTAGCTCAATGCGAACATTCTTGGCCATGTGGTCGAAAACTGTTGAAGCCATTTTACTTAACGCATCTGCGGGTTTGTTTTCACTCCGGTTGATGTGTGTGATGGTGCATGAGGCAAATTTGCGCATGAGTAGCTTGGCTTGTTGCAAGTATAGGGCCATTGTCGCGTCTCTAGCGTCGTATGTGCCGTTGATGTGGCCGGCCACTAACAGTGAATCGACGTGCGCTTCTAGGTGGGAGGCTCCCAGTTGGTGTGCGATGCGCAGGCCTGCTAGTAGCGCTTCGTACTCTGCCTCATTGTTCGTTGCGGTGAAATCTAGGCGAATGGCATATGTATGCTCTTTGTTGTTGGGGCTGATTAAGCGTAACCCCGCACCTGCGCCGTCGCTGTTTGAGGCGCCGTCGGTGTAGAGTTTCCAACTTTCATTGGAGGTTGGTGGCGCGGGATCTTGCTCGGCGAGGCATTCCGCGATTTTATCAGTTGGTATTTCGGTGGCGAAGTCGGCGAGGACTTGTCCTTTGACTGCCGGTCTGGGTTTGTAATTGATGGTGTGCTCACCCAATTCGATTGCCCATTTTGCTAGGCGTCCGGAGGTTTCAGGCTTTCGTAGCACGTCGCTGATTCTGTAATCTGTGAGGATGTTTATTGGGTGACCGTGAAAATATCTGCGTAGTCTGCGCGATGCGTGAATGAGAGCTAGTACTAGTTTTTCCATTGTGGAGTACCTAGTCTCCGCATCTAGCAGGGTTCTGCTTATATAGTAGATGGGTGTCTGGACACCCTTGCGGTCCACAAGGAGTACCGCGCCGATTGCCCTTTCTGTGACAGAGAGGTATAATGTTAGCGGTTCCTTGGGAAGTGGTGCAGTGAGAGTAGGTAAATTCATAAGACATTTTTTCATTTCTTGAAAAGCTTTCTCCGCCTCAGGGGTCCAGCGGAAATTGCTTTTTTTCAGACAGTTTTTCAAAGTGTCTACAAAAGGAAATGACTTGGAAGCGTAATTTGACAGGAAGCGATTAAGAGCGACAAGGCGCCCCATTAGTGTCTGGACATCCTTTATGGATGTTGGTGAAGGCATTCTTTCGATGGCTAGGACTTTGTCTGGATTTGCGCGGAATCCGTCTCTTGTGACAACAACTCCTAGGAACTTTCCTTCTTCCATGCCGAAGGAGCATTTGCTGGGGTTGAGCTTCATGCGTACCTTTCGAAGCTGGTTGAAAGTTTTCTGAATGTCTTCTAACATGTGGTCCTCGTCTTTGCTTTTGATGACGAGGTCGTCGACATACACTTCCAAGCGTACGCCTATCTCGTCAACGAAAGCGCTGTCCATGAGTCGCTGGTATGTGGCTCCCGCATTTTTGAGGACAAAGGGCATTTTGGTGTAGCAAAAGATCCCTGTGTCCGTGCGGAAAGCGGTTTTGTCTTCGTCCTCTTTTGCCATTTGGATTTGGTGATAGCCTTTATAGGCGTCAAGGAAGCATTTGAAGCGGTATGGCGCGAGGGAATCCACTTTTAAGTCAATTTCTGGTAGAGGGTAACAATCTTTTGGGCAGGCTTTGTTTAGATCCTTGTAGTCAACGCACATGCGCCATCCGCCGGTAGCTTTCCCTACCATGACTGGGTTGGCTACCCAGGCTTGGTATCGGATTGGGCGGATGATGCCTGCTTTGAGGAGCTCGTTGACCTGTTCATTCATCGCCTTTGTTTTCTCCGGCCCCATTTTGCGCATCTTTTGGGCGACTGGCTCGACGGATTTGTAAGTGTTGAGTTTATGTTCCGCGATTTCTCTTGGAACACCTATCATGTCGGATGGTTGCCAGGCGAATATGTCTATGTTTTTGACCAGGAGTTGCTTGAGGTGCGCCGTTGTGGTGTTGGAGATTTCATGGCCGATGATTACCGTTTGGTCCGGGAATTTTGGGTTCAGGACCCAGTTTTCCGGCTCTGAACGGGCCTGCGCTTTTTGTGGTTTTGCCACCTCTATTGCGTGGCATTGTTTGTTTCCTCGGATTATGGCGACGCCGGTGCGGGTAGGGAAGCCTACCATCTGGTGAGGCGTGGAGGCGTTGGCGTTAAACTTTGCCAAGCCTTCCCGCCCTAGTAGGACGTCGTGGTGTGAAGTTACTGGTGGTACCATGAAATCGCACATTTCTGTGCGCTCATGGGTACCATCTGTTAAGGTGACCGGGAAGGTGATTATGCCGCGGGGCATGATGACTTCATCGATAAAGCCCGAGATTGGTGCGTTGACTGGAACGAGGCGGTCTTTGTCATCCTCGTCCAGTTGTTGAAAACACTGATCATAGATTATGTCAGTGCTGCTTCCGCCGTCTAGGAACATGGATTGCGTTCGATAATGTCCTAGAACGGCAGTGATGATTAGAGGCGCTGTTGCGGACGGTCCGCCTCGTACTCGAGGGAGAAGGACGTCCACCTCCTTCCAGGAGTCGTCAGTTTGTCTTGGTCGCTTACCAGTGTGTTGGCGTGTCCCCGCGTTGGAGAGCATGTTACAATGATGGCGCGGGGCGTATTGTATGTAGCTTGTTTGGAGATTCCGGATTTGTTTACCTCCGGTGTCTTCTCGTTTGACTTCTGGGTTGGTGTTGCGTCCGCCTTTGTTGACATTTTTGACGAGGTGACCTAGCTGGCCTGTCTTTAGGGCCGCCTCGATCTCTAGTTTTAGACTGTAGCAATTGTCCGTCAAGTGGCCATAGTCGTTGTGGAATTCACAGAACTTGGTTTGATCGACGTTCTTTCTTTTGCCCAACACTTTGGGCTCCTTGAAATTGATTTGTTCCGTCTTCAGCACTTGTGACGGAGTTTTTGTGAGCTGGGTCCAGTCGGTATTCTTTTTTGGTTGGGGTCTCTGGTCCCTTTGTTGTTTGTTGTTGATTGTCTGCCGAGCATCGTTGGCGGGCGAGTACTTTCCTTCGTCCGTTGGTCCTGAGATTCGCGACCAGACGGACTGTTTCCCTTTGTTTCTGTTGGAGTTGTTGGCTTGGCTGTAGCCACGCTGCTGTTTGATGGAGCGTTCCGAGGATGCGTAAATCTTGGAGGCTTTGATGACTTCCTCCCAGGAATCTGGGATGCCCGTTTTTCCGGACAATGTTTTCATCAAGTCCTCACTGCGCACCCCGTTTATAAAGCCTGCGCGCATGAGCTCTTCTCCACAGCCGATTTGTAGTGCCTCCTTGTTGTAGCGCACAATGAAATCTTCAATCGATTCATTGTCCGTACGTTGACAGAGGAGGATGTGGGATTTATCTCTTTTGTGGCGCATGAGGTGGGAGAAGTGATCTTTGAATTTCTGGATGAGGTCGTCGAAATCTAGAATACTTCCCACCGGAAGGTTGTCGAACCAGACTCTGGCTGCGCCCGTGAGGGTCTGTGCGAAGAGGTGGCACCAGACTTGCACGGGCCAGAGGACTGTGGTTCCTGCGCACTCGAAGTCGTGTAGGTGATCTGTGGGGTCTCGCAGGCCATCGTATCGACCGATGCTGCTTGGGAGTTTTGCTTGTTTTTCAATGGGTGCGGTGGCTATCCGCTGGCAAAACTTGGAGCTGAGGGCGAACGACTTAGGCCTGTACGGCTTGTTTAAGTCGTCGTCCTCCTTCTTATGTGAGGAGACGGAGTGGGTGTTTGTCACCTTTCGCTTCTTGCGTTTGGAGATCTTTGTGTTATCTGAATCGCTGGTTGGTTGGTAGCTATCAGATTCTGATGTGGTGCCTGCGGGGTCCTGATCGCGCGCAAGCTTGCTGCGATCTCCACCCCGAGACTTGGGACGTGTGGCTTGCTTTTCTTTCCCCCGACGGCTGTGTTTTGCCGATGGGGAAGCCTTGGATTTATCGGTTTGAAGTTTGGCTAACATGTTTTGATAAATTTTTGTATTCTTGAGTTGTTTGCGAAAAAGCCACTCGTCTGGATCCACTGGTGTGGTGGGTATGTCGGACTCGGATGAGTCTGAGCAGGAGACCGCCTGGGGCGGTGTTTCCTCCCTTGTGGCTGCTGTTGCTATGCCCTTGTCCGGAGTTTGGAGCATGCCTGCTCCCGTAGTCTGAATGACTGCTGAAGGGGATGCTCCTGCGACTCCGGCTGGTGTTAGATCTGCCATTTTAGTGAGCTTAAAGGATAAAGGTTTGAAAGTTTAGTGATTCTTTCAGCCGACACGGATGGCGCCAATGAAGAAACAACGAGTATAGATTGGGGGTAGTAGGTGTGTGGTACGACTCGTGTTCGCTGCAGGATATAATCCTTGGCTCACAACGATGGTTGATCTATGGTTATATGCATAAACAGTAAGCAGAATAACGTAAGAGACAACGATATAAGTGGTTCGATCCCGTAAGATCTACGTCCACTAACAAGAGATGTTCTTTTATAAATACAAAGTACAAGTAATGATACAAGTGTATTATTCCTAATTGGTCAAGAATTGATTACCCTAAGAAAGGAGATGAATGCCTCCTTTTATAGGGGGTAAGTGGGCCTGGATAGCCAGGCCCATTTCGGGTGTTGACGGGCTTGGGCCCGGGAGCTTTTGGAGTCCACTTAGTTGGATCTCAATTCCTAGTTGGGTAAAGTGGTCCAAGTTGGAGAGTCTCCCTTTCGATTGGGCCACGTGGCGCTACCTGATTGGATGGCTGGGCGGTGCTCTGCCATTGGAACACGTGGCGCCTTCTGGCTGGATCTGCAGAGGGTTCCTTTTTCTTCTGCTGTCAGGCCGTGTCAGGCGGCTGACCAGTTGTCAGTTGACACCTGACAGGAGGTGGCAAGTTGAATTGCAGGGGGGATGAATCCGGCGCTGTCAACTGGTGACACTGCGCGGAGTGAGCAGCGCAGTGCAGGCGCTGCTGGTTCTTCCTCCCTTAGTGTTGTGTTGGCCTTCTGTGGGCGCGGTTTATTGGGCGCTGGGTAGGGTGCGCTTTGATAGCGTTGAGAAGCGGTACCCTACCCCTTCACCACCCTACTACCACCATCCATGATAAGATACCAAATAATCTACCACTAGAAAAAACAAAAGAGTGACAACCCAATATCATGAAGTACATAGTACGTCTTCTTACCAAGTGATGTTACATATTAGTTTAATTTTACCATGCGGCTGCAGTACCATCATAACTGATGATGACGAGCTGCAATGGACAATGGCTTTGACTAAACAAGAAGGCGGTTTGTTGTACATCGGTTTAGGCTACTTAAAGAATCTGAAGATCAAATGTTTTCATGCTTAAGTGTTATAAAGATCGATTAGGATTCTAAATAATGACTTATTTATTTTTATTTTATTTTTTATGATTATGATTTGAAATTGTTTATTTTGATTTTTGAATTTACTTTCCGAGCAGGTCACAAAGTAGATGGTCAACCAGGAGGGGAATTCGGCATAGGTTGGGAAATTCAAAAAGGTTTGTGTGCGCTTAATATAGTATGATGTGGCTTGCCATGTAATCTTTTTTACCAAATAAATTACCATTTTTTTTGTTTTACCAATTCAGTTGTGTAGTTGAGGAAGGTGCATTAGAAGGAAATTTGTGGTACACTCTGAAGGGCGGTTGGTTACCTTAACTGGAGAGGAATCCTGTTGAACCTTTTTGCACAATAATTAATTTACAATACTTAACACTAATTGGCTTCATTTTTTAGCCATGTAATCATGATCATGTCTTAAAAAAAGTTAGGCGTGTGCTAGGCGAGGCGCTAAAAAAACGAGTATGAGGCGCGTCTCATAGGGTCCGGTTTGTACATACGCCGTTAAGGGTTGAGGCGCTAAGAAAATGTGCGACTTAAGGGTTTAAGGTTCTTTTTTATGTTTTAGATTTTTTTGGTCAATTAGTTTGCTTTTGATGTATGTTTTTGATGTTTTACTTTTTTGTGGTGATTAATTTATTTTTATAAGACTAGTAGTATGCCCGTGCGATGCGGCGGGGAACACAACTACTTTTACGGGTATGCATAATTCGGTTCAATTCAGTTATTAGCCTTAACCAAAACCAAAGTCAACGGTTATTGGTTCGGTTAATGGTCTAACAATTTTTTTTTTAAAATTATTAACGTATGAAAAAATTATGACCGTTTAAAAATCATGGGGTAGTTTCCTTAAAACAAGGAAAACATGTAACTATTATTTTTCGTCTAATTCGGTTGGGTTTTCGTTTCAGTTATTACTTAAACCTACCATATCATTTTTTATATAAAAAACTACACAAATACTATACTCAAATTAAAAAGAATAAAATGTCCGTTTATATGGTGTAATAATATTAAGAAAATATTCACGCACGAAAAAGTTATGGACGTTTAAAAATCATGGGGGTAGTTGGTTAAATTAATGGTGCAAAAGTATAATTACTATTTAAATAAAAAATAGTTGAGTAAAGATGGAGGGGCACATGTGTAAGTATTTTTTAAAATACATGTTTCCCTTAAAAAAGTAGTTAATATCTGCATTGTGTTTTGTACTCTAATCAATATACTTGTAAAACTTGAATTTTAAGAGACCATTGGGAAATGTATTATATTAAAGTTTAGATTATTTCAGTTCGTTTTCGTTTTTTTCCTTTGTTTTCGTTTCGGTTATTGCTTAACCATAACATATAATTTTTTAAAAATTAAAAAACTATAGCAATACTATACTCAAATTAAAGAGAATAAAATGCTCTTTTATACAGTGTAATAATATTAAAAAAATAATATCGTCTGAAAAAATTATGAACGTTTAAAAATCGTGGGGGTAGTTGGTTAAAATAAAGGTGCAAAAGTGTAATTACTATTTAAATAAACAGAAATTGAGTAAAGTTGATGGGTCAAATATGTAAATAATGTATAAAATTATAATATAGTATAGATAGATAAGGGCGGAAACTGTAACTAATAAGGGGTATATGTGTAAGTTATGTTTGAAAAGACATAAATGCCCTTAAAAAGTAGTTACTACATGCATTATGTGTTGTACTTTAAGCATTTATTGTTGTACTACTTAAAAATTAAGAGGTCCTTGTGAAATGCTTTATAAGATAGTATAGATGTATAATTTTAATATTTATGTTTTGATTCCGCCTCGGTTCGCTCCGGTGCTTACGCCTTGTGAGGCTAAGGAAAAACGCCTCGAAGCTTAAAAGCGCTATAATATATCATTAGCACCTGATAAACTAATAGAAACGAGTAACACATTGCAAATTGTTGAAAACATCTCTTAAATATAATGGAGTCCATATGTTTTAGTAAAATTAATATGTGCAAATTTGTGCCTTTTAAACTCACTAACCAGCATAAAAGACTGTGTATATGGAAAATATTCGCTTAATGTTTTAAAGATTTTACGGACATCCAACAAAGTAGACTTTATGGGGTGATTTTTGAGATCGATAAGGCTTACGACGTTGACAGACCTCATCGAAGCCATGAATACAAAAAGACGTACCATACACAATATATCACAGGAGATAGACAAACCTACAGAAAACGAGTACTGTGATATAAATTGACGTCACCGCCACATCGCGCGGGTTTCCTACTAGTATATATATATATATATATTAAATATTACAAATTTAATTATAAATAACGTAAAAATTCTAAAAATATAACTAAACGGTTTTATAAAATTCTACAAAAATTATTTTAGACTTATAAATTAATTAAATTTATAAAGATAAATTTTCTTTTTGGAAAAACAAAAATTAATTATTTCAAGCAATTAAACTTATTTTAACCATAATAAATCCAATTTTCGTTATTTTTGCACCAAAATTCACATAAATTATTTTTACCAATTAAGGTCAGAAATATAATTTTATTTTCCATGTTTTTTGAATATTATTACCATGTTTTTATTAATATGTTATAATTTATTATAAAAACTTTATTTATAAAAATTATTTTCACACTATACTATTTTAGTACAACCACCCTTGATCAACATCTATTAATATATATATATATATATATATATATATATATAAAAGAATTGAACGTTGCTGACGTGGCGTGCAATGGTGGCTTCAACCTCTTCATGAAACTGTCACGTGGCATCATAATTGAAAGATTTTAGTGATTTTGAATTATTTCAATTTTTTAATAAAAAAAAGAAAAAGATAAAACCCTAAAAAAGATTGAGTTATTTTAGGAAAAAAGAATTTAAAAACAAATTTAAATTTCTCTCTTTCATATTTCTTCCCATAATTTTTAAACGTTGATATCTTTTATATACGAGATTTTTTAAAGAAAAAAACTTATACCAAATTAACGAGCGTTTTATATCTTTCCAACGAGTACCATAGTGCTATATAAAAAACGAAGAAAAAAAGACTATTTTTTGTGAGGTTTCGTTCATACAGGAAAAAAAACACAAAGTGTTCATGTTATTCATTAATCATGTTTTTTCTTTTAAACCAGCTTCTTATCTACGATGTTGAAATTCAGTCCAATCGTCATGCTATCATTGGAATTTTACTCTTCTAAAGATGGATATGTATACTTCATCAAGAGAAGCTAGGAGAAAGAATCGTGTAACACTGCAAGACATGGTGTCACCTTATAGCAAGGTTATTTTTTTATTTATTTAATTACAAGAGTAATAATTATTACTATTAGTATTAGTATTATTAGAATGATTATATTTTTCAACCCCGGGACCCCCCGGGGTAATCAGCTAGTTTTACATAAAAAAAATCCTTTTGTCTGTTTATTTTCTTAATTTCTCTTCTTATTATTTAATTAACAACTGTATGAATTAATTAATAAACGATCGTCAATCCCAAATTAGAAACCCTAGAATACCTATAGACTAGAAACTTAGACTTTTAAATTTCCCAACACTTATTTTATTGCCTTGAACTTAAGGTAATAGTTGGAAACTTTCATGCCACATTTAGACTATTTCAAAGGACTCAATACTTTTGCTAAGGTGAGTTTACATACCTTCGTTTTGCAACTTTTCTTATGCTTTTGAATGAAACTTGATTCTTGATACCTTTGATGCAATTCAATATATGTGTTTAGTTTAAATCTTTGATAGCCACATGTCTTAGACAAAAACTTGGTAAACTTAAACTAAAGACTTACATAATCATTAACTTTGATCAAGTCGGCGATATACAATGATAGATCTATTGGATTGACAACCCACCTAGATTCGTTGACCATTTTTATGGGGAGCGCGGTTGATTTTTACCGTTTAAACTTTATATTAAGGTGAATCGCGGTTATGGGATGGACCTAAACTTTGTCGGTAGGATTGATTATGCGCCCACTATATTTTGTGTTTTTTTTCACATGTAGACTTTGATATACATTAGACATATGAATTGGAAACTTTGAAACTTATATTTATAAACTTATTGCTTGACTAGGTCTATCTATTCTCACCAACTTTTAGTTGACCCCCATCTTTTCCAAACTCAATATTTCAAGAAATACTGATGCTTAAGTCTAATGCTTTCACAAGAGGAGTTATTTGAAGTTTTCAAGTTTCGTTTTATTGATTGATGTATTCGAATTTAGTTCAAGACATTTTGTTATGTATTCAATTTGGATTTTAGTATCGGAATAAATGATTATTTAAAATTACATTAATTGTCATGAGCTACTGAACAATCGTCAATTGATGTTTCCGCCATCGGTTGGGGTGTTACATTTGAGTTGTGAAATGATGAATATGAAACAAAGTGATGTTTATATAATCTACTCTCATTCGCCCCTTTGTTGTGGCGAATGAGACTCGTTCGTTAAAACATTCTTGTGAATGAGACTTGATTCCTCTCATTCGCCTGAAATTTCAAGCGAATGAGTAGTTTATTGACTCATTCGTCCAAAAAACTCCATTTTACACTTGAAACACATATTATCATATCAATTCACATAAACACATATTCACAAGTTGTTAATTGATATTAGAACATATAATATTCGACAAGTTACCCTTCTTTTGTTTATCCACTAACAACGAGACTCAAAACTAGGGTGTATGTGTGTGTTTCCCCCGATGATTCCCCGAATCACCAAAACATGGACATTGTGTGTACACCCCGACTCCCGATGATTCCCCGAATCCTCGAACCGACTCAACTAACCAAGTTAAGTTCGTTTAGTACATGTTTTGCAAAGGCAGACTTAAGTGTTTGTTAGAAATATTAACTTGAGTTTGACAACAGGGGTGTTCAAAACCGGATTATCCGATTTTAGATATCTGATAACCGGACTATCCGATTTTTAGATATCTGAAAACCGGATATCCGATAATTTCCGATAATGAATATTGATATCCGAATCCGAAATTTCGGATTCGGATAATCCAACGGATATCTGATTCTTAAGAAGATAGAAAATCAACAAATGTGAACCATGTCAAATTAATTAACATAACAAAAAAAAAGTAATAGAAAAAATGGGAGAAAGGATGATCGATAGAGCATTCTTATGAGTAGACACTGATGCAATGACGGAAAGTTCAAAAGGTTTAGTAAACATAACATTATGATCTAGCTTCTTTAACTCCTTTTAGAGTATCCAATTTGGCATTGTCATTGATTGTTCTTTAGATGTTTTTTTTGGAAGGTTGCTTCAATGGTGAAACCAGTTGACAGACAACCACTCGACCCGAGTTCGAATAACTACCCACGCACCGGTGTCCACTTTGAAGTTATCTCAAACCGTTACAGGGAATTTTTTCGTGGTGTGCAGGATTCGAACTCAAGACCAAGCCCGGGCGGAAACCCTCCGAAGAGGTAAACCCTCCCACGTCTCCCCAGCTGGGCTGGAGGTCATTGGTTGATTGTTCTTTAGATTGATTAAATAACTATATTATTCTCACCATAAAGATCCGCCCACACTTGACCTATATGCATCTTAGAGGGGAGGTCCACGATTTAAACCCGAGAATGAATTAGTTTAAACATAGAGCATTCTCATTAGTTTCACCATCCTCCATTCACCCACAACCAATCATAACCACATATTACATTGAAAATCATTAAAATTTCTCTCTTCTCCACTCACAACCACTTTCAACAAATATTAAAAAATAAATACAGTGTTCCCTTCTTCCTCAAAAGATTTTCTAATAGAGTAGGAGTAATAATTGTCATTTAAAAATGCCTATACGATGTAGATATCAAGTGGCCTATCAATTGGCAACGTCTGTCAATTAGCAACTAAAACAACCTGGATTGAAAGTGAAATATGAAACTCGAAAAAAGCCAACTGCACCTATAGGAAAGCATATAGAAATAAAAAGGATTTAGTTCATCCACAAGTTTTTGGTTGGCACAAAGTAAAGAATTTATGAATCCCATCTTAATCGACATTTGATTTGAGCATCTTTGGGGAAATCTATACTTTCCTCTAGAGACCAATGATATGTTAAGAATCCTCAACAAAGTCCAAGAATAAAGAACATTACAACTTTAGATGAAAATAAAATATCTCCTTTTAAAATTAGTTCAGGAAGTTAGTGCTTGAATAATAATTAACTCTAATCTCTATGCTGTTATAAGCCTTTTGTTGTAAAGCATATAACATAAATAAGGGAAAATGCCTTATAATAATAATGTTTTACAGCAATCAGATTATGTGGTGTAGTTGAGGCAAGGCTTGGAAAGCCTTCTCGTCACGTCAGCAAAAAGTGGGTCATCCTTGGTTTTAGACAATTTGAGGACTACCCAAGGGTGTGGGGTAGTCTTGCTTAGGTAGTTCTCCACTCCTATTGGTCATCATTATTTTATATTTTCTAATTTTTAAATAATTAAAATAAATAACATAAAAAGTCACATAACATTAAAAAAAAGATACAATGAAGTAGACATTAGAAAAATACCGAAACCAAAAAATAAAAAAATTACCGAAACATAAAAAATAAAAAACTTGCTGAAACCTGCAAATTTTAAAAAATCCAAAAGCTTGAAAAACATCTACCAATCGACATGAAAAAAACGCAACAATTGCCATGCGAGAAGATGGGTGATGCTGAATTCGACCCCGTGAGCAGCCCGATGGTCTTCTTGTGTAAGTTTGATTGCCGCTTGTTAGGTAAGACCAGGGTTCGCCTCCATCGTGGCTTCAAATAGGATGTTCCACCTCGTACACCTTCAAATGCGATGCGGTGATTTGTTTGGCTTATACGATTGTATTTCGCCAAAACGTTGTTCCAAAAAGAAGCCAAATTTACTTCTTCGTCTGTCGACCCTTTGATACTGATGTAAGCCGTCACCAACTTGATCTCGTTATCGTTAGTTCAAGCAAATTTTATAGAAGAGAGTTTTGGTTTTTGGTGGATTTTAAAAAAAAGGGTAAAGATTTAGAGAAGAATAGAGGATGGTTTGTAAAAATTGTCTGGAAAATAGGTGGGTTTTTATAGTAGGATAAATAGTAAAAAAAAAAAATTTTAAATGCCAACGGTTATAATATTTAAAAGGAGGGCCTCACAATTTTCAAACCCACCAACGATTATAATACACAATTAATTTTGTAGTATAGGGTGTAAATAGATTGGGTGTATTTAAAATAACCCATATAGAACAAGTTCAATGTAAAAAATAATTTAAACTTTAACCAACATTTAATTTAATAATTCAACTTATATTGAATTTGTTTATTTTTTAGTTGACCTTCAACGAACACTATTATCTAACATTTTAAATGGTATTTTAATTACATGTTTTTTCTGACTTATGAATTTTATTTTAACTATTGATTACGTTCATATTTTATTATACTTATATGAATATTTAACTTTTTGTTAATGCATGTTTAGACTTATTTTTATTCAATAAAGTTTATATTTCAAAGTCTTAGTATTTATTGAATTGTGTGTCTACACGGGCAATAATCGAGTATGTAATAAAATCAACTAGCGACCATATGATTAGCAACAGGCTAAATCCGTAAAAACAAGTTCAAGTTGTTTCATACAATCTGCATACATATGATATACCAAATTTCCTGTAGTATGCCATATGCACACCCTCTAGCCATCTCTCTATGGCCCTAGGAATATTCTGTGGGCTGTTATCTTGTATTGTTACCCCACCCCAAGCATATTTTCTTGGAACTTAGATAGCCACAAGTATATTGATTAGGAGCCCCCCTTCCTTTTCACCCATTCCTTTTCACTTTTCATGGATTCTCTCTTTAGCACATGATCAGATGCATATATATATCCCTTTTAGTATGATATATTTGTTAAACACTCAATCAAAATGTGGAGTGACAATTCAACTAGTTACGGTCTTGGATCTAATAGGCACTGTATGTGTCACATAGCCATGGTACCTTGTTCATGCACCAACCCCATGACCCAGTGGTACAATAATGAACTGCTGAGTTCAACTAGTTTCCTAAATTACCAAAAAGCCCCTGAAAAAACCATGTATGGTTTTTCTAATGCTAGAAATCTTGTTAATCCTCTTTTTCATGTTGAAAATGATCAGCAAGCTGGTGTGCAAATGTCAACAGATGAAATTGGTTCTTGGTTGCTGCCCAATCTTTACAATAATCCGATTGAAGATCTGCTGAATCTTACAACTTGCTTCTGCCGGTCAGAAAATCAGGATCATGGTAAGTTTAACCACATGCAGACTCAGGATATTCAGGTAAATTACCATGAAAACCATGCTCAATCGTCTACAGAGGCGTTAATAGAGCAACAACACGAACATATATTAAACTTCTCTCAAGGAGTTCAAAATGATTATTCAACATCTGCAAGTCTATTTTATGTAAGATTCTACACTTTTCTTCTTCAAGTGAAATTTCAATAATGCCTTTTATTAACTCAAAGTTCTCTTAAATTCATCTCTTAGAGATTGTATCTAAGGGTGTGTTTCATTTTATTCTCTTTATCCATTAGCATATTTTTTGGCGAATCCAATAAAAATTTTACAGGTTGCATAAGAATATTATCCATGATATTGATTTATATAAAAGTTAAAACCTAATACCCAAAGTTTGGTAGAACATCAAATCGGATTCATCGTAATGTTGGATCGAATAAAACCTTTTTATGTGAATTCACAACTAGATTTTGTTTTGGATCCGTCGATGGGATCCTTTGTTCTCATTAAATATATTTCGAATCTCATGGTGAAATTTATGCCAGGGATTTGAAGAGCTTATGTGAATATAGCGTTAGATAATTTCAGTTCGCCAGTTTGAGCATGTTAAGAGTTTTCCCATCTGTCATGGGCATATCACATGGCACGACGAGGTATGTACTGACTTGCCCTTACATGGAATGTAATAAGATTTTAATCATTTTAGTGATTCATTAGAAAGTGCCCTTCAATTAAGTCTTTCATAATATAAATTTGTTCGCATGCATGATTGTGAAATATCCCTTGTAGATATCTAAATTATAAACGTTACCCTTGTCACCTCTAATATACTTTAGTTTATTTTTGTCATGTTTCAGGGATCATTCCCACCAACTGGTCTTGGCATCATACGAGACGCAACAATTGACACCATGAATTTGGGAAAAGAATGCGCACTAAACGAGTTCTCTTTTCCACCTCTTCATCATGAAATCCTACTTGACGTAACAGATGGAAGACAATCTGACTCAACAAGAACATCCTCACTAGGGACCCAACAACAAGCCTTAAGAGATGATTCAAAGAGGTCATCTGAATTCCCACCAATGAGCAGGAAAGAGAGAATCATACGCTATTTGGAGAAAAAGAAATTAAGGAAATACAAGAAGAAAATAATATATTCTTCAAGGAAAGCATTTGCACGGACTCGACCTAGAATAAATGGTAGGTTTGTGAGTAGATCTGAAACTAATGTTGAATGACGAGACAACTGTTTTTTACATGTCAATAAGAAAGCATGAATGCTTTAGCTATGTTTTAGTTTTCTCATAAATTTATAGTGTTGGCGCCTTGTTAGACTTTTGTTATAAAATAAAAACTGTAATGGTTAAGTTTGATTAGCATTATGTTTCCATATATTGAGTCACGTATTTATTTCTACGATTCTGTCACCCACCCCTTAAAACCATGATGATTTTTTGATCAGTGTACTTATGAATGAGTTGATTTAGGTTGTGTTTTATCAAAAGGTGTCCCATAAAAGTCACCTACAATAAAAACAAATAGAATGTTGTTCGAAGTTTATTTAGGGCATAAAACTTCCAAAATTTTTAAATGAAATATTATGGGAAATGTTAACATAGTAGAACGTACTTCAAATTATATTATAGTATATAATACCTCCTAACTATATTTCCCTTCCATTGTTATCTTAATCCTAACTTACACGACAGTTATATATTGTGACTTTTAAGTGGACAAACACTACTTGTGTGTTAAACAAACTAGGCATGTCCATTTTCAAATCCGTACTAAAGATCAAGATGACTCTTTACGTAAAAAGAAAAAAGAAGATGAAAAAAAAAAATTGGCATCAAACAAACCACATAGTTGAACACTTTTCCATTTTTTATTTCTTTTCTTTTCTCTCTCTTTTTTTTTTTTTTTGGGGGGGGGGGGGGGGGGGGGGAGGTTTGGTGCTAGCATGAACATCTTCTCCATGGGTAGTGAATGCAATCATACCTTGTTTCTCTTCCTTAAGTTCTTCAACCCATGTCAGGTCTTACAGCATGGTAATTACATGGGTTATTGTACTACTTTTTTTAAGTTGGTTGTCCTATTGTTGATGAATTGGGATCCGTTGTCACAAATGATATTAGCTGGAACACCAAATCTCGTCAGGATGTTTCTTTTGATTAAGGGTACCATTTCCTTATCTCTAACTTGCACAAAAGCTTCAGCTTTTATCCATTGGAGATGTAGTCGGTCATGGCCAGTATGAACACCTTTTCACAAGGAGCTCTAGGCAATTTTCCCACTATGTTTATCCCCCAATTCGTAAAAGGCCATGGGGAGACAATAGGATATAATGGTTCAGCTGGCTGGTGTAAGATGTTGCTATGCCTTTGGCATGCATCACACTTTTGAGAATATAACCTACCATCCTTCTTCATCGTTGGCCAGTAGTATCCTGTTCTGAGGGTCTTTGAATATAAAGCTCTTCCACCTGTTTGATTTCCACAATCTCCTTTATGGATATCCTTGAGTACTTCCTTTCCTTCTTCCTTGTTGAGACATCTTAAGTATGGACTTGCAAGGGATTTCCTGAAGTATGGACCTGCAAGGGATTTCCTATACAATATACCATTCAAGATTATAAATTTTGATACCTTTATCCTGAATGCCCTGGCATTTTCTCAATCTGGGATGTTACCATCCTTAAGATATTTTACTATAGGGGCCATCCAAGATGACTCATTCTGATCCTGAGTGCTGAGGACAGTGTTATCCTCATAATGTAACACTTCAATTACCAGTTTCAGGATCTGGGTGATTGGGATTTTTGATCCTTTTGGCAAATTTAGCGAGGATCCTAGATTTGCCAATGCGTCAGTCTCATCATTCTCTTCCCTAGGTACCTGTGTTAGTGCAAAATTTTCAAAAGAAAAGGCTAATTTTCTTACTATTTCAAGGTATATAGCTAACTTTTCACCCTTATGTTTTCCAAAAGCATTCTCACATATCTTACACCTGAAATCGTGCTTTTATCTTAGTTTTATCATGATTTATCTTTCTCTGTTGATAATTGCATGATTTGAGGTCAAGAAGTGAAAAAGGAGTGAAAACATAGACGAATTTGAAGCTGTGCCAGATGCAGCACGGCCGTGCATACGGCCGTGCACGGCCGTGCATACGGCCGTGCACGGCTGTGGAACTGTCCCGGTCAATAAGTCAACATTCCCAGGTCAACAAAAGGCAAAATGTCAGCTTACAAGCTTGCACGGCGTGCCAATGACCTATGCACGACCGTGCCATTAAAGACGTACTCCCAAGGCTTCAATCGAGCAAGTCTGCTAGACGTACTGGGCTGCACGCGCGTGCCACCCCTTGGCACGGCCATGCTAGCTCTGACCACGGACTGAATCTGCTCGAAGGACTCTGCAACAGTACCTGCTTTCGAGCATGGGCGTGCCACTCCAAGGAGCACGGGCGTGCTTGGGCTGAAATGCCTATAAATAGAGACCTCCACACCACACTTTGATCATCCCTACCCACATCAAAAACCAACACTTCTCCATGAAGTTTCAGCCATCGTTGGGGCTTGTGAGTGTCCTTTGGAGCCTGGGATCACTCCATAAACACCACACTTAAGAGAGAAACAACCCGAAATCACTAGACATCTTCATACAACCCTCACCATGTTTTTTACACAAAACCAACCTTGTGAGCTTGTTGTATCAATCATGCTAGGCTAGATTTCTCTTGGTGTTGCTAGGGTGATGACTTTTGAGTGTTTAATGAATTAACTAATTAATCAACTAGTATTTGGTCTTGTGGGTGTTTTGATGTGAAGTGGGAGGACTTTTGAGTGTACCCATAGTGTGTAACAACCCATGCACTTCTAAGCTAACCTAATCCCGCGAGGAGTGATTAGCCCATTGGTGGATAGAAATATTCATAAAAGCTTAGAGTCGTTAGCTGTCTATATGGCAACACTGGGAGGTGGGTACTTCGAGGTTGGGTTAACGTAGCCTCGAGTCATCTTCCCCTCATTATTGAGAGGTGAGCTACCTGGTTTGGGAGACCCTCATAAAAATCTTAAGAACGCAAATCGTTTGCACAGTTATTTGATAATAGACACCTCTAGAGAATGCGGTAATGCGCAACTCAAAGTTAAACAAAAGTGCGCAACATAAACACACCACTTTAACAAGAGTCTACTATTGTTTCCTACCAGGCAACATCTGATCCTGAAGCAACGCCTTTTTTGCTATTGATTTCTCTTACAGTTTACATCTCTCTCTTTCTTTTACTTTTCTTCTTGCATTTTAAAACTCTTTTAGAAATTTTTAGGAAGCTGAGTAGTAAAAATCGTGTCCTTGGACTCGATAGTCAGTACTTGAACATTTCTATCCTATTCACGATAGGTACACTTGCCTGTTGTGTGGGGTCTAAAACGTTGAGCAACTATCGTTTTAGATTATAAATTTAAAACTTGAAAGCGTCCCACTATTTTCCGACGTAGTCCCCTTTTCACCCACTTTTGGCATCTTCTCCGGGAACTTTCCGCTTTTAAAAGAAAATAAGTTTAAGTCTTGTAAAACCCACGCACACCATGCACCAACCCCGAATTTGAAACTGGATTGGGAAGCAGTTCGACCCCCTTAATCAAAGCTCCTTAAGAATGTAGGAGGTGGTGGTAGAGGCATATTTTGGACAGAGGTTGAGGATGGCATGGATGAGGATACAGATTTTGGGTTTGAAGCCATAGTTGTCAAGATTTTTGAAATGAATTGATTGAGAATGAATTTTAACAAAGTTTTTGTTAAAAATAGCACCACATGCCCCACGGTGGGCACTAAATTTGACCAAAAAATAACTTTGTTTTCCAAATTAGAAATGTTAGGTAGTGTGTTAAAAATATTGGTTATGCTTAAAATCAGTTAAATCTCGAAGATGGTTATGTTTAGGGTGAAAAAGACTCTAGATTTGACAACTGTGCTTAGGATATCAAAGTAAATGACCGAAAATAGACAGTTGTATCCTTAGGATGGAACTATAAAAAACAAGGTAAATTAATCGAACAAAAATGAAATAAATCAACACAAGAACACTCGATATACGAGAAAATCCCTTGATCAATGTTGATCGCCGGCACAAAACCTCGGTAGGAGACTATTGCCCCTGCCTTTGTTATTATTATTGTATAAAAAATGAGTGTTACAACTTTGGAAATGATATGAACGATCAGCTAAGATTACAATAAATGTTGTGAGAGTGTGTGCAAGCTAAAAGAGAAAGAATAGCAGATAATGTGTGTCCTATGATCATTCATAACACCTCTATTTATAGTAAAGGATGATAACTTATATCCTGAGATTTCTGGGATATCGTCTACTAAGTCCACTAGCCGTTTGAGGCTCTCCCACGTTCACATGAGCTCCCAACATTCATTAACTAAGTTTTCCGAGAATCCAACAAGACCCAGTCAAGTATCACATTCATCCAAGCATTACCTGCATTCTAATAAATGTAAGATAAACTGTTATTCCATCATTAGGATGTACATAGGACAATACAAAGTTATATCCTGAACCCGGCATTATCTTTAATATCCTGAAGATGTAAAATAAGAAATGCAAGTAAATAACATCCTAGGAATTTCACCACCAACAATAGTATACATGATGTTGTTGGCCTTCAAAGTCTTTTACCAAGACTGCACTGATAGCATTTCTTCAAACAGCAAGATATAAGGACAATGGTTCATCGTCCTTAGGTTTTATCAGGAGTGGGGTTGTTGCCAAGTATTCTTTCAAATTTTGTAATGCCTTTTCATGCATTTGTCCCCACTCAAACCTCTTATTCTTCTTCAAGATATCATATAAATCCTTGCATTTCTCTGATGAATTTGAGATGAATCTATTAAAGGTTGTTATCCTGCCAGTCAGCCTTGTACATCCATAATGTTATTGGGAGACTTGAGGTCCAGGATGGCTTTAAGCTATTTCGGGCTAGCTTCAATTCCCCTTTTGGTTACTAAGTATCGTAGGAATTTCCAAGCACCAACCCCAAAATGACATTTGGATGGATTCAACTTCATGTTATATGCATCCAGGATGTCGAAAGCCCCTTTGAGATCCCGAAGATGATCTTTAGCTTTTCGGGATATAACTACCATGTCATCACTGTACACCTCCATGGTATCCCCAATCTTTTCTCTAAACGTCATATTTACCAATCTCTAGTATGTGGCACTTGCATTTTTTCGTCCAAATGGCAATGCAATATAACAATATATACCTGATGGAGTCATGAATGCAGTATGTTCTTGATCATCTGGTTACATTTGAATGTGCTGACATCCTGAGGATGCATCCATGAATGTTAACATTGCATGTCCTGCTGTGGCATCCACCATTGAGTCAATGTGTGGGAGTGGGAATGGATCTTTAGTACAAGCCTTGTGAAGGTCTGTGTAATCTACACACACTATCCACTTCCCATTTTTCTTCTGTCCACCTCTTCTTGAATTATGGTATTCCTTTCATGTACGAATTTTCTTCATTTTTGTTGTACCGACCTGAAATTTTCGTCAATACCAAGTTTATGTGTAATAATATCTTTAGATATACCTGACATATCCTCGTGTTTCCACGCGAATGTTGACATCCTACACTTCAAAAAGGAGGTTAGTTGGTGTTCTATATCCTTAGGGATATTTGTACCAATTTGCACAGTGATATCCTTGTTGCTTTCGTCGATGCACAGAGCCTTTACATCCTGACCGGCACATCCTTGCCATTTTTCAGGATATCATGTGCATCCTGCTGTAATTGCTATGCTTGTCTAGATTGGGATGATGCTTTCATTGATGAGGTATAGCATTCTTTAGCTTCTTGTTAATCACTGTTTATCTTGACCACTCCCCAGGGTGTAGGTAACTTGATACATTGGTGATATATCGAAGGAACTGCCTTCTTATCATATATCCATGGCTTCCCTAGAATGACATTATAACAAGATAAAGAGTCTATAACACAAAATCGTTATATAGAGTTTACACCTTCAACATATATTAGTAGTTTGATTTCTCCAATAGTGCTCTTGGTTTCTCCACTAAAACCCAACAGGATGGATGACTTGGAAACAATCTCTGTTTCTATGATGTTCATCCTTTCCAATGCTTCCAGTTGTAATATATTCACCGAGCTTCCTCCGTCCACTAGTATCCTACGAACAAAGTGATTAGCAATGTATAAAGTAATTACCAGACCATCATGGTGTGGATCCCCGGATGTTCTCCCTATCATCCTTTTCAAAGGTGATCACCTTGGCATTTGTAAGCATGGTAGTCTTAGTGGAATGCACAATATTTGGATTTGTCTTTCCATCCTGCTTTGTCATTCTTCCTTGGCCTTCTTGCTTTTTCTCCAAGAACTTTCATTGCATACATAAAACCTGTAACATCCACAGAAAAACAATAATCTGATAATTTAGGACAATCCTCTTCATCATTGTCCTCAACCACATGAACCTTCTTTTTATTATTTTTAGAATAAGGTTTAGGTTTACATGGTTCATATGTTGGTGTGGACTTCCGATTCGGATTGTTATATATTGAGGATGCTTCTATCCCTTCTTGAATCTTCATGTCGTCCTCGAGATGGATGAACCTTAGAGCTCTATTCCTGAATTCATAAGGTTCCTATAGGGGTTCATCACCAATTCTTGGTAGAATGGTGAGTCTTTCTGTAGTCCCATCTTGAAGGCTTTTATTGCAGTATTAACATCTAGGTTCAAGATGCCGAGTGAATCCTTCCCCAATTTTGTGATGTATTCCCGGAGTGATTTACTTGATGCTTGTGTTACCCTATACAAATCACTTGTTAAACGTTCAAAGGTTTGAATACAAGAGAATTGATTGTTAAACATGTTAATTAAATGAGAAAATGAAGTGATAGAGTAAGGAGGAACACTTAGCAGCCATTTCAAAGTTGGACCAGTGAGAGTGGACCCAAAATCTTTGCATAAACAGGCTTCCTTTAGATGAGCCGGGATGGGGTTTATTTCCATCCTCTCTCTATATTGATACACGTGTTCCTCAGGATCCGTAGATCCATCATACAGTTGCATATTTGGTGTTTGGAATATCTTAGGGATCTCAGCATCACAAATGGGAGGTGCAAATCGGGATATTCTGTGACAGGTTGAGGATACCTTAGGAATAGGTTGTACTATCCTAGGTACACTCGATACCATGTCTCTTATCTTCTATAGTTCCTTAGCCAATTGAGGACTTATGCATGTATCCTGCATAGAATCAAAATGATTAGTAGCAAAAGTATCAGTATTCACATTGTTACCAGTGTTACATCCGCGGGTCAGTTCTGCCTTGTATCCCAGATCTCTGGATGTTGTGATCCTGACTATTGGGGTTGTATCAAGGATGGTAGATCCGGATTGCATGGGAAGGTAGTCTCCCTGATGGTTGTCTCCAGTAACAACGGAGTTTAAGTCTAACACCATTGGATATAAGGGTGTCACTACATCCTCGGCTGGCCTCTTTGAGGATGGCTTGATTGACTGGATCTCTTTCATCAACGTCTGGTTGGTTTCTGTTGTCTCCTCAATTGATCCTTGACCATAGTAAACATGGATAGGATCTCTTCATTTGACACCAAAACAGGATGAGTTGAATCGGATGCACCAACTCCGGTCTGAAACTAGACTGAGGAGCCTTTAGGGTTATTGGATCCGAACTCCTTGAGAATGCAGAGGTGATTTGATTGAGAAAAAGTTTTAACAAAGTTTTTGTTAAAAATAGAACCACTTGCCCCATGGTGGGCGCCAAATTGTTTTGGTAAAAAATTCACAATAAGAAATTAACTTTGTATTCCAAATTAGAAATGTGCTAAGGATGTTTGTTAAATATAAAACCAGTTATATTCCAATAATAGTTTTTTTAGGCTGTTAAAGAATCAATTAACAACTATGATCAGGATGTCAAAGGAAACAAGATAAAACAACTAGTTGTATCCTCAGGATGGAACTGTGATAGAAAAACTTGATTATACTACTAGAAATGAAATCAAGCAACACAAGAATACTCGATGTACGAGGAAAGCCCTTGATTAATGTAGATCACTAGCACAAAACCTTTGGAGGAGACTAATGCCCCTGCCTTTGTTATTATTATTATTATTAAATAAAACTTTGGAAATATGGTAAACGATCGACTATGATTACAATAATTAGTATATGAGTGTGTGGCAACTGAGTAAATAGCAAAAAGAGTAAAAGAATAGCAAGTGTGTTGTGTCCTATGATCGTTCCACACATCCCTATTTATATAGTAAGAGATTACAACAACCATCCCAAAATATTCGGGATATCATCAACTAAGTCCACTAGCCTTTTCAATGTCCTCCACGTTCACACGACCTTCAAATGGTCATCAACCGAGTCCTCAAGAATTATGGAAGACTTAGTCAGTCATTTTACTCGTCCAACTAATACTTGCATTTGAATAAAAATAAGGTAAACTGTTAGCCCATCCTTAAGATTTACACATAAGACAATATGTAGTTACAACCTGAACTCATCATCATCATTGATATCCTAAAGATGTATGTTACTAATGCAAGTAAATATTATCCTGAGAATTTCACCACCAATATGAACGACGCTCATCAAGCAGTTGGACCTAGCTATTTGACAATATTACGTAGAATATTTCTAACTTGGTATCCCGGGGATGTCCTCTGTCACACCTCGCCTAAGGCGGAAACGCGGGGTGCGACGAAAATGGCGATCACAAACATTGTTTATATGAGAAATACTAGATGTCATTTATTTCACAAAACACATAGGGTCTAGATGTCAAACAAAGTTACAGGCCTTAGTAAATAAGTTCTACGACTACATCAAAATAACACAACAAGAGACTTCTTCATGCATTCCTAGGCTGGCCTTCTTAATGACCTTACTTGATTCCTAAAAAACATGCTTAAAATACTCAACTAAAAGTTGTTGAGTTCGTAGGTTTTGATGACTCGATAAAACAATTTGTTTTCAAGAAAGTTCGTTGTCTGTGTCCATGCAGAATATTGTTACAATGAGCACCATAACCAAACCATGACGTTCGTGTGCACCCCGCCCCAATGCCTTATCGCGAGACATTGTAAAGTATGGATAATATGCATTCATATGTGTTAGCACGACTAACAATGAAAAGGGGTGTCAACCCAAATAATACTATTCATATGATCCACGACTTATTGCTAAGCTAATGGTTATGGTTGTTCGGGGAATTTTTGTTGATCTGCGATAATTGTGGGTCTAGCTCATGTAACTCATATTGTTGTCATGTATAAATGTAGGTCTGAAGCATGATTCTCCCCCAAAGTTGTAAAACAGTAAAACAGAAATGGGGCCACGAAACTCACCTTAAGTCCGTGCAAAAGCTAGCAAAGTAAATCCCGAGATACTAAAGATCTGACCTACACGTGTCCTATGTACAAAAGGCATCTTAGATCTAGGTTCGACGGTTTATTGCATAAGTTGTTCACCCGACTTACAGAAAAGTTTGTTAACTCAATGACCCGTAATGACTTTATGAAAGTGTCTAGGCATTTTCATCTTTAGAAAATGGTACGATTTATCTCATTATAGTTATTATAGTTATTATATCTTCTAGAACACTATTCATGCATACATCACACATATACATATAGTAATTATCACACACATACAGATCTAGTATATATAGACACACACACGCACATACATATCTAGTATATATACACACACACGCACATACATATCTAGTATATATACATACACATACATGCATACAAACAACTATACACATGATCATTTATCCAAGACTTTTCTATTGTAAAAACATTAGTGTTTTGGTTTCTAAAAGCTTATATTTATTAACTTGGGTGAACTTTGTTATGTATGCATATGGAAATAACAAGTTAAGTTAAGAACCTATACTACTAGTTCTTGGATGTAAACTTGGAAATTGCTTCAAGTGAGATGGAGAGTAGTGAGTGTGTGTTTGAGAGTGAAGTAGTGAGTGGTGTGAGTGAAAATGGTCATCCAAGGTCTCATATTTATAGGGAAAAAGAGAGAGATAGCAAGAGGGAGGAAGGTGGGAGGAAAGTGGGAGGAAGGTAGGAGGAAGGTAGTAGGAATGTGGGAGGAAGGTAGTAGGAATGTGGGAGGAAGGTGGGAGGAAAGTGAGAGGAAGCTAGGAGGGTTCTAATTGTGGCAAGTCAACTATCATGGAACTTGGAGTTTCATAGAATCATTCCATGTTTGGTTAAAATCTTAAATCTAGACTACAAATTTTATGTCTAATTCAAGTCTTAGAAGTTGACTAATCAAATGATTATGTTGGGTAAGAATCTATCAAATGTGACAACACATGAGATTATTCTAGAACTCCATTTCATCATGTGCTTTATAGGGTTTGACTTGAATAAGAAAAAGAATGTTGCAGTGGGCATGGGGGGGCGACGGCTAGGAAGGAACAAGGAAACAAGACAAAGTTGTTTTGGGTATGAAATCTTCTATGGTTCTTTGTGTTTAAGAGATCTTACCATATTTGCTAACGATCATCATTATGTTTCTAGTCTCTTTTTGACTAATCTTATGATTAGACTTAACATAGATTTGATATGATGGGTGTTGGATTAGGGGCAACATAATCATGGTCATTAGATATGTGGTGATCTTAGGTGACAAGGGGGTGACGGTTGTAGGGGACATGGGGACAAGATCTTGTGTTAATTTCTAGGAAGGTTCAAGGGTGGCTAATTGTAGTAAATGGAACATCATGAATCTATGTGTGATTGGTTACATAAGCACTTGGGGATTGTCGTACTTGATGGTCATGTGGCTATCTCATGCATAAGTCATACTAAAATAATCATATGCACATAAAAATAAAACAAAAATAAAGACTCGTCTAGTAACTGTACGGGTTGACTTGAAAAATTGGCGGGTGTCACATCCTCAGTATAATAACTCCTTGTTGTCCTGATCTTCGCAATATTAGATTCCTTATCACATCTTGAGGATGTCCACAGTGTGAGATTACTTTGATATTTTGAGAATGTCTAATCGCGCTTGTTTTGGTCAAAAATTATCAATTAGAAAACAATTTTGTATTCCAAATCCAAAATGTGAGGTAGAGTGTTTAAAATGTTTGTTATGTCAAACATTTAGTTATATCTTAAGGATGTTACGTTTAGGATATTAAAGAAACAGATTTTGACAACTATGTTGAGGATAACAAAGGAAATGGTAAGGATGGACAGTTATATCCTTAGGATGGAACTGTTTGAATTAAATTGAACAACTAGAACAAAAATAATAATGGCAATACAAGAACACTCGATATACGAGGAAAGCCCTTGATCAATTAATGATCGCCGGCACAAAACCTCGGGAGGAGTCTAATCCCCTGCCTTCGTTGTTAATATTAATTAAAATATAAGCACAACTTTGGAAATAAAATGGACGAGCTACTATGATTACAAATGAGTGTTATGTATGTGAGCTAATGGAAAGTATGGGTTGCCAAAGAATCAAGTGTCTAAGATGTGTGTCAACAGGTGCCTATACTCGTCCATACCACCCCTACTTATAGTAAATACATTTAACAAAGATCCCTTCAAATCTGCTATGCTTGACTGTTTCAGCTCAACGTCTATATTGCTTGAATAAGTTGCCACGGCCGTTACATAACTGACTTCCGAGATATTCGCCTGAAGTTAATCTTGGACGGTTACATTTGGACCTATTCTTCATCAAGGACTTGTCCCATACATTATCCTCTTGTCTTCTAATTAAGAGTAGGTTAATAGAGCCGTTAGAGTAGTCTTATAAGGCTTGACGTTGTTTAAGGGTACCTGCTTTTACATAACTATAAAATAATTCGTTAGTCCATCCTCAGGATGCACATAGGATAATATACAGTTATATCCTGAATCCTACATATAGCCTTTAGTATCCCGAGGATGTCACATGGTAAATACAAGTTAATAATATCTTGAAGATTTCACCACCAACAACGCTGGTGTTCCCAGCATCTTGATCACAAGTACTTGGAGTATTCCAAGCGTTGGTGGTGAAATTCTCAGGATATCAAAGATGATCTTAAGTCCGGGATATAACTATGCATTATCTTATGCGTACATCTTAAGGATGAACTAACAGTTTGCCTTATATAAATAATATTCGCAGGTATCAAGTGAACGATTATTATGGGCGACCAAGTCTTACATGATCTTTGGGGAGTTAGTTGCCTACCGTTTGAAGGCCGTGTGGACGTGGGAGGACTTGTAATGGCTAGTGGACTTAGTTAGGAATATCCAGGATATTTCGGGATGTTAGTTATCTATTTACTATAAAAAGGGGTGTGTGGAAAGATCATACGACACAACGCTTTCTTTTCTTTCACTCTTACCATCTTCTCAGCTGCAATACACCCACACACTTGTCATTGTAATCATAGTCGATCATTCTCCAAATTTTCAAAATTCTACTTCTCAAATTCTTATTTAATAATAATAACAAAGGCAGGGGCATTAGTCCCCTCCCGAGGTTTTGTGCCAGCGATCTAGATTGATCAAGGGCTTTCCTCGTACATCGAGTGTTCTTGTGTTGCTTTGTTTCATTTGCGTTAGCTTATGTTTTTCCATCACAGTTCCATCCTAAGGATACAACTATCCATTTTATCTTTTTTACTTTAACATCCTGATCATTCTTAGAATATAACTGATTTTATACTAAACTGAATCATTCTCGGAATACAACTGATTTTATACTAAACAAGCATCCTTAGCACACTACCTCACATTTCTAATTTGGAATACAAAATAAATTTATAGTTGTTAATTTTTCGCCAAAACAATTTGGTGCCCAGCGTGGGGCAAGTAGTGCTGTTTTTAACTAAAACTTTATTAAAATTTCTTCTCAACCAAGTTATTTCAAAATTCTTAACAACTATGGCCTCAAACCCAAAGTCTATATCCCCATCCATGCCATCATCAACCTCTGTTCCAAATGTACCTTTGCCACCCTCACCTGCATTCTCAAGGGCCTCGGATCCAATAACCAGGAATTCTCCTTAAACTAGCTTCAGATCTAGAGTTGGTGCATCTTGCTCAACTGTCAGACCTCGCCTAGGCAGAAACATGGGATACGACTTCGAATGATTTCCAAGCACAAAAACCACACAAAGTATCAATTAAATTTAAAGTTGGGACTTCCATTAGAAAACATTGTTTTAGAAAATATTAAGTTAAATTGTCTTAAATAAAACCATTGTTCGAAATTATCAACGACCAAAAACAATACAACAATGGCTCAAAAATGGTATCCGATGATGCTAGCACGCGACCCCCAAATTCCATGCCTCGTGCTAATTACCTGAAAAACATGCATGGAAATACTATGGGTGAACAAAAGGTTGGTGAGTTCACGGGTTTTAAATGAATGGACATGTAATCCAAAATCGACTAAATTACTGCCTAGCTAGGGCAATAATCAATATGTGATCTGACATGAGCCCATAACCAAACCTTGACATGTTGTGCCTCGCCCAATGTATACTAAAGACAATGAATAAATGTGAAATACAAGCAGTCTTTTGATATTTGTCATCCAGTCAGAGCGACTGACTAAGAATGGGGGTGTCAACCCATAGATCTATTCCGGTGTTTCATGGTTAAGTTCATAGCTAATGGTTACGGTGTGATGCATGACACGAGGGCTTTCTGGATCCTGAACCTTACTGTCTCATGTTCAAATAATAGTCATAATGTAACTGAAAACTGTACGCATGTTTTTCCCCCGGAAAATGTAAAACAGTGAAAAGGGGCCATGAAAAACTCACCTTATAGGTGTGTCAGGAAATGAACTACTGAGCCTAGAGCTAGGGTGTCCGACCTACGTGTCCTATGTAAGAAAGGACCTTTTAGGTCTATGTTACTTGTATTGCCTACAAGTTGTACTCTTGTTATGTTTGTCCTTGTAACTTACCCCTTTAAGTTAGGTGTGTCTTTGATGTAGGGATTTGTATATTTAACGTCTTGTTTCCCAAAAGATACAATGTTTATCTTTTTAAACGTGCAATATTAGGGTTTCTAGGTGTAACTCCCCCATAATGTTAACCTCATGCTTTGTGTTGTTAAATTTACCATACTTGTGTATTCTAGAGATCTTAGTGAAAACTAGCATTATTTCTAGTGAAAATATCACTTTTATTTGTAAAACATGTATTCTTATGCACTTTTGGTGAGTGTATGTGCTCATGTGTTGTAGGTTTTACAACCTTTAACTTAACATGTGTGTAGGTCTACAAAATCCATGTATCTTTAACTTACTATTTTCATAAGTCTAGTAACTTTTGTGAAAATAATATTATCCCATGTTAAAATATAAGTTTTTCTTAAAAACATGGACATTTTTGTAAGTCTTGTTATAGATCTAAGCATGTCACGTATGACTTACAAACTATCCACATCATGTTTCATGTTAGTGAGTTTAGAAGTCACGTTACTAGACTTTATAAAACTTTCGGATCATATGTATACATATATATATATATATATATATATATATATATATATATATATATATATATATGCATGTGTGTGTGTTTCGGCCCTAGTGTGTGTATATTATTCATACATATGTTTCGGCCCTATTTTTTCCATATAAACCACCATTGATAAGCCTAGTTTGGTCAGTAATCATCAAGCACCACATCAACTCTCGTCTCCACCACTATTGCCACCATGTGATAAGTATATTTGACAAGGTCATCTATATTTTTTATATATAGAATTACCTATTAATATTATTAAAGCTTAAATATTTGAAGTTATAAAAATATACAAAATTAAACAATTATAATCTATACGTTTTACTATATATTTTTTTATAAAACAATACGTCTATCCATGTAAACCATCGCCAATAAACCTAATTCGTATTTGCTAGTGAGCACCACACATACTCTCATCTCCACTGCAATGCGTTATCTATAATGTAAGTAAACTACTTACTAAAGATTCCAATGATGTAGCAACACATCTATGACAAAAAGAGTCCATATGTTTTCCTTCAGCATCACTTGGAATAGATGTTAGTAAAATCTTCCACGGATACAACTTTGAATTTTCAGGTGTGACAGGAAAGGCAGTCAATCTAAATGTATCATAGTTAACATGATCAAACATTAAAAACCTCCCTACTGTCAGTTCTAAATCATCAACCACAGATTTCCAACCATTACAGAAAACCCAATTTAAATTCCTCATTCCCAAACTTAGTTTCCAACAACGACCATCATGAACTGTTATATTTACAGGACTGTCTTCATCTGAAATAGATAGATACCCCCTCCCATAAGACTGACTTATTGTCTACAAGAAACATAATTAAACTTCATCATAACAAATAAGTAAAATTACGTTTATTATTTGATAATGAAAAATTTACCAAATGTAAAAGTTCTGGCATGTCAAGAATTTGAAAGAACGAATAACTCATCCTTCTTTATCTGATGAAAAAAAAGTTATTGTAATAAATAATTGTAACATAAGAAATCTAAACATATTAAAGAATTGTACTTAAACAAAAAAAAACTTCAACATTTAATATAAACGATTTAAGAAAGTATCACTAAAGTCCTACTTCTTTAGTTAATCTAATATTAAGATTTTCCGTATATAAAATTCTTGAAAAAATGTACAACTACAACCACAGTATTTATTACATTCATTGGGTAAATATAAGATCTTCTTAATAACCACTTAATTTATGATTTCATAACATTAAATTAAAAAATCTAAAATAAACTTAAAAAATTAGAACATAATTTGACCGTCAGTCTAGATTGTAATGTGAGAAATTTTACAGTCATAAAGAGAGAGAAAAAGCCACAGAATTACAAAACAGGTTTACAAAAACAAAGATAAAAAGGTAAAATTATGACAATTCATTGATAAGTTCAATTTAATATTATATAATATTAGAAACTGTTCAAATACTGTTAACGTAACAGCTGTTAAATAACAGATGTTATTGAAAGTATTTGTCTAACAGATGTAAATTCACACAACATTTGTTAAATAACAATTGTTATTTAAAAAAAATTCTCTAACATATATAGCTTCAAAACTATCTCTTTTCAATTTACATAAGATCTTATTTAAAACTCTCTCTTTTGAATTAAATATATAATATTTTACTTACATATCATCTAAAAAGTGACATCAATATTATTACCATCTACGTCGCTTTCAGTTCAAAATCCACTCCTATATTCGGCAACAAAATTGCTAAAAAAACAAAGAATACTATAACAAATCAACACCACATATCCTCAAATCGTTTGTATTTATTTAAATATATAATTATTTAAATATATATCTTCCAAAAACTAACAAGGATTTAATTAGCATCCACATCGCTTTAAGTTCCAAAAACACATCCATATTCCCCTACAAAATTCCTATAAAATGATAATATTTAAAATATATGTCTAACAGAAGTTGAACAAAAGCTCTTTACATAAAATTTATGTAACTGTTATTTATTTTACTAATTAAAAATAAAAAATTTAACGATAAATTAAAAAAGAAAAATAGAATCATAATATGTCAGCAAAATTGAAAAGACGTGCCTTGAAAAAAAGAACCCAAAACAATAACTGCATTTCAATATTTTAATAGTAGAAGTAATAATGACATTCTGTCAAGGCTATTCTAGAAAAACAAATATTGAACAGTTTTTCCAAAAACTCAATTTTTTAAACATTGAAAATTCTCTAACAGCCCAATGTCCTTTCAAACAACATCAGTTAAATAACAGTTGGCATTTTAAAATATTTATGTAACATATCTATACTATATTATAATGCATGAGCTAGAGGTAGTTTAAGATACCCAAAAGTTAAGAACTTATTTTTCATTAATAACCCTAAAATGAGGGTAAAATAGTCATTCATACATTATTTACATTTTAATACCCTATCTTAGTTACATTTTAATCCCTTAAACTTTACTTAACTTTTGTTTATTTAAATTATAGTTAAACTTATTTTCCTTATTTTAAGTAAACCACCCCCCATGATTTTTAAATAGTCATATTTTTTTAAAACGTTTATACTTTTATAAAAAAAATTACATCATAATAATGAGCATTTTATTATTTTTAATTTGAGTATAGTATTGCTATTTTTTATTTAAAAATTTTTTATGTGCTATGTGATTAACGATATATAAAAGTGGGCAATAACTAAACCGTTCACCAAAGCCAAACCAAAAAACTAACAAAACTGAACCAAAATCTATTGAAAACTGAAAATATCCGATTTAACTTAAAGTTGATTATCGTTTTCTTTTTGTACCCTTAGTTAACCCAAATTAGTTAAACTGAAACAGACCCATTAATATATTCATAACAGTATGCCCGCACGATGTGGTAGGAAATACAGACACTTCTAATGGTTCATGGTTGGGTTAGGTTCAGTTCGATTATAAGCCTCAACTGAAACAAGAATCGACATTATCGGCTTATCAATCTTGTTACCAACCGGTTAATTAGTTCAGTCTATTTGGTTAGATTGTCATTTTTAGTTCGGTTTAGTTAATTTTGGTTAATAACCAAAACCAAACTTTGGTTAAAATTTTGCTTAGAAGCGTATGAAATGAAGGTATAAATAAATACATTTAATGGATGTATAAAGGATATACATGTATGAATGGTTCAGCTTTGGTTTGTTAATTTGGTTAACTTAGGGTACAAAAAAACCGATATTAGGTTAACTCGGTTTTGGTTAATTTTATGTTCAGTTTTGTGTGTTTTTGTTCGATTTCGGTTGAGTTTCAATTATTGTTCACCTTTAGATATGCTTGAAGTATATAGCAAACTATATAGCAAATTATACTCTATATGGTTTGAAGTTGAGTAGATAGGTTTATGAATTGTAGTGGCGGTATAATAGAGGGGGTTTTGAAATTTTTATCTTTTATACCTAGGCTTGTAAACGAACTGAATGTTCATTTAATTTTAACCGAACATTAACATATAATCAAACACATTTTTGTGTTCACGTTCGTTCATTAAGAAATTTGTCATGTTCTTGTTCGTTCGTTTAAACCTAAACGAACAGTTCACCAACGAACATAAACGGACGTTCACGAACATAATAAATGTGAACGATTTTGTATTACTGAAAAAACCTAATTACTAATTGGTTATATATTTGTACAAGTAGCTAAAACCCAATTTATGTGTAGTCCCAAAAACACTAGATCTTAAGTGTGCACAAGATTGTTATCAACTAGAAACACCTATTTGTTAGGTGTTTTAGTTGATTAATCAAGACAAGCAAAGAACTAGATGAAAACTAATAGAAACCGACACACAAGATACTCAAATAACATGATTCCATTAATGATAGATCGTCAAAACACCATGGATGATACAAGTTCGCAGATCTTGTGTAATGAAAGATAACCAAAAACCCTAACCTAGAGTGTGCATATGAGTGAACTTTATATAGTGAGCACTTGATGGACTGCGAACTTAACATTAAGTTCGCAGTGCCCTTCCCTTAAGTTCACACTCTAGGGTTTACACATAAACTAACAAAGAATTACATAACTAGTCCTCTAACTATCAAACTACAAAATAAGCTACAAAAAGTCTTTGTTCTGGTAACTGTGGTCTCAACTGAACCCAACAATACTCCCCCTAGACCACAGATACCAGATCCTCGTCTGTTAGCTTCAAACCGAGATATCACTCGATTCACCTTCTTCCTGCTTTACCCGCACCTGTTGTTTTGGAACTATCACTTCTGGAGCTTCAGAGTTTCTGGCTGCTTTTCTTTAATTGTCAGCTTTGTCTTTGTTAGCAATTTCCTTGTCTTTGTCTCCAAGCTCCTTCTCTTTGTCTGCAGCCTCGATCATTTCCAAAATTTCTAGCATCTCCAGCTTCCTTTCTTCAGCAGGATCTACTGCTCTTTGAAATAGCATTCCTTCTTCCAGCAGTGTCTAACCGGCTCCAACTCTGAATGTGTTCCCAAACAGCTACATCAACTCTAACAGATAAAACATGAATACATCTACCAGATCGAAGAATCTCACAATCTAGTCCCCTGCACTGTTCTTGATCACAGACTGGATGAAGATCAGGATTATATGCAATAAACACATCTCACATTCTAACACATATTTTAATACTCCCCCTAAACTTTTTATATTTTTTTTTTTTTTTTTTTAATAAAAACAAACACAACAAGGAGGGGTTAACTGTTTCTCACCTTTTGCATACAAGATCATACTAACCATACCTGCCAGATCACATTTCAACTTTCCGTTGGATCGCTGCAGCCCAAGAAAAACTGTCGGTATGTTTGTCCACTTAAATCCATGCCTCTCGTCTTTCAACATACGTTTGGTGATGAGATTTATCATGTTTTGGTAATATTGACGGAAAGTTAGTGGACCCCACTTGTGCTAGGTATAAGCCTACCAATCCTCAAGGTTTATTGAGATATAATGATGAGAGCTTCAGGTCTATGTTTACACATAACAGAGAAGATGATCATTATGTCAATCAGATGATGAGAGCTTCAGGTCTATGTTCCCATAACAGAGAAGATGATCATCTGATTGCTTTTTGAGCTATCTATATGTTTGCACGTCACTAACATTGCGTGTCTTTTGTTGCTCATTTGTTTGAATAGCCCCGCATTGGTAGCTTGCACACTTAGGTGTCTTTTGATTACATATGCACAAAATTTTCTGTGTCTTTTGATCTCTCAACCTGTGTATGACCGGACTCAGCTTGTGCAGACCTAAAACACAGTGGGAATCCAGCTTTCCGTGTAGATCTATTCTGTTAATCACCTATTAGCAGTTTACTCGATTCCAAGCTGAATCTACCGACATGTCGTTGCTTGAAGCCGCAACATCCTCTGGATCCTATTCACATGCTGACAAAATATGATTAGTCCCTATCATTTCTTGTTAATTTGCAATAGAGATATACTTTCTCCCCCAAAAATCTTGTTTTGTATGAAAATAGGATTTTTTTTTTTATTTTTATTTTTTTTTTATTATATTTTTTTTTTTTATTTTAACACCATGACATAATGTGAGCTCACTCAAAATTTATCATTTCCAGCCAAGTGACCAATTGGAGGAAACGAGTTTCGTCAAAAGCCTTTGTGAGGATATCTGCCTTTTGATCAGCAGTATCAATGGATAACACTTGAATGTATCCTTTATCGTGAGCATCGCGAATAGAGTGAATCCTGATCTCAATAGGTAGTGGTCGATAGGATTCTTCACGATGTCACGACAAGCATCATTATCAATGAAGATTGGGGTTTTCATGACATTCAAACCGTAATCCAGCAACTGATTTTGGATCCACAAAGCTTGACATCAACAACTGGACGCAACAGTGTACTCGACTTCATCAGTGGAGATAAACACTATTATCTGCATTTTGCTTTGCCAAGATACAAGCCAATTCCCCAAAAATTTGCAACCACCAGAGACAAATTCTCTATCAATTCTACAACCTGCATGACCATTATCAGAGTAAGCGATTAAATCAAAATTATCACTCTTAGGATACCATAAACCAAGCTTTGGTGTTCCTTTGAGGTAGCGGAAGATTCTTTTGACTGCAGTGTCATGAGATTGCTTGGAATTTGACTGAAAGCGAGCACAGCATCCAGCTCAAAAAAAAAATTATATAAAAAATAATAATATACGAAGATAAACTAAAGAAAATCTATGTACAATCACGACTCAGACATTTAATCAAGTGACTTTGGGAATCCAAGTTTGTTTTAGTTTTGATCTATCGTGATTTTCACCCATCATTGACTCTTTTCTCTTCCAAAATTGTGTGGTTTTAACAAAACTTTTTACTGTTTCTTGAAGATTTTTGATCTGATCAGAAAAAGAGTTTTGAGTTTTGACATCATTTTGTGGTTTAGGTTTTAAATGACACTTTTTGACCACATGTCCTTCTTTTCCACATCTAAAGCATTTTGAGTGTTTAGGCTTGATCTTTGGAGAAGATCTGGATGATGATGATTGTGATGTTGTTTTCTTGATCTTGTTTGAGCAGGAGCTTTCTCTTGAACATGATTCATCCTTGCTGCTACTTGATTCTTCATTTGTGTTGCAGTCAGGTATGCTGATGTTGCTCTTTGTATCACTTAGTGATTCTTCAGAACTTGAGTTACCTGTTTCACTTTGTGATTCTTCAGAACCTGATACATCTGTGGATGAAGGGATAAACTCTGGGATTTCCTCAGTGAGAAATTTCCCAAACCTGTTAAGCTTTAGTTCTGGTACAAACATAGGTGGTTTACACGTATGTTTATCATCAGAGAATGCAGCATTAAGATCAACACAAACAGGCATAACATTGTCAACACAAACATTTGAACGTCTGATAGGATTCTTCCTATCATCAGGGGCCACAGCACCCTTTAAATCTAGTTTAGAAGTCAAGTTAATACAGTCATCCGGCCTAGATAAACTATTACAGTTATCCATCCTAGATAAACTATTACATTTATCCATATTAATTAATGTATTACAGTCATCCGAAATCAAATTGTTTTTAGACTTTTCATTGTTCCAGATGAACCAATTCACTGTGGAGTAATTGGCACCTGGATGTCCTAACCCCATTGTCTGCCCACCACAACTCTCATCATCTTCCACCCTACCCTGTTGGGTCACATCTGCATCGCTTTTACTTATGTTAGCATTTGACTCAGATTCATCACATTTGTTTTCAAAAAGATCATTTTTAGGATGAGGTGTTGGAATGGGTATGTATTCACTTTGGCTCAAGGGCAAGAATAGAGATCTTTCGATTCCATTCTTATCCTTATACCCAATTCCATCCTTTACGAATGATTGTCTTCCACAATCGATTATATCAGCATGAGCCTGTTTGCTCACATTCCATTTATCCACAACAATTTGAAGACGAGTTGTCTCATTTCTAGATTTCTCTAGTTTTGAGGTTAAATCATTTATCAGAAAATCTTTCTTAAGCACAAATTCTTTTAAAGTTTGCATTTCAGCTAGAGTTGCATTTAACTTTCGCTGATATGCCCACTCATTTTCTTTCATTTCAGAATTGATTCTTTGGATATCATCCATTTCTCTCAAAACCCTTTTGTTGTGTGACAAACAGTAAGCAACAGCTGTAACGCACCTAGGTGAGCACAGCTTTGATTTTATTTCAAGAGGAATGTTTACCATATCTTTCTCCTCAGCTTTCTTGGGTGCACTTTCCATCTTTTCAGCTGCTTTCTCAGTGGGTGTCTTCTCAGCTATCAAAGCCTCCTCTCCAGTCTGATCTTTCTTCTTCTCAGCAATCAGCACACTCTTCAGACCCGCACTCTCTTGCATTCCTCCTTTTGGCACTCCCACTGAAGATCCTTCCACAGAGTTTACACCATTTGCGGATTTGGTGCATATCGTTACCATCAATGCTTTGTTAACATCTGCTTTAGCTGCAACAGCTTCCTTCCCCCAGCCAAAGTCTTCAACCACCAGTGCCTTCTGTCCAATTGGAGTCATTAAAGCCAGGTTCTTTAGAGAGCTGCTTGGAGTAACTTTTGACACTGTCTGATTCATCTCTCTCTTTGTGATGTCCATTTCAAATGATTTTAGCGTGTTTATAAGATCTGCCAGAGTGGAATGAGCATCCAAGTAATCTTTCTTAATGAGCATACATTGAACACTCCACTCCTTTGGAAGAGAGTCGAGTAGTTTCTTGATGGAATTACGGTTGTTCACAGGAATGCCAGCCTTCTTCATTTTTGTCAACAAACTCATGAACCTGTCGATATGTGACGTCAGGCTCTCACCACGAATGCTTCCAAACATGTCATACTCCTTTTGAACCATGTCTTGCTTCTTCTGAATCATGTCCTGATTTCCTTCATAGTAGTCACACAAGGCATGCCACAGAGACTGAGCAGTGGTATACTCTTCGAACATGTTAAAAACATCATTCGACAGAGCCATGGTAAGAGCATGGTAGGCTTTGTGATCACGTTGAATCAACTGATTGTCAAGATGTGTATAAGTAGTTGGATCAGTGTTGAACACCTCTCCTGCCTCTGTGGTCCTCATTGGGAGGTGTGGTCCGAGTTGAACAGAGGTCCATTGGGTAAAATCATTCACATAATAGAAGGCTTTCATGCGATTCTTCCATGTTCCATAATCTTCCACACCCTTCAACTTGGGAATGTGGGTTATGGTTCCAATTTCCAGTTCAGCTTGGGTTATAGGATTCATGGTTAAGTTGTTATTGTTACCAGCCATTGATTAAGGATGATTTTTTTTTTTTTTTTTTTTTTTTTTAGTTGATTAATCAAGATTAAGCAAGATCTAGTTTGATTTTCTGATTTTAAAGTTTAAAGTCCAAAATTAAGTCCACAGTCCTTAAGTACACAGCTAAGTTCGCAGCTAAGTATGCAGTTAAGTTCACACTTAAGTTCACAGTCACTAAGTTCGCAGTTCCTGTAGTACACACTCTGGCTTAAGTTCGCAGTTCAGCCAAGTCAGAGCAGCACAAGTGCTCAGTCTTTGACTGATCAGCCTGCGTACTAGTATAAGTACACAGACACTTAAACTCTCGTTTAAGATTTAAGTTCGCAGAAACCCTAGCCAAGTGCTCAGAAAATGCACCTTTTCAGTAAGTTCGCACACCAACTAGAGATTTCAGATAAGTATGCAGAAACCCTAGTTGTGGTGCCAGGAGAGAGAAAGCTATAAAGCCTTGTGTAAATTTAAGTGCTCACACAGACACAAGTGCACACCTTGAAATATCAAGTATGCAACTTATGAGCTAAGTACGCACTCTTGAAGCAAGTACTCACAAGCAAGAAACAAGTTCACACTTTATGAGCTAAGTTCGCACTCTTGAAGCAAGTACTCACAAGCAAGAAACAAGTTCACACTCTATGAGCTAAGTTCGCACTTTAAGTGCACACAGCAAGAAATAAGTACACAGCTTATGAGCTAAGTACTCAACTTTTGAAACAAGTACTCACAAGCAAGAAACAAGTTCACACTCTATGAGCTAAGTTCGCACTTTAAGTGCACACAGCAAGAAATAAGTACACAGCTTATGAGCTAAGTACTCAACTTTTGAAACAAGTACTCAACTCTTGAAACAAGTACTCAGTTTTATGAGCTAAGTTCGCAGAATAAGTATGCAGTTTCGTCTGAATGATTTTAAACACTCCAGAAACTCATCCAAGCCTATTTCAATCAATCTGAAATGCTCAAATGATGTTCCTAATTGAGATAAACACGTTTTAACACCTTAGAAACACCAGATTACGAGAAATCAGAAGCAAGAAAAATAGTTTTTTTTTTTTTTTTTTTTTTTTTACTTAGAAAACAAGCTTTTAACCAAAAATTTGGGTTTAGAGATCAACCGTTTCAAGTGCTCACTATATAAAGTTCACTCATATGCACACTCTAGGTTAGGGTTTTTGGTTATCTTTCATTACACAAGATCTGCGAACTTGTATCATCCATGGTGTTTTGACGATCTATCATTAATGGAATCATGTTATTTGAGTATCTTGTGTGTCGGTTTCTATTAGTTTTCATCTAGTTCTTTGCTTGTCTTGATTAATCAACTAAAACACCTAACAAATAGGTGTTTCTAGTTGATAACAATCTTGTGCACACTTAAGATCTAGTGTTGAGGGTTTTGGTATCTTAATCAGATACAATCTAGAGCACAGAGGCTCTGATACCAAATTGTAGTCCCAAAAACACTAGATCTTAAGTGTGCACAAGATTGTTATCAACTAGAAACACCTATTTGTTAGGTGTTTTAGTTGATTAATCAAGACAAGCAAAGAACTAGATGAAAACTAATAGAAACCGACACACAAGATACTCAAATAACATGATTCCATTAATGATAGATCGTCAAAACACCATGGATTACAAGAATTCTTGTGTAATGAAAGATAACCAAAAACCCTAACCTAGAGTGTGCATATGAGTGAACTTTATATAGTGAGCACTTGATGGACTGCGAACTTAACATTAAGTTCGCAGTGCCCTTCCCTTAAGTTCACACTCTAGGGTTTACACATAAACTAACAAAGAATTACATAACTAGTCCTCTAACTATCAAACTACAAAATAAGCTACAAAAAGTCTTTGTTCTGGTAACTGTGGTCTCAACTGAACCCAACAATACTCCCCCTAGACCACAGATACCAGATCCTCGTCTGTTAGCTTCAAACCGAGATATCACTCGATTCACCTTCTTCCTGCTTTACCCGCACCTGTTGTTTTGGAACTATCACTTCTGGAGCTTCAGAGTTTCTGGCTGCTTTTCTTTAATTGTCAGCTTTGTCTTTGTTAGCAATTTCCTTGTCTTTGTCTCCAAGCTCCTTCTCTTTGTCTGCAGCCTCGATCATTTCCAAAATTTCTAGCATCTCCAGCTTCCTTTCTTCAGCAGGATCTACTGCTCTTTGAAATAGCATTCCTTCTTTCAGCAGTGTCTAATCGGCTCCAACTCTGAATGTGTTCCCAAACAGCTACATCAACTCTAACAGATAAAACATGAATACATCTACCAGATCCAAGAATCTCACAATCTAGTCCCCTGCACTGTTCTTGATCACAGACTGGATGAAGATCAGGATTATATGCAATAAACACATCTCACATTCTAACACATATTTTAATACTCCCCCTAAACTTTTTATATATATTTTTTTTTTTTTTTTTTTAACAAAAACAAACACAACAAGGAGGGGTTAACTGTTTCTCACCTTTTGCATACAAGATCATACTAACCATACCTGCCAGATCACATTTCAACTTTCCGTTGGATAGCTGCAGCCCAAGAAAAACTGTCGGTATGTTTGTCCACTTAAATCCATGCCTCTCGTCTTTCAACATACGTTTGGTGATGAGATTTATCATGTTTTGGTAATATTGACGGAAAGTTAGTGGACCCCACTTATGCTAGGTATAAGCCTACCAATCCTCAAGGTTTATTGAGATATAATGATGAGAGCTTCAGGTCTATGTTTACACATAACAGAGAAGATGATCATTATGTCAATCAGATGATGAGAGCTTCAGGTCTATGTTCCCATAACAGAGAAGATGATCATCTGATTGCTTTTTGAGCTATCTATATGTTTGCACGTCACTAACATTGCGTGTCTTTTGTTGCTCATTTGTTTGAATAGCCCCGCATTGGTAGCTTGCACACTTAGGTGTCTTTTGATTACATATGCACAAAATTTTCTGTGTCTTTTGATCTCTCAACCTGTGTATGACCGGACTCAGCTTGTGCAGACCTAAAACACAGTGGGAATCCAGCTTTCCGTGTAGATCTATTCTGTTAATCACCTATTAGCAGTTTACTCGATTCCAAGCTGAATCTACCGACATGTCGTTGCTTGAAGCCGCAACATCCTCTGGATCCTATTCACATGCTGACAAAATATGATTAGTCCCTATCATTTCTTGTTAATTTTGCAATGGAGATATACTTTCTCCCCCAAAAATCTTTATTTTATTTTAAAACATAAGATTTTTCTATTTTATTCACAAAGTAAAGTTTTTTTTTTTTTTTTTTTTTTTTTTTTTTTTTTTAACATAAAGACACGATTCCATTAAAGATTCAGCTTCAAACAACCATGGAATGCTACAAGTTCGCACTACAGAAATTAAGTTCGCACCTTTACTACTTGTGCTCTCAAAGATACATTCAAAACCCTAACCCTAGCTGCACAAATGAGCTCCTATTTATAGGGGAAAACCTGAGGACTGCGAACTTAAGGTTAAGTTCGCAGCCTCCGTGAAATAGGTGCGCAGACTAGGGTTTGCATGCTATAACTATGCTGTAATTACACATTTAACCCTCCAACTCTAACAAACAACTAAACATGGTTAAACCTGGTAACTGTGGTCTCAAATTAACCCAACATTATGTTTGTATTTATGTAAAAATAACTACGTATGTAATTTATAAACTTAAACAGACATAAATAAATGAACATAAACGGACGTTCACAAACATAAATAAATGAACAAACTCAACGTTTGTTCATGTTAGTTCCTTTAACTAAACGAACAAATTGTTTTGTTCGTGATTGTTCGTTTATTAAATACACGACATAAATGAACTTTCAGCCGAACAAGTTCACGAACAGCTCATGAACATTCGGTTCGTTTACAGGGCTATTTTTTACCTCTATTTCATGTATTTATACCTCCATTTCATGTACTTCTAGGCAAAAAAATTTAGCCAAAGTTTGTTTTTGTTATTCACCAAAATTAACTAAACCGGACTAAAACCGATAATCTAACAATACTAACCGAACCAAGGAACCAATTGTTTAATAAGATTGATTAATTGATGACTTTTGATTTTAGTTTCGGTTGAGGCTAATAATCGAACTTAACAGAACCATACACACCCTTAGAAGTAATTATGTTTCCCGCTGCATCGAGCGGGCACTCTACTAGTATTGCTTAAAAGTATCTGTTTTCAATTTATATAACATTTTTCTATTTTACTAAATAAAAAAAATAATAAATTAACGATGAATAAAATAAGAAAAACTAATCATAAGGTGTGATTAAATTTGAAAAATCATGTGTTTAAAAACCAATCCAAATCATCTGTATTTATTTAAACATATAATACTTTAAATATATATCTTCTATAAAATGATATTATCAATATTATTACCATTCACATCGTTTTAACTTCAAAAATCCAATATTCCACTATAAAATTTCTGTAAAACGAAGAATACTATAACAAATCTAGCACACATACGTTTTCACACAACATCTGTTATATAACAGATCTACACCACATATCTTCAAATCGTTTGTATTTATTTAAATATATAAAAATGTAAATATATATCTTCTAAAAACTAAAAGAGATTAAATTACCATCCGCATCCCTTTAACTTCCAAACACACACCCATATTCGGCTACAAAATTCCTATAAAACGATGTTATTTAAAATATATGTGTAACAGAACTTGAACAAAAGCTCTGTACATAAACTTTATGTAAGTGTTATTTATTTGACTTACTAAAAAATAAAATATTTAACGATAAATTAAATAAAAAAAATACAATTATAATATTTAAGAAAAATTAAAAAGACATGTCTTGAAAAAAAAACCCCAAATCAATAAGTACAATTCAGTATTTTAAAAGTAGAAGTAATAATGACAAACTCTGTCAAGGCTATTCTAGAATTACAATTTACTCATTGTAAAAAAAATATTCAATACTATTTAAAAAATTCTAAATTTTTTAAACGTTAAAAGCACTCTAGCAGCCCAATGTCCTTTCAAAAAACATTTGTTAAATAACAGTTCTCATTTGAAAATATTTTTCTAACATATATTGCTTCAAAACTATATGTTTTCAATTAACATAAATTCTTATTTATTTTACTAAATAAAAATAATAAATTAACGATGGATTAAATAACAAAAGGTAATTATAAGATATGATTAAATTTGAAAACTCATGTGTTTAAAAACCAATCCAAATCATCTGTATTTATTTAAATATATAATACTTTAAATATATATCTTCTAAAAAATGATATTATCAATATTATTACCATTCACATCGTTTTAACTTCAAAAATCCACTGCAATATTCCACTATAACATTGTTGTAAAACGAAGAATACTATAATAGATCAAGCACACATATGTTTTCACACAACATCTGTTATATAACAGATCTACACCACATATCTTCAAATCGTTTGTTTTTATTTAAAAGTATAATAATTTAAATATATATCATCTAAAAACTAGCTAGAAGGGATTAAATTACCATCCACATCCCTTTAACTTCCAAACACACACCCATACTCCGCTACAAAACTCCTATAAAATGATGTTATTTAAAATATATGTCTAACAGAACATGAACAAAAGCTCTGTACATAAAATATATGTAACTGTTACTTATTTTACTAAAATAAAAAGAAAAGATTTAACGATAAATTAAATAAAAAAAATATAATCATAATATGTAAGAAAAAATGAAAAGACGTGTGTTGAAAAAAAGAGCCCAAAACAATAAGTACAATTCAATTCAATATTTTAAAAGTAGTAGTATTAATGACGAATTCTGTCAAGACTATTCTAGAATTACACTTTACTCATTGTAAAAACAAATATTAAATACTATTTAAAAAATTCTAAATTTTTTAAAGGTTAAAACCTCTCTAACAGCCCAATGTCCTTTCAAAACAAATATGTTAATAACAGTTGTCATTTTAAAATATTTCTGTAACATATATTGCTTAAAAACTATATGTTTTCAATTTACATAACTTCTTATTTATTTTACTAAATAAAAATAAGAAATTAACAATGGATTAAATAAAAAAACTATAATCGTAACATGTGTTGAAAAACGGCCGCAAATCCTGTGTATTTATTTAAATGTATAATAATTTAAATATATCTTTTGTAAAAACTGACAACGATTTTATTACCATCAACATCGATTTAACTTCCAAACCCACTCCCCCATTACCCTACAAAACTCCTATAAAATGAAGATTAGTGTAACACATCTGGGGCACATATTTAGACCTTTTACGTAACTGTCTTTCACAAAACTATCAATCCCAAAACTAAAGACCAAAAAATGGCAGAAAATAGAGAATTATTCATATGGTGGTGTGAGAAAAAAAAAGTTCTTCTTGATGTTTACTGACAGCAAGAAAAAAAGTTACTATTCCCCGGAAGGAATAATTGCAGATTGTAGTAAACCAATTTTTTAAAAAAAAATTGAAAATTGGTACCCATATGAGTTGGGAAAATGAAAATTCACGAAGGCTAGTAAGGAAACTTTAGAGGATGTTCAAAAATTGTGAACTTCGTGATGTGATTTCTTGGGAGTTTGTATCGGATAATTTTGAACTGAAGATTAAGTTTGATGATGGCCACACAGGATACTTCACACCTCAACACATCTGTTTCTCAGATGATGTGGATTTTCTCAAAAAATTATCTGAAAAACCACTGTTAAATCCTACTGCAGCAGAGTTTGGTATCAATCTCGAGGTGAAGGCTCAAGTAAACCTGTGGGAAGGAAGAGACGCTAAAGAAAATGTAGATGAAGAACCACATGATGCAGACTCATCAGAGGATGATGATGATGATACGGAAATACTGGACATGAGGGTTGAAATAGAAGATGAGACAGATTTTACAGTTTAGTCTTTTTAATGGGTAATGGTTAATGAATTAAAATTTCAAGTTTATGTTGGTTTGTGAATTTTTTGTTTATCTCATGACATTAATTAAGAATGGTTATAATTTCATAATGTGCTTTAATGGAGAAGTTTTGGTTAATGATTGTGACAATTTATTTGTTGATCTATATTCTTGATTGTGACAATTTGTTTGTTGATCTACATTTTTCTAAAAATAAAACTGTGAAATGTGAAGCAACATACATCTACTTAATTCATAAACTGAATTAAAAAACAAATGACATTATTTTGTATTGTTTTTGAATCTGTTAATATCTTCAAAGGTCTATTCACATCAAACACTTTGAAATTTACAGACTGTTTTCAACATGGTCTGTTGCTATACATTCTGATAAATATATATTCTATAACAGATATTGAGAATTCGTTTCGGATCGTAATCAAGAAACGTGAGCTCACGAATATCAACCGTAGGGTGCGGAATCCCCTCCGATCATGCAAAATGATGTAGATATAATCGATAAAGATCGTGATGAAAACAGATAACGAATCACCGAGCAATTTCCATAACTTTACTCTTTGTATTAGATCAAATCAAAGATATTACAATTGAAAACTTAGACCTAATACAGAGAAAAACACACATACACACTCTAGGGAAAAGGCTCAAATGATAACTCACTATCCAAAATAACTAACTTTCCCTATATATAGGCTCCCCACATTCGCCCCTTAGCGTTAGGTCGAATGTGGATGTTTTCCACATTCGCCCCTAACGTGAGGACGAATGTAGCCCTTTTCTACCTTCTAATTCACATTCGACCCAAGACAAAGCTACATTCGACCTTTCGTCTGGTCGAATGTATCTTCCAGTTAAAGTCTTGGTCGTTTTCTGATAATCTGTACCTCCGACATTCAGTACTAGATCACTAGCTGGGGACATACAGGAATAATGCACTTACAATCTCCCCCTTGGACCTAGCTAGTGATGTATCAAATCAGAAAGTTATCAATTCTTCAAGTCTTGATCTCAACATCTTGAACGACTTGAAAACTTTCCATCTTCATGCACTTTTGTGTCGAGGTTCCTGTTTATCTCTCCAGTAAGCTTTGAAATCTCAGACAGACTCAAGAAATCTTGGCTTTGTCATTTGTTGGTCCAGACATGAAGATAGACAATAATCTTGAATTCTTTTACCTCCAATCATTTCTTTTATAACCTCTTACTAGCTTCTGTTGTTCTGGTGATCTTGATTTTCAGGTTTGAGTCTTGTTCAGTTACACGCTTTGTCGATGAGTCTTAAGCAGTGCACCTGTTGTGTTTGATTCTGCAGAAAAATTTACTAAAAACTGCACAAACTACAACCGGCGTTAGACACGACAAATATCTCGGAAGTACTCTTCACATTCCTTTTGACCCTCAATTGTTCTCCCCCTGAACTATAAAACATTTTCAACATGTACCAGACACTTGAAAATTTGAAATCTTTTTCAACTTTTAAGTATCTGAGCCTTCACATTCAGTATCCCAACATCGGTTATCGAAAATAAAATTGAAACAAATTTTTTTTGATTTTTTTAAGTTTATGCTAAAACACACCAAAAATATTTTTGAATTTTCAAATAGATTTTACATAAAAGTAAACTAAACATATTTTTTTGTGAATTTTCCGGTAAGAGGATCATGTCAGTATTGAAACAGTCAGTCATAACTCTTGTTGATCAATTTTCTGTTTTTGACATTGAGCATCCTACAACCATTACCAGTATGTTTGTCCACTTAAACTCAAAATCATCATTCATTGCTCAGCACTTTAGATACATTATGATAATATTAGATACCGAATAATCTATGGTCCCCGCGCTCGCGACACATTCCCGTATCGAGAATTGCACAAATTTTCATCGTAACGCGTGATTATATTGAAATTATCCGTTAGTTACAAGGTATGAGGCACAGTGGTGACAGGTCAGCAAATTAATGCTTCAAAGCGACTTGTGCACTCTACCAGGGTGAGGACTAATATCATACATGACTTTCATCATAGTATTGATACGATGCATTAGATAATCTTTGATTATCATCACACATGTTAAGTTCCTCATTCGGTAACTTATGGTTTTGGCTTTATTAAATCTTTTAATAAGATACCCTGACTGAATCTAGGTCTGTAAATCAATACAGCAAAAGATCAATCAGGCCATCCCCAGATAACTTTCAATATAACGACCCGAAACCTCTGATTTTGGCAATCTATCAAACGAAATTTCGGTACTAAGACCATATGCCAACGAGACGTTGATCCACATGATTATCAGTTATTGAATTTAAGTTTATATCACCATGCTGAACTTTAAACTTTGATTTCGAGCCTACCAATATATAATTGTAGTGGCTCTCAATGTTTATCAATTCATTTTTATTTTCAGAGTAGTCTGACAGTCCACTGATGTACTATCATCTCCTCTTTTTCTCCAGGAAAACTCATTTTTGATTTTCTATTTTTTTTTATTTTGATTTTTCTGAAAATTTCTCCCCCTAAAAGTCTAAAAATAAGCATATTTTTGGCTTTTTAAACTTTTGAAGAAAAACAAAATAAAATGATATCCGATGAGGTTTACTCATTTGTTTTCTGAAAACATTTTTTCACTCAGATTACTTGACTCATTAAGATCTTTCAATTAGTAAGCCAATGACAAAGATAAGAGAGTTTAGAATAAACCGTAAAGTCACATCTGTTGTTGAACTCCAAAAACCTGAGAGCAATTGCATGAAATTGCAATGTTTTCCGGCTTCACATGTAGGAAACAGACGACAAACATTCTCCTCTTTGCTGAAATCAGGTTGTCCTTTTTCAATATCCCTTCCTTGACCTTCACCTCTCCAATAAATAGCTTGTATACAGATGCTCCACTAATAACTATTTAAAGATAGCTAATAGGTCTGTCTGGAACGACCTGCACACTTTGTTTAAACAATTAATAGGAGAGGGGAACCCATCCCTTCACAGTGATGGGTCGTCCAAGGTCATCAATCCTCGGAACTTCAATCCATTCTCCTTTTGAAAAATCAATTGGTTTTTCAATGGATTGATTTGAAGTAGAAATTGCTATTGATTTAGAAATTGACTTGGATTTCCAAACACGTTCCGAGTTTATTTTAGATTTTGTTGAAACTGTTTTGATTTTTGACTTTTCAGATTTCTTATTTGAAACCTGCTTTTGAACTTTGTTTGGAATCTTCTCAGACTTAACTGATGAAGACCCAGGTTTAGAGTTATTGTTGGGTCTGCTGACCTGGAAAAGAACAGATGATTGAAAGCCAAAATATACTAAGTGTTGATCCAGAATAAATAACAGAGTTTACAAGAAAGCTTCCTCCAAAGAACTGCTGACTCCAAACTGCTGATGCTTAAACAACTGATACAAGACAACTGCTGCTGATGAAAGGTCTGATGAAGAAAGTCTGAAGAGCAAAAGTCTGATAAAGAACAAGTGCTGATCAAGATCTGAAGAACAAAGGACTGTTGAACCAACAGCACTTTGGTTCAACAGTTGTTAAGAAGACATCAGAGTTTATAGCTTAACAGAGTTTCCATTCAGTAGTTTCAATGTAACAGTAGTTTATTGTTTATCAGATGTTGTAGTTTGTTAGTCAGTTAGGGGTCGCTTTCTAGGTGACGTCAGCTAAGTGATCATCAGAGGTTTGTACTTGTCTATAAATAGAACAGTACTTGTACTGTTCTATTGGTCACTCGTCATTCTCTCTAAGACAAACAAACTCTGAGTGATCAGGCTGAGGGGGAGTTATAATTGTACCTTTGTAATCTTTCAACTTTAATGAAAGCTTTCGATTGATAACAATTATTCTCTATGTTTTGATTATTCTTTATTCCGCTGCACTTTCCATTTATACTTCATTCATATTACATCATTAATCAAAACAATCCAATACTCAGATCCTAACAATTGGTATCAGAGCTTGGTTAATTAAATCTGATCTAATCAATCAGTTTAATACACAGATCAGCTCACAATCATTGATATCGTTTGTTTGTCGGGTTAAAACAGAGTAATAGTTTATTTTCGTTTCAACAGTTAGTAAACAGACTTTGTTTTTGAAAAACCAAGAGAATGACTTCACTTAATCAAGATCCACACAACACTGGCACACACAACAAGCCACCGATGCTTGTCAGGTCAGAATACAACATCTGGCAGCGTCGAGTAGCTCATGTGTTAGCACAACAGAACACAGGGTGCTGGAAATCGGTAGTATTTGGACCACATGTTCCAATGGTACCGAGTGCCGAGGATCCAAAGATCCAAGTACCAAAGAGTGTTGAGAACTACTCAGAGCAAGATTTTCAAAAAATCGAGCTAGATGCCAAGGCTTTCAGCATAGTAGCCATGGCACTGCCGAATGATATCTATGCCGGTCTCTTGCACTGCAATAGTGCTAAAGAATTGTGGGATGCTCTTAAAGAGCAATTCGGGGGAACTGATGATGTGATTGAAAACAACCGTGAAATACTTAACCAACAATATGAAACGTTTAGTCACATAAAAGGGGAGTCATTAACACAACAGTTTGAAAGGTTTAACTGTCTAATTAGTGAACTAAAACTGGTTGGTCTAACTTTTCCTAATTCAACACTGAATCATAGGTTTCTTAGATCACTTCAGGACAAATGGGACACTATAGCTATTGTTATGAGAAACTCTATCGGATTCAAAGACCTAACCCTGACCCAGCTTCATGGTAAGCTCCTGACTTATGAAAGGGAGCTTAACCAGAAAAAGAAGCTCCAGGACTCTGGCAAAGTGTCAGATGACTATGTATTTGGTAATACTGCACTGTTGGGTCAGGATGATGGTTCTGGAAGTAGTAAGGATCAGAGTTATGATCATTACATTGACATAACAACTGGTTTCAATAATGATTCTTACTCATCACCAAACAACTGTGCTTTCACAGCCAGTGGTGACATCCAGGCTTCTGATAATACATCTTTTGTGTACAATGACTTGCAATACATTGACCCCTTGGACCTAGAAGAAATGGACATCTTACACCAGGTTGCCCTGCTCAGTATTAGAACCAATAACTTCTATAAGAAAACTGGCAGGAGGTTCCCAGGTTTACATGGTGGGTCAAAGGTTGGGTTGGATAAATCAAAGATGAAGTGTTACAAGTGTCATAGAATGGGTCATTTTGCTAGGGAGTGTAGGAGTCAAAATGGAGTTCCTATGATCACCTATCCAAATCAAAGACCACAGACCAACACTTATCAGACCATCCCTAATGTACCTAATGTGCAAAACACTGCTCACTTTGCACAGACCCAAACCACTGTTCCTGTGCACTATGTCCAAACCACTGTTCCTCAGTATCACTATGTCCAAACACCTGTTGCTCAGGCCCCTGTGCCAATGACTGTTACTCCACCCTCTGCTCCTGCAGAGACCAGTCAACCAGGTCAACAGAGTTTCTTTACTCAGGGCTTTGTTGATTGGAGCAGTCTACCAGATGAGATAACAGATGACAACATTGCTCTAGTTGCTAACACTGAAAAGGATTTTTGTTTTATGGCACTAGAAACAATTGTTGAAGAGACTGATTCTGAGGAAGTGGTGTCTATGTCTGAAAATGTGACTGATGGTGTTGTTGGTGAGATTGTTTCAGCTGAAGAATCTGAAGTGGAGGTTGTGAATCTATCAGACCCCTGGGGTAGTGATGACTGTGACTGCCAGTGTAACTGTGCCTTGATGGCTGCTGCTAAGGTATCTCCTCAAATCTTAAATGACTTGTGCTCAGACAAATGTATTGTAGCATTTGCTAAGATAAAAGAGGTGAATGAAAACTTTAGAAAGAAAATTTTGGACTCAGAAATTCAGGTTGAAAAATTAACAAAAGAGTTAAAATCAAAAATATCTGAAAAAGAGTCTGAAATCAGCAGTCTAAAACATGAAGCAAGCATAACCAAAGACCAGCTTCAGACTATGATAACAAAATATCATAGTTGTAAGAAGGAGCTTGAGTCCACCCAAGTTGAATGTCAGAAATGGGTGGAATCATCAAAGGGTTTTGAGATGATTGTCAACCAACAATCTAAAAGTCATGTGAAATTTGGGTTTGGTTTTAAAACCACTGATCAAGTTTCACAAACCACTGACAAAAAGGAACCACAGTTGGTTGAGGTCATTCCTACAAACTCAAAAGGTCAAGAAATCAAGGTTACTGAACCCAATGGCAAGAAAATCATTCTTGAAAAGTTGGAAGGTACACCCTCATTTGATGAAATTGAGAAATATCAATTCAAACCAACATGGTCAGATGAGTGTGAAGTCCTTGAAAATTTCAAACCAATGACCTTCAAAACCTCTGATGGTAAGATGGCACCACAAGCCAAGGTTATCCCTCTAGCAAATCTTCCAACAGATGATGAAACATCTGTTGAAAAGAAGAAAGAAAAAGGGAAAGCAAAGAACAACTTGTTTTGTGATTTTTGTGAAAAGAAGAACCATGTCACCAAAAACTGTTTTCTTCTAAAAGCATATGACATCAACAAAACAACAAGTTTAAATGATTCAAAATCTAAAGAATGTGCAATCTGCAAGAAAAAGAATCACAAAACAAAAGAGTGCTTATATCTCAAAAATTTTGATGAAAAGATAAAAGAGTATAAAGCTAAAACTCTGGAGAGTCAAGTGATGAGTACTTCAAAAGGAAAATCCAAACAGACTTTTGAATCTGTCCAAACATCTGTTACCCAAAGTCTGAACAAAAACTCTGCTCCCAGAGAGGTTCAGGTAACAGATGCTCCACCTGTTAACAGATTACCAAGAGGATATGGACAACCCACTTGTCATCGTCTGCCACATGTTTATGATGAGCCCAAGAGGCCTTCAAAACCAAAAGTGAACAGACATCCTCATGGTTTTCAACAACTGATTGGAAATGATCAAACATCTGCTGGACCAAGTGTTGACATACAAGCACTAGCAAATGGTCAACTGCAGCTGTTGAATTTAGTTCAAAAGCTAGTCCAAACCACTGATCATTCTCCACAACTTAAGGCTGAGACAGCTAAGGACCCATCCAAAGCCAATTTGGCTTTGGACACTCACCAAAACTAAAATCCTTACTGATGTGCAGGGAGCTTCTGCTTGTTTAGACAGTTTATGGTATGTAGATAGTGGAGGCTCCAGGCACATGACTGGATGTAGAGCCCTTCTTCTGGACTTTCTTGCTCATGGAGGGGGTGATATATCCTTTGGTAATGATTCTAAAGGTAAAGTTTTGGGTTCTGGTACTGTCAAAGCAGGGAGACTTAAGTTTGAAAATGTTAATCTAATAGACAATCTAAAATTCAATCTACTTAGTGTATCACAAATGAGTGACAAAGGCTTTGGGTCATTCTTCACTAAGCAAACCTGTAAGATTGTTGGCCCAGAGGCTGTAGAAAAGATTAACACCATCATTGCTGAGAGCAAAGCACAACTTGTTGCTCACAGAAGTGGCAATGTGTATGTGGTTGATATGTTGAAGGATAATCCTACTGCTAATGTTTGTCTGTTCTCAGCTGCCTCTACCAAAGAGACAGAACTGTGGCATAGGAGACTTGGTCACACCAACCTTCAAACTATCAACTCACTCTCCAAACAAAACCTTGTCAGAGGTTTACCATCAAAAGAATTCAAGTGTGATGAGCATTGTGTTTCCTGTTTAAAAGGCAAACAACATAAAAGCTCTTACAAATCCATTGATGAGTCCAAAACCAGTCAATGTCTACAAATGTTGCACATGGACTTGTTTGGCCCTGTAAAAATCATGAGTCTAAGAAGGAAAAGATTTTGTCTTGTCATAGTTGATGATTTTTCTAGGTTTACATGGACTTACTTTTTACACTCTAAAGATGAGACTGCAGGTATCTTGAAGGACTTTGTTACCAAAGTTGAAAAACAATATGACTTGCCAGTAAAAGTCTTTAGGAGTGACAATGGAACAGAGTTTAAAAATAAGGAGTTAGATGATTTCTGTGTGTCAAAAGGGATTGTAAGGCAGTACAGCATCCCAAGAACACCAGAACAGAATGGGGTGGTTGAAAGGAAGAACAGGACTCTCATTGAAGCTGCAAGAACAATGCTAGCAGATTCTGGTTTACCTCTGTCCTTTTGGGCAGAAGCTGTAAACACTGCTTGTTATGTTCAAAACAGAGTTTTAATCAACCCTAGACATCAAAAGACTGCTTATGAAATTCTGTTTAAAATCAAACCACTGATATCATTTTTCAAAATCTTTGGCTGTCCATGTTTCATTTTAAATCTTAAAGATTCCATTTCAAAATTTGCAGCCAAAGTGGATTGTGGATATTTTCTGGGGTATTCTTCTATTGCAAAGGCCTATAAAGTGTTTAACACAAGGACTAAAACAATAGAAGAAACTCTGAATGTAAAGTTCAATGAACTTTCTTCTTTAAAAATCCCAGCAAACCCTGCTGAGTTGTTTGATTTAGATAAATTCAAATTTGAAGATATTACTGTCAAAACTAACCCTGCAGGTACCCCACAATCTTCACAACAAGATTACAGAATAGATGTTGTGGTTCCAGACCACTACAATGTCTATCATGTATCAGAGGAAGCAGTGGTTCAAAACAACTGTCAAAACTCTGTCACAGCTGAGTCAGCCACTGTTGGCCAGTCTTATCTTCAAACCACTGATTCACCCAGCCAATTCACTGCTCAATCATCTGTTGACAAGAGTCAATCATCTGTTGACAAAAGTCAGTCCAATCTTACACCACTTGGACCCATTCCTCCACCTCCTTTTCAAACATCTGTTGCCTCTTCAGAAGTACCAACAGATGTTATGTCAACAGAGTCTCCAAACCTCTGTCCTTCACCACAAAATGCCATCATACCATATCAGGGAGATTTAATCTACCTAAGAGCTCATCCACCAGATCAAATCATTGGCAACATCAGAGAAGGTGTGCTCACAAGGAGCCAATCTTCAAACATCTGTCTTTTTGCAGGCTTTCTATCCCTTACACAACCTGTCAAGTACCAAGAGGCACTGAAAGACAACAGTTGGGTAGAAGCCATGCAAGAAGAACTCCTTCAGTTTAAAAGACAACAAGTATGGGAACTTGTACCACTGCCTAAGGATGTCTGTCCTATTGGCACAAAGTGGGTCTTCAAAAACAAAACTGATGAAAGGGGTATAGTTGTCAAGAACAAAGCCAGGTTAGTGGTTCAAGGCTTCAGACAAGAAGAGGGTATTGATTATGATGAAACCTTTGCCCCTGTAGCAAGGCTAGAGGCAATCAGACTCTTCTTAGCCTTTGCTGTCAACCACAACATCAAGGTGTTTCAGATGGACATCAAGTGTGCCTTTCTATATGGCAAAATTCAGGAGGAGGTCTATGTATGTCAACCACCTGGTTTTGAAGACACATTCCATCCTGATCATGTCTACAAGCTTAACAAAGCTTTGTATGGACTCAAACAAGCACCAAGAGCCTGGTATGAAACTCTCTCTACTTTTCTCTTATCCATTGGTTTCACTAGAGGTAAAATTGATAAAACCTTGTTTTTAAAATGGAAAGGAAAAGATTTAATGATTGTTCAAATATATGTGGATGACATCATTTTTGGATCCACATGTAATAAAATGTGTGAGGAGTTTAGGGAACTCATGACAGCAGAGTTTGAAATGAGTGCTATGGGTGAACTTCAGTGCTTTCTTGGTCTCCAAGTAAAGCAACTGCAAAATGGTACTTTCATTCATCAAAACAAGTATGTGAAAAACTTGTTAACAAAATTTGAGATGAATGATTGTAAGCCATGTAGTACACCCATGGGCACTGTCAAGCCACTCACTGATGATGAAAAGGATGAACTTGTTGATCAGACACATTATAGATGCATGATTGGGTCTTTATTGTACTTAACAGCATCCAGGCCAGACATTATGTTTGCAACCTGTGTGTGTGCTAGATCTCAGGCTTCTCCTAGAAAGTCTAACCTTATTGCTGTGAAAAGGATCTTCAGATACCTAAAAGGTGCTCCCACACTTGGTATCTGGTATCCTGCTAATGGAAACATTGAGCTTTCAGGTTATTCAGATAGTGATTTTGCTGGCTGCCATACCACAAGGAAGTCCACATCAGGAGGGTGCCAGTTTCTAGGGAATGCCTTAGTTTCTTGGCAAAGCAAAAAGCAAGCAGCTGTTTCAACATCCACTGCTGAAGCTGAATACATTGCTGCTGCAAGCTGTACAGCCCAACTTATGTGGCTTCAAAATCAACTACTGGACTTTGGGATAACAGCACTTAGGACTCCACTCATGTTGGATAGCCAAGCTGCTGAAAATATCATCAAAAATCCAGTCTCTCATTCAACCACCAAGCACATAGATATCAGACATCATTTTGTCAGGGATAGCTATGAAAAAGGTTTGATTTCTCTGCACCATGTTCCAACAGAGGATCAGTTGGCAGATGTGCTGACAAAAGCATTAGACACATCTACCTTCACAAATCTGATCTCTCGAATTGGAATGTTAAACATGGATTAAAAACAACAAAAATGTTTTCAATAAAACATTAAAATGTTTTCAGAAAATCAAATTTTGCTAAAATAACACTTTGGTTGAAAAATCTGTTTTAAAACCACTGATTCAGATAAAACAACCACTGTTTTATTAAAACCACTGTTAGTTGAAAAATCTGTTTCAAACATCTGATCAGATATAACAACTGTTTTCATCAGTCTTTTGGTTAAACAACAGAGGTCGGCAACAGAGGTTTAACAAAACAGCTGTCTGCCACCAGATGTTTCAACCATCAGATGTTTGCCACGTCTGCTCTCAAAAGCAGAGTTTTTGCCACATCAGCGGTTTCACCAGAGCCTATAAAACCCTGTTCTTCCCCCAACAGCAGTTTTACTGTCTCATTGTATTCAAAATACTAAAAACCGCTTTCGTCTTCCTCATAACCCTTAATCAAAGATCATTACTTTCATAATCAAAATCCATTAAAATGGAACTTCAAACAAAAGCCACTCACAATTTCCTTCCATATTTGGTTAAAACCGAAGACAACACACCATTTCATTCCACCATTGACATCATCAATAACTCGAAATATAAAAATATTCTTGTTGCTGATGCCCCCATCCACCTAGAAACACTCCAAGAATTTTGGGCAACTGCTGAGGTTTTATACCAAGACAAAAAGCCTACGTCCATAATTTCAAAAATTGGAGCCACCAGTATCGCCATAACCCCTGAGATCATCTCCACTACCTTCTCACTGAACGACTTGTCAGGTATGGAAACTTTTCCAAAAACAGAGCTTCACACTGAGTTTCAAGAGAGGGGGTATGATGCTCAAATGACTGGTTCCACACTATATAAAAAGTTTTTCCCACCAGTCATGAAATTTTTCTTCCATACCCTCCTCCTCTGTGCCTCTGCCAAGACTACATCCTTCAATGAAATCCCATTGAGGATACAATACTTGGGATATGCTATGTTGTCAGACTCTGACTTCAACCTATCTCAGGGATTGTTTTCAGACTTGGTATCAAATGTGAAAGCCATAAAATCTGGCTCAAACAATGCTTTTCTGCTCTACCCTAGAATTCTAAGTGTAATTCTACAAAAGCTTTTACCTGAAAAGGATTTTCAAAAGGGAGAGTCATTTAAAATGAAAAGTTTAACTGATGAAACTTTTACTAGAATGCTGGGTTCTTCAACCCAAGAAAAAGCACAAAAAGTTCAAAAAGTTTCCAAAACACAACCAAAGAGGACAAAGACAACAACTGTTGTTGAAACCTCTGTTGGTGAGCCCACTGCTCCTGGTGATCATGGCACTTCATCCAGTGCTGTGAAACCCACACCAGCCACCAAAAGAAAACGTCCATCCACAAAAACAACCACCAAAACCAAAAAGGGACTTCTGGAAGATGAGATACCAGAAGCTACCCCTGTTGCATCACCAAAGCAACATGAAACCACTGTTGTTACTTCCTCACAACAGTTGGAGATATCTCAACCCAAGCAAACTCCTCAAGATTCCTCACAAAAGGAACTTGTTGTAAGCCAAAGGGAACCTCAAACTGAGGCATATGAGTCACTTGATCATATGTTTACAAGCCCATCTCCCAGGGCTAATCAGCTTGTTACTCCACCTACATCACCACCACATGTCCCACCAACAATGCAACCCCTGTTTGAGGCTATTGATAAAACTCAGGACAACCCCAGTTCCTCTCAATCACCTATCACTGAGAGTATGCCACTACCAGTGACTGGGACTGAGGAAAATCAATCAGCCATCCCACAAACAGTTGAGGAGGTTATACTCCCAGAAGTACATGTTACTTCTGATGAGGTTTCAAGAGAAGCAGCCACTACTGCTGTTGAGACCATTGTCTCACAGCAGGACAGTGGTTACATAGCTAAGACTTCCTTGAAGGCAACAACTGTTGAAGACACAATTGTGTCTCCAAAAACAGTTGGAAGTCCCCAGAACCAAGACCAAGGGGCAGCAGGTTCTTTCTCCATGGACTCACCTCCTAGGACTGAACCAGCTAAAACTACCTCTGGTAGGGACTCAGCTGATCCTATTAATTTAGGTGATGAGTCAAAACTACAAGAATTGACGGCTAAAGTTCAAAACCTTGAATCCTCTGTTGCTGACATCAAATCTGATGTCAAGTCAATATTGGAAACATTGAATAACTTTACAAAAAGTCAACCATCAACTGCTGATGTTGCTAATGAGCTATGGAAATCTGTTTCCCCCATCATCATAGCTCATCGAAAATTAGCAGATCAGACACAAGAAACCTACATGACTGTGATCAGAAACATGGTTGATGCCAGATTCAATGATACAAAGGCTGATATCAAGGTGATCAAAGACCACTTGCTGAAGACCACTGGCTCTGCCCCTACCACAATCCTCAGAGATGAAGATGATGATGAATTCACTGCTGATGATGCCAAAAAGGGGGAGAGTGGCAGAGATAGGCTACCAAAACTCAAAACACAAAAGGGGAAGAAGCCAACTGCTGACAAACCAGGGTCACCCAAATCAGCTCCACAAACACAACAACCAAATGTTCAGTTCCCTGTCTCTGAACCAGCTCCAGCATCAAAGGCAAAAGAAGTTGACACTTCAGCTAATGAAAGAGCTGAAAAGGCTGCTGAAGACAAAATGAAAAGGGCTGACACATTGGAGGTAAAGGCAGAGAAGTTGGTACAACTGAAAAAGGAACAGCAACAGGAAGTGGAAGATGTGGGCACTTCAAAGAGAAGGAAAATGCCAGCCAAACACACTAGAAAACCACCTTCCAAATTAATTGCTGAAACTCCTGTTGTACAAACACCTGTTACCACAACCACTGCTCCACAAACCACTGCCACCACAACCTCTGTTACCCAAACCACTGCACCTAAAACAACTGAAACTAAAACCACTGCTGAAACATCTGCACAACCCAAACCAGTAACCAAACCAGTCACTAAACCAACCACAACTCAACCAACTCCCAAACCTACTCCAACACACACCACTACCAAACCTACTCCAACACAACCTAAAACCCAAACAACTGCTGGTTCTACAAAAGGACCAACAGATGTTTCTCAATCCACTGCTACATCCTCACCTTCACCCAAAATCTTGTATAGCAGAAAAAGGAAATCCACCTTTGTTATACAAGATGAAAACATCCACAACACACCACCTAACACCCCAATCTCATCCACACCAGTCAATGCCATTCCACTCTCATCTTACTCACCACACACTGACCAATTCAGATCACACAGACCACCACCAACCATCACCCCATTGGCTGAGAAGTATCCCCTTGAGTTGGATTTAATCAAGGGGGAACTTCAATCCTTCTATAATACTGATCAGCCATCAGAAAGATCCTTCCCTTCTCTTAAAGGCTTCCCTGTTCCACCTAATCTAGACACATATCTCAAATACAAGGGTGAACAGGCTGATGCTGTCATCAAAGAGAAGTGCAAAGGGAAGGATGACAGGACTGCTCAGGGCATCCATTCAGCAGAGCTTAGCAAACTCAGAAGGATTGAAGACTATGCTAAGACCCTGAGCAACTCCATGTCAACCATGCCTCTCAGCAGACACTTGGAGATGGAAGTAAGGGATTCACTGCTGGAACAGATCTTGGCATCCAAGCCTTATAAAGCAACAAAGAATCAATTTACAGGCTGGACCACACATGCTCTAAGAGAAGAACTAATCAGAATAGAGAACATGGCCAAGAATCCTCCTGCTAAGGTCTCTGCTCCTGATTTCAAAAAGGGGAGAGATGAAGCTAGAGCCCTGAAATTCAGAAGAATGAGACAAGAGCTTGTAGCTGCTAAGTATGGAGAGATGAAATCTGTTGCCAGATGGTCAGAGATCAGGCTAATTGAGACATATAAAAAGCTTGAACAAGAAAGAAAGACCAATCCTGATCTTCCAAGAAAACCAGTGTATGATGATGCTCCCAAGAAACCTTCTCAGGCCTTCACATTAGACAGTTTACTGGAAACTTCAGATCTTACCATTGCTGCTAGAAGACAATTCAAGAAGCAAAAAGAAATGACTGAAGAAGAAACAAGACAGTTCACTGATACTTATGTGAAAGAGGGGATCTTGAACCAAATCAGATCTTTTTCTGATCCTGTGTCAGACAGGCTCAGAGAACTCATTGGAAGGCCACCATCACCAAACTCATCCAAAATAAAGATGCATCCCAGTCACTCCTCTGATTCTAAAATTCTAAAATGGAAGTCTGATAAAGAGACCCATGAATTGACATTGCTCAGATCAGATGGTAGTGTTCAGAAGTTAAGCATGGATGAGGCACCTGGCCTAAGTGCTGAAGATCTCCAGACACTTCTGAATTTGACACTGGATAGAGATGTTGAAGACCTCTTCTCTCTGCACTTTGAATTGCAACTAAAAGGGCAAATAAGAGAAAGTCTGATGAGGAATAAAGATCAAGAATAAAGCAGAGTTTTGGCATCATCTGTTCTAGGGGGAGATTGTTGGGTCTGCTGACCTGGAAAAGAACAGATGATTGAAAGCCAAAATATACTAAGTGTTGATCCAGAATAAATAACAGAGTTTACAAGAAAGCTTCCTCCAAAGAACTGCTGACTCCAAACTGCTGATGCTTAAACAACTGATACAAGACAACTGCTGCTGATGAAAGGTCTGATGAAGAAAGTCTGAAGAGCAAAAGTCTGATAAAGAACAAGTGCTGATCAAGATCTGAAGAACAAAGGACTGTTGAACCAACAGCACTTTGGTTCAACAGTTGTTAAGAAGACATCAGAGTTTATAGCTTAACAGAGTTTCCATTCAGTAGTTTCAATGTAACAGTAGTTTATTGTTTATCAGATGTTGTAGTTTGTTAGTCAGTTAGGGGTCGCTTTCTAGGTGACGTCAGCTAAGTGATCATCAGAGGTTTGTACTTGTCTATAAATAGAACAGTACTTGTACTGTTCTATTGGTCACTCGTCATTCTCTCTAAGACAAACAAACTCTGAGTGATCAGGCTGAGGGGGAGTTATAATTGTACCTTTGTAATCTTTCAACTTTAATGAAAGCTTTCGATTGATAACAATTATTCTCTATGTTTTGATTATTCTTTATTCCGCTGCACTTTCCATTTATACTTCATTCATATTACATCATTAATCAAAACAATCCAATACTCAGATCCTAACAGTTATTCTTAGGCTTACCTTAGAACTCCCCTTACCTTAGCAACCTGTCCACAATCTCCATTTTTCTTCAAGGCAATTTTGTTACGATTGTCATACACAACCTGTTTTCCCTTTTGCTTCTTGATTATGTTTGGGGATACAGGCTTTTTGACATTGCCTGAATTTTTAGCAAATTTCACTTCGGTCCCTTTCTGTTTAACATACGGACATGTAGAAACTAAATCCCACACTCTCCGCGGTGATAACAAGACCTATACTCTTCAAAATCACATGCATACCCGTCATCCCAATACCAGTAGGGACAATGAGCAGCAATATGACCAACTTCACCACATTCAAAACAGCTTCTCCGTTCAACATAACCATGAGAATACTGTGGTGAGTTGTTTCCCCAATAACCATCAAATCGAGAGGTATATGAATAATCATAATAGTCATATGATCTAGATGAAAAATTTCTTGAATTCTTTTGATGAGAATTTTTCATCTGATCATTTCCTTTCGATTTGTTTGGTTTCGGTCCTTTTACTTTAGAACCTTTCTTGTTTTCAACATTTTTCTTTTCAATGTTTTTCTTTTGATCCTCATGTTGGTTAGGATTTAGTTCAAACTGCAAATGACCAAATTGATTTTTAAATTGATTTAACAAATCGATATTATCAACATATATACATTTGAGTAAAGATTGTTCGATATTATCAATTGGAAAATCTTTATTGAGAATCAACCTGTCATGTCCTACCAACATATAGGATCCTTCCATTCCATTAGGAAATTTAAATATGGTTTTCTCATCAGACTCAGAGTTTGAAACTTCAACACTAGATGTTATGTCTTTCAACTCTGATGTGGTGTTATTTATTGAAAAACTTTTATTCATTTCTAAAATTTCAATTTTATTTAACAAAACTTTTTCATTCTTTTCAAAAACTTTATTTTGGTTTTGACAATTTTCTAGTTCATTTGCTAGGTTCTATTTTTCCTCAATAAGTGTCATCAATTCATGTTTCAATTTGTCACATTCAGAACAACTAGCACAGTCAACACTAGATCTTACCTCAGCATCTGATTTATTACCATTATCAGATTTTGCATCAACATTTGAGATATCACTCTCTCTGGATTCACTCTGTTCTGAATCCGTATCAGAACTCAAGACACTCTCTGACAATTCACTTGAATCATCATTTCTCATTTGTTCGACTAAACACTCAACATTACTTTGAACACCTTCTCTGTTAACACATTTGTCAACATGTATCCTTTCATCAGTTGATTGCACAACTGGAGCTAGTATGACCATAGGTCTCGGTGTCATTGGAAATCCCCAAACATTGTCAACTTTAGAATTTTGTCTTTGTAATTGTTGTCGTTCAGCTTCTATCTGAGCTCTTATCTGCTCATCAGTTCTTGATATGGCCAAGTAATTTATCATTTTTCAACGAAAATTATTTCGAAATTTTTTTTACACCTTAAATTCTACTTTCGTCCCTTTCTGAGATAGCGTAGGTACGAATGTGGAAATCTACCAGCTTCGTCCCACAATTTGACTCGAATGTAGAAACTATAATGAACAAACTCACTTTCGACCACTAAAATTCCACTTTCGATCTCACGTTTGGTCGAATGTACCAAATTATGGTCGAATGTACAAAACAACAAACACAAATTCTAGGTTCGACGTAAAAATTTCCACGTTCGTCCTAAAAATGTTAGGTTCGACCTAAAATACTCTAGGTTCGACCTAACGAAGTCCACGTTCGACCTTAACAGATCTGTTCATCATCTTCAACCTCAAGAACACGAATTTGAATGGTTTTTGACAAAATTTTCACCAAATATAATGATTTTGGATAGGTTTTGCTCGGAATTCAATTTAGACAAACATTTGCGAAAGAATTTTTGAAAACAACATCAAATTCAACTCCAATTTAATCAAAAACCATGTTTTTATGAGAAGATTCAAACTTTCTAGGGTTTTGATCTTTAAACCTGAATTCTAATCTGTTTTCACCAATTCAAATCAATTTGCAATCGTGAAATCGAGCCTATACTCTGATACCAATTGAGAATTCGTTTCGGATCGTAATCAAGAAACGTGATCTCACGAATATCAACCGTAGGGTGCGGAATCCCCTTCGATCGTGCAAAATGATTCAGATATAATCGATAAAGATCGGGATGAAAACAGATAACGAATCATCGAGCAATTTCCATAACTTTACTCTTTGTATTAGATCAAATCAAAGATATTACAATTGAAAACTTAGACCTAATACAGAGAAAAACACACATACACACTCTAGGGAAAAGGCTCAAATGATAACTCACTATCCAAAATAACTAACTTTCCCTATATATAGGCTCCCCACATTCGCCCCTTAGCGTTAGGTCGAATGTGGATGTTTTCCACATTCGCCCCTAACGTGAGGACGAATGTAGCCCTTTTCTACCTTCTAATTCACATTTGACCCAAGACAAAACTACATTCGACAAGGAATTTTTTTGCTATAACAGCTTTTAATTTTTTTTAAAAACAGACAATATAGCAGACTAAAAAAACATAGAACATGAAATATTACTATAACAGTTGTTCATTCAAAATATTCTAAAAAGTCTTTCACGATTCCTTGAAAATAGAAATTTGAATCTTACACACCTGAAAATAAAAATAAAAAAAACATAAGTATCAAACTGAATGATATCAACCTTAAAATAACAATAAACAAAACATGAAGATGAAACACAAAATATGTAAATTATTATTAAAATAAAGAAAGTAATAGACAACTAAAAGCTTTAAAGAAAACCACAGCACTCTGTTGATACAAAACCGAATCATAGAAACCTGAAAGTAACCATAAACAAAAACATCAACATCAAACACAAAGATGTAGAATTAATAAAATTAAATATTAAATAAATAAAAATACAGAAAGCAAAAAATTTGAAGAAAACAACAAAACTTTCTTCATAGAACCTTGAATCATATTAACCTGAAAATAACCATAAATAAAAAATTAGTTTCAAAGACAGAACATGTAAATTTATTAAAAGAAAGAGAATAATATAGAAAACCAATAGATTTCAAGAGAAGCACAACACTTTCTTCATAGAAAGTTGAATGTTATGAACCTGCAAATAAGAGTAACACAAAATGAGAATGAATCTCAGAACATGTAAATTATTAAAATAAAAAATATAATACACAACCAAAACCTTTAAAGAAAAGCACAACACTCCCTTGATACAAAACCGACTAATATAAACCTGAAAGTAACGATAAACAAAAACATCAAAATCAAAGACAAAGACAAAGATGTACAATTAATAAAATTAAATATTAAATAAATAAAAACACACAAAGCAAAAAATTTGAAGAAAAGCACAAAACTTTCTTCACAGAACCTTGAATCATATGAACCTGAAAATAACAATAAATAAAACATGAACATCAAGCAGAACTCAAGAACATCAGATTTTGAAGAAAAGCACAAAAGTTTTTCATACAAACTTGAATCGTATGAACCTGAAAATAACACTAAACAAAAAATAAACATCAATCTCAGAACATGTAAATTATAATTAATTTAATTAATTAAATCAATTTGAAGACGACTGCGTCTTGATATATATTAACAAAGAATTTGGGAGAGAGCGGAGCTTTTTAGCTGATCTGATGATTATTGCTTTCTCTCTCCGTTTATATAGATGAGAGTAATTGTGCAAGGGCAGAGTAATTCAAATTTTGAATTTGGAGCTTAAAATTAAAAGTTGTACGTTTTCCCTCTCTATAAACATCTGACGATTTTAAATCGTTATACTCAACAGATGTTGTTGAGTGGACATCTGTAAATAGCAGATGGTAACGTTTTCTTACTGTTGGGCCACATTTTGCAAGTGGCATTATTTAATTGCTTTAAATGAGTAGCTGACGTTTTTTGTTGAATATTTTAATCAGCTTTGATGACATTTGATGACATCATTACTTGCATCACCCAAGCATTTATATGATTGCCACATCAGCTTTTCAAGCTCTAAATGGCTGCCAACTCAGCTTTCTTACATCACTCACGACTCTCCTATTATTGAAAGTGTATATATATATATAGGGGATGGTTCAATAGAGAACTCATTTTAGGGAGAGAACTCGAGAACCCCTAACTAAATACAAAAAAAATAATAAAAAAATCATAACTCAAAATTTAAGTAAAAAAATAGAAAACTAGTTCGGAGCTTCTCTTTCCCACGTCATACCCGTTCAGAAAAAAAATAAAAAAAAATTAAAAAAAAAACACACCTAAAAAACGCTACTGCACATGTGTAGTATAACCCAAAAGCCTAAACCCCCCACCCAAAAACCTAATTCCACCCCACCCACCCCCACCCTCACCAAAAAACCTAAATCCCTTACCCAAAAACCTAAACCACCCATCCACCCCCACCCAAAAACCTAAACCCACCCCACCCACCGCCTACCAAAAATCTAAGCCCCACCCGCCACAACCAAAAACCTAACCCGCACCAAAAAACCTAACCCCCTACCCAAAAACCTACACCCACCCTACCCACCCCCAAAAACCTAAACCTGACAAGCTAAACTTAAAAAACTAACCCTAAAAACTAAACTAAACCCTAAAGCTAACCGGACATTTACTACACACGTGCATTAGAAGTCGCCTATTTATTTATTTTTTTAATTTTTTTAATTATTTTTATGAACGGGGATGACGTGGGAAAGAGAAGCTCCGAACTAGATTTTTGGTTTTTGACGTAAATTTTATGTTATGATTTTTTTATTTTTTTCTTAATTTAAGTAGGAGTTCTCGAGTTCTCTCCCTAACTATGAGTTCTCAATTGAACTTTCCCCTATATATATATATATATATATATTGATATAGATACATGAAATGCCATGTGCGTATTTAGTCAGAAACCATCAACCTTAACATATTAATAATTGCAAACAGAAGCAATAATCTAAAATACTAATTAAAATGTTTCTTGTATCTCTTCTGATTGCTTTTCTCACATTTGTATATGGCTCCTTAATCCTAAAAACTACTCCATCCGTCCCAATTTAAATGTTCTAGTTCAAAAACACACATTTTAAGAAATATTTTGTTTGTATATGATAAAATGACAATAATATCCTTAAAAGTGATGATTGGGTTTTGTCTTTTACGGACAAAACTGGAAATTACATTTCTATTTTTAGAAAGGGACATTTAATTTGGGACAAACAAAAAAAGAAAGTAGGACATTTAAATTGGAAGGAGGGTGTAAAAAGTAAAATGTTTGTCCATCTTTCGTAGCGTTGCATATGGGGACGTTCCTAATTCTTACTCATGTGTAAAAGAGATGCTCCTATTAATATTTGAGTTAAGATGACGAGACATTAGGTTACCTTAAGAGTCATAGTTACTCCCATTCTTAACCTTTGCTTGGTTGAATTTCTTCACTTTGATGTTATTCTCCCCATGTACTTGCAATAGATAAAGTATGCGAGGTATGTTTGGTGTGAGTTCTTCACTTTGACACTCTTTTGTCTTGTATGCTACAATGTCTTGGTGGGTCATGGTATTCTTCAAGGGCTGATACTTGTATCTTGACTCAGTCTTTCCACTAGGAAGAAAACAAAAGTATTCAAATTCTATAGGGTACAAATAAAATAGTATTTTAAAAGTAAGTAGGTTACTAATCAAGGGGAAAAAAAAGATGTATAGCCATATATATTTAATTTAATAAAAAGTAACAATAAATGAGAAATAACACTCGTTGACGCGTTGATTGCACCAACATTTGACTCCTTCATTAGTCCATGCAACTATATAAGGTCTTCTTTTCACACGAAGGGGTCCCTTGTGATGTTTATATTTGACTTTCAAACCTTTCTATATCCGTTTTAGTGTTATAAGACTATCTCAATTCACAACCCAACTCAACCCAATATTTCAATAACAAAATAATTTCTCTCTTTCACCTACACAATCCAACTCAACCTAAAAATATTATTTTTTTAACGAAATCGATTTTTAATAAAATTTATATCGTGATGTTCATAGAAAAAAAAAAACTTAAGAAGTACCATGCATTTAGTTTCTCTTTTTTAACTTTGAATATCACAAATTATGTGAGTCACAAAAATACACCATATATGGGAGTAGTCTAACTTGTTCTCTAGATTATAAAGTAATATAAAGTGTACATTTAGTTATATGTACGATTTGTTTGAGTGGTGTTTAGTTAAATCATGCCATTAGTTATATCTAACGCGCATTCATTCCTTGTAGATGATGTGTTGTAAAACAAATCTAATTTCCTATTTATTTCTTAACGTTTTTGAGTTTTTTAATTAACATATTAATTAGTTTTCGATATTTGTTTATTAGTTTATCATTTTATAGGTTTTGAAGATTTTTATTTGTTTTTATATACCTTTTAGCATTTACTTATGTATTTTATATTTATATGTGTTCGTGTGGAGAGAAGCTAATCTACAAGAACAATAATCAAGACGTGAGTACCTGGTGACAAGCATGGATTTAAGAAGAAGAAGCAGCAGCCCAACTAAGAGACAAAAGGCGAAAAAGCCCAATTAAGAGACAAAAGGTGAAGATGCCTAAATAAGAGACAAAAGGCTCGAGTCGCTAGAGGCCAGACAGATGGAACATTTGACGGCTCGAAGATTACAGGGTTATAATTATCACAAAGAAAAAGAGGAGGATCATTGACGGCTGAAAGCAACTTGGATGACACGATGACCCTTGTGTTGAAACTTAAGGAATTTTAGAAGAAGCATGGGTTCAGTTTTTGCAAGTTTAGTTCTTATATCTATTTTTCTAGATGGAGAGGCGCATAATAGATCGATATGAACATTATGAGTTATCCCGTAATAAATATTTATCTAATGCCTAGGTTAAAGATGGTGACTATTTGATTTTGGTTTATGATTCGGTTTTCGATTTTGTAGTTGGATTCATCTTTTAGTAAGAAACATGTTTATGATCCTATGATATCTAGTTTTGACTTTCCTGGGGCCATTTTTTCCCCACTCCTTAAACCGAGTTCCCCCAGAACCATGTTCCTTTCAAACCCGTTTTCAAGCATGAACAACATGAAAATTTAATTGATAGGCGGTAACATCGCCACCATACACCACCAACTAAATGGAGGCGACCGCTTCCTCATTACTACCCACCACGCCGCATACCACAACCAGCCTTATCTCCTCGAGGCCCCTGTAACCAGAAACAAATATCAATCATAAAATATCAAAATAATCCGTGTATAGAGTCAAAGAACCCCTAGTATTTGAACACCGTCTTTAACCGAAAATCTCAAAATCAACAACAATAATAAAGAAAAGAAAATGATAAATAAAAAACACAACACCAACAGAGGAATCAAACGATAGAGGAAAAAGTTTTCGGAAGCATCAGAATTAGCGCTAACGTACAATACGACCAACTTTAAGAAATACTTACTGCAACACTAACTATAAACTTTGAAGACGGAAGCAACAACTAACAACAACAGTAACCACATATTTCCTGCTCTATGAAATACAGGACACAATTTATAAGTGAAAGCTGATGATCAATAAAAATACAAAACTCATAAAAAGACAACATAGTGCTAAGAAAAACATATATACCAATAACATGTATTGCCTGGGATATTCAAACTTGAATTCCTTGGGAGGATACAACTTAAATAATCGGCAGGTAAATAACAAAATCACTTTGAATCACAAACCCATAAACACATTACGACTTTGTTACCGGAACACACAATCTCAAATTAAAAAGATTAGTTCAATATGAATAGACAACAAAACACTGTGAGATTCAAAATTAAACTTAATCAATATCTCAATACATGAATGCACAATACTAAAAACTAACTTGACATTTAATCAAACACCTTATATGCACTTTCAAGGTCATAAGCTGAGAAAAGTTCAAAGAATCTTATCAGCACAAAACCATAAACATACATCAATAAAAGGAACCAAACAATAACACGTACACACATTACCAAAATGATGAGACAACGGCAGTTAAGTCTTTGTCATCAAAACTCTTTTCTTATCACCACGTAAAATGAGGTGTGGCATATTAACATCAACCAAAACAGATGCACCACAAATCCACCATATAATAAAAATTTTACAAGAAAAATAAAGACAAACAACCATTACCGTCACCTTCATCATTCTCACCCACCATAACAGTTGAATACATCACCATCAACAACCACCACCGTCACTACTCTCATCTAGAACGAACACCACAATGGAAAACATCACAAAAGAAACCCAAAAAATTCACATCGTAACATGCAGCCATAAAATCAAAACCCTAGTTTTAAGATGCTCACCTTAGTTGAACCGAGCCAGTCACCAAATCCCTAAGTCGGTGATGGCACAGCCTCCGGCGATTTAGCAGGTGGTGTAGAGGATGGAGACGGTGGTGGTGTTGGTGACTTTTAACGAATCGAATGAAAAAAGCAAATAATAAGCAGAGCAGGTAGTAAAAACCCCCCAAAAAACACAACACATACAAAATCATTACCCGTTTACATGCAGACGAAATGATTGAAGACGGTTGCGGCGACGCTACATAGGATGGTTGGATTGTCGGCGGCGGTGGTGATGGATGTATTGTCGGCGACGACGCTGTGGAGGAGGCGGATAGGGACGGTGGTAAGGGAGAAAACGTCGGCGAGGGTAGCGCAAGAGGAAAGACATCTGGAAAAAATGAGAGAGGGAGAAGCAATAATGCATACATATATGGGCAAAAATGACACATATATCCCTGCAGAACCAATAATTTACGAAAGTGTCACTACTGTTCATCTTCGGTTTCCTATTATACATATAATTTGGTGAGTAAGAAATAACAACAATGATATAAAAAAAGAAAATTAAGAAAAAATGAAAAACAAAGTTTGCATAAAAGAGATAAAAAAAACTAGAACCGTCAAAATGGGGTGAAATAGATTCGAACCTACGTAAAAGGATGAGGAGAAAACAACCTGAACCAGCAGACCATTTCATATGTTTGTTAATGTTAGCATTCTTTAAATTTATATATAAAATGTTTGAAAAAATCATAATTTAGGCCTATGGGAAAAACGGGCCTCGGCCGGGGGTGCGGCTCCCCCACCCCTTGGGTCAGCCCTGGATATAATCGTTATATTGTTGCGTTTAATTAGACAAAATATATTTAGTCTAGTCAGTTATTAAAGTTTATCTCTAGGGACCTAAATGTAATTAGCCTAAGTATGTTTTGGCTATAAATAGATAGAGATTATGGTTTTATTATCAACACACATTCTAGAGATTTGAGGGCTATCATTGTATTATCATATTATGCAGATCATCTAGTAGGTTTTTCATTCCTATATTTGTGTGTATTCATCTTTATTAAATCATCAAAATCAGATCTAAGCTCCAAATCGATCCTACAATTTGGTATCAGAGGAGGGTACTCGGATTTGGGATTTACCATCTACAAATTCATCTTTGAATCTGATTTTTGGTGAAGTTTTAAAAGTTTGGGGTTAAACTATTTCAAAAAAATCTACATCTGAAATGGTTTAAAATAGTTGTTTGTTCATTATGGATTGACTGAGATTTAGAATAGTTTTTGAGATAATTTGAAGGTGTTTTGGATCAGGTCATCAGGCTTTTTAGTGAGTTTTTTGGAGTTTTTGAAATTTTTTTGGCGTATTTGTTCTTGAGTCTGCATATTTGTTCGCGTATTCAAGTTGTCCGGCGTATTTAATTTTTTCCGGCGACTTTTCTGACAAATTTATTTTTTAGCGTGTTTACCAAAGGTGACTTTAGGGTCCATGACTTAGTCTTCTGTGACTTTGTCACGGTGTTGTTAAACGTTTCCGGCGTCTTTTTTGTCTGACTGTTTTCAGGGTAGCGTACTTAATTAAAAAAAGAGAGAGAAGAGTAGAAAGAGATTAAGTTTTTATGGCTTTTTAGATCTGATCATGAAATCAACCACCATCTCGCCACAACCATCACCTACCACTGCACCTGTTCATCAACTTCAAACCATCATAACGCACAACCACCACTACGGTCCTTAACACAAAGTTAACCAACGTCCACCGTCAAACCTCTAAACCACCATCCTCTGCTGCAAACCACCACATAAACTCCACCCTTGTCACCTCGTGACCGTGAACCAAACCCCTACTATCATTGTTCATACACCATCCTTTGTGTGATTTAAACCGTGAGAGAGAGAAAGCGTTGCGGCTGAATTATCTTGCAGTTGTTGTTCAAATCTAGAGAGAATGAAAGTATAGCGGCTGATTAGTTATACTCATTTTAGAGTTTGGGTGAAGATATAATGGTCAATGTTCAACTCATTTCTTTCATGTGGGCCTACTTTATGCTAAGCCACAATATCAATTAACAAAAGTTTGGGCAGGTGGGGTTGGAAAAAAGAAATTGGGTCGGTGCTTATAAACATTAAACGGGTCAGAATATTGTTTCGTTTCATGGATAAAGATGGTAAATTCATTCTAGTTTTTTTTATTTTCGGGAGGATTAAACATCTCGGGCTGCAAACTATCTTAAACCTGTTGGACCATAAGTTTGGATAAAGCTCAAATTGTATTGAACTTGTGAAAGTTGGGCTGTTACTATTTAACTATTATTTCATATATGGGTTACGAACTTTTAGCAACACATTTAAAGATATCCATTCGAGCCGTTTATAGTCAAAATGGTTGATTTGACTACTAAAAATTAGTTTTGAATCTAGATCACTAAATAAAAATAGGAGAATATAAATTTTTCAAATTTATAACATGTCTGGCAGCTTATATCAAACATAATGCGAAGCCAGTTTTACCATACTTCCACCAAAATTGAAGGGTGCTCAGGACTTTTTGACTTGAAAAAATATGATGAAATCATACTATTTTCTCATTGATTGCACTCAATGGAATTTAATTCAAGTTACACCACATATCCCTATGACAACCAATGATGCAGGTGATGTTGTTAACACCGACCCTGCAACCTACTCTGACACTGATAAACTGTTGATTCTGAGAGATCACAAAGCCTCTTGTGCCCTTACCATGACTCTCTTAAATGATGACTACCACATGTTTGAAGAATACACTGATGCACAAAGTCTATGGTATGCCTTGTGTGACTACTATGAAGGAAACTAGGACATGATTCAGAAGAAGCAAGACATGGTTCAAAAGGAGTATGACATGTTTGGAAGCATTCGTGGTGAAAGTTTAACAAGTCACATCGATCGTTTCATGAATATGCTCACAAAGATGAAGAAAGTCGGGTTTCCTATTAACAACCGCAATTCAATTAAGAAGCTGTTTGATTCACTCCCAAAGAAATGGAGCTTGAAATTTGTCACACCCTCAAATTTCCACCTGCGGAGTTCTACCGCGAGGCGTGTGACACACCAGGATCCAAGTCAACGGTGACAATAAACAACACTATATGATAAAATACGTAAAATAAAAACATTTAGTTTCATAACATAAACCAACAGCGGAAGCTTTTTAAAATCTTGATTACAACTTAAACAACGTGACTGAAGTCTGAAATTACTGAAAACATGAAACTAGAATCCTAGACGCCAAGTGAGACTCCGTGCGCCTAAGTCCGATGCTGCTACCTTAACGACCTGAGAAAAACATGCTAAAAACGTCAACATATAATGCTGGTGAGTTCACAGGTTTTTGTGAAAAGCAACTTAGTTAGTTTCAAAGAATATTCCAAAGTAGACCAAACCATACGTAAACCGACCAAAAGAATACTACTCAAAGAATGCCATCCAAAATGAATACTTGTCGCTACTACGATTGGAAAACCATTACTGGACTCGAATACATGAATACAAGAATACATGAATACCTGCCCGAATACAAGAATACAAGAATACTCTAAGAGACAACATGCACCCGTCCGACCTCCAGTCGACGAGTGGGGCTGGTCACGCCCAAATAGATCTATCCATATTTCCCCTGTTGTGCAACCACCGCACATTCATGGTTTTCCCCGGGACTTTAACAAATCGTACAGCAACCCAAAAGAATACCCCAATGCATAAAGAATTCAAGAATACCAATATGTAATACCATATAGTAACCCAACGACTACCTTGTAAGCTTTACCAATCCGAGTACTTAGCAAATCATAGGTTTTATGAATACGAAAACGTAAGTTGACACACCTTTTAATGAATACGAGAACGTAAGTTGACACACCTTTTATGGATACGAAAACGTAAGTTGACACACCTTTTATGAATACGAGAACGTAAGTTGACACACCTTTTATGGATACGAAAACGTAAGTTGACACACCCTTTTATGAATACGAAAACGTAATTTGACACACGTTTTATAAATACCAGTACCCAGCATGTTTTCTCCCCCGAAAGCAAAACCAGTAAAGAGTGGGGCCATGAACTCACCTTAGATTGCGTTCTTCTTAATAAACCACAGACAATGCAAATGACAGCCCAAGTATCGGCAACCTATCATCGAATGCATATGAGTACCCGAACCATTGACCCGCAGGTCAAATAGTCCCCAAGTGTCCAGACCATGACCAAGTACGTTTTGAAAACACGTTTGATTGTTACTTTGACCCCACAGACAAGACCCGACATTCCACGTGTTCATCTCATACACCAACATATACAAATCATGCAACTTAGTACTTAACACGTGTTAAAGTTCAACGAGTTCTAACACATAGATTAAATAACGCACAAATAAGTCCAAACACGTGTTACTATGTTACTAGACATGTTACGGGGTTTCTAGCATGTTCCTATGTGTCCAATCGGGTCTCGGAATACTAAGTTACAGTTACATTTACATTATCATTACATGTGATTAGGAAAAGTCAACTAGTGATTAGGAAAAGTCAACTGGTGATTAGGAGCTATAAGACATGTTATTCCGAGGTTAACTAGTGATTAGGAGTCATAAGACATGCTATTCTGAAGTTAACTAGTGATTAGGAGTCATAAGACATGCTATTCTGAAGTTAACTAGTGATTAGGAGTCATAAGACATGCTATTCTGAAGTTAACTAGTGATTAGGAGTCATAAGACATGCTATTCTGAAGTTAACTAGTGATTAGGAGTCATAAGACATGCTATTCTGAAGTTAACTAGTGATTAGGAGTCATAAGACATGCTATTCTGAAGTTAACTAGTGATTAGGAGTCATAAGACATGTTATTCTGAAGTTAACTAGTGATTAGGAGTCATAAGACATGCTATTCTGGACATGATAGGCGATTAGGCATGTTAAGGGGCGATTAGGCCTCCTAATCTCCTGCAAGTCATGTGATTAGGGGGCTAATCGCTTGTAGCATAGGCGATTGAGATTCCTAATCGCCTATGCTGTTCCGTTTCGCCTTTTTCGCGCGTTTAACCCTCCAAATCAGATCCGAACCATGTGTAAACACCCAATATCAATCATAACACATTAACAAACATATTTCAAGCAAAACCCCTAAGTTATCATCATTCTAACAGTCCCGAATGCGAGCGTTTTCCCAAAATAGTAAACTTAACATGTAAGCATCACATCAACATGCACAAACTTGCCCTAAATAGCAAATATCCAGATTTCCTTACGTAACAACGTTGTCCGATAGTATCCCACTGCTCTAGCATCATCCTAATGCAAACCCTAACATCATACAATCAACAACACACCTCATAACATCCTTAATCATTCAAAACTATTCAAATGGGTCAAAATATCAAACATCAACAATACACAACCAAAACCATCCAAACTCCTAGGACATCATCACACTAACTCATAACAGCCATAAACACCTTAATAACACAAGAACAATCATGTTTAAATCCTAAAAATCCTACCTTTAATCACATATAACACATATAACATGCATAAAGGTTTGAGTTTGTTTAAAAACGGTTTTTAATGGGTTTTCAAAGACAAAAACATTTAGAAATCAGGTCTGGACTTTTAGGGAACAAAACATAATCATTTAAAGGTTTGGGGATGAAGAACACACCTTGGATTTAGGAGAAAATGATGGGTAAAGCTTGGAAATGGTTGTTTTGATGTAAAAACGTGTTCCAGAGGGTGTTTGTGAGTTGGGATAGGTTATGGGACGGCTAGGGTTGCACAAATGGTGTTTTAGAGGTCAAGGGTGGTATTTATAGGCGTTTCTAGTCGTTTAAAACATGTCAGGCGATTGTGCAGCTTTAGCAGGCGATTAGGGCTGCTAATCGCCTACCTTATCAGGCGATTAGGGGCCTAATCGCCCCTTAAGGTTCCTAATCGCCTACCCTATAGGCGATTAGGGCTAATCACCCCCTATCAGCATGCAATTAGGGCTAATCACCCCCTATCAGCATGCAATTAGGGCTAATCACCCCTTAATATCATGCAATTACGCGTAATCACCTATAACATCATGCAATTACGTGTAATCACTGTTTTAACATATGTAAACACGTATACACATACCGACAAGTCACATAAAGATTATAAACACATAATTCATGAAAACAAACACGTTCACACTCATTCACCAATTCCCGGGACTCGAGACTTGTGTGTGTTAGAACCCCAATGATGCACGACTCGACTCGACTGACCTTGTCATGTGTAATGTATGCACGACTCGCTAAGGTAGACTTACTGAGTTTTCAAAAATAAATAACCGGAGTTTGCCGGGTGTCACAAAATTTATGACGGTCAGAATGGACTTTATGATTTATCCAATGACTTTGTCAGATGTGATAAATACCTTAAAGTCGTTTGAAATGGATGTCACAAAAGGACTGTGACTGGGATGAAGAATTTATAGCTACACAAATCGACAACAACAAATCTCTTATGGAAAACATTTATACCAAGGTTGCTCCTCTAGTGACCAACTCAAAGGCAAGTTCTTTTGCAAGTATTCCCAAAGGAGTTGAGTTGATCGATACTGGATTTAAAAGCATGGTGAGCCAAGAGCAAGATGTGGATGAAAAAGGTAAGAAGGAAGCTGTGGAAGAAACATTGATTGTTGAAAAGACCGAAAGCAGTAAGACTGGAGAAGGCAACATGACACCTAAAGCTATGAATGAGGAATCAAACAATGATCATGCAGAGAAGGATATGGTAAAAATAATTCCTCTCTAAATTAAAACAAAACTATGCAAACCAAGGTGTGTCACAGCAGTTTCTTACTGTTTGCCTCACAATCTAAAAGCTTTAAGAGTAAGATATGATATTCGAAAAATCAACAATGAAATGAAAGAAAATGAGTTGGCATATCCGCGAAAGTTAAATGCGAATCTTGATGTAATGCAAACTCTCAAAGAGTTTGTTCTTAGAAAAGATTTTTTAATAAATGATCTAGCAACAGAATTGGAAATGTCTAGAAATGAAACGAATCATCTTCAAATAATTATGGACAAATGGAATTTAAGCAAAAATGCTCATGCAGATATAGTGGATTGTCAAAGACAATCATTTATCAAAGATGGAATTGGATATAAAGATAAAAATGGACTTGAAAGAGCCATATTTTTATCACCGAATCAACATAACTATATACCAATTCCTAAACCACATATGAAAAATGACTTGTGTAAAGACGAATTTGTTGAGCCTGAGTCCAATACTAATATGATTAAAAGCAATGCAGATGTGACATAATAGGCGGAGGTGGAAGATGATGATAGTTGTGGTGGAAAGACTTTGGGGTTGGGTCACCTAGGACCCAGTTACTATATAGTTAATTAGTTTATTTGGAATAATGAAAAGACTAAAAGTGTTTTAAATTTTGATGACTATATTGGACCTAGACCTAATGTTAATTCGAACGGTGTGGTAAATGTTTGTGATAGGCAGAAACCTATCTTATGTTTTGATGTTTGTCATGATGATATTGTTCATGAATGTGCTGATTTAAAATCTACAATTTGTGAAGATAAAATGTTTGTGCTCCACCTGCTTTTCTGCCCGCTTTTGAAAAGGACAGGTTTGGAAAGTTCTTAACTAAAGAAATTCCAGAGTTTACTCCGTCAACATCATGCAATGATGATTCACAAAGTGATTCGGAGTTTTGTTCATCTAGAGAATGGGAAACCTCAACTGATTCAAAGTCCACCATGTCGGATTCTAATGAAAAAGTTGAAAATCAAGTACCCATGGATGCTCAAGTACTAACAACTTCAAATGACAATGCTAGTCAAATCCATCAAGATTCACCGGAAGAAGATATGTTTATAGAAGATTTCTCAAATTCAGATGATGAATCAATGATGAATAGAAATCCCAAGGGATCAAAGATCAGAGAGTCAGAAAGTGTTGTAAAACCCCATGTTTCTCAACAAGCCAAATCAAGCTTAAAACAATATATATTCCCAGTTGCATCACACGAGACAACAAAGCACCAAAAGCCATTCAAAGCTTGCTTTAGGTGTGGTAAAGAAGGTCATGTACTCAAGCAATGTCCGGAACGACGCAATCCAGAAAATGAAAGCAATACGAATGGCCTCTCTGGATCAAAAAGTAAAATGCACACATCTATGAATGATAGGATGACGCATATTCCATCAAGATATCCACATGTGAAGCTGGTTTCACATGATTCAAATATGAAAAGGACCAAACCATCAAATCCACAACCTATTCCGCCAGGTCTTAAACAAAAAAATTGTTTCAAAAATTAAATCTTTCACAAACAAAATTTTTGGACCAAAACAGGTTTGGCGAATCAAACCAAAAGTTGAACAAGAAACTAACAAGGGAAAAGGCATGGTGTTCCAAAAAGTTACTTACATTGATGCAAAAGGACAAACCAGGATCACAATGCCTGGGTTCCACTCTCTATCTAATTTACTCAGGAGTGCAGGAACTGTCATGGAGGACTATTAGTAACGCCGGTTACTAACAGTGGTTGTTCCAAGAATAGGTTTGGAGCAGCAATCTCATAGGTTTGGTTATGGTATCTATCCTGATTGCACAATCGACACTGTTGTCACAGACACATTTTCTTGCTGACATATGTTTATGTGTGCCTGATGTGGAAAACTTTATTTTTGTAAATATATATATATATATATATATATATATATATAGGGGAAAGTTCAATTGAGAACTCATAGTTAAGGAGAGAACTCGAGAACTCTATATTACACATATGTTGTATATTACACTTGTGTAATATATTATTATTGCATATGTTGCACATGTGCAATATATCATATGTTACACATGTGCAATATATATTACACATACGTAATACACTCAATATATCATATATTACACATACGTAATATATCATATGTTACACATGTGCAATATATATTACATATGTGCAATATATATTACATATGTGCAATATATCATATATCATATATTGCATATGTGTAATATATATTACACATGTGTAACATATGATATATTACACATGTGCAATATATATTACACATATGTAACATATGATATATTACACATGTGCAATATTTACTAAACATATGCAATATATGATACATTGCACATATGTAATATAAAGTTCTCGAGTTCTCTCAATAAAATGAGTTTTCTATTGAACCATCCCCTATATATATATATATATATATATATATATATATATAGGATTTGGATCATTTGAGAACCACCATTTAGGGAGAGAACCAAGGAACCAGTGTGAACAGGTGGCATTTTTGTAATTATGAAGGGGTGTCTACAAAAACCCCTCCATCAAAAAATAAAAAAAAATAAAAAAAATTATATAACCTAATTAAACAAAAAAATAAAAAAAGTAAAAACACAAAAATGATTATTTTGCATTATTAATTTGAAAAAAAAAAAAATAAAATAAAAAAAAAAATGGCTGTTATGACGTCATATGACGTCATCCCTGATGCACATGTGCATTTCGCTATTATATATACAGAAATACACCGTATGCACATGTGCATTTCACTATTAAATCACACTTTTGAATGAATTATCAATTACCATACTTAACTGATTATAAAATGGACGCGATACAGATATATAAGGGGTCGCAAATTCTATTCAATGATCATTAAATGGACGAAAAGTGAGATATAAAATACACTCGAACTCGTCAAGTGTTTAGTCATGCATATTATAACATAAATTGAAAATAAAACACGTGTAGGACAAGAAAAATGAATAAATTTAAAAAAAAAAAACTCTATATAAGAACTATAAAATAAGAAACGTATAGTGCATGCACATGTGCATTTCACTAATATAGTTAGGGTTTTTTATTGGTTTAGCTTTAGGAATTAGTTTTTAGGTATTGTGGGATGGGGGTTAGGTGTTTTTTTTAGGTGGGGTGATGGGTTTAGGTTTTTAGGTGGTGGGGTTTTTACTTATAATTATGCACATGTGCATATGTCAATTTCCTTATCATACAAATACATATGCTAACATAATAATCACAAACATAATCAACCTATCCACCACCATATAAGATCACCCACAATATACATATGTGCATTCATTATCCTTCAAACAACAAACTTTTTTGTACCCATCTGTTTTATTATACAATTACATGTAGTTTCTACCAAACCATCAACACAATAAAACAGATGATAACAGAAAAAAATATCCATATTACAAACCAACCATGTTACCACTAACCACCTACCTACAAACTTCTAATTATCTCACAACCTCACGTTCACCAACAATGTTCCATCCTATTGCTTATTTATCCCCCTTTTCATCTCCTTCCCCTTTTACTTATCTTCTTACAACACTCTTCACACCTCATTGATACCTCATCTAACATCTCTCTTGTTTTTTCCATCCGTCAACCTGAACAACGTATACTTTTCAAATTTATCACATTGTTCGTGTGTTTAAACAACTAATAATTAACATTTATTAGTAAACATGATAAATAAACATATATGCACATGTGCATATATATATCTAAATTGCTTAAATACTTAATACCGACCTTTTTTAACTTCCTAATCTATGATTATATCATCATACTCAATCGTTTTTTTAACCCTTTATACCTCGATTATAATACAGAAGTTATAATATTTGATTTTTATCCCATCTTTGACTAAAAATAATAAATAATACTTAAGAAAATCAAAATTTTAATCATAATGCACATGTGCATTAACTTTACTTTTTTCTTTACCACATAACATATGCACATGTACGTTAGAATGAATGACCGTAATGATAACAAGATTAAATCTTAATGCACATGTGCAGTATCATTAATTTTATCATGACCATGTAAACTATGCACATGTGCATCAATATAAATGACGTTAATGGTAGGTAATGCAATGAATACACATATCCATACTATTTTATAGTAATTTTATATTACCTATAAAGTCTTATAGTATATATTATCCACTAAATTATAAGAAAAAATATCATGAAGCATTTATGACTAAAGTTTAAAAGAAATGCAAATATGCAATGCTTACTCTTTCTTACCATGACTTGCCGAAATTTAAATTACTAAAAGAGAATCTTATTATTCTCTTCTTCTTCACATTATCTTTACAATGGCACCTGCACTCTAAACCTCTAACCTCACCAGAAAGCACATCCAAGGCCTAAAGAGAAATCATATTTATACTTTTCTTCATTTTCTCTCTACATTTTGATATCCACTCTTTGATCAAAGCTTGTTGTTGGAGTCAGACGGTGATGTTAATATCATTAACGGCGTTGATACTACGGTAACATAATATAAACCGCCGTTAATGACACGATTATCGATGATGAAGCTGTTTGACGACGAAACTTCTCCGACTTTAACGTCATCATCGGAGACAGATGATTTGTACAAATTTATGCCGGAAACCTACTGCATTTGGAAGCCGAACACGGAGCACGTAGAAAGAAATCAAAGCATACGAAGTGCATGTAATTTGATATCGACTGATAATACGTCGAATACGTGGAAGGTTAAAGATTTGCACAAACAGATCTACAGTCGGCGGCCATGAAGGAGAAGGTTGGGAGGAACTAGAGTGCACAGGGAGGAGGGTTGTGGAGGAGACGGTTGGGAGGAACGATTGGGGGCAGGGAGGAGGTTTGAATGTAGTTATTTGTTATTATATTTACAATAATACCCTCTGTTCACATTGGTTCCTTGGTTCTCTCCCTAAAGTTGGTTCTCGTATGATCCCTACCCTATATATATATATATATATATATATATATATATATATAAGATTTATTTAAAATAAAAACAAGAAGATGTACAAAAAATAAAAAGTTTAGGAGGAGTATTAAAATAATTTCTCAACTGCGGGATGTGATTATTGCAAATATGTAACGCCCCAAGACCCGAACTCTAACTTAGAAGCATGTTTTAATGTGCTATGGCATGGGGTGAAATAACTAAACACCTATCCTAGATAGATACACAAGCTATGTAGAATTTTAATAAGGTTTGAGTCAATGTTGGAAGGGTATCAAACTAGAAGGGCTGAATGGGAAGAACCAAAAATAAAACACCACCAACATTGTGGTGGGAGGATATATGCGACACACACACACACACTTCAGGAGAATGTGTGTTTTTGTGTATATGAGTGTGTGTGTGTGCATTCTACCTCTAGTAAACAAGGGAAAATGGGGATTTTGCATGTATGATCTGAGATTGGAGAAGTGTTCATCACCTCCTAAGCATCAAGTAAGTACCCATTGTTTATCATGAAACTTCTTGGTTGAAGCTATTGGTGGGTTTTGATGACTAACCCTAAATTGGGTAAATTGTAAGTATTAGATGGCTGAATTAATGTTTTGATGCACTAATCTAGTGTCATTTATGAATTAATGATCTCATTTGACACTTTTTATTTAGGGTTCATGTTCAAGAAAAGTGGGGGTTTTTACCCATGATCATTCTTGAACAAATGGGATAAATAGATTGGAAAGAAAATGATGAATTGCTTTGTTTGATGACTATTGTATGAAGGGTATGTAATGTAGGGAAGAAACATGGTAATTGATAACATCAAGTAAGAAACTAAGCATGAAATAATTGTACATTGAGCTTAGAATGTTGTACGCACACCATGTGTTTGATGAAATGTCTAGATGAACTTGCATGCAAGTATTTGATGGAAATGAATGGAATATGATGATTGTTAGTAAATTAACATAAAGGATGTGTTTCGATGGAAACCATGTGTGAATTAGAATGGATTGTATGTAGGTATGTATGTATGCACATAAGTGATCTTATGGTTGTACGTGTGTCCTATAATGTGTAAATTTGTATGCAAGACTCGACAAGTATGAAAGTAATGTGATAATTGGTGCAATTGATAGTAGGTTAACATGAGGATTGCGTCTTAGAGGGTAATCATGTGGGGAATTAGTTGATTGTATGATTCGGTAAGGAGTATGAGTTAGTAGCATGTACACTATGTTTAAATAATATGATGCACGACAATGTGTTGGGTTTATTTGGTAAGATGAATGATCTTGTATGTTAACGAGATATGAACATGATGTTTATGGTGAATCTCATACAACCTATTATGTTATTATGGACATATGTTTGTAAAAAGAAAGTTTGTATTGTTGAAAGTTGACTTTCTGGAAAGTCAACTGACGTTGAAATAATGGGGTATGTTGTCTAGCATGATTGTGAGATTGAGGATTTCATGTAAGACACGTTAGCTTGGTTATGTGACATGTATGATGTTGAGTTTAATTGCTTGTATGATAAATAAAAAAGGGTGGGAATGATGGACTCAAGCATGGGAAGCTAATGAGTCAAGATGAGGCAAGTAAACAAGCATGAACTTCCAGAACTTAAGGTAAGTGATTTCCGAACTTAACTCGCATCTATGCTATTGAATTATGTTCATATAGGATGGGAATCTTGAAGGAGTAGGTAGATTATAGTTGTTCCAAGGTAAGAAGCTTGGTAATGGGTCTAAAACAATTGAATTAAACCAAGTAGTGTCGCCTTCGGGTGGCTAGATTGGGTTGTTGCCTTCAAGGGCATTTTGGGAATTTAAAGGTTCATTAGATGTTAAATCTAAGAACCGTGTCGTAACTAAACAAACCGGATGGTGTTTTCAGCCAAACAAGTGTCCAATGGGTTGGTAATATGATTGTTACAATTCTTGAATGGTCAAGTAATGATTTGTGTAACCTATGACCTCAACGGGTCTATTTGGGTAATAATAGCATAAGCATTTAATCAACTGAAAGGGGGACTTAATCGTATGAAATGGAATTTTATAAACATGATTGAATGGTGTTTAACAAGTCCCCAAGTGCCTTTAGGAATGGCCTTGAACATGAGTTTAAAGGCGTTCAAAGATTGGGGGAAAGCGGGCAAGGAAATGAAGAAAATAAGCCAAATGTGCAGAAGCTACCGTACCTTACGGTGGCCCGAGTAAGGTACGGTGGACGTCTACTGTACCTTACGGTGGCCAGAGTAAGGTACGGTGGACATCAGAAAGTTGACGGTGGACCTCTACTGCCTTACGGTAGAAACTGAAACAAGGGCTACAGTACCTTACGGTGGCCAGAGTAAGGTACGGTGGACCCCTGAAACTTTTGTTTTGTTTCCTCTTTCTAACATGGTTTATCATGTGTCATTATGTGGGAATGTAAGGATTCTTAAGGTTATTCTAAGCTCCATGATTGACCTTAGTAAGAATGTTTAAGATCATAGGATGGTGGGACATTGAAATGAAATCATGGAACTCTTGTATACGTATGTATTGTTATTGGGTACTAACCACATTGTTGTGTGAACGGTAAAGAAGATGCAAGTTAGATGGGGATGAATGCATGAAATGTCAAGGCTAGATCCAAAGATTGGGCTCGAGCTTGTAACTTTGAACTAGTTCGAGCTTGGGAGAGACAAGTCGAAGAGATTATCTAGCTTCCTTGGGATGCTGTCACTATGTTGTAAAACATTAACTAAAGTCACTTACCGAACTAATGATATGGTTATGTGGTGATTGTAGGTTGTTTTGTTACCTATCAAGGCAAGGGCAGGAAGGCGATCGAGCGAGGATGCGGATTGTACGCGGTCACGGTCATTTAACCAAATAAAGATGAGTTTTGTTGAATGCAATAAGAAACAATAGAAGATGTAACACCTAAAATACTTAGTAGATTTGGTTTCTAAACATTCAAGGTTGTTATTAAAGAAATGAATTTTTCAGTTGGTATTTTCCGCTGCGTATTTTTCTGTATTACGGTTTTAGGGTGTTACAAAATAATCGTGATCTTATATGGGAAATGATAGGAACTAACTTGTTTATGTCTACACATGAATAGGATCCGAGGGACGTTACGACTCTAAGTTTATGATGTGTTTGTAGGTTCAGCACTCAAATCAAATAAACTGCTATTCGGTGATATAAAGATAACGAACATTTAGCATAGTGGATGAACATCTCATTGGCATATGGTCTTGGTACCATAATTTCGTTTGAGAGATTGCCAAAATCTGAGGTTTCAGGTCTTTATATTGTTGGCCCATCTGGGGTGAAGTCGTCGGTACGCAGATATGTATAAGGCTAATGTATCGTACGCTGGGTTCGCAAACGAGATGAGGCAGCTCTAAGATTATCTTACGCTGATTGAGCCGACTGGGACACCTAGAAAGGGCAAAATGTGACACCCCAGGAAAATCCCACATCGGTCGTGGCCAGGAGAGATCCTTGGTTCCCCCTTAGGGACTCATCGTCCTCGATGAGGTTTGCCCCACCATCCCGAACGACACAGGAGTGGCTCTGATACCATTCTGTAACACCCTGCCCCTCTCACCACCAATATTGTCCGCTTTGCCCTCCCAGAGCTCACGGATTTGTTTTTGGGTGCCCCGGTGGAAACTTCCCAGGAGGTCACCCATCCTGAAACTGCTCCCACCTGAGCACGCTTAACTGTGGAGTTCTCCTCTCATCCACTAACATTAAGCCCCAAAACGCGTTGGTGATTTAAGAGGCAAGACATTACTTATGAACCAAGGATCTCTCCTGGCCACGGCCGATGTGGGATTTTCCTGGGGTGTCACATTCACCCCCTGTTAGAGTCTCATCGTCCCTGATGAGGTATGCACCCACCATCCCGAACTGCACAGGAGTGGCTCTGATACCATTCTGTAACACCCTGCCCCTCTCACCACCAATATTGTCCGCTTTGCCCATCCAGAGCTCACGGATTTGTTTTTGGGTGCCCAAGTGGAGACTTCCCAGGAGGTCACCCATCCTGGAATTTCTCCCACCTGAGCACGCTTAACTGTGGAGTTCTCCTCTCATCCACTAACTGTGGAGACTTCCCAGGAGGTCCCTAGGCAAATCCCACATCGGCCGTGGCCAGGAGAGATCCTTGGTTCATAAGTAATCCAAAGCCTCTTAAATCACCAACGCGTTTTGGGGCTTAATGTTAGTGGATGAGAGGAGAACTCCACAGTTAAGCGTGGTCAGGTGGGAGCAGTTTCAGGATGGGTGACCTCCTGGGAAGTTTCCACCGGGGCACCCAAAAACAAATCCGTGAGCTCTGGGAGGGCAAAGCGGACAATATTGGTGGTGAGAGGGGCAGGGTGTTACAGAATGGTATCAGAGCCACTCCTGTGCCGTTCAGGATGGTGGGTGCATACCTCATCAGGGACGATGAGACTCTAACGGGGGGTGAATGTGACACCCCAGGAAAATCCCACATCGGTCGTGGCCAGGAGAGATCCTTGGTTCATAAGTAATGTCTTGCCTCTTAAATCACCAACGCGTTTTGGGGCTTAATGTTAGTGGATGAGAGGAGAACTCCACAGTTAAGCGTGGTCAGGTGGGAGCAGTTTCAGGATGGGTGACCTCCTGGGAAGTTTCCACCGGGGCACCCAAAAACAAATCCGTGAGCTCTGGGAGGGCAAAGCGGACAATATTGGTGGTGAGAGGGGCAGGGTGTTACACAAAAGATAAGAAAATGGCAAAACCCTAATTCTCAAAACCAAACGGAATTCATTAGCTAAATAGGCAACCATGAAATATCCTATAGCTAATCGTACCAAAAATTAAATACATATATACTGAAGCTCATGGATGTACCCTCCGGAATAGCGACTTGTTGATACACCCTCTGAGTTATGTATCATAGTAAAAAAAGAAAGGAACGTATAAGGATAATAATACTGATTTTCAGTATCTGCCCTAACCCTGGTCAAGAACGCATTGGTCTATTTCCTGCACTTTTATGCTGACCTGCTCACCAGTGATCTCGTGCCTTGTAGAAAACGGATGACAGCGATATACTCACCTATTGCAAGGAAGCTTTGGGCATACCTTGATACAGAAGTATGTCGTGTGTGTGGGAACCACTAGCTAACTAATGCTTAATATTTAACTAATTTAAATATCACTAAATGCATGTTGAAAGAATAGTGCATGGATTTAAGAGAACAAACATATCGACAATCATTCTTGGGTTGTAGCTATCCTCAAGAAAGTGGAAATATGGCTAGGATTTTCAAGTTAGTGTGATCCCATATCTGATCCCTTCTATATCTCGAAGATGGATGGCTATTAAAATAAACTATTAAAATTAAAAAAAAAACTAAAATCCAAAAATATCTTTATTTGTGCATAGTTGGTTTTAAGTCTTCCATGTCACATTATTTGGGTCTCAAGCCGTTTGAGATAATTACTTGATTGCACACCACAAATGAATACGGTTTTGTTTGTATATTGAACTTGTCTAATGAAAATTCGGAGTTGCGTTTGTGATTGTGAATAGGGTTCTTTGACTACTTGCAGCAATCATGGCTGATCATCAGTTGAGCAAGATACCAGGGCAAAGCTCCTGTTTCCTCAAGTTTGTAGAAGACACGGAGATAGGAATCCTCCTCATATGTCTTTTAAACCATTCAAGCTACCGTGAGTTGAAAAACTTTGTTCTTGATTTTCGAAAATGATGCATGTAAAAATAGGGGGATTGTGAGATATGAGTACTCAAAGAACAAAATGACAAAAACACCTTCAACAAAGAAAATTTGGAAAGCATCAGTCTAGGGGGAGTATTGTTGGATACCAAATTTGAGATTGAAGCTTCCCAAATTGAAGATCACAGTATGTAGAGAATGACGGTTCTGCAGATTATACAAGAGATTGATAACATTAGACTAAGGAGGAGATTGTTGGGTCTAAAATTGGTAGTCTAATGTTATCAACGAATGTAAGTCAATAAAGTCAACAAAACACCGAGACGAGAAGATCGAGCTAAGTCAAAGTCAATGGACTCACTAACACGAAAAAATCGAGAGAGGGATTGTCATGTGATCATTCAAGATATAATCGTTATATTGTTTCGTTTAATTAGACAATATATTTAGTTTAGTCAGTTATTAAAGTTTATCTCTAGGGACCTAAATGTAACTAGCCTAAGTATGTTTTGGCTATAAATAGATAGAGATTAGGGTTTTATTATCAATACACATTCTAGAGATTTGGGGGCTATCATTGTATTATCATATTATGCAAATCATCTAGTGGGTTTTTCATTGCTATATTGGTTTGTGTTCATCTTTATTAAATCATCAAAATCAGATCTAAGCTCCTAATCGGTCCTACATGTATTTTAATCTAGAATAAATTCAAGTATAGATAATCAACTCCTCCCAAGATAGTGAAATTCAACAAGTTAAAAGAAAGCCGGCTGAATCAAAGAACTGTTGAAGACTTTATGACATCTACTAAAGAAGACTCGAGGTCTGTTGAAGAGAAGATTTGTTGAGCCTTGGCAATGTTTAGTTCAATAGATGATTATTATACAAGGGCAGATGTTAGGATAATCGGGGGTTACAAACTTTGAGAATCATTATGTTAAAGCTGTTAGCTGTCACTATCAAGGTGACGTCAGCAGTGGTTAGTCAACAGATATTTGTACTATCTATAAATAGATTTGTTTTGTACAGGTTTATTTAATCACTTTCAATAGACATTCTTTGTACGAATAGTTGAGTGATCAGGCTGAGGGGGAGTTGTAATTTGTAATTGAAAATCTCCGATGATTATTATAAAGATAACTTCTTCCATTATTTGTGTTATAGTTAATTCTGCTGCACTTCATTAACTTCTATCAACTAATATCATTGTTTCATTGATAACATACACAAATAATCAAACTCAGATCCTAACAATTGGTAACAGAGCTTCGTCATTTAATCTAATAATCAATTTAATATAACAAATCAGCTCACATATTTAGTATCCAATATGTTCATTGAATTAAAAACTAATTAAAATTTTAATTTACATCAAAGGTTTTAAACACACTACGTTTTACTATACAATCAAAGATGTCTCAAATCAATAATCCACCTAACACTGGCACCAGTAACAAGCCACCAATGCTTGTTAGAGCTAAATACAATATTTGGCACCGTCGGATGAGCCATGTTCTTGCTCAACAGAGCACTGTACGTTAGAAGTCTGTTATTCTCAGACCACATGTTCAAATGGTAACCAGTACCGAAGACCAAAAAGTTCAAGATCCAAAGAAGCTTGAAAACCATTCAGAGCAGGATTTTTAGAAAATTGAGCTAGATGTCAAAGCATTTGGTATTGTTGCAATGGCTCTACCAAATGATATCTATGTAGGGTTGTTACATTGTAACAGTGCAAACAAACTTGGTATATGGTATCATGTTAATGGAAATATTGAGCTTTCAAGATATTCAGACAGTGATTTTGCTGGTTGTCAAACAACAAGGAAGTCCACAATAGGAGGGTGTCAATTTCTAGGAAACGCCCTTGTATCCTGTCAAAGCAAAAAGCAGGCAGCTATTTCAAATTCTATAATAAAGGCTGAGTACATTGCTGCTGCAAGCTACATAGCTCAACTCCTGTGGTTTCAAAATCAGTTACTTGATTTTGGTGTAACTGCCATAAGACTCAATTGATGTTGGACAGTCGAGCAGATGAAAATATCATCAAAAATCTAGTTTCCCACTCAACAACCAAGCACATAGACATCATACACCATTTTGTCAGAGACAACTATGAGAAAGGTTTGATTTCTTTACATCATGTTCCAACAGAGGATCAACTTGTGTTAAAAAAAGATTTAGACACATCTACCTTTTAAAGTCGGATTCTTGAATTGGTATGTTAAATATGGTTTAAAATCAAATTCTTGTTTCCATATAAAAACATCAAAATGTTGCTCAGAAAATCTAATTAAATTATATATATATATATATATATATATATATATATATATATATATATATATATATATATATATAGTTTTTGGTTGAACATCTGTTTAGAAATTTTAAAAATCCGTTCAAATAAAATAACCAATGTCTCTCCATTATCATCATCTGTTTGACTGAAGTCTACTATTTTGAAAGGTATCATTTGCTCATTTTATAATATGTTACCTGTCATCTGTTGACTAGTTGGGTGAAGAAACGAAAGGCTAAGGCTCAAAGTGGTTTTCTAAGGGTAAGGATTTATTTTTGGGGAGAAACCTAATTGCCTCTATCATTTTTATCTAGTTACCGGTTTTAAAACAAAGATATGCATAAACATACAAGTTCTAACCGAGTCGGACTAACGTCGAAAATCTCTCAAGCCAAACAAAACGAGCAACATATGATATATAAATGTAAGTGTGGTGCTTGAAAAAGGCTCAAAACTCTTATACGGAAAAGCGGGTAGGACAAGATATTGGTTTTAAGCACAATTTTCAGGGTGTTTTTCTACTTGTCATGCAACCTATTTTTCTACTTTATTTTATTTTATTAGTGGATCTATTAGGTTATATTAACATCATCTAATTTCGACTGTCCTTTGAGGTGAACCGTTCGGCATAAATGCCTAATAGCGATCACTTGGACGAGCCTAATAGACAATACAAATCCGCCAAAAATGACTGTGAATGATGCTACGGGTATCAAGCTGCTAATAGGGTACCGGATGACGCACAATCAGTGACAAATGACCCGCTAGATAGTCTTGGGCACCGGCGTGCATGTCCTGTTAAATGTGTTTTCTTGCTCTCCATGTTTGCTGCGTTGTTTTCTCGCGTGCAGGGCCTCCGTGCAAGTGTGCATGGGCATGCTTGGTCACTCCCGGAATGATTTTATCACTGTTTAAGTCCCGGGATGGTCTTCAAAACATACAGTGAACATGCTGCAAGTCTCGTATCTTCAGGAATCTACAGTTTTTGCTTGTTTTCACCCGGAAATCCTCTGTTTCCGTCTTGGAGCTCCAGTTTCCTGAGAAATACCAATAGGAACGAATTAAGCAACAAATATCAATAATATAAGCCTATTGATATCCTATTATGAGACTGTTTATGCCTGTTTTATATGTTAATTTTGTGAGTTATCACAAGCCTCTGCCGCGCTCTTGGAATGCGGCACAACTTCGTACTTGTTTTATTTAAGCATTTTCCTTGTAAAAGTATGGCTACACATGCCTATCCTTTTTTGTTTCAATGAAATTTTCACTATCTATTTTCTGTTTTCACTAATTAGCTTTTTAGTCTTCAAGGAGCGGGCAATCAACATACCCGCCGCCGGACTTTGCGTCTATCACAAGCAAGTTTAAGTTAAAAACATCCCAGCGTTCAACTCACAAGGAACAAAAGTGCGCACAAAATAAGGAAGGAAACATTCATTTCAAAAAAGGCGCTAAAGGCCTTGACATATACAAAGAAAGGAAAACACTACAAACACTAACTACTCCCTATCGGAGCCATAAAAATGCACAAGTTGTTCATCTTCAACATCATCGTGCGTCATCCTAGATGCACCTTCTCCCCTAGCCTCTTGGCGCTCTCTCTCCGAGCGGCCCGCCTCTTCTTGCTTTGCTTTCTTCTGCACCTCTGCACCCAAGCGGTCAAATTTTTCTATGAAGTAGCGGAGGGCGCCTGTTGGGTCGGCATACTGGTTGCAGTCTGGCACCGTCTTTAAGTTCGGCTTCATACTCAGCCTCCCGCGATTTCCCATAGTGCACGCCTTCAATAATATGCCCTTGGTTCAACGCATGGTGACACCCGGTGTCAAATCCATCAGCCTCCCCAGCAGCCCGAGCAGCAGCCGCAATGGCAGCAACCTGGTCGCCAAGCCTCGGCTCGTTCCAGAACCGCTTGAAGATCTACAAAAATAAAACTAAAGTGTTAGAAAAGTTCCAATACAACAAACAAGGGAGAAACAACCTCAAGAGTGGCTTACCCCAGAGATGCCTTCGGTCATCACCTAACGGATAGACTCCTGGTCCCTCTTCTGGGCGCTGGTGGCCTTTTCAAGAAGACTTTTGGCGTTTTCCATCTCAGTCTGTGCCAACGTTTGGAGAGGCCCTCTCTTCCACCAGCGTCGCTTTCTCCTTCAACAAGGCATCTTTCTGCGACTCCAGGACAGACAGGCGGGAGGTCGCATTCACCATCTTTTTATCTTTATTATTAAGTTCAGACCACGCCTCCACTACCTGGGAGTCCTTTTCTTCAAGAACCTAAACATGACCTTCGGCGGCTCCACAAAGCTCTGAGTTTTCATTTTTTAGAAATTGAACTTGTTCTCTCAGCTTCATCATTTCCAGATTGGTGGCCTGGCAAGAACACACAATATCACGCGAGTATGAGTAAATCAGGTGCAGAAACCCTAATTCACATGCAAAATGATGTAGGATTGTTTTAACACAGAGAACACGTTAGATTCCATTTTCAATAAGTTATCATTAATAATAATCAATATATAGCGTTTACAGACCAATACTAATGAAAACACACACTTCCAAAACCTCTCTACAAAACACACACAAACACCTAACTGAATGACCAACAACTTACAACTCAAAATAACACAAACCTATATATAGAGTTGCCCATTCGATCTTGCTTGGGTTCGAATGAACCCATTCGACCCTGCATTATCTCGAACCAACCAGTAATACATAACAAAACTTCATTCATCCAGAAACTAACTTCGTTCGACCTCCCAAATTTCCATTCGACCTCTCAGAGGTACGAATGAACATTATCAACTACCAAAATCTTGTAATCCGAAAGCGACAGCCACATCCGTGCATCTACAAACTCCCCCTTGGCTGTTGCCCGGATTCTTTTGTTGTTTTTCTTCTTCAATACAATCTTTGCCTTCTTCTTTAATCATGTACCTTCAATGTTTGATGTACGTTTCTTCGGTTCCGGTCTAAACTTTATGACTTTGCCCAACAATTCTTTATAGTCACAACTAGCAAACGTTCCCCACGCAAAGTAAAAAAATCACAACCCTCTGGAATCTCCAAGCTTGCTCTAAGTTAGTGTTAGTAATGAAATCTTCATGATGAAACTAACTTGTATTTATCATGTGACATCCTCAGGATACTAAAGGTTGAACAGGATTCAGGATGTAACTGTATAATATCTTATTTACATCCTGAGGATGGACTAACGAATTATCTTAATATTATGAATGCAGGTATACTTAAGCAACACCAAGACTCATGACAATGCCCCAATGGCTCTATTGACCTATTCTAAGTCAAAGGAGAAGAAGATAACATCAAGAACAAGTCTTTGATGCAGAAAGAGTCAAATGTAACCGTCGAAGATTAATAATAGGCGAATATCTCGGAGAGGAAGTCATGTAATGGCTGGAACTCATTCAAAAAAAGGAACGTTGAGCTAAAACAGTCCATGCATAGCTGATTTTTAGGGATATCTTGTTTAATGATTTTACTATAAAAAGGGGTGTGATGAACAAAATTAGGACACTTGATACTTTCTACTCACTTTTAAACACTTGAACTCACACTTTCCTTAGTTTCACTCACACAACACTGAATTGTAATCTTAGTAATTCGCTCATTCCATTTCCAAAGTTGTAAACGTTTTTCTTATTAATATTAACAAACAAAGGCAGGGGCTTAGACTTTGTAATTGAAGAATTTTAGCTTTAAACAAGAAATCTGATCATACAAGGCACTATTCCAGGTGCGGAAACCCTAGAACAGAACAAAATGATAATACACGAATCACAACACACGAATTACGCTTTTCAACATCATTTTCATAGATAACTTTTTTAATATTGATTACATAAACTGATTACAAGTTAATCTAAAAGCAATCACACAGACTCAATCTAGAGAGCACACCTCTGACCTTAACACACACACAATGACCAAGAACTCTAAACATCAAAAGAAACAAATCCTATTTATAGTGTCTGCACATTCGCCCTGTTGAAGGTACAAATGTGGAATTCTTCCACATTCGTCCTCTTCCAAGGTACGAATATAGATAACTTCAGCATCCTCTTCCACCTTCGCCCTTATCTTTCTACCTTCGACCATTCATCTTTACATTCGACCTTCATAATATTCACCTTCGACCCTTCTGAAACTCTAACATATGTTAATATTTATAATCCGAAGCATTAGTCGCACAAAATGCATCTACAAACTCTCCCTCGACTATTGCTCAGATTGCCTTCTCGCTTCATCCATTTGTAAGTTCATCAACTTGATTCTCAGCTGTTTCTTTTGGTCTTTTGTCATCTCTGGTTCGAGTTTCCTCTTCGTTGATTGTTTAGGTACTTCAGCTACCTTCACCTGCTTGCCCAACTTCTGCTCAAGGTTGCTACCGGAGTTGATATCATAAGCAAAGCATACTCCAACAACCTGTTGATACTTCTTTGCTTGTGATGCATCATTGGGATCGCTATAAATCGGGTTGTAGTACAACATGATGATGTCTTCAAATGTACAGTTAATGAGCCACATCGGGTCAAAAACGTGTATCTTCTTATACGAATCCTTCCCATCTCTCAGCACAATAACTGCTTCAGCATTCCTCCAATCGTAATACCAGAAAATAAAATCATTACTGAAATGTTGTTGAATTGGCATTAAAGGAATCTTTCTCATAACTTCAGGAGCTTGGTATATCAACGTCACTCTCTTCCTACCCGTCTTTGGATCAACATCCCTATGAACTTTCCTTCTTGGGTATTGTGGTTTAAACATACTCCATTTCGTTCTACTCTCCCAGATCAACCTATCAGCAAACCATCCAACCGCCGTATTGTTCACAGATGCACCAGTCATTCTGAATCTGCATATATCTGTCACCGCCCAATACGGTAGAGTTAGCAAGTCATAGAATCTGTAGAAGTACATAATTCAAGTTTCCCATTTGACTGCAATGCATTTCAGATTTCTAAGATATTTCCAGCCAAGAGCTCTGCCTTTAAACTTTTGGTTGTGATATCTGTAGAATCCTCCCTGTGCTTCCGGTTTAGGCCTTTTATCATCCTTTTCCTTCAGCTTCTGCAACAAAGTCTTCAAGTCGTCAGTTTGTTCAGATGGTTTCTGTTTATCTTCACCAAACACTTTCTTAACAAACTCTTCACTTTTCTTTTCAGCTTTCTTCTTTGCTTCCCTCTGATGTGTTTCAGTGAAATCTGGGAATACTTCATTTTCATCATTCTCTCTGAAGTATTGAGGATACTCTTCATGAGTTATGTCTTCAATCTCAATCTCCTCAGTTTCTGGCGTTTGCTTATCATCAGAATGATTTCCAACATCCTTTTCAGGAATGTCTGGAATCATTTGATGTGACATTATCTCCTCCAGTGTCTTACCCACTCACTGCGAAATCCCTTCCAGAATCTCTTTAGTCACAGCAGCAGACACCTCACCGTCTTCCAAATCAGGATCATTATATTCTAACTCGTATCTCATATCCTCTGTTTGGAATATCTCAGCAAACTTCCCAGTAAACTCTATAGTCCATTCTCTCTTTCCCAACATCTCCCGATATACATCTTTAGCTTCATCTGATAAAGCTCTAACCTTCTCATTCCAGAAAATACTTTCATCAGAATCAACATTCTCTCCTGATTTCTTCTAGCTAGACTGACCTGCACTGCCCTTTTTGGTCTGTCTTTGTTCAAAAGTGAATTTGCTCGAGTCTTCATCACCATCATCATCACCACTACTGCTACTCTCATCATCATTACTCTTATTACCCGATCCACCCTCAGCATCATCATCATCGTCATCAGATTCATCGTCTGATTCATCCTCTTCTTCATCTTTATCAGATTCTTCATAATCTACTTGCTCCTCTTCTTTCTCTTTGTCTTCTTCTCCTTCTTTCAGTTTAGGAGCTTCACCATAGAGTTTATCAAGTAGATCACTCATCCTCTTATTCTCCTTCTTCAACTCTTTATTCTCTTTTCTAACACTTTTTATCATCCTCCTGTTTCCACTACATCTCTCATCAAGCTCATTTTTCTCCTCCTCAAGTTGCTTCAGCTTCTTTTCAAGCTCATCCTGATTTGTCTTTGAAGCAACAACTATTTGTAACATCTTCTCTTCATTCTTTTTAAACTTTTCAATCACAGCTTGTTGAGCAACTAACATCTTCATCATATCTTCCATCTTTTGTTCACTTGTTTCATCACATCATCAGATACAGTGACTTTTGATTTGGAAGATTCAGCAACAAGAGTCTTTTCTTTCTCAGGCTTCTTGAACATGTTAAGAACATTTTCTAAAGTAGCTTCTAGATTAGGAACTACTTCAGGTTCTTTAGCCTTCTTTTGTTTCTTCGCAGCAGGTGAGGAAACCTTCGATGAAGTACCAGCTTCAGGAACTTTCTTTCCTTTTAATAACTTCTCAATCTCCTTCTCTCTCAACTTCTTCGTACTCACCTTCTTAGCCATCGACTTGTGCTTAGGCTTTTTCAGATTAACAACTACTGTCGATCCATCAAAATCTTCAGTATCCAACCCTAAATCACCTTCAATATCAGTTGGCTCTTTCTGTAACATCTCTTCCACAGATTTGTTGAGTGAATCAGACTCTCCAACAGCAGTGGACTTGCGTTTGGAAGACTTCCTCACTAACTCAGTTTCAGAATCCCACTGTTCTTCTTCCTCAGTCTCTTCAGAATCCACTGAGTCCTCATCTACCAAACAAGTACCCTTCTTTGCAGTACTTTTCTTTCTAGCCCTCTGTTTCTTTGCAGATTCACTTTCATCAGCCTTTGCCTTGCCCTTCCCTTTGGCTCCGGCATTTTTAACTTGTCTCTTCCTCTTGGTACTTGCATCAGCATGCACCAAAGGATCATCATTATCTTAATCGCTCTTATCGTGCCTAGCCTTGTTCAATCCTGGGTCAATGTAACCCGGATTAATCAAACATCCAAACAAACATTTGTGCGGTGGCTTCTCATCATCTGGAATACCCTTATATCCTTTCATTCTCACCAACGTTCTGATGTTCATATGATCCTGTCCCAACACCATAGTAGGATCCTTCCTCAAGTTAGGATACTTATTATCAAATATCATCATCAGAAATCTGGGATACATCAAGAACTTCTTAGACTTTAATCCCTTTAGCATCTCCAGCATGTGATCTAAAATCATCCCAGCAATGTTAAATGGTTTGTTTAGTGTCAATGCAACCATTAACGAACTTAGACTTTTCCTCATCACATCGTATCCACCACTAACTGTCCCGAAAACATGAATAATCACATGTGCAAAATACTTGAATTGCACACTGAGCTTCCCCTTATGTAATGCTCCATCTGTGATAGGACCGTTATACTTCATTCGTAAAAAGCATACTCTTTGCTCAGTCCACGACAACACTCTCGGATCAGTACACTCTTCATCTTTAATCCTGAGTGCCTCTCTAATGTCTTCTTCAGTTATCAACATTTCCATCCCTTGTATCTTGCTAACAATGGCAGTTTTTCCCTCCCAGAAGTTGTAACGAGCATTCTTCCAGAAATCTTCAACGATATCTTTGTATATGATTGCCGGTGTAGCAATGGCATGGATAATCCTGCTCCTTCTGAGAAAGTCAACAATACCAGAAAACTCTGTGTTCTTCATCACCTCTCCCACATACGCACAGCAATTATGAGGAGGTTCGAACGACCACACTTTTGGTACATTCTCTTCTTGAGCTTCCTGCACTGGATCTTGAACAGGCACTTCTTCCACAGGAATCTCTACGTTTTCAGGTTGTTCTGCCATCTGTAACACAAAAACACGAAAAATACGTCAAAATAATCAAAAACGACACATTTTGAAATTTTGAGTTTTACACAAACTAGGGTTCGGTTAATGTATTCAAACGATTAACACACTAAACCTATGAATTAACCCTAGTTTTTGTTACATTCTCCCCCTAAAATCAATGAAAACTGAATCCTAATCAAAAAATCAGATTAAACCAGTCTATAGACGTCCAGATTATAAAATCTAGGGTTCGAATACAAAATCCCCAATTCTGGCTTTGTTTTCAAGCCATTACCTGTAAAATTATAATCAAACTGATGAGAAAATGATAAGGAACAATATTCTGAATCGAAAAGAAACAGGGCAACAAGGTTTGGCAGATTTGAAAAATTTTGAAAAATTATCAAATGAGGGTTCGAACCTGGTTGGGTGTATATATAGCATGCCACATTCGACCCTTCACTTTGGACGAATGTGAAGAATTTTCTACATTCGTCCCAACTGAATGGCTCGAATGTGAAAATAGAATACGAAAGTGAAATGTTTCAATGAAACTCCACCTTCGTCCAAAATTCGAGGTTCGAATGTGAAAGATTTTCCACCTTCGACCCAATTAAGGGGCGAATGTGAATGGAAAATTTTGACATTTTTACCAAATCACGAAATCGAATCCCGTTCAAACATTTTTCAACACATTGCGTCTCAAACATGCATTATTTCTGTTTTAAAATGATATAAAGCTCATATTGTTTCATCAAATCTCAGAAAATGACCATCAAACACCGTCGGTTATCTAAAAATAACGCAGAAATATAAAACTTTTGATTTTTCTGAAATTTATATTAAAACACACCTAAAATCTTTTTGAGTTTTGTATCTTTTTGGAAAACTAAAATGCACAAAAGTAAAGTAAAGCAGTAAATGTTTTGTGATGTCCGGTAAGAGGATCATATCAGTTGTTTGAGAAATCTGAACACAGCGTTGAACTATTTTGTTTTATATTATCATTAGAAACAATGTGTGACCCGGCAACTGCTGATATTGTTGTCCACATAATCTCACATGCAGACCATTATGCAGTGCGTTAAAATGATACGATTAGGTGTATTATACTAACACGTTGTGGTTCCCACACACACGACATACTCCCGTATCAAGAAATTGCACAAAGCTTCCTCGTAACGCGTGATTATGCCAGAGTTATCCGTTTAGTTACAAGATATATAGCACAGAGGTGTACAGGTCAGCAAACGAATGCAGCAAAGTAACATGTGCATATATACCAGGTTGAGGCTGATATCAACTACTGATTTGCATCAGTAAATTGACACGATGTAATTATGATCTTTGATCAATAATAACATGAAGTTCCTCAATTCGGTAACTTTTGGTTTTGGCATTTAAGCTCTTTTAGCAAATATTCTGATTAAACTAGGTCTGTAAACTAATACGACAAAAGTTCAATCAGAATATCCCGGATAACAATAACATAACGACCCGAAACCTCAGATTTTGGCAACTCTATCAAACGAAATTACGGTACTAAGACCATATGCCCATGAGGTGTTCAGCCACGAACGAGTAGTTCGTTATGTTTGTATCACTAATGCACGCAGTTATTATTCTACGAAGCCTATCAGCACATCACACGTAATCAACACACGCCTCATATTGCATTACGTATCTTTAGCCTGTGTCAGATCCCCACTGATGTACTATCATTTCCTCTTTTTATCCTGGAAATCATTTTGGGTTTTTCTATTTTTATGGATTTTTGAATTTTTCAATATTTTTGGTTTTTCTGATAAAAGACTCCCCCTAAAATGTAAAACATATTTTTGGGTTTTGAATTTTTCTGAAAAACTATAAAAACTTAAAGAAAATTTTAAAACTAAAAAGCGATAAACCGAGGTGATGATCAGTCTTGTTTTTCTTTTATATTGTTTACTTTTAAAAGATATTCGAATCTGGATTTATCAAAAGCTTTTGTGAACAAGTCTGCTCTTTGATAGTCAATGTGGATTTTGACCATATCGATCAACTCTTTGGCATAACAATCACGGATAAAGTGATACTTAATCCGGATATGTTTAGCTTTCGAGTGATTGCCCGTATCTTTAGTTAATGCAATTGTGGCTTCATTATCACAGTGTATAGGGGTTTTAAGAAATTGCAGACCATAATCTACCATCTGCTGCTGAATCCAGAGAACCTGTGAGCAACAACTCGAGGCTGCTATGTACTCTGCTTCACAAGTAGACAATGCGACCGAAGTCTGCTTCTTACACTGCCAGGTGACTAACCTGCTCCCTAAAAACTGGCATCCAGCTGTCGTGGATTTGCTGTCCTTGTCACAGCCGCCCCAATCTGCATCACTAAATGCGATAAAGTCAAAATTATCGTCATTACGGTACCATAGTCCTCTCGACGGACAACCCTTTAGATATCTAAGGATACGCTTGACCGCTGTCAGATGACTTTGTTTCGGCTTCGATTGGAAACGTGCGCAGAGGCATGTAGCGAACATTATGTCTGGCCTTGATGCGGTTAAATACATCAGAGATCCGATGATTGCTCTGTATGTAAACGGGTCCGTCAGCTCCCCCTTAGCGTCAACACCAATCCCGTGATTAGGTTGAATCGGGGTGTCCATCGGCTTGGAATCCTCCATCTGGAACCGGCTCAAGACTTCGGATACGTATTTTGTTTGATGAATAAAGATCCCCGTTGGTCTTTGATCCACCTGCAAGCCGAGGAAGAACTGCATTTCGCCCATCGCACTCATTTTGAACTTTTCCTGCATAACACGTTCAAATTCCCTGCAAAGAAGTTCATTAGTTGAGCCAAAAATAATATCGTCTACATAAATCTGGACGAGAAGCAAATCATCTTCTGTTTTCTTCGTAAACAGAGTACAGTCGACCAATCCGCGTTTGAATCCTTTCGACATGAGGTACGTGCTCAGCTCCTCGTACCATTGGCGTAGATCCTGGTGCAACCCGTACGGTGCTTTGTTTAGAACGTAAACCTTATCCCGGTGGATAGGATCTTCAAAGCCAGGTGATTGACCGACGTAGACCTCTTCTTTGACCACACCGTAAAGAAAAGCACTTTTGACATCCATTTGATACACCTTAAATTTCTTGTACGAGGCAAACGCTAGAAACATTCGGATAGCTTCTATGCGTGCCACAGGTGCATATATCTCATTATAGTCAATTCCTTCGATCTGATGAAAACCTTGAACTACCAATCTGGCTTTGTTCCTTACGATCACTCCTCTATCGTCTTTCTTACATTTAAACACCCACTTGGTACCAATCTTCTTCCTTCCTGGAGGTAAATCCGTCAGTGTCCAGACTCCCAACTTCTGAAATTGCAACAACTCCTCTTGCATCGCCTCGACCCAGGCATCATCCAAACGAGCTTCTTTATATGTCCGCAGCTCGACCTGCGAAACATAACATGCAAACGACCAATCATTCTGACAACCAGACTTTTGTATTTTTGCATATAAAGCTAAAGCACCAAGACTTTCTGGTGAATTGACACTTCTTAGCTGTCCTCTCGTCATAACACTTCTACTAGGGTCACCGATAACTTGCTCAAGCGGGTGAATACGGTGAATCCGAGATTCCGGATGTTCAGGTACAATAACTCCCGTCTGAGTAGTCAAGTGCTCTACTGCATCCAGATCATGACCCGTGTTGGACGATGAAGCAACATCTGGATTTGGGTTCACTGGCGATGCCTCTGTTGCATGTTCAAGAATAACTTCTTCGAAATCTCCATCATCTTCCGATTCTGAAGTATCTAAAGTAGTTGAAGCCTCTTGAAACACTTCTTCCTCTGGTACAGGAGCATTGGTATCATTAGAAGCTGTTGGAGGAGTTACGGTGATCGGACGCGCCAATGGTGAAGTTGCTGCGTTTTCACACTCGTAAAGTAATCGGATAACAGCCTCTTCAACCAAGCTATCTAGATTGAATGATTCAAAGAAATCTTTGTAATCAAACATCCAATCAGGACCATTTCGTTGCACATTCTGAGTATATCGTTGAACTTCAACATTTGCCCAATCCTCCACCTGTCGAGTTCTTTTGTTGAATACCCGTTTGAGCGGGGTTGCATATCTAACAAAGTATCCCTCTTCAGCTTTTGGACTAAACTTTTTGCCTGGATTCAACATCGTGCACGGAGCCACAAAAGGTTCTAGATACTCCAAGTTCGGCTTTCTTCGGTGCAACAGTTCATAAGAAGTTTTGCCAAACTTCTTCACTGTTAAGACCCGATTTAGTGTATAGTTTGCTGCATAAATCGCCTCGTTCCAGAACATTACTGGAAGATTCGAGTCTGCTAGCATTGTTCTTGCCGTTTCTATGAGAGTCCTGTTTTTCCGTTCAGCAACACCGTTCTGTTGAGGGGTATACAGAGCAGAATATTCATGATGAATTCCTTTGTTTTCACAAAGATCATCCATCTTTGCATTTTTGAACTCCGTCCCATTGTCACTCCGAATTCTCTTGATCTTTAGACCATAGATATTCTCCAATCGAGTGAACAGAACTTTCAGATTATTAAAAGTGTCACTTTTTGTAGATGCGTTTTGCGACTAATGATTAGATAGTTAACATGTGTTAGGAAGGGCTGATGGGGCGAATGTAATTGGTTTGGGCGAAGGTGAATATAAGATGGGCGAAGGTAGAGAGAAGTGGACGAATCTGGATGGAACAAGACTGAGAAGACACATTCGACCACTACAAGTGGGCGAATGTGGAAAGGCTTCACATTCGACCATATCAACTGGGCGAACGTGCAGAGTCTATAAATAGATTTAGTTTTTGAGAGATAGAGAGCTGAAAGCGAGTCATTAAGTGTGTGTGTTATCAGGTGTTGTTCCAGAGAGGTTTGAGAGAATTTGTGTGTGTGTTAGATTAACTGAATAGACATTGTAATCAAGTTTTTGAAAGAGTTAATCTATGAAAAGTATTGAAAATGACTTTGATTGTGTTTTGATTTGAGTTTACATCAGTTTGTTCAAAGCTAGGGTTTCCGCACCTGGTTTTGTAACTTGTATGATCATATAATCCTGTTTTCGTGTCAAATTTCGTCTCTACACTTTTATGATGCAAACACATTACCCATGAAAATCTTGAGAAATCATCAGTAACGACTAAATAATAAAGCTCTCCAAGATGACTTTTACGTTTGACAGGTCCGAATAGGTCCATGTGCAATCGCTCAAGCGGCATCTCAACAGAGTTTACTTTCTTCACCTTATGGGATTGTATGTGTTGCTTTCCTTTCTTACAGCTTACACACTTGTCTTTCAAATGGAAATGGAAATGTTTAACATTTACGCCTTCGACAAGCCCATTTTTCACCACGTTATTCATTTTCCTCAGGTGAATATGACCCATCCTTCTATGCCACATGATTGATTCTTTCTCAGTAGCCTTCGATAGGAAACATGTCACTTGTCCCTGGGTTGTCATTGCTTTGGACATATCAAGAATATAAAGATTGTTAACTCGAGGTGCCTTCAACATAACCCACTCCTTTGGAATTTTGAAGCCCGGTTTGAGGATATAATAAGATTTGTCATCAAAATATACAGAAAATTGTTTGTTACATATCTGACTGACACTCAATAGATTATAATCGATCTGCTTAACATACGATATCCTCTCGAAATTCACAATCCCGTTACTCATGCTTCCCTCCATCGTGATATAACCTCCTTTGTTTCCAGCAAATGCAACATACCCTCCATTGATATTCTTCACGTCGAACAGCAATGCTAAATCCCCTGTCATGTGGCCTGAAGCTCCACTATCAACAATCCAAAGACTGCTAATAGGGCCAGCTAAAGCTCCCTGCACACATTAAGTAAACAAGTTAGTTCTTTCGGGGGACCCAAGCCTGTGTGGTCTTGGGTCTTTGAATATCACCCTTCAAAGATTCATTAACATCAACATTTGGTTTTGAAACAATCTTTTTCGGATCATTCAAAACTTTTTCAACCTTTTCATTTGATTTTGAAGTGTAGGCTCCCGGAGTACCATTTGGTGTCCAAGACTGTTCCGAACGTTTTAGAATACGAATCTGAGACTTTGGAGTCTCAGTCGTTTTCTTAGTTTCGTTCACAAATGAAACTTTCTTGACTACCTTCTCGGATTTAACCGATTTAGGTCCAACATTTGATTTGACAGCCGGTTTTTGTGGTACCTTTTGTCTATCAACTGTTGTGTTCACCATTGGTCTCTTCAAAGGTTTTTCCATGGCTATCCGGTTACGACGATCATAATGAAATTGACGATCATTCCTCTTTTGATAAAAATTGTTTTGATTATAAAATGGTGCTGGTTGAGGAACAAATCGTCTTTGTGGATAATAATGATTGTCAACCGGTTTTCTTATGGATTGCCTTACTTCAACCTCGTGCCTTTTGTGCCTCACGTACGGGAAGTGAGCAAGTAAATGCCATCTCTCCCCACACTTGAAACATGCACGGTACTCTTCAAATACGTTCTGAGCATGCGACTTTGCAAATGTATTGATGGGATATTGATCATCAACACATCTACGCCTTAAACTCTTAGGAGCTGAGCCCCTAGAGTAAGCAGGCTCAAGAAAACCATTTGCTTTCTGTTTCGGTTTGATGAATTCGGTGACATGAACTTTTGGTTCTTTAGGAACATCCAAATACAGTTTCTTTAAAATTTCTGGTGGAATATCATTTGATCTTTCATGTTTAGGAAACCATATTGTGCTTTCTTGCCAAATTTTCTCAATTTTAGAATAGTTAGCAAATTTGATTGGATATTCCTCGTCAGAGATAATCTTATCGGATCCTTCCATCCGATAAAATACCTTGACTGGTTTGTCACCTGAATCCTTTTTCACTTCTTTCTTTTCGGACTGTTTAACACGATGTGCATTAGCCATTGGATGAGAATGTTGAGAAGGTGACATAGGTTCATTCGTGATAATATGATTTTCCTTTGGAATATCACTCACGTTCTCAACTTTCTCATTCTCAGTGTCCGAGTCATCAGTTACAGCAGTAACTCCCTCATCCTTCAAACCTAAAATCGGTCTTACATCGGAATTTGGATCTCCGATACTAGAAGTATTGGATTCATCTTCCGATGCAGAATCAGATTTTACTGAGCTCTCCGGTGTCACTTGATGACAATTGTGGTTTTCAAACAGCACCGGAGATGGCACAGACTTATAATTTGTGGTTTGCGATGGTTCATCAATGATGTGGTCAACTACATAAGCAATGTGCTTGTAGCTTTCAAGCTTTTTGTTGACCTTTTCAGCAAAACACTTGATGGTGGCCATTTCTAACTTAGTGTTTTCAAGTTCATCAATGTAACTGTTAATTGCTAATTGTTTTAATGAAAGAGTTTTCTTTAAGTCAGAAATGTCCTTTTTGTAACCATCAAGCACTTTGTTAAATGCTACAACTTCCTTGCGAGCAGATTGACAGTTAATCACAGCACTATCACGTTGTACGCGAAGTTGCTTGTTTTCTTCTATCAATCTATCACAAGTGCCACAATACTTATCACTTGTAATGTCAGTGGTAGATTCAGAACTTACCTGTTTTGGAGGATCTGTCATGGCCATTAGAGCGAAATGAGATTCCTTCCCAGCAAAGAATTTGGAATAATCGATTCTGGTAAAGGCATCATCCACTATGCATGACTTCCTCGTCTTCAGAAAATCGGCTTCAGCCAACAATTGATCGATGTCATCATCTAGAGAAGTCACACTGGCCTCTGAGTCTGATTCACTTTCCGAATCTGAGTATACTGACTCACTTTCATCAGGAACGTCTGTGACTGAGTTAATCACAACTCCCGAACTTTTCTTTTCACACTGAACTTCAACTGTTTCAGTCTCAACATTCATCTCTTCAACTGAATCCTCAACCTCATTCTCAGTTTCTTCAACTTGATCAACTATCACCGACTCCTCAATATCAACCTGTTGTGCAACACAAGCCACATTCCCACCAGGTCTTATCTCCTCAACACCAATTTGTATATCAGTCCAGTCAAATCTCTCATCATTCTGAATCACAAAAGCTTGATTTTGATTGTTATTCTGGGTTGCTCATTTGGTGTAGTGATGGGTATAACTGTTCTGTTTGGATTATTTGGTGGTTGGGTTTGATTCTGGTTGGTTGTGTTTGGTTATCTATTTGGGTTGTTTTGAGAGGTGTTTTGTCGGTTTTGGTAATTGCTTTGGTTTTGATAGTTGTTGTTTTGAAAAGAGACTTGGTTTTGAGATTGGCGGTTTTGGTAGTTTGAGTTGAATGGGTTTCGGTTACCTTGTTTAGCAGGCTGTGTACACTCTCTCTTGAAGTGACCTTTTCCACCACAATTAAAACATGTGACTTTCTCTTTGTTAAAGCCATATGTGGTGTTTGGAGAAGTACCCAAATCAGTTCTCCCGGTCTTTTCTATGAATTCGGTTGCTCGCCTCATAATGCTTGCGAAAGCCCACTGAATGTCTATTAGCTCCATCTCCTCTTTATCGATTTGAGCATAGTCTTCATTGGTTAAGTTGTTATTCCCAATTTGACTTGCTACTAAACCGTTATACGAAGCAACCATTGCTGAGACTAGCGCAATATGTTGCTGAGCAACTTCCACAGTAACGTTATTCATGTTGGATGTCTCCAACACTACTGGTTTTTGATTGGTTTGATTCATTTGAGTCATGTACTGTTGTTGTTGAGGTTGTTGTGGTTGGTTTGCAAAATAACATGCAGCTTGTTGCATTGGAGAAAATGGTGAAATGAAAGAATTTGTGTATTGTTGTGGTGGTGGTGTGTATGATGGTTGTGTATAAGATGAGGTTTGAGCTAGGTAGTTGATCGGTTGTTTGGGTGGTTCCATGACACTTGAGACACATGCTATATGAGGAGCCGCTGTTCCACTATGACTTGAGTTACCCACAGTTGATGAAGTACTAGCATGGTATAACTCTGGGTTTTGAGGAATCTGAGATCTTTTTTCTTTCCTCTTCTCCTCAAGTTCTTTGTTTTCCAGCTTTTGGATAAACTCGTTGACGGTCCAGTACTTGTAAGCATCTTTCTCCTTAAGTACCTCGATGTGTTGATCCCAGTACGGTGGTAAAGCATCAGCAAATTTGTCCACCAAATCTGACATAGGAATCTGAATGTCATAGCTTGACAATTCAGTTAATAAATGACAATATCTGGGAGTCAACTCTTTCAATGTCTCATTCCCAACATAGCTGAAGTTCTCGAATTCTTTCCTCAGCTCTTCCATTCTCAACCTTCTCGTCTTCTCGTTACCATCATGACGATTCTTTAGCACATCCCATAACTGTTTGGAAGTTGTACATGAACCAAACTGATGTAGCAAATCATTTGTGATTGCTTGGGTTAGCTGAGAATACGCCTTCTTCTCCACCGCGAATTTCTTCTTCTCGTCATCAGTCAAACTCTCAAGAGGAATCTGCTCACCGGTATTCTCTAACACTGGTGCCACATATCCTTTTGCAATCATCTGCCACGCCTCGGTTCCTTCCAATCCCATTCCTTCAAGATGAATCTTGAATTTCTTCTGCCACTGGTTGTACTCCTGCATCTCCATCAGCTTGGGTGGTTTGTTCCCGCTACCTGAAGATAAATCATTGATTAGTGTAGAAATAGCATTTGTAGTTTGAGTGTTTACTGTTTACCACCGCGGCTGCTACTCCCCAATAATCTGCTGCAGGTTGTTGTGAAGATGATGCAACGCTCTGAGGCATCGAACTCGTCATAGCTAAGTAGTTAATTGGTTGCGATGACTGAGTGTTCGATTTCTGAGCTGCTACTGTCCATGGGTCCATGGTCACCTGCTGTTGTTGTGTTGTCCCTGGTCTCGATGTAGTTGGAAATCCCCACATGTTGTTCACAATGTTAGAAATGCAACACACTTGAAAATTTCACCACAAAGCTTCTACTTTCGCCCTGATCAAACTCACTTTCGCCCAAAAAGATGACCCGAATGTAGAAACTATCAGATAAAATCCACGTTCGACCAATATATCAGTCACTTTCGTCCCTCAGAATTCCACCTTCGAACCCACGATCACCCGAATGTGGAAAATATGACCCGAAAGTGAAAAATCCAACACAACAATCCTAGATTCGACCTTAATAAAGCTACTTTCGTCCAGAAATGCCCTAGGTTCGACCTTAAAAGTCCACTTTCGACCCACTGCTCTCTAGATTCGACCCTCCCATGTTCAAAAAACGGTTACACTTTGAAAAACGGTTATTTTGATCTGAAATTTTCAAAAGTTAATGGATTTTGATGATCTTTATCAGGTTATGATTCGGAATTGATTTGGAACAACTTTAATTCTTGGAATTGTTGATTTTAACCACGAATTGTTATCCAAATCCTTCAAATTGTATCAAAAACCATTTTTTCAATGAAAACAGAGAAAATTTGATCAAAATAGGGTCCAAATCAGTTCTGAGATTATCAATTTGTTGTTGTATGATCTCTATGGCTCTGATACCACTTTGTAATTGATGAATTTTAGCTTTAAACAGGAAATCTGATCATACAAGGCACTATTCCAGGTGCGGAAACCCTAGAACAGAACAAAATGATAATACACGAATCACAACACACGAATTACGCTTTTCAACATCATTTTCATAGATAACTTGTTTAATATTGATTACATAAACTGATTACATGTTAATCTAAAAGCAATCACACAGACTCAATCTAGAGAGCACACCTCTGACCTTAACACACACACAATGACCAAGAACTCTAAACATCAAAACAAACAAATCCTATTTATAGTGTCTGCACATTCGCCCCTGTTGAAGGTACGAATATAGATAACTTCAGCATCCTCTTCCACCTTCGCCCTTATCTTTCTACCTTCGACCATTCATCTTTACATTCGACCTTCATAATATTCACCTTCGACCCTTCTGAAACTCTAACATATGTTAATATTTATAATCCGAAGCATTAGTCGCACAAAATGCATCTACAGACTCCTCCCGAGGTTTTGTGCCAGCGATCATCACTGATCTAGGGTTTTCCTCGTACATCGAGTGTTGTTCTCGTGTTGCATTTCACATATATTCATTGTTTACATTTTTGTCTTAGACAGTTACATTCTCAGGATATAACTGTCCATCCTCACCTTTTCCTTTGTCATCCTGAACATAGTTGTCGACAAACATTATTTTGATAATCTTAATATGTCATCCTTAAGATATAACTAAGTTTTGAACATATTAAACACTTTTAGCACTCTACCTCACATTTTCTAATTTGGAATGCAAAGTTATTTTTACTTAGTAATTTTTTACCAAAACAATTTGGCGCCCACCGTGGTGCAAGTGGTGCTATTTTTAAAAAAATAATCCTTCTTAAAATTTATCCTTAATCAATTTATTTCAAAAGTCTTGACAACTATGGCTTCCAACCCAAAGTTTGTGTCTTCATCCATGCCATCCTCAACCTTAGCCAAAAATGTGACATTACCACCTCTCCCTGCATTTTCTAAAAGTTCAGATTCTGTCAATTGAAATACTTCTCAAAGTCTTCCTAGATCTGGGATGGGCACATTTGGATCTACTCCTCCTATCTTTGTGTCGAATGATGAACTCCTTTCCATGTATAAAACGGTGAAGGATCAAATGAAGAAGCAACAAGAAACTAACCAGATGCTGATGAGAGAAATTCAATCTCTCAAAACATCCTCAAAAAGACCAGTTGAAGAAACATTGACACCTATACAGCCCAGGAATTTGGATTTCAACTCTGTCATATCTAGGGGCAACCATCAAGGAGATTTTATCCAAATGCATCCAGGACCCACTGCTCCTACGGTTAGGATGATAACTACTAGAGAACCAGGACGCACATTTGAACCATCTTGAGGATACAACTATGGTAACAATGTGAGTAATAATACTTTTACTACTAATGATTTTGCTTCCATATAGGATACAGGTATAAGCCCTCAACTATATACTTATATTTATAATTACATAAATGCCCATTCTTTAACCAAATTTTTAACTGAATTAACGTTAAAGGCGCAAACTAACAATAAAATGAAAATTACAAAAAGTATTTTAGTGTTTTTGAGAGAAAAAAACACTAAAAAACCACAAGAAGAAAAAACGAACTTAATTAAAAAAGAATATATACAAAGATCAGTTTGGTAGGTTTGATTGACACGTCCAACCGAACCACTTTTAAGGTTTTCTAATACCCTTACATTAATCTATTGAAACCCCCGTAATTTATGTTACCACACTAGCAAATACTAACCTGATCTATAAATCATGGGTTTGACTAAAGAAACATTTCATTTAGAAACCACTTACGTGTCATACGATCTATGTTTTCTTATTTTACTCCTTTATCTTACTTAGTTGTTGATACTTTTTTTTAATAAAATTAGTTATTATATAATTAAACAAATGAAATTTGTATAAATTAATTATATTTTTTAAATAAATTAATTATATTTTTTTAAACAATAATAAAAGTTATTAAAAATCAAAGTTAATCCCAATTGAAAAAAAAAAGGAAAGTAATTATGGTGTTGTTGCACATGTAACCAACCAATCAAAACTACCTAGTTTTGGTAAATTTCAATTAAAAATCATTTTCACAAATTAATTTCCATGATTATCTAAGTATATATCCAAACGAAAAGCTAGTTTTCATTTATCAAAATGATAATGGAGACTACTCGACCCAATCCCCATGAGTAGCCATGACCCATAGCCTCACTATTCCATGCTTCTTACATTTCTTCCCTTGATTTTTTTTTTGTTTACAAACGAGCAAAATCTTCAATCCTACTTCTTCATATATTGTTTTCGAAACAATCAAGGTTAATATTTTTAATTGAAATTTACCAAAACTACTTAGTTTTGATTTGTTGCACATGTAAGGTTAAATGTGCAACAGCACCATATTCACGTTCCCCTTTAATAAATCAATGTTTTAACAATCAACTTAACAAAATTTATAATTGACTAAGTTCGAATTTTTTGAAATACATATCTTGACTACTATATTTTAGTATATTACATTATATATTACTCTTTTAGTATAATAGACGAGTTAATTCAATTGTATAATATATTTTTTAAACATAACCTTTTGTTTTTTAATTTTATAAAACTACATTAATTAACTCATATAATACACAAAATTATAACATAGGGAAATTCCGTTTTTTATTCGTGTATTAAAAAGTAGAAAGATATATCCTTCGAAGAAAAAAGTTAGTAAGTTATTAAAAAGGTAGTTGACTATAGAGTCAACTGATTTTGGATTGATCAGGTCTAAGTTGTATTTATAATGAAAACGAGTGACTTTAACTCGCGCGTTGCGACGGAATGATTATAAATGTATTTAGTATAACCATTTGAGATGCAAAAATCCATAACTTTATATAAAAACATTTTTCATTTTACTTTATCCCAGCCTTTAACACCACATTATATCATTTTATTTCAAAAGAAAATGGGTATTCTGATCAACACCAAATGCATTTTGCAACTTTTGATGACATTTCCTTCATATTTCAAATCAAATATACTTAGCTTATACTTGTGATATGCAGATGTGTCCTCTTCATGGAAAAACCTACCGCAATTACCCACTTAAAGGCAGAAAGTGACTACTTTTTTTTTTAACGGCTAACAAATTGGAATCACTCACGGAACACTGGAGTATCATCGTGTCACCAGTGTTACCACGCGATCATATTCCACCACCAAGTCACCAATTCAGGAGGAAACTCATAATTATGAGAAAACCCCCTTTGTGAGATTCGAACCCAGGACCTTATGGCCCCTAAGTCTTATCCCACCACCAAGATACCACTTAGCTATAATGCCTTTCGTAGAAAGTGACTACTAAATTTCAAAATATGTCGACTCAAATCTATACATATAATAAACCAAAGCCATTTTAATGACATGGCACTTAAAGAGGCATTCTCCTCCTTGAGTGTGTCATGTGGCATTGAGATATTTTAGAAAAAAAAATAATTTAAAAACAAAATTAGATTTTTATCTCTTATGTTTCCTCCCATAATTTTTAAACGTTAATATCTTTTATATACGAGATTTTTAAAGAAAAAAATTACACCAAATTAACGAGCGTTTTATTATCTTTCAAACGAGTACCATAGTGCTATATAAAAAACGGAGAAAAAAAACGATTATTTTTTGTTGGGTTTTGTTCAAAAAGGAAAAAAAAACACAAAGTGTTCAGGTAAATCATTAACATGTATAGACAAGTCACTAATTATGTTCAAATCACTAAATATGAATTCTATTTTCAACATGCGTTAGCATTGGAGTTATACATTGTTTTAGGTTAGATATTAATATTAGAGTTATACATTGTTTAAGGTTAGACGTTTGGAGATATATTTTTAATTGTTTTAGGTTAGCTGCTACCCGAAGCTTTCATTCATGTAACTGTAAAGCGCATCATTCTATTTCATATGTAAAATTAATATGTCATATTAGATTTTTCAACCCCGGGACATTCCCGGGGTATCATCTAGTTAATTCATAAACCAAGAAGTCAGATTAAAGTTAAGTTTGATTTAACAACAATGTTTTGTATTAGGATTTATATGGAGTAGGAATTTCACTGTTTCACAAAAAAAAATTATCGATAATCCACTAAACCATTCCTCGCCGTTTATTTACCATTTTTATTTACATAAATTTACGGATTTTTAGAAAACATCGTGAAATTATTTAAGAATTGGAGGTTTTTTTTTTTCTAAATTCTACAAAATGTAAATACTTTCAAAAACCATAGCACCACCCCCGCATCACTGCTACCACCGTACCACGGTACCACCACCACTAACGGATCTACCACCGCTACACAATCGGTTTCACTATACGTAAATTGACTTTCAAAAAGTCAACTCTCCGAATCAACTTATACCTTAATTCACTAATCCATCCTTTATGTTCTAATTGGACGCTGCTAATAGGGCCAGCTAAAGCTCCCTGCACACATTAAGTAAACAAGTTAGTTCTTTCAGGGGACCCAAGCCTGTGTGGTCTTGGGTCTTTGAATATCACCCTTCAAAGATTCATTAACATCAACCTTTGGTTTTGAAACAATCTTTTTCGGATCATTCAAAACTTTTTCAACCTTTTCATTTGATTTTGAAGTAGAGGCTCCCGGAGTACCATTTGGTGTCCAAGACTGTTCCGAACGTTTTAGAATACGAATCTGAGACTTTGGAGTCTCAGTCGTTTTCTTAGTTTCGTTCACAAATGAAACTTTCTTGACTACCTTCTCGGATTTAACCCATTTAGGTCCAACATTTGATTTGAGAGCCGGTTTTTGTGGTACCTTTTGTCTATCAACTGTTGTGTTCACCATTGGTCTCTTCAAAGGTTTTTCAATGGCTATCTGGTTGCGACGATCATAATGAAATTGACGATCATTCCTCTTTTGATAAAAATTGTTTTGATTATAAAATGGTGCTGGTTGAGGAACAAATCGTCTTTGTGGATAATACTGATTGTCAACCGGTTTTCTTATGGATTGCCTTACTTCAACCTCGTGCCTTTTGTGCCTGACGTACGGGCAGTGAGCAAGTAAATGCCATCTCTCCCCGCACTTGAAACATGCACGGTACTCTTCAAATACGTTCTGAGCATGCGGCTTTGCAAATGTATTGATGGGATATTGATCATCAACACATCTACGCCTTAAACTCTCAGGAGCTGAGCCCCTAGAGTAAGCAGGCTCAAGAAAACCATTTTCTTTCTGTTTCGGTTTGATGAATTCGGTGACATGAACTTTTGGTTCTTTAGGAACATCCAAATACAGTTTCTTTAAAATTTCTGGTGGAATATCATTTGATCTTTCATGTTTAGGAAACCATATTGTGCTTTCTTGCCAAATTTTCTCAATTTTAGAATAGTTAGCAAATTTGATTGGATATTCCTCGTCAGAGATAATCTTATCGGATCCTTCCATCCGATAAAATATCTTGACTGGTTTGTCACCTGAATCCTTTTTCACTTCTTTCTTTTCGGACTGTTTAACACGATGTGCATTAGCCATTGGATGAGAATGTTGAGAAGGTGACATAGGTTCATTCGTGATAATGTGATTTTCCTTTGGAATATCACTCACGTTCTCAACTTTCTCATTCTCAGTGTCCGAGTCATCAGTTACAGCAGTAACTCCCTCATCGTTCCAACCTAAAATCGGTCTTACATCGGAATTTGGATCTCCGATACTAGAAGTATTGGATTCATCTTCCGATGCAGAATCAGATTTTACTGAGCTCTCCGGTGTCACTTGATGACAATTGTGGTTTTCAAACAGCACCAGAGATGGCACAGACTTATAATTTGTGGTTTGCGATGGTTCATCAATGATGTGGTCAACTACATAAGCAATGTGCTTGTAGCTTTCAAGCTTTTTGTTGACCTTTTCAGCAAAACACTTGATGGTGGCCATTTCTAACTTAGTGTTTTCAAGTTCATCAATGTAACTGTTAATTGCTAATTGTTTTAATGAAAGAGTTTTCTTTAAGTCAGAAATGTCCTTTTTGTAACCATCAAGCACTTTGTTAAATGCTACAACTTCCTTGCGAGCAGATTAACAGTTAATCACAGCACTATCACGTTGTACGCGAAGTTGCTTGTTTTCTTCTGTCAATCTAGCACAAGTGCCACAATACTTATCACTAGTAATGTCAGTGGTAGATTCAGAACTTACCTGTTTTGGAGGATCTGTCATGGCCATTAGAGCGAAATGAGATTCCTTCCCAGCAAAGAATTTGGAATAATCGATTCTGGTAAAGGCATCATCCACTATGCTTGACTTCCTCGTCTTCAGAAAATCAGCTTCAGCCAACAATTGATCGATGTCATCATCTAGAGAAGTCACACTGGCCTCTGAGTCTGATTCACTTTCCGAATCTGAGTATACTGACTCACTTTCATCAGGAACGTCTGTGACTGAGTTAATCACAACTCCCGAACTTTTCTCTTCACACTGAACTTCAACTGTTTCAGTCTCAACATTCATCTCTTCAACTGAATCCTCAACCTCATTCTCAGTTTCTTCAACTTGATCAACTATCACCGACTCCTCAATATCAACCTGTTGTGCAACAAAAGCCACATTCCCACCAGGTCTTATCTCCTCAACACCAATTTGTATATCAGTCCAGTCAAATCTCTCATCATTCTGAATCACCAAAGCTTGATTTTGATTGTTATTCTGTGGTTGCTCATTTGGTGTAGTGATGGGTATAACTGTTTTGTTTGGATTATTTGGTGGTTGGGTTTGATTCTGGTTGGTTGTGTTTGGTTGTCTATTTGGGTTGTTTTGAGAGGTGTTTTGTCGGTTTTGGTAATTGTTTTGGTTTTGATAGTTGTTGTTTTGAAAAGAGACTTGGTTTTGAGATTGGCGGTTTTGGTAGTTTGAGTTGAATGGGTTTCGGTTACCTTGTTTAGCAGGCTGTGTACACTCTCTCTTGAAGTGACCTTTTCCACCACAATTAAAACATGTGACTTTCTCTTTGTTAAAGCCATATGTGGTGTTTGGAGAAGTACCCAAATCAGTTCTCCCGGTCTTTTCTATGAATTCGGTTGCTCGCCTCATAATGCTTGCGAAAGCCCACTGAATGTCTATTAGCTCCATCTCCTCTTTATCGATTTGAGCATAGTCTTCATTGGTTAAGTTGTTATTCCCAATTTGACTTGCTACTAAACCGTTAAACGAAGCAACCATTGCTGAGACTAGCGCAATATGTTGCTGAGCAACTTCCACAGTAACGTTATTCATGTTGGATGTCTCCAACACTACTGGTTTTTGATTGGTTTGATTCATTTGAGTCATGTACTGTTGTTGTTGAGGTTGTTGTGGTTGGTTTGCAGAATAACATGCAGCTTGTTGCATTGGAGAAAATGGTGAAATGAAAGAATTTGTGTATTGTTGTGGTGGTGGTGTGTATGATGGTTGTGTATAAGATGAGGTTTGAGCTAGGTAGTTGATCGGTTGTTTGGGTGGTTCCATGACACTTGAGACACATGCTATATGAGGAGCCACTGTTCCACTATGACTTGAGTTACCCACAGTTGATGAAGTACTAGCATGGTATAACTCTGGGTTTTGAGGAATCTGTGATCTTTTTGCTTTCCTCTTCTCCTCAAGTTCTTTGTTTTCCAGCTTTTGGATAAACTCGTTGATGGTCCAGTACTTGTAAGCATCTTTCTCCTTAAGTACCTCGATGTGTTGATACCAGTACGGTGGTAAAGCATCAGCAAATTTGTCCACCAAATCTGACATAGGAATCTGAATGTCATAGCTTGACAATTCAGTTAATAAATGACAATATCTGGGAGTCAACTCTTTCAATGTCTCATTCCCAACATAGCTGAAGTTCTCGAATTCTTTCCTCAGCTCTTCCATTCTCAACCTTCTCGTCTTCTCGTTACCATCATGACGATTCTTTAGCACATCCCATAACTGTTTGGAAGTTGTACATGAACCAAACTGATGTAGCAAATCATTTGTGATTGCTTGGGTTAGCTGAGAATACGCCTTCTTCTCCACCGCGAATTTCTTCTTCTCATCATCAGTCAAACTCTCAAGAGGAATCTTCTCACCGGTATTCTCTAACACTGGTGCCACATATCCTTTTGCAATCATCTGCCACGCCTCGGTTCCTTCCAATCCCATTCCTTCAAGATGAATCTTGAATTTCTTCTGCCACTGGTTGTACTCCTGCATCTCCATTAGCTTGGGTGGTCTGTTCCCGCTACCTGAAGATAAATCATTGATTAGTGTAGAAATAGCATTAGTAGTTTGAGTGTTTACTGTTTACCACCGCGGCTGCTACTCCCCAATAATCTGCTGCAGGTTGTTGTGAAGATGATGCAACGCTCTGAGGCATCGAACTCGTCATAGCTAAGTAGTTAATTGGTTGCGACGACTGAGTGTTCGATTTCTGAGCTGCTACTGTCCATGGGTCCATGGTCACCTGCTGTTGTTGTGTTGTCCTCGGTCTCGATGTAGTTGGAAATCCCCACATGTTGTTCACAAAGTTAGAAATGCAACACACTTGAAAATTTCACCACAAAGCTTCTACTTTCGCCCTGATCAAACTCACTTTCGCCCAAAAAGATGACCCGAATGTAGAAACTATCAGATAAAATCCACGTTCGACCAATATCAGTCACTTTCGTCCCTCAGAATTCCACCTTCGAACCCACGATCACCCGAATGTGGAAAATATGACCCGAAAGTGAAAAATCCAACACAACAATCCTAGATTCGACCTTAATAAAGCTACTTTCGTCCAGAAATGCCCTAGGTTCGACCTTAAAAGTCCACTTTCGACCCACTGCTCTCTAGATTCGACTCTCCCATGTTCAAAAAACGGTTACACTTTGAAAAACGGTTATTTTGATCTGAAATTTTCAAAAGTTAATGGATTTTGATGATCTTTATCAGGTTATGATTCGGAATTGATTTGGAACAACTTTAATTCTTGGAATTGTTGATTTTAACCACGAATTATTATCCAAATCCTTCAAATTGTATCAAAACCCATTTTTTTCAATAAAAACAGAGAAAATTTGATCAAAATAGGGTCCAAATCAGTTATGAGATTATCAATTTGTTGTTGTATGATCTCTATGGCTCTGATACCACTTTGTAATTGAAGAATTTTAGCTTTAAACAGGAAATCTGATAATACAAGGCACTATTCCAGGTGCGGAAACCCTAGAACAGAACAAAATGATAATACACGAATCACAACACACGAATTACGCTTTTCAACATCATTTTCATAGATAACTTGTTTAATATTGATTACATAAACTGATTACAAGTTAATCTAAAAGCAATCACACAGACTCAATCTAGAGAGCACACCTCTGACCTTAACACACACACAATGACCAAGAACTCTAAACATCAAAACAAACAAATCCTATTTATAGTGTCTGCACATTCGCCCCTGTTGAAGGTACGAATGTGGAATTCTTCCACATTCGTCCTCTTCCAAGGTACGAATATAGATAACTTCAGCATCCTTTTCCACCTTCGCCCTTATCTTTCTACCTTCGACCATTCATCTTTACATTCGACCTTCATAATATTCACCTTCGACCCTTCTGAAACTCTAACATATGTTAATATTTATAATCCGAAGCATTAGTCGCACAAAATGCATCTACAGACTCCTCCCGAGGTTTTGTGCCAGCGATCATCACTGATCAAGGGTTTTCCTCGTACATCGAGTGTTGTTCTCGTGTTGCATTTCACATATATTCATTGTTTACATTTTTGTCTTAGATAGTTACATTCTCAGGATATAACTGTCCATCCTCACCTTTTCCTTTGTCATCCTGAACATAGTTGTCGACAAACATTATTTTGATAATCTTAATAGGTCATCCTTAAGATATAACTAAGTTTTGAACATATTAAACACTTTTAGCACTCTACCTCACATTTTCTAATTTGGAATACAAAGTTATTTTTACTTAGTAATTTTTTACCAAAACAATTTGGCGCCCACCGTGGTGCAAGTGGTGCTATATTAAAAAAAATAATCCTTCTTAAAATTTATCCTTAATCAATTTATTTCAAAAGTCTTGACAACTATGGCTTCCAACCCAAAGTTTGTGTCTTCATCCATGCCATCCTCAACCTTAGCCAAAAATGTGACATTACCACCTCTCCCTGCATTTTCTAAAAGTTCAGATTCTGTCAATTGAAATACTTCTCAAAGTCCTCCTAGATCTGGGATGGGCACATTTGGATCTACTCCTCCTATCTTTGTGTCGAATGATGAACTCCTTTCCATGTTTAAAACGGTGAAGGATCAAATGAAGAAGCAACAAGAAACTAACCAGATGCTGATGAGAGAAATTCAATCTCTCAAAACATCCTCAAAAAGACCAGTTGAAGAAACATTGACACCTATACCGCCCAGGAATTTGGATTTCAACTCTGTCATATCTAGGGGCAACCATCAAGGAGATTTTATCCAAATGCATCCAGGACCCACTGCTCCTACGGTTAGGATGATAACTACTAGAGAACCAGGACGCACATTTGAACCATCTTGAGGATACAACTATGGTAACAATGTGAGTAATAATACTATTACTACTAATGATTTTGCTTCCATATAGGATACAGGTATAAGCCCTCAACTATATACTTATATTTATAATTACATAAATGCCCATTCTTTAACCAAATTTTTAACTGAATTAACGTTAAAGGCGCAAACTAACAATAAAATGAAAATTACAAAAAGTATTTTAGTGTTTTTGAGAGAAAAAAACACTAAAAAACCACAAGAAGAAAAAAACGAACTTAATTCAAAAAGAATATATACAAAGATCAGTTTGGTAGGTTTGATTGACACGTCCAACCGAACCACTCTTAAGGTTTTCTAATACCCTTACATTAATCTATTGAAACCCCCGTAATTTATGTTACTACACTAGCAAATACTAACCTGATCTATAAATCATGGGTTTGACTAAAGAAACATTTCATTTAGAAACCACTTACGTGTCATACGATCTATGTTTTCTTATTTTACTCCTTTATCTTACTTAGTTGTTGATACTTTTTTTTAATAAAATTAGTTATTATATAATTAAACAAATGAAATTTGTATAAATTAATTATATTTTTTTAAATAAATTAATTATATTTTTTTAAACAATAATAAAAGTTATTAAAAATCAAAGTTAATCCCAATTGAAAAAAAAGGAAAGTAACTATGGTGTTGTTGCACATGTAACCAACCAATCAAAACTACCTAGTTTTGGTAAATTTCAATTAAAAATCATTTTCACAAATTAATTTCCATGATTATCTAAGTATATATCCAAACGAAAAGCTAGTTTTCGTTTATCAAAATGATAATGGAGACTACTCGACCCAATCCCCATGAGTAGCCATGACCCATAGCCTCACTATTCCATGCTTCTTACATTTCTTCCCTTGATTTTTTTTTGTTTACAAACGAGCAAAATCTTCAATCCTACTTCTTCATATATTGTTTTCGAAACAATCAAGGTTAATATTTTTAATTGAAATTTACCAAAACTACATAGTTTTGATTTGTTGCACATGTAAGGTTAAATGTGCAACAGCACCATATTCACGTTCCCCTTTAATAAATCAATGTTTTAACAATCAACTTAACAAAATTTATATTTGACTAAGTTCGAATTTTTTTAAATACATATCTTGACTACTATATTTTAGTATATTACATTATATATTACTCTTTTAGTATAATAGACGAGTTAATTCAATTGTATAATATATTTTTTAAACATAACCTTTTGTTTTTTAATTTTATAAAACTACATTAATTAACTCATATAATACACAAAATTATAACATAGGGAAATTCCGTTTTTTATTCGTTGTATTAAAAAGTAGAAAGATATATCGTTCGAAGAAAAAAGTTAGTAAGTTATTAAAAAGGTAGTTGACTATAGAGTCAACTGATTTTGGATTGATCAGGTCTAAGTTGTATTTATAATGAAAACGAGTGACTTTAACTCGCGCGTTGCGACGGAATGATTATAAATGTATTTAGTATAACCATTTGAGATGCAAAAATCCATAACTTTATATAAAAACATTTTTCATTTTACTTTATCCCAGCCTTTAACACCACATTATATCATTTTATTTCAAAAGAAAATGGGTATTGTGATCAACACCAAATGCATTTTGCAACTTTTGATGACATTTCCTTCATATTTCAAATCAAATATACTTAGCTTATACTTGTGATATGCAGATGTGTCCTCTTCATGGAAAAACCTACTGCAATTACCCACTTAAAGGTAGAAAGTGACTACTTTTTTTTTAACGGCCAACAAATTGGTATCACTCACGGAACACTGGAGTATCATCGTGCCACCAGTGTTACCACGCGATCGTATTCCACCACCAAGTCACCAATTCAGGAGGAAACTCATAATTATGAGAAAACTCCCTTTGTGAGATTCGAACCCAAGACTTTATGGCCCCTAAGTCTTATCCCACCACCAAGATACCACTAATCCATCCTTTATGTTCTAATTGGACGCTGTCAATTGATAAATCACTGTTATCGTTTTATGTTTGTCATAATCTTCGTCGGACATTGGTAATCTCCGATTTGTTCTTATCAATGGTTCTAGGCTTAATCAAAACTTGGTTCCTTCTAATTGATGTATGATGTAGATTATGTATCAAGTAATGATCGGTTTATGATGTAGATTATCTCTCAATTAATAATCAACATTGTCGATGTTGATTGTTGAACTGAGTGTTGTTTTGTTGCTTTTTAGAAAAAAAAGTGGAAGAAGACGGTTGATTAATTGTAAAAACAGTTCATTGACTTGCAGGTTGTCCCAAAAAAGGCATACATCAGCCTATTGTTTTAGAGGTTTAAAACGTGGCATAAACACAGTCCGCGCGGCGCAAAAGGTAGAAATAGTACATAATAAGGCGATTAACATATAGTTAAAACAAAAGTTGCCAAAGTTAGGCGATGTTGCTTCCTGTTGTCTGCAGCAACTTTAGCTGTTAGTTGCTGGACTTTTTGATGGATTCTTGTCGCCTGTGATTAGAACAAACCATATTAGTGACTAACATGTTGTGATAATAGAGTTTTTGAAGCTGCTGTATACCTTCATCATCAAGCAGTTTGCGCTTTGCAGTAGCATCCTTTTTTTTCATTACCAGACAGGTTGACCTATCTGCAGATTATACCAATAAGCTTAATCAAGTCTCAAATCCTATTCACAAAACGTTCAAATTCATATCAACATTAATCTTATCAACCAATTTTTTGGTAAAGAGAATAATCAAAAACGGAAAGTGTTCAATTGGAACATGAAAATGTGACTAAATTGGTCGAAAACAAAATAGAAAAAAGACGAACCGTGATAATCAAAAATAAACAATCAACATAAAAATTGATATAAAGCTACTTTCCATGATTCTTACCTGATGTCAGAGCATCGTCGAGCAGCTAACACAATCGGTGGTTCTCGTCTTCTCAAACACACAGATCTGTCGCTAAAGTGGTCTTCAACTTCCTCCATTGATTCCCCGTTGAATCAGATAATAGCATTACATAACAATGATTTCAACATGTACGCCTTCTAAACATGACAATGAATTTGATGTTCAGGCCTTCTAAAGGATATTTGTTATGTCTTCAAAATGGTTGTGCTTACAATACCTATTGGCCTTGTTTGTTACTTGGCATCATGTTTCTTGCCTTGTTTAGAAGCTGGATTTTCATCACCTGTAGGCATTTTTATTTTTTAGCTAACCAGTGATTTAAATGATATTTATCCATTATAACTTGTGGAATGTGGATGCAATTAAAAAAAAAGCAATCTAACAACAATAATAAACAAAGAAGTAAAATTTGGCAGCCAACCAATATAGAAATGTGCAACATTCAAAGGAGTTCTAATAACCTGATAAAAATTGTCTTGGCAATAAATCTTCAACTAAGTGAATCCAATTCAAATACTCAAATGCCGTTGCCTGAAACCACCAAATAAATAACATTAGGAATTCATTCAATAACACAAAGTATAGACTGTAAAATAAGAATATAGATAACAACGTTTTGCTAGAAAAACTGTTTTGTTGTGACTGTACGGCTCTTGATGTGCGGATTCTTTTTATTTAAACGGGCCTAACTGTTTTGACCCGTCACCTGAACCCGTCCAACCTATAAAGTTCATTCACATTAGGAATGAGCAAATGACACCGGATACAGGTACCAACACAGAATCATTTTCGGTACTGAATCGGTACCCGCTTATTTTGTTTTTCGGTACGAGTAAATACCGATTTTTTGCCGTTACCTATTTTTAGGAATTTTCGGTACCGATAAATGCTCATCCCTACTTCACATATATGTACTCAATATTTAAAATAACCTGAATACACTACACATGAATACACTACAGCCTCATACCTCAGAAACAACTGATGGCCTAAAACGTGCATGTGAAATGAATGTGCAGAGCTATAAATATCAAAACACCACTTTGAGATACAAAGATAACTTTTCAAACAATTGATCCAAATAAAGTCAGAAGAATTAGAAATGATCTGACATTACGGCATTACCTGTCTTTCTGGATGTGGAATTAGAGAAAGCCACACAGCTAGCTATTATGACGGTCACAATTTGTCTCTCTTCTCTTCTCTTTCTCTGTCTTCAGATGGTATATGACGGATGTGGTGGTGTGACGGGTGTGATGTTGAATACGGTGGTGGTGTGGCGGTGGTGCCTGGTTTCTGTCCGTTCCCTCTCCATTTTCTCTCTCTCTCTAGCATCTGGTTTAAAATGAGGCCATTGAAACCAACAGAAGGTTCCGCCTACGCCACCATCGTGAACCACATCGTAACGATACCATCTCCAGGCGAGCTTTCTCTGTCTAACGTGGTTGTCTAATGCTTGATTGGAGGTATAACGTGGCAGGGGGATTGTTGATTAGAGGTATAAACTTGGCACCGCTGTTGATGGCTGGTTAAGATGAAGATCTTACTTTTTGAGAGAAAGAGATGAACACCTTGGCTCGAGCGGTGATGGATTGGCTGGAGCGGTGGACTGACGATCATTGGCGGTGCTCTCTGCCACGTTTGGTTTTAGAACCTATGCATCGGAGCTGATTAAGTAAACTAAGAAACACGGAGAATAAAAAAATTACCTGTTTAGAGCTGATTAAGTAAACAAAGAGCTGTTCTGATCTCTTTTCGAAGACAAAAAGCATGCTCAGAATCACGTTATTCTGTAGTCTTTACCAATTCCTGCTTCCATTAAGACCCCTGCAATCGATAATATATGTTCAAAAGTTTCAAATCATATCAATATCAAAAAACACTAAACATAGTTGTAAGCAATTAAATAACAATTGCAACAAACACGTAGCAAACAAAGTGGATTGTCATTTGTTGCCTACTTGCCTTATATAAAACCCAACACCCCTTCATTTGTCCACCTGTCAGTGTCTAGAATCACCTCTCAGTAACATGTTTATATGTTTCTCACACTACACACATCTCATAATAGAAGATAGCAACACACATGTCAACTAAGACACCTTAAAAATCAGCACAAATAACCTGTTAACAAATATGTGTATACTAACAGCGACTGCGGAACCTTTAACTCTTTTTAAAATGTTTATGCTGCATAGACGTACCTGGTACGACATGTTAACTGCTCATTTTGACTTCACAGTTATATATTTTGTTTACAGTTTATAGTTTATATAATCAATTATTGTCTAATCAACAATTAGAGGGGATGTCAGTGAGTGGGAAAGTGGTCATGCTTACTTTAATGGACTGGTTTGGAATTACTGTTGTGAGTTTAATCGTTTTTGAAATCTAGGTGTTTTCTTCATAAACAAACCCAAATGATAGTAATATAAACAAACCTCTTCCAAACGAAAGGGCAAACTCGGCCAAGGGTAAACACCTACATACTGTCATACCGATCACCTACACATTGTTCTCAAAATTACTTCCAATTTCAAAACAACATAAACTCTTAATCTTTCCAAATTGTAATATTTGAATCTAATTATGTCCTGGAGACTAAAATAACCTATTTATAGAAACTACAAACTTCAACAAAACACATTTAAATTAACAATGGCAGAGTAAAATAAATTACTAATCAAAACTGTAAACTTCAACAAAATAATATTGCAAGTAAATTAACATCAAATAAAAAGGCAAGAAGATGAACATCAAGTGAAGAGAGAGTACCAAACTACTGCCGTTAATACACCTCCGATTCTCAGGAAGTTTCATAAGATTCCGTATCGCTCTTTCATTCCTCTCATCTTCCTTCAACCGACGCCCGTTTTTTTATTAATCAAAACCCTAACCGCATCAACATTAACACGATCCGTTACATAAACAACACAAACTGAATTAAAACATCAATTAGCATCCAGATTGTTGATTTGTTGAATAAATAACAGATCTAAACACGTAACTGATAACTGAAAAGAATATATACAATTAACTACTTGTATTCCGTTTTGTCAATCAAGACGCCACCTCTTCCAATTCGTCTCGTTCCCACCTTTCCGATTAGCTTGTATACTTTTTCTTCACCGACAATTGCTGATATGAAGTAGCGGGAGTGAAGAAGAATGTGAGCAAGGATCTTGCAGAGGTATAGAAACCGAATGGTCGGAGTAGAGGAACCGACTCTGGTTTCTCTCTCTCTAAAGATAACTAATCGTCATCTTGCTTTGGAGACCAGATAAGAGCCCTCTTTTTCCCTCATCGTGATGTTGCTTTGGAGCCCAGATAAGAGCCATCCAGACCCGGTGAACCCCAACGCGTTATCGTCTTTCTCACACAGAAATAGACGGTGATTTTTGTTTCGGATTGGCGGATTCGTCCAGTGACTGCTGTACGTGTTAAAATGGTGGTGTTAATATGTGAAAGGGTGTGTGAGCGGTGGTGATGACAGGTGTCTGTTCTGCACGCGTATATATGAAAGGATGTATGAATGGTGGTGATGACACGTGAGGTGTCTCTTCGATATGTGGAGGGAAACAGAGCTACCAAGGTCACATGTGTAAAGCCTGGCACTCAGATAAAAAATGTTTTACTAAGCATGTAATATAATCTTACCGTTGACTGATATAACGTTACTGTTGACTGGAAGATTTTACTTTTTCTACTGAAAACACTGTTTAAATTGGTTCTATTATTAATATAGTATAATAATTAGCCACTTACTACAAACTATCTCAATGAGGAAATATGTATTACGTTGATAAGCCACAATAAGGTAACTACAATAAAAATCTCTCCATATAAGTAAACATTTTGCTAAATATGATTACATAAAGAATCTAGCATATTCTTAATAAAAGTGATGTATGAGCTTTTTATGCATTTGAACATAAGTTCAAACGATTTTCAACCCATTTCACTTGTTCGACCCATTTGAACCGTTTTATTTTAGTTAAATTTTATAGCTCAACTCATTTGACCCACAATATTATCTCATAACCCAAATAGACCCATCAATAAGAATAAGAGATGATGTAGAATTTTAGAGTTTGATCCAAACAACAAACAACAAACCAAAAGAAATAAAAACACAACACAATGAACAAAGAATGTAGGCGACAAAACACGGTGACAAAATCTTATTTATCCAACCCCAAAAGTGCCCACCAGAAACCCTAGATCTCAGATAATCACTGAGATCTAACAATCACGAGATCTACTGATTAGTTAGATCAGTAGATCAAGAGAATGATTACCAGAACACAATACAAAGAGATTATACCTATCAAACCCTAATACAGAACGAGAGAGAACTAAACAAGATGATAACAAAACAAATGAAAGACTAAAGAATAATAACAATGACTGTAGATTATATAGGGCAGCTGGAAGCATCTTCGAGATAATAATCCAACGATCAAGATTAAACGAATCTAACGGCCAGCATTAGCTCCTGCATAATATCTCAACAACCACTATAACAACTTAACAAAAACAGCTCACAAATAAGTTAACAAATAAGGTTCATGACCTAGGTCAATTAGACCAATGGGCTAATACACCAAACCATTACACAAGCCCAATACACAGTAATTGAATTAGAGAATATACACTGGACTAGCCCAATATATTTTAACATCCCCCTTAATTCAATTACCAAACATATTGCACAATCCAAGCTTTGTGCACAACAACTCATGTTCGCCACTGAACAATCCCGTTGTAAAAATGTGAGCAACTTGCTGATCAGAAGAAACCTTTACAACATTAACAAACCCTGAACTGATCTTTTCTCTCAGGAAATGCCAATCCAGTTCAAAGTGTTTAGTCCTGTCATGGAAGACAGGATTCTCTGCCATAGAAATAGCAGACTTGCTATCACAAAACAAGTTTATGGGCAATTTGACTTCAACACCTAATTCTTTCAACAAATTAGATATCCATACAAGTTCACAAGTAGTAGAGCACATTGCTTTGTACTCAGCTTCAGCTGAAGAACGAGCAACAGTGCTCTGCTTCTTACTTTTCCATGACACAAGACACCCACCAACAAATACACAAAAGCAGTGACAGACTTACGAGTTGTAAGACATTTAGCTCAATCAGCATCTGAATAGGCTGATAGGGCTAAACCTGTCCCTTTCTTAAACATAATCCCTTTTCCTGGAGAGAGCTTTAGATATCTAAGCAATCTCAAAGCTATCTTTTGTACATTTTGAGTCGGTTTATGCATAAACTGACTCAAGAATTGCACAGCATAGCTTATATCAGGACGGGTTAGAGACAAGTAAATCAACTTACCTATCAGCTTTTGATATCCTGTGATATGTTCCAAATACTTCTCATTTTTGTCATTTTTAATAGATAAGTTATAATTTTGTTCAATTGGGACACTAACAGGATTGCAGCCTAGATACCCAAATTCATCTAAGAGATCTAGAAAATATTTTCTCTGATTAAGACAAACACCATCATCAGAATACAAAACTTCAATTCCAAGTAATCTTTTATTTGAAAACTTTCTTTTAACAATGTTTTTACATTGTCAATTTCAGATTTACTATTTCCAGTAATCACTATATCATCAACATATACTAATAAAACAACAAAGATATCATTAACAGACTTAACAAACATGGAATGATCACACACACTTTGAATAAAACCAATATTTTTCAACACATCAACAAGTTTCTCATTCCATTTTCTTGGGGATTGTTTTAGCCCATACAAAGATTGAACAAGTTTACACACTTTGGACTCATTTCCAGAAGCATACCCTTCTGGTAAATGCATATACACATCCTCAGTTATAGACCCATACAAAAAAGCATTGTTAATATCAAGCTGAAATAAAGTCCAATTATTTTGAACTGCCAAACTAATAACAGTCCTAACAGTTACCATTTTCACAACAGGAGAAAAGGTCTCTCCAAAGTCCAACCCTTCTCATTGATTATAGCCCTTAGCTACTAACCTAGCTTTATATCTATCAATTTCACCATTAGACTTATACTTTATCTTGTAAACCCACTTACACCCGATTGCCTTTCTACCAGAAGGTAGATCAGTCACAATCCATGTGTTATTTCTATACAAGGCTTCCATCTCAGCATTCATAGCCTCTATCCAAAGTGGATCTTTAGAGGCTTGAATGTAAGTTGTGGGTTCTAAAGATTTATTAACATTAGATACAAAGCACATATTTTCAAAAGACAAGTTAGAATAGTTTACAACTTTCTCAACTCCATACTTAACCTTGCCCTCTAACACATAATCATTGAACTTTCTAGGCAACACAGAGTCCCTACTAGACTGCCTAATAGGTCTACTTGCCTCAGGAGTCCTTAACTCATCATGTGATCCCTCTAACCCAGAGCCATCAGTCCCCCTCCCTATGGAACTACTAGGTTGCTGATCACAACTGGCATTATGATCTACATCACTAGTGTTCCTGGGAGAGTCTTCTAATGATCTCCCAGGTGAGTGAGCATGAGTATCATCAGGTTCCCCATCATCATTGGGAAGGTTTGAAAAAAATTTTGATTTATCACTTGAAGAAATTTCATTTTCTAAATTATCAAAGAAGTTAGATGATTAACTTTTTCAAAAACAACTTGTTTATGTTCAGTTTTAAAGGGGAAAATATTTTCATAAAACTTGAAATCCCTTGAAAACTCAACTTTTTTGTTTCTAAATCAAAAATTTTATATCCTTTTTTAACAAATGAATATCCTATTAAAACACTTTTATTCGCCCCTGCTACAAAGTTTATCAGGACCATCTAAAATTGTTTTAAAACACAAACACCCAAAATTCCTCAAGTGATTAAGTTCGGGGGGGGACCCATATACTAACTCATAGTGACTCTTACCATTTAAGACAGACGAAGGTATCCTGTTAATCAAATAGGCAGCAGTAAGCACACAATCAGACCAGAAATTAAGAGGAACACTACTTTGGAACAGAAGTGCCCTAGCTGTATTTAAAAGATGTCTAAGCTTCCTCTCCACAACACTATTTTGTTGCGGAGTGTAAGCACAAGATGTTTGATGAAGAATCCCTTTTTGATTACAAAAATCATTTACTTGTTTATTTATAAACTCTGTTCCTCTATCACTCCTAAACATTTTAATATTTTTAGAAAATTGTGTTTTAACAAGTTCATAAAAACTGACAAGATTTTCAAAAACTTCAATCTTAGACTTCAACATGTAGACCCAAACAGATCTAGAGTAATCATCAATCACAGTAAGAAAGAATCTAAAACCCTCCCTATTAGTGACTCTATAGGGTCCCCACACATCAAGGTGAACAAGGTCCCCCTATATTTTTAGACTTATGGTCACTAAGTGGGAAAGGAACCCTAACTTGTTTAGCCTTGTGACATACCTCACAAGGCTCAGAATCAGACTCTCCAACATTCAGACTATCCTTTAAAACAGCTAGAACTTGACTAGAAGGATGTCCTAATCTACTGTGCCAAAGACTATGTTCAGTCACACTATTAAAGCAAACATTACTAAAATTAACATTTTTACCAACAAAATATAGACCATCCTGTTGCCTACCAGTCACCAGGACTTTCCTTGATTTGGAATCCTGAACAAAGCACTCATGTTCATTAAACAAAACATCTAATTTATTATCGTTAGCAAGTTTATGAATTGACACCAAGTTAACACAATAATCAGGAATGAAAAACACATCATGCAGGACAACTCCATTAGCCAATTTGATATCACCTATTTTAGTGACTCTAGCATTTGTACCATTAGGATGTTTTACCTCCATATTATATTTAGATACATCAACACTATTAATTAAATGTTTATCATTCCCAACCATATGTTGATTAGCCCAGAATCCATTATCCATCCAAAAAACAATGCATACTTGATAATACTAGAACAACTAGAAAAAATTTTAAACATTTTAGCAATTTTGGACAGAACAGACATGCTAGAAAAACCATTTACAACAACTGACTCACCTCCTACTTTAGAACTCTGAGGATCTCCTCCAGATTTCTCACTTATCAAACTCATCAACTTAGAAATCTGCTCAGAAGTAAAAGGTGATCCAAAAGAAACATTTGCACTTACACTGTTACTAGTATTGGACACACCAGTTTTCCAATTATTTTGAGATCTATTGTTATTATTTCTATTATTAAACTGATTACCAGTTTGATTACCAGTTTTCTTTGGACCATTTGTTGGATATCCAACAATTTCAAAACATCTTTCAATAGTGTGTCCAACTCTATTATAGTGAGTGCACTTCAAATTGGGATTAGGTCCCCTAGAGAACCCTTTCCTATTATCAGTCACTTGATTAGCCCTAGTGGCAAAAGAAACATTAGTTGCCTTTGATCCACTACTTGAACCTCTATGAGATTCTTCTCTAGAGACAGCAAAGGCTGACTTTACTGAGGGTAGTGGGTCACTGGTCGACAATGTTGTTCTAATAGGTTGATAAACCTCATCAAGTCCCATCAGGAATTGCATGAGTTTAATAAGGCTATTAAAATCATTGAATTCCTTAAAGGCTTGACAAGTACAAACAAGTAATTGAATAATTGAATCAAATTGTTTCCACATAGTGTTTAACTTGTTATAATATTCAAACACAGAACTACCACTTTGTGTTATACCATTTATTTTTTGATGCAAGTTAGACATAACACACCCATCAATTCTATCATAAGTTTCCCTTAGGTCAAGCCAAACATCTCTAGCACTTTCAGAAAAAACCTGACCTAAATACAACTCCTCACAAACAGAAATAATCAACCAAGAAAGGACCACAGAGTTACACCTATCCCACTAATTTGCTAGAACAACATTATCAGTAGGCTTAACACAAGTTCCATCAATAAATCCTAGCTTATTTTTACCCTGTAAAGCTAGTTTCATAGATTTAGACCACACAGAATAGTTTTCTGTGCCTTTCAGTTTAATGCTAATTTAGACAAACTAGAAGTGTCACTAGGATGTAAAAACAGAGGATCACTGATATCCAATTTACTAACAAGAGTTCCTAATGCACCATCTCCACCACCAAGGTTGGGGCCACCACTACCAGGTGGATTAACATCATCACCCATGATACACAATCAAATGGAACACACAACCAAGAACTACAAGAACCAGAAACAACAGAACACAACAAACCTAGAAGGACGAAGCTGAGTCAGTGTACAGATAGTGGATTCGTCAATCAATGGTGTCCACCCAGTTCTTAACTCAGGAGTCCTTTTATTATCTATATATATATATATATATATATGTATATATATATATAACAAATAGAACCAGACAAACAGAGAACAAGAACAATCACAAATAACCAAACAGATCACCAAATAGGACACCAAGTAGTTGGCCAATACCGGTCCACCCTAACCGGGTCAGTGCCTCTAGACACAACAAACAACAAGAAAAAAGTAAGGAAAGATCTCACAGAGAGGGGAACCCAAGTTAGGGTTTCGCCAAACCCACAACCAGCACCTTCACTTAGGGTACTGAGTTGTGAGTGCAACTGTTGCTTTAAACTCCAATCCAATACTCCACAACAATCCACAGCCAACAGATGTTGACCTCAAATCAATCCTGATCACAAAACCAAGGACACACAGAAGTAATAGACCAGATCTACAAATCAGATCAGATCTACTACACAAATACTCAAGAACCAGATCTATATTCAGATAAGATCCTTGACAGTATAGACACAAGAAACAACAGCGGAAAACAAAACAACACCAAGATCAAGAGCCTGAGGCTCTGATACCATGTAGAATTTTAGGGTTTGATCCAAACAACAAACTGTAGATGCGTTTTGTGACCAGTGATTGGATAGTTAACATGTGTTAGAAAGGCTGGATTGGGCGAATGAAGAAGAACTGGGCGAAGGTGATTACTGAATGGGCGAAGGTAGAATACTATGGACGAAGCTGAAATGGAACTACACATGAAGTACACATTCGACCATGTAAATGGGCGAATGTGGAAAAGCCTCACATTCGATCATTCACAATGGGCGAATGTGCAGTGCCTATATATAGATTTTGTGATTTTGTAAGTTTAAGAGAGTCATTAGGTGTGTGTGTGTATTGAGGTGTTGTTCCAGAGCAGTTTGAGATAGTGTGTGTGTGATCTAGATTAACTGTTTTGAGATTGTAATCAACTTTATGAATGTGTTAATCTATGAAAAGCATTGAAAATGACTTTGATTGTGTCTTGATTTGAGTTTACATCAGTTTGTTCAAAGCTAGGGTTTCCGCACCTGGTTTTGTAACTTGTATGATCATATAATCCTGTTTTCGTGTAAAATAACATCCTCTACAAAGTGGTATCAGAGCTTAGAGGATCATACAACAACAAATTGATAAACTCAGAGCTGATTTGGACATTATTTTGATCAATTCACATCTGTTTTTGCATAAAAATGATTTTTGAGTGTTTTTGAAGGATTTAGAGTTGATTTTGTGGTTAAAATTCAAAATACCAAGTATTAAAGTTGTTCCAAATCATCTCCGAAGCAAAACCTAATCAAGATCATTCAAATTCACAAACTTTTGAAAATCAGAGATCAAAATAACCGTTTTTCAAAGTGTAACCGTTTTTCAAATCAGTAAAATGGGCGAACCTGGACAAGTGTGGTCGAAGGTGTAATTTTCTGGTCGAATGTGATAAATTTTTGGGCGAACCTATGAGTTTTTGGCCGAACCTAGAATTTTTTCTGTTGAATTTTTCACATTCGGGTCTCATTTTTCACATTCGGGTGATCGTGCGGGCGAACCTGGAACTGAAACGGGCGAACCTGAATCTTTTTGGGCGAACGTGAAAAGTGTTAGTGTGTTTTTACTTTCTGGTGAGATTTTACATTCATGTATCACTTTTTGGGCGAATCTGAAGCAGAAAGGGACGAAAGTGAAGTCATTCGGGGCGAACCTAGACTAGTTTTTGGAAAATTTTCTAAGTGTTGAATTTCTCGAAGTTCGTGATCATGTGGAATTTTCCGACTACTCCGACACCAGCAACTACACAACCACAACAGCAGGTGATGGACCCATGGACGGTAGCAGCACAGAAGACGAGCACACAGTCTTCGCAGCCTGTTAACTATATGACTCAAAGTGCACCTCCAGCACCACAATCTGACTACTGGGGAGTAGCAGCAGCGGTGGTAAACACTCAAGCTACAAATGCTATTTCCACACTGATTAATGATTTGTCTTCAGGTAGCGGGAATCGGCCACCGAAGCTTATGGAGATTCAAGAATACAATCAGTGGCAGAAAAAGTTCAAGATACATTTGGAAGGCATGGGAGTGGAGGGTGCTGAAGCATGGAACATGATTGCTAAAGGTTACACACCACCAGTTTTGGAGAACACAGGTGAACCAGTGCCATTGGAGAGCATGGCTGAGGATGAGAAAAAGAAGTTTGCTGTGGAGAAGAAGGCGTTTTCCCAATTGACACAGGCAATCACAAATGATCTTTTGCATCAGTTTGGGACTTGCACAACATCTAAGGCACTATGGGAAGCACTTAAAAGAAGGCATGATGGAAATGAGAAGACTAGAGGTCTAAGGATGGAAGAACTGAGAAAGGAGTTTGAGAATTTTTCATATATTGGAAATGAAACTTTGAAAGAACTAACTCCTAGATATAATCATTTGTTATCTGAATTGTCTAGCTATGGTATACAGATTCCTATGGCAAAACAGGTGGACAAGTTTGCAGATGCATTACCACCAAACTGGGATCAGCATGTGGAAGTCCTGAAGGAGAAGGATGCTTATCAATACTGGTCTATTCAAGAGTTCATAGAGAAGCTGGAAAACAAAGAATTGGAAGAGAAGAGGAAAGCTAGAAGAGCACAGATTCCTCAGAATCCCAACTTATACTTTGGAGGATCTCCAGTTCCAGCTAGTACATCAAGCTCAGGAGGGCTAGTAGCACCACATGTTGCATGTATTTCCAATGTTATGGAATCACCTACCATCAACTACCATCAACAAACATCATCCTTTTCACAACCACCACCACAACAACAATACAATAATTCATACATTCCACCATTCTCCCCAATGCAACAAGCAGCTTTCTATACTGCTAGTCAATCTCAACAACAACCGATGAACCAACCTAACCAACAAACGGTGGTTTTGGAAACATCTAACTTGGGAAATGTGACAGTTGAAGTTGCTCAGCAACACATTGCATTAGTCTCTGCAATGGTCTCATCCTACAATGGATTAGTTGCTAGTCAAATTGGGAATAACAACTTGACCAATGAAGACTACGCACAAATTGACAAGGAAGAGATGGAACTCATTGATATTCAATGGGCCTTTGCGAGCATAATGAGAAGAGCAACAGAATTTATCGAGAAGACAGGTAGAACTGATCTGGGAACTTCTCCTAACACAACCTACGGGTTTAATAAGGAGAAAGTGACTTGTTTTAACTGTGGAGGGAAAGGTCACTTTAATAGAGAATGCACCCAGCCACCAAAACAAGGCAATAGGAACCCATTCAATGCAAGCTATCAGAACCGTCAACAACAAAACCAAAACCAAGTTTCTTACCAAAACAACAACAACTACCAAAACCGTCAAAACAACTTTAATAACAACCAAAACAGACAACCAAACACACCAAACCAGACACAAAACCAATCACCCAACAATGCAAACCGAACAGTCATACCAATAACTACACCAAATGATACACACCAGAATGCCAATCAGAATCAAGCATTGGTGACTCAACAAGATGAGAGGTTTGACTGGTCGAGCATGCAGATAGGTGTTGAAGAAATTACTACTGGAGGCAATGTGGCTTGTGTTGCATATCAGGTTGATATTGAAGATTCAGTGTCGGTGGAGGAGAAGGAAGAAACTGGAGTTGAAAGTAATGAGTCTGAGGCTGAGATGGATGTGGAGACTGAACCTGTTAAGGTTAATGCTGAGGTTAATGTTGAGGTTAAAGCTGAAGAGACAAATTCTGGAGTTGTGATTGATACTGTTTCTGATGTTCCTGAGGAGTGTGAATCGGTTTATTCTGATTCAGACAGTGAATCGGATACGGAAGCAAGTGTTAATTCTCTAGATGATGACATAGATCAGTTGCTAGCAGAAGCGGATATTCTGATGACAAGGAGGTCGTGCATTGCAGATGATGCTTTCACAAAGATTGACTATTCCAGATTCTTTGCAGGAAAGGAAGCTCATTTCGCATTGATGGCCATGACTGATCCGCCAAAACCTGTAAGTTCTGAGTGTAGCACTGATGTTACAAGTGATAAATATTGTGGTACATGTGATAGATTGACTGAGGAGAATAAACAACTCCGTGTTCAACGTGATAGTGCTATCATGAACAGTCAATCTACTCGCAAAGAGTTGAATGCTTTCAACAAAGTTTTAGATGGCTACAAAAAGGACATTTCCGACTTGAAAAACACTTTGTCTTTAAAACAATTGGCAATTAACAACTATATCAATGAAATTGAAAATACCAAGTTGGAAATGGCCGCCATCAAATGCTTTGCTGAGAAAGTAAACAAAAAGCTGGAAAGCTATAAGCATATTGCTTATGTGGTAGACCATATCATTGATGATCAAACCACCAATTATCGGTCTGTACCATCTCCGGTTCTCTTTGAAAACCATAACTGTCACCAAGTGACACCGGAGAGTTCGGTAAAATCTGACTCAGCATCGAAAAATGAATCTAATACTTCAAGTATTGGTGATCCACATTCCGATGTTAGACCGATTTTGGGTATCAATGATGAGGGTGTTACTGCTGAGAGTGTAGATTCAGACACTGAGAGTGATGACACTGGTTGTAATCAAACTGTTAATGCATGTGAGATTCCAAAAGAAAATCACATCATTACAAATGAACCAATTTCACCATCTCAAATTGTGATTCCGATGGCAAATGCTAATCGTGAAAAGAAGTCTGAAAAGAATGTTGTGAAGAAAGATCTTAATGTGGTTAAGAAAGATCTTGAAAAGAGTGCTAAGAATGAACAATGTGACAAACCTGTCAAAGTGTTTTATCGGATGGAAGGATCCGATAAGATCATCTCTGACGAGGATTTTCCAATCAAAGATGTTAACTATGCTAAAATTGACAAAATATGGCAAGAAAGTACTATTTGGTTCCCAAAACATGAGAGAACAAATGAGATTCCACCAGCTTTATTAAAGAAATTATATTTGGAAGTTCCTCAAGAACCAAAAGTCCATGTCACAGAGTTTGTTCGACCCAAAAACAGAGCTAATGGTTTTAATGAGCCTACTTACTCAAAAGGGCCACTCCCTGAGAGTTTAAGGAAGCAACAGTATAATGATCAATACCCTGTTAGATCATTTGCTCAACCAAATGCTCCGAATGTTTTTGAAGAGTACCGTGCGTGTTTTAAGTGTGGGGAACGTGGGCATTTACTTGCTCAGTGCCCATATGTAAGGCATAAAAGGCACGAAGTTGAAGTGAGGAATTCTATGCGAAAATCGATTGATCATTATGTGCCACCACATAGGAGAGTTGTTCCTCAGCAACCACAACCGTTTTATAATCAAAACAATTTTCACCAAATGAGGAACACTCGTCCAATGCAATATGATCGAAGGAATCGGATTGCTATGGAACAATCATGGAGAAAGCCTGTGGTGAACGCAACAGTTGATAGGCAAAAGGTTCCACCAAAACCGATTGTCAAATCAAATGTTGGACCTAAGTCTGTTAAATCAGATAAGGTTACCAAGAGAGTTACATTTGCTAACAATGTTCAGAAACCGACTGAGAATCCAAAGTCTCAGATTCGTATCTTGAAAAGGTCTGGACAATCTTGGTCACCCAATGGTACTCCAGGAGCCTCAACTTCAAGAGTTAATGAGAAAAAGGAAACTATTTTGAACAATCAGAAAAAGATTGATCAAAAAGTTGTTGAAAATGCTTGTGAAAATGTTACTTTGAAACCTGATGCTCAAAGACCCAAGACTCAGGCTTGGGTCCCCCGAAAGAACTAACTGATTTACTTTTTGTGTGCAGGGAGCTTCAGCTGGCCCTATTAGCAGTCTTTGGATTGTTGATAGTGGAGCTTCAGGCCACATGACAGGGGATCTTGCGTTGCTGTTCGACGTGAAGAACATCAATGGAGGGTATGTAGCTTTCGCGGGAAATAAAGGTGGATATATCACGATGGAAGGAAGTGTGAGCAATGGGATAGTGAGTTTCGAGCGGATTTCGTATGTGAAACAGATCGATTATAATCTGTTGAGTGTCAGTCAAATATGTGATAAGCAATTTACTGTGCATTTTGATGACAAATCCTGCTATATTCTGAAACCGGGCTTTACAATTCCGAAAGAGTGGATAATGTTGAAGGCACCTCGCGTCAACAATCTATACATTCTTGATATGTCCAAGGCGATGACATCACAGGGGCAGATAACGTGTTTTCTATCAAAAGCGACAGAGAAAGAATCGATAATGTGGCACCGAAGAATGGGGCACATTCATCTGAGGAAAATGAATCAACTTGTGAGAAACGGACTTGTCGATGGAGTAAACGTGAAACATTTCCATCTGAATGACAAGTGCGTGAGTTGTAAAAAGGGGAAGCAACACAAACAGTCCCACAAAGTGAAGAAGGTTAACTCTGTAGAGATGCCACTTGAGCGACTGCACATGGATCTTTTCGGACCAGTCAAGCGCAAAAGTCATCTTGGAGAACTATATTGTTTAGTCGTCACAGACGATTACTCAAGATTTTCATGGGTGATATGTTTGCAGAACAAAAGTGACACCTTTATCAATCTGAAAGTTCTGTTCACTCGATTAGAGAATCTCTACAATGTGAAAATAAAGAGAATTCGGAGTGACAATGGGACGGAGTTCAAAAATGCCAAGATGGATGAACTTTGTGAAAGCAAAGGGATACATCATGAATATTCGGCTCCGTACACCCCACAACAGAACGGTGTTGCTGAACGAAAGAATAGGACTCTAATTGAAGCGGCTAGAACAATGCTTGCTGATTCAAATCTTCCAGTAATGTTCTGGAACGAGGCGATTTATGCAGCAAATTACACATTAAATCGGGTTCTGACAGTGAAGAAGTTTGGTAAAACATCTTATGAGCTGTTACACCGAAGAAAGCCGAACTTAGAGTATCTAGAACCTTTTGGGGCGCCATGCACTATGTTGAATCCAAGCGAGAAGTTTAGTCCTAAAGCCGAGGAGGGTTACTTTGTTGGATATGCAACCCCGCTCAAACGGGTATACAACAAGCGAACTCGTCGAGTGGAAGACTGGGCTAACGTGGAAGTTCAACGATATACTCAAAATCTTCAAGGCACGGGTCCTGATTGGATGTTTGATTACAAAGATTTCTTTGAATCATTCAATCTAGATAGCTTGGTTGAAGAAGCTGTTATCAGATTACTTTACGAGTGTGAAAATGCAACAACTTCACCGTTGGTGCGTCCGATCACCGTGAACCCCCTACCAGCTTCTAATGATACCAATGCTCCTATACAAGAGGAAGAAGTGTTTCAGGAAGCTTCAACATCATTAGACACTTCAGAATCTGAAGATGAACAATTTAAAGAAGCCATTCTTGAACAAGCTGAAGAACCAGAGGCACCGCCAGTGAACCCAACTCCAACTTCAGATCTGGCTTCATCATCAAATACGGGTCATGATCTGGATGCTGTAGAGAACTTGACTGTTCAGACGGGAGTGCAAGTACCTGATTATCCGGAATCTCGAATTCATCGTATTCACCCGCTGGAGAAAGTTATCGGTGATCCTGGAAGCAGTGTTATGACCAGAGGGCAGCTTAAAAGCGTTAATTCGCCAGAGAGTTTTGGTGCTTTAGCTTTATATGCCAAAATTCAACAATCTGGTAGTCAAAATGATTGGTCGTTTGCGTGTTATGTGTCGCAGGTAGAGCCAAGGACATACAAGGACGCTTTGAAGGATGATGCCTGGGTGGAAGCTATGCAGGAGGAGTTATTACAATTCCAGAAATTGGGAGTTTGGACGCTCACGGATTTGCCGCCGGATCGGAAGAAGATAGGCACTAAATGGGAGTTTAAGTGCAAGAAGGATGATCGTGGGGTTATAGTTCGTAACAAAGCCAGATTGGTCGTGCAGGGTTTCCATCAAATCGAAGGGATTGATTATAAAGAAATCTATGCACCGGTAGCTCGAATCGAAGCTATTCGGATGTTCCTTGCGTTTGCTTCATACAAGAAATTCAAAGTTTATCAAATGGACGTTAAAAGCGCATTTCTGTACGGAAAAGTCAAGGAAGAGGTTTTTGTCGGGCAGCCACCAGGCTTTGAGGACCCAATCCACCGGGATAAGGTCTACGTGTTGAACAAAGCTTTATATGGCTTGCACCAGGCTCCGAGACAGTGGTACGAGGAGCTAAGTACATACCTCATCTCCAAAGGATTTAAGCGCGGCCTCGTCGATTGCACCCTCTTTACGAAGAAGACGGGAGATGATTTGCTTCTAGTGCAGATATACGTTGATGATATAATATTTGGTTCAACTAACGAGCTTTTATGCAAGGAGTTAGAAACTGTCATGCAGGAAAAGTTCGAAATGAGCGCAATGGGGGAGATGCAGTTTTTCCTAGGCTTACAGGTGGACCAAAGACCCGACGGGATCTTCATTCACCAGACGAAATATGTCTCCGACATCTTGAGCCGGTTCCAGATGGAGGACTCAAAGCCGATGGATACCCCGATTCAACCCAATCACGGGATTGGAGTGGACGCTAAGGGGGAGCTGACAGATCCATTTACATACAGAGCAATCATCGGATCTCTGATGTATTTGACGGCGTCTCGACCAGATATTATGTATGCAACGTGTCTCTGTGCCCGTTATCAATCGAAGCCGAAACAAAGTCATCTGACGGCGGTCAAGCGTATCCTTAGATATCTGAAGGGTTGTCCTTCAAAAGGACTTTGGTACCCTAATGATGATAATTTTGATTTTATCGCTTTTAGTGATGCAGATTGGGGCGGCTGCGACAAAGATAGCAAATCTACTACAGGCGGTTGCCAGTTTTTAGGGAGCAGGTTAATCACCTGGCAATGCAAGAAACAGACTTCCGTGGCTCTATCTACCTGTGAAGCCGAGTACATTGCAGCCTCGAGTTGCTGTTCGCAAGTACTCTGGATTCAACAACAGATGGTGGATTACGGTTTGCAGTTTCTTAAAACCCCTATTCACTGCGACAACGAAGCCGCAATTGCATTAACTAAAAATACTGAAAATCATTCTAAAGCGAAACATATCCGGATCAAATATCATTTTATCCGTGATTGTTACGCTAAGGAATTGATCGATATGATCAAAATTCATACTGACTACCAACGTGCAGATCTGTTTACAAAAGCTTTTGACCGATCACGCTTTGAATATCTTTTAAAAGTAAACAATATAAAGGAAAAACAGGACTAATCGGTACCTCGGTTTATCGCTTTTTAGTTTTTAGTTTTTATATTTTGCTAATTGGGAATTTCTCTTTACTATCGTAATCCTCAAAGAAGTTGATGCTTTCGAGGGGATTGTTTAATCCTCAAAGAAGTTGATGCTTTCGAGTGGATTGTTTCTTTCAAATTTTTGTTTTTATTATTTTTCAGAAAAATCAAAAATCCCAAAAATATGTTCTTTATTTTAGGGGGAGCCATTTTATCAGAAAAACCAAAAACATTATAAAATTCAAAAAGACCTAAAAATTAGAAAATCAAAAATGATTTCCTGGTAAACAGAGGAAATGATAGTACATCAGTGGGGATCTGACACAGGCTAAAGAATTGTATAGTTTATGAGGCGTGTGTTGACTACGTGTGATATGCTGATAGGCTTCGTAGACTAAATATTGCGTGCATTAGTGATACAAACATAACGAACTACGCGTTCGTGGCTGAACACCTCATGGGCATATGGTCTTAGTACCGTAATTTCGTTTGATAGGATTGCCAAAATCTGAGGTTTCGGGTCGTTATGTTATGGTTATCCGGGATATTCTGATAAACTTTTGTCGTATTGATTTACGGACCTAGTTTTATCAGAATATTTGCTAAAAGAGCTTAATTGCCAAAACCGGAAGTTACCGAATTGAGGAACTTTATGTTTTAACTGATCATAGATCATTATTACATCGTATTGATCATCTGATGCAAATCAGTGATTAATATCAGCCTCAACCTAGTGTATACGCACATGTTACTCTGCTGCATTCATTTGCTGACCTGTACACCTCTGTGCTATATACTTTGTAACTTTTACGGATAACTCTGGCATAATCACGCGTTACGACGAAGCTTTGTGCAATTACTTGATACGGGAGTATGTCGTGTGTGTGGGCACCACATCGTGTTAGTCTAATACACCTAATTCGTATCATTTTAAAGCATTGCGTAATTGTCTGCATGTGAGCTTACGTGGACCACAATATCAGCAATTGCCGTGTCACATACTGTTTCTAATGATAATATTAAACAAAAAGATCAACGCTGTGATCAGATTTCTCAGAAAACTGATATGATCCTCTGACCGGATTTCACAAAAAGTTTACTGTTTTCATTTACTTTGATGCATTTTATTTTGTTGCAATTTACCTTTATTGTCAAAAAGATACATAATCCAAAAAGATTTTAGGTGTGTTTTGATAAAATTTCAGAAAAATCCAAAATTTTTGCATTTCTGCTTTATTTTTGATAACCGGGGATGCTTGATAGTCAATTTCTGAGATTTGACAACACCATCTGGGCTTTGTATCATTCTAGAAGTGAAAATTTGTATTTTGGAAGCTTAACGGATTGAAAAATGTCGAACGGGATTCGAATTCGTGATTTGGCAAAATTTTCAGAATTTTCCATTTCACATTCGCCCCTTAAATGGGTCGAATGTGGAAAAATCTTACCTTCGGGCTGTTTCTAAATGGGCGAATGTGGCTTTTTGATCAAAATCCACCTCCGGGTAAACCCATTTTTACCTTCGTGCCATTCAGTTGGGGCGAAGGTGGAAATTTTTTACATTCGTCCATGAGCACCGGGCGAAGGTAGCCGCTTATAAATAAGCCAGAAGCAGATTCGACCACCATTCCAATTTTTTCAAAATTTTTCTCAAATACCAGACCTTGTTGCTTTTGTTTCTCTTGCTTGTGTGTTTTGTTCCTTGTAATCTACTGATCATTTCCATATAACTTTTACAGGTATTGGTTACAGATTGAGCTTGGAATCATTCGTTTTCTAAACCGGACTAGGGTTTTAGGGTTAATGGTGTTTCAGTGTTTGTTAATGCTAAATTTTGACATACATTCACTCCACATCAGTTTTAGGGGGAGAATGTACAAGGAATTAGGACAAAAACAACGTTTAATCAGTGTTTGATCGATTGAAACGATAAGAACCCTAATTCCATTTGAAAACTGATGTAGAATGAAATTTAGGGACAATTGATGATATACGAGTGTTAATCGGCCATGTTAGACCATGTTTGAATCAAAATCAAGAGCTAAAAACATGTTTGAAAAATTTTCAAATTTTGGGAATTAACAGGTTTCACCTTCGGCTCGTCAAACGGACGAATGTGAAATCTTTTGGACGAAGGTACTCAAAAATGGACGAATGTGATATTTTACTCAGAATCATTCCACATTCAAACTGAATGTTGTACATTCGACCACAAGAAAACTACATTCGACCAGAATTTTTGGGCGAATGTGGATTTCAAAATTCTAAAATTTTTAAGTTTTTGTCGATTTTGTATTTTGACGCTTGTTTTTGATTTTGTGTTACAGATGGCTGAGGAACAAGAAAATGTGGAGATTCCAGTTGAGAATGTTGTTCCTGATATAGTCCCAGAACCTGTTCAGGAAGGCGAATCATCAAGCAGCAGCAAATGGCCATTTGAGAAGAATCATAATTGATGTGCTTATCTGGGAGACGTTGAGAAGAATGTGGAGTTTACAGACATAATCAAGTTTCTGAAAAGATGCAGAGTAGTTTATGCTTTGGCTACACCAACTATTATCTACAAGGATATAGTTGAGGATTTCTACAACAACGCTAAGTATGATTACTTTGATAATCAGACCATCATACGAAGCAAGATTCAAGGAATGGAGATGTTCATTACTGAGGCTGACATCAGAGAAGCTCTCCAGATCAAGTTTGAAGTTAGTGAAGATCCAAGAGAACTCTCATGGACTGAGCAGAAAGCCTGTTTTCTTAGAGTGAAATACAAAGGACCAATCACTGATGGTTCGATGTACAAAGGGAAACTGAGCGTGCAGTTTAAGTATTTTGCTCACGTTATCATACATGTGTTTGGATGTGTTAGTGGAGGTTATGATGTAATGAGGAAGAGTTTGAGCTCATTAATGGTTGCGTTGACTCTCAACAAACCATTTAATGTTGCTGGGATGATATTGGATCATATGCTGGAGATGCTGAAGGGGTTGAAGAAGAAGTATTTCATGCTTTACCCTAGATTCCTGATGATGATCTTTGATCACAAGTATCCAAACCTGAAGAAGGATCCAACTCAGATACTTGCACTAGATCATATGAATATTCGTACCTTGGTGAGAATGAAGGGCTATAAAGGTGTGCCAGATAATGAAAGACCACCTTACAGAAGGTTGTTTGGAGCCTTAGCTAGGGAGGATTACAATGATCCAGGAAAGAATACAGCAAGGCATCCTGATAGTGATTCTGACAACGATGATCCATTGGTATACGCTGATGCTAATACTAAAAGGAAAAGGCAAGTAGTCAATCCTGGAGCCAAAGGGAAGGGCAAAGGAAAGACTGATCAGGGAAGTTCAAAGCAACAGGTTGTGAGGAAGAAATCTACTGCTAAGAAAGGTACAAGTTTGGTGGATGAAGAATCAGTGGATTCGGAAGAGACAGAGGTTGAAGAACAATGGGATTCGGATGCTGAGAATGTCCGGGCCACCAAACAAAAGGCCACTTTGGTTGGTGAGTCTGAATCATTGAACAGATCGATTGCTGAAGCTGAGAAGAGCAAGAAGTCTGTTGGTGCTGAAGATGAAGGGTTAACTATAAATTTGGATGAGTTGAATGTAGGAGAAACAGTGGTTGTTAATTTGCCCAAGCCTAAACATAAAACCATGGCTAAGAAAACCAGTTCCAAGCAGCTTAGGGAGAAAGAGTTAAATCAACTCTTGAGAGGAAAGAGATTACCTGAAGCTGGAATGTCATCAAAACAATCTTCACCAGTCACAAAGAAGCAAAAGACTAAAGAGGCAACAAAATTACCAGTGGATGAATTCAATGTAGCACTGGATAATGTACTTGACATGTTTAGAAAGCCTCAGAAAGAAAAAGAAGTTGAAGATGAGCCATCTAGATCTAAGTCCAAGTCAAAGAAAGTCACTGTGGATGACGAGGTTATGAAGCAGGTGAATAAGAAGATGGACGATATGATGAAGATGATTGTGGCTCAGCAAGCTGAAATAGCCAAGTTCAAGCAGAATGAGGAAAAGATGCTTCAGATTGTAGTAGCTTCAAAGTCGAATCAGGATGAAATTGATGAGAAAGTGAAGAAGCTAGAAGCAAAGAACAAGAAGCTTGAAGGAAAGTGTTTGAGAAACAAAAACAGATTTAAGGCTATTAAAGAAGATAATAAAGAGTTGAAGGCTGAGAATAAACGCCTTAGTGAGCTGATTGACGACCTGTATAATGTTGCACCCAAGTTGAAAGAGGGTGAGGAAGACAAAGAAAAAGAAGTTGAACAGGTTGATTTTGAACCATCTGAATCTGATAAAGAGGAAGATGATGATGAGGATAATGAAGAATCGGAAAAGATTGATGATGAGGATGATAATAATGATGATGATGATGATGCTGAGGGTTCTGGAAGTCAGAAGGAGGATGAGAGTAGTAGTGATGATGATAATGATGGAGGAGACGATACATCGAAGTTTACATTTGAGAAAAGACCACCTTCAAAGAAGAAGAAAGACACTGGAGAATCAAGTTCGAAGAAGAAAGGTGAGAATGTTGATTCAGATGAGAGTGTATTCTGGAATGAAAAGGTGAGGTCCTTGACTGATGATGCTAAACAAGTCTACAAGGACATGCTAGAAAGAAGAGAATGGACCATTGAGTTCACAGGTCGTTTTGCTGAAATATTCCAAACTGACGATATGAGATACGAATTGGAATATAACGATCCTGATTTAGAAGAAGGGGAAGTACCTGCATCTGTGGCAAAGGAGATTTTGGATGGGCTTGCACAGAGAGTAGGGAAAACATTTGAAGAATTTATTGTAGATGAGTCGATTCCACATATTCCTGAAAAGGATATTGGAAGTCACTCTGATGATAAAGATACCCCTGAGTTTGAAGAAGTTGAAATAGAAGATATAACACATGAGGAATATCCACAATACTTTAGGCAAACTGATGAAGATGTGGTGTTTCCTGATTTTACTGAGATTCCTAATACTTCTGCAAAGAAAAAGGCAAAGCAGAGAAGTGCTGAGTTTGTGGAGAAGGTATTTGGAGCTGATAAGCCAGAATCTTCAAATAAGTCTGATGAATTGAAGAATTATTTGAAGAAGTTAAGATTAATGGATGAGAACCGACCGAAGCCTGAAGCTCAAGGAAACTTTTATAGATTTCATAATGCTAAGTTCAGAGGCAGAGCTCTCGGCTGGACATACTTAGGCAGGCTGAAGTGTCTAGCTGTTAAGTGGGAATCAGGGATCTTGTACTTTTACAGATTCATTGACTTGCTAACTCTACCGTACTGGGCGGTTAGAGATTTATGCAGATTCCCAATGTCAGGTGCTTCAGTGAATAATACTCATGTCGGTTGGTGCGCAGACAAGCTGGTTTGGGAGAGCAGAACTAGATGGAACAGATTCAAACCACAATATCCCCGGAGGAAAGTTCACAGGGATATTGATCCCAGAACCAAGCTGAAACGGGTTACCTTGATATATAAGGCACCTGAAGTGATGAGAAAGATACCTTTGATGCCCATGCCTCAACATTTCAGTGCTGATTTCATTTTCTGGTATTATGATTGGAGAAAGGCAGAAGCGGTGATTGTGTTGAGAGATGGAAAGGATAAATACAAGCATGTGCATGTATTTGATCCTATGTGGTTGATAAATTGCACCTTCGAAGACATCATCATGCTCTTTTACAATCCGATTCATCATGAGCCGAATGACGCTGATCAGGCAAAGAAATACACTCAAGTAGTTGGTGTTTGCTTTGCATATGACATAAATGCGGGTAGTAATTTGGAGGGAAAACTTGGCAAGATGGTGAAGATGGCGAACGTGTCAAAACCGGTGAAGAGAAGATTAGAGCCTGAGATGACGAAAGAACAGAAGAATTTGCTCAGAATCAAGTTGCTGAACAAAGCCATGGACGAGGACAGAAAACGATCCAATCAATAGTCGAGGGGGAGTTTGTAGATGCGTTTTGCGACCAGTGATTGGATAGTTAACATGTGTTAGAAAGGCTGGATTGGGCGAATGAAGAAGAACTGGGCGAAGGTGATTACTGAATGGGCGAAGGTAGAATACTATGGACGAAGCTGAAATGGAACTACACATGAAGTACACATTCGACCATGTAAATGGGCGAATGTGGAAAAGCCTCACATTCGATCATTCACAATGGGCGAATGTGCGGTGCCTATATATAGATTTTGTGATTTTGTAAGTTTAAGAGAGTCATTAGGTGTGTGTGTATTGAGGTGTTGTTCCAGAGCAGTTTGAGATAGTGTGTGTGTGATCTAGATTAACTGTTTTGAGATTGTAATCAACTTTATGAATGTGTTAATCTATGAAAAGCATTGAAAATGACTTTGATTGTGTCTTGATTTGAGTTTACATCAGTTTGTTCAAAGCTAGGGTTTCCGCACCTGGTTTTGTAACTTGTATGATCATATAATCCTGTTTTCGTGTAAAATAACATCCTCTACACAAACAGCAAACCAAAAGTAATAAAAACACAACACAATGAACAAAGAATGTAGGCGACAAAACACAGTGACAAAATCGTATTTATCCAACCCCAAAAGTGCCCACCAGAAACCCTAGATCTCAGATAATCACTGAGATCAAACAAACAAGATAATACAAAGTCTTTCACGAGATCTACTGATTAGTTAGATCAGTAGATCAAGAGAATGATAACCAGAACACAATACAAAGAGATTATACCTATCAAACCCTAATACAGAACGAGAGAGAACTAAACAAGATGATAACAAAACAAATGAAAGACTAAAGAATAATAACAATGACTGTAGATTATATAGGGCAGCTGGAAGCATCTTCGAGATAATAATCCAACGATCAAGATTAAATGAATCCAACGGCCAACATTAGCTCCTGCATAATATCTCAACAACCACTATAACAACTTAACAAACACAACTCACAAATAAGTTCACAAATAAGGTTCATGACCCAGGTCAATTAGACCAATGGGCTAATACACCAAACCATTACACAAGCCCAATACACAGTAATTGAATTAGAGAATATACACTGGACTAGCCCAATATATTTTAACAGATGAGATAGAATTACTCAAAGGGAGTGCATACCAGTTCTTTAACATCTTCATCTACTGCTCGTTTAGCTTTTCTATGTACTAAAAGTATTAAGCAATATTTATTCAAACAAATAGAAGACACTTTCAAATGAACAAGAAAAGAAAGGCATGCTATACAACATGAATATATAATATTCATTTAGTTGAAAGAGATATGAAAAAGTTACCAACATAAAGAGTGGGAAAAAGAAGTTAAAACGACATTTTTACATCCAAGCAAAGGTGTCATGTCAAACTTAAGGTTGTTTTTAAACATTTAAAATTCAGATGCTTAAAAAAAATATTAGACAAATTGAAGGTAAGCAATATACATTCCTACCTGATCATTAAGAAGCTCTAGTTGCCTTCTTAGTGACTCATACGGCTGCTCCGTGCAGCTTATACAAACAAAACAAATTAGTTTTCTCATAATCATTCACTGGTATACCATAGGAATATTAATTACATAACCTTTGAGTTGCAGGAAAGATAATAATGATATGCGTGGTAGAAAAAACAAATTTATGACCTGATGTTTTTGCTGCCCCAACTAATTTTATGTGCCTCCCCTGAAAAGAGACGATGAAGCAAACAATTGGAGACTCGTATTATTAAACTTTAAAAAAGTAAGCAAATATAGAGATTAATCTAGGTAAATTTTAGTAAACTAATGATGGATGAATAACAATTACTCATTTTCTTGTAACCTTTTAGTGCGGAAAACTCTCCTCGTGAAAAATGTCGTTCACCAGGAACCCGTTATATTTAGCAGACGCATTAGAGGTCACAACACATGACAACAACAATGGTAACGTGAATTGAAATCACAATCCATCCGAAAGTTTGTAAATCCCTAGGCTACGAAAATGTGAAATTCAACAACTGAGACCAAAACTAACACGAAAACCCCAAATAATATCAACAAATAACCATACATATTTAAACATCTGCACACATCTAAGGAGGAACTATGAGGAGTGTACCAATTTCACTTGTCTCCGCCAATGAGAGGGAGGGGGGAGGGTGTCTAATTTGAACTTTTTTGTGTTATTTGGAGGATTGTACATCAGATGTAGAGATTAGGGCATGACAAAATTAGGGGCGGGAACTTTTAAAAGGAAAAATTTGTGAAGGAGGGAAAGAGGAAAATATTTAAATTATGGGTATTAATGTATTTGTTTAAAACTCTAAAATCAATCAAATCGGCTATCAATTTGGTTTCACGAGTAACTTTTTATAGATTTTATCACTTAGTCGGTTTCAGACTTTTCACACCGTGTCAAACGGTTTGATTTGTGATTTATACCAAAACCTCGTCGTATAAAATCAAACCAACCATATGAATTAGATATTTTTAATATTTTATACTAGCCTATATATACAATGCAATATTTATGGTTTACAAATTTTTAACAGGACTATGCCTATTATTTTATTTAACTACTTAATTCCTTGTTGTATAATCAGACCCTTCAGATCAGCCATACTTGACTCTGTGGTCTATGCCTCACACTGTCAACGATTCGATCCTGGTTTTTAATACTGAAAAACAATTACTAATGATTCGGTTCACGAGTGACCTAAATACATAAAAAAATAAAATGTGATCATCCCAATTTGAAAAGTTTAGTGACACACAAAAAGTGTCACTATAGACCTAGATTTATGGCACAAATTCTAAATGCCATTAAAGTGTGTGTGAAGAAAATACGGCATACCTAAAGTGCCACTAAAAGCCTGTATTAGTGACACAAAAGCTAAATGACATTAAAAATGTGTGCTACTATATGGCCTTTTTTTTGTAGTGCTCGTTTCGTTTTGGAGGAGGGAGAGATTCAAAACAATAACCGGAAAAAAGGATCTCATATGGAGGAGACGGGGATGATGATCATAGGGAAGGTAAGTCACCGGCAACTGAGGTGGGTGATCGCTCGTTTAAAGATATGCTTGTGAATAAATCGATTAAAAACGACAGTACAATCAATGCGTTCAGTGAGTTGCATGGGAAGGCTATAGTGGCAAGAATGGTTGATGTGGATGCACTGAAGAACATTAAGGTAATTATGAAGGAGCTGTATTCGGATGAATGTAGCTTTCAATACTTGGGAGGTTTGGACATTCTTATTACTTTTGAAAGCGCAGAGATGGCAGAAGCGGTTCGTGAAGCAGCCAGTTTGGTTGACGGAAGATTTTCGATGATCAGCATATAGGAAGGCCAGGCCTTCAGCTTTGAAAGAATTGCGTGGCTCAAGATACAAGGTATTCCTCTCCATTTGATGACCAAGGAAGTTATTGATGAGGTGGGAGGTATGTTGGCAAAATTGTGCATCGATCCAGTAGATCTTCATCGGATCCGGATTTGTCAGTCGATTATGTTGGTGTGCTAATGGGGGATGGGAAGAAAATATCTGAAGAAGTAGTGTTACAATGGAAGGATCAAAAGTTTAGAATCTGGGTCATGGAGGAATTAAGTGTTTGGATATCGGATTTCAATGAACCTAAAGTCATAGAGGAGATGAATGGTCTGGTTAACGATGAGATTGTAGAAGACGTTGATGAAGAAGCTGATGCAGAAAACGGTGGTGCTCCGAGTCCGATGATTGTGGCAGATGTTACCGATGAAGATTCCGATGTTCGGCCGGCCGATGAGAATATAGGAGCATTAACTGCTATTAATGATGATAGGAATGTTTTAAGGAATGTTGATGTGGAAACATTAAATGCCAATCATTATGAAGAGAATAATAGGGAGGAATTTACGCCGGCTGTTGACATTCCCTTCGAGAAGAATGTTGTGAAAAATAACGAGGATTTTGCTACGGCCAATAATAAAGTCAATAAAAGAATGAAATTCAAAAAAGGGGAGCTTTTTGACTGGCCCAGTAATGCGTATTCTAGTAGTCAGGAAAGCCTCAAAGTGGTAAAAAAGCCCAAGAACTCAGACCCATTTTCTCTTAATGGGCTGTTGGGCATGAATGATGTTAGTGGGTCCGATGAGGATAGTGGGTCTGATGAATCAAGCGATGCGATCTCTATTGAGGATGAATTTACGGAACATACCAAACAAGACATAGACTTGAACCAAGAACCACTTGTGGTTAATGGAGAGAATCTTTGCTCAGTTGATGATACTATGGTGATGGAGACAGGAGAAGAAGTACACAGGTCTAAAGATGGGGCTAATCTTGATCGTTTTGATACTTTGATCCACGAATCTATCGTTCACGAAGGCTTACAAGCTGGTAAGATATGAATTGCATCTCTATTAATATTCGAGGTATTGGGGTTTGCGGTAAGGCTAGATGGGTTAAAAGATTAAAGGAGGAATTCGGTATCGCTTTACAAGAAACTATGTGTAGTAACTTTTAAGCGGGTTTGATGACGAATTTTTAGGGAGGGCTGGGTTTCGAATGTGACTTTGTTAATGTGATTGGTCAATCGGGCGGTTTGGTTAGTATTTGGGACCCTAAGGTTTATGCCAGCTTTAAAGTGATTAAAGACGCCAATTTCCTTTGTGTTTGTGGTGCACTGATCGGTGATTCGACTAGGATTAACATAATCAACGTCTATGCCCCGTAACAAAATGTTGAAAAACGTCAGTTGTGGATTTTGCTTGGGGATTTTAATGCCGTTAGAACTCCGGAAGAAAGAAAAAACTCCGTTTTTTATCCCGTTTGTGCGACGGATTTTAATGAGTTTATTGACATGGCAGGCTCCGTGAATACGATCTGAAAGGTATGAAATACTCTTATCTTACTAATAGAGGTGGTGAATGCAAGATGAGTAGAATTAATCGACTACTGGTTTGTTCTAATGTGTTCCATAAATGGCCTAGCGCATGGGTTAGAGCTTTATACAGAGAGTGTTCGGATCATTCTCCGTTGGTGTTGTCTTTGGTTGATACGAATTTTGGTAAAAAAACCGTTTCGTTGGTTTGACTCTTGGGCGGATAGACCGGGTTGTAGTGACATTATAAAATCGGTTTTGGAGGAAGTTGATGTTAATGGAGACGCGGACTTGTTTCTCACCAACAAGCTACGAAGACTCAAAAACAAGCTGAAATGTTGGTTTTCAAAAGTGAAATTAAAAGAGAATGAATCGAAGTGGAGCCTTAGAACAGAGAAAGATAATATGGAGATTTTGATGGAACAAAAAGATTTGGACGAGTCGGAACTTTGGGTATGGACCGAATGCAAGAAGAGTTTAGAGGAAATTGAATTTTATCGCTCCCGGGACATTAAACAAAAGTCACGTGTTAAATGGGCCGCCCTTGGGGACGAAAATACTTCGTTTTTTCACAACGTGGTGAACGGTAGAAAAGTGAGAAATGCCATTCTTGGAATGGAGATAGATGGAGTTTGGATCTCAAAGCCTTCGCTTGTTAAAAAAGAGGTTCTTCGCTTTTTTCGGAACCACTTTAAGGAGACTCATACGGTTTGGCCTTTTATGATTTGCTGGGGTATCAAGAAATTGTCTGATTTGGATTGTGGTTCTTTGGTTGCCGATTTCTCTAGACAGGAAATAAAGGATACGGTTTTTGAATGTGGGTCGAATAAACCGCCAGGTCCGGACGGTTTCAATTTCCGGTTTGTCAAACGATTTTGGAACCTTTTGGAGGATGATATTTTCCGTGTTATGTCCGAGTTTCATGAATCAGGTAATATAAATATTGGTTGTGGCTCTTCATTTATAACCTTGATTCCTAGAGTGAAAACGCCTTTAGGCCTCAAGGATTATAGACCGATTACCCTTATTGGGATGATTAGTAAGATTATTTCTAAAATTCTTGCTAATCGCCTCAAGAAGGTCTTGGGAAGTGTTATTTCGGAGGAACAATCGGCATTCTTGAAGGTTCGGTTTATTCTTGACGGCCCTCTTGTGATTAATGAATTAACCGATTGGTTAAAAAAGAATAAAAAGAAGGCGTTTTTATTAAAAATTGACTTTGAAAAGGCATACGACAATGTCAATTGGAATTTTTTGGTGGCTATTATGTCTCAAATGGGTTTCCCACCCGTGTGGTGCAATTGGGTTTGTGGTATTCTCTCTTCGGCTCGGTCGGCGGTTCTCGTTAATGGTTCCCCAACTTTTGAATTTACTTGTGAAAAAGGTTTACGTCAAGGCGATCCGCTTTCCCCTTTTTTATTTCTAATTGTCATGGAGACGCTTTCATGGGTTTTGAATAAAGCCAAAGATGTTGGGGAGTTCGGGGTATTAATTTTTCTGTTTTGGAAGCCGATATTACTCACTTATTTATGCGGATGACGCCCTTATTTTAGGGAAGTGGTCGCATGAAAACTTACAAAATATGGCTAGCATTCTCAGGGTTTTTTATTTGTGTTCGGGACTCCGTATCAACCTTCATAAGTCTCATTTGATAGGTGTTGGTACCGAGGATGCGGAAGTTGATGGTATGATGCAAATCTTGGGTTGTAAAAAAGGTAAGTTTCCTTTTGATTATCTTGGGATCAAAGTCGGAGCTAATATGAATAGAATAAAAAATTGGTCGTATGTGGTTGATGTTATTAAAAGTTAACTTGTCTCTTGGAAGGCAAGAACGTTATCTATTGGTGGGAGATTAATTCTTATTAAGTCGGTGCTTGAGAACCTACCAATTTATTATTTTTCTATGTATAAAGCTCCTAAGGCGGTGGTAGAGAGTATTGAGGCGATTATGAGAAAATTCTTTTGGGCCAGTTCTTCGGATGAGAAAAAAATAGCGTGGATTGCTTGGGATGTTATAACAAGGCCTAAAAAGGAGGGCAGTCTAGGGGTGAGTAGATTGCAAGATATAAATGACGCCCTTCTTCTCAAGTGGGTGTGGCGGTTCAAAAGTGGAGGCGATTTTTTATGGAAGAAGATCAATCTTGGGTGTCACGGCTCGAGTAGAGTTTGGAACATGCTCCCTTGCACGCCATCGGCTAGGGGATGTTGGAAGCAAATAGTCAAGGTAGGAGAAAAGAATTTGGGTAATGGTAGATCTCTTGTTAGTTACTTCGTGGGCTGTGTTGGGGACGGGTCTACCATCACTTTTTGGGGAAATAATTGGCTCGGTCACGAACCGTTGAGGTTGAGATACCCTCACCTTTTCAGACTCGAAAGAAAGAAATGGGCTATGATTGCAGAGAGAGTGCAGATTCACCTTAGTATTAAAACTATGACTTGGGATTGCGTATTAATCCAACAACGAATGAGGAGATCGTTGAATTATTTGACTTGTTGCTGGAGATTCACGACCACCAATGGGATTCTGATAATGATGTCTGGAAATGGGCTGGAGATAAGGATGGGATCTTTTCTGTTAAAGGCGCTAAAGTCTTGATGGCAGATTCGTCCGTTACGAGCAATATTATGCAGGTGGAATGGGCTGGCTGGGTACCTTTGAAATGCAAAATTCTTGTGTGGAGGGCTGGATAGCATAGGCTGCCAGCGAAAGTAAATTTGGTTCGCTGTGGTATATTGCTAGACAATATTTATGCCCTTTTTGTGGGCAGGACCAGGAAACGGGGATGCACATCTTCTCATGATGTTTGTATTCGGCTGAAGTTTGGTCTAGATTGGAAACGTGGTGCAAACTTACTCCTTCGATGATTTTCGATGTGGAGGACTTAATCAAGCTTGCTGCAAGGAAGGCTAAACACAAAGCAGAGGTTCGATTTCTTAATGGCTTGATATATACTATGATGTGGTCGTTGTGGAACGAAAGAAATGCTCGTATTTTTAATAACAAGTCCAGGAGAGCGGTGGAGCTGGTAGAAAATATAAAATTGTTAACGGTTTTTTGGATTCAAAATCGAACTAGATTGAAACAGTTAGATTGGATCAAGTTGTGTAAATACCCTATGGGTTTGATGTAATTTCGCTTGTCGCCCAGTGGTCCTTGCTTTCAGGACTGCTTGGTGCGTTTTTGTTTGGTTGAATGAAATTTGCCTTAAAAAAAGTAAGATATACCTTTCGAAAAAAAAAGTCAGTAAACTTATTAAAAAGGTAGTTGACTATGGAGTCAACTGATTTTGGATTGATCAGGTCTAACTTGTCTAGCTATTGTATTATAATGAACATTGGTGTCCCACTTACTAAACTATTAAAATGTACACATTTTTTTCACATATGTAATTAAATTTTGCGGTTTTTTTTTCAGTGTCCAATTTTGAAATGTTTTAGAAGGTGTTAACTTTTATAGGATGTCCTAATTTGCTTGATTGCGCAATAGTCTTTGAAAATAATCCTATATTTGAAGAGAGGAAAGGTCAATGATAATGATGATAACCGGTAATACTTGAAAGAAGAAACTGACCAGTGACGAAGGTATCTATTTTCATATGGGATTTCTCTCTCTTCTTTTTTACACCAAATTTTTATTCTTTCAATCCTTATACTTGCAAATACTTGAACTCAATACCCTCATATTCGTAGAGGATTTCTAATTTATAGCTCATACCTCTATTAATATAACATCTGAATGTTTAGTATAGGTTGGGTCGCTAACACAATAAAATACGATTGAGTTAGGCAACATAAGTATTTTAATTTCTACGGTGATTTTAGTTTTGTTCATATGATTTTTATCGGTGATTTCGCGGAGATATTATGGTGTTGAATGTGATTTTATCTAATCAACTTCCTCTCCTAATGAGCTTGATGAAAAAGTGTTGTATTTATTCCTTTGAAAACCATCAAAACATATAGTTTTAACAGTTTTGACTTAATAGTTTAAAAATAGAAAGAATACCTTCTGAGTTTTTTTTATATATTATTAGTTTGCTCTCTATATCTAACTTCGTTAAATGTTTCGGTTAAAGTAAGGTTATCTAGGAATTTCACATATAATCACAAGGATATTTTGGTAATATTTTAGATTAACAATTAACTATTTAATTTATCATACAAAGTAAAAATTTTAATTATATATTTTAATTTTAATATTAATAATACACACACATCAAACTTAACTTATTTCCCCCTCTTTATCATCTCCACTCACCACACCATCTATAGATATAGAGTAAGGCAGTCAGGGAGAGTAGAGAAGTGAGAGAAATAATTTATTTTTATTATCATTAGACCATATGTAGTGGTTCAAGCCCTTATGGGGCGTTTTTTGCCATGTGGACGCCATGTCAGCATGAGTATTTTTTACTAAGACCATGTGTAGTGGTTCAAGCCCCTTCATTATCATTTCAATTATTACCATTATTTCAATAATTTTATAATTTTTTTATTCAGTTATTTTTAAAATAAATTTGAACATAAAAAAAAAAACTTGTTGAATATTTCATTAATATTTAATCAAAAATATACCGAAAATAAAAAATTAAATCAAATAGTAAACTCGTTTTTCAACTAAATCAAATAACTAAAAGAATAAAAGAACTAAATCTTCGGGGAAAAAACAAAAGTGGAAAGAAGATAAAAGGTTGTGTAAAAAATATTATTAATTTATTAAAATTACATTTGTAAGGTTGTGGCTCAAATAGAGTTACAAATATTTATTTATGGAGTATTATTTTCCTCATTCACTTCATCTTCTTCGCCCTGACACTGAGCTATTTACATATGAAAAGAAAAAGTTAGATTTACACTTTTGTCACTTCTTCTTCTTCGCAACAATGCCAATAGCTTCTAATTTATTGATATGCAACGGTCAAATTCGTTTTTGTCCAAAATTCCAAGCCTTTCGCATGGCGTTATTGTAAACACGCCTCCCCCTCCTCACGCCGCTATAACGCCTGAGGGGGTGGTGTGGGTGGCGTTTTCCGGCGTTATTTGGTAGGCAAAACGCCCCATTACGGGTGGTCTTAGCAAATGGACTTTAGGAATTAATAATAATTAATTAATTAAATATATACTTATATGTCAAATTACAGAAATATCCATTTTTTAATTGAGAAACTCAATTACGTACTATTTTGATGTTTTTCAAATCTAAAACGTTAAAACTGAAAAACTACATAAAAAAAACAAACATAACTCAAAAAAATTCTTCACAAATTTGTTCAAACCGAAACAAACTGTTTAACCAATTTGGCTGGTTTTACCAACACGTCCAACCCAATCACTTCTCTGATGCACAGAAACGGCTAAGAGGTGCCGTACCCCGTACCCGAAACTCGTCGGGGACGGAAACGTGTACGGGGACGCCCAGAAACGTTTCTCCTCCGTTTCTTGACCACTTCGAAAAGTCAAAGGGCGTTTCTGATGTCGTATCTAGATTTGGGGACGTTTTTATGAAGTTTCCAGCACCTTCCGGCGACGATTCCGGCCACAATCTATTTCTCCGGCCATGGCGGATCTGGTCTGGGTGCTGTAATTAGGGTTGGAGGATGAAGATGAAAGAGGGAAAGTAGTGGACTAGTGGTTTACGTTTTTTTTTACTGGGCCTTTTAAAACTAGTTCCTGGCCCACTTCCAAACCTAATACAATTTATGAAGAATTTTTGTTTGGGCTTCCACAATTTAAGAGACCACTACATATTATCACCCGTGCTCTATTTTCTTTATTAGTATTTATTAATAGGTTACATATTTACTTTAAAACTATTTATATTTCATGCTTTCTTTAATTTTTTTTAATCTAAAGAGTATTTTATTTTATATAGAATGAGTGTATATATTTATTTTTTTATATATTTATTTTCGTACCCGTGCCGTACCCGTTTCTTGATTTTTTGAGTTTTGCCGTTTCCCGTTCCCGTACCCGTACCCGTTTCTCGTTCCCGTACCAGTTCCCGTGCAACATAGAATCACTTTAGTTTGAGATTTTTTCACACTCTTATCGTTTAAAAAAACACAAAATGATCACATCGAATATTAGAGTTAACAACATATTAACATACAAAACAATAATACCAAGACTACCGTTCATGTGGTGGCACCCAATCAAACTTCGCCACATAAGCCGTCGGAGCCAAGCTTAACCGTGGCGACCGGACCGGAAACTCTTGGGTCCGCTTCCCATCTCTATCATAATTAATCACACCGGAAAAATCCAACGGTTGACACTTATCCCCCATCAGAATCTCCTTCTGCCATAATCCATCGTCACCAAATTCTTGACTGACGTCATCTCTATCGTCGTTCCTCTTTTTTCTGTTTCCTATCTTCATTGCCTTGCTGCTTATGGTAGCGATCAGCTTCTTTGGCCGTCGAATAACAGGCGAATCGGGTGATATCTTAGAGTTGTCTTTTAGTTTTCTTGAAGCTGTTATAGCTTGTTTTGTGCAGATAATCCATAGAGCTGTGAATGATTGTAGAACTCCTGTGGTGATGCGTTTGGTCTTGGTGCTGGTGGGTTCGTTGCCGGTAGGGTGACGTAGTGTTATGCTCTTCATGTTGGAAGGAAGGAAGGAAGTAACCGGGAATTGTATATTTTTGTAATGTGAGGGATGATGTGGTGTGGTATATATAGATGGAGAATGTGACTGGTAACCGGGAATATCAGCTTGTTCTTTAGGGTTATACTTGGTCAAATTTTTGGAATTTTATATTTCTTTTGCAATAATCATTAAGTCGTTTTCTTTTTTTTTTTCCTGTTTCATTTTTCACTTATATTAATTAATCAAGTTAGAAATCAGTGTTAAAAAAATATGAAATAGTTAGTAGAAAAGATTCTAGAATTATAACACTATATTTTGAGATAGATGTTATTAAAATTACCTATAAATAAGTATTTTAGCTAATATTTTTATTAAAAAAAAGAATAAAAATGTGAAATAACAGAAAAAGAAAAAAAAATTAGCTTATATATAAATTGTGAAACATGATTATTCTGAGGGGAATTGAATTTTAATAACCCAAACTATTTGAAATTGGCCGTTAACACCCCAAACTAAAAAATTAGTCATATATAATATGTACTATTAACATATTGGATTCTTACATTTAATTTGGGTTAAATCACTAACCTAGTTAGTTTGAGGGTGCATCATTAGATTTTGGAAAAAAAGTTAATAAGTTAATAGTACAAATTCAATTCCACTTGAAAAAAGTTTATATTAAACCACGAGTTACTAAAATATCAAACAGAAATTTAATTAAGTTTTAATAAAATAGAAATTTTCAGCATTTTCAGATTACTTTATTGAAATGTACTCAAATTGTTGGATATTATATAATAAGGAAAATTCTGTTTTTGCTTCCGTGTATTAAAATATAAAAGATAGTAAGATATTTGACTATGGAGTCAACCGAAATTTGGTTTGATTAGGTCAACTTTTTGCATCTTCAATCCTCATCCAACCAATATAATGAATATTGGTGTCCCACTTAGCAAACTGTTTAAAAGTACACCCCTTCAATTTTCTCTGTGTGGTTGAAGTTTTACTTTGTTTCGGGTGTCTAGTTTTGAAATATTCAAGAACTAGATTATACCTGAGAGAATGATTGTGACAACCGGTAAAAATCCAGATATTATCCATACGGTATAATAACTATTGATACGATTAGATATTTCGTATTAGATTTGATTTGGTGATAATTAGAAAGGTATTATCAGGGTATGTGTATTTTTGGAGATTATTAGGAATTTTAATAGTCCCATATCACTTTAGTGGTAATTTATTGTATTAGACATTGGTGACGACCCGACTAACGTTAGAAAGTTCAGTTTGACTCATGATGCTTGTTTTGGCATATAGTAATATTTTATAGATGAGAATATTATTAGAATTGTTTGAAATATTGAGTAGTGGTTTTTAAATAGTTTAGGTCTAGTAGTTGCACGTTTTTAAGTTATGACGCGAAACTGAGACCTGATATGGTAGGGAAACCTCCAGTATAATTTAATTGGCTCAAAATGGACAATTCTTATTGGGGAATATTATTAGTGGCCAAAGGGGTAAAAACCTTAGTTATTTAATATTTTGGGGTTTTTATAAAATTATAGAATGAAAATGTTAGGTGTTTTTTTTATAAAAAAAAAAATAACAATAATACACCCACCCCCCCCCCCCCGGTCCGCCCCCTCCCCCTCATATATTATTATATTTATTATTATTATTATTATTATTATTATTATTATTATTATTATTATTATTATTATTATTATTATTATTATTATTATTATTATTATTATTATTATTATTATTGATTTTAATCATTTGATCTTAAATACCCCAACACAACGTCCAACACATTCAACATTCTTCCATATTCACTCTTACGCTCAACTTAAAACCTTTCCACTCCCTCTCTTCTTCCTCTCCCCAACCGAATCACCATCATCATCCTCATTCTTCCTTGTTTTTATTCATATTACAATTAAAATGGACTCAAGAACATGATGAGATTGTTAATATTGGTGATTTAGAGCAAAAACTATCAAGAAACCTAAAGATTTTAGAGAGAGAAACCCACATTTGCTAAAAATCTTCAAAGGTGAGTTCCTTGAACTAGAACTATAATAAAATCTTAATATTTTTAGTTTCTAAGCAAGTATTCACCAAATAATCAAATGTTTTGAAATGGGTTTTCTAAACTAAATCAAACGGGAAAATGAAAGAAAATGGAGAATGTATGAATATGTATGTGTGTGTGTGTGTTTGTCACAACCCGACCAAGGTGGGCTTGATCGGAATACAGATTGGTACCAAAATTGCACAGCGGAAGTAACAATTATTATTATTTAAGGTTTAATACAATTTCTAATTCCAAATATACAAATATACAAATACAATACTTAAATGAATGGTTTAAAAGTATGCAGGGACGAATCGCGGCGGTCGTCGAAGCAGTTGATGAGTGCAATCCATAAGTCAATCCAATCTCTAACCATGCTTAGCTCTCTGCTCTAATCCGCAACTAATGTAATATACCTTGCGTTCGCCATCCTTCCATAAGTGGTACCTGAACACATGCTTAAAAATAGTTTGGGTCAACAAATATGTTGGTGAGTCCGTGTATGCGCGTTAAACTGGTTTTAAAATAAGTTTATCGTTCAAAAACTGGTTTATAAGTTTACATGGTATCCCACAAAATAGTTTATAATTCCAAAACAGGTTTACAAGTTAATACGGTTCAATATATGGTCGCACTGGTGATGTACAAGCCACACCTCAAACCTATACACTGAATCCATCTACTCCCATTATGGATTCCCATGGCAAAATACGTGTCAAAAATCTCAGTGGAGGGTTTCCCGGGCTTCCAGATCCACAGTGTGTGGGGGTTTCCCCAAGTAGTACTACCCACATATTAAGTGGCCCAATCTCCCGTTGGGTTAATGAGTGTGAAGGTTTGGTATTCGGGAGCACACCTTGTCACATCAAACTGGTTTATTACATCAAACTGGTTTTATACTGGAAGAATGTATTCACTCCAAAACAATTTAAAACAGAAAAGAGGGGATGGTTCACGAGACTCACCTGGAAGTAATGCATATGAATATTTTATAATAATCGAGGCGCCTGATATCTCGTACTAGTATTCTCCTGTTGAAATCCTGAGTCGACAATTATTATTAGTCTTGGTTTTTATCGATTAATGGTTATGCGTGTGGGACGAGCTCATACGTATAGTTTTATTGTTAGTAGCACAGTTATATTATCTAATGAATGGTGCGCCTCTTCCAGTTATCCGAGGTTTCATCATTATAAGTTTAGTCGACGCCTTATGTTCTTAGTCCACTCCCAAGTGCCGAGGTACATTGCCATATATATGTTTGTTTGTACTTAGTATATAATGGTTATAACAACGTTCCAAAGTTTAGGTGTCAATCCTGTTTGTGTCTAAACATGTTCGTGTTCCAAGTCCGTGTCCATATGTCGTATTGACTCCCTAACTTCACTAATGTTGGTTATTAATAGGTTTGGATCTTCAAGTTTTTAATGTCCATGGTTTCTAATGTAGCCTTTATTCTAAGTCCAAGGTTGCAATGTTTAGGCCTAGGTATATAAGTTTGTAACTAGTATACGTTGCTCATTTCTTAATTCTAATTTTATATCCTAGTATTGTTATGTCTAAAACCTTAAGCTCTTAATGTTTAAGTCCTTGTTCAATCGTCCAACTAAATGGGTAGCAGTGTTTCGATGCTCTGAGTGTCTTATGTTGATGTCGTAATTATCCGAGTCAATATATCTTATGCTCCGAAATTCCAACATCCCAAGCTAGTAGGAGTGTTTAGTTATTTCATGTCAAGTTTCCAATTGTCATATGTCCCTCTCTAGTCCAAGATGTCCATCTCCAATATCCAATTCAAGGTATAAGCTAATGTCATGTCTAACCCATGGTCTCGGTCCGTTACAAGCTCGTCAAGTCCCACACATGACGTTATATAACATGTAAAGGTTTATAATTATATATCTATAGTCTACAAGTGATCGGGTTTCGATTATACCTCTAGTTCGGATTACTATTCGGTTAACCGCTGCTGACTCGGTTGACTGTTGACCGTCGTTGACTTTGGTTGACCTTCATTTTGACCCGAGCTCTGACCCGAAGCTTGCACCAACAACCAACTGGCACCCGGCATCAATCACCTCCACAGTTTCCTACCACCAACACCCTAACTGTAACCATCACCTTCCCCCATCATCGGACACTGCTCATTACCATCACTACCACCGTAAACCACCCCAACGATAACCAACTCCGACTAACACCTTGGTACCCCACAACCCGGTTATCACCTGATCACTTCCGTTGCCTCAACACCACCACAACCTTCCACCGTAAGCCACCGTAACAGCCTCCATTGTCGCCATCGGCTATCACCATCCTTAACTGCTACCTTTCTGTAGTTCGTCACCATCTCTACCGGTCACCATCAACATCTACCGAAAGATTATTAAAAGGAAAGGGGGGTTTTAACCTTTGTAATCAGATCTAATTGCTTAGTACAGAAACCATCATCACCACCATGAACCGTCGTCTTCCTCTTCCTCTTCCTCTTCCCGAGTTCTCTCTATCTCTCTGTCGATCCATCTTCCTCTCTTTAGCTTCTTTTAGTAGTCGATTATGTGAGTGAGTGAGGGTTGATAGAAAGGTAAGTAGAGGTGAACAAAAAAACCGGTCCGGGAACCGGAACCGGCGAACCAGCCCGGCCCGGAACCGGTTTGGGCCCGAGAATATCAAGAACCGGTCCGGTTCCTAGGATAACCCGACGGTCCCAGCATCGATTCCATGTTTAGAGCCCAAAAACGAACCAAACCGGTCCCAGGAACCGGTCCGGAACCGGTTTTTTACCGTTAAAAATTAAAAAAAAATTGTTTTTTGACCATTGGGACGAGATCTAGCCGTTGTCTAGCCGTTTCTAAGCCCAAAAATCACCATTTTGCCACCCTAGTATAGTATAAATAGGTTTGGGATGTTTTGGTTTATCACAACACTCAAAAAGGCAAAAAAAAAAAAACAACCCGAAATCGCAAACTACGCTATCGTATACACTCGTTTTTTGTATTCGCCTTATTTTAACTACATCATTTCATGGATTCATCAAACCCATCCCAAACCGGTTCCTAAAACGAGCCTATTGTTGTTCAAATTCTCGAGACGACACGAAACGATGAACTTTTTGGTGTAGAAGGTGTGGTCTTGGGTTCGTGAGTTGAGAGAGAGAGAGGGTGTAAGTGTGTGTATTGTGTTTGTAAAGATGGTGAGCAGACATAAATGAGGATGGTCTTGGGTTTTTATAAGGATAATGGGTTGTTGGTTTTTACCAAAACCATGTATGATTTTGGTTATGTTGGCATGACATGGGGAGGAAAAGTGTCCTCCCCTAATAACTTACCTAGGGTATTGGGTGGGTTCGCTATCAGTATCGGCTCGGTCTCGTAACGCGTGCTTTGGTATGATAATATACTTTAGATAATAATTCGGGTCTCGGGTTTGTGATTAATACTCGTGTTATGGTAGTTAGTTCTATATTAATACTTGTATTTTATTATTACTTGCTTGATCATCGGTTAAAATGCGAAAAAAATTTGGGTCTCAAAACAGGTTGTTACAGTGTTCGTGTGTGTGTGTGTGTGTTCATGGAATGATTATTTTGTTGTTTTGATGATTAATATGATTAGATCTTTTTATTTTAGTTCCATGCAAGAGGGTTTTACAAATGATCTAAAATCTGAAAAATAATCATATGTTGATGTTATTGATAGCTTGGATTTTGATAATGTTAGTGAAATGTAGCTTGTTGATGTAAATGAACTTGAATGTGCATTGTTTGGTGTTGAGTTTTAGGTGATTTTAGATACTGATGTGCTCAAAGTGGTTTAGTAAAAACTAACAAAATTAACCTATACTAGACACTCTAAGTTTTAAATTTATAACTAAGACTCTCTAAACCCAAACCACACAACCAGCAAGTGTACCGGTCAGTGCAGTACAGCTAAAGTAAGTCCGAGTATCGAACCCACGAGACTCTACTGGAAAACGTAAACTAGACTCGACTACTTATCCTAAATACTAACTTAATAATGTTTTGTTGCTTAAGGGGGGTTTTCTAACAAACTAATGCAAATAAATAAAATAAAACTTAAATAACTTAAAACACAAGTTGGAAACTGCAACTGAGATCAGATAATGGGAAGGCACTACCTAGGCTAGAATCCTACACATGAATGAAAATCTTCTAACGGCTATGGAGCTGGTGTGGAACCGGGATCTTAAAATACTAAACATCAAGAATAAACTAGACACCCTCGACCCTTCTCAAGGGGAAACCCTAGAATACTGTTGTGCTGTTAAACCACCGGTTGAGAGGTTACCCTCACAGGCTTACCTACTCGAATCTTAAAGTACCCGCTAGACAGTCTACCTCACAGCGCGAAAGTCACAATACACCCGAAAGTGCAAGGGGTAACTACAATATTTCTGATAAGACTTGGCCTACAAGGAATGCTAGGGAAACTAGGAAGATCTTCTCACAAAGCCTCTAGATCTAGCAATTTAACACCCTAGACAGACCAACAATCTCGCACCTTACAGCTATTGAGAATTGGTAGAACACTTAGAATTATCTAACCAACAATCACAACTCCTATGGATAACCCTAGGCAATTAACCATAAACTAGCTGCTAACACACAGTCTACAACCTAACCCGCATTCATACATGAAAGTCATTCACAAAAACGCAAGTGGAGTTTATAAAAATTAATTAAATAAAACTAAATATGCATATACATCAAACCAGAAAATAAAGAGTTCTTTACTTTAAAATTCACCCACAACCAATAAGTTCCAAAACCAAAAAGAAAAATAATCAAACAAGCGTATTCATCATCGCCTAGGTAGCAAAAAGGTCTAGCCTCAAAAAGTCATGATAAAATCAAAACAATAAAAGCCAGACAAGTTCATGGTGTTCACAACGGGTTTCAGATAGAATAAATAAATAAATAATTGAGTTAGAACCGACCCGTGCTCACACCCAGACTTCAACCCTTGACCCGTGCCTCTAAACTCTTGCTGCTGTCCTCGAAATTCTTCTGCAGCCCTTAAAATATTGTGCCGCTGCTTAATTTGTTCCGTCAAACAATTAGCGGCGCTTCTTCGAAGAAAATAATAATTCTCCTATTTTTTTTTTGCGCAGCCTCTCTGCTCATCAAATCCTTCCCCGAAATATATAAATTTTTGTCCAACTTAATGGAGCCCTCATAAATCATAATTGGGCCGTAAAACATAAAACCCAAAGTCAACTTTTTTCTTTTTTTTTTCTATTATCATTATTATTATTATTATTATTATTATTATTATTATTATTATTATTATTATTATTATTATTATTTAGTATTATTATATCGTAGTATTATTACGTGCTCTTGACTCAGGTGTTTACGACTTGACCAAAGTTGCTCGTTTACGCTCCAAATTCCACACGAACACCTACCAAAATATAAAATAAATAAATAAATACTAAAAAAGGCCCAAAACTAATAAAAATCTATAAAACCTATACTAAATAAAATAGAACGGTACAAGCCTAAAACTAATAAAACACTATCTAAATGACTCAAAAACTATACAAACTATACACTGGAAATAGATGTATTTTACAATACATCAAATATCCCCACACTTATCTTTTTTTTCGTCCCTGAAAATGAATTATGCTATGGAATCACAGTCAGGCTTACATCCGGTTTCAAAACATAGGTTACTTAATTTATAATCTACTAACGTGTTGATTGCGATTGCAGGTATATTGATCCTCTTAAACCCAAACCGGTTTCCAAGCCCCTTTTTATTTATGTTAAGTTCATGTTGATTAGTCTATCTAGGGTCTCACTCTAAGGAAGCCACAGTTCCTCCTAATCCCACCTCAAGCTTATGGAGCTAAAGGAACGACCAATTGACCATTTCCCAACCGTCTTATGTAGAAAACCAGGAGAATTTAAAATTACTTTTTTTTTCGGCATACTTAACTCAGAGGGTGTGACCAATCCAAGTCGCTATCCCAGTCGCCAGGCACCATAAGCGTCATCATTTTTTTTTCATCTCAGCATACTTAACTCAGAGGGTGTGGCCAATCCAAGTCGCTATCCCAGTGACCAGGCACCTTAAGCTTCAGCATTTTTGCTTTGATTTCTAATTTTTTTTAAGTGATTAGAAATTCTAACGGTTTTCTACTTATAACGGTGCTTCTTATACTATTTTTGGCGGTTTCGGTCTCCCCGTTTCTCCTAGACGAGAACCCACAAAATAGCTTAACATAATTAATTTATTACTTTTCAAAGGAAACCTTTCTACCGGCCGAGCATACCCACATATCCCAAATCAGACACGTTTTCAATCAATTTTAATCTCTTATTATACATACTATTTGAAAACCGGACACCTAACTTTACCTATCATCTTCCATATTTTATAATGCAAACTTCAAAATCAGGGACTTTTTTTTTCAATTAATTTTTCGATTTTTTAATTAATTTTTTTTTACTCAAAACGACTCTATATACAGACTAAACGACAGTTTCCCATTTTTTTTTTTAAATATAAAATATTTTTTTTTACTCAAAACGACTCTATATACAGACTAAACGACAGTTTCCCATCCCCACACTTAAACTCTACATTGCCCTCAATGTAGGAATAGAAAACGACTCAAAACAAAATAAATTCCGAATACAAAAATTATAAAAATAAATAAAAAAAACAAGGGCAAATTGAAAAAGACTTAGCTGGTTAATTTTTTTTCTTCGTAAGCTCCAAAACTCTAGTCCAATCCAGCTCGATCGTATAGCATTTCCTTCGCGATCGGCTCTGACACAAGGTATACTCTGGGCTTGCCTTGACAAATGTTAACAGATCCGGAATCACCCGAATGGAGATTGAGTACGGGCAGTGCAATCCAAACCTGCGCAAAACGAAACAAACAAAACCCGAGCATAATACCGAACCACACAAAAATAAAAAGACTCAAACTACTAACTTAGACTCATAATATAACAACAAACAAGAAGACGTACCTGCTTGGCAAAATGGCGGTTAATGGTGGTAGAACCAAATGGGTAGAAGAAAGAAAATTTCGGTTCTCGCTCAACGTGAAGGACACTGGTGATCGCAACACGCGTTGCAAGCAAAAAAAAAATATAACTTTCCGGGGTAATAGCTGGTCGCATGAGGCGAACAGGTCAGCCCAGACTCCTCACATTACGTGAAAAGTCTTTTTTCAGAGAAAATTATTTTTTTTTTAAGAAAAATTCTTTTTTTTTATTACCCAAACCGTTACCAAAACTCCCACTCATAAAATATATATATATAAAGATAATACATGGGATCCGCTCATGGTGAAATTTCCTCTACCTAAGCAAACACGCAAACCTGCAAACGGACTGAAAGACACAAAAACAAAGATAAAATAGAAAGATAAAAACTTATGAACCACTAACAAAGGACGGACCAATTGCAACTAATACAAACTCTACACAGCCTCCCCACACTTAAACTTAATCAGGGGGCTTCTCTTTTATCTGGACCCGATCCAACCCGTTTAATTCCACCCGGTCCTTATTAATTAACAAACTTATGCTAGTGGACTTGAAAATTTTTTTATCGAATTTAAACGGGTCGGGCCACCAATATTTAAATTTACCTGGACCAAACCTGATTCTTAGCATGTAATGCAGGGACTTGTTGTCTCTGCAACTCCTAACCCTCAGCTTGTGCCGGTCCAGGTGCCTCTTCGCCTTCTCCCGTGATTTTGGCTGATTCAGTGACACTCTATCCTCTAATGTCTTCACGGGCCAGCGGTGGTGCTCTTCCTCTTCCACAACTTCTTCTTCAACTTCCTTTGGTGACTCTTTTATTTCCATAGTCGGGTACCCTTCCAATAATGCCTCTAAGATGTCGAGGTCACCCATCGGGTCAAAATCTCTGTCTAATTCTGTAATCGGCAAATCACCCAACTCGTCACCAAACTCTACCTCCCATGATGGTTCATTACTTACCTCATCTTCTACCATCACTACTTCCTCATCTGTTTCCTCTTCATCAGAGTCACTCCCGAAATCATATTTAGTAACCTGTGGCACCAGAGGTGGGACTAAGATGTCCATTATGGTCTCTGGCTCTAACCGTGACTCAGGGGGAGCTCTACAAACTGGGTGCAGATAAACCGTTTCCATCTCCACTGGAGGCAGATTTGTTCCTGGGGGAAGTGGGATTAACGGACCGGAGCCAACATGATGACCAACTAAGTTCCCATTTTTATCAAAGCAAGGAACCTTTAGAGCTATGGGATTTGGTCTATTTAGATGCTCGATTATGGCCTTACGTTCCCTATCTCGCTCTTCCATGTATGATCTAAGCCATTCATCAAATTCCTCTTTCGTGTTCAGTTCTGTCCAATGATGCTGAAGGAAATATGGCCTGGTATACGTATTCGCACGGTAGCCTGGGGAATACCTCGATGCATTTGGGCATTTCACGGTAAAATGGGGTCCTCCATAGATCTCACACATATTTACAGACTCAAAAGAAATAAAAGACGCATAAAATTAGACTCCTACGACTCATTTTACAAAAAGACAGACTCAAAACAAAACAGAAGTAGCACAGATATGGCAGATAAGTATAATCAAAGCTAGTTAACGCAATCGCCAAGAGTCCCCGGCAACGGCGCCAAAAACTTGATGTGCTCAAAGTGGTTTAGTAAAAACTAACAAAATTAACCTATACTAGACACTCTAAGTTTTAAATTTATAACTAAGACTCTCTAAACCCAAACCACATAACCGGCAAGTGTACCGGTCAGTGCAGTACAGCTAAAGTAAGTCCGAGTATCGAACCCACGAGACTCTACTGGAAAACGTAAACTAGACTCGACTACTTATCCTAAATACTGACTTAATAATGTTTTGTTGCTTAAGGGGGGTTTTCTAACAAACTAATGCAAATAAATAAAATAAAACTTAAATAACTTAAAACACAAGCTGGAAACTGCAACTGAGATCAGATGATGGGAAGGCACTACCTAGGCTAGAATCCTACACATGAATGAAAATCTTCTAACGGCTATGGAACTGGTGTGGAACCAGGATCTTAAAATACTAAACATCCAGAATAAACTAGACACCCTCGACCCTTCTCAAGGGGAAACCCTAGAATACTGTTGTGTTGTTAAACCACCGGTTGAGAGGTTACCCTCACAGGCTTACCTACTCGAATCTTAAAGTACCCGCTAGACAGTCTACCTCACAGCGCGAAAGTCACAATACACCCGAAAGTGCAAGGGGTAACTACAATATTTCTGATAAGACTTGGCCTACAAGGAATGCTAGGGAAACTAGGAAGATCTTCTCACAAAGCCTCTAGATCTAGCAATTTAACACCCTAGACAGACCAACAATCCCGCACCTTACAGCTATTGAGAATTGGTAGAACACTTAGAATTATCTAACCAACAATGACAACTCCTATGGATAACCCTAGGCAATTAACCATAAACTAGCTGCTAACACACAGTCTGCAACCTAACCCGCATTCATACATGAAAGACATTCACAAAAACGCAAGTGGAGTTTATAAAAATTAATTAAATAAAACTAAATATGCATATACATCAAACCAGAAAATAAAGAGTTCTTTACTTTAAAATTCACCCACAACCAATAAGTTCCAAAACCAAAAAGAAAAATAATCAAACAAGCGTATTCATCATCGCCTAGGTAGCAAAAAGGTCTAGCCTCTAAAAGTCATGATGAAATCAAAACAATAAAAGCAAGACAAGTTCATGGTGTTCACAACGGGTTTCAGATAGAATAAATAAATAAATAATTGAGTTAGAACCGACCCGTGCTCGCACCCAGGCTTCAACCCTTGACCCGTGCCTCTAAACTCTTGCTGCTGTCCTCGAAATTCTTCTGCAGCCCTTAGAATATTGTGCCGCTGCTTAATTTGTTCCGTCAAACAATTAGCGGCGCTTCTTCGAAGAAAATAATAATTCTCCTATTTTTTTTTTGCGCAGCCTCTCTGCTCATCAAATCCTTCCCCGAAATATATAAATTTTTGTCCAACTTAATGGAGCCCTCATAAATCATAATTGGGCCGTAAAACATAAAACCCAAAGTCAACTTTTTTCTTTTTTTTTTTTTCTATTATTATTATTATTATTATTATTATTATTATTATTATTATTATTATTATTATTATTATTATTATTATTATTATTATATCGTAGTATTATTACGTGCTCTTGACTCAGGTGTTCACGACTTGACCAAAGTTGCTCGTTTACGCTCCAAATTCCACACGAACACCTACCAAAATATAAAATAAATAAATAAATACTAAAAAAGGCCCAAAACTAATAAAAATCTATAAAACCTATACTAAATAAAATAGAACGGTACAAGCCTAAAACTAATAAAACACTATCTAAATGACTCGAAAACTATACAAACTATACACTGGAAATAGATGTATTTTACAATACATCAGATACAAACATAGGTCTGATTGTGATGGTGTTTTAATGGATTTCATAAACTTAAAATAGTGCAAAACAAGTTTTGATAGGATCTACACGCTTGGGAGACCTTGCATGTATGATCAGAACCCATTTTTCGGCTTAAAACGCCAAAATATACGCTTTAGAAGTTGATATTCTAAAACTGATTTGAAACAGATTTTTACAACTTATTTTGATGAAAAATAAAGTGTGATAAATTAAATATAAAAGACCTAAGTCGAAAACCTAGCTATGCTTGCAAAAGACACACGAAAATGCATGTTTTCGACAAGTTTTGTGCACTTAGGAATTATATATTTAGGTCTGATGTAAAACAGCTCTATAAGTGTCAAATTTGGTATAAAAATCACTAATTAAGGTGCATTAGATGTTTACCTAAATAATAGATGCTTACAGTGCAAAACTATGTTGTGAAAGTCGTCCGAAATGTGATTTTAAGGCATACTATTTCTAGATCTTGTCACTAATGTAGAGCAGCAAAAATGGTCTTGTTTCATGGATTATATGCATGCTGTATGGTTTAAATAGAGTTTATAGAAGGATTACAGGTTAACATAAGGTATTGGAAGTTGCTTGATGTGGAAATTTGCGTAGATGTGTCTTAGTGTGCTTCCTGTACCTATGATCAATGTGCATGTTATGGTAGATTGTTAGGATATGATATGATATGCGATGTTGATATGACACTATGAATATGTAACTAAGGAACTAGGAGTTAGCTGATTGAATGCTAAATGAACCATGCGATGTTTAAACTTAACCGTTCGTCAAAGTCACCAATGGGTTAATAGGGTAAGGGATAACGAAAATTCAATGCTCTTGGTTTAACTAAGTCGAGGTAGTATGGTGAATAACTTGATTAGACTTAGTGTAGTTGCTAAAATTGCCCTATGGATTTGGGACGTAGTTAGGTGAAGGATTGTGATTTGGATTTGGAAGTTACACAAGTTGTTGCATTGAGGTGAGTTTTACGGCCCCTTTTCTTTAAATGTTTTTGAACTTTTTACAAATCGGGGGATTAACATGCTTGTATGATGAGCTAGACTAGAATTGTAGAACGCTTGATGGCCTTAGGTCGGTGCCTCGGTGGGTACGTTTTACGTGACACCCGTCCCCTTCGGAAGGACACCTTCCCTGCACTTCTTAATCATTAGCTTTTGGTTAGAGCCGTAGTTTATATTAGTAGATCTATTGGGTTGACGCCCCCTTTCCTAATTTAGACAAGGTCGCACTGGAATGAACGTGATCTTCAAAACGTTCCTCTTAGAGAGGTCACCCCGGGAAGAAAGTTATGGTTTGATTAGGAGCCTTTGGATACATCATACTTGTTAGATTTTTGCGAGTCTTCTTGGTTCTCTTTTAGTGATAATTGATCATACATTTTCGTTAAACTTGAAAGTTTGTTTATTACTTTTAAACATGTGAACTCGCCAACATGATGTTGATATTTTTAAGCATGTTTTTCAGGTACTGATGCTTAGGTTTTTAGAGAGTGGTTTAGCTGGGCACTACGATGGACATGATGTTGGGACCGTTTAATTTTCTAAAAACTATGTTTTTATTTGTTTTGTAATACAATATTAACTCTAAAATTTCGCTTCATCTTGGTGGAACATGTTTTCCTTGTTTTAAACAACTTTCGTTAATCACGAATTTAAAATATGTTTAACTAGAGGGTGTTAGCAAGATGTCCATAAGTAAATACACGTGAACCGCTAAACATTGTGGTAACAACTTCCGTTACCTCATGACTTGCCTCCGCTGTGCGCTGTCAGGGTGTGACAATCCCGGGGTTGAGAAATCTATTATAACATATTAATTTTACATATGAAATAGAATGATGCACTTTACAGTTATATGCAAGAAAGCTTCGGGTAGCAACTAAACAAAAACAATTAACAATGTATCTCCAATGTTAACGCATAACCTTAAACAATGTATAACTCTAATATTAATACCTAACCTAAAACAATGTACAACTCCAATGCTAACACATGTTGAAAATAGATTTCATATTTACTGATTTGAACATAATTAGTGACTTGCCTATACATGATTAAAGAATTATCTGAACACTTTGTGTTTTTTTTTTCTGTATGAACAAAACCTCACAAAATGTATAACTCTAATATTAATACATAACCTAAAATAATGTACAACTCCAATGCTAACACCTAACCTATAACAATGTATAAGTCTAATGTAACTCTAGTATTAACATATATCCTAAAAGTTAAAAAAATGTACAACTCTAACATACTAATATTGGTATCTAGCCTAAAAATGTATAACTCTAGTATTAACACCTATCATAAAGGCTTAAAAAATGCATAAATCTAATATCAATATTCAATACCTAACCTAAAATAATGTATAACTCTAATACTAACACCTATCATAAAGGCTAAAAAATGCATAACTCTAATATCAATATTCAATACCTAACATAAAACAATCTATAAATCCAATGGTAACACCTAATACTTCAAACAAAAAAATAGTATTTTTTTTCGTTTTTTATATAACACTATGGTATTCGTTGGAAATATAATAATAAAATGCTCGTTAATTTTGTGTATTTAAAAAAAAACATCGTATATAAAAGATATTAACGTTTAAAATTATGGAAGGAAACATAAGGGAGAAAAATCTAATTTGTTTTTAAATATTTGTTTTCCTAAAATCACTTAATGCCACATAGGCATGCCACATGGCAAACTCAATAGGGAGGATGCCCTCTTTGATTGTCATGTAGGATTTATTGCTGCTAACACCTTACCTAAAACAATGATAACTCTAATGTAACTCTAATATTAACATACAACCTAAAGGCTAAAAAAATGTACAACTCTAACATACTAATATTGATATCTAACTTAAAACAATGTATAACTCTAATATTAACACCTATCATAAAGGCTTAAAAATTGCATAACTTTAATATCAATATTCAATACTAACCTAAAATAATGTATAACTCTAATATTAACATTTATCATAAATGCTAAAAAAAATGCATAACTCTAATATCAGTATTCAATACCTAACCTAAAACAATCTATAAATCCAATGTTAACACCTAATACTTCAAACAAAAAAATAGTAATTTTTTCTCCGTTTTGTATATAGCACTATGGTACTCGTTGGAAAGATAATAAGACGCTCGTTAATTTGGTGTAATTTTTTTCTTTAAAAATCTCGTATATAAAAGATATGAACGTTTAAAAAATATGGGAGAAAACATAATGGAGAAAAATCTAATTTTGTTTTTAAATATTTGTTTTCCTAAAATCACTTAATGTCATATAGGCATGCCACATAACACACTTAATAGAGATGATGCCCTCTTTGAATGTCATATATGATTTATTGCTTTCAATTACATAATAGAGGTGTTGTTTAGTTTTATAGAATTTCTTAATTTACTTCAGTAGCAAAAGGATGTAATCCCTCACTTCTAGGATTTGTGTAAAAAGAATCAAAATGACGAAAACCTTGCTTTTGAGACTTGGACGCTTTAGAATGCCTCAGCGTTTTTTAAACCAAGTGTAGCTTGTTTTTGGTATGTGGTTGACACTAAATAGTATGTTCTAGTTGATATATATATATATATATATATATATATATATAGGGTAGGGTTTCGGTAGGAAAATTGGTTTGTGTGAGAAGTGTGAAAAGGATTAAAAATTGATATGTATGCATCATTTTTTTGGACGTATTCATGATGTTTTGGATTGTTTTGCTTAAAAAAAACACCAAACATAACAATTAATAACCAAAAACAATGTATCTTAGGCTTAAAACTTAAAACACTATGTCAAGAAAATTTAAGAAGAGTGTTTTAAGTAATTACTATGGTGTTTTATCTGTAATTTAAATTTAATGACTATAATACATTAGATTGTGTTTTAAATGTTTGTATATTGTTGTGTTAAGTGTTTTTCAAACCAAAACAACCCAAAACATCATTCCAAAATCAAAAACATGATGGCTAGATGTCAATTCTTAATCCTTCTCACACTTCTCACACAAACCAATTTTCCTACAGGATCCTCTACCTATATATATATATATATATATATATATATATATGTGTGTGTGTGTGTGTGTGTGTGTGTGTGTGTGTCTTCCATGTTTGTGTGACGTCACTGCTTACGTTTGTTTTCAGAAATCCCTGTGTGTACTGTATATCGACTATGGACTTGAACAGTCTTCTATTTCCTCATCTTCTGCAAGGTTTATGAAATGTTTTATCTGTAAGGTATCTCCTTCGCATTAAAAAGGTAGAAGAACACGCCAATTGTCTTTTGCATATACTTGAATATAGTGTCCACACCAAGAAAACCATTGAAAGCAATAGAATTTTAACTTTCATGGCACACTAAACCTCCTTATTCTTCAGTTTGTCCAAGATCTTCATATTATATTCCAACAACTATAAAAAAAGGCTACTACTACTACTAATCCACCACTGTGCATACTCTCTACCATCTATCCGCTGTGCAAATCTCATTGTAAGTGTTATGATTTCTTTGCTTCTTTATAATATTTTAGTGTTAATTCTACTTTATATATGTATTTATTTAAAAAGAATTAAGTTTTGTTTCGTTTTAAACATAGTCATCCACCACCCTCTCTGATATATTGGTATCAGAGCAAAGGCTTTCCTAAAATCTAAAAGACTAAGACAAGCTCCAGTTTATGGCGTATGATGCCTTTGTAAGGAGAACTCTCTTAGGTGAAGATCATGGGAAAAGTAGTTGCTTTGATAACAAAATAAAAGAAGGATTGGATAGTTGTGATTTATTTGTTTAATACTTATTTAAAAACTTGGAATATGAGAAAATATATAAAGGATTAACCGGAAATAAGAGTTAAAGTTAAGGAGTCAGAATTAGTTAATCTTTGATAACCTCAAAACAATCAAGCGTTTAGAATTTTTAGATCTAGAATTCACTGAACAACGTTGTGTTAAAAAATATAATACATTAACCTTTAGTATAAATTGTACTGTTAAAGATAATTGTGAGCATAGTTTACATACAAGAGATAGTCCACAGCTGAACGCTGTAATAGATCTTATTATAAATCTAAATAACAATTTGCAAAAAGAAGCTTTAGATAATAGTAAACTATTAAACAGTTTATTAAAAGATATAAACAACTATACACAAAATTTAGACTATAATAAAGCTCAAGTTGAGTATATTATAAAAGAATTTGTAAAGGTTAAAAACAAGAATATAACAGAAAATACATCTCTTGAAGTAGATCAATTAACAGAGGCAATAAAAAATCTAAATATTAATAATATTAAAAAACCTACACCATATACACATTGGCAACCAAGAAAATGGGTATAAATACAAATTTTATGGGAAGAAGTAGAACTTTACAAGAAGCTAGAAATTCTACAAGTAACATACATGATTGTATAACATCAGACAGTATTTTAAACAGAATACTTAGAAGAGGATCAGGATCTAATAGTGATAAGAGTATAGTACAGTTAGAAGAAGAAATAGATCTAGAAAGAAATCTAAATTTATACAATCAACATCAGTTAGACATATTAAATCCAAAAATATTATATCAAACTAGTATGATAAGCATAAACACAACTTTAATCAGCAGTAGGAGAGAAGAAAGTTTAAGGGTAGTAGATGATACCGTAACTATAGATTTATTATCACCATACACTATAGAAAAAATTATAAGGTCAAATAAACATTTTGTACACACAGGTTTAATAGTAATAAGTGTTAAAGCCTTAGGAAGAAAAAATTTAGGAACAAAACTTTTGGCTTTAATACTTGACAAAAGTTGGAAATCAGAAATGAAAAAAGCAATAATTTCAGGAATGGAAGTTGATCTAAGTCAAAATATAGCAATATTCTACTGTACACCTGATATATTAAAAGATGTTAAAGATATACAAAATATAAAACTAGCATTAAAAACAAAGGGCTATGAAAATTATGATGGAAATAATTTAGTAGTAAGCATAGAAGTACTAGGAAAAGCTAGTAACAGATCAGGAATGAAATATAAAGTAAACATAAACAGAATTGTAAAAATGATTGATTCAAAATCAATACAGATGATAGAACCAATAAAAATTGATCCAGAACAACTAGCAGGATTAGAATGGAATCTAGACGATATACAAGAAGAAGAAAATACAGTTCTAGTACCAAAAAATACATATATATATATGAAAAAAGCAACGGTAAACAAAGTTTAAGATTTACAGATTTTAGAGAAAAACAAACAGAAAAGGAAGATGAAGAATATAATTTTATGAATATAGAAGAAATAGATATATTACCAACATATGATACAGAGAGTGATGAGATAGACATAGACTTTTTAAAATTTGAACAAGAAGAATATATGGATTATACTCTATTAGATTATGAAGAAGAATTAGCAGATTGTTTTAAAATAGAAGAAACGAATAAAACAATTGAACAAATTATAAACAGAAAGTTTACAGAATTAAACATACAAAAAGAAGTAGATGATATGATTATAGAATGTATGACAGATTTAGGAATGACTTACGAAGAAAGTTATATAAAGCTACAAGAATATTACAATTTACCCCTAGTAAAAGATATCATTAACGGAAACGTTATGATATCAGACTTTTACAAACAAGAACAAAGTTTTATGGATGCCGAAATAAATAGGAAAAGACCAAAAATAGAATGGGGAGGAGAAAATAGTGGTACACATGAAACCTATGGTAGAGAACCATGGACACCACCTAGAGTAAGTTATAAACAAGAGTCCAATTTCACATGAAAAAGAAAAAGATTACCTATAGGGCAAATATATAATGGAAATATGTTATTACTAGAACAACAAAAACCTCAATTATGGATAGATGAAGTTTTGACATGAGAACAAAATGTGGTAAGATTATGGGAAACAAATCGATCAAAAGGAAAGTATGGATATGTTTTCATATTTAAAAACTACACTAGGGCCAATAGCTTTAGGAATATGGCAAAGTGAGAAAACACAAAGTCCAGAAGAAATAAATAATCTTAAAGCCTTAGGAAACAATCCTTATAATTTCACATCACAAATTAGAACTCTTATATTAGGAGTTGATCCAGCAAAAAATAACAGTTTAATACAAGATACTGCTATTAGAACTTTAGAACAGTTAAGCATAGCAGATATGAAGTATGTAAATGAATTCACATTAGATTTTACAAGGTTATTGTCACAAACAGGAAAGGCTATGGATGATGATTTATGTGATAAGTATTTTATAAAGTTACCAGGAGATCTAGGAAAATCTATACACGAAGCATGGGAAACAAATTATGGTACACAAAAAAATCTAGGAATAGGACCTAGAATAACATATACGTTTAGTATATTAGAGGGAAAATGCAAAGAAGTAGCATTACAAGAACAATTAAAAAGAAATGCTTATGCTTTTTGTAAAACAGCAATTTATACACCACAGGCTTATGGTTTTTATGACAAAAAGAAAAAGATAAGAAAAAGTACAACATATACTAAAAATTATAGGAAAAACTACAACAAAAATAAGTATGTTAAAAAACCACAAACAAGAAATGTAGATGTTTTATTTGTGGAGAAATAACTCATTTGGCTAATAAATGTCAAAATAAAAACAAAAACATGGAAAGAGCAAATTTAATCGAACAGTTACAAGTTTATGAAATAGAAGAATTAAAAACAGATAATGAATCCATATACAGTATATACAGTGAAGATGAGAAACCAACAGCAAAGGTAACTTATACACACATGAATACAGAAGAAAATTGTGAACACAATTGGATACAAAATAAATGAAATAACCATGTTAGTTGCTATAATTGTGGATAATCCTAGCATGGAAAAAAGATCACAATGTGACATATGTTTCAAAGAAATATGTTTTAGATGTCTTAAAGAAATTTATAATAAAGAAATAGTTAGTACATCTAAACAAGAAGCTTCAAAAAACAACAATGATGACAATAGAAAAAATAGAAATAATAACAGAATTACATAATTTAAAACTAAAAAATTTGGAAGGAAGACTAGAAGAAATTGAAAGAATAGTAAAAACAGAAGAAATAAGCAAGATGGCTGAACAACAACTAGAAGAACAAACTTTTATACAAATACAAGGATCTATAAATATGATTAATATACAGTGTAGATTATGGTTAGATAATAATAAATATTTAGATTTAACAGCATTAGTAGATACAGGAGCTACAAAAAGTTTAATTTCATATAGTTTGGCACCAATAGAATATCATAAAAAACTTTCATATAAACTAACCACAAGAACAGTTGAAGATAGAATAATAAATATTACACATTACCTAGAACCAGTAGGAATACAGTTTTTAGATTTTGCAAGGAATTATAGTATTAAGTATGATATGCCACAAGTAAATATTAATCCACCACATATAAGATCAAAAGAATTTGTAATAGGGTTAAATTTTATCTTAGGCTTAAATGAGGCAGTAACAATTACACGAAATTATATAACATTAAGAAAACATTTGTATACAGTTCCAACACTAAGATATTTAAATACTACTGAAATTGATCAAAAAAGAGGAGATAAAGGAAATTTAGATTTTTTAAATGATAATACACCAAAGAAAGAAAGTCTTATAGAAAATGAAGCATTAAAGTTGTTAACAGATTTTTTAAATCAAGAAATAGAAAAAGGACAGGATATTACAAAAAGTATAAATCATACTATAATACTACATTTAGAAAAAATAGGATATATAGGAAAAGATATAACAAAATCACATATAAATTATACATGTAAATTTAAGTTAAAAAATCCTGATATAATTATTAGGACAGCTAATATAGAATGTAGTCCACTAGATAAAGAAGAATTCAGAAAACAAATCCCTGAAATGATTAATCAAGGTTTAATTAGAAAATCAGAAAGTCCACATAGATCTTCAGCATTTTTAGTCAGAAATCATAGTGAAATAAAAAGAGGCAAAGCTAGAATAGTGTATAATTACAAACGTTTAAATGATAACACAATAGAAGATGGGTATAACATCCCTAATAAAGACACTTTATTAAATCTTATATACAAAATAAAAAGATTTTTTTCAAAATTTGATTTAAAATCAGGATATAATCAGCTTAAATTAGAAGAAAGTTTTAAACCATGGACATCTTTTACATGTTCAGAAGGGCAGTATGAATGGAATGTTCTTAGTTTTGGATTAAAAAATGCTCCTTCAATCTTTCAAAGATTTATGGATAGTATATTTCTAAAATATGATTTTTGTCTGGTATACATTGATGATATCTTAGTTGCAAGTAATACAGTACAGGAACATGAGAAGCATTTACAACAGGTTTTCGAAGAAATAAAGAAGAATGACATAGTAGTTTCCAAAAGGAAAATGGAATTAGTTAAAAGAAAAATATCCTTTCTGGGTTTAGAAATTGGAAATGGGAAAATAGAATTACAACCACATATTTCTACAAAAATTTTAAATTTTCCTGAAAAGTTTGAAAATTTAAAACAAATACAGGCCTTTTTAGGATTGGTAAATTATGCTAGAAAATTTATTCTAAATTTATCAAAATTAGTAGGTCCTCTTTACAGTAAAACAACTAAGAATGTTCAAAGATATTTTAATAAAGAGGATGTTAAACTAGTACAAAAAATAAAGTCAGTTGTAAAAATATTAAACCATTGGAATTACCATTAGTATCAGATTATATAATTATTGAGACAAATGGATGTATAGAAGGATGGGGAGCAGTCCTTCTATGTAAACCAAATAAATACAGTTCAAATGAAGAAGACAAAATTTGTGCACCTAGCAAGCGGTAATTTTCAAAATTAAACAAGTTGGAATACAATATATTTTGAAATACAGACTTTAATTAGTGCTTTAGAAAAGTTTAAACTTTTTCTTGATAAAGAATTTACAATAAGAACCGATTGTGAAGTAATAGTTAAGTTTGTAAAAAATGATCAAAGTAAAAAAGTAAATAGGACTCGATGGGTTAATTTACAAAATATTATTCAAGGAAATGGATATATTATAAATTTTGAACATATTAAAGGAAAGAATAATGGGATAGCAGATATGTTGTCTCGTAATATAAACAAATGGTTTATTACAGATGGACAGGAAAAAGAGCAAAGGTAAAGCGATCCTTGTACAGCCTACACAGAATAAAAGATCTTCAATGACCTTTGATTCAGAAACAGAAAAACTAATGGGACAGACCATTAGAACAGAGAGAGAAAACATTCAACAGGCATACAAGAAATCAGCTGAAAAAATAAACAGTCAAAGAAGGCTTCCAGCCTCTATTACAGGTGTAGAAATGACACAATACTACAATCCTGAAATGACTCAATATTACAATCCTGGTGTTGAAGATATTTCTCAATATTATCAAACTCCACCAAAAAATACACAAAGTACACAGCGTACTCAAAGGACGCCTACTTCAACACAAAATACACAGAGCTCTTGCATCAGGTTTGGAACATATGATCTCCAAATATGCAATGATGTATATAAAAAATTTCGTCCTGTCATTAGGATGAAGTTGACAGAAAAGCAACAATGCTTACTGGACAACCTTTGGCATATTCAAACCATGCCATAAGCTTAAAATTTTAAAGTCCAGGTTTTAAATGCATTAAGTTTCTATTTTGCTGAACAAACTGTTACAACACCTGAGAAACATAATAAACCCAAGTTTACACACTATATTATTTTTAGAGGGACAAAAATTGGAATTTTAATAAATGGGAAACAGTTGCTAAACATATTCAATGTCCCAATCCTATTTACAAAGGTTATGAAAATTTTCAACAAGCTATGGAAGCAGCAAGAGAACACTTTGGGTTAAAAAAATTTCATATTGAGCCCGAAGAAGTACAAACCTTTGTTGATATAACAATAAAAAGCCTAATCAAACAATTAAAGCTCAACAGGAGGTGATTGCTGACTTACAATCACAACTTATACAGCAAGGAAAAAATACACAGAGTATAAAATATAAAATTGAAAATGAGATATTTAAACAACAAATTGCATTACTCGAGGAAAAGAATACACCGTTATTACAAAGGATCGAGAAAAAGAAAGAAAAAACAGAAATAAATAGGTCTTTTGAGTCTTTCAGAATCAGGATTCTTGATACTCCTTGGAGGAATTGCTTGGAACCTGTTACAGAAAGATTCTCATAATTTGAACATCTTGTTTCACTGAAAATATGTGAAGAATTTCCTTTAATTCTTTACAAGCTCCAGCATCAAATTCTAGATTTGGCTTTTGCTATGGATAAACAAAACAAAGGTTATGAAGTTGTAGAAAGAACAGATGAAGAAGGAAAAGGTACAGGAATATTGGTTCTACAGATTTTTCATCCTACAATAATCACAGAAGAACAAATAATTCAATTTTACCATCATGGTATGATTGATTATTTAGAAGTAAAATAAAATAGAAAGACAGAAGATCTTCTCAACAAACTTGGGGAGAAAATTCTATTTACAGCAGGAAATATTGCAGCAAGAACTATTGCACCAAGGATTCGTTGCAAAATCATAGCATCATTTCCGTTTACAGATTCACATACCTATAGACCAGGCAGAAAAAGAGTTTTTATAGAAGATGATCATACATACCCTTGTCCTTGGTTATGTATGAGCATGGTAAACGCAAATATAGATTTTGCAGAAATATTCAGGTTAAATCAAAATGCTCAACACCCTTTGTACGAGTTAAGAAAATTCTTTAAAAAGTATCAAGAAACTCCTACAATTCCAGACAATGTTCCATGGAGACTGTACAAGTTAATAGGTGAAGGACACTATATTCAAGTATATGCAAAAGACAATTGGCGTGTTCTTCTACCTTTTTCATGCGAAGGAGATACCTTACAGATCATTTCATAAACCTTGCAGAAGATGAGGAAATAGAAGACTGTTCAAGTCCACAGTCGATAGACAGTACACACAGGGATTTCTGAAAACAAACGTAAGCAGTGACGTCACACAAACATGGAAGACAGTTGTACAACAAGACACAAAGCATCTAAATAAATTTTAAAGTCAAGAAGAGGCCAATATTTGTGTCAATAATGGTCAACATCTGTTTGATTATTTTTTGAACTTTGTAAAAGTAGTTTTGTCGTTTATTTTCTTTAGTTGTTAACCATACATTTATGTAAGAGCTACAGTGTTTAGTTTCTTTGTAATTTGCCTATAAAAGGCAACCATCTCTTTCATTGTAAGTACACCAAGAAAATCATTGAAAGCAATAGAATTTTAACTTTCATGGCACACTAAACTCTCTCCGACGCTCCTTAACTAAACCTCCTTATTCTTCAGTTTGTCCAAGATCTTCATATTATATTCCAACAACTATAAAAAAGGCTACTACTACTTCTAATCCACCGTTGTGCATACTCTGTACCATCTATCCGTTGTGCAAATCTCATTGTAAGTGTTACGATTACTTTGCTTATTTATAATATTTTAGTGTTAATTCTACTTTATATATGTATTTATTTAAAAAGAATTAAGTTTTGTTTCGTTTTAAACATAGTCATCCACACACACACACACATATATATATGGGCAGGTTCAAATACAAAGTAATGAAAACGTGCGAAGTGTCACTTGTACATGATAATTACGTAATGCCTTCATGAAATACAAAAACATTACGTAATGTTTTTGTATGTTCATGAAAACATTACGTAATTATCATTACGTAATTATCATGTACAAAGTGCATGATAATTACGTAATGATAATTACGTAATGCTTTCATGAACATACAAAAACATTTAAGTAATTATCATTACGTGATTATCATGTACAAAGTGACACTTCGTACGTTTTCATTACTTTGTACAATAACCGTCCCATATATATATATACACACACACACACACACACACACATATATATATATATATAGGGTAGGGATCATACGAGAACCAACTTTAGGGAGAGAACCAAGGAACCAGTGTGAACAGCGGACATTATTGTAAATATTATAAACACATAAAATAAATATAAAAAAAATCGTGAAACACATAACCCTAGATCTTGTTCATCATCTTCTTCCCCCTTTTATCATTCAACCCTAGATCTCTTCATCTCCACCATCAATCAACCATGCGACCAAGGGGATTCAGCCACATGAAGCTTCTCTTAAAGTAATCGATGACCTACATAATATTCTGCTGAGGGTCGTGAGCACTAATAAAACGAATGACATCAATAGCCCCTTGCTCGGAATCGAGTCCAAGCTGGACTCTAAACCTGGGTACCCACAAACGTCAGCCATTGGTGTCTTCTCTGGAGCTGTTTTTCATGCCTTGCCTCATGTTGCGAGTATCCGGAATTATGTTCGGTCCTCTACTTCTGGTTCTTCCTCTTGATGTACTTAATGTTTGATTTAATATATTATGTCTCAGGTTTTTTATTGTCCTGTTGAGGAGGAAAGGGTGTACCGTATCAAAAATATTGATTTGAAAATTCTTACGAAAAGGTTTTTTTTGTATTCTTGTGATGGCACTACATATTACATTTCTGTTGTAATTAAGTATCTAACAGTGTGTTTAATCTACTTTATTCATGTAATATATCTTGTTTATATTGGTTCAGTGCGGGTTTAAAGAAGATTCTATGAGGATAATGAAAGAAATTGTCTAGTGGAGTCCCAACTGCCAGGTTTGTTGTCATTGTAATGATTAATAATTATGGTAATTGAGCTATACTATTTGTTTCTGGTCTATTTAGTTTTTTATCATCCTGACTAAAGTGTAATTTGAGGCATATTATTAGCTAGGAGGATAATTTGTGTTTTAGATGAGGTGCCATTTTCTGATATGCACATGTGCATTAGGATTGTTAATGCACATATGCAAAACGTAGTTTATAATATTAAAAGTAATGTTAAAGCACATACTATTATAATTAGGCCATTAACAATAATGCACGTGTGCATTTGTTTTGTTGTAATTAACAAATTAATGTTGTTGCACATGTGCATTCAGGTTGAAATATCGGTTTTTTATGCGTTTTTATTAATTGTCGCTAAGAGATGGAGAAAAAAAATTAAAGAAAGTAACATTTGTATTACAATCGATGGATAAGGAACAAAAAGGTTACCGGATGCAAGTGAAGATAATGACACGATTGTTGATCAGAAAGTTGAATCAGGTTGGCATTATTTATTTAGTTCGGATGTACTTGGTATTCCATTGTTCCCTGTATTAGTTATGTTCTTTATTTATTTATTTATTGTACAATCGAGCTCCGTTTGATCTTCCAGAAGCGGAGTTGATAATGTCACGGATGTTTATCCGGAAGTTGAATCAGGTTGTTATTATTTATTTAGTATATTTATATAGAAATGCACAAGTGTAGTTTTTCTTATGAAATATTAAATGTTGATTGTTTAAACACATAAATTATGCTATATGCAGATATATATTTAAGAAAAAAGGTTCAAATGAGGCCAAATAATCAGAAACATTTTGTGACGGTGAATAATGATGGTATGTTGTGTTTCATAATATTTAATATATATAGTTGAGTATGCACATGTGTATAATTATGGATGAACATGATATAATGTGTTGTTTGACAAATGTGTGTGCAGATGCAATTACAAGGAAGAAAAAAACATCAAAGAGTGTTAAAACGGTGGCAATGAAATAAACTCAAAACAAGGTCATGAAAAAAACGAATTGGCGTTCAAAACAAATACGCGTTACACCACATCAACTTTGGATGGGGATAAGGAAATTGTCAAACAAACAAAGAAGTTTGTATAATATTTTGTGTAATGTATGTTTGGTTTAACATTTTGCTAGGTTGGTGAATGTAAGGTTGTGAGATAAATAGAACTCTGTATGTAGGTGGTTAACATAGTTAGTTTGTAATATGGATATTTTTTGGTATCGTTTGTTTTATTGATTTAATACGTTTAGTAGAAACTACATGTGGTTGTATGATAAAAACAAATTGTAAAAAATTTGTTATTTGAAGGATGATGCATCCATATATGCATATTTTGGGTGGCCTTATATGATGGTTGTTAGGTTGATTATGTTTGTAATTATTACTTTTAGCGTATGTAAATTGGTATGATAACGAAATTGACACATGCACATGTGCATGATTATAATTAAACCCCATCACCCAAAACTCTAAAACCCATCACCCCACCCCCATCCCACCATAAAAATAAGCCCGAAAGTTAAACCACTAAAAAAATCTAACTATATTATTGAAATGCACATGTGCATGCAGCACACGTTTCTTATTTTATAGTTCTTATATAGATGTGTTTTAAGTTTATTCATGTTTGTTGTTATACATGTGTTTTATTTTCAATTTATGTTATAATATGCATGACTAAACACTTGACGAGTTCGAGTGTATTTTATATCTCACTTTGCGTACATTTAATGATCATTGAATAAAATTTGTGACCCCTTATATATCTGTATTGCGTCCATTTGATAATCATTTAATTATGGTTATTGACAATTCATTCAAAAGTGTGATTTAATAGTGAAATACACATGTGCATACGGTATATTTCTGTATATATAACAATGAATTGCACATGTGCATCAGGGATGACGTCATATCAGCCATTTTTTTATTTTTTTCGAATTATTAATGCAAAATAATCATTTTTGGTGTTTTGCTTTTTTTTTATTTTTTTATTTATTTAGGTTATATAATTTTTTTATTTTTTTTTATTTTTTGATGGAGGGGTTTTTGTAGACACCCTTTATATTTACAAAAATGTCACTTGTTCACACTGGTTCCTTGGTTCTCTCCCTAAATGGTGGTTCTCAAATGATCCAAATCCTATATATATATATATATATATATGTGTGTGTGTGTGTGTGTGTGTGTGTGTGGGTGTGTGTGTGTGTGTGTCAAAGGTTAACGGAGTTAGCCTCAGTTAATTTGGGTCCGTTGGTGACTAATATGTCGAAAGTTGGGACCGTTAGTGGTTATTTTGGTAGTTGGGACCATTATCGGCCAAAGAACAATAGTTGAGATTATTTATTTCGATTACTCCTTTTTTTAATGGTAGAATGGGTGTTTATGTCATTTACTCATTAAAAGTTTGTAGCTAGTAGGAGCTTTTTCTTAAACGTTAATACTAGTAGCGTTTCAATATAGAGATTTTTCTTCTAACCTAAAAGCTTCAAGTCGCTTCAACCAAACAAAGCTTTTTATTATGTATGAGCTTTTTCTTAAAAGCTTGAAACTTGAAGCTCCTGAAAGCTACTTGCCAAACATACCAATAGTGTGTGTGATGCATCGGCAATGATAATTTATAACACATAATTCGTTTTCTGTTAGTTTATCGGGTTCCTCTAATTGCAAACTAGTATACGCTCATAGGTCCATAACTTATGCATTCTCTACCGATAAACAAGGTAGACTGATTAAATCAATTTTAAGAAACGAATCATAATTAGACTATATTAATTTGTCTTAGACTTTGAACAGTACTTTCGATTTTGGGCTTTTTATTTTTTTATTTGGTCAATAGTAGTAACTCAATGCTATTTTGTTAGAGTTCCAATGCACATCCACGTTGTGAACAGGTGTTCATCTCACTTTTGATGGTGTTTATACGTGTTCACATTAGATGAAGGCAGCCACACAATTTCTCCACGTTACCATATACATGGCTTATCTTTTCTCTCTCTCCTGGTTGGTATATTTAATTTCTTCCACTAACATTCATCTTCATCAGTCCTCATATTCATTTCCCTGTCACTAGAATTATACATATATATTGCCTTTTCAGGTGATATTAACCTTACGCAACATATGGTGGTTCGAAGACCGAGACAACATCGTCGTCAATGAACTGCACACAGCAGTACACCACCACCTCCTACAGTCCTACCAGGTTTCCCTCTTTGCCGGAAATACCGAGTAGGAACCAACATGGTTGTTGTGGACCCAGATTGTCTCAGTCTAGAAGACACACCTATGCAACTACGGCGACAACGACAACTCTATTCAACATGGTTGTTATGGTTCATGTTGTGATGGTGTGTCCGGAGTACAAGATGGTGATGGTGTGGCTAGAAGCGGTGGTTGTCGCCGGAGTTGCTGACAATGGTCTGGTGATGCTGCACGGTGGCGGCTTTGTGATGGTGGTGGTGTTGTTTTTGCGGTAGAGATGTAGAGAGGAGTAGGGAAGACAGAAAAAATCAATTTGATGCATAGGTCATTTGAGTTGATGATCTTTGAATATATTTCATTTTAAATTTCATTAGTTAAAATAATATTTCATTTTTCGTAAACATAATATACACAAACTTAAATAACAATACAAAATTAACTTTGGCCTAGGAGTTTAACATGGGTATACCAATTTAGGATAAAGGTCTTCGAGATTAATATAGTCTAATTGTTATAGCGAGTGTCAGTTTCTTATCGAATCGATACCCACATGCGTGACCTAAACTCTACAGCTATTTATATATCCCTATAACCATTTCTATTTTCTTAACACTGTTGCTGCTATTCATATATGTGGACAAACCCGATTGTGAAATTGTACATATCTATTTTCTTAACAATCTCGATTGTGAAATCTTTCCGATACAACTACATATCAATGTCCTGTGTCGGAGTATCAGTCACATTGATATGGATCTACCCAACTACATGTCAATGTCCTGTGTCGGAGTATCAGATACAACTATATATCAATGTCCTGTGTCGGAGTATCAGTCACATTGATATGGATCTACCCAACTACATGTCAATGTCCTGTGTCGGAGTATCAGATACAACTATATATCAATGTCCTGTGTCGGAGTATCAGTCACATTGATATGGATCTACCCAACTACATGTCAATGTCCTGTGTCGGAGTATCAGATACAACTACATATCAATGTCCTGTGTCGGAGTATCAGTCACATTGATATGGATCTACCCAACTACATGTCAATGTCCTGTGTCGGAGTATCAGATACAACTATATATCAATGTCCTGTGTCGGAGTATCAGTCACATTGATATGGATCTACCCAACTACATGTCAATGTCCTGTGTTGGAGTATCAGATACAACTATATATTAATGTCCTGTGTCGGAGTATCAGTCACATTGATATGGATCTACCCAACTACATGTCAATGTCCTGTGTCGGAGTATCAGATACAACTACAGATCAATGTCCTGTGTCGGAGTATCAGTCACATTGATATGGATCTACCCAACTACATGTCAATGTCCTGTGTCGGAGTATCAGATACAACTATATATCAATGTCCTGTGTCGGAGTATCAGTCACATTGATATGGATCTACCCAACTACATGTCAATGTCCTGTGTCGGAGTATAAGATACAACTATATATCAATGTCCTGTGTCGGAGTATCAGTCACATTGATATGGATCTACCCAACTACATGTCAATGTCCTGTGTCGGAGTATCAGATACAACTACATATCAATGTCCTGTGTCGGAGTATCAGTCACATTGATATGGATCTACCCAACTACATGTCAATGTCCTGTGTCGGAGTATCAGATACAACTATATATCAATGTCCTGTGTCGGAGTATCAGTCACATTGATATGGATCTACCCAACTACATGTCAATGTCCTGTGTCGGAGTATCAGATACAACTATATATCAATGTCCTGTGTCGGAGTATCAGTCACATTGATATGGATCTACCCAACTACATGTCAATGTCCTGTGTCGGAGTATCAGATACAACTATATATCAATGTCCTGTGTCGGAGTATCAGTCACATTGATATGGATCTACCCAACTACATGTCAATGTCCTGTGTCGGAGTATCAGATACAACTACATATCAATGTCCTGTGTCGGAGTATCAGTCACATTGATATGGATCTACCCAACTACATGTCAATGTCCTGTGTCGGAGTATCAGATACAACTATATATCAATGTCCTGTGTCGGAGTATCAGTCACATTGATATGGATCTACCCAACTACATGTCAATGTCCTGTGTCGGAGTATCAGTCACATTGATATGGATCTACCCAACTACATGTCAATGTCCTGTGTCGGAGTATCAGATACAACTATATATCAATGTCCTGTGTCGGAGTATCAGTCACATTGATATGGATCTATCCGCTGCGAAGCGCGGGAGGTCCTACTAGTTAACTTAAGATTTTAAACATTTCTTGTCTCTTATTTTCTTTCTTTTTTACCTTCGATAAGAAAAGAAATAAAAATTTTTGCATTCACCTTTTACATGTAACACACATTAGAAAATGTAATACAAATCTTTTTTATTTGAATGAATTTCTCAAAAAGTCCTTTAGCATATAAGATTTTGTGTTTGGATTTTGGGTATGTTTGGCAAAACTAGCTGGTGGCTGGTAGCTGTAAGCTGTTAGCTGGTAGCTGCAAGCTGTTAGCTGGAAGCTGGTAGCTGGAATCTTTTTAAATATATTTTGGTGTTTGGCAGAGTAGCTGGAGCTTTTAATAAAATGTATAAAATGACCAAAATGGACATAATTAAAAGCTTGTAAAGAAGGTTTTTATTTTATTTTTAAAATAGAATGGGTATTTGTGTCATTTACTAATTAAAAGCTTGTAGCTAGTAGAGCTTTTTCTTAAAAGCTACTGCTAGTAGCTTTTCATTATAAGGGTATGTTTGGCAAAGAGCTTTTAAGAGCTTTTAGGAGCTTCAAGCTTTTAAGAAAAAACTCTTACTCAATAAAAAGCCTTGTTTGGTTGAAGGAACTGGAAGCTTTTAGGTTGGAGAAAAAGCTCTACAGTGAAAAGCTACTAGTACTAGCGTTTAAGAAAAAGCTCCTACTAGCTACAAGCTTTTAATGAGTAAATGACACAAATACCCATTCTATTTTAGAAATAAAATAAAACCTTCCTTGCAAGCTTTTAATTATGCCCATTTCGGTTATTTTATACATTTCATTAAAAGCTCCAGCTACTCTGCGAAACACCAAAATATATTTAAAAAGCTTCCAGCTACCAGCTTGCAGCTACTAGCTACCAGCTTGCAGCTACCTGCCACCAGCTAGTTTTGCCAAACATACCCTAAAGCTTTTTCTCCAACCTAAAAGCTTCCAGCTCCTTTAACCAAACAGAGCTTTTTATTGAGTAAGAGCTTTTTCTTAAAAGCTTGAAGCTCCTAAAAGCTTTTAAAAGTATATTACCAAACATACCCAAAGGGTAAAATTTTTATTTTTTGCTTCTTTTGTAAAGTTTTAGCACTTTGGTTTTGTTATAACAAATCTTGTTCAATTTACCTATTAGCAAATACATTTTTAAAATTACCTACACCAGCCATGAGTGAGAACCTCATTTCCAACGTTTGTTGTAGCAATGATAACACTGCAAAATTCACAAGTATTGGTTAGTTTAATGACAACATTGCTACCTAAAGTTGTACCTGAAAACAACATATTGTTATGTTTAAACATCAAATAGGATTAAATTTGTACCCGTTTTAAAGCTTCATTCTTCTTTGATTAGCATGTTAATAGATATTGAGCTATATATGTGAAACAAAGAAACGTGACTAGTTGACTAGGTTAAAAACCGCTTTAACCATTCTTCCTCTCCATATAACAGCCAAAATATAATTTAAACGGATAACATGACCCGTACACACTTTTATGAGTTTATAATAATAAAAAATACAATTTAAACAACTTGAAGGTTATAATAGCCAAATTACGCCAAAGGCATTATAGCCCAGCGACATCTTGGTGGTTAGATAAGACTTAGGGACTATAAGATCCTGGGTTCGAATCTCACATAGGGGGTTTTCTCATAATTATGAGTTTCCTCCTGAATTGGTGACTTGGTGGTGGAATATGATCACGTGGCAACATTGATGACACGATGATACTCCAGTGTTACGTGAGTGATTCCAATACGTTGGCCGTTAAAAAAAATAATAGCCAAATTACAATTGAAATGGGTCAAACGACATTCTTGAACACCACCCCTGCCTCCAAGTCATCTTCTGCATGTCAATACTTCATTCAATTTGCCATTGGGGTTGGTGGCCCAATGGTAGAAGCAATGCTTCTAGGAACACCTAAAGGGGAGGTCGTGGGTTCAAGTCCCAAAGGAGAAGAAATTTTCCGTTCAAAAAAAAAAAAATACTTCATTCAATTTACAAAATACCCGCGGTGGTCCGACCCACCCATATCAATTCTATTGATCCGCATATATAAACCTTACAATATTTTTTTTCACAATTTCCTCCTCATTCACCTTTGTCTATCTCCTGTAATCTCTTTGTTTTCTGATTGTTTAATTTCTATAGATTCGTTGTTCTCTTTATCTTTTAATTGAGGTTTTATCTGTTTTGTCGGTTTTAGGGTTTTGTTTTTCGTCAACCGGTTTTTTAATTCTCAATTCTGGTTAATTGTAAATATCTGATTCTTCTTTTGATTATATGTATACATATCGCTTCATCTTTCTGATTTTGTTTATATGTATAGAGTTGTTATTCGGTTTACATTTTATTTTTGCTTTTGATTGTTGTTATACATATTACGTATATAATTGTTATGCGTTGTATCCAATTTTGTTATTTGTTTAAAAACAACATACATACCGTAATGCATCTTTGTAAAAGTTTTTAGAATTATCCACGAATTAATCTTGATTGTATCTAGACCCAACTTTATTTATGTTGAAGCCTCTGGCGGGTCGGGTTGGGTTATCTTGATTGTATCTAGACCCAACAATAATCTTGTGAATGAATGCATAGAATTGACTGAGCCTAGGGACATACCACAAAAGCACTATTTTAGTTAGTTTATGTATGATCTGTTAGTTAAAGTCGTCAAAAATAGAAATGAAGTAAGGCTATGTGCAGTATGATGACTGAAACCTCAAATGTTACATACTGGTCTTCCTTCTCATGACTCTATATATCTTGGTTTAAAAAAGCGCGCCTGACGCCCGAGGCGCTAGGAAAGCACTTTTTTTGGCCTGAGGCGCTAAACTACATGAAGCGCTGTGAGGCGCGCCTGAGGCGCAAGGCGCCGCCTCAGTCAAAATTAGGGTTTTTTGGGCCAAAAATCCAAATCAGGGTTTTTTTAAAGTTTTTTAAGTGTGTTTTGGCTTAAGTGTTTGTTTAATGAAGTGTTTAAGTGTGTTTATAATTATGTTATTGTTTTTAGGATTGATTAACAAGTAGAATATGTAGTATTGACTTGTATAAATATTTTTTTACTCTTTTTTACCTTGGGCGCCTCACATACGTGAAGCTCTCGCCTCGCGCTTTAAGCCCCGCGCCTCGAATTTTGGAACCAAAATGCCTTGGAGCGCCTCACGCTTTTTTAAACCAAGCTATATATTAATTTTTTATGCATAGTGTTGAATGTTTGTTTTTTGGTTCATGTATATTTGTTGGTTCATACTATTGATCTGAATGTAGAAGTTTCTTTGTTATTTAAACTTTTACTCTAAGAGGTGGTAAGCAACTCATTTAAAAATACGGGGGGGGGGGGGGGGGGGGGGGAGGGGGGGGAGGGGGGGGGGGAGGGGGGGAGGGGGGGGGGAGGGGGGGGGGGGGAGGGGGGGACTGGAAGTTAGTTTGAGAGGGTAGAGGTGTTTGATTTGAAAGGGAATTCGATTTTGATTTCTCGTTGTTGCATTTGCTCATCGTTTTGGGTATGCATGTTATTTTATTGAGTTACGGGTTTTGATTGTTGGGAAAATTTAAGTGCAAGTTTGGTGCTCCAATTCGTTATTTCATATGCACATTTAACTGCAGATGTGTCCTTTGTATGAAACGAGCTGATATGCTTGCTGCTAAGAAGGTATGCAAATTGCAAGCTATACAAACTAGAATTTAATGTCTGTCTTCTACAAATGTTAAGAGTTAGCGTGATTATATTTAATATGTATGTTAAGTTGTTAACTGATTGGTTTCCCTTATATATGTGGAGATATTGAAATTGTATTGCAACAAAGGCACCGGTCTTTAGTTTTAATCTGTCATTGTTATATGCTAACTGGTGATGCAATCTTGAGAACCGGAACATTATATGTCATTCTTCAATCTTCATTTTTAGTCTGTCAATCTTATAAGTTAACAGGTGATGCAATCTTGAGAACTTGAACATTATCTGTCATTGTTGTACACTTGTACTTCTTGATGTATCAGGATAGGATGGATGCTTCAGGTGTGGCTTTGTGTGTTTTGATTATCTTGATTTTTATTCTTTAACTGATGCCAATTTAAACCCGTTTTACTTGCAATATCTATTTTTTACACGAACAATAAGTGGGTCAAACAAGTTGAAGTCGCTAAAGACTGTTTTCTTTAATGCAGACAACTTCCTAAGATTGTCATTGTAACAATATTGTTTTTTAAACATAATTAGATATATTGGCCATTATTATTTGTAGATCTTTCAATAAGTTAGACAATATATATTTTCGCAAACTCAACCGACCCAGACCATTTTACCTGTTACCCAGCCCAACCCGTCCATCCTCATTATCATATTCAAATGGAGAAAGGAATTCACGCATGCTTTGATTATGAAAATTGTTTCTTATCCTATTAGTTTCTTTACATTCCTTTTATTGATGATTATTTGCCTTGGGTATTTCTTCCTTCTATTTTAATCTTGACTCTTGTGCAGGCTAGAACTTGCTATGAGCAAACGAAATTTAAAGGAGGTATTTTTTTTTAAGTTACATGCTACCCATCTTACTCTACTTTTAGTTTAATAAAAGGTTTTATGTAATACAATTTCCTTCAGTAAAGGCATAATTTTGCAGTTAAAATTGTAAGTAAATGGGTGATCTTTGCTTAACATAAAAAAAAATTTACATGTATGCATAAGTATATGCAAATCTCCATGGCATTAGAAAATGAGGTAAAGACTAATATTAGCAAATCTCTATTCTAATAAATTATTCGAGAAAATGACACGTGTCGCCAGCATGGTCTCTCTCAAATAGCTTTTCCTGCCCAAATACTTGATCTCTCTTTAAACAACTTTTTTCCCAAAATACTTTTTAACCCAGAAAGAAGTATACTTGTGGATCTTACCTGATCCTTGATGATTTATATAGTTCCTTTGAATGTTAGGTTATCAACATAATGTGTTACAATCTTAATCTTACTTTTTGCTTACTTTAATGTTTGTCACTATTTTTTCTACGGTGAAACCAGAGAACATGCTGACTGGTGGTATAGATACATAGGCCCCAAAGCTTTTGGTCAAAGGAGCAATAGACTTTTAATTACCCAACATTGCAAAGGAAATACATGTGGGTCATTTAAGATCAACTATCAGTCGGAGACACGCTAACCCGTAGTATGCTTGAGTATTCTAAAGTTGATGCACGTCGAAGAAACCATGTTTGGGCCCCGGTCAACAAGGTATGTGAGTTTTTATTATTTTAAATATCATATATCAATATTGTGGAAACTGCGAAACATGTAGTATTACTCTTTTCTTATATAATTCTTTGTGTAAATATAATGCACATAATTATTATGTTACTTTTTTTTGAAGTTTGGAATGTCGATCGAGTACCTATTTGAGAAGTATCTGGACTTGGAAGTTAATGACCAGGATGTGAGATCTCAGGATCGTTTTGAGGGAATGATTGGGGAAACTACTTGTTCCATAAACAAATAATAGTTTCATACAACTTTACAAATGAGGGGTACAAGCCTATTTATACTTGGTTAATGGGTGTGTCTCTAATAGACGCGACCCTTCAAACTACCACAACTGCCAATAACCGCCACATGAAGCGGTGTGACTTATTTACAATTCCTAACTTAGGATATAACTATTATTTACATGTAACACATATGTATAATATATTTAAAGTATGTTTGATGCAGGGATTATTGCCAACACAGGATATTGGTGAAATTGAGGTAAGACCTGTATGATGGCTTCTTCCATTAGTTTCAGCTACACCCTTTTAATTGATCATTTACATAACATGTACAAAAAACATTATTAGGTTTCAGTTATCTGATCTATATATCTATTTGCAAATTTGTTATTTCCTACATAACAGTTGATGTTATTTTGGCTCAGTTTATACTATACTACTATATAAGGCCTCCAAACAGCTGTTTGATGTTGATGTCGAATACTTTTGAGAGCCCAATGAATGCGGTAGTAAATCTCCAGGTTTGACCAACTTTGCGGCCTACAACCAGTGTAATAAAAAACTGAATATAATTTAGTGTTTAAACAAAGTCCTCTTTTATGAAATAGGATGGGGAGAAAAAGTACAGGAAGGCATGGACACAAGACTGAGATAAGTTGAAAGGTTTTCAAAAAAGTTCATTAGCCACTTGAAATAAAATGTATTATTTTCTCTTCCTTTATACAGTAGCTTTATGTGTGAGTAGCTTTAATTTTATTGTCTACAAGGTGAAAGCTTTTATAATCCCTACACTCCTGGTACCCTAGATCTTATCAAGTAAAAGGGTTTTATTAAAGTAGTTCATGTGGCCAATATTGAAGGAAAAGAGAGACCTCTTATAGTTTTCAAGAAACACGGAGGTCGTAACTATGCTTCAATGGATCTTGCAGCTCTGCGGTTATTCTTAGATAGCCAGTGATAAATGTCACTTTTTATATATTGTTTAGTTAATATTTCATTTTGTATGTAGGTATCATCTGAATGAAAAAAAAAAAAAAAAAGCAAAGCGGATGATATATCTGGTTGATGATCAGGTTCCATGTTTTTAATTTATCAACTCACTTATGATTTTTCTTTTCTTGTTAAGTATGTATGGTGGCCAACTAAGAACACTTTATAGCTAGGTCTCCAAATACAACCAATTAGGTTTTAAAATGTGTTATACTTAATTTTACGTATAAAAATATAATATATACTTATAATTTATATACTTTTGCAGATTATAATGATGTCCAGCAGCTGATAGATGAGTTAAACTTTCAAGTATCAGGTGTCCTAAATTGGAATACCAAGAAAAGATGAGTAAACTGCTTCTTATCCCATGAAGCAAGAGAATTTCTTAGAACAAGGTTGATTAGCAATCAAGTATGACAATTGACAATGTTTTCTATAACTTTTTAAAACTACTTTTTAGATGTGGGTTGAATCATTGTGGGTCGAATAAAACGACAAGACATCTTATGGTGTATTAGTATTATTATAATTTGAATTCTACGTTTCTTTAGATCTCAGGTAAGAAAGCCAATGATTTCTTCTCTGTCTACAACGTAAATGGAGGATGACTGTTGTCATGAATGTGTTCCTATTGGTCATAGGTTTAAACAATCTGTCCCAAAAGAAACATGATATGCATTGGATGTAAAAGTGACATTTCTTTCTTATCCTTAATGCCTATCTGTTCATAATAATATATTATTATTATTATTATTATTATTATTATTATTATTATTTATTTATTTTTTTGTGGACGCAGTTTGAAGTCGAAGTAGTTGATAGAACTAGGACCTTTTTAGGGCTGCAGTTGGGAACGGAGGTCACATCCGTTTTTGGCTCGACAAATGGTTTGGTGACTCATTACTTAAAGATAGGTGGCCGTCATTATATAAACTGGACAAAGTTAAAAGCTGCACTATTAGGGACAGATTTATTGCTGATGCTGGCAGATTCAGTTTTGCACATAACTAATCGAGAGGTCCGCAAACAGTGGCTGAAATCTCTGAACAGGAACTGTTTGAGGTCTGTTCCATATTCTCGATTGGGCATGGTCAGGATAAATGGATATGGGATGATGTATTTAAAGGGGAGTACTCGGTTGCAGAGGTTAAAAAGCTGTTGCGAGTAGGAAGGGACGTGATCAGACAGCATAATATGAAGTGGGATAGTTGGTTACCATTAAAAGTGAATTTATTCATTTGGCGCGCTGAGATGAATCGCCTCCCGACCCGGGTTGAGTTGGTCAGAAGGAGTATATGCGTCAATGATATCTCGTGTCTCCTCTGTTCAGCAGCAGACGAGACGTTAGATCACTTATTTACGGGCTGCATCTTCGCAACAGGTATTTGGGCAGGTATTGGGACGTGGTGCAGTTTTGGTCCCATTTATGCTTTTGATTTTAACGATCTGCTTACCTTAATTGATGTGAGAACCGGCTGCAAAAAAGGTAAACGATTGTTGAATGGGATTATGAGGATCAGTTGTTGGGCTATTTGGCGAGCGCGGAACAGGAAGGTTTTTGAAGGTGTTGAAGCAAAGGTGTGCGACACGTTGGCATTGATAAAGTCTCTTTCGTTTTTATGTTTTAGGAGTCGATCGATGTATTCGTCTCTTGTATGGAAGGACCGGGCAAAATACCCCTTGTATATGTTGTAATCTTTTTGGTGGCGGTCCTCGTTTTGAAGGCGCGTCGTGTTTTAATGAAGTTTACAGTTAAAAAAAATGACCTTTTTAGGCACCTTATAACAAAGCAAACATTAAATGTTGTTTACAAGGAAATTTTCAAAGGTTCATGACTAATTTATAATTTATATTTTTCTTATTTATTATATATGATACGGATGATGGTTTCTTGTATTGAATCCTAATTTATTTGAAGTATGGTTTATTTCGGTTTTGCATGTTGTATTGAAAACGAGCTTATAATGTCGTGGTTTGAATGTTTGATGCCAATTTTATGTATTTATTGATGAAAGAAATTATGTGTTTTACTTTTTGGTTACTTCATGCATAAACAAAAGTTAAATATCATGTGACATTTTGTTGCATGTTATGTTTTAAACTATTGATTAAATCCAATGACCAATAAGTCTCTGAAATTTCACTTTTCTTTGTATATATTTATTTGTTCTTGATACAAAATAGTCTAATATGAATGTTTTATCATAGTGAGTTTCGAAATGGTTAACTTGTATCATCCTAATTTTCTGCCCATAATGGTCAAATAATTGGGAACACTACATATAGGATGCTTCAAGTCCAATATCTATAACCTTTTAACAACCGAATTCATCAGCTTAACACTCCTTACAACGACCTCTTCTTTAAACATGCTAAAACTTTGTTGGTTACATGTTTTATTTTTTAATATATATATAAATAGTTTTTGTTTTCTACATATTCAGACAGACTTAACTATCATTCTTGGAGCGGTCAACTAGAAAAGGTTTTATACTTGCTAGCTAAGCTCTCGTAATGGTACGAGAATGATAGCGGTTGGGCCTAGGGTTCCACAAATCTTATGGTTGAGTTCAAGTTGATCAACATATATACACAATCACCCTGTAGTACTAGAAACACTTTGTTGGTCTAAACACTGAGTTTGTACACTATTTTTTTTTGCTTGTATATGCTATGTAAAGTTTTTTTTTTTAAATGAGATCATTTTGTTGATAATTATCGTTCAGTTTGTGGACGCACAACAATCCCTTTCGAGGGTGGGTTGTATTTTAAAGAACAAATGTTTATGCATGGATAATTGTATGTGTCACTATCAAGAGTCATGTATTGTATTGATAATGAGTTTCTAATATTGTAGTTTAAATGTTTAATGCTAATAATACGTATATATAATGATGAAATGAATTAAGTGTTTTCATTTTCGTTTTCGTTTAATTTGTGCACAGACAAAACTTAGATATCATTTGATACATTGTTTCATGATGTGTTTTATAGTATTAAATAATCCGATAAAGGCATTTCATTTTTTTTACATCTTTTGTCTCTTTCATTGTATCTTTTGTTCAATCGTGAATTTCACGGGTCTCTAATCTAGTTAAATATACAGGAGTGTGTATTAGTGTGTTAAATATGATTACAAAATTCATATGTTTCGGTATACTATATAATTATTTGAATAAAATGGTTTTGGAGGTTTTATACATAAACAAGCTTGTTACGTATCGGGCAGTATTGCAAAAATCTTGACAAGCCGCCGATTTATGTGCCATAACCATTAGTCGTTAATCATTGTTCTACGATTGGAGTTTACCAAATCGGCCTCAAAACTTGATAGTCAGTACTTGGTAAGGCGGTCCTAATCAGACCACATTAGCCCAAATCGATACATATTAGCCATAACCATTAGTCATTAATCATTGGTCTACGATTGTATTATGTGCATTTGTCTCAAGTGTGATTTCACTTCTAAAATTCTGATTTATTGAAACGTTTTATTCATTATTTCTTTAGCTACATGTAGAACACATTATTGTATACAAATTATTTCACCTTTTATGTTCTAATCAATTTTATTGCATTTAACCTTTGGTTGATGTACTACTATACTGAAGTTAATAAATTGGCCTAAAGGTGGTTACTTAACAGCGTTTACCTATGCCTCGTGGAGAAATAGTGATTGGTGTGCCAAACCTTAGAGTATTGGATACTTCAAAAATGATAAGATTTCAACCTTTCAAAGTTATAACAATCTTAAACTTACAATAAGAAACTAACAAAACAACAATCTTAAACATAACATAAATCTGAATCAATATAACAATCTTAATCATTATAAGTTATAACAATAAATTAACATAACATAAATAACAACAAATCAACAGAAATCGAAGTTAGATAAACAAAACTAAAACAAAAAATGTAACATAAAGAAAAAAAACTTAGCTTTTGGTGGACGGGGGTTGTGGAGGTCGGAGACGAGGTGGCCGGGGGTTGTGGAGGTCGGTGCACGTTTGTCCGTTTGGGAGACGAGGTGGACGGGGGCCGTAGAGGTTGGTGACGAGGTGGACGCCGGACGGGGGCTGTGGAGCATTGGAGGTCGGCACTCAGCAAAATGTTGTCGAGGATTGGTGGTGGCAATCGGTTGCTATAGAGAAGAGAAGAGGGAGCGGTTGCTATGGATTGGAGGAGTATAGACTTAGGGTTAGTAGGATTAGAGATTTTGGGTTGTGTATTGTGTATTGTAGTGTATATAATATTATATATTTATATATATTTTTTAATATTTTGGATTATAAAAATATTCAAAATAAGGATCCGAATCCGAAATTTCGGATATCCGAAAATTGGACGAAATTTTGGATAATTCGGATTCGGATTTTTGGATGTTTCGGATTCGAATTTTTCTTAACACCCCTAGATATGAGAGCTCGGCATGGGCCCTACAAAGTGTCGTTCGCGACGTCTAATATCCAGAATCCGAGGACAAAGACTGCGATGGCACGAAGTTTCCTAGTTGCACCGATTTTGTCTCCAGCGGATATGCCAATTTCGGCTGTGTATCCTATTAGGAACACAGCTATGGCAACTAGGAAGGCTCCGCCAGTGATGAAGGGACGGCGGCATCCGAACCGGCAGGTGCATCAGTCACTGTAGTATCCAACAACGGGTTAGACAATCAGCCCAGATAACGGACCGCATAACCATATAATGGAGGCTCATTTGTGAGAGACACCGATGAGTTGGACGTATGGGGTCAAAAAGGAGAGCTGGAGAGCCCACCCGAATTGGACGCCAATGGCAATGGCAGAGGCCATTAAAACTTGCCACACGGACCATTGTGGAGGTATTGGTTGTTCCAATTGCAATGGGGATCGTGGTGGTTGTTCTTCAGGTTTCATGGTGGTAATGGCTGTGATGTTCTAAGGTTGGTGGGGGATGAAGATGAATTACAGGGAATTAGTGGGTATTTATAAGATGAAGATGAATTACAAGGAAGCAGGGGCATTAGTGGGTATTTCTAAGATACTGGTGTACGTGGTTTTAGTAATTAAAAAGATATCATTTTGTGTAAATAATTCAAAGGCAAAAACAACATATGACGGGTTAACCTTATCCATGTCACACCATTACATAACGCCAACCGTAAAAGTTTCTGCTTCAATATCTTTTTGTTGTAGAAGGTTTTAATATATGAACACTTAAAAGAGATCTTAAGATAAATATTTTTGAAAGCACAGTTTTCAATCTGCTTCTATTATATATACTTAGATTTTACTACAGACACAGATGGTAAAAGATATCTTTGGCAAGTTAGCAATTAGAAGGAACATGCATCAGGAGTTGCAATTGCAGTTTTTGGCAATAGAAACAAAAACATGATGGTGGTTTTACTCTAATGCATCCCGCCACCGGAAAGGACAACGTCTGGTGGTGGTGGTGAAGGAAGCATGGCAAGTGCGATAACCTCCTAACAGCAGCTGCAACGGCTCCGAGCACGAAAGTAGGCGTGTTGCCGCCACCCAATAATGCATCCCATTGTCCAATTAACAAGGAAACTAGAATCTGTTGAAGTTAAACGAACTAAAATCTTAAATACATATTATATGATTTTGTCAGTTTACTATTAGAAAATTATTAACCATGATCATTTATTAATGAAAGCATATTTAAGTTGTTTTAAGTTTTGAAACAGGATTTTTACCTAAGGAATGACGATTGCCAGATTTAAAACACCTAGCGCTAGACTTGTAAGTTATAAAATTAATAATAAAAATATTTGGATTTTTTACTAGAAAATAAAATTTGAAATTTACCTTCTCCCGTTTGAGAGTTGTTACAATATATTGAAGTTAAGGCACATGAAACACTGAAAGTTACCTGATTCAAACGAAAAAAAGATGTTAAAATTTAGTTTCTAAGTTCAAATATAGTTTAACGAATAAAAAATATATATAAATAAACAATTTCAAATCGAAAAATTAATTTCAATATATAGAAAGATATGTTTGAATAGTTATTGAATTTTGCGACTAATAATTGTTTTGCATGGGAAAAATTAGCTCCCAGCTAGTGGAGGACCCAGAACCACAAAGATGGTCAAAGCCCCCTGACGGCACCAGAGTTAGGTGCGGCCGTAGTATACTCCAACTGCAACTTAGCAATATACGTCAATACCAACGTCAATGCCAAACACATTGCTAGCAAAATGTTTACACCAGCCCATAGTCGCTTTATACCACCAACCTACCGGGCTAAATGGTCAAGGAAAAGTGATGCTAGACCAGACACAAACGAGTTAAACATTAATCCCAAAGCTCTGGTGCGGATACCATGGTTGTAGAGCTCTCCACCCACTTTTCCACCATACACATCTTTGCCTATCTAGTCCGTGTCAAACAGGAGAAATGGAAACCATGCCAACCAATTTAAAAAAGTTACTAACATTAAAATTCACACTGGTCTTTTCAGTTCTTTAAAGGCCGCCAACATTTGCTGTTTCCCTGAGACCAATCTGTGACCGCCTACAACCGATACATACACATCTTCAGAAATGGTACAAACGGCTAGTAAAGTGATGCTGACCAATAGAGCGATGGAAATGAAGAAACCTGTTTTTAGATTAGCGCATAAGACGTCACAGGCGTTCGTTTTTGTAAATGGGGCAATCCTGTACAGATGGGTGCAAGAGTCGGTAATGTACCCCAACACATTTCCAATAGCCATAAAGAAAGAGAACATAGTTTTCCCGGTTTGAATTTTACGAGAATTCGAACTGGCTAAGTCAGCTATGAGTAGGGGTGTTGAAATTCGGATAATCCGAATTTCATCCGAAATTTTGGATAGTCAATATTGGGATCCGAATCCGAATCCAAAATTTCGGATTCGGATTTGGATCATTGAATGGATAATCCGAAACTTAAAAAAACTTCTCCCTTATGCCTAAAACGTGAACCGGTTTAAACCATTCCAAAGATTTCAACCTTTCAAAGTTATAACAATCTTAAACTAACAATACGAAACTAACAAAACAACAATCTTAAACATAACATAAATCTGAATCAATATAACAATCTTAATCATTATAAGTTATAACAACAAATAAACATAACATAAATAAAAACAAATAAACAGAAATCGAAGTTAGATAAACAAAACTAAAACAAAAAAAGTAACATAAAGAAAAAAAACTTAGATTTTGGTGGACGGGGGTTGTGGAGGTCGGAGACGAGGTGGACGGGGGTTGTGGAGGTCGGACACGAGGTGGCCGGGGGTTGTGGAGGCCGGCGCACGTTTGTTCGTTTGGGAGACGAGGTGGACGGGGGCTGTAGAGGTTGGTGACGAGGTGGACGCCGGACGGGGGCTATGGAACATTGGAGGTCGGCACTCAGCAAAATGTTGTCGAGGATTGGAGGTGGCAATCGGTTGCTATAGAGAAGAGAAGAGGGAGCGGTTGCTATGGATTGGAGGGTATAGACTTAGGGTTAGTAGGATTAGAGATTTAGGGTTGTGTATTGTAGTGTATATAATATTATATATTTATATATATTTTTTAATATTTTGGATTATAAAAATATTCAAAATAAGGATCCGAATCCAAATCCGAAATTTCGGATATCTGAAAATTGGACGAAATTTTGGATAATTCGGATTCGGATTTTTGGATGTTTCGGATTCGAATTTTTCTTAACACCCCTAGCTATGAGGGCTCGGCATGGGCCCTGCAAAGTGTCGTTCGCGACGCCTGATATCCAGAATCCGAGGGCAAAGACTGCGATGGCACGGAGTTTCCTAGTTGCACCGAGTTTGTCTCCGGCGGATACGCCAATGTCGGCTGTGTATCCTATTAGGAAGACAACTATGGCAACTAGGAAGGCTCCGCTAGTAATGAAGGGACGGGGGCAGCTGAACCGGTAGGTGCATCAGTCACTGTAGTATCCAACAACGGGTTAGACAATCAGCCCAGATAACGGACCGCATAACCATATAATGGAGGCTCATTTGTGAGAGACACCGATGAGCTGGACGTACGGGGTCAAAAAGGAGAGCTGAAGAGCCCACCCCGAATTGGATGCCAATGGCAATGGCGGAGGCCATTAAAACTTGCCACACTGACCGTTGTGGAGGTACTGGTTGTTCCAATTGCAATGGGGATCGTGGTGGTTGTTCTTCGGGTCTCATGGTGGAAACGGTTGTTATGTTCTAAGGTTGGTGGAAGATGAAGATGAATTACAGGGAATTAGTGGGTATTTATAAGATGAAGATGAATTGCAAAGAAGCAGGGGCATTAGTGGGTATTTAATCTGCTTCTATTATATATACTTAGATTTTACTACAGACACAGATGGTAAAAAATATCTTTGGCAGGTTAGCAATTATTGGGAACCTACATCAGGAGTTGCTATTGCAGTTTTTGGCTATAGAAACAAAAACATGATGGTGGTTTTACTCTAATGCATCCCGCCACCAGAAAGGACAATGTCTGGTGGTGGTGAAGGAAGCATGGCAAGTGCGATAACCCCACTAACAGCAGCTGCAATGGCTCCATGCCCGAAAGAAGACATGTTGCCGCCACCCAATAATGCCTCCCATTGTCCACTTAACACGGAAACTAGAATCTGTTGAAGTTAAACGAACTCAAATCTTAAATACATATTATATGATTTTGTCAGATTACTATTAGAAAATTAGTAACCATGATCATTTATTAATGAAAGCATATTTAAGTTGTTTTAAGTTTTGAAATAGGATTTTTACCTGAGGAATTACGATTGCTAGATTTAAAACACCTAGCGATAAACCTGTAAGTTATAAAAATTAATAATAAAAATATTTGGATTTTTTTATTAGAAAATAAAACTTGAAATTTACCTTCTCTAGTTTGAGAGTTGTTACAATATATTGAAGTTAAGGCACATGAAACGCTGAAAGTTACCTGATTCAAACGAGAAAAAAGATGTTAAAATTTAGTTTCTAACTTCAAATATAGTTTAACGAATAAAAAATATATATATAAACAATTTCAAATCAAAAAATTAATTTCAATATATAGAAAGATATGTTTGAATAGTTATTAAATTTTGCGACTAATTTTGTTTTGCAGGAGAAAAATTAGCTCACAGTTAGTGAAGGACCCAGAACTGCGAAGATGGTCAAAGCCCCCCGACGACACCAGAGTTAGGTATACTCCGACTGCGACTTAGCAACGTATGTCAATACCAACGTCAATCCCAAACACACTACCAGCAAAATGTTTACAACAGCCATAGTCGCTTTATACCACCAACCCACCAGGCTAAATGGTCAAGGAAAAGCGATGCTAGACCAAGCACAACGGACTTGAACATTAATCCCAAAGCTTCGGTGCGAATACCATGGTTGTAGAGTTGTCCACCCACTTTTCTGCCATACACATCTTTGCCTATCCGGTCCGTGTCAAACAGGAGAAAGGGAAACCATGCCAACCAATTTAAAAAATTTACTAACAATAAAATCCACACTGGTCTTTTCAGTTCTTTAAAGGCCACCAACATTTGCGGTTTCCCTGAGACCAATCTGTCACCGCCTGCCACCGATACATACACATCCACGGAAATGGTACAAACGGCCAGTAAAGTGATGCTGACCAATAGAGCGATGGAGATGAAGAAAAATGTTTTTAAATTAGCAAAGAAGACGTCACAGGCGTCCGTTTTTGTAAGTGGGGCGATCTTGTACAGATGGGTGCAGGACCCGATAGTGTACCCCAACACATTTCCAATAGCCATAAAGAAAGAGAACATAGTGTTCCCATTCGAATTTTACGAGAATTCGAACCGGCTAAGTCAGCTATTAGTAGGGGTGTTCAAATTCGGATAATTCAAATAATCCGAATTTTGGATATCCGAAATTCGGATAATCCGAAATTTTGGATAGTCAATATTGGGATCCGAATCTGAATCTAAAATTTCGGATTCGGATCGTCCAATGGACAATCCGAAACTAAAAAAAAACTTCTCCCTTATGCCTAAAACGTGAACCGGTTTAAACCATTCCAAAGATTTCAACCTTTCAAAGTTATAACAATCTTAAACTAACAATAAGAAACTAACAAAACAACAATCTTAAACATAACATAAATCTGAATCAATATAACAATCTTAATCATTATAAGTTATAACAATAAATAAACATAACATAAATAAAAACAAATCAACAGAAATCGAAGTTAGATAAACAAAACTAAAACAAAAAAAGTAACATAAAGAAAAAAAACTTAGCTTTTGGTGGACGGGGGTTGTGGAGGTCGGAGACGAGGTGGACGGGGGTTGTGGAGGTCGGACATGAGGTGGCCGGGGGTTGTGGTGGCCGGCGCACGTTTGTTCGTTTGGGAGACGAGGTGGACGGGGGCTGTAGAGGTTGGTGACGAGGTGGACGCCGGATGGGGGCTATGGAGCATTGGAGGTCGGCACTCAGCAAAATGTTGTCGAGGATTGGAGTTGGCAATCGGTTGCTATACAGAAGAGAAGAGGGAGCGGTTGCTATGGATTGGAGGGTATAGACTTAGGGTTAGTAGGATTAGAGATTTAGGGTTGTGTATTGTAGTGTATATAATATTATATATTTATATATATTTTTTAATATTTTGGATTATAAAAATATTCAAAATAAGGATCCGAATTCAAATCCGAAATTTCGGATATCTGAAAATTGGACGAAATTTTGGATAATTCGGATTCGGATTTTTGGATTTTTCGGATTCGAATTTTTCTTAACACCCCTAGCTATGAGGGCTCGGTATGGGCCCTGCAAAGTGTCGTTCGCGACGTCTGATATCCAGAATCTGAGGGCAAAGACTGCGATGGCACGGAGTTTCCTAGTTGCACCGAGTTTGTCTCCGGCGGATACGCCAATGTCGGCTGTGTTTCCTATTAGGAAGACAACTATGGCAACTAGGAAGGCTCCACTAGTAATGAAGGGACGGGGGCATCCGAACCGGCAGGTGCATCAGTCACTGTAGTATCCAACAACGGGTTAGACAATCAGCCCAGATAACGGACCGCATAACCATATAATGGAGGCTCATTTGTGAGAGACACCGATGAGCTGGACGTACGGGGTCAAAAAGGAGAGCTGAAGAGCCCACCCCGAATTGGATGCCAATGGCAATGGCGGAGGCCATTAAAACTTGGCACACTGACTGTTGTGGAGGTACTGGTTGTTCCAATTGCAATGGGGATCGTGGTGGTTGTTCTTCGGGTCTCTTGGTGGAAACGGTTGTTATGTTCTAAGGTTGGTGGAAGATGAAGATGAATTACAGGGAATTAGTGGGTATTTATAAGATGAAGATGAATTGCAAGGAAGCAGGGGCATTAGTGGGTATTTAATCTGCTTCTATTATATATACTTAGATTTTACTACAGACACAGATGGTAAAAAATATATTTGGCAGGTTAGCAATTAGAGGGAACCTACATCAGGAGTTGCTATTGCAGTTTTTGGCTATAGAAACAAAAACATGATGGTGGTTTTACTCTAATGCATCCCGCCACCAGAAAGGACAATGTCTGGTGGTGGTGAAGGAAGCATGGCAAGTGCGATAACCCCACTAACAGCAGCTGCAATGGCTCCATGCCCGAAAGAAGACATGTTGCCGCCACCCAATAATGCCTCCCATTGTCCACTTAACACGGAAACTAGAATCTGTTGAAGTTAAACAAACTCAAATCTTAAATACATATTATATGATTTTGTCAGATTACTATTAGAAAATTATTAACCATGATCATTTATTAATGAAAGCATATTTAAGTTGTTTTAAGTTTTGAAATAGGATTTTTACCTGAGGAATTACGATTGCCAGATTTAAAACACCTAGCGATAAACCTGTAAGTTATAAAAATTAATAATAAAAATATTTGGATTTTTTTATTAGAAAATAAAACTTGAAATTTACCTTCTCTAGTTTGAGAGTTGTTACAATATATTGAAGTTAAGGCACATGAAACGCTGAAAGTTACCTGATTCAAAGGAGAAAAAAGATGTTAAAATTTAGTTTCTAACTTCAAATATAGTTTAACGAATAAAAAATATATATTTAAACAATTTCAAATCAAAAAATTAATTTCAATATATAGAAAGATATGTTTGAATAGTTATTAAATTTTGCGACTAATTTTGTTTTGCAGGAGAAAAATTAGCTCACAGCTAGTGAAGGACCCAGAACTGCGAAGATGGTCAAAGCCCCCCCGACGACACCAGAGTTAGGTATACTCCGACTGCGACTTAGCAACGTATGTCAATACCAACGTCAATCCCAAACACACTACCAGCAAAATGTTTACAACAGCCATAGTCGCTTTATACCACCAACCCACCAGGCTAAATGGTCAAGGAAAAGCGATGCTAGACCAAGCACAACGGACTTGAACATTAATCCCAAAGCTTCGGTGCGAATACCATGGTTGTAGAGTTGTCCACCCACTTTTTTGCCATACACATCTTTGCCTATCCGGTCCGTGTCAAACAGGAGAAAGGGAAACCATGCCAACCAATTTAAAAAATTTACTAACAATAAAATCCACACTGGTCTTTTCAGTTCTTTAAAGGCCACCAACATTTGCGGTTTCCCTGAGACCAATCTGTCACCGCCTGCCACCGATACATACACATCCATGGAAATGGTACAAACGGCCAGTAAAGTGATGCTGACCAATAGAGCGACGGAGATGAAGAAAAATGTTTTTAAATTAGCGAAGAAGACGTCACAGGCGTCCGTTTTTGTAAATGGGGCGATCTTGTACAGATGGGTGCAGGACCCGATAGTGTACCCCAACACATTTACAATAGCCATAAAGAAAGAGAACATAGTGTTCCCGTTCGAATTTTACGAGAATTCGAACCAGCTAAGTCTGCTATTAGTAGGGGTGTTCAAATTCGGATAATTCAAATAATCCGAATTCTGGATATCCGAAATTCGGATAATCCGAAATTTTGGATAGTCAATATTGGGATCCGAATCTGAATCTAAAATTTCGGATTCGGATCATCCAATGGACAATCCGAAACTAATAAAAAACTCCTCCCTTATGCCAAAAACGTAAACCTGTTTAAACTATTCAAAAGATTTCAACGTTTCAAAGTTATAACAATCTTAAACTAACAATAAAACACTAACAAAACAAAAATCTTAAACATAACATAAATCTGAGTCAATATAACAATCTTAGTCATTATAATTATAACAATAAATAAACATAACATAACACAAATAACAAGAAATCAACAGAAATCGAGGTTAGATAAACGAAACTGAAACAAAAAATGTAACAGAAAGAAAAAAAAACTTAGTGTTTGGTGGATGGGGACTGTGGAGGTCGAAGACGTGGTAAAGAGGGTTGTGGAGGTCGGAGATAAGGTAGCCGGGGGCTATGGAGATCGGCGCACGTTAAGCCGTTTGGGAGACGAGGCGGGCAGGGGTTGTGGAGGTCGGAGACGAGGTGGACGCCGGACGGGGGCTGTGGAGCATTGGAGGTCGGCACTCAGCAAAATGTTTTGGAGGATTGGAGGTGGCAATCGGCTGCTATACAGAAGAAAAGAGTGAGCGGTTGCTATGTATTGGAGGAGTATGGACTTAGGGTTAGTAGGATTAGGGATTTAGGGCTGTGTATTGTGTATTGTAGTGTATATAATATTATATATTTATATAAACTTTTTAATATTTCGGATTATAAAAATTTTCAAATTAAGGATCCGAATCCGAAAATCTGATAATCCGAAATTTCGGATTCGGATTTTCGTATTTTTTTTAACACCCCTAACTATGAGGGCTCGGCATGGGCCCTGCAAAGTGTTGTTTGCGACGTCTAATATCCAGAACCTGAAGACAAAGACTGCGATGGCACGTAGTTTCCTAGTTGAGCCGATTTTGTCTCCACCAGAGATGCCAATGTCGGCTCCGTATCCTATTAGGAACACAGCTATGACAACTAGTAAGGCTCCGCCAGTGATGAAGGGACGGCAATGGGTTGGACAATCAACCCAGATAACGGACCGCATAACGATATAATGGAGGCCCATTTGTGAGGGACACCGATGAGCTTGACGTACGGGGTCAATAAGGAGAGCTGAAGAGCCCACCCAAATTGGACGCCAACGGCAATGGCGGAGACCATTAAACTTGCCACATGGACCTTTGTGGGGGTACTGGTTGTTCCAATTGCAATGGGGATCGTGGTGGTTGTTCTTCGGGTTTCATGGTGGTACTAGTTGTGATGTTCTAAGGTTGGTGGGGGATGAAGATGAATTACAGGGAATTAGTAGGTATTTATAAGATGAAGATGAATTACAAGGAAGCAGGGGAATTAGTGGGTATTTATAAGATACATTAGCCATTTGTAATAATAATAAGTGAGTGAGAAGGAAAGGGAACCTGATAATTTAATTCAAGTAACAAGTAATTAACTAGTATCGCACAAGTATTACCTGATTTGCGTCGCCTCTTCGATATTGACGTGAGTGTTTGTTCACAGATATTCAAGTGGAGAGAGCCAATCTATCTATATAATAATTGAGGTCAATTGGGTTGAATGAAGGCTTAGGAGAGAGTTTAAGGTATCCATATTGAATATGGAGCTCCAACTTGCTCCCTATAAATAGTCTTTTCTACATTTTAATTTCCTACATTCTTCCATTACACTCTCAAATCTTCACTAACAAATCTTCCAAACCACATTCATTACTCTTCTTTTTATTCATTGTTCCTTCTAGGTATGTCTCTTTTTCACGTAGATTGAAGGAAGTTCATCCATTGTAACGTGTTTCGATTCATAAACGTTAAAAATAGGCATATCATATGATCCTCAAACCTGGAAAACTTTTATGTTATTGTAACATCAATCAATTACTTTGACATAAACCGGTTTAATATTCAAAGAGGAAATCGTGTTTTATAAAGGTTAGTAATAATATGGAATCACTTCAGAATGTGGAAACAATATTCAAACCTTTATGAAGAAATTGTGGTTTATAAAGGTTCCAGATTCGTTTTCTTTATGTCATCGTTTTGTAAAGTAATCGGATGGTATGTATTGACTCTTTTTTGATGTTTTTTCATTTGATTAATATGGAACCACTCTTTTTTGTAAAGGAATCGGTTAGTTATAATATGGAATCACTTCTGAAAGTGCAAACCATCTTCAAACCGTTGTGAAGAAATATATTGAATGTTTAGATGTTTTTTCATTTGAATACTAGAATACCATCCACCGCTGCAACTAAAAGGTATGTGGTAGATCTTTTTTTTTTTGTGTGTGTGTTTATTAATGCGAAGTAGCTATTTTTCTAAAAGCAGAATGTCATTGTTTATATCTTTTATTATTATGTGTTTGTGATTAGTGATGTTAACTATTATGTTGGATGGGATGCATGACTTTTAAGGTCGAGATATGATGTTCATATATTGTTCATAATTGTTCTTAAAGATCTCATATGGTTTGGTGTTAAAGAGTGGATTGTTATGTTAATATGATTTGATCGAGTAAGGAGCCAAATCTCAGTTCGGATTCTGGATATGGATCTGAAATAATTATGGAACATTTAATTTTGGATTATTAGTTTCCTAAGTTTGTGCCACATATTTGGAAAGGTAGTAAATATCCTTGAATGCATTAATTATTGGTTGACCAAGAAACTTAGGCGCCAAGCATAATTTTTTTCAAAAATTATAAAGGAGTCGGGTTTATAATAATTCATGTTTCTTTTATTATTTCTTTTTGTCATATTTATTTTTAAGTTAGCGTATTTAATATTTACGTTTTTTAAGACTGCTCGATAAGCTTTTTTAACTGCATTGTATATACTCTTTGAATATGAAAATGCAAATGAGACAAATGCTATTGTTTTGGGGCACACCAGTGTCAAATGTAATGTTGTAATTGCTTAGGTACATGTTTTTTAAATCTTTAAATTTTTATAATTCAGTGTTTTCTTTATCTTTAAATTGATTTTGTAAATTGTTTATTCGTGTTTTTGTTTACCAGGTTATTGACTGATTATATGCATTCGTGTGTTAGGGTTTCAATTTATAAACCGAATTTTGGATCATCAGGAGCAGGGCGGACTTTTAATAAAAAAGTTGTTGAAGCTATGTCGTCAATAATATGGGGTAATGATATGTACCCAAGAGTTTATTATTTTGTATTAATTATATTGACTGTCAATCAATTAAAATAATTAATATGATTTAGGTTAACCATAATAGGTGGAGTAATTTTAGAACAAAATTTAAATTTCAAATACTAATTTGCACTACATAATTAATGATTTATCATAATTTACGCTTTCTATATTCATACTAAAATTTAAACTTTCCATAATACAAATATATAAGGAAAAAAACACTTATATTATAAGTGTATACTAAATTAAATAGATTTTGTTATAGAAAAGTATGTTAATTTATATATTTAGTTTACATTTTATAAACTACCATGTTTGATATATTATATCAATACATATATATTTAGATGTAAAAGACGTATTTATAATATGTAAACAACTAACAAACCAATCATTTTTATAATACGTTTGAATTTCGTAAGGCATAATTAATACTCGTAGAAATGAATAAACAAAAAAAGCCACATTTGGTATATTTTATTTTTGAATTTCAAAACTTATAAATCTTTTACACCAAAATACTAAACACATAATGGAAACTTATCAATTTTACTTATACGACTTTAATAATCAATCAAGATTTGATCCTGAAAACTATATTAAGCGTTTAATGTGATTTGTTAAGATTTGAATATTACTTCACATTTATTCTTTTGTATTAATTATATTGACTGTCAATCAATTAAAATAATTAATGTAATTTAGGTTAACCATAATAGTTGAAGTAATTTAGGACAATATTTAAATTTCAAATACTAATTTGCACTACATAATTAATGTTTTATCATAATTTACGCTTTCTATATTCATACTAAACTTTAAACTTTCCATAATACAAATATATAAGGAAAAAAATCACTTATATTATAATTGTATACTAAATTAAATAGATTTTGTTACAGAAAAGTATCTTAATTTATATATTTAGTTTACATTTTATAAACTACCATGTTTGATATATAACATCAATCCATATATATTTAGATGTAAAAGACGTATTTATAATATGTAAACAACTAACAAACCAATCATTTTTATAATACGTTTGAATTTCGTAAGTCATAATTATTACTTGTAAAAATGTTTAAACAAAAAAAAAACCACATTTAGTATATCTTATTTTTGAATTTCAAAACTTATAAATCTTTTACACCAAAATACTAAAACACATAATGGAAACTTACCAATTTTACTTATACGACTTTAATAATTAATCAATACTAATTTATCAGTTAATTTTGTATATTATACTGTTCTAATTAGTCATAAATGCTATTTAAAATATGATGACAATAACTTCGCTAATTTCAATCAATTTTCATTGATTGACGTCTTAATACATGCCTTCCATTTTTGCACTTCATCTATATAGATAGTTTTATCAAATCCATCTCAGTTGCTCTACACAGAATTACTTGATTGTGCAACAGCATTCCAACTAATAGTAAAACTAATATTACGGTTTTTAAACCCATTTATATCTTATTGACCGAATTGAATTTTTCTATTACCATTTTACGAATATATTACTAATTACTAATAAATACTAATACTAATGAAATTAATGAAATTGAATTTGAATTGGTAAGTCAATTTGAAATATAAATAATTTAATGAGACAAAAAAATGGTAATAAATTTAGGTTTACTATATTTGCTTTACTATAATAACTCTCATTAAATTTATTACCATTTTTTTGTCTCATTAAATTATTTTACGAAATTATGTCTCATTAAATTTATTAAATTTAACTCTAATTTCAGCTTACCATAATTTAATGAGACGAAATTAAGTTTAATACGAAATTATTGTTGGTAATTATGAATCAATTTAATTCGTAATTATGAATCAATTTAATTCCTATTTATGAATCAATTTAATCAATCTTTTATTATGTATGATTGATTATAAATCAATTTATAATCAATAAGTTAGACTTACCATAACTTAATGAAACGAATTTAATTTTAAAACGAAATTATTTTTGGTAATTAGTAATCAATTTAATTCGTAAGATGTAACATCAATTTAATCCATAATTATATATAATTTAAATCAATTTTTTATTATGTATGATTGATTATAAATCAATTAAATTTGTAATTTCGACTTACCATAATTTATTTATCGAATTTATGTATGATTGATTATGAATCAATTTTACCATTTTTTTTATTAATGATTCATTATGAATCAATTTAATCCATAATTTAAATACAATAAAGCATTCAGTTGTATATTATTCAAAATATAGAATCGATTAGGAGTAGAAATATTAACTCAATGAATATTCTAGACAACTATTTTAAACATATATCTATGTATACAAATTTTAAGAATCGATTAACAACTAAAGTTTTTTTTTTAATTTTAACACTTATTATACAAATCTTTTATTCTAAAAAAATATGTTATGAATGTGTAGTTATCTAATTGTTATGAATTGATACTTAACTAAGTATAGAGTGTAACTTGCGAAAGAACGTTTTGTGTTTTGAAATTAAATTTCTAAAATTGAATGAATTTTACACAATTATGGCATAATTGGTCATCAATTTATAGAGTAAATTAGATTTCTAAATGTAGCGAAGATTGATTGACTGATTGATTGATAAACCAATCTTTACCCAAATTTTCGCAACCATTAACTTCAATAGTTATTTAATCTCATATTTTTACGAATTCTGATTGGTGTTCATTGCAATTAATAAGATTTATTCAATTTGAAATGCGAATGTTTTTAATATAATTGATTTGAATTACTGATTACGATTTTAAGGTTATTTATTAAGATTTTTAATCTCATTTATTTATATTACTATTTTTACGAATTCTGATTGGCCTGAAGAGATGGCATGAAGATACTAATATTGGATAAAGATGACAACGTTAATAATAAATAGCGTTAATAATAACTAGCAAATGTTTTATGTCGCTGCCAAGTGACAAAAGTAGAGATGGCCTGAAGATACTAATATTGGGCAAAGATAATAGCGTTAATAATAACTAGCAAATGTTGTCTATAAAAAAATATTTTGAAGTTTGTGAATAAGTATGCGATCATATTTTGCATAAATTGTTTAATTTTTTTTTTATAATTTTTGGGTTGTATGATTTGTTAAACTACATTTATTTACTTTGAATTTAATCTTCATTTGTATGTCGTTACAATAAATTTATGTTTATTCATTTTATTATTTGTTTTTAAATCACGTCAACTTAAACATTTGTTGATTCATATATATGTTATTGGGTAACATTAAACTTTTTTATGATAATATACAATCAACCAAAATTCACACGAATTGTATTACGTAATTTTCAATAAATAAATTTGCATACTACAATCTTTATAGATTTTTTTCATTTGACATGGATATGTACCGCGTGTACTACCGCGTGTACACGCGGGGCTCTAACCTAGTCTTCGAAAAAGCAGGAGAAGAAGAAAGAAGTATGCGAGTCAGCCAATATTCATTTTACATTTTAGCCCCTTTGTTTTAATTATTCGCACTCATGAGTACAAATAAAAATAAAAATGTTAGTTTGCCGAAACAATCATATTGGTAAACTTAATTATCAATTAAACCTTTTGTGGGGGTGTTTTGCTAATTTAAACGTAAAAAACGCACTTAATTATGATACATTTAATATTAAAATAAATTTAAAACTATGTTGTGAAAAACTATATGAAAAACTATGTTGTGAAAACGCACGTTAAGAAAAACGAATAAAATAAATTTAAAACTTTAAACTTTGGGGAGATAATGAAAAGAAAAAAAAATGAAAAAAGGAAAAAAAGAGAGACAAAACTTTGCAATTGTTATATTACATATAAAAAATTAGTAACAATATGGAGTATGTTCTATAAAGCATTCCTTTTGACGATTAATAATCTTTTATCTTGGATAACTGTCTTACATAAGCATTGATTTCATGATTATTATTCATCTGATATTTATGTGACAATGGCATGGTTTTGTAGTGATATCTAGTAACCATAAACTTGAATGTTGTATTATCATACTTGTGTAGTTGTGTTTATGCCTTCTTAAGAGGATATGTCATTATAGAGCATTTGATTGGTTATGGCATTCGATTTGATACTCTCATTAACCAGTGTTCTTCCATTAAAAAAAATATCAGTGCTCTAAATCAGTTTTATCATCAAGGCCTTTAAATGTGTTTTTTTCTTTTCTTTTTTTTTAGAATGGCTAAATGTAATAAAAGTGAACCGGCTAGAAAAACCAGCCGGACTCGAAAAAGAGCTACATGACAATGGGAGGGTTTTCGAGCCTCTCTGACGAAACAACATTAAACTTGCAACTTCTATTATAAGACAATTAAAATAAACAAGCGAAACTTTTATCGTGATCGTGTTTGTGCTCCTGCTCATCCATATGTGGCAATATGGGCTCCCCAATTAGTTGAGCTTGATCAATGATCCTAATTAAAGTAAAAGAATAATCGATCCACCCCATTGGATCTCATATGTTAGTTGTTAGACTTCTACAAAATCATGTTTATTCTTAGTTTTCGCACAGTTATTGACCAACCCGTTCTCCGTTTCAGAGTGGCTCTCCTCCGAAACAGAATCTTTAACCAAAAGATTAAAACAGAGAACCCACCCATGAACCCCCTTTCACTTTCACATCAAAACAAGATGGCAAGACCCATTCATGTTCACCACAATAGGTTCATTGATGAGGTCAATTTCTTAATTCTTTGGTTAGAATACATAGTCCTAAAGGTTAACCTCGATTTATGTGGAATTTTGGATAGGGTCATGCAAATATGATGTATGGGAAACACGTAAACACTCACAGTCCCTTCGGATCTTATATGTGGGATCAAATTTGGATGAACATTATATTTAAGTATGCACAATATGCACAATGAATCTGTGCAGGGACTCATGGTAGTGAACAAAGGGTGGGAAACTATCAATATACACACATAATAATATTACTCCACACATACAATTATGACACATATGAGGCCTTTTTTAACCTTGCAATTGACAATTAATTAACTGCCAAATTAACTGACACATTATAAAATAACAGACATAACTAAATCATTGCAATTGGAATGTTAATTAACTACCAAACTAACTGTATTATTTGACTTTCTAAATTATCATAATTGATTAAGATTTCTTGATTATAATCTTTAAACATTCATTCCCCTAATCATGATATCTTAGTTTCATTTTTCTTTATTCTTGTTCGTTCGAATTTTTCAGTCCTTCTTGTTCCTTTTTGGTTAACTTTCAATTACAATTTCTGACTTTGATTCTCCCAATCCATTAATCAAGATTGAGACGGTGTTAATGCCGTCTTCTTTGAATTGAAACTGATATGATTCTATTATGAAGGAATAAAACTGATCGATGATTACTAACCAGTATCCGAATTGAACAACAGTTCAATCTTTGATTCTGAATGTTTTGTGTTTAAGTAAATTTCTGTTGTATCTTCCAATAGAATATGAACAACCTTTCTTGTTAACCCCATACATCATGCTCTATTTTCTTCTTTCTTCATGATCAACATCTTCGATCATCATTCCTGAATCTGATGTGTTATGCCTTCTGTGTACATCATCTTTTTCGTTTGATTTCATTGTAGCCCCTACGAAAATCAAATTTAGGGTTTAAATTGCTGCCTTTCTGATTGATTTTCTTCTACTAAACAATTTCTATCTTTCATGCTATGTTCTTTCTTTTAATGGAGACTGCAATTGATTTTGATCCTTCTTCTGCCTTGCTCTGATACCAATTCACAGTACCTTCGGATCTTATATGTAGGATCTAATCTAGATGACATGTTTGGGTAAACTATTTAACAAACAAATTATATAAACAGGCCCAATACCTACTGATTCCTGTCCAACATTGACCTAGCTAGCTAACATCATTGTTATGAATTTTTATTTCATTTATAACACGACCAATACATAGGTTCAATGGTGTTCATCATTACAGATACAGACATAAATGTTTAAATCCGCCATTAACGAACACTCAAGCTTTGATCATATCTAAATACAATACTACTTCATGATCTTCAAATCTCAATGCTGAACAAGTCAGCACTTATGTTCAATCACACTTAAGCAAGCTAAAGCCTAACCATTTACTTGATAGTGATGTACCGATTAGTCCCGTGCTTCGCCCAATGCTCCTTAAGATCGACTGGATTCGACAGATCATGGCCTTCAGCCGCTAGTCGATTGATTAATTTGTGGAACACGCTTCCACTCATCTTCCTACCGCCAACACGAGCATGGCGTTTATTAGGAAGCGATGGAAGTGGGTACATCGACACTGTGGTCGTGCAGCATGATGACTGCCACCCGCCGTTTCCCCACTTGTAACACGGCCTAAAGACGCCAGTGCACGAGCACACAGGTATGGGCATGGTTGTGTCGTCATACGCAACCTGGTTCAGCCCAAGATCCTGATCCTTCCATTCGGTTTTGGGTACGTGGTTAAGTTCACCACCACCGCCGCCGCCACTACCTTCCCAATCATGGGCGTCATCATACATCGCCTTGTTCAAATCATCACATTCCATTTTCACTTTTCTAACTGATCTTGAGGTTTTGTTAGCGGTTGGTGTAGCGGATTTGATCTCCTTTGTGCGTTTTGCACGCCTAGATTTCGTGGGTTCTGGAGGAGGCGGAGACGTTGGTAGCAAACCGCCACCAGCACCACCACCCAAGTTGGTATCTTCTTGTTGGTATTGCTGCGGGTGGTGCACATGTTTTACATTACGCGATATCTGACATCCTGGTGGGCACGATGACGATGTATTATTGTTGGTATTGCTCATGGAGTTTTCTCTGTACTGCAGAGTGGCGATGGCATTATCGCGTTCCATGATCGCGCTATTCCGTTCCGCAATTGCTGAGTCGCGCTGCAGTAGTGCCATGTCCCGCTCAGCAAGAGCCGTCTTTTTCTCTGACATGGCTAGGTTTCTTTCTTGTATGGCAGCGTCCCGTTCAGCCATGATTGTCATTATCTGCTTCATTGATGGCTGATGCTGCATTAACCACTGAAAACATACCCAATATGTGTTATATAGTTTGGACCCGTAGTTTAAATTCGATCTTAACGTGTAAAAGAATGATACCTGACCATGAGGCTGCTTTTGCCTCCCATTTTCCCGATGGCCGTTGTCATCCATTTGAAAACGTGTAAAGAATAAACCTTCTAATATAAACCTCAATTATTCATGAAGCTATGGCTCAAATTGGACTCACCAAAAAAGTAACCGAATAACCGCAGCTCAAGAACTGTAATTGAAACCGGATTGTAAGGATCTTGAAACAAAAACGACTGAAAGATTGTGTTTAGAACTTTAGATCATACCATTGTACTACATTTGGGAGAAATCGTCTTCTGCGCATAAAAGCTTGTTGCTTTCCTCCATTGCTGACCTATACTAGCTTAAGCGCGATACCTGCCAAAGTATAAAAGCATGCGTCCATTAATAGATACAGATTCAAGCCAAAGGAAATTACTATTTTAACCTTTGATAAACAGTTTTGGTGTAGTTAACAAGCTAATACTCAACTTCTTATCCAAAGAAACTGATTATTATGTCCCCATAATAACATAATTAATTTTACAGTCGCATTTTTATTAATCGAGACATATAAAACTGATTACTGAACCCCATAATCACGTAATTAGAGGCACAGTTTTGTAAATCCAAACATAGAAAACCGTTTTCAGTGAACCCCATAATCACATAATTCGAGGCATACTTTTGTTAATCCAAACATAGAAAACTGATTATCTATTCGATCATTACTAGATGTACAGTTGTCTTAGTCCAGCATAGAAACTGATTATTTGAACCGCATAATCACATAATTAGATGCATATTTTTGTTTATCCAAACATATAAAACCGATTATTTGGGCCCATAACACATAATTACAGGCACAATTATATTAATCCAACATATGAATAACTGATTATTAAACCCCATACAGTCCATACTCACATAATTAGAGACACAATTTTGTGAACCCAAACATAGAAAACTGATTATTTGAACCCATAATAACATAATTAGAGGCAGATTTTTGTTCATCCATAAATAGAAAAACTGATTATTGAACCCCAAAATCACATAATTAGAGGCATATGTTTGCTAATCCAAACATAGATAACCGATTACCGAACCCCATAATCACATAACTAGAGGCGCTTTTGTCCATACAAACAAACATACAAGTACATAAAACAACGATATACCTAGGGTACTTAACTTCCTAAGGGAAATGATCACACTTATGCATATTATGGACCAAGAACATATGAAATACACTCAGCTGTCCATCCGTGAGGGGAACGAACACCTGACTGGCTTCCACATCAGCTGTCCAGTCGTTCTCTGTCTACTCTCCCACATATCTTATCTCTCTCCTCCCCCTCTCACAGTACTTGCCCATCAGCTCCTTTCCATACGGACGGTCATAACTTGGGCAGTCCTTCCGCCTGACCGCTTCCCACGGGCGTTCACACGACAATAGCGGCCCTCACGGGTGCCCATTGGAGACAGTCTGATAACACATCAAACCTACGTTTTCAAAAGCCCTTTAGGCACGCACCTAGGCTCGCAGGCAAGGCGCAACACAGGAAAATCAAATCACCATGCTGCCATCCACGCACTCAGACAACCTTTGGTGAGATTCCGACCAGATTTTGGTCAGATTCCACCTGTCTGAAACATTCAAAAATGTCATGGAACCAACCAGCCTGTTTAGGCCTAAACAAGCCTTAGACATTTCTAATAAATAGTGTTTTATAATTTATACTATGAGCCTCACTTAAAAAAGTCTATCCCTTTTTAAGCGCTTTGTCCCTAAGCTCCGAGCGAGGCCTATGCGCGCCTAGAGTGCAACTTGCGCCTTCGACAACATCGCATCAAACACATTCGTAAATTCATAGTACATACAAATATCAAGCATGTTCAATCATCTCCACTCGCAAACACAACCTAAATTTAAGCAAAACAATATCCACAAAACACTTCAATTCCAACATCAATCTAAAATCTAACATAAAATATTATAATCAACTCAAATTACACACAATCAAACTTCAAACTTAACCAACACAAAATATAAAAATCATCATAAAAATATCATCACACTAACATCAAAATTAAGTCAGCAAAACATAATTAAACACTCTAAAACAGTAACAGATCAACAATTAACCTTAAACCCATGACCAATTACTTTAAAAAACTGAGTTAACATAACATCAACCACTTACAGAATAATCAACTGTTGCTGCAAGTAATGAACAAACAAGTGAAGAATTAAAAGAATAAGAAGGTGAACTGAAGTAATGGGTGATTGGAATGAAATTAGAGGGATAAAAACCCTAAAATTGAAAGAAGAAGAAAGAAAGAGTAGTTGGTGAAGGAGGAAAGAAGAATGAGTGACCACTTGATTAAATATTTTTTTATTTTTTGGTAGTCACCATCTTTTTCTTATCTTTTTTTTTTTCTTACCATGGATGTTGATGCTAGGACATTAGCCATGGTGGGGTGCTAAAGAGACGGATGGTGATGGTTTGCTTGGTAAATGTTGTGTCCTAAATCCTGATCGTGTAGTAAAAATTTATTTTGATTAATTATGTTAAATTAAAAGTTAACTAAATTAAGAGAAATTATCAACCAAAACATGCAACGACAGCATTAGTAATTTATAGTATTTATTTATTTTGTATAACTTGTTATAATTGGTGAAACCATTTGTTGAATGAAAAGTATATGTATTTAATCACGCATGCTTGCTATGACGTGTTAAATCGTAAAAATTAGACCGACACGTTAAACATAGAAGATAATGGCTAAGTCAATCTAGAACCCGCATATTGCAATATGGCCGTTAAACTGAAGAAAATAGACGTAAAGACATATAATCCCACATGCACGTTGCAGTTTGTTAACTCGCAAAATTTAAACTAAAACGTAAAAAAAAATATAAAAGATGGAAAATGTAAGGAATCAAAGTCGAAAGTTAAATAAGGATTTGTTACCAGTTTGTCAAAAAAAGGGCTAGTTTTTTTTTCTTTCATGAATGAGCATTAAAATGCAGAATTATATTTGAAGTAATGGAAAAATAGTTTTCGAAATAAAAAAAGTTAAAAAAAAATAAAAAAAGAGTGATTGGGATGTTGTACTTGTGGGTCTCTTTGCTAACATTTTAAGGAGAGAAAAACCTACTAGCACTTTGAGTGCCCTCTTACTTGAGTTATTTCTATAGAAATAAGGTTGTGACCATAGTAAAAAACTTGATTGCTAGATATACTTTCATGTTTGAAATTGCTTAAAATATTTATGTATTACATTTAAGAGTAGTCAATGATGCTTAATTTGGGATTGGAACAAGAAAATTAGTCGAAGGCTAGGATTTAACGGTTGGAGTTCGAATTTATGTATTCTTTATCTTGCCACTTCGTTTTTAATGGGGAACTTTGCAATAGCTTGGCCGATAGAAATAGCCATACCGAATGTATTAAGCCCGGGCCTTCCGATGATAATATCATAGTTGTAGGGCAAATTGAGCACCACAAAGGTGAGTTGTTCGGTTCTTTTCATTTTTTTCACCGAAACAGGCATTGAGAGTTAGCTGGCCTAAAGGCTTGATAGGGATATCGGCGATACCTTTGATAGAAGACTCAGATTGTTGAAGCTTCGAACGTTCATCATTGCTGAGTCGATTGAAGCATTTTTCAAACATGACTTATGTGGCCGCCCAAATGTCAATGTAAGCTTTGTGCACTTTAATGGTCCTTATTTGGGCTTCCACCACCAAAGGGTGGGAAAGCATCTCCCTCGGGTGAAGGGAAGCAGACACATTGACATTTCCATGTTTCCAACCGAGGGCGTTTGTAGGAGGTTTCTTGCTCAAGGCACACCATATTGACTTCCTTCTTTTTGCCATCAACTAGGTTGTCTTTCACCACTTTAACCACGTGGGCAAGTTCTCTGGACCTGACGGCTTCTTCAATTCTTTTCTTAAGCAAGAAGCAATCATTGGTGTAGTGGTCTTTTTATTCATGGAACTCGCAATACTGGTTTGAGTTTGAGTTTCTTTTGCTCTTGGGCAAAGGTTGGGAGGTCGGAAGTTGTGTTTTACTTCTTCAGTTGCTAGGATTTCTTGTGGGATTTTGGTTAAAGCAGTGAAGTTTACAGCTTTTTCCCTACTTGGAGAGTTCATTCCATTTGAACTTGTAGAGTCAGAACCTTTGGAACGTTTGTCATAGGTACCAAAATTTCTCCTTTTTCGACTTGGGCTATTAGTCCTCCAACTAGGAGCCCTTTTTCTTTGTTCCTTGACGTCCACAACTTCTTCTCCTTGAATGTGGGCCTCAGTCCTTTCAATAGCTTCTTTAAGGGTTTTTGGTATACTCTTTGTTGAAGTCCCTTGTTAGGTATTTGGGTTTATAGCATTCATAAACCCTGTAAACCTCATTTTTTTCATCCGCAGCAACATAGGTCAGACCTTCGTTTTTTTATCTTACTATGAAATCTCGGAGGCTTTCATCATCTTGTTGCTTTATTTGGAAGACAATAGTGGCATCCTTGACACATCTTCGTTGTTGGGAGAAGTTGGCCAAGAATCCCTTGCTAAGGTCATCAAAAGACTGAGTGCTTCTAGATGGAAGGTCGTTAAACCAGATCTGAGCAGATCCAACGAGAGTTTGCATAAATATGGGGCAACACTCGGGGTTGCCCCATTTTTTTCTGGCAGCTCCGAAAAAGATTTGGAGGTGATCTTCAGGATCATCGGTGCCATCGTAAGTTTTTATGTGAGATGACATCTTTAGTTTGGTGGGAAAGTCATAGTCGTCAATTTGTTGAGAGAAGCATGAAAGGTTGTTTGGTTTGTAAGGTCTAGTGAGATCCTCCACCTCCCTTAAGGTTTGGTTATTATTTGGGGTGTTATGGTGAGTGGCTAGCACTTAGTTGATAAAGTTCTGCCATGGGAATTGGGACATCATGTGTGCCATCATTTGAGGCATTAGGTTGAAACCTTGAAGGTTCTTAGGTGGCATCATGCATGTCGTCCCCAAAGGAGCACTCATGGCCGCACTCCGAGCCATGGGTAGGGAGGTCAAAGCCTGTTCCCAAGAAGTGGGAGCAAGAGGAGGAATGCTTGTAACTAGCGTCTACCAAATCTGGGCAAGTGTGATCTCGTGCCCTATAGGTGCACTAGACACAAAGGGCTAAGAGGTAAACAAAGGGAAGGCGGTTGGATTTGGCCTCCCAAAAGCATAAGGGTTGGGGTTGAATGGTATGTTAGTTGTGCTAGGACCAGCTTCATAATGCGGTGTTGTAGGCCGTGAGCTGTTCAAAGGAGGTGGTGCAAGCCCGGGTGAAAATGAAGGTTCAAGGTCACCATAGTATAGCCTTATTCTCACCCTTTTTTTCTCTTTCTCGCCTCACATGCTTGTTGAGGAGAGAGCTCAACTGTAGAAAGTTCCTCGCTACTCTCTCGGTTGTTAGATCTATGTGTCCTGGTATACACATGGAACCAATTTGGGGAGAGACAACCCCTGAGCAAGAAGGGGTTGGTGTTAGTAGGGAGAACTCCGGGAACATAGTCGCCATTGGAGTTCGCTAGGGATTAGAGAACGGTGTGGATCTGATTGAAGAAGTCCGACCAGCATTTCGTACCTCATTGGTGTTATGAGGAACCTAGTTTACCGTGCCGGGAGATTATTCGTTGGACATTTTGGAGAGTTGGACCTACACAACTGATATTTTAATAAAAAACATAGCGGCGTCGTCCCATGGTGGGTGCCAACTTGTTGCTACAACAAATAATGGGCAAACGATAGCTATGAGTTCTCCATGGGTAAAAGGGTTAAAGGATTTCGGTTAGCCTAACGCAGGTCGTGGGGTCCCCCAACGTTTACAGTACGTGGGTTCGATTTTGTTGTTTGTTATTGTTTTCAGATTTTGATTTAAAGAAGTATTCAAACCAGAATGTTCTTTGTAGTTTGTATTATTTTTATTGTCAATGTTAAAGTGAAAAACAAGATAGTGAAATGTGCAAAATTTTATAGAGAGAAGAGAGGATCGAGAGTGAGTTTTAAGTGTCAAGTGATAAGGAACCATTTGACCCTTGATTCAAGGCTGCACTAGGGGACTTGCCCTTTATGGTTAATGGAAGGCTTTTGACCTACGGGTAATAAAGTAAACTCCAACACATGTGTTGACTGCTGCTGGGCGGGTAATTTACTAGTAAAGTGTGATGAGATTGATCACTAGTTTGTTTTGCTGACAGCTGTTCTGATTTGTAACCTTTTTACTCTTCAACCTTTTGAGATACTTTGTATATGTAGGAACCGTTCATATATAAAATAAAATAAACAAAATTTTATTACGATTAAAAATAAAATGAAAGCAAAATACAATACAATTACAACTTAAAAATAATCAAAATACAAAAAAGGGGTGGAAGAAGAAAGTTGTGGCTGAGAATCGTGTTGAACACGGGGTCCTTAAAACAAATTCCGAGTCTATTACGAGAGCTCGTTTTGTTTCCCAGGGTACAACAGCCGGAGCAGTGGTATTGCCAAAGTTCGCTCTAGAACCCGAATGGTACCTTGAAAAGAAGAACAGAGATGTTGCAGTGTTTCAGAGAGAAGTTGGTGAATTGGTGTGTCTCCAAGCAAGGGGCTCCTTGCTTTTATAGAGGGATCTTGAGTCAAATCAGTCAAAGAAATTAAAACAATAATTAAAGTGCATTAGACGGCTTCAATGCCTTTTAATTCTGTATTAATTTCAAACCGTTGCTGTTTGACTCGTCTATTGCAACACACAGACTGAAATAGCAGCTTCTGGAAGTTACGAGCTGATGCGCGCGTGACGAATCTGCGGACTCGCGTGACACGCTAATCTCGTTCTACGTCAGGCGGAACAGACTTGCAGGTCGGCTAGACACATAACTAACGTTCTACGTCAAACGCAAATGCATCTCCACACGACACGTCTTTTTCCGTTATACGTCATGCAGAGTGGCACCCGCATGCCCATCTGGGATCCTTTGCGCAGACTAGGACGCCACCTGGTCTTCCGCGTGAACTTACGCGCTACAGACCATGCCACGTCACCCGCCACTTCGTCCTCACAACCTACATACTGGACCTCGAACCCGCATTCAAAAATACTAAGGCGGCTCTCAAGAGGCTCGCGGTGGTGAGTGTATGCGAAATGCACCATCAAAGCGCCACATTGCGTCAATCGCCTAAGTCACGCGCGCGTGTGCGAGTGCGAGTTAGGGGTGCGGAGCACCTTCGCGAATCCACTAGTATGTGCTTCCATGAAACAATATGGAAGGGGAGTTCTCCCTTATAAAGTACTCCAAGTATTGTATCTACACCAATGAGGGACAAGTTCCACACCACTTGCCCACTTCAACTTCCAATTTCCAGCTTTGAGTGTTTCATTCACCAAACTTTGAGCATCAATATCTTATTCATCCTAGCTCCGCTTTGGACGTGGTTTGATTCGTTGCGAAGCTCTCACAACATAGAACATAAAACTACAAAGAAATATATAAATAAACCTTAGTTTCAAATACATATTAGTCCAAAGTTAGGAAAAACTCATTGTTTTGGTCAAAAATTAACTAATGAAAATCAACTTTGTATTCCAAATTACAAATGTGAGGTAGAGTGCTAAAAGTATTTGTTATGTTAAAAATCAGTTATATCCTCAGGATGGAACTGTCAATAAAAAAATGAAGTACTTGAACAGAAATGAAATTAAACAATGCAAGAACACTTAATATACGAGGAAAACCCTTTATCAATGATGATCACCGGCACAAACCTAAGGAGGAGTCAAAGCCACTGCCTTCGTTGTTTATATTAATGAAAAATAATAAGTACAACTTTGGAAATGAGATAGACGAGCTGCTAAGATTACAATGAGTGTTGTGAGTGTGTGAGCTTATAGAGAGAAAGAATGACTGATAACAAGTGTCTTATACTCGTCCATAACACCCTCATTTATAGTAAGATATTACAACTATCATCCCGAAATATCCGGCATATCAACTACTTAGTCCACTAGCCGTTTGAAGCTCTTCCCACGATCACATGAGCTCCAACATTCATCAACCAAGTCCTCCGAGATTCCAGCAAGACTCAGTCAATTATAATTATCGTCCAAGTTTACCTACATTCACATAAATTCAAGATTGTCTGTTAGTCCATCCTCAGGATGTAGACAGGATAATATACAGTTATATCCTGAATCTGGCATAGCCTTTAGTATCCTGAAGATGTCAAATATAGAACACAAGTAAATAATATTTTGAGGATTTCACCACCAACACTCATTTTCCTATATTTGTGAAAATATCATTTTCACCAAAATTTCCAACAATCCCCCACGTGAATGGAAATCGATCCGTTGTTACAAGTTTCAACGATACAATTCGATAGTTGAGCATTGCAGGATAGGTAGGTTTCTCCTTTGAACCTTCCTTTGTGGAGCATACTTAGCCTACTACCAATATGTAGACGTGGCGTCTTTGAACATACCTCCATTTGTGTAAACGACAATACACTTCACACAACACTCTCCCTGGTTTAGCCAGCCCCTCATTGTTGTGTCTTTTTATGGTCATGGAAAACTATCCTGGTTCTGCGAGAGCTCTAGGATTTGCGCCGTGTCACACCCCACAAAGGCAGAAACACGGGGATATGATTCGAAAGGTTTTCAAGCACAAGGTTTGAGCAACACACAAGATTTAAATTTAATAGATACCATCGAAAGATAAACGATGTCATAAATTATTAAAAATAACATAACATTGTCTGAAAATGAAATGTTGTCTGAAATTCCATAGTTCAAATACCCTGACAAAACATGACTAACATAGTCCAATCAGTGATGGTACCACAGAGTGTAAGCTCAAACCTTCCCTTAAGTCTATGCCCCGCATGATTAATTACTTGAAAAACATGCATAAATGATTTGTCAACATAACGTCTGTGAGTTCACATGTTTTAATGTACTACGTAAAGTGCTCGTGAAATTCGTGTATGACCAATCATAGGCTAGCTAAGCGAATGATTACTGTGCAAACCATGAGTCCCATAACCAAACCTCTTGACTGATGTGCCTCGTGCATTGTACAATAAAGACAACGTATGTATAGTAGAATACTAACACTCTTTTGTATGTAACTGGTTAGAGCGACTAACCAAGAGTGGGGGTGTCAATCCAATAGATCTATTAAAGTGTTCCATGGCTTTTGATAGCTAATTGTTACAGTGTAAATATAAGTACAAGGATTGTTGAGCTCATAAATTAAATGTCTCATGTTCCACATGGTAGTCACGATAGAATAACACATCAAAATGTAATGTACTAGAATGTAGTATGTTTATCCCCCAAAATGGAAAATAGTAAAATGGGGCCGTGAAACTCACCTGGTGACTGAGGATAAGGTCTAGTAAAGCAGTGTTGGGACAAAGAGGATTGAAGAAACCACCTTTTGATAACCTTAGTCCAAATCATATTCTGCTTAAGTATAGAAGAAACTGCTGAAGAAGAAAACAGAAGTACTGAAGAATAGAAGAGCAAAGTACTGAAGAAGAACTGATCAGTAGTTCTGAGGTCTAACCAGACACTTCACTTCAGAACTACTGAAGACAAAACTACTCATCAGTAGTTTGTCTTTTCATCAGTAGTTTGTTGATCTTATCTTCATAACCGACTCAGACTTCAGTAGTTTAGTATTATATTGTTTTGTTAAAGTCTTGTTTCAAGTTTCGATGTAAAGCTTGCTGTAAACATTATCCTTAGTATAATATCTTAGCTAAATATCTTAGATTACTTAGTACAGCAGTCTTGTATGTTTGTCTATAAATAGATGAGCTTATTCATCTATTTTAGATACGATATATGTGATTTACTTTGATTTAAATTGAAAAACCTTCGAGGCTTTTAAACTTATAATCCATTTCACATCTGAGAATCATAACTTGTATTTATTGCTTTATACTTCAACTGTTTATTGATTCTCATAAACTGCTCAGTCAAGGGGGAGTAATAACTCCGGTTAAAAGTGATAATTTAACCTTAGAACATTTACTATTCCGCTGTGCAATAACTCTCATATAAATCTGCAAATACATAAGTGTTCTTAAAAGAGGCCACTGATCCAACAATTGGTATCAGAGCACTGGTTAATCTGATCAAATATCAATTTAACAAATTGAGAATCAGACACAGGCTCTTATTGATATCCGATAAAGGATTAAAAGGTTCACTTTTTTTTTTCATCCATCACTTTAAAGAAGTATTGACAAATCCAAACTTCTTAAAAATGGACCCTTATAATACTGGATCTGCCAATAAACCTCCTATGCTGGTCATAAATGAATATAACATCTGGCAAAGAAGGTTGGCACATACTATTTCTCAGACCAACACTGGTTGTTGGAGGTCTGTAATATTTGGACCTCACAAACCAGTTGTTACTGATCCAGAAGGAAAAACTAAGAGACCAAAAGACCCAAAAGACTACACTGAAGAAGATTTCCAAAAATTTGAGCTAGATGCAAAAGCTTTTTCTATGTTGGCTATGGCTCTCCCAAACAAAATTTATGCTGGACTTTTACACTGTGAAAGTGCCAAAGAGCTGTGGGATTGCCTAAAAGAACAGTTTGCAGGAACTGAAGAGGTGATAGCCAACACTAGAGAAATCCTGGCTCAACAATATGAAACTTTTACTCACATAGATGGTGAAACTTTAACACAACAGTATGAAAGATTTTCTTCACTCATCTCTGAGTTAAAACTTAACAATCAGACCTACTCAAATGCATCTATGTTACATAGATTTTTAAGGTCTTTACCTTCAAAATGGGAAACTTATTCAATAGTCCTCAGATCAAGTACAGATTTTAACACCCTGAACCTAACTAGGTTACATGGAAAATTACTGACTTTTGAAAGAGAAATCAATCAAAAGAAAAGGTTACAAGAATCTGGTAAAACTGCTGATGACTATACTCCAGGTAGCACAGCCTTATTAGGACATGACTCACCTTCTTGTTCTAATAATTTTGGATCTTTTGACCACATTGACATAACTGCTGGGATCTCATCAGATGGATCCTTCCCAGCTTATGACAATGAAGACCTAAGTCAAACTGCTGATAACATGTGTTTCATCATGGATGATTTAAAATATTTTAGCAATGATGACTTAGAGGAAATGGATATTTTGCACCAACTGGCCTTGTTAAGCATTAAAACTAACAAATTTTACAAAAGGTCAGGAAGGAAATTTCCAGGACTAAACAACTCAACAAAAGTTGGTTTTGACAAATCAAAACTGAGATGTCATAAGTGTCAAAAGTTGGGACACTTTGCTAGAGAGTGTAGAAGCTCTAGCTACAACCAACCCATGTCTGGAAATCAATTTAACCCCACTTATAATAGGAATAATGGAACTCAAGGGAGTGCTCATTTTGTACAGGCACAAACTCCACAAGTTCAATATGTGCCACAAGTACAATATGTTCAGATGCCTGCTCATCAACAGCAGCAGATGCCTCCTTTTCCAACTGCTCAACAACCTGCACAAACTCAACAACCCCCTCAGCAACAAAGCTTATTTACATCAGGGTATGTTGACTGGAGCAGTCTTCCTTTTGACACATCTGAATGCAGTCAGGATGCAGACAATAAAGTCTATGATGTTAACTGGGGAGAACCTGACAATGGCAGAAAGAACTTTGCCTTAATGGCTTTTGAGGGATGCTCCTCGCTGCACTCACTCAGGTATCACAACAATCTCTATTAAAGCTTTGCTCAAAATCTTGCAAAGAATCTTTTGCTTTAATAAGAGAAACAAATGTGCATTTACAAGGCAAAACAAATGATATGGAGAGAAAATACACCCAAATGAAGTGTGATTTAGAAAGAAAAATTGCTTTGATAAACAAAGAAATTTCTAAATTAACTAATAAATCCATAGAAACCCAGGCACAAATTAAAACAATGATAGACAACCTAGGAAATGTCAGACAAGAGCTTGCTGACACTAAGGTTGATTGTGAAAAATGGGTTGAGTCTTGTAAAGGGTACCAAATGCTGCTTAACAAACAAACTGCAGCAAATGTTAAGTTTGGCATAGGGTATACTCACACTGAATCACCAACAGATTTCACCCACAAAACTGATAATGATGGGATGAAATTGATTCAAACTTCTGACATGGAGGAATGCACATCCTACCATCAGAACTTTCTCAAAAAGGAAAGTACTGCAGAAGTTAAAACAACTGACAATAAGCCATCAGTAGTTTCATCTACATCAGGAGTTGAGACCCTGAAAACTACTGATGACCTATTTCAAAATACTGATATTGTCAGTAAATTGCCTTCCAACTCTCTTGCTTTATCTAAAAAGAAAGAGAAGGCAAAAGCATGTGAAATATGTGGTCTGTTTAACCACATAACTGAACTTTGTAGATACAGAAAGGCAAATCAGTTTAATAAGAAAAATCAACAACTGATTGTGGGAAAACAAATAAAACAGAATTTTGAAAACACTTTCTTTCCTAACAAACAACAATCAAATAAAAACCTTTCTCAGAAGAAGTTTTTATCTCAACAAAAATCTTTTTCTCAAAGTTCATCTTCAGAAGTTACACCTAACTCATCAGTAGTTTCACAAACTACTGAAGTTAAAGATTTGATAAATTTGGTTAAACTTCTGATGACCAAAGTTGATGGTGGTCACCAAAAAGAACCCACCATTGTTCTTAATGACAAATCCATTGCCAAAAAGACATGGATTTCAAAAATTAGTCCTCAACAAGCTGCACCTGTTCTCAAGAGCAAACCCAAATCCAAACTGGCTTGGGTTGCCAAATCTAACTAATTTGCTATTTTGTGCAGAGGGTCTCCAGAGGTTTAAATAGCATATGGTATGTTGATAGTGGAGGCTCAATGCACATGACTGGATGCAGATACCTGATAAACAATTTTATCAGTCAAAGAGAAGGATCTGTGTCCTTTGGGAACAATGCCAAGGGATATGTGCTAGGATATGGCAATGTATCCTCAGGCAAAATGCAGTTTGACAAGGTCAATCTGGTTGAAAACCTTGAGTACAACTTGCTGAGTGTTTCTCAAATGTGTGATAAAGGATATTCTTCCTTTTTCACCAAAACAGCATGCAAGATCATATCACCAGAAGGCCAGAAGTTGATAGAGAAGATCATTGAAGATCATACTTTGCTGATTGCCAAAAGATGTGGCAATGTCTATGCAGTGGACATTGAAAAAGACAAAGTATTGAACAACACTGCCTGTTTCTTCTCAAAGGCATCAACTTCAGAAAATGATCTCTGGCACAGGAGACTTGGCCATGTGAACTTTAAAACCATCAATAAAGTCACTAAAATGGGCTTGGTCAGGGGTCTACCTTTGAAGGAACACCAGTGTAAAGAACATTGTGTTTCCTGTCTTAAAGGTAAACAGCATAAGTCCTCTTATAAGTCTATTGAAGAATAAAAAACAACTGCATGTCTTCAACTACTCCATATGGACTTATTTGGACCAGTCAAGATTATGAGCCTTGGTAAGAAGAAGTACTGCTTAGTTATCATTGATGACTACTCAAGATTTACATGGGTCTTCTTCTTATACTCCAAGGATGAGGCAGCTGAAATCATCAAGTTCTTCATTCTACAAATAGAGAAGCAATATTCTCTTTCTGTCAAAGTCATCAGGAGTGACAATGGGACAGAGTTCAGGAACAAAACTCTGGATGAATTCTGTTTGTCTAAAGGGATTGTTAGACAATTCAGCATTCCCAGAACTCCTGAACAAAAGAGTGTGGTAGAAAGAAAGAACAGAACTTTAATAGAAGCAGCCAGAACAATGTTAGCTGATTCAGGCCTACCTTTGTATTTTTGGGCTGAAGCAGTCAACACAGCTTGTTATGTTCAGAATAGAGTTCTTATCAACAAGAGACATACCAAGACTGCCTATGAAATTCTTCATGGCATAAAGCCCCTTATCTCCTTCTTCAAGGCTTTTGGATGTCAATGTTTTATCCGTAACATCAAAGACTCTATCTCAAAATTTGCTGCAAAAGTTGATATAGGTTATTTTCTTGGTTATTCTCCTTTAAGAAAAGCTTACAAAGTCTTTAATTCAAGAACCAAGATAGTTGAAGAAACACTGAATGTCAAGTTCAATGAATCAAAACACACTCTTATTCCAGCAAACCCTGCTGAATTATTTGATCTTGACAACTTTTATTTCGGACCTGAAAAGACTGTTGAATCATCCAAACCTCCTCAAAATGGTTTTCAAGGATTTGAAGATGATAGTCCTGCACCATGGACTCCAACCACAGTCAGAAGATCAACTTTTAAACCTTCAGAAGTTTCAAAAGCTTCTACTTCAGGAACTACTGATGAACAACTTGAAAGTACTGATTCAGCTGAACCTAAAACTCTTGAACCTCAAACAACAGCTGAACCAGATATTATCAATCTCAGTGGTTTATTTGAAGAAACAGTAGAGCCATCCTCTAGTACAGGTCTACAACAATTGATTGAACACAAGGATCATCCATTGGATCAAATCATGGGTGATATTGCCTCAGGGGTACTTACAAGAAACCAGCTTTCCAACTTTTGCTTTTTCTCAGCATTCATTTCTCAGTTGGAACCAAAGAAATATCAAGAAGCCCTCAAAGACAACAATTGGGTGCAAGCCATGCAAGAAGAATTACTTTAATTCAAGAAGCAACAGGTTTGGGAAATCTGTCCCTTACCTCCAAACAAACAGCCAATTGGTACAAGATGGGTCTTCAGAAACAAATCAGATGAAGCTGGTATGATCATCAAGAACAAAGCAAGATTGGTGGTACAAGGTTATTCTCAAGAGGAAGGGATTGATTATGATGAAACCTTACCAGTTGCAAGACTTGAAGCTATCAGGTTATTTTTAGCTTATGCAATTTCCAACAACATAAAAGTTTATCAAATGGATGTCAAGAGTGCATTTTTATATGGAAAAATAAAAGAAGAAGTGTATGTCTGTCAACCTCCAGGGTTTGAGGATCCTTCTCATCCTGACTGGGTATACAGACTTGAAAAAGCTCTTTATGGGCTAAAACAGGCTCCAAGAGCCTGGTATGAAACACTTTCAAACTTTTTACTTAAGAATCACTTATCAAGGGGATCCATTGATAAAACTCTTTTCATAAAACATGTTGGAAATCATGTCTTACTTGTTCAGATTTATGTTGATGATATCATTTTTGGCTTAACAAATTCAAAACTATGTGAAAATTTTAAGAAACTCATGCAATCAAAATTTGAAATGAGTACAATGGGAGAATTGCAGTACTTTTTAGGACTGCAAATCAAGCAACAATCAAATGGAACATTTATACATCAATCAAAATATGTTAAAGAATTATTAAACAAATTTTCTTTACAAGACTGTAAATCATGTTCCACTCCCATGACACCAATCACACAAGTTGAACCAGATGATCAAGGGAAACAGATTGATCAAACCATGTATAGATGTATGATAGGTTCTCTTTTATATCTAACTGCTTCTAGACCAGATATTATGTTCTCAACTTGTGTCTGTGCTAGATACCAATCTACACCAAGAGAATCACACCTAATTGCAGTCAAAAGAATCTTCAGATATCTGAAAGGAACTCCTACTTTAGGAATTTGGTATCCTGCTTCAAGCAATACCAAGTTAACAGCTTTTTCAGATAGTGACTATGCAAGGTGCAAAATGTCAAGAAAATCAACATCTGGTGGTTGTCAATTCTTGGGAAACTGTCTGGTGTCCTGGAAATCAAAGAAACAAACATCTGTGGCAACTTCAACAGCTGAAGCTGAATATATTGCTGCTGCAAGCTGTACATCACAGATACAATGGCTCCAATATCAACTGCTTGATTATGGAATCAAAGAGACCAAGACTCCACTCTTAGTAGACAGCAAATCTGCCATTAGCATCATTCAAAATCCTGTTCAGTTCTCAAAAACTAAACATATTGAAATCAGGTATCATTTCATAAGAGATTGCTATGAAAAAGGCAAGATTGAGGTGAAACATGTCACAACTGCTAATCAAATAGCTGATATTTTCACCAAACCCCTTGATTCAACAACATTTCAGAGGTTAGTATCCATGCTTGGGATGTTAAACTTGGAAGAAAGTCTGTAAGTGTTTTCACTTTTTAGTTCTGCACATATTTTATTTCACTTACATACTTATCTGTCACAAACCTCTGATGAACAATTTTGAGAGAGAGAAACTACTGATAATTTGAAAAACATCAAAATGGGAAATTTTTAGAAAAGAGGTAACTTTTTTTTTTTTTGGAAGGTGTGCTTCAGCGGTAAACCCAATCGACAGACAACCCCTCGACTCGAGTTCGAATCTCTACCCACGCACCGGTGTCCACTTTGAAATTATCTCAAACCGTTACAGGGAATTTTTTCGTGGTGTGCAGGATTCGAACTCAAGACCAAGCCCGGGCGGGAACCCTCTTAAGAGGTAAACCCTCCCACCTGTCCCCAGCTGGGCTGGAGGTCATTGGCAGAAAAGAGGTAACTACTGATAATAGTCAGAAGTTATTCAAGTGTTTTGAAAGTCATTCTCATCAGCTGTTACAAACTACTGAAGAGATGACCAAAACCACTGATGAAGAAACCTTCTTCATCAGTAGTTTCATTAAAAAGGGTAAAACTGACATTTCACTCATCAGAAGTTTGACCTAGTCGGTTAAAAACTTCTGATAAATACCTTTTTCAAACACTTATCCATTCAAAAAGCAAAACCCCCTCTTTCTCTCTCAAATCAAAACCAAAACCCCCTCTCTAACCTAAGTTCACTGTTCGATCAAGAAACCATGGCTCTCGTTCTAAAACAGGGACACAATCAAAGAGGCTACTTCGAGAAAGATGATGCCTGGTCCCAATACGATGAAATCATTGATCTTATCGTCAAATCCAAATACTATCAAGCTTTCATCATAGATCCTCCAATACATGAAGAAACTCTCAATGAGTTCTGGGCTAATACAGAGGCGGTGACAGTTAATAATGAAGTGATTTCCCTCAAATCATCCATTCAAGGGAAACTGATGGCCATATCACCAGAAAGTTTAAGCATAAGGCTTAGTTTGAAGGATTCTGATGCCCCAGAGCATGTCTCAAATTCTGATATTCATCTTACCATGACAGAATGTGGCTATCAAGGTACTTTGGCACAGGCTACAGTTTATAAGAAATATTTTGATCCAAAATATAAACTGTTATTTCATTATATTATTATGTGCTTAAGTCCTAAAACTGGATCTTATGATCAGATGCCTTCAATTTTTCAACCTATTTTTCATTCAATAATAAATGAAACACCTTTCAAGGCATCAAAACTGTTCTTTAATGAGTTGGTCGTACATCATGAAAATCAAAAGAAAAAGTTTTTGTTATACCCAAGGTTTGTTATGCAGTGCATAATAAAAGAACTTGGAGAGGGAATACTTGTGGGGGAATCAAAAATTTTAAAACCATTAACTTCCCAAGTATTCTCAAGGCACAACAAACCGGCCACAGTGCCAGAAGATGACCAAAGGGAAGAACAACCCATCCCTGAGGAACCCACATCTTCAAAACCCAAAAAGAAATCCAAAAAGCCTAAATCTCTCAAACAAAAACCTACCAACCCAAAGAAGCAAATAGTTCAGGAAGTGGAGAAACCTGAAACTACTGATGTGCAATCTGCACTTGATAAGGATGTGGCTGAAACATCCTCTCAGCACACACCATCTCCACCACCCAAAAGAAAACCAGTTACAGTCATTTTCAAAAGAAAAAGAATTAAAAAGACTATAACTACTGACCAATCATTCCAAACTACTGAACCTGGACCCATACCAACTACTGAACACCAACCCATTACAACTACTGAACCTGAACCCTCCCATACAACCATAGAAATAGCCCAACTTCTCTCAGGACTAAAGGGATCCCATCCAACACATGTCACTCCCCTAGCAACACATCAAACAGGGGAGATGCCTTCAGAACTTGACATGGATGTGGACCTTATTAGCCCTAACCAGGGAGATGAGGATGGACCAGAGTTTGTAAGCCCAAACTTAAAAACTCTTGGTACTTTTGAGGCTGCTACTACTCATTTATCACCCAGTGGTGAACCTGAGGACAGTAGTAACATTGCTAAGACCTCAAATTTGGCAACTACTGATGAAGGCTTATTGCCTGAAGTAGGAAATCCTCAGTTCCAAGACAAAGAGGTTCATGAGAAAACTAGTTTGGAGCTAGCTCATGATATAACTGATACTGGCCTCATTGAGGACACTATCAGGGATTCAGATGATTCCATTAGCTTGGATGATGAGTCACATATTCCACAAAATGAATTGACGGCTGATGTTGAAGATCCTGAATCTAAGGTCTCTAAGTTCAAAGAACTGGTCACCAAAGATCAGGTTAAAGACCACTTAAGCCCTATTTCCCCAAAAGTGGCATCTTCAGAAAAATCTGAAGATCACCCAAAAACACCCCCTTCACAAAAACAGCCTACCCAATTCCCTGGGCTCACAAGCATAGATTTGAACCAACTATGCAGCCCAGATGGTCCGCTGTTCCAGACAATGAAAGAAATCTTAACTGCTCAACTCAAAACCTTTACAACTGCTTGGGAGTTGAAAGCAAATAATCAGTTTGGGTTGATAAACTCTAGACTTGCAGAGCTGAATAAGAAGATGGATGAGACCCAAAAACAACTTGCAACATTGTCTGCTGTTACTTCTCATTCTTTAAGGCTTCCAGAAGTGGATGAAGCCAAAAAGGGGGAGAAGATTAAGGAACCAAGAACTGAAGTATCTACTGAAAATCCTGATGCTGCTGAAAAGACCATTAAAAGACCAGGAAAAGAGATCTTTCAGGAGTTCAGTTCATCTAAGGCTGCTGAAGAAACTATGTTGGGTCTGCTGACCTGGAGAAGAACAGATGATTGAAAAGCCAAAATATACTAAGTGTTGATCCCATAAATAAAACAGTTGTTATAAAGAAGCTTTCCCCAAAAGACTGTTGATTCATAACTGCTGCTGCTTCAAACAACTGATAGAGACAACTGCTGTTGATGAAAGGTCTGATGAACAAACGTCTGAAGAATAAAGGTCTGATGAAGAAACAACTGCTAATCAAAGAACTGAAGAACAAAGGTCTGTTGAACCAACAACACTTTGGTTCAACAGATGATAGAAGACACCAGAGTTTTACTTTACAGAGTTTTTGTATTATCAGTATTTTCAATGTAACAGTAGTTATAGTTAGCAGATGTTAGAAGTTGTTAGTCAGTTAGAGGTCGCTGTCTTAGGTGACGTCAGCACTGATCATCAAAGGTTTGAGTCTGTCTATAAATAGAACAGTACTTGCACTGTTCTATTCATCACTCGTCATTCTCTTTCAGACAAACATTCTCTGAGTGATCAGGCTGAGGGGGAGTTTACTTGTACAATTGTAATCTTTTAATTAATGAAAGTTTTCGATTAAAAACAATTATTCTCCATGTTTTGATTTATAGTTTATTCCGCTGCACTTTCCATTTATATCTCATTCCATTTATTCATAATTAATCAAACAATCAAAACAACCAGAACTCAGATCCTAACAATTGGTATCAGAGCTTGGTCAATTAAATTCGATCTAATCAATCAATTTAATACAAACAGATCAGCTCATAATTATTGATATCGTTTGTTTGTCGGATTTAAAACAGAGTAATAGTTTATTTTCGTTTCAACAGTTAGTAAACAGACTTTGTTTTTGAAAAATCAAGAGAATGACTTCACTCAATCAAGATCCACACAACACTGGCACAAGTAACAAGCCTCCGATGCTTGTCAGGTTAGAATACAACATCTGGCAGCGTCGGGTGGCTCATGTGTTAGCACAACAGAACACAGGGTGCTGGAAATCGGTAGTATTTGGACCACATGTTCCAATGGTACCGAGTGCCGAGGATCCAAAGATCCAAGTACCAAAGAGTGTTGAGAACTACTCAGAGCAAGATTTTCAAAAAATCGAGCTAGATGCCAAGGCTTTCAGCATAGTAGCCATGGCACTGCCGAATGATATCTATGCCGGACTCTTGCACTGCAATAGTGCTAAAGAATTGTGAGATGCTCTTAAAGAGCAGTTCGGGGGAACTGGAGATGTGATTGAAAACAACCGTGAAATACTTAACCAACAATATGAAACGTTTAGTCACATAAAAGGGGAGTCGTTAACACAACAGTTTGAAAGGTTTAATTGTCTTATTAGTGAACTAAAACTGGTTGGTCTAACTTTTCCTAATTCAACACTGAATCATAGGTTTCTTAGATCACTTCAGGACAAATGGGACACTATAGCTATAGTCATGAGAAACTCTATCGGATTCAAAGACCTGACCCTGACCCAGCTTCATGGTAAGCTCCTGACTTATGAAAGGGAGCTTAACCAGAAAAAGAAGCTCCAGGACTCTGGCAAAGTGTCAGGTGACTATGTATTTGGGAATACTGCACTGTTGGGTCAGGAGGAGGGTTCTGGAAGTAGTAAGGATCAGAGTTATGATCACTACATTGACATAACCACTGGTTTTAACAATGATTCTTACTCATCACCTAACAACTATGCTTTTACAGCTAGTGGTGATATCCAGGCTTCTGATAATTCATCTTTTGTGTACAATGACCTTCAATATATTGACCCTTTGGACTTAGAAGAAATGGACATCTTGCATCAGGTTGCCCTGCTCAGTATTAGAACAAATAACTTCTATAAGAAAACTGGCAGGAGGTACCCAGGTCTACATGGTGGGTCAAAGGTGGGATTGGATAAATCAAAGATAAAGTGTTACAAGTGTCATAGAATGGGTCACTTTGCTAGGGAATGTAGGAGTCAAAATGGAGTTCCTATGATTACCTATCCAAACCAAAGACCACAGACCAACACTTATCAAACCATCCCTGTGCCTAATGTGCAAAACACTGCTCACTTTGCACAAACCCAAACCACTGTTCCTGTGCACTATGTCCAAACCACTGTTCCTCAGTATCACTATGTCCAAACACCTGTTGCTCAGGCACCAGTGCCAATGACTGCTGCTCCATCCTCTGCTCCTGCAGAGACCAGTCAACCAAGTCAACAGAGTTTCTTTACTCAAGGCTTTGTTGATTGGAGCAGTCTACCAGATGAGATAACAGATGATAACATTGCTTTAGTTGCCAACTCTGAAAATAACTTTTGTTTTATGGCACTAGAGACAATTGTTGAAGAGACTGATTCTGAGGGTGTGGTGTCTGTGTCTGAAAATGTGACTGATGGTGTTGTTGGTGAAGTTGTTTCAGCTGAAGAATCTGAAGTGGAGGTTGTGAATCTCTCAGACCCCTAGGGTAGTGATGATTGTGATTGCCAGTGTAACTGTGCCTTGATGGCTGCTGCTAAGGTATCTCCTCAAATGTTAAATGACTTATGCTCAGACAAATGTATTGTGGCATTTTCTAAGATAAAAGAGGTGAATGAAAACTTTAGAAAGAAAATTTTGGAAGATGAAATTCAGTTTGAAAAACTCACTAAAGAGTTAAAATAAAAAATAACTGAAAAAGAATCTGAAATCAGCAGTTTAAAACATGAAGCAAGCATAACCAAAGACCAGCTTCAGACTATGATAACAAAATATCATAGTTGTAAAAAGGAGCTTGAGTCCACCCAAGTTGAATGTCAGAAATGGGTGGAATCATCTAAAGGTTTTGAGATGATTGTCAACCAACAATCTAAAAGTCATGTGAAATTTGGGTTTGGTTATCAAGAAACCACTGCCCAAAGTTCACAAACCACTGACAAAAAGGAACCACAGTTGGTTGAAGTCATCCCTACCAATTCAAAAGGTCAAGAAATCAAGGTTACTGAACCCAATGGCAAGAAAATCATTCTTGAAAAGTTGGAAGGTACACCCTCATTTGATGAAATTGAGAAATATCAATTCAAACCAACATGGTCAGATGAGTGTGAAGTCCTTGAAAATTTCAAACCAATGACCTTTAAAACCCCTGATGGTAAAATGGCACCACAGGCCAAAGTTATCCCTTTGAGAGATCTTCCAACAGATGATCAAACATCTGTTGAAAAGAAGAAAGAAAAAGGGAAAGCCAAAAACAACTTGTTTTGTGATTTTTGTGAAAAGAAGAACCATGTCACCAAAAACTGTTTTCTTCTAAAAGCATATGACATCAACAAAACAACAAGTTTAAATGATTCTAAAACAAATGAATGTTCAATCTGTAAGAAAAAGAATCACAAAACAAAAGAGTGCCTGTATCTCAAAAATTTTGATGAAAAGATAAAAGAGTACAAGGCTAAAACTCTTGAAAGTCAAGTGGTGAGTACTCCAAAAGGAAAACCCAAACAGACTTTTGAACCAGTCCAAACAGCTGTTACCAAAGGTCTGAACAAAAACTCTGCTCCCAGAGATGTTCAGGTAACAGATGTTCCACCAGCTACCAGATTACCAAGAGGATATGGACAACCCACTTGTCATCGTCTGCCACATGTTTATGAAGAGCCCAAAAGGCCTTCAAAACCAAAGGTGAACAGACATCCTCATGGTTTTCAGCATCTGACAGGAAATGATCAAACATCTGTTGGTCCAAGTGTTGACATTCAAGCACTAGCAAATGGTCAATTACAGCTGTTGAACTTAGTCCAAAAGCTAGTTCAAACCACTGATCATTCTCCTCAACTTAAGGCTGAGACATCTAAGAACCCATCCAAAGCCAATTTGGCTTTGGACACTCACCAAAACTAAAATCTTTACTGATGTGCAGGGAGCTTCTGCTTGCTTAGATAGTTTATGGTATGTAGATAGTGGAGGCTCCAGGCACATGACTGGATGTAGAGCCCTTCTTCTGGACTTTCTTGCACATGGAGGGGGTGATATATCCTTTGGTAATGATTCTAAAGGTAAAGTGTTTGGTTCTGGTACTGTCAAAGCAGGGAGGCTTAAGTTTGAAAATGTTAATCTGATAGACAATCTAAAATTTAATCTACTTAGTGTGTCTCAAATGAGTGACAAAGGATATGGGTCATTCTTCACAAAGCAAACATGTAAGATTGTTGGCCCAGAGGCTGTTGAAAAGATTAACACCATCATTGCTGAGAGCAAAGCACAACTTGTTGCTCATAGAAGTGGCAATGTGTATGTAGTTGATATGTTGAAGGATAACCCTATGGCAAATGTCTGTCTGTTCTCTGCTGCCTCTACCAAAGAGACAGAATTGTGGCATAGGAGACTTGGTCACACCAACCTTCAAACTATCAACTCACTCTCCAAACAAAACCTTGTCAGAGGTTTACCATCAAAAGAATTCAAATGTGATGAGCATTGTGTTTCCTGTCTAAAAGGAAAACAACATAAAAGCTCTTACAAATCTATTGATGAGTCCAAGACTAGTCAGTGTTTACATTTGTTGCACATGGACTTGTTTGGCCCAGTTAAAATCATGAGTCTAAGAAGAAAGAGATTTTGTCTTGTCATAGTTGATGATTTTTCTAGGTTTACATGGACTTACTTTTTACACTCTAAGGATGAGACTGCAGGTATTTTGAAGGACTTTGTCACCAAAGTTGAAAAACAATATGACTTGCCAGTAAAAGTCTTTAGAAGTGACAATGGAATAGAGTTTAAGAATAAGGAGTTGGATGATTTCTGTGTGTCAAAAGGGATTGTAAGGCAGTACAGTATCCCAAGAACACCAGAGCAGAATGGGGTGGTTGAAAGAAAGAACAGGACTCTCATTGAGGCTGCAAGAACAATGCTAGCAGATTCTGGTTTGCCTCTGTCCTTTTAGGCAGAAGCTGTAAACACTGCTTGCTATGTTCAAAACAGAGTTTTAATCAACCCTAGACATCAAAAGACTGCTTATGAAATTCTGTTCAAAATCAAACCACTGATATCATTTTTCAAAGTCTTTGGTTGCCCATGCTTCATTTTAAATCTTAAAGATTCCATTTCAAAACTTGCAGCCAAAGTAGATTGTGGATATTTTCTGGGGTATTCTTCTACTGCCAAGGCCTATAAAGTGTTTAACACAAGGACCAAGACAATAGAAGAAACTCTGAATGTGAAGTTCAATGAACTTTCATCTTTAAAAATCCCAGCAAACCCTGCTGAGTTGTTTGATTTGGATAAATTCAAATTTGAAGATATTACTGTCAAAACTAACCCTGCAGGTACTCCACAATCTCCACAACAAGACTACAGAATAGATGTTGTGATTCCAGATCACTACAAAGTCTATCCTTTATCAGAGGAAGCAGTAGTTCAAAACAACTGTCAAAACTCTATCACAGCTGAGTCAGCCACTGTTGGCCAGTCCTATCCCCAAACCACTGATTCACCCATCCTATCCACTGCTCAATCATCTGTTGACAAAAGTCAATCATCTGTTGACCATAGTCAAACAACTGTTGACAAAAGTCACTCCAACTTTACACCACTTGGACCCATTCCTCCACCTCCATTTCAAACATCTGTTGACTCTACAAAAGTGCAAACAGATGTTATGTCAACAGAGTCTCCAAACCTCTGTCCTTCACCACAAAATGCCATCATACCATATCAGGGAGATCTAATCTACCTAAGAGCTCATCCACCAGATCAAATCATTGGCAACATCAGAGAAGGTGTGCTTACAAGGAGCCAATCTTCAAATATCTGTCTTTTTGCAGGCTTCCTATCTCTTACACAACCTGTCAAGTACCAAGAGGCACTGAAAGACAACAGTTGGGTGGAAGCCATGCAAGAAGAACTCCTTCAGTTCAAAAGACAACAAGTATGGGAACTTGTACCACTGCCTAAGGATGTTTGTCCAATTGGCACAAAGTGGGTCTTCAAAAACAAAACTGATGAAAGGGGTATAGTTGTCAAGAACAAGGCCAGGTTAGTGGTTCAAGGCTTCAGACAAGAAGAAGGAATAGACTATGATGAAACCTTTGCTCCTGTAGCAAGGTTAGAAGCTATCAGACTGTTCCTAGCCTTTGCTGTCAACCACAACATCAAGGTGTATCAGATGGACATCAAGTGTGCCTTCCTATATGGCAAAATTCAGGAGGAGGTCTATGTATGTCAACCACCTGGTTTTGAAGACACATTCCATCCTGATCATGTCTACAAGCTTAACAAAGCATTGTATGGACTGAAACAAGCACCAAGAGCCTGGTATGAAACTCTCTCCACTTTTCTCTTATCCATTGGTTTCACAAGAGGTAAAATTGATAAAACCTTGTTTTTAAAATGGAAAGGAAAAGATTTAATGATTGTTCAAATATATGTGGATGACATCATTTTTGGATCCACATGTAACAAAATGTGTGAAGAGTTTAGGGAACTCATGACAGCAGAGTTTGAAATGAGTGCTATGGGTGAACTTCAGTGCTTCCTTGGTCTCCAAGTGAAGCAACTGCAAAATGGCACATTCATTCATCAAAACAAATATGTGAAAAACTTGTTAACAAAATTTGAGATGAATGATTGTAAGCCATGTAGTACACCCATGAGCACTGTCAAGCCACTCACTGATGATGACAAGGATGAACTGGTTGATCAAACACACTATAGATGCATGATTGGGTCTTTATTGTACTTAACAGCATCCAGGCCAGACATTATGTTTGCAACCTGTGTGTGTGCAAGATCCCAGGCTTCACCTAGAAAGTCAAACCTTATTGCTGTGAAAAGGATATTCAGATACCTAAAAGGTGCTCCCACACTTGGTATCTGGTATCCTGCTAATGGAAACATTGAGCTTTCAGGTTATTCAGATAGTGATTTTGCTGGCTGTCACACCACAAGGAAGTCCACATCTGGAGGGTGCCAGTTTCTAGGGAATGCCTTAGTCTCCTGGCAAAGCAAAAAGCAAGCAGCTGTTTCAACTTCCACAGCTGAGGCTGAGTACATTGCTGCTGCAAGCTGTACAGCCCAACTCATGTGGCTTCAAAATCAACTACTGGATTTTGGGATAACTGCACTAAGGACTCCACTCATGTTGGATAGTCAAGCTGCTGAAAATATCATCAAGAATCCAGTCTCTCATTCCACCACCAAGCACATAGATATCAGACATCATTTTGTCAGAGATAGCTATGAAAAAGGTTTGATTACTCTGCACCATGTTCCAACAGAGGATCAGTTGGCAGATGTGTTGACAAAAGCTTTAGATACATCTACCTTCACAAATCTGATCTCTCGAATTGGTATGTTAAACATGGATTAAACAACAAAAATGTTTTCAATAAAAACATTAAAATGTTTTCAGAAAATCAAATTTTGCTTAAAATGACATTTTGGTTGAAAAATCTGTTTTAAACCACTGATCAGATAAAACAACCACTGTTTCATTCAAACCACTGTTAGTTGAAAAATCTGTTTCAAACATCTGATCAGATAAAACAACCACTGTTGGTTGAAAAATCTGTTTCAAACATCTGGTCAGATAAAACAACTGTTATTCCATCAGTCTTTTGGTTTAACAACAGAGGTTGGCAACAGATGTTTAACAAAATAGCTGTATGCCACCAGATGTTTAAACCATCAGATGTTTGCCACGTCTGCTCTCAAAAGCAGAGTTTTGCCACATCAGTAGTTTCACCAGAGGCTATAAAACCCTGTTTTTCCCCCAACAGCAGTTTTACTGTCTCATTGTATTCAAAATACTAAAACCGCCTTCGTCTTCCTCAAAACCCTTACTCAAAGTTCAGAACTTTCATACCCGAAATCCATTACAATGGATCTTCAAACAAAAGCCACCCACAATTTCCTTCCATATTTGGTTAACACCGAAGATAACGTTCCATTCCATTCCACCATTGACATAATCACCAATTCCAAATACAAAATCATCTTAACTGCTGATGCTCCCATCCATTTAGAAACACTCCAAGAATTTTGGGCAAGTGCTGAAGTCTTGTTTCAAGATAAAAAGCCCACTTCCATAATTTCAAAAATTGGAGCCACCAGTATCGCCATAACCCCTGAACTCATATCCACAACCTTCTCACTAAATGACTTGTCAGGTATGGAATCCTTTCCTAAAACAGAGCTTCACACAGAGTTTCAGGAAAGAGGGTATGATGCACAAATGACTGGATCAACCTTATACAAATTTTTTTTTCCTCCAGTCATGAAATTTTTCTTCCATACCCTTCTTCTCTGTGCCTCGGCCAAGACCACATCCTTCAATGAAATCCCATTAAGGATTCAATACTTGGGATATGCTATGTTGTCAGACTCTGACTTCAATCTTTCCCAGGGATTGTTTTTGGACTTGGTTTCAAATGTGAAAGCCATAAAATCTGGCTCAAACAATGCTTTTCTACTCTACCCTAGAATCTTGAGTGTAATTCTACAAAAGATTTTACCAGAAAATGATTTTCAAAAGGGAGAGTCCTTTAAAATGAAAAGTTTAACTGATGAAACTTTCACAAGAATGCTGGGTTCTTCAACCCAAGAAAAAGTATCAAAAGTGACAAAAATTTCTAAAACACAAACAAAGAGGACAAAAACAACAACTGTTGTTGAAACCTCTGTTGTTGAGCCCACTGCTCCTGGTGATCATGGCACTTCATCCAGTGCTGTGAAACCCACACCAGCCACCAAAAGAAAACGTCCATCCTCCAAAACCACCTCTACACCCAAAAAGGGACTTCTGGAAGATGAGATACCAGAAGCTAACCCTGTTGCATCACCAAAGCAACATGAAACCACTGTTGTTACTTCCTCACAACAGTTGGAGATATCTCAACCCAAACAAACTCCTCAAGAATCCTCACAAAAGGATCTTGTTGTAAGCCAAAGGGAACCTCATACTGAGGCATATGAGTCACTTGACCATATGTTTACAAGTCCATCTCCCAGGGCTAATCAGCTTCTTACTCCACCCACATCACCACCACATGTTCCACAAACAATGCAACCTCTGTTTGAGGCAATTGACAAAACTCAGGATAACCCCAGTTCCTCTCCTTCACCTGTCACAGAGAGTATACCTCCACAAGTGACTGGGTCTGAGAAAAGTCAATCTGCTATCCCACAAACAGAAGAGGAGGCTACACTCCCAGAGTTCAATGTAACTCTTGGTGAGGTTTCAAGAGAAGCAGCCACTACTGCTGTAGAGACCATTGTCTCACAACAGGACAGTGGTTCCATAGCTAAGACTTCCTTGAAGGTAACAACTGATGAGGCCACCATTGTGTCCCCAAAATCAGTTGGAAGTCCCCAGTACCAAGACAAAGGGGCAGCTGGTTCTCATTCCATGGACTCACCTCCTAGGACTGAACCAGTTAAAACCACCGCTGGTGGGAATTCAGATGATCCTATTAACTTAGGTGATGAATCAAAACTACAAGAATTGACGGCTAAAGTTCAATCCCTTGAAACCTCTGTTGCTGACATCAAAACTGATGTCAAGTCAATATTGGAAACATTGGGCAACTTTACAAAGAGTCAACCATCCACCTCTGATATTGCTAATGAGCTATGGAAATCTGTTTCCCCCATCATCATAGCTCACAGAAAATTAGCAGATCAGACACAAGAGACTTATATGACATTGATCAGAAACATGGTGGATGCCAGATTTAATGACACAAAGGCAGACATCAAGGTGATCAAAGACCATCTGCTAAAGACTACTGGCTCTGCCCCTACCACCATTCTCAGAGATGAAGATGATGATGAATTCACTGCTGATGATGCCAAAAAGGGGGAGAGTGGCAGAGATAGGCTGCCAAAGCTAAATCCATTTGGTGCACCACCCTCTCAAAAGGGTAAGCCAGCTGCTGACAAACCAGAGTCTACAAAATCAGCACCACAAAAACAACAACCAAGTGTTCAAACCCCTGTTGCTGAACCAGCTAAAACCAGCAAGGCAAAGGAAGTTGATACCTCTGCCAATGAAAAGGCTGATAAAGCTGCTGAAGACAAACTGAAAAGGGCTGACACATTGGAAGTTAAAGCAGAGATGTTGGTTCAACTCAAAAAGGAACAACAGCAAGAAGTGGAAGATGTGAGTTCCTCAAAAAGAAAGAAAATGCCAGCAAAACATACAAGGAAACCACCATCCAAGCTATCTTCTGAAACCACTGCTGCTGAAACCCCTGTTACCACAACCACTGCTACTAAAACCACTGAAACCACAACCACTGCTACGAAAACCAAAACCACTGCCACCAAAACACCTGTTCCAACCAAACCAATCACCACACCATCAACTACCAAACCTACCACAACACAACCAAAAACCCAAACATCTGCTGGTTCTACAAAAGGACCAACAGAGGTTAACCAAACCACTGCTTCATCCTCACCTTCACCAAAAATCATGTACAGCAAAAAAAGGAAATCCACCTTTGTTATACAAGATGAAAACATTCACACCACACCACCTAACACCCCAATCACACAATCCACACCTGTCCCAGCCATTCCACTTTCATCATACTCACCTCACACATCACAATTCAGATCCCACAGACCACCACCAACCATCACACCATTGGCTGAGAAGTATCCTCTTGAGCTTGATTTACTCAAGGGGGAACTTCAATCCTTCTATAATACTGATCAGCCATCAGATAGATCCTTCCCTTCTCTTAAAAATTTCCCTGTTCCTCTCAACCTTGATACATATCTAAAATACAAGAGTGAACAGGCAGATGCCATCATCAAAGAGAAGTGTAAAGGGAAGGATGACAGGACTGCTCAGGGCATCCATTCAGCAGAACTTAGCAAACTGAGAAGGATTGAGGATTTTGCTAAGACCCTGAGCAACTCCATGTCTGCCATGCCTCTCAGCAAAGATATGGAGAAGGAGGTTAGGGATTCTCTACTAGAACAGATCTTGGCCACCAAGCCTTACAAAGCAAACAAAAACCAATTCACAGGCTGGACCACACATGCTCTTAGAGAAGAACTAATAAGAATTGAGAGCATGGCCAAGAATCCTCCTACAAAGGCCTCTGCCCCTGATTTCAGTAAAGGGAGAGATCAAGCTAGAGCTCTCAAATTCAAAAGAATGAGACAAGAGCTAGTAGCTGCCAAGTATGGAGAGATGAGATCTGTTGCTAGATGGTCAGAAGTCAGACTGATTGAAACTTACAAGAAATTGGAAGAAGATAGAAAGACTGACCCTAGCCTACCAAGAAAACCTATCTATGATGATGCACCAAAGAGACCTCTACAGGCCTTTACACTTGACAGTTTACTGGAAACCTCTGATCTCTCCATTGCTGCAAGAAGACAGTTCAAGAAGCAGAAGGAGATGACAGAAGAGGAACAAAAACAGTTCACTGACACATTTGTAAAAGAGGGTCTCATCAACCAGATCAGATATTTCTCTGACCCTGTCACAGAGAAATTCAGAGAACCCATTGGCAGGCCTCCATCACCCAACTCATCAAGAATAAAGATGCATCCCAGTCACTCCTCTGATTCTAAAATTCTAAAATGGAAGTCAAACAAAGACACCCATGAATTGACATTGCTCAGATCAGATGGTAGTATTCAGAAGCTAAGCATGGATGATGCACCTGGCCTATGTGCTGAAGATCTCCAAACTCTTCTGAACTTGTCACTGGAAAGAGATGCTGAAGACCTCTTCTCTCTAAGCTTTGAATTGCAACTCAAAGGCCAAATAAGAGAAAGTCTGATGAGAAATAAAGATCAAGAATAAAGCTGAGTTTTGGCATCATCTGTTCTAGGGGGAGATTGTTGGGTCTGCTGACCTGGAGAAGAACAGATGATTGAAAAGCCAAAATATACTAAGTGTTGATCCCATAAATAAAACAGTTGTTATAAAGAAGCTTTCCCCAAAAGACTGTTGATTCCTAACTGCTGCTGCTTCAAACAACCGATAAAGACAACTGCTGTTGATGAAAGGTCTGATGAACAAACGTCTGAAGAATAAAGGTCTGATGAAGAAACAACTGCTGATCAAAGAACTGAAGAACAAAGGTCTGTTGAACCAACAGCACTTTGGTTCAACAGATGATAGAAGACATCAGAGTTTTACTTTACAGAGTTTTTGTATTATCAGTATTTTCAATGTAACAGTAGTTATAGTTAGCAGATGTTAGAAGTTGTTAGTCAGTTAGAGGTCGCTGTCTTAGGTGACGTCGGCACTGATCATCAGAGGTTTGAGTCTGTCTATAAATAGAACAGTACTTGCACTGTTCTATTCATCACTCGTCATTCTCTTTCAGACAAACATTCTCTGAGTGATCAGGCTGAGGGGGAGTTTACTTGTACAATTGTAATCTTTCAATTAATGAAAGCTTTCGATTAAAAACAATTATTCTCCATGTTTTGATTTATAGTTTATTCCGCTGCACTTTCCATTTATATCTCATTCCATTTATTCATAATTAATCAAACAATCAAAACAACCAGAACTCAGATCCTAACAAACTACTGATCACATTTCTCAAACTGCTGAAGACAATCCTTCAGTAGTTATGACTACCATTCATACTTCAGAAGTTTTATCTTCCAAACCCATTCAAGGACAGTCTTCAAAGGCAACTGAAAAAGAACCAACTTCGATTCCTAAGCCAACAACAACAACTACAACTGTTTTAAACCCTACTCCCATCTCAATGTCAAAAGAATTATTGGAGAAGAGTTTAAAAGAGGCTCAGAAGAAGGCTAAGGAAGACAAAGTTTGGAATAGTCTAGAAGCTAGAGATGATCTGAGCTATCAAGAGAAGCTAATCAAGTATCAAGAGAAACTTGATGAACTTGAAGCTGAAGAGAGAGCACTTGAGGCTGCTGCTGAAGAAGACAAAAGAGCACAGCTGATCAAAATGATTACAAAGAACTCCAAGGCAAAACAAGTCTCTCTGAAAAGACTCTCAACAGAAGAACTCACAAGAAGAGCTCAACTTATATCTGATAGGTTGGCAACAGAAAAAGAGAGAAAAGCTAGAAGAGCTGAGATAGTGGAAGAACTTGTAGAAAATGTTATGGTTCAAAGGCCTCAGTTTCAAAGTGGAAAGAAGAAACCTTATATGAAACTTCCAAAAATTTCAAGGCAAGCAAAGCTACAAATCCAGATAGATGTGAAACTCCTGAAGTCCAACCAACTTCAATCATAAAGAGATCATCTGGTGCACAAAGAAAACCAGCTACAAAGAGAAAGGCAGAGGAGACTGTGAAGACTGATTTCAAGATGATACTCTTGGAAGGAAATCAGTTAGTTCATGGTGACTTTGATGTAGAAGAGAAGCCCCTGCTGACACAATTCAGAGATCGTGCTACTTATGCTTATCAACTGCAACAATCCATTAGAGAGAAAACCCATACCAAAGTTATTACAGAACATCACCTACCCAACATTCCTATCCAAGGTGGTGTTGACCTTCAAGGTAGCAAGGATTCTCACCTGAGAGTCACAGAAATTGAAGACATTCCCCAATCATCCTCAGGACAACCTCAGGAAACAGGCTTGGTTTCCTATGCCTCTGACTTTGACAGGTCAAAGGTAAATATCATCAAATGGTCATTCACTGATTCAAACTCAGTGTTAGTGACTAGAAGAGATCGTTCAAGTAAGGTCTACAAGAACTCAAAGGAGTTGAGTATATTATCATCAAAAGACCTTCTTACCATTCAACATCTCACACCTGAACAAGGATCTCTTACAGAGCAACAAAAATGTACTCTTACTACCAAGATGACAGCAGAAATCTGGAGGATACTAGAAGAGAGAAACAATCAAGAACAATAAAGATTGGATAAGGTTTTGGCTTCATCAATCCAAGGGGAGATTGTTGGGACAAAGAGGATTGAAGAAACCACCTTTTGATAACCTTAGTCCAAATCATATTCTGCTTAAGTATAGAAGAAACTGCTGAAGAAGAAAACAGAAGTACTGAAGAATAGAAGAGCAAAGTACTGAAGAAGAACTGATCAATAGTTCTGAGGTCTAACCAGACACTTCACTTCAAAACTACTGAAGACAAAACTACTCATCAGTAGTTTGTCTTTTCATCCATAGTTTGTTGATCTTATCTTCATAACCGACTCAGACTTCAGTAGTTTAGTATTATATTGTTTTGTTAAAGTCTTGTTTCAAGTTTCGATGTAAAGCCTGCTGTAAACATTATCCTTAGTATAATATCTTAGCTAAATATCTTAGATTACTTAGTACAGCAGTCTTGTATGTTTGTCTATAAATAGATGAGCTTGTTCATCTATTTTAGATACGATATATGTGATTTACTTTGATTTAAATTGAAAAACCTTCGAGGCTTTTAAACTTATAATCCATTTCACATCTGATACTCATAACTTGTATTTATTGCTTTATACTTCAACTGTTTATTGATTCTCATAAACTGCTCAGTCAAGGGGGAGTAATAACTCCGGTTAAAAGTGATAATTTAACCTTAGAACATTTACTATTCCGCTGTGCAATAACTCTCATATAAATCTGCAAATACATAAGTGTTCTTAAAAGAGGCCACTGATCCAACAAGCAGTAAAGTGAAATAGCTAGTCTCCTGACAAATGATACCCTATGATCATCACGGACATAGTAAGTTGTACGTTCTTGTTGTTTATCATACAAGTTATTCACCTGGCTTGTGGACCCTTGTGTTGGTTTATAGGTGGACCATATTTTGTGCACGTGACAATCATTACTGTTTCATGTGTACTTTTGTAAAATTTACGGTTTTCAGAAATCCGGGCATTTTATTGTGAAATGGTATCCATTGTGAACAAAATGGGCCCCACACGTTGTCATGGGCTATAATTTGTTCCCAATCTAACACGTGTGGTCGTTTTATGGCGAAAAAGTGTTTTAACATATGTTTATGCCTTTTAATATCAAAAGATAGTGCTAACATACGTTATGGCTTTCTTAACACATGTTATTATGGTGTATCCGAAATCTTTTAATGATATTGGCCTTAAATCCGATTGTTCAATATTGTATCCAAAACAACTTGCTTCTGTTCATCAATATACAATTGAATGTTTACAAGTGTGTGCTAGTGTGTTTTTGATGAAATCATGTATATTGAACCTCAAAATGTAGTGAAATGCCAAGTACATATATAAATGTATGTTTTGATTTAAAATCGATCCCTTGATAAATTATCAAAGCCATATGTTGTATTAAAACCTTAAACATAGTGTGTGTATCAGTACCCTTGATCCTAAACAAGATAATGTTGTTTAAAAATCATTAACCTATGTGTGTTATAGGCCGATTAGTTGGTGTTTAGGGGTCGAGTGTCGGGTAAACTAGAGGGCTGATTATAGTTAAGATAAAACTAGAGGTTTTGGGGCTCGTTAGAAGTACCTAGTCGACGCAAGGTGATGGTCGAATGGTTGAACCTTCGACCTCCTATGTGAGCTTTCAATCCTTTGATTATTGTGGCATGGAAATGGAGAATGGGAAAAGTGTTTGTGTTGTGGTGATCGGCCAAGAATAAATAAGAAAGAAAGGAAGGTTTTTGTGTGTTAAAATGAGGATGATCATGGCTCTTTATATATGTGATCAAGTGATGTGGTGACAAAAACAAATGTGGTAATCCTATCCTCTTTGGTCGAAGCATTGTTTAGGCAAGTTAATCACCATTTAGTGCAAGGCAATGGGTTGGAAAGTTTAATCAAGAAAGAGGGGTGTTGACTTGCTTAGGAGGTTGGATTATCTTGGCTTCTTGTACAAATAAGTGTAAGCTATTACCTCATCATTGTCATAACCGATTTTCATCATGTGTAAGAATGGATTTCGTGATAAATCTTTTGTCATGTGATCTTGGATGGAATCGGCCGCACATATACAAGTGTATAAGTGATAGTGACTTAACCAAGAACATAAGTTTGTCATCACTTGATTGATGTTAATTTTTCCATGATCTCTCTAGTTGTGATAGGTGCTCACGTTTCAAGAATAATTCTATGTGTAAGGTGACAACTAGCAATATGGTGAAAGTGACACATGGTGGGCCTTGGGGTATTCTTCGGCCGAGATCAAGACAAGGGGCAATCCATCCATTTTGAGGTTGAAATCATAAGACAAGGGTGTGTGTACTTGGTGTTTTCATACCATATTAGTATAAGGGTTTGACAATCATGAAAGAGATAAGTGTATGTTTGGTCTTCAGGTTTCGACCGAGAAGAAAACAAAAGGGAAAATGTTCCATATTGAGTTTAACTTTCTCATAGGGATGTGTTGTGTCATTATTAAGGTTCCATTTGGGTATAAGTGAGGGACAAGACAATAAGGTAAGTGTATATGTATGTATTGTCGCGCGCGTGTGTGTATATATCCATTGTGTTGTCCAAATCAATGATAAGATTACTTGGTTCTCTATATGTAGATCATTCCATTTATCATCATGTGTTTGTTCATGGGCCTTGGTAGTCGACTGTATATCAATGAATTTATAAGTTGGTTATATCAGTTTAGTAGTCGTGTGATTGTGTATGTGTATATATATATATATATATATATATATATATATATATGTGTGTGTGTGTGTGTGTGTGTGTGTAGATTCGACTTGTTTCTCAATGCGTTTACATAGCCGATTATATACACTATGCACATGTGATCTTATGAGTTGTTTGTATTGGTTAGATAGGTATATATGTATATATAGCCGAATGGTACATGAGTTGTTATCGAGACCCATAAATTATCTAGAGTGATGCGTGCGTTTTGATGACGATATAAACATGTATCATATTTCACAAGTTATGGGTCCATGAATACATGTTATTGGATGTTAACATATGATAATATTTTTTATTCTTATACATGTGTTAGTGTGGAGTTATCATGTGTTATGAAGTTTTTAACATCTATTGATAACGCATGTTTGTTCTTTAGGAGTGTTTTTGTTTTGTGTGGGTGATAACCTCATAAAACACTTTGTTATTGTTCGGGTTTGAGTGGATTGTGTAGTTTTCCACTTGAGCATCGTCACGTGTATTGTTGTTTTGTTTATGTGTAGGAATCGGGTATCCGGTTGGTCTTTGTTGAGCGTGTGATTGGCTTGGTTGTGTGGGTGATAACCTCATAAAACACTTTGTTATTGTTCGGGTTTGAGTGGATTGAGTAGTTTTCCACTTGAGCATTGTCACGTGTATTGTTGTTTTGTTTATGTGTAGGAATCGGGTATCCGGTTGGTCTTTGTTAAGCGTGTGATTGGCTTGGTTGTTCAATGCCAATTGTCTTGTATTGTCCGGGTGTTGTTGCATAAATGGATAATCTATTGGCTTTCCTCAATAACTCATGCTTTACTAGACTGGGGGGTATAATGTGTGTAAAACTGTAAAAGGTCTAATTATGCACATGAAATGACAATAATAAGCAAAATGTGTACGGATGTTGACCTGGATCGTTGGCTGTTGTCATATTCTCCCCTTGTTTTTGGAATTACGTCAGCGAAATCGAGTTGACTTACGGGTCTCAGCCGTCTTTGGAAGAGTGCAGGATACTTTCGTCTCATCTGGTCTTCACGTTCCTATGTAAATTCGGGACCGCGTTTTGCATTCATCGGATAAACACTTCTTCATATTGGATACGTGGAACGTATCGTGAACACCACCAAGCTCTTCAGGCAGCTTGAGCTTGTATGCCACGGGACCAATCCTAGCAAGTATTTCGAAAGGACATATGTATTGGGGGTTAAGCTTCCCACGTTTGCCAAACCGTGGTACACCCTTCCAGGGTGAGACTTTTAAGAGTACCTTATCGCTAACCTGAAATTCGAGTGGTTTGCAGCGGACATCAACATAGCCCTTTTAACGATCTCGAGCAGCTTTCAAACGATCACGGATCTGAAAGATCTTATCAGTTGTTTCTTGAATTAGCTCGGGGCCAGTCAAATATTTGTCTCCAACTTCCACCCAACACAAAGGAGATCTACACTTACGTCCATATAAGGCTTCAAAGGGTTTTCCAGAACCGGGAAGTGAATCAACTGTCGCGGTCGGAAATGATTGAGACAGGCACACCATGCCTAGTCACAATCTCCTAGATATACAGCTTGGCAAGTTTCTCCAACTTGTCGGTTTCCTTAATTGGCAGGAAATGTGCAGACTTGGTGTGACACCAGTCAACAATCCAGGTCAACATCCATATACACCTTACTTATTATTGTCATTTCATGTGCATAATTAGACATTTGCACACACTATACCCCCTAGTCTAGTGAAGCATGAGTTATTCAGGAAACTCATCAAAAATCACCCGGTTATGCATACAAAACCCGGAGTATACAAAACATTTTATGGGGTTACCACACTCTAACACATGGTAATCCATCACTAACACATGTACACGAATCATAAACAATATAATATGTTAACATATAGTGTTGATACCCCCCCCATAACATATGATAACTTCTTATTAACACATGTGAGTACATTAACAACTGAATAACTTGTGATTCATAAAATACATGTTAATATCGTCATCAAGCACCCTTGCCATTTAGACGAAATCAAGTTGCATTTCCATTCAAATGGTCGACTATAACCGGTACAAACTAGTATTCCATTCAACTCACACTATACCTACATATATTATTATCCATACCATCGAGTCTATACCAACATAATGTGGATTAAGTTTAGTCGAAACATTGCTATGCATATGTGTACACACACACACACGCATACATGCATGAATGATAGGTCACCATCTTTGTCATTTCCTTATACCTATTTGACCATACATAAACATTCCCCTTCCATCCCTATTATTGGCCAAAAACAAACAAACAAAGGCTCCATGTGTCACTATCAACTAGGGTGTCCATTCCTTGCATCATATTGGAAAGTCAACTCCCATGACACACACCCCTTTCCCTTCCTCTCTATCCCCTTCGACCGATTGTGACACCTACACCAAATCTTTGTAAAGCATTAATTAAACTTGTCTCTATCCATGCATGCATGACACAATAAGACAAACACTCACCCTTGCACACAATTAGGCCTTAACCATGCTTATATCTACTTCCTATATTATGATACTTACCTAAACTAGAGGATGTTGGTGGCATTATAATCGGCCGAAGCCAACAACAACAACCATCTCAAGTCTCTTTCACACATGTGGTTACAACTTGCACACAAATGGCAATGACAACTTATCTTAATCCTATCCCTAAACAACTACCCTTTCCCCTTATACCTATGACAACTAATCGTCCCACTAGGATACAAGAGAACCCATCACTTTCATCCAAACTATCACTAAGATTGTGTCCTATCTATCCTTCTTTTGTCTTGTAATTGGCCGAAAATTCCCAAGGGTGTGGATCATAGGCTTAGTTGTTGTTATACACCAAAACTAGCACTAAGACAAACCATCAACAACCTCCCATACAAGTCTAACACCCTTAAATACAATTGCTTGCACACAATCGGTTGGCATATGAACATGTGTCCCTAACTTTCATAATCTAGTGATTAAAGAACCTAAACTATGCATCAACCAAGAAGCTAAACGTTTCCCTATTTGTTTTGTCCTCACTTTGTTCGACCCCTATATAAGAGGGCTTAGAATCCTCCTCATTTCACACCAACACTCTTTCTTTTCTTTCTTTTCCTCTTAGCCGACTCCCAACCCACCAAAACCATCATAAACTCCTAACTCAAAGATAAAGAATCAAGGTTTGGGAACTACCTTTGGATCGGAAGCTTTGGAGGTCCAAGCACTCGATCTTACATTCATTAGGTATCCTCTACTAACCTAAGTTGCTATTTGAACACTTATAGTCATCGACCCCCATTGTTAACCTGACCCCGACCCTCAAACATCATGTAATCGACCTATGTCACACCTAAGAGTAACTATTTTAGGAACATTACTTTGTTAAATGTTAATTGTCATCAATTGAACACCTACACATCTAGTTATACATGCACACATATATTCGGACACACACAGCAAGGATCGACCACCTTTGTACTCTAGTCACAAAGGCCGAACACTCCACTCCTGTTTAAACATCACATTTGGTCGATAAAATCCAAACATAGAACTAAACAATCATGCTTTGACATAACATTACTTTTACACTTATAAATACTCGAAAACTCATTCACAACTATACACGAGCAAGTGGGAGCCGAATTGACACCCACGAGGCTCGAGTTCAATCAAAATGTACAATTGTAGTTTCTAGCTTTTATATAAACATTTGTTAAAACTAGTTATAACATGTGTTATACATTCCTTTAACATAACCACATTAGGACATGTGTTAAAACACACATTTTGCCATAAGCCAACCACGCGTGTTTGATTGGGAACAATTCATAACCCATGACAACATGTGGGGCACATTTTATTCACATTAGATACCGGTTTTCAGTAAAACGCCAGGAATCTCCGGAACCGTATGTTTTACATATAAATCAACTCATGTTTGTCACGTGCACAAAAACATGGCCCACATACACTAAAACCAAGACTCACGAATGTCGGGTGAACAACTTGTATGATAAACAACAAGAACGTACAATTTACCGTGCTATTAATAATCATAGGGCAAGCATTGTTTGGACGGTGGCTATCTCACATTCCAGCTTCACTAGACCACACATACCATTATCAGGTGATTTTCACAGCCCTGTTTTACTACTTTTTCATTTTGGGGGACAAACATGCTACAATTCTAGTACAAATTTCATTTGTGTGTTAATTCTATCGTGACTACCATGTGGAACATGAGACATTTTGTTCATGAGCTCAACAGTCCTCGTATTTACATTTTACTGTAACCATTAGCTATCAAAAACCATGGAACACTTTAATATATCTATTGGGTTGACACCCCCACTCTTGGTGAATCGCTCTAACCAGTTACATACAAAAAAGTGTTAGTATTCTACTACACATACATTGTCTTTAGTGTACAATGCACGAGGCACAACAGTCAAGAGGTTTGGTTATGGGACTCATGGTTTGCACAGCGATCATTTGCTTAGCTAGCTTATGATTGGTCATACAAGAATTACACGAATTTTAGACAATTTACTATTTTCCTAAACAATATTATGCTTATTAAATAATTTATGACATTATCCATGCTTATATGGTATCTATTTAAATAAATTTGTGTGTTGCTTGAACCTTGTGCTTGAAAACCTTTCGAGGTCGCATCCCCGTGTTTCTGCCTTGGCAGGGTGTGACAGATTGGTATCAGAGCATAAGGTTATAGCGAACTAAGATACTTTTTGAGTCAACTATAACCCAAGACATTTTCGAAACGTTTTCAGATCCAAGACCTTGATGAGAAGCATCACAATAAACTACGAAATCATCGGCACCTTCGGGAAGAGAGAGAATCGGAGCACTACACAATCGGTTCTTCAAAGCTTGAGATGCTTCTTCTTGCATGACTCCCCAATCGAACTTTTTGACTTTTTGTGTCAAGACTGTAAGTGGCTGGGCAATCTTAGAGAAATTTTTGATGAACCGACGGTAATAACCAGCTAAACCCAAAGATTGTCGCACCTCAGTTGAGGTTTTGGGTGTATCCTAATCTTTGATTGCTTCAATTTTGGTAGAGTCAACTTGACTGCCCTTCTCGTTCACAACGTGACCAAGAAAATGAACTTCTCGAATCCAAAACTTGCATTTAGAGAACTTGGCAAACAATTTCTCCTTTTTGAGCAACTCTAAAATCAATCTGAGATGATGTTCATGCTCGTCGTTGGTTTATGAGTAGATCAAGATGTCATCAATGAAAACAATCACGAATTTATCCAAGTAGGGATTGCAGACTCAATTCATAAGATCCATAAAAACATCATGAGCATTCGTCAAACCGAATAGAATAACCAAAAAACTCATAATGCCCATAACGAGTCTGGAAAGCAGTCTTCGGGATGTCGTCCTCTTGAATTCGCAACTGATGATACCCCGAATGTAGGTCGATCTTCGAATAATAGTTGGAACCCTGCAACTGGTCAAATAAATCGTCGATCCTCGGCAACTGGTACTTGTTTTTGATGGTCAGCTTGTTCAACTCCCGGATGCGAACACCCATAATCACCAGCTGCGCGTCGTGAGACAAAATAACACCACGCTCCGTGTACAGTGGACTCCCAGAAGATCCACCTAGGGTCATCGCCTCCTCGTCATCCTACTCGTCCCTATGTGCCAAGTCACCTACGAGAGTGGGGAGGTAATGACGCTTGCGGGCCTGGGATCGCCTCCTCAATCGCCGGGATGGCCCGGGCACGAGTACGGGTGCCTCCACAACAGGCTGCTTCGGTATGGGGTCAGCAGAAAGGTCAGGCTCGCTGGGAATGACAGGGTCGGCGGGTAGCGTAGGAACCGGAGCAAGAGCGGAAAGGGAAAGGACAGTCGGCTGTCGCGCCCTCTTTCAGGGAGTGCACTTATGGAGAGCACTTTCCGAGGAGTGGCGGAAGATGCGAAATCAGGGAGCAGGATCTGAGGCAAGCTGGGTCGCAGGCGGAATCCCCACGAGATGGACGTAGAGGTCAGCTAGAGCGGGAGGGACATCATCCTCAGTGTCGTCATCGGAGACACGACGGTCCATGGGCGCAGGATCCACATCCATGTCAGTGTCGTCAGAGATAAAGCTGCCACCATGGTGTGTGAAGTCAGGTTCCTCATCCGGAGAGGAGCACGCTGAGCGGAAGCAACGTCTTGGGCATCCTCCTCCGGTGTAGCATCAACGGGGTAATCATCCTCGGAGTCAGAAAGGAGAGTGAGGTCAACAAAAATGGCTATGATCCTGTCTAATGCACGCATATATATATGTATATATATATATATATCATCTTGAGACTTGAGAGGTGCAAGGTGAGGTAATGTGGTACTTTGTTAAAACGTTTTGAAAAGGTTTTGGTTATAGTTGATCAAAAGAATCTTAGTTCACTATAACCTTGAGCTCTGATACCAATCTGTCACACCCTGCAAAGGCGGAAACACGGGGATATGATTCGAAGGGTTTTCAAGCACAAGGTTCGATCAACACACAAGATTTAAATTTAATAGGTACCATCGAAAGATAAACGATGTCACAAATTATTAAAAATAACATAACATTGTCTGAAAACGAAATGTTGTCTAAAATTCTATAATTCAAATACCACACCAAAATATGACTGACATAATCCAATCAATGATGGTACCACAGAGTGCAAGCTCAAACCCTTCCCTCAAGTTTCCGCCCCGCATGATTAATTACCTGAAAAACATGCATAAATGATTTTTCAACATAATGTCGGTGAGTTCACAGGTTTTAATGTACTATGTAAAGTGCTCGTGAAATTCGTGTATGACCAATCAAAGGCTAGCTAAGCGAATGATTATTGTGCGAACCATGAGTCCTATAACCAAACCTCTTTACTGATGTGCCTCGTGCATTGTAGAATAAAGACAACATATGTATAGTAGAATACTAACACTGTTTTGTGTGTAACTGGTTAGGGTGACTAACCAAGAGTGGGGGTGTCAACCCAATAGATCTATTAAAGTGTTCCATGGCTTTTGATAGCTAATGGTTACAGTGTAAATGTAACTACGAGGACTGTTGAGCTCATGAACTAAATGTCTCATGTTCCACATGGCAGTCATGGTAGAATAACACATCAAAATGTAATGTACTAGAATGTAGCATGTTTACCCCCCCCCCCCCCCCAAATAGAAAATAGTAAAATGGGGCTGTGAAACTCACCTGGTAACTGAGGATAAGGTCTGGTAAACAAGTAAAGTGAAATAGCTATTGTCCCGAAAAATGATACCTTATGATCATCACGAACATAGTAAGTTGTACGTTCTTGTCGTTTATCATACAAGTTGTTCACTCGGCTTATGGACCTTTGTGTTGGTTTATAGGTGGACCATATTCTATGTGCATGACAATCCTTATTGTTTCATGTGTACTTTTGTAAAATGTACAGTTTTGAGAAACCCAGGCGTTTTATTGTGAAATAGAATCGATTATGAACAAAATGGGCCCCACATGTTGTCATGGGCTACAATTTGTTCCCAATCTAACATGTGTGGTCGTTTTATGGCGAAGCAAGTGTTTTAACATATGTTTATGCCCTTTAATATCAAAAGATAGTGCTAGCATACCTTATGGCTTTCTTAACACATGCTATTATGGTGTAGCCAAAATCTTTTAATGATATTAGCCTCAAATCCGATGGTTCAATGTATCCAAAACAACTTGCGTGTGTTCATCAATATACAATTGAATGTTTACGAGTGTGTGCTAGTGTGTTTTTGATGAAATCGTGTATATTGATCCTCAAAATTTAGTGAAATGTCGAGTATATATATAAATGTATGTTAGTTGGGTCAAAGAGAATTTATGAAGCGCTAAAAGGTCCTACAAGGGTAGACTCTAAAAGTCCATGAAACCTTAGCTAACCATCCACATTAGTAAATAAGAAGTACTGAACACAAGAGCAGAATGAAGACGACAAAAGTACTGAAAAACATGTTCTGAAGACAAACCAGACAACCTCTGAAGAACAAAGTTCTGAAGTACTGAAGAAACAACTGCTGCTGAAACAAACAACTGATGAAGTAACCAAACCACTGATGAGACAAACAACTAATGAAGATCAAACAACTGTTAGACCAAACCACTGATGGTCAAACAGCTGATAACCAAACCACTGATGAACTAACCTCTGATGAAGAAGTGAAACCACTGCTAGAAGCAAACATCTGTTGAGAAGGTCTGTTGTGGCTTACAGTACTTAGGCTACAACAGAGGTTAGCAACAGATGTTTAGGGGCTGTTTGGCAAGTGCTGAACCAGTAAGTGCTGAATCAGTAAACTGGTGTTTGGTTAAACCACTAAATAAATCTAAAAAATTACTATTTTACCCTTCATATTTTTTTTATAAAAACATAAAAAACAAAAAAACTTGACACCACACAACATAAAAAATCTTTTTTTTTCTTTTCCACATACTTTCCCTTACCTGTTTATTTTCTTTACCAACAACAACAAACACATACACATACACATACACGATTCCACACACCCAAACACATACATGCTCTCTCTTTCCATGTTTCATTTTCTTTCTTAGTTCTAAAATCAAACATATACACACCACACCACACAAACAGTTAGTTGGGTGGAAGAGAGGGAGGAGGCGGCCTTGTTGGGTGGTGAGGAGAGGGAGGCGACACGACGCTGTTGTGTGGAGAGGGGGGAGGAGGGCGGCGCTGTTATGTGGTGAGGAGAGGGAGGAGTAGGGCGGTGTTGTTGGGTGGTGAGGAGAGGGAGAAGGAGGGCGGCGGCCGGCGGGAGGTGGTGAGGAGAGGGGTGGGGGCGGCGGCCGGCGGCCGGCGGAGGTGTTTAGGAGAGGGGTGGGGGCGGAGGTGTTGGGTGATGGTGTGTAAGGTTTTGTTTTTGATAAAGAGTGAGAAGGAAATACAAAGGAGAAGGGTAGAAAGGGTATTATTTTTATTCAGCATGTTCAAATGTCTGTATCATTCAGACTGAAAGCTTTTCATTAAGAGGTTGTTATTTTTCAACCAAACAACCAAACCTTTGTCTGAATAAGAGGTTAGCTTCTTAATGAATCATTAAGAGGGTAAACAAACAGCCCCTTAGTGAAGAAGTGAAACCACTGCTAGAAGCAAACATCTGCTGGGAAGGTCTGTTGTAGTTTACAGTACTTAGGCTACAACAGAGGTTACCAACAGATGTTAGTAAAGACTGAGACCACTGATTACCAAAGATTTGCTGAGAAGGTCTGTTGTAGCCCAACAGCACTTAGGCTACAACAGAGGTTACCAGCAGATGTTACCTCTACTGAAGAGACAATCCAACAGAGGTTTACAAGACATCAGTAGTTTGTTGATCATCAGAAGTTACAACCACTGAAAAACAACTTCTGATGATTTATTCATCAGAAGTTGTATACCTCATGACGTTATCAAGATTCTCAGATGTTCACTTTATCAGAAGATGTCAGATTAAAGCTGCATCAGTTATTATCGTATTTCAAGTTGTATCTGCTTTTGTATTGTTTATGTATTTTGTAGATCTAGAGGCAACTTTACAGAAAGGTATGAATTCTATAAATACCCATGTACTAGTAACCTCTAGACTTGCACTTGGCCATTTGTATCTAATGCATTTGAACCTTTGCCATAATCATTGATACTCGGTTGTATGTGATTTATTTGGATTTAGACTTTTATACTATCATCTTGTCCACATAATAGATCAGTTGCTAATTAATCAACTGTATCAAAATGGCAAGTTATGATTCTCACAACATACCAGGTTGCACAACCTTGTTAAGACATGCCCTATAAGACTTGTATTAATAAGGTTGGACCTGAAGACCACATAGACATCAAAACTGGGAATATCTTCATAATAGGTATTCACAGGATGTAAAATGTTGGTAAATCTCATTGCTGATAAAATGTTTCTCATCCTAGAGATAGTTTTTGACATTATATAAAATGTTTCTCATCCTAGAGATAGTTTTTGACATTATATAAAATGTTTCTCATCTTAGAGATGTTTTTGACATCATATCAACAGTGAAGATATTAAAAGATGAACTTTCTTCTAACCTGGTTCTTTTATGTAATAAAATCACTAAGAAAGCAGGAAGAATTTTTCCCAGTACTTAAATTCTATCATAAGATGGTCACGAGTGCTTTAGTTGGGGCACTATGCCAGAGAATGTAGAAGTTCTGGCATAAATCATCTAAAAGGGGAAGTTCATCTAAATCCAGTTTTTTTAAAGACATCGAAGCACATAAAATGTTGCTCATCTTGTTCCTATGCAGTATATGCAGGCTCAGGCACCACCTCCTAAAACATGTGCCACAGATCAGTATGTATAAGTATCAAGCCAATCAGCACAAAGGAACAACAGACCCCCACAGCTACAAAATCCATCATCATCATTCCAGTCAGCTTAACAAAGCTTTTCACAACTGGATATGTTGATTAGAGTGGTGTGCAAAATGACATGTCTAAATCTAGATATCATTTGGGGTCACAAATCTATGATGTCAACAGGAAATACCTGAAATAGGTCAAAACCTTGTTTAGATGGCCATGAACTCGGATCCTAAAGATATTGAGGTATCACCATCTACAGACTTTCAAGTATCTATAAATCCCTTAGTAAATTAAGTTCTATTTAAAAAGTAGAAACTCTTTTGCTAAATAAAGGGATATAAATGTGTGTTTAAAAGACCTAGTTTAAAATCTTGATCCCAACACAGAAAAATGACCTGGAAACTATAAAAGAAACCAAATGAAGAAAAATTTGGATTTCTAAAGTTTTCAAGGTTAACTGTGAAAAATGGGAGTGTCAAGATTACCATGTATTACTCTGTATTCATAAATAGATGTAATTCTGGAACTAGGACTTTTCACACATTTCCTCCAACAAATTTACTCCTCAAAAAGGTTCACTAAAAGGGGAGTAACTCATCATTGGGCAATACATCAGAAGTTTGTGGTATACAATGATAAAAGGAATACTAGATCTTCTGATAAAAATTGACCCAAAACTTCTGACAGTGGTTCTTAAGAAGTTGCCTCTACATCAGGGATTGAGAACCTGACAACTGCTGAAGACAAATCTCCAAATCTAAAACTGTCAAGAAATTGCTTTTATCAAAAGATAAATCAAAAGTTAAAAGCAGATCCATGGGAGATATGTGAAAATAAATCACATATCTGAATTCTGTAAAAATAGAAGGGGTAAAATATTTGATAAATCAATGGCACAAACTGAAAACTAAGTGGTGATTAAAATCCAAAAACTTGGTGTAAATCAATCTGTGCTTAACAAAACCTTTCTATTAAACCGTGACTGTAACATCTCAAAAGCAGTCTAAAAGATATAAACAGAATTCACACAAGTATGAGAAAATACTTGTAAAGTAGAAGTTAGACCATCCTCATCAGAAGTTAACTTAACTTCTGATGGCTGAAAATCAGCAACAGCTGGTAAGTATGGTACAATTTATGACAACCATAACTGTATCTACATCCTTCCCAAAAAGCAGGCCCAAAACCAAAAAGGTTTGGGTTCCTAAAAGGAAATCAAGTTGCTTCATTGTGCAGGGATTCAACACAGGATGTGATAGCATTTTGGATATAAGGTCATTGCACATGACAGGATGTAGGGCAATTCTAGAAGACTTCAAAAGTCACAAAAGGAGGGTCCGTATCTTGAGGGAAGAATACAGTTTGAAAATGTCAACCTGGTGGACATCCAAGAACTAAATCTCTTTGAGTATGTCACAAAGAATACTCAAGAGATTATCTCACCAGAAGGCCAGAGGTTGATAGAGATAGCAAAAGTCATACCTTGCAATGCACCAAAAGGTGTAACAAAGTATTTAAAAGACCTGAACCCATTCTCTAAAAAGGCATCAACCCAAAAGTTGATAAAGGGTACTTCCTAAGTTACCCATCTACCAGAAAACCTACAACATCCTAAAATAAGGATCATGGTGGTAGATGGAACTCTGGATATTAAAACCTGATCAAGCTCATAAAATCGCATCAATATGAGATCTCTGGACAAGATCCAAAAATTGATGCTGAATAAAATCTATTAGAGCTTGAAATCAACTTCCACATAACCACTGATGTAAAAGAACTCGTCTTCATTATGAAGTCAAAAACATCTGTGGTTCTCAACTCATGGTATAATTCAAGAAGAGGGTCAGTTAAAGAGAATGTTATTGCAAAAGGATCACCCTAGAGTAAAATCTTTGGTGATTGGGCCTCAGATGTTGTTACAAGTAGAAAAGGGCTTTAAACTCCTGTTCCTGTTCAGCATTCATATTTCAGAGGAGCCAAGGAAGTAACAAAGCCAGGTATGTCAAATCTTGAGTAAAAGTTCTTGTATATATTTTTATTTTATTCAAAGTTTTGACAAAATCCTAAGTTTTTGAAAAGTAAAACACAACATCTATTGGAGAGATGCCAAACCGCTGTTGGATTATCCATCAGTGGTTTGCACAAATGGAAGAGATAGAATTGTAGTCAGTAGTTATAAAACTACTGATGAGTTGAATAAGATAACTTCTGATGAACAACTTTGGTCATCAGTACTTATCTACAGGGGTACATCAGTACTTTCACATCAGACATTATATCTCCTATATCTTCTGAAGAGACAATCCAACAGAGGTTTACAAGACATCAGTAGTTTGTTGATCATCAGAAGTTACAACCACTGAAGAACAACTTCTGATGATTTATTCATCAGAAGTTGTATACCTCATGACGTTATCAAGATTCTCAGATGTTCACTTTATCAGAAGATGTCAGATTAAAGCTGAAGTAGTTATTATTGTATTTCAAGTTGTATCTGCTTTTGTATTGTTTATGTATTTTGTAGATCTAGAGGCAACTTTACAGAAGGGTAGGAATTCTATAAATACCCATGTACTAGTAACCTCTAGACTTGCACTTGGCCATTTGTATCTAATGCATTTGAACCTTTGCCAACAATAAACAAATGTTTTAAGTAACTTATACATATTTCATTTACATTTGCTTTATTATCTCTAAGTTGTGAGAGTATATTCTGAGGGGGAGTTTAAATCCATAAACTCAGTCACAAAGTCTCAGTTACTCATGTTTTCCGCTGCACATCTATCTAGTAATTGAACTTGACCTCAAACCGATCCTAACAATGTTTTGATTTAAAATCGAATCCTTGATAAATTATCAAAGCCATATGTTGTTATAAAACTTTAAACATGGTGTATGTGCGTGCATATAAGCGACTATGTAATAATATATATATGTGTATGTTTGTAAGCGCTACCCATGATCCTAAACAATATAATGTCGTTTAAAAATCATTAACCCATGTGTGTTATAGGGCTGATTAGTTGGTGTTTAGGGATTGAGTGTCTGGTAAACAAGAGGACCGACTATAGTTAAGATAAAACTAGAGGTTTTGGGGCTCGTTAGAAGTACCTAATCGACGCAAGGTGATGGTCGAATGCTTGAACCTTTGGCCTCCTATGTGAGCTTCCAATCCTTTGATTATTGTGGCTTGGAAATGGAGAATGGGAAAACTGTTTGTGGTGTGGTGATCGGCCGAGAATAAACAAAAGAGAAAGGAATGTTTTTGTGTATGAAAATGAGGATGATCATGGCTCTTTATATAGGTGATAAAGTGACGTGGTAACAAAAACAAATGTGGTAATCCTATCCTCTTTGGTCGAATCATTGTTTAGGAAAGTTAATCACCATTTAGTGCAAGGCAATGGGTTGGAAAGTTTAATCAAGAAAGAGGGGTGTTGACTTGCTCAGGAGGTTGGATTATCTTGGCTTCTTTTCTAAATAAGTGTAAGGTATTACCTCATCATGTGTAAGAATGGATTTGGTGATAAATCTTTGTCATGTGATCTTGGATGGAATCGGCCAAACGTATATAGGTGTAGAAGTGATAGTGACTTAACCAAGAACATAAGTTTGTCATCACTTGATTGATGTTGATTGTTCCATGATCTCTCTAGTTGTGATAGGTGATCAAGTTTCAAGAAGATTTCTATGTGTAAGGTAACAACTAGCATTATGGTGAGAGTGACACATGGTGGGACTTGGTGTTTTTTTGGCCGAGATCAAGACAAGGGGCAATCCATCCATTTTGAGGTTAAAATCAAAAGACAAGGGTGTGTGTACTTGGTGTTTTCATACCATATTAGTATAAGGGTTTGACAATCATGAAAGAGATAAGTGTATGTTTGGTCTTGGGGTTTTGGCCGAGAAGAAAACAAAAGGGAAAAGGTTCCATAAAATGTTTAACTTTCTCATAGGGATGTGTTGTATCATTGTTAAGGTTCCATTTGGGTGTAAGTGAGGGACAAGACAATGAGGTGAGTGTATATGTATCATTGTGGAAGCGAATTTAAAGTAAATCATTAAACAATAGTCTGCGCATAACAATGTGTCCATAACCATAGTAGATAATTAAACATACTAAAATAGTTTTAAGTGACCATATCCCAATAACGCTACATGATGCATGCCCTACTCGTGCTCCGAGCTAGTGTCCTGCAAAAAACATGTTTTTCGTGTGTCAACATAAAGTTGGTGAGTTCACAATTTTAAGTAAATGCGTAGGTCTCCCAGACCACGTAAAATGAGTAATCAACTAATTCACATGCCAGGGGTAGCTAGCCCACTCATGATAACTAATATCGGTAATACCGAACTGCTAATCTACGAGTTCCCACATAGGGATAGTGCCTTGCATCATTGTCTATCAACAATGATAATTGTAAAGTTATAATTCACACCCATGCTCCCAGCACGATGTGAGGTTTGTGAGACCTAATAGCGCTATCAACTAGTAACCCGCTTGCCATCCGGCAACTCATTCGATATTTAGAAGGACTTCAATGATAGAGTGGTTTAGTTCATCAAAGACATAAGCATGAATTAGTGAAAGCAGATTCACCCAGTGAATCATTGCACCCAAAACCCGGGATGTGTAAAGTAGTCCCAAACCGGACTAGGAAATAGTTTAGAAAATGTCTCCTTCCGAGATGTATGCTTTTGAGAAAAGAGTAGTGAAACTCACCTGGTGTTTGTTCGAGAGGTCTAGCAAAGCAGAGAAAGTAACTATTGTTCTGACAAAGATCTCCCTATGAGTATTAAGACATGTTAAGCTATGTGTTCTTGATCATCGTACAAGTTAGGCACCCACTTTTGTGAACCATATCAATTGGTGTAGATCATGTTTTATGTATATGAAGTTTGATCTAAGAATGTTCCATGAATCCATGCGTAGTGTGTAACCAATTATTTTAACACTAGATAACATAATTGATCATATAAGTGAAGTCATGTGTACATAATAGAAGCTCGATTACTAAGTGCATAATAATCAACTTATTAATACTAGTTGAGGGCCGATCTTAATGATCAAAGGCCTAGGTTTGGGTTCACAATAAGGGCCGCATACAAATGACTAGAAGTGGTTAGTACTTACCTCAATACTAATATACTAGGTGCGATCCTTAGGGCTTCTTGGTGGCCTCCCTTGGCTCGGCGGTTAGGAGGGGGTGGTGTGGGTGGAAGCCGAAGCTAGAGGAAGGTTGTGGAGGGGTGTGGTTCGGCCTCAAGAGAGCCGAGAGAGAGAGAGAGAGAGAGAGAGAAGTGAGGTGTGGTTTCAAGTGTTCCTAAGTGCTCTTATTTATAGTAGGGGTGAGCAAACGGACCGACCCGGACCGAACCGGGCATTACCCGAACCGACCCGAGACCGAAAAACCCATAAAAACCACAACCAAAGACAGGACCTATGTGATAAGCTCGGTTTTTGGTTTTTAAGGGTTCGGGCACACCGGGTATAAAGATAGGACCGAAACCGATAACCCAATCAAAGCAAACCTTCCATGAAAGCAAACTACAGAGATATCGATCTGCAATTCCAAACCAAACCTTTTCAAGAAGTGCCAACAGATGGATCTCAAACCCAGTGCTTCTGACTGGAAACCAAGATGACAGCGGCTTACATATTTTGGTCGCAATCACTTGGTGAAGAAGATGAACATGTGGTCCCAATCACCATCTAGTTGTCCAACAACCACCATTAGTTTTTTAAATGAAGAAACTGAAATAAAACAAATATTAGTGGATATTTGTTTCTATTGAAAAAAGAAATAGTTTTACCATTTTTTTCCTCGGGAAACCAAACTTTATAGACCCTCTGCCACAAATCTTTACTTTATAATTTTATATGTATTTTTGAGGAAAAAAAATAATATTTTTATGTTTCCAACAGCTGTTAAATGTATTTTTAACTTTATGTGTGTCCATGTTTTTAACTTCTTTTACATATTTAATTTTCCTTTCACTTTTTCAAGTTTTCATTTTCTATCTATTCTTTCTTTACCTCACGGGTTTCTTGGTTTTTATCTTTTGGAAACCATGTTCATAAGAACAGCAAGTTCCTGTAAAAGTTTTGATTCACCATCATCTTCTGTGCTACTACTATGGCCGCTTCTATTACCTTGATTTCTTTAGATCGGGTCGGGTTTAGATTTGTCGGGTACTTTCGGTCTAGACCCGAGAACCGACCCGAACCCGAATTATAGATAATATATGAACCGAAGAATGACCTACTTTCATGACATCGGTTCGGTTCCTGGTAATTTTCGGTCCATAACTCGGGTTTTTTCAGGTCGACCCGATTTCTGCTCACCCCTAATTTATAGTGGATTGAAGAGGTGTGGACAAAAACAAATGAAGCAAGCCCAACATTCTTGATTGGAGTTCTTGTTTAAGAAACTTATCACATTTTGATGCAAGAATGAGGTAGGTTATGTTTAGGCTTTGAGTCATGCATGCTTCTTGAGCTCTTGGCCGATTTCTGTTAGAGATGACAATTGAGGAAGGTTGACTTTGTCTAGTAAGGAATGTCCATGATTGGATTATAGCTCTTTTGGTGAATGTTGACAACTATGCATGTGTTTCCTTCTTGCTTGTTTCGGCCGCAACATGTGGAGGATAGAAGATTGATAATGACCTTTCCTAGGCTTGCCTTTGTACTCATTTGATAGCTCCTAGCCTCCTAGTAGTTAGTTTGGAAGTTTCTTGGGGTAGGGTTGGGGTTATCGGCCGTAATTTTTAAGGAGAAAGGGAGGGTTGTTGTAGGTAAGTAATCTAGCTTAGACATTGTGAGTTCCATAGGTTAGAACTATTCTAGTATAAAGCATGCTTGGATGGTGACATTTCATTGATCCAAGAACTTACTTCCATGTGCCACTTAGGGCCGCAATTCTTAGTAGGTTAGGGATTTTTGTTAGTTTCTAGTTAAGGAAAGGGTAGAGGTCTTGGATGATGGTGTGTGTTTATGTTTAACCAAATAGGTATATGTGATAGTGACTTGTCTTACCTAGAATTCGGCTACTAGAGATAAGAAGAAACTTCCAAGAGTGTAGGTGTATGTGTGCGTGCATATATATATATATATATATATATATATGTATGCATGTGTAGATTTCGATTATCAAGAAAGACAAGAACATTCCCTATGTTAGTTAATGGACTAGGATAGTGACATATCCATGACTAGGTCCTAAGAATAAGCATGTGTGTTCTTGATCATGTGTGTGTGCATTTTCGTGTATGTATGTATGTATGTTGGCTTCTAGAAGGTGTTTAACAAAAATATAGTTTTTCTTGTCAAGGCCTAGTGTATGTATTGTGTGTGTATATATATATATATATATATATATATATATATATATATATACGAGCACATATAGGAGTATAAGAGATTGATTTGTATGTATACACATAGATTAATATTTGCAGATTTTCATAAGTTAAATCATATGTTTGTCAAGCAATGATAACTCATAGATACATATACATCTAGTGTGTGCACGTGTGACTTATCTAGTTAACTCTAGTCAAGTAGAATGCAAGAATTCTAGGTGCAAGTAACTAGAGTTCAGTTAAATTAGGAACCTGAAATTGCGGGGTATCACATTTTGTGGGGGTGATAACCTCATAAAACACTTTGTTATTGTTCGGGTTTGAGTGGATTGTGTAGTTTTCCACTTAAGCATTGTCACGTGTATTGTTGTTTTGTTCATGTGTAGGAATCGGGTATCTGGTTAGTCTCTGTTGAGCATGCGATTGGCTTGGTTATTCAATGCCAATGGTCTTGTATAGTCCGAGTGTTGTATGCGTAAACGGATAATCAATTCAGTTTCCTCAATAACTCACGCTTTACTAGACTAGGGGGTATAATGTGTGTAAAATGTCTAATTATACACATAAAATGACAATAATAAGCAAAATGTTTACGGATGTTGACCTGCATCGTTGACTGGTGTCATCCGTCTCCCCACAAATCCATTCGAATCGACCTTACTTCTCTCTAACATAGGTGATTCCCGTGAATCATTAAAAGCAACAGTTTTATTGATTTACACAATCATTAACTTCAATTTGCTTAACCTCACCAACTTGTCACTGATTAAAAGGGGCTAGGAAGCATATACTCCCTTTATTTAGTGTTGGGGTACTCCCCACAGTGACTTCCTTTGGTTATACTAGCAGGAACCCGCGCGTTGCAGCGGAGCCGCACGTTATTTAGCTGTTGCATTTGGTTAATTGCCTAGCTATTGTTTTCTATTTGATTTAAAGCGACTTCAAAATGGTGAGGAAAGTAAATTGACAGTCTATGCCGGTTGGTTGGAGTACCTAACTAATATTATGTTACGTGCAATCCCCTACGTATTTCTTTGATACAAAATTCGTGTATGCAAGCGAGATATTTAGTGTGAACCCGTGCATTGCAGCGAAATTGACAATTTACTGATCAAACTTGTTTCCCTCAATCCTATCTGTTTCTGACCACGTTCTTACAGACCTAAGTGCAACAACAAAACCACGACCACCTTTGTTCTGACCCGTAGTACAACTACATCAAAAGTTGTTAGAAGGATTAAGATTCCCAAATAACCCTCTCCATGCCTGCAAAATTTTAGAAGTTGGTACTATGATGTTTCTACTGGAGAGGTTAGTATAGAAAGGGATTATCTTCCAGATTTCCAAGTGATAGATCCAATCTTTCATGTTTAATATTGGTGACATGTGGTTTTCACATATTAACAATGTCAAATGTGCAGCAAGAAAAAGATTTCTATGATGAAGTTTTGCTATTCGTGAGAGTTATTAAAAGGCTTTAAAATTAAATGATGATGCACAAAGGCTCATAATAGAATTGATGCTCGATTTGATAAAAAAGGCTTTAATAACAAACAAGTAGAGGATCGTCCATAGCTTAACTTTTGTTGGAATGATTTTGGTTGTTTAACTTTGGTCGGCTGCATTGACAATTTGTTAATGATTTTGGTTTTTTAACAAGTATGGAATGCCTTTATGTCTACATAATTGATATTTTTTGTTCTTACAACTTTCGTAATACAAAAATATATTAGGTGTTTAAGGCTTGTCAGGCTATATTACACTCACCAAAAGAGCATCGATGACTCCCACCGCTGCAAATTGTCGATTCCGCTACAACACACGAGTTAATATGTGAAAACCTCAAGTCACCAATATTAAACATGAAAGATTGGATCTCACTCGAAATTCTGGAATATTATCCCTTTCTATTCTAACATTTCCAATAGAAACATCATAGTACCAACTTCTAAAATTTTGCAGGCATAGAGAGGGTTATTGGGAATCTTAATCCTTCTCACAACTTTTGCCGGTAGTTGTACAATGGGTTGGAACAAAGGTGATCATGGTTATCTTGCTGCACTTTGGTCTGTAGCAACGTGGTTAGAAACAAAGAGGGTTGAGGGAAACAAGTTTAGGTTGTGGGTTTTTGGGTCTTTAAACAGATGTGTTCCTATTAGTTTCAATTTAATTGCTTTGATGATGATTGAATCACATAGAATGAGGTAAACTGAGTGGTGAGTTACAAGTTAACGGTTGGTTGACCGTTTCTCTTTTCCATGTCGGTTCCCTTTTCTATGACGATGTGCAGAAATATGTGGAGAAAATGAATGACATGTTTCTTTTCTTGTCTTATTCAAAATTTATATTTCTATTATTATTATTATTATTATTATTATTATTATTATTATTATTATTATTATTATTATTATTATTATTATTATTATTATTATTATTACTTGTTTATTCATTTGGATGTGTAAAATATCATATAAATTCTCATTTTTCTTGTCTTTTTGTGCATTTAATCAATAGAAAGTTATTTAATTGTTGTATTAAATTTGTCTTGCTAATTTAATAATATTGCAATTTTGCCATATAGATAAATATGAAATGACTATTTTGCCCATTCAACACCCATTATATAGTAGTATAGATGATTAAGTTTGTCTATCGAACCTAGATCTTGGGATCTGCAGTCAACTAGGTTAGATTTCTCTCATATTTCCTTTTTCTACAGGCTTTAGTCCCATTCCTCTTGACGACTTGTATACTAACTCTTTGCTTAAGCCTTTCGTTAACGGACCTGCAATGTTATCTTTTGACTTCACATAGTCAATCATGATAACACCCGTAGAGAGTAGTTGTCGTATCATGTTGTGTCTACGTCTAATGTGCTTTAATTTGCCATTGTACATTGAGCTTTGAGCTCTACCAATCGCCGATTGGCTGTCACAATGTATGAAAATAGTTGGCAATGGTTTTGTCCATCTTGGAATATCTTCCACAAATTAACGTAGCCACTCTGTCTCTTCTCCCGATTTATCTAAGGCAATAAACTCATATTCCATCGTGGATCTTCCTATAATAGTTTGCTTCGAAGACTTCCAAGTTATAGTTGCACCCCCAAGTTTAAACACGTAACCATTTGTTAATTTGGAATCTTTTATATCCAAAATCCAATTCGCATCAATGTGTCCTTCAATCACTGCTGGATCACGGGTATAATGCAGTCCATAATCCCGTGTGTATCTTATGTATCTAAGTACCCTTGTTATACTTTTCCAATGTTCATCACCTGGATTACTTGTATATCTGCTTAGCCTACTCACCGCTTATGCCAAGTCGGGTCTAGTACATGTCATTAGATACATTAGACTGCCAATGATTCTTGGGTACTCTAACTGAGCAACACCCTCGCCTCTATTTTTACTTAGATGGTGGGTGGTATCAATCGGAGTGCGGGTTACAGCCGTGTCTCCCGAATTGAATTTTTCAAGAATCTTATCCACATAGTGAGATTGACTTAGAACAAGACCATTTTGGGTTCTAATGACTTTTACTCTTCGAATGACATCCGCTAGACCCATGCCTTTCATGTAAAATCTCGCTTTCAACATGTCTTTAGTGGATTTAATCATGTTATCATTACTCCCAATGATAAGCATATAATCCACATACAGGCATAATATGACATAACCTCCTGGTATATCCTAGATCTTGGGATCTGCAAGACATGGTCAAACTTTTGGTGCCATTGTTTTGGAGCTTGCTTCAAGCTATACAAAGACTTGACAAGTTTACATACTTTTCCCTCTTGACCTAGGGCAGAGAAACCCTCGGGTTACTCCATGTAAATTTCTTTATCTAAATCGCCGTTTAGAAATGCGGTTTTTACATCCACTTGGTGAACATCATATTTCTTAAGGCCGCGATAGCAAGAACCAATCTTATAGAGGTTATTCGTGTCAGAGGCGAGTAAGTATCAAAATAATCTAGACCTTCCTTTTGTCTAAATCCTTTGATGACTAACCTAGCCTTGTATTTATCAATACTTCCATCAGTTTTCATCTTCTTCTAGAATATCCAACGATATCCAAGAGGTTTACAACCCGGCGTAAGATCTACTAACTCACAAATATGATTTTGCAATATAGAGTCAATCTCATTCTTAATTGCTTCTTTCCAATGTAGTCCTTCTGATGAAAAAACCGCTTCGCGATATGTATTGGGCTCACCATCAACCATATAACTCATGAAGTCTGTACCAAAGGATTTTTCAATCCTTACCCGTTTGCTTCGTCTAAGCTCACCTTCCTTAATCTCGGGTCGTTCATGCCTTTCATCATGATTGTCAACTGATGTCGATGGACCTGCTTGTTCATCCTCAATAAATCTTGCTGAACGAATATGTGTTTGTCCTAGCATAGGAAACACATGTTCAAAATATTTAACAATATTAGTATTTACCTCCATGATAGTGTTTTTATGTACATCGAGATTCTTGGATTCATATACAAGAAAACAATGTGCAGTACTTTGATGTGCATAACAAATAAATATGCAATCAACAGTTTTGGGTCATATCCTAAGAGCCTTAGGAGGTGGTACAGTCACCTTGGCTAGGCACCCCCACACTTTCAAGTATTTGTATGAAGGTTTTCTACCCGTCCATAACTCATAGGGAGTCTCGTCCCTATTTTTAGAGGTATCCTATTTAAAAGATAATTACCCAAGAGAATGGCATCCCCCCACATTTCACGGTTCACTCCCGAACTAATCAACATGACATTCATCATTTCTTTCAATGTACGGTTCTTTCGTTTCGCGATGCCATTTGATTGTGGGGATAAGGTGGTGTACACTCATGTATATGCCACTTTTGCGCATAAATCCGCAAAAGATGCAACATATTCACCACCTCGGTCGCTTCGCACGACCTTTATTTTCTTTTTAAGTTGATTCTCAACTTCATTCTTGTATAAGGTAAACTTATTTATTGCCTTCTCCTTACTTTTGAGTAAGTATATGTAGCAATATTTGTTGAAATCATCAATAAACGTGATGAAGTATTTATTCCCACCAATTGTAGGAATTGCTTTCAAGTCACAAACCTCGATGTAAATTAAATCAAGGGGTTCGTGTTATTCTTTCAACTGATTTAAATGATGTGACGTTATAAGGTGCGGGTCTAAGTACGAACAAGTTAACTAAATAACTGTGTTTTGTCTGTGGATGGAATTGATATATTTCTTTATTTGATATCTTAGCTCTCATCAACAAAGTTAAAAAAAAATAATGACCTAGTTTTCTCTGAGAAGTTAAATTTTGTATTAATATTATTTTTCTTTTCTAAGTAGTATCCAAGGATTAGGAAATGATGATAAACATCCTTGTGCGGGTTATGAATGATTTCTATTTTTGGATGTATATAATCATTGCTATGTATGATTAATTTGATTCTCCGGTGCAAAATAATTCACGAAGTGAACTAATTTTAATTTTTAGTTTTCTTGAAAAAAAAACAAATGACAGTCAGTCTCAGAGAAGTAACTTTGTTTATGAGCGATTAAATTTGTCAATAAGTTCTAAGTTAGGTTATTAATCCAATTTATCTTCTATACATATTATTAGAATACTGTTTTATATTATTTTAGTATGCTATTATTGTTAAAAATTTGTCAACGTCCTAGTTTCATCGTCAGCCCCATCACCAAAGACGAAATCCTCACGGTTCACCAAATGACCAAAGATGTCACTTTGTCAATATGAATAAGTACACGTTGAAGCATGATATATTGAGTTGTGTGCATGTATTTGTTTTGTTTGTATGTGTCATGTGTGTGCATGAAGTTAAATGTACTTTTATTTATACCAAATCCAACAAAAGAATAGAAAAAAAAAAAAAAGTTTAACTGGTTATTATTTTATAACCAAACTAAGAACTGGTTATTATTCTAAAATTAATGAAAATTTTAAAAAATGTTTTACATAGGCAACCCTGCTATATGAAAAATTGTGGTTTCAAACCCACGTTTACAGGGACACTTAACTATAGTTCTAGTATATGATAAGAATAAAAGCTCCATGTCTTGAATGTTAGATGAGTATCTCGTATTGGAAAAGTAGTACGTTAAATATTTGGTGAAATGTCGGGTGTAATATAGAATCGTCAACGGCAATCCATGGTACGTAAAAGTTATGCTGAAAGTTGAGGTTTCTCGGAATTTATATCGATAAAATGATTTAACAAACAAAAGTAGTGAAATCAGAATATCTTAGATAACGACAACAATAAGTTTAAACAAGTGGAAATTTCCACATTTCTAAAAGCGTCACAATTTTTTTTATTTCGTAATATTCAATCAAATAGGTCACGTACTTACGTTACAACAGATAGAATTTTCTTGTACTACCCTTGTTGATGCTGAGGGAGGGAGGATTACACAATTTTTTAAATTATATAATTATAAGCATTTGATATATGTCATAACTCATAAGTGTAATAATTTCAAATCTAAATCATATTCCAATTGTCCTAATTTTTTATAGAAACAAATTCCAAGTAAATTTCATTTTTAAAACGTTAACATTTTATTTTCATAATATATAAACCCCCCATATTAATAATTTTGGTAACATAGCTACAAACCTTACATAGTCCCCACCATGGCTTCACCTCATCACATTATCTTCTCATCTTATTTCTTCTTCATCTGCTTCTCCGCTGCAACATATCAAACCACCGCCGGTGCCACCGCCACCGCGGGCACCGGCGGCAGTTGGTCACTTCTCCAACCAACCATCGGCATCTCCGCCATGCACATGCAACTCCTCCCCACCGACCGCGTCATAATATTCGACCGTACCGACTTCGGCACGTCGAACATATCACTCCCGGACGGGAAATGCCGGGAGGATCAAAACGACTACGTTTTGAAAAAAGATTGCTCGGCCCATTCCATCGAATACAACATCGCGTCGAACACCATTCGTCCGTTGACTGTTCTCACGGACGTTTGGTGTTCGTCTGGCGCCTTAATGCCCGACGGAAGCCTTGTCCAGACGGGCGGGTTTAATGATGGTGATCATGTCATTAGGGTCTTTAATAACTCTTGTAGTAATTGTGATTGGGAGGAGATGGAATCCGGGTTGGTTAACCGGAGATGGTACTCCACTAATCATATATTGCCTGATGGCCGCCAGATTGTGATTGGCGGCCGCAGGCAATTTAACTATGAGTTTTATCCGAAGACAACATCTTCGGATAAAGCTCACAGTTTGCCGTTTTTAGTGCAAACTAATGATTTAAACATCGAAAATAATTTGTACCCTTTCGTGTTTCTTAACACGGATGGTAATTTGTTTATTTTCGCAAATAATCGAGCTATATTGTTCGATTATGCTCGGAACACGGTTTTAAGAACGTTCCCAGTGATACCGGGTGGTGAACCGAGGAACTATCCTAGCACTGGATCGGCGGTACTACTTCCTATGCGCGTTGTACAAGGGAATGTAGCGGTGGTGGAGGTTTTGGTTTGTGGTGGTGCACCTAAAGGGGCATTTGTGAATGCACAAAATGGGAAGTTTGATGGAGCTTTATATAGTTGTGGGAGGATTAAGATATCCGACCCGGACCCAAAATGGGTCATGGAAATCATGCCCATGGGTCGGGTTATGAGTGATATGGTGTTGCTACCAAATGGTGACGTTTTGATTGTTAATGGTGCGTCGAATGGGACGGCCGGGTGGGAATATGGGAGGGACCCGGTTTTCAACCCGCTTGTTTACCGACCTTATAATCCAATTAGTACACGTTTTGATGTGCAAACGCCGAGCACTATACCACGAATGTACCATTCGACCGCAATTTTGCTTCGAGATGGGAGAGTTTTGGTTGGTGGAAGCAACCCTCACGTATATTATAATTTTACAAACGTACTTTTTCCTACTGAATTAAGTCTGGAGGCGTTTTCGCCTTCATATTTGGATCCCAGTTCATCTGGGATTCGACCAAAGATAATTTCACCTGTGACACAAACTAAAATACAATATGGTAAACAAATAGTGGTTAGGTTCACTGTTCAGAACAAAGTGGATTTGAGCCTAATATTGGTGACAATGATCGCGCCTTCATTTAACACGCACTCATTTTCAATGAACCAAAGGTTGTTGGTTCTTGATAGCGGCAACACCACAAAAAGTGTCGGGAAAATGACATACGAAGTTAACACGACGGCACCACCGTCTGGAAATGTTGCACCCCCTGGGTATTATATGCTATTTGTGGTTCATCAAGAAACCCCAAGTGAAGGCATTTGGGTTGCGATTCATTGAGCTACGAAGTTGGAATGTGGTAAATAGATTTATTTAAACATTTACGTATTTGTTTGGTTTTTTTAGCACGTGATTTAATTGTTGTATATTCTTAATGAAAGTATTTATTTATTGTAAATCACTTAATATTTGTTTTATTATAGAAAAGGTTATTAATAAAATCATTTTTATTTGTGAAATCCGTTTCTATGCGTCTAAAATTTGCGTAGGAATATTGTATGTTCTGCAACAGTTGATCAGGTCAGCTAAATGCGTAAAAAGAATTCTAAAGACTTTTTTTTTCTAAATAAAAAAAAAGGAAATTGGTTAGCATCCTTATTCTACACATTTTCATATACGATTTTGAAACACACAAAATCACACATATTAGAGTTGGGAGTGTGTTTACTCTATCAGGAGAGAGACGGACTAAAAGTCGCTCAATCAGGCTAGCAGAGGTTTGGTCATCGAAATCAACCGTTTCAAATTGTTTTTTCAACATGGGTTTTGACATGGATTAGTTTTTTTGACATTGTTGGTCGTCTGGTCCTAGTAATGCCAAAAGAAAATGTCAGAACTGAGAGAGTTGTGATCACACAGAATGAATCGAATGCGATTCAAACACAGTCAAGTTCCATAATAGGAAACCTTAAATACGTATTCAAAATTTCCGCGCGTTAGGTATCTATCTACATGTGTTTACAATTCTAAAAAAATAGTAGATAGATAGATATACAAGAGATATCCTATCAGTCGTTTGGTACATGTAACACGGGTTGCAAAAAGTTGGAGATTCCTTGCCACTAGTCCAACGTGCCAAGACATAATCTGCTTTAAACAAATCTTTTTGTCTTCACTTTTAATAAATTTATGGTCAAGGACAAAAGTATTATTTAGATTCTTTTTGCCAACGGTAATGCTGTTCTTTCTTGTCAGAATTATTGATTATGGTTGATTATTTGAAATCAATATATGGATATCACAAAGGTGGACGGGGGGCGTCAGCCAAATTGGTAACGGGTACCTCATTATCAGCACGGTAACACCGTCATTACCCATGCTGGCAGTGGTCTCGTAAACGGTTTTTAGGTTCTATCTAACAGGCTGATTAACTAGTATATTAAATGCAACGGTCGAATTTATTCATTTTTTTAATTCCATTTTTGACCGTTTTATTAATTTGACCATTTTATTTTTTTTAAACGATCATATTTTTGTGACAATTTTTTTTCAAATGACTATATTTATATACAAAACAATGTCACGGTTAAAAAAAATAGAAATTATGTCCACGCTTTTAAAAAAAATGAGTGACATTGACGTCAAAGATGATCAAGTTTTCATTCCCCCGCTCGAAGAGCACACGATTTTAAACTTAACCGATAGTAGCATTGAGTTTATCTTGGACCTTGTAAAGCGAGCTGCAGAGGAAGACACATCAACATCTAGAAAAAGATATGTGTCACTTAATCGCGAGGGAGGCAATATTAGGTTAATAGAAGATTATTTTGTTGACGTACCAAAATACGCCGAGGCACAGTTTAAACTAAGGTATCGCATGTCGAAACATCTATTTCTAATGTAACAGATGTTGAAGCAAACTTCAAATGGTTCAGAAAGGGCGTGGACGGTCGGTTTAGAAAGAGTTTTACGCTCATGCAAAAAGTATCTTCAGCAGTGAAACAACTCGCAACCAGTAATCCTCTAGATGAATACGATGAGTATGTATGTCTGACAGGATGTCGCACGAATGTTTACAATTTTTTTGCATTGTCGTCATTAAGTTATATGGGGCTGAGTTCTTACGAAAACCAACAACTCACGACATTGCATGTGTGTACGAAGCACACGAAGAAAGACATCACCTTTCTAGCATGATAGGTAGCATTGAATGCACTCATTTAGTATGGCGAACATGCCCTAGGGAATTACGAGGACAATATATGAGAGGCGATCACCAATACCCTACGATCACGCTAGAAGCGATTGCTTTGCAAGATATGTGGTTTTGGCATGGTTTTTTTGGTCCCCCCGGTTCACTCAACAACATAAATGTTCTCCAACAATCTCTAGTTTTTCTTACCAAACAAAACAGAATGGCGTCGCAGTGTCCATTTACTTTAAATGGCCACTTATATAAACGTGGATATTATCTTACCGATAACATCTACCCAACCTGGTCAACGTTTGTGAAAGCATTTCGATATCCGACCGATCCGAAGGAAAAGAAATTTGTTATGGCGCAAGAGGCGGCAAGGAAGGATGTTGAGCGAGCGTTTAGAACATTAAAGGGGAAATGAGGAATTACCAACCGACCCTTGAGGCCAACAACCGTTGATAGGTGTAGCGTCATCGTCTATACTTGCATGATATTGCACAACATGATCATTAAAGACGAGGAGTATGTGATATCACCGATCCACATACGCGATCCCCCAGTCCAACCAGTGTTCCATGGTGATGCCCTTGCGGAGTTGACAGACTCTGATATGCATTTCCGACTTCGAAACAATATCGTGAAACATCTAGCCACACTTGATCTACCATACCTCGAAGTGGATGCCTCCGAATAGTTTTTCTTTTATTTAGTTTATTTTTAATTTATGTATGTTTGCATTTCTATGTTTTATTTACTTTTAATATTGTAAGTTTATTTTATTAGTTTAATAATATGTTTAATTAATGTTTCTTCAATGAAAAAAACTAAAAAATAAAGATTTCAGTGAAGTAAATCAGTGTTGTATCCAAAAAAACTATTTCAGTGAAGTGATGTGGCAGTATAGAATAAGTGTAAATCAGAAGATTACCACATACTATCAGTTTGGTTGAGCTAAGTCCGGTTTAATATTATTTAGGCCGTTCACTAGGTTGTTTTAACAAGAAAGAAAATGTAGGAAAGATACTCAGCTGTATGTTTGATGATGAATATAGGTTGTTTTGTGTTAAAAAAACGGATGGCGTGCAATATATGAATCCCAATCTGGAGTATCATGGCTCTCCAAAAATGTGTGAAATTCATTATCTGAGACTGCTTGATCATATGGACCGTGATAAGAACACACTACTAAAGGTGCCTAATAGATTTTGAGAGAAGAGACTAGTACTTCAAAATGGGAAGGATTGAAGCCATGTGCTGGGTGGTGGTGAGAGATAAGATAAGGGTAGACCTAAGGACTATTGATTACTTTTTTTGAACAGCAAAGAATGAAGTGTCAACCACCGTGACACCAAGTGCTGGGTGGCCAAGGTCGACTACTCGATCATCGCTAGCCCCTTGTGAGAATCCGGTTAAAAACCGAATTCACGGATCGAATAAGCAAAAAACAACTCGGTTTCAGACGGAAGATTCGAGACGAGACAGAAACATACGATAACAAAGTCATCACATATTCGTATTACATCAAAAACGGTTACAGACACTGTCATCAGTAGGATAAACATCTATCTCGGGGTCGGGGGCGGTCGGGCATGACCTCCCCCTTGATAGCATTCAAAGCACAAACTCAAATCTTCAAATGAAAAACCAACACATGAGATTGCTATTTATAGTCCAACACATAAATCCACGTTCGCCCCTTGAAGGAGGTCGAACCTGCAGATTCTGCAGGTTCGCCCCTTGTAGGGTTCGAACCAGTCTTTTATGGTTTGGTCTATATTAACAAATGCATCAGATCCATAAAATGCCCTTATGGATCACCACAATCTCATGTAATACAATACAAGACCTAACCCTAGTCTATTCGACAGTGACGTCCACATAATAGTGCATCAACACCTTGGCTCTCCCAAATGCACGGAAACCAGACCTCCAACCCCCCGAAAGCACGACATCAGAATGATTGATAAAATCTCACCTTCCATCCGAGTCGAACCGGCACCGCCCGTATTCCTTCTTCACCTAAATGTCGCATAAAATAATGAGGAGAGTGGAAATAGAACCTGGGTCACAAGGTACAATAAGTCTTTCCCCAACCACTCCACCACTACCGCATTGGCAAGGACTAGTGATTACTTGATCGAGCTTGTTTATAAGCCTTCTCACACCTCTCGTTATTTGGTACATCCTGGTTCGGATAAGATGTACCAAGATCTCAAGACTCTTTATTGGTGGCCAAACATGAAAGCTGAAATAGCCACTTATGTTCGTAATTGCTTAACTTGCGCCAAGGTTAAGATCGAATATCAAAAACCTTCAGGCCTACTCCAGCAACCAGAAATCCCCATGTGGAAATGGGGTGGAATTTCTATGGACTTTATCATCAGACTCCCTAAAACACCTAATGGGCATGATATGATTTGGGTTATTGTTGATCGATTGACCAAATCAGCACACTTCTTGGCAATTAAGGAGACAAACAAGCTGGAGCGATTGGCCAACATCTACATCAAGGAAATTTTCTCTAGGCATGGGGTGCCTACTTCAATTATATCTGATTGCGATTCGCGATTTACTTCTCGTTTCTGGACTACTCTCCAAGATGCATTGGGGACCCGCTTAGACATGAGCACGGCCTATCATCCTCAGACGGATGGACAAAGTGAACTTATCATCCAAACATTGGAAGAACTGCTACGGACGTGCGTAGTGGATTTTGGCAACAGTTAGGATCAACACTTGCCTTTGATCAAATTCTCGTATAATAACAGTTACCAAACTTATATTCAGTGTGCGCCTTTTGAGTCATTGTATGGACGCAAGTGTAGGTCTCCTATATGCTGGACTGAAGTTGGGGATAGCCAGCTGACGGTCCTGAACTCGTGCATGAAACTTCTGAGAAGATCGTGCAAATCAGAAACCGTATGGTCGCTGCTCATGATCGACAGAAAAGCTACGCTTATAATAGTAGGAAACCTTTGGAGTTCCAGGTTGGGGACAAGGTACTATTAAAGGTGTCGCCCTGGAAAGGCGTGATTCGATTTAGGAAACAGGGAAAGTTAAACCTGCGATATGTCGGACCATTAGAGATTGTGGAAAGAATTGGTCCGGTGGCTTATAGGTTAAACATACTTGATGAACTCAGTGGAGTGCACAATGTATTCCACGTATCGAGCCTCAAGAAATGTATGTCTGATGCGACATTTGTGGTTCCACTGGAGGAAATCCAGGTGGACGATCAGTAACAGTTCGTGGAAGAACTAGTGGAGATTCTTGAGCAGGGCGTCAAGAAAATCAGACAGAGCACTATACCTATTGTCAAGGTACGATGGAATTCTCATCTAGGACCGGAATACACGTGGGAATGCAAGGATCAAACGCGGCTCAAATACCCACATGTTTTTACTGAACCTGAACCCGTGCATAGATCAAAATCTAAACGTGAAGCGGCTCGCTCAAAGTGAATGTCGGGGTGAAATTCCTTTCAACTTGGGGATGATGTGGCATCCGGTAACCAAGCATACATTTTTACACTGGCTTCACTGTTTACTTGCTGAATTTCGGGACGAAATTCTTTTCAACTTGGGGATGATGTGACACCCCGCATTTTCAGGTTCCTACTTTAACTAAACTCTAGTTAACTTTACTTGCATTCACAACATGTTACTTAACTAGGGTCAGTTAGGTGAGACACATGTTGCACAGTTATAGGCTAGTAACTTCATAACAAATGTAATTCGGGGAAATACTGAACTACGTACACGAGTATCAAACCCTGAACATTGGTGAATTGAGAAAACAGACAATTGTGAATTAATTGGTTGATATTATTAGCGATTACGTGTTCTTATGAAAGTATGTGTAAACTGTTATGTGATTACGTGATTTAAACCGAACGTGTTATCAAACTCGTAACCGATGAACTGTTAGGATGGTTGGGGTCTAAAAAAATGGGGTTACGCTTCGTATGGCCAAAATAACAATTACATTGAAGAAAACATGCAATACACTGAACCGGGCCACCCGAAACGAACCTTGTCAATCCGAACGGCCGTTCAGTCAGACTGAACGGGCGTTCGGCGGGTCCAGTTCGGGAAACCGACTTTAATCACCTATTTAAACGATCTTAAGCCCCATACTTCCCATAATCGCAACCCTAATCGTCCATAGCAGCCCCCATACGAAAAATATAACCCCATACACCTGCTAAGGCTCAAGGATATCATTCGGAAAGGATTAAAGTTTCTTGGTTTGATTGTTTGTAAAGCGTTAGGTATGATATTTGATTCCTTGTGTTTTAATCTTCTCTATTATGTTTAAAACACCATAAACAAGTTTGTCCAGATCTGATACAAGTTTATAAAGATTAAAACTTGGGTTTTCTAATAGATTAAAATGATAAACATAAAGATTTATAATTGATTATTTGATATACTTGCATGTTATTGAGTGTTTATAATGTTTGAACATCTAGGGTTTATAGATGATGTTAATTACGATGAATCTTGCATGTTTTGATCATGTTAATGTATGATAGGTCTTGTATGATGCTTATTTGGTGTTCTAGATCGATAATATACACCTAGGGTTTGATATAGTTGAGAATATTGCATGTTTAAAATCTGGACAGAATGTGAATGTCGACTTGTAGGCTCTGTAACGTGACCTTAAAGTATTTTTTTTGATCGATTCTTATTATGTGCATGTCGTACATGGTCTTAGCTTTCTAGAATGGGTAAAATCATGTGATTTGGTTGTCGTTTGATATGTCTTTGGAATTTTATTTGAATAAAGGTTTAAACTGATTTTCGGATTAAAAACATAGGTCAAATTTAATCGGCTGTAACTCGAGTTCTATAAAGAGTTAGGTCATGAAATTTGGTCAGTAGGTTTATATGGGAATAATTCGGCTTTTCCAAGTGGATTTATCACGTTTGGATGAATACACGATTTTTGAGAATTTTTATCGTAAAACTGACCTGATGTGAAAGTTTTCAGAACCTAGTTGTAGTATTTGATTTTTCATAATTTTTCAATGAGGTTTAGCATGAAAAGAAAATAATGACATGACAAATGGACTCATAGTTGGAAGTATTTTTAGAAAAATCATTTTGGCGGTGCATAATATGTCCTAAAAACGCAGATTGTGACATATGTGCATATGTGCTTATTTTGAGTCTGGTATGACTTGATTATGACTTGAACTTGTGTGTACACTTGTATGAGATGTATTTAAAAGGTATAACTGATATTAATCATAACGTTCACCAACAGGTTCGTATGGTCTACTTGTGCATGTAGTTACAATAAGTGTCGCTTATACGTTTCCGCATAAAATAATGTCGTGGACAAACGAGTTGTGTGGTGTATCGTGTATACACAAATACTCACATATTGGCACATATAATAGGGGGTCGGTAGCATGTCCTTGTTTTGAAGTTTGGATTTTAGCTTGCAACATAAAGTGAGTTTCACTACTCTTTTCTCAAAAGCACGCGTCTCGGGTTTGAGACAACTTTCTAAACGTTTTCTAGTCTGGTTTGGGACTAGTTTTACATCCCGGGTTTTGGGGTGCTTTGACTCCTTGTGTGGGCCGGGTTTTGACTCCTTGTGTGGGCCGGGTTTTGATTCCTTGTGTGGGTCGGGTTTTGCTAGTTCACATATTTGTCCTTGATGAACTAAACCACACACTATCATTGAAGTCCTTCATATACCGAATGAGTTGCCGGGTTGGCAAGCAGGTTACTAGTTGATAGGGCTATTAGGTTTGACAAACCTCACACCATACTCGGGAGTGCGGGAGTGAATTGTGACTTAACACATTATCATTGTTGATAGGCAATGATGCAAGACACTTTTGCTCACTATTGTGAGTGCACGTTCATTAGCAGTTCGGTATTACCTGTGTTTAGTTATCTTGTATGGGTTAGCTACCATTGGCATGCGATGAACTAGTGGTTACTTGTTTTCGAAACATAAACATTTACTTTACTTATCTTGTGAACTCACCGACTTTATGTTGACACACACTAGCATGCTTTTGCAGGTCGCTAGATTGGAGCATGCTTAGGTCATGCATCATGTTTCTCATGGGACATTAAACATTAAACATTATGAACTATTTTATCGTTTATTTACATTTAAGTTGGTTTGGGCGCGTTTGTTTTGCGCATAACTAATTACTTACTGTTTTGATTACGCTTCCGCATTTTCTTAAAAGCTTATGGTTGACTTTTAAACATGGTTTTTGATAACGAACTAAATGGTTTGGGCATTTAGAGTCGTTCATGTGACTTATGGCTATGGGTTCCTGGTGTGTCACGCGCCTCACAAGTGAAAATTTGAGGGTGTGACAGTTGGTCACGGGTACCATACTACCAGCACGGTAACACCGCTGCCACCCCTGCTGGTAGTGAATCCGTGAACCAAATCCTGGTTGTAGTTAACGGATGGGTTCATTGAAATTTCTCTCTCTATCTTTCTCTATTTTGTTGATTTCCCCAAATTTCATGTCATTTTTAAACCGTGACTCACCAAATCATTAACTGTGCTAACAAAATCGAAGTCTTTGACCTGGGAAAATTGATGAATCATTGTTTGTTAACTGTGGTTTGGAAGAGATCTGTGAATAATGAGAAAAGATGAGGAAAGAAGCTGTGTGAAGAACTGAAGAAGATAGATTCATCGTCATCGTCAAATGACTTTGTTGTGCCGTGTTCATCTGGCGGGTACTAGATCTGCTTCGTTTCCTTTGTTTTATTATTATTATTATTATTATTATTATATGTAAAAATAGAGTAAAGATCTTGTATAAAGTGTTTTTTTGGTAAGAACTATGAGAATCAAAGGAGGTATTTTTTTTCGAAATTTTTTTTCTCATATTGTTAAACATGTATTATAGTATTGAAAACAAAAAATTTTTTTTTTTTTTTGGTGTAGAGTAGTTACATAATTACTCTAGTGTAAACTAATGTATTTACTTTAATGACGTAATTACACTAAATTTTTTTTTTATCCCTTCACTAAAAAGAACCGTGATACGAACCATCTCGTGAACAACTTGAATTACACTTCAACACACACCCTAACACGATTAACCAAAACCCACCGTACAATTCATCTTACCTCATCTCTCTCTGTCTCTCTCTCATCAGATCCAATCAACCCATAACCGATCATGTCTTCAACGTTCTCCGGCGATGAAACGGCGCCGTTTTTCGGATTCCTTGGAGCCGCTGCCGCACTAGTCTTCTCTTGTAAGTCTAATCACCATCAACATTTAATACACAACCCTAGTGACTGTACGGTAGTCAACACCGATCTATTAACACGGTCTTAGCTGTGATCAAATTTGTATAGATTGGATATTAGGTTTATTATAATGATGATGATTATGAGTCCACTCATTAAGTATATAGGGTTCGCCTTCCATGTTCTCAGTATATTGTAATGTATTATTCAGTAATCATCTAAGATTTGTATATATTGGATACAACAAGGTTTATTATTATGAGTCCACGGCCTCTATCCTTATTAGGAGTGCGCAAACTTAGGTTTTGTTTTCAGCCTTAACCAAAACTGAAACCGAACTCATTGGTTAATTTATTCTATTAGTCAATTGGTTTTTGGTTAGTCAGTTTGGTTTGTTCGTTTAATTTAACGGTTTTTGGTTTGATTCGGTTGATTTCGGTTAATCACCTTAACCAAAACCAAGTTTTAAATGGATGTATACCTTCTATTTTGATGTAACTTTACAAGTTTTAAGAAATGAAATTGAGTTTAGATTATTCCATTAAAAAAAGAAATTTTTTTTTTAATATTTTTCTTAGAAATCTATGAAATGGAGGCATGAATATATTAAATGGATGTATAAATACATGAGATGCATGTATTGAAATATAAGGTATTAAAGCTAGAAATATATCAAACTATTAATGGTTTGGCTCGGTTCGGTTAACCGAGGGTACAAGAAAAAACCGGTTAACTGATTTTTGGTTAATTCGGTTTTTGGTTAATCAGTTGCGGTTAATTTGGTTTTTGGTTAATTTTGGTTCGGTTTCGGTTAACGGTTTGGTTATTGTCCACCCCTACCATTAAGTATGTCCTTTAGGTATCTAGGGTTTGCAACTTTGCATTCCGTTGTTGTCAGTATATTGTAATGCACTATTCATTAATGATTAAATTAAGTATTTCACCTTCTTACATTATATTGTTTGATTTCGTTGTGCAGGTATGGGGGCGGCGTATGGGACGGCGAAGAGTGGTGTCGGAGTGGCGTCAATGGGAGTGATGAGGCCGGAGTTGGTGATGAAGTCAATTGTGCCGGTTGTTATGGCTGGAGTGTTGGGAATTTACGGTTTGATTATTGCTGTGATTATTAGTACTGGTATTAACCCTAAGGCCAAATCGTATTATTTGTTTGATGGATATGCGCATCTTTCGTCCGGTCTGGCTTGTGGTCTTGCTGGTCTTTCAGCTGGTATGGCTATTGGCATTGTTGGTGATGCTGGTGTTAGGTAATTTTGTTACTGTTTGTTATGATTAGTTTGAAATTAGTGTTTTATTTTAGTTGACATTAAATATGCTTACGTGAAGTTCCTGTTGAATGAAAATTGAATCTTGAGTAGCACATGATTATGTCATCCGACCTGAACTAGATCGATCTAAACGTTCTGACTTTTTTAAAATAAGAAATCTGGAGACCAACGAATAGTGACCCCATAGGAAAAAAATTCGGGCTTCACCACCGCACTTGGTGATCTTGTGTACTGTCAAATGGATAGAATATAGATCTCATTATTCTCCTTTATTGAGTGTTGAATTAACATGTATGATCTGCTCATCTTTTTAGTCCATGTAGGAATTTGCTTGTGAATATGATTATTGGTGTTTTCGTGCTTGCTCAAGTGTCGAGTGTAGTCTAATCGGAAGCTAAGAGTTATAAGACATTGCACATAATATAGGACAAATTTCTTTAGTGCCTGTTTTTTGGGTCGGTTGATTTACCTGAGTAATGCCAAGGCTGCCACCACCTTCATCTACATTGAATGTATGTAGCTCTTTTTGGTCTTCAGCAATATTATGGTGCATATATTTATGTGGCTTGTTAGCATACAAGTGGTTTGCCAATACGTGATTTCTTGATGAATTATAGTCGATTTGATTTTGTGTCTTGTGCATATTTTAATAAAAGGACCAGTTTAAGATTTACAATCTTATATTTTTTTTTACTAGGAGTAATTTTGTGTGTGGCAGACTAGAAATCATCACATTGGTAATGTTGTAACTTTTAAAATAGCTTGGCACTTGCTTGATGAGTTGCATCATAAGATGGGTTTGTGCTATTAAGTTGTAGAGTTTTCATTTGTGCTCATCTGTGCTTCGAGTTCGATTCATGACTAGATTAGATGAAGCGTTTATTATGAAATACGGATTGACTATATCTGATTTCCATACCTTCCTAAGTCCTATGTTTTAAAAAGCGCGCTTAAGCGCAAAGCGCACCTAGGCGCAAATCCGTGCGCCTTATGTAACCCTAGGCGAGCAGTGTACGAAAAGCGCAAGAAAAAAAAGCGAGAAAAGCGCGCTTTGTGTACACATGATGTTTTTGTGCTTAAAAATGTTATACATGTAGCTAAAAAGGTTGTACATTTTAGTTAAATCATGTACATACCTTATTTGTATCTATATTTTGAGTAAATAATGCTAAAAACCTATAGCATATATAAAAAAATTATATAATTGTCTTGCGCCTCGCGTACGAAAAGCCCACCGCTTTTGCGCTTTGCGCCTCGGTTTTAGACCTCGTCGCTTTTGTGCGCTTCGCGCTTTTTAAAACCAAGCCCAAGTCCTAACTGCCTTTTAACTCTGACAATGTTGAATTAAGAAGTTCTGAAAAGTTATATATAAAATCTAGTTTCAAATTTGCAATATATTTATATCCCAGAACTGAAAAGTTATATATAGTTCAAAAAGATACAAATCCCCATGGGTTGTAAACTTAAACATAGGTCCATAGGGTCCAAGTTGCATGATTCGTTTTGGTTTTTGCTTCAGCGTTCTTTTTTTTTTTCTTTCTGTTCGAAATTAATGAATCACTATCTGTCAAGTGTTTATTATAAAATATGAGTGAACTTCTGATAAGTTCATCTTATGATCATATGCCCAATCATCTCGGTATAGTTTTTACAATTTAGTTCCATGTACCAAACTGAAGCAGAAAAACATGGGACTTTAGAATGGAAAATGTTTTATATTTGAGAAAAACTGGTAAATAGAATTGAAGTTGCATTCTTTGCTAATTAGAGAGATAAACTGGTGTCAAGTAATAATTGCTTGCAACCAGTTAAGAACAAGGTTGCAAAAGGCGCTAGGTGCTAGGCAGGCGGTGAGGTCCAGCCTAGGGACTAGTCGGGACTAGGCGAAAATTAGGCGGAATTAGGCGGAATTAGGCGTTTTGGTATTTTATACGTATTTTATATATATACACACAAATTTAGGTGTTTTTTGAAAATATGTTAAGATATATACACATAATACTTAGATATATACACATAATACTAAGAAATACCTAGAAATACTTAGAAATTAAAAAAAAAAATTTAAAAAAAAATAAAAAAAACCCACCGCCTAGGCCCGCCTAGGACCGCCTAATGGCCAACGCCCAGAACCTTGCCTAGGGCTTATTTCCAAGGTTTGGTCCCGCCTAGCGCCTAGGCGCCCGCCTAGGCCGCCTTTTACAACACTGGTTAAGAATTACGATTCAGGGTTAGCTTGTCTTTAGATCAAATTCACACATGAAAATGGTCTGGGTTGAGGATTGATTAACGAGTTAAAACAGGTGACTTTTGGTTTGGGTCGGGGACACTTTTTGTCCATTTCTTTATGATTGGTTTCCTTGTTAAATATAATTACAAAAAACAGATTATAACAATAATAGTAAGCTCTTTAGTAAAATGATTTAGTTAGGGGTATGCATTACTGCATTAGAAATACATGTTGAGCAGCTTTCAACCACCTTAAGCATTTGACCAACCGACTCTTTTCTGTATATACGATTACCACTTGTAACATTCAAGGGCCACATTGTGGTAAGCATGTGATTCTTTCTGGCAGTCTTCGCCGCTTTCAGTAGTGTTTCTCTTAATTTCCTGAAGGCCAACTGCTCATTATGTAACTTGCGCTTTATCCGGTCACACTTGTTAGTAGGGTATCCGTGAGGCCTGCAATTTTATTTCCTTCTAACAGGCTCTCATGGCTGGCGAAAAAATTGCCACAATTGTCTTAATTCTCTATTCGACCACATGATGAATTTGTGCTACTCATGTATATATAAATAATTCTTGTATTCGTGTACTTTTGTTGGATATCTTATTAGATGACCATAACATATGTTTATAAATTGTTTCTTTTCGTTGCTTACTGATTAAATCTTAACTGTGTTCAGAGCCAATGCACAACAACCAAAACTTTTTGTGGGGATGATCCTCATCCTCATTTTCGCTGAAGCTCTTGCTCTTTATGGTCTTATCGTCGGCATCATCCTTTCTTCTCGAGCTGGGCAGTCGAGAGCAGACTAGGAGAGTGGCAGTTGATGGATGATCCCGTACTTGATCGTGTGTTTTGCAGCTATAACATGAAGCATTTTTCTTGGTTGTTTGTTTGGGTGGAGTTGAAGCTGTGTGGTGTTTTGTTTTTATTATCTGTGGTTGGCAAATGGTGGTCATGATCATATATGTTGAGGGTTGGTTCTAGACTAGTTTTCTGCTACAATAAGGGCGTCCCTGTTACTGGTATTATTTGTGGCTATATTTATTTGTTTATTATTATGATTTTTAAATGTATTTACTCTTAATCTTACTTGTTGAGTTCCTTTCCAAGCTTAAGTTGTTACTGTTCATTACAAATGTGGGAAAAGCAAAACCAACAAACGGGTAATAAAATGTTAACCAACAGCCAGAAAGAGCAAGGCACAAATAACATTGCCTATATTATTAGATAGATTGAATAATGAATATAAATCACACTCAACTAAAATTGCGGTCATTTCTAGTGATAAAGAGTACTTACAATTCTATCAAGAGAATGTAAACCTAATTAATTAAATGAAATGATATATAATAGAGTTAATTACCAAAACCGTCCTTGTGGTTTGGGCTAATATGCCACTCCAGTCTAAACTTTTAAAAATTGCTTTAACAGTCTTTGACTTTTGAAGAAATAAGCCAAAACAGTCCAAATACTTGACTCAATTAACTTTCCGTCGTTAAGTCAGTGGCAAATTGGTCAAGTCACTTAACATTTTTAAATCAGATAACCCAGTTAAGTTCCTTATCCCCTTTTAACCCTAATTGTTCCATTTTATCGCCATTTACCTCCCTCTGGTTTCTTTTTCTCCATCCAAACCCACATTGCTTTGCAATTCTTCTTCTCCCCTGCTCTGATTATCTTCTCCCCGACATTGATCATGGACGACGAGGGATGGCGTGTGATTAAAGACGGACAAGAATTTGATCATGACTCAGAATATGGTCAGTAGTTCTTTTTCATCTTTGTCTTGGTAACTCAAACTATTGTTTCTATGATTCTACAGGTTCAAGCAAAGGGAAATTTTCGATTAAGCTTTATCATGCTGGTGAGTTTAGTGACCCTAAAGTAGCTATGATGTATCTAAACGCCAAGGTTAACTACATTGATCATGTGCACTCTGATTGGTTTGCTGTGGTAACTTTGTATGACTTTTTGCTTGAACTAGGATACTTAGAGAGTGATGAAGTTAGGTTTTTTATAGGCAGCCAGGACAAAGCCAGATACTGGATTAAAACAAATCATATTTGATACACAAATCTTAGAAGTACTCAAACTAGTTGAGACTGAGAAGCTAATTGAGATATATGTTGAACATATTAACCCAAACTATGAAACTTTAAAACACATAAAGGTAGTTAAAGATGTTAATAAGTCTGATGAGGAAGAATTATCATATCAGACAGATTTGGATATGTGGGAATGTAGTGATAGTGAAGATAGTGCTTATAAGCATGATAAGGATGAGGACATTCAATCATCTGGTAGTGAGGATAGAGTTGATGCAAACACTAGCAACAAAAAGAAAAACAAGGAAACTGTAAGGGGAACTGTAGAGAATGATGATGATGATGACTCTGACTTCATTATAGATGAGGACAATTTAGTAGAGGATTATGAGGTTGATATGCAAAACTTTAAGGCTGTAGTAGACAAAGAAGTTACTAAAGGTGAGGAATCAGAGGATGAAATGGAAGAGGAGATTGAAGTAGTTTTATATGACTTTGACAGTTTGAGTGATGAGGATTAACCTATGTTGAATAAGTCACTTAGGAGGAATAGGAAACAGAAGAGGAGAGGCAAATCAAAGAAGGATGACTGTCCATTTTATCTTACTCAAACATTTACTTCTAGAGCTATTATGAAGAAGTTGGTGAAGGACTTTGCTGTGGAAACCAAGAGGCAGCTGAGGATTGTGAAGAATGATAAGTCTAGGTTTTGGGTTATTTGCCAGGGTATTAATCCACAACTTGGTGGTAGTTGTGCCATTAATGCAGATAAGTCAAAGTTGGGGGGCATTTCTGTAAACCTAGCAAGAAATACCCACCACCCACCTGCCATTTTGTTTAGCACATCTCCTATAGTAATGCAATTGGGGCTTGGGTTGTGAAGACCTTAATCACAGATCATTCTTGTCTTCAATGTAGGGGTGTTAGATTATGCACAGTGTCTTGGTTGGCTAAGGAGATTGAGCATATTGTCCAGGCAAGTCCAAACATAACAGTAGTTGCTTTAGTTGATATTGTTCAGAAGAATAGGCAGGTTTAGGTGACAAGAAACCATACGTTTAGGGCCAAAGTGAAAGCAACTGCAAAAAATGGCAGGTTGTTATAGGACTTAGTATGAGAAGCTTAGGGATTATTGTGAGGAGTTGTTGAGATCTAATCCTGGAACATCAATCAAAATTGATGTAGAGAGAGAGAGAGTACAATCCAAGTAGTCCTACAAGGCAGTTTAGAAGAATTTACATTTTTCTAGGTGGTCTGAAGGAAGGGTGGAAATTATGTGGTAGAGAAATCTGGTCTTGGATGGTTGTTTCATGAAGGGACCCTTTCCTAGACAGATTTTAACTACTGTAGCTGTGGATGGTAACAATGGAATTTATCCAGTGGCTTATGCATTGGTGGAAGTAGAAACAATGGAGACTTGGAGTTGATTTTTGGTGAACCTGGGAGATGATTTGGATATTGGGCCCAATGATGATTTCACTTTTATAAGCGACATGCAGAAGGTAAGTTTCTTAGTTGTTTCTTTTTTATGTTGTTTATGCTAAATGATTCAATAAATGATTTATGTTGTTATGCAGGGTATCATACTAGCCATCTCTAGGCTATACCCAAAGGCAGAACATAGGTTCTGTCTAAGGCATATCCATGAGAACACTATTGGATCAAATGAAATCCAAATGGAGGGGACAAGTGTACAAGGAGTTGTTCAAGTGTGACCACATCAATAGGCTGGGAAAAGGCTATGAATACAGTAGCCAAAGCAGATAAACCCTTACATGATTGGATGAAACAGATCCCACCAAAACATTGGTCAAGATCTCACTTTACTGGTATGACTCATCTTATGTTTAATGTGCTTAGAATATATGTTAGGAAAACTGAAATATAGTATGTTCTTGAACAATAATGCATGCAGGAAGGCCAAAGTGTGATATGGTCTTGAATAATATCTGTGAAGTTTTAAACAGGCAGATAGTTGGTGGTAGGGACAAACCTATCATCACTTGCCTTGAGTACATAAGGGAGTACCTTATGAAGAAGATTATGGTTATTAAGAAGTTGATTGCAAAGACTGATGGGCCTTTAATACCTGCTACAACCAAGGCTTTTGAGAAGATAAAAAATGAGGCATCACAATACAATGTGATCTGGATAGGTATGTTTCCTATACTCATTTGGTATGATGTTTAATGCTACTGGAAAACATTTTGATTGTCCATGTTTAATACAGGTGGATCCAGGTACCAAGAATCATGATTTGCTACACAAGTCCAGAGGGCTGTTAACCTTGAAGAAAAGACATGCACTTGTATGAAGTGGGACCTGACTGCTATGCCATGCAAGCATGCAGTGGCTGCCATATAGTGTGTTATGCAGAGCATGGAGGTGATGGTATACCTAAGAGGTGGGTTGATCAAGTTTATTGGTTGGAAGCCCAGAAGAGAGTGTATCAATGTACCATTGCTCCAATCAATGGTATGGATTTGTGGTCAGAATCAAAATGCCCAACTACCCTAACCCCACCAAAGCATCACTAGCAACCAGGAAGGCCAAAAAAGGCAAGAAAGAGGTCTGCAGAAGAAATGGCAGAGGCTAGTCAAGCAAGCTAAGTTGATCATGCTTCTCAGTCTACAGGGCCAATTATTCCAGACAGGGGTAAACTGCCAAGAAAAGGTCAGACAGTGACTTGTGTTCTCTACAAGCAGAAGGGGTATAACAAGAGATCATGCAAGCTGAAGAAGACTACCCAAGTTGGTACTGGCAGTGGTAGTGGCGGTTGTGATGGTGGTGGCGATGGCACTCAAGATGGTGGATCACAAGTGGTTGATTACCAGGGTCTGTTGGCTGTGTCTTGACTTTTGAACAATATTATGTTTATGTATTTGGTTGTGTGTTGACTTTGGATGTGTGTTGACTTTTGTATCTTATGGATTTTGGTTGACTTATTTATGACCAGTATTGTCAAATTTTGAGTAATTATGAATGTCTTATGTTGTTTTCTACTGTTTAATGTTGTTGGCAGTAAATGTATGTTGTTCAGTAGATTTGAGCATAAAATGTTGACTTTTACAGGTGATCCATGACCCATTTGGAAAACTTGACTTTCAAAAATGCTGCATATTTCCAGGTGACCCATGACCCTTATGCAGCTGACCCATAACATTTGATTTGATCAATATTTCATATGACCCATTTGGGTTGATCAATATGGCAACTGCTCGACCCATTTGTGCACAACTACATAGGCTGTTGCAGTGTGCATGACCCAAATGTTTGCAAACCTGCATATTTCATGACTAATTTGAACAATACTACAGAACTGCATGACCCATTTGTTCAACTTCATAGGCTGCATTATAAACTATTTCTCATAGTTCAGACACATTTCCATAACAATTAGCTAAAAACAATTGCATTGAAACAACAATCATTCATTCATTAATTCATTCATAAAACTGATACATGAGAATTTCAAAAGAAATACAAGCACAACTACATACTATTTTACCCACTTGAATTTTCTGACCCAAATAACACACAATACAATATGATTAACACCCATATTCCACCCAAATACATCTTCAATCTTTTGTTGCACTGCGTCAATCTTGCATTTTTGACATACAAGTTTGAAAGGGCCACCTCATGCACACAGTGATTATCCACCCAAGCAACAAAGCCACAACCACCTCCCTATCAGCACACATTAGTTAGAAATTGAAATATTAAGAACTTAAGTTTTCAATTGGAAAACTTACCTTTCGATTACAGCAATAGAACTGTCGGCCAGGGTTGTCCATGAAATCTTGATAACAGTGCCAACACCACATGAGCAAACAACCATCTTGATTAAAGATCGAATTAGGATTAAATTTCGAATTGGGTCGTTGGTTTTGAAATTAGGGTTTACAGTGGTTTGGGGGAAATGACAAGGTTTGTAAAGGAGATAAGAAATATATGTGATTTAAAAATGTCAAGTGACTTGACCAATTTTCCCCTGACTTAACGATAGAAAGTTAACTGAGTTAAGTCTTTGGAATGTTTTGTTGCTTGGGTTTCTTGGCCTTTTTGGTAGTGGGTTTGGAAGATGTGGGTTCCATGGTGACTGTTTCTTGTTCCCCTTGGTCATCTTCTGGCAAAAGTTCTGGTTTATTATGCCTAGAAAATACTTGTGAGGTCAATGGATTTAATTTTTTACCTCACCTACAAGTATTCCCTCACCAAGTTCTTTAATTATGCATTGCATAATGAACCTTGGGTACAACAAAAATTTCATTTTAGTATTTTGGTGATGCAACACCAACTCATTAAAGAAAACAGATGATGCCCTGAAAGTAGTTTCATTCACAATGGAATGGAAAATAGGTTGAAAAGTTGAGTGCATCTGATCATATGATCCAGTTTTGGGACTTAAACACATGATGATGTAATAAAACAAAAGTTAATATTTTGGATCAAAATATTTCTTATAAATTGTAGCATGTGAGAGAGTACCTTGGTAACCACACTTAGTCATGGTTAAATGAATGTCAGCACTGGGAATTTGTTCTAGTGCTTCAGCATCATCTAGACCAAGTCTTATTCCCAAAGATTCTAGTTTGATCGCCATTAATTTCCCTTGAATAGTTGATTTGAGGGAAATAACTCTGTCATTCACAGTGACCGCCTCGGCGTTTGCCCAGAACTCATTTAGAGTTTGAATGTGTATTAGAGGGTCAATGGTGAAAGCTGTGTAGAACTGGGATTTGACGACTAAATCAATGATTTCGTCGTATTGGGACCAGGCAGAATCTTTAACAAAGTAGCCTTTTTTATTATGTCCATGTTTTAGAACGAGAGCCATAGTGTATTTGATTGAACAGTAATTTTAGGTTACAGTGGGGGTTTTGAGTTTGTTTTGAGAGAGAGAGAGAGGGAAATTTTGCTTTTTGAAAGGATAAGTGTGAGAAAAGGTGTTTATCAGAAGTTTATAACCGCCTTAGGTCAAACTTCTGAAATGGGAAAAGTCTGATTTACCTTTTTTGACCAAACTGCTGATGAAGCAGAGTTGTTCATCAGTAGTTCCCATTTTATCTTCAGTAGTTTGTGAACAACTGATGAGAACAAGTTTAAAAACACATTTGTAACTTCTGATGATTATTTTCATTAGTAGTTATTTTCTGAAAACATCCCCATTCTAATGTTTTTGTACAACAAAAGTTTCTCCCTTTGTGGTCATCAGAGGTTTGTGACAGATTAGTAATAAAGTAAGTGAAAGTAAAATATGTACATAAAAATGAAAACACTTACAAAATTTACTCAAAATATAGCATCCCAAGCATGGATACTAACCTCTGAATGTTAATGAGTCAAGAGGTTTGGTGAACACATCAGCTATTTGATTAGCTGTTGGCACCTGTTTTACCTCAATCTTGCCTTTTCCATAGCAATCACTTATGAAATGATACTTGATTTCTATGTGTTTTGTCTTTTAGAATTGAATAGGGTTTTGAATGATGCTAATGGCAGATTTACTATCTACTAACAGTGGAGTCTTGGTCTCTTTGATTCCATAATCAAGTAGTTGATATTGAAGTAATTGAATCTGTGATGTACAACTTGCAACTGCAATATATTTTGCTTCAGCAGTTGATGTTGCCACAGATGTTTGCTTCTTTGATTGCCAGGACACCAGTCAGTTTCCTAAGAATTGACAACCACCAGATGTTGATTTTCTTGACATTTTACACCCTGCATAGTCACTATCTGAAAAAGCTGTTAGTTTGGTACTGCTGGAAGCAGGATACCAAATTCCTAATGTAGGATTTCCTTTCAGATATCTAAAAATTCTTTCATAGCAATTAGGTGTGATTCCCTTGGAGCTGATTGATATCTAGCACAAACACAAGTTGAAAACATAATATCTGGTCTAGAAGCAGTTAAATAGAGTTGGGAACCTATCATACATCTATACATGGTTTGATCAACCTGTTTTCCTTGATCATCTGGTTCAACTTGTGTGGTTGGACTTATTGGAGTGGAACATGATTTACAGTCTTTTAAAGAAATTTTGTTTATAAAGTTCCATTTGCTTGTTGTTTAATTTGCAGTCCCAAAACGTACTGCAGTTCTCCCATGGTACTTATTTCAAATTTTGATTGCAAGAGTTTTTTAAATTTATCACACAGTTTTGTATTTGTTGAACCAAAAATGATACCATCAACATAAATTTGAACAAGTAGGATGTGATTTCCAACATGTTTAATGAAAAGTCTTTTATCAATGGAGCCTCTTGTGAAGTGATTTTTGAGTAAAAAGGTGGAAAGTTTTTCATACCAAACTCTAGGAGCTTGTTTTAGCCCATAAAGAGCCTTATCAAGTTTGTACACCCAATCAAGATGAGAAGGATGTTCAAACCTAGGTGGTTGACAAACATACACTTCCTCTTTTATTTTTCCATATAAAATGCACTCTTAACATCCATTTGAAAAACTTTGATTTTGTTGGAAATTGCATAAGCCAAAAATAACCTGATGGCTTCAAGCCTTGCAACTGGAGTAAAGGTTTCATCATAATCAATTCCTTTTTCTTGAGAATAACCTTGTACCACCAGTCTTGCCTTGTTCTTATTAATCATACCAGCTTCATCTTGTTTATTTCTGAAACCCCATCTTGTGCCAATTGGTAGCTTGTTAGGAGGTAAGGGATAGATTTCCCAGACCTGTTGCTTTTTGAATTATAGTAATTCATCTTGCATAGCTGCAACCCAAGTGTTGTCTTTGAGGGCTTCCTGGTACTTTTTGGTTCTAACTAAGAAATGAGAGCTGAGAAAAAGCAAAAGTTGGAAAGCTGGTTTCTTGTAAGTACCCTTGATGCAATATCACCCATGATTTGATCCAATGGATGATCTTTGTGTTCAATCAGTTGTTGTAAACCACTGATAGGATTAGGCTCTTGAACTTCTTCAAACATACCACTGAGCTCAATAATATCTAATATCTAATATCTGGTTTAGCTGTATGTACTGCTTCAGGATTTTTAGGATGTGAATCAGTAGTTTGAGTTTGTTCATCAGCAGTTGTTTGGTTTGTTGAATCAGAAGTTTGTGAACCTTTTGATGGTTTGAAAGTTGATTTAATGACTGTATATTAGGAGTCCATGATGGAGGACCGTCATCATCAAACCCTTGTGTCACACCCCCAAATTCCCACGTGCGGAGTTCTACCGCGAGGCGTGTGACACACCAGGATCCAAGTCAACGGTCACAATAAACGACGTCTAAATGTAAAAACATACGTAAACAAAAACCATGCATAAGATTAAAACCAACACTCAACAGTGCGGAAGCATTCGAAGTTTACAAAAGTCATGCGTAAATAAAAACATAAGTTCAAAGTTTAACGATCCCAAAACATGCAAATGCGACCCTAGACGCGAGACGACTCCAGTGCGACTCCGTGCGCCTATCTGACAGCTGCTACCTTAGCGACCTGAGAAAACATGCTAAAAGAGTCAACATATAATGCTGGTGAGTTCACAGGTTTTATTTAAACGTTTAAAGTGATCCTTCAAAAAACCGTTACCATCACAGTTACTACTATGCTTGTGAGAACGCTAGCTAGGCGCAGAATAAGATACTCATACGGGTGAAACCATTGCTGACTAAGCCGGGTCAGTTCCTATGGACTACCGTCATCACCGGTAGGCCTTGTTTTATTAGAGACAATATGCACCCGCCCGGCCTCCAACCGTCGAGTGGGGCTTGTCAGTTCCCAATAACGCTATCCATATTTCCCCGCCATATTCCCATGTTAGTGGTTTCTAAGGGACTTTTTGATGAACCGTATAGTAACAATAAGTAAGCCATAGTATAACGTGAAAAAGAGCCATAAGTCATAAAAGAGTTTTAAGCATGTTTCTCCCCCGAAAGCAAAAACCGTAAAATGTGGGGCCGTGAACTCACCTTAGGTTGCGTCTTCCGTTTAATGAGTAAACCGCTTATGTGATATGAGTAAACCGTTTGTATGATATGATAGCCCCAACTAGTGGCGACCTATCATAAAATATGTGTTAAGTTAGACTAATAACCCGTCGGGTTCATTAGTCCCTAAGTCCTGTCCATGACCATTATGTGTCTGAAAAACATGTTTGACCGACAACCAGACTACGTAAGACAAGACTCGACATCCCATTGGTGACCCGACATTCCACGTGTTCATCTCATACTCAAACATACAGAAATCATGCAACTTAGTACTTAACATGTGTTAAAGTTCAACGAGTCTAACACATAGGTCAAATAACGCACAAACAAGTCCATTCACGTGTTACTATGCTACTAGGCATGTCCCGGGGTTCCTATCATGTTCCTAGGTGTCAAATCGGGGTTCGGAATGTCAAAATACACTTATAACAGCAGTACACGCGATTAGGAACTTAGCATGCAATTAGGAAAAGTCAACTGGTGATTGGGGATGGTCAACAGGCGATTGTGATGCTAATCGCCTACCTTAGCATGCGATTGGGAGGCTAATCGCCTGCCAAGAGGGCTAATCACCTGCCCTAGCATGCGATTGGGAAGGCTAATCGCTTGCTAAGAGGGCTAATCGCCTGCAGCTGCTGCGCGACACAATTTCGCGCGTTTAACCCTTCAAATCAGATCCGAAACATGTGTAAACACCCAATATCAATCCTAACACATTAACAAACATATTTCAAGCAAAACCCCTAAGTTTTCATCATTCTAACAGTCCCGAATGCGAGCGTTTTCCCAAAATAGTAAACTTAACATGTAAACATCACATCAACATGCAAGAACTTGCCCCAAATAGCAAATATCCAGATTTCATCACATAACCACGTTGTCCGATAGTATCCTACTGCTCTAGCATTATCCTAAAGCAAACCCTAACATCATACAATCAACAACACACCTCATAGCATCCTTAATCATTCAAAATCATCCAAATGGGTCAAAATATCAAATATCAACAATACACAACTAAAACCATCCAAACTCCTAGAACATCATCATACTAACTCATAACAGCCATAAGCACCTTAATAACACAAGAACAATCATGTTTCAATCCTTAAAATCCTACCTTTAATCGCATATAACACATATAACATGCATAAAGGTTTGGGTTTGTTTAAAAACGGTTTTTAATGATTTTCAAAGACAAAAACATTTATAAGTCAGGTCTGGACTTTTAGGGAACAAAATATAAGCATTTAAAGGTTTGGGTTTGAAGAACACACCTTGGATTTAAGAGAAAATGATGGAATAAGCTTGGAAAAGGTTGTTTTAATGTAAAAACGAGTTCCAGAGGGTGTTTGTGTGTTGGTAGGGGTTATGGGACGGCTAGGGTTGCACAAATGGTGTTTTAGAGGTCAAGGGTGGTATTTATAGGCGTTTCTAGTCGTTTAAAACACGTCAGGCGATTGTGCAGCCTTATCAGGCGATTAGGGGTGCTAATCGCCTTCCCTATCAGGCGATTAGCCCTAATCGCCCTTTAACCTTGCCCAATCGCCCCCTAAGAAGTGCTAATCGCCCTCCTGTAGGCGATTAGGCTTTCCTAATCGCCTGCAGGGCCTGGTTCAGGGTATTTTGCGCGTTAAACCCCGTTTTAACATATGTTAACACGTTTTCACATACCGACAAGTCACATAATGATTATAAACACATAATACATGAAAACAAACACGTTCACACTCGTTCACCAATTCCCGGGACTCGAGACTTGCGTGTGTTAAAACCCCAATGATGTACGACTCGACTCGACTGACCCTGTCATGTGTAATGTTTGCGCGACTCGCTAAGGTAGACTTACTAAGTTTTCAAAAAGTTAGTTACCGGAGTTTGCCGGGTGTCACATCATCCCCCTGTTGAAAGAATTTTCGTCCCGAAAATTTCCCAAAGTCGAAGAGAGAGAACGAATAAGGAGGAAAATTTTCCGGGTCGTCACACCTTGATCACCATAATAAGTGGGTTTAGATGAAGTAACAGTCTTTTCAGGTTCGAAATTAAAACTGTCAAGGTCAAAGAGTTCAGCAGGATGTGTTGGAATGAGTGTATGTTTCGACTCATTGAACTTGACATTTAGTGTTTCTTCAGCTATCTTGGTTCTTTTCTAGTGGGAGAATAACCAAGAAAGTAACCTGAATCAACTTTAGTAGCAAACTTTGAAATAGAATCTTTGATGTTCAGGATAAAACATTGACATCCAAAAGCCTTGAAAAAGGAGATAATGGGCTTAATGCCTTGAAGAACTTCATAAGTAGTTTTGGAATGTCTTTTATTGACAATGACTCTATTTTCAACATAACAAGCTGTGTTGACTGCTTCAGCCCAGAAATAAAGAGGTAGGCCTGAATCAGCTAACATAGTTCTTGCTGCTTCAATCAGTGTTCTATTCTTCCTTTCTACCACATCATTTTGTTCAGGAGTTCTGGGAATGCTGAACTGTCTAACAATCCCTTTAGACAAACAGAATTCATCCAGATTTGTTCCTGAACTCTGTCCCATTGTCACTTCTTATGACTTTGACAGAGAGAGTATTGTTTCTCTAGTTGTAGAATGAAGAATTTGATAATATCGGCTGCCTTATCCTTGGAAAATAAGAAGAAGACCGATGTAAATCTTGAGTAGTCATCAACGATGACCAAGTAGTACTTCTTCTTACCAAGGCTCATGATTTTGACTGGCCCAAATAAGTCCATATGGAGTAGTTGAAGACATGCAGTTGTTTTTTATTCTTCAATAGACTTATAAGAGGACTTACGCTATTTTCCCTTAAGACAGGACACACAGTGTTTTTTACACTGGTATTCCTTCAAGGGTAGACCTCTGACCAAGCCCATTTTTGTGACTTTATTTATGGTTTTAAAGTTTACATGGCCAAGTCTCCTATGCCAGAGATCATTTTCAGAAGTTGATGCCTTTGAGAAGAAACAAGCAGTGTTGTTTAGTACTTTGTCCTTTTCAATGTCCTTTGCATAGACATTGCTACATCTTTTGGCTATCAGCAAAGTATGATCTTCTATAATCTTCTGGTGAGATAATCTTACAAGCAGTTTTGGTGAAAAAGAAAGAATATCCTTTATCAAACATTTGAGAGACACCCAGCAAGTTGTACTCCAAGTTTTCAACCAGATTGACCTTGTCAAACTGTACTTTACCAAAGGATACATTGCCATATCCAAGCACATATCCCTTGGCATTGTTCCGAAAGGACACAGATCCTTCACTTTGACTGATAAAATTGTTCATTAGGTATCTGCATCCTGTCATGTGCATTGAGCCTCCACTATCCACATACCAAATGCTATTTAGACCTCTGGAGACCCTCTCCACAAAGAGTAAATTAGTCAGTTTTGGGAACCCAAGCCATTTTGGCTTTGGGTTTACTCTTGAGAACAGGTACAGTAACAGTTTGTTATGGATCTTTTTTAGAAATCCATGTCTTTTTGGCAATGGATTTATTTTTAAGAGCAATGGTGGAACCCTGTTGTGGTTCACTATCAACTTTGGTCATTAGAAGTTTAACCATATTTATCAAATCTTTTACCTCAGCAGTTTGTGAAACTGCTGATGGTTTTGGTCTAACTTCTGAAGAAGAACTTTGAGAAAAAGGCTTTGGTTGAGATTTAGTCTTTTTCTGAGAAAAGGTGTTACTTGGTTGTATTTTTGGGATAGAAGGTTTCTTCAAAATCTTGTTTGATTTGTTTTCCCACAACCAGTTGTAAAATCTTCTTGTTGTACTGATTTCCTTTTCTATATCTAGAAAATTCTGTTTTGTGGTTAAAAAGACCACAAATTTCACATTCTTTTTCCTTCTCCTTCCTTTTAAATTTATTATGAGATGTGGAAGGCAAATTACTGATAGTATCAATATTTTGATTTAGGTCATCAATAGTTTTCAGGTTCTCAACTCCTGATGTAGATGAAACTACCGATGGCTTATTGTCAGCATTTTTAACTTCTACAGAACTTTCATTTTCAATTTTGAGAAAGTTCTAATGAAAAGATGTCATTCTTTCATATCAAAAGTTTGTTTTTGAACTATTCTACTCCCATCATCTGCAGTTTTGGGAGTAAAATCAGTTGGTGTTTCGGTATGGTTGTACCCTATGCCAAACTTAACATTTGATGAAGTTTGTTTGTTAAGCAGCATTTGGTAACCTCTACATGACTCAACCCAATTTTCACGATCAACCTTGGTGTCAGCAAGCTCTTTTCTGATATTTCGTAGGTGTTCTATCATGATTTTAATCTGTGCTTGGGTTTCAATAACATTATTTGTTAATTTAGAAATTTCTTTTGACTTTGAAGCAAGTTTTCTTTCTAAATCACATTTCATTTGTGTCTATTTTCTCTCAGAGTCATTGGCTTTGCCTTGTAGATGCACATTGGTCTCTCTTATTAAAGCAAAAGATTCTTTGCATGATTTTGAGCAAAGTTTTAAAAGAGACTCTTTAGATACCTGAGATAAGGCAGAATTAGAGGAGCATCCCTCAAAAGCCATTAAAGCAAAATCTTTTTGCCATTATCAGGTTCTCCCCAATTGATGTCATAGCTTTGTTGTCTACATCTGGACTGCATTCAGATGTGTCAAAAGGAAGACTGCTCCAGTCAACATACCCAGAAGTGAATAAGCTTTGTTTATTGGGAGGTTGTTGAGCAGTAGGAATGGAAGGCATCTGTTGTTGGCCCTATTGTTGAGCAAGCATTTGTACATATTGTATTTGAGGCACATATTTGATTTTTGGAGCTTGTGCCTATACAAAATGTGCATTTCCCTGTGTACCAAAATTCCTTTTATAACTGGAGTTTGATTGGTTTCAAGACTGTGGTTGGTTAAAGCTAGAGCTTCTACACTCTCTAGCAAAGTGTCCAAACTTCTGACACTTGTGACATCTCAGTTTTGATTTGTCAAAACCAACTTTTGTTGAGTTATTTAGTCCTGGAAATTTCCTTGTTGACCTTTTGTAAAATTTGTTAGTTTTAATACTTAACATGGCCAGTTGGTGTAGTATGTCCATTTCCTCTAAGTCATCACTACTGAAAGTTTTTAAATCATCCATTATAAACGACATATTATCAGTAGTTTGATAGTTTTCTTCAATTTCATAAGCTGGATATGACCTTTCTAATGAGATCCCAACAGTTATGTCAATGTTATCAAAAGATCCAAAATCATTTGAGCAAGATGGTGAGTCTTGTCCCAAAAGTGTTGTGCTACCTGGAATATAGTCATCAGCAGTTTTACTAGAATTTTGCAATTTCTTCTTTTGATTGATTTCTTTCTCAAAAGTTAGTAATCTCCCATGTAATTTTGTGAGTGAAAGGGAGTAAAAATCTGGTCCTGACCTGAGAACTATAGAATAAGTTTCCCATTTTTTGGTAAAGACCTTAAAAATCTATGAAGCATAGATGACTTTGTGTAGGTCTGACCATTTAACTTTAACTTAGAAATTAATGAAGAGAATCTTTCAAATTGTTGTGTTAAAGTCGCCCCATTAACATGAGTAAAGGTTTCATATTGTTGAGCAAGAATTTCTCTAGTGTTGGCAATCACCTCATCAGTTCCTCCAAACTGTTCTTTGAGGTAATCCCACAGCTCTTTGGCACTTTCACAGTGTAAAAGCCCATCATATATTTCATTTGGGAGAGCCATTGCCAACATTGAGAATGCCTTAGCATCTAGCTCAAGTTTTAGGAAATCTTCATTAGTGTAGTCTTTTGGTTCTTTTGGTATTTCTACTTATTTTCAAGAGTTACATTTACTGGTTTATGGGGTCCATACATGACATACCTCTAACAACCAGTATTTTGTTGTGATAAGGTATGTGCCATCCTCCTTTGCCAGATATTATATTCATTTCTGACCAGCATAGGAGGTTTGTTGGCAGATCCAGTATTATGAGGATCCATTTTTAAGAAATATGATTTGTCAATATTTTCTTAAAGTGATGGATGTTTTGAAAAAGTGAACTAGTATCCTTTATTGAATATCAATAAGAGCCTGTGTCTAATTCTCAATTTGTTAGATTGATATTTGATCAGATGAACCAGAGCTCTGATACCAATTGTTGGATCAGTTTCTGTTTTAACAGTTCTTATTATGAACACTTGTGAAAGGTCTTATCAAAGTAAATTTGCACAGCGAAATAAATGTAAGTGTTCTAAGTTAAAGTTTCACTTTTAGCAGGAGTTATTACTCCCCCTAAATCAATGAACTAAAAGCAGTAAATGAGAATCAAAACAGTTAATGAATATAAAAGTAATAAGTGTTGCAAATGATTCTCAAATATATGAAATGGTTATCTACAAAAGTCTTGAAGGATTGATGTCTAAAATAGTAGGATGAACCCGTCTATTTATAGGCAGATTAATACGTACAAGTGAAGTATGCAAAGGATTATTATATTAATACTACAACAGGCGTAGTATTGGAACTTGTACAAAGACTTTAACAAAACTAATAAAATACTAAACTATTGAAGTATAAGGGCGATGGGAAGCTTCTAATAGAACAGCTGATGAGTGACAACCTACTGATGAGTATTCTTTAGAAGTTTGTCTTCAGTAGTTCTTTAGAGAGTTGTCTGGTTCGTCTTCAGAACTTCTGATCCTTACTCTTCAGCACTTGTTTTCAGCTTCTTCAGTACTTGTTATCTTCTTCTTCAGCAGTTTCCATACTTAGAATAATATTGCAGAATATGATTAAGACTAAGGTATCAAAAGTGGCCATGTCAATCCTTTTTGTCCTTAAAATCAGTTTCCTTGATTGGCAAAAAAGTGAGCAGACTTTGTCAATCGATCCACAATTACCCAAATTGTGTCATGACATTTTGACATCTTTGGCAGCTTAGTGATAAAATCCATCGAGATCTGTGACACCCGACAAACTCCGGTTAGTAACTTTTAAAAATCCGGTAAGTCTACCTTAGCGAGTCACGCATACATCATTTGTAACAAAGTCAGTTGAGTCAAGTCGCGTTAAGTAATTGTCCAGGGATCAATGATTCGGAGGATCATTGGGGTTAACACGCACACACGAGGTATGAGTCCGGTTGTTGGTGATTTGTAGAATCGCCGGGTCCTATGCACACACACACAAGTCTCGAGTCCCGGGAATTGGTGGACGAATGTGAACGTGTTTGTTTTCATGAATTATGTGTTTATAATCATTATGTGAATTGTCGGTATGTGAATACGTGTTTATATGTGTTAAAATAGTGATTACGTGTAATTGCTTGACATTATAGGTGATTACGCGTAATTGCATGACATTATAGGTGATTACGCGTAATTGCATGATGCTGAAGGCAATTAGAACCCTAATCGCCTATACTGAAGGCGATTAGAGCCCTAATCGCCTATACTGAAGGCGATTAGGAACCCTAATCGCCTATACTGCTGCGTAATCGCCTGATGCGTACTGAACGACTTGAAACGCCTATAAATACCACCCTTGACTTGTAAAACATCATTTGTGCAACCCTAGCCGTTTCATAACCCCTCTCAACTCACAAACACCCTCTGGGACACATTTTGCTCAAGAAATCACCTTTACAAGCCTTACACCTCATTTCCTTACAACTCCTAGGTGTGTTCTTCATCCCCAAAGCTTTGTAATGTTATTATTTTGTTCCCTAAAGGTCCACACCTGGTTTTTAAATATTTGTGTCTTTGAAAACTTATTTAAAACAGTTTCTAAACAAACCCAAACCTCTATGCTTGCTATATGTGATGTATTCATGCAAAGATAGGATTTTTATTATTAAAACATGATTGTTCTTGTGTGTTTGATATGTTTCTGACTTAAATGAGTTATTATGATGTTAATCTATGAGTTTGGAGGTTCATAGTTGTGTATTGTTGATAATAGGTGTTTTGACCCATTTGAATGATTTTGAAGGATTAAGGATGATATGATGTGTTTTGTTGATTGTATGATATTAGGGTTTGCTTTAGGATGATGCTAGAACGATAGAATAGTGTTGAACAATGTTGTTACGTCATGAAATCTGGATATTTGCTATTTAGGGTAAGTTTTGCATGTTGATGTGATGTTTACATGATAAGTATGCTATTTTGGGAAAACGCTTGCATTCGGGACTGTTAGAATGATGATATGTTAGGATCTGAGTATTGGGTTGTTTTGATTAAGTATGAAATATGAATGAAGTATAAGTGGAAAGTGCAGCGGAATAACAATAAATCAAAACATAGAGAATAATTGTTTTTAATCGAAAGCTTTCACTAAAGGAAAGATTACAATTGTACAATTAACTCCCCCTCAGCCTGATCACTCAGAGAATGTTTGTCTAAAAGAGAATGACGAGTGATGAATAGAACAGTACAAGTACTGTTCTATTTATAGACAAGCTCAAACCTCTGATGATCAGTTGCTGACGTCACCTAGATAGCGACCCCTAACTGACTAACAAACACTAACAACTGTTAAGCTATAAACTACTGTTACATTGAAATAGCTGACAATACAAAACTCTGTTAATCTAAAACTCTGATGTCTTCTTATCATCTGTTGAACCAAAGTGCTGTTGGTTCAACAGACCTTTGCTATTCAGATCTTTGATCAGCAGTTGTTCTTCATCAGACTTTTAACCTTCATACTTTATCCATCAGACTTTTCATCAGCAGCAGTTATCTTCTAACAGTTGTTAAGCAGCAACAGTTTAGGAATCAACAGATCTTTGGAGGAAGCTTTATTGTAACAACTGTTCTTTATTCAGGATCAAACACTTAGTATATTTTGGCTTTTAATCATCTGTTCTTCTCCAGGTCAGCAGACCCAACAATCTCCCCCTAGAACAGATGATGCCAAAACTCTGCTTTATTCTTGATCTTTATTCCTCATCAGACTTTCTCTAATTTGCCCTTTTAGTTGTAATTCAAAGTGTAGAGAGAAGAGGTCTTCAGCATCTCTATCCAGTGTCAAATTCAGAAGTGTCTGGAGATCTTCAGCACTTAGGCCAGGTGCATCATCCATACTTAACTTCTGAATACTACCATCTGATCTGATCAGTGTCAATTCATGGGTCTCTTTGTCAGACTTCCATTTTAGAATTTTAGAATCAGAGGAGTGACTGGGATGCATCTTTATTTTTGATGAGTTAGGAGATGGAGGCCTGCCAATGAGTTCTCTGAACTTCTCTGTGACAGGGTCAGAGAAGAATCTGATTTGGTTCAAGAGACCCTCTTTTACATAGGTTTCAGTGAACTTTCTTGTATCCTCTTCAGACATTTCTTTCTGCTTCTTGTATTGTCTTCTAGCAGCAATAGAAAGATCAGAGGTTTCAAGTAAACTGTCTAGTGTAAAGGCCTGTGAGGGTTTCTTGGGTGCATCATCATAGACTGGTTTTCTTGGTAGTTTAGGATTGGTCTTTCTTTCTTGTTCAAGCTTCTTGTATGTTTCAATTAACCTGACCTCAGACCATCTAGCAACAGATCTCATCTCTCCATACTTGGCTGCTACAAGCTCTTGTCTCATTCTCTTGAACTTCAAGGCTCTAGCTTGATCTCTCCCTTTACTGAAATCAGGGGCAGAGGCCTTAGTAGGAGGATTCTTGGCCATGCTCTCAATTCTAATGAGTTCTTCCCTGAGAGCATGTGTGGTCCAGCCTGTGAATTGATTCTTTGTTGCTTTGTAAGGCTTGGTTGCCAAGATCTGTTCTAGCAGTGACTCCCTCACTTCCATTTCCAAGTCTCTGCTGAGAGGCATGGTAGACATGGAATTGCTCAGGGTCTTAGCATAGTCTTCAATCCTTCGGAGTTTGCTAAGCTCTGCTGAATGGATGCCCTGAGCAGTCCTGTCATCCTTCCCTTTGCATTTCTCTTTGATGATGGCATCAACCTGTTCACTCTTGTATTTAAGATAGGTGTCAATGTTGAGTGGAACAGGGAAGCCTTTGAGAGATGGGAAGGATCTTTCTGATGGCTGATCAGTATTGTAGAAGGATTGAAGTTCCCCCTTGATTAAATCCAACTCAAGGGGATACTTCTCAGCCAATGGGGTGATGGTGAGTGGTGGTCTATGGGATCTGAATTGAGAGGTGTGTGGTGAGAAAGATGAAAGTGGAATGGCATTGACTGGTGTGGATTGTGAGATTGGGGTGTTAGGTGGTGTGTTGTGGATGTTTTCATCTTGTATAACAAAGGTGGATTTCCTTTTCCTGCTATACAAGATTTTGGGTGAAGGTGAGGATGAAGCAGTTGTTTGGGATTTAGGTTGTGTTGTGGTAGGTTTGGTAGTTGTTTGAGTTGTGGCTGGTTTAGTGGTTGAGGGTGTGGTGATTGGTTTGGTTACTGGTTTGGGTTGAACAGATGTTTTAGCAGCAGTTGTTGTAGGTTCAGTGGTTTAGGTAGCAGAGGTTGTGGTGGCAGTGGTTTTAGGAGCAGTGGTTGTGATAACAGGTGTTTGAACAGCAGAGGTTTCAGCAGATAGTTTGGAAGGTGGTTTTCTAGTGTGTTTGGCTGGCATTTTCTTTCTCTTAGAAGTATTTACATCTTCCACTTCTTGCTGTTGTTCCTTTTTTAGCTGCACCAACAACTCTGCCTTTGCTTCCAAGGTATCAGCCCTTTTCATCTTATCCTGAGCAGCTTTCTCAGCCTTTTCATTGGCTGAAGTGTCAACTTCTTTTGCCTTTAATGCTTGAGCTGGTTCAGTGACAGGGATTTGAACTTTTGGTTGCTGTGATTGTGGAGCTGATTTTGGTGACCTTGGTTTGTCAGCAGCTGGCTTCCCCTTTTGTGAGGGTGGTTGACCAAATGGATTTAGCTTTGGCAGCCTATCTCAGCCACTCTCCCCCTTTTTGGCATCATCAGCTGTAAACTCATTGTCAGTTTCATCTCTAAGAATGGTGGTAGGGACAGAGCCAGTAGTCTTCAGCAGGTGTTCCTTGATCACTTTGATGTCAGCCTTGGTGTCATGGAATCTGGCATCCACCATGTTTCTGATCAAGGTCATGTAGGTTTCTTGGGTCTGATCTGCCAGTTTTCTGTGAGCTATGATGATGGGTGAAACTGATTTCCATAGCTCACTGGCAATATCAGAAGTTGAGGGTTGACTTTTAGTAAAGGTGTTCAATGTCTCCAATATTGACTTGACATCTGATTTGATGTCAGCAACAGAGGATTCAAGGTTTTGAACCTTAACCGTCAATTCTTGAAATTTTGACTCATCACCTAAGTTAATAGGATCATCTGAATCCCTACCAGAGGTAGTTTTAGCTGGTTCAGTTCTAGGAGGTGAATCCATAGAATGAGAACCTGCTGCCCCTTTTTCTTGGTACTGGGGACTTCCAACTGATTTTGGGGACACAATTGTGGCCTCATCAGTTGTTGCCTTCAAGGAAGTCTTATCAATGGAACCACTGTCCTGCTGTGAGACAATGGTCTCAACAGCAGTATTAGCTGCTTCTCTTGAAACCTCATCAGAAGTAACATTGACTTATGGGAGTATAACCTCCTCTTCTGTTTGTGGGATAGCTAAATGACTTTCCTCAGCCCCAGTCACTAGTGGTGGTGTACTCTCAGTGACAGGTGAAGGAGAGGAACTGGGGTTGTCCTGAGTTTTGTCAATAGCTTCAAACAGGGGTTGCATGGTTTGTGGGACATGTGGTGGTGATGTAGGTGGAGTAAGAAGCTGATTAGCCCTGGGAGATGGAGTTGTAAACATATGGTCAAGTGACTCATATGCCTTAGTATGAGGTTCCCTTTGGCTTACAACAAGATCCTTTTGTGAGGATTCTTGAGGAGTTTGCTGGGGTTGAGATATCTCCAACTGTTGTGAGGAAGTAACAACAGTGGTTTCATGTTGCTTTGGTGATGCAACAGGGTTAGCTTCTGGTATCTCATCTTCCAGAAGTCCCTTTTTGGGTTTAGAGATGGTTTTTGAGGATGGACGTTTTCTTTTGGTGGCTGGTGTGGGTTTCACAGCACTGGATGAAGTGCCATGATCACCAGGAGCAGTGGGCTCACCTACAGAGGTTTCAACAACAGTTGTTGTCTTTGTCCTCTTTGGTTGTGTTTTTGAAACCTTTGTTACTTTTGATACTTTTTCTTGGGTTGAAGAACCCAGCATTCTAGTAAAAGTTTCATCAGTTAAGCTTTTCATTTTAAAAGACTCTACCTTTTGAAAATCTTTTTCAGGTAAAATCTTTTGTAGAATTACACTTAGAATTCTAGGGTAGAGCAGAAAAGCATTGTTTGAGCCAGATTTTATGGCTTTCACATTTGATACCAAGTCTAAGAACAATCCCTGAGACAGATTGAAGTCAGAATCTGACAACATTGCATATCCCAAGTATTGTATCCTCAATGGGATTTCATTGAAGGATGTAGTCTTGGCTGAGGCACAGAGGAGTAGAGTATGAAAGAAAAATTTCATGACTGGTGGGAAAAACTTTTTATATAATGTAGAACCAGTCATTTGTGCATCATACCCTCTCTCTTGAAACTCAGTGTGAAGCTCTGTTTTTGGAAAAGTTTCCATACCTGACAAGTCGTTTAATGAGAAGGTAGTGGATATGATTTCAGGGGTTATGGCGATACTGGTGTCTCCAATTTTGGAAATTATGGAAGTTGGCTTTTTGTCTTGATACAAGACTTCAGCATTCGCCCAGAATTCTTGGAGTGTTTCCAGGTATATGGGAGCATCAGCAATAAGAACATTTTTGTATTTTGAGTTATTGATGATGTCGATGGTGGAATGGAATGGAGTGTTATCTTCGGTTTTTACCAAATAGGGAAGGAAATTATGAGTGGCTTTTGTTTGGAGATCCATTATAATGGATTTTGATTGTGAAAGTGATGAACTTTTGATTGAGGGTTGTGAGAAAAACGAAGGCGGTTTTCAGTATTTTGAATACAATGAGACAGTAAAACTGCTGTTGGGGGAAAGAACAGGGTTTTATAGGCTCTGGTGAAACCGCTGATGTGGCAAAACTCTGCTTTTGAGAGCAGACGTGGCAAACATCTGGTGGCATACAACTGTTTTGTTAAACATCTGTTGCCAACCTCTGTTGTTTATACCAAAAGACTGATGAAAACAGTTGTTTTATCTGATCAGATGTTTGAAACAGATTTTTCAACCAACAGTGGTTGTTTTATCTGATCAGATGTTAGAAACAGATTTTTCAACTATCAGTGGTTTGAATGAAACAGTGGTTGTTTTATCTGATCAGTGGTTTAAAACAGATTTTTCAACCAAAGTGACATTTTGGCAAAATTTGATTTTCTGAAAACATTTTAAAGTTTTTATTGAAAACATTTTTGTTGTTTTAATCCATGTTTAACATTCCAATTCGAGAGATCAGATTTGTGAAGGTAGATGTGTCTAAAGCTTTTGTTAGCACATCTGCCAACTGATCCTCTGTTGGAACATGGTGCAGAGAAATCAAACCTTTCTCATAGCTATCTCTGACAAAATGATGTCTGATATCTATGTGCTTGGTGGTTGAATGAGAGACTGGATTCTTGATGATATTTTCAGCAGCTTGACTATCCAACATGAGTGGAGTCCTTAGTGCAGTTATCCCAAAATCCAGTAGTTGATTTTGAAGCCACATGAGTTGGGCTGTACAGCTTGTAGCAGCAATGTATTCAGCTTCAGCAGTGGATGTTGAAACAGCTGCTTGCTTTTTGCTTTGCCAAGAGACTAAGGCATTCCCTAGAAACTGGCACCCTCCAGAGGTGGACTTCCTTGTGGTATGGCAGCCAGCAAAGTCACTATCTGAATAACCTGAAAGCTCAATGTTTCCATTAGCAGGATACCAGATACCAAGTGTGGGAGCACCTTTTAGGTATCTGAATATCCTTTTCACAGCAATAAGGTTAGACTTTCTAGGAGAAGCCTGAGATCTAGCACACACACAGGTTGCAAACATGATGTCTGGCCTGGATGCTGTTAAGTACAATAAAGACCCAATCATGCATCTATAGTGTGTCTGATCAACCAGTTCATCCTTTTCATCAACAGTGAGTGGCTTGACAGTGCTCATAGGTGTACTACATGGCTTACAATCATTCATCTAAAATTTTGTTAACAAGTTTTTCACATACTTGTTTTGATGAATGAAAGTGCCATTTTGCAGTTGCTTTACTTGAAGACCAAGAAAGCACTGAAGTTCACCCATAGCTCTCATTTCAAACTCTGCTGTCATGAGTTCTCTAAACTCCTCACACATTTTACTACATGTGGATCCAAAAATGATGTCATCCACATATATTTGAACAATCATTAAATCTTTTCCTTTCCATTTTAAAAACAAGGTTTTATCAATTTTACCTCTTGTGAAACCAATGGATAAGAGAAAAGTAGAGAGAGTTTCATACCAGGCTCTTGGTGCTTGTTTTAGTCCATACAATGCTTTGTTAAGCTTGTAGACATGATCAGGATGGAATGTGTCTTCAAAACCAGGTGGTTGACATACAAAGACATCCTCCTGAATTTTGCCATATAGGAAGGCATACTTGATGTCCATCTGATACACCTTGATGTTGTGGTTGACAGCAAAGGCTAAGAAAAGTCTGATAGCTTCTAACCTTGCTACAGGGGCAAAGGTTTCATCATAGTCAATTCCTTCTTCTTGTCTGAAGCCTTGAACCACTAACCTGGCCTTGTTCTTGACAACTATACCCCTTTCATCAGTTTTGTTTTTGAAGACCCACTTTGTGCCAATTGGACAGACATCCTTAGGCAGTGGTACAAGTTCCCATACTTGTTGTCTTTTGAACTGAAGGAGTTCTTCTTGCATGGCTTCTACCCAACTGTTGTCTTTCAGTGCCTCTTGGTACTTGACAGGTTGTGTAAGGGATAGAAAGCCTGCAAAAAGACAGATGTTTGAAGATTGGCTCCTTGTGAGCACACCTTCTCTGATGTTGCCAATGATTTGATCTGGTGGATGAGCTCTGAGGTAGATTAGATCTCCTTGATATGGTATGATGGCATTTTGTGGTGAAGGACAGAGGTTTGGAGACTCTGTTGACATAACATCTGTTGGCACTTTTGAAGAGTCAACAGATGTTTGGAATGGAGGTGGAGGAATGGGTCCAAGTGGTGTAAAGTTGGACTGACTTTTGTCAACAGATGATTGACTCTTGTCAACAGATGATTGAACAGTGTATTGGCTGGGTGAATCAGTGGTTTGAAGATAGGACTGGCCAACAGTGGCTGACTCAGCTATGACAGAGTTTTGACAGTTGTTTTGAACCACTGCTTCCTCTGATGCAGGATAGACTTTGTAGTGATCTGGAACCACAACATCTATTCTGTAGTCTTGTTGTGAAGATTGTGGAGTACCTGCAGGGTTAGTTTTGACAGTAATATCTTCAAATTTGAATTTATCTAAATCAAACAACTCAGCAGGGTTTGCTGGGATTTTCAAAGAAGAAAGTTCATTGAACTTCACATTCAGAGTTTCTTATATTGTTTTAGTCCTTGTGTTAAACACTTTATAGGCCTTGGCAGTAGAAGAATACCCTAGAAAATATCCACAATCCACTTTGGCTGCAAATTTTGAAATGGAATCTTTAAGATTTAAAATGAAACATGGGCAGCCAAAGACTTTGAAAAATGATATCAGTGGTTTGATTTTAAACAGAATTTCATAAGCAGTCTTTTGATGTCTAGGGTTGATTAAAACTCTGTTTTGAACATAGAAAGCAGTGTTTACAGCTTCTGCCCAAAAGGACAAAGGTAAACCAGAATCTGCTAGCATTGTTCTTGTAGCCTCAATGAGCGTCCTGTTCTTCCTTTCAACCACCCCATTCTGCTCTGGTGTTCTTAGGATACTGTACTGCCTTACAATCCCTTTTGACACACAGAAATCATCCAACTCCTTATTTTTAAACTCTGTTCCATTGTCACTTCTAAAGACTTTTACTGGCAAGTCATATTGTTTTTCAACTTTGGTGACAAAGTCCTTCAAAATACCTGCAGTCTCATCCTTAGAGTGTAAAAAGTAAGTCCATGTAAACCTAGAAAAATCATCAACTATGACAAGATAAAATCTTTTTCTTCTTAGAGTCATGATTTTTACAGGGCCAAACAAGTCCATGTGCAACATTTGTAAACACTGACTAGTTTTGGACTCATCAATGGATTTGTAAGAGCTTTTATGTTGTTTACCTTTTAGACAGGAAACACAATGCTCATCACATTTGAATTCTTTTGATGGCAAACCTCTGACAAGGTTTTGTTTGGAGAGTGAGTTGATAGAGGCAGCTGAGAACAGACAGACATTTGCCATAGGGTTATCCTTCAACATATCAACTACATACACATTGCCACTTCTGTGAGCAACAAGTTGTGCTTTGCTCTCAGCAATGATGGTGTTAATCTTTTCTACAGCCTCTGGGCCAACAATCTTACAAGTTTGCTTAGTGAAGAATGACCCAAAGCCTTTGTCACTCATTTGAGATACACTAAGTAGATTAAATTTTAGATTGTCTATTAGATTAACATTTTCAAACTTAAGCCTCCCTGCTTTGACAGTACTAGAACCCAACACTTTACCTTTAGAATCATTACCAAAGGATATATCACCCCCTCCATGAGCAAGAAAGTCCAGAAGAAGGGCTCTACATCCAGTCATGTGCCTGGAGCCTCCACTATCTACATACCATAAACTGTCTAAACAAGCAGAAGCTCCCTGCACATCAGTAAGGATTTTAGTTTTGGTGAGTGTCCAAAGCCAAATTGGCTTTGGATGGGTCCTTAGCTGTCTCAGCCTTAAGTTGAGGAGAATGATCAGTGGTTTGGACTAGCTTTTGAACTAGGTTCAACAGCTGCAGTTGACCATTTGCCAGTGCTTGTATGTCAACACTTGGTCCAGCAGATGTTTGATCATTTCCTATCAGTTGTTGAAAACCATGAGGATGTCTGTTCACTTTTGGTTTTGAAGGCCTTTTGGGCTCTTCATAAACATATGGCAGACGGTGACAAGTGGGTTGTCCAAATCCTCTTGGTAATCTGTTAACAGGTGGAGCATCTGTTACCTGAACATCTCTGGGAGCAGAGTTTTTGTTCAGACTTTTGGTAACAGATGTTTGGACTGATTCAAAAGTCTGTTTGGGTTTTCCTTTTGAAGTACTTACCACTTGACTTTCCAGAGTTTTAGCCTTATACTCTTTTATCTTTTCATCAAAATTTTTGAGATATAGGCACTCTTTTGTTTTGTGATTCTTTTTCTTGCAGATTGAACATTCTTTAGTTTTAGAATCATTTAAACTTGTTATTTTGTTGATGTCATATGCTTTTAGAAGAAAACAGTTTTTGGTGACATGGTTCTTCTTTTCACAAAAATCACAAAACAAGTTGTTCTTGGCTTTCCCTTTTTCTTTCTTCTTTTCAACAGATGTTTCATTATCTGTTGGAAGATTTACTAGAGGGATTACTTTGGCCTGTGGTGCCATTTTACCATCAGGAGTTTTGAAGGTCATTGGTTTGAAATTTTCAAGGACTTCACACTCATCTGACCATGTTGGTTTGAATTGATATTTCTCAATTTCATCAAATGAGGGTGTACCTTCCAACTTTTCAAGAATGATTTTCTTGCCATTGGGTTCAGTAACCTTGATTTCTTGACCTTTTGAGTTTGTAGGGATGACCTCAACCAACTGTGGTTCCTTTTTGTCAGTGGTTTGTGAAACTTGGTCAGTGGTTTTAAAACCAAACCCAAATTTCACATGACTTTTAGATTGTTGATTGACAATCATCTCAAAACCCTTTGATGATTCCACCCATTTCTTACATTCAACTTGGGTGGACTCAAGCTCCTTCTTACAACTATGATATTTTGTTATCATAGTCTGAAGCTGGTCTTTGGTTATGCTTGCTTCATGTTTTAAACTGCTGATTTCAGACTCTTTTTCAGATATTTTTGATTTTAACTCTTTTGTAAGTTTTTCAAACTGAATTTCAGAATCTAAAATTTTCTTTCTAAAGTTTTCATTCACCTCTTTTATCTTAGCAAATGCCACAATACATTTGTCTGAGCACAAGTCATTTAAGATTTGAGGAGATACCTTAGCAGCAGCCATGCTATTTTGGAAAAACGCTTGCATTAGGAAGCCTAATCGCCTATGATGAAGGTGATTAGGAGCCTAATCGCCTATGCTGAAGGTGATTAGGAGCCTAATCGCCTATACTGAAGGTGATTAGGGGTCTAATCGCCTATACTTAAGGTGATTACGATCCTAATCACTAGTTAGATTCTAAATGCATGTGTGATAGCCTAATTGCCTATACTGAACGTGGATAGGCCTAATCGCCTAAGGCTATAGGCGATTAGGAGCCTAAATGCCAATAGCTCTAGGCGATTACACTCCTAAATGCTAGTTGACTTTTCCTAAATGCTAGTTGACTTCTCCTAATCGCATGTACTGCTGCTGTAAGTGTATTTTGACATCCCGAGACCTGATTTGACACCTAGGGACATGCTAGGAACCCCGTGACATACCTAGTAACTTGGTAACACGTGCTCGGACCTATTTATGCCTTATTTGAACTATATGCTAGACTTGGTGAACTTCTATGCATGTTAGGTGTTTACTTGCACATGTTGCATGATACCTTGTATAAGATTAACACGTGGGATGTCGGGTCACCAATGGGATGTCGAGTCTTGTCTCGCGTAGTCTGGTTATCAGTCAAACGTATTTTCAAACGTATAATGGTCATGGACTGGACATTTAGGGACTAATGAGCCCAACGGGTTATTAGTCTAACATTACACACACATCTTATGATAGGTCGCCACTAGTTGGGGCTATCATACACATATCGGTTTACTTGTTAACTGAAGACGCAACCAAAGGTGAGTTCACGACCCCACTTTCTCTGGTTTTACTTTTGGGGGAGAAAACATGCGTTGTACTATGTTTTGAGAACTTTTATCATACTATGGGTTATTTTGGGTTACTGTACGATCTTTTAAGTCCCGGGGGAAACCATGAATGTGCGGGGTAGCACAACGGGGGAAATGTGGATAGATCTATTGGGCGTGACTTGCCCCACTCGTCGGCTGGGAGCCGGGCGAGTGCAAATTGTCTCGACCTTGTAACTTGTAACATTATTCGGGCTGTAACATTGGTAACTTGTGACGTGTCCAGTAATGGTTTCCAATCGTAGTAGTAACAAAACATACGCCTAGCTAGCGTACTTTGGTTGAACATTTCATAGTATTGACATGTTGAACTTGGTAACACTTTTGGAACTTGGTAACTTTTATTGAAAACCTGTGAACTCACCAGCATTATATGTTGACATATCTTTGGCATGTTTTTTCTCAGGTCGCTAAGGTAGCAATTTAGGGAATAGGCGCACGCGTCTGCACGGCGTCTAGTTTAGGTCTCATGTTTTGAAAACTTGAACAAGAACTTGGTTACCTTTTTGGGTTTTATTTTGTAAACAATGCTTCCGCTGGTTTTCAAAGGTTGTGAATTTGTGTTTTGGATTTATGTGTGTCTCATATAGTGTTGTTTGTTTTGACCGTTGACTTGGATCCTGGTTTGTCACGCGCCTCGCGGTAAAACTCCGCAAGTGGAAATTTGAGGGTGTGACAAGATCTGCTCCTGATTCCACACGGGTATCTCAGGTTGTTTCAACATGCCGGAGTTATTCTGATACTCAACTTTGACTTTAGAGCACTTGAGGCACTTTCCCACGCACGTAGCAATACTACCCCACGCATGTAGCAATACTACCCTTGATGTTAGGCCACCAATACAATTCCTTTAAATCCTTATACATCTTATCGACACCTGGATGAAGTGAATACCTTGACTTATGGGCCTGAGTACCAAATCCCGTAATCCTCCATTCAATGGAACCCATATCCTATCCGCAAAATACAAAGTCCCGTCGGCCCTTGGTTCCAATAAGCTAACCATGGAATGCAAAGCTTCCTCCTTGATATTTGCTTCCTTGAGGGCTTCCTGCTGGGCTTCGCGAATGCGATCCGTGAGACTTTTACGAATCGTCAGACATAATGCGCTAACACGTAAGGTCTTGATGCGTTCTTTCGACTTAAGGCATCCGCTACAACATTTGTCTTTCCTGGATGGAACTTAATCTCACAGTCGTAGTCGTTTCGCAATTCAACCCATTTTCCTGGATGGAACTTTTGTGGTCCGTAGTGTAATTTTTCTCATGCACCTTGAGTTGACAAGAAGCGTACGCAATCACTTTATCCCTTTGCATCAAAACACACCCGAGACCTTGGTGTGAAGCATCATAGTAGACCACAAAATCATCCGTACCTTGTGGCAGCAATAGGTGATGTGCATGGTTTTAGCAAATTAGAAATATGTCATTTCCCCGGTGCAAAAAAACTTGATGTTTTAAATCCAAAACTTTGGTTTTAGGGTAAACGACTGATTTTTACTAAACCAGTTTACCAAGTTTTAAATTTATAAAGTAAAAAATAAGTACTTTAGAAACTGAAACCAACACATAGGCAGAGAACCTAACGTGTATAGTATAGCCTCTAGGGTAAGTATTGAGTATTGTATTCCAGAGTTCACACTTTCCCCTACTTCACCTTCATCATTTAACTGATCGGGTTTTAAAAAAGAAAAATAAAACAGAGGGGTTCTTTAATAAAAATAGTTTTTGAAAACGTTTTTGGTTTTATAAAAGAAACAGATAAAAGTAGTAGAGAGATCAAATATGCACATCTCGGGACCCCCCGGATAAGTAGTTAAGTTTATTATTACAATTAATAGGTAAGTTTAATTATTTGTGAGGAGCTAAAGAGTGATCTTGAAGTATTGACTCCCTGATAGAGAAGCGAGGCCACTACTGAGTAGAATGCAAAACCTCTCCAATGTGCGTCCACGTGAGGGTACTCTGCCAAGGCCTTGCATATAGCGGGCTCCTCAAACCGCGGTCAAGTCTCTAGTCCTCAGACTTATCTTCTTCTTAAATTGGAGGCTTAACTTCCGTCCTGGAACACCGTACACCTCCCTTAGCTCTCGCGTTCAGTACCAAAGGATCTCTCCTTAGGGTCAATCTTGAGGTTCACCAACAGCGTATCCCCTAAGTAGGTTAATGATCATGAAGACCAAAGGATCTCTCTTACAGTTGACTCAGGCGACTCGTATCCCCATTGGTTAGCGGCTTTGTACTAACGACACCTAGAAATATAATCTTTATTTTATTTATCATTAGTGACACTTTAATATTTATAGGCCTGATAAATATAAAGTTGGTTTAATGATTGGTGACTTAATTAACCCAACTCATAACTTCTCGAGATGAATGAAACCCTTAACAAAATTGGAACATAATCCTAAAGGTATGCAATCCGAAGATCACTGGTGCACCCGTAGGGAATCCTCCCTTTGTCAAGAAAGTCACTCATTTGCTGAATGAAAACCTTGATATAGGTGGAACAGTGCAATCCGAAGATCACTGGTGCGCCCATAGGGAATCCTCCCTTTACCAAGAAGATAATTCAGCCATCTGGTAAGTACCAGAAATGTGTCACTCAGATCTGGTCCACTTCAGAAGCCATTGTTTAGAATCCGGTTTTGATATCAGAAGCCCAAAGGATCTGTCTCACTATCGGGTTCCGCACATTGGTTCTAGCTCGGGACTACCAGAAGCTGATTAAACCTCTAGTTAGTTTGTTAAGTTAGAGTTGATTTTAGGTTTATTAAGTTAATCATCATTAGAAACCTGTCACAAGATAAACAAATAAAGATTAAAAGAAGATAACACAACAAGTAACTAATAATAAACTACTACTACTACTAATAATAAAAGTCTACATATCGAAGTGGTTCATGATAATAGAAAGATACAACCATATCGAATGATCAACCCAAGAACATGGCTGCTCATAGACAAGCTCTCCATCTTCAAGTGCTATGCATCTAACAACCTCATGACCCTCGATGCCTTATTGCATATAAACTACTCTACGATCCCATGCTTGACCTTGATGATCAAGGTAGGACGAGGCCTAGCCTTGTTGGGTGTGTTAGGATAGCCCTAAGGATTCGCATAATACCCCAAGACCTCTGGAAGACTCTTGGAAGTCGACCAAAGAAGGCTAAAGTCATGGTGGAATGGGATGATCAAATGGTGAGGGTTAGCTTGCTATTTATAGATCCCCAGGTGAAGCACTGTCGTGCCAAGGGTGGTCAGGGGTGTGCTCGCTGTCACACGTACGTTCTGTTGTTGCATTTCAGTAGCTGTCTGTCCTTTTTGTCTTTGGCACGGCCGTGTCCTTGACATTGGAACAGGCGTGCATATGCTGCTCAGATTGTTTTCTTGCTCTCCAAGTTTGCTGTGTTGTCTTCTCACGTGCAGGGCCTCTGTGCAAGTGTGCGTGGGCTTGCTTGGCCACTCCCGGACTTTTATCACTGTTTAAGTCTCGGGATGGTCTTCAAAACATACAGAGAACATGTTGCAAGTCTCGTATCTTCAATCTCCAATTCTTGCTTGTTTTCACTGGGAAATCCTCTGTTTCCGTCTTGGAGCTCTAGTTTCCTAAGAAATACAAATAGGAACAAATTAAGCACCAAATATCAATAATATAAGCCTAATTATATCCTATTATGAGACTGTTTATGCCTGTTTTATATGTTAACTTGGTGAGTTATCAATAGGATCAGAGTGCTGCACAACCTTTGCTTCAACAACCGAAAGGCGAATTCCTATTTATCACCTCATTCAAACTTCTTATCCTTTTAAGTCAAACTGGTTAGTGATTGAGTTATCTTAGAGAAATTCTCAATGAATCGTCGATAATAACTAGCTAGTCCTAAAAATTATCGCACTTCCGTTGGCGACTTGGGCGCTTCCCAGTTTTTAATTGCCTCAATCTTTATTGGATCGACATGAATACCTTTTTCGTTCACTACATGACCATGAAAGTGAACTTTGTGAATCTAGAATTCGCACTTTGAGAACTTACCATACAACTTCTCACTTTTAAGCAGCTCAAGGATCAACTTCAAATGTTGCTCATGCTCCTCTTGAGTCAGTGAATATATCAATATATCATCAATAAGACAATCACGAACTTGTCCAAATAAGGTTTGCATACTCTATTCATCAAATCCATAAATACAGCTGGGGCGTTGGTCAATCCGAACAACATAACTAAGAACTTATAATGATCATAACACGTCCTGAAAGCTGTCTTGGGTATGCTTTCCTCTTGCAGACGCAGTTGATGATATCCTGATCTTAGGTCAATCTTTGAATAGAAGCTGGAGCCTTGCAACTGGTCGAACAAATCATCAATTCTAGGGAGTGGGTACCGATTCTTGATAGTGAGTTTATTCAACTCACGGTAATCTATGCACATATGGAAGGATCCATCCTTCGTCTTCACAAATAACACAGGCGCTCCCGACGGAGAAAAACTTGGCCGAATAAAAACCTTATCCAACAACTCTTGCAACTGACTTGGTAACTCTTGCATTTCTGATGGCGCTAGACGATATGGAATTCAACTTTTCTTGGAGGAGGCGATCCAGTTAAATCTTCAGGAAAGACTTCCGGATAATCCCGTACGACAGGGATATCTTTGATCTTCAATTCCTTGGACTTCTTCTCGATCACATGTGCTAGAAATGCACAATAGCCCTTTCGAAGGCACCTTTGGGCTTTCATGCAAGATATGATTCGTATTGTGGCTCGGCTACTCTCTCCTTTTATTGAAAGAATTTCGCCACTCGGCAGGGGAATATGAACTACCTTTTCATGGCACACGATCTTCGCATGGTTCTTCGATAACCAATCCATGCCAACTACCACATCAAAACTACCCAACTCTATCAGCAACAGATCAATGCTAAACTCGTGGTCTCCCAAATTTAGGGTACATCCTTCTATGACTTCTTATGACTTAATTAACTTACAGTTAGCCAATTCTATAGAATAGTGTGTGCCCAACCTACTAGATTCTACCCCAAGGGTTTGCTTAAACTTGGTTGACACAAAACTTAAATCGGCACAAGTATCGAAAAGTATAGAAGCATAATTATTGTTAACTAGGAACGTACTGGTAACAACATTGGGTTCCTCATGAATATCGCCAGCTCCAATCACAGAAGCTCTCCCACGAGCCTGATTCTTTAACTTGGGACAATCTTTCTTGAAATGGTCCGCAACACCACATTCATAACATCCTGGTTTCCCGACAGGATCACTTGCAAGATCTGGCACGACAACAGGACGTTTGATGTCCAATCTTCTTACACTTATCAAAGCGAATGTTTTCACATGATACAATGTGATGGTAATTACACTTGTTGCAAACAGGGTGCAATCCATTATATTTCCTTTGAGGCTCTGCAGCGGCAGTAGCAACAAATGCTTTGGAAACCTGTTGCTACTTCCCAGACTGATTACCACCATTCTTACCTTTCCTGATATTTGACCATTTTCTCGTGTCTCCTGAACGTCCACCTTTTTCAACTTCCTTCTTAAGCAATACGCCCATTGATCTCGTGTCGAGTGCTAATCAAAAACTATTTTAAAAACAACTCATTAGTTACAAGGACTGTAGTATAGGGAGTTGGGTTGTCGAACCACGAGAAGTCTGTGGTTAGTGTTAATAGCAAATGTATTAATTAAACTAATTAATTAATTATAATATCTTATGAAGTAGAATGTTATTGTGCTTGAAAAAATTGATTAAGTGATTTGAATAGAAAACCATAAAAATAAAGAAGTAACTCCCTCTAAACTTTAGGTTCTAGGTTTCACACAGTTTTCAGTTTATAGATTGGGAACCACATAGACATAGTTCTTGAAATTAGTTAATCAACTGGTAGCACAAGTTCTTGTCATCAAACCCTATTATCTACCCAATTGTAAGCGTCAAATCAACCCTCTTTATGTCACCCAACCCGCTATGAAGTTTTGTCATCAACCGAACAAGTTGTAAAGAAAGGACTCAAAACACAGATCAATTGTTTGCTTAACTAATGCATCAATAGTGTTTTAATTGTTTGTCATCACAAGCAAAACATAATCCAATACTGAAAATAAATAGAAAACGTGCAAAACCTAACTGAGCCATTTGCCTAGAGGAAGTCACAAAAGATTTAGCCTTGCATCTTGGTCGCGTGCATCCCTCTCCTTTGTTCCGGTCTTCTGTCATGCGAAATTATGTTGTGCCTCCACAGCCAAGAGGCTGCTGCTCGTAGCCTCCCTGTTCCACCGCCAAAAGAATGTCATCACCCTTCTTTTGTTGAAGTTTGTTTTCTTTTAATTCCCCTACTAACCAAAATCATCGGCCCATTAATTATCTAGCCTAGAGCCCATATGAATTCCAAATGAAGTAAACTTGAAGCCCATTAATTCTTTTAAATCACAAAACGACATCTTCTGTTGAAGTTTGGGTTCTGCATATATAAAATAAAGTGTTGCATTAATTTTCTCAAACATTTAAACCAATTTAATTTCAATCACAAGATCAATTTTATTGTCATTACTTTTCATTCAATCTCAATTGATGCAAATTTCACGCAAATAAGTTTCCTCAAATGTTCATCATTTATTTTGTATTTTCATAATTATTTATATTTACTAATTAAGACCACAATAATCTATGTTAACTTATTAAGGAGGAGAGGTGGCTACATTGATAATTTCACTCAACTTTTAAGATGGGAGTCCAAAGGCCCCTTAACAAATCTCAATTTTTTGGCTATTTTCTTCCTTTTTTGCCCATCATGTACAATCCTTAATGCCAATAGTATATATCTTTAATACACACTTTATACGCATGTGGTAAATTTTTTTCATAACCGATAACTAGAAGTCATTCTTCCCTGAAGGTTGAAATTGAGTCGACCCTCATTGAATAGAGCAATTGAATCCCATTGACTGATTGAATGAATGCTAATGAAGTCGTTGATTTATAGCCTATTAAGCGAGGTGATAACAAATCATTATGGTGGCTGTGGTGGTGTAGTAGCGTGTAGAAGGCATCCCAGGTCATGCTTTTTTCGACCCTAAAGTCTTCAAAGGTTGCATCTTTAATTCCGCAGGGTAATGTTTCTTCCTCTGTTCAAATGAATGTTTCTCGATTATTTAAGGGTTTGCAATTTAATGAACCAGTAAATTTTAAGGTAGTATTCATCTGGGTGCTTCTGAATCAGAGGTCAAAAAGGCTTTTAGACATTGAAGGTAATGATTTAGCCAAAAAATATAAAAACACTGATTCTTAGACATCTTAAATTCTTAATCAGCATTGTATAAGAATTGTGAGTTGGTTTCAAATAAAAAGTTAGGGTTTGTTTCATTGTGTTTTTTTGATTCATACCATTACACAAGATTACATTATTTAATTACGATTTTCAGGTTATTCGATGACAAGGGAGAGAGATTATGGTAGATCAAGACGTGGGCGGAATAGAATTCCGGCAAATATTCCGGTGAAGAGCGTAAGATCTGTTCATTCTAGCTTTTTATGATGATATTTACCTTTAGTTTTGATTTTTCTTTATTTGAAATATCAGCGCTTCCAATTTGATGGTTTTTTTTCTAATTAGATAACTTTGGAGGATAGGTGGTCAGGGTTTGACGTGTGGATTTTGATTCAGACTTTGGTTAAAAAAAATTGAATCATTTTGTTTGTATCTTAGGTAAACTGTTTTGATGCTCTATTTAGTTATGCAAAATTGCTCAATTAATAGCTAGAATGATGTTTCCTTTTTTAAATTAGTTCTAGGCACCTAAACAAGCCTTGTTTAGCTACTTCAGACATGTTGACCGCTTTAGCCCTGTTCAGACAAGTTTTTTTTTCTTTATTGCAGGTTCAGCTTCAGGATGTTTTTCCAATTTAAAGTGTGAATTATCTTGGATTCTTACAATGTATATACAACGAATGGAGAGGATTATTTGGATAGACTTCAGATTTTCATTCCTTATTTGTAAGACACTGGAAAGAGCAAAATACTTCATCTCTAAGTATGGTAACTTTAACAATCTTTTTACAGTTAAGAGTTAGTTGTAAAAAAGTTACTAGTTGACATAGTGGCGATGGATTTTGTGATGTTGCAATTGCTAAAGTACTTGCTGCAGTTCAAATGGTATTCGCTGTTTATTGCTGGAACGAGTCGTTTCAAAAAGGTGACAATTTTGTTCGGGTCAGACCGGGTCATTTTAAAAGCATGATTCACCCTGTTCAACTATTCTTACTCAAATACAATTGAAATTTGGGTGTTTGTTTTAGGCTAACACACCTGGAAGAAATTTCATTAATTTGAGTTTTCGTGTTGGTCCATTTCTTTATGTCTATTTTTCTTCTTTGGTTTCTTGATGTTCCATTTGGTACATACAAATTTAACGAGAATATGTTCTTAATAGAGTTGTTATTCTTTACCTTGATAATGATACAAAATAACATGTGTTTGACCATAAGACTTTGGAAGGATTAAGGAAGCAAATTAGATATGATATGAAATTGTGTAACATCATGAATAGTTCAAATGTTCAAAGTTTTTATAATTTCGTTTAAAATGCTTCTCAGATATGTTTCTTAGGCACTTTGGGCGTTTAGTTCAAGTAGATAACCTTACACTGCGTAAAGCTTTCAAAAAATAGACTGTGGTCAACTTATGTTTACTTGGAGCGTATTACAAGTTTCTTCACAATTAATTACACTAGCCATTAGGCCTTGTTAGCTGGTCAACTTGAATAAAGATTCAATCTCAGTTTGATACATGCCATAAAATTTGCCCAGTTCTTTTGCCTTCAAATTATTATTCGCAGTTGTTTGTTGTCCTTGTTCATGTTAGAAACACAACCTCACATCAAAATAAGATTTTCACAGTTATATGATCCGTTATATGAAAGAAGAATTTTAAAGGTTACTTGGAGCCAAATGGCTTTCTAGGGAAAAAAACGCTATCCTTACAAAATGCTTGCAATACGACAGTAGCTAACCCTTTCCTCACACGATTACAAAGCTGTAAGTTGTCCACTCCACTGCTTATTTATTTTCATACCGCACATACATACACCCCTTTTACTTTATGCTTTCAACTTGTTTTTTGTTTTATGCCCTATGGCAACCCTATGCATCTTTATATATTAGCGTAAATATAATATGTAATCGTCTTCTTAATTCTTTTCTATTTTGTTTTGGTATCGCAGTTGGAGTTCTGGAGGTTAGTGGAATAAGGTTAGCTTGCCCATGTAACGCTTTTAAGCGCTCCATCGCATAATTGAATCTGACGTTAGTCGGGACACCCGCCGCAACGCGCGGGCATTCCCACTAGTAATTATATAAATAACATGATACTAACTATCAATTATTATCAAACCATTCTTTTTAGCTTAACAAAACAAGTTTAGCTCGTTTTTTTATTCAACCTATAAAATACAAAAACATTAAATATGACTAAACACTACTAAAAATACGACACAAATAACTAAAAAGTATACAAAACTAGCAAATAAACATGACACGTGCAACCGCGCATCACCCATACGCACCGCGTCATCTGTGAGGCTATGAGCTAAGGTGACAGCACCTTGAATGGTTGTGGGTTTAGCGGTAGTTTCCATACTGCGAATCTTAGGGGAGAGTCCCCAAATATATCTTTCAATCCTCTTATACTCCGGAGTAACCATGCAGGGCACCAAACGCGAAAGCTCATGGAAGCAGGTAGTGTAGGCAGTGATCTTAGCTCCAACCATTGCAAAATTCCAAAAGTCTGATTCCTGCTTCTAAAGCTCATTTTGGGGACAATACTTATCCATCATTATTGACTTCAATTCACTCCAAGAAAGACCATATGTGGCATCCCTACCCAGAGTTTGAAATTGCAGATTCCACCAAGTTAACGCTGTAGATGCCGTTTTGCGACTAATGATTAGATGTGTTAACATGTGTTAGGGGCGAAGGAAGAAAAATAATATGGGCGAAGGTGACTTAGACATGGGCGAAGGTAGTTTTGTTATGGGCGAATCTGGAACAGACTGATCAGAAGAACACATTCGACCAGTCAAACTGGGCGAATGTGGAAAACTGCTACATTCGACCAATGAGAAGGGGCGAATGTGCAGACGTTATATATAGAAATTGGGTTTTTGTAATGTATAACGAGTCATTCAGAGTGTGTGTTTTAGGTGTGTGTTCCAGAGTGTGTTGAGAGTGTTTAGAAGTGGTCTAGATTAACTGTAATCAATCTGTAAGCAATTATTTGGAAAAGTTAATCTATGAAAAGCTTTTAAAATGACTTTGATTATGTTTTGATTGAGTTTACATCAGTTTGTTCTAAGCTAGGGTTTCCGCACCTGGTTTAGCAACTTGTATGATCATATAATCCTGTTTTAGTGTCAAATCACATCCTCTACAAAGTGGTATCAGAGCGTAGAGGATCATACAACAACAAATTGATAAACTCAGAGCTGATTTGGACATAATTTTCATCAATTCACATCTGTTTTCATATAAAAATGGTTTTTGAGTGTTTTTGAAAGAATTAGAGGTGATTTTGTGGTTAAAATTCAAAATTCCAAGTATTAAAGTTGTTCCAAATCATCTCCGAAGCAAAACCTGATCAAGATCATTCAAATCCACAAACTTTTGAAAATCAGAGATCAAAATAACCGTTTTTCAAAGTGTAACCGTTTTTCAAAAGGTTAAAATGGGCGAACCTGAGTATTGTGGGCGAACGTGAGTGTTTTAGGTCGAAGGTGAGTGATTTTGTGGGCGAACCTAGATAATTCTGGGCGAACGTAGAGTTTTTCAGTGTAAAATTTTACATTCGAGTCAAACTTTTCACCCTCGGGAGATCGGGCGGACGAACGTGAATCAGAAACGGTCGAACCTAGGTATCTTGGACGAAGGTAGAAAGGTGTTGGTGAAGTTTTTACATTCTGGTGAAATTTTCACATTCGGGTCAGTACTATTTGGGCGAACCTGAAACAAAAGGGACGAACTTGATCATCTTTGGGCGAACCTAGGATAGTTTCTGGAAAATTTTTCTAAGTGTTGAATTTCTCAAAGTTCGTGATAATGTGGCGTTATCAGACTACTCCTACACCAGCTACTACACAACCACAACAGCAGGTGATGGACCCATGGACAGTGGCAGCACAGAAGACGAGCACACAGTCTTCGCAGCCGGTTAACTACATGACTCAAAGTGCACCTACAGTACCACAGTCTGACTACTGGGGAGTAGCAGCAGCGGTGGTAAACACTCAAACTACAAATGCTATTTCCACACTGATTAATGATTTGTCTTCAGGTAGCGGGACTCGGCCACCGAAGCTTATGGAGATTCAAGAATACAATCAGTGGCAGAAAAAGTTCAAGATACACTTGGAAGGCATGGGAGTGGAAGGTGCTGAAGCATGGAACATGATAGCTAAAGGATACACACCACCAGTTCTGGAGAACACAGGTGAACCAGTGCCATTGGAGAGCATGGCGGAAGATGAGAAAAAGAAGTTTGCTGTGGAAAAGAAGGCGTTTTCCCAACTGACGCAGGCAATCACAAATGATCTTTTGCATCAGTTTGGGACGTGCACAACTTCTAAGGCATTGTGGGAAATGCTTAAAAGGAAGCATGATGGAAATGAGAAGACTCGAAATTTGAGGATGGAAGAACTTGTTAAGGAGTTTGAGAATTTTTCTTATGTTGGAAATGAAACTTTGAAAGAACTAACTCCTAGATATAATCATTTGATATCTGAATTGTCTAGCTATGGTGTACAGATTCCTATGGCAAAACAGGTGGACAAGTTTGCTGAAGCATTACCACCAAACTGGGATCAGCATGTGGATGTTCTGAAGGAGAAGGATGCTTTTCAATACTGGTCTCTTCAGGAGTTCATTGAGAAGCTGGAAAACAAGGAATTGGAAGAGAAGAGGAAGGCTAGGAGAGCACAGATTCCTCAGAATCCAAAGTTATACTTTGGAGGATCTTTAGTTCCAGCAAGTACAAGTTCAGGAGGGCTAGTTACACCACATGTTGCTTGTATATCCAATGCTGTAGAATCACCCATCATTAACTACCATCAACAAACTTCATCTTTATCACAACCACAACCACAAGTTCCATATCAATATTCATACATCCCACCATTCTCCCCAAAGCAACAAGCAGCTTTTTACACTGCAGGTCAATCTCAACCACAACCATTGAACCAACCTAACCAACAAACTGTGGTTTTGGAGACATCCAATCTTGGAAATGTGACAGTTGAAGTTGCTCAACAACACATTGCATTAGTCTCTGCAATGGTTTCTTCCTACAATGGGTTAGTTGCTAGTCAAATTGGTAATAACAACTTGACCAATGAAGACTACGCACAAATTGACAAGGAGGAGATGGAACTCATTGATATCCAATGGGCCTTTGCGAGCATAATGCGAAGAGCAACGGAGTTTATTGAGAAGACAGGTAGAACAGACTTGGGAACTTCTCCTAACACAACCTACGGGTTCAATAAGGAGAAAGTGACTTGTTTTAATTGTGGGGGTAAAGGTCACTTTAAACGTGAATGCACACAGCCACCGAAACAAGGCAACAGGAATCCATTTAATGCTACCTATCAGAACCGTCAACAACAAAACCAAAACCAAGTTTCTTCCCAAAACAACAACAACAACTACCAAAATCGTCAAAACAACTTTAATAACAACCAAAATAGACAACCAACCACACCAAACCAGACACAAAACCAAACACCAAACAATACTAACCGAACAGTCATACCAATCACTACACCAACTGAACCACAGAATACCAATCAAGCATTGGTTACACAACAAGATGAGAGGTTTGACTGGTCGAGTATTCAGATAGGTGTTGAGGAGATAACTACTGGGGGAAATGTAGCGTGTGTTGTCTATCAGGTTGATCTTGAAGATTCAGTGACGATGGAGGAGAAGGTTGAAACTGAGGTTGATAGTGATGATTCTGAGGCTGAGATGGATGGGGATTTTGAACCTGTTAAGGTTAATTCTGAGGTTAATGTTGAGGTTGAAAATGAAGAGACGAATTCTGGAGTTGTGATTGATACTGTTTCTGACATTCCTGAGGAGTGTGAATCGGTTTATTCTGATTCAGACAGTGAATCGGATATGGAAGCAAGTGTTAATTCTCTTGATGAAGATATCGATCAGTTGCTTGCAGAAGCGGATTTTCTGATGACAAGGAAGTCGTGCATTGCAGATGATGCTTTCACAAAGATTGATTATTCCAGATTCTTTGCAGGAAAGGAAGCTCATTTCGCATTAATGGCCATGACTGATCCGCCAAAACCTGTAAGTTCTGCATGTAGTACTGATAATACTAGTGAAAAGTATTGTGGTGGATGTGATAGATTGACTGAGGAGGTTAAACAACTTCGTGTTCAACGTGATAGTGCTATCATGAACAGTCAATCTACTCGCAAAGAGTTGAATGCTTTTAACAAAGTATTAGATGGCTACAAAAAGGACATTTCTGACTTGAAAAACACTTTGTCTTTAAAACAATTGGCAATTAACAACTATATCAATGAAATTGAAAACACCAAGTTGGAAATGGCCGCCATCAAATGCTTTGCTGAGAAAGTAAACAAAAAGTTAGAAAGTTACAAGAATGTTGCTTATGTGGTAGACCACATCATTGATGACAAAACAACCAATTATCGGGCTGTACCATCTCCGGTTCTCTTTGAAAACCATAATTGTCACCAAGTGACACCGGAGAGTTCGGTAAAATCTGATTCAGCATCGGAAAATGAATCTAATACTTCAAGTATTGGTGATCCAAATTCCGATGTTAGACCGATTTTGGGAATCAATGATGAGGGTGTTACTGCTGAAAGTGTTGACTCAGACTCAGAGAGTGATGATACTAGTTGTAACCAAACTATTAATGAATGTGATATTCCAAAAGAAAATCACATCATTACAAATGAACCAGTTTCATCATCTCAAATTGTTCCAATGAGAAGTGTTCATTATGTGAATAAGTCTGAGAAGAATGTTGTGAAGAAAGATCTTAATGTGATTAAGAAAGATCTTGAGAAGAATGAGAAAAACGAACAATGTGACAAACCTGTCAAGGTGTTTTATCGGATGGAAGGATCCGATAAGATCATCTCTGACGAGGACTTTCCAATTAAAAATGCCAACTATGCTAAAATTGAAAAGATTTGGCAAGAAAGTACTATTTGGTTCCCAAAACATGAGAGAACAAATGAAATTCCACCAGCTTTGTTGAAAAAGTTGTATTTGGATGTTCCTCAAGAACCAAAGGTCCATGTCACAGAGTTTGTTAAACCCAAAAACAGAGCTAATGGTTACAATGAGCCTACTTACTCAAAAGGGCCACTCCCTGAGAGTTTAAGGAAGCAACAGTACAATGATCAATATCCTGTTAGATCATTTGCTCAACCAAATGCTCCAAATGTTTTTGAAGAGTACCGTGCGTGCTTTAAGTGTGGGGAACGTGGGCATTTACTTGCTCAGTGCCCATATGTAAGGCACAAAAGGCACGAAGTTGAAGTGAGGAATTCTATGAGAAAGCCGATTGATCATTATGTGCCACCTCATAGGAGAGTTGTTCTTCAACAACAACAACCGTTTTATTATCAAAACAATTTTCAAATGAGGAACACTCGTCCAATGCACTATGATATAAGAAATCGGATTGCCATGGAACACTCGTGGAGAAAGCCTGTGGTGAACTCAACAGTTGATAGGCAAAAGGTTTCACCAAAACCGATTGTCAAATCAAATGTTGGACCTAAGTCTGTTAAATCAGATAAGGTTACCAAGAAAGTTACTTTTGCTAACAATGTTCAGAAACCGACTGAGAATCCAAAGTCTCAGATCCGTATCCTGAAAAGGACTGAACAATCTTGGACACCCAATGGTACTCCAGGAGCCTCAACTTCAAAAGTTAATGAGAAAAAGGAAACTGTTTTGAACAATCAGAAAAAGATTGATCAAAAAGTTGTTAAAAATGTTTGTGAAAATGTTACTGTGAAACCTGATGTTGAAAGACCCAAGACTCAGGCTTGGGTCCCCCGAAAGAACTAACTGATTTACTTTTTGTGTGCAGGGAGCTTCAGCTGGCCCTATTAGCAGTCTTTGGATTGTTGATAGTGGAGCTTCAGGCCACATGACAGGGGATCTTGCGTTGCTGTTCGATGTGAAGAACATCAATGGCGGGTACGTAGCGTTTGCAGGAAACAAAGGTGGATATATCACAATGGAAGGAAGTGTGAGCAATGGAATAGTGAGTTTCGAGCGGATTTCGTATGTGAAGCAGATAGATTACAATCTGTTGAGTGTCAGTCAAATTTGTGACAAGAAATTTACTGTGCATTTTGATGACAAATCCTGCTATATTCTGAAACCGGGCTTTACAATTCCTAAAGAGTGGATAATGTTGAAGGCACCTCGCGTCAACAATCTATACATTCTTGATATGTCCAAGGCGATGACATCACAGGGGCAAATAACATGCTTTTTGTCCAAGGCGACTGAGAAAGAATCGATAATGTGGCACCGAAGAATGGGGCACATTCATCTGAAGAAAATGAATCAACTTGTGAGAAATGGACTTGTCGATGGAGTAAACGTGAAACATTTCCATCTAAATGACAAGTGTGTGAGTTGTAAAAAGGGGAAGTAACACAAACAGTCCCAAAAAGTGAAAAAGGTTAACTCTGTTGAGATGCCACTAGAGCGATTACACATGGATCTTTTCGGACCGGTCAAGCGCCATAGTCATCTTGGAGAGCTTTATTGTTTAGTCGTCACTGACGATTACTCGAGATTTTCATGGGTGATGTGTTTGCAGAATAAAAGCGACACTTTTATCAATCTCAAAGTTCTGTTCACTCGATTGGAAAATCTCTATAATGTGAAGATAAAGAGAATTCGGAGTGACAATGGGACGGAGTTCAAAAATGCCAAGATGGATGAACTTTGTGAAAACAAAGGAATACATCATGAATATTTGGCTCCGTACACCCCTCAACAGAACGGTGTTGCTGAACGAAAGAATAGGACTCTAATTGAAGCGGCTAGAACAATGCTTGCTGATTCAAATCTTCCAGTAATGTTCTGGAATGAGGCGATTTATGCAGCAAATTACACACTAAATCGGGTTCTAACAGTGAAGAAGTTTGGTAAAACATCTTATGAGCTGTTACACCGAAGAAAGCCGAACTTAGAGTATCTAGAACCTTTTGGGGCGCCTTGCACTATGTTGAATCCAAGCGAAAAGTTTAGTCCTAAAGCCGAGGAGGGTTACTTTGTTGGATATGCAACCCCACTCAAACGGGTATACAACAAACGAACTCGTCGTGTGGAAGACTGGGCTAACGTGGACGTTCAACGATATACTCAAAATATTCAAGGCACGGGTCCTGATTGGATGTTTGATTACAAAGATTTCTTTGAATCATTCAATCTAGATAGCTTGGTTGAAGAAGCTGTTATTCGATTACTTTACGAGTGTGAAAATGCAACAACTTCACCGTTGGTGCGTCCGATCACCGTGAACCCCCTACCAGCTTCTAATGATACCAATGTTCCTATACAAGAAGAAGAGATATTTCAAGAGGCTTCAACTTCATTAGACACTTCAGAATCTGAAGATGAACAATTTGAAGAAGCTATTCTTGATCAAGCTGAAGAACAGGAGGCACCGCCAGTGAACCCAACTCCAACTTCTGATGTGGCTTCATCATCAAATATGGGTCATGATCTGGATGCTGTAGAGAACTTGACTGTTCAGACGGGAGTGCAAGTACCTGATTATCCGGAATCTCGGATTCATCGTATTCACCCGCTGGAGCAAGTTATCGGTGATCCTGGAAGTAGTGTTATGACCAGAGGGCAGCTTAAAAGCGTTAATACGCCAGAGAGTTTTGGTGCTTTAGCTTTATATGCCAAAATTCAACAATCTGGTAGTCACAATGATTGGTCGTTTGCGTGTTATGTGTCGCAGGTAGAGCCAAGGACATACAAGGACGCTTTGAAGGATGATGCCTGGGTGGAAGCTATGCAGGAGGAGTTATTACAATTCCAGAAATTGGGAGTTTGGACGCTCACGGACTTGCCGACGGATAGGAAGAAGATTGGCACCAAATGGGTGTTTAAGTGTAAGAAGGATGATCGTGGGGTAATTGTTCGTAACAAAGCCAGATTGGTCGTGCAGGGATTCCATCAAATCGAAGGGATTGATTATAACGAAATCTATGCACCGGTAGCACGAATCGAAGCTATTCGGATGTTCCTCGCGTTTGCTTCTTATAAGAAATTCAAAGTCTATCAGATGGACGTGAAAAGCGCATTTCTGTACGGTAAAGTCAAGGAAGAGGTGTATGTCGGGCAGCCACCAGGCTTTGAGGACCCAATCCACCGGGATAAGGTCTACGTGTTGAACAAAGCTCTTTATGGCTTGCACCAGGCTCCGAGGCAGTGGTACGAGGAGCTGAGTACATACCTCATCACCAAAGGATTTAAGCGCGGCCTCGTCGATTGTACCCTCTTTACGAAAAAGACGGGAGATGACTTGCTTCTAGTACAGATATATGTTGATGATATAATATTTGGTTCAACTAACGAGCTTTTATGCAGGGAGTTCGAAACTGTCATGCAGGAAAAGTTCGAAATGAGCGCAATGGGGGAGATGCAGTTTTTCCTAGGCTTGCAGGTGGACCAAAGACCCGACGGGATCTTCATTCACCAGACAAAATATGTCTCCGACATCTTGAGCCGGTTCCAGATGGAGGACTCAAAGCCGATGGATACCCCGATTCAACCCAATCACGGATTGGAGTGGACGCTAAGGGGGAGCTGACGGATCCTTTTACATACAGAGCAATCATCGGATCTCTGATGTATTTGACGGCGTCTCGACCAGATATTATGTATGCAACGTGTCTCTGTGCCCGTTATCAATCGAAGCCGAAACAAAGTCATCTGACGGCGGTCAAGCGTATCCTTAGATATCTGAAGGGTTGTCCCTCAAAAGGACTTTGGTACCCTAATGATGATAATTTTGATTTCATATCTTTTAGTGATGCAGATTGGGGCGGCTGTGACAAAGATAGCAAATCTACTACAGCTGGTTGCCAGTTTTTCGGGAGCAGGTTAATCACCTGGCAATGCAAGAAACAGACTTCCGTAGCACAATCTACTTGTGAAGCCGAGTACATTGCAGCCTCGAGTTGCTGTTCGCAAGTACTCTGGATTCAACAACAAATGGTGGATTACGGTTTGCAGTTTCTTAAAACCCCTATTTACTGTGACAACGAAGCCGCAATTGCATTAACTAAAAATTCGGAAAATCATTCTAAAGCGAAACACATCCGGATCAAATATCATTTTATCCGTGATTGTTACGCTAAGGAATTGATCGATATGATCAAAATACACACTGACTACCAACGTGCAGATTTGTTTACTAAAGCTTTTGATCGTTCACGTTTTGAATATCTTTTAAAAGTAAACAATATAAAGGAAAAACAGGACTAATCGGCACCTCGGTTTATCGCTTTTTTGTTTTTAGTTTTTATATTTTGCTAATTGGGAATTTCTCTTTGCTAATTGGGAATTTCTCTTTACTATCATAATCCTCAAAGAAGTTGATACTTTCGAGTGGATTGTTTCTTTTAATTTTTGTTCTTATTTTTCAGAAAAACCAAAAACATTATAAAATTCAAAAAGACCTAAAAATTAGAAAATCAAAAATGATTTCCTGGTAAAACAGAGGAAATGATAGTACATCAGTGGGGATCTGACACAGGCTAAAGAATTGAATAGTTTATGAGGCGTGTGTTGACTACGTGTGATATGCTGATAGGCTTCGTAGACTAAATATTGCGTGCATTAGTGATACAAACATAACGAACTACGCGTTCGTGGTTGAACACCTCATGGGCATATGGTCTTAGTACCGTAATTTCGTTTGATAGGATTGCCAAAATCTGAGGTTTCGGGTCGTTATGTTATGGTTATCCGGGATATTCTGATAAACTTTTGTCGTATTGATTTACGGACCTAGTTTTATCAGAATATTTGCTAAAAGAGCTTAATTGCCAAAACCGGAAGTTACCGAATTGAGGAACTTTATGTTTTAATTGATCATAGATCATTATTACATCGTATTGATCATCTGATGCAAATCAGTGATTAATATCAGCCTCAACCTAGTGTATACGCACATGTTACTCTGCTGCATTCAATTGCTGACCTGTACACCTCTGTGCTATATACTTTGTAACTTTTTACGGATAACTCTGGCATAATCACGCGTTACGACGAAGCTTTGTGCAATTACTTGATACGGGAGTATGTCGTGTGTGTGGGCACCACATCGTGTTAGTCTAATACACTTAACTCGTATCATTTTAAAGCATTGCGTAATTGTCTGCATGTGAGCTTACGTGGACCACAATATCAGCAATTGCCGTATCACATACTGTTTCTAATGATAATATTAAAAAGATCAACGCTGTGATCAGATTTCTCAGAAAACTGATATGATCCTCTGACCGGATTTCACAAAATATTTACTGCTTTCATTTACTTTGATGCATTTTATTTTGTTGCAATTTACTTTTATTGTCAAAAAGATACAAAATCCAAAAGGATTTTAGGTGTGTTTTGATAAAATTTCAGAAAATCCAAAATTTTTGCATTTCTGCTTTATTTTTGATAACCGGGGATGTTTGATAGTCAATTTCTGAGATTTGACAACACCATCTGGGCTTTGTATCATTCTAAAAGTGAAAATTTGTGTTTTGGAAGCTTAACGGATTGAAAAATGTTGAACGGGATTCGAATTTGTAATTTGGCAAAATTTTTCAAAATTTTCATTTTACATTCGCCCTTAATTTGGGACGAATGTGGAGTTTTGTTCACCTTCGGGTTGTTCTATTTTGGGCGAATGTGATTTTTACACCAAAATTCACTTTCGGGTAAAACACTTTTACCTTCGTGCCTTTCATTAGGGGCGAAGGTGGAAAGATTGTTCGTTCGTCCAGATAGAACGGGCGAATGTGGAGCCTTATAAATATGCCAAACCAGGTTCGACCAGCCACTTCAAAATTTTTCAAATTTTCTTCATAACAGAACCTTGTTGCTTTTGATTCCTGTGCTTGTGCATTTTATTCTCTAGTATTCACTGATCATTTTTATATAAGTATTACAGGTAATGGATACAGATTGAAGATGGAATCGTTGATTTTCTAAACCGACCTAGGGTTTAGGGGTTTAGGGATTTTCAGTGTTTATTAGTGCAAATTTTTGATAGATATTCATTTCACATCAGTTTTAGGGGGAGAGTTTACAAGGAATTAGGTTAATAACATGTTTTAATCAGTGGTTGATCGTTTGAAATAATAATAACCTAATTTCAGTTGAAAACAGATGTAAAATGAATATTAGGGAAAATTGATGAATGACGAAGCTTAGTCGGTCACTTTAGATGAGATTTGAATCAAAATTAAGGGTTAACAACATGTTTTGAAAAATTTTAAATTTTGGGTTTAATCAGTTTCTACCTTCGGTCCATCGACTGGACGAAGGTGGAACAATTTGGACGAAGGAAACCTTAAACGGGCGAATGTATCATTTTCATCAAAATCTTTTTACATTCGACCAGAAATTTACACCTTCGGCCACATTATATTACATTCGACCATATTGTTTGGGCGAATGTGAAATTCCAAAACCTAAAATTTTGAATTTTTGACGATTTCGTGTTTTGACGTTTTATTTTGATTTTATCTTTCAGATGGCTGAAGAACAAGCTAATGTTGATATTCCTGTGGAGACTGCAGTGACTGATCCTATTCCAGAGACTGTACCAGAAGGAGAATCATCAAGCGGTACAAAATGGCCGTTTGAGAAGACTCATAATTGTTGTGCGTATCTGGGTGACGTGGAGAAAAATGTGGAATTCACAGAGATCATAAAGTTTCTGAAGAGATGTAGAGTGGTTTATGCTTTGGCCACACCAACTATTATCTACAAGGATATAGTTGAGGACTTTTACAACAATGCCAAATATGATTACTTTGATAATCAAACTATCATCAAAAGCAAGATTCAGGGAATGGAGATGTTTATTACTGAATCAGATATCAGAGAAGCTCTCCAGATCCAATTTGAAACAAGTGAGGATCCAAGGGAATTGTCATGGACTGAGCAGAAAGCCTGTTTCCTGAGGATGAAATACAAAGGACCGATTACTGATGGTTCTATGTACAAAGGGAAGCTAGGTGTGCAGTTCAAGTATTTTGCTCACGTCATCATTATGGTATTTGGATGTGTAAGTGGAGGTTATGACGTGATGAGGAAGAGTTTGAGCTCGTTAATGGTTGCATTGACTCTCAATAAACCATTTAACGTTGCTGGGATGATCTTAGACCACATGTTGGAGATGTTGAAGGGATTGAAGAAGAAATACTTCATGCTTTATCCAAGATTTCTAATGATGATCTTTGATCACAAATATCCACACTTGAAGAAGGATCCAACACAGATACTTAATATGGATCATATGAATGTTAGAACCTTAGCAAGAATGAAAGGTTATAAAGGTGTGCCTGAAAATGAGAGACCACCTTACAGGAGGTTGTTTGGAGCCTTAGCTAGAGAGGATTACAATGATCCTGGAAAGAATACAGCGAGGCATCCTAATAGTGACAGTGATAATGATGATCCATTAGTTTATGCTGATGCAAGCACAAAGAGAAAGAGACAAGTTGTCAATCCCGGAGCCAAAGGGAAGGGTAAGGGAAAGACAGATCAGGGGAGTTCAAAACAACAAGTAGTGAGGAAGAAAACAACTGCTAAGAAGGGTACGAGTTTGGTAGATGAAGAGTCTGTTGATTCAGAGGAGACAGAAACTGAAGAACAGTGGGATTCGGATGCTGAAAATGTCCGGACTACCAAACAAAAGGCCACTTTGGTTGGTGAGTCTGAATCACTAAACAGATCGATTGAGGAAGCTAAGAAGAGCAAGCAGTCTGTTGGTGCTGAAGATGAAGGGTTGACTATTAATTTGGATGAGTTGAATGAGGGTGAAACAGTTGTTGTGAATTTGCCCAAGCCCAAACACAAAACCATGGCCAAGAAGACCAGTACAAAGCAGCTGAGAGAGAAAGAATTGAACTTATTGTTGAAAGGAAAGAGATTACCTGATGCTGGTATATCATCAAAACAATCTTCACCAGCAGCTAAGAAGCAAAAGACTAAGGAGGCAACAACATTACCAGTAGAGCAATTCAATATTGCACTGGATAATGTTCTTGATATGTTTACTAAGCCTCAGAAGGGAAAAGAAGTTGAGGTTAAGCCATCTAAGTCAAAGTCTAAATTGAAGAAAGTCACTGTGGATGATGATGTGATGAAGCAGGTGAATAAGAAAATGGACGACATGATGAAGATGCTAGTGGCTCAGCAAGCTGAAATTGCCAGATTCAAGCAGAATGAACAGAAAATGCTTCAGATCGTTGTAGCTTCAAAGTCTAATCAAGATGAGATAGACGAGAAAGTAAAGAAGCTTGAAGCAAAGAATAAAAAGCTTGAAGGAAAGTGTCTGAGAAACAAGAACAGATATAAGGCAATTAAAGAAGACAACAAAGAGCTGAAGGCTGAAAACAAACGCCTTAGTGATCTGATTGATGACCTGTACAACATTGCACCCAAACTGAAGGAGGGTGAGGAGGATACAGAGAAAGAGGTTGAACAGGTTGACTTTGAACCATCTGAATCTGACAAAGAGGAAGATGAGGATGATGAGAATGAAGAATCGGATAAGAGTGATGATGAAGGAGATAATAATGATGATGATGATGATGCTGAAGGTTCAGGAAGCCAAAAGGAGGATGATAGTAGTAGTGATGATAATGATGGAGGAGATGATACTTCAAAGTTTACTTTTGAGAAGAGACCACCTTCAAAGAAGAAGAAAGACACAGGTGAGTCGAGTTCGAAGAAAAAGAGTGAAAATGTTGATGATGAGACTGTGTTTTGGAATGAGAAGGTGAGGTCCTTATCTGATGATGCAAAACAAGTTTACAAGGACATGTTAGAGAAAAGGGAATGGACCATTGAGTTCACAGGTCGTTTTGCTGAAATATTCCAAGCTGATGACATGCGATATGAATTGGAATATAACGATCCTGATCTTGAAGAGGGGGAAGTACCTGCATCTGTGGCAAAGGAGATTTTGGATGGACTTGCACAGAGGGTAGGGAAAACGTTTGAAGAATTCATTGTTGATGAGTCGATTCCACATATTCCTGAAAAGGATATTGGAAGTCACTCAGATGACAAAGAAACCCCTGAATTTGAAGAAGTTGAGATAGAGGATATTACACATGAGGAATATCCACAGTACTTCAGACAAACTGATGAAGATGTGGTGTTTCCTGATTTTACTGAGAGACATAATACGTCTGCAAAAAGAAAGGCAAGGAAGAGGAGTGCTGAGTTTGTAGAGAAAGTGCTTGGAGCTGATTTGCCAGAATCTTCAAATAAGACTGATGAGTTGAAAGAGTATTTGAAGAAACTAAGATTAATGGATGAAAACCGACCGAAGCCTGAAGCTCAAGGAAACTTCTATAGATTTCACAATGCGAAGTTCAGAGGCAGAGCTCTCGGGTGGACATACTTAGGCAGGCTGAAGTGTTTAGCTGCTAAGTGGGAATCTGGAATCTTGTACTTCTACAGATTCATTGATTTGCTTACTCTACCGTACTGGGCGGTTAGAGATCTTTGCAGATTCCAAATGTCTGGTGCTTCAGTGAATAATTCACACGTCGGTTGGTGTGCAGACAAATTGGTTTGGGAAAGTAGAACTAAGTGGAACAGATTTAAACCACAATATCCCCGGAGGAAAGTTCACAGGGATATTGATCCCAGAACCAAGTTGAAAAGGGTTACCTTGATTTATAAGGCACCTGAAGTTATGAGGAAGATACCTTTGATGCCTATGCCTCAACACTTCAGTGCTGACTTCATTTTCTGGTATTATGATTGGAGGAAAGCAGAAGCGGTGATTGTGTTGAGAGACGGAAAGGACAAATACAAGCATGTTCATGTATTTGATCCTATGTGGCTGATCAATTGCACCTTCGAAGACATCATCATGCTATTCTATAATCCGATTCATCATGAGCCAAACGATGCAGATCAAGCAAGGAAATACACACAAGTTGTGGGTGTTTGCTTTGCTTATGACATTAATGCTGGAAGCAATTTGGAGGGTAAGCTTGGCAAGAGGGTGAAGATGGCTAATGTGTCAAAGCCGGTTAAGAGAAAATTAGAGCCGGAAATGACAAAAGAACAGAAGAGTTTGCTGAGAATCAAGCTGTTAAATAAAGCCATGGACGAAGATAGAAAACGATCTAATCAATAGTCGAGGGGGAGTTTGTAGATGCCGTTTTGCGACTAATGATTAGATGTGTTAACATGTGTTAGGGGCGAAGGAAGAAAAATAATATGGGCGAAGGTGACTTAGACATGGGCGAAGGTAGTTTTGTTATGGGCGAATCTGGAACAGACTGATCAGAAGAACACATTCGACCAGTCAAACTGGGCGAATGTGGAAAACTGCTACATTCGACCAATGAGAAGGGGCGAATGTGCAGACGTTATATATAGAAATTGGGTTTTTGTAATGTATAACGAGTCATTCAGAGTGTGTGTTTTAGGTGTGTGTTCCAGAGTGTGTTGAGAGTGTTTAGAAGTGGTCTAGATTAACTGTAATCAATCTGTAAGCAATTATTTGGAAAAGTTAATCTATGAAAAGCTTTTAAAATGACTTTGATTGTGTTTTGATTGAGTTTACATCAGTTTGTTCTAAGCTAGGGTTTCCGCACCTGGTTTAGCAACTTGTATGATCATATAATCCTGTTTTAGTGTCAAATCACATCCTCTACAAACGCCTCATCCTGGAAGATGCATGTAGCATACTTGAATTTCTGATCTTTAGCACATCCACTAATATGTAAAACAGATTCCATCTTCTCAATCCAGCGACAAATACTGATTGCTCCTTCAGATCCACGAAAATTCCATGGCTTACAAGTCATGAAAGTTTTGTAGGAACAACCATGCACTGGGGTTTCAACTTCTGTGTCATAGATAATGAGACATCATCGATAGTAGTAAGTGATACAAGGCCATAGAAAGTATAGCAATTCGAAATTTTACCATTATCATTATCATTAGTTCTTCGTCGGCCATTTCCATCAGATCCACCACTGGGATCTGCGCGGTTAGCGTTGTGCTGCACAATAGGTTGCGTAATCACGCGGTCTAGCTCCTCAGACGTTGTTGGGAATGTGTTGTCCTTGGTATTGAGGGCATTCCTTTGGGGGCGGCATGACTTTTTTTCTAATACATCATGTCAAAAGAATAATACACATATTTATCGATAATATTGTCAATCATGAGCAATGGAATAAACAACTATGATATCCACAATAACCATAACATACACAATCATACAACCATCATATGCAATGATAACTAAACACAATCACACAATCATACAACAAGATCATCCATACAACTAGAACATAACAGAAAATAAAGAACAACCAGTAAACCATAATATCGTCATGTCATTAACTTGTTTTTGATACATAGTTTTGTAATGGAAATACAAAATAAGTAGGGCACAACCGGCCCGATACAAGTCATACAAATGAAATAAATCAAAAGATACTACTGATAGCTAGGATAACAGACAAGAACCACAAACAACCATATACAACCACAACTAAACTACTGAGGAGGTGGGAATGCAGCAGCGAAAGCAGCAACAGCAGATCTCATCCTCTGATCCAGCTCGTCCACCCTGTGCTTAAGAATATCCACATGCCTTCACGCCTCGACTCGTCCACGCTCTGTCTCCATGCGTCCATGGTTAGCCTCGTCCAAGATTGCTCAAAAGCTGGTGAAGTGCTTGATGATAGCAGCCCTAGTCTGACCCTCAAAGTGTGCATCCGTCTCAAGCTCATCCACTCGGCCACGAAGCTCCTGAACCATATCATCATGCGCACCGACCATGCCTTGCGCAGAGTAGAAAGTGTGACGCATAAGTAATGTCCCGAGAGGACCAGCGTAGGATGGTCGTCAGGGGATTGTGAGGTCTCACCATCGTCAGCAGCTATGAAGATGTCATCGTCAGAGTCCTCATTACGGTATGCCAAGTAGCCTGCTATTGTAGGTAGGAAGGTCCGCTTGTGGGCCTAGGACCTCCTAAGTAACTTCTTCCTAGGGGGATCGGAAGAATCAGCAGCATGACTGGACTGGGCTGGCGCTATATGCTTCGTGGGCTGGGCACCTCCAGGGCATGGATGATAGGGGCGACAAGAGGGCGCACACTTATCAGCAGATGGCTCCTTGATAGCAGGATGTACCTTGATAGGCGGCTCCTCAATCATCGGAGCTGGGTCAACGTCGTCCACAGCAGCTCCCTGGGCCTTATCGGCAGGGACATCGGGCTCATCATTCGAGACTACGGGATCCAACGGCATGTCGTCCCCCCTGATGTCTACGTCCTCATCCTCGCCGGGATCTGAATCAGTGAAGTAGGCATCGACGTCGTCGTCACTGGACGTCTCATAAACCACAAAAGAGTCATCCTCTAAATCCGTAACGACAATCGGGTGCGAAGGTGAAGTCATGATCCTATCAAAATCCAAGTATACACAAACGCACATATAAGCATCAAGAGACTTATAAACTATACTCGCGTGAATGCAATGTATGAAAAGAGTATGGAACTTGGGCAGTGCATTGCGATGAAAAACATTTCACGCAATGAAAACTTTTCATTTGGAAAACCGTTGTAGTTATAGTTTAGTTTTAAAAGAAAACTACTTCACTATAAACTTGGCTCTGATACCAATCTGTCACAACCCGCCTAGGCGGAAACACGAGGTGCGACACAAAAGGTTTTCAAGCACAAGATTCAAGCAAACTTTCAAAATAACTTAATATTAGGATACCAAATTTGTTCAAAGTTAGCAACCATCACAAATGTATTGTTTCAAAAGCCACATATTTAAAAGTTTAAAAACACAAAAGGGTGATATCTTTGAATGAATGCCCAAACATGCCCAAGTTCCATCCATAGATTTAGTTACCTGAAAAACATGCATAAAACTTTGTCAACATAAAGTCAGTGGGTTCACAGGTTAAAAATAGTTGAAAACATAAAGTTAATGAAATTCATGAATGACCCATCAATGTCTAGCAAAGACAATGATGATAATGAATGATCATGAGTCCATAACAAAACGTTCACGTGTTGTGCCTCGCACATTTTACAATAAACACAATGTATCTCCATATGTGAAATACAACCACTCTTTTCTCGTGTGTATCTGGGTTAGAGCGACTAACCAATAGTGGGGGTGTCAGCCCAATAGATCTATTCAAGTGTTTCATGGCTAAATCCATAGCTAATGGTTACAGGTAAACTAATTACACGAGGGCTTTATGAGTACTCTAAATATATTGTCTAATGTATACCAGTCTACTAGGAATTCATTATAAAACTAAGTAAACAATGCATGTCTTTCCCTAAAATATAAAACGGTAAAAAGGGGCCATGAAACTCACCTCAAGTCCATACAAAAGCTAGCAAGAATATATGTCCGATGTACTAGGAAACCCGACCTAGACGTACTATATATAAATGGACATCTTAGGTCTAGCAAGAAGGATCCGTTGTATTTATGGTTTACCAACTTTCATGGTAAGTTAGTTTAGTATCATTGGTGACTTTTATACTTCCCAAAGCATTAACTGAAATAATTGTTTTATTATACAAAGTTTACCTTCAAAAGTCATATTTCTTACCATATGTATTAGTTATAAAACATATGTTAACTCTTAAAACAATTTATTATTTTTATAGATCTTGTATCAAAATAATTACCCTTGGTATATGCATATACATACACCAGACACACACATGAACATAGGTATTATAACACACACACACACATACACACGCGTACATATCTACAACACACATATGTATATGTTTATTATAATACTCATCTCACACACACATACACCTATAATATTCATGCACTTGAAACACACACAAAAGTAAATATTTATGTTCATAGACAGTTTCACACACACACACACACACATACCCCCATATATGTACATGTTCCACTCCATTCACATAAACACTCACGTTCATGGTGTCGTTACACTCATATACACAAACATTTATTTTACACACACACATACATACACATATACACACACACATTCTATATATAAACACACGTATACAAAGATACATATTATATATAAACACACGCATACATACGTACATACATACATACATACTATATATAAACACATGCACACATACATACTATATATACGCATACATACTATATATAAGCACACGCATAAATACATATTATATATAAACACACGCATACATAAATACTATATATACGCATACATACTATATATAAACACACACATAAATACATATTATATATAAACACACGCATACATACATACATACTAAATATAAGCACACGCATACATACATATTATATATATAAGCACTTGCACACATGCCACATAAATATATATATCACTCGCACACACACACACACATATATTTATGTTTGTTCAAGACTTCTAAATGTAACATATTAGAGGTTTGGTTTGTTTGAAAAAAATAAGTTCTAAGACAAGAGTGAACCATGTTATCTTTAATGTAATAACAAAATAAATGGTTCTAGATCTATACCTCTTAGTCGAATAAGGAAGGAATGGAGGTGTGCAAGCCACTAGATATCTTGGTTCTCCTTAGGGGTTGGTGTTGGTGTGTGTAGGACAAAAATTAGAGGATGGGAGCAGGTGAATGTGTGAGTTTGTTAATGAATCTAACTATTCTAATGTATAATCATATGAATTAAATTGACATAACACTAGACTTGGAGCATAATCATGATGTTTAGTTTAAGTAATTGGTGAAATGACCACACTTGGACATGGAGCGGCTCACATTGATCGAGATTAGGGGGGAGGTCACATTAGTTTTGGTTACTAATCATCTATGGTTCCAAGTGATTAAGAAATCTTAGTAAACTAGTGTATATTCTTTCTAGGATTTGATGTGTTGAGTTAGAAGCAAACATATCATATTAGGAAGATTTGATGTGGATTGTGTGTGACAAGTGGGGGGGGTACATACATATCAAGAGAGAGGGATAAAGAGATGAACGAGAGAGATAGGGAGAGATAGGAAGAGTTAGGCTCAAAAGGTAAGTCAATTCTTATGGTTCTTGGTGAGATAGGGAATCTTACCATAATCATGTTTAGTCACCATAATCCAAGAGTTTAGTATTCACATCTTGTCATGGATGAAAGGTTTGAACTTGATTGGATTGCTAATACCTATTATAGATGACAAAATAAGTGATATTTGATGTTATTTTTGAAAGAAAAATGATGGTTGTAAAGGATCGTTTTTAATGAAAACAGTTATATGATCATACAAGTCTAACAAACTAGGTGCGGAAACCCTAGTTTGAGTACAAAATGATAGAAATCGGATCAGAAACAATCAATCAATCACCTTTTCAATCTCCATTTGATTAATAAACAACTTTAATATGCTTTACAATTAGGTTTAAAATCAAATAAACACTTTCTAGAACCTTCCTAGAACACAGAGAGAAACCTAACTTGACACACACACTCAAATGGCAAAAGTTAATAACTACACAAAATTTTCCTTCGACCTCTGATCAGCTCGAACCAACATTAAGTCTTCAACAGCTACCTTCGACCTTCAATATCTACCTTCGACCTATATGATCATCATCTTCGACCTCACGTAAACACAAAAACACTTTATATTGACAATCCAAAAGCACTAGTCGCAATTCGTGCATCTACAATGGTGTCAAGGGGTATGGGGGTGACAATTTGGCACTCCCAATGGGGTAAGATTGTGTTAGTTTTGGGTAAGATATCTAGCATGGGCTTGTGGGTTCAAGGGATCTTTCCGTATTAGAAATTAATCACATCTAGTCTAAAATGTTGTTGTGATTAAGGTTTGACTAAACACATGGTTCAAGTGAAGGTATGTTGTGGATGTGATGGTTCATTTAATGTGTCTTGGTGTTGTGTGTAGAGGGGACAAAGGAACTTGGTGATGGCTTGGTTGTTGAGCCGAAAAATAAGAAAAGAATGGGGAAGGAAGGGGGCGGCGAGTGATGGTGATGTGGTGGTGGTTATTTTGGGTTAAGAAGCTTTATTGTTCCAACTGTTGATGGATTGCTTAACCAATTTTGGAAAGATATAATACACAGTTTTGACGGTTTAATAAAGAAGGAACAAAACATGTGTTTATATCCAAAGAAATGAGATTGTTCCAATGTTATTATGATTGTATTTTACACATGTATGCGCATTCTTACATATACATATATACTATTGCATATATACACACATTGAAAATATTATGTATCTTTTGGTGGGTTTATAGTATTCCTATGTGCATTAATTTTTATATTACTATATATATTCGTATAAAACCTCAAGTGTACAAATAAATGTACGTATGCTTTTATTGTAAAAGCAGGAAAATGTCATGTGATTTTTAAACTCTTGTCACCAATTCCGGGAAATTCGGATATTCGTACCATATCGTGTGCTCAATTGCACTAGTGTGGGTCTTGTTAGACTTTCTCGCGGGACATATGCATTTGAATTAATGTCTAAAATGTGTACCAAATTAAATGCTAACTAGAAGGTGTATGGATTTTGAGTTGGTAAATCGGCGAGTGCACAGTGTGTGAGGCAAATATTCATTTGTTATGGGCTTATGTGGACAATACGTCTGCAGGGTCGTAACTAAGCATTGATTTGATCACTATGCATACGGTTTTCAAATGTGGTTTTCATTTGATTTCATTAAAACCTATGGACTCACCAACTTTGTTTATGATTTTAAGCATGTTTTCAGGTAATTGATCAAAGTCCCATGTCGGTTAGGAGTTCAAGTATCAATCATATCGATACCTATTTTGTTGGGATTTGTGTGCCAAGTCCTAATATTTCCAAATTTGTCTTTTGGTTGGTGGACAAACAATCTGGTTATGGATTTATTTAAACATAACACTAGTTACAACGGTTTGTCACTTATTTTAAACTATGGTATCGAATGGATTTTTAATTCACGAAGACATTTGTTTATAACAAATGCTACGAAAACCTTTCGTGTCACACCTCGTGTTTCCGCCTTGGCGGGGTGTGACATTTAATTATTAAAGTTTTTTTAACGGACAACGAATAGTATACGAGCTTAGTCACCTGCGTAAACCAATTGGTAAAAGGCTAGCCACGCCATACGAACGCAGACAACGCTGATGACTCAGCCCGCCCACCACTCCAAAAGAAACCTACCATTCAAAAACTCACTCTAATAAAACCATTGGTCCACCTGAAGCAAATTGCAAAAAAATAAGATTCAACACTATGGTAGTGTTTGGTATGATGGAATGGAAGGGGGAATGGAATGAACCATTACGATGTAATGAAAAATAATGTGTTTGGTTGGTTAAAGGAATGGAATAACTCATTCCACAAGTCATTCCATTCCCTCAAAACCATTCCATCCACCTCCCATGTTTTTTTTTTCATTCCATCTCTCATTCACCATTTCCTAACAACACCATAACCCATCATCATCACCACTCACCACCACCATCACCACCCACCACCGCTACCGCCACCACCCACTACCGCCGTCACCACCGGTCACCGTCGGCCACCACCGATGCCGCCACCACCCACCCCCGCCGTCACCATCCACCACTATCGCCCACCACCGCTGCCACCACCACCCACCACCGCTGTCACCACTCACCACCGTCGTCGTCGCCGCCACCAACCACCTCTACCACCCACCACCGTTACCCACCCACCACCGCCGCCATCCAACACCACCCAACGCCGCCCACCGCCGTCACCCACCGCCGCCTCCACCACCTGCCACCATCACTCACCACTATTTCCTTTACCCACCACTACCGCCACCCACACCACCCATCATCGCCACTACTCACCATCTTCACCCACACACCATCACCTCCATCCACCTCCACCCATCGCCATCGTTGCCACCACCCACCACCGTCGTCGCCCCCTAGCACCATGCTACCGCCACACACCGCCACCACTACTACTCACCATCGTCGCCCACCCACCAACACGACCATCCACCTCCACCTTCCACCCCTGCCCCCACCCACCACCGCCGCTACCCGCCACATATCACCACCCACCATCATCGCCACCAACCACCACCCACAACAACCACTCACCACCGATTTTATTCCTTCGTACTTTCCTGCCTATCCAACAACACAAAGTAATGTTTTGTTTTATTCCCACATGGCAACCAAACAAGACATGGAATGGTAATGATCCATTCCATTACCTTGTTCATTCCATTACCTCGTCCATTCCATTACCTCTCTATTTCATTACCTCATACCAAACAGACCATATATATAACCGCCACACTGAAAGTTCATAGAAATGCCTCTTTCCAAACCAATTATTAAAATTTTAATAAACTAGTAGGATTCCGGGTTGCGCGTTGCGCAACCATTTGAGTTGGGTTATACGTTTACTGTTAAGCCGATAATATTTATTTTAATGAAGTTGTTTGTTGTTAAAGTGGTAGAATTCTGACAAATAAATAAGTTGCATCACATTAGGAAAACATAACATAGATTAAAAAGCGCTAAAGTTAGGCGCCATCATAGTTAAACAGTGCTGTTATGTGTTTATGCAGCATCATAAGTTGTTTAAACAAAAGATGACAGGATAAACACAAGGTTTCCAAAAAGCAGTTGCGTGGATTAGTAGTTAAACAACAGCAGCATAAGAGATTTCAAGTGTCTGCAGCCGGTTTTTTGGCAGGATCCTGAGCTTCTGTTTACACAAAAAACTGTATGAGTACACAGCGTGTGAGGATTGAAAGTAATTATTTCCAAAGACTGATTTTTTGTTTGCTCACCTTCCTTGTCAAACAACTTGCGCTTTACGCTTGCATCCTTTAAAATCACAGGACCGGGAGTGATTGGTGCTGGAGTTGATACACCTGGAGTGGCGCTGCTGGAACCTGTGTCAGTAGTCTTGTCCTGTTGGAGGAAAACAGCATTGTTGACTGAATAGGTTATTAAAGCTGTACGGTCATCCTTTCCTGCTCGGACTGTTAGTTGTACTGGCTGTGCTATAATTTTGCTGCGTATACTTGTGCGAGCATCAGTTTCAGTGAACATTTTCTTGCATGGAATGTCTAATAGTTGTGTAGCAGCTTTGTCAAACATAACCGCATCTAAAAATTCTGTTTTATCATCAATGGTAATTGGAATACGGTACCTGGATTGCATGTATGAAAGAAGAATATGTTTAAACAAAACAATATTTTAAAAAAAAAGAGTTGAAAAATATATTGCATACATGATATTTGTGTCTTCTAGTTTTCCATGACGTGTGCAATACCACTTCCCAAAAACTGGATAACTTTTTTCGGAACATTTAAGACATTTGGTATAGTACCATGTCTTGTCAATGTGAGCTCGTATGATTGATCCATTGATAACAAAGTTTTTGCCCTACAATTAATATCAAGAAGTACTTAGCCTGGATTCATATGTATTAAATCAGAAAAATAAATGATCATACTATCACTGCATTGTTTTCCATCTGTTTAAGCTCAATTATAGAAGTAGTATTTTCTATTGGTGGGATGACAATTGGTTTTGAAAGGTCAACGTCTGCCATCCTGCATAAAGGGTGTTGTCTTTGTGTTAGTTTTTAAGATGGAGGAAAAATTACAAAAAAACAACAGACACTAACATTGTTTTGAGCATTTCTGTTTCAATGATTTTAGGCTCTAGGTAGGTATATGTTGCTTTGGTTGTTTGTAGCTGCAAACAAACTAAAAAAAGAAAAAAAGGTCAAATGTTTTATATATTCAGATAAGAAAAATATAAGTTACTCTTACCTGAAAGCCGTTTAGCCTTTAAACCGGTCATTGCTATGATAACAGGTTTTGGTGCATTTTCTATTCGCTGGCGATCAAAACGGTCTGCTCGTGTGCATGTTTCTTCCCAGACAGCCACTGTTGTATCTTGATTGCTGGACAAAATGTATTGTAAAACATTGGGGAAAAGTGTATCACAAAAAAAAGGTGGCCCTGTGGTAGTTACCTGAGATCGCGCATAGTGATGACAACATAAGGTTGTTTTTTGACTGTGAATCTGTCTTTGATGTTGAGGACGATTCCAACGTAATCTGTACATTCAAAGAAAAGTTATTTGTTAATTGTAACATCTAGTTGCGCATTAAATGTTGTTTATTGTTTGTAAAAATATTACCCAAGATGCCTTCATAACTGACTTTACTTTCAGCCATATGTCGAGTAGCGATTTCAAAATAATGTTTTTGTATGTCAGCACAATCAGGAAGAGGTGAAATCTGAGTTGAAGAACCAAAGATGATCAAAGCAGGATGAATCAGCGTGTTTGTATAGTTGTCAGGTTCTATACAAGCATAATCTTCAAGACGATAGCAACTGCCAAGCGATAGTTTTGCCTCTACAATAGTTCGATCATCATCTTTAGCCATTGCTTGTATTCCAAAACCCTATTTATAAAAAACATCAAAAACAGATAATTTTTAATTGTAGTATCTTTGTGTTTAAAAACAAACTTGTTTTTTTTGTTCAAAAATTTGTTCACATTTTAGTTACAAGTAGGTTAGCAATCAATTAAAATTCAAATATTATATATATACAAAAACCATGTGATTTGTGTTTAGTAGTTGGTTGTATGCATAGACATTTAATCATGTAGGCGTTTAATCGTGTATGTGTTTAGGCGTTAAAATCCACAAATTGTATTGGTGTGTAAGTGTCGATTGGCAAAAGTATAAAACCAGAGCACGAGATTTGGCGAATTTATGTAAAATACAAAATTGGAATGTCTAAACATGGTCTGAAGTCATAAAAAAATGCACCTAAGACATTGTTTATACTATTGTTAAAATCATCAAAGACCTACTGATGGCATCAGTGATACCAAGTTGCAGTTTTGTCTGTGACAGCATGCAGCGATGCTGTAGTCGCAAGATCAATAACTGTTATGGTTGTAGGTACACGTAAATGATCTTTGTATGTTCAGTAATACTTAATTTACTGTTGTTTTCAATTTTCCTAATACAATTTAGCCTTCTACCAATCATTTTCGCTACTGTTTTCGACAGCAAGATATTTTCACATTATTACAACTTAGTTGGTTCAAAACACTATGTACATATTAAACGTCTTATTGGGAAAAACTGGTGCCCAAATAGTTGTTTAGGAGAATTCTAATTTTGGCGTGATCTTATAGGATAGCGAAAACAATGTTGCAAACCATACTTGCAGGTGACTTAAGTTTTGCATAATGTTTTATTCATTCAATCAATTTATAACATACAAGTGAATCATGCAGCCTGCTGACAAAGTAAATAGTTGAATCTAATGACAATTGACAAACAAAATAGAGATGACATGTTCTAAAACAGAGATTAAAAAACACACATAACAAACTACACAGTAATGATGTTTATTAAAAACAATCGAAAAATGTAATAATAACAGTTCTATGTAACATACCTCTCTATCGACAAACAGAAAATGCAGTTCATTGTCACGATTATTAGGAGTCCACTTCCTGATGACACGAATGCACAGTGGTGGTGCTACCTCACCCGGACGAAGAGACCCAATGTTAAAGCTGTCCATTTTATGCAACCTGTTGTTAACAAAATACATAACAAAATAATGATTTATTGTATGAATGCAAAACTTTAAGTTATATGTCATATGATTTATATTTTAGACAAAAAAAGACCTGCACAGGAATTATTTGTTGTAATAGGTCTTGATAAACAATATTTAAAGTTGTTTCATCAGCATCATTTTGGCAATTTGATGTCAAAATTTTCAAAGATTCCGGAGATGTAGCTCTAGAAAGGGCAACGTATAATTGTCCATGACTAAAAATTGGTGCTGGCAAATACACTCCTACTTTTTTTAATGATTGGCCTTGGCTTTTGTTTATTGTCATGGCGTAGCACATTTTAACTGGAAATTGACGTCGAGTGAAGACAAAAGGCAAGTCTTTACTGTTATGAACAAAACTTATCCTGGGAATATAAACTCTATGACCAATTGCAGTGCCAGTTATAACTCTAGCTTCTATCACTCGTGATAACAATTTTGTGACTAATAATCTTGTTCCATTGCAAAGACCATTTTTTTGATCCATGTTGCGCATTAACATGATCGGACTGTTCTGTTTAAGTCTAAGGCAATGTCCAGGAATACCATTAAAATTAAGCACATTAAGGTACTCAGGAGGATACATAGCATCAGTTTCCGCATCATTTTTTGTATGCGGCACCATGGAATCTGTGCTATAATAACAAACACATTCACCTGGACAATTTTGTTGGACCATATCATTTATTTCATCAACTGTTTCATTCTTGGGACAAATAATCGCACGTTCAGAAATTGAAACAGGAGTAGGATGTTCAAGAACATTGTTATCATACGTGAAATTAATTAAGCCAGACAGATTTCTATGTTGTTCATCCAAAAGGAATTCATGTGGGATCTGAATCTTTTTTACATCAGGATGATCAACATCAATAGTTTCACCTTCATCACCATCGCCAATACTAATCAACCATTCAGAAAACCTAGTCAATCGACCATTTTCAGATGAACTTGTTGCTGCAGACAATACGCGCAAATTTTCTGTAAGAACATACACCTTGAAATGTTTCCAGACATATGAACGCGGGAGTGTTGATTCAATAATTTCATGCTTTCCGCATTTAGGTTTAACAGGAAGTGTCTGTCTGAAATCACCGCCTAACATTATTGATTTCCCACCGAAAGGTTGTGATACATTTTCTGTTATGTCTTTCAAAGTTTTGTCTAATGCTTCAAAACACCTCCGATCACTCATAGGTGCTTCATCCCAAACAATCAATGTCGTTTCCATTATCAGTTTGCAAAGATTGGTTTTCTTTTTAATATGGCAAACTGATTCTTCACCAAGATCAATTGGGATCTTAAATCTTGAATGTGCTGTCCTACCTGATGGAAGCAATAAAGACGCAATTCCTGAGGCAGCAACAGCAAGAACAATATGCCCTTTTGACCTCAAAGCAGTTATAATTGTTTTCCATAGGTATGTTTTGCCTGTTCCGCCATGACCGTAAACAAAGGCTAAAATCTGTTCAGAATTCTCAATTGCATTTATGACAGCATCATACACAATCAATTGTTGTTGGCGAAGATTAGCATGTAAGGTTACATGTTCAACTGTTAATGACTGTTTATCGTAATTTTTTTCTTCTAGTAAAAGTGGATTATCAAGAACACTTACTGCTGACAGGTTTAGAACTGGCAAACCAAAATCAGAAAGCAAACGTGGTGTTGACTGCGACATTAACAGTTTGTTGATCTCAAACAGTACATACTGTTGTAAATCACTATCATCAGGAACTGCAGGAGATGACGACACAGTTTGCGAAATTTGGCGAATAATATCATCTGACATGCATTTCCAATTGTCTTGCCAAAGTTTACATGGATTTGAAACCTCACAATACAACAACATGTACACAAACAACGATCTTAGTTCACATGCTGTCGCCCAAGTTGCTGCCTCATTAATTGTCGTGTTCCATTCTTGATCATTACCAATAAGTCCTAATTTTTCACATGCTTCCCGATATGTTGGAATGACAACACCACCAACTGTCCGAACATCGGCATAACTTGTGCAACCTTTTTGGTACGTAAGAAGTATACGAAAATAAAATAATTCACCACAGGTTGGATGCACGTATGTAAGCCTACCAATAGTTGGTTCTCGCTTTGTCTTGCGTCGCACCCATGATTTGGTTGCCAATTCCCATTTGTATTTTGTAAGATAATCCAAATAACGAAGATGCAAACCTGTGTCTCCAACACTAATATCACTTTCTGATTCTTTCTTGTTGTTTGAAAACCATTCAGTCAATGTTGTCTTGCCCGCATTTGGAGCGTTGGCAATGTTAGACAGTTGTTGAGACTGCCTAAATGTAACTGTTTGTTCACCTTCTAAATGAACAGCTAAGACCTGAACTGAGGGGTTTCTGTGGTGAATAGGAAAACCAAATATACGCCATACCGCCTCATGCGGACATACAAAACGACCATCCTGAAAGTTTGCTATCTCATCTATAACTTGGGATGGACCCATAGCCTCATTAGTCGAAACGTCATCAAGTTGTCTTAGAGTAAAATGGATTCTATCAGCACCTTTTGAAATATACTTAAATAAATATTTTATCAACATTGTCCATCCACAATACTCAACGTTTATGTGCGCATCAAACCGTAATAACAAATCTGGATTATAAGGCACAACAAATCCATTATCTAACGGTATTCCATTTTTTTCAAACACAAAACCGTCTGTTGGTCGCCTATAATGGACATATCCAGCGCTGTCAAATCTCGTTGAAGACTCATAATGTTTAGGAAAGTTTTTGGTGCAACGGCCATCTCTCATACATGGAGAATTGTAACGTGCAACACCACATGGGCCGTGTAACATACATTGAGTAACAGTCCTATGTAAGTTTGGCTGAGATGCAGGATCTGGAATAACAGCACTTATGTATTGATCAACCTGTTCTGGAGTTGTAAGAGTATACGCGTGTGACACCCATAATAAGGTATGACAATGGGGCAAACCACGTTTTTGGAATTCAATCGTGTAAAGATCTGAAAAACGGCCAGAAAGCGTGTTAACTCAATAAAGTCACTGATGTGAATCAAGATAACATTTTTGGAAAATAGATACCAGCAGTTACATCGCCAAATGGTTTTGATGCGCGTAGGTATTTGATGAACGACCGCACTTTCATTTGAAAAACACGACTTACAATATCAGGCCGATCTTGAGGAGATGTTGCACCACAACGTTCCAAGTCACGAACAATTTCTGGCCAACGAACATTGCAAGTGAATGTTATAAAATATTGTGGATTGCCATGAACACGACATATTGCCAAAGCATCTTGGTAATGCTTATACATATATCGCGGCCCGCCTAGGAACGATGCTGGCAATATAACACGTTTTCCAACACTACTTGCCTGCGTATCGCCTCTACCAATGGCATCATGAATACCTTGCAAGAACTCACTGCGAAATTCTTGTTGGTGAGTTCTGCAATATTCCAGACGACAGTGTTCGACACAAATATATGCATCCACAATGTACTGCTGTAACAATCTTGATGCATGCAGTAAATGCGTATACATATCATGTCTATCATGTAACTGATAACCATAAAACATGATTGGCGTTAGCTTCCGGTCATCTGGAACAGGTGCAGGAATATTCTCAGGTACAGCAACACGTTGCGCAGACGCATTGTCATCTGCAGCGACACCCTGTGCCTGAATATTATCTGCAGGAGCACGTTCTACAGATGCATCCTCATCTACAGTGACAGATTGTGCAACAACATTATCATCTGCAGAAACAGGCGACAACAGACGCAAATCTGGAGACCAACCCTGTTCGCCACGTGGAAACAAAAGTGGGTACTGCAGCGGCATATAGGAAGGATGTAATTTGCTGACACGATGAGGAGTCCCGTCTTTAGCTCGTATGATAACATCATAATCACCTGCCGATTGTTGGCCATCACAAATAATTGCACCAAAAACATTTGCATCTGGATTTTCATGCGTTCGACTAACAACACGACTTCGCAAACGTATGACAAAATCAGGTATTTCATCTGATTGGCATAACTCTCTCGCTGATCTGAATATTTTCACATATTCATTGATATCGTCAAACAAATTTTTCAAGAGTTCAACAATCTCGTGTGCCCGATCAGCAGAATGCAAAGTCGAAAAATATCTAAGTCTGTTTGATGTCTCGTTTTCAGGATCAAGTATATACATTTGCAAAAACCGTGGATTTTCACCTATAGGTGGACAAATAGTTCCAACCCAATGAGAAATTTGTCCACAAACCTTAAAAACATAGGGTGCTGAACCATTGTTGATACTATCATCAACAGAAGCACCAAATGATGTCATAGAAAACATCGAATTGTAAGCTCTAACATCTAATAAGAATTGCGGATCTGAAAACAAATCGATTAACGATTGCGGCGGTTGGGACGGATAGTCTAATACTATCCTACCCCCACGACAACATCTATTAAACCGCGGTCTAACACTAAGTGGATACGAAGACAGCCGTTCCTCAAACCAAAAGAGCGCACCACAAAATTCACAAATCTCATTGCATGATCCTAAATCTAAATATTCAACATTAGATGTTGACACAGAAGTCGAAGCAACTCCAGCATCGTGCACTGCTCTTGAACGCAAAATTGACTGCCTGCGCGTTCTTTGTAGTGCAGTGGCAGATGACGAAGTCGCCTCTCCTTCCGACGATGAACCTACTTCAAAAGAAGAACCTAAAACACGACGCCTTTTGCGAGGCTACATACATTTAACAAAAAAACCCTATAAATTTCTAACATTACATAAACATATTCTTAATAACTTTATAACAAACATTTGATAACTCTTAGTAACTTTATAACAAACATCTGATAAAAGACAATAAATAATTACACGGCTAATAAAAAAACTAACCGGCATCCAGCAGCAATAAGCGCACAATCACAACTGCAAGTCACCAAAAAAATATGTATAAGTGCAGGTCAAAAAAAAACACATTCAAACATTATAAAAACATAACAAACAAACTATAATGCAGACACCACATACAATTACACACTAACAATTCTTTTAAAACTGTAATCCAAATTGTCTACAAAAATCATGACGTTGTTTTCTGAAATCTGTTTACATAAATCCATTGAAAATCATAATCTAATAAGTCTCTATGCTCCTAAATAAATAAGCTATCTATCTGATAAAAAAACAACTACAATCGGACTGACTTACAGACTTATTCATGTACATGAAACTCTTTGGTACCATATTCATGGACAATTGACTGCAAAGAACAGACCATCATAACGCATTTTTACAATATAATTGATACACCACCATGTCGCCTAATACATATATTGAAACTAATAACAGTCACATGTCGCCTAATGCAATGTCGCATAATGCACACACCTAATTAACCACACAAGCAATAAAATACCCAAAAACATGAACCACATTACCTAATTTCGTCTTTGTTAAAAAACTTAAAGAACATATACTTATTTCAGATTCCACTTTCATACATCACATACTACCAATCTAATCACCTCAACATAAAAACAGTCATCACCTAATCTTACTAATTTCAACTTCCATCCTCATATATGCTATACACTAACTCCTCTTTCTTAAAATTCTTTGTTAACATACGGGTCACAAACATCGCCTAATGTTACTAATTTCAAATTCCAATCCCGCATATCACATATCACTTATTTAATCATCCTAATTTACAAACATTTTCCACATATCGCCTAATGCATATAATCAACTACCTTTCTTCGCTACAGTCACTTCGACATAAAAACGATTGTCATCTACACACTACCATAACCCAAAAACATTTTGAAACAACTAAACATATGATCCACATCAGTCAAATTCGTTTCGCTACAGTCACTTCGACATAAAAACGATTATGTCATCTACACACTACCATAACCCAAAAACATTCTGTGATCATCACTCTTAGTCTTTTGTTACTTCAAACACTGAAACAACTAAACATATGATCCACATCAGTGAAATTCGTTTTCTCAAGAATTTACGAATCAGCTTCAGATTCCAACCGAAAACAGATTAACACAACAAAAAATTTAAATAACCGTTTGAAACAGAAAACTCAAAACAACAACAACAAAACCATGGTTCCTACATTATACCTTTTGCAAAACATACAACTCATTTGCCATGCAAACACCAAAAATGAAACACATGTTCTGAATTCGTTTTCACAAAAAGCAATTTATAATTGCACAAACTTTTATCTTCTTCAAACACAGAACCAAAAACAACATTTAATACCATTTAAAAAACAAACAACCACAAACCAAGCTACTTACAAAAACGGCTTTATAAAAGAAGAAGATTTCCTCTTTTTTAAACCCAAAACCAAACACAACATAAACTTTAACACAATTTAAACACAAACAAAAGTGCATGCATGACTGAATTTCACAGGTATAATTTCTACCTGTTGACACCCTTGAAACAATGACGAAGAAAAGAAAACAAAGCCAAAAAAAATTTCGTTTGAAGATACCAATTTTTATAACAATAACACAGTAGTGGAAACATGACTCAGCTGAAAGAAATGTGTCCAACCTAATTAAACAACACCTGTCAGCCACAAGTGTTTTCCTTTATTAAAATATTTTTTATTACAACTGTTAAAAAAAAAAATAAACAAAACCGGGGTCACACAGGAATCGAACCGGCGACGCCTGTTTGAACACAAACCACCACTTAACCAACTGCGCCACAATCTCGTTTTTAAACCCAAAACCAAACACAACATAAACTTTAACACAATTTAAACACAAACAAAAGTGCATGCATGACTGAATTTCACAGGTATAATTTCTACCTGTTGACACCCTTGAAACAATGACGAAGAAAAGAAAACAAAGCCAAAAAAAATTTCGTTTGAAGATACCAATTTTTATAACAATAACACAGTAGTGGAAACATGACTCAGCTGAAAGAAATGTGTCCAACCTAATTAAACAACACCTGTCAGCCACAAGTGTTTTCCTTTATTAAAATATTTTTTATTACAACTGTTAAAAAAAAAATAAACAAAACCGGGGTCACACAGGAATCGAACCGGCGACGCCTGTTTGAACACAAACCACCACTTAACCAACTGCGCCACAATCTCGTTTGTTATAAACATCAAACTAAATCATATATATAACCTTTTTAAAACCGTAAATCTACTATTCATCAAGACTCATAAATTAACATATAGGATAATGTTACATATTTACACCCAGCATCATTAAATAGTTGTGCATGTACGTTTTAAATGAGAGAGGAAAGAAAAAGACGTGTGCCTTATCCTTTATTATTTTCAATGGATTTCACATGGCTAAATTTGTGTTGAATAAATGACTATCTTTTGTATAGCAAAATACATGTAAGGAGTATGGTGTCCAAACCTCCTATCCACTATCTCCTTATATTGCTAGAGCAAAGTCTCCATTCCATATTTCCATAAGATTTTTCGAGGTATAGGGGTCAAAGTTAATGACATTTTGGTTAGCGTGAAGTCGTTGTCATTTCTTTTGTTGAAGAGTAGGGATAGGTTTAACAATATTATGTGGAAAACTGGTGTACATATGGTTTAATGGTCTCTGTGTAGCGTCTGTTTTTAGAGCCCTCTCGTTTTTTATTGAAAGTTGATGCTAAAAAACACATTCTAGGGTCTTGTTCATTGGATACAGTCGTTATACTTTTTTTTCTTTTTTGTTCTAAAATACATACATATATAAATTTGTTTAGATTATTTAAAGATTTAATCCACTAACCTTTCTTCATTGGTATATGTAACGACTTAGTTTAAAACATAGGTGATGTGCCACGTTTATATAATTAAGGATATTAATTTTTAGTGTCACATTATATATCACGAAAAAATAATTTAATATTGAAATAAGTAATGAACATATCGATTCTTTACTCTCTTGTGTCACCTATTTCTTTTAACTACTTCTCACGAGTTTTCTGAAGAAACATGTTATTGATAAAAAAAAAAATTAAGCTAACATACTTGGTAAACATATGATAACAATAAAAAGATTATGAAACACACTGGGTACTAAGGGTGTAAAAGATCCAAACCATTCATCATCTACTCAAATTAATTTGCATGCTAAAAAGCTTGAATCGAGTCAAACATAAATATGAGTTAGAGCTCGAGCTTTTACCAATGATGATATATGCAAACATGTTTATCAGCAAAGAGAGACATGGTTTTAAAAGCAATGAAAGAGAAATGATTGAGTGCGGTTTTAAACCACAACACCTTAGTAAAAGGGTGGGCTAGTTAAAGCCCCACTGCCTACGTAACGCAGACATGACGCTTTAACTATGTGAGCTATATTCCATACCGTATAGCCTAACTTCGATAGTATTGAACCACAACAAATATTGTCTAATACGTCAGACTTTAGCTTGCGACATTTGTTGTCGGTATAGGTACCTTTTAACGTAGACATGTCGTCGTCAAAATGTTGCCGAATTTTTTTTATTTATTTCCGATCTATCTCGATGACTTTCGTCACTACAAAATTTGATTCCTTATCTATCCAAAGAATTTTTTTTTTTTTCAAAACTTTTCACCGTGACAAGTGATCATGCAAATCATAAAAAATGAACATTTAATAAATATAGCATCCATTACACACAAACACTTCGTTGGTCCCGAGGATTCCGGATAGGCCTGTAAACGAACCGAACGTTCATGAACTGTTCGTGAACTGTTCGGCGGGAAGTTCGTTTATGTTCGTTTATTTAAATAAATGAACGAACACGAACACAATTTTTTGTTCGTTTAATTAAATGAACGAACATGAACACACGTTGTGTTCGTTCATTTATGTTCATGAACGTTCGTTTATGTTCGTTCATTTATGTTCGTTTATTTTGTTCGTTTATGTTCGTTTATGTTCGTTTAATTAACCTTAGCTTTATTTTTATTATTTATTTCCTTTTGTTAAGTAACCTTAATTCATATGTTCTAAAAACTTAACCCTAACCCTAAAATTCTAAACATATCACTTATTAGCCGCTCTTCACACTTCACACTTCACAGCCGCTCTCCACCCAAACCCTAACGTTCATTTATGTTCATGAATCATTATTAACTTGTTTTTGTTTGTGTTCGTTTATGTTCATTTGTGTTCGTTTATATTGATCGTTTGTGTTCGTTTATGTTCATGAACTGTTCGTTTAGTTTTAAATGAACGAACATAAACGAACACGAATACGACAAATTTCTTAATGAACGAACACGAACACAAAAATGTGTTCGATTATGTGTTCGTGTTCGTGTTCGGTTAAAGTTAAATGAACAAACACGAACACGCCTGTGTTCGTGTTCGTTCGGTTCGTTTACAGGCCTAATTCCGGATAAGTTGAGATTGATACACACAAACCATTCTTTTAATGATTTGCGATCTACATGATCTAGCTTATAATTTTCCCTTCAAAGTCTCCTTATCATTTATGATATACCTATCAAATCTCAGTCGAACTATGCGCAATATGTTATTTAGTTATTATAGTACCCTTTAAACGTTAGATTCATAACTGTGTTCATCCTATCAAGAGGCAGCCTCAACTCGGATACTTTGGACGAGATTAAAGAAAACACCTACCTTTCGATAGAGCAAAGTGGAGCAAATTAAAAATAGAGTCATGGGTAAAATTTGATGTAAATTTGTTTTAGTTAATGTTGTTGTATTGGTTTTTGGTGCAGGAGACGGGGCACTACATGAATTATTTTTTCACTTCACTGATTTCAACCAATCATGCACTGTCACATCACTTCACTGATTGACTTCACTGAAACTGTTTTTTGGAGGCATCACTTCACTAATTCACTTCACAAAAATATTTTTTATAAATTAAACAAACCCATTCACTTCATTTTGCAAAACACAGACCTTCCACCGTTCATCATCATCATCATCATCATCTGTAGGGGTGTTCAAAAAAATCCGAATCCGAATTCTATTCCGAAATATCCAAAAATCCATATCCATATTATCCAAATTTTTGGATTATCTGATTTTTGGATATCCAGAAATTGGATAAACCGAAATTCGGATTCAGATTCGGATCCTATTTTTAAAGATTTTCGGATAATCGATTATCCGAATCCGAAATATTAAAGAACGTATATATTATATATATAATATTTAATATATATATATATACTATATATATTTAGTTAATTCTAAGTTAATTCTAACCCTAAATTAACATAATACGCCGCTCTCAAATCCTAAATATTAGAAAATATATATCAAATGTCTGTTTTAAGCATGTTTGGTTTTAGACTTTTAGCATAAGAGTGGAGGGAATGGGGCGGGAGAGGAGGGCGGGGAATGTGTCCACGGGCGGGAACACCGCCCCGTGGTGGCGTGGAGGAGGGGGCGGGAGGGTGGGGCGGGGAGAGGAGGCCTGGCGTGAAGGGAGGGGAGGAAGTGAGTTTGCATGCTTTGATTGGCTGGTTTCTTTTTTTATTTTTTAATCTAACACACAAATAATAATAATAATAATAATAATAATAATAATAATAATAATTATAATAATAATATTCCTTTCACCCCCATCTTCCCCCGCCCCCCTCTACTCCCCACAATTTTCTTCCCCCCCCCCCCCCCACATGGGTCCCACAAGTGCCACATGACGCTTCACCCCCCCCCCCTTCCACTCCCTATAGTCTAAGAGGAAAAGTTTTTTTTTTTTTTAGTTTTGGATTATCGATTGAATTATCCGAATCCGAAATTCTGGATATCCGATAATCGGATATCCGAAATTCTGGATTCGGATTCGGATCCCAATATTGACTATCCGAAATTTTAGAATATCCAATTTTCGAATTTTCAGATATCCGAAAATCAGATAATCCGACTTTGAACAACCCTAATCATCTCACCTTCAATTCCTGCTCCATAAAAACCCTACCAACTTTCCCTTCATTCCTCACTCACCCCATCACTTTTATTGTTATTAATAATATTATTCCAATCTTCGATTGAGCTCTGGAGTGACGATTTTTTTTATGTAGTGGTGGCAATGGCGGTCATCAAAGAAATAGAGAGAGAAACTCTCATGAAGGATCCCGTTAACTAAAACCAGAAAACGGTTTACGGATCCACTACCAGCACTGGTGACGACGGTGTTACCGTGTTGGTAGTGAGATACCAGTGACCAAATCTGATAGCGCCCCGTCCCATAGTAACTTGCTAAAAGAGGGAGGTCGATTAATAAAAGGTTTGCAGATTTGTTAAAAAAATTAATAATAATAAATACTTGGTTTTTGAAATATAAATGGTTGATTTAATACTTCTTGGTCGTACCATAACCCCAACCGACCAAATTACAATTTTCCATACAAACCCATAAGAAAATTGTCAACCTATACTTAGTTGACATCTTTTTATATGGTTTTACACGTTATACACAGAAGTAAAATGAAAACAAAATGTACATTGGGTAGCTTAATGTATATTTTTTATGGCAAGTAACGGTGTGCAAAACACCGTGACAAGTGGTGCGGTGGCTAAGGTTGACCACTTGAGCGTCGTTAGTTTTTGGCTCTCATAGATGTGTGAAAACTCAACCTCCTTCCTACCGAATGCAAGACAGTGAAATAATCGGTGGTGGGATAATCGGTGGTGGGGTGCTTAGTGTATATCTTGTTTCCTTACACTAAAGTTTCAATAATTGTAATTTGAATAAATTAAATGTCCCCTCCAACTAGTAAACATCATTTTCATCTCTTAGCTCACGTTTCTAAATTGTTTAAATAATCAGTTTCTAGATAAATATATACTTAAACATGGATATTTATATAGGAGAAAGTATTCGGTACAAAGTACTTTAACATATAAATGGTAAGAAGCAATAACATGTTGTCACGTGTAATTGATATCTAACTAACAGTTAAAAATCCCAACCACGTTCTAATTCAATCTAAGGGTATTCTAGACATTTAAGCCACATCTTTAATCACGGTGTAATTGTAGCAATGATTTTGTATCCCTGTTTTTACGTAAATTCAAATTTAATTCAAAACTAACAACGGGTTTTACAAGCAATTTCGCCATGCTCTGTTTTTCTTCAATTAACTGTATGCTCTGTTTTCTGTATATCACCATTGAAAGAAAACCAAGCAAAATCCACCATCCTCGACATGAATCGTTCCCAAAACAATACGATTACTGAATCACACATCTTAATTTGACAAAAGTCAACCTTCGTTTTCCTTACATGTTTTTTTTTTTTTTTTGTGGGGATACAAGGTGAAAATATTTTCAGTTCACAAAAGGATGTGTTTACAATTATAACGTGTGTTTTACGTTTTTATAACGTATTATTTTTAGTTCATAAAAGGACGTGTTTACAAATTATAACGTGCGTTTTATTCATACATAACGTGTATTTTATTCATTCATAATGTGGGCTTTTATTCATTTATAACGTACGTTTTATTCATTTATAACGTACGTTTTATTCATTTATAATTATAATGTGTGTTTTTATTCATTTATAACGTGAGTTTTATTCAATTATAATGTGTGTTTTATTTATTTATTTATAACGTGCGTTTTTCAATCACTAACAGACACATATGACTCTTCTTTCCTCTTCATCATCTGATTCATTGAAACGTTTTTAGCTTGTAGATGTTGTTTAATTAGTACGATCAAAAGTTATTTACAAACAATGATGAAATGTTTGCTTGATTTTACGTTTCGTAGCCATAATCTGTAATCGAATTAGTTAGTGAATCATGCTCTGTTTTTTCTTTACAAAAACAATGTAAGTTCTAAGGTCATGGGTTTTCGAAAACAGAGCATGGTGTCCGGTATGGTTGTTTTTATTACGTTCGTCGATTACGTGAGTTTTTTTTCCCAATCATAAAACAGATTTACGAGAAAAGGGAGACGCAAATTGAATTGAATTGAAATTTGATTTTGTAATTGGATGATATGTAAGACCCTTTACCCGAATTCACATGATTAGTAGCTAACAATGCGTGATTTGATCTTATTTGACATCACTCCCGTTTAACGATTTGTTATTTGTGAGAGGGCGACCCATTTAAAACTTTTTACATTTGCTAGTACTACAAAATTAGCATTTTCAAAGTATTAAAACCTATACTATGATTTGTGTTTGAACGAGAGCTTATTCCAGAAGCATATGTGTGTTCGGACGTATTCAACTCTCCTCGCAACTTGATCCTGGTTCCAGGTTTCCTATCCTGAATTTACCTAGCACCATTACACAAAGAATGGTTAGTCGTGTTGATATTACGCATTCGAGTTAGTTAACATATAATATGCATCAAAGATTTGAACCAACTGGATTAAACGATCATTCGTATATCTTGGGGATTTAAGCCGCCGTAAGCCTGTACCTGGGCTTAAAGATAGCCTATAAAGCCGATACAAGCCATCACAGTCATATTAAACCATGAATTGGCAAAACAAATTCTAGGCTAATGCCCGCCGTAAGCTACAGTTCCTAGATCGTAGCTTACGGTCCACTATCCTAACTCCCCCTTTTTGTTTTGTGCCCGTCGTAAGCTACCATCTTTGGACCGTAGCTTACGGTTTGTTGTTCCTAATCGAAATTTCACATTTGAATTGTAGCCTATGGTTCTTAGCCGTAGGCTATAGTTGAGGCTTGCTGATTTGTTGCTAAACACCTCCAATTGCCCTGAACCAAGCTACCTTATGTGTGCAGCCCCTACATTAATCCTAGGCAACTTAGGACTATTTTTTTAGCTTCCCGTACGAGGCTTTGAAACGTATATAACCATTCAAAATCCCTTATTCAAATAATTCAATTTAGTCGTATATAAATGTATCATCTATTTGACACGTTAAGGCTAAAGGTTATTCAAACCCTAAATTGAGTATCCTAAAAGGATCTCACCGACATAGCCAACTTATTTGACATTTGATAAGCTGAATTAGGATTTCGAATTGATTATTGTGACCTGGTTTATAGATTTAGCTTTTGGGAAAATCATTAAAATTCTCAATTTACCCTCATAAGAAATAAATCAAATTTAGGCACCTGTGGGCGATACTACTTGATTTAAACCCATTGTTTCGACTCAAAAACTTGTTTGGAACCCTCTAAGACCTTACGGTCTTATATTTTTCACTACTCCCATGATTCCACACCACTTAGCCTTATTTAAGCGTATTAGATCGCATTGAACATAATGAAAAGACCCACCTATTTCGCTCCCCCATCTCAATGAGTGGTTTTAGAGCACATGAAACTTCGCCCAAAGGCATGTACTTAACTACGAACTTACCTGGTAGTATTGACCCATTTCTATACATTATGCTCCTTCGCCATGATTCTTGGCATCAAGTGCCTATTCCTAAATATTTTCACTCGTATGCTTCAATTTGGCAAACGTTAACCTCTCGGGACCCAAATGGTGGTATTTCACCCTTTGAACCGTGTAACCTCCATAATCTTAACGCTTGTTATACAAGCATTAGATATTGGGCTCACAGGATGAGAACATCACTATTCGGCCCATTTAGGCTCATGAATCATATCCCTATGTTATTCAAGCTATTATCTATGGTTCAAACGACCACTACACTAGACCTATTTATCAACACACTCAAGTACTTCTTGAAAGAGACTTCGTCTAACTCTAGAGTTAAAAATATCATTTACCACATAACTTTATTTGTTGTTCGTTTGATGAATTTCACCATTCGGTTATGACATTAAGTTTCATTTATTATCAAAAGACAGGAATTAGTATAGTTTCACATGGAACTTCTCGTTTAATGGTCTTAACCACTCGGGTTGCTACCAATTTCCCCAATACTCAAATATGTCAACATTGCATAAAACATACAAGATTAAAGTCGATTGGCGTAAGTAATACTTACCTTGCATCTGTTCTTGTTTCCTTAGGCATTGAACTTGCATCCGTTTGACTTGTTTATTCCCTCGTTCTTGTACCTGACTTGGGGATTGGTCAAACTTTACTTGTTAGAATACAAAATATGGAATTCTTTCTCTATCCATGGGTATTCATTAACAATCCTAGCTAAATCTATAGATAACTTCTTATGTGCAGCATGTAGTTAGCTTATCTTATTATTAGCCATGATTAAACCCGACTCTTTAGAATTGTTGGATCTCCAAGACTAACCCAACCTAGCATTGTTGGATCTTCCAAATCCTTGGATCTATTCCCGGATCCACTTATAATTCTATTTCTAAGAATTAGCCATCTATTGATCTCTTCCAATACTTAGTTTAGTGGTTATTGTGGAATTCCGTACCGATTCTCACACTTTACCCAACCCTTTGCAAGGCTTCCTTATTTTAGGCATTTTACTCTAACGTATAACCCCTAAGGCGTACCCCTTTCATTATAAACCTCACACCAAGTGCGTTATCCTGATTCATCATGTTTGGGCTTTCCCATACCATATCTAACTCTTATCCCGTCATTTGGAAATTTTGGATTTTCCCGAGTTCCTGTCCTACTGACTCGATTGGTGGTTATTACTCCAACCGAATCGTTTAAAGACTTTGAGCCTCAAAGCTCAGATCGTTTATTTATTTAGAATTCTTATTTTTCAAAAATCCTTTTTTTTTATTTACCAATCTCAACATAAGTTGAGGTCCATTTTCTTTTCATAATAAAATAGTGTCAGTTTAGCGTTACAACAGATTGTATCGACTATACGATTTCCTGTTATCACATGTATTAAACCGTACCAACTATAAAGCCTCATGTTCTCACGGTTTAAATTAGATTGTAACGACTATACAATCTATGTTATTACGGTTTACATTAGATTGTACCAACTATACAATCTATGTTATCACGGTTTAGATTAGATTGTACTAACTATACAATCCATGTTATCATGGTCTAAATTAGATTGTACCAACTATACAATCCATGTTATAACGGTTTACATTAGATTGTACCAACTATACAATCCATGTTATCACAATTTACATTAGATTATACCAACTATACAGTCTATGTTATCACGGTTTACATTAGATTGTACCAACTACACAATCCATGTTATCACAGTTTACATTAGATTGTACCAACTACACAATCTATGTTATCACGTTTCACATTAGATTGTATCAACTATACAATCTATGTTATCATGATTTACATTAGATTGTACCAACTATACAATCTATGTTATCACGGTTTACATTAGATTGTACCAACTATACAATCTATGTTATCACAGTTTACATTAGATTGTACCAACTATACAATTTATGTTATCATGGTTTACATTAGATTGTACCAACTATACAATCAATGTTATCATGGTTTACATTAGATTCTACCAACTATACAATCAATGTTATCACGGTTTACATTATTAACCTGAAGATTAAATGATCTATTGACTTATCCATGATTCTCCCGAAACCTCGCACTTACTGCTGCTACATAGATATTATATATATTATTACAAGAAACTCATCGTATCATATGTTTAACACCTACCTGGCCATGGTAAGTAATTCGCATATTGTATAGATTGACTTGTTATAAGTACTACATTACCTCCAATGTGCACAAATTTCCGGCTCATGCTTGTGTCCCTTGTTTTAATTGGTAAAAACCATTCATGGATATTTATTTAACATCGGGTTTTACCTTTATCATTAAAAACAAACAATCAGTTTTTGCTTCATAGAACTTTGTGTGATCACACTCATTGGCATGACCACAACACGGCTCTAGCATCCTTTGATTTTAAACATTAGGTTGGATGATTACCCTCATCCCGATTTCTATGTTCAAGTTACCCTTGTGCATTGATTATTCTGTACGGTGAATGATGTACATTACCAACTTAGTTTCATGCTTGCATATGCAACTACCACTCTCTTAGTTGCATACTACAATGCATAGTATGGTTTAGAGCATGTACCTAGTTGATACTCGCCCTTATGATCCTTTTTGTGATCTATTCAATACTTTGAACCGTTACTTGACTTAGTCCTTGGTGATAATGCTCTCAGAAGTGACCTCGAACCCTTCACCACCGTGTTGGGTGAATCATTCGGTCCCATCATGATCAGATGCAATGATCATATCCCTGTCACATCACAATTGATTAGTAACATGACAACTTTTGTTAGTATGCATCATTGCAATAGAAATACGAATATACTTGTTGCACAAGCAATCCCTTGCCCAATTTAATCCTTGGCTAGACCCCATGCCACCTAACTGTTTCTTTACCACAAATTCGGGATAACTTGCGACCACATGATATCCCGATTATTCAAGTATAACAATCTATGATTAAACCGGATTGTTATTTCGTATATTACTTACCGGATTCCCACGGTCAAGCCCCAAGCCGAACACCCTTCAACACTTTGAGCGCAAAATTTGAGTCCAAGTATCCTTCTCGATACTCGGTTCCCTCAAATCAGTGGTTCTGATACCACTTGTAATACCCTTAACTCGAATTCACATAATTAGTTGCTAACCATGCGTGATTTAGTCCTAATTGAAATCAATCAAGTTTAACGATTTGTTACTTGTGAGAAGACGACCCATTTAAAACTTTTTACATTTGCTAGTACTACAAATGTGCATTTTTAAAGTATTAAAACCTAACTTCGATTTGTATTTAAACGAGAGTTTATGGTGGAAGCATATGTGTGTTTGGGCGTATTCGGCTCTCCTCGCGACTTGATTCTGGTTACGGGTTTCCCATCATGAATTTAGCTAACACTATAACATAATGAATGGTTAGTCGTGTTGATATTACGCATTCAAATTAGTTAACATATAATACGCGTCAACGATTTGGACGGAACTATATTAAACGATCATTCGTATATTTTGGGGACTTAACCCGCCGTAATCCCATACCTGGGCTTGAAGATAACCTATAAACACGATACAAACCATCACAATCGGATTAAACCATGGAATAGTAAAACAAATTAAGGGCTAATGCCCGCCGTAGGCTACGGTTCCTAGACCGTAGCTTACAGTCCACTATCCCAAATCCCCCTTTTTGTTTTGTGCCCGCTGTAAGCTACGGTCAATGGACTGTAGCTTACGGTTTGTTGTTCCTGATCGAAATTTCTCATTTGAACCGCAACCTACGGTTCTCATCAGTAGGCTACGGTTGAGGCCTACAGATTTGTTGCTAAACACCTCTAATTGCTCTGCACCAAGCTACCTTATGTGTGCAGCCCTAACATCAATCCTAGGCCACTTAGGACTAATTTTTAGGTTCTCGTACGTGGCGTTGAAATTTACATAACCATTCCAAAATCCATTATTCAAATCAATCAATTTACCTCGTATATAAATGTTATTCAAACATTAAATTGAGTATGCTAAAAGGATATCATCCATATATTAAACTTATTTGACATTTGATAAGCTGAATTAGGATTCCGAATTGATTATTGTGACCCGGTTTCTAGATTTAGTTTTTGGTAAAATCATTAAAATACCCAATTTACACTTATAAGCAATAAATCCAATTTAGCCACCCGTGGGCGACACTACTTGATTTAAAACCATTGTCTCGACTTAAAAACTAGTTTGGAACCCTCTAAGACCTTACAGCCTTATGTTTTTCACCACTACCATGATTCCACACCACTTAGCCTTATTTAAGCGTATTAGCACGCACTGAACATGGTTAATGAAACGACCCACTTATTTGGCTCCCTCATGTCATATGAGTGGTTTTAAGGCATATGCAACTTCGCCGAAAGGCATGTACATAACTATGGACTTACCTGGTAGCATTGACCCATTTCCATAACTTATGCTCCTTCGCCATTATTCTTGGCATCAAGTGCCTATTCTCCAATGTATTCACCTGTATGCTTCAAATTGGCAAACGTTATCCTCTCAGGGCCCAAATGGTGGTATTTCACCCTTTGACCCGTCTAACCTCCAGAATCTTAACGCTTGAATCATATCCCTATGTTATTCAAGCTATTATCTATGGTTCAAATGACCACTACACTTGACCCATTTATCATTACCCTCAAGTACTTCTTGAAAGCGACTTCGTCTAACTCTTGAGTTAAAAATATTATTTACCACATAACTTTATTCGTTGTCCATTTGATGAATTTCACCATTCGGTCACGACATACAGTTTCAATTATTATCAAAAGGCAGGAATTGGTATAGTTTCACATGGAACTTCTCATTTAATGGTCTTAACCACTAGGGGTGCTACTAAATTTCCCCAATACTCAAGATATGTCAACACTATATAAAACATACAAGATTAAGGTCGATTAACGTAAATAATACTTACCTTGCATCCGTTCTTGTTTTCCTTAGGCATTGAACTTGCATCTGTTTGACTTGTTTGCTCCCTCGTTCTTATACCTAACTTAGGGATTGGTCAACTTTGCTTGTTAGAATACACAATATGGAATTCTTTCGCTATCCATGGCTTCATGTATTCATTACCAATCCTAGCTAAATCCATAGCTATCTTCTGATGTGGAGTATGCAATTAGCTTAGTTTATTATTAGCGAACATCACATACGAATGTTAACTTTCATGTACTCTTAATTCCCTTAGTTCACTAGTTTTCATCTACTTGGCATTACATCAAACACTAGGTGTGCACCCACGTATTCACTTAGATTTCATGAATCTATGTTTAGCCAAATCATACACATTTATCTAATTGGCATCATATCATGTAGTTTAGACCCCTTTAACCTAAATTTCTCATTATAACAACTCCTAAGGCATATGTGGCTTCAACCTAAAGGTTGGATCCCAAGCTTTACATGTCAACATAATCACATGTACATAATCAATTACACATGTAAAGGTGATTCATAACCAAAGTAAGCATGATTGAGGTTCCCTTATGCTAGAGTAACCTCTTACATCCCATGATTTCACGTTATCCTAGATTTTCACCATCACATGATTTGAATAATATCACCAAATTAAGTCAAATAAAGCTTACATTGGTGATTGTAATGCCTTGGTGATTCATTTGATAGCAAATGCAACAATAACCCATTTGATTTAGGCTAGAATTGAGCTTGATTCTTGAGATATAGGTAACTGTGTGTTTGAGATGTATGGATAAATTTCCAAATTGTTGAGATCATCCATTCTCTTTTCCTTTTTTTTGTTTAATTATTTACACTTTGGAAACTTGACAGATTTAGTCCTTCTAGTTGACTACCCATGTATGTATTATTATAACACTAACCAAGCTAGTATTATGTGTGTATCTAGGCCATTATAGTAACGGGCTAACTCGGTTACTAGCCCAAGATGGAAATACTAATATTTTCTCGTCATGTGTTTGGTTGGTAATCCCCTACGATTCACTTAAACAAGAATAATGATTAATAAAAGATTTTGGGCCGTTACACGATAATACGTTTACCTGTGTTAAATCTTTTTTAATTTTCTTTAATATTATGATTGTGCCACCGCGTTATTCTTAACCCTAATCTACGGCCTATGTTCTTTCTCACACTTTGTAGAGTAAGATTCATTTATACATTATCCTTCATCATTTATATAAATAGATACAAAATATGAATGAAAAATTTATTTAGTTTACCGTAAATTTCGTATAATTATTAAACTATTTTAACTATTTTGCATGTACTTTTAACTTTTCTCATTTGTATAATTTATTATTAAATAATTAATAATTTAACGTAGGTTTTCAACTAACTTATCAATTTTAACAAAACAAATGTTTAATATTTTAGGTTTTAACTATTTAATTATTTAATTTCCGTGTAAAACTAATTATATATAATTGCAATATAATATTTGTACAGGTGGTACTAATAGCGAAGGCATTAAGCCATTTATAACTAAAAAAAGTATAACATATATCTCAACAAATCCAAAAAAATATTAAAATATATTTTTATTACATAAAATAATCCATGTTGAACTTATCACTCAATGCGATCTGGATTCACATGCAGGACCTTGATTTTCGTTTATTTTATTGAAAAACAGAACCCAAATGATGCAACAACAAAAATCCATTTGCAGTAAAAGAAAACAAGTAGAAAATCTAACAAAATATAACATAACAAGAAACAAAGGTAAAAAAAACAACAACATATAACACAGTGAAGCCATTTCCATTGTCTTGATCTCTTTGAGGGTTTAATGCCAAAGTGTTCTTGATCTCTTTGAGGACATTGAAGATGGACTGATCTGAGGCACAGTGAAGCAATTTCCATTGTCTTGTGTCCACTTTCTGCTTGTTTTTGAGCCCTTTGTGATCTTATTTTGTGCAAATGAAAGTGATGATCCATTTATTGTTTGATCCCCAAATCCGGTAATTGAACCGGGCTCGAGTTGTGCAAGAACATGGGCATACTGCGATCGCGGCTTCTCTCGTGGTGCTTGTGGAACCCATATCCCCATTGATTCCGGTGTGAAAGAATTATTGAAGCTTCCATCTAATAGATCCTCGCCCCAAACTGGCCATGGATTGTTGTCACAAACCTGTAATTTATTCAATACTCGGGTTTATAAATTAAACTTTAAAAATAAAATAAACAGACCATCTATTTCAGCCATTTAACGATCAACAATTTTTACAAGTGGACGGCTGTTAAACGGGAAACAAGTTGCGCCGTTAACCTATTTTGAATAGCAAAACCTAGTCTACTGAAAATAAAACCTTTGTAGTTAGCCTTCGGATAGTTACTATAAAAAACTTAATAATAATCATCAGGGTGGATAATAAAACTAGAGCGGTTTTCTGACACCAAAATTTGTTAGATTTTTACATATAAATCTGAGTTTATTTAAAAAAATAAAAATAAAAAAATAAATCACAAGTTAATGATCACCCAGACTAAAAAGGTGATGAAAGTTGGGTTTTGAGGGTTCTTGGTTATCCCTTTGTTTCCCTCCTTTTAACTTATGACTTATCAAGTCAAAATTAAAAAAAAAAATAGTGTTTGTGTAATTGTTTGAAAATAAACTTTTAAAAGATTTTGTGCTTTGAAAATGAAAAAAGAGGAAAAAAATCATAAGTCACAATTTGTGACTTTTGAACTTAAGGAGCTTTTAAGGTAGAAGGAGAAAGGAGAAGAGGAGAAGAAGAGCCAAACATGCTCTTACACAAAACATATCCTTTTTATGTTAACCATAGCGAAAACCATAAGGTTCGAAAACCTTAAACATAACATAGCATAACCTATAACAATCAGAAAATATATTAGAAGATACAAACCTTGGACAAACTAGGAGGTGGATCAAGAAAATCTTCAACATGCCAACCGGGAAGCGTCTCAATCAAATACTCCGATATGCTACTCGTGGTAGACTCGTGACCCAACCCGTTTAATTCTTGGTGGCGGTTCTGAGTTTCAACAGTATTCTTATTCATAATCGTCAAAGGAAGTTGTTTTAGTTGTTGGTCAGGTAAGACACCAGGTTTAGCAACCGGTGTATTCGTTGTCGTTGGAGTAGTCGAAGCTGAGTACGCAGAAGCCGTAGAAGACAGCTTAACACCGGTTAGAAGAAACCGGTTGTGTTTCTGTGTATGTTGGTTGACTTTATGAATACCAACATCACAATCTTTACATAGTATAGCTCTATCCTGTTGACAAAACAAGAAAGCTTTTTTCTCTTGACAAATATCACACATGGGAGACTCTGTAGGTGGCGGGTGGAGAAGGTCGAAACGCTCGTGTTTTCCAGCCAGTTTGTTGGCATGGTGGACACGTTGGTCGCAAACACAACACAAGGCCGCCTCGTCGGCCAAGCAGTACACTTCAGCTTCATGTTCGTTACAAACATCACACTGGATCTTCATCAACGGTTGTGGTGGTTTTGGTAGAAAGGGTTGAAAGTTTGGGATGTGAGGAATATTGGATCCGAAAATAGTAAGGGAAGATCGCAATAATAATATAGGTATAATATAAAAATAGAAAGGGGACAGAAGATGAGTGTAGAAAACTTATTATTTAGAGGAAAGCCAAAATCGTGACAGATTATAGGTTTGTGTTTTTAACTATTATAGGGCATGTGGTAGTATATAAAATAGTATATGTTGTAACAAAATTTTAACTTATACTTGACACGTGTACTCGTATGGTTCATCAGGAGAATTTAATTAATAATTATCAAGGTGTATGAGTATATGACTTTATGTTATTTAGGAAAAGTTAGTTGTTTATCTCAAGAATGACGTGCTGAATGACGTTATGTTTCTATTAGAATTATGCTTTTATATTGGTTTGATATACCATTGGTTGGTTATTGTTATAAAAAAAACAAAAAAAAAAAAAACACAGAAAAAGGTTTTTCGACTGTATGATTTGTTTGGAATGGAGCCAATACACCGGCTCAATTCAATAAAACTCAAAGCAAAATATAACGCACTTTAATTTAAAAAAAAAGAAGGGAAATGGAATTTAATAATCCTAACTTTAGGGGTTGAAAGGCAACATTCCTAACTTGAAAGTTATAAGACAGCAGTCCCAATTTGTCAACCTTTTTATTTTGTTGGTCCCAGACTAACCTCAGTTAGTTTTCTCTGTTAAGTGCCATGTTAGCATCACACGCGGTAGTCTTACGTGGCATAAAGTGTGGATCTGTCAAAAAAAAGGGTGTGCCCATTATCCACCATCTCCATCATCTTCATCATCTTCACCACCACCACCACAACCACCTGCCACCATCGTCATCTTCACCACCACCACCACCATCACCACCACCACCACCACCATCTTCACCAACACCCACTTATTGAATTGTTTATAAATACCGCGAATTGAAGCCATATAATCATTCCTGCATCTTAGTCGATCCATTCTGTGCAAAAACCCCCATCAAAAACATCCAAATCAAGCTCCAATTCGTTGGTTTTATGCTCGGTGGCCGAACACCCTTTTTAATCGATTACACCTCGAAAACGAACAGGTTAGTGTGATTATTTAGTATGGTTTTATTCGGAATTCATTTTTCTATAATAGCCCTAACATTAATTTGATTAATAGGTTCGAATCGTTGGTCAATTGATCGAGTATAGAATTAGGGTTATTCGTAACAGGTGGTTGGTGGTGGTGGCAGGTGGTTGGTGGTTGGTGGTGGTGGTGGTGGTTGGTGGTGGTGGTGTTGGTGGTGGTGTGGGTGGTGTAGGTGGGGTGGTGTGGGGCCCACGTTTTTAAAGTTTTTTTTTTAAATAATTAATAGATTTTTTTAATTGTAAAAACAAGTGGTGCTCACGTTTTTTGCCAGCTGGACATACTGTGTCACGTAGGACTGCCACGTGGCACTTAACAGAAAAACTTAACTGGGGTTAGTTTGGGACCATTAGAATAAAAACATTGACAAGTTGGGACCGTTATATTACAACTTTCAAGTTGGAACTGCTCCCTTCCAACCTCCCAAAGTTGGGATTATTAAATTCCATTTCCCCCCCCCAAAAAAAAAAGAAATAAGCAAAATAAGAAGAGAAACTAAAAACTTTGATAGGTTGTGACATATGGGCCCCACTAAAATCGAGTCGTTGATGCTTGCCATTGTGCTAATGGTCGATCAACTGCTCCCCTAATGACATTCGGAAAGGGGGTGGCTCTTGAGTGGTTTCAAGTTGAGGTGGAAAGGGCGCTGAAGAAACAATAAGTATCACGGAGATTAAGACTAATCTTCGTGGGGTTAATACTTATGTTCGTCAAGATTAATCCTTTACCCAAACCGTTTGGTTAAACCCTGGTGAGAATTGTGAGTGCGAGTGTGTGTGATATGACGTAAATAAAGACACGAGATGTAAGTGGTTCGGTCTAAGAATGACCTACGTCCACTGTAACAAGCCGGATTGTTATTAATATGCTGGTGTGAAGAATTACAAGAGGGAATATGCTAAGTTACAATGAGAATTTCTCAATCCCTTTGCAAGGAGAAGTCTTCTTCTATTTATAGGAGAACTCATGGGCTCAGCTGAGGAGCCCATGAGAAACAATTCTTCGTTGGGCCTGGTCAAGGCCCAAGTCCAAGCCCTTCCATGGAAATGGCGGGAAAGCAGTGTTACTGTTGATGACGTCACGTTGCAGCATGGTTGCTGCTCGAGGCGGACACGTGGCAGGTTGCAATTGGCGGACGGCGCCCCTGTCCTTGCTACAGTCGTTGACCATGCTTCTGACATCAGCAGGGGATGTCTGCTGTCACTGTAGACGACGGTATGGTGGGAGCATGGCTACAGCCATGTCGCCGTCCTTGTCAATAGTTGTTGGACCACTCCTGCCACCTGTCGCTTTGTCATTGGCGCGTACACTGCCAGAGATCCTTGTGAATCTTCCTTTTGTTGTCTTCTTTACCTCGTATAAAAGGTGATGGGGGAAGATTCCGCGCGTGGTTGCACGCGCTTATCTGGTGTTGCTCTTGCTTATCAGTTGTTATCTTTGCGCGCTTCCTTGCACACCTTGCAAGCAGCGCGCTAATAGATTGTAGATGAAGAATTTTAGCTAAAACAGGATATTATGATCATACAAGTCACAATTCTAGGTGCGGAAACCCTAGAACTGAACAAAATGATAATACGCAAATCAAAACACGTAAGACACCTTTTCAATCTCCATTTTATAGATAAACTTGATCAAAACTTGTTTACAATCAATACACAAGTTAATCTAACCAAAACATAAACATTCACACTCTAGAGAGATTCCTGACCTTGACACACACACTTTCCAAAAACTATTCTTAACATGAAAATGACCAAAACATATTTATACTATCTGCAGGTTCGCCCAGTTTGATGGTGCGAATGTGGACAATGTCCACATTCGCCCACTTCAACAGTACGAACCTGGACTTCCTTCTAACATCTTCTACATTCGCCCAATATGATTCTTCCTTCGCCCAGTCTGAAACACATTCGCCCACACGATTTCACTTTCGCCCCTTTAGATAAACACACTAACACATGTTAAACACCTAATCCAATCACTAGTCGCAAAACGTGCATCTACAAACTCCCCCTCGACTATTGATTGGATTGTCTTCGTTCTTCGTCCATGATCTTGTTCAGAATCTTGAGTCTCAGCTGCTTTTTCTGATCCTTTGTCATTTCAGGCTCAAGCTTACGTTTCATTGGCTTAGGCACATCAGCCATCTTCACCATCTTACCCAACTTAGTATCCAAGTTGCTTCCAGAGTTTATATCATACGCAAAGCAAACTCCAACAACTTGCTGATACTTTTTTGCCTGTTCTGCATCATTGGGATCACAATGTATTGGATTGTAGAAAAGCATGATAATATCTTCAAACGTGCAATTGATAAGCCACATTGGATCAAACACATAGATCTTCTTGTACTTATCCACTCCATCTCTTAACACGATCACCGCCTCTGCCTTACTCCAATCATAATACCAAAAGATGAAGTCTGCACTGAAGTGTTGTTGTAACGGCATCAATGGAATCTTCTTCATCACTTCAGGCGCTTTATAAATCAAAGTAACCCTTTTCTTTCCTGTTCTCGGATCAACAGCTCGATGAACTTTCCTTCTAGGGTACTGAGGCTTGAACATATTCCATTTGGTTCTGCTTTCCCAAACTAACCGATCAGCAAACCAACCAATAGCCGTATTATTAACAGAAGCTCAGTCATAGGGAATCGACAAATGTCTCTGACCGCCCAGTACGGTAGAGTTAAAAGATCATGAAATCTGTAGAAGTACAAGATTTCTGATTCCCATTTAACTGCCAAACATTTCAATCTACCCAAATGTTGGATCAGTGGCTGTTTATATGAACACTTATGTGTTTATCAGATTTATATATGAGTTATTAAGCAGCGGAAATACAAGTGTTCAAAGGTCTAAAAGATCACTTTGATGAGGAGTTATTACTCCCCCTTGACTGAACAATAAATGAGAAACAATAAATGATCTAAGTATAAAGCAGTAATAGCAGTTTATGTTTCTCAGATGTGAAGTGGAAATTATAAGTTTAAAGCCCGAAGGATTTCAATATAAGTTCAAAGATATTACACAAAATCACATATTGAAATAGATGAACAAACTCATCTATTTATAGACTAATGTACTAAACTGTAGTCTGAAGTAATCTAAGATATTTAACAAAGATATTATGCTAAGATAAGGTTACTACAGTCTGTACATTGAAACTTGAAATCAAGACTTTAACAAAACAATATAATAGTAAAACTGCTGATCTTCAGTCGGTTAGAAGCTTCTGAGTGAAAGTGCTGATGAGTGACAAACTGCTGATGAGCAGTTTGTCTTCAGTAGTTCTTCAGTGAAATGTCTGGTTAGACTTCAGAACTTCTGATGAGTTTACTCTTCAGTACTTTGTGTTTGTTCTTCAGTACTTCTTCATTTTGTTCTTCAGCAGTTCTATACTTAGGCAGATATGGAATAGACTAAGGTTATCAAAAGGTGGTTTCGTCAATCCTCTTCGTCCCAACAATCTCCCCCTGGATTGATGAAGCCAAAACCTTATCTATCCTTTATTGTTGTCCTTTTCTCTCTTCTAGCATCCTCCAGATCTCTGCTGTCATCCGGGTGGTAAGAGTACATCTTTGTTGCTCAGTGAGAGGACCAAGTTCAGGTGTTAAATGTTGAATGGTGAGAAGGTCTTTGGACGATAAAACACTCAACTCCTTTGAGTTTCTATAGACCTTACTTGAACGGTCTCTCCTGGTCACAAGTACTGAGTTGGATTCAGTAAATGACCATTTTACAATGTTTACCTTTGACCTGTCAAAGTCAGAGGCATAGGAAACCAAGCCTGTTTCCTTAGGTTGACCTGATTGAGGAATGTCTTCTATTTCGGTGACTCTCAGGTGAGATTCTTGACTTCCTTGTAATTCAGCAGCACCTTGGATTGGCATGTTGGGCAGGTGATGCTCTGTAACAACCCTTGTATGTGTTTCTTCTTGGATGGATTGTTGTAACTGATAAGCATAGGTAGCCTTGTCTCTGAATTGGGTCAAGATGGGTTTCTCTTCAACATCAAAATCACCATGTACCAACTGATCTCCTTCTAACAGAATCATTTTGAAGTCAGTCTTGACAATGGGATCTCCATCTGCTTTTCTTTTGGTGGCTGGCCTTCTTAATGTACCAGATGGTCTTTTGACAATAGAAGTTGTTTGGACTTCTTGGCTTTCAAATCTTTCTGGTTCAGCAACTTTCTTTGCTTTGAATTTCTTGTAAGCCTCATAGAGAGTTTGTTCTTTCCATTTGCTGATTGAGGCTTTTGAACCATAGCCATTTGCCACTAATTCTTCAATCACTCCAGCTCTTTTGGCTTTCCTCTCATTTTCAGTTGCTATTCTATCAGATAGCATCTGTGCTCTTCTTGTCAGTTCTTGTGTTGAGAGTCTTTTGAGGGCCACTTGCTTTGATTTGGAGTTCTTTGTAATGAATGCTATAAGCTGTGCTCTTTTGTCTTCTTCAGCAGCAGCTTCAAGTGCTCTCTCTTCAGCCTCAAGCTCATCAAGTTTTTCTTGGTACTTGATTAGTTTTTCTTCAAAGCTCAAGTCTTCTCTAGTTTCTAGGCTGTTCCATACTCTGTCTTCTTTTGCCTTCTTAGCAGCTTCTTTCAAACTCTTCTCTAATAAGTCTTTTGACATGCTGATGGGAGTAGGGTTTAAAACAGCTGTGGAAGTTGTTGTAGGCAAAGGAGTGGGAGCAGGTTCTTTTTCAGTTGCCTTAGGAACTTCTGATGATGGTTTAGGAGGTAAAACTGCTGATGTGGTAGGTTTGGTCACAACTGCTGAAGGATTGTCTTCAGTAGTTTGAGAAATGTAATCAGTAGTTCCCTCTGATGCCTTAGATAACTTGAACTCTGGTGCTACTTCTTTTCCTGGTCTTTGTGTTGGTCTATCAGCTTCTTGATCAGGATTTTGTCTTTGTGTAGCATCTGTTGGTTCCTTAATCATCTCCCCCTTTTTGGCTTCATCCACTTCTGGAAGCCTAATAGAATGAGATGTTGCAGCAGACAACCTTGCCAGTTGATCTTGTGTTTCATCCATCTTCTTGTTCAACTCAGCAAGTCTCGAGTTGATCAACCCAAACTGATTGTTAGCTTTTAACTCCCAAGCAGTTGTGAAGGGTTTGAGTTGATCAGTTATAATTTGTTTGAGTGCCTGATACAGGGGACCATCTGGGCTGCATAGTTGGTTCAGATCTATGCTTGTGAGCCCAGTGAATTGGGTAGGTTGTTTTAGTGAAGGGGTGCTTTTTGGGTGATCTTCAGATTGCTCTGAAGATGCCAGTTGTGGGGATTTTTGGGCTAACTGGTCTTTAACCTGATCTTTGGTGACCAGCTTCTTGAGCTTGGAGACCTTAGATGCAGGACCTTCAATGTCAACCGTCAATTCAGTTTGTGGAATTTTTGATTCATCAACCAACTTAATGGAATCATCTGAATCCCTGATAGTGTCCTCAGAGAGGGCAGGATCAGTTATATCATGAGCTGGACCCAAACCAGTAGTCTCATGAACCTCTTTGTCTTGGTTCTGAGGTTTTCCTACCTCTGGCCTTAGGCCTTCATCAGTAGTTGCCAAATTTGAGGTCTTAGCTATGTTACTTCTGTCCTCAGGTTCACCACTGGGTGATAAGTGAGTAGTAGCAGCCTCAAAAGTATCAAAAGTTTGTAAGTTTGGGCTTACAAACTCTTGTTCATCCTCATCTCTCTGTGTTGGGCTAAAGAGATCCACATTCATGTCAACTTCTGAAGGCATCTCCCCAATTTGATGTGTTGTAAGGGGAGTGACATGTGGTGAATGGGTTCCTTTAAGTCCTGAGAGAAGTTGGGCAATTTCTATTGTTGTATGTGAGGGTTCAGGTTCAGTAGTTATTATGGGTTGGTGTTCAGGAGTTTGGGTGGGTTCAGGAATGGTTTCAGCAGTTTCAAAGGCAGGGTCAACAGTTATTGGTTTCTTAAATCTTTTTCTTTGGAAAATAACTATGACTGGTTTTCTTTTTGGTGGTGGAGAAGGAGTGTGCTGAGAGGATGTTTCAGCCACTTCCTTTTCAAGTGCAGATTGCACATCAGTAGTTTCAGGTTTCTCCACTTCCTGAACTTTCTTTTTCAGTGACTTGGTTGTTTTTGGTTTTTGTTGTTTAGGCTGTTTAGTTTTCTTTTTAGGTTTGGAAGATGTGGGTTCCTTGGGGATGGGTTGTTCTTCCCCTTGGTCATCTTCTAGCAAAAGTGCTGGTTTGTTGTGCCTAGAGAATACTTGAGCAGTTAAAGGATTTAAAGTTGTTGTTTCTCCCTCAAGTACTCCCTCTCCAAGTTCTTTTATTATGCACTGCATAACAAACCTTGGATACAACAAAAATTTCTTTTTATCATTTTCATGATGTAAAACCAGTTCATTGAAAAACAGTTTTGATGCCTTGAAAGAAGTTTCATTTATGATGGAATGAAAAATAGGTTGAAAGGTTGAAGGCATCTGATCTATTGACCCAGTTTTTGGACTAAGACACATAATAATATAATGAAATAACAGTTTATATTGTGGGTCAAAATATTTTTTGTAAACTGTTGCTTGTGCCAAAGTACCTTGATAGCCACACTCTGTCATGGTCAGATGAATATCTGAGGTTGGAATATGCTCAGGTGCCTCAGAATCCTTCAAACCAAGCCTGATGCTTAGTGTTTCTGGTGAGATGGCCATCAGTTTCCCTTTTATGGAAGATTTGAGGGAAATCACTTCATTATTCACCTTCACCGTCTCTGAATTTGCCCAGAACTCATTAAGAGTTTCTTCATGAATGGGTGGATCAATGGTGAAAGCATCATAATATTGGGATTTTATGATGAGATCAAGTATCTCATCATACTGGGACCAGGCTTCATCTTTAACAAAGTAGCCTCTTTGGTTGTGTCCCTGTTTTAACACGAGAGCCATGGATGTTTTTGATCGAACAGTGATTTTTAGGTTAGAGAAGGGGTTTTGCTTTGAATTTGAGAGAGAAAGAGGGAATTTTGCTTTTTGAATGGATAAGTGTTGGAACAGGGTATTTATCAGAAGTTTTTAACCGACTAGGTCAAACTTCTGACGAGTGAAAAGTCTGTTTTACCCTTCTAGTCAAACTGCTGAAGAAGAAAGGTTTCTTCATCAGTGGTTTTAGTTATCTCATCAGCAGTTTCAACTGCTGATGCAGATGACTTTTAAAACACTTTTCTAACTTCTGATTTTCATCAGTAGTTATATCCATTTTGAAAATATCCCATTTTGATGTTTATCAGTAGTTTTCAAAATTTGTTCATCAGAACTTTCTCTTTTCTCAAATTTTTGGTCTTCAGAGGTTTGTGACAGATAAGTATGTAAGTGAAAAATAAAATATGTGCAGAATTAAAAAGTGAAACACTTACAGACTTTCTTCTAAGTTTAACATCCCAAGCATGGATACTAACCTCTGAAAAGTTGTTGAATCAAGGGGTTTGGTGAAAATGTCAGCTATTTGATTAGCTGTTGTGACATGCTTCACCTCAATCTTGCCTTTTTCATAGCAATCTCTTATGAAATGATACCTGATTTCAATGTGTTTAGTTTTTGAAAACTGAACAGGATTTTGAATGATGCTAATGGCAGATTTGCTGTCTACTAAAAGTGGGGTCTTGGTCTCTTTGATTCCATAATCAAGCAGTTGATATTGGAGCCATTGTATCTGTGAAGTACAGCTTGCAGCAGCAATGTATTCAGCTTCAGCTGTTGAAGTTGCCACAGATGTTTGTTTCTTTGATTGCCAGGACACCAGACAGTTTCCTAAGAATTGACAACCACCAGATGTTGATTTTCTTGACATTTTGCAGCCTGCATAGTCACTATCTGAAAAAGCAGTTAACTTGGTATTGCTTGAAGCAGGATACCAAATCCCTAAAGTAGGAGTTCCTTTCAGATATCTGAAGATTCTTTTGACTGCAATTAGATGAGATTCTCTTGGTGCAGATTGGTATCTAGCACAGACACAAGTTGAAAACATGATATCTGGTCTAGAAGCAGTTAGATATAAAAGAGAACCTATCATACATCTATACATGGTTTGATCAATGTGTTTCCCTTGATCATCTGGTTCAACTTGTGTGATTGGTGTCATGGGAGTGGAACATGTTTTACAGTCTTGTAAAGAAAATTTGTTCAATAATTCTTTAACATATTTTGATTGATGTATAAATGTTCCATTTGACTGTTGCTTGATTTGCAGTCCCAAAAAGTACTGCAATTCTCCCATTGTACTCATTTCAAATTTTGATTGCATGAGTTTCTTAAATTCTTCACACAGTTTTGAATTTGTTGAACCAAAAATGATATCATCAACATATATTTGAACAAGTAAGACATGATTTCCAACATGTTTTATAAAAAGAGTTTTATCAATGGATCCCCTTGAGAAGTGATTCTTAAGCAAAAAGTTTGAAAGTGTTTCATACCAGGCTCTTGGAGCCTGTTTTAGCCCATAAAGAGCTTTGTCAAGTCTGTAAACCCAATCAGGATGAGAAGGATCCTCAAACCCTGGAGGTTGACAGACATACACTTCCTCTTTTATTTTTCCATACAAAAATGCACTTTTGACATCCATTTGATAAACTTTAATGTTGTTGGAAATTGCATAAGCTAAAAATAACCTGATAGCTTCAAGTCTTGCAACTGGTGCAAAGGTTTCATCATAATCAATTCCTTCCTCTTGGGAATAACCTTGTACCACTAGTCTTGCTTTGTTCTTGATTATCATACCAGCCTCATCTGATTTGTTTCTGAAGACCCATCTTGTTCCAATTGGTTGCTTGTTTTCAGGTAAGGGACAGATTTCCCAAACCTGTTGTTTCTTAAATTGAAGCAACTCTTCTTGCATTGCTTGCACCCAATTGTTGTCTTTGAGGGCTTCTTGATACTTCTTTGGTTCCAACTGAGAGATGAATGCTGAGAATAAGCAAAAGTTGGAAAGCTGGTTTCTTGTAAGTACCCCTGATGCAATATCACCCATGATTTGTTCCAATGGATGATCCTTGTGTTCAATCAGTTGTTGTAAACCTGTACTGGATGATGGCTCTACAGGTTCTTCAAATAAACCACTGAGATTGATAATATCTGGTTCAGCTGTTATTTGAACTTCAGGAGTTTTAGGTTCAGCTGAATCAGTAGTTTCAAAATGTTCATCAGTAGTTCCTGAAGTAGAAGCTATTGAAACTTCTGAAGGTTTAATAGTTGATCTTCTGACTGTGTTTGGAGTCCATGGTGCAGGACTATCATCTTCAAATCCTTGAAAACCATTTTGAGGAGGTTTGGATGATTCAACAGTCTTTTCAGGTCCGAAATGAAAACTGTCAAGATCAAATAATTCAGCAGGATCTGCTGGAATAAGAATGTGTTTTGATTCATTGAACTTGACATTCAGTGTTTCTTCCACTATCTTGGTTCTTGAATTGAAAACTTTGTAAGCTTTTCTCAAAGGAGAATAACCAAGAAAATAACCTGTGTCAACCTTTGCAGCAAACTTAGAGATAGAGTCTTTGATGTTGAGGATAAAACATTGACATCCAAAAGCCCTGAAGAAGGAGATAAGGGGCTTAATGCCATGAAGAATTTCATAGGCAGTCTTGGTATGTCTCTTGTTGATAAGAACTCTATTCTGAACATAACATGCAGTGTTGACTGCTTCAGCCCAAAAATACAAAGGTAGGCCTGAATCAGCTAACATTGTTCTGGCTGCTTCAATTAATGTTCTGTTCTTTCTTTCTACCACACCATTTTGTTCAGGAGTTCTGGGAATGCTGAACTGTCTAACAATCCCTTTAGACAAACAGAATTCATCCAGAGTTTTGTTCCTGAACTCTGTCCCATTGTCACTCCTGATGACTTTGACAGATAGAGAGTATTGCTTCTCTACTTGTAGAATAAAGAACTTGATGATCTCAGCTGCCTCATCCTTGGAATATAAGAAGAAGACCCATGTGAATCTTGAGTAGTCATCAATGATGACCAAGCAGTATTTCTTCTTACCAAGGCTCATAATCTTGACTGGTCCAAATAAGTCCATATGGAGTAGTTGAAGACATGCAGTTGTTTTTGATTCTTCAATAGACTTATAAGAGGACTTATGCTGTTTACCTTTAAGACAGGAAACACAGTGTTCTTTGCACTGATATTCCTTCAAAGGTAGACCTCTGACCAAGCCCATTTTTGTGACTTTATTGATGGTTTTAAAGTTCACATGGCCAAGTCTCCTATGCCAGAGATCATTTTCTGAAGTTGATGCCTTTGAGAAGAAACAGGCAGTCTTGTTCAATACTTTGTCTTTTTCAATGTCCACTGCATAGACATTGCCACATCTTTTGGCAATCAGCAAAGTATGATCTTCAATGATCTTCTCTATCAACTTCTGGCCTTCTGGTGATATGATCTTGCATGCTGTCTTTGTGAAAAAGGAAGAATATCCTTTGTCACACATTTGAGAGACACTCAGCAAGTTGTACTCAAGGTTTTCAACCAGATTGACCTTGTCAAACTGCATTTTGCCTGAGGATACATTGCCATATCCTAGCACATATCCCTTGGCATTGTTCCCAAAGGACACAGATCCTTCTCTTTGACTGATAAAATTGTTTATCAGGTATCTGCATCCAGTCATGTGCATTGAGCCTCCACTATCCACATACCATATGCTATTCAAACCTCTGGAGACTCTCTGCACAAGATAGCAAATTAGTTAGTTTTGGCAACCCAAGCCAGTTTGGCTTTGGGTTTGCTCTTGAGAACAGGTGCAGCTTGTTGTGGACCATTTTTAGTAATCCATGTCTTTTTGGCAATGGATTTGTCATTAAGAACAATGGTGGGTTCTTTTTGGTTTCCACCATCAACTTTGGTCATCAGAAGTTTAACCAGGTTTATCAAATCTTTAACTTCAGCAGTTTGTGAAACTGCTGATGAGTTAGGTGAAACTTCTGAAATTGAACTTTGAGAAGATGACCTTTGTTGAGATAAAGGTTTCTTCTTAGAAAGGGTTTTGTTTGATTGTTGTTTGTTGGGAAAAAAAGGTATTTTGAAAATCTTGTTTTATCTGTTTTCCCACAATCAGTTGTTGTCTTTGTTTATTTAACTGATTTACCTTTCTAAATTTGCAAAGTTCAGTTATGTGGTTAAACAGACCACATATTTCACATGCTTTTGCCTTCTCTTTCCTTTTAGATAGATCAAGAGAACTGGAAGGCATTTTACTGACAAAATCTGATTTTTGAAATAGGTCATCAGCAGTTTTCGGGGTCTCAACTCCTGATGTAGTTGAAACTGCTGATGGCTTATTGTCAGTAGTTTTAACTTCTGCAGTACTTCCCTTTTTGAGGAAGTTCTGATGGTAGGATGTGCATTCCTCCATATCAGAAGTTTGAATCAATTTCTTCCCATCATTATCAGTTTTGTGGGTGAAATCTGTTGGTGATTCAGTGTGGGTATATCCAATGCCAAACTTAACATTGGCTGCAGTTTGTTTGTTAAGTAACATTTGATACCCTTTACAAGACTCAACCCATTTTTCACAATCAACCTTGGTGTCAGCAAGCTCTTGTCTGACTTTTCCTAGGCTGTCTATCATGGTTTTAATTTGTGCTTCTGTTTCAATGGATTTATCATTTAGTTTGGAAATTTCTTTGTTTTTCAACATAACTTTTCTTTCCAAATCACACTTCATTTGTGTGTATTTTCTTTCCATGTCATTGGATTTGCCTTGTAAATGCACATTGGTTTCTCTAATTAAAGCAAATGATTCTTTGCAAGATTTAGTGCAAAGCTTTAACAGAGATTGTTGTGATACCTGTGTGAGAGCAGAATTTGAAGAGTATCCTTCAAAGGCCATTAAGGCAAAATTCTTTCTGCCATTATCAGGTTCTCCCCAGTTGACATCATAGACCTTATTGTCTGCATCCTGACTGCATTCTGATGTGTCATAAGGAAGACTGCTCCAATCAACATACCCTGAGGTAAATAAGCTTTGTTGCTGAGGGGGTTGTTGAGTTTGTGCAGGAAGTTGAGCAGTTGGAAATGGAGGCATGAGCTGCTGTTGTTGTTGAGCAGGCATCTGTACATATTGTACTTGTGGCACATATTGGACATTTGGAGCTTGTGCCTGTACAAAATGAGCACTCCCATTAGTTCCATTATTCCTATTATATGAGGGGTTATATTGATTTCCAGAGGACATTGGTTGGTTATAGCTAGAGCTTCTACACTCTCTAGCAAAGTGTCCCAACTTCTGACACTTATGACATCTCAATTTAGATTTGTCAAAACCAACTTTTGTTGAATTGTTTAGTCCTGGAAATTTCCTTCCTGACCTTTTGTAAAATTTGTTAGTTTTTAAGCTTAACAAGGCCAGTTGGTGCAATATTTCCATTTCTTCTAAGTCATCACTGCTAAAATATTTTAAATCATCCATGATGAAACACATGTTGTCAGCAGTTTGACTTAGTTCTTCATTGTCATAAGCTGGGAAAGATCCATCTGATGAGATCCCAGCTGTTATGTCAATGTGGTCAAAAGAACCAAAATTATTAGAACAGGATGGTGAGTCATGTCCTAACAAGGCTGTGCTACCCGGAGTATAGTCATCAGCAGTTTTACCAGATTCTTGCAGCTTTTTCTTTTGATTGATTTCTCTTTCAAAAGTTAATAATTTACCATGTAACCTAGTTAGGTTCAAGGTGTTAAAATCTGAACTGGTTCTGAGGACTATTGAGTAAGTTTCCCATTTTGAAGGTAAAGACCTTAAAAATCTATGCAACATAGACTCAGTTGTATAGGTCTGATTGTTTATTTTTAACTCAGAGATGAGTGAAGAAAATCTTTCAAACTGTTGAGTTAAAGTTTCACCCTCTATGTGAGTAAAAGTTTCATATTGTTGAGCCAGTGTTTCTCTGATGTTGGCTATCACCTCAGCAGTTCCTGCAAACTGCTCTTTTAGGCAGTCCCACAGCTCTTTGGCACTTTCACAATGTAAAAGGCCAGCATAAATTTCGTTTGGGAGAGCCATAGCCAACATGGAGAAAGCTTTTGCATCAAGCTCAAACTTTAGGAAATCTTCCTCCATGTATTCTTTTGGATCCTTTGGTCTTTCAGTCTTACCCTCTGGATCAGTAACAACTGGTTTGTGAGGTCCAAAAACTACAGACCTCCAACATCCAGTGTTTGTTTGAGAAATAGTATGTGCCAACCTTTTAGACCATATGTTATATTCATTTCTGACTAACATAGGAGGTTTGTTGGCAGATCCAGTATTGTAGGGATCCATTTTTAAGAAGTTTGGATTTGTCAATACTTTCTTAAAGTGATGGATTTAAAAAGTGAGCCTTTTATCCTTTTTATTGAATATCAATATTGAGCCTGTGTCTGAATCTCAATTTGTTAGATTGATTTTGATCAGATTAACCAGAAGCTCTGATACCAATTGTTGGATCAGTGGCTGTTTATATGAACACTTATGTGTTTATCAGATTTATATATGAGTTATTAAGCAGCGGAAATACAAGTGTTCAAAGGTCTAAAAGATCACTTTGATGAGGAGTTATTACTCCCCCTTGACTGAACAATAAATGAGAAACAATAAATGATCTAAGTATAAAGCAGTAATAGCAGTTTATGTTTCTCAGATGTGAAGTGGAAATTATAAGTTTAAAGCCCGAAGGATTTCAATATAAGTTCAAAGATATTACACAAAATCACATATTGAAATAGATGAACAAACTCATCTATTTATAGACTAATGTACTAAACTGTAGTCTGAAGTAATCTAAGATATTTAACAAAGATATTATGCTAAGATAAGGTTACTACAGTCTGTACATTGAAACTTGAAATCAAGACTTTAACAAAACAATATAATAGTAAAACTGCTGATCTTCAGTCGGTTAGAAGCTTCTGAGTGAAAGTGCTGATGAGTGACAAACTGCTGATGAGCAGTTTGTCTTCAGTAGTTCTTCAGTGAAATGTCTGGTTAGACTTCAGAACTTCTGATGAGTTTACTCTTCAGTACTTTGTGTTTGTTCTTCAGTACTTCTTCATTTTGTTCTTCAGCAGTTCTATACTTAGGCAGATATGGAATAGACTAAGGTTATCAAAAGGTGGTTTCGTCAATCCTCTTCGTCCCAACACCAAATACTTCCAACCAAGAGCTCTGCCTTTGAACTTCTAGTTGTGATATCTGTAAAATCCACCTTGAGCTTCCGGCTTTGGTCGTTTGTCATCAGCTTCTTTCAACTTCTGTAATAATGTCTTCAAATCATCATTCTGATTTGAAGATTTCTGCTGATCATCACCAAACACCTTTTCTACAAACTCTTCACTTCTCTTTTGTGCTTTCTTTCTAGCTAGCCTGTTTGGTATCTCAGTAAAGTTTGGGAATACCTCATTCTCATCATTCTCCCTGAAGTATTGTGGATATTCTTCATGAGTAATATCCTCAATCTCAATTTCTTCCATCTCAGGTGTCTGCTTATCATCAGAATGATTTCCAATCTCCTTTTTAGGACGATCTGGAATTATCTGATCCATCATAATCTCTTCCAACGACTTCCCTACTCGCTGTGCAATACCCTCCAAAATCTCCTTGGCAACAGCAGCAGGTACTTCTCCTTCTTCCAAATCAGGATCATTATATTCAAGTTCATACCTCATGTCTTCCGTTTGGAAGATTTCGGCAAACTTTCCTGTGAACTCAATGGTCCATTCCCTTCTCTCAAGCACTTCTCTATATACATTCTTTGCATCATCAGTCAAAGATCTAACTTTCTCGTTCCAAAAGATACTTTCATCTGAGTCTACATTCTCACTTCCTTTCTTTTTCTTGGAACTAGACTCTCCAGCATCTTTCTTTGACTTTCTCTTTTCAAATGAAAACTTACTTGTATCGTCTCCTCCATCATCATCATCACTCTCATCACTGTTATCATTATCATCCTTACTACCTGATTCCTCTGCATCGTCATCATCTTTATCATCTTTCTTACCTTCATCATCAGAACTCTCCTCCGATTCATCATCCTCCTCATCATCCTCTTTCTCTTCATCCGAAGGCTCAAAATCAACCTGTTCTTCTTCTCTTTCCTTATCCTCTTCTCCTTCTTTCAACTTAGGAGCTTCACCATAAAGTTTATCCAACAAATCACTCAGACGCTTGTTTTCTTTCTTAAGCTCTTTGTTGTCAACCTTAACACTCTTAATCATCCTCCTATTTCTGTTGCACTTAACCTCAAGATCCTTTTTCTCCTCCTCAAGTTGTTTCACTTTCTTCTCGATCTCATCTTGGTTAGTTTTGGATGCAACCACAATTTGTAGCATCTTTTCTTCATTCTTTTTAAACTTGCTAATCTCAGCCTGTTGTGCAACAATCATCTTCATCATTTCATCCATCTTCTTGTTAACCTGTTTCATGACATCATCCGAAACAGTAACTTTGGAAGACTTGGATTTTTCAACTTCTCTAGCTTTCTCCTTCTGAGGATTCTTAAACATCTCTAGCACATTTTCCAAAGCAGTTTCAAAATCAGCAACTGGTACTGCTTCAGATTCTTTGCTTTTCTTCTGCCTCTTAGCAACTGGTGAAGACAACTTTGATGATGTACCTGCTTCAGGTATCTTCTTGCCTTTAAGCAGCTGATCTATCTCTTTCTCTCTGAGCTTCTTAGTACTCGACTTCTTTGCCATCGACTTGTGTTTTGGTTTCTTCAAATTAACAACCACAGTCGATCCTTCAAAATCATCAATGTTGACACTTAAACCCTCATCAACATCAACGGTCTTCTTCTGTAAAACTTCCTCAACAGTCTTGTTCAATGATTCAGACTCACCAACCATAGTGGCCTTACGCTTGATGGTCTTAATTCTTTCTTCTTCCGAATCCCACTGTTCATCAACTTCTGTCTCCTCTGAGTCTACAGAATCTTCATCAACTAGACTTGTACCTTTCTTCGCAGTCGTCTTCTTTCGAGTAACTTGTTGCTTTGAACTACCCTGATCAACCTTTGCCTTACCCTTCCCTTTGGCTCCAGCATTAATAACTTGTCTCTTCCCCTTCGTGTTTGCATCAGCATACACTAAGGGATCATCATTATCCGAGTCACTATTATCATGCCTTGCTTTGTTCAATCCAGGGTCAGTATAACCCGGATTAACCAAAGCACCAAATAATCTTCTATGAGGTGGCTTCTCGTTGTCTGGCACACCTTTATAACCCTTCATTCTCACAAGCTTCCTAATGTTCATGTGATCTTGACCTAAAATCATCGTCGGATCCTTCCTCAAATCAGGATACTTGTGATCAAAGATCATCATTAGAAACCTCGGATATAACATGAATTGCTTCTTCTTTAAACCCTTAAGCATCTCGAGCATGTGATCCAAAATCATACCAGAAACATTAAATGGTTTGTTAAGTGTTAACGCAACCATTAATGAACTTAGGCTCTTCCTCATTACATCATATCCACCGCTTACACATCCAAACACATGTATGATCACGTGTGCAAAGTACTTGAACTGCACACTGAGCTTTCCCTTATGCATAGCTCCATCTGTGATCGGACCCTTATACTTCATTCTAAGAAAACAAGCTCTCTGCTCGGTCCATGAAAGTTCTATGGGATCAGTACTAGTTTCAAACTTAATCTGTAACGCCTCTCTGATGTCCTCTTCTGTTAAGAACATCTCCATCCCCTGAATCTTCCTTCTGATAATGGTTTGATCTTCCCAGAAATCATATCTCGCATTCTTGTAAAAGTCCTCCACGATGTCTTTGTAGATAATGGCTGGTGTGGCTAAGGCATGAATAATTCGGCTTCGCCTTAAGAACTCCACAATTCCAGAAAACTCTGTGTTCTTCACCACGTCGCCAACGTAAGCACAACAGTTATGCGACGGTTCAAAAGGCCATCCTTGTGGAATATTCTCTGCCTCTGGTACTGGATCAGGTACAACGTTCTCCACTGGTAACTCAATATTCTCTGGTTGTTCAGCCATCTGCAAAACAAACATCAGAAAATACGTCAAAACACAAAAACGACAAAATTTAAAAATTTTAAGGTTTGAAATAAATCTACATTCGCCCACTTTTTCTGGTCGAATGTAAGATTAAAAGGTTCGAAGGTGATATTTCAGGTACGAATGTGCAAAATGTTAAGAGAAAATTCACATTCGCCCAACTATAGCTACCTTCGTCCTTAATTTCTACATTCGTCTGTTTCGTTTTGGACGAATGTGAAACTGGTTTTGCCCCAAAATTTGAAAATTTGTCTAATCATGTTTACACTTCTGATTTTGATTCGTTTGTATGCTAAAGTGACCAACTAAGACTCGTTCATCATCAATTGACATTATCATTCAATTATTATCAGTTTTTAAAAGGAATTAGGGTTTAGAACATTCAAACAAACAATTAATCATCACAAACACTGATTTAAACTAATTCCTTGAATATTCTCCCCCTAAAACTTATAATAATTGAATCCTAATAAAAAATTATCATCAAAACAGTCCAATAATGTCCAGTTTGATAAACCTAGGGTTCGTAACCCCAAAAACCCAATTCTGATCTTGTTTGAAGTCCATTACCTGTAAAATTTGGATTAAAATGATCAGGAATACGTAGGGAACAAGATTATAAGGCAAAAGAAATCAAGGCAACAAGGTCTCGTATCTTTGAAAAATTTTGAAAAATTTCAGAATGGTTGATCGAAACTGGATTTAGCTATTTATAGAAGGTACCTTCGCCCGTTCCCAATGGACGAATGTGGTATTATTCCACATTCGCCCCAAACCAATGGTGCGAATGTAAAACGTGTACCCGAAGGTGAAAAGTTTGTAAGTAAGACCCACCTTCGCCCTTTGTAAAACGTACGAATGTAAAGATTTTTCCACATTCGACCCATTTAAGGGGTGAATGTGAAATGGAAAACTCTGAAAATTTTGCCAAATCACGAATTCGAATCCCGTGCAACATTTTTCAACCCGTTAAGTCTCAAACACTCATTATTTTACTTTAGAATGATACAAAGCCCAGATGGTTTCATCAAATCTCAGAAATTGACCATCAAACACCATCGGTTATCTAAAAATAAAGCAGAAATGCAAAACTTTTGGTTTTTCTGAAATTTAAATCAAAACACACCTAAAATCTTTTTGGGTTTTGTATCTTTTTGACAATAAAAGTAAAATGCATCAATGTAAACAAAGCAGTAAACATTTTGTGATGTCCGGTAAGAGGATCATATCAGTTGTTTGAGAAATCTGATCACAACATTGATCTTTTTGTTTAATATTATCATTAGAAACAGTATGTGACACGGCAATTGCTGATATTGTGGTCCACATAAGCTCACATGCAGACTGTTACGCAATGCTTTAAAATGATACGATTTAGGTGTATTAGACTAACACGTTGTGGTTCCCACACACACGACATACTCCCGTATCAAGTAATTGCACAAAGCTTCGTCGTAACGTGTGATTATGCCAGAGTTATCCGTTAAAGTTACAAAGTATATAGCACAGAGGTGTACAGGTCAGCAAACGAATGCAGCAGAGTAACATGTGCATATATACTAGGTTGAGGCTGATATCAACAACTGATTTGCATCAGTAAATTGATACGATGTAATTATGATCTTTGATCAATAAAAACATGAAGTTCCTCAATTCGGTAACTTTCGGTTTTGGCATTTAAGCTCTTTTAGCAAATATTCTGATGAAACTAGGTCCGTAAATCAATACGACAAAAGTTTGATCAGAATATCCCGGATAACAATAACATAACGACCCGAAACCTCAGATTTTGGCAATCCTATCAAACGAAATTACGGTACTAAGACCATATGCCCATGAGGTGTTCAGCCACGAACGCGTAGTTCGTTATGTTTGTATCACAAATGCACGCAATATTTAGTCTACGAAGCCTATCAGCACATCACACGTGATCAACACACGCCTCATATTACTATACATATCTTTAGCCTGTGTCAGATCCCCACTGATGTACTATCATTTCCTCTTTTTTTATCCTGGAGATCATTTTTGGTTTTTCTAATTTTTATGCCTTTTTTATTTTTGAATATTTTTGGTTTTTCTGATAAAATGACTCCCCCTAAAATGTAAAACATATTTTTGGGTTTTGAATTTTTCTGAAAAACAATAAAAACTTGAAAGAAAATTTTAAAACTAAAAAGCGATAAACCGAGGTGCTGATTAGTCCTGTTTTTCTTTTATATTGTTAACTTTTAAAAGATACTCAAATCGGGATCTGTCAAAAGCTTTAGTGAACAAATCTGCACGTTGATAGTCAGTATGGATTTTGACCATATCTATCAATTCTTTAGCGTAACAATCACGGATAAAATGATATTTAATCCGGATATGTTTCGCTTTAGAATGATTGCCCGTATCTTTAGTTAATGCGATCGCGGCTTCATTATCACAGTGTATAGGGGTTTTAAGAAACTGCAAACCGTAATCCACCATCTGCTGTTGGATCCATAGCACTTGCGAACAACAACTCGAAGCTGCAATGTACTCGGCTTCACAGGTAGACAGCGCGACCGAAGTCTGCTTCTTACATTGCCAGGTGACTAACCTGCTCCCTAAAAACTGGCATCCAGCTGTAGTGGATTTGCTATCCTTGTCACAGCCGCCCCAATCTGCATCACTAAAAGCGATAAAATCAAAATCATCATCATTAGGGTACCAAAGTCCTCTCGAGGGACAACCCATTAGATATCTAAGGATACGCTTGACCGCCGTCAGATGACTTTGTTTCGGCTTCGATTGATAGCGAGCACAGAGACACGTTGCGAACATAATATCTGGCCGAGATGCGGTAAGATACATCAAAGATCCGATGATTGCTCTGTATGTAAACGGGTCCGTCAGCTCCCCCTTAGCGTCCACTCCAATCCCGTGATTGGGTTGAATCGGGGTATCCATCGGCTTGGAATCCTCCATCTGGAATCGGCTCAAGACTTCGGATACATATTTCGTCTGGTGAATGAAGATCCCCGTGGGTCTTTGGTCCACCTGCATCTCCCCCATCGCACTCATCTCAAACTTTTCCTGCATGACAGTTTCAAACTCCCTGCATAAAAGTTCGTTAGTTGAGCCAAATATTATATCATCAACATATATCTGCACTAGAAGCAAATCATCCCCTGATTTCTTCGTGAATAGGGTGTAGTCGACGAGTCCGCGCTTAAATCCCTTTGCCATGAGGTATGTACTCAGCTCCTCGTACCACTGGCATGGAGCCTGGTGCAGACCATACAAAGCTTTGTTCAGTACATACACCTTATCCCGGTGGATAGGGTCTTCAAAGCCTGGTGGTTGCCCGACATAAACTTCTTCTTTGACTTTCCTGTATAGAAATGCGCTCTTGACGTCCATTTGATATACCTTGAACTTCTTATAGGAAGCAAACGCTAGAAACATTCGAATTGCCTCAATGCGTGCTACACGCGCGTAGATTTCATTGTAATCAATCCCTTCGATTTGATGGAAACCTTGTACGACCAATCTGGCTTTGTTTCGAACAATCACTCCACGATCATCCTTCTTACACTTAAACACCCATTTAGTGCCGATCTTCTTTCTTCCAGGAGGTAAATCAGTGAGCGTCCAAACCCCCAATTTCTGAAATTGTAATACCTCCTCCTGCATTGCTTCAACCCAGGCGTCCTCCAGCAAAGCGTCCTTGTATGTCCTTGGCTCGACCTGAGACACATAACATGCAAACGACCAATCATTTTGACTACCAGATTTTTGTATTTTGGCATATAAAGCTAAAGCACCAAAACTCTCTGGTGAATTAACACTTCGCAGCTGTCCCCTCGTCATCACACTGCTTCCAGGGTCACCAATAACTTGCTCCAGCGGGTGAATACGATGAATCCGAGATTCCGGATGTTCAGGTAAAGTAACTCCCGTCTGAATAGTCAAGTTCTCTACAGCATCCAGATCATGACCCGTGTTAGACGATGAAGCAACATCTGGAGTTGGGTTCACTTGAGGTGCCTCTGGTTCTGTTGCGTTTTCAAGAATAACTTCTTCAAATTCTCCATCATCTTCCGATTCTGAAGTATCTAAAGTTGTAGAAGCCTCTTGAAACACTTCTTCCTCCGGTACAGGAACATTGGTATCATTAGAAGCTGTTGGAGGAGTTACGGTGATCGGACGCACCAACGGTGAAGTCGCCGCGTTTTCACACTCGTAAAGTAATCGAATAACAGCCTCTTCAACCAAGCTATCTAGATTGAATGATTCAAAGAAATCTTTGTAATCAAACATCCAATCAGGACCAATCCCTTGCACGTTCTGAGTATACCGTTGAACTTCTACGTTAGCCCAATCTTCCACCTGACGAGTTCTCTTGTTGTATACCCATTTGAGCGGGGTTGCATATCCAACAAAGTATCCCTCTTCAGTTTTTGGACTAAACTTCTCGCTTGGATTCAACATCGTGCATGGTGCCCCAAAAGGTTCTAGATACTCTAAGTTCGGCTTTCGTCGGTGTAACAGCTCATAAGAAGTTTTACCAAACTTCTTCGCCGTTAAAACCCGATTGAGTGTATAATTTGCTGCATAAATCGCCTCGTTCCAGAACATTACTGGAAGATTCGAGTCTGCAAGCATTGTTCTAGCCGCGTCAATTAGAGTCCTGTTTTTGCGTTCAGCAACACCGTTCTGTTGTGGGGTATACGGAGCCGAATATTCATGATGAATTCCTTTGTTTTCACAAAGTTCATCCATCTTTGCATTTTTTAACTCCGTCCCATTATCACTCCGAATTCTCTTGATCTTTAGATTGTAGAGATTTTCCAATCGAGTGAACAGAACTTTCAAGTTATTAAAGGTGTCACTTTTATGCTGCAAACACATCACCCATGAAAATCTTGAATAGTCGTCAATGACAACTAAACAGTAAAGCTCCCCAAGATGACTTTTGCGTTTGACAGGTCCGAATAGGTCCATGTGCAATCGTTCAAGTGGCATCTCAACAGAGTTAACTTTCTTCACTTTGTGGGACTGTCTGTGTTGTTTTCCCTTCTTACAGCTCACGCACTTGTCATTCAAATGGAAATGCTTCACATTCACGCCATCGACAAGTCCATTCTTCACTAGATGATTCATTTTCCTCAAATGAATGTGCCCCATTCTTCGGTGCCACATTATCGATTCCTTCTCGGTCGCCTTTGATAGAAAACATGTTACTTGCCCCTGGGTTGTCATTGCCTTGGACATATCAAGAATATAAAGGTTGTTGACGCGAGGTGCCTTCAACATAATCCACTCTTTTGGAATTTTGAAGCCTGGTTTGAGAATGTAACAGAATTTGTCATCAAAATGAACAGTGAATTGTTTGTCACATATTTGACTGACGCTCAACAGATTATAGTGTGAACCAAATTCGTGGATCGAATACACATAAACAACTCGGTTTCAGACGGGAGATTCGAGACGAGACAGAAATTAACGATAACAACGTCATCACAGATTCGTATTACTACAGAAACGGTTACAGACACTGTCATCAGTAGGATAAACATCTATCTCGTGGCCGGGGGAGGTCGGGCATGACCTCCCCCTTGAGAGCATTCTAAACACAAACTCAAATCCCATTACTCACACTTCCTTCCATAGTGATATATCCGCCTTTGTTCCCGGCAAATGCAACATATCCACCATTAATGTTCTTCACATCAAACAATAAAGCTAGATCCCCAGTCATGTGGCCTGAAGCTCCACTATCAACAATCCAGAGACTGCTAAGAGGGCCAGCTGAAGCTCCCTGCACACATCAAGTAAAGCTGTTAGTTCTTTCGGGGGACCCAAGCCTGAGTGGTCTTGGGTCTTTGAATATCATCGTTCAAAGAAACATTCACTTCAACATTTTGTTTTGGATCGATCTTTTTGGGATCATTCAAAACATTTTCCACTTTCTCATTTGACTTTGAAGTTGACGCTCCCGGAGAACCATTTGGTGTCCAAGATTGTTCAGAACGTTTCAAGATACGAATCTGAGATTTTGGGGTCTCAGTCGTTTTCTGAACATTGTTTGCAAAAGAAACCTTCTTGGGTACCTTCTCTGATTTAACAGATTTAGGTCCAATATTTGACTTGACAATAGGTTTTTGTGGAACGCTTTGTCTATCATTTGTTGTGTTCACCACTGGTTTTCTCCATGAATTCTCCATAGCAATCCGGTTACGACGATCATACTGAAAAGGACGATCGTTCCTCTTTTGATAAAAATTGTTTTGATTATAAAATTGTTGTTGTTGAGGAACAAAACGCCTTTGTTGTGGATAGTAATGATTATCGACCGGTTTCCTCATGGATTGCCTAACTTCAACCTCGTGCCTCTTATGCCTTACATACGGGCAGTGAGCAAGTAAATGCCCTATCTCCCCGCATTTAAAGCATGCACGGTATTCCTCAAAAACATTTGGAGCATTCGGTTGAGCAAATGATCGGACAGGATATTGATCATTATACTGTCTGTTCCTCAAACTCTCAGGGAGTGGACCCTTTGAGTATGCAGGCTCATGAAAACCGTTTGCTTTGTTTTTGGGCTTAATAAACTATGTGACATGAACCTTTGGTTCTTTAGGAACATCCAAAAACAATTTCTTAAGAATTTCAGGTGGAATCTCATTTGTTCTCTCATGTTTTGGAAACCAAATAGTGCTTTCTTGCCAAATTTTATCAATTTTAGAGTAATTGGCAAACTTAATTGGATATTCCTCGTCAGAGATGATCTTATCGGATCCTTCCATCCGATAAAACACCTTGACTGGTTTGTCACTCGGTTCATTCTTAATTTCTTTCTTAATTTCTTTCTTTTCAGACTTTTTCTCACGATGTACGTTAGCCATCGGATGCACATGCTGAGACGATGACACTGGTTCAGTAGTAATGATGTGATTTTCTTTTGGAATATCACACGCATTAGCACTTTGGTAACTTCCAGAGTCGCTCTCAGAGTCTGAATCAACATTTTCAACAGTTACCCCTTCATTGTTCAAACCTAAAATCGGCCTCACATCGGAATGAGGATCACCAACACTTGAGGTATTGGATTCATTTTCCGATGATGAGTCTGATTTTACTGAGCTCTCCGGTGTCACTTGATGACAATTATGGTTTTCAAAAAGCACCGGAGATGGCACAGACTTATAGTTAGTGGTTTGATCATCAATGATATGGTCTACAACATAAGCAATGTGCTTATAACACTCCAATTTCTTATTGACTTTTTCAGCAAAACACTTGATGGTGGCCATTTCCAACTTAGTGTTCTCGATTTCATTAATATAGTTGTTTATTGCTAATTGTTTTAATGAAAGAGTTTTCTTAAGGTCAGAAATGTCCTTTTTATATCCATCAAGTACTTTGTTAAAAGCAATCAATTCTTTGCGAGTAGATTGACAGTTGATTATAGCACTATCAGGTTGAACGCGAAGTTCTTTGTTTTCATCAGTCAATCTATCACAAGTTCCACAGTATTTGTCACTAGTAACATCAGTGCTAGATTCAGAACTTACCTGTTTAGGAGGATCTGTCATGGCCATCAAAGCAAAATGAGCTTCCTTCCCAGCGAAAAACTTTGAATAATCAATCCTGGTGAAAGAATCATCTACTATGCACGACTTCCTCGTCTTCAGAAAATCTGCTTCTGCCAGCAACTGATCAATCTCATCATCCAAAGACGTAACACTTGCTCCTGTGTCTGATTCACTGTCTGAATTTGAATAAACTGACTCACACTCCTCAGGAACATCAGAAACTGTGTCAATCACCACTCCAGAACTTGTTTCCTCAGCCTGAATGTCAACAGTCTCAGTCTCCACTTTCACCTCTTCCACAGATTCATCAACTTCACTCTCAGTTTCTTCATTTTTATCAACTATCACCGACTCCTCAGTATCAACCTGTCGGGCAACACAAGCCACATTCCCACCAGTAGTGATCTCCTCAACACCAATTTGCATCCCAGACCAGTCAAACCTTTCATCCTGCTGGATCACCAGAGCTTGATTCTGATTCGTATTCTGTGGCTGCTCATTTGGTGTAGTGATCGGTATAACTGTTCTGTTAGTGTTATTTGGTGAGTGGTTTTGATTCTGGTTGGTTGTGTTTGGTTGTCTGTTTTGGTTGTTGTTTGAGGTGTTTTGTCGGTTTTGGTAATTGTTTTGGTTTTGATATTTGTTGTTACCTTGGAAAGAAACTTGGTTTTGGTTTTGTTGTTGACGGTTCTGGTAGTTTGAGTTGAAAGGGTTTCTGTTACCTTGCTTAGGTGGCTGAGTGCATTCTCGTTTGAAGTGACCCTTACCCCTACACTTAAAACATGTAACTTTCTCCTTGTTGAAACCGTAGGTAGTGTTTGGAGAAGTTCCCAAATCAGTCCTCCCGATCTTTTCAATAAACTCCGTTGCCCGTCTCATAATACTCGCAAAAGCCCACTGGATGTCAATTAGCTCCATCTCCTCTTTGTCGATTTGTGCATAGTCTTCATTGGTCAAGTTGTTGTTCCCAATTTGACTTACAACCAAACCGTTATATGATGAAACCATTGCAGAGACTAATGCAATATGTTGCTGAGCTACTTCCACTGTCACATTACCCAGATTGGAAGTCTCCAATACCACCGGTTGCTGATTGGGTTGATTCACTTGATTCATGTATTGTGGTTGTTGAGGTGGTTGTTGTGATTGGCTAGCAGTGTAGAATGCTGCTTGCTGCATCGGAGAGAATGGTGAAATGTAAGAATTAGTGTATTGTTGTGGTGGTGGTGTGTATGATGGTTGTGAATAGGATGAGGTTTGTGCTAAGTAGGGGTGTAAATGACACCTAGCGGCTCGAGATCGGCTCGGGATCGGATCGGTAAAAAGCTCGAACGAGCCGAGCCTTAACGAGCCCGAGCCCGAGCCCGAGCCTGAAATATGGCTCGTTTAGTTATCGAGCCCGAGCTCGAGCCCTAGATACAAAGCTCGATTGGGCTCGCGAGCCTAATCGAGCCTTAACGAGCTAGAGCCCGAACCCGAGCCCGAGCCTAAGTTACAGCCGAGCCTAAGTTATAGCCTTAACGATTGGGCTCGCGAGCCTAAGTTATAGCCGAGCTTTTGCGAGCTCGAGCTGAGCTTTTGAGCTCGTTTGAGATTCTCAAATCACCTCGAGCCGAGCCGAGCCAAGCTCGAGCTTTGGATTTTGCTAGCGAGCCGAGCTCGAGCTCAAGATTGTAGGCTCGAGCCGAGCCGAGCTCGAGCTCGAGCTTCACAAAACCTTAACGAGCCCGAGCCGAGCCCAGTCAGGCTCGGGCTCGGCTCGGCTCGTTTACACCCCTAGTGCTAAGTAGTTGATAGGTTGTTTCGGTGGTTCCATGACACTAGAAATACAAGCAATGTGAGGTGCCACTGTTCCACCAGCACTCGAGTTTCCAACTGTTGCTGAAGTACCACCATAATATAACTCTGGGTTCTGAGGAATCTGAGATCTCTTGGCTTTCCTCTTCTCCTCGAGCTCTTTATTCTCCAGCTTCTGAACAAACTCGTTGATAGTCCAATATTTGTAAGCATCCTTCTCTTTGAGAACCTCGACATGTTGATCCCAGTACGGTGGTAAAGCATCTGCAAACTTGTCCACCAGATCTGTCATCGGAATCTGTATACCATAACTAGACAATTCAGTTAGTAAATGACAATATCTAGGAGTCAACTCTTTTAATGTCTCATTCCCGACATAAGTAAAGTTCTCAAATTCCTTTCTCAACTCCTCCATCCTCAACCTTCTCGTCTTTTCATTCCCATCATGACGATTCTTTAGCACATCCCATCATGACGATTCTTTAGCACATCCCATAACTGTTTCTTTTTCTCCTCGTCTGACAAACTCTCCAACGGAACAGGTTCACCAGTATTCTCCAGAACCGGTGCAACATAACCTTTGGCTATCATTTGCCATGCCTCTGTTCCCTCCAACCCCATGCCTTCCAGATGGATCTTGAATTTCTTTTGCCACTGGTTATACTCCTGCATCTCCATTAGCTTGGGTGGACGATTCCCGCTACCTGAAGATAAGTCATTTATTAGTGTAGAAATAGTATTGGTAGTTTGAGTATTTACCACCGCGGCTGCTACTCCCCAATAGTCTGTCACAGGTTGTGGTGGTGGAGGTGCAACACTCTGAGGCATCGAGCTAGTCATCGCTATGTAATTGATCGGTTGGGAAGACTGAGTGCTCGTTTTCTGGGCTGCCACTGTCCATGGGTCCATCGTCACTTGCTGCTGTTGTTGTGTCGTCACTGGTCTCGGTGTAGTTGGAAAATTCCACATGATATTCACGAACTTCGAAAATCACCAAACTTAGAAAATTTTCCAAATCACAGTCTACTTTCACCCTAAAACCTTCTACGTTCGTCCAAAAGTTTCACTTTCGTCCAAACAGTGTCACCTGAAAGTAGAATAGTAACCAGAATGTAGAATACCAGCAAATCTTTTCCACGTTCGTCCAAACTAAGTCACGTTCGTCCACTATGATTTCACCTTCGCCTGCCCGATGAACCGAAGGTGGAATATTTCACCCGAATGTGGAAACTTCAAACACAACACTCTAGGTTCGACCTGAAAAATTGTACTTTCGTCCAAAATACCCTCAGAATCGCCCTAACAAGGTCAGGTTCGCCCATATCTCTCTAGGTTCGTCCATTTCAGATTTGAAAAACGGTTACACTTTGAAAAACGGTTATTTTGATCTGAGATTTTCAAAAGTTTATAGATTTTGATGATCTTAATCAGGTTTTGATTCGGAATTGATTTGGAACAACTTTAATTCTTGGAAAACTTGATTTTAACCACAAATTTAATTCGAAATCCTTCAAAATCACTCAAAAACCATTTTCAATCAAAAACAGATGAATATTGATCAAAATTAAGTCCAAATCAGCTCTGATATTATCAATTTTGTTGTTGTATGACCCGTATGGCTCTGATACCACTTTGTAGATGAAGAATTTTAGCTAAAACAGGATATTATGATCATCAAGTCACAATTCTAGGTGCGGAAACCCTAGAACTGAACAAAATGATAATACGCAAATCAAAACACGTAAGACACCTTTTCAATCTCCATTTTATAGATAAACTTGATCAAAACTTGTTTACAATCAATACACAAGTTAATCTAACCCAAACATAAACATTCACACTCTAGAGAGATTCCTGACCTTGACACACACACTTTCCAAAAACTATTCTTAACATGAAAATGACCAAAACATATTTATACTATCTGCAGGTTCACCCAGTTTGATGGTGCGAATGTGGACAATGTCCACATTCGCCCACTTCAACAGTACGAACCTGGACTTCCTTCTAACATCTTCTACATTCGCCCAATATGATTCTTCCTTCGCCCAGTCTGAAACACATTCGCCCACACGATTTCACTTTCGCCCCTTCAGATAAACACACTAACACATGTTAAACACCTAATCCAATCACTAGTCGCAAAACGTGCATCTACATAGATCCTTGCGCCGCCGCCTGGCGCGAGGATTCTATCTTATGTGGATAGGGACGCTTCCTCCGCTTGGATTAGGCTCCCTATCCCTTCAAGTCCCCCTAGTCTAGGGCTTCTCCTGCTCTTGGTGAAGAGTAGGTGGAGCGCTAGACTCAAAATATGGAGTCGCGGGTGAAAGCTCATCTGCTGCTTTCTCTTGGGATTTGCTCTCCTGTTTGTTGTTGTAAGTTCGGCGGAGAACGTCTTTTTTGGTTTTACGTCAAATTTGCGCCTTGGAAGACGTGTGTCGCCCTGACCTGTTAAGGCGCTGGGCGGGGAACGTCTTTTTTGGTTTTAAGTCAAATTTGCGCCTTAGAAGACGTGTGTCGCCCTGACCTGTTAAGGCGCTGGGCGGGGAACGTCTTTTTTGGTTTTACGTCAAATTTGCGCCGTGTGGTTGCACGCTTGTTGATGGTGAAAGCGCGTCAGCAGTTGTAATAAATTTTGAATCAATGGCATTCAATTTGTCTCTCATAAATGGGAGTTAAAGCGCCTGGAATTCGAATGATCAGTTCCTTCTGGTGGAAGCCTGATGGTTGCTGACGAGTCAGGTCCTCGTCTGCTGTGCTTGACTGTTGGTTGTCACATCATTATGGTGCAGTTACCAACCTTTCGTCTGTGTCAGGCGCGTGTGTTGTCACGCGCTCCACTTGGTGCTTGAGTGGTTGTGATTGTGCCACATGTCGAGTTGCACGTGTGATTTGTCAGACACGTGAGCGTTCACGCGCCTGCCAGCTTTTAAGATGGTGAGATCTACTGACACGTGTCAAGCATCCAGCGAGTAACGGCTGGATCGTTTATCCAAGCTTGATCTTGGCCGTTCGCTGGCGCATTGTGACACGTCTCTTCATCCTAGCTCTTCATTTTAAAAAAGTGATGACGGTTGATTTCTCCTTGTGGGTCCTACTGCCATAAATGCAGTGGGTATATATAAGGGTGGGAAGGCTTCTTGAACGGTTACTCGTTCATTTGCCTTCCCTTTTCTTCCAATCTTCTCTCTTTTTCTTCAAATATTCTTCCTATCAGTTGAAGTTTCCGTTGAATCTTCAAAGATTGTAATCAATCTTAAAGATTTGTTGTTGAAACTTCGTTCTGTTTTCTGGTCATTGCTTGTTTTCTCTGAGTTTTTGAGATTTTTTACTTTTGTTTTTGAAGATTCCGACTAATCTTCAAGTTTTCCGGTGAACCTTCAAGTTTTCCGGCGTGCATTCAAGTTTTCCGACCATCTTTTCCAGATTTTTGTAATTTTCTTTTATTTCATTTACTTAAAAATGTCTGATGTGTCTGCTGTTGGGTCTCCCTCCGGTGAGGTTCTGGGGAAAGAACCGGTGATGGATGACGTGGAGGAGGAGGTGTTGTTGGAGCAGGGTAAAATAAAAGAGAGGAAGTTGATGACCAACACATTTTGTGTGTGGAGTCAGGATGCCTTCGACCAATTTTGCAGGGTCTATGGCATCCTGCCGGAGTGGGAACCCACCTTGCCGTCTCCGACGGATACTGTTCTTGCTGCAGGCCCTGGTCAGCTTGCGCTATATGAAGCCCACTTCACTAAGTGTGGGTTTCGCCTGCCTTGCACCCGCTTCCAGATTGACACTCTGGTGGCATATGGTGTTGGTCCCACACAACTAACCGCCTTTGGGCTTTTAAGGTTAGTTCATTTTGAGGCGTCGTGTCGCGCCTTGGACGTTGAGCCTACTGTTGAAAGGTTCAACGTCTTTTACTTCTTAGCGCGCGGCGAGATGTGGTTCTCATTTAAGCCGCGCCCAAGGGTGACGCCCATGGCCACCCATAACCCCAAGTCCTTGCACTGGGCAAAGGAGAAGTTCTTCTTTGTCAAGAGGGGGGTTATCCCCATCAGTCTGCCCTGGAAGGTCATAGCGGACGGGTAGCGGGTGGCGGACATGCTGGTGCTTAAGGATTACAAGAAGCAGCCTTGGTTCACCACCCTTACCGCCAACGCTACTAAGTTGGAGTTTAAGGAGTTGACAGAAGGTATTTTCTTCCTTCTGGGGATGAGCCGCCTAGGGCTTCGCGCTGGCAAAGAGCCTTATATTGCTCCAGAGGGTAAGTGTCCTTTCCCTCTGTATTTAATTTATATGTGTAACTTTTTTCTAACTGTTTTCTTGCGCAGGTGTGAGCAAATTTCAATTTTACGCCGCTCGTCAAGAGAAGGGCATCAAGTGGAGGCCTGTGGCGGAGGGGCAAGTGTCTTGTCTGGAGGCGCTTGCGGACCGGTTTTACTACCCGGATATGTCTGTTGCGCCGAAGCCTTACTACACCACTGGTGAGTCATGTGACCCTTCGTTCTCTAGTTTGTTTGGCGACGACGCCTCTGACTCTTCAGTAGAGATTGTTGAGCCTCAGAAGGCGCCTGCGGGGCGTGGCCGTTAGAAACACGCTCCGCGGAAGCGTAAGTATGCTGTGAGACCCTTAACAAATTCTGACTCGGATTCTTCCGTTTCAGTAGGAGAGGCCGTGAAGGGGCGCCGTCGTCGAAAGGACGGGCCCGCTTCTGAAGACGAGGAGGAGGAAGAGGCCTCCAAATTAGGGAAGAGGAAGAAGAGGCGCACAACTGGTGCTACCTCCAGCAGCGTTGCTGCCACCAAGGAGGTGCCTACTGCTTTGACCGGCGGGGAAGGGGGTGAAGGTGACACCCAGATCCCAGAATCTGTTGCTCCTCCTTTGTCGCCGGTTCGGGAGGTTGTTAAGGAGAAGGCCACTTCTTCAAGTGGTGAAGGGGTTGTGGCGCCTGTCTTCAGCGTGGGTATTGGTGCTGCTCCCACGCGCCAGCCTCTTTTCCAGAAGCTGATCAAGAAGAAGGCCCCTGGTAAGTCTTGCTGTCTTCAATTTTTACTTAGCCTTTTATGTTTGTTCTTTTCAATATGTTTTCCTTTTCTGTTTCAGTTGCGCCCAAGATTGTTCCCACTCCTCCTCCTACGTCTCCATCTGCGGAGGCGGCCAGGATGGAGGAGGATAGGCTCTGGCAAGAGCAAGAGGATGCGCAACGGGAAGAAGCCCGTCAGAAGGCTGAAGCCGATGAAGCCCTTCGGAGGGCGGAGGCTGAGAAGAAGAAGAAGACGGCTGAGGCCGATGAAGCCCTTCGGAGGGCTGAGGCCGAGAAGATAGCTACCGCCAATGAAGCTAAGCAAAAGGCTGAGGCGGCCAAACGTGCTGAGGCGGAACGCCTTCGTCTCCAGGAACAACAATTCCTGGAGGAGAAGGCTCGCCGACTGAAGGAGCAAGAAACTCTGGAGCGCACCAACGTTAGCGCTGAAGGGTCCGAGGAGATGGATGGATTTGAGCGGGCCCTTTTGGAGGCGGGCGTTGGTGGTCATGGGGAAGGCTCGCGCCAGGCATGGCGCGAGTCCTTCAGAGTTGATGAAGGGGAGCCATCCAGGACATATGATGGCTCCAAGTGGTCTGGTGGTGACGCCATATGGCGCCCTCGCTGGGCGGTCAGGGAGAATACTTTATTTTCTAACTCCTTGGCCGCCGAGGAGTTTGTAAGCGAGGTGGTGCCTCCCTACGAGCGCACTCACCAAGACATGCTGAGTCGTGCTGACCTTATTTCTGGTTTGTGTGTAAATCAGGCGACTCAGGTGTCTATGATAGATTCGTTGCGCCGCCGAGATGCGGCGGTGTGGCGAGATATCCAGCGGTTGGAGGCTGAGAAGGCGGGCCTTGCTGAAAAAGAGGCCGCCTACAAAGCTGAAGTGGCCAAGTACCGCCGTCGCGCCCATGAGGCTGAAGCTAAAGTCAACAAACTTGAAGAGGACGCGGCGGCGGATAAGCGCAGGTGGACAGAGTCTTGCAAAAAGACTAATGCTGAGACCATGAGGTTGAAGCAGACTCTGGCCGAGGCGCAAGAGGCGGGTCGGTTGTTGACCCGTCAGTTTGAGGAGAAGAGCAAGGCCCTCTCAGAGCGGACTGCTCAGGTTGTGGAGAAGCGCTTGGAGCTCGAGTCTAAGGATGCCGAGTTGATTAAGGCTACTGAGCGCGTCTCCTTCCTAGAGCAAGAGAGGATCCGGATCCTCAATGCTAAGGAGGATCTGGAGCAAGACCTTGGCTCTGCTGAGGATGCTCATGCTGCGGCTGTCAAGAAATGTGAGACGGCCCAGCGCTTGCTGGAGGAGGCGATGGGCGCCCAGACCCAGATGCAGGATTCCATCAAGTGGCTGATGACTGATGGAATCACTGGGGTAAGTTCTTTATGCTCCTCTTGTTTTTTGCATTCCTTCTGTAAGCTCTTTGAGTTACTAACTGTTAGTGATTTTGCAGGTCTTCAAGAGGTTCTGGCAAGAACCTAAATTGGGCGACCAGGTTGCCGCCATAGCCGCTACCGCCCAAGCCTATGGGTATAGCGAAGGCTATGAGGATGGGTTCTTGGCCGCTTAAAATAACGGGCGGATTGAGGATGCGGAGCATTACGGGAAGCCACTGAAGGAAGAATATGAGGCGGAGCTTGTTAAGTTTGAAAAAGTTGACTTCCCCATTCTTCAAGTGATCGCTGACTGTAACAAGAATACCGATCCTCTTGCTGCCCTTAAGTACTTCATGGATAAATCCGATGAGCTGGCGCGAGAAGCCGAGCGGAAGCGCCTAGAGGAAGAGCGCCAGAAGGCTGCTGGCGGGGGCACCTCTAATGTATAGAATGTTTAGGCGCTTCTTTTTGTTTTTCCTTGTAAATAGCAAGGGTGTTTAATGAAAATTTCTTGGTTTCGTTATATCTTGTGTTTCTCGTTCTAACTCCTTAGCTTATTTAACCAAGTCGTCACCTGGTTTATAAGTAGAAGTTAGGGTGCGCGCCGCGCTAGATAGTCCGGCGTGTAAGTGTTTGCCTTGAAGACTATAGCGGGGCGCGACTTGTGCCATAAGGTCCGAGTTAAGCGCGTGAGAGCCTTGCCTTGAAGACCCTTGACTGCGCGCTCGTACAGTGTTTGCCCTTTGTCCAACTTGTATTTGACAAGTTTAGAAGACAAGGTTTTCAACTATACGAGTGTCAGGCGTCGTTGAGTCCGGCAAGTAAACTTGTCTTAAAGACCATGGTGTGCGGCGTTGTTGCGCTATTTTTATAAGTCCGACGTGCGCGAGGCGCGTCTTGAAGACTTGTATCGTGTCAAAAATGCGCAGTCTTGGTCCGACAGTAGTTTTACTTAAGTCTTGAAGACCATGACGCGGAAAAAACAAGTAGAAGAACAGATATAGGAAACCATTTTCATTGATAAGTGCGGTATGTGTAGCCGTTTTACAAATGTTTTACAAATAACAGCGGCGTAGTTGCGCGCCGTTCCAAGATCGCGGGATAGGTGTTCCATCGAGCCTTTCTAGCGCGTATGCGCCCTTGCCAAGTACTTCTTGTATTATGTATGGACCTTCCCAGGTAGGAGCTAGTTTTCCGGGCTTTTCGGCGTTAGAAGCCTCATTGTTCCGGAAAACGTAGTCGCCGATCTTGAATGCAGATGCTTTGACGCGTTTGTTGTAGTAGCTTTCTAGCTGCGTTTTGTACTTTGCCTCTTTGGTTGCAGCAAGTTCGCGGCGCTCGTCTAATAAATCAAGGTTCAAGCGGAGTTCTTTGTCATTGTTTCTTGTGTTGGCCATTAGCACCCTTCTGGAAGGGCAACCTATTTCGGCGGGGATGACTGCCTCGGTACCGTATGTCAAACTGAATGGCGTTTCGCCATTGCTAGTTTTTGTGAGGGTGCGGTAGGCCCATAGGACATGAGGGACTTCTTCTACCCAACCGGTTCTTTTGGTTCCGAGTCGTGCCTTGATACCCTCCACTATGGTGCGGTTGGCTCTTTCTACTTGACCGTTGCCTTGTGGGTGCGCGACAGATGTGAAAATTTGGTGGACACCCATTTGAGCCAACCATTCTTGTAAGGATTGGTCCTCAAATTGTGTGTCGTTGTCGCTTACCAGCTGCATCGGTAGGCCGAATCGGCAAATAATGAACTCCCAAATGAATTTCTAGACGTGTGCGCCGTCGATCTTGGCTAGAGGTTTCGCCTCGACCCACTTAGTGAAGTAGTCGATGGCGACGATCAGGTATTTCACATTTCCTGGAGCCGTTGGGAATGGTCCTATCAGATCGATAGCCCATTTTTGAAACGGCCAAGCCGCTGTGACTAGCACCAGGTTATTCTTGGGGCGCAGGGTATTCGGAGCGTGGCGCTGGCAACTGTCGCATTTGCGCAACTCGTTGACCGTGTCCACGTGCATGCCCGGCCAATAGTACCCTGCGTTCATCAACTTTGCTACCACCATTCTTGGGCCCGCGTGTAACCCGCATGTGCCTTCATGTATGTCTCTTAAGAGGAAGGAAGCGTCCGCGGAGTCTACGCAGCGCAGCAGCGGCCCTAGGTAGGAACGGCGGTACAAGGTACCGTCTATAAGTTGGTATTGTAGAGCCTTGTGTTTGATCTTCCGGGCCTCTGACTTGTCGTCAGGCATGGTGCCGGAAGATAGGTAGGCTTTGATTGGAGTCATCCAGGACGCGTTGCCTGTTTGGATGACATTGACTTGTCGCGGCGGAACAGATGGTTTGTCTAGGACCTCGATTCGGACTTCTTTGGCCATGTGTTCGAAAACCGTTGATGCCATTTTGCTCAGCGCATCGGCGGGTTTGTTTTCGCTACGCCGGATGTGTTCGACCGTGCATGAGTCGAATCGGCGCATTAGCTGTTTGGCTTGTTCCAGGTATAATGCCATGATTTCGTCCTTCGCGTCGTAGGGCCCATTGATCTGTCGCGCGACAAGTAGTGAGTCCACGTGTGCCTCCACGTGCCTGGCCCCCATTTTTTCCGCAATGCGGAGGCCTGCCAGCAACGCTTCGTATTCCGCCTCGTTGTTCGTGCTTTTGAAATCGAGGCGGATGGCGTATGTGAACTCTTGTTTATCTGGGCTGATGAAGCGCAAACCTGCGCCGGCACCGTCCTCGTTTGAGGCCCCGTCTGTGTATAAGGACCATCTTTGTGACGGGTCTTGCGCCGGTGCAGGGGTTTCTTCCGCTTGACATTCTTGGACTTTGTCTGTTGGGATCTCTGTGGCGAAGTCCGCGAGAACTTGGCCTTTGATGGCGGGGCGGGGTTTATAGTTGATCGTATGTTCCCCCAGCTCGATGGCCCATTTGGCCAGGCGCCCTGACAACTCGGGTTTAGCGAGTATGTCGTTTATCCGGTAGTCTGTGAGGACATTTATCGGATGGCCTTGGAAGTATCTGCGGAGTCTTCGAGATGCATGGACAAGGGCAAGAACCAGCTTTTCCATGATTGTATACCTTGTTTCCGCGTCTAACAGCGTGCGGCTGATGTAATATATCGGTGTTTGCACGCCTTTGCGCTCTACCATTAGGACCGCACCTATTGCCCGCTCCGTGACAGATAGGTATAGCGTTAGAGGCTCTTTAGGAAGAGGCGCTGTTAGTGTCGGAAGGTTCATCAGGCATTGTTTCATTTCTTTGAACGCTGATTCTGCTTCTGGTGTCCAGCGGAAGTTGCTCTTTTTCAAACAATTCTTTAAAGTGTCCACGAACGGGAACGACTTTGAAGCATAGTTGGATAAGAATCGGTTGAGGGCTTCTTTGATGGAAGCGGGCGATGGCATCCTCTCGATGGCTTGTACTTTTTCTGGGTTGGCGCGGAACCCATCCCGCGTTACGATAACTCCCAGAAATTTGCCCTCCTCCATCCTGAAGGAACATTTGCTCGGGTTAAGTTTCATGCGCACCTTGCGCAGCTGGTTGAATGTCTGTTGGATATCTCGAAGCATGTCGCCTTCTTCTTTGCTTTTGATTACGAGGTCATCGACGTACACTTCGAGTCGTACGCCGATTTCGTTGATGAAGGCCGTGTCCATTAGGCGCTGGTATGTAGCGCCCGCATTTTTCAATCCGAATGGCATTTTGGTGTAGCAGAAAATGCCGGCGTCTGTGCGGAACGCTGTTTTGTCTTCATCCTCCTTTGCCATTTGAATTTGGTGGTATCCCTTGTACGCGTCCAAGAAACACTTGAACCGGTAAGGGGCTAGAGAATCCACCTTTAGATCGATTTCTGGTAAAGGATAGCAGTCCTTTGGACATGCCTTGTTGATATCCTTGTAATCAACACACATGTGCCACCCTCCGTTGGCTTTGGCTACCATGACAGGGTTAGCCACCCATGTTTGGTACCTGATGGGGCGAAGGATACCCGCATTGAGCAGCTCGGTGACTTGTTCGTTCATGGCCTTTGTTTTCTCCGGGCCCATGCTGCGCTTCTTTTGCACTATTTGTTCCACCGAGCGGTAGACGTTGAGTCTATGTTCCGCTATTTCGCGTGGGACGCCAACCATGTCGGCTGGTTGCCACGCGAATACATCGATGTTGCTGATTAGAAGCTGCTTCAGGTGATTTCGTATGGTCTCGGAGATTTCATGGCCAATGACCACCGTTTGCTCCGGAAATTTAGGGTTAAGAACCCATTTTTCCGGCTCAGTGCGGGTGTCTGTCTTGACCATTTTTGAGGGTTTGGCGGTTTCTGTAGTGTGACAATCTTTGTTGCCTCTGATGAAGGCGATGCCTATTTTGGTTGGGAACCCGACCATCGCGTGCGTCGTTGAAGCATTGGCGTTGAAGCGCGCGATGCCTTCCCGTCCCAAGAGTATGTCATGATTGGAGGTAGCTGGCAAGATCATGAAATCGCATATCTCTGTGCGCTCATGGGTGCCATCTGACCATGTCACTGGCATGGAGAGCATGCCCCGCGGCATGATGGTTTCATGAATGAAGCCGAAAATTGGCTTATTGACTGGTACGAGCTTCGCTTTGTCTTCCGCGTCTAGCTGTTGAAAACACTGCTCGTACATGATGTCTGTGCGGCTACCACCGTCTAAAAACATATACCGTGTGCGGTAATGTCCGAAGACGGCGGTAATGACAAGAGGAGCGGTGCAGGAAGCGCCACCCCTGACTTTGGGTATGAGGACATCGGCCTCTTTCCATGACTCGTTAAGTGGTTGTGCCCGGGCGCGTTTTCCATGGTGCGCGCTTTTGCCCTTCTTTGTCATGTTGCAATGGTGACGGGGAATCAGTGTGGCGGCATGAGTATTGAGATCACGAATTTTCTTTCGTGACCCTTCCGCTTGATTCTCTTCGCCCACTTGACCCTTACCGGTGCGGTGAACATTCTTTACCAAATGACCGAGCTGACCTGACTTCAGCGCGGCTTCAATCTCCATCTTCAGGGTATATCAGTTGTCTGTGAGGTGACCGAAGTCATTGTGGTACTCACAGAACTTGCTTCGGTCTACGTTTCTTCGTTTGCCCAAAGGATTGGGCTCCTTTAACGTAACCTGTTCGGTTTTCAGAACCTGAGATGGTGTTTTTGTTAGCGGGGTCCAATCGTGGTTTTTCTTGGAGTGACCACGTTGGTCCCGCGTTTGTTTGGGGCTGATGATTTGGCGGGCATCTCCGGCTGGGGAGTACTTCCCTTCGTCAGTGGTGCCCGAGATGCGGCTCCAGACAGATTTGTTTTTATTTTTATTATTATTATGGTGTTGCGGTTGAAAGCCATGCGTCCGGTTGAAAGATTTCTCCGAGGAGGCATATATTTTGGCGGAGTGGACGAGCTCGTCCCAAGACTCCGGAATGCCATCCTTGCCCGTGAGGCACTTCATTAGCTCCGGGCTGCGCACATTATGTATGAACGCTGCCCGTGTGAGCTCCTCCCCGCAGCCTATTTGCAAGGCTTCTTTGTTAAATCGAACGATGAAGTCCTCGATGGACTCATGATCGTTGCGGCGGCACAACAGAATGTGCGCCTTGTCTTTTTTATGCTTGCGCAAGTGCGAGAAGTGACTACCGAACTTGTCGGTAAGGTCATCGAAATCCTTAACGCTCCCCGCGGGGAGGTTATCAAACCAGACTCTTGCTGCGCCTGTCAAGGTTTGGGCAAATAAATGGCACCGAACTTGGACAGGCCAGTCAACTGACATGCCCACGCACTCGAAGTCATGCACGTGGTCGTCAGGATCACGTAGGCCATCGTATCTACCGATGCTGCTAGGAAGCTTAGCGTTTCTTGGTATTTTAGGTGTCGCTATGCGAGCGACGAACTTTGACTTTTCAGCGAAGGCCTTTGGCCTGAATGGTCTAACCAGGTCATCATCCTCGTCGTTGTGGTGCGAGCGATGATCATGTTTCTTTCCCTTGTAGCCAGAATCGCTACTGGATGACTCATAACCGTCAGGCTCGTCCCGGGACTTCGCGTAGCCCCGAACTCTGGCGTCTCCGCCGAGTTCCCCACTACGACCAGCGCCCTGGACCATTGAGTCTTTGTTTTTGTACCCCTTTTTGGTGGGGTATCATAAGTGAGGGCCTTGCCCTTTTTCTTGGCTTGCTGCAAGAGTTTACGTTGGTAAATTGCAGCATTTTTGGTATTCTGACGGAGGAGCCACTGGTCGAGGTCCTCCTCAGAGTTGGCACTGCTATCATCGTCAGAGTCTACGTCCCGGACCTCAACAGTTGGCTTTTCGAGCCTTGAGGTGGGTTGTTTGACGACAGTGTGTGGTGTTGTCTGGTTCTCCGGGAGTTGGGTGTCACCCTCTCCGGAGCGATTTATGACAGCAGTACTAGGGTTGGGTTCAGCCATGGGTGGGTTTAAAAGATGAGTAAAAGAGCAGTTCTAACCGTTGGATGGCGCCAATGAAGAAACAATAAGTATCACGGAGATTAAGACTAATCTTCGTGGGGTTAATACTTATGTTCGTCAAGATTAATCCTTTACCCAAACCGTTTGGTTAAACCCTGGTGAGAATTGTGAGTGCGAGTGTGTGTGATATGACGTAAATAAAGACACGAGATGTAAGTGGTTCGGTCTAAGAATGACCTATGTCCACTGTAACAAGCCGGATTGTTATTAATATGCTGGTGTGAAGAATTACAAGAGGGAATATGCTAAGTTACAATGAGAATTTCTCAATCCCTTTGCAAGGAGAAGTCTTCTTCTATTTATAGGAGAACTCATAGGCTCAGCTGAAGAGCCCATGAGAAACAATTCTTCGTTGGGCCTGGTCAAGGCCCAAGTCCAAGCCCTTCCATGGAAATGGCGGGAAAGCAGTGTTACTGTTGATGACGTCACGTTGCAGCATGGTTGCTGCTCGAGGCGGACACGTGGCAGGTTGCAATTGGCGGACGGCGCCCCTGTCCTTGCTACAGTCGTTGACCATGCTTCTGACATCAGCAGGGGATGTCTGCTGTCACTGTAGACGACGGTATGGTGGGAGCATGGCTACAGCCATGTCGCCATCCTTGTCAGTAGTTGTTGGACCACTCCTGCCACCTGTCGCTTTGTCATTGGTGCGTACACTGCCAGAGATCCTTGTGAATCTTCCTTTTGTTGTCTTCTGTACCTCGTATAAAAGGTGATGGGGGAAGATTCCGCGCGTGGTTGCACGCGCTTATCAGGTGTTGCTCTTGCTTATCAGTTGTTATCTTTGCGCGCTTCCTTGCACACCTTGCAAGCAGCGCGCTAATAGATCCTTGCGCCGCCGCCTGACGCGAGGATTCTATCTTATGGGGATAGGGACGCTTCCTCCGCTTGGATTAGGCTCCCTATCCCTTCAGGCGCGATATCATATAGTTCTACCTAAGCATAAAGGGTATGTTTGGTATGGGGTGACAGATTGGATAAGGTATGAATGAACAAAGGAATGAAATGGATCATTACTATTCCATGGGTGGCTGTGGTGGTCGATGGGTGGCGGTGGTTGTGGTGATGGTGGTCGGTGGTGGTTATAGGAGTGGGGGTTCGTGGTGGTGAAGGGTGGCAGAAGAAATGGAATGGAAAAAAAAAATGCAGGAGATATGGATGAAGTGAATTTTATGTTTTTTAAAGGGAATGCAATGGAGTATGTAACTAGGTAAAGATGATTCTATTACCCTGATCAACAAATCACCATTTTTTTCATTACGTAGCAATAATCCATTTCATTCTACCTCTAATTATTACATACCAAACTATCTTTTTTTACGCAACACACTTATCCATGTGCACATAAGCAGGGTAATGTTCGTATTCAAATGCTAAGTCACCCCTAAAGGTTATGAAGCAATGAGAATACAACATATGATGCTAGCTCTTTTATGAAAACGGTAATTGAGGCAATTTTACCAGTTCAACAAACTTTATTGCCATATTTTTTTATAAGTCATTGTAACACCCTAACCGATGACGAAAACATCGAAGTGGACGATTGTTCAAAAGCACATGGTATTTAAAATACAAGTTCCATTAATTAAATGTTCATATAATGGAATTTATTACAACGAAATGGAAACAACACTAGAAGTTCAACATCAAGCTGGAAAATGTGGGGGGATCAAGTATAAACACTTGGTGAGTAATACATTTGTTTAAAAAAAAAATAATTATCAAAGTTTTTGTAAGTCATGTCTATATATCAAAACAATTTGTAATAATATTAATTGGAAACCATGGTGTTGTATAGTCAACCGTAGTGACAATGACGTAACTCAATGAGCTAGTAATAAGTTGTTTCAATCATCCTTGAATTTATGCGGGGGATGGGCTTGTCAAACCTGTAGCGTTATAATCTCCTACAGTTGGCTTGATTAAAGTTAATGACTACACTGAGGTGGGTTCACCAACTAATACTAAAAACAAATGCGTAAAGATATAAGCAAGACAAAAAGTAAACATGTTTCACCACTAAAAATATAAAAACATTAAGAAAGCAGGGCTATGGAAAACTCACTTTAGCAAAGCAAGCAAATTTCCAAATAGTGCAAATAAGATTGAGAGAATCCCAAAGAATTCACAATAATATAATCTAATAAGAAAAGAAAATAATAATAAATAAATCGAGTCTAAGGCAATATAGGGCTATAGGCACAAGGGGTTTTTGTTTTAAATTTGGGAATGATATTTATTTATGTTACGTAATTAATTTTTTTATAAAATGGTTATGAGAAAATTTGTTTATAACAATTTCAATAAAATTATGCTTCATAAACTAGAAATCTTTTTTTTTAACGGCAAAATCACTTTATATATATATATAAAGAGCCAGCAAGAGGCTGGGGAACAACGGAACAAAGAACAAAAACGAAACGACAAGTACAAGAAAACACCCGACCCCAACATCAGGCCGAAGCCCAGCCCTTACACCACAGCAGAAATGTCGAAAACAGTCCTTTTATCCCAGTCCGGTATCGGGATATTTGAACGATGTTTAAGCCAGACAAAGACCTCTTCTTTAATAAACTAGAAATCTTAACTAACATAATAGCTAGTTAGATTTTCAAAGTTCAAATGTCTTATGAAAATGAATAATTAAGGAAGAGTAATTATAAATTTAAATGATTATGAAAATGAAAATTTATTAATACATACGTATTCTAATAAACTAATAAACTAAATATAAAATCAATTTATAATAAAATTTATGTTGGGTCTGCTGACCTGGAGAAGAACAGATGATAGAAAGCCAAAATATACTAAGTGTTGATCAAGAATAAATAACAGTAGTTACAAGAAAGCTTCCTCCAAAGAACTGCTGATTCCCAAACTGCTGATGCTTAAACAACTGATACAAGACAACTGCTGCTGATGAAAGGTCTGATGGATAAAGTCTGAAGAGCAAAAGTCTGATAAAGAACAAGTGCTGATCAAAGATCTGAAGAACAAAGGTCTGTTGAACCAACAGCACTTTGGTTCAACAGATGATAAGAAGACATCAGAGCTTTAGTTTAACAGAGTTTTTCTTTCAGTAGTTTCAATGTAACAGTAGTTTATTGTTTAACAGATGTTGTAGTTTGTTAGTCAGTTAGGGGTCGCTTTCTAGGTGACGTCAGCTAAGTGATCATCAGAGGTTTGTACTTGTCTATAAATAGAACAGTACTTGTACTGTTCTATGCGTCACTCGTCATTCTCTTTAGACAAACAAACTCTGAGTGATCAGGCTGAGGGGGAGCTATAATTGTACTATTGTAATCTTTCAATTTAATGAAAGCATTCGATTGATATCAATTATTCTCTATGTTTTGATTATTCTTTATTCCGCTGCATTTTCCATTTATACTTCATTCATAACTCATAGTTAATCAAAACAATCCAATACTCAGATCCTAACAATTGGTATCAGAGCTTGGTCAATTAAATCTGATCTAATCAATCAATTTAATACACAGATCAGCTCACAATCATTGATATCGTTTGTTTGTCGGGTTAAAACAGAGTAATAGTTTATTTTCGTTTCAACAGTTAGTAAACAGACTTTGTTTTTGAAAAAACCAAGAGAATGACTTCACTTAATCAAGATCCACACAACACTGGCACACACAACAAGCCTCCGATGCTTGTCAGGTCAGAATACAACATCTGGCAGCGTCGGGTAGCTCATGTGTTAGCACAACAGAACACAGGGTGCTGGAAATCGGTAATATTTGGACCACATGTTCCAATGGTACCGAGTGCCGAGGATCCAAAGATCCAAGTACCAAAGAGTGTTGAGAACTACTCAGAGCAAGATTTTCAAAAAATCGAGCTAGATGCCAAGGCTTTCAGCATAGTAGCCATGGCACTGCCGAATGATATCTATGCCGGTCTCTTGCACTGCAATAGTGCTAAAGAACTGTGGGATGCTCTCAAAGAGCAATTCGGAGGAACTGATGATGTGATTGAAAACAACCGTGAAATACTTAACCAACAATATGAAACGTTTAGTCACATAAAAGGGGAGTCATTAACACAGCAGTTTGAAAGGTTTAACTGTCTAATTAGTGAACTTAAACTGGTTGGTCTAACTTTTCCTAATTCAACACTGAATCATAGGTTTCTTAGATCACTTCAGGACAAATGGGACACTATAGCTATAGTTATGAGAAACTCTATCGGATTCAAAGACCTAACCCTGACCCAGCTTCATGGTAAGCTCCTGACTTATGAAAGGGAGCTTAACCAGAAAAAGAAGCTCCAGGACTCTGGCAAAGTGTCAGATGACTATGTATTTGGTAATACTGCACTGTTGGGTCAGGATGATGGTTCTGGAAGTAGTAAGGATCAGAGTTATGATCATTACATTGACATAACAACTGGTTTCAATAATGATTCTTACTCATCACCAAACAACTGTGCTTTCACAGCCAGTGGTGATATCCAAGCTTCTGATAATTCATCTTTTGTGTACAATGACTTGCAATACATTGACCCTTTGGATCTAGAAGAAATGGACATTTTACATCAGGTTGCCCTGCTCAGTATTAGAACCAATAACTTCTATAAGAAAACTGGCAGGAGGTACCCAGGTTTACATGGTGGGTCAAAGGTTGGGTTGGATAAATCAAAGATAAAGTGTTACAAGTGTCATAGAATGGGTCATTTTGCTAGGGAGTGTAGGAGTCAAAATGGAGTTCCTATGATTACCTATCCAAATCAAAGACCACAGACCAACACTTATCAAACCATCCCTAATGTACCTAATGTGCAAAACACTGCTCACTTTGCACAGACCCAAACCACTGTTCCTGTGCATTATGTCCAAACCACTGTTCCTCAGTATCACTATGTCCAAACACCTGTTGCTCAGGCCCCTGTGCCAATGACTGTTACTCCACCCTCTGCTCCTGCAGAGACCAGTCAACCAGGTCAACAGAGTTTCTTCACTCAAGGCTTTGTTGATTGGAGCAGTCTACCAGATGAGATAACAGATGACAACATTGCTCTAGTTGCTAACACTGAAAAGGATTTTTGTTTTATGGCACTAGAAACAATTGTTGAAGAGACTGACTTTGAGGAAGTGGTGTCTGTGTCTGAAAATGTGACTGATGGTGTTGTTGGTGAGATTGTTTCAGCTGATGAATCTGAAGTGGAGGTTGTGAATCTATCAGACCCCTGGGGTAGTGATGACTGTGACTGCCAGTGTAACTGTGCCTTGATGGCTGCTGCTAAGGTATCTCCTCAAATCTTAAATGACTTGTGCTCAGACAAATGTATTGTGGCATTTGCTAAGATAAAAGAGGTGAATGAAAACTTTAGAAAGAAAATTTTGGATTCTGAGATTCAGTTTGAAAAACTAACAAAAGAGTTAAAATCAAAAATATCTGAAAAAGAGTCTGAAATCAGCAGTTTAAAACATGAAGCAAGCATAACCAAAGACCAGCTTCAGACTATGATAACAAAATATCATAGTTGTAAGAAGGAGCTTGAGTCCACCCAAGTTGAATGTAAGAAATGGGTGGAATCATCAAAGGGTTTTGAGATGATTGTCAACCAACAATCTAAAAGTCATGTGAAATTTGGGTTTGGTTTTAAAACCACTGATCAAGTTTCACAAACCACTGACAAAAAGGAACCACAGTTGGTTGAGGTCATCCCTACAAACTCAAAAGGTCAAGAAATCAAGGTTACTGAACCCAATGGCAAGAAAATCATTCTTGAAAAGTTGGAAGGTACACCCTCATTTGATGAAATTGAGAAATATCAATTCAAACCAACATGGTCAGATGAGTGTGAAGTCCTTGAAAATTTCAAACCAATGACCTTCAAAACCTCTGATGGTAAAATGGCACCACAGGCCAAAGTAATCCCTCTAGTAAGTCTTCCAACAGATGATGAAACATCTGTTGAAAAGAAGAAAGAAAAAGGGAAAGCCAAGAACAACTTGTTTTGTGATTTTTGTGAAAAGAAGAACCATGTCACCAAAAACTGTTTTCTTCTAAAAGCATATGACATCAACAAAACAACAAGTTTAAATGATTCAAAATCTAAAGAATGTTCAATCTGCAAGAAAAAGAATCACAAAACAAAAGAGTGCTTATATCTCAAAAAATTTGATGAAAAGATAAAAGAGTATAAGGCTAAAACTCTGGAGAGTCAAGTGGTAAGTACTTCAAAAGGAAAACCCAAACAGACTTTTGAATCAGTTCAAACATCTGTTACCAAAAGTCTGAACAAAAACTCTGCTCCCAGAGAGGTTCAGGTAACAGATGCTCCACCTGTTAACAGATTACCAAGAGGATATGGACAACCCACTTGTCATCGTCTGCCACATGTTTATGAAGAGCCCAAGAGGTCTTCAAAACCAAAAGTGAACAGACACCCTCATGGTTTTCAACAACTGATAGGAAATGATCAAACATCTGCTGGACCAAGTGTTGACATACAAGCACTGGCAAATGGTCAACTGCAGCTGTTGAATCTAGTTCAAAAGCTAGTCCAAACCACTGATCATTCTCCTCAACTTAAGGCTGAGACAGCTAAGGACCCATCCAAAGCCAATTTGGCTTTGGACACTCACCAAAACTAAAATCTTTACTGATGTGCAGGGAGCTTCTGCTTGTTTAGACAGTTTATGGTATGTAGATAGTGGAGGCTCCAGGCACATGACTGGATGTAGAGCCCTTCTTCTGGACTTTCTTGCTCATGGAGGGGGTGATATATCCTTTGGTAATGATTCTAAAGGTAAAGTGTTGGGTTCTGGTACTGTCAAAGCAGGGAGGCTTAAGTTTGAAAATGTTAATCGAATAGACAATCTAAAATTTAATCTACTTAGTGTATCACAAATGAGTGACAAAGGCTTTGGGTCATTCTTCACTAAGCAAACTTGTAAGATTGTTGGCCCAGAGGCTGTAGAAAAGATTAACACCATCATTGCTGAGAGCAAAGCACAACTTGTTGCTCACAGAAGTGGCAATGTGTATGTAGTTGATATGTTGAAGGATAATCCTACTGCAAATGTCTGTCTGTTCTCAGCTGCCTCTACCAAAGAGACAGAATTGTGGCATAGGAGACTTGGTCACACCAACCTTCAAACTATCAACTCACTCTCCAAACAAAACCTTGTCAGAGGTTTACCATCAAAAGAATTCAAATGTGATGAGCATTGTGTTTCCTGTTTAAAAGGTAAACAACATAAAAGCTCTTACAAATCCATTGATGAGTCCAAAACTAGTCAGTGTTTACAAATGTTGCACATGGACTTGTTTGGCCCTGTAAAAATCATGAGTCTAAGAAGGAAAAGATTTTGTCTTGTCATAGTTGATGATTTTTCTAGGTTTACATGGACTTACTTTTTACACTCTAAGGATGAGACTGCAGGTATCTTGAAGGACTTTGTCACCAAAGTTGAAAAACAATATGACTTGCCAGTAAAAGTCTTTAGGAGTGACAATGGAACAGAGTTTAAAAATAAGGAGTTAGATGATTTCTGTGTGTCAAAAGGGATTGTAAGGCAGTACAGTATCCCAAGAACACCAGAGCAGAATGGGGTGGTTGAAAGGAAGAACAGGACTCTCATTGAGGCTGCAAGAACAATGCTAGCAGATTCTGGTTTACCTCTGTCCTTTTGGGCAGAAGCTGTAAACACTGCTTGCTATGTTCAAAACAGAGTTTTAATCAATCCTAGACATCAAAAGACTGCTTATGAAATTCTGTTTAAAATCAAACCACTGATATCATTTTTCAAAGTCTTTGGCTGCCCATGTTTCATTTTAAATCTTAAAGATTCCATTTCAAAATTTGCAGCCAAAGTGGATTGTGGATATTTTCTGGGGTATTCTTTTATTGCAAAGGCCTATAAAGTGTTTAACACAAGGACTAAAACAATAGAAGAAACTCTGAATGTGAAGTTCAATGAACTTTCATCTTTAAAAATCCCAGCAAACCCTGCTGAGTTGTTTGATTTAGATAAATTCAAATTTGAAGATATTGCTGTCAAAACTAACCCTGCAGGTACTCCACAATCTTCACAACAAGACTACAGAATAGATGTTGTGGTTCCCGACCACTACAAAGTTTATCCTGCATCAGAGGAAGCAGTGGTTCAAAACAACTGTCAAAACTCTGTCACAGCTGAGTCAGCCACTGTTGGCTAGTCTTACCTTCACACCACTGATTCACCTAGCCAATCCACTGTCCACTCATCTGTTGACAAGAGTCAATCATCTGTTGACAAAAGTCAGTCCAATCTTACACCACTTGGACCCATTCCTCCACCTCCATTTCAAACATCTGTTGCCTCTTCAGAAGTGCCAACAGATGTTATGTCAACAGAGTCTCCAAACCTCTGTCCTTCACCACAAAATGCCATCATACCATATCAGGGAGATCTAATCTACCTAAGAGCTCATCCACCAGACCAAATCATTGGCAACATCAGAGAAGGTGTGCTCACAAGGAGCCAATTTTCAAACATCTGTCTTTTTGCAGGCTTTCTATCCCTTACACAACCTGTCAAGTACCAAGAGGCACTAAAAGACAACAAGTATGGGAACTTGTACCACTGCCTAAGGATGTCTGTCCAATTGGCACAAAGTGGGTCTTCAAAAACAAAACTGATGAAAGGGGTATAGTTGTCAAGAACAAAGCCAGGTTAGTGGTTCAAGGCTTCAGACAAGAAGAGGGTATTGACTATGATGAAACCTTTGCCCCTGTAGCAAGGTTAGAAGCTATCAGACTTTTCTTAGCCTTTGCTGTCAACCACAACATCAAGGTGTATCAGATGGACATCAAGTGTGCTTTCCTATATGGCAAAATTCAGGAGGAGGTCTATGTATGTCAACCACCTGGTTTTGAAGACACATTCCATCCTGATCATGTCTACAAGCTTAACAAAGCATTGTATGGACTCAAACAAGCGCCAAGAGCCTGGTATGAAACTCTCTCTACTTTTCTCTTATCCATTGGTTTCACTAGAGGTAAAATTGATAAAACCTTGTTTTTAAAATGGAAAGGAAAAGATTTAATGATTGTTCAAATATATGTGGATGACATCATTTTTGGATCCACATGTAATAAAATGTGTGAGGAGTTTAGGGAACTCATGACAGCAGAGTTTGAAATGAGTGCTATGGGTGAACTTCAGTGCTTTCTTGGTCTCCAAGTAAAGCAACTGCAAAATGGCACTTTCATTCATCAAAACAAGTATGTGAAAAACTTGTTAACAAAATTTGAGATGAATGATTGTAAGCCATGTAGTACACCCATGAGCACTGTCAAGCCACTCACTGATGATGAAAAGGATGAACTTGTTGATCAGACACACTATAGATGTATGATTGGGTCTTTATTGTACTTAACAGCATCCAGGCCAGACATTATGTTTGCAACCTGTGTGTGTGCTAGATCTCAGGCTTCTCCTAGAAAGTCTAACCTTATTGCTGTGAAAAGGATCTTCAGATACCTAAAAGGTGCTCCCACACTTGGTATCTGGTATCCTGCTAATGGAAACATTGAGCTTTCAGGTTATTCAGATAGTGATTTTGCTGGCTGCCATACCACAAGGAAGTCCACATCAGGAGGGTGCCAGTTTCTAGGGAATGCCTTAGTTTCTTGGCAAAGCAAAAAGCAAGCAGCTGTTTCAACATCCACTGCTGAAGCTGAATACATTGCTGCTGCAAGCTGTACAGCCCAACTTATGTGGCTTCAAAATCAACTACTGGATTTTGGGATAACTGCACTGAGGACTCCACTCATGTTGGATAGTCAAGCTGCTGAAAATATCATCAAAAATCCAGTCTCCCACTCAACCACCAAGCACATAGATATCAGACATCACTTTGTCAGGGATAGCTATGAAAAAGGTTTGATTTCTCTGCACCATGTTCCAACAGAGGATCAGTTGGCAGATGTGCTGACAAAAGCTTTAGACACATCTACCTTCACAAATCTGATCTCTCGAATTGGAATGTTAAACATGGATTAAAAACAACAAAAATGTTTTCAATAAAAACATTAAAATGTTTCCAGAAAATCAAATTTTGCTAAAATAACACTTTGGTTGAAAAATCTGTTTTAAAACCACTGATTCAGATAAAACAACCACTGTTTCATTAAAACCACTGTTAGTTGAAAAATCTGTTTTAAAACCACTGATTCAGATAAAACAACCACTGTTTCATTAAAACCACTGTTAGTTGAAAAATCTGTTTCAAACATCTGATCAGGTAAAACAACCACTGTTGGTTGAAAAATCTGTTTCACACATCTGATCAGATAACACAATTGTTTTCATCAGTCTTTTGGTTAAACAACAGAGGTTGGCAACAGAGGTTTAACAAAACAGCTGTATGCCACCAGATGTTTCAACCATCAGATGTTTGCCACGTCTGCTCTCAAAAGCAGAGTTTTGCCACATCAGCGGTTTAACCAGAGCCTATAAAACCCTGTTCTTTCCCCCAACAGCAGTTTTACTGTCTCATTGTATTCAAAATACTAAAAACCGCTCTCGTCTTCCTCATAACCCTCAATCAAAGTTCATCGCTTTCATAATCAAAATCCATTAAAATGGAACTCCAAACAAAAGCCACTCACAATTTCCTTCCGTATTTAGTTAAAACCGAAGACAACACACCATTCCATTCCACCATTGACATCATCAATAACTCAAAATATAAAAATGTTCTTATTGCTGATGCCCCCATATACCTGGAAACACTCCAAGAATTCTGGGCAACTGCTGAAGTTTTATACCAAGACAAAAAGCCTACGTCCATAATTTCAAAAATTGGAGACACCAGTATCGCCATAACCCCTGAAATCATATCCACTACCTTCTCACTGAACGACTTGTCAGGTATGGAAACTTTTCCAAAAACAGAGCTTCATACTGAGTTTCAAGAGAGAGGGTATGATGCTCAAATGACTGGTTCCACACTATACAAAAAGTTTTTCCCACCAGTCATGAAATTTTTCTTCCATACCCTTCTCCTCTGTGCCTCTGCCAAGACTACATCCTTCAATGAAATCCCATTGAGGATACAATACTTGGGATATGCTATGTTGTCAGACTCTGACTTCAACCTATCTCAGGGATTGTTTTCAGACTTGGTATCAAATGTGAAAGCCATAAAATCTGGCTCAAACAATGCTTTTCTGCTCTACCCTAGAATTCTAAGTGTAATTCTACAAAAGATTTTACCTGAAAAGGATTTTCAAAAGGGAGAGTCATTTAAAATGAAAAGTCTAACTGATGAAACTTTTACAAGAATGCTGGGTTCTTCAACCCAAGAAAAAGCAACAAAAGTTCAAAAAGTTTCCAAAACACAACCAAAGAGGACAAAGACAACAACTGTTGTTGAAACCTCTGTTGGTGAGCCCACTGCTCCTGGTGATCATGGCACTTCATCCAGTGCTGTGAAACCCACACCAGCCACCAAAAGAAAATGTCCATCCACCAAAACAACCACCAAAACCAAAAAGGGACTTCTGGAAGATGAGATACCAGAAGCTAACCTTGTTGCATCACCAAAGCAACATGAAACCACTGTTGTTACTTCCTCACAACAGTTGGGGATATCTCAACCAAAACAAACTCCTCAAGATTCCTCACAAAAGGAACTTGTTGTAAGCCAAAGGGAACCTCAAACTGAGGCATATGAGTCACTTGATCATATGTTTACAAGCCCATCTCCCAGGGCTAATCAGCTTCTTACTCCACCTACATCATCACCACATGTCCCACAAACAATGCAACCCCTGTTTGAGGCTATTGATAAAACTCAGGACAACCCCAGTTCCTTTCCTTCACCTATCACTGAGAGTATGCCACTACCAGTGACTGGGGCTGAGGAAAATCAATCAGCCATCCCACAAACAGATGAGGAGGTTATACTCCCAGAAGTCAATGTTACTTCTGATGAGGTTTCAAGAGAAGCAGCCACTACTGCTGTCGAGACCATTGTCTCACAGCAGGACAGTGGTTACATTGCTAAGACTTCCTTGAAGGCAACAACTGATGAAGACACAATTGTGTCTCCTAAAACAGTTGGAAGTCCCCAGAACCAAGACAAAGGGGCAGCAGGTTCTTATTCTATGGACTCCCCTCCTAGAACTGAACCAGCTAAAACTACCTCTGGTAGGGACTCAGATGAACCTATTAATTTGGGTGATGAGTCAAAACTTCAAGAATTGACGGCTAAAGTTCAAAACCTTGAATCCTCTGTTGCTGACATCAAATCTGATGTCAAGTCAATATTGGAAACATTGAATAACTTTACAAAAAGTCAACCATCCACTGCTGATGTTGCTAATGAGCTATGGAAATCTGTTTCCCCCATCATCATAGCTCATCGAAAATTAGCAGATCAGACACAGGAAACTTACATGACTTTGATCAGAAATATGGTGGATGCCAGATTTAATGACACAAAGGCTGACATCAAGGTGATTAAAGACCATCTGCTGAAGACCACTGGCTCTGCCCCTACCACAATTCTCAGAGATGAAGATGATGATGAATTCACTGCTGATGATGCCAAAAAGGGGGAGAGTGGCAGAGATAGGCTACCAAAACTTAATCCATTTGGTGCACCACCCTCACAAAAAGGGAAGAAGCCAACTGCTGACAAACCAGGGTCACCCAAATCAGCTCCACAAACTCAACAACCAAATGTTCAGATCTCTGTCTCTGAACCAGCAAAAGCATCAAAGGCAAAAGAAGTTGATACTTCAGCTAATGAAAAGGCTGAAAAGGCTGCTCAAGACAAAAGAAAAAGGGCTGACACTTTGGAGGTAAAAGCAGAGATGTTGGTGCAAAAGAAAAAGGAACAGCAGCAGGAAGTGGAAGATGTGAACACTTCAAAGAGAAAGAAGATGCCAGCCAAACACACCAGAAAACCACCTTCCAAACTAACTGCTGAAACTTCTGATGTACAAACACCTGTTACCACAACCACTGCTCCACAAACCAGTGCCACCACAACCTCTGCTACCCAAACCACTGCACCTAAAACATCTGCACAACCCAAACCAATAACCAAACCAGTCACTAAACCAACCACAACTCAACCAACTCCCAAATCTACTCCAACACAAACCACTGCCAAACCTACTTCAACACAACCCAAAACCCAAACAACTGCTGGTTCCACTAAAGGACCAACAGATGTTTCTCAAACCACTGCCTCATCCTCACCTTCACCCAAAATCTTGTATAGCAGAAAAAGGAAATCCACCTTTGTTATACAAGATGAAAACATCCACAACACACCACCTAACACCCCAATCTCATCCACACCAGTCAATGCCATTCCACTTACATCTTACTCACCACACACTGCCCAATTCAGATCACACAGACCACCACCAACCATCACCCCATTGGCTGAGAAGTATCCCCTTGAGTTGGATCTAATCAAGGGGGAACTTCAATCCTTCTACAATACTGATCAGCCATCAGAAAGATCCTTCCCATCTCTTAAAGGCTTCCCTGTTCCACTCAACATAGACACATATCTCAAATACAAGGGTGAACAGACTGATGCTGTCATCAAAGAGAAGTGCAAAGGGAAGGATGACAGGACTGCTCAGGGCATCCATTCAGCAGAGCTTAGCAAACTTGGAAGGATTGAAGATTATGCTAAGACCCTGAGCAACTCCATGTCAACCATGCCTCTCAGCAGACACTTGGAAATGGAAGTAAGGGATTCACTGCTGGAACAGATCTTGGCATCCAAGCCTTATAAAGCAACAAAGAACCAATTTACAGGCTGGACCACACATGCTCTAAGGGAAGAACTAATCAGAATAGAGAACATGGCCAAGAATCCTCCTGCTAAGGTCTCTGCTCCTGATTTCAAAAAGGAGAGAGATGAAGCTAGAGCCTTGAAATTCAGAAGAATGAGACAAGAGCTTGTAGCAGCTAAGTATGGAGAGATGAAGTCTGTTGCCAGATGGTCAGAGATCAGGCTAATTGAAACATACAAAAAGCTTGAACAAGAAAGAAAGACCAATCCTGATCTTCCAAGAAAACCTGTGTATGATGATGCTCCCAAGAAACCCTCTCAGGCCTTTACATTAGATAGCTTGCTTGCAACCTCTGATCTTTCTATTGCTGCTCAAAGGCAATACAAGAAGCAGAAGGAAATGTCTGAAGAAGACACAAGGAAGTTCAATGAAACTTATGTAAAAGAGGGTCTCTTGAACCAACTTAGATTCTTCTCTGACCCTGTCACAAAGAAGTTCAGAGAACTCATTGGCAGGCCTCCATCTCCCAACTCATCCAAAATAAAGATGCATCCCAGTCACTCCTCTGACTCTAAAATTCTAAAATGGAAGTCTGATAAAGAGACCCATGAATTGACACTGATCAGGTCAGATGGTAGTGTTCAGAAGTTGAGTATGGATGATGCACCTGACCTAAGTGCAGAAGATCACCAGACACTTTTGAATCTGACACTGGATAGAGATGCTGAAGACCTCTTCTCTCTCAGCTTTGAATTACAATTGAAAGGGCAGATTAGAGAAAGTCTGATGAGGAATAAAGATCAAGAATAAAGCAGAGTTTTGGCATCATCTGTTCTAGGGGGAGATTGTTGGGTCTGCTGACCTGGAGAAGAACAGATGATAGAAAGCCAAAATATACTAAGTGTTGATCAAGAATAAATAACAGTAGTTACAAGAAAGCTTCCTCCAAAGAACTGCTGATTCCCAAACTGCTGATGCTTAAACAACTGATACAAGACAACTGCTGCTGATGAAAGGTCTGATGGATAAAGTCTGAAGAGCAAAAGTCTGATAAAGAACAAGTGCTGATCAAAGATCTGAAGAACAAAGGTCTGTTGAACCAACAGCACTTTGGTTCAACAGATGATAAGAAGACATCAGAGCTTTAGTTTAACAGAGTTTTTCTTTCAGTAGTTTCAATGTAACAGTAGTTTATTGTTTAACAGATGTTGTAGTTTGTTAGTCAGTTACGGGTCGCTTTCTAGGTGACGTCAGCTAAGTGATCATCAGAGGTTTGTACTTGTCTATAAATAGAACAGTACTTGTACTGTTCTATGTGTCACTCGTCATTCTCTTTAGACAAACAAACTCTGAGTGATCAGGCTGAGGGGGAGCTATAATTGTACTATTGTAATCTTTCAGTTTAATGAAAGCATTCGATTGATATCAATTATTCTCTATGTTTTGATTATTCTTTATTCCGCTGCATTTTCCATTTATACTTCATTCATAACTCATAGTTAATCAAAACAATCCAATACTCAGATCCTAACAATTTATTAATACATACGTATTCTAATAAACTAATTTTGTTCGCCGTGGTCTCCGAAGATGTCGAAGATTTCATTGTTGGGATACGGAAACCATGTCCAACGGTAGACGACGCAAACCCACGTCACCCAACCGGGATGGTTGGGGATGTTGCCCTCCTCGAGCGTGTCTTTTCCCTCCCTATTCAGACTGTTAAAAGCATCCCCCCTAGTTGTCGTCTGATGTTTGCTCAAGCGTTAACAGGTGCTTTACGCAAAGTAGTGGCGTCGCCAAGCTCAGTTGACAATTGGGTCCAATTGTTATTGCTTCCACGGTTAACCCTAAGGGTGATCAGACCGTCCTCCAGGCAAGAGCGAAGATCGGGGAACAGGAAATCTCTGCAGTGTAGTAGCATCATGCAAGCGCTTGGAGAATGGAAAGATGGGTCTGGGTTTGCGGTCTTGGTCTCTTCCCTTTTGGATAGCGCAGGGGAGGTCTCGGTATCTAGGGGAGAAGCCAAAATGGGAGAGGACAATGCAAACGAACCTAATATAAAACAATGTCTTCGAAAAGTCAGGGATGGTCATTTCACGGCAGCGGTAAAGGTGTTATGCTCTAGTGGAGTCGCCCCCCTATGTGAATCGACCATGAAGGCCCTCATTGATAAACACCCAGTGGTGCCGCCTCCATCCTTTCCTTCTAACCCTATCGCCCAACCCGCTCTATCAGTAGATGAGGGTTGTGTGCTTAAATGTATCCGATCTTTCCCTAAAGGGACATCTTGTGGTAGGGACGGGATACGTGCCCAACACCTGTTGGATGCTATTGGGGGTGAAGGCTCAGTGACTTCCTCGGGTTTGCTCGCGGCCATCACTGATGTTGTCAACCTATGGCTTAGGGGGGCCTGCCCTAAGACGCTTTCCGAGTTCATTGCATCGGCCCCCCTCACCCCCTTATTGAAGCCCGATAATGGAATTCGGCCTATTGCTGTGGGGGGCATTTGGCGAAGGCTAGTTTCTAAGGTGGCAATGAAGAAGGTTGGGAAAGACATTGCCCAGTACCTGGGGGACTTTCAATTTGGAGTAGGGGTACCAAATGGGGCAGAGGCGGTGCTTCACAGTGCCAACAGGTTCCTCAACTCTTTTCATGCGGGTGGGTCTCTGGCTATGCTTACAGTAGACTTCTCCAATGCCTTCAACATGGTCGACCGTACAGTTTTTCTCCAAGAGGTTCACCAGCGATGCCCGTCCATATATCCATGGGTCCAGTTCCTTTATGCCCAGCCGGCTAGGCTGTATGTGGGCAATGATTGTATTGGGGCTACCACCGGAGTGCAGCAAGGAGATCCTTTGGGGCCCCTTCTCTTTGCCCTTGCCTTACATCCCCTTATCATGCGGATTCAGGAACACTGTAACCTACCGTTTCATGCCTGGTATTTGGATGATGGGACGATTATAGGCAACGCAGTGGAGGTTGCTAAGGCTTTAGACATTATCAATGTGCATGGGCCATCTCTGGGGCTTCATCTCAATATTAAGAAAATAGAGGTCTTTTGGCCGACGTGTGACGGGTTGAAAAGTCAGGGAGGGCTTTTCCCGACAGGGATTGGTAGACCTGAGAAAGGGGTTAAGCTCCTTGGTGGGGCTGTTAGCCGAGACCCTACCTTTATTGGGGAGTTGGCAGGGCGGCGGGCTACGAGTCCGGTTGCCCTTATGAAACTACTGCCCCGCCTTAGAGATCCCCAAAGTGAACTCCTGCTGCTCAGGTCATGCATGGGGGTCGCTAAGTTACTTTTTGGGTTACGAACTTGCCAACCCCACTTCATGGTGGATGCGGTATCCCTTTTCGATGATGGTCTCCGCGAAGCTATTGAAGATATAGTTGTGTGTGGCGGCCCCTTCTTCGGGGACCTCCAGTGGCGCTTGGCATCCTTGCCGATGCGTTTAGGTGGTTTGGGCCTCCTTTCAGCTCGAGATGTTGGGGTCTATGCCTTTGTGGCGTCCAGAGCTCAGTCTTGGGAACTTCAGGATCACATCCTCCGAAACAGTGGGGTCATTGGACTAGACCCAGACTATCAACAGGCGCTCGAACGCTTAAATGTCTATCTCCCGAACTTTGATATTGGCGGTTTTTCTAACAAGGACACCGCCCCCTCAAAGCCACAAAAAACTTTGGCGAATGCTCTTTTTAGCAAAACTGCTCAGAGCCTGGGAGAAGTTTTTGAGTTGTCCTCTCGCCAGAAGGCGGTGATTGAATGCCTAAAGGGCCCTCATGCTCAGGATTTTTTGACCGTTATCCCGATTGAGGGTTTGGGTCAATGCATGTCTGCAGTAGAGTACAGGGCTATACTCAAGTACCGATTGATGATCCCTATGTACTCGGAAGATGAAACATGCCCCATCTGCCGTAAAACTTGCATGGATAAATACGGGGAGCATGCAATTCATTGCAAGGAGCTCCCTGGTTTCAAATATCGGCATGACTGGGTGAGGGACGTTTTGTGGGATATCTTGAGAAGAGCTGGGATCTCTGCCAAAAAGGAGGCCCCTGTAAACTTCCTCACAGACCCCACGGAAGGGAGATCCACCCTGCGACCCGCAGATCTGCTTGTCTTTGGTTGGGAGAGGGGGAAACATGCCTGTGTGGACCTCACCGGGGTATCTCCGCTGGTTGGGTTAAGGGAAACAGGGTTCGTAGCTGGGCAAGCATCAAGAAAGGCGGAATCAAAGAAAGTAGATAAACACGCTAAAGCTTGTGCAGATAACCAACATGTCTTTATCCCTCTGGCCTTCGACACCTTTGGCTCCCTGGCGCCAGAAGCTATTCGTTTCTTGACCAGGGTCCAACGGGTCGTCCACAGCAATGTTTCATCCCTAGGGGGGCAAGGTTTTGTCTTTAGTAGACTAGGGTTTGCAATTCAAAAAGGGGTGGCGGCGCAGCTTGTTGCCCGTCTACCTGCTATTATGATGTAACTTTCGTATTTTGTATTATTATTATTGTTAAAAAAAAAGATTTTATATTAAAAAAAAACTATTTGAAAGTATCATTTATGGGCTAAATGGTCAAAATAGTTTATTAGTCATATCTATGTCTGTGTCTATTTACTTAGGTTAGAATACTTACATATTCTGTTTTTTTTAACAATTATATAAAATCAATTATATCTGGTTCGAAACCGGGACCTGAGTTCGATTATAAGACTCAACACAAGCATCCTTGTATTCCCAAAACCAACAAGAACCCAAGTCCTATAACCAACCTAGTACCGACTATGTCCGACAAAAAATAAATAAAATAAAATAAAATAACGATTACAGAATAGATCGAGCGATATTATATTATAATTCACACTACAACGTAAAGAAATCGTATAATAGTTACCAGAAACAGAGTCGAAACTTAGAGACGAGGAGGGGTGGTCGACGTTGAACACTCCGGTCCGGTTAAGCTCCGAAGACCACAAAATACGGCTTAGAGACTAAATTTTGAAGTGTGGGTTTGTTTGCGAATGGTTTAAGTGTCGAATTATGGGTTATATTTATATCCAGCAAATCGTAACATATGGAAACAGTTTGGAACCAAATTGCCGAGATATGAGGATCGATATTACCGCTTCAATTTCAAATAAAAGTTTCGGATTTCTCGTCAAATGAGTTCACGATTGAAGTTAGTTTGAGATTGTGGTTTGAACTTTTGCGGGATAACCTCGGTTTCACTGGGTTTGACTTTGGCGGAAAATCCGGGAAATTCGGTGACTGTAACGAAGGAGAAGGAGGAAGAGTTTGTTTTCAAACTTAATTTTTTTTTTGTCAAAAGCAGTCTCTCTAGTTTCAAACATTTACAACTAATATCAAACTTAAATTATTTTTATTATTATTAACTTTATGTTGATGCACTTTCTGTGGACGTCACTGTCGAATAGACTAGGGTTGAGTCTTTGTATTGTGTTACATGAGATTGTGGTGATCCATAAGGGCACTTTATGGATCTGATGCATGTGTAAGTATATAGGACAATACACAAAGTTTACGTTCGACCCAAGGTAAAGGGCGAATGTGGAAACATTCCACATTCGTCCAGTGCAATGGGGCGAAGGTGGACTTTGGTCCACATTCGTCCAAAGCAAAGGGGCGAATGTGGAAACAGTCCACATTCGCCCACAGCAAAAGGGGCGAAGGTGGAATCTGGTATTGGACTATAAATAGCAATCTCATGTGTTGGTTTTCATTTGGTGATTTGAGTTTGTACTTTGAATGCTCTCAAGGGGGAGGTCATGCCCGACCTCCCCCGGCCCCGAGATAGATGTTTATCCTACTGATGACAGTGTCTGTAACCGTTTCTGTAGTAATACGAATCTGTGATGACTTTGTTATCGTTAATTTCTGTCTCGTCTTGAATCTCCCGTCTGAAACCGAGTTGTTTATGTGTATTCGATCCACGAATTCGGTTCCTAACCGGATTCACAACTACTTTGTAGTTGTAAGAATTTAGCTAAAACAGGATGTAATGATCATACAAGTCACAATTCTAGGTGCGGAAACCCTAGAACTGAACAAAATGATAATACGCAAATCAAACACACGTAAGACACCTTTTAATCACCATTTCATAGATTAACTTCAATAAAACTTGTTTACAATTGATTCACACGTTAATCTAACTCTCACAAACACATTCACAATCTAGACCTGAACCTGACCTCTCAACACACACTTTCTAAAACTCTAACTTACATTAAAATAACCAAAATCTATTTATAGGGTCTGCAGGTTCGCCCAGTTCGTTGGTGCGAATGTGGACATAGTCCACATTCGCCCACTGCCTTGGTACGAACCTGGTCTTCAGGTCTTCTGACTTCCATCTTCGTCCAGCTTTAAACACCTTCGCCCAGACTAATACACATTCGCCCAATCTCTATTACATTCGCCCACTTCAGAATCTTCACTAACATATGTTAATCAACCTAATCCAATCACTAGTCGCAAAACGTGCATCTACACTTTACAAACTTACACAAATATATCCAAACACACCATTAAATGTTAAAATTTTATAAATTTCAACAAACTTAGTTGAAATTTTATAAAGTAAACAATAATATTTATTACACACATATATATATCAAAATGAGGAACAGAGTTCGAATGAAAGATAAAACGCCATTGATATCTTTATTATTAATAATACTAAACGAAACGAATACAACGGAAAAATTCAAATCGTTACCGTCTCCCCTACTTTAAGGAATTTCGACCCGAAATTGATTCAGAGGAGGCTTTAGGAAAAAAGTTGAGGATACTTTGCCTTCATTTGATCCTAGCGTTCCCATGTAAATTCTGGGCGATGTTTGTGTGCATAGATCTTTTGCCGACTTTTAGCCATTTGAAGATTATCACGGATTTTCAAGACCTTGTTTGTCGTTTCTTTGATCAGTTCGGGACCAGTGATTTGAGCTTCACTAATCTCGTTCCAACAAACTGGAGAGCAACATTTTTGACCATAAAGTGCTTCGAATGGTGCCATGTCGATGCTTGCGTGATAACTATTGTTGTAAGAAAATTCAACCAAAGGAAGATGAGAGTCCCAATTACCACCAAAGTCAATAACACAAGCCCTAAGCATGTCCTCAAGAGTCTGGATGGTCCTTTCAGTCTGACCATCGGTTTGAGGATGATATGCAGTGCCGAGATTAAGCTGGGTAGCCAAAGCAGACTGCAGAGATTCCAAAAATTGAGAGGTAAAACAACTGTCACGATCCGAAATTATGTCCAAGGGTACACCGTGACGACTTACAACTTCGTCCACATAGATTCTTGCCAACCTTTCAACAGTAAAGGTCTCACGAATAGGCAAGAAATGATCTGATTTTTTTAAATGGTCTACGATCACCTAAATGCTATCATGACCGCGAAAAGTGCATGGAAGTTTAGTAATGAAGTCCATTGCTATGCTCTCCCATTTCCACACAGGAATTTCTTGCTGTTCAAGCAAACCAAAAGGTCGTTGATGCTCAGCTTTGACCTTTAAGCAGGTTAGACACTTGGCTACAAAAATGGAAATGTCCTTTTTCATGCCAGGCCACCAATAAGTAAAACGAAGGTCTTGATACATCTTGTCTGCAGCAGGATGAATAGAATAATGAGACTTGTGAACCTCGTTCATGATGAAGGTGCGAAGGTCATCACGATCAGGAATCCAAATTCGATTCAAGAAATTAAGTAGTCCATCAGATTTAGTGACAAGTTGAGTCTCAGCACCACACGACATTTCATCATACATGTTTCCTTGAGTAACAGAAGTGTGTTGGGCTTGCAGAATACGAGCTTGAATGTTGGTTTGGATCTTGACACAATGAAGTTTGACCTATTCCTTTCGACTAAGTGCGTCGATAACAACATTCGCTTTTCCAGGATGGTAGCGAATCTCGTAGTCGTAGTCGTTAAGTAGTTCAACCCATCGTCGTTGCCTCATGTTCAGATCTTTTTGGTTAAAAATGTTTTGGAGGCTTTATGGCAGTGAAGACCACACATTTCATGCCATAGAGATAGTGCCTCCAAATTTTCAAGGCAAAAACAACAGCACCCAATTCAAGATCATGAGTTGTATGATTCTTCTCGTAGATTTTAAGTTGTCTTGATGCATAGGCTATAACTTTGCCTCGTTGCATGAGAACACAACCAAGGCCTAAGTTAGAAGCATCACAATAGACCACAAAATCATCATTGCCTTCAGGTAGAGTCAAAATAGGTGCATCACAAAGCTTAAGTTTAAGAGTCTGAAATGCTTCCTCTTGCTTAGGTCCCCACTCATAAGGTTTACCCTTGTGAGTATGAGCAGTGAGGGGAACAACAATCTTTGAGAAATCAGAAATAAATCGACGGTAATAACCTGCTAATCTGAGAAATAAACGAACTTCAGTAGGGGTTTTAGGTGCAGGCCAATTTTTTACCACTTCAATTTTTGCAGGGTCAACATGAATTCCATTCTCGTTGACTATGTGCCCCGGAAATTGAACGTCCTTAAGCCAAAATTCACATTTTGAGAACTTGGCATACAGTTGTTCCTTCTTCAAGAATTCCATGACCAACCTTAGGTGTCGTTCGTGGTTTTCTTTAGATTTAGAATAGATCAGGATATCTTCAATGAAAATAATGACAAATTTGTCTAGGTATGGCTTGCAAACTCGATTCATTAGATCCATGAATACTACAAGTGCATTGGTCAATCCAAAAGGCATGACTAAGAACTCGTAATGCCTATACCGAGTGCGAAAGGCAGTTTTGGGAATGACTTCTTCGAGAACATGAAGTTGATGATAACCAGAACGAAGATCAATCTTTGAAAAACAAGTGGCTCCCTGAAGTTGATCGAAAAGATCATCAATCCTAGGCAAAGGGTAACGGTTTTTTTTATGGTGACCTTGTTGAGTTCCCGATAATCGATACACTTTCGAAGAGTCCCGTCTTTCTTTTTAACAAATAGGACAGGACCTACCCAAGGGGAATAACTTGGATGGATAAAACCTTTGCTCGAAAGCTCTTGGAGTTTACTAGCAAGCTCTTGCATATCTGTTAGGATCTGAGTTTGATTTGTTATGAAGTTTAGTAAATGAAACTATAATGAAGATGAATAATAATGGAAAGTGCAGCGGAAATAAACTTTAAATCATAACAAACATGACAATTGTTTTATTACAACTACTATCATAAGTCATCACAAATTTCAGTACAAGTTATACAATCTCCCCCTCAGCCCGATCACTCACAGACTTTGTTTGTACAAGAGAATGTTTTGGAGTGATGAATAGAACAGTACAGGAACTGTTCTATTTATAGACAAACTAAAGCTTTGATGACCTAAGGCTGATGTCACCTAAGATAGAGACATCTAACAAAAATAACAACATAAAACATCTGCTCTAATACAACTACTGTTACATTGAAAACTCTGATGATTAAACCTCTGATGTGTAACAGCTGATGGGGTAAACTCTGTTGCTTGAATCATCTGTTGGAGCCTAAGTGTTGTTGGCTCCAACAGACCTTGTATCTTCATCAGCACTTTGGCAAACAGTGGTTTCTTCAACAGTCTTTGTAAGCAGTAGTTTGTCCAGCAGTTGTTTGGGAACAGCAGTTGTTAGTGTCAACAGTCTTTGGGAGGATCTTGTATGCAAAATACTGTTTTATTGATGATCAGATGTTTAGTATGTTTTGGCTTTTCATTTCTTCTGTTCTTCTCCAGGTCAGCAGACCCACAATCTCCCCCTAGACCAGATGATGCCAAAACTCAACCTTTATTGCTGATCTTTATTTCTAATCAGACATTCTCTAATTTGTCCTTTAAATTGTAATTCAAAGTTGAAGGAGAACAAGTCTTTAGCATCCCTTTCTAGCTTTAAGTTCAGCAGGTCTTGGAGGTCATTTGCACACAGAACATATGCATCATCCATGCTTAATTTTTGAGCTTCTCCATCAGATCTGAGCAGAGTCAATTTGTGGGTGTCTTTGTTGACTTTCCACTTTAGAATTTTTGAATCTGGGGAGTTTTGTGCAAATTTATTCTTGATGAGTTTGGTGATGGAGGCCTGCCAATGAGTTTTCTGAGTTCTTCACTGATGGGATCAGAGAAGTAGTGAACCTGGTTGAAAATCCTTCTTTCACAAAAGTATCTGCAAATTTCTTTTGATCTTCCTCAGACATCTCCTTCTACCTTTTGTGATGCTTCTTGGCAGCAATGGTGAGATCAGATGTTGGAAGTAGGCTGTCTAGTGAAAAGGTCTGTTGGGATTTTCTAACCTCTGTTTCATTAGGGTTAATTGGTTTTCTTGGAAGTGTAGGATCAGTTTTTCTTTGCTCTTCAAGTTTCTTATATGTTTCAACTAACCTCAGCTCAAACCATTTTGATATAGACTTCATCTCTCCAAAACCAGCATCTACTAGTTCTACCCTCATTCTTTTGAATTTTAAGGCTCTGACAGGGTCTTTGCCTTTTCTGAAGTCAGGAATAGTAGCCTTCTGATTTGGATGCTTAGCCAATTCTTCAATTCTGTTCAGCTCTTCTTGTAAGGCATGAGTGGCCCAACCTGCAAAATGTTTTCTGTTTGTTTTGTAAGGCTTAGTTGCCATGATTTGATCCAGAAGAGAATCCCTGATCAACTTCACCATTTCACCACTGATTGGTTTGTTGGACATAGACTTACTCATGTCCTTAGCAAAATCGTCAATCCTTCTCAATTTTCTAAGTTCTGCTGAGTGGATGCCCTGACAACCCTATCATCCTTTCCTTTACACTTCTCTTTGATAATCATATCTGCTTGTCGTGCTTTCAACTTCAAATATTCATCAACATTCTTTGGTTTAGGCAGATTCAGATTTGAGAGTAATGGGAAGGATAGCTGTGATGGATCCTCAGTATTGTAGAAGGATTGAATTTCCCCTTGATGATGTCAAGTTTAAGAGGATACTGAGCAGCTAATGGAATCATGGTTGGTGATAGTCTTATGGTGGTGGAAGGATTGGATGAAAATTTTGAAGTGTGTGGTGAGAAAGATGATAATGGAATTGCAAGAATGGGTTCAGATGGTGGTGATGAAATGGGTGTAGGTGTAGTTTCTATGTTCTCATCCTATACCACAAAGGTGGATTTCCTTTTCCTTTTGTACAGGATGACATGAGTTAATGGTGGTTGTGATGTAGTGGGTGAGTTAACATTTGTTGGCACTTGTTTAGTACCAGCAGATGTTTAGGGTTGTGAGGATGGTATAGGTGACATGGTTATGGATAATGCAGTGGTGGTGGTTGTTGTGTTGATAGGTTCAGTGGTTGTAGTTGTGATGGCAGCAGATGTTTTGAGAGCAGAGGTTTTAGATGATAGTGGTTGCCTAACATGTCTTGCAGGCATTTTCTTCCTTTTAGAGGAACCAACATTTTCTTTTTCCTGCTGTTCTTCTTGTCTTCTTTTCAAGAGAGACTCTTCTTTGTTTTCCAAGGTCTCAGACCTGATTAACTTTGCTTCAGCAGCCTTTTCAGCCATGGTATTGGAAGATTCATCAATTTTCTTTGCCTTGTCAGCTTTGGCAGTGTCAGCAGAGGTTTGAGCAGTGGATTGAGAAGCTGAAGCATACCCTGGTTTGTTAGCAGTCTTTTGACCCTTTTGTTGTTGACCCTTTTGAGAAGGTGGAATTCCGAATGGATCAAGCTTTGGTAATCTATCTTTGCCACTCTCCCCCTTCTAGCATCATCAGCTGTGAACTCATCATCATCTTCATCCCTTAGAATGGTTGTGGGGGCAGAGCCAGTGGTCTTCAGCAAATGTTCCTTAATGGCTTTGATATCTGCTTGGGTATCATTGAACCTAGCATCCACCATGTTTCTGATCATAGCCATGTAAGTTTATTGTGTTTGATCTGCTAGTTTTCGAATTACAAGAATGAAAAGGTGTTCAAAGGAGGTCATTTATCAAGTGCTAGAATGCTGGAGGATATAAAATAAAGTCCTTATGGTCGAGACATCAGACATAGAGCAAAATTTGTATACATCATAGTAGATACTTTGCTTGAGTTGGGTGTGTATCTTGTATCTGAGTAAATTGGTTGTAATATAGTAGCCCACCCCCTTTATGTTAAAAAGAAGAAATTCTAAAAGAAATTGGAAACAAATGTAACCAAACTAATACGACTCCATTCTTTCGTAGTAAAAAACAGCCAATACTTAAGGGGTTAACATTATGTAAAAACAATATTCTTACAAAGATGTAGGCTTTGACTTTTAAAGTCAAACCAATAAATGTTATCTTCAATAGATATAAACTGCTGACAACGTTTAAACAAAGTCCCTTGCACCATGAATTATCCAGGACAAATGTCTTCTTGTTTCTAAATAGTAACATAGAACAAAACCTGTTATTGTATACAAATTTTCAACATATAAGTAATGTACAATTTTTATAATAAAGCTAAACATCACATAGAAATTAAGTCATAATGAGCTCAAGTTTTATCTGGTAACATTACCATGCAGTAAGTTTCATCATATTCAGGTTCTTGGTTATCAAATCCCCCATCAACACCTACAAAAGTAATCCCTATAAATAGACTTAACCATTTCAAGTTCAATTTCCATATCCGTCTATAAATTTTATAATCTTGGTACTCAAAATGAAAAATGCAGAGCGTAGATTTCTTCAAAGGTCTACCTTCCTGTAATCTTGAACCCAACTTGCAATATCAGCCAACACGTGATGACCCAGTTGACCAGACTCAATTGCTAACCGAGATTGTTGACCAAGGTTGACCAGTTTGACCCAGTTGACTTTGACCCAAAATGTTTGATGAAGCTTTCGCAACAGCCACCGATCATATCATCATTTTACCTCGAACCAGCACGACTGCCCATTTATATTAAAACAAAATAACCAATTCATAGTCCATGGTATTGGAATCCTTCGCCAACTTCAGTATTGTGTGGAACAACTTTTAATTTGATGAACTAAAATAAGGCAATATTCAATATTATTTGCTAAAGACTCACACGCCTCAACCTCTTCACGGATTTAGGTTCTTCATCACTTTTCATGGACAAATACATATAACACAACATTAATCGTGTCTAAAATCCCACAATTTCTGCTATAACAATTAATTGGTAGCTTTACCCATTACTACATCTTGAAGGGATAGGGAGCCTAACCCAGGTGGAGGCGGCGTCCCTATCCCCATAAACCGGAATCTCGGCGCCATGCTTCCTCCGCGGCGATGGCAAAGCAAAGAGCCAGCCAGCGCGCAGGGCTGCCAAGTGATAAGCAGCGCATAGCAACAAACAGCATCTGATAAGCGCGTACGCCCACGCTCGGAATCTTCCATTACCACTTTTGGTACGAGGTGCAGAGGATAACAAAAGGAAGATTCAGCAGGATCTCTGGTAGAGTACGCGCCAATGAGAAGGCGACAGGTGGCAAGAGTGGTCCAACCACCACTGACAGGGACGGCGACATGACTGTGCCCACGCTTCCACCATGCCGTCGTCAACAGTGACCAGCAGACATCCCCTGCTGATGTCAGACGTCGTATCAGGTGGCAGAGGCATGGTCAACGACTGTGGCCAGGGTAAGGCCGCCGTCCGCCAATCAGAGCCTGCCACGTGTCCGCCTCGAGTAACGACCATGCTGCAGCCTGACGTCATCCACAGTAATCTGCCTTTCCCGCCATTTTCATGGGGAGCTTGGACTTGGGCTTTGACCAGGCCAAAGTAAGGATAACTTCACGTGGGCTTCTCTACTAAGCCCACAAGTTCCCCTATAAATAAGAGAAGTCATCTCCTTGCAAAAGGATCCGAAATTCTTCATTGTAACTTAGCATTAATCTCTTGTAACTTTTTGTACTCAGTCATTAATAAGATTCCGGCTAGTTACAGTGGACGTAAGCCATACTCCGACCGAACCACTTACATCTCGTGTCTTTACTCACTTAGCACTCACACACGTTCCCATTCTTATTTCTCATACGGGTTAAACCTAGAGGTTTGGGTAAAGGATTACTCTTGACGATACGTAAGTATACACCACACGGGGATTAGTGATAATCACCGTGATACTTATTGTTTCTTCATTAGCGCCATCCAACGGTTAGAACAGCTCTTTTCTTCATCTTTTAAACCCACCCATGGCTGAACCCAACCCTAACACTTCTGTCATTAACCGGGCCGGGGAGGTTGACACTCAACCCCCGGAGAACCAAACCACACCACGCACTGTCGTCAAACAAGCCACCTCACGACTCGAGAAGCCAGCTATCGAGGTCCGTGACGTGGACTCCGACGATAACAGCAGTGCCAGCTCAAAGGAAGAACCAGACCGGTGGCTCCTCCGTCAGAACACCAAAAGTGCTGCAATTTACCAACAAAAGCTCTTGCAGCAAGCCAAAAAGAAGGGCAACGCCCTCACTTATGATACCCCACCGAAAAAGGGGTACAAAAACAAAGACTCGGCCGTCCAAGGTGATGGTCGTAGCGGGGAGCTCGGCGGAGACGCCATTTTCATGGGGAGCTTGGACGTGGGCTTTGACCAGGCCCAAGTAAGGATAACTTTACGTGGGCTTCTCTACTAAGCCCACAAGTTCCCCTATAAATAAGAGAAGTCATCTCCTTGCAAAAGGATCCGAAATTCTTCATTGTAACTTAGCATTAATCTCTTGTAACTTTTTGTACTCAGTCATTAATAAGATTCCGGCTAGTTACAGTGGACGTAGGCCATACTCCGACCGAACCACTTACATCTCGTGTCTTTACTCACTTAGCACTCACACACGTTCCCATTCTTATTTCTCATACGGGTTAAACCTAGAGGTTTGGGTAAAGGATTACTCTTGACGATACGTAAGTATACACTACACGGGGATTAGTGATAATCACCGTGATACTTATTGTTTCTTCATCATTATTTTAATACCTAAATTCACAGACTAGTTCAATAACAAACCAAAACAAAGGTGGTTTAAGAAATTCTACTATGTAGAGGCAAAAGTTATGCATATTATTTCATTATTTAAGATTCATCCCATAGATGCTAATGCTACGCAAATACAGTATTCCCAATTTGTAGACTTTATACATTTGCACCCCACCGCTGGATGCTGCTAAATTGCACAATTATCAAGTTGCATTGTAGTATACTTTATATAGAACCATCATGATTTAGGTGGCTTGTTTATGTTACTCCCTCCGTCCCATTAGAAGTATCCATATTCTCTTTTTTATTTGTCCCATTTCATGTGTCCACTTTCAAAAATTATTAGTCAATTTCCAAATTTACCCTTAAAAACACAACAAATAAACAAACAATATGATGGACCCACATATGACAAGGGTATTATTGTCTTATGGCAAGCAAAAAAAGCAATCATTTAATATGCCTAAAACTTTGTGTTTTTCAAACCACGACACTTCTAATGGGACAGAGGTAGTATAAGGTAATTGAAAAATGTAAATGACGTATACAACACAAAAAAACAAAGAAAAGTCAGCATTGTAATACAATCAGTAAATAGACTGCTCTTGCTAACAAAAAGTGATTTGTCCACAAATGGCCATTGCTACTAAAGAGACCAATGAAAGAAAAAGTAATTTGCCAACTCAATGTGGTATGATATTGCAACCAGACCCTTATATACATATATAGTTTAGGTAATAATTGGGTTTTGACGGTTTTGGTAGAACCAAATTATATAGACAAAACAAGGTTGTAAGATTTTAGGTTTATAGAGTTACTTTAGGTCCAGCTATAAAATGGGTCAAACAGAATTTGCTTAATGAGCTTTTGACCCTACTAAAGCACTGTTGCTGCAGTGATCAATGTGTACAAACCCTTTTGGCAGTGTGTCCCAACCATTTCCCAGTCTGTAGTCTTTATCATTTTGGGAAATCATTTTGAGCAGACCATTTCTACAGCCTGCATTTTTTCACCATTTTGTACACTACACACTTTCATCATTTTCTACCATCTAAAAAGGAATCAAATGGTTGATTTCAAATGTGATAAATTGCAACTGGTTTGCAAAAAGTTTGAAAAAAATAATGAGAAACAACCTCAAAAATAGGAATGAATCAAGTATTTTAAAAAACTATCATATGCAAGAATAGGTTGGGCAGGTTGGATAATGGGTCAAATTACAAGCCCTTCTTTTTCCTTTAATAAAAAGAATATTTTTACATAATTAGAGCCTTAAACATGATTATATTTCGTTACAATGAAAAAAAATAAGAAGTTCAGTGGTTTATGCATAAAATGACCAATTTGAGCATTTTCTTATTTAGCTAGTTTATGTATCTAACCAATTTGACTCATTTAAGATAATACATTAATCAAAATAAATCACTTGTGAGTAAAAAATTTGAAACTTCATTTAAATAAAATGGAATTACCCACTGAGGCCTCTAGTTGTAGCATGGGTAGAGTGCACGGTGGTCACAAGACCCTCAACGATACCGAACCTGTCATTTATAACCTGCATTGTACAGATTGAGTTAAAAAAGGTTCAAATACTAACGAAAAACATTAAATTAAATATTGACTAATGAACAAGAACCTTGGCCAGAAGGGGTAAGGCGAAACAATGTTAAGGTCTGGTGTGTTTTCTTTCTCATTCTCACTCATATCCAATTTTCCACAACTACAAAAGAAGAATCTGAAGCTAAGTTATTTACAATAGGTATAAAGTTTGTAGATACTGACCACGAGGAGAGTTGATCACTGGTTAATCAACAAGGTGTCAAAAAGGTCGAGTTCCATCTTGTTCCAGAGCTAGACTCGATTGTGGCATCAAGGATCAAGCTACATACAAAAACATTAATATAATATTTCTAATCTTAAACAATACTAAACACATAATTATAAAATTATGGTTTTAAATGCTAATACTAATAAATACCTTTTGCGAGAAGGGTTTAGAAATGTAGGACTTGTTATCTCAAGGGTGTCGTTATATAAGACATTCCTTAAAGCCTTTATGTACAGGTGATGATGACAGCCAACCATCCTCCATTTGCATCCTTGAAGGACCACTATTTTCCATTTGCTTATGATGCCAAGAACTATGATTAGGGTTAAGGTTATCAGTCCTCTGTCCTTCATTGCTACAACTCAACTCAACTGAGCTGATACAGTTGCACATGATGGTTCTGAAACAATATAGCTAGGTTAATAATATGCGCATTGGATATAATGAGGTAATAAATAAATAAAAGTTAACTCATCAACATTAGAGATCTCCATTGGAGGTCTAGGCCGTTTACCTTTGGGTGGCACTGGTGTAGCTAAACTGGCTGGAATAGCAAGTGCCACAAAAGTTTCAATCTCCCATGCCGAAACCCTTTCTAGCCTCACAATTATGTCTGTTCATCCCACTGAATCTGGTCTGGTCGACTAAAGGTAAGTTTTCTTTTCCGAATAAATCACAGATCTAAACAAGACATCAAGCATCTATTGTTTTATAAAAATATTTATTAACCTTCAGTAATCGCCATTTGGAGTCTTCCCGTTGAGGCGATATGTCTTCATGTACAACTATTGTACCTGTAAACCTACACAGAAGAGGAAAAATGGTAAACACTAAGCATCTATATGTAGAATTATCCAAACAGGAGCTAAACAACTAATCATACTTTCTTTCAGGAGAATTCTCACCCTTAAACCGCATCTTAAATCTCACTCTGATAGTAAAAGCATTATTTACGGTTTCGATGTACTTGTTTACACTAATGATGAACTGACTTGTCTTGAGAAAAAGATCAAATTTTACCAAATGTTATAATTAGAATAGTCAAAGATTGACTCAGTTTGTAGTAAACTGTAAACTGTGCTTGAGTTGAAACCGCATGTGATGCTCTTTCTTTCAAGGTACTGCATCCAATTGTAAGTAGATGACTTTTTGGTTGACCCCTAAAGATATGCTTAAATTTCCACTTAGTGCCATGTAGATCAAGGGCTAATAAGTCTTGTGTAGGAGTAGCTTGAGTCATATACTGAACATATAAATTCAGTAAAACTAAAACATAAAAAATAAATCATTATTTAAAGAAAATAAAAACATAAGCAAGTTTATAAATGCATGTAGGCACTTGGTTGCATGCTTTCGGAGCACCGAAAACCCACCATGTGTGCTCGTATCCGAAGCCGTCAAGCCTTTGCAGAAAGAGTGTACGGTTAGCCTTGCAGGCTAGAGTAGGCATTCATCAAGACTTGTAGGATCACTTTGCTGCAAAAAAAATGACATTAAAATGAGAAAAACATGATTTTGTATCAGTTTCAAACTTTAATGTGATTAAATTAAGCAAATTCTTACATCTGTAAAAATGAGAAAATTCTTTGATTCAATTCTTGATTGGTGGATGCTTCCAGCTGGAAAAAAAACGCACAAATAAAATAAGATAATAAAACTAAAAAGCCCAAAATAAAACCAGGTAGAATCAATAAACATATATAGATCTAATTCAAGAACAAAAACACTTACTTATTTCATATAATCCTGTGGAAAGTAGAACACTCGCTTTCAATCTCTAGGAACATCCACTAATGGGCCTGCACATGCCTTCCATAACTCCTTATACACAGGATTCACAAAACCAACAACAATATCAATAATAATCAATAAGAAAAATAATTTGGGGGAAAACAATAATCGTAGCAACCAACCTTCAATGACTTCATTAGCCCAGCATAATTAAACAAATTCCAAGTTATCAGCATAATCAATAATAAAATTAAATATGGTTCTTTACCTTTCCTCCATGGTACGCCTAGATTCAAACTCATATCCCTCCAGATCCAAACTCATAGAACTCAAAATTAAAATAGAAACCACCACCCCTCTAGATCCGAACTCATTTCCGTATAGAATGAAAAACCAAAACTGTTTAGGAATTTTGGCAAAAGATTGCATAATAACAAAACATTATCACTATCCTGAATAAAAAAAATTCAAAAAAAATAAAAAATAAAATAAAGAACATACAAACACATATTGTGTCTAGATAGATAGATCTTCAATAGATCTTGAAACCCTATGTAAATCCATCTCATCATCATGTATACAAACATGTTCTTGAACATATAACAACCATCAAGCGAGAGTATGTTAATAAAATGTGTGGATGTAAGAGAAGATGTGTTACTAACCATGAGCGGAGAAGCTTGCGGTATCCAGATCCTTTCTGAACCTTAGTTAACTCCAAGATTCATCTGCTTCTATGAGTAAGGTAGGGGTGGCGGCGATCCAGATATACCGTTTCTCAGCTGAAATAATCATGGTGTTGAAATTATGATGAAATCTGCTTGATGTTCTTGAGTCGCAAGAGAAAGGGAGAGGTAGAGAAAGAGAGTGAGAGAGATGAGAAAGGTTGCCGTGCACAGTACTATCCTCTAATGCCCACCTGTTCGATTGTTGTTGTCCCTCGTCAACCGGCTCGATATTCTCTTCAACGTCATTCGGGTCATACTCACATATAGCGCGGCCTTCATCTTCGATTATCATGTTATGTAGTATCGTACAAGCATACATAATATATCTCAAGTTTTCTGGATGCCATGCACGTGCGGGCCGCCCAATTACATGCCATTTCCCCTTTAAAACACCAAATAACCGTTCGACGTCTTTTCTCGCCGATTCTTGGCACTTCGCAAACTTTTTCCTTTTCTCATCAGTGGGAATTTGTATCGTTTTCACAAGAGATGCATAACTTGGCTATATACCGTCCGCTAGATAATACCCGTGCTTATATTCTACCCCATTCAGCACGAAAGAATCATTAGGATCGGTACCTCTAATGATGGGGTCGAAAACCATGGATCTTGCTAGAACATTTAAATCGTTACATGAACCAGCAACTCCGAAGAATGCATGCCAAATCCAAAGGTCTTGTGAGCAAACGAATTCTAGATTCATTGACGACTCTCCCACGTCACATCGCGTAAACTGCCCTTTCCATGCAGTGGGGCAATTACGCCATGGCCAATGCGTGCAATCGATGCTTCCAAGCATGCCAGGAAAGCCGTGTTTCTCTGCATGGTGTGCGTAGATCTTTTCGATGTCCTTCTTCGTTGGCCTACGCAAATAAACTTTGCTATATAACTTCACGACATCTTCGCAAAACCGATACAAGCACTCCCGACTCATTCTAATAGACATCCTTAAGTATTCATCCCATGAATCACTAGCAGTCCCGTACGCCAACTGACGAAGCGCAGTAGTGCATTTCTGTAGTGTCGTAAAACCTCGTTTTCCTCTAGCATCATATCGTAGTGTGAAAAACTCATCATAATTAGCCAAGTCATTGACAATTCGTTGGAACAATCGGCGACTCATTTGAAAGCGACGCTTAAATAGTTCGTCTGTGTATACGCAGTCCTAAGCAAAGTAGTCAGCCACCAAACGATCATGTGCACCTTAAAATAAAATAAAAAGTATAAGAAATAAAATATAATAACATAAATCAATTTTAAAATATAAGATATGAAATACAATAACAAATTTAACAAAAAAATTAAAAAAATTAAAAAAATATAACAAAATAATAGTAACAAATTTAAAAGTATAAGAAATAAAATATACCCTCACGATCTCTGTTTAATGTGGCGCTCCTTGTTCTTGGTTCCGAAGTTGTTTTGTCGTCACTGTCATTTACAAACTCCAACAGAATTTTTGTCGTTTCAACCATCGTGCCCGCGAAAAAATTGACAACATTTGCCTCTTATGACGACGAACTCATGATTGTATAAAATTATAGATGTGAAAAGGTTAGAAGATGTTATGTGGTTTTATAAAAATTAGATTATAAAGTTTATAAAATATAAGGTATGTTGTGTGGAAAAGGTTTGAGATTGGTTGTGGTGTGGTATGAAATTTGAAGTTTATAATATATATATATATATATATATATATATATATATATATATATATATATAACGTTTTTTTCCAACGTTCAAATCTAACGGATAGGTGGCCAACGTTCAAAAAATGCATTGGAAAGTGGGACGGTGGCTTCGGTGATATTGCACCGAGCACACCGAAGTATCATCGGGGGGTGTATACTGACGGGGTGGGTGTCCAGATCAGCTCCCCGAAGCTATTCCCCGTCCCACACCCCTACGTCTAAAAGGCCAGGTTAATGCATAACTGGATACTATGATCATTGGCAAAAACAAAACTGTAAAGCCTTTCAACTGTTAAATAAGTTGGATGATTCTTAGATTCATTTCAAAGTTAAAGGTTTTCAATCATTAACATCTTTTTAGTTTTTGCTTCGTAAACCACATTTCAAAAAATAAATTAATGAGTAAACTGTCATTTTCGTCCCTGAGGTTTGGCACTTTTTGCCAGTTTCATTCAAAAGTTTATTTTTTCTCAACTGGATCCAATAGTTTTCAAATAGTTGCTCGTTTCATTCAACTCGTTAACCCCGTTAGTTAAACTCAGTTAAATAAGGGCAAATTTGTCTTTTCGTCTTTTAAATGAAGGGCATTTATGTTAATTCGTTAGTTTTTTAATCTCAACCCTATTTAAAACACTCAAATTCAGATTGCCCAACCACATTAACACCCCCAAAGCATCACAAGCAAATTGGTAGGCCAAAGAAAAAAAGAAAGAAATCTGCTGAGGAATTGGCTGAGGGCAGTCAAAGTCAAGGTAAAAGGATCCCTGAAACTGGAAAACTTCCAAGGTCTGGTGGGACAGTAACCTGTGTTATCTGCAAGGCCAAGGGACATAACAAGAGAACCTGCTCACAGAAGAAGAAGAAGGCTGCAAACCAATCTGCTGGTGGAAGTCAAGGTGTTGGAAGTCAAGCTGCTGGAAGTCAACAGGGTTAGGTGTTTGTGTGTGAGTGTGTCTGGTAGTTTATTTGGTCTTTTATTATGTATGAAACTTTAGTCATGTTGTTTTTGGTCTTTTAGTCTGTTTTGTGGTCTGAATTATTAATCTGGTCTGTTATGTACTGGTTGAACATGAATTAGCATGGCTGTTATGGTTATTAATGTATGGTTGTTATGGTTATTAATGTATGGTTGTTATGGTTATTAATGATCAATTGGTACTTTGGTATTAAATGTTGAATATGGGTCAATTTGGGTGATCACTTGGTATTAAATGTTGAATATGGGTCAATTTGGGTGATCACTTGATAGGGTATGAATGTTGAGTATGAGTCAATTTGGGTGATGAGTTGGTATGGGTCTGTTGAATATGGGTCAATTTGGGTGATCACTTGGTACTTGTCAGTTGCCAAACACAATGTTGAACACATAATGCATTTCTAAATAAAAAAATGTATCACAAAATGTTCATTTCATTCATGAAATTCAACATACATTTAATTCATCAACTTAAACATACACCAGTACATTAAGACACCATTACATCCTACACTAAGACACCATTAACCCACATTATCATTCATTTTCACCATTACATACCATCTCCACCACTAACAACAAAGTACAGTAAAAAAAACCCAACTAAGACACAAAAAAAGCTTCAATCTCCTGTTTTGATCAGTCACTGTTTTCATCTCTTGATTGTGCCTGTTGACGAGCCTTTCAACAATTAAAGCTGTGTTTTCACAATGTCCAGACTCGACCCAGCTAACAACTCCACAACTCCTTCCTTGTCGATACAGCAGTAAAAGCGTCGTCCTGGGTTTCCAACTGTCCACGATTTTCTTATTATAGTTTCTGATCCACAAGAACGCAACACCATTGTTCAATTTTGGGGTTTGATTTATTAGGGTTTTTGGAAGAAGATGATGATTTGGGGATTTGGGGTTGGTTGTCTGAATTTGGGTGTTTTAAATAGGTTTGAGATTAAAAAACTAACGAATTGACATAAATGCCCTTCATTTAAAAGACGAAAAGACAAATTTGCCCTTATTTAACTGAGTTTAACTAACGGAGTTAACGAGTTGGATGAAACGAGCAACTATTTGAAAACTATTGGATCCAGTTGAGAAAAAATAAACTTTGGGATGAAACTGGCAAAAGTGCTAAACCGCAGGGACGAAAATCGCAGTTTACTCTAAATTAATTAATATAGAAAACCCAAAATTAAACTGTTTTGTTAATCTAGAAACAGATATCTGGTTTTGAATGTTTAAAATTATACATTTTTTTATAACTGGGATCAAAATGAATTGTGTAGGCATGGGCTACCTAATGATCTTGGATAAGCGTGAATGGTATTTTAGCAAACTGCCTTTTGAGACATTGATATCATTCATTTCCTTTAAACGAGAATCTAATGAACACGACAGATATCGATGTTCATGATTACTTGAATAATATAGTACAAGTTGTTGGAAATATGTGAATGGATTTTATTGAAATTATAATTTGATAAATTATAATTATTAATAAGACCTTAATGTGGTGAATTAAAGACTAAAACTCTTGAGTTTTATGTCTTTGATTAGAGGTCTTTATTTCTTTTAATTAGAGAGTTTATGTCACTTAATGAGAGTCTTTATGTCTCAAATTAAGTCTCTAATTAAGAAGACTTTTCATACATCCATGTTCTTATATAATGGAAGGCTTTGTGCTTCATTTGGACATGTAAAAAAAAAAGAGATGCATACACACACATATATGTAGAGAACAAAATCGAAGTCTGGTTATCTTTTAGGCAAGTGGGATAGTCCGCAGTGCACCGCGCCGCACTGTTGAACCGGTGTACCCTGGGAACAGACGACGAATCTGTTTAAGGGAATTGTGTCAAACACAAGCCCGGTTCCTTTTTCTTATGATTCCATTTTCTTTTAGATTTTGCTGCAGCAAGTACGGAGATTCTGATACATGTGAGCTTCATGTAACAAAGGCGTGCGGCGATTACAATGTAAGATTTCTAACAAACTTAAACAGATTAGTGAACAAACTTTCGTGTTCTTCCTAAGGAATTTGAGTTCGCGAAAGTTTGTACATGTTTTCTTTTGGTACATCGAATTGGATTACATTCATGATGAGAATGCAATCTTTAATCCGAAAGTGTGTTTGACAAAAATGAATTTTTGATTTAATCTTCGGATTCATGGGTTTTGAGTTTTGTTTAGATAAACCGGACTATTAACATTTCTAATATGTGTTTAAACATTTTTTTTGAAATATTGAATTTCTAATGATAGTATTAGAAAAGACATATTAGTTGAAAACCCATGTAAACTTGGTTGATCATGTTTTCTTTCTAGTAAGCGTATTAGAAAGATAATTTCAAAGTATTTGAAATGTATACATTTTCTAATAAGAGTATTAGAAAATAAAGGGTTTCAAAATATAAGGTTTTGAAACATGTATTTCTAACAAGCGTATTAGAATCGACGACGTTGAAAGAATAACGTGTCATGAAACATTTCTAATAAGAGTATTGGAAATAAAGGGTTTCAAAATATAAGGTTTGAAACATGTATTTCTAACAAGCGTGTTAGAATCGACGACGTTGAAAGAATAACGTGTCATGAAACATTTCTAATAAAGCGTATTAGAAATTATTCTTTAGAAAATAGTAAGTTTAATTTGTAAACTTATATATTGATTTCTCTAACGGGCGTGTTAGAGATTGATGATTTTGTAAAGACAAAATAAGATGTTTATATTTTCTAACAAGTGTGTTAGAAAAGATTATTGCACAAAATACACAAAAGTGTTGGAAATTTGTATTTTGAAAATTTTGTGAAAATAAAAAAAAAAAAATTATAAACTTATTTTGTTTATTGAAGGTTTTAGTAAGAATACTAATTAAAACTCCAAAGTTGAAACTAAAAAATAATAAGAATACCATTAAGTTGGGTCAAATATTCTTAAAGGTTTTAATGGAGTGTTTCAACTCATGGGTTTATGGAGAATTGGGTGTTTCAACCTTTTCCAACATTAAACCGGTTTGGTTAATTTGACGGTTTCTAACGAGTGAGTTTGAAACGGGTATATTTTGGAAAATCCAAAGTTAATACCATTTATGTAGATGGTCTAATTTTCTAACGAGGGTGTTAGAAACGGTTTATTTTATATAAACCAACAAGGTCTAAAACGATTGTCATGATCGTGTATTTCTAACAAGTAGGTTAGAAACGGTTGAGAATATAAACCAATGACCTTTAAAATGATTTTGGTAATCGTTTATTTCTAACGGGTGTGTTAGAAAAAGGTTTATTTGATATAACCAAACTCCATATGATGAAACGTGTAATCGTTTGCATTCTAACAAGTATGTTAGAAACGGTTAATTTTGAAACCGTATATGTTTATATGGTACACATATAGCTAGTTTCTAATGAGCGAATTAGAAACGGTTAATCATGAAAACCATATACTCTAACAAGTGAGTTAGGAATGGTTTAAATAATAAAACTATATTAGAGTTTATGGTTTTGATTTGTAATCAAAACATAAATATGTATAGTTTATGGAAAATACTTGTAAAAGTAGAAATGTTTTGTATGAACATGTCTTTTGCAAACTATAAATGGTTTGATACTTTTATGAGAAGTATGATGACTTGAACCATATAATAGTCTAGAGAGACTATTTAGTGTAAAACAACTTATGTTGTTTTGGACATATTTACTTATTCGACTACTTGTGAGTAGTTAAGTATACACAACGTTGTTGTTTTGAACAGTGTATTAAGGGAGTACCTCGAAACATGCCACGAGACGACATAATTGCTATTATTTCGTCGAATGATAAAGTGTTAAAGAGAATAACACTTTGAGATTTGATGTTTATATATCCGTATATGAATCCGGTTAAAGATATATGTAATATGTTATATATATTTTGGATTATATTGAAATTATAATTTGGTAAATTATAATTATTAATTGATAAAACTCTTCATGTGGTGAATTGAAGAAAAACTCTTTAATACAGTTAATTTATTTATGACACTTGATTATAGTTTTAAGACTAAATTAAGTGTATAATTGAAACTCTTGAGTAGAGTTCTTAATGCCATTTGATGAGGTTTTATTTCACATGGTGAAACTCTTGAGTAGAGTTCTTAATGCCATTTGATGAGGTTTTATTAGAATCTTAATTAGAGTCTTAAGTCTCTAATTAAGTGACTAAGAAGAAAAAAACTCTTCATCCATTCCCATTGAGATAATCATGATCAACGTGGCAAGTGTATTGAAGTTAAATGCACGAAAACGAGATATGTCATCTAATGTTGAGAGCATTTACGTAGAAATGCACAAATGTAGTTTTGATGACTATAACATATGATAGAAATATATGTTATTATTCATAAGTCTTTGATAAATATTGTGAGATTTATTATAAAAGACTTAGAATAGTGATGGACGTGTAGAGTTTCTACAAATCATCAATGTTGGTTGAACTATATGAAGAATTCGTAATATATTTTGGGAGAGTCACCCAATAAATAAGTTCAACAAATATATACATATCACTTAGGGATATGTGGAAGTCATGTCGTTGAGTGTCAATCTAATTGACTTGTTGATGATGAATATGTTCATCAAAGTGACTTATGTTAAGACTTATGTTTAAGTCCTAAAGAGTTAATGGTGAAGCCTTGGAGATTAAAGGCAAATGAGTCTTGATCCTAATGGATGGAATTAATTATGGTTTTGAAGCATTCTTTAAACCAAGGTTTTGGAATGGTAAACAAAATCTCATTTTGTGTCTAAACTAAGACGTGAATGTTAGAAAGAGATAGTGAGTTATCTCTTAAGGCTGTGAAGAATCAGAAAGAGGCATCTTCTGTTCACATGCTAAGTATTTGTAGTCTAAAGCATGCTAGACTAATACTTGTTAATTTAGATGCTCCACGGAGAATAAATTAACTTTGAACATTCAAACATATGTGACGACATAATAATGAATTTTGTAAAAGCAAATATATAATTCATTTAAAAGGATGACTCGAAAGGACCGAATAAATAGTTCATTGGTTATGATACTATTTAGCTGAATATGAGAACTCATATAGCACAGAAAACGGTTCGTGTGAGTAATATGGGTTAAGTAATATAATGGATGACCCCAATAACACAAAGATATAGATAGTCACTATCTTATCACGGGTGTCTTAAGTCATCATGAGTGATATTACTCAAACTTAATCAAAGTGCAAGCAATGTGGGGGGGAGAGCCATTTAAGAAACAATCCGTAGGGATGTAAAAATGGTACTTGAGAAGTTTTAAGCGACATATGAAAGGAAGAAACTTTCATCACCCATTTGATAGTTATCCAATAACAAGTGTGTAGGTGACTTGCATTTGAAAATAGTAGGTTTGATATTAACGGATGTGATTTTGGGATGTACAAATCACACAAACCTAGAACAGACTTGTTATAAGTCAGTCCTATTAAGTGGACAAAATTCTTGAGAAGTTCAATAGAAATAACTCTAATGTGGCTACAAATTTCATTGACACGAGTCAATGTCTAGCTAAGAATCGAGGTGAGTCTGTTAACCAATTAGAGTACTCAAGAATTATTGGCAGCCTAATGTATCTTATGAGTTGTATCAGACCAGACTTAGCAAGCAAGCTAAGTAGATACACGAGCAACCTAAGTTCAATTCATTGGAATTACGTGACACATGTGCTTTGGTAATTAGGATACATACGAAACTATGGGCTGCAATATAAAAGATATCCAACAGTTGTTGAAGGTTATTATGATGCGAATTGGATATCTTACACGAATGATTCCAAGGCAACAAGTGGGTAATTGTTCACACTTGGAGGTGCTGCGATAACATGGAAATCATCTAAGCAAATGATTATTGCTAGATCCATGATGGAATCAAAATTCATCGCTTTAGAGGATGAATAGACAAAATGGCTACGTCAATTTGTTAAGGATATACCTAGGTGGCCGAAGCCGGCATTGGCCTAATGCATACGTTGTGATAGTCAATCGGTAATTGGCAGAGCTCATATCACAATGTGTATCAGTAAGAACAGGTATATAAGACGTAGGCATAATACGGTACGACAACTAATCTCTATAAGAGTTATCACTGTTGACAATGTGAAGTCAAAGGATAACATCGCGGATCCGCTAACAAAAGGCTTAAGCAGAGAGTTAGTTCAGAAGTCGTCAATAGGAATGGGGCTAAAGCCCATGAAAGGCTAGGTTTATGCGAAGGAAACCTAACTCAGCTGACTGGAGATCCCAAGATCTGAGTTCAATAGGACAACCTAATTGTATGAACTGGCGAAGGTCACTGTGGGGGAGAGTTGGTGAAAACCCCACGTTTTGAAAAAGGGAGCTTACTATAAATTTAATAAGCTTCCTAGTCCATTCCTAAAAAGTGACAAGGTTGAGGTTAAGCCTATGGCTTTTAATGATTTGACTGAGGTAACCAGTCCCAGTAGATCACCTATGTGAGAGAGAAGTGGGGTCGCTTCGAAGGGTATTGTTGGGGCACAATACTTAATAGCTCTCGCAGAACCAGGCACGTGTCCATGACCATAACGGACACAACAATGAGGACTTGACGTTGTCAAGGAGAGTTTTGTGTGAAGCGTATTGTCGTCCACACAAACGGCAGACGAGTTCAAAGACATCGCGTTCTACTCAGAGCCAGTGGGCTAAGTGCGTTTCATAAGCGAAGGTTCAAAGGGTCACACCTACCTATCGTATGCAAAACTCAACTGTTGAAATTTAATCGGAATGAGATTGTTTCTGAGTATGACTCCCGTTCATGTGGGGGGTTTGTTGAAACTTTTGTGTGTTTTGAATAATCTCCATTCATGTGGGGGATTGTTGGAAATATGTGAATGGATTTTATTGAAATTATAATTTGATAAATTATAATTATTAATAAGACCTTAATGTGGTGAATTAAAGACTAAAACTCTTGAGTTTTATGTCTTTGATTAGAGGTCTTTATTTCTTTTAATTAGAGAGTTTATGTCACTTAATGAGAGTCTTTATGTCTCAAATTAAGTCTCTAATTAAGAAGACTTTTCATACATCCATGTTCTTATATAATGGAAGGCTTTGTGCTTCATTTGGACATGTAAAAAAAAAAGAGATGCATACACACACATATATGTAGAGAACAAAATCGAAGTCTGGTTATCTTTTAGGCAAGTGGGATAGTCCGCAGTGCACCGCGCCGCACTGTTGAACCGGTGTACCCTGGGAACAGACGACGAATCTGTTTAAGGGAATTGTGTCAAACACAAGCCCGGTTCCTTTTTCTTATGATTCCATTTTCTTTTAGATTTTGCTGCAGCAAGTACGGAGATTCTGATACATGTGAGCTTCATGTAACAAAGGCGTGCGGCGATTACAATGTAAGATTTCTAACACAAGTTCCTAAAGTGTAAATTGAGAAAGTATTTTAATACTTTGTTTATAAAAAGAAAAGAAAGGAAAGAATATGAAAAAAGTAAGGCTGGTGGCGGGACAAAACATAGGCTCCACAACATACAAATCTCATTGTATTATTAAGAACTAAATTAGTAAGAATAGAGAGAGAAGAAAATCAGTTTAGGTGTTATATGTATTAGGGATGAGCTCGGGATAAAACTTAGCACCACCCTTTAAGACACATAAGTCTCTACCAAATGAGTTACCTCCACATTAACAAATTATTTGTTACTGAAGGAAAACTTTAACTCCAGAGCGTTTTCCGAAAAAAAAAACCCACATAAAACATGTGTATGCAGTGCATTAATGAGTTAATCAAATAGTGAGCCATTCTACTCGAGGAGTCCAAACACTCTTTACTGCCTTCTACAAAGATACACATAGGCAGTTATGGTTTTTTGTTTTTTCCGAATGACAACTTTTATTAACGAGTAGACCGACCCACTTGCAAGCCGCTAGGAAGGGCCAAAGAACAACTGCCACAAAAAAGAAATTACACATCAAAAGATCTCCATCCATTCCAATCTAGGAGCCCAACCTTTGCACGGTTTTTTATCCAAAGAAAACTGAACGCCTTGATTTCACTACAATTTTTTTCCATCTTGATCGGGACTTTATTGAAGATCCAATTGTTCCGGACTTTCTACAAAACTCAGCATGCTACCAAGATAATACATTGAATGCACCGTTTTTCAAATCTGACTCATTGCAAAAAGTGTGCAAGTTGAACAAGTCTGGTAACGAGAACGCATAGATTGGTTGTATTTTGCACAAGGAGCTAATATTTTGCCAAACAGTGGTAGTCACGCAACACAAGATAAAAACATAATACAAATGTAGCCACCTTATGTATCACACTTAAAATAACAATCGAAGCTAGTAAATTACACCAATAGCAATGTTATTAATAGGGTCTGGAATGAGTGATATTTACCTCTATCCCTAGGGATAGAGAGATTGTTATCAAAGAAACACCCAACTCAAGAACACACAACAGACAAAAAGGTAGAAAGCTACCAAATACCACACACAGTGATAGTGATGATAGGGCAGCATAGGGGAACATAAACATGTAACTTAAAAAAACACATATCGACATATGTGCAAGAAATCACTCTCAAACATAGGTACCCTACATATAAATGCATTAGACAGTTACCATACTTTACAACTTGTTAGTCAAGGCAAATCATAGTCCAATATGTATTTCCCCTGAACTAGTTTAACAAAACCGAGTATATTGATGAATGATGACTTATAATGTTTTTTAAGAATCAAGACTTTATATGTTGCTAATCCAATGCCACATAGGTGGAGTAGCATCATATTTGCATGACAACACCGATTGCAGATGTTACCTTTCAAGGTATGCAGGCGCATCAACAACCAACACAATGATACATGGTCCACAATACAAAGTTACTGAACAGTTTCATTTTCCCCAAGGAAAAGAGAGTACCGTTTCTTACAAATGAATCTTAATGTTGAACACCCGACAAGTTGAAAGTTACAACGGTTTGTACAGGAAACGTGCCATAAGGTGAGCCGGTAAAATACAGGATGAGACCTCAACTAAACATAAAACTATGTGAAAACGGCTACAACATACAACATACAAAACCTGTGGGGCGTTAGAAAAATCAAACTGAAAGGATTCTTTTTGTGTTGCATTGCAAATTTAGTTCTTCAGAAAATCCTTCAAAGAGAATGGTGACACTGTACCCTACAACAAAAAGATATGATCGTTATGTTTTTATCTTTAACGGGTCAAATTGATTATACTATTTAAGAAATGGGCCAAGTACCGGCATGTGCAAAATCATCTGAAGTGTATTTGAATATATTATTAAACCACCTAAATCGCTTTAAAATAAGGAATGTCTACGGTCTACCAGTGATGATAGTATAGTTATTTAAAACATTAATCATTTTTATTAATATTAAAAAAAAGGAAAAATCTGGAAGTACCAGATTTTACTTGTTAACCGACCTGCTGGTTTAGCCACCTCTAAATCATATCTATTACGTATATAACTTATACATCAAGAAACCAATACTGAAGAATCTCTTATAACTCAGTGAAACTCTTTTCATCTAAAACCAAAATCTTTTTCAATCAACAAAGTGAGCTAGATACAAACCAAAACAAAGAAAAATGTTCTATTTTACCTTTCCAAGTTCTCCACTCAAGCACTGTCTTACCACAGTCGCCTGCCGTATGATCCTTTCTAGTTCTGAATAACTTGGCATGTTTGAGTGTGCTGGCAGAATATGAATCACGAGTTAAAGAACAAAAAACATAACACCAAAACTAAATAAATAATTAGATGCGCAGGACGTGTAAAACAAGATATCTTAAAATATAATATACACACCCAAAATTGCTCTGTTCAATTTGTCTGCAACATGATGGCGATAGTCCAAGCTAAGTAGATGAAATACAGGTGATTTTTCAGGTTCCTCATAAGCTAGCAAGGCCATAAAATCCTACATGAAAGTAAGTCATTTATTATCCAAACTAACAAGAATATGAATATACTAAAAATTTCCTCAATGAAAAAATTTACCTCGAGTTTTTCGACATGGTCTTGCATTTTACCAAAAGGAGTCAACTTGGCTTGAGCAAATTCAAGAGCTTCTGTGCTGCCAAGTAATATGTGCATTAAAATAAATAATTAAAAAATCTTCACAAAAAGTATACAATCTAATGATTATCGTGCTCACCATTCCTTTGAGGAAATAAGTTCAACAAAACGAAGGCTTAGAAGATCAAAAAGCAATCCCTTGTCATTTTCAAGTAGGTCAGGTGACATCTGTTCTGTCAATTGAATAGCCCCTAATGCATTGCCGTTTAATGCAAAGTGTGAAGTTCCTGAAAGGGCAATGTTAAGGAAACTATTAAAAGGCATATTCATGTGCAAAGGAAGAATAACAAACGTCTCAATATACGAAACATAATGGAACTGTATTTAATGTTTAAAGTTTAAACATCTGAATTTTTTAAAAATTGATGCGGGGATTCTCAGCTACATCAATAAACACGTACGTTTTCTTTTCTCCATGTCTTCCAACTGAGCAGCAGATACTTTTAATCCGGTAGAAGCAACAAGTGATTCCACAGTGTCTTTAAAGCAGCCATGTATGAGATATGATAACACAATATTGTGGCTGTCTTTGCCATTGATTTTCTGACATGTTGAAGTTACAAACAAGAATTTGAAACATAATCCGGGATCAAGTAGGAGTTAGGAACTACATAAAAAGGCATCAACTCTTGGTTTTAAAAAGCATGGCACGCACAAAGCCAAAAAAGCCCCAGAGCCAAGGCACGACCGCGCTAGGCGAGAGGTGAAGGCGCACACATTATGTGTCAGAAACGATGACCACCTCATGCACGCGTTTCAAAACAAAGGATATCATAATCACAAAAAGTAACTTTTCAAGGTAAAAAGTGACAGAAGGGTTTGGAAGTGAATACTTCAATTCCACAAGTTTAAGGTAACACTATGAATAAACTACAAAAGCATAATTATAAGCTTTTAAACAAAGCATAGCGTATGCACAAGCTCGAAATATAGATTTGCATTTCGAAGATTAAGCAACGAAACTTCAATAATATCAAATTATGAACCCTAGAAAGGTAAAACGAATAAATAATCAACAAAAAAAAGTACAAATCATGCAATTTTCAACAAATTTAACGGATAAATTGACTATTAATAATGGAACTTACGATTAGTTCGTACTGTTTGGGATCGACATCCATTGTTGAACGGATTTCTTCCTCTTTCATATTTGATTGATTTTATGAGACAGCAACAACACAATAGGGGAATTTATATTTTAGGGGAATTGTGATTTTTTTTATTAGAACAGAGACTCCCAAGAGTCTTGCATTCGTTTTCTAATTGTTGGTTGAAATTATTGGTTTTAAAAAATCCTTTGACTTTGACATTTACCGTCAACAACAGCAGATAGAAAATCTTTTTCAGTCTTTTGGGAGTGTTTGTTCCGGCCATCTTACCGGTTCAGTTCACTGGTCTGACTAGTCTGACCGATTGGACATGATAAAAAACCGGTATAACAAAATTTGTTTAAATTAATGTTTTCATAGCTGGATCGGACAATAAACCAGTTATCTTACTGGTTCACTGGTTAAACCGGTCCAATCGGTCGGACCGGAATAAAGAACCGCATAAAATTATTTATATGAAATTAAAGACTCTATAGAAATAAAATAAATTTGATGTTAAATTGAACCCAAATCTGAAAAAGGACTTCATACCCATTTACCATTTGAAGCTTGTTAAAGAGAGGCTATTGTACAAAGCCTTCTTAACCTACAAAGTGTAAGAAGGGATCCTGGCCCTCCATCTCCCACCTTCTGCGTTTTATTAAAAAACATCGTACATTAATTACACACATTTCTCATTTAATGGCAGTTATCAAATTGAGGGTAGATCAGACAATTTACAACTCTAATAATTTGAATTTTTTTAATATTAGCGCCCAAATCACCCTCATTCATTGACGGTTACAAAATCGACTAATCATTCAACCCAATTAAACACACCAAGCGACTAAAAACTCACACAAAAATCACAAAACAAAAAACAGAGCACTCGAAAATAACGCTGATTATAGGAGAATCATGGCTCCAAAACGCAAAACAAGTAAGGAATTGATCATGTTTTTACTTTATTTTTTATCGTATATCAATAATTGAAACAATAATGGTTGCTAATCGTTGGTTTTTAAACCCTAAAACAGGTGAACGACGAGAAAGAAGAAGCAAGTTGTGTCATGACAGGCCTTCAAAACCAACGAATACAGGTATGATTTATATGAAGATAATACGTTTTATGTTATTGTTAAAGGCGTTTTTTGCTCACCTGAATGATGATGAAGACGGTTTAGTGTATTCTTTGGATTTTGACAAAGTTACTAAAGGCGTTTTAATGTTCTGATTGAATTAGTAAAGGCGTTTTGATAGTTTATGTTATAGTTAATCATTTTTGTTTCATAATCAACTCATTTGTTGTTATAATTAAAGGTGTTTTACTAATGTTAGTGAAGGCGTTTTATCAGATCTGATTTATTGTTGAAAACAAGCAGAATATGATCCATAAAACTTGAAAAAAACAAAAGGCGTTTTACTAGTGTTAATGAAGGCGTTTTATCAGATCTGATTTATTGTTGAAAACAAGCAGAATATGATCCATAAAACATTAAAAAACAAAAGGCGTTTTACTAATGTTATTGAAGGCATTTTATCAGATCTAATTTATTGTTGAACAAGAACATGAAAGCTAAGAAGGTATGTATGTCTATGTAGCAATAGTTTATATTTGTTTGTAAAACGCATTTGGAAAAAACTAAAACGCATTTGATGTTTTCATGGCAGGTTTGGATGAAAAAAATGGGCAAGAACATGAAGAAGTATCTGGACATCCAAGAGGAAATGGATGATATGGTTTCACAGGCAAGAGAGAAGTATTTCTGGTCTAGGGAATTGATCGATAGGTGCCAGAAATGGGACGACATTAGAGGCAAGTCTTCGAAAAGAGACGATGTTGTTGAACCAAAAGATGCTGATGAAAATGTAGTCGGCCTAGAATACAATCAAAGTTTTGGTGATTTAGGTGTGCAATTGGGTGGTGAGGATGATAGGGTTATTGAAGAAGAACAGGCGGCGGAGATGGTCCCATCCGTGACCACAAAAACATTGGTAGGATACAAACGATATGGGCATGGTCAGAAGAAGAAGGGTGGAGATCAAAGTGGACAGAATGAAAGTATGGCTGAACAGGTAAAACGCATTTGTTTAAATCCTAAAACGCAAGTATTGTTATACTGACATTTTGCAAGTATTTGTAAAACGCATTTGAATAAAGCCTAAAACGCATTTGTTGTTTTTTTATGACAGATTGTAAATCTTGAAGACAACACAGCAGTGGGTCTTGATGAAACTGTTTCAGGGCTTAAGAATGTTGATGAAAATGTTGTGGGGGAGTCAGCAAAGGTGGTGGAAGATAATGTTGATAAGGCAAGTGTTAATGAAGAATTAATTAAAGACTATGGTATAAGTGATACAGCACTTGCTATGATACAAACAATAGAGCCAGGTGTGTATGGTATAAGGGAAGCAAACATTGGGGATGAACAACAGGAGGAGCGTAGGAATCGAGAAGATTGAAGGGGGGACAATACATAGGAGAGAAATGCCATGGAGGACTGAGAATAACAAAGAAGACTGCGGTATATTCGCAATACGGCACATGGAAACGTATAAAGGGAATAAGGTATGGAAAGCCGGTTTTGTTAATGAGTCGGAACTACAAAACAAGCAGCTAGTTGCGTTGAGGTTCAAGTATGTTGCAAAGTTGATACTTAGCGAGCACAACAGGGCAAGGGATGACGCTATCGAAGAAGCTCATAAGTTTAGCAAACGACCTTACAAAGATAAGATGCTTCAAAATGCTTACAACAAAATGCTGAAGCGAGTAGATAGTGTGAGCTAAATGTTTAAAATTTATAAGTTACTTAATTTTAAACATGTTGACATGAACATCTCTTGTTGGTTTGTTAAATAAATGTTTCTGCTTATGTTAGTTTTGTTTTCAGTTTATGGTTTGTTTTAAAAGGTTTGTAAAACGCATTTAATAGGTACTAAAACGCATTTAATAGGTACTAAAACGCATTTAATATATATAGAAGGCATTTTAACTGTATATATTTAACAAGCAAATAAAACGCCTTCAATATTAGATAAAACGCAAGTACATTATTATTCAACACATTTTACATAATGAAACAAACAACACAACACAAACAAAACACATGATGTAAAAGTTGGAGAAGGGTAACATAGAAACAAAGGCTAGAAGGTTTAAAGTGATTTGAGAAACTTGATCTTCATTTCCATTGAGCACCTCAAAAGACCAATTGAGTCGGTCCAAACGATGTTACAAATTCGCCGCTTGAACTCATCATCGCTGCATAATGTGCCGAACTTAATTTTTGTGGCTTCCCACCCTCTTTGTAACAAACAACATATTTGATACGAAGAACATTCATACGAACATATGAGGTACTCTTCCTAGCTGTAAATCCAGAAGCCTTGGCATACTGCTGATAAAACTCAAAAGCATGATCTATACTTGGGAAAACCATACCAACTTCTGGTTTCATTGAAGATGCAACAGCAGGTTTGTATATTGGAGTTTGATCATCAATTGGAACATCTTTGTTAGATAGATCTGGCATAAAACAACATGATAAAACAGCATAAAAAGCCTTTTATTTAATGTATTCGTAAAACAACAAAAGAACCTCAAAACGCATGTTAAAACATAATAAAACGCATTCTGAAGGTTATCAATAACATAACACCACCAGTTACATCAAAACGCATGTTAAAAACATACTAAACGCATTCTGAAAAGTTATCAGTAACATAATACCACCAGTTACATCAAAACGCATGTTAATAGTCCTAAAACGCAAATGATTATGTTCATATCCATAAAAACAGCAAAAATACCTTGCATCCTTCTGTGTTCAACCATGAAATCAAATCTCTCACCAATATGTTCATCAGTATTGTTAACATATTCCTGTATAATATCTACATACAAAATTAAAAACTGATCGCTCAACCTCTGTTTCATCTCTGATTAATATGATATGCTAAAAAACTTCAAAACAGTAAAAACTAACCTTCAAAATTGAGATTATGAGGATCAACAACTTCATCTTCTTCATCGATTAAGAATTCAGGTTCATTGTTTAGATCTGGAAACAAAATTAAGAGTAAGATCACGATTAAGTGAAACAATATAAACAGAGTACGTATCGAACATGATTATGAACTCAGCAAATTGATTATGATTTTCGTAAAAAATTTGAACCAGTGATGCAATGCGATTATACTTTTTTGAATATGGTAAGAATTGATAATCGTATATTGTGGAATCAGTTATGAAATTTGAATTATTGTATTTCGATAAAACAGGGATTGACAATTATGATAATAACGTGATTAATTGATAGATGCAATTGACTATAATACCCCTCTCATCAGTTATAATGTTATAACAGACAACTTCCATGTGGCATAATTTGGTGGCTTCCTACACTTTGTAGGTTAAGGAACTTTGTACCCTACACTTTCTCGCTTGTTAAAAAGCCCTACCTAACAAACGATATGATAAACTGTACTTATGATTAAAAAAAAAACTAATTTCATTTTTTCAAAGTCATATCCATTGTAGTACACCATAACCATCTCCACTACCATTGTACCACACAGCCATCCAGTGTCATTTTAGTACACAACCATTTTTATTGTTGAGAAGTCGCCACCGTTCTACGACACAATCATCGGAAATTTCTAGATCTACCTTTCGTTCTTCTTACCGATCTATCGGAAATCCACTGATATACAACTCGTCACCGCTTTCTTTTATGTTGGAACTCGTAATCGTCGTTCTACGACAGTTGAACTCGTAATTACCCTTCATCTTTGCTAGAAATTTGCAATTTTAACCTTCTAACAATTCTCGGTTCAACTGTTTACCAGCCGATTCTCTCGTTCGAATGCCGGCCACCGGTCCGGTTTAAAAACATTGGTTTGAATGTTAAAATTATGGAAGTTAATAATATGTCCATACTATTTTTCTCATAAAATAGTCCCATTATGACCCAAAACATAACCCATTTATTTTAGCCCATCATTTTACATACTCAACCCATCAATTTACCCTAACAATACTACACTTTTACACCACTGCGACACAGATCCCTTCTTCTTCCATCTTCCATATTCATACAATTTTCATTTTTTCTTTCAAGCATAGATCCCTTCTTCACATTACAAATCAAAAACATTTCGGTTTCCAAAGTTCCCCACATTATAGATCAAAAGTTTTGAGCACTTGCGAATCCAAAATTGATGGCAAAGTATCACATGAGAGAAAAATGGGTGTCGGTCGGTAAAAAATGAGTTATAACAGTGCATCAGACGAGAGTAAAAAGGGAAAAAAGTAAATTTACCGGTCCGATCGCCTGACTCAACGAACCGGCCGGTTTTTGGGAAAGCTGACTATTTACTGTGACCGGACCGGTGAACTAAGCAAACCTTGGTTTTAAACTTGTTTTTAAAACCTTGGTTTTAAACTTGTCAAACTTAACCTATATAAAAAAATAATTTAATTTATATATGTAAACTAGTTTATGCTCTGGGAGATTCACAGGATAAACAAATCAATATGAACTGACAAAATGTGTGTACCATAAAAGAAATAGACCGTTTTTTTCTGGAATAAAGTTTCTAAAGGATTAACATTCGATAACTCATAAAACCTACTTCTAATTTTACGTATGCACCTCTTGCTCGAGTAGAGTCTCTTTATAACTTTATCATTTACTCAAGACACTCTAAAGCTGCGATATGAACATTGGAAAGAAAACAACCTAATTGGTATGAAATGATATGTCATGATGATGATGATATGCGATTCTAATGTGTAAAGTGAACATATTTGAAAGAATGACATATTTGTTCAATATTTATTATGGATATACAATCGATTACCTTGGGTGACACCGAATAAGATAATCAATAGGTAACCAGTGCTGATCCATTTTGAAGATAAATAAAAATGATATAATTGTTATCGACTAAAAAGATTGTAGGATAATAACTTTTTGGTCTCCTGACTATTTACTCTACTCATACATAATTTATGTATTCATTTCAATAATCACCACATGTCAGTCAATTTCAAAGTACATTCACCAAAAACGATCTAAGTAGCATGCATAATGGGTTGATTAATTATCACTTATTAGCTATAGATTTACCTGGTGTCTAAGAATAATAGGCTACATCTAACCGGCTTGGTAACCTTTGTAATCAATGTTCCTAGCAACACCAATCAAAATACACAAAATTAGATTCTAACCAAACTCACTACATTTGTCAATATATATGTGTTGGTCAAAAATTAACACGTAAATTTTGTATTCCAAATTAGTAATGTGAGGTAGAGTGCTAGAAATATTTGATAAGCTTGTTGATGTAAAGTTAATAGTATCTTGAGAAAACCGTTAGTGCAATTATAAAGATAAAACTTTGACAACTATAGACTGATATACTCAGAATATCATTATGATAACAGGTTTTTTAAAAATGATATCCTCATGATGAAATTAAAGGAAATAATACAATAAAGGACACGAGATGTACGAGGAAAGCTCTTGATCAATCTAGATCGCCGGCATAAAACCTCGGGAGCGGACAATCGTCCCCTTCCTTGTTTTTATTAAAAGAAAATTACAAGTACAACTTTGGAAACAATGGATCGATCGACTAAGTGTGTTACAATCAATGAGTGTGTTGTGAGTGAAGTAGAAGAGTGATAGCCGAAAGAGGAAAGTAGCAAGTGACCTAAGTGATCGTCCATAGTCCCTGTTTATATAAAAATGAAAGTAACTAACATCCCTATAGATCCAGGATAGCCTATACTCGGTCCACATAGCCGGTGTGGGTCCCACTTGTTCACGCATCCTCGAACGGTTAGTAACCAATGCTTTGAGATTCAAGTAAAACCAAGTCCTCAGTTAGTTTGTTCAAGTGAACCTGCAATATAGATTTAAATTGACAAGGACCGTTAGTCATTCGCAGGATATATTGAATAGACATTACATTGATATATCTTGAATATAATATTATCTTAAATATCCACGGGATGTATACCTGATATATACAATAAAACATCCCTAAACTATCCAGCACCAACAACTGTCCCCAAAATTATAACGTTACTCTAAGAATGGTAAGTGTTTGGTCTGACATTAAGTGTGTGACCTGACAATGAGTGTATGGTCGCACACCCTATTCTTGTCTTGTGTGTAATTTTACTATTCTTGTCTTGTATGTTGATGATATCTTATTGGAAAGTAATAGCTTAGATATGTTGCATGAGTTGAAGCACTTACTCTCACATAATTTTGACATGAAGGATCTCGGAGAGGCTTCTTACATTGTTGATATCAAAATACACCAAAAAAGAACTAATGGGAGCTTAGATTTGTCCCAAAGGGTCTACATTAAGTATGTCCTCACATGTTTTAACATGCAACATAGTAAACCTACTCCAGCTCCTGTAGGTAAGGGAGATGTCTTCAGCATATTTCAATGTCCGAAAACAGAAGTGGAAAAGGAACAGATAAGCTCGATACCTTATGCGTCAGATGTTGGTAGTTTTTCTTATGCTCAAGTTTGTACTTGCCCAGATATAGCTTATGTCACTGGAATGCTAGGCCGTTACTTAAATATCCTGGCCATGATAATTGGAAAACAACTAAGAAAGTGTTATGATATCTACAAAAGACTAAAGACTACAAACTGACTTATAAAAGGAGTGATAGTTTATATTTTGATTTTGAATTTGCTAAATGCAAAGAAGATAACAAATTCGCTTTGGGGTATATCTTTATGTTAGCTGGCAGACCAATTTCATGGAAGAGTCATAAACAATGTTTAACTACAACTTCCAAAATGATGGCAGAATACATTGTTATTTATAACGCAACCTGTCAAGGAATGTTGATTAGGAGCCTTGTTAGTGGACTGAAAGTAGCTAATTCCATTTCTAGACCATTGAAGCTTTACTGTGATAACTCAGCTGCCGTTAGTTTCTCAAACAGTAACAGTTCGACTGCTGCTAGCCATTTCTTAGATACAAAGTACTTGTTTGTACGTGAGCGGGTTGAGGAAAATAATGTTTTTATCGCTTATATAAGTACTAACTATATGCTTGTAGATCCGATGACTAAAGGTCTCCCACCTAAGGTATTCGAAGAACATGTTTCGAAGATGGGTCTTACTAAAGGCCTTAATTAATTACATATGTACTTACTTACGTTTTATGAATAAAGTTTCATCATTTGATTTGTTTGTCTCTTAATATGTTAAGGTAGCATAATGACATATAGACAATAATGATACAAATTAAGTATACTAAGAAATTTTGATCTTAAGGGGTTTTAAATTGGAATGTAGTATGACTAATAGTGGTCTTGAGTTGAATATAGACTCAACGACTGTATTTTCTCTGCTATAGTTTGATTTAGAATATAAATGAGTATTAATCTGTAGACTAACATAATACTCATATTAAATTATTACTCTGCCAAGTGGGAGAATGTTAGAATAAATATAAATAATAGTTCTTATATTTATTTAATGGCCATCACTATCGTTTATTTTACATTGATCAACTACAATTATATCCTTAAGTTAATAATAGTGATTCCTTAATGGACGGAATTACCCTTAGTAACACTATTTTGGTGTCCCATGGGTGTATAATCAGAGAGCTTATGAGAGCTTGAAGGGTTTGGCAAATCATAACAACACCTACTCTTATAATTCGTCTCCTCCCTCACTCTCATAAAAAAGTTCTTCAAGAACTCATAATACCATCACTTAGATACACCCTGAAGGGAATCCAACAATACTGACAGTGATGTCATCTTCCACCAACACTCTTTTTGCAGCAGGTCTCATCAATCTACCAGGAATTATTATTATTATTTATATGTTTTTCTTTAGTAACAATCAGATCAGATCAACAACTCACCCAAGGAACTGTAACTATAACTTTAAGTTCATTCTTTGTCATTTAGATACCAGATGGGCATCTTCTGTTCTTGCCATGTCACTAACTGAGTTGTTTACATTAACATTAAGAATTGTCATGGATTCCATAATACAACCTATATTTTGAATGCATACTGTGTGCTTATTTCTTGAATTATGGCATGTATGATTTTCCATCGACATCAACAAAATATATCCCTTTAAAGTTGGTGTGGATTACCATGACTATCACCATTATATTGGAGCCCAAAGCCAAAGCAACTTTACATCCGTACGTCTTCACTTACTATGACTACCTAGACCAAAATGATGATCTCATTTCCGTTCTTTTGAACTTTGAGAGAGAGTTAAGGATTACCTAATACATCTGCTAATTTGATCAATTTGTGCATAAACTTAAGCATTTGGAGCATCATTGTTTTCACTATCTTCATAACTATTGCACCTTTTAATATGCACCTTAAATCAAGAAGGAAAGAATGATATGAATACCAAACCAGAAACAACCAGATGTAATTTAAAATAACATAACTAAGCCTATTAACAATATTAAGAGAAGAATGAGAGAATGAGGTAATGCTTTTCTTATGGGTGTATCTTATGAAATACAAATTCCTCTTTATATAGGCCCTTATATAAATTCACGAGTAATAAAAATATACGGGTTAACCATATGGAGAGTCATAGACCCTTATATAAATACAAGAGTTATACTAATATAGCGGAGAGTTCAAATGAGAACAAATTTTCTTGTAAGAAGAAAAAGAACAAATTTAAACCAATAGAAATCTTCAATTTAATAGTTGTATTTAATGTTAAATAAATTTTTAAGTTTTTGTAACTCCCATAGACTAGTTAAATAAATGAAATCGTATGTGAATTTCTACATCTTTAAATATACATCTTTAAAGCTAAGATAATATATAGTGAAGGATAAATTTTAGTATGTGTAGGATGAATTTCTACATGTGTAGAATAAACCTAATGATAATTTCGATATGTGTAGGATAAAGGTATGATAATTTCAATGTGTGTAGGATGAATTTTGATATGTGTAGGACAAGTTTTGATGCGTGTGTTGGTGGTGATATTTTGATGATATAATTTACTTGCATTCCGAATGTACATCTTCAGGATATCAAAGATGATATTGAGTCTGGGATATAACTATGTATTATCATCTTATGTGTACATCCTGATGATGAACTAACAGTTTGCTTTATTTAAATAATATTCGCAGGTATCTAGTGAACGGTTATTATGGACGACCAAGTCTTACATGATCTTTGGAGAATAGGTTGCCTACCGTTTGAAGGTCGTGTGAATGTAGGAAGACTTGCAACAGCTAGTGGGCATAGTTAGGAATATACCGGATATTTCAGGATGTTACTTGTTATCTTTTTACTATAAAAAGGGGTTTGTGGAATGATCATAGGACACAACACTTTTACTGTCTTTTACACTTATAATTTTCTCAGCTGCATTATACTCACACACTTACTCTTGTAATCATAGTAGATCGTTCACCACATTTTCAAAGTTGTACTCTTTATTTTTAATTAATATAAATAACGAAGGAAGGGGTGTTGACTCCTTTTGAGGTTGTGTGCCGGCGATCATAATTGATCAAGGGTTTTCCTCGTACATCGAGTGTTCTTGTGTTGCATTATTTCATTTTCATTATCATGAGTAAGTTTTTCTACCACAGTTCCATCCTGATGATACAACTATCTATTTTATCTTTTCTTACTTTGACATCCTGATCATAGTTATTAAATTTATTTTTTTACATCCTAAATTGAATCATTCTTGGAATATAACTGATTTTACACAAAACAAACATCCCTAGCACACTACCTCACATTTCTGATTTGGAATACAAAGTTAATTTTCGTTTGTTAGTTTTTAGACCAAAACAATTTGGCACCCACCGTGGGGCAAGTGGTGCTTTTTTTTAACAAAAACTTTGTTAAAATTTCTTTTCAATCAACTTATTTCAAAAATCTTAACAACTATGGCATCATACCCAAAATCTATATCATCATCCATGCCATCATCAACCTCTGTCTCGAAAACGCCTTTACCACCACCTGCATTCTCAAGAGCTTCGGACTTAACAACCCGAGATGCTCCTCAATCTAGATTCAAATCCGGAGTTGGTGCATCTGGTTCAACACCTCCTATTTTGGTATCAAATGAAGACATCCTATCAATGTTTACTATGGTTATGGATCAAATGAGGAGGCAACAGGAAACCAACCAAATGTTGATGAAGGAGATCTAGTCAATCAAGACATCCTCAAAGAGGCTAGCTGAGGATGTAGTGACACCCTTCTATCCCAAGGTATTGGACTTCAGCTTTATTGTTAATGGGGACAACCATAAGGGAGACTTTCTTCCCATGCAATCCAGATCTACCATTCCTGAGACAACCCCAGCAGTCAGGATGACAACATCCAAGGAACCGGGATATACGACAAAACCTTCCCAAGGATGTAACACTGGTAACAATGTGAATACCACTACTTTTGTTACTAATCATTTTTATTCTATGTAGGATGCAGGTATCATCCCTCAGGTTGCAAAGGAGCTCCAAAAGTTGAGGGACATGGTATCGAGTGTACCTGGGATAATACAACTTATCCCTGAGGTATCCTCAGCCTGTCACAGGATATCCCGATTTACATTTCTCATCTGTGATGCTGAAATCCCTAAGAGATTCAAACACCAAATATGAATCTATATGATGGATCTACATATCATGAGGACCACGTGGCTCAATATAGAGAGAGGATGGAAATAAACCCTATCCTGGCTCATTTGAAGGAAGCCTGTTTGTATAAAGGTTTTGGGTCCACCCTCACTAGTACAACTTTGAAATGGCTGCTAAGTGTTCCCACTTACTCTATCACTTCATTTGCTCATTAGATTAATATATTTAACAACCAATTCTCTTGTAGTCGAACTTTTGAATGTTTAACAAGTGATTTGTATAGGGTAACACAAACATCAGGTGAATCACTCCGAGAATACATCAAGAAGTTTGGGAAGGAATCGCTTGACATCCCGAACCTGGATGTCATTACTGCGATGCAAGCCTTCAAGATAGGACTACAGAAGGATTCACCTTTCTACGAAGAATTGGTTATGAACCCCTATAGGAACCTTGATGAAGTTAGGAACAGGGCTATAAGGTTTATCCATCTTGAGGATGACAAGAAGACTCAAGAAAGGATACAAGCATCCTCAAGATATAACAATCCGAATCAGAAGTCCACACCCACATTTGAACCATATAAACCAAAACCTTATTCTATAACTGATAACAAAAAGGTTCGTGTGGTTGAGGATGATGATGAGGAGGATTGTCCTAAATTATCAGAATATTGTTTTTCTGTGGATGTAACAGGTCTTATGCATGCTATGAAGGACCTCGAAGAAAAAGCAAGATGGACAAGAAAGAATGACAAAGCAGCATGGAAGGATAAATCCAAATTGTGTGCATTCCATGACGACTTTGGCTATACTACTGAAGATTGCCTTGCCCTGCGAAAGGAGATTGCATGTCTCCTTAGTAAGGGACGTCTCAAAGAATTATTAGGCAAGTAGAAAGCCAAGACTCAAGATGACACTCCCATCCTGGAGAGAGCAGCTTCCCCTCCTCGGGATGCAGGCATTATGAACTTTATATCCGGGGGATCGAATATATGTGGAACATCCTACTCGGCTGCTAAAAAGCATGCTAGACTACGATGCTCACAAATGCTAGGGTGATCAGCTTTGAAGAGGATGACCGGGAGAACATCCTGGACCCACACCATGATGGTCTGGTAATTACTTTATACATTGCTAATCACTTTGTTCACAGGATATTAGTGGACGGAGGAAGCTTGGTGAATATAATCCAACTGGAAGCATTGAAAAGGATGAACATCCCGGAAACAGAGACTGTTTCCGAATCATCCATCCTGATGGGTTTTAGTGGAGAAACCAAGATCTCAGTTGGAGAGATCAAATTGCCAATATATGTCGAAGGGGTAAATTCAATACAATGATTTTGTGTCATAGACTATTTATCTTGCTATAATGTCATTTTAGGGAGACCACAGATACATGATATGAAGGCAGTCCCTTCTACATACCACCAATGTGTTAAGCTACCTACACCCTAGGGGTTGTCAAGGTAAACAACGATCAACAAGAAGCTAAGGAGTGTTACACATCCTCAATGAAAGCATCATCCCAATCCAGACAAACATAGCAATTACTGCAAGATGCACGTGATAACCTGAAGGATGACAAAGGATGCACTGGCCAGGATGTGAAGGCTGTATGCATTAATGAAAGCAACAAGGATATCTCTGTGCTAATTGGTACCAATATCCCTAAGGATCTTGAACAACAAATAACCTCATTTTTGAAATGCATGATGTCAACATTTGCGTGGAAACACGAGGGTATGACAGGTATATCTAAAGATATTATTACCCATAAACTTGGTATTGATAAAAATTTTAGACTTGTGCAACAAAAACAAAGAAAGTTTGAACCTAAAAGGAATGCTATCATACAAGAGAAGGTGGACAGGTTGCTGAAATCCGGGATGATAAGGGAAGTAAAATTCCCAATATGGTTAGCCAATGTAGTTGTAGTAAAGAAGAAAAATGGGAAATGAATAGTGTGTGTAGACTACACGGGCCTAAACAAGGCTTGTCCTAAAGACCCATTCCCACTTACACACATTGACTCAATGGTATATGCCACAGCAGGACATGAAATGTTAACATTCATGGTTGCATCCTCAGGATTCCAGCAGATTCAAGTGGAACCAGATGACCAAAAAGACACCGTATTCATGAGACCCACATGATTTTATTATTATATTGCAATTCCATTTGGATTGAAAAATGCAGGTGCAACATACCAGAGGCTACTCAATATGATGTTCAAATACAACATTGGGTACACCATGGAGGTATACATTGATGACATGGTGGTCAAATCCTGAAAAGCTGAAGATCATTTTTGGGATCTTAAAGAAGCCTCCGATATCCTGGACATGTATAACATAAAGCTGAACCCAGCTAAATATCACTTCGGGGTTGGTGCTGGAAAATTCCTAGGATACTTGGTAACCAAAAGAGGAATTGAAGCTAGCCTTGAACAAATCAAAGCCATCATGGATCTCAAATCTCTGACAAATATTAAGGATGTGCAAAGATTGACAGGCAGGATAACAGTCTTGAACAGATTCATCTCGAAATCATCAGAAAAGTGTAAGGATTTCTATGACATCTTGAAGTAAACCTGAAGTTAAGTATTTAGCAACAGCCCCACTCCTGAAGAAACCTGAGGATGGTGAACCTTTGTCCTTGTATCTTGCTTTTCGGTGCTGGTTATCCAGTTACAGAAGCGACCCCATAGGCGTGCTTGCTGTTTCACCAAAAGACACTATTTTGAAACACATAAAACTCATGTTAAAACTAATTATCCTATTAAAAGCAGTGTTGTAAAAGTCGGGAGTACTCGGCGCCTACTCGGCGACTACTCGGACCTCGGAACCCCTCCAAGGCGACTTTCTCCTACTCGGCAAAACTAGTCGGCCTCAGGTTACGCGGCCCTATACTCGGGTTACTCGGCCAACTCGGCCTTGTACTCGGCCAACTCGGCCCTGTACTCGTTCAACTCGGCCCTGTACTCAGTGGTCAAAATCAGTCATCTTCGTCCAACTCGGCCTACTTGGCCTGTACTCGGAAAAATTTGAATTTTAAACATGTATCTTTAAAAAAACATGCGTATTTGACATGAATTATGCTTATTTTGATATATATATTATATCCAATAATTAATTTTTTTTATATTTACCAGGTCCGAGTACTCCCCGAGTACTCCGAGTACACCCAACTCCTCAGTCAGCCGACTAGGATCCGCCTAGCGACTTTTACAACACTGATTAAAAGTGCACTTAGAAAGCTGGAGATGTCTGGCAGGATGGCAAAATGGTCTGTAAATTTAAGTGATTATGATTTAGTCTATGAGACTAAGAATGCAATTAAGTCACAAGATTTATCTGATTTTTTGGCTGACTTCAGTAGTAATATCCAAAATGAAGTAGATTTAGAAGTTCAAAAATTAAACGAATGTTTGGAAAAATGGATTTTATACACGGATGGTGCTTCAAATGTAAGGGGCACAGGATTAAGGATACTACTGAAATCGCTACAAGGGGACATAATAACCCAGGCAACTAGATGTGAATTCCAAACAACCAATAATGAGGCGGGATATGAAGCTCTCATTGTTCGTATACATCTTGCCAAAGAAATGAACATTAAGAATATACAAGTATATGTTGATTCCTTATTAATGACTAACCATTTTAATGGCTCCTATGCAGTCAAAGATGAGAAATTAGCAATATATCTTGAAGTAGTAAAAAAGTTAGCATCTTGTTTCAAAACTTTTGCACTAAACCAGGTACTTAGGGAGGAGAATGACGAGGCTGGTGCGTTTTCAAATCTAGGATCTTCATTAAATTTGCTTGAAAGATCCAATATACCGATTATCCACATCCTGAAACCAACAACTGAGGTGTTGCATCTTGAGGATGACACTGTTCTCAGCACTCAAGTTCAGGATGAATCATCTTAGATGACCCCAATAGTGAAGTATCTTGAGGATGGTGACATCCCGAATGGAGAAAAGGCTAAGGCATTTAGGATGAAGGTATCAAAATTTACTATCTTGAATGGTGTATTGTATAAGAAATCTCTTGCAGGTCCATACTTAAGATGTCTCAACAAGGATGAAGCAAAAGAAGTACTCAAGGACATCCATGAGGAAGATTGTGGACAAGATACAACTAGAAACTATGAAGAAGGATGCTATGCTCCGTTTGTGATTCATGCCAAAGGCATAGCAACATCCTACACTAGCCGACGGAACTATTATATCCTATTGTCTCTCCATGGCCTTTCATGAAATTGGGGATGGATATAGTGGGAAAATTACCTAAGGCTCCTCGTGGAAAGGTATTCATGCTGTTTATAATTGACTATTTCTCTAAATGGATAGAGGCAGAAGTTTTCATGCAAATCAGAGATAAGTTTTCGTACAACAGCCGAAGCAGTCTGTACTACCGGAGAAGGCCACGTACCCGAGGTTGCACTGGGTAGAATTGTAGTGTATGACATTTGGAACTAATAAAAGGAAAAACTAATGCAATCGAGTAAAGAGTACTCATCTCTATAGTACCCAACATATGGGTCTTTTCTTCTCAAAAGAACTCTACCTCTTGTATTTTTTCTACTTGTATTATTTTTTTATGTGAGGCACACAACCTACTTATTTACAAGAGCCATGATAGTCAAGAGTTTCACTTAATTAGGGATTCAATAAGAGACATAAAACTCTAATAAAAGCAAATTAAGTGACATGAAAAACTCTACTCAAGAGTTTCTTACCATGAACAACCTCATTAATAATATTACTAAACTCATTAATAATATTATTAAATTAAATTCCATTCACATTTTTAAAAAATTCCAACAATCCCCCACATGAATGGAGATTGTCCAAAACACATAAAATTTCCAATGCAACCTCGACAGTTGAGTATTGCAGGATAGGTAGGTATTAGCTTTGAACCTTCCTTTGTGAAGCATAGTTAGTGTCCTAGTGGTTTGTAGACGCAATGTCCTTGAACAAACTCCCATTTGTGTAGTCGCCAATACACATCACACAATACTCTCCTTAGCCGGGCCATACGCTCACTTTCGTGTCCAATAATGGTCCTGGAACACTATCCTGGTTCTGCGAGAGCTCTAGGAATTGTGACCCCAATTCCATTTGAAGCGACCCCACTTCTCTCTAACATAGGTGATTTTTCTCAATGCATTAAAAGCATTATGGTTACCATGATTTACCCGCATCATTTACCATATATTATGCTTATCCTCACAATTTGTCACTGAATGTCATAGGAATGGACAAGGACGTATTTAAACACCCTTTTATAGTTTAGGGGGATATATATATAACCATATATACTAGCTTACACATATTAGCCATGCCCCCACAGTGACCACCCTTAGGCGTATGAATTAGTTGTCCTATTGGACTTAGATCTTGGGATCTCCAATTAACTAAGGTAGGTTTCCTTCACATGCCTTTTTCTATGGGCTTTAGTCTCATTCCACAACTTGATCTCTCATCAACCCTCAGGTTGTTGGATCCATAAGATTATCTTTGACTTCGTCAAGTCACTACTGATAATTTTGCAATTGAGATCAGTTGTACTAACGTGATATTGACTCGCAAGTCGTTCATGACTTATTGTCAACTCGTAAGACTATAACTCATGATCTAAACTTTGATCTAGTTATAATGTCTTTATTTTAGACTAAAACAAATCTTATTTCAATATGAACACATATTTATTATGCATATGGCCGGTATGCTCAATCATCAGGCATTAATATCAAACCAGTTGGCATCTGAGTCTAATCAATTAGATTGACTCCTTATTAAGTTGGCATATGAGTCTAATCAACCAGATTAACTCCTTATGACCATTGTGTATTCTAGATGACATCTGAGTCTAAACAACCAGATGGCTCGTTACAACCATAACCTTTATTTCCAACTTTTAACTTCATATTATCAAATGCAAGTTACCCCCCACATTTAAGCGTTATTAGATTGAAACAATCCAACACAAGATAAAAGGAAAGGTCATCTTTTTATATGTATTGAGAGACTCCTCAAACACCATTTATACAAACCTATGGTTGTTCCTTAAATGGATCTCTCCCCCACATTACTTGCACATTGATCCAGTTTAAGTAATACTACTCACGATGACTACTGTACACCTTGATTAGATCACAAATATCTACATCTTTGTACTATTGAAGTCATTCGAGTATACTGTTCACCTCTATTCCACTTGTGCACAAGAGGTTTTAAAGCTAAACAAGGCAACATATGCCTTAGCATGAGATGCCAACACTTTTGCGTGTATGAGTTCTCCTCACTATCCATTAGACTGAAGGAAGTTATATATTTTTAGTGTTTGTTAGACACTAAATTCATTCTAATGCCATCTTATAATTTGAATGTTTAAAGTGAATTTAATCTCCACAGAGCATCTAAATTAACATGTACTAGTCTAGCATGATTTAGACTACAATACTCTAGCTTGTGAACAGAAGATGCATCATTCAGATTCTTCACAGCCTTAACAGATATACGCATTATCTCTTACCAACATTCATTCTTATTTTATACATGACCATGAGATTTTTTTATTTCATATAGTCTCATATGTATGTTAGATAAACATGCATTTTCCATTATTCAGTCTAAGAATATAACATTTTTGCCTTTGATCTCAAAGGCTTCACCATTAACTTATAAGTACTTGACTATAAGTCTTATCTCGAGTAACTTTGGTGAACACATTCATCACCTACAAAAGGTATGAATAGTATTAGTGTACAATTACTTTTATGTTGATATGAAATCACTTAGATTCACATTCAACAAAACGACTTCAAAATTGCGTCTTTAAGTGACATGCCTTTTCGTTTTCTTTTAAATCTATGTATAGGACACTCTCCCAAATTTTAAAGTCAAAACCTCTACGTACTTCCAACAACTTGAAAGTGGTAGACATATCAACATGTCCTCCATTTCCAATCATAAATCTTTTGGAACAAATCTTGCCTGATTCATTAAAGATTGGTATTAACATATATTTCTTCCATATGTTAAAATTCAGCCTTGCAAATTTTCACGACAACCTTTAATGAAATATATCGATATGTACCATACATGTGTATTTCATCTCAATACACTCATCACTTTCTTTCATGATTCTCTCATTATGTGGTTAGACATTTGATGTGTTGTCTCCGACTTTAGTCAATGCAACAACTCTTAAGTTGTTTATGTCCAATTCTTTGCATATACTATCCGTTTATAACAATGTTCTTGAACATTGTATATTTGATGTTATAGTTATTTATTAAAAAAAATAAAATTTCATACGTCACAAACCTTACTGATTTATTTCTTTGTAAATAAAAATTGCATATGTTATCCGAAGATATTGAACACAAAACAATAAATAATATACATTCGAAACTAAATCATAAAGTGCAAAACACTTTTAAAAGTTTAAACGGATAAGTAGACATATCTACATATCAAATCTCATAGTGTTATCATCTTCAACACTTTTATCATCCGATCAAAGTTATCACAACAATATTGTCTTGCAACGTGTCTTGAGCTCTCTATGCACTTATAAGTACAAGTTCCTCATTTGATCGTGAAATTCTAAAGTTGGACAGTCACAAATCTGTTCAAAACAACACCAAGTCGTTAAAAAGACTACAATTAAGTAGTAAAGCTTGAACAATTGATCTTGTTCATAACAACACCAAGTTGTTTTCCACCATATAGTGTCAACAAGAACACTACTTTGGTTCAACATATGCTACATCTAGCAAAAGTAACGAACCGTTTGAATTATCAAAACTATGTAAAACTTTGTTTTAAAAATCAGTCTAAAACATTTCTTTAGTTTTGAAATATCAATACGGATTTATGAAACCGTAAATCGAAACAAAAATAGCAAACCTTTTATATGGTTTCAGTTTAATACACATGTACTATAACGGTTTCAAACACACATGAAAAAAATCATGTTATAACGCACACGTTATAAAATTGGACGTTTACATAAAACATTTTCCAATGATATAGTTCATAAAAGAATCTATTTCTAATGAACATATTAGAAAAATAAAATGTCTACATAAAACATTTTCTTTATCATTGTGGTTTACAAAATAAAACCTTTCTAACAAACATGTTAGAACTTAAATGATCATAACGCGCACGTTAGAGTCATTTTTTTACATGAAATATTTCCAAATATTTCTTTTTATAGAATAAATCGTATCTAAACTCATATCAGTGATAAAAAAATTTCTAACACACATGTTAGAAAACTAAAACGAGTTATAGCTCGCACATTTAGAAGTAGTAAAACTTCAATACGAAATATCTTAAACACATGTGTGGTTCAAAAGTTAAACCATTTCTAACACACCTGTTAGAAAATAAACTATTACCATCCCATTTTAAAATCCGATGGTTTTCATAAACCGTTTCTAACACACATGTTAGAAGACAAATGATTACAAAAATCATTCTTGAAGTTGAAGGTTCTATAAACCATTTCAAACATACTAGATAGCAATAAACGATTACAAAAATCGTTATAAAACTTATCAATAAATCAGTTCTAACACGCTCGTTAGAATTAAACGATTACACAATCGTTACGAACTTGACAATTTATATACAATAAACAAATTCTAACACCATCGTTAGAAGTAAATGATTAGAAAAATCATTATCATGCTTATTAAAAAAACATTTTCCAACACACTTGTTAGACATTATCGATTACAAAAATTGTTATAACACTTATCGGTTTGCTTAAAATAAACCGGTTCTAACACGCTTGTTAGAAATAAATTACAAAAATCATTATAAGCCTTTTTAGTTTATCAAAATAAACTATTTCCAGCACCCATTATAAAAAACGAGACTTTTAGACAAACTTTTCAAATCAATATATTTTTTCTAATATAATCATTTCTAATACACATGTTAGAAAATAAAACGTTTACAAGAAACGTATTGTTTATAAAATAAACCAAGTTCTACGCGAACGTTTTGGAATTCAACGTTTACAAAAAACGTGTAGTTTACGTTTACAAAAAAACATATGGTTTACACCAATAAACCCGGTCTAACACACATGTTAGAAAAATAACGATTAAAAATCGTTATAAAACCAAATAGTTGAATCAAAATACCATTCATTTGTATCACCGTGTAGGATTTAACATTATATCACAATATCTATAAATCCAAACACAACAAGTTGTACTACATACATATTTCCCAAAACAAATATTTACAAGATTATACAAAAATCTCTAAAAAAAATTTTTTTTAAGATTGTAGCAACATTCTCACGAAATCTGTTTTAAGATTGTAGGAGGTGGGTCACAATTTTATTAAAATAATGTTAATAAAATAATAAAGATACTCTCTTTATACAATTTTGGGAAATCGTAGTACACACACCATATACAAATTCAAACGAAAATAATATCAGATACTACATAGAATGAGTCGAACCGAAGTTTTCATCAAGAGCTTCAACCGCGTCTTCTTATGTGATGTCTGCTTCGTCTTTAACAAGGACTTGAACCACACCCTTTTGTATGATCCTTCTTGGCTGCAAGAATGAACAAACTAATGTTGACAGTTGTGGCTGAGGCACGTGTTCAACAAGCTTCCCTTAAAACAGATTTCGCGCCTCTAGTAAAGACAACGCGTCTGTCTCCCAAGGTACAAGCTTCCCAATCCGTGTGACCCCTCTTTCAACCAATCATATCTTACCTTTTATATACATCCCATATTATTATTATTTTTTCTTTTTGAACAGCCAAACGCAGTGGGCGAAGCTCGGTTTTTGAATCGGGAGGGCCCGGACTCAATTTTTTTTAATCGGTAGTGGCAAATCTGCGGGGGCCGGACTCAACCCGGACTTAATTTACCTACAAAAATCGCAAATTTATACCATTGCGCCAAAAAACAGGGGGGGCCAGGCCCACCCCTGGCCCAACATAACCTTCGCCCATGGCCAAACGGAACTTTTATTTCACCAAAACAACCATTACACCCACAATCGCCCAGGCACATTTCGCCAGCGGCTACCTGGGCCATTACCACACTACACGACTGAAAAACGGAACTAATACAAACAGAAATCACCTTTCAACACCTATACCACTATAAGAGCATTTAACCATTGTCAAATACAGCAAAATCCCACCAAGCCGCCTTGTCTAGGTCCGACATCTTCGCCCGTTTGACATCCCATATTATTTAAACGCAAACAAATTCATCATATCATTAATCATCTTATCATTTGAATCAATCTTATATTTGAAACTCTATTTGAGCGAAGGCGGCTCATCATCAAAACGGGCCAAAACCTTTTCATCAGGTGGGTATATCTCCTCCACAAGCTCGGATGCTCACATAGGGATTGACCTAAACTCTGATGAGGCTCTTCCCCCGTCTCCCCTAGGTTGACTCGCTGGACGGGACAAGACGAAAGGTAAACAAGGCGCTAACGAACAAGACAACGAGTTCGCGGGGGAAATTAGCAAAATAAGTAAAACAATGGATATGACGGCGAAAGTTAAAGTCGATAAGCTAAGATTGAGGAACATGGACTTTTTATCGAAACACTTTAGCAACCTACCCATGCCTCATCGGGCGATCCTTCAACGAGAACAGGAGCGTCTCGTGAAGGAATATGAACTGGAATAAGAACACTTCAACGACGAGGACGAGTAGTTTAGTAGTTTATTTTTTATTAATTTATGTCTTTTTATTTTTTTATTAATGAAAAATTTATGTTTATTATTTAATTTGTGTTACAAATTTAAATATTATAAATTTAAAACAACAAAGTTTAAAAAAATAAAAAAAACTGGATAAAGCTGTTGCTCACCTCTACCCACAACACCATCAGGCTAGTGAGCAGCAGGTTTATCACCCTGCCACCTGGGCGCTTACGTGGCTCAATATGAGAGGATAGAGCCATTGCTCACCTCTAGCTACAACAGACAGTCTAAGATATATTTAGGTATTTAGCAAGTAGCTAGAGTTTTTAATAAAACATATAAAATGACCAAAATATACGTAACTAGTAGTAATCTAGAAATAAAATATTATGTTGGAAGGTTATTTAAGTAATTTTAAATACTAAAAGTTTGTAACTTTTTTTTGAACACTAGTAGTAGGAGCGTTCTAATATAGAGCTTTTTCTCCCAACCTAAAAGCTTCATGCTCCTTCAACCAAACATGGTTTTTTATTGACTAAGAATTTTTTCTTGAAAGCTTGAATCTCCTAAAAGCTTCCGTAGATAAGAAAGTTGTAATTGATGTTTTTTGATGATTCATACAATCAAAGGAAAACATCAATCCATTATTATTTTCTATATATGCTGCACAGAATCGCTATTTTCAATCTTTTTGCATTCTAGATTTTATTATCCTTGATCTTGGGTTTTTCATTGCCAAAGGTCTCGATGAATATTTGCATGAATCTCCTTGATTTACACATAAGTGTGAAGATCATCTGTGACTTTAGAGTTGAATAACAAAGATATTGTCGTTGTCGTGTACTGATTTTCATGCAAATATTCATCGAGACCTTTGACAATGGAATTGAAGGATGTAAATTTTTTTGGCAAAATTGAAAGATCTAGATGCACAATTTGAAGCGTCAATAGAATTGAAGCTTAAGTTATTTAATTCCTTTAACTAGCTTTGTATGATAATCTTTAACGTTGATTCTATTTATTTTTGTTTTTAGTTATGTATCTGTATTTCAATATTATATATGGTTTTTTATGTTTTGTGATGGTAAATTGAATCGTATTAACTTTTGTGTTTTATTTAACAGACCTTTAATCCGTCTGTAGATTTATATGTGTTATCACAACAGGGATTTAATCCGTCTGTAGTTTATGTTTGGGTTGTTGTAACAGTTGTATTTATTTATGTTTTTAGTTTTGTATGTCTTTGAAAATTATATATGTTTTTTTATGTTTTTGTGATGCTAAATTGAATGGTATTCGCTTTTCTGCTTTATAATAACTATACTACGCTATGACCTTTCATTTCACGCGTTTTAAATGTATAAATTAGTAAATAAATCACGAATTTCATTATAAACCATTTTAACATTTATATTTCACTCTTCATCAATAGGATCAATGGCAGCCCCAAGTAACAAGCAAGAAGATGAAATGAAGGAATTTGTTCTTAATCAAATTACAGCATAGTACTATCAAGATTTCAAGACTACAAGAGATTTGAAGTCAATGTCTTCGAGTCCTATTCGTGATTTGTCGTTGTTATCCAATTCAGAGGCTGGGAGTAAGGACGTAGATTTTTTGGCAAAATTTATAGATCTACATGCATAATTTGAAGCTTCAATGAAATTGAAACTTAAGTTTATTAATTCCTTTAAGTAGCTATGTATGTTGATGTTAAAAGTTGTTTATATTTATTTTTGTTTTTAGTTTTGTGTGTGTGTCAAAATTATATATGATTATTTATGTTTTATGATGTTAAATTGACTGATATTAACTTTTATGTTTTATTCAATAGAGCTTTAATCCGTCTGTAGATTTATATGTGTTATCTCAACACAGCTTTAATCCATCTGTAGATTTATATTTTACTTTATTGTAACAGTTCCAGTTATTAATGTTGTGTTTTACTAAAGATGGATTTAAGTTTGGGACTCGGTCTCCCACTCTCCCGTGTGTATCACACGGGATTTCACCAAGTATTATATATAATGCACGAGTGAATGGTAGTTTAAGATAGTCAAAAGTTAAGAACTATTTTCATTAATGCACAATATACAACCCTAAAATGAAAATAATTAGTCAATCAAACACTTTTACACTTTAATATATCATCTTAGTTATACTTTAATTCCTTTAACTTTACTCAACTTTAGCTTATTACAATATAATAATAATCCTTCATATTTGAACAGTAATGGTCATTATTGTGATTATTTGTGTTTACAAGGGCATTTAAGTCATTTGCAATTTTACACAGTTGCGTTTATGATACGTGTTTCCTTCCCGCTGTGTTTTGTGATACGTGTTTCCTCCAAAACCCCCTGGCATCTTCTTCATTTCATCTTCACTCTTTTATTGTGATCTGATTTTTACTATGTTTTCTCTTTCTCGATCATGGCAGATCCACCGCCAAAGGTGGATGGGGATGTTGTGGGCTCTGGTATTGGATTTTTATGGGCGGTGATGACCTGTCACCGCCGCCGCCACACTTCTGTTGTCCTATTTTGGCTCTTGACGGTTTCTTACCCATTTCAGGTTTGCGATATGTGCCTGTTCTTTTAAGGTATGCCAAAATCTATATGTGGTCTTCTTTAATTTATTTAGGGTTTGCATTTCAATTGTTTGTTGTTTTATGTTGTTGCAGGTTGTGATGCACGTAATTAAGAAACCCAAGCTTTGGTGTTGTTAGGGTTTTGACTAGGCTGGCTATGATGAGCTGAATAACCTGAGTAAAATACTGTGACGATGTCGCTTTGGCTTGGAAAGGTTTGGAGGATGGCAGGTGTTTAACTGCAACCCCCCTTGCAGCCATGGTGGTATATTCTTTGAGTAGCTCTGAGCCTCTGTGAAAGTAATTTCATAAGTCTTGTCAAATTAAATTTGGTAATTTCCGATACTAGAAACCAATTTTGTTTTTGTTGGGATAGTGGATAATGTTGGCTATGTGATGTGGTATGGTATTGCATGGATTGATGGAATTGTGTTTATGTTTGATTGTAGGATTGGATATTATTTTGGTTTTTTCAAAACTGATTGCAGATGCGGTTCAGCCAAAAGAGGATCCGGAAGACGTTGATAGTTCTAATAATTCAGCCGTTGTATGCTTGCAGGTATTGTGGGTAATTTTCTTATGCATTTTTCTAAATTTGGTTTAATTGATGGGGCTTTTTTATCGCATACACTTACTCTAATTCAATATAAGGTTTTGTTTGTGTTTTAAGATGCCATATTCATGCGATTAACTAACTGATTGTGATTTGTAAATTTAATTACTTTTATAATCAACCATGGTGTTGTTTGTTTGCTTTCATAGCTTCCATCAAATACTTGGTCATCAAACAGTTGTTTAGAAAATTGTTTTCCCTGGATTTGAATTGGTACGAGTCATTCGATTTGTCATTTACAATAATAATTCAATTCAATTATTTCATCAAAGAATGTGTCAACACTTGAGGTTTGCAATTTGAACTGACCGTTCCATTCAGCCGGATTGATTTATCGTTTTTCATAAACGGTTTTAGCAATTCAACTATAATTTTTATGGCAACTTATTGAATCGGATCATGAAAGCAATTTTCACGTATCTAACCAATAAACTTGATCGGTTTTGTGATGTATAGGGCCGGAAAGAAAAGAGAGAGTAGACAAGGTAATAAAAACGACTAAAAATACAGATCCCCTGCTGAAGGTTTCTTGATTTACATAAGGAGACCTCTATTACAAGGTAAATTAAAAATTTGACATAGAAGTATTTATATGGTATTGTATGCAATGCCCAGTTCTGGTTGCCTTTGTTATAACCATGTTTTTTCTCATGTGGTGTTGGTTTTTGAAACGCAGCCCATGCCACAGGCGTCAATCCATGCGTTCATATGATCATTTTGTCATTTGACGAGTTGTGACGAACTCTCGGTTTATGAGGTTTGTTTAAATTTTGAATATCATGTCGATTCGAATTATAATCAAATGCGTTCTTATTTCCACGATGTTCTATCTGGTAAGACACAAAGCTTTGTTTTTTCTTTTTTTTTTTTGTATTTAGGCTTATCCTTATGTTTCATTTTCAAAGTTAGCCGTAGTCTAGGTGGTTTTGCTTTCAAGAAGTGCAGGCGCAACGCGCGGAATTGATACCACTAAACATGCTTATTCCAAATTGATACCACTAAACATGCTTATTCTTTTGGTTATGCTCATTCCATAGGCGGTACATGTCGTTTCCATGAAGGCGTATTGTACTCGCACCTTGGTGTCGTTTCCGCGAAGGCATATTGGTGGATAACTATGTTTCAGACATGGCGATGGTGGAGGATATGAGGACTATGGTAGCAGCGACCGTGGCAGAAACGGCATAGTGATCCAAGGTGATCCTAGAGGTCTTGAGCGTTCTAGGTATGATTATAAAGTTGTACTACTAATACATTACCAAAAATTTAACAGTCCGCTTTGACTCGTTTAGCCCTTTTAACCCATAGGTATGATTATCAAGTTGTATTATTAATATATGAAAACAATTTTAAAAGTACGCTTGACCCGTTCAGGTCTATTATCCCATATTGACCCGCTTAAGCATGCCAAGCTAGCACGTTAGAAATATGGAAGCATTTTGCATATGGTTTGAGGCATGATGTTCATAGAACACAATTATTGGATTTGGCTTACACACGTGATAAGCCAAAAAAAATGAACTGAAGGTAAAAATGAGTTGTTCTTGTCTCAGGTAAAGGAGAGAAACATTATTAGACTAATTGCATCTGGAAGGGAAAAGTTGGGGTTGATTTTGGTGCTGCACTGATACGCGGGTGAAAGTCATAAGCTTTTCGTGTTTAAGATTACATTTTTATGTGATTTTATGGTTTTGGATACACTACTTTGATAAAGTTTGCGTTTTGTAGGTTTAACGAAGTTTAAGGTGCTTTTCGGAACTGAACGAGGCTTTGGGATGGAGCTAGGTGAACCGGTTGGAAGAAATGAAGAAGAAGGGCTAAAATAGGGTTACTGGAGTCGGCCACTACTGTTTTTGACGTCGCCGACTAACTAAAGGGGCGTAGATAGCTGGTAGACAGCCAAATCTCGCGTCAGTGGTAATTCGAGTCGGCGACTCCATCTTGCCGCGTCGACGACTCCATTGGTCGAGTCGGCAACTCCATCTGGTCGCGTCGGCGACTCTCTTTGCTGGGTCAAATGAGCTTGTTGACGAATTTTAAGGTTTTTTATGGGTTTTAATGAGGCCTTTGACCATTAACTCGGGATGAGGCCAAAAAGATCAATCTTGGGGAACCATAATCATCATCTCTCATTCCCAAATCCATTCCTAATCATACCATAACATCAAAATCATTGAAGATCATTCATCATTCATTCCATCTTTTTAACCATACACCAAACCATTAAAACACCATTGATAAACCTTTCTTCCCCAAACCTTTCCATGAACAATTCTCCTATTCCTTCGATCATCATTGAAGTTCCAATCCCCATGAGCGGCTAATCTTCTTGGAGTCACCCGGTGTAGATTTGTAATCTAGGGTTCTTGAACATTTGGGTATTTTTCTTATTTCTTTGTAATTGTGATTTGAACAAGCTAGTTAATTGCGTTAATCTTGTTTTGAATTCTCTTTGATAATTGTTTCTTGCGCCAATTACTAGGGAAATGAATTCGGTTAATTATGCTTTAACTTGCTATTAGGGTTTACATGTTCTAGAGTAATGAAGTGTAGTTTAGTCCATCTTTGATGTTGATGAAACTTGACACCTAAGCCTATTGAAACAATTAACCCGTTAATCTTCATTGCAAACATTTGATTCAACCCAAATTGTGATAGAACTCTAGGTTGCTTATCGAAGCCGGTGTGATTTCCATTTTATTATTATTGTTTACAATCAACTATTTACATTCAAAGTTTTTATTGTTAATCAAGTTTTATTTTTTTACTTTTGCAAATTATAATCTTGAATCACCTTGTGGTTCACAACTTTCAAACCAAAAATCTTAAATGAACAAAAACACTAAACTTCATAATTAACTATTTCTTCATAAGTGACATTTTTCAATCAACTAAAACCTATTTCACCGACCACAAACTCTTCGTGGTTCGACACCCTTTGTTGCCACTACTACATTAGTTGAGGTAATATAGGACTTATAAATACTATCTTTGACCGGACCGCGACATCCGATCAAATTTTGGCGCCGTTGCCGGGGAGTTCGTGCGCTTGGTGTTTAGTGATTAGTTGATTTTGTGATAATCTGTTTAATTATTTGTTGGTTTTATTGTATTCTCTATTTTTCCATGTTACGCGGGGTGTGTTATTTGTGCAGTTCACAGGTAGTGCATGCGTACAAGACATTCGGGGAGGACATCTCCTTTAGTGTTCGAACCGGAAATCGAAAGAGTAGCAAGAAGAAACCGAATCACTTCCAAATCAAAACTTGTCCTTTGGAACCGTCCAATGGAAAACCCAAATAACCGTTCGGGTGGAAGCCGAAGACCACCCACTCCACCACATCTAAACCGAAACCAACAACCACCACAACACCCACCTCACCAACCGGTTCCCAACCGAAATCTCAACAACCGAAATGTTAACCAACAACCTCCCGTACTAAACCGTGACAATCCCGCATTTGACCCGAGGAACTTACACAATGAAGGCGGGTATGATGAGCATATTGGTAATCTTGAAGAGTTATGGGAAAACATCAACGATGATGACCCATTTAGTGTTCCGGGTTATCAATCAATGGATCGGGTGAGTGTGCATTCTTATCATTCGGGGGAGGATGAATATTCGGAGAGGAATTATTCCGAAGAAGATGAGGGTTGGGGTTATGGTAATGGTAATGGTGGTCATGAAGATGAAGAAGAATACCAAAGTGATCATCATTCCAATGTAGGTGTGAACCAAAACTTTGGCAATGAAGGGTATTATCGTCATGTCTTCAACCATCATCAACCAAGGCAAAATCCAAGGGGACACCGAAATCACAACAATAACCAAAACCGGGGTGAAAATTATGTGGGTCGGGCGGAAAGAAGACCTCATGAGAGAAGACAACCAAGGGATGAAGAGGTCAATGCTCCACAAAGAAGGCCTCAAGCTCCGATGCTAGGGGTGAATGGTCGGTTTAGACCGGTTGTTTCCGAAAATGAGTCGCCCATTGTTCCACCACCTCGGGGGAGAAGATCATTTGATTGCAAACCAAACTACATTAACATACTTCCTCATTTTCATGGGATGGCCACTGAAGATCCGTATGATCATCTTTCCGAGTTCACGGCAATTTGTAGCACTATGGGGGGTCATAATTTCTCCCAAGATGAGGTCCGGTTGAGGTTATTCCGTTTTTCTCTCAAAGACAAGGCAAAATATTGGTTCCGCACCTTGCCTTCACATAGTATTTATACTTGGGGAGAGATGCAACAAGTATTTTTGGATGAGTATTATCCTAGTGCGAAAACAGATAACGCCCGGTTGGAAATTCGTTCTTTCCAACAACAACCGGGTGAACTTCTTCATGAGTCCTTTACCCGTTTTAAGGAGATGCTTCGGAAATGCCCACATCACAAGATTGAGTTATGGGAGTTGGTTAATAGTTTTGTAAACGGGTTGAATAAGGATGAAAGGAAATACTTGAAGTCCACAAGCAATGGGACTTTACTATCCAACCCGGAACAAGAGGATTGGGATTTTTGGAATTGATGAGTAAAAATTCTAAGGCCGAAGAATCCGCAGATAGAAGAACCAAGCATCCCATCTCAAAATCTCTTCCCGATTTGGATGCTAATACCAAAGACCGAATTGCTACATTGGAACGAGAGTTGGCCCGCATGAAGAAAAAGGATGTGTCGGTGGTGCAATATGCGGTGTGTGAAGTGTGTGATGAAATGGGACACAAGACGAGTGAGTGTCCGGAAAATTCGATTCAAGACACCGCGGAGGTAAATCAAGTGTATGGAGGAGACAAGAAATATGACATGAACTCCAACACTTACCATCCGGGGTTAAGAAACCATCCTAATCTTAGGTATGGTAATGCTTCAAACTAATTGAACCCCAATTTCCAAACTAACACTCAAGGGGGTGGATCCTACCAAAACCGCCAAGGCAACTACAATCAAGGCGGTTATCAAAAGAATTCATATAATCAAGGTGGGTATTCAAAGAATTATAACAATCAAGGAAGCTCTTCGGGAGGACAAGGTGGTGATGATTCTTTGAGTTCAAAGTTGGATGCACTAATGAATATGATGAAGGACTCCAACAATGACATCAAGGAAATGAAGAAGGTGAATGAGGTGAGAGATAAGTCTCACGAGGCCTTAGCTAAACAAGTGGGTCAACTAGCGGAAGAAATGGCTCAATGGAGAGGAAGCGCGGGGAAGCTTCCAAGTGACACAACAATAAACCCACAACATCAAGCATCGAGTTCAAAGAACAATCAAAGCGTGCACATAAACGCGGTAAGTTTTATTTTGAATGATAAGGTTGTGGGTAATGAAACAACTCCACCACAACAATGTGTTGATGGTGTGGTGGAGGAGGTTAGTGGTGATGATGAGCAGGAAGAGGAAAATATTTCACAAAATAATTTTGAAGTTAAAAATTATAAAAAATCTTTTTGCGAAAATTGCTTAAATGAGATGGCTACTAAGACAAGTGTGGGGATGGAGACTAATACCATCCCATACCCTGTAGCTTTAGTAGACCCAAACAATGTGTCAAGTATTTATAAGTGGAGCCCACCAAAGGACGAGAGGTGGGAAAATTTTAAACAAGTCAAAATAAATTTACCACTTATTGATGCAATTGAAAAAGTCCCTGCTCATGTCAAATGTGTGAAAGAGTTGAGCAACCAAAACAAGCACAACAAGTTGCCCGAACACTTGGAGGCACATGTTCGTGCTGTTTTGTCGGATGCTCTTCCCCCTAAACTTCAAGATCCAGGAGTCCCATTGATTCCAATTCAGGTTGGAGAGTTTAAAATAGAAACGGCGCTCCTAGATCTTGGAGCATGTGTGAGTATATTGCCTGGGAGTCTGTTTGACCAATATGACTTTGGTCCACTACATGAAATTAACACCACGGTGGTGTTAGCTGATCAGACTCCCACGCATCCAAGGGGGATGGTGAATGATGTGTTGGTGAAAGTAGAGGATTTCTATTACCCAGTTGACTTTTTGGTGGTAGACTATGTAAGTAGTGCTGAAAACACACAACCCACCGTTATACTGGGCAGGCCGTTCCTAGCAACTGCACATGCTATTATAAATTGTGCTAATGGAACGGTAAGCTTGAAGTTTGGTGATCGTGAGTTATGTTTAAATGTGTATCCAAATTTGTCTAACTCGGTTATTGATGAGAAATGTCCCAAAAATGACATTTTTGATAGTGGTGGCCCTCTTGTAAAAGAGGATCACCCAAAAGAGGATTTTTGTGTGGTTGGCAGGTTTGGAGTAGTCAAGAATAGCACGGTGAAAGGAAGGAAGACGACGTGGAGGAAACCGCCTGATTTGCACAATGAAACAAGAACGAAAAAGATGGTTGAACCGGTTAGGAACACCTTAAAAGGACTTACCGGAATGTAGGAGGGTTGCATCTTTAGAGGCGGAGGGAGGAAGGCATCCCACTAGACCACCATGAGGGTGGTGTATTTGGTCTGGCTGAAGACCCTTAAACTTAGCGCTTCCGGGAGGCAACCCGTTGGTCAGGTCCATGTATTCTTTCCTTTCTTATATTAATTGGGTGGGCATGATCATATCATTTACGTTTGAGTGTTTTTATTTTGTGTGTTTTCATTCGTTTGGACCGGGGTAAATTCTGGGGTGAATCTTTGTTAGTTGGGTAGCACATTCCCGTACACGCTTTTAGTCCTTCCCTGCACATTGAGGACAATGCGTACTCTAAGTATGGGGAGAGGAAAGAAAAATTGAAGCATTTTGAAATCCCACCATTTAAACACTACACATTGAGGACAATGTTGGACTCTAAGTGTGGGGATGAGGGGGAAAATTTGAAATTTTTTCATAAATGTCCTCATTTGAGCACTCTAAAAAACGCTACTAACTAAATCAACACGGGATGCTATGAACCATTTTGGTCTTTTGTCATGGTCAGGTTCTTAAAAAATTTTACATGATGACTCTCAACTAGTTTTAGTAAAAAGAATTGTGGGTGGTTATTTGGGAGTAGCTTACTTGAAAGGTTGATTTGCTACACACATATCATATACCTACCTATTTTTCCATGTGAGATATTGAGTCACCACAACATGTTACACTTTATAAAAATGTTATCTATTTTTACATGTTGTGTTCTTTTGAATTGAGTGTGCCATTATATTTGCATACGGTAGAACTTGCACCTTTAATACGTTTACCGCCCTAGACCAATTGTGAACACAAGAATGATCAAGGCATTAGGCTGACCTTTTTATTTGTAAACCAATTTTTGTCCACTACCCGTTACATTATTCCCTTAGATAACCAACTTTGAGTCTTTTAACCGTTTCATTTGACTACCCATTTCAACCCAGTTAACCCGTTAGCCTTTTTACTTTCAACCCGAGTGATGGAAATTCGATTGTAGGACTTTTTTTTTGTATTGCAAACAGTTAAAAAAAGAAAAAAGAAAAAAAAGAAAAAAAACAGAAAAAAAAGAAAAAAAAGCTGGAAAGCATCGAAGAGTGGAAGTGATTATAGAAAAGCACAAAAATATGCTTTAAATAGTCATGGAATAAAAAGGCGCAACATTGCCTTATAGTCGAGTAGTTGTTTGTTCATTTGATTAGTTGTTTGATGTAATAATAATCGGATTTTCATCACCTTAGTCACTTTTAAAATATCCCTTCCATACCCTTCGCCCAGCCACGTTACAACCCTTTAAAGACCTTTTGACTTGTGTTCGCTTTTGTGTAGTTTGGTGAAGTGCGATTAAGTTGCAAGCATATACCAATATGCATTATAATCGGTTTTGAGAGTACCATGAAAATACTAGTACATCAATGCTAGTCAATTAAACCGAGTGGAGAGAATATTGTGAGGGATATGTGTGTAGCTTGTTAGCTCTAGAAGGTAGGCTAGTCTTGGGTAACAGCTTGAGTTTTGAAAAGAAATATTCATTGAAAGTTGAGAAGTTGTGATTGTAGACAAATATTGGAACCGGGTATGACACTAGACCTTAACTTAAGTTGCTTGAGAATGGGGATTGTGTTTTGTGTTGAAACAGTGAAAGTGTAATAAGTTTGCTTGAGGACAAGCAAAAAGATAAGTGTGGGGATGTGATACGCGGGTGAAAGTCATAAGCTTTTCGTGTTTAAGATTACATTTTTATGTGATTTTATGGTTTTGGATACACTACTTTGATAAAGTTTGCGTTTTGTAGGTTTAACGAAGTTTAAGGTGCTTTTCGGAACTGAACGAGGCTTTGGGATGGAGCTAGGTGAACCGGTTGGAAGAAATGAAGAAGAAGGGCTAAAATAGGGTTACTGGAGTCGGCCACTACTGTTTTTGACGTCGCCGACTCACTAAAGGGGCGTAGATAGCTGGTAGACAGCCAAATCTCGCGTCAGTGGTAATTCGAGTCGGTGACTCCATCTTGCCGCGTCGACGACTCCATTGGTCGAGTCGGCAACTCCATCTGGTCGCGTCGGCGACTCTGCTTGCTGGGTCAAATGAGCTTGTTGACGAATTTTAAGGTTTTTTATGGGTTTTAATGAGGCCTTTGACCATTGACTCGGGATGAGGCCAAAAAGATCAATCTTGGGGAACCATAATCATCATCTCTCATTCGCAAATCCATTCCTAATCATACCATAACATCAAAATCATTGAAGATCATTCATCATTCATTCCATCTTTTTAACCATACACCAAACCATTAAAACACCATTGATAAACCTTTCTTCCCAAACCTTTCCATGAACAATTCTCCTATTCCTTCGATCATCATTGAAGTTCCAATCACCATGAGCGGCTAATCTTCTTGGAGTCACCCGGTGTAGATTTGTAATCTAGGGTTCTTGAACATTTGGGTATTTTTCTTATTTCTTTGTAATTGTGATTTGAACAAGCTAGTTAATTGCGTTAATCTTGTTTTGAATTCTCTTTGATAGTTGTTTCTTGCGCCAATTACTAGGGAAATGAATTCGGTTAATTATGCTTTAACTTGCTATTAGGGTTTACATGTTCTAGAGTAATGAAGTGTAGTTTAGTCCATCTTTGATGTTGATGAAACTTGACACCTAAGCCTATTGAAACAATTAACCCGTTAATCTTCATTGCAAACATTTGATTCAACCCAAATTGTGATAGAACTCTAGGTTGCTTATCGAAGCCGGTGTGATTTCCATTTTATTATTATTGTTTACAATCAACTATTTACATTCAAAGTTTTTATTGTTAATCAAGTTTTATTTGTTTACTTTTGCAAATTATAATCTTGATTCACCTTGTGGTTCACAACTTTCAAACCAAAAATCTTAAATGAACAAAAACACTAAACTTCATAATTAACTATTTCTTCATAAGTGACATTTTTCAATCAACTAAAACCTATTTCACCGACCACAAACTCTTCGTGGTTCGACACCCTTTGTTGCCACTACTACATTAGTTGAGGTAATATAGGATTTATAAATACTATCTTTGACCGGACCGCGACATCCGATCATGCACCACAGCTGTGGTTTATGAGCTGAAGGAGGAGGAGGAGAAAGTTGGAGAGAAAGAGGAGTTTGATGATGCAAGTTTTTTTAAAGTTCATTGCATTTCGGTATTATTGTCTCAATCCTAACATGTTCAATAAAGTTTATATTATTAATATATTTAAATCTAGGTGGATTGCAGGATATGAGGCACAACCTATTTGACTTAAAGCAGGTCTGCTATCACTCATTCTGAAGCATACAAAGGTTATATCTTTTGGTATTGTTTTTAGCTTTACTGTTGAACTAATGAGTTATTTGCTAACAAATTTTATTAATGGATGTTGTATGACAATGGTCTTGGATGTGAGAACAGAGGTATATTTTCATTAAAGTTATTTTGCTAACAAGTTTTTTACAATTTGGCTTTAGTTTGCTGTTACCATATATTTGAAAGATAGGAGAAAGCAAAAACATAGGTAAAAAACGGCATCTCAATTAATATAAGGGTATTTTGGCCGCTATTTCTGGACTGACCGACCCATGTAATAATCTTGCGTGCTCAAATTGTTTTGTTTCTCTTGCGAGTTGCACTTTATGGGTCAAGATTTGGATAAGGAATGATGCTAATTAGTTTTTATGCAATTAATCTCAGGTTGCTGCGCGATCTTTATTCGAGCGAGCTACAAAAGCTGAGATAACTACAAAAGCCAACCCACACTAGCTCGCTCCAATTTTGGCCTCCTTGATGCCACATGGCCTCCTGGATTCGCTCTCTAAGGTCCCACTCGGTCACTTAGTCATTGGAATTCACAACATAAAACTAACTTTATCGTTTGACTAATATTTTCTTTTTTATCATTGACTTACAAACTGCACATATTTTTGACAAGAATGGCAACGATCTCATATGTTGAGTTCTTTTGATGTCCAATCCTTGTATCCAGTTTACTTCACTTAGCTAGCCATAAACATGCTTATTCTTTTGGTTATATTCATTCCATGGGCAGTACATGTCGTTTCCACGTAGGCGTACTGTGCTCGCACTTTAGTGTCGTTTTCGCAAAGGCGTATTGGTGGATAACTATGTTTCAGACATGGCAATGGTGGAGGATATGAAGACTATGGTAGCAGCGAGCGTGGCAGAGGTATATGGTTAATCCGACAACGCTAGGTACACATTCTGTAATTTCAGTTATCTATCTATTTAGTTAACTTTAACCTAACCTGACCTCATAATATTTGATACCAAGTCATGCACAAATTAATTTGATACAGGTAGCTCAACCAATGTAGATAATAATCAATATGTTCGTACGGCACAACACCTTGAACGGTCAACAAACACAGTGTACATAGATGAACAGGCACAACCAAGTCTCACCTCCAGCAGCAAAACACCATCAGCAACCCCAAAACCAGCAACACCCGTGCAGGAAGCCCACATCACTGACTCTGCAAAACGTTCGGTGATCTAACTAGAAAGTACACAATGTTAACTAGTAAAAACAGATTACACGCCAAAAGCATCCATGCTAAAAACTGGTCATCTAATGCAACATTTGAAACCCCAAAATCGAAGAAACAAAAGCACACAGAACCCGACGAGTAAACTAAGAAGCGGTAACAACCTTTAGAGAAAAGACTACTTTATGTAATGAATGTTGAATCATTGTCAACTTCTTATGTTTACTACAGTTACCACTTAACACACACTATGTAGAGCTATTTTAAAGTGTAATGAAAGATACAATTGCATCTATGCAGAAAACCATGGTTTCTTTTATTAGCTCTATTTTTAGTGGAGGTAAAGGAGTTTTATTGACAAATGGTCTGTAGGTGGAGACAAATGGTCTCTACGTATGTAGAGCTATTTTAAAGTGTAATGAATGTAACGTTGCTGACTTTTAACCATGTTCATAATGATACAAAACAACCAATTGCATCTATAGTTAGTTTTTGCTTTCAATATCATTATACTTCCTTATTTTGTAAATTTGGTTGCCGCCGCCGCAACATGCGGCCATATAAACACCTAGTTTAAATAACATATTTTCATACGTTGACACTTTTTTATTTAAAAATTATCATAAAAATGAGCATTTTATTATCTTTAATTTGAGTATAATATTGCTATCTTTCTAATTTAAAAATATTTTTGTGTTACATGATTAATAATATATAGGAGTGAGTAATAACTAAACTGTTAACCGAAGTCGAAAAAAAAGACAAAACCAAATTAACCAAAACCCGAATTAACTTTAAATCGCTTATCGTTTTTCTATATCTTAGATATCCAAAATCAATCAAACTAAAACCAAACCAGTCATATATTCAATGCAGCGTGGCTGCGCGATGTAGCAAGGAACACACACACTTCTAGTGGTGCATGGTTGGGTTCGGTTCAGTTCAGTTATTAGACTCGACCTAGAAATTGACATTATCGTTTAATCAATCTTAATAACCAACTAGTTAATTGGGTTGGTTAGTTGTTGTTTTTAATACGGTTTAAATACATGAAATGAATGTATAAAACCTAACCATATGATTATATGAATAGTTCAGTTTCTGTTTGGTTAATTTTCGTTAACTTATGGTACAAAAAACCCCGATATTAGGTTAACTCGGGTTTTGGTTAATTCAGTTTTTGATTTCGTTTTGGTTCGGTTTCACATGTTTTTTGTTCTATTCGGTTAAGGGTTCAGTTATTGTTCAACCATAGATATTGTTAATCACGTAACACATTCATTTTTAATTAACAAAATAGCAATACTATACTAAAATTATAAAGAATAAAATATTGGTTTTATGATATAGTTTTTTTCTTTCAAAAAGTATTAATGTATGAAAAAATTATGACCTTTTACAATTCGTAAGGGTAGTTTGATTAAAATAAGAGAAAAAAGTGTAACTGTTATCTAAATAAACAAAAATTGAGGGAATTAAAGTGTAAGTAAGATGAGGAGATTAAAGTGTAATTAGTGTTTAAGAGACTAATTTACCCTCAATTAAGGGTTATACGCTATACATTTCGCTGTTTTGTGGATAAAAAAGAATAACCCTAGTAGGGCTGATGCAATATATCTGTTGTAGTGTATACATTTTGCCGTTGTGTGGTGCGGCTTGGCTTTAGCGACTTGCTAATGTCTCTGCTGGTTGGTGGTGAGCAATAAAAAATTCATTTGTCTGTTTAAAAAAAAAAGTTGTATAAAGTATACCTTAGCTGAAAACACGCTTTTGATGCATGACGTAAACGTAAAAATTATCAAAGGTTATTTTACATACCGAGATGAATTTGAATACATATGTAAACCGAATTATATCTTATACACGTACCATAAACAAATATCGTGAAAATTAATAGAGATTTCATTACTCAATCACACCTTATGGATTTGTTCAACTTGAGTTACATTCAAAAGCATATTTATATATTCAAATCTCCTCTGATTCGGATAATTCTTGATTCTACAGATTCCTAAGCTAACTTAAAATCAATCCCAATATCAAAATTAAACATTCAACCAAAACTTTGCCTTAAAATGACTCAAAACAACCAATAACTCCAAATATCACCCCTTTTAGACCATCCTACATTCCAACCCCAATATCTCCCAATTCACTAAACCCCACCTCTTAAAAAGACACTTAACCAAAAGCTAACATAACCCCCTACAAACCCACAAAATTTCACAAAATTCCAGCAACTAAAACTCAACTTATTACCAAATCATTTAACCCTAGAAACACACCAAACTTAAAAACATTCCATCCAAACAATTCACAACCTTCACCTCACACAGTTACAAACCGTTGATGATAAATGATCCAACCGTCCACATTTAAATTCTAGTTAGATCCCCAATCCGTGTGACCCCTCTTCAACCAATCATATCTTACCTTTTATATACATCACATATTATTTAAACCCACACAAATTCATCATATCAATAATAATCTTATCAGTTGAATCAATCTTTTATATTCGAAACTCTAATTGATGGCGACAGAAAACCCGATTGTGCCTGCACCGGCTAAGAAAGCCCCGGTGAAGAGTAAACCTAGAACTCCTTCTTTGCATCCACCTTACTTTGAGGTATCACTTTCTTCACAATTTGTTGTGTTTATTATTATTTGAATCCGACTACATTAATCCGAAATTTGAATATTATCAAATGTGAATATGAATTTCGGTTTATTCTGTTAAACCGAAATTCAAATTAAACTGAAATTTAATTCAAATTTTAATCTCTGTTTATCTGAATCGAATCCTTATTCGAACAGAATCTCTAATCCAAATTGAACCGAATTGTAACACCAAATTCTAATTAGAATTTCTGAATTGTGACACATAATTAATATATGATTAATAATATAATAAAACATTTAATTGTGTAACAGATGATCAAGGAAGCCATTGTTACTCTAAAGGAAAGAACCGGTTCAAGCCAATACGCAATCACAAAATTCATAGAAGAGAATCAAAAGAATCTTCCCGCCAATTTTAAAAAGGTTTTGTTAACTCAATTAAAAAAATTCGTTGTGGCCGGTAAACTAGTAAAGGTCAAGGCCTCTTACAAGCTCCCAGCAACTGCTGCTCCGGCTAAGAAAAAACCCGTTGCAAAGCCGAAAACTGCGGTTAAACCTAAACCGGTGAAGAAAATAGCACCGGCTAAGAAGAAAACGGTTGCTAAACCTAAGCCGAAGGCTGCAGCCAAGCCAAAGACAGTTGCAAAGGCGAAAGCTGGTAGTGTGAAGGCTAAGCCCAAGCCGAAAGTTGCTAAGACGTCTACGCCGAGTAAAAAGGCGCCTGCAGCGAAGAAAGTGGCGGCTAAGAAGGCGGGGGTGAAGAGCTTGAAGCCTAAAGCGGCGATAGCAAAGAAAGCGACTGGTTCAAAGGGGACGAAGAAGTGAGATGATTGTTGTTATGTAAAATGTTGTTTGGGGTTTAGAGTTGTTTTAGGTAATTAATTAGTTGTTGTTAGCTAAATATGCGTAACATGTCTGTGATTCTGATCTAATTTTAGAAGTGTTTTGTACATGTGATGCTTCTTTCGGCATTTGTGATTTTCTTACCATGTTTTGACTTTATTCAATTCAATTAGGTGATAATTAGAGGTTGTTATGGTAGTAGGGTTTTCATGATTTCGGAGAAATGTAGTCTTAGGACAAAGTAACAAATGAGTTTTGAGTCAGGCTTCTGGCTCGCTTAGGCTCATCTTGATTTTGCACAATGATAGATGGGAGGGGAAATAATCTCTTGTTTTTATAGATTACATAGGATTACCCTAATCTATTTTGATACACACATACATACATACACACACGTTTCAAAACATGTTGCCAACCCAAGGTGAGCTTCCCTAGTGTTGGAAACTCACATCTAAGACTTAAATAAAGTGTAGATAATTTGAAAACCAAGTACCGAACACTAAGTTCTCTCTCTGGAATGCTCACTAAGAGCTCTGTAAAATGCTCAATGAAGACATACACAAACTAAGATATTACACACGGATCTAACACGGTGATTTAACCTTGTATGTGATGTGAGGAATCCATCACACATACATACGAGTATCAATCAGTCAAAAACAAATAAAAATCATGTAAGAGACATCTTCTATTGATCTTGAACGAGTATACAATGTCTAAAGAAAACACATCATCTTAGTATAGTTAAGCGATGGGTTGATGGATGCTTGCTTGGACGGAAGGGAACTCGGTTGAAGAATTGGCATACACGTGGAACATTTTACTTTATTGTACTGGGTTTAAGACAACTTTTGTAATTTTGAATTTTTAAATTTACCCTGCTTATTTTTTTTTTGAACAGCTCTCGGCTAGGACTATATTGAATAGTTAAATTTGAAGTTTAAGAACTGTACGTTTATGAGTAAATCCAATGCATGAGGTTTGTCAGATTTGGGGGCTTACAAGCTGAAACATGAACGAGTTTAAAAGTTGTCTAGTCAAAATGCAACACTTTGTGTAGCTTTTTATAAATCCCATGTATTTAAGTCTGGAGTTGAGGCCAAGTTTGGGCTGCTTTCAGTTGATGGAAACGTTTGCTCAGCACAGCTAACCTCTCCTTTTAGAAATGAAAGTACCTGAAATAAAACATCATTAAGAAGGAACTCATGAAATGTGTTCAAGAAGAACTAGTGTTTAATAATGGAATGATAAATTCATAGACGAATCGGCTACCTTGCTCATGCATGGCCTTGAATTTGGTCTGGTGCTAATGCATCGAGCAGCTACTGATGTCACCACAAGTAATCCGTGAACATCATACTCCGATTCATCATATAATATATGATATAATCTTTGTGCTAGCAAGGATCTTGCCTGGAATTAATTCAATTCAAAACAACACATGTTAAATCGAGAACTTTGACTTTTAAGGTATGTTAATTAACCTATTGTGTATGATGTTCACGGATATCTTCAAAAATCTTCAAATTTTTTATTGAATGTCGCCAAATGGGTTTCATACTTTCAAAAATCTTTATTCAATGTCGCCAACTCATTTTGTGACTTACCTATTTGTGTTTTTTTCCCCACCCTACCTAGAAACACTTACCCACCAAGAAAAGTGCCTATTTATGCAAAAAATTCAGTTGAATTACTTACCCATGTAACAAAAGCTTTATCATCCCTTGGAGCCGATCTATTGCAAAACAACCTCAACAGCAATATCCCAAACGCAAGAATGTCAGACTTTATCAGTGCCAATGCATTAGGATCGGTAGGATGCATGTGCCCACAACTTTTAATCATCACAAACACGAAATCGAACCTAAATTAATTAACTTCATAGTGGATCTCACATTAGTATTTGTTTATAGCATAAAACAAACCTGTTCCTAATAACTGATGATTGATCTACTGTTAACCATTTAGCATGACCAAAGCCCGTGATCTGCAACAGCAAGAAGCAGCATGTGTGAAAACATTAGAAAAGTTACATTTAGCTATTTGTTCCTAATTATTGATCCGAAATGTAGATTTTTTTTTGAATGGTCAACGGTACACACCCATAACGAAGCCCCGCACCCCTCACGTTCAGTCCCCGGGCCCCCCCTAAGGTTCAGCCCCTCATTTCAGAATAACCCTACTCTGAGTGGGATTCGAACCTGTGACCTCCCAGGGCAGAAACCCCACAAAGTGGGTAAACCTTCTCACCTCCATTGCAACCACTAGGCTACAAAGTGAATTAGAAAAAGCCCAAGTTAATTGCGAGCATGAGTTTTGACATGCCCTGAAGTTAATGGGCCGTAAATTATATACGGATGTAACAAAGTAGGTTTAACTTATGCTCAAGACCCAAATTCCATTGAACCCGGATTTTAACTTTAATTTGTATTTCTTGAGATTTCGTTAATAAACTCAACCCATAATTGAAGTAGTTATATAATTTAATATTAATTAATCTATACTTAATAAATAACAGTTTGTACCACATGTCACAATTATAAGAGCTCAAGATTACTCTTCGTGTTTCCCTTATTTCCTTCGTATTCTAATTAAAATATTTTTCACGTGTAATTTCAATGGTTGTCCAAAGCGTTTAAAGCATACAACCTCCGCAACAGCTTTAAGGAAAAACTAGATTAATTTTGTGACGATATCATTCCGTAAATATATTTCACTTATTAATTAATTATTTAATTATTGAAATGAAAGAAATTAATTCAAATAAAAAAAAATTTTAATATATTTTTTAAAATGGACAAAAACATGTTTTGGGTCGGCCCATTTGACCAGTGCTAAAAGGCCCGATTTGATCCGTTATCCCACCAACCTTCCTAATAAATAACCACTTTTGTTCATAAATTTATGAACCCTTTTTCAATGTGTTTTGTGTTTCTGTTTTGTGTCAATTATACATAAAAGAATGGATCGACCATCTCCAATCTACCTGAGGTACTAGGTTGTTTCCTAAAAGGACGCTGCATGGTCGTAGATCACAATGAACAATAAGCCCTCGTGGACATTGTTCGTGCATGTAACGTAAACCTTGAGCTATGCCAATGGCTATGTTCATCTTATTTTGAAATAGATTATTCAACTCTTTTCTCCAAGATCCTGCATCAACAACATTTAACATTCATGTATGACTTCCTAGCTGAATAGATATTTTTTTTCTTTAAAAATGTTTTTAATTTTAAATCTTCTTGTACAAAACTACAAATGTGGCCAAAATATACTTGTTTCTCAAAATCGTGTCTCCAGACTTGCTAAAGTCGTGAATATATTTTCCGAAATGAGAATCATAGGTGCGTCAGTGGTCGTGGCATTAAACTGTCACTCGCAAGTCCGTGTGACTTATGACTCATATCGCGGAAAAAATCATTCCAACCTAATTAACTCCGGACACCATTGTTAAAACAATATATTTTTGGCTCATATTGTGCCATAAGAGGTTTAAAATTGGAACTATTTCTTAAAACAAAAATTCTTAGATGGAACTATTATTATATACTACCAAAAGTAGCACCTCTATTTTCTTGTTTCCAAAAAAAAGGAAGAAATTAGTCACTAACCATTTAAAAATCTATTCAACAGTGCTCCTCCAGATTTAGAAGTAAAAGGAAATACCAAGGCCATGGCATTCTCATTCTTATGGAAGCCATATAATCCAAGAATGTTCTTATGACACATAGTTAAAGCTGCCTTCTTTTCTGCTTCAAGAACATATCTACACTCGGTACCAATGTATCTCTTCACGAAAACAGAACGATCTTCAAGACGCCCCTCATACATTTGAAAACCCTCATTCCAATCGAATTGTATTATGTTCTTAAACCGGTCTGTTATCTCCGAGATAACTTCCCAACTTAGTTCAACCAAAAATCCATTTTCATGGGCGGATGTTGACGTTATTTGGTCCTTAATAATTTCAATTGCGTCGGATTCATGTGATGATTCGTTTGTACTTTCTACGCTTGGAGAACTCGAAGAAGGGCCATAAATTCCTTCAAAATTTGGGAGGGTGCAATATATTGGTTTTTGCTCATCAAGGGACAGTGATTTCTTATTGGATTTTGTATTTTTTTTAGTTAAATTAGGTCCATTTTGGACTCTTGATGATTCTGGAACATCTCGCGAAGGCTTGCAATTGTACACAATTATTTCTTCACCATTAATACTCTCTGATGATGATCTGCAACTTCTTTGATTTGGACATTGTGCATGGTTCATTGCAAAACTCCTGAATAACATCAATATAAATACCATAAGGGTTGTGCTAAACATATTCACCCCTATTGTCATATATATATGAGCCTATATATGCCCATATTGCACCCTCTACACGCTGAAGAAAATGTCATAGCATAAATGCTACACTCTTACATATCCGGAATAGAAATGATTAATAAAAGTTATTGAGAGATTTAAAGATGGAGAAAGAAAGAGACCTTCCTATAAGAACTGAAGTCGCGCCTGTATTGTTTCTCTCTTCTGAAATAATGGCATTTACCGTGGATCCAAATACCATCTTTACCATAAACTTCACCTGATTTGGAGAAAATCATAAGCAAATATATAAGAACCGCTAGATTTACAATTTGATATTTGTGCGTCAACAGACTGGCCGGGTGCGGTTTTTAGGTGTTTTTATGGGATGCTCTAAAGTAACGTGCTGGATTATACGCTCTAATCAATTCACACATGGTTTCTAGGTGAGTTTTGAAACTTTGTTTCGTTTTATATTTTTATTCCATTAACTAAATGTTTATCTTCTTTAATAATTTGTGATATATATATATATATATATATATATATATATATGTTTGTAACTTTTCCAAATAGCAAAAACACCATTTTGTTTTTTTTTTTAAATTTTGTTTATCTTTTTATTAAAACGAAATACGAAAGTTACATCACAATAGAAAGTAGACGGGCAACAAGCTGCGCCGCCACCCCTATAAACCGAGCTATATGTTTGTTTATAAAACCGAGCTATTTTGAAAAAGAAAGGCATCTTTTAATGCAATTTGTTTTTTTAAGAAATAACTTTGTTTTTGACAAAGTTGTTATCGGAATATCGAAATAATAAATTAAACAAGCCGTGTATATTCCGATTTAAAAAAATACATATTTCTACGTACTAGACGAAAAAATAATGTTACGTCTTAAAATAATTAATAGAAAAAATTTGAAATCCGAGATCCGATGTTCCCACCAAATTAGTTGTGGTCTCAGATTTTTTAGATCTAGTTTTTCCACAAGTCACCTTAAAACTAAGACACTTCTAAAACTCGTCTATAAACAACCATGTGGGAATTACTAAAAAGAAGAATAAAAAAAAAATAACAATAATCTTGGTTTAATCATCTGGTAAACCATGAACATAGAAGAAAAGAGGATGAAATCTATATTTTTATGTGGACAAAACAAGAAACTTACTCTATTATTTTTGCATTCCTTATAAAAAGGTCTAAAGATCTTCATATAACTTTCAGTTCCTTGACTGATCTCCTCCCTAAGAATTGCAATGTATCTTTCCCTTTCACTTGGCTGATGTTTCCTACCATCAGTTCCAATACAACAACTAGACATAACTGGTGACTGTTGCATATCACCTGAGTTAAATATGACAAGCACAACAACTTGATCTTCCGGCTTTACCACCTGTCGGACGGTATATCGCAGTGGCTCCAGACTGCCTTCCTCCATCAAAACCTTTGACCCCTCCAACACGACGATTGAGATCATTGTAATCGGTCACTTAAGATAACCTCTTTTCAACTATATATTGATTGGCTTGGTTACAAATAAAAGGAGATCGTGTTGTTATATATGAGTAGATAATGTTGTTGCTTAGCAAACAATGTTTTCTTGTTTTACCATAGAGAAACACGATTGGAACACCGAAATCATCGTTATCTTTATTGTTTTTTTTAAACAGTTTTCCGCATATATATATATTTTTTTATCATGCAATGTTTTGTAAGCTGTTATTTTAGGGTATGTATTGGACATATTATGTAAGGGGTGATATTATTTAGACATCCCCTCTAAAACCCTAGACAACTTCCTGACGAGCCATGAAGGCTTTCATGGGCCATGGAAAAAGAAAAAGCAAAAAATCACGGGTCATGGAGGCCTTCACGGGCCATGGAAATGTGGCAGATGAGACCTCACTCATCCTACTCACCACCAATCATTGGCAATAATTGTTGGGGTCTCCACGGGCCGTGGAAGCCTCCACGCTCCATAGAAATATGCTTTTTGCTCTCCACGGCCCATTGAGGCCTCCACGGGCCATGGGGGTCCCTACGGCCCATGGAAACGTGTCCTCCGCGGCCCATGACAATGTGGCATGGTATTATTATTATTATTATTATTATTATTATTATTATTATAAATGAGAGCAAACATTCTATTTCACCTCTTTAGCCGATCTTAAACACGCACATCTATTTTTACAACCCCCACTCACTACCAATTTTTAAGAGAGATGGACGATATGGAGGTTAACAGACGATGAGAACATTCCAAATAACTCTTTATGCCTCTTTGCCTAAAGCTTCCAAGAGATAAGAATCCAATGTTCATGTATCACAAGGAATGACCTCAAGCAAGCATTACCTGAGAACCTATATTGACTTGTTATAGCTTATCGTATATAACTGTTTTATCATGTATACCGAATTACTAAGTGGAAAAAAATTGTTGTATACGCTAATTTATATTTATAATAAGAAATGAATTTTTTTTATATAAAAAACACAAATATCATGGTTAAAATACATAAAACACATTTAAAAAGTAAAAAAATGGGTCTCCGTGGCCTATGGAGGCCTCCACGGCCCATGAAAATGTGTCCTCCACGGCCCATGGGGGTCCCCACGGCCCATGGAAATATTATTATTATTATTATTATTATTATTATTAATGAGAGCAAACACTTCTATTTATCTTTTTTAACCCATCCTAAACATGCACATCTATTTTTCACAATCCCCACCCACTACCAATTTTTAAGAGAGATGGACAAGATTGAGGTTAAAAGACGATGAGAACATTCCAAATAACTCTTTATGCCTCTTTGCCTAAAGCTTCTAAGAGACAAGAATCCAATGTTCGTGTATCACAAGTAATGACCAATCTCAGGTAAGCATTACCTTAGCACCTATATTGACTTGTTATAGTTATCGTATATAACTGTTTTATCATGTATTCCGAATTACTAAGTGGAAATAAATTGTTGTATACGCCAGTTTATATTTATAATAAGAAATGAATCTTTTTTTTATATAAAAAACACAAATATCATGGTTAAAATACATAAAACACATTTAAAAAATAAAAAGAAAATGGGTCTCCACGGCCCATGGAGGCCTCCACAGCCCATGGAAATGTGGCAGAATGGGTCTCCACGACCCATGAAAATGTGTCATCCACGGCCCATAGGGGTCCCCACGGTCCATGGCAATGTGGCATGGTATTATTATTATAATTATTATTATTATTATTAATGACAGCAAACACTTCTATTTCACATTTTTAACCCATCTTAAACACGCACATCTATTTTTTCACAACCCCACTCACTACCAATTTTTTAGAGAGATGGACGAGATGGAGGTTTGCAGACGATGAGAACATTCCAAATAACTCTTTATGCCTCTTTGCCTAAAACTTCCAAGAGACAAGAATCCAATGTTCATGTATCACAAGGAATGACCAGTCTCAACTTCGAAAAGTATATATAATATTCAGTCTGTTATTGATGTATTGAGACGAGTCAGTTCAACTTCGAAAAGTATATATAATACTCAGTCTGTTATTGACGTATTGAGACGAATCAGTTCAACTTCGTATATTACTGTTTTATCATGTATACCGAATTATTAAGCGGAAAAAATTGTTATATACGTGAATTTATATTTATGATAAGAAATAATTTTTTTTATAAAAAACACAAATATCAAGCTTCAAATACATAAAACAAACTTAAAAAACTAAAAACAAAAAAAAAAAACATTTTTATATAAATAAAAAAACATCCATAAAAAACATTTTATAAATAACAAAAACAAACTTAAAAAAACATCCACAAAAAAACATTTTATATAAATAACAAATCATTGCCAATGATTACTAATCATTGCAGGGGGCTACCACGGCCATCGGAGACCTCCACGGCCCATGGTTTTCTGTTTTTTTGCTCCCCATGACCAGTGGAGAACTCCATAGCCCGTGGAGGGGATGTCCAAATAAAAACCCATGATGTTTGGATATCCAGAGCCTTCTGTAATATCCATATATATATATATATATATATATATATATATATATATATATATATATATATATATATATATATAGGGGATGGATAAAGAGGAAACCTCATCTTCATGAAAAACCCTTTAAACTCTATGGTGACCATTGATCAAACTTGATCAATGGTCCTTAATTATTTTCTATATAATATTCAAAAGCAAGTGGACCACTTGCTTAAAAAAGGTAGATTAAGGGCATTAAGGTCATTTTAAATGAATTTTTTATAATTTAATTTTCTGAATCCTAGGTTTAAAAAGGTTGATTTGACACTTGTCAAGTCACCTCTCTCCTACTTTATGACACTTTCTCCAGCACGAAAAAATAACATACGTTAGTGTTGTGATGCAAAAATTCTGACCTCGTGTGAGACATCGCTAACATGTGTTACCAAACATATACTAAAAGAACATAGTAAAAGAACACATAAAATGTGTATTTATTTAATAAATGATAAAAACGATCATTACAATCAATACTAAAAATGTATCAAAAAAGTTTTCATACATACATAATTATTTGTGAAATGATAAAAAAAACTATCATAACATAAAAAAGATCTAGCTATGCTTCATTCTTGATACCCATCTTCATCTTTAACACGAAACATCTCTTCACCTACAAAAAAAAGATAACACGTGTTAGTTGGACTCTCCGAAACATATAATGAGACATCACTAACATGTGTAGTGTAATTCTAAAACATATGTTTTACTGAATTAACGTATGTCATATGAACCCTAACACACGTTAGTTGGGCATATACTACGTATGTCATATGAACCCTAACATCTATTAGTTAGGTATATACTAGCATGTGTTAGCATCACTAACATGTGTATAAACAACACCAAATATGCAGTGCCAAGTATATCATTCTCAATTTTACAACTATGTTAATACAACTACTCAAATACGACTAATAGGGTTTGAAATCTAACAATAATAAATTTAAAAAATCAAATCAGAACCCTAGCACCTGTTAGTTGGGCATATACTAGCATGTGTTAGCATATTCTAAAATCAAAACACTAGCACACGAAATATATAATATAATAAAAGACATCAGTAGCATGTGTTAGCATATTCTAAAATACATGTCTTACTAAAAATAACGTATGTCATGGGTCCTAGCACCTGTTAGTTGGGCATATACTAGCATGTGTTAGCATCACTAACGTGTGTGAGCATACAAGACTCGGACCGCAAAAAATAGACATGTACCCTATACGAGTTCATAACAATTTCACTTGCCAAAAATTTATTAAACATAATACAAAAATTATTTAAACACCCTATTCACCAAAAGATTAAACATTTATAATCTTTATAAAAAACATCACTTACCACAGCCACATCACCAACGCCTCCTTCTTCCAATAGCCTACTCGTGAAAAACAGATAACATGTGTTAGCATATACTAACATAAAAAAAAAAACTACAAAATTATTCATCAATCACATGTGATCTGTCAACCTCATGTCCTCAATCTAATAAAAATATAACATAAACAAAATAATAATAATAAAAAAAATAAAAAAAAACGTTAACATAAGTTTTTTTTTCATTCAAGCATTTGATCGAACACTTGGTATGCGAACAAAAACTATCCCCAAAACTACTATTATTATTATTCTAACAAAACCCAAAACCTAACTACAATCAAATATTTCAAAACTCACCAAGATTCAAGTTTGATTAACATCAAAATATCCAGATCCAGATCTAGTTTGATTAACTCCTTCCTTGGGCTGTTCAACCTTATCTTTCTTGGTGACTCCTTCTTTAAACCAAGAGCGGCCCAGAGCATACAGAGATTTTCCTAAAGCAAGTAACGTTTTGATCAAACAGCTAAAATCTTTTATTAGGTGTAAATGAAAATTATAAAATTCAAAAGAGTAAATAACTAACAAAAGGTAAAAAAGATCCCTATATTTAAACAATTAAAAAAAACTAAATAACATTTGTAAATTTACTTTAATATTTTAAAGAATGTAGAACAAAGATCCGAATGAGTTTAAAGTTTACCTACTCCAGCAGATACGAGCCCATGGAAAAGACCAGTCAACTGTGTCAACCACGATGGTGGCGGTGGCGTTGGTTGTTGTGGTGGTGGTGGTGCTTTTAGAGAGAGACAGAGAAGGAGGAGGGTAGAGAGAGGGCATATTCAGTAAATTGAATTTGAAAAAAATGAAGAGAGAGGGGGGAAACAATTTATATAGTGAGAGAGAGAAGGGGGTGATGGAAAAGACCAAATTAACCTTGTTAATATAATAAAGAGTAATTGTGGGTGGGATGATGTGGCACCATATGGACCAAGCATTGGGTTTATTGGAGTTTTTCATTTAAAATGGGTTTTTTCCATATACTTCCCCTATATATATATATATATATATATGCGTCGGACATTATATACAGACAAAAAATAATGGTTGAGATTTGGATATATTTTAACGGGATTTTTTCAGTGATTTTTTTGGCCATTCCTAATATTAGACATGTGTAATATTTGTATTTAACTAGGTAAAATCCCGTGCATCGATTATATTATTTTTTAAGGTCTGTTTACTAAAGATCAAATTATTAAATTGAGAAGTCAAGTATCTGTTGCAAGCAAAATCTGTTTACTAAGGTATGTTCTAGAGCAGTGAGTCTGTTAAGCAGATCTGTCTGAAACAATTGTTGATTCAAATAGATGTTACTTCAACAGTTTGCTTCAAACAGCTGTTGCAAGCAAACTGTTGAAGCCTCATTTGTTTGAAGCAACAGCTGTTTCAGACAAATCTCCTTAACAGACCCACTGCTCTGGAAACCTTATTAAACAGACTTTGCTTGCAACAAATACTTTACTTCTTGATTTGGAAAGATAATAAAACGCTCGTTTTTTTTCGTTTTTTGTATAACATTATGGTACTGGTTGGAAAGATAATAAAACATCGCTGATTTAGTGTAATTTTTTTTTTTCAAAAAACTGTCATTTAAAAAAGTTATTGACGTTTACAAATCATGGGTGAAAGTGCATGTGCTATGCACATGAGAGAGAAAAAATAATTTAATAGTTAATAGTAAATGGACTATCCATGACCCATTTAATTGACATAGTAAAATGAGCGGGAAAAACTTAGTTAGATGACCTGAGAATATGCCATGTGTCCCACATTGCTTTCATTTATATATTATTGAAGATTGAAGATTAAGGCTAGTGGGTGTGGAGACACCAAAAAGTTGTTGTCTCCATGCCAACTAGGATGTCACCTCAACTGTTGATGTTTCAAGCATCTTGAGACATGAGTGGATTGTGGAGACACTAACACTTCATGTCTCAAGCATTTATTATTATTATTATTATTATTTTTCTAATATTAATTTTAATTACTTTTATAAAAGTAACAAATAAACAAAATAATGTTCAAATAAATACTAGATTTAATAAAAAAAATTACAAAGCATCCTAAAATAAAAAAAAAATTACATACCATCCTAAAAAAATTGCAAACCATCCTAAAATTACATAAACTTTCGAAAGCAAATACTAGTCGTCGTGTCCGTTGTTCCAAATATATTCGATCAAGTCGGCTTGAAGATGATGATGGATGTGTTCGTTACGTAACGAGAATTCGTTTAACTCTTGCTACTCTGGGCCATCTGGAATAGTATTCTCCTCCATCGCGTTCTCATCGTACTCACAAATAGCTCGGCCTTCGTCTTCGATGATCATGTTATGCAACAAGATACAAGCAGACATACAATAACATAGTTTTTTGGGTGTGAAAGCACGTGCCGGGTTTGCAATGATGTGCCATCTTGCTTGTAGAACCCCAAATGTTCGTTTAATATCCTTTCGCGCCGCTTCTTGATACTTAGCAAATTTCTTTCTTTTTTCGTCAGGAGGGTGCTTAACAATTTTAACGAGTGTAGAGTAGGTTGGGTATATTAAATCAGCAAGATAATACCCGTGCTTGTACTCAACCCCCGAAACTGTAATTATTGTATCCGGACCGATACCTTTTCTAGCATCCTCAAAAACCAATGATTGATTAATGACATTAATGTCGTTATTCGATCCGAGAACATCAAAAAATGCATGCCAAATCCATAAGTCTTGTGACGCAGCAGCCTCTAAGATTATTGTTGGATGGCCGTGATCTCCTCGATAAAACTGGCCACGCCATGCATTAGGGCAATTCGCCCACGGCCAATGCATGCAATCGATGCTTCCGAGCATCCCTGGGAAACCATGCCTTTCGTGGTGGAACTCATACAATTTCTGGACTTCCTTGGAATTTGGTTTTCGCAAATATTTTTTGCTGTAGATCTTGACAACACGTTTGCAAAACTTATACAAGCAGTCACGTGACGTTCTTTCGGACATCCGTAAATACTCATCCCACGAGTCGACTGATGTCTCGTAAGCTAGTTGGCGCAATGCTGTTGTGCATTTTTGTAAAGTTGTGAACCATCGTTTGCCTCTAGCATCGTACCGTAATGTAAAATACGGGTCACAACTGGCCAAATCATCGGCAATACGTACGAACAATCGATGGCTCATTCGGAACCGACACCTAAACATCTCATCCGTATACCCCGGTTGATCGGCAAAGTAATCTGCTACTAATCGCTTGTGTGCACCTACACGTATGTTGTAAATAAATATAACTATTGTGGCGATAAAAATTATAACCATAAAAATTTGCGATATAAATTCTAAAAAAAATAGTTGCTATATATATATTCGAACAAAAAATATACACTTACCCTCCCGGTCTCTGTTTATGGCGGCTAGCCTAGTTCGTGGTTGAAGATGCACCTCTCAACTATCCACGTGTCATCATGCTACTATCAGGATCACCAATAGCTTGTTCTAATGGATGATAGATGTTGATCCGAGATTCCGGATTTGCTGGAACAGGAATCACCGTCTGAACATTCACATTCTCAGCTGAATCCAGATCATTACTCACATTTGATGTAGAAGGAACATCGTTAGACTGATTTGGGTTCAATGGAGGTGATACGACATTCTGATTCAAGACTGCTTCACTGGTAACTTCTTCATCGTCATCCGAATCCAAAGAATTAAACGTATCAGAAACATCTTGAAATACTTCTTCTTTATTTGATGCAGAAACAGGAGCATTGGTATCATTAGAAGCTGTGGTAGGAGGAGTCACGGTGATTGAACGCACCACTGGTGAAGTAGTAGCGTTTTCACACACGTATACATACGAAGAACAGCTTCTTCAACAAAACTTTCTAGATTGAATGACTCAAATAATTCTTTATAGTCAAACATCCAATCGGGTCCAACGCCGAGAGCATTTTGAGTGTATCTTTGAACATCAACATTAGACCACTCTTCAACACACTTAGTTCTTTTGTTAAATACACACTTATTAGGAGTCGCATATTCAACAAAATAACCTTCTTCAGCTTTAGCTCTAAATTTCTCAGTAGGATTAAGCATCGTACACGGCGCCTTGAATGGTTCTAGAAACTCTAAATTCGGCTTTCGTCTGTTGAGTAGCTCATAAGAAGTCTTTGCAAACTTCTTCACAGTCAACACACAGTTCAAAGTATAACATGCTGCATGAATAGCTTCATTCCAGAAAATAACCGGAAGATTAGAATCTGCAAGCATAGTTCTCGCCGTCTCGATTAGAGTCCTGTTCTTTCTTTCTTTCTGCAAACCATTCTGTTATGGAGTATAAGGTGCACTGTATTCATGATGAGTACTCTTTGATTCATATAGTGCATCCATCATTAAATTCTTAAACTTCGTCCCGTTATCACTTCTGATTCTTTTAATCTTCAATCCATAGATATTCTCCAAACGGGTAAACAGAACTTTCAAATTATTAAATGTGTCGCTCTTGTGTTGCATGCACATCACCCCTGAATATCTAGAATAATCATCAGTAACCACAAGACAATACAAGTCTCCACAAATATACAAGAAAATACAAATTGTCTACTCTTGGAGCTTTCAACATAATCCACTCTTTCGGAATTTTGAAACCAGGTTTGAGGATGTTGCAAGCTTTGTCATCAAAGTGAACAGAAAATTTCTTGTCACATATCTGCGAAACGCTCAGAAGATTGTAGTCTATTTGCTTCACATACGATATCTTCTCGAAACTTACTATCCCATTACTCACACTTCCTTCCATAGTTATATAACCTCCCTTGGTACCGGAAAAAGCAACATAACCTCCATTGATGTTCTTTATGTCGAATAGGAGTGTCATGTCCCCTGTCATGTGCCTGGAAGCTCCATTGTCAACAATTCAATGACTGCTAACATGGCAGCCGGAATTCCATGTACCATTCAAAGAAATGGTTAGTTCTTTCGGGGGACCCAAGCCTTGTTGGTCCTGGGTCTTGAAGTATCAACATTCACAGAAACTACATTCTTTCTTCAATTTTCTTATCAACCTCTTTCTTATCTAAGACATCCTTCACAGATACTTGTGAAGTTGAGGTAGAACCACTAAAAGAGCCCTTTAGTAAACAAGTTTGCTCTGGTCGTTTTAAAATTCTTATTTGTTTAACAGTTTTAGATTTAACATTTTCAGATTTCTTTGAAACAACCTTTGGAGAAGCATTCTTGGTAACCTTATATGATTTAACAGATGAAGGTCCAGCTTTGGATTTGATAGTCGGTTTAGTCGCTTGTTTAGCAACATAGGCTTTCTGTTTGTCCTTAACTGCTTTTACTACGGGTTTCTTCATTGGCTTTTCCAGTGCAATTCGATTTCGATTGTCATAAACAACCGGTTTTTTACCCCTTGGTTGATAAAACCGATTTTGGGGATAAACAACATTCGAATGCCTTTTTTTCCTTCTAACCTCAACCTCTTGCCTTTTGTATCTCACATATGGGCAGTGAGCAAATAAATGCCTTCTCTCCCCACATTTGAAGTAGGCACGGTATTCTTCAAACTTATTTTTCTCATGATGATGTGCAAATGTGTTAACCGGGTATTGATCATTAATACACTTACACCTTAAACTCTCAGGAGCAGGCTCCAATGAGTAAGCGGGTTCCACAAATGCATTCACTCAATTTACTGGTTTAACAAACTCAGTCACATGGATTTTTGCCTTTTTAGAATCATCACCATACAGTTTTCTTATCAATTATGGTGGAAAATCATTTGTTCTTTCAGATTTAGGAAACCAGATTGTGCTTTCTTGCCAAATTTTAGCAATTGTAGAATAGTTTAAAAACTGTATGGGATATTTTGAATCAGCAAAAATCTGATTGGATCCTTGCATCCGATAAAATACTTTGACTGGTTTATCATCTGATTAAGTCTCATCAGTTTTCTTTACTGACGAATTTGGCTTATTTTCAGCCTTGGGAGGATTCGGAACCTTAGGTAAAAGATCACACTCAATGTAATTTTCCAAAGGAATATTATCATTCTTTTTAGGTTCATCATTCTCTGAATCAGAATCATCAGTTTCTGCTACAACATTCTCATCATTCACCTCCACTATCAGTCTCACCTCAGAATTCGGATCTCCCACACTATAGGTGTTAGATTCATTTTCTGATGTGGAAGTAGAATTATCTGAACTCTCCGAACTCACAACATCAAGATTGTGATTTTCAAACAAAACCGAAGATGGAACAGATTTGTAACTGATACCGGTTGGAATGCCTTCCTTATTAGGCACTTCCACAATGTGGTCCAAAACATACGCCACATCGAGGTAGCTTTCGAACTTTTTATTCATCTTTTGATACATACACCTGACCTTGGCCATTTTAAGCTTTGTTTCTTCAATTTCATTTATGTAATTGTGAATAACAATTTGTTTATTTGAAAGAGTTTTGGTTAAATCAGAAACATCCTTTTTGTAGTTTTCAATTGTTTTGTTCAAAGCTCTTTCATTTTTCCAATAAGTTTCAACTGCTTTCTTTGCACTGGCCAAGTCAGTTTTTAAACTCAAAATCTCATTTTCTAATCTATCACACTTTCCTAATAAAGTCACACAATCATTACATTTAGGAAGTGAGTTAGAACTTACCAGATTTGATGAATCAGTCCTAGCCATTAGAGCGAAATGAGCTTCATTTCTAGAGAAAAACTTTTAGTAGTCAATTTTGGTGCAAGCTTCATTTCCCAATGCACGATTTCTTGTTATCATGAAATCTGCTTTGGCTAATAACTAATCAACATCATTATCTCATGATGTTTGACTTGCTTCTGAATCAGTCTCGCCTTCTGAATCTGAATAATCTGACTCATTAGCATCAGAAACTTCACTAACAACTTCATAATCCATCTCAGACACGGTCTCTTCAATAATCGGTTCATCAACCGTCTTGGTCACAATCTCCTCAACTACCTCTTCAATCATCAAGTCATCAATTTTCACAACTTCTTCATTTACAACCTCTTGTGTGAAACATGCAACGTTACCCCGAGAAATCTCCTATACACCAAGTTGCATGTCGTTCCAATTAAATCCCTTATCTTGCTGAATCACTATTGCTTGGTTATTGTTTTGGTTTTGGTTGGTAGGACTGGTTATTGGAACTAAGTTTCTTTTATGGTTTGGTGTGGTTTGAGTTTGGTTGGGTGTTGATGTTTGCCTTTGGTTGGAATTTTGTGAAATACGGTTTTGGTTTTGGAAATTGTTTTGGTTTTGATGGTTTTGGTAGTTTGAATTGAAAGGGTTACGGTTTCCTTGTTTTTTGGGTTGGTGCATTCCCGAGCAAAGTTACCTTTTGTTCCACAATTGTAACATGTCACATTTGCTATGTTAAAACCATAAGCAGTGTTCGGTGATGTAGCAAGATCCGTTATACCCGTTCTTTCCATAAATGCATCCGGGTTTGATGGCATACTTCATTGTGGTTATCGTTATATTGACCACTCGTTAATAAACGCGTTGATTGAGCGTTGGAGGCCAAAACCCCACATATTCCATCTACCTGTGGGTGAAGAAACTATCTAGTTTACAAGATGTTATCGAGTTGTGGGGGTTACTATTGGAGGGGAATGTCGTGTCTGGGGTGGATGCTTTCATGACAATTGATGAGGTAATAACGTTGTGTCAAAATCTTTTAGGTTTTACCCCATAACCTAATAAAATCAAAGGGAAATCTATTTTTTCAATTGTTATTTGTCAGGAAATATTAAACCCTTTTTTACAAACCTGAAGCAACTATGGAATAATGCATTATATGTGCATGTTTAATAATTTTTTTATTTAATTGGTTGCACCTTGTTTCAGATCATTCTAACAACAAAATACATTTATTCTATTTGAAATATTTACAAGATTAACAATAACAGGTTCGTTAGTTGGGGGAGTGTTGTTTTATCTTGCCTTTATAGGCACTTATGTGATGCTACTAACCCAGATGCAAGAGGCGTGACTAGCCCGGTCTTCATTTTATAAATGTGGGCCTGGGAGAGAATTTACTGTGTTGCACCAGAACCTGACAACCGGTATGATTTCATCACATTATTAGTGGCTTGGTATTTTACAATTCAAAGAAATTTAGAGTACTTGTAAAGTTACTTTTTTATTAACTAAAATTTTTGTACTTATTAATTTTATAGGTGGCAGTAGGAAGACTTAAAATTTTCTGAAATTTCGACATATTGTCTGAGGACATATATTGTTCTCAACTTCAATCTTTAAATGAGGGAAATAACTATATTAATCCCGACACAGTGTCTTAAATAATAACTTTTATTTTTAAAATAATATTTCATATTGCATAACTTAATTGTATATTTATTTATTTATTTATTGAGTTAATAGCCAAAATCGTCCCTGAGGTTTGGTCATTTTGCCACTTCAGTCCAAAACCCAAACCTTTTACATCTGGGTCCTTCAGTTTTATTTTTCTTGCCAAATTCGTCCCTGGCAACGTTTAAGTTGTGGACTGAATTGGCAAAAGTGACCAAACCTCAGGGACGAATTTAGCAAAACCCAAACCTTTTTTGGGACGAATTTGGCAAAAAAAATAAATCTGAGGACCCAGATGTAAAAGGTTTGTGTTTTGGACTGAAGTGGCAAAAGTGACCAAACCTCAGGGACGATTTTGGCTATTAACTCTTTATTTATTCGTAATTCAACTGGACCCGCTACATGAGGGATTTACTAAGACTGCTGGGTACATGCACAACTTGTATTGAAATTTGGAGGAGCGTTTTCCCATTGATCTGTTGGGAGGTTTTAGAGCATCAATACCCGCAACGGGTTATGAGGAAATTTACCATGGTACATTTTATTCCTCCTTTGTACCTATAACTTTGGTGGACCATGAAAGGTTGCATAATTTGGGTTGCCAAGGTAACAATGGGGTGGACTGGATGCTTAAGAACGAATAGTTTATTGATGCATGGAATGAACATCATCTTACTGTTTTCACGATGAAGTAATCACGACATATTCCACAGTTGCCAATTATATGCAATGGCATATATCTCGTAGTATTTCATTTTCATCAAATTCGTGGTTAGCACCTGTGTTAGTTGGTGGTTTTCAATATGATGGCGCAAGAATCCAATAATGGTAAATAGTTTTTATGTGTGCAGGTAAGAAATTAGATTTATTAATTTATAATTTGAAATGATATACATTATTTTTAGAGGGGCGCCATTGGTGCAATTTACCAGTCTTCTCAATATGAAGCTGTTAATGATCGCCAAGGCGTAATCTATTTTCAATACATACAAAATACCGCGTATCAAACAATGTAGATGTCAAATGATATAGGACATTTACAATATCCAACACATTTTACAACGGACCCGGTCGACCTTTCCGCGCCTCATCGACTATGTAGGTAATGCGTTGTCTGAAACGTGCATGATGGTATGGGTGAACATGATAGTCGGGATGTTGGGTATGAGCATGGGGTCACGGGTGGGAATTAAGAACGTGTGGGTACGTCTGCAACTTATGAACATGGGGGTACGTCTGGTGTTTATGGTAATAATGAAGATGTAGGTGCTTCGTATGTTTCCAGATTGAAAACACGCAGTTTGATGGTATTTTTCAATTAGGGGGAATGGGTGCATCGGGAATTAATGGTGGCCCTTTTGGGCGGTTTTTAGTGCTCATTGCCCGGAATGAGTTTTCATAAAATTAGTTTTGTGGTAGTACTAGCATTGCATTACACAAGTTATTCAGTACTAGAAAAAGGAATTATTGGAGTTAAAAAAATTCTTATATATCAGCTATCGGTCGCCACCAGTCTTAACCTTATAAATCAGTGCTAACGGTTCCAACGTTAAATATATTTTTCTTCAGCGGTCCCGTACTAACTAAAAGTTAGCTAAGTTAGTTTTTGCTGACCTGACTACCACATAAGTAGTTCTCATCAGGAAAACTTTGCCATATAAGCAATCCACGTCAACAAAAGTTTGACAAGCAGCCCACGTCAGTAACATTTTAACTTTTTTTTTACAATATAAGAAGTCCCCGTCAGCAAAAATTTGTTGGGTTAACTTTTAGTTTGTATGGAACCACTGAGGTACAATAAGTTAAAAGATGGGACAATTAGCAGTGGTTTTGTATGTTCGGATTAGTGGCTTCTAATAGGTGACTATTAAAATTATTTAAATATAATATTACTTAAAAAATGATTTCCAACTATCAAAGTTTTATCTACGTTAGGATCACTTCACGATTAGAGTAAAGGGAGTGGAGCGTAGAAAGCACAACCACGTCCCAAACACCATCCCAATATGGCGTGGGAACCGGCGTGGCCCCTGGGGCTTTGGATTTTAGCCGGGTTGGGGGGGGGGGGGTCTTGGGTGGTGATGTGGTGGTTTGTTATTGATGAGGCATGTTGGGTAGAGGTGTACAAAAAAACCGGTTTTTTTTTTAACCGGAAAAAAAAAACCGGAACCGGTTTTTTTAAAAACCGGTTTTTTTTCCAACCGGTTCAAGAACCGACTCGAGCAACGAGTTTTAGACCGGTTATTGTATAAGAAAAATGCGTTTTTTAAAAAACGGTTTTTTTAAAAACCGGTTAATAAACCGGGTATGATAAAAAAACGGTTTTAAAACCGGTTCATCCAAAAAACCGGTTTCTGGGTTACCTAAAAAAACCGGTTTAACCGGTTTTTAACCGTTGGAAATGGACAGCAGCAGCAGCAACGGTCATATGACCGTTTGGGTCCAATTGTGACCGTTTTTTTTGGCTTTTTTCCCCTAAATTTTCATCCTTTAACCCCTATAAATACCCCATGATGTTTTGGGTTGATTACACAACTCTAATACACTCTTAATACTCTCCAAAATCATAAAAAACCATTAAGTTTTAGCCAAAAAAAAAGAAACTTTCAAATGGCTTCCTCTAGCCAACAAGATTCGACTCACATTGGTGCTTCAAGTAGCGATGTGGTGGTTCGGGTTCTTCCTACCAAGCGAAATCGAGAAGTTTGGCAACACTACGATATGTGTGAAATGGCTTCGGGTGAAAAAAAGGCTCGTTGCAAATATTGTAAAGGTTTCTACAAACCGGAAGCAAACTCCTCTTTGCAAAAGCACATCACAAAGCCATTTTGCAAGGTTTTGAAAGCACAAGCTTCGAATGATCAACCGGCAATGACAAGTGAAGGAGAGATCTTCGCTTACTCCCTTGATGCGGTTCGTGAGGAAATGGCATGTTTTGTCATTCAAGAAAGCCTTCCTTTCAACCATTTCGACAACCAAAGGTATACTCGCCTTGTTCAAAGAACTCTCCAACCACGATAAACTCATGTAAGTCGTGCAACTCTTAGAAGGGATTGTTTAAAAATGTGGAAAAAAGCTAAAAATGAAACAATTTCTTTTTTTGAAAATTTACAAACCGGTGTAAACCTTACTAGCGATGTGTGGTCGACACCTCATGGTGTACCCGACTCTTACATTTGTGTCACCGCACATTGGGTTCAACCCGATTCATGGCAAATGATGAAACGTACGATTGCGTTTCAACTTTTCGATTATCCACACACGGGTCAAAATATTTTTAAGGTTATTGACAACGTTATTAAAACTTATAAATTGGAGGAAAAAATATTTTCTATATCTTTTGATAACGCCTCCAACAATACCGTTGCAATAACACAATTAAAATTAAAATATAACCCGATTTGTGAAGGTGCATTTTTTCATAGTCGATGTGTTGCACACATCATAAATTTGGCGGTTCAAGACGGTTTAAAAGTTGTTGAGTCACAAAAGGAGGGTTTTAGAAGAATGTTGCGTGATATTTTTAGCAACGTACAAAGACATACTAAATATATAAAGTTTTGTGCGGATGCGAAAAAACCGTGTTTGGGTCCGAATTGGGATTGCCCAACAAGATGGAGTTCTACATGTATCATGTTTGAAAAGGCGATTTCACAAAAAGAAACTTTAATGGATTTTCATGAAATCTTGTCGAGTCATGGTAAGGTTAACCCTTACCATGCAAGGGGTTGGGAAACTATCGAGCGTATAGCCGATATGCTACAAGTTTTTAAAACGTCGACAACCGCTTTATCCGGTGTTTATTATCCCACAAGTCCTTTAGCAATTCACAAAATATTTTTAATGACATCTAAACTAAGCAAGATAAGTGTGTATGGGCATCCGTATTCGGATATGGTAACACAAATGAAAGAAAAGCTTAAAAAATATTTTAAAGAGATACCACCGGTTTTTTGTTGTGCCGCCGCCTTAAACCCTTGCTATAACATAAGGGGCGTTAATTCTATGATTGATAAAATTGCGGACGAGTTGGGTTTAAATTGTGCTGAAGACCCATGTTTTAGCCAAGGTTTGAAAAATAAATTTAGCAATCATCTTAATGGCATGTATGCTTTTTATCAATCAAAATATGGTTCAAGCTCACAAATTCATGATTCGTTGAGAAACACTTTGGACGAGAATTCCAACGATTCCGAGTTTGCTTTTTATAGTCATTTATGGAATTTAAATGAACATGATGAAGCTACTAACACACCAAGTAGCGAACTCGGGAGATATAGTGGTTCAAACTTTTTAGAACACTACACTCCCGAACAATTTAAAAACTTTGATTTGTTGGCTTGGTGGAAAGAAAAGGAAGAACAATTTCCGATTCTAGCCGCCATGGCCCGAGATTTACTAAGTGTCCAAGCTTCTACGGTAGCTTCGGAATCCGCTTTTTCTACTAGTGGCAGGGTCTTATCGATAAGGAGAACGAGGCTAACTCCTAAGGCGGTTGAGATGTCTATTTGCTTAAAGGATTACTTGGATGCGGCGGAAAGAGTACAAGATAAGCGCTCACTTGAGGGAGAATTGGAGTACGAAGCCGAATTGTATAAGGACGAGGTGAATATGGCCTTGATTGAACCAATGACCGACGAAGAAGCCGAACTTGATGAATACCTTCGAAACAACTCGGGTTCGGGCGAAGATTAAAGATGTTTTTCAAGAGACAAGAGACGCTTGCTTATGTTTAAGACTTTAACTTGTTTGAGTTTTTAGTAGTTAATGTTGTTTTATTTCTAATGTTTAAGACTTTAAGTTGGATGTTTTATTGTTTTAAGTTTGATGTTTTAGACTTTTAGTACTTAATGAAATGAAGGTTTTTATGTTATAAGTTTCTTAATAATGTTTGAAGTTTATTTGAAATGAAAAAAAAAAAAAAAATTTCAGCAGTGGCCAAAACAGCAGCAGCAGCAAACAGCAGCAGTAGCCAAAAAACAGCAGCAGTAAACCGGTTTTTTTCCCAGACAAAAAAACCGGTTTTTTTAACCAGTTTTAAAAACCGGTTATTAAAACCCGGTTTTAAACCCTATCAGGACCGGTTTTTAAAACATAGTTTACCCAACGAAAAACCGGTTTAAAAACCGGTTCGGTTCTAAAAAAACCGGTTTTAAGAACTAAAAAAAACCGGTTTAAAAAAAACCGGTCCCGTTTTGTACACCTCTAATGTTGGGCGATGAGGTGGGATGTGTTGATTAGTTTATTTTTTATACAACCTTTAAAATATTTGAAACCCAACCCCTCCACTCCCCACCATTTTGAAAGCTTGAATTTTAAACCCCACTTGTACCACATGGCAACTCATGCCCCCAACCCAAGCCCCCACTCCCTTAGTCTTATGTTTCACTCCAACACCAAAACAAGGGGAGTTCCTTTTTATGACAAACTTTTCTCAATAATTATCATCATGTTGTTGTTGCTGTTGTCGTCGTTGTTGTTGTCGTTGTCGTTGTCGGTGCTGTTGTTGTTGTTGTTGTCGTTGTTGTTGTTATTATTATTGATGTTTGTTGTTGTAGTTATCGCTGTCGCTGCTGCTACTACTGTTATTATTGTTGCCATTGTTTCTGTTGCTATAATTGTAGCTGTTGTTGTCGCTGTTGATGTTGTTGCTGTCGCTATTGCTGATGTTGCTGTTGTTGGTGTTACTGTTGGTGTTGTTGCTATTGCTATTGCTATTGTTGTTGTTGTTGTTATTGTTGATGCTGCTACTGTTGCGGCTGCTGCAACTACAGTTGTTGTTGTTGCTACTGGTGCTAGTGCTGTTGCTTTTATTGTTACGGTTGTTGTTGTTGATGCTGCTGTTATTGTTGTTGTTGTCGTTATTGATGTTGATGTTGTTGCTATTGTTGTTGCTGTTGTTGTTGCTGCTGTTGTTGTTGACGCTGTTGTCGTTGTTGTTGTTGTTGTTGTTGTTGTTGTTGTTGATGCTGTTGTTGTTGCTGCTTTTGCTGCTGCTTTTGTTGTTGTTGTTGTCGCTATTGTTGACACTGTTGTTGTCGCTGTTGTTGTCACTATTGTTTTTGCTGGTGTTGTTATTGTTGTTGTCGTTGTCGCTGTTGTTATAGTTGTCATTGTTGTTGTCGTTGTTGATGTTGCTGTTGTTGTTGTTGTTGTTGTTGTCGCTGCCGCTACTGCTGCTGCCTGCTGTTGGTGCTGTTGTTGATACTGTTGTCGGTGTTGCTGCTACTGTTGTTGTTGTTGCTGTTGTTTTAGTCGTTGGCGTTGGCGTTGTTGATGTCGCTGTTGTTTCTGTTGCTGTCACTTTCGCTGTTGATGTTGTGGTTGTTGCTGCTTTTGCTACTATTGCCGCTGTTTTTGCTGTCGCTGTTGCTATTGTTGTTTTTATTGTTGCTGCTATTGATGTTGCTGTTGTGGTGGTGGTGGTGGTGTTGCTGCTATTGCTGTTGCTATTGCTGTGGTTGTTGTCATTGTCGTTGTTGTCGCTGTTGTCACTGTTGTTGTCGTTGTTGTTGTTGTTGTTGATGTTGTTGTTGATACTATTGTTGCTGTTGTTGCTACTGCTGTTGTTGTTTCCGTCGCTGTCACTGTTGATGTTGCTGTCGCTATTGCTTCTGTTGCTGTTATTGTTGTTGTTGTTGTTGCTATTGTTGCTACTGTTCCTGTTGTTGCTGTTGTTGGTGTTCTGTTGCAGTTGTTCTTGTTGCTGTTGTTGCTATTTCTATTGCGGTTGTTGTTGTTGTTGATGATGTTGTTGATGTTGTTTTTGTTGTTGTTGATGTTGTTGTTGTTGTTGTTGTTGTTGCTGCTGTTGCTGTGGGTGTTACTGTGGTTGTTGTTATTGTTGTTGTTGTTATCGTTGTTGTCGTTGTTGTTGTTATTTTTGTTGTCACTGTTGTTCTAGTTGTTGTCGCTGTAATTTTGGCTGTTCTTATCATTGTTGTTGTTGCTGTTTTTGTTGTTCCTGCTGTTGTTGTTTCTTAGGTCTAGAATATTGAGACCGACACCATCCATAGATATTGGTGATCCATATTGTGTTTTACTATTTAGAGGCGAGAACATTTGGGCTCTCGGTTATTTAAGGTGTTGGGCCAATATATAGTTTTTACGGTTAGGCTTGAGCTTTGGATAAGTCATGTGGGCTTGGTTAACCTAGACTACTATATAAGCATGTTTATGTTCATTTGTAACTAGCGGTTTTGTTTTATCAAAGAACTCTCTTTGTATCAGATGGTTCCATTGAAACCGTATGCAATAGAGAAAGCTTAATCTTTGATTCATCTTGTTTCTTGAATAACATAACGTTTTGATTCCGTCAATCCGTTGTGTTACTTGATATCGTGTTAATTGGGACTTACAATTGGTAGCAGAGCCTAAGAAGCTTTTCGAAGGCTCGGTTAGGATATTGTCAAAAATATTGAATCTCTCAACTCAAACAACCAACAATCATACAGACTACAACAATAAGATCAAGAACACAAGAGATAGCGACGAAAACGGTGACTAAAACTATATTATTAAACCAACCCAAAAAACACCCAAACCAAACCCTGATCTTCTATAAATCATAGAAGACCTATCAAATACAAAGTTTAGATCAACTGATTAATAATATCAGTTGATCAATAAGAAGATAAATGTAAACACTTACAGACTAACGAGAACAATATAAAACCCTAGACTGAGGAACGATACAAAAGACGAGATATAAGACTGAATGAAAACCAAGAACTCAGCCACTGATCTCGTGTGCCTTCCATCTGTTTATACAGCCAAACGCCCAAACCCTAAGCTCCTTCTTGGACTGGGCCAATAAATCAATAGAAGTAACATTGGGCCTGAAAATACAATAACACTAAATTGCAAACATTAGCCCAATACCTGAAACTGGACCTGCACACTTAATAAGCCCATTAGTACAAAACCAAACAATATAACCAGCATAGGAATGATAAAATATTTAACACTGAATTAACCTAAGATGAATTGTATCATATTATTTTAACAGATATCAACGATTCAAGTTTGTGGCTCGGTTGAAGTTTTCGCTTAGTTTGCGATTTTTATCTATTTTTTTTATCTAATTCGGTGGTTTGGATGTTTTGGCAGATTTGTCTTTGTTTGAAGCTTCGAAGAATGAACCAAAAGATTGAATATTACATGTTTGATCTCTCATTTGGAGTTCCATTTGTGTTTGCAAAATATTAGGGTATATTGGATGGAAAAGATTTGAAAGGATCTTCAAAATATTTGAAATCAATTTTTAAATAATCTAAAAGTGCACTTTATGGTAAATTATTTTTGGGGCGTGCGACTACAACTCAAATAATTTTGGCAGAAAGGAAATAATTGAGAAAATTGTTGGGCTTTCGAATACTTAGGTTCTCAGACGTATTGATTAGTTTACGGAGGGATTGCATTAAGTTCTCGGTTTTCAAGATCAATTCTCGGGTTGCAATTTTTAGATTCTATAGTTTTCAGATTTCTTGTTCTTATACTCTTGAATATACTCTAGTTTTCGGATTTCCTAGTTCTCAAGTTTTGATTCTCGGATTCCTAGTTCTCGACTTTTGGTTCTCAAATTTTAAGTTAGTTCTCGGATTTCTAATCAAGCTTCAAGGGTTTCCGGATTATGTATTCACAGATATACAACTTGGTTCACGAAAATTTGTATTCATCTAAGCAACTAAGCACCTAAACATTAATTAAGCAAGTCTGTTGGTGAGTTAAATACCAAGAACGTGAATTGAAGCATACTAACTAGCACCTCAAAAAGGTTCGCGCAAAAAGAAAAGGTTATCGGAATTTATTTAACAAGCTCACAGGCACGTCAAAATTTATTGAAGCAGGCTACCACCTAGGTCAAAGGTCAAAGTTTTCTTTGATTTTTTACTAAGCAGGTAAGCAAGCTCGTGAATTAATTTAAGCTGGCTACCAGGCAGATCAATTATTTAAGCTAGCAAGCACTCAAGTGAATTAATTAATTTTACGACATCTACTTTTCAACTACGGTTTTCATCAAGGGAAAGTAGTTCTCGAGTGAAGGTTTATGATCATAAGTTCTCTAATTCAAAATAGTTCTCGGTTAAGTTTGTTTTTGGATTCTCAGTTTACTATATTTGAGGTTCTCGGAATTTTAGTTGAGTTCTAAAAAGGGAGTTGGTTCTCGGATTTCTTGTATTGGAGTTATTATTTTTCTTGGGTTCCACAGGTTCTTGGAAAATTCAAAGTGTTCTCGGGTTTCACGACTTGTTCATGGATTTACAAGTGGTATCAGAGTCATTGAAGCCATTCAAGGGCTCGGTTTTGATATCACTTGAAAAACAAGAAGAAGGATTCGCACAGCGTCAGGGGATGTATGTTCGTCAAAATAGTGTTTCTTCAGTTCATAGTTTGGTTGCAATATTCTATGGAATCGTGATTTTAAGGTACAGAATTATTTTCCATCTGTTGATTATTCCTATCGGGATCTGTTAATGGTCCGATTGTTTGAATGTTTTATATGTTTGGGTTTTGTTCATGTAAATCGTAAGATGTGCTGATTTGAAGGTCCATAGCCTCCTTTGGGTATTAGACTTAACTCCAAGGATTTAGGTCAGTAGAAACTGGTCAATTTGGTTTATCTGTTCACTCTATCTAATTCAATTTGGTGTTATCCATCTTGGAGATAAAAGTAAAAAAAAAACGCTCTCTAGAGGGCGATTCCAACTATGACGGGAAGGGATAGTTTCAAGGTAGATCAATGGTATGATGTGCCATCCAAGCAGGATCGGAGGACAAAGGAGCAAGGGGAGTCGTCTAATAGCAACAACGTATCGAAGTTTTTTGTTTCCAATCTCCCTGAGAAGTGTTCGTCGGCAGATCTCATTAAGGTGTTCAAGGAGTATGGGATGTTCAAGGAACGTAGATTGCAAGAAAGTACGACAAGCTGGGCAAGAGATTTGGTTTTGTTAGTTTCAGGAATGTGCGGGATATGGATCGGCTAGAGAATGATCTCCAGGATGTTTGGATTGGTAGTTACAAGCTTTATGTTGTTATTGCTAGGTTTGGCAATGGGGTGAAGATTCAGACGAACGTTCACAAGGAGTGGCAACCGGTGAAAGATAAAGGAAAGGAGAAGGAGGCTGCGGTTAACCTAGATCCGGCGGCTGAAGTGGTTAAGGTTGGGACGACAGTGGTTAGCCAAAGATCATATAGAGAGACTCTCCTGGACATTGAGCCTTCTTTGGAACCAGTAGACGTAGTTGTTCCGGAGGATTGTGCCACTAGATCTCACTGGAATGGTATGGGGGCGGTGGGAAGGGTTAAGGACTTGAACTCATGGACGAATTTAAGATGTTGGCTTGCTCAGTCGATTAATAGTAAAGTCATCATTAAGTATTTGGGAGGTTTTCAAGTGGTTCTAGTGTTTGAATCGAATGAAGAGTAAAACTGGTTCTTGGGGAAAAGACATTATGGGAGACGAGTTTCATGTCGTTAGTTGCATGGGATGATCAGATTTTGGATTATGAACGCATTGCATGGGTTCGTTTGTATGGGATTCCTGTTAGCCTTAATGTTGATCAAGTAGTTAAGGATATTTGTGTGAAATTGGGAGAAGTCATACAGCTTCCTAAGGCTTCGTTAGGTGATGAAGACTTGTCCTATGTGTTGGTTGGAGTTCTATGTAAGAAAGTGCTGAGGATTCAGCAATGATTGAATCTGTTGTGGAAGGAAAAGGTGTATCCGATTGTGGCCGAGGAAGATGCTGGAGACTGGATTCCGGATTGCCTGTCTGATAACGATTTGGTTGACATGGAGAATGAGGAGTCTCAGGATGACGTCATGAGGGTAGATGCTGATGTCAGCCCTATGGAGCAGGAAGATAGTCATGTCAATCTGTTTAAGGAAGGCGCTAATTTGGATGGGAATGGTCAACTTCCCATTAATGAGGAGAATAATTCGGAAAAGGTAGTGAGTCAACATAATGTTTTGAATGATAATATTGTTTTAGAAGGAAGGGATGATTTGGTGAGGCCTAAGAAGAAAAGGAAAGGTTACAAGAAAAAGTCTCGACGCAAAGGTTCCTGTTCTCCGCTGGGCCAGGAGAGGCCCAAAAAATGGGCCCGGGATGAACATGACTACTTCGATGTGGATAGACTTATTTTTAGTGAATACAAAAGCCCAAATACTATTGTTAGTAATGTAGAAAACAAAAAGGCCCAAGAGGAGTTTGTCACTCCTGATCTGAATGAAAATAATGTCCAGGAGCCTTTCGAGCAGAACAGAGAGCCTCATGTGGAGCTAGGTAGCGGCTCCAATGAGGATGAATTTTCTCGGGAAAATGAAGTCCTCGAAACTATCGAGTTGGGGCGTCAACTGGGGGTTAGTGATCTTGGAAATTTTGAAGAGTCTATTAATAATTTGGTTAGAGAAGAAGGTTTTCAAGGGGTGGATCAATGAATTGTCTTTCTCTCAATATTAGGGGGTTGGGGTCTGAATTTAATGCGGTAGCTTCATAAGAGTTTAATGATTTTGTTGATGATGTTGGGGGTTTCGAATATGATGTTCGTGGGCGCAAATTCACTTTTCGTGCAGGGAACAAGCTAAGTCGAATTGATCGTATTTTCGTTTCCTTGTCTTTCTTTAATGATTGGCCTAATGCTGAGTACAGGGCGTTGCCTCGGGAGCATTCGGACCACTGTCCGTTACTCTTGAAGGTTGCGTTTAGTAATTTCGGTCCCAAGCCGTTCCATTTCTTTAATTCTTGGATCCACCGGGAGCGTTTAAATGACGTGGTGGCTAAGGGTATGGCTTTATGTGATGGTATGCGTGGCAAACCGGATGAAGTTTTTCTTAAGAAATTAAAAAGAGTGAAGAGTAATATTAAACAGTGGATCGCTAATGTGAAAAAAAGAGAAATGGAGGAGGAAAATTGTTTGAAAAAAGACCTATTTGAGCTTCAGGAGGTCATGGAAGATAGGGATCTCACTGAGGAAGAGACATGGATATTTGAAGAGGGCTCGAAGAGAATTCGGTGTATCCAATTTTTTCCGTAAACAAGACCTACAACAAAAGTCAAGGGCGAAATGGGCAAAGGAAGGGGATGAAAACTCGGCGTTTTTTCAATGGTTCATTAACAATCGGAGGATGTCTAATAGTATTCCGGGGCTTATGATAGACGGTAGTTGGGAATCAAGGTCGTCGTTTATAAAGAAAGAGGTGTTGCGGTTTTTTCGTAGTAGATTCAGAGAGGATATGATGACGCGTCCTTGGTTGGAATGTTATGGCTTGAAGCGGCTCTCTTCTTCAGCTGGCACATCTCTCATAGGAACGTTTTCGGAGACAGAAATCAAAGAGGCGGTATTTTCTTGTGGCAGTGACAAGGCTCCCGGACCCGACGGGTTCAATTTCAGGTTCGTTAAAAAATTTTGGCCTTTGTTTAAGCAGGATTTTAACCTGATTTTTCAAGACTTTTACAATACGGGTCAGATTAGTCGGGCAGCTGGTTCGTCTTTCATTACTTTAATCCCGAAAGTTACTGACCCAGTTCACTTGGGGGAGTATCGCCCCATTAACCTTATTAGGATTGTGAGTAAATCTATCTCTAAGGTTCTTGCTGGGAGATTGAAGAAAGTGATGGGAGACTTGATTAATGAGACTCAGTCAGCGTTTTTGGGAGGGAGGTATATATTGGACGGGCCATTAATAGTGAGCGAAGTGTTAGCTTGGTCCAAACAGTATAACAAACGAGTCTTCATGTTCAAAATTGGTTTTGAAAAAGCATACGATAACGTGAACTGGGGCTTTTTACTCATGGTTAAGTGTCAGATGGGGTTTCCTGATAGTTGGATATATTGGATTCAAGGTGTGTTGAGGTCGGCTAGATCGTCAGTCCTAGTCAACGGCTCTCCCACTTTTGAATTTGATTGTGGTAAAGGTATGAGACAGGGGGATCCGATTTCTCCCTTTTTATTCATCATAGCTATGGAAGCTTTGGCCGGGCTTGTCAAGAGGGCGTGCGATGAAGGATTGTTTAAAGGGGTGTCTCTCCCTAATAATGGTCCTTGTTTTTCTCATCTTCTTTTTGCCGATGATGCTATGATCTTGGGGGAATGGGTGGACGATAATTTTTAGGTCCTTAGACGCATTTTAAGGATCTTTCACTTATGCTCCGGATTAAAAATTAACATTAAGAAGTCTACTCTATATGGTGTGGGCATAGATGTTGAAGAGATTGGGGCTAAAGCTGAGGAATTAGGATGTTGTTCGGGTCCGATTCCTTTTAAGTATCTTGGTATTCAGGTGGGTTGTAATATGAGTAGGATTGCTAATTGGAATCCGGTTGTCAACGTCTTTAAGAAAAGGTTATCGAGTTGGAAATCCAAGGTGTTATCGATAGGGGGCAGAGTTGTTCTCATTAAAGTCGTTTTAGAGAGCCTTCCTTGTTATTATTTCTCCCTTTTCAAAGCACCGGTTGGAGTGGTAGACAAGTTGGAAGCTTTAATCCGTAAGTTTTTATGGGGAGGGAGCTCGAGTGGCAATAAAGTCCATTGGGTGGGGTGGGAGGTGGTTACGCGTCAAAAGAAGAATGGTGGTCTCGGGTTGTCTAAATTGGATGTTACCAATAATGCTCTTTTACTTAAGTGGTTATGGAGCTATAGGAAGGAAGTTGATGCGATGTGGAGAAAGGTCATTGATTCCATTCATGGCTGTCGAAGAAATGGCAATCCATTCCTTGTAAGTCGTCTGTAAGGGGTGTTTGGAGCAAGATAGTCTTAAGTGGGTCAAGGCTTCTGATTAATGGCTCCTCTTTTAACTCTTTAATCCAAGGTAGAGTGGGTAATGAGAGGTTGGTTAAGTTCTGGATCGATCCATGGATTACCAATGTTCCGTTAAAGTTTTCGTATCCGGGGTTATTTCGGTTAGAGAAAGATAAGTTCTGTTCGGTCGCGGATAGAGTTGGGGTGGATAGCTTGGTTGTTTGGGATTGGAAGTCATATCCTAGTTCCGAGCAAGAGGTAGACCAGCTTGTTAGATGCCACAGGCTAGTGTCGGAGACTGTTTTGAACGAGGTTGAAGAATCTTGGACATGGAATAGTAATCAGATTCACAATGTTTCGCTTCAAGATGTTAAAGAATGGGTTAGAAGTGGCACAACCCAGGTGGTGTCCAATGTTTACCGTTGGTGTAAATTGCGGCCCGGGAAGTGTAACATTTTTATGTGGAGAGCGTTTTGAGATCGAATCCCTACGAAAGTGGCTTTAAGCAGAAGGAATATCCAAACAGGAGGCAATCTTTGTGTGTTATGCGACAGCGCCGAGGAGACAACTGACCATATTATGACGGATTGCAGCTGTGTTAAAGGTATATGGAGCGACATTGCTAACTGGTGCCGTGTCCCTTCTATTTTCTTGTTCTCCATACATGATGTGCAGGTGGTAGTTGATCATATGGGCTGCTCGAACAGTAAAACGAAGGCGATTAGGGGTATTTTGGCCATTACGTGCTGGCGGATTTGGAAGAAGAGAAACGATAAGCTTTTCAAGTCGGTTAATGTGAATCCTACTCAAGTTCTTTCGGACGTCAAGTCGATTAGCTTCCTTTGGTTCAAGTATAGGGGTAAAAAGGATTATGTAGATTGGGCGGGATGGCAATTATTTTCTTTTGATGTAATGTAACGGTTTGTTTTTTTTTGGGCTATCTCCGCCTTGGAGATAGTCCGGTGTTTTTGGTTGGTTGAATGAAAGTCGCCCTTTAAAAAAAAAAAAAAACTTAACTCCAACCTTAACCAACGTACTAGGTTATGTTTTGGTTAATCAACATATTATTTGTTCATGAGGAAAATCGAATTATTATTGTTTAAGATTATGGATGGATGTTCTTGAAGATTGTTAACATTCTGCTCCTTCATATTTTTTAAGGAATGTTTGTGCTTATGGATCTTATGACATAAGTTGCTATTGGAGGGATTGTGTATCTCGGATATGGGTCGGGAATTCGGATCTATTTTTTTCGAAATTCAAATTGGCTGATTGGCTTGGAATATTCAATGGGTTTCCTAATTTTAAGGCTAATAATTTGGAAAGGTATCAAGATTTAGACTGTCTGTTGTGGCTAGAGGTGAGCCATAACTCCATCCTCTCATATTGCGCGATGTCAGCGCCTAGTTGGCAGTTTGATAAAGCTGCTGGTCGCTCAACTGATGCTGTTGTGACTAGAGGTGAGCAACAGCTTTATCTATTATTATTTTTCAAACTTTATTATTTTAAAAATTAATAAAGAAAATAAAAAACATTATATTACAAAAAATAAAAACACTAAAATACACTATCCAACTTTTAAATAATAAATAATAATAAAAAGATTAATAATAATAATAATAATAATAATAATAATAATAATAATAATAATAATAATAATAATAATAATCTATATATATTAATATTCCAAAGGCTTATATCCTACATGACATTTAAAGAGACCATTCTCCCCCTTGAGAGTGTTATGTGAAATCTATGTGGCACCAATAAAAATAATAAAAAAACAATTAAAATATCATGTGGCATTGAGTTATTTTAGGAAAAAAATGAATTTAAAAACAAAATTAGATTTTTTTCTCTCATATTTCATCACATAATTTTTAAATGTTAATATCTTTTATATACGAGATCTTTTAAAGAAAAAAATTACACCAAATTAACGAGCATTTTATTATCTTTCCAACGAGTACCATAGTGCTATATAAAAATGGAGAAAAAAAGACTATTTTTTGTGGGGTTTTGTTCGTACACGAAAAAAAAACACAAAGTGTTCAGGTTATTCATTAATCATGTATAGGAAAGTATTAAATATGTTCAAACCAGTAAATATGAATTCTATGATATTATATGTATACATTGTTTGAGGTTAGACGTTAACATTGAAGATACATTGTTAATTGTTTTAGGTTAGGTGCTACCCGAAACTTTCTTGCATGTAACTGTAAAGCGCATCAGTCTATTTCGTATGAAGAATTGATATGTCATATTATATTTCTCAACCCCGGGACGCTCCCGGGATATAAATCTAGTAATAATAATAATAAAAACCTGAAATGTGTAAAAAAAACTATCAAAATACAAAAAGAATTGTCATCTTCATCATCTCTCTCTCTGCAACTCACTCCACTACTCTCATCTTCATCATCTTCATCATTCTCATCTTTATCATCTTCATCTTCATCTCACTCATCAAATACCAAATACAGAAAAAAAACCAAAATAGCCCTCGCCATCACACGCGAGCTGGGTCGCTTCAGCTCGCTCACGGCAGCGTTCACCCATGTGTGTTGTGGTTCAAGCAAGCCACGTGGATTGGTTTGTGGCTTGCGGCCAGGGGCGGACCCACCCTTAATGGGTCGGGGTCCCGGGACCCCAATCTTTTTTAAAAATGCAGTAGAAACGATATATAAAATTTTTGAAGGACCCCATAAAAAAATTTCAAGGGAACCCATACCATCACACTTAAGCTTGTTGTAGTGGCAAATTAGGAGGAACCAAAGGACACTAGTTTGAGACTTGTAAACCTACTTCATCTCAAATTCTTTTAAACTAAATAAATTATATCACATTCTTAATGATATTCCTATTATTAGTTTTTTTTTTTTTAAAACTTGAGAATTTAAACTTAATCTGTTGTATATTATAATTTTTTTCGTTAAATAAAACATATATATATATATATATATATATATACTAGTAAGCGACCCGTGCGATGCGGCGGCGACAACAATATACAACACAGTTTTCATTTTCCGTTATATTGCATATTACGGGGCCGTTTGGCAACTTCTGAATAAGTAAGTGCTGACCCAGTAAGAGGTTTGAATGGTTAAGAGGTTCTGACCCACGAGACGTTTCAATTTCCAACAAAATTAAAATAAAAGCATAAATAGAACCCAGTCCCTGGGAGAATTAAAGACATCCAAACTTAAGGAAACTTACTTTAACTGTTACATCCATGAAAGAAAATTGTCATCGATGAACTAAATGTCATCCAACTCAAAGAAATTTACATAATTACATCCATGAACAACAGGAAAAAACTGTCATGTGTGAACTACAAATATCTGACCTTTGCAAGCCACCCTTCTTTATTGTAACTGCAATATGAAATCGAAGAAGCTAACACACACCTCTAACGGCTATCCAAATATTCACTTTTAATTGTACACCCTAACACAGAAAAGGGACATGTAACACCAATGACTTTGCATCATATAATGATTAACTATGGAAATAAAAACCAACTAACGATGAGCAAATTACCGGGTGAAAATATTAGACAATTTATTATACACACTTACACATCCATAAAGAATTTTTTTGGAAAAGTATCAAGTACCAGCAAGCTGCTTTGTAATAGTGATTTTATGTTTACTAAAATCAAGATATAAGTCTAGTATATATATTAATGAATGCTTGGCAAATTGTATGCATAACAATCAACACACCACATGACATCAGATAAATTCGGTGTTGTGCTAATTTGCAGCAACTAAATGCTTATTCTCAAGTGTTTCCTAGGTTTATTATTATCCAAATTTAGAATTAGAGGATGTAACGTTGAAGTTATAGTTGAAAGTTCACATTTATGCCAAATGGGCTAGTCTCGAGTCAAAACAGATGGTTTTGGGGTGGCAAAAATATTGCTTGTCCACAAAAGAAAAAATGAATTTCTTTATAAATACTTCATCCAAAAAAGATGGTTGCAAAAAAAATATACATAATTTAAGTAATAAATAATAGTACTGTTTGAAATGGTTGAGGAGGCTTTATGTTTTAACTTGTTATAATACAGTGTGGGTGACTTGTGACCTATTTCGCCCATTTGCTTTTTTTTAGTTTTTTTTGTTGTAATTTGACCCATAAAGATCAGTTATAGCTTGAGACGACCAGTTCCTAGGCAGGGGTGTAGCTACCCTAAGCCCAACGGGTGCGGGCGCACACCTTGAAAAAAAAAAATTAGTGTTTATATATACGCGTTTATCCCATCCGCACCCCACAAAAAATTTCAATCGCACCCCTTGGATTTTTTAAACCAACCCCTAAGAAAATAATATAATTACATATATTGAGTTAGCCCATTTTATTAGTTATTAGCTCAAATTCAAGAATAAGACCAAGCCCAAACTTTATAATAAGTCCACATTGTTTTAATATTGATTAAAAGAAAAAGAAAAAAAAAATTCAAAGGAAAGACCAAGATTTGTTAAACGGGGTTTTATTGGTTTCTACTACCAAGAACCAACTTACAAAGTTTAGATTTGAGGGTTATGACAAGTTCTTAGAGTTAGTTAACTCTTTTTGTGATAAGCATAAACTTGAAGTGGTAAACATGGATGGTGAATACGTTGACCCAAGGATACCAAGAAAAAAAAACAAACGTCACACTTCGCCACAATTATAAAGTTGAATGCTTCAATTCGATTCAAGATATGCAAATCCAAGAATTTGGAAATCGTTTTAACGAGGTAACATCTGAGTTACTTGTTTGTATTTATAGCTTGAGTCCTTGTGATAATTTTGGTGCATTTTATGTTCCAAAACTACTACGCTTAGCCGAGATGTATCCACATGATTTTGATGATGAAGATAAAATAAGGCTTCCGGTTGAACTTGAGAGCTACATAAACTGATAATGTAAAAGCGGATACACGATTTACCAAATTGAATGGTTTTTCCAATCTTGTACAACTGATGGCTGAAACAAAGAAACACCTTCACTTTATATTTGTGTATCGTTTATTGAAGCTAGCTCTCACATTACCCGTCGCAACCGCAACTGTTGAAATAAGTTTTTCGGCAATGAAGTTTGTGAAGAACAATTTGCGTAATAGGATTGGTGATGAGAATTTAAACGATAGTTGTATGATTTTTATTGAAAAAGACTTGCTTAGAAACGTGGAGATAGAAGATGTTATAGATAGATTCCAAAAAATGAAGACCCAAAGAGAACAACTTTAAACTTTAGAATTTTGTTATGCATATGTAACAACGTTTGAATTACTTTTGGCTTCTTTTTGTTGATTATATAATTTTAGTGTTATTAATTTTGGTATACGACCCGACCCGACCTGGGCCACATGATGATAAACGATCCAGGGGCTTAGAGATTCCGCACCCCATGAAAAAATTTTCTGGCTACGCCACTGTTCCTAGGTACATGTATTGTGAATCGCGACCTGTTAATGCTTAAACATAAGTTTAATTTTCTTACCTTCTCCCATTCTGCACGGAATTCTTTGTCCATTTTCCCACAAAAACAAACGTACGAGTGAAGGGAGTGAGGTGAGGGAAATGGCGTGGGATGCCAAACCAAGTCCCAAACACCACCCCCGATGTTGGATGAGTTGGCCGTGGCCCGTTTGGCGTGGGAAAGGGGATGGGCATGGGGGAGGAGGAGGGCGATGTGGAGGTGTTTGTTTGGACTTTTAAAAAGAATATTGACCCGTCATTATTGGTTGGAACAGTTGAAATCCAAGCCTCAAACCCAAACAAAAAGGAAAACAGTATGTTGTAAATGTCACTAAATCACCTTTTCCTCCAAGAGAAAGTATTCATGGATGAAAGACGCGTATGTTGAAGAGCATAATGATTGCTTCAAGGCTAGTGTTATCCTACCACTTTCAATGTTAACCTGAAAATATTCAGAAAACAAAACATGAAGATCGATACATATATGTAAAGGCTAGCTATTTGCATAGAAATCCTAACAAAAAAAACTCCAAATCCTTCATGTACCTCTTGTATGTTACTACGAACAGACTATCCGATACAAAAGGACTCAGAAAGATCAGCTCAGTGGTCATCAACAGCCTAAACAATATAGAACAGAAGGTTATGCAAGCTAGATGACCAATAATAACTTTAAAAGAACTCATTAGCAGAGACAAACCCGGTTTTTTGGAGCAAAACCAGTTAGACAACCAATGAAGCGCACAAAGCAACCAGTGTCGATGACATTACATATATAGATGATAAGTTGCCAAAGAAAGTTGTAATCAGCAGACAAATACAACAAAATTTCCATACAAAATACAAGTTTACCGTGTCTTCATCTTTATACTATGTCATGCATAAAAAGAGCTAAATACAAAAAAGAAAAGAAAGAAGGTCTTACAGGAACCACTGAATTTGGATGAACTTGGCTGGCATCAGCAGGCAGTTGCTTAGCCGCATTAACAAGAGAATATTTGGCAGTTAAAATCAAGTTGTGGTTCTCAATATCTGTAGAAGATAAATAAAATTCCTAATTAGATTTTCATGATAATGCAATTTACAGGCTTGTATGCAAAATTCCATTAAACAGCAATCATTTCTTGCAAAAGCTATAGTTAATGGATAAATTGCAGCTTGTTTATACCGCAATACAAAAGTGTAGACATCTTAGATACACACATACCTAAAACCAAAAGTTTTTCAAATTTATATGCGTACTTGCTTCATACAAAATCGATGGCAAAATGTAACACGTTTCTTGCAATACCCCATCATGAAAATAAATTAAAACACTAATTATAATTAGTATAATTTAATTAATAAATAATAAACACGCCAAGCTCGAGCTTAGAAAAACTACCTATGAATGTCATTTTGGCATCATCAAGTAGATGCAACATCCGAAAAGGAAAACCCAGCCCACACTTAATTTCAAGCAAAAATGAAAGAAAATAACTCACCTCGACACAGTAGCCAGGCTTACTAATACGCCTTCTGTAACAGCCAGAAACATCATAACTCGAGCTGCAAGCCGTGCAGCCTGTGGTTTCCCTGCACCTACAAAATAAAGATAAATGTCAATTTTCAAGTACAACAGTTAATCATTTGAACATCAATATATTACATAAAATCAAGCACGATTCTCGTTCTCTACAAAAAATATTGATTCAAAAACCCTAAACAGACATCATTATCCCTAAAATCAAGCTCCTCTAATTGCTTCCTTACCAAAAATCAGTAGCATTTTACAGAGACCGCCATCTAAAGTTATATTACTTGATTACTTAACAACACATAATCACTTTTAGAATCCAAATTCTTTATCATGTTTTGAGCATTTTCCCGAGTAAATAAGACTGTCACACTTAGAAAAGATGTCTTCACATTCTACATTAACATAACAATTAACATAGCCAGGCATATTTACCTACAGTTATTCAGTACATTGATCAATTTGCACATTTAATTATACATAGTAAATCAATACTCCACTACCATTAAGAAAATGAAAATTTCTACCATGTATCCCTGCTTTTACATGGTGTGTAGTTAAGTTTCCACATATTATATACAATAATACATTAATGAATTAGCAGACTTAAAAGAGTTGATAAACAGTGTACAAACTTAAACCCTCCCTTCTTATTGACCTAACCATGTGCAATTGTGCAACCACAAATCTATCACATCAAATCCACTTTAAGTCCGTGTGCAGAACAAGCATTAATCATAATAAAAATCTATCATAATTAAGCTTTCTCATTGACCAAATTTAAGTAAAGAATATATAGAACTTTTTAGCCAAAAAAGCAAACAAATAAACTTATTGGTCCACCATAAGTTAGCAGCCCGAAGCACATAAAAGAGAAAAGCTTAAGAGTTACAGAAACATATACCTTTAGCTGGCGTGTCACTATGATTTAAAAGTGTAGACAAAAGGATATTTGTAGACATCGACTTCATCATTTGTGACATCTTCATCATCAATTACAAATCCATGTTTCTTAACATATTCAGTTAAATCGACCTGCAGAAGTAGTAAATTTGAGCCTCAACATTTTAATTAGTAACACAAAAGCCACAATATTCAACATACCAGTACTTTATTGTGATACCTTAAGCTGAAAATTAAATCTAAACAAAATAAGAACACAGTATCATGCAACAACTTGACTTCACTTGAGAACTTACATTGACTTTTGATACGTGAACAGTGAGTGAACAACCGGAGTAATAGCAGAAGCAGCCAGAGCCACTTCGACCTTTCTGGCACTAACATCATCGCCTTCTTCACATTTTCATACCAAAAGTGACGAATCCTCCATTCCTCTTTGCAACAAAACCCAACCTTAGCCAGAGCTAGGCTTCCATCACCAAAGTACGCCATTTGCTACCAAGGAGACAAAACATTAACGTAAATCGAAACAGAAACATAGTAAAATGAAGAAAAAATAAAACTAACCCCGCTTCACGAATTCGTGCCATCTGTTTCGGAAACCACCAACACCGTCCAATCAATTCTCGTCATCTCTCTTAATCGGCTCGCCTTCGCAAAAGATTCTGTCTCACACTTAGATCTGTGAAAACCTCAAATGGAAACCCGTAAAAACTGAAGCTAAAATGAAGAAAGGCCATTAAGAACAAATTGGAACCCGTAAAACTGAAGCTAAAATGAAGAAAGGCCATTAAGAACAAATTGGAACTCACCAAAGAAACCGATGTTCTTGAATCGCTTGGAGTGAGAGAGAGAGCGACGGATTAGAATCTGAAACCCTAGATGTGTATCCAGTGTTTTTTTTCTTTGGAATAATAGGCTTGTATATAATGGGGTGCATTATGTTATTGTACATTATGCATTAATACTTGTAATTAAGAGTTTTTGTGAAATGACCATTCTGTCCTTGCTATATCCTTATTAATATAGTATAGATATTTCTCGCCCACTATTTAGTTAAAAATTCACTACCTATATTTTTTTTATATTAGCTTTAACTCGCCAATATCAATTTAGTTAATCACTAAAAATGGTCCATATATCCCACTAAAAAGTGTACAAACAATTAAGCATATTGTACACATTATATTAGTAAGTTTTACAAAAAAGACTTATATAATGTTGAACACGAAAACCAGTTATATAACTATCTGTGTTGTACCGCCACGTAACGCCACGTGTCCTAATTAAAAACTAGTTAGTCGCCAAGACCCGACCCGAATGACAAACGAACCTAAAATTCCAACTTTTCATTATGAAAAATCTGTAAACTGAAAAAAAGGGACCCTAGTGGAAAAAAAATCATGGGTCCGCCACTGCTCGTGGGCCACAACGGACTGTCTTATAGTTGAGAAGGATTAGGTGGATATTTTGAACCGAAAATTTCTTTGACTTTTTCGGTAGTTATGACTTAAAAAAAAGGGAAGGATTGATTCTTAAATGATAATGTATGTGGATGTGTCTTAGACCAGATTAATTGCAAATTGTTTTGAAAATAAAAAAGGGCGTTGAGATTCATCTTGGGAGTTTGAATATGGAAGTGAATCAAGACTAGATTCATTAGGTTTGTTTTAATATGATTGATGGGGCTAAATAAATGGGCCGTAAGTATGATTGTAAGATTGGAGCCTTATTTTTGGATGGCTTATGTGCCGACTTTGATAGCCCACTCTTTCTTTTCTTAGTTTGTATGGGCTGCCATAATGCATGGGTTGGATTGGCTCTCTGTTGGGCCGACTATATGTTTGTTTCTCGCTTATGGTTTGAACCGTGGTTCTTTATTATTTTTGGACCAGAAGGTCTATAGAGCGTGGGATTGTTCACTACTGGACCACTGAAAGAGAAGACTCAAGATTGAAGATCATAAGCTAAAGATTTCTACTAAGACGTAATAAAGATAGCATAAAACTAGGGGGATAGTGTAAGGCCCAGAAATTGTATAGTTTTACGCTTATCTTTGTTGTACATGTTTATATTTATTGGGCTTAGATTAGGACTTGCGCTTGGGTCAAGCCATGTGGACCAATTGGTTAGAGAATCCTATATATTGTCTTGTATAGTTCATTGGTATATAGACCTCTCATTTTGTAATCATGTAGCTTCTTTGTGCGAACCTTGTACTAGACGAGTTCTCTCATGTGCCAAGGTTCCTAGAGAATGTACTAGACGTTCCTAGAGAACATGTGCAATCTTCTTAGTGATCGTGCCAAACGGTTCTTTGAAACCGTGTGCGATCGAAGCAGCGGCACAATGTTTTTAATAATATTTTGCTCTTTAGTATTAGACGAATCCTTTAAAGATCGTATGCTAGTTGAGATTAGTCGTTCAATCATTTATAATATCCGTTCCTTGAATCACTATCATCTTTGATTCCGCCATCGATTGATAGTTACTTGATATCAGGTTTATTAGTTTTGGGATTTACAATTGGTATCAGAGCCATTGAAGCATTCAAAGGCTTGGTTTCGATATCAACGAATCAAGATTGGTTTTTCTCGGGTGAAGGATTTGATTCGTGGTTGAAGGTAGTTCATTTTGATAGTTTTTCCTTTGTGAAATTAATTGATTTGATTTGGTTATTGTGTTTTGGTCTACACATTACGAATTAAAAAAAAGGAGGCTTGATTGTTTTGATAAGGTTCATGATATTTATTTTAGTAACCACACAAGAAGGCATGCCAAAAAGTCTTGTGCGAATAAGATATTCAAAGTGTTTGGAATTGTTTCCGGATTAAAATCTAGATCGAAATTGTTGAAGATCGAAATATTATCAAAGTTTTCTTCGAAGTTATCTCAAAAAAACGAATAAAGATACAAGTTATGATATTCATTGATTATTTCAGTAATAACATTGAAGTTTGTTTGGGAAGTGTGTCATCACAGCCGCAATTCTCGGTATGATTCTCGGATATACATTCAAAAAGAAAAAAATTGTAAGCAAGCAATAGTCAATTGGTTGCGGATTCCAGTATCAGGGTTCTCAAAGTTCTTAGTTTTCGAAATCTAGTTCTCGTTGTTTGGATTCTTGGTCTCCTGACGGTTTTTTTTGTCTTCAGTTTTCGGCGTTGAGTTATCGGATTCTTAGTTCTCGGTTTGCAAAAGTTCTCAGGATTTGGTATTGGGTCTAGGAGTTTTTGAAGGTTGACGGTACTGATATTTTTTTTCTGAATGGCCAAAACACTATATAACTATATATATAGGCCCAGCATGCGGCTGGAAATGCTAATACAAACCCCAAAAAAACTTAGACAACACCCCAAAGTTACAACAAATCCAAAACGTCAAAAGCTACCCATTTGTCTCACGAAATTTTTTTCGATTGCTTCTATTATCGATCCACATATTAGTGACGATACCGATATTAGTTCTCGACTGTTGGGTTTAATTCTCGAAATTTGAGGTGTTCTCGGTTTTGACTTTAGTTCCTTGGATTTCAAAGTGTTCATAGGTTCAAGTTCTCAAATTTGGTTCCTAAATTGAGGTTCTTAGATTTGAAGTGTTGTTCTTGGATTGGATCATTAGTTCTCGAATAAATAATTCTGGTTCTCGGATTGGACTTGTGGAGTTCTTGGATCAAAGTTGGGGTTCCTGGATTTGAAGTAGGTTCTCGAATTTGTCTGTTGGTTTTCGGATTAAAGTTTTGGTTTCCGGATACTTGGTTCTCGCACATTTGTTTTCGAATAGCATGTGGGTTTTCGAAGTTCACTAATTAAGAGACAATTGTTTTGGATCATAGAACATTATCGGATTCAAACTAATCAATTTGGATTGCACAGACAAAATTGGATAACTCCAAAAAAAAGTATTTTGCGGACCCTGGTGTTGCGAAATTTTTCCGACATCATTTTTATCACATGTGGAGTCCAGAAAAATATACGGGTAAAAAAAGGTATTTTTTTAGTGGTCAGTTTATGACTACGGGTTTGCAGCCTGCTGATTAAAAACGTCCGACTTTAAGCTCAAATGGATTCTAACACGCAAGTCATGCATGAAACAAGCACACGGGTCCCCATGTTGATGTTGGGAGAGTCTTTTGCTGAATGAAAATTTAGGTTCATTCAACATGTTAAAGAAAGGATGCCAAAGTTTGGAGAGCTATTTGCAGAGGTCCTACCCCAATTACTTACGTTATAGATGAAGAGAAGGGTACTACACTACCTAAACCTGAATCTGAATATACAGAGGAAGATTGGGACCAAGTCAAGCTTGACGAAAAGGCTCTTAACACATTGACTATGGGTTTAGCACTAGAGATTATCTCAAAATATAGAGAGACTAAATCTGCCAAAGCATTGTGGGATTCTATGATTGAATTTTATGAAGGAAATGATGACATGAAGCAGAGTCAAATGGATATGTTACGGCATAAGTTCAATCAGTTCAGTTGCATTCTCAGTGAAACCCTTGAAAATCAAATCGCGAGATTCGTATCTCTAGTAACTGAAATGAAGACCGCAAACATAATTTGAACAATTCTGAGGTAAATAAGAAGCTGTTAAATGCTCTTCCAAAGAATTAGGATACGAATGTTGCTCTGATCAAGAAGACGGAGGATCTTGCTTATTTGTCTCTGTCGGGACTCATCTTGTAGGTCCGTGGAATGGATCGAGTATGTCACACCCTCAAATTTCCACTGCGGGGTTTTACCGCGAGGCGCATGACATACCAGGATCCCATAGCCATAAGTCATATGAACGAACTCTAAATGCCCAAACCATTTAGTTCGTTTTCAAAAACCAAGTTTAGTTAAGTTGCGGAAGCGTAAACCAAATTTAAATCTTTTAGAAACCATGCGCAAAACAACGCGCCCAAATTAAAGCCATATAAAAATAAACGTAAAAGCATGATATGTAGATAAGGTGTATGCCCAAGATCCCAAATGTAGTGAAACGTGCAGTGCTTCCTAATCGTGACTAAACAGTTGATTATTGGGAACATACAGAAGTTGTTATAAGTTTTGCCTCGGCACTAGTGTCTATCAACACTAGCGGTTCAGCTCCTTTAGAGTGTGGTCAGAAGTTCATGCCCGTGACACAAGTACCTCAAGCATGAGGTTGCTGCACAACCTAATAGCGCTATCAACTAATACCCTGTTCGCCTACAGCGATTAACCCAATAATATGCAAGGAATTTAAATGACAGAGTGTGTTTAGTTCACAAAGGACAGTTAAAGTTTTAAACTGATAAAAGCGTAACTCACACAAGGAGTCCAAAAACCCGACCCACACAAGGAGTCAAAACCCGACCCACACAAGGAGTCAAAAATCCAAGTTGCAAGAGTAGTCCCAAACTGGACCAGAAAATGTTTACCAAAGTTGTCTCAAACCCGAGACGCATGCTTTCGAGAAACAGTAGTGAAACTCACCTTAGGTTGCAAGCAAATTATCCAAATTCCAAAACAATAGAGTGCTACCGACTCCCTAATACAAGTGTCACTAAGTGAGTATATGTGTACAACCAATACACCATATAACCCGTTTGTCCAAGACGTTTAAATGTTCAAAACCGTGTAATGACACCTAATGTTTCTATATGCACAAGTAAGTCCTACGTAACCCGTTGGTGAACGTTATGATTATCATCAGTCATACACTTCATACACGTCTCATACAAGTATCCACACAAGTTCATGTCAAATACATACCATATAAGACTCCAAATAGTCACATAAAGACCTCGTACGCAATCTGCGTTTTTAGGGCAGATTGTGCTCTGTGAAAAACGAATTATCTAAATTACTTAACGAATGAATTAAAGTCCCAAAGTTTTATTGAGTATTTATTGGGATTCGGTTGCTAACCCATATTTTTGTTTTGTCTTAAAACCAAACACAAAAATTATTAAAATTCATACAACATAGCTATGTCCAGAAAATTTCCACAACAGGTCAGTTTAGTAGAAAAATTCCCAAAAATTATGTATTCACCCAAACGGGGTGAATCCACTTGGAAAAGCCGAGTTTTTCCAATGTCGACCTACAGTCCAAATTTCAAAGCCTAACTCTTTGTAAAACTCAAGTTATGACCGTTTAAAGTTGACCCAATTTACAACTCCGAAAATCTGATACGACCTTTAATCAAATAAAATTCCAAAAACATATCAAACGACATCCAAATCAGATGATTTTGCCCATTCAGCTAAGACCATGTACAATACATTCATGCAAAGAATCGATCAAAACAATTACTTGCAAGCCATGTAACAGACCCTACAAGTCAACGTTCAGATTCTGTCCAGATTTTAATCATGAAATATCATCAACTATAACAAACCCTAGTTGCATATTATCAATCAATAACACCCAATAAACATCATACCACATTAATAAGACCCAAATCTGATCAAAACCCTAATGATACATCATAAACATCATCATTCATAAACCCTAGGAGTCTAAAACATCTAAAACACACAATATCATGAAATACACCAAATAGCAATCACATACTATCATGTTTGACCCATTAAACCTTTATAAAAACCATGTTTTAATCTTTGTAAGTTTATTTCAGATCTTGGACAACTTGTTTATGGTGCTTTATAACATAATAAAGAAGATAAAACACAAAAGGTTTAACAATATACCTAAAGCTCTTCATTCGGGTGATTAAAACTCAAGTAAAGCTCCAAAACTTGATTGATTATGGTTATGGCAGAGGTTATGGAGTGTATTTTTCGTATGGTGGCTGCTAGGGACGATTAGGGTTGTGTTTATGAGAAGTAGGGTGCTTAAAATCGTTTTTAAAGAGGTAAAACTTGTTTTCCACGTTTTTAGTTCTATCGCGGACCGCGGAGGACTTTTTAATGTCCGTCGCGGTCCGCTCGAGCCCAATAAAATTCCAGGATTTATTTCACCCCCTCGCGGACCGCGGAGGATTTGCTTTTCCTTCCGCGCTCCGCGGGGAAACCAAGAATTCAAATTTTTAATTTTATTTATTCTATAACACTAACCACTTTACAATATCAATATTCCAAATATTAATATTCTAAAAGGCACATAAACGTTCGTCACACATATCTGGATCCCGGTCCGTCCCGTCCCGGTTACCAATCCGTTAACGTATAATCATATAAGTTCACATAAGCACATAATGGCACATAATATCAACATGTAAGTTTATAATAATCACATTTCACCAAGTCACCAACGTTCTGGGTTACCTACATGTGTACGTAGTCCGTTAATTACCCGAATTACCATTTCATGTAGTTATTAACCTATAACTGTGCAACGTATACTCATCCTAACTAACCCTAGTTAAGTGTTTAGTCACATATGCACATGCAAGTTAACTAGAGTTCAGTTAAAGTAGGAACCTGAAAATGCGGGGTATCACAGAGTACAAGCTAGATCAGATCTATCAAGGTGCGGAATCCCTTGATAGATGTTTATGCAAATGATGAATCAATCAAAGCGAAGAACAAATTGAAATACTTATAAACGTCTCATCGATTGATATTATTTCAGTGGAACCAATACCAATTGTGTTGGTCAAAAATTATCTAGTAAAAATAACCTTGTATTCCAAATTAGAAATTGTGAGGTAGTGTGCTAAGAATGTGAATTTGCTATTAAAACCAGTTATATTCTGAAAAGGGTTAATCAGGATGCAAAAAATAGTAAATTTGTGACAACTATGTTCGGGATGGCTTAGGTTTGCTTCGCGATGGACAGTTATATCCTCGGGATGGACAGTTATATCCTCGGGATGGAACTGTTTGTAATGAACGAATAAGTAAGTAAAATACAAAGAACAACACTCGATATACGAGGAAAGCCCTTGATCAATAGTAGATCATTGGCATAAAACCTCGGGAGGAGACTAGGCCCCTACCTTGTTTGTTAATATTAATTTGGTAAAAAAGTACAAGTTTTGATGAGTATGTGGACGAGTGTACTAAGGTTACAATGATTGTGTATGTGTCTAAGTGTTTGTGTGCAACTATAGAGTAAGCAAAGTGTCTGTAAGTGTCCTATACTCGTCCCATACTCCCATATATATAATACATGAGAATAAATAAAGGATCCCACGAAATCCGCTAAGTAGTTAACGTCTTCAATGTTGTGTAACAGCTTCTTCAGGTGAACCTTGGAGGTATTCAACAGAAACTAGTCGTTGGTTGACTGTTTCTTCTTGGTCAGTCAATGATTCAGCCGTTTCCTTGTTTATCGCCGATATTAAATATGTATCGGTTACAAGTTTGACTCCATCTTCAATCATAGACCATGAGTTACACTTCTATCACTGATTTCTTCACTTAAGAGTTCTAATATAGATGTTTCTCTATTATAAAGATCCATATCATAACTTAGTTGTACCTGCAATCATATAAGAAAAGCTAATTCGTTAGTTCATTCTCAGGATGTGCACATGCTGAATTACAGTTACCTCCTGAAGTCAGCAGAGTTCTTCAGCATCCCGAGGATGGTATATTAGGGTTGCATGGTAAAATCATCTTGAGGATTTTCACCCACAACAGTTGTCCCCAAAAATACGTTACCGTAAATATCTAGGTAAAAATATTTTTAATTCGGATATCTTCACTCGATGACTGATGGGATGTTTTGTCAAGATGACAACGGCTATTTTTTAGGCAGTAATTATGTGATGACCGTTACAAAACGTCAGCCTCTATCCTCTATATCTAGGGCTTGATTTACTACTTTATAATCACATTTGATTTTTGAGAAGGTAATTTTCTCTCATCTTTCTTCCACTTTCTTCTTTATTCCTGCAAAAAATATTAGTAATATTCTGAAGATGGCAAAGAGATCCAAAAGAGCTTCGGGGAGTGTAGAAGCTTCTGGTGACTTCATTCCCCAAAACCTCTTGAGTCATCCTGAACAGGAGATCTATTCTTTTGATGACAAGGAGATTCGAGCCTTAAAAAGCTCAAAAGTCTTCCCAAGTTCTACCGAGTTTCATCCTTACGATTCTCATGCACGATCAGACTTTGTCTCTCCTACATGGGTCTGCTTCCTGTACTTACCATTCTCTCTAGGGTTGAGGTATCCTTTTCCCAAGTTTATCAAAGATGTCTTTGATATTACTGGGATGGCTTACTCCCAAGCCATGCCTGAACTCTAGAAGATTCTAATGGTTTGCAGTAGGCTTGTTGAGGATCATGAGGTCCATCTTGAAGTGGGTGACCTGGCTCATATTTATAAACTGAGGACACACAGTTCCCACCGTTATGTCTTTCAAGTTATAGAAAAGGAACCACCCTTTTTGTTTAATGTGGTCAAATCTGAGAAAGATTGGAAAACAAAATTCTTTTTTGTTAAGAGGAGTTCTATTCCTTTTGGGGATCAGATTCCTCTTTATTGGTTAAAAAGTGGTAAAATTATTTTTTATGTTTTTGTAAAAAATTTTAGTTATTTCCCGAAGATGCTAACATCCTGAGATATTCTTGTTCAACAAGTGTTTCCTTTGCCAAGTTTGCTACCCCTGTGAACGACGCTTTCCTTCGGTGTTCAGCTGTGTACAAGTTACATGAGTTAGTAAGGACCTTCTTAGTGGAAGAAAGTGATACCAACAGTCAGACTCCCAAGATGTCTGGTAAGTATGTTATGTTACATCCTGAGGATGTCTTATTTTTTTTATTTATTTATTAACCCTGCTATTTTCTTAGCCTCAGCCAAGAAACCTGCTTCTTTTGACCTGGATGATATTGATGACATGGCTACCAAAGTATCCTCTCCCACTCCTTCCAGCTCCAAAATGGTTACTCCTCTTTCCAACCCCCCTAAGACTAGGGCTGTTGCTGCTGCTTCAAAGAAGAGGAAGGGGAGTACTGCTGTTGTTGTTGAACAGGAGATCACCCCTTTTGAGGGTTTGAACTGTAATGAGATTCTCAACAAGATCTCTGAATTCACTCTCCAGGTCTGGTCCCATCCTGAGGATAACATTGCTTATGTTAGTGAAAAATGGTTAAGAGTACTTACCTCCTCCTTTTTCTTGTCAGGGCCATGAGTATCTTTCAAAGTCTCTGGATGCAGTTGCTTAAGAGCTTCACGAGGTCCAAACCAAGCTTGAAGATGTTTAGAATATTTCTTAGCAGAAGGGCAAATTTCTCGAGGCTAAACTGGCAGAGACTGAGACTGAGCTGAAGAGAGTGAAAGCTGAGCATGATAAAGCCTTGTTGGTTTATCAGAAGGAGGCAGAGGATCACAGGAACAGGCTTATCAAATCTGCTTCTGTTGCCGTATTCCAGGCCAGAGTGAAGATGGCTCTCCAGGCCAAAGATCCAGGATTCGATCAGAACTCTTGGGATGTTGAGGCTTGGAAGGAAAAAATTAGGAGCCTAGGTGGCAAAGAAGTGGTTTATGAGCCTGTTTCTGTTGCTCATCCTGAGGGTGTGGCTAAGGATCCTGAGGATGCAGAGGTGAAGGCAGCGGAGGCCAAGGTTGCTGAGGTGGTGAAGGACCTTCCAATGGGCGATGTGTAAACGAAGAATTTTAGCAATAGACAGGAAAATATGATCATACAAGTCACAATTCCAGGTGCGGAAACCCTAGAACTGAACAAAATGATAATACGCAAATCACAACACACGAAATACCTTTTCAATCAACATTTTATAGATAACTTGTTCCAAAACATTCAATACAAAGCCTTTTCAAGTTAATCTATACACTTTGACACAATCTTAATCTAGAGAGCAACCTGACCTTTACACACACACTATCACCAACTATTCTAACTTACAAATCAAGCCAAAACTATTTATAGACTCTGCACGTTCGCCACTTTTCATGGTGCGAATGTGGACTTTGTCCACATTCGCCCTATCACAAAGTACGAACATGCATTGATACAATGAAGCTTCCTACATTCGCCGATATACATTCTTCCTTCGCCCTCTAGAACATACCTTCGACCTTCAATACTCACATTCGCCCAACCATATTTCACCTTCGCCCTTCTATAAAACTTCTAACATATGTTAAAGTCACAATCCAAAGCATTAGTCGCATAAAGTGCATCTACAAACTCCCCCTCGACTATTGCTTGGATTGCCTTCTAACTTCATCCATCTCCTTGTTCATTAACTTGATCCTCAGCTGCTTCTTTTGTTCTTTCGTCATCTCAGGCTCAAGTTTTCTCTTTGTCGATCGCTTCGGTACATCAACCACCTTCACCTTCTTACCCAACTTCAGATCCAGGTTGCTACCGGAGTTGATATCATATGCAAAACACACTCCGACAACCTGTTGCTACTTCTTCGCTTGCGATGCATCATTGGAATCACTATATATCGGGTTGTAGTAAAGCATGATGATGTCTTCTAACGTACAGTTAATGAGCCACATTGGATCAAAAACATGTATCTTCTTATACTTATCCTTCCCATCTCTCAACACTATCACAGCTTCTGCGTTCCTCCAATCATAATACCAAAAGATAAAATCTTCACTGAAGTGTTGTTGTAATGGCATCAAAGGAATCTTCCTCATCACTTCAGGAGCTTTGTAAATCAAAGTCACTCGCTTCTTACCCGTCCTAGGATCAACATCCCTATGAACTTTCCTCCTTGGGTATTGTGGCTTAAACATATTCCATCTCGTACGACTCTCCCAGACCAATCTATCAGCAAACCAACCCACAGCCGTGTTATTCACAGATGCACCAGTCATTGGAAATCTGCAAATGTCTCTAACCGCCCAGTACGGAAGAGTTAGTAGGTCATAGAATCTGTATAAATACAGAATTCCTGTTTCCCACTTGACTGCAATGCATTTAAGCCTTCCAAGATACTTCCAACCAAGAGCTCTTCCTTTAACTTCTGGTTGTGATACCTATAGAATCCACCTTGAGCTTCCGGCTTTGGACTTTTGTCATCAGTTTCTTTCAACTTCCTTAGCAAAGTCTTTAAAAAATCATTCTGATCAGACGGTTTCTGCTTATCTTCACCAAATACCTTCTCAACAAACTCCTCACTTCGTTTCTCTGCTTTCTTTCTAGCTTCCCTTTGACGTAATTCGGTGAAGTCTGGGAATACTTCATTCTCATCTGTCTCTCTGAAGTATTGAGGGTACTCTTCATGAGTAATGTCCTCTATCTCAATCTCTTCCATCTCCGGTGTATGTTTATCATCAGAATGACTTCCAATATCCTTTTCAGGAATATTTGGAATCATTTGATCTGCCATGATCTCTTCCAGTGTCTTTCCCACTCGCTGTGCTATACCATCTAAAATCTCCTTAGCCACAGCAGCAGACACTTCTCCCTCTTCCAGATCAGGATCATTATACTCTAACTCATACCTCATATCCTCCGTCTGAAAGATTTCAGCAAACTTTCCAGTAAATTCAATCGTCCATTCTTTTTTCTCAAGCATCTCACGATAAACATCCATTGCATCATCTGATAGAGATCTAACTTTCTCATTCCAGAATATACTCTCATCAGAATCTACATTCTCACCAGCTTTCTTCTTCGAACTTGACTCTCCTGCATCACCTTTCTTAGTCTTTCTTTGTTCAAAGGTGAATTTGCTAGTGTCATCTCCATCATCATCACTACCATCACTCTCATCATCATCATTTTTACTACCCGATCCCTCAGCATCATCATCTTTATCATCCTTATCAGTTTCATCATCAGAACCTTCCTCTAATTCATCCTCTTCATCATCTTCTTTCTCTTCATCTGAGGGCTCAAAGTCTACTTGCTCCTCCTCTTTTTCTTTATCCTCCTCTCCCTCTTTCAACTTGGGAGCTTCACCATAGAGTTTATCAAGTAAATCACTCATCCGTTTGTTCTCTTTCTTCAATTCTTTGTTATCAACCTTCACAAGCTTTATCATTCTTCTATTTCTATTACATTTTTCCTCAAGTTCTTTCTTATCTTCTTCAAGTTGCTTCAGCTTCCTATCAATCTCATCCTGATTTGTTTTGGAAGCAACAACAATCTGAAGCATCTTTTCTTCATTCTTTTTGAACTTATTGATCTCAGCTTGTTGAGCAACAATCATCTTCATCATATCTTCCATTTTCTTGTTAACCTGTTTCATCACATCGTCTGAAACAGTAACCTTAGATGATTTGGAAGATTCTGTTACAGAAGTCTTTTCCTTTCCAGGCTTGAACATATTCAAAACATTCTCTAAAGTAGCTTCTAAGTCAGGAACTACCTCATGTTCTTTTGCCTTCTTCTGTTTCTTAGTAACCGGTGAAGATACCTTGGATGATGTACCAGCGTCAGGTACTTTCTTACCCTTCAACAATAGTTCTATCTCTTTCTCTCTTAACTTTTTCGTACTCACCTTCTTAGCCATCGACTTGTGGTTTGGCTTCTTCAAGTTAACAACCACTGTTGAACCTTCAAAGTCTCCAACATCAACACCTAACTCTCCTTCTACATCAATTGGATCTTTCTTTAATGCTTCTTAAACAGATTTATTGAGAGATTCGGACTCCCCAACCGTAGTGGCCTTGCGTTTGGTAGTCTTTACCATTTTAGCTTCAGAATCCCATTGCTCTTCCTCCTCAGTTTCCTCTACTGAATCTTCTGTAGATGAAAGAATTTAGCTAAAACAAGATGTAATGATCATACAAGTCACAATTCTAGATGCGGAAACCCTAGAACTGAACAAAATGATAATATGCAAATCAAAACACGTAAGACACCTTTTCAATCACCATTTTATAGATTAACTTTATCAAAACTTGTTTACATTCAACTCACACGTTAATCTAATGATCACATAAACATTCACAATCTAGACCTGAACCTGACCTCTTAACACACACTTTCCAAAACTATTCTTACTATGAAAATGACCAAAACATATATATATAGACTGCAGATTCGCCCAGTTTGTTGGTGCGAATGTGGACAATGTCCACATTCGCCCACTGTTAAAGTACGAACGTGGTCTTCTGATCTTCTGTCTTCTACATTCACCTAGACTATTATACCTTCGCCCAAACTCATATACATTCGTCCACATCCTTTCACCTTCGGCCCATCAGAAATACAAACTAACATATGTTAAACTCTAATCCAATCACTAGTCGCAAAACGTGCATCTACAAACTCCCCCTCGACTATTGATTGGATTGTCTTCGTTCTTCGTCCATGATCTTGTTCAGTATCTTGATTCTCAGTTGCTTTTTCTGGTCCTTTGTCATTTCAGGCTCAAGCTTACGTTTTATCGGCTTAGGCACATCAGCCATCTTCACCATCTTACCCAGCTTAGTATCCAAGTTGCTTCTAGAGTTTATATCGTATGCAAAGCAAACTCCAACAACTTGCTGATACTTCTTCGCCTGATCTGCATCATTGGGATCACAATGTATCGGATTGTAGAATAGCATGATGATATCTTCAAACGTGCAATTGATAAGCCACATAGGATCAAACACATATACATGCTTGTACTTGTCCTTTCCGTCTCTTAACACAATCACCGCCTCTGCCTTCCTCCAATCATAATACCAAAATATGAAGTCTGCACTGAAGTGTTGTGGTAAAGGCATCAATGGAATTTTCTTCATCACTTCAGGTGCTTTATAAATCAACGTAACCCTTTTCTTTCCTGTTCTCGGATCAACATCTCGATGAACCTTCCTTCTAGGGTATTGAGGCTTGAACATATTCCATATGGTTCTACTTTCCCAAACCAACCGATCAGCAAACCAACCAACAGCAGTATTATTAACTGAAGCTCCAGTCATAGGGAATCGGCAAATGTCTCTGACCGCCCAGTACGGTAGAGTTAATAAATCATGAAATCTGTAGAAGTACAGGATTTCTGATTCCCATTTGACTGCCAAACATTTCAATCGCCACAAATACTTCCAACCAAGAACTCTACCTTTGAACTTCTGATTGTGGTATCGGTAAAATCCACCTTGAGCTTCAGGCTTTGGTCGTTTGTCATCATCTTCTTTCAACTTCTGTAATAGTGTCTTCAAATCATCATTCTGATTTGAAGGTTTCTGCTGAGCATCACCAAACACTTTTTCAACAAACTCTTCGCTTCTCTTTTGTGCTTTCTTCTTAGCTAATCTATTTGGTATCTCAGTAAAGTTTGGGAAAACCTCATTCTCATCATTCTGCCTGAAATATTGTGGATATTCTTCATGTGTAATATCCTCAATTTCTATCTCTTCCATCTCAGGTGTCTGTTTATCATCAGAGTGATCTCCAATATCCTTTTCTGGAATATCTGGAATCGACTGATCCATCATAATCTCCTCTACTGACTTCCCTACTAGCTGTGCAATACCCTCCAAGATCTCTTTAGCAACAGCAGCAGGTACTTCTCCTTCCTCCAAGTCTGGATCATTATACTCAAGTTCATACCTCATGTCTTCCGTTTGGAAGATTTCGGCAAACTTTCCTGTGAACTCAATGGTCCATTCCCTTCTCTCAAGCATATTTCTATACACTTTCTTCGCATCATCAGTCAACGATCTAACTTTCTCATTCCAGAAAATGCTTTCATCTGAATCTACATTCTCACCTCCTTTCTTTTTCTTCGAACTAGATTCTCCAGCATCTTTCTTTGGCGTTCTCTTTTCAAATGAAAACTTACTCGTATCGTCTCCTCCATCATCATCATCACTCTCATCACTATTATCATCATCTTTACTACCAGATCCCTCCGCATCATCATCATCTTTGTCATCTTTCTTACCTTCTTCATCAGAACTCTCTTCCGATTCATCATCCTCCTCATTATCCTCTTTCTCTTCATCAGAAGGCTCCAAAATCAACCTGTTCTTCTTCTCTTTCTTTATCCTCCTCACCTTCCTTCAGCTTAGGAGCTTCACCGTATAGCTTGTCCAACAAATCACTTAGACGTTTGTTTTCTGTCTTAAGCTCTTTGTTGTCAGCTTTCACAATCTTATTCATTCTCCTATTCCTGTTGCACTTAACCTCAAGATCCTTATTTTCTTCTTCAAGTTGTTTCACTTTCTTTTCGATCTCATCTTGGTTAGTTTTGGATGCAACAACAATCTGTAGCATCTTTTCCTCATTTTTCTTGAACTTACTTATCTCAGCTTGCTGTGCTACAATCATCTTCATCATTTCATCCATCCTCTTGTTAACCTGTTTCATCACATCATCCGAAACAGTAACTTTGGAAGACTTGGATGTTTCAACCTCTTTAGCCTTCTCCTTTTGAGGATTCTTAAACATATCAAGCACAGTATCCAAAGCAGTCTCAAAATCAGCAACAGATACTGCTTCAGCTTCTTTGCTTTTCTTCTGCTTCTTAGCAACTGGTGAAGATAGCTTAGATGATGTACCTGCTTCAGGTATCTTTTTGCCTTTAAGCAACTGTTCAATTTCCTTTTCTCTGAGCTTCTTAGTGTTTGACTTCTTGGCCATCGACTTATGTTTTGGTTTTGGTAAATTAACAACCACAGTCGAACCTACTTCAAGATCATCAATGTTCACACTCAAACCTTCATCAACATTAACTGTCTTCTTTTGTAAAACCTCTTCAACAGTTTTGTTCAAAGATTCAGACTCACCAACCATAGTGGCCTTACGCTTGGTGGTCTTTACTCTTTCTTCCTCTGAATCCCACTGCTCATCAACTTCTGTCTCCTCTGAATCTACAGAATCTTCATCAACCAGACTCGTGCCTTTCTTCGCAGTCGTTTTCTTACGAGTAACTTGTTGCTTTGAACTACCTTGATCAACCTTTGCCTTTCCTTTTCCTTTAGCCCCAGCATTAACCACTTGCCTTTTCCTCTTCGTGTTTGCATCAGCATAAACTAAGGGATCATCATTATCCGAGTCACTATTATCGTGCCTTGCTTTGTTCAAACCAGGGTCAGTGTAACCCTGATAAGCCAAAGCACCAAACAATCTCCTATGAGGTGGCTTCTCATTGTCTGGCACACCTTTATAACCCTTCATTCTGACAAGCGTTCTAATGTTCATGTGATCTTGACCTAGAATCATCGTAGGATCCTTCTTCAAATTAGGATACTTGTGGTCAAAGATCATCATTAGAAACCTCGGATATAACATGAATTGCTTCTTCTTTAAACCTTTCAGCATCTCGAGCATGTGATCAAAAATCATACCAGAAACATTAAATGGTTTGTTAAGTGTTAACGCAACCATTAATGAACTAAGGCTCTTCCTCATCACATCATACCCGCCACTTACACACCCAAACACATGTATAATCACGTGTGCAAAATACTTGAATTGCACACTTAGCTTTCCCTTGTGCATTGCACCATTGGTGATAGGACCTTTATGCTTCATTCTAAGAAAACAAGCTTTCTGCTCGGTCCATGAAACCTCTCTGGGATCAGTACTAGTCTCAAACTTGATCTGTAAAGCCTCTCCGATGTCTTCTTCAGTCAAAAACATCTCCATATCCTGAATCTTGCTTCTGATAATGGTTTGATCTTCCCAGAAATCATATCTCGCATTCTTGTAAAAGTCCTCCACGATGTCTTTGTAGATTATAGCTGGTGTGGCTAAGGCATGAATGATTCTGCTTCGCCTTAAGAACTCCACAATACCAGAAAATTCAGTATTTTTCACCACATCTCCAACATACGCACAACAGTTATGCGTTGGTTTGAACGGCCATCCTTGTGGAATATTTTCAGCCTCTAAGACTGGATCTGGTACGACATTCTCCACTGGTAACTCAACATTTTCTGGTTGTTCAGCCATCTGCACATCAAAAGTCAGAAAATACGTCAAAATACAAAAAAACAAAAATTAACAATTTTAGGTTTTTCTAGTTTCCACATTCGCCCTGTTTTTCATGGTCGAAAGTGAAAATTAAGGTACGAAGATAAACTTATTGGCTCGAATGTGGAAAATATCTGATTAGAAGTCACATTCGTCCAAATAATAACACATTCGCCCTCAAAGTTCTACATTCGCCCATTTTGAGAGGGACGAATGTAAAACTATTTTGCCCTAAAATTTGAAAATTTGCCAAACTTGTTTTTAGACTCTGATTTTGATTTGTTTGTGTCCTAACATGGCCGACTAACACTCGTTCATTATCAATTGTCCTTAAGATTCAATTATTATCTGTTTTTCAAAGGAATTAGGGTTTGAAACCAAAAATCAATCGATTAATCAACTAAATCATGTTAGTAATCTAATTCCTTGTAATATCTCCCCCTAAAACTGATAATGATTGAATCCCTAACAAAAACACACATAAAAAACAGTCCAATGAGTCCAGTTTAATAACCCTAGGGTTCGTAACCCCAAAAATCAAATTATGATCTGATTATGCTTCCATTACCTGTAAAATTTGGTGTAAAACAATCAACAACTAGCAAGGGACAATATTCTAAGGCAAAAGGAAACAGGGCAACAAGTCCTCTTAAGTTTGAAAAATTTTGAAAAAAATGCAGAATGAATGGTCGAAGATGGATCTGGCTATTTATAAGGTTGTACATTCGCCCGTTTCCAGTGGTCGAATGTGGTGTGATTCCATATTCGCCCCAAGCAAATGGCACGAATGTGAAATATGCACCCGAAGGTGAAAAGTTGTTATGGAAAACCCACTTTCGCCCACTTTAAAACACACGAATGTAGAGATTTTTTCCACGTTCGACCCATTTAAGGGGCGAATGTGAAATGGAAAAATCTGAAAATTTTGCCAAATCACGAATTCGAATCCCGTTCAACATTTTTCAACCCGTTAAGTCTCAAAAACTCATTATTTCACTTTTAGAATGATACAAAGCCCAGATGGTTGCATCAAATCTCAGAAATTGACCATCAAACACCGTCGGTTATCTAAAAATAAAGTAGAAATGCAAAACTTTTGGTTTTTCTGAAATTTATATCAAAACACACCTAAAATCTTTTTGGGTTTTGTATCTTTTTGACAATAAAAGTAAAATGCATCAATGTAAACAAAGCAGTAAACATTTTGTGATGCCCGGTAAGAGGATCATATCAGTTGTTTGAGAAATCTGATCACATCGTTGATCTTTTTGTTTAATATTATCATTAGAAACAGTATGTGACACGGCAATTGCTGATATTGTGGTCCACATAAGCTCACATGCAGACTATTACGCAATGCTTTAAAATGATACGATTTAGGTGTATTAGACTAACACATTGTGGTTCCCACACACACGACATACTCCCGTATCAAGTAATTGCACAAAGCTTCGTCGTAACGCGTGATTATGCCAGAGTTATCCGTTAAAGTTACAAGTTATATAACACAGAGGTGTACAGGTCAGCAAACTAATGCAGCAGAGTAACTTGTTCATATATACCAGGTTGAGGCTGATATCAACTACTGATTTGCATCAGTAAATTGATACGATGTAATTATGATCTTTGATCAATAAAAACATGAAGGTCCTCAATTCGGTAACTTTCGGTTTTGGCATTTAAGCTCTTTTAGCAAATATTCTGATGAAACTAGGTCCGTAAATCTATACGACAAAAGTTTAATCAGAATATCCCGGATAACCATAACATAACGACCCAAAACCTCAGATTTTGGCAATCCTATCAAACGAAATTACGGTACTAAGACCATATGCCCATGAGGTGTTCAGCCACGAACGCGTAGTTCGTTATGTTTGTATCACTAATGCACGCAATATTTAGTCTACGAAGCCTATCATCACATCACACGTAATCAACACACGCCTCATATTACTATACATATCTTTAGCCTGTGTCAGATCCCCACTGATGTACTATCATTTCCACTTTTTATCCTGGAAATCATTTTTGATTTTTCAAATTTTTAGGTCTTTTTGATTTTTCAATGTTTTTGGTTTTTCTGATAAAATGACTCCCCCTAAAATGTAAAACATATTTTTGGGTTTTGAATTTTTCTGAAAAACAATAAAAACTTGAAAGAAAATTTTAAAACTAAAAATCGATAAACCGAGGTGCTGATTAGTCTTGTTTTTCCTTTATGTTGTTAACTTTTAAAAGATATACCTTGAACTTCTTATAGGAGGCAAACGCAAGAAACATACGAATTGCCTCAATGCGTGCTACAAGCGCATAGATTTCGTTATAATCAATCCCTTCGATTTGATGGAAACCTTGTACGACCAATCTGGCTTTGTTGCGAACTATAACACCACGATCATCCTTCTTACACTTAAACACCCATTTGGTGCCGATCTTCTTTCTACCAGGAGGTAAATCAGTGAGCGTCCAAACCCCCAATTTCTGAAATTGTAATAACTCTTCCTGCATTGCTTCAACCCAGGCGTCCTCCAGCAAAGCGTCCTTGTATGTCCTTGGCTCGACCTGAGACACATAACATGCAAACGACCAATCATTTTGACTACCAGATTTTTGTATTTTGGCATATAAAGCTAAAGCACCAAAACTCTCTGGCGAATTAACACTTCGCAGCTGCCCTCTTGTCATCACACTGCTTCCAGGATCACCGATAACTTGCTCCAGCGGGTGAATACGGTGAATCCGAGATTCCGGATGTTCAGGTACAGTAACTCCCGTCTGAATAGTCAAGTTCTCTACAGCATCCAGATCATGACCCGTGTTAGACGATGAAGCAACATCTGGATTTGGGTTCACTGGCGGTGCCTCTGGTTCTGTTGCATTTTCAAGAATAACTTCTTCAAATTGTTCATCATCTTCTGACTCTGAAGAATCTAAAGTCGTAGAAGCCTCTTGAAACACTTCTTCCTCCGGTACAGGAACATTGGTATCATTAGAAGCTGGTGGGGAATTTACGGTAATCAGACGCACCAACGGTGAAGTCGCCGCGTTTTCACACTCGTAAAGTAATCTGATAACAGCTTCTTCAACCAAGCTATCTAGATTGAATGATTCAAAGAAATCTTTGTAATCAAACATCCAATCAGGACCTATCCCTTGCACATTCTGTGTATACCGTTGAACTTCTACATTAGCCCAATCCTCCACCTGACGAGTTCTTTTGTTGTATACCCGTTTGAGCGGGGTTGCATATCCAACGAAGTATCCCTCTTCAGCTTTCGGACTAAACTTCTCGCTTGGATTCAACATAGTGCATGGTGCCCCAAAAGGTTCTAGATACTCTAAATTCGGCTTTTGTCGGTGTAACAGTTCATAAGAAGTTTTACAAAACTTCTTCACCGTTAAAACCCGATTGAGAGTATAATTTGCTGCATAAATCGCCTCGTTCCAGAACATTACTGGAAAATTCGAGTCTGCGAGCATTGTTCTTGCCGCCTCAATTAGAGTCCTGTTTTTGCGTTCAGCAACACCGTTCTGTTGTGCGGTGTACAGAGCCGAATATTCATGATGAATTCCTTTGTGTTCACAAAGTTCATCCATCTTTGCATTTTTGAACTCCGTCCCATTATCACTCCGAATTCTCTTGATCTTTAGATTGTAGAGATTTTCCAATCGGGTGAACAGAACTTTCAAGTTGTTAAAGGTGGCACTTTTATGCTGCAAACACATCACCCATGAAAATCTTGAGTAGTCTTCAGTGACAACTAAACAATAGAGCTCTCCAAGATGACTTTTGCGCTTGACCGGTCCAAATAGATCCATGTGCAATCGCTCAAGTGGCATCTCAATAGAGTTAACTTTCTTAACTTTGTGGGCATGTATGTGTTGCTTCCCCTTCTTACAGCTCACGCACTTATCATTCAAATGGAAATGCTTCACATTCACGCCATCGACAAGTCCCTTCTTCACTAGATGATTCATTTTCCTCAAATGAATGTGCCCCATTCTTCGGTGCCACATTATCGATTCCTTCTCGGTCGCCTTTGATAGAAAACATGTTATTTGCCCCTGGGTAGTCATTGCCTTGGACATATAAAGAATATAAAGGTTGTTGACGCGAGGTGCCTTCAACATTACCCACTCTTTTGGAATTTTGAAGCCTGGTTTGAGAATGTAACAGGATTTGTCATCAAAATGAATAGTGACTTGTTTATCACAGATTTGACTGACGCTCAATAGATTATAATCTATCTGCTTCACATATGAAATTCTCTCAAAGCTCACAATCCCATTACTCACACTCCCTTCCATAGTGATATATCCGCCTTTATTCCCAGCAAATGCAACATATCCACCATTAATGTTCTTCACATCGAATAATAAAGCAAGATCCCCGGTCATGTGGCCTGAAGCTCCACTATCAACAATCCAAAGACTGCTAATAGGGCCAGCTGAAGCTCCCTGCACACATCAAGTAAAACAGTTAGTTCTTTCGGGGGACCCAAGCCTGAGTGGTCTTGGGTCTTTGAATATCATCGTTCAAAGAAACATTCACTTCAGCATTTTGTTTTGGATCGATCTTTTTGGGATCATTCAAAACATTTTCCTTTTTCTCATTTGATTTTGAAGTTGAAGCACCTGGAGAACCATTTGGTGTCCAAGATTGTTCAGATCGTTTCAAAATACGAATATGAGATTTTGGGGTCTCAGTCGTTTTCTGAACATTGTTTGCAAAAGAAACTTTCTTGGTTACCTTCTCTGACTTAACAGATTTAGGTCCAACATTTGACTTGACAATAGGTTTTGGTGGAACCCTTTGCCTATCATTTGTTGTGTTCACCACTGGTTTTCTCCATGAATTCTCCATAGGAATCCGGTTACGACGATCATACTGAAAAGGACGATTGTTCCTCGTTTGATAAAAGTTGTTTTGATTATAAAATTGTTGTTGTTGAGGAACAAAACGTTTGTGTGGTGGACAGTAATGATTATCGTCCGGTTTCTTCATGGATTGCCTAACTTCAACTTCGTGCCTCTTATGCCTTACATACGGGCAGTGAGCAAGTAAATGCCCTCTCTCCCCGCATTTAAAGCATGCACGGTATTCCTCAAAAACATTTGGAGCATTCGGTTGAGCAAATGATCTAACAGGATATTGATCATTATACTGTTTGTTCCTCAAACTCTCAAAGAGTGGCCCTTTTGAGTATGCAGGCTCATGAAAACCGTTTGCTTTGTTTTTGGGCTTAATAAACTCTGTGACATGAACCTTTGGTTCTTGAGGAACATCCAAATACAATTTCTTTAAAATTGCCGGTGGAATCTCATTTGTTCTCTCATGTTTTGGAAACCAAATAGTGCTTTCTTGCCAAATTTTATCAATTTTAGAATAATTGGCAAACTTAATTGGATATTCCTCGTAAGAGATGATCTTATCGGATCCTTCCATCTGATAAAACACCTTGACTGGTTTGTCACTCATTGGTTTGTCACTCGATTCATTCTTAATTTCTTTCTTAAATTCTCTCTTTTCAGACTTTTTCTCACGATGTGCGTTAGCCATCGGATGCACATGTTGAGATGATGACACTGGTTCAGTAGTAATGATGTGATTTTCTTTTGGAATATCACATGCATTAGCACTTTGGTAACTCCCAGAGTCATCACTCTCTGAGTCTGAATCAACATTTTCAACTGTAACACCTTCATCATTCAAACCTAAAATCGGCCTCACATCGGAATGAGGATCACCTACACTTGAGGTATTGGATTCATTTTCCGATGATGAGTCTGATTTTACCGAGCTCTCCGGTGTCATTTGATGACAATTATGGTTTTCAAAAAGCACCGGAGATGGCACAGACTTATAGTTAGTGGTTTGATCATCAATGATGTGGTCTACAACATAAGCAATGTGCTTATAACTCTCCAATTTCTTATTGACTTTTTCAGCAAAACACTTAATGGTGGCCATTTCCAACTTTGTATTTTCAATTTCATTAATATAGTTATTAATTGCTAATTGTTTTTAATGAAAGAGTATTCTTAAGGTCAGAGATGTCCTTTTTATATCCATCAAGTACTTTGTTTAAAGCAATCAATTCTTTGCGAGTAGATTGATAGTTGATTATAGCACTATCACGTTGAACACGAAGTTCTTTGTTTTCAGCAGTCAATCTATCACAAGTTCCACAGTATTTATCACTAGTAACATCAGTGCTAGATTCAGAACTTACCTGTTTAGGAGGATCTGTCATGGCCATCAAAGCAAAATGAGCTTCCTTTCCAGCGAAAAACTTCGAATAATCAATCCTGGTGAAAGCGTCATCCACAATGCACGACTTCCTCGTCTTCCGAAAATCTGCTTCTGCCAGCAACTGATCAATCTCATCATCCAACGATGTAACACTCGCCTCTGTGTCTGATTCACTGTCTGAATCTGAATAAACAGACTCACACTCCTCAGGAACATTAGAAACTGTGTCAATCACTACTCCAGAACTTGCCTCCTCAGCTTGAACCTCAACTGGCTCAGTCTCCACTTCCACCTCTTCCACAGATTCATCAACTTCACTCTCAGTTTCTTCATTCTTATCAACTATCACCGACTCCTCAGTATCAACCAGTCGGGCAACACAAGCCACATTCCCACCAGTTGTGATCTCCTCAACACCAATGTGCATCCCAGACCAGTCAAACCTTTCATCCTGCTGGATCACCAGAGCTTGATTCTGATTCGTATTCTGTGGCTGCTCATTTGGTGTAGTAATATGATGAAACCATTGCATAGACTAATGCAATATGTTGCTGAGCAACCTCCACAGTCACATTTCCCAAATTGGAAGTCTCCAAAACCACCGGTTGCTGATTGGGTTGAGTCAGTTGATTCATGTATTGTGGTTGTTGAGGTGGTTGTTGTGATTGGCTAGCAGTGTAGAATGCTGCTTGCTGCATCGGAGAGAATGGTGAAATGTAGGAATTAGTGTATTGTTGTGGTGGTGGTGTGTATGATGGTTGTGAATATGATGAGGTTTGTGCGATGTAGTTGATGGTTGGTTTTGGTGGTTCCATGACACTAGAAATACAAGCAATGTGAGGTGCCACTGTTCCACCTGCACTCGAGTTTCCAACTGTTGCTGAAGTACCACCATAGTATAACTCTGGATTCTGAGGAATCTGAGATCTTTTGGCCTTCCTCTTCTCCTCGAGCTCTTTATTCTCCAGCTTCTGTAAAAACTCGTTGATAGTCCAAAATCTGTAAGCATCCTTCTCTTTGAGAACCTCTACATGTTGATCCCAGTACGGTGGTAAAGCATCTGCAAACTTGTCCACCAGATCTGTCATTGGAATCTGTATACCATAACTAGACAATTCAGTTAGTAAATGACAATATCTAGGAGTCAACTCTTTTAATGTCTCATTTCCAACATAAGTAAAATTTTCAAACTCTTTTCTCAACTCCTCCATCCTCAACCTTCTCGTCTTTTCATTCCCATCATGACGATTCTTAAGCACATCCCATAATTGCTTCGACGTAGTACACGTTCCAAACTGATGTAGTAAATCGTTTGTGATCGCCTCAGTCAACTGGGAGTTTGCTTTCTTTTCCACAGCAAATTTCTTTTTCTCTTCGTCTGACATGCTCTCCAAAGGAACTGGTTCACCGGTGTTCTCCAGAACCGGTGCAACATAACCTTTAGCTATCATCCTCCACGCCTCTGCGCCCTCCACCCCCATGCCTTCCAGATGGATCTTGAATTTCTTCTGCCACTGGTTATACTCCTGCATCTCCATTAGCTTGGGTGGACGATTCCCGCTACCTGAAGATAAGTCATTTATTAGTGTAGAAATAGCATTGGTAGTTTGAGTATTTACCACCGCGGCTGCTACTCCCCAATAGTCTGTCACAGGTTGTGGTGGTGTAGGTGCAACACTCTGAGGCATCGAGCTAGTCATCGCTATGTAATTGATCGGTTGCGAAGACTGAGTGCTCGTTTTCTGGGCTGCCACTGTCCATGGGTCCATCGTCACTTGCTGTTGTTGTTGTGTCGTTGCTGGTCTCGGTGTATTCGGAAAATTCCACATGATGTTCACGAACTTAGAAAATCACCAAACTTAGAAAATTTTCCAAACACAAGTCTACTTTCGCTCTTAATGTTCTACTTTCGTCCAAAATCAGCTACTTTCGCCCAAATTTGGTCACCCGAATGTAGAACAATCACCAGAAAGTAAAATATCCTAAACCCTTTTCCACGTTCGTCCAGAAAGCTCTACTTTCGCCCACAATATTTCCACGTTCGCCCGCGTGATGAATCGAAAGTGGAAATGTTCACCCGAATGTGGAAAATTCAAACACAACAACTTAGGTTCGACCTGAATGAATGTACTTTCGTCCAAAAACCCCTCAGGTTCGCCCTACCAAGGTCAGGTTCGGCCACTGTACTCTAGATTCGCCCATTTTGACTTTGAAAAACGGTTACACTTTGAAAAACGGTTATTTTGATCTGAGATTTTCAAAAGTTTATAGATTTTGATGATCTTAATCAGGTTTTGATTCGGAATTGATTTGGAACAACTTTAATTCTTGGAAAACTTGATTTTAACCACAAAATAAATTCGAAATCCTTGAAAATCACTCAAAAACCATTTTCAATCAAAAACAGATGAATATTGATGAAAATTAAGTCCAAATCAGCTCTGATGTTATCAATTTTGTTGTTGTATGATCCGTATGGCTCTGATACCACTTTGTAGATGAAAGAATTTAGCTAAAACAGGATGTAATGATCATATAAGTCACAATTCTAGGTGCGGAAACCCTAGAACTGAACAAAATGATAATATGCAAATCAAAACACGTAAGACACCTTTTCAATCACAATTTTATAGATTAACTTTATCAAAACTTGTTTACATTCAACTCACACGTTAATCTAATGATCACATAAACATTCACAATCTAGACCTGAACCTGACCTCTTAACACACACTTTCCAAAACTATTCTTACTATGAAAATGACCAAAACATATATATATAGACTGCATGTTCGCCCAGTTTGTTGGTGCGAATGTGGACAATGTCCACATTCGCCCACTGTTAAAGTACGAACGTGGTCTTCTGATCTTCTGTCTTCTACATTCGCCCAGACTATTATACCTTCGCCCAAACTCATATACATTCGTCCACATCCTTTCACCTTCGGCCCATCAGAAATACAAACTAACATATGTTAAACTCTAATCCAATCACTAGTCGCAAAACGTGCATCTACATCTTCATCCACCAAATTTGTTCCTTTCTTTGCAGTTGTTTTCTTTCTTGCACCTTGTTTCTTTGACTCACCCTCATCAACCTTTGCTTTGCCCTTCCCTTTGGCTCCAGCGTTTTTAACTTGCCTCTTCCTTTTAGTACTTGCATCCGCATGCACTAAAGGATCATCAGTATCAGAATCACTCTTGTCGTGTCTTGCTTTGTTCAATCCTCGGTCAGTGTAACCCGGATTAACTAAAGCTCCAAACAAACGTCCATTCGGTGGCTTCTCATTGTCAGGCACACCCTTATAACCTTTCATCCTCACAAGCGTTCTGATATTCATGTGATCTTGTCCTAACACCATCGTCGGATCTTTCCTTAAATGTGGATACTTGTGTTCAAAGATCATCATCAGAAATCTAGGATACAACATAAACTTTTTGGACTTAAGACTTTTCAACATCTCCAGCATATGGTCTAGTATCATCCCAACAATGTTTAATGGTTTGTTGAGAGTCAACGCAACCATTAATGAACTAAGACTTTTCCTCATCACGTCATAACCATCACGAACACATCCAAAAACATGAATGATCACATGTGCAAAGTACTTAAACTGCACACTGAGCTTTCCTTTGTGAAGTGCACCATCTGTTATCAGACCTTTGTATTTCATCCTTAAGAAACAAACCCTCTGCTCGGTCCATGACAAAACTTTGGGATCTGTACTCTCTTCAAACTTAATCTTAAGAGCCTCTCTGATATCGTCCTCAGTGATAAACATCTCCATCCCTTGAATAACACTTCTGATAATGGTTTTATCTTCCCAGAAATCATATTTCACGTTCTTCCAGAAATCTTCTACAATGTCTTTGAATATGATGGCTGGTGTAGCTATGGCATGGATGATTCGGCTTCTCCTCAAAAAGTCCACAATTCCTGTAAACTCTGTGCTCTTTAATACGTCACCAACATAGGCACAACAATTATGCGAAGTTTCAAATGGCCATGCTTGTGGTGCATTCTCAGCTTGAACTTCCTGAACTGGATCCTGAACTATAACATCTTCTACAGGAATCTCAACGTTTTCTGGTTGCTCGGCCATCTGAAAATCAAAAATCAGAAAAATACGTCAAAACACACAAAAACGACAAACTTAGAAAATTTTTGGTTTTTAACAAATTCCACCTTCGCCCATTTTTCAGGTACGAATGTGGATTTTTGTGTGTAGATGAAAGAATTTAACTAAAACAGGATGTAATGATCATACAAGTCACAATTCTAGGTGCAGAAACCCTAGAACTGAACAAAATGATAATACGCAAATCAAAACACGTAAGACACCTTTTCAATCTCCATTTTATAGATTAACTTTATCAAAACTTGTTTACAATCAACACACACGTTAATCTAACCCTCACATAAACATTCACAATCTAGAGCAAAGCCTGACCTCTCAACACACACTTTCCAAAACTATTCTAAACATGAAAATGACCAAAACATATATATAGGGACTGCAGGTTCGCCCAGAATGATGGTGCGAATGTGGACATAGTCCACATTCGCCCACTGCCATAGTACGAATATGGACAACTAGTCTTCTGTCTTCTACCTTCGCCCACATATAATCTACCTTCGCCCAGTCTCATACACCTTCGCCCATACTAACATACATTCGTCCACTCAGAACTTCAAACTAACACATGTTAAAAGCTAATCCAATCACTAGTCGCAAAACGTGCATCTACAAACTCCCCCTCGACTATTGATTGGATTGTCTTCGTTCTTCGTCCATGATCTTGTTAAGTATCTTGATTCTCAGTTGCTTTTTCCGGTCTTTCGTCATCTCAGGCTCAAGCTTGCGTTTCACCGGCTTAGGCACATCAGCCATCTTCACCATCTTACCCAACTTAGTATCCAAGTTGCTTCCAGAGTTTATGTCATATGCAAAGCAAACTCCAACAACTTGCTGATACTTCTTCGCCTGTTCTGCATCATTGGGATCACAATATATCGGATTGTAGAATAGCATGATGATATCTTCAAACGTGCAATTGATAAGCCACATAGGATCAAACACATAGACATGCTTGTACTTATCCTTTCCGTCTCTTAACACAATCATAGCCTCTGCCTTCCTCCAATCATAATACCAAAAGATGAAGTCTGCACTGAAGTGTTGAGGTAACGGCATCAATGGAATTTTATTCATCAGTTCAGGCGCTTTATAAATCAAAGTAACCCTTTTCTTCCCTGTTCTCGGATCCACATCCTAATGAACCTTCCTTCTAGGGTACTGAGGCTTGAACATATTCCATTTGGTTCTACTTTCCCAAACTAACCGATCAGCAAACCAACCAATAGCCGTGTTATTCACAGAAGCTCCAGTCATAGGGAATCGACAAATGTCTCTGACCGCCCAGTACGGTAGAGTTAATAAATCATGAAATCTGTAGAAGTACAAGATTTCTGATTCCCATTTGACTGCCAAACATTTCAATCTACCCAAATACTTCCAACCAAGAGCCCTGCCTTTGAACTTCTGGTTGTGATATCTGTAAAAACCACCTTGAGCTTCCGGCTTTGGTCGTTTATCATCATCTTCTTTCAACTTCTGTAGTAATGTCTTCAAATCATCATTCTGATTTGAAGGTTTCTGCTTATCAACACCAAACACCTTTTCTACAAACTCTTCACTTCTCTTTTGTGCTTTCTTTTTAGCTAGTCTGTTTGGTATCTCAGTAAAGTTTGGGAAAACCTCATTCTCATCATTCTGCCTGAAATATTGTGGATATTCTTCGTGTGTAATATCCTCAATCTTTATCTCTTCCATTTCAGGTGTCTGCTTATCATCAGAATGATTTCCAATCTCCTTTTCAAGAAGATCTGGAATCATCTGATCCATCATTATCTCCTCCAATGACTTCCCTACTCGCTGTGCAATACGTTCTAAAATCTCTTTAGCAACAACAGCAGGTACTTCACCTTCCTCTAAGTCTGGATCATTATATTCAAGTTCATACCTCATGTCTTCCGTTTGGAAGATTTCGGCAAACTTTACTGTGAACTCAATAGTCCATTCCCTTCTCTCAAGCATATCTCTATACACTTTCTTCGCATCATCAGTCAAAGATCTAACTTTCTCGTTCCAGAAGATACTTTCATCTGAGTCTACATTCTCACCTCCTTTCTTTTTCTTGGAACTTGACTCTCCAGCATCTTTCTTTGACTTCCTCTTTTCAAATGAAAACTTACTCGTATCGTCTCCTCCATCATCATCATCACTTTCATCACTACCATCATTATCATCCTTACTACCTGATCCCTCTGCATCATCATCATCTTTATCATCTTTCTTGCCTTCATCATCAGAACTTTCTTCCGATTCATCATCCTCCTCATCATCCTCTTTCTCTTCATCAGAAGGCTCGAAATCAACCTGTTCTTCTTCTCTTTCTTTATCCTCCTCACCTTCCTTCAGCTTAGGAGCTTCACGATATAGCTTGTCCAACAAATCACTCAGACGCTTGTTTTCTGTCTTAAGCTCTTTGTTGTCAGCTTTCACAATCTTAATCATTCTCCTATTTCTGTTGCATTTAACCTCAAGATCCTTATTTTCCTCTTCAAGTTGTTTAACTTTCTTTTCGATCTCATCTTGGTTAGTTTTGGATGCAACGACAATCTGTAGCATCTTTTCTTCATTCTTTTTGAATTTACTTATCTCAGCTTGTTGTGCTACAATCATCTTCATCATTTCATCCATCTTCTTATTAACTTGTTTCATAACATCATCTGAAACAGTAACTTTGGAAGACTTGGATGTTTCAACTTCTTTAGCCTTCTCCTTTTAAGGATTCTTAAACATATCAAGCACATTCTCTAAAGCAGTCTCAAAATCAGCAACAGGTACTGCTTCAGCTCCTTTGCTTTTCTTCTGTTTCTTAGCAACTGGTGAAGATAGCTTTGATGATGTACCTGCTTCAGGTATCTTTTTACCTTTAAGCAACTGTTCAATTTCCTTCTCTCTGAGTTTCTTAGTGTTTGAATTCTTGGCCATTGACTTGTGTTTTGGTTTCTTCAAATTCACAACCGCAGTCGAACCTACTTCAAGATCATCAATGTTCACACTCAAACCTTCATCAACATTAACTGTCTTCTTCTGTAAAACCTCTTCAACAGTTTTGTTCAATGATTCAGACTCACCAACCATAGTGGCCTTACGCTTGGTGGTCTTAATTCTTTCTTCTTCTGAATCCCACTGCTCATCAACTTCTGTCTCCTCTGAGTCTACAGAATCTTCATCAACCAGACTCGTGCCTTTCTTTGCAGTCGTCTTCTTACGAGTAACTTGTTGCTTTGAACTACCTTGATCAACCTTTGCCTTACCCTTCCCTTTGGCTCCGGCATTAACCACTTGCCTCTTCCTCTTAGTATTTGCGTCAGCATAAACTAAGGGATCATCATTATCCGAGTCATTGTTGTCGTGCCTTGCTTTGTTCAATCCAGGATCAGTGTAACCCTGATTAACCAAAGCTCCAAATAATCTTCTATGAGGTGGCTTCTCGTTGTCCGGCACACATTTATAACCTTTCATCCTCACTAGTGTTCTAATGTTCATGTGATCTTGACCTAGAATCATCGTCGGATCCTTCCTCAAATTAGGATACTTGTGGTCAAAGATCATCATTAGAAACCTCGGATATAACATGAACTGCTTCTTCTTCAAACCTTTAAGCATCTCGAGCATGTGATCCAATATCATACCAGAAACATTAAATGTTTTGTTAAGAGTTAACGCAACCATTAATGAACTTAGGCTCTTCCTCATTACATCATATCCACCGCTCACACACCCAAACACATGTATAATCACGTGTGCGAAATACTTGAATTGCACACTTAGCTTTCCCTTATGCATCGAACCATCTGTGATAGGACCTTATACTTCATTCTCAAAAAGCAAGCCCTCTGCTCGGTCCATGAAAGCTCTCTGGGATCAGTACTAGTCTCAAACTTGATGTGTAAAGCTTCTCTAATGTCTTCTTCTGTCAAAAACATCTCCATACCTTGAATCTTGCTTCTGATAATGGTCTGATCTTCCCAGAAATCATATCTTGCATTCTGATAAAAGTCCTCCATAATGTCTTTGTAGATAATAGCTGGTGTGGCTAAGGCATGAATGATTCTGCTTCGCCTTAAGAACTCCACAATACCAGAAAATTCTGAATTCTTCACCACGTCGCCAACGTAAGCACAACAGTTATGCGTTGGTTCGAACGGCCATCCTTGTGGAATATTCTCTGCCTCTGGTACTGGATCTGGTACAAAGTTCTCCACTGGAACTTCAAGATTCTCTGATTGTTCAGCCATCTGCACATCAAAAGTCAGAAAATACGTCATAACACAAAAACGACAAAAATTAACAATTTTAGGTTTTCACAGATTCCACCTTCGCCCATTTTTATATGGCCGAATGTGGAATTAAAGGTACGAAAGTATAAATTTTGGTTCGAATGTGGAAATAATCTGGTTAAAAGTCACATTCGCCCAAGATATTTCACATTCGTCCAAACATTTCTACATTCGCCCGTTTTATTTGGGACGAATGTAAAACTGTTGAATCCCAAAATTTGAAAATTTTGCCAATCTTGTTTTTAACTTCTGATTTTGATTTGTTTGTGTCCTAACATGGCCGACTAACACTTGTCCATAATCAATTTGCATAATCATTCAATTATTATTGGTTTTTCTAAGGAATTAGGGTTTAAAACATTTAATCAAACAATTAAACATCATCAACTCTGATATAACCTAATTCCTGTTAATCTCTCCCCCTAAAACCTATAATAATTGAATCCTAATCAACAATTTCCATTAAAACAGTCCAGAGAATGCTATTTCGAAAACCCTAGGGTTCGTAACAAACAAACCCAATTTCAGGTCTCATTCGAAGCCCATTACCTGTAAAAGTTGGTTTAAAATGATCAGTAAACAACAATGAACAATAATCGAAGGCAAAAGGAAACAGGGCAACAAGTCCTCTTAAGTCTGAAAATTTTTGAAAAAGTGCAGAATGATGGGTCGAACCTGTGTCTGGCTATTTAAAGAGTTTACATTCGCCCGTTTCTTCTGGACGAATGTGGTATTATTCCACATTCGCCCCAAACCAATGGTGCGAATGTAAAATATTCACCCGAAGGTGAAAAGTGTTTAAGTAAAACCCACCTTCGCCCTTTGTAAAACGCACGAATGTAGAGATTTTTCCACATTCGACCCATTTAAGGGGCGAATGTGAAATGGAAAAATCTGAAAATTTTGCCAAATCACGGATTCGAATCCCGTTCAACATTTTTCAACCCGTTAAGTCTCAAAAACTCATTATTTCACTTTAGAATGATACAAAGCCCAGATGGTTTCATCAAATCTCAGAAATTGACCATCAAACACCGCCGGTTATCTAAAATAAAGCAGAAATCCAAACCTTTTGGATTTTCTGAAATTTATATCAAAACACACCTAAAATCTTTTTGGGTTTTGTATCTTTTTGACAATAAAAGTAAAATGCATCAATGTAAACAAAGCAGTAAACATTTTATGATGTCCGGTAAGAGGATCATATCAGTTGTTTGAGAAATCTGATCACAGCGTTGATCTTTTTGTTTAATATTATCATTAGAAACAGTATGTGACACGGCAATTGCTGATATTGTGGTCCACATAAGCTCACATGCAGACTATTACGCAATGCTTTAAAATGATACGAGTTAGGTGTATTAGACTAACACGTTGTGGTTCCCACACACACGACATACTCCCGTATCAAGTAATTGCACAAAGCTTCGTCGTAACGCGTGATTATGCCAGAGTTATCCGTAAAAATTACAAGTTATATAGCACAGAGGTGTACAGGTCAGCAAACGAATGCAGCAGAGTAACATGTGCATATATACCAGGTTGTGGCTGATATCAACTACTGATTTGCATCAGTAAATCGATACGATGTAATTATGATCTTTGATCAATAAAAACATGAAGTTCCTCAATTCGGTAACTTTCGGTTTTGGCATTTAGGCTCTTTTTGGCAAGTATTCTGATGAAACTAGGTCTGTAAATCAATACGACAAAAGTTTAATCAGAACACCCCGGATAACCATAACATAACGACCCGAAACCTCAGATTTTGGCAATCCTATCAAATGAAATTACGGTACTAAGACCATATGCCCATGAGGTGTTCAGCCACGAACGCGTAGTTCGTTATGTTTGTATCACTAAGGCACGCAATTTTTAGTCTACGAAGCCTATCAGCACATCACACGTAATCAACACACGCCTCATATTACTATACATATCTTTAGCCTGTGTCAGATCCCCACTGATGTACTATCATTTCCTCTTTTTATCCTGGAAATCATTTTTGTTTTTTTTTTAATTTTTATGACTTTTTGAATTTTTCAATGTTTTTGGGTTTTCTGATAAAATGACTCCCCCTAAAATGTAAAACATATTTTTGGGTTTTGAATTTTTCTGAAAAACAATAAAAACTTGAAAGAAAATTTTAAAAACTAAAAAACGATAAACCGAGGTGCTGATTAGTCCTGTTTTTCTTTTATGTTGTTAACTTTTAAAAGATACTCAAATCGGGATCTGTCACAAGCTTTAGTGAACAAATCTGCACGTTGATAGTCAGTATGGATTTTGACCATAACTATTAATTCTTTAGCGTAACAATCACGGATAAAATGGTATTTAATCCGGATATGTTTCGCTTTAGAATGATTGCCCGTATCTTTAGTTAATGCGATCGCGGCTTCATTATCACAGTGTATAGGGGTTTTAAGAAACTGCAAACCGTAATCCACCATCTGCTGTTGGATCCAGAGCACTTGCGAACAGCAACTCGAGGCTGCAATGTACTCGGCTTCACAGGTAGACAGCACGACCGAAGTCTGCTTCTTACATTGCCAGGTGACTAACCTGCTCCCTAAAAACTGGCATCCAGCTGTAGTGGATTTGCTATCCTTGTCACAGCCGCCCCAATCTGCATCACTAAAAGCGATAAAATCAAAATTATCATCATTAGGGTACCAAAGTCCTCTTGAGGGACAACCCTTCAGATATCTAAGGATACGCTTGACCGCCGTCAGATGACTTTGTTTCAGCTTCGATTGATAGCGAGCACAGAGACACGTTGCGAACATAATATCTGGCCGAGATGCGGTAAGATACATCAGAGATCCAATGATTGCTCTGTATGTAAACGGGTCCGTCAGCTCCCCCTTAGCGTCCATTCCAATCCCGTGATTGGGTTGAATCGGGGTATCCATCGGCTTGGATTCCTCCATCTGGGACCGGCTCAAGACTTCGGATACGTATTTCGTCTGGTGAATGAAGATCCCCGTGGGTCTTTGGTCCACCTGCAAGCCTAGGAAAAACTGCATCTCCCCCATCGCACTCATCTCAAACTTTTCCTGCATGATAGTTTCAAACTCCCTGCATAAAAGTTCATTAGTTGAGCCAAATATTATATCATCAACATATATCTGCACTAGAAGCAAATCATCCCCTGATTTCTTCGTGAATAGGGTGCAGTCGACGAGTCCGCGCTTAAATCCCTTTGCCATGAGGTATGTACTCAGCTCCTCGTACCACTATCTTGGAGCCTGGTGCAGACCATACAGCGCTTTGTTCAGTACATACACCTTATCCCGGTGGATAGGTTCCTCAAAGCCTGGTGGCTGCCCGACATAAACCTCTTCTTTGACTTTCCCGTACAGAAATGCGCTCTTGACGTCCATTTGATATACCTTGAACTTCTTATAGGAAGCAAACGCAAGAAACATTCGAATTGCCTCAATGCGTGCTACAGGCGCATAGATTTCATTGTAATCAATCCCTTCGATTTGATGGAAACCTTGTACGACCAGTCTGGCTTTGTTGCGAACAATTACACCACGATCATCCTTCTTACACTTAAACACCCATTTGGTGCCGATCTTCTTTCTTCCAGGAGGCAAATCAGTGAGCGTCCAAACTCCCAATTTCTGAAATTGTAATAACTCCTCCTGCATTGCTTCAACCCAGGCGTCCTCCAGCAAAGCGTCCTTGTATGTCCTCGGCTCGACCTGAGACACATAACATGCAAACGACCAATCATTTTGACTACCAGATTTTTGTATTTTGGCATATAACGCTAAAGCACCAAAACTCTCTGGTGAGTTAACACTTCGCAACTGCCCTCTTGTCATCACACTGCTTCCAGGATCACCGATAACTTGCTCCAGCGGGTGAATACGGTGAATCCGAGATTCCGGATGTTCAGGTACATTAACTCCCGTCTGAATAGTCAAGTTCTCTACAGCATCCAGATCATGACCCGTGTTAGACGATGAAGCAACATCTAGATTTCGGTTCACTGGCGGTGCCTCTGGTTCTGTTGCATTTTCAAGAATAACTTCTTCAAATTGTTCATCATCTTCTGACTCTAAAGAATCTAAAGTTGTAGAAGCCTCTTGAAACACTTCTTCCTCCGGTTCAGGAACATTGGTATCATTAGAAGCTGGTGGAGGATTTACAGTGATCGGACGCACCAACGGTGAAGTCGCCGCGTTTTCACACTCGTAAAGTAATCTGATAACAGCTTCTTCAACCAGGCTATCTAGATTGAATGATTCAAAGAAATCTTTGTAATCAAACATCCAATCAGGACCTATCCCTTGCACATTCTGTGTATACCGTTGAACTTCTACGTTAGCCCAATCCTCCACCTGACGAGTTCGCTTGTTGTATACCCGTTTGAGCGGGGTTGCATATCCAACGAAGTATCCCTCTTCAGCTTTCGGACTAAACTTCTCGCTTGGATTCAACATCGTGCATGGTGCCCCAAAAGGTTCTAGATACTCTAAGTTCGGCTTTCGTCGGTGTAACAGCTCATAAGAAGTTTTACCAAACTTCTTCACCGTTAAAACCCGATTGAGTGTATAATTTGCTGCATAAATCGCCTCGTTCCAGAACATTACTGGAAGATTCGAGTCTGCGAGCATTGTTCTTGCCGCCTCAACTAGAGTCCTGTTTTTGCGTTCAGCAACACCGTTCTGTTGTGGGGTGTACGGAGCCGAATATTCATGATGAATTCCTTTGTTTTCACAAAGTTCATCCATCTTTGCATTTTTGAACTCCGTCCCATTATCACTTCGAATTATCTTGAAAACACATCACCCATGAAAATCTTGAATAGTCGTCAGTAACAACTAAACAATAGAGCTCTCCAAGATGACTTTTGCGCTTGACAGGTCCGAATAGATCCATGTGCAATCGCTCAAGTGGCATCTCAACAGAGTTAACTTTCTTCACTTTGTGGGACTGTTTGTGTTGCTTCCCCTTCTTACAGCTCACGCATTTGTCATTCAAATGGAAATGCTTCACATTCACGCCATCGACAAGTCCATTCTTCACAAGATGATTCATTTTCCTCAAATGAATGTGCCCCATTCTTCGGTGCCACATTATCGATTCTTTCTCGGTCGCCTTTGATAGAAAACATGTTATTTGCCCCTGGGATGTCATTGCCTTGGACATATCAAGAATATAAAGGTTGTTGACGCGAGGTGCCTTCAACATAACCCACTCTTTTGGAATTTTGAAGCCTGGTTTGAGAATATAACAGGATTTGTCATCAAAATGAATAGTGAATTGTTTGTCACAGATTCGACTGACGCTCAACAAATTATAATCTATCTGCTTCACATACGAAATCCTCTCAAAGCTCACAATCCCATTACTCACACTTCCTTCCATAGTGATATATCCTCCTTTATTCCCAGCAAATGCAACATATCCACCATTAATGTTCTTCACATCAAACAGTAAAGCAAGATCCCCAGTCATGTGGCCTGAAGCTCCACTATCAACAATCCAAAGACTGCTAATAGGGCCAGCTGAAGCTCCCTGCACACATCAAGTAAAACAATTAGTTCTTTTGGAGGACCCAAGCCTGAGTGGTCTTGGGTCTTTGAATATCATCGTTCAAAGAAACATTCACTGCAGCATTTTGTTTTGTATCGATCTTTTTGGGATCATTCAAAACATTTTCCTTTTTCTCATTTGACTTTGAAGTTGAGGCACCTGGAAAACCATTTGGTGTCCAAGATTGTTCAGATCGTTTCAAGATACGAATCTGAGATTTTGGGTTCTCAGTCGTTTTCTGAACATTGTTTGCAAAAGAAACCTTCTTGGTTACCTTCTCTGACTTAATAGATTTAGGTCCAACATTTGACTTGACAATAGGTTTTGGTGGAACCCTTTACCTATCATTTGTTGTGTTCACCACTGGTTTTCTCCATGAATTCTCCATAGCAATCCGGTTACGACGATCATACTGAAAAGGGTGATTGTTCCTTGTTTGATAAAAGTTGTTTTGATTATAAAATTGTTGTTGTTGAGGAACAAAACGTCTGTGTGGTGGACAGTAATGATTATCGACCAGTTTCCTCATGGATTGCCTAACTTCAACTTCGTGCCTCTTATGCCTTACATACGGGCAGTGAGCAAGTAAATGCCCTCTCTCCCCGCATTTAAAGCATGCACGGTATTCCTCAAAAACATTTGGAGCATTCGGTTGAGCAAATGATCTGACAGGATACTGATCATTTTACTGTCTGTTCCTCAAACTCTCAAGGAGTGGCCCTTTTGAGTATGCAGGCTCATGAAAACCGTTTGCTTTGTTTTTGGGCTTAATAAACTCTGTGACATGAACCTTTGGTTCTTGAGGAACATCCGAATACAATTTCTTTAAAATTGTCGGTGGAATCTCATTTGTTCTCTCATGTTTTGGAAACCAAATAGTGCTTTCTTGCCAAATTTTATCAATTTTAGAGTAGTTGGCAAACTTAATTGGATATTCCTCGTCAGAGATGATCTTATCGGATCCTTCCATCCTTCCATTCTTAACTTCTTTCTTAATGTCTTTCTTTTCAGACTTTTTCTCACGATGTGCGTTAGCCATCGGATGCACATGCTGAGACGATGACACTGGTTCAGTAGTAATGATGTGATTTTCTTTTGGAATATCACATGCATTAGCACTTTGGTAACTTCCAGAGTCATCACTCTCAGAGTCTGAATCAGCATTTTCAACTGTGACCCCTTCATCATTCAAACCTAAAATCGGCCTTACATCGGAATGAGGATCACCAATACTTGAGGTATTGGATTCATTTTCCGATGATGAGTCTGACTTTACTGAGCTCTCCGGTGTCACTTGATGACAATTATGGTTTTCAAAAAGCACCGGAGATGGCACAGACTTATAGTTAGTGGTTTGATCATCAATGATGTGGTCTACAACATAAGCAATGTGCTTATAACTCTCCAATTTCTTATTGACTTTTTCAGCAAAACACTTAATGGTGGCCATTTCCAACTTAGTGTTCTCAATTTCATTAATATAGTTGTTTATTGCTAATTGTTTTAATGAAAGAGTGTTCTTAAGGTCGGAAATGTCCTTTTTATATCCATCAAGTACTTTGTTGAAAGCAATCAATTCTTTGCGAGTAGATTGACAGTTGATTATAGCACTATCACGTTGAACGCGAAGTTCTTTGTTTTCAGCAGTCAATCTATCACAAGTTCCACATTATTTATCACTAGTAACATCAGGGCTAGATTCAGAACTTACCTGTTTAGGAGGATCTGTCATGGCCATCAAAGCAAAATGAGCTTCCTTTCCAGCGAAAAACTTCGAATAATCGATCCTGGTGAAAGCGTCATCCACAATGCACGACTTCCTCGTCTTCAGAAAATCTGCTTCTGCCAGCAATTGATCAATCTCATCATCCAAAGATGTAACACTCGCCTCTGTGTCTGATTCACTGTCTGAATCTGAATAAACAGACTCACACTCCTCAGGAACATCAGAAACTGTGTCAATCACCACTCCAGAACTTGCTTCCTCAGCCTGAACTTCAACAGTCTCAGTCTCCACTTTCACCTCTTCCACAGATTCATCAACTTCACTCTCAGTTTCTTCATTTTTATCAACTATCACCGACTCCTCAGTTTCAACCTGTCGGGCAACACAAGCTACATTTCCACCAGTTGTAATCTCCTCAACACCAATTTGCATCCCAGACCAGTCAAACCTTTCATCCTGCTAGATCACCAGAGCTTGATTCTGATTTGTATTCTGTGGCTGCTCATTTGGTGTAGTGATCGGTATAACTGTTCTGTTAGTGTTATTTGGTGATTGGTTTTGATTCTGGTTGGTTGTGTTTGGTTGTCTGTTTTGGTTGTTGTTTGAGGTGTTTTGTCGGTTTTGGTAGTTGTTTTGGTTTTGATAGTTGTTGTTACTTTGGAAAGAAACTTGGTTTTGGTTTTGTTGTTGACGGTTCTGGTAGTTTGAGTTGAAAGGGTTTCTTTTACCTTGCTTCGGTGGCTGAGTGCATTCCCGTTTGAAGTGACCCTTACCTCCACAGTTAAAACATGTCACCTTCTCCTTATTGAACCCGTAGGTTGTATTTGGAGAAGTTCCCAAATCAGTTCTCCCGGTCTTTTCAATAAACTCCGTTGCCCTTCTCATAATACTAGCAAAAGCCCACTGAATGTCAATCAGTTCCATCTCCTCTTTGTCGATCTGTGCATAGTCTTCATTGGTCAAGTTATTGTTCCCAATTTGACTTGCAACCAAACCGTTATATGATGAAACCATTGCAGAGACTAATGCAATATGTTGCTGAGCAACCTCCACAGTCACATTTCCCAAATTGGAAGTCTCCAAAACCACCGGTTGCTGATTGGGTTGAGTCACTTGATTCTTGTATTGTGGTTGTTGAGGTGGTTGTTGTGATTGGCTAGCAGTGTAGAATGCTGCTTGCTGCATTGGAGAAAACGGTGAAATGTTGGAATTAGTGTACTGTTGTGGTGGTGGTGTGTATGATGGTTGTGAATAGGATGAGGTTTGTGCGATGTAGTTGATGGTTGGTTTTGGTGGTTCCATGACCCTAGAAATACAAGCAATATGAGGTGCCACTGTTCCACCAGCACTCGAGTTTCCAACTGTTGCTGAAGTACCACCATAGTATAACTCTGGATTCTGAGGAATCTGAGATCTTTTGGCCTTCCTCTTCTCCTCGAGCTCTTTATTCTCCAGCTTCTGTACAAACTCGTTGATAGTCCAAAATCTGTAAGCATCCTTCTCTTTGAGAACTTCAACATGCTAAACCCAGTACGGTGGTAAAGCATCTGCAAACTTGTCCACCAGATCTGTCATCGGAATCTGTATACCATAGCTAGACAATTCAGTTAGTAAATGACAATATCTAGGAGTCAACTCTTTTAATGTCTCATTTCCAACATAAGTAAAATTCTCAAACTCTTTTCTCAACTCCTCCATCCTCAACCTTCTCGTCTTTTCATTCCCATCATGACGATTTTTGAGCACATCCCATAACTGCTTCGACGTAGTACACGTTCCAAACTGATGTAGTAAATCATTTGTGATCGCCTGAGTCAATTGGGAGTATGCTTTCTTCTCCACAGCAAATTTCTTTTTCTCTTCGTCTGACATACTCTCCAAAGGAACTGGTTCACTGGTGTTCTCCAGAACCGATGCAACATAACCTTTAGCTATCATCCTCCACGCTTCTGTGCCCTCCAACCCCATGCCTTCCAGATGGATCTTGAATTTCTTCTGCCACTGGTTATACTCCTGCATCTCCATTAGCTTGGGTGGACGATTCCCGCTACCTGAAGATAAGTCATTTATTAGTGTAGAAATAGCATTGGTGGTTTGAGTATTTACCACCGCCGCTTCTACTCCCCAATAGTCTGTCACAGGTTGTGGTGGTGGAGGTGCAACACTCTGAGGCATCGAGTTAGTCATCGCTATGTAATTGATCGGTTGCGAAGACTGAGTGCTCGTTTTCTGTGCTGCCACTGTCCATGGGTCCATCGTCACTTGCTGTTGTTGTTGTGTCGTAGCTGGTCTCGGTGTAGTTGGAAAATTCTACATGATGTTCACGAACTTCGAAAAACACTAATCTTAGAAAATTTTCCAAACACAGTTCTACGTTCGCCCTAAAATGTTCTACGTTCGTCCAAAAGTATCACTTTCGTCCAAACAGTGTCACCCGAAAGTAGAAAAATGACCAGAATGTAGAATCTCCTAAATCCTTTTCCACGTTCGCCCGATAAACTTCACTTTCGTCCACAAAAGTTTCACCTTCGCCCGCCCGACGAATCGAAAGTGGAAATGTCCACCCGAATGTGGAAACTTCAAACACAACAACCTAGATTCGACCTGAAAAATTGTACTTTCGTCCAAAACTCACTCAGGTTCGCCCTAGCAAGGTCAGGTTCGCCCACTTTACTCTAGATTCGCCCATTTGTTGCTTGAAAAACGGTTACACTTTGAAAAACGGTTATTTTGATCTGAGATTTTCAAAAGTTTATAGATTTTGATGATCTTAATCAGGTTTTGATTCGGAATTGATTTGGAACAACTTTAATTCTTGGAAAACTTGATTTTATCCACAAATTCAATTCGAAATCCTTGAAAATCACTCAAAAACCATTTTCAATCAAAAACAGATGAAAATTGATCAAAATTAAGTCCAAATCAGCTCTGATATTATCAATTTTGTTGTTGTATGATCCGTTTGGCTCTGATACCACTTTGTAGATGAAAGAATTTAACTAAAACAGGATGTAATGATCATACAAGTCACAATTCTAGGTGCGGAAACCCTAGAACTGAACAAAATGATAATACGCAAATCAAAACACGTAAGACACCTTTTCAATCTCCATTTTATAGATTAACTTTATCAAAACTTGTTTACAATCAACACACACGTTAATCTAACCCTCACATAAACATTCACAATCTAGAGCAAAACCTGACCTCTCAACACACACTTTCCAAAACTATTCTAAACATGAAAATGACCAAAACATATATATAGGGACTGCAGGTTCGCCCAGAATGATGGTGCCAATGTGGACATAGTCCACATTCGCCCACTGCCATAGTACGAATCTGGACAACTAGTCTTCTGTCTTCTACCTTCGCCCACATATAATCTACCTTCGCCCAGTCTCATACACCTTCGCCCGTACTAACATACATTCGTCCACTCAGAACTTCAAACTAACACATGTTAAAAGCTAATCCAATCACTAGTCGCAAAACGTGCATCTACATTGTGGTTCGAAAGTGAAAATTTGGAACGAATGTGAGAAATTCTTCAAAGAAAAAGTACATTCGCCCGTTTTTGTATACCTTCTTCCTTAGATTCTACATTCGCCCGTTCTCATGGGTCGAATGTGAATCTATTTGACCCAAATTTTAAAAATTGTTATCTGTTGTGATTTGATCTCTGTTTTTGATTCAAACACATCCTAAAATGACCGACTAAACCTATTCAACAATCAATTTCAATTAACATTCAATTCTTATTTGTTTTCTTGAAGAATTAGGGTTCGAAACCCTCAAACAATCGATTAACAGATTTAAACAACGAATTAATCTAATTCTTCCTATATTCTCCCCCTAAAACTAATAAGGATTGAATCCTCATCAACAAATTGCATTAAAACAGTTCATAGGAGTCCAGAATAAACAATCTAGGGTTCGAAAATAAAAACCCCAATTCCAACTTTGTTTCTGGTCCATTACCTGTGACATGATAATCAAAAGGATCAGAAATACGTAGGGAACAATATTCGTGAATCAATAGAAACAGGGCAACAAGATCTTGATTGTTGGAAAAATTTTGAAAAATTCTGAATGGGAGTTCGAATGTAGAATGATACTTATATAGATGGCCACTTTCGCCCTTTACTCATGGACGAATGTGAGAAAAATTCCACATTCGTCCCAACCAAATGGTCCGAATGTGAAACCTGACCCGAAGGTGAAAATGTTTAAGTAAAACCCACCTTCGTCCTCAGCAAAAAGGTTCGAAAGAAGAAAATTTTCCACATTCGACCCAATTAAGGGGCGAATGTGAGTTGGAAAATTTTAAAATTTTTACCAAATCACGAAATCGACTCCCGTTCAACATTTTTCAACACGTTAAGTCTCAAACTTGCATTATTTCAGTTTAGAATGATACAAAGCTCAGATGTTTTCATCAAATCTTAAAAATTGACCATCAAACACCGTCGGTTATCTAAAAATAAAGCAGAAATGTAAAACTTTTGGTTTTTCTGAAATTTATATCAAAACACACATAAAATCTTTTTGAGTTTTGTATCTTTTTGACAATCAAACTAAAATGCATAAAAGTAAAGAAAGCAGTAAACATTTTGTGATATCCGGTAAGAGGATCATATCAGTTGTTTGAGAAACCTGAATACAGCGTTGATCTATTTTGGTTTATATTATCATTAGAAACAGTATGTGACCTGGCAATTGCTGATATTGTGGTCCACATAAGCTCACATGCAGACTTTTATGCAGTGCTTTAAAATGATACGATTTAGGTGTATTATACTAACACGTTGTGGTTCCCACACACACGACATACTCCCGTATCAAGAAATTGCACAAAGCTTCCTCGTAACACGTGATTATGCCAGAGTTATCCGTTTAGTTACAAGATATATAGCACAGAAGTGTACTGCTCAGCAAACGAATGCAGCAAAGTAACATGTGCATATACATCATGCTGAGGCTGATATCAACTACTGATTTGCATCAGTAAATTGATACGATGTAATTATGATCTTTGATCAGTAATAACATGAAGTTCCTCAATTCGGTAACTTTCGGTTTTGGCATTTAAGCTCTTTGAGCAAATATGCTGATTAAACTAGGTCCGTAAATCAATACGACAAAAGTTTAATCAGAATATCCCGGATAACAATAACATAACGACCCGAAACCTCAGATTTTGTCAACTCTGTCAAACGAAATTACGGTACTAAGACCATATGCCCATGAGGTGTTCAGCCACGAACGAGTAGTTCGTTATGTTTGTATCACTAATGCACGCAGTTATTAGTCTACGAAGCCTATCAGCACATCACACGTAATCAACACACGCCTCATATTACTTTACATATCTTTAGCCTGTGTCAGATCCCCACTGATGTACTATCATTTCCTCTTTTTATCTTGGAAATCATTTTTGGTTTTTTTATTTTTATGGCTTTTTGAATTTTTTTTTAATGTTTTTGGTTTTTCTGATAAAAGACCCCCCCTAAAATGTAAAACATATTTTTGGGTTTTTTGAATTTTTCTGAAAAACTGTAAAAACTATAAAGAAAATTTTTTTAAAAACTAAAAAGCGATAAACCGAGGTGATGATCAGTCCTGTTTTTCTTTTATATTGTTAACTTTTAAAAGATACTCAAATCGGAATCTGTCAAAAGCTTTTGTAAACAAATCTGCACGTTGATAGTCAGTATGAATTTTGACCATATCTATCAATTCTTTAGCGTAACAATCACGGATAAAGTGATACTTAATCCGGATATGTTTAGCTTTAGAATGATTGCCCGTATCTTTAGTTAATGCGATCGCGGCTTCATTATCACAGTATATAGGGGTTTTAAGAAATTGCAAACCGTAATGCACCATCTGCTGCTGAATCCAGAGAACTTGCGAACAACAACTCGAGGCTGCAATGTACTCTGCTTCACAGGTAGACAGTGCGACCGAAGTCTGCTTCTTACATTGCCAGGTGACTAACCTGCTCTCTAAAAACTGGCATCCAGCTGTCGTGGATTTGCTGTCCTTGTCACAGCCGCCCCAATCTGCATCACTAAATGCGATAAAGTCAAAATTATCGTCATTAGGGTAACAAAGTCCTCTCGAAGGACAACCCTTCAGATATCTAAGGATACGCTTGACCGCTGTCAGATGACTTTGTTTCGGCTTTGACTAGAAACGTGCGCAGAGACATGTGGCGAACATTATGTCTGGCCGAGATGCGGTAAGATACATCAGAGATCCGATGATTGCTCTGTATGTAAACGGGTCCGTCAGCTCCCCCTTAGCGTCAACCCCAATCCCGTGATTAGGCTGAATCAGGGTATCCATTGGCTTGGAATCCTCCATCTGGAACCGGCTCAAGACTTCGGATACGTATTTAGTCTGGTGAATGAAGATCCCCGTTGGTCTTTGATCCACCTGCAAGCCGAGGAAAAACTGCATCTCCCCCATCGCACTCATTTCAAACTTTTCCTGCATAACACGTTCAAACTCCATGCACAAAAGTTCGTTAGTTGAGCCAAAAATAATATCGTCAACATATATCTGGACTAGAAGCAAATCATCTCCTGTTTTCTTCGTGAACAGAGTACAGTCGACCAATCCGCGTTTGAATCCCTTCGACATGAGGTACGTGCTCAGCTCCTCGTACCATTGGCGTGGAGCCTGGTGCAACCTGTACAGTGCTTTGTTTAAGACGTACACCTTATCCCGGTGGATAGGATCTTCAAAGCCCGGTGGTTGACCGACGTAAACCTCCTCTTTGACCACTCCGTACAGAAAAGCACTTTTGACGTCCATCTGATACACCTTAAATTTCTTGCTAGAAACATTCGGATTGCTTCTATGCGCGCCACAGGTGCATAAATTTCATTATAGTCAATCCCCTCGATCTGATGAAAACCTTGTACTACCAATCTGGCGTTGTTCCGTACAATCACTCCTCTGTCGTCTTTCTTACACTTAAACACCCATTTGGTACCAATCTTCTTCCGTCCTGGAGGTAAATCAGTGAGCGTCCAGACTCCCAACTTTTGAAATTGCAATAACTCCTCTTGCATCGCTTCAACCCAGGCATCATCCAAAGGAGCTTCTTTATATGTCCGTGGCTCGACCTGCGAAACATAACATGCAAACGACCAATCATTCTGACAACCAGACTTTTGTATTTTTGCATATAAAGCTAAAGCACCAAAACTTTCTGGTGAATTGACACTTCTTAGCTGTCCTGTCATCATTACACTTCTACCAGGGTCACCGATAAGTTGCTCCAGCGGTTGAATACGGTGAATCCGAGATTCCGGATGTTCAGGTACAGTAACTCCCGTCTGAGTAGTCAAGTTCTCCACTGCATCCAGATCATGACCCGTGTTAGACGATGAAGCAACATCTGGATTTGGGTTCACTGGCGGTGCCTCTGTTGCATTTTCAAGAATAACTTCTTCGAAATCTCCATCATCTTCCGATTCTGATGTATCTAAAGTTGTGGAAGCCTCTTGAAACACTTCTTCCTCCGGTACAGGCGCATTGGTATCATTAGAAGCTGTAGGAGGAGTTATGGTGATCGGACGCACCAATGGTGAAGTCGCTGCGTTTTCACACTCGTAAAGTAATCGAATAACAGCCTCTTCAACCAAGCTATTTAGATTGAATGATTCAAAGAAATCTTTGTAATCAAACATCCAATCAGGACCATTCCCTTGCACGTTCTGAGTATACCGTTGAACTTCTACGTTAGACCAATCCTCCACCTGTCGAGTTCTTTTGTTGAATACCCGTTTGAGCGGGGTTGCATATCCAACAAAATATCCCTCTTCAGCTTTCGGACTAACTTTTCGCTTGGATTAAACATCGTGCACGGAGCCCCAAAAGGTTCTAGATACTCCAAGTTCGGCTTTCTTCGGTGTAACAGCTCATAAGAAGTTTTTCCAAACTTCTTCACCGTTAAAACCCGATTAAGTGTATAATTTGCCGCATAAATCGCCTCGTTCCAGAACATTACTGGAAGATTTGAGTCTGCTAGCATTTTTCTCGCCGCTTCTATTAGAGTCCTGTTTTTACGTTCAGCAACATCGTTCTGTTGAGGAGTATACGGAGCCGAGTATTCATGATGAATTCCTTTGCTTTCACAAAGTTCGTCCATCTTGGCATTTTTGAACTCCGTCCCATTGTCACTCCGAATTCTCTTGATCTTTAGACCATAGATATTTTCCAATCGAGTGAACAGAACTTTCAGATTATTAAAGGTGTCACTTTTCTGATGCAAACACATTACCCATGAGAATCTTGAATAATCGTCAGTAACGACTAAACAATAAAGCTCTCCAAGATGACTTTTGCATTTGACCGGTCCGAATAGATCCATGTGCAATCGCTCAAGTGGCATCTCAACAGAGTTAACTTTCTTCACTTTGTGGGATTGTCTGTGTTGCTTTCCTTTCTTACAGCTCACACACTTGTCATTCAAATGGAAATGTTTAACATTCACGCCATCGACAAGCCCATTTTTCACTAAATGATTCATTTTCCTCAAATGAATATGCCCCATCCTTCTGTGCCACATTATCGATTCCTTCTCTGTAGCTTTTGATAGAAAACATGTCACTTGTCCCTGGGATGTCATTGCTTTGGACATATCAAGAATATAGAGATTGCTGACGCGAGGTGCCTTCAACATAACCCACTCTTTTGGAATTTCGAAGCCCGGTTTGAGAATGTAGCAAGATTTGTCATCAAAATAAATAGTAAATTGTTTGTCACAAATTTGACTGACACTCAACAGATTATAATCGATCTGCTTCACATACGATATTCTATCGAAACTCACAATTCCATTACTCACGCTGCCTTCCATTGTGATATAACCTCCTTTGTTACCGGCAAATACATCATACCCTCCGTTAATATTCTTCACATCAAACAACAACGCTAAATCCCCTGTCATGTGGCCTGAAGCTCCACTATCAACAATCCAAAGACTGATAATAGGGCCAGCTGAAGCTCCCTGCACACATCAAGTAAACCTGTTAGTTCTTTCGGGGGACCCAAGCCTGAGTGGTCTTGGGTCTTTGAATATCACTTTTCAAAGAATCATTTACTTCATCATTTGGTTTTGGATCGATCTTTTTAGGATCATTCAAACTTTTTCAATCTTTTCATTAGATTTTGAAGTTGAGGCTCCCGGAGTAGCATTTGGTGTCCAATATTGTTCCGAACGTTTCAAAATACGAATCTGAGATTTTGGGGTATCAGTCGTTTTCTTAACATAGTTCACAAATGAAACCTTCTTGGGTACCATTTCTGATTTAACAGATTTAGGTCCAACATTTGACTTGACAGCAGGTTTTTGTGGAACCCTTTGTCTGTCAGCCGTTGTGTTCACCATTGGTTTTCTCCACGGTTTCTCCATGGCTATCCGGTTACGACAATCATAATGAAATGGACGATCATTCCTCTTTTGATAAAATTTGTTTTGGTTATAAAATTGTTCTGTTTGAGGAACAAATCGTCTTTGTGGATAGTAATGATTGTCAACCGGTTTCCTCATGGATTGCCTAACTTCAACTTCGTGCCTTTTGTGCCTCACGTACGGGCAGTGAGCAAGTAAATGCCCTCTCTCCCCGCACTTAAAGCATGCACGGTATTCTTCAAACACATTTTGAGCATTTCGCTGAGCGTATGTTCTGATAGGATATTGATCATCATACTGTCTACGCCTTAAACTCTCAGGAAGTGGACCCTTCGAGTAAGCTGGCTCATGAAAACCATTTGCTTTGTGTTTTGGTTTAATGAATTGGGTGACATGAACCTTTGGTTCTTTTGGAACATCCAAAAACAGTTTCTTTAGAATTTCAGGTGGAATATCATTTGTCCTCTCATGTTTTGGAAACCATATGGTGCTCTCTTGCCAAATTTTATCGATTTTGAAATAGTTAGCAAACTTGATTGGATATTCTTCGTCAGAGATAATCTTATCGGATCCTTCCATCCGATTAAATACCTTGACTGGTTTGTCACTCATTTCCTTTTTAACCTCTTTCTTCTCAGACTTCTTATCACGATGTGCGTTAGCCATCGGATGAACATGCTGAGACGGTGACACTGGTTCATTCGTAATAATGTGATTTTCTTTTGGAATATCACACACATTATCACTTTTGTCACTCTCAGAGTCTGAATCATCATTTTCAACTGTAACTCCCTCATCATTCAAACCTAAATCGGTCTCACATCGGAATGAGGATCACCAACACTAGAAGTATTGGATTCATTTTCCGATGCTGAGTCTGATTTTACTGAGCTCTCTGGTGTCACTTGATGACAATTGTGATTTTAAAAAGCACCGGAGATGGCACAGACTTATAACTTGTGGTTTGATCATCAATGATGTGGTCAACGACATAAGCAATATGCTTGTAACTTTCTAACTTCTTGTTGACCTTTTCAGCAAAACACTTGATGGTGGCCATTTCCAACTTACTGTTCTCAAGTTCATTAATGTAATTGTTAATTGCTAATTGTTTTAATGAAAGAGTTTTCTTTAGGTCAGAAATGTCCTTTTTGTACCCATCAAGTACTTTGTTAAAAGCAATCACTTCCTTGCGAGCAGATTGACAGTTAATTATAGCACTATCGCGTTGAATGCGAAGTTCTTTGTTTTCTTCTGTCAATCTGTCACAAGTTCCACAATACTTATCACTTGTAACATCAGTGCTAGATTCAGAACTTACCTGTTTTGGAGGATCTGTCATGGCCATTAGAGCAAAATGAGCTTCCTTCCCAGCGAAGAACTTTGAATAATCGATTCTAGAGAAGGCGTCATCCACTATTCAAGAGTTCCTCGTCTTCAGAAAATCAGCTTCAGCTAGTGTAGATGCACTTTATGCGACTAATGCTTTGGATTGTGACTTTAACATATGTTAGGATGTTATAGAAGGGGCGAAGGTGAATATTGGATGGTCGAAGGTGTGTTCTAGAGGGCGAAGGTAGGATACTGCTGGGCGAATGTGGAAGCTGACAAGATATTATATACGTTCGTACTTTGATAAGGGGTGAATGTGGACAAAGTCCACATTCGTACTAAGTAAATGGGCGAACGTGCAGTCCCTATATATAGTTTTGGCTTGATTTGTAAGTTAGAATAGTTGGTAATAGTGTGTGTGTTAAGGTCAGGTTGCTTTCTAGATTAAGGTCGTGTCAAAGTGTATAGATTAACTTGAAAAGGCTTGTATTGAATGTTTTGAAACAAGTTATCTATAAAATGTTGATTGAAAAGGTATTTTACGTGTTGTGATTTGCGTATTATCATTTTATTCATTTCTAGGGTTTCCGCACCTACAATTATGACTTGTATGATCATATTTTCCTGTCTATTGCTAAAATTCTTCGTTTACAAAGTGGTATCAGAGCCGTGGTACCGATTTGAACGATCTAACAGTCGTTTGAATCAATCACAACTCGTTTTCCTGTTTTCAGACGTTAAAATCAGATTTTGAATGAAAGGTTGAAACCCTAGGAACCGTAGATTCTTAATTGAACCCGAAATCATGTGATTTCTCCATGTTTTTATGAATTCGAGGGTTAGGTTTTCATTTCCGCACCTTTCTGAACAAGTTTCATCATCAAATTCAAAGAATTAGAGTGATTATGGACTGATTCGAAGAAAATATTGAACAATAACACGTTTGTTCTGCACATTCGCCCCTTACAGAAAAACGGGAGGGCGAATGTGGAATTCTACTGGGCGAACGTAGGATTTGATGGACGAACGTGGAGTGTAAATGGACGAATGTAGAACTTTTAGGGCGAAAGTGAGAATTTTCTATATTCGTACCTTATTATTGGGCGAATGTGGAATCCCAGTGGACTTTATCATTCATATTCTACATTCAGGTCCCTATTCTGGGCGAAAGTGAAGTTACCAAGGGCGAACGTAGAATTTAGGGGTAAAAAATTTCGAAGTGACTATTATGGGGTAGTCATGAGAATCAACAGTATGATAATCAGATTCAAGTGACAATTATGGGCCAGAACAAAACAGATATATTTTTATTCCGCAAGATGAGAACAGTCAACCCAGTTCCAGTGTGTTTGAAGGAACTTGTTCAAAAAGAGTTGTTATGAAGAAGAAAATCAAGTTTGAGATTTCAATGTTCTGAAAGTAATGAGGTATCCTAGTAGGAGTCATGTGGCACGTAGGTTCAACGAAAGTTTCAAGATCACAGTCCTAAAGAATTTCAAGAGCTATTGGTAGATATTGTTGGCCCCGTCGAAAACTTCAGTTTCTGAAGCATTTCAAGTCCTCAATAGTATTGGTAGTTCCCGCTGAAAACTTCTGATTGCTTGATCCACTCGTCTACGGCTTGTATTCTGTCGAACAGATGAAGTTACTCAAGAACATGATTGATTAATCATACGGGATCTTAGAGAAACTTGATGAAGCATCAGTCAAGGGGGAGATCGTTGATGTAACAATGTGTCTGATACTTCAACAATAACTGACTAAAGATGCTAGGTGTGTTTAGGATTCGCCAGCAACGTCCAAGGGGGAGATTGTTGATGCACTTTCTGTGGACGTCACTGTCGAATAGACTAGGGTTGAGTCTTGTATTGTGTTATCACTGTCTGAATCCGAATATATTGACTCACACTCCTTAGGAACATCTGTAACTGAGTCAATCACCACTCCTGAACTTGTTTCTTCAGAATGAACTTCAACAGTCTCAGTCTCTACATTCATCTCATCAACCGATTCCTCAACCTCACTCTTAGTTTCTTCATTTTGATCAACTATCACCGACTCCTCAATATCAACCTGTCGGGCAACACAAGCCACATTCCCACCAGTAGTTATCTCCTCAACACCAATTTGCATTCCAGTCCAGTCAAACCTCTCATCATTATGTATCACCAAGGCTTGATTCTGATTGTTATTCTGTGGTTGCTCATTTGGTGTAGTGATGGGTATAACTGTTCTGTTTGAGTTATTTGGTGATTGAGTTTGGTTCTGGTTGGTTGTGTTTGGTTGTCTGTTTTGGTTGTTGTTAGAGGTGTTCTGTCGGTTTTGGTAATTGTTTTGGTTTTGATAGTTGTTGTTGTTTTGGAAAGAAACTTGGTTTTGGTTCTGCTGTTGACGGTTTTGGTAGTTTGAGTTGAATTGGTTTCTGTTACCTTGTTTAGGAGGCTGAGTGCATTCTCTTTTGAAGTGTCCTTTACCTCCACAATTAAAGCATGTAACTTTCTCTTTGTTAAAACCATAAGTGGTGTTTGGAGAAGTACCCAAATCAGTTCTCCCGGTCTTTTCTATGAACTCGGTTGCCCGTCTCATAATGCTTGCGAAAGCCCACTGAATGTCAATCAGCTCCATCTCCTCTTTATCGATTTGTGCATAGTCTTCATTGGTCAAGTTGTTATTCCCAATTTGACTTGCAACTAAACCGTTATACGAAGCTACCATTGCTGAGACTAGCGCAATATGTTGCTGAGCAACCTCCACAGTCACGTTATTCATATTGGATGTCTCCAATACTACCGGTTGCTGATTGGTTTGATTCATTTGAGTCATGTAAGGTTGTTGTTGAGGTTGTTGTTGTGGTTGGTTAGGAGAATAGCATGCAGCTTTGCTGCATTGGAGAAAATGTTGAAATGAAAGAATTAGTGTATTGTTGTGGTGGTGGTGTATATGATGGTTGTGAATAAGATGAGGTTTGTGCTAGGTAGTTGATTGGTTGTTTTGGTGGTTCCATGACACTTGAAATACAAGCTATCTGAGGTGCCACTGTTCCACCAACACTAGAGTTTCCCACAGTTGCTGAAGTACCACCATGATACAACTCTGGATTCTGAGGAATCTGAGATCTCTTTGCTTTCCTCTTCTCCTCAAGTTCTTTATTTTCCAGCTTCTGAATAAACTCGTTGATAGTCCAATACTTGTAAGCATCCTTCTCTTTGAGTACCTCAATGTGTTGATCCCAGTACGGTGGTAGTGCATCAACAAACTTATCCACCAGATCTGACATAGGAATCTGTATATCATAACTAGACAATTCAGTTAGTAAATGACAATATCTGGGAGTCAACTCTTTCAATGTCTCGTTCCCGACATAGCTGAAGTTCTCAAATTCTTTTCTTAGCTCTTCCATCCTCAACCTTCTTGTCTTCTCGTTACCATCATGACGATTCTTTAGCACATCCCATAACTGCTTTGAAGTAGTGCACAACCCAAACTGATGTAGCAAATCGTTTGTGATCGCCTGAGTTAACTGAGAATATGCCTTCTTCTCCACCGCGAATTTCTTCTTCTCATCGTCAGTCAAACTCTCCAAAGGAACCTGCTCACCTGTGTTCTCTAAAACTGGTGCAACATATCCTTTAGCTATCATCTGCCAAGCCTCCGTTCCTTCCAACCCCATGCCTTCAAGATGAATCTTGAATTTCTTCTACCACTGGTTATACTCCTGCATCTCCATTAGCTTGGGTGGCCGATTCCCGCTACCTGAAGATAAATCATTTATTAGTGTAGAAATAGCATTAGTAGTTTGAGTATTTACGACTGCGGCTGCTACTCCCCAATAATCTGTTGCAGGTTGTTGTGACGAAGATGCAACGCTCTGAGGCATCGAACTAGTCATCGCTAAGTAGTTAATCGGTTTCGAAGACTGAGTGCTCGATTTCTGAGCTGCCACTGTCCATGGGTCCATAGTCACTTGCTGCTGTTGTTATGTCATTCCCGGTCTCGGTGTAGTTGGAAAACCCCACATGATGTTCACAAACTTAGAAATTCACCACACTTAGAAAATTTTCCAAAAAAAACCCTTCTACTTTCGCCCCTTAGTCCTTCACTTTCGTCCAAAAAGCTGACCCGAAAGTAGAGTATGAAACCTGAATGTATAATATCAACAAATACTTTCACTTTCGTCCGGTACAACTTACTTTCGTCCTGTTAATTTCCACCTTCGCACCCCCGATCACCCGAAAGTGGAATTTTATACCCGAAAGTGAAACAAACAACACAACACACCTAGGTTCGCCCTGAAAAATGTTACTTTCTCCCAGAAAATAACCAGGTTCGCCCCTAAACACTCCAGGTTCGCCCTAAGCTCTCCAGATTCGACCCTTTCAGGTTTGAAAAATGGTTACACTTTGAAAAACGGTTATTTTGATCTGAAACTTTCAAAAGTTTATGGATTTTGATAATTTTTATCAGGTTATGATTCGGAATTGATTTGGAACAACTTTAATTCTTGGAAATGTTGATTTTATCCACGAAAAGTGATCCAAAACCTTCAAATTTTATCAAAAACCATTTTCATAAACAGAGAAAATTTGATCAAAATAGGGTCCAAATCAGCTCTGATATTATCAATTTGTTGTTGTATGATCTCTATGGCTCTGATACCACTTTGTAAACGAAGAATTTTAGCAATAGACAGGAAAATATGATCATACAAGTCACAATTCCAGGTGCGGAAAACCTAGAACTGAACAAAATGATAATACGCAAATCACAACACACGAAATACCTTTTCAATCAACATTTTATAGATAACTTGTTTCAAAACATTCAATACAAAGCCTTTTCAAGTTAATCTATACACTTTGAAACAATCTTAATCTAGAGAGCAACCTGACCTTAACACACACACTATCACCAACTATTCTAACTTACAAATCAAGCCAAAACTATTTATAGACTCTGCACGTTCGCCCCTTTTCATGCCCTATCACAAAGTACGAACATGCATTGATACAATGAAGCTTCCTACATTTGCATATATACATTCTTCCTTCGCCCTCTAGAACATACCTTCGACCTTCAATACTCACATTCGCCCAACCATATTTCACCTTCGCCCTTCTACAAAACTTCTAACATATGTTAAAGTCACAATCCAAAGCATTAGTCGCATAAAGTGCATCTACACGATGAAGGATGTGTTGACTAGGCTGGAGCCCACTTTTTATTTGATCTTTGTGGTTGTGTTTGGTAAAACAATTTCAGACAATTATTAATATGTAATAACTTAGGATATTATAAGGTTTGGGGTGGAGGGATCTTAATTTCAAGACGAAGCCCCAAATCTTTTCGGTTGACCTTGGACCATAGATGTTGACCCCTGGTGGATGGGTATTGGTTTTGGATGAAGCTAGGGGTTGACATCAAATTTTGACTTATGATGCATAATAATATATGGTAACAATCTTTTGACGCTATTGTTCCTGTGTTCTTTTCCTTTAATATTCTGCATACATTAACAAACTTTTAGGTTGTAAAGAAATATTCTGAAATAATACCTTTTTGTGTTGAGTAATTCTTCTGATATAGCTATAGTCCTTTTCATCATCAGGATGGTCTTCATTATCCTGAGGATGTCCCCAGTTTCTTCTTCATCTTTGGGATAGTGTTGCATCTTGAGGATGCAACTGGCTTCTTTTCCATCGTTGGGATGGTCTTGCATTCTGAAGATGTCCCCAGTGTGATATCTTCAGAATAGACCTTATAATCTTTCATAAGAAAAACTTATGTTTTGATAATATCCTGCAAAGGAAGATTTTATTATACTGGCGACTTAGGCCTTTGGTTTAACTGGGATCAAAAACCGTTTTGTTATATTGTAGTGATAAAACCATTATGTATCATCTTGAGAATAACTGGCGACAAGGCCTTTAAGAATAACTAGCGACAAGGCCCTTAGGAACAACTGGCGACAAGGCCCATAGAGACGTTGAAAAACGTCTAACCATTAGAGACATTGAAAAATGTCTAAACCTATGAGCGTTGTAATCAGACCGGTCACTATGCAAAGGATTGTAGAGTGAGTCTTCCATCTAAGCCGGTCCAGGCTATTGTTGCTGTTCCTGCTCCACGGGGAAATCAGGGTTGCTACAACTGTGGTGAGGCGGGGCATTTCAAGCGGAATTGCCCAAAGTTGAATCAAGGTCAGACAGGGACGACAGGAGGTGGTGGAACCAATGAAGGTGGCCGCCGGAATGCGCGTGCTTACGTCATCGGTTCAAGAGAGACCAGGGAGGATGCTGATACTGTTATCGGTATGTTTTCTTTCCTTGTTATTCGCTATGCTTTGGTTTTACTTTAATTTCGTACCGTTAGGAGTTTCTTTTCCATTGAGATGGTTCTCTTTCAAACTCGTCATGGTTTCGTTATTTATCGTGGTGCTTCTTTTCTGGGTCTCGGTTGTGTGTCGATTCTATGCGAGAAGGTTATCGTGTATGTGTTCGTCGGCTTGATGTCGATAATTTGGAGACACTACTTGGACGGTACCGGGTGCATCGTTTATACCGATCACAAGAGTCTCCAGCGTGTCTTCAATCAGGAGGGGTCAATCTTGTGGCAGTCTGTAACATTTGTTTTGCGTTTATCTTTGGGAGGTGGTTCCCCGGCATGGAGTGCCTATTTTTATCATCTTTAATTTGTGATTCTCGGTTCGTTTTGCACTTCTAGGAGTGTTGCTTGGGACATTAGGTGCCCGGTTGAGTGTGTGTGTGATCTTTCGTATTGTTTGAATTCGTTACGGTTAACGTTGTGGACCGGGGTTCTTGTGGGGTCAAGGGGACAAGATAGGGATCTAGGCAACCTCATTCGTTACTTAAGTGTGTACTTAGGTCGGCACTCGTTATTGTTTAAGCTGAGTGAATCTTGGGACGAGATTCCTTTCAACAGGGGGATGATGTGGCAATCGGAAAATTTTTCTTTCTTTTCATCTCTTTCATTTTAGCTTCGGGAAATTTTCGGTACGAAAATTCTTTCAACAGGGTGATGACGTGACACCCGGCATATTTAGGTTAACATTTTACAAACATATAAGTCTACCTTAGTGAAAAACATTTATCAAACGTACTTGACGGGGTCAGTTGAGTCAGGTTACATTATGCATTGTCCAGAGTTCAATGATTTGGAGGATCATTGGGGTTATCACACGCACACATGAGTCAAGAGTCCCGTTGTTGGTGAATTACATGAATTAGATTAAGTAATAAACATGAATCGATCTATATATGATGTGTAATGTGCAAACACATGTTTGAATGATGATTATATGATTATATATGCTTAACATATGTTAGGATTGCATGTTCATGTGTTAGGATGTGTTAAAACGCTTTTAAACGACAAAATCATCGAAATTTGGGAACCATCATATTGGTTCGACCCTCTGGGGGTTCGAACCAACATGTGAACCACACATTCAAACTCATTCGACCATTTTACAAACTCATTCGACCCCTGCAAGGGTCAAACGAACAGATAATATAAATACCATACTTTGCAATTTTTCATCATTTCACAAACCCTAATACCCTCTAAGTGCTCTCTCTCAACCTTAAACACTTGGGGAGGAGTTTTTGACCTTGTTTTCAGATCCTAACCTAAAAACAACATCTACATCATAAACAAGAGAAGATTCAAGGTGTGTTCTTGATCTAAAACCTTTTTAATTAATTTTCATCCGATTTTCTTAAACCCCAAGAGTCCAAATCTGATTCAAACATGTTTTCATGGTTAAAACCTTTCTAACTTCTTTCTAAACAAAATCCTTTCATTAATAATGAGTTTTTATGCAAAGTACATGTGTTAATGATGTCGAATAATGTGTTAGGAACTTGTATGCATATGTTTAGGATTATTATAGGTTGTTATTGATTAGTGTTAACGTCTTGCCCATTTTGGGGGGTTTTTGTGTTAGATCTAGGGTTTGATTCATGTTGTTATTGTTGGTGAAATGATTATGGGTTTTCTTACACATGATAATCTGAGCATATTGAGCTAATTGATTGATAATTTCGATAAGTTTCCATATCGGGTAAAGATTGCATGCATATGATGTGACATCTCCATAATTTGCTATGTTGGGTAACTTGTAAAACAGACAAATTTCAGGATAAAATTGGTAGGGTTTTGTGAGGATAGGTTAATGATAGTTGACTGCTCTGATTGGTGATGTTTCGTGGTGTTTTCGGACTGTTTAGATCCGATTTGGTGCGTTTTATGAGTTTTTTCAGAAATGGGTCGAACCTGAAACTCATTCGACCCTTTGTGGGGTCAAATGAACTTCAAAACGGTTGATCCAACATCAATTTGTTCGAATGAACTTGATTAAAGGTTGAACGAACATGATTTAGGTCAAATTAACATGTGTTAGGGTCGAATTGACATGTGTTACGGTTGAATGAACATGTTGTGCATAGGTCGAAGGAACTTCATGGAGGTCGAACCAAGACCTAAATGGGTCGAACCAACTTCTAAAATGTGCTGATTCGACCCTACAACTTGATGTGTGCGATTTTTGATGCAAACTAAGTGTTTTATGCTTGAAACTTGTGTGTTAACCTTATGTACTTGATTAGTTGATGTAATGGGTCACCAATGGGATGTCGGGTCTATCTGGTATGTCCAGTTAATGTTCAAACACAATTTTAAACACGCGTAGTCAAGATCTGGACAATCGGGGACTAATTAACCTTCGGGTTAGTAGTCAACACACTTATGTAAACTTATTGATAGGTTGCCACTAGTTTGGACAATCAAACAAGTGTCGGATTACACTTTAATTGAAGACGCAACCTAAGGTGAGTTCATAGCCGCACTTTAACCAGTTTTGTTTTCGGGGGAGAAACATGCTTACACATTTTAAATTCACAAAATCATGTTATACTATGGTTATCATTATATTACTATATGACTCATCTAAATCCCACATAAACCACTAATACGAGTATGTAGCGGGGAAAGGTGGATAGATCTATTGGTCCTGGCAAACCCCACTAGATGGACGGAGGCCGGGCGGGTTCATATTGTCTTGATCACATAGGGCCTACCGGAGATGACGGTAGTCCGAAGGGTACACATTATGGAAAAACACAATCAGCAATGGTTTCAATCGTAGTAGTAGTAGTATACTTAACGCCTAGCTAGCGTTCACACAACATATTCGTAACAGTTATGGTTTCTAAACGACTGACGAAATGTTTATTGTAAAACCTATGAACTCACCAGCATTATATGTTGAAATTTTTAGCATGTTTTCTCAGGTCGCTAAGGTAGCAACAGTCGGATTAGGCGCACGGGGTCGCACTGGGGTCTAGGATCATGTATTGGGTGTTAAAACATTAAACACATGTTTTATCTTTACTTGGTTTTGTAAACTTAAATTTGCTTCCGCTGTATTTGAGATCATGGTTTTTTATTATTGCATTGTTTGGTTTATGAAATCTTAACTCATATAGTTGTCGTTTATTGTTACCGTTGACTTGGATCCTGGTGTGTCATGCTCCCCGCGGTAAAACTCTGCAAGTGGAGTTTGGGGGTGTGACAGATTGGTATCAGAGCTAATGGTTATAGTGAACTAGGACTGCATGTAGAGTCTAGTCTATATCCGAGTCTCACACACACTAGACGGTCACATACATGTGAGTTGTGTCATTTGGTAAACATAATATCCTTGTCGGGGTGTCGGTATCCTCATCACCATGTAATAGATTATCCATTCTATTATTGGTTATTCCTACCTCTATATCTCCTTCTTTGGATTTGAAGACGAAGAGGCTTGTTGATAATGAACGGCAGTAGTGTACATTGGAGTGGCTTCGGCGTGTTTTCGAGATCTTTCAAAGATTTGGATATCTCCCTTCCATGCTCCAATGGACACAATTGCCTACACACACTCTCATGCACTAGTACTCGTTGTAGTACACGTCTAAGTGATTGTTCACTTTGGGATCGTTTTAAGATGGAAATCTCTTCTAAATGGTGGGTATCGGGTGGCTTGAAGTTCCAGCTAGGAGCAGGCCTAGAGGACCATGTAGAGCAATTTATCATTTCGGGTGCACACGAAATCATAAATTGAAATGCATGAAAATCCTGGTGGACTTCGTGTTCGGACCAGTGGTCATGCTTGAACCCAGTTCTGAATTCCTTTTGGTCACTAGTAGTTTGATCTAATATTGACAATGAATATCTTGTCCCTTGTTTTGGCAGAACATGTCTGGTCGTAACGGTGGACGACTAGGGGTCGTCGTGGAGGTCGCACAGGCGGTGGTCGGGGTGGTGGAAACATCACCATGACACAAGAGGATTTGAACAACATGATGCAGCAGCAACAGAATACTGCATTGGCTACCTTTCAGGCTGCTCAGCAGATCCTTGGAGGTACCCCTACTACCCTGGTGCAGTCTGGGTGCACCTACAAGAGGTTTAAGGACTGTCAGCCCACAACTTCCGAGGTACTGAGGGAGAAGTGGAACTGCTGAGGTGGCTGGAAAAGATTGAGTCAGTGTTTGCTTTGTGTTACTACCCAGCTGCTGATTAGGTAAAGTTCACTACGCAAACCTTTTAGTGACCCGTTCTGACAAGGTGGAACTTCACCACACAAACACTTGGTTTGGGGGAGGCCAACGCTATGCCATGGGCAGAGTTTGTGTTTAAGTTGAAGGCTGAGTACTGTCCGCGTGAGGAGATTAAGAGGTTGGAACACGAGTGTTGGAATCACAAGATGGTGGCGTCCGAGGTTGAGGAGTACACTATCAGACATAATGAACTGGCGGTGATGTGCCCTGGGATAGCTACACTAGAATATAGGAAGATTGAGCAGTGCATTGCTGGATTGGTGCTGGAGATTGCACAGTTGGTGGCTGCTAGGGATCCTTCAACGATTGCAGATGCTGTACGGTCGGCTCATAAGATGACCAATATGAAGGTGGCAGAGGGTGTTTTGCTTCCTCGAGGCACTGCTGTGAAAGTTTTCTGAAAGTAACAAGAGGAAATGGGAGAGTGTAGAAAAGAGTTCGGCCATCGTTCAGCAGCAGCCACAAGCAAAGAAATTTTAAGCATTGGGATCACCATCGGATGAGAAGCAAGGTGGGTATGTCGGGAAGAATCCTAAGTGTAGTCAGTGTGGTTTCCATCATTTTGGTAGTTGTGATAAATTCCATTGTGAACGTTGTAATCGGACCAGTCATTATGCAAAGGAGTGTAGAGTCAGTCTTCCATCTAAGCCAGCTCAGGCTATTGTTGCTGCTCCCACTCCATGGGGAAATCAGGGTTGCTACAACTGTGGGGAGGCGGGTAATTTCAAGCGTAATTGCCCAAAGTTGAATCAAGGTGAGACAGGGATGAGAGGAGGTGGTGGAAACAACGAAGGTGGTGGCCGGAATGCTAGTGCTTACGTCATCGGTTCAAGAGAGACCCGAGAGGATCTTGATACTGTTACCGGTATGTTTTCTTTCCTTGTTATTCACTATGCATTGGTTTTATTTTAATTTCGTACCATTAGGAGTTTCTTATCCATTGAGACGGTTTTCTTTCAAACTCGTCATAGTTTCGTTATTTATCGTGGTGCTTCTTTTCCGGGTCTTGGTTGTGTGTCGATTCTATGCGAGAAGGTTACTGGGTATGTGTTCGTCGGCTTGATGTCGGTAATCTGGACATACTACTTGGATGGTACCGGGTGCATCATTTATATCGATCATAAGAGTCTCCAACGTGTCTTCGATCAGGAGGGGTCAATCTTATGGCAGTGTGAAATATTTGTTTTGTGTTTATCTTTCGGAGGTGGTTCCCCAGCACAGAGTTCCTGTTTTTATCATCTTTAATTTGTGATTCTCTGTCCGTTTTGCACTTCTAGGGAGTGTTGCTTGGGACATTGGGTGCCCGGTTGAGTGTGTGTGTGATCTTTCACATTGTTTGAATTCATTACGGTTCACGTTGTGGACCGGGGTTTTGTGGGATCAAGGGTTTGTCTTTCGTTTCTTTCTTTTTGGCTTCGGGCAATTTTCGGGACGAAAATTCTTTCAACAGGGGGATGATGTGACACCCGACATATTCAGGTTAACATTTTACAAACATATAAGTCTACCGTAGCGAAAAACATTTATCAAACATACTTAACGGGGTCAGTTGAGTCGGGTCACATTACGTATTGTCCAGGGTTCAATGATTCGGAGGATCATTGGGGTTATCACACGCACAGACGAGTCATAAATCCTGTTGTTGGTGAATTACATGAAATATATTAAGTAATAAACATGATTCGATCTGTATATGATGTGTAATGTGGAAACACATGTTTGAATGATGAATATATGATTATATATGCTTAACATATGTTATGATTGCATGTTCATGTGTTAGGATGTGTTAAAACGCGTTTAAACGACAAAATCATAGAAAACTAGGAACCAGCATATTGGTTCGACCTTGTGGGGGTTCGAACCAACATGTGAACCACACATTCAAACTCATTCGACCATTATACAAACTCATTCGACCCCTGCAAGGGTCGAATGAACAAATAGTATAAATACCATACTTTGCAATTTTTCATTATTTCATAAACCCTAATCACCTCTAAGTGCTCTCTCTCAACCTTAAACACCTGGGGAGGAGTTTTTGACCTTGTTTTTCAGATCCTAACCTAGAAACAACATCTACATCATAATCAAGAGAAGATTCAAGGTGTGTTCTTGATCTAAAACCTTTTTAATTAATTTTCATCCGTTTTTCTTAAACCCTAAGAGTCCAGATCTGATTCAAACATGTTTTCATTGATAAAAACCTTTCTAATTTCTTTCTAAACAAAATCCTTTCATTAATAATGAGTTTTTTTATGCAAAATACATGTGTTAATGATGTTGAATAATGTGTTAGGAACTTGTATGCATATGTTTGATGTTTGGATGATGTATAAATGATATAATGACGTTTATTAACTATTTTAGATGGTGGTTTAGGATTATTATAGGTTGTTATTGATTATTGTTAATGTCTTGCCCATTTTGGGGGTTTTTGTGATAGATCTAGGGTTTGATTCATGTTGTTATTGTTGATGAAATGATTAGGGGTTTTTTTACACATGATAATCTGAGCATATTGAGCTAATTGATAGATAATATCGATAAGTTTCCATATCGAGTAAAGATTGCATGCATATGATGTGACATCTCCATGATTTGCTATTTTGGATGATTTGTAAAATGGATAGATTTCGGGATAAAATTGGTAGGGTTTTGTGGGGATAGGTTAATGATAGTTGACTGCTATGATTGGTGATGTTTTATGATGTCTTCGGATTGTTTAGATGCGATTTGGTGCGTTTTATGAGTTTTTGCAGAAATGGGCCGAACCTAACTCATTCGACCCTTTGTGGGGTCGAATGAACTTCAAAAGGGTCGAACCAACATCAATTTGGTCGAATGAACTTGATTAAAGGTCGAACGAACGTGATTCAGGTCAAATTAATATGTGTTAGGGTCAAATTAACATGTGTTAGGTAGAATGAACTTGCGCATAAGTCGAAGGAACTTCATGCTGGTTGAACCAAGACCCAAATGGGTCGAACCAACTTCTAATTGTGCTAATTCGACCTTACAACTTGATGTGTGCGATTTTTGATGCAAACTAAGTGTTTTATGCTTGAAACTAGTGTGTTAACCTTATGTACTTGATTAGTTGATGTAATGGGTCACCAACGGGATGTCAGGTCTATCTGGTATGTCAGGTTAACGTTTAATCACACTTTTAAACAAACATAGTCAAGATCTAGACAATCGGGAACTAGTTAACCTTCAGGTTAGTAGTCAACACATTTACCCTCTGCTGCAGTCTGCAAAGTCTTTAATTCCTTCCTTATGTGCCAGTTTCTACTCATTTTTGCTTGTTGCTTCCAAAAACCTGCATTTATCTCTTAGGAACAATTTAGCAATGTTTTATAAGGATAAAAGCATAATAAATGTGCAAAAAAGAGAGTAAATACATATGTAAAAATGTGTAAATGATGGCACATCAAACACCAATATAATAGTTTTCAAGTGGGCTTTTAGTTGGGAGTATGAATTTCTATCACTGCACAAAGCTAACACAAAAATTATAAGCTTTAATTTTAACCAAACCATGTCTGGGTCACTATTTGGCCACAACCATTAGCTAAACCGGTGGTGTGTAGTTTGACGTGATTGCTTTTGTGTTGACTCTTTTAATTTAATTTTTTTTTCTCAAAACATGTTTTATGTTATTAGCATGGTTAGCTTCTTAATAAATCTCTTAATTATTCATCTCTTAATTATTCAACATTAATAGTTTTTGTTTCAACTAAAAAAACATCTGAAGGGTTCCATTAAGCTCTTAGCCATTCAACTAATAAGGGATGCTGAACCATTGAGACCCTCTTAATAATTCAACACTTAATCAAACAGCCCTTGAATGCTTTATGAAAATAATAAAGGTATAAGAAAAGAAATGAACATACATATAATACACAAAATATCAAATTTATAGTTTAAACGTAATTATTTTCTATACTTTTTTATTTCTTATGTTCAAATTTTGTAAATCTAAAGCATTTAACATGTAAAAAGTAGATCAAAATGAAATTTTGGGTTAAAATGCTTGTGTGTTTGTCAGCTTGTAAAAATTTGTTCTGGTTGATGTGTTTGACATAGTTGTTGTGTTTATATCGCGTTCAGATTAGACCCATAATATTTAACATACCTAGCTTTGTGTAAGAAACAATTAATCTTGTGTAGTAAAATGTCTGAAATTAGTGTGGGTTGGGCTTAATTTGAACTCTTATATTGAAGTTATGGATTTTGATTTTTTAGACACTTGTTGTCTAAAAAGTTAGTTACCAGTAGTCTACTTTGTGACTTATTTAATGCGCTAAGACCCTGTTTGTTTGCATCTTAATGACACTAGTCAGACGTGGGAGTCTGACTCGGTCAGAGGCTTAATGGGTTGGGGTGTTTGGCTGGGCACCACTGAACGGAAAAATGTGTCTGAACATCAACTGAACCAGTCAGATCTGAAGACCAGTTTGGCTGGAATCAGAGGCTGGGCTGCTGTGGAATGCGAATTCCGAACAAGAACTTTTAACCATTCAGATGTCCAACCAAACATCAGTTAATGATTCAACATTTAACCATTCAGACCTCTTACTGGGTCAGCACTTACCTAATTAGATGTTGCCAAACTCCCTAGGAGTCCGAGTGTTTTTTATCAAATATAAATAAATGAACGCATAAGTCTGTTACTGAAATTTAAAATATGATATGACACTAAGTGATGGATGCTGCTATGGACAAAGAATGGAATCGAGTAGATCAGTCACAACATGAAGTAGCGGGTGCAGGTGCGCGTGCCAATTCCCTTTGACCAAATATGGCGATATCGCGATACGTAGTAATGTTGGTCGATGGTGGTGGCTTGATGTGATTTTACTTCCGAGATTTAGAGTATATATGCTTTACCTAAACTAGGCTTGTCCATGGATAGGAATTTGATTCCAAGATTCATTGAATTCAAAAACTAATATAGACATACTGATTCACCTCATTATGACCTGTTACATCAAAATCTTAGTTGCATGTATATGCTTCTAATTTTTATTCCTTACATTTTTCTAGTTATTGAACATGAATGAATATAATCAGCTTTTGAAAATTATAATAATATTTGAATATTATGTTAGAACAGTGATGGAACTAGACCTTTTGAACCGCGGGGTCGTAATAGAATAATACAATTCTTCCTATTCATAATTCATTAGTGTAATATATAGAAAAAGATAAATAACTTAATAATTATTAACTCATTGTAATTGTTCATTTCTTTCTTTGACTCTAGTTTAAGTGTTTCTTCTTCTTCTTTTTTTATGTGTGTTTGCGTGTTATTTCAAATAACCTTTATATACATTTTGTTAGTCCCTGTTCAAAAACTTTTGTTTTAGGACCAATAGACGGAACTAGACCTTCGCCGCGGATTCATAGTTCCCATTTTTCGCTGCGGGTTCATAGTTCACATTTAACGTTGATACAACGGAGTTATAACGTAAAAGAGTTTTACAAATTTGTGGAAAAGAAAACAATAAATAACAGAAAGGAATGAAAGCCAAAGAAGAAAAATAAGAAACATGGAAAAAATGCTTTGGAGAGGCTTGGCCCGAGATTTTTACTTTTTAACTTGGGTAAGCAGTGTGGAATGCCAATCAATTACCAGCTATTGTTTACTCAAGCAAAATTGTTTCATACAAAAAGCAACGTAGAAAAAAAAAACCCAATCCTCACATGACAAATGGTGCAGCCACCCAAACCCACCAATCATAAATTACAACTGTTCACACCAATTTGAATGGTTATATATAGAATATATAGAAAAAGATAAATAACTTAATAATTATTAACTCATTATAATTGTTCATTTCTTTCTTTGACTATAGTTTAAGTGTTTTTTTTTTGCATGTTATTTCAAATAACCTTTGTTAGACCCTGTTCAAAATTTTTTTTAGGACAAATTAGTACTATCCATTGATTGTTAATAAAAAATCATTAATCAGCTTTACGCAATGGTGGTGGCAAATTTTTGGACTTTTTTTTATTATTATTTTCATTGGTTTTAACGGATTTGATGAACTCTCATTTTTGATGTGATTTTTTTTTTGCCAAATTCTGTTTCTAATAACCCCAAGTTATTAATACATCTTAACTAATCAAATTGAAATTAAAGAATAAACATCTTAGAACGTATAAAACAAAATACATATAACAAAACGAAAACTAAGAAGTGCACATACCTCATCTTGGAAAAAATGAGGCAGGGTGAAACGCTCAAAAGGAGGCCCAGGACATAGGCCACAAAGTATTTGAGCAGGCATGAATGGTATTTTAATAAAATGGGTTTATTGAGAAAATCCCATAAAACATGTTTTAAATATGTTAAATAAAAGTGGTATCACTTCACCGTCTAATCCTCATATCTATCTTCCTTCTTCCTTGTCTCTTTGCAACTCACATAAGAACCTCGCCGAGTCGCAGGATGTTGATACATTAGTGTGGCTATCGCTTTCCATTCTACAATAAATGGCATTAAAAGTTGAAGAATGGTAGATTATGAAGTACATTCGACCCATCGTGGGGTCGAATGAAGATGAAGACAGGTCGAACGAAAGATTATTATGTTTAGTTTTGTTTGTTCGAGCCATGAAGTGGTCGAACGAGGCCATTCGACTATTGCAGAGGTCGAATGTTGTTGGGTCTGCTGACCTGGAAAAGAACAGATGCTTGAAAAGCCAAAACATTCTAACTTCTGATTCTCAATAAAACAGTGCTTTATACAAGGATCCTCCCAAAAGACTGTTGAAGCTAACTGTTGTTCTTCAAACAACTGTTGGTTACAAAGTGCTGATGAAGAAACCACTGATGATTAAAGTACTGATGAAGAAAGAAGACAAAATGCTGATGAAGACACAAGGTCTGTTGGAGCCAACAACACTTAGGCTCCAACAGATGTTTCGGGTCAACATAGTTTACTCTTCAGTGTTTTAGATATCAGAAGTTTAGGCAATGTAACAGTGCATGTATCAGCAGATGTTGTATGTTGTTATGTTAGTTAGCTGTCACTGTCTTAGGTGATGTCAGCCTTAGGTCATCAGATCTTTCGTTTGTCTATAAATAGAACAGTGCCTGTACTGTTCTATTTGTCACTCTTACATTCTCTTACACAAACAAAGTTAGTAAGTGACCAGGTTGAGAGGGAGAATTGTATAACTTGTACTGAAAATCTGTGATGACTGATATATAGTACTTGTTTAAAACAATTGTTCTGTTTGTTAAGACTTATAGTTTATTTCCGCTGCACTTTCCATCTTTATAATTCATTCATTACTGTTTAATTAATTAAACAATCATAATAAATTAAACTCAGATCCTAACAATTGGTATCAGAGCATGGTCAATTAAATTCGATCTAACCAATCAATTTAATATAAATAGAATAGCTCAATATTATTGATATCACTTTGTTTGTTGATTGAAAACAGAGTAAAAGTTTATTTACGTTCAAAGTTTTTTAAACACACTTTGTTTTACAAACAAATCAGAGAATGGATTCAATTAATCAAGATCCACATAACACTGGCACGAGCAACAAGCCACCGATGCTTGTCAGATCTGAATACAATATCTGGCAACGTCGGATGAGTCATGTTCTAGCTCAAGAAAACACTGGGTGTTGGAACTCGGTTGTCTTCGGACCACATGTTCCAATGGTGCCGAGTACCGAAGATCCCAAGGTCCAAGTACCTAAAAGTGTTGAAAACTACCCCGAGCAAGATTTTCAGAAAATTGAGTTAGATGCCAAGGCTTTCAGTATTGTAGCCATGGCTCTACCAAATGATATCTATGCTGGGCTGTTACACTGTAACAGTGCAAAGGAGTTGTGGGATGCTTTAAAAGAACAATTCGGTGGGACTGAGGATGTTATTGAAAACAACCAAGAAATATTAAATCAACAATATGAAACATTCAGTCATGTGAAGGGAGAGTCATTAACTCAACAATTTGAGAGGTTTAATTTCTTAATTAGTGAACTAAAACTGGTGGGTCTAACTTATCCAAAATCAACATTGAACCATAGGTTTCTTAGATCACTACCAGACAAATGGGACACTATAGCTATTGTTATGAGAAACTCAATTGCATTTAAGGATTTGTCTCTGACCCAGCTTCATGGTAAGCTCTTGACCTATGAGAGAAAGCTTAACCAGAAAAAGAAGCTTCAGGATTCTGAAAAAGTGTCTGATGATTATGTGTTTGGTAATACAACACTTTTGGGTGATGATGATGTGCCTGGTAGTAGTAAGGATCAGGGTTATGACCATTATATTTACATAACTACTTGTTTTAAAACTGATTCTTATTCACCCAACTATGCTTTTGCAGCAGGTGGTGATATCCAGGCATCCGACAACACATCTTTTGAGTATAATGACCTTCAGTATTTTGACCCAGTGGACTTAGAAGAAATGGACATCTTGCATCAACTGGCTCTGCTCAGTATTAGGACTAATAATTTCTATAAGAAAATTGGTAAAATATATCCATGTTTACATGGTGGGTCAAGAGTGGGGTTGGATAAATCAAAGATTAAGTGTTACAAATGTCATAGAATGGGTCATTTTGCTAGGGAGTGTAGGAGTCAAAACGGAACACCTATGATTACCTATCCAAACCAAAGGCCTCAGATAAACACTTATCAGTTTTCCTAAAATACCCCTGGACCAAATGTGCAAAACACTGCTCACTTTGCACAGTCCTCATCCACTGTTCCTGTGCATTATGTCCAAACCACTGTTCCCCAGATTCACTATGTTCAAACCCCTGTTGCTCAGGCTAAAATGCCAATAGCTGCTACTCCACCCTCTGCTCCAGCAGAGACCAGTCAACAAAGCCAACAAAGCTTTTTCACACAAGGGTTTGTTGATTGGAGTAGCTTACCAGATGAGTTAACAGATTAAAACATTGCTCTAGTTGCCAAATCTGAAAATGAACCAGGAAATTTCCGCTTCATGGCATTAGAGACAATTGTTGAGGAAGTTGAATCGGAGGAAGTGGTGTTCAAGTTGGAAAATGTGATTGATGATGTTGTTGATACAGTTGTTTTAGTTGTAGAATCTGAAGCTGAGGTTGTGAATCCCTCAGACCCATGGGTTAAGATGATTGTGAGTGCAAGTGTAATTGTGCCTTGATGGCTGCTGCTAAGGTATCACCTCAAATCTTAAATGATTTATGTTCAGACAAATGTCTAATCGTTTTTGATAACATTAAAAAGGTGAATGAAAACTTAAGAAAGAAAAATTGATAGGATGAAATTCAGTTTGAAAAACTCACAAAAGAGTTAAAATCAAAATTAACTAAAAAAGAATCTGAAATCAGCAGTTTAAAACATGAAGTAAGCATAACCAAGGACCAGCTCCAAACTATGATAACAAAATATCAAAGTTGTAAACAGGAGTTTGAATCCACCCATGTTGAGTGTGAAAAATGGGTGGAATCATCCAAAGGTTTTGAAATGATACTCAACCAACAGACTAAAAGTCATGTGAAATTTGGCTTTGGTTTCAATGAATCCACTGCTCAAGTTTCTCAAAACATTGACAAAAAGGAACCACACTTAGTTGAGGTCATTCCAACAAATTCAAAAGGTTAGGAAATTAAAGTCACTGGACCAAATGGTAAGAAAATTGTTCTTGAAAAACTTGAAGGTTCCTCATCATTTGCTGAAATTGAAAAGTATTAGTTTAAACCAACTTGGTCAGATGAGTGTGATGTTCTTGAAAATTTCCAACCAATGAATTTTAAAACTCCTGATGGTAAAAAGGCACCACAGGTTAAAATCATTCCCTTGAAAGATCTTCCAACAGATGTTCAAACATCTGTTGAAAAGAAGAAGGAAAAGGGAAATCAAAAGAGAACTTGTTTTGTGATTTTTGTGAAAAGTAGAACCATGTTACTAAAAACTGTTTTCTTCTAAAAGCATATGATATCAACAAAGGAACAAGTATGTGTGATTCTAAACCAATGTGCTTAATATGTGGTAAAAAGAATCATAAAACCAAAAAGTTTCTTTATCTCAAAAATTTCGATGTCAAAATACAAGAGTATAAAGCTAAAACTCAAGTGAGTCAAGTGGTTAGTACTTCAAAAGGAAAACCCAAACATACCTTTACACCAGTCCAAACATCTGTTGTCAAAAATCTGAATGAAAACTCTGCTCCCAGAGATGTTCAAGTAACAGATGCTCCACCCTCAAACAAGTTTCCAAGAGGACATGGACAACCACCTTGTCATCGTCTGCCACATGTTTATGAAGAGCTCAAAAGGCCTTCAAAACCAAGAGTGAACAGGCATCCTCATGGTTACCAACATCTGACAGGAAATGGTCAAACATCTGTTGCACCAAGTGTTGACATACAAACACTGGCAAATGGTCAACAATAGTTGTTGAACTTAGTTCAAAAACTAGTTCAAACCACTGATCATTGTCCTAAACTTAAGGCTGAAAAGACTGAGAATCCATCCAAAGCCAATTTGGCTTTGGACACTCACCAAAACTAATTATTTACTGATATGCAGAGAGCTTCTACTTGCTTAGATAGTTTATGGTATGTAGATAGTGGAGGCTCCAGGCACATGACAGGATGTAGAGCCCTTATTCTAGACTTTCTTGCTCATGGAGGGGGTGATATATCTTTTGGTAATGATTCTAAAGGTAAAGTGTAGGGTTCAAGGACTGTTCAGGCTGGGAGACTTAAGTTTGAAAATGTTAATCTGATTGATAATCTTAAATTTAACCTTCTAAGTGTCTCACAAATGAGTGACAAGGGCTATGAGTCATTCTTCACCAAGAAAACTTATAAGATTATTGCACGAGAAGTGGTTGAAAAGATTAACACCATCATTGTTAAGAGCAAAGCACAACTTGTTGCTCAAAACAAAACCTTGTAAGAGGTCTACCACCAAAAGAATTTAAATGTGATGAGCATTGTGTTTCCTGTTTAAAAGGTAAACAACATAAAAGCTCTTACAAATCCATTGATGAGTCCAAAACAAGTCAATATCTTCAATTGTTGCACATGGACTTGTTTGGCCCTGTGAAAATCATGAGTTTAAGGAAAAAGAGATTTTGTCTTGTTATTGTTGATGATTTTTCTAGGTTTACATGGACTTACTTTTTACATTCTAAGGATGAGACTGCAGGTATCTTGAAGGACTTTGTCACCAAAGTTGAAACAACATGACTTGCCGGTAAAAGTCTTTAGAAGTGACAATGGAACAGAGTTCAAAAATAGGGAGTTGGATAATTTTTGTGTGTTAAAAGGAATTGTGAGACAGTACAGCATTCCAAGAACACCAGAACAAAATTGGGGTGGTTGAAAGGAAAAATAGAACTATCAATGAGGCTGCAAGAACTATGTTGGTAGATTCTGGTTTACCTCTGTCCTTTTGGGCAGAAGCTGTAAACACTACTTGCTATGTTCAAAACAGAGTTTTAATCAACCCTATACATCAAAAGACTGCTTATGAATCTTGTTCAAAATCAAACCACTGAAATCATTTTTCAAAATCTTTGGCTGCCCATGTTTCATTTTAAATCTCAAAGATTCCATTTCAAAATTTGCAGCCAAAGTAGATAGTGGATATTTTCTGGGATATTCTTCTACTGCCAAGGCCTATAAAGTGTTTAACACCAGGACTAGGACAATAGAAGAAACTCTGAATGGAAAGTTCAATGAACTTTCATCCTTAAAAATCCCAGCAAATCCTGCAGAATTGTTTGATTTAGATAAATTCAAATTTGAAGATATCACTATTAAAATTGACATTGCAGGTACACCACAGTCTCCACAAAAAGATTACAGATGTGACATTGTGATTCCACAGTCTTAGTGCAAAGTCTATTCTACATCAGGGCAAGCAGATATTCAAAACTCTGTCACAGCTGAGTCAACCACTGTTGACCAGTCTTACCCTCAAACCACTGCCTCATCAAGTTCAACCAATGTTCAGTCATCTGTTGACAAAAGTCCACTTTCAGTTGACAAGAGTCAATCCACCTTTACACCACTTGGGCCTATTCCTCCACTTCCATTCCAAACATCTGTTGGCACTATAGAAGTGCAAACAGATGTTACAACAACAGATGCCACAAACCTCTGCCCGTCACCTCAAAATGCCATAGTTCCATACAAAGGAGATCTAATCTTCGTTAGAGCTCATCCACCAGACCAAATCCTTGGCAACATCAGTGAAGGGGTGCTCACAAGAAGTCAATCCCAAACATTTGTCTTTTTGCAGGCTTTCTATCTCTCACACAACCTGTCAAGTACCAAGAGGCACTGAAAAACAACAGTTGGGTAGAAGCCATGCAAGAAGAGCTCATTCGGTTCAAAAGACAACAAGTATGGGAACTTGTACCATTGCCAAAGGATGTATGTCCAATTGGCACAAAATGGGTCTTCAAGAGCAAAACAGATGAAAGGGGTATTGTTGTCAAGAATAAAGCCAGGCTTGTGGTTCAAGGCTTCAGACAACAAGAAGTAATAGATTATGATGAAACCTTTGCTCCTGTAGCTAGGTTGGAAGCCATCAGACTTTTCCTAGCCTTTGCTGTCAACCACAACATCAAGGTCTATCAGATGGATATCAAATGTGCATTCCTCTATGGCAAAATCCAGGAGGAAGTCTATGTATGTCAGCCACCTAGTTTTGAAGACACATTCCATCCTGATCATGTCTACAAGCTCAACAAAGCTTTGTATGGCTTGAAACAAGCACCAAAGGCCTGGTATGAAACTCTTTCCACTTTTCTCTTATCCATTGGTTTCACAAGAGGTAAAATTGATAAAACTTCATTTCTTAAATGCAAAGGACAAGATTTAATGATTGTTAAAATATATGTGGATGACATCATTTTTGGGTCCACATGTAACAAAATGTGTGAAGAGTTTAGAAAGCTCATGACAGTAGAGTTTGAGATGAGTACCCTGTTAATGGGAATATTGAGCTTTTAGGTTATTCAGAGTGTGATTTTGCTGGTTGTCAAACCACAAGGAAGTCAACATCAGGTGGGTGCCAATTCCTAGGCAATGCCTTGGTATCTTGGCAAAGCAAAAAGCAAGCAGCTGCTTCAACATCCACTGGAGAGGCTGAATACATTTGTTGGGTCTGCTGACTTGGAGAAGAACAGATGATTGAAAGCCAAAATATACTAAGTGTTGATCCAGAATAAATAACAGAGTTTACAAGAAAGCTTCCTCCAAAGAACTGCTGACACCAAACTGCTGTTGCTTAAACAACTGATACAAGACAACTGCTGCTGATGAAAGGTCTGATGAAGAAAGTCTGAAGAGCAAAAGTCTGATAAAGAACAAGTACTGATCAAGATCTGAAGAACAAAGGTCTGTTGAACCAACAGCACTTTGGTTCAACAGATGTTAAGAAGACATCAGAGTTTATAGCTTAACAGAGTTTCCCTTCAGTAGTTTCAATGTAACAGTAGTTTATTGTTTATCAGATGTTATAGTTTGTTAGTCAGTTAGGGGTCGCTTTCTAGGTGACGTCAGCTATGTGATCATCAGAGGTTTGTACTTGTCTATAAATAGAACAGTACTTGTACTGTTCTATTCGTCACTCGTCATTCTCTCTAAGACAAACAAACTCTGAGTGATCAGGCTGAGGGGGAGTGATAATTGTACCTTTGTAATCTTTCAACTTTAATGAAAGCTTTCGATTGATAACAATTATTCTCTATGTTTTGATTATTCTTTATTCCGCTGCACTTTCCATTTATACTTCATTCATATTACATCATTAATCAAAACAATCCAAAACTCAGATCCTAACAATTGGTATCAGAGCTTGGTCAATTAAATCTGATCTAATCAATCAGTTTTATACACAGATCAGCTCACAATCATTGATATCGTTTGTTTGTCGGGTTAAAACAGAGTAATAGTTTATTTTCGTTTCAACAGTTAGTAAACAGACTTTGTTTTTGAAAAACCAAGAGAATGACTTCACTTAATCAAGATCCACACAACACTGGCACACACAACAAGCCACCGATGCTTGTCAGGTCAGAATACAACATCTGGCAGCGTCGAGTAGCTCATGTGTTAGCACAACAGAACACAGGGTGCTGGAAATCGGTAGTATTTGGACCACATATTCCAATGGTACCGAGTGCCGAGGATCCAAAGATCCAAGTACCAAAGAGTGTTGAGAACTACTCAGAGCAAGATTTTCAAAAAATCGAGCTAGATGCCAAGGCTTTCAGCATAGTAGCCATGGCACTGCCGAATGATATCTATGCCGGTCTCTTGCACTGCAATAGTGCTAAAGAATTGTGGGACGCTCTTAAAGAGCAATTCGGGGGAACTGATGATGTGATTGAAAACAACCGTGAAATACTTAACCAACAATATGAAACGTTTAGTCACATAAAAGGGGAGTCATTAACACAACAGTTCGAAAGGTTTAACTGTCTAATTAGTGAACTAAAACTGGTTGGTCTAACTTTTCCTAATTCAACACTGAATCATAGGTTTCTTAGATCACTTCAGGACAAATGGGACACTATAGCTATTGTTATGAGAAACTCTATCGGATTCAAAGACCTAACCCTGACCCAGCTTCATGGTAAGCTCCTGACTTATGAAAGGGAGCTTAACCAGAAAAAGAAGCTCCAGGACTCTGGCAAAGTGTCAGATGACTATGTATTTGGTAATACTGCACTGTTGGGTCAGGATGATGGTTCTGGAAGTAGTAAGGATCAGAGTTATGATCATTACATTGACATAACAACTGGTTTCAATAATGACTCTTACTCGTCACCAAACAACTGTGCTTTCACAGCCAGTGGTGACATCCAGGCTTCTGATAATACATCTTTTGTGTACAATGACTTGCAATACATTGACCCTTTGGACCTAGAAGAAATGGACATCTTACATCAGGTTGCCCTGCTCAGTATTAGAACAAATAACTTCTATAAGAAAACTGGCAGGAGGTTTCCAGGTTTACATGGTGGGTCAAAGGTTGGGTTGGATAAATCAAAGATGAAGTGTTACAAGTGTCATAGAATGGGTCATTTTGCTAGGGAGTGTAGGAGTCAAAATGGAGTTCCTATGATCACCTATCCAAATCAAAGACCACAGACCAACACTTATCAGACCATCCCTAATGTACCTAATGTGCAAAACACTGCTCACTTTGCACAGACCCAAACCACTGTTCCTGTGCACTATGTCCAAACCACTGTTCCTCAGTATCACTATGTCCAAACACCTGTTGCTCAGGCCCCTGTGCCAATGACTGTTACTCCACCCTCTGCTCCTGCAGAGACCAGTCAACCAGGTCAACAGAGTTTCTTTACTCAAGGCTTTGTTGATTGGAGCAGTCTACCAGATGAGATAACAGATGACAACATTGCCCTAGTTGCCAACACTGAAAAGGATTTCTGTTTTATGGCACTAGAAACAATTGTTGAAGAGACTGATTCTGAGGAAGTGGTGTCTATGTCTGAAAATGTGACTGATGGTGTTGTTGGTGAGATTGTTTCAGCTGAAGAATCTGAAGTGGAGGTTGTGAATCTATCAGACCCCTGGGGTAGTGATGACTGTGACTGCCAGTGTAACTGTGCCTTGATGGCTGCTGCTAAGGTATCTCCTCAAATCTTAAATGACTTGTGCTCAGACAAATGTATTGTAGCATTTGCTAAGATAAAAGAGGTAAATGAAAACTTTAGAAAGAAAATTTTGGATTCAGAAATTCAGGTTGAAAAATTAACAAAAGAGTTAAAATCAAAAATATCTGAAAAAGAGTCTGAAATCAGTAGTCTAAAACATGAAGCAAGCATAACCAAAGACCAGCTTCAGACTATGATAACAAAATATCATAGTTGTAAGAAGGAGCTTGAGTCCACCCAAGTTGAATGTCAGAAATGGGTGGAATCATCAAAGGGTTTTGAGATGATTGTCAACCAACAATCTAAAAGTCATGTGAAATTTGGGTTTGGTTTTAAAACCACTGATCAAGTTTCACAAACCACTGACAAAAAGGAACCACAGTTGGTTGAGGTCATCCCTACAAACTCAAAAGGTCAAGAAATCAAGGTTACTGAACCCAATGGCAAGAAAATCATTCTTGAAAAGCTGGAAGGTACACCCTCATTTGATGAAATTGAGAAATATCAATTCAAACCAACATGGTCAGATGAGTGTGAAGTCCTTGAAAATTTCAAACCAATGACCTTCAAAACTTCTGATGGCAAAATGGCACCACAAGCCAAGGTTATCCCTCTAGTAAGTCTTCCAACAGATGATGAAACATCTGTTGAAAAGAAGAAAGAAAAAGGGAAAGCAAAGAACAACTTGTTTTGTGATTTTTGTGAAAAGAAGAACCATGTCACCAAAAACTGTTTTCTTCTAAAAGCATATGACATCAACAAAACAACAAGTTCAAATGATTCAAAATCTAAAGAATGTGCAATCTGCAAGAAAAAGAATCACAAAACAAAAGAGTGCTTATATCTCAAAAATTTTGATGAAAAGATAAAAGAGTATAAAGCTAAAACTCTGGAGAGTCAAGTGATGAGTACTTCAAAAGGAAAATCCAAACAGACTTTTGAATCTGTCCAAACATCTGTTACCCAAAGTCTGAACAAAAACTCTGCTCCCAGAGAGGTTCAGGTAACAGATGCTCCACCTGTTAACAGATTACCAAGAGGATATGGACAACCCACTTGTCATCGTCTGCCACATGTTTATGATGAGCCCAAGAGGCCTTCAAAACCAAAAGTGAACAGACATCCTCATGGTTTTCATCAACTGATAGGAAATGATCAAACCTCTGCTGGACCAAGTGTTGACATACAAGCACTGGCAAATGGTCAAATGCAGCTGTTGAATCTAGTTCAAAAGCTAGTCCAAACCACTGATCATTCTTCTCAACTTAAGGCTGAGACAGCTAAGGACCCATCCAAAGCCAATTTGGCTTTGGACACTCACAAAAACTAAAATCCTTACTGATGTGCAGGGAGCTTCTGCTTGTTTAGACAGTTTATGGTATGTAGATAGTGGAGGCTCCAGGCACATGACTGGATGTAGAGCCCTTCTTCTGGACTTTCTTGCTCATGGAGGGGGTGATATATCCTTTGGTAATGATTCTAAAGGTAAAGTGTTGGGTTCTGGTACTGTCAAAGCAGGGAGACTTAAGTTTGAAAATGTTAATCTAATAGACAATCTAAAATTTAATCTACTTAGTGTATCACAAATGAGTGACAAAGGCTTTGGGTCATTCTTCACTAAGCAAACTTGTAAGATTGTTGGCCCAGAGGCTGTTGAAAAGATTAACACCATCATTGCTGAGAGCAAAGCACAACTTGTTGCTCACAGAAGTGGCAATGTGTATGTGGTTGATATGTTGAAGGATAATCCTACTGCAAATGTCTGTCTGTTCTCAGCTGCCTCTACAAAAGAGACAGAATTGTGGCATAGGAGACTTGGTCACACCAACCTTCAAACTATCAACTCACTCTCCAAACAAAACCTTGTCAGAGGTTTACCATCAAAAGAATTCAAATGTGATGAGCATTGTGTTTCCTGTTTAAAAGGCAAACAACATAAAAGCTCTTACAAATCCATTGATGAGTCCAAAACCAGTCAATGTCTACAAATGTTGCACATGGACTTGTTTGGCCCTGTAAAAATCATGAGTCTAAGAAGGAAAAGATTTTGTCTTGTCATAGTTGATGATTTTTCTAGGTTTACATGGACTTACTTTTTACACTCTAAAGATGAGACTGCAGGTATCTTGAAGGACTTTGTTACCAAAGTTGAAAAACAATATGACTTGCCAGTAAAAGTCTTTAGGAGTGACAATGGAACAGAGTTTAAAAATAAGGAGTTAGATGATTTCTGTGTGTCAAAAGGGATTGTAAGGCAGTACAGCATCCCAAGAACACCAGAACAGAATGGGGTGGTTGAAAGGAAGAACAGGACTCTCATTGAGGCTGCAAGAACAATGCTAGCAGATTCTGGTTTACCTCTGTCCTTTTGGGCAGAAGCTGTAAACACTGCTTGTTATGTTCAAAACAGAGTTTTAATCAACCCTAGACATCAAAAGACTGCTTATGAAATTTTGTTCAAAATCAAACCACTGATATCATTTTTCAAAGTCTTTGGCTGCCCATGTTTCATTTTAAATCTTAAAGATTCCATTTCAAAATTTGCAGCCAAAGTAGATTGTGGATATTTTCTGGGGTATTCTTCTATTGCAAAGGCCTATAAAGTGTTTAACACAAAGACTAAAACAATAGAAGAAACTCTGAATGTGAAGTTCAATGAACTTTCTTCTTTAAAAATCCCAGCAAACCCTGCTGAGTTGTTTGATTTAGATAAATTCAAATTTGAAGATATTACTGTCAAAACTAACCCTGCAGGTACCCCACAATCTTCACAACAAGATTACAGAATAGATGTTGTGGTTCCAGACCACTACAATATCTATCATGTATCAGAGGAAGCAGTGGTTCAAAACAACTGTCAAAACTCTGTCACAGCTGAGTCAGCCACTGTTAGCCAGTCTTATCTTCAATCCACTGATTCACCCAGCCAATCCACTGTTCAATCATCTGTTGACAAGAGTCAATCATCTGTTGACAAAAGTCAGTCCAATCTTACACCACTTGGACCCATTCCTCCACCTCCATTTCAAACATCTGTTGCCTCTTCAGAAGTGCCAACAGATGTTATGTCAACAGAGTCTCCAAACCTCTGTCCTTCACCACAAAATGCCATCATACCATATCAGGGAGATTTAATCTACCTAAGAGCTCATCCACCAGATCAAATCATTGGCAACATCAGAGAAGGTGTGCTCACAAGGAGCCAATCTTCAAACATCTGTCTTTTTGCAGGTTTTCTATCCCTTACACAACCTGTCAAGTACCAAGAGGCACTAAAAGACAACAGTTGGGTGGAAGCCATGCAAGAAGAACTCCTTCAGTTTAAAAGACAACAAGTATGGGAACTTGTACCACTGCCTAAGGATGTCTATCCTATTGGCACAAAGTGGGTCTTCAAAAACAAAACTGATGAAAGGGGTATAGTTGTCAAGAACAAAGCCAGGCTAGTGGTTCAAGGCTTCAGACAGGAAGAGGGGATTGACTATGATGAAACCTTTGCCCCGGTAGCAAGGCTAGAGGCAATCAGACTCTTCTTAGCCTTTGCTGTCAACCACAACATCAAGGTGTTTCAGATGGACATCAAGTGTGCCTTCCTATATGGCAAAATTCAGGAGGAGGTCTATGTATGTCAACCACCTGGTTTTGAAGACACATTCCATCCTGATCATGTCTACAAGCTTAACAAAGCATTGTATGGACTCAAACAAGCACCAAGAGCCTGGTATGAAACTCTCTCTACTTTTCTCTTATCCATTGGTTTTACTAGAGGTAAAATTGACAAAACCTTGTTTTTAAAATGGAAAGGAAAAGACTTAATGATTGTTCAAATATATGTGGATGACATCATTTTTGGATCCACATGTAATAAAATGTGTGAGGAGTTTAGGGAACTCATGACAGCAGAGTTTGAAATGAGTACTATGGGCGAACTTCAGTGCTTTCTTGGTCTCCAAGTAAAGCAACTGCAAAATGGTACTTTCATTCATCAAAACAAGTATGTGAAAAACTTGTTAACAAAATTTGAGATGAATGATTGTAAGCCATGTAGTACACCCATGAGCACTGTCAAGCCACTCACTGATGATGAAAAGGATGAACTTGTTGATCAGACACATTATAGATGCATGATTGGGTCTTTATTGTACTTAACAGCATCCAGGCCAGACATTATGTTTGCAACCTGTGTGTGTGCTAGATCTCAGGCTTCTCCTAGAAAGTCTAACCTTATTGCTGTGAAAAGGATCTTCAGATACCTAAAAGGTGCTCCCACACTTGGTATCTGGTATCCTGCTAATGGAAACATTGAGCTTTCAGGTTATTCAGATAGTGATTTTGCTGGCTGTCATACCACAAGGAAGTCCACATCAGGAGGGTGCCAGTTTCTAGGGAATGCCTTAGTTTCTTGGCAAAGCAAAAAGCAAGCAGCTGTTTCCACATCCACTGCTGAAGCTGAATACATTGCTGCTGCAAGCTGTACAGCCCAACTTATGTGGCTTCAAAATCAACTACTGGACTTTGGGATAACAGCACTTAGGACTCCACTCATGTTGGATAGCCAAGCTGCTGAAAATATCATCAAAAATCCAGTCTCCCATTCTACCACCAAGCACATAGATATCAGACATCATTTTGTCAGGGATAGCTATGAAAAAGGTTTGATTTCTCTGCACCATGTTCCAACAGAGGATCAGTTGGCAGATGTGCTGACAAAAGCTTTAGACACATCTACCTTCACAAATCTGATCTCTCGAATTGGAATGTTAAACATGGATTAAAAACAACAAAAATGTTTTCAATAAAACATTAAAATGTTTTCAGAAAATCAAATTCTGCTAAAAATAACACTTTGGTTGAAAAATCTGTTTTAAAACCACTGATTCAGATAAAACAACCACTGTTTTATTAAAATCACTGTCAGTTGAAAAATCTGTTTCAAACATCTGATCAGGTAAAACAACCACTGTTGGTTGAAAAATCTGTTTCAAACATCTGATCAGATAAAACAACTGTTTTCATCAGTCTTTTGGTTAAACAACAGAGGTTGGCAACAGAGGTTTAACAAAACAGCTGTCTGCCACCAGATGTTTCAACCATCAGATGTTTGCCACGTCTGCTCTCAAAAGCAGATGTTTGCCACATCAGCGGTTTCACCAGAGCCTATAAAACCCTGTTCTTTCCCCCAACAGCAGTTTTACTGTCTCATTGTATTCAAAATACCAAAAACCGCCTTCGTCTTCCTCATAACCCTCAATCAAAGATCATTACTTTCATAATCAAAATCCATTAAAATGGAACTTCAAACTAAAGCCACTCACAATTTCCTTCCATATTTGGTTAAAACCGAAGACAACACACCATTTCATTCCACCATTGACATCATCAATAACTCGAAATATAAAAATATTCTCGTTGCTGATGCCCCCATTCACCTAGAAACACTCCAAGAATTTTGGGCAACTGCTGAGGTTTTATACCAAGACAAAAAGCCTACGTCCATAATTTCAAAAATTGGAGTCACCAGTATCGCCATAACCCCTGAGATCATCTCCACTACCTTCTCACTGAACGATTTGTCAGGTATGGAAACTTTTCCAAAAACAGAGCTTCACACTGAGTTTCAAGAGAGGGGGTATGATGCTCAAATGACTGGTTCCACACTATACAAAAAGTTTTTCCCACCAGTCATGAAATTTTTCTTCCATACCCTCCTCCTCTGTGCCTCTGCCAAGACTACATCCTTCAATGAAATCCCATTAAGGATACAATACTTGGGATATGCTATGTTGTCAGACTCTGACTTCAACCTATCTCAGGGATTGTTTTCAGACTTGGTATCAAATGTGAAAGCCATAAAATCTGGCTCAAACAATGCTTTTCTGCTCTACCCTAGAATACTAAGTGTAATTCTACAAAAGCTTTTACCTGAAAAGGATTTTCAAAAGGGAGAGTCATTTAAAATGAAAAGTTTAACTGATGAAACTTTTACTAGAATGCTGGGTTCTTCAACCCAAGAAAAAGCACAAAAAGTTCAAAAAGTTTCCAAAACACAACCAAAGAGGACAAAAACAACAACTGTTGTTGAAACCTCTGTTGGTGAGCCCACTGCTCCTGGTGATCATGGCACTTCATCCAGTGCTGTGAAACCCACACCAGCCACCAAAAGAAAACGTCCATCCACCAAAACAACCACCAAACCCAAAAAGGGACTTCTGGAAGATGAGATACCAGAAGCTAACCCTGTTGCATCACCAAAGCAACATGAAACCACTGTTGTTACTTCCTCACAACAGTTGGAGATATCTCAACCCAAGCAAACTCCTCAAGATTCCTCACAAAAGGAACTTGTTGTAAGCCAAAGGGAACCTCAAACTGAGGCATATGAGTCACTTGATCATATGTTTACAAGCCCATCTCCCAGGGCTAATCAGCTTGTTACTCCACCTACATCACCACCACATGTCCCACCAACAATGCAACCCCTGTTTGAGGCAATTGATAAAACTCAGGACAATCCCAGTTCCTCTCAATCACCTATCACTGAGAGTATGCCACTACCAGTGACTGGGACTGAGGAAAATCAATCAGCCATCCCACAAACAGATGAGGAGGTTATACTCCCAGAAGTACATGTTACTTCTGATGAGGTTTCAAGAGAAGCAGCCACTACTGCTGTTGAGACCATTGTCTCACAGCAGGACAGTGGTTACATTGCTAAGACTTCCTTGAAGGCAACAACTGCTGAAGACACAATTGTGTCTCCAAAAACAGTTGGAAGTCCCCAGAACCAAGACCAAGGGGCAGCAGGTTCTTTCTCTATGGACTCACCTCCTAGGACTGAACCAGCTAAAACTACCTCTGGTAGGGACTCAGATGATCCTATTAATTTAGGTGATGAGTCAAAATTACAAGAATTGACGGTTAAAGTTCAAAACCTTGAATCCTCTGTTGCTGACATCAAATCTGATGTCAAGTCAATTTTGGAAACATTGAATAACTTTACAAAGAGTCAACCATCCACTGCTGATGTTGCTAATGAGCTATGGAAATCTGTTTCCCCCATCATCATAGCTCATCGAAAATTAGCAGATCAGACACAAGAAACCTACATGACTGTGATCAGAAACATGGTTGATGCCAGATTCAATGATACAAAGGCTGATATCAAGGTGATCAAAGACCACTTGCTGAAGACCACTGGCTCTGCCCCTTCCACAATTCTCAGAGATGAAGATGATGATGAATTCACTGCTGATGATGCCAAAAAGGGGGAGAGTGGCAGAGATAGGCTACCTAAACTGAAAACACAAAAAGGGAAGAAGCCAACTGCTGACAAACCAGGGTCACCCAAATCAGCTCCACAAACACAACAACCAAATGTTCAGTTCCCTGTCTCTGAACCAGCTCCAGCATCAAAGGCAAAAGAAGTTGACACTTCAGCTAATGAAAAAGCTGAAAAGGCTGCTGAAGACAAAATGAAAAGGGCTGACACATTGGAGGTAAAGGCAGAGAGGTTGGTACAACTGAAAAAGGAACAGCAACAGGAAGTGGAAGATGTGGGCACTTCAAAGAGAAGGAAAATGCCAGCCAAACACACCAGAAAACCACCTTCCAAATTAACTGCTGAAACTACTGTTGTACAAACACCTGTTACCACAACCACTGCTCCACAAACCACTGCCACCACAACCTCTGTTACCCAAACCACTGCACCTAAAACAACTGAACCTAAAACCACTGCTAAAACATCTGCACAACCCAAACCAGTCACTAAACCAACCACAACTCAACCAACTCCCAAACCTACTTCATCACAACCTAAAACCCAAACAACTGCTGGTTCCACAAAAGGACCAACAGATGTTTCTCAATCCACTGCTACATCCTCATCCTCACCCAAAATCTTGTATAGCAGAAAAAGGAAATCCACCTTTGTTATACAAGATGAAAACATCCACAACACACCACCTAACACACCAATCACATCCACACCAGTCAATGCCATTCCACTCTCATCTTACTCACCACACACTGACCAATTCAGATCACACAGACCACCACCATCCATCACCCCATTGGCTGAGAAGTATCCCCTTGAGTTGGATTTAATCAAGGGGGAACTTCAATCCTTCTATAATACTGATCAGCCATCAGAAAGATCCTTCCCTTCTCTTAAAGGCTTCCCTGTTCCACCTAATCTAGACACATATCTCAAATACAAGGGTGAACAGGCTGATGCTGTCATCAAAGAGAAGTGTAAAGGGAAGGATGACAGGACTGCTCAGGGCATCCATTCAGCAGAGCTTAGCAAACTCAGAAGGATTGAAGATTATGCTAAGACCCTGAGCAACTCCATGTCAACCATGCCTCTCAGCAGACACTTGGAGATGGAAGTAAGGGATTCACTACTGGAACAGATCTTGGCATCCAAGCCCTATAAAGCAACAAAGAATCAATTCACAGGCTGGACCACACATGCTCTAAGAGAAGAACTAATCAGAATAGAGAACATGGCCAAGAATCCTCCTACTAAGGTCTCTGCTCCTGATTTCAAAAAGGGGAGAGATGAAGCTAGAGCCTTGAAATTCAGAAGAATGAGACAAGAGCTTGTAGCTGCTAAGTATGGAGAGATGAAATCTGTTGCCAGATGGTCAGAGATCAGGCTAATTGAGACTTATAAAAAGCTTGAACAAGAAAGAAAGACCAATCCTGATCTTCCAAGAAAACCAGTGTATGATGATGCTCCCAAGAAACCCTCTCAGGCCTTCACATTAGATAGCTTGCTTGCAACCTCTGATCTATCTATTGCTGCTCAAAGGCAATACAAGAAGCAGAAGGAAATGTCTGAAGAAGACACAAGGAAGTTCACTAATACTTATGTGAAAGAGGGGATCTTGAACCAAATCAGATCTTTCTCTGATCCTGTGTCAGACAGGCTCAGAGAACTCATTGGAAGGCCACCATCACCAAACTCATCCAAAATAAAGATGCATCCCAGTCACTCCTCTGATTCTAAAATTCTAAAATGGAAGTCTGATAAAGAGACCCATGAATTGACATTGCTCAGATCAGATGGTAGTGTTCAGAAGTTGAGCATGGATGAGGCACCTGGCCTAAGTGCTGAAGATCTCCAGTCACTTCTAAACTTGACACTGGATAGAGATGTTGAAGACCTCTTCTCTCTGCACTTTGAATTGCAACTAAAAGGGCAAATTAGAGAAAGTCTGATGAGGAATAAAGATCAAGAATAAAGCAGAGTTTTGGCATCATCTGTTCTAGGGGGAGATTGTTGGGTCTGCTGACCTGGAGAAGAACAGATGATTGAAAGCCAAAATATACTAAGTGTTGATCCAGAATAAATAACAGAGTTTACAAGAAAGCTTCCTCCAAAGAACTGCTGACACCAAACTGCTGTTGCTTAAACAACTGATACAAGACAACTGCTGCTGATGAAAGGTCTGATGAAGAAAGTCTGAAGAGCAAAAGTCTGATAAAGAACAAGTACTGATCAAGATCTGAAGAACAAAGGTCTGTTGAACCAACAGCACTTTGGTTCAACAGATGTTAAGAAGACATCAGAGTTTATAGCTTAACAGAGTTTCCCTTCAGTAGTTTCAATGTAACAGTAGTTTATTGTTTATCAGATGTTATAGTTTGTTAGTCAGTTAGGGGTCGCTTTCTAGGTGACGTCAGCTATGTGATCATCAGAGGTTTGTACTTGTCTATAAATAGAACAGTACTTGTACTGTTCTATTCGTCACTCGTCATTCTCTCTAAGACAAACAAACTCTGAGTGATCAGGCTGAGGGGGAGTGATAATTGTACCTTTGTAATCTTTCAACTTTAATGAAAGCTTTCGATTGATAACAATTATTCTCTATGTTTTGATTATTCTTTATTCCGCTGCACTTTCCATTTATACTTCATTCATATTACATCATTAATCAAAACAATCCAAAACTCAGATCCTAACAACATTGCTGCTACAAGCTGTACAACTCAACTTATGTGGCTTCAAAACCAGTTGTTGGATTCTGGTATAACTGCTCTGAGAACTCCACTCATGTTGGATAGTCAAGCAGCTGAAAATATCATCAAAAATCTAGTTTCTCACTCAACCACAAAGCACATTGACATCAGACATCACTTTGTCAGAGACAGCTATGAAACAGGTTTGATTTCTCTGCACCATGTTCCAACAAAGGATCAGTTGTCAGATGTGTTGACAAAAGCTTTAGATACATCTACCTTTGCAAACCTGATCTCTCAGATTGGTATGCTAAACATGGAATAAAACAAAAATGTTTTCATGAATAAAAGCATTAAAATGCTGTCAGAAAATGAAATATCCATCCTTAAAAATAGTTTTGGTTGAAAAATCTGTTTAAGGTAATACAACCACTGTTTCATTAAAGTGTATCATCTGTTGGTTGAAAAATCTGCTTCAAAACTCTGATCAGATAAAATAACCACTACTGGTTGAAAAATCTGTTTCAAACATCTGATCAGATAAAACAACTGTTTTTCACAAACATCTGTTGACTAGTCAACAGATGTTATAAACAACTGTCATCCACCATAACAGACCTTCCATCAGATGTTTGCCACGTATGCTCTCAAAAGCAGTTCTTTGGCCACATCAGCGGTTTCCACTTGAGACTATAAAAAACCATGTTTATCCCCCTACAGTTGTTCCATTGTCTCATCGAATTCAAAATTCCAAAAACCGCTTTCTCTCAACCTTAAACCCTCATCAAAAATTCATCGTCTTTCTTATTGAAATCCAAGACATGGATCTTCAATTGAAAGCTCCCTACAATTACTTACCATATCTGACTAAAACAGATGTAAACCTTCACTTCCATTCCATCATTGACATATTAAATGAATACAAATACTTGCCTGTTCTCACTTCCAGTTCTATCATCTATGTTGACACTCTTCAAGAATTTTGGTTGAAAGCTGAAACCTTATTTACTGATAAAAAGCCAACTTCCATAATTTCACAAATTGGAGATACACATGTCGTCATAACCCCCCAATCCATATCCACTACCTTCTCACTGAATGATCAGGCAGGTAAAGATTCTTTTGATAAAACTGAACTTCACACAGAGTTCATAGAGAGAGAGGCTATGAGGGTCAAATGATTGGGGCAACAATTTACAAAAAGTTTTTCCCCCTAGCCATGGAATTTTTCTTTCATACTTTACTCGTATGTCTCTATGCCAAACTACTTCTTTTAATGAATTCTCATTGAAAGTTCAGTACATGGGATATGCCATCTTGTCAAAACCTGATTACAATCTATCTCAAGGACTGTTTCTAGATTTGGTAGCAAATGTGAAAGGTGTCTAGTCTGGGTCAAACAATGCTTTTCTAATATACCGAAGACTTTTAAGTGTTATCCTACAAAAGGTTTTACCTGAAAAGGATTATAAACAGGGTGAAGGCCTTCAAATGAACAGCCTATCCCAAGAAACTTTTACAAGAATGTTGGGTCCTAATACCCATGAAAAACCAAAAAAAAAAAAAAAACAAAAGTTTCCAAAACACAAGCAAAGAGTGTTAAGACAACAACTTTTGTGCAAACCTCTGTTGCTGAGCCCACTGCTCCTAGTGATCATGGCACTACATCTAGTGCTGTGAAACCCACACCAGCCACTTCAAAAAAGAAACTTCCATCCACTAAGCCCACCAAAAAGCAACCTAAAAAGGTGACTTTGGAAGATATGATACCAGAGAAGAATCCTGTTGTACCACAAATGGAACAAACAACATCTGTTGATACTTCCTCTCAACAGATGGCAAAATCTCAACCCATCCAAACTCCTCATGTATCCTCTCAAAAGGATCATGTTGTAAGCCAAGGGGACACACTTCATGGAACATTTGATTCACTTGAACATTTGTTCACAAGTCCTTCTCCTAGCGCTAATACTCTTTTCACTCCACAACCTTCACCATCACAAAATCATCCTATTCCACCTACCATGCAATCATTGTTCGAAGCCATTGTCAAAACTCAGGACTCAACCAGTTCCTCTCCACCACCTATCAATGAGAGTATACCTCAACAAGTGACTGGTCCTGAGAATAGTCAAGTGGCTAGGCCACGAACAGAGGAGGCTACACCTCTTAAGTTACATGTAACTCAAGGTGGTATTTCAAGTGAAGAAGCCACTACTGTTGTAGAGACCATTGTCTCACTTCAGGACAATGGTTACATAGCTCAGACTTCCTTGAAGGCAACAACTGATGAGTCCACAAGAGTGACCTCAATACCAGTTGGAAGTCCCCAGAACCAAGAAAAAGGGGCATCTGGTTTTTTATTTCATGGACACACCTCCTAGAACTGAACCAGTTACAACTACCACATCTGGTAGGAATCCAGATGATCTAATAAGTTAGGTGATGGATTAGAATACCAAGAATTGACAGAGAGAGTAAATTCCATTGAGTCATCTGTGACTGAGATCAAATCAGATATCAAGACAGTGATGCAAACTTTGGTTACCCTCACACAAAGTCAACCATCCACCCAAGAGATTGCTAGTGAGCTATGTAAGTCTGTAAATCCCATCATCATAACTCATAGAAAACTAGCAGATCAAACCCAAGAAACCTACATGACAATGATCAGAAATATGGTTGATGCTAGGTTTAATGATACCAAAGCAGACATAAAAGCCATAAAAGCCATAAAAGATCATTTGTTGAAGACCACTGGCTTTACCCCCATAACTATTTTAAGAGATGAAGGTGACAATGAGTTCCACGCAGATGATGCCAAAAAGGGGGAGAGTGGCAGAGACAGACTACCTAAGTTGGATCCATTTGGGGTTCCACCTTCTCAAAAGGGTCAAAAGTCTGCTCAAAAGCCTGCACAAGAGTCTGCTTCCAACACCACTGCTGAAGCTGCTAAAACTGACAAGGCAAAGCATCTTGATGAATTTGCTAATGTCTTAGCTGAAAAGGCTACTCAGGCTAAACAAATCAGGGCAGAAACTTTGGAAACAAAAGCAGAAAACCTTTCCAAAAGGAAAGAGTTAGAACAACAGGAAAAAGACAATGTTGGTACCTCTAAAAGGAAGAAAAGGCCTGCTCAGCATGTCAGACAGCCTCCTTCAAGATCTAAAACCTTTGTTGCTGCTTCAACCAACACAACCACTAAACCAATTACCACAACAACCACCATATCCACCACCAATGCTTTATCCTTGACCTTAACACCAACACCATCTTCTCCACCTCAAACATCTGCTTGTACTAAACAAGTGCCAACAGATGTTAACACACCTCAATCACCACCATCACCAACCATCTTGTACAAAAGGAAAAAGAAATCCACCTTTGTTGTACAAGATAAGAACATAGAAACCACACCACCACCATCATCATCCCAACCCATTTTAGCCATTCCACTTCAATCTTTTTCACCACGCACTTCTTAATTCACATCCAATTCTTCCACCATAAAATCACCTTCTTCCACAATTCCATTGGTTGCTCAGTATCCCCTTGAGCTTGACATAATCAATGGGGAAATTCAATCCTTCTATAATACTGAGGATCCTTCACAACTATCTTTTCCATCTCTTGCCAGTTTGAATAAGCCTAAGCCCAAAAATTTTGATGAGTACTTAAAGCAGAAGGTACAACAAATTGATCTAATCATCAAAGAGAAATGCAAAGGAAAAGATGACCGAACTGCTCAGGGCATTCATTAGCAGAACTAAGCAAGTTGAGAAGGATTGAGGACTTTGCTAAGGACCTGAGCAAGTCTACGTTTACCAAGCCTATCAGTGGTGAAATGGTAAAGTTGGTTAGAGAATCTTTTCTAGACCAGATTATGGCAGCCAAACCTTACAAAGCTAACAGAAAACACTTCACTGGCTGGACCATTCAAGCTCTAAAAGAAGAATTGCAAAGAATTGAAGAACTAAACAAACAAAACCAAAAGGCTTCTGTTCCTGATTTCAGAAAGGGCAAAGACACTGTCAGAGCTTCGAGGTTCAAAAGAATGAGAGCTGAATTGGTAGAAGCTAACTTTGGTGAAATGAAGTCTGTGTCAAAGTGGTCTGAGTTAAGGTTGGTTGAAACCTATAAGAAGCTGGAAGAACAAAGGAAGACTGATCCAACTCTTTCCAGAAAGCCAGTTTACCCTGATGATGAAGATGTTAGGAGATCTCATCAGACTCTTTCCTTTGAAAGCTTACTTCCTTCCTCTGATGTCTCCATTTCTGCTAGAACACAAGAGGCAGAAGGAGATGTCCGAAGAAGATAAGAAGAACAGAGAAAAATCATTGGAAGACCTCCATCACCAAACTCATCCAAAATAAACTTGTAGACCGAAAATTCCGCTGATTCAAAAATTCTAAAATGGAAGGTCAATAAAGACAACTATGAATTGACTCTGATCAGATTAGATGGAAAGATTCAAAAGCTCAGCATGGATGATGCATACAGTCTGAATGCAAATGATCTCCATGACTTGCTGAATTTGGAAATTGAAAGGGATGCTGATGACTTATTCTCCTTTGACTTTGAATTACAATTGAAAGGTCAAATTAGAGAAAGTCTGATGAGAAATAAAGATCAGTAATAAAGATGAGTTTTGGCATCATCTGTTCTAAGGAGAGATTGTTGGGTCTGCTGACCTGGAAAAGAACAGATGATTGAAAAGCCAAAACATTCTAACTTCTGATTCTCAACAAAACAGTGTTTTATACAAGGATCCTCCGAAAAGACTGTTGAAGCTAACTGCTGTTCTTAAAACAACTGTTGATTACAAAGTGCCGATGAAGAAACCATTGATGATTAAAGTACTGATGAAGAAACAAGACAAAATGCTGATGAAGACACAAGGTCTGTTGGAGCCAACAACACTTAGGCTCCAACATATGTTTCGAGTCAGCAAAGTTTACTCTTCAGTGTTTTAGATATCAGAGGTTCAAGCAATGTAACAGTGCATGTATCAGCAGATGTTTTATATTGTTATGTTAGTTAGCTGTCACTGTCTTAGGTGATGTCAGCCTTAGGTCATTAGAGCTTTCGTTTGTCTATAAATAGAACAGTGCGTATACTGTTCTATTTGTCACTCTTACATTCTCTTACACAAACAAAGTTAGTGAGTGATCAGGCTGAGGGGGAGAATTGTACAACTTGTACTAAAAATCTGTGATGACTGATATATAGTACGTACTTGTTTAAAACAATTGTTCTGTTTATTATGATTGATAGTTTATTTCCGCTGCACTTTCCATTTTTATAATTCATTCATTACTGTTTCATTACTTAAACAATCATAACAAATTAAACTCAGATCCTAACAAATGTACAGGTCTATATAAGGTTTTAGTTTGTTTTGTCATTTGTGTGTGTGAGCTGTGTGTTTTCCAGAGAGAGTTTTAGAAAGTTCTAGAGAGTCTTTCATTGTAATCTAAGAACATATAAGACTTTTATCAAATGATTATAATGAAAATGTTTATTGAAATGGATATTATCGTGTTATAATTTGTTGATTATCATTTTGCATATGATTTAGGGTTTCCGCACCTAAATTGCTCTACTTGTGTGATAAATTGTTTGAATTCTAACAAAATGATCCTTTAAAAAGTGGTATCAGAGCTTTGCTCAATCACACAACTGCAAATTGATAGTTTTCAATCAGATTTTTACTCAAAAACATCAAAATTTTATCTGTTTTGCATGAACTTTGCATGAACATGGAGATTGATTGATTTCAACTTGTTTTTATGGATAAAATCAAAATTTCTTTCACAAAAGTTAATCTCCTACAAATCCGAAGCAAAACCTGCTAAAGATCATTGAAATCCATCAACTTTTGAAAATTTCAGATCAAATTCAGTGATTTTTTGAAGAAAATTTGATTTTGAAATGGGTCAGGTCGAACCAGTGGTGTTTAAGTCGAACGAGTGTGGTTTTTATGTCGATCCAAGTGTTTTTCGGTCGAACCAAATGAGTTTTAGGGTCGAACCAGTGTTTGTTCTTCATTCAGAGTGTTTTGTGTTTTCATTCGACCATTCCTAGTTCCTTCGACCTTACGTGAGGTCGAATCAACTTCAGTTTAGGGTCGAATCAGAGTTGAGTGTTTTAGTTATTTATCTGAGTTTATCTAGGGGTGGAACCAACTGATTTTTTGTTCATTCGAACCCGCGATCAGTTACTTTAGGTCAAACCAAAAACTATTTGTCAATTTTTTCTAAGTGTTGTCATTCCGAACATCATGGATAACATTTGGGGCTTTCCAATGACACCGAAACCTGCTATGACACAACAACAACAAGCACCAATGAATCCTTGGGCAGTTGCAGCAGCCGAAAGAGCAAACACACAACCAACACAAATGACGAATATCTGGGCCGTTTCCACACCACCCCAATCTTTTGCAAAACCTCCTCCACAACCAATGCCGGATTTTTGGGGAGTTGCAACGGCAGCAACACTGCAGAGTCAAACTACCAATGCTGTCACAACTTTGGTGAATGATCTATCTTTGGGAAATGGGACAAGACCATCAAAGTTGTTGGAAATGAATGAATACTACTCATGGCAAAGGAAGTTCAAGATCTATTTGGAAGGTATGGGATTAGATGGTGGGGAAGCGTGGCAGATGATCGAGAAGGGATATGTGGCACCTACCATTCAGAACTCTACAACACCGATAGCACTTGGAGGCCTAGCTGATGATGCGAAGAAGAAGTTTGCAGCAGAGAAGAAAGAATTCTCACAACTTTCTCAAGCATTGAATACAGATCTACTACACCAGTTTGGAACATGTACTACTTCTAAGCAACTATGGGATGTGTTGAAGAGTAGGTATGACGGGAACGAGAAAACTCGAAAGTTGAGGACTGAAGAGTTAAAGAAGGAGTTTGAGAACTTTAGTTATATTGGGAATGAAACCTTGAAGGAAATTACTCCAAGGTTCTTTCACTTGTTGACTGAGTTATCGAATTATCAAGTTTCCTATTCGATGACAGAGATTTTGGAGAAGTTCACTGATGCTTTACAACCATATTGGAGTAAGCATACCGACATGTTAAAAGAAAAAGATGCTTACCAGTAGTGGACAACCAGTGAGTTTATTCAAAAATTGGAAAACAAAGAGATGGAAGCAAGAAGAAAAAATAAGTGGTACCAGATTCCACAGAATCCGGAACTTTATTTTGCTACTACTTCTTCATCAACTTCCATTCCCAGTGGAGGTGTAGGTGTTGCAGCAGCACCACAAACTGCTTTTGTTTCAAAAGTTGAACCTCCGAACTATTTTGCAACATCATTTTACACACCACCTCCATCAAACATTCAAGTTCCTAACTACTTTGGAACATCATCAGTGAATATGACACATCAACAACCACAAGCACCAATTGTCAGTCAAGCCACTACAAGTTCAGGTCCAGTTGTATTAGAAACTTCAAACATGAACAAAGTAACAGTTGAGGTAGCACAACAACATGTTGCATTAGTTTCTGTGTTAGTACCATCATACAACGGACTTGTGGCAAGTCAGATTGGGAATAACAACCTCACTAATGAAGATTATGCCCAAATCGACAAAGAAGAGATGGAATTGATTGATATCCAGTGGGTATTTGCAAGTGTTATGAGAAGAGCCACTAAGTTTATTAAGAAGACTGGGAGAACAGACCATGCTACAACACCCAACACCACTTATGGTTTCAATAAGGCAAAAGTTACATGTTTCAATTGTGGAACCAAAGGTCATTTTGCTAGAGAGTGTACTCAACCGAAACAACAAGGTAACCGCAACCCATTTCACTCAAACTATCAAAACCGTCAATCACAAAACCAAGTCACATCCCAAAACAAAAATAACAACTATCAAAACCAAAACAATTACTAAAACCGACAAAACACCTCACAAAATTCCAACCAAAGACAAACTTTCACAGCTAACCAGAACCAAACAACATCAAACCAAGTCAGAACCATTGTTCCAGTTTGTATACCAAATACTCAACAGCAGAGTGATAACGAAGCATTGGTGATTCGGAAGGATTAAGATTTTGATTGGAACACAATGCAATTGGGTGTTGAAGAGACTACTGGTGGTAATGTTGGTTGTTTAGCTCAGGAAATGGTGAGTGAGGAGGGGCCGGTGATAGTAAGAGTAAGGAAAAGAAGATTGTGATTGATGAGGCAGTTTCTGAGAAGGTAGAAGATAAGGTTATTTCTGAAAAGGTAGAGGAGTCAATGACTGAAGAAGATGTTCCAGATTCATTTGATGATCATGTTTCTATTTATTATGACACCAAGAGCGAATCTGATTCTGAATCAAGTGTTAATTCACTTGATGATGACGTGGAGCAACCTCTTGTAGAAGCAGTTTTTCTTATGACCAAGAGATCTTGCATGGTTTATGATGCTTTCTCCAAAGTTGACTATTCCAAATTCTTTGCAGGAAAGGAAGCTCACTTCGCATTAATTGCTATGACAGAAGCTCCAAAACCGGTAAGTTCTAATTCTAATCCTTCTAATAATGAAAAATATTGTGGTTCATATGATAGACTCGAAGGCGAGGTCAACGACTTAAAATACCAACTTGACAGCGCTAGAACCGCCATTGAGTCTTATCAGAAGAAAGAAAGAGATGTGAATAAGCTGCTAGATAACTATAATAAAGATATTTCTGATTTAAGTAAAACTTTGTCACAAAAACAAACTGCCATTAATAACTATATTAATGAAATTGAAGAAACAAAGTTAGAAATGGCAAAAAATGAAATGTTTTTCAAAAAAGATAAACAAAAAGCTTGAAAGTTATCTGAATGTAGCTTATTTCATAGACCACATTCTTGAAGAATCAAGCCCACAGTTCATACTGTGAGTTACAAATCAGTACCTTCACCGGTGTTATTTGCAAATCATAACTTGAATACTTTGACACCGGAAAGTTCTGATAAATCCGGATCTACATCAGACCATGAATCAAACACTTCTAGTGTTGGTTATCCAAATTCTGATGTAAAACCAAAAATAATGTTGATATTCCTCCGGAAAATCATATTCGAACTAATGAGTCGTACTCAAAGGTACAACATTCTCAGAAAGCTGACCAAAATCAGAATCAGTCGGTGAAGAAAAATGAGAAAGGTGATGACAAACTTGTGAAAGTGTTTTATCAGATGGGAGGATCTGATAACATAATTTCTGATGAAGAATATCCTATTCAGTTCGCTAACTACTCTAAAATTGATAAAATTTGGCAAGAAAGTACAATCTGGTTTCCTAAATCTGAAAGAACAAACAATATGCCACCATAATTAGTGAAGCGACTGTATGGTGATGATTCTAACACATCGAAGGTTCATGTCACACAGTTTGTGATACCAAAAGATAAAGTAAATGGTTTTGTTGAACCGACTTATTCACTAGAGCCCGCTCCTAAGAGTTTGAGGTGACAGTGCTATAATGATCAAAGATCGGTTAAGACATGTGCTAGATTTGATGATGAAAACTGTTTTGAAGAGTATAGAGCCTGTTTCAAGTGTGGAAAGAGAGGGCATTTACATGCTCACTGTCCATACGTGAGATGTAAAAGGCAAGAGGTTGAAATTAGGCAAAATCATAAAAATCCGAATGTTGGTGTTACTCAAAGAAATTTTTATCCTCAAAAGCAATTTCATAATCAAAACAATTTTTGTCAAAGAGGAAACCGACCGGTTGTTTATGACAATGGAAATCGGATTGCTATGAACAATGGTATGAGAAGACCTATGATGAATCCGAATTTTGATAAACAAAAGGTTTATCCTAAACCCTATGTTAAAACAAATGTTGGTCATTCGGTCATTAAATCAACCAAGGTTTCTAAGAATTTTCCACCTAAGGTTGTTTCAAAGAATTCTAACAATGTTCAACCAAAATTTCAAACTCAAGTTAGAATTCTAAAACAATCAGAACAATCTTGGACATCCAAAGGTTCTCCCGGAGCCTCAACTTCAACTTCTAAACCGGTGAAAGAAGTTCCTAAGACAACTATTTTAGAGAAACCGATAGTTGAAAAGAAGAATGTTGTGGATAAAAAGAAAGAATCTTTGAATGTCTCGTTTGTTGATACTCAAAGACCCAAGACCAACATGGCTTGGGTCCCCTAGAAAAAGTAATCATGTTTGTGATTGGTGCAGGGAGTTCCAGCTGGCCTTGTGAGCAGTATATGGATTGTTGACAATGGGGCTTCCGGGAACATGATAGGAGATATGTCGCTCCTTTTTTACATCAAGAATATTAATGGAGGATATCTAGCGTTTGCTGAAAACAAAGGAGGTTATATCACCATGGAAGGGAGTGTTAGCAATGGGATAGTGAGTTTTGAGAAGATTTCATATGTGAAGCAGATTGACTATAATTTGCTCAGTGTATCTCAAATTTGTGATAAGAAGTTTTTTGTGCATTTTGATGAGAAGCCTTGCTATATTCTGAAACCCAAATTTGAAATATCTAAGGAGTGGATTATCTTTAAAGCTCCAAGACTGAACAATTTGTACATTCTTGGCATGAGCAAAGCAACCACGACTCAAGGTCAAGTTACTTATTTTCTGTCAAAGGCTACCGAGAAAGAATCTATCATGTGGCATCGACGATGGGGCATATTCACCTTAAAAATGAATCATTTGGTAAAAAATGGGCTGGTAGAAGGAGTTAATGTGAAACACTTTCATTTGAATGATAAGTGTGTAAGCTGTAAAAAAGGAAAACAACACAAACAGACCCACAAACCCAAGAAAGTGAACTATGTCACCATTCCACTTGAGCATTTGCATATGGATCTTTTTGGCCCTGTCAAGCGTAAGAGTAATTATGGAGAGCTTTACTGTCTTGTGGTTACTGATGAGTATTCAAGATTCTTGTTGGTGATGTGCATGCAACACAAAAGCGAAACGTTTAATAATCTGAAAGTTCTATTTACCCGGTTGGAAAACATTTATGGTTTGAAGATAAAACGAATCAGAAGTGACAACGGGACGGATTAAAAGAATTCTATGATGGATGCATTATGTGAAGAAAAAGGAATTCATCATGAATATAGAGCACCATATACTCCTCAACAGAACAGTGTTGTAGAACGCAAGAACAGGACTCTAATTGAAGCAGCTAGGACAGTGCTTGCAAATTCTAATCTTTGAGTAATGTTCTGGAATGAGGCTATTCATGCAGCTTGTTACACTGAATCATGTGTTGACAGTGAAGAAGTTTGGAAAGACTTCCTATGAACTGCTTAACAGATGCAAGACAAACTTAGAGTATCTAGAACCATTCGGGGCACCATACACGATGCTGAATCCTACAGAAAAGTTTGGAGCTAAAGCAGAAGAGGGCTAATTTGTTGGATACTCGACAACACTTAAACGCGTGTTTAAAAACAGAACTCGTCAAGTTGAAGAGTGGGCAAATGCAGATGTTCAACGCTACACTCAGAATGTTCAAGGAAATGGGCCCAATTGGATGTTTGACTATAAAGATTTCTTTGAGTCATTCAATCTAGATAGCTTGGTTGAAGAGGCTGTATTACAATTATACTACGAGTGTGAGAACGCATTGACATCACCGTTAGTGTGTCCGATCACCGTAACTCCTCCGGCAGCTTCTAATGATGCCAATGCTCCTGTGATCGAAGAAGAAATTTATCAAGAAGCTTCTACAACATTTGATTCGTCTGAGTCGAAAGACGATGATGAAGTTTTCAGTGAAACTATCTTTGATCATGCTACAGTATCACCTCCAGTGAACCTAAATTCAGATATTGCATCTTCATCAAATACGGGTAATGATCTGGACACAATAGAAAATCTGAATGTTCTAGCGGTGATTCCAATGCCTGAACATCCGGAATCTCGGATTCTTTGGATTTATCCGCTAGGACAAGTCATTGGAGATCCTGGTAGCAGTGTGATGACACGAGGACAAAAAAGGTGTGCATCATCTACAGAGAACATTGGAGCCCTTGCCATATATACTCATATTCAAAAGTCAGGAGATCAAAATGATTGGTCTTTTGCTTGTTATGTTTCGCAGGTGGAGCCGCGGACGTATAAGGATGCTTTAGAAGGCGAATCTTGGGTGGAAGCAATGTAGCAAGAACTTCAACAATTTCAAAAACTCAGAGTCTGGACGTTGACTGACTTACCACCAGACAGGAAGAAGATTGGTACCAGATGGGTATTCAAATGCAAGAAAGATGATAGAGGAGTTATCGTCAGGAACAAAGCTCGATTGGTGGTTCAAGGTTTTAGTCAACAGAAAGGAATTGACTATAACGAGGTTTATGCATCGGTTGCGCGCATTGAAGCAATTCGAATGTTTCTTGCGTATGCATCTTACATGAAATTCAAGGTGTATCAGATGGATGTTAAAAGTGCTTTTCTATACGGTGTGGTGAAAGAAGAAGTGTATGTCGGCCAACCACCAGGTTTTGAGGATCCTATCCACCGGGATAAGGTCTACAAACTGAACAAAGCGTTGTACGATTTGCACCAAGCCCCGAGGCAGTCGTACGAGGAGCTGAGCACGTATCTTCTTTCTAAAGGATTCAAGAGAGGGAATTCGTTAAAAGTTATGCAGGATAAGTTTGAGATGAGTGCGATGGGAGAAATGCAATTCTTTTTAGGCCTGCAGGTGGACCAATTGCCAACGGGCATCTTTATTCACCAAACAAAATACGTTTCTGAAGTCTTGAGCCGGTTCCAGATGGATGGTTTGAAGCCTTTGGATACTCCCATAAAACCCAATCACGGGATTGGAGTTGACGCTAAGGGGGAGCTTACCGATCCCTATACTTATCGTGCCATTGTCGGATCTCTTATGTACTTAACTGCATCCCGACCGGATATAATGTTCACCACATGTCTTTATGCACGATATCAATCGAAGCCGAAACATTGTCATCTAATTGCAGTTAAATGAATCCTTCATTATCTGAAGGGTACTCCGTCACGCGGATTATGGTATCCTAAGGATGATACCTTTGACTTTATTACCTTTAGTGATTCTGATTATGCAGGTTGCGATATAGACGCTAAATCCACAACAGCTGGATGTCAATTTCTAGGGAGCAGGCTCATGACCTGGCAATGTAAGAAGCAGATGTCAGTTGCTCTGTCTACATGTGAAGCAGAATACGTGGCAGTCTCGAGTTGCTGTTCACAAGTGCTTTGGATACAACAACAGATACGCGACTACGGTTTGCAATTTCTTAGAACCCCCATTCATGGTGATAATGAAGCAGCCATCGCTCTCACTAAAGACACTGTCAATCATTCCAAAGCTAAGCATATCTGAGTTCGTTATCATTTTATTCGAGATTGTTATTCAAAAGGATTGAATGACATGGTCAAAATCCATACTGATTACTAAAGAGCCGATTTGTTTTCTAAAGCTTTTGATAAGTTACGCTTTGAATTTTTGTTACAAGCTAATGGTATAACAGAAAAGCAAGATTAAACTCCACATTAGGTTATCAATTTTTATTTTGTTTTTGTTTTTCAAAAATCAAAAAACAAAAAATAATTTTTTAATTTTAGGGGGAGCTTTTATTTGCAGAAAAAAAAACCAAAAACATTGAAAAATCATAAAAATTAGAAAATTCAAAAATGATTTTCCAGGAGAAAAAGAGGAAATGATGCACATCAGTGAGGATCTGACACATGCTAAAGAATTGTAATGTTTAAATAAGGCGTGTGTTGATTTTGTGTGATGTGCTGGTAGGCTTCGTAGACTTATTACTGCGTGCCTTAGTAATACAAACATAACGAACTACTCGCTAGTGGCTGAACACCTCACGGGCATATAGTCTTAGTACCGTAATTTCGTTCGATAAGGTTGCCAAAATCTGAGGTTTCGGGTCGTTATGTTAGATGTTATCCGGGGTATCTTGATTGATCTTTGGTCGTATTAATTTACGGACCTAGATTCAATCAAGATATTTGCTAAAGGAGCTTATATGCCAAAACTTGAAAGTTACTGAATTGAGGAACTTCATGTATAACAATGATCAAAGATCATTTAATGCATCGTATCAAATTTATGATGAAAATCATGTTTGATATCAGCCTCAACTTGGTATGTGTGAACATGTTACTTTGTAGCATTGATTTGCTGACCTGTATAATAACGGATAACAATGGCATAATCACGCGTTACGACGAAGCTTTGTGCAGATTCCTTGATACGGGAGTATGTTGTGTGCGTGGGAACCATAAGCTTGTCAGTTTTAATACACCTAAATGCGTATCATTTTAAAGCACTGCATAACAATCTACATGTGAGCTTATGATGTTAAGATCTGAGTTTGATTGTTTTGATTGTTTAGACAAATAATGAAATAAGTGAAGTGAGATATAAATGGAAAGTGCAGCGGAATGATAAACTATAAATCAAAACAAGAGAATAATTGTTTTTAATCGAAAGCTTTCATTAGATTGAAAGATTACAATTGTACAATAACTCCCCCCAGCCTGATCACTCAGAGAATGTTAGTCTTAAGAGAATGACGAGTGATGAATAGAACAGTACAATCACTGTTCTATTTATAGACTAAACTAAACCTCTGATGATCACTGCTGACGTCACCTAAGACAGCGACCTCTAACTGACTAACAACATAAAACATCTGCTAACTATAACTACTGTTACATTGAAAACACTGTTAATACAAACTACTGTAAAGGAAAACTCTGATGGTCTTTATCATCTGTTGAAACCAAAGTGCTGTTGGTTCCAACAGACCTTTGTCTTCAGTTCTTGATCAGCAGTTGTTTGTTCATCAGATCTTTGTCTATCAGTTGTTTGTTCAGCAGATCTTTGAGCAGCAGCAGTTGTCTTTATCAGTTGTTTGGTGTAGCAGTTGTTAGGGTCAACAGTCTTTTGAGGAAAGTATCTTGAATCAACTGTTTTATTCAAAGGATCAAAAGATAGAATATTTTGGCTTTCTAATCACCTGTTCTTCTCCAGGTCAGCAGACCCAACAATCTCCCCCTAGAACAGATGATGCCAAAACTTAGCTTTATTCTTGATCTTTATTTCTCATCAGACTTTCTCTGATTTGACCTTTGAGTTGTAATTCAAAGCTCAATGAGAAGAGGTCTTCAGCATCTCTTTCCAGCTCTAGATTCAGCAATGTTTGGAGATCTTCTGCACACAGGCCATGTGCATCATCCATGCTTAGCTTCTGAATCTTTCCATCTGATCTGAGCAGAGTCAATTCATGGGTGTCTTTATTTGACTTCCATTTTAGAATTTTAGAATCAGAGGAATGGCTGGGATGCATCTTTATTTTGGATGAGTTTGGTGATGGAGGTCTTCCAATGAGTTCTCTGAGTCTCTCAGTTGTTGGATCAGAGAAATAACGAATTTGGTTAATGAGACCCTCTTTTACAAACGTATCAGCAAACTGTTTCTGTTCTTCTTCTGTCATCTCCTTCTGCTTTTTGAACTATCTTCTTGTAGCAATAGATAGATCAGAAGTGTCCAGTAGGCTGTCTAAAGTAAAGGCCTGTAGAGGTCTCTTGGGCACATCAGCATAGACAGGTTTTCTTGGCAAAGTAGGGTCCTTCTTCCTGTTTTCTTCCAACTTCTTGTAAGTTTCAACCAATCTCAGCTCAGACCATCTAGCCACAGACTTCATCTCTCCATAATCAGCAGCTACTATCTCTTGTCTCATTCTTTTAAACTTGAGAGCTCTGGCTGGATCTCTGCCTTTGCTGAAATCAGGGGCAGAGACCTTTGAAGGAGGATTCTAGGCCATTTCTTCAATTCTGATTAATTCTTCTCTTAGTGCATGAGTGGTCCAGCCTGCAAACTGTTTCTTGTTTGCTTTGTAAGGCATGGAAGCTAAGATCTATTCAAGAAGAGAATCCCTTACTTCCCTTTCCATGTCACTACTAAGAGGCATGGAAGACATTGAGTTGCTCAGGGTCTTAGCAAAATCTTCAATCCTTCTCAGTTTGCTAAGCTCTACTGAATGGATGCCCTGAGCACTCCTGTCATCTTTCCCTTTGCATTTCTCTTTTATGATAGCATCTTCCTGTTCACCCTTGTATTCCAGATAAGTGTCAATATTTTGGGGAACAGGAAAATTCTTGAGAGATGGGAAAGTTCTTTCTGATGGCTGATCAGTATTGTAGAAGGATTGAAGTTCCCCCTTGAGTAAATCAAGTTCAAGAGGATACTTCTCAGCCAATGGGGTGATGGTTGGTGGTGGTCTGTGTGATTTGAATTGGGAGGTGTGTGGTGAGAATGATGAGAGTGGAATGGCATTTAAGGGTTGTGTGAGTGGAGTATTGGGTGGTGTGGTGTGGATGTTTTCATCTTGTACAACAAAGGTAGACTTTCTCTTTCTACTGTACAAGATTTTTGGTGATGGTGATGTTGCAGCAGTGGTTGGGTTAACATCTGTTGGTTCTTTTGTAGAACCAGCAGTTGTTTGTGGTTTTGGTTGTGTAGTGGTTGGTTTGGTGGTTGGTTTGGTGATATCAGATGTTTTGGTGGCAGTGGTTGTGGTGGTGGTAGCAGTGGTTTTGGTAGCAATGGTTTCAGCATCAGTGGTTTCAGAAGATAGTTTTGATGGTGGTTTCCTTGTATGTTTTGTAGAGATTTTCTTTCTTTTTTAGGAACTCACATCTTCAACTTCTTGCTGTTGTTCCTTCTTTAGCTGAATTAACCTCTCTGCTTTAACTTCCAGAGTGTCAGCCCTTTTAAGCTTGTCTTCAGCAGCCTTATCAGCTTTTTCATTTGCAGAGGTATCAACTTCCTTTGCTTTGCTGGTTTTGGTAGTTTCAGTAGCAGCAGAGGTTTGAGCACTTGGTTGTTGTTGTTTTGGTGGTGCTGTTTGGGTAGACTCTGGTTTGTCAGCAGTTGGTTTACCCTTTTGAGAGGGTGGAGAACCAAAAGGATTTAGTTTTGGCAACCTATCACTGCCACTCTCCCCCTTTTTGGCATCATCAGCTGTGAATTCATCATCATCTTCATCTCTGAGGATTGTGGTAGGGGCAGAGCCAGTAGTCTTCAGCAAGTGGTCTTTGATCACCTTGATATCTGCCTTGGTGTCATTGAACCTGGCATCCACCATATTTCTGATCAAGTTCATGTAAGTCTCTTGTGTCTGATCTGCTAGTTTCCTGTGAGCTATGATGATGGGGGAAACAGATTTCCATAGCTCACTAGCAATATCAGCAGTGGATGGTTGACTTTTGGTAAAGTTTGCCAGAGTTTCCAATATTGACTTGACATCTGATTTGATGTCAGCAACAGAGGTTTCAATGGATTGAACTCTATTCATCAATTCTTGGTATTTTAATCCATCACCTAAGTTAATAGGATCATCTGAATTCCCACCAGTGGTAGTTTTAACTGGTTCAGTCCTAGGAGGTGAGTCCAGGGAATGAGAACCAGATGCCCCTTGGTCTTGGTTCTGGGGACTTCCAACTGATTTTGGGGACACAATTGTGGCCTCCTCAGTTGTTGCCTTCAAGGAAGTCTTAGTTATGTAACCACTGTCCTGTTGTGAGACAATGGTCTCAACACCAGTAGTGGCTGCTTCACTTGAAAACTCACCAAGAGTTACATTGAACTCTGGGAGCTTAACCTCCTCTTCTGTTTGTGGGTTGACAGATTGATTTTTCTCAGGCCCAGTCACTTATGGAGGTATACTCTCAGTGACAGGTGAAGGAGAGGAACTGGGATTATCCTGAGTTTTATCAATTGCCTCAAACAGAGGTTGCATTGTTTGTGGGACATGTGGTGGTGAAGGGGGAGGAGTAAGAAGAGAATTAGCCCTGGGAGATGGACTTGTAAACATATGATCAAGTGACTCATATGCTTCAGTATGTGGTTCCCTTTGGCTTACAACATGAGCCTTTTGTGAGGATACATCAGGAGTTTGTTTGGGTTGAGATATTTCCAACTGTTGTGAGGAAGTAACAACAGTGGTTTCAGGTTGCTTTTGTGTTGCAACAGGGTTTGCTTCTGGTATCTCATCTTCCAGAAGTCCCTTTTTGGGTGTGGAGGTGGTTTTTGTAGTTGGACGTTTTCTTTTGGAAGTGGCTGGTGTGGGTTTCACAGCACTGGATGAAGTGCCATGATCACTAGGAGCAGTGGGCTCAACAACAGAGGTTTGATCAACAGTTGTTGTCTTTGACCTCTTTGTTTGTGTTTTGGAAACTTTTGACACTTTTAATACTTTTTCTTGGGTAGAAGAACCCAGCATTCTTGTGAAAGTTTCATCAGTTAAACTTTTCATTTGAAAAGACTCACCCTTTTGAAAATCATTTTCTGGTAAAACCTTTTGAAGGATTACACTAAGAATTCTTTGGTAGAGTAGAAAAGCATTGTTTGAGCCAGATTTTATGGCTTTCACATTAGAAACTAAGTCCATAAACAGTCCCTGGGAAAGATTGAAGTCAGAGTCCGACAACATAGCATACCCCAAGTACTGTATCCTTAATGGGATTTCATTGAAGGATGTGGTCTTAGCCGAGGCACAGAGAAGGAGAGTATGGAAGAAAAACTTCATGACGGGAGGGAATAACTTTTTAAATAGTGTTGGTCCACTCATTTGAGCATCATACCCTCTTTCCTGAAACTTTGTGTGAAGCTCTGTTTTAGGAAAAGAGTCCTTACGTGACAAGTCGTTGAGGGAGAAGGTTGTGGATATAAGTTCAGGTGTGATGGAGATGCTAGTGGCTCCAATTTTGGAAATAATGGATGTAGGCTTTTTGTCTTGAAACAAGACTTCAGCTTTAGCCCAGAATTCTTGGAGGGTTTCAAGATGAATGGGAGCATCAGCAGTTAGAATTGTTTTATATTTTGAGTTTAAAATGATGTCAATGGTGGAATGGAATGGTACGTTGTCTTCTGTTTTAACCAGATATGGTAGGTAATTGTGGGTGGCTTTTGTTTGAAGATCCATTGTAATGGATTTCGAGTGTGAGAGTGACTGAAATTTGATTAGGGGTTTGAGGAAGAAGAAGACGGTTTTAGTATTTTGAATACAATGAGACAGTAAAACTGTTGTTGGGGGAAAATAGGGTTTTATAGCCTCTGGTGAAACCGCTGATGTGGCAAAACTCTGCTTTTGAGAGCAGACGTGGCAAACATCTGATGGTTTAAACATCTGGTGGCATACAGCTGTTTTGGTAAAAGTCTATTGCCAACCTCTGTTGTTTAACCAAAATACTGATGAAGTAACAGTTGTTTTATCTGATCAGATGTTTGAAACAGATTTTTCAACCAACAGTGGATAGAATGAAACAGTGGTTGTTTTATCTGATCAGATGTTTGAAACAGATTTTTCAACCAAAAGAGCTATTTTTAAGGAGAAAATTGATTTTCTGAAAATATTTTAATGTTTTTATTGAAAACATTTTTGTTGTTTTTAATCCATGTTTAACATTCCAATTCGAGAGATCAGGTTTGTGAAGGTAGATGTGTCTAAAGCTTTTGTCAACACATCTGCCAACTGATCCTCTGTTGGAACATGGTGCAGAGAAATCAAACCTTTTTCATAGCTATCTCTGACAAAATGATGTCTGATGTCTATGTGCTTTGTGGTTGAATGAGAAACTGGATTTTTGATGATATTTTCAGCAGCATGACTATCCAACATGAGTGGAGTCCTTAGTGCAGTTATCCCAAAATCCAGCAATTGATTTTGAAGCCACATGAGTTGGGCTGTACAGCTTGCAGCAGTAATGTATTCAGCCTCAGCTGTTGAAGTTGAAACAGCTGCTTGCTTTTTGCTTTGCCAGGAAACTAAGGCATTCCCTAGAAACTGGCACCCTCCAGATGTGGACTTCCTTGTGGTGTGGCAGCAAGCAAAATCACTGTCTGAATAACTTGAAAGCTCAATGTTTCCATTAGCAGGATACCAGATACCAAGTGTGGGAGCACCTTTTAGGTATCTGAATATCCTTTTCACAGCAATAAGGTTTGACTTTCTGGGTGAAGCCTGGGATCTTGCACAAACACAGGTGGCAAACATAATGTCTGGCCTGGATGCTGTTAAGTACAATAAAGACCCAATCATGCATCTGTAGTGTGTCTGATCAACCAGTTCATCCTTGTCATCATCAGTGAGTGGCTTGACTGTGCTCATGGGTGTACTACATGGTTTACAATCATTCATCTCAAATTTGGTTAACAAGTTTTTCACATATTTATTTTGATGAATGAATGTGCCATTTTGCAGCTGCTTCACTTGGAGACCAAGGAAGCACTGAAGTTCACCCATAGCACTCATTTCAAACTCTGCTGTCATGAGTTCCCTAAACTCCTCACACATTTTGTTACATGTGGATCCAAAAATGATATCATCCACATATATTTGAACAATCATTAAATCTTTCCCTTTCCATTTTAAAAATAAGGTTTTATCAATTTTACCTCTTGTGAAACCAATGGATAAGAGAAAGGTGGAGAGATTTTCATACCAGGCTCTAGGTGCTTGTTTCAGTCCATACAAAGCTTTATTTAGCTTGTAGACATACTCAGGATGGAATGTGTCTTCAAAACCAGGTGGTTGACATACATAGACCTCCTCCTGAATTTTGCCATATAGGAATGCACATTTGATGTCCATCTGATACACCTTGATGTTGTGGTTGACAACAAAGGCTAGGAACAGTCTGATAGCTTCTAACCTTGCTACTGGTGCAAAGGTTTCATCATAGTCTATCCCTTCTTCTTGTCTGAAGCCTTGAACCACTAGCCTGGCTTTATTCTTGACAACTATACCCCTTTCATCAGTTTTGTTTTTCAAGACCCACTTTGTGCCAATTGGACAAACATCCTTAGGCAGTGGTACAAGTTCCCATACTTGTTGTCTTTTGAACTGAAGGAGCTGTTGTGTTTGTTTTTATTAAAATATAAAAAGTTTAGGGGGAGCATTAAAATATGTGTTAGAATGTGAGATGTGTTTATTGCATATAATCCTGATCATCATCCAGTCTGTGATCAAGAACAGTGCAGGGGACTAGATTGTGAGATTCTTCGATCTGGTAGATGTATTCATGTTTTATCTGTTAGAGTTGATGTAGCTGTTTGGGAACACATTCAGAGTTGGAGCCAAGAACCAAGAACCAAACTTTTGTGACGTTCTGCAGCGGGAAAGGAATTCATCTCCAATATAGTGCTACAAAGACTCCTCAGCAAAATGGAGTGGCTGAAAGGAAGAATCGTACGCTTATTGAAGCTGCCAGAACCATGCTCATTGACTCTAAGTTACCGATCATATTCTGGGCAGAAGCTGTGAATACCGCCTGTTATGTTCTTAACAGGGTCTTGATTGTCAAGCCTCGTGGGAAAACAGCTTATGAATTGCTTTTCAAAAGAAAACCTCTCATCGATTATTTCAGACCATTTGGATGTTCCTGCACTCTTCTAAACAACTTTGAGAATATCATGAAGTTTGATGCTGTTGGAGACGAATGTTTCTTTGTTGGATACTCGTCTAGTCAAAAGGCTTATCGAGTATACAACAAACGTACCAAGATGGTTCTGGAATCCTTTTATGTTGACTGGCAAGAATCCAACTCTACCAACGTTGGAACCGGTCCTGACTGGTTCTTTGATGTGGATGTTGTGTTCAATCACTTTGTCATTCCTGAACAGCAAGCTCATGCAGAACCAGCTCCTGAAAATCAAGCCACAAGCTCTTCTCCCTTTGGAAATATTCTCTACTCTTCTGATGATGAAGTCGCACCGTTTACCACCCGCTTCTCTCCTCTGGTTGCTGATCCTATTGTTCCTCAACTTAATAATGGTGATACTGCTGCTGAAACCTCTAACATTCCTGAAAGCACGTCAAATGCTGAAGGAACACACTCAAATCAGCAGTCTGTAAATGATCCATCCAGTTCTTCTACACCTGGAGATCATCTTTCGAACCTTCCTCTTCAAGTGCAAGAAGAAGAAAATATGGGATTTAAATCTTCTAAGAACCATCCAATTGAAAATGTCATTGGACCAATCAGTGAGAGTGTTCTTACCAGAAATCAGACAGACAAGCTCAACACTGCTCTCTCAGCATTCTTATCTCAAACAGTACCTTTCAGCATTGAAGATGCAGTTAGAGATGCAAGCTGGGTTGAGGCCATGCAGGAAGAACTGTTTCAGTTCAGAAAGCTCAAAGTGTGGGAGCTCGTTGATCTGCCTAAGAGTGACAATTTTGACCTAATTGCGTACTCTGATAGTGATCATGCAGGTTGCAGGATTGACCGAAAGTCTGTCTCTGGTGGCTGTCAATTTCTGGGGAACCGGCTCGTGTCATGGCAAAGCAAGAAGCAGACTACTGTGTCGATATCTACCGCTCAAGCCGAGTACACAGCCGCATCCAGTTGTTGCTGTCAAGTGTTGTGGATCCAAAATCAACTGTTGGATTATGGTTTGAATATCATGAGAACCCCTATCTACATTGATAATGATGCCTGTCGTGACATCGTGAAGAATCCAATTGATCATTCGAAAACTAAACATATTGAAATTCGGATTCATTCAATTCGCGATGCGCACGACAAGGGGTACATTCAGGTGTTGCCTATAGATACTGCTGATCAAAAGGCAGATATCTTTACTAAAGCTTTCGACAAAACCCGTTTTCGTCAGTTGGTAACTTGGTTAGAAATGATCAACTTTGAATGATTAAAAAAAAAAAAAAAAACTTTACTTTGTGAATAAATTATAGAAAAATCTTATATTTTAAAATAAGATAAAGATTTTTGGGGGAGAAATAAACCGGTAGATCCCTAAATTTGCAAGTTTTAAAAACTTTTTCAAAAACAATCAAGAAATGATAGGGACTAATCATATTTGTCAGCATGTGAATAGGACCCAGAGGACGTTGTGGCTTCAAGCAACGACATGTCGGTAGATTCAGCCTGGAATTGAGTAAACTGCTAAAAGATGACAAACTAAAAGGTCTACACGAGGTGCTGGATTCCCACTGTGTTTCAGGTCTGCACAAGCTGAGTCCGGTCATACACAGGTTGAGAGATCAAAAGACACAGAAAATTTTGTGCATAAGCAATCAAAAGACACCTAAGAGTGCAAGCTACCAAAGCGGGGCTATCAAAATCAAAATGAGCAACAAAAGACACGCAATGTTAGTGACGTGCAAACATATAGATAGCTCAAAAAGCAATCAGATGATCATCTTCTCTGTTATGGGAACATAGACCTGAAGCTCTCATCATCTGATTGACATAATGATCATCTTCTCTGCTTATGGAAACATAGACCTGAAGCTCTCATCATTATATCTCAATAAACCTTGAGGATTGGTAGGCTTACACCTGGCACAAGTGGGGTCCATTAACATGTCGTCAATATTACCAAAACATGATAAAGATCATCATATAAAGTATGTTGAAAGACGAGAGGCATGGATTTAAGTGGACAAATATACCGACAGTTTTTCTGAGGCTACAGCTATCCAACGGAAAGTTGAAATGTGGTCTGGCAGGTATGACTGGTATGATCTTGATGCAAAAGGTGAGAAACGGTTGATCTCTAAACTCAAATCTTTGGTTAAAAAGGCTATTTTGTTGATTGTGGACCTGCGCACTTAACAACTTTTTAAAATTCTTAAGTGGGCCTGCGAACTTAACAAGCTTTCTTTAAACTCTCAATTGGGCTGCGAACTTAACAGTTTAATAAGACTTTTTGGGCTCGCGTACTTGACCTGGCTTATGGGCCTGCGCACTTAAAGGTCAAGTACGCGGCCCAATCACTATTCCTATAAATACGCAGTTAAATTTCTCATTTTAACTTTTTATTTTTACAAACCCTAATTTTTATCACCACCATCAACTGCCGTCGTCTTCTTCCCAAACCACCAACAAAACCACCATCAAACCACCTGTGTACCACCCTCTTTAATCCATCCCTTCTATTTTCTTTACGTGTTTGTGTGATTTGATAAGGTATTTCAAAGATTCTAACCAGTTTTCGTTGTGTATAACAGGATCTGAGGTTGAAATCAGTTAAAGCAGTTGAATGTTTGGGGTTTTCAAGAACTGCGCACTTAAAAACTTGAAGAACTGCGCACTTGTTTCATATGACTGCGCACTTGCATCATATGAATCAAGAATGAAAAACCCTAAATAACTGCGTACTTGGGTGTGAACTTGAAATCCTAAACGAAAGTTTAGGTGTCTGCGTACTAGTCTAGTACGCAGATTTGAGATCTCACCCTAAGCCGTTACCATGCCCGAATCCCTGACTGCGTACTTGATTCACCTGTATCCGGTGACTGCGTACCAAGCAACAAGTGCTCAGTCCTGATTTGGACTACGAACTTAATCTGTGGACTTAATCTTGGACCAAATTGTTGACCAGTGACTTGACTTTTCAGGACATTTGACCGGACTACGTACCTTGACTCATTAATCCTTAAAACTGAAACTGGACTAAAATGACCGTTAAAATGAAAAACGAAACATATCATATACACTTAAAAAAAAAAAAAAAAAAAAAAAAAAATGAAATCCTTAAAATAAATAACACTCGTAAAACCAAATTAAAACCAAACCTAGTCAAAGTACGTCGTCCGTCAAAGAAAATGAAGTGTCTGTCATGAGTCAATTCAAAATCAAAAGTCTAACTTATTTTTCGTGCACTTGTCCAACACAGATGGCTCTTGAATGGGATTCTAGAGGTATGCACAACCAGCCGATAATTCTGGAAACTAATGATTCAAAGTTTCGGGACGTTGTAGCATGGATCAGGAGAAGCAGGATCGGATATGCAGTAGAGCAGCAAGTTGAAGTCTACAGTTCTCACATTGAAGACTTCTGGCGATCTGCTAGAGTGGAGACAGTGGCTCGTGTCAAGAGGATTAAAGCCACAGTAAGAAACAAGGCAGTTATCATCACAGAAGACACAGTGAGAAAGGTTCTAAGATTTCAGGATCAACCAGAGACTGTCAGATCTTTACCGAAGACTGTGATTCATCAAGAGTTCTTGAACTTTGGATACAAAGGAGACTTCGATGCAAGGGGTGATATCAAAAAGAGTCATTTAACCAGAGATTGGAAGCTTATCTGTCATGTATTCCTGATGTCTTTATGTCACCGAAAAGGGGGTTACAATGCACTCAGTCCCGACTGGGCAACAGCCATGATTAAAGTCTGCAAGAATGAGCCTTTTAATCTGTCGGGATTGGTATTTGACTGTATGGTGAAGAATGCCCAAGCAGAAAAGAAGAAGTGGACGATGTATCCCCGATTTGTTCAGATGATGATCGATTCTCAACATAAGGATCTGCCCCTTGGTGATAAATACGGTTTTGCCAAGGGTGCACGATTCTTCACTGAGTGCAACACACCTGATTGGGAACCCCTGCTGGAAAGCATGTACTCTGCTCAACGCTATCCAGTTGTTATGAAGTTGTACAGTGAGATGAAGAGAAGAAGACAATATGCTGCTAGAACTCAACAACCTACTGCAACCGAACCTGAACCTACTGAACCTGCTCCTACTGAACCTGCTACTACTGTTCCTGCTACTACAGTGCCTCAGCACACTGCTGAAGAAGTTGCCCGAGAAAGATCGATTGGTAAAAGAGCAGCATCTGATCCTGTTCCTCAGAGGCCGACTAAAAGAAACAGGCCTACTGGTTTACTGCAGCAAGGGAGAGAATCATTGACTCCCGAGGAACTTGAAATAGCTGAAGCTGCCAGACAGAGTGCTGAACTTGCAAAGGCAGAGAGAAGAAGAAGGAGAGAACAGCTGCCCGAGTCTGAAAGACCAAGGGTTATGACAGAAGAAGATGAGGAAAATGAAGCGATTTTGGAGTCAATGTTTGGTGTGGAGGGTCAACCTGGGCCTTCCACTGACAGGCCAGGGCCCTCTACTGCCAGGCCTGGTCCTTCATCAGCTAGACCTCCTATTCCCAAGCCTCCCGCAAAGAAACAATCAGTACATTCCTCGTCTGTTCCTGGTGCATCTCGTCGAAAACCGGTGCATCAAGAATTGTATGAGAAGTTATCTAAGGAGGTGGGAAAGAATGCTGCCAAGGAAATCTGTATGTTGAAGAATCAAATCTATAATAATCAGGAGTTGAGAAAGAAGCTAAAGAAGTTGAAGCACAAGAACCGAAGTCTTGAAAAGGTGGTTAAAGATCAGCGCTATCTGATTAAGTTTCAGACTGAGGTCCAGATGAAGATGTTTGATATGCTTCAGGAGTTAAAGACTCAGGGTACCGATGCTCCAAAATTGACGTTTGATGAAGTGTTTGATTTCGGAAAATTTATGGAAGAAGAAAAGGAGAAAGAAAGAAAGGAGGAAGAGAGTGATGTAGATGAGATCAGTGAAGACGAGATGCCTGAGACGTTTGTAGAAATCGGTGCGGGGGAAAACACAGTGTATGAAATGGATGATGGGTACGTATTGGATCCTGAGAGAGCAAGTTGGTTTCCAAGAAGACCAATCACCATTCCTGCGTTGCACCAGACTATTCACCATACTCGTGCATCTCATCAAGAAAGAGTCGTCTGCTGGGGATATGATGGGTTTAAACGTCTTTTCTTTGTGAAGCGAAGGGGAGGCATCATTCAGTATTTCAAGGGAAGACCGAATTTGAAGTCCCTTCCAAGATGGGACATACGAGAGATGTGCAGAACACCTTTTCTAAACCATTCTGGGGATACCACTGCTGACATGGTGTCTGTGTTTATTGAAGATGAATGTGCACGTGACTTCAAGAACTGGAAGCCACAGAAGCCAAGGCGAAGGATGTCAAAGAAAAGAATCGATCCTGCCACTGGACGGGGAATGATAACCTACGTGATAGACCCTCCAGATGTCGTCACTAGGGTTCCCATCCGTCCAGAGCTTCCTGTACTTTTGGCGGACTTCAAGAAGTGGTTTTATGACAGCAGAACCGGTGAAGCCGTGATCAAATTGAGAGATGACACAGAAGCATTGAGAATAGTTGATCCAATGGACGTGTTTGCTCTGAATCCATCTGATTTAACTACTCTCTTTGCTAATCAAATAAATGTTGGTGCTGGTAATGTGTTATTTGAGGAAGCTGTCTTGTTTAGAAGGGCTGTGGAAAGAGCGCTGAAGCGAAAGCAAGAACTGATCGATCTGGTGGCGAAGATCAACGCAGCTGACAAAGCGAAAGATGACAGAGCGCTAGCTGCTGCTGCTGCTGCAAAGAAATCAGAAGCTGAAGCTACTCCAGAGGTTCAAACACAAGCTTCACAAGTACCACCAGTCTCTCCAAGCACAGCTCCAGAGACTCAGCCAGATCAAACAACTGTAGATCTAGCTGAGTTATTCATTCAAGAGCCACCCTCTGAAGTGCCATCCACTGAAGAAACACATGCTGAAGCACCTCATACTGAAGAACCAATCATTGAAGAAAGCATAGTTCAAGCACTCCCGGTACAGCAAGCAAGAGAAGAGGGGTAGTTGAGTGATGTCGAGATAGATTGATTGTGTAGTACTGGTAGCTGTGGTCTAGGGGGAGTATTGTTGGGTTAATATGAGACCACAGTTACCAGGTTTAACCATGTTTTGTTATGTGTTAGAATTGGAGGGTTAGATATGTAATTATAGCATAGTTTATGCTGAGAACCCTAGACTGCGCACTTAGCACACGGAGACTGCGAACTTAATGTTAAGTTCGCAGTCCTCAGAATTCTCCTATAAATAGAAGTTCATTTGTGCAGCTAGGGTTAGGGTTTTTGATGTATCTTTGAGAGCACAAGTTAAAGGTGCGAACTTATCTAGAATAGTGCGAACTTATCCATGGTGTTTACTGCTGAATCTTTAATGGAATCGTGTCTTTATGTTTCTTGTGTGTCGGTTTTTATAATCTTCATCTAGTTCTTTAACTTGTCTTGATTAATCAACTAAAACACCTAACAAATAGGTGTTTCTAGTTGATAACAATCTAGTGCACACTTAAGATCTAGTATTTTGGGACTACAGGAGCTCTTCTTGCATGGCTTCCACACAACTGTTGTCTTTCAGTGCCTCTTGGTACTTGACTGGTTGTATGAGGGATAGAAAGCCTGCAAAAAGACAGATATTTGAGGATTGGCTCCTTGTGAGCACACCTTCTCTGATGTTGCCAATGATTTGGTCTGGTGGATGAGCTCTTAGGTAGATTAAATCTCCCTGATATGGTATGATGGCATTTTGTGGTGAAGGACAGAGGTTTGGTGACTCTGTTGACATAACATCTGTTTGCACTTTTGTAGTGTCAACAGATGTTTGGAATGGGGGTGGAGGAATGGGTCCAAGTGGTGTAAAATTGGACTGACTCTTGTCAACAGATGTTTGACTTTTGTCAACAGATGATTGAGCAGTGGATGAAATAGGTGAATCAGTGGTTTGAGGATAGGACTGGCCAATAGTGGCTGACTCAGATGTGACAGAGTTTTGACAGTTGTTTTGAACTACTGCTTCCTCTGATGCAGGATAGACTTTATAGTGATCTGGAATCACAACATCTATTCTGTAGTCTTGTTGTGGAGATTGTGAAATACCTGCACTGTTAGTTTTGACAGTAATATCTTCAAATTTGAATTTATCCAAATCAAATAACTCAGCAGGGATTGCTGGGATTTTTAAAGATGAAAGTTCATTGAACTTCACATTCAGGGTTTCTTCTATTGTCTTGGTCCTTGTGTTAAACACTTTATAGGCCTTGGCAGTAGAAGAATATCCCAGAAAATATCCACAATATACTTTGGCTGCAAATTTTGAAATGGAATCTTTAAGATTTAAAATGAAACAAGGACAGCTAAAGATTTTGAAAAATAAGATTAATGGTTTGATTTTGAACAAAATTTCATAAGCAGTCTTTGATGTCTTGGGTTGATTAAAACTCTGGTTTGAACATAGCAAGCAGTGTTTACAGCTTCTGCCCAGAAGGACAGTGGCAAACCAAAATCTGCTAGCATTGTTCTTGCAGCTTCAATGAGAGTTCTGTTCTTTCTCTCAACCACCCCATTTTGCTCTGGTGTTCTTGGGATACTGTACTGCCTTACAATCCCTTTTGACACACAGAAGTCATCCAACTCCTTATTTTTAAACTCTGTTCCATTGTCACTTCTAAAGACTTTTACTGGCAAGTCATATTGTTTTTCAACTTTGGTGACAAAGTCCTTCAAAATACCTGCAGTCTCATCCTTAGAATGTAAAAAGTAAGTCCATGTAAACCTAGAAAAATCATCAACTATGACAAGACAAAATCTCTTTCTTCTTAGACTCATGATTTGAACTGGGCCAAACAAGTCCATGTGTAACATTTGTAAACACTGACTAGTTTTGGACTCATCGATTGATTTGTAAGAGCTTTTATGTTGTTTTCCTTTTAGGCAGGAAACACAATGCTCATCACATTTGAATTCTTTTGATGGCAAACCTCTGACAAGGTTTTGTTTGGAGAGAGAGTTGATAGTTTGAAGGTTGGTGTGACCAAGTCTCCTATGCCACAATTCTGTCTCTTTGGTAGAGGCAGCAGAGAACAGACAGACATTTGCCATAGGATTATCCTTCAACATATCAACTACATACACATTGCTACTTCTATGAGCAACAAGTTGTGCTTTACTCTCAGCAATGATGGTGTTAATCTTTTCAACCACTTCTGGTCCAACAATCTTACATGTTTTCTTAGTGAAGAATGACCCATATCCCTTGTCACTCATTTGTGATACACTAAGTAGATTAAATTTTAGATTGTCTATCAGATTAACATTTTCAAACTTAAGTCTCCCTGCTTGAACTGTTCCAGAACCCAACACTTTACCTTTAGAATCATTACCAAAGGATATATCACCCCCTCCATGTGCAAGAAATTCCAGAAGAAGGGCTCTACATCCTGTCATGTGCCTGGAGCCTCCACTATCTACATACCATAAACTATCTAAGCAAGCAGAAGCTCCCTGCACATCAGTAAAGAGTTTAGTTTTGGTGAGTGTCCAAAGCCAAATTGGCTTTGGATGGGTTCTCAGATGTCTCAGCCTTAAGTTGAGGAGAATGATCAGTGGTTTGAACTAGCTTTTGGACTAGGTTCAACAGCTGTAGTTGACCATTTGCCAGTGCTTGTATGTCAACACTTGGTCCAACAGATGTTTGATCACTTCCTATCAAATGCTGAAAACCATGAGGATGTCTGTTCACTTTAGGTTTTGAAGGCCTTTTGGGCTCTTCATAAACATGTGGCAGACGATGACAAGTTGGTTGTCCATATCCTCTTGGAAGTCTGGTAGCTGGTGGAACATCTGTTACCTGAACATCTTTAGGAGCAGAGATTTTGTTCAGACCTTTGGTAACAGCTGTTTGGACTGGTTCAAAAGTCTGTTTGGGTTTTCCTTTTGGAGTACTCACCACTTGACTTTCAAGAGTTTTAGCCTTGTACTCTTTTATCTTTTCATCAAAATTTTTGAGATACAGGCACTCTTTTGTTTTGTGATTCTTTTTCTTACAAATTAAACATTCATTGGTTTTAGAATCACTTAAACTTGTTGCTTTGTTGATGTCATATGCTTTTAGAAGAAAACAGTTTTTGGTGATATGATTCTTCTTTTCACAAAAATCACAAAACAGATTATCTTTGGCTTTCCCTTTTCCTTTCTTCTTTTCAACAGATGTTTGATCATCTGTTGGAAGATCTCTCAAAGGGATAACTTTGGCCTGTGGTGCCTTTTTACCATCAGGGGTTTTGAAGGTCGTTGGTTAAAAGTTTTCAAGGACATCACACTCATCTGACCAGGTTGGTTTGAATTGATATTTTTCAATTTCATCAAATGAGGGTGTACCTTCCAACTTTTCAAGAATGATTTTCTTGCCATTGGGTTCAGTAACCTTGATTTCTTGACCTTTTGAATTGGTTGGGATGATTTCAACTAACTGTGGTTCCTTTTTGTCAGTGGTTTGTGAACTCTGAGCAGTGGTTTCATGATAACCAAAGCCAAATTTCACATGACTTTTAGATTGTTGGTTGACAATCATCTCAAAACCTTTTGATGATTCCACCCATTTCTGGCATTCAACTTGGGTGGACTCAAGCTCCCTTTTACAACTATGATATTTGGTTATCATAGTCTGAAGCTGGTCTTTGGTTATGCTTGCTTCATGTTTTAAACTGCTGATTTCATATTCTCTTTCAGTTATTTTTGATTTTAACTCTTTAGTGAGTTTTTCAAACTGAATTTCATCTTCCAAAATTTTCTTTCTAAAGTTTTCATTCACCTCTTTTATCTTAGCAAATGCTATGATACATTTATCTGAGCACAAGTCACTTAAGATTTGAGGAGATACCTTAGCAGCAGCCATCAAGGCACAGTTACACTGGCAATTACAATCATCAGTTCCCCATGTGTTTGAGAGATTCACAACCTCTACTTCAGATTCTTCAGCTGAAACAACTTCATCAACAACATCATTAGTCACATTTTCAGACATAGACACCACTCACTCAGAATCAGTCTCTTCAACAATTGTTTCTAATGCCATAAAGCAAAAATTATTTTCAGAATTGGCAACTAAAGCAATGTTATCATCTGTTATCTCATCTGGTAGACTACTCCAATCAACAAAGCCTTGAGTGAAGAAACTCTGTTGACTTTGCTGACTGGTCTCTGCAGGAGCAGAGGATGAAGCAGCAGTCATTGGCACTTGTGCCTGAGTAACAGGTGTTTGGACATAATGATACTGAGGAACAGTGGTTTGGACATAGTGCACGGGAACAGTGGTTTGGGTCTGTGCAAAGTGAGCAGTGTTTTGCACATTTGGTGTAGGGGTGTTTTGGGAAAACTGATAAGTGTTGGTCTGAGGCCTTTGGTTTGGATAGGTGATCATAGGGGTACCATTTTGACTCCTACATTCCCTAGCAAAGTGACCCATTCTATGACACTTGTAACACTTGATCTTTGATTTATCCAACCCCACTTTTGACCCACCATGTAAACCTGGGTACCTTCTGCCAGTTTTCTTATAGAAGTTATTGGTTCTAATACTGAGCAGGGGCACCTGATGCAAGATGTCCATTTCTTCTAAGTCTAAAGGGTCAATGTATTGAAGGTCATTGTACACAAAAGATGAATTATCAGATGCCTTGATATCACCACTAGCTGTAAAAGCATAGCTGGGTGATGAGTAAGAATCAGTGTTAAAACCAGTGGTTATATCAATGTAATGATCATAACCCTGATCCTTACTGCTTCCAGATGCCTCCTCTTGGCCCAAAAGTGCTGTATTCCCAAATACATAGTCATCAGACACTTTTCCAGAGTCCTGGAGCTTCTTTTTCTGGTTAAGCTCTCTCTCATAGGTCAAGAGCTTACCATGAAGCTGGGTCAGAGTCAGGTCCTTAAATCCGATAGAGTTTCTCATGACAATTGCTATAGTGTCCCATTTGTCCTGAAGTGATCTAAGGAACCTATGATTCAAGGTTGAATTAGGATAAGTTAGACCAACCAGTTTTAGTTCACTAATCAGACAATTAAATCTTTCAAACTGTTGTGTTAACGACTCTCCCTTTATGTGACTAAACGTTTGATATTGTTGGTTAAGTATTTCACGGTTGTTTTCAATCACATCTTCAGTCCCACCGAACTGCTCTTTCAGAGCATCCCATAACTCTTTTGCACTATTACAATGCAATAGTCCGGCATAGATATCATTCGGTAGCGCCATGGCTACTATGCTAAAAGCCTTGGCGTCTAACTCGATTTTTTGAAAATCTTGCTCAGAGTAATTCTCAACACTCTTTGGTACTTGGATCTTTGGATCCTCGGCACTCGGTACCATTGGAACATGTGGTCCAAATACTATAGATTTCCAGCACCCTGTGTTCTGTTGTGCTAACACATGAGCCACCCGACGTTGCCAGATATTGTACTCTGATCTGACAAGCATCGGAGGCTTGTTGCTAGTGCCAGTGTTATGTGGATCTTGATTAAGTGAAGTCATTCTCTGATTTTTCGAAAACAAAGTCTGTTTACTAACGGTTGAAACGAAAATAAACTATTACTCTGTTTTCAATCTGACAAACAAACGATATCAATAATTGTGAGCTGATCTGTTTATATTAAATTGATTGATTAGATCGAATTTAATTGACCAAGCTCTGATACCAATTGTTAAGATCTGAGTTTGATTGTTTTGATTGTTTAGACAAATAATGAAATAAGTGAAGTGAGATATAAATGGAAAGTGCAGCGGAATGATAAACTATAAATCAAAACAAGAGAATAAATTGTTTTTAATCGAAAGCTTTCATTAGATTGAAAGATTACAATTGTACAATAACTCCCCCTCAGCCTGATCACTCGGAGAATGTTTGTCTTAAGAGAATGACGAGTGATGAATAGAACAGTACAATCACTGTTCTATTTATAGACTAAACTAAACCTCTGATGATCACTGCTGACGTCACCTAAGACAGCGACCTCTAACTGACTAACAACATAAAACATCTGCTAACTATAACTACTGTTACATTGAAAACACTGTTAATACAAACTACTATAAAGGAAAACTCTGATGGTCTTTATCATCTGTTGAAACCAAAGTGCTGTTGGTTCCAACAGACCTTTGTCTTCAGTTCTTGATCAGCAGTTGTTTGTTCATCAGATCTTTGTCTATCAGTTGTTTGTTCAGCAGATCTTTGAGCAGCAGCAGTTGTCTTTATCAGTTGTTTGGTGTAGCAGTTGTTAGGGTCAACAGTCTTTTGGGGAAAGTATCTTGAATCAACTGTTTTATTCAAAGGATCAAAAGATAGAATATTTTGGCTTTCTAATCATCTGTTCTTCTCCAGGTCAGCAGACCCAACATATGTGGATAACAATATCAGCAATTGCCATCTCACACATTGTCTTTAATGATAAACTGATATGATCCTCTTACCGGAAATCAAAAAATGTTTAATGCTTTAAAATTTTCATTTTCTTCATATATAAAAAAACACAAAAAGATTTTTGGTGTGTTTTAGCATAAATTTCAGAAAATCCAAAATTTTTACATTTCTGTGTTATTTTCGATAACTGATGTTTGATGATAGTCATTTTCTGAAGATTGACGAACCAATCTGAGTTTTGTATCATTTAAATGAGAAATTTTACAAGATTAAAGGTTTTCAAGGTTTAAAATGATAAAACAGGATTCGAATCAGACATTTGATAAAAGTTCATTTTTCCATATTCCTGTTCGACCTTTCGTTAGGTCGAATGAGATTTATGAGGGTTGATTCGAACCTTAGAAGGAGGTCGAATGAGAGTGTTTGTGTGATTATTTTTCATTTGAACCATTCATTTTTCATTCGGACCTTTAGATAGGTCGAATGAACAATGGATCTTCTCATTCGAACCCTGAGAGGGTTGAATGAACCATCACTATATATATAGGTTCCCTCATTCCTAAAATTTTCATCATAAGGTCCCCTTGTTGCTCTGAGTTTTTACACCCTATACATTTGCTAGTCGTCTCTTTCTGATCATTTCTAGCTAATTTTTACAAGTATTGGTTCATTATACAGATCAGAATCGATGATTGAGTTTTTGAAACCCTAGCTTTTGATTTTGGATATTTAAAATGTTTCTGAATATGAATTGGTCTTACATTAACCATTCTCGTTGGTTTTAGGGGGAGAGTAACACAAAAACAAGGATTTAAACACAGTATTGATCATAATCGATTGGTTAAACCCTAGTTTTTGGGGAAAACCATCGATAATGGATTAATTGATCAAATCGAACATAGATATATGTTAATCGAGTGTTTTAGGGTATGTTTGAATCAAAATGAGTTGTTAAAAAGGATTAAACAACGATTTGGTAATTTGATATCGAAACTGATGGTCATTCGACTACTTTAGAGGGTCGAATGAACATAAATTGTTCGAATGGACAGTTTTTTCATGATCATTCGATATAAATCAAACTCATTCGAACCCTCGAAGGGTCGAATGAAGATTGATTTTGATCATTTTCATGTTTTGTCTGTTTTAACGTATTTTTATCCTTTGTTTTTGCAGATAAAATTGCTGAACAACCACAGCAAGATGTATATAAGAGCCTATTGTACAAGAACAGGAACCACCCAAAGAACTAAACTTTGAGCCGAAATACAATTGTTGTGCGTATGTTGGTCTAGTAGGAAAGTATGCAGAATTTGAAGGGATTATAAGCTTTCTGAAGAGATGCAGAGTAGTTTAGGCTATTGCTCAACCTATGATGATTTACAGAGACCATCAAGCTGATTTCTGGGATAAAGCAGCAATAACATTCTGGGAGCACAAATTAGTTATTAAGAGCATAATTCAAGGCCATTTGGTGTTAGTTTATGAGCAAGACATCAGAGAGGCATTGCTGTTACAAGATTCTCCTTCTGATCCTATTGAAGTTTCGCGGACTAAACCGAGGAAGTGCTTTCTGAGAGTGAAGTACAATGGACCATTAACTGATTGCTTATTACACAAAGCCAAACTGTGTCCCCAATACAAGTATCTGTTACATGTGATTCTACATGTATTTGGACCAGTTAGTGGAGGCTATGACGTACTAAGGAAGAGTTTGTGTTCTTTGGTGGTTGCCCTTTTCTTACAAGCCATTCAATGTGTCGGGAATGATATTTCACCACATGATGGAAGTGTTATAGGGATTGAAGGGTGAAAAGTTTTTGATGTACCCTAGGTTTTTGCAAATGGTGTTTGATAACAAATACAAGGAGTTGAGGAAAGATCCTTTACAGATCATCAATCAAGCACACATGAATCAGAACACTTTAAGTAGGATGATTGCATACAAAGGTCTGACTGATGCAGAAAAGCCACCTCACAAGAATTTGTTTAGACATTTGAGGTCAGTTGCTTATAAAGATCCAGGACAAGACAAGGTGAGACATGCTAATAGCAACTCAGATTCTGATAGTCCACTATGTCCAGTTGATAAAACTACTAAGAGAAAGAGACATGTAACAAACAAAGGTGCAAAGTCTAGGAAGAGTAAACAAGTGGTGATTTAAAAGGAAAACAAATCAAAGAATGTGACAAAGGTGAAATGTAAGGCAAAGACGATGTTGGTTGATGAAGATAGTAAAGAGACTAAGGATGAAGAAGAGTAGGACTCACAGACTTAAACTGTTAAGTTTACTAATCCCAAGGCCACTGAGATTAGTACACCTGATGCTTTAAAAAATTTATGAGGAACAGAGGAATAAGACTGTAACTGAAGAGAATGAAGAGTTGATACTTAATCTTGATGATTTTCAATGTTCACCAGTTACAGGAGCAAAGACTGTTCGAGGAAGAAAGAAGTCTATGCCGAAGAAAGAAAATCCTAGAAAGAAAAGAAACAGAGAAATTGATTTACTGGTTCTAGGAAAGAAAGTTCCTGAAGCAACAAGTTCGAAGGCAACATCACCATCAACATCCCCTATAATCAACAAAAAGAAAGTATCTAAGAAAGTTATTACAACAGATCCATCATCACAACTGAATCTTGAGAATATCTCTGCAACTTTGAAGGGTGTTATAGATGAAATGTAGAAGAAAACGAAGAAACCAAGAGCTGAATCGAGTTCTACTTCAAAGTTTACAGTTTCTGATGAAGTAATGGAAGCAGTTAATAGACAAATTGGAAATGTAATGAAGGCTTTTAATTAGCAACAAGCAGAAATCAAGCAGATAAAAGAGAATGAAGCTGATATGCTAAAGATTATGCTATCTTCTAAGAAGCGTCAAGTCAAATTAGAAGAAACAATCAATATGCTTAAGACTTCTGATAGAAGAAACAAGAAAAGAATAAAGCTGATTGAAAGTGAGAACATAGAAATGAAGAAACTGCTAGACAAACTGTATTCTGAGGCACCATAGCTTAAAGATGGTGAAGAAGAAGAGAAAGATGAGGAAGAACAAGTTGATTTTGAGACTTCTGATGATGAAAATGATAATGATGATGAGAATGAAGGATCAGATGATGATGATGACAATGTAGGAGGAAAAAGTTCTAACAAAGATACAGAATCTAGTTCAAAAGATTTTGATGATGCAGACTAATTCAGCTTCGAGAAAAGAGATTCTGAGAAAAGCAGCAAAGGCGAATCAAGTTCTAAGCAGAAGAAAGGTAGTGAAACAGTTGATGAAGATCAGATTATCTATTGGACTGATAAGATTCGTGCTTTAACTGATGAAGATAAAAGATTGTACAAACAAATGCTTGAAAGAAATGTTTGGACAATAGAATTAACTGGAAGATTTCACGAGATCTTTGAAGGAGAGGATATGAAGTATTTGATAGATTATCAAGATCCTGATCTTGAGGATGGTGAATTATCTGCTGCAATGTCGAATGAAATACTTGAAGGACTTGCAAAGCAGGTAGGGAAATCATTAGAAGATATTACGAAAGAACAAATGATTCCTGAGATTCCAGTGAAAGAAGCAAGAACACATTCAGATGATAAAGATGCTCCAGTTTTTGAAGACATTGAGATTGAGGATATTTCTCATGAAGAGTATCCGGAGTATTATCCTATGAAGACGAATGTGGTGATTCCTGAGATTAATGAAGAAACGTTGAATGAAGCTGAAAAATTAGCAAATGAGAAAGGAAAGACAGTTATGGAAGAAGTGTTTGGTAAGGAAGCTGAGAATAAACAACCTTACAAACAATCTGATGAACTTAAAGAATTGTTGAAGAAGCTGAAAGAAAAAGAGGCTAATAGACCAGTAGTAGAAGTACAAGGTGCGTTTTACAAACATCGCAACAAATTGTTTAAAGGAAGAGCTTTAGGCTGGAAGTACTTTCCGCAGCTGAAGTGTGCTGGAATTATGTGGGAAAAGGGAATTCTGTACTTTTACAGATTCCATGACATCAAAACACTTCTGTATTGGGCTGTGAGGGATGTTTGTAGGCATACTATGGGCGGTGCTTCTGTGAATAATTCAGTTGTAGGTTGGTTTACAGATAACATGAGTAGGGAAAGCAGAACTAAATGGGATTTGTTTAGGCCTCAGTATCCTAAATGGATTGTTCATAAGAATGAGGTTGATCCCAAGACTGGATTAAAGAAGGTGACGTTAAAGTACAAACCTCCTGTGGTGATGAAGAGAATACCGTTAATGCCAATACAACAGAATTTCAGCAAAGACTTTAACTTTTCGTATTATGATTGGAAGACAGCTGAAGCTGTGATTGTGCTAAGTGACAAAGATCCGAAGCTGATGTGTAAAAAGATTAGAGTGTTTGACCCGATGTTGTTAATAAATTGCTCAGCTGAAGACATCAACATGCTATATTTCAATCCAATTGATTTCGATGTTGAAGATTTGGATCAAGCTTGGAGATACTACAAAGTTTGTTTTTGTTTCGCTTGAGATATCAATGTTGGTTGCGATTATAAGAAGTTTCTTTGGAAGTATGTGAAGGTTATAGAAGCTACAAAGAAAAGTTCGCTCAAAAGACAAGCTCAACCTGAAATGAGCGCAACTCAAAGAAAGTCGTTGAAGATTAAACTGATGAACAAGACGCTTGAATATCAAGAACAACAATTCAAGCAATAGCCAAGGGGAAGTTTGGTCATACATTAGTGTGGTTATCGCTTTGTATTCTACAATAAATGGCGTTCAAAGTTGAAGAATGGTAGATTATGATGTACATTCGACCCATCGTGGGGTTGAATGAAGATGAAGACAGGTCGAACGAAAGATTATTATGTTTAGTTTTGTTTGTTCAAGCCATGAAGTGGTCGAACGAGGCCATTCGACCCTTGCAGAGGTCGAATGTACAAGTCTATATAAGGTTTTAGTTTGTTTTGCAAATTAGTTAGACTTGTCATTTGTGTGTATGAACTGTGTGTTTTCCAGAGAGAGTTTTAGAAGGTTCTAGAGAGTCTTTCATTGTAATCTAAGATCATATAAGGCTTTTATCAATTGATTATAATGAAAATGTTTATTGAAATGGATATTATCGTGTTCTGATTTGTTGATTATCATTTTGCATGTGATTTAGGGTTTCTGCACCTAAATTGCTCTACTTGTGTGATAAATTCTTTGATTTCTAACAAAACGATCCTTTACACAGGAAATCCGAGTGACAACGGGAGATTCTTTGGATTTCCCTATTTTTCGTCTTCGGATACTACTTAAGAGATGATGGAGAGGGTCGAATTAGATTTTTTTTATTTTTTTTAGTAGTAAGGTATAAAGTAAATTTCATCGGCCGTAGAGTCAAGTGACCCTTTTGACCCCCTTAAATCCACTGATGTATAAATCATTATCACATAAGTTAAATAATAGAACTTGTTGTTTCTTAAAGCACAATAAAAAATAGGTGTATCTAATAATCATTTCATATGGCTTACAATTAAAAGTAAGGTCTATAAGGATACTTAAATAGGCTATAGTGTGCTACAAATAAACCTAGAGTTGCTCTAAATTTATTTAGAGTTTCCTGTGCAATACAAATAAAGAAGTAAATCAATATTCAAATATCCATTTCTTAATCTATTTATTTTTTAATATAAATAAATCCATGTTATTTATCCTATTTCAGCATTTTAAATGATTTTCAGATCATGGTTTGAATTGCAGTAAATACTAGTTAATTCCCCGAGAGCGTTCGGCAAATCTAATATAAAGTAACAAAAAGTGTATACCATAAAAGGAATATATTGTTTTTTTCAAAATTTTGTGTGTTTGTGTTTTTTTTTATAAATGATCAACACTCGATAACTCATAATACTTATTACTAATTCTACGTGTGCACCTCTTGCGTGAGTGAAGTCTCTGTGTCTAAACATGATTAACGAATTACATTGACACATTGTGTTTTTTTCCCGTATTAAAAAAAACTCACTAAAAAAATCTTTTAAGTTTTTTTTATAGCACTATGATACTCGTTAGAATAATTATAACACGCTGATTAATTTTGTAAAAAAATTTTTTTAAAAAAAATCTTGTATATAAAAGTTATTAACGTTTAAAAATTATGGGGGAAACATTAGAAAGAGAAAGACTTTTGAAGAGAAATAAGGGGAATGTGTCATGTGTCACTCAATATATGTAGAAGCTTTTTTGACAAAAAAAAATCGAAAAATAAAATAATTAAAAAAAAACGCTTAAAGTTAGTTAAAAAAAGGGAAAAAATATTTTTAAAAAAATTAAAATTTTTTATTTGAATAGCTTTTACACATGTTTATATGCAAAAACTCTGAAGAAATATTAAAAATAATATTTTTTTTTGCATTTTAAACTGAATTTTTAAAATATATTTAACATGTTAAATGCATGGTTCCACAGTTTCCCACTTTTTTGAAGTTCCCCATTAAACCTTACACTATATATATATAAAACAAAAAACATATATAAGTTTTAACACAAGAATACACAACAACAAGATTAAGACATAAAAATTAAGTAGTATTGTAGCAACTGCTTAAGACATAAAACACTAACAATCAACAATTAAGACCTAAAATATTAATAGTAGCAATAACGCAAAAAATAGCGGTCAGTAGCATCGATGACAGTGGTTCCAGTATATTGGACCACTATTTTCACGGGTATTTTGAAAAAAACCCGATAACCGCTATCTCACTGACATTTACTTTTTAGATGATGCTAAAATACTTTATATAATAATAACAAATAAATTTTTATTGAAAACAATTCTTTAGGAATAATATAGTGTTAACATATGGTATTATTTGAATCTGTTTATTTAATGTGGAGTATTACTCATATCAAATCCATCATGGGTCCTTTTGAAAATATAACATGGCAAGTATTTTGTAATTTTTTTTTTTTGGAATTATATAGAGAACTCGATTCTGTTAATAGTAGTAATTTATTGATAAATGCTTTTATTTCCTCTTTTGAAAATAAACAAGATTACTTTGTGATTTGGTGGTTTGACCATATACTATAACAATATCTTTTTACGGAAAAAAACATATATTATCAAGGGGAGAGATAACGTATAAAGCCCCCTTAACGTAAGAAGCGTAAGAAGCAATCTCAGCCATTAGATTAAGGATGCAGATTAAAAACCCTAACCATACCTGGGTTAAAACAGACGCACTCATTAAAATTCAGACGCACTCATTAAAATTCAGACGCACTCATCAAAATTCAGACGCACTCATCAAATTTTCAGACGCACTCATCAAAATTTCAGACGCACTCATTGAAAGTTTGGACGCACTCATCAAAACCCAGCAAAAAAAAACAAACGCACCTTAACAAATATTCAAACGCACCTATACAAGGTGCTATACAAGGTGCTATGATGACAGTACTAAGCTCTCTTTTAACCGCTTTAGCCTTGCCTGCGACATTGCTTACTCTAACTGATATCATTGACAGCAAATGGTCTATCGTTGTAGACAGGTCCGAAAAGGCTGGAAACCTGCTTGCTGAAGTATTGGTCAATGGATTACAAGGTAACAGGCCTGTGACACTAGTAGGATTCTCACTTGGGGCACGTGTGATATTCAAGTGTCTTGAGAATTTGGCTGAAACTGGTCATGTTGGAATTGTAGAAAGAGTTGTTCTTCTTGGAGCACCAGTTGCTATAGAAGATGAAAAAGGGGAAGCTATTAGACAGGTTGTTTCTGGAAGATTGATTAATGCTTACTCCACAAATGACTGGACGCTTGGAATGACCTTTCGAGCCAGTCTCCTTAGTCAAGGATTAGCCGGAATTGAACCCGTGGATGTTCCTGGAATCGAGAATCCGATGGGACGATGTTGGTGACGGGGTGTTCCGATGTGGTGGTGGTGGTGGTGGTGGTGTTGGTGGTGGTGGTCAGATCTAGATCGGTTTGTTTTAAAATGAGGATAGGTTAGGTTTAGAACAGGGGAAGAAAGGTTTAATTGTGGTTTAACTGTGGTTAGGTTTAATTGACACGTGTCAATCTCTGGTGGCTTCTTATGCTTCTTATTTTAAGGGGCTTTATACCGTATACTTTCTCTATTATCAAATATGAGAAAGTATACGGTATAAAGCCCCTTAAAATAAGAAGCATAAGAAGCCACCAGAGATTGACACGTGTCAATTAAACCTAACCACAGTTAAACCACAATTAAACCTATCTTCCCCTGTTCTAAACCTAACCCATCCTCATTTTAAAACAAACCGATCTAGATCTGACCCCCACCACCAACACCACATCGGAACACCCCGTCACCAACATCGTCCCATCGGATTCTCGACTCCAGGAACATCCACCGGTTCAATTCCGGCTAATCCTTGACTAAGGAGACTGGCTCGAAAGGTCATTCCAAGCGTCCAGTCATTTGTGGAGTAAGCATTAATCAATCTTCCAGAAACAACCTGTCTAATAGCTTCCCATTTTTCATCTTCTATAGCAACTGGTGCTCCAAGAAGAACAACTCTTTCTACAATTCCAACAAGACCAGTTTCAGCCAAATTCTCAAGACACTTGAATATCACACGTGCCCCAAGTGAGAATCCTACTAGTGTCACAGGCCTGTTACCTTGTAATCCATTGACCAATACTTCAGCAAGCAGTTTTCCAGCCTTGTCGGACCTGTCTACAGCGATAGACCATTTGCTGTCAATGATATCAGTTAGAGTAAGCAATGTCGCAGGCAAGGCTAAAGCGGTTAAAAGAGAGCTTAGTACTGTCATCATAGCACCTTGTATAGCACCTTGTATAGGTGCGTTTGAATATTTGTTAAGGTGCGTTTGTTTTTTTTTGCTGGGTTTTGATGAGTGCGTCCAAACTTTCAATGAGTGTGTCTGAAATTTTGATGAGTGCGTCTGAAAATTTGATGAGTGCGTCTGAATTTTGATGAGTGCGTCTGAATTTTAATGAGTGCGTCTGAATTTTAATGAGTGCGTCTGTTTTAACCCAGGTATGGTTAGGGTTTTTAATCTGAATCCTTAATCTAATGGCTGAGATTGCTTCTTACGCTTCTTACGTTAAGGGGGCTTTATACGTTATCTCTCCCCTTGATAATATATTCATCTTAAATAACTAAGTGGTTTAAAGAGGCAAATCAATTTCCTTTTCTGAAGCATAAATTATGGTGGAAAGTATTCTAAATTAATAGACTACTTGTACCATGCATTGAATTTGATTACATGAGTTCCCATTAACTTTAACGATCATGAATCTCCTTTAAGATATTGTTGGTACATATTCATCAAAGAAATATTAAAATATACTCTCTTGGTGAATAGAATTTAGTGGCTCCAAAAATATACGCGATAATAAAATTACATGAATGCATCGATCACACAGATACATATATACATATGTAACATCTTATTTTTGGTACATATTATCAAAGAAATATTAAAATATAAGTAAAAACGGTTTTATAATGTTTAGAAATGCATATTTACATGTGTTGTTTTACAGTTTTATGGTTTTCTTGATAAGACTTCCGTAACAAGGTAAGATATGTTACATTTAAGATGAGACATCTATATTAAAGATTGGAACATCGTGTTAATTATTAAACTAGATAACCGTCTTTGATCCGTACGAAAAGTCATCATGTGTTTATTACGTATGAAAAGACACCATGGTCTTCACCCATGTCAAAAGCATCACAAAGTGAACTTATTGTGAACAAATCTATGAAAGTGTACATATAATCATGTTAATGCAACCTTTGAACTTAATAAGCTATACGATGAGCTTTTGTTTCAATTGTAGCACAAGAAACGATTTGATAAACACCGTGTGAAAACTATGTGTTGCGCTGATCCTCTGTTCCAACAGAGAACTCAAATTACTCGTATACTTTTAAGCAAGTGTAGCCATCTTCAGCATTACTTATGTTTTGATCGTTGTATCATAAGAAACTACCATGTAACGTCCCAAAAATCCATTTTGCTTAAGTTTGCCACTAGGCCCGATTAGCAAAATAATAAAACGGAATTTAGAGCATAAGAATGAGTGTTATGTTCTAATATGGAAATAAACTAATAAATGCTATTATTTATATAAGTGAGCAAATAATAATAGAAACTAACTTAGTTAGTTAAGTTTCTGAAAAAGGGGACATTGGGGGATATTTGAAGGGTCATTCATGTAAATAGTGGGTTAATAACAAGTTCAAGAAACACCCCCCATGGCATAATACGATTTCAGCCAAGGGGAGGTCTTCTCAAGACCAAACCAAGCCCTAAAATTCACAATTGATGCAAGATGTAAAGGGGTTTTGAGGGTAGACTTGATGGGTTGCAAATTTAGAGTTTTCTACAAGTTTTGGAGCCTTGGTAAGAACCCTAACCCTCAATTGGTATGAATTTTGAACCCCACATATGGGTTTTGAGCAAAACATGTTAAATCCGTGATATTGTTGATTATTAGTGATATTGATCATTCTTAATGGTTTCTAAATGAGTTAAATTGTTGGAAGCTTGCTTGTATTCAAAGATGATGATTTTGGTTTTGATTAGTAGGTTTGATGTTACTAAAATTGTAAGAAATCTATGTTTTAGACATGGATTGTAGAGGAATTGTATTCCATATGTATTGCATGAATCTTATGTGTTGATTAAAAACATGAATTTATGATGTCTAAGGGTTCCCTCATGGTTAGAGACCCTAAAGGAACTTGAAAAGATGATATTATGCTATGTGATGCTTGATTCTTGTGTTTAATTGATACTTGAAGTATGAATGTAGTGGGTTTTGACCCTAGGTATGAACCATACAAGGATGTGGTGAAATCTTGCGTAAGTAGTTATTTGTATGCTTTGTAAATGTGTTAGAAATCAAAGTGATCAATTATTGATGATTAGCTAAATAAATGTTAAAGTTTGAGAAGTCCATACGGCTTAGAATTCATTTACAAAAATGGTGGACATAAGGTGTTTGATAAAATGCCCACATCAAACTTGAATTAAATCAAATGGTGTAAAAAATTGTATGAAATTCGTCACTTTTGACAGCCCTAGATAGTCATCTTCTAAAGGGCATATCTCATTCGTTATTATGAGTTAGAAGACGAGCCTTATATCTTTAAAAAGCTTGTTGCACATATTACATTTCATATTTAGTCATAAGAAGCTGATTCTGAGTTGTAGTGGGTCAAAACAGCATCTAAAGTCAGCATTTCAGTTTTGACAGCAAAGCTGTTTGGTCAAAATTATGTTTCTAACCTGATCTTAAAATATTCATATAAAATCATAGAAAATCATTAGGAGGTATTCTTTATATTCTTGGAAAGGTCTTTGAATGGGGAACATTTTGTATTTGATAGTCAAGATCTGATTCCGAGGTTTAGAAGGGGAAAAACGACATTGAACAACAGCTGCGCAGAAAATCGCTGCACATTTATAATGTAATCTTTAATAAGAAAGGTGTAAGAATGTACACGCTTGTAGTAGTCTTGGAGTACGGATTGTAGGGAAAGAATAGCGTATTATGTGGCATTCAAAAAGGTGTCTAAAAACACTTACCAACTAGTTCATGCAAGTATTTTCACTAACGGGTCGAACGGGTAGTATATGGAAGGACTTATTGAATAGAACTAGTTGTTGAATGTATTGATGTCATGTTTGAATGATGTAGAATGAATACTAATGTTTGAATAGGTAAGTTCCAAATTAGTATTCTAACACGGTATGTTGACTTGAAAGTAAGCTAGGTACAAGAAGCTTAAAAGTCAATGGGTCAAGTGGATATGATCTCGAGCTAGGTGAAAAGCTTGGGACTATAAGTCAAACGCGTATAAGGCGAAAACACTCCTACGGGCAAAGGTAAGTGACTTATGATGCCAACTCTTCGTTTAGTAATTGTATGTTTATGTATAAATATAGAATGAGAACAAGTATGAAATGGTAATTTATAACAAGGTAAGCAAATCGATGTTATTGGTGAATGGGTATAGTTCACCATACAACAAGGAAAGTAGTTGGGATAAATAGGCAACAAAGATAAAATGAAGTGAGGGTAATTAAGCATGAAACAAACCCAAGATTAACAAGTATGCATAAGAATGAATGGTAAAATGTACGGATTGATATGTGTGTGTATATATAGATGGCTACATTTTATCATGGGTTTAGCTATTTAGATTGAATTGTATAGTTATGCAAGGTCACACAAATGGTAAACTGTTTGGTAAGTAGAGTTATCACGCGTCAGATGATTGTGTAATAGAATGTGTGCATGGGTGCTTATGCCCGGGTATGTGTGAAGGTGTTTTGTATGTAAAGGTTGGTCGTTATGTGTAGATTGAGTATAGGTTCGGAAACGTCATGTTTGTCCTAGAGAATACACGAAGGAAGAAAAGTATGACGGGTCAAGATAACTTGTATATGGGATTTGTACGTGCGTGTGTATTGTAGTGTTACTAATCTTTTTGTTATGAGGATGGTAATACAGATGCAGGTATGTAAGCATGAATATATGGAATTGGAGGCTAGGATCCGGAGATCGGATCCGAACTTGCAAAAAGGCGTTTGGATATGATTATTGAGTATTGTTTATGTTATTTCCATATTTTGAATATTTGCATGAAGTCACTTAATGAACTAACGAAATGGTTATGTGGTAGTTGCAGGTTGTCTAGTCTAGCTCACCAAGCAAGAAATGGTTGGAGGTTGAGTGAGGACGCGGATTGTATGGGATCGCGGTCACTAACTAATAAAGATGAGTTGTATTTGATGTAATAACAAACAATAAAAGAAGAAACACCTATAATATCTTGTAGCTTATGGGTTCCAAACATAAGAGCATGTTTTTATAAAGCAAGAAATTTTATGGTTCGAATTTCTGCTACGTATTTTCAATATTGAAAGGTTTAGGGTGTTTCAAGTTGGTATCAGAGCCCTGGTTTGAGTGAAATCTTGTACAAGGAAGTAAGTACTTGAACTCAAACTTGTGTGCTCTCGAAAACAGTGACCCGTACAATCCAAGACTCGATCAAGGCCCAAAGGTGAGCTTTTGTGAATGATGAAGAGGTCTCAAGGACACAATCCAAGATAGATCTCAGAAATTGTGGATAAGATGGAATAATTACAGGTACGCGATAATTAACTGTTGGTACAGGAAAGAGGAAAAACCTCTAGGATGGTAAAATTTAGATGGAAAACAACCATGTTGTTAGGGAAGGAAATTGAAAATATAGCACGAAGCTGAAAACCAATCCCCAGGCATAAGGTAATGATTACATGAAGGCACGTGGATAGCATGTGGACTGCGCACCTGGCCAGTGCACAAGAAGCATGCGATACACGTGAGACCATGAGAATCATCACAGGTATGCCTGGTAAAATTGGAAAGTAAGTGGTCGTGTGGGTGAATGGGTGGAATAAAACTTCTATAAAATTGTGAATGTGAAGGGGGATTCCCTTAGAAGGTATCAAACTAAAAGTATGTATATTGTGCCTATAAATTAATTATGGTAATGAATGAATAAGTAACTAAATGTCAGTTGTGGGCAAAGTAGATGACTCTCAAGTGATAGAGAGCAGTCTGTATTGAAAGGAAGGATTGGAATGAAAGGTTTGAATCCGTATGTAAGCACGGATCAAACCTATATAAATGAAAGGATGGAAGGAAAGGTTTGAATCCGTAGGTAAGCACGGATCAAACCTACATGAATGAAAAGTAGGAATGAAAGGTTTGAATCCGTAGGTAAGCACGGATCAAACCTACATGAATGAAAAGTAGGAATGAAAGGTTTGAATCCGTAGGTAAGCACGGATCAAACCTACAAGAATGAAAAGTAGGAATGAAAGGTTTGAATCCGTAGGTAAGAACGGATCAAACCTACAAGAATGAAAAGTAGGAATGAAAGGTTTGAATCCGTAGGTAAGCACGAATCAAATCTACATGAATGAAAAGTAGGAATGAAAGGCTGAAATGAAAAAACAAATCCGTAGGTACGCACGGATTAAACTTATATGAATGAAGGGTATAAATGAAAGATTTGCATCCGCAGGTAAATACGGATCAAACCTATATAAATTAAAGGTAGGAAATTAAATATATGAATCCATATGTAAATCCTCCACTTACTCGTTAGTCGGCTCATCCTTGATAGCATAAAGATGTTGAATGACCTTAATGGGTCAAATGGGTGGAATTGTAGAAATTGTAGAAATGACCCTGAACGGGTCAAGTGGTGGAAATGTAAAAATATAGCATAACCCAAGTAATGGGTCAGATTAGTTGGAATGCTGTTGAAATATAGAATAGTGTATGGAGCGGGACATTTGGATAGGAATGAAGAAGAGAATACATTTTTCACTAACCAAGGTAAAGCACAAGTTAGTAACTTAATTTAGATATGCACATTGCGTCGCATGTAAAAAAATGCATATATATGTAGTGGAAGATGGTAAGACATGGTATTAATGTGAGTTATTTCAGAAAACCTATGGAAACGAATGAATGGTTGATCATTTGAGGGATTCGTACCTCTATATGCAGGAAATGAATGATGTTATGAGATGTACGAATGTAATGTAGAAATTATTATAAAGTAGTAGAATATGGCGCATTTACTTTGAAAAGTCAATTTGTAGAACATTTGCAAGATAGTGAATAAAATGTAAGGATCTTGCGTAAGAAAATGAAATAAGTAATGTAGTATAGTACGTAAACGGAAGATCAAGAAGGAAATGTGTATAATTAGACATTACAGGCGAAAGAAAAACTTGCATGGACCATTGAAGGTCAATTTTCATGAATGAAAAGGTATATGTCTAACCAATGATTTTGTAGATACGAATGGTCGAATTTTTGGATATGATGGAATCTACAAGATAGGTGATATGATGTTAACGAGTTGGAACTCGTTGTGAATAAACTAAAACAAGCTAAGTATGGCGTGGACTTGTGACGGAGCAAATCAAGCCAACATATGGATGGTTGGTTAACGTTGTGAAAGGAAGGTTAGTAAATTTGGATATTTTGTGATTGTTAAATAGGAAATTGATATGTTGAATAGTAATTCCGTATAAATGTCTGGCACACCCTTGTATCCCTTCATTCTAACCAAAGTGCGAATGTTCATGTGATCCTGAGCAAGTATCTGGGTTGGATCTTTCTTCAAATCAGGATACTTGTGATCAAAGATCATCATCAGAAATCTAGGGTATAACATGAAATACTTCTTCTTTAACCCTTTCAGCATCTCCAACATGTGGTCCAAGATCATTCCAGCAACATTAAATGGTTTGTTGAGAGTTAACGCAACCATTAATGAGCTCAAACTCTTTCTCATTACGTCATATCCTCCACTAACACATCCAAACACATGGATTATGACATGAGCAAAATACTTAAACTGCACGCTCAGTTTCCCTTTGTACATTGAACCATCAGTGATAGGTCCTTTGTATTTCATCCTAAGGAAACAAGCTTTCTGCTCAGTCCATGACAATTCTCTTGGATCTTCACTCACTTCAAACTTAATCTGGAGAGCTTCTCTGATGTCGGACTCTGTAATGAACATCTCCATATCTTGAATCTTGCTTCGTATAATGGTCTGATTATCCAGAAAGTCATACTTCGCGTTGTTGTAGAAGTCCTCAACTATATCCTTGTAGATAATAGTTGGAGTAGCCAAAGCATAAACTACTCTGCTTCTTTTCAGAAACTTGATTATATCAGTAAACTCCACGTTCTTCTCTACGTCCCCCAGATAAGCACAGCAATTGTGATTCTTCTCGAACGGCCATTTGCTCTTGCTCGATGATTCACCTTCTTGAACAGGTTCTGGGACTATATCTGGGACAATAGTTTCAACTGGAATCTCAACATTCTCTTGTTCCTCAGCCATCTGTATTACAAAATCAAAAACAAACGTCAAAACACAAAATCGACAAAATTCAAAATTTTAAGGATTTTAGAATTTCCACATTCGCCCAAAAATCCTGGTCGAATGTAGATTATTCTGGTCGAATGTAAAGTATGTTGGTCGAATGTGGAATGGTTTTGAGTAAAACATCACATTCGTCCGTTTTTGATGTTCATTCGCCCACAAATTCCACCTTCGTCCATTCGATGACCCGAATGTGAAATCTGTTCTTCCCCAAAAATTCAAAAATTTTCTAAACATGTTTTAAACACTTTGTTTTGATCAGAAATTGTACTAAACTGGCCGACTAACACTCGTGTAGCATCAATTTCCCCTTTCTTTCATTATATATCAGTTTTTAAGGCCAAATTAGGGTTTATATGTCACAAACAATCGATTGCCCAATTAAACTCTGTAATAACCCTAATTTTTCAAACATTCTCCCCCTAAAACTGATATGTAATGAAATGCAATCAAAATTAAACAATAACAAGCATGTTAAGTCCATGAATTCTTAAACCCTAGGCCGGTTTTAAAATCAACGATTCCAGACTCAATCGTTATCCATTACCTGTAAAATTGTTATGAAAATGACCAGTGAAACGTAGGGAATCAAATGCACAAACAAACGAAATCAAAGCAACAAGGTGACTTTAGGCGAAAGAAAATCTGAAAAATTTGTAATGAGGTGCGAATGTGAAAGTGGCTTATATATAGGGTCCACCTTCGTCCGTTATGTACTTAGCTCCTCGTACCACTGTCTCGGAGCCTGGTGCAAGCCATATAAAGCCTTGTTTAGCACGTAGACCTTATCCCGGTGGATTGGGTCCTCAAAGCCTGGTGGCTGCCCGACAAAAACTTCTTCCTTGACTTTCCCGTACAGAAATGCGCTTTTAACGTCCATTTGATAAACTTTGAATTTCTTGTATGAAGCAAACGCAAGGAACATCCGAATAGCTTCAATTCGTGCTACTGGTGCATAGATTTCGTTATAATCAATCCCTTCGATTTGATGGAAACCCTGCACGACCAATCTGGCTTTGTTACGAACAATAACCCCACGATCATCCTTCTTGCACTTAAACACCCATTTAGTGCCTATCTTCTTCCTATCCGGCGGCAAATCCGTGAGCGTCCAAACTCCCAATTTCTGGAATTGTAATAACTCCTCCTGCATAGCTTCCACCCAGGCATCATCCTTCAAAGCGTCCTTGTATGTCCTTGGCTCTACCTGCGACACATAACACGCAAACGACCAATCATTTTGACTACCAGATTGTTGAATTTTGGCATATAAAGCTAAAGCACCAAAACTCTCTGGCGAATTAACGCTTTTAAGCTGCCCTCTGGTCATAACACAGCTTCCAGGATCACCGATAACTTGCTCCAGCGGGTGAATACGATGAATCCGAGATTCCGGATAATCAGGTACTTGCACTCCCGTCTGAACAGTCAAGTTCTCTACAGCATCCAGATCATAACCCGTATTTGATGATGAAGCCACATCTGAAGTTGGAGTTGGGTTCACTGGCGGTGCCTCTGGTTCTTCAGCATGTTCAAGAATGACTTCTTCAAATTGTTCATCTTCAGATTCTGAAGATTCTAGTGAAGTTGAAGCCTCCTGAAACACTTCTTCCTCTTGTATAGGAGCATTGGTATCATTAGAAGCTGGTAGGGGATTCACGGTGATCGGACGCACCAACGGTGAAGTTGTTGCATTTTCACACTCGTAAAGTAATCTGATAACAGCTTCTTCAACCAAGCTATCTAGATTGAATGATTCAAAGAAATCTTTGTAATCAAACATCCAATCACGACCCGTGCCTTGAAGATTTTGAGTATATCGTTGAACTTCCACGTTAGCCCAGTCTTCCACTCGACGAGTTCGCTTGTTGTATACCCGTTTGAGCGGGGTTGCATATCCAACAAAGTAACCCTCCTCGGCTTTAGGACTAAACTTCTCGCTTGGATTCAACATAGTGCATGGCGCCCCAAAAGGTTCTAGATACTCTAAATTCGGCTTTCTTCGATGTAACAGCTCATAAGATGTTTTACCAAACTTCTTCACTGTTAGAACCCGATTTAATGTGTAATTTGCTGCATAAATCGCCTCGTTCCAGAACATTACTGGAAGATTTGAATCAGCAAGCATTGTTCTAGCCGCTTCAATTAGAGTCCTATTCTTTCGTTCAGCAACACCGTTCTGTTGTGGGGTGTACGGAGCCGAATATTCATGATGTATTCCTTTGCTTTCACAAAGTTCATCCATCTTGGCATTTTTGAACTCCGTCCCATTGTCACTCCGAATTCTCTTTATCTTCACATTGTAGAGATTCTCCAATCGAGTGAACAGAACTTTCAGGTTGTTAAAGGTGTCACTTTTGTTCTGCAAACACATCACCCATGAAAATCTTGAGTAATCGTCAGTGACGACTAAACAATAAAGCTCTCCAAGATGACTTTTGCGCTTGACCGGTCCGAAAAGATCCATGTGCAATCGCTCAAGTGGCATCTCTACAGAGTTAACTTTCTTCACTTTGTGGGACTGTTTGTGTTGCTTCCCCTTTTTACAACTCACACACTTGTCATTCCGATGGAAATGTTTCACGTTTACTCCATCGACAAGTCCATTTCGCACAAGTTGGTTCATTTTCCTCAGATGAATGTGCCCCATTCTTCGGTGCCACATTATCGATTCTTTCTCTGTCGCTTTTGATAGAAAACATGTTATCTGCCCCTGTGATGTCATCGCCTTGGACATATCAAGAATGTATAGATTGTTGACTCGAGGTGCCTTCAACATTATCCACTCTTTAGGAATTGTAAAGCCCGGTTTCAGAATATAGCAGGATTTGTCATCAAAATGCACAGTAAATTGTTTATCACATATGTGACCGACACTCAACAGATTATAATCGATCTGCTTCACATACGAAATCCGCTCGAAACTCACTATCCCATTGCTCACACTTCCTTCCATTGTGATATATCCACCTTTATTACCCGCGAAAGCTACATACCCTCCATTGATGTTCTTCACGTCGAACAGCAACGCAAGATCCCCAGTCATGTGGCCTGAAGCTCCACTATCAACAATCCAAAGACTGCTAATAGGGCCAGCTGAAGCTCCCTGCACACAAAAAGTAAATCAGTTAGTTCTTTCGGGGGACCCAAGCCTGAGTCTTGGGTCTTTGAACATCAGGTTTCAAAGTAACATTCTCACAAGCATTTTCAACAACTTTTTGATCAAACTTTTTCTGATTGTTCAAAACAGTTTCCTTTTTCTCATTAACTCTTGAAGTTGAGGCTCCTGGAGTACCATTGGGTGACCAAGATTGTTCAGACCTTTTCAAAATACGAATCTGAGACTTTGGGTTCTCAGTTGGTTTCTGAACATTGTTAGCAAATGTAACTTTCTTGGTTACCTTATCTGATTTAACAGACTTAGGTCCAACATTTGATTTGACAATCGGTTTTGGTGGAACCTTTTGCCTATCAACTATTGCGTTCACCACAGGCTTCCTCCATGATTGTTCCATAGCAATCCGATTCCTTCGATCATATTGGATTGGACGATTGTTCCTCATTTGTTGAAAATTGTTTTGGTTGAAAAACTGTTGTGGTTGTTGAGGAACAACTCGCCTATGTGGTGGCACATAATGATCAATCGGTTTCCTCATGGAATTCCTCACTTCAACCTCGTGCCTTTTATGCCTTACATATGGGCACTGAGCAAGTAAATGCCCTCGTTCCCCACATTTAAAACACGCACGGTACTCTTCAAAAACATTCGGAGCATTTGGTTGAGCAAATGATCTAACAGGGTATTGATCATTGTACTGTTGCTTCCTTAAACTCTCAGGGAGTGGCCCTTTTGAGTAAGTAGGCTCATGAAAACCATTAGCTCTGTTTTTGGGTCTAATGAACTCTGTGACATGGACCTTCGGTTCTTGAGGAACATCCAAATACAATTTCTTTAATAATGCAGGTGGAATCTCATTTGTTCTCTCATGTTTTGGGAACCAAATGGTGCTTTCTTGCCAAATCTTTTCTATTTTAGCATAATTGGCATTTTTTATTGGAAAGTCCTCATCAGAGATGATCTTATCGGATCCTTCCATCCGATAAAACACCTTGACAGGTTTGTCACATTGTTCATTCTTAACACTCTTTTCAAGATCTTTCTTAACCACATTTTTCTCAAGATCTTTCTTCACAGCATTCTTTTCAGACTTCTTTTCACGATGAGCATTTGCCATCGGAATCACAATCTGAGATGGTGAAACTGGTTCGTTTGTAATGATGTGATTTTCTTTTGGAATTTCACATGCATTAACAGTTTGATTACAACCAGTGTCATCACTCTCAGTGTCTGAATCCACACTCTCAGCAGTAACACCCTCATCATTGATACCTAAAATTGGTCTAACATCGGAATGTGGATCACCAATACTTGAAGTATTAGATTCAATTTCCGATGCTGAGTCCGATTTTACCGAACTCTCCGGTGTCACTTGGTGACAATTATGGTTTTCAAAAAGAACCGGAGATGGCACAGATCGGTAATTTGTTGTTTGATCATCAATGATATGGTCTACCACATAAGCAATATGCTTATAGCTTTCCAGCTTTTTGTTTACTTTCTCAGCAAAGCATTTGATGGCGGCCATTTCCAACTTGGTGTTTTCAATTTCATTGATGTAGTTGGTAATTGCCAATTGTTTTAAAGACAAAGTGTTTTTCAAGTCGGAAATGTCCTTTTTGTAACCATCTAATACTTTGTTAAAAGCATTCAACTCTTTGCAAGTAGATTGACTGTTCATGATAGCACTATCACGTTGAACACGGAGTTGTTTGTTCTCCTCAGTCAATCTATCACATGTACCACAATATTTATCACTTTTAACATCAGTGCTACACTCAGAACTTACAGGTTTTGGTGGATCAGTCATGGCCATTAATGCGAAATGAGCTTCCTTTCCTGCAAAGAATCTTGAATAATCGATCTTGGTGAAAGCATCATCTGCAATGCACGACTTCCTTGTCATCAGAAAATCCGCTTCTGCTAGCAACTGATCTATATCATCATCTAGAGAATCAACACTTGCTTCCGTATCCGATTCACTGTCTGAATCAGAATAAACTGATTCACACTCCTCAGGAACCTTAGAAACAGTATCAATCACAACTCCAGAATTAGTTTCTTCAGTCTTATCCTCAACATTAACCTCAGCATTAACCTTAACAGGTTCAGTCTCCACATCCATCTCAGCCTCAGACTCATCACTTTCAACCTCAGTTTCTAACTTCTCATCCACCGACACTGAATCTTCAATATCAACCTGATACGCAACACAAGCCACATTGCCACCAGTAGTAATTTCTTCAACACCTATTTGCATGCTCGACCAGTCAAACCTCTCATCTTGTTGAGTCACCAATGCTTGATTCTGATTGTAGATGCGTTTTGCGACTAGTGATTGGATAGTTAACATGTGTTAAGTAGGCTGGATTGGGCGAATGAAGAAGAAGTGGGCGAAGGTGATAAGAAGTGGGCGAAGGTAGATATACTATGGACGAAACTGGAATGGAACATAACTGAAGTACACATTCGACCACAACAAGTGGGCGAATGTGGAAAACACTCACATTCGACCATTCACAATGGGCGAATGTGCAGTGCCTATATATAGATTTTGTGATTTTGTAAGATTAAGGGAGTCATTAGGTGTGTGTGTTTTGAGGTGTTGTTCCAGAGCAGTTTGAGATAGTGTGTGTGTGATCTAGATTAACTGTTTGGACATTGTAATCAACTTTATGAATGTGTTAATCTATAAAAAGCATTGAAAATGACTTTGATTGTGTCTTGATTTGAGTTTACATCAGTTTGTTCAAAGCTAGGGTTTCCGCACCTGGTTTTGTAACTTGTATGATCATATAATCCTGTTTTCGTGTCAAATAACATCCTTTACAAAGTGGTATCAGAGCCAAGAGGATCATACAACAACAAATTGATAAACTCAGAGCTGATTTGGACATTATTTTGATCAATTCACATCTGTTTTTGCATAAAAATGGTTTTTGAGTGTTTTTGAAAGAATTAGAGTTGACTTTGTGGTTAAAATTCAAAATTCCAAGATTAAACTTGTTCCAAATCATCTCCGAAGCAAAACCTGATCAAGATCATTCAAATTTATAGAGGGAGAATTTCGACACGAAAACAGGATTATATGATCATACAAGTTGCTAAACCAGGTGCGGAAACCCTAGCTTAGAACAAACTGATATAAACTCAATCAAAACACAATCAAGGTCATTTTAAAAGCTTTTCATAGATTAACTTGTTCAAATAATTGCTTACAGATTCAATACAGTTAATCTAACACACAAACTATCACTCTCAATCCTCTCAGGAACACACACTGAAAACACACACTCTAAATGACTCGTTATACATTACAAAAACCCAATTTCTATATATAGTAGCTGTACATTCGCCCAAACTGACTGGTCGAATGTAGCTTGTTCTACATTCGCCCATAACATATGGTCGAATGTATCTTCTGTGCATCCCTGGTTCCAGATTCGTCCACATTAAAGCTTCCTTCGCCCCTTTCTATGTTACCTTCGCCCATACTACTCTCATTCGCCCCTTAACACATGTTAACATCTAATCATTAGTCGCAAAACGGCATCTACAAACTCCCCCTCGACTATTGATTAGATCTTTTTCTATCTTCATCCATGGCTTTATTCAGCAGCTTGATTCTAAGTATACTCTTCTGTTCTTTCGTCATTTCCGGCTCTAACTTTCTCTTTACCGGCTTTGACACATTAGCCATCTTCACCTTCTTGCCAAGTTTCCCTTCCAGATTACTTCCAGCGTTAATGTCATAAGCAAAGCAAACACCCACAACTTGTGTGTATTTCCTTGCTTGATCTGCATCGTTTGGCTCATGATGAATCAGATTATAGAATAACATGATGATATCTTCGAAGGTGCAATTGATCAGCCACATAGGATCAAATACATGCACATGCTTGTATTTATCCTTTCCATCTCTCAACACAATCACCGCTTCTGCTTTCCTCCAATCATAATACCAGAATATGAAGTCAGCACTAAAGTGTTGAGGCATAGGCATTAAAGGTATCTTCCTCATAACTTCAGGTGCCTTGTAAATCAAAGTAACCCTTTTCAACTTGGTTCTGGGATCAACATCCCTGTGAACTTTCCTCCGGGGATATTGAGGCTTGAATCTATTCCATCTCGTCCTACTCTCCCAAACCAATTTGTCTGCACACCAACCAACATGAGTATTATTCACTGAAGCGCCTGACATTGGGAATCTGCATAAATCTCTAACCGCCCAGTACGGTAGAGTTAACAAATCAATGAATCTGTAGAAATACAAGATTCCTGATTCCCACTTAGCAGCTAAACACTTCAGCCTGCTCAAGTATGTCCACCCAAGAGCTCTTCCTCTGAACTTCGCGTTATGAAACCTATAGAAGTTTCCTTGAGCTTCAGGCTTTGGTCGGTTTTCATCCATCAATCTTAGTTTCTTCAAATACTCTTTCAACTCATCAGACTTATTTGAAGATTCTGGCAAATCAGCTCCAAGTACTTTCTCAACAAACTCAGCACTTCTTTTCCTTGCCTTTCTTTTAGCAGACGTATTATGCCTTTCAGTAAAATCAGGAAATACCACGTCTTCATCATTTTGTCTGAAGTACTGTGGATATTCCTCATGTGTAATATCCTGTATCTCAACTTCCTCAAACTCAGGGGTTTCTTTATCATCAGAGTGAGTTCCAATATCCTTTTCAGGAATAGGTGGAATCGACTCATCGACAATGAATTCTTCAAACGTTTTCCCTACTCTCTGTGCAAGTCCATCCAATATCTCCTTTGCCACAGAAGCAGGTACTTCCCCCTCTTCAAGATCAGGATCGTTATATTCCAATTCATATCTCATGTCATCAGTTTGGAATATTTCTGCAAAACGACCTGTGAACTCAATGGTCCACTCTCTCTTTTCTAACATGTCCTTGTAAACTTGTTTTGCATCATCAGACAAGGACCTCACCTTCTCATTCCAGAACACAGTCTCATCATCAACATTCTCTCCTTTCTTCTTTGAACTAGACTCACCTGTGTCTTTCTTCTTCTTAGAAGGTGGTCTTTTCTCAAATGTGAACTTAGCAGTATCATCTCCTCCATCATTGTCATCACTGCTACTACTATCATCTTCCTTTTGACTTCCTGAACCTTCAGCATCATCATCATCATCATTATTATCATCTTCATCATCACTTTTATCCGATTCTTCATTCTCATCATCCTCATCCTCCTCTTTATCAGATTCAGATGGTTCAAAATCTACTTGTTCAACCTCTTTCTCTGCATCTTCTTCACCCTCCTTCAGTTTGGGTGCTATGTTGTACAAATCATCAATCAGATCACTAAGGCGTTTGTTTTCAGCCTTCAGCTCTTTGTTATCTTCTTTAATTGCCTTGTATCTGTTCTTATTTCTCAGAACTTTACCTTCAAGCTTCTGATTCTTTGCTTCAAGCTTCTTTACCTTCTCATCTATCTCATCTTGATTAGATTTAGAAGCAACAACGATCTGAAGCATTTTCTCTTCATTTTGCTTAAACTTGGCAATCTCAGCTTGTTGAGCCACAAGCATCTTCATCATATCGTCCATTCTTTTGTTCATCTGCTTCATCACTTCATCATCCACAGTGATCTTCTTAGACTTGGACTTAGACTTAGATGGCTCAATCTCACTTTCTTTTCCCTTCTGAGGCTGTGTAAACATGTTCAGAACATTATCCAGGGCAATATTAAACTGATCCACTGGTAATGTTGTAGCCTCCTTAGTCTTTTGTTTCTTGGCTGCTGGTGAAGATTGTTTAGATGATGTACCAGCATCAGGTAATCTCTTTCCTTTCAACAATAAGTTCAACTCCTTCTCTCTGAGTTGCTTGGTGCTTGTCTTCTTAGCCATACTTTTGTGTTTGGGCTTGGGCAAATTCACTACAACAGTTTCTCCTTCATTCAATTCATCCAGATTAACAGTCAACCCTTCATCCTCAGCATCAACAGACTGCTTACTCTTCTGAGCTTCTTCTATTGATCTATTCAGTGATTCAGACTCACCAACCAAAGTGGCCTTTTGTTTGGTAGTCCGGACATTTTCAGCATCCGAATCCCATTGTTCTTCAGTCTCCGTTTCCTCCGAATCAACAGTCTCCTCATCTACCAAACTCATACCCTTCTTAGCAGTAGTCTTCTTCCTCATCGCTTGTTGTTTTGAACTTCCCTGATCTGTCTTTCCCTTGCCCTTCCCTTTGGCTCCGGGATTGACAACTTGCCTTTTCCTCTTCGTGCTTGCATCAGCATAAACAAGTGGATCATCATTATCACTATCACTGTCAGGATGTCTTGCTAGATTCTTTCCAGGATCTATGTAATCCTCTCTAGCCAAAGCTCCAAATAACCTTCTGTAAGGTGGTCTCTCATTTTCAGGCACACCTTTGTAAGCTTTCATTCTAGCTAAGGTTCTAACATTCATGTGATCCATAGCAATTATTTGTGTTGGATCCTTCTTCAAGTTTGGATATTTGTGATCGAAGATCATCATCAGAAATCTAGGATAAAGCATAAAGTATTTCTTCTTCAAACCTTTCAACATCTCCAACATGTGATCTAAAATCATCCCAGCAACGTTAAATGGTTTATTGAGAGTCAATGCAACCATTAACGAGCTTAAACTCTTTCTCATCACGTCATAACCACCACTAACACATCCAAATACTAGAATGATGACGTGAGCAAAATACTTGAACTGCACGCTCAGTTTCCCTTTATACATTGAACCATCAGTAATCGGTCCTTTGTATTTCATCCTCAGGAAACATGCTTTCTGCTCAGTCCAGGACAATTCCCTTGGATCCTCACTTGTTTCAAACTGGATCTGGAGAGCTTCTCTGATATCTGCTTCAGTAATAAACATCTCCATTCCTTGAATCTTGCTTCTGATGATAGTCTGATTATCAAAGTAATCATACTTGGCGTTGTTATAAAAATCCTCAACTATATCCTTGTAAATAATCGTTGGTGTGGCCAAAGCATAAACCACTCTACATCTCTTCAAAAACTTTATGATCTCTGTGAACTCCACATTCTTCTCCACATCTCCAAGATACGCACAACAATTATGGGTCTTCTCAAACGGCCATTTGCTACCGCTTGATGATCCTTCTTCTTGCACAGTCTCTGGAATAGGATCAGTCACTGCAGTCTCCACAGGAATATCAACATTAGCTTGTTCTTCAGCCATCTGAAACGTAAAATCAAAATAAAACGTCAAAACACAAAATCGTCAAAATTCAAAATTTTAGGTTTTTATAATTTCACATTCGCCCAAATTAAAGTGGTCGAATGTAACTAAATGTGGCCGAAGGTGCAATTTTTCTGGTCGAATGTAAAAGAATTTTGAACAAAAGATACATTCGCCCGTTTATTGTTTCCTTCGTCCGTTCCATTTCACCTTCGTCCATATCGACGAACCGAAGGTAGAACTGGTTAAACCCCAAAATTTGAAAATTTTCAAACTTTGTTTTTAAACCTTGATTTTGATTAAAACCATTCCTAATAAGGCCGACTAAGCATCGTCTATCATCAATTGCCCTTAACATTCATTCTATATCAGTTTTTAAACGAAATTAGGGTTTTTCTTGTTTCAATCGATCAATCCAGTAATTAAACCTGTTAATAACCTAATTCCTAATTCATTCTCCCCCTAAAACTGATGTGGGATGAATGTGAATCTAAATCAGGTATTAAAAGTCACTCAATCATCAAAAACTCTAAACCCTAAGTCCGGTTCAAAAACTCAACGATTCCGGCTTTGTTACTTGTCCATTACCTGTAATCTTTATACGAAAATGATCAGCAAACACTAAGAATCAAAATACACAAGCACAGGAATCAAAATCAACAAGGTCTTGTTATCGAAGAAATTTTGAAAAAAAAATTGAAGTGGGTGGTCGAACCTGGTTTGGCATATATATAAGGCTTCACATTCGCCCGTTTCATCCGGACGAAAGAACAAACTTTCCACCTTCGCCCCTAATGAAAGGCACGAAGGTAAAATGGTATACCCGAATGTGAAATTTGGGTAAAAGCCACATTCGCCCAAACTGGAACGGCCGAAGGTGAAACAAAAAGTCCACATTCGTCCCAAATTAAGGGCGAATGTAAAATGGCACTTTTGAAAAATTTTGCCAAATTACAAATTCGAATCCCGTTCAACATTTTTCAATCCGTTAAGCTTCCAAAACACAAATTTTCACTTTTAGAATGATACAAAGTCCAGATGGTGTTGTCAAATCTCAGAAATTGACTATCAAGCATCCCCGGTTATCAAAAATAAAGCAGAAATGCAAAAATTTTGGATTTTTCTGAAATTTATCAAAAACACACCTAAAATCTTTTTGTATTTTGTATCTTTTTGACAATAAAAGTAAATGGCAACAAAATAAAATGCATCAAAGTAAATGAAAACAGTAAACATTTTGTGAAATCCGGTCAGAGGATCATATCAGTTTTCTGAGAAATCTGATCACAGCGTTGATCTTTTTGTTTAATATTATCATTAGAAACAGTATGTGATACGGCAATTGCTGATATTGTGGTCCACGTAAGCTCACATGCAGACAATTACGCAATGCTTTAAAATGATACGAGTTAGGTGTATTAGACTAACACGATGTGGTGCCCACACACACGACATACTCCCGTATCAAGTAATTGCACAAAGCTTCGTCGTAACGCGTGATTATGCCAAAGTTATCCGTAAAAGTTACAAAGTATATAGCACAGAGGTATACAGGTCAGCAAATAAATGCAGCAGAGTAACATGTGCGTATACACTAGGTTGAGGCTGATATTAATCACTGATTTGCATCAGATGATTAATACGATGTAATAATGATCTATGATCAATTAAAACATAAAGTTCCTCAATTCGGTAACTTCCGGTTTTGGCAATTAAGCTCTTTTAGCAAATATTCTGATAAAACTAGGTCCGTAAATCAATACGATAAAAGTTTTAGCAGAATATCCCGGATAACCATAACATAACGACCCGAAACCTCAGATTTTGGCAATCCTATCAAACGAAATTACGGTACTAAGACCATATGCCCATGAGGTGTTCAGCCACGAACGCGTAGTTCGTTATGTTTGTATCACTAATGCACGCAATATTTAGTCTACGAAGCCTATCAGCATATCACACGTAATCAACACACGCCTCATAAACTATACAATTCTGTAGCCTGTGTCAGATTCCCACTGATGTACTATCATTTCCTCTGTTTTACCAGGAAATCATTTTTGATTTTCTAATTTTTAGGTCTTTTTGAATTTTATAATGTTTTTGGTTTTTCTGATAAAATGGCTCCCCCTAAAATAAAGAACATATTTTTGGATTTTCATTTTTCTGAAAACAAAATAAAAACAAAATTTAAAAGAAACAATCCACTCGAAAGCATCAACTTCTTTGAGGATTACTGAATCCCCTCTAAAGCATCAACTTCTTTGAGGATTATGATAGTAAAGAGAAATTCCCAATTAGCAAAGAGAAATTCCCAATTAGCAAAATATAAAAACTAAAAATTAAAAAACGATAAACCGAGGTGCCGATTAGTCTTGTTTTTCCTTTATATTGTTTACTTTTAAAAGATATTCAAAGCGTGAACGGTCAAAAGCTTTAGTAAACAAATCTGCACGTTGGTAGTCAGTATGAATTTTGATCATATCAATCAATTCCTTAGCGTAACAATCACGGATAAAATGATATTTGATCCGGATGTGTTTCGCTTTAGAATGATTTTCCGAATTTTTAGTTAATGCAATTGCGGCTTCGTTGTCACAGTAAATAGGAGTTTTAAGAAACTGCAAACCGTAATCCACCATTTGTTGTTGAATCCAAAGTACTTGCGAACAGCAACTCGAGGCTGCAATGTACTCGGCTTCACAGGTAGATTGTGCTACGGAAGTCTGTTTCTTGCATTGCCAGGTGATTAGCCTGCTCCCGAAAAACTAGCAACCAGCTGTAGTAGATTTGCTATCCTTGTCACAGCCGCCCCAATCTGCATCACTAAAAGATATGAAATCAAAATTATCATCATTAGGGTACCAAAGTCCTTTTGAGGGACAACCCTTCAGATATCTAAGGATACGCTTGACCGCCGTCAGATGACTTTGTTTCGGCTTCGATTGATAACGGGCACAGAGACACGTTGCGTACATAATATCTGGTCGAGACGCCGTCAAATACATCAGAGATCCGATGATTGCTCTGTATGTAAAAGGATCCGTCAGCTCCCCCTTAGCGTCCACTCCAATCCCGTGATTGGGTTGAATCGGGGTATCCATCGGCTTTGAATCCTCCATCTGGAACCGGCTCAAGATGTCGGAGACATATTTCGTCTGGTGAATGAAGATCCCGTCGGGTCTTTGGTCCACCTGCAAGCCTAGGAAAAACTGCATCTCCCCCATTGCGCTCATTTCGAACTTTTCCTGCATGACAGTTTCGAACTCCCTGCATAAAAGCTCGTTAGTTGAACCAAATATTATATCATCAACGTATATCTGTACTAGAAGCAAGTCATTTCCCGTCTTTTTCGTAAAGAGGGTACAATCGACGAGGCCGCGCTTAAATCCTTTGGTGATGAGATATGTACTTAGCTCCTCGTACCACTGCCTCGGAGCCTGGTGCAAGCCATAAAGAGCTTTGTTCAACACGTAGACCTTATCCCGGTGGATTGGGTCCTCAAAGCCTGGTGGCTGCCCGACATACACCTCTTCCTTGACTTTACCGTACAGAAATGCGCTTTTCACGTCCATCTGGTAAACTTTGAATTTCTTATAAGAAGCAAACGCAAGGAACATCCGAATAGCTTCGATTCTTGCTACCGGTGCATAGATTTCGTTGTAATCAATCCCTTCGATTTGATGGAAACCCTGCACGACCAATCTGGCTTTGTTCCGAACAATTACCCCACGATCATCCTTCTTACACTTAAACACCCATTTGGTGCCAATCTTCTTTCTATCCGGCGGCAAATCCGTGAGCGTCCAAACTCCCAATTTCTGGAATTGTAATAACTCCTCCTGCATAGCTTCCACCCAGGCATCATCCTTCAAAGCGTCCTTGTATGTCCTTGGCTCTACCTGCGACACATAACACGCAAACGACCAATCATTTTGACTACCAGATTGTTGAATTTTGGCATATAAAGCTAAAGCACCAAAACTCTCTGGCGAATTAACACTTTTAAGCTGCCCTCTGGTCATAACACTACTTCCAGGATCACCGATAACTTGCTCCAGCGGGTGAATACGATGAATCCGAGATTCCGGATAATCAGGTACTTGCACTCCCGTCTGAACAGTCAAGTTCTCTACAGCATCCAGATCATGACCCGTGTTTGATGATGAAGCCACATCAGAAGTTGGAGTTGGGTTCACTGGCGGTGCCTCCTGTTCTTCAGTTTGATCAAGAATAGCTTCTTCAAATTGTTCATCTTCAGATTCTGAAGTGTCTAATGAAGTTGAAGCCTCTTGAAATATCTCTTCTTCTTGTATAGGAGCATTGGTATCATTAGAAGCTGGTAGGGGGTTCACGGTGATCGGACGCACCAACGGTGAAGTTGTTGCATTTTCACACTCGTAAAGTAATCTAATAACAGCTTCTTCAACCAAGCTATCTAGATTGAATGATTCAAAGAAATCTTTGTAATCAAACATCCAATCAGGACCCGTGCCTTGAATATTTTGAGTATATCGTTGAACGTCCACGTTAGCCCAGTCTTCCACACGACGAGTTCGCTTGTTGTATACCCGTTTGAGCGGGGTTGCATATCCAACAAAGTAACCCTCCTCGGCTTTAGGACTAAACTTTTCGCTTGGATTCAACATAGTACAAGGCGCCCCGAAAGGTTCTAGATACTCTAAGTTCGGCTTCCTTCGGTGTAACAGTTCATAAGATGTTTTACCAAACTTCTTCACTGTTAGAACCCGATTTAATGTGTAATTTGCTGCATAAATCGCCTCGTTCCAGAACATTACTGGAAGATTTGAATCAGCAAGCATTGTTCTAGCCGCTTCAATTAGAGTCCTATTCTTTCTTTCAGCAACACCGTTCTGTTGAGGGGTATACGGAGCCGAATATTCATGATGTATCCCTTTGTTTTCACAAAGTTCATCCATCTTGGCATTTTTGAACTCCGTCCCATTGTCACTCCGAATTCTCTTTATCTTCACATTGTAGAGATTCTCCAATCGAGTGAACAGAACTTTTAGATTGATAAAAGTGTCGCTCTTATTCTGCAAACACATCACCCATGAAAATCTTGAGTAATCGTCAGTGACGACTAAACAATAAAGCTCTCCAAGATGACTTTTGCGCTTGACCGGTCCGAAAAGATCCATGTGCAATCGCTCTAGTGGCATCTCAACAGAGTTAACCTTTTTCACTTTGTGGGACTGTTTGTGCTGCTTCCCCTTTTTACAACTCACACACTTGTCATTGAGATGGAAATGTTTCACGTTTACTCCATCGACAAGTCCATTTCTCACAAGTTGATTCATTTTCTTCAGATGAATGTGCCCCATTCTTCGGTGCCACATTATCGATTCTTTCTCAGTCGCCTTGGACAAAAAGCATGTTATTTGCCCCTGTGATGTCATCGCCTTGGACATATCAAGAATGTAAAGATTGTTGACGCGAGGTGCCTTCAACATTATCCACTCTTTAGGAATTGTAAAGCCCGGTTTCAAGATATAGCAGGATTTGTCATCAAAATGCACAGTAAATTTCTTGTCACAAATTTGACTGACACTCAACAGATTGTAGTCTATCTGCTTCACATACGAAATCCGCTCGAAACTCACTATCCCATTGCTCACACTTCCTTCCATCGTAATATATCCACCTTTGTTTCCTGCAAACGCTACATATCCTCCATTGATGTTCTTTACGTCGAACAACAACGCAAGATCCCCTGTCATGTGGCCTGAAGCTCCACTATCAACAATCCAAAGACTGCTAATAGGGCCAGCTGAAGCTCCCTGCACACAAAAAGTAAATCAGTTAGTTCTTTCGGGGGACCCAAGCCTGAGTCTTGGGCCTTTCAACATCAGGTTTAACAATGACATTTTCACAAACATTTTTAACAACTTTTTGATCAATCTTTTTCTGATTGCTCAAAATCGTTTCCTTTTTCTCATTCATTTTTGAAGATGAGGCTCCTGGAGTGCCATTGGTTGTCCAAAATTGTTCAGTCCTTTTCAAGATACGAATCTGAGACTTTGGGTTCTCAGTCGGTTTCTGAACATTGTTAGCAAAGGTAACTTTCTTGGTAACCTTATCTGATTTAACAGTCTTAGGTCCAACATTTGATTTGACAATCGGTTTTGGTGAAACCTTTTGCCTATCAACTGTTGAGTTCACCACAGGCTTCCTCCACGAATTTTCCATCGCAATCCGATTTCTTCTATCATAGTGCATTGGACGAGTGTTCCTTATTTGAAAATTGTTTTGATAATAAAACGGTTGTTGTTGTTGAGGAACAACTCTCCTATGAGGTGGCACATAATGATCAATCGGCTTTCTCATAGAATTCCTCACTTCAACTTCGTGCCTTTTGTGCCTTACATATGGGCACTGAGCAAGTAAATGCCCACGTTCCCCACACTTAAAGCACGCACGGTATTCTTCAAAAACATTTGGAGCATTTGGTTGAGCAAATGATCTAACAGGATATTGATCATTGTATTGTTGCTTCCTTAAACTCTCAGGGAGTGGCCCTTTTGAGTAAGTAGGCTCATTGAAACCATTAGCTCTGTTTTTGGGTTTAACAAACTCTGTGACATGGACCTTTGGTTCTTGAGGAACATCCAAATACAACTTTTTCAACAAAGCTGGTGGAATTTCATTTGTTCTCTCATGTTTTGGGAACCAAATAGTACTTTCTTGCCAAATCTTTTCAATTTTAGCATAATTGGCATTTTTAATTGGAAAGTCCTCGTCAGAGATGATCTTATCGGATCCTTCCATCCGATAGAACACCTTGACAGGTTTGTCACATTGTTCGTTTTTCTCATTTCTCTCAAGATCTTTCTTCACCTCATTAAGATCTTTCTTCACAACATTTTTCTCAGATTTATTCACATGATGAACATTTCTCATCGGAACAATTTGAGATGATGAAACTGGTTCATTTGTAATGATGTGATTTTCTTTTGGAATTTCACATGCATTAACAGTTTGGTTACAACCAGTATCATCACTCTCTGAGTCTGAGTCAACACTTTCAGCAGTAACACCCTCATCATTGATTCCCAAAATCGGTCTAACATCGGAATTTGGATCACCAACACTTGAAGTGTTAGATTCATTTTCCGATGCTGAGTCAGATTTTACTGAACTCTCCGGTGTCACTTGGTGACAGTTATGGTTTTCAAAGAGAACCGGAGATGGTACAGCCCGATAATTGGTTGTTTTGTCATCAATGATGTGGTCTACCACATAAGCAACATTCTTGTAACTTTCCAACTTTTTGTTTACTTTTTCAGCAAAGCATTTGATGGCGGCCATTTCCAACTTGGTGTTTTCAATTTCATTGATATAGTTGTTAATTGCCAATTGTTTTAAAGACAAAGTATTTTTCAAGTCAGAAATGTCCTTTTTGTAGCCATCTAATACTTTGTTAAAAGCATTCAACTCTTTGCGAGTAGATTGACTGTTCATGATAGCACTATCACGTTGAATACGGAGTTGTTTAACCTCCTCAGTCAATCTATCACAAGCACCACAATATTTTTCACTAGTATTGTCAGTACTACATGCAGAACTTACAGGTTTTGGCGGGTCAGTCATGGCCATCAATGCGAAATGAGCTTCCTTTCCTGCAAAGAATCTGGAATAATCAATCTTTGTGAAAGCATCATCTGCAATGCACGACTTCCTAGTCATCAGAAAATCTGCTTCTGCAAGTAACTGATCAATATCCTCATCAAGAGAATTAACACTAGCTTCCGTATCCGAGTCACTGTCTGAATCAGAATAAACTGATTCACACTCCTCAGGAATGTCAGAAACAGTATCAATCACAACTCCCGAATTAGTCTCCTCATTCTCAACCTCAACATTAACATCAGAATTAACCTTAACAGGTTCAAAATTCCCATCCATCTCAACCTCAGACTCATCACTATCAACTTCAGTTTCAACCTTCTCCTCCATCGTCACAGAATCTTCAAGATCAACCTGATAGGCAACACACGCCACATTTCCCCCAGTGGTGATTTCCTCAACACCTATCTGAATGCTCGACCAGTCAAACCTCTCATCTTGTTGAGTAACCAATGCTTGATTGGTATTCTGTTGTTCAGCTGGTGTAGTGATTGGTATGACTGTTCGGTTAGTATTGTTTGGTGTTTGATTTTGTGTCTGGTTTGGTGTGGTTGGTTGTCTATTTTGGTTGTTATTAAAATTGGTTTGACGGTTTTGGTAGTTGTTGTTGTTGTTTTGGGAAGAAACTTGGTTTTGGTTTTGTTGTTGACGGTTCTGATAGGTGGCATTAAATGGATTTCTATTGCCTTGTTTTGGTGGTTGAGTGCATTCACGTTTAAAGTGACCTTTACCTCCACAATTAAAACAAGTCACTTTCTCCTTATTGAACCCGTAGGTTGTATTAGGAGAAGTTCCCAAGTCTGTTCTACCTGTTTTCTCAATAAACTCCGTTGCTCTTCGCATTATGCTCGCAAATGCCCATTGAATATCAATGAGTTCCATCTCCTCCTTATCAATTTGTGCGTAGTCTTCATTGGTCAAGTTGTTATTACCAATTTGACTAGCAACTAACCCATTGTAGGAAGAAACCATTGCAGAGACTAATGCAATGTGTTGCTGAGCAACTTCAACTGTCACATTTCCAAGATTGGAAGTCTCCAAAACCACAGTTGGTTGGTTAGGTTGGTTCATTGGTTGTGGTTGAGATTGACCAGCAGTGTAAAAAGCTGCTTGTTGCTTTGGGGAGAATGGTGGAATGTATGAATATTGATATGGAACTTGTGGTTGTGGTTGTGATAAAGATGAAGTTTGTTGATGGTAGTTAATGATGGGTGATTCTACAGCATTGGATATACAAGCAACATGTGGTGTAACTAGCCCTCCAGAACTTGTACTTGCTGGAACTAAAGATCCTCCAAAGTATAAGTTTGGATTCTGAGGAATCTGTGCTCTCCTAGCCTTCCTCTTCTCTTCCAATTCTTTGTTTTCCAGCTTCTCAACGAACTCTTGAAGAGACCAGTATTGAAAAGCATCCTTCTCCTTCAGAACATCCACATGCTGATCCCAGTTTGGTGGTAATGCTTCAGCAAACTTGTCCACCTGTTTTGCCATAGGAATCTGTACACCATAGCTAGACAATTCAGATATTAAATGGTTATATCTAGGAGTTAGTTCTTTCAAAGTTTCATTTCCAACATAAGAAAAATTCTCAAACTCTTTAACAAGTTGTAGATGCCGTTTTGCGACTAATGATTAGATACTAACATGTGTTAATGGGCGAATGAGTATAGAAAGGGGCGAAAGAAGACTTGTCATGGACGAATGAAGATCAGGAAGGCACAGAAGAACACATTCGACCAGTTCACCTGGGCGAATGTGGAAATGCTTACCTTCGACCAGTTCATCTGGGCGAACGTACAGCTAGTATAAATAGATTTCAAGTTTTTGTAATGTAAAACGAGTCATAGAGAGTGTGTGTTTTGTGTGTGTGTTCCTGAGAGGTTTGAGATTGTCTGTTTGAGGTCTAGATTAACTGTTATCAGTCTGTAAAGGTTTATTTGAACAAGTTAATCTATGAAAAGCTTTTAAAATGATCTTGATTGTGTTTTGATTGAGTTTACTTCAGTTTGTTCTAAGCTAGGGTTTCCGCACCTGGTTTAGCAACTTGTATGATCATATAATCCTGTGTTTTTGTCAAAATCCTATCCTCTACAAAGTGGTATCAGAGCGTAGAGGATCATACAACAACAAATTGATAAACTCAGAGCTGATTTGGACATAATTTTCATCAATTCACATCTGTTTTCAACTAAAAATGGTTTTTGTGTGTTTTTGAAAGAATTAGAGGTGATTTTGTGGTTAAAATTCAAAATTCCAAGTATTAAAGTTGTTCCAAATCATCTCCGAAGCATAACCTGATCAAGATCAATCAAATCCACAAACTTTTGAAAATCAGAGATCAAAATAACCGTTTTTCAAAGTGTAACCGTTTTTCAAATGTCAGATATGGGCGAACCTGAGAGTTAGTGGGCGAACGTGAGTGTTTTAGGTCGAAGGTGATAAGAATTCTGGACGAACGTAGAAGTTTTAGGGCGAACGTAGGTTGTTTCACTTGAATTTTCTTCATTCGGGTCACAAAAGTTACCTTCGGGAGATCGGGGGTACGAAGGTATTTCTAAAACGGACGAACGTAGGGTTTGTTGGACGAAGGTAGAAGAGTTTGTATGATTTTTTTCATTCTGTTAATATTTTACATTCGGGTGAAAGATTTTTGGGCGAACCTGCAACAAAAGGGACGAATCTGAAAGTCTTTTGGGCGAACCTAGGATAAGTTTTGGAAAATTTTTCTAAGTGTTGAATTTCTCGAAGTGCGTGACTATGTGGCGTTATCAGACTACTCCTACACCAGCAACTACACAACCACAACAGCAGGTGATGGACCCATGGACAGTGGCAGCACAGAAGACGAGCACACAGTCTTCACAGCCGGTTAACTACATGACTCAGAGTGCACCTACAGTACCACAGTCTGACTACTGGGGAGTAGCAGCAGCGGTGGTAAACACTCAAACTACTAATGCTATTTCCACACTGATTAATGATTTGTCTTCAGGTAGCGGGACTCGGCCACCGAAGCTCATGGAGATTCAGGAATACAATCAGTGGCAGAAAAAGTTCAAGATACACTTGGAAGGCATGGGAGTAGAAGGTGCTGAAGCATGGAACATGATAGCTAAAGGATACACACCACCAGTTCTGGAGAACACGGGTGAACCAGTGCCATTGGAGAGCATGGCGGAGGATGAGAAGAAAAAGTTTGCTGTGGAAAAGAAGGCGTTCTCCCAACTGACGCAAGCTATTACAAATGATCTTTTGCATCAGTTTGGGACGTGCACAACTTCTAAGGCTTTGTGGGATATGCTTAAAAGGAAGCATGATGGAAATGAGAAGACTAGGAATTTGAGGATGGAAGAACTTGTTAAGGAGTTTGAGAATTTTTCTTATGTTGGAAATGAAACTTTGAAAGAACTAACTCCTAGATATAATCATTTAATATCTGAATTGTCTAGCTATGGTGTACAGATCCCTATGGCTAAACAGGTGGACAAGTTTGCTGAAGCATTACCACCTAACTGGGATCAGCATGTGGATGTTCTGAAGGAGAAAGATGCTTTTCAGTACTGGTCTCTTCAAGAGTTCGTTGAGAAGCTGGAAAACAAAGAGTTAGAAGAGAAGAGGAAGGCTAGGAGAGCACAGATTCCTCAGAATCCAAATTTGTATTTTGGAGGATCTTCAATTCCAGTGAGTACAAGCTCAGGAGGGCTAGTTACACCACATGTTGCTTGTATATCCAATGCTGTAGAATCACCCATCATTAACTACCATCAACAAGCTTCATCTTTATCACAACCACAACCACAAGTTCCATATCAATATTCATACATTCCACCATTCTCACCAAAACAACAAGCAGCTTTTTACACTGCTGGTCAAACTCAACCACAACCAATGAACCAATCTAACCAACCAACTGTGGTTTTGGAAACTTCCAATCTTGGAAATGTAACAGTTGAAGTAGCTCAGCAACACATTGCTTTAGTCTCTGCAATGGTTTCTTCCTATAATGGATTAGTTGCTAGTCAAATTGGTAATAACAACCTAACCAATGAAGACTACGCTCAGATTGATAAGGAAGAAATGGAACTCATTGATATCCAATGGGCATTTGCGAGCATTATGCGAAGAGCAACAGAGTTTATTGAGAAAACAGGTAGAACCGACTTGGGAACTTCTCCTAACACAACCTACGGGTTTAATAAGGAGAAAGTGACTTGTTTTAATTGTGGGGGTAAAGGTCACTTTAAACGTGAATGCACTCAACCACCAAAACAAGGCAACAGAAATCCATTTAATGCTACCTATCAGAACCGTCAACAACAAAACCAAAACCAAGTTTCTTCCCAAAACAACAACAACAACTACCAAAATCGTCAAAACAACTTTAACAACAACCAAACTAGACAACCAACCACACCAAACCAGACACAAAACCAAACACCAAACAATACTAACCGAACAGTCATACCAATCACTACACCAGCTGAACAACAGAATACCAATCAAGCATTGGTTACCCAACAAGATGAGAGGTTTGACTGGTCGAGCATTCAGATAGGTGTTGAAGAGATAACCACTGGGGGAAATGTGGCGTGTGTTGCCTATCAGGTTGATCTTGAAGATTCTGTGACGATGGAGAAGAAGGTTGAAACTAAGGTTAATAGTGATGAGTCTGAGGCAGAGTTGGATGGAGATCTTGAACCTGTTAAGGTTAATTCTGAGGTTAATGTTGAGGTTGAGAATGAGAAGACTAATTCAGGAGTGGTGATTGATACTGTTTCTGACATTCCTGAGGAGTGTGAATCGGTTTATTCTGATTCAGACAGTGACTCGGATACGGAAGCAAGTGTTAATTCTCTTGATGAAGATATTGATCAGTTGCTTGCAGAAGCAGATTTTCTGATGACTAGGAAGTCGTGCATTGCAGATGATGCTTTCACAAAGATTGATTATTCCAGATTCTTTGCAGGAAAGGAAGCTCATTTCGCATTGATGGCTATGACTGACCCGCCAAAACCTGTAAGTTCTGCATGTAGTACTGATAATTCTAGTGAAAAATATTGTGGTGCTTGTGATAGATTGACTGAGGAGGTTAAACAACTCCGTATTCAACGTGATAGTGCTATCATGAACAGTCAATCTACTCGCAAAGAGTTGAATGCTTTTAACAAAGTATTAGATGGCTACAAAAAGGACATTTCTGACTTGAAAAACACTTTGTCATTAAAACAATTGGCAATTAACAACTATATCAATGAAATTGAAAATACCAAGTTAGAAATGGCCGCCATCAAATGCTTTGCTGAAAAAGTAAACAAAAAGTTGGAAAGCTACAAGAATGTTGCTTATGTGGTAGACCACATCATTGATGACAAAACAACCAACTATCGGGCTGTACCATCTCCGGTTCTTTTTGAAAACCATAATTGTCACTCAGTGACACCGGAGAGTTCGGTAAAATCTGACTCAGCATCGGAAAATGAATCTAACACTTCAAGTGTTGGTGATCCAAATTCTGATGTTAGACCGATTTTGGGAATCAATGATGAGGGTGTTACTGCTGAAAGTGTTGACTCAGATTCAGAGAGTGATGATACTGGTTATAACCAAACTGTTAATGCATGTGAGATTCCAAAAGAAAATCACATCATTACAAATGAACCAGTTTCATCATCTCAAATTGTTCCAATGAGAAATATTCATCATGTGAATAAGTCTGAGAAGAATGTTGTGAAGAAAGATCTTAATGAGGTTAAGAAAGATCTTGAAAAGAATGAGAAAAACGAACAATGTGACAAACCTGTCAAGGTGTTCTATCGGATGGAAGGATCCGATAAGATCATCTCTGACGAGGACTTTCCAATTAAAAATGCCAATTATGCTAAAATTGAAAAGATTTGGCAAGAAAGTACTATTTGGTTCCCTAAACATGAGAGAACAAATGAAATTCCACCAGCTTTGTTGAAAAAGTTGTACTTGGATGTTCCTCAAGAACCAAAGGTCCATGTCACAGAGTTTGTTAAACCCAAAAACAGAGCTAATGGTTTCAATGAGCCAACTTACTCAAAAGGGCCACTCCCTGAGAGTTTAAGGAAGCAACAGTACAATGATCAATACCCTGTTAGATCATTTGCTCAACCTAATGCTCCGAATGTTTTTGAAGAGTACCGTGCGTGCTTTAAGTGTGGAGAACGTGGGCATTTACTTGCTCAGTGTCCATATGTAAGGCACAAGAGGCACGAAGTGGAAGTGAGGAATTCTATGCGAAAGCCGATTGATCATTATGTGCCACCTCATAGGAGAGTTGTTCCTCAACAATCACAACCGTTTTATAATCAAAACCATTTTCAAATGAGGAACACTCGTCCAATGCACTATGATAGAAGGAATCGGATTTCCATGGAACACTCGTGGAGAAAGCCTGTGGTGAACTCAACAGTTGATAGGCAAAAGGTTTCACCAAAACCAATTGTCAAGTCAAATGTTGGACCTAAGTCTGTTAAATCAGATAAGGTTACCAAGAAAGTTACCTTTGCTAACAATGTTCAGAAACCGACTGAGAACCCAAAGTCTCAGATTCGTATCCTGAAAAGGACTGAGCAATCTTGGACACCTAATGGTACTCCAGGAGCCTCATCTTCAAAAGTGAATGAGAAAAAGGAACCGACTTTGAGCAATCAGAAAAAGATTGATCAAAATGTTGTTAAAAATGTTTGTGAAAATGTTATTGTGAAACCTGATGTTGAAAGACCCAAGACTCAGGCTTGGGTCCCCCGAAAGCACTAAATGATTTACTTTTTGTGTGCAGGGAGCTTCAGCTGGCCCTATTAGCAGTCTTTGGATTGTTGATAGTGGAGCTTCAGGCCACATGACAGGGGATCTTGCGTTGCTGTTCGACGTGAAGAACATCAATGGAGGGTATGTAGCGTTTGCGGGAAACAAAGGCGGATATATCACGATGGAAGGAAGTGTGAGCAATGGGATAGTGAGTTTTGAGCGGATTTCGTATGTGAAGCAGATAGACTACAATCTGTTGAGTGTCAGTCAAATTTGTGACAAGAAATTTACTGTGCATTTTGATGACAAATCCTGCTATATCTTGAAACCGGGCTTTACAATTCCTAAAGAGTGGATAATGTTGAAGGCACCTCGCGTTAACAATCTCTACATTCTTGATATGTCCAAGGCGATGACATCACAAGGGCAAATAACGTGCTTTTTGTCCAAGGCGACTGAGAAAGAATCTATAATGTGGCACCGAAGAATGGGGCACATTCATCTGAAGAAAATGAATCAACTTGTGAGAAATGGACTTGTCGAGGGAGTAAATGTGAAACATTTTCATTTGAATGACAAGTGTGTGAGTTGTAAAAAGGGGAAGCAACACAAACAGTCCCACAAAGTGAAAAAGGTGAACTCTGTTGAGATGCCACTAGAGCGATTGCACATGGATCTTTTCGGACCGGTCAAGCGTCATAGTAATCTTGGAGAGCTTTATTGTTTAGTCGTCACTGACGATTACTCAAGATTTTCATGGGTGATGTGTTTGCAGAATAAAAGCGACACTTTTATAAATCTAAAAGTTCTGTTCACTCGATTGGAGAATCTCTACAATGTGAAGATAAAGAGAATTCGGAGTGACAATGGGACGGAGTTCAAAAATGCCAAGATGGATGAACTTTGTGAAAACAAAGGAATACATCATGAATATTCGGCTCCGTACACCCCTCAACAGAACGGTGTTGCTGAACGAAAGAATAGGACTCTAATTGAAGCGGCTAGAACAATGCTCGCTGATTCAAATCTTCCGGTAATGTTCTGGAACGAGGCGATTTATGCAGCAAATTACACATTAAATCGGGTTCTAACAGTGAAGAAGTTTGGTAAAACGTCTTATGAGCTGTTACACCGAAGAAAGCCAAACTTAGAGTATCTAGAACCTTTCGGGGCACCTTGTACTATGTTGAATCCAAGCGAAAAGTTTAGTCCTAAAGCCGAGGAGGGTTACTTTGTTGGATATGCAACCCCACTCAAACGGGTATACAACAAGCGAACTCGTCGTGTGGAAGACTGGGCTAACGTGGAAGTTCAACGATATACTCAAAATATTCAAGGCACGGGTCCTGATTGGATGTTTGATTACAAAGATTTCTTTGAATCATTCAATCTAGATAGCTTGGTTGAAGAAGCTGTTATTAGACTACTTTACGAGTGTGAAAATGCAACAACTTCACCGTTGGTGCGTCCAATCACCGTGAACCCCCTACCAGCTTCTAATGATACCAATGCTCCTATCCAAGAAGAAGAGATTTTTCAAGAGGCTTCAACTTCATTAGACACTTCAGAATCTGAAGATGAACAATTTGAAGAAGCTATTCTTGATCAAGCTGAAGAACAGGAGGCACCGCCAGTGAACCCAACTCCAACTTCTGATGTGGCTTCATCATCAAATACGGGTCATGATCTGGATGCTGTAGAGAACTTGACAGTTCAGACGGGAGTGCAAGTACCTGATTATCCGGAATCTCGGATTCATCGTATTCACCCGCTGGAGCAAGTTATCGGTGATCCTGGAAGTAGTGTTATGACCAGAGGGCAGCTTAAAAGCGTTAATTCGCCAGAGAGTTTTGGTGCTTTAGCTTTATATGCCAAAATTCAACAATCTGGTAGTCAAAATGATTGGTCGTTTGCGTGTTATGTGTCGCAGGTAGAGCCAAGGACATACAAGGACGCTTTGAAGGATGATGCCTGGGTGGAAGCTATGCAGGAGGAGTTATTACAATTCCAGAAATTAGGAGTTTGGACGCTCACAGATTTGCCGCCGGATAGAAAGAAGATTGGCACCAAATGGGTGTTCAAGTGTAAGAAGGATGATCGTGGGGTAATTGTTCGGAACAAAGCCAGATTGGTCGTGCAGGGTTTCCATCAAATCGAAGGGATTGATTATAACGAAATCTATGCTCCGGTAGCACGAATCGAAGCTATTCGGATGTTCCTCGCGTTTGCTTCTTATAAGAAATTCAAAGTTTACCAGATGGACGTGAAAAGTGCATTTCTGTACGGGAAAGTCAAGGAAGAGGTGTATGTCGGGCAGCCACCAGGCTTTGAGGACCCAATCCACCGGGATAAGGTCTACGTGTTGAACAAAGCTCTTTATGGCTTGCACCAGGCTCCGAGGCAGTGGTACGAGGAGCTAAGTACATACCTCATCAACAAAGGATTTAAGCGCGGCCTCGTCGATTGCACCCTCTTTACGAAAAAGACGGGAGATGACTTGCTTCTAGTGCAGATATATGTTGATGATATAATATTTGGTTCAACTAACGAGCTTTTATGCAGGGAGTTCGAAACTGTCATGCAGGAAAAGTTCGAAATGAGCGCAATGGGGGAGATGCAGTTTTTCCTAGGCTTGCAGGTGGATCAAAGACCCGACGGGATCTTCATTCACCAGACGAAATATGTCTCCGACATCTTGAGCCGATTCCAGATGGAGGACTCAAAGCCAATGGATACCCCGATTCAACCCAATCACGGGATTGGAGTGGACGCTAAGGGGGAGCTGACGGATCCTTTTACATACAGAGCAATCATCGGATCTCTGATGTATTTGACGGCGTCTCGACCAGATATTATGTACGCAACGTGTCTCTGTGCTCGTTATCAATCGAAGCCGAAACAAAGTCATCTGACGGCGGTCAAGCGTATCCTTCGATATCTGAAGGGTTGTCCTTCAAAAGGACTTTGGTACCCTAATGATGATAATTTTGATTTCATATCTTTTAGTGATGCAGATTGGGGCGGCTGTGACAAGGATAGCAAATCTACTACAGCTGGTTGCCAGTTTTTCGGGAGCAGGTTAATCACCTGGCAATGCAAGAAACAGACTTCCGTAGCACAATCTACCTGTGAAGCCGAGTACATTGCAGCCTCGAGTTGCTGTTCTCAAGTACTCTGGATTCAACAACAAATGGTGGATTACGGTTTGCAGTTTCTAAAAACTCCTATTTACTGTGACAACGAAGCCGCAATAGCATTAACTAAAAATTCGGAAAATCATTCTAAAGCGAAACATATCCGGATCAAATATCATTTTATCCGAGATTGTTACGCTAAGGAATTGATCGATATGATCAAAATACACACTGACTACCAACGTGCAGATTTGTTTACTAAAGCCTTTGATCGTTCACGCTTTGAATATCTTTTAAAAGTAAACAATATAAAGGAAAAACAAGACTAATCGGCACCTCGGTTTATCGTTTTTTTTTGTTTTTAGTTTTTATATTTTGCTAATTGGGAATTTCTCTTTGCTAATTGGGAATTTCTCTTTACTTTCATAATCCTCAAAGAAGTTGATGCTTTCGAGGGGATTGTCTAATCCTCAAAGAAGTTGATGCTTTCAAGTGGATTGTTTCTTTTAACTTTTGTTTTTGTTTTGTTTTTTTCAGAAAAATGAAAATCCAAAAATATGTTCTTTATTTTAGGGGGAGCCATTTTATCAGAAAAACCAAAAACAATATAAAATTCAAAAAGACCTAAAAATTAGAAAATCAAAAATGATTTCCTGGTAAAACAGAGGAAATGATAGTACATCAGTGGGAATCTGACACAGGCTAAAGAATTGTATAGTTTATGAGGCGTGTGTTGATTACGTGTGATATGCTGATAGGCTTCGTAGACTAAATATTGCGTGCATTAGTGATACAAACATAACGAACTACGCGTTCGTGGCTGAACACCTCATGGGCATATGGTCTTAGTACCGTAATTTCGTTTGATAGGATTGCCAAAATCTGAGGTTTCGGGTCGTTATGTTATGGTTATCCGGGATATTCTGATAAACTTTTGTCGTATTGATTTACGGACCTAGTTTTATCAGAATATTTGCTAAAAGAGCTTAATTGCCAAAACCGGAAGTTACCGAATTGAGGAACTTTATGTTTTAATTGATCATAGATCATTATTACATCGTATTGGTCATCTGATGCAAATCAGTGATTAATATCAGCCTCAACCTAGTGTATACGCACATGTTACTCTGTTGCATTCATTTGCTGACCTGTACACCTCTGTGCTATATACTTTGTAACTTTTACGGATAACTCTGGCATAATCACGCGTTACGACGAAGCTTTGTGCAATTACTTGATACGGGAGTATGTCGTGTGTGTGGGCACCACATCGTGTTAGTCTAATACACCTAACTCGTATCATTTTAAAGCATTGCGTAATTGTCTGCATGTGAGCTTACGTGGACCACAATATCAGCAATTGCCGTATCACATACTGTTTCTAATGATAATATTAAACAAAAAGATCAACGCTGTGATCAGATTTCTCAGAAAACTGATATGATCCTCTGACCGGATTTCACAAAATGTTTACTGTTTTCATTTACTTTGATGCATTTTATTTTGTTGCAATTTACTTTTAATGTCAAAAAGATACAAAATCCAAAAAGATTTTAGGTGTGTTTTGATAAAATTTCAGAAAATCCAAAATTTTTGCATTTTTGCTTTATTTTTGATAACCGGGGATGCTTGATAGTCAATTTCTGAGATTTGACAACACTATCTGGGCTTTGTATCATTCTAAATGTGAAAATTTGTGTTTTGGAAGCTTAACGGACTGAAAAATGTTGAACGGGATTTGAATTTGTAATTTGGCAAAATTTTTCAAAATTTCCATTTTACATTCGCCCTTAATTGTGGACGAATGTGGAAATTTTTCACCTTCGGGTTGTTCCATCTGGGCGAATGTGGTTTTTAACCAAACTTCACTTTCGGGTAAAAACAAGTTTTACCTTCGTGCCTTTGATTAGGGGCGAAGGTGGAAATGTGTTACACTCGTCTAGACGATACGGGCGAAGGTGGAATCCATATATAACCAAGTTGCAGCTTCGACCAGTTCATTATATTTTTTCAAAATTCTCTCCATACCAGACCTTGTTGCTCTTGATTTTCCTGATTGTGCTTTTTGTTCGTAGCTTCTTACTGATCATTTTCATATAAAGATTACAGGTAAAGGACACAGATTCAAGCCGGAATCCTCTGTTTCGTAACCGGACCTAGGGTTTAAGAGTTTGAGATTTTCAGTGATTCTTTGTGATTGATTTTGTTAGACATTCATCCCACATCAGTTTTAGGGGGAGAATGTGTTAGGAATTAGGTTATAAACAAGTTTTAATCACTGATTGATCATTAAAATGATAAGAACTCTAATTCGTTGTTAAAAACTGATGTAAAATGAATTTGAAAGGAAATTGATGGTAGACGAAGGTTAATCGGTCATTTTAGGGTAGATTTCAATCAAAATCAAGGCCTGAAAACATGATTTGAAAATTTTTAAATTTTGGGATTGAATCAGTTTCTCCTTCGGTCCATCGACTGGACGAAGGTGGAATAAGTTGGACGAAGGAAATCTTTAATGGGCGAATGTATCTTTTTCATCACAAAACTTTACATTCGACCAAAAATATTGCACCTTCGGACACAAAACTTTACATTCGACCAGTATGTTATGGGCGAATGTGAATCTTTGAAAACCTAAAAGTTTGAATTTTTGACGATTTCGTGTTTTAACGTTTTATTTTGATTTCTCATTTCAGATGGCTGAAGAACAGACAAGTGTTGAGATTCCAGTGGAGACTACAGTTGCTGATCCTATTCCAGAGACAGTACAAGAAGAAGGATCATCAAGCGGTAGCAAATGGCCGTTTGAGAAGACCCATAATTGCTGTGCGTATCTTGGAGATGTGGAGAAGAATGTGGAATTCACTGAGATTATAAAGTTCCTGAAAAGATGTAGAGTGGTTTATGCATTGGCAACACCAACTATTATCTACAAGGATATAGTTGAGGATTTTTATAACAACGCAAAGTATGATTACTTCGATAATCAGACTATCATCAGAAGTAAGATTCAGGGAATGGAGATGTTTATTACTGAAGCAGATATCAGAGAAGCTCTCCAGATCCATTTTGAAACAAGTAAGGATCCAAGAGAACTTTCCTGGACTGAGCAGAAGGCATGTTTTCTGAGAATGAAATACAAAGGACCGATTACTGATGGTTCTATGTATAAAGGGAAGCTGGGAGTTCAGTTTAAGTATTTTGCTCATATTATTATACTGGTGTTTGGATGTGTGAGTGGAGGTTACGATGTGATGAGGAAAAGTTTGAGCTCATTAATGGTTGCGTTGACTCTCAACAAACCATTTAATGTTGCTGGAATGATTTTGGATCATATGCTAGAGATGTTGAAAGGGTTGAAGCTTAAGAAGTTCATGCTTTATCCTAGATTTCTTATGATGATTTTTGATCACAAGTATCCAAACTTGAAGAAGGATCCAACACAGATACTTAATATGGATCATATGAATGTGAGAACTTTGGCAAGGATGAAAGCTTACAAAGGTGTGCCTGAAAATGAAAGACCACCTTACAGAAGGTTATTTGGAGCTTTGGCTAGAGAGGATTACATGGATCCTGGAAAGAATCTAGCAAGGCATCCAGACAGTGATAGTGATAATGATGATCCACTTGTGTATGCCGATGCAAGCACGAAACGGAAAAGGCAGGTTGTCAATCCCGGAGCCAAAGGGAAGGGCAAGGGAAAGGCAGATCAGGGAACTTCAAAACAACAAGCAGTAAGGAAGAAAACTACTGCAAAGAAGGGCACAGGTTTGGTAGATGAGGAGTCTGTTGATTCTGAGGAGACTGAAACTGAGGAACAATGGGATTCGGATGCTGAGAATGTCAGGACTACCAAACAAAAGGCCACTTTGGTTGGTGAGTCTGAATCACTGAATAGATCAATAGAAGAAGCTAATAAGGGTAAGCAATCTATTGATGCTGTAGATGAAGTTTTGACTGTTAATCTGGATGAGTTGAATGAAGGAGAAACAGTTGTAGTGAATTTGCCCAAGCCCAAACACAAGTCTATGGCTAAGAAGACAAGCACTAAGCAACTCAGAGAGAAGGAGTTGAACTTATTGTTGAAGGGAAAGAGATTACCGGATGCTGGAACATCATCTAAACAATCTTCACCAGCTGCAAAGAAACAAAAGACTAAGGAGGCTACAACATTACCAGTGGAGCAGTTCAATATTGCACTGGATAATGTTCTGAACATGTTTACCAAGCCTCAGAAGGGAAAAGAAGTTGAGGTTGAGCCATCTAAGTCAAAGTCCAAATCTAAAAAGGTCACTGTGGATGATGAAGTGATGAAGCAGATGAATAAAAGAATGGACGATATGATGAAGATGCTTGTGGCTCAACAATCTGAGATTGCCAAGTTTAAGATGAATGAGGAGAAAATGCTTCAAATCGTTGTTGCTTCTAAATCTAATCAAGATGAAATAGATGAGAAGGTAAAGAAGCTTGAAGCAAAGAATCAGAAGCTTGAAGGAAAAGTTCTGAGAAATAAGAACAGATACAAGGCAATTAAAGAAGATAACAAAGAGCTGAAGGCTGAAAACAAACGCCTTAGTGATCTGATTGATGATTTGTACAACATTGCACCCAAACTGAAGGAGGGTGAGGAAGATGCAGAGAAAGAGGTTGAGCAAGTAGATTTTGAACCATCCGAATCTGATAAAGAGGAGGATGAGGATGATGAGGATGAAGAATCGGATAAGAGTGATGATGAAGGTGATAATAATGATGATGATGATGATGTTGAAGGTTCGGGAAGCCAAAAGGATGATGATAGTAGTAGCAGTGATGACAATGATGGAGGAGATGATACTGCTAAATTTACATTTGAGAAAAGACCACCTTCTAAGAAGAAGAAAGACACAGGTGAGTCAAGTTCTAAGAATAAGGGAGAGAATGTTGATGATGAGACAGTGTTCTGGAATGAGAAGGTGAGGTCTTTATCTGATGATGCAAAACAAGTTTACAAAGACATGTTAGAAAAGAGAGAGTGGACCATTGAGTTCACAGGTCGTTTTGCAGAAATATTCCAAACAGATGATATGCGTTATGAATTGGAATATAACGATCCTGATCTTGAAGAGGGGGAAGTACCTGTTTCTGTGGCAAAGGAGATATTGGATGGACTTGCACAGAGAGTAGGGAAAACTTTTGAAGAGTTCATTGTTGATGAGTCGATTCCACCTATTCCTGAAAAGGATGTTGGAACTCACTCTGATGATAAAGAAACCCCTGAGTTTGAGGAAGTTGAGATTGAGGATATTACACATGAGGAATATCCACAGTACTTCAGACAAAATGATGAAGACGTGGTGTTTCCTGACTTTACTGAAAGGCATAATACGTCTGCAAAGAAAAAGGCAAGAAAAAGAAGTGCTGAGTTTGTTGAGAAAGTACTTGGAGCTGATTTGCCAGAATCTTCAAATAAGTCTGATGAGTTGAAGGATTATTTGAAGAAATTAAGACTGATGGATGAAAACCGACCAAAGCCCGAAGCTCAAGGAAACTTCTACAGGTTTCATAATGCAAAGTTCAGAGGAAGAGCTCTTGGGTGGACATACTTGAGCAGGCTGAAGTGCTTAGCTGCTAAGTGGGAATCAGGAATCTTGTACTTCTACAGATTCATTGATTTGCTAACTCTACCGTACTGGGCGGTTAGAGATTTATGCAGATTCCCTATGTCTGGTGCTTCAGTGAATAATACTCATGTCGGTTGGTGTGCAGACAAATTGGTTTGGGAGAGTAGGACGAGATGGAATAGATTCAAGCCACAGTATCCCCGGAGGAAAGTTCACAGGGAGACTGATCCTCGAACCAAGTTGAAAAAGGTTACCTTGATATATAAGGCACCTGAAGTTATGAGGAAGATTCCTTTGATGCCTATGCCTCAACACTTCAGTGCTGACTTCATATTTTGGTATTATGATTGGAGGAAGGCAGAAGCGGTGATTGTGTTGAGAGATGGAAAGGACAAATACAAGCATGTTCATGTATTTGATCCTATGTGGCTGATAAATTGCACCTTCGAAGACATCATCATGTTATTCTATAATCCGATTCATCATGAGCCAAATGATGCAGATCAAGCAAGGAAATACACACAAGTTGTGGGTGTTTGCTTTGCTTATGACATTAACGCTGGAAGTAATTTGGAAGGGAAGCTTGGCAAGAAGGTTAAGATGGCGAATGTGTCAAAACCGGTAAAGAGAAAGTTAGAGCCGGAAATGACGAAAGAACAGAAGAGTATACTGAGGATCAAGCTGTTGAACAAAGCCATGGATGAAGATAGGAAAAGATCTAATCAATAGTCGAGGGGGAGTTTGTAGATGCCGTTTTGCGACTAATGATTAGATACTAACATGTGTTAATGGGCGAATGAGTATAGAAAGGGGCGAAAGAAGACTTGTCATGGACGAATGAAGATCAGGAAGGCACAGAAGAACACATTCGACCAGTTCACCTGGGCGAATGTGGAAATGCTTACCTTCGACCAGTTCATCTGGGCGAACGTACAGCTAGTATAAATAGATTTCAAGTTTTTGTAATGTAAAACGAGTCATAGAGAGTGTGTGTTTTGTGTGTGTGTTCCTGAGAGGTTTGAGATTGTTTGTTTGAGGTCTAGATTAACTGTTATCAGTCTGTAAAGGTTTATTTGAACAAGTTAATCTATGAAAAGCTTTTAAAATGATCTTGATTGTGTTTTGATTGAGTTTACTTCAGTTTGTTCTAAGCTAGGGTTTCCGCACCTGGTTTAGCAACTTGTATGATCATATAATCCTGTGTTTTTGTCAAAATCCTATCCTCTACACAAGTTCTTCCATCCTCAAATTTCGAGTCTTTTCATTTCCATCATGCTTCCTTTTAAGCATATCCCACAAAGCCTTAGAAGTTGTGCACGTTCCAAACTGATGCAAAAGATCATTAGTAATCGCCTGTGTCAATTGGGAAAACGCCTTCTTTTCCACAGCAAATTTCTTTTTCTCATCCTCCGCCATGCTCTCCAATGGCACTGGTTCACCTGTGTTCTCCAGAACTGGTGGTGTGTATCCTTTAGCTATCATGTTCCATGCTTCAGCACCTTCTACTCCCATGCCTTCCAAGTGTATCTTGAACTTTTTCTGCCACTGATTGTATTCTTGAATCTCCATAAGCTTCGGTGGCCGAGTTCCGCTACCTGAAGACAAATCATTAATCAGTGTGGAAATAGCATTAGTAGTTTGAGTGTTTACCACCGCTGCTGCTACTCCCCAGTAGTCAGACTGTGGTACTGTAGGTGCACTCTGAGTCATGTAGTTAACCGGCTGCGAAGACTGTGTGTTAGTCTTCTGTGCTGCCACTGTCCATGGGTCCATCACCTGCTGTTGTGGTTGTGTAGTTGCTGGTGTAGGAGTAGTCTGATAACGCCACATGGTTACGAACTTCGAGAAATTCAACACTTAGAAAAATTCACCAAAAACTATTCTAGGTTCGCCCAAGAAGCTTTCAGGTTCGTCCCTTTTAAATCAGGTTCGCCCAAAAATCTCTCACCCGAATGTGAAAACTCACCAGAAAGTAAAATCACACTAACACGTTCTACGTTCGCCCAAATAAACCTAGGTTCGACCGTTTCTGATCTACGTTCGTCCGCCCGATCTCCCGAAGGTAGAAAATAGGACCCGAATGTAAAATTTCTATGTGAAAAACTCTAGATTCGCCCTAAAACCTCTAGGTTCGCCCAGAAAACCACTCACCCTCGACCTAAAACCCACACGTTCGCCCACAAAGTCCAGGTTCGCCCATATTCAACTTTTGAAAAACGGTTACACTTTGAAAAACGGTTATTTTGATCACTGATTTTCAAAAGTTTGTGGATTTGATTGATCTTGATCAGGTTTTGCTTCGGAGATGATTTGGAACAACTTTAATACTTGGAATTTTGAATTTTATCCACAAAATCACCTCTAATTCTTTCAAAAACACTCAAAAACCATTTTTATATGAAAACAGATGTGAATTGATGAAAATAAGGTCCAAATCAGCTCTGAGTTTATCAATTTGTTGTTGTATGATCCTCTACGCTCTGATACCACTTTATAGAGGGAGAATTTCGACACGAAAACAGGATTATATGATCATACAAGTTGCTAAACCAGGTGCGGAAACCCTAGCTTAGAACAAACTGATATAAACTCAATCAAAACACAATCAAGGTCATTTTAAAAGCTTTTCATAGATTAACTTGTTCAAATAATTGCTTACAGATTCAATACAGTTAATCTAACACACAAACTATCACTCTCAATCCTCTCAGGAACACACACTGAAAACACACACTCTAAATGACTCGTTATACATTACAAAAACCCAATTTCTATATATAGTAGCTGTACATTCGCCCAAACTGACTGGTCGAATGTAGCTTGTTCTACATTCGCCCATAACATATGGTCGAATGTATCTTCTGTGCATCCCTGGTTCCAGATTCGTCCACATTAAAGCTTCCTTCGCCCCTTTCTATGTTACCTTCGCCCATACTACTCTCATTCGCCCCTTAACACATGTTAACATCTAATCATTAGTCGCAAAACGGCATCTACAAACTCCCCCTCGACTATTATGATCATACAAGTTGCTAAACCAGGTGCGGAAACCCTAGCTTAGAACAAACTGATATAAACTCAATCAAAACACAATCAAGGTCATTTTAAAAGCTTTTCATAGATTAACTTGTTCAAATAATTGCTTACAGATTCAATACAGTTAATCTAACACACAAACTATCACTCTCAATCCTCTCAGGAACACACACTGAAAACACACACTCTAAATGACTCGTTATACATTACAAAAACCCAATTTCTATATATAGTAGCTGTACATTCGCCCAAACTGACTGGTCGAATGTAGCTTGTTCTACATTCGCCCATAACATATGGTCGAATGTATCTTCTGTGCATCCCTGGTTCCAGATTCGTCCACATTAAAGCTTCCTTCGCCCCTTTCTATGTTACCTTCGCCCATACTACTCTCATTCGCCCCTTAACACATGTTAACATCTAATCATTAGTCGCAAAACGGCATCTACAAAATTCACAAACTTTTGAAAATCAGAGATCAAAATAACCGTTTTTCAAAGTGTAACCGTTTTTCAAAACAGAAAATGGGCGAACCTGGATCAGAGTGGTCGAAGGTGTAGTTTTCTGGACGAACGTGATGAATTTTTGGGCGAACCTAGGACATTTTGGGCGAACCTAGAATTTTTCTGTTGAATTTTTCACATTCGGGTCTCATTTTTCACATTCAGTTCATCGGGGGTACGAACCTGGAACATAAACGGGCGAACCTGGTTTATTTTGGGCGAACGTGAAAAGTGTTAGTGTGTTTTTACTTTCTGGTGAGATTTTACATTCGGGTGTTACTGTTTGGGCGAATCTGAAGCAGAAAGGGACGAAAGTGAAGCTTTATTGGGCGAACCTAGAGCTAGTTTTTGGAAAATTTTCTAAGTGTTGAATTTTTCGAAGTTCGTGATCATGTGGAATTTTCCGACTACTCCGACACCAGCAACTACACAACCACAACAGCAGGTGATGGACCCATGGACGGTAGCAGCACAGAAGACGAGCACACAGTCTTCGCAGGCGGTTAACTATATGACTCAAAGTGCACTTCCAGCCCCACAATCTGACTACTGGGGAGTAGCAGCAGCGGTGGTAAACACTCAAGCTACAAATGCTATTTCCACACTGATTAATGATTTGTCTTCAGGTAGCGGGAATCGGCCACCGAAGCTTATGGAGATTCAAGAATACAATCAGTGGCAGAAAAAGTTCAAGATACATTTGGAAGGCATGGGAGTGGAGGGTGCTGAAGCATGGAACATGATTGCTAAAGGTTACACACCACCAGTTTTGGAAAACACAGGTGAACCAGTGCCATTGGAGAGCATGGCTGAGGATGAGAAAAAGAAGTTTGCTGTGGAGAAGAAGGCGTTTTCCCAATTGACACAGGCAATCACAAATGATCTTTTGCATCAGTTTGGGACTTGCACAACATCTAAGGCACTATGGGAAGCACTTAAAAGAAGGCATGATGGAAATGAGAAGACTAGAGGTCTAAGGATGGAAGAACTGAGAAAGGAGTTTGAGAATTTTTCTTATATTGGAAATGAAACTTTAAAAGAACTAACTCCTAGATATAATCATTTGTTATCTGAATTGTCTAGCTATGGTATACAGATTCCTATGGCAAAGCAGGTGGACAAGTTTGCAGATGCATTACCACCAAACTGGGATCAGCATGTGGAGGTTCTGAAGGAGAAGGATGCTTATCAATACTGGTCTATTCAGGAGTTCATAGAGAAGCTGGAAAACAAAGAATTGGAAGAGAAGAGGAAAGCTAGAAGAGCACAGATTCCTCAGAATCCCAACTTATACTTTGGAGGATCTCCAGTTCCAGCTAGTACATCAAGTTCAGGAGGGCTTGTTGCACCACATGTTGCATGTATATCCAATGTTATGGAATCACCTAACATAAACTACCATCAACAAACATCATCCTTTTCACAACCATCAAATCCACTACCACAACAACAATACAACCATTCATACATTCCACCATTCTCCCTAATGCAACAAGCAGCTTTCTATACTGCTAGTCAATCTCAACAACAACCAATATACCAACCCAACTCCAACTTCAGATGTGGCTTCATCATCAAATACGGGTCCTGATTGGATGTTTGATTACAAAGATTTCTTTGAATCATTCAATCTAGATAGCTTGGTTGAAGAAGCTGTTATTCGATTACTTTATGAGTGTGAAAATGCAACAACTTCACCGTTGGTGCGTCCGATCACCGTGAACCCCCTACCAGCTTCTAATGATACCAATGCTCCTATACAAGAGGAAGAAGTATTTCAAGAGGCTTCAACTTCATTAGACACTTCAGAATCTGAAGATGAACAATTTGAAGAAGCTATTCTTGAACAAGCTGAAGAACCAGAGGCACCGCCAGTGAACCCAACTCCAACTTCAGATGTGACTTCATCATCAAATACGGGTCATGATCTGGATGCTGTAGAGAACTTGACTGTTCAGACGGGAGTGCAAGTACCTGATTATCCGGAATCTCGGATTCATCGTAGTCACCCGCTGGAGCAAGTTATCGGTGATCCTGGAAGCAGTGTTATGACCAGAGGGTAGCTTAAAAGTGTTAATTCGCCAGAGAGTTTTGGTGCTTTAGCTTTATATGCCAAAATTCAACAATCTGGTAGTCAAAATGATTGGTCGTTTGCGTGTTATGTGTCGCAGGTAGAGCCAAGGACATACAAGGACGCTTTGAAGGATGATGCCTGGGTGGAAGCTATGCAGGAGGAGTTATTACAATTCCAGAAATTGGGAGTTTGGACGCTCACGGATTTGCCGCCGGATAGGAAGAAGATATGCACTAAATGGGTGTTTAAGTGCAAGAAGGATGATCGTGGGGTTATCGTTCGTAACAAAGCCAGATTGGTCGTGCAGGGTTTCCATCAAATCAAAGGGATTGATTATAACGAAATCTATGCACCGGTAGCACGAATCGAAGCTATTCGGATGTTCCTTGCGTTTGCTTCATACAAGAAATTCAAAGTTTATCAAATGGACGTTAAAAGCGCATTTCTGTACGGGAAAGTCAAGGAAGAGGTTTTTGTCGGGCAGCCACCAGGCTTTGAGGACCCAATCCACCGGGATAAGGTCTTCGTGTTGAACAAAGCTTTATATGGCTTGCACCAGGCTCCGAGACAGTGGTACGAGGAGCTAAGTACATACCTCATCTCCAAAGGATTTAAGCGCGGCCTCGTCGATTGCACCCTCTTTACGAAGAAGACGGGAGATGATTTGCTTCTAGTGCAGATATACGTTGATGATATAATTTTTGGTTCAACTAACGAGCTTTTATGCAGGGAGTTCGAAACTGTCATGCAGGAAAAGTTCGAAATGAGCGCAATGGGGGAGATGCAGTTTTTCCTAGGCTTACAGGTGGACCAAAGACCCAACGGGATCTTCATTCACCAGACGAAATATGTCTCCGACATCTTGAGCCGGTTCCAGATGGAGGACTCTAAGCCGATGGATACCCCGATTCAACCTAATCACGGGATTGGAGTGGACGCTAAGGGGGAGCTGACGGACCCATTTACATACAGAGCAATCATCGGATCTCTGATGTATTTGACGGCGTCTCGACCAGATATTATGTACGCAACGTGTCTCTGTGCCCGCTATCAATCGAAGCCGAAACAAAGTCATCTGACGGCGGTCAAGCGTATCCTTAGATATCTGAAGGGTTGTCCCTCAAAAGGACTTTGGTACCCTAATGATGATAATTTTGATTTTATCGCTTTTAGTGATGCAGATTGGGGCGGCTGCGACAAAGATAGCAAATCTACTACAGCCGGTTGCCAGTTTTTAGGGAGCAGGTTAATCACCTGGCAATGCAAGAAACAGACTTCCGTGGCTCTATCTACCTGTGAAGCCGAGTACATTGCAGCCTCGAGTTGCTGTTCGCAAGTTCTCTGGATTCAACAACAGATGGTGGATTACGGTTTGCAGTTTCTTAAAACCCCTATTCACTGCGACAACGAAGCCGCAATTGCATTAACTAAAAATACTGAAAATCATTCTAAAGCGAAACACATCCGGATCAAATATCATTTTATCCGTGATTGTTACGCTAAGGAATTGATTGATATGATCAAAATACATACTGACTACCAACGTGCAGATCTGTTTACAAAAGCTTTTGACCGATCACGCTTTGAATATCTTTTAAAAGTAAACAATATAAAGGAAAAACAGGACTAATCGGCACCTCGGTTTATCGCTTTTTAGTTTTTAGTTTTTATATTTTGCTAATTGGGAATTTCTCTTTGCTAATTGGGAATTTCTCTTTACTATCGTAATCCTCAAAGAAGTTGATGCTTTCGAGGGGATTGTTTAATCCTCAAAGAAGTTGATGCTTTCGAGTGGATTGTTTCTTTCAAATTTTGTTTTTATTGTTTTTTCAGAAAACCCAAAAATATGTTCTTTATTTTAGGGGGAGCCATTTTATCAGAAAAGCCAAAAAAAAAAAAACATTATAAAATTCAAAAAGACCTAAAAATTAGAAAATAAAAAATGATTTCCTGGTAAACAGAGGAAATGATAGTAGATCAGTGGGGATCTGACACAGGCTAAAGAATTGTATAGTTTATGAGGCGTGTGTTGACTACGTGTGATATGCTGATAGGCTTCGTAGACTAAATATTGCGTGCATTAGTGATACAAACATAACGAACTACGCGTTCGTGGCTGAACACCTCATGGGCATATGGTCTTAGTACCGTAATTTCGTTTGATAGGATTGCCAAAATCTGAGGTTTCGGGTCGTTATGTTATGGTTATCCGGGATATTCTGATAAACTTTTGTCGTATTGATTTACGGACCTAGTTTTATCAGAATATTTTGCTAAAAGAGCTTAATTGCCAAAACCGGAAGTTACCGAATTGAGGAACTTTATGTTTTAACTGATCATAGATCATTATTACATCGTATTGATCATCTGATGCAAATCAGTGATTAATATCAGCCTCAACCTAGTGTATATGCACATGTTACTCTGCTGCATTCAATTGCTGACCTGTACACCTCTGTGCTATATACTTTGTAACTTTTACGGATAACTCTGGCATAATCACGCGTTACGACGAAGCTTTGTGCAATTACTTGATACGGGAGTATGTCGTGTGTGTGGGCACCACGTCGTGTTAGTCTAATACACCTAATTCGTATCATTTTAAAGCATTGCGTAATTGTCTGCATGAGAGCTTACGTGGACCACAATATCAGCAATTGCCGTGTCACATACTGCTTCTAATGATAATATTAAACAAATAGATCAACGCTGTGATCAGATTTCTCAGAAAACTGATATGATCCTCTGACCGGATTTCACAAAATGTTTACTGTTTTCATTTACTTTGATGCATATTATTTTGTTGCAATTTACTTTTATTGTCAAAAAGATACAAAATCCAAAAAGATTTTAGGTGTGTTTTGATAAAATTTCAGACAAATCCAAAATTTTTGCATTTCTGCTTTATTTTTGATAACCGGGGATGCTTGATAGTTAATTTTTGAGATTTGACAACACCATCTGGGCTTTGTATCATTCTAAAAGTGAAAATTTGTGTTTTGGAAGCTTAACAGATTGAAAAATGTTGAACGGGATTCGAATTCGTGATTTGGCAAATTTTCAGAATTTTCCATTTCACATTCGCCCCTTAAATGGGACGAATGTGGAAAATTTTCTACCTTCGGGTTGCTCAAAACGGGCGAATGTGGGTTATTTACTTGATTTTCACATCCGGGTAAATATTTCACATTCGGGCACATTTACTTGTGGGCGAATGTGGAAAATTCCCACATTCGACCCAAAGAACGGACGAAGGTAGCTCCTATATATATGCCAGAAGCAGATTCGTCCCTCACTTATAATTTTTCAAAATTTTTAATCAGTACAAGACCTTGTTGATTTGTTTTTGTTTGCTTGTGCGTTTGCATCCCTGATACTTCCTGATCATTTTAGTACTAAATTCACAGGTAATGAAGCCGGAATGAAGCCTGAATCATCGTTCTTAGACTCGAACCTAGGGTTTAAGTTTTAAGACTTTTGAGTGTTTGTTTGAGTTCGATTTTGATTGCATTTCATTCTATGACAGTTTTAGGGGGAGAATGAATCATAAATTAGGATTATTACAGATTCAAATTGATTAATTGATTGAATTTTGAACATAAACCCTAATTTTCTATTAAAACTGACATAAAATGAAATTAGAGTGCAATTGATGCTTTACGAGTGTTAGTCGGCCATGGTAGACCACGTCTGAATCAAAATCAATTGTTTAAAACATGTTTTGCAAAATTTTTGAATTTTGGGTAAAACTTGTTTTACCTTCGATCTGTCGTACGGACGAAGGTGGAACAGAAGTGGACGAATGTACCTACAAACGGACGAATGTGATTTGTATTCAGAAACCATTCCACATTCGACCAACATAATTCACATTCGACCAAAAAGAATTCATATTCGACCAAAATGTTTGGGCGAATGTGGATTTCTAAAATCCTAAATTTTTTCAAGTCTTGTCGATTTCGTGTTTTGACGTTTGTTTTTGACTTGGTGTTACAGATGGCTGAGGAACAAGAAAATATTGAGATTCCTGTTGAGAATATTGTCACAGATCCTGTCCCAGAACCTGTTCAGGAAGGTGAATCATCAAGCGACAGCAAATGGCCATTTGAGAAGAATCATAATTGCTGTGCGTATCTGGGAGAAGTTGAAAAGAATGAGGAGTTTGCTGACATTATCAAGTTTATGAAGAGATGCAGAGTAGTTTATGCTTTGGCTACACCAACTATTATCTACAAGGATATAGTTGAAGATTTTTACAACAACGCTAAGTATGATTACTTTGATAATCAGACGATCATAAAGAGCAAGATTCAAGGAATGGAGATGTTTATTACAGAGGCTGACATCAGAGAAGCTCTCCAGATCAAGTTTGAAGTTAGTGAGGATCCAAGAGAACTCTCGTGGACTGAGCAGAAAGCTTGTTTCCTTAGGATGAAATACAAAGGACCTATCACTGATGGTTCAATGTACAAAGGGAAACTGAGCGTGCAGTTTAAGTATTTTGCTCACGTCATCATACACGTGTTTGGATGTGTTAGTGGAGGTTATGATGTAATGAGGAAGAGTTTGAGCTCATTAATGGTTGCGTTGACTCTCAACAAACCATTTAATGTTGCTGGGATGATATTGGATCATATGCTGGAGATGCTGAAGGGTTTGAAGAAAAAGTATTTCATGCTTTACCCTAGATTCTTGATGATGATTTTTGATCAGAAGTATCCTGATTTGAAGAAAGATCCAACTCAGATACTTGCTCAGGATCACATGAACATTCGTACTTTAGTGAGAATGAAGGGCTATAAGGGTGTGCCAGATAATGAAAGACCACCTTACAGGAGGTTGTTTGGAGCCTTAGCTAGAGAGGATTACAATGATCCGGGAAAGAATTCAGCAAGGCATCCTGATAGTGATTCTGACAATGATGATCCCTTGGTATACGCTGATGCTAATACTAAGAGGAAAAGGCAAGTAGTCAATCCTGGAGCCAAAGGGAAGGGCAAAGGAAAGACTGATCAGGGAAGCTCGAAGCAACAAGTTGTGAGAAAGAAATCTACTGCTAAGAAAGGTACATGTTTGGTGGATGAGGAATCTGTAGATTCGGAAGAGACAGAGGTTGAAGAACAATGGGATTCGGATGCTGAAAATGTCCGGGCCACCAAACGTAAGGCCACTATGGTTGGTGAGTCTGAATCATTAAACAGATCGATTGAAGAAGCTAAGAAGAGCAAGAAGTCTGTTAGTGCTGAAGATGAAATGTTTACTGTGAATATGGACGAGTTGAACGAAGGAGAAACTGTAGTAGTTAACTTGCCCAAGCCGAAACACAAAACCATGGCCAAGAAAACCAGTACAAAGCAACTGAGAGAAAAAGAGTTAAACCAACTTTTGAGAGGAAAGAGATTACCTGAAGCTGGAACGTCATCAAAACAATCTTCACCAGCCACAAAGAAGCAAAAGACTAAAGAGGCAACAAAATTACCAGTGGATGAATTCAATGTAGCACTGGATAATGTACTTGACATGTTTAGGAAGCCTCAGAAGGAGAAAGAAGCTGAAGTTGAGCCATCTAGATCTAAGTCCTAGTCAAAGAAAGTCACTGTAGATGATGAAGTTATGAAGCAGGTGAATAAGAAGATGGACGATATGATGAAGATGATAGTGGCTCAGCAAGCTGAAATAGCCAAGTTTAAGCAGAATGAGGAAAAGATGCTTCAGATTTTAGTAGCTTCTAAGTCTAATCAAGATGAGATTGATGAAAAGGTGAAGAAGCTAGAAGCAAAGAACAAAAAGCTTGAAGGAAAGTGTTTGAGAAACAAAAACAGATTCAAGGCTATTAAAGAAGATAACAAAGAGTTGAAGGCTGAGAATAAACGCCTTAGTGAGCTGATTGACAACCTGTACAATGTTGCACCAAAGCTGAAGGAGGGTGAGGAAGACAAAGAAAAGGAAGTTGAACAGGTTGATTTTGAACCGTTTGAATCTGATAAAGAGGAAGATGATGAGGATGATGAAGAATCGGAAAAGAGGGATGATGAGGATGATAATAATGATGATGATGATGATGCTGAGGGCTCTGGAAGTCAGAAGGAGGATGAGAGTAGTAGTGATGATGATAATGATGGAGGAGACGATACATCGAAGTTTACATTTGAGAAAAGACCACCTTCAAAGAAGAAGAAAGACACTGGAGAATCGAGTTCGAAGAAGAAAGGTGAGAATGTTGATTCGGATGAGAGTGTATTCTGGAATGAGAAGGTGAGGTCCTTGACTGATGATGCTAAACAAGTCTATAAGGACATGCTAGAAAGAAGAGAATGGACCATTGAGTTCACAGGTCGTTTTGCTGAAATATTCCAAACTGACGATATGAGATACGAATTGGAATACAACGATCCTGACTTAGAAGAAGGGGAAGTACCTGCATCTGTGGCAAAGGAGATCTTGGATGGACTTGCACAGAGGGTAGGGAAAACGTTTGAAGAATTCATTGTAGATGAGTCGATTCCACATATTCCTGAAAAGGATATTGGAAGTCACTCTGATGACAAAGATACCCCTGAGTTTGAAGAAGTGGAAATTGAAGATATAACACATGAGGAATACCCACAATACTTCAGACAAACTGATGAAGATGTGGTGTTTCCTGACTTTACTGAAATTCCTAACACTTCTGCAAAGAAAAAGGCAAAGAAAAGAAGTGCTGAGTTTGTGGAAAAAGTATTTGGTGCTGATATGCCAGAATCTTCAAATAAGTCTGATGAATTCAAGAATTATTTGAAGAAATTGAGATTAATGGATGAGAACCGACCGAAGCCTGAAGCTCAAGGAAACTTTTATAGGTTTCACAATGCTAAGTTCAGAGGCAGAGCTCTCGGGTGGACATACTTAGGCAGGCTGAAGTGTCTAGCTGCCAAGTGGGAATCAGGGATCTTGTACTTTTACAGATTCATTGACTTGCTAACTTTACCGTACTGGGCGGTTAGAGATCTATGCAGATTCCCTATGTCGGGTGCTTCAGTGAATAATACTCATGTCGGTTGGTGCGCAGACAAGCTGGTTTGGGAAAGTAGAACTAGATGGAACAGATTCAAACCTCAATATCCCCGGAGGAAAGTTCACAGGGATATTGATCCCAGAACCAAGCTGAAACGGGTTACCTTGATATATAAGGCACCAGAAGTGATGAGGAAAATACCTTTAATGCCTATGCCTCAACATTTCAGTGCTGACTTTATCTTCTGGTATTATGATTGGAGAAAAGCAGAAGCGGTGATTGTGTTGAGAGATGGAAAGGATAAATACAAGCATGTGCATGTATTTGATCCTATGTGGTTGATAAATTGCACTTTCGAAGACATCATCATGCTCTTTTATAATCCGATTCATCATGAGCCGAACGACGCTGATCAGGCAAAGAAATACACTCAAGTAGTTGGTGTTTGCTTTGCATATGATATTAATGCGGGTAGTAATTTGGAGGGAAAACTTGGCAAGATAGTGAAGATGGCGAACGTGTCAAAACCAGTGAAGAGAAGGTTAGAGCCTGAGATGACGAAAGAACAGAAGAATTTGCTCAGAATCAAGTTGCTGAACAAAGCCATGGACGAGGACAGAAAACGATCCAATCAATAGTCGAGGGGGAGTTTGTAGATGCGTTTTGCGACTAGTGATTGGATAGTTAACATGTGTTAAGTAGGCTGGATTGGGCGAATGAAGAAGAAGTGGGCGAAGGTGATAAGAAGTGGGCGAAGGTAGATATACTATGGACGAAACTGGAATGGAACATAACTGAAGTACACATTCGACCACAACAAGTGGGCGAATGTGGAAAACACTCACATTCGACCATTCACAATGGGCGAATGTGCAGTGCCTATATATAGATTTTTTGATTTTGTAAGATTAAGGGAGTCATTAGGTGTGTGTGTTTTGAGGTGTTGTTCCAGAGCAGTTTGAGATAGTGTGTTTGTGATCTAGATTAACTGTTTGGACATTGTAATCAACTTTATGAATGTGTTAATCTATGAAAAGCATTGAAAATGACTTTGAATGTGTCTTGATTTGAGTTTACATCAGTTTGTTCAAAGCTAGGGTTTCCGCACCTGGTTTTGTAACTTGTATGATCATATAATCCTGTTTTCGTGTCAAATAACATCCTTTACACTGATTGGTGTTCTGATGTGTCTCATTAGGTGTAGTGATTGGTATGACTGTTCGGTTTGCATTGTTGGGTGATTGGTTTTGTGTCTGGTTTGGTGTGTTTGGTTGTCTATTTTGGTTGCTATTAAAGTTGTTTTGACGGTTTTGGTAGTTGTTGTTGTTTTGGTAAGAAACTTGGTTTTGGTTTTGTTGTTGACGATTCTGGTAACTGGCATTGAATGGGTTCCTATTGCCTTGTTTTGGTGGCTGGGTGCATTCTCTTTTAAAGTGACCTTTCCCTCCACAGTTAAAACAAGTAACTTTCTCCTTATTGAACCCGTAGGTTGTATTAGGAGAAGTTCCCAAATCCGTTCTTCCTGTCTTTTTAATAAACTCAGTTGCTCTTCTCATTATGCTTGCAAAGGCCCATTGGATATCAATGAGTTCCATCTCTTCCTTGTCAATCTGTGCGTAGTCTTCATTGGTTAAGTTGTTATTCCCAATTTGACTAGCAACTAATCCATTGTAGGATGAGACCATTGCAGAGACTAATGCAATGTGTTGCTGAGCAACTTCAACTGTCACATTACCCAAGTTAGAAGTCTCCAAAACCACCGTTTGTTGATTAGGTTGGTTCATTGGTTGTTGAGATTGGCTAGCAGTGTAGAAAGCTGCTTGTTGCATTAGGGAGAATGGTGGAATGTATGAATTGTTGTATTGTTGTTGTGGTGGTTGGTTTGATGGTTGTGAAAAGGATGAAGTTTGTTGATGGTAGTTAATGGTAGGTGATTCCATAACATTGGAAATACATGCAACATGTGGTGCAACTAGCCCTCCTGAGCTTGATGTACTAGCTGGAACTGGATTTCCTCCAAAATATAAGTTGGGATTCTGAGGAATCTGTGCTCTTCTAGCTTTCCTCTTCTCTTCCAATTCTTTGTTTTCCAGCTTCTCTATGAACTCTTGAATAGACCAGTATTGATAAGCATCCTTCTCCCTAAGGACTTCCACATGCTGATCCCAGTTTGGTGGTAATGCATCTACAAACTTATCCACCTGCTTTGCCATAGGAATCTGTATACCATAGCTAGACAATTCAGATAACAAATGACTATATCTAGGAGTTAGTTCTTTCAAAGTTTCATTTCCAATATAAGAAAAATTCTCAAACTCCTTTCTCAGTTCTTCCATCCTTAGACCTCTAGTCTTCTCATTACCATCATGCCTTCTTTTAAGTGCTTCCCATAATTGCTTAGACGTTGTACAAGTTCCAAACTGATGCAACAGATCGTTTGTGATAGCCTGTGTCAATTGGGAAAACGCCTTCTTCTCCACAGCAAACTTCTTTTTCTCATCCTCAGCCATGCTCTCCAATGGCACTGGTTCACCTGTATTCTCCAAAACTGGTGGTGTGTAACCTTTAGCAATCATGTTCCATGCTTCTGCACCCTCCACTCCCATGCCTTCCAAATGTATCTTGAACTTTTTCTGCCACTGATTGTATTCTTGTATCTCCATGAGCTTCGGTGGCCGATTCCCGCTACCTGAAGACAAATCATTAATCAGTGTGGAGATAGCATTTGTAGTTTGAGTGTTTACCACCGCTGCTGCTACTCCCCAGTAGTCAGATTGTGGTGCTGGAGGTGTACTTTGAGTCATGTAATTAACCGGCTGTGAAGACTGTGTGCTCGTCTTCTGTGCTGCTACCGTCCATGGGTCCATCACCTGTTGTTGTGGTTGTGTAGTTGCTGGTGTCGGAGTAGTCGGAAAATTCCACATGATCACGAACTTCGAAAAATTCAACACTTAGAAAATTTTCCAAAAACTAGTCTAGGTTCGCCCAATATCCTTCACTTTCGTCCCTTTCTGCTTCAGGTTCGCCCAAACAGTAACACTCGGAGGTAAAATCTCACCAGAATGTAAAAACACACTAACCCTTTTCACGTTCGTCCAAATAAGTTCAGGTTCGCCCGTTTTAGTTCTAGGTTCGCCCGCCCGTTCAATCGAATGTGAAAAACGTGACCCGAAAGTGAAAAATTCAATAGAAAATTTCCAGGTTCGCCCAAAAATTCCTAGGTTCGCCCAAAATTCTCTCAGGTTCGCCCAAAAATCTACACCTTCGACCACCCAGTTCCAGATTCGCCCATTTTCAGATTTGAAAAACGGTTACACTTTGAAAAACGGTTATTTTGATCTCTGATTTTCAAAAGTTTGTGAATTTGAATGATCTTAATCAGGTTTTGATTCGGAGATGATTTGGAACAACTTTAATTCTTGGAATTTTGAATTTTAACCACAAAATCAACTCTAAATCTTTCAAAAACACTCAAAAACCATTTTTATGCAAAAACAGATGTGAATTGATCAAAATAATGTCCAAATCAGCTCTGAGTTTATCAATTTGTTGTTGTATGATCCTCTACGCTCTGATACCACTTTGTAGAGGGATGATTTTACACGAAAACAGGATTATATGATCATACAAGTTACAAAACCAGGTGCGGAAACCCTAGCTTTGAACAAACTGATGTAAACTCAAATCAAAACACAATCAAAGTCATTTTCAAATGTTTTCATAGATTAACTTGATTATAAACTTGATTACAATGTCAATACTGTTAATCTAACTCAAACACAGACTCTCTCAAACTATCCTGGAACAACACCTCAAAACACACACACCTAATGACTCTCTTAACATTACAAAAACACAAATTCTATTTATAGGCACTGCACATTCGCCCATTCCATCTGGTCGAATGTGAGTCTTTTCCACATTCGCCCACTTCATATTCACCTTCGCCCAAATCTTCTTACATTCGCCCAGAACAATATCCTAACACATGTTAACTATCCAATCACTAGTCGCAAAACGCATCTACACCATCAAATCGAGATTTATATGAATAATCATAATAGTCATATGATCTAGATGAAAAATTTCTTGAATTCTTTTGATGAGAATTTTTCATCTGATCACTTCCTTTCGATTTGTTAGGTTTCGGTCCTTTTACTTTAGAACCTTTCTTGTTTTCAGCATTTTGCTTTTCAATATTTTTCTTTTGATCCTCTTTATTCTCATGTTGGTTATGACTGAGTTCAAAATGAAGATGATCAAACTGAGTTCTAAATTGATTTATCAAATCATTATTATTGACAAAAATACATTTAAGTAGAGATTGTTCGATATTATCAATTGGAAAATCTTTGTTGAAAATCAATTTGTCATGTCCTTCCAACATGTAGGATCCTTCCATTCCATCAGGAAATTTAAATATGGTTTTCTCATCAGATTCCGGTTCTGAAGTGACTACCACATTTTCAATTTTCTGACTAGAATCGGACTTCATCTCAGAGTTTGAAACATCAACACAAGATGTTGTGTCTTTCAACTCTGATGTGGTGTTGTTTATTGAATAACTTTTATTCATTTCTATCATTTCTTTCTTTAAAGATTCAATTTTATTTAACAAATCTTTTTCATTCTGTTCAAAAACTTTATTTTGGTTTTGACAATTTTCTAGCTCATTTGCTAGGTTCTGTTTGTCCTTAATAAGTGTCATCAATTCATGTTTCAACTTGACACATTCAGAACAACTAGCACACTCAACACTAGATCTTACCTCAGCTTCTGATTTATTACCATTATCAGATTTTGCATCACCATTTGAGAGGTCACTCTCTCTTGATTCACTTTGTTCTGAATCTGTATCAGAACTCAAGACACTCCCTGACAATTCACTTGAATCATCATTTCTCATATGTTTGACTAAACACACAACATTTCTTTGAACACCTTCACTGTTAACACATTTGTTAATATGTACCATTTCATCAGTTGGTTTCGGTGTCATCGGAAATCCCCAACTGTTGTCAACTTGAAAATTTTGTCTTTGTAATTGCTGTCGTTCAGCTTCTATCATAGCTCTTATCTGCTCATCCGTTCTTGATATGGTCAAGTAATTCATCAAATTCTACTTTCGCCCCTGTCAATCTACACTTTCGTCCAAACAGTTGACCCGAAGGTAGAATGGTAACCAGAAAGTAGAATATCCAAACTCCTTTTCCACGTTCGCCCGAAAAAATTCACTTTCGTCCACAATAATTTCACCTTCGCCCGCCCGATCAACCGAAGGTGGAATTTGTCACCCGAATGTGGAAAATTCAAACACAGCAACCTAGGTTCGACCTGAAATAAGCTACTTTCGTCCAAAATAAGCTCAGGTTCGCCCTAACAAGGTCAGGTTCGCCCGTTTCACTCTAGATTCGACCATTTCTTGTTTGAAAAACGGTTACACTTTGAAAAATGGTTATTTTGATCTCTGATTTTCAAAAGTTTATAGATTTTGATGATCTTTATCAGGTTTTGATTCAGAATTGATTTGGAACAACTTTAATTCTTGGAAAACTTGATTTTATCCACAAATTCAACTCGAAATCACTCAAAAACATTCAAAAACCATTTTCAATCAAAAACAGATGAATATTGATCAAAATTAAATCCAAATCAGCTCTGATATTATCAATTTTGTTGTTGTATGATCCGTATGGCTCTGATACCACCTTGTAGTTGAAAGATTTTAGCTAAAATAGGATGTAATGATCATACAAGTCACAAATCCAGGTGCGGAACCCTAGATATGAACAAAATGATAATAGTCAAATCAAAACACGTAAAACATCATTTTAATCACCTTTTCATAGATTAACTTCAATAAAACTTGTTTACAATCACTCAACACGTTAATCTAATGATCACACAAACATACACAATCTAGACCTGAACCTGACCTCTCAACACACACTTTCTAAAACTCTCCTTAACATTCAAAACAAGCTAAACCCTTTTATAGGGTCTGCACATTCGCCCATAATGAAGGTACGAATGTGGAATCTTTCCACATTCGCCCATTTCTAAGGTACGAATGTGGAGTCTTTCCACATTCGCCCATACTGATTCACCTTCGCCCTCTAGACTTTCACATTCGCCCACTTTAAGCCACCTTCGACCTATATTATTCCACATTCACCCACTTCTAACTGGTCGAATGTATCTTCATGTTTAAGTCTTGGTCGTTTTCTGATTATCTGAACCTCCGACAATCAGTACCGGATCACTAGCTAGGGACATACATGAATAATGCACTAACAAATGGGGAATGAAATGATATGTATGTTCTGAAAGTGATAACCATGATCTAAGGATTTGGACATACGTATGCATATAGTCTAACTAGTTACATGATTGAAGGGATTTAGAAGGAATGCTAATAGTGGAGTATTGTAGTAATCCAGTGATGGACGCCTTGTGACTAATTTGGGAATGAACGGCTAAGTAGGATTTATGGGTTAAATATGTAACTAATCGATTTATTATGTTCAATAAGTGCTTTTAGGCCTCTAGTAGTATGAGAGTGTAAGAACAAAACATACAAATATGTTTTGCCACGAGTAAAGTTATTTTTATAGTCTATAGGTGGGTTTGCGACATGGTTGAATAAAATGAATGACCAAATAAATAAGTAGAGAATTCCTAGTATGGTAGTAATGAAAGAGGTTTCGGGGACGAAACCTTCTTTAAGGGGGGTAGACTTGTAACGTCCCAAAAATCCATTTTGCTTAAGTTTGCCACTAGGCGCGATTAGCAAAATAATAAAACGAAATTTAGAGCATAAGAATGAGTGTTATGTTCTAATATGGAAATAAACTAATAAATGCTATTATTTATATAAGTGAGCAAATAATAATAGAAACTAACTTAGTTAGTTAAGTTTCTTAAAAGGGGACATTGGGGGATATTTGAAGGGTCATTCATGTAAATAGTGGGTTAATAACAAGTTCAAGAAACACCCCCCATGGCATAATACGATTTCAGCCAAGGGGAGGTCTTCTCAAGACCAAACCAAGCCCTGAAATTCACAATTGATGCAAGATGTAAAGGGGTTTTGAGGGTAGACTTGATGGGTTGCAAATTTAGAGTTTTCTACAAGTTTTGGAGCCTTGGTTAGAACCCTAACCCTCAATTGGTATGAATTTTGAACCCCACATATGGGTTTTGAGCAAAACATGTTAAATTCGTGATATTGTTGATTATTAGTGATATTGATCATTCTTAATGGTTTCTAAATGAGTTAAATTGTTAGAAGCTTGCTTGTACTCAAAGATGATGATTTTGGTTTTGATTAGTAGCTTTGATGTTACTAAAATTGTAAGAAATCTATGTTTTAGGCATGGATTGTAGAGGAATTGTATTCCATATGTATTGCATGAATCTTATGTGTTGATTAAAAACATGAATTTATGATGTCTAAGGGTTCCCTCATGGTTAGAGACCCTAAAGGAACTTGAATAGATGATATTATGCTATGTGATGCTTGATTCTTATGTTTAATTGATACTTGAAGTATGAATGTAGTGGGTTTTGACCCTAGGTATGAACCATACAAGGATGTGGTGAAATCTTGCGTAAGTTGTTATTTGTATGCTTTGTAAATGTGTTAGAAATCAAAGTGATCAATTATTGATGATTAGCTAAATAAATGGTAAAGTTTGAGAAGTCCATAAGGCTTAGAATTTATTTACAAAAATGGTGCACATAAGGTGTTTGATAAAATGCCTACATCAAACTTGAATTAAATCAAATGGTGTAAAAAATTGTATGAAATTCGTTACTTTTGGCAGCCCTAGATAGTCATCTTGTAAAGGGCATATCTCATTCGTTATTATGAGTTAGAAGACGAGCCTTATATCTTTGAAAAGCTTGTTGCACATATTACATTTCATATTTAGTCATAAGAAGCTGATTCTGAGTTGTAGTGGGTCAAAACAGCATCTAAAGTCAGCATTTCAGTTTTGACAGCAAAGCTGTTTGGTCAAAATTATGTTTCTAACCTGATCTTAAAATATTCATATAAAATCATAGAAAAATCGTTAGGAGGTGGTCTTTATATTCTTGGATAGGTCTTTGAATGGGGAACATTTTGTATTTGATAGTCAAGATCTGATTCCGAGGTTTAGAAGGGGAAAAACGACATTGAACAGCAGCTGCGCAGAAAATCGCTGCACATTTATAATGTAATCTTTAATAAGAAAAGGTGTAAGAATGTACACGCTTGTAGTAGTCTTGAAGTACGGATTGTAGGGAAAGAATAGCGTATTATGTGGCATTCAAAAAGGTGTCTAAAAACACTTACCAACTAGTTCATGCAAGTATTTTCAATAACGGGTCGAACGGGTAGTATATGGAAGGACTTATTGAATAGACTAGTTGTTGAATGTATTGATGTCATGTTTGAATGATGTAGAATGAATACTAATGTTTGAATAGGTAAGTTCCAAATTAGTATTCTAACACGGCATGTTGACTTGAAAGTAAGCTAGGTACAAGAAGCTAAAAAGTCAATGGGTCAAGTGGATATGATCTCGAGCTAGGTGAAAAGCTTGGGACTATAAGTCAAACGCGTATAAGGCGAAAACACTCCTACGGGCAAAGGTAAGTGACTTATGATGCAAACTCTTCGTTTAGTAATTGTATGTTTATGTATAAATATAGAATGGGAACAAGTATGAATGGTAATTTATAACAAGGTAAGCAAATTGATGTTATTGGTGAATGGGTATAGTTCACCATACAACAAGGAAAGTAGTTGGGATAAATAGGCAACAAAGATAAAATGAAGTGAGGGTAATTAAGCATGAAACAAACCCAAGATTAACAAGTATGCATAAGAATGAATGGTAAAATGTACGGATTGATATGTGTGTGTATATATAGATGGCTACATTTTATCATGGGGTTAGCTATTTAGATTGAATTGTATAGTTATGCAAGGTCACACAAATGGTAAACTTTTTGGTAAGTAGAGTTATCACGCGTTGGATGATTGTGTAATAGAATGTGTGCATGGGTGCTTATGCCCGGGTATGTGTGAAGGTGTTTTGTATGTAAAGGTTGGTGGTTATGTGTAGATTGAGTATAGGTTCGGAAACGTCATGTTTGTCCTAGAGAATACACGAAGGAAGAAAAGTATGACGGGTCAAGATAACTTGTACATGGGATTTGTACGTGCGTGTGTATTGTGGTGTTACTAATCTTTTTGTTATGAGGATGGTAATACAGATGCAGGTATGTAAGCATGAATATATGGAAATTGGAGGATAGGATCCGGAGATCGGATCCGAACTTGCAAAAAGGCGTTTGGATATGATTATTGAGTATTGTTGATGTTATTTCCATATTTTGAATATTTGCATGAAGTCACTTAATGAACTAACGAAATGGTTATGTGGTAGTTGCAGGTTGTCTAGTCTAGCTCACCAAGCAAGAAATGGTTGGAGGTCGAGTGAGGACGCGGATTGTATGGGATCGTGGTCACTAAACTAATAAAGATGAGTTGTATTTGATGTAATAACAAACAATAAAAGAAGAAACACCTATAATATCTTGTAGATATGGGTTCCAAACATAAGAGCATGTTTTTTATAAAGCAAGAAATTTTATGGTTCGAATTTCCGCTGCGTATTGTCAGTATTGAAAGGTTTAGGGTGTTTCATACCAATAATATACAAGAAATTTAGTTTAAAAATGTGTCAAACAATATTATTGGTCAACCTCTTATATATTCTTCTTCTTCCACTACCACTAATTATGGTTTGATTTATTATGTTACTTTATATGGAATAACATTTACATCATATTTGTTATTATGTAATTCAGTAGTTATTTGTTTTGTACAATCTTAAAACAAATTTCTTACTTTTGATACTATTTGTTCAACAATTCTGGATACAATTTATTCTCAAAAACAGTTTAGGTGTTCATAAAAATATTTAGGGTAAACCGCCATTTTAGTTGCACAAAATGTCATTTTCATATAAAAAGTTTCTTTTTCTAATATGGCTTGCTTACGTTTTCACTTCTTACCATTTTCAACCATCCTACTAACACATCCATTCTTGCACCGTTAAGTTAGTGGCATTTCCATCAACTTACCTATAAACCTTTTTTTTGCCATTATTGTCCTTCCCCTTTTAACCCTTTTATAGCCCTAATTTCACAACACATTAGTCATCATCAAAGGGTTCATCTGAGTCCTACTTTCGTCGAAGAAGGTTCACCATCTAAGCCTCTCTATCTGAAGTTCTCTATCTGAGCCCTAGATTTGTAAACCCATTCATCGAATGTTCACCATCATGGATGACATTTCTCCATCAAGTTTGTTCCTTAAAAAATAAAATAAGGTATAACTTACTAGAGATAAACGGCAATCTCCATATGGAAATGAACAAGGATAATACCCTCTTTTCCCAATGAATAATGCATAAGAAGCATATCTTACACGTTATAACATCCAAATAACAAGCCTCACAAGCACACGAAAAAAGAATACATAGGGCCACTGTTGGGTCAAAGAGGATTGATAAGCATTTGAATCTTAGTCTAATATCCCCTCTGCAAACTTTTGGTAAAGTATAGAAAGCGCTGAAGAATAAAAGACACGTACTGATGAAGAATAAAGCTGAGACAATATGCTAAAGAGTAAAGTTCTAAAGATAAACTAGACAAACATCTGAAGAACAACTCCTGAAGGATTGCTCATCAGCAGTTCTAGTGGAAGCTTGTGTAACAACCCGACCAGGTGGGGCCTGGACGAAACGACAGATTGGTTACAGACTGGCATAATGGAAGCAACGTCGACTAATATTTAATATTTGTACAAGTTTTAGTCGCAAAATAATACAAATACAATCTAAAATATAACTAAATCTAATCTGAAGATGAGACGCGGCGGTCGTCAAAGCAATGTAGCCCCTTAGTCGATCCAATCTCTATCATGTGTATCTCTAATCCGCATCTAGCTATCATATACTTTGTGTTGCCATCCAATCATCCACAGTACCTGAACACATGCTTAAAAAATAGTTTGGGTCAGCAAAATATGCCGGTAAGTCCGTGTAAGTAGTTAAGTAAATCCAAAACAGTGTAACAGTTCGAAAACAAGTTTACACAGTTCAAAACATAGTGATGTACAAGCGACCCCTCAACCCTAACACTAGATCTATCTACTGCCATTATAGATCTACAAGGCATAATATATGTCGCAACGGTCCGCAGGCCTCAGTGGAGGGTTTCCCGGTTCCCTAGTCCCGAGTCCACTGTGCGTAGGGGTTTCCCCAAGTAGTACTACCCATATATTAAGCGGCTCACCTATGAGTTAATGAGTGTCAGTATAATCCGGCAGCAAGTATCTTGTCACATCACAACAGTTTAAAAAAGGAAGCATGCATTCACCCCAAAATAGTAAAACAGAAAATGGGAGTGGTACACGGGACTCACCTCAGCAGCGTGTCATGTCACACAGTGATCTGGTATTCCAATGCCTCGAGCATGTCTATGATGTGGCGTTTACATAGTCCCTTAAGTTCCAAGCGTCAAGTCAAGCGTTTCATTGAATATCTTTTAGTTCTAACTATCATGTTTATATGTTTATTGTTTTAAAGAGTCACATATCCGCTTATGTTTTGGATTCTCATTCTCTAAGTCTCGAGTAATTAGTCACTTTTATTAGTTCATACATATATATGTCATATCTATTGTCCGAAGTCCCAAATCAATAACCAAGCTATTCATTATTCTCCATGTCTAGATATATATTCATCATCAAGTTATACATCATGTTCATGTTTGAATGGTTCTCTAAGGGTCAATGCTCCATAAATCCAATTATATGTATACCATCATCATCTTAACACACACTATTATTAGTTCATCCAATATATATTAAGAATTACCATTCGTTATTTAGTCTATATGGTCGGTTTGGGTCCAATATGTTAGTCGAGTCCCACACGTGATATCCGCAATCAGGGACGGAACTACAAGGGGGCCAGGAGGGTCCGTTGACCCTCCGGCCGGTGAAACGTTTCTTAACAGGGGTGTATGAAATTTGATGGTTTATTAGAGTTTGACCCCCATGTTATCAATACAACACCTGAAATGTAGAGTTAAAAGTGAAAAAAGGTGTAGATCTTTACGATTTTCGACTTAAACTTGATCCCCGGTGAGGCTAATGAAAGTTGCAGGTGTTGCCTAAATAAGATGTGAAGAAGACAAAAGAAAAGGGTTTTTAGTGTTTATATTTAGGCTTAATATGTATTTTGGGTCTATTTGAACTGAGCCCAACGTAATTTCTTTTTTCTTTTAATTCAGTAGATTTTCTTGTTTTTTCAGAGTTCAATATAATTCTACTTCTACACTAGTGGAGAATGAATTAAAAAATAAATTGATACTTCATTCTTTATTTTATTTCGTAACGAAAAGAAACTATATAGTCTTTTATTTCAACTTTCTTTGCTTAATAATGTATGCATGACTTCAGTAAACGAAATTATTATTGATTATTAAAATATAAATTGATATTGACTCTCCTGTTAATAATTTCTAGTTCCGCCACTGTCCGCAATTGATTTCCTATAATACATTTGTTAAGTTCTAGGCTTATACCTTTCCTCTTGCAACCAAGCGGTTTACTCCAGGACCGTCAACCAGTTAACTTGCGCCTTGACCTACGTTGACCTTTCATTTCCTTCCCAGCTTTTATTCTTAACATATACCACCACTAGTTATCCCCATTGGTTATTGTTGTTAACCTTCCCTACACATTATTGACCATCACTATTACTTGTAGACCTCTCATCTTATTCAGTTATCATTGTCACCACCATGACTATTAACCGGATCCATACCCTCACCATTACTCGCCACCACAAGAACCACCATAACCCGTAACCCAAACATCACCAGCCCCCATCGTACACCCTTGACCCCTAATCAGCCATCACCTTCGCTCATGCAACCCTTCACCATCAATCGTCGCCTTCCTCAGACCACCGCCGCCGCCATCCGATAACACCACCACAGCCCTCACCGATCTTGTCACCGTTGTCTCCTCTCCTTTGCTCTCTTAATCTTCTCTACTCGACTCTCTCACTCTCTCTCTAGCTCCCCTGCTTCTCTCTCTCTCTATATATATATATAATAATAATAAGCAGTAGGGTGGAAGTGGGATGTTGTTTGGGGTCCGGCTGCCGGAGCTCCACCCTTGCTCCACCGGAGCTCCGCCCCTTTCTCTCCCTCTAAAATAACCGGTTGTGTGTGTGGATTTCCATCATCAGGGAAAGGGTTGGGTTTGGGATAGTTTTTATAATGGGATGGGATGAATGGTTTTGAATAAACCATTTGTTGTCAAATGGTTTTTGGGTAGATGTTGTCACCACAAGGGGAGTACAAGTGTCCTCCCTTGGTGACTCACCACATTGGGTTCGAGTCCGGGTTTGGGTTCGTTAACGGGTGTCGGTTCAATCTTGTGTCGCGTATAATATTATATCCCTCATCAAAATAATTATGTAACTCATCGATTCGGCTTCATATTTGGTTATACATAATTATTTTACTATTGATTTATTTATTATAGTACCTTTAGACCCGAAAATTTTTGGGGCCCTAGGTACGGGGTGTTACAGCTTGCCACCACCCCAAACTTCAGCAGTTCATATTATAATTGTATGTAATAGATATTTTGTACAAGTACCAATGCTACAACCTGTTATAGTATTATACTATTAAACCTATGCGTCGTATGTATGTTTTGTAGTCTATAAATAGAAGGGTTCATACCTTCAATTTATTACAAGAATATACACACTTTAAGTCAGAAATCCATTACATAATATATGAGAACCAGTTGAGCATTTACAACTGTTTTATCATTAACTGTTCTTTATTCTCGTATACAGTTAGGTCCCTACAATTGCTATCATAGCTCTGGTTTATCTGATCACATATCAATCTAACAATTGAGAATCAGACATAGGCTCTTATTGGTATTCAATCAAAGGATAAAAGTTCACTTTATTTAATCCATCACTTTAAGAAGTTGTTAATCAATCAATATTCTTAAAAATGGATCCTCATAATACTGGATCTGCAAATAAGCCTCCCATGCTAGTCAAAAATGAATATAACATCTGGAAGAGAAGGACAACACATACTTTGTCACAACAGACACTGGTTATTGGAAGTCTATCATGTATGGACCCCATAAACCAGTGATTGCAGATTTTGAAACTAAAGTTGAAAAAGTTAAAGAACCAAGAGACTACACAGATGAAGATTTCCTAAAACTTGAGCTAGATACTAAAGTTTTTTCAATGTTGGCAATAGCTCTCTCAAAGGAAATCTATGCTGGACTCTTACATTGTGAGAGTGCAAAAGAACTTTGGGATTGTCTTAAAGAATAGTTTGGAGGAACTGATAAGGTGATTGGCAACACCAGAGAAATCATGGCTCAACAATATGAAACTTTTACTCATGTTAATAGAGAAACTTTAACACAACAATTTGAAAGATTTTCTTCACTAATATTTGAATTAAAATTAAATAGTCAGACATCTACAAAATCATATATCTTGCATAGATTTTTAAGGTCTTTACAAAAAAAAATGGGAAACATACTCCATAGTTCTCAGAACAAGTTAGGATTTTCACTCCCTATCACTCACAAAATTACATGGGAGATTATTAACTTTTAAAAGAGAAATTAATCAAAAGAAAAAGTTACAAAACTCTGGCAAAACTGCTGATGACTATGTTCCTGGTAGTACAACTCTTTTGGGACGAGACTCACCCTCTTTTTCTAATGATTTGGGCTCTTTTGACCATATTGACATCACAGCTGGGATCCCATCAGAAAGATCATATTCAGCTTCTGACAATGATTAAAATCAAACTACTAATAACATGTGTTTCATTCTTGATGACTTAAAAAATTTCACTAGTGATGATTTAGAAGAAATGGATATTCTGCACCAACTGGCCATGTTAAGCATAAAAACTAAATTTTTTTACAAAAGGTCAGGTAGAAAATTTTCAGGTTTAATTAATAAAACAAAAGTTGGTTTTGACAAATCTAAACTTCGATGTTGTAAGTGTCAAAAGTTGAGACACTTTGCTAGAGAGTGTAGAAGCTCTAGCTACAACCAACCACAATCTGGAAATCACCCAAGCTCTAGTTACAATAGAAATCAAGGATCACAGGGAAATGCACATTTTGTCCAGGCACAAGCTTGACAAATCCAATATGTGCCACAAGTACAATATGTTCAGATGCCTGTTCAACAACAGGGCCAACAACAGCTGTCTTCCATTGCTGCACAACCTCCACAACCTCAAAAACCCAACCAACAAAGTCTGTTTACTTCAGGGTATGTTGATTGAAGCAGTATGCCATATGACATATCTGAATCCAGTTAAGATGCTGACAACAAGATCTTTGACATCAACTGGGGAGAACCTGATAATGGCAGAAAGAACTTTGCCTTAATGGCTTTTAAGGGATCTTCCTCTAACTCTGCATTATCACAAGTTTCAAAAGAATCGTTTTTAAAGTTATGCTCAAAATCATGCAAAGAATCTTTTGCTTTAATAAGAGAAACTAGTGTGCATATACAAGGAAAAGCCAATGACTCAAAGAGAAAATACAATCAAATGAAATGTGATTTGGAAAGAAAACTTGCTGCTAAAACAAAAGAAATTTCCAAAGATGCTTTTGCTTTAATAAGAGAAACGAATGTGCATCTACAGGGCAAAGCTAATGACTCAGAAAGAAAATTTAGCCAAATTAAATGTGATTTAGAAAGAAATCTGGCTTCAAAAAACAAAAGAAATTTCTAAATTAACAAATAATGTTATTGAAACCCAAGCACAGATAAAAATCATGATAGAACACCTAGGAAATATCAGAAAAGAGCTTGCTGACACCAAGGTTGATTGTGAAAATTGGGTTGAGCTATGTAGAGGTTATCAGATGCTTCTTAACAAACAAACTGTATCAAATGTTAAGTTTGGCATTGGTTATAACCACACTGAATCACCAACTGATTTCATTCCCAAAATTGCTGATGGGAGTGAAATGATTCAAAAGGAAACATCTGAATTTAAAGGAAGCACATCTTTTCATTAGAGCTTTCTCACCATTTCAAATGAAAGCTCTTCGGAAGTTCAAAACTCTGACATTAAGCCTTCAATAGTTGCATCTATATCAGGAGTTGATATCACGCCCCGCCAAGGCGGAAACACGGGATGCGACTTCGAATGATTTCCAAGCACAAAGGTCACACAAGCATCGACTAAATTAAAATAGGGACTTCCATTAGACAACTTAGTTTCACAAACATAAGGTTAATTGTCTTAAATAAAAAACCATTGTATGAAAATGTTTTTGACTAAAACAACACAACAACGGTTCAAAAGGTAATATCCCATAATGCTTGCACGCGACCCTCCCAAGTTCCATGCTTCATGCTAGTTACCTGAAAAACATGCATGTAAAAAGTATAGGTCAACAATAAGTTGGTGAGTTCACGGGTGTTTATATAATGGACATGTAATCTAAAACCGACTAAATTACTACCTAGCTAGGGCAATAATTAATATGTGACCTGACATGAGCCCAAAACCAAAACATGACATGGTGTGCCTCGCCCATTATACACTAAAGACAATGAATAAATGTGAAATATAAGCAATCATTGATATCTGTCACCCGGTCAGAGCGACTAACCAAGAGTGGGGGTGTCAACCCAATAGATCTATTCTGGTGTTTCATAGCTAAGTCCATAGCTATTGGTTATGGTGTGATGTGTGACATGAGGGCTTAATGGATCCTAAACCTTAATGTCTCATGTTCATATATAGTCATAATTGTAACCGAAAACTTTATGCATGTTTTCCCCCCAGAAAATGCAAAACAGTGAAAAAGAGGCCGTGTAATACTCACCTGTTGTCTGAATGCTAGATTGGACTGTATCTGACGTGGAAATATCTGGTCTGGGATGCCCTATATTCATTTAAAGGCAACTTAAGTCTATGTATTGTCCTATTTACCATGCATTTGTTCACCCCACGTGAACACCTATGGACTGTGTGTTTCTGTACCACTATCCATATATGTCACACACTGTATGTGTTGGGAAATGTTCGTTTTTGTCGTTATTTGTGGCTATAATTAACCTTTTATGGTAAAACCAATGCCTTGATTTACTTGATGTTATCATGTGACAAGTGAGTATTGGTCATGTGTATCTAAAAGTGAGACATGGACATACATTTTGGCAGTTTTGTATAAAACTGACATTTATGTATTTTTCCTTGTTAACACACACATTTTTAGGGTTTAACCTATGTTTCCAAGAGAACTCATGTGTTATAGCTTATTAACATATGTTTTCGGTGACTTTAATACATGTTTACAAAACCATTATTTGTGTATGTTATAACTTTGAGTATAAAATCCTTAGCTTGGCCCGGGTCTTGACCCCCATACATACACGCATACACTCTAGTGTATATGGGTGTGTACGTATATGTACGTGTAGATGTCCTAGGTTGTTTATATATACGTACGTATGTGTGTGTACACACAAGTTTACATTTTTAGCACAAAACTTGAGTGTTTTAGTTAATTTTATCTAACTTAAATTGTGTAGGGTGTCATATTCATGGGTGAGGGGTCGGGTGAACCATGAATGTGGTCGAATTAGTGTGAGAAAAAGATGTGGGTTCGGTTTGATGACCTTGAGTGTAGCCGAGAGAGAACAAAGAAAATAGGATGGTTCCTTCCACAATGTGGCTCCTAGGTGCTTGTTGGTGACTCGTGGCTCTCGAATGGTGATGGAATCCGACCAATTAAGGCCCTATTGGGGCTGCCTATTCTCGGCCGTAAGGAAACAAGGAAAAAGGAAGTAAAGTGTTGGTGTTAAGTGAGTTTTGAGTGTTTGTTGCTTGTGTGGTGTCTCTTGGGAACACTTGGGTCCATATACATACACGAGAGAGAGATAGAGAGAGATAGAGAGAGAGAGAAAGAGAGAGAGAGAGAATGAAGCATGGGGAGGGGTTGTTTGTTTAGGAAGGTCAAAGCTCATGGATTGTTGGATCAAAAAGGTACCTTACCATCTTGGTGTAACAAGTTGACTAATGTTTTTGTTGGTTCATGTAGGGATCTTGGGAGCCGATGTATGGGGAAGGGGCATGGGCTTTTGTGGCTAGTCAACAAAGCTTAGGGGTTATGGAAAATCATGTAGGTTCCATTTTTGTATAAGGTTTCTAGACTAGTGGATTGTTAGGATAAGAATGGTGCCTTGTATGTGAGTGTATGCATGCATGTGTAGTATGTATGTAGTGTGTGTATAGTGTAGGATAGTAATGAGTCCAAAAGCAACATACTTGGCTTTCTTGGGAATGTATGGGTCGCAAAACATACCTAGGGAATGGGCATGGGAGTTTTGGACGTCAAACATTATATATCTTAGTGAAAATAAGGTGGCTTGCAATTTTGGGGTGTATTCTAGGTCTTAGTGAGCATGAGATTTCATGTTCCATGGTTGTTTGTGGAGGGGTTGACTTCGACCGATCCTAGGGAAAGAAAAAAGGCTTGTTTTGGTTATTCAAACATGGTTAGATGGTTTGTATAGTGATATTGATGCCATATTAGTGTAATACTTGGGAAAAGGGGTGTTATGATGTGTGTTTGAAGGATATGTAGGCATGTGTGTGTGTACCCGTGTATATATCTATACTATATTAATATGCATATAGCAAGGGCAAGGTTGGTCATTTTACCAAAACTCTTAAAATTTGAACAAGTACTACTCTTTATGCAATTGGTACAACCCCATTAAACTTTGAACCCCAACACTAAAAAATTCAACAAGCGCTCCTTGCTTTCCGGTTACCAAATTATCCCGCCCAAATCCATACTAAAAATTCGATTCAATGTTGGCCTTATTCCGAAAGCGACTTCAATCGGCGGTGACAACAATCAAGGTAGCGGAACAACGACGGCCACACTAGGTATCGATCCATCTAACTCTTTCTGATTAATATTACCAGAAAACCCATGTAGAGGAACCAGAAATCGAAACCCTGAAGGTTTCAACTTTTGAATTGTGTCCATTTCACCCTTTTATTGGTACCGAATTGAAGAATAGAAGGGACGAGAAGGTCAGTTAAAGAACTTTGCTAAAATGGTAAAACCTAATACTCACGTATCTCACTTTCGACTCAATAATAGCTTAAGTTTCCATTCCTCTTTGTAGATTCAACATCCAAGTTTACTTTATCCTCTCTTCAGCGAAACACAGGTTTGTTAATCTTCTGAATTTTTGCTTTCTGTTTGGACGTTTGTTGAGTACGGATCTGGTTAACTTCTCTAAAAAACTTATAGTGTTTGTGAATTAATTAATTAATAGAACATGTTACAAAAAAATGTATCATGAATTTATGTACAACGCCTTATATAGTGATAGATGATTGATCTATATAAGAGACGTTAAAATTTTAAGGACTTCTATTAGATTTAGGAAATGGATCTGTTTTTGCGTCATGGTATTCGAGCTTGGAGAGGTTCATATGTGTGTATATAACCTGGTAAATGGATTTGCATGAGGTGTATAACATTGGTTGTAGAATACGTTGAGCTATAAAGAGTTTTTATTCCATTAAAGCAGCATGTAGTTCAATAGTGTTCAAATGTAATTTTTAAATTTTGTATGCTTGTTTGTCACTCAGGTAAATCCGGCTATATACTGCATCAAGGAATATATAAACAGCGCAGTCCCTATTTTTCCTTACTTTGTTATAACAAATATTGGGCCGAAGACACTTTTCAGATGTCCATGTAACAGAGGAACAAGCTAAAGCAGGGTTTATTTATAATGTCATAGAATACCCACACTGGTATATTCACGTAAAATTGGTTAATGATTGTGTTTAATTGGGTAATTAGTTTGATTTTGTGTGTTTAGATTGTCTAAACCGGATGCGGAAAGTAAGAATTTTGTTGGAGAAGGTTATTCGAAGCAATTTGGGTAAACCTTAAATGGTGTTCTATTGTGGTGATGACTAATGTATTTCTTTTGTTTGCAGATGCTATGACTGATATATTTCTTTTAGTATGAGAGTTCCAATTTATCATATTATTCAGGTATACTTTGTTTTCTTCATTAAGAGGCAGAGCTATTCACTTTGTAATTTGAGGCATTTTAAAGTGATTAAAACCTGATAGAAAGTCAACAAAATATTGATAGTTATTCGGGGATTATCACTTTCAAAAAGAACAATTTGAGTTATTCGTGGCATACAGAAAAAAAATGTCGTGTGTATTATGATTCTTTTACAAATACTAATTGGAGTTGTCCTGATATGCCTTATCACAAAAAGTATTTCTACCTACATCTTTCAATCTATTTTACAATTTATTTACTTCTAAAATGAGACTATTATTATGTGTAGGTCAAGCACAAATGCAGCCCATCTGCCCCGTACATGTTTGAGGCGGATAATAGCAGCCGATACATCGCAAATGATTCTTCTATGCTCTCCTTTTCTCCAGCTCTAAGGAACAACTTTATATTTGTAGATTTATCTAAGGTAAAACTTAACTTTCACTTTCACGTTTTAGAATTGTGGCATTTATGCTTACTCGTTTAGTTACTGGCAGAATAAGAACTCACATGCTGCAACTGTCCCAAAGGATTTTTTATGAATTCATTAATAGTTCATTCATGAAAGTTTCATTGGCTTGTTTATAGATATTAGTAATTATGTTATGTGGAAATTAAAACACTGAGTGAAGGGTGGCGGCTAATCCAACTCCAGTGGCGGCCCGTTCTGGTCCATATAAAAAAATGACTTTCATTGAACATCCACACTGTGACTGCCCCGGTTTTCATGTCTAAATGCTTTGATCAATAAGTTGTTTATCAGGTTCTCAAGTTCCTAATCTGACCCATCAAGAGGACCAGGTACGTGAGGCATGCGCCTCAGGTCTAATAATACAAAACAAATTGAAAAATGCGCTATTTTGGCGCTTTTGGGAAAATGCGAAAACGCTGAGCCCTAAGGCCCAGAGGTTGCGCCTAGGCGCGCCTCATACGCGTTTTTTAAAAAACAAGTATGGCATAATTCTAATGGATGTAACAAGCTTGCTAGATATCCAACTTTAATAAGATACCAGTTTATAGCCATAGCAAAGAATTTCTTAGTTTGCAACCATTGCTACCGTGCGGTTATGTGAATGAGTGGGCATTCATATATCGACTACTTAGTTTGCAGCCATAGTAAACTGTTTCTCTTTCTTTAGCTACGAGTTTACATGTCTGAATCTATACTTACCCACGCACACCATATTGTATGCGCTGCATTGTGTTGTTGTTGCCTTTTCTTTTGCCTTGACGTGTCAATTTTTTCTTTACACCTCATTCCGTGAATGGGCTTTGTATCCATGTGGCCGAATGAATTTATAAAGGCTATGATGATGCGTTCCACTTATGCATATCTGAGTCTGCAAGTTAATCAAAGAACAATCCTCCTTTGTTGTAACTATCAACCTGTTTGGCTATGGTTTGCCTTCGTTCTGTACTTATGTTTTTAAGTTACTAATTTGTCAATAAATCCATTTATGTTGCCGGAAATGTTTTCTAAGAATGATTTTGCATGGCTATAAACATGAAATATGTTATTCTTCTTATGACTTTTATTGGATTGAGTATTGTGTATTATATAGTTGAATTCAAGTTGTAGAAAATGACTCATATGTAATATGCAATCTAAATGTTACAGTTGGTTTGTGTGGTTTGATATTTTTTTTTTTTTGCAGTATTTCCTGTATCATCTTTGGGCTTTCAGCTTGTTGTCTGATATTTCAGCTTTAGTTGAAAATTAAGAGCTGTGGAAATTCGATAGAAGATATATTCAGCTATTATTGTGCTACTTAACTGATTGGTAAGTTATTTCACCTAATAATTTGTTAAATTGTTTCTAAGCATCATGGATTCATGGTATAGTGTAACGAGTTTATGGGAATAATTGGTAGAAAACAATAATCTCTGCAAGAATCTCAGCTTTAGATCAAGGAATAGAGAGAAATCAGATTGTTAATTTTAGAAGCATAATAAGTGAATTAAGTCTTATTTGCAGTTAACTTAATAAGCCTGCAGGAAAAGGATGAGGGCAAAATTTTATAGTGACTTTTATAATACTTGGTAAGTGACTTAAGGTATTTATTGCATTATGTACACACTTTTAAGTGAAATTATTCATTTGTATAATGCTCTTTTTCAGGTCAATTTTGCAATTACTCGGGGAAAGTTAGTGAACCCGGTGAAAAATACTCGCTAATAGGCGTATTAGCACCAATAAACTTTATTTGGTAAGTATTAAAAATACAATGTTATCTTGATGTGGACCGATCGGTTAGAGACAAGAGAAAGTAGTAACACGAGTAATTTTGCTGAGTTTTCTTATGATCTTTTCCTAAAATTTAGCGTTGCCTTAAAGGTTTACAACTTGAAAGATAAAAGAAACAAACTAATCAAGGAAAATGGAAACAACCTACAAAAATGCAGGAGATCCTATGACTACTTCCTGCGTGGCTAAAAGATAAGAATAAAATAACTTGCACCAATAAAATAAGAAAATGGTTGCAAGGTTAAGTGGGAAGTCCAAAGTAAACAATTTGTTTCGTCATTTTTGAATCAATTTATGCTGATACGTAATAAATTCTTTTGGGTCAAACGTTTCAAGCATTTAATTTCATGTTCAGCACATCATAATGTTAGATTACATGATTTAGGCCAGCTTTTAAATTCATTGACTATGTAATCTTCATGTTGTGATGGAACGACACTCATATTGTTTTACGTTAACTATGGAGCATATAATGATTATAATTTTACTCAAGTCCTAATTTATTTGTATGTATTTGACCAGTGTAATACAAAACGTGTGGTCACTGTTGCGCGCCTTGTATGATTTGGATTCTTTCATTGAACTTCTCGGTCCCAATTTGTTACAAGAAAAGTTTGGAAACCGGTGCATATAGTTTGCAATTGAAAAAACAAGAACTCAAGTTTTGCAGGGAAAGTCACAAAAAGAAGTTTGATACATCAATGGTTTTATGTTATGATGTTGTGAAATAGTTATGTATTAAGTTTTTATGGCATGATGTACATTTTTAAATAGTAATCCACTACAGTTGATTCAGCCTCTCATTTATTAATATAGGGTATTTTTTAGTTTCTATCACATAGGGGAAGAAGAGATGATCATTGACAAGGCTACACTGCTACTGTCTCAAAAATGTTGTACCACATCGGTGGGAAAAACAAACATTTAATAGCATTCCACTATAAAAGTTGATGTGAATCCAAAAGAACAAGTAATAAACCTCAAATACTCTTATAAAAAGAGAGGCCAATGGGAGTCGGTATAAACCAATTATCCTTCCATATTGATTTTTTTAGTCTGTTGACTTGAGGGTCATCAACTTAAACATTTATGTCATGCTTCACTATTGAAGGACCATTAAGGTAAAAATAAATTGGCATAGTCTCATGCGAAAATTAAGTTGAACCGAAAACTCAGTTGCAAGTAGTCTCGAATGTGGACTAAAACTCAAACCTAAAATAAAATACCCGTAACTCAACCGCAAAAAAATAAACGAAAATAACCATAAATTAGCCACAATAATTGACCATAACCAAATTAACCATATCTGTTATACATAATAAACTTTTGTAAATATTATTATATGAATAAGGAAACTAACAGAAGTATTGTACGTACGTACAACATATCACAAGCGAATTTATAAACTAATGGAAACGAGTATTGCATTGAAAACTATTATCGTCGCGGCATCGCGCGGGTTTCTTACTAGTATATATATACATATATAGGGTTTGTGTGTGTCTTGTATGTCGATGTATGTATACATATGTACATAGAATATTAGTTTAATAAAGTGGAATCTTATATGTGGTGTATACATGGCCGTATGTATGTATGTATACATATGTACATAGAATATTAGTTTAATAAAGTGGAATCTTATATGTGGTGTATACATGGCCGTATGTATGTATGTATGTATGTATGTATGTATGTATGTATGTATGTATGTATGCATGCATGTATGTATGTATGTATGTATGTATGTATGTATGTATGTATGTATGTATGTATGTATGTATGTATGTATGTATGTATGTATGTGTGAGTGATGATGTATTTGTTTGATTCTAATACTCACATGAGCCTTTTTGTATTGAATTTTAAGGTTACATGTGGGCACATTGTTCGTGTTTTTACTAGTTTTCCATGGACATCACGTTGTGTTATCTAGTCTTCTTGGACATTGTTTGTTTTTGTTCTTGATTAGATCACAAATTGGAACCTTGGGCTCAATTGTATTGATTCCCAAAAACTAGGGTTTTGCATGGACCTTACCTATAGTCTACCATGAACTATTCGACTTACTGGGACTTTGTATCAACTAGTGTGCCTACTGCTAGACTATTTGTCTCGGGATTGACTTGTTGGAACCCTGTATGGCCCAATTACACTGAAACAGATGAAATGTAATGCCATGCACAATGTATACGTGTAGTTAAGTGTACGATCATGACCTGTGATTTGGACGGGTGTCCAAGTTGAGTCCCTGAAAACTACTAAAGACACAATTCAAAATACTGACAGTGTCAGAGAAATGCCTTCCAAATATCTTGAAAATATTAAAATAAAAGGAAAGGCAAAAGCTTGTGAAGTGTGTGGTCTGTTTAATCACACAACATAATTTCGCAGATATAGAAAAGGTCAAAAGTTTAATAAGAAAATTTTACAACTGGTTGTGTGAAAAAATAATCAAACAAGATTTTGAAAATACTTTTGTTCCTTGCAAACAATAGCCAAACAAGACCTTTTCTCAGAAAAAAGACTAAAACTCAACATTAGCCTTTTTCTCAAAATTATTAAGAAGTTAGACTCAAACCTTCGGCAGTTTCACAAACTGCTGAGGTTAACAATTTGATAAAGACGGTGAAACTTAGGATGACCAAAGTTGATGGTGAACCTAAAAAGGTTACTACCACTACTCCTAAAAGCAAATCCATGCCCAAAATGACATGGACTCCTAAAACAGGTCTTGAACAAACTACTACTCTTCCTGTTCTCAAGAGTAAACCCAAAGCCAAAATGGCTTGGGTTCCTAAAACTAACTAATCTACTCTTTGTGCAAAGAGTCTCCAAAGGTCTTTGTAGCATATGTTATGTGGATAGTGGAGGCTCAATGCACATGACAAGATGTAGATACCTGATCAACAATTTTATCAGCCAAAGAAAAGGATCAATGTCCTTTGGGAACAATGCCAATAAATATGTGCTTGGTTATGGTGATGTATCCTCTGCTAAGTTAGAGTTTGACAAGGTCAATCTAGTTGAAAATCTGGAATACAACTTGCTGAGTGTATCTCAAATGTGTGATAAATGATATTCTTCCTTTTTTTCACCAAAACTGCTTGCAAGATTATTTTACCAGAAGGGCAAAAGTTGATTGCGAAAAATTATTGAAGATCATACTTTTCTAGAAGCCAAAAGATATGGTAATGTCTATGCAGTAGACATTGAAATAGACAAAGTATTGAACAACACTGCTTGTTTCTTCTCAAAAACATCAACTATTGAAACTGATCTCTGGCACAGGAGACTTGGCCATGTTAACATTAAAATCATAAATAAAGTCACAAAAATGGGCTTGGTCAGAGGTCTACCCTTGAAGGAATACCAGTGTAAAGAACACCGTGTTTCCTGTCTTAAGGGAAAATAGCAGAAGTCCTCCTATAAGTCCATTGAAGAATCCAAAAGTACTACATGTCTTCAACTACTCCAGATAGACTTATTTGGACCAGTCAAGAAAATGAACATTGGTTAGAAAAAGTACTGCTTGGTCATCATTGATGACTACTCAAGATTCACATGGGTCATCTTCTTATTTTCCAAGGATGAGGCAACTGAAATAATCAAATTCTTCATTCTACAAGTAGAGAAACAATATTCTCTCTCTGTCAAAGTCATTAGAAGTGACAATGGGACAGAGTTCAGGAACAAAAATCTGGATGAACTTCTAATGGGACAGATTTCAGGAAAAAAAATCTGGATGAATTTTGCTTGTCTAAAGGGATTATTAGATAGTTTAACATTCCCAGAACTCCTGAACAAAATGGTGTTGTAGAAAGGAAAAATAGAACACTAGTTGAAGCAACAACAACAATGTTTGCTGATTCACGCCTACCACTTTATTTCTGGGCAGAAGCATTCAACACAACATGTTATGTTCAGAACAAGGTCCTTATCAACAAATGTCACTCCAAGACTACTTATGAAGCCAGAGTATATTGCAACATGTGATGCTGCAAAGGAAGTTGCTTGGATGAAGAAGTTCATCACAGAATTCGACGTGGTGCCTAGCATACGGAAACCCATAGAGATCTTTTGTGACAACACTAGTGGTATAGCACATGCAAAGGAACCTAGGTCACATCTCAAAGCTAAGAACATACTCAGGAAATTCCATTATATTAGAGAGATATTGGAAAGAGGAGACATCTTGTTGAACAAAGTTCATATGGATCAAAACTTAGCAGACCATTTCACAAAGCCTTTGCCTGTGCCTAAACATGAAAAGCATGCATGGAAGATAGGGTTAAAAATGATGAGGAGTGATTTTGATTTATTAGTATTTGGTGCTTCAAACATTAATCAACAACATTATTTATTATGATTAATGGTTATATGCATGTTTAAATATGTCTGTTTTTTGTATCTTTAAGTATCCATGAATAATAAGTATTCTAAATGTCCGTAGTCGATCAAATTCATGGGAATTATTTCAAACTAAGACTATTATGATTGTTTTGTTATTCATGAATATGAAAGTTCAAAGTGTTGAGGGCCGAAATTCACAGGTATTCATTAGAGAATGATACCGTAAGTAGCTCGCTTCACAATGATCTCCATGGAACATTGTCACAAGATATTTTGATATTGATATGATCTAGGTGACCTTCAACCCAAGAGGCTTATTAGAACAACCTCGAGCCTAGCTCTGTTCTTTGACCTTATCAAACGCAGTGTCGTAACAGGACAACTATAAATGTACTTGGTTAGGAACAGATCTTAAGCTAAGTGGGAGTTGTATGTCGTCAAAAGAAATTATGTTCTTCAGTAATTTTGCATTTTGGTACCCTCGTTGATGCAGACTGGTATAAACGTGTGGCCACATTCAAACTTAGTGAAATTTTGACCACTTTATATCATAGAACGAGAAAAGAGAATGATTGGAAAATATAAGATTGAAACTGATCCATGTCTCAGGTTCAGTCAAATGGCAATTACAAAAGGGATAGTAGATACCGTTATCAATGAGTACAATACTGTGTTAAGTAAAGAGTTTCTTGAACATATTGGGATAGGGGCAGCATGACATAGCTAGATGTCCCCTACTGTCTACGTTAACCATTGTTGATTGAGAATCGTCCATGTGGGATTCTGTTGGAAAAGTATGTCTGCTACTCATCGCTAATATTGCTATCTCGATACAATCCAAAGAGTTACACTTTGGAGGAAAAACAAGGGATAAATATATATTGTCAAAAATATATTTATAAAATAATATGTGATTTTATTATTTGTGATAATAAATTGAGAGAAAGATATTATTGCAGAATAATAATATGTGTGTGTTTTATTAAAGAGTTAATAAAACAATATAGAAGAACAATTATAAAATAATAATAATAATAATAATAATAATAATAATAATAATAATAAAGAGATAATTTTACTAGAGATTATAATTATTATAAAGATTGATGGTTGTCTTTGTAAATAGTGGAGACTATTTAAAGAAAGTATCTTTTAATCATAATCTCTAATCATCACATTATGAAAACCCTAACCACCACACAACCTCCCCCCACCTCCCCCCCCTCTCTCTCTCTCCTTGTGACGAAGCCCCCTATGGTGGTCGTCAACCACCACACCTTTCTGTCTTGTCTCGCGTTTCATGCAAGTGTTTGATCAAGGTGTTGATTCAAGGATTCCGGAATATTCGTGTTTAGTTTTCTAGCGGAATATTCATTTTCACAGTGTAATATTTTATGTAAATATATAAACACAACCACGCAAAATATATAATAAATAAATGAATTAAGCCCCTAGTGGAAGTTTGTTCGGTTTCGTTTGAGCCAACGAAAGCAAAATCGAACGGGTCTAAATGGATATCAACCTAAATTCTGGACCTAATACTTTTAATCTGGATCTCCATTTTTGATCTTCTTGTTTGTTCCAACTTCGTTCTTCATTCTTGCGTCGATGAGGTTTTATAAAAATATACTAAACAATATATAAAAAAAATAAAACCTAACTATTACATACGGGTTCCAAATAACTCAAATAAAATAGAAGATTACCAAAACTGAAAAAACAAAAAGAAACCACAAATAAACATTCCACGATCACAAGACAAAGGTTCCTAGGGTTTGATCCTTAATCACAACCATAAACATAATGATAGATATTTGATCATTTTGTAAAAAAAAAAAAAACTTTTGACAAAATAAAACAAGATAAATTGAAATATATATTTGTCCAATTGTATAAGTGGCTCTCATACCACTGTTGGGAATCGGGCATCACATGGTCCACGTCAAACCGACCCAAACACTTTAGATCCGACATAGTATAATATTACTATTTTATTAGTTTTACAAAAAGTTATTAATAGCCATTATTAATTGAGCGAAAGCGCGTATATTAATAATAATATATTTTACAAAACCAATATGCAATCCCATCCAGTATTCCAAATACAATAACCATGACAAATAATATATAAAACATAACTATAATGAGTTTAGAAAAACTACTTGACAAAACACCAAAGTACAATGCACGATGGATCGACGATCACTTCACTAGATACCAAAATCACCAATCCTCGAGAACACCCAAAACACCCGGTTTAGATCCCAATCTATCATAAACCACGAGATACTAAAACGAGATCAAGACAGGCAACTTGAAAGGGGGTGGCACGCGGACCGATGCTTCCATGTGCCTTAATTCTCGCGACACGTGAGAAGGCTGGCAGAGAAGGGATAGGGCGCATGGCGTAGTGGTGCTCGGAGGTGGTGCTTCACAGTGGTAGGGTGGTGGCCGAGAGGTAGTGGAGCGGCGGCGATGGTGTATGGTTGTGGTGGCGATGTTTTATTAAAACACTTTTTAGCAAAACTCTTATGGTGGCTAAGAACATGCATTAGAGAATTAGGGTTTACTATTAAGATGATTATATAATAATCATCCTTGCGCACAAGTCCCTAATCTTATTTCTTGCTCCTAAAGGAGTTTCAAAACAATAATTAACTAATTAGTCCACCATAGTTTTATAATTAACATTTAATTATTAAACTTTTATACTTATGTTTTGTTATCGAATTACAAAACATATACCATGAATTACAAAACTCATTAAATGACAAATACCATTAATATTAACCAATCTATAATTATCGTCCAATGAGAATTATGTGTCATCTTTTAATATAGAACAACGTTTATTCGACAACACCATAATTATTCTCCGATAATTATTCTATCGTTCAACATTTTAAAGGATCTATTTAATTAATCTGATTAATTAATTCACTTCCCAATTAATTATTTCTCATGAAAATTATCACCAATTATTCGTAATAAAATATTTCATAAATATTTCGCTAAACATATCTTTATCAATCGAAATTATTTATGATTAATAATATTTAACACTTAAATATTTTTTTATGTTTGCAGTCCAAAGTGTAACTCTTTGGATCGGACTTTGATACTTGCATAATTAATCGATAATTGGACACCTTTCCAATAGAATCATAAGTGAAACGTGACAACCTCCTGGTGAATCTTCTGGCCTATGATGAGAAAGACAAAGTGAGAATCCGGTCACGGACCGAACTCGCGGATCGATTACGCATAAACAACTCGGTTTCAGACGGGATGTTCGAGACGAGACAGAAACATACGATAACAACGTCATCACAGATTCGTATTAATACAGAAACGATTACAGACACTGTCATCAGTAGGATAAACATCAATCTCGTGGCCGGGGGAGGTCGGGCATGACCTCCCCCTTGAGAGCATTCAAAGTACCAACTCAAATCACCAAAATGAACAATAACACATGAGATTGCTATTTATAGTACAAAAACCAAGTTCCAGGTTCGCCCCTTTTGACTGGTCGAATGTGGAGTATTTCCACATTCGCCCATTTGTAATGGTCGAATGTGGAAACCTTCCACATTCGCCCAGTGTGAAATGGTCGAACTTGGCTCAGTGTATTGTCCTATATTTTACAAATGCGTCAGATCCATAAAATGCCCTTATGGATCACCACAATCTCATGTAACACTATACCTAGACTCAACCCTAGTCTATTCGACAGTGACGTCCACAGAAAGTGCATCAACACAAAGACTATCAATCATGTCCCTGTGATGACAAAGATGACGATGATGATGATGATATACCCGTCCGTCCTACTGAGGCACGTAAGAAAATATTGAAGTCAAGAGGATTGTGATACAAGAACCAGTTGCTACTGAAGTTGTTCACCTTGAAGCAATGGTAGCACCAGCAGCAACAAACATAGAAGCAATTGCAACCACATCAGTAGCAATTACCACAACAAAACCTATAACAACAACCACACCACTAGTTACCACCCTAGTACCATATGTGGATCTAGTCATAGAACCTTCAATTGCGGTTTCTACAGCTGCAATTTCTTTGACTGCATCTCAAGTGGTCTTTGTGTTCATTGAAGCGACTACAACTGAAACTTTTGTTCCCCTGACTACTCAAGGCATTCGAGCAAACTATGTTTTGGGTACTGCTTCTTTGAACTTAGCTTTTGATGCTTCTTTGCCTTACAGGGAAAGACTAACACCTATGGAGAGCAAAGTGGTATTTTTGGATGAAGAAGTTTTGCTTTGTAATCAAGCGTTGAGGAAGATGATTGACTATACTGAACTACAATACCAGGCTCAAGCAAATGATAGGAGATTGATAGAGAGTCTTCTCAAACAGAATGATGAGTTGATGAAAACTTTAGCATTTCAATGGGAGAGATAATGTAAACAAGATGATCTAATATCAAAGAAGACTAATGATGAGGATAATGATCCCAACCTACCTTGTGGTAGTGAGCTGACAAGTTTTCCTTCAACTCTTGGTATGCAAGCTATAGCTCAAGGGGAGTCTTATTCAGGTGTAGAGGCTTTTGGTTGTGGTGAATAGTCTCAGGGAAAAAAACAAGTTGATTTTGAGATTGTTAGTGAAGATTCCACTTTTTATGAATTCTTTAAAACTCATGAATGTAACTTTGACATAGTGTTTAAAGAACTGGGTTTGGATTCTGATAATTCTAATGATGATGATTTGGAAGAAGGAGAATTTATTCCAGAAGGAGTTGTTGAGTGGAAATTTGATGATGAAGTCTTACCAATACTGATGAAGATGTTAATGAAAATGTTGTTCAAGAACAAAAGACTACAAAAGTAGTACTTGATGATGATCTGGGAGAGGTTTTAAATGACATCAGATATCAAGTTGATTCTAAATCACAAATAGGATTTCAAAGTGATGAATCAGACGAAACCAGTGTTAATAGTTTGAAGTGCTTATGGTGGGATAAGAAGACAAAGACTAATGAAGTTACGATGAGAAAGAACTATGATGTGTCTGATGTAAAAGAGCTCTCCAAGGGCAATACTAGTTGGTTTCAGGTGTATGAACTGTAACTATTTGTAATCAAGAGACATGATGGGCTACAGTAATTAAAGAAGACTATGAAGGCTTTGAATACTTTATTGAAGTGCCAGATGAAGGAGTTGGGTTGGAAAGACTTGATAAATCCGAGAAGAAATGGGTATGTTGATTGTATTGCAAGGATTTTTAGAAGAGAGGTCAGGTCGAAAAATATGAATGGTTAAAGCCAAGAAATAGAAAGAGAGTTGATGATGAAAGCAGAATAGATCCACACACCATGAAGACTTTGATGAAAATGGTTTACAAGCCTATCAAATGTTTGAATAAATTTCCATTGAAAAGGATGCCTCAGAATGTGCTAGACAATATTAAGTGGTGGTAAATGGACTTTGATATGGCGAAGGCAGTGATGGAAGGTTTGGATGACAAGGATATTCTCAGGGTTTATGATTATCTGGACTTGAATAACTTATCGAAGGATGATCTGTTGATGATACATGATACACAGATATTCTTTTAGGAAAGATAGAGAGAAGAGGCTGCTAAATACAAGAATGTGGTGAAGCTATGTGTGAAGAAGGCCTTGCATGAAAGCTTCAAGAGGTTCAAGTAATCGTGATTGGAAGACATCTGAACGCATGTGTCAAGGGGGAGTTTGTTGGTGCATCTCGGTGTGACAGATGCTAGTCTAGATATTGTATAGATATTGGTTGATATGTTAGTGTCTTTTGTAATGTGTTTGTCTAAAATATGTGCTTGAAGAACATGTTGCTAGGCAAACATAGTTTATGTGCCATCATTTACATATATAAAACATGCATAAATAGTCTCATAATAGGGCAAAACTGAGCTTAAATTGACGATTATAGCTACCTAATCATTCCTATTTGTGTTTTTCATAAAATTGGAGCTCCAACCCGAAAATTAGTGATTTTCGGGTAAAAACTGTGAAAACCGTAGATTCCTGAGGATGCGAGACTTGCAACATGTTTCCCGTATGTGTAAAGACCTTTTCAGGGCTTAAATGATGGTAAAACTGACCCAGAGTTGACCAAGCACACACATGCTAACTTGCACGGAGGTCACGCACGCTAGAAGACAACACATCCAACTAGGGAGACAAGAAAACTATTTTTGACAGCTTGCACACCCGTGCACATACCCTGGCACTCCCGTGCAGGACATCAAGTACAGACAAGACATATCTGCAGCAAGAGAACGCACGTGGGGCAGGTGCACGATCATTCCACTTCCATGTGCATGCCAGTGCACCCCTTGGCAGCTCTATAAATAGCAAGCTCACCTCAATCATTTGGCATTCCTTCTTATGCCTTCTTGGGCCGACATCCAAGCTTCTTCGAGAGATCTTGGGGTCAAGTAGATAAAAAGCTTGTCTATAAGAAGCCATATTCTTGTGTTGATCATTCATTATTGTTGTATCTTTCTATAATCTAAAAACCCACTTCGATTTGTAGATTTTATAATTAGTAGTTGTTTATTTTTAGTTATTCAGTTTGTTTCTCTTCTCAACTAATTCTTGTTTGCTTATCTTTGTGATAGGTTCAACTAGTGATTAACTTGATAAACCTCTAAATTTAACCTTAACTTAAATAATAAAATAAACTATCATGGGGTTTGATCGACTTCTGGTAGTCCCAAGCAAGATCCAAGGTAAGGAAAACGGTAGTGAGACAGATCCTTTGGGCTTCTGATATCCAAACCGGAATCTAAGCAATGGATTCTAAGGTGGACCAGTTCTGAGTAACAGGTTTTTGGTTCTTACGAGATGTATGGGTGATTTTCTTGGCAAAGGGAGACTTCCCTACGGGTGCACCAGTGATATTCGGATTGCACACCCTTAGGAGTATGTTCCACCTTTGTTAAGCACTTAATTCATCTCGGGAGGTTATGGGTTAGCTTTATCATATGGTAACTAAAGCAAACTTATCGATAATGGGCGCATTAAATTAATAAGTTGTCACTTTTAAGATATATAAAACCAGAATACTTTATCTAGTTATCGTCAGTATAAAGCTGTTAACTAATAGAGGTCATGCTGGCCCTCATGCTGACTGTAAGAGTGACTTTTTAGTGTTCCAAAGTTGTCTCCTAGGTAGGGGGATGTTGTCATGGGGGTTGACTGTAAGAGAGATCTTTCGGTATGGAAAGCGAGAGCTAAGTGAGCTGGACCAAGCCTCTACTATAATTTCGGTATGGAAAGCACTATTTGGTTTCCAAAATCAAAAAGAACCAATGACATGCCACCTAAATTAATAAAGAAACTGTATGGTGATAGTTCTAAAACTCCAAAAATCCATGTGACTGAATTCATCAGAGCGGTTGAACCTGTGAATGGTTTTGTTGAACCGGCTTACTCAATGGAGCCTGCTCCAGAGAGTTTAAGACGAAAATAAATTGATGATCAATACCCGGTCAACACTTTTGCACGTCATCATGAAAAGAATAAGTTTGAGGAGTATAATGCCTATTTTAAATGCGGGGAAAGAGGGCATTTACTTACTCACAACCCGTATGTAAGACAAAAAAGGCATGAGGTTGAGAATAGGCAAAACCATAGAAATTCAAATGTTGGTTTTCTTCAAAGGCAGTTTTATCCTCAACAATGATTTTATCAAAGAGGAAACCAACCGATTGCTTTATGATAATTGAAATCGAATTGCTAGGTGAAAAGGTTGAAAAGTCCTATGGTGAACTCAATTAATGCCAGGCAAAAGGTTTATCCTAAACCTGCTGTCAAGTCATTTGGTCGACCTTCGTCTGTTAAATTAGACAAGGTAACTAAGAATGTTCCTTTAAAAGTCGTTTCAAAGAAAATCGAAGAAGTTAAACCTAAATTTCAAACTCAAATCAAAATTTTGAAATGCTCAGAACAATCTTGGTCACCTAAGAGTTCTCAGGTGCCTTAAGCTTAATTTCAAAAGAATTGGTCAAAGAGGTTTCTAAAACAAAGGTTTTGGAGAAACCGAATGATTCTATGCTGATACTCAAAGACCCAAGACTACAAAGGCTTGGGTCCCTCGTAAAAACTAATCAGTTGTTGATTGGTGCAGGGAGTTCCAGCTGGCCCTGTTAGCAGTCTTTGGATTGTTGACAGTGGAGCTTCCGGTCACATGACTGGCGATATGACGCTCCTATTCGACATAAAGAATATTAATGGAGGTTATGGCATTTGCTGGAAATAAAGACGGGTATATTACCATGGAAGGGAGTGTGAGCAATGGGATTATGATCTTTGACAAAATTTCGTATGTAAAACAGATTGATTATAATCTGTTAAGTGTTTCTCAAATATGCGATAAGAACTTCTTAGTAAATTTTGATGACAAATCATTTTACATCCTGAAACCGGGTTTTGAAATACCAAAAGAATGGATTATGTAGAAGGCTCCGAGAGTGAATAATCTGTACATTCTTAACATGAGCAAAGCTACAACAACTGAGGGCCGAGTAACGTGTTTTCTATCTAAGGCTACTAAAAAAGAATCCATTATGTGGCACAAAAGAATGGGGCATATTCACTTGAGAAAGATGAATAACTTGGTGAAAATGGGCTAGTTGAAGGAGTGAATGTGAAACATTTGCATTTGAATAAAAAATGTGTAACTTTTAAGAAGGAAAACAACACAAACATTCCCACAGACCCAAGAATGTTTACTCTGTTAGTATTCCACTTGAACGCCTACATATGGACCTCTTTGGACCTGTGAAACGTAAAAGTATTAATGGAGATCTATATTGTCTTGTGGTGACTAATGACTATTCTTGTTTTTCGTGGGTGATATGCATGCAACACAAGAGCGAAACTTTTAATAATTTGAAGATTCTGTTTACCTGTTTTGAGAATATCTATGAATTGAAGATCAAGAGAATCTGAAGTTATAACGGGACGGAGTTCAAGAATTCTATGATGGATGCATTGTGTGAAGAAAAAGGAATTCATCATGAACACAGTCCACTATATACTCCACAACAGAATGGTGTTGCATAACGGAAAAACAGGACTCTGATTGAAGCGGCTAGAACAATGCTTGTAGATTCTAATCTTCCGGTTATTTTCTGGAACGAAGCAATTCATGCAGCTTGTTATAATCTAAATCATGTGTTGACTGTGAAGAAGTTTGCAAAGACTTCTTATGAGCTACTCAACAGACGTAAGCCGAATTTGGAGTTTCTATAACCATTCGGGGCGCCGTGTACAATGCTTAATCTGAAAGAAAAGTTTGGAGCAAAAGCCAAAGAAGGTTATTTTATTGGTTATGAGACACCAAATAAACACGTATTCAACGAAAGAACTAAATGTGTTGAAGAGTGGGCAAACGTGGATGTTCAGCGTTACACTCAGAATGCTCCCGGCGTTGGACCTGATTGGATGTTTGGCTACAAAGAACTCTTTGAGTCATTAAATCTAGAAAGCTTGGTTGAAGAACTTTTTTATGACTTTATTACGAGTGTGAGAAAGCAGTTACTTCATCGTTACTGCGTCCGATCACCGTAACTCCTCTTGCAGCAGTTTCTAATGATACCAATGCTCATGTGGCGACTTCAACTGAAGAATAATCTGATAAGTTTGATTCTTCTGAGTCGGAAGACGGTGATGAAGTAACCAGTGAAGCAGTCTTGAATGAGCCTACAATACCACTTCCAATGAACCCTACATCATCTGTATCAACAGATATTCCTTCAACATCAAATGCGGGTAATGATCTGGATACAGCAGAGAATTTGAATGTTCAGACGGTGATTCATGTTCCAGTACATCAGGAATCTCGGATTCACAGATTTCATCCATTGGAACAAGTTCTTGGTGATCCTGGTAGCAGTGTGATGATACGTGGACAACTAAGGCGTGCATCATCAAATGAAAACATTGAAGCCCATGCCATATATTCTGCAATTCAAAAGTCAGGGGAACAAAATGATTGGTCGTTTGCTTGTTATGTTTCGCAGGTTAAGCCTAGGACGTAAAAGGATGCAATAAAAAATGAATCATGGGTGGACACGATGCAGCAAGAACTTCAATAATTTGAAAAGCTCAGAGTGTGTACTTTGATTGATCTACCACCAGATAGGAAGAAGATTGGTACAATGTGGGTTTTCTAGTGTAAGAAAGATGATTGAGGAATGATCGTTAGGAACAAAGCTCAATTAGTCGTTCAAGGTTTTTGTCAAACGAAAGGAATCGACTATAACGAAGTCTATGCACCAGTCGCACGTATAGAAGCAATCCGAATGTTTCTTGAATACTCATCTTATATGAAATTCAAGGTGTATCAGATGGATGTTAAGAGTGCGTTTCTTTATGGTGTGGTCAAGGAAGAGGTATATGTTGGGCAACCACCGGGTTTTGAGGATCCTATCTACCGGGATAAGGTCTACAAACTAAACAAAGCGTTGTACGGTTTGCACCAAGCCCCTCGGCAGTGGTACGAAGAGCTCATCACGTACTTGCTATCCAAAGGTTTCGAAAGAGGATTAGTTGACTGTACCCTGTTCACGAAAAGAATAGAGGGTGATTTGCTTCTAGTAGAAATTTATGTTGATGATATTATATTTGGTTCAACTAACGAAAGTTTGTGCAGGGAATTTGAAAAGGTCATGTAGGATAAATTTAAGATGAGCTCAATGTGAGAAATGAAGTTCTTTCTGGGATTGCAAATGGACCAATCACCATCCGGAATCTTTATTCACTATACGAATTATGTTTCCGAAGTCTTGAGCCGGTTCCAGATGTAGGATTGATCACCGATGGCCACTCCCATACAACCTAATCATGGGATTGGAGTTGATGATGAGTGGGAGCTCGTTGACCCTTACATATATAGAGCTATCGTCCGATCGCTAATGTATTTGACCGCTTCCCGACCAGATATAATGTTCACAACATGTCTTTGTGCGAGATACCAATCGAAGCCAAAACAATCTCACCTTACTGTAGTTAAATGTATCCTACATTATCTGAAGGGATGTCCATCACTCGGGTTATGGTACCCTAGTGATGATAACTTTGACCTTACTACCTTTAGTGATGCAGATTATGGTGGCTGTGATATTGACGCCAAATCCACAACGGTTGGATGTCAATTTCTGGGGAGCAGGTTAGTAACCTGGCAATGCAAGAAATAGATGTCAGTTGCATTATCTACATGTGAAGCCGAATATGTGTCAGGCCCGAGTTGATGTTCACAAGTGCTTTAGATACAACAACAAATGCGCGACTACGGTTTGCAATTTCTTAAAACTTCTATTCATTGTGAAAATGAAGCAGCCATTGCACTCACTAAAGATACCGTTCATCATTCCAAGGCTAAGCATATCCGAATACGATATCACTTTATTCGTGATTGCTATGCTAAAGGTTTGATAAACATGGTAAAAATCCACACTGACTATCAACGTGCGGATCTTTTCACCAAAGCTTTTGATAAATCACGTTTTGATTTTCTATTAAGAGCTAATGGTATAACAGAAAAGCAAGTTTAAATCCTCATCGGTTTATCAATTTTTCTTTTGTTTTTCTATTTTCCAAAAAACTAAAAATCCAAAAATATGTTTTTAATTTTAGGGGGAGTTTTTATTTTAGAAAAACCAAAAAAATTGAAAAATATGAAAAACTATAAAAATCAGAAAATCTCAAAATAATTTTTCCAGGAGAAAAAGAGGAAATGATAGCACATCAGTGAGGATCTTTCACATGCTAAAGAATTAGAAAGTATAAATTAGATATGTGAAGATTTTGTGTGATGTGTTGGTAGGCTTCGTAGACCTATTAATGCGTGCCTTAGTGATACAAACATAACGAACTACTCGCTAGTGGCTAAACACCTCATGGGCATATGGTCTTAGTATCGTAATTTCGTTTGATAGGGTTGCCAAAATCTGAGGTTTCGGGTCTTTATGTTATTTGTTATCCAGGGTAACGTGACTGATCTTTTGTCGTATTGATTTACGGACCTAGATTCAGTCAGGATATCTGCAAAAGAGCAAATATGCCAAATCCTAAAGTTACCGAATGAGGAACTTAAATGTATGATAATGATTAAAGGTCATTTAATGCATCGTATCATATCTATGATGACAATCATGATTGATATAAGCCTCAACGCGGTAAGTGTGCACATTTTACTTTGTAGCATTGATTTGCTGACCTGTACACCTCTGTGCCTCATGCCTTGTAATATACGGAGAACAATATCAAAATCACGCGTTACGATGAAGCTTTGTGCAAATTCCTTGATACAGGAGTATGCCATGTGTGTGCAACCATAAGCTTGTTAGTTTTAATACATTTAATGTGTATCATTTTAAAGCATTGCATAACGGTTTACATGTGAGCTTATTAGCGATTAATAAGTAAAATTGATGATTCATTAGGCTTTGTCGACCATACTAGAACATGTTTCAATCAAAATCAGAGTTTAAAATTGGCTAAAATGAAGAATTGAAATTTTGAATCTTAAACAGGTTCATTCGAACTCTCTTGAGGGTCGAATGAAGTTTCTTTAGGTCGAATTGAACACTTTGTGACTCATTCGAATCTTTGGAAACTGGTTCGGACCTTCGATAGGTCAAACCAACTGTTAAATGTACAAAATTTTCAAACTTTGATGATTTTACAAATTGAACTAATGTGTTTTGTGTGTTTGTGTATAAACAAATAAAATTGCGGAACCAAAAGCACCAAAAGAACTCAGATTTGAACCAAAGCACAACTGTTGTGCATATATTGGTGATATGGACGAGAAGTACGCTGAATTTACAGGGTTCGTTGATTTTCTAAAGAGATCCAGGGTCGTATATTCGATTGTTCAGCCACACGTCATTTATAAAGATCATCTAGAGGAATTTTGGAATAATGTTTCTTTGACGTTCTGTGAGGGAAAGTCCGTTATACATAGAAAGATACAAGGAATGGATATTCTAATTGGTGAAAATGACTTTAGAAGGGTAATACAATTGAAGGACAAAGAGAAGGATCCTATTAAACTTCCATGGTCTGTGCAGAGAGGATGTTTCTTGAGGATGAAGTATTTTGCTCCTATTACATTATGCCAATTCAACATAGCAAATAGTACTCCACCGTTTAAGTACTTGTCACATGTGCTGATACATGTGTTTGGACCAATTCGTGGAGGATTTGATGTACTCAGGGATACCATCAGTTCAATAGCAGTTGCATTGATATTGAACAAAGAGTACAATGTATCGAGAATGCTATTTGACCATATGAAGGAGATCTTTGATGGTACAAAGACGGACCAATTTCTGATCTACCCAAGGTTCTTAGAGATGGTGTTTGATGATAAGTAACCAACCTTGGTGAGAGATCCTACTAAAGTTGTGAATCAAGAACATATGAATGAGATGACATTGAATAGAATGAGGACTTACAAGGGAAAAACTGAAATTCCACCGACTAGAAGATTGTTTGGACATCTTAGTACTGTTGGATATGTGGATCCAGGTAAAGAGAAGGTGAGACATGACAACAGTGATTCTGATTCAGATTCCCCGTTGGATCCTGTTGGGAAAGGTGGAAAAGCTAAACGTCAAGTGATGAAATTCTAAAGGAAGCTGAAAAGAGAGCAGAGGATAAAGGAAAGAAAGTTATAGATGAAGTGTTTGATGAAGAGACTAAAAAAGAAAATGTGTATAAACAATCTAATGCATTAAAAGCCTACATGAAGAAGATGAAAGAAGAAGTAGATAAACATCCAGTTCCAACAATTCAAGGTGAATTCTATAAGTATCACTACCAGATGTTTAAGGGTAGAGCATTGGCATGGAAGTTCTTTCCTCAATTAAGGTGTATTGGGATTAAATGGGAAAAAGGAATCATCTACTTTGTAAGATTTCATGATATTCGAACTTTACCATGTTGGGCAGTGCGTGATGCGTGCCGACACAAGTTGGGTGGTGTTGAGAATGCTAGCGTATTGGAATACATGGCTGATAAGATGACTAGAGAAAGTAATACGAAGTGGGATGCGTTCAGACCACAGTATCCGAAGAGGATTCTACATAAGAAGAAGATTGATCCGATGAACAATCTACCATACGTGACTCTGAAGTATAAACCACCGAGATACTTGAAGAGAAATCCTTTGATACCTATTCAACAACATTTCAATAAAGATTTTGCATTTTGGTATTACGACTAGAGAACTGTTGAAGCAGTGATAGTGTTGCACGACAAGAATCCGAAGCTAATGTGTAAGAAGATACGCGTGTTTGATCCAATGTGGCTCCTTAACTGTATACAGGAAGACATCGACACGTTGTATTAAAATCAGATACATTTTGATGTTCCTGATCTCGAGAAAGCTTGGAGATTTCAGAGGGTTGTGATATTTTGCTTTGCGTGGGGTGTATACGCTGGTTGTGACTACAAAGGCTTCTTGGGAAGAGTTATGAAGCTTAGACCTGAACCGTAGAAACGTCTATCAAATGCTAAAGGAATGAGCATGAAAAAGAAAGCAAAGATTGTACTGAAGAAGAAACCGATGAAAGAATCCGAGCAATAGCCAAGGGGGATTTTGTAGATGCATGATTGTGGTTATCGCTTTCGGATTCACAATATAAAGACAAAGATTGTAAGCTTTGGATAATTCTCATGTTCATTCGAACCATCGTGGGGTCGAATGGAAACTTAAAAGGTCGAATGAAGATTATTATGGGTCGATTGAAGTTTTGTTAAGATTTATTGGTTGGTTCGAGTAAACGAGAGGTCGAACCAACTGGTTCGAGCTTCTTAAGGGTCGAATGTAAAAGTCTATATATAGGTTTGAGTTGTTTTTCAGTTGTAAGTTGTTGGTCATTTGTTTAGATGTTTGTGAATGTTTTGTAGGAAGGTTTTGGAAGTCTGTGTTTTCGTTAATATCAGTCTGTAAACGTTTTAATCTTGATTAATGTTAATGAAAACCTTTGAAAATGAATATTAACGTGTTCTAATTATGATCTATATCATTTTGCATGTGAATTAGGGTTTCCGCACCTGATTTACTCATACTCGTGTCATATGTTTGTTTCTTTGTGATGAAACGATCCTACACTCATCCCCAACTCTGAAGGGACCGTTCACCCATGTCCTCTTCACTGATAATTAAACTTAATACCACTACTATAACAAAATTGATTACTTATATGGAGGTTCCCTGAAATGTGCATGTTTACTATCTCTACTATTTTTATCTTTTTATTTTGAAAACCAAAACCTTTTTCAAAAACCTTTTTTTAGAACCCCTCCGTTTTATTTTCCTTTTCAAAACCCGATTAATTAATGTGATGAAAGGTTGAGTAGGTGAAACTTTGATCTCTAGGAATACGATACTCGGTATTTACCCTAGAAAACTGTACTATACACGTTAGGTTCTTTGCCTATATGGTGGTTTTAGTTTCTATGTATTTATCGTTTACTTATATATTTAAAGCTTGTTTAAAGGTTTAGTAAAAAGTATTTTTTTTCCCAAAACCAATGTTTTTGAATTAAAACACCAATTTTTTTGGCACCGAGAAAATTATATCTTATATAATTACTAAAACCAAACACATCTAGTTTTTGGCGCCGTTGCCGGGGAACACAATGAATTTCCGAAGAAAAACCTAAGTCACTTAATTAATCGGTTTATTTTTATTTTTCATTTTCTTTTCACTTTATTTTTCTTTTTGTTTTCAGTCTTCTTCGTTCTTCTTTTTCATTTATTTCTTCTTTATTTTCGATAATTGCGGTTATTTTAGCTTTTTTTTTTGCAGGTTTACTTCCGGATTGGCCATCTTAGAGAATTCCCGTGAAGGAAACCGAGACCACCAATTTTATCAAATCTATTTTTGGGGGGTTTTTATTTCTGCTTTATTTTTGTTAGAAAGAGGTTTGTCATGCCATGAGGATTGCCAGGTAAGTGAAGGAAAATTGGAGAATGAGCCGAGGGAAAATTTTTTAAAAATTTGAAAAATTAAACTGTTCTCGAACTTAAAATGGGGTTTTAAAAATTATTTGGGAGAAATCCACTAAAAATTTTAAAACCATATCTTTAAAAACAGTTTAAAAATTGAAAAACGCGAAAACCCGGTTATCTGTTGTGCACGCCCGTGCTACCTCCTATGGCACGCTCGTGCCTGTTCAGAAGACGAGTTTGGGTATTTAAAGGATTCTTTGACTTGTCAAACTCAAAACCTTTCTTCCCGACTTGCAAGACCCATCACATACCCCCTTAAATCCGCCATTTTTCACCATTTTCTTTCGTTCTAGGCTTGAATCTTCAAGATAAGGTATGTATAATCACTCTTTAACAACTTTTATGTGTTTCTAGGTCCAGATCTGTCTAGATTCTTGAGTTTTTTAGTAGCACCATTTCTTGAAGAAAACCATAGATTTCTAGCCTTTCTGGCCCGAATCAGTGCATGAAACTTAAGGAAAATGCTTAGGGGTAGTGCTAGGAACATAATGAGGTAAAACGTTTCGAGAAATTTTACGAAAAACTTCGCGGGAATTCTGACAGGATTGAAAACCATCACTTCAGTCAGGTGCACGGTCGTGCTCATCTACGAGCATGGGCGTGTGTTGATGCGTTTTATGCGACTAATGCTTCGGATTGTTATCATTAACATGTGTTAGAGGATTCAGAAGGGCGAAGGTGGAGTTTGTAGGGTCGAATGTGAAGATAGAAGGTCGAAGGTAGAGGATGGAATGAAGAATGTCTTGGTTCGTACTTAATAGAAGGACGAATGTGGAAGAATTCCACATTCGTACCTATACATGGGTCGAAAGTGCAGACATATATATATGTTAAGTTTGTTTTGTTTGGTAGAACTTTGGTCATTTGTGTTTGTTAAGGTCTGAGTTAAGCTCTCTAGGTTGTGTCATTGAAGTTGTGATTAGATTAACTTGTAAAGGCTTATGTAAACAATATTTGAACAAGTTATCTATGAAAAGAATATTTGAAAAGCTTAATTGTGTGTTTTGATTCATTGATTATCATTTTGTTCTGTTCTAGGGTTTCCGCACCCGGAATAGTGCCTTGTATGATCAGATTTCCTGTTTTTAACTAAAATTCTTCATTTACAAAGTTAATCTACAACTGACATTAATAATGATAAGTATTGTGGCACTTGTGATAGATTGACAGAAGAAAATAAGCAACTCCGGGTACAACGTGATAGTGCTGTGATTAACTGTCAATCTGCTCGCAAGGAAGTTATAGCATTCAACAAAGTGCTTGATGGTTACAAAAAGGACATTTCTGACTTAAAGAAAACTCTTTCATTAAAACAATTGGCAATTAACAGTTACATTGATGAACTTGAAAACACTAAGTTAGAAATGGCCACCATCAAGTGCTTTGCTGAAAAGGTCAACAAAAAGCTTGAAAGCTACAAGCACATTGCATATGTAGTTGACCACATCATTGATGAACCATCTCAAACCACAAATTATAAGTCTGTGCCATCTCCGGTGTTGTTTGAAAATCACAACTGTCATCAAGTGACACCGGAGAGCTCAGTGAAATCTGACTCTGCATCGGAAGATGAATCTAACACTTCTAGTGTTGGAGATCCAAATTCCGATGTAAGACCGATTTTAGGTTTGAATGATGAAGGAGTTACTGCTGTAACTGATGATTCGGACACTGAGAGTGAGAAATCTGAGAACGTGGGTGATATTCCAAAGGAAAATCACATTATCACGAATGAACCAGTGTCACCTTCTCGGCATTCTCATCCGATGGCTAACGCACATCGTGTTAATCAATCCGAAAAGAAAGAGGTTAAGAAGGATTCAGGTGACAAACCCGTCAAGGTATTTTATCGGATGGAAGGATCCGATAAGATTATCTCTGATGAGGAATATCCAATCAAATTTGCAAACTACTCTAAAATTGAGAAAATCTGGCAAGAGAGTACCATATGGTTTCCTAAACATGAAAGGTCCAATGAAGTACCACCAGAAATTTTAAAGAAATTGTATTTGGATGTTCCGAAAGAACCAAAAGTTCATGTCACCGAATTCATCAAACCGAAACAAAAAGCAAACAGTTTTCTTGATCCAGCTTACTCTAAGGACTCAGCTCCTGAGAGTTTAAGGTGCCGATGTGTTGATGATCAATATCCCATCAATACATTTGCTATGCCACATGCTAAGAACGTGTTTGAAGAGTACCGTGCATGTTTCAAGTGCGGGGAGAGAGGGCATTTACTTTCTCACTGCCCGTACGTGAGGCACAAAAGGCACGAGGTTGAAGTAAGGCAATCCATGAGAAAACCGGTTGACAATCATTATTATCCACAAAGACGATTTGTTCCTCAACCAGCACCGTTTTATAATCAAAACAATTTTTATCAAAAGAGGGATAATCGTCAATACAATTATGATCGTCGGAACCGGATAGCCATGGAAAAACCTTTGAAGAGACCAATGGTGAACACAATGGTTGATCGACAAAAGGTACCACCAAAACCGGTTGTCAAATCAACTGTTGGACCGAACTCTGTTAAATCAGAGAAGGTAATCAAGAAAGTTTCATTTGTGAACGATACTAAGAAATCGACTGAGACTCCAAAATCTCATATTCGAATTCTAAAACGTTCGGAACAGTCTTGGACACCTAATGATTCTCCAGGAGCCTCAACTTCAAAATCAAATGAAAAAGTTGAGAAAGTTTTGAACGATCCGAAAAAGATTAATTCAGAACCAATTGTTGATGTCAATGAATCTTTGAAGGGTGATATTCAAAGACCCAAGACCACACAGGCTTGGGTCTCCCGAAAGAACTAACTTGTTTACTTGATGTGTGCAGGGAGCTTCAGCTGGCCCTGTTAGACGTCTTTGGATTGTTGATAGTGGAGCTTCAGGCCACATGACAGGTGATTTAGCATTGCTGTTCGACGTGAAGAATATTAATGGAGGGTATGTTGCATTTGCTGGAAACAATGGAGGTTACATCACGATGGAGGGAAGCATGAGTAACGGGATTGTGAGCTTCGAGAGGATTTCATATGTGAAGCAGATCGATTATAATCTGTTAAGTGTCAGTCAGATATGTGACAAGCAATTTTCTGTGTATTTCGACGACAAATCTTGCTATATCCTCAAACCAGGCTTCAAAATTCCAAAAGAGTGGGTAATGTTGAAGGCACCGAGAGTCAAAAATCTCTATATTCTTGATATGTCTAAGGCGATGACGACTCAGGGACAAGTGACATGTTTTCTATCGAAGGCTACAGAGAAAGAATCAATCATGTGGCATAGAAGAATGGGACATATTCACCTGAGGAAAATGAACCACTTGGTGAAGAATGGGCTTGTTGACGGCGTAAATGTCAAACATTTCCATTTGAACGACAAGTGCGTGAGCTGTAACAAAGGAAAGCAACACAAACAATCCCATAAACTGAAGAAAGTAAACTCTGTTGAGATGCCACTTGAGCGGTGGCACATGGACCTATTTGGACCTGTCAAACGTAAAAGTCATCTTGGAGAGCTTTATTGTTTAGTTGTTACTGACGACTTTTCAAGATTCTCATGGGTGATGTGTTTGCACCATAAGAGTGACACGTTTAACAATCTGAAAGTTCTGTTCACTCGATCAGAGAATGTTTATGGTCTTAAGATCAAAAGAATTCGGAGTGACAATGGGATGGAGTTCAAAAATGCACAGATGGATGATCTTTGTGAAAACAAAGGAATTCATCATGAATATTCTGCTCCGTATACCCCTCAACAGAACGGTGTCACTGAACGGAAAAACAGGACCCTCATAGAAACGACAAGAACAATGCTCGCAGACTCAAATCTTCCAGTAATGTTCTGGAACGAAGCGATCTATGCAGCAAATTATACACTAAATCGGGTCTTAACAGTGAAGAAGTTTGGCAAAACTTCTTATGAGCTGTTGAACCGAAGAAAGCCGAACTTGGAGTATCTAGAACCTTTTGGGGCTCCGTGCACTATGTTGAATCCAGGAAAAAAGTTTAGTCCGAAAGCTGAAGAGGGATACTTTGTTGGATATGCAACCCCGCTCAAACGGGTATTCAACAAAAGAACCCGACAGGTGGAGGATTGGGCAAATGTTGAGGTTCAACGATATACTCAGAACGTGCAGGGAAAGGGTCCTGATTGGATGTTTGATTACAAAAATTTCTTTGAATCATTCAATCTAGATAGCTTGGTTGAAGAGGCTGTTATCAGATTACTTTACGAGTGTGAAAACGCAGCGACTTCACCATTGGTGCGTCCGATCACTGTAACTCCTCCAACAGCTTCTAATGATACCAATGCTCCTGTAGCAGAAGAAGAGATTTTTCAAGAAGCTTCAACTACACTTGATACTTCAGAATCGGAAGATGATGGAGATTTTGATGAAGCTATTCTTGATCATGCAACAGAGGCACCGCCAGTGAACCCAAATCCAGACGTTGCTTCATCGTCCAACACGGGTCATGATCTAGATGCAATGGAGAACTTGACTACTCGGACGGGAGTTATTGTACCTGAACATCCGGAATCTTGGATTCATCGTATTCACCTGCTAGAGCAAGTTATCGGTGACCCTGGTAGAAGTGTTATGACGAGAGGACAGCTACGAAGTGTCAATTCACCAGAAAGTTTTGGTGCTTTAGCTTTATATGCAAAAATACAAAATCTGGTTGTCAGTATGATTGGTCGTTTGCATGTTATGTTTCACAGGTTGAGCCGCGGACATACAAAGAAGCTCTTTTGGATGATGCTTGGGTCGAGGCGATGCAAGAGGAGTTGTTGCAATTCCAGAAGTTGGGCGTCTGGACACTTACAGATTTACCTCCAGGAAGGAAGAAGATTGGTACCAAGTGGGTATTCAAATGTAAGAAAGATGATAGAGGCGTGATCGTGAGAAACAAAGCCAGATTGGTAGTTCAAGGTTTTCATCAAGTTGAAGGAATTGACTACAATGAGATATATGCACCTGTGGCACGCATAGAAGCTATCCGAATGTTTCTAGCGTTTGCCTCGTACATGAAATTCAAGGTGTATCAAATGGATGTCAAAAGCGCGTTTCTCTATGGTGTGGTCAAAGAAGAGGTCTACGTCGGTCAACCTCCGGGCTTTGAAAATCCTATCCACCGGGATAAGGTTTAAGTTCTAAACAAAGCACTTTACGGGTCACACCAGGCTCCACCCCAATGGTACGAGGAGCTAAGAACGTATCTCATATCAAAAGGATTCAAACGCGGATTGGTCGACTGTACTTTGTTTACGAAGAAAACAGAAGATGATTTGCTTTTCGTCCTGATTTATGTAGATGAAATTATTTTTGGCTCAACTAACGAACTTATTTGCAGAGAATTTGAACGTGTAATGCAGGAAAAGTTCGAGATGAGTGCGATGGGAGAGATGCAGTTTTTCCTCGGCTTGCAGGTGGATCAAAGACCAACGGGGATCTTTATTCATCAAACCAGATACGTATCTGAAGTCTTGAGCCGGTTCCAGATGGAAGATTCCAAGCCGATGGACACCCCGATACAACCTAATCACGGGATTGGTGTTGACGCTAAGGGGGAGCTGACTGACCCATTTACATACAGAGCAATCGTCGGATCTCTGATGTATCTCACTGCATCTAGGCCAGACATAATGTTCGCTACATGCCTCTGCGCACGTTTCCAATCGAAGCCAAAACAAAGTCATCTGACAGCGGTCAAGCGTATCCTTAGATATCTGAAGGGTTGTCCGTCGAGGGGACTATGGTACCCTAATGATGATAATTTTGACTTTATCGCTTTTAGTGATGCAGATTGGGGCGGCTGTGACAAAGACAGCAAATCCACGACAGCTGGATGCCAGTTTTTAGGGAGCAGGCTCGTTACCTGGCAGTGTAAGAAGCAGACTTCGGTAGCATTATCTACTTGCGAAGCAGAGTACGTAGCAGCCTCGAGTTGTTGCTCACAAGTTCTCTGGATTCAGCAGCAGATGGTGGATTACGGTTTGCGATTTCTTAAAACCCCTATTCACTGTGATAACGAAGCCGCAATTGCATTAACTAACGACACGGTCAACCACTCGAAAGCTAAACATATCCGGATTAAGTACCACCAGAAATTTTAAAGAAATTGTATTTGGATGTTCCGAAAGAACCAAAAGTTCATGTCACCGAATTCATCAAACCGAAACAAAAAGCAAACGGTTTTCTTGATCCAGCTTACTCTAAGGACTCAGCTCCTGAGAGTTTAAGGCGCCGATGTGTTGATGATCAATATCCCATCAATACATTTGCTAAGCCACATGCTAAGAACGTGTTTGAAGAGTACCGTGCATGTTTCAAGTGCGGGGAGAGAGGGCATTTACTTGCTCACTGCCCGTACGTGAGGCACAAAAGGCACGAGGTTGAAGTAAGGCAATCCATGAGAAAACCGGTTGACAATCATTATTATCCACAAAGACGATTTGTTCCTCAACCAGCACCGTTTTATAATCAAAACAATTTTTATCAAAAGAGGGATAATCGTCAATACAATTATGATCGTCGGAACCGGATAGCCATGGAAAAACCTTTGAATAGATCAATGGTGAACACAATGGTTGATCGACAAAAGGTACCACCAAAACCGGTTGTCAAATCAACTGTTGGACCGAACTCTGTTAAATCAGAGAAGGTAATCAAGAAAGTTTCATTTGTGAACGATACTAAGAAATCGACTGAGACTCCAAAATCTCATATTCGAATTCTAAAACGTTCGGAACAGTCTTGGACACCTAATGATTCTCCAGGAGCCTCAACTTCAAAATCAAATGAAAAAGTTGAGAAAGTTTTGAACGATCCGAAAAAGATTAATTCAGAACCAATTGTTGATGTCAATGAATCTTTGAAGGGTGATATTCAAAGACCCAAGACAACACAGGCTTGGGTCTCCCAAAAGAACTAACTTGTTTACTTGATGTGTGCAGGGAGCTTCAGCTGGCCCTGTTAGCAGTCTTTGGATTGTTGATAGTGGAGCTTCAGGCCACATGACAGGTGATTTAGCATTGCTGTTCGACGTGAAGAATATTAATGGAGGGTATGTTGCATTTGCTGGAAACAATGGAGGTTACATCACGATGGAGGGAAGCATGAGTAACGGGATTGTGAGCTTCGAGAGGATTTCATATGTGAAGCAGATCGATTATAATCTGTTAAGTGTCAGTCAGATATGTGACAAGCAATTTTCTGTGTATTTCGACGACAAATCTTGCTATATCCTCAAACCAGGCTTCAAAATTCCAAAAGAGTGGGTAATGTTGAAGGCACCGAGAGTCAACAATCTCTATATTCTTGATATGTCTAAGGCGATGACGACTCAGGGACAAGTGACATGTTTTCTATCGAAGGCTACAGAGAAAGAATCAATCATGTGGCATAGAAGAATGGGACATATTCACCTGAGGAAAATGAACCACTTGGTGAAGAATGGGCTTGTCGACGGCGTAAATGTCAAACATTTCCATTTGAACGACAAGTGCGTGAGCTGTAACAAAGGAAAGCAACACAAACAATCCCATAAACTGAAGAAAGTAAACTCTGTTGAGATGCCACTTGAGCGGTTGCACATGGACCTATTTGGACCTGTCAAACGTAAAAGTCATCTTGGAGAGCTTTATTGTTTAGTTGTTACTGACGACTTTTCAAGATTCTCATGGGTGATGTGTTTGCACCATAAGAGTGACACGTTTAACAATCTGAAAGTTCTGTTCACTCGATTAGAGAATGTTTATGGTCTTAAGATCAAAAGAATTCGGAGTGACAATGGGATGGAGTTCAAAAATGCACAGATGGATGATCTTTGTGAAAACAAAGGAATTCATCATGAATATTCTGCTCCGTGTACCCCTCAACAGAACGGTGTCACTGAACGGAAAAACAGGACCCTCATAGAAACGACAAAACAATGCTCGCAGACTCAAATCTTCCAGTAATGTTCTGGAACGAAGCGATCTATGCAGCAAATTATACACTAAATCGGGTCTTAACAGTGAAAAAGTTTGGCAAAACTTCTTATGAGCTGTTGAACCGAAGAAAGCCGAACTTGGAGTATCTAGAACCTTTTGGGGCTCCGTGCACTATGTTGAATCCAGGAAAAAAGTTTAGTCCGAAAGCTGAAGAGGGATACTTTGTTAGATATGCAACCCCGCTCAAACGGGTATTCAACAAAAGAACTCGACAGGTGGAGGATTGGGCAAATGTTGAGGTTCAACGATATACTCAGAACGTGCAAGGAAATGGTCCTGATTGGATGTTTGATTACAAAGATTTCTTTGAATCATTCAATCTAGATAGCTTGGTTGAAGAGGCTGTTATCAGATTACTTTACGAGTGTGAAAACGCAGCGACTTCACCATTGGTGCGTCCGATCACTGTAACTCCTCCAACAGCTTCTAATGATACCAATGCTCCTGTAGCAGAAGAAGAGATTTTTCAAGAAGCTTCAACTACACTTGATACTTCAGAATCGGAAGATGATGGAGATTTTGATGAAGCTATTCTTGATCATGCAACAGAGGCACCGCCAGTGAACCCAAATCCAGACGTTGCTTCATCGTCCAACACGGGTCATGATCTAGATGCAATGGAGAACTTGACTACTCGGACGGGAGTTATTGTACCTGAACATCCGGAATCTTGGATTCATCGTATTCACCTGCTAGAGCAAGTTATCGGTGACCCTGGTAGAAGTGTTATGACGAGAGGACAGCTACGAAGTGTCAATTCACCAGAAAGTTTTGGTGTTTTAGCTTTATATGCAAAAATACAAAATCTGGTTGTCAGAATGATTGGTCGTTTGCATGTTATGTTTCGCAGGTTGAGTCGCGGACATACAAAGAAGCTCTTTTGGATGATGCTTGGGTCGAGGCGATGCAAGAGGAGTTGTTGCAATTCCAGAAGTTGGGCGTCTGGACACTTACAGATTTACCTCCAGGAAGGAAGAAGATTGGTACCAAGTGGGTATTCAAATGTAAGAAAGATGATATAGGCGTGATCGTGAGAAACAAAGCCAGATTGGTAGTTCAAGGTTTTCATCAAGTTGAAGGAATTGACTACAATGAGATATATGCACCTGTGGCACGCATAGAAGCTATCCGAATGTTTCTAGCGTTTGCCTCTTACAAGAAATTCAAGGTGTATCAAATGGATGTCAAAAGCGCGTTTCTCTATGGTGTGGTCAAAGAAGAGGTCTACGTCGGTCAACCTCTGGGCTTTGAAAATCCTATCCACCGGGATAAGGTTTACGTTCTAAACAAAGCACTTTACGGGTCGCACCAGGCTCCACCCCAATGGTACGAGGAGCTAAGAACGTATCTCATGTCAAAAGGATTCAAACGCGGATTGGTCGACTGTACTTTGTTTACGAAGAAAACATGAGATGATTTGCTTTTCGTCCAGATTTATGTAGATGATATTATTTTTGTCTCAACTAACGAACTTATTTGCAGAGAATTTGAACGTGTAATGCAGGAAAAGTTCGAGATGAGTGCGATGGGAGAGATGCAGTTTTTCCTTGGCTTGCAGGTGGATCAAAGACCAACGGGGATCTTTATTCATCAAACCAAATATGTATCTGAAGTCTTGAGCCGGTTCCAGATGGAAGATTCCAAGCCGATGGACACCCCGATACAACCTAATCACGGGATTGGTGTTGACGCTAAGGGGGAGCTGACTGACCCATTTACATACAGAGCAATCGTCGGATCTCTGATGTATCTCACTGGATCTAGGCCAGACATAATGTTCGCTACATGCCTCTGCGCACGTTTCCAATCGAAGCCGAAACAAAGTCATCTGACAGCGGTCAAGCGTATCCTTAGATATCTGAAGGGTTGTCCGTCGAGGGGACTATGGTACCCTAATGATGATAATTTTGACTTTATCGCTTTTAGTGATGCAGATTGGGGCGGTTGTGACAAAGACAGCAAATCCACGACAGCTGGATGCCAGTTTTTAGGGAGCAGGCTCGTTACCTGGCAGTGTAAGAAGCAGACTTCGGTAGCATTATCTACTTGCGAAGCAGAGTACGTAGCAGCCTCGAGTTGTTGCTCACAAGTTCTCTGGATTCAGCAGCAGATGGTGGATTACGGTTTACGATTTCTTAAAACCCCTATTCACTGTGATAACGAAGCCGCAATTGCATTAACTAACGAAACGGTCAACCACTCGAAAGCTAAACATATCCGGATTAAGTATCACTTTATCCGTGATTGTTATGAAAAAGAGTAGATCGATATGGTCAAAATCCACACTGACTATCAGGGAGCGGATCTTTTCACAAAAGCTTTTGATAAATCCCGATTCGATTATCTCTTAAAAGTAAACGGTATAAAAGAAAAATAAGACTGATCATCACCTCGGTTTATCGCTTTTTAGTTTTCAAAATTTTCTTTAAGTTTTACAGTTTTTCAGAAAAATTCAAAAACCCAAAAATATGTTTTACATTTTAGGGGGAGTCTTTATTCAGAAAAACAAAAAACATTGAAAAATTCAAAAAGATATAAAAATAGAAAAATCCAAAATGATTTCCAGGATAAAAAGAGGATATGATAGTACATCAGTGGAGATCTGACACAGGCTAAAGATATGTAATGCAATATGAGGCGTGTGTTGATTTCGTGTGATGTGCTGATAGGCTCCGTAGACCAATAACTGCGTGCATTAGTGATACAAACATAACGAACTACTCGTTCGTGGCTGAACACGTCATGGGCATATGGTCTTAGTACCGTAATTTCGTTTGATAGAGTTGACAAAATCAGAATATTTGCTAAAAAGAACTTTAATGCCAAAACCAAAAGTTACCGAATTGAGGAACTTCATGTTTATTATTGATCAAAGATCATTAATTGCATCGTGTCAATTTACTGATGCAAATCAGTAATTGATATCAGCCTCAACCTGGTATGTATGCACATGTTACTTTGCTGCATTCGTTTACTGACCTGTACACCTCTGTGCTATATATCTTGTAACTAAACGGATAACTCTGGCATAATCACGCGTTACGAGGAAGCTTTGTGCAATTTCTTGATACGGGAGTATGTCGTGTGTGTGGGAACCACAACGTGTTAGTATAATACACTTAAATCGTATCATTTTAAAGCACTGCATAACAGTCTGCATGTGAGCTTATGTGGACAACAATATCAGCAGTTGCCGGATCACACATTGTTTCTAATGATAATATAAATTAGATCAACGCTGTGATCAGATTTCTCAAACAACTGATATGATCCTCTTACCGGAGATCACAATACCTTTACTGTTTTTGTTTACATTTGTGCTTTTTATTTTGCTTTTACAAAAAGATACAAACCTCAAAAGATTTTAGGTGTGTTTTAATATAAATTTTAGAAAAACCAATAGTTTTACATTTCTGTGTTATTTTTAGATAACCGACGGTGTTTGATGGTCATTTTCTGAGATTTGATGAACCAATCTGAGCTTTGTATCATTTAAACCTGAAATAATGCATGTTTGAGACTTAATGTGTTGAAAAATGTTTGAACGGGATTCGATTTCGTGATTTGGTAAAATTTCAAAATTTTCCATTTTACATTTGCCCCTTAGTTGGGTCGAAGGTGGAAAATTTTTTTACATTCGAACTTTAAAAATGGTCGAAGGTGGGTGTCACAGTTCACAAGTCTACTTTCGAACTAAATTCCCACATTCGTGTCTTTCATTAGGGACGAATGTGGAAATTATCCCACATTCAAAATACAAACCCCTTGTTGATTTTATCCTGATTGATTGTGTTTCTTGTTCCACACTATTTTCTGATCCCATTGATACTTATTTCACAGGTAATGGTCTTGAAACGAAGCCAGAATTGGGGTTTTTAAGTCCGAACCCTAGAATTCACAATCTGGACTTTTATGGACTGTTTTTGACAGATTTATTGATAACCGTTTAGTGTTTATTAGTTTTAGGGGGAGAAGGGTACATAATCTAGGGTTATAACATTGGTTTTATGTGCTAATCGATTGATTTTGAATAATAAACCCTAGATTACTTTAAAAACTAATAAAAACTAAATAATAATATCAATTGATGATTGAAACAACCTAATCGGCTGTTTTAGGAGAGAGAATCAAAAATAGAGTTTAAAACATATCAGAAAACAAATTTGAATTTTCGGAGTTTTATCAGCCATATTCGACCAGAATGGTTAGGGCGAACCTGAGTTTTCTTGGTCGAAGGTGGTTATTTTTGGACGAAAGTAGAAGCTAAGGGACGAATGTAGAATTTGATCTTTAAATTTTCACATTCGAACCAAATGTTACATTTTCGAACCCATATTTTCCTACATTCGTACTACTTTTGGGGCGAATGTGGAAATTGGTAAGGATTCAAAATTTCAAAGTATGACGTTTTTGATTATTTTGACGTATTTTTGCTGATTTTGTGATACAGATGGCAGAACAACAAGCAGAGAACGTGGAGATACCAACAGAGAATGTAGAAGTTCCTGTTCAAGAAGATCCAGTGCAGGAAGTTCAAGTAGAGAATGTTGCTCAGGCGTGGCCATTTGAACCTCCTCACATTTGCTGTGCATATGTAGGAGAAGTTATGAAGAACATTGAGTTTGCTGGAATTATTGACTTTCTCAGAAGAAGCAAGATAATCCATGCCATTGCTACACCTGCTATTATATACAAGGACATTGTTGAAGAGTTTTGGAGTAAAGCTAGATATGACTTCTGGGAAGGAAAGACTGCCATTGTAAGCCAGATCCAGGGGAAGATTGCTATGGTGACTGAAGAAGACATCAGAGAAGCACTGAGGATCAAAGATGAAGATTGTACTGATCCAAGGGTTTTATCATGGACTGAGCAAAGAGTATGATTTCTGAGGATGAAGTATAATGGTCCAATCACTGATGGAGCGTTACATAAGGGAAAGCTTAGTGTGCAATTCAAATACTTTGCTCATGTCATCATTCATGTGTTCGGGACAGTTACTGGAGGCTATGATGTGATGAGGAAGAGTTTGAGTTCGTTAATGGTTTCTTTGACACTGAACAAACCATTTAACATAGTTGGGATTATTCTGGATCACATGTTAGAAATGCTGAAAGGGTTGAAGTCTAAGAAGTTCATTATGTATCCCAGATTTCTGATGATGATATTTGATCATAAGTATCCTAAGTTGAGGAAGGATCCTACTATGGTGTTGGGACAGGATCATATGAATATCAGAACGTTGGTTAGGATGAAGGGATATAAGGGTATTCCAAATGATGAGAAGCCACCACATAAGCATCTGTTTGGTCACTTGGTTAATCTGGGTTACACTGACCCAGGGTTGAAGAAGGCTAGACATGATAAGAGTGATTCAGATAATGATGATCCACTGGTGCATGCCGATGCTACTATAAAAAGAAAGCGACAAGTTAAGAATGCCGGAGCCAAAGGGAAGGGCAAGGCAAAGGCTGATGAATCTGAACCTGCCAAAAAGCAGAAGGCTAGGAAGAAAAGTACTGCTAAAAAGGGTACTTGTTTGGTTGATGAGGATTCTGTCGATTCTGAAGAGACAGAGGAAGATGAACAGTGGGATTCTGAAACTGAGTTATTGAGGAAGAAATCCAAACGCAAGGCCACTGCTGTTGGAGAGTCTGAATCACATAACAAAGCAGTGGAAGAACAGTTACAGAAGGAGCCAATTGATGTTGAAGGTGACTTAGGGCTTGATACTGGAGATTTTGATGGATCTACAGTAGTTGTTAACTTGAAAAAGCCTAAGCACAGGTCAATGGCGAAGAGAGACACAAAAGAGAGCACGAAAAAGTTGAGAGAAAAAGAGATAGAGATGTTATTAAAAGGGAAGAAAGTTCCTGATGCTGGTACTTCGTCTAAGGTTTCCTCACCGGCTGCCAAGAAGCAAAAGAAGTCTTCCAAAGAACCTGAAGTAGTTCCTAATCTGGAGTCTACTTTAGAGAATGTTCTAAATATGTTCAGGAAGCCAGAAAAAGAAAAGACTCCTGTTGCTGAATCTTCCAAATCTAAAGTTGTTGTTTCTGATGATGCAATGAAGCAAGTGAATAAACAACTGGAAGATATGATGAAAATGCTGACAGCACAGCAAGCTCAGATAGAAAGGTTTAAGAAGAATGAGGAAAAGATGTTGCAAATAGTTGTTGCTTCTAAGAATAATCAAGACGAACTTGAAAAGAAGTTGAAACAACTAGAAGAGGAGAAGAACGAGCTTGATGTAAAGTGCAACGGGAACAGGAGAATGATAAAAAGTGTTAGAAAAGAAAATAAGGAGTTAAAGAAGGAAAACAAAAGAATGAGTGATCTTCTTGATAAACTTTATGGTGAAGCTCCGAAGTTGAAAGAAGGAGAAGAAAATAAAGAAAAAGAAGAAAAACAGGTTGATTTTGAACCATCTGATGATGAAGAAGGAGATGATGAATCAGATGATGAATCTAATGATGATGACGATGCTGAGGGGGAATCGGGTAATAAAAAGAATGATGATGATGAGAGTAGCAGTGATGATGATGATGATAATGATGATTCGAGCAAATTTACTTTTGAACAAAGACAGACCAAGAAGGGGAGTTCAGGTCAGTCTAGCTCGAAGAAGGAAGGTGAGAATGTAGATGTTGATGATAACATTTTCTGGACAGAAAAGATCAGAGCATTATCAGATGAAGCAAAAGATGTTTATAGATAAATGTTGAGTAAGAGAGAGTGGACTATAGAGTTTACTGGAAAGTTTGCTGATATATTCCAATCTGAAGACATGAGATATGAGTTGGAGTATAATGATCCTGACTTAGAAGATGGTGAAGTGTCAGCTGTTGTGTCAAAAGAAATTCTAGAAGGGATTGCGCAGCGAGTTGGTAAGACACTGGAAGAAATTATGTCGGATCAAATGATTCCATACATTCCTGAAAAGGATGTTGGTAATCATTCTGATGACAAGCAAACACCAGAAGCTGAGGAGATTGAGATTGAAGATATAACTCATGAAGAGTATCCCCAATACTTCAGAGAGACTGATGAGAATGAAGTATTCCCAGATTTTACCGAAACACATATGAGGGAGGCTAAGAAGAAAGCTGAGGAGAAAAGTAAAGAGTTTGTTAGAAATGTGTTTGGGGATGATAAGCAAAAACCATTTGAACAAAGTGATGAACTGAAGACTTTGTTGCAGAAGCTTAAAGAGACTGATGATAAAAGGCCAAAACCAGAAGCACAGGGAGGATTCTATAGATATCACAACCAAAAGTTCAAAGGCAGAGCAATTGGTTGGAAGTATCTTAGAAGTCTGAAGTGTATTGTAGTCAAGTGGGAAACTGGAATCCTATACTTTTACAGATTCTATGATTTGTTAACTCTACCGTACTGGGCGGTGAGAGATATATGTCGATTCAGAATGTCTGTTGCTTTTGTGAATAGTACAGCAGTCGGATGGTTTGCTGATAAGTTGGTCTGGGAGACTAGAACAAAATGGGATATGTTTAAGCCTCAGTACCCGAGAAGGAAGGTTCACAGGGATATTGATCCAAAAACGGGTAGAAAGAGAGTGACGTTGATTTATAAAGCTCCTGTGGTGATGAGAAAGATACCGCTAATGCCAATTCAACAGCATTTCAGTGATGATTTCATTTTCTGGTATTATGACTGGAGGAATGCTGAAGCGGTGATTGTGCTGAGAGATGGGAAGGAGTCGTACAAGAAAATACATTTTTTTGACCCGATGTGGTTCATTAACTGTACATTTGAAGATATCATCATGCTGTACTACAACCCGATTTACAGTGATCCCAATGATGCATCACAAGCAAAGAAATATCAACAGGTTGTTGGAGTATGCTTTGCTTATGATATCAACTCCGGTAGCAACCTTGAGAAGAAGCTGGGTAAGCAGGTGAAGGTAGCTGAAGTGCCTAAGCAATCAACAAAGAGGAAACTTGAACCTGAAATGACGAAAGATCAAAAGAAACAACTGAGAATCAAGCTGATGAACAAGCAGATGGATGAAGATCGAAGGCAATCCGAGCAATAGTTGAGGGGGAGTTTGTTGATGCGTTTTGTGCGACTAATGCTTCGGATTGTTATCATTAACATGTGTTAGAGGATTCAGAAGGGCGAAGGTGGAGTTTGTAGGGTCGAATGTGAAGATAGAAGGTCGAAGGTAGAGGATGGAATGAAGAATGTCTTGGTTCGTACTTAATAGAAGAACGAATGTGGAAGAATTCCACATTCGTACCTATACATGGGTCGAAAGTGTAGACATATATCTATATGTTAAGTTTGTTTTGTTTGGTAGAACTTTGGTCATTTGTGCTTGTTAAGGTCTGAGTTAAGCTCTCTAGGTTGTGTCATTGAAGTTGTGATTAGATTAACTTGTAAAGGCTTATGTAAACAATATTTGAACAAGTTATCTATGAAAAGAATGTTTGAAAAGCTTAATTGTGTGTTTTGATTCATTGATTATCATTTTGTTCTGTTCTAGGGTTTCCGCTCTTGGAATAGTGCCTTGTATGATCAGATTTCCTGTTTTTAGCTAAAATTCTTCATTTACAGCGTGCCCATCTTGAAGACACTATTTGAACTCGCTCATTGATCAGTCAAGCCTGCAGGCATGCATGGCCGTGCACATCAGTGTGCACGGTCGTACACCACCTGGAAAACCTCCAAAACTTTTTAAGTTTCAAATTTAACCTATTTTTGCATTTTAAAATTAGTCTTAGGGTGTTTTAGACAAAAACCAGTTTAAACAGTTGAACTCGTAGTTAACCTGACTGACAGACTGAGCCACACGGTCGTGCACACCCCTGTGCACGGGCGTGCAGCTACTGGATCCCAAAACTAATTATTTTCGACACAGTTTTAGCTTTAAAGAAACTGAACCGATTCTGTTGTGTTTTGCAGGAAATGCCAAGAAGAAAAATACTAGCTCAACGATCACCTTCTGTCTCATCAGGATGCCACCAGTCCGGCGAGTCTGCACCGTTGGAGCTGCCGCCTCATCAGATGGTTGAGGTTGATGGACCCATCCCCGATGGTGTCCACCCCTGGTTATACTTTAACCAGGGTGTTGAGGAGCAGAATGCCCAACAGCATTTACTCCTCATCCGGTCCAGGCAGATAGCCGCTTATCGACTTGTGGATTATGAATCTATGAGATCTGTGGGGATGGAGCCCGATTCTACAACATCCAATCATACCAGTGGCACTGTTTCTTCCAGATATCTGAGCATACTTACCGTGAGTTGACTCTGGATTTCTTACCCTATTTCTCCTATACCCCGCCTACGACAACGGAGGATAGAGTTTTGAGGCAGTGCATTAGGTTTAGGATGGGTAGATGTTGGTACAGGATGACGTTGGCAAAGTTTGGGGTTAGATTGGGATTATACAGACAGCGAGAGGTCCATTCTCCCATATCCACTGAGCGCCTGTTTGAGTGGCCGCGTGACATTCAGCCACTGGATTTTTGGACGCAGATTTCTGAAGTTTCCTATAATCCAAGGAAGCACAAGAAGTCCAGCTTTCCTGATCCGCTTCATAGGTGGTTACATATGATCATAGCCAGTAGCTTAGTGTAAAGGATAGGATTTTATGAAATCAACAATATAATCACACAAGTATACGTAATCCAGGTGCGGAAACCCTAGATCACATCCAAAATGATAATAATCAGATCAGAACACGTTTTGATTCCTTTTCAACATGATTTTCATTAATATAAAGATCATAAAACCATTACAAGATAGATATCAATGAAAACCTAACCCTTAGAACCTTCTAGACTCGTCACAGAAAACACACACTAACACATATAGAGAAATGACCAACTGTTAGACTTAAACAAAACTCAAAACTATATATAGACCTATTATTCGACCTCTGCAATGGTCGAATGAAATCCTTCGACCATCCGTTTGGTCGAATGTACTTCTACAACTTCAAAACCTTCAATATTAATCGCCAAACTTTATTAATCCAAAGCGATAGCCACACCCGTGCATCTACAAACTCCCCCTTGGCTATTGCTTGGATTGTTCTTGCATTTCCAGACTTATATTCTTCAACCTGGTCTTTAGTGTCTTCTTTTGTTGCTCACTCATTTCAGGTTCAGCTTTACGTTTGAGTGTCTGTTTCTTTGGTTCTTCTCTTATCTTCAACGTCTTTCCCAACAGCTTTCCATAATCACAATCAACATGTACACCCCAAGCAAACCAAAATATAGCAACTTTCCGAAAATTCCAAGCAGGAACCAAATCTCTTACATCAAAATGAATCTGATTGTAATACAGCACGTCGATGTCTTCTTTAGCATAGTTAATTAGCCACATCGGATCACACAAGCGTATCTTCTTACGCATTAGCTTAGGAATTTTGTCTTTCAGTACTATCACAGCTTCTCCCGTCACCCAATCATAATACCAAAATTCAAAGCCTTTCGAAAAACGTTGCTGTATATGCATCAAAGGAATCCTCTTCATCACTTTAGGCGGTTTGTACTTCAAAGTAACCTTTGGTAGACTATTCTTAGGATCTATTTCATCCTTATGCACAATCCTCTTCGTATATTGAGGTCTACACGCATCCCACCTCATGTAACTCTCTCTAGTCATTCTTTCAGCCATCCATTCAATAATACCCGCATTCTCACAACTTATAATCTGATGTCGTACGATGTCTCTCACAGCCCAATAAGGTAGTGCCTTGATTTCATGAAAGTGTCTGAAATACAAGATACCTTTCTCCCATTTAATCCAAATACATCTTAGCTGTGGAAAGTATTTCCATGCCAATGCACGTCCTTTGAAATTCTTGTTTTGATACTTGTAGACATCGCCTTTAACTACAGGTTTTGGTCTGTTTAGCTCATCTTCTCTCAACTTTCTCAACAACTCCTTCAACGAATCAGATTGCTTGAACACTTGTTCCTTTTCAACTTCATTGTCAAATACTTCATCAATGATCTTCTTGCATTTTTCCTTTGCAATCTGTTCAGCTTGTTTGAGAGATTCTTAATTGATCACTGGAATGCTAGAATTAACATGAATGTTGTAGTATTCAAGATATTCTTCATGAGAAATATATTCAACTTCAACATGATTATACTTTTCAGCTTCTATGTCATCTGCATCTTTCTGTTTAGGATCAGTTACTAGAACATAAGGAATCTCCTTCTCTTTCAAGATGTCTTCCAGTGACTTTCCAACTTGCTTAGCTAGCCCTTCCAGTATCTCTCTAGCAACTGCATTGTTCACTTCACCATCTTCAAGTTCTGGATCATTATACTCTACCTGATATCTCATATCATTACTCATGAATATCTCAGGAAGCTTTCCAGTGAGTTCCATAGTATAACATCCTTGTTTTATCATCATCTTGTACATTTTCTTGTCTTCATCTGATAACGCACGAATCGGCTAAGTCCAAAACACATTCTGATCATCTTCAGTGGTTTCACCTGATTTCTTCTTTGAACTGGATTCGCCTTTGTCTGTTTTCTCAGACTTTCTCTTCTCAAACTTGAACCGGTCTGTATCATCGTTAAAGAATTGAAAATTTTAGTGGCAAATGTGATGTGTCACTAAACATTTAAATTAATGGCATAAAATTTTAATGTTGCTAAAAGTCTTTTTTAAGTAATTGAAAAGTGTCACTAAAAACCTTAATTAGTGGCACAAAACTTAAATGTAAGTAAAAGTGTATGCCACTAAATGGCTTTTTTTTGTAGTGTTTCTTTGTCACACATGCTGGTATGAGTAGCCATATATATTAGTTTTTAACCACGTTATTAAAAACATATCATGTCCGTTGATAGTATTTGGTCACACTTTTCTAGTGTGGCAATTCAATGTCACTGATTTTTCAAAAAGTGTGGTTAAATGTTTCTTGTTGATGTGTTTTTGGTTACATGAGTTAAAAATCAAACAAATAGAGTAGCTGTTGGTCACATTTCACCACACTTTTTTGAGTGTGGCTAATAAATGCCACACTTTTTGTTAAAGTGTGGCTAAAGATCTTGAATTGTTATACAATAGTCACATTAAAAACAAAATGTGTGGCGGAAATTAAGCTAGAAGGTTTTGAAATGTTATTTATGACCTTTAGTCACACATTTAATCAAAAGTGTGACAGGGAATTTTTGGTAAAAGTGTGGCGAAAGGTCATTTTTGGCGTAATGACTGGAATGTTTATCTTTGTTAGCATTATCACCTCCTGATTCATCATCGTCATCACCTGAATCATTCTCATCATCATCTCCTTCTTCATCATCAGTACCACCATAATCAACTTGTTCCTCTTCTTCTTCCTCCTCTTCTTCATTACCCTTAAGCTGTGGTGCTTTCTCGTATAGATCATCGATTATCTTTCTCAAATCCTTGTTTTCTTGTTCAATCAACTTTATTCTCTTTGTATTTCTCTTGCTAGAAGTCTTGAGTTCAGCATTTTCACTTTCAAGCTTCTTAACTTTTGCTTCCAAATCATACTGACATTAGCAAGCTGATACATGTCCTTCTCGTTCTCTTTCATTTGTCTGATCTCAGCTTCTTGTTGATTGAATGCTTTCATAACATTAGCAATCTGTCTATTCATAGCTTCCATCAAATCACTAGATACTGTTGCTTGTGGAGTGGAACTTGATTCCGCACTAGGTTTAGAAACTTTTGCTCTCATACTCGCCAACACATTCTTCAGAGATATTGATATGTTTTCTGGATTCAACTGTTATGCAGGATCAGTAGTAACAACTTCTTGTAGAACCTTCTTCGTCTTAATGACTGGGGATGCTGCTGGTGATACATCTTTAGAACTTCCGACTTTTCAGTTTGAGAGTCCCATTCCTCATCCTCCTCTGTTTCTTCCGAATCTTCATTAACTAGTAACGTCTTTTTCTTAGTTTTGCTCTTAGCAACCTTCTTTGTCTTTGATTCATTCTCTTCCACCTTCTGCTTGCCTTTGCTCTTAGACTTAGTACCTTTGTTAACCACTTTTCGTTTCCTCTTTGCCTCTTTATCAACAAGAAACAACGGGCTGTCAGAATCAGAATTGCTATCTGCATGTCTAGCCTTATTCTTTCCGGGATCTTCATACGCAACTGAACTCAAATGTCCAAATAGACATTTATGTGGTGGTTTCTCATCTTCTTTCTTTCCTTTATAGGTTTTCATCCGGTTTAAAGTTGTTGTGATCAAATACCTTCTGCAGAAACCACGGATACATCAAAAACTTGTCAACTTTCAAACCTTGAATCACCTCCATCATATGGTGAAAGATCATTCCAGAAACGATGTAAGGTTTGTTCAATATCATAGCAACAACCAATTAACTCAACGTCTTCCTCAACACATCATAACCTCCACTAACTGGTCCAAAAACATGAAGTATCACATGTAGTAGATACTTATATGGTGGACATAACTTTGCTTTGTGTAATAAACAATTAGTGATAGGACCATCATACTTCATTCTGAGAAAACGTGCACATTGTTCAGTCCATGATGACTCAATCGGATCTTCATAAGAATCATTTAGCTATAAAGCCTCTCTGAAATCTCGTTCACCAACTAAGACCAACTGCCCTTGTATTTTGCTTTGAATAACTGATCTTCCCTCCTAAAAGGTCAATCCAGCATTCTCCCAAAAATCCAGCTGATGATCTTTGTAAATGTTGACTGACTGAGCAATAGCATGTACTATTCTAGATCTCCTTAGAAAACTGATCATCCCTTGGAATTCTGCGTACTTTTAGTCAATCTTCGGTTCAATGTATGCACAGCAGTTGTGTTTCGGTTCAAACTTCAATTCTTTAGGAGTTGACTACTCTGGAACGTCTTGTTGTTCTTATTCAGCCATTAGATCTGCAAAAACACAAACAATTCATACAAAAATTCGTTAATTCGGATTAAAAATAAAAAATAGTCAAAACATCAAGTTCATTCGACCAAACATGGGTTCGAATGAGTTTGGTTTTTGTCGAACGAACATCAAAACGTTTCATTCGACCCTTTATGAAGGTCGAATGGACCTTATTTGAATTTTGAATTTACCAAATCTGATTTAATCCATGTTAACATCAAATTTTGATTCAAACATACCCTAATATGACCGATTAACACTTTTTAAACATCAATTTTCATAAACAATCAGTTATAGATAGTTTTCTTAAAAATCGCACACCGTATGTTTAAACTCTGGAATTGATTGTTTTCTCCCCTTAAAACTGTCGATAACAGATAATCTATGGTCAATTTTGATTAACAAAGCATTTTTGTTCACAAATTCAAGGTCTAGGGTTTCTGTTCTTCATTCGATGATTCTGAGGTGAATACTTGTCCAATACCTGTGAATTTGGTATAGAAATGATCAGTAGATAACAAGCTCAAAGTTTTCCATTTAAATGATTTAAAACTCAAATAGGCTCGTCAAACTTCAGAAAATGACTATCATCTAACATCGGTTATCGAAAATAACACAGAAATGTAAAAATTTTGGATTTTTCTGAAATTTATACTAAAACACACCAAAAATCTTTTTGAGTTTTTGTATATTTTAAGAAAATGAAAAACAGATAGCAGTAAACATTTTGTGATTTCCAGTAAATGGATCATATCAGTTTCTGAGAAATCTGATCACACCAATGATCTTTAATATGTTATCATTAAAGACAATGTGAGATTCGGCAATTGCTGATATTATGATCCACATAAGCTCACATGCAGACCGTTATGTAGTGCCTTAAAATGATACGCTTTCAGTGTATTAAAACTAACAAGCTTATGGTTTCCACACACAAGACATACTCTCGTATCAAGGAATTTGCACAAAGCTTCGTCGTAACGCGTGATTATGCCATTTGTTATCCATTATTTACAAGATACGAGTCACAGAGGTGTACAGGTCAGCAAATCAATGCTACAAAGTAACATGTGCACACGTACCAGGTTGAGGCTGATATCAATTATGATTTTCATCATAGATTTGATACGATACATTAAATGATCTTTGATCATTATGATACATGAAGTTCCTCAATTCGGTAACTTTTAGGTTTTGGCATATAAGCTCTTTATGCAAATATTGACTGAATCTAGGTCCGTAAATCAATACGACAAAAGATCAGTCAAGATACCCCGGATAACAATAAACATAAGGACCCGAAACATCAGATTTTGGCAATCCTATCAAACGAAATTACGGTACTAAGACAATATGCCTATGAGGTGTTTAGCCACTAGCGAGTAGTTCGTTATGTTTGTATCACTAAGGTACACATTAATAAGTCCACGAAGCCTACCAGCACATCACACAAAATCATCACATGCCTTATTAAACATTACAAATCTTTAGCATGCGACAGATCCTCACTAATGTACTATCATCTCCTCTTTTTCTCCAGGAAAATCCATTTTGGGTTTTTCTAATTTTTATGGGTTTTGAAATTTTTTAATGTTTTTGGTTTTTCTAAATTAAAAAACTCCCCCTAAAATTAAAAACATAATTTTGGATTTCGGATTTTTAAAAAACAAAAACAAACTAAAAATTGATAACCTGATGAGGAGTCTAATAATGCCTTTCTTTTATACCATTAGCTCTTAATAGAAATTCAAATCGTGATTTATCATAAGCATGGGTAAACAAATCAACTCTTTGGTAATCAGTGTGTATTTTGACCATGTTAATCAATCCTTTAGCATAGCAATCCCGAATAAAATCATACCGAACTCGGATATGCTTAGCTTTGGAATGATTGACAGTGTCTTTAGTGAGTGCGATGGTTGTTTCATTATCGCAATGAATGGGGGTTCTAAGAAATTGCAAACCGTAGTCGCACATCTGCTGTTGAATCCAAAGCACTTGTGAACAGCAACTCGAGGCTGCCACGTATTCTACTTTACATGTAGACAGAGCAACTGACGTCTTCTTGCATTGCCAAGTAACAAGCCCGCTCCCTAGAAATTGACATCCAACAGTTGTGGATTTAGCGTCAATATCTCAACCTGCATAATCTGCATCACTAAAGGCAGTAAAGTCAAAGGTATCATCATTAGGATACCATAACCTGCACGATGGAGTACCCTTCAGATTATGAAGGATTCGTTTAACTACAACTAGGTGACTTTGTTTCGGCTTCAACTGAAATCGTGCACAAAGACATGTCGCGAACATTATATCCGGCCTGGAAGCAGTTAAGAACATCAGAGATCCGATTCGGTAAGCTCCCCCTTAGCATCAACTCCAATCCCGTGATTGGGTTGTATGGGAGTATCAATTGGCTTTGAATCATCCATCAGGAATTGGCTCAAGACTTTAGAAACGTATTTCGTCTGGTGGATAAAGATCCATGTTGGCAATTGATCAACCTGCAATCCAAGAAAGAATTGCATCTCTCCTATAGCGCTCATCTCGAACTTCTCCTGCATAACTTTCTCAAACTCCCTGCACAAAAGTTCATTAGTAGAACCAAATATAATGTCATCAACATAAATTTGAACTAGAAGCAAGTCACCCTATGTTCGTTTTGTGAACAGGGTATAGTCAACTAAACCTCGCTTGAATCCTTTGGAAAGAAGATATGTGCTAAGCTCCTCATAGCACTACCTCGGGGGTTGGTGCAAGCCATACAAAGCTTTGTTTAGCTTGTAAACCTTATCCCGGTGGATAGGATCCTCAAAACCTGGTGGTTGGACGACATATACTTCCTCCTTTACCACACCATAGAGAAAAGCACTTTTAACGTCCATATGATACACCTTGAATTTCATGTATGATGTATACGCAAGAAACATTCGAATTGATTCAATGCATGCAACCGGTGCATAGACTTCATTATAGTCAATTCCTTCTTGTTGACGAAAACCTTGTACCACCAACCGAGCTTTGTTTCTTACGATAACCCCTCGATCATCCTCCTTACACTTGAACACCGATCGGGTGCCAATCTTCTTTCGGTCTGGTGGTAAATCAATCAACGTCCAGACTCCGAGTTTCTAAAATTGTTGTAGCTCTTGCTGCATCGCATCCACCCAAGATTCGTCTTATAAAGCTTCCTTGTAAGTCCGCGGCTCACCCTGCGAAACATAACAAGCAAAAGACCAATCATTTTGGTCACCAGATTTCTGAATTTTAGTATATAGGGCAAGGGCTCCAATGTTCTCTGTTGATGATGCACGCCTTAATTGACCTCGCGTCATCACACTGCTACCGGGATCACCAATGACTTGTCCTAACGGATGAATTCGATGAATCCGAGATTCCGGATGTTCAGGTATTGGAATCACCGTTGGAACATTCATATTCTCTGACGTGTCCAGATCATTACCCGTATTCGATGAAGATGGATAATTTGGATTTGGGTTCACTTGAGGTGATACTGTAGCATTATCCAAGATAGCTTCACTGATAACTTCATCTTCATCTTCCGACTCAAACGAATCAAACGTTGTAGAAGCTTCCTGATAAATCTCTTCTTCTATCACTGGAGCATTGGTATCATTAGAAGCTGTAGGAGGAGTCACTGTGATCGGACGCACTAACGGTGAAGTCACTGCATTCTCACACTCGTAATATAGTTGTAATACAGCCTCTTCAAACAAGCTTTCTAGATTGAATGACTCAAAGAGTTCTTTGTAGTTAAACATCCAATCGGGCCCATTTCCAGGAGCATTCTGAGTATAGCGTTGAACATACACATTTACCTACTCTTTAACTTGATGAGTTCTTTTGTTAAACACATGTTTAAGTGGTGTCGCGTATCCAACGAAATAACCCTCTTCTGCTTTAGCTTCAAATATTTCTGTAGGAATCAGCATCATGCATGGTGCCCTGAATGTCTCTAGAAACTCTAAGTTCGGCTTAAGTCTATTAAGCAGTTCATAAGAAGTCTTTCCAAACTTCTTCACTATCAACACACGATTCAGAGTGTAACAAGCTACATGAATAGCCTCGTTCCAGAAGATAACCGGAAGATTAGAATCTGCACGCATTGTCCTAGCCGCTTCAATTAGAGTCCTATTTTTGCGTTCTGCAACACCGTTCTGTTGAGGAGTATATGGTGCACTGTATTCGTGATGAATTCCTTTCTCTTCACACAAATCATCCATCAAAGAATTCTTGAACTCCGTCCCGTTGAACGTTTCGCTTTTGTGTTGCATGCACATCACCCATGAGAATCTTGAATAGTCGTCAGTAACCACAAGACAGTAAAAATCTCCATTAATACTCTTATGTTTCACAGGTCCAAATAGGTCCATATGAAGTCGTTTAAGTGGAATGTTAACATAGTTTACTTTCTTGGGTTTGTGGGAATGTTTGTGTTGTTTTCCCTTCTTGCAACTAACACACTTATCATTCAGATGAAAATGTCTAACATTCACGCCCTCTACTAGCCCATTTTTCACCAAGTTATTCATCTTCCTTAGGTGAATATGCCCCATCTGTCGGTGCCACATAATAGACTCTTTTTCAGTAGCCTTTGATGGAAAACAAGTCACTTGACCTTGAGTCGTGGTTGCTTTGCTCATGTCGAGAATGTACCAGTTGTTCACTCTCGGAGCTTTAAGCATAATCCACTCCTTAGGTATCACAAATCCGGGCTTCAAGATGTAGCAAGACTTATCATCAAAATGCACAGAAAACTTTTTGTCACAAATCTGAGACACACTCAACAAATTATAATCAATCTACTTCACATAAGAAATCCTCTCAAAACTCACAACTCCATTACTAACACTCCCCTCCATAGTAATGTAACCACCTTTATTCCGTGCAAATGCGACATACCCTCCATTTATATTCTTGATATCAAACAAGAGCGACATATCTCCCGTCATGTGCCCGGAAGCTCCACTGTCAATAATCCAGAGACTGCTAACAGGCCAACTGGAACTCCCTGCACCATTAAAAAATGGTTACTTTTTACGAGGGACCCGAGCCTTGTTGGTCTTGGGTCTTTGAGTATCAGTAGTAGAGACATTCAAAGATTCGCTTTTCTTTTCAACAACCGGTTTCTCTAAAACATTCGTTTTAGGAACTTCTTTTACCGGATTTGAAGTTGAACTTGAGGCACCTGAAGATCATTTCGGTGTCCAATAATGTTCCGATCATTTTAAAATTCTGACTTGTGTTTGAAACTTTGGTTAAACATTGTCAGAATTTTTAGAAACGACCTTTGGTGGTACATTCTTAGATACCCTGTCCGATTTAATGGACAAAGACCCAACCTTTCATTTAACATTCGGTTTAGAATAAACCTTTTGTCTATCAATAGTCGGATTCACCATAGGGTTCTTCTTTCTATTGTCCATTGAAATCCGGTTACGATTGTCATAAACAACCGGTCGGTTTCCTCTTTGATAAAAATTCGGTTTGTTATAAAATTGCTTTTGAGGATAAAAAGATCTTTGAGGAAAACCAACAATCGAATTCCTATGGTTATGCCTATTCTCAACTTCTAGCCTTTTTCGTCTTACGTATGGACAGTGAGCAAGAAAATGCCCTCTCTCTCCACACTTAAAAAAGACTCTATACTCTTCAAATGAGTTACTGTCATCAAATCTAGCGAATGTGTTAACCAGATATTGATCATTATAACACTGTCGCCTCAAACTCTTAGGAGCGGGCTCTAATGAATAAGTCATTTCAACAAATCCATTCACTTTTTCTTTTGGTTTGACAAATTGAGTTACATGAACCTTTGATGATTTAGAATTATCACCATACAGTCGCTTTATTAATTCTGGTGGCATATCATTTGTCCTTTCGGATTTAAGAAACCAGATTGTGCTTTCTTGCCAGATTTTATCTATTTTAGAATAGTTAGCGAACTGTATCGGATATTCTTCATCAGAAATTATTTTATCGGATCCTTCCATCCGGTAAAATACTTTCACAGGTTTGTCACTTACCTCATTTTTCGCACACTTTTTAACCGAGTAATACTGATTCTTTTCATCTTTAGGGGGATGTTGAACCTTAGATGTTACCCTACCCTCAATGGTACGAATGTGATTTTCCAAAGGAATATCAACATTATTCCTAGGTTCATCATCCTCAGAATCTGAATCATCAATTACTGCAACAACGCCCTCATCATTCAAACCCAAAATTGGTCTAACATCAGAATTTGGATCACCAACACTAGATATGTTTGATTAATTTTCTGATGTAGATCCTGATTTATCAGAACTTTCAAGTGTCACGGTGTTTAAATTGTGATTCTCAAATAACACCGGAGATGGTACTGATTTGTAACTCACATTCGGGCTTGGTTCTTCTATGATGTGGTCTAAGACATAAGCTACATTTAGATAACTCTCAAGTTTCTTGTTAATAATTTCTGAAAAACACTTAATCCTTGCCACTTCAAGTTTGGTTTCTTCATTTTCATTTATATAGTTATTAATGGCAATTTGTTTATGTGAAAGAGTTTTTGTTAATTCAGAAATGTCTTTCTTGTAGTTATCTAGAAGCTTATTAACATCTCTTTCATTCTTGCGATAAGACTCAATGGTGGTTTTAGCACTTTCAAGTTGATACTTTAAGTCCTTAACCTCGCCCTTAAGTCTATCACATTTACCACAATATTTTTCATTAGGAGTAGAGTTAGAACTTACTGGTTTAGGAGCATCTATCATGGTCATCAAAGCGAAACGAGCTTCCTTTCCCGTGAAGAACTTGGAATAATCAACTTTGGAGAAAGTATCATCTACCATGCAGGACTTTTTAGTCATAAGGAAATCTACTTCGGCAAGAAGTTGCTCAATGTCATCATCAAGTGAACTAACACTTGATTCTGAATCAGATTCGCTCTCATTGTCAGAATAAACAGATACATGATCTTCAGAAAAATCAGAGACTGCTTGTTCAATCATTGGCTCCTCAACCTTCTCAGTAATAACCTCTTCAACTACCTCATCAATCACAGCTTTCTTTTCCATGTCATCAACTATCACCGACTCCTCTCTATCCACCTCTTGAGTTAAGCATGCCACAGTTCCACCAGTTACCTCTTCAACACCTATCTGCATGTTGTTCCAGTCAAACCCCTCATATTGTTGGATTACCAAAGCTTGTGTTAGTGCACTTTTCATGTATGTCCCTAGCTAGTGATCCGGTATAGAATGTCGAAGGTTCAGATAATCAGAGAACGACAAAGTCTTAAACCCAAAGACAATCCAATCAATAGTCGAGGGGGAGTTTGTAGATGCACGTATTGCGACTAGTGATTGGATCTACAAAGTTAACATGTGTTAAAAAGTGCTGATGGGTTGAAAGTGGAATGCTGATGGGCTGAAGGTGGAAAAAGTGGGCGAACGTGGAAATTACACAGAAAAAGTGGGCGAACGTGGAACCAGACGGGGCGAATGTAGAATCAAAGTGGGCGAATGTGGAAAGATTCCACATTCGACCAACACAAATGGGCGAATGTGGAAAGATTCCACATTCGACCACCACAACTGGGCGAACGTGCAGAGCCTATAAATAGGTTTTGTGAGTTTTTGAGAGTTAGAGAGCCCGAAAGAGAGTCATTTAGAGTGTGTGTTTTTGGTGTGTGTTCCAGAGAGGTCTGAGAGTGATAGTTTGTGTGCTAGATTAACTGTAATCAAGTTGTAAGCAATTATTTGGAAAAGTTAATCTATGAAAAGCTTTTAAAATGACTTTGATTGTGTTTTGATTGAGTTTATATCAGTTTGTTCTAAGCTAGGGTTTCCGCACCTGGTTTAGCAACTTGTATGATCATATAATCCTGTTTTCGTGTCGAATCACATCCTCTACAAAGTGGTATCAGAGCGTAGAGGATCATACAACAACAAATTGATAAACTCAGAGCTGATTTGGACATTATTTTCATCAATTCACATCTGTTTTTACATAAAAATGGTTTTTGAGTGTTTTTGAAAGAATTAGAGGTGATTTTGTGGTTAAAATTCAAAATTCCAAGTATTAAAGTTGTTCCAAATCATCTCCGAAGCAAAACCTAATCAAGATCATTCAAATCCACAAACTTTTGAAAATCAGAGATCAAAATAACCGTTTTTCAAAGTGTAACCGTTTTTCAAAAGATAAAAATGGGCGAACCTGGAGTGGGTGGACGAATGTGTGAGTTTTTGGTCGAAGGTGAGTGTTATTCTGGGCGAACCTAGAGATTTTAGGGCGAACCTAGAGTTTTTCAGTTGAATATTTCACATTCGGGTCACATTTTTCACTTTCGGGAGATCGGGGGTACGAACCTAGAACTAAAACGGGCGAACCTGGTTTATTTTGGGCGAACCTGAATCAGAAGGGTCGAAAGTGAGATTACCAGGGGCGAACCTAATTTTAGGGCCTAAAAAATTTCGAATGACACCGATTTTAGAAAATTTTTGAAATATTGTTGTTGGAAAAATGATGAAGTGGGAAATGATGAATACCTGGACCATGCCAAGAACGGATGAGGAGATCAGAGCTTTAATAGAAGCTGATAGAAAGAGACAGAGATTACAGAGACAAAATTCTCAAGATGACTACATGTGGAGATTTCCAATGACACCGAAACCAACTGATGAAATGGTACATGTTAACAAGTGTGTTAACAGAGAAGGTGTTCATAGGAATGTTGCGTGTTTAGTCAAACAAATGAGACATGATGTTTCCAGTGAATTGTCAAAGAGTGATTTAAGTTCTGATACGAGTTCAGAACAGAGTGATAGCTCAAATGGTAATGCAAAATCTGATAATGGTAATAAATCAGATGATGAGGTGAGTGCTAGTTGTTCTAAATGTGTCAAGTTGAATCGTGAATTGATGACACTTATTGAGGACAAACAAAAACTAGCAAATGAACTAGAAAATTGTAAAAACCAAATTAAAGTTTTTGAAAACAATGAAAAAGATTTGTTAAATAAAATTGAGTCTTTAAAGAAGGAAATGTTAGAAATGAATAAAAGTTTTTCAAAGAATAATACCACATCAGAATTGGAAATTACAACACCTTGCGTTGTTAATTCTGATTCTGAAGTGAAACAAATGCTTGAAAAGAAAACTGAAAATGTTGAAACAACTTCAGAATCTGAATCTGAATCTGAAGAAAAACCCATATTCAGTTTTCCTGAAGGAGTTGAAGGATCCTACATGTTGGAAGGACGTGATAAATTGATTTTTAACAAAGATTTTTTAATTGAGAATATCGAACAATCTCTACTTAAATGTATTTTTGTTGATAATATCGATTTGTTAAATCAGTTTAGAAATCAATTTGATCATCTTCATTTTGAACTCAGTCCTAACCAACATGAGAATAAAGAGGATCAAAACAAAAATGTTGAAAATAAAAAGGGTTCTAAAGTAAAAGAACCAAAACCAAACAAATCGAAAGGAAATGATCAGATGAAAAATTCTTATCAACAGAATTCAAGAAATTTTTCATCTAGATCATATGACTATTATGATTATTCATATAACTCTCGATTTGATGGTTATTGGGGAAACAACTCACCACAGTATTCTCATGGTTATGTTGAATGGAGAAACTGTTTTGAATGTGGTGAAGTTGGTCATATTGCTGCTCATTGTCCTTATTGGTATTGGGATGACGGGTATGCATATGATTTTGTTGAATATAGGTCTTGTTATAACTGCGGAGAGTGTGGGCATTTAATTGCTTACTGTCCGTATGTTAAACAGAAAAAGACCGAAGTGAAATTTGCTAGAAATTCAGGCAATGTCAGAAAGCCTGTATCCCCAAAACCAATCAAGAAGCAAAAGGGGAAACAGGTTGTGTATGACAATCGTAACAAAATTGCCTTGAAGAAAAATGGAGATTGTGGACGGGTTGCTGAGGTAAGGGGGAGTTCGAAGGCTAAGCCTAAGAATAACTCTAAACCTGGGTCTTCATCAGTTAAGTCTGAGAAGATTCCAAACAACGTTCAGAAGCAGGTTTCAAATAAGAAATCTGAAAAGTCAAAAAGTAAAACAATTTCAACAAAATCCAAAATAAACTCTGAACGTGTTTGGAAACCCAAAGCACTTTCTAAATCAATAGCAATTTCTACTTCAAATCAATCCATTGAAAAACCAATTGATTTTTCAAAAGGAGAATGGATTGATGTTCCAAGAATTGATGACCTTGGACGACCCATCATTGTGAAGGGATGGGTGCCTCTCTCATGCTAATTGTTTAATAAGTGTGCAGATTGTTCCAGACAGACCTATTAGCTATTCTTTAATAGTTGATAGTGGAGCATCTGTATACAAGCTATTTATTGGAGAGGTGAAGGTCAAGGAAGGGTTATTGAAGAAGAAAAACATGATTTCAACAGAAAGAAGAGTGTTTGTAGTCTGTTTCCAACCTGTGAAGCCGGAAAAAGTTGCAATCTCATGCAATTGCTCTCAGGTGTTGGATTTCAATTACAGATACAACAAAATGGTTTGCTAATTGAAAAATCTTAATGAGTCAAGCAATCTGAGTGGAAAATGGTTTTTAGAACTCAATGAGTAAACCGCATCGGATATCATTTTATTTTGTTTTTCTTCAAAAAGTTTAAAAATCCAAAAATATGCTTATTTTGAGATTTTTAGGGGGAGAAAAATTTGAGAGAAAAATCAAAATAAAAAAATAGAAAATCAAAAATGAGTTTTCCTGGAGAAAAAGAGGAGATGATAGTACATCAGTGGACTGTCAGATTACTCTAAAAACAAAAATAATTTGATAAACATTGAGTAGCCACTACAATTATATATTGGTAGGCTTGAAATCAAAGTTTAAAGTTCAGCATGGTGATATAAATTTAAAATCAATAACTGATAATCATGTGGATCAACGTATCGTTGGTATATGGTCTTAGTACCGAAATTTCGTTTGATAGATTGCCAAAATCAGAGGTTTCGGGTTGTTATATTGAAAGTTATCTGGGGATGGCCTAATTGATCTTTTGCTGTATTAGCTTACAGACCTAGATTCAGTCAGGGTATCTTTTTAAAAGATCTTTAATGACAAAACCATAAGTTACCGAATGAGGAACTTAACATGTGTGATGATAATCAAAGATTATCTAATGCATCATATTAATACTATGATGAAAGTCATGTATGATATTAGTCCTCACCCTGGTAGAGTGCACAAGTCGCTTTGAAGCATTAATTTGCTAACCTGTCACCACTGTGCCTCATACCTTGTAACTAACGGATAACTTCAATATAATCACACGTTACGATGAAGCTTTGCGCAATTCTTGATACGGGAATGTGTCGCGAATGCGGGGACCATAGATTACTCAGTATCTAATATTACCATAACGTATCTAAAGTGCTGAGCAATGAATGATGATTTTGAGTTTAAGTGGACAAATATACTGGTAATGGTTGTAGGATGCTCAATGACAAAAACAGAAAATTAATCAAAAACAGTTATGACTGACTGCTTCAATACTGATATGATCCTCTTAACCGGAAAATTCACAAAAATATGTTGAATTTACTTTTATGCAATTATATTTGAAAATTCAAAAAGATTTTTGGTGTGTTTTAGCATAAACTTTGAAAAATCAAAAAGTTTTTTTCAATTTTATTTTCGATAACCGATGCTGGGATACTGGATGTGAAAGCTCAGATACTTAAAAATTGAAAAAGATTTCAAATTTTTAAAGCTTCTGGTATACATTGACAATGTTTTATAGTTCAGGGGGAGAACTATTGAGGGTCAAATGGAATGTGAAAAGTACTTCCAAGATTTTTGTCGTGTCTAACGCCGGTTGTAGTTTGTGCAGTTTTTAGTAAATTTTTCTGCAGAATCAAATACAACAGGTGCACTTCTCATAACTCATCGACAAAGAGTGTAATTGAACAAGACTCAACCTGAACATCAAGATCACCAGAACAACAGAAGTTAGTAAAAGGTTAAAGAAATGATGAAGATTGAAGAAATCAAGATTATCGTCCATATTCATCTCTGGATCAGCAAATGACAAAGCCAAGATTTCTTGAGTCTGTCTGAGATTTCAAAGCTTACTGAGAGATAGTCAGGAACTTTGACACAAACGTGTATGAAGATGGAAAGTTTTCAATCAAGACTTGAAACATTGATAACTTTCTGATCTGGTACATCACTAGCTAGGTCCAAGGGGGAGATTGTTAGTGCACTTTTCATGTATGTCCCTAGCTAGTGCTCCGGTATAGAATGTCGAAGGTTCAGATAATCAGAGAACGACAAAGTCTTAAACCCAAAGACAATCCAATCAATAGTCGAGGGGGAGTTTGTAGATGCACGTATTGCGACTAGTGATTGGATCTACAAAGTTAACATGTGTTAAAAAGTGCTGATGGGTTGAAAGTGGAATGCTGATGGGCTGAAGGTGGAAAAAGTGGGCGAACGTGGAAATTACACAGAAAAAGTGGGCGAACGTGGAACCAGACGGGGCGAATGTAGAATCAAAGTGGGCGAATGTGGAAAGATTCCACATTCGACCAACACAAATGGGCGAATGTGGAAAGATTCCACATTCGACCACCACAACTGGGCGAACGTGCAGAGCCTATAAATAGGTTTTGTGAGTTTTTGAGAGTTAGAGAGCCCGAAAGAGAGTCATTTAGAGTGTGTGTTTTTGGTGTGTGTTCCAGAGAGGTCTGAGAGTGATAGTTTGTGTGCTAGATTAACTGTAATCAAGTTGTAAGCAATTATTTGGAAAAGTTAATCTATGAAAAGCTTTTAAAATGACTTTGATTGTGTTTTGATTGAGTTTATATCAGTTTGTTCTAAGCTAGGGTTTCCGCACCTGGTTTAGCAACTTGTATGATCATATAATCCTGTTTTCGTGTCGAATCACATCCTCTACAGCTTGATTCTCATTTGGCTTTTGAGTCGTTGATGTATTTACGGATACAATGGTTCGTTCATGGTTTGGTGTTGTTTGAGTTTGCTTAGATGTAGATGTTTAGTTTTGGTTGGAATTTTGGAAGGTGTTTTGTCAGTATTGGTAATTGTTTTGATTTTGATAGTTGTTGTGTTTGTTTTCGAAAGTAACTTGGTTTTGTGCTTGATGGTTTTAGTAGTTAGCATTGAATGGGTTGCGGTTTCCTTGTTTTTTAGGTTGGGTACACTCTCGAGCAAAATGTCCTTTGTTTCCACAATTAAAGCACGTGACTTTTTCCTTGTTGAAACCATAGGTAGTGTTTGGAGTAGTTGTAAGATCAGTTCTACCCGTCTTCTCAATTAACTCTTTTGGTCTCCATATCACACTTGCAAATGCCCACTAGATGTCAATCAATTCCATCTCTTCTTTATCAATTTAGGCATAATCTTCATTTGTTAAGTTGTTGTTCCCAATCTGACTAGCCACAAGTTCATAATAAGCAGAAACCATTGCTAAAACTGTTGTGCAACATGTTGTTGTGCAACTTTAACTGTCACATTGTTCGTGTTAGAAGTTTCCAAAACAAGGACTTGTGGTTGTTGTGGCTATGTCATATATACTGATGGTGTTGCATAATAACTAAAAGCTTGCACTGGAGGTTGAGATGCTGTGTAAGATGGTCCGGATGACACACTATAGTAACTTGCTGCATTAAATGGTTCAACACTTAAAACAAATGTTGTTTATGGTGCAACACTCATGCCTCCACGTGGAATAGAAGTGGTTGAAGAAGTAGCATAATGTAGTTCCGGATTCTATGGAATCTGAGATCTTTTCTACTTTCTTCTTGCTTCCATTTCCATATTCTCCTGCTTCTGAATAAACTCATTAATTGACCAATACTGATAAGCATCTTTTTCTTTTAACACTTCAACACGCTGATTCTAGTATGGTGGTAAAGCATCAGTAAACTTTTCTACAACCTCTGTCATCGAATAAGCAACCTCAGAGTTTGACAAATCGGATAATAAATGAAAGAACCTTGGAGTAATTTCCTTCAAGGTCTTATTCCCAATGTAACTAAAATTATCAAACTCTTTTTTTAACTCTTCAATCCTTAATTTGCGAGTTTTCTCATTTCCATCATGTCTACTCCTCAATGCATCCCATAGCTTTTTTTGAAGTAGAGCATGGTCCAAACTGATGTAATAAATCTGTATTTAATGCCTGAGATAACTGTGAATAAGCTTTCTTCTCTGCTGCAAATTTCTTCTTTTCAACATTCATTAGGTCCTCAAGTGCTATTGGTGTGGTTGAATTCTCAATGGTTGGTGCAACATATCCCTTCACTATCATCTGCCACATTTCTCCACCATCTAATCGCATGCCTTCAAGATAAATCTTGAATCTTCTTTGCCACGAATGATAATCAATCATGTCTAACAACTTTGGTGGTTGTGTTCCATTTCCTGAAGATAAGTCATAAACCAAGGTTGTGATGGCATTAGTAGTTTGGCTTTGAACTGCTACTGCTGTTGCTACCCCCAATAGTCTGGAATTTGTTGTGGAGGAGGTTTAACACTGGGTTGTGATTGATTAGAAACGGCCTAGTAATTCGGCATTTGTTGTGGTTGTGTGTTCCCTCTCTCAGCTGCTGCAACTGCCAAAGGATTCATATGTACTTGCTGTGATTGTGTCATAGCAGGTATCGGTGTCATAGGTAAACCCCAGATGTTATCCATGACGTACGAAATAACAACACTTAGAAAATCTAAAAATCTAAAATTCGTTCGACCTAATCAACACTGTCGAGGGGTCGAATGAATTTGAAAACAGTTGATTCGACCTCCTAACACAAGTTCAAATAAGAAACAGAATGAATAACCTTGATTCGACCCTGATATGATCTTCCTTCGACCTTTTGATGGTTCGAACGAACTTGAAATGGTCGAATGGACAACAACACACACTGAAAAAAGCTAATTCGACCTAAAAACTCACTTCATTCGACCTAAAACAACTTGGTTCAACCTAAAAATCACTCTTTCGACCCAAAAACTTGACTCCTTCGACCTTTCTCAAGTACATTCGACCCGACCCATTTGAAAATAATTTTTTCTTCAAAAATCAACCAATTTGACCTGAATTTTTCAAAAGTTGATGGATTTCAATGCAGTTAATAAGGTTTTGAATCGGATCCTATGGAGATCAAGTTTTGTGAAAGAAATTTTAATTTTATAAGTAAAAACAAGTCTAAATCAATCAACCTCTATATTCATGAAAATTCATGCAAAACAGATAAAATTTTGATGTTTTTGATGAAAAATCTGATTGAAAACTATCAATTTGCAGTTGTGTGATCGAGCAAAGCTCTGATACCACTTTGTAAAGGACCGGATTTTATGAAATCAATAATATAATCACACAAGTATAAGTAATCCAGGTGCGGAAACCCTAGATCACATGCAAAATGATAATAATCAGATCAGAACACGTTTTGATTCCTTTTCAACATGATTTTCATTAATATAAAGATCATAAAACCATTACAAGATATATATCAATGAAAACCTAACCCTTAGAACCTTGTAGACTCGTCACAAAAAACACACACGAACACACATACAGAAATGACCAACTGTTAGACTTAAACAAAACTCAAAACTATACATAGACCTCTTATTCGACCTCTGCAATGGTCGAATGAACTCCTTTGACCCTTTCAAGTCTCGAATGGACTTAAATAAACAAAATAATCTTCTTTAAAACTGGTTCGACCCTTTTAAATCTCATTCGACCATCTGTTTGGTCAAATGTACTTCTACAACTTCAAAATCTTCCATATTAATCGCCAAACTTAATTAATCCAAAACGATAGCCACACATGTGCATCTACACTTAGGGTGCCACAAAGACAGTACATGGGGAGTAAACGATAGGGGAAGTCTTCTATCTCTTCAGCATCATAGAGGGCGACCATTGCAACCTTGCTCATGCGATGGCCGAGTTTTTTACTAGGTCCTGGGGCACCAAAGCCTCCAGCCATATCTTTGGGGGGACCTTACATTACACTCCTAGCCACCAGCCTGGAGCTACTTCACCCCTGGTCTATGACCCATTCGACACCTGCAGGCAAAGTTCGCCCCTTGACACCGTTATGATGAAGAATATTGTAGTTGTAGAGTGGTTTGAGAAGGTTTTGAGGCTAGTGGACAACAAGCAGAAGCTGTGGGATGAGAATGCTGCATTTGAGGAGCAGTATGCTGAGGCAGCAGCAGTAGAGACATGGGGAGCAGAGTCTTCAGCAGTAGCTGTAGCCAGAGGAGCATCCAGGCGCAGCGGGACCACCACCAGGAGCTAGGACATGTCGTTAAAGCCAACCACGGGGAGGCATCCTTCGTACCATCTTGGATAGGCTCGACACACTTACCGCTGAGTTCAGATCATTCCGGGATGACTTTGTCCGACACATGGCTTCCTGCACCGGCTCCAGCTCCAGCTCCAGTTCTCGCTCCAGGCCCCATGCACATCCCCGCCGCAGCGACTCGTTTTGATCCTCCCACTCTCAGGTTTATCATTTGTGGTTCTTGACAGTTGTTGATGGTTTGTGACTTGATACACTATTTTATTTTTATTTTTCTTTTGTTGTTGGATGATTGAGGTTGTATGTTGACAGGTTGAGGACAACTTATTATTGTGGAGCCGCTATTTGCACGTTCTTGCTTTTGTGGATGTAGGTTTCGACCACACACCGGTGGATTTTGCACTATCAGGTGAGTATTAGTTTATCCAGCCTCTTTTTCCATCTCTATGCTTAAAATATTTGCAAAATTTTAAGTGTGGAATGGAACGTTATTGCTGCTTAGTTTTTGCATCTAGTGGGTCATTTGTTATTGTTTATGTGTCGTCTGGTACCCTCTTAGCTGCTTGATACCCGTAGCATCATTCATAGACACTTTTGGAAAATTAGTAAAGTCTATTAGACCCATCTGAGTAAATGCTATTAGGCACATCGCCAAACAGCTCACACTAAAGGATAGTCGAAATATGACAATTTTATTAAATCCAAAAGTCCACTTAAAATGAAATAAAAGCAGAAAAATAGATTGCATGGAATGTAGAAATACCCTAAAACTTATGCTTAAAATCTATGCTTTTCCCTACCCGCTTGTCCGTGAGAGTTTCTTAAGCCTTATCGAGCACCACACTTACATATATACATATCATTTATTGCTCCCTTCATTTGCTTGAGAGATATCCGACCTTACTCCGACATGGTCAGAACTTGTGTGTTTATACATATTCTTGTTTTAAAATCGGTAACTAGGTAAAAATGATAGAGGCATTTAGAAATCTCTCCAAAATAAAACATACCCCTAGAAAACCATTTTGCGCCTTAGCCTTTCGTTCCTTTACCAAATAAAATGAGTCCCGATCATGCGTCACGGGAGCAACTTCAAATATTTTTTCGTCAAGGCTTCGCGATAGCAAGTTGGAAAAGGTGATGCTGTTGTCTAAAAAGGAGGGAACAACACAAGACGGGGCCTACAGGGGGATCTTCTAAAAAACATAGAAGAAAGCCCAAAAGAAATAAAAGTTCTTCAAAGTTAAAAATTTGGTCTTTAACGGGTGAGACCTAAAAGAACTGGAATTCTGCTCTGTCTCTCTCTCTTTCTCATGCTCTTTGCTCTCTCTCTCTCTCCCTCTCTCTCTCTCTCTCTCTCTTTGTGATCTCTCATCTCTCTTGCTCTCCCACTCGCTTTCTCAAGATGCATCCGCTAGACGAACACTTGCTACGATTCTTCCACTTCGCTCAGCCACATCTTCCTCCAAAACTAATTCAGATTTTTTTTGAGAAGACGGCCAATGAAAGAAAACTATAGCGAAAGATGGAACAAAATCCACCCTTCTATGGACAATCAAAAAGTGCCGCAAAGTGAAGGGCCAAACGATATAAAAGATGTATCAAGTGTGGAAATTGGTTTCATGAAGGCAGGGTCAGCAAAAATTCAACTTACTTGCAGTTTGATTATACGATGCTGATCGAAGAGGGCCCCATTCAGTACAAAGCCGAACGCCGAGTCAGGAAAGGAAGCAATATCGACTACACTGTGAAGTGCGAAATAGCGATGATGAAGGATCTAGGGATAAACACTAGACTCCTCTTAGAGATCGCTGCTGAACACGTTGCACGCCGCTATCGTCCACCTCCACGTTTTGTTGCCTCTCAGTTATGACCGTCCATCGTGGTTTGGTGGCTCACCTCCCTTTTTGTAGTTTATTTTTAGCAACAAAAAAATCTTTTAGTAGCACCCCTACATTACAACCCTAATAAAGCCCCCTTGATTTACCTTAGTTTTTCGGTTTAGAGACTAGGACTTTATTTGCATACAAGCCTATGACTTGTGTCGACTTTGGTTCGGACTTGAGTGTTCACCCCCTAAACTCACTAAAAAGATAAACCCAAGTGTTGAGTGAACATTGTGAGCAGGTATAGGTTTGAGCATAATCCAATGGTTAAGTAGGCGTGTCATGTAGTTTTATTTTTCTAACATAAAATAACTAGGTGGATTTAGGATTTGTTGATTGCTGTTTGCCTTAGTTGTACCTGTGTCTGATTGCTTGAGGAAAAGCAATTGTCTAAGTGTGGGTTATTATGATGTGCCATCATTTACACATATAAAACTTGCATAAATAGTCTCATAATATGGCAAAACTGAGCTTAAAATGAATATAGCTGCTTAATCGTTCCTATTTGTGTTTTTCATGAAATTTGAGCTCCAGCCCGAAAACAAGTGATTTTTGGATAAAAACAGCGAAAACCGGAGATTCCTGAGGATTCGAGACTTGCAGCATGTTTCCCGTATGTGTAAAGACCTTTTTGGGGCTTAAATGATGATAAAACTTACCCGAAGTTGACCAAGCACGCTCATGCTCAGTTGCACGGAGGTCACGCACACTAGAAGACAACGCAACCAACTTGGGAGACAGGAAAACTAAGTCTGACAGCTTGCACACATGTGTGTAACAACCCGGTCTTAGGGGCCAGAATTTTTCGCGATTAACAATAAAAATGACGAAGAGATAATAAAAACTAATGTTAAAAGACAAGAATAGTTATTATACGCGAGTACTAGTAACGAACTTAAACTCGAATAATTATTTCAAGAATATTATTATCCGAAAAGTAATCGTTACGCGACCGAACTGACACACGATAACAAACCCGAGCTCAAACCCAAGGAGATTAATCACCACCCGGACATGTGTCACCTTCTCAAGGTGACACATGTCCCACCTAAATTTTTAACACCTCTCACCCCACCTTTATTAAAAACTCACGTAATCCCTCTCACAATACACACACACTTTACATCTGTTTCATTTTAGAGAGAGATAAGAGCCAAGAGGGAAGAAGGAGGAGGAGCCGCCGCCGCCGATGGCGGAGCTCCGGCCGCCGGATCTTTCACACCACCCACACCACCATCAACCTATCAAGATAAATCGAAGAGAGAGAGAAAGATAGAGACGCAGAGAAGAGAGGAACAGAGAGAGAGAGACGACGACGAGAAAGATAGAAGCAGAGAGTTAGAGAGAGAGAGATGTGTAGAGAAAGAGAGAGCCGGAGCAGAGAGAAAGAGACCAGAGAAGAAGATGAAGCAGAGGACGACGGTGGTTCCGGTGACGGCTCAGCCTTGTCACCGACTCATCATTAAGACAAGGTAAACCCAAATCAATCCCTATTTATTAATCGATTGTTCAGATTATTGTGGTGGGCTTATTGAGGTGACAATGGCGGCGGCAGAGTTGTTGTATGGAGATGGTGAGGGTGTTGGTTGTACTCGATAATCAGGTATAGTGGTTATGGTGATGTTGAGGATTGGGTTTGGATTAAAGGAGTGGTTTAATGGTGGTTCAATCATCGGGTCATCATCTAACAGTGGGTAAGGAGATGGGCCAACTCTGGTCAACCATGTGTTGAAGCTGGTCAAACAGAAGTCAAAGGCCAGAGGTCTGGTCGAACATCGGTCTAGATCAGTCAACTAAACTAACCGGAAGAATCGAAAGGTATAAACATAACCCAATTAAGTAGATAACATAACTATGCTCGATTATCATAGGAGATGCGTGTGGGTACTCGGCTAACGTTTGGATAATTGGATCGATCTAGACTTACCTAAACACTTAAAAAAAGGGAACTTGTTGCTTAACTTAGTTATATATGTGATTGAGACATTGAGTATTAGTGATGTTAGGACACTTGGACGATATAATGAAAACTATAGGACATCGGATTATAGAAACAGTTAAGTGAAATCTTGAACAATATGTGTAGACGTTATATGAATTTGGGACACAAGACACTATACTTGGAATATGAAGGATTATATAAAATCCACATTAGCTACTTATTCATACACCCAACTTGAATGACGGAACGTGGATAGCTAAGAAGGAGCATTGGGCGGACATTTAGACAAAGTGTAGTTAATAACCTTCGGACAATAAAGGACACGATATGCTTGACATTAACAGTTACGAACTCAACGTATATATAAAATATGTACATAAACCAACAATAAAAATGAATGGACATTATGATTAACCTTGAGTCATAACTCCTAATATTGATTTGCATGTTGTATAACTAATTAAGAGTTTTGTGTCATTAAGATATTCAGTCAACATCACTACATTGAAATTAGGGAATCATTATTATACGTTTAGAGCATGAACATTAATGGTATAATTTGAACCATGAGACTATATTTAGAATAGGCCAAATTAACAATAAAGATCCGAGTATCCACATGTGTAACAACTACATTCGAATACACCCACTAATATTTGTAACCATGATAGGACTATTGCATATAAAGGATAGATATACTCAAGACAATGGCATATTGTACACCATGTGGCATAACATGTGAGTTCATGTACTTCCCCTTTTTTTGTTTTACTGTTTTGGGGTGAATACATGCTTGTGTGTCTAAACTGTTTTGTGTATAAGCTTACTTGATGTGACAAGGGCTCCCAAAACCAGATGCACACTCATTAACCCAAGGGAGTTGGGCCACTTAATGTATGGGTAGTACTACTTAGGGAATCCCCCACGCACAGTGGATCCGGAAGCCCGGAAAACCCTCCACTGAGGTCTGCGGACCGTTGCGGCATATGTTATGCCACAGGGAATCCATAAAGGGAGTAGATGGATTCCGTGTTAGGATTGAGGTGTGACTTGTACATCACTGTGTGTTTGAACTATGTAAACTTGTTTTCGAACTGTTAAACTGTTTTAGATTTATTTAACTACTTACACGGACTCACCAGCATAATTGCTGACCGAACTCTTTTAAGCATGTGTTCAGGTACTGCTTTGGGATAAACATGAAGACGTGGTATATACTTGCTTGTGTTGATTAGAGATGGTTACGGTAGAAGATTCAAGCTGCAAGTATAGCGGATTAGGGCCTTTAGAGATAAGCATGGATTGGGATATGGATCGACTAGCGGAACACACTTTATCAACTGCTTCGACGGCCGCCGCGACTCGTCCCTGCATAGCTAGAAGACTATTAAATTGAGTTATGTATTTATATTCTGGATTAGAATTTGTATTTTACACTTAAATATTAGTTATCGTTGCTTCCGTTGTGCAAGTCTGTTACCAACCTGTCATTTCGACCAGCCCCCACCCGGTTGGGTTGTTACAGATGGTATCAGAGCAACGGAACTGGCGAAATAGGATATCTCCAGATATCCTATACCACACCAGGACAACTTAGAGAACTTAGCATTTAAGGCTCTAAGATTACCTAGCTAGGAAATGCCTTGAAATTATATAAGGCTGACCGGAAATAAGGAACGAAATAAGTCGAGACTCGAGTACCTGAGCACACTAGAATGTTTACCGGGACTTAGAACCAGTGTGACTAGTATATGAACTTTGAATGATACTTGAAAGAGGACTACGACGGAAATTATTAGGACAATCTTGTGAGGTAAATTGACGATTACACTTGATATCACGTAATCGTGAATTTACAGGCACGAGAAAGTTCTAAGAAATCCAAAGAGTCGCCAAAAATTTTTAATGTTAAACATGATAGCCATAGATGTATGGACTACGTCGGAGTCGTAAACGAGTATGCGATGTGCTTGAGTGACCATAGTGAGGGTTTTTGAATTTAATATACTTGATAAATATGGTGTAGGTTGATATATGCGTGTATACATATATGCATTCATGACTACTATAGTAATTGTTTTCTTAGTTATATGTATGTGAATAATACTTTCTAACGGATAATACTAAATGTAACTAACTTTTCATAACCAAGATGTAAGCTAACTATGAGAACTAGGTACCCCAATTTTGAGTTGCAACTTGAAGAGCCCGAGATACCAAAGTGAAACTAGAGATTGAATGCTCTTAAATTCGGTAAGTTTTGCTTTCTAGCCAAGTAGTTAGAATCTATCACATGATTTGTGCGTCTATGTACGTTGAATACCGCGTTGGTATGTTCTTACTAGGTAAACCAAAGTTAGAAATCAAACCATTGACTACTAGATTTCCTTATTTGGACTTGGTTTATATCGGTTTTCGTAGATTTAAGTCAAATATAGTGAATCGGATTCGTGATCCCATGACATGTTTTAAAGTCAACTCTAGAATAGCAACCAGAAGGTCAGAAAACCATGTTTAAAAATGTACAAGTCACCATGAATATCCAATTCATACTGACCAAATAACTATGAAGAAACGTGACATGAGGAATTCGTAAGGTTTAATAGGTGTTTTGTCGCTTTAATACCCCATGTTGTCTTTAGATTATTACCAAAACCTTTGGATTAAGTTCTATAATCTTTTAATATAGTGATGACTTACTCGTATGAAACTTGTTAGAAATATATAGATAGGCACTAACGGGGGGAGCGAATGCGTTCGTAATAGTTGTCATAAGGAGTATATTACAAAAATAAGTAAACCTAGTCCAAAATTAGTAGTAAGATCTTTTAAATAAGTAATCCGACGTTGCGAACGAACAAGATCTAGAACACCAAAGGGAAGGTTATGTGCCCCCGGATAAGGATAAGATTAACATAGGATGTTAGGAGGTTTATTTTTCCCATATTTTTCGACAATTAGTCACCATGCCCTACACTATGTATCCTAGAAAATTTTGAAAACTTAAGGATACAATGATTTTGGGCAATGATAGAGATAGAACTAACCACGGTCTAAGGCATGGAAAGCAGTGAGAATAATATAAAACTCTAAGAACTTAGTGCTATATAAGATCTCCACTTTGGTTTTTAACCTACCATAAGCATAGTCTTTAAGAACTAATAACTCTCAGTAAACATGTAGAAATTACCGATAAAATATATCTTCGAATACGTATTTCTATCAGGATTTAGGAAAGATTTTTAGTGCATTTTCGAAGTATCATTGGTGTGGTGGGTTAGCTGCGGTACACCGTATATACAAACACCAATGATGCGTCAAAAATGAAACCAAAAATCAAACCAAGAATCAACATTAGTTTATTAATAGTGTGGACCGTTTGTTTTAAAACCTGAACATAGCGTGAAGTTTAGCATGGAGCCGCTTAAATTACGAATAGGTTTGAGAATATAGCAAATACACACGAGTGTGTAGACTCGAACATTGAATCCGAATATGGATTATACTGGATGTGTCCAATAGATAGCTCAAAAGTAATTCCGGGGACGGAATTCTATTAACGGGGGGAGAATGTAACAACCCGGTCTTAGGGGCCAGAATTTTTCGCGATTAACAATAAGAATGACGAAGAGATAATAAAAACTAATGTTAAAAGACAAGAATAGTTATTATACGCGAGTACTAGTAACGAACTTAAACCCGAATAATTATTTCAAGAATATTATTATCCGAAAAGTAATCGTTACGCGACCGAACTGACACACGATAACAAACCCGAGCTCAAACCCAAGGAGATTAATCACCACCCGGACATGTGTCACCTTCTCAAGGTGACACATGTCCCACCTAAATATTTAACACCTCTCACCCCACCTTTATTAAAAACTCATGTAATCCCTCTCACAATACACACACACTTTACATCTGTTTCATTTTAGAGAGAGATAAGAGCCAAGAGGGAAGGAGGAGGAGCCGCCGCCGCTGATGGCGGAGCTCCGGCCGCCGGATCTTTAACACCACCCACACCACCATCAACCTATCAAGATAAATCGAAGCGAGAGTGAGGAAGATAGAGACGCAGAGAAGAGAGGAACAGAGAGAGAGAGAGAGGCGACGACTAGAAAGATAGAAGCAGAGAGTTAGAGAGAGAGAGATGTGTAGAGAAAGAGAGAGCCGGAGCAGAGAGAAAGAGACCAGAGAAGAAGATGAAGCAGAGGACGACGGTGGTTCCGGTGACGGCTCAGCCTTGTCACCGACTCATCATTAAGACAAGGTAAACCTAAATCAATCCCTATTTATTAATCGATTGTTCAGATTATTGTGGTGGGCTTATTGAGGTGACAATGGCGGCGGCAGTGTTGTTGTACGGAGATGGTGAGGGTGTTGGTGGTACTCGATAATCAGGTGTAGTGGTTATGGTGATGTTGAGGATTGGGTTTGGATTAAAGGAGTGGTTTAATGGTGGTTCAATCACCGGGTCATCATCTAACAGTGGGTAAGGAGATGGGCCAACTCTGGTCAACCATGTGTTGAAGCTGGTCAAATAGAAGTCAAAGGCCAGAGGTCTGGTCGAACATCGGTCTAGATCAGTCAACTAAACTAATCGGAAGAATCGAAAGGTATAAACATAACCCAATTAAGTAGATAACATAACTATGCTCGATTATCATAGGAGACGCGTGTGGGTACTCGGCTAACGTTTGGATAATTGGATCGATCTAGACTTACCTAAACACTTAAAAAAAGGGAACTTGTTGCTTAACTTAGTTATATATGTGATTGAGACATTGAGTATTAGTGATGTTAGGACACTTGGACGATATAATGAAGACTATAGGACATCGGCTTATAGAAACAGTTAAGTGAAATCTTGAACAATATGTGTAGACGTTATATGAATTTGGGACACAAGACAATATACTTGGAATATGAAGGATTATATAAAATCCAAATTAGCTACTTATTCATACACCCAACTTGAATGACGGAACGTGGATAGCTAAGAAGGAGCATTGGGCGGACATTTAGACAAAGTGTAGTTAATAACCTTCGGACAATAAAGGACACGATATGCTTGACATTAACAGTTACGAACTCAACGTATATATAGAATATGTACATAAACCAACAATACAAATGAATGGACATTATGATTAACCTTGAGTCATAACTCCTAATATTGATTTGCACGTTGGATAACTAATTAAGAGTTTTGTGTCATTAAGATATTCAGTCAACATCATTACATTGAAATTAGGGAATCATTATTATACGTTTAGAGCATGAACATTAATGGTATAATTTGAACCATGAGACTATATTTAGAATAGGCCAAATTAACAACTAAAGATCCGAGTATCCATATGTGTAACCACTACATTCGAATACACCCACTAATATTTGTAACCATGATAGGACTATTGCATATAAAGGATAGATATACTCAAGACAATGGCATATTGTACACCATGTGGCATAACAGGTGAGTTCGTGTACTTCCCCTTTTTTGTTTTACTGTTTTGGGGTGAATACATGCTTGTGTGTCTAAACTGTTTTGTGTATAAACTTACTTGATGTGACAAGGGCTCCCAAAACCAGATGCACACTCATTAACCCAAGGGAGTTGGGCCACTTAATGTATGGGTAGTACTACTTGGGGAATCCCCCACGCACAGTGGATCCGGAAGCCCAGAAAACCCTCCACTGAGGTCTGCGGACCGTTGCGGCATATGTTATGCCGTAGGGAATCCATAAAGGGAGTAGATGGATTCCGTGTTAGGATTGAGGTGTGACTTGTACATCACTGTGTGTTTGAACTATGTAAACTTGTTTTCGAACTGTTAAACTGTTTTAGATTTATTTAACTACTTACACGGACTCACCAGCATAATTGCTGTCCGAACTCTTTTAAGCATGTGTTCAGGTACTGCTTTGGGATAAACATGAAGACGAGGTATATACTTGCTTGTGTTGATTAGAGATGGTTACGGTAGAAGATTCAAGCTGCAAGTATAGCGGATTAGGGCATTTAGAGATAAGCATGGATTGGGATATGGATCGACTAGCGGAACACACTTTATCAACTGCTTCGACGGCGCCGCGACTCGTCCCTGCATAGCTAGAAGACTATTAAATTGAGTTATGTATTTATATTTTGGATTAGAATTTGTATTTTACAGTTAAATATTAGTTATCGTTGCTTCCGTTGTGCAAGTCTGTTACCAACCTGTCATTTCGACCAGCCCCCACCCGGTCGGGTTGTTACATGTGCGCATACCCTGGCATGCCCGTGCAGGACAACAAGTACAGACAAGACAGATTTGCAGCAACAAAATGCACGTGGGGGCATGTGCACGACCGTTCCACCTCCCTGTGCACGCTCGTGCACCCTCTGGCAGCTCTATAAATAGCAAGCTCACCTCAATCATTTGGCATTCCTTCTTATCCCTTCTTGGGCCGACTTCCAGGCTTCTTCTAGAGATCTTGGGGTCTTGTGGAAACATTAGGGCCATCCTAATATCCCACCAAGGTTAGGCCTTGTCGGACCATGAATCTTAGCCGAGAATGGAATCGTAATATTAGTTACATGCAATAAAACATCGAGGGTCATGAGGATTACATTAGATATATAGAATCAAGGAGATGGAAGGTTTGTCTATGAGCAGCCATATTCTTGTGTGGGTCATTCATTATGGTTGTATCTTTCTATTATCTCCGAACCGACTTCGATTTATAGACTTTTATAATTATTAGTAGTTTATTTTTAGTTATTCAGTGTGTTTATCTTCTTAACTAATTCTTGTTTCTTTATCTTTGTGACAGGTTCAACTAGTGATTAACTTTATAAACCTCTGAAATCAACCTTAAATTAAATAATAAAATAACTTATCATGGGAATCGATCAGCTTCTTGTAGTCCCGAGCAAGATCCAAGGCAAGGAAACCAGTAGTGAGATAGATCCTTCGGGCTTCTGATATCCAAACCGGATTCTAAGCAATCGTTTCTGAGTTGGACCAGATCCGAGTGACACGTTTCTAGTTCTTACTAGATGTATGAGTGATTTTCTTGGCAAAGGGAGGATTTCTTACGGGTGCACCAGTGATCTTCGGACTGCACACCCTTAGGATTATGTTCCACCGTTGTTAAGGACTTCATTCTTCTCGGGAGGTTATCGGTTGGGTTTGTCATATAATCACTAAACCAAACTTATCTTTAATGGACACATTAAATTAATAAGTGATCACTTTTAATATATATAAAACAAGAATACTTTATGTAGTTCTCGTTAGTACAAAGCCGTTAACCAATGAAGGATACGTTGTCCCTCATGCTGACTGTAAGAGAGACTCTTCGGTGTTCAAAAGCCGTCTCCTAGGTAGGGGGTAGACTGTCGCAAGGGTTGACTGTAAGAGAGATCTTTCAGTACAGAAAGCGAGAGCTAAGTGAGGTGGGCCAAGCCTCTACTATAGTTTAAGGAGATAAATTAGAGGACCAATGCTTAAACGAGTGGCTTGGCGGTGGTTTGGAAAGTACCTGACATGCAGGACTCAATTGGTGCAACACAAGTCTTGATAGTTTTGCGGTGATGCGCATCTTGTACACATGACTCATCAGTGGCGTCGTTTCTGTCAAAACTCAGAGCCAGACTTTTCAAAAAGCTGCACGGCAGTGCGAGTTAGACCAGGACCGCATTGTCACAGGAGAACAACGGCTTACACGCCAGTAGTCCGAAGACACCTTTATGGGAACTCGAGCACTTCCCCTGTGCATGACCCATAGAGTTTCCCGAACGTCATCCCTTATTTATTTCTTTTCTCATCCCCTAAATGGACCGTTCAGCCATGTCCTCCTTACCGATAATTAAACTTAATACCACTACTATAATAAAATTGATTATTTATACGGAGGGTCCCCGAGATGTGCATGTTTACTCTCCCTACTATTATTATCTTTTTATTTTCAAAACCAAAACCTTATTCAAACACCTAAGTTTTTTTCTTTTAGAACCCCTCCGTTTTATTTTCCTTTTCAAAACCCGATTAATTAATGTGATGAAAGGTTGAGTAGGGGAAAGTGTGTTCTCTAGGAATATGATACTCGGTATTTACCCTAGAAAACTATACTATACACGCCAGGTTCTCTACCTATGTGTTGGTTTTAGTTTCTAAGTATTTATCGTTTACTTATAATTTTAAAATTTGTTTAAAGGTTTAGTAAAAATTAATCTTTTTCCCAAAACCACTGTTTTGGAAATAAAACACCAAATTTTTGGCACCAGGAAAATGATATCTTTTATAATTACTACAACGAGGCACATCAATAGTGTTAGGCGGACATGCCCCTGGGCGGAAATGCCCAGGACGAAGATTAACTATCTTCACCCTAGGCCCAGCCTAGGTGATGATAGCCCACTATATAAAGAAATCATTACTAAAGGTTTATGTTGGCTATTTTATTAGAGTTTACAGGTTGTCGTGTGAATTGGTTGTAATCGTTTCAGTGGACAATCAATAACGCACCATGTTTAAAGTGATTTCTATGTTCATGTGTTTGTAACAACTTTTGTTTTGCATAAACCACTAGTTAGAGGATTCAGCACTCTAGGTAGTTCGGATCAGTCTTGTATCGATCCATCCCAATGACCTATAGTGATCACGATTTTAACACCTGATGACGACATGGGTCCTAAGATTGGCTCTTGTGAGACGACATGGTGAGCGGGAAGGTGAACTAGGGTTTACATGAGATGGAGACATGGTTCGGATGTCCGGATCATATGCAGGTCTCGGTTGGCCCGATTAAGGCTCAACATGGACTATGGGTTCGGTAATGATGGTTGTAACTTTGGTGGTCAGCAAACCATCAGCTTAGTTAGGGGTTTCTAATGGGATCTATGACAGGTTAAACTATGACTCCTAAAGTTGTATTAACCCTGTTCCTTTTGACAATAAATCGTGAATAGATACGCGTACGGGATGTTAGACAAGGATTAAAGAAGCATTAGCTCATGGTGAGCTTTGATACTTTTTTCATTATATTTTGGGCTAGTATACATATTTTAAATCATTGTTGATCCATTAAACTTTCGTGAAAACTTATTAATGGGATGGCTGGTGAGTGGATGTTGTTCTTCTGAAAGGATGTCATATGGGTTGTAGAACATTGGGTGTGCTGATGACTCACATAATTAACATATAAAACAGGCATAAACAGTCTCATAATAGGATATAATTAGGCTTACATTATTAATATTTTATGCTTAATTCGTTCCTATTTGTATTTCTCAGGAAACTGGAGCTCCAAGATGGAAATAGAGGATTTCCGGGCAAAAATAAGCAAAAACTGGAGATTCCTGAAGATACGAGACTTGCAGCATGTTTCCTATATGTTTTGAAGACAATTCTAGGGCTTAAACAGTGACAAAATCAGTCCGTGAGTGACCAAGCACGCCCACGCTCACTTGCACGAAGGCCCTACACGCTAGAAGACAACGCAACAAACTTGGAGGGCAAGGAAACTTGGGGAACAAGGCAAGCACGCCCATGCCACATCAATTGGCACTCCCATGCTCAGATAAAAAGTACAGCCAACTGAGAATTGCAGCAATAGATCATATGTGTAATAGCAAGCACGCCCCTACCAACACTTGGCACGCCCGTGCTGCCCCTATAACTCTATAAATAGCAATCTAACCCTCACCATTTGTTCATCCCTTCTTGTGCTCTCTTCGGGCCGACTTCCAAGCTTCTTCCAGAGATCTTGGGGTCTTCTGGGAGGCCTTCTGGCCCTCCTAACATCCCTCAATGGTTAGGCCTCGTCCTACCATGATTAGCTTGGCCAAGAAGAGGATCGTAGAGTAGTTATGCAATAAAACATTGAGGGACGTGAGGATCATGAGAGTTACATATCACTTGAAGACGGAGAGCTTGTCTATGAGCAGCCATGTTCATGTGTTGATCATTTCATATGGTTGTATCTCTCTATTATCTCCGAACCCACTTCGATTTGTAGACTTTTATTATTAGTAGTAGTAGTAGTAGTTTATTTCTAGTTATTTGTGGTGTTATCTTCTTCTAATCTTTATTTTTTTATCATTGTGGCAAGTTTGAATGATGATTAATTTAATTAACTTAAAAATCAACTCTAACTTAATAAAATAACTAGAGGTATAATCAGCTTCTTGTAGCCCCGTGCTAGATCCAAGGCGAGGAAAGCGGTAGTGAGACATATCCTTCGGGCTTCTGATATCCAAACCGGATTCTAAGAAACGACTTCTGAAGTGGACCAGATCTGAGTGACACATTTCTGGTACATACCAGATGACTAAGTAGTTTTCTTGGTAAAGGGAGCATTCCCTACGGGTGCACCAGTGATCTTCGGATTGCACACATTTACGATTATGTTCCACCTTTATCAAGGATTTTATTCAGTAGTTGAATGACTTTCTTGGCAAAGGGAGGATTCCCTACGGGCGCACCAATGATCTTTTGTATCATACGCCTTTAAGATTATGTTCCACCTTTGTTAAGGACTTCATTCAGCTCGGGAGGTTATGGGTTGGGTTAATTAAGTTAACAATCATCAAACCAACTTTATATATTTATCAGGACTATAAATATTAAAGTGTCACTAAAGATAAATAAAATAAAGATTCTATATCTAGTTCTCGTTAGTACAACGCCGTTAACCAATGGGGATACGAATCGCCTGAGTCAATTGTAAGAGAGATCCCTCGGTCTTCATGATCGTTAACCTTCTTAGGGGATACGCTGTTGGTCGAACTCTGGAATGACCCTAAGGAGAGATCCTTCGGTACTAAACACGAGAGCTAAGGTGAGGTGTACGGTGTTCCAGGTCGGAAGTGAAGCCTCCAATCTAAGAAGAAGATAAGTTCGAAGATCTGAGACATGACCGCGGTTTGAGGAGCCCGCTATATGCGAGGCCCTGGCGGAGTACCCCATGTGGACGCACATTGGAGAGGTTTTGCATTCAACTTAGAAGTGGCCTCCGCTTCTCTATAAAAGAGTCCACACTTCAAGATCACTCTTTTCCTCCTCACAAATAATTTAACTTAACTATTAATTGTAATAATAAACTTAACTACTTATTCGGAGGGTCCCGAGATGTGCATATTTGATCTCTCTACTATTTTTATCTTTTTCTTTTATAAAAACAAAAACCTTTTTCAAAAACTATTTTTATTAAAAGAACCCCTCCGTTTTATTTTTCTTTTCAAAACCCGATCAGTTAATTGATGAAAGGTTGAGTAGGGGAAAGTGTGAACTCTGGAATACGAAACTCAGTACTTACCCTAGAAGCTATACTATACACATCAGGTTCTCTGCCTATGTGTGGGTTTTAGTTTCTAAAGTAACTATTGTTTACTTTATAAATTTAAAACTTGGTAAAACCGGTTTAGTAAAAATTAGTCGCTTACCCCTAAATCAAAGTTTTGGAATTAAAACATCAAGTTTTTGGCACAGGGGAATGACATCTTCTTAAATACTAAAACCACGAACACCATGTGCCAGCCTTAGGTGAGTCCTGTTTAGATAGGACATGGGTTGATGTATGAGGTTGAGGGAACAGCTATGTGACAACAGTCAACGATTCAGGTCAACATCCGTACGAATTTTACTTATTATTGTCATTCCATGTGCATAATTAGACATTTTGGACACACTATTCCCCCCCCCCCCCCCCAAAGTCTAGTGAAGCATGAGTTACAAAAAAAAAAACTAAATAAAACACCCACTTATGCATACAACACCCTAACTGTACAAACAATTGGCGTTGAATAGTCAAGCCAATCACGCGCTTAACAAAGAGCAACTAAATGCCGGTTAACACAATGGTGTACATGTGGCAATATCCAGGTGGGACATTTCACAATCCACCCATGCCCAAACAACTACTAAGTGTTCAAGTAAGGATTATTGCCCTCAGTAATCAAAAACACTTCCAAAAGAAGGCAAGCTTTTGTCAACATTTGATGGCAATGCTTTCTAGCACATGATAGCCCTTCATTAACACATGTATACTTAAGTATTTTTAATATGTAACTCGTGTATTTTTCATGTATATCCATATATTTGAAGCATTTTTTTATTTGTTTCCTCGATATTTCATGTATTTTTCTTGCGTTTTCATAGATATTTGTATTCTTACAAAGGTCCAAACACTTTACTGACTATTTTAAGTTTATAATTTTGCATTATGTTTGGATATTAACCAAACATAACCAAAACCGAACCGATAACCGACATATTAACCGAGTTAACCGAAACAACGTAACCGATCGGTTTCAGTTATGGTGTTTCCTAAAACTGAACTTCGGTTATTGGTTTCGGTTATATGTAAAAATCAAACCGAACCGACATTTGCTCACCGCTAATGATAGTGGCATTTACTGCAGTAGGAATGGGGTCCGTTATACTTGTGTTTGGGCTCCTCAGGAGTGGTGGCAACAAAGGCCTTCACAGTGTACTGACGCTTGCGGGCGAGTTCTTACCCTTCTTGGAGCCAGATCGCTTACGCTTGTCTCCAGAACTCTCTCCCGCAATTACAACCTTCTGGTTCAACGAACCCATAACAGCATCGAGTATAACCGCAGAATACACTAAGAAGAAGAAGAAGAAAAAGATGGGAATGTAGTGGCTAGTGCAACAATCGCGTCTCGCATGCCTGGGTCATCCTCCTCTCCAAGCTCTCGATGTGTCTCTCCACCTCCGCTCTCCCCAGATCTATCACTAACCTCCCTCGCTCAGCCTCCTCCGCACGAACCTCCAACTCTCGGACACGTACCCCCATAGCAACATGCTGCGCGTGGTGGGACAGGATAACGTTGTGCTCAGTGTAGAGTGGCCTCCCAGATGATCCTCCCAACGTCATCGCCTTGTGGTCATCCTCCTCGACCCGATGGGCTAGGTCACCAGTGAGGTTGGGAAGGTAAGGCTGCTTGAAAGCCTGTGAGCGCCTCCTCAGTCTCGGTGATGGCTCGACTAACGGCACGAATGCCTCCGTGGTGCGTAACTCCGGTACGGGGTCAGCGGGTAGAAAGGGCTCGCCGTCAGGGACAGGGTCGGCGGTCATGGTAGTAACCGGAGCACGAGCTGGGAGGGCAATGACCACAGTCTGTCGCACCCTCTTACGGGGAGTGTACTTTTGGAGAGTACGGCCCGTATAGTCGATGCGAAAGGATGGGCCAGGCTTGGGGTAGTAGGGGCAGTGGAAGGGACCACCGGAGGGTGAACGTCGGGTCTGCAAGAGGAAAGGGGACGTCATCCTAGGTGTCATCATCTGAGGTACGCCTAACTAGGGGTGCTGGGTCTACATCCGTCTCAGAATCCGAGATCCAACCTCCTCCATGATGGGGGAATTCGGGGCCTCGTAAGGGATCAGGGCAGGCTGGGTGAGTGGAAGATCCTCCTCTGGTGTGTCATCTACCAAGTAGTCAGGCTTAGAGTAGGACAGAATAGTGAGGTCAACGGTGAGTGCCATGATCCTGTCATACGAATGCATATATATGTAAATAAACATGTATGTAAATAAATGAACTACAATACCCATGTGTCATCGTGGAGCAGCTTGAGACTTGAGAGGTGCAATAAACATGTATGTAAATAAATGAACTACAATACCAAGTCTCAAGTCTCAAGCTGCTCCACGATGACACATGGGTATTGTAGTTCATTTATACGTGTTTATTTACATATATATGCATGCGTATGACAGGATCATGGCACTCACCATTGACCTCACTATTCAGTCATACTCTAAGCCTAACTACTTGGTAGATGACACACCAGAGGAGGATCTTCCACTTACCCAACCTGCCCCCATCCCTTACGAGGCCCCGACTTCCCCCATCATGGAGGAGGTTGGATCTCGGATTCTGAGACGGATTTAGACCCAGCACCCCTAGTTAGGCATACCTCAGATGATGATACCTAGGATGACATCCCCTTTCCTCATGCAGACCCCGACGTTCACCCTCCAGTGGTCCCTTCCACTGCCCCTACTGCCCCAAGCCTGGCCCCATCCTTTCGCATCGACTATACGGGCCGTACTCTCCAAAAGTACACTCCCCGTAATAGGGCGCGACAGACTGTGGTCATTGCCCTCCCAGCCCGTGCTCCGGTTACTACCATGCCCGCCGACCCTATCCCTGACGGCGAGCCCATTCTACTTGCTGACCTCGTACGTGAGTTACGCACCACGGAGGCACCCGTGCCGTTGGTCGAGCCATCAACGAGACTGAGGAGGCGCTCACAGGCTTTCAAGCAGCCTTACCTTCCCAACCTCACTGGTGACCTAGCCCATCGGGTCGAGGAGGATGACCACAAGGCGATGACGTTGGGAGGATCATCTGGGAGGCCACTCTACACTGAGCACAGCGTTATCCTGTCCCACTATGCGCAGCTTGTTTCTATGGGGGTACATGTCCGAGAGTTGGAGGTTCGTGCGGAGGAGGCTGAGCGAGGGAGGTTAGCGATAGCTCTGGGGAGAGAGGAGGCGAGAGATGCATCGAGAGCTTGGAGAGGAGGATGACAGAGATGACCCAGGGCATGAGAGACGCGATTGTTGCACTAGCCGCTACATTCCCATCTTCTTCTTCTTCTTCATAGTGTATTCTGCGGTTATACTTGATGCTGTTCTTAAGGGTTCATTGAACCAGAAGGTTGTAGCTGCGGGAGAGAGTTCTGGAGACAAGCGTAAGCGATCTGGCTCCAAAAAGGGTAAGAACACACCCACAAGCATCAGTACACTGTGAAGGCCTTTGCTGCCACCACTACTGAGGAGCCCAAACGCAAGTATAACGGACCCCATCCCTACTGCAGTAAATGCCACTATCATTAGCGGTGAGCAAATGTCGGTTCGGTTTGATTTTTACATATAACCGAAACCGAAAACCGAAGTTCAGTTGTAGGAAACACCATAACGGAAACCAATCGGTTACGTTGTTTCGGTTAACTCGGTTAATACGTCGGTTATCGGTTCGGTTTCGGTTATGTTTGGTTAATATCCAAACACAATGCAAAATTATAAACTTAAAATAGTCAGTAAAGTGTTTGGAACTTTTCAAGAATATAAATATATATGAAAACGCAAGAAAAATACATGAAATACCGAGGAAACAAATTAAAAATGCTTCAAATATATAGATATACATGAAAAATACACGAGTTACATAGATATACATGAAATATTGTGAATCCGATTAGGAACCGAATTCGTGGATCGAATACGCATAAACAACTCGGTTTCAGACGGGAGATTCGAGACGAGACAGAAATTAACAATAACAAAGTCATCACAGATTCGTATTACTACAGAAACGGTTACAGACACTGTCATCAGTAGGATAAACATCTATCTCGTGGCCGGGGGAGGTCGGGCATGACCTCCCCCTTGAGAGCATTCAAAGTACAAACTCAAATCACCAAATGAAAACCAATACATGAGATTGCTATTTATAGTCCAACACCCAATTCCACCTTCGCCCCTTTGCTTTGGACGAATGTGGACCAAAGTCCACCTTCGCCCCATTGTATAGGTCGAATGTGGAATGTTTCCACATTCGCCCTTTACCTTGGGTCGAACATAAACTTTGTGTATTGTCCTATATACTTACAAATGCATCAGATCCATAAAATGCCCTTATGGATCACCACAATCTCATGTAACACAATACAAGACTCAACCCTAGTCTATTCGACAGTGACGTCCACAGAAAGTGCATCAACAAATATATCGAAAGTAGTTGAAAAGATATTCCAAATACATGGATATACGTATGAAAAAAACTTAAGTATATAACTATCAGTTCGGTTTCGGTTATTTCAGTTACAGAAGAAGGGAAAACCAAAACCATAACCGAATGCTTCGGTTTTGGCCATATGTTAACCGTAGCCGATCAGTTAATTCGGTTTTGGTTATTTTCGGTTCGGTTTTGGTTTTTTCGGTTATCGGTTTTCGTATGCTCACCCCTAACTATCATCATGTTGGCACATGTGAAAGCATCCTGTGTAAGAACTGCAAGGCCAACGCCACCAACACTCCACCTGCCAAGAATGAGTGTTTTGAATGTGGTGCAACCGGTCATTTCCGCAAGGATTGTCCCAAGATAAAGGATCAAGCTCGCCGTCGAGTGTTCGTGCTAGGAGCCAATGAAGCACGCGAAGACCCTAATGTGGTTACCGGTACGTTTCTCCTTAACAACCATTTTACATCGGTACTATTTGATTCAGGCGCTGATTTTAGCTTTGTGTCGACCGACTTTAAGAATTCACTTGGGTTAAAATCAACTAAGTTGGACACACATTATACCATAGAATTGGCCAATGGTAAGTTAATTTCGTCTAAAGAAGTTGTTAGGGATTGGGTTCTGGAACTTAGTGATCGTATCTTTCGCATTGACCTTCTACCTATTCGGTTGGGTAGTTTCGATGTTGTCATTGGTATGGACTGGTTATCCAAACATCGTGCAGAGATCATCTGTCACGAAAATTGATTCGTATCCCCTTGTCCGATGGGGAAAACCTTTCGATTCGAGGAGACTGAGGTGGATCTACTCTTCGAGTCATATCTTGCATGAAGGCGCATAAGTGTTGAAGGAAGGGTTGTATCATGTTCCTGGCACACGTCGTTGAACAAAAAGCCAAAGATCGGAAACTCGAGGACATATCGATAGTGCAAGACTATCCCGAAGTCTTCCCAAAAGATTTTCTTGGACTTCCACCGCCACAGCAAGTCGAGTTTTGCATTGACCTAGTCCCAGGAGCTGCTCCAGTAGCTCGCAATCCATATCGTCTAGCACCGTCCGAGACACAGGAATTGTCTAACCAGCTGCAGGAGTTGTTAGACAAAGGATTCATTCGCCCTAGTTTCTCTCCGTGGGGAGCGCCTATCTTGTTCGTGAAGAAGAAAGACGAAAGTTTTCGTACGTGCATTGATTACTGGGAGTTGAAAAAGCTGACCATCAAGAACAAGTATCCGTTACTGAGGATCGACGATCTGTTAGACCAGTTACAAGGTTCCAGCTACTACTCAAAGATCGACCTGCATCTGGGTTATCAATAGTTGTGGATCCAAGAAGACGACATCCCGAAGACCGCATTCCGAACTCGTTTCGGGCATTATGAATCCTTGGTCATGCCATTTGGGTTGAAAAATGCTCATACTGTTTTTATGGATCTCATGAATCGAGTCTGCAAACCCTACCTAGACAAGTTCGTGATTGTCTTTATTAATGACATCTTGATCTACTCGCGAACCAAAGAAGAGCACGAACATCATCTTCGACTGATTTTGGAATTGCTTAAGAACGAGAAGTTGTTCGCCAAATTCTCGAATTGCGAGTTCTGGATTCGAGAAGTTCATTTTCTTGGTCACATTGTGAACGATAAGGGTATTCAAGTTGACCTCGCAAAACTTGAAGCCATCAAGGATTGGGCTGCGCCCAAGACACCAACTGAAGTGCGATAATTTTTGGGATTAGCTGGTTATTTCCGACGGTTCATTGAAAATTTCTCTATGATTGCCCAGCCACTTACAGTCTTGATGCAGAAAGACAAAAACTTTGATTGGGGAATCAAGCAAGAGGAAGCGTTTCAGGTCTTGAAGAACCGTTTGTGCAGTGCTCCGATTCTTTCGCTTCCTGAAGGTACCGATGATTTCGTGGTTTATTGTGATGCTTCTCATCAAGGTCTTGGATATGTACTCATGCAAAGGAATAAGGTCATCGCCTATGCATCCCGACAACTCAAAGTCCATGAGAAGAATTACACCACTCATGATCTAGAGTTGGGTGCAGTGATCTTTACCCTCAAGATTTGGAGGCACTACCTTTATGGCACTAAGTGCACTATTTTCACTGATCACAAGAGCTTGCAACACATCTTCAATCAGAAGGATCTGAATATGCGGCAATATAGATGGGTTGAATTGTTGAATGATTACGATTGTGAAATTAAATACCATCTGGGAAAGGCCAACGTTGTGTCTGACGCCTTGAGCCGGAAGGAACGAGTCAAGACCATGGGCGTTCGTGCGCTAGGTTTGACCATCCATACAAACCTCACTACCCGTATTCGCGAAGCTCAGCAGGAAGTTCTGAAAGGTAAGAACCTGAAGGATGAGTCGTTATTCAATATGGTTAATCTTTTAGAACCATGGTCTGATGGCACGGTATATTTCGCCAATCGGATCTGGGTGCCCCGTTTTGGCGGCTTACGCAATTTAATCCTTGAAGAGGCCCACAAGTCTAAGTACTCGGTTCATCCCGGAGCTGACAAAATATACAAGGACGTAAACTTTACTAGTGGCCCAACCTTAAAGGTGAAATTGCCTCATACGTCAGCCGATGACTTACCTATTTAAAGGGCAAAGCTGAGTACCAGAAGTCGTCCGGTCAGCTCCAGCAACCAGAGATTCTCGTATGGAAATGGGAGCAAATCTCTATGGATTTCATCACCAAGCTACCAAAGACGCCCAGTGGCCATAATACAATCGGGGTAATTGTCGATAGGTTGACTAAGTCTACGCATTTCTTGCCGATCAAGGAAACAAAAAAGCTAGAGAAACTCGGCAAGTTGTATATCAAGGAGATTGTAACTAAGCATGGTGTGCCTGTTTCAATCATTTCCGACCGTGACAGTCGATTTACTTCCCGATTTTGGCAAATGCTTATGGATGCCCTAGGCTCATGCTTAGACATGAGCACAACCTATCACCCGCAAACTGATGGTCAGAGTGATCAGACTATCCAAACCTTAGAAGACATGCTCCGATCATGTGTAAACGATTTCGGTGGAAATTGGGATTCTCATTTACCTTTGGTTGAGTTCTCTTACAATAACAGTTACCAAACCAGTATCAAGGCTGCCCCGTTTGAAGCCTTATACGGACGTAAGTGTAGATCTCCTTTGTGTTGGGCGGAAGTTAGAGACAAATATTTGACTGGCCACGAGCATATTCAAGAAACAACCGATAAGATCTTTCATATTCGTGATCTCTCGAAAGCTTCTCGAGATCGTCAAAAGAGTTATGCTGATCGCCGTCGCAATCCGCTTGAATTTCAGGTTCGCGATAAGGTACTCTTAAAAGTCTCACTCTGGAAGGGCGTACCACGGTTTGGCAAACGTGGGAAGCTTGACCCTCGATACATAGGTCCTATTGAAATAATTTCTAGGGTTGGCCCCATGGTATACAAGCTCATGCTACCAGAAGAGCTTAAGGGTGTTCATCACACATTTCACTTGTCCAATCTGAAGAAGTGTTTGTCCGACGAATCTTTGATCATTCATCCCTAAGAGATTCACATCGATGATCAACTCCACTTTATTGAGGAGCCAATCGAAGTGACTGACTAGAAAGTTCAGGATTTGAGAAGGAGCCGCACTAAACTTGTCAAAATCAGATGGAATGCAAAGGGTGGTCCCGAATTTACATGGGAATGCGAAGACCAAATGAGACGCAAGTACCCAGCTCTTTTTCCTAAGGCTACTGAAACTAGTAGAAAAACTCGATTTCGCGGATGAAATTCCAAAAACAAGGGGAGAATGTGACAACAGTCAACGATTCAGGTCAACATCCATACGGATTTAACTTATTATTGTCATTCCATGTGCATAATTAGACATTTTGCACACTATACCCCCCCCCCCCCAGTCTAGTGAAGCATGAGTTACTCAGAAAAACTCAATAAAACGCCCACTTATGCATACAACACCCTAACTGTACAAACAATTGGCGTTGAATAGTCAAGTCAATCACGCATTCAACAGAGAGCAACTAAATTCCGCTTAACACAATGGTGTACATGTGGCAACATCCAGGTAGGACATTTCACAATCCACCCATGCCCGAACAACTACTAAGTGTTCAAGTAAGGATTATTGCCGTCAGTAATCAAAAACACATCCAGAAGAAGGCAAGCTTGTGTCAACATTTGATGGCAATGCTTTATAACACATGATAGCCCTTCATTAACACATGTATACACCTTAGCCTACTATCATGAATATACCACATGTCGACATTTGATCACATGAAATCATGACTTGTTAATTAATACATGTTGATATCGTCATCAAGTGCCCTCATAAACTAGTCAAAACAAAGTCGAACCTTCATGTAATGGTCGTATATAACTAACAATAAATCAAGTTCAATACAACTCACATTATACTCACACACACACGTGCCTAAACTATCGAATCTATAGCTCATGGTGTGAATCTAGACTTAACATGGAAATACACATCCTTACCCACTTACATACGCATGAGATACACACATATATATACACGGATTGGCACTCACATTTACACTAGAGTAGCATGTAAGCAATTCTACACATTTTCCCATCTAAACTTACTTACCTTGCCTTGGCCTAACCGATTTAAGTTCCTAGACATAGTCTTGCCTCTTACTTACACCAAAATAGACCATGATGATCAACTAAACACCATTACCTATACTAGATCCCTTCCATACCTATGATTAGCTAACTAACAAACAAACCTAACTCCTTCCTAGCTCACGGCCGAAAGACAAGGCTTCAAGGCCTATGATGACAACTCAATTACTAAAACTAGAGGCTTGACAATGAACATTAAGGATTCCTAGGAAAGATTACCATCCAAATCAAGCATGATCCACTTCCTTCTGTCTCTTCCATCGGCCGAAACATATAACAAGTTTCCTAATGTCCCTTTCAACATGTGACTCACATACAAGAACATTCTCCTAGAAATCGATGCACCAATCAACAACAAGAACACCAATGATCCATCACTATCACAGAATGAGGACAAACCCCATGTTTGTCAATCGGCCGAAGCCACACAAGGAATGCAAGATCATGATTGGTTGGCAACTTACACCACCTTTCATACAAAAACAACTATGACACATTCACTTCCTAAGTCAACCCCTACCTAAATAAGAAAGCTATGGATGGATGCATGGAAGACATGGCACAAGACCTTACACCCTTTGATGATTAGAATTAGGAAACATAACTTTCTCCAAGGTGATAAACTTTGCCACAAATGTTCTTGTCACCACATATACATCGGCCTATATAAGGAGGATCAAACCATTCCAATTCTCACACCAAAACACCTTCATTCTCTTACTAGAACTCTCGGCCCTTTCACACTCTAAACCAAGATCACTATCAAGCTATCAAGACACAAGCACCAAGCCGAAGATGGTCCCAAGGTCTCAAGTATTGCACTATCTCGAGTCACACCTAGGTAAGTTACTTTCTATCCTATCTATCGGCCCTATTGTTAACCGAGGCAAACCTTTCTACCTTACTTAATCGACCAACAACCAAACCTAGTCAAGTGCTATTAATCGAATACCATTGGTAACGTGATTAAGTTTCACGATTACAAGCTAAGGTTAGGAACACTATGCACACACTAATCGGCCATTTGGTGATAACACTGCCAAGGAACATTATTTGATTGATAATAATCGGCTTTGAGGAATCAAGAATTATCTTCGGACCACAACCTCACCTAAAACCATCCATTAGAATCCGGTTTTTATAACAAAACATGTTTAGTTTATGTTTCAATATAAGAGTCCATAATCGAGGTGTTACAATCGACCTTCACAACAATCACACACTAACACACTTGTAATGGATCGAAGGTACCTTGACAAGCTAAGATCAATCGATTTTTATCCTCTAAAGGATCAATTTTCGAAGCCATGACATGAGCTAGGTTCGGCCATCACTTGTTAACTCATGTTAATAAAACTAAAGCACATGTTAACACAAGCTTTGATGCACTAAAAGGCTAAACACATGTTAAGGAACTCGTTTTATTATAAATCCGCCACACATGGTAGATTGGGGACAACATATGGCCCATAACAATACATGGGGCCCATATGGGTCCACTCCACATAACAATCCACTATAAAGCCCTACGTACCAAAAGAACATGGTCCACACATATTAATGCTATGGTTCACAATAACGGGTGCCCAATTTGTATGATAAACAAGAACATACAATTTTCCATGCTCTTAATAATCATAGGGCAATCCTTGTCTGGACGGTAGCTATCACACATTTAGAGTTTCACTAGCCCACACGTGACACTATCAGGTGAGTTTCACGGCCCCATTTTACTGCTTTTACATTTTCGGGGATAAACATGCTACAATTCCAGTACCATTTACAATTGTGTGTTAATTCCAGTGTTGTAAAACTCGGTTTGGCCTGGTACTCGGCGACCTACCCTGGAGCGAGTACTCGGACTAATCGGGGGAGTACTCGGGGGTCAAATCGGCCTATGCGGGGAGTACTCGGAGTAATCGGCCAACTCGGCTATACTCGGCGACCTACCTTGGAGCGAGTACTCGGGGAGTAATCGGTCAACTCGGCCTTGTTTTGCAACAGAGGTTAATTCTAACGTGACTGCCATGTGGAACATGAGACATTTGATTCATGAGCTCATTAGTCCTCGTACCACAGTTTATTGTAACCTTGTGGTTTAGTGCACTGATTGTTGAGTATCGGTAGAGTCACATGTTGCGCATACAGAACTGGTTAGTCATGGGTAATGAGACGACAGGGATGCTAACAAGATAGGTAATAATGAATATCTTGATGGGTAGTTGTATATGGGGATTAAAACGTTTTCAAATATAAATTGAGTTGCAGTGTATATTAATGAATAAGAATGCTATGATGGATGCTTTAGTTGTCTAAACATAAATGTTAGAATTTACTCAGTGTAGCTAACTTTTGTATGCATGTTAGATTGTTTGCATGTTAGTGTTAAAATGACAAGGAACCTTTGGCTATGCGCATGAACCTTCATGTGGTTTGTCATGGCATTTGTTTAGCTTTTATGTGTAGTGTTCTAATGTATAATGATAAAATAGTTATGTATTACACGTATTAATAAATGTAATGTTATATAATTAATAAAAAAACTTGTGTTTAAAATAACATATGCATTTAACAGTTGAAAATATCGGTGTATTATACAAAAATAAAGAAATATAATGTAATTTGTTAACATATACAATCATTAATATATGTATTTAATAAAATGAATATTGGCGTGATAGTTATAAATATTGTTAAGTTAATTTTTAAAACATTTTTTCCAAATAGGAATTAACTTTGATTTTCTAATACCACCTAGCATATCAAGTATTTGAAAACTTTTAGTTATGAATTATGAATACAATTGTCTTCATTAATTTTCTTTTATAGTATTTTATCTAACATAACTTTGAACTTGGTGAAGTTTTTAAGCAAAAAAATATATACGTTTATTTAAAATATTAATAATTCATTATATTAAATTTATTTGGTTAATAATATATCCTTACTTAAAAATATAATTATCCATAATTAAATATCATCGAAAAAGAATAATATCTTCAATTAAAATATAAGTATCATTAATAAAGTATATGAAAATAATATCTTTAATTAAAAGATAAGTATCTATAATCAAACAGGAGAAAACGGCAAGAAAACTAAAAAACAAATATCCATATTGAATGATACGTGTTCAAACTTAATAATAATAACAATAACAATAACAACAAAAACAAATAATATATTGTTTGTTTTCGGGATATGGCTTCCACAATAGATTGCACTTGAATTTGTAACTGACATATATACCACTATAAGGACCTACTCAAGTTGTTACCAACAACCATAATAAGTCATCTTCCATCAATGGCTCAATGCTTTTCAAGTGTATTTTTTTTTTTTTTTTTTTGAAAACCCTAATAAGATTCTAAGTGTTAATTTAAGAAGGGTGCTCATATCCACCCATCTTTCTTAAGTAGGTGCACACCCCATCACACCTATACGCGTCGTATAAAGCCATATGCGTTTAAGGTTGTTTGATGTTGACACATCTGACACCTAATCATTATGTAGCACAAAACACAATTTGTTTTATTATGTTTTCTGCTACATAATGATTAGGTTTCAGATGTGTCAACATCAAACAACCCAATACACTTCACTACACGCGGCGTATAAGGCTCGGCTGCCTTGGGTTTTTTTGTTCAAAGTATTTTTATTTTTATTTTTATTTTTTTGCTTTTTTTTAAATGTTTAGTACAAACATGTTATTCTTTTACACATGGCATATAGGTTGTTTTTTTTTGTTGGGTATAGACATGTTTTTTTAAACATTTTAGAAATGACTTATATATGAATTTTTTTCTTAATGTTTTTACAACTTATAATCGATAGTTATCCGTTTTGTAATGTTTAACTCGATAAATAATAAGTCATTTTAGATGTTTGTTGTTCAGTGTTAAATTTTTTTAACAAGTTTAATAAAATTTTAAGCAAAAAACCAAATCATACCAAACCAAACATGCTAAAAAAACTAACAATACACAAACAAAATATAAAACATCCATTAGTTCTATAATTGGGGTTTGGACATAACAAATAAAGAAAAGTACACCCACAATATATATATATATAATGATTGGAGTGTCGCTTGGTGGGACCATTCTCACCCTTAAATTACCACCACAAATTTAGGTTATATATAATCCAATATTTATTATTTATATTTTTTTATTTATCTTTACTATTACTAACTATATAATAAATAAATAAATAAAAATTTTATTATTATCTTATTTTTCTCTCATTTATATATATATTAATTTACAAGTTGGTTATGCATCATGGTGTTGTACCATGTGCTTTATATGTTTTTTGTGCAATTGTAGGTTGTACATAATGCTTTGTGTTTTGTATTTTGTATTTGTACCCACATGTCCCACCGCTCCATTGTCAATAATACTTTAAAGTCGGTGCACCATCCGAGCCCTCCAATTCTTGATCGATGGTGCGGGCTTTTCTGGAAAAAAAAATTCCAAAGTCGGTGAATGTCAGTGCAAAACTTTTCCTTTTTTCCAACGTCAAACATAGTAGGCGGCTTTAAGGTTGTTCGCATTCACCGGCGGCAGCGATGGGTGTTGTCGTCGTGGCTTCGCAGGAGGTCGGCCGTGAGCAACCGCCAGAAACCCACTGGTCTCTCCTTCTCTTCCTGCCATAGTGCCATACTCTTACTTTCACTGTCTATGTGGATAGTGTGTCTGTGTTTGTTAGATTAAATGTCGTTGGACTTTCGATATGCTCGCTGCGTCGCCGTATCCGACGGTATCCCGCGCAGGCACCACCTGCATCACCACCGAAACAGTCGTTGACGGCCACCACATCGACAACGCGTCTGAGACACAGTGGAGCCGCGGCGGCGACACCAAGATTTCTGGTACGTGGACCACCGTAACTTCAAGATTGGAACGTTAACAGGCTGTTGGTGGTGTCGGTTTCGACATGTGAGTACGATGGGGCTATATTGGTGAAGGTCTCCGACGGTTCCTTGGTGTGGTGTGTTGTGAAGATGTGATATAGAGCGATAGAGACAGTGAGTACACTAATTTCTATTCTTTGAGCTGTGTTTTTGAACTATTAAATTTGGTTAATAAAAGTTTCAGGTCCATGCTATTAAAATTTTGCCAGCCACATTAATATATTTTTACTGTCATTAAAATTTTTAACCTTTTTAACTAAAATTGGTAAATTGTAGCTTATTTATTTCACTTGCAATATTAATATCCATGGTTTTATTTACAGTTAGTACTGGATTCGACGCACGACTCAGTTGGTGGAGCGCCTACCTTTTAACCACTTTTTTCTTATCGAGTTAGATACGTGTCCGCGAGGCAACGCCCGCGGGTCGAATACTAGTATAAAATAATATTGAATCATTATTTCATGTTTGTCTCTTATTTATTTAATTTCTATTTTCTTAACTAATTCTTTTTTATATTCACGCCTATTAAAAAGCATTTAATATTTTATTGATAAAAAAGCTACACAATCAAGACCGTCGCCTTAGTCACGCTCTGCAATAGTTGCTTCTGGCTTTGCACCTCATCCAAACATGCATTCCCTCTTTAATTTACATTTTCATTGTTATTCACATGAATAAAATTGTTCCTTTCTAATATTATAGTACATTAATTTCGATGCAACATCGTAACACATATTTCGTCTTAATATTAATTTGTCTATCCCGAGAAGACCCTGGGATATAATCTAGTACAACATAAACTAAATAAACCTTCAACCAACCTTCCAAACCCTCACCCGCATCACCCTCATTTGAATCCTCTGCTGGCAGTGGTAAAGCTTGCAAAGGGTGAACACCCTCTCGACGCTTTGTCTCTATCTCCCGGTTAACCAGCCACGCACATAACTGCTTGATAGGAAAGACCCGACAGGAGTGGATCAGATTTGCCGCAACGTCTAAGCAGGTAGTCTAACAACTCGGTAAACGCGTTGAGGAGGCTGTGGCGGCTCCTGCAAATCGGACTGCCGGTCGAGGTGGGTAGGGGAGACAAATCAGGCTCCACACCAGGAACAACCCTTATCTCATCAGCCAAAAATGGTACAAGCTTAGGAAGCAGCTTAGTGACCAAGATCTGCTCGTCCTCATTTATAAAATGAAGACCGACCCTGGAAAACTTCTTCACGATCTTCATCCCATAGAGCGTGCTAGAGCCCATCTTCTGATGCTTGAACGGCGACATCAAATGTGCAACAACCGTGATGTACCCACCGCTATAAATATAATCCTGCCGTTTTCGCTTGTACACCCCGAAAAAAACCTCAGACAAAACACCGATGTAGAGTGCACGGCCGTCTGGTGAATAAGCAAAAGAGGTAAAAGAAGTCTCGCTGCATGACCCACTCGCAACTATTCCCGCGTGAAGAGATCGAGTGGGAAATACAGTGGTGCAAGTATTCGTATAGTGGATCTCGTATGGTGGACACCCTCGCCTGATCCCCAAACGGACCATCACCAATAGCCGGCCACCTAGCAACCAACTCAACAAGCCGGATGGTCCTAACCGCCCAAGTGTAAAGATCAGTAATGGTCTCTAACTCATGGACTTAATCTTCTTGGCCTGTGTCGCCCTTAGATTAATCATGGTTAGTTTTTGTTTTTGCTAACGTGGCCAGTTTTGCTGATGTGGCATGGTGCTAACGTCACCATGTCACATCAGAAAAATGGCCACGTTACCATGCCACATCAGCAAAAAAAACTAACCATGGTTAGTCCGAGGGTTACACAGACCAAGAAGTTGAAAGTACAGTGTGGTGGTGAACAATTTGATAGTTCAGTGTGTCATCGGCCAATAATCAATAGTTCAGGGTGTTAAAATTCAATTTCCCTTTTTTTCATTATTGTCTCGTATTTCTAATTATAAGATAAACCTTATCCGACTAGAACCGTTGAACCGACCTAGATCTTTTATATGTCCGATCATTTGAAATTAGAGCATTTAAAATGGTGAACCCACTGGGAAAAAATCATAGATCCATTACTATCAATTTGTATAGAAGGCGAAGTGAAGATTTGAGTTTAAGATTAGAGATCTCAAGTTTGAATCTAACCGCAGTTGGGTGGAGGGCTTTTTTCGGAACTAGAGATGGTGGGCTTGGACCACCTAACGCTATTTGTGATTCCAGGCATGGGTCATCTTTAACCATTAGTTATTTCGGGTAGTCAAACTTTTATTCATCGGAAGTTTTTAAAATTTATGAGGATATGTTTAAAAAGTCAAAAAGTTAAAATATATATATAAGTGTTCTTGTCCATATATTAATGGTATCAGATTAAAGATAAATTTACCAATCTGTAGGTGCTTATAATTATATTATCCACGCGTAGTGAACCGTCGGTACATAAAAAAAATATATTATGCATTACTTTTACACATAGATAGGAATCTCATCGTGCATCGCCCCATTTATGCTTTTGTATAATAAAAAAGGGTTTTATTAATAGTGGCGTATGTAAACCACTACAACTTAAATTTAAAAATTATTAATTGTTCCAAATACGCCATGTGCGAAGGTGGGAAGAACGGCATATGTAGCGGGTAAAAATAAACAACTACAAAAATATATCTGGTTAATAATACCTTTTCTTCTCTTTTTAGTATGAATCATACAAACTCTTGCCTAATGGAATCAAGGTGTTGAATATAACTTTGCTTTTTTATAACGTGGGGAGTTCAAATCTCATTATGGATGATAAAATTTAGCGGTTCAAAAAAAATTATGAATCATAATTGCTGATTTTCATTTTTTAAAGTTTGCTAAGTTACATCAAAATAGAAGGTAGACAGGCAACAAGCTGCACTGTTACCCTTTTCTGAAATACGAACCCTAATCCTACAAATACAAACCCCTTCCCCCTAGAGATGAACTATTATTGTGGATAATCCGTTGAACTCTGGTAAAAAAACAAATAGCTTCTGATGCTAGAGAGCCAAATATATTAAAAGCCAATGGGACAAAGACATATTGGTTCTACTTATTAAAATGTTTAATTTAATTATTATTTAAATTTATCTATTATGCGTAAGGTTATTATACCGATAGGTTTTACCATACAAATGTCTTAAAATGAGAAGTGGATGGGTATTATATTTTTTTTTTTTGAATGTTTTTCTATCTTTTTATGCATGTGTTTTTAGTTCTAAAATAAATAACAAAAGTGTAATTACTCTAGGATATTTACACAGTTTTTTAATTATTATTTATTTATTTTTTCATCTAGAAAACTTGTTAAACCCATTATATAAAATGTTTAACAAAATTTTCCATTTATTTATCATGTTTATATTAAGACACATTTATATTCAATCTTTACCTGAATACTATTATTTTAAAATGTATATTACTTAAAGAAAAACTTGATTTTCTTTATGTAATAACTAGGTTAAAATTTCTTGTATTACACATCCTGAATACATGAAATATTCTAGACAGAAAAAAAATCTTATAATTATGTAACTTACTGATAACTACACAACCAATATTCATAATTATGCTAGTCATCTTACAATTATGTAAATAAATAATTACACAACTTATAATAATAATAATAATAATAATAATAATAATAATAATAATAACAACATTAACAATAATAATAAAACCTATTAAATAATAACACAACTTGGTTGTAATTTCGTGTACACATAATTAAATATGATATACATACAACACGACTTAAAAAAAAAACTCGTTTTTTCTATTAAAAAAAAATTGTATGGTTTCACTATACTCAAACTAAAGATGATACGAATGCTCAATTTTATGGTGATATTTTCTAAAATATTGTCAAGCATATCATTAATAATTGTAAAAAAAAATATAAAATGATACCATAGATAATTGAAGGGAAGAAATATATACATATAGGTTAAGGTTCAGGTACAAATGTCATATTTATTGAAAAATGTGAGAAGGATTAAGAATTGACATGTATGCATCATGTTTTGAATTTAGGTTTGATGTTTGAATTATTTTTGCTAGAAAAACACGAAACACAACAATATAAAATAAAATGCAATGTATTATAGCCATGTAATTTAAAACATAGCTTAAACACAACAATTTATAACACATGTTTTTGGGATGGTGTTTTATATTTTAATTAAATTATTTTATGGTTTTAGTTGTTATGTTTGGTGTTTATTTTAGCCTAAATAAATATAAAACGTACTGACTAATTCCAACAAATGATGCCTACATAACAATTCTTAATCCTTCTCACATTTCTCACGAAATATTACCTTTGTACCCTAACCCCACCATATATGTATGTATGTATGTATGTATGTATGTATGTATGTATGTATGTATGTATGTATGTATGTATGTATGTATGGAAAGATAGATAGAGGTTCGGGTACAAAGGTCTTTTTGTGAGAATGGTAAAAAATTTTGTGAGAGTAACACGTAGCATGGTTCTTTTTAATAACAAGGTCAATAGAGTAATTATATAAATGTTCAAGTTTTAAAAGAGTCAATCTCATTATTAACATGAGAAATTTACGGGATTTTTTTTTGCAAATCTTCCAAACAATTTAACATGATTTGAAATAACCTAATTTTTGGCCAAGTCATTTATATATTTTTTATCAGTTTATCATTTTTTTTTTCTTACCATTGTTTATATTTTAAAATGAAGAATATTGTGTTTTATGTCCAACATATATCTAATGTGTTTTATGTCTAAATACCCATATCATCAAATAGACAATTGTCTTTTTTACATAAACCGGACCCGTTTTTATTATTATGTTTTTACACTCAACCGTAAAATGTTTATGCGCTCCTACTGTGTTATAAAATACACTATGACAACTCGGGTAAATCTCTCTCTTGGTTTCTATCTTTTGATTGTTTCTTTTGTTACTTCTTTTGGTACTTGTGCAATTTTCGGGACGAAAATTATTTTAACGTGGGGATGATGTGACACCCGGCAAATTCAGGTTGACAGCATTGTCTAGGTCAAAGTCTACCTTAGCGAGTCACGCGTATATTATACTTAACTGGGTCAGTTGAGTCGTGTTATGGTTCGGGAACTGTTATAATTAATTATCGAGCTTAAATCTAAACCGAGGTGTTTTGCGTTAATACGGGTTCGATATGCGGTATCTACCTACTAAACCTTAACCCTAAGTATAAAAGGGCATTATCCTTCTTCTTCTTCATTAGTTGCAGCCACAAAGTCCCTCTCTCTCTACTCTCTCTCTCTAAAACCGCACACCCTCACCCTCTCTCTCTCTCTCCCGCTTGCCTCTCTCACTCCCAGCCCTTTAACCCTCCCTCGTCCCTGTTACAGTCTCAGCCGGCCACCACCATGGTTCGGTGGTGGCGGCGCTGCGTTACCAAGCCCGAGATCGGGCAGAATCAGTCAAAGATAAAGGGTTATAGGTCGGGTTTTGTTTTAGTCTTGGTGGTGCTTCGTGGTTGTGGTTGCAGTAGGCGGCGGCGCGTGGATCTTGGCCCAAGAAGGGGTTGTGGTGGTTTCTATTACAGTGGCCGGAGATGGTAGAGGTTCGTGGTGGTGACAGCCGTGTTATGGTGGTTTTGAGCATGTGACAGGCAGCGGTAGTTACAGATCTGATTGCGCCTGGTTCAGGGTTGGAATCGCTGATTTTGAGGTCGTCTCGATTGGACTTCGGTTGTTGAACGGTGGTGCGTAATGATTCTGGTCTGATCGTGGTGGTTGTGACTTCAAAGGTAAGGGACGATCAGTATCTTCAGGGAGATTATGGTCACGGGTTGGGTTGTTGTTTCGGGTTTGGTCTGGTGTGGTCAGGTCCGATCTGGTGTGGTCAGGTCCGGGTCAGATTCATGTTCGTTTTGGTGCTCGGGTCATGGTTCGGTTTCAGGTCAAGTTTGGGTGTTCGGGTTGCTTTCTGGTCGTGTCTCGAGTCAAGTGGGCTCGAGTCTAGTCGAACAAGGTCAACGGTCAGATCTGGTCAACTCGGTCAACACGGCTTTCGAGCAGATTCGGGTTACGCGCATACGATTCGGTATAACTTGTATTCGAGTTTCCTATTTATTTATTTGTAGATATTATGTATTTGTAAATATTGTATATTTGTAAATATTCTATATTTATGAATATTATATATTTATAAATATATTGATATTGACGAAATAGTTTTGACTCGCGAACGGACCGAATAATAATAATGAACAGTAACTATATAAACGGACGATTTGGTAAACGATTAACTTGACGTGACTTATGGTTTCGAACTCGGACTAAATATAATTGGACTTTATTGTCGGACTATATTATATATATATATTGGTATATATATATATTTATATAATTAAGTGTAGATAGATGTCGAAACGTATAGTCTCGTGAATCGGAGTCTTGGATAAAAGGATTTGATAACTTATGTTTGAAAGATGATTTTGGGGAAAATTGTAGACAACGGGTGTTGTCTGGTTGGTACAAAAACAGAGGAAACTTTGCCCGAATTTTTATAAAATCAAAGAGTAACGAACTGCTATTTCTATAAATAAGTTTCCCTAAGTGTTTTGGACAAGTACATTTTATACAAATTGAAATACTTTTAAAGACGAGCTATTTGTAGCAATAAAGATGGTTTTCAAACAATATTTGAGATAAAGTAACAATTGTTATTAATCGGTTTTAATAACTAAACATGTATTTCTTTAAAGTACATTTTTCCTAAGGGTAATTATATTGGACACACATTTATACGGATTACGAGACGAGGTAGGATTCAGGACAATTATACATTTCAGGGTGTTAGTCTAATCTGGTTACATACAAATAGTGACAAGTGTGAAACTTGGGTACTATGTTGTGTGTAACACGAGAATTAAGATGAGTCATGTTCGGTTCGTCGAGTTGAAACGTTTTGAGACTCATGTTGGTACACACGAGTCTAGGCAGTCGGGTAGACTATCTTTTAAGCGGTTAATAAGCTAGGCTTATGTGTGATAGACTGTTAAGGTGTCCTTTGTTGGTAACTAGGGCACGAGGAAGTTGGTCGAGGTTTCAGGCTTTGTTTGCTAGCTTAGCATGGACATTAAGGTGAGTTCATAACCCCACTCTTTACTGTTTTTGTAAATGTTTTCGGGGGGAAGACATGCTTCTGTTATGAAAAACTGAGGTACTTAAAGCGAAACAAAGTTTTGGAAAATGAAACGGGTTGCGTGAGTTCACGGCCCCACTTTTAACTGGTTTCACTTTTCGGGGGAGAAAACATGTGTTAAACTAATGTTTTGGTAACAACTGTCATACTATGGGTTTTCTATGGTTTACTATACGATCTTTGGAAGTCCCGGGGGGAACCATGAATGTGCGGGTTTGCACAACGGGGAAATGTGAATAGCGCTATTGGGAGTGACCAACCCCACTCGTCGGCTTGGAGGGTCGGGCGGGTGCATATTGTCTCAAACAGGAACATGTTTACTATTCGGGCATAACATCTGGTTTGCGAGTTAGTAATGGTTTTCCAATCGTAGTAGTAACAAAACATACGCCTAGCTAGCGTACTTTGGTATACATTTTGCATAGTATTGACAGGGTGAACATGGTAACACTTTTGGAACTTGGTAATGTTTGATAACATTTTGCAAAACTTATGAACTCACCAACTTTATGTTGACTTTTTAAGTATGTCTTTCAGGATTAAACTATGGTAACGGCATGGTTGGAGTAGGTGGCAGTTGGGATCGGGGATCCTAGAGGGTTAGAATTGGCGTTCAGGGAACCAGAGTCTTAGATGCATCTTTCCGCTGCGTTGGCAAAGGCACCAAACGTCACAACCGACCAGGAGAAAAGTCGGGGTGTGATATACACCTAGTGTGTTTTATCACCAATGTGTTTTGCAAAGAAACCCAAACCATTTCTTAATGTCTTTTTTACACAAAACTTTCTTACCATAAAACACAACAAAAGCTATGTTACTATAAAACACTGTATCATCATTGTAAAACAGACCTATTATACGTTACCATAAAACCCGCCAAACACCGTTACGTCATCATAAAACACAACTATTATTGTCAACCGTTTTTTTTAGCATTCGATGAGTTTTATAATACCCTAGTATGTATACAATCAACATTTAAAGGACCATTAACCAACAAGTAACATCACACCATTTTTATAACACACAACATTCGAATATGAACATAAAACACATTTACATGAAAATGGATACATAACTTATAAAGCATGAATAACTTCAGTTTCTTTTTGAGCTTCGATTTGTTTTTTAATTCCATTTTGTTTACTTTAATCGTAGCCTTTTTGGAGTATGGTTTGCCTACAAATACTAGCGAAAAAAATTAGAGAGAGATATGAAAGAATGGGAGACAACTAATAAGGTTTGTTTTAGATGGGAGTGTTTTGACTATTATACTATTCATAGACACAGTTAATTATTTAGATTATGAAACAATTTACAATTTTATCACCCATTTAATCTCTGTCATCCATTATAATAATCCAAAGTAAACAATTGCTTCTCAGCCATCTCATAAAAAACACAATTTGTAACCTAACCTCACTATATATATATATATATATATATATATATATATATATATATATATTTGAAAGGTCTGGATCTGTGATAATAACTATGGCTGCTAAGACGCAAGCCTTCCCCATCCCGAGTTTGAATTCCTCACAGCGTGTATCTCTCTGATAGCCGTCAGACTTTAAGGTAAGTCGTCCGTCCCATTGTGGGGATCGAACCAGCCACCCAGGCAGGTAACCCCCAAGGAGAATAAATATGATAATCATACTGAAATTCTGTAAAATCACTTATAAGAATTAAAATTAGGATATTACAATCAATAATTTTATCATGCCTTAGTTATTTAGACCAGTTTCTCTCTTAAGGTGATTTGGGCTTTACATCATTCATCGAGGGATTGGAATCCAATACCTGTGAGGTTGTCTGATCCGGGGCTGTGGAAGAATATTGCTGCAGTCGTTCAAGTTATAAAGGAGGCAGGGGTCGATGTCGTTAGAGCAATCAAAGGGGCATTGGGGAATGGTTTCGGTGTGGCGTTTTGGCTGGATAATTGGGCACTAGAGGTTCCTCTTTTGTCCCGTTTTCTTGTCCTATTAGCTGCAGAAAGGAATACACATGTCTCAGTTGCGGAACAGGTATCTTCGTTTGGGTCGGGTTGGGTTTGGGACTGTGTTGAATTAGATTTGAGGGGTGCTGCTGCTACAGAGTTGGGGGAACTGATTCGGGTTATAGGAAAGATAAATGGGTATGGGGCTGGGATGGGTCTGGCGGCTTTGAAGTTGTGGCACTAAAGAAGGCGTTGCTGGTTATGAGGCATAATATGGGGAGTTTTGTATTACAAAGCAACTCGTGGATCCCGAAGAAGGTTTGTCCTTTGCTTTGGCGAGCGGCTTTGGGAAGAATTCCAATTATGGTCGCGTTAATAAGAAGAAACATCAACGTGGGTTCCGATTTGTGTCCTTTGCGCGGTGAACATCTAGAAACCATTAGGCATTTGTTCTTATCTTGCAGTTTGGCTCAATCCATTTGGCAGCTAATTTTACAGTGGTGCAATGTGGCAAATATGTTCACGTTCGAGTTCAAAGATCTCTGGACTTTACATACATACATTGGGGGTTTGAAGGAGAGAACGAAGGCATTCAATGTGATATGCTTTATGGCTATTTGGTGCATTTGGAAGTGTCGCAATGAGGTGGTGTTTGGTCAAAAACAAATCTCATTACGAAAGGTAATAAGTGAAATCAAGGCTAGGAGTCTTCTGTTGGTAAAGGCAAGAGCGAAACAAGGCGATTTGGATTGAGATAGGTGGCGGAGTTTTAACTTGTCTAATTTTAAGTGGTAATGTGTATTATATACTATTAATAACCCTTGGGATTTAAACAGTAATTTTATTATTTTTTTATTTCTTCATCAAAATACTTAGGTTTTATATATTATTTTGCAAGTTTGACTTCAAAACTGATGTTGGTATAGTGGTTGAGTAAGCTGCTTTTACATTTGAAGCTTGTGGGTTCGACACCCACAATAAACATTTCTGAATTCTGATACACATGCCCCTCCATCTCTTTAGTTAATATCACCCTTAAATTTTTTACTTATTTTTTTATACTTTGGTTTTGCCCTTTTTCTCCTATTCTATTTTTATGTGGGACATTTATTATTTTTTCATTTCTTCATCAGTTTTTTGTGTTTATATATTAATTTTGTGGGTTACATTATACATTAGTAGTCTTGGTTTAGTGGTTTCAATTGGTGCGTCAATCCCAATTGACCCGGTTTCGATTATGTGGCCCTTTTTTCATTTCTTTTTATTTTTGGAGTTCAACCACACATAATCAATTGTGTCAAGTACTCAACTATTTCCATGGCTTCTTATTTTAATTCAGATTTTGAGGCACAAAAGACGATGATGAGTGTTCAAAAGGCGCCGGAAGTTGGCGTCTTTTTTTATTAGCATAGTAGACGATGTTGTTAGCATTATTAGAATAGCGTCTAATGTGTTGATTGTAAATTTTGCCTTATTTGAAAGTGGAAGTGTGATTTTGGATACGCGATTTTGGAACGGAATAATACAAGTTTAACCTAGGCGCAACGCGCCGTAACAAATACCACTAGTTTATATAATTAGTGAACTTTATTGTTCTATTTGTATATGGGTGATTCGCTAGTATCCTGTTAGCATGGGTGATTAATAAAAAAATTTTGTTGGCAGTTAAAATAAAATAAATAAACGGATATTGCCTAGATCCCTAGACATGAATATAATACTAGCAAGAACCCGCGCATTGCGGCGGGGCTGCACTGTGTTTGGTTGTTGCTTTTGGTCAATCAGGTTGTTGGTGTTGTACATTATACAAACATACTGATAATCTGTAATATATGATCGGAGGGCGTACAATTTTAGTAGAAAGTAGGTGTAGATCTTGTAGTAGAATAAGACGTTAAGTTTGCAATAAATATCATGCGGTGTAAAATTAACCCACAGTTTGAAACAACATATGACACCATAGAGTTTTCTAAATACAAAAAACATATGAAGTCTAGATAATGTTATAGGCTATTCTAAATAGACAATGAATTAATGTTGAAACTCAAGAGTTCAGAGGGGTCACACTATGAGTAACATGGGTTAGGCATTAAAGATTGAAATGATCAAAATGACTTTACTCTCAAATGCTAATGTGTGTACAAAAAATTTCAATATGGTCTAGCATTTAATTAGTTGAACTAACTTGAGTATCGTAAGTATCGGGGAAATTGATGACGAATGAGTGGGCATTGGCGACACGAGCTGCTTGCTCGACCTCAACCATGAATTAAGTACCATTACTGGTAAACCATTGTCATGATAGCTTTTCCTTCCCCTGTCGACTCATTTAAAAGTTTTATAAGTAAATGTGTTATAATTCACCGGTCATAGTATATGTTTTGTATATATCTACACAATATAACCTTTGGGCCCTTGTTAATTGGTTATAACGTGTTGTTACAACATAACTGTGATCCAGGTGTTCAAATGTAGTACTCCCAAAATCAATTAGGTTATAAGCATTTGTTTAGAAGTAAGAACCATCTTTTTCGGATCTTTATACAAACTTGATTATAGAATAATAGATAAATAACAACCATTAGAAGGTTTGTTCACTTTACTACAAAAACAACTTTAAACATTATAAATACTAACATTTCTTCAAAGCACAAACACCTTTAATATTTACCATAAGCGTAACTAAATCTCAAAAAAGGGTTAAACATTTCAATGGAAACATATGAACAGTGAAGTTTTGTCACACTGATTTAATCCGAATTCAATTTTTTTGATTCGTTCTTACAAATCTTAACAAATATTTAGTTCAAACTCGATCCTGATTACAAGATGATAAAATTTTATATGTCTTACATAGGCACACCATACCTTGTAATTCTATCACCTTGATATACTGTGATGATATCCGAAGAATATTTGTTGGTTTTAAATCCGTATGTATAAGGTATAAATCATGCATATATAACTGCAAGAAAAATAGGCATAACAATTAACTATCACCACTTCCAACCACTCTTTCCTCCACTCAAACCTTATTTAAACCACCCCAGACCCACCTCCCCCACCATCCGTGACCAGTGTTGGTGGGCGAGATGATGGTTAGTGATAGTTAGTAGCAGTTGACGGTGACGTACACGATTGATGGTGGATATAGCCTAGATCCCTAGACATGAATATAATATATTGAAATTTGAAACCGCTCTATCGCCTATCCCTACACCCTCCGAATTCTATTCCCACAGCTATAGTGAATTGAACGACCTTAATTCGTACATACAACAAAACATCGGTTATTACTAAAAGTGCTGACGTCAGTGTAGGCCCTATATTAAACTCATCGTCTTATAAAACCACCTGTTATAGTGTTGCACCATCACATATAATGGCCTAATCATTCCTAACCCATTACAAGTTTTTTAACAAATCAATCTCTATCTCTCTCTCTCTCTGTCTCTCTCACATCTGAAGTAGGAAGTATGCAAGAACTTCCAGATTGTTGCTATGAACAAAATCAACCAAGCTTGATCAAACCTTGCAGCCCCACCCCAAATCACCTGCTTTATCTCTCCAATCTTGATGATCAAAAGTTCCTTAGATTCTCAATCAAATATCTTTATCTTTATCAAAAGTCTGTGCCCATCAATCTATTAAAACAATCTCTCTCTAGGGTTCTTGTTGATTACTATCCACTAGCAGGGAGACTAAGAAACCATCAATCGCGGCACGAACCAGATGATAATGATAATGATGATGATAGGCTTCAGGTTGATTGTAATGGTGAAGGTGCTGTTTTTGCAGAAGCATTCATGGATATAAGTGCTCAAGAGTTTCTTCAAGTGTCCAACAAACCATGTAAGTCATGGAGGAAGCTGCTTTTCAAGGTTGATGCTCCTACTTTTGTGGATACTCCTCCCCTTGTTGTTCAAGTAAGTTCCTAATTTTTATTTAGATATGAAAGATCAATGTTTAGTATTTAAATAACTCAAAGCTTGAAGCTGGAAGCTCGCTTAATATATGCTAATAATAGCTATTTTGAAATCTGCTTTGGTTATAGACGAGCTTGCTCATCTCGGCTCAGTTTGCTAACAATAATCTCTGTTCAAGTTTTATTAAGTTGTGAACAACCCTAACTATAGTACTAAATATAAAAAATCTATAAAATATGGGAAGTCTTATGATCTATGCAAATATTTTTATTACACTTTATTTATTTAGTTTTTCCTTTGATTTCTGAGTTTTGTGCAATGGAAGGCCTTTTTTCTTTTTATAATATTGGATATAGATCATTAGAAGATTTAATCTACTACGATAATTTTTTATATTAGTCAATTTAATTACATTAAAGATACTATGGATAAACTTCAATACAACTTTTTGTAAACAGAAACGTGGTACAAGTAATATTCCTTTTGTTTTAATACGAAACTTTTGTACATGTTTGTGTTTTTTGGTATCTATTTTGGAATTGTATTTCTTCAATAAAGTCGTCATGGGACTTTTTATAAAGTTAATTCAATAATATCATTGAGTAATTAATCTATAATCATTGTAAACACAAGAAAACGGATTGGTAAGAGTGGGACAAAAACGATACTTTTACCATTATTTTCCTGCATTTCAGCATTTTTCATGTGCATCTTACAATTTACAGTTATAGTACTATCATTCTTTTGCTCAAGTTATATATAATATATAAAATAGTTTTCTCTTCTCCTAAAAATAAATTCAGCTCTCCGTGAAAAAAAGTTTGATATAGTACCATTATTATTATTATTTAAAGGGTGACGATAATGTATAAATAATTTTAACATACAAAGGATAAGAAGCGTTAGAGCATGACATGTCACACCAGTCAAAAGAGAATTTTTGTCCACCACCAAATAATCACGTAAGTTATACGTAAACCAAATAACCACGCAAGTTATACCTAATAATCATACAAATGACACCTGATAATGACGCAAGTTGTACCTTATAATCACGCAAGTTATCAAACCAACAAAAAAAATTAAAAAAAAAACTATAGCATGTAGGGTATGAAAATGAAAGGAGATAAATGCTTGTATTTATGAAGTAATTTTTTTATAAAAAATAATGTAGTATGAAAAAAAAATATGGATGTTTAAACAATTGTGGCTATACCTATTTTACCCTTCTCACTTCTAATTCCCTTAAAAACAATTTTTTCTTTCAATCTGATCCATTGATTTATTAGATCAAACCCAAATTATTTTTAATCCTTTTTATGTTAATATAAAAAAAAAGATAGTGTTGGTATATTCAATTTTAAAAAATTCAATATTCAAATTCTTGTACCACAAATATAATATAATATATTAATGGTAGTGTATATAATTCTCGTAAATTCTTAAATATATTTACACACATCTTTAATTAACATATCACCTTGTTGATTGTCTTATTTTAATAGGAAATTGACCCAGGCAAGAATCTAGGAAGGAGAGATAGAAAATATCTATTATTAGAAAACGTAAAAAATAATAACACATATGTGATCTTTGCATATACTAAAACCATTGTACAAAATAAAGCGAAGTTACATCTCAACATGTTTCGTTCACTGGTTTATATGTAACCCCTAAATCATATAAGCTTTAGGAGGTAAACAAAGTTCTTCTTCAAGATATGTTATTACCTTTGTTGATCTATGTGCCAAGGCACGATACTTAGATCTCTAAGTTAAAATCTAAGTTAAAAACGAACGATAAGCTAGAATGAACAATAGTATGTTGCTAATTTGAGCTCCATATAATGAGATCAATTACCAACAATATAAACACAATAACAATTTTAGATCCTCTTTTCAATAGCCAATTCAATCAACATTACATCTAACAAGGAACGGAGAATTTCAAACGAACATTAAATCATGAAATCGTGATATAGCATAATGGCTAATTTTCCCGTGATAAAACCGGATAGATATAATTTATGAATAATATAGGACGTCTTAGGCTCATCAAAGCCAAACACTATAAGATACCACAGGTTTTTCGTAAAATAAAAAATCAATCCTTGGAATACTTGACGATCAAGATTATTGTCGACCATGAGAAATAGGAGGAAGTTGTTGACATGTTAGCAATAACGTGTTTATTAAAGATCTACTATTGATGACCAATTATAAGTAATACCCAAATTGTAAAAGACTAAGTTGTTGCTAACCGGCCTGTAGTAACTTACTATGACAATAATTTAAACATTGATTAATTAATTATCTTTAATGATCGGTTTCTTTATAACTTTTCATCAGTCATTCGAATCTTAAGAAAATTTTTCAATGTGAGCGCCATAGGCTTACGGACATCGAGACCATAACCAGGGGCTCTGCCCCTTGGAGTTGGATTTTTCATGGGGTCATGTTGGCATCAAATCCGGCAAAGGGAACATTGATTTTTAAATAGTTAGGTTTGTTGGTGCCTAAAATTGTAATAGTATCTAACTAGCTTGTAGCCAATGATGCCATGGCAACATGGACATGGTTGAGGTGGGAGTGGGTTCTCGCCCGGGTGAGGTTAAGGGTTCGACTCCCACTGAAGCAGGCCCGGTTAAGACAATGCATGAGGTGGGGAAGTCACGGGTGAGCTACTTTGCCGTCCAAAAAAAAAAAATCTAACTAGCTTGTACTCCACAACAACTAATATAACTTCGCTTCGATCTCAAGTCAACTCTATAAAGATTAAATGATTTATTGACACTAAAATCACCCACAATTAAGATGGTGGGAAAAGATAGTAGAAATTATAAGAATGTGTATAATTAAATACCCAAGGGAATACCTTTAGGTGATACAGCACTACACCCAATAGACATCCTAAAGGATATATCCCCGGGAAATAGAAGAAAGTTAACAATTAAAAAAAGGTGTTAAGAGTTACAAATGATAGAACAATAAGTGAAACAAGATTCGGAGAAAAGAATAATAAGAAGACAAGGAAGAACCACTTGAGAAGGAGGAGAAAAAGGAACCACATCAAAAGGAAAAGTGGTTTCATGAAAACGTACATGACAACACGTTTGTGATAAAGAATCTAGGTAAATAGATACTATAAGCATAACCATAGATATCGAAAATAACCTAGATAGAGGAAGTAAAAGAACGAAAAAGTAAAAAAAAAATTCTAATTTAGGGGTGTGACAAGGAAAATCTAATATTAACAAGAAGCCATTAACTGAAGAATGTCATCTGAGTACTCGAGATTGCATTTCCAACACATTTATGGGCAAATGATCAGACCCCGATTATATATTTTTCCGTAAGCATCAAATGGGTAAACCTTGCTAAAATCAAAATGGGTTGAAAGCTGTCCAAAGGGAATATGAAGTCTTATAATCAAGAAAAGATAATTAACTGAATGTGATGTATAATTTATGCAATAGTAATATAGTATAGAAGTATTAGTCAAGGAATATATATTTGCACAAATGTTCCTGAGTAAACAAAGAAAGAATGCCATTAGACAATTCTAATTGGATCTATGGATGGCATCCAAACATCACAATGAGCTATATGTTAATGATATACTTTTATTTATTAGACAAGTAATCATAATCTTGAAATGTTATTAGAAAGATATTTCCCAATTAAACAAATTAAGCCTACAGAGAAAGAGGATTTGGAATGGCTAAGTCGACTATGCCAAAAGAGAACATGAAGAACGAATCAAATAACTCTCAAAGCATGGTTTAAACATGCATTCACGTGAATGTTAAAAAATAAATAAGTTTACCCATACTTTTTAAGAAGTGACCAAGAGGATTTATTTATGTAAATATAAAATTAATTAACTTAATACATTTATTAAAATTTTTTATTAAAGACTTATTTGCGCCAACACCGAAAACCGAATAAACATATAAGGTGGCGAACGTTCACAAAATCAGAAATTATACATTACACGATATGTATAAAATCAACACCACAATATTGTAACACATTCCATGTAACTGGTATTATAAAATATATATATATTTTAATTTCAGTTTTAGTTTATATTTTATCTCCAAAGAATAACAACAAACTTACATGACAATATATTTTCAAGTTTGGTGCATTATCATCTATTCCTTTCACCTTCTCAACACTAGACTGGTTGATCAGACTAGCAAACTGACCCGTTACGTTGTTGGCTCGCTACAATAAGCTGAACCGGTGTGTATGAATCCTAGAACCCTTTTTAATATGTATTTCGCAATGATTATAACTGTAAACTATATTCAATCCCAAGACATGTCATATAGATGAAAGAGCATTTGCCAACTTTAATTAGTAGGGACATATTGATGTCACACTTCTTTATGTATTGAAAACTACACTCGGATTTTATTTAATGTATTTTATTTATTTTTGAAAAAAAGTAATATCATTAATTTCTTTATTTTTCAAATATATGAAAATTATATTAAACTGTCTGGTTTTTGAGTTCGGTCAAAATATTTTAAAGACAACGCGATTATGAAAACTCACTTGTCTGTTTATTTTCCTTTTTTATTTATCAAATCTTGATGGTACATAAAAGGTACATATATCATTTTGTTTTTGTTCAATCATTGCAGGTGACGAAACTTAATTGTGGGGGAATGATTTTATGCACGGCTATCAACCATTGTGTATGTGATGGCATTGGTACATCTCAGTTTCTACATGCTTGGGCCCATCTTACCACCAAACCCACTGAAAATGTACCAATAAGTCCATTTCATTCTCGCCATGTGTTTAAGCCAAGATCCCCCTCTTCACATTTACCTTTAGTTCATCCTGCATATACCAAAACTATTTATAACCAGGCCATAAAAGATAACATGCCACTTAACCAATATTTACAGTCTCAACCAGTTGTTCCTGCATCATTGACATACGCTGGTGCAAATATCCTTTGCCTCAAGAGTCAATGTGTGCCTTCATTGAAATGCACTACCTTTGAGGTCTTAGCATCTCATACATGGCGTTCATGGGCTAAATCGCTTGATCTAGAACCATCACTTGAGGTGAAGCTACTATTTTCGATGAACATCCGAAATAAGATAATTCCGGAGATACCAAAAGGGTATTATGCCAACGGGTTTGTGTTGGCATGTGCAAAGACAAATGTAAAAGAGTTGATTGGTGGTAATTTGCAGCAGGTAGTGAAACTAGTTCAAGATGCTAAGGCATCCCTCACAGATGATAGTGTAAGTGGGATCTTGTCGTTACTGGAGGATAAAAATGTAAGAACCGATCTCACCGCAAGTCTCGTTATATCTCAATGGTCTAAACTTGGGTTGGAGAGCTTAGATTTTGGAGAAGGAAAGCCTTTGCATATGGGGCCTCTTACTAGTGACATTTATTGTTTATTTTTGCCCGTCATAGGTGATTCTAACGCCATTCGAGTTCAAGTATCGTTTCCTAAGAGCGTCATCACTAAGTTCGAGTATTACATGAATAAATTTCTAGATTCAAATAATGTAGTAGCAACTGAAAATGGTGGGAAATGAGAGTTTGTATAATTTGTATTTGTTTAACTGAGGTTGTGACAACATTGTTAGACTAACTTGAATGTAACATTTCACCAATAAACATTTGTCCCTTCTTTTTTCATGATAATTAGATAATTATAATGAAATAACAAGGCAATCAACTTCCTTCAATTCTAAGATGTGCCCATATTGATGTATACATGCCATTCTGGTATATTAATGATACTAGTCTACATCCCGGGAGTTTCCTGGATTAGATAAATCTAACATGAAATGACAAAATGTGTCTTACGAGGTAGTTTGTAGTACATTATTTTCTGTTGATTACGAAATGTATAGCCGATACAATGTAATAATCTTGTCTTCTTCCAATTGGTATACATGAAATCAAAATCATAGATCGAGCATAGAAATTGAATTAGTAATCATACATGAGCTTGATATAATCACTAAAAAGTTGTAGCCTCTTGATTTTTAGCCAAAGTACACTAGTCATTCCTCCTTTGCTTATTCAATAGTTACTCTGGAACTACGGGTCCTACCTCTGCAAATTCCACTATTTCTTCAGACTTCATCAACAACTATGTAATTAAATCATAACTACATCAAACTAAAATAGGCAAAACCAGAGCAAATTGACACTCTTAAGAATTCTTCAAGATACTTTACAATCATGAGTAACCTGAGTCGCCCATTCATAGAGTCGTTCCTACATTTAACTACATAGCCATATCAAGGTAAATAAATATACATACAAATCTAAAAAGCAGAATGCCATTAACATGGGAAAAGCCTTATCTCTTGAATTACATAATGATTTCACAAAGAGTCAATTGAACACGCTGTAATAACCCGGTACAGACCCCCAAAATGTTTTTTGCGTTTATTTACTATCTTATAATAAATAGTTAACCAAAACAAATAATGAGTGAGTTGATTATGTTCGAAACTGAAAACCGAACCGTTATAAATAAAATATTATTATATAACACATTTTGCGAGACCATGCTAATACACAAAACAAACCTGAACCCGATCCCAATGGAGGTGACACTACTAGAAAAAAGGCATTCCTTGACACTTTTTTTAAGACATGCCACATTTTATGACATGCAAAAGTGCATGTCATAAAAAATGTCATCTTTGAGAAAAAATGATAATTTCTTGACGTTTTTTATGCGTGTCAATAATTTACCGTCATAAAATAAAAAAACATGACAGTTTTGAAATTGCGTGTCATGATTTGTGTCACCTAAAATCTCAAAGGAATTCACTCCCCGCACGTTTTTTCATAAACCTTCCCTCTCTGATCAAATCAAACCCCCTCTCTCTCTCTCAAATCAAACCCCCAACCCTAAAATTCTGTTCGTTCACCCCTCTATAATCCTAATCAAACATGCAAATAGGCCGGCTGTGAAGAAATAAACCCCCAACCCTATTATCACCTAAAATCAGACTTTTATCTTGGTATTTTCTCGGTTTGTTTCATTTTGATGATAATTGCAGATATTGAAGGTGAAAAGTGAAAAGAAGTGAAAACCGGCTTAAAAGACAAGGATTTGAAGACTTTTTGCAAGGATCCAGATAAAGCACGGCCGCGCTCTGGGTAGGCACGGCCGTGCCAACTGTTCCAGGTCAACAAGTCAACATTTCCAAGTCAACAGGTGTCAAATCTGAAGGTTTCAGATGTGCACGGGCGTGCTAGGAGGATGTGCATGGGCGTGCTTTACAACAGTGTGTTCTCCTAGGCTCAAACCGACAAAGACTGACAGACGGTTACAAAAAGTTGGAGTGCACGGGCGTGCCAAGAGAAGATGCACGGGCGTGCCAAGAGAAGATGCACGGGTGTGCCAGCCCTAGTACAGACAATTCTGCATGCAAGGACTCTGCAACAGTACCAGCTGTCTGGCATGGGCGTGCCCACTCGTTGTCAAGGGCGTGCTTATGCTGTTTTGCCTATAAATAGAGCCCTCCACTCCTCATTTTGGACATCCCATTTCACCCGAGTTCTACTCACACTTCAGCCACCTCTAGGTGTGACACCCGGCAAATTCAGGTTAACAACGTTGTCTAGATTAAAGTCTACCTTAGCGAGTCACGCGTATATTATACTTAACTGGGTTAGTTGAGTCGTGTTATGGTTCGGGAACTGTTATTTTAGTCTAGAGGATCGTTAGATATCAGTCTAGAGAATCAGTAGATGTCAGTCCTTAACCAAGTGTACAAAGGGTGACGATTCGTAGAATCGTCAAAGCATTGGGAACATACAAGTCTCGAGTCCCGGGAATTGGTGAACGAGTGTGAATGTGTTTGTTTGCAAGTATTACGTGTTTACAATCATTATGTGACTTGTCGGTATGTGAAAATGTGTTAACATATGTTAAAACGGGGTTTAACGCGCAAAATACGCAGAACCAACCCCTATAGGCGATTAGGGAGGGCTAATCGCCTATATGTTAGGCGATTAGCAGGCTAATCGCCTAAAGGGGTGGCGATTAGCAGGCTAATCGCCTAAAGGGGTGGCGATTAGCAGGCTAATCGCCTAAAGGGGTGGCGATTAGCAGCCCTAATCGCCTGCAACTGCTGCATAATCGCCTGCAACGTACTTGACGACTAAAAACGACTATAAATACAATACTTGACCTCCTAAACTCCATTATAACAACCCTAGTCGTCCCACAACTCGCCCCAACACACACACAACCTCTGGAACACGATTTTTGATCAAAACACACGATTTCAAGCCTATTACATCAATCTATCATAAACCCAAGGTGTGATTTTCATTCATGCAACTTTAATAATGTTTTTACTCAATCCCTAATGGTCCAGACCTGTTTATAAACGTATGGGCCTTCTGAAATTCGTTAAAAACCGTTGTTAATTGGATTCTAGCTATTATGCATGTTGTATGTGTGTTTATAATTAAAATATAGGGTTTTTGGTGATTCAAGAATGATTGCTAACATGATTTTTAGGTAGTTACAGATTGATGATGGTAGCATGTTAATGAGATCTGAGTAATTGCTCATTAGGGTTTCGGTTATGCATGTTAATGTGATGTTTCTTGCTATGTGTATTGTTTTTGGGATACATGGTTGCATTCAGGGCTGATAGAACGAGGTTAAACGAAGGATTTCGATTGAAATATGTTTGATATGGTTGTTTGATTGATATTTGATGTTTACACACGTTCTGGGTTTGATTTGGAGTGTTAAACGCGCGAAAAACCGGAACAGCTGGGTTAATGGCGATTAGCAACCCTAATCGCCTAAGCTATAGGCGATTAGGAGGCTAATCGCCTGCTATGGCACCCTAATCGCCTAATAGCTTAGGTGATTGGGGGCTAATCGCCTAAAGATGCATGTCTTATGACCCTAATTGCCTAAAGATGCATGTCTTATGACCCTAATTGCCTAAAGATGCATGTCTTATGACCCTAATTGCCTAAAGATGCATGTCTCATGACCCTAATTGCCTAAAGATGCATGTCTTATGACCCTAATTGCCTAAAGATGCATGTCTTATGAACCTAATTGCCTATAGTATAGGCGATTAGCATTCCTAATTGCCTGTTGACCAACGTAATTGCTAGTTGACTTTTCCTAATCGCCTGTATTGCTGCTGTAAGTGTATTTTAGCATTCCGGGACCCGATTTGACACCTAGGAACATGCTAGGAACCCCGTAACATACCTAATAACGTAGTAACATGTGCTCAGACTTATTTATGTGATACGTGAACTGTGTGCTAGAACTTGTTGGACTTTAACGTATGTTAAGTGTGATTGCATGATTGTATGTTTGAGAGTGCTAGTATAACACGGGGAGTCTCGGGTCACCAATGGGATGTCGAGTCTTGTACATTGGGTTAGTTTAACAGTCACAGTGTTTTCAAACGAACTTGGTTATGGTCTGGACATCTAGGGACTAACTAACCTACGGGTTATTAGTCTAAGTACTTGTAACTGTCATATGATAGGTCGCCGCTTTACGGGGCTAGCATAGCTTGCTGATCTTATTCGTATTACGAAGTAACGCAACCAAAGGTGAGTTCACGGCCCCACTTTTAACTGGTTTCACTTTTCGGGGGAGAAAACATGTGTTAAACTAATGTTTTGCTAACAACTGTCATACTATGGGTTTTCTATGGTTTACTATACGATCTTTGGAAGTCCCGGGGGGAACCATGAATGTGCGGATTTGCACAACGGGGAAATGTGAATAGCGCTATTGGGAGTGACCAACCCCACTCGTCGGCTTGGAGGGCCGGGCGGGTGCATATTGTCTCAAACAGGAACATGTTTACTATTCGGGCACAACATCTGGTTTGCGAGTTAGTAATGGTCTTCCAATCGTAGTAGTAACAAAACATACGCCTAGCTAGCGTACTTTGGTTTACAATTGTTTATAGTATGGACAGGTTGAACATGGTACTTTGATTACAAACCTGTGAACTCACCAGCATTTTTGTGCTGACGTAACTCTTACATGTTTTCTCAGGTCGCTAAGGTAGCACAATGGAACTAGGGCGCACGCGTCTGCACGGCGTCTAGTTAGGGTTGCATGGTTTTCGAACATTGAATAACTTGGTTTACTTTTGGATTATGTCTTGAGAATAAGCTTCCGCTGTATTTGGGGATTTTAAACTATGTTTTTGAAATTGCATATGTTCATTTAGATTTGTTTATTGTGATCGTTGACTTGGATCCTGGTTTGTCATGCGCCTCGCGGTAAAACTCCGCAAGTGGATTTTGAGGGTGTGACAGATTGGTATCAGAGCCAATGGTTATAGTGAACTAGGACTGCATGTAGAGTCTAGTCTATAGCCGAGTCGCACACACTAGACGATCACATAGTACTAAACGTTATGGTGGGTTACGAATGGGCTTGTCGGGGTGTCTCTAAATCATCTGACTTTCCTGTGTTACATCATCCGTTCTCTCATATGTCGGGTTACTTGCTTTCTAGGCAGTGTGGTATATTGGGGTAAATCGTGTACTCTTGAGATTTGTCCAAGGCTCGGACATCTCCCTTTCATACTCCAATAGAAACACTTGCCATAAACTACCGTAGCATTACGGTGTATAGCTAAGAGTCTACGTTTGGTGATTTGAACTTTGAACTAGGAGAACACTTGGAGGACCATGTAGAGCGGTTTATCATTTTGGGTGCACACAAAATCATAAACCGAAATGCATGAAAGCCCTAGTGAGCTCTGGGTTTGAATGGATAGTCCTGGGTTGGATCTAGCTTTGATCTTGTGAACGCTAGTGGTTATCATTAGCTGTGAAACTAAATTTTCTCGTCCTTTTTGTCAGAATCATGTCTGGAGTACGAGGAGGACGTGGAGGTGGCCGCGCTGGTGGGCGTGGTGGTGGTGGTCGTGGAGGTGTAAACCTAACACAAGAAGACCTGAACAAGTTGCTGCAAGCTGCCTTCCAGTTAGGGCACAATGGTGGTGGTAAGTTGACTTATCAACATTTGCCTCATTGGTGAACTTTGTTTACATCCTTCGTGGTTTCTCATGTGTTTCATTTCAGGTGGTCCTATTAACCCACCCCCACCTATGTGTAGCTACAAGATGTTTCGGGACTGTAAGCCCCAGGAATTCTCTGGCACTGAGGGTGCGGTGAGCTTGCTTAGGTGGCTGGAAAAGGTGGAGTCAGTTTTTCTGATGTGTAACTGTCTTCCAGAGGATCGAGTCAAGTATTCTGCTGCGTTATTCCAGGATGTTGCGTTGACCTGGTGGAACAATATCACCCAGAATATGGGTATAGGGGAGGCTTATGCTATGCCTTGGGAGAATTTTGTTCAACTACTGAAGCGAGAGTACTGTCCAAGAGAGGAGATACAGAAACTAGAGCATGAGGTGTGGAACCTCAAGATGACTGGGTCGGAAATTGAGAAGTATACAGTAAGGCGTAATGAGTTGGCAGTGCTGTGTCCTGATCTGCATGTGCCAGAATACAGGAGGATTGAACACTATATCTCGGGGCTAGTACCAGAGATCGCAGGGTTGGTGGCTGCGGGGAATCTTCCTACATATTCAGAGGTGGTCCGATCGGCTCACAGGATGACAAACTTGAAGGTGAATGAGGGCATCTTGCCTGCTAAGGGTTCGACTGTCAAGGCCCCGGAGAGTAACAAGCGTAAATGGGATAATGAGGGGAAAGGATCTGTGCCAGCACCAACTCAGCAGGGTAAAAGGTTTGACAGTGGGGGTTCATCTTCGTCGGGTTCTAAACCGGGTGGTGGTTATGCGGGGAAGTTACCTAAGTGCAACAAGTGTGGGCGTCATCATCAGGGGGATTGCGACCGTAATCGTTGCCATCGCTGCCAGCGACTTGGGCATTTTGCTAAAGATTGTCGGGCGACACTTCCATCGACCCAGGCCCCAACTACTACCCCGGCTCCTACTGGAACTACGGGAAAACAGGGTTGCTATCACTGTGGGGAGACTGGGCATTACAAGAAGGAGTGTCCTAAGCTGAAACAGGGTGGGAATGGGAATGGTAATGGAAATGGTAATGGGAACAACGGGGGCGGTGGCAGGAATGCACGCGCCTTCGTCATTGGAGCCGCAGAAGCAAGACAGGATCCAGACACAGTTACCGGTACGTTCCTTCTCAATAATCGCTCTGTTAGTGTTTTGTTTGATTCTGGTGCCGATAAAAGTTTTATATCTCTGGAAGTTAGTCGACTGCTAGATGTAGTACCCGTACCATTAGAGGCTAAGTATGTAATTGAGTTGGCTGACGGTAAAAAGATTGAAGCTACTTGTATCCTTTGGGAATGTCAACTAGAGTTGTCGGGTTTGTCTTTCCCCATCGACCTTATGCCGGTACCTTTGGGTAGTTTTGACGTTGTTGTAGGCATGGATTGGTTGTCTTTGTATCGTGCTGAGATCGTTTGTTACGACAAGATTATTCGGATTCCTCTCCCTGACGGAGAATTTCTTTTTGTGTACGGTATCAAGGGCGGTGCTCCGCTAAATCTCATCTCCAGCATGAAAGCGCTTAAGTATCTTCGAAAGGGTTATTCGGCCGTTTTGGCACTTTTATCTGTTTCCTCTACCGATGAGAAGAAGATCGACGATATTCCTGTTGTACGCGAGTTTCCTGATGTATTTCCCGATGATTTATCTGGTCTTCCTCCCCATCGTCAGGTTGAGTTCAGTATTGATCTTGTACCAGGGGCTGCTCCTATTGCTCGGGCCCCCTACCGTCTTGCACCTCCCGAGATGCAGGAATTGTCCAGTCAGTTGCAGGAACTCTTGGACAAGGGTTTCATCAGACCAAGTTCTTCCCCTTGGGGAGCCCCGATTCTGTTTGTTAAGAAGAAGGATGGAAGTTTTCGATTGTGTGTGGATTACAGAGAGTTGAACAAAGTGACCATCAAGAACCGTTATCCTCTTCCACGTATTGATGATCTATTCGACCAACTCCAGGGTTCTAGCTACTACTCTAAGATTGATTTGAGGTCCGGTTATCACCAGTTGCGCGTAAGGGAAGCTGACGTTGCAAAGATTGCCTTTCGTACACGTTATGGCCATTTTGAGTTCTTGGTCATGCCTTTCGGTCTCACAAACGCACCGGCGGTTTTCATGGATTTGATGAACCGCGTTTGCAAACCATATCTTGACAAGTTCGTTATCGTGTTTATTGATGACATCCTGATTTACTCCAAGAACAAGACCGAACACGAGGAACACCTGTGGTTGGTTTTGGAACTTTTGCGACGGGAACAACTTTATGCTAAGTTCTCAAAGTGTGACTTTTGGTTACGCGAAGTTCAATTCCTAGGACATGTGGTTAATGAACTAGGAATTCATGTCGATCCAGCTAAGATCGAAGCGATCAAGGACTGGGAAGCACCAAAGACGCCAACTGAGGTGCGGCAATTCCTAGGCCTTGCGGGTTATTATCGTCGTTTCATTAAGGGGTTCTCGAAGATCGCTCAACCCCTCACCACTCTTACTCAGAAGGATAGAAAATTCGACTGGGGTGAACCACAAGAGTCAGCATTCCAAAAACTGAAGACTAAACTTTGTTCTGCTCCTATTCTGTCCTTGCCTGAAGGCACTGATGATTTCGTTGTTTACTGTGATGCTTCTATTCATGGTCTCGGTTGCGTGTTGATGCAACGCGAGAAAGTGATTGCGTATGCTTCTCGTCAACTCAAGGTGCACGAGAAGAACTACACCACCCATGACTTGGAGTTGGGTGCAGTGGTTTTCGCGTTGAAAATTTGGAGACATTACTTGTACGGTACCAAATGCACCATCTACACCGATCACAAGAGTCTTCAACATATTTTCGACCAACAACATCTGAACATACGACAGCGTTGTTGGGTTGAACTCCTGAACGACTATGATTGCGCCATTAAGTACCATCCTGGCAAGGCGAATGTTGTAGCAGACGCCTTGAGCAGGAAGGAAACACCAAACCCTCGCCGCGTTCGGGCGTTGCAGCTCACCATTCATTCCTCTCTACCTGACCAACTCCGTTCTGCTCAGTTAGAAGCTTTGAAGGAGGAAAACCTTAAAGCTGAGACTATGCACGGTGCCGACAAACACCTCGAGCGAAGGCCTGATGGCCTGCACTACTTCGCAGAACGCATATGGGTTCCTTTATTCGGGGGACTTCGGAAGCTTGTCTTGGATGAGGCTCACAAGTCCCGTTATTCTATTCATCCTGGTTCGGATAAGATGTACCAAGATCTAAAGGTGCTCTACTGGTGGCCAAACATGAGGTCGGATATATCCTCATACGTGAGCAAATGCTTGACCTGTGCTAAGGTCAAGGTGGAATACCAGAAACCGTCGGGTCTCTTGCAACAACCTGAAATTCCAGAGTGGAAATGGGAACGGATTACGATGGACTTTGTCACACAACTACCTAAGTCACTGAGCGGGAACGATAAGATATGGGTGATTGTTGATCGGTTGACGAAATCAGCCCATTTTCTCGCTATTAAGGAGACCGACACCATGGACCGTTTGGCTCGTCTTTATCTGAAGGAAGTTGTATCTAAGCATGGGGTGCCGGTTTCTATTATCTCAGATCGTGACTCCCACTTCACTTCTCACTTCTGGAAGTCTTTACACAAGGCTTGGGTACACAGCTAGACATGAGTACGTCTTATCACCCACAGACTGACGGTCAGAGTGAACGCACGATTCAAACTTTAGAAGACATGCTTCGGGCATGTGTGATCGATTTTGGCAAAGGTTGGGAAGCTCACTTGCCGTTAGTAGAATTTTCTTACAACAACAGTTACCACACAAGCATCAAGGCAGCTCCGTTCGAGGCACTGTACGGGCGGAAATGCCGGTCTCCTCTTTGTTGGGCTGAGGTGGGTGAGAGTCAACTCACTGGGCCTGAGCTAGTGTACGAAACTTCAGAAAAGATCGTACAGATTCGTAACCGGTTGGCAGCGGCACGGGATCGGCAAAAGAGTTATGCCGATCATCGTCGCAAGCCATTGGAATTCCAAGTTGGTGACAAAGTACTTCTGAAAGTTTCACCGTGGAAGGGCGTCATACGCTTTGGGAAGCGTGGAAAACTCAACCCTCGGTATGTCGGACCATTTACGATCCTGGAACGGATTGGACCGGTGGCATATCGTCTTGATTTACCGACGGAGCTCGGCAACGTACATAACGTCTTCCATGTGTCAAACTTAAAGAAGTGTCTGGCTGACGAGTCTCTTATTGTTCCACTTGAAGAGATCAAGGTTGATGATCGTCTTCGGATTGTGGAGGAACCTGTCGAGATTCTTGATTACAAGATTCGTAGCCTACGTCATAGGAAGATTCGCATTGTTAAGGTTCGCTGGAACTCGAACAGGGGACCAGAGTACACTTGGGAACGGGAGGATCAGATGAAGTCTAAGTATCCTCACCTCTTTCCTAAGGAAGCGTTCGAATCAAGATATGTTTCCTCTGCAGCTGAATGAATCTCGGGGCGAGATTCCTTTTTAACGTGGGGATGATGTAACAACTCGGGTAAATCTCTCTCTCTTGGTTTCTATCTTTTGTCTGTTCTTTTGTTATTCTTTTTGGTACTTGTGCAAATTTTCGGGACGAAAATTCTTTTAACGTGGGGATGATGTGACACCCGGCAAATTCAGGTTAACAACGTTGTCTAGATTAAAGTCTACCTTAGCGAGTCACGCGTATATTATACTTAACTGGGTTAGTTGAGTCGTGTTATGGTTCGGGAACTATTATTTTAGTCTAGAGGATCGTTAGATATCAGTCTAGAGAATCAGTAGATGTCAGTCCTTAACCAAGTGTACAAAGGGTGACGATTCGTAGAATCGTCAAAGCATTGGGAACATACAAGTCTCGAGTCCCGGGAATTGGTGAACGAGTGTGAATGTGTTTGTTTGCAAGTATTACGTGTTTACAATCATTATGTGACTTGTCGGTATGTGAAAATGTGTTAACATATGTTAAAACGGGGTTTAACGCGCAAAATACGCAGAACCAACCCCTATAGGCGATTAGGGAGGGCTAATCGCCTATATGTTAGGCGATTAGCAGGCTAATCGCCTAAAGGGGTGGCAATTAGCAGGCTAATCCCCTAAAGGGGTGGCGATTAGTAGGCTAATCGCCTAAAGGGGTGGCGATTAGCAGCCCTAATCGCCTGCAACTGCTGCATAATCGCCTGCAACGTACTTGACGACTAAAAACGACTATAAATACAATACTTGACCTCCTAAACTTCATTATAACAACCCTAGTCGTCCCACAACTCGCCCCAACACACACACAACCTCTGGAACACGATTTTTGATCAAAACACACGATTTCAAGCCTATTACATCAATCTATCATAAACCCAAGGTGTGATTTTTCATTCATGCAACTTTAATAATGTTTTTACTCAATCCCTAATGGTCCAGACCTGTTTATAAACGTATGGGCCTTCTGAAATTCGTTAAAAACCGTTGTTAATTGGATTCTAGCTATTATGCATGTTGTATGTGTGTTTATAATTAAAATATAGGGTTTTTGGTGATTCAAGAATGATTGCTAACATGATTTTTAGGTAGTTACAGATTGATGATGGTAGCATGTTGATCAGATCTGAGTAATTGCTCATTAGGGTTTCGGTTATGCATGTTAATGTGATGTTTCATGCTATGTGTATTGTTTTTGGGATACATGGTTGCATTCAGGGCTGATAGAACGAGGTTAAACGAAGGATTTCGATTGAAATATGTTTGATATGGTTGTTTGATTGATATTTGATGTTTACACACGTTCTGGGTTTGATTTGGAGTGTTAAACGCGCGAAAAACCGGAACAGCTGGGTCAATGGCGATTAGCAACCCTAATCGCCTAAGCTATAGGCGATTAGGAGGCTAATCGCCTGCTATGGCACCCTAATCGCCTAATAGCTTAGGTGATTGGGGGCTAATCACCTAAAGATGCATGTCTTATGACCCTAATTGCCTAAAGATGCATGTCTTATGACCCTAATTGCCTAAAGATGCATGTCTTATGACCCTAATTGCCTAAAGATGCATGTCTCATGACCCTAATTGCCTAAAGATGCATGTCTTATGACCCTAATTGCCTAAAGATGCATGTCTTATGACCCTAATTGCCTATAGTATAGGCGATTAGCATTCCTAATTGCCTGTTGACCAACGTAATTGCTAGTTGACTTTTCCTAATCGCCTGTATTGCTGCTGTAAGTGTATTTTAGCATTCCGGGACCCGATTTGACACCTAGGAACATGCTAGGAACCCCGTAACATACCTAATAACGTAGTAACATGTGCTCGGACTTATTTATGTGATACGTGAACTATGTGCTAGAACTTGTTGGACTTTAACGTATGTTAAGTGTGATTGCATGATTGTATGTTTGAGAGTGCTAGTATAACACGGGGAGTCTCGGGTCACCAATGGGATGTCGAGTCTTGTACATTGGGTTAGTTTAACAGTCACAGTGTTTTCAAACGAACTTGGTTATGGTCTGGACATCTAGGGACTAACTAACCTACGGGTTATTAGTCTAAGTACTTGTAACTGTCATATGATAGGTCGCCGCTTTACGGGGCTAGCATAGCTTGCTGATCTTATTCGTATTACGAAGTAACGCAACCTAAGGTGAGTTCACGGCCCCACTTTTAACTGGTTTCACTTTTCGGGGGAGAAAACATGTGTTAAACTAATGTTTTGGTAACAACTGTCATACTATGGGTTTTCTATGGTTTACTATACGATCTTTGGATGTCCCGGGGGGAACCATGAATGTGCGGGTTTGCACAACGGGGAAATGTGAATAGCGCTATTGGGAGTGACCAACCCCACTCGTCGGCTTGGAGGGCCGGGCGGGTGCATATTGTCTCAAACAGGAACAGGTTTACTATTCGGGCACAACATCTGGTTTGCGAGTTAGTAATGGTTTTCCAATCGTAGTAGTAACAAAACATACGCCTAGCTAGCGTACTTTGGTTTACAATTGTTTATAGTATGGACAGGTTGAACATGGTACTTTGATTACAAACCTGTGAACTCACCAGCATTTTTGTGCTGACGTAACTCTTACATGTTTTCTCAGGTCGCTAAGGTTGCACAATGGAACTAGGGCGCATGCGTCTGCACGGCGTCTAGTTAGGGTTGCATGGTTTTTGAACATTGAATAACTTGGTTTACTTTTGGATTATGTCTTGAGAATAAGCTTCCGCTGTATTTGGGGATTTTAAACTATGTTTTTGAAATTGCATATGTTCATTTAGATTTGTTTATTGTGATCGTTGACTTGGATCCTGGTTTGTCATGCGCCTCGCGGTAAAACTCCGCAAGTGGATTTTGAGGGTGTGACACTAGGGTCTTGCAAGTGACCTTTGGAGCCTGGGATCACTCCATAAAAACTTGGTGAGAGAGAGTTGAGATAAAGATCACTAAAACTCATCCAAAACACCTTTTTTAATCTACCTACACTTACCACTATGTGTTATTCATGCACCCAAGATAGTGTGATTGTTGTACAGCCAATGTCTGGCTAGATTAATCAAGTGTTGTTAGGGTGAAGACTTATTTTGGTATGGATTATATAGTTTATGTTTGTTAAGTGGTGTTGTGTTCTTGTTTAATTCTTTTCACTTAAACTTTGCTTGATGAATTAACTAATTAATTTATTAGTCTATGGTCTTGTGGGTGTTTAGGTAGGAAGTGGGAGGACTCATGAGTGTACCCATGGTGTGTAACAACCCATGCACTTGTGAGCTAACCTAATCCAACGAGTAGTGATTGGTCCATGTGTGGGTAGAAATACACACACTTAGAGACTTAATCCTCTACTACCAAGACCTCACTTAGGGTTGGTACGGTCTATATACTTGGTCTTGGTGATAAACCAAGGCTTGATCTTGCGACTTAGCCACATGGTCTATGTGTTGGCTTTGGGGCAGGTTAAGTAGTGGTGAACCCGTGTTAAAAGAAAACGGTCTTTATTTTCTTTTATCTTTATACTGCCACACAGTTATTGATAGACCATTCACTAGTTAAAAAGTTAATTAATTCAAGTAAAAGATGAGCTTGTACCGGTTGGTCATGACTCTTTTATGATATCAAATGGTTTCTTGTCCGGTCATACTCCGGCCATTGGCAAGTTGTCCATAAAAGTTTTAAGTGTCTAGATGTCATTATGGCAGTATTGGGAGGTGGATCATTCAGGGTTGGGTATACACAGTCTTGAATCATCTATTTGTCAGTAATGAGAGGTGAGCTTACCGTTTCGGGAGACCCTCACTTAAACACAAGAACACAGCTAAGTCTTACGATAACAGTCACCTCTGGAGAATGCTGTAGCAACTCCACGTTAAGCATAAGCGCGCACTAGTTCACACCACTTTAATAAACTAGTTACTATTAATCCATCCCAAAGTAAAGTTGGATCCCGAAGCAACACTTCGTGTCGGTATTGATTTTTATTCTGATCACTCTCATTTTTCATTCTTTTATTTTATCTTAATTTTTATTAAAAGCAAGTTGAAACTGAGTAAGGGAAGTCGTATATTAGGGTTTGATACTCAGTACTTGCTATTACCTATACTACACTCCATAGGTCCACTTCCCTATCGTGTGGGTTTAGACTAGTCAGCACATATCGTTTTTATAAATTTAAAACTTCAATAAGTGTTTTAGTTTGAAGGTCACCTTTAACTTCTCTTTTTCACCGAGTCTTCACATTTCCTTCGGGAAAGTGTTGGCTTTAAAAAGAAAGTTTAAAAAAGAACTAATGCACACGACATCACTTGCCATTACCTATACTGCACTCGATAGGTCCACTTGCCTATCGTGTGGGTTTAGATTAGTCAGCAGATATCATTTTACTTTTATAAATTTAAAACTTCGATAAGTGTTTTAATTTGTAGGTCACCTTTAATTACCCTTTTTCACCGAGTCTTCATATTTCTTTTGGGGAAGTGTTGGCTTTAAAAAGGAAGTTTAAAAAAGACCTAATCCACATGACATCGGCACCCAAGCTTATGATTCGAGTCTGTCATCGGGTAGAATTTGTGTGTTCACCCCCAAATCAAACCCGAGTGAATGAGAGGCGTGAGGAAAAAGGAAAAAGGGGCGGCTTAGGAATTGTTTCAATAAGTCGCACCTTAAGCCACATCTGAAATCCCGAAAGTTTATTAAGTTAGACTCTTAAGAGGTAAGTTGAGCTTGGCACATCAAGTTAGACTTACAAATTTTTATCCCACAAGAAAATTGCCTAGTGTTCGGTTTGCTTGAGGACAAGCAAAAGCTCAAGTGTGAGGTGTTATGATGTGCCGAGAAATTGATATGTTTTCACTTATAATTATCAGCCATTTTATACCTAAAATCATGTTTTTATCTCTATTTTGTCAGGATTTATCTTTCTTTGTTGATAATTGTAGGTTCGAAGGTCCACTGATGAAAAGAAGTGAAAAATGCCAAAAACAACACAAAACAAACGAAGATTTGAAGACTTTAAAGACCTTCTAGACATGGCACGACCGTGCTCAAGGACGTGCAACCCTCCCGGGTCAACAAGTTAACATTTCTAAGTCAACAGAGGTCAATTTCAGGGTTTCAGGAAGAGCACGGGCGTGCTCTGGTGTATGTCACGACCGTCCTTTACTCCAGCGTGTTCTCCAAGGAAAAAAACCGACCAAGACTGACAAGACGGTTGAACTTCTGAACATGCACAGGCGTGCCAATGCTGATGGAACGGGCTTGCTTATGCAAGGACCCTGCAACAATACCCGTTGTCTAGCAGGGGCGTGCCAGAACGTTGTCAAGGGCGTGCCAGAGCTGAAATGCTTATAAATAGAGGCCTCCACCCCACATTTTGAAGCATCCCTTCTCACTCGAAACTCCACACTTCTCTAGAGTGTTTCTACCCTCTTTGAGGATCTTTGGTGACCATTGGACCCTGGCATCACTCCATAAACACCTTGAGAGAGAGAGAAATCACCAAAATCACCCAAATCCCTTAGAGATATTCATACTACCTTCATGATGTCTTGTATACAAACCCAACCTTGTGAGCTTGTTGTATCAACCATGCTAGGCTAGATTTCTGTTGTTGTTGCTAGGGTCATGATGGAAACTTGCTGTCACCTCCTGCCAAGGCGGAAACACGGTGATGCAACGATCGAAAGGTTTTCAAGCACAAGGTTCAAGCAACACACATTTATTAAAATAGTACCACCATAAATGATGGATATTGTCATAAATTTATTTAAATTGTCATCATAACATTAGCAAATAGAGATATTGTCTAGTACTCATGAAATTGAAATTAAACGTCATACGGTTGACAAAGACCCATCAAAGTGGTACCACGTAGTGCATGCCCGAACCCCTCCCTCAAATCTCTGTGGCCCTCCATTAGTTACCTGAAAAACATGCATAACGAGTTTTGTCAACAATGATGTTGGTGAGTTCACGGGTTTGAATGTAACAAGTAAAACCAATGTGTAATTCGTGTATGACCAATCATAGGCTAGCTAAGCGAATGATTACTGTGCAAACCATGAGTCCCATAACCAAACCTCTTGACTGTTGTGCCTCGCGCATTGTACACTAAAGACAATGTATGTATAGTAGAATACTAACACTCGTTTGTATGCAACCGGTTAGAGCGACTAACCAAGAGTGGGGGTGTCATCCCAATAGATCTATTAAAGTGTTCCATGGCTAAATGTTTAGCTAATGGTTACAGTAAACGTTGTACGAGGACTAGTGAGCTCATGAACCAATATGTTTCACGTTCCACATGGTAGTCACGATAGAATGTACACACACTTGAAAACGACACTAGTATAGATGCATGTATTTCCCCCGAAATGTAAAATAGTAAAATGGGGCCGTAAAACTCACCTGATAATGATGTATGAGGTCTAGTGAGGATGTAAGTGGTCACCGTCCTATCAAATGATACCCTATGATCATTATGGACATGGTAAATCGTCTAGTTTTGTTATTTATCATACATGTTGTTCACCTGATATTTGTGGACCGTTGTGTTTAGTGGTCGTGGGTCGTGTTTTAGTGTACGTGACACTCGTTACTGTCCTATAAAACATATAGTTCCATAATTTGGTGTTTCGTCGAAATATAATATCTAATGTAGTCAAAATGGACTCCACATGTCATCATAGGCTATAGTTTGGCACCAAATTGTCAAATGTGGTTGCTTTTTGGAAGAAACAAGATTTCACGTGTGTTTATTTCTCTATATACCATAACATGGAGTTGACACATGTTTCGGCCTATGTTACCATATGGTAGATGGACCTAGCCGAAACAAGGCATCATCTAGGCTTCAATTTCGATGGGTGTTTGGATCAACAAGGCTTGATCTCAACATGTTAAGATACCATCGAGGGTTACCAATCATTCTAGTAGTGTTTGGTGATAATGCCGATTATAAAACTCATCATTAAAGCCTTTAACTTCGAGTATAAACCGAATGTGTTATCGTTTGTAAAAACCGATCATTAGTTGATCTCTTTTGTTGTTTTCATGTTGGAATAACACTACTCAAATGATGGTGATTTTGTTAAGGCCGATTAATAATGTGGAAAAATGATAGTTTACAAGTGACTACTAGTTATAAAATCTCACAATGTGTTCAAGGTTTTTGGTATATGTGCTTGATCTAGGGTGTTTTAAGAAATAGATAGTTTGATTAAACATGGTAACCGATTAGAACAAAGGTTTAGATCGGGTTTACAAGGGGCCGAGATGTTTTAAGCTTCGAAAGAAAAGAATGGTTAGATAACATACCTAGTTGATCCAGAGTGGAGTTGGATGCCTTGATGCTTTCCTTGCTCGAACCTTGGTGCCTTCGGTTTAGATATGATGAGGGCTAAAGGGTGTTTCAAGGGTTAGAGGAGTGGTGGTGTGAATGTTAAGGCTTCCTTGGGTCTCCTTATATAGTGCATTAGATGGCAAGTCCTATACCTCCTTTCTTGTGCTCAATGTTTAGTACACCATACCAATTTAGTGAAATAAGTTGACTAATGTCTTGTTGTTGTCTTGGAGCTCTTGGCCGATCCATATCCACCAAAGATCTTCCATTTTTGGCAAAGTGTCATGTGTAATATGTGTCTAAAAACATTTGAATGTTTGTGAAAATGTGTAAGTGTCTAGAGTGTCTCCTAGTTGTCATGGATTTGAGACTTGATAGTGACTTGTGAGGGAGTGTGTGTGTGCGGTCGAGTGGTGTCAAGGAAAGAAGCAACATAGGGTCTAGCAATAACATATGGTGTCTTGGATGTTTCTTTAAGGTGTAGTCACTATAATTAAGTCACCATTGCTTCTTGTTACCTCATCATATGCCGATTTTCATGCTCCTCTAGTTTAGGAAGTTTCTTTTTTGGCAAAACTTGATGTGTAAGAGGATAATATTTCTTGTTTCATGTATGTTTTGGATCATCTATTGACAAGGACTTGTGGGAACATGGCTTAGGTTTGCGACTACTAGAAACAAGAAGGAAACTTCCAAGAGTTTTAGGAAAGGTCTTGTCATATGTAGATATATATATATATATATATATAGGTGGCCGATTTGTAGGTATGTATGGATGTATGTGCGTGCGTTTGTATATATACATACATGTATACATTGTCATGTGTTTACTTATAATATAAGTTCATGTGATTATCAAGTTATGAGGCTCTTTTTCTAACCATGGTGGTGGTGAAATAGGTTGTGAGATCGAGTAGGTATTCGTGTCTGGGCATTCTTTAATTATTTTAGACGTAGGAACATCTAAGTAGGTGATCATGTGTCGTGTGTTAACTAGGAATTGATGACGACATTAACATGTATTTTGTGCATCTTAACATAGTTATTTGTTTCCATGTTCATGTGTTAAAGAGAGATTCCATGTGTTAGGGTATACCAACCCTTCTGAATGCTTGTTTAGTGATTTCCAGGGTGTTGTATGATTAATCAGGTGTCCTTTGTTGAGTTTCCTGAATAACTCATGCTTCAATAGACTTGGGGGGGGAGTATAATGTATGCAGAAAAGTGTAATGATGCACATAAATTGATAACAGGAATTAAAAATGTACGGATGTTGACCTGGTTTGTTGACTGTTGTCACATTCTCCCCTTGTTTTGGAATTTCGTCTGCGAAATCGAGTTTTCCTACCGGTTTCTGTAGTTTTAGGAAAAAGAGCTGGGTACTTGTGACTCATCTGGTCTTTGCATTCCATCTGACTTTCACAAGTTTAGTGTAGCTCCTTCTCAATTTCTGGACTTTCCAATAAGTCACCTCGATTGGCTCCTCAACAAAATGGAGTTGATCATCGATGTGAATTTCTTCGGGAGGAATGATCAAGGACTCATCGGACAAACACTTCTTTAGATTGGATATGTGGAAAGTGTCATGAACACCACTTAGCTCTTCGGGTAACTTGAGCTTGTATGCCACAATACCAACCCTAGAAAGTATTTCAAATGGACCAATGTATCGGGGATTAAGTTTTCCACGCTTGCCAAATCGGGGTACAACCTTCCAGGGTGAGACTTTCAAGAGTACTTTATCGCCAACCTAGAAATCGTGTGGTTTGCGACGGCGATCAGCGTCGCTCTTTTGACAATCTCGAGCGGCTTTCAAGCGATCATGGATCTGAAATATCTTATCTGTGGTCTCTTGAATGAGCTCGAGGCCAGTCAAATACTTATCTCCAAATTCTGCCCAACACAAAGGAGATCTACACTTCCGTCCATACAGAGCTACAAACGGAGCAACCTTGATACTGGTGTGGTAGTTGTTATTGTAAGAGAACTCAACCAACGGTAGATGTGAATCCCAGTTTCCACCGAAATCGATTACACATGCCCGAAGCATGTCTTCCAATGTTTGAATCGTGCGTTCACTCTGGCCATCGGTTTGAGGATGATAAGCTGTGCTCATGTCTAAGCGGGAGCCTAATGAGTCCATCAAAGTTTGCCAGAATCAGGAAGTAAATCAACTGTCTCAGTCGGAAATGATTGAAACAGGCACACCATGCCTAGTTAAAATCTCCTTGATGCACAGCTTGGCGAGTTTCTCTAACTTGTCGGTTTCCTTAATCGGCAAGAAATGCGCGGATTTAGTCAACCTGTCAATAATTACCCAAATCGGGTCATGACCACTGGACGTCTTAGGTAGCTTGGTGATGAAGTCCATAGAAATCTGTTCCCATTTCCAAACAAGAATTTCTGGTTGCTGAAGCAGACCAGATGGTTCCTGATACTCAGCTTTAACCTTTGAACAAGTAAGGCATCGACTGACGTACGTGGCGATTTCACGTTTGAACAAGTAAGGCATTGATGAACCCGTGTTGAGAGAAAACGGTGTTTCTTTTCTTTCATTATTATACTGCCACACAGTTAATAATAGATCACTCACTTTTTGATAAGTTAATTAAATAAAGTAGGAAATGCACGTGTGCCGGTTGGTCACGACTCTTCTATGATATTAAGCGGTAATTTATTCGGTCATGCTCCGGCCACTGGTAAATTATTCATAAAAGTTTAAATAGTCGGATGTCTATATCGCAACATTGGGAGGCGGGTAATTCGGGGTTGAGTCGACACAGTCTCGGGTCACTTTCTTTTCAGTGTTGAGAGGTGAGCTTACCAGTTCGGGAGACCCTCATAATAAGCTTAAGAACACAGTTGTTTGTACAGTTTTTGTGATAACAGTCACCTCCAGAAAATGTTGTAGCAATTCTAAGTTAAGCATAAGTGCGCAGCTCAAACACACCACTTGAAATAAAGGTAACTATTTTTCATATCAGGCTCCATCTGATCCCGAAGCAACACCATTGTTTTATCATTGATTTCTCTTAAAACCTACAGAGAAAGATAATCAAAATAAGCGGGCACAGCGATGTTGGTGGCCGGAGTAGGACCTGGAGGTAGAGCCGGTGCAGGATGCCATGTCTGTAGAGAAATCCTCCCGAAATGACAGGAACTCAGCAGTGAGCGTGTCAAGTCTATCCATGATGGAGCGAAACATACCTCCACGCTGTTGACGGTCAGTCCTGGCGACTAGTGGTGGTCCTGCCTGGGGTCGGGAGCTCTGTTGTCTGGAGCTCTGTCAACGGGCTGCAGCTGATGACGGCTCTGGCCTCCTATTTGCGGCTGCTGTGGAAGACTCTGCCCAACCGGTCTCATCTGGCTCCCTCTCACCATAAGCTGCCTCAAAAGCTGTTTTCTCTTCCCACAATTCGTTCTTGCTGTCCACCATCTTCAATGTCTCCTGATCCATAACCCCAATGTTCTTCATCGATTCAGTACCCAGGGGGAGGACCCGGTCAAAGGCCGTCAGTCCTGTCACTACCTCTGAGGTAAGAACCCCCAATGATGTGGCGAGGCGAGTGATATAAGGCCCCAAAAAATGAGACTGGCTGAAGTGATACCATAAATGCGAGTGAAGATCTCAGCTAACACGTGGGCGAGGTTGCAGTGCCGCCCCTCAATGATACAGTAAAGATGAAATACCTCCCTCTCATTGACTCCCCTAGTACTATCCTTCCTAGCCCCTAATGTAGTAGCAATGATCATGTGAATCCACCTGTGAAGCGGGTCAGGAAAACTGGACCTCTTGTGCTTTGTGGGGTCCCAGACAACCTCAGAGATGGTGGCTCAAAAGTCTTGTGGCTTCACATCATCGGGCTAACAGAAAAGACTGTCTGTGAAGACTGGTTCAGTAGTCTCCCGCTGCCTGTACAAACCCAATCTCACCCCAAACTCAGCCAAAGTCAGGCGGTACCAATTCCTTGCCACCCTAAACCCAATGCAAGGTGATGAAATCTTGTCATCCCCAGTGACAGGTGGAGAGTAAACAAATGAGGCTAGGAACTCAATTGTGAGCTCCCTATAAACCGTCTCCCTGATCTAGAATTGTCTGTGCCACTAGTGACAGGGTTCAAGTTCCACCTGCTTCAAAGCCTCATAATCCACTTCCAAATAAGGCCCCAGCTGTCTCCCCTCGTATATACGCAGCTTCCTGTGGGCATTTCGTTCAGTCGTCCCATGCTAGTTAATGTATACCCACGGGTGAACACCTGTTTGTATATGTCCCTCATAATCGAAGGTGTAAGTCTTTGGTAGGTCCAGGGGAGCAGACTCTCCCGAATGGTGAAAATTGTGAGAATCAGATGAAAGAGATGGTGACCGCTGAGCCGGTCGCTTCATCCTAGGCATAACCCTGCAAAACACAACAGAATTTGGTTCAGCTTCACGAACATGAATATTTTTGCAGAAAATAAACAGTTTAGGTCCAGTGGCTGCAAGCCCATGCTCAGCTGATGAGCATGGCCATGTGGCTAAGTCTGTAGTCCGGGTTTGTAATGGTTCAACTGTTTAAACTGGTTTTTTCCAAAAGTACCCTAAACCTGATTTTAATCTGCAAAAATAACATAAATTTTGGTGATTTTTATTGATGAGCATGCCCCTGCACCAAGTGGTGCACGGCCGTGCTTAGTCTGTCGGGTCAGACTGGTTATGCGAGAAATTTTTAATGGTTTTTCTAGCCAAGCTCGCCCTACACACTGCTGTGCACGGTCGTGCTCGTGACTGATGTGACGATTTTTCAAACCTGTCAGTTTTCTCGAGATTTTTTTCAAAGTTTCTCAAAAATTTCAACCACATTACGTTCCTAGCACTACCCTAATCGTTTTCTTAAAGTTTCAGGCAAACATTCGAGCTAAAAACACTAGAAATATAAGGTTTTCTTCAAGAAACTAAACTACTAAAAAACTTAAGAATCTGGACATAAAACACTTAAAAGATGTTAGGGGTCGATTATACATACCTTATATTGAAGAATGAGACCTGGAATGGAAGAAAGTGGTGGAAAAATGCTGATTTTTGGTAGGGTGAGACGGTGAGTCGAGTGTGAAGAAGAAATGGGTTTGAAAAGTCAAAGGGACTTTTTAAATACCCAAATTCCCGATCTGCATGTCTGGAACGGTCGTGCCACATGATGTGGCACGGGCGTGCTACCCAGTAAATGTCCCGTTTTTCAATGTTAAAACTATTTTTAAAGGTCTGGTTCTAAAATTTTTAGTCGGATTTCTCCAAAATAATTTTTAAAACCCTATTTTAAGTTCGAAAACAGTTTTACTTTTAAATTTATGAAAAACTGCAACCGGCTCATTTTCCACATTTTCCGTACTTACCTGGCGATCTTCAAGGAATAACAAACTGATCTCTAACGAAAATAAAGAAGAAACAAAAACCCTCCAAAATGAAAGTTGATGAAATTGGTGGTCTCAACTGCCTTTACGGGAATTTTCCAAGGTGGCCAATCCGGAAGTAAACCTGCAAAGAAAAACCAAAACAACCGCAATCATCGAAAATAAAGCAGAACTAAATTGAAAAGGAAAAATAAAGAAGTCCGAAAACAAAAAGAAAAATAAAGTGAAAATAAAAATGAAAAAGGAAAATAAACCGATCAGTCAAGCGACTTGGATTTTTCTTTGGAAACCATTGTGTTCCCCGGCAACGGCGCCAAAAACTTTGATGCGTTTGGTTTTAGTATTAAAAAGATGTCAATTTCCCCGGTTGCCAAAAACCTGATGTGTCAATCCCAAAACATTGGTTTGGAGGAAATGACTGATTTTTACTAAACCTCATTAAAAAAGTTTTAAATTTATAAAGTAAACGATAATTACTTTAGAAACTAAAACCAACACATAGGCAGAGAACCTGACGTGTATAGTATAGCTCTCTAGGGTAGATACCAAGTATCGTATTCCATGAGAACACACTTTTCCCTACTCAACCTTTCATCAATCAACCGATTGGGTTTTTTAAAAAGAAAATAAAATGGAGGGGTTCTTAAAAGAATATGGTTTTGAAAAGGTTTTGGTTTTGTAAAATAAAAGATAAAATAGTAGAGTAGACTAATATGCACATCTCGGGGCCCTCCGTTATAAGCAGTTAAATTTATTATTAAAATTAATAATTTAAGTTAATTAGTTGTGAGGAAGACGAGAGGGATCTTGAAGTGTTAACTTCTTTATAGAGAAGCGGGGCCACTACTAAGTAGAATGCACAACTCTCAAGTGTGGGCCCACACGAGAGTACTCCGCCAGGTCCTCGCGTATAACGGGCTCCTCAAACCGCGGTCAAGTCTCTGGTCTTCGAACTTAACTTCTTCTTGAATTGGAGGCTTAACTTTCGACCTGGAACACCGTACACCCCACCTTAGCTCTCGCGTTTTGTACCGAAGTTGGACCAACAACGTATCCCCTAAGAAGGTTAACGATCATGAAGACCGATGGATCTCTCTTACAGTACAGTTGACTCAGGCGACTCATATCCCCATTGGCTAACAGCGTTGTACTAACGAGAACTAGAAATAGAATCCTCAATTTGCTTATCTTTTAAATGACACTTTAGTATTTGGTGATCAATTAAATATAAAGTTGATTAAATGATTGATAACTTAATAACCCAACCCTTAAGCTCCCGAGCAGAATGAAATCCTTAACAAAGGTGGAACATAATCCTAAAGGCGTGCAATTCGAAGATCACTGGTGTGCCCGTAGAGAATCCTCCCTTTGCCAAGAAAGTCACTCAAGTAATGAATGAAACCCTTGATAAAGGTGGAACATAAACCTAAAGGCGTGCAATCCGAAGATCGCTGGTGCGCCCGTAGGGGATCCTCCCTTTACTAAGAAGATCATTTAGTCATCTGGTATGTACCAGAAATGTGTCACGCAGATCTGGTCCACTTCAAAAGCCGTTGCTCAGAATACGGTTGGCATATTAGAAGCCCGTAGGATCTGTCTCACTACCGGTTTCCTCACCTTGGATCTAGGTCGGGGCTACGAGAAGCTGATTATACCTCTAGTTATTTTAATTAAGTTAAAGTCTTTTAAGTTATTAAATTAATCATCATTCAAACCTGTCACAAAGATAAACAAACAAGGATTAGAAGAAGATAACACAACAAATAACTAAAAATAAACTACTATTACTACTGCTACTGCTGCTGCTGCTGCTACTACTACTGCTACTAATAATAATAATAATAAAAGTCTACAAATCAAAGTGGGTTTGGGGATAATAGAAAGATACAACCATAAGAAATGATCAACACATGAACACGGCTACTCATTGACAAGCCCTCCATCTTCAAGTGATATGTAACTCTCATGATCCTCACGACCCTTGATGTTTTATTGCATAACTACTCTACGATCCTCTTCTTGGCCAAACTAATCAAGGTAGGACGAGGCCTAACCATTGAGGGATGTTAGGAGGGCCAGAAGGCCTCCCACAAGACCCCAAGATCTCTGCAAGAAGCTTGGAAGTTGGCCCCAAGAGAGCACAAGAAGGGATCATCAAATGGTGAGGGTTAGCTGGCTATTTATAGAGCACCAAAGGCAGCACGGGTGTGCCATAGAGTGTCAAGGGCGTGCTTGCTGCCTCACTTACGTTCTGTTGCTGCATGGCAGATGATGTCTGTCCTTGTTGTCTCTGGCACGGGCGTGCCCTTCCATCTGGCACGGCTGTGCATGCCCTGCTGAGTTTGTTTTCTTGCTCTCCAAGTTTGTTGCGTTGTATTCTCGCGTGCAGAGCCTTTGTGCAAGTGAGCGTGGGCGTGCTTGGTCATTCCCGGACTGATTTAGGATTGTTTAAGTCCCTGGATTGTCTTCAAACATACAGGGAACAGGCTGCAAGTCTTGTATCTTTAGGAATCTCCAGTTTTTGCATATTTTCGCCCGGAAATCCTCTGTTTCCGTCTTGGAGCTCCAATTTCCTGAGCAATACAAATAGGAACGAATTAAGCAACAATTATCACTAATATAAGCCTAATTGTAACCTATTATGGGACTGTTTATGCCTGTTTTATATGTTAGTTCTGTGAGTTATCATTAAACACTTTCATTTGAATGATAAGTGTGTGAGTTGCAAAAAGGGAAAACAACACAAACATTCTCACAAACCCAAGATAGTGAACTCTGTTAACATTCCACTTAAACGTCTTCATATGGACCAGTGAAACGTAAGAGTATTAATGGAGATCTTTACTGTCTTGTGGTTACTGATGATTTTTCAAGATTCTCATAGGTGATGTGCATGCAACACAAAAGCGAAATGTTCAACAATCTGAAAGTTCTGTTTTCCCAGTTGGATAACATTTATGGTTTGAAGATAAAACGAATCAAAAGTGACAACGGGACTGAGTTCAAGAATTCATTGATGGATGCATTATGCGAAGAAAAAGGAATTCAACATAAATATAGTACACCATATACTCCTCAACAGAACGGTGTTGCAGAATGCAAGAACATAACTCTAATTGAAGCGGCCATGACAATGCTTGCAGATTCTAATCTTCCGGTTATTTTCTGGAACGGGGCAATTCATGCAGCTTGTTACACTCTGAATCATGTGTTGACAGTGAAGAAGTTTGGAAAGACTTCATATGAGCTGATTAACAGATGAAAGCCGAATTTGGAATTTCTAGAACCATTCGGGGCACCATGCACGATGCTGAATCCTACAGAAAAGTTTGGAGCCAAAGCAGAAGAGCGTTATTTTGTAGGATACGCGACACCACTTAAACGCGTGTTTAAAAAAAGAACTCATCAAGTTGAAGAGTGGGCAAATGTGGATGTTCAACGCTACACTCAGAATGCTCCAGGCAATGGGCCAGATTATATGTTTGACTACAAAGAACTCTTTGAGTCATTAAATTTAGAAAGATTGGTTGAAGATGCTGTATTACGATTATACTACGAGTGTGAGAATGCAGTGACTTCATTGTTAGTGCATCCGATCACCGTAAATCCTCCTATAGCTTCTAATGATGCCAATGCTCCTGTGATAGAAGAAGAGATTTATCAAGAAGCTTCTACAACGTTTGATCGTCCGAATCGGGAGTTGAGGATGAAGTTATTTGTGATTGAAAGATTTTAGCTAAAACAGGAACATGTGATCATACAAGTAACAAAACCAGGTGCGGAAACCCTAGTTATGAACAAACTGATAAAACTCGGATCAAAACACAGAAATCATCATTTCAAATACCTTTTCATAGATTAACTTTCATAAAAACGTGTTACAATGAGTTTCCTAGTCAATCTAATCAATACAGACACTTTCACAACTTAACCTCAAACCTGACCACAACACACACTCGAACTAAAACTCTCTTTTTTCATAAAAACTTACAAAATCTATTTATAGGCTCTGCACATTCGCCCACTTGTGCTGGTCGAATGTGGAGCTTTTCCACATTCGCCCATCACATGGTGCGAATGTGTTCTTCTGATAAGCTACCTTCTACCTTCGCCCATAAAGACTTCACCTTCGCCCACTTTTTCCACTTTCAACCCATCAGCAAAACTTTCTAACATATGTTAATTATGTATATCCAATCACTAGTCGCACTTCGTGCATCTACAAACTCCCCCTCGACTATTGATTGGATCGTTTTCGATCTTCGTCCATCGCTTTGTTCAACAAATAAATCCTCAGCTGCTTCTTTTGCTCTTTTGTCATTTCAGGCTCCAACTTTCTTTTCACCGGTTTTGACACATTAGCCATCTTCACCATTTTACCAAGTTTGGCATCCAAGTTGCTACCGGAGTTTTTGTCATATGCAAAGCAAACTCCCACAACTTGAGTATACTTTTTAGCCTGTCAGCATCATTGGGATCATGATGAATCGGATTGTAGAAAAGCATGATGATGTCTTCAAAAGTACAGTTAATCAACCACATAGGATCAAATACATGAACATGCTTGTATTTGTCCTTCCCATCTCTCAAAACAATCACTGCTTCAGCCTTTCTCCAATCGTAGTACCAAAAGATAAAATCAGCACTGAAGTGTTGTGGCATAGGCATCAAAGGTATCTTTCTCATAACTTCAGGTGCTTTGTAAATCAAAGTTACCCTCTTCAGACCAGTTTTAGGATCAATATCCCTGTGCACTTTCCTTCTGGGATATTGAGGCTTAAACCTGTTCCACTTCGTCCTGCTCTCCCAGACTAGCTTATCAGCACACCAGCCAACATGCGTATTATTCACTAAAGCTCCAGACATTGGAAATCTGCAAAGGTCTCTGACCGCCCAATACGGTAGAGTTAGCAAATCAATGAATCTGTAGAAATGCAGAATTCCTGATTCCTATTTGGCAGCTAAACACTTCAGTCTACTCAAATAAGTCCACCCGAGAGCTCTGCCTTTAAACTTTGCATTATGAAATCTATAAAAACTTCCTTGAGCTTCAGGCTTTGGTCGGTTTTCTTCCATTTCTTTCAACTTCTGCAAGTAAGTCTTCAATTCATCAGTCTGACTTGAAGATTGTTGCTTATCAGCACCAAACACCGTCTCAACAAACTCTTCACTCCTTTTCTTAGCTTTCTTCTTCGCTGAAGTGTTTGGAATCTCTGTGAAGTCTGGAAATACCACATTTTCATCATTATGTCTGAAGTATTGTGGATATTCCTCATGCGTAATATCTTCAATCTCCACTTCATCCATTTCTGGAGTATTCTTATCATCTGAGTGATTTCCAATATCCTTTTCAGGAATATTCGGAATCGACTCATCCATCATAAACTCCTCAAAAGATTTCCCTACTCTCTGTGCAAGACCATCAAGAATTTCTTTAGCCACAATAGCAGGTACTTCACCCTCTTCTAGATCAGGATCATTATACTCCAGTTCATATCTCATGTAATCAGTCTTGAAGATTTCAGCAAATCTACCTGTGAACTCAATAGTCCACTCTCTTTTCTCCAACATATCTCTGTATACTTTCTTCGCATCATCACTCAGAGATCTCACCTTTTCATTCCAAAAGATACTTTCATCTGAATCTATATTACCACCTTTCTTCTTCTTAGAACTCGATTCTCCAGTATCCTTCTTTGGTGTTCTCTTCTCGAAAGTAAACTTACTCGTGTCATCTCCCCCTTCATCATCATCACTATCACTACTATCATCATCATTCTTACTCCCAGATCCCTCAGCATCATCATCATCATCTTTATCGCTTTTCTTACTCTCCTCATCATCACTTTTCTCAGACTCATCATCTTCCTCATCATCCTTTTCTTTTTCAGAATCAGAAGGCTCAAAGTCTACCTGTTCTTCCTCTTTTTCCTTATCCTCTTCACCTTCTTTTAACTTTGGTGCTTCATTATACAAACTGTCTAACAAATCACTAAGGCGTTTGTTTTCAGCCTTTAGTTCTTTGTTATCCTCTTTGATCACCTTAATCATACTCCTGTTCCTGGAACACTTACCCTCAAGCTTCTTATTATCAGCTTCCAGTTTCTTTACCTTCTGCTCAATCTCATCTTGGTTATTCTTTGAAGCAACCACTATCTGAAGCATTTTCTCTTCATTCTGCTTAAACTTGGCAATCTCTGCCTGCTGAGCTACAATCATTTTCATCATTTCATCCATCTTTTTGTTCACCTGCTTCATCACATCATCAGAAACAGTGACTTTCTTTGATTTGGATGGCTCAGTTTCTTTGGCTTTCTCCTTCTGAGGCTTCCTAAACATATCTAAAACATTATCCAAAGCAGTATTAAACTCATCAACTGGTAATGTTTCAGCCTCTTTGCTCTTTTTCTGCTTCTTTGTAACTGGTGAAGACAACTTAGATGATGTACCAGCATCGGGTATCCTTTTTCCTTTCATCAGCTGGGCTATTTCCTTCTCCCTCAACTGTTTAGTGCTGGATTTCTTTGCCATAGATTTATGCTTCGGTTTAGGCAAATTCACTACAACAGTCTCTCCTGCTTCCAACTCATCCATATCAATCCCTAAACCTCCTTCTTCAACATCAACAGACTTCCTCTTTTGTTGTACTTCTTCAATTGTCTGATTAAGAGATTCGGACTCACCAACCATAGTGGCCTTACGTTTGGTGGTCCTAACTCTTTCTTCATCCGAATCCCACTGCTCGTCTACCTCAGTCTCCTCTGAGTCAACAGAATCCTCATCAATCAAACTCGTTCCCTTCTTTGCAGTAGTTTTCTTCCTTACCACTTGTTGCTTAGAACTCCCCTGATCTGTCTTTGCCTTGCCCTTCCCTTTGGCTCCAGCATTGACAACCTGCCTCTTCCTCTTAGTGTTTGCATCAGCATACACCAAGGGATCATCATTATCAGAATCACTCTCAGCATGTCTAGCTTTGTTCTTTCCAGGATTAGTGTAATCCTGTTTAGCTAGAGCTCCAAACAATCTCCTATATGGTGGCTTTTCCTCATCAGGCACACCATTATACCCTTTCATCCTCACCAAAGTGCGGATGTTCATGTGATCCTGACCTATGATCTTTGTTGGATCTTTCCTCAATTCAGAATATTTATGGTCAAAAATCATCATAAGAAATCTTGGGTATAGCATGAACTGTTTCTTCTTCAAGCCCTTTAGCATTTCAAGCATATGGTCTAAAATCATCCCAGAAACATTGAATGGTTTGTTGAGAGTCAACGCAACCATCAATGAGCTCAAACTTCTTCTCATCACATCATAACCACCGCTCACACATCCGAATACATGGATAATGACATGTGCAAAGTACTTGAACTGCACACTCAGCTTCCCTTTATGCATAGATCCATCAGTAATCGGACCTTTATACTTCATTCTCAGAAAACAAGCCTTCTGTTCAGTCCATGATAATTCTCTGGGATCTTCACTTACTTCAAACTTAATCTGTAAGGCTTCTCTAATGTCAGACTCTGTCAAGAACATCTCCATCCCCTGTATCTTGCTCTTGATAATCGTTTGATTTTCCCAGAAATCGTACTTCGCATTCTTGTAGAAATCTTCAAATATGTCTTTGTAGATAATTGTCGGTGTAGCTAAAGCATGTACAATTCTGCTCCTCTTTTAGAATTCAATAATCCCGGTAAACTCTGTGTTCTTTTCTACATCACCAAGAAACGCACAGCAATTATGTGCCGGTTCAAATGGCCAACTGCTTGGAACAGATGCTTCAGCCTCCTGAACCGGATCTGGAATGACATTCTCCACTTGTGCTTCAATATTTTCGGGTTGCTCAGCCATCTGCACATCAAAATCAGAAGAATACGTCAAAATACGAAAACGACAAAAATTGAAAATTTTAAAGATTTACAGATTCCACATTCGCCCCTTTTTATCAGGTCGAATGTGGGATTTTGAGTACGAATGTGAAAAATTCAGGACGAATATGAAAATGTGTTTGTTAAAAATTACATTCGCCCATTATATGTTACATTCGCCCAATAATTTCCACCTTCGCCCATTTTCTGGGTCGAAAGTGAAACCTGATTATCCCCAAAATTCAAACTTTTGTCAAATGTGTTTTTAACACTTAATTCTGATTGTAATGTGTCCTAATTAGGCCGATTAGCACTCGTGAACAACCAATTGTTCCTAAATTTCAATTTTCATCAGTTTTAAAAAGGAATTAGGTCACGTCTGTTTCAAACGATCAATTAACCCTCTAAATGTTGTTGTTAATCTAATTCCTGGATTATTCTCCCCCTAAAACTGATGGGGATTGAAATGCAATGAAAAGCAAACATTAACAAACAACCTAGAACCCTTAAGTGTAAAACCCTAAGTTCAAACATAAAAACGACGATTGCGAACTGGTTTCTGCTCCAATACCTGTGTAATTAGTCTTAAAAAGATTAGTATATGATAGGAAACAAAAACCACAATCAAAGGATAGTCCAGCAACAAGTCTTGGTTAGGTTGAAAAAATTTTGAAAAATATATAATGAAGGTTCGAACCTGACAATGGCTTTTATAGATAGTCCACCTTCGCCCGTTATGGTGGTCGAATGTGGGTGAATTCCACATTCGCCCCAAATAAATGGCACGAACGTGGAATCTGGTTACCCGAAGGTGGAATTTTTGTGAAATGCCCACATTCGCCCAGACCAAAACGCCCGAATGTGAAGATTTTTCCACATTCGACCCAATTAAGGGGCGAATGTGAAATGGAAAAATCTGAAAATTTTGCCAAATCACGAATTCGAATCCCGTTCAACATTTTTCAATCTGTGAAACATCAAAAACTCATATTTTCACTTTTTGAATGATACAAAGCCCAGATGGTGTTATCAAATCTCAGAAATTGACCATCAAGCACCGTCGGTTATCAAAAATAAAGCAGAAATGCAAAAACTTTGGTTTTTCTGAAATTTTAGCAAAACACACCTAAAATCTTTTTGGATTTTGTATCTTTTTGACAATAAAAGTAAAATGCATCAAAGTAAATGAAAGCAGTAAACATTTTGTGAAATCCGGTAAGAGGATCATATCAGTTTTCTGAGAAATCTGATCACAGCGTTGATCTTTTTGTTTAATATTATCATTGGAAACAGTATGTGACACGACAATTGCTAATATTGTGGTCCATGTAAGCTCACATGCAGACTATTACGCAATGCTTTAAAATGATACGAGTTAGGTGTATTAGACTAACACGTTGTGGTGCCCCCACACACGACATACTCCCGTATCAAGTAATTGCACAAAGATTCGTCGTAACGCGTGATTATGCCAGAGTTATCCGTAATAGTTACAAAGTATATAGCACAGAGGTGTACAGGTCAGCAAACGAATGCAGCAGAGTAACATGTGCTTATACACTAGGTTGAGGCTGATATCAACCACTGATTTGCATCAGTAAGTCAATACGATGTAGTAATGATCTTTGATCAATAAAACATAAAGTTCCTCAATTCGGTAACTTTCGGTTTTGGCATTTAAGCTCTTTTAGCAAATATTCTGATGAAACTAGGTCCGTAAATCAATACGACAAAAGTTTAATCAGAATATCCCGGATAACCATAACATAACGACCCGAAACCTCAGATTTTGGCAATCCTATCAAACGAAATTACGGTACTAAGACCATATGCCCATGAGGTGTTCAGCCACGAACGCGTAGTTCGTTATGTTTGTATCACTAATGCACGCAATTTTTAGTCTACGAAGCCTATCAGCATATCACACATTGTCAATACACGCCTCATTATACTATACAATTCTTTAGCCTGTGTCAGATCCCCACTGATGTACTATCATTTCCTCTTTTTATCCAGGAAATCATTTTTGGTTTTTCTAATTTTTAGGTCTTTTTGAATTTTCCAATGTTTTTGGTTTTTCTGATAAAATGGCTCCCCCTAAAATAAAGAACATATTTTTGGGTTTTTAGTTTTTCTGAAAAACAAAAAAAAATTTAAAGAAAAAAAATTTTAAACAATCCACTCGAAAGCATCAACTTCTTTGAGGATTACTATAGTAAAGAGAAAATCCCAATTAGTAAAGAGAAATTCCCAATTAGCAAAAATTAGACAAGTAAAACTAAAAAGCGATAAACCGAAGTGCCGATTAGTCCTGTTTTTCCTTTATGTTATTGACTTTTAAAAGATATTCAAAGCGGGATCTGTCAAAAGCTTTTGTAAACAAATCTGCACGTTGGTAGTCAGTATGGATTTTGATCATATCTATCAATTCCTTATCGTAACAATCACGGATAAAATGGTATTTGGTCCGGATATGTTTCGCTTTAGAATGATTTTCAGTATTTTTAGTTAATGCGATAGCGGCTTCGTTGTCACAGTATATAGGGGTTTTAAGAAACTGCAAACCGTAATCCACCATCTGCTGTTGGATCCAGAGCACTTGCGAACAGCAACTCGAGGCTGCAATGTACTCGGCTTCACAGGTAGACAGCGCCACGGAAGTTTGCTTCTTGCATTTCCAGGTGACTAACCTGCTCCCTAAAAACTGGCAACCAGCTGTAGTAGATTTGCTATCCTTGTCACAGCCGCCCCAATCTGCATCACTAAAAGAAATGAAATCAAAATCATCATCATTAGGGTACCAAAGTCCTCTCGAGGGACAACCCTTCAGATATCTAAGGATACGCTTGACCGCCGTCAGATGACTTTGTTTCGGCTTCGATTGATAGCGGGCACAGAGACACGTTGCATACATAATATCTGGTCGAGACGCCGTCAAATACATCAGAGATCCGATGATTGCTCTGTATGTAAATGGGTCCGTCAGCTCCCCCTTAGCGTCCACTCCAATCCCGTGATTGGGTTGAATCGGGGTATCCATCGGCTTGGAATCCTCCATCTGGAACTGGCTCAAGACTTCGGATACGTATTTCTTCTGGTGAATGAAGATCCCCGTGGGTCTTTGGTCCACCTGCAAACCTAGGAAAAACTGCATCTCCCCCATTGCGCTCATCTCGAACTTTTCCTGCATGACAGTTTCGAACTCCCTGCATAAAAGCTCGTTAGTTGAACCAAATATTATATCATCAACGTAAATCTGCACCAGAAGCAAATCATCCCCTGATTTCTTTGTGAATAGGGTGCAGTCGACGAGTCCGCGCTTAAATCCTCTTGACATGAGGTATGTACTTAGCTCCTCGTACCACTGTCTCGGAGCCTGGTGCAAACCATATAAAGCTTTGTTCAGCACGTAGACCTTATCCCGGTGGATTGGGTCCTCAAAGCCTGGTGGCTGCCCGACATAAACCTCTTCTTTAACTTTCCCGTACAGAAATGCGCTCTTGACGTCCATTTGATATACTTTGAACTTCTTATAGGAAGCAAACGCAAGAAACATCCGAATAGCTTCAATGCGTGCTACAGGAGCATAGATTTCGTTGTAATCAATCCCTTCGATTTGATGGAATCCCTGCACGACCAATCTGGCTTTGTTACGAACTATAACCCCACGATCATCCTTTTTGCACTTAAACACCCATTTAGTGCCAATCTTCTTTCTTCCAGGTGGCAAATCCGTGAGCGTCCAAACCCCTAATTTCTGAAATTGTAATAACTCCTCCTGCATTGCCTCAACCCAGGCGTCCTCCAGCAAAGCGTCCTTGTATGTCCTTGGCTCTACCTGCGACACATAACACGCAAACGACCAATCATTTTGACTACCAGATTTTTGTATTTTGGCATATAAAGCTAAAGCACCAAAACTCTCTGGCGTATTAACACTTCGCAGCTGCCCTCTGGTCATCACACTGCTTCCAGGATCACCGATAACTTGCTCCAGCGGGTGAATACGATGAATCCGAGATTCTGGATGTTCAGGTACAGTAACTCCCGTCTGAGTAGTCAAGTTCTCTACAGTATCCAGATCATGACCCGTGTTAGACGATGAAGCAACATCTGGAGTTGGAGTTGGGTTCACTGGTGGTGCCTCTGGTTCTTCTGCATGCTCAAGAATGACTTCTTCGAAATATTCATCTTCAGATTCCGAAGAGTCTAACGAAGTAGAAGCCTCCTGAAACACTTCTTCCTCCTGTACAGGAGCATTGGTATCATTAGAAGCTGGTAGGGGGTTCACGGTGATAGGACGCACCAATGGTGAAGTCGCCGCGTTTTCACACTCGTAAAGTAATCTGATAACAGCTTCTTCAACCAAGCTATCTAGATTGAATGATTCAAAGAAATCTTTGTAATCAAACATCCAATCAGGACCCATCCCTTGCACATTTTGAGTATACCGTTGAACTTCCACGTTAGCCCAATCCTCCACCCGACGAGTTCGCTTGTTGTATACCCGTTTGAGCGGGGTTGCATATCCAACAAAGTATCCCTCTTCAGCTTTAGGACTAAACTTCTCGCATGGATTCAACATCGTGCATGGTGCCCCAAAAGGTTCTAGATACTCTAAGTTCGGCTTTCGTCGGTGTAACAGTTCATAAGATGTTTTACCAAACTTCTTCACTGTTAGAACCCGATTGAGTGTATAGTTTGCTGCATAAATCGCCTCGTTCCAGAACATTACTGGAAGATTTGAGTCTGCAAGCATTGTTCTAGCCGCTTCAATTAGAGTCCTATTCTTTCGTTCAGCAACACCGTTCTGTTGTGGGGTGTACGGAGCCGAATATTCATGATGAATTCCTTTGCTTTCACAAAGTTCATCCATCTTGGCGTTTTTGAACTCCGTTCCATTATCACTCCGAATTCTCTTTATCTTCAAATTGTAGACATTCTCCAATCGAGTGAACAGAACTTTCAAGTTGTTAAATGTGTCACTTTTATTCTGCAAACACATCACCCATGAGAATCTTGAATAGTCGTCAGTGACAACTAAACAGTAAAGCTCCCCAAGATGACTTTTGCGCTTGACCCGTCCAAATAGATCCATGTGCAATCGCTCAAGTGGCATCTCAACAGAGTTAACTTTCTTCACTTTGTGGGACTGTCTGTGTTGCTTCCCCTTCTTACAACTTACACACTTGTCATTCAGATGAAAATGTTTCACGTTTACTCCATCGACAAGCCCATTCTGCACAAGTTGATTCATTTTTCTCAGATGAATGTGTCCCATTCTTCGGTGCCACATTATCGATTCCTTCTCAGTCGCCTTGGATAGAAAACATGTTATTTGTCCCTGTGATGTCATCGCCTTGGACATATCAAGAATATAAAGGTTGTTGACGCGAGGTGCCTTCAACATTACCCACTCCTTTGGAATTTTGAAACCCGGTTTGAGAATATAGCAGGATTTGTCATCAAAATGAACAGTGAATTGTTTATCACAGATTTGACTGACGCTCAACAGATTATAGTCGATCTGTTTCACATATGATATCCTTTCAAAGCTCACTATCCCATTACTCACGCTCCCCTCCATAGTGATATATCCGCCTTTATTCCCAGCGAATGTGACATATCCACCATTGATATTCTTCACGTCAAACAGCAACGCAAGATCCCCTGTCATGTGGCCTGAAGCTCCACTATCAACAATCCAAAGACTGCTAATAGGGCCAGCTGAAGCTCCCTGCACACATCAAGTAAAACGTTGAGTTCTTTCGGGGGACCCAAGCCTGAGTCTTGGGTCTTGGAATATCATTGTTCAAACAAACATTCTCAAAAACATTCTCAACAGCTTTTTGTTTTGGATTAATCTTTTTAGGATTATTCAAAACAGTTTTCTTTTTCTCATTGGATTTTGAAGTAGAGGCACCTGGAGAACCATTTGGTGTCCAAGATTGTTCAGTTCTTTTCAAGATACGAATCTGAGATTTTGGGTTCTCAGTCGGTTTCTGAACATTGTTTGCAAATGAAACTTTCTTGGTTACCTTATCTGATTTAACAGACTTTGGTCCAACATTTGACTTGACAATAGGTTTTGGTGGAACCCTTTGCCTATCATTTGGTGTGTTCACCACTGGTTTTCTCCATGATTGTTCCATAGCAATCCGATTTCTGCGATCATATTGAACTGAACGATTGTTCCTCGTTTGATAAAAATTGTTTTGATTATAAAACTGTTGTTGTTGAGGAACAACTCGTCTATGTGGTGGAACATAATGATCAATCGGTTTCCTCATGGAATTCCTCACTTCAACCTCGTGCCTCTTATGCCTTACATACGGACATTGAGCAAGTAAATGCCCTCTCTCCCCGCATTTAAAGCATGCACGGTATTCTTCAAAAACATTTGGAGCATTCGGTTGAGCAAATGATCGAACAGGATATTGATCATTATACTGTTGATTCCTCAAACTCTCAGGGAGTGGCCCTTTTGAGTAAGTAGGCTCATTAAAACCGTTAGCTCTGTTTTTGGGTCTAATGAACTCTGTGACATGAACCTTTGGTTCTTGAGGAACATCCAAAAACAATTTCTTTTAAATGGCAGGTGGGATTTCATTTGTCCTCTCATGTTTAGGGAACCAAATGGTGCTTTCTTGCCAGATTTTATCAATTTTAGCATAGTTAGCATTTTTGATTGGAAATTCCTCGTCAGAGATGATCTTATCGGATCCTTCCATCCGATAAAACACCTTGACTGGTTTGTCACAAGCTTCATTCTTAACACTTTTCTCAAATTCTTTCTTAACCACATTCTTTTCAGACTTTTTCTCACGATGAGTATTTGCCATCACATGCACATGCTGAGATGATAACACTGGTTCATTAGTAATGATGTGATTTTCTTTTGGAATTTCACATGCATTAGCATTTTAGTGACAACCAGAATCATCACTCTCAAAGTCTGAATCAACGCTTTCAGCAGTAACACCCTCATCATTCAAACCTAAAATCGGCCTCACATCGGAATGTGGATCACCAATACTCGAGGTATTAGATTCATTTTCCGATGATGAGTCTGATTTTACCGAGCTCTCCGGTGTCACTTGATGACAATTATGATTTTCAAAAAGCACCGGAGATGGCACAGACTTGTAATTAGTGGTTTGATCATCAATGATGTGGTCTACCACATAAGCAATGTGCTTATAACTTTCCAACTTCTTATTTACTTTTTCAGCAAAGCACTTGATGACAGCCATTTCCAATTTGGTGTTCTCAATTTCATTTATGTAGTTATTAATTGCAAGTTGTTTTAATGAAAGAGTAGTTTTAAGATCAGAAATGTCCTTTTTATAGCCATCTAGTACTTTGTTGAAAGCTTTCAACTCTTTGCGAGTAGATTGACAGTTGATGATAGCACTATCACGTTGAACACGGAGTTCTTTGTTCTCCTCTGTCAATCTATCACAAGTACCACAATATTTATCACTAGTAATATCAGTGCTACACTCAGAACTTACAGGTTTAGGAGGATCTGTCATGGCCATCAAAGCAAAATGAGCTACCTTTCCAGCGAAAAACTTGGAATAATCAATCCTGGTGAAAGCATCATCAGCAATGCACGACTTCCTCGTCTTCAGAAAATCAGCTTCTGCTAGCAACTGATCAATATCATCATCCAGGGATGTAACACTTGCTTCTGTATCTGATTCACTGTCAGAATCTGAGTAAACTGATTCACACTCCTCAGGAACATCAGAAACAGTGTCAATCACCACTCCAGGATTTGTCTCCTCAGCCTTAACCTCCACATGTTCATTCGCCACTTCCTCTTCTGCTTCAGATACATCAACTTCAACCTCTGTTTCTTCTTTCTCATCAACTATCACTGACTCCTCAATATCAACCTGTCGTGCAACACAAGCCACATTTCCACCAGATGTAATCTCCTCAACACCTATTTGCATTCCCGACCAATCAAACCTTTCATCCTGTTGAATCACCAATGCTTGATTCTGATTGGTGTTCTGTTGTGTCTCATTTGGTGTGGTAATCGGTATGACTGTTCGGTTAGTGCGGTTTGGTGATTGGTTTTGAGTCTGGTTTGGTGTGTTTGGTTGTCTGTTCTGGTTGTTGTTAGAGTTGTTTTGTCGGTTTTGGTAGTTATTTTGGTAAGAAACTTTGTTTTGGTTTTGTTGTTGACGGTTCTGGTAGCTTGCACTAAAAGGGTTTCGGTTTCCTTGTTTTGGTGGCTGAGTGCATTCCCTTTTGAAGTGACCTTTCCCTCCACAGTTAAAACAAGTAACTTTCTCCTTGTTGAACCCGTAGGTTGTGTTAGGAGAAGTTCCCAAATCCGTTCTACCCGTCTTCTCAATAAACTCCGTTGCTCTTCTCATAATACTTGCAAAAGCCCACTGGATATCAATAAGTTCCATCTCTTCTTTATCAATCTGTGCATAGTCTTCATTGGTCAAATTATTGTTTCCAATTTGACTAGCAACCAACCCATTATAAGATGAAACCATTGCAGAGACTAGTGCAATGTGTTGCTGAGCAACTTCAACAGTCACATTTCCCAGATTAGAAGTCTCCAAAACCACCGGTTGTTGACTAGGTTGAGTAATTTGGTTCATTGGATTCATGTATTGTGTTTGTTGATGTGGTTGTTGAGATTGACTTGCAGTATAGAAAGCTGCTTGTTGCATTGGAGAGAACGGTGAAATGTAAGAATTGTTGTATTGTTGATGTGGTGGTGGTGGTGTGTATGATGGTTGTGAGTAGGATGAAGTTTGTGCAATGTAGTTGATGGTAGGTTTTGGTGATTCCATAACATTGGAAATGCAAGCAACATGTGGTGCCACTAATCCCCCTGAACTTGAGTTACTAACTGGTACTGAAGTGCCTCCAAAATATAAGCTAGGATTCTGAGGAATCTGTGATCTTTTAGCTTTCCTCTTTTCTTCCAGCTCTTTGTTTTCCAGCTTCTGCACAAACTCGTTAATAGTCCAGAATTTGTATGAATCCTTCTCCTTGAGAACTTCCACATGCTGATCCCAGTATGGTGGTAGAGCATCTGCAAACTTGTCCACCAAATCTGTCATAGGAATCTGTATACCATAACTAGACAATCCAGTTAGCAAATGACAATATCTAGGAGTTAATTCTTTTAAAGTTTCATTTCCAACATAAGTAAAATTCTCAAACTCCTTTCGCAACTCTTCCATCCTCAATCTTCTAGTCTTCTCATTCCCATCATGCCTATTCTTAAGCACATCCCACAGTTGCTTAGAAGTAGTGCAAGTCCCAAACTGATGTAGCAGATCGTTTGTGATCGCCTGTGTCAACTGGGAATAAGCTTTCTTTTCCACAGCAAACTTCTTTTTCTCCTCCTCAGACATACTCTCCAATGGAACTGGTTCACCGGTGTTCTCCAAAACCGCTGCAGTGTAACCTCTAGCAATCATACTCCATGCCTCTGCACCTTCCACTCCCATGCCTTCCAAGTGGATCTTAAACTTTTTCTGCCACTGATTATATTCTTGCATCTCCATGAGCTTAGGTGGCCGATTCCTGCTACTTGAAGATAAGTCATTTATCAGTGTGGAAATAGCATTGGTAGTTTGAGTATTTACCACCGCTGCTGCTACTCCCCAGTAGTCAGGTTGTGGTGCTGGAGGTGCCACACTTTGAGGCATCGAGCTAGTCATCGCGATGTAATTGATCGGTTGCGAAGACTGTGTGCTCGTCTTTTGTGCTGCCACTGTCCATGGGTCCATCACTTGCTGTTGTGGTTGTGTCGTTGCTGGTCTCGGGGTAATCGGAAAATTCCACATGATGTTCACGAACTTCGAAAAATTCAACACTTAGAAAATTTTCCAAAAACAGTTCTAGGTTCGCCCAAAGACACTCTACTTTCGTCCCTTTTGTCTACTTTCGTCCAAACTGATAACACCCGAATGTAGAAAATGAACAGAATGTAGAATACCAAAGTCAAATTCCAACTTTCGTCCAAACTAACACAGGTTCGACCGGTTTTATTCCACTTTCGCCCGCCCGACGAATCGAATGTGGAAAAATAAGCCCGAAAAGTGAAAAATTCAAACAAAACTTTCCAGGTTCGCCCAGAAATACTCTATGTTCGACCAAAAACTACACACTTTCGCCCACTAATGGTCAGGTTCGCCCACTACCCAGCAAGTTCGCCCATTTCAGATTTGAAAAACGGTTACATTTTGAAAAACGGTTATTTTGATCTCTGATTTTCAAAAGTTTATGGATTTGAATGATCTTTATCAGGTTTTAATTCGGAATTGATTTGGAACAACTTTAATTCTTGGAAATTTTGATTTTATCCACAAATTCAACTCTAAATCAATCAAAAACACTCAAAAACCATTTTTAGTCAAAAAACAGATGTATTTTGATCAAAATCATGTCCAAATCAGCTCTGAGTTTATCAAATTTGTTGTTGTATGATCCGTATGGCTATGATACCACTTTGTGATTGAAAGATTTTAGCTAAAACAGGCACATGTGATCATACAAGTAACAAAACCAGGTGCGGAAACCCTAGTTATGAACAAACTGATAAAACTCGGATCAAAACACAGAAATCATCATTTCAAATACCTTTTCATAGATTAACTTTCATAAAAACGTGTTACAATGAGTTTCCTAGTCAATCTAATCAATACAGACACTTTCACAACTTAACCTCAAACCTGACCACAACACACACTCGAACTAAAACTCTCTTTTTTCATAAAAACTTACAAAATCTATTTATAGGCTCTGCACATTCGCCCACTTGTGCTGGTCGAATGTGGAGCTTTTCCACATTCGCCCATCACATGGTGCGAATGTGTTCTTCTGATAAGCTACCTTCTACCTTCGCCCATAAAGACTTCACCTTCGCCCACTTTTTCCACTTTCAACCCATCAGCAAAACTTTCTAACATATGTTAATTATGTATATCCAATCACTAGTCGCACTTCGTGCATCTACATTATTAGTGAAGCCATCTTAGATCATGCTACAGTATCACCTCCAATGAACCCAAATCCACATATTCCATCTTCATCGAATACGGGTAATGATCTGGACATGGCAGAAAATGTGAATGTTCCAACGGTGATTCCAATACATGAACATCCGAAATCTTGGATTCATAGAATTCATCTGTTAGGAAAAGTCATTGGAGATCCTGATAGCAGTGTGATGACGCGAGGTCAACTAAGGCATGCATCATCAACAAAGAACATTGGAGCCCTTGCCCTATACACTCAAATTCAAAAGTCCGGTGATCAAAATGATTGGTCTTTTCCTTGTTATGTTCCGCATCTTGAGCCGCGGACGTACAAGCATGCTATACAAGACGAATCTTGGGTGGATGCAATGCAGCAAGAACTTCAACAATTTTGGAAAGTCGGAGTCTGGACGTTGAATGACTTACCACCAGACAGAAAGAAGATTGGTACCAGATGGGTATTCAAATGCAAGAAGGATGACAGAGGGGTTACTGTCAGGAACAAAGCTCGATTGGTGGTTCTTGGTTTTAGTCAACAAGAGGGAATTGACTATTACGAAGTCTATGCACCGGTTGCATGCATTGAAGCAATCTGAATGTTTCTTACGTATGCATCATACATGAAATTCAAGGTGTAACAGATGGATGTTAAAACTGATTTTCTCTTTGGTGTGGTGAAAGAGGAAGTGTATGTCGGCCAACCACCGGGTTTTGAGGATCCTATCCACCGGGATAAGGTCTACAAGCTAAACAAAGCGTTGTATGGCTTGTACCAAGCCCCAAGGCAGTGGTACCAGGAGCTGAGCACGTATCTTCTGTCTAAAGGATTCAAGAGAGGTTTAGTTGACTGTACCTTGTTCACAAAACAAACAAAGGTTGACTTGCTTCTTGTGCAAATTTATGTTGTTGACATTATATTTGGTTCTACTAATGAACTTTTATGCAAGGAATTTGAGAAAGTTATGTAGGAGAAGTTCACACTTAAACCTTTTGCGTCCCGAAAAAGAATTATACAAAATCTCAAACATTTTTAGGAAAGCACTTAACAAAAACGATAGCATCAATCAGGGTCAAAAGCAGGCTACGAAATCAACAAGCATAGCGGTTTCACAAGACTTACATCGTTCAAAAGGCTGACTAGTCAAGATGATACAATTTTAAAAATAAGGCCTACCTAGTAAAGCTTCACTTACCTTCAAGCAACCGATTATGCACCTATAAGCACCCCTCACAATATCACTCATCTCTCGGTTATATTTAGTTGGAGTGAATCTCTCAAAACCAAACTATGAAGCAAAATTATCATAAGCTTGTACGTCAATCAAGTTTCCACCTAATTGCTAACACTAACACAAATCAAGAGGACTTCAAAAGGGTAGGTAATGGTTAAAGGTAGGAAATTTTATTGGAAAAAATTGGCTAAAAAGGAAAATAGGTGATAAACCGAATGAACATAGAACATATACACTTAACTCTTTGGTCTTCTCGACCCACAACCTTTATTCTATTTTTTTTCTTTTCTCTCACGTTTTCATATATTTTTTTTTCTGTATTTTTTTTTCTTTTTTTTTGTGTCAGCTACTCTTTATGCTGATATATTTTTTTCTTTTTTTTTTCACATTACATAAATGTATATACAATCCGGTAATCAATATAAAATAAAATGGGTGACAAACGAAAGGTTTAGGCTCAAAGTGGTTTCTAAAGGTAAAAATGGGGAAATGGGTCAAATAACAAAAACAAACAAAAATGCTAAACAAAAATGGGTAATCCTAATGCCTCTATCATATTTGTGTCACGTCCAAGCTTATGGTCTCAAAATGCATCAAAACACACAAGTTCTAAAATAATGCAACAAAGTTGGTATATCACACATGAAACGAAATAGTGAATATTTATGTATAATATTTAAAGGCTCAAACCTCACTGCCATGTGGAAATAAGGGTTACCGATACTAGCAAGTGCAAAACCAGTTAACCATCCAACTTGATCCACTATCCCAGGCACCCCAAACATTTTATTTCAGAAAAAACAACTTAGTCAAGCCTACTATCCTGCAACTTAAAGAAACATATGCTAAGACCTGTAAACCCGACAATCGACCCCGCTTTTAACCGACGTATTAGATTGAAAAGCCTCGTTTACTATGCGCAAAAAGGATCGGGACTAACACGAAACCAACTTTTTTTTTTGGATTTTGACTCAACCTACAACTAAGCGAAATAAAACGAAGTTTCCCATCCTCACACTTAGAAAGACACAGTGTCCTCAATGTGCTCCAGGATACAACGCAGACTAAAAATAAAAATGCAAAAATAAAGAAGAAACAAATATATATATATCTATACTATATTAATAAGCATATAGGAAGGGCAAAAATGTCATTTGCCACTTTTAAGAGATGTACAACACTTTAAAGCATGTACAAATCTTGAATGCACAAATCTAATACTGAAACAAAAAAAAACACTGGATACAAGAGCTAGGGTTTTTTTATCACTCCTCATTTCAGCGCCGCCTCCATCATCTCTCTCTCTCTCTCTCTCTCTCTCTCTCTCTCTCTCCCTCTCCACCTCTCTATGCGATTCAGATCTAGGGTTTCAAGGATGTCACCATCGTTCCTCTCACAGAAGTAGTGAACAACGCATGGTAGATCTAGGCCTTGAAAGGGTAAGGTAATCTTGTTTATTTTGTATAATGTTACCCAGCTTTTCTTATGTTCACCTCTTTTTTTTCCTTATATGCTTTAATTTGAAGTCGTTAGGTGAAGGATAATGGTGGTGGAAGCTGGATTTACGGTAGATGTCGGATGATTGTGACGGGGTTGGTGAGGTGGTTGACGATACGGGTGGTCGGAGGTGGTGAAAGATGGAAGTTGCAGCGGTTTTCTGTTGCGGTTAGGCTCTCCGGTGGGGTGGTTGGGGTCGTGGGGTTGCCGTGATTACGGTGGCTAGAGGTAATTGTGGTTGTCTTTATGCTTTTATTATTTGTTTATGGCTCACCCCTTTTTGTGCTTTTTGATCGCGACGGTAATCGTTGTTTATTGAATCGGTTAAGTTTATGGTTAGTTGTTTGATTTTAGTTTTGGGTTTGGATGTATTCGAGTTATATTTTGTATTACTTTTAAAAGGTTTCTATGATAAGATGCTAATATGAATATGGTTACAACAGGTTAACCCCCCCCCCCCCCCCACCACCACAACTTGTTCAAGCTGCTACGTTTCTTCTGACTATATGAGTTGCTTCACCTTTCTTTACTGCTTGTATTTCATTCAAATGATGATTGGGGATGGTTAACAACGACATTTATACATTAATGGTCAAATTGATTGTTCTTTTGAAAATAAATGGATGTGTTTTGAACAGAGTTTGTGATGTTACTAGCAGATTTTATCTATGGTATTATGAATTTTCTTTTAAAGTATTACGCCCCTTAATTCAGCTTGTAGAATTCTTACTGTAAAAGAAATAATCTATTGAAAGTAATTGATGACTAGGGACTGGGCTTCTTTAGTTGGTGAACCAATAGTGTTGAGCATCTAAAGAAATATTTGAAAATCAAATAAAACCATATTAACCTGAATTTTGTTTCTTTTAACCAAATTTTATGTTTTTCTCAACTTGAAGTTATTTACTCTATGTTTTTTTGTCCAAACATTAGAACTATTTATCTATACAGTTTTGCGTGTTTAACAAGTACGTTTCCTGGTGAGGTTCGTTTTGAGCTCATGGACCCGTAAGATTTATTTCACCGTTTTTCTGTTCAACTAAACAGATAGACGTTGAGGATGTGAAATCATTATAATGCTAGGAGCCTATCTGGTTCTGAGGAAGTGTCGAACCAAACCGTTGAGAAAACCAAGTCGAGTCTGGTCAACCGAGCTGCAAACACCCACTAAGATTTATAATACAAGAACAGAAAAAAAGCAGGTGTATTTCTTCTTTTTCTGTTGTGCAAGTATTTTCTTACTTTTTAAATTACTTTTTACATATGGTTAATTGTTGTATACAGAAAAAGCGTTGGCAGACCAAACATGTGTTCTCCGGTCTGACTTAGAGAAATCTATTTAGGACAATGCATCATTGTTTATGAAAACTGGTATGTATTCATTATTCTATCTAATATACATACGTATATACATGAACGCAATGCTTTACACTTGTATGCAGCAAAAGCGGATAAGCTAAGTGTTGGAAACAGATCAGTTGTGAATAAGTGATGACAATTATATAAATTTAATTCAAAGTTTAAATGAACGGAAACGAGCCTCGAGGCAAACCCTAAACATTTGATGACAATTATACAAATGTAAACCCCCTGAGGCGCCGCCTCAGACTTGTTTTCATACCGAATCGCCTTAAGGCGCACACCTTCATTTTTTTTAAACAATGATGTAAACTTTGCATTTCATGGTGTATGCAAACATTGTGGAAGTAAAAGGCCCACTGGTGCAGGCAGTGGTGGCAGTCGGGGACGGGCAGGGATGGTGGTTCTGATTCTTGTTGTTGGCGAGACGGAGTTGGTGGTCTTCCGGGTTATTATGGTCCTAATTATGGTCCTAATGATCGGTCTTTTCCAGTGTAAGTGTATAATTAGCTAAACATTAAGTTTCAAATATTTCACAAGTACATAAAGGCTTAAACTATTCCTCCAGGCGGTGTTAATATCAACAGGCCAAAGTGATTAAAATGCAACATCAGAAACACGAAGAAACAGGTTGCACATGGGTTTGTTTTGTTTGATTATATTGTTTTTTGACAGTGGCGTCTTATTACCAATCGGAGTACAACTGTGAAATGGTCCGGTTAATGTTGTCGTTCAGTTTCAAGAATGTCTAACAGGTCGCACTTGGGTTTGTGGTTATGCAGGATTTTGGCTTGGTCTGGATCATTGAAAGCCTTGCTGGGATTTACTGTTGCCTCATTATGGACTGCAGATGCACTGTTGTATTCAACAGCAGATTGCGTGTGGGAAGGGGTTGCTCGGTTATCCTCTTTTGTGTCACGGGTTTGATCAGAAGCCCATGGCGTGATTTGGTCGAGGAAACCCGAACCACCTTTCTGATATGTTTGATTTTGTGCTTTTTCTAATTAGGGCATGGAATTGCATTTGGAAACTATCCAGCAGCTTGAAGATTGATGTAATCTAAGGTGTCTTTTCAACCCCTTTACTAATTGGTGGGTCGATTTGGGTTATGTTTTATCACAAACGGGTCTCATCATAAATTTTAGCAAAAATGAACACTTTTAACAAGTTAAATGGGTCAAAAATAGCCAAAAGTATATTTAAATCCATAAAACCTCTTAAATCCATTGATTCAAAAATTACGTTAGTTTATAATGTAGTTTTTGTAATCGTGCATAACACACTTGCATAACACACTGTTACTTTGTAAAAGTGAGACCCATTTCAACCTGCACTAAAAAAAAGACCCTTTGTAAAAGTGAGACCTATTTCAACCTGCACTAAAAAAAGACGATGCGTATTTGGTCACTGATATAAGTTCATATGTATAGGTTATTGGCATTTTCATAACTTTTGGACAGTTATAGTGGATTGTTGTAATTTGGATATAAAACATAGTTTTAATTTAGTGCGGGTTGATTACGGTTTTATTTCGGGTCAGTTTTGACTCACTTACAAATAGGTCGATTACAGTTTTGGTTACAACGGGCTCAAACGAGTAAGGGCAATGACGGTGAGTCTTTCTTTAATTTCTTATTTAGGCCTAATAAATGCAATTTGCTGTTGCTTTGGTGATTTTTGTTAGTGGCAATAACGGTGAGTGTATTTCTTGCTGTAGTTTTCAATTCAAAAAGATGCATTCTGGAATATGCATTCTTTTTATTTGTTAGACAGTTTTTGAATTACCATGGTCATTTAAGATTTGGCTAGAATTTGAATGTCTATATTCTCAGGAGGATTCTTTCTTAGTCAAATGTAGAAACAGTAAGATTTGAACTATTGGTTAATACTTAATAGCCTTCGGACCCTAATAACCTGGCTCGGGTTTCAGTCTATTTCACTTCCAACCTGGCTTTTCGATGCCATCTTTGATTTCCATTTGTATTTTTTATCAAGTCATTTTTTCTATATCGTGTTATTTCCTGAAAGTAGTTGTAGTTTTACCATTTAATTTCAAATACTTATCCACAAGCTCCTTATTTTTCAAAAACAAAGTAGGAAAGTCAAAGTCAGCTTTGTGGTACTTTCAGCTTTTTGTCATTTTTATGTATGAAGAAAATAGAGGAATAGTCACTATCATCTTTCGCTTCATCAATCTCACTCTTTTCTTCTGGTTTGCTTTGGAATTAATGTTTGGACTGATGTAAACTACGATGGTTCAGGCCTTTGAAAATAGTACACTTTGGACGAGTATTATTGAAACTTCAAAGAGAATTTGTAGGAAAGAAAAGGACTACAAATAGATGGCTTCATTCTTCAATGGGCCAATGGACTATAAATAGCATACATTGGGAACCATACAAAATGCAGTAGAAAAGTACTATCTCAACAAGAAGTCAAGAACCACACAAATATAACAATACATTAAACTCGCATAGAAGATAGATTGAAACATCATTCTTATTGTTCAAATTTGAGAGTTTCTTTATTCACTCAAAATATGCAACTAAGTAATTTAAACCACTTCCAATATTAGCTAATGAACCTGACCTATTGACTCGTGAATAAAACCTGATTAACCCACCAAACTTTCTATCAATATCGGGTATATTACAACTTTATCTTTTTGGTATTACTTTAAAGTCTCTATAATGAATGCCGATATGTAATGCTCTTTTCTTAAATACAATCAAAGCATTTGCAGCAAATTGACTATAATTGAGAAATGAAATGCGTAATTAATCGTGCTTCAGGGAAAACATTCATGAGGGAAAACATTCATGACAAGCGTTACCGTGGAATGTTTTCACCATTACAATACAACAAATTTGTGTGCTCTTTATAGAAAAAATGAAAAATGTGCTCTTTAGTAATAATCCTATGTTGTATGGATGTTAAAACAAAACTGAATATTATTTTTTGTCATGTTAAAATAAAACTGAATATAACTTTTTGTAGGCTAATATTAATTACGTGGTTGTAAAAATTTAAAAACTGGATATTTGTTTCTTAAACGATTAGAATGCTATTAGGATTACATTTTATTTTAATTAGTGTCAAAATCTACAAACTACACAGATCAAATTTGTAACAGTTATATCCATTAACTATTTTTATTCATGTTAGCATGTAGCAACAATAGAAGTGATACTATTTCATGGTGACTTTTATGTTGCTATTATACATTCATTCGTTAAATTATCACATCTCAATATATAAAAAGTAACCGACTTTTGTACATAAACCGACACTTTCATGAACTAAATGTAGCAAAAGGTATTACCGCTTGTTGCATTAACTTTAACTTTTGTATGATGTTCAAATCAAACTCCTACCATGGATATAATTTACATGGTAAAAGTGCTTAACGTTATTATAAACAAGTTTTCGCTCAAACATGGCATGAAGCTTTTGCCACAACGCTAACAAACCGATTTCAACCAAATTCTGAATTGTCGCCGCCGCCGCATCGCGCGGGTTTCCCACTAGTATATATATATATATATATATATATATATATATATATATATATATATATATATATAAGAACAACAAAATAAATGGAACGAACTTCCCTGGAATATGTGGCGATAGCTCGCAGAAAGTGTCCCGTCCATCCATCATTTACAGCCGTATAGCATTTCCTTCGCGGCCATAGTCGGAGTCCTGCAAAAATAAACTAAAAAGAAAATGAAAGTAAAAGGACTCAATGAAAAGTGAGATGCCTATTTATAAAATTTTTTTTTAAGATCAACCCCACCCGAATGGAGATTGAGTACGGGCAGGTGATATCCAACAGTGAAAAGGGCCAAGGCAATCCCACACGACTCGATAAACAAAAAAAAAATTAAATATAAATAAAAAAAATAAAATAAAATAAATGAAAATAAAATAAAATAAAAACATACCTGGCGGATGATGATACAAAACTCTACACTTGGGTTTTAACCTAAGTTCAATCAGGTGGCTTCTCTTTTATCCAACCCGTTTAATTCAGATCGTTCACAATTATTTGTCAAAAAACGAATGGTGAATCTAGAGTAACGTTTGAAAAATTCAAACGGGTCAGAGCACCTATTCCTACACTTACCTGGACCAAACCTCGTATGTGGTATATGATGAGGGGTATGGTCCGTGTGACTGTGAACCCTCTCCCGTGATGGTGGTGGCACGGGCCGGCAATCCTGAATGTGATGAGGTGGTTTGATCTTCTTCTTCGTTACCACCTCTTCTTCTTCTTCCTCGTTTGGTGTATTGATCTCTGTTGTTGGCATCCCTACAAGTATAGTTTCTAAAATTAATAGATCGCCAACGTGGTCAATTTATCCTTCTTTAAGAGTTGGTAAATCTACCAACTCATCACCAAACTCGTCCTCCCAAGATGGTACATGCATATCTTCTTCTTCATCTCCCATCTTGTTCTCCTTCTCACTAACCTCTTCCATCAACCTAATGTCTTCTTCAACCTCACTATCACTCCAAAAATCATCTTCAATGGGTTCTTGTTGGACAGGAGGTGGGATTTCTTCGTCCATTATCGTCTCCCGTTCTGGAGTGATATCATATGGCTGTAAGTATGGATTTTGCCCTTCATACCAATCTACATAGATCATTGGTACTGAAGAGGCAAGAAAACTACCGGGCTCCCTCCAGACAGGCATATAGTGATTTTGCATTTGTGTGTAGATGCCTTCTTCATTGTAACCAGCTTGGTCGCGCTCTCTTATGTAGTCTGCTACAGTCTTTCTTCCACTAGCATCTGGCATCCTAAAAATCTCACTGCAAACAGACACTAAACAAACAGATCACGGGCACCAGATAGAGAAAATATATATAAAAACATAAATAAAAATAAAGAGAAGAAAAATAAATAAAAGTATCTACAAAATGACTAGATCCCCGACTCGGGTCGTCCTCGAAAGCGAACTGTGTCCCCGGCAACGGCGCCAAAAACTAGATGTGTGAAATGTCTAGTAAATAAATTGGTCAAGTTTTAAGAATGGAAAAACCTACAAAACCACACACTAACGGCAAGTATACCGCTCGCAGTGTAGCAGAGCAAGTAAGTTCGGAATATCGAACCGTGGACACAATGTGGCGACTCTCAGTACTAGACCTCTATCGACTCCTAGCCTAACAAATTGGATTTTTGTGAATTTTTTTATTAATTAATTACTAAAGTAAATAAATTAAAAGGCTTAAATTAATAAATAGCAGAGGATCACTAAAGAGGGAAATCAGAGATGGGAAAGGCAACTACCTAGGTATCGAATCCTGCTAATGAAATTGGAACTGCCCCGGCTTTGGAAACTATGTTGGCAATCAGGATCTTATAATATTCACCCCTAGTATCCTAGTGGCTCTCGGATCATTTACCAAGACAGACCGAAAAGGAATCCTTAAGGCTACTAATCTCACTGATTGGTTAGATCACCTCTCGGTCTCACTAACTATGCTAAAGTACTCGCTAGACTGGTTTAGATTCCTCACTCTCCAATCACAATACACCCTAAAGTGCAAGGAGTAACCTGTAAAGTCAATCTATGACACAGATAAGCAAATAATACGAGAAAACCTAGGAAAACCTGATCTCTCAGCGTTTCTAGCCTAAACCTCTAGCACCAAAGACAAACCTGACTACCTATCACCTCTCGGTCTCAAGAGTAGGAAGAATACTAATTACCTCTAAACTCCCAATTAATGTTCCTATGGAATTTAGGCCTAAAACCATAAAAGTAAATTACAAGCACAAGCAAGTAATTCTAACAAGCATCCAAACATGAAAGACATTCACTAAGACACTCGTGGAACATCAAAAGATCATAAATTAGTAAAAAGTACGCACACACATCATAGAATCATAAACAAGTTTCTTACTAAAACATAAATCCAACTATAAAATCCAAATCCGAAACATAAACCAAAATCAAAAAGTCATCATGTCAAACCTAGGTGGCCACTAATGTTTTAGCCAAACATAATAGTAGTGGAACAAGATAAAAACATAGGTTCAAAATATAGCAAAGTCATGGTACCAATATTCATAGACACAAAGTAAATAAATATAAAAGCTATAACTTGCAATGATCAAACCCGAGCCTTCAATACTTAAACCAAGCCTTCCTTCTCCTTCAATTAATCCTCTCTAACTTTGGAGCTTGTGTTGATGTTCGATGCCTCTGCTACCTTCTCTTTTGCGGCTACCGATGATTTTCCCCCAAAAAAATAATGATGCCGCTGTGATAATATACGTCTACCAATACGTACAACCGAAACCCTCTAATAAAATGGGCCTTCAGATTTTTTTTATTTTTATTATTTTTCTTTGGGCTCGTGAGGCTTTACCTCATTTCAACATTCATGTTTTTTTATTATTATTATTATTATTATTATTATTATTATTATTATTATTATTATTATTATTACTACTACTACTACTTCATGCTTGCTCTCAAGTATTCACGTCTCAATCAATTTTCTTCGTTTAACGCTCCTTTTCCACGAACACCTATAAAATATAAAATAATTAAAATAATAAAAACGTAATAAAAACGATACAAAACGAATACAAACCTGACCAAAAACTATACAAAATACATTGGAAAAGTGATGTGTTTTGCAACACATCAGTACCCTGTTCACAAAACGAACAAAGGGTGACTTGCTTCTTGTGCAAATTTATGTTGTTGACATTATATTTGGTTCTACTAATGAACTTTTATGCAGGGAATTTGAGAAAGTTATGTAGGAGAAGTTCGAGATGAGCGCTATGGGAGAAATGCAATTCTTTCTTGGATTACAGGTTGATCAATTGCCGACGGGGATCTTTATCCACCAGACAAAAAATGTTTCCGAAGTCTTGAGGCGGTCCAGATGGATGATTCAAAGCCAATTGATACTCCCATGCAACCCAATCACGTGATTGGAGTTGATGCTAATGGGAAGCTTACTGATCCCTTTACATATCGTACAATCGTCGGATCTCTGATGTACTTAACTGCATCTCGGCCAGATAAGTGGCAGCCTCGTGACCTGGCAACGCAAAAAGCAGACGTCAGTTGCTCTGTCTACATTCGAAGCAGAATATGTGGCAGCCTCGAGTTTCTGTTCACAAGTGCTTTGGATACAATAGCAGATGCGCGACTACGGTTTGCAATTTCTTAGAACCCCCATTCATTGTGATAATGAAGTAGCCATCGCACTCACTAAAGACACTGTCAATCATTCCAAAGCTAAGCATATCCGAGTTCGGTATCATTTTATTCGGGATTTCTATGCTATAGGATTGATTAACATTGTCAAAATCCACACTGATTACCAAATAGCCGATTTGTTTACCAAAGCTTTTGATAAATCACGATTTGAATTTCTATTAAGAGCTAATGGTATAACGGAAAGGCAAGACTAGACTCCTGATCAGGTTATCAATTTTTATTTTGTTTTTGTTTTCCAAAATTAAAAAAAAAATCCAAATATATGTTTTTAATTTTAGAGGGATCTTTTTTATTTTTAAGAAAAACCAAAAACTTTGAAAAATTTTAAAACCTATAAAAATTAGAAAAATCCAAAAATGATTTTTCTGGAGAAAAAGAGGAGATGATAGTACATCAGTGAAGATCTGTCGCATGCTAAAGATTTGTAATTTTTAAATAAGGCGTATGATGAGTTTGTGTGATGTGCTGGTAGGCTTCGTAGACTTATCAATGCGTGCCTTAGTGACACAAACATAACGAACTACTTGTAGATGCACAAATTGTGACTAGTACTTTGTATTGTTATAATACAAGTCTTTTTGTTGTTATCGTGGGGTCGAATGAAGATTATAATGCTCGAAAGAAGATTCTGAAGACAGGTTCTTTGTTCGACCTATGTTATGGGTCGAAGGAACACATTCGACCTAGTCGAGAGGTCGAATGTGCAGGTCTATATAAACTAAAAGTTTTGTTTAGTTGTTAACTTTTGTCATTTGGTTGTGTGCCTTAAGTCTAGGTTCTCTCTGTAGTTTTAGAAGTTTCTGAACGTGAGTTATTTCACTATAAAACAAATTGTAAAGCAAAATTAACATGTTTATGAATGAAATCATGATTGAAAAGGTAATCTATTGCGTCTGATTTGATCTATATCATTTTGCATACGATCTAGGGTTTCCGCACCTAGATTGTTCTACTTGTATGATCATATAGTTGTTTTCATCAAAACCGGTCCTTTACAAAGTGGTATCAGAGCCTATCTGGATCATACAACTCCAAATTGATAGACTTCGAATAGATTTTGACCCAAAATTGTCCAAAATTTTTCTGTTTTGCATGAACATTGAGTTTTAATGGAGATTGAATGATTTGGACTAGTTTTCACGGATAAAATCAAACTTTTCATTATTCATTAAAGTTGATCTCCATCAAATCCGAAGCAAAACCTGATTAAGATCATCAAAATCAATAAACTTTTGAAAAATTTGGATCAAATTAACTGATTTTTGAAGAATAACCGTTTTTCAAATGAGTCGGGTCGAACCAGAGAGAATAGGGTTGAACGTGTGAGTTTTTAGGTCGAACCAAGTGATTTCAGGTCGAACCTGAGTCTGTTGGGACGAAGAGGATTGACGAAACCACCTTTTGATAACCTTAGTCTTTTCCATATCTGCCTAAGTATAGAACTGCTGAAGAACAAACAGAAGAAGTGCTGAAGAACAAACACAAAGTACTGAAGAGTAAACTCATCAGAAGTTCTGAAGTCTAACCAGACATTTCACTGAAGAACTGCTGAAGACAAACTGCTCATCAGCAGTTTGTCACTCATCAGCACTTTCACTCAGAAGCTTCTAACCGACTGAAGATCAGCAGTTTTACTATTATATTGTTTTGTTAAAGTCTTGATTTCAAGTTTCAATGTACAGACTGTAGTAACCTTATCTTAGCATAATATCTTTGTTAAATATCTTAGATTACTTCAGACTACAGTTTAGTACATTAGTCTATAAATAGATGAGTTTGTTCATCTATTTTGATATGTGATTTTGTGTAATATCTTTGAACTTATATTGAAATCCTTCAGGCTTTAAACTTATAATTTCCACTTCACATCTGAGAAACATAAACTGATATTACTGCTTTATACTTAGATCATTTATTGTTTCTCATTTATTGTTCAGTCAAGGGGGAGTAATAACTCCTCATCAAAGTGATCTTTTAGACCTTTGAACACTTGTATTTCCGCTGCTTAATAACTCATATATAAATCTGATAAACACATAAGTGTTCATATAAACAGCCACTGATCCAACAATTGGTATCAGAGCATCTGGTTAATCTGATCAAAATCAATCTAACAAATTGAGATTCAGACACAGGCTCAATATTGATATTCAATAAAAAGGATAAAAGGCTCACTTTTTAAATCCACCACTTTAAGAAAGTATTGACAAATCCAAACTTCTTAAAAATGGATCCCTACAATACTGGATCTGCCAACAAACCTGCCATGTTAGTCAGAAATGAATATAACATATGGTCTAAAAGGTTGGCACACACTATTTCACAAACAAACACTGGATGTTGGAGGTCTGTAGTTTTTGGACCTCACAAACCAGTTGTTACTGATCCAGAGGGTAAGACTGAAAGACCAAAGGATCCAAAAGAATACATGGAGGAAGATTTCCAAAAGTTTGAGCTTGATGCAAAAGCTTTCTCCATGTTGGCTATGGCTCTCCCAAACGAAATTTATGCTGGCCTTTTACACTGTGAAAGTGCCAAAGAGCTGTGGGACTGCCTAAAAGAGCAGTTTGCAGGAACTGCTGAGGTGATAGCCAACATCAGAGAAATATTGGCTCAACAATATGAAACTTTTACTCACATAGAGGGTGAAACTTTAACTCAACAGTTTGAAAGATTTTCTTCACTCATCTCTGAGTTAAAAATAAACAATCAGACCTATACAACTGAGTCTATGTTACATAGATTTTTAAGGTCTTTACCTTCAAAATGGGAAACTTACTCTATAGTCCTCAGAACCAGTTCAGATTTTAACACCTTGAACCTAACTAGGTTACATGGTAAATTACTAACTTTTGAGAGAGAAATCAATCAAAAGAAAAAGTTGCAAGAATCTGGTAAAACTGCTGATGACTATACTCCGGGTAGCACAGCCTTATTAGGACATGACTCACCATCCTGTTCTAATAATTTTGGTTCTTTTGACCACATTGACATAACTGCTGGGATCTCATCAGATGGATCTTTCCCAGCTTATGACAATGAAGAACTAAGTCAAACTGCTGACAACATGTGTTTCATCATGGATGACTTAAAATACTTTAGCAGTGATGACTTAGAAGAAATGGAAATATTGCATCAACTGGCCTTGTTACGCTTAAAAACTAACAAATTTTACAAAAGGTCAGGAAGGAAATTTCCAGGACTAAACAATTCAACAAAAGTTGGTTTTGACAAATCTAAATTGAGATGTCATAAGTGTCAGAAGTTGGGACACTTTGCTAGAGAGTGTAGAAGCTCTAGCTATAACCAACCAATGTCCTCTGGAAATCAATATAACCCCTCATATAATAGGAATAATGGAACTAATGGGAGTGCTCATTTTGTACAGGCACAAGCTCCAAATGTCCAATATGTGCCACAAGTACAATATGTACAGATGCCTGCTCAACAACAACAGCAGCTCATGCCTCCATTTCCAACTGCTCAACTTCCTGCACAAACTCAACAACCCCCTCAGCAACAAAGCTTATTTACCTCAGGGTATGTTGACTGGAGCAGTCTTCCTTATGACACATCAGAATGCAGTCAGGATGCAGACAATAAGGTCTATGATGTCAACTGGGGAGAACCTGATAATGGCAGAAAGAACTTTGCCTTAATGGCTTTTGAAGGATACTCTTCAAATTCTGCTCTAACACAGGTATCACAACAATCTCTGTTAAAGCTTTGCACTAAATCTTGCAAAGAATCATTTGCTTTAATTAGAGAAACCAATGTGCATTTACAAGGCAAATCCAATGACATGGAAAGAAAATACACACAAATGAAGTGTGATTTGGAAAGAAAAGTTATGTTGAAAAACAAAGAAATTTCCAAACTAAATGATAAATCCATTGAAACAGAAGCACAAATTAAAACCATGATAGACAGCCTAGGAAAAGTCAGACAAGAGCTTGCTGACACCAAGGTTGATTGTGAAAAATGGGTTGAGTCTTGTAAAGGGTATCAAATGTTACTTAACAAACAAACTGCAGCCAATGTTAAGTTTGGCATTGGATATACCCACACTGAATCACCAACAGATTTCACCCACAAAACTGATAATGATGGGAAGAAATTGATTCAAACTTCTGATATGGAGGAATGCACATCCTACCATCAGAACTTCCTCAAAAAGGGAAGTACTGCAGAAGTTAAAACTACTGACAATAAGCCATCAGCAGTTTCAACTACATCAGGAGTTGAGACCCTGAAAACTGCTGATGACCTATTTCAAAAATCAGATTTTGTCAGTAAATTGCCTTCCAGTTCTCTTGATCTATCTAAAAGGAAAGAGAAGGCAAAAGCATGTGAAATATGTGGTCTGTTTAACCACATAACTGAACTTTGCAAATTTAGAAAGGTAAATCAGTTAAATAAACAAAGACAACAACTGATTGTGGGAAAACAGATAAAACAAGATTTTCAAAATACCTTTTTTCCCAACAAACAACAATCAAACAAAATCCTTTCTAAGAAGAAGCCTTTATCTCAACAAAGGTCATCTTCTCAAAGTTCAATTTCAGAAGTTTCACCTAACTCATCAGCAGATTCACAAACTGCTGAAGTTAAAGATTTGATAAACCTGGTTAAACTTCTGATGACCAAAGTTGATGGTGGAAACCAAAAAGAACCCACCATTGTTCTTAATGACAAATCCATTGCCAAAAAGACATGGATTACTAAAATTGGTCCACAACAAGCTGCACCTGTTCTCAAGAGCAAACCCAAAGCCAAACTGGCTTGGGTTGCCAAAACTAACTAATTTGCTATCTTGTGCAGAGAGTCTCCAGAGGTTTGAACAGCATATGGTATGTGGATAGTGGAGGCTCAATGCACATGACTGGATGCAGATACCTGATAAACAATTTTATCAGTCAAAGAGAAGGATCTGTGTCCTTTGGGAACAATGCCAAGGGATATGTGCTAGGATATGGCAATGTATCCTCAGGCAAAATGCAGTTTGACAAGGTCAATCTGGTTGAAAACCTTGAGTACAACTTGCTGAGTGTCTCTCAAATGTGTGACAAAGGATATTCTTCCTTTTTCACAAAGACAGCATGCAAGATCATATCACCAGAAGGCCAGAAGTTGATAGAGAAGATCATTGAAGATCATACTTTGCTGATTGCCAAAAGATGTGGCAATGTCTATGCAGTGGACATTGAAAAAGACAAAGTATTGAACAAGACTGCCTGTTTCTTCTCAAAGGCATCAACTTCAGAAAATGATCTCTGGCATAGGAGACTTGGCCATGTGAACTTTAAAACCATCAATAAAGTCACAAAAATGGGCTTGGTCAGAGGTCTACCTTTGAAGGAATATCAGTGCAAAGAACACTGTGTTTCCTGTCTTAAAGGTAAACAGCATAAGTCCTCTTATAAGTCTATTGAAGAATCAAAAACAACTGCATGTCTTCAACTACTCCATATGGACTTATTTGGACCAGTCAAGATTATGAGCCTTGGTAAGAAGAAATACTGCTTGGTCATCATTGATGACTACTCAAGATTCACATGGGTCTTCTTCTTATATTCCAAGGATGAGGCAGCTGAGATCATCAAGTTCTTTATTCTACAAGTAGAGAAGCAATATTCTCTATCTGTCAAAGTCATCAGGAGTGACAATGGGACAGAGTTCAGGAACAAAACTCTGGATGAATTCTGTCTGTCTAAAGGGATTGTTAGACAGTTCAGCATTCCCAGAACTCCTGAACAAAATGGTGTGGTAGAAAGAAAGAACAGAACATTAATTGAAGCAGCCAGAACAATGTTAGCTGATTCAGGCCTACCTTTGTATTTTTGGGCTGAAGCAGTCAACACTGCATGTTATGTTCAGAATAGAGTTCTTATCAACAAGAGACATACCAAGACTGCCTATGAAATTCTTCATGGCATTAAGCCCCTTATCTCCTTCTTTAGGGCTTTTGGATGTCAATGTTTTATCCTCAACATCAAAGACTCTATCTCTAAGTTTGCTGCAAAAGTTGACACAGGTTATTTTCTTGGTTACTCTCCTTTGAGAAAAGCTTACAAAGTTTTCAATTCAAGAACCAAGATAGTAGAAGAAACACTGAATGTCAAGTTCAATGAATCAAAACACACTCTTATTCCAGCAAATCCTGCTGAATTATTTGATCTTGACAATTTTCATTTCGGACCTGAAAAGACTGTTGAATCATCCAAACCTCCTCAAAATGGTTTTCAGGATTTGAAGATGATAGTCCTGCACCATGGACTCCAAACACAGTCAGAAGATCAACTATCAAACCTTCAGAAGTTTCAATAGCTTCAACTTCAGGAACTACTGATGAACATTTTGAAACTACTGATTCAGCTGAACCTAAAACTCCTGAAGTTCAAATAACAGCTGAACCAGATATTATCAATCTCAGTGGTTTATTTGAAGAACCTGTAGAGCCATCGTCCAGTACAGGTTTACAACAACTGATTGAACACAAGGATCATCCATTGGATCAAATCATGGGTGATATTGCATCAGGGGTACTTACAAGAAACCAGCTCTCCAACTTTTGCTTATTCTCAGCATTCATCTCTCAGTTGGAACCAAAGAAATATCAAGAAGCCCTCAAAGACAACAATTGGGTGCAAGCAATGCAAGAAGAGTTGCTTCAATTCAAGAAACAACAGGTTTGGGAAATCTGTCCCTTACCTGACAACAAGCAACCAATTGGAATGAGATGGGTCTTCAGAAACAAATCAGATGAGGCTGGTATGATCATCAAGAACAAAGCAAGACTAGTGGTACAAGGTTATTCCCAAGAGGAAGGAATTGATTATGATGAAACCTTTGCACCAGTTGCAAGACTTGAAGCTATCAGGTTATTTTTAGCTTATGCAATTTCCAACAACATTAAAGTTTATCAAATGGATGTCAAAAGTGCATTTTTGTATGAAAAAATAAAAGAGGAAGTGTATGTCTGTCAACCTCCAGGGTTTGAGGATCCTTCTCATCCTGATTGGGTTTACAGACTTGACAAAGCTCTTTATGGGCTAAAACAGGCTCCAAGGGCCTGGTATGAAACACTTTCCAACTTTTTACTAAAGAATCACTTCTCAAGGGGATCCATTGATAAAACTCTTTTCATAAAACATGTTGGAAATCATGTCTTACTTGTTCAAATATATGTTGATGATATCATTTTTGGTTCAACAAATTCAAAACTGTGTGAAGAATTTAAGAAACTCATGCAATCAGAATTTGAAATGAGTACAATGGGAGAATTGCAGTACTTTTTGGGACTGCAAATCAAACAACAGTCAAATGGAACATTTATACATCAATCAAAATATGTTAAAGAATTATTGAACAAATTTTCTTTACAAGACTGTAAAACATGTTCCACTCCCATGACACCAATCACACAAGTTGAACCAGATGATCAAGGGAAACACATTGATCAAACCATGTATAGATGTATGATAGGTTCTCTTTTATATCTAACTGCTTCTAGACCAGATATCATGTTTTCAACTTGTGTCTGTGCTAGATACCAATCTGCACCAAGAGAATCTCATCTAATTGCAGTCAAAAGAATCTTCAGATATCTGAAAGGAACTCCTACTTTAGGGATTTGGTATCCTGCTTCAAGCAATACCAAGTTAACTGCTTTTTCAGATAGTGACTATGCAGGCTGCAAAATGTCCAGAAAATCAACATCTGGTGGTTGTCAATTCTTAGGAAACTGTCTGGTGTCCTGGCAATCAAAGAAACAAACATCTGTGGCAACTTCAACAGCTGAAGCTGAATACATTGCTGCTGCAAGCTGCACATCACAGATACAATGGCTCCAATATCAACTACTTGATTATGGAATCAAAGAGACCAAGACCCCACTTTTAGTAGACAGCAAATCTGCCATTAGCATCATTCAAAATCCTGTTCAGTTTTCAAAGACTAAACACATTGAAATCAGGTATCATTTCATAAGAGATTGCTATGAAAAAGGCAAGATTGAGGTGAAGCATGTCACAACAGCAAATCAAATAGCTGACATTTTCACCAAACCCCTTGATTCAACAACTTTTCAGAGGTTAGTATCCATGCTTGGGATGTTAAACTTAGAAGAAAGTCTGTAAGTGTTTCACTTTTTAATTCTGCACATATTTTATTTTTCACTTACATACTTATCTGTTACAAACCTCTGAAAACCAAAAATTTGAGAAAAGAGAAAGTTCTGATGAACAAATTTTGAAAACTACTGATAAACATCAAAATGGGATATTTTCAAAATGGATATAACTACTGATGAAAATCAGAAGTTAGAAAAGTGTTTTAAAAGTCATCTGCATCAGCAGTTGAAACTGCTGTTGAGATAACTAAAACCACTGATGAAGAAACCTTTCTTCTTCAGCAGTTTGACTAAAAGGGTAAAACAGACTTTTCACTCGTCAGAAGTTTGACCTAGTCGGTTAAAAACTTCTGATAAATACCCTGTTCCAACACTTATCCATTCAAAAAGCAAAATTCCCTCTTTCTCTCTCAAATTCAAAGCAAAACCCCTTCTCTAACCTAAAAATCACTGTTCGATCAAAAACATCCATGGCTCTCGTGTTAAAACAGGGACACAACCAAAGAGGCTACTTTGTTAAAGATGAAGCCTGGTCCCAGTATGATGAGATACTTGATCTCATCATGAAATCCCAATATTATGATGCTTTCACCATTGATCCACCCATTCATGAAGAAACTCTTAATGAGTTCTGGGCAAATTCAGAGACGGTGAAGGTGAACAATGAAGTGATTTCCCTCAAATCTTCCATAAAAGGGAAACTGATGGCCATCTCACCAGAAACACTAAGCATCAGGCTTGGTTTGAAGGATTCTGAGGCACCTGAGCATATTCCAACCTCAGATATTCATCTGACCATGACAGAGTGTGGCTATCAAGGTACTTTGGCACAAGCAACAGTTTACAAAAAATATTTTGACCCACAATATAAACTGTTATTTCATTATATTATTATGTGTCTTAGTCCAAAAACTGGGTCAATAGATCAGATGCCTTCAACCTTTCAACCTATTTTTCATTCCATCATAAATGAAACTTCTTTCAAGGCATCAAAACTGTTTTTCAATGAACTGGTTTTACATCATGAAAATGATAAAAAGAAATTTTTGTTGTATCCAAGGTTTGTTATGCAGTGCATAATAAAAGAACTTGGAGAGGGAGTACTTGAGGGAGAAGCAACAACTTTAAATCCTTTAACTGCTCAAGTATTCTCTAGGCACAACAAACCAGCACTTTTGCTAGAAGATGACCAAGGGGAAGAACAACCCATCCCCAAGGAACCCACATCTTCCAAACCCAAAAAGAAAACTAAAAAGCCTAAACAACAAAAACCAAAAACAACCAAGTCACTGAAAAAGAAAGTTCAGGAAGTGGAGAAACCTGAAACTACTGATGTGCAATCTGCACTTGAAAAGGAAGTGGCTGAAACATCCTCTCAGCACACTCCTTCTCCACCACCAAAAAGAAAACCAGTCACAGTTATTTTCCAAAGAAAAAGATTTAAGAAACCAATAACTGTTGACCCTGCCTTTGAAACTGCTGAAACCATTCCTGAACCCACCCAAACTCCTGAACACCAACCCATCACAACTACTGAACCTGAACCCTCACATACAACCATAGAAATTGCCCAACTTCTCTGAGGACTTAAAGGAACCCATTCACCACATGTCACTCCCCTTACAACACATCAAATTGGGGAGATGCCTTCAGAAGTTGACATGAATGTGGATCCCTTTAGCCCAACACAGAGAGATGAGGATGAACAAGAGTTTGTAAGCCCAAACTTGCAAACTTTTGATACTTTTGAGGCTGCTACTACTCACTTATCACCCAGTGGTGAACCTGAGGACAGTAGTAACATAGCTAAGACCTCAAACTTGGCAACTACTAATGAAGGCCTAAGGCAAGAGGTAGGAAAACCTCAGAACCAAGACAAAGAGGTTCATGAGACTACTGGTTTGGGTCCAGCTCATGATATAACTGATCCTGCCCTTTCTGAGGACACTATCAGGGATTCAGATGATTCCATTAAGTTGGTTGATGAATCAAAACTTCCACAAACTGAATTGGCGGTTGACATTGAAGGTCCTGAATCTAAGGTCTCCAAGCTCAAGAAGCTGGTCACCAAAGATCAGGTTAAAGACCAGTTAGCCCAAAAATCCCCAAAACTGGCATCTTCAGAGCAATCTGAAGATCACCCAAAAAGCACCCCTTCACCAAAACAACCTACCCAATTCACTGGGCTCACAAGCATAGATCTGAACCAACTATGCAGCCCAGATGGTCCCCTGTACCAGGCACTCAAACAAATCATAACTGATCAACTCAAACCCTTCACAACTGCTTGGGAGTTAAAAGCTAACAATCAGTTTGGGTTGATCAACTCGAGACTTGCTGAGTTGAACAAGAAGATGGATGAAACCCAAGATCAACTGGCAAGGTTGTCTGCTGCAACATCTCATTCCATTAGGCTTCCAGAAGTGGATGAAGCCAAAAAGGGGGAGATGATTAAGGAACCAACAAATGCTACACAAAGACAAACTCCTGATCAAGAAGCTGATAGACCAACACAAAGACCAGGAAAAGAAGTAGCACCAGAGTTCAAGTTATCTAAGGCATCAGAGGGAACTGCTGATTACATTTCTCAAACTACTGAAGACAATCCTTCAGCAGTTGTGACTCCATTTACCACATCAGCAGTTTTACCTCCTAAACCATCATCAGAAGTTCCTAAGGCAACTGAAAAAGAACCTGCTCCCACTCCTTTGCCTACAACAACTTCCACAGCTGTCTTAAACCCTACTCCCATCAGCATGTCAAAAGACTTATTAGAGAAGAGTTTGAAAGAAGCTGCTAAAAAGGCAAAAGAAGACAGAGTATGGAACAGCCTAGAAACTAGAGAAGACTTGAGCTTTGAAGAAAAACTGATCAAGTACCAAGAGAAACTTGATGAGCTTGAGGCTGAAGAGAGAGCACTTGAAGCTGCTGCTGAAGAAGACAAAAGAGCACAGCTTATAGCATTCATTACAAAGAACTCCAAATCAAAGCAAGTGGCCCTCAAAAGACTCTCAACACAAGAACTGACCAGAAGAGCACAGATGCTATCTGATAGAATAGCAACTGAAAATGAGAGGAAAGCCAAAAGAGCTGAAGTGATTGAAGAGTTAGTGGCAAATGGCTATGGTTCAAAAGCCTCAATCAGCAAATGGAAAGAACAAACTTTGTATGAGGCTTACAAGAAATTCAAAGCAAAGAAAGTTGCTGAACCAGAAAGATTTGAAAGCCAAGAAGTCCAAACAACTTCTATTGTCAAAAGACCATCTGGTACATTAAGAAGGCCAGCCACCAAAAGAAAAGCAGATGGAGATCCCATTGTCAAGACTGACTTCAAAATGATTTTGCTAGAAGGAGATCAGCTTGTACATGGTGATTTTGATGTTGAAGAGAAACCCATCTTGACCCAATTCAGAGACAAGGCTACCTATGCTTATCAGTTACAACAATCCATCCAAGAAGAAACACATACAAGGGTTGTTACAGAGCATCACCTGCCCAACATACCAATCCAAGGTGCTGCTGAATTACAAGGAAGTCAAGAATCTCACCTGAGAGTCACTGAAATAGAAGACATTCCTCAATCAGGTCAACCTAAGGAAACAGGCTTGGTTTCCTATGCCTCTGACTTTGACAGGTCAAAGGTAAACATTGTAAAATGGTCATTTACTGAATCCAACTCAGTACTTGTGACCAGGAGAGACCGTTCAAGTAAGGTCTATAGAAACTCAAAGGAGTTGAGTGTTTTATCGTCCAAAGACCTTCTCACCATACAACATTTGACACCTGAACTTGGTCCTCTCACTGAGCAACAAAGATGTACTCTTACCACCCGGATGACAGCAGAGATCTGGAGGATGCTAGAAGAGAGAAAAGGACAACAATAAAGGATAGATAAGGTTTTGGCTTCATCAATCCAGGGGGAGATTGTTGGGACGAAGAGGATTGACGAAACCACCTTTTGATAACCTTAGTCTTTTCCATATCTGCCTAAGTATAGAACTGCTGAAGAACAAACAGAAGAAGTGCTGAAGAACAAACACAAAGTACTGAAGAGTAAACTCATCAGAAGTTCTGAAGTCTAACCAGACATTTCACTGAAGAACTGCTGAAGACAAACTGCTCATCAGCAGTTTGTCACTCATCAGCACTTTCACTCAGAAGCTTCTAACCGACTGAAGATCAGCAGTTTTACTATTATATTGTTTTGTTAAAGTCTTGATTTCAAGTTTCAATGTACAGACTGTAGTAACCTTATCTTAGCATAATATCTTTGTTAAATATCTTAGATTACTTCAGACTACAGTTTAGTACATTAGTCTATAAATAGATGAGTTTGTTCATCTATTTTGATATGTGATTTTGTGTAATATCTTTGAACTTATATTGAAATCCTTCGGGCTTTAAACTTATAATTTCCACTTCACATCTGAGAAACATAAACTGATATTACTGCTTTATACTTAGATCATTTATTGTTTCTCATTTATTGTTCAGTCAAGGGGGAGTAATAACTCCTCATCAAAGTGATCTTTTAGACCTTTGAACACTTGTATTTTCGCTGCTTAATAACTCATATATAAATCTGATAAACACATAAGTGTTCATATAAACAGCCACTGATCCAACAGAGTCTTTTTAGTTCGAACCAAAACTTTTCAAGTGTGTTGTTTGTTCATTCGACCATCAGGTGTTCATTCGACCAACCGGGAGGTCGAAGGAGAGTTTTTATTTGGTCGAACGTATCTAGTGTGTTACATTTCATCATTTAAGTCTGATCAAGGGGGTTGAACCAATGGATTTCTACATTCAAACCCACGTTAGTTTTTCAGAGGTCGAACCATGATGGATTTCTACATCATGGACAACATTTGGGGATTTGCTACGACACTTACGCCTACAACAACACAGCAACAACATGTTCCGATAAATCCATGGGTTGTAGCATCTCAGAAGATGAACACTGAATCATCTCAACCGATTAACTACCTTGCCATGAGTAGTTCAATACCACAATCTGTTACTCAACCTTCACAGCAATCAGTGAATGACTATTGGGGGGTTGCAGCAGTAGTGGTACATTCTCAGACTACTAATGCTATTTCCACACAAGTCAATGATTTATCCTCAGGTAGTGGAAATCGTCCTCCGAAGTTGATGGAAATGTCAGACTACAACCAATGGCAAAAGAAGTTTAAGATTCATTTAGAGGGCATGGGTTTGGAAGGAAGTGAAGCTTGGCAGATGATTGTGAAAGGTTATGTTGCTCCATGTCTTGAAAATTCAGGAGAACCTATTCCATTTGAAGGATTATCAGAAGATGAGAAGAAAAAGTTCGCTGTAGAGAAGAAAGCTTTCTCACGACTATCTCAAGCTTTGACTACAGATCCACTACATCAGTTTGGATCCTGTACTACACCAAAACAGTTATGGGATATGTTGAAAAACAAACATGATGGTAACGAGAAAACGAGAAGACTGAGGATGGAAGAGCTGAAGACAGAGTTTGAGAATTTCAGCTATGTTGGGGATGAAACCTTAAAAGAGCTTGTTCCAAGATACTGTCATCTATTAACAGAGCTGTCAAACTATGATATCAAGATTCCTATGTCAGAATTGTTAGATAAGTTTGCTGATTCATTACCTCCATATTGGAGTCAACACATTGAAGTCTTGAAGGAAAAAGATGCGTATCAGTATTGTACCATTAATGAGCTGATTCAGAAGTTGGAAAACAACGAGCTAGAGGAGAAGAGAAAAGCTAAAAGATCACAGCTCCTACAGAACCCGAAATTGTATCATGCTACATCATCCTTTTCTAAGTCCAGTTCAAGTGTTGGTGGAAGTGTTGCACCACATATAGCTTGTGTTTCGAGCGTTGTTGAACCACCAAGAAACCCAATCAACTATCTTGCACAAACATCAACCTACATACCAAACTATACGACAAACTCTTACATTCCACCTCCACCTCAAATGTCTACAACATGTTACACATCAAACATGAACACACCTCAACAACAATCATATGTTCCACCAATAACACAAGCTTCATCAAGCCAGAGTCCAATCGTGTTGGAAACTTCCAACATGAATAATGTTATTGTTGAAGTGGCATAGCAACACATTGCTTTGGTATCAGCAATGGTTGCTTCTTACAATGGACATGTGGCAAGTCAGATAGGGAACAACAATCTGACTAATGAAGATTATGCCCAAATAGATAAGGAAGAGATGGAATTGATAGATATTCAATGGGAGTTTGCAAGTGTGATGAGAAGGGCTATAGAATTTATTAAGAAAACAGGCATAACTAATCTTGCTACCTCACCAAATACCACCTATGGCTTCAACAAAGCCAAGGTAACATGTTTTAATTGTGGTACTCGAGGTCATTTCAAAAGAGAGTGTACTAAACCGATGCAGCAAGGAAATAGAAACCCTTTTAATTCCAAATATCAAAACCGTCAATCACAAAACCAGGTAACCTATCAAAGCCAAAACAATAACAACTATCCACAACAAAACAATTTCCAAAACCGACAAAACACCTCTCAAAATAACTCAATTAGACAAACATCTACACCCAATCAAACTCAAACTCAAACACCATCTAACCCAACCAGAACCATTATTCCTATTTCTACACCAAATAGCCAACCTCAAAACGAGAATCAGAATCAAGCGTTGGTGATTCAGAAGGATGAAGGTCATGATCGGACTGCAATGCAATTGGGAGTTGAGGAGATTACGAGTGGGAATGTAGCATATCTTGCTAAGGAGACGGATTTAGAGGAGTCGGTGATAGCTGAAGATGTTTTGGAATCTGAGAAAGTATCTGAGGTGGTGATTGAGGAGATGGCTGATGAAGATCAAGTTTCTGTTGCTGACCAGGTTAAAGACACAACAGCTGAGAAGGGTTCAGGAACTATCAATGACTCTGTTGCTGAAGTTTTTGATGAACCTGAATCTGTCTATTCTGACTCGGAAAGTGAAGCTGACTCGGAAGCAAGCATTAATTCGTTGGATAATGAGACTGATCAACTATTAGCCGAAGCAGACTTTGTGATGACGAAGAAATCGTGCATTGTAGATGATGCCTTCACAAAGATTGACTATTCTATGCTCTTTGCTGGGAAGGAGGCACAGTTTGCACTAATGGCTATGATAGATCCACCCAAATCAGTAAGTTTTGACTCGACTATTGATATGAAAAGTGATAAATATTGTGGTATTTGTGATAGATTGACTGAGGAAAACAAGCAACTCAAGGTTCATCTTGAGAGTGCAAGAATAAACATTTAATCTTATCGTAAGGATGCTCATGAATTCAACAAAACACTTGAAGGGTACAAAAAGGATATTTTAGATTTAAAGAAAACCCTTTCGTTAAAACAAATTGCCATAAGAATTACATTAATGAACTTGAAGAAAGTAAATTAGAAATGGCCACTATCAAGTGTTTTGCTGAAAAAGTCAATAGAAAGTTGGAAAGCTATAAACATGTAGCTTACGTTGTTGACCACATAATTGAAGAACCATCACAATCCAGTAGTGCAAACTACAAATCTGTTCCTTCTCTAGTGTTATTTGAGAATCATAACTTGAATTTAGTAACACCGGAGGGTTTAGTAAAATCGGATTCATCATCGGACAATGAATCTAACACTTCTAGTGTTGGTGATCCACATTCCAATGTGAGACCGATACTTGGATTGAATGATGAAGGGGTGGTTGCAGTAATTGATGATTCAGATACTGAAGATGATAAAACTAAGAAAGGTAGTGATATTCCTTTGGAAAATCACATTATTACAATTGAACCAAGGTTACCTTCTCAGGTTTCACATCCTTAGGCAAATGCACATAGAATGAATCAATCAGTAAAGAAGAACGATAAAAATGATTCAGTTGACAAACCCGTCAAAGTTTTCTATCGGATGGAAGGATCCGATAAGATAATCTCTGACGAGGAGTATCCTATAAAATTTGGAAATTATTCAAAGATTGAGAAAATTTGGCAGGAGAGTACCATTTGGTTTCCTAAACATGAAAGGACCAATGATATTCCTCCTGAACCTTTTAAAGAAACTGTATTGTGATACTCCTAAGGAACCAAAAGTTCATGTCACTGAATTCATTAAGCCGAAAGAAAAGGTAAACGGATTTATTGAACCGGCTTACTCAAAGGAACCTGCTCCAATGAGTTTAAGACGAAAGTGTGTTGATGATCAATACCTGGTCAATTCATACGCGAAGCGTAATGCTAAAAATGTGTTTGAGGAATACCGTGCATGTTTCAAGTGCGGGGAGAGAGGGTATTTAATTGCTCATTGCTCGTATGTGAGACACAAAAGGCAAGAAGTTGAACAAAGGCAAATTTCAGAAATTCGGTAACTGATCATAGACAAAATGGTTCACAAAGACAATTTGTTCCTCAGCGGCAACAATTTGTTCCTCAAAGGCAAAATTTTAGAAATCAAAGACAACAACAGTTTTTCCCACAAAGACAACAATTTCATAATCAAAATCAGTTTTATAACAAAAAGACTTGTATTAACAATCCAAAGCACTAGTCACAATCCGTGCATCTACAAACTCCCCATTGACTATTGCTTGGATTGTTGTCGTTCATAGTCCATCGTCTTGTTCATCAACTTGATTTTGAGAATCCTTTTCTTTTCTTTGCTCATCTCTGGTTCAAGTTGACGCTTGGTCGATCTTTTCTTCAATTCATTAACTTTAACATACTTACCCAATTTCTTCTCTAAATCACAACCTGTGTTAACATCCCATGCAAAGCAGAAACATACGACGCGATGAAATTTCATTGCTTGCTCTACGTCCTTCTCCTCACAGTAAATTGGATTGTAGTAAAGCATGATGATGTCTTCATACGAACAATTAATAATCCACATATGATCAAAGATATGAATCTTCTTATACTCTTCCTTCTTGTCTTTCAAAATAATCTCAGCTTTAGCAGTTCTCCAGTCATAGTACCACATCACAAGTTCGGTACTAAAATGCTGCTGAATTGACATTAAAGGAATCCTCTTCATCACCACTGGAGGTTTATACTTCAAAGTCACCTTTTTCCTTCCAGTCACCGGATCAATCTCTTTATGCACCTTTCTCTTGGGATACTGAGGAGTAAACATGTTCCATTTAGTTCTGCTCTCCCAAGTCATTTTGTTAGCAAACCAACGAACCACATCACTGTGTGCAGAAGCATCGCTCATTGTGAATCAACAAGTATCTCTCACTGCCCAGTACGGTAGAGTCTTGATATCATGGAATCTGTAGAAGTACAGAATTCCTTTCTCCCATTTTACACCAATACATCTCAACTACCTCAGATATTTCCATCCCAAAGACCCAAAGCCATTCCTTTGAACAGTTGATTATGATATTTTTAGAAACCTCCTTGAACTTCTGTTTTTCGTTTATTCTCTTCTTTCTATTTTAGTCTCTTCAGCAAACTCTTCAGATCATCAGATTGTTTAGCATTGGGTTTCAAACTTGAATCATTATCAAATACTTCTTCAACAAACTTCTCACTTTTCTTCTTAGCAAGTTGTTCAGCTTCTTTTAGAGTTTCTTCATTCAAATTTGGAAACACCACATTCTCTTTTTCTTTGAAATACTCTGGGTATTCTTCATGTGTGATGTCCTCTATCTCAATATCTTCAAATATTAGAGTATGCTTATCATCAGAATGAGTACCAGCATCCTTTTTAGGAATATTTGGAATCTCTTTTTCATTCATAATATCCTCAAGAGACTTTCCAATCTACATAGCCAATCCTTCTAATATAACAGATCCCGAATTGCCATGGAGGAGAAACTGAAGAAACAAATGGTGAACACGACAAATGATAAACAGATAAGGTAACCAAGAAAGTTTCATTCACGAACGATACAAAGAAACCTGCTTAGACACAAAAATCTCAGATTAGGATACTCAAACGTTCTGAACAATCTTGGTCACCAATAGGTTCTCTAGGTGCTTCTACTTCAAATGCCAATGTGAAAACTGAGAATGAAAAAGGTTTGAATAACCAGAAAAAGGTTGATTCTAAACCAGGTGTTTCTGAGAGTGAATCTTTGGAGTCTAACATTCAAAGACCCAAGACCAAACAGGCTTGGGTTCCTGTTAAAAACTAACTTTGTTTGTGATATGTGCAAGGAGCTCCAGCTGGCCCTGTTAGCAGTCTTTGGATTGTCGACAGTGGAGCTTTTGGGCACATAACCTTAGATTTAACGTTGCTATTTGACATCAAGAACATTAATGGTGGATATGTGGCCTTTGCGGGAAACAAAGGCGGCTATATAACAATGGAAAAGAGTGTTAGCAATGGGATTGTGAGTTTTGAAAGAATTTTGTATGTGAAGCAAATTGATTATAATTTGTTGAGTGTGAGTCAAATTTGTGACAAATAGTTTTCTATACACTTTGACGATAAATCTTGCTATATTCTGAAACCCGGTTTCGTCATACCAAAAGAATGGATCATGTTGAAGACACCAAGAGTGAACAATCTGTACATTCTTGATATGAGCAGAGCAATGACAACCCAGGGCCAATTCACATGTTTTCTATCCAAAGCTACAGAAAAAGAATCGATAATGTGGTACAGAAGGATGGGACACATTCACTTAAGAAAGATGAATCATTTGGTGAAGAACGGGCTTGTAGAAGGGGTTAATGTGAAGCATTTTCATCTGAATGACAACTGTGTGAGTTGCAAGAAGGGGAAACAGCACAAACAGTCTCACAAACCAAAGAAATTGAACTCTATAGAAATGCCACTTGAGCGTTTGCATATGGACCTTTTCGGACCTATCAAGCGTAAGAGTCATTATGGAGAGCTTTACTTTCTTGTGGTTACAAACGATTACTCAAGATTCTCGTGGGTGATGTGCATGCAACACAAAGGTGAAATGTTTAATAACTTGAAGGTTTTGTTCACCCAATTGGAAAACATCTATGGCTTAAAGATCAAACGAATTCGTAGTGACAACAGGACGGAGTTTAAGAATTCTCAGATGGATGCACTCTGTGAAGACAAAGGAATTCATCACGAGTATAGTGCACCGTACACTCCACAGCAGGACGGTGTTGTAGAGAGGAAAAACAAGACTCTAATAGAAACGGCACGGACAATGCTTGCGGATTCGAATCTTCCAGTAATGTTTTGGAATGAAGCTATATACGCAGCTTGTTACACCTTGAATCGTGTATTGACAGTGAAGAAGTTTGGCAAAACTTCTTATGAGCTGTTAAATAGACGAACGCCAAACTTAGAGTATCTAGAACCTTTTGGGGCACCTTGTACCATGTTGAATCCGATAGAGAAGTTTGGACCAAAAGCTGAAGAGGGATACTTTGTTGGATATGCAACCCCACTTAAACGGGTATTCAACAAAAGAACTCGACAGTTTGAAGAGTAAGCGAAGGTAGAAGTACAACGTTACACTCAAAATGTTCAAGGAAGTGGCCCTGACTGGATGTTCGACTATAAAGATTTCTTTGAGTCATTCAATCTAAATAACTTGGTTGAAGAGGCTGTTTTAAGACTTTATTACGAGTGTGAAAACGCAGTGACTTCACCGTTGGTGCGTCCGATCACCGTAACTCCTCTAGCAGCTTCTAATGATACCAATGTTCCTGCTAATGAAGAAGAGGTTTTTCAAGAAGCTTCTACTACTCCTAATTCATCAGAATCAGAAGATGATGATGTATTCAGTGAAGCTATTTTAGATCATGCTACGGAGGAACCACCAGTGAACCCAAATTCAAATGTTGCTTCTTCATCTAATACAGGTAATGATCTGGATATGGCAGAGAATCTGAATACTTAAACGGGAGTTCCAGTTCTTGATCATCCGGAATCTCGGATTCATCAGATTCATCTGATTGAGCAAGTTATTGGTGACCGCGTCAGCAGTATTATGACTAGAGGACAACTTCGTCATGCAACTTCACATGATAATATTGGAGCCCTAGCCCTGTATGCTAAAATTCAAAAGTCTGGTTGTCAAAATGACTGGTCCTTTGCTTGTTATGTTTCGCAGGTCGAGCCGCGAACATACAAGGATGCTTTACTGGATGATGCCTGGGTTGAAGCAATACAAAAGGAATTGTTACAGTTTCAAAAACTGGGAGTTTGGACACTTACAGATTTACCTCCAGGAAGGAAGAAGATTGGCACGAAGTGGGTTTTTAAATGCAAGAAACTTGATCGAGGCCTAATCGTAAGAAACAAACCTCTGTTGGTTGTTCAGGGATTTAGTCAAATTGAAGGAATAGATTATAATGAAGTCTATGCACCTGTGGCACGTATAGAAGCTATTCGAATGTTTCTAGCGTATGCTTCATACAAGAAGTTCAAGGTGTATTTAAGATGGATGTAAAGAGCGCGTTTTTGTACGGTGTGGTCAAGGAAGAGGTATACGTTGGTCAACCACCAGGCTTTGAAGATCCTATCCACCGAGATAAGGTTTATGTACTCAACAAAGCAGTTTATGCGTTGCACCAAGCTCCACGAAAATGGTATGAGTAGCTGAGCACGTACCTACTTTCAAAGGGATTCAAACGAGGTTTGGTAGACTGTACCCTGTTCACAAAAAGAACAGAGGGTGACTTGCTTCTTGTTCAGATATATGTTGACGACATTATTTTTGGTTCTACTAATGAGCTTTTATGTTGAACGAGTCATGCAGGAAAAGTTAGAAATGAGTGAAATGGGGGAAATGCAGTTTTTTCTAGGCTTGCAGGTGGATCAATTGCCAACGGGCATTTTCATTCATCAGACGAAATACGTATCTAAAGTCTTGAGACGGTTCCAGATGGAAGATTCAAAGCCTATGGATACCCCAATTCAACCTAATCACGGGATAGGAGTTGACGCTAAGGGGGAGCTTACAGATCCCTTCACGTATAGAGCTATCGTAGGATCTTTGATGTACCTGTGCTAGATTCCAATCGAAGCTGAAACAGAGTCATCTAACAGCTGTCAAATGAATCTTGAGATATCTGAAGGGTTGTCCATCGCGTGGACTATGGTACCCTAGTGATGATAATTTTGACTTTGTTGCTTTTAGTGACGCAGATTTTGGCGGCTATGACAAGGACAGTAAATCCACAACGGCTGGATGTCAATTCTTGGGGAGCAGGCTCGTGACCTGGAAATGTGAAAAGCAGACAGCAGTTGCACTATTTACTTGCGAAGCCGAATACGTGGTAGCCTCGAGTTGTTGTTCACAGGTTTTGTGGATTCAACAGCAGATGCGCGACTACGGTTTGCAATATCTTAAAACCCCAATCCATTGTGACGTCAATGAAGCTGCCATAGCACTCACTAAAGACACGGTCAATCACTCTTAGGCTAAGCATATCCGGATACGTGATTGCTATGCTAAAGGGTTGATTGATATGGTCAAAATACACACTGACTATCAGAGGGCTGATCTTTTTACCAAAGCTTTTGACAAATCAAGATTCGAATTTTTGCTAAGAGCTAATGTTATAAAAGAAAAACAAGACTAATCGTCGCCTTGGTTTATCACTTGGTTTTTAATCTTTAGTTTGTACTGTTTTTTAGAAAAATCAAAAACCCAAAAATTTGTTTTTCAGTTCAAGGGGAGTCATTATTTCCAGAAAACCCGAAAACATTAAAAAAATCCAAAAAGCCATAAAAATCAGAAAAACCCAAAATGATTTTCCAGGAGAAAAAGAGGAAATGATATTACATCAGTGGGGATCTGACACATGCTAAAGAATTGAAAAGTTATATAAGGCGTGTGTTGATTCTGTGTGATGTGCTGGTAGGCTTTGTAGACTTATTACTGCGTGCCTTAGTGATAAAAACATAACGAACTACTTGCTAGTGGCTGAACACCTCATGGGCATATGATCTTGGTATCGTATTTTCGTTTGATAGGGTTGCCAAAATTTGAGGTTTCGGGTCGTTATGATAATTGTTACCCGGGGTATCTTGATTGATCTTTTGTCGTATTGATTTACGGACCTAGATTCGATCAAGATATTTGCTAAAAGAGCTTTTATGCCAAATCCTGAAAGTTATCGAATTGAGGAACTTAATGTATAATAATGTTCAAAGATCATTTAATGCATCGTATCAATTCTATGATGAAAATCATTGATTGATATCAGCCTCAACCTGGTATATATGCACATGTTACTCTGCAGCATTGATTTGCTGACCTGTACACCTCTATGCTATGTATCTTGTAATACAACTGATAACATTTGGCATAATCACACGTTACGACGAAGCTTTGTGCAAATTCCTTGATACGGGAGTATGTCGTGTGCGTGGGAACCATAAGCCTGTTAGTTTTAATACACCTAATTGCGTATCATTTTAAAGCACTGCATAACAGTCTGCATGTGAGCTTATGTGGATAACAATATCAGCAATTGCCGGATCACACATTGTCTTTATTGATAATAAATAATAAAGATCAACGGTGTGATCAGATTTCTTAAAAACTGATATGATCCTCTTACCGGAAATCACAAAATGTTTACTGCTTTATGTTTACATTTCTGCATTTTATATTCATTTTATTCAAAGTATTCAAAAACTCAAAAAGATTTTTGGTGTGTTTTAGGATAAATTTCAGAAAATCCAAAATTTTTACATTTCTGTGTTATTTTTGATAACCGATGGTATTTGATGGTTATTTTCTGATGTTTGACAGACCAATTTGAGTTTTGTATCATTCAAATGAAAAATGCTGAATGTTTGAAGGTTAAAATGTTTAAAAATGATTAAACGGGATTTGATTTGGTAAACTTTTCAGAATTCCAAAATGTTCATTCGCCCCTTCGGTGGGTCGAAGGAGCATTTGTGTCTTCATTCGAACCTAACAATGTGGTCGAATGAGAGTGTTTTAATGAATTATGTTCATTCGAACCCTTATCTTCATTCGAGCCTTTAACTAGGGTCGAAGGAATCATGAAGCCTCTCATTCGAACCCATATCAGGGTCGAATGTAGAACCCTATATATACCAGCTATCTTCATTCGAACCCTCATATTTTTTTTCAAAAATTCTCAGACAACAACACCTTGTTGCTTTTGCATTTTAAATCATATTATCTTTTTCCTTGACTCTTACTGATCATTTCCATATAAGAATCACAGGTAATGGAGGCCTAACAAGTTCAGATTCTTCGATTTTGTTCCTGGAACCCTAGCACCCAAATTGGACCTTTATATGACTTGATTTTGAACAATTGATGTTTGACAAACCATTTTCGATGGTTTTAGGGGGGAGAAGAATAAAAAATCTAGTGTTTAAACATATTATTAAACTGGATTGATTGTTCAAGTAATAGAAACCCTAGATTTTTATTAAAAAACATCTAAAACAGTTTGTTTGATAAAATTGATCATTGATAAATGTTAGTCGGCCATATTAGGACTCAAACAAGCCAAAATGTGATGTTAATCTTGATTGATTTGAACTTTGGTATTTTTAAAAATTCAAACAGTCATATTCGACCTCATCAACAGGGTGGAATGAGACTTTAAAGTTTGAAAGAAGCCTTTGTTGGTCTAATGTGATTGTTTGAGGGTCGAAGGTGGAAAAACAGGTCGAATGTAACATTTGTTCATCTGATTTTCACATTCGAACCACCAAATTTCTTCATTCGAACCACTGTATGGGTCGAAGGAAGGAAATGTTTACCAAAATCAAATTTTGTCCGATTTTGATAAATTTCATGTTTATTGTTTTGCATTTCAATGGCTGAATAACAAAATCGTAAAAAAGAAGTTGTTGTACAAGAGAAACCAGCTAATAAATCCAAAGAGTTATTGTTTGAAGAAGCACACAATTGTTGCGCTTTTATTGGTGAAGTCAAGCAACATGTTGAATTTGCTGGAATTGTTGATTTCTTAAGAAGAAGCAGGGTGATTTATGCACTTGCTAGAACAACAACAATTTACAAAGATCATCATGTAGATTTATGGAAAAGTGCATTGATTAGCTTTTGGGACGGGAAAACAGCTATCCAAAGTAAGATTCAGGGAGAGCTTGCACTTGTAACTGAAGACGACATTCGTGAAGCTTTGGAGCTGAAAGTTCTCCTACAGATCGTACTGAGCTTTCATGGATTGAACAGAGCTTGTGTTTTCTGAGAATGAAATACAAGGTCCTATCACTGATGGTTTAGTACGCAAGGCCAAACTGTGTCCATAATTCAAGTATCTAGTACATGTGATCTTGCACGTATTTGGACCAGTTCGTGGTGGCTATGATGTGATGAGAAAGAGTTTGAGTTCTCTTGTGGTTACTTTGATATCGAACAAACCGTTCAATGTGTCTGGGATGATTTTTCAGCATATGATGGAAGTGCTGAAAGGGTTGAAGGTAGACAAGTTCCTTATTTACTCAAGATTCCTACAGATGATTTTTGATAAGAAGTATCCCAATTTGAAGAGAGATCCCAAGCAGATTGTAGTTCAAAGTCATATGAACCTCAAGACGTCAAACAGGATGAAAGGTTATAAGGGTGTTCAAGAGAATGAAAGACCTCCATTCAAAATTTGTTTGGACACTTAATCAATCCAAACTACAAGAATCCAGGTCAAAACAAAGCAAGGAATGCAGATAGTGAATCTGATGAAGATAATCCTTTATTTCTAGTTGATCCTGATGCAAAGAGAAAACGTCAAGTGATTAACAAAGGTGCCAAGTCTGGGAAAGGAAAGGCAAAGATTGTGGAAATTGAACCAAAGAGGTAAAAGAAGGTTGCAAAGAAGAAAACTGGAAAAGCCAAGACAATGCTTGTTGATGAAGTGTCTATAGATTCTGAAGAGACTCAAGATGATGAAGAATAGGATTCTGGTAACGAGAACATCAAATCCACTAAATCCAAGGCCACTGAGGTTGGTGAGATTGATAGTCTAAACAAAGCATAGAAGATCAACAACAGAAGAGTCTAGTAGCTATAGATGAAGAAGAACTTGATCTTACAATTGACAATCATGATTTTGTTGGATCTCCTGTTGTTGGAGGAAAGATTAAGAAGCCCAAGTACAAAACAATGGCTAAAAGAGATAACCCTAAGAAGAAGAGGGACATAGAAGTGGAGTTACTGATTGCTGGAAAGAAAGTTCCTGAAATTGGAAGTTCTAAAGCTACCACACCTGTAACATCCCCAGTTGCTAAGAAAAAGAATAAAGTAACTCAGGAAACAATTGTTAATCCTCCTCCAGATTTTGAAACAACTTTAGAGAATGTGTTGCAGCAGTTTCAAAAGAAAAAGTCTATTACTACTCCTGTTACTGAATCATCTTCACCTCGAGTGACTGTTTCAAGTGAGGTTATGGAAGCTGTAAATAAACAGATTGCTGATGTGATGAAAGCTTTCAACAAGCAACAAGAGGAGAGTGAAAAGTTGAAGAAGAATGAAGAGACTATGTTAAAGATTGTTGTATCATCCAAAGCTAATCAAGATGTGCTGGAAGCTAAACTGAATGAGCTTCAAGAAGAAAACAAAAAGTTGTTAGCTCATGGTAAGAGAAATACTAGAAGAATTAAAGTTTAACAGATTGAAAACACAAAGATTCAAGCTGACAACAAAGCTATGAGGAAGTTATTGGATGATTTGTACTCTAAATCTCCTCAGCTTAAAGGTACTGAAGAAGAGGAAAAGGAGGATGATGAAGAACAACTTGATTTTGAAGACTCAGATGATGAGAAAGAAGGAGATGATGAGTCTGATGATGATTCTTCAGATGATGATGTTGGAGATAAATCGGGAAACAAGAAAGATGATAAAGCAAATGATGATGATTCTGATGAAAATGATGATGATGTTGATAAGTTCAGTTATGAAAAGAGAGAGTCTGAAAAAGGAGATGCAGATGAATCTTGCTCAAAGAAGACACCTAGAGAAAATGTAGATGATGATGATATCTTTTGGACTAAAGAGATCAGATCTTTATCAAATGAAGACAAGAATTTATACAGACAGATGTTGAATAAGAAGGTTTGGACTATAGAGTCGACTAGAAAGTTTCCAGAAATCTTTGAATCTGAAGATATGAGGTATGAATTGGAGTATAATGATCCTGATCTGGAAGATGGTGAAGTATATGCATCTATGAAAAAAGAAGTCTTAGAAGGATTGGCTATGCAGATTAGAAAGTCTCTTGAGGATATTATGAATGAAAAGAAGATTCTAAATATTCCTGAAAAGGATGCTGGTACTCATTCTAATGATAAGCAGACTCCAGAATTTGAAGATATTGAGATAGAGGACATCACACATGAAGAATACCCAGAGTATTTCAATGAAAAAGAGAATGTGGTGTTTCCAGATTTGAATGAATAAACTCTAAAAGAAGCTGAACAACTTGCTAAGAAGAAAAGTGAGAAGTTTGTTGAAGAAGTATTTGATAATGATTCAAGATTGAAACCCAATGCTGAACAATCTGATGATCTGAAGAGTTTGCTGAAGAGACTAAAAGAGAAAGAAGAGAATAGACCAAAAATAGAAGTTCAAGGAGGTTTCTATAAATATCATAATCAACTGTTCAAAGGAAGGGCTTTGGGATGGAAATATCTGAGGCAGTTGAGATGTATTGGTGTAAAATGGGATAAAGGAATTCTGTACTTCTACAGATTCCATGATATCAAGACTCTACCATACTGGGCAGTGAGAGATATTTGTAGATTCACAATTAGCGGGGCTTCTGCACACAGTGATGTGGTTGGTTGGTTTGCTGACAAAATGACTTAGGAGAGCAGAACTAAATGGAATATGTTTACTCCTCAGTATCCCAAGAGAAAGGTGCATAAAGAGATTGATCCAGTGACTAGAAGGAAAAAGGTAACTTTGAAGTATAAACCTTCAGTGGTGATGAAGAGGATTCCTTTAATGCCAATTCAGCAGCATTTTAGTACAAAATTTGTGATGTGGTACTATGACTGGAGAACTGCTGAAGCTGTGATTCTTTTGAAAGACAAGAAGGAAGAGTATAAGAAGATTCATATCTTTGATCCTATGTGGATTATTAATTGTTCGTATGAAGACATCATCATGCTTTACTACAATCCGATTTATTTTGAGTTAAAGAACGCAGAGCAAGCAATGAAATATCATCGCGTCGTATGTTTCTGCTTTTCATGGGATGTTAACGCAGGTTGTGATTTAGAGAAGAAATTGGGTGAGTATGTTAGAGTTAATGAATTGAAGAAAATATCGACAATGCGTCAACTTGAACCAGAGATGAGCAAAGAAAAGAAAAGGATTCTCAAAATCAAGTTGATGAGCAAGACGATGGACTATGAACGACAACAATCCAAGCAATAGTCAAGGGGGAGTTTGTAGATGCACGGATTATGACTAGTGCTTTGGATTGTCAATAAAAGTCTTTTTGTTGTTATCGTGGGGTCAAAAGAAGATGTTACATAGCTCGAATGAAGATTATAATGGTTGAAGGAAGATTCTGAAGACAGATTGTTTGTTCGAGCTATGTTATGGGTCGAAGGAACACATTCGACCTAGTCGAGAGGTCGAATGTGCAGGTCTATATAAACTAAAAGTTTTGTTTAGTTGTTAACTTTTGTCATTTGGTTGTGTGTGTTAAGTCTAGGTTCTCTCTATAGTTCTAGAAGTTTCTGAACGTGAGTTATTTCATTATAAACCAAATTGTATAGCAAAATTAACATGTTTATGAATCAAGTCATGATTGAAAATGTAATCGATTGCGTCTGATTTGATCTATATCATTTTGCATACGATTTAGGGTTTCCGCACCTAGATTGTTCTGCTTGTATGATCATATAGTTGTTTTCATCAAAACCGGTCCTTTACATTCATGGGCATATGGTCTTAGTACCGTAATTTCGTTTGATAGGGTTGCCAAAATTTAAGGTTTCAGGTCGTTATGTTAATTGTTATCCGGGGTAACCTGACTGATTGTTTGTCGTATTGATTTACGGACCTAGATTCAGTCAGGATATCTGCAGAAAGTGTTTATATGCCAAAACTGAAAGTTACCGAATTGAGGAACTTTATGTATCATAATGATCAAAGATCATTTAATGCGTCGTATCTAATCTATGATGAAAATCATAATTGAGATCAGCCTCAACCTGGTACGTGTGCACATGTTACTTTGTAGCATTGATTTGCTGACCTGTACACCTCTGTGCCTCGTATCTTGTAAATAACGGATAACAAATAGCATAATCATACATTACGATGAAGCTTTAAGCAATTTCCTTGATATGGGAGTATCTCATATGCGTAGGAACCATAAGCTTGTTAGTTTTAATACACTTAACGCGTATCATTTTAAAGCACTGCATAACAGTCTGCATGTGAGTTTATGTGGATCACAATATCAACAATTGCCGAATCTCACATTGTCTTTAATGATAATATATTAAAGATCAACAGTGTGATTAGCTTTCTCATAAACTGATATGATCCTCTTACCGGAAATCACAAAATGTTTACAACTTTCAGTTTTTACTTTTCCTCATATATACAAAAACTCAAAAAGATTTTTGGTGTGTTTTAGTATAAATTTCAGAAAATCCAAAATTTTTACATTTCTGCGTTATTTTCGATAACCAATGATGGATGATAGTCATTTTATAAATTTTGACGAACCAATTTGAGTTTTGTATCATTTAAATGGGGATTTTTAGGAATTTGAATGTTTAAATGGTTTCAAATGACAAAACGGGAATCGAATCGAACAAATTGGTAAAATTCAGTTTTTCCAGTTTTTTCATTTGACATTTCGTTAGGTCGAATGAAGTTACTGAGGGTTGATTCGAACCAAATAAGAGGTCGAATTGGAGTGGTTGTCTGAAATGTTTTCATTAGAACCCCTTTCATATTCATTTGGACCTTTCATTAGGTCGAATGAACAGGATAGTTTCTCATTTGAACCCTGAAAAGGTTGAATGAGCCAAGCCTATATATATTCCTGTGTCCATTCGAACCCTCATTCTAAACAGTTCTCAGATTTCTTTCATAAACCCACTGTTTTGACTTCGAATTTTAGACCTTATATTCTTGTTCCTTGTTCCTTGTGATTTGCTGATCATTTCCATAACAAATTCACAGGTTATGGCTTTGTCTATGATTCAGAATCGTCGATTGAAGCTTTGAAACCATAACTTGGAATTCATGGATTTAAACACTTTGTTTATCAAAATTGACCATTGAAAATCAATGATTGATAGTTTTAGTGGGAGAATATGATCAATTTCAGTGTTTAAACACATTAATAATGATTCTCGATTGTTTAAACCCTAGAAATTTAGGAAAACTATCTAAAATTGATTGTTTATGAAAATTGATGATGAATTAGTGTTAATCGTTCATATTAGGGTACTTTTGAATCAAAATGAGATGTTAAAATGGATTAAATCAGGATTGGTAAATTTAAAATTCAAACAGGTCTCATTCGACCTAATTAAAGGGTCGAATGAAGAAGTTTTAGGTCGAATGAAGAGGTTTAATGTTCATTCGATACTTTTCAAATTCATTCGAGCCTACGATGGGTCGAATGAACTTGAATTTTTGATCATTTTGATTTTCAATCAAATTTGACGAATTTTTGTATGTTTTGTTTATGTTTTTGCAGATTAAAATGGCTGAACAACCACAACAGGAAGTTCAAGAGCAAGAAGCACCAAAAGAGCTGAATTTCAAAGCCAAACATTGTAGATGCACGTATTGCGACTAGTGATTGGATTGGATGGTAACATGTGTTAGTGTGTTGTTCAGAAGTGGTCGAATGTAGATAGAAGTGGGCGAAGGTGATTAAGCTATGGACGAAGGTAAGGACAGAAGAATTGAAGTCCAGGTTCGATCATTGAAGTGGGCGAATGTGGACTATGTCCACATTCGCACCATAACTTTGGGTGAACCTGCAGTGTCTATATATAGTTTTTGTGTATTTTCAAGTTAGATAGAGTTTTTGTAAGTGTGTGTTGAGAGGTCAGATTCAGGTTAAGTGTGTGAAAGTGTGTGTATTGATTAGATTAACGAGTTGATCAATTGTAACAAGTTTTATGAAAGTTAATCTACGAAAAAGGTGATTAAAATGATGTTTTACATGTTTTGATTCGGACATTATCATTTTGTTCTTATCTAGGGTTTCCGCACCTGGATTTGTTACTTGTATGATCATCACTTCCTGTTTTAGTCAAATTCTTTCAATTACAAAGTGGTATCAGAGCCATACGGATCATACAACAACAAAATTGATAATATCAAAGCTGATTTGGACTTAATTTTGGTCAAAATTCATCTGTTTTTGATTGAAAATGGTTTTTGAGTGTTTTTGAATGATTTCGAGTTGAATTTGTGGATAAAATCAAGTTTTCCAAGAATTAAAATTGTTCCAAATCAATTCCGAATCAAAACCTGATAAAGATCATTCAAATCCATAAACTTTTGAAAATCAGAGATCAAAATAACCGTTTTTCAAAGTGTAACCGTTTTTTCAAAGTGAAAATGGGCGAATCTAGATCACTGTGGGCGAACCTGACCAATCTAGGGCAAATCTGAGTGATTTTTGGACGAAAGTGTCTTTAGTTTGGACGAATCTAGAGTGTTGTGTTTGAATTTTCCACATTCGGGTGAACATTTCTACCTTCGGTTGATCGTGCGGGCGAAAGTGGAAATTCAGTGGGCGAAAGTGATATTTTCTGGACGAACGTGGAAACTGGTTTAGTTTATTCTACATTCTGGTTCCTATCCTACCTTCGACTGATACTGTTTGGACGAACGTGTAATCAGAAGGGACGAAAGTAGAATCTTTGGGCGAACGTAGAACTGAGTTTGGAAAATTTTCTACATTTTGTGATTTTCGAAGTACGTGAACATCATGTGGAATTTTCCGACTACACCGAGACCAGCAATGACACAACAACAACAGCAAGTGATGGACCCATGGACAGTGGCAGCCCAAAAGACGAGCACACAGTCTTCGCAACCGATCAATTACATAGCGATGACTAGCTCAATGCCTCAGAGTGTTGCACCTCCAGCACCACAACCTGACTATTGGGGAGTAGCAGCCGCGGTGGTAAATACTCAAACTACCAATGCTATTTCTACACTAATAAATGACTTATCTTCAGGTTGCGGGAATCGTCCACCTAAGCTGATGGAGATGCAAGAATATAACCAGTGGCAGAAGAAGTTTAAGATCCATCTGGAAGGCATGGGAGTGGAAGGTGTAGAGGCATGGAGGATGATTGCTAAAGGTTACACTGCACCGGTTCTGGAGAACACCGGTGAACCAGTTCCATTGGAGAGCATGTCAGACGAGGAGAAAAAGAAGTTTGCTGTGGAGAAGAAAGCATACTCCCAATTGACTCAGGCGATCACGAATGATTTACTACATCAGTTTGGAACGTGTACTACGTCGAAGCAGTTATGGGATGTGCTCAAAAATAGGCATGATGGGAATGAAAAGACGAGAAGGTTGAGGATGGAGGAGTTGAGAAAAGAGTTTGAGAATTTTACTTATGTTGGAAATGAGACTCTAAAAGAATTAACTCCTAGATATTGTCATTTACTAACTGAACTGTCTAGTTATGGTATACAGATTCCAATGACAGATCTGGTGGACAAGTTTGCAGATGCTCTACCACCATACTAGGATCAGCATGTTGAAGTTCTCTAAGAGAAGGACGCTTATAAATTCTGGACTATCAACGAGTTTGTGCAGAAGCTGGAGAGCAAAGAGCTCGAGGAAAAGAGGAAAGCTAAAAGATCACAGATTCCTCAGAATCCAAATTTATATTTTGGAGGTACTTCAGCAACAGTTGGAAACTCGAGTTCAGGTGGAACAGTGGCACCGCACGTTGCTTGTATTTCCAATGTCATGGAATCACCAAAACCAACCATCAACTACATTGCACAAACCTCATCCTACTCACAACCATCATACACACCACCACCACAACAATACACTAATTCCTACATTTCACCATTTTCTCCAATGCAGCAAGTAGCATTCTACACTGCAAGCCAATCCCAACAACCACCTCAACAAACACAATACATGAATCCAGTGACTCAACCCAGTCAACAACCTGTGATTTTAGAGACTTCCAATTTGGGAAATGTAACTGTTGAGGTTGCTCAGCAACATATTGCATTAGTCTCTGCAATGGTTTCATCATATAACGGGTTGGTTGCAAGTCAAATTGGGAACAATAACTTGACCAATGAAGACTATGCACAGATTGACAAAGAAGAGATGGAACTAATTGACATTCAATGGGCTTTTGCGAGTATAATGAGAAGGGCAACGAAGTTTATTGAAAAGACGGGTAGGACTGATTTGGGAACCTCTCCAAATACAACCTACGGGTTCAACAAGGAGAAAGTGACGTGTTTTAATTGTGGAGGTAAGGGTCACTTCAAACGAGAATGCACTCAGCCACCGAAACAAGGTAACAGAAACCCTTTCAACTCAAACTACCAGAACCGTCAACAACAAAACCAAAACCAAGTTTCTTACCAAAATAACAACAACTATCAAAACCAAAATAATTACCAAAACCGACAAAACACCTCAAACAACAACCAAAACAGACAACCAAACACAACAAACCAGAACCAAAACCAATCACCAAACAACACTAACAGAACAGTTATACCGATTACTACACCAAATGAAAACCAACAGAATACGAATCAGAATCAAGCTTTGGTGATCCAGCAGGATGAAAGGTTTGACTGGTCTGGGATGCAAATTGGTGTTGAGGAGATCACAACTGGTGGGAATGTGGCTTGTATTGCCCGACAGGTTGATACTGAGGAGTCGGTGATAGTTGATAAAAATGAAGAAACTGAGGTTGAAGTTGATGAATCTGTGGAAGAGATGGAAGTGGAGACTGAACCTGTAGAGGTTAAAACTGAGGAAGCAAGTTCTGGAGTGGTGATTGACACTGTTTCTGATGTTCCTGAGGAGTGTGAATCGGTATATTCAGATTCAGACAGTGAATCAGACACAGAGGCGAGTGTTACATCTTTGGATGATGATATTGATCAGTTGCTAGCAGAAGCAGATTTTCTAAAGACGAGGAAGTCGTGCATTGCTGATGATGCTTTCACCAGAATTGATTATTCAAAGTTTTTCGCTGGAAAGGAAGCTCATTTTGCTTTGATGGCCATGACAGATCCTCCTAAACAGGTAAGTTCTGAATCTAGCATTGATGTTACTAGTGATAAATACTTTGGAACTTGTGATAGATTGACAGAGGAAAACAAAGAACTTCGCGTTCAACGTGATAGTGCTATTATCAACTGTCAATCTACTCGTAAAGAATTGATTGCTTTCAACAAAGTACTTGATGGATATAAAAAGGACATTTCCGACCTTAAAAATACTCTTTCATTAAAACAATTAGCCATTAATAACTATATAAATGAAATTGAGAATACAAAGTTGGAAATGGCCACCATTAAGTGTTTTGCTGAAAAAGTCAATAAGAAATTGGAGAGTTATAAGCACATTGCTTATGTTGTAGACCACATCATTGATGATCAAACCACTAACTATAAGTCTGTGCCATCTCCGGTGCTTTTTTAAAACCATAATTGTCATCAAGTGACACCGGAGAGCTCAGTAAAATCAGACTCATGATCGGAAAATGAATCCAATACCTCAAGTGTTGGTGATCCTTATTCCGATGAGAGGCCGATTTTAGGTTTGAATGATGAAGGTGTTACAGTTGAAAATGTTGATTCAGACTCAGAGAGTGATGACTCTGGTAGTTACCAAAGTGCTAATGCATGTGAAATTCCAAAAGAAAATCACATCATAACTACTGAACCAGTGTCATCATCTCAACATGTGCATCCGATGGCTAACGCACATCGTGAGAAAAAGTCTGAAAAGAAAGAAATTAAGAAAGAAGTTAAGAATGAACCATGTGACAAACCAGTCAAGGTGTTTTATCGGATGGAAGGATCCGATAAGATCATCTCTGACGAGGAATTTCCAATTAAGAATGCTAACTATGCTAAAATTGATAAAATCTGGCAAGAAAGCACTATTTGGTTTCCAAAACATGAAAGAACTAATGAGATTCCACCGGCAATTTTAAAGAAATTGTATTTGGATGTTCCTCAAGAACCAAAGGTTCATGTCACAGAGTTTATTAAACCTAAAAACAAAGCAAACGGTTTTCATGAGCCTGCTTACTCAAAAGGGCCACTCCCTGAGAGTTTGAGGAACAAACAGTATAATGATCAATATCCTGTTAGATCATATGCTCAACCGAATGCTCCAAATGTTTTTGAGGAATACCGTGCATGCTTTAAATGCGGGGAGAGAGGGCATTTACTTGCTCACTGCCCGTATGTAAGGCATAAGAGGCACGAAGTTGAAGTCAGGTATTCCATAAGGAAACCGGTTGATCATTACGTTCCACCACATAGACGTGTTGTTCCTCAACAACAACAATTTTATAATCAAAACAATTTTTATCAAACAAGGAACAATCGTCCATTTCAGTATGATCGTAGAAACCGGATTGCAATGGAAAATTCATGGAGAAAACCAGTGGTGAACACAACAAATGATAGGCAAAGGGTTCCACCAAAACCTATTGTCAAGTCAAATGTTGGACCTAAATCTGTTAAGTTAGAGAAGGTAACCAAGAAAGTTTCTTTTGCAAACAATGTTCAGAAACCAACTGAGAACCCAAAAACTCAGATTCGTATCTTGAAAAGATCTGAACAATCTTGGACACCAAATGGTTCTCCAGGTGCCTCAACTTCAAAGTCAAATGAGAAAAAGGAAAATGTTTTAAATGATCCTAAAAAGATCGATACAAAACAAAATGCTGAAGTGAATGTTTCTTTGAACGATAATATTCGAAGACCCAAGACTCAGGCTTGGGTCCCCCGAAAGAACTAATTGAATTACTTGATGTGTGCAGGGAGCTTCAGCTGGCACTATTAACAGTCTTTGGATTGTTGATAGTGGAGCTTCAGGCCACATGACTGGGGATCTCGCGTTACTGTTTGATGTGAAGAATATTAATGGTGGATATGTTGCATTTGCTGGGAACAAAGGCGGATATATCACTATGGAAGGGAGTGTGAGTAATGGGATTGTAAGCTTTGAGAGGATTTCATATGTGAAGCAGATATACTATAATCTGTTGAGCGTCAGTCAAATCTGTGACAAACAATTCACTGTTCATTTTGATGACAAATCATGCTACATTCTCAAACCGGGCTTCAAAATTCTAAAAGAGTGGGTTATGTTGAAGGCACCTCGCGTTAACAACCTTTATATTCTTGATATGTCCAAGGCAATGACATCCCAGGGGCAAATAACATGTTTTCTATCAAAGGCGACCGAGAAGGAATCGATAATGTGGCACCGAAGAATGGGGCACGTTCATCTGAGAAAAATGAATCATCTTGTGAAGAATGGACTTGTCGATGGAGTGAATGTGAAGCATTTCCATTTGAATGACAAGTGCATGAGCTGTAAGAAGGGGAAGCAACACAGAGAGTCCCACAAAGTGAAGAAAGTTAACTCTGTTGAGATGCCACTTGAGCGATTGCACATGGACCTATTTGGACCTGTCAAACGCAAAAGTCATCTTGGAGAGCTATATTGTTTAGTTGTCACTGACGACTACTCAAGATTTTCATGGGTGATGTGTTTGAAGCATAAGAGTGACACCTTTAACAACTTGAAAGTTCTATTCACTCGATTGGAAAATCTCTACAACTTAAAGATCAAGAGAATTCGGAGTGATAATGGGACGGAGTTCAAAAATGGTAAGATGGATGAACTTTGTGAAAACAAAGGAATTCATCATGAATATTCGGCTCCGTACACCCCACAACAGAACGGTGTTGCTGAACGCAAAAACAGGACTCTAATTGAAGCGGCTAGAACAATGCTTGCAGACTCAAATCTTCCGGTAATGTTCTGGAATGAGGCGATTTATGCAGCAAATTATACACTTAATCGGGTTCTAACGGTGAAGAAGTTTGGAAAAACTTCTTATGAGCTGTTACACCGACGAAAGCCGAACTTAGAGTATCTAGAACCTTTTGGGGCACCATGCACGATGTTGAATCCAAGCGAGAAGTTTAGTCCGAAAGCTGAAGAGGGATACTTCGTTGGATATGCAACCCCGCTCAAACGGGTATACAACAAGCGAACTCGTCAGGTGGAGGATTGGGCTAATGTGGAAGTTCAACGGTATACACAAAATGTGCAAGGGATTGGTCCTGATTGGATGTTTGATTACAAAGATTTCTTTGAATCATTCCATCTAGATAGCTTGGTTGAAGAAGCTGTTATCAGATTACTTTACGAGTGTGAAAACGAGGCAACTTCACCGTTGGTGCGTCCGATTACAGTAAACCCTCCACCAGCTTCTAATGATACCAATGTTCCTGAACCAGAGGAAGAAGTGTTTCAAGAAGCTTCTACAACTTTAGATACTTCAGAATCGGAAGATGATGGAGAATTTGAAGAAGTTATTCTTGAACACGCAACAGAACCAAAGACACCACCAGTGAACCCAACTCCAACTCCAGATGTTGCTTCATCGTCTAACACGGGTCATGATCTGGATGCTGTAGAGAACTTGACTATTCAGACGGGAGTTACTGTACCCGAACATTCGGAATCTCGGATTCATCGTATTCACCCGCTGGAGCAAGTTATCGGTGATCCTGGAAGCAGTGTGATGACAAGAGGGCAGCTGCGAAGTGTTAATTCGCCAGAGAGTTTTGGTGCTTTAGCTTTATATGCCAAAATAGAAAAATCTGGTAGTCAAAATGATTGGTCGTTTGCGTGTTATGTGTCGCAGGTAGAACCAAGGACATACAAGGACGCTTTGCTGGAGGACGCCTGGGTTGAAGCAATGCAGGATGAGTTATTACCATTTCAGAAATTGGGGGTTTGGACGCTCACTGATTTACCTCCTTGAAGAAAGAAGATCGGCACTAAATGGGTGTTTAAGTGCAAGAAGGATGATCGTGGTGTTATAGTTCGTAACAAAGCCAGACTGGTCGTACAGGGTTTCCATCAAATCGAAGGGATTGATTATAACGAAATCTATGCGCCTGTAGCACGCATTGAGGCAATCCGGATGTTTCATGCGTTTGCATCCTATAAGAAGTTCAAAGTATATCAAATGGACGTCAAGAGCGCATTTCTGTACGGGAAAGTCAAAGAAGAGGTTTATGTCGGGCAGCCACCAGGCTTTGAGGACCCTATCCACCGGGATAAGGTCTATATGCTGAACAAAGCTTTATATGGCTTGCACCAGGCTCCGAGACAGTGGTACGAGGAGTTGAGTACATACCTCATGGCAAAGGGATTTAAGCGCGGACTCGTCGACTGCACCCTGTTCACGAAGAAATCAGGGGATGATTTGCTTCTAGTGCAGATATACGTTGATGATATAATATTTGGCTCAACTAACGAACTTTTATGCATGGAATTTGAAACTGTCATGCAGGACAAGTTTGAGATGAGCGCAATGGGGGAGATGCAATTTTTCCTAGGCTTGCAGGTGGACCAAAGACCCACGGGGATCTTCATTCACCAGACGAAATACGTATTCGAAGTCTTGAGCCGGTTCCAGATGGAGGATTCCAAGCCGATGGATACCCCGATTCAACCCAATCACGGGATTGGAGTGGACGCTAAGGGGGAGCTAACGGACCCATTTACATACAGAGCAATCATCGGATCTCTGATGTATCTTACCGCATCTCGGCCAGATATTATGTTCGCAACGTGTCTTTGTGCTCGTTATCAATCGAAGCCGAAACAAAGTCATCTGACGGCGGTCAAGCGTATCCTTAGATATCTGAAGGGTTGTCCCTCGAGAGGACTTTGGTACCCTAATGATGATGATTTTGATTTTATCGCCTTTAGTGATGCAGATTGGGCCGGCTGTGACAAGGATAGCAAATCTACTACAGCTGGATGCCAGTTTTTAGGGAGCAGGTTAGTCACCTGGCAATGTAAGAAGCAGACTTCGGTCGCGCTGTCTACCTGTGAAGCCGAGTACATTGCAGCTTCGAGTTGCTGTTCGCAAGTGCTCTGGATCAAACAACAGATGGTGGATTACGGTTTGCAGTTTCTTAAAACCCCTATACACTGTGATAATGAAGCCGCGATCGCATTAACTAAAGATACGGGCAATCATTCTAAAGCGAAACATATCCGGATCAAATATCATTTTATCCGTGATTGTTACGCTAAAGAATTGATAGATATGGTCAAAATCCATACAGACTATCAACGTGCAGATTTGTTCACTAAAGCTTTTGACAGATCCCGCTTTGAATATCTTTTAAAAGTCAACAACATAAAGGAAAAACAGGACTAATCAGCACCTCGGTTTATCGCTTTTTAGTTTTAATATTTGTCTTTAAAGTTTTTATTGTTTTTCAGAAAAGTTAAAAACCCAAAAATATGTTTTATATTTTAGAAAAACCAAAAATGATTTCCAGGATAAAAAGAGGAAATGATAGTACATCAGTGGGGATCTGACACAGGCTAAAGATATGTATGGAAATATGAGGCGTGTGTTGATTATGTGTGATGTGCTGATAGGCTTCGTAGACTAAAAAATTGCGTGCATTAGTGATACAAACATAACGAACTACGCATTCGTGGCTGAACACCTCATAGGCATATGGTCTTAGTACCCTAATTTCGTTTGATAGGATTGCCAAAATCTGAGGTTTCGGGTCGTTATGTTATAGTTATCCGGAATATTCTGATTAAACTTTTGTCGTATTGATTTACGGACCTAGTTTCATCAGAATATTTGCCAAAAGGGCTTAAATGCCAAAACCGAAAGTTACCGAATTGAGGAACTTCATGTTTTTATTGATCAAAGATCATAATTACATCGTATTGACTTACTGATGCAAATCAGTAGTTGATATCAGCCTCAACCTAGTATATATGCATATGTTACTCTGCTGCATTCGTTTGCTGACCTGTACACCTCTGTGCTATATACTTTGTAATTTTAACGGATAACTCGGGCATAATCACGCGTTACGACGAAGCTTTGTGCAATTACTTGATTCGGGAGTATGTCGTGTGTGTGGTCACCACAATGTGTTAGTCTAATACACCTAACTCGTATCATTTTAAAGCATTGCGTAATAGTCTGCATGTGAGCTTAAGTGGATCACAATATCAGCAATTGCCATGTCACATACTGTTTCTAATGATAATATTAAACAAAAAGATCAACGTTGTGATCAGATTTCTCAAATAACTGATATGATCCTCTTACCGGACATTACAAAATGTTTACTGCTTTGTTTACATTGATGCATTTTACTTTTATTGTCAAAAAGATACAAAATCCAAAAAGATTTTAGGTGTGTTTTGATGTAAATTTCAGAAAAACCAAAAGTTTTTGCATTTCTACTTTATTTTAGATAACCAACGGTGTTTGATGGTCAATTTCTGAGATTTGATGAAACCATCTGGGCTTTGTATCAATCTAAAAGTGAAATAATGAGTTTTTGAGACTTAACAGATTGAAAAATGTTGAACGGGATTCGAATTCGTGATTTGGCAAAATTTTCAGATTTTTCCATTTCACATTCGCCCCTTAAATGGGTAGAATGTGGAAAAATCTTACATTCGTGCGTTTTTTATCAGGGCGAAAGTGGAATTCTTAAACACTTTTCACCTTCGGGTCTCACAATTCCACTTTCGGGCCATTAACTTGGTCGAATGTGGAACATACCCACATTCGTCCATCATAAACGGGCGAATGAACAATCCTATATAAGCCAGAGATCAGGTTCGACCAGTTCATTCTGAAATTTTTCAAAATTTTTCCAAGTATCCAGACCTTGTTGTTTTGATTTCGTTTGCCTTTGCTTATTGTTCCTTGATCTTTCCTGACTCTTTTGAACCAAATTATACAGGTAATGGAGCTATAAACAGATCAGAATTCGTGTTTGTGGGTTACGAACCTAGGGTTCTTAATCTGGACGATTTAAGACTGTTTTAATATGTGTTTTTGATAAGGATTCAATCATTATCAATTTTAGGGGGAGAGATTAACAGGAATTAGGTTATATCAGTGTTAATAATGTTTAATTGATGGATTGAATGTGTTAAACCCTAATTCCTTTATAAAATAGATAATAATTGAATGTGTTTAACAATTGATGGTATACGAGTGTTATTCGGTCATGTTAGTACACGATTGAATCAAAATCAGAGTCTAAAAACAAGTTTGATAAAATTTTGAAATTTTGGGGATTATCAGTTTACATTCGTTCCATACAAAATGGGCGAATGTAGAAATAAAGGGCGAATGTGTTTTGTTTTTGGGCGGATGTAATTTTTATTCAATAGGTTTTCACATTCGTGCCATATGTTCTACATTCGTACCTAAAATTCCACTTTCGGCCTTGTAAAATTGGGCGAATGTGGAATCTGAAAACTTAAATTTTTTTTAATTTTTGTCGATTTTGTATTTTGACGGATTTTTCTGATTTTTGATGTACAGATGGCTGAGCAACCTGAAAATATCGAAGCACCAGTGGAGAATATTGTACCAGAAGCTGAAAACGTTCCACGTGGATGGCCGTTTGAACCAACACACAATTGCTGTGCATATGTTGGAGATGTAGAAAAGAATACTGAATTTTCTGGCATTGTGGAGTTTTTAAGGAAAAGCCGTATTATCCATGCCTTAGCCACACCAACAATAATCTACAAAGACATAGTGGAGGACTTTTACAGAAATGCAAGATATGATTTACTGGGAAGATCAGACCATTATTCGCAGCAAGATTCAGGGGATGGAGATGTTTTTGACTGAACCAGACATCAGGGAAGCTTTAAGGATTGAGTTTGAAGTATGTACTGATCCAAGGGAGCTTTCATGGACCGAGCAGAGGGCGTGCTTTTTGAGAATGAAATATAAGGGTCCTATTACTGATGGATCAATGCATAAAGGAAAATTAAGTGTGCAGTTCAAGTATTTTGCACACGTAATTATCCATGTATTCGGATGTGTGAGTGGTGGATACGATGTGATGAGGAAAAGTCTTAGTTCATTGATGGTTGCGTTAACACTTAACAAACCATTCAATGTATCTGGTATGATTTTGGACCACATGCTCGAGATGTTGAAAGGATTGAAGAAGAAGCAATTCATGCTATATCCGAGGTTTCTTATGATGATCTTTGACCATAAGTATCCTGATTTGAAAAAGGATCCAACTATGATCCTAGGTCAAGATCACATGAATATTCGAACGCTTGTTAGAATGAAAGGGTATAAAGGTGTGCCAGATAATGAAAAGCCACCTCACAGGAGATTGTTTGGAGCCTTGGCTAAATAGGATTACATTGATCCTGGTAAGAACAAAGCAAGGCACGACAACAGTGATTCAGATAATGATGATCCATTAGTGTATGTTGATGCAAACACTAAGAGAAAGAGACAAGTAGTCAATGCCGGAGCCAAAGGGAAGGGTAAGGCAAAGATTGATCAAGGCAGTTCAAAGCAAAAGGTTACTAGAAAGAAGACAACAGCAAAGAAAGGAACTATTCTGGTTGATGAAAATTCGGTAGACTCAGAGGAGACTGAAGTGGATGAGCAGTGGGATTCGGATGAGGAAAGAGTAAAGACCACCAAGCGTAAGGCCACTATGGTTGGTGAGTCTGAATCTTTGAATAAGACTATTGAAGAGGTTTCACAGAAGAAAACTGCTGATGTTGATGAAGGTTTGAGTGTGAATCTTGATGAGCTTGAAGTAGGTGAGACTGTTGTTGTCAATTTGCCAAAACTAAAGCACAAGTCAATTGCAAAGAAGTCAAGTACTAAGCAGTTGAGGGAAAAAGAGATTGCTCAGTTGCTTAAAGGCAAGAAGTTACCTGACGCAGGTACATCATCTAAGCTATCTTCACCAGTTGCTAAAAAGCAGAAGAAAAGCAAAGAAGCTGAAGCATTACCAGTTGATGATTTCAATGCTGCTTTGGATAATGTGTTGGATATGTTCATGAATCCTCAGAAACAGAAGGCAAAAGAAGTAGAACCATCCAAGACAAAGAAAGTTACTGTTTCGGATGATGTAATGAAACAGGTTAACAAACGGATGGATGACATGATGAAGATGATTGTAGCACAACAGGCTGAGATAAGCAAATTCAAACAGAATGAGGAGAAAATGTTACAGATTGTTGTTGCCTCCAAAACTAACCAAGATGAGATCGAACAGAAAGTTAAGAAACTTGAAGAAGAAAACAAGGATCTTGAGGTTAAGTGTAACAGGAATCGGAGGATGATCAAGATTGTTAAAGCTGACAACAAAGAACTTAAGACTGAAAATAAACGTCTAAGTGATTTGTTGGATAAGCTATATGGAGAAGCACCTAAGTTGAAAGAGGGTGAGGAAGATAAAGAAAGAGAAGAAGACCAGGTTGATTTCGAACCGTCTGATGAGGAAGAAGAGGATAATGAGGAGGATGATGAATCTGAAGAAAGTTCTGATGATGATGGTAAGAAAGATGACAAAGATGATGATGATGCGGAGGGATCAGGTAGTAAAGATGATAATGATGATGATGAAAGTGATGATGATGATGGGGGAGATGATACAAGTAAGTTTACTTTTGAAAAGAGAACACCACAGAAAGATGCTGGAGAGTCTAGTTCGAAGAAAAAGAAAGGAGGTGAGAATGTAGACTCAGATGAAAGCATTTTCTGGAATGAAAAGGTGAGATCTTTGAATGATGATGCGAAGAAAGTTTATAGAGATATGCTTGAGAAGAGAGAATGGACCATTGAGTTCACAGGTAAGTTTGCTGAAATCTTCCAAACGGGAGATATGAGGTATGAACTTGAGTATAATGATCCAGACTTGGAGGAAGGTGAAGTACCTGCTGCTGTTGCTAAAGAGATTCTAGAGGGTGTTGCACAGCAAGTAGGGAAGTCATTGGAGGAGATAATGATGGATCAAATGATTCCAGATCTTCCTGAAAAGGAGATTGGAAATCATTCTGATGATATACAGACACCTGAGATGGAAGAGGTAGAGATTGAGGATATTACTCACGAGGAATATCCATAATATTTCAGGCAAAATGATGAAAATGTGGTTTTCCCAAACTTCACTGAAATACCAAATAGACTTGCTAAAAAGAAAGCAGAGAAGAGAAGTGAGGAATTTGTAGAGAAAGTGTTTGATACTGATCAGCAGAAACCTTCAAATCAGAATGATGATTTGAAGACATTCTTACAGAAGTTGAAAGAAACTAACGATAAACGACCAAAGCCTGAAGCTCAAGGTAGTTTTTACAGATTTCACAATGAGAATTTCAAAGGCAGAGCTCTCGGTTGGAAATATCTGGGAAGATTGAATTGTTTGGCGGTTAAATGGGAATCAAGAATCTTGTACTTCTACAGATTTCATGATTTATTAACTCTACCGTACTGGGCGGTCAGAGACATTTGCCGATTTCCTATGACTGGAGCTTCAGTAAATAATACAGCTATTGGTTGGTTTGCAGATCGTTTGGTATTATGATTGGAGGAAGGCAGAGGCGGTGATAGTGCTAAGAGATGGAAAGGATAAATACGAGCATGTTTATGTATTTGATCCTATGTGGTTGATTAATTGCACGTTTGAAGACATCATCATGCTATTCTACAATCCGATTCATTGTGATCACAATGATGCAGATCAGGCGAAGAAGTATCAACAAGTTGTCGGAGTTTGCTTTGCTTATGATATAAACTCCGGAAGCAACTTGGATACTAAACTGGGCAAGATGGTGAAGATGGCCGATGTGCCTAAGCCGGTGAAACGTAAACTTGAGCCTGAAATGACTAAAGACCAGAAAAAGCAACTGAGAATCAAGATTCTAAACAAGCTCATGGACGAAGAACGAAGACAATCCAATCCATAGTCGAGGGGGAGTTTGTAGATGCACGTATTGCGACTAGTGATTGGATTGGATGTTAACATGTGTTAGTGTGTTGTTCAGAAGTGGTTGAATGTAGATAGAAGTGGGCGAAGGTGATTAAGCTATGGACGAAGGTAAGGACAGAAGAACTGAAGTCCAGGTTCGACCATTGAAGTGGGCGAATGTGGACTATGTCCACATTCGCACCATAACTTTGGGCGAACCTACAGTGTCTATATATAGTTTTTGTGTATTTTCAAGTTAGATAGAGTTTTTGTAAGTGTGTGTTGAGAGGTCAGATTCAGGTTAAGTGTGTGAAAGTGTCTGTATTGATTAGATTAACGAGTTGATCAATTGTAACAAGTTTTATGAAAGTTAATCTATGAAAAAGGTGATTAAAATGATGTTTTACATGTTTTGATTCGGACATTATCATTTTGTTCTTATCTAGGGTTTCCGCACCTGGATTTGTTACTTGTATGATCATCACTTCCTGTTTTAGTCAAATTCCTTCAATTACAAACATAATTGTTGTGCGTACATTGGACCAGTTTCAAAGTATGAAGAATTATCAGGAATTATCGACTTTCTGAGAAGAACAAGAGTTGCGTATGCAATTACTTAACCAATGACGATTTATAAAGATCACCAAGTGGAATTTCGGGAAAAAGCTGCTATAACTTTTTTGGGAAAACAAGACTTGTATTCAAAGCAGAATTCAAGGACATATGGTGCTAGTGAGCGAACAAGATATCAGAGAAGAACTGCAGCTAGAAGATTCTCCTGATGATCCAATTGAATTATCATGGACTGAACAACGCAAATGTTTTCTCAAGATGAAATACAATGGTCCAATCACTGACTATTTATTGCACAAGGAGAAGTTATGTCCACAGTACAAATATCTACTTCATGTGATACTAGACGTTTTCGGACCAGTTAGTGGAGGATATGATGTGCTGAGGAAGTCATTATGTTCATTGGTGGTTACTCTAATTTTAAAAAAGTTGTTTAATGTATCTGGGATGATATTTCATCATATGATTGAAGTGCTTCAAGGTTTGAAGGGTGATAAGTTTCTGATGTATCCCAGATTTCTGCAGATGATTTTTGATAACAGGTATAAAGAGTTGAAGAAAGATCCGTTGCAAATAGTCAATCAAGTTCACATGAATCTGACTACTTTGAACCGGATGAAGACGTATAAAGGACTGACTAATGCTGAGAAACCGCCTCATAAACGTTTGTTTGGGCATTTGAGTTCGGTTGCTTATAAAGATCTAGGACAGGATAAAGGGAGGCATGCTGAAAGTAATTCAGATTGTGATAGTCCATTGTGTCCTATTGATAAAAGTGGAAAAAGAAAATGTCAAGTAATCAGCAAAGGTGCTAAATCAAAAGGTAAAGGCAAACAGGTAGTGGTTGAAAAAGAGACAAAGACTAAGAAGGTTTCTAAGGCACAAGGCAAGAAAAAGACTATGTTAGTTGATGAAGATTCAGAGGAAACTAAAGAAGATGAAGAGTGGGATTCACAAACTGAAACGGTGAAGGATACTGATCCTAAGGCCACTGAGATTAGTACTCATGAATCGTTGCAAAAGATTTTTGAAGAACAAAGACAGAAGAGAATTAGGAGTTAATCTTAGATCTTGATGCAGATGTTCAAGGTTCTCCTGTTCCAGAAGCAAGTGTTAAGCGTGGTAGAAACAAATCTATGTCGATGAAGGAACCTCCAAGGAAAAGAAGGAACAGAGAAATTTATTTGTTGATACAAGGAAAGAAAGTACCAGCAGTTGGAATCTCAAAAGACACATCACCAGCAACATCCCAGTGATCAAGAAGAAGAAAGTAGTGTAGGAAGTTGTCACTACTGATCCTGCATCTCAGCTGAATCCAAAAACATTTCAGTAACCTTGAAGAATGTTTTGGAGGAAATGAAGAAAAAGAGTGCTAAACCAAGTGCAGAATCAAGTTCTACTCCTCAAGTTAAAGTTTCAAGTGATGTGATGGAAGCTGTAAATAGACAGATTGAAAATGTTATGAAGGCTTTCAATCAACAACAAGTTGAAATTAGATAAATGAAAGAAAATGAGAGTGATATGTTAAAGATTGTGTTGTCTTCTAAAGAACGTCAGGACGAGTTAGAAGCAAATATTAAAACACTTGAAAGTGAAAATACACAGTTAAAGACTACTGGGAAGAGAAATACAAAGAGAATCAAGTTGATTGAAGAGGAAAATAAGGATATGAGAAAGTTGATTGATGATCTTTATTCGAAAGCACCATAGTTGAAGGGAACTGAGGAGGAAGAGGAAGAGAAAGAAGAAGAACAAGTAGATTATGATAGTTCTGATGAAGAAGGTGAAGATGATGATGAGGATGAGAGTTCTAATGATGATGATGATGATGCATCAGGAGGTAAGAATGTGAACAAAGATAAACATTCCAGTTCTAAAGACTCGGATGATGGTGACGATGATGCTGAACGATTCACATTTGAGAAGAGAAAGTCCGTGAAAGGTGACAAAGGCGAATCTAATTCCAAAAAGAAATCAGGAGAAACTGTTGATGAAGATCAAAATATATTCTAGACTGAAAAGATTCGTGCTTTATCAGATGAGGATAATAAATTGTATAAACAGATGCTTGAAAGAAATTATTGGACTATTGAGTTGACAGGAAGATTCCCAGAGCTTTTTGAGAATGATGATATGAGGTACTTGACTGAATATCAAGATCCTGAATTAGAAGATGGGGAATATCTGTAGCAATGACAAAAGAGATATTAGAAGGTCTTGCTAATCATGTTGGGAAGTCTCTTGAAGAGATTATGCAAGACAAAGAGATTCCTAACATTCCAGTTACTAAAGCGGGAAAGCATTCTGATGATCAAGATGCTCTGTACTTTGAAGAAGTGGAAATTGAAGACATTTCACATGAAGAGTATCCTGAATATTATCCAATGAAAGAGAATATTCGTATTCTTGAAATCAATGAACAAACACTTAATGAAGCTTAGAAGATAGCTAAAATGAAAGGTAAAAAGATCATTGATGAAGTGTTTGGAAAGGATGGTGAAAAAGATCAAACATTCAAGCAGTCTGATGAGTTGAAAGATTTATTGAGAAGATTGAAAGAAAAAGAAGCAAACAAACCAGTTTCAGAAGTGCAGGGAGTATTCTACAAATATCACAATCAAGTCTTTAAAGGCAAAGCGTTGGGATGGAAGTATTTTCCACAGCTATGGTGTATTGGTATAAAATGGGAGAAAGGAATTCTGTATTTCTATAGATTTAATGATATCAAAACATTACCGTATTGGGCTGTGAGGGATGTTTGTAGACATACTATGAATGGTGCTTCTGTTAACAACACAGCTGTTGGCTGGTTTGCTGACAAGATGACACATGAAAGTCAGACAAATTGGGACATGTTTAGGCCACAATATCCTAAACGGATTGTACACAAAGAGATTTATCCCAAGACTGGTTTGAAGAAGGTTACTTTGAAGTATAAGCCTCCTGTGTTGATGAAAAGAATACCATTGACGCCGATACAACAACATTTCAGTAAAGACGATGCATTTTGGTACTATGACTGGAAAACCGCTGAAGCTGTGATAGTGGTACATGACAAGAATCCTAAACTTATGTGCAAGAAAATACGTGTGTTCGATCCAATGTGGTTGATTAACTGCTCGAAAGAAGATATCGACACATTGTATTTCAATTCGATTCATTTTGATGTTGAAGATTTGTAGCAAGCGTGGATATATTACATGGTTGTATGTTTTTGCTTTGCATGGGATGTGAATGTTGGGTGTGATTACAATAAGTTACTAGGAAAGACTGTGAATGTTAGAGAAGAATCAAAGAAAAGTTTGCTCAAGCGAAAGCCGAACCAGAAATGAGCGCAAAACAAAAGAAGTCTTTGAAGATCAAGCTGATTAACAAAACATTGGAGTATCAAGAACAACAATCCAAGCAATAGCCAAGGGGGAGTTTGTAGATGCATATGTGTGGCTATCGCTTTGGATTATTCAATATTGTCGAAAAGTTGAAGAAAATAAGTTTTTGATAAAGCTCATTCGCCCAACCGTGGGGTCGAATGAAGTTCAAAGGAGGTCGAACGAAGATTTTAGTTATTCAGAAGATTTTGTTCTTGTTGGTTCGAGCCCTGAAAAGGTCGAACAGGCTCATTCGACCTCTGTAAAGGTCGAATGGACATTTCTATATATATATGTTTGATTTGTTTTGCAGGCAGAACTTTTTGTCATTTGTATGTGACAAAATTACAGAAAACGTCCTTTATGTTTACCCAAAGTTGCAGGTTTAGTCCTTTAACTTTAAAAGTTGCGGGATACCTCCTTTATCGAAGTTTTTGTTGCAGGTTTCATCCTTTACACTAACTCTGTTAGTGTTTTTCGTTAACTCCCCCGCACATGCCAAGCATGTGAGGGTAGTTTTGTCAATTTGTATTTAAAGGACCTTTTCTGCAATTAAAACAAAAATAACAACATAACAATAAAGGAGGGACTAAACTTGTCAAAGTTTGGATGTTTTTAAAACAAACTCATCCTCTCTCTCCCAGACTCGTTTTTTCGGCGATGTTCGCCGCCGGCGACCACATTCCGGCCAACGTACCCACCTATTTTATAAAAATAAATAAAACCAAAAAAAATGAAAAATAAAAGAAAAATATCTTTTAACTCCCAACAGACAACAATGAAGGAATAGCATTCAAATTAGGTGTAGTAGGGTTATTCTTCTTCTTGGTAGACGCTGGTCTACTGAATGCTCTCATCGGACTTGCTAACGCCCATCCCCAGCTCTTGCTCCGAGAATGCTGACCTATTCCGGCAACCGCTGACGTCACTTTTCCGGTTACATTCCCTTCATTGGTATTCGAACCGACCCAGTTAGAACTTGAAGAAGATGACGATGATGATGAAGTAATCATGAAACCACTAAATAAACTGCCGCACCTGACTCTTTCTTGGATACAATCTTGACCATTATTATTATTGTTATTACGCATGGTTGAAAGTTTGACCTTCCCTTCATGTTGTGACTCCACGCGCCGGAGCGTACAGTCACCGAAACCAGTTGAGATCCGTTCAAAAAAGTCACCGGAAAAGCTCCGGTGCACGCATACTTTTAGAGAAAGGACCAGAACCCACGTTTATGTGGGGGTTGGTTAAACCACCTTCGTCGTTGTCAGCATCCATGTAATGTAAGGTGCCACCACGTCTAGGTGCAGCAGCTGTTGACTTGCTTCTTTTGAACATAATATTATTGTTTCGATCAGTAACATGAACGCCGTCAGACAGTATGTTGACATCTTTCTTTTTCTTCTTCTTTAGACCCAGTAAATAAAGTATACGAGACCGGTTATTATTAGAATGATGGTGATGATGATGATGATCTTGATAGTGACAGTCATTAGGGTTGATTTGAGTATTGTTACTATTATTATTATTTGGACCCAATAATGAGGTTGAGTTAGAGTTGGTCAACCGTGGTGGTATGACACCAGTGGTGGTGGTGGTGGTGGTAATATCAATGTCAGATCTAAAAGAAGGAGATGATGAAGAAGACGATGGGAATACAGCAATGGGAAAAACGGTTATACACAGTGGGGAAAAGTTTAAACGTTAATAATCAGTTTTAAAAACCGCCTTTTGACCTTCGTCGGAGTACTTGGCCGGAATGTGGTCGCCGGCGGCGAACATCGCCGGAAAAACGAGTCTGAGAGAGAGAGGATGAGTTTGTTTTAAAAACTTCCAAACTTTGACAAGTTTAGTCCCTCCTTTATTGTTATGTTGTTATTTTTGTTTTAATTGCAGAAAAGGTCCTTTAAATACAAATTGACGAAAATACCCTCACATGCTTGGCATGTGAGGGTAACTTAACAGGATAATTTAACACCGTTAGTGGTAAAGGTCGTTTTATGCAACCAAAAGTTCATTAAAGGATGTTTCCTGCAACAGAAACTTCGATAAAGGAGGTATCCTGCAACTTTTAAAGTTAAAGGACTAAACCTGCAACTTTGGGTAAACATAAAGGACGTTTTCTGTAATTTTGTGTTGCTGTGTGTTTTCCAGAGATGTTCTAGAGAGTTCTAAGTATAGGTTTTTAACTGTAATCTATACTTTGTAAGATTTTATCATTGATTATTAATGAAAAACAACTTGAAAATGGATATTATCGTGTTTTGAAAAAATCAAGTTTGACGTTTAACCAAAAAGTTTAGATAAATTGCGGAAGCATAAAGCAAACATAGCCATTTTAAAACCATGCGCAAAACAATGCGCCCAAGATAAGACCAAATGAATGAAAAGCAATATAATAATTAACAGTCTTCAATTATCCCATGACACAATAATGCATGCCCTAACGTGCTCCGTACCTAGAGACCTGCAAAAGCATGCTAGCATGTGTCAACATAAAGTTGGTGAGTTCACAAAGTAAAGTAAGTAAGAGGGTAGGTTTTTGAAACCATGTAACCACTAGTTCATCGCATGCCAAGGGTAGCTACCCCATACATGATAACTAAGCACAGCTAATACCAAATTGCTAAGTAACGTGCACTCACAACAGTGAGCAAAAGAGCCTCCCATCTTTGCCTATCAACAATGTTAATATGTTAAATCACAGTTCACACCTGGCTCCCAGCACGGTGTGAGGTTTGTTAAACCTAATAGCACTATCAACTAGTAACCCGCTTGCCAACCCGGCAACACATTCAGTCTAAAGGTAGGACTTCATTGATAGAGTGTGTCGTTTAGTTCCTCAAGGAAAAAGTTGTGAAACTAGTAAAACTCGATTCACCCCGTGAATCCATGTATCCCAAAACCCGGGATTAAATGGTAGTCCCAAACCGGACTAGAAAAGTAAGTAAGTTGTCTCAACCCGAGACGCATGCTTTTGAGAAAAACTAGTGAAACTCACTTAGGTTGCAAGCTCAAAATCCAAACTCCGCAAATAATAATGACATGCTACCGACTCCCTATTATATGTGCCACTACGTGAGTATATGTGTATACACAATACACCACATAACTCGTTTGTCCAGGATGTTTAATAATGTGAAAACGTTTAAATGATACCTAGTGTAACTACATGCACAAGTAAACCCTACGAACCCGTACATGAACATTATGTTTAAGATCAGTCATACACTTCATTTACGTCTCATATAAGTGTACATGCAAGTTCAAGTCAAACTCAAGTCATACAAGACTCCAAATAAGCATATATACACATGTGTTATAAACTGCGTTTTCAGGGTAGATTATTCACTATGAAAATGATTTTATTAAAAATACTTACACAATGATTTAGACACCAAAATTTTACTGAATATTCCTAGGAGTCCAATTGTCATGTCCATATTTTTGTTTCATGATAAAACCATATAGAAAAATTATGAAATATCATTTACTACAGCTAGGTTCTGAAAACATTCATATCAGGTCGGTTTACAAGAAAAATTCCCAAAAACCGTGTATTTATGAAAACGGGATCAATCTATTTGGAAAATCCGAGTTATTCTTATATCAACCTACTAACCAAAATTCGTGACTTAACTCCTTGTAAAACTCGAGTTATGGTCGTTTAACGTTGACCCAAGATTTTAATCCGAAAATCAGTTTAGACATTTATTCAAATAAAATTCCAAAAACATATCAAACGACAACCAAATCGCATGATCTTACCCATTCGAGAAATCTAAGAACACGTACGACTTTCTCATACCAAGAAATCATCAAAACAAATACTTTAGAGTCACGTTACAGAGCCTACAAATCTTTACATGCAATCTGTCCAATTTTAAACATGCAATAATCTTAACTATAACAAACCCTAAGTGTGTATTATCGATCAAACATATCAAAAAAACATCCTACAAGACCTATCATACATTATCATAATCAAAACATGCAAGATCCATCATAAATAATATCATCTATAAACCCTAGATGTTCAACAATCATCAACATACAATAACACATAAGCAAATCAAATAACAATAACAAAATCCTATGTTTAACATGTTAATCTTTTCGAAAGCTGGTGTTTTAATCTTTATAAACTTGTTTCAGATCTGGACAAACTATTTTATGGTGTTTTAAAACATAAAAACGAAGATTAAAACACAATGGATCATGTATTATACCTAAGCTCTTCAATAACATAACCGAACAATTTCCAAGTCACACGAATGATGTTCTTGAGCCTTAGGAGATGTTTAGGGTTTGTGTTTTTCATATGGGGGCAGAAGGGGACGATTAAGGTTGAGTTTATGAGAAGTAGGGTGTTAAAAATCGAGTTTATAACAAGTTAAGTCGGTTTCCCCGACATGTGCCCGCCGAACAGCCGTTCACATAGCCCAAACGACCATTCACATAAAGGGGGCCTGTTTCGAGCGGGCTGGTTCAGCGTATTGCACGCTTTCTTCAATTTAATTCTTATTTTAGACCCTACCAACGCGTAACCCCCTGTTTTTCAGATCCAAACTAACCAATCAGTTTATCGGTTAAGAGTTTGATGACACGTTCCGTTTAAATAACATAATCTCACATAACTTAACATATAGTTTCACATAAACACGTAATTGCAGTTAATATCAGAAAATTTATTCACCATTATCTATTTCTCAATTCACCAATGTTCAGGGTTCGATACTTGTGTACGTATTCTGGTAATTCCTCGAATTACCTTCTTATGTAGTTACTTATCTACAACTGTGCAACATGAGACACAACTAACTAACCCTAGTCAAGTAACATGTTGTGAATGTAAGTGAAAGTTAACTAGAGTTTACTTAAAGTATGAACCTGAAAATGCGGGGTGTCACATATATGAATTGTAAACATATAAAATACTATGAGTGAATGAATGTACGTGTAAGTTTGTATAGATGTGCATGTTTCACCCAAAAAGTGTTAAAATGAAAAAAAGGATAAGTATACTCACAGTCTGCGAAAGCGATCAAAATCCAACTTAAGCTGTCTTATGCTAAAGAATGGGAATTCCAAGGAATTCTACCTATAACGTATAAGAATACTAATAAATGGCATGTAAGTCTAAGGTATCTAGGATTTAAGGCATTAGGGTTTAGTAAGTTTATTTGGGAATAGAGTTTTTATGATAAAACAAAATAATGTTAAAATTGTATATCAAAAATAATATCCTTAAAGTCTATAAATATGATTAGGAAACTTAATTATTACAAACTGATATTTGATTAAAAATATGTTCCAAATGATAAGATAAAAGAATAACGCTAATTGTTTTAAGTATAATTGTAAATAATTACCATAATTAGAAATAATTGAAAAAATAAATATAAGTTATGCAAATGATTCAAATTAATAAGGATTATGTCTTTAAAGACACAAAAATTTCTATTTTATAAAATTATATTTATAAACGAGAACTTAAGTATTATGTATTAATGAATGATCTATTATTTTTAAATAAGCATAAATACCATTAACATACAATATATGTTTCAAAAATAATATTTCTATAAAAAATTGTTAACTTCTGATGAGAAATGTTCAAATAAATTTTTCATAATTTTTCTTAGTTTATTTGTATTTAAAACTGAATTATTGAATTTAAAATATGTGTAAATGATTAAAAATAGGAAAATGTATGAAAACTAATTATTTCTGGTCAAATAATTTGAAAATAAGTTTCTGGTGTCTAAAAATACATTCACAAAGAAAATTAATCAATTCATTATCCTTAAAAAAATTAAATCAATAAAAATATGAAATTTAAATATTTTTCAGATAACAAAAGTATGGAAATTTTCTTTATGGTGTCAAGAAACTACACCTAAATTTTTATAATTTTTAAGTAAAAAATGAATTAAGTACGAATTTAATTTGTAAGTTAGAAATCTATTATATATGTTTATATAATATGAAAAAATAGATAAGAAAATGACCAAAACCTATAGCCCATGGGACTCGAAGCCGGGAGGTCATTGTCACAACACACACTAACCACTCTACTACTAGGTCGGTTCGTGTATATATCCTAAAAAATATGTTTTTAACTTAATATCAAACTTCATCATCTTCTTCCCCTAAACCTATAAACCCCAATCCTAACTCCCAATTTCAATCTGCCCGAATCAACTATATAAATGATGAGTGATAATGGGCTTTTGTACAAGGATGAATGAAGGACAAAACAACACAAAAAAATAATAATACTTACAACACGTTTGCGAGTCGAAAAGTAGGGAAACGTCCGAGACTTTATGATTGAATTTCGTGTATTCTGGCTCCGATTTGAAACATTTTGATATGGTTTCGTATTGTGCAAAGGCTGGGAAACGAAAGGGTTGGTCATTTTACAGTGTAAATCCATTAATAGAGATATTTGATCATGTTAGGGAGAATAGGAGGCAAGTCCAGGATCGTAGTGGGAGGAGGTGGTTAAGGCCTTTGTGGCACAGCCACTCCTTGGTGTACCACTGATTGATGTTGTTTATCAAGATAAGTTGCTATTATGTAAGTTCCTCTCCTTTGATCTTCAACTATCCAAAATACATGAGTCATATGAGGCAATCTCGCCAAAATAATCAACATTTTCTTATCTTCCACCCTTCAATCTAGTTAGCATATCTAAACTGCCTCTTTAGAATCTTGATATATTGTTCAATAAGCATTGGATTGTAAGATAAAATCTCTCTGGCATTGGAAGGGTTAATGGAGATATGAGTCTTCTTCTTTGTTAGATCACAAAGATAGGTCTCAATCTTCTCAAGATCAAATGGTAGAGGAAACCATTTTTGAAAATTATTTCTAGTTCTTATAAAATCACTGTAGTCGCTATTAAAAACTTTCTCAGTCCACTTCTTTATCTTCTCCTTTGGTGCTTATTCAATAAGTATTAGTTTTGTTCTCATTCTAAACATCTTAGTTTTACCAGCTGGAGTTGGCTTTGTTTTACTATCAATCCCCCAATCTGGTAGTGGCAGCTTCATGTTTGTGGCATCCATCATCTTCTGCACCCTTTTTATTGCTTCAAGTAAGTACTTTACAAGCTAGTTGTTGAAGAAATTAAATTATTTGACTTTGTATGGAGCATGTCTCTTCAGCTGCATTCTTCCCTTGTCAATGGCCTGTGGATAATTATTTATCTCCTTAATTCTTCTGTCACAAATGTATTGGGCTTTCTTTTGAGTCATATTCTTTAGATTCTATACTAGCACTGCAAATGCCTCAGCCTCCATTCTTTTCACATTGTCTAGATAGTTTTTGTACTATCTTCTAAAAGTGGCATCTGTTTGAGGGACACAATGAATTAAGTGACATTGGGGTATCATCATTATCTTCTTCATCAATAGATAGAGCTCCATGCTGAATTGGTTGTGTTTCATCTTTTCTTTGTGGCCTTTGATGAAGAATATTCTAGATCTTCAAATAATATTAGCTTCTTTTTCATTGTGTATACAACTTTGATTAGAGGAGAATGTCCTTCTAGAACTACTGGTTTTACAAAAACTGGTGTTGTACCAGACTGGATACCAACAGTTTTGGCTTGGCTTACTTCTCACTATGCCTTATGTGGTAGAATGAATACTGTTCGAGAAGCGTAGCAACAATTTTTGTTTTGTTGGTGGTGGTGATTGAAAAGAAACCCAATTATCGTCTTCGCATATCTTGAATGTAAGTTAAGAGAATTTCGAGTATGTGAAAAGAGATAAGTTCTCATAATACTGAGTTGCATTAACCTTTTAAAGTAATTTGTAAAACTCTAATCTCAAATCTATAAATCTATACTTTCAATAATAGGAGAGTCGTGAGTGACGTGAGAAAGCTGACGTGTCAACACCTTAGACAGGCCACCAATGCCTGCGTGATGCAAAAACTGACGTCACAAACCGCCTTAAAATATTCACAAATAATACGTGGTCCACGTTAAAGCACTGTTGCTGTCATGAATAGCGGTTCCCAACCAAATGGTCTGCCGTCAAGCAGCAGATGTTAGCCACGTACTGTGCAGCATTTAGGCCCTAAGTTTGAATTTTAAGGGGGAATATTTAAATTAAGCACACAAACAATTCAGCCATTTCTAATATCAGCTTTCAATTTTTTAAACCTAAACAAAGATTTTCAAATTTCCCTCTTAAAAGATATCTTTCAAATCTTGTCGGCATCAATGGACGGTGAAGAAAAGCACGTCAGTTTCATTCGTGATCTGAATCCAGCCAAAGACATGTGGTACATGAAGGCTCGAGTCATAAGGAAGTGGAAGACAGCCTATAAGTTGGAGGTCATATTCATTGACGAGCAGGTAAATTTGATAGCTTTGTTTATTCATGAAAAAGTGTTCCTTTCTGTATGCTTTTTACGTTCTGTTAAACGATATATGCAGGGTGATAAGATTCAAGGTTCTGCCAAGGCACCTTTTATGCAGGTTTTTGACAGTCAAATTGAAGAAGACGGTGTGGTTGTGTTGTCTAAGTTTGGTGTAGGTGAAAACAAGGACATCTACAAAGTTTTAGCTCATCAGTTTAAAATAATTTTTTATCGATGTACCACTATGAAACAAGTTAAGGGTTGGGAAGGTGTGGAGTATGGTTTCAACTTCTTACCTTTTAACCAAATACTTAACGGAGAAACTAAGAGTCTGTTGAGCGTTGGTTTGTATTTTATTGTTTACCTTACTACAACTTTTTTACATTCAGTTTGGTTGAACACTGTTGCTTTATATTTAACAGAGGTTTGGTTAACTTGTCTGTTTTCTTTTTACAGATGTTGCTGGAAGCGTCATCTGGTGTAGCGACTTGGATGTCTTTGGACGAGGTCCTAACGAAACCAAACGAATGAATCTTGATATTCAGGACTTAGAGTAAGGATTCCTTAAAATTGTTATACAGTTTTGTAAACAATCATTGTAATAAATGTTGTGAACAACTTATTCTATGACTGACTGTTTTGAATCTCATGTGGAACATATTTATTAATGTAATAACTTACTGGAGCATTAATGTTTTACATCTATGTTTCTGTTGTTTTGTTGCAGAGGTACGACCTTAAGATGTACATTGTGGAACTCTTATGCAATACAGTTTAAGGAATTCATTTCAAAGATCACTGAGGAGCATTTACTGGCTGTTATCCAGCATGGAAGGGTTAGAAACTTGAACGGTAACTTGTGTTTCAGTGTAGTTATTTTAAAAACATATTAATATGAAGTAAGTAAAGATATGTGTGTTGTCAAATTTTTAGAAAGAATTACAGTTCAAACCGATAAGTATGGATCTCGCCTCTTTCTCAATCAACTTTTAGATGAGGTGTCTGACCTAAAGACGAGGTGCTACTTTGATGCAGTTTCATACGCAATCAAATGGCTCAAATAACTCAATGATTAATCAAAAGCTATAAATCGAACCGAATGGTTCAAAGAGACCTTAAAGGTGTCTTTACAATATTCAATACTCAAAACTACTAAACAATAAACCTAGAGATCCTATTTATATATGATAGGAATCATAACTCAAAAGGAAAGTAAATTAATAAAATATCAGGAAATTAAATTTAAAATAAATGATAAATAATCTTATTGATATCCTTGCATCATACTCCCCGTCTTCAAAGAAAACTCATCCTCGAGTTTTGCATTCGGCTTGACAACACGAATCTGGACCACATCCACCTGGATCAAAGGGAACACCTAACTAACTAATATTAAAGGGGATTGACCCACAATGAATTTGTCGATCTTTCGGACCAACATTTCTCAAATCAACATACCCATCGGCAATAACTTTATACGGCCTAACCTTGTTTAACCCACCGCCACTAGGTAATAAATAATCTACACTTGCATTATACCCCATAAGTGGTACACGTGCATTAGTAGCCACATCTTGATAAATCCCACATGTACGTTTAGTAGGTATAGAAATACATCCCATAACCAAATGGGGTGTAATAATTTCTTTATGCAAGTCAACTATACTTGGGCCACCTGTGATATTCTTATGCATGAATTGCATGCATTCACTTCTATGAAGACCATCAATTTTATCTTTAGTAACAGAAATATTATCATCATTTTGAATATTCTCTCCATTAGGAACTTCCGAAATTAGCGGTTCATTAGTCAAACCGAACGTATCAATCGGCCTCAACAAATGAGTTTCCAAACCAACTTCCGGAGATCCTGCAGTAGTCTCAAGTTCACGATGAGACACCAGAGAACTTTCATGATCAAGATTCACCTCAATCTTTTTATCCTTTTGAAAACCCGAAAGTAAAGGCTCATCGCATGTGAAGCAATATTTTCCTTCCTCAACTTTAGGAGCCACAATATTCTTCAAATCCTGAACTTTCGGACACGAAAACTCATCTCCATCGAATCATCACTGGCAGTCACCATAGCACTACCTTCAACAAGCTTTGCACACGATAAAAATTCATCAAAACTAATAGCAATCTTTAAATCATCATCCTCTGTGTCTTCTCCGACATCATACCGTGGTGGAGAGTTGTAGATAGAGTTGCGATCGTCTTCCGATAAACACGCTTGATAAATCGGTTCATAGAACCGATGGTGGGGATGACAGAAAGGATGTTCCTCTTCCTCGATCACATCGTCCTAGACAATAGTTCCCGATTTAGTTTCCTTAACGCCATCTCCCGCTGTAATTCAAGATCTCGGACTCGTTGACGGAGCCGTTCGATCTCTTCAAGATCTCGGACTCATTGTCGGAGCCTTTTGATCTTAATTATATCTCGTTGATCGCGTTTCCCGATCTCGTTGCCTCGTCCGACGGATCTACGGTCATGGTTGAATCGATCTCCACGAACACGTGAATCACTAATGTTCTTCTCGATGCCTCGGTCGGCGACTCTTCGAACAAGAAAACACTCGCCTTCACGTAGAGCCATTTGATAAACCTAGAGCTCTGATACCAAATGATGCAGTTTCATACGCAATCAAATGGCTCAAATAACTCAATGATTAATCAAAAGCTATAAATCGAACCGAATGGTTCAAAGAGACCTTAAAGGTGTCTTTACAATATTCAATACTCAAAACTACTAAACAATAAACCTAAAGATCCTATTTATATATGATAGGAATCATAACTCAAAAGGAAAGTAAATTAATAAAATATCAGGAAATTAAAATTTAAAATAAATGATAAATAATCTTATTGATATCCTTGCATCATACTTATTTATATTTCTATACGAAATTTTACATTTATGTTTCTTTTAGCTAAGAGATTTAATTGTTTTTGTGTTTATGTAGCTTGATGTTGAAACAAGAACAAGAGTCTGGTTGTACTTCTCAAACTGTTCTTTTATCCCAGACTGTTTATCCAACCCGTCAGGAATTCATAGTTGGAAACTACTAATGTTGCATACATATTTACTGTGTTTGCAGCCGATGTCTTATGTTGTAGTTGCGACCATAAAAAGTATTGAAGAAAGCTATGGTTGGTTTTCTGTTGCATGCCGGAAGTGTAACAAGAAAGTTTTAAGCAAGTCAGAGTATTTGCAAAATGCTGAAGAAGTTTCTGAAGCGATTCTCAAATTGCCTGCTACTGCGTTAGTTTGTCAAAAATGCCAGTGTGAATGTACTTCCGTTACCACAAAGTATGTAAACCAGTAAATGTATACACATTTTTTGTTTCAGAATTTTTATTTCATTTAATGCAGTTTTTTAAGATAAATTATGTTTTTTTGTTTTAGGTTCAAGTTGCAGATAAGGGTTCCAGATGAATCCGGTAGTGTGTCGTTTGTCATGATCAATAAAGATGTAATGAAGGTCATTGGAGCTGTTGCATGTGATATTAGGGAAAGGCAGTTGAAGGAAGGCGACACAAAAAGTTTGCCGCATGAGTTGTCCCAAATCCTTGAAAAGAAACTTGCCTTCAAAATTGATGTTTCTGATTACAATCTTACAAATAACTACCATGTGTATACTGTCGTCAAGATTTGTGATGATGCTGTTATAATTGAAGAGTTGGTCGACGGACATGAGAATGTACACGATAGTTCTGTCGAGGTATTTATTCTAATTATTTTATAATAAGGATTTATATCCTGTAAATTTTCAAATCTGTTATGTTTATTTGTATATTACCACTTTTTAGGTCACTCAGGAAGTTTGTGAAAATAAATCTGTTAACCTTTCAGAATCATCGCAAGTTGGGTTTGAAGTTAGTCCTAAGGTATTTATACCTTTCTGCATTTATATCTAACTTTTTTCTATCAATTGTATTATCATGTAACATTTTATTAGTTTTTTCGTTATTTGTTTGAAGGATATTGTATGTGTTGATGTCGTTGTGGATACTCCCGCAAGTTCTAATGGAAAAAGAACCGTTGAAGATTTTGTTAATGCAAATGTTGCTGACCAAACTTGTACAAGCAAAAGAATGAACAAGAAGACTGCTAGATTCAAAACTTAGAATTTATTATTAACGTATTCATATGTTTGTTTAGTTTTTTCGGTTGAATGAATATATTTTTGTTAACAGCTGTTGTTTAACATCTATTTTGTCAGTGGATGTAATGTTATTTTAATTTCATCTGTTATAACTTCTGTTATGCAATATCTGTTAAAACAATAGTGTCTCGAGTATTTTATAATACTTGAATATTAAATTTAATTTGTGATAGTTATTCCTTAAAATATTTGTTACAATTATTACATTTGACTTCATTTTTTTTAAAATGTTTGTCATGGAATTATTTTTAATTTAAAATATGATAAGTCATCAATAATAGAAACTATAATTACATGTGTTTGTAGAATTTATATTATTATAAAATAAAATGTATGTTAAATTTTTAAAATTATAGGAACAATAAAAGACTTCAAATCATTTGTTAGAACAATAGTTTTAGTTGTTTAATTTTACAATGGCAATAAAAGAGTTTTAGGGCTGTGGCGAGTGTTTGTAATTATGAATTTGAAAAGACTGGTTTAAATTTATAGTTATTTCGTTAGATATTCATTACAAGTCATCAAATATTGTATAGCATGAAATTAGAATCAGTTTCCAAATTCGAAATAACGAATTTTTATTCACAATGTAATACTTTAGTTTCTTTAAAAAGTTTGTCATGCAAATATTTTTTATTTAAAACATAATATTTCGTCAATAAAAACAATAATTACATATTTTATAGACGCTAATATTTTTGTAGAATTTCTATATATTTAAAATATATGACTTCCTTTTTTAAGAATTTTTATTGTAAACTTTTTTTGTTATTAAAGAATAGTAAAAATAAGTACATTTAGCATTAATTGCTGCTATATTTTCTGTCAGGTTGCATCTAATCGTTCTTCTGTGCATTGGGCGGTAAAGACTTTCAGGGTTCTAGGTACTGTTTCTAATTATGAATTTGAAAAGACTGCTTTAATTTAAATTAATAATTATTTCGTTAGATATTCATTACAAAGTTTGTTTTAAAAAATGTGGTTATATTATTCTTCAGTTGATAATTGTAATTGATCACAGTTGTTTGTCAACATCTGTTCACAAGTCATGAAATATTTTATTACAATTTTTATTGTAGATCATTTTTTTATAAATTTTTATTGCTATAAAATATGTGGTATGGAAATTCCAAATTGTATTTCACAAACCTCTCATCTTTTCATCAGGCATTATTAACTTATGTTGAATTTTAATATATGTTAACAATTCAATAGTTATTGATAAACATAATGAATGAGATGGTTATAATAACAGATAACTTAAGTGAGTTACATATAAATATTTCATGGGTGTACAAAAAAGATGATTGTAAGAAATTAGCCGTTCAAAAAAAATATTTCATGTCATTTCTTAAAAAAATATGTCGTATGTAAATTGTATATTGTATTTTTAACAATGATTAATTTTTTTTAACAATTTTGAACAATTTGTAACAACAATATTATTAATTGTTTAATCAATATAAAAAGAATAATGTGTTAATTTATGTTGTGTTTTCATCTAGATCTTTTATTTCCACAGTGGCCATGAAAGACTTTTAGGGCTGTGTCCACTGTTTAACAATGATTTCGTTAGATATGAATTACATGTTAGGTTTTACAAACTCTGTTTTAAAAATCTGGTTACATCATCCTTCAGTTGAAAATTGTATTGGACGTCTGTTGTTTGAAAATATTGGTTTGCATGTGGTCAAATTTTGTATAGCTTTGAAGTTAGAATAAGTATCAATATAAAAGTATATTACCAGTTCATCATATAATTAAAAGTAATTGTCATATTCATACTAATAATTTAAAACATAATACGTTGTGAATAAAAATTGTTATTACACATTTTAACAATACTAATTTTTTAAAGAGTTTTTATTTCTATAAATATGTCTTAATTTTTGAAGAATTTTTATTGTATGTTTTTTTTGTTGTTTAAGAGTAGTAAATATAATTACATTTAGCATTAATTTCTGGTGTATTTTCTGTCAGGTTGAATATAGTTGTTTATCTGTGCGTTGGTAATCAAACACTTTTAGGGCTGTAGCGACTGTTACTAATTATGAATTTGAAAAGACTGGTTTAATTTAAATTTCTACATATTTCTTTAGATATTCTTTACAAAGTCTGTTTTAAAAATGTGGTTATATTATTCTTCAGTTGATTATTATAAGGGATATTGGATTTTATTAATCCGAACTTTGACAAATTGGTCAATATTAATCCCAACTTTAAAAATTGCCTGTGTCGGTCCCAACTTGTAAAATATTTTCCTTCACTGGTCCTTTACTAATGATGATCTTGATCAGTTGACCAGCAACAAAATGAAGCTCATTCTGTTGAAAAACAGATGATCAAGACCACCATTTGTAAAGGACCAGTAAAGAAAAATATTTTACAAGTTGGGATCGGCACAGACAATTTTTAAAGTTGGGATTAATATTGGCCAATTTGTCAAAGTTTCGGATTAATAAAATCCAATATCCCTTATTATAATGACTGACAGTTGTTTGTCAACATCTGTTCACAAGTCATCAAATATTTAATTAATTTTAACTTGGAATAGGTTTGTATATGAAACTTTATTATTAGGACGTTTTAACTAATTACTACGTATAAAAACTATTATTACAATTGTGAATAGAAACTATTATTACAATTTTTAACAATGATGATTTTTTTTTACAATTTTTATTGCTATAAAATATGTCTTATGGAAATTGTAAATTGTATTTTACAAACCTCTCATCAGTTCATCAGACATTATTAACTTATGTTGAATATTAATATATGTTAACAATTCAATAGTTGTTGATAAACATAATGAAAGAGATGCTTATAATAACTTAAGTGAGTTACATGTAAATTTTTCATGTCATTTCTTAAAAACACTTGTCATGAAAATATTATCTATTTAAAACACAATTATTCGTCAATAGAAACTAAAATTACATATTTTATAAATATTGATATTTTGAAGAATCTTTATTTCTATAAAATATATTTCTTTTTTTAAAGTTATAAGAACAATAAAAGACTTCAAATGATTTGTAAGAACAATATTTTTAATTGTTTAATTAATATAAAAAGAATAAAGTGTAAATTTATGTTATGTTTCCATCGAGATCTTTCATATCCACAGTGACCATCAAAGACTTTTAGGGCTGTGTTCACTGTTTAACAACGACTTGGTTAGGTATTGATTACAAGTTAGGTTTTACAAAGCGTGTTTTAAAAATCTGGTTACATCATCGTTCAGTTGAAAATTGTATTGGATGTCAGTTGGTTAGCAAGTTTTCAAATTTTGTATAGATTTGAAGTTACAATAAGTATATAAATATAAAAGTATATTACCAATTTAGCATATAATTAATAGTAATGGTAATATTCATACTAATAATTTATAACATAATACGTTGTCAATAAAAATTGTTATTACACATTTTATCAATATTCATTTTTTAAAGAGTTTTTATTTCTAAAAATATGTCTTAATTTTTTAAGAATTTTTATTGTAACGATTTTTTGTTTAAGCATATAAAAATAAGTACATTTATCATTAATTGCCGATGTATTTTCTGTCAGGTTGCATCTTCATGGTTCATCTGTGCATTGGGCTGCAAAGACTTTTAGACCATCTACATTGCTGAAGAAATTCAAATTTGTTTATGAAAATAATATTAAAAAATGTTTGTTTGCAAACAAAGCCTAAATCGGTTTGTTATAACAACCATGTTTACACTGAGTAAATTTGACGTCACTTGTTAAAAAAAGTTTGTAAAAATTAAGTCGGCAATAAAAATTATTATTACATTGATATACTATTCATTATTATGATATTGATAGTTATTTTATTATTTTATCGTTATTTTTTTATCGTTTGTGTTACTAATTGTACTTTTTTTTCAATTTATTTATATTTGTATAAGAGGGCCGAATTAAAAACACTCTTATGAGAGTAGGTATACACCTATTTTTTCAGTATATAAAAGGCCAGTAACTCTTTATTTCAGTTTGCAACTTTTGTAATACTTGAACCATTGAAAAGCAAATCAACCATCTATACCTTAAACCATTGTACTCTGGGCCCATCTGCAATGGTTATGGAAGTTGCTCAGCAACATATACTAAATTTATGGTCGTGCAAGTTTATGTTTTCATGTGTCAACATGTGATTGGGGATGGTCAACAGGCAATTACAGAGGCTAATCGCCCCTTATTATAGGCAATTAGGCCTATCCATGTACATATCAGGTGATTATGGTCATAAGACATGCAATTCAGGGCTTAACTAGTGATTAGGATCACAATCGCATGAAATGAAGGCAATTAGGCCCCCAATCGCCTTCATACACACGATTAGGACTCTTTATCAGGCGATTGGGCTCCCAATCGCCTATAGCATAGGCGATTAGGGTCCCCAATCGCCTATAGCATAGCTGTTCCGGTTTTTCGCGCGTTTAACTCTTCAAATCAGATCCGAAACATGTGTAAACACCCAATATCAATCCTAACACATTAACAACATATTTCAAGCAAAACCCCTAAGTTTTCATCATTCTAACAGTCCCGAAAGCGAGCGTTTGCCCAAAATAGCAACTTAACATGAAAACATCACATCAACATGCAAGAACTTGCCCTAAATAGCAAATATCCAGATTTAATCACATAACCACGTTGTCCGATAGCATCCTACTGTTCTAGCGTCATCCTAGAGCAAACCCTAACATCAAACAATCAACGACATACCTCATATCATCCTTAATCATTCAAAATCCTTCAAATGGGTCAAAACATCAAGTATCAACAATACACAACCAAAACCATTCAAACTCCTAGAACATCATCATACTAACTTGTAACAGCCATAAACATCTTAACAACACAAAAACAATCAAGATTCAATCCTAAAAATCCTACCTTTAAACACAAATAACACATATAACACGCATAAAGGTGAGGGTTTGTTTAAAAACGGTTTTAAATGGATTTTCAAAGACAAAAACATTTATAAGTCAGGTCTGGACGTTTTAGGGAGCAAAATATAATCATTTGAAGGTTTGGGTTTGAAGAACACACCTTGGTTTTGAGAGGAAATGATGGAATAAGCTTGGAAATGGTTGTTTTGATACAAAAAATGAGTTCCAGAGGGTGTTTGTGTGTTGGTATGGGTTATGGGACGGCTAGGGTTGCATAAATGGTGTTTTGGAGGTCAAGGGTGGTATTTATAGGCGTTTCTAGTCGTCAGGTGCAGTATAGGCGATTAAGCAGCTTTATTAGGCGATTAGGGCTGCTAATCGCGTTCACTATCAGGCGATTAGCCCCCAATCGCCTATAAACAAGTCCCAATCGCCCTCATATAAAGCTAATCGCCCTCATGATGGTGATTAGGGTAGCCTAATCGCCCTCAGGGCCTGGTGCTGTGTATTCGGCGCGTTAAACTCCGTTTTAACATATGTTAACATGTTTTCACATACCGACAAGCCACATAATGATTATAAACACATAATACATGGAAATAAACACGTTCACACTCGTTCACCAATTCCCGGGACTCAAGACTTGCATGTGTTAAAACCCCAATGGTGTACGACTCGACTCGACCGACCCTGTTATGTGTAATGTATGCGCGACTCGTTAAGATAGACTTACTAAGTTTTCAAAAGTTAGTTACCGGAGTTTGCCGGGTGTCACATCATCCCCCTGTTGAAAGAATTTTCGTCCCGAAAATTTCCCAAAGTCGAAGAGAGAAAACAAATAAGAAGAAAATTTTCCGGGTCGTCACATCATCCCCCTGTTGAAAGGAATCTCGTCCCGAGATTCTTTCGGCTTCAACAGTGGTGAGTGTCGACCTCTGTGTGTGCCCAAGTAACGTTTCCCCAAAGTACAACGAGTGAATGTCATGAATCAAAACGCGACAGTAACAACCGGGAAACCACTTCCCCAAATGCGAATACAAGGCTAGAGACTCCCCAATCGAAGGCCTACTGGAGACTACTATGATCGGTATAACTAACCCACCGGTACCGTCCAAGTAGCATCCCCAAAGGACCCTCATCGACCCACTGAATACGAAGTGATGACCCACACCAAACAGAAAACACTTGTAGATGGATGTGATTTGACACGAAAACAGGATTATATGATCATACAAGTTACAAAACCAGGTGCGGAAACCCTAGCTTTGAACAAACTGATATAAACTCAAATCAAAACACAATCAAAGTCATTTTCAATACTTTTCATAGATTAACTTGCTTATAAACTTGATTACAATGTGAATTCAGTTAATCTAGATCACACACACACTATCTCAAACTGCTCTGGAACAACACCTCAAAACACACACACCTAATGACTCTCTTAAACTTACAAAATCACAAAATCTATATATAGGCACTGCACATTCACCCATTGTGAATGGTCGAATGTGAGGCTTTTCCACATTCGCCCATTCTGATGGTCGAATGTGTACCTTCAGTGTAGTTCCATTCCAGATTCGTCCACTTTAATCTACCTTCGCCCACTAAGTAATCACCTTCGCCCATATCAATCTTCATTCGCCCAATTCAGCCTTTCTAACACATGTTAACTATCCAATCACTAGTCGCAAAACGCATCAACAAACTCCCCCTCGACTATTGATTGGATCGTTTTCTGTCTTCGTCCATGGCTTTGTTCAGCAACATGATTCTGAGCTGTTTCTTCTGCTCTTTTGTCATCTCAGGCTCTAACCTTCTCTTCACCGGTTTTGACACGTTCGCCATCTTCACCATCTTGCCAAGTTTTCCCTCTAAATTACTACCCGCATTAATATCATATGCAAAGCAAACACCAACTACTTGAGTGTATTTCTTTGCCTGATCAGCGTCATTCGACTCATGATGAATCGGATTATAAAAGAGCATGATGATGTCTTCGAAGGTGCAATTTATCAACCACATAGGATCAAATACATGCACATGCTTGTATTTATCCTTTCCATCTCTCAACACAATCACCGCTTCTGCTTTTCTCCAATCGTAATACCAGAAAATGAAGTCAGCACTGAAATGTTGAGGCATGGGCATTAAAGGTATTTTCCTCATCACTTCAGGTGCCTTATATATCAAGGTAACCCGCTTCCGCTTGGTTCTGGGATCAATATCCCTGTGAACTTTCCTCCGGGGATATTGTGGTTTGAATCTATTCCATCTTTTCCTACTCTCCCAAACCAGCTTATCTGCGCACCAACCGACGTGAGTATTATTAACTGAAGCACCCGACATAGGGAATCTGCATAGATCTCTAACCGCCCAGTACGGTAGAGTTAGCAAGTCAATGAATCTGTAAAAATACAAGATCCCTGATTCCCACTTGGCAGCTAGACACTTCAGCCTGCCTAAGTATGTCCACCCGAGAGCTCTGCCTCTGAACTTAGCATTGTGAAACCTATAAAAGTTTCCTTGAGCTTCAGGCTTCGGTCGGTTCTCATCCATTAATCTCAACTTCTTCAAATAATTCTTCAATTCATCAGATTTATTTGAAGATTCTGGCTTATCAGTTCCAAATACTTTTTCCACAAACTCAGCACTTCTCTTCTTAGCCTTTCTCTTTGCAGAAGTGTTAGGAATTTCTGTAAAGTCAGGAAACACCACATCTTCATCAGTTTGTCTGAAGTATTGTGGGTATTCCTCATGTGTTATATCTTCTATCTCCACTTCTTCAAACTCAGGGGTATCTTTATCATCAGAGTGACTTCCAATATCTTTTTCAGGAATATGTGGAATCGACTCATCTACAATGAATTCTTCAAACGTTTTCCCTACCCTCTGTGCAAGCCCATCCAGAATCTCCTTTGCCACAGATGCAGGTACTTCCCCTTCTTCTAAATCAGGATCGTTATATTCCAATTCATATCTCATATCGTCAGTTTGGAATATTTCAGCAAAACGACCTGTGAACTCAATGGTCCATTCTCTTCTTTCTAACATGTCCTTGTAGACTTGTTTTGCATCATCAGTCAAGGACCTCACCTTCTCATTCCAGAATACACTCTCATCCGAATCAACATTCTCACCTTTCTTCTTCGAACTCGATTCTCCAGTGTCTTTCTTCTTCTTTGAAGGTGGTCTCTTCTCAAATGTAAACTTTGATGTATCGTCTCCTCCATCATTATCATCATCACTGCTACTCTCATCCTCCTTCTGACTTCCAGAACCCTCAGCATCATCATCATCATCATTATCATCCTCATCATTACTCTTTTCTGATTCTTCATCATCCTCATCATCATCTTCCTCTTTATCAGACTCAGATGGTTCAAAATCAACCTGTTCTACTTCTTTTTCTTTGTCTTCCTCACCCTCTTTCAACTTGGGTGCAACATTGTACAGGTTGTCTATCAGCTCACTAAGGCGTTTATTCTCAGCCTTCAACTCTTTATTATCTTCTTTAATAGCCTTAAACCTGTTTTTGTTTCTCAAACACTTTCCTTCAAGCTTTTTGTTCTTTGCTTCTAGCTTCTTCACCTTCTCATCAATCTCATCCTGATTCGACTTAGAAGCTACAACAATCTGAAGCATCTTTTCCTCATTCTGCTTGAACTTGGCTATTTCAGCTTGCTGAGCCACTATCATCTTCATCATATCGTCCATCTTCTTATTCACTTGCTTCATAACTTCATCATCTACAGTGACTTTCTTTGACTTGGACTTTGATCTAGATGGCTCAACTTCAGCTTCTTTCTCTTTCTGAGGCTTGGTAAACAAGTTAAGTACATTATCCAGTGCAACATTGAACTCATCCACTGGTAATGTTGTTGCCTCTTTAGTCTTCTGTTTCTTTGTGACCGGTGAAGATTGCTTTGATGACGTTCCAGCTTCAGGTAATCTTTTTCCTCTCAAGAGTTGATTTAACTCTTTCTCTCTCAGTTGCTTTGTACTGGTTTTCTTAGCCATGGTTTTGTGTTTAGGCTTGGGCAAGTTAACAACTACAGTTTCTCCTTCGTTCAACTCGTCCATATTCACAGTAAACATTTCATCTTCAGCACTAACAGACTTCTTGCTCTTCTTAGCTTCTTCAATCGATCTGTTTAATGATTCAGACTCACCAACCATAGTGGCCTTACGTTTGGTGGCCCGGAGATTTTCAGCATCCGAATCCCATTGTTCTTCAACCTCTGTCTCTTCCGAATCCACTGATTCTTCATCCACCAAACTTGTACCTTTCTTAGCAGTAGATTTCTTTCTCACAACCTGTTGCTTTGAGCTTCCCTGATCAGTCTTTCCTTTGCCCTTCCCTTTGGCTCCAGGATTGACTACTTGCCTTTTCCTTTTAGTATTAGCATCAGCATATACCAAAGGATCATCGTTGTCAGAATCACTATCAGGATGCCTTGCTGTATTCTTTCCTGGATCAGTGTAATCCTCTCTAGCTAAGGCTCCAAACAACCTTCTGTAAGGTGGTCTTTCATTATCTGGCACACCCTTATAGCCCTTCATTCTCACTAAAGTACGAATGTTCATATGATCTAATGCAAGTATCTGAGTTGGATCCTTCTTCAGGTTTGGATACTTGTGATCAAAGATCATCATCAGGAATCTAGGGTATAGCATAAAATACTTCTTCTTCAAACCCTTCAGCATTTCCAGCATGTGATCCAATATCATCCCGGCAACATTAAATGGTTTGTTGAGAGTCAACGCAACCATTAATGAGCTCAAACTCTTTCTCATTACATCATAACCTCCACTAACACATCCAAACACATGTATGATGACATGAGCAAAATACTTAAACTGCACGCTTAGTTTCCCTTTATACATCGAACCATCAGTGATAGGTCCTTTGTATTTCATCCTAAGGAAACAAGCTTTCTGCTCAGTCCATGAAAGTTCTCTTGGATCTTCACTAACTTCAAACTTGATCTGGAGAGCTTCTCTGATGTCAGTCTCTGTAATGAACATCTCCATTCCTTGAATCTTGCTTCTGATAATGGTCTGATTATCAAAGTAATCATACTTCGCGTTGTTGTAGAAGTCCTCAACTATATCCTTGTAGATAATAGTTGGTGTAGCTAAAGCATAAACTACTCTGCATCTCTTCAGGAACTTGATTATACCAGTAAACTCCTCGTTCTTCTCAACGTCTCCCAGATAAGCACAGCAATTGTGATTCTTCTCGAAAGGCCATTTGCTCTTGCTTGACGATTCACCTTCCTGAACAGGTTCTGGGACAGGATCTGTGACAATATTCTTAACAGGAATCTCAATATTTTCTTGTTCCTCAGCCATCTGTAACACAAAATAAAAAAAAAACAAACGTCAAAACACAAAATCGACAAAAACTTAAAAGTTTTAGGATTTTAAAATCCACATTCGCCCAAAAATTCTGGTCGAATGTAGTTCATTTTGGCCGAATGTACAAAAATTCTGGTCGAATGTGAAATGGTATTTCATAAAATGTACATTCGCCCATTTTGTAGTTCCTTCGTCCAAACTATTTCACATTCGTCCGTTCGTCGGCCCGAATGTACAAACTGATTTACCCCAAAATTTAAAAAAATTTCAAACATGTTTTTAACCCTTGATTTTGATTAGAATGTATGCTAATGAGACCGATTATCACTCGTGTAACATCAATTTCCCCTAAAATTCATTCTACATCAGTTTTCAAATGGAATTTGGGTTCTTATCGTTTCAATCGATCAATCACTGATTAAACGTTGTTTTTATCCTAATTCCTTGTACACTCTCCCCCTAAAACTGATGTGGAGTGAATGTATATCAAAATTAAGTATTAACAAACACTTAAACACCATTAACCCTAAAACCCTAGTCCGGTTTAGAAAATCAACGATTCCAGTCTCGTGTCAGCACCATTACCTGTAATATTAGTATGAAAAAGATCAGTGGAATGCAGATAATCAAATGCACAATCAGGAAAAACTAAAGCAACAAGGTCTGGTACTTAAGAAAAATTTGTGAAAAAGTTGAATGAGGGGCGAATCTGTGTTGTGGCTATATATAAGTGTCCACCTTCGCCCGGTGAGAATGGACGAATGTAAGGATTTCCACCTTCGCCCCAAATGAATGGCACGAAGGTAGAACGTGTCTACCCGAATGTGAATTTTTGAGTTAAAAAGCCACATTCGTCCAGTCACAAACAGTCCGAAGGTGAGAATTTTCCACATTCGACTCAATTAAGGGGCGAATGTGAAATGGAAAATTCTGAAAATTTTGCCAAATCACGAATTCGAATCCCGTTCAACATTTTTCAATCCGTTAAGCTTCCAAAATACATATTTTCACATTTAGAATGATATAAAGCCCAGATGGTGTTGTCAAATCTCAGAAATTGACTATCAAGCATCCCCGGTTATCAAAAATAAAGCAGAAATGCAAAAATTTTGGATTTTTCTGAAATTTTATCAAAAGACACCTAAAATCTTTTTGGATTTTGTATCTTTTTGACAATAAAAGTAAATTGCAACAAAATAAAATGCAACAAAGTAAATGAAAGCAGTAAACTTTTTGTGAAATCCGATCAGAGGATCATATCAGTTGTCTGAGAAATCTGATCACAGCGTTGATTTATTTGCTTAATATTATCATTAGAAACAGTATGTGACACGGCAATTGCTAATATTGTGGTCCACGTAAGCTCACATGCAGACAAATACGCAATGCTTTAAAATGATACGAGTTAGTGTAGAGGATGTGATTCGACACGAAAACAGGATTATATGATCATACAAGTTACTAAACCAGGTGCGGAAACCCTAGCTTAGAACAAACTGATATAAACTCAATCAAAACACAATCAAAGTCATTTTAAAAGCTTTTCATAGATTAACTTTTCCAAATAATTGCTTACAGATTGATTACAGTTAATCTAGCACACAAACTATCACTCTCAGAACTTTCTGGAACACACACCAAAAACACACACTCTAAATGACTCGTTATACATTACAAAAACCCAAAATCTATTTATAACACCTGCACATTCGCCCCTTTCCATTGGTCGAATGTAGGTATTTTCCACATTCGCCCAGTTTGACTGGTCGAATGTGTCTTCTGATCAGCTTTGTTCCAGATTCGCCCATGTCTAAGCTACCTTCGCCCACTTACAAGTCACCTTCGCCCATTTCTTCTTCCTTCGCCCCTAACACATGTTAACATCTAATCATTAGTCGCAAAAACGCATCTACAAACTCCCCCTCGACTATTGATTAGATCGTTTTCTGTCTTCATCCATGGCTTTGTTCAGCAGCTTGATTCTGAGCAAACTCTTCTGTTCTTTAGTCATCTCCGGCTCTAATTTTCTCTTTACCGGCTTTGACACATTAGCCATCTTCACCTTTTTGCCAAGCTTTCCCTCCAAATTACTACCAGCATTAATGTCATAAGCAAAGCAAACACCCACAACTTGTGTATATTTCCTTGCTTGATCTGCATCGTTCGGCTCATGATGAATCGGATTATAAAAGAGCATGATGATGTCTTCGAAGGTGCAATTGATCAGCCACATAGGATCAAATACATGAACATGCTTGTATTTGTCCTTTCCATCTCTCAACACGATCACCGCTTCTGCCTTCCTCCAATCATAATACCAGAAAATGAAATCAGCACTGAAGTGTTGAGGCATAGGCATTAAAGGTATCTTCCTCATAACTTCAGGTGCCTTATAAATCAAGGTAACCCTTTTCAACTTGGTTCTGGGATCAATATCCCTGTGAACTTTCCTCCGGGGATATTGTGGTTTAAATCTGTTCCACTTAGTTCTACTCTCCCAAACCAATTTGTCTGCACACCAACCGACGTGTGAATTATTCACTGAAGCACCCGACATTTGGAATCTGCAAAGATCTCTAACCGCCCAGTACGGTAGAGTAAGCAAATCAATGAATCTGTAAAAGTACAAGATTCCAGATTCCCACTTAGCAGCTAAACACTTCAGCCTGCCTAAGTATGTCCACCCGAGAGCTCTGCCTCTGAACTTCGCATTATGAAACCTATAAAAGTTTCCTTGAGCTTCAGGCTTCGGTCGGTTTTCATCCATTAATCTTAATTTCTTCAAATACTCTTTCAATTCATCAGTCTTACTTGAAGATTCTGGCAAATCAGCTCCAAGTACTTTCTCTACAAACTCAGCACTCCTCTTCTTTGCCTTTCTTTTTGCAGACGTATTATGTCTTTCAGTGAAATCAGGAAACACCAAGTCTTCATCAGTTTGTCTGAAGTACTGTGGATATTCCTCATGTGTAATATCCTCTATCTCAACTTCTTCAAATTCAGGGGTTTCTTTGTCATCTGAGTGACTTCCAACATCCTTTTCAGGAATATGTGGAATCGACTCATCAACAATGAACTCTTCAAACGTTTTCCCTACCCTCTGTGCAAGTCCATCCAATATCTCCTTTGCCACAGATGCAGGTACTTCCCCTTCTTCCAAATCAGGATCGTTATATTCCAACTCATATCGCATGTCATCAGTTTGGAATATTTCTGCAAAACGACCTGTGAATTCAATGGTCCATTCTCTTTTCTCTAACATATCCTTGTATACTTGTTTTGCATCATCAGACAAGGACCTCACCTTCTCATTCCAGAACACAGTCTCATCATCAACATTCTCACTACTCTTCTTTGAACTTGACTCACCTGTGTCTTTCTTCTTCTTTGAAGATGGTCTTTTCTCAAATGTAAACTTAGAAGTATCATCTCCTCCATCATTATCATCACTACTACTACTATCATCCTCCTTTTGACTTCCCGAACCTTCAGCATCATCATCATCATCATTATTATCATCACCTTCATCATCACTCTTATCCGATTCTTCATTCTCATCATCCTCATCATCCTCATCTTCCTCTTTGTCAGATTCAGATGGTTCAAAGTCAACCTGTTCAACCTCTTTCTCTGTATCCTCCTCACCCTCCTTCAGCTTGGGTGCAATGTTGTACAGATTATCAATCAGCTCACTAAGGCGTTTGTTTTCAGCCTTCAACTCTTTATTGTCTTCTTTAATCGCCTTGTATCTGTTTTTGTTTCTCAGACACTTCCCTTCAAGCTTCTTATTCTTAGCTTCTAGCTTCTTCACTTTCTCGTCTATCTCATCTTGATTAGACTTTGAAGCTACAACGATCTGAAGCATTTTCTCTTCATTCTGCTTAAATCTGGCAATTTCTGCTTGTTGAGCCACTAGCATCTTCATCATGTCGTCCATCTTCTTATTCACCTGCTTCATCACATCATCATCCACAGTGACTTTCTTCGATTTGGACTTTGACTTAGATGACTCAATCTCAGTTTCTTTTCCTTTCTGAGGCTTAGTAAACATGTCAAGAACATTATCCAGTGCAATATTGAATTGATCTACTGGTAATGTTGTAGCCTCCTTAGTCTTTTGCTTCTTAGCTGCTGGTGAAGATTGTTTAGATGATGTACCAGCTTCAGGTAATCTCTTTCCTTTCAACAGTAAGTTCAATTCTTTCTCTCTCAGTTGCTTTGTACTAGTCTTCTTGGCCATGGTTTTGTGTTTGGGCTTGGGCAAGTTCACTACAACTGTTTCTCCTTCATTCAACTCGTCCAAATTTATAGTCAACCCTTCATCTTCAGCACCAACAGACTGCTTGCTCTTCTTAGCTTCTTCAATCGATCTGTTCAGTGATTCAGACTCACCAACCAAAGTGGCCTTTTGTTTGGTAGTCCGGACATTTTCAGCATCCGAATCCCACTGTTCTTCAGTTTCTGTTTCCTCTGAATCAACAGACTCTTCATCTACCAAACTTGTACCCTTCTTAGCAGTTGTTTTCTTCCTCACCACTTGTTGTTTTGAACTCCCCTGATCTGTCTTTCCCTTACCCTTCCCTTTGGCTCCGGGATTGACAACTTGTCTCTTTCTCTTTGTGCTTGCATCCGCATAAACCAACGGATCATCATTATCACTGTCACTATCAGGATGCCTCGCTGTATTCTTTCCAGGATCCATGTAATCCTCTCTAGCCAAGGCTCCAAACAATCTCCTGTAAGGTGGTCTCTCATTGTCAGACACACCTTTATAACCTTTCATTCTCACTAAGGTTCTAACATTCATATGATCCATAGCAAGTATCTGTGTAGGATCCTTCTTCAAGTTTGGATATTTGTGATCAAAGATCATCATAAGAAATCTAGGATAAAGCATGAAGTATTTCTTCTTCAAACCCTTCAACATCTCCAACATGTGATCTAAGATCATCCCAGCAACGTTAAATGGTTTATTGAGAGTCAATGCAACCATTAACGAGCTCAAACTCTTCCTCATCACGTCATAACCTCCACTAACACATCCAAATACAATAATGATGACGTGAGCAAAATACTTGAACTGCACGCTCAGTTTTCCTTTATACATAGAACCATCAGTGATCGGTCCTTTGTATTTCATCCTCAGAAAACAGGCTTTCTGCTCAGTCCAGGATAATTCTCTTGGATCCTCACTTGTTTCAAACTGGATCTGGAGAGCTTCTCTGATATCAGCTTCAGTGATAAACATCTCCATTCCCTGAATCTTGCTTTTAATAATCGTCTGATTATCAAAGTAATCATACTTGGCGTTGTTGTAGAAATCCTCAACTATATCCTTGTAGATAATAGTTGGTGTGGCCAAAGCATAAACCACTCTGCATCTCTTCAGAAACTTAATGATCTCAGTGAATTCCACGTTCTTCTCCACATCTCCAAGATACGCGCAACAGTTATGAGTCTTCTCAAACGGCCATTTTGTACCGCTTGACGATTCTCCTTCTTGCACAGTCTCTGGAACTGGATCAGTCACTACAATCTCTACTGGAATATCAACATTTGCTTGTTCTTCAGCCATCTGAAATGTAAAATCAAAATAAACGTCAAAACACAAAATCGTCAAAAATTCAAAATTTTTAGGTTTTTGAAATTTCACATTCGCCCAAACAATATGGTCGAATGTAAGTTATTCTGGCCGAAGGTGTAAATTTCTGGTCGAATGTAAAACTGATTTTGATCAAAAAGATTCATTCGCCCGTTTTGATTTACCTTCGTCCATCCTGAGTCACCTTCGTCCACTTCGATGGACCGAAGGTGGAAACTGGTTAAAACCAAAATTTAAAAATTTTCAAACTGTGTTTTCAGGCCTTGATTTTGATTAGAATCTACCCTAACATGGCCGATTAAGCTTCGTCTAACATCAATTTTCTCTCAAATTCATTTTACATCAGTTTTCAACAAGGAATTAGGGTTCTTATCATTTTATTGATCAATCAGTGATTAAACCTTGTTATTATCCTAATTCCTAATACATTCTCCACCTAAAACTGATGTGGGATGAATGTATATCAAAAATACACATTAACACACAGTAAATCTGCATAAACCCTAAACCCTAAGTGCGAATAAAAACTCAATGATTCCGGGTTCAATCCTCGTCTTTTACCTGTAAAAGTGATATGAAAATGATCAGTGAACACTAGGGATCAAAACACACAATCAGGAAAAACAAAATCAACAAGGGTCTGTTATTGAAGAAATTTTGAAAAAATTTGAAGTGAGGGTCGAATGTACAAGAGGCATATATAAAGACTCCACCTTCGCCCGTTCCAATCGGTCGAATGTATCAAATTTCCACCTTCGCCCCTAATGAAAGGCACGAAGGTAAAAGTGTTTCACCCGGAAGTGGAAATTGGGTTAAAAGCCACATTCGCCCAATTGAAAACAACCCGAAGGTGAACAAAATTCCACATTCGTCCCAATTAAGGGCGAATGTAAAATGGAAATTTTGAAAAATTTTGCCAAATTACAAATTCGAATCCCGTTCAACATTTTTCAATCCGTTAGGCTTCCAGAACACAAATTTTCACTTTTAGAATGATACAAAGCCCAGATGGTGTTGTCAAATCTCAGAAATTGACTATCAAGCATCCCCGGTTATCAAAAATAAAGCAGAAATGCAAAAAGTTTTGAATTTTCTGAAATTTTATCAAAACACACCTAAAATCTTTTTGGATTTTGTATCTTTTTGACATTAAAAGTAAATCGCAACAAAATAAAATGCATCAATGTAGATGAAAGCAGTAAACATTTTGTGAAATCCGGTCAGAGGATCATATCAGTTTTCTGAGAAATCTGATCACAGCGTTGATCTTTTTGTTTAATATTATCATTAGAAACAGTATGTGATACGGCAATTGCTGATATTGTGGTCCACGTAAGCTCACATGCAGACAATTACGCAATGCTTTAAAATGATACGCGTTAGGTGTATTAGACTAACACGATGTGGTGCCCACACACACGACATACTCCCGTATCAAGTAATTGCACAAAGCTTCGTCGTAACGCGTGATTATGCCAGAGTTATCCGTAACAGTTACAAAGTATATAGCACAGAGATGTACAGGTCAGCAAATAAATGCAGCAGAGTAACATGTGCGTATACACTAGGTTGAGGCTGATATTAATCACTGATTTGCATCAGATGATCAATACGATGTAATAATGATCTATGATCAATTAAAACATAAAGTTCCTCAATTCGGTAACTTCCGGTTTTGGCAATTAAGCTCTTTTAGCAAATATTCTGATAAAACTAGGTCCGTAAATCAATACGACAAAAGTTTATCAGAATATCCCGGATAACCATAACATAACGACCCGAAACCTCAGATTTTGGCAATCCTATCAAACGAAATTACGGTACTAAGACCATATGCCCATGAGGTGTTCAGCCACGAACGCGTAGTTCGTTATGTTTGTATCACTAATGCACGCAATATTTAGTCTACGAAGCCTATCAGCATATCACACGTAGTCAACACACGCCTCATAAACTATACAATTCTTTAGCCTGTGTCAGATCCCCACTGATGTACTATCATTTCCTCTGTTTTACCAGGAAATCATTTTTGATTTTCTAATTTTTAGGTCTTTTTGAATTTTATATTGTTTTTGGTTTTTCTGAAAAATGGCTCCCCCTAAAATAAAGAGCATATTTTTGAGATTTTTTATTTTTCTGAAAAATAAAAACAAAAATTTGAAAGAAACAATCCACTCGAAAGCATCAACTTCTTTGAGGATTAAACAATCCCCTCGAAAGCATCAACTTCTTTGAGGATTACGATAGTAAAGAGAAATTCCCAATTAGCAAAGAGAAATTCCCAATTAGCAAAATATAAAAACTAAAAACTAAAAAAAAAAACGATAAACCGAGGTGCCGATTAGTCCTGTTTTTCCTTTATATTGTTTACTTTTAAAAGGTATTCAAAGCGTGAACGATCAAAAGCTTTAGTAAACAGATCTGCACGTTGGTAGTCAGTATGTATTTTGATCATATCAATCAATTCCTTAGCGTAACAATCACGGATAAAATGATATTTGATCCGGATGTGTTTCGCTTTAGAATGATTATCCGAATTTTTAGTTAAAGCAATTGCGGCTTCGTTGTCACAGTAAATAGGAGTTTTTAGAAACTGCAAACCGTAATCCACCATTTGTTGTTGAATCCAGAGTACTTGCGAACAGCAACTCGAGGCTGCAATGTACTCGGCTTCACAGGTAGATTGTGCTACGGAAGTCTGTTTCTTGCATTGCCAGGTGATTAACCTGCTCCCGAAAAACTGGCAACCAGCTGTAGTAGATTTGCTATCTTTGTCACAGCCGCCCCAATCTGCATCACTAAAAGATATGAAATCAAAATTATCATCATTAGGGTACCAAAGTCCTTTAGAAGGACAACCCTTCAGATATCTAAGGATACGCTTGACCGCCGTCAGATGACTTTGTTTCGGCTTCGATTGATAACGAGCACAGAGACACGTTGCGTACATAATATCTGGTCGAGACGCCGTCAAATACATCAGAGATCCGATGATTGCTCTGTATGTAAAAGGATCCGTCAGCTCCCCCTTAGCGTCCACTCCAATCCCGTGATTGGGTTGAATCGGGGTATCCATCGGCTTTGAGTCCTCCATCTGGAAACGGCTCAAGATGTCGGAGACATATTTTGTCTGGTGAATGAAGATCCCGTCGGGTCTTTGGTCCACCTGCAAGCCTAGGAAAAACTGCATCTCCCCCATTGCGCTCATTTCGAACTTTTCCTGCATGACAGTTTCGAACTCCCTGCATAAAAGCTCGTTAGTTGAACCAAATATTATATCATCAACATATATCTGCACTAGAAGCAAGTCATCTCCCGTCTTTTTCGTAAAGAGGGTACAATCGACGAGGCCGCGCTTAAATCCTTTGGTGATGAGGTATGTACTTAGCTCCTCGTACCACTGCCTCGGAGCTTGGTGCAGGCCATAAAGAGCTTTGTTCAACACGTAGACCTTATCCCGGTGGATTGGGTCCTCAAAGCCTGGTGGCTGCCCTACATACACCTCTTCCTTGACTTTACCGTACAGAAATGCGCTTTTCACGTCCATCTGATAAACTTTGAATTTCTTATAAGAAGCAAACGCGAGGAACATCCGAATAGCTTCGATTCGTGCTACCGGTGCATAGATTTCATTATAATCAATCCCTTGGATTTGATGGAAACCCTGCACGACCAATCTGGCTTTGTTACGAACTATTACCCCACGATCATCCTTCTTACACTTAAACACCCATTTGGTGCCAATCTTCTTCCTATCCGGCGGCAAATCCGTGAGCGTCCAAACTCCCAATTTCTGAAATTGTAATAACTCCTCCTGCATAGCTTCCACCCAGGCATCATCCTTCAAAGCGTCCTTGTATGTCCTTGGCTCTACCTGCGACACATAACACGCAAACGACCAATCATTTTGACTACCAGATTGTTGAATTTTGGCATATAAAGCTAAAGCACCAAAACTCTCTGGCGAATTAACGCTTTTAAGCTGCCCTCTGGTCATAACACTACTTCCAGGATCACCGATAACTTGCTCCAGCGGGTGAATACGATGAATCCGAGATTCCGGATAATCAGGTACTTGCACTCCCGTCTGAACAGTCAAGTTCTCTACAGCATCCAGATCATGACCCGTATTTGATGATGAAGCTACATCAGAAGTTGGAGTTGGGTTCACTGGCGGTGCCTCTGGTTCTTCAGCTTGATCAAGAATAGCTTCTTCAAATTGTTCATCTTCAGATTCTGAAGTGTCTAATGAAGTTGAAGCCTCTTGAAATATCTCTTCTTCTTGTATAGGAGCATTGGTATCATTAGAAGCTGGTAGGGGGTTTACGGTGATTGGACGCACCAACGGTGAAGTTGTTGCATTTTCACACTCGTAAAGTAATCGAATAACAGCTTCTTCAACCAAGCTATCTAGATTGAATGATTCAAAGAAATCTTTGTAATCAAACATCCAATCAGGACCTGTGCCTTGAATATTTTGAGTATATCGTTGAACTTCCACGTTAGCCCAGTCTTCCACACGACGAGTTCGCTTGTTGTATACCCGTTTGAGCGGGGTTGCATATCCAACAAAGTAACCCTCCTCTGCTTTAGGACTAAACTTTTCGCTTGGGTTCAACATAGTGCAAGGCGCCCCAAAAGGTTCTAGATACTCTAGGTTCGGCTTCCTTCGGTGTAACAGCTCATAAGATGTTTTACCAAACTTCTTCACTGTTAGAACCCGATTTAATGTGTAATTTGCTGCATAAATCGCCTCGTTCCAGAACATTATTGGAAGATTTGAATCAGCAAGCATTGTTCTAGCCGCTTCAATTAGAGTCCTATTCTTTCGTTCAGCAACACCGTTCTGTTGAGGGGTGTACGGAGCCGAATATTCATGATGTATTCCTTTGTTTTCACAAAGTTCATCCATCTTGGCATTTTTGAACTCCGTCCCATTGTCACTCCGAAATCTCTTTATCTTCACATTGTAGAGATTCTCCAATCGAGTGAACAGAACTTTTAAATTGATAAAAGTGTCGCTTTTATTCTGCAAACACATCACCCATGAAAATCTTGAATAATCGTCAGTGACGACTAAACAATAAAGCTCTCCAAGATGACTTTTGCGCTTGACCGGTCCGAAAAGATCCATGTGCAATCGCTCTAGTGGCATCTCAACAGAGTTAACCTTTTTCACTTTGTGGGACTGTTTGTGTTGCTTCCCCTTTTTACAACTCACACACTTGTCATTCAGATGGAAATGTTTCACGTTTACTCCATCGACAAGTCCATTTCTCACAAGTTGATTCATTTTCTTCAGATGAATGTGCCCCATTCTTCGGTGCCACATTATCGATTCTTTCTCAGTCGCCTTGGACAAAAAGCATGTTATTTGCCCCTGTGATGTCATCGCCTTGGACATATCAAGAATGTATAGATTGTTGACGCGAGGTGCCTTCAACATTATCCACTCTTTAGGAATTGTAAAGCCCGGTTTCAGAATATAGCAGGATTTGTCATCAAAATGCACAGTAAATTTCTTGTCACAAATTTGACTGACACTCAACAGATTGTAATCTATCTGCTTCACATATGAAATCCGCTCGAAACTCACTATCCCATTGCTCACACTTCCTTCCATCGTGATATATCCACCTTTGTTTCCTGCGAAAGCTACATATCCTCCATTGATGTTCTTCACGTCGAACAGCAACGCAAGATCCCCTGTCATGTGGCCTGAAGCTCCACTATCAACAATCCAAAGACTGCTAATAGGGCCAGCTGAAGCTCCCTGCACACAAAATGTAAATCAGTTAGTTCTTTCGGGGGACCCAAGCCTGAGTCTTGGGTCTTTCAACATCAGGTTGCACAGTAACATTGTCACAAACATTTTTAACAACTTTTTGATCAATCTTTTTCTGATTGTTCAAAACAGTTTCCTTTCTCTCATTAACTTTTGATGTTGAGGCTCCTGGAGTACCATTGGGTGTCCAAGATTGTTCAGTCCTTTTCAAGATACGAATCTGAGACTTTGAATTCTCAGTCGGTTTCTGAACATTGTTAGCAAAAGTAACCTTCTTGGTAACCTTATCTGATTTAACAGACTTAGGTCCAACATTTGATTTGACAATCGGTTTTGATGGAACCTTTTGTCTATCAACTGTTGTGTTCACCACAGGCTTCCTCCACGAGTTTTCCATCGCAATCCGATTCCTTCTATCATAGTGCATTGGACGAGTGTTCCTCATTTGAAAATTGTTTTGATTATAAAACTGTTGTGGTTGTTGAGGAACAACTCTCCTATGTGGTGGCACATAATGATCAATCGGTTTTCTCATAGAATTCCTCACCTCCACCTCGTGCCTCTTGTGCCGTACATATGGACACTGAGCAAGTAAATGCCCTCGTTCCCCACATTTAAAGCACGCACGGTACTCTTCAAAAACATTCGGAGCATTTGGTTGAGCAAATGATCTAACAGGATATTGATCATTGTACTGTTGCTTCCTTAAACTCTCAGGGAGTGGCCCTTTTGAGTAAGTAGGCTCATTAAAACCATTAGCTCTGTTTTTGGGTTTAACAAACTCTGTGACATGGACCTTTGGTTCTTGAGGAACATCCAAATACAACTTCTTTAACAAAGCTGGTGGAATTTCATTTGTTCTCTCATGTTTTGGGAACCAAATGGTACTTTCTTGCCAAATTTTGTCAATTTTAGCATAGTTAACATCTTTAATTGGAAAGTCCTCGTCAGAGATGATCTTATCGGATCCTTCCATCCGATAGAACACTTTGACAGGTTTGTCACATTGTTCGTTTTTCTCAATCTTTTCAAGATCTTTCTTCACAACATTCACTTCAGACTTCTTTTCACAATGAATCTTTTTCATTGGAATCACAATTTGAGATGATGAAACTGGTTCATTTGTAATGATGTGATTTTCTTTAAGAATTTCACATGCATTAACTTTTTTGTTGTCACCAGTCTCATCACACTCTGAGTCTGAATCTACACTTTCAGCAGTAACACCCTCATCATTGATTCCCAAAATCGGTCTAACATCGGAATTTGGATCACCAATACTTGAAGTATTCGATTCATTTTCCGATGCTGAATCAGATTTTACCGAACTCTCCGGTGTCACTTGGTGACAATTATGGTTTGCAAAAAGAACCGGAGATGGTACAGCCCGATAATTGGTGGTTTTATCATCAATGATGTGATCTACCACATAAGCAATATTCTTATAGCTTTCCAGCTTTTTGTTTACTTTCTCAGCAAAGCATTTGATGGCGGCCATTTCCAACTTGGTGTTTTCAATTTCATTGATATAGTTGTTAATTGCCAATTGTTTCAAAGACAAAGTGTTTTTCAAGTCAGAAATGTCCTTTTTATAGCCATCTAATACTTTGTTAAAAGCATTCAACTCTTTGCGAGTAGATTGACTGTTCATGATAGCACTATCACGTTGAACACGAAGTTGTTTAACCTCCTCAGTCAATCTATCACATGTACCACAATATTTGTCACTAGTATTATCAGTACTACATGCAGAACTTACAGGTTTTGGTGGATCAGTCATGGCCATTAATGCGAAATGAGCTTCCTTTCCTGCAAAGAATCTGGAATAATCAATCTTTGTGAAAGCATCATCTGCAATGCACGACTTCCTTGTCATCAGAAAATCTGCTTCTGCAAGCAACTGATCGATACCTTCATCAAGAGAATTAACACTAGCTTCAGTATCCGATTCACTGTCTGAATCGGAATAAACCGATTCACACTCCTCAGGAATGTCAGAAACAGTATCAATCACAACTCCAGAATTTGTTTCTTCAGTCTGAACTTCAACATCAACCTCAGTATTAACCTTAACAGGTTCAGATTCCACATCCATCTCAGCTTCAGACTCATCACTTTCAACCTCAGTTCCTTCCTTCTCCTCCATCATCACAGAATCTTCAATATCAACCTGATATGCAACACAAGCCACATTTCCCCCAGTGGTGATTTCCTCAACACCTATCTGAATGCTCGACCAGTCAAACCTCTCATCTTGTTGAGTAACCAATGCTTGATTGGTATTTTGTTGTTCATTTGGTGTAGTAATCGGTATGACTGTTCGGTTAGTATTGTTTGGTGTTTGGGTTTGTGTCTGGTTTGGTGTGTTTGGTTGTCTATTTTGGTTGTTGTTAAAGTTGTTTTGATGGTTGTTTTGGTAAGAAACTTGGTTTTGGTTTTGTTGTTGACGATTTTGATAACTGGCATTGAAAGGGTTTCTATTGCCTTGTTTTGGTGGTTGGGTGCATTCTCGTTTAAAGTGACCTTTACCTCCACAGTTAAAACAAGTCACTTTCTCCTTATTGAACCCGTAGGTTGTGTTAGGAGAAGTTCCCAAATCTGTTCTACCTGTCTTCTCGATAAACTCCGTTGCTCTTCGCATTATGCTTGCAAAGGCCCATTGGATGTCAATGAGTTCCATCTCCTCCTTGTCAATCTGTGCGTAGTCTTCATTGGTCAAGTTGTTATTACCAATTTGACTAGCAACTAGCCCATTGTAGGAAGAAACCATTGCAGAGACTAATGCAATGTGTTGCTGAGCAACTTCAACTGTCACATTTCCAAGATTGGATGTCTCCAAAACCACTGTTGGTTGATTAGGTTGGTTCATTTGGTTCATTGGTTGTGGTTGAGATTGACTAGAAGTGTAAAAAGCTGCTTGTTGCTTTGGGGAGAATGGTGGAATGTAAGAATATTGATATGGAACTTGTGGTTGTGGTTGTGATAAAGATGAAGTTTGTTGTTGGTAGTTAATGATAGGTGATTCCACAACATTAGATACACATGCAACATGTGGTGCAACTAGCCCTCCTGAACTTGCACTAGCTGGAACTGAAGATCCTCCAAAGTATAAGTTTGGATTTTGAGGAATCTGTGCTCTCCTAGCCTTCCTCTTCTCTTCCAACTCTTTGTTTTCCAGCTTCTCAATGAACTCTTGAAGAGACCAGTATTGATAAGCATCCTTTTCCTTCAGAACATCTACATGCTGATCCCAGTTTGGTGGTAATGCATCTGCAAACTTTTCCACCTGTTTTGCCATAGGAATCTGTATATCATAGCTAGACAATTCAGATATCAAATGATTATATCTAGGAGTTAGTTCTTTCAAAGTTTCATTTCCAACATAAGAAAAGTTCTCAAACTCCTTAATAAGCTCTTCCTTCCTCAAACTTCGAGTCTTCTCATTTCCATCATGCTTCCTTTTAAGCATATCCCACAATGCCTTAGAAGTTGTGCACGTCCCAAATTGATGCAACAGATCATTTGTGATTGCCTGTGTCAATTGGGAAAACGCCTTCTTTTCCACAGCAAACTTCTTTTTCTCATCCTCCGCCATGCTCTCCAATGGCACTGGTTCACCTGTGTTCTCCAGAACTGGTGGTGTGTAACCTTTAGCAATCATGTTCCATGCTTCAGCACCTTCCACTCCCATGCCTTCCAAATGTATTTTGAACTTTTTCTGCCACTGATTGTATTCTTGAATCTCCATAAGCTTCGGTGGCCGAGTCCCGCTACCTGAAGACAAATCATTAATCAGTGTGGAAATAGCATTTGTAGTTTGAGTGTTTACCACCGCTGCTGCTACTCCCCAGTAGTCAGACTGTGGTGCTGGAGGTGCATTTTGAGTCATGTAGTTAACCGGCTGCGAAGACTGTGTGCTCGTCTTCTGTGCTGCCACTGTCCATGGGTCCATCACCTGCTGTTGTGGTTGTGTAGTTGCTGGTGTAGGAGTAGTCTGATAACGCCACATGATCACGAACTTCGAGAAATTCAACACTTAGAAAAATTTTCAAACACTATCCTAGGTTCGCCCAGTAAAGCTTCCAGGTTCGTCCCTTTTGATGTAGATTCGCCCAAAAGCACTCACCCGAATGTAAAATTTCACCAGAATGTAAAAACTCACAAACACCCTTCTACGTTCGTCCAAAATGACCTAGGTTCGACCGTTTCTGTTTTACCTTCGTACCCCCGATCTCCCGAAGGTAAAAATTTTAACCCGAATGTAGAAAATTCAAGTGAAACACTCTACGTTCGCCCAGAAATCTATAGGTTCGCCCAGAATATCACTCACCTTCGACCTAAAACTCACACATTCGCCCACACACTCCAGGTTCGCCCATTTCAGACTTTTGAAAAACGGTTACACTTTGAAAAACGGTTATTTTGATCTCTGATTTTCAAAAGTTTGTGGATTTGAATGATCTTGATTAGGTTTTGCTTCGGAGATGATTTGGAACAACTTTAATACTTGGAATTTTGAATTTTAACCACAAAATCACCTCTAATTCTTTCAAAAACACTCAAAAACCATTTTTATATGAAAACAGATGTGAATTGATGAAAATTATGTCCAAATCAGCTCTGAGTTTATCAATTTGTTGTTGTATGATCCTCTACGCTCTGATACCACTTTGTAGAGGATGTGATTCGACACGAAAACAGGATTATATGATCATACAAGTTACTAAACCAGGTGCGGAAACCCTAGCTTAGAACAAACTGATATAAACTCAATCAAAACACAATCAAAGTCATTTTAAAAGCTTTTCATAGATTAACTTTTCCAAATAATTGCTTACAGATTGATTACAGTTAATCTAGCACACAAACTATCACTCTCAGAACTTTCTGGAACACACACCAAAAACACACACTCTAAATGACTCGTTATACATTACAAAAACCCAAAATCTATTTATAACACCTGCACATTCGCCCCTTTCCATTGGTCGAATGTAGGTATTTTCCACATTCGCCCAGTTTGACTGGTCGAATGTGTCTTCTGATCAGCTTTGTTCCAGATTCGCCCATGTCTAAGCTACCTTCGCCCACTTACAAGTCACCTTCGCCCATTTCTTCTTCCTTCGCCCCTAACACATGTTAACATCTAATCATTAGTCGCAAAAACGCATCTACAGTTAGGTGTATTAGACTAACACGATGTGGTGCCCACACACACGACATACTCCCGTATCAAGTAATTGCACAAAGCTTCGTCGTAACGCGTGATTATGCCAGAGTTATCCGTAAAAGTTACAAAGTATATAGCACAGAGGTGTACAGGTCAGCAATTAAATGCAGCAGAGTAACATGTGCGTATACACTAGGTTGAGGCTGATATTAATCACTGATTTGCATCAGATGATCAATACGATGTAATAATGATCTATGATCAGTTAAAACATAAAGTTCCTCAATTCGGTAACTTCCGGTTTTGGCAATTAAGCTCTTTTAGCAAATATTCTGATAAAGCTAGGTCCGTAAATCAATACGACAAAAGTTTATCAGAATATCCCGGATAACCATAACATAACGACCCGAAACCTCAGATTTTGGCAATCCTATCAAACGAAATTACGGTACTAAGACCATATGCCCATGAGGTGTTCAGCCACGAACGCGTAGTTCGTTATGTTTGTATCACTAATGCACGCAATATTTAGTCTACGAAGCCTATCAGCATATCACACGTAGTCACCACACGCCTCATTATACTATACAATTCTTTAGCCTGTGTCAGATCCCCACTGATGTACTATCATTTCCTCTGTTTACCAGGAAATCATTTTTGATTTTCTAATTTTTAGGTCTTTTTGAATTTTATAATGTTTTTGGCTTTTCAGATAAAATGGCTCCCCCTAAAATAAAGAACATATTTTTGGGTTTTTGAAAAAAAAATTGAAAGAAACAATCCACTCGAAAGCATCAACTTCTTTGAGGATTAAACAATCCCTTCGAAAGCATCAACTTCTTTGAGGATTACGATAGTAAAGAGAAATTCCCAATTAGCTAAGAGAAATTCCCAATTAGCAAAATATAAAAACTAAAAACTAAAAAACGATAAACCGAGGTGCCGATTAGTCCTGTTTTTCCTTAATATTGTTTACTTTTAAAAGATATTCAAAGCGTGATCGGTCAAAAGCTTTTGTAAACAGATCTGCACGTTGGTAGTCAGTATGAATTTTGATCATATCGATCAATTCCTTAGCGTAACAATCACGGATAAAATGATATTGATCCGGATATGTTTCGCTTTAGAATGATTTTCAGTATTTTTAGTTAATGCAATTGCGGCTTCATTGTCGCAGTGAATAGGGGTTTTAAGAAACTGCAAACCGTAATCCACCATCTGTTGTTGGATCCAGAGTACTTGTGAACAGCAACTCGAGGCTGCAATGTACTCGGCTTCACAGGTAGATAGAGCCACGGACGTCTGTTTCTTGCATTGCCAGGTGATTAACCTGCTCCCTAAAAACTGGCAACCGGCTGTCGTAGATTTGCTATCTTTGTCGCAGCCGCCCCAATCTGCATCACTAAAAGCGATAAAATCAATATTATCATCATTAGGGTACCAAAGTCCTTTTGAGGGACAACCCTTCAGATATCTAAGGATACGCTTGACCGCCGTCAGATGACTTTGTTTCGGCTTCGATTGATAACGAGCACAGAGACACGTTGCGTACATAATATCTGGTCGAGACGCCGTCAAATACATCAGAGATCCGATGATTGCTCTGTATGTAAATGGGTCCGTCAGCTCCCCCTTAGCGTCCACTCCAATCCCGTGATTGGGTTGAATCGGGGTATCCATCGGCTTTGAGTCCTCCATCTGGAACCGGCTCAAGATGTCGGAGACATATTTCGTCTGGTGAATGAAGATCCCGTCGGGTCTTTGGTCCACCTGCAAGCCTAGGAAAAACTGCATCTCCCCCATTGCGCTCATTTCGAACTTTTCCTGCATGACAGTTTCGAACTCCCTGCATAAAAGCTCCTTAGTTGAACCAAATATTATATCATCAACGTATATCTGCACTAGAAGCAAATCATCTCCCGTCTTCTTCGTAAAGAGGGTGCAATCGACGAGGCCGCGCTTAAATCCTTTGGAGATGAGGTATGTACTTAACTCCTCGTACCACTGTCTCGGAGCCTGGTGCAAGCCATATAAAGCTTTGTTTAGCACGTAGACCTTATCCCGGTGGATTGGGTCCTCAAAGCCTGGTGGCTGCCCGACAAAAACCTCTTCCTTGACTTTCCCGTACAGAAATGCGCTTTTAACGTCCATTTGATAAACTTTGAATTTCTTGTATGAAGCAAACGCATGGAACATCCGAATAGCTTCAATTCGTGCTACCGGTGCATAGATTTCGTTATAATCAATCCCTTCGATTTGATGGAAACCCTGCACGACCAATCTGGCTTTGTTACGAACAATAACCCCACGATCATCCTTCTTGCACTTAAACACCCATTTAGTGCCTATCTTCTTCCTATCCGGCGGCAAATCCGTGAGCGTCCAAACTCCCAATTTCTGGAATTGTAATAACTCCTCCTGCATAGCTTCCACCCAGGCATCATCCTTCAAAGCGTCCTTGTATGTCCTTGGCTCTACCTGCGACACATAACACGCAAACGACCAATCATTTTGACTACCAGATTGTTGAATTTTGGCATATAAAGCTAAAGCACCAAAACTCTCTGGCGAATTAACGCTTTTAAGCTGCCCTCTGGTCATAACACTGCTTCCAGGATCACCTATAACTTGCTCCAGCGGGTGAATACGATGAATCCGAGATTCCAGATAATCAGGTACTTGCACTCCCGTCTGAACAGTCAAGTTCTCTACAGCATCCAGATCATGACCCGTATTTGATGATGAAGCCACATCTGAAGTTGGAGTTGGGTTCACTGGCGGTGCCTCTTGTTCTTCAGCTTGTTCAAGAATGGCTTCTTCAAATTGTTCATCTTCAGATTCTGAAGTGTCTAATGATGTTGAAGCCTCCTGAAACACTTCTTCCTCTTGTATAGGAGCATTGGTATCATTAGAAGCTGGTAGGGGGTTCACGGTGATCGGTCGCACCAACGGTGAAGTTGTTGCATTTTCACACTCGTAAAGTAATCTGATAACAGCTTCTTCAACCAAGCTATCTAGATTGAATGATTCAAAGAAATCTTTGTAATCAAACATCCAATCAGGACCCGTGCCTTGAAGATTTTGAGTATAACGTTTAACTTCCACGTTAGCCCAGTCTTCCACTCGACGAGTTCGCTTGTTGTATACCCGTTTGAGCGGGGTTGCATATCCAACAAAGTAACCCTCCTCGGCTTTAGGACTAAACTTCTCGCTTGGATTCAACATAGTGCATGGCGCCCCAAAAGGTTCTAGATACTCTAAGTTCGGCTTTCTTCGGTGTAACAGCTCATAAGATGTTTTACCAAACTTCTTCACTGTCAGAACCCGATTTAATGTGTAATTTGCTGCATAAATCGCCTCGTTCCAGAACATTACTGGAAGATTTGAATCAGCAAGCATTGTTCTAGCCGCTTCAATTAGAGTCCTATTCTTTCGTTCAGCAACACCGTTCTGTTGTGGGGTGTACGGAGCCGAATATTCATGATGTATCCCTTTGCTTTCGCAAAGTTCATCCATCTTGGCATTTTTGAACTCCGTCCCATTGTCACTCCGAATTCTCTTTATCTTCACATTGTAGAGATTCTCCAATCGAGTGAACAGAACTTTTAGGTTGTTAAAGGTGTCACTTTTATTCTGCAAACACATCACCCATGAAAATCTTGAGTAATCGTCAGTGACGACTAAACAATAAAGCTCTCCAAGATGACTTTTGCGCTTGACCGGTCCGAAAAGATCCATGTGCAATCGCTCAAGTGGCATCTCTACAGAGTTAACTTTCTTCACTTTGTGGGACTGTTTGTGTTGCTTCCCCTTTTTACAACTCACGCACTTGTCATTCAGATGGAAATGTTTCACGTTTACTCCATCGACAAGTCCATTTCTCACAAGTTGGTTCATTTTCCTCAGATGAATGTGCCCCATTCTTCGGTGCCACATTATCGATTCTTTCTCTGTCGCTTTTGATAGAAAACATGTTATCTGCCCCTGTGATGTCATCGCCTTGGACATATCAAGAATGTATAAATTGTTGACGCGAGGTGCCTTCAACATTATCCACTCTTTCGGAATTGTAAAGCCCGGTTTCAGAATATAACAGGATTTGTCATCAAAATGCACAGTAAATTGCTTATCACATATTTGACTGACACTCAACAGATTATAGTCGATCTGCTTCACATACGAAATCCGCTCGAAACTCACTATGCCATTGCTCAGACTTCCTTCCATTGTGATATATCCACCTTTATTTCCCGCGAAAGCTACATACCCTCCATTGATGTTCTTCACGTCGAACAGCAACGCAAGATCCCCTGTCATGTGGCCTGAAGCTCCACTATCAACAATCCAAAGACTGCTAATAGGGCCAGCTGAAGCTCCCTGCACACAAAAAGTAAATCAGTTAGTTCTTTCGGGGGACCCAAGCCCGAGTCTTGGGTCTTTGAACATCAGGTTTCAAAGTAACATTTTCACAAGCATTTTCAACAACTTTTTGATCAATCTTTTTCTGATTGTTCAAAACAGTTTCCTTTTTCTCATTAACTCTTGAAGTTGAGGCTCCTGGAGTACCATTGGGTGTCCAAGATTGTTCAGACCTTTTCAAAATACGAATCTGAGACTTTGGGTTCTCAGTCGGTTTCTGAACATTGTTAGCAAATGTAACTCTCTTGGTTACCTTATCTGATTTAACAGACTTAGGTCCAACATTTGATTTGACAATCGGTTTTGGTGGAACCTTTTGCCTATCAATTGTTGCGTTCACCACAGGCTTCCTCCATGATTGTTCCATAGCAATCCGATTCCTTCGATCATATTGCATTGGACGAGTGTTCCTCATTTGTTGAAAATTGTTTTGGTTGAAAAACTGTTGTGGTTGATGAGGAACAACTCTCCTATGTGGTGGCACATAATGATCAATCGGTTTTCGCATGGAATTCCTCACTTCAACCTCGTGCCTCTTATGCCTTACATATGGGCACTGAGCAAGTAAATGCCCACGTTCCCCACACTTAAAGCACGCACGGTACTCTTCAAAAACATTCGGAGCATTTGGTTGAGCAAATGATCTAACAGGGTATTGATCATTATACTGTTGCTTCCTTAAACTCTCAGGGAGTGGCCCTTTTGAGTAAGTAGGCTCATTAAAACCATTAGCTCTGTTTTTGGGTCGAACAAACTCTGTGACATGGACCTTTGGTTCTTGAGGAACATCCAAATACAATTTCTTTAATAAAGCTGGTGGAATCTCATTTGTTCTCTCATGTTTTGGGAACCAAATAGTACTTTCTTGCCAAATTTTGTCAATTTTAGCATAGTTAACATCTTTTATTGGAAAGTCCTCGTCAGAAATGATTTTATCGGATCCTTCCATTCGATAAAACACTTTGACAGGTTTGTCACATTGTTCATTCTTAACACTCTTTTCAAGATCTTTCTTAACCACATTTTTCTCAAGATCTTTCTTCACAACATTCGTTTCAGACTTATTCACACGATGAGCATTTGCCATCGGAATCACAATCTGAGATGGTGAAACTGGTTCATTTGTAATGATGTGATTTTCTTTTGGAATTTCACATGCATTAGCAGTTTGATTACAACCAGTATCATCACTCTCAGTGTCTGAATCCACACTCTCAGCAGTAACACCCTCATCATTGATACCCAAAATCGGTCTAACATCGGAATGTGGATCACCAACGCTTGAGGTATTAGATTCATTTTCCGATGTTGTGTCTGATTTTACCAAACTCTCCGGTGTCACTTGGTGACAATTATGGTTTTCAAAAAGAACCGGAGATGGTACAGACCGATAATTGGTTGTTTGGTCATCTATGATGTGGTCTACTACATAAGCAATATGCTTATAGCTTTCCAGCTTTTTGTTTACTTTCTCAGCAAAGCATTTGATGGCGGCCATTTCCAACTTGGTGTTTTCAATTTCATTGATATAGTTATTAATTGCCAATTGTTTTAAAGACAAAGTGTTTTTCAAGTCGGAAATGTCCTTTTTGTATCCATCTAATACTTTGTTAAAAGCATTCAACTCTTTGCGAGTAGATTGACTGTTCATGATAGCACTATCACGTTGAACACGGAGTTGTTTATTCTCCTCAGTCAATCTATCACATGTACCACAATATTTATCACTTGTAACATCAGTGCTACACTCAGAACTTACAGGTTTTGGCGGATCAGTCATGGCCATTAATGCGAAATGAGCTTCCTTTCCTGCAAAGAATCTGGAATAGTCAATCTTTGTGAAAGCATCATCTGCAATACACGACTTCCTTGTCATCAGAAAATCCGCTTCTGCTAGCAACTGATCTATGTCATCATCTAGAGAATTAACACTTGCTTCCGTATCCGATTCACTGTCTGAATCAGAATAAACCGATTCACACTCCTCAGGAACATCAGAAACAGTATCAATCACAACTCCAGAATTTGTCTCTTCAGCTTTAACCTCAACATTAACCTCAGCATTAACCTTAACAGGTTCAGTCTCCACATCCATCTCAGCCTCAGACTCATCACTTTCAACCTCAGTTCCTACCTTCTCATCCATCGTTACTGAATCTTCAATATCAACCTGATACGCAACACAAGCCACATTGCCACCAGTAGTAATTTCTTCAACACCTATCTGCATACTCGACCAGTCAAACCTCTCATCTTGTTGAGTTACCAATGCTTGATTCTGATTGGTATTCTGATGTGTCTCATTTGGTGTAGTAATTGGGATGACTGTTCGGTTTGAATTGTTAGGTGATTGGTTTTGTGTCTGGTTTGGTGTGTTTGGTTGTCTGTTTTGGTTGTTATTAAAGTTGTTTTGACGGTTTTGGTAGTTGTTGTTGTTTTGGTAAGAGACTTGGTTTTGGTTTTGTTGTTGACGATTCTGATAGCTTGCATTGAATGGGTTCCTATTGCCTTGTTTTGGTGGCTGGGTACATTCTCGTTTAAAGTGACCTTTCCCTCCACAGTTAAAACAAGTCACTTTCTCCTTATTAAACCCGTAGGTTGTGTTAGGAGAAGTTTCCAAATCCGTTCTTCCTGTCTTTTCAATAAACTCCGTTGCTCTTCTCATTATGCTCGCAAAGGCCCATTGGATATCAATGAGTTCCATCTCTTCCTTGTCAATCTGTGCGTAGTCTTCATTGGTCAAGTTGTTATTCCCAATTTGACTAGCAACTAATCCATTGTAGGATGAGACCATTGCAGAGACTAATGCAATGTGTTGCTGAGCAACTTCAACTGTCACATTTCCCAAATTAGATGTCTCCAAAACCACCGTTTGTTGATTAGGTTGGTTCATTGGTTGTTGTTGAGATTGGCTAGCAGTGTAGAAAGCTGCTTGTTGCATTGGGGAGAATGGTGGAATGTATGAATTGTTGTATTGTTGTTGTGGTGATGGTTGTGAAAAGGATGATGTTTGTTGATGGTAGTTAATGGTAGGTGATTCCATAACATTGGATATACATGCAACATGTGGTGCTACTAGCCCTCCTGAGCTTGATGTACTAGCTGGAACTGGAGATCCTCCAAAGTATAAGTTGGGATTCTGAGGAATCTGTGCTCTTCTAGCTTTCCTCTTCTCTTCCAATTCTTTGTTTTCCAGCTTCTCTATGAACTCTTGAATAGACCAGTATTGATAAGCATCCTTCTCCTTCAGAACCTCCACATGCTGATCCCAGTTTGGTGGTAATGCATCTGCAAACTTGTCCACCTGCTTTGCCATAGGAATCTGTATACCATAACTAGACAATTCAGATAACAAATGATTATATCTAGGAGTTAGTTCTTTCAAAGTTTCATTTCCAATATAAGAAAAATTCTCAAACTCCATTCTCAGTTCTTCCATCCTTAAACCTCTAGTCTTCTCATTGCCATCATGCCTTCTTTTAAGTGCTTCCCATAGTGCCTTAGATGTTGTGCAAGTCCCAAACTGATGCAAAAGATCATTTGTGATTGCCTGTGTCAATTGGGAAAACGCCTTCTTCTCCACAGCAAACTTCTTTTTCTCATCCTCAGCCATGCTCTCCAATGGCACTGGTTCACCTGTGTTCTCCAAAACTGGTGGTGTGTAACCTTTAGCAATCATGTTCCAAGCTTCTGCACCCTCCACTCCCATGCCTTCCAAATGTATCTTAAACTTTTTCTGCCACTGATTGTATTCTTGAATCTCCATAAGCTTCGGTGGCCGATTCCCGCTACCTGAAGACAAATCATTAATCAGTGTGGAAATAGCATTTGTAGCTTGAGTGTTTACCACTGCTGCTGCTACTCCCCAGTAGTCAGATTGTGGTGCTGGAGGTGCACTTTGAGTCATGTAGTTAACCAGCTGCGAAGACTGTGTGCTCGTCTTCTGTGCTGCTACCGTCCATGGGTCCATCACCTGCTGTTGTGGTTGTGTAGTTGCTGGTGTCGGAGTAGTCGGAAAATTCCACATTATCACGAACTTCGAGAAATTCAACACTTAGAAAATTTTCCAAAAACTAACTCTAGGTTCGCCCAAAACAGCTTCACTTTCGCCCCTTTCTGATGTAGGTTCGCCCAAAAAGTGATACCCGAATGTAAAATCTCACCAGAAAGTAAAAACACACTAACACTTTTCACGTTCGCCCAAAATAAACCAGGTTCGCCCGTTTCAGTTCCAGGTTCGCCCGCACGATCCACCGAATGTGAAAAATGTGACCTGAAAGTGAAAAATTCAACAAAAACTTTCTAGGTTCGCCCAAAAACTCCTAGGTTCGCCCAAAAATTTATCACGTTTGTCCAGAAAACTACACCTTCGACCACTATGTTCCAGGTTCGCCCATATCCAGATTTGAAAAACGGTTACACTTTGAAAAACGGTTATTTTGATCTCTGATTTTCAAAAGTTTGTGAATTTGATTGATCTTGATCAGGTTTTGCTTCGGAGATGATTTGGAACAAGTTTAATTCTTGGAATTTTGAATTTTAACCACAAAATCAACTCTAATTCTTTCAAAAACACTCAAAAACCATTTTTATGCAAAAACAGATGTGAATTGATCAAAATAATGTCCAAATCAGCTCTGAGTTTATCAATTTGTTGTTGTATGATCCTCTACGCTCTGATACCACTTTGTAGATGGATGTGATTTGACACGAAAACAGGATTATATGATCATACAAGTTACAAAACCAGGTGCGGAAACCCTAGCTTTGAACAAACTGATATAAACTCAAATCAAAACACAATCAAAGTCATTTTCAATACTTTTCATAGATTAACTTGCTTATAAACTTGATTACAATGTGAATTCAGTTAATCTAGATCACACACACACTATCTCAAACTGCTCTGGAACAACACCTCAAAACACACACACCTAATGACTCTCTTAAACTTACAAAATCACAAAATCTATATATAGGCACTGCACATTCGCCCATTGTGAATGGTCGAATGTGAGGCTTTTCCACATTCGCCCATTCTGATGGTCGAATGTGTACCTTCAGTGTAGTTCCATTCCAGATTCGTCCACTTTAATCTACCTTCGCCCACTAAGTAATCACCTTCGCCCATATCAATCTTCATTCGCCCAATTCAGCCTTTCTAACACATGTTAACTATCCAATCACTAGTCGCAAAACGCATCAACAACACTCAAAGGTACAAAATGCACAACGATGTGTATAAAGGTAAAACCAAAGAGTAACGAATGATAAGAGAGAAAACGCACCGGTAACAGTATCAGGATCCTCCTGGTTCTCCCTAGCCCCAATAACATAAGCACGAGCAGCTACACCACCGCCTTTGCTGTTTCCACCATCCCTTGCCGTACTTGCCTCCCCCTGATTCAGCTTTGGGTAATTTCGCTTGAAATGCCCTGCTTCACCACAATTGTAACAACCTTGCATTCCCGGAGTTCCCTGAAGAGCAGGGACAGGAGCAGCGGCCTGAATTGGTTGTGGCTGTAAAACGACCCTGCAATCCTTAGCATGATGGCCAAATCGTTGACACCGGTGGCAGCGGGACTTATCGCAATCGCCCACATGATGAAATCCACACTGATTACACTTCGGGAGCTTCCCAGCATAACCATCCTGTTTAGAGCCCGAAGAAGAAGAACCCCCAACATCAAATCTCTTACCCTGTTGAGATGCAGCTAGCACAGAACCTTTCCCAAAACTATCCCACTTGCGCTTGTTACCTTCAGGAGCTTTGACAATCGAACCTCGGGCAGGCAAGATACCCTCATTCACCTTCAGATTAGTCATCCTGTGAGCCAATCGAACCACCTCTGCATAAGTGGGAAGATTGCCTGCAGCCACCAACCCTGCTATCTCTGGTACTAGCCCTGAAACGTAGTGCTCAATCCTCCTATACTCTGGTGCGTGCAAGTCAGGACACAACACTGCCAACTCATTACGCCTCACAGTGTACTCTTCAATTTCGGACCCAGCCATCTTGAGGTTCCAAACCTCATGTTCCAACTTCTGAATCTCTTCCCTGGGACAGTACTCTCTCTTCAACAGCTGAACGAAATTCTCCCACGGCATGGCATAAGCCTCCCCCAGACCCATATTCCGAGTAGTAGAGTTCCACCAGGTCAAAGCAACATCCTGGAAGAGCGCGGCAGCATACTTGACTCGATCCTCAGGAAGACAGTTACACATCAAGAACACCGACTCCACCTTCTCCAGCCACTTGAGCAAACCTACAGCCCCCTCAGTGCCAGAGAAATCATGAGGCTTACAGTCCCGGAACATCTTGTACTGCACATGACTGGGGGTGGGTTAACAACACCACCTGAAACGAAACACGTAAGAATACCACAAAAAGAAAGATACCATGCTCACAGCGAGACAAAGCTGATTGGATCAACCTACCGCCATGGGCATTGTGTCCTGCCTGAAAGGCAGCCTGCAGCAAGTTGTTCAGATCTTCCTGCGTTAGGTTCACACCTCCACGACCACCACCACCATCACGTCCACCAGTACGGCCACCTCTACATCCTCCATGAACTCCAGACATCTTCTGCTGAAACAAGAATAGGAACAAAACACTCGGATCTATCACCAACGCATAACCAAGAGAACACGAAAAGTCTAGGATTGGGTCCAAACGTGACCATTAATCCCAACGCGAGATCCACCAAGTCTTCCATGCATTTCAACTTATGATTTCGTGTGCACCCGAAATGATAAATTGCTCTACATGGAACTCAAGGCGTGCCCCGAGCTCGAACCTCAAGTCACCCGACACCCACATCTTAGAAAGAGATAACCAACTCAAAAGATCAACAACGAGTTCCTTCGACTGCCAGCCGAAGGAGGAGATAAAATGAGACTAAGAATAACCAAGAATGAGATCGATAGTACAATACCGTGTGATAAGGATACCGACACCCCGACAAGGTTAGTATGTTTACCCAAAAGACACGACTCAAATGTATGTGACCGTCTAGTGTGTGAGACTCGGCTATAGTCTAGACTCTACATGCAGTCCTAGTTCACTATAACCATTGGCTCTGATACCAATCTGTCACACCCTCAAATTTCCACCTGCGGAGTTCTACCGCGAGGCATGTGACAAACCAGGATCCAAGTCAACGGTCACAATAAACAACACTATATGATAAAGTACGTAAAATAAAAACATTTAGTTTCATAACATAAACCAACAGCGGAAGCTTTTTTTTTAAATGTTGATTACAAGTTTAAACAACGTGACTGAAGTCTGAAAGTACTGAAAACATGAAACTAAACTCCTAGACGCCAAGTGAGACTCCGTGCGCCTAAGTCCGAAGCTACTATCTTAACGACCTGAGAAAAACATGCTAAAAACGTCAACATATAATGCTGGTGAGTTCACAGGTTTTTGTGAAAAGCAACTTAGTTAGTTCCAAAGAATATTCCAAAGTAGACCAAACAATACGTAAACCGACCAAAAGAATACTACTCCAAGAATGCCATCCAAAATGAATACCTGTCGCTACTACGATTGGACAACCATTACTGGACACGAATACATGCATACAAGAATACCACCTGCTCGAATACAAGAATACAAGAATACAAGAATACTCTAAAAGACAACATGCACCCGTCCGACCCTCCAAGCCGACGAGTGGGGCCGGTCACGCCCAAATAGATCTATCCATATTTCCCCCGTTGTGCAACCACCGCACATTCATGGTTTTCCCCGGGACTTTAACAAATCGTATAGCAATCCAAAAGAATACCCCAATGCATAAAGAATTCAAGAACACCAATACGTAACACCATATAGTAACTAACGACTACCTTGTAAGCTTTACTAAACCGAGTACTTAGCAAATCATAGGTTTTAGGAATACGAAAACGTAAGTTGACACACCTTTTATGGATACGAAAACGTAAGTTGACACACCTTTTATTGATACGAAAACGTAAGTTGACACACCTTTTATGGATACGAAAACGTAAGTTGACACACCTTTTTTTGAATACGAGAACGTAATTTGACACACGTTTTATGAATACCAGTACCCAGCATGTTTTCTCCCCCGAAAGCAAAACCAGTAAAGAGTGGGGCCGTGAACTCACCTTAGATTGCGTTCTTCTTAATAAACCATAGACAATCCAAATGACAGCCCTAGTACCGGCAACCTATCATCGAATGCATATGAGTACCCGAACCATTGACCCGCAGGTCAAATAGTCTCCAAGTGTCCAGACCATAACCAGGTTCGTTTGAAAACACGTTGACCGTTAAACTGACCAAATGTACAAGACTCGACATCCCATTGGTGACCCGAGACTCCACGTTTTCGCCTCATACACAAACATACACAAAACATGCAACCTACTACTTAACATGTGTTAAAGTTCAACGAGTCTAACACATAGGTCAAATAACGTACAATTAAGTCCAAACACATGTTACTATGTTACTAGGCATGTCACGGGGTTCCTAGCATGTTCCTAGGTGTCAAATCGGGTTTCGGAATGTCAAAATACACTTATAACAGCAGTACACACGATTAGGAACTTAGCATGCAATTAGGAAAAGTCAACATGTGATTGGGGATGGTCAACAGGCAATTACAGAGGCTAATCGCCCCTTATTATAAGAAATTAGGCCCCCAATCGCCTTCATACACACGATTAGGACTCTTTATCAGGCGATTGGGCTCCCAATCGCCTATAGCATAGGCGATTAGGGTCCCCAATCGCCTATAGCATAGCTGTTCCGGTTTTTCGCGCGTTTAACTCTCCAAATCAGATCCGAAACATGTGTAAACACCCAATATCAATCCTAACACATTAACAAACATATTTCAAACAAAACCCCTAAGTTTTCATCATTCTAACAGTCCCGAAAGCGAGCGTTTTCCCAAAATAGCTACTTAACATGAAAACATCACATCAACATGCAAGAACTTGCCCTAAATAGCAGATATCCAGATTTAATCACGTAACCACGTTGTCCGATAGCATCCTACTATTCTAGCATCATCCTAGAGCAAACCCTAACATCAAACAATCAACGACACACCTCATATCATCCTTAATCATTCAAAATCCTTCAAATGGGTCAAAACATCAAGTATCAACAATACACAACCAAAACCATTCAAACTCCTAGAACATCATCATACTAACTTGTAACAGCCATAAACATCTTAACAACACAAAAACAATCAAGATTCAATCCTAAAAATCCTACCTTTAAACCTAAATAACACATATAACACACATAAAGGTGAGGGTTTGTTTAAAAACGGTTTTAAATGTATTTTCAAAGACAAAAACATTTATAAGTCAGGTCTGGACGTTTTAGGGAGCAAAATATAATCATTTGAAGGTTTGGTTTTGAAGAACACACCTTGGTTTTGAGAGGAAATGATGGAATAAGCTTGGAAATGGTTGTTTTGATACAAAAAATGAGTTCTAGAGGGTGTTTGTGTGTTGGTATGGGTTATGGGATGGCTAGGGTTGCATAAATGGTATTTTGGAGGCCAAGGGTGGTATTTATAGGCGTTTCTAGTCGTTAGGTGCAGTATAGGCGATTATGCAGCTTTATTAGGCGATTAGGGCTGCTAATCGCCTTCACTATCAGGCGATTAGCCCCCAATCGCCTATAAACAAGTCCCAATCGCCCTCATATAAAGCTAATCGCCCTCATGAAGGCGATTAGGGTTGCCTAATCGCCCTCAGGGCCTGGTGCTGTGTATTCGGTGCGTTAAACTCCGTTTTAACATATGTTAACATGTTTTCACATACCGACAAGCCACATAATGATTATAAACACATAATACATGGAAATAAACACGTTCACACTCGTTCACCAATTCCCGGGACTCGAGACTTGCATGTGTTAAAACCCCAATGGTGTACGACTCGACTCGACCGACCCTGTTATGTGTAATGTATGCGCGACTCGCTAAGATAGACTTACTAAGTTTTCAAAAGTTAGTTACCGGAGTTTGCCGGGTGTCACATATAAACCCGTATTCACACGTTGCTCATCATATATAAGACATTTCATACTCGATACTTAATCCAACTATGTAATTTCACCAACAACGGGACTCAAGACTCGTTAGTGCGTATGATACCCCCAATGATCCTCCGAATCATTGGACCCCTTGGACAATACGTAATTGTAAAACGACTCAACTGACCCAGTCAAAGTACGTTAAATAAATGTTTTCACTAAGGTAGACTTATATGTTTGTAAATGTGTTAACCTGAATTTGCTGGGTGTCACAAAATATATATTTTACGAACTAAAATATATAAGATTAATTATGGGTGAAAAATGTGTAACACTTCCCTAAGTGTTGGAAAAGTATTCGTGGGAGAATTAACCTTAAATAATCTATAATGATTACAGGTTTAAAACAAAGTTAAGTATGCGAACTTGACAATGTAAAATATGTTATCGAATCGGCAAGATCCTAGTATATTTATTTAATGGGAAAATAAATATATGATAAAGTGAGCCGAGTCGAATGTTGAAAATGAAATATCAATCAACAAGATCCTAGTATAGTTATTTAATGGGAACATAATTATATGGTAAAGTGAGGATATTTAGACTTCATCTGATCGTCCCGTTCCTACGTGAACTCCGGTCCACGATTGAATTCCAATGAAATTTAACAATGCGGATTTTACTCCGACGAAGGCTACGAATCTTATAATCAAGAATTTCAACCGGTTCCTCCACAATACGCAAACGATCATCAACCCCGATCTCTTCGAGAGGAACAATGAGAGATTCATCAGCCAAACACTTCTTAAGGTTAAAAACATGGAAGACATTATGAACACTACTGAGCTCGGCTGGCAGGTCAAGTTAGTATGCCACCGGTCCAATTCGTTCCAGAATTACGAACGGTCCGACATAACGAGGATTCAGTTTGCCACGCTTCCCAAAGCGTATAACGCCCTTCCACAGAGAAACTTTCAAAAGGATCCTGTCGCCAACCTGGAACTCCAAAGGTTTGCGACAACGATCTTCTCTGAAGTCTCGTACACAAGTTCCGGACCAATGAGTTGTCTCTCACCCACTTCGGCCCAACAAAGAGGAGACCGACATTTCCGTCCATAGAGAGCCTCGAACGGAAATGACATAATGCTAGAATGGTAGTTGTTGTTGTAAGAGAACTCCACTAAGGGTAGATGACTCTCCCAACTTTTGCCAAAATCGCTAACACATGCCCGAAGCATATCTTCTAGTGTTTGAATTGTCCGCTCACTTTGACCATCAGTTTGCGGATTATAAGCCGTACTCATATCCAATTGAGTACCAAAGGCTTTATGCAGAGCCTTCCAGAAACGCAAAGCGAAACGAGAATCACGATCGGAGATGATAGAGACAGGCACCCCGTGCCGGGAAACCACTTCCTTAAGATAAATACGAGCCAACCGCTCCAAACTATCGGTTTCTCTGATAGCCAGGAAGTGTGCAGATTTTGTCTACCGATCGACAATCAACCAGATGGTATCACAGCCACTTTGTGATCTCGGAAGTTTGGTTACAAAATCCATCGTGATCCGTTCCCACCTCCATTCAGGAATCTTAGGTTGCTGCAGAAGACCCGACGGCTTCTGATACTCAACCTTGGCTTTAGCACAAGTCAAACATTTACTCACGTATGAAGCTATATCAGCCTTCATGTTTGGCCACCAATAGAGTATCTTCAAATCCTGATACATCTTATCAGAACCAGGGTGTACAGAATATCAGGATTCGTGAGCTTCGTCCAAAACAAGCTCTCGCAAACCCCTAAATAATGAAACAGAAATACGTCCTATGAAGTAATGAATGCCATCAGACCTAAGATCAAGGTGCTTATCAGCACTATGCATGGTTTCAGCTTTAAGGTTTTCCTCCTTCAATGCTTCCTGCTGTGCAGAATGGATTCGGTCAAGCAAACTAGAATGGATGGAGAGCTGCAGAGCTCGAACATGACGAGGCTTAGCGGATTCCTTCCTACTCAAGGCGTCTGCCACAACATTCGCCTTACCAGGATGGTATTTAATAGCATAATCATAATCATTAAGCAGTTCGACCCAGCGACGCTGCCGCATGTTCAACTCCTTCTGATCAAAGATATGCTGAAAACTCTTGTGATCGGTATAAATGGTGCTCTTGGTATCATACAAGTATTGTCTCTAGATCTTTAAAGCGAAAACAACCGCACCCAATTCCAAATCATGGGTGGTATAATTCTTCTCATGAACCTTAAGTTGACGAGAAGAAAAAGCAATGACCTTCTCGCGTTGCATCAACACGCAACCGAGACCCTGGCTAGAAGCATCACAATAAATAACAAAATCATCCGTACCCTCACGAACGGATAAAATAGGCGCAGAACAGAGTTTAAGCTTCAGCGTCTGAAACGCTGATTCCTGCGGATTACCTTAGTCAAACTTCTTGTCCTTCTGGATAAGAGAGGTGAGGGGTTGAGCAATCTTCGAAAATGCCTCAATGAAACGACGATAGTAGCCTGCGCGACCTAGGAATTGCCGCACCTCAGTTGGCGTATTTTGTGCTTCCCAGTCTTTAATGGCTTCTATCTTAGCTTGCTCGACATGGATTCCTTTTCCATTAACTACATAACCAAGGAATTGAACCACCCACAACCAAAAATCACACTTGGAGAACTTAGCATAGAGCTGCTCTTGCCTCAAGAGTTCCAAGACCAGACGCAAGTGTTCCTTGTGGTCCACCTTGCCCTTGGAATAGATCTGAATATCATCAATGAACACGATGACGAATTTATAAAGATAAGGCTTACAAACACGGTTCATCAAATCCATGAACACTGCTGGCACATTGGTGAGACCAAAAGGCATGGCCAAGAATTCAAAATGGCCATAACGAGTTCGAAAAGCAGTCTTCGGAATACCAGCTTCCTGCACTCTCAACTGAAGGTACCCAGACCTCAAATCAATCTTCGAATAAAAGCTAGAACCCGGAAGCTAGTCAAACAAATCATCAATACGGGGAAGAGGATAACGATTCTTGATGGTCACCTTGTTCAGCTCACGATAATCAATGCACATGCGAAGGCTTCCATCTTTCTTCTTAATGAACAAGGTAGGGGCTCCCCACGGCGAAGAACTAGGCTGAATGAAACCCTTTTCCAAGAGTTCCTACAACTGGTTGGCCAATTCCTGCATCTCGGGAGGTGCAAGACGATAAGGAGCTCGAGCAATAAGGGCTGCACCAGGTGCAAGATCAATACCAAACTCAACTTGATGATGAGGAGGAAGACCAGGCAAATCCTCAGGAAAAACATCAGGAAAATCACGAACAATGTGAATATCTTCAATCTTCTTCTCTTCCTTGGATGACATAGAAACAAGAGCCAATATGGCAGAATAGCCATTTCGAAGATACTGATAGGCTTTCATAAACGAAACGATACTCAAGGGAGCACCACCTTTCTCACCATGCATCAAAAGAATTTCTCTATCAGGGAGAGGAAGTCGAATGACTTTATCAAAACAAACGATTTCCGCACGATACAACGATAACCAATCCATACCAACTACAACATCGAAACTACCCAAGGACACCGACATAAGATCAATAGGAAAGGACAAACCCGAAAACTCTATGTGACATTCCTTAAGAATATGTGTCGCCTCGATTTTCTTACCATCAGCCAATTCTATCAAGTACTTAGCCTCTAAAGGTGTAGGTACTATATCTAGAAACTGACTAAACTCAACAGATATGAACTCTGATCGGCACCCGAATCAAACAAAACTGAAGCATAGAGATTATTAAGAAGGAACGAACCAGTAACTGTGTCTGGATCCTTTCGGGCTTCCCACGAACCAATGACGAAAGCATGTGAATTCCTGCTACCCGCCTCTGTTGTTTCCGTTACTATTACCGTTCTTCCCACTGTTATTCTACTTCAGCTTAGGACAATCATGCTTGAAATGACCAGCCTGACCACAGTTACAACATCCCTGGTTAGGCTGAGGAGCTGCTGGAGGAACAAATTTATCATTCAACCGAACCCGAAAATTCTACACCTCATGACCGGGTTTTCCACACCGCTGACACTGAAACTTGTAGCACTGACCATTATGATGGAAGTTACACTTGTTACACTTCGGATAACTACCAGTATAAGAATCCGACTTTTGCCCAGACGGGGCTCCAGATGACGGATTAGAAGACTCAAACTTCTTCTGTTGCGGCTGCGGCTGAGATGGATCAGAATTCTTCAAAGAGCTATCCCATTTTCTTTTGTTGCTATCCGGTGTCTTCAGAGCTGCACCTCTAGGAGACAAAACACCCTCTTGAACCTTCTGATTAGTCAGCTTATGAGCCAGCCTGATAGTCCCCTGCAGAGTATTCGAATCATTTACGGTCACCAACCCGCGGACTTCTGGCACCAACCCAACAATGTAGTGCTCAATCCTTCGATACTCAGGTGTAGTCAAATCTGGACACATAACAACCAACTCACGATGCCTAGTAGTATACTCGTCAATCTCTGATCCCACCATATGATGATTCCACAACTCATGCTCAAGCTTCGACACCTCATCCCGAGGGCAATACTCAGATCTCAAATGATGAACAAAATCATCCCAAGGCACAGCATTGGCTTCACCCAATCCAAGTGTCTGGGTAATTGAATTCCACCAGGTAAGAGCAGGACCCTCCAACATACCCGAAGCAAACTTCACATGATTCTCCACTGGGCAGTTACACATAGAAAACAAACACTCGATCTTCTCCAACCACCTAAGCAAACCTACTGCCCCTTCAGCCCCACTGAAACTGTGTGGCTTGCAGTCCATAAACATCTTGAATGTGTACACACGCTACACAGGATGAGGTGGGTTGACAGCATTACCTGTACCAACAACACCTGATTAAACAAAATAGATAAATCACCAATGATAAAGATAAGAATAGCAGTAATCAAATTACCACCAAGGCCTTGCTGAGCAGCCTGGTAAGCAGCAAGAGCAACAGACACTTGTTGCTAGATCAGATTATTCAACTCTTCTTGGGTTATGTTGATGTTACCAAGACCCCCACTAGGACCACCACCGCCGCCACGACCACCATTGCGTCCACCACGACGACCTCCCTGAACTCTTGACATCTTCTGGAATCCACAAAGAATAAAACATTCAGATTTGTCACTAGTATTAAACCACTAGCAACTATGATATAGAATCATCCCGATCTGACCGATCCATATCAACTACGTACCATCCGATCGAGATACCGAAGCTTATAAGAATCCCTGAGTGAATAACCACCCGGGGTGTACTGAACCCAGTACTAGTGCAAGAAAGTGTGTGTGAGCAAGTGTGTTCATTGGAGCATGAAAGGAAGATGTCCGAATCATGGAAAGATCTTAAGAATATGCCGAAGTCACTCCAATGTACAACACTGCCGTGCAAGGATCAACAAGCTAGCATCTTCGTCTTCAAATTCCGAAGAAGAAGATAAGATTGAAGATAGAACATAGAATAGATTATGCAATACATAATGATGATGATACCGACACCCCGACAAAGTTAGTATGTTTCCCATTCATAACGACTCATAAGTGTGTGACCGTCTAGTGTGTGAGACTCGGCTACGGACCAGACTCTACATGCAGTCCTAGTTTACTATAACAAATGGCTCTGATACCAATCTTTCACACCCTCAAATTCCACGTGCGGGGTTTTACCGCGAGGCGCGTGAGATACCACGATCCAAGTCAACGGTCACAATAAACGACATACAGGGATCCAAGTCAACGGTCACTATAAACAACATATGTATAAGTGTTTTGACTAATGACGCGTAGGTTAGCTAGTCCCCGATTGTCCAGATCATGACTACGTATGTTTGAAAATGTGTTTGAATGTCGACCCTACACACCAGACAGAACCGACATCCCGTTGGTGACCTGTTACACAACTTGATCAAGTACATATAGTTTACACACAAGAATCACACAGAAAACACTTAGTTTGCACAAAAAATCATAATTCTGTAGTCATGGGGTCGAACCAGTATATTCCCTAGTTGGGTCGACCCCTATATGGGCCGAATGGGTTTCTGGTGGGTTTGTTAGACCTCCCGAAGGGTCGAACCAAAAATTTGGTTTGACCCAACTGCTGCAAAAACTCAATAAACGAACAATATCTCATCAAAACAGTCCGAAAACTTCACGAAACATCATAAATCACAGCAGTTGACATTATCTAATCTATCCCCATAAACCCCTACCATTTATGCCCCGAAATTCGTCCATTTCAAGTAGCAATCTCCACTTATCCAAAATAGCAAATTATAGAAATGTCACATCAATGCATGTAATCTTTACCCAAAATGGAAACTATCAAAACAATTTCATATGCATTTCAATATTCATAGATTAGATGTGTATAATGAATCAATAATCATATTATGATCAACGCTTAACAAAACAAAACCCTAAATCTAACATAAAACCCCCAAAATGGGTGAATCCATCAATCATCATTTACACCTTATAATAACCATTAATTATCTTCTAACAGTCCTAGATCATTAACATATCATCCATTCATCATTCAATCATCATATAACACATGACAATTCATTTAACATCATTAACATATGGATTTTTATATGAAAACGCATTATTAATGAATAGATTTAGTTTAGAAAGATGTTAGAAAGGTTTTTATCCATGAAAGCTTATTTAAATCAGATCTAGACACTTAGGGTTTTATAAAAACGTATGAAATTTGATTAGGTTAGATGAAGAACACACCTTGAATCTTCTCTTGTTTATGTTATGGAACGTATGGTTAGGTTAGGATCTGAAAAACGAGATCAAAAAATCCTTCCTACATGTTTAGGGTTGAGAGAGAGCACTTGGAGGCGTGTTAGGGTTGTGAAATGATGAAAAAGTTGCAAAGTATGGTATTTATAGTCAGCATTGGTTCGCACCCATGCAGGGCCGAACCAGAATTCATTCGAACCTATTGAAGGTCGAATCAACCTCAAGGACATTGGTTCGACCCTCCCCTATGTCGAACCAGTTTCCTATTATTCAAAACTTCATGATTTTTCCATTTTAACCCATTTTAATACATGTTTACACATTCTAACACATGAACATGTATTCACACGTTGCTCATCATATATAAGTTATTTCATACTCTATACTTAATATAACTACGTAATGTCAACAACAACGGGACTAAAGACTCGTGTGTGCATATGATACCCCCAATGATACTCCGAATCATTGAACCCCCCTGGACAATACGTAAGTCTAAACCAACTCAACTGATCCAGTCAAGTACGTTAAATAAATGTTTTCGCTAAGGTAGACTTATATATTCGTGAAAGTGTTAACCTGAACTTGCCGGGTGTCACAAAATATATATTTTACGAACTAAAATATATAAGATTAATTGTGGGTGAAAAATGTGTAACACTTTCCTAAATGTTGGAAAATTATTTGTGTGAGAATTAGCGTTAAATAATATATAATGATTACACATTTAAAACTAAGTTAAGTATGCGAACTTGACAACGTAAAATATGTTAACGAATCGGCAAGATCCTAGTATATTTATTTAATGGGAAAATAAATATATGGTAAAGTGAGCCGAGTCGAATGTTGAAAATGAAATATCGATCGACAAGATCTTAGTATAATTATTTAATGGCTATATAATTATACGGTAAAGTGACTCGAGTCGAGGATAATGTATTGTGAGTTAATTAATACGAAAATATAAGTGTAACTTATAACAAGGGTAATCTATCACCAACAATCTAGGACATAATTAAACGAGGAATTGTGTCTAGTAGTGGAGTTGGGTGTACAACTTGCCGAATAACACGCTCTATAGACGTAGTGACTTATACGTACTAGGACATTCACAGGTGCTTGACCTCGGACTTTCTATTCTCTGCTATTTGATTGCACGTTGTACTTCAGGTGAGTTTCACGGCCCCTTTCTACTGTTTTGTTTTGGGGGAAAGATATGTTTGTCAAATGTTGTTACATGTAAAAATGTTTTTAAATGTTAAAATGTGATAAATGGCATGATGAGTACTTGGGTTTTTTGTTTGTTCACCACTCGGGGTGAGTCCTCGCTACGGTAACCATTTACTCATGTGTTGGGTGTGTGTTGAAATCGAGAACCGAAGGAATCTTTGGATAGTACTATTGGTGCCTGACAAGGCCCACCCCTAATCGATAGCGTCGATTATAAAACTGTGTGTGCTAGGGGTGCATGTAGTCTGAACTAAGTTGTTATTTTCCGAGAAATAACTGCTACTCATGGGGCATTATTTGTCTTGGTTTGGTTATGGGCTCTAGGGATTGGTCGTCATCTTAGTTTTGTATGAGCTAGCTACTTCTTACAAAGGCCACCACTTGTGTTTGTTCCGCACATGTTGTTGTTAAAATGTTGTTGCTATGGAACTAAACCCTGTGAACTCACCAATATTTTATATATTGACGTCTTTTTAAACATATCTTTGAGGTAACTAACTGCTGAATAGATAAGAGGCTAGTGCGGTGGAATATGGGATGCCGATTACTTGTGGGGGTTGCATCAATATTTTCCATTTGGTTGGGACTTGGATGGAAAAACCCTGTGCATGAACTTGTTGTTTGTTGTTTTGTGAAATGTTGTAACAAGGTACTCATTTTCGACATCTTAATAAAATATACTTTTCTAACTAAATATGGTTTGTGTTAATCTTGACTTTGATATACTTTTAGAGCCAAGGTTATAACAAACTAGCATTTTTCAAAACTCTAGACTATAACTAGTTTTGGCTTGAAAAAAATGTCACACCCTCAAATTCCACTTGCGGGGTTTTACCGCGAGGTGCGTGACATACCAGGATCCAAGACAATGGTCACAATAAACACAAACCAAACAAACACAGCGGGAGCAAGTTAAAGCTTACAACCCATAATCCAAAAGTAAGTAGTTCAAACATAATGTAAAGTTCGATCATGCATGACACAATGAGACTCAGTGCGACTCCAGTGTGCCTAGTCTCACTACTACCTTAGCGACCTGAGAAAACATGCAATGTTAGTCAACACAGAAAGTGTCGGTGAGTCACTGAGTTTTAAGTTTGCAAAAGGAAGTAGAGTTCGTAAAACCAGACCCAACAATTCTTACATTTATACCCGATGCTAGCTAGAGATCGTTACATGATACTAATGTGTCGTGAACCACTGATGAACGTTAGAATGCCTCTATACCCGCCACTGGACATCACCCGATGTCGTAAGTTAGATAGGACAAATATGCACCCGTCTGACCTCAAGTCGACCCGAGTGGGGCTTGACGGGCCCAATGGATCTATTCACACTTTCCCCGCTTTGTATCCACATATTAATGGTTCACAAGGTTAGGAGGACTTTAATGATGTAATGTCACTTAGTACCCATGTGATATAATGTAATATGTTGGTCCAAAAGTTCGTACCGCATGTTTCTCCCCCAAATTTGAAAACAGAAAAATGTGGGGGTGTGACACTCACCTTAGGTTGCGTCTTCTAAAAAACAGAATAACTGACAATGAGTTGATGGTCCCAATTACCGGAGACCTATCATAAAGTTCATATAAGTGTTTTGACTAATAACCCATAGGTAAACTAGTTCCCAATTCTCTAGATCATGACTATGTATGTTTGAAAATGTGTTTGAACGTTGACCAGTCACATCAGTTGATTAAGTATACATAGTTCACATAAAACACTTAGTTTACATCAAATTTCCATTTCTGCAGTCGAAGGTTTGAATGAAAGTTTGTAAATTTGGTTCGTGCCAACTTGTGGGTCGAATGGGTCTTTTAAAAGTTTGGTTTGGCCTATCGAAGGGTCGAATGAAAAACATGGTTTGACCCTCAGCATGCTGCACCATTAAACAAACAAAATCCCATCAAATCTGACCGAAACCTTCACGAAATGCGACAAAACGCAGCAATCAACTATATCTATACTAACCTCATGTAACCCTACCATTCATATTCATAAACCCGTCCAGTTCACATAACAATTTACTACTTACCCAAAATATCAAATTATGGAAATGTCACATCAATTGCATGACAACTTTACCTAAAAAGGAAAGTATCAAAATAACCTTATCTACAGATCAATATGCATAGATTAAACATGTACTAGTGAATTCCCAATCACATCATCGTTATCAACATGAACAAACCCTAGATCTGGCATAAAATCCCCAAAATGGGTTTAAAACCCAATAAACATCAATTAGACATTATGTTCCAAATCAACACTAAATCATCTACATAACATTTATGCATCATTTCATATCCTATTACACATAAACAATTCATCCAACCTCGTTAACATTGGGGATTTTGTATGAAAACCCGTTATTCAAGTATAGATCTAGTTTAGAAAGATGTTAGAAAGGTTTTTATTCATGAAAACTTATTTGTATCAGATCTGGACATTTAGGGTTTGATAAAAACGTATGAAATTTGATTAAAAAGGTTTTAGATGATGAACACACCTTGACACTTCACTTGTTTTGATTATAGAACGTGTTTTAGCTTTAGGATCTGAAAAACAAGAGCAAAAACTCCTTTCTACAGGTTTGGGGTTGAGAGGGAGCACTTGGAGGCGAGTTAGGGTTGTGAAATGATGAAAATCTGGCAAAGTGTTGTATTTATACCCGGGTTTCGTTCGACCTCTCCCAAGGTCGAACCAAACATTTTTGTTTTGGTTCGCCCCATTGATTTTTCATTCGACCCCCCTTAAGGTCGAATGAAAATTTGGTTTTCATGTTTGATCCTCTGATTCACAATCTTGCCATTTAAAAACATGTTAACACATCCTAACACATAAGCATGAATTTTTAACCTATGTTAACATACCTAATCACGTAAACATGCATTCACAAGATGTATATCATTCATAGAACATTCAATACTTGATAACTCAATCCAACTATGTAATTTCACCATCAACGAGACTCAAGACTCGTGTGTGTGTGTTTTCCCCCCAATGATTCTCCAAATCATTGAACCCTGTATAATACGTAAGTGTAAGGACCGACTTAACTGAATTCCAACAAACTTTAACATTGCGAATTTTACTTCGACGAAGGCTACGAATCTTATAATCTAGAATTTTAGCCAGTTCCTCCACGATACGCAGACGATTTTCAACCTTGATCTCTTCAAGAGGAAAAATGAGAGATTCATCAACCAAACACTTCTTCAGATTAGAAACATGGAAGACATTATGAACACTACTGAGTTCAGCTGGCAAGTCAAGTTTGTATGCCACCGGTCCAATCCGTTCCAGAATTGCGAACGGTCCGACATAATGAGGATTCAGTTTGCCACACTTCCCAAAGCGTATAATGCCCTTCCATGGAGAAAGTTTTAAGAGAACCCTGTCGCCAACCTGGAATTCCAAAGGTTTGCGACGATGATCAACATAGCTCTTCTAGAGATCCCGAGCTACTGCCATATGATTACGAATTTGTACGATCTTCCCAAAAGTCTCGTACACCAGATCTGGACCAGTGAGTTGACTCTCACCCACTTCCGCACCACAAAGAGTAGACCGACATTTCCGTCCATAAAGAGCCTTGAACGGAGCTGCCTTGATGCTAGAATGGTAGTTTTTGTTGTAAAAGAACGCCACCAATGGTAGATGACTCTCCCAACCTTTGCCAAAACCGATAACACATGCCCGAAGCATATCTTCTAGCGTTTAGATTGTCCGCTCACTTTGACCATCAGTTTGCGGATGATAAACCGTACTCATATCCAATTGTGTACCCAATGCTTTATGAAGAGCCTTTCAAAAGTTCGAAGTGCAACGAGAATCACGATCAGAGATTATAGAAACAGGCACCCCGTGCCAAGAGACCACTTCCTTAATATAGATGCGAGGTAACTACTCCAAACTGTCACTTTCCTTAATAGCCAGGAAATGTGCAGATTTTGTCAAACGATTGACAATTACCAACTGGTATCACATCCACTTGGGGATCTCGGAAGCTTGGTTACAAAATCCATTGTGATTCCTTCCCATTTCCATTCAGGAATCTCAGGTTGCTGAAGAAGACCAGACGGCTTCTGATTCTCGACCTTGACTATAGCACAAGTCAAACATTTGCTAACATATGAAGTTATATCAGCCTTCATGTTTGGCCACCAATAAAGTATCTTCAAATCCTTATACATCTTATCGGAACCAGGTTGAACAAAATACCGGCATTTGTGAGCTTCATCCAAAACAAGCTCTCACAAACCCCTAAATAACGAAACCGAAACACATTCTGCAAAATAATGTAAGCCATCAGACCTAAGATCAAGATGCTTATCAGCACTATGCATGGTTTCAGAGTTTTCCTCCTTCAAAGCTTCCTGCTGCATAGAACATATTCGGTCAGGCAAACTGAATGGATGGTAAGCTGTAGGGCTCGAACACGACAAGGTTTAGTAGATTCCTTCATGCTCAAGGCGTCTGCCACAACATTCGCCTTGCCAGAACGATATGTAATAGCACAATCATAATCATTAAGAAGTTCGACCCAATGACGATATCGCATGTTGTACTCCTCCTGATCTAGGATATGTTGAAGACTCTTGTGATCGGTATAAATGGTGCACTTGGTATCCTACAAGTAATGTCTCCAGATCTTCAGAGCAAAAATAACTGCACCCAGTTCTAGATTATGGGTGGTATAATTCTTTTCATGAACTTTTAATTGAAGAGAAGCATAAGAATTAACCTTCTCGCGTTACATCAACACACAATCGGGACCTCGGATAGAAGCATCACAATAAACAACGAAATTGTCCGTACCCTTAGGCAAGGCGTAGAACATAGTCTAAGCTTCAGCGTCTGAAACGCTGACTCTTGCGAATCACCGCAGTCAAACTTCTTGTCTTTCTAGGTAAGGGAGGTAAGGGGTTGAGCAACCTTCGAAAATCCCTCAATAAAACGACGATAGTAACCTAATAGACCTAGGAATTATGGCACCTCAGTTGGCGTCTTTGGTTCTTCCCAATCTTTGATGGCTTTATCTTAGCTGGATCGACATGAATTTCCTTTTCATTAACAACATGACCAAGGAATTGAACTTCACGCAACCAGAAATCACATTTCAAAAACTTAGCATAAAGTTGCTCTCGTCTCAAGAGTTCCAAGACTATACGCAAGTGTTCCTCGTGGTCCTCCTTGCTCTTGGAATAGATTAGAATATCATCAATAAACACAATGACATATTTTTCAAGATAAGGCTAGCAAACAAGGTTCATTAAATCCATGAATACGGCTGGCGCATTAGTGAGACCAAAAGGCATGACCAAGAATTCAAAATGGCCATTGCTACTTCAAAAAGTAGTCTTCGGAATATCGGCTTCCTGCACTCTCAATTGATGGTAACCGGACCTTGAATCAATCTTCGAATAAAAGCTAGAACCCCGGAGTTGATCGAACAAATCATCAATACGGGGAAGAGGATAACGATTCTTGATTGTCGCCTTGTTTAGCTCACGGTAATCAATACACATGCGAAGGCTTCCGTCTTTCTTCTTAACAAATAAAATACGGGCTCCCCACAGGGAAGAACTAGGTCGAATAAAACCTTTCTCCAATAACTCCTGCAACTGGTTAGATAATTCCTGCATCTCGGGAGGTGCAAGACGATAAGGAGCTCGACCAATAGGGGCTACACCAGGTGCAAGATCAATACCAAACTTAACTTGACGCTGAGGAGGAAGGCCAGGCAAGTCTTCAGGAAAGACATCAGGAAAATCGCGAACAATTGGAATATCCTCAATCGTCTTCTCTTCCTCAGATGATACCGAAACAAGAGCTAGAATGGCAAAATAACCCTTCCAAAGATACTTATGGGCTTTCATACAAGAAATAATACTCAAGGGAACGCCGCTTTTCTCACCATGCACCAAAAGAATTTCTTCATCAGGGAGAGGAAGTCGAATGACTTTATCAAAGCAAACGATCTTCGCACGATACAACGATAACCAATCCGTACCCACTACAACATAAAAACTACCCAAAGGCACCGTCATAAGATCTATAGGGAAGGACAAACCCGAAAGCTTTAAGCGACACTCCTTAAGAATATGTGTCGCCTCGATTTCCTTATCGTTGGACAATTCTATCAAGTACTTAGCCCTAAAGGTGTAGGTACTATATCAAGCAACTGACTAAACTCACAAGATATGAAACTCTTATCAGCACCCGAATCAAATAAGACTGGAGCATAGCGATCATTCAGAAGGAACGTACCGGTAACTGTGTTTGGATCCTATCGGGCTTCCCCCAAACCAATGATGAAAGCTCGCGCATTCCTGCCGCCGCCTCCATTGTTCCCGTTACCGCCACCGTTCTTCCCGTTATCACCCCGCTTTAGTTTAGGACAATCACGCTTTAAATGCCCAGCCTGACCACAGTTATAACATCCCTGGTTAGGCCGAGGAACTGCTGGAGGAACAAATTTATCATTCAACTTAACCCGACAATTCTGCACCTCATGGCCGGGTTTCCCACACCGATGGCACTGAAACTTGCGACACTGACCATTATAATGGAAGTTACACTTGTTACAATTCGGGTAGTTACCATCATAAAAACTAGAAATTTTCCTTGACTGGGCCCCAGATGAACGATTAGAAGACTCAAACTTTTTCTGCTGTTTTTGCGGCTGAGATGGAGCAGAGTTCTTCACATAGCTATCCCACTTCCTTTTGTTGCTATCAGGGGCCTTCTGAGTTACGCCCCTAGGAGGCAAATTACCCTCTTGAACCTTCTGATTAGTTAGCTTATGAGCCAACTTGATAGTCCCCTAAGGTGTAGTCGAATCATTAGCCGTCACCAATCCCCGAACCTCTGGCACCAACCCAACAATGTAGTGCTCGGTCCTCCGATACTCAAACGTAGTCAAATCTAGACACATGACAGTCAACTCATGTTCCAAATCATCACTAAAATCTATATAACATTTATGCATCATTTCATATCCTATAACACATAAACAATTCATCCAACCTCGTTAACATTGGGGTTTTTGTACGAAAACTCATTATTCATGTATAGATCTAGTTTAGAAAGATGCTAGAAAGGTTTTTATTCATGAAAACTTATTTGTATCAGATGTGGACACTTAGGGTTTGATAAAAATGAATGAAATTTGATTAAAAAGGGTTTAGATGATGAACACACCTTGAATCTTCACTTTCTTTGATTATAGAACATGTTTTAGTTTTTGGATATGAAAAACAAGGGCAAAAACTCCTTTTTACAGGTTTGGGGTTGAGAAAGAGCACTTGGAGGCGAGTTAGGGTTGTGAAATAATGAAAATGTGGCAAAGTGTTGTAGTTTTACCCTGGTTTCGTTCGACCTTTCTCAAGGTCGAACCAAAAATTTTTGTTTTGGTTCTCCCCTTTGATTTTTCATTCGACCCTCTTAAGGATGTCATGTCACGCTTCACCTTAGTCCACACACTCGCGCATCGATCACCGGTACCAACAAGTGGGAAGGACGCTGTGGTCTGCGATGAGCTCACCTGCTTACTTATGGACGGGGTGATCGTAAGGACTAACCTCTATCGTTCTAGTGGATGTCGCCATGTTGTTTATGTTGTGAAGACAAATCTACTCCAAGTCTTTTGTTGTATGAATTCCTTGTTTCTAGGTCAGGAAGCTCGGAACTAGCGGGAACCGAGATTACCTGGCAACGCAGATTATCATTACTGGTGCACACATAGTAATAATTTTGGGTGCACGGTAACCTTGGGGGCGTTAGGTCCGGGTTTGGTTATCACTCATTGTCTTGTTTATTCCTGTTCTTTAAGTTCAGACTTAGCTTTTGATTGGCCAACGGGTCGAAAGGGAAATATTGTCGGTATCCCTTGATTGTGACCCTAGTAAATCCCCACATCGGGTGGAAAGGGGGGATGGAAGCTTCCTTGTATAGGAGCTAAATGCCTTCCCCACAAAGTCTTCCCAAAGGAGCGGACGTACGAGGATGCACTGCCTATCGAAGAGATGATTGTCTGGTATGAGGCGTGGAATGTTATACCTGGAACCCAGTGAAGACCTAGTGTGCGTCCCTACAAGCCGTCGTGCTTTCGGCATGGGACCTTGTGTTGGTCGGTTATGTTACCCGTCGTCCGTGAGCTATTCTGTCTTCATTGTCAATCTAACTCTTGCCTAAGTAGTCTTCAAGGGCTGGGTGTTCCTTCTCCAATTAGAGGACATAATCGACCTTGCTAAGTTAAGAGGCTTGATCATTCTTATCTAGAAGGCTCGATAACCCTCGTCTGAATCAACAGTGTTGGTTGTTCCAATGTAGTTGTGGAATGATTGTGAAATAAGGCGACCATATTGCACATCTGCGAGTTATAAGGTTTTGCCAATTTTTGACGATGTTAAAAATTTCGGCCACTAATCATGACCGAGGCAGCGTTGGCCAGTGTTATGATGACAGCGTGTAATGGAAAGCAAGCCCGAGCATGCGTTTGGCTATGGACTCACTCTGAAGTGCATACGATTAACCCATTGGAAGCCACTACTTGATGTATTGAGTGTTCATGTGTGGTTCAACACCCCTTGTAATAGCTCTGGATCGTATTTCGGAAGATGACTTGGGATAGGATTAGCAGTTTGATGCTTATGTCATACTACCACTTCCTTGAGGTACAAAGGTTATCGTAAGACTCCTCTACCTGCATCCACCTATTTGTTTCGAGGATTCTTGGTAGTCTTGCTCGAACCTGTGAACACCCGAGTATGTTCGATGTGTGTGTTGTGTCCAAATCCGTCATAAATCTTAGGGAGCGAAACCACACTTCGGGAACAAAAATCGTAAAGTGTATGTTCAGTAGTTGTCAAATGTCGTAAGACGCCTCCTACTGATGGAGTGGTCACGTTATTCTGTTAAATTAAACATATACATGGAACGACAATTCCATTGCTCCTGTTATAATATTGAATGTTAGCTACCCTCGTCAAGGTGACGAGACTAGTTATCTAATTGGGCGACAACTGATGCAAAGTGGTTTTCATCAGTCCCTATAGATACTGAGACGTTGCGTCCCCTCGTCTCGGTGGTTTGTGAACTAAAGTTACAGGATCCATTACTTATGGACAACATGACCCATCTAATCTCTTGTCGTATTTCAGTACTCTCACAACGCGGCCTATAAGGAATAAAGTCCATCGGCCTCACTTAGATGGCGGAAAGGCACTTAATCAGACGACTGTCGATGCTTGTGCCAAGAGAACATGGAAGAGGACCCCAATAAGAAGGACGACTTGGATGATTCATCGGAGTCTTTATCATCTCCATTTTATCGTAGTTACTCTATAAATTATGATCCTTCTACCTTTACTTGTTGTTATTCTGGTTGCGACCACTATCTTTGATATTGGGAAAGATGTTGGTTAGCTTCTAGATCCCCTGGATCCTATTTGCCACACATCCAATAACTACGACGAGTTTATGGCTCCTGCCAAGCCTGTTGTTGTTGTTGCCATTATGGTTCTATGGCCTAAGCGAATCCTGCTGCCGTTGCTAAGTGTGTCGCTCTTGCTGAATGTGTTGTTGTTAATGTTCCTTAAATCTCCACTAGGTTTGTCACAGTTATTTCTATAGCTCGTGTCAAGCTTGTTGTTATTGTTTTTGTAGCTCTGTCGGGCTTGATGTTGTTGTTTCTATGACTCCTGTCGAGTTTGATGTTGTTTTTGTATTTGAGGCTCCTGCTGAGGTTAATGTCATTGACGAAGACGTCTCTATGACCCTTGCCAAGCCACTATGACCATGCCTATGTCTCTGTGGAGTTCGTTGTCGTTAATTCCCTTTCCTTCGAGGCTTTCATTGAACCTGTCGTTATCATTCCTAGGGCTCCTGCTGAGCCTCTTAACGTTGATGGTTCTCGGGATTGGGTTGAGTCTGTCAATGTTGTTATTGCCATCATTCAAGTGACTTATATCGAGCCCACGGTCGTTCACTCTAAAAACATTATAGGCTTGGTAAGTTAGTTAAGTTATGTGGAACCTATCGTTTCTTTTTTTTTTTTTTTTGTGATGACGGATGCACTTGTTGACCCAATCGTTCCTACCAATGAGCCTATGGAGTACAGGTTTGTAGCTGAGGATATGGATAAGGATTCCGCCACCACAAGGGAGCTGAGATGCACCGGGGAGCGTGCTCACCATGATGGAGCTTCTTGTAGTTATGAATAGTGGATTCGCTAGGTTGTGTGTCATCCTGTCATTGAGAATTCATGTTTCTGTGTTACCCCTAGCGATTGTGCATTCTTGTAGTTGCACCGTTTTGCCGATTGCGTATCCACGAGGTTGCGTTGCGTTGTCGACGATGCATGCCTGTTGTTGTTTTGCTCCTGTAGTAGTGTAGCCTTGTTGTTGTGCTTCACTGTTGTCGCAATGTTCTTGTTGCGGTGTTGCCTTGTGTCGTGTTTCTCTGTTGTCGTGTTGTTCCTGTTGTGGTGTTGCCTTGTTGTCATGCTTCTCGGTTGTCATGTTGTTCCTGTTGCGGTGTTGCCTTGTTGACATGCTTCTTTGTTGTTTTATTGTTCCTGTTGCGGTGTTGCCTTGTTGTCATGCTTCTTTGTTGTCGTGTTGTTCCTGTTGCGATGTTCCCTTGTTGATGTGTTTCACGGATGTGTTGCGGTCATTGTCATGTTGTTTCTACTGCCCTGTTGCTCCGTGGATGTATTACTACAGTTGTTGGATTGCCTTGATGATGTGATGACTTATCGTTTGCTTCACTCTTGGTTTCCTTAGGATAGAGACATAACCTCAACCCCTCGTTACCGTCATTGTTTTGTTAATTTGATTATGTAGTGTCAACATTGATTATGTGCGATTTTGAGTGCCTAACGGACTTTCCAGAAGTCATATTAAGACACTCTAGTCTTAGTGTTACACATGTGTTTCGCTGAAATCCGAATTTTGTGGTTGTTTGAGTAATGGACCGAATTTTGTATCAACCTCTTTACAACCTCGCACATCACGTGAGCATTTTTCTTCAAAATCTAAGGCATCAGTAACGTCGTGTCCAGCCTTATCCCTTTACGTGCATTTTGGATGACTAATGATCGGCTATAAAAATCGATGTTGGAAAGAAATCCCGTGGTCCACACATGACGAGGCGATGGTCGTCCTTATGATAGGGGACTTCGAATGTGCCTCAAAACCCAAAGGTATCAAGAGAATGTGAGTAATGTTATGGCCCAAACTTTTGGGGGCTAATAAGTGTTGAAAGACTCACTTCTTTATTGCTCTTCCTACTAGATTAATTTGAAATCATCTCTGTTGACGCGTCATGCTGATGATTACGAAAATGCCAGTGTGGACCCACCCATGGCATGTGCATTGGTGTTGTTCCTGGTACATGATTTCGGAAATTTATCAAACATTGAATCCTGAAAGGCATATAGACATGTCTACTTTGTAAGGGTGTTACCCTACCGCTTTGAGATGGTCGATCAACTCAACCATTTTACTAACGCTGTTACTCCTCTGATGGTAGGTTCATCTTGTCTTGGTGTTTTTGCGTGTGGTGAATAGTGGAACCATTTCGACCTTGGGTAAATACCAGCGTTCCCAGATGTTCTCTTGTAGTCTTACTCGTGCTAGGGCAAAACTCCTTGTCCTTGACGGATACTATTGGAGACATCATAGTAATGTATTTTGTTAGGTCAACTTGAGCTGTCGAAAGCGATGCCTTATGTGAAGGCTCTGGATTCTCGCTTATCAAATTACCTAGAAGGATCCCGCAAAGATGGAACCTTCGACGAATTGAGAGTTCCAGTTCCAGGACTCCTTCCATTCAGATCTCTGCATAAGATCTGATAGCCAAATTTGAGGGTAAGTGGCTTATGTTGTTCGGATGTGACTTACTAGGTTGCTAATGCCGATAGGACACCAGTGCCCGCGGGGCACGTATAACAGGACAAGTACTGGATGCCCATGATTTGGGTAGCTACTGGTGTTCTGTATGCTCGTATCAGTGGAGACCATCATCTCGATATGTTGTTGAAACCTTATCCTTTATTGTTGCGGCAACCATTTCATGATATTTCATATACCCCATTTTAGTGTTAACCAATGTGCCGAGGTGACGTGAGCCTCTGGTCATTTGTGTTTTAGTTGACTTTTAATTCTTGAGGATTGTGGAACTATATGACTGGCGTGTCGGATATGCACTGTTTACTGTTTAGGAATTGAGGGGTGAAAGTGACGCAAATGCTTTCGATCTCCATCAGTCCATACTAGGCGCCCTAGTACCATTAAGCACAATTGCTCATGTGAAAGGTTGTAAGTCAGTACATAGGGCATTCCAGTCCGTGTGAAGACCCAAGAATACAATCCGCCACTACAAGCAACCTTGAATATCCTCAAGAATGTCGACTGTTCTGTGATCCTGTAAGATCACCCATTCAGTGAGATTCGATTGAGCGAATCTAATTCTCATGTCTCCTGAGGCATTATGTGGCCGTGATGTGACACGGGTAATGATTGATCACTATTTGGAACCCTCTCATCCCCTACTCATTTGTAGCTCCGATATGAGGCATGTAAATAACCACCTATACTCATGAAGGGTCGTGGCTAGACATTGGATTACCAACTTCTCTAATATTGGATTGCAGTAGTCATTCTACCTCAAGTTTGGCAAACTTTGTACACAAGCTTGGGATACTCGATTTGATATGAGTATGGCTTGTCATTCTTGAACAAATAAACTAATATCCTTGACTGAATTTTTTTGTGATGATACTGTCGATCTCTGTAGTAAATTGAATTCGTGTGTCTCATCTCCAGAATTCCTATGTTATAGGAATTACCACCCCCGGTGTTCAGGGTGTATTGTTCAAAGCCCTTTGGTGGGCATATGTGTACATCTTTAGTGCATTGAGTGGCAGAAGGAGCTAGACACATAATCTGGCTTGAGTTCAAGACGACCAATAAATCAGGTAGATCTAAGGTTGAATAACAAGGCACTAGACTTAGGAGCTTCGAATCGGTAATATGACTTCACTAAAAGATGTACCCTGAAAGGGTGTTGATAAGAATGAAAATTGTAATATACCAAAATTCTTGATACTCCAGTGGCGCGGAGATATCGGTCAGAATTGGTCTCGTGGGAATAAGCTCGAGCTATCTCCAGAGCTTAGTGGGACTCTTGATGAATCCCACAAGTCAAGTATGAGGAAGTGTTATCAATTACTTAACTGACTGAATCCAGGTTGACGCTAAGCTTTTCAAATTCAAGAACTCGATAGGTGATATGGATCGAGAAGCCCAAGAGCTTAGTCGTAGACGTATCAGGATCTTGTGTTTATAGAACGCTGAACATGAACCTGAGTCCACTTGGGAAAGGAAGATGACTGAAGCGCGAACATCATGTCCCAGTTCAAGGATACCAATGTAATGGATAACATGAACTGAATTCTGGGACAGAATTCTCTTAACGGGGGGAGAATGTGACATCCGGAAAAAATCGGTGTGTTTCCGTACGTAATTAGTATATGTAATTAACGGTAATTAAGTGCAATTCTAAATTAGTTATATTAATTTAGCCCTTAGAGAATAGCAAATTCCCCATAGGATGCGTAGGAATGCATTTGTTTGATTGAAGGCACGGCGAAATCGAGTGCAAATAAACTTCTCAAGAACAGACGTTGGTGAATACCCGGTAACAATTAATTAACGAAAAATGATCTCGAACACCCGGGATATAAAATAAAGGGTATTTTCATGAAATATTATGTGTTTTGGAACTCTAAAACCATGAATGGAAACTCCAAATAAAAATTTCCCGGTAACAAATAAAGTTCGCGTATCACACCCGATACGCGCGAAAGTTATAAATTCACCCAAATGAAACCTAAATAACTTACAATGCCTAAACTAGTCAATGTTTAAGGGTAATTGGGATTCAATTATATGTCCAAATATAAACACGCGATAAAACCCCGAAAACCCTAACCGGATTAGTTGGAGATTAAATAATAATTAGAAGATATTTTTGCAAAGAGATGGATCCCACAAAGCCACAAAGTGGCTGGCCACCTAAGGGTGCTAGAGCCACCCTATGGTTTCTTTTTAACCATCTATAATCATGAGATTGGTGCATGCTTGTAATATTATAATGTATATGTTATTAAGACATGTTAAATTACACTTTATATACCATAATATCACCACACTTCAACAAAACAAAATCTCCTCCTTCCCCCTTGCGAAACTCATGGCCAAACACCCATTTGAGTTTTCAAGTTAATCAATCACAAAATCACCTCCATTCCATCCCTAAATTAAGTGTATTTGGAAGTTTGGAGCATAACCCTTGGAAGAACACACTAAACCCCATCCAAATCAAGAGTTTTTGTCTTCCCTAGCCTTGTGCTATTAGTAAGCTTCTTGATCTTGTCTTTTTAATCTTGAAAGTTTATGTTTTCATGTGTTAAAAGCAAGTTATACATGGGTATGGTTATGGATTTTTGAGAGATAGAGAGGAGCCATAACATCAAATCCAGTTCAACACTTGAAGAATATTAATACATGCTCAAGGTGCCACACTAGTTATACCGGGTGATTCTACCTTAATGCTTGTGACACCTAAAATAAGTACTACCTTTAGATATACACGCCATGATTGAACCAAGGAAGTACGTGACGGTTAATTTGGTAAAAATTAGAGGAATTCAAATGCGTGAAATGACCATAGTTAGAATGATTTTGTGTTAAAAGATTTTTGAATTTGGAGTTCATGTGTGGACCACTCATTGTTTGTGATCGTTGGAACACTCATAACAAATAAAATAAAACTAACTCAATAAACATTAATTAACCATCCCAAACATAACAAATACAATGGTTTTGTTGACAACTAAAACCTACGAAGCTTAAGTTAGCAGGAATAATTTCAAGGCATGTCAAATAACAATAATCCCTCATGCAAATGCCCGACGCTGGATCTACAATAATAGGTCTGTAGATGCACGTATTGCGACTAGTGATTGGATCTACAAAGTTAACATGTGTTAAAAGTTTTGCTGATGGGTTGAAGGTGGAAAAAGTGGGCGAACCTGGAACAGACTGGGCGAATGTAGAATCAAACTGGGCGAATGTGGAAAAAGTCCACATTCGACCATCTATACTGGGCGAATGTGGAAAGTGTCCACATTCGCACCATGAAAAGGGGCGAACGTGCAGAGTCTATAAATAGATTTTGTGAGTTTTTGAGAAAGAGAGAGTTATTAGTTGTGTGTGTTTTGAGGTCAGGTTCCAGGTTAGATTGAGATAGTGTGTGATTGTTCTAGATTAACCTAAAACTCATTGTAATCAAGTTTATGCAAAAGTTAATCTATGAAAACCTTTGAAAATGATATTGATTGTGTTTTGATTTGAGTGTTTATCAGTTTGTTCAAAGCTAGGGTTTCCGCACATGGTTTTGTAACTTGTATGATCAAATAATCCTGTTTTAGTCAAAATCCTTCGCTCACAAAGTGGTATCAGAGCCGTGAGGATCATACAACAACAAATTTGATAAACTCAGAGCTGATTTGGACCTATTTTTGATCAATTCACATCTGTTTTTGAATGAAAATGGTTTTTGAGTGTTTTTGAAAGATTTAGAGTTGATTTTGTGGTTAAAATTCAAAATTCCAAGAATTAAAGTTGTTCCAAATCAATTCCGAATCAAAACCTGATTAAGATCATTCAAATCTACAAACTTTTGAAAATCAGAGATCAAAATAACCGTTTTTCAAAGTGTAACCGTTTTTCAAACCTGAAATGGGCGAACCTGGAACCTAAGTGGTCGAACCTGAGTGTTTTTGGGCGAACCTGAGTAGTTTTTGGTCGAACCTGAGAAAATTTTGGGCGAACCTGAAATTTTTTGTTGAAGTTTTCACTTTCGGGTCACATTTTTCCACTTCAGATTGATCGGGCGGGCGAACGTAGAAACTAAACGGTCGAACCTAGGATCATACTGGGCGAAAGTGGAACTTGTGTTTGGATATTTTACATTCTGGTCAAAATTCTATCTTCGGGTAAACTATTTTGGGCGAAAGTAGACTTACCAGGGGCGAACGTAGAACGGAAGAGGATATCAGAGCTCTAGTAGTAGCTGAAAGAAAGCGACAACAATTACTGAGACAAAATTCTCAAGTTGACAACATTTGGGGATTTCCAATGACACCGAAACCAACTGATGAAATGGTACATGTTAACAAGTGTGTTAACAGAGAGGGTGTTCATAGGAATGTTGTGTGTTCTGGTACGAATTCAGAACAGAGTGAATCAAGAAAGAGTGATACCTCAAATGGTGATGCAAAATCTGATAATGGTAATAAATCAGAGGATGAGGTAAGTGCTAGTTGTTCTAAATGTGTCAAGATGAATTGTGAATTGATGAACTTATTGAAGACAAACAGAAACTAGCAAATGAAGTAGAAAATTGTAAAAATCAAATTAAAGTTTTTGAAAAGAATGAAAAAGATTTGTTAAATAAAATTGAATCTTTAAAGAAAGAAATGTTAGAAATGAATAAAAGTTTTTCAAAGAATAATACCACATCAGAGTTGGAAATCACAACACCTTGTGTTGTTAATTCTGATTCTGAAGTGAAACAAATGTTTGAAAAGAAAACTGAAAATGTGGTAACAACTTCAGAATCTGAATCTGAAGAAAAACTCATATTCATGTTTCCTGAAGGAGTTGAAGGATCCTACATGTTGGAAGGACATGACAAATTGATTTTCAACAAAGATTTTCTAATTGAGAATATCGAACAATCTCTACTTAAATGTATTTTTGTTGATAATATCGATTTGTTAAATCAGTTTAGAAATCAATTTGATCATCTTCATTTTGAACTCAGTCCTAACCAACATGAGAATAAAGAGGATCAAAAGAAAAATGTTGAAAATAAAAAGGGTTCTAAAGTAAAAGGACCAAAACCAAACAAATCGAAAGGAAATGATCAGATGAAAAATTCTTATCAAAAGAATTCAAGAAATTTTTCATCTAGATCATATGACTATTATGATTATTCATATAACTCTCGATTTGATGGTTATTGGGGAAACAACTCACCACAGTATTCTCATGGTTATGTTGAATGGAGAAACTGTTTTGAATGTGGTGAAGTTGGTCATATTGCTGCTCATTGTCCTTACTGGTATTGGGATGACGGGTATGCATATGATTTTGTTGAATATAGGTCTTGTTATAACTGCGGAGAGTGTGGGCATTTAGTTGCTTACTGTCCGTATGTTAAACAGAAAAAGACCGAAGGGAAATTTGCTAGAAATTCAGGCAATGTTAGAAAGCCTGTATCCCCAAAACCAATCAAAAAGCAAAAGGGGAAACAGTTTGTGTATGACAATCGTAACAAAATTGCCTTGAATAAAAATGGAGATTGTGGACGGGTTGCTGAGGTAAGGAGGAGTTCTAAGGCTAAGCCTAAGAATAACTCTAAACCTGGGTCTTCATCAGTTAAGTCTGAGAAGATTCCAAACAACGTTCAGAAGCAGGTTTCAAATAAGAAATCTGAAAAGTCAAAAATTAAAACAATTTCAACAAAATCTAAAATAAACTCTGAACGTGTTTGGAAACCCAAAGCACTTTCTAAATCAATAGCAATTTCTACTTCAAATCAATCCATTGAAAAACCAATTGATTTTTCAAAAGGAGAATGGATTGATGTTCCGAGGATTAATGACCTTGGATGACCCATTATTGTGAAGGGATGGGTACCTCTCTCATGCTAATTGTTTAATAAGTGTGCAGATTGTTCCAGACAGAGCTATTAGCTATTCTTTGATAGTTAATAGTGGAGCATCTGTATACAAGCTATTTATTGGAGAGGTGAAGGTCAAGGAAGGGTTATTGAAGAAGGAAAACATGATTTCAACAGAGAGGAGAGTGTTTGTAGTCTGTTTCCAACCTGTGAAGCCGGAAAAAGTTGCAATCTCATGCAATTGCTCTCAGGTGTTGGATTTCAATAACAGATACGACAAAATGTTTTGCTAATTGAAAAATCTTAATGAGTCTAGCAATCTGAGTGGAAAATGGTTTTTAAAACTCAATGAGTAAACCGCATCGGATATCATTTTATTTTGTTTTTCCTCAAAAAGTTTAAAAATCAAAAAATATGCTTATTTTGAGATTTTTAGGGGGGGAAAATTTCAGAAAAAAACAAAATTAAAAAAAAATAGAAAATCAAAAATGAGTTTTCCTGGAGAAAAAGAGGAGATGATAGTACATCAGTGGACTGTCAGACTACTCTAAAAACAAAAATAATTTGATAAACATTGAGTAGCCACTACAATTATATATTGGTAGGCTTGAAATCAAAGTTTAAAGTTCAGCATGGTGATATAAACTTAAAATCAATAACTGATAATCATGTGGATCAACGTATCGTTGGCATATGGTCTTAGTACCGAAATTTCGTTTGATAGATTGCCAAAATCAGAGGTTTCGGGTCGTTATATTGAAAGTTATCTGGGGATGGCCTAACTGATCTTTTGCTGTATTGATTTACAGACCTAGATTCAGTCAGGGTATCTTATTAAAAGAGCTAATAAATCCAAAACCATAAGTTACCGAATGAGGAACTTAACATGTATGATGATAATCAAAGATTGTCTAATGCATCGTATCAATACAATGATGAAAGTCATGTATGATATTAGTCCTCACCCTGGTAGAGTGCACAAGTCGCTTTGAAGCATTAATTTGCTGACCTGTCACCACTGTGCCTCATACCTTGTAACTAACGGATAACTTCAATATAATCACGCGTTACGATGAAGCTTTGCGCAATTCTTGATACGGGAATGTGTCGCGAATGCGGGGACCATAGATTATTCAGTATCTAATATTACCATAATGTATCTAAAGTGCTGAGCAATGAATGATGATTTTGAGTTTAAGTGGACAAACATACTGGTAATGGTTGTAGGATGCTCAATGATAAAAACAGAAAATTGATCAAAAAGAGTTATGACTGACTGTTTCAATACTGATATGATCCTCTTAACCGGAAAATTCACAAAAATATGTTGAATTTACTTTTATGCATTTACATTTGAAAATTCAAAAAGATTTTTGGTGTGTTTTAGCATAAACTTTAAAAAAAAATCAAAATGTTTTGTTTCAGTTTTTATTTTTGATACCGATGTTGGGATACTAGATGAGAAGACTCAGATACTTAAAAGTTGAAAAAGATTTCAAATTTTCAAGTTTCTGGGATACATTGACAATGTTTAATAGTTCAGGGGGAGAACCATTAAGGGTCAAAAGGAATATGAAGAGTACTTCCGAGATTTTTGTCGTGTCTAACGCCGGTTGTAGTTTGTGCAGTTTTTAGTAAATTTTTCTGCAGAATCAAATACAACAGGTGCACTACTCAAGACTCATCGACAAAGAGTGTAATTGAACAAGACCCAAACCTGAACATCAAGATTACCAGAACATCAGAAGCTAGTAAAAGGTTAAAGAAATGATGAAGATTGAAGAAATCAAGATTATCGTCTATATTCATCTCTGGATCATCAAATGACAAAGCCAAGATTTCTTGAGTCTGTCTGAGATTTCAAAGCTTACTGGAGAGATAGACAGGAACTTCGACACAAACGTGCATGAAGATGGAAAGTTTTCAATCAAGACTTGAAGAATTGATAACTTTCTGTTTTGGTGCATCACTAGCTAGGTCCAAGGGGGAGATTGTTAGTGCATTATTCATGTATGTCCCTAGCTAGTGATCTGGTACAGAATGTCGAAGGTTCAGATAATCAGAAAACAACCAAGACTTAAACACGAAGACAATCCAATCAATAGTCGAGGGGGAGTTTGTAGATGCACGTATTGCGACTAGTGATTGGATCTACAAAGTTAACATGTGTTAAAAGTTTTGCTGATGGGTTGAAGGTGGAAAAAGTGGGCGAACCTGGAACAGACTGGGCGAATGTAGAATCAAACTGGGCGAATGTGGAAAAAGTCCACATTCGACCATCTATACTGGGCGAATGTGGAAAGTGTCCACATTCGCACCATGAAAAGGGGCGAACGTGCAGAGTCTATAAATAGATTTTGTGAGTTTTTGAGAAAGAGAGAGTTATTAGTTGTGTGTGTTTTGAGGTCAGGTTCCAGGTTAGATTGAGATAGTGTGTGATTGTTCTAGATTAACCTAAAACTCATTGTAATCAAGTTTATGCAAAAGTTAATCTATGAAAACCTTTGAAAATGATATTGATTGTGTTTTGATTTGAGTGTTTATCAGTTTGTTCAAAGCTAGGGTTTCCGCACCTAGCTTTGTAACTTGTATGATCAAATAATCCTGTTTTAGTCAAAATCCTTCGCTCACAGGGAACATCTAAGGCTACAACTTTAGATGTTCAAACTTTTTCCAGGCACAACACCCTAGCCATCCAGGTTGATGATGACCAACAAATCCTCCAGAACCCACATCAGCCAAACCAATTTCTAAATTCAAATCCAAATAGACCAAGAAGATCTCAAAGCCTACAACTAAAAAGCCAAAACACCCTCCAAACCCAAAAAGGCACCAGAGGTTGATGAGATCCTTTTAGTTGTCAATGACCAATCCGTAATTCAAACTGCAACTCCTGAAACTTCCTCTCAGTTAGTTTTCACATCTCTATCCATACGATGGTTCAATAACATTACAATTAAACTATGCAAGCTTTTGAATGACCAAGTATAAGCTTATTGGTTTAGAGTCATACACATTATTATCTTACTTATCAAGATAATTATTTGTAACAAAATAAAAATACAATTTGGAAAGCCTAATTACGAAATCAAGTACATTTTATATTTTCTACATAAACAATATAGTCCACACCTAGTATAATTTAGAAATTGAGAGTGAGAAAAAGTTAATAATATTTGTTTTTTATATATTAAAAAAAAACACATGTGTCTTCAAAATTGCAAGTTAATAAGGATATGTATTTATGCATTAATAAGCTTTTCAAAGAAATTGAATTTGAGTACCTAACGTAAAACATGTAAATAACATAATAAATGCAATAAATTGATTTTCGTATTAAAACTTAATTTCTTACAAACAACGGAAGAAATCACATATAAAGAGCATGTGCTAAACTACGAAGCTAACAAAAACCCTTATTAGTTTGAATTAGACGATCTATGTTTTCAATGAAGAAAAATATGAAGCTTTTCCTCTTCTTTTACATGTTATTAATAAACTGTAATAACAGGATTACTGCTTTGTCCCCGTAAGCTATTTGCTTGAAAGATGGTAATATTTTGGAAAGGCTTATTAATTTTTTTTTTAAAATATCTAATTGTTGTTTTTGTAAATATTATTTCTTGTCGTATTTTTGTTTTAGGGCCTCCGGGAACAAGACCTATTATTGTAGATCCATAGCCAGCCATTTGCAATAGGGAGTATTGTTATTTGTCATGCGTTGAACTTACTCCTGTTAACTTAAGCTTGGTAGGATATAGTTGTCTACTAAACCATTGTATTTGTTGTGTTTGGGATGGTTAATTAATGCTTATTGAGTTCGTTTTATTTTATTTGTTATGAGGGTTCCAACGATCACAAACAATGATTGGTCCACAAATTCAAAAATCTTTTAACACAAAATCATTCTAACAATTGTCATTTCGCGCATTTGAATTCCTATAATTCTTACCATATTATGATTAACCATGATTGAACCAAGGAAGTACGTGACGGTTAAAGTAGATGATAACTTTAAATCCTCTGCAGTGTGTGAGGATGTTCTGGCTCACCTTGCCCCTCTTGGTGTAAGGGATACCTTGGAGGGTATGGATGATGATGTGCTGTCACAACCCGACAACGGGGGTCGGGAGTAATCGATTGTTATCATATAGTTTAATACTTACTTATAAATCTTAAGATAAAGATGAGCGCAACGGATTAGTACCAAAGGATATCCACCATATTTACATACCACTAGTTTAATACAAACATCTTAAAACATACACATAGTTCAACAAACTTCATAACATAGTCAATACCCTACTTAGACGATTATTCACATCAACAAACTTTCACACGACTTCCAGTTTTCATGCAACCAGCACTTCAGAAAATCCACAGTTCCAGTCTATTACCTTGATTCTCTTTATCCTGAAAAATGCATATCAAAATACTTCAACTAATAGTTGGTGAGACCATGGTTTTTGGACTCGCAAATCGTACATAAAGCAACACGTAATCGATGACCCTCAAGCCACACCCTCAACCCTACCATCGAATCAACAAACTGTCATATTGATTCGTAAACAAAATGTATGCCGCAATGGTTCCATAACCTTAGTGGAGGGTTTCTCGGGCCCCTATGTCCTGAGTCCACTTTGCGTGGGGGTTTCCCCAAATAGTACTATCCATACATTAAGCGGCTCATATCCGAGTTAATGAGTTTTGAGTAAAACGACTGTTCAAGTATCTTGAGTTCATCAAAACGATATGACATTTTCCCCAAAAGATTTAATCAGCAAGGTTTAACAAAAAGGGGCTCATGGTACTCACCTTAATGATTTAGATAGCTTTTCCTCCTTCCTTGATCTATTGTATCTCCCTAAGATGCCATAACACAATATATGATTATGTAACCTGATTTATATAATCCTATCATTCGACTTTCTAAAGACAAAACCAAGTTCATACCTAAATCCAAGATGCTATTCCAGAATTTGAATCTTCCTTAGCTGCTGCTTCCTAATCCTTCCATAAGATACATCATATATTAGTTTAAGAGAGAGTTTTCTTATTGATTAATCTATAGCAGCTCTTACCTATGGTTGTTGTTCAGGCTCTTCTTGATTCATCCCTTCTCCTTGTTGATCGCCATCTGCTATGTTTAATAGTAGGGTTTTTAGTTTGCATGTAACAGTGATGAATAGATTCAAGGGGGTATTTATAGAGCCTTTTGAGTTCCTAAAGTGTTGACATCTGTCTTATGAGGTGTACACAGCCCCTGGGTTTTAATCCTGGTAAAACTAGGATGGCCGATGGTTTACTTCTCAAGGTAAAATCATAACTCTTGTATTTACTAAATTCTTACTCACCTTTATTGTTGGTTATTAATCTAGTTGTTATATTTATGAACTACAATATTCAAGATGCAAGATTTTCGTATAACATTAATACTAGTGCTTTAATAATACTAGTTTTTATGCTACCCCTAAATGTATATTGTTACATTCTCCCCTCCTTAAAAAAAATTTTGTCCCCAAAATGTTACTACACTGGATTTGATCGTACCTTTTAAGAATAGATATGGGTAGTTCTTTTTCATAACATCCTTTCTCTCCCAAGTATATTCAGGTCCTCTCTTTGAATTCCATTTAACCTTGACAATAGGGATCTTACTTCTTCGGAATCTCTTCTCTAATTGTGAAGTTATCTCTGTTGGTTCTTCTTTAAAGCACAATTTCTCATCTATATGAACCTCGTCTATTGGTATGATCTGATCCGGACTAGTAACACATTTCTTTAAATATGAGACATGAAAGGTATCATGCACTCCTTCCAATTCTGGGGGTAATTCCAATCGGTAAGCTACTTTGCCGATTCTTTCAATAATCTTGTAGGGGCCTATATATCTTGCATTTAGTTTTCCCCTTTTTCCAAATCTAATTAACCCTTTCCATGGTGATATTTTTAGTAACACCTTGTCTCCAATCTCAAATTCCAAAGGCCTTCTGCGATTATCAGCATAGCTCTTTTGTCTGTCTCGAGCAGCCTTAAGTCGATATTTAATTTGATGTATTTTATCTGTTGTCTCTTGGATAATTTCAGGCCCGGTTAGCTTGTTTTCTCCCACTTCCATCCAACATAACGGAGATCGACATTTTCTTCCATACAAGGCTTCATATGGTGCGGCTTGTATGCTTGTATGATAACTATTATTATATGAGAACTCAATTAATGGTAAATGTGTTTCCCAACTTCCTCCAAAGTCCATTGCACAAGCTCTCAACATATCTTCTAAGGTTTGTATCGTCCTTTCACTTTGTCCGTCTGTTTGTGGGTGGTAGGCCGTGCTTAAGTCTACTCGAGTTCCTAATGCTTTATGAAAAGCCCTCCAGAAATGAGAAGTGAAATGGCTGTCTCTATCCGAAATGATTGATGTGGGAACTCCATGTCGACTTACTATTTCCTTTATGTATAATTCTGCCAATTTTTCCAGCGAACACCCTTCTTTCAATGGCAAGAAATGTGCTGATTTAGTAAGTCGATCCACAATTACCCATATAGTGTTGTATCCCTGAGATGTTTTTGGTAGTTTTGTAACAAAATCCATTGTAATCCCATCCCACTTCCATTCTGGAATTTCAGGTTGTTCCAACATTCCCGATGGTTTTTGATGTTCGGCCTTAACTTTTGAACACGTCATACATTCTTGTATATAACGTGCTACTTCCTCCTTCATCATCGGCCACCAAAAATTTTCTCTCAATCCCTTATACATCTTCTCGATTCCTGGATGTATTGAGTACTTGGACCGCTGAGCTTCATCTAATATTTTTCTTTTTAGCCCTTTGTTTCTTGGAATCCATATTTTTCCTTTGTAAGTTCTGATTCCATCTTTTCTAATCTCCATTGTCTTATTGATTCCAATCAACTCCTCCTTCAGGTTTCCTTTTGCTAACGATTGTTGTTGAGCTTCCAACACTTGCGTTTTTAAATCTTCCCGATTTACCAATGCCATTGCTTTTATTTTCAAAGGTTTTTCTCGTTCTTTTCTACTTAAAGCGTCGACGACTAAATTTGCTTTTCTAGGGTGATATTTGATTTCGCAATCATAATCACTAAGCAATTCTACCCATCTTCTTTGTCTTAAATTCAACATCTTTTGATTCAAAATGTATTGGAGACTCTTATGATCCGTATAGATAGTGCATTTTGTTCCAAACAAATAATGTCTCCAAACTTTTAGAGCGAAAACTACTGCTCCTAATTCTAAGTCATGGGTAGCATAATTTCTTTCATGTGACTTAAGTTGACGTGATGCGTATGCTATGACTTTTCCTTTTTGCATAAGCATGCATCCCAATCCTTGATGAGAAGCGTCACAGTAGACTACAAAATCATCGTCTCCTTCTGGTAAGGCCAATATGGGAGCGCTACATAGTTTTTGCTTAAGTGCCTTAAACGCTTCTTTCTGTTTATCTCCCCATTCAAATTTTTGGTTTTTCTTAGTTAAAGTGGTCAAGGGAAGTGCTATCTTAGAGAAATTTTCTATGAACCTCCGATAGTATCCTGCTAACCCAAGAAATTTCCTGATCTCAGTTTGTGTCTTAGGGGTCTCCCAATTCCTAATGGCTTCGGTCTTAATAGGATCTACATGTAATCCTTCTTGATTAACAATGTGGCCTAGGAATCGAACCTCTTTTAACCAGAACTCACATTTGGAATATTTTGCATAAAGTATTTCTTTCCTAAGAACTTCTAAAATAATCCTCAAATGTTGCTTGTGTTCTTCTTCAGTTTTTGAGTAAATTAAGATATCATCTATGAACACGATTACAAATTTGTCTAGGTACGGTCTACAGATCCTGTTCATTAAGTCCATAAAAACTGCGGGTGCATTTGTTAACCCAAAGGGCATCACAAGAAACTCATAATGCCCGTACCTAGTTCTGAATGTTGTTTTTGGAATGTCCTCACTTTTGACTCTTAACTGATGGTACCCGGATCTTAAATCAATTTTCGAAAAATACTTGGATCCTTGTAATTGATCAAATAGATCATCAATTCATGGGAGTGGGTATCTATTCTTAATGGTTATCTTGTTTAATTCTCTATAGTCTATACACATCCTAAAGGTCCCATCTTTCTTTTTAACAAATAATATCGACGCCCCCATGGTGAAGTGCTTGGCCTAATAAATCCTTTTTCTAGCAGCTCTTGTAATTGATTCATTAATTCCTTCATTTCAGAAGGCGCGAGTCGGTAAGGGGCTTTTGCTATGGGCGCCGATCCCGGAATTATCTCAATCTTAAATTCTACCTGCTGAAATGGAGGTAATCCGGGCAATTCGTTGGGGAAGACATCAGAAAACTCAGACACTATAGGTATGTCTTTTAAGTCTTTGTTTGAGTTTTCATTATTCACAACGTAAGCTAAATAAGATTGATTTCCTCTCCTTAAATATTTATTTGCTTTCAAACAAGAGACCATGCTTATTCTATTTTTGGGTTTTTCTCCATGAATGATAAGTGTTTCCTGATGCATGGGTATTTTTAATAATCTTTTCCCACATATAATTTCTACCTGATTTTTGAAAAGCCAGTCCATTCCTACCACTACGTCAAACCCTCATAGTTGTATAGGCATTAAATCTATTTCAAAATCATGACTATCTATGGTGAGTGTACATTTTGCAAATATTTCTCGAACTTCTATAACCTCCCCATCAGCTAATTCTACAGAATAAATATTTTCTAGTTTCTGTGGCTTAAATTTTAGTTTCTCACTAAAGATTTTACAAATAAAACTCTTACTGGCCCCTGTATCAAATAAAACGGTTGCTAAATGATGATTGATTTGAAACGTACCCATGACTAACTCGGGTTCTTCTATTGCCTCTTCGGTTGCCATCACAAAAGCTCTCCCCCTTGGACTTCCTCCTTGATTCTGTTGATTCTTGAGTTTCGGACAGTTAATTCGGAAGTGAGTAGCATCTCCACATTCAAAACATCCTTGATTCTTGTCCAACTTGGTCTTGCAATCCTTAGCCATATGTCCCTCTCTTTTGCACCGATAACAAACGGTTGCCTTGCATTCTCCTACATGATTTCGACCACACTTATCACACTTAGGCTTACATTCTCCTTGATGGTGTAGCCCACATTTATTACAAGTTGGACTATTTCCTTGATAATTAGTCCCCTGATTGTTATATCTTTTGGCCGAATTTTCAGACTTCCTCAAATTAGCTTGTTCCCAATTCCTTTTATTTCTTGTGGGATTTTCTTCCTTTATTCCGCCACATCTTATCAACTCATCAGTGAGTGTTCCTGACATTTCCACCGCTGCTTGATATGTAGTGGGTTTTGCTGCTCGCACCATCCCTCTTATTTGAGGTATAAGACCCCATATGAACCTCCCAATCCTTTTACTTTCCGGGGTAACCAAATGAGGGACTAATCGAGACATTTCATTATAGGTATTGACATAATCCATGTGAGCCAGTCCTTTCATTTCTAATTTCAAAAACTCAGCTTCAATGCGATCCATTTCATTACTTGGACAATATTTTTCAATCATCAAGCTTCGAAATTCTTCCCAACTCATCCTTTGAACCGCATTTATTCCTCGGGTTTGTATTACCATATTCCACCAGGCCAATGCTCCAGATTTTAATGAACGAGTCACAAATTTAACTTTATCCCTTGGAGCACAATCGCTAATATCTAGAACAGCTTCCATTTCTTCCAGCCAACGTATAGTTCCAGTTGCTCCCCCATAACCATAAAAAGACTATGGTTTGCATGCCATAAATGTTCGATAAGTACATCCAGTTCTACGAAATCCTGGATTCGGTTCATCATTATAAGGATTTTCTTCTTCATCATTTTCTTCCTCATAATCATTGTTGTTGTTATCATTTCCTCCACCACCATGATTTCCACCACCATTATTTCCCACTTTTAATCGGCGTTCCGCATTCCTTTCTGTTCCTAATTGAGCCACAATCGTTGGTATTGCTCGCGCTATTCCTTCAGCTATCATTCGTTCAACACGAGCTTCAAAATTCTCATTTGTTTCTTCGGTTCTCATGTTTCTCTCGGTCCTATGGTCTTCCTGATTGTGTTCCGAATTAGTAATTCGTTTTGTTGACCTTGTTACTCGAGAATTACTTGGTCCAGTATCATGTGTTTCTGGTTGTTTTCCAGGCCTTCGCCCAGTCATATTTTTCTGAATTTTTATAAGATAACAAGATTTTTAGTAATACAAGATTTCATAAAACCAAACTTAACATTCATATACCATTTGATTATAAAATACATTATCAAAATTTACCAAATGGTTTACATAACATTCCTAATAAAGTCTAGACAGCAGCTAATATTTTTGACTATACATATGTCATTATTTTATTTACATAAGCTGCTATTACTTGCGTCTACTTGTCTTAGTCAGACCCATCATTCAACGCCCTTCTAACCCTTAGTACTAGACGTTGTATTTGTCTAGCAACCCTCCTAGTTTGCATCTCAGCCACATCCCTCTAGATAATAAGCCTTTCGAAGTCTTCACACCTGGTACATCTTTGACTCCTGCTTCTACTTGCCCTCATGTTCCTATACCTCCAACTTCCGGCTTCCCTCCTAACTCGTTCATAGGAATCTTCGTTTGATATTCTTACCGCCCTGAACCTATAATGCACTTGACTTCCATCTTGTTCTTCCTCTTCACTAACAGGCCTTTGATCTCTAGCAGCTAGTGGTTGATTAGGGAATCCAGGTCTTACTGAAATTCTCGTTCCTCTATTCCTAGTCATCCTTGGGACTTCCTGGGTTTCTGGTACTAGTTCCTGAGACCTACTTCTGCTTCTATCAGACCCAAATAGTCCTTGTTCTTCATTGTCAGGTTCTATATCTTCCAGATTCGGTTCTTCCTCAATCCGTTCAGTTTCTATGGGTGAATCCTCCTGACTATTGTTCTCTGCATTGTCTACCTCCATCATTACTTCCTTACCTTTACCTGCCATTCTACAAAATCAACTTATATTTCTGAGTTATTTTCTTATAATTTACGTTCTACTAACCTAATTACCCCTACTTAATGGTGAATATCCCTTTTTCAATTGGTTAGAACTCGTTTCGCTCTGATACCAATCTGTCACAACCCGACAACGGGGGTCGGGAGTAATCGATTGTTATCATATAGTTTAATACTTACTTATAAATCTTAAGATAAAGATGAGCGCAACGGATTAGTACCAAAGGATATCCACCATATTTACATACCACTAGTTTAATACAAACATCTTAAAACATACACATAGTTCAACAAACTTCATAACATAGTCAATACCCTACTTAGACGATTATTCACATCAACAAACTTTCACACGACTTCCAGTTTTCATGCAACCAGCACTTCAGAAAATCCACAGTTCCAGTCTATTACCTTGATTCTCTTTATCCTGAAAAATGCATATCAAAATACTTCAACTAATAGTTGGTGAGACCATGGTTTTTGGACTCGCAAATCGTACATAAAGCAACACGTAATCGATGACCCTCAAGCCACACCCTCAACCCTACCATCGAATCAACAAACTGTCATATTGATTCGTAAACAAAATGTATGCCGCAATGGTTCCATAACCTTAGTGGAGGGTTTCTCGGGCCCCTATGTCCTGAGTCCACTTTGCGTGGGGGTTTACCCAAAATAGTACTATCCATACATTAAGCGGCTCATATCCGAGTTAATGAGTTTTGAGTAAAACGAGTGTTCAAGTATCTTGAGTTCATCAAAACGATATGACATTTCCCCCCAAAAGATTTATAATCAGCAAGGTTTAACAAAAAGGGGCTCATGGTACTCACCTTAATGATTTAGATAGCTTTTCCTCCTTCCTTGATCTATTGTATCTCCCTAAGATGCCATAACACAATATATGATTATGTAACCTGATTTATATAATCCTATCATTCGACTTTCTAAAGACAAAACCAAGTTCATACCTAAATCCAAGATGCTATTCCAGAACTTGAATCTTCCTTAGCTGCTGCTTCCTAATCCTTCCATAAGATACATCATATATTAGTTTAAGAGAGAGTTTTCTTATCGATTAATCTATAACAGCTCTTACCTATGGTTGTTGTTCAGGCTCTTCTTGATTCATCCCTTCTCCTTGTTGATCGCCATCTGCTATCTTTAATAGTAGGGTTTTTAGTTTGCATGTAACAGTGATGAATAGATTCAAGGGGGTATTTATAGAGCCTTTTGAGTTCCTAAAGTGTTGACATTTGTCTTATGAGGTGTACACAGCCCCTGGGTTTTAATCCTGGTAAAACTAGGATGGCCGATGGTTTATTTCTCAAGGTAAAATCATAACTCTTGTATTTACTAAATACTTACTCACCTTTATTGTTGGTTATTAATCTAGTTATATTTATGAACTACAATATTCAAGATGCAAGATTTTCGTATAACATTAATACTAGTGCTTTAATAATACTAGTTTTTATGCTACCCCTAAATGTATATTGTTACATGTGTTGTTAACGAAGATGATGATGGGGAACTACAATCTTGTAGCCATGCTTCCCGAAGGTGTAAGCAGGTTTAGGAAAAGGATGGTCGAGTATGAAAAGTTTTCCCAGAAAAATAAGGAGATGAAGCGATCCCTTGCTGCCTTAAAGAAGGACGCCCTTGAGTATGCTGAAAATGAGAAAAATCTTATTGGCGTTATTGATGACCTTAAGAAGGCTCATGAGGCAGAAGCTGCAAAACATGAAGCGTGCAGGTTACATGGCTGGGTTTAAAGTTCACGAAGCTGGGCAGGATTTGGAGCAGTCTCCTTTTTACCAACCCAACTCTATGGATGTGTTTAAAGAATCGGTTGTGAAGATGGAGCATTTAACCTATCCTTATGTTACCCAGGTTTCTTCTTTCTATGGTAAACCATTGTAGGGTCTGATGCAATTGAAGACTCCGGGTCTACATGAGGCAGCGTGTGCTGAAATTCTTGAGTTTTCCAAGAAGAGAACCTACTCTGGTGATAGTGAGGAGACCCATGATGTGAATGAAGGTGTTCAAAAAGATGTGAGCATGTATTCTTCAGGAGTTTGTGGTGATGGTGCTGAGAAGAAGACTAAGAAAGCAAGGAAAGCAAAGAAGGCCAAGGTTGGGGAGACTGTTCCTGTGGAGGAGGAAGCCTCGAAGCCTTCTGCTTTAGGTGGTGTTGCTTGAATATCCTATGCTTTCTGATTCGTAGCTTTCTTAGCAATGTGTTTGTGAACAATTAATTATCTCTTGTGGTAGGTTTAAGAAATGTTTCTTTTGTGGAGCCTAGTAAGGTTCCAGGTATGGTGATAGGCTTTGGTAAGCATTTTGAACAATGTTTATGTTAATGGCTTGTTAAATCTTGTTATGTTAATGTATCAGCCCTTAAGGCATATTAGGTATGCTTGTGCTTGTTTAGCTTGTTTGTCAAATTTTTGCTTTATGATTGTGTGTTTGTGTTGTTTGTCTTTGTACTTGTTGGGGAATGTCTTACCGGTAGCACCTTAAAAGGTTAGGTGTTGCAGTAACCCATCCTTAAGGTAGTCTAGGTAGACAAATCGCCACCTATCGTATGTACACTACTTAGTGTTTCTAAATTTTTCGTAAGTTTGTTTTAAAAAACTTAAGGAATAGTTGGTCTAGGCTGCTCAGACCTGTCTATGAGACATGTAAAGAAAAACTTTGTTTGTCTCATGGAGTTGGATTGATTTAGGAACTCACCCCTTGTATAGGTCCTTTCAACCTTTGAACCTATTGAGCGGTATGGCGTGGGAGCTCATTCCCTTACATGACCCATGCCATGGAGTTTTTTGCAAGGTCCTCAACCTAATAATAGGATAGAAACACAAATATAAAAGAGGATCACCTGATCCATTCATTCATTCATAACCTGAATATAACATTACATAGCTTGAGTTTGACAACATTTGATAAAAAGTTAAACAAGGAACCTTTTAAGGTTTCTGCCATTCCAATGGCGGGGAAGCTTCTTGCCTTCCATGTTGGCAAGCTTGTAGGATCCTCCTTTCTGGGTTTCAAGGTTTGTGTAGGGACCTTCCCACTTTGGTCCAAGTTTCCCTTGGTCTTCTTTCTTGTTTGTTTCATTGTTCCTTAGGACCAGATCCCATGGCTTGAAGCGTTCATTTTTTATACGAGCATTGTAGTAAGACTCCATTTTTTGATTGTATCGAGCTTCTCTAATGGCTACTGAGTCTCTGGCTTCTTCAAGGAGATCTAAATTGAGTAAGGCTTCATTTTCATTAGCCTTGATGTCCACATGAAGCGTTCGAGGTGTTGTAACTCCTATTTCAGCATGAATCGTGGCTTTGGAACCAAAGACAAGGCTATAAGGTGACTTCTTGTGGCTTGTTTTTTCGGTGGTTCTAATGGCCCATAGGACACCTGGAAGATCATCAAGCCATTTACCACTTTGCCTGCTAAGCCTGGTCTTGATCCCTTCAACGAAGCTCCGATTCATTCTTTCTACGTGTCCATTCTATTGAGGGTAAGCTACCGAGCTGAACACTTGTGTGATTCGGTACTCATTGCACTAGGAGCTAAAAGGCTTCTCAATAAACTGCTTGCCATTGTCCATGACTAACACTCCAGGAAGGCCAAACCGACATATGATATTTTCCCATACTAAATCGATGATTTGTTTTCCAGATATCTTTCGCAACGGTTTCACTTCAGGGCATTTTGTAAAGTAATCAACAGCTACAAGTAGGAACTTGACCCATCCCTAGCTGGAGGGAAAGAACCAACTATATCCATGTTTATTTACTCTCAAGTTTATTTATAATTACAATTACTTCCAAATTCCTTTATTCAAATCTTATTTTTCAAATTCTAATTAATATGATATATATCTTTGCTTTCTTTGGAAAATATTTTAAAAATATGTTCAATTTATCGTTAAATCCATCAATTCGTTTTATCTACATTTAGTTTTTCAAATTCACACACACACACACACACATATATATATATATATATGTGTGTTTGAAAAGGATGAATCCTACATCACACTCATACATGCATTCTACCCCTTGAGAGTGCTATGTAGGATGCCATGTGGCATTGAGTTGTTTTAGGAAAAAAAGAGTTTAAAAACAAAATTGGATTTTTCCCTCGCATTTTTCATCCCATAATTTTTAAACGTTAATATCTTTTATATACGAGATTTTTTTTTTAAAAAAAAATTACACCAAATTAAGGAGCGGTTTATTATTTTTCCAATGAGTACCATAGTGCTATATAAAAAAGGTAGAAAACAAACGACTATTTTTTTGTGGGGTTTTGTTCATACAGGAAAAAAAACACAAGGTGTTCAGGTTATTCATTAATCATGTATAGACAAGTCATTAACTATGTTTAAACCAGTAAATATAAATTCTATAATATTACAGTTATACATTGTTAATTGTTTTAGGTTAGGTGCCACCCGAAACTTTCCTGCATGTAACTATAAAGCACATCAGTCTATTTCGTATGTAAAATTGATATGTCATATTAGATTTCTCAACTCTGGGACGCTCCCGGGATATAAATCTAGTAAATATGATAAGTCAGAATTGTAGGTAACAAAATTTTTAAAAAACTTAAATTATTTCATAACTAAATAACCTTTTCAAGTATAATTTCTTTCATATATCCTTAGATCCTTCAGCGTTTCATAGATATTGAATTCTTTACTGAAAGAGTAACACTTGCACCTACAAAGGAAGTCGTTAGTAATACTAATGACCGATTGTTAGGATTGTTACGTGGAGATGAGATAGACTACTTGAACATAGATATTATATCTCCAAGAGTCCAAAAAAATTTATACTCACCGGATGTTCTTAATAACTTTAAAATATCAGGATTTCCAAATCACATATTAATACTAAAGGTGAGTGTTTCAGTAATCTGTTGCGTAACATTTATCCACAAAATGGTTTGTGCAACGGTACCAGACTGGAATACACTTTATTGAAGATGAAAAAAATATTTGGAGGAAACACTGGTACGTACACATTCCACTAGTTAATTTAATACCATCCGACAAGAAGATTTCGTCAAATATTTAGCGAAGACAATTTTCATTATTGGTATGTTTCACAATGACAATAAATTAGTTATATTTGATAGAGATGTCAATGTTACAAATAAAACAACGAATGTTGTATACAAGGAAAGATATTTAATAATTTTGTACATCGGTTATTTAAATTTATGTGTAATCTAATTTACTAACACCCCTTTAAAGTTGATACAAATTTTATTTCTTAGACTCGTGTGTCACATGATGACATAATCCAGTAAAATATGATAATAATATTTTACATTAAATGTTTTATATGTTTTTTGGCCATTTTATCCGATCATAGAGATAGCTTAGATGTATCCAATATATGAAATTCAACATTGAAGATTGTTTCCGATATATGCAACAGTTGGTGCTGTAAACTCAAGTGGAGTTTTGGTGTGATAGAGAGAATCTCTCACACGTGAAATGTCAAAGAGAATAGAAGAATGTGTAAGTGTGAAAGGTGTGATTAGATCTGAGGAGGTGATCTGATTTTTAAAGAAAGCATCTTCTTCTTTGTGTAGGTATAATCCCTTGATCCACAGTCAGGATGTGCACAGCTGTGTGTTTTGACCAAGAAGTGTGATGACAAGACATGTCATCTTTTATGATCTGTGCTTTACCAACTTTAGAACCTTTATACCTTTTAACCTTTCAAGCAGGAGTGTGCAATACTATTAACTTATTTTGCTTTAGGCTACCCACATCATCAGCCCCCCAAGTCAGAGTTGTTTGTGGCGTAGCTCAAAGGCTTCTGACTTTTTACTTAGTTTTTAGGCGTTAAAAGGTTCGAGGGTTGGAAGCTTAGTTTGGTTTCAGGCGATTTTTTCCTCTGGATTTGAATTTCGAAGTGACACTTGATGTGACAAGTGCCAGTACTTCCTGAGGCGGTTTTAACGCAGGTTATGACTATAGCTATTGTTATAATATTAATAACTTATTTTTTATTTTTCTTAATCACACTTTACCCTTACAATCGACGGTTTCTTCATATCTCTCTTAGGGTTTCTCTTCATTGCCATAATCAGGTTAGTTTTCTTTTTCTTTGCTTCTTCTGATCATCCTTCTAAGCAAAATGGGCGCCAAGAAGGACATGGCGGTTAGTTTCTCTTCTCTTACACAATAGGAGATTTAAACCTTTTGTTCACACTCGGACATTGATTTATCGTTTAATCTAGTTGCACCTGGACTTTAATGATTCCATCGATCGGTGTTCAGTGGGTTCTGTTGCCCTTTATTTCCTTCACTTTGAGTTCTCCAACCTTCATAATCCTTTCTTGATTTTTCCATTGAATGTTCTTTAGTATTACAAAGTGTCTTTTGGTCAATTGCATCCACATGGTTTGGCCCAGGTTTTGTACTTTGAAATTCTTTGTCGAGCCCTTGGCTATGATCATACCCTTCTAATGTTTCGACGTTTCTTCCGATTGGCCAAGAATGGTAATTGGTATACGTTTGAAACGTCTTAAGTTGATGTTTGCTTGATTTCTTCATACGTGACTACAGTTAGTGTGTGGAAAACAAAGTTTTTTTGGGTTTCAGAATCCATCCTTCCATTTAAACCTGTCTGGAGGCACCCTAATGCTGTTCTGAATCTGAGTTGGATGAGAACTTTCTCAAGTCCATTCGAGCATGTCCTTCAAGGCTTCATCCTTTTGCTGAGCCTTTTTTAGTTTTATCTGGGATTAGTATCCGGTGAAATAAACAGGGTAGAGATCCAGTTTTATTGAGGGGTGATCAGGGTATGCTATTTTTTGTATTGTTTACTTTGTTTTTTTGCCTTTATTGGTGCTTATCCCCTTGATTTTTCTCGTTCTTTGCAGTCATGTCTGCGTTGGATTTAATCAAAAGCAATGATGTATCAGATGTTGTGTTCAAGGATGTTGAGGCTGTGGAAGGGGAGGATGCTTTGGTGAAATATGAGAAGGGTAGCTTTGATGGTGTAAATTATGTGCGTGTTCCAAAAGTGAAGGGTTTTTCAAAGCCTAGCTCTTCCAAGGCTTCAACCAGGCGGTCAAGCCATCGTTTGTTGAAGGATGAAAAGTAGGCTGATGTGTCTGAAGCTGTTCATGTGAGTGATGAGATTGAAGACTCTAAAGATGACAAATATGAAGGGGTTCAGGTTGAGGTTCCTGAGAAAATACCGAGTGTTGTGGCAAAGAAGGGGAAGGATAAGAAAACTGTGTCTACTAAGGTTGTTGTGCTGAAGAGTGTCAAAGGTTCAACTAGTGTTGAAGATGAAGGGGTCTATACCCCTGGTTGGAGTGTGAGGATGTTCTGGCTCATCTTGCTCCTCCTGGTGTAAGGGACACCTTGGAGGGTATGGATGATGATGTGTTATTAACGAAGATGATGATTGGGACCTGCAATCTTGCAGCCATGCTTCCCGAAGGTGTAAGCAGGTTTAGGAAAAGGATGGCCGAGTATGAAAAGTTTGCCCAGAAAAAGAAAGAGATGAAGCAATCCCTTGCTGCCATAAAGAAGGACGCCCTTAAGTATGCTGAAAATGAGAAACCCCTGATTGGCATTATTGATGAGCTTAAGAAGGCTCATGAGGGAGAAGCTGCAAAGCATGAAGCTGCAAGGGTTCAATTTGAGGTAGATAGGGCGGCATTGGTTGTGGAGAAAAAGGCCTTTGAGGCAGAGAAGCGAAGGTTGGAGGCTTCACTTGCCAAAGCCTTGGCATACAATAAGTGGTTGATTGACAGTGGATTCCAGCAGGTGGTGACATACCTTCTTCATTCGGCTGAGTTTAATTCTGCCTTGGGAGAGGTCTATACCAAATTGCTTATTCATGGGAAGCATGCAGGTTACATGGCTGGGTTTAAGGCTCACGAAGCTGGGCAGAATTTTGGAGCAGTCTCCTTTTTACCAACCCAACTCTATGGATGTGTTTAAAGAATCGGTTGTGAAGATGGAGCATTTAACCTATCCTTATGTTACCCAGGTTTCTTCTTTCTATGGTAACCCATTGCAGGGTCTGAAGCAATAGAAGCCTCCGGGTCTAAATGAGGCAGTGTGTGCTGAAATTCTTGAAGAGTTTTCCGAGAAGAGAACCTACTCTGGTGATAGTGAGGAGACGCATGATGTGAATGAAGGTGTTCAAAAACATGTGAGCTGGTATGCTTCAGGAGTTTGTGGTGATGGTGCTGAGAAGAAGACTAAGAAAGCTGTAGTTGAAAGAATTTAGCTAAAACAGGATGTAATGATCATACAAGTCACAAATCCAGGTGCGGAAACCCTAGATATGAACAAAATGATAATATGCAAATCAAAACACGTAAAACATCATTTTAATCACCTTTTCATAGATTAACTTCAATAAAACTTGTTTACAATCACTTAACACGTTAATCTAATGGTCACACACACAATCACAATCTAGACCTGAACCTGACCTCTCAACACACACTTTCTAAAACTCTATCTACCTTGAAAATGAACAAAAACTATATATAGAGTTTGCAGGTTCGCCCCTTTTCATGGTGCTAATGTGGACTATGTCCACATTCGCCCACTACAAGGTACGAACCTGAACATCAGGTCTTCAGCAATCCATCTTCGTCCATACATAAACTACATTCACCCAGTCTTCATCATATTCTCCCAAACTCATATACATTCGCCCACAATCTTTTACATTCGGCCCTTCAGAATTCTCACTAACACATGTTAAAAGCTAATCCAATCACTAGTCGCAATACGTGCATCTACAAACTCCCCCTCGACTATTGATTGGATTGTCTTCGTTCCTCGTCCATGATCTTGTTCAGAATCTTGATTCTCAGTTGCTTTTTCTGATCTTTAGACATTTCAGGCTCCAGCTTACGTTTAACCGGCTTAGGCACATCGACCATCTTCACCATCTTGCCCAGTTTAGTATCCAAGTTGCTTCCGGAGTTTATATCATAAGCAAAGCAAACTCCAACAACTTGTTGATACTTCTTCGCCTGATCTGCATCATTGGGATCACAATGAATCGGATTGTAGAATAGCATAATAATGTCTTCAAACGTGCAATTAATCAACCACATAGGATCAAATACATAAACATGCTTGTACTTGTCCTTTCCGTCTCTTAACACGATCACCGCCTCTGCCTTCCTCCTATCATAATACCAAAATATGAAATCAGCACTGAAGTGTTGAGGTAAAGGCATCAATGGAATCTTTTTCATCACTTCAGGAGCTTTATAAATCAAAGTCACCCTTTTCTTCCCTGTTCTCGGATCAACATCACGATGAACCTTCCTTCTAGGGTACTGTGGTTTGAACATACTCCATTTAGTTCTACTTTCCCAAGCCAAACGATCAGCAAACCAACCAACAGCCGTGCTATTAACTGAAGCTCCAGTCATAGGGAATCGGCAAATGTCTCTGACCGCCCAGTACGGTAGAGTTAATAAATCATGAAAGCTGAAAAAATACAAGATTTCTGATTCCCATTTGACTGCCAAACATTTCAATCTCCCCAGATACTTCCAACCAAGAGCCCTGCCTTTGAACTTCTCGTTGTGGTATCTGTAGAATCCACCTTGAGCTTCAGGCTTTGGTCGTTTGTCATTAGTTTCTTTCAACTTCTTTAGTAAAGTCTTCAAATCATCATTCTGATTTGAAGGTTTCTGCTGATCAGTACCAAACACCTTCTCTACAAACTCCTCACTTCTCTTCTCTGCTTTCTTCCTAGCCAGTCTGTTTGGTATCTTAGTGAAGTTTGGGAAAACCACATTCTCATCATTCTGCCTGAAATATTGTGGATATTCTTCGTGTGTAATATCCTCAATCTCTATCTGTTGGGACGAAGAGGATTGACGAAACCACCTTTTGATAACCTTAGTCTTTTCCATATCTGCCTAAGTATAGAACTGCTGAAGAACAAATGAAGAAGTACTGAAGAACAAACACAAAGTACTGAAGAGTAAATTCATCAGAAGTTCTGAAGTCTAACCAGACATTTCACTGAAGAACTACTGAAGACAAACTGCTCATCAGCAGTTTGTCACTCATCAGCACTTTCACTCAGAAGCTTCTAACCGACTGAAGATCAGCCGTTTTACTATTATATTGTTTTGTTAAAGTCTTGATTTCAAGTTTCAACGTACAGACTGTAGTAACCTTATCTTAGCATAATATCTTTGTTAAATATCTTAGATTACTTCAGACTACAGTTTAGTACATTAGTCTATAAATAGATGAGTTTGTTCATCTATTTTAACATGTGATTTTGTGTAATATCTTTGAAATTATATTGAAATCCTTCGGGCTTTAAACTTATAATTTCCACTTCACATCTGAGAAACATAAACTGCTATTACTGCTTTGTACTTAGAACATTTATTGTTTCTCATTTATTATTCAGTCAAGGGGGAGTAATAACTCCTCATCAAAGTGATCTTTTAGACCTTTGAACACTTGTATTTCCGCTGCTTAATAACTCTTATATAAATCTGATAAACACATAAGTGTTCACAAAAACAGCCACTGATCCAACAATTGGTATCAGAGCATCTGGTTAATCTGATCAAAATCAATCTAACAAATTGAGATTCAGACACAGGCTCAATATTGATATTCAATAAAAAGGATAAAAGGCTCACTTTTTAAATCCATCACTTTAAGAAAGTATTGACAAATTCAAACTTCTTAAAAATGGATCCCTACAATACTGGATCTGCCAACAAACCTCCTATGTTAGTCAGAAATGAATATAACATATGGTCTAAGAGGTTGGCACATACTATTTCACAAACAAACACTGGATGTTGGAGGTCTGTAGTTTTTGGACATCACAAACCAGTTGTTACTGATCCAGAGGGTAAGACTGAAAGACCAAAGGATCCAAAAGAATACACGGAGGAAGATTTCCTAAAGTTTGAGCTTGATGCAAAAGCTTTCTCCATGTTGGCTATGGCTCTCCCAAACGAAATTTATGCTGGCCTTTTACACTGTGAAAGTGCCAAAGAGCTGTGGGATTGCCTAAAAGAGCAGTTTGCAGGAACTGCTGAGGTGATAGCCAACATCAGAGAAATATTGGCTCAACAATATGAAACTTTTACTCACATAGAGGGTGAAACTTTAACTCAACAGTTTGAAAGATTTTCTTCACTCATCTCTGAGTTAAAAATAAACAATCAAACCTATACAACTGAGTCTATGTTGCATAGATTTTTAAGGTCTTTACCTTCAAAATGGGAAACTTACTCAATAGTCCTCAGAACCAGTTCAGATTTTAACACCTTGAACCTAACTAGGTTACATGGTAAATTATTAACTTTTGAAAGAGAAATCAATCAAAAGAAAAAGTTGCAAGAATCTGGTAAAACTGCTGATGACTATACTCCGGGTAGCACAGCCTTATTAGGACATGACTCACCATCTTGTTCTAATAATTTTGGTTCTTTTGACCACATTGACATAACAGCTGGGATCTCATCAGATGGATCTTTCCCAGCTTATGACAATGAGGAACTAAGTCAAACTGCTGACAACATGTGTTTCATCATGGATGATTTAAAATACTTTAGCAGTGATGACTTAGAAGAAATGGAAATATTGCATCAACTGGCCTTGTTAAGCTTAAAAACTAACAAATTTTATAAAAGGTCAGGAAGGAAATTTCCAGGACTAAACAATTCAACAAAAGTTGGTTTTGACAAATCTAAATTGAGATGTCATAAGTGTCAAAAGTTGGGACACTTTGCTAGAGAGTGTAGAAGCTCTAGCTATAACCAACCAATGTCCTCTGGAAATCAATATAACCCCTCATATAATAGGAATAATGGAACTAATGGGAGTGCTCATTTTGTACAGGCACAAGCTCCAAATGTCCAATATGTGCCACAAGTACAATATGTACAGATGCCTACTCAACAACAACAGCAGCTCATGCCTCCATTTCCAACTGCTCAACTTCCTGCACAAACTCAACAACCCCCTCAGCAACAAAGCTTATTTACCTCAGGGTATGTTGATTGGAGCAGTCTTCCTTATGACACATCAGAATGCAGTCAGGATTCAGACAATAAGGTCTATGATGTCAACTGGGGAGAACCTGATAATGGCAGAAAGAATTTTGCCTTAATGGCCTTTGAAGGATACTCTTCAAATTCTGCTCTCACACAGGTATCACAACAATCTCTGTTAAAGCTTTGCACTAAATCTTGCAAAGAATCATTTGCTTTAATTAGAGAAACCAATGTGCATTTACAAGGCAAATCCAATGACATGGAAAGAAAATACACACAAATGAAGTGTGATTTGGAAAGAAAAGTCATGTTGAAAAACAAAGAAATTTCCAAACTAAATGATAAATCCATTGAAACAGAAGCACAAATTAAAACCATGATAGACAGCCTAGGAAAAGTCAGACAAGAGCTTGCTGACACCAAGGTTGATTGTGAAAAATGGGTTGAGTCTTGTAAAGGGTATCAAATGTTACTTAACAAACAAACTGCAGCCAATGTTAAGTTTGGCATTGGATATACCCACACTGAATCACCAACAGATTTCACCCACAAAACTGATAATGATGGGAAGAAATTGATTCAAACTTCTGATATGGAGGAATGCACATCCTACCATCAGAACTTCCTCAAAAAGGGAAGTACTGCAGAAGTTAAAACTACTGACAATAAGCCATCAGCAGTTTCAACTACATCAGGAGTTGAGACCCTGAAAACTGCTGATGACCTATTTCAAAAATCAGATTTTGTCAGTAAATTGCCTTCCAGTTCTCTTGATCTATCTAAAAGGAAAGAGAAGGCAAAAGCATGTGAAATATGTGGTCTGTTTAACCACATAACTGAACTTTGTAAATTTAGAAAGGTAAATCAGTTAAATAAACAAAGACAACAACTGATTGTGGGAAAACAGATAAAACAAGATTTTCAAAATACCTTTTTTCCCAACAAACAACAATCAAACAAAACCCTTTCTAAGAAGAAGCCTTTATCTCAACAAAGGTCATCTTCTCAAAGTTCAATTTCAGAAGTTTCACCTAACCCATCAGCAGATTCACAAACTGCTGAAGTTAAAGATTTGATAAACCTGGTTAAACTTCTGATGACCAAAGTTGATGGTGGAAACCAAAAAGAACCCACCATTGTTCTTAATGACAAATCCATTGCCAAAAAAAACATGGATTACTAAAAATGGTCCACAACAAGCTGCACCTGTTCTCAAGAGCAAACCCAAAGCCAAACTGGCTTGGGTTGCCAAAACTAACTAATTTGCTATCTTGTGCAGAGAGTCTCCAGAGGTTTGAACAGCATATGGTATGTGGATAGTGGAGGCTCAATGCACATGACTGGATGCAGATACCTGATAAACAATTTTATCAGTCAAAGAGAAGGATCTGTGTCCTTTGGGAATAATGCCAAGGGATATGTGCTAGGATATGGCAATGTATCCTCAGGCAAAATGCAGTTTGACAAGGTCAATCTGGTTGAAAACCTTGAGTACAACTTGCTAAGTGTCTCTCAAATGTGTGACAAAGGATATTCTTCCTTTTTCACAAAGACAGCATGCAAGATCATATCACCAGAAGGCTAGAAGTTGATAGAGAAGATCATTGAAGATCATACTTTGCTGATTGCCAAAAGATGTGGCAATGTCTATGCAGTGGACATTGAAAAAGACAAAGTATTGAACAAGACTGCCTGTTTCTTCTCAAAGGCATCAACTTCAGAAAATGATCTCTGGCATAGGAGACTTGGCCATGTGAACTTTAAAACCATCAATAAAGTCACAAAAATGGGCTTGGTCAGAGGTCTACCTTTGAAGGAATATCAGTGCAAAGAACACTGTGTTTCCTGTCTTAAAGGTAAACAGCATAAGTCCTCCTATAAGTCTATTGAAGAATCAAAAACAACTGCATGTCTTCAACTACTCCATATGGACTTATTTGGACCAGTCAAAATCATGAGCCTTGGTAAGAAGAAGTACTGCTTGGTCATCATTGATGACTACTCAAGATTCACATGGGTCTTCTTCTTATATTCCAAGGATGAGGCAGCTGAGATCATCAAGTTCTTTATTCTACAAGTAGAGAAGCAATACTCTCTATCTGTCAAAGTCATCAGGAGTGACAATGGGACAGAGTTCAGGAACAAAACTCTGGATGAATTCTGCCTGTCTAAAGGGATTGTTAGACAGTTCAGCATTCCCAGAACACCTGAACAAAATGGTGTGGTAGAAAGAAAGAACAGAACATTAATTGAAGCAGCCAGAACAATGTTAGCTGATTCAGGCCTACCTTTGTATTTTTGGGCTGAAGCAGTCAACACTGCATGTTATGTTCAGAATAGAGTTCTTATCAACAAGAGACATACCAAGACTGCCTATGAAATTCTTCATGGCATTAAGCCCCTTATCTCCTTCTTCAGGGCTTTTGGATGTCAATGTTTTATCCTCAACATCAAAGACTCTATTTCTAAGTTTGCTGCAAAAGTTGACACAGGTTATTTTCTTGGTTATTCTCCTTTGAGAAAAGCTTACAAAGTTTTCAATTCAAGAACCAAGATAGTAGAAGAAACACTGAATGTCAAGTTCAATGAATCAAAACACACTCTTATTCCAGCAGATCCTGCTGAATTATTTGATCTTGACAGTTTTCATTTCGGACCTGAAAAGACTGTTGAATCATCCAAACCTCCTCAAAATGGTTTTCAAGGATTTGAAGATGATAGTCCTGCACCGTGGACTCCAAACACAGTCAGAAGATTAACTATTAAACCTTCAGAAGTTTCAATAGCTTCTACTTCAGGAACCACTGATGAACATTTTGAAACTACTGATTCAGCTGAACCTAAAACTCCTGAAGTTCAAATAACAGCTGAACCAGATATTATCAATCTCAGTGGTTTATTTGAAGAACCTGTAGAGCCATCATCCAATACAGGTTTACAACAACTGATTGAACACAAGGATCATCCATTGGAACAAATCATGGGTGATATTGCATCAGGGGTACTTACAAGAAACCAGCTCTCCAACTTTTGCTTATTCTTAGCATTCATCTCTCAGTTGGAACCAAAGAAGTATCAAGAAGCCCTCAAAGACAACAATTGGGTGCAAGCAATGCAAGAAGAGTTGCTTCAATTCAAGAAACAACAGGTTTGGGAAATCTGTCCCTTACCTGAAAACAAGCAACCAATTGGAACAAGATGGGTCTTCAGAAACAAATCAGATGAGGCTGGTATGATAATCAAGAACAAAGCAAGACTAGTGGTACAAGGTTATTCCCAAGAGGAAGGAATTGATTATGATGAAACCTTTGCACCAGTTGCAAGACTTGAAGCTATCAGGTTATTTTTAGCTTATGCAATTTCCAACAACATTAAAGTTTATCAAATGGATGTCAAAAGTGCATTTTTGTATGGAAAAATAAAAGAGGAAGTGTATGTCTGTCAACCTCCAGGGTTTGAGGATCCTTCTCATCCTGATTGGGTTTACAGACTTGACAAAGCTCTTTATGGGCTAAAACAGGCTCCAAGAGCCTGGTATGAAACACTTTCCCACTTTTTGCTTAAGAATCACTTCTCAAGGGGATCCATTGATAAAACTCTTTTTATAAAACATGTTGGAAATCATGTCTTACTTGTTCAAATATATGTTGATGATATCATTTTTGGTTCAACAAATTCAAAACTGTGTGAAGAATTTAAGAAACTCATGCAATCAAAATTTGAAATGAGTACAATGGGAGAATTGCAGTACTTTTTGGGACTGCAAATCAAGCAACAGTCAAATGGAACATTTATACATCAATCAAAATATGTTAAAGAATTATTGAACAAATTTTCTTTACAAGACTGTAAAACATGTTCCACTCCCATGACACCAATCACACAAGTTGAACCAGATGATCAAGGGAAACACATTGATCAAACCATGTATAGATGTATGATAGGTTCTCTTTTATATCTAACTGCTTCTAGACCAGATATCATGTTTTCAACTTGTGTCTGTGCTAGATACCAATCTGCACCAAGAGAATCTCATCTAATTGCAGTCAAAAGAATCTTCAGATATCTGAAAGGAACTCCTACTTTAGAGATTTGGTATCCTGCTTCAAGCAATACCAAGTTAACTGCTTTTTCAGATAGTGACTATGCAGGCTGCAAAATGTCAAGAAAATCAACATCTGGTGGTTGTCAATTCTTAGGAAACTGTCTGGTGTCCTGGCAATCAAAGAAACAAACATCTGTGGCAACTTCAACAGCTGAAGCTGAATACATTGCTGCTGCAAGCTGTACTTCACAGATACAATGGCTCCAATATCAACTGCTTGATTATGGAATCAAAGAGACCAAGACCCCACTTTTAGTAGACAGCAAATCTGCCATTAGCATCATTCAAAATCCTGTTCAGTTTTCAAAAACTAAACACATTGAAATCAGGTATCATTTCATAAGAGATTGCTATGAAAAAGGCAAGATTGAGGTGAAGCATGTCACAACAGCTAATCAAATAGCTGACATTTTCACCAAACCCCTTGATTCAACAACTTTTCAGAGGTTAGTATCCATGCTTGGGATGTTAAACTTAGAAGAAAGTCTGTAAGTGTTTCACTTTTTAATTCTGCATATATTTTATTTTTCACTTACATACTTATCTGTCACAAACCTCTGAAGACCAAAAATTTGAGAAAAGAGAAAGTTCTGATGAACAAATTTTGAAAACTACTGATAAACATCAAAATGGGATATTTTCAAAATGGATGTAACTACTGATGAAAATCAGAAGTTAGAAAAGTGTTTTAAAAGTCATCTGCATCAGCAGTTGAAACTGCTGATGAGATAACTAAAACCACTGATGAAGAAACCTTTCTTCTTCAGCAGTTTGACTAAAAGGGTAAAACAGACTTTTCACTCGTCAGAAGTTTGACCTAGTCGGTTAAAAACTTCTGATAAATACCCTGTTCCAACACTTATCCATTCAAAAAGCAAAATTCCCTCTTTCTCTCTCAAATTCAAAGCAAAACCCCTTCTCTAACCTAAAAATCACTGTTCGATCAAAAACATCCATGGCTCTCGTGTTAAAACAGGGACACAACCAAAGAGGCTACTTTGTTAAAGATGAAGCCTGGTCCCAGTATGATGAGATACTTGATCTCATCATGAAATCCCAATATTATGATGCTTTCACCATTGATCCACCCATTCATGAAGAAACTCTTAATGAGTTCTGGGCAAATTCAGAGACGGTGAAGGTGAATAATGAAGTGATTTCCCTCAAATCCTCCATAAAAGGGAAACTGGTGGCCATCTCACCAGAAACACTAAGCATCAGGCTTGGTTTGAAGGATTCTGAGGCACCTGAGCATATTCCAACCTCAGATATTCATCTGACCATGACAGAGTGTGGCTATCAAGGTACTTTGGCACAAGCAACAGTTTACAAAAAATATTTTGACCCACAATATAAACTGTTATTTCACTATATTATTATGTGTCTTAGTCCAAAAACTGGGTCAATAGATCAGATTCCTTCAACCTTTCAACCTATTTTTCATTCCATCATAAATGAAACTTCTTTCAAGGCATCAAAACTATTTTTCAATGAACTGGTTTTACATCATGAAAATGATAAAAAGAAATTTTTGTTGTATCCAAGGTTTGTTATGCAGTGCATAATAAAAGAACTTGGAGAGGGAGTACTTGAGGGAGAAGCAACAACTTTAAATCCTTTAACTTCTCAAGTATTCTCTAGGCACAACAAACCAGCACTTTTGCTAGAAGATGACCAAGGGGAAGAACAACCCATCCCCAAGGAACCCACATCTTCCAAACCTAAAAAGAAAACTAAACAGCCTAAACAACAAAAACCAAAAACAACCAAGTCACTGAAAAAGAAAGTTCAGGAAGTGGAGAAACCTGAAACTACTGATGTGCAATCTGCACTTGAAAAGGAAGTGGCTGAAACATCCTCTCAGCACACTCCTTCTCCATCACCAAAAAGAAAACCAGTCACAGTTATTTTCCAAAAGAAAAAGATTTAAGAAACCAATAACTGTTGACCCTGCCTTTGAAACTGCTGAAACCATCCCTGAACCTATACAAACTCCTGAACACCAACCCATAACAACTACTGAACCTGAACCCTCACATACAACCATAGAAATTGCCCAACTTCTCTCAGGACTTAAAGGAACCCATTCACCACATGTCACTCCCCTTACAACACATCAAATTGGGGAGATGCCTTCAGAAGTTGACATGAATGTGGATCTCTTTAGCCCAACACAGAGAGATGAGGATGAACAAGAGATTGTAAGCCCAAACTTGCAAACTTTTGATACTTTTGAGGCTGCTACTACTCACTTATCACCCAGTGGTGAACCTGAGGACAGTAGTAACATAGCTAAGACCTCAAACTTGGCAACTACTGATGAAGGCCTAAGGCCAGAGGTAGGAAAACCTCAGAACCAAGACAAAGAGGTTCATGAGACTACTGGTTTGGGTCCAGCTCATGATATAACTGATCCTGCCCTCTCTGAGGACACTATCAGGGATTCAGATGATTCCATTAAGTTTGTTGATGAATCAAAACTTCCACAAACTGAATTGACGGTTGACATTGAAGGTCCTGAATCTAAGGTCTCCAAGCTCAAGAAGCTGGTCACCAAAGATCAGGTTAAAGACCAGTTAGCCCAAAAATCCCCACAACTGGCATCTTCAGAGCAATCTGAAGATCACCCAAAAAGCACCCCTTCACCAAAACAACCTACCCAATTCACTGGGCTCACAAGCATAGATCTGAACCAACTATGCAGCCCAGATGGTCCCCTGTATCGGGCACTCAAACAAATCATAACTGATCAACTCAAACCCTTCACAACTGCTTGGGAGTTAAAAGCTAACAATCAGTTTAGGTTGATCAACTCGAGACTTGCAGAGTTGAACAAGAAAATGGATGAAACACAAGATCAACTAGCAAGGTTGTCTGCTGCAACATCTCATTCCATTAGGCTTCCAGAAGTGGATGAAGCCAAAAAGGGGGAGATGATTAAGGAACCAACAGATGCTACACAAAGACAAAATCCTGATCAAGAAGCTGATAGACCAACACAAAGACCAGGAAAAGAAGTAGCACCAGAGTTCAAGTTATCTAAGGCATCAGAGGGAACTACTGATTACATTTCTCAAACTACTGAAGACAATCCTTCAGCAGTTGTGACCAAACCTACCACATCAGCAGTTCTACCTCCTAAACCATCATCAGAAGTTCCTAAGGCAACTGAAAAAGAACCTGCTCCCACTCCTTTGCCTACAACAACTTCCACAGCTGTTTTAAACCCTACTCCCATCAGCATGTCGAAAGACTTATTAGAGAAGAGTTTGAAAGAAGCTGCTAAAAAGGCAAAAGAAGACAGAGTATGGAACAGCCTAGAAACAAGAGAAGACTTGAGCTTTGAAGAAAAACTAATCAAGTACCAAGAGAAACTTGATGAGCTTGAGGCTGAAGAAAGAGCACTTGAAGCTGCTGCTGAAGAAGACAAAAGAGCACAGCTTATAGCATTCATTACAAAGAACTCCAAATCAAAACAAGTGGCCCTCAAGAAACTCTCAACACAAGAACTGACAAGAAGAGCACAGATGCTATCTGATAGAATAGCAACTGAAAATGAGAGGAAAGCCAAAAGAGCTGAAGTGATTGAAGAATTAGTGGCAAATGGCTATGGTTCAAAAGCCTCAATCAGCAAATGGAAAGAACAAACTCTCTATAAGGCTTACAAGAAATTCAAAGCAAAGAAAGTTGCTGAACCAGAAAGATTTGAAAGCCAAGAAGTCCAAACAACTTCTATTGTCAAAAGACCATCTGGTACATTAAGAAGGCCAGCCACCAAAAGAAAAGCAGATGGAGATCCCATTGTCAAGACTGACTTCAAAATGATTCTGTTAGAAGGAGATCAGTTGGTACATGGTGATTTTGATGTTGAAGAGAAACCCATCTTGACCCAATTCAGAGACAAGGCTACCTATGCATATCAGTTACAACAATCCATCCAAGAAGAAACACATACAAGGGTTGTTACAGAGCATCACCTGCCCAACATGCCAATCCAAGGTGCTGCTGAATTACAAGGAAGTCAAGAATCTCACCTGAGAGTCACTGAAATAGAAGACATTCCTCAATCAGGTCAACCTAAGGAAACAGGCTTGGTTTCCTATGCCTCTGACTTTGACAGGTCAAAGGTAAACATTGTAAAATGGTCATTTACTGAATCCAACTCAGTACTTGTGACCAGGAGAGACCGTTCAAGTAAGGTCTATAGAAACTCAAAGGAGTTGAGTGTTTTATCGTCCAAAGACCTTCTCACCATTCAACATTTAACACCTGAACTTGGTCCTCTCACTGAGCAACAAAGATGTACTCTTACCACCCGGATGACAGCAGAGATCTGGAGGATGCTAGAAGAGAGAAAAGGACAACAATAAAGGATAGATAAGGTTTTGGCTTCATCAATCCAGGGGGAGATTGTTGGGACGAAGAGGATTGACGAAACCACCTTTTGATAACCTTAGTCTTTTCCATATCTGCCTAAGTATAGAACTGCTGAAGAACAAATGAAGAAGTACTGAAGAACAAACACAAAGTACTGAAGAGTAAATTCATCAGAAGTTCTGAAGTCTAACCAGACATTTCACTGAAGAACTACTGAAGACAAACTGCTCATCAGCAGTTTGTCACTCATCAGCACTTTCACTCAGAAGCTTCTAACCGACTGAAGATCAGCAGTTTTACTATTATATTGTTTTGTTAAAGTCTTGATTTCAAGTTTCAATGTACAGACTGTAGTAACCTTATCTTAGCATAATATCTTTGTTAAATATCTTAGATTACTTCAGACTACAGTTTAGTACATTAGTCTATAAATAGATGAGTTTGTTCATCTATTTTAACATGTGATTTTGTGTAATATCTTTGAAATTATATTGAAATCCTTCGGGCTTTAAACTTATAATTTCCACTTCACATCTGAGAAACATAAACTGCTATTACTGCTTTGTACTTAGAACATTTATTGTTTCTCATTTATTATTCAGTCAAGGGGGAGTAATAACTCCTCATCAAAGTGATCTTTTAGACCTTTGAACACTTGTATTTCCGCTGCTTAATAACTCTTATATAAATCTGATAAACACATAAGTGTTCACAAAAACAGCCACTGATCCAACACTATCTCTTCCATCTCAGGTGTCTGCTTATCATCAGAGTGATTTCCAATCTCCTTTTCAGGAAGATCTGGAATCATCTGATCCATCATAATCTCTTCTAATGATTTCCCTACTCGCTGTGCAATCCCCTCCAAAATCTATTTGGCAACAGCAGCAGGTACTTCACCTTCTTCTAAATCTGGATCGTTGTATTCAAGTTCATACCTCATGTCTTCCGTTTGGAAGATTTCGGCAAACTTTCCAGTGAACTCAATGGTCCATTCTCTTCTTTCAAGCATATCTCTATAAACTTTCTTAGCATCATCAGTCAACGATCTAACCTTCTCGTTCCAGAAAATGCTTTCATCTGAGTCTACATTCTCACCTCCTTTCTTTTTCTTAGAACTCGACTCTCTAGCATCTTTCTTTGGCGTTCTCTTCTCAAATGTAAACTTACTTGTATCATCTCCCCCATCATCATCACTACTCTCATCACTATCATTATCATCCTTACTACCTGATCCCTCCGCATGATCATCATCTTTGTCATCTTTCTTACCATCATCATCAGAACTCTCTTCAGATTCATCATCCTCCTCATCATCCTCTTTTTCCTCATCAGAAGGTTCGAAATCAACTTGTTCTTCCTCTCTGTCCTTATATTCCTCACCCTCCTTCAACTTCGGGGCTTCACCATATAATTTGTCCAACAAATCACTCAAACGCTTATTATCTTTCTTTAGCTCTTTGTTATCCTCCTTCACAAGCTTAATCATTCTTCGATTCCTGTTGCACTTAACCTCAAGATCCTTTTTTTCTTCTTCAAGTTGCTTAACTTTCTTCTCGATCTCATTTTGGTTAGTTTTGGATGCAACAACAATCTGGAGCATTTTCTCCTCATTCTTCTTGAACTTGCTAATTTCAGCTTGCTGAGCTACAATCATTTTCATCATTTCATCCATTCTTTTGTTAACCTGTTTCATCACGTCATCCGAAACAGTAACTTTCGAAGACTTGGATGTTTCAACTTCTTTAGCCTTCTGCTTTTGAGGATTCTTAAACATATCAAGCACATTTTCCAAAGCAGTCTCAAAATCAGCAACTGGCACTGCTTCAGCTTCTTTGCTTTTCTTCTGTTTCTTAGCTACTGGTGAAGATAACTTAAATGATGTACCTGCGTCAGGTATCTTCTTGCCTTTAAGAAACTGAGCAATCTCTTTTTCTCTCAACTGTTTAGTAGTCGACTTCTTTGCCATCGACTTGTGTTTCGGTTTCTTCAAATTGACAACCACAGTCGAACCTTCTTCAAGATCATCAAGATTCACACTCAAACTTTCATCAACATTAGCAGTCTTCTTTTGTAAAACTTCTTCAACAGTTTGGTTCAAAGATTCAGACTCACCAACCATAGTGGCCTTACGCTTGGTGGTCTTTATTCTTTCCTCATCCGAATCCCACTGCTCATCAACTTCAGTCTCCTCCGAGTCAACCGAATCTTCATCAACCAGACTCGTGCCTTTCTTCGCAGTTGTCTTCTTTCTAGCACCCTGTTGCTTAGAACTACCATGATCAATCTTTGTCTTTCCTTTCCCTTTGGCTCCGGCATTCACCACTTGTCTCTTCCTCTTAGTATTCGCATCAGCATACACTAAGGGATCGTCGTTATCCGAGTCACTGTTATCGTGCCTTGCTTTGTTCAAACCAGGATCAATGTAACCCTGATTAGCCAAAGCTCCAAACAATCTCCTGTGAGGTGGCTTCTCATCATCTGGCACACCTTTATATCCTTTCATTCTAACAAGCGTTCGAATATTCATGTGATCTTGACCTAGAATCATAGTTGGATCCTTCCTCAAATTAGGATACTTATGGTCAAAGATCATCATCAGAAACCTCGGATATAGCATAAACTGCTTCTTCTTCAATCCTTTCAGCATCTCAAGCATGTGGTCCAATATCATACCAGATACATTGAATTGTTTGTTAAGTGTTAACGCAACCATCAATGAACTAAGGCTCTTCCTCATTACGTCATATCCACCGCTCACACATCCAAACACATGAATAATTACGTGTGCGAAATACTTGAACTGCACACTCAATTTTCCCTTATGCATCGAACCATCAGTGATAGGACCCTTATACTTCATCCTCAAAAAGCAAGCCCTCTACTCGGTCCATGAAAGCTCTCTAGGATCAGTACTCGTTTCAAAGTTGATCTGTAAAGCTTCCCTGATATCTGATTCAGTCAAGAACATCTCCATACCCTGAATCTTGCTACGAATAATGGTCTGATCTTCCCAGAAATCATATGTAGCATTCCTGTAAAAGTCCTCCACTATATCTTTGTAGATTATGGCTGGTGTGGCTAAGGCATGTATGATTCTGCTTCGCCTTAAGAACTCCACAATACCAGAAAATTCTGTATTTTTCACCACATCACCAACAAACGCACAGCAGTTATGTGTTGGTTCAAACGGCCATCCTTGTGGTATGTTTTCTGCTTCTGGTACTGGATCTGGTACGACATTCTCCACTGGTGCTTCAAAATTTTCAGGTTGCTCAGCCATCTGCACATCAAAAGTCAGAAAATACGTCAAAATACAAAAATGACAAAAATTAAAAATTTTAAAGTTTTCACAGTTTCCACATTCGCTCGTTTTTACAAGGCCGAAAGTGGAATTTTAGGTGCGAAGGTAGAAAATTTGGCACGAATGTGGAAATGTACTGATTAAAAATCACATTCGACCTCTTAAAAACCCATTCGCCCTCAAAGTTCTACATTCGCCCGTTTTGAGAGGGACGAATGTAAAACCTGTTTGCCCTAAAATTTAAAATTTTGCCAAACTTGTTGTTAGATTCTGATTTTGATTGAAACATGTTCTAAAATGGCCGAATAACACTCCTCTATCATTAATTGTTATAATCATTCAGTCATTATCTGTTTTTCAAGGAATTAGGGTTTATAATATTCAAACAATCGATTAACCATTTTAATAGTGTTATTAATCTAATTCCTTGTATACTCTCCCCCTAAAACTGATAATGAATGAATCCATAACAAAAACACACATCAAATCAGTCCAATAACGTCCAGATTAAGAACCCTAGGGTTCGTAACCCTAAACTCAAATTCCGATCTGTTTATCCAACCATTACCTGTCAAATTTGGTGCAAAATGATCAGTAAACAAGAAGGAACGATAATCGAAAGCAAAAGGAATCAAAGCAACTAGGTCTCCGTAAGTTGAAAAATTTTGAAAAAATTCAGAATGAGTGGTCGAACCTGTTATCTGGCTTATATAGTGATGTACCTTCGCCCGTTCTCTATGGGCGAATGTGGGTATTTTCCACATTCGACCAAACAAATGGCCCGAAAGTGAAAAAGTAATACCCGAGGTGAAAAGTGTTGTGTAAATCCACTTTGCCCAAAACAAAACGTACGAAGGTGAAGATTTTTCCACATTCGACCCATTTAAGGGGCGAATGTGAAATGGAAAAATCTGAAAATTTTGCCAAATCATGAATTCGAATCCCGTTCAACATTTTTCAATCCGTTAAGTCTCAAAAACACATTATTTCACTTTTAGAATGATACAAAGCCCAGATGGTTTCATCAAATCTCAGAAATTGACCATCAAACACCGTCGGTTATCTAAAATAAAGCAGAAATGCAAAACTTTTGGTTTTTCTGAAATTTATATCAAAACACACCTAAAATCTTTTTGGGTTTTGTATCTTTTTGACAATAAAAGTAAAAGCATCAATGTAAACAAAACAGTAAACATTTTGTGATGTCCGGTAAGAGGATCATATCAGTTGTTTGAGAAATCTGATCACAACGTAGATCTTTTTAATATTATCATTAGAAACAGTATGTGACTCGGCAATTGCTGATATTGTGGTCCACCTAAGCTCACATGCAGACTATTACGCAATGTTTTAAAATGATACGAGTTAGGTGTATTAGACTAGCACGTTGTGGTTCCCACACACACGACATACTCCCGTATCAAGTAATTGCACAAAGTTTCTTCGTAACGCGTGATTATGCCAGAGTTATCCGTTAAAGTTACAAAGTATATAGCACAGAGGTGTACAGGTCAGCAAACGAATGCAGCAGAGTAACATGTGCATATATACTAGGTTGAGGCTGATATCAACTACTGATTTGCATCAGTAAGTCAATACGATATAATTATTATCTTTGATCAATAAAAACATAAAGTTCCTCAATTCGGTAACTTTCGATTTTGGCAATTAAGCTCTTTTTGGCAAATATTCTGATGAAACTAGGTCCGTAAATCAATACGACAAAAGTTTAATCAGAATATCCCGGATAACCTTAACATAACGACCCGAAACCTCAGATTTTGGCAATCCTATCAAACGAAATTACGGTACTAAGACCATATGCCCATGAGGTGTTCAGCCACGAACGCGTAGTTCGTTATGTTTGTATCACTAATGCACGCAATTTTTAGTCTACGAAGCCTATCAGCACATCATACGTAATCAACACACGCCTCATAGTACTATACAAATCTTTAGCCTGTGTCAGATCCTCACTGATGTACTATCATTTCCTCTTTTTATCCTGGAAATCGTTTTTGGTTTTTCTAATTTTTAGGCTTTTTGATTTTTCAATGTTTTTGGATTTTCTGATAAAATGACTCCCCCTAAAATATAAAACATATTTTTGGGTTTTTGAAATTTTTCTGAAAAAACAATAAAGACTTTGAAAGAAAATTTTAAACTAAAAAGCGATAAACCGAGGTGCTGATTAGTGCTGTTTTTCCTTTATGTTGTTAACTTTTAAAAGATATTCAAAGCGGGATCTGTCAAAAGCTTTAGTGAACAAATCTGCACGTTGATAGTCAGTATGGATTTTGACCATATCTATCAATTCTTTAGCGTAACAATCACGGATAAAATGGTATTTGATCCGGATATGTTTCGCTTTAGAATGATTGCCCGTATCTTTAGTTAATGCGATCGCGGCTTCATTATCACAGTGTATAGGAGTTTTAAGAAATTGCAAACCGTAATCCACCATCTACTGTTGAATCCAGAGCACTTGCGAACAGCAACTCAAGGCTGCAATGTACTCGGCTTCACAGGTAGACAGCGCGACCGAAGTCTGCTTCTTACATTGCCAGGTGACTAACCTGCTCCCTAAAAACTGGCATCCAGCTGTAGTGGATTTGCTATCCTTGTCACAGCCGCCCCAATCTGCATCACTAAAAGCGATAAAATCAAAATCATCATCATTGGGTTACCAAAGTCCTCTCGAGGGACAACCCTTCAGATATCTAAGGATACGCTTGACCGCCGTCAGATGACTTTGTTTCGGCTTCGATTGATAACGAGCACAGAGACACGTCGCGAACATAATATCTGGCCGAGATGCGGTAAGATACATCAGAGATCTGATGATTGCTCTGTATGTAAACGAGTCCGTCAGCTCCCCCTTAGCGTCAACTCCAATCCCGTGATTGGGCTTAATTGGAGTATCCATCGGCTTGGAATCCTCCATCTGGAACCGGCTCAAGACTTCGGATACGTATTTCGTCTGGTGAATGAAGATCCCCGTGGGTCTTTGGTCCACCTGCAAGCCTAGGAAAAACTGCATCTCCCCCATTGCACACATCTCAAACTTTTCCTTCATGACAGTTTCAAACTCCCTGCATAAAAGTTCGTTAGTTGAGCCAAATATTATATCATCAACGTATATCTGCACTAGAAGCAAATCATCCCCTGATTTCTTCGTGAACAGGGTGCAATCGACGAGTCCGCGCTTAAATCCCTTTGCCATGAGGTATGTACTCAGCTCCTCGTACCACTGTCTTGGAGCCTGGTGCAGTCCATACAAAGCTTTGTTCAGCACATACACCTTATCCCGGTGGATAGGGTCCTCAAAGCCTGGTGGCTGCCCGACATAAACCTCTTCTTTGACTTTCCCGTACAGAAATGCGCTCTTGACGTCCATTTGATATACCTTGAACTTCTTATAGGAAGCAAACGCAAGAAACATTCGAATTGCCTCAATGCGTGCTACAGGCGCATAGATTTCGTTATAATCAATCCCTTTGATTTGATGGAAACCCTGTACGACCAATCTGGCTTTGTTGCGAACTATCACACCACGATCATCCTTCTTACACTTAAACACCCATTTGGTGCCGATCTTCTTTCTTCCAGGCGGTATATCAGTGAGCGTCCAAACCCCCAATTTCTGAAATTGTAATAACTCCTCCTGCATTGCTTCAACCCAGGCGTCCTCTTGCAAAGCGTCCTTGTATGTCCTTGGCTCGACCTGTGACACATAACAGGCAAACGACCAATCATTTTGACTACCAGATTTTTGTATTTTGGGATATAAAGGTAAAGCACCAAAACTCTCTGGCGAATTAACACTTCGCAGCTGCCCTCTTGTCATCACACTGCTTCCAGGATCACCGATAACTTGCTCCAGCGGGTGAATACGATGAATCCGAGATTCCGGATGTTCAGGTACAGTAACTCCCGTCTGAATAGTCAAATTCTCTACAGCATCCAGATCATGACCCGTGTTAGACGATGAAGCAACATCTGGATTTGGAGTTGAGTTCACTGGCAGTGCTTCTGGTTCTGTTGCGTGTTCAAGAATAACTTCTTCAAATTCTCCATCATCTTCTGATTCTGAAGTATCTAAAGTTGTAGAAGCCTCTTGAAACACTTCTTCCTCTGGTTCAGGAACATTGGTATCATTAGAAGCTGGTGGGGGATTTACGGTGATCGGACGCACCAACGGTGAAGTCGCCGCGTTTTCACACTCGTAAAGTAATCTGATAACAACTTCTTCAACCAAGCTATCTAGATTGAATGATTCAAAGAAATCTTTGTAATCAAACATCCAATCAGGACCTATCCCTTGCACATTTTGGGTATACCGTTGAACTTCTACGTTAGCCCAATCCTCCACCTGACGAGTTCACTTGTTGTATACCCGTTTGAGCGGGGTTGCATATCCAACGAAGTATCCCTCTTCAGCTTTCGGACTAAACATCTCGCTTGGATTCAACATCGTGCATGGTGCCCCAAAAGCTTCTAGATACTTTAAGTTCGGCTTTCGTCGGTGTAACAGTTCATAAGAAGTTTTACCAAACTTCTTCACCGTTAAAACCCGATTGAGTGTATAATTTGCTGCATAAATCGCCTCATTCCAGAACATTACCGGAAGATTTGAGTCTGCGAGCATTGTTCTAGCCGCTTCAATTAGAGTCCTGTTTTTGCGTTCAGCAACACCGTTCTGTTGTGGGGTGTACGGAGCCGAATATTCATGATGAATTCCTTTGTTTTCACAAAGTTCATCCATCTTGGCATTTTTGAACTCCGTCCCATTATCACTCCGAATTCTCTTGATCTTGAGATTGTAGAGATTTTCCAATCGAGTGAACAGAACTTTCAAGTTCTCAAAGGTGTCACTTTTATGCTGCAAACACATCACCCATGAAAATCTTGAGTAGTCGTCTGTGACAACTAAATAGTAAAGCTCTCCAAGATGACTTTTGCGTTTGACAGGTCTGAATAGGTCCATATGCAATCGCTCAAGTGGCATCTCAACAGAGTTAACTTTATTCACTTTGTGGGATTGTCTGTGTTGCTTCCCCTTCTTACAACTTATGCACTTGTCATTCCAATGGAAATTCTTCACATTCACTCCATCAACAAGTCCATTCTTCACAATATGATTCATTTTTTCTCAGATGAATGTGCCCCATTCTTCGGTGCCACATTATCGATTCCTTCTCGGTCGCCTTAGATAGAAAACATGTTATTTGCCCCTGGGTAGTCATTGCTTTGGATATATCAAGAATATAAAGGTTGTTGACACGAGGTGCCTTCAACATTACCCACTCCTTTGGAATTTGGAAACCTGGTTTGAGAATGTAGCATGATTTGTCATCAAAATGAAAAGTGAATTGTTTATCACAGATTTGACTGATGCTCAACAGATTATAGTCTATCTGCTTAACATATGAAATTCTCTCAAAGCTCACAATCCCATTACTAACACTCCCTTCCATAGTGATATATCCGCCAAGGTTGGGGAGACTATTCCTGTGGAGGAGGAAGCCTCAAAGACTTCTGCTTTAGGTGGTGTTGCTTGAATATCCTATGCTTTCTGATTCGTAGCTTTCTTAGCAATGTGTTTGTGAACAATTAATTATCTCTTGTGGTAGGTTTAAGCAATGTTTCTTTTGTGGAGCCTAGTAAGGTTCCAGGTATGGTGATAAGCTTTGGTAAGCCTTTTGAACAATGTTTATGTTAATGGCTTGTTAAATCTTGTTATGTTAATGTATCAGCCCTTAAGGCTTATTACTTATGCTTGTGCTTGTTTAGCTTGTTTGTCAAATTTTTGCTTTATGATTGTGTGTTTGTGTTGTTTGTCTTTGTACTTGTTGGGGAATGTCTTACCGGTAGCACCTTAAAAGGTTAGGTGCTGCAGTAACCCATCCTTAAGGTAGTCTAGGTAGACAAATCGCCACCTATCGTATGTACACTACTTAGTGTTTCTAAATTTTTCGTAAGTTTTTTTAAAAAACTTATGGAATAGTTGGTGTAGGCTGCTCAGACCTGTCTATGAGACATGTAAAGAAAAACATTGTTTGTCTCATGGAGTTGGATTGATTTAGGAACTCACCCCTTGTATAGGTCCATTCAACCCTTGAACCTGTCGAGCAGTATGGCCTGGGAGCTCATCCCCTTACATGACCCATGCCATGGAGTTTTTTGCAAGGTCCTCAACCTGATAATAGGATAGAAAGACAAATATAAAAGAGGATCGCCTGATCCATTCATTCATTCATTCATAAGCTGAACATTACATTAGATAGCTTGAGTTCTACAACATTTGTTAAAAAACTAAACAAAGAACATTTTTAAGGTTTTTGCCATTCCAATGGCGGGGAAGGTTCTTGCCTTCCATGTTGGCAAGCTTGTAGGATCCTCCTTTGTGGATTTCAAGGATTGTGTAGGGACCTTCCCACTTTGGTCCAATTTTTCCTTAGTCTTCTTTCTTGCTTGCTTCATTGTTCCTTAGGACCAGATCCTATGGCTTGAAGCGTTCATGTTTGACACGAGCATTGTAAGACTCCATTTTTTGCTTGTATCGAGCTTCTCTAATGGTTGATGAGTCTCTGGCTTCTTCGAGGAGATCTAAATTGAGTAAGGCTTCATTTTCATTAGCCTTGATGTTCACATGAAGCGTTCGAGGTGTTGTAACTCCTATTTCAGCAGGAAACATGGCTTCGGAACCAAAGACAAGGCTATAAGGTGTCTTCTTGTGGCTTATTTTTTCGGTGGTTCTGATGGCCCATAGGACACCTGGAAGCTCATCAAGCCATTTACCACTTTGCCTGCCAAGCCTGGTCTTGATCCCTTCAACGATGCTCCGATTCATTTTTTCTACTTGTCCATTCGATTGAGGGTAAGCTACAGAGCTGAACACTTGTGTGATTCGGTACTCTTTGCACTAGGAGCTAAAAGGCTTCTCAGCAAACTGCTTGCCATTATCCATGACTAACACCCTAGGAAGGCCAAACCGACATATGATATTTTCCCAGACAAAATCAATGTTTTGTTTTCCAGATATCTTTCGCAACGGTTTCACTTTGGACCATTTTGTAAAGTAATCAACAGCCACAAGTAGGAACTTAACCCATCCCTAGCTGGAGGGAAAGGGCCAACTATATCCATTCCCCACTTGTGAAATGGCCAAGCTGAGTTAATGGGAATCATGTCGTGTTTTGGGCTCTTTGGAACAGGAGCATGGATTTGTTAAGCTTCACATTTCCTCGGTTGTTCGGTTGCATCTCAGTGCATTGTTGGCCAAAAGTAGCCAAGGTTCATGAGCTTTGCAACCACTGTACTTGGACCACAATGAGCACCACATATCCCTTCATGAACCTCCTCGATCAGATACTGACTTTGTTCAGGGCCTACACATCGAAGCAATGGAGCCAAATAGCCTCTTTTGTAGAGGATATCTTCTTGAAGCACAAATTGCTTAGACTTGGTTCAAATCCTTTCAGCCTCCACATGATCTTGAGGCAATTCACCATCCTTTAAGAATGCTATGAGGGGAGTCATCCAACTTGATCCAGCTTAAGTGATCATATCATGAACTTAAAGCTCTAATATGGAAGGAGTCTTGAGCACTTCGACTAATACTTTTTTGGTGAGGTGTGCAAAGTTCAATGAAGCAAGCTTAATGAGAGCATCAGCCTTCTTATTTTGTGACCGGGGAACCTGATTGATCTTGCAAGACTGGAATGTGTTCATGATTCCTTTGCCTTTTCTCTGTATTTCTTCATGTTGGGTTCCTTGGCGATGTACCTGTCGTTCACTTGGTTCGAAACCAGCAGTAAATCAGTGAAGACTTGAAGCCTTTCAATAGTCATTTTTCTAGCAACCTTCAGTCCAGCTATCAAGGCTTCATACTCTGCCTCGTTGTTAGTTGTCTAAAAATCAAGCCGAAGAGCATAGGTAAATTCTAACCCTTCAGGATTAATTAGAACGAGGCCTGCCCTTGAACCTTCAATGTTGGAAGCCCCATCGGTAAAAAGCTTCATGGCTTCAGGGTCAGGGGCTCATCCATGGTGAAGTTAACTTCAACCACGTTTTCCTTTGGTATTTCAACAATGAAATTAGCAAGTATTTGTGCTTTAATGGCTTTTCTCGGGACATAGGTAATTTTGTGTTCACCTAGCTCGACAGCCCATTTGGCCAGTCGTCCTGAGGTTTCATGTCTTTCAAGCACACTTTTAATGGGTTGATCAGTGACCACCTGTATTGGGTGTGCCTGAAAGTACCTTCGAAGCCTTCTAGTTGTTTGTACAAGAGCCAGGGCTAGTTTTTTTTCCAAAGGAGGGTACTTGACCTCTTCGAGCTTTAAAGATTTACTGAAGAAGTAGACGGGTATCTGAGCTTTTTCTCGTTCGATTGTGAGGACAGCGCAGAGGGCTTCTTCAGTAACGGACAGATAGACAGAGATCATTTCCCCTGTTTTGGGAGCAGCGATGGTAGGAAGGGAAGCAAGATGTTGTTTCATTTGGTTGAAGGCTTCCTCAACATCCTAGGTCCATCTGAAATCTTTCTTATCATTGCATCCCTTAAGGGTCTTGAAGAAAGGCAGGGACCTTTCAGGCAACTTGGACATGAAACGCTTTAAGGCTGCAAGCTTCCCAATTAGGCTTTCCATCTCTTTCTTAGTTTGAGGAGATTTCATGTTTAGGACAGCTCTAACCTTGTTAGGGTTGGCTTTGATGCTTTGTTTTCCTACAATATGTCCCAAGAAGTTGCCTTCTTCGAACCCAAACGAGCATTTGACAGGGTTAAGCTTCATGTTGATCTGTTTAAGGTTGTTGAACATTTCTTGTATGTCTTTAAGCATTTGTTCTTCATTTTTACTCTTGATCACCAAGTCATCAACATAAGCTTCCATGTTCTTGCCAATTTGATTAGCGAATGCTTTATCCACTAACCTTTGATAAGCTGCAACTGCATTTTTCAAACCAGAAGGCATATTTCGATAGAAAAAAATACCTTTGTCGGTGGGAAATTAGTTTTTTCTTCCTCTTCTTCCTTCATTTGTATCTGGTGGTAACCTTTGTAAACGTCCAGAAACACTTGAAGGGGAAGCCTGTAAGCGAGTCGGCTTTGAGGTCAACTTCAGGCAAGAGATAGCAGTCTTTGTGGCATGCTTTGTTGAGATTTTTGAAGTCTATGCACATACTCCAGGATTCGTCAGGCTTTCGATCCATCACAGGGTTAACAACCCATGATTGATATTTAACCTCTCGGAGGATTCCTGCTTCGACAAGCTTGCCAACCTCTTGGCAAGCTGCCCGGCTTCTTTCAGGAGCAAGGCTTCAGTTCTTCTGGACCACATGCTTGACACCAGGGGGAATTCTAAGTTCATGTTTAGCGACATCTCGTGGAATACCGATCATGTCACTGGGTTTCCAGGCAAAGACATCAACATTGTTTTTGAGCAACCCTTCAAGCTTTGAGAGTATATCTCTCGGGAGGTCCGTATTGTCCCAGATCCTTTGTTCAGGATAATCGGGGTTAATACTCAGACCTTGTTTGTCTCTTCACCCCTCGTTTCCTTCTACCATGAATACTTCGTTGGAGGGTTGGAAGGTTGCCACCCCGTTTTCGGTAGAGAATTTTACACTCTTTAATTTGATTGATAGAGACGGCCATATCAAAGCTGACTAGGCCTGGCCTTCCGATGATAACATCATAGCTAGAAGGCATGTTAGGCACTATGAAAGTTTGTGGTTCGGTTCTCTGCATTTTCCCTTTAGAGAAACTGACACAAGGGCTATCTGTCCCAAAGGCTTGAGGGGTACGTCAGATATACCCTTGATGGATAACTCAGCTGGTTGAAGCTTGGAGCATTCATCTGAGCTTAGTAGGTTAAAATACTTTTCAAACATGATCTATGGGGCTGCTCCAGTATCAATCTAAGCTCTTTGTGTCTTGGTGGACCCTATTAAGGCTTCCACAACAAGAGGATCATAATTCTTTTCTCCTTCAGGTGGCGGGAAACAAACACACTGACATTCCCGAGCTTCCAACCTTTGACGCTTGTTAGGAGCTTCTGGTTCAGCTAGGATCATGTTGACTTCTTTCTTTTTGCCTTCAGCCATGTTTTCTTTAACTCCCTTCACCAAATGAGCTAACTCCCCAAATTTAACAGCTTCCTCGATCCTTTTCTTCAAATGGAAACAATCATTGGTATGATGTCCTTTCTCTTCATGGAACTCACAATACTGGTTGGAGTTTTCATTTCTCTTGCTCTTTGGTAAGGGATGGGGAGGTCTGAAGCTGTGCTTAACTTCCTCAGTTGCCAGGATTTCTTGAGGGGTTTTGTTAAAGCAGTGAAGTTTATCATTTTGTCTCTGCTTGAAGGGTTCGGACTTTCAAACCTTCAAGACTCAGATCCCTTGGATCTTCTGTCATAGGTCCCATAATTACCTCTTTTTCTGTTTGGGCTGGAGCTTCTCCAATTAGCAGCCCTTTTTCTTTGTTCTTTGACATCCACATCTTCCTCCCCTCGGATGTGGGCTTCAGCCCTTTCAAGGGCTTCTTCGAGGGTTCTAGGGAGACTCTTGTTGAAATCTCTGGTGAGGTATTTAGAGTTAATAGCATTCATGAACCCATCAACCTTCATCTTTTCGTCAGCGCCTACATAGGTGAGACCTTCTATCTTATATCGTTCAATGAAGCTTTTAAGGCTTTCATCGTTCTTTTGCTTGATCTAGAAGATGATAGTGGCATCTTTGACACAACATCTTTGTTGAGAGAAGTTGGCCAAGAATCCTTAGCCCAAATCAATAAAAGATCGAATGCTTCTGGATGGAAGGTTGTTAAACCAGATACGAGCTGATCCAACCAATATTTGCATGAACATGAGGCAACATTCAAGGTTTCCCCACTTTTCCATCCGGGCTGCCGCAGATAAGATTTGCATGTGGTCTTCAAGATCTTCAGTACCATCATACGTTTTTATATAAGAGGGCATCTTTACCTTGTTAGGGAACTCATAGTCGGCTATTTCCGGGGAGAAACAAGACAAGCTATTGGGTTTATACGGTTGGTTAATGTTCCAATCAACTCCTGTACCGTTGTTCCCATTCGAGTTTCCTTGGTGAGCAGCTATTGCCTGACTAATGAGTTGCTGCCAGGGAAAGTGAGCCATCACTTGGGCTATCATGTGAGGCATGAGGCTGAAGCCTTGAAGGCTTTCAGGCATTGTTGTATTGTTGACTCCCATAGGCATGCTCGGGATACACTACGAGCCGTGGGCAAAGTAGTCATTGCTTGTTCCCATGAAGTGGGAACTGGGGGTGGTACACTTGAGATCGGAGACTATAAGAGCTAATCTAAAGTGAGTTCATGCCCTATGGGTGCACTTGAGGTTGAAGGTTAGGATGTAAACAGGGGAAGGGAGTAGGACTCGCCATTCCCTGTAGGTAAAGTGCATGATAAAAGGCATGGAGAGTTGAGCTGGGTCCTGCTCCAGAGTTGGGAAGAGTGGACCGTGAGCTGGAAGGAGTGAGATGGGGAGGAAGAGGTGGCCCTGGTGAGAACGTAGGCTCTTCCTCATTGTAGTCTAGTCGTATTCTCACTCCTTTTTCCCTTTCCTTCATCACATGTTGGTTAAGGAGAGACCTTAACTGCAAGAAGTTGTTTGCAACTCCTTTAGGAGTTAAATCTATGCGTTCTAAGGTTCTCACAGTGTTGAGGAGAGGAGATGCAACCCCTGAACAAGAAGGGGTTGGTGTCTGGAAGAGAGAGAACTCCGGGGAGGTTGTACCCATTGTAGTGCTCCCAGGGGTTGAGAAAGACACATATTTGTTGGGAGAATTCTGGTCTGTGTTAGGAGAAGACTGGTTCACTTCTTCCGGGGACTCAAGGCCAGACATATCGAAGAGTTAGAGCTACACAATTGATTTTAGAGAGGAAACAATGGCGCAGTCCCACGCTGGGCGCCAACTTATTGCTGCAACAGATATAAGTCCAACATTAGTTCAGAGTCCGAGGAAGGGTAAAAGGGTTTTGTTTGCCTAACGCAGGTCATGGTGTCCCTCTACGTTGCAAAACGTAGAAGGAGGTTCAAGAGTATTATGTTTTGAGTGTTATGATTCTAGTTTGAGTGAGACTCAAAGCCAGAAATGTAGTTGTAAACTCAAGTGGAGTGTTGGTGTGATAGAGAGAATCTCTCACACATAAAATTTCAAAGAGAATAGAAGAATGTGTAAGTGTGTAAGTGAGAAAGGTGTGATCAGCTTGAGGAGGTGATCTGATTTATAAAGAAAGCATTTTCTTCTTTGAGTAGGTATAATCTCTTAATCCATGTTCCAACTTAGGGACTTGCCACATTTAGCCGGAGATGGCTTTGGACCTGCAGTCCGTGTGTTGCAGCGTCTCCACAGTCAGGATGTGGACAGCTGGGTGTTTTGACCAAGAAGTGTGATGACAAGACAGGTCATCTTTTATGATCGGTGTTTTACCAACTTTAGAACCTTTTTACCTTTTAACCTTTCAAGTAGGATTGTGCAATACTATTAACTTATTTGGCTTTAGGCTACCCACGTCATCAGCCCCCCAAGTCAGATGTGTTTGTGGCGTAGCTCAAAGGCTTCGGACTTTTTACTTAGTTTTTAGGCGTTAAAAGGTTCGAGGGTTGAAAGATTGGCATGGTTTCAAGAGGTTTTTTCCTCTGGATTTGAATTTCGAAGTGACACTTGATGTGACAAGTGTCAGTACTTCCTGAGGCGGTTTTAATGCAGGCTATGATTATAGCTATTGTTATTATATTAATAATTTCTTTTTATTTTTCATAATCACACTTTACCATTTCAATCGACGGTTTCTTCATCTCTCTCTTAGGGTTTCTTTTCATTGCCATAATCAGGTCAGTTTTCTTTTTCTTTGCGTCATGTGATCATCCTTCTAAGCAAAATGGGCGCCAAGGACAAGGCGCCATTGCCATAATCAGGTCAGTTTTCTTTTTCTTATCGTTTAATCCGGTTGCACCTGGACTTTAGTGATTCAATCGACCGGTGTCCGGTGCGTTCTGTTGCCCTTTATTGTCATCACTTTGAGTTCTACCTTCGTCATCCTTTTCACGGTTTTTCTGTTGAATGTTCTTGAGTATTACTGAGTGTCTTTCGATCAATTGCATCCACATGGTTTGGCCCGGGTTTTGCACTTTAAAATTCTATGTCGAGTCCTTGGCTATGATCCTTCCCTTCTAATGTTTCGACGTTTCTTCCAATTGGCCAAGAATGGTGATTGGTATACGTTTGAAACGTGTGAAATTATCTGATCAATTCTCTTCAATACATACACAAAAAAAAAGCTTGGTACATAATAGTTGAATTTTGAAATAAATATTATGCCAATGTGATATTAAATGGTGAAAATTAACATAAGAGTTGTCAATTGATCAAATATGAAGCATATAGATTTCATATTGGTTTTGCAGCGTAAGACCAGACATATGAAAGTGGCAGGAAATATAAAATACACTCATTTAACTTTAAACAAACATATGAAACTATGAAAGTAACTTAAAACGTTTTATGAATATTGAATGAAGATTCTATAGTTGGTTGTATGATAAGTATAATCAGAAAGGCAGAAACAAAGAAATATGTTCAAATCCCTTCAATTTAAAGTGCTAACTAAAAAAAAGACGATAAATACAAAAATGCAGGTGCTTCAGTTGATGGGAGGGGGAGGTGCCGTCTACTAAGCTATTGAGTTTTGTGACCTTGTTGACAGTTGTTTCAGGTAACAAAAAAAATATTCAAAGAAAGAGCCAGCAATAAGAATCGAACCTAAGATCATTTGGATAAAAGTCAACACCTTAGGCAGTAAATATATTCTTCATTCTTATACGTGGTTTCACCCACATTTTATTTACCGGTTCACTCATGATTTTTTTATATATGCTCTCTATTAAAATTTCGAAACTAAGTGGGTTCAGGTGAACTTGAACCTATCAACATAGATCCGCCCCTCCCCCCCCCCCCCCCCCCCTCCGTTATTTCTAAAAAAATTGATATGTAGTGTTTGACTACATGGCAAATTTGAAAAGTATTTCATAAATAAGCATGACAATTTTGAAAGTTAATTATATGACCTCGGTTGTGGTTTAGAAAAGTTATTTATGATATGTTGAAAATGGCTTGTCCTTTTGAACGTTGAAAAAGCAATGTCGTGTTTGGATGATGCATACAACTTTGACATTTCATGAGGCTTCACCTTTCAAGTAAAGATATATGGGTGTCTTACTTTTTTAGTTTATCACAAGTTGAGATTTCTTGTGATTTGTCCTTCAATTTTAAATGATCATTTAGAACAATAATAAAAAAAAAAGTTTAAACTTTTGAGCCCAAGCATTTCTTATTCAAAGTATTATTTTCATTTTCTAATTTTAAGCTAATACACATAATTTACTAAAAGTTTTAAAATCTTCGCAATCACTATGTAAGTTATTTATACAAAATGAGAGAAGTTAGGAGACCCCCATTTTCTTTTATGAGCATGAAGCAAATGACTTCTTGTTTATTCATTTCTTCTTGTTCTCACTTCTTCTAATTTTCATTTTTTTTTATTAATTTCAAAGACTTCTAGTTGATTTTTAAAGCATTGTTGTTTGATATATTTTATTTAAATCCATTATGTTCAATAGCTTTTAAGAATTTATTCTTACAAATGTTCTTTCGTGAAAAGTTATATTATGTGAAGAACATGGGAAAATGATCATGTAACTTCCCCAACCAAATTTTGGTATGAGTTCTTGAAAATTGTAGTTTAAAAAAAAAAAATTATTCGTCCCTCTTTAAAGTATGTTTACCAACCCTCCTAACCCCCCCTCCCTCCCAAAAAAAAATAAATAAATAATAATAATAATAATAATAATAATAATAATAATAATAATAATAATAATAATAATAATATTAATAATAATAATAATAATAGTGGTAGTAATAATAGTAATAATAAATGAATGAATGTGAATCAACCACCTTTTTTATATTTATATGCTAGGTTAAAATCTCATATATTGCGTTTGAATAAACATGCATGTGTATTATTATTGTAACTGAATACAATATAATGTAATATGCGTCCATATGGTTTAGAGGTGGAGGCACTTTGCACCCATATTTGAAACATGTCCCACTTTGAGCCATTGTGGTTTTTTTTTTCATTGCACTTTAAGCCATTGTGTTAGTTTGTCGTCTAAATGGACGTTAAAGACCACCACCACACCTTCGCCACCAACCACCATTAAGTCACGACTCCCATCTCTACGAATTCGACTCTCCTCTCACTCCGATGACATCTCCTCGTCTACTTCTACCACAATCGTCATCGTCGACAAGCTCGAACTCCAATCAAATCGACCCTTTTCAAAACCATATATCCTTCTCTCACGTAGTGGTCGACACTGTAAGCCAATAAAGATTCAGCCGCTTTTGGTTTTGGCTGCAGGCAGCATATTTTCTTGCTTCTAAGAGAATCATGCAGAGTCGAATAATCCAACTTCTGCTTCATTAATTTGTGATTGTATTGCAGCACCTGTGGATGCTTCTTCCCCACTACCAGAGTATCTTCACAAGTCAGACCCTAATTCAACAATAGGCTAATCTCCTCCTGCATATTCTTACAGCTCGTTCTGCACACCCATCCCATTGCCAAACCCAGCTCCTTTGTTCCATGCTCATACCCAATCTTGAGCAACAAAACTAGTATGTGTGCAAGGTTATCTTCAAACGACAAGCTTAGAAAAAGAGGCGCCTTGATTAAGAGTTTATATATCCTTGTAGCTGGCTGAAACCACACTGCTTTAGGAACTCAATTTGAGGGTGCATTCCTCTCCTGGCTAGCGCTAAACAGACTCGGATGTACAACAAATAAGAGTGGTAGTGGCTTTAAATTTCCATTTAGACGAAAAAACTAACGAAGTGGCTCAAAGTGCAATGTAAAAAAAGAATAGTGGCTCAAAGTGCGACGGGTTTCAAATATGGGTGCAAAGTGCCTCCATGTCTAAAGCACAAGGACGCAAATTGCAGCTAACTCTATCTTTAAATAATTAGCATTAACATGATAGTTATAAATTTATTTAAGTGTTGTAAAACAACAGCCTACTGGCAACCAACATAAGAAATATAAGAACTATAAACAAAGATTATAGGAAGATATATAGAGAGAGATAGAATAGATAAGTCTTAATCATTGAGTGTGTCCCATAAAATTACATGAAACCTCTTTTTATAAGGCTCCTACATTAATACAAAGGATGTGAAGAGATGGAGTTGGAATGTGGATAGTCACCATAATAACTTATTTTATAACACTCCCTCTTGACTATTCATATGATAAAAGAAAATAATGTAGTATATGCTTGGTGATGTTGCCTCGTTAAAAACCTTGCCAGGAAAACCTAGTGGGACAAAACCTCAGCTATGGGAAAAAGAGTGCAGGGCGTATTACTCTTCCTAATACTTCTGGATCAAGTATGTTGCCTCATTAAAAACCTTACTAAGAAAACCCAATAGGACAAAACTTAGTTAAGAGAAAAAGAGTGCAACTTGTATGATACTCCCCCTCATTTGAATATGTAGTCTTTTAGCAGCATGTGTCAATCTTCCTTGAAAGTTGCTTAAAGCTTTTGTAGCCAATGAAATGTAGCTTGATCCCTTAAATAACAATCCTTTATGTTGAGCAATAGTGTATGATCTTCATATGAGATTTTTCTCGTACCTCCTCTAGAAAATAAATATCATATGATCCACTATTGTTGTGTTACATTCCCAACATCTACAACACTAACCAAACTTGTTTCCATGGGTTAGAAAATAAAATCAAACATCATTCATACCTGTAATATTTGTTTAACTCATTCCAATGTCTGCTTGCATGTCATAGGCTATATCGAGGTGATAAGTTCAAGTGAAAGATATTATATTGGTGCATAACTAGGAAGACACATACTAATGTACGTGTATGTTTAACTATGGTACTTCTAGAGTAAAATATCTACTTTGGTAGGAGATGAAATGAATAATTTTGCATATCAAGTAGATGGACGACTGTTAATGCACTTTATATATGAGCTATGTTCATTGTAAAATGTCCCACCATTGTTTTAAGATATACTTTGATGGATTGGTAAGCATATCACTACACATATACTTGAATTGTAGGTCAAGCAACAAGTGCATTATATCAAGGACTTTCAAAAAATCCCCCCTTTAAAAGTTCTACAGAGTCTCTCGATAATGCTTAGACATCATCACTGTAAACTGCGAGTGAACTTTTAAGAGAGAACTCTTGATAAAAAGCTGGATAATACTATCAAATATATGTTGCTCTTTATCGGGATATCTCATGAATTTTACAACACTCAACCCCCATATTTTAGTCCATACATATTTTATTACCTTTACATAATACTTCTTAAGGTATTGATATCAATTCTTGAGGCATCCTCAATCCATTAAGGACTTTTCCATCTTGACCAATTACGCAAGTGCATTCACTCTTCCATTGGACAATCAATAACATGTGGTATATTAGTGCACAATAATTACATCTTACGATGTTTCATATTACCTTTTAAACACTTGGTTGCTTTAGGATACTCATGACGAGATCCACTAAAATTCAATTCAATCATATAAAACATAAAGTATTGTAGGGACAAAAAGGATTAAAGAAACCACTTTTGTTACCTTAGTCCAAATCATGATTATGCTAATTATTCTAAGTATGGAACTAGTGAAGAGTAAAGATAGAAGTGCTAAGAAGAACAAGTCAAAGTGCTGAAGAGTTAATACATCAGAAGTTCTGAAGTCTAACCAGACATTTCACTAAAGAACTACTAAAGACAAACTACTCATCAGTAGTTTGTCACTCATCAGTACTTTCAAACAGAAGCTTCTAAACTGACCTAGTATCTTCAGTAGTTAGTATTATATTGTTTTGTTAAAGTCTTTGAACAAGTTCCCATGCTACAACCTGTTGTATGCATTATCTTAGCATATTATAATCTTTTGTTTACTTAACACAACAGTCTGTATTCGTCTATAAATAGTTGGGTTAATCCCACTCTTTTAGACACTTGGTTTTAATTGAATTCCTTCACAGCTTTTATAACTTATAATCCATTTCCACATCTGAGAATCATTCAATACTTGCATTTACTACTTTATACTTTGAGTTGTTTAGATTCTCATTAACTGCAATAGTAAAGGGGGAGTAACAACTTCTGTCAAAGTGATACTTTAACTTAGAACACTTATTATTCCGCTCTGCAAATTACTTTGATAAACCTGCAAACACATAAGTGTTCTTGAACTTAAACTGTTAAAAGAGACCACTGATCCAACAATTGGTATTAGAGCATCTGGTTTATCTGATCAAATATCAATCTAACAAATTGAGAATCAGACACAGGCTCTTATTGATATCCAATAAAGGATTAAAGTTCACTTTATTTTACATCCATCACTTTAAGAAAGTATTGACAATCCAAACTTCTTAAAAATGGACCCTTATAATACTGGATCTGCCAATAAACGTCCTATGCTGGTCAGAAATGAATATAATATCTAGTAAAGAAGGTTGGCACACACCATATCTCAGACCAATATTGGGTGTTCGAGGTCTGTAATATTTGGACCTCACAAACCAGTAATAGCTGATCTAGAATCTAAAATTGAGAGACCAAAAGACCCTAAAGACTATACTGAAGAAGATTTCCAAACATTTGAGCTAGATGTAAACGCTTTCTCTATGTTGGCTTTGGCTCTCCCAAATGAAATTTATATTGGACTTTTACATTGTGAAAGTGCCAAAGAGCTGTGGGACAGCCTTAAAGAACAGTTTGGAGGAACTGAAGAGGTGATAGCCAACACCAGAGAAATCCTAGCCCAACAATATAAAACTTTTACTCATGTTGATGGTGAAACATTAACTCAACAGTTTGAAAGATTTTCATCACTCATCTCTGAGTTAAAACTAAATGGTCAGACCTAATCAAATGCATCTATGTTACATAGATTTTTAAGGTCTTTACCTTCAAAATGAGAAACTTACTCTATAGTCCTCAGAACAAGCTCATATTTTAATACCTTAAACCTTACAAGGTTACATGGTAAATTGTTAACTTTTGAAAGAGAGATAAACCAAAAGAAAAAGTTAGAAGAATCTGGTAAAACTGCTGATGACTATACTCCAGGTAGCACAACTTTATTGGGACAGGACTCACCATCTTGTTCTAATAATTTTGGATCTTTTGAACACATTGACATAACAGCTGGGATCTCATCAGATGGATCATTCCCAGCTTATGACAATGAAGACCTAAGTCAAACTGCTGATAACATGTGTTTTTATCATGGATGACTTAAAATATTTTAGCAGTGATGACTTAGAGGAAATGGATATCTTACACTAACTGTCCTTACTAAGCATAAAACCTAACAAATTTTATAAAAGTTCAGGAAGGAAATTTCCAGGACTAAACAACTCTACAAAAGTTGGTTTTGACAAATGTAAATTGAGATGTCATAAGTGTCAAAAGTTGGGACACTTTGCTAGAGAGTGTAGAACTCTAGCTTTAACCAACCTATGTCTGGAAATCAATTTAGCCACTCTTATAATAAGAATAATGGAACTCAAGGGAGTGCTCATTTTGTACAGGCACAAGCTCCACAAATCTAATATGTGCCACAAATACAATTTGTCCAAATGCCTGCTCAACACCAGGGCCAGCAACAAATGCCTCCTTTTCCAGCTGCTCAACATCCTCCATAAACTCAACAACCACCTCAACAAAGTCTATTTACTTCAGGGTATGTTGATTGGAGCAGTGTTCCTTTTGATACATCTGAATGCAGTCTAGATGCAGACAACAAAGTCCATGATACAACTGGGGAGAACCTGGTAATGGCAGAAATAATTTTGCCTTAATGGCCTTTGAGGGATACTCCTCCAATTCTGCTCTATCTCAGGTATCACAACAATCTATGTTAAAGCTATGTTCAAATTCTTGCAAAGAATCTTTTGCTTTAATTACAGAAACTAATGTGCATTTACAAGGCAAAGCAAATGACATGGAAAGAAAATACACACAGATGACGTGTGATTTAGAAAGAAAACTTGTTTCTAAAAATAAGGAAATTTCTAAATTAACAAACAATTCCATTGAAACCCAGGCACAAATTAAAAGCATGATAGACAACCTAGGCAATGTCAAAAAAGAGCTTGCTGACACCAAGGTTGACTGTGAAAAATGGGTTGAGTCTTGTAAGGGATACCAGATGCTGCTTAACAAGCAAACTGCAGCAAATGTTACGTTTGGCATAGGGTATACCCATACTGAATCACCAACTGATTTTACCCACAAAACTGATAATGATGGGAATAAATTGGTTCAAACTTCTGAAAAGGAAGAATGCACATCTTTCCATCAGAACTTAAAACAACTGACAATAAGCCATCAGTAGTTTCATCTACATCAGGAACTGAGACCCTGAAAACTACTGATGACCTATTAAAAAATACTGATATTGTCAGTAATTTGCCTTCCAAATCTCTTGCTGAATCCAAAAAGAAAGAGAGGGCAAAAGCATGTAAAATATGTGGTTTGTTTAACCACATGACTGAACTTTATAGATATAGAAAAGGAAATCAGTTTAATAAGAAAAATCAACAACTAGTTATGGGAAAACAAATAAGACAAGATTATGAAAACACTTTCTTTCCCAACAAACAACAACCAAGCAAAACCTTTTCTCAGAAAAAGACTAAATCTCAACAAAAGCCTTTTTCTCAAAGTTTATCTTCAGAAGTTACACCTAACCCATCAGTAGTTTCACAAACTACTGAGGTTAAAGATTTGATACATTTGGTTAAACTTCTGATGACCAAAGTTTATGGTGGTCACCAAAAAGATGGCACCATTGTCCATAATGAAAAATCAATTGCCAAAAAGACATGGATTTCAAAAATTGGTCCTCAACAAACTGTACCTGTTCTCAAGAGCAAACCCAAAGCCAAATTGGATTGGGTTCCCAAAACTAACTAATTTCCTATTTTGTGCAGAGTGTCTCAGAGGTTTGAATAGCATTTGGTATGTTGATAGTGGAGGCTCAATGCACATGACTGGATGCAGATACCTGATAAACAATTTTATCAGCCAAAGAGAAGGATCTGTGTCCTTTGGGAACAATGCCAAGGGATATGTGCTAGGATATAGCAATGTATCCTCAGGCAAAATGCAGTTTGACAAGGTCAATCTGGTTGAAAACCTTGAGTACAACTTGCTTAGTGTCTCATAAATGTGTGACAAAGGATATTCTTCCTTTTTCACCAAGACAACATGCAAGATCATATCACCAGAAGGCCAGAAGTTGGTATAGAAGATAATTGAAGATCATACTTTGCTTATTGCCAAAAGGTGTGGCAATGTCTATGCAGTGGACATTGAGAAAGACAAAGTACTGAACAACACTGCCTATTTCTTCTCAAAGGCATCAACTTTAGAAACTGATCTCTGGCACAGGAGACTAGGCCATATGAACTTTAAAACCATAAGTAAAGTAACAAAAATGGGCTTGGTCAGAGGTCTACCTTTGAAGTAATACCAGTGCAAAGAACACTGTGTTTCCTATCTTAAAGGTAAACAGCATAAGTCCTCCTATAAGTCTATTGAAGAATCAGAAACAGCTGCATGTCTTCAGCTACTCCATATGGACTTATTTGGACCCTTCAAAATCATGAGCCTTGGTAAGAAGAAGTACTGCTTGGTCATCATTGATGACTACTCAAGATTGACATGGGTCTTCTTCTTATATTCCAAGGATGAGAGAGCTGAAATAATCAAGTTCTTCATTCTACAAGTAGAGAAACAATATTCTTTCTCTATCAAAATCATCAGGAGTGACAATGGGACAGAGTTTAGGAACAAAACTCTGGATGAATTCTGTTTGTCTAAAGGGATTGTTAGACAATTTAGCATTCCCAGAACTCTTGAACAAAATGGTGTGGTAGAAAGGAAGAACAGGACAATGATTGAAGCAGCAAGAACCATGTTAGCTGATTCAGGCCTACCTTTGTATTTTTGGGCTGAAGCAGTCAACACAGCTAGTTATGTTCAAAATAGAGTTCTTATCAACAAGAGACACACCAAGACTACCTATGAAATTATTCATGGCATGAGGTCCCTTATCGCCTTCTTCAGGGCTTTTGGATGTCAATGTTTTATCCTCAACATCAAAGACTCTATCTCTAAATTTGCTGCTAAAGTTGATTCAGGTTATTTTCTTGGTTATTCTCCAATGAGGAAAGCTTACAAAGTCTTCAATTCAAGAACCAAGATAGTAGAAGAAACACTGAATGTCAAGTTCAATGAATCCAAACATACTCTTATTCCAGCACACCCTGCTGAACTCTTTGACCTTGACAGCTTTAATTTCGGACCTGAAAAGACTGTTGAATCATCCAAACCTACTTATTATGGTTATCAAGGGTTTGATGATGATGATCCTACACCGTGGACTACAAATACAGTCAATAAATCAACTTTCAAACGTTCAAAAGTTTCACAAGCTTCTACTTCAACAACTGCTGATGAACATTTTGAAACTACTGATTCAGCTCCAAGAACTCCTGAACAGCAACAAACAACTAAACCAGATATTATCAACATCTGTGGTTTATTTGAAGAAATTCCAGAGCCATCCTCAAGTACAGGTCTACAACAACAAATTGAACACAAGGATTATCCATTGGAACAAATCATGGGTGATATTGCATCAGGGGTGCTTACAGGAAACCAGCTTTCCAACTTTTGCTTTTTCTCAGCATTCATTTTTCAGTTGGAACCAAAGAAGTATCAAGAAGCCCTCAAAGATAACAATTGGGTTCAAGATATGCAAGATGAGTTGCTTCAATTCAAGAAGCAACAGGTTTGGGAAATTTGTCCCTTATCTCCAAACAAGCAACCAATTGGCACTAGATGGGTCTTCAAAATCAAACAAGATGAAGCTGGTATGATCATCAAGAACAACGCAAGATTGGTGGTACAAGGTTATTCTCAAGAAGAAGGAATTGACTATGATGAAACCTTTGCACCAGTTGCAAGACTTGAAGCTATCAGGTTATTTTTAGCTTATGCAATTTCCAACAACATAAAAGTTTTTCAAATGGATGTCAAAAGTGCATTTTTGTATGGAAAAATAAAAGAGGAAGTGTATGTTTGTCAGTCACCAGGGTTTGAGGATTCTTCTCATCCTGACTGGGTGTACAAGCTTGACAAAGCTCTTTATGGGCTAAAACAGGCTCCAAGAGCCTGGTATGAAACACTATCCAACTTTTTACTTAAAAATCACTTCACTAGAGGCTCCATTGATAAAACACTTTTTATTAAACATGATGGAAATCATGTGTTACTTGTTCAGATTTATGTTGATGATATCATTTTTGGTTCAACAAATACAAAATTGTGTGATGAATTTAAAAAACTCATGCAATCAAAATTTGAAATGAGTACAATGGGAGAACTGCAGTACTTTTTAGGACTGCAAATCAAGCAACAAACAAATGGAACATTTATACATCATGTTCCACTCCCATGACACCAACCACACAAGTTGAACCAGATGATCAAGGAAAACAGGTTGATCAAACCATGTATAGATGTATGATAGGTTCTCTTCTGTATTTAACTGCTTCTAGACCAGATATTATGTTTTCAACTTGTGTCTGTGCTAGATATCAATCTGCACCAAGAGAATCACACCTAATTGTTGTCAAAAGAATCTTCAGATATCTGAAAGGAACTCCAACTTTAGGAATTTGGTATCCTGCTTCAAGCAATACCATGTTAACTGCTTTTTCAGATAGTGACTATGCAGGGTGTAAAATGTCAAGAAAATCAACATCTGGTGATTGTCAATTCTTGGGAAACTGTCTGGTCTCCTGGCAATCAAAGAAACAAACATCTGTGGCAACTTCAATGGCTGAAGCTGAATACATTGCTGCTGCAAGCTGCACATCACAGATCCAATGGCTCCAATATCAACTTCTTGATTATGGAATCAAAGAGACCAAGACTCCACTCTTAGTAGACAGTAAATCTGCCATTAGCATCATTCAAAATCCTGTTCAGTTCTCAAAGACTAAACATATTGAAATCAGGTATCATTTCATAAGAGATTGCTATGAAAAAGGCAAGATTGAGGTGAAACATCTCACAACTGCTAATCAAATAGCTGATGTATTCACCAAACCCCTTGATTCAACAACATTTCAGAGGTTAGTATCCATGCTTGGGATGCTAAATTTTGAGTAAAGTCTGTAAGTGTTTTCACTTTTTCCTTCTGCACATATTTTTACTCTCACATATTTACTGATCTGTCACAAAACCTCTGATGAATAAAATGAGAGAGAAACTACTGATGTTTTAAACATTAAAAATGGAAATTTTCAGAAAAGAAATAACTACTGATAATTATCAGAAGTTATTAAAGTGTTTTGAAAATCATTCTCATCAGCTGTTGAAAACTACTGAAGAGATGATTAAAACTACTGATGAAGAAATCTGTTTCATCAGCAGTTTCATTAAAAAGGGTAAAACTGACATTTCACTCATCGGAAGTTTGACCTAGTCGGTAAAAAACTTTTGATAAATACCTTTTTCAAACATTTATCCATTCAAAAAGCAAAATTCCCTCTTTCTCTCTCAAAGCAAAGTCAAAACGCCTTCTCTAACCTAAAAATTACTGTTTGATCGAAAGAAACCATGGCTCTTGATATTCATCTAACCATGACTGAGTGTGGTTACCAAGGTACTTTGTCACATGCAACAGTTTACAAAAAATATTTTGATCCAAAATATAAACTGTTATTTCATTATATTATCATGTGTCTTAGTCCCAAAACTGGATCATATGATCAGATGCCTTCAACTTTTCAACCAATATTTCATTCAATAATAAATGAAACAACTTTTAAGGCATCTTCACTATTTTTCAATGAGTTGGTGTTGCATCACCAAAACTCTAAAAAGAAGTTTAACTGTATGCAAGATTTGTTTTGCAATGCATAATAAAGGAACTTGGTGAGGGAGTACTTGTGGGGGGTCAAAAACTTTAAATCCTCTGACTTCACAAGTATTCTCAAGGCATAACAAACCGGCACTTTTGCCAGAAGATGACTTAGGGGAACAAGAAACAGTCCCCAATGAACCCACATCTTCAAAACCTAAACCAAAGAAAGCCAAGAAACCTAAACAGCAAAAACAAAAACCCACCAACTCAAAGAAAAAGGTAGTTCATGAAGATGGGATACCTGAAACTACTGATGTGGAATCTACACTTCCAAAGGATGTGGCCGAAACATCCTCTCAGTCCACTCCATCTCAACCACCCAAAAGAAGACCCATAACAGTTCTGTTTCATAGGAAAAAACTTAGGAAAGCCATAACTACTTATCCTTCATTTGAAACTACTGATCCCTTACCCACAACTGCTGAACCTGAATCATCCCATACCACCATAGAAATTGCCAAACTTCTCTCATGACTAAAAGAGAAAGTCCCATCCAAACATGTCACTCCCCAAGAAACACATTAAATAGGAGAGATGCCTTCAGAAGTTGACATGGATGTGGATATCTTTAGCCCTATCCAAAGAGATGAGGATGAACCAAGGTCTCTAAGCCCAAACTTAGATACTTTAGGTACATTTGAGGCTGCTTCTACTCATTTACCACCCAGTGGTGGACCTGAGGACAGAAGTAAGAAAACCTCAGTACCAAGACAAAGAGGTTCATGAGAAAACTAGTTTGGGTCTAGCTCATGATATAACTGATATTGCCCTCATTGAGGACACTATCAGGGATTCAGATGATTCCATTAGTTTGGATGATGATTCACACACTCCACAACATGAATTGACGGTTGATATTGAAGGTCCTGAATCCAATGGCTCTAAGCTCAAAGAGCTGGTCACAAAGGATCAGGTTAAAGACCACTTAAACCCTGATTCCCCTAAAGTGGCATCTTCAGTTCATTCTGAAGATCACCCAAAAACACCCCCTTCACTACAAAAGCCTACCCAATTCTCTGGGATTTCTAGCATAGACTGGAACCACCTATGCAACCCAGATGGTCCCCTGTACCAGATGATGACAAATCTAATCTCTAAACAACTCAAGACTTTCACAACTACTTGGGAGTTGAAGGCCAACGCACACTTTGAGTTGATAAACAAACAACTTGCAGAGCTGAACAAGAAGATGGATGAAAATACAAGACAGTTTGCAACATTATCTGCTACAATATCTCATTCTTTAAGGCTTCCAGAAGTGGATGAAGCCAAAAAGGGGGAGAAGATTAAGGAACCAAAAGAAGTGTCTCTGGAAGCAGAAAAGATAACACAAAGACCAGGAAAAGAGATACTTCAAACTACTGATCAATCCCAAGGGCACATAGAAGAAACTTCTGATGAACATATTCAAACTGCTGAAGGCAATCCTTCAGTAGTTGTGACTACTATCAAACCCATCAAACATTCAGAAGTGATATCTTCCAAGACTAATCAAGGACAGTCTTCCAAGGCACCTGACCAACTTCCAACACAAATTTCAAGGCCTGCACCTGTAACTAAAACAACCATTTTAAACCCTACTCCAATCTCAATGTCAAAAGAGTTATTAGAGAAGAGTTTAAGATAGGCATTAAAGAAGGCTAAGGAAGATGAAGTATGGAAAAGCCTGGAAGCAAGAGATGATCTAAGTTATGATGACAAAATTGCCAAGTGTCAAGAAAAGCTTGATGAATTAGAAGCTGAAGACAGAGCCAAAGAAGTTGCTGCTGAAGAAGATAAAAGAGCACAACTTATGTTGATGATCACAAAGAACACTAAGGCTAAAAAGGCTTCTCTGAACAGACTCTCTACTGAAGAACTGACAAGAAGAGCACAACTTGTAGTTGACAGGTTGGCAATAGAGAAAGAAAGAAAAGCAAAGAGAGCTGAAATTATAGATGAGTTGGTAGCCAATGGATTTGGTCCAAAAACTTCAATGTCAAGATGGAAAGAAGACACTCTTTATAACACATATAAAACATTCAAGGCAAACAAGGCTGCAAATCCTGAGAAGTTCAAAACTTCTGAAGTTCCACAAACTTCAGATGTTAAAAGATCTTCTAGTGCACTACAAAGGCCAGCTACCAGAAAGAAGCAAAAGGAAACAGTCAAGACTGACATCAAAATGGTACTACTAGAAGGAAACGTAGTTGTATATGGAGACATTGATGTTGAAGAGAAAATTCTGCTTACCCAATTCAGGGACCCTGAAATATTTGCTTACCAATTACAACAGACCATCAAAGAACAAACACACACTATGGTTGTCACAACACATCACTTACCAAACTTTGCTATGCCTAGAGCTGTGAATACTGAAGAGAGCAGGGACTCCCACCTGAAGGTCACTGAAATAGAATACATTCCTCAATCAGGATCAACCCAGGAGACTAGCTTGGTCTCCTACACCTCAGACTTTGACAGGTCTAAGGTGAACATAGTAAAATGGTCATCACTGATTCTAACTCAGTGAAAGTGACTAGAAGATATCGTTCAATCAAGGTCTATAGAAACTCCAAAGAGTTGAGCATATTGTCAACAAAGGACCTTCTCACCATACAAAATCTTGAGCCTGAACAAGGATCTCTTACAGAGAAACAACAACACCAGCTTAGTGTCTCCATGACTGTAGAAATCTGGAGAATACTAGAAGCTAGAAAGAATGAAGGTAAATAAGGATTTGGATTTGGTTTTGGCTTCATCAATCCAGGGGAAGATTGTAGGGACAAAAAGGATTGAAGAAACCACTTTTGTTACCTTAGTCCAAATCATATTTCTGAAAATTATTCTAAGTATGGAACTGCTGAAGAGTAAAGATAGAAGTGTTTAAGAAGAACAAATCAAAGTGCTGAAGAGTTAAAGCATCAGAAGTTCTGAAGTCTAACCAGACATTTCACTAAAGAACTACTGAAGACAAACTACTCATCAGTAGTTTGTCACTCGTCAGTACTTTCAAATAGAAGCTTCTAAACCGACCCAGTATCTTCATTAGTTAGTACTAGTAGGGAACCCGCGCGTTGCGGCGGCGATGGTAATTTACAATCTGTTGCTCGTTTTTTGTTAGTTTTTCAATTCTCTCGTGATATATTGTATTGTACTTCTAATAGTTTTTTATGCGTAGCATCAGTTTGGTCTATGTATGTCATGAGAGTTTTAAAGTTTGGTTACATATCAGTCATAAACATATTAATCTAAAAAAAAGCTAACACACGAATAAGAAATATATAAGTCATCAACATAGAAAATTACAAATAACAATTCACATGTCAACTTCTTGCATTGTGATGAGATTTTTTTGTTTCCATAAACCTTACACATCTCAATTACCTCATCAACATGGTTCGACTACCATTCTTCATCAGATATAATACTGAGAGTTTCTTATATCTCTTCCTGTTTGACCAATACAACCACCGGCTAATGACTTCCTTGTATCACTCGTATATTCTTTTGTTTCTTAATACCTTAAGATTGAAAACTGAATGATTTTTTTTTCTTCCGGCGTAGTTTTGCAACGTATGTGTGTGAAATATTTTGCAAAATAACTCTACAAAAAAAAACTTTCGATTAATGACATAAGCTTCATGACACGAAACCGTAAATGACAAATTTTAACATTTTATTCTGGTCACATTATTTATGTTATGTTATATTATTTGTGATATAATGAATGTTGCAAACGCGTAAACTTCGTGAAATTAATTTTCATACAAAAGAATACATTTTGTAATTTTATGATGACGTGTTTGTAATTTTATGAGGTGTTTGTAATTTTATAATGACGTGTTTGTAATTTTATAATGACGTGTTTGTAATTTTATGAGATATTTAATGTAAAAAGAATACATTTTTTTAGCTTTTTTAATTTATTAAGTATAATAAGTTAAGTGATGTTAATCGATTATTATTCATGAATATCTAAATATGATAATGAATGAAAAAGGTAAATATAGATGAATTCTTGTTTTATATAAAAACATTAAATTAAGACCGGGTCGCGGATTGGATCTCGGTACAACCACTGATTGTTTTCAGCGTGAGGGATATTTTGGAGTTGTTCAAGTCTGCGAATGGGTCAAGGAAGAAAAGGAAAGCGGTTCATGCAATCAGTTTGGTAGTTATTTGGTGTAGGGGTGAGCATATTCGGTCCGGACCGAAAAAAACCCGAGTTCCGAACCGAAAATACCCGATAACCGACCCGAATAGGAAAATAGGTTCTGGAATCGGTTATGTAAAATCACTATACTCGGTTTTCGGGTCGGGTCGGGTCGGTCCACACTGAAATCGGGTATAAACCTGCTGGACCGAAAAAAACAACCTTATAGGCTTATACGCTGCTGTGTACAACAACAAAGTCTACTACATTGCTTAACTCAAGAAATTTAACACATTATTTGTTAAAAAAAAATGTTCTAATACAATTGAACCTACAAATTTTTTGAGGTCAAATCAGACTGTTACAGTGTTACCCACCCACCCATTTTGCCTACATATATAAGATCACTAAAGATAGTTCTATGCTTATTACATCAAAGTTTATCAGAAAAGCAATAAACACTTTCAAGACAATAATACCTAAATTGTTCTAAAATTCATTAGGTTATGAGGATTCAAATATTAACACTTGTAAATAATTTAATACCCAATTTTTATTTTGGATTAAAAAAATTGTTTTACTTCCAGTCAGCAGCAAAAACCTTGAGCTTTTTGTGGATAAAATCTCGATCAAAAGAACCTGCTTTGGATTGGGAAACTTGGAGTGGCTTTAAAGTTTACAAGATAGGGTGGTAACTTGGCTTTCTGTTGTATTGTTTTGTTTCATTTTTTGTTGTTGTTTTTTGTTTTTATTATCTAAAAAAAGATACAGTATTCTGAAAAAAAAAAAAGATACAGTATGATGTTTAGTGTAATCCATGATGTTTAGTGTTTGTTGAGTGGTGTAGAGCTTTGATGAAGCTTTATAGAATGAAGGATATGAGGGCAAGATGCTGGAGTGTGTTGTCGCTATTGTATGATGTTGCAGGTCTGATGTAGGTCTGATGAAGATAGCTGTAGGGTCTTTTTGTCTGATGCTGTTGCTGAGCTTGCTGTTGCTGAGCTTCTGTAAAAGCCTGCTTATACCAAAAGGGTAAGCATTTGACTTTGAAATGTAAAAAGTTTTCTAAAAGTTTGTCAAAATAATGTTGTGGCTTGCAGCACTTATTTCAGAATGAAAGCAACATACCATCTATATTAGCAGGAGCTAATTATCAAGCAGGTCCAAACTGTGGAAGATCATTGATATAAGATAATATGAATAATGCTATCAGTTGGATAAAACTCAACAGTGAGGATACAAACCTTTAAGTTCAAGCAGGTCCAAAGGCTAAAAAAACTAAAACTGCAAAAGTCAATTAATATGAAGATTAATTAAAACAATTAAAAATGACCATAAAAAGAACAAAAAAAACCCCAAACTTTATAACAAGTAAACTTCCATTTTCTTAAATTATGAACATTATCTCTTAATTTTAAGTTTTAACCAGCTCTCTTTTATCCTTAGCTCTCTGTTTTATCCTTCTATAATTCAATTACTTTATGTTATGTTTTCAAGCATTAAATATGATGTGTGTGATTGTGATAGTCAAGCACTAAACTTGCTGTGATTGTAAGTGTATTTGTGTTGTGATTTTGGGACTGAAACCAACACCAAATTATATCAACCAACCTACTGTTTTTTGTTTTAAAATTCATCTCAAAAGCATTTGAAACTACAATCTTCGACAAATGTTATAGTTGAATGCAAAAACCAAGTTTGGTTGATTATTTCTTATAAAACATCATCAATCGCATGTCAACCACAACAGGTTAACAAATAACAATTATCATCCCTAAATTATAAGTTCAAAGCATATTATAACAAAACAAGTTGAAGAATAACATTATAACATCTACAAGACAAAAATAATGGGTTCTAACGCACCTTAGGTGGAGGCATGAGCCTCTGATCCACCGCCTCGACGGAAGTTATCAGGGCAGAACTGCATCCCCCCTCTTTGCATATAGCTGAATTAAGACACTTTTAATCTGCACATTTCGAATAGTGACCCAAATCAATTAAACAACAAATCATATGCCTATGTAATGCTTCATCTACATCTTGGTTTTAAAAAGCAAAAGGCGCACAAAAGCAACGACACCTAAAATTGAGGAGTGAAGCGCAAAGCGGTGGGCTTTTCGTGCCCGGGGCGCAAGATGATTATATATATTTTTTATATATCTTATATATGTATCCATAGGTTTTTAGCTTCCTTTACCTAAAATATAGCTATATATAAGGATTTTATATCATTTTACCCACAGGTACAAGCGAGAAAACCCAAGGTACAACATTTTTATGGATAAAAACGCCTCAGGTGCATGAGGCGCGCGCCTCACGCCAAAAAGCCCCCCAAAAGACCCTAAAATCTGCGCCTTTTGAGCGCTTCCTGTGTTTAATCTAGGCGCTGAGCGAAAAAGCCCAATAGCTGCACCTTGGCGCCTCACGCCTGAGGAGCGCTTTTTAAAACCAAGATCAACATACCCAATTATTGAGCTTCTTTAAATGAATAATGGGACTCGCTTCTCGCTCTTCCAAGGTCTGGTTCGTCCTTGCACTATAATGGTCAGCAACTTTCTTGGCAAATATCCTTGTGCTCTCATCCTCTAGAAAAGCATCACCTGATAACACAGCACAACAAAACAAATCATATAAATCAAACACGTATACATAATTATCACTTCGTTAATTAATATTGATTCTCAGTCAAATAAAAACAGATAATTTCAACTTGTTTTGCTCATGATCATCAAGTACGTAACTTATAATGAAACAGAAGCATTATATAAACAAAAATACCATCCGGATTGTGTCTGGATTTAGATTTAGGCGGTCCTAACGAAGACGACGACTGCTGATAGCTTCTCTTCATAGCAAACACACTTAACACTCACCCCAGATGAACCAAATAACGTCTGTATCTAAAAACAACAATAAAACCATATGTCAAACTTTCAATCAACACGCGTTCATCCCTTATACTTTTAATACATTTGGTTTTATATATTCATTACTGAAAAAGTGTTCAGCGGGTCGTGCATAGTAATCTCTCTTTCAACCCTAAGACCCAAAACATTTTTTTTCAGTACACATGGCTTGGCTATTCAAAAGAGGTTCAGCGGCGGGGCGGGTCGTGTATAGTAATCTTCTTCGACCACAAAGAACCAAAACAGGTTGCGGGGTTCATTGGGTCGCGGTGATCTAGTTATTAATTCTTAATACTTTTAAGGACTTTTTTTTTTAATATTAAGTTTTCATTGCAACTGAAAGCTACATACCATACAAACTGCCATTGTTGTCGGGTAGGATGGAAATAAGCAATTCCAACTCTTTTCCTCCAAGTTTGTTTACAGTGGCTGTACACACATGTTTTAAAACCTTTTTCACCTGATCTGGCCTTGCTGAGTAGACGGGAACCACACTGTCGCTTTTAATATCCTGAAATTAAAACAAGAATTTATAAAGTATTACGCTTTTAGTTAACATATGTTAATATATGAAAGCTTGTGTCTGAGTTAATTATACCATGCCGGATTCTTGGCACATTTGGACCAACTGATGACAAAAACTTTGAGCTGCACTATCGGTTACTGTTCTTGACATAAAATAGCATATAATCCATTATTGAATAGAAATGACATTTGGTTCAGCAGGATTTGGGTCCTGGATACTGGCCAGCAACAAAACTTTCGCTCCTTTTTGACTTCGATGTCTAAAGTTTGCAACTTCATTAATAATCTACAAAAATGAATTAACTCATGAGCTAAATGCCAATTGTTCGTATATCAATATATGATAAGAAAGCAGCCTAGCATGGTAGACCTAAATACCTGATCAAAAGTAGGAAAAGTGTAATCTGCATATTGAAATTCAGTGATAGCAAGATTATCCTGTTATAAAAGTAGCAACAAATGCTAAGCCGTTGTCACAACTATAAGACAAGATGGGTGAACATATTTAGAAATTTACCATTACTGGCAGACCAATAACAAATCCAACAATGGGCTGTTGTAAACGAACATCAGTAGTCAACCTTGTAGCTTAAAGCATCCAAATTTATTAAGAAACCTGAACTTTCAGGTCAAAATTAGGCCTCTAATAAGTCTAACTTGTAAAAAATATATGTACAGATTGTAGGCATTTGAAGTAAACACCAAAAAGCGCACCTTAGCGGGGCTTCTTGGAATTCCTCTAAGCGCTGAGCAAAAAGGCGAGCCGCTTTTCAAAACCTCAGTTTTCTATCTTCTCGAATAGCCCGAAGTCATCACAACCCAAACCTAACAATTTAAACCTCCCTATCTAGCTGTAAAAAACATCATTGTAACAACTAAACAGGAAAAAACTCAAGATTTATATATAAAATGAACAAATTAACTTGTATTTGTTAAAATATAAATATAAATACAAAACAAATCATCTTATTTTCTTTTAAACCAAGCCTCTTATTCTGACCAAACCCCTAAAATGACACAAAATCCGACAATAAAAATAGATTAATGAAATTCGTACCTCAATTGTTGAGCATAGATGTTACCGAACCAGATTTGTTCCATATCGTCTCCTCCATTGCAGCAAAAACGTTAATCACTCTAGATCTGCATCATAATCGACCTGTTAATCTCTGTTTGGGTTTTAAATGACCAAATAGTGTTCAGAATAAGAAAAAAGTGTCACATACCATTGATAAATGTTGGAATCTTCATCGATCTGTATGTGAAACAAGTAAAACAACAGTTGAGTTAACAGAGATTAACAAAAAAATCAAGTGAGCGACCTGTATGTGGAACCCAAACAGAGATTAATAGGATACATACAGTGAGCGACCTGTATGTGAAATATTCGGTGGAATGGTAGTGAAATCGCAGTGATGTTCTCGTATCTCCAGAGAAAGAAGGAGGCGGATAGGGTTTTCAAGCGTGTAATATGATGAATGGAACCCTAATTTAGATGTATATCCGTGTTTTTATTTTTATGCACTATAGGCTTGTACCTGATGCATGACAACTTGCACCCCATAAAAGCTTAAGAGTTTTGTGCAGTGAACTATTGTACATCATGCTTTAAAGTGTTGTACCGTGGCAAATGACCATTCCTGCCCTTCCTATATGCTTATTAATATAGTATAGATTATATTGTTTTCTTAAAGTCTTTGAACAAGTTCCCATGCTACAGCCTGTTGTATGCATTATCTTAGCTTATTATAATCTTTTGTTTACTTAACACAACAGTCTGTATTCCCAGCGATGTGACTCCTTCCATGCTTCCTCCATACTTTCGTCTACAGTAACCAGCAGACATACCCTCCGGCTGTCAGACGTCACCTCAGACGGCAGCAGGTGGTCAGCTACTGTAGCAGACGAACGCCGCTAACCACCAATTGGGAGGCGCCACGTGTCCACGTTACAGGACGACTAAACAGTAACCTGACGTCATCCTAGTTTTCCTGCCATTTTTCTGGACTCACTGTTGTGGGCCTAAGGACAGGCCCAAGCTGGATATGCTCTTCGTGGGCTTCTTCAACAAGCCCACGAGCCTCCTTATAAATAGAAGACTTCAACTCCTTTGCAAAGGATCCGAAATTACTCACTTGTGCTATAGAGCTAGGTTCACTTGTAATACTTTGTATACTCCAAAGTAATAATACTTACCGGCTCTTCACAACGGACGTAGGTCAAGCTCGACCGAACCACTTACATCTTATGTTCTTACTCACATCACACACACACTCACTTATATTTCCTTTTCTCGGGTTAAACCAAGGTTTGGGTGAAGGATAGTTCTTGTAGACACATACGTATTAACCCCTCGGTGATTAGTGATAACCTCCGATACTTATTGTTTCTTCATTGGCACCATCCAACGGCTAGAACACCTCTTTTTTCGGCTTTCAACACACCCATGGCTGAACCCAACCCTAACACTTCGGTCACCAACCAAGCCGGGGAAGTTGATGCTCAACTCCTCGGAAACGACACCACACCAGGCACTGTCGTCAAACAGCCCACTTCACGTTTCCAGAACCAACCTTTCGAGGTACGTGATGTGGAGACAGACGACGACAGTGACGAAAACTGTGAGGAGGATCCAGACTAGTGGCTCCTACGTCAGAATACCAAGAGTGTCGCTACTTATCAGCGAAAACTCTTGAAGCACGCCAAAAAGAAGGGCAAGACCCTCACTTATGACTCCCCCCCCCCCCAAAAAAAAAAGGGACATAAGACCAAAGACTTGGCTGATCGTCATGATGGTCGTAGCGAGGAGCCCGGCAGAAGCGCCGGGGCTCGGGGCTATGCCAAATCACACGACGAGTCCGATGGTTATGAGTCAAGTAGCACAGACTCAAACAACAGCGGGAGAGGCCGCAACCGTCGTTCACACCGCAAGGATGTGGACGATGATTTGGTTAAACCCTTCAGACCAAAGTCCTTTGCTGAGAAATTCAAGTTCGTCGCTTGCATAGCGACCGTTAGAATTCCAAAGAAAGCCAAACTTCCTAGCAGCATCGGCTAGTACGATGGCCTGCGTGACCCAGACGACCATGTTCATGACTTTGAATGTGCGGGAATGTCTGTAAACTGGTCTGTCCAAGTTTGGTGCAATCTTTTCGCCCAAACATTGACGGGTGCAGCAAGAGTCTGGTTCGACAATCTCCCCGCGGGGAGCATCACAGACTTTGACGACCTCATTGACAAGTTTGGCAACCACTTTTCTCACTTGAGAAAGCACAAGCGGGACAAAGCGCACATACTGTTGTACCACCGTCACGATCATGAGTCTATAGAGGACTTCATTGTCCACTTCAACAAGGAAGCTCCGCAAATAGGCTGCGGGGAGGAACTCACCCGCGCTGCGTTCATCCACAATGTGCGCAGCCCAGAACTCATGAAATGCCTCATAGGCAAGGACGGCATCCTAGAGTCATGGGACGAGGTCATTCATTCCGCGAAAATATATGCTTCCTCTGATAAGTCTTTCAATCAGATGCATGGCTTTCAGCCACATCACCATAACAATAATAATAATAATAAAAATAAAAACAAATCTGTCTAGAGTCGCATCTCGGGCTCAACTGAAGAAGGGAAATACTCCCTCGCCAATGACGCCCGCCAGATAATCAGCAATAAACAATCACGGGAACAGCGTGGTCATTCCAAGAAGAACCACGACTGGACCCACTAATAAAAACTCCGTCTCAAGTCCTTAAGACGGAGCAAGTCAGTCTCAAGGAACCCAAGCCCTTGGAAAATATAAGAAACGTTGATATAAGCAAATACTGCGAGTATCACAACGATTTTGGCCACCTTACAGACAACTGCTACAATCTGAAGATGGAAATAGAGGTCACGCTGAACTCTGGACAGCTCGGTCATCTAATAAAAAATACTCACCGGGCCGCCAAGGGGCACAACGGGGATGACAATCAGGCGGAGGGGTCGAGGAAGAAAATCCGCGACCTCAACACTCATGCCGCCACCCTCATTCCGCGCCATCAATGTAACATGACAAGGCACGGAAAGAAAAACAACCGCGGGGAAACGCTCCAGCGTACCGCAAAATGATGATTCCTGGAAGGAGGCCGATGTCCTCAACCAAAAAGTCCGTGGCGGCGCCTCCTGCACCGCCCCACTTGTTATCACAGCTGTCTTTGGACATTACCGCATGCGGTATATGTTCTTAGACGGCGGAAGCAACACTGACATCATGTATGATCAGTGTTTCCAAAAATTGGATGAAGAAGACAAAGCAAAGCTTGTGCCAGTCAACAAGACAATCTCCGGTTTCAACCACGAAACAATAATGCCTCGCGGCATGATCTCCATGCCAGTCACCTGGTCTGACGGCACACATGAGCGGATTGAAATATGCGATCTCATGGTCTTACCAGCCAACTCCAATCACGACATTCTCCTGGTCCGCGAAGGCATCATGAGATTTAACGCAAAAGCCTCCACCGCACATGCCATGGTTGGTTTCCCAACCAGGATCGGTATCGCCTTCAATCGGGGAAAGAAGGACTGCCATTCGGCGGAAACCGCCAAGCCCCCGAAAATGGCCAAAACCGATGCCCGCACATAGCCGGAAAAATGGGTACTTAACCCTAAATTTCTGGAGCAAACGGTGGTCATTGGCCATGTAATCTCCGACACCATACGCAATCATTTGAAATAATTATTACTCCGTAACATGGACGTATTCACATGACAACTGGCAGATATGGTTGGTGTTCCACGGGACATAGCGGAACACAAACTCAATATCTACCGATCGGTGGAACCAGTGGTCCAAAAGAAACGGAGCATGGGTCCAGAGAAAACAAAGGCCATGAACGAACAAGTCACCGAGCTACTCAATGCGGGCATCCTCCGCCCCATCCGGTACCAAACTTGGGTCGCCAACCCTGTCATGGTCGCAAAGGCCAACGGGGGCTGGCGCATGTGTGTTGACTAGAAGGACCTCAACAAGGCATGTCCCAAAGATTGCTATCCTCTACCAGAAATCGATCTGAAGGTAGAATCCTTAGCCCCTTACCGCTTCAAGTGTTTCTTGGATGCATACAAGGGGTACCACCAAATACATATGGCCAAGGAGGATGAGGACAAGACAGTGTTCCGCACCGATATGGGCACTTTCTGCTACACTAAAATGCCATTTGGCTTAAAGAACGCGGGCGCCACCTACCAGCATCTTATGGACACCGATTTTGTAAAGGAGATCAGCATACGGCTTGAAGTGTACGTCGATAACCTTGTAATCAAGAGCAAGGAAGAGGGAGACATGCTGCGAGAAATTCAGCAGACATTTGACCAGCTGCGCAAAGTGCGCATAAAGTTGAACCCCAGCAAATGCTCCTTCGGAATGCAGGAAGGCAAATTTCTAGGCGTCATTGTCACGCGGGATGGATTCCACGCCAACCCAAAAAAAGTGCAAGCCATAGAAAGGATGCCTTCCCCCGCCTCTGTTAAAGAAGTTCAAACTTTGATGGGTCGCCCGGTGGCCCTCAATCATTTTCTGTCAAACTATGCTTCAATGTCGTTCCCATTCGTGTACACTTTGAAAACTTGTTTAAAGAAGAACAATTTCCGTTGGACATCGGAAGCCGAAACAGCTTTTCAGGCTATGAAGCAATGCCTCATGAAACTCCCAACATTAACAGCGCCCCTACCCAAAGAACCGCTCAGACTCTACCTCTTCGTCATAGAACAGGCGGTAGGAGCGGTACTCATGGTAGATCGCAAAGGAGTGCAAACGCCAATTTACTACATCAGTCACACTCTGTTGGATGTGGAAACGAGGTACACCATCATGGAAAAGTTGGTTCTTGCTCTTGTACACGCATCCCGACGATTGCGCAGGTACTTCCAGAGCCACCCGATCAACGTCCTCACTGACTATCGGATAAGCGATATCCTTTGCAAACCAAAACTCTTGGGTCGCTTAGCAAAATGGGCCATTGAATTGGGACAACATACAACTTATTACAAGCCGAGACCCGTAATCAAAGGAAAGTCTTAGCCGATTTCGCCACGGAAATACCCGCTGAGAAAGTCGAGGAACGCAAAGCTGAACAGTCCCCTACGCCAGCCCATGATCCATTGCAAAAATGGTCCCTCTTCACGGAAGGGGCCTCTAACCACGACGGTGCAGGCGTGGGTCTCCGCCTTATCATCCTAGATAAACATGAGTTCACCTACGCCATCCGCCTCGATTTCAAGAGCACGAATAATGAGGCGGAATACGAAGCGCTGCTGGTAGGCCTCCGCATAGTGGAAAAAATGGGGGCCAGGCACGTGGAGGCACACATGGACTCATTGCTTGTTGCACATCAGATCGACGGGACATACGACGCCAAGGACGAAACCATGGCTCTCTATTTTGAGCAAGTCAAGAAACTCATGCGCAGATTCGACTCCTGCACCGTGGAATACATTCGGCGCAGCGAAAACAAACCAGTCGATGCGCTGAGCAAAATGGCTTCTACAGTTTTCGAACACATGATAAAAGAAGTTCGCGACAAAGTCCTCAGCAAGCCATCTGTCCGACTGAGACAAGTCAATGTCATCCAAACACGCAACGCGTCCTGGATGGCCCCAATCAAAGCCTACTTATCTTCTGGCACCTTGCCTGACGACAAGTCAGAAGCCCGGAAGATCCGACAAAAGGCTCTTCATTATCAACTCAGAGACGGCATCTTGTATCGCCGCTCCTACCTAGGGCCGCTCCTTCGCTGTGTTGATTCTGCGGACGCTTCCTTCCTTATCAGAGACATACATGAGGGAACATGCGGATTACACACGGGCCCAAGGATGGTAGTCGCCAAGCTCATGAATGTGGGGTATTACTGGCCGGGCATGCACCTAGACGTAGTCAAGGAACTACGCAAATGCGACAGTTGCCAACGCCACACGCCAAACACCCTGCGCCCAAAAACAAATTGGTGCCCGTCACGGCGGCATGGCCATTCCAAAAATGGGCTATCGATTTAGTTGGTCCACTCCCGGCGGCACCAACAAATGTCAAATTCCTAATCGTTGGAATTGATTACTTCACCAAGTTGGTTAAATCAATACCTCTCGCCAAAATCAACGGGGCACACGTCAAAAAATTCATTTGGGAATTCATCATCTGCATATTCGGCTTGCCAATGCAACTTGTGAGCAACATTGGTACGCAATTTGTGGACCATACTTTACAAGAATGGTTGACGCAGCTGGGCGTCCAACAGATATTCACATCAGTCGCACACCCACAAGGCAACGGCCAACTCGAAAGGGCTAACCGAAGCATTGTAGAAGGCATTAAAGAGCGGCTGGGAACCAAACGAACCGGGTGGGTAGATGAAGTTCCTCATGTCCTATGGGCCTACCGCACCCTGACTAAAACCAGCAACGGTGAAACTCCGTTTAGTTTAACTTATGGTTCTGAGGCAGTCATCCACGCGGAAATCGGTTTCCCCTCCACAAGAGTGTTAATGGCCAATCAGAGGAACAACGACGCAGAACTCCGCTTGAATCTTGACTTATTGGAAGAGCGGTGCGATCTCGCCGCCATAAAAGAAGCTAAGTACAAGACACAACTGGAGCGGTATTACAACCAACGCGTCAAAGAATACGCATTAAAGGTCGGAGACTATGTTTTCCACAACAATGAGGCTTCCAACGCCGAAAAGCCTGGGAAGCTAGCACCAACTTGGGAAGGCCCCTACAAAATCCAAGAAGTCTTGGGCAAAGGCGCTTACGCGCTGGAAAGACTAGACGGCATGCCCATCCCACGATCTTGGAATGCTGCACAATTGCGCCCATGTTACCTATAATGTACTTGTAATCACAGGTACACATGACGTTGTAATTACTCTATCAATGAAATTTTGTTTCCTATATTTGTCATTCTACTTGTTTTTCCGCGCCAAAATCTTCAAGATTCAGGTAAAACCTACGTCGGACTAATACAGCCAAGTGTTAAGGCGAAATAGCACAACAGTCTTAAAGACATGCTCAGCGCATGTCGGACTTGCACATTTCGCCCAACACGCCGCGTTATAGTCTTCAAGACAGGTTTACTTGTCGGACCTGCACACCGAGCGAAAAGATACATGACAAACCCCTGTCTTCAAGACTTGCTTAAATGCGAGTCGGACTTGAGGGACAAACATTATCTAAAAGCGCGGATTATTGTCTTCTAGACAAGGCTCTTAAGCGCCTAAGTGGGATTTATGGCACAAGTTGTGTTTTGTTACGGTCTTCAAGGCAAGGGCACAACCCTTAAACGCCGGACTGTCTAGTTGAACACACGGGTGACGACTTGGTTAAATAAGTACACAGAAGTTAGCGCGAGAAAACACGAGATATAACAAACAAAAAACATTCCATTCATACTTGGGAACTAAAAACCCAATTAATATTTACATAAACTTTTACAAGTCCAAAAAGGTAATTACAAGTGGCGCCTAATTATCCACACTGCTAAAATCCACTAGCTGCTCTTGGTGCGCCTTTTCCTAGCGTTCCTGCTCCGCCAGCCTGCCTAGTTCAATCGATTTTTCAATAAAATACTTCGAGCCAGCAGGAGGATCAGGATTCCGGTTACAGTCCGCCACCACTTGAAGGACGGGGAACTCGATCTTTTCAAATTTAAGGAGTTCCGCCTCGTATCCGTCCTTCAAGGGCTTGCCATAGTGCTCCGCATCAATGATTCTCCCGCCATTCTGGGCCGCCAAGAAGCCATCTTCGTAGCCTTCTCCGTACCCATATTTATTAGCGGGAGCAGCTATGGCGGCGACCTGAGTGCCGAGCTTAGGCTCCTGCCAGATGCGCTTGAAGATCTGTAAAGGCGACATAACAGTCAGAAATCACTACAAAATAAAAGCAAGTAAAGAAAATAGAGGAGGAAGGAATACCCCTTCAATCCCGCTGGTCATCAGCCAGCGGAGTGACTCTTGCATCTTCTCCTGGACGGAGGCAGACTCGTCCAGGAGCTGCTTGGCGCCTTCAGCCTCCTTCAGTGCAGCAGCGCGAGCTTCCTCTGCGGAGCCCAAGTCTTGCTCCAAATCCTCCTTTGCTTGGAGGATCTTGACCCTCTCCTCCTCCAAAAAGGAAACGAGCTCAGTAGCTTTAACAAGATCAGCATCCTTCGATTCAAGCTCTTTGCGCATCTCTATGAACTTTGCGGTCCTTTCGGAGAGGGCCTTACACTTCTCCTCCAACTTAGCACGTCCGCCGGTTCTCCTCCTTTGCCTGTTGAAGACGCTCCTTCAATGGCCTAATCTCCCCGTTGGTGCGCTGACACGCCTCCGTCCAACGCTTCTTATCAGCCGCCGCTTCACCTTCGAGTTTCTTCACCAAGTCTTCCGCTCTGTGAGCGCGGCGGCGGTATTTGTCAACTTCGGCTTTGAAGGCCGCCTCCTTCTCAGCAAGACTCGCCTTCTCAGCCTCCAACCGGGCGATGTCCCGTTGCACGGCGGCATCCCGGAGACGTAAGGAGTCCATCATGGACAGTTGAGTCACCTGATTCACACAAATGCTAGCAATCAGGTCAGGAGGACTCAAGTTGTCCTGGTACTTCCGCTCATATGGGGGCACCGCCCCAGCAATAAACTCCTCAGCGGCCAAAGAGTTGGAGAATAAAGTATTGTCACTAACCGCCCAACGGGGACGCCAGATGGCATCACCGCCAGTCCAGCTGGAACCGTCATACATTCCAGCTGAACCCCTACCCCCCGTACCAGACGACTCATGCCTCGTCTGGCGAGCACCGATTTCACCATCCTCGGCGCCTCCCGCCGAGGTGGTTTTCTCAAAAGACGAAGCTTCATAGGCCCGCATCTTGGCCTCTGGTTTAGCCTTTTCCTTCTCCTCTTTCTTTCTTGCAAGGTGAGCCTTTTCCGCTTGGAAACGTTGTTCCTGAAGACGAAGACGCTCCGTCTCTGCCCTTTCTGCCTCAGTATTCTTAAGGGCTTCATCGGCAGCCACCATCCTCTCGGCCACCTCCTTTTCCTTCCACATACGTTCCTCCTCTTTCCTAGCTGTCTCAGCAACCTGATCAGTAGTAGGAGTTGGAAGGGGAGGAGTAGGAATAATCTTGGGCGTAGCCACTGCAAAGCAGAAAACACTTAGCATATTTATCAAAAACTGAAAATTGAAAGCGCAAAAAGAGAGAGAGTACTTACCAGGTGGTTTCTTCTTCACTAACTTTTGGAAGAGCAGCTGGCGGGCAGGAGGAGCGCCAATGCAAACAGAAAAAACGGGCGCCCCCTCCTGAGGACCAGCGCTCTTAGCAGGGGACTTATCTTTGCCCCCACCACTGTGATCACCTCTGGGACCCGCAGTAGTCCCTTCTGCACCCTTCGAGCCGCTGGCGCTCCCTTCACCACTTGTGGAGCCGCCAGCGCTCCCTGATCCTCCTGTTTGACCGCCCTAGACGCCTGAGGACACCCCAATACGGCGCCTCTTTTTGGTCTACAACTTATAGGCATCATCTTCATCCTCATCCTCAGACGGCGGCTCGTCCTGCCTCTTGCGGTGACCTTTAACATTCTCCCCTAATAAATTACACGACTCAGAATCAGAGTTGGCCAATGATTTCTTAGAGGGATAATCATGTCTCCGCAGAGCGTGTTTCCATCGCCCACGTCCCCCAGAAGCCTTGGGCGGTTGGATCACTTCTACTGAAGAATCAGTATATTCACCGCCGTAAATACTTATGAATCCGGAACAAGAGGGCTCACCAGTAGCATAGAAGTGTTGGGTTGGATTCTCAAAGTTGGGGTAATAAAAATTCCCCATGAAGGCATACAACACAGACGCCTACCTCTCCGCCACCTGCCTCCACTTAATCCCTTCCTCTTGGCGGGCCGCATAAAAATTGAACTTGCTCACACCTGTGAACAACCATGATTAATTAACAATTAAAGGCGGAAAACAAGAGTAATAAAGTGGGTACTTACCCTCCTGCGCAATGTAGGGCTCCTTCCTAGCTCGAATGCCAAGGCAACTGGTGCCCAGCATGTAACACCCCGGAACTAGGGCCTAAAATTTTTGTGATTGAAAGAATTTAGCTAAAACAGGAAGATATGATCATACAAGTAACAAAAACAGGTGCGGAAACCCTAGTTATGAACAAACTGATAAAACTCGGATCAAAACACAGAAAAAATCATTTCAAATACCTTTTCATAGATTAACTTTCACAAATATTCAATTACAATCACTCACACGTTAATCTAGACCTCTTAAACACTTTTACAAAATCACCTCGAACCTGACCACAACACACACTCAAACTAAAACTCTCTCTAACTTGAAAACACACAAAATCTATTTATAAGCACTGCACATTCGCCCACTTGTGTTGGTCGAATGTGGAGCTTTTCCACATTCGCTCATCACATGGTGTGAATGTGTTCTTCTGATCAGCCATCTTCTACCTTCGTCCACTACTTCTTCACCTTCGCCCAAATTCTTCTACATTCGCCCATATATTCCACTTTCAATCCATCAGCACTTTCTAACATATGTTAATTATGTAGATCCAATCACTAGTCGCACTTCGTGCATCTACAAACTCCCCCTCGACTATTGATTGGATCGTTTTCGATCTTCGTCCATCGCCTTGTTCAACAGGTAAATCCTCAGCTGCTTCTTTTGTTCTTTTGTCATTTCAGGCTCCAACTTTCTTTTCACTGGTTTAGGCACATCGGCCATCTTCACCATCTTACCAAGTTTAGCATCTAAGTTGCTCCCCGAGTTTATGTCATATGCAAAACAAACTCCCACAACTTGCGTATACTTCTTAGCCTGTTCAGCGTCATTGGGATCATGATGAATCGGATTGTAGAAAAGCATGATGATGTCTTCAAAAGTACAGTTAATCAACCACATAGGATCAAATACATGAACATGCTTGTATTTGTCCTTCCCATCTCTCAAAACAATCACAACTTCTGCCTTCCTCCAATCATAATACCAGAAAATAAAGTCAGCACTGAAATGTTGTGGCATAGGCATCAAAGGTATCTTTCTCATCACTTCAGGTGCTTTATAAATCAAAGTCATCCCCTTCAAACCAGTTTTAGGATCAATATCCCTGTGAACTTTTCTTCTTGGATATTGAGGCTTAAACCTATTCCACTTCGTCCTGCTCTCCCAGACTAATTTGTCAGCACACCAACCAACATGATTATTATTCACTGAAGCACCAGACATTGGGAATCTGCACATATCTCTGACCGCCCAGTACGGTAGAGTTAGCGAATCAATGAATCTGTAGAAATACAGAATTCCTGATTCCCATTTAGCAGCTAAACACTTCAATCTACCCAAATAAGTCCACCCGAGAGCTCTGCCTTTGAACTTTGCATTGTGAAATTTATAAAAACTTCCTTGAGCTTCAGGCTTTGGTCGGTTTTCATCCATTTCCTTCAACTTCTTCAAGTACGTCTTCAATTCATCAGTCTAACTTGAAGATTGTGGCTTATCAGCACCAAACACTGTCTCAACAAACTCTTCACCTCTTTTCTTAGCTTTCTTCTTAGCTGAAATGTTTGGAATCTCTGTGAAGTCTGGAAATACCACATCTTCATCATTCTGTCTAAAGTATTGTGGATATTCCTCATGCGTAATATCCTCAATCTCCACTTCATCCATCTCTGGAGTATTCTTATCATCTGAGTGATTACCAATATCCTTTTCAGGAATATTTGGAATCGACTCATCCATCATAAACTCCTCAAAAGATTTCCCTACTCTCTGTGCAAGACCATCAAGAATTTCTTTAGCCACAGTAGCAGGTACTTCACCCTCCTCTAGATCAGGATCATTATACTCCAGCTCATATCTCATGTCATCAGTCTGAAAGATCTCAGCAAATCTGCCTGTGAACTCTATAGTCCATTCTCTTTTATCCAACATATCTCTATACACTTTCTTAGCATCATCACTTAGAGATCTCACCTTCTCATTCCAAAAGATACTTTCATCCGAATCTGCATTCCCACCTTTCTTCCTTTTAGAACTAGATTCTCCAGCATCTTTCTTCGTTGTTCTCTTCTCGAATGTGAACTTAGAAGTGTCATCTCCCCCTTCATCATCATCACTGTCACTACTACTATCATCATCTTTCTGACTCCCAGATCCCTCAGCATCATCATCATCATCCTTATCGCTTTTCTTACTCTCCTCATCATCGCTTTTCTCAGACTCATCATCTTCCTCATCATCCTTTTCTTCTTCAGAATCAGAAGGCTCAAAGTCTACCTGTTCCTCCTCTTTTTCTTTATCCTCTTCACCTTCTTTCAGCTTTGGTGCTTCATTATACAAACTATCTAACAAATCACTAAGGCGTTTGTTTTCAGCCTTTAGTTCTTTGTTATCAGCCTTTATCACCTTAATCATGCTCCTATTCCTGGAACATTTACCCTTAAGCTTCTTATTATCAGCTTCAAGTTTCTTTACTTTCTGATCAATCTCATCTTGATTATTCTTTGAAGCAACCACTATCTGAAGCATTTTCTCTTCATTCTGCTTGAACTTAGCAATCTCTGCCTGTTGAGCTATAATCATTTTCATCATATCATCCATCTTCTTGTTCACCTGTTTCATAACATCATCAGAAACAGTGATTTTCTTAGACTTGGATGGCTCAACTTCTTTGGCTTTCTCCTTCTGAGGCTTCCTAAACATATCTAAAACATTATCCAGAGCAACATTGAACTCATCAACTGGTAATGTTTCAGCCTCTTTACTCTTTTTCTGCTTCTTGGTAACCGGTGAAGACAACTTAGATGATGTATGTTGATGCACTTTCTGTGGATGTCACTGTCGAATAGACTAGGGTTGAGTCTAGGCATAGTGTTACATGAGATTGTGGTGATCCATAAGGGCATTTTATGGATCTGACGCATTTGTAAAATATAGGACAAAGCACAAGTTTACATTCGACCTAAACAAAGTGGGCGAATGTGGAAGTTTTCCACATTCGAACATTACAAATGGGCGAATGTGGAAATGCTCCACATTCGACCATTCAAAAGGGGCGAACGTGGAATTTGGATTTTGGACTATAAATAGCAATCTCATGTGTTATTGTTCATTTGGTGATTTGAGTTGGTACTTTGAATGCTCTCAAGGGGGAGGTCATGCCCGACCTCCCCCGGCCACGAGATTGATGTTTATCCTACTGATGACAGTGTCTGTAACCGTTTCTGTAGTAATACGAATCTGTGATGACGTTGTTATCGTCTATTTCTGTCTCGTCTCGAATTCCCCGTCTGAAACCGAGTTGTTTATGTGTAATCGATCCGCGAGTTCGGTTCCTAACCGGATTCTCAATGTACCAGCATTTGGTATTCTTTTTCCTTTCATCAGCTGGGCTATTTCTTTCTCCCTCAACTGTTTAGTGCTAGATTTCTTTGCCATTGATTTGTGCTTCGGTTTTGGCAAATTCACTACAACAGTTTCACCTGCTTCTAACTCATCCAGGTTAATACTCAAACCTCCTTCATCAATATCAACAGACTTCTTCTGTGACACTTCTTCAATCGTCTTGTTAAGAGATTCAGACTCACCAACCATAGTGGCCTTACGTTTGGTGATCCTAACTCTTTCTTCATCAAAATCCCACTGCTCATCTACCTCAGTCTCCTCTGAATCAACTAATTCTTCATCCACTAAACTTGTTCCCTTCTTTGCAGTAGTTTTCTTCCTCACCACTTGTTGCTTAGAACTCCCCTGATCTGTCTTTGCCTTGCCCTTCCCTTTGGCTCCAGCATTGACAACCTACCTCTTCCTCTTAGTGTTTGCATCAGCATACACCAAGGGATCGTCATTATCAGAATCACTCTCAGTATGTCTAGCTTTGTTCTTTCCAGGATCAGTGTAATCCTGTTTAGCTAGAGCTCCAAACAATCTCCTATATGGTGGCTTATCTTCATCAGGCACACCCTTATATCCTTTCATCCTCACCAACGTACGGATGTTCATGTGATCTTGACCTATAATCTTGGTTGGATCCTTCCTCAAATCAGGATATTTATGGTCAAAAATCATCATAAGAAACCTTGGGTATAACATGAACTGTTTCTTCTTCAAACCCTTTAGCATTTCAAGCATATGATCTAATATCATCCCAGAAACATTGAATGGTTTGTTGAGAGTCAACGCAACCATCAATGAGCTCAAACTTCTCCTCATCACATCATATCCACCACTTACACATCCGAATACATGGATAATGACATGTGCAAAGTACTTGAACTGCACACTCAATTTCCCTTTATGCATAGATCCATCCGTAATCGGACCTTTGTACTTCATTCTCAGAAAACAAGCCTTCTGTTCAGTCCATGAAAACTCTTTGGGATCTTCACTGACTTCAAACTTAATCTGCAGTGCTTCTCTAATGTCAGATTCTGTCAAGAACATCTCCATCCCCTGTATCTTGCTCTTGATAATCGTTTGATTCTCCCAGAAATCGTACTTCGCATTCTTGTAGAAATCTTCAACTATGTCTTTATAGATGATTGTCGGTGTAGCTAAAGCATGTACAATCCTGCTCCTCCTTAAGAACTCAATAATCCCAGTAAACTCTGTATTCTTCTCTACGTCACCAAGATACGCACAACAGTTGTGAGCTGGTTCGAATGGCCATTTACTTGGAACTAATGCTTCAGCCTCCTGAACTGGATTTGGAATAACATTCTCCACTTGTACTTCAATATTCTCGGGTTGTTCACCCATCTGCACATCAAAATCAGAATAATACGTCAAAATACGAAAACGACAAAAATTGAAAATTTTAAAGATTTGCAGATTCCACATTCGCCCCTTTTACTCAGGTCGAATGTGTATTCTTTGGTACGAATGTGACACACTTGGTACGAATGTGAAAATATATATGTTAAGAATTACATTCGCCCAATCAATAAGCTTCATTCGTCCATTATTTCCACCTTCGCCCATTTTAAGGATCGAAGGTGAAACCTGCAAAATCCCCAAATTTCAAAATTTTTCCATCTTTGTTATTAGACTCTGATTTTGGTTTACATTCTTTCTAAAATGGCCGATTATGACTCGTGCATGACCAATTGTTCTTAATCTTCAGTTTGCATCAGTTTTAATAAGAAATTAGGTTTTGACTACTTCAATCGATCAATTAACCAACTAAAAGATGTTATAAACCTAATTCGTTGATTATTCTCCCCCTAAAACTGATGTTAACTGAAATGCAATCAACAACAATCAGTAACAAACACCCTAGAACCCTAAATTCTAAAACCCTAGGTTCGAACATAAACACGACGATTCTGATCATGTTTGGACTCCATTACCTGTGAAATAGATATGAAAATGATCAGTGTTTATCAAGGAACAAAAACCACAAGCAAAGGAAAATCCAGCAACAAGTTTTGGTATCGAAGAAAAATTTGAAAAATTTGTGAATGAGGGTCGAACCTGGTTTGGCATTATATATAAAGAGTACATTCGCCCGTTATGGTGGTCGAACGTGGGTAAGGTCCACATTCGCCCCAAATGAATGGCCCGAATGTGGACTTGTCAACCGAAGGTAGAAATTTATTATATAAAACCCACATTCGCCCAATCAAAACACCCGAATGTAAAGATTTTTCCACATTCGACCCAATTAAGGGGCGAATGTGAAATGGAAAAATCTGAAAATTTTGCCAAATCACGAATTCGAATCCCGTTCAACATTTTTCAATCTGTTAAACTTCAAAAACTCATATTTTCACTTTTTGAATGATACAAATCCCAGATGGTGTTATCAAATCTCAGAAATTGACCATCAAGCACCGTCGGTTATCAAAAATAAAGCAGAAATGCAAAAATTTTGGTTTTTTCTGAAATTTTATCAAAATACACCTAATATATTTTTGGATTTTGTATCTTTTTGACAATAAAAGTAAAATGCATCAAAGTAAATGAAAGCAGTAAACATTTTGTGAAATCCGGTAAGAGGATCATATCAATTTTCTGAGAAATCCGATCACAGCGTTGATCTATTTGTTTAATATTATCATTAGAAACAGTATGTGACACGGCAATTGCTGATATTGTGGTCCACGTAAGCTCACATGCAGACTATTACGCAATGCTTTAAAATGATACGAGTTAGGTGTATTAGACTAACACGTTGTGGTGCCCACACACACGACATACTCCCGTATCAAGTAATTGCACAAAGCTTCGTCGTAACGCGTGATTATGCCAGAGTAATCCGTAATAGTTACAAAGTATATAGCACAGAGGTGTACAGGTCAGCAAACAAATGCAGCAGAGTAACATGTGCATATACACTAGGTTGAGGCTGATATCAACCACTGATTTGCATCAGTAAGTCAATACGATATAATGATCTTTGATCAATAAAACATAAAGTTCCTCAATTCGGTAACTTTCGGTTTTGGCATTTAAGCTCTTTTAGCAAATATTCAGATGAAACTAGGTCCGTAAATCAATACGACAAAAGTTTAATCAGAATATCCCGGATAACCATAACATAACGACCCGAAACCTCAGATTTTGGCAATCCTATCAAACGAAATTACGGTACTAAGACCATATGCCCATGAGGTGTTCAGCCACGAACGCGTAGTTCGTTATGTTTGTATCACTAATGCACGCAATTTTAGTCTACGAAGCCTATCAGCATATCACACATAGTCAACACACGCCTCATTATACTATACAATTCTTTAGCCTGTGTCAGATCCCCACTGATGTACTATCATTTCCTCTTTTTATCCAGGAAATCATTTTTGGTTTTTCTAATTTTTAGGTCTTTTTGAATTTTTCAATGTTTTTGGGTTTTCTGATAAAATGACTCCCCCTAAAATAAAGAACATATTTTTGGGTTTTTTTTTAATTTTTCTGAAAAACACTAAAAACTTTAAAGAAAAATTTTAAACAATCCACTCGAAAGCATCAACTTCTTTGAGGATTAAACAATCCACTTGAAAGCATCAACTTCTTTGAGGATTACGATAGTAAAGAGAAATTCCCAATTAGCAAAAATCAGAAAATTAAAACTAAAAAGCGATAAACCGAGGTGCCGATTAGTCCTGTTTTTCTTTTACGTTATTAACTTTTAAAAGATATTCAAAGCGGGATCTGTCAAAAGCTTTTGTAAACAAATCTGCACGTTGGTAGTCAGTATGGATTTTGACCATATCTATCAATTCCTTAGCGTAACAATCACGGATAAAATGATATTTGATCCGGATATGTTTTGCTTTAGAATGATTTTCAGTATTTTTAGTTAATGCGATAGCGGCTTCGTTGTCACAATATATAGGGGTTTTAAGAAACTGCAAACCGTAATCCACCATCTGCTGTTGGATCCAGAGCACTTGCGAACAGCAACTCGAGGCTGCAATGTACTCGGCTTCACAGGTAGACAGCGCCACGGAAGTCTGCTTCTTGCATTGCCAGGTGACTAACCTGCTCCCTAAAAACTGGCAACGAGCTGTAGTAGATTTGCTATCCTTGTCACAGCCGCCCCAATCTGCATCACTAAAAGAAATGAAATCAAAATCATCATCATTAGGGTACCAAAGTCCTCTCGAGGGACAACCCTTCAGATATCTAAGGATACGCTTGACCGCCGTCAGATGACTTTGTTTCGGCTTCGATTGATAGCGGGCACAGAGACATGTTGCATACATAATATCTGGTCGAGACGCCGTCAAATACATCAGAGATCCGATGATTGCTCTGTATGTAAATGGGTCAGTCAGCTCCCCCTTAGCGTCCACTCCAATCCCGTGATTGGGTTGAATCGGGGAATCCATCGGCTTGGAATCCTCCATCTGGAACCGGCTCAAGACTTCGGATACGTATTTCGTCTGGTGAATGAAGATCCCCGTGGGTCTTTGGTCCACCTGCAAGCCTAGGAAAAACTGCATCTCCCCCATTGCGCTCATCTCAAACTTTTCCTGCATGACAGTTTCGAACTCCCTGGATAAAAGCTCGTTAGTTGAACCAAATATTATATCATCAATGTAAATCTGCACCAGAAGCAAATCATCCCCTGATTTCTTCGTGAAAAGGGTGCAGTCGACGAGTCCGCGCTTAAATCCTCTTGACATGAGGTATGTACTTAGCTCCTCGTACCACTGTCTCGGAGCCTGGTGCAAGCCATATAAAGCTTTGTTCAGCACATAGACCTTATCCCGGTGGATTGGGTCCTCAAAGCCTGGTGGCTGCCCGACATAAACCTCTTCCTTGACTTTCCCGTACAGAAATGCACCCTTGACGTCCATTTGATAAACTTTGAACTTCTTATAGGAAGCAAACGCAAGAAACATCCGAATAGCTTCAATGCGTGCTACAGGAGCATAGATTTCGTTATAATCAATCCCTTCGATTTGATGGAATCCCTACACGACCAATCTGGCTTTGTTACGAACTATAACCCCACGATCATCCTTCTTGCACTTAAACACCCATTTAGTGCCAATCTTCTTTCTTCCCGGTGGCAAATCCGTGAGCGTCCAAACTCCCAATTTCTGAAATTGTAATAACTCCTCCTGCATTGCCTCAACCCAGGCGTCTTCCAGCAAAGCGTCCTTGTATGTCCTTGGCTCTACCTGCGACACATAACACGCAAACGACCAATCATTTTGACTACCAGATTTTTGTATTTTGGCATATAAAGCTAAAGCACCAAAACTCTCTGGCGAATTAACACTTCGCAGCTGCCCTCTGGTCATCACACTGCTTCCAGGATCACCGATAACTTGCTCCAACGGGTGAATACGATGAATCCGAGATTCCGGATGTACAGGTACAGTAACTCCCGTCTGAGTAGTCAAGTTCTCTACAGCATCCAGATCATGACCCGTGTTAGACGATGAAGCAACATCTGGAGTTGGAGTTGGGTTCACTGGCGGTGCCTCTGGTTCTTCTGCATGCTCAAGAATGACTTCTTCAAATTGTTCATCTTCAGATTTCGAAGAGTCTAACGAAGTAGAAGCCTCCTGAAACACTTCTTCCTCTTGTACAGGAGCATTGGTATCATTAGAAGCTGGTAGGGGGTTCACGGTGATCGGACGCACCAATGGTGAAGTCGCCGCGTTTTCACACTCGTAAAGTAATCTGATAACAGCTTCTTCAACCAAGCTATCTAGATTGAATGATTCACAGAAGTCTTTGTAATCAAACATCCAATCAGGACCCATCCCTTGCACATTCTGAGTATACCGTTGAACTTCCACGTTAGCCCAATCCTCCACCCGACGAGTTCTCTTGTTGTATACCCGTTTGAGCGGGGTTGCATATCCAACAAAGTATCCCTCTTCAGCCTTAGGACTAAACTTCTCGCTTGGATTCAACATCGTGCATGGTGCCCCAAAAGGTTCTAGATACTCTAAGTTCGGCTTTCGTCGGTGTAACAGTTCATAAGATGTTTTACCAAACTTCTTCACTGTTAGAACCCGATTGAGTGTATAATTTGCTGCATAAATCGCCTCGTTCCAGAACATTACTTGAAGATTTGAGTCTGCGAGCATTGTTCTAGCCGCTTCAATTAGAGTCCTATTCTTGCGTTCAGCAACACCGTTCTGTTGTGGGGTGTACGGAGCCGAATATTCATGATGAATTCCTTTGCTTTCACAAAGTTCATCCATCTTGGCGTTTTTGAACTCTGTCCCATTATCACTCCGAATTCTCTTTATCTTCAAATTGTAGACATTCTCCAATCGAGTGAACAGAACTTTCAAGTTGTTAAAGGTGTCACTTTTATTCTGCAAGCACATCACCCATGAGAATCTTGAATAGTCGTCAGTGACAACTAAACAGTAAAGCTCCCCAATATGAGTTTTGCGCTTGACCGGTCCGAATAGATCCATGTGCAATCGCTCAAGTGGCATCTCAAGAGAGTTAACTTTCTTCACTTTGTGGGACTGTCTGTGTTGCTTCCCCTTCTTACAACTTACACACTTGTCATTCAGATGGAAATGTTTCACGTTTACTCCATCGACAAGCCCATTCTGCACAAGTTGATTCATTTTTCTCAGATGAATGTGCCCCATTCTTCGGTGCCACATTATCGATTCCTTCTCGGTCGCCTTGGATAGAAAACATGTTATTTGCCCCTGTGATGTCATCGCCTTGGACATATCAAGAATATAGAGGTTGTTGACGCGAGGTGCCTTCAACATTACCCACTCCTTTGGAATTTTGAAACCCGGTTTGAGAATGTAGCAGGATTTGTCATCAAAATGAACAGTGAATTGTTTATCACAGATTTGACTGACGCTCAATAGATTATAATCAATCTGCTTCACATATGATATCCTCTCAAAGCTCACAATCCCATTACTCACGCTCCCCTCCATAGTGATATATCCGCCTTTATTCCCAGCGAATGCGACATATCCACCATTGATATTCTTCACGTCAAACAACAATGCAAGATCCCCTGTCATGTGGCCTGAAGCTCCACTATCAACAATCCAAAGACTGCTAAGAGGGCCAGCTGAAGCTCCCTGCACACATAAAGTAAAACGTTTAGTTCTTTCGGGGGACCCAAGCCTGAGTCTTGGGTCTTGGAATATCATTGTTCAAACAATCATTCTCATAAACATTCTCAACAACTTTTTGTTTTGGATCAATCTTTTTAGGATTATTCAAAACAGTTTCCTTTTTCTCATTGGATTTTAAAGTAGAGGCACCTGGAGAACCATTTGGTGTCCAAGATTGTTCAGTTCTTTTTAAGATACGAATCTGAGATTTTGGGTTCTCAGTCGGTTTCTGAACATTGTTTGCAAATGAAACTTTCTTGGTTACCTTATCTGATTTAACAGACTTAGGTCCAACATTTGACTTGACAATAGGTTTTGGTGGAACCTTTTGCCTATCATTTGTTGTGTTCACCATTGGTTTTCTCCATGATTGTTCCATAGCAATCCGATTTCTACGATCATATTGAACTGGACGATTGTTCCTCGTTTGATAAAACTTGTTTGGATTATAAAACTGTTGTTGTTGAGGAACAACTCGTCTATGTGGTGGAACATAATGATCAATCGATTTCCTCATGGAATTCCTCACTTCAACCTCGTGCCTCTTATGCCTTACATACGGACATTGAGCAAGTAAATGCCCTCTCTCCCCGCATTTAAAGCATGCACGGTATTCTTCAAAAACATTTGGAGCATTTGGTTGAGCAAATGATCGAACAGGATATTGATCATTATACTGTTGATTCCTCAAACTCTCAAGGAGTGGCCCTTTTGAGTAAGCAGGCTCATGAAAACCGTTAGCTCTATTTTTGGGTCTAATGAACTCTGTGACATGAACCTTTGGTTCTTGAGGAACGTCCAAAAACAATTTCTTTAAAATGGCAGGTGGGATTTCATTTGTCCTTTCATGTTTTGGGAACCAAATGGTGCTTTCTTGCCAGATTTTATCAATTTTAGCATAGTTAGCATTTTTGATTGGAAATTCCTCGTCAGAGATGATCTTATCGGATCCTTCCATCCGATAAAACACCTTGACTGGTTTATCACAAGGTTCATTCTTAACACTTTTCTCAAATTCTTTCTTAACCACATTCTTTTCAGACTTTTTCCCACGATGAGTATTTGCCATCGAATGCAAATGCTGACACTGGTGACACTGGTTCATTAGTAATGATGTGATTTTCTTTTGGAATTTCACATGCATTAACATTTTGGTGACAACCAGAATCATCACTCTCAGAGTCTGAATCCACGCTCTCAGCAGTAACACCCTCATCATTCAAACCAAAAATCGAAGTATTAGATTGTGATGATGAGAGTGGATCACCAATACTCGAAGTATTAGATTCAATTTCCGATGATGAGTCTGATTTTACCGAGCTCTCCGGTGTCACTTGATGACAATTGTGATTTTCAAAAAGCACCGGAGATGGCACAGACTTGTAATTAGTGGTTTGATTATCAATGATGTGGTCTACCACGTAAGCAATGTGCTTATAGCTTTCCAACTTCTTATTTACTTTTTCAGCAAAGCACTTGATGGCGGCCATTTCCAATTTAGTGTTCTCAATTTCATTTATATAGTTATTAATTGCAAGTTGTTTTAATTAAAGAGTAGTTTTAAGATCAGAAATGTCCTTTTTATAGCCATCTAGTACTTTGTTGAAAGCATTCAACTCTTTGCGAGTAGATTGACAGTTGATGATAGCACTATCACGTTGAACGCGAAGTTCTTTGTTCTCCTCTGTCAGTCTATCACAAGTACCACAATATTTATCACTAGTAATATCAGTACTACACTCAGAACTTACAGTTTTTGGAGGATCTGTCATGGCCATCAAAGCAAAATGAGCTTCCTTTCCATCGAAAAACTTGGAATAATCAATCCTGGTGAAAGCATCATCAGCAATGCACGACTTCCTCGTCTTCAGAAAATCAGCTTCTGCTAGCAGCTGGTCAATATCATCATCCAGGGATGTAACACTTGCTTCTGTATCTGATTCACTGTCTGAATCTGAGTAAACCGATTCACACTCCTCTGGAACATCAGAAACAGTGTCAATCACCACTCCAGGATTTGTCTCCTCAGTCTTAACCTCCACAGGTTTTTGCACCACTTCCACTTCTGCTTCAGATACATCAACTTCAACCTCAGTTTCTACCTTCTCATTAACTAACACCGACTCCTCAATATCAACCTGTCGGGCAACACAAGCCACATTTCCACCAGTTGTAACTTCCTCAACCCCAATTTGCATTACCGAACAATCAAACCGTTCAACTTGTTGAATCACCAATGCTTGATTCTAATTGGTATTCTGTTGTGTCTCATTTGGTGTGGTAATTGGTATGACTGTTCGGTTAGTGTTGTTTGGTGATTGGTTTTGAGTCTGGTTTGGTGTGTTTGGTTGTCTGTTCTGGTTATTGTTTGAGTTGTTTTGTCGGTTTTGGTAGTTATTTTGGTTTTGATAGTTGTTGTTATTTTGGTAAGAGACATGGTTTTGGTTTTGTTGTTGACGGTTCTGGTAGCTTGCATTGAAAGGGTTTCTGTTACCTTGTTTTGGTGGCTGGGTGCATTCCCGTTTGAAGTGACCTTTCCCTCCACAGTTAAAACAAGTAACTTTCTCCTTGTTGAACCCGTAGGTTGTGTTAGGAGAAGTTCCCAAATCCGTTCTACCTGTCTTTTCAATAAACTCCGTTGCTCTTCTCATAATACTCGCAAAAGCCCACTGGATATCAATAAGCTCCATCTCTTCCTTATCAATCTGTGCATAGTCTTCATTGGTCAAGTTATTATTCCCAATTTGGCTAGAAACCAAACCATTGTAAGATGAAACCATTGCAGAGACTAGTGCAATGTGTTGCTGAGCAACTTCCACAGTTACATTTCCCAGATTAGAAGTCTCCAAAACCACCGATTGTTGATTAGGTTGAGTCATTTGGTTCATTGTGTTCATGTATTGTGTTTGTTGAGGTGGTTGTTGTGATTGGCTAGCAGTATAGAAAGCTGCTTGTTGCATTGGAGAGAACGGTGAAATGTAGGAATTGTTGTATTGTTGTTGTGGTGGTGGTGGTGTGTATGATGGTTGTCAGTAGGATGAGGTTTGTGCAATATAGTTGATGGTAGGTTGTGATGGTTCCATAACATTGGAAATACATGCAACATGCGGTGCCACTAATCCACCTGAACTTGAGTTTCCGGCTGGTACTGAAGTGCCTCCAAAATATAAACTTGGATTCTGAGGAATTAGTGATCTTTTGGCCTTCCTCTTTTCCTCAAGCTCTTTATTCTCCAACTTCTGCACAAACTCGTTGATAGTCCAGAATTTATAAGCATCATTCTCCTTGAGAACTTCCACATGCTGATCCCAGTATGGTGGTAGAGCATCTGCAAACTTGTCCACCAAATCTGTCATAGGAATCTGTATACCATAACTAGACAATTCAGTTAGCAAATGACAATATCTAGGAGTTAATTCTTTTAGAGTTTCATTGCCAACATAAGTAAAGTTCTCAAACTCCTTTCGTAACTCTTCCATCCTCAACCTTCTAGTCTTCTCATTCCCATCATGCCTATTCTTAAGCACATCCCACAGTTGCTTAGACGTAGTGCATGTCCCAAACTGATGCAATAAATCATTCGTAATCGCCTGAGTCAACTGGGAATAGGCTTTCTTCTCCACAGCAAACTTCTTTTTCTCCTCCTCAGACATACTCTCCAAAGGAACTGGTTCACCGGTGTTTTCCAAAATCGGTGCTGTGTAACCTCTAGCAATCATCCTCCATGCCTCTGCACCTTCTACTCCCATGCCTTCCAAGTGGATCTTAAACTTTTTCTGCCACTGATTATATTCTTGCATCTCCATGAGCTTAGGTGGCCGATTCCCGCTACCTGAAGATAAGTCATTTATCAGTGTGGAAATAGCATTGGTAGTTTCAGTATTTACCACCGCTGCTGCTACTCCCCAGTAGTCAGGTTGTGGTGCTGGAGGTGCCACACTTTGAGGCATCGAGCTAGTCATCGCGATGTAATTGATCGGTTGCGAAGACTGTGTGCTCGTCTTTTGTGCTGCCACTGTCCATGGGTCCATCACTTGCTGTTGTGGTTGTGTTGTTGCTGGTCTCGGGGTAGTCGGAAAATTCCACATGATATTCACGAACTTCGAAAAATTCAACACTTAGAAAATTTTCCAAACAGAATTCTAGGTTCGCCCAAAACACTCTACTTTCGTCCCTTTTGTACACTTTCGTCCAAAATGGATTCACCCGAATGTAGAAAATCACCAGAATGTAAAATACCCAAAATCAAGTTCCACGTTCGTCCACAAATAGCTACCTTCGACCACTCTTATTCCACGTTCGCCCGCCCGACAAAGTGAAAGTGGAAATCTTTGCCCGAATGTGGAAACTTCAAACAACAAAACCCAGGTTCGCCCAGAAATCAGCTAGGTTCGACCAGAAAATTCACGCATTCGCCCACAAAAGGTCAGGTTCGCCCACTAGACAGTACATTCGACCATTTTGAGTTTGAAAAACGGTTACACTTTGAAAAACGGTTATTTTGATCTCTGATTTTCAAAAGTTTATGGATTTGAATGATCTTTATCAGGTTTTGATTCGGAATTGATTTGGAACAACTTTAATTCTTGGAAAACTTGAATTTATCCACAAATTCAACTCTAAATCAAACAAAAACACTCAAAAACCATTTTTAGTCAAAAACAGATGTATTTTGATCATAATCATGTCCAAATCAGCTCTGAGTTTATCAAATTTGTTGTTGTATGATCCGTATGGCTCTGATACCACTTTGTGATTGAAAGAATTTAGCTAAAACAGGAAGATATGATCATACAAGTAACAAAACCAGGTGCGGAAACCCTAGTTATGAACAAACTGATAAAACTCGGATCAAAACACAGAAAACATCATTTCAAATACCTTTTCATAGATTAACTTTCACAAATATTCAATTACAATCACTCACACGTTAATCTAGACCTCTTAAACACTTTTACAAAATCACCTCGAACCTGACCACAACACACACTCAAACTAAAACTCTCTCTAACTTGAAAACACACAAAATCTATTTATAAGCACTGCACATTCGCCCACTTGTGTTGGTCGAATGTGGAGCTTTTCCACATTCGCTCATCACATGGTGCGAATGTGTTCTTCTGATCAGCCATCTTCTACCTTCGTCCACTACTTCTTCACCTTCGCCCAAATTCTTCTACATTCGCCCATATAATCCACTTTCAATCCATCAGCACTTTCTAACATATGTTAATTATGTAGATCCAATCACTAGTCGCACTTCGTGCATCTACAATTTTTCGCGTCTTAAAGTATTATAATAACTAAATTAACAATAAAATAATAATATACAACGATTACGAAGCTAAACCAGAGAGTTACATAATTATTTTGACGAGGAGAATAATATTATACCCGTTATGCGACCGGACCAACGCCCGATAACGAACCCGACCCGAGATAATGTGGTTAGTCACCATTTGGGGACACATGTCACCTCCCTAGAGGGACACATGTCCCCACTCTTGGATGACAACACACACCCAAACCAATGGGTGTTGCATGGTTTTGATTAAAACCATCCAAACACCCTCCTTATAAAATCCCTCAACTCCCATTCCTTTCAAACCTGCTGAAAGAAAACAATACACACACTTCATAATATTTAGAGAGAGAGATCAGAGAGTAAACTAGAGAGAGAAAGGGAGACCGGAGGTCCTCCTCCTCTGGCGGTGCTCCGGCAGTGCTCCGGCGGCCAAACCCTACAACCACACCACCACCTACCACACTCCACTCGCTTATTATCATAGGGAGAGAGAGACGCAGAGATCGAAAAGAGAGAGCGTAACAGAAGAGAGAGAGAGAGATTTTTGGATTAGAGGATAACAACCCGTCAGCTGCTTCGACGACCGCCGCGTCTCGTCCCTGCATAGTTACTAGTTTATTCATTTAAGTTGTGTATTTATATTTTTGGATTAGAATACGTATTAAAACATTAATTATTAATCATCGTTGCTTCCGTTGTGCAAGTCTGTTACCAATCTGTCGTTTCGTCCAGGCCCCTCCTGGTCGGGTTGTTACAGTTGGTATCAGAGCAACGGTTGTGGCGAAATAGGATATCTCCAGATATCCTATACCGCACCAGGACATCTTAGAGAACTTAGCGTTTAAGGCTCTAAGATTACGTAGCTAGGAATTACCTTGAAATTACATAAGACGGACCAAAATTAGACAAGAAAGAAGTCGAAACTCGAGTACCTAAACACACTAGGATGCATTTAAGGACTTAGAACCAGTGTAACTAGTATACGAGCTATGTATGATACGTGAATGATGGCTACAACGGAGATTACTAGAATAATTCCGTGAGGTAAATTGACGATTACACTTGACGTCATGTAATTGTGAATTTACAGGCACGTAAAAGTTCTAAGAAATCCGAAAAGTCGCCGAAATATGGGTGATGATTACGACAACTATGAAGTTGTGCAAGGAAACGGACTATGTTAGTCGTAAACAAGTATATGTTAGGCTTGCGTGACCATAGTAAGAATTTGGAACTTGAAACAGTTAAAACAATTTGAGATTATTATGTGCTACTATACGTGTATAACTTATACGATTTAGTGATAAGCTAACCATAATAACTATAAACTCTTGCGAAAAGATGAACTATGTTAGAGATGAAAACTAATATGTGATAAATTTGGTACGACTTGGTGGGTTATGATAATATATAAGTATATACTCTCGACCATTGTAGTCGTAACTCTGAAGTTATATACATACCATGATCTTAAATGAATATTAACGATTTAACTTTTTTTTTACTAAGCTACGAGCTAACCATGAGAACCAGGTACCTCGCCAAGATTCGGCACTACAACTTGAGAAAATTCAAGAAATTAAGGACAAACTTGATTAAACTAGAGAATGGATAATCCGATAAGTTTATTTTTCCAACCAAATAAGTGTTGACGATCGTATGGCTAGTTATTATATATGGTTCATAATTATGTACATGTTAAGTTTTTCGTTACCTATTAGACAAAAGATAAGAGACTAAAACCATTGATTTCTAGGATATGTCATTTGGACTTGATTGATACCGATTTCTACAATTTGAGTTAAGTATAGTGTATTGAATTCGTAACCGCATAAGTTTTAAAGATTTCAAGGTATCGATCGGGGAGACAGTAACCTAAGTTCAAGAATCTTTCAGCCACAAGGAATATACAAACATTCGCCAAAGGAACTAGGATTAAAAGCCGCCTGAGGTATTCTTAAGGATAATACATGTTCCGTCACTTTAATGCCCAATATTATCACTAGATTGTGTCAGAAATTTTAGGATTAGCTTTGCAACCTTTATCACAGTGACAAGATAGCCGTAAGAAATATATTAGGATGATATACGGCAGGCTCTAACGGGGAAAGCGGATGCGTTGGTGATAGCTATTGTAAGGAATATTTGACAAAAACAAGAAAACTTAGTTCAAAAATTAATAGTAAGATATTTTAAATAACAATCCGACATTAAGAGCAGACAAGAGTTAGGACACCAAAAAGAAGGTTATGTGCCCCTCGATAATGATAAGATCAACATGGGGTATTTGAAGGTTTATCTTTCCCAAATTAATCGACAATTGTCATCATGACCTACACGGTATCTTAGAGATTTTTGGAAACTTAAGAATACAACGATTACGTCGTTAATGGAGATAGAATTATCCACAATATTAGGCATAAAAACCAGTGAGAATAGCATATAGCTCTAAGAACATAGTCGAATATAAGACCTCTATTTTGAAAAACTTAACCGACACCAGAATATAGATTATGAGGATTAGTAACTTCCAAAACACACATAGGATTTTTCGACCAGGTACATTTACAAATACGTTTTCTATCATGTTTTTGGGGAGATTTCCGATTTATTTACGAGGTATCATTGGTGTGGTGGGTTAGCTGCGGTACACCCTATATATAAACACCAATGCCACATCGAAAATAAAACTGAGAATCAAACCAAGAACTTACACTAGTCTGTCGATAGTTTGAAACCCTTTGTTTTAAACCTAAAAGTAGCGTGAGGCTTAGTATGGAACCACATAAATTTATGAATGGATTTAAGAAAATAATTATGTACACACGAGTATATAGATCCGAATGTTGAATCCGATTGTGGAATATACTGGATTGCAACGATAGATGGCTTGAGAATAATCCGAAGACGGAATTCCATTAACGGGGGGAGAATGTAACACCCCGGACCTAGGGCCTAAAATTTTTCGCGTCTTAAAGTATTATAATAACTAAATTAACAATAAAATAATAATATACAACGAATACGAAGCTAAACCAGAGAGTTACATAATTATTTTGACGAGGAGAATAATATTATACCCGTTATGCGACCGGACCAACACCCGATAACGAACCCGACCCGAGATAATGTGGTTAGTCACCATTTGGGGACACATGTCACCTCCCTAGAGGGACACATGTCCCCACTCTTGGATGACAACACACACCCAAACCAATGGGTGTTGCATGGTTTTGATTAAAACCATCCAAACACCCCCCTTATAAAATCCCTCAACTCACATTCCTTTCAAACCTGCTGAAAGAAAACAATACACACACTTCATAATATTTAAAGAGAGAGATCAGAGAGTGAACTAGAGAGAGAAAGGGAGACCGGAGGTCCTCCTCCTCCGGCGGTGCTCCGACAGTGCTCCGGCGGCCAAACCCTACAACCACACCACCATCTACCACACTCCACTCGGTTATTATCATAGGGAGAGAGAGACGCAGAGATCGAAAAGAGAGAGCATAACAGAAGAGAGAGAGCAGAGAGAGAGAGGAAGAGACAGCGACGGTGGCGGCGGCAGTTGGGATCTAGGGTTCTTGTTCAGATTTGGGTGGTGTACGGTGGAGATTATGGTGGTGTTATTAGACGACGGCGGCGGAGGGTTCTAATCGGCATCTCGAACAGGTATAAACTCAAATGACCCTTGACGATTAAGTTTAGTTTTGGATATAAGGTTATCATGGTGATGGGTGTGGGTTCTGATTTGGCTTCATGGCGGCAGTGGTGGTGGTCACAGGTTGCTGAGGTGGTCGACGGTAGATTTAGGAGATGACCGGTTTGGGTAAGACTCCAGATCTGTTTCGTATCCATTCATCTTACTAAAGTTTATAGTTATGGGTCGTGGGTTACAATAAGGAATTAGAATAAGATGACAGGTTATGCTGATGATTGTAGGATGAGTCATGTTGTGTTATTACGTGTAAGGGTTAGGAGGAAGATGGAAGGACAAGATCCCCATAGCTCAAGAACTCGGTCAATAGCGGAGACCCGAGAGGTATAAAATTAAGAACGCGAACCCTACTAGTATTTAGTATTATTATACGGTTGGCACGTGTGGGATTTTGACGACCTTGATAGACCGAATTCGACAAATAAAATTAATACATAATATGTTAATGTATAATATTAACCAAATAGGAGGAATAGTTAAGTATCGAGATGTTATGCCAGACTGAATTGTAGGATAATATAGTGATGATAATACTTTGGACATTGTATGTAACAAGGACATAGACAAAAGATTTGGCCAATAGAACTTGGACTAGGACATAAGAACATTCGGACCTATTATACAAAGAGGATTATGTATACACATGGTATGGGGAAAATAATAGTATAGATGTTGGGACATAGTTACGAAACGATGTACAAGTGGGACAATATGTAAAACTCGGCCTTTGAACAATGGGCACAATATATGTATGTGACCTAATGTATAAATCATTTAGAATATATATATATATATATATACATACACAAGTATAAAGGTGAACATAAAACAACTCGACGATAAATGAAGTATAAATACAAATATGGATTTTTGGAAACTTAAGAATACAACGATTACGTCGTTAATGGAGATAGAATTAACCACAATATTAGGCATAAAAACCAGTGAGAATAGCATATAGCTCTAAGAACATAGTCGAATATAAGACCTCTATTTTGAAAAACTTAACCGACACCAGAATATAGATTATGAGGATTAGTAACTTCCAAAACACACATAGGATTTTTCGACCAGGTACATTTACAAATACGTTTTCTATCATGTTTTTGGGGAGATTTCCGATTTATTTACGAGGTATCATTGGTGTGGTGGGTTAGCTGCGGTACACCCTATATATAAACACCAATGCCACATCGAAAATAAAACTGAGAATCAAACCAAGAACTTACACTAGTCTGTCGATAGTTTGAAACCCTTTGTTTTAAACCTAAAAGTAGCGTGAGGCTTAGTATGGAACCACATAAATTTATGAATGGATTTAAGAAAATAATTATGTACACACGAGTATATAGATCCGAATGTTGAATCCGATTGTGGAATATACTGGATTGCAACGATAGATGGCTTGAGAATAATCCGAAGACGGAATTCCATTAACGGGGGGAGAATGTAACACCCCGGACCTAGGGCCTAAAATTTTTCGCGTCTTAAAGTATTATAATAACTAAATTAACAATAAAATAATAATATACAACGAATACGAAGCTAAACCAGAGAGTTACATAATTATTTTGACGAGGAGAATAATATTATACCCGTTATGCGACCGGACCAACACCCGATAACGAACCCGACCCGAGATAATGTGGTTAGTCACCATTTGGGGACACATGTCACCTCCCTAGAGGGACACATGTCCCCACTCTTGGATGACAACACACACCCAAACCAATGGGTGTTGCATGGTTTTGATTAAAACCATCCAAACACCCCCCTTATAAAATCCCTCAACTCACATTCCTTTCAAACCTGCTGAAAGAAAACAATACACACACTTCATAATATTTAAAGAGAGAGATCAGAGAGTGAACTAGAGAGAGAAAGGGAGACCGGAGGTCCTCCTCCTCCGGCGGTGCTCCGACAGTGCTCCGGAGGCCAAACCCTACAACCACACCACCATCTACCACACTCCACTCGGTTATTATCATAGGGAGAGAGAGACGCAGAGATCGAAAAGAGAGAGCATAACAGAAGAGAGAGAGCAGAGAGAGAGAGAGGAAGAGACAGCGACGGTGGCGGCGGCAGTTGGGATCTAGGGTTCTTGTTCAGATTTGGGTGGTGTACGGTGGAGATTGTGGTGGTGTTATTAGACGACGGCGGCGGAGGGTTCTAATCGGCATCTCGAACAGGTATAAACTCAAATGACCCTTGACGATTAAGTTTAGTTTTGGATATAAGGTTATCATGGTGATGGGTGTGGGTTCTGATTTGGCTTCATGGCGGCAGTGGTGGTGGTCACAGGTTGCTGAGGTGGTTGACGGTAGATTTAGGAGATGACCGGTTTGGGTAAGACTCCAGATCTGTTTCGTATCCATTCATCTTACTAAAGTTTATAGTTATGGGTCGTGGGTTACAATAAGGAATTAGAATAAGATGACAGGTTATGCTGATGATTGTAGGATGAGTCATGTTGTGTTATTACGTGTAAGGGTTAGGAGGAAGATGGAAGGACAAGATCCCCATAGCTCAAGAACTCGGTCAATAGCGGAGACCCGAGAGGTATAAAATTAAGAACGCGAACCCTACTAGTATTTAGTATTATTATACGGTTGGCACGTGTGGGATTTTGACGACCTTGATAGACCGAATTCGACAAATAAAATTAATACATAATATGTTAATGTATAATATTAACCAAATAGGAGGAATAGTTAAGTATCGAGATGTTATGCCAGACTGAATTGTAGGATAATATAGTGATGATAATACTTTGGACATTGTATGTAACAAGTACATAGACAAAAGATTTGGCCAATAGAACTTGGACTAGGACATAAGAACATTCGGACCTATTATACAAAGAGGATTATGTATACACATGGTATGGGGACAATAATAGTATAGATGTTGGGACATAGTTACGAAACGATGTACAAGTGGGACAATATGTAAAACTCGGCCTTTGAACATTGGGCACAATATATGTATGTGACCTAATGTATAAATCATTTAGAATATATATATATATATATATATATACACAAGTATAAAGGTGAACATAAAACAACTCGACGATAAATGAAGTATAAATACAAATATGGATGTTTGGAGGACTTGATGTACAAAGATAATAATCAGGACTATTGAGACACTAAACAATAAGCACGCAAGTAACTTATGAGTAAGTAGGGATTCTTAGAGCTATGACGACTTGGTTAAACCATTACATAAACGGACGTGTGTTATAGTAACATCAAAACATATAAATATGGGACCTTAGACGCAAAGTAGTATCGATATACATTAGACGTCACTTGAATAAATAAAGGCTAAGAGTCAACGACAAGTACGACTAAATATAATTAGGAAAAGGTCCCTGGCGCCCACACGTGTAACCATGAGATTGGTTACACGCACTAACGTTTATATACTTAAATAGGAACTTGACTTGGAATAATATGTGGTGGTGAGACGTGATGTGAAACGCAACCAAAGGTGAGTTCGTGTACTTCCCCATTTTCGTGTTTTAACTGTTTTGGGGTGAATGCATGCTTCCTTTTTATAAACTGTTGTGATGTGACAAAATACTGGCTGCCGGATTATACTGACACTCATTAACTCAGAGGTGAGCCGCTTAATATATGGGTAGTACTACTTGGGGAAACCCTCACGCACAGTGGACTCGGGACTAGGGGCTCGGGAAACCCTCCACTGAGGCCTGCGGACCGTTGCGGCGTATATTATGCCTTGTAGATCTATAATGGCAGTAGATAGATCTAGTGTTAAGGTTGAGGGGTCGCATGTACATCACGTGTGCTAAACTGTGTTAAACTTGTTTGTGAAATGATAAACTATTTTGGTACCATTTAACTACTTACACGGACTCACCGGCATATTTTGCTGACCCGACTCTTTTTTAAGCATTTGTTCAGGTACTACATTTGGAGGATCTTGAAGACAAGGTAGTTGTTTGTTTATGTGGATTAGAGATTGCTATATAGAAGGTTCGAGCTATAAGCTTGGTGGATTAGAGCTTTTAGAGATTTGCACGTGTAGAGATCGGATTGATTAGAGGATAACAACCCGTCAGCTGCTACGACGACCGCCGCGTCTCGTCCCTGCATAGTTACTAGTTTATTTATTTAAGTTGTGTATTTATATTTCGGGATTAGAATTTGTATTAAAACATTAATTATTAATCATCGTTGCTTCCGTTGTGCAAGTCTGTTACCAATCTGTCGTTTCGTCCAGGCCCCTCCTGGTCGGGTTGTTACACAGCAGCAGGAAGATCCCCTCCGTCAGATGCTTGAACTCCAACTTCGTGGCGTTGGAAGTTAGTGTCACAAACCAGGGCTGATCCTTGAAACCCTTCACCACCTCCCGATCAGGCACTCGCTGCTTCTCCCCAGCTCTCTTCCAAGGCAACGCCACAGGGATTACACCCTCTTTACAAAGAAAAATTTGTCTTTCCAGCCGTGAAGGGACTTAGGCACATTCGTGGCCATCGCCGGTACCTTGGGGCGCGGCTTGAACGAGTACCACATCTCATCCCTAGGCAAAAAATAGAACACATTGAACCGGTCAACGGTAGGTTCAATGTCCAGTGTGCGGCAAGAGGCCTCAAAATGGACCAGCCTCAACATGCCAAACGCGCTCATATGCGTCACCCCAACCCCATTGTCAATGAAGGTGTCTATCTGGAAACGATTGTAGGGAAGACGGAACCCACACTTGGTGAAATAGGCCTCATACAGCGCAATCTTCCCATCAGTAGGCTTCAACACCGTCTGGGTGGGGGAGGGCAACTCCGGCTCCCACTCTGGCGAAATATCAAACATTCTACAAAAATCTGCAAAGGCAGGTTGACACCAAGAACAGAAGGTATTAGTCATTAACTTCCTCTCCTTCACTTTCCCATGCTCCACAGTCACTTCCTCCTCCTCTACCTTTTCAACCACCGCATTTTTGCCATGTGTCTCACCGGATGGTGAGACACCTGTTGATAGATCATACATTTCAAGTGAAAAAGAAAAGAAACTGGGGAAAACGATGAAAACTCGCCGGAAAACTTGAAGACCGACCGGAAACTTCGAATGGTCATTGGAAAACTTGAAGATCAGTCAGAAATACCTACTGTTTTTTTAGAAAACTCAAACCACAACAAGGAAAGTTGAAGGTTTGATGAGAAGTCTGAAGTTTCAACAATAAATATCCAAGATCTACTGGAATCTTTGAAAATTGAATGGAAACTTTAGAAAAAGAGCACCGGAGAGTGAGTGACAACTTGGGAGAATGGGAGAAATTTCAGAAAATCTAACTCCAACAACGATGATCCAAAGAATATATATACTCACCGCATTAATTGCGGTGGGACCCCTTGGAGAAAAGCAACCGTCACACTTTTTCAAAATGGAGAGACCAGATGATGACACGTGTCGCATGCGTCACCGGACGGTTCACATTGGCGCGTGGGTTTGCTCCACAGCTGGCACCACTCTGGATGAACGACACGTGTCAACAGATCTCACATTCTCACATTTCAGACGCGTGATCAGACATGCGCCTGACAACCCCCATGTGAGCCTTGACACGTGGCACAACCTGCAACATGTATTCATCAAGTGGAGCGCTTGCGAGTACACGCACCTGACACCAGACGAAAAGTTGGTAACTGCACCACTAAACGTGTCAGACAGCTGTCTGACATGTCTGCAACCCTCAATCTTCCCTCCAAAGTAAAGACTACTTCAAATCATGTGAGACACATTCAATTCTAATCATTCAGAATTTATTACAACTTTGAATCCGCATTAACTACTCCAACATTTACTACCATTATAATGTTAGCGCTGGCGCAAATTCTACGTCAAGAATAAAAGACGTTCCCTGCCTAACTCCTCCTCAGGACATGGCGGAACACGCCTCTTTCAGCGATAACTTGACGAACAGTAAAAGACGTTCCCCGCCCAACTCTTTCTCATGACACGGCGGAACACGTCTTTCCCTGCGACAATTTGACGTAAAACAGTAAAAGACGTTCCCCGCCCAGCTCCTTCTCAGGTCCTGGCGGAACACGTCTTTCCCAGCGACAACTTGACGTAGAACAGTAAAAGACGTTCCCCACTTAATCCCTTGTCAGGTCACGCGGAACATATCTTTTCAAGCTACAACTTGGTGTAGAACAATAAGGTCATCCTCCGCCATCTTTCAAGATAGATAAAGAGCAGATGATCTGTCATCCGCGACTCACTTTTATTCAGTCTAGCGCTCCACCTACTCTTCTTTTGAGAGCAGGAGAAGCCCTAGACTAGGGGGACTTGAAGGGATAAGGAGCCTAATCCTGGCGGAGGCGGCATCCCTATCCCTCTATTTAACAAATCCTGGCGCCAAGTAGTCCCGCCGCCCGCGGATCATACCGGCGGCACTAATATGGCGGATGTCAATTCACAAGCCAGAAGTAATGAACACATGCTACAACTCACATCAGTACCCAACAGAATATCCGCGCGTGCGCCCACGCGCGGAATATCCTTAGGCAGCTTTTGATACGAGGTACGGAAGATAACAACCAAGGAAGATTCAACAAGATCTTAGACAGAGCATACGCCAAACGGATGGCGACACGTGGCAGGGCCAGTACAACAGCCTCTGACCGGAACAACGATGTGACTCCTTTCATGCTTCCTCCATACTGTCGTCTACAGTAACCGGCATATATACCCTCCTGTTGTCAGACGTCACCTCAGACGGCAGCAGGTGGGTCAGCTACTGTAGCAGACGAATGCCGCCGACCCCCAATTGGGAGGCGCCACGTGTCCACGTTACAGGACGACTAAACAGAAACCTGACGTCATCCTGGTTTTCCCGCCATTTTTCTGGACTCACTATTATGGGCCTAAGGACAGGCCCAAGCTGGATCTGCTCTTCGTGGGCTTCTGCACCAAGCCCACGAACCTCCTTATAAATAGAAGACATCAACTCCTTTGCAAATGATCCGAAATTACTCACTTGTACTATAGAGCTAGGTTCACTTGTAATACTTTGTATACTCTAAAGTAATAATACTTACCGGCTCTTCACAGTGGAAGTAGGTCAAACTTGACCGAACCACTTACATTTTGTGTTCTTACTCTCATCACACACACACTCACTTATATTTCCTTTTCTCGGGTTAAACCCAGGTTTAGGTGAAGGATAGTTCTTATAGACACATACGTATTAACCCCTCGGTGATTAGTGACGATCTCCGAGATACTTAGGTGCTGTTTGTTTTTTCTGAGGCAAAAGGTCTGCAGTCTGCGGACCATATCTGTAGACATCTGCAGTAGAAGAGGTGGACCAAAGGTCTGCAATCTGCAAGAAGAAGACTGTTTGTTTGTTAACGTCTGCAGCCTAACCTAACCATAACCATAACTAACCACAACCCACCTGAACCGAATCTGACCCGGACCCGAGCCAAGACTATTGTCAAGACCACCAACATAACCACCACCACGACTGTTAACAACCACCATCCCAGTCACCAACAACCACCACCAACCCAGCCATCAATCACCACCACCATCATCATCACCACGACCACCAACCTAACAACCAATAACCACCATCCACGTCACCAACCACCACCAACCCAGCCACCAATCACCACCATCATCACCATCATCACCACGATTAAAGAAAATAATATAAAAGAAAAAGAAGAAAAAAGATTAAAGAAAAAGAAAAAATAAACCCACCTTTTTTAATGGATGATCTTTTTGGGGCTTCTGCTATGCATTCATACTATAATTTCTTTAATGTCACACCCTCAAAATCCACTTGCGGAGTTTTACCGCGAGGCGCATGACAAACCAGGATCCAAGTCAACGATCACAATAAACAAGTCTAAATGAACATATGCAATTTCGAAAACATAGTTTAAAATTCCCAAATAACAGCGGAAGCTTATTCTCAAAACATAATCAAAAGTAATCCAAAATATTCAATGTTTGAAAACCATGCAATCCTAACTAGACGCCGTGCAGACGCGTGCGCCCTAGTCCCGTAGTGTTACTTAGCGACCTGAGAAAACATGTAAGAGTTACGTCAGCACAAAAATGCTGTTGAGTTCACAGGTTTGTAAAATAGAGTACCAAGATCAACCTGTCCATACTATATAAAATTGTAAACCAAAGTACGCTAGCTAGGCGTATGTTTTGTTACTACTACGATTGGAAAACCATTACTAACTCGCAAACCAGATGTTGTGCCCGAATAGTAAACCTGTTCCTGTTTGAGACAATATGCACCCGCCCGGCCCTCGAAGCCGACGAGTGGGGTTGGTTACTCCCAATAGATCTATTCACATTTCCCCGTTGTGCTAACCCGCACATTCATGGTTTCCCCCGGGACTTCCAAAGATCGTATAGTAAACCATAGAAACCCATAGTATGACAGTTGTTACCAAAACATAAGTTTAACACATGTTTTCTCCCCCAAAAAGTGAAACCATTTAAAAGTGGGGCCGTGAACTCACCTTAGGTTGCAAGCAAATAAATCCAAACTCCATAGTAGGGTGTGCTACCGACTCCCTAATACATGTGTCACTAAATGAGTATATGTGTAACATTGTCACACCATATAACTCGTTTGTCCAAGACGTTTACATGTTCAAAACAATGCAGTGACACCTAATGACTCTATATGCACAAGTAGGTCCCACGTAACCCGTTGGTGATCATGGTGATTATTATCAGTCTAGTATCTTAAATACATCATACACAAGTGTCCACAAATGTTCATGTCAATTACATACCATATAAGACTCCAAATAGTCACATAAAGACTATGTACACAATCTGCGTTTTCAGGGCAGATTGTGCACTGTGAAAGACGCATCATTTAACCCACTTAACGAATGAATTAAAACCCCAAATTTTTACTGAGTGTTCATGGGGATTCAGTTGTAAACCCCTATTTTTATTTTGTCTTGAAACCAAACAAAAAAATTATAAAAATTCGTACAATACAGCTATGTTTAGAAAATTCCCACAACAGGTCAGTTTAGTAGAAAAATTCCCACCAATTGTGTATTCATCCAAACGGGATGAATCCACTTGGAAAAGCCGAGTTTTTCCAATATTGACCTACTGTAAAAATTTCATAACTTAATTCTTTGTAAATCTCTAGTTATGACCATTTAAAGTTGACCCAATTTTCAATTCCGAAAATCTGATATGACCCCTAATCAATTAAAATTCCAAAAACGACTCAAACGAAATCCAAATCAGACGATCTTGCCCATTATGAAAATCTAAGACCATTTATATTACAACCATGCAAAGAATAGATCAAAACAATAGCTTTTAGCCCACGTAACAGACCCTACAAATCGACATAAGCGTTCTGTCCAGATTTTAATAATGCGATAACCTCAACTATATCGAACCCTAGTTGCATATTATCAATCAACAACACCAAATAAACATTCTACAACATCTATAAGACATTATCTGATCATAACCTAGCAATATACATGTTTATATTATCATACGCAAACCCTAGAAGTCTAAAACTCAAGAACATGCATAACCATGCAAAACACATAATATTCATCAATTATCAACATGATTAATCCTTTTAATCATTATAAAAACCAAGTTTTAATGTTTACAAAAGTGTTTCAGATCTGGACAAACATGATTATGGTGTTTAAAAACATATTAAAGAAGATTAAAACACAAGAGGATGAAGATTATACCACAAGCATTTCAGAATCACCAATCGATTGCTCCTAATGCTTCCCGATCGATGTTCTTGAGCCTTAGTAGGTGTTTAGGGGTTAATATTTCGTAAATAGGGCAGTAGGGGCGATTAGGGTTTGAGTTTTGAGGATACAAGAGGCTTAAGGTTGCTTAAATACAAGTTTAAGGCGGTTTAGGTTCGTCAGTCACCCGTGAGCGGCCCGCTCGGAGCCTGTGAGCGGCCCGCTCACAGCTCCCAGCCCACTCCGGGTGGCCTGCTTCGTTGTACGACGTGTTTTCCTTCGATGTTTTCGCTATTTTGGACCCTAACAAGTGTAACCCCTTGTGTTAAGACCCCAACCATCCTACCGGTCCACCCATTACGATTTTTATTAACGTATTCGGTTTAAGTTCACGTAATCACATACAGTTTACACTTAGTTTCACAGAGTATCATAGAAGCACGTAATTGCAATCAATCTCAAACAATTACTTCACAATCATTTTGTTTAACAATTCACCAACGTCCGGGGTTCACTACTCATGTAACTAGTTTGGTAATTCCTCGAATTACCACCTCATGCAGTTATTAACCTATAACCGTGCAATGTGTAACTTATATAGCTAACTCTAGTTAACTAGAATGCATAGAATGTAACCAGAGTTTAGTTAAAGTGAGAACCTGAAATTGCCAGGTGTCACATCATCCCCACGTTAAAAGAATTTTCGTCCCGAAAATTGCACAAGTACCAAAAGGAATAACAAAAGAAACAGACAAAAGATAGAAACCAAGAGAGAGATTTACCCGAGTTGTCACATTTAACAACAATTTTTATATAATATAGTTCCATCAAGATGGTGTCTTCGGGAGTTCATACTATAGTAACTTGTATTATTCCAACAATCAATTAATAAAGCTTATCCTATGTATACGTTTCTAGGAGGAGGAGGAGGAGGAGGGTTTTGTCTAATAAAGGAGGAGAAAATTTTGGGGAAGAAGAGGTTTGGAGAAGTGAGAAGAGGTGGGGACAAGTCTGCTTAAGGAAGAGGTGAGGAAGAGCTTTTGAAGGGTTATGTCTTCTAAAAAATAAACAAGCTTCCCGCCCCTAATGTCTGCCCGCGTCTGCAGGGTGCAGACATAAGTAGCCAGAAGTGCTTCTAGTAGAAAAACAAACACCACCTTATTGTTTATTCAAAACTATTCATTAAAGATTGCGGACATGATAAGACCATACCAACAACTAAAGACCTTGTGAATTAAATCAAAATTTGATTTTCTTTTATATGCCGGTTACGTCTGCCTTCCTCCCCAAATTTGTTTCTATCGAAATTCTAATTATGATTCCATGTTACATGGAAATAAGCATTTTTATGTAATAATAATAATGATTTAGAGTACCCAGTAATAGCTCATCATATTCTGTCCTTTTCAAGCATTCTAGACAAGATGATTTAAGACAATGATTTATTTTTTTACTTTCTTTGGACTAGATTCCAGAATGATTTATTTTTTATGATCTTTAGACTAGAGATCATATTAAAAGCAATGGAGATTATATAGTTTACCTAATTTAGTTGGCTGAAGGTGCATCAATCGAGAAGGGCCTATTGTAGCCACCATACACACCAAGCATCCACACAATCGCATCAAAAGATGTCAACCCCAAATCAACAAATAGTTACGTACCGCCCATGTACGAATCTTAGATCGAGTACTTTCGTGTTGATAACGTGTTGTGAAACAACGACCTACTAGCAACCAACATACAAAATATAGAACAACGGCGTACTAGCTACCAACATACAAAATATAAGAACTATGTACAAAGATTAGAGGAAGATATAAAGAGATAGAATAGAGAAGTCTTACTCATTGAGTGTCCCATAACAATTACATGAAGCCTCTATTTATAAGGCTCTTATATTAATACAACAGATATGAAGAGATGAGAATTGGAATATGGATAGTCACCATAATAACTTATTTTATAACATTAAGTTAACTTTAAAATCATTAGTTTTTTTCAACCGCGCATTAACTTAGATTTTTTAATACCACATATGTTTTATTATTTAACATATTACATTTTCATCATTCTTACCGTCCAACCACATTAAATATTTGATTCTTTTAATCACTCATAAAAAAAATTATCATCATTGTTTTTTATTTTTTTAATATTTTAACTAACATATTTTGAACTAATTGCTGAAGCTTTTAAGTAAAAACAATATAAATTTATTTAAAATTAATAATTAAGTTCATATTAAATTACTTTGATTAATGATATGATAACTATCTTTAATAAAAAAAATAAGTATCCTTAATTAAGTACGAAAGAGTAGCAAGAAAAGAAAAGGTAAATAGCTAAATGAGAGGAGGAGGAGGAGGAGGAAAAAGAAGAAGAAGAAGAGGGGGAGGAAAAAGAAGAAGTCGTCATGGACCTAATCCCATAACTTTCAAAATGTTCTCCCTGTCTGATGCGCAGGCCGATTCACTCTGGGTACCCACTACCTGTCTGGGAACACCACCACTAGTGTCTTGAGTATAGATATTCAGATAGTGATATCCTTAAGTACAAACCGTGAGGTGATGAATGTTGGAGGTTTTTTTGAGGATTTATTCTATTTATTTAATTTCAAATAGGGGTTTGTTTAACTTCAAGTAGAACCGTGAGGTGATGCATCACGGATTTTTGTTTGTAAAAGAGGTTGAAGATGAAGAGTTATTTATTTAAGTTCAAATGAATAAGATTGCTTTGCAATGGAGGTCGAAGATGATGAGTTTATTTCCTTTTTGGAATTAGGCCCCTGAATTATTAGTTAAAACTTAAATTATAAGCTAATAATTTACTTGAATATCTATTGTACCCAAATGTAATTGATTAAACTTTGTTATAATTATAACCAAATTATATCCTGGAAGCATTTCAGGATAAATAATTTTAATATGAAGTGATAATGTGTTATGATGTAACATATAAGTTAATGTACTAAAAGATGAGAAAACAACAATTTTAATCATGTGAATAAAAATGAAAATGTATATTAAAAAGAAGATGTATGTTTGGATGAGTAGTAGAGCCAGAAACAACCATTGCAGGGCGTGATTGAGGCGGTGGTCTTAAAGGTGTGACTTTTTTTTTTTGAAAAGGAGTGGTTTTAACCTATTTTGTTCTTGATGAAAATAGAATTCTTAGTTTGAACATGATTAGTGACTTGCTTAAACATGATTAATGAATTAACTCAACACATTGTGTTTTTTTCTGTATGAATAAAAACCCACAAAAAAAAATTGTTTCTTTCGTTTTTTGAATAACACTATGGTACTCGTTAGAAAGATAATAAAGTGTTCGTTAATTTGGTGTATTTTTTTTAATATCATATATAAAACTAATTAACGTTTTAAAATTGTGGGAGAAACATAAGAGAGAAAAAAAACTGTTGGATGGAAATAAGGAGCAGGATGTCACGTGGCACATCCAATGGGGGAAGATGGCCTCTTTGAGTGTCATGTAGATTTAGTGCTTTGTTTTATTAGTATATATATATAGGGTATGGTTCCTGTAGGAAAATTGGTTTGTGTGAGAAGTGTAGGAAGGATTAAAAATTGATATGTATGCATCATTTTTTTGGACGTGTTCATGATGTTTTGGATTGTTTTTCTTAGAAAAACAACAAACATAATAATTAATAACCAAAAACAATGTATTTTAGGCTTAAAACTTAAAACACTATGTCAATAACATTTAAGCAGAGTGTTTTAAGTAATTACTAGGGTGTTTTATCTGTAATTTAAATTTAATGACTATAATACATTGGATTGTGTTTTAAATTTTTGTATATTGTTGTATTAGGTATTTTTCAAGCCAAAACAACCCAAAACATCATTCCAAAATCAATAACATGATAGCTACATGTCAATTCTTAATCTTTCTCACACTTCTTACACAAACCAATTTTCTTACATGATCCTCTACCTATATATATATATATATATATATATATATATATAGGTTTAGGTTCCTGTACAAAGGACATATTTCGTGAGAAGTGTGAGAAAGATTAAGAATTAGCATGTACGCATCATGTTTTGGATTTAGGATTGATGTTTTAGGTTATTTTAACTTGAAAAACACCAAACACAACAATCTAAAACACAATCCAATGTAGGAACCTTATTTTGGTCGAATTAACATGTGTTAATGTCGAATGAACATGTGTTGGGTCGAATGAACATGTGTTTAGGTCGAATTAACATGTGTTAGGTCAAATTAACTTGTGTATTGGTTGAATTAACATCATATGGGTCGAATGAAGACCCATATGGGTCAAATGAACTTCCAAATATACTGATTTGACCTTACTATCTCATATGTACGACTTTTGATGCAAACTAAGTGTTTTATGCTTGAACATTGTGTGTTAACTATATATACTTGAATAATTGATGTAATGGGTCACCAACGGGATGTCAGACACGTTTTCAAACGAACTTAGTTATGATCTGGACAATCGGGGACTAGATAACCTTACGGTTATTAGTCAAAACACTTATACGAGCATTTATGGTAGATTCCCAGTATTAGGAACTATCAGGACGTGTTGCTAACTCTTTTATTTAGAAAACGCAACCTAAGGTGAGTTTCATAGCCCCACTTCTACTGGTTTTATTTTCGGGTGAGAAAACATGCTTTGAACTTGTGTTTTAGAACTTGTGTCATACTATGGTCGGCTTTTGGGTTACTATATGGTTTGTTAAAGTCCCGGGGGAAACCATGTATGTGTGGGGTAGCAAAACGGGGGAAATGTGGATAGATTTATTGGGCGAGACCTACCCCACTCGACGACTTGTAATCGGGCGAGTGCATATTGACTCGACCTATGCTAAACATCTTCGGGTGGCTTAAACATCGAGGCTAAACATTGCTAAATGTGTCCAGTAATGGTTTCCAATCATAGGAGTTACAGTACTTACGCCTAGCTAGCGTACACTTGATATAGTATTGACAGGACTGAACTTGGTACACTTCAGGAACATTTTATAAAAACCTGTGAACTCACCAGCATTTTATGTTGACATTTTTTTGGCATGTTTTTCTCAGGTCGCTAAGGTAGCAGTCAATGGACTAGGCACACAGAGTCTTTGCATGGCGTCTAGGGTTTAGTGTATGTTTTCAATAAGTTCAAACTATGTTATTTTGTTTTACGTTGTAAACATATTTCAGCTTCCGCTAAGACTTGTTATGAAATTGCATGGTTTTATTTACGTATCTTTTACCTTTAGTTGTCGTTTATTGTGACCGTTGAATTGGATCTTGGTATGTCACGCGCCTCGCGGTAAAACCCCGCACGTGGAATTGGAGGGTGTGATAGATTGATATCAGAGCCAGGTAATAGTGAACTAGGAATGCATGTAGAGTGTAGTCTATATCTGAGTTTCTCACACACACTAGACGGTCGCATAAATTTGAGTCGTAACATGGGGGAACATACTAACTTTTTCGGGTTTCGGTGTTATCATCATTATGTGCTACATCATCTATTTTTCTTGGATCGTTCTATCCTTTGTTTCATCCTCTCTATGGTTCAAAGGCATGAGGCCTTGCTAATCTTTGCATGGTATTGTATATTGAAGTGGTTTCGGCATATTCTTGAGATCTGTCCAGGATTCGGACATCTCCTCTCTATGCTCCAATAGACGCACTCGCCTACACATACTATCTTGTACTAGTACTCGTAGTGGTATGCCTCTAAGTGTTCGTATCCGGTGACTTGAATTTCAAACTACGAGTATACTTGGAGGACCATGTAGGGCAATTTATTATTTCGGGTGCACACGAAATCATAAACTGGAATTCTTGAAAATCCTATTAGACTCTGTGTTTGGACTGATGGTCCTGAGTTGGACCTAGATCCAAATTCTTGTGATTTCTAGTGGTTTACACTAGTGGCGAATCTAAATCTTTCGTTCTTGTTTTGTGAGAAGATGTCGGGCGTTTGTGGTGGTCGTATAGGTGTTCGTACTAGTGGTCATGGAGGCGGTGGTCATGGAAGCGGTGGTGATAATGTTAACATAACCAAGGAAGAGCTGAACAACCTGCTTCAGCAGCAAGTGAATGTTGCACTAGCTGCATTTCACGCTGCACAAAATGCTCTTGGTTGTAATTTGATTTTTATCATCTTTATCTAAATTCTAGGTGTTGTGTTCTTTTTCTGTTGTTTATTTGAGTGTCGTTGGTTCTGTTGCTACTGTCGACCCACCTCCACCTCAGTGCACCTACAAGATGTTTCGGGACTATAAGCCTCATAACTTTGCTGGAATGGAGGGAGCAGTGGGACTGCTCAGGTGGTTTGAGTAAGTTGAATCGGTGTTCTTGATGTGTAATTGTCCAACTGAGATCGAGTGAAGTTTGCTACAACGGTGTTTGAGGGTCTTGCTTTGACTTGGTGGAACTTCACTGCTCAGACCATGGGCTTAGGGGAAGCCCATGCTATGCCTTGGGTGGAGTTTGTGCAACATTTGATGAATGAGTACTATCCGAGGGACGAAGTTCAGAAGCTAGAGCATGAGGTATGGAATCATGAGATGGTGGGATCGGAGATTGAGGAGTATACTGTTAGGCATAATGAGCTGGCGGTGTTGTGACCTGACCTGCACACCGGAGTTCAGGAGGATTGAGCGCTACATTGCTGGGTTGGTGCTAGAAATTATAGGGTTGGTGGCTGCTGGGGATCCTACTACGTTTGCGGGTATTGTTCGGTCAGCTCATAAGATGACTAATACGAAGGTGGCAGAGGGAGGTTTGCCTCCTCGAGGCACTACTGTGAATGTTTTATAGAGTAACAAGAGGAAATGGGAAAATGTGGGAAAGAATTCAGCTCCAGTATAGACTCAGCAGGTGAAGAAGTTTGAAACATCTGGGTCGTCGTCGGGGCAGAAATAGAGTGGGTACATTGGGAAGCATCCTAGGTGCAACAAGTGTGGGTTTCATCATTCTGGTAATTGTGAGTGGGCTCGTTATCATCGGTGCCAGTAGTTTAGGCACTTTGCTAAGGATTGTAGGTCGACTCTCCAACCTTCTAAGGCACATGCTGCAGTTCCAGCTCCCGCTCTAGAAGGGACTTCAGGATAGCAGGGTTGTTTTAACAACGGTGAATCGGGGCACTTCAAGCATGAGTGTCCTCCGTTGAAGCAAGGTGAGAATGGGAAGAACGGGAATGGTAACGAGAACAATGGAGGCAGCGACAGGTATGCACGTGCTTTCGTCATTGGTTCGGGGGAAGCCAAATATGATACTGACACAGTTACCGGTACGTTCCTTCTTAATGATCACTATGCTTCCGTTTTGTTTGATTCTGGTGTCGATAAGAGTTTTATTTTTGTTGAGTTTAGTCAATTGCTAGATATAGTACCCATACCTTTAGAGGCTAAGTACTTTATAGAATTGGCTGGCGGTAAGAAAATCGAGGCGACGCATATTCTTAAGGAATGTCGCTTAGAGATTTCGGGTTTGTCCTTCCCTATTGATCTCATGCCGGTGTCCTTGGGTAGCTTTGATGTCGTTATCGGCATGGATTGGTTGTTATTATATCGTGCGGAGATAGTTTATTTCGATAAGATTATTCGGATCCCTCTCCCTGATGGTGAGATTCTTTTGGTGCTTGGTGATTAAACTGGTGCCCCTTTGAGTATCATTTCCCGTTTTAAAGCCCATAAGTATCTTTGGAAGGGTTATTCTGCCATTTTGGCTCTTGTTTCGGTGTTATCTGATGATGAGAAGAATATTGAAGATATTCCTGTAGTTTGTTATTTTCCTGATGTATTTCCCGAAGACTTGCCTGGTCTTCCTCCTCATTGTCAAGTAGATTTTGGCATTGATCTTGCACCCGGCGCAACTCCTATCGCTCGAGCCCCTTATCGTCTTGCACCTCCCGAGATGCAAGAATTGTCTACCCAGTTGCAGGAACTCTTGGAAGAGGATTTCATCCGACCTAGTTCATCCCCAAGGGGAGCCCCTATCTTGTTTGTGAAGAAGAAGGATGAGAGCCTTTGCATGTTTATTGACTATCGTGAGCTGAACAAGGTGAGAATCAAGAATCGTTATCCTCTTCCTCTTATCGATGATCTTTTTGACCAACTCCAGGGTTCTAGCTTATACTCGAAGATTGATTTGAGTTCTTGGTCATGCCTTTTGGTCTCACCAACGCACCAGCGGTTTTCATGGATTTGATGAATGGTGTTTGTAAGCCTTATATTGATAAATTCATCATCGTGTTTATGTAGAGGATCGTTTTCACAAAAACAAGTTAGTTGATCATACAAGTCTACTAATCCAGGTGCGGAAACCCTAGATTAGTTACAAAATGATAGCAAATGAATCAAACACATGAATTCACCTTTTCAATATCCATTCTCATTAATAACTTGATAAAAGATCTTTACAATTAGGTTTACAAGTTTATAAATCACTTTCAGAATGATCAAAACCTAGAGAGAGAATCTAGACCAGACACACAGACACAAAATGGCAAAACTTATAATCTAAACAAAATTTTGAGTTTATATAGGCTGCACGTTCGCCCCCCCCCCCCCCCCCCCCGATAGGGTCGAATGTGCACCTTCGCCCCTGAATAAGGTACGAATCAACACACATATAAACATTCCTCCATATTCGGCCAGTCTATCTCTCCATTCGACCATATTTTCCACCTTCGTCCATATTTTCCACCTTCGACCTTCTGAAAACCCACGTTCAACCCCACGACATCAACTAAACATCTTTATATTTACTATCCAAAGCATTAGTCGCAAATCGTGCATCAACAGTTTATTGACGACATCCTGGTTTATTCCAAGAACAAGGCGGACCATAGGGAACACCAGCGTCTGGTCTTGGAACTCTTAAGGCCGGAGCAGCTATATGCTATGTTCTCGAAGTGTGACTTTTGGTTACGCGAAGTTCAATTCCTTGGTCATGTGGTTAATGAAAAAGGAAATCATGTCGATCCAACTAAGATAGAAGCCATCAACGACTGGGAAGCACTAAAGACGCCTTCTGAAGTGCAGCAATTCCTAGGTCCTGCAGGTTACTATCATCGTTTCATTGAGGGATTTTCGTAGATTGCTCAACAACTCACCTCCGTTACACAGAAGGACCGAAAGTTTGACTGGGGTTACTCACAGGAATAAACATTTCAGATGCTGAAGCTTGAACTCTGTTCTGCGCCTATGTTATCTTTACCTGAGGGTACGAATGATTTTATTGTTTACTGTCATGCTTCTATCCAAGGTCTCAGTTGTGTGTTGATGCAACGCAAGAAGGTTATTTCTTATGCTTCTCGTTAGCTTAAGGTTCACGAGAAGAACTATACCACCCATGATTTGGAATTGGGTGCGGTCGTTTTCGCGTTAATTATCTGGAGACATTACTTGTACGGTACCAAGTGCAGCATTTATACCGATCACAAGAGTCTTCAGCACATCTTTGATCAGAAGGAGTTGAACATGGGGCAACGTCACTGGGTCGAACTTCTAAACGATTATGATTGTGCTGTTAAGTACCATCCTGGCAAGGCGAATGTTGTGGTAGACGCCTTGAGCAGGAAACAATCTGCTAAACCCCGTCGTGTTCGAGCTTTGCATCTCACCATCCATTCTTCCTTGCCTGATCGAATTCTTTTTGCGCAACAAGAATCCTTGAAGGTGGAAAACCTTAAGGCTGAGAACATGCATAGTGTCGATAAGCACCTTGAACTTGGGTCTGCTGGCCTACATTGCTTCGCAGGGCGCGTTTGGGTTCCGTTATTTGAGGGTTTGCGAGAGCTTGTCTTGGACGAAGCTTACAAATCCCGGTATTCTGTTCACCCTGGCTTCGATAAGATGTATCAGGATCCGAAGATACTCTATTGGTGGCCAAACATGAAGGCTGACATAGCTTCCTATGTGAGCAACTGTTTAACCTGTGCTAAGGTCAACATTGAGGATCAGAAGCCGTCTGGTCATCTACAACAACCTGAGATTCCTGAATGGAAGTGAGAACGGATCACGATTGATTTTATAACCAAGCTTCAGAGATCGACTAGTAATTGGATATGATTTGGGTGATCGACAACCAGTTGACAAAATCTGCACACTTCCTGGCTAATAAGGAAACTGTCAGCCTTGTGCTTTTGGCTCGTATCTATCTGAAGGAAGTGTTTGCTCGGCACGGGGTGCCTGTTTCTATCATCTCTGATCGTGATTCTCGTTTCGCTTCTTGATTATTGAAAGCATTGCATAAGGCGTTGGGTACTCAATGGGATATGAATATAACTTATCATCCGCAAACTGATGGTCAAAGGGAGATGACAATCCAAACGCTTGAGGATATGCTTCGGGCATATGTTATCGATTATGGCAAAAGTTGGGAGAGTCACCTGCCATTGGTGGAGTTCTCTTACAACAATACTTACCATTATAGAATTAAGGCAGCTCCGTTCAAGGCTCTTAATGGACGGAAATGTCGGTCTCCTCTTTGTTGGGCCAAAGTTGGTGAGAGCGAGCTCACTGGACCGGAGCTTGTGTACGAAACTTCAGAGAAGATCGTATAGATTTGTAATCGTTTGGCAGCAGCTTGGGATAGTCAGAAGAGCTATGTTGATCGTCGTCGCAAACCCTTGGAGTTCCAGGTTGGGGACAGGGTACTTCTAAAAGTTTCTCCATGGAAGGGCGTCATACGCTTTGGAAAGCGTGGCAAACTTAACCCTCGATATGTCGGACCGTTCACGATCCTGGAACGAATTGGAGCAGTGGCAAACTTAAACATCATGAGACTAACAAAACCCATGCCATAGAGGTACCAGCAAGTGTTTGAACAAAACCCATGCCATAGAGGTACCACCAAGTGTTTGCTCAAACCCCTCTCCCAAATCTCCATGGCTCGTTATTTAGTTACCTGAAAAACATGCACAAAGATTTATCTACAATAATGTCGGCAAATTACAGGTTTGAACGTACTATATGAAATACTCGTGTAATTCGTGTATGACCAATCATGAGCTAGCTAAGCAAATGATCAAACATGAGTCCCGTAACCAAACCTCTTGACTGTTATGCCTCATGCATTGTACACTATAGACAATGTATATATTGTAGAATACTAACACTCCTTTGTATGTAACCGGTTAGAGCGACTAACCAAGAGTGGGGTGTCAACCCAATAGATCTATTAAAGTGTTCCATGGCTTTTGATAGCTAATGGTTACTGTGAATGTTGTACGAGGACAAGAGAGCTCATGAACCAAAATGTCTCATGTTCCACATGGTAGTCACGATAGAATTAACACTACCTTTGTAACTTGGAGTAGTTTTGTAGCATGTTTATCCCCCAAAAATGTAAAAATAATAAAAAAAAATTGGGTCGTGAAACTCAGCTGATAGAGTCGTATGTGGCCTAGTGAAGCGGTATTCGTGAGATAGCTATTGTCCTGACACTATTTGCCCTATGATTTATTAAGAACATGGTAAATCACAAGTTCTCGTTGTTTGTCATACAATTTGTTCACCCGACGTTTATGGACTTTGTTTTAGTGTGTGTTCAAGTTAAGCAACCTTTAAAACATGGCGTTTTCCTACGATTTATAGCTCTTGCAAGCTTAATATTTATTAACACATGCTTTGGCCCTTACTAACACATGTTAGATGTTCATAGCCGAAGTAGTGTCTCATGTATGCATTGACTCCATATGTTATAAGGCTCGACATAGACTTGTTAAGTCATGGCCGTGGGCTTGCAATGTATTATGAATGCTTTATTGATAAAAATGGTTATAAAAACGTCCTTCTTAACTCTATCATTGAAACATGAATCAAGTGAGTTTATTTTACTCGAAAGCGATTACTAGAAGGTTGTTTTAGGGTGGGGTTTGATTCATAACACTAGGTTCGTCATACAACATAGACGTGTGGTGGTGTATCCCCTTCGTGATCGTGTAAGTCTTTGGTATAGGTTCAGCTTTTTAATCTTTTGATAGGGCAGAAACTATTACACTCCCACGTCTCTTGTATGATGCTTTAGCTTGATTTTACACTTGTTAAGGTTTTATACCATGTAGTAATGAAAAACGTGTGTGTGATGACGAGTGATCATATATACCAATTGCTTCAATCAACTAATTTTGTTAAGTATATGTCGGGTGCATCATGGAGGCCGAAGTTAATAATCAAAGAGGAACAAGAGTTAGTTATCTTACTTAGTATTGCTTGACAAAGGTCGATCCTCAAGGTATCAAGCTTCTTCCCTTGTGCGTGAACTCCCCAAATTAACTTGTAGTTAGTTGCTTTTGAAGTGAAGGTAGGAATGGTGTGGTGTGGATGGTGTTGCCGTAGGATATGAAGGAAAAGAAGAGAGGATTGTGGATGTTGGTGCAAGAGACTTGGATGGATTGAGGACTCCTTATATAGGCTGATTTCAAGGTAAGGTGTCATTGAATTGTAATGGCTAGGTAGAGGTTAGTTTCTAAATTCATATAAGGTCCTTAGGTGTCATCGAGATCATGCATGCTTGGTTTGGCTGATTGCTTTTGAAGCTAGACTTGATAATTGTGGCAACTTCTTCTTGTAAGACAAGGATGAAGGTCTTTACTTTCCCTTTGGATGAAACCTTTGGTGTCATGAGTTGATAATGACACTTCATGGAACAAAGATCTCCTCTTGTCTTTACCTTGTTGAAATCGTGAATGATGGTGAGGTATCTGTGACACCCGCCACTTAGCCAGGTCAAAATCCGTACACTTTCTAGTCAACGTTTAATTTTACATGCATTATTCATGACATTTTATACGCATAAGTCCCCCGAGATAGTCTAGCAATGTCCGAACGAGTATAATTTCACCCATATCAACGAATCTTGGTGACACAAATTTATATGATTATAAGTGATTTTCCAAAATCATGTATAGATGCCCATTTATTTAATAATACAATGGGAAGCATCATGGATTTTTATATATAAATCCTAGTATTTATTCAACTAGCATACCTACACATATGTGTATATATGTATACGACACCCACATATATATATGTATATATACATAATTTCGGCCCATATATATATATATATGTGTGTGTGTGTATGTACATGAATACAAGAAACTAGTAAACATATTTATAACTAGTTCTTGCACATTCTTTTTGTTCCATCTTAAATGAACTAACTAGTTCTTTTATAAACTTAACTATATCTGGTGAAACAAGTGATCAACACTAGGATTTATTAAATCTACTAGCCAAAAATGATCACCACCACCTTGTTTAATGTTTTGTTTCTACTAGACACTTGGAACATCATCAATGTAGTGTCATTTAGGAAGAACCTCTCCTTCTTGTTTATTTCCCAAACCGTCGCCCCCTAGTGTCCCACTAATCTTTTTTTTGATCCAAGTCAAACTCTATATTAACATTTGTTGATTAGTTCCATAAGTTGACTTCATGTAGTGTCATTCATCCTTAGAATCCATCCAACACCAACATAAGATTAGTCACCATCCATGACATGATTTAGACTTTAGATATGTCATTAAGATATGACACAAGGTAGATTACTAGACAAATAAGGAAGGATTCTCTTAATCACCATAATCCATAGAAGTTGACTTACCCAAAGTGTTAAGCACCTTCATAACACCTTCTCATCTCCACCTCTATATAAGGAGGCCTTCGGTAATCATTTCACCACACCACAAACCTCCCTTGCTCTCTCACTCTACTCGACACACACACACACATCCCATAAGTTCTAGGAGCAACCAAGGAGTTCTAGCATCTTGCCTTCTATCTTGGATCGACTAGAAGGTATAAACCTTAACATAGTTACTTCTTTACTTTGTTTAATTATCACATAGTTCACCTTAGCTCATAGTTTATCACTTATAATTAAACATCACCATATGAATGTTTGCTCATATCTTGGGCTTGAAAACCTTTCGTGGTTACACCTCGTGTTTCCGCCTAGGCGAGGTATGACAGATTGGTATCAGAGCTCAAGGTTATAGCGAACTAGTTTTCTCTAAAAACTAAACTATAACTACAACGATTTTCTAACGGAAAGTTGTCCATGCATGAAAAACATTTTCATCACGGTGCACTGGCCAAGTTCCATGCCCTTTTCTACATTGCATTCACGCGAGTCTAGCACATGAGTTGTTAACGATTATCGATGTATATATGTGTACTTTGGATTTTGACAGGATAATGGCTACCCCTACCTATGCAATTGTCCTTTCAGATTCAGAGGATGATTCCTCTGTAGTCCCCAAGACTTCTAGTGACAACGACATTGAAGGTTATGTCGCGGATTCGGAGCCCGATGAGTATTACGAGGTGGACATTGTGGGAGATGATGCGCAGCTTGACCCCATCGTGTCGGATGAGGAGCCTAACGTTCCCGTCGGTGAGGCTCAGGGCGATGCTACGGATACCGCTGTCCCAACCCCTGTGGCTGCGGAGTCGCCAGCTGTGCTCCCACGTGTAGTGGAGCCGCCCGCCGATGTGCTGGAGTCTTCCCACTCTCGTCGTTTGTTTCTTGGTGGTATGCGCACTATATGCACCGCCAGGAAGCGTGTGCTCTGGCCCCTGCCCGTGGAGCCTGTGGCACCAGCCCAGCCTAACCATGCTGTTGAGTCTTCGGAGCCCCCTCGGAAGAAGTTGCTTAGGAGGTCCCAAGCCCGCAAGCGGAACTTTCTACCTACTATAGCAAGCTACTTGGCTCATAGCGACGAGGATTCTGACGACGACATCTTTATCTCTGCTCATGGTGTTGAGTCTTCCTAGCCCCCTGCTGACCCTCATGCACCTGGTCCTCTTGGTACCTTACCCATACGCTGTTCCCTTCACACGGTGCGTGGCATGATAGGTACGCATGATGGTATCATCAGCGATCTCTGCGAGCGAGCGGATGGACTAGAGGCCGATGCTCATGCTAAAGGATTTACGAGGGCCACTATCATTGAGCACCTTACTTGCCTACGAGCACGACTGGATGACGCCGAGCGAGGACGTATGGTTGCCGAGCGTGAGCGCATGGAGGCTGAGCATGGGAGACTCGAGGCATGGAGGCATGTGGACATCCTTGAGCATCGTTTAGATGAGATAGACCGTAGTATGAGGGCTGCCGTTGCCCCTTTAGCTGTTGCATTTCCCCCACCTCCTCAATAGTTAGGTTGTAGCTGTGGTAGTTGTAGCTTTAGTTATCTAACCTAACCTATGGTAGTATCTTTTGGGTCATTTCATGTATGGTTTGGGTTGTAGCGATCTACTTATCTTGTATTATCATGACAAACCGATGTACTAAAAATGAAACGAATTAACGAAATGACGACGTTATGCTTTATTTATGTCTCTTTCTTATTATTTGTTTATGCCATGGTTTAGTTAGTTATTCTTATTATATGATTATATGTGTATGCATTACTGCTATTATATTCACCGGTTGTGTGAAAACGCTTGTCACGGGTATTGTGATGTTCATGATTGTTCATTCGAGCGCACATGATTGTCAATATTTTAAAAAAAATATGTGTCTAATTCTTTTAATTTCTGACACAATAGAAAGAAGTCATGTCACCCCGAAAGAACACCCGCAATACCAAGGACAACACATTCCCAACCACGTCCGAAGAGCTAGCCCACGTGATTGCGCAAGCCATTGCGTATCACGATGCTAACCGCACAGACTCCAGTGGTGGATCTGGTGGAAATGGCAGGCGAAGGACAAATGACAACGACACTGGTAAAATATCGACTCGCTATGCTCCCTATGGCCTTGTGATCACTATTGTTATTGATGATGCCTCATTATCTATGACACAGACGGTGAGAACATGGTTCATGGCTTGTAAACCATGGAGTTTCCGTGGGACGGAAGGAGTGGTCGGTATTTGTTATTGGATTGAGAAAATGGAATCAGTTCTGGATATCAGCAGTTGTGTTGAAAACCAAAGAGTGATGTACTCTACCTGCACCTTCCAGGATGAGGCGTTGACTTGGTGGAATCTGCAAGTTCAAACTCTGGGTAGAGATGTCGCATATGGTTTCTCGTGGTGCGATTTGAAGTCCATGCTGATGGAGAAGTACTGCCCCCGTAGCGAGTTGCAGAAGCTTGAGTTAGAGTTCTAGAATCTGACGATGTCTGAAGCAGATGTTGCCGCCTACACTACTCGTTTTCATGAGCTGTCACGTCTGGTACCCCACATGGTTACTAAAGAATACAAACGGGTTGAAAGGTACATATGGGGTCTCTCCCCTAAGATTCGTAGTATGGTAACTGCTGCTGAACCCACAACCATTCAAGGAGCCGTCACCCTCGCCCATAGTCTTACGGATGACATAGTGCATATGGGCGCATTGCTTAAGAAGGAGGTTGAGAAGAAAGGAAGAGCGGGTGACATGAGGAAGTGGTAGGATACCAAGAAGGGTAAGAATGGTGGAAATCGGTTTAGTAAAAAACCGAAGACGGCCCAGGCATTTGTTGCAACCACTTTGCAACAAATGTAACTATCATCATATCGGGTCACGTGACAGCATTCATTATGACTACTGCAAGAGGATCGGGCATCAGACTTCCCGCTGCCGTGCTAAGGCTACTGGTAACCCTCCCGGGAAACTAGGATGTTTTGAGTGTGGTGTTGCGGATCATTTCAAGAAGGATTTCCCAAAGTTGAGGAACCAATCTCGCGGTAGAGCTTTTGTGATTGGAGCTGGTAAAGCTCGTGAGGATCCCAATGTTTTACCGGTACGTTCCTCGTTAACAACACTTATGCTTCCGTACTTTTCGATACCGGTGCCGATTTGAGTTTTATGTCAACCCACTTTAGAAAGACCCTTGGGGTAGAATCTAGTAAGTTGGGCACACGTTACTCTATAGAATTGGCCAACGGTAACGTTATTGAGTCGGAAGAAGTCGTTGAAGGATGTACCTTAAATTTGGGATATCGAGAGTTTCCTATCGACTTACTGCCAATTGAGTTGGGAAGTTTCGATGTGGTTGTTGGCATGGATTGGTTGTTGAAGAACATGCGGAGATCGTGTGCCGAGAAAAAGACTGTCCGTATTCCCCTTCCCAGTGCTGAAGTTCTCTCGGTCAATGGAAAGAACAGCCGAGCCAATGTACGGATTATATCTTGCATGAAAGCACAAAAGTGCCTTTGCAAGGGCTACTGTGCCTTTCTAGTACACGTGACGAAGAAGAAGTCGAAGGAGCTGTAAATCGAAGACATCCCTGTCGTGAGAGATTTTCTGGAGGTCTTTCCTGAAGAATTGCCAGGATTGCCGCCTCCGAGACAAGTGGAGTTCCGTATTGATTTAGCTCCCGGAGCTGCACCTATCGCCCGTTCTCTCTGTGGGGTGCACCTGTGTTGTTCTTGAAGAAGAAACGTGGATCCTTCCGTATGTGCATAGACTACCGTGAACTGAAGAAGCTCACTATCAAGAATCGCTATCCTCTTACTAGGATTGATGATCTGTTCGATCAGCTGCAAGGCTCTAGCTACTACTCTAAGACTAATTTGAGGTCTGGATATCATCAACTTCGTGTGCAAGAGGAAAGCATACCTAAAACGGTTCTTAGGACACGCTATGGTCATTATGAGTTCCTGGTGATGCCGTTTGGACTAACCAACACGCCAGCAGTATTCATGGACTTGATGAATAGAGTCTACAAGTCATATTGGGACAAGTTCATGATTGTCTTTATTGATGATATATTAATATACTCACGAACTCAAAAGGAGCATGAGGAGCATTTGAAGTTGATCCTTGAGCTATTAAAGAATGAGAAGTTATATGCTAAGTTCTCTAAGTGCGAATTTTGGATTCGCGAGGTTTACTTTCTTGGACATGTAGTGAACAAGAAAGGTATTCATGTCGATCCAGCAAAGATTGAGGCAATTAAGAATTGGGAAGCGCCCAAGTCGCAAACGGAAGTGGGACAATTTTTAGGACTCGCTGGATATTATCAACGGTTTATTGAGAAATTCTCTTAGATAGCTTAATCTCTAACCATTCTAACTCAGACGGATAAGAAGTTTGAATGGGGTGAGAAGCAAGAATCTGCCTTCCAGTTGTTGAAGCAAAGGTTGTGCAGCGCTTCTATTTTATCTTTGCCCGAAGGAACGAATGACTTTGTGGTCTATTGCGATGCTTCACACCAGGTCCTAGGGTGTGTGCTGATGCAAAGAGACAAAGTGATTGCGTATGCCTCTCGTCAACTCAAGGTTCACGAGAAGAATTACACTACGCATGATTTGGAATTAGGAGCGGTAGTTTTGCCCTTAAGATTTGGAGACATTACTTGTATCGAACCAAGTGTACTATCTTCACAGACCATAAGAGCTTGCAACACATCTTTGACTAGAAGGATTTGAACATGCGGCAGAGAAGATGGGTTGAATTGCTGAACGATTACAACTGTGAGATTAAGTACCACTCGGGAAAGGCAAACGTCGTAGCGGATGCCTTAAGTCGAAAGGAACACATCAAACCCTTACGGGCATGCGCACTGGAATTAACGATCCATTTGAACCTCACAGACCGCATTTGTGAAGACCAGCAGGAAGCTCCTAAGGAAGTCAACGTCAAGGAGGAGGCTCTACATGCCATGGTTAGACTATTGGTACCCTGGACCGACATAATGTTATACTTCGCTAATAGGATTTGGGTTCCATTGTTTGGTGGATTGAGGTAATTGGTACTCGAAGAGGCCCATAAGTCAAGATATTCGGTTCACCCAGGAGCGGATAAGATGTACAAGGATTTGAAGGAACTATATTGATGGCCTAACATTAAAGGAAGTATTGCTATGTACATGGGAAAGTGCCTAACGTGCTCTAAGGTTAAAGCCGAGTACGAAAAACCCTACCGCTTGTTACAGCAACCTGAGATACCCGTGTGGAAGTCGGAGCAGATTTCAATGGATTTTGTAACTAAGTTGCCAAGGACGGCAAGCGGTCACGACGTAATTTGGGTAATTGTGGATCGATTGACCAAATCTGCTCACTTTTTGCCAATCAAGGAAACTGCTAAATTGGATAAGTTGGCAAAACTATATATTAAGGAGGTTGTATCTAGACACAATATCCCAGTTTCCATCATTTCGGATCGAGATAGTCATTTTACTTCTAGGTTTTGGAAGACGTTGAACGAAGCCCTAAGTACTCGATTGGACATGAGTACGGCTTAACATCCCCAGACCGACGGTTAGAGCGAGAGAACGATGCCGACACTTGAGGATATGCTTCGTGCATGTGTGATTGACATTGGAGGTAATTGGGACGCCCACCTACCTCTAATTGAGTTTTTGTATAACAATAGTTATCACACTAGCATCAAGGCCGCACCGTTTGAAGCTATTTATGGACGCAAGTGTCGATCGCCGTTGTGTTGGGTAGAAGTTGGGGACAAGCATTTGACTGGCCCGGAGATCATCCAGGAGACGACCGAAAAAATCTTTCAAATCAAGGACCGATTGAAAACTGCCCGGGATAGGCAGAAGAGTTATGCTGATATGAGGAGGAAACCCCTGGAATTTCATGTAGCCGACAAGGTCCTACTGAAAGTTTCTCCTTGGAAAGGAGTACCTCGTTTCGGTAAACACGGCAAGCTAAATCCAAGATACGTTCCTACATTTGAAATCTTGGCAAGAGTTGGCCTAGTCGCGTACAAGCTTAATTTTCCCGACGAGCTAAGTGGAGTTGTTGGATCAGTGGCCTCTTTTTATCAGTTTAGAACACTTATGTGTTTGCAGTTTTATCAAAGTTATATGCACAGCGGAATAGTAAATGTTCTAAGGTTAAAGTATCACTTTTAACAAGAGTTATTACTCCCCCTTTTCTGAGCAGTTAATGAGAATCAATAAGCAATTGAAAGTATAAAGCAATAAATACAAGTTATGATTCTCAGATGTGAAATGGATAATAAGTTTAAAAGCCTTGAAGGATTTTCAATTAAAATCAAAGTAAATCACATATCTAAAATAGATGAATAAACTCATCTATTTATAGACGAAGTTACAAGACTGTTGTACTAAGTAATCTAAGATATTTAGCAAGATATTATACTTAGGATAATGCTTACAACAGGCTGTAGCATTGAAACTTGATCCAAGACTTTAACAAAACATTATAATACTAACGTGCCACAGAGTGGTGGTGCTGTTCTCTCCAATGCAGCAAGCAGCATTCTATATTGCTAGCCAATCACTGTAAAACAGAGATAGACACTCTGTAAATGCCTGTTGACCATCCCCAACCAACCCGTTATAAGATGAAACCATTGCAGAGACTAATGCAATATGTTGCTGAGCAACTTCAACAGTTACATTGCCCAAATTAGAAGTTTCCAAAACCACCAGTTGTTGACTGGGTTGAGTCATTGGATTCATGTATTGTGTTTGTTGAGGTGGTTGTTGTGATTGGCTAGCAGTATAGAATGCTGCTTGCTGCATTGGAGAGAACGGTGAAATGTAGGAATTATTGTATTGTTGTTGTGGTGGTGGTGGTGTGTATGATGGTTGTGAGTAGGATGAGGTTTGTGCGATGTAGTTGATGGTTGGTTTTGGTGGTTCCATAACATTGGAAATACAAGCAACATGCGGTGCCACTACTCCTCCTGAACTTGAGTTTCCAACTGGTGCTGAAGTACCTCCAAAATATAAACTTGGATTCTGAGGAATCTGTGATCTTTTAGCTTTCCTCTTTTCCTCAAGCTCTTTGTTCTCCAGCTTCTGCACAAACTCGTTAATAGTCCAGAATTTGTAAGCATCCTTCTCTTTGAGAACTTCCACATGCTGATCCCAGTAAGGTGGTAGAGCATCTGCAAACTTGTCCACCAAATCTGTCATAGGAATCTGTATACCATAACTAGACAACTCAGTTAGTAAATGACAATATGTAGGAGTTAATTCTTTTAGAGTTTCATTTCCAACATAAGTAAAATTCTCAAACTCTTTTCTCAACTCCTCCATCCTCAACCTTCTCGTCTTCTCATTCCCATCATGCCTATTCTTTAACACATCCCATAGTTGCTTAGATGTAGTGCATGTCCCAAACTGATGTAGTAAGTCGTTTGTGATTGCCTGAGTCAACTGGGAATATGATTTCTTCTCCACAGCAAACTTCTTTTTCTCCTCCTCTGACATGCTCTCCAATGGAACTGGTTCACCGGTGTTCTCCAAAACCGGTGCAGTGTATCCTCTAGCTATCATCCTCCATGCCTCTGCACCCTCCACTCCCATGCCTTCCAGATGGATCTTAAACTTTTTCTGCCACTGATTATATTCTTGCATCTCCATGAGCTTGGGTGGATGATTCCCGCTACCTGAAGATAAGTCATTTATTAGTGTAGAAATACCATTGGTAGTTTGAGTATTTACCACCGCTGCTGCTACTGCCCAATAGTCAGGTTGTGGTGCTGGAGGTGCAACACTCTGAGGCATTGAGCTAGTCATCGCTATGTAATTGATCGGTTGTGAAGACTGTGTGCTCGTCTTTTGGGCTGCCACTGTCCATGGGTCCATCACTTGCTGTTGTGGTTGTGTTGTTGCTGGTCTCAGGGTAGTCGGAAAATTCCACATGATGTTCACGAACTTCGAAAATCACAACACTTAGAAAATTTTCCAAACTCAGATCTACGTTCGCCCAAAATATCCTACTTTCGTCCCTTTTGAGTCCACTTTCGTCCAAAATGTCTCAGCTGAAGGTAGAATATCAACAGAATGTAGAATCAGTCTAGACCCTTTCCACTTTCGTCCAATAATAGCTACGTTCGAGCACTAACTTTTCACCTTCGCCCGCCTGATGAATCGAAGGTGGAAATTTCTGCCCGAAAGTGAAAACTTCAAACACAAAATTCCAGGTTCGACCAAAATGTACCTACGTTCGACCAGAAAACACTCACTCTCGCCCACTCTAGGTCAGGTTCGCCCACAACACAGCACATTCGACCATTTTGAGTTTGAAAACAACGGTTACACTTTGAAAAACGGTTATTTTGATCTCTGATTTTCAAAAGTTTATGGATTTGGATGATCTTTATCAGGTTTTGATTCGGAATTGATTTTGAACAACTTTAATTCTTGGAAAACTTGATTTTAATCCCAAATTCAACTCGAAAATCCTTAAAAACACTCAAAAACCATTTTCAATCAAAAACAGATGAATTTTGACCAAAATTAAGTCCAAATCAGCTCTGATATTATCAATTTTGTTGTTGTATGATCCGTATGGCTCTGATACCACTTTGTAGTTGAAAGAATTTAGCTAAAACATGATAATCTGATCATACAAGTCACAAATCTAGGTGCGGAAACCCTAGATATGAACAAAATGATAATACTCGGATCAAAACACGTAAAACATCATTTCAAAGACTTTTTCATAGATTAACTTTCACAAATACTTGATTACAATCACTCACACGTTAATCTAGACCTTTCTAACACTTTTACAAAATCCACACGAACCTGACCCTCAAACACACACTTTCTAAAACTCTATCTAACTTAGAAAACATCAAAATCTATTTATAGGTGCTGCACATTCGCCCAGTGTGATGGTGCGAATGTGGACATAGTCCACATTCGCCCACATACAAAGTACGAATGTGTTCTTCTGTTCGGTAAACTTTCACCTTCGCCCACTTTCTTCTTCCTTCGCCCCTTTCTTCTACATTCGGTCCTTCAACAAAACATTCTAACACATGTTAATAGCTAATCCAATCACTAGTTGCACTTCGTGCATCTACATTCGTGATGTTTTCGGATAGTTTTGATGCGTTTTGGTGCGTTTTAGGATGTTTAAGGCTGCAAGGGTCAAACGTGGAATTCATACGACCCACGTGGGGTCGAATGTGGCTTCTGGGGGTCGAACGTGGCTTCTAGAGGGCGAACTTGGCTTCTGAGGGGACGAGCGTGGCTTCTGAGGGGGTGAACGTGGAACCTGGCCCAATTCCATGATGATTCGACCCTACGACTTCGTATCTGCGATTTTTTATGCAAACTAAGTGTTGTATGCTTAAAACTTGTATGTTAACACTATGTACTTGATTAGTTAATGTAATGGGTCACCAACGGGATGTCGGGTCAGTCTGGGATGTCCGGTTAACGTTCAAACACACTTTTAAACACACAGAGTCAAGATCTGGACAATCGGGGACTAGTTATCCTTCGGGTTAGTAGTCATTGCACTTATGTAAACTCATTGATAGGTCGCCACTAGTTGGGGCTATCACACACGTGTCGGATCAATTTTTAATAATAGAAGACGCAACCTAAGGTAAGTTAACGGCCCCACACTTTACCGGTTTTGTTTTCGGGGGAGAAACATGCTTACATATTTTGAAACACACATTTTCATGTTATACTATGGCTCACAATTCATTACTATACGGTTCATCAAAAGTCCCTAAGAAACCACTAATACGGGGATGTAGCGGGGAAATGTGGATAGCGCTATTGGGCCTGACAAACCCCACTCGACGGCTGGAGGCCGGGCGGGTTCATATTGTCTCGATCACACAAGGCCTACCGGTGATGACGGTAGTCCGGAACATAAGGGTATCACACAGTAACAACATAGTCAACAATGGTTTCACCCGTAGTAGTAATATATACATAACGTCTAGCTAGCGTTCACACAAGCATAGTATTAACGGTAACGGTTTTAAAGGATTAACAAAACATTTATTGAAAAAAAACCTGTGAACTCTCCAGCATTATATGTTGACAGTTTTAGCATGTTTTCTCAGGTCACTAAGGTAGCAGCAGTCGGGCTAGGTGCACGGAGTCGCACTCGCATTCAGGATCATATTTCATATTTGGTCGTCAAACTTTAAACACCTGTTTTATGTTTACTTGGTATTTTGTAAACTTATATTACTTCCGCTGTATTTCGAGATTATGTTTTTGGATTTATGCATGGTTTGGTTTACGTATTTTCCTCATATAGTTGTCGTTTGTTGTGACCATTGACTTGGATCCTAGTGTGTCACGCGCCTCGCGGTAAAACTCCGTATGTGGAAATTTGAGGGTGTGACAGATTGGTATGTGGAAAGGCTGAGTATTGTCCGCGTGAGGAGATCAAAAGGTTGGAACATGAGTGGTGGAATCATAAGATGGTTGGATCGAACGTTGAGGAGTACACTATCACGCACAACGCACTAGCGGTGCTGTGCCCGGGGGTGGCTACACCCGAGTATAGGCGTATTGAGCAGTACATTGCTGGGCTGGTGCCCGAGATTGCTGGATTGGTGGCTGCTAGGGAGCCTACTACGATTGCTGAAGCTACTCGGTCGACTTAAAAGATGACCAACATGAAGGTGACTGAAGGTTTGTTGCCTCCTCGGGGCACTGCTGTGAAGGTTTCTAAGAGTAGTAAGAGGAAGTGGGTGAGTGTGGAGAAGAGTTCAGCTGTTATTCAGCGACAGCCACCGGCGAAGAAGGTTGAAGCTTCAGGGTCAGCATCGGATCAGAAAAAGGGAGGGTATGCTGGGAAGAACCCTAAGTGTGGACTATGTGCTTTTCATCATTATGGTACTTGTGATAAGTTTCGTTGTGAGCGATGTAATCGTACTGGTCACTATGCGAAGGATTGTAGGGTCAATCTTTCATTCAAGCCGGCTCAGGCTACTGCTACTACTCCTGCTCCACAAGGAAACCAGGGGTGCTACAACTATGGGGAGGCGGGACATTTCAAGAGGAACTGCCCAAAGATGAACCAAGTTGATGTAGGGACTACCGGGAAGGGTGGAAACAACGAGGGAGGTGGACGGGCTACTCGTGCTCATGCTTATGTTATTGCTGCTAGGGGGAACCAAGAGGACCCTGATACTGTTACTAGTGCGTCTTCTTTTCTTATCTTTCGTTAAACTTTGGTTTTACCCTTACCCGAGTCATTAGACGCTTCGTATCCATTGTGTGTTTTTGGTTTTGGACCTCGTCATTGTTTTTTTTTCATTTCTTTGGGTTGATGTTGGTCCTTTGGAGATACTACTTGGGCGGTACCGGTGAGTCATTTATACTGATCACAGTAGTCTCCATTAGGCCTTCGATCAGGAGGGGTCTTTTGCCTTGTATTCATCTTGGGGAATTGGTTCCCCGGCTGTTGTTATCATCTTTCGTTCATGAATCTCATTTCGTTTGCATTTCGGTAAAACGTTACTTAGTTACACACATAGGTCGACACTCATTACTTTGAAGCTGAGTAAATCTCGGGATTAGATTGCTTTCAACAGGGGGATGATGTGACGACCGGAAAAAATTTTCTTTCTTATCGTTTCATCCTATTTGACTTCGGGAAATTTTGTCACACCCCGACTTTTCCCTCGTCGGTCGTGACGTTTGGTGCCATTGCCAACGCAGCGGAAAGATGCATCTAAGACTCTGGTTCCCTGAACGCCATTTCTAACCCTCTAGGATCCCCGATCCCAAGACGTTGCCCACTCCAACCGTGCCGTTACCAAGGTTTAAACCTGAAAGACATACTTAAAAGGTCAACATAAAGCTGGTGAGTTCATCAGTTTAACAAAACGTTTCCAAAGGTTACCAAATGTTACCAAAAGTGTTCCAAGTGCAAACCCGTCAATACTATGAAATGTTCAAACCAAAGTACGCTAGCTAGGCGTATGTTTTGTTACTACTACGATTGGGAACCATTACTTGACACGTCACAAGTTACCAATGTTACAGCCCGAATAATGTTACAAGTTACAAGGTCGAGACAATATGCACCCGCCCGGCTCCCAGCCGACGAGTGGGGCAGGTCACGCCCAATAGATCTATCCACATTTCCCCCGTTGTGCTACCGCGCACATTCATGGTTTCCCCCGGGACTTAAAAGATCGTACAGTAACTCCAAATAACCCATAGTATGACAAAAATTCTCAAAACATAGTTCAACGCATGTTTTCTCCCCCAAAAGTAAAACCAGAGAAAGTGGGGCCGTGAACTCACGCAATCCGTTTCATTTTCCAAAACTTTGTTTCGCTTTAAATTCCTCAATTTTTCATAAAAGAAGCATGTCTTCCCCCGAAAACATTTACAAAAACAGTAAAGAGTGGGGTTATGAACTCACCTTAATGTCCATGCTAAGCTACCAAACAAAGCCTGAAACCTCGACCGACTTCCTCGTGCCCTAATTACCAACAAAGGACACCTTAACAGTCTATCACACATAAGCCTAGCTTATTAACCGCTCAAAAGATAGTCTATCCGACTGCCTAGATTCGTGTGTACCAACACGAGTCTCAAAATGTTTCAACTCGACGAACCGATCATGACTTATCTTAATTCACAAGTTACATACAACATACTACCCAAGTTTCACACTTGTCACTATTCGTGTGTAAACCTTGTTGGACTATAACCCCGAAACGTATAACTATCCTGAGCCGAAGATCATCTCGTAAATCATTTTAGAAAATACTTTTTGAGGAAAAACAAATTTAGTTATTAAAACCGATTAATATCATTTGTTACTTTTTCTCAAATATCGCTTGAAAATCATCTTTATTGTCACAAATAACTAGTCCTTAGAAACATTCGATTTCGTATATAATGCACTTGTCCAAAATACTTAAGGGAATTTATTTATAGAAATAAATAGCAGTTCGTTACATTTTGATTTTATAAAAATTTGGGCAGAGTTTCCTCTGTTTTTGCACAAACCAGACAACACTCGTTGTCTACAATTTTCCTTCAAATCAACTTTCAAACACAATTCATCAAGTCCTTTTATCCACAAAGTCCGATTCACGAGACTATACGTTTCGTCACCTATGTATACTTAATTATGTAAATATATATATATATATATATATATATATATATATACCAATATATACATATATATATAATATAGTCCAACGACATAGTCCAATGTTATTTAGTCTGATGTTCGATATCATAAGTGACGTAAAGTTAACCATTTACCAAATCGTCCGATTATATAGTTACCGTTTAATATTATTCGGTCCATTCGCGAGTCGAAACTATTTCATCCATATTAATATATTTATAAATATATAATATTCATAAATATAGAATATTTACAAATATACAATATTTATAAATACATAATATCTACAAATAAATAAATAGTAAACTCGAATACAAGTTATACTGAATAACACGCGCGTAACCCGAAGCCACCTCGAACTACGTGTACACCGGAACGTTGACTGATGTTGACCAGTTTGACCCCGCGTTGACCGAGGCTTGACCATCCAGAACTGACCCAAGACACTTGACCCGAACCGAAATCGAGTCTTGACCCGATTAACACCGAAAACAGACCCAAAACCACCTTAGATCGATGACACCAAGACCACCATGAACCGGACACCACCATAGCCACACCTGCACAACCCGAAACAACCCAGCCGGACCACCACGCCCGCCGTACGCCTCCCGGACAGCAACAACCACCTCTAAACCCGACCCGAACCACAAGTGTAACCCGAACCAACCATCTGCAGCCACCCAACGACCTCCACAACCATCCCTGACACCACCCGAGCAGCTAAAACAACCAGATCTGACCTGATGGCTCACCATAACGAAGCTTTAACCACAACCATGACCGGATCTGGAACAATCGACGCCATCGGCCCACAACCAGTTTCATAACCATCACCGAAAACCTAACCACCCTCACAACCTGACCCGTGACCAAAAACTACCCTTAACCACCATTTATCTTCGTCAGTCACCAAACAACCATCGTCCCCACCACCTCCGACCCGGCACCTACCTTCTGTCACCTCACAATACAGCGCCGCCTTGAACCTTTATAATATAACCACCACAGACCCCATTTCGGGCCTAAACCACGCGCCGCCGCCACCGGAATTGGTGGTGGCCGGCTGTAACAGAAAAGGGAGGTGGGAGAGAGAGACGAGTGGAAGAGAGAAAGAGAGAGACGAGTGGAAGAGAGAAAGAGAGAGACAGGTGAGTGAGGGAGGGTAGAGAGAGAGTGACGGGTGTAGAGAGAGAGAGGGAGAGTGTGTGTGGGGCTAGGGTTTGAGACTTGGAGAAGAAATGAGGGGTTAAGGAGAATGAGATGAATTTATAGTTAGGGTTATTAGAAGGGTGCACACCACGTGCCGATCCCGTTTAAACGAAATACGACTCGGTTTCATTTATGGTTCATAAAATACATAAATAAACCATGTCGGAATTATTCGATTTTAAAAACATAACAAAACCGTGAAATTTAAATATAATATTCATTATCACACGCGTGCATTCAAAACACGCGTTTAAAACACGTTACACGATTCAACCAAGGTTTCTTTGTTAAAACGATCTGTTATCTTCCGAAAATTAATAACTTAACAATATTTATAATCAATTTTATTATTTCAAATAATAAAAATAACATCGTTATTGATCGAAAGTTGCCGGTTGTCATAAATTTTCAGGACGAAAATTCTTTCAACAGAGGGATGATGTGACACCCGGCACGTTGAGGTCAACATTTTACAAACACATAAGTCTACCTTCGCGAAAAACATTTATTTAAACATATTTAACTAGTTCGGTCGAGTCAGATTTCATTACGTATTGTCTAGGGTTCAATGATTCGGAGGATCATTGGGTTAATCACACAGACACACACATTACGAGTCCCGTTGTTGGTGAATTACATAAATTAGATTAAGTAACAAACATGACATGATTTATATATGTGATACGATATGTAAATACGTGCTTTAACAAGGTTCATATGATTATACATGGCTCTATATGATTAACATGTGTTAGGATTGCATGTTCATGTGTTAGGATGTGTTAAAATGCGTTAAAACGAGAAAACTGGAAAATCTGGAAAATATGGATCTTGGTTCGACCAGTAGCGTGGGGTCGAACCAGGGATGGGTCTTGGTTCGACCAATACTGTGGGGTCAAACCTAGGAGGAAAACTAACATAAAGTTCATTCGACCTGTATAGGGTCGAAAGTGGGTTCCTTCGACCCTACACATGGGGCGAACGTGGACCTGTATAAATATCACACTTTGTCATTTTGCATCAATTCACAAACCCTAAACGCCTCTAAACACTCTTTATCAATATTAATCACTGGGAATGAATTTTTTATCTTGTTTTTTATAACCTAACCTACAAACATCTTCTAAACAAAGATCTAAGGTGTGTTCTTCATCCTAAACCCTTTTTAAAAGCATTTTAATTCGTTTTTATAAAACCCCAAGAGTCCAGATCTATTTTAAGATGGTTTTCACAATTAAAAACCTTTCTAACGTCTTTCTAAACAAAACCTAATCAGAAAACATAAGGTTCATACAAGTTAACATGTGTTAGTGATGTTTTTATGAGGTATGGATGATGTTCTATGTTGTACTATGTGTTGCTTGGTGATTAAATGCCGTATAGATGTTATAGGGATGTTTTAGAACTGTTATTGATGATGAGATTTGGTTATCCTAGGTTATTGTTTACTAAATGTTGATATATTACTCATTTTGGGGATTTTTGATAGATTTAGGGTTTGATTCAAGATGATAATATGAATGAAATGATTAGGGGTTTTGTTACGCATGATGATCTGAACATGTAGAGTTGATTATTGAATGATTTCAGAAAGTTTCCTAATCGGGTAAAGATTGCATGCGTATGATGTGACATCTTCATAATTTGCCATTTTGGGTAACTTGTAAAACGGACAGATTTCGGGATAAAATTGGTAGGGTTTTGTAGGAATATGTTATTCATACTTGACTGCAGCATTTCGTGATGTTTTCGGATAGTTTTGATGCGATTTGGTGCGTTTTAGGATGTTCAAGGCTGCAGGGGTCGAACGTGGCTTCTGGGGGCCAAACGTGGCTTCTGGGGTTGAACGTGGCTTCCGGGTGTCGAACGTGGCTTCTGGGGGGCGAACGTGGCTTCTGAGGGGGCGAACGTGGAACCTGGCCACATTCCATGCTGATTCGACCCTACACTTCCGTATGTGCGATTTTTGACATCGGATCTCTTTTTAACAACAGAAGACGCAACCTAAGGTGAGTTCACGGCCCCACACTTTACCGGTTTTGTTTTCGGGGGAGACATATGCTTACATATTTTGAAACACACATTTTCATGTTATACTATGGCTCACATTTTATTACTATATGGTTCATCAAAAGTCCTTTAGAAATCACTAATACGGGGTTGTAGCGGGGAAATGTGGATAGCACTATTGGGCCTGACAAACCCCACTCAACAGCACGAGGTCGGGCAGGTGCATATTGTCTCAATCACACATGGCCAACCGGTTTTGACGGTAGTCTGGAACATAAGGGTATCACACAGTAATAACACAGTCAGCAATGGTTTCACCCGTAGTAGTAATATATACATAACGCCTAGCTAGCGTTCACACAAGCATAGTATTAACGGTAACGGTTTTAAAGGATTAACGAAACATTTATTGAAAAAAAACCTGTGAACTCACCAGCATTATATGTTGACATTTTTAGCATGTTTTCTCAGGTCGCTAAGGTAGCAGCAGTCGGGCTAGGTGCACGGAGTTGCACTCGCGTCTAGGATCATATTTCATAATTGGTCGTCAAACTTTAAACTCATGTTTTATGTTCACTTGGGATTTTGTAAAGTTATATTACTTCCGCTGTATTTCGAGATTATGTTTTTTGATTTATGCATGGTTTGGTTTACGTATTTTCCTCATATAGTTGTCGTCCGTTGTGACTGTTGACTTGGTTCCTGGTGTGTCACGCGCCTCGCGGTAAAACTTCGTATGTGGAAATTTGAGGGTGTGACAATTTTCAACTTTGTCTTTCTGGAGATGAGAGATCTCTTCACATTTGAAATTAAGGTCTTTTTAACTCTATAGGTTTGCAATTAGGAGATGAGTAAGTTTTATAAATTCCAGAGGATTGAAAATGGGTGAGTGCTGTAATTTCAAGTTTGATCAATTAGTAGGAATTTTGGTTATAACTAAAAATTAATGGCATGGTTGGGAGTGGAAATATTTTGATGTTGATACAATGCTTTTATTTTGGTGGGGTTTAATTGTAAATCATATGTTAAATGGTTTAAGTTGATGTATCTTTATTTTCTATTCCTGAATGTTGTTATCAGAAAGGTTCATGAATTTTGATATAAATTAATAGCAACAATTTGCTAATCGTGAAATTGATGATATTGTTAGTAAAAATGGTTTAATTGAACATGTATTTTATGGACAGTGTTTATGAATAATCTGTTTGAATCAACAACTGTTTGTATAAATGGTGTTTTATAAACGATGAGTTTAACTGATTCAAGATATTTGAAATTTAATTTGCTGACTAGTTGTTTTAAAAAAATATATACTCTTCCGTCATTTCACATGTTGTTTCAAATATTGTTACATAATTTTTTAATTTAGATATTTAAAGTGCATGTTTAGTTTTCATTGTATTCAATATAAAACATCTGATTACTACTATTAACTGTTGTTGTGAAAGGAACAGATATTACTAAAAGAGAAGTTAAACACTTATTATTTAATGTAAACCATGACATGTTCATCTTTGTACATATATAAATAGTATTTGTTTTTGTTAGGTAATTCGATTGTTAAATAAAAATAAAATAGAATTTCAAGAGTTGTTTCAGTGGGAAAGTAACACGTATCAACAGATGTTATATATAGTCCCAAAAATAATGATTACCATTTTGAAGTTAGTTTATTATTATTGTTGTGTTGCAATTGTCTTTAATTTTATAAAAAAGAAATTAAAATTTTCAAAAGTAACTTTCAACTTTACATTTACTTCAAATCCAACTAATAAAATTGAAAACCACTTTATGAATAGTTATTATATTTCAGCCTATAAAAGGGGATGAAGTTCCAATATTCATTTCCCCATTCTCACTTCACATCCCTCCATTCAATATGCAATATGATACTACTTTACAATTTGTTTTCACAAATATTTCGAGAGGTTCTTACAATCAAAGGAAAATAGATAACCAACTGTTAGTTGGTAATCACTTCAAATTGATGTTTTCTGATGATTCTTACAATCAAAGGAAAACATCAATTTACTATTAATATATATAAATATGTACATCCCCTTCCTATTTTCAATGTTAGGGGTTTTTGCATCCTGATGATATTTATATACGACCTGGTGTCGTGTACTGGTTTTCATTGGATGATTTTTTTGGATCATGCTGCCAAGGAAGATCATTCTTTAGGGTTTGGTTGTTTGTAGGGTTTTTTTATGTTTTCTTGTATTTTTATGTACCTTGTAAAGTTAGATATTGTAATTCTGTTATGAATGAAGTACTCTTTTTAGAGATATATCTATTTGTTTTTTTATAACTCTTCCATTTTGTATTTATTTATGTTAAATTCAATGTATAACTCAAATTATAAAATTTGTAATAATAGGCTTAAATCGTGCAACTGCTGTTTCACAAATTTGTTGATGACTTCTAAAAGATTTGAATAAACAGTGTTATGAAATTTCGGTTGAATAAAAAGCTTAAATCGTGTAATCGTTGTTAATTTGTTTTTTTAAAACATGATGAACAACTCTACTATTTGTTTTTTTTTATATATCTACTATTAACTGCTGTTGTGAAAGGAACAAATATTACTAAAACAGAAGTTAAACACTTATTATTTAATGTAAAGCATGTCATATTCATCTTTGTACAAATATTATTAAATAGTATTTGTTTTTGTTAGGTAATTTGATTATTAAATAAAAATAAAATAGAATTTCAAGAGTTGTTTCAGTGGGAAAGTAACACGTATCAACAGATGTTATATATACTTTCAAAAATAATGATTACCATTTTGAAGTTACTTTATTATTATTTTATTATTATTGTTGTGTTGCAATTGTCTTTCATTTTATAAAAAACAAATTAAAATTTTCAAAAGTAACTTCCAACTTTACATTTACTTCAAATCCAACGAATAAAATTGAAAACCAACTCTATGAATACTTATTATATTTCACTGTATAAAAGATGATTAATTCCCAATATTCATTTCTCCATTCTCACTCTCTGCAAATATTGGTAATCTGAGACGTTAGCAAATACAGTGCTTCTTTCAACTTTAGATTTACTTTTTAATTTCCTCATCCTCTTTTTTGTTTTAATTTGTAGATTTATGTTTCGGTGATTGTAATAGCTTGAATTCTTAAAAATCTGATCGGTAAGATTACCTGGTATTTTGAAAGAAACAGAAGTTACGAAATAAAGTTTTTGTTTTAACGGTAGATTCACTCCTTAATGCGGTTTTAACCAGAGTATAACAGTTGTACTGTTTACGTTTTTTTATTTTCAGTAGTAATTGTTTTAAAGAACGAAACAGATGTAGCAAACAGATTTTCTTTACAGCATAGTATTGACCTGGTATTTTTGGTTTTACTAAACAGACGATAAAGTAATTGTTTTAAAGAAACAAACAGATGGTAATAAGAAGGTTTTATTTGTAGCAGACGATTTGCTTCTTGATGTTGTTTTTACTAAACAGTTCTTAACATTTAATTAAAAATACATAATAAAAAGTATATCTACTATATAAACTACTTAATTAAAATCTCTAAAACCCTGTATTTCTTTTTCAAAATCTCTCTTGAAAGATTATTTTTTAACTCCATCAATGCTTCGTTAATGTTGTTGTCCATTTGTAGTTGTTGAGTCATGTAGTCTTCTATCTTGTCTCTCAAAGCAATTGGAGGTTCATGCAACGGCATATCTAGCACCCTAATATTTGTCCATGATTGTTGCTTAAGTATTTCTTCCATCTTCTCCACTTCATTTCTAACATCTTCATCTTTTTTCTTTTCTTTTACTGACCAAAGACCGAATATTGACTTAACATCTAATGTATCAGCAAAATGATAGTATGATCTATTTGCCATTTTGGTAGATGAAGTTTAAAATATGTTCTGTGTGGAATTTATTGATAAATTTTAAGATGTATTTGAACATATATATATATAGAAATAATTTTGAAAGATAACTTATTTGACGCGATATTTGATATGATTATTTAAATCTTTGATTTGCACAACTGATAATTTATTATTTTGTCTCTTCGTTTTCTAAAGTATTTCTACACTATGACTTTTCAAGTTCACTGGTTTTAAATGTATAAATTAGTAAATAAATCCCGAATTTCATAATAAGCATCTTAACATTTATATTTCAGTCTTCATCAATAGCATCAATGGCTACCCTAAGTAATAACCAAGAACATGATATGAAGGGGTTTGTTGTTAATGAAATTAGAGCACAGTACTATCAAGATTTGAATAGTAGAAGAGATTTGAAGATTTGTTTTGACAGTTTGCACTTGGGCACGTTTGAGCGAGATGATGTGCAACGGATTTTGAAGTCAATGCCTTCAACTGTTGTTTGTGATTTGGCGTTGTTGTACAATTCTGAAGCCGGTAGTAAGGACGTAGATTTTTTGGCAAAACTGAAAGATCTACATGCACAACTTGATGCCTCAATGGAATTAAAGCTTAAGTTTATTAATTCCTTTAACTAGCTATGTATCTTTGATGTTTAAGGTTGATTGTGTCACACCCTCAAAATCCACTTGCGGAGTTTTACCGTGAGGCGCATGACAAACCAGGATCCAAGTCAACGATCACAATAAACAAGTCTAAATGAACATATGCAATTTCAAAAACATAGTTTAAAATTTCCAAATAACAGCGGAAGCTTATTCTCAAAACATAATCAAAAGTACTCCAAAATATTCAATGTTTGAAAACCATGCAACCCTAACTAGACGCCGTGCAGACGCGTGCGCCCTAGTCCCGTAGTGCTACCTTAGCGACCTGAGAAAACATGTAAGAGTTACGTCAGCACAAAAATGCTGGTGAGTTCACAGGTTTGTAAAATAAAGTACCAAGTTCAACCTGTCCATACTATATCAAATTGTAAACCAAAGTGCGCTAGCTAGGCGTATGTTTTGTTACTACTACGATTGGAAAACCATTACTAACTCGCAAACCAGATGTTGTGCCCGAATAGTAAACCTGTTCCTGTTTGAGACAATATGCACTCGCCAGGCCCTCCAAGCCGACGAGCGGGGTTGGTCACTCCCAATAGATCTATTCACATTTCCCCGTTGTGCTAACCCGCACATTCATGGTTTCCCCCGGGACTTCCAAAGATCGTATAGTAAACCATAGAAACCCATAGTATGACAGTTGTTACCAAAACATAAGTTTAACACATGTTTTCTCCCCCAAAAAGTGAAACCAGTTAAAAGTGGGGCCGTGAACTCACCTTAGGTTGCGTTACTTCGTAATATGAATAAAATCAGCAAGCTATGCTAGCCCCGTAAAGCGACGACCTAACATATGACAGTTACAAGTACTTAGACTAATAACCCGTAGGTTAGTTAGTCCCTAGATGTCCAGACCATAACCAAGTTCGTTTGAAAACACTGTGACTGTTAAACTAACCCAATGTACAAGACTCGACATCCCATTGGTGACCCGAGACTCCCCGTGTTATGCTTGCACCCTCAAACCCACAATCATGCAATCACACTTAACATACGTTAAAGTCCAACAAGTTCTAGCACATAGTTCAATTATCACATAAATAAGTCCGAGCACATGTTACTGAGTTATTAGGTATGATACGGGGTTCCTAGCATGTTCCTAGGTGTTAAATCGGGCCTCGGAATTCTAAAATACACTTACAGCAGCAGTACAGGCGATTAGGAAAAGTCAACTAGCAATTACGTAGGTCAACAGGCAATTGTGAGGGCTAATCGCCTATACTATAGGCGATTAGGGTCATGTGGTATGCAAATTAGGAGTTATTAGGCGATTAGGGTCATAAGACATGCAATTCAGGACTTAACTAGCAATTAGGATCACAATTGCATGCAACGAAGGCAATTAGCCCCCAATCACCTATGCTATAGGCGATTAGGGTGCCTTAGCAGGCGATTAGCCTCCTAATCGCCTATAGCATAGGCGATTAGGGTTCATAATCGCCTTCAGCACATCTGTTCCGGTTTTTCGCGCGTTTAACACTCCAAATCAAATCTAGAACGTGTGGAAACATCAAATATCAATCAAACAACTATCTCAAACATGTTTCAATCAAAACCCTTCGTTTAACCTCGTTCGACCAGCCCTGAATGCAACCATGTTTCCCAAACATAATACACGTAGCATGAAACATCACATTAACATGCATAACCGTAACCCTAATGAACAATTACTCAGATTTCATCAACATACTATCATCATCAATCTGTAACTACCTTAATATTAGGTTAACAATCCTTTTTGAATCATAACAATCCTATCTTTTAATTATAATTACACATACAACATGCATAATAGCTAGAATCCAATTAACAACGATTATCAACGAATTTCAGAAGACACAAACGTTTATAAACAGGTCTGGAAATAAAAACGTTAATAAAGGTTGCATGAATGAAAACCACACCTTAGGTTTATGATAGATTGATGTAATAGGCTTTAAAACGTGTAGTTTGATCCAAAATCGTGTTCCAGAGGTTGTGTGTGTGTTGGGACGAGTTGTGGGACAGCTAGGGTTGTTATAATGAAGTTTAGGAGGTTAAGTGTTGTATTTATAGTCGTTTTTAGTCGCCAGGTACGTTGCAGGCGATTATGCAGCTTTTGCAGGCGATTAGGGCTGCTAATCGCCTTCCCTATAGGCGATTAGCCCCCATAATCGCCTAAAGGCAAGCCTAATCGCCTAAAGGATGTTGTTACTCGCCCTCATATAGGCGATTAGGGTCCCCTAATCGCCTATAGGGTCTGGTGCAGCGTATTTTGCGCGTTAAACACCGTTTTAACATATGTTAACACATTTTCACATACCGACAAGTCACATAATGATTGTAAACACATAATACTTGCAGACAAACACATTCACACTCGTTCACCAATTCCCGGGACTCGAGACTTGTATGTTTCCAATGCTTTGATGATTCTACGAATCGTCACCCCTTGTATACTTGGTTAAGGACTGACATCTAATGATCCTCTAGACTAAAATAACAGTTCCCGAACCATAACACGACTCAACTAACCCAGTTAAGTATAATATACGCGTGACTCGCTAAGGTAGACTTTAATCTAGACAACGTTGTTAACCTGAATTTGCCGGGTGTCACAGATTGTATTTATTTATGTTTTTAGTTTTGTATGTCTTTCAAGATTATATATAGTTTTTTTTGTGTTTGTGATGCTAAATTGAATCGTATTAACTTTTGTGTTTTATTCAACAGACCTTTAATCTGTCTGTATATTTATATGTGTTAAATCAACAGAGGTTTAATCCGTCTGTAGATTTATGTTTGGGACTTTGTTGTAACAGTTTCAGTTATTAAACATCTAATAAGTATTATTACTTAGTATCATAAATGGAACAAACCTTACGAAATACAGTTTTTCCTTTCAACAATAGATCGATTATTAATTTGGGCTTTACTAAACAGACCATAACACTTGGCCATGATACGTTTTTTAATATTTTGGTTGTTTATATTAATATCTGTTTATACAGAAATAAAACAGACGGTACTAAACAGTTGTTTTTCGGAGCAGACGAATGGGTTCTTAATTTGTCTTTTACTAAACAGCCATTAAGTTTTAGGATTCGGTCTCCCGTGTGTATCACACGGGATTTCACCTAGTATATAAAAAAGAATTGATGTTTGTTGACGTGGCATTCAATGGTGGCCTCAACCCTCCCTTGAATGTGCCACGTGGCATAATGAGGTGCAATTTTTTTATTTTTTGTTTTTTTATTAAATCGCATAAAACCTACCAATTATCACATATAATCCTCTTCTTCTCATCCCAAACCCTGATAATCTTTTTTATTCTCAATCCCTTTCTCCCTCTACAACCCTAGCCTCTTATCTTTATTAACAGACGATATTATTAACGAAGTTGGTTCCGATAAATAGAAGGATAATATTAATTCAAACGTTATAGAGTTTAACCGCCGGAAACAGACTTAACGGTGGAACCAATGTTGGGTTGTTGACGCCGTCGGGTTTTAAGTGAAACAGGAGGCCATGCAGACGGATGGAACCCTAAAGGAGAACTGGTTCCACGTTGACAGCCATAGTAGACGGTAATGCCGTCAGTAATGCTCCAGCAAAAGTGTTGGTTTTCAGTTATGTCACACCCTCAAATTTCCACTTCGGAGTTTATACCGCAAGGCGCGTGACATACCAGGATCCCATAGCCATAAGTCATATGAACAAACTCTAAATGCCCAAACTATTTAGTTCGTTTAAAAAAATCAAGTTTAGTGTTTAACCAAAAAGTTTAGTTAAGTTGCGGAAGCGTAAACCAAACATAGTCATTTTAAAACCATGCGCAAAACAAAGCTCCCAAATTAAAACCATAGGAAAGAAAACGTAAAAACATTAGATGTAGTTTAGATGTATGTATTAGACCCCAAATGCTGTGAAACGTGTAGTACTTTCTAATCATGACACTGGAAGCTAACTACCTGCAAAAGCATGTACATAATGGGTCAACAAACAATGTTGGTGAGTTCACAAAGTAAAGTAAAAGAGTAAGTAAACGCGTAGGTTTTCCCAAAACCACGTAACAACAAGTAACAACTAATTTTCATGCGATGGGTAGCTAACCCACTCATGACAACTAAACACAGGTGATACCGAAATGCTAAACTACGAGATCCCACAATAGTGAGCAAAGTGCCCCTAGCATTGCCTATCAACAATGCTAATACATTAAGTTATAGTTCACAGCCATGCTCCCAGCACGATGTGAGCTTTGTGAAACCTAATAGCGTTATCAACTACTAACCCGCTTGCCAATCAGCAATTCATTCGGTATCTAGAAGGACTTAAGTAATAGAGTTGGTTTAGTTCATCAAGGACACAAAACATGAATTAGTAAAACTCGATTCACCCCATGAACCATAGCACCCTGTAACTCAGGATGGGTGAGTAGTCCTAAACTGGTCTAGAAAAAGTTATATGTTTTGTCTCAAACCCGAGACACATGCTTTTGAGAAAAGAGTAGTGAAACTCACCTTAGGTTGCAAGCAAACAATCCAAACTTCACAAATAGGATGTGCTACCAACTCCTTATTACATGTTTCAAAACCATGTAAGTGACACCATATAACCCGTTTGTCCAAGACGTTTGTGTATAATCAATACACCATATAACCCGTTTGTCCAAGACGTTTTTAAATACAAAACCATGTAAGTGACACCTAGTGTTTCTATAGGCACAAGTAAACCCTATGAACCCGTTGATGAACGTTACGATTAACCTCACTCATACACTTCATATACACCTCATATAAGTGCTCATACATGTTCATGTTAATAACAAGCCATATAGGACTTCAATTAGACACATAAGCGTACAATACATAATCTACGTTTTTTAGGACAGATTATGCGCCATGAAAACCAATTTATTAAAAATACTAATCCAATGAGTTAAACTCCCAAAATTTTACTGAATATTCCAGGCAGTCTACCGGTCAATTCGATATTTTTATTTTGGGATAAAACCATATACAAGAATTATGAAAAATCATACAATACAGCTAGGTCCAGAAAATACTCATAACATATCAGCTTAGTATTAAAATTCCCAAAAATTTTGTATTCATCCAAACAGGATGAATCCACTTGGAGAAGTCAAGATTCTCCAATGTTGACCTACTGTCCAAATTTCATAATCTAACTCTTTGTAAATATCAAGTTATGGTCATTTAAAGTTCACCCAATTTGTTAATCCGAAAATCTGATTAGACCTTTAATCAAAGAAAATTCCAAAGACATAACAAACGACGTCCAAATCAGATGATTTTGCCCATTACGAAAATCTAAGACCTTTAAAACATGTTCATTCAAAGAAATCATCAAACAAACATTTTAATGCCATGTTACAGCCTCTGCAAGTCGGCCTAAACAATCTGTCCAGATTTTAAACATATATAAACCCTAGTTATAATCAACCATCTGTTCATATAAACAATCAATAACACCCAACAATCATCATACAACATCAATAAGACATAACCTGATCAAAACCTTACAAGATACATGTTAAACATCATCAATCATAAACCCTAGAAGTCTAAAACATCAAGAACATGCAATGTCATGCAACACATACAATAATCATCACATAATATCATGTTTAACCCATTAAACCTTTATAAACATCAAGTTTTAATCTTTATGAAATCGTTTCAGACCTAGACAAACTTTGTTATGATGTTTAAAAACAATTTAAAGAAGACTAAAAACAAGAGAATGAATGTTATACCGAAAGCACTTCAAGATCACCAACCGAAGACCTTCTACGCATCCCGAATGATGTTCTTGAGCCTTAGCAGGTGCTAGGTGATGTGTTTTTCGTAGGAGAGGTGTTAGGGACGATTAGGGTTAAGGTTATGAGGTACTTGGGGCTTAAGATTGATTAAATAAGTGTTTAAAGTCGGTTTAGACGCGCAGGCCCGCCGAACGGGTCGTTCGGGTTGAGTGAGCGGCCGCTCACCCATCCGTGGTCCATTTCGCGCGGTCTGGTCCAATGTATTGCATGTTTTCTTTGATGTTTTCGGTATTTTGGACCCTATCAAGCATAACCCCATGTATTTAGACCCCAACCCTCCTAACGGTTCGTCGATTACAGTTTTTAATAACGCGTTTACTTTATGTTCACGTAATCACATACAGTTTACACATAGATTCACAAAAACACGTAATTGCAATCAATATCAATCAATTTATCCACAATTATCTAATTTCACTATTCACCAACATCCGGGGTTCGATACTCGTGTATGTAGTTTGGTAATTCCCCGAATTACCACTTCATGCAGTTATTAACCTATAACTGTGCAACGTGTGATTCATCTAGCTAAACCTAGTTAAGTAAAATGCAAGGAATGTGAGTACAAGTAACTAGAGTTTAGTTAAAGTAAGAACCTGAAATTGTGGGGTATCACAAGTTAACATAGGATGGTTTTGAAGATAATGTTGATGATGAGAGAGTGAAGATTTTTTATTTTAATTCAATTTATTTAATTTATTATCTTTATTTTTTATCTAGATCAACTAAAAAATTATAATATATATATATATATAAAATTATAATATATATATATATAAAATTATAATATATATATATGTATGTGCGCGCGTGCGTGGTTGTGGTCATGTATATTTTGACCCTCCAGTTAAAAATTTCTTGTCCCGCCACTGAATAAGAGAGATGGTGGTTCGTGGGGCACCTGCAATCGCCATAGCTGCAGCGCTTTCTTTGGCTGTGGAAATATCTAAACTAGAGGGATTTAGTGGTACACCGAAGGATGCAGCGTCTTTTCTTGAAAATAAATTGGAGTATCTTGTCTCAAGGTAAACTTCTCATATATTGCTTAATTAATCTCTGACCTTTTCTTGACTTTCACCATTTTATTCATGTGTAGGGTAATGTTTTTGCATTATACAGAGGAGCATCTACTTGCATATATGTAACTATACTTTTAGTGTATCCATCTATATAGAAACTATTATTCTTCTACAACTGTTTGTTTATATTGCATTCTCTAGCCATTGCTTTCTCTCTTCATTACTCAATTGCTGGTAGGATGAGTAGAGATCATTCTAATGTTTGATGATTTTCAACGATTTTGGTCCTTGATATTAAGGTACGACTTTTTTCCAATGATTTATGACATTTTAGTAAAGCTTTTTATATGGCGCCGATTGCTTTAGTAGTTCGATTAACAATGGTTCTCACCGATTTTCAATATAAATTATTGTCTATAACATATGGAGTACAATTGTTTTGATTCTTTATAGTATGTTTTTATGCGTTTCATTGAGGATTGTTGTTTAGGTTATTCAACTGGACATTTTGGTTGGTATTTGAAGCAAGTATAACAAATATTCTTATAAGATTTAGATGATTGGATAACTAAAATTATTTTATGGTTCCAAATAACGTGAAATTTAAGTCTTAGTAGTGCAAGTGGTCTAGTTATTACAAGAAAAGTCAGGACCTTTAAGAGACTTTGAGCTTCTACGTATAATATGTTATGTATCTTTTACCGATTTGGCAAGGTTTTTAGTGATTCTTCATGTTAAAGTATTATGTGTTAGCATTGATTTATAGATTGTTTTAGATTAGGTATTGAATATGATATTAGAGTTATGTATTTTTTTAGCCTTTATGACATGTATTAATATTAGAGTTATACATTTTTTTAGGTTATGTATTGAATATTGATATTAGAGTTATGCATTTTTTAGCATTTATGATAGGAGTTAATATTATAGTTATATATTTTTTTAGGTTAGGTATCAATATTAGTATTGTGAGACTTGGTACATAGATGTGATAAGTTTTTTTAATGGTTACAACTTGCAACTTAAATAATTGTTTAGTTGATTAGGTTAGGAATTATAGGAGTCATAAGAATGTGAGACATTAGATGATGTGATGAGTTTTTGAATAGTTGCAGCTTACATAAGTGATTGTTTAGCTGATTACTGATTAGGTTTTAGGTTAGAGAATATGAGTTATTACTGATTAGAATACTATGGACATGCACTGATTGAGAGATTTTTTGGTTAGTTAATTTCAGCCACTTACAATAAGTTATCACGTCATATTAGATTTTTTAACCTCGAAACCCTCAAATGATAATCAGCTAGTTGTAAATATAATAATTAAAATTTGAATAGGTAACAAATATTTAACGCGAAAAAAAAATACTTTATACGTGTTTTAAAATGTTGTTCTAATTATCAACTTTTTGACTCAGTTGGGACATATCTGGGGGTAATAGATGAGAACAAGTAGTCCACTATTAGGCACCTTTATAGACCAACATGAGAATATATTATTGTCTAGCATTCCTTCACCAAATCAAATTTCCACAACATGGTCTACTTGCAATTAGTATTCAATTGTTCTCCACTTTATATATTATTTTATACTCTTCTTACCTACACACCCCCTCACTTATCTACACACCCTAACACATTCATATGGGGCGTATGGCACCATACGACCCATATGGGTTTCACTTTATTGCTTTTGGAACCAGCAAATATTGGGTATTAGATCAATCATCCTATCCCCCCATATGACACTATATACCACATATGCCATGCCTGGGTTTTTTACAAGCAACTATGGTTTTCCTTAGTTAGCACGTTTATTTTTTATAATTTTTAACGTTCGGTATACAACATAGATATGTTACGAGTTATACTTTGTAAAAAAAACGTTACAAATAATTTTTTTAACAACATACACATGTTTTTTTTTATTTTAAATATGTTACAAACAACTTATACATTTAACCTAGTAAATAATATTTCATTTTAGATATTTGTTGTTTATTATCAACATTTTAACAAGTTTAACAAAATTTTAAACAACAAATCAAATCACACCAAGACAAACATAATAAAAAATAACAATACAAAACCAAAATATAAAATATCCATTAATAACATGATTCGAGTTCATACATAAAAAAAACTATAACATACCATAAAAATTAAATAAACCTTCAACCAAACATCCTAACCCTTACCTGTGTCGTCCCTATCCGAATCATGTGTTGGCGGCGGTAAATCGGGCAATGGGTCGACACCCTCTCGCTGCAACCTCTCCATCTCCCGGTCAACCAGCCACCCACATAATTGCTCGACATAGGAGACCTGACCCCAGAAAACTTCTTCAGGATCTTCATCCATAGAGCATGCTAGAACCCATCACCCGGAACGAGAGCGGTCGAAAATGTTCCAAGACATCGTACTACGTTAAATTTGGTGACCAAAGGGTGAGTTTTCAGATGATATTTTTTTAGTTGGTTAAAACTTTGAAGAACAGACGGGGTGTTCATGCAATCAAATGCTACAACCATATGGGGCGTATGGCTACATACTCCACGTATGGGTACGATGTCACCTCCCAAGAAAACATGGGTTGTTGTCAACGAAAGAAGCTAAAAAGGGCCCATACGCCGCGTATGGTATCATAGGAAGCGTATACATGTACGAGGTCACATGTCTGACATAAAAACTTGTGCCTTGTACTTATATATGCCTCGTATGAGGTCATGTGAGGCATATAGAAAAGTATATGGGACGCATGGTATCACAGGAGGCTTATACAGGTATGAGGTGACATGTCTGACATAGAAACTTGTGTCGTGTACTTCTATATGTCTCGTATGATGTCATATGAGGCATATAGACACCATATGGGGTGTATGGCATCACATGAGGCGTATACAGAGCCTTTTGACCATACAGATTTCAAGGTTGACTCCATTTAATGTTGAAAGTTGAACTATATGCCTCATATGGTACCATACGCCCCATATATGTGGCTTATGATGCCATACGCTCCATATAGAGGGTGTGTAGATAAAAATGGGAGTTATGTAGTTTCCGTAACCCTTATTAATATACTTCAAACTTGAACGATAGACATATAAAAAGCTGAAAGTACTAAACAATGTTGGGGAATATATAGTTTCGGGTTGTTGATTATCAAATGAAGATAATCAAAGAGAATTACTTGAGTTTTAGACATAAAACATAGAGTTAGTAACACAGAGAAGTTTCTTAAGTATGTTTGCATATGAATTAGAGAAGTTGCTGTTTTTGTATTTAAATTCCATTGGAATTACGCGTGTAGTTTTTAATAAACTGATACACATGTTTATGAAAAGTTAGTCAACTATTAAAAATTACATAGTTTTACAGAAAGTTGTCAGTTATTATTTTCTTTTACTTTTCTTTTATATAAAGGCGGACGGGTGGTCCGTGATGGCTACTCCGTGATGACTGTGATATAGCGAAACACCGGCCCACCCAAATAATCACGCCCGCGATTGTTTCATTTCATGATATATATCATGGAGTTGTGATAGCCAAAAGCAGCCAAATTGGTGGTCCCATCAGCCAAAGTCAGCCAACTCAACCAAACTAAAATTAAAAAAAAAAATTTGCTCGAATAGTCCCTGTGGTTTGCACAATTTTCATCTATAATCCCTAAGTTTTTAAAATTACAGCTATAGTCCTCAACTTTTAGTTGTTCTTAACTCGAATAGTCCTTGAAGTGGCTGTTAAATTACTAAATTACCCTTTTGATGGATGGAGGTTAAATAATCTAGTTAAATGGATGTAAAATTACTAAATTACCCTTACCCCATAAAAATAAAATAAAAAATCAATTAATTAATAAAATATAAAGAGGGCCCACTTAACCCCTAGCCAATTATTTTTCTCCACCTATTTTAGTGGGGCCCACTAACTTCATCTTCCTCACCCTATCACCACCACCAACCACCACCACCACAACCAATCACCAACTTCATCTTCCTTCTATATCTTCGAATCACTTTATGAGTCATTTTTATCAAATTAGAAATCAGTTTTGTGGAACTGTTAACCCATCACTGGACCATCCTTTTTTATGCTTTTTCTAGCCTTATGAACTACCCATCTCTATACACAAACACACACACAGAATCCTCGGTCATCACCGCCAATGTCCAGTCCAGCGCCACCACCATTAACATCAACCGTCATCACCTTAACTGACCAATAATCCCTATCCAGTAACCTTATACGAAACCCAGACCTACTGTTTTGTTCGACGGTAATCCGTGACTGAACCACCATCACCACCTCTTTGACCATGACGAACCACCACTGTATGAACACTCAGACCCTCGTCGTTCGCTACCACCGTACTCCTTCCTCCGCCACCGTCACTACAGTAACCCTAATCGGAACCCTGACATGCTTTTGTCTCTCCGTCTCTCTCTCCTTCGCGTCTTTCTCTCTCTCATCGGTCCTCTTTGTTCCAGATCTGATGGTAGATGTGTGTGTGTGTGTGTTATTGAGCGATGGTGGAGCCACCACTGCTCCGACGTGGCCTCATCAGAAACTCCCTCCGATCCTTCGTCCTCTTTCGGTTCTCCCCCCTCTCTTGCTTTAATCGGTATATGCGTGTGTGATAGAAATGAAGTGTGCAGATAAATGGGGAACACAAAATTGGGTTGGGGTTGTTATAAGAGTTGGGATAAATGGTTTTTATAAGAGTTGGGTTGGTGGTTGGTTGTGGTGATGGTTGGTGGTGGTGGTGATAGGGTGAGGAAGATGAAGATGGTGGGCCCCACTAAAATATGTGGAGAAAAATAATTGGGTAAGGGGTTAAGTGGACCCTCTTTATATTTTATTAATTAATTGATTTTTTTTTATTTTTATGGGGTAAGGTAGTTTAGTAATTTTACATCCACTTAACTGGATTATTTAACCTCCATCCATCAAAAGGGTAATTTAGTAATTTCACAGCCACTCAAAGGACTATCCGAGTTAAGAAACACCAAAAGTTGAGGACTATTGCTGTAATTTTAAAAACTTAGGGACTATAGGTGAAAATTGTGCAAACCACAGGGACTATTCGAGCAATTTTCTCTTAAAAAAAGGAAAAAAGACAAAGGTGGTGGTCTCACTTTTCTTTGTTTTATTATTAAAAAATAGTAATGGGTGTGATTGAATGAGGTGTCATAAGGTGATTGAGTGTGATGGTTTTAGTGATAATTGTGAACACCACCACCTGGGTTTAGTGATGAAATGTGACAAAATGTGATGAAATGAGGTGGCACAAGATAATTGGGTGTGATAGTGTGATGAATGTGATAAAAGGGTGACCATCCAATGTGTCTGAGTAAAGAAGTTTTTCATGCATACCGGCGAAGGAAACTAGTCCAGGTTTATCTGTCTTTTTTTTTCTTTTCGGAAAAAGGATGAGACCCCTATATGTGCGTTTGAAAGCCCAAACGGGACTGGGTATAAAATGAGCCAAGAGTCTATGTGACAAAACCTTATAGCCCAACTGCCCAAGCCTAAGGCTATCTTTAATGGTCCAACAAATGAGCCAAGAGTCTATGTTGTTCAATGATGGTGAGACAACCTTTTTTGCCCTAATTTTTAATCTGGCCTTTTTTGCCCTAATGGTTTTTAGCAAGGATCAATGTGACAACAGTCAACAAATCAAGTCAACATCCGTACATGTTTCATTTATTGCCTCAATATATGTGCATATTTAGATAGTCTGCAAACACTATACCCCCCAGCCTAGTAAAGCAAGAATTAGTCCAAGAACGAACCCTGAGACACTTGCCAAACAAGCAAAAAATGAGGGTATTCATCCTCTAACATATGGTAACTTCCCTTTAACATATGTGCACAAGAGAACTATAGTGTTTGATCACAAAGGACACTAATACATGTTAATGTCGTCATCTGTTTGATCACAAAGGACACTAATACATGTTAATGTCGTCATCTGGCATCCTTGCCATAAACACGACATCAAGCCACCTCTCAATACAATTGGGTGGACCACAACTTAATACAAACTAGTAACCCGATCACATATACACTACATTATCAAATGGTGCTATCTAAACCACGTCCTCACACAACGACTTAGTGTTAATCAAGAAACTACATATACTCGTGTAAACATCCACACCAACCAAGACATTGATCACTTAGAACCCCGATGTAACAAAGACTAGACACTATGACACTATCCCAACTCTAAAGCCGTGTGTATGTATGAATAGATACAACATTTACACTTACTTTAAACTAGGATACAACTACTTAACCTACAACCATGCCTATCCTAACCTTGTTGTACTATCCTAGCCGATCCAAACAATGAGGAAAATGATCATCCTTGTCTTGATATACACACTTACACCAAGATGAACTAGTGGACAATCTACAAGCCTTCCACCTAGTAATGATCATCGGCCCAAATAAACATTTCTCATCCATCACCATCACTTGACAACTAGTAAGTTATACCAGTTAAGGGCCTAAACCTTTCTTACAACTCTTGATACCACTTGATCCTTGCCACAAATACACTAACTCCACCTACATGTACATATACGGCTAAATAGAGACAAATAAGGATCCTCATGTGTCACCATCACACAAATGTTAAAGATTACATATAAAAGGAAAGAACACTAGAATGTGCACCATCCAACATAACCACCCTTACCTTCTTGCTTTTTGATAACTAGGGACCAAGGTAAGTGACAAAGACAAGAGATAGGAAGCTTCTAACTATAACCATCATCCAAACACTTTGTCTTTTCCTTTTGTCTTATAACCGATCGCATGAAAGCAAGGAGAAAACATTATTAATTGTCAAATTTTCACCAATCTAGTAATAAGACAAACCTTCTCTAATCTACCTATTAAGTCAACCATACTCTTCCTAAACCCCTTACACCTAGGGCTAGATGACAAGAATGAATACAAGCCAAATGGTTTCACAAGAATGAAGGTAAAACAAGGAATGATTGCTCCATTCCCAAGGTGAAGGACATGCCTCATTGGGAGAGATCACAATCGGCCAAGGGAAAGAAAGGGTGCAAGCTCATGAAAGTTGTCAAATTTATACAAGATTAGGAAAGAAACAAAACACTAAACCATCCCTTGATGAGTCAACCTATCCTTTTGGTCCATATCTATCCACAATCGGCTAAGATCAAGGAAGAAGCAACCATCTTAAGTCTCTATCTTTCATTCACACAAGATTAGTAACCTAAACAATAGCAAATTTCAAGAAGCTAGTCCTTTCCTCTTTTGTTTTGTCCACACCTTAGCCGATCCACTATATATAGAGGTCACATTCCATCCTCATTTGCCACACCAACACATTCATTCTATCTCTCTCAACCATTGGGTAACACACATTGGAGTCGAAGCTTTGCACGAGCTTGGAGGAGTCTTGGAGGCTATCCAACATTCGATCACCTTTAGGTAAGGGTTCCCATGCTTCTAAACTATATTCTAGTCTAGTCTACCCCACTTTAATCGACTCTACTTGCTTTAAGCACACGAGCATACACGCATTGTCTTAGATTTTTCTTAATGTTGCACTAGTGAATGCATTGTCTTAACACTACAAGCAATCGACTTTTGTTACACCTCTAGAAGGCCGAAGCAATGTTTTTGTACCATATAGATCACATGTAGCACCATGGGTAGCATCGACTTGGAATAAAACACACACTTGATTCGAACTTAAGATTAAGTACTAATAATACTTCCCGAGTCATTATTATGTCCAAATGTACGAGCTTGATCCATGTTACAATCAGCCTAAGGCCCTATGTGGATCTTTATAATCGGACACCATCTAATAACATATGTTAACAAGGATAGAGCATGTGTTAACCTCCACTTAGGTGTATTAATGCCCTAAACACATGTTAAGATAACTATCTTTATCACAAGTACAAAAACCAAGGTTCACATAACCCAATAACCGAGTCCACAAGTGTCGAGTAGACAAATTGTATGATAAACAACTAGAACTTGTGATTCACCTTGCATTCAAATGAATCATTGGGCAATTTCTATCGAGACGGTAGTATCTACATAATTCGGGTTCACTAGACCGTATACCTCTCTATCAGGTGAGTTTCACGGCCCCATTTTACTATTTTTACTTTTCCCGGGGAAAAACATGCAAATACATAGTTCAAATCACACATTGGGTGATAATTCTATCACGACTGCCATGTGGAACGTGAGACAATTTGGTTCATGAGCTCACTAGTCCTCGTATTACATTTACTGTAACTGTTAGCTTTCAAAGCCATGGAACAATTTAATAGATCTATTGGGTTGACACCCCCACTCTTGGTTAGTCGCTCTAACCGGTCACATACAAAAGAGTGTTAGTATTCTACAATACATACATTGACTTTAGTGTACAATGCGTGAGGCACAACAGTCAAGAGGTTTGGTTACGGGACTCATGGTTCGCACAGTAATCATTCGCTTAGCTAGCTTATGATTGGTCATACACGGATTACACATACGCTTTACTCAGTACACTGAAACTTGTGAACTCACCGACATCATTGTTGACAAATCTTTGTGCATGTTTTTCAGGTAACTAGATGTTGAGCCATGGAGATTTGGGAGAGGGGTTTGAGCAAGCACTTGGTGGTACCTCGAAAGCATGGGTTATGTCCGTCTCATGATCTCTGTCGTAGCATTTTCACGAACCTAGTCACTATCACATCTTATAAACTATGTTATTTGAATAAATGTATGACATTATCCATCTTTTGATGGTACCATTTTATTAATATGTGTATTGCTTGAACCTTGTGCTTGAAAACCTTTCGATTGTTTCATTCCCGTGTTTCCGTCATGGCGGGGTGTGACAATCAAGGTATGGATTCTTTGGTTGGATTGACCCCCCAACATGTCGTGGATGCACTAAAATCATACCTGGCCTTCTGAAGTCAAAAAACAATTTGGACGAGAATGTTAGGGATCTTCAGACTGAACTTGATAAGATGAAGAAACTTCAGACTCAACTTGATATGAAAAACAAACAACTGATGATCTGTTGCTCAATGTTTCTAGTGTTGTTGGTTTTGTATTTTGTTAAGTATGGTTTAGTAATATAGTAAGTGTTTTGTAATAGAATTGTGATGAAAATATATGGAATGAAAACTGAAATTGAATGTTTTGTAATAGATTTATGGTGAAAATGTATTGAATTCCTCTATTTTTGCATTAATGTATGGAATTCCTCTATTTTGGCATTTATATTATGTTTTGTGTTTGTTTTAAGTTTTGTCATACAAACTGTATGGATTGTTTTCATACAAACTGTTGTCATTTGCAAATATGGCAAATACAACCCATTTGGCAAATATGGTACAAAGTGTAGTCTTTTGGCAAATATGGCAAATATATGTATCAATATGACCCATTTCTGTATGCAAACTGTATCTGTATGGGTAAATAAGAGACTGTAGTCAATATGTATCCGTATATGGGTCAATAACATATACAAACTACAGTCAATATGTAGTCAATATGCAGTCAATATGTATATGGGTCAATAACAGATACATTTCTATTGAGGGTTTGCCGATTAAGAGGGAAAAACAGGGGAGAAGGGCAATGAAACAGTCGTTTCATGTCATCAATGTATATTTGAAAGAATAAGATATTATATGGAATGACAAATATACCCTCACGTGACCTGTACGTGAGGGATGGTTCTGTTAGTTTTTAACGTCAGTTACTACTAATACCCTAACATGTTGCGAAACACAAACCATAGGACCTTAAGGAGTTAGTACCTTAACATGTTACAACGAATAAACCACAGGAACTATCCGTGTAGTTCAGTCTTAATAATTTTATTTTCATTAACAACCCTAAAATGGGGGTAAAATAGTCATTCAAACACTTTTACACTTTAGTACCTCATTTTAGTTACTCTAATTCACTCATTTTTAGTTAGTAGTTACACTTTTCTCCCCTCCACTATAAAGCTATAATTCTCTTTTTAATCCTATCATAACTTTTAAACTATTATGTTTTAAAAACATTAAAAAATACCCTGATATCCTGCTCATCTTATCGACGTTTTGATATTTGTCTTAGTCAATATCGATATGTAGATTGAAATGTACAAGAAATAAATGCATTGTGTACAAGTGATTATCGCATTGCATGTTTAACTGAAAGAATCCAAATTTCACCTACAACCAAATGCTTTATAGCTAAATCTTCAAAAAATGTAACTAGTATTGTTATAAGGTACTTTCTATTGATGTAGAAGTAAACATAAAGCAGCTAACGCGTTCTTTTTGAAGAAAATAGATAAAATTACAGAAAACAACCTTTATATATTACCAAAACTGCACATTTCACCTTTATCTTTAAAAAGCTCGCTAATCAACCTTAACCTTTATATTTTATTGCAAAACCAAACCTTTATCCCTAACCAGGTTAGTTTTTCTAGTTAAGTCTCCTCACATGTTTTGCATGTAAGGGCTTTTTAGTCTTTTTACTGGGGCATTTATTAAAATCTTTATTTAAACAAAAACCTTTATAACATCATCTTCCCCAAACATATAATCAAAACCCTAACCTGATCAATGATCAAGACCTAAGAGTTTCAATCAACAAAAACATACAGTACCTAATGATAGCAATAAACTCGTCAATAACCCCCGACCGTTCAAGATCACTCTCATGATTCACAATCTGCTTTTCCAAAAACTTGAATTCAACCCGACAACCCTTGGCTTCAATAATCCCCAATTGAATAAAAAAATATAAAACTCTTCAAAACAAGGATCCTTTCCATGCCCGAACTCATTCAACGATTTAGAAAACTTGAATCTTAACATCTCCTCTACTCATCACTGTCAATCAGCAACGTCAGGTTATGATGAGGTCATACACCCCAATGATAATAATTCCGTGAGGACTGTAGAAGCTATTGCTAGCTGTTATGGAGAACAAGAGACGGTGACGGTGTCATTCCGGTGACATCAGGTTTGTTCCGGCGAGTATTCCAGTACGGATTCTAGTCACTTGGTTTATTTTCTGTTTTCTATTTACAGAATACAAAATAGGATATTAAAGTTTGAGTTTTGATATTTTAAAGGATGTTGGAGGTTGTCGATGATGGTATCAACCGTAGTGGTGAACGGTGGTGGTTCATTCAACTCATGAACACTATGATACCACAAGGCTTAGTTATGGGGTTGCAGTTATATGATATGCAGGTTGTTTATTCACCGCCATTGAGGTTGGGGTTGTAGATGGTTGTGGGACTGTTGTTATAGAGAAGTTGGGTGGTAGGGATGGTAGTGGGTTTTAGTTAACTTCAAAAAAAATATTAAATAAGGATGTAAGAAGACGAAAATACCCTCACATATTTTGCATGTGAGGAGATTTAACGGTGAAAACAAACTGAGTTAGTGACAATGCTTGATTCTTGCAATAAAATATAAAGATAAATATTGTTTTGCGAGCTTTTTAAAGATAAGGTGAAAGCTATAGTTTTAGATATACATAAAGGTTGATTTCTGTAATTTTGTCAAGAAAATATTATAAAGGTTGAATAGTCATGAAATTATAAACTAAAATGTATGTGAAATTTGGATTACAGATCAACATAATTTGGACGCATTTAAAGAACTTAGACATGTTTATTGTTAATATGGATGTTGAATCATAACATCATTTCATAACCAAGCAAAACTCAAAATCGTAAAATTGAACTTGGTTTTAAATATTGTTCCCCCCCAATAATGAAAAATCAATCAAATGCAACGATTAAAAAAAACTATACAGGGCACTCGAAATCTACATATCAACAATGTTGTTAAATATTATGGTTCATCCTTGCTTTGACAGACAAATAATTTGTCACACGGTAATAATACTACAACACAAGTCTGGGGTCTAAGAATGTTTTATCACATTTGTTATCGATAGATTCAATTGTAGTCTCTTTAAATAATCAACATTAGCAATATGTGCATATGTATATGGGTATGCATGCATATATTAGTAGGTATACACATAAATATAATTAACTAAAAGAAATCTCATTAAACTTTCAAATATACATAATTAGCTAAATATATAGAACTTTAATATAATTAATCTTAGAAAATGTAAAAATGCATTGTAGATATTAATTGTAGGTAGATTTCTTTTAGAAACCCCGGTTGCATCAATTTGGTAGAAAACACATGATGCGTATTATATATCCATGTGATATTAACATGTATGTTAATAACAACAAAACTCCCTAATTTGAAGGGGTTCTTTTTAACAAAGTTTTAAGAAAATAAAAGCACTGAATTCGATATTCATAGAAAACACAATATTTCTTTTGCACTTTAGTCAAAGATAAACAAAATTTTCTAATTTAAAGGGGTGGGAAAATCATGAATCTTAAAATTCAAACCATTTACTAACCTACTAAAGTTATCGTTGTAGAGGATCGTTTTTATAAAAACAAGTTAGTTGATCATACAAGTCTACTAATCCAGGTGCGGAAACCCTAGATCAGTTACAAAATGATAGTAAATGAATCAAACACACGAATTCACCTTTTCAATATCCATTCTCATTAATAACTTGATAAAAGATCTCTACAATTAGGTTTACAAGTTTATAAATCACTTTCAGAAAGATCAAAACCTAAAGAGAGAATATAGACCAGACTCAAAATGGCAAAAGTTAATTAGGAAAACAAAATTTGAGTATTTATGGGCTGCACATTCCCCCCCCCCCCCCCCCCGATAGGGTCGAATGTGCACCTTCGCCCCTGAATAAGGTACGAATCAGCACACATCATTCAGTCTTCTACATTCGCCCAGTCTAATTCTCCATTCGACCATTAATTTCCACCTTCGACCTTATGAAATCCCACATTCGCCCCCATGATTTCAACTAAACAATTTTGTATTTACAATCCAAAGCATTAGTCGCAAATCATGCATCAACAAATTCCCCCTCGACTATTGCTTGGATTGTTGTCTCTCATAATCCATCTGCTTGTTCTTCAGCTTAATTCTGAGTTGCTTCTTTTGATCTTTCATCATCTCAGTTTCAAGCTTTCGTTTTGTCGATCTTTTTGGCACTTCATTCATCTTCACTTGTTCACCAAGTTTCTTCTCCAAGTTACTTCCAGAATTGATATCATGAGCAAAACATACTCCAACCACTTGTTGATACTTTCTTGCTTGATCAGCATCCTTTTCTTCACAATAGATAGGATTGTAGTACAGCATGATGATGTCTTCGAATGCACAGTTAATTATCCACATTGGAACAAAAACATGAATCTTCTTGTAAGTGTCCTTCTTGTCTTTCAATACAATCACAGCTTCTGCAGTCCTCCAATCATAATACCACATAACGAATTCAGAGCTAAAGTGCTGCTGAATTGGCATCAAAGGAATTCTTTTCATAACAACCGGAGGTTTATACTTCAAAGTCACCTTCTTCAGACCTATTTTTGGATCAATTTCTTTGTGAACCTTCCTCTTGTGATATTGTGTCTTGAACATCTTCCACTTCGTTTTACTTTCCCAAGTCATTCTATCAGTAAACCAACCTACTGCATCAAAATTAGCCGAAACTCCAGTCATAGTAAATCTGCAGATATCTCTCACCGCCCAGTACGGTAGAGTCTGTATATCATGAAATCTGTAAAAGTCCAGAATTCCTTTTTCCCATTTCACTCCAATACATTTCAGTTGTCTCAGATACTTCCAACCGAACGCTCTGCCTTTGAACAACTGATTATGGTACTTATAAAAACCACCTTGTGCTTCCTGCTTAGGTCTTTTCTCTTCCTGTTCTTTCATATTTTTCAATAAAGTATTCAAACTATCATTCTGTTCTCCAGTTGGTTTCTGATTCACATCTTTAAACACATTCATCACAAATTCATCACTTTTCTTCTTAGCTAAATACTCAGCTTTTTTCAGATTTATCTCATTCAAGTCTGGAAATACTTCATTCTCTTTGTTTCTATAGTACTCTGGATATTCTTCGTATGTAATATCCTCAATCTCTATCTTTTCTCTTTCAAAAGATTGTTCATTAGAATGACTTCCAACATCCTTTTCAGGAATGTCAGGAATCACCTGTTCTTTCATTATCTCTTCGAGTGTCTTACCAACCTGCTGTGCTATTCCTTCTAGAATCTCCTTAGCCACAGCAGCTGACATTTCCCTTTCTTCTAAATCTGGATCAATATATTCCAACTCATATCTCATGTAATCAGCAGCAAAGATCCCTGGAAACTTTCTAGTCAGCTCTATTATCCAGACTTTCTTATTAAGCATCTGTCTGTATAAATCTTTGTCATCAGCAGACAAAGATTTAATCTTTTCAGTCCACAATATGTCATCATCATCAACATTTTCACCAGACTTTTTTCTTAGAACTTGATTGTCTGGCATTTCCCTTTTTGTTCTTTCTCTCTTTATAACTAAATTTGTTGACATCATCATCATCATCTAAACTACTGCTATCCTCAGCATCATCTTTCTTATCACCTGTTTTGCCACTGGCATCATCATTATCCGAACTATAATCAGATTCATCATCATCGTCCTTTTCTTCTGATGAATCTTCATAATCAACCTTTTCTTCCTCTTTCTCCTCATCCTCTTCACCTTCTTTGAGTTGGGGAGCTCTGGAATACAAATCCTCTATCAACTTACTCATCTTTTTATTTTCTTCACGCATTTTCTTATTCTTAGTTTGCATCATCTTAATTCTTCTTGTATTTCTCTTACTTCGTGCTTCAATCTCTTCTTTCTCCTCTTCAAGCACCTTAATCTTTTCTTCCAACTCATCCTGATTTGTTTTAGATGACACAACAATCTGTAACATAGTTTCTTCATTTTTCTTTAACTTCCCGATCTCCGATTGTTGTGCATTAATGATTTTCACCATATCTTCAAACCTTTTATTCACTAACTCCATCACATCTTCGGAAATTGTTACCTTCGGAGTCGATGATTCAGCTTCTGGAGCTTTCTTCTTTTTCTGAAACGTGTTCAACACATTCTGTAATGAAACGTTGAAATCAGGAGGTGATTCAGTTATTGCTTTTTCAGACTTCTTCTGCTTCTTTGTTACTGGAGAAGTAACTTTGGATGAAGTACCAACATCATGAACATTCTTCCCTACAATTAGAATCTCAACTTCTTTAGCTCTTCTTTTATTTGGATTCTCTTTTTCGTCTTTCTTAGTCATTGTCTTATATTTTGGCTTTTTCTGCTTCTCAGCAACCACAAGAGAACCTCCAAAGTCCTGTTCTTCCAAACCAAGATCTACGTCACTTTCATCTAACTCAATGGGACCTTTTTGTTGCTGTTCTTCTATAGTCTTGTTCAGACTTTCAGACTCACTAGCCACAGTGGCCTTGGGCTTGGTTTGTTTGATAGTCTCTTCACCTGAATCCCATGTAGCATCTTCTTGAGTCTCCTCAGAATCGGCAGATTCTTCATCAACTAACATTGTCTCCTTTCCTGCCCCCTTTCTGGCCATGGTTTTCTTCACCTGGTTTGCTTGATAGTCTCTTCACCTGGATTCACTAAGTGTCCAAACAGATTCTTGTGTGGCGGCTTCTCAGGATCTGGAATACCCTTATATCCTTTCATTCTCACCAACGAATTCAGATTCATGTGACTTTGAACTAGTATCTGAGTAGGATCCTTCTTCAGTGTAGGATACTTCATATCAAATATCATCTGAAGAAATCTGGGGTACATCAAAAACTTCTTCGTCTTCAATCCTTTCAAAGGTTCAACCATGTGATCCAAGATCATCCCTGAGACGTTAAACGGCTTGTTAAGCACCAAAGCAACCATCAACAAACTAATGCTTTTTCTCATAACGTCATAACCACCACTAACGGATCCAAAAACATGTATAATAACATGTGCCAAATACTTAAACTGCGGACACTGCTTTCCTTTGTTCAATGCTCCATCAGTTATCGGTCCATTGTACTTCATGCGTAAAAAGCACAACCTCTATTCAATCCAAGATAAGCTTCTGGGATCTGTCGGTTCATCTTGTAGTCTTAATGCTTCCCGAATATCACCTTCAGTAACAATAGCAAGTATCCTATACCTTCAGTAACAATAGTCTTATCTTCCCAGAAATCCATTATCGCATTTTTCCAGAAATCCACCTAATGATCTTTGCAGATTATGGCTGGTGTAGCTAAAGCATCAACAACTCTGCTCCTCCTCAAAAAGTCTACGATGTTAGAGAATTCTGTGTGTTTCTTTACCTTGCCAAGAAATGCACAACAGTTATGAGCTTCTTCGAATGGTAACTCCTCTTCTTTTTTGCTTATCAGTGACTTTTCCTGAAGATTCAGCTAGTACTTCAGGGTTCTGTGACTCAGCCATTTAGAATTCTGCAAAAACAAAACATAAAAATTCATTAAAAACGAACAAAATTGACATTTGATCAGAAAACCCAACTCCGACCCTAACGGGGGTTCGAATGTAGATTTTCATAAGTACGAATGTCGAAAACTGAGCTCGAATGTGGAATATATTGAATAAAGATTCACATTCGACCCTATTTTCTACATTCAACCCTATCATCAAGTACCTTCGACCAGAAAAGTCACATTCGATCCTTCATTTTTGGTGGAATGTACCTGATCATATGATCAAATTATCAAAATGCAATTCAAACCATTTAAACATGTAATTTTCATTTGATTACCACCTAATATGACCGATTAAACATTCCATACCATCAATTGATTCAAACAACTTGTTTTAGATAGTATTCAAACGAAATCTAGGTTATATCAGGTTTTTAGACTGATCAAACACCTAATCTTCTGTAATTAACCTAAGATTCTTAGTTATTCTCCCCCTAAAACTATCTAAAACTAAAAACCAATCATCAATTTGGATTAAAACAGTTCAAAAAGGATCCAACAGTCAAATATTAGGGTTCGTCCACACAAATCAATAATATGACTTCGTTTCTGGATCATTACCTGTAAAAATTATATAAAACTGATGAGAAATGAATAGGGAACAATTATCTGAGGTCAAACAAACAAGGGCAACAAGATCTCTTCATCTCAAAAATTTTTGAAAATGTTTGAAATAGGGTTCGAATGAGGAACTCGGTATATACAGACACCAACATTCGACCGTTTATAGGGTTCGAAGGAGAGACTTTGTCTACATTCGACCCTATTGAAAGGCTCGAATGTAGATAAAGGATTCGAAAGAAGAAAACTTCACTGGAACACTCCCATTCGACCAAATAGAAAGGTTCGAATGTAAGAAAATTCCACATTCGACCTAACGAAGGGACAAATGAAAAATTGGAATTTTGAAAATTTTACCAAATCTCAAAATCAAATCCCGTTCAATTTTTTCACACATTTTAAGCTTCAAACATTCATCATTTCACATTTCACATTTAATAGATACAAAACTCAAGTTGGTATGTCATGTTTCAGAAAACGACCATTAATCACCATCGGTTATCAAAAATAATACAGAAATGTAAAAATTTTTGGTTTTTCTAAATTTTATGTTAAAACACACCTAAAATCATTTTGAGTATTTGTATATTTGCAGAAAATGAATGTAAAATGCAGAAATGTAAACATAAAGCAGTAATCATTTTGTGATTTCCGGTAAGAGGATCATATCAGTTTTTGAGAATCTGATCACACCGTTGATCTTTATTGTATATTATCATTAAAGACAATTTGTGATCCGGCAACTGCTGATATTGTTATCCACATAAGCTCGCATGCAGACTGTTATGCAGTTCTTTAAAATGATACGCTGTTAGATGTATTATAGTAGCAAGCTTATGGTTCCCACGCACACGACATACTCCCGTATCAAGGAATTTGCACAAAGCTTCGTCGTAACGCGTGATTATGCTAAATGTTATCCGTTACGTTACAAGATATATAGCACAGAGGTGTACAGGTCAGCAAATTAATGCAGCAAAGTAACATGTGCATATATACCAGTTTAAGGCTTATATCAATCAATGATTTTCATCAGAGAACTTATACGATGCATTAAATGATCTTTGATCATTATCACACATAAAGTTCCTCAATTCGGTAACTTTTAGATTTTGGCAGTAAAGCTCTTTTAGAAAATATCTTGATTGAATCTAGGTCCGTAAGTCAGTACGACAAAAGATCAATCAAGATACTCCGGATAACAATTAACATAATGACCCGAAACCTTAGATTTTGGCAACCCTATCAAACGAAATTATGGTACTAAGACCATATGCCCATGAGGTGTTTAGCCACTAGCGAGTAGTTCGTTATGTTGTATCACTAAGGCACGCAGTAATAAGTCTACGAAGCCTACTAGCATGTGTCAGATCCCCACTGATGTACTATCATTTCCTCTTTTTCTCCTGGAAATCATTTTGGGTTTTTCCGATTTTTATGGCTTTGTAGATTTTTTTTTTCAATGTTTTTGGATTTTCTGAATAAAGACTCCCCCTAAAATGTAAAACATATTTTTGGGTTTTTGATTTTTCTGAAAAGCAGTAAAAACTAAAATTTTAAAAACAAAAAGTGATAAACCGAGGTGATGATTAGTCTTGTTTTTCTTTTTTACCATTAGCTTTTAAAAGATATTCAAATCTGGATTTATCAAAAACTTTGGTAAAAAGATCAGCCCTCTGATAGTTAGTTTGGATTTTGACCATATCACTCAACTCTTTGGCATAACAATCACGGATAAAGTGATACTTAATCCGGATATGCTTAGCTTTTGAGTGATTGACCGTGTCTTTAGTGAGTGCTATTGCGGCTTCGTTGTCACAGTGAATAGGGGTTTTAAGAAATTACAAACCGTAATGAACCATCTGCTGCTGAATCCATAGAACCTGTGAGCAACAACTCGAGACTGCCACATATTCTACTTCGCAAGTAGATAGAGCGACTGCTGTCTGCTTCTTATTAATATTATTAAATCCAAATGAATAAGATGTTTTTTATAATAAGAAACAATATCGTATGAAAAGATAAAATATTTTAAAACTTAAAATATATAAAAGGAGCATTGATGAATGAATAATTTGTGATATAAATCTGTTTTTTTTTTTAATTTCCACAAGAAGCCAAATGGCACATTCAAGGGGTAGGAGGCTGTCAATGAATACTACGTCATCAAACACCTATTCTTTTATATATATTAATAATAAATTTTATGCAACTCTAATTATGTTTCACTCATTTTTTATACATTTAAAATAGAAGAATATAAAAATGACCGTGTTAAATGTAACCTTTTTTAACGGCCAACAAACGATGTTCTGATTATTCGGGGTACCCACCAATTGATTATAAAAGCACCTCATACGCCTCTGGGGGAAGACACGTCTTAGGTGACTAGCCATAGGTAGCGCTAGGTAGCCAGAACCCACCAAGCCACCGGTTACGAGGAAACCTAACCCCCCCCCCCCCCCCACCCGCACGAAGGTATGACAGTGGAAAATCAGTAAAACTTTGTGAGATCAAGGATCAAATCTGGCACCTGAATTAGGTTAGGCTCTACCGATCATTTTTCATACCACTCCACCTTTGTGGTGTTGACATGTTAAATGTAACCTAGTCAACAAATAAAATCTTTTATCTTAACAAAACAAAAGTAGAATTAATAAGATATATAACCTAATTAAAGCTGGTATTATTTGTCATGGGTAATGTCTTTTGTATATATTATATACGGTATCAGTGGGTCATGGACACAAAGAAGATCTTATCCTTAAAAATTCTAAGGGACTGTGGACAAAAATCGGTGAGACTATGCGTTGAGCTCAATGTGAGCCAAGACTTTATCCAATAAAAAAAATAGACAACTAGACGTTAACGTGACACTTGCATAAATATTAAATTAACCATACATAAATACTAAAATAACATCACATTAAAACCTTACATAAATATTAAAAACCATAAATAAATATAAAAAACGCGACTATTGTTGAAAGCGTGGTCTCATAGCACTCCAAACTGCAATGCTCGGGTAGTTGTCATTGTGTATGGCACGGTACTCGTTACGGTCCCCCTCAATTGCCTCGTCTTCGTTTAAACCCTAATTGTTATACGAGGCAGTTACGAATAACACCTTGAACGAATGTAGTCACCCATTTGTTGATGGAATCTAGTCACAACTGTGGTACAAAAAGTTTTCATTCGCTCATGTCCTCTTTCATGAAATGTGATAATATAACTGTTGACCAACGCGAGTTCTTCCTCCACAGTCCAATGTCGTGTTGGGATTGGGTTTTATGGGGGCGGGGTGGGTTTGGATTTGGGTTTTCGTTTGCCATTTGGGATAAGTTTAGGTAAAAAGAATGATTTGGTATGATATATATATATATATATAAATATATATATATATATATTACTTTCGTATTGTTGACCGTTGGCTAGCAGCCAACAGCTATTTTTTTTTTAAATTGGTCCTCGCTAGCTCACGCGAGTTTGGTCGCTTGGGCTTGTCACGGTTAGAGTCACCTAAGGGTGTTATGGTTCACGCAATCCACGTGGCTTTATTTGTGACTCACGACAGCTCGCTCACGAACCACAACACATAGTCTCAAATCCAAACTTTCTGTTGCCAGATTTTATTCGGTAATAGATTGGTATGTGTCGCTTTAGAGATTTGGTATCCACTTGTGGTTGGATACTAAATACGTTTAATATTACGTGTTTCCGATTAACCGATATTTACAGCTATGAAAGCTCTATATAACAATAACAATAATTTAAATTTTTATCATACTGTTTGGTTAATTGTAATAAAAAACTATGTGGGTAAGTAGGGTTTCTGGGTATAAATAACTAGATTATATCGCGAAATTTTTCCGGGATAGATAAATTTAATATAAAGTGATAAAATATGTGTTATGGTGTAACATAGAAATTAATACACTAGAAACAAACATAAGCAGTGGTTTTGAGGTGTGACTTATTTTTATTAAAAAAAATGGTTTTAGCCTATTCTCTTCTTGATGAAAATAGAATTCTTCAGTTTGAACATTATTAGTGACTTACTTAGACATGATTAATTAATTACCTAACATATTGTGTTTTTTTCCTGTATGAACAAAAACCCACAAAAAAAGTCGTATTGTTTTTCGTTTTTTGTATAGTACTATAATACTCGTTAGAAAGATAATGAAACGTTCGTTAATTTGGTGTAATTAGTTTTTTAAAAAATATCATATATAGGGATGCAAACGAGCTGAACTTTCAGCGAACAGTTCATAAACCGTTTGGCGAAAAGTTCTTTTGTGTTCGTTCATTTAATAAAGGAACGAACATGAACAGAGACTGCGTTCATTCGTTTATGTTCGTAAACATTCGGTAACATGTTCGTTTTATGTTTGTCTATGTTTGATTGTTTATTAGGATTTTTAATTTTTATAATTTTTTATATTCCTATATATTTTTATATGTTCTTATTTATATTTATTTTACCCAAATAGATATATAAATAATATATGTGAGGTAAATATATGACTATATGAGATTAGTAAATCTACTCTTAGTATCCAAGTTCATTATATTTCCACGTTCCAATGTGAACTTATTTTGTTGAGACAGTACTTTATTATGTTTACCAATATTATATTATGTACTAAGTATGTTTGGATAATTAAGATATATTTTGGGTGGATCTAGTTAATGTCTTAATGTGTGTGAATTCGATCTTATTTGAAAGTTATGATATGTTCGTTTGTGTTTGTTTCTATTCATGAACACTTGTTTATGTTTGTTTATGTTTATGAACCCTTGTTTGTGTTCGTTAATATTCGTTTGTATTCGTGTGCGTTCATGAAGAAAATTAACAAACAAACACGAGTGTTTTTGATAACAAACAAACATGAAGAGATAATCTCGTTCGGTAAGTGTTCATGAACTATTCGTGAACACTTAATTTCCTAACAAACGAACATGAACAAGGCCTTGTCCGTGTTCGTTCGGTTCGTTTGCCGCCCTAATCATATATACAAGTTATTAACATTTTAAAACTGTGGGGGAACATGAGAGAGAAAAAATCTTTTGGATGGAAATAAGGAAATGCAACGTGGCACCCCTAAAGGGGGGAGGATGACCTTTTTGAGGGTCATATAGAATTTAGTGCTTTGGTTTATTAATATAGAGAAAGTATATGATAGAAAGGAGGCTTAACATAGGAGATGTAGGAAGCCATCAAATGATGCCACGTGTAAACCATGGTTAAGGTAATTAAACCCAATTACAGTTTAATTCAGGGGTAAATCAGACATTTTCTCTATAACTGATTACTACAATCACGTTCTATTTTCGTAAGCTATTTCATAAGTTACGTTAGCAATTTTAAATTTCAATTTGAATTTGAATTATACAACTTCAATCAAAGATATTACGATCGATTTCACAATCGCATTCAAACACATAATGATTTTCATAATCACATTCGATTGAATATTTGGAGGATGTTTGGTATGTATTAGAAGTAGTTTTTTAATCAATTTTTAGTAGAATTATGTTTAAGTGTTGATTTTGTTTATCAGATTTGAACTTATCAGTTGTTGAATAGAGCGTTTCTGTTGAGAATTTGATTCCAGATCTCGATAATATTGTTTTTCATGGTATATATCATGATTATCTATTTTTGTTTCAGTTTTTTCAATTAGTTTTTTATGTTTGATTTTGTTAACGAGCTGTTTGTGTATTATTCAGACCTAATTACAGAGGATACTAATCAGGATGTGGATATTCATAGTTGAACATCATCAATGAATACAGAAGGATTGAAGTGTTTTGAAATATGTTTTTGAATATTTGATGCGTTTAAATTATCAAGTGTGTTTATAAGTTTTTCAATCATATATACTGAATATATATGAGTGCGTTTGAATATGATCATGTGTGCGTTTAAATAGTTCAACTATCAAATGCTAAACGTGCATTTGAAATTTTATTAAGTGCATTTGTTTGCAGGTGTCTCCTATGATGTTCCCGTAGAAGAGCAAGTTATTAACTCATTCATTCCGAATGTACGTGCATCAATCAAACCTGTAATAGACATGGAGTTTCCTAGTATTGACCATGCATATGAGTTTTATCAAAAGTATGCAAAGGCTGCTGGATTTTCTATTCGAAAGGGTTGCCAAGATGTGCGCAAAGGTGTTCTACAGATCAAATACTTTATAGGCTATAGGGAGGGTTTAAGCCCATTAAAGTAGGTGTAGAGAATTCTAAGAAAAATGTTAGAACAAGAAAAAGACCGTTTATCCGGACTGGATGTAAGGCACATGTAAAACTAAGTTCTGAGGATGGCAAGACTTTCAAGGTTTATAACTTTGTGGAAGGTCATAATCTTGCTTTTGTATCTTAAAATGACATTCATTTCCTATCAACTAATAGAAAGTTGACACACACTCAAGAAGAGATGATATGTCAGCTGTCTTCATTGAACATGGGTCATGTCGAAGCTTTTAATATCTAGAAGATTATGTATGGAGGGTTTGAGAATGTTGGTGCAACTGCTACTGATTGCAAGGATTTTAATTAAAGGTAGATTAGACACTTTCATTGGTGAATATGATGTTGATATGATAGTGTCTAGGCATAGGGATAAGAAGAAGTTCTTGCCAGATTTTTCTTTTGAGTTTTCTGTGGATGAAAAGAATGCACTCAACAGTTCATTTTGGGCTAATGCGTTATGCAAAAGAAACTATATGGAATTTGGAGATGTGATTTCCTTTAATACAACATTTAACACCAACAAATATGTTTTTAATTTCTAAAGTTTCATATCCAACTATTATATGTTCATAGTTTATTAAAAAATCTTCTAATGTGTTTGTACATACAAGATGGTTTTTGTACCATTTACCAGAATTGATAACCACTGTCGGAATGTGACACTTGGAGTAGGATTGTTGTCATCTGAGAAAATTGAATCATACACATGGTTGTTACAAGTATTTTCCAAATCCTTTGGAAAGTATCCCAAAGTGGTTGTAACCGATCAAGACCCTGCCATGAAAAATGCTATCCAGTTCGTTTTTTAAAATAGCAGACACAGATTGTGCATGTGGCATGAAGAAGGTTTCTGATAAGGTAAGTATGAATTTTGCATAAATTCAAAGTGTGTGTTTGTTTATATCATTGGTGCGTTTTAATAATAGCAGAGTAGTTTAGGATATAGTGCGCTTATTTTTATCTGTTTTGTTTTTAGGTGGGTAGTGCATTATGCACTGATGATGAGCTTAAAAGAGAATTTATTCAATTGTATGGACAGACACAATCAGCCTAGAGACGTTTGATTTTGAATGGGTATAGTTATGGTTGATTATAAACTAATAGAGAAAAATTGGTTGACCATCATGCTTAACATGAGATCAATATGGACCCCTGCTTTTTACCGGGATGAACCTATATCTGGCCTAATGAGGACAACATCAATATCTGAGAGTGAAAATCACCTTTTTTTCCAGGTTGTGAATTCTCAGTTGACCCTTGTTAAGTTTTTCAACCATTTTGAAACTTCACTTGAAGCTCAAAGATTTAACCATAGAAAGAATGACCATGATTCAAGGTATACTGTTCCTGGATTTTTGGACTACAAATCCTATTGAAGAAGAGTCATCCAAAATATTTACAAGGACTATCTTCTTTGATATTCAAGAATAGATATATACTACATATGAAGGATTAATAGGTGTTCACACCCAAAAAGCTGATGATGGGTTTCTAAAGATGGTCAAGGTTTTGTTGAGGTATTTAGTGCTTTTTAAATATATACATTGTGCGTTTATATTTCATATAGTGTGCGTCCATAGTCGGAAAATGTGTTTTTAATATTTTTACAGGTGCTTTTCAAGAGAGAAGTGCATGAGGATGTTAAGATGTTACGGCACAATGTACTTGTACGAGGTATGATTAGTATGGGCTGCTGTGTAGGCATATATTTTTTATCCTAAGCATGTTCAAAGTTAACAGATTCTATTTTTGGGAAATGTCTTATTTACCCTTATTGACCAAACTTCTAATGAAATAGATTTGTTCATCAGTAGTTTCCCATTTTATCACGGGTTCATCAATTATTAACCTACGCCAAAGCTATCACGTAGACAATGAAGCTAAATCGCAAGATTAAGTCTTGGCTTATCACCAGGACCAAGTATAAAGACCGTACTTACCCTAATTGAGATCTTTGATGGTAGAGGATTAAGCCACTAAGTGTGTGTATTTCTACCCACAAATGGGCCAATAACTACTCACGGGATTAGGTTAGCTTATAAGTGCATGGGTTGTTACACACCATGGGTACACTCATAAGTCCTCCTACTTCCTATCAAGACACCCACAAGACTAAATACTAAGTGATTAGTTAATTAATTTATCAAACAAAACTGTAAGTAAAAGGAATTAGACAAGAACACAAACACCATCTCAACAAATAAAAACCATATAATCCATACCGAAGCAGTCTTCACCCTAGCAACACTCTAATATCCTAGCCAAGATTTGGCATTAAAACTTGCACTCTAATATCCTAGAACACATGGAGGTGGTCATTTATGGATTAAAGAGGGTTTTTGGGGTGATTTGAGTGATCTCTCTCTAGATCTCAACTCTAGTTGTGTTATGGAGTGATCCCAAGCTCCAAAGGTCATTTACAAGACCCTAAAGATGGCTGGTGAGTGAGAAAACTCGTGTGAAACGGGATGCTCAAAATGAGGGGTGGAGGCCTCTATTTATAGGCAAATCAGCCCTTTCACGCCCATGCTTCAAATGTGGCACGCCCATGCTCGACAGCAGGTACTGTTGCAAATTCCTTTGTTGCAGAAGATGTCTCCCTCAGGACAAGCACCCCCGTGCTTGTGTAAGGTTCACGCCCGTGCTCCTCAGTACATGTAACCATCTTGCCAGTCTTGGTCGGTTGGAGCCTTGGGGAACACGGGTCAACGAGCATGGACGCGCAGGGTCACTTGGCACGCCCGTGCAGCTGCTGAAATGTTGATTTTTGGCCGTTGGTTTACTGTCGCTGAAGATGCATAGAGTTTAGCGGGAAGGTTGAAATTTGAATAATGTTTATGCGAGGTTTATTGTTGGTGGCAGTAATTGTGAAGTGAACGGTGCTGAGATTTGGTGTTAAACATTGTTGGTTTTACTGAAGGAAGGAAATGATGTTTTAGTACTGGTTGTAGGGAGACCGAGGCAGAAGATACTGCTAGAGAAAGGATTGGATTGGAAGAAAGCGGATTTGGAGCTTAAAACGAAGAGAATGAGTAGTCAGCCGACGAGTTTGCATTCGAAGAGTAGGCCGCGGAGTGCGCATTCTGGTAGTTCAGTTGAGGTGTCAGGTGCGTTGTAGGGAGTGGAGAAACCGATGCCTAAGGTAAATCCGTTTGGTGATGCAAAACCTAGAGACGTTTTGCTTCATGAAAAAGGTGTGGATTATCGGATGATTGATTTAGAGTTGGAGCGACGATGTCTTGGCTGGATCTCCAAATTTGTAACACTCCTAATTAAACAATGAAAAAACTAACCCTAAGCGTCTCGCTATGGCCATAGCGAGGCGCTTAGGGTCACTTTTTCAAGCAAAGCGCCTCACTATGGCCATAGGGAGGCGCGTTGCAATACGATTGGATGTAAAGTCTGACGATGTCGTGAAAAACTTACTCTAAGCACCTCGCTATTGCCATAGCGAGGGGCTTTAGGGGGGTGAAAACAGAAGCTAGGGTTTAATTAGGAGGACCCAAAACAAATTACAATTAAAGGAAATAAAATGACTGTAGATAATTGGCTTTTCTATCCAATGAACCAAAAAACTATAAATAGCCTTTATAGACTAAGGGGCTGTTTGGTAGCCTCTTAATAAGCCTTTAAGCATTCAGCTCTTAATCATTCATCATTAAGGGGCTGTTTGGTTGATTAAGTGCTGAATCATTAAGATGGTCTGAATGGTTAAGAGACTCTGAATGGTTAAGAGCTGAATCATTCAGCATCCCTTATTAGCTTAATGGTTCAGCACTTAATCATTCCATTCAGATGCTGAAACAAACAGTCTGAATGCTGAATGATTCAGACATGAATGGTTAAGAGGCAAGTTAAGAGGCTACCAAACAGCCCCTAAGAGTTTTTGTTTCACAAAAAAAAAAATTTTGAATGGTTCCATTTAGCTCTTAATCATTCGGTTAAAACACACATCTGAATGAAAAAAATAAAATCATCAAAATAACCTTTTCTCTTTCCTCTCTATAATCTCCTGAAAGCTCTTCTCCTTTCACCACGACTACTGTCTGCCTCGGCGACGACCAACGTCTGCCTCCGCCACTGCTGCAAGGTAACCTCTTGTCCTTCCATTCTCCTTTCCCTTCTCGTTTTTTTGCCCTAATTCGTGTTTTAGGGCTATGTGGAATCTTGTTCATATGGGATTGTTAATTTGTTCAGTTTTATTGTGATTTAGGGCCATGTAGAACCTTGTTCATAAAGTTTGCACAAATAAAAACAGAGGCGGTAGGTATAGAGAGAAGACCTTGGTGAGTAAAAAACGTCGATGACCAGGGACCACAAAAAGAGGTGCACAAATATAACGTAAAACAGTATCATATAATAGCTATTAAAAAGACTTTATAGTCAAACTTCTAACAAATAATATTTATTTGAATTCTTCTAAAAGTGATTGCATAAAATTACCTTGGAACCCATACAATTTGTATGCTACAGCAGCTTTTAAACCCATGGGTACTAAAAGTGATTGCATAAAATTACCATGAAACCCATACCATTTGTATGCTACAGCTGCTTTTAAATCCATGGGTACTAGAAAGCCTTTTGATGTTTAAACTTATTTATATGATACTTGAAACCTTCATACCTTTTGATGTTTAAAATTTTTGTTATATGATCTTGAATCCTTTATGCCATTTGATGTTTGAACTTGATGTTATTTTGACTAAAAGATCCTTAATATTTTTTTCAATTGTTCAAAAAATGACATAAAAAAAACTACGATTAGTTGGAAATCACAAGAAGTGAAAAAAGGTTTCTTGAAGCATGTATTCATGAACCTATAACCAATGGACATGAAGGAAGTAGCCTCAAAAAGTTATCTTGGAAAAATGTAGCAGAAAAACTAAAAACCGAAAACAATTTCATAGAGGATCCAAAATAAATGAAGAACCGATATGACTATTTAAAGGCAAAATTTACAGTTGTATCCAAGCTTAAAAACAAAACCGGGAATGTTTATGATCCGTTGACAAACTCTTTTAACTTGTTAGAAGAAAAATGGCAAATGGAGACAAAGGTATACTATTATTTTTTGAATAATAATTATTAGTCTATTTTCAATTATCTAATGGTACTTAAAAATTATCCACACAGTCTAACAAACACATTAACGATTTGAGAACATCGCCGTTGTTATATCCCGAGCTATGTGTTCAATTGTTTGAGGGCTCCACCTCGAATGGATTTGACAGTTGGGGTCCATTGATGTGTGAAATGTGTGATAAATATATATTAAGTCCAATTAATTTCAAAACAAGTTTTAAAATGGAAATACCCACTAAACCACACACTAACGGCAAGTGTACCGGTCGAAAGTAGTAAAGTAAATATGTCCGAGTATCGAACCGTGGACACAGTAATAGCGGCTCTCGGTACTAAACTTTCGTCGAGTCCTAGTCTAATATTTTGAAGTGATGGTGATTTAATTAAATTACTAAAAAAAACATAAAATTAAAGTAAATAAAATGCAACAACTCAAACAAAGCAAACGAACAAGTAGAACTAGATGAGATCAAGTAATGAGAAAATGGCTACGTAGGTAAGAATCAAAGTGACTGACTTCTAGCTCTCGGGATCGGATAAATGGGTTTTGGCTACCAGGATCTTAAGATACACTAAACTAGAACAACACTGGAACGCGAATCACTCTCCAACATGTCGCAATACTCAATCTAGGGAAGTGTGTAAACTCACCGGTCTCGGGTTCAGATCACCTCTAGGTCTCTCCAAACTATGCTAAGGTATCCTAAATCTGAATGTCCTCTCGGCCCTGTCAGGAACAATACATCCGGGATGTGTAAGGGATGCAAGGGATAGTTATTCTTACAGGTTTCTAACGCAGGATGCTAACAAAACAGGCACGCTAGGGGTGACTCACTCTCGTGCAGAGCATGGTCCCGAATACCTACCAAGCTAGACACACTGACACCTAATCTCCTCTCGGTCTCAAAGGTGGTAGAATGCTAAATTACCGAATATTTAGTTAACTTGTTTCTCGGGTTTACTACGTCTAGCAACCACAAAATATATCAAAAACACCAAGTCTAAGATACTTACAAAACCCTAGATCAAAAGATACAAAATCAATTAAACTAGAATTAAGCGAAACAAGTACTAATATTCAGATATCAAACACGCATATACAAAAGAAACCTTATTAGAAAGCTTTTTACCAAAACATAATCCAAAACATTATATAAAGGGAAAATGGCCAAAATAGCCCGTTGACCGTGTGTTCTGCAAGAATAACCCTCTCCCCCCTCTTTGGAGAGACGGGACACGGCTCCCAATGAGCCTGAACCATCTCCGATATCCTTTGGTTTTAGATCCAATGGCCAACCAACACGTGGCGTCTCTCATCCCGAGGCTGTACCGTCTCTCTCCAGACGGGTCAGATATCAACCGTCTCTCTCCCAGACGGGTGAGAACCCCTAAGTCGTCTCAAGCCGTTTCGGGCTACCGTCTGAACCGTCTCATGAGTGTATATAAATACCCCAATTCACTTAACAAAATTTGCACCCACCACCCTCCCCAAACCTTTCATCTTCCAAACCAATGACGTTTTTTGCTTTCCCAACCGAAGCCTACCGGCTTACGAAAATATTGTCCGATTACTTGGATTGTTGTTTCATCTGCGTACGGCTACTTGGATTGTTGTTGCATCTGCGCGTGGGTTAACCCGTGTAATTTGCATCTACAATGTGGTAGTCTATTTTATTTGCAAGAAGAGTTCTTTGTCTATGGAGCGCACATACTCCATTCAAACAAAGTTCTTAGCAAGTAAATTTAGGAAGTTTGTTGTAATAGTATAGTTTGTTTATTGTTGTTGTAATAGTATAGTTTGTTTAATGAAATATTTACTTTTATATAAAAAAACATAAATAAACATTTATTGCATTAATAAAATTACTTCGATTACAAAGGTTTTATAAACTACAAGTATAGACGATCCCTCATCATTTGCCAGGCAGACACATGTTTAAATTCTTTGCGCTCCCTGGTTTGATACTGTCTTTTTGTGTATCTAATTGCCGCGTCTTCGGGCATGTCAGAGGGTACCACCTGAAGTGTCCGGTTGTGGTACCCGTTGAAGATTTGACACTTCGTGGTCAAATCGTTCAACTTCCGGCTAAGAGACTCGGTTGTTCGGTCTGACCCTCCAACCAGCCGATTGTACTCGTGCAATATACGGAACCATTTGTTGGTTTGGTGGGTGCTTTCTTCGACATGGCGCCATGCTGCAATCAGTGCAATTTCCTGTTCTTCGGTCAATCATTGCGGTGCCATTTGGATGAATTAGACTGTGGTGGTGGACGGTGGTGGTGGTGATAGTGTTAGACGGTGGTGGGGTGATAGTCTGACGGGAATGTGACGGGAGTTTGTGACTGAGAACGGTATTTATAGGGCTGAGCTGGACAACCGAAGCGTCGGACTAATCATCGGGACTCACTGGAGACGACGATACCCGAGACGTCTCGGGAGACGGCGAGTCCTCATGGGGAAATGTGACCCGTCTTGAGAGACGGTTGAACCGAAGGCCAGCCGGCATGGGGAATGTGCCCCGTCTGGGAGAGAGACGGTTGAATTCTGACCCGTCTGGAGAGAGACGGTACAACCTCGGGATGAGAGACGCCACGTGTTGGTTGGCCATTGGATTTAAAACCAAAGGCTGTCGGAGACGGTTCAGGCTCGTTGGGAGCCGTGTCCCGTCTCTCCAAAGAGGGGGAGAGGGTTATTCTTGCAAAACACACGGTCAACGGGCTATTTTGGCCATTTTCCCTTATATAAATCCAAACCGTTAAACTACTATTCAATTGTCACCCATCATCAATACCTAGGTAGCACTAAAAGTTTAGCTACTCATAGTTATGGAAATCAATGAAAACATAGGTTCAAAATAATAATAAAACATAGTATCAAGTTGTTGAAAACACAAAGTGATCAAAAACCAAAATCAGTGTTATAGATAAACAAACCCAAGCCTTCCTCTCCTTGAAAATCCCCTCTCAAAATTCCTTGATCAAGCTGCTGTCGAGATCTGCTTCTGCTTTGCGGCTGTCCAATTCTCCTTTGTTGAATTCTTATTTATTTCTTCCAAGATGCCCTTCGCCGCTGATGTTCTCTTCAAGGCCTTTTTTATTAAAAAAATTCGATTGACCTTTTTAGGCCCAACTTGGGCTCTACGAGACCTACTGTCTCAATTTGATGTTTTTTCTTTAAAGTATTATTATTAATATTATTATTAAACTATCATATTATTATTATTATTATTAGTATTTCCGACTTAGGTGCTCTAGACTCGACCAAAGTTGCTCGTGTACGCTCCAATGTCCATGAACACCAGGTGCTCACATCTTGATTATTTTTCACTGTTTTATGCTCCTTTCTTACGAACACCTATAAAATAATGAAATAAATAAACACATAATAAAAACAACTCAAAACTAATAAAAATCTAATAAAGCGCTAAAATAAATAAAATAGAAAAGTACAAGCCTAAAACTACTGAAGTCTAAGTCGGTTCTGAAGATAAGATCAGCAAACAACTGATGAGTAGACAAACTACTGATGAGTATTTTTGTCTTCAGTAGTTCTGAAGTGAAGTGTCTGGTTAGACCTCAGAACTACTGATCAGTTTCTTCTTCAGTACTTTGTTCTTCTCTTCATCAGTACTTGTGTTTTCTTCTTCAGCAGTTTCTTCTATACTTAGCAGAATATGATTTGGACTAAGGTTATCAAAAGTGTTTCTTCAATCCTCTTTGTCCCAACAATCTTCCCCTGGATTGATGAAGCCAAAACCTTATGCAATCTGTATTTCTCTTCATTCTTTCTCGCTTCTAATATCCTTCAGACTTCTGCAGCCATCTTGGTAGTAAGCGTATCTTTTTGTTGCTTTGACAGAGATCCTTGTTCGGGTTCAAGATGTTGAATGGTGAGAAGGTCTTTAGTTGATAGTATGCTCAACTCCTTTGAATTCTTGTAGACCTTGCTTGAACGATCTCTTCTGGTCACCAACACTGAGTTGGAATCAGTGAATGACCATTTGACAATATTCACCTTAGACCTGTCAAAGTCTGAGGCATAGGAAACCAAGCTAGTTTCCTGGGTTTGTCCTGAAGAAGATTGGGGCATGTATTCTATTTCAGTGACCTTCAGGTGAGAATCTCTGCTAGCTTGAAGATCAACACCACCTTGGATAGCAAAGTTGGGTAAGTGATGTGTTGTAACAACCTTGGTATGAGATTTGTCTTTGATAGACTGTTGTATTTGGTAAGCATATGTAGCAGGATCTCTGAATTGTGTAAGCAGAGGTTTTTCTTCAATATCAAAATCACCATGTACTAACTGACTTCCTTCTAACAACACCATCTTGAAATCAGTCTTTACATTTTCCTCTGGCTTCTTCTTTGTTGTAGCAGGTCTTTGTAATGAACCAGATGATCTTCTAATGACTGAAGTTTGTTGAGCTTCGGGAGTTTTAAATCTATCTGGATTTGTAGCTTTGCTGGCCTTGAACTTTTTGTAAGTGTCATATAGGGTTTCTTCTTTCCATTTTGACACTGAGGCCTTTGAACCATATCCATTTGCTACAAGTTCTTCCACTATCTCAGCTTTCTTTTCTTTACTTTCCTTCTCAGTTGCCAACTTATCAGCTATAAGATGAGCTCTTCTTGTTAGTTCTTCAGTTAAGAGTCTGTTTAGAGAGACTTGTTTTGCCTTGGAATTCTTTGTAATCATTTGAATCAGCTGTGCTCTCTTGTCTTCTTCAGCAGCAGCTTCAAGTGCTCTCTCTTCAGCTTCTAACTCATCAAGTTTTTCTTGATACTTGATAAGTTTTTCTTCATAGCTTAGATCATCCGTTGCTTCCAAGCTATTCCATACTTTATCTTCCTTAGCCTTCTTTTGAGCCTCTTTCAAACTCTTCTCTAGGTATTCTTTGGATACTAAGATTGGAGAAGGGTTTAAAATAGTTGGTGTTGTATGCACAGGCTTTGGAATTGGAGTTGGTTCTTGTTCAGTTGCCTTGGAAGACTGTCCTTGATCAGTCTTGGAAGTTGAAACTTCTGAAAGGTTGATTGTACTAGTTCTTGTCACAACTACTGAAGGATTGTCTTCAGCAGTTTGAGTAATGTCTTCAGGAGTTTATTCAGGTTGCCTTGGTGATGATCTAAACTCTTAAAGGATCTCTTTTCCAGGTCTGTGAGTTGTCTTTTCAGCATCAAGAGATTCTTCAACTGGTTCCTTAATCTTCTCCCCCTTTTTGGCTTCATCCACTTCTGGAAGCCTTAAAGGTTTAGAAGTTGTAGCAGATAATGTTGCAAGCTGTCTTTGGTTTTCATCCATCTTCTTGTTCAGCTCTGCAAGTTTGGTGTTTATCAACTAAAATTGAGTGTTGGTCTTCAACTCCCAAGCAGTTGTGAATGATTTGAGTTGATCAATGAGAATATCCTTCATCATCTGGTACAGGGGACCATCTGGGCTGCATAGTTGGTTCAGGTCTATGCTTGAAAGCCTAGGGAATTGGGTAGGCTGTTTTTGTGAAGGGGGTGTTTTTGGGTGATCTTCAGAGTGTACTGAAGAGGCCACTTTAGGGGAATCAGGGTTTAAGTGGTCTTTAACCTGATCTTTTATGACCAGCTCTTTGAGCTTAGAGACATTAGAGTCAGGATCTTCAACATCATTAGTCAAATCAAGTTGTGGAATTTGTGAATCATCATCCAAACTAATGGAATCATCTGATTCCTTGATAGTGTCCTCAATGAGGGCAACCTCAGTTAAATCATGAGCTAGCTCCAAACTAGTCTTCTCATGAACCTCTTTTTCTTGGAACTGAGGATTTCCTACTTCAGGCAATAAGCCTTCATCAGTAGTTGCCAAATTTGAGGTCTTAGCTATGTTACTATTGTCCTCAGGTTCACCACTGGGTGGTAAGTGAGTAGTAGTAGCCTCAAAAGTACCTAGAGTTTCTAAGTTTGGGCTTAGATACTCTGGTTCATCCTCATCTCCCTGGTTAAGGCTAATAAAGTCCACATCCATGTCAACTTCTGAAGGCATCTCCCCTGTTTGATGTGTTGCTTGGGGAGTGACATGTGTTGGATGGGATCCTTTTAGTCCTGAGAGAAGTTGGGCAATTTCTATGGTTGTGTGGGAGGGTTCAGGTTCAGTAGTTGGTAATGGTTCTGGTTCAGTAGTTTGAAAGGATTGGTCAGTAGTTACAGTCTTTTTAAGTCTTTTTCTTTGAAAAATGATTGTAACTGGTTTTCTTTTGGGTGGTGGAGATGGAGTGGTCTGAGAGGATGTTTCAGCCACTACCTTTTCAAGTGCAGGTTGCACATCAGTAGTTTCAGGGATCTCCACTTCCTGAACTACCTTTTTCTTTGGGTTGGTGGGTTTTTGTTTTTGTTGTTTTGGCTTTTTGGCTTTCTTTGTTTTGGGTTTTGAAGATGTGGGTTCTTCAGGGATTGGTTCTTGTTCCCTTTGGTCATCTTCTGGCAAAAGTGCCGGTTTGTTATGCCTTGAGAATACTTGTGAAGTCAATGGATTTAAAGTTTTTGACTCCCCCACAAGGACTCCCCAAGTTCCTTTATTATGCATTGCATAACAAATCTTGGGTACAGTAAAAACTTTTTCCTATCATTTTGGTGATGTAACACCAACTCATTGAAAAATAGTGAAGATGCCTTAAAAGATATTTCATTTATTATTGAATGAAAAATAGGTTGAAAGGTTGAAGGCATCTGATCATATGATCCAGTTTTAGGACTTAAACACATGATAATATAATGAAATAACAGTTTATATTGTGGATCAAAAAATTTCTTATAAACTGTTGCTTGTGCTAAAGTACCTTGATAACCACACTCAGTCATGGTTAGATGAATATCAGCAGTGGGAATATGCTCAGGAGCATCATCATCATTAAGGCCAAGCCTTAATCACACTAACTCTTGTGTGATTGCCATGTGTTTCCCTTGAATTGTTGAATTGAGGGAAATCACCTTATTATTCACTATCACCGCCTCTGCATTTGCCCAGAACTCATCAAGAGTTTCTACATGAATAGGAGGATCAATGGTGAAAGCTTGATAATACTGGGATTTAATGACTAAATCAATGATTTCATCGTATTGGGACCAGGCTTCATCTTTCTCGAAGTAGCCTCTTTGATTATGTCCCTGTTTTAGAACAAGAGCCATAGTTTCTTTGATCGAACAGTAAATTTAGGTTAGAAAGGGGGTTTTGGTTTTGCTTTGAGAGAGAAAGAAGGAATTTTGCTTTTTGAATGGATAAGTGTCTGAAAAAGGTATTTATCAGAAGTTTTTAACCGACTAGGTCAAACTTCTGATGAGTGAAATGTCAGTTTTACCCTTTTTAATGAAACTACTTATGAAGCAGGTTTCTTCATCAGTGGTTTTAGTCATCTCTTCAGTAGTTTTGAAACAATTGATGAGAATGACTTTCAAAACACTTGAATAACTTCTGATAATCATTTGTAGTTACTTCTTTTCTGAAATTTTTCATTTTGATGTTTTTCAAAATATCAGTAGTTTCTCTCTCTTTGATTTGTTCATCAGAGGTTTTGTGACAGATAAGTATGTAAGTAAAATAAAATATGTGCAGAACTAAAAAGTGAAAACACTTACAGACTTTCTTCCAAATTTAACATCCCAAGCATGGATACTAACCTCTGAAATGTTGTTGAGTCAAGGGGTTTGGTGAATACATCAGCTATTTGATTAGCAGTTGTGACATGTTTCACCTCAATCTTGCCTTTTTCATAGCAATCTCTTATGAAATGATACCTGATTTCAATATGTTTAGTCTTTGAGAACTGAACAGGATTTTGAATGATGCTAATGGCGGATTTACTGTCTACTAAGAGTGGAGTCTTGGTCTCTTTGATTCCATAATCATGAAGTTGATATTGGAGCCATTGTATCTGTGATGTACAGCTTGCAGCAGTAATGTATTCAGCTTCAGCTGTTGAAGTTGCCACAGATGTTTGTTTCTTTGATTGCCAGGTCACCAGACTGTTTCCCAAGAATTGACAACCACCAGATGTTGATTTTCTTGACATTTTACACCCTGCATAGTCACTATCTGAAAAAGTTGTTAACTTGGTATTGCTTGAAGCAGGATACCAAATTCCTAAAGTAGGAGTTCTTTCAGATATCTGAAGATTCTTTTGACAGCAATTAGGTGTGATTCTCTTGGTGCAGATTGGTATCTAGCACAAACATAACATAATATCTGGTCTATAAGCAGTTAAATATAAAAGAGAACCTATCATACATCTATACATGGTTTGATCAATCTGTTTTCCTTGATCATCTGGTTCAACTTGTGTGGTTGGTGTCATGGGAGTGGAACATGATTTACAGTCTTGTAAAGAAAATTTGTTTAATAATTCTTTAACATATTTTGATTGATGTATAAATGTTCCATTTGATTGTTGCTTGATTTGCAGTCTCAAAAAGTACTGCAATTTTCCCATTGTACTCATTTCAAATTTTGATTGCACTGGTTTCTTGTAAGCACCCCTGATGCAATATCACCCATGATTTGTTCCAATGGATGATCCTTGTGTTCAATCAATTGTTGTAAACCTGTACTTGAGGATGACTCTGGTATTTCTTCAAATAAACCACTGAGATTGATAATATCTGGTTCAGCTGTTGTTTGAGGTTCAGGAGTCTTTGGTTCAGCTAAATCAGTAGTTTCAAGTTGTACATCAGTAGTTCTTGAAGTAAAAGCTTTTGAAACTTCTGAAGGTTTAAAAGTTGATTTACTGATTGTGTTTGGAGTCCGTGGTGTAGGACTATCATCTTCAAATCCTTGAAAACCATTTTGAGGAGGTTTGGATGATTCAACAGTCTTTTCAGGTCCGAAATGAAAGTTATCAAGGTCAAATAGTTCAGCATGATTTGCTGGAATAAGAGTGTGTTTTGATTCATTGAACTTGACATTCAGTGTTTCTTCAACTATCTTGGTTCTTGATTTAAAGACTTTGTAAGCTTTTCTCATTGGAGAGTAACCAAGAAAATAACCTATATCAACTTTAGCAGCAAATTTTGAGATAGAGTCTATGATGTTGAGGATAAAACATTGACATCCAAAAGCCCTGAAGAATGAGATAAGGGGCTTTATGCCATGAAGAATTTCATAGGCAGTCTTGGTATGTCTCTTATTGATGAGAACTCTATTCTGAACATAACAAGCTGTGTTGACTGCTTCAGCCCAAGAATACAAAGGTAGGCCTGAATCAGCTAACATTGTTCTGGCTGCTTCTATTAAAGTCCTGTTCTTCCTTTCTACCACACCATTTTGTTCAGGAGTTCTGGGAATGCTGAATTGTCTAACAATCCCTTTAGACAAACAGAATTCATCGAGAGTTTTGTTCCTGAACTCTGTCCCATTGTCACTCCTGATGACTTTGACAGAAAGAGAATATTGCTTCTCTACTTGTAGAATTGAACTTGATTATTTCAGCTGCCTCATCCTTTGAATATAAGAAGAAGACCCATGTGAATCTTGAGTAGTCATCAATGATAACCAAGCAGTACTTCTTCTTACCAAGGCTCATAATTTTGACTGGTCCAAATAAGTCCATATGGAGTAGTCGAAGACATGCAGTTGCTTTTGATTCATCAATAGACTTATAGGAGGACTTATGCTGTTTACCTTTAAGACAGGAAACACAGTGTTCTTTACACTGGTATTCCTTCAAAGGTAGACCCCTGACCAAGCCCATTTTTGTGACTTTATTGATGGTTGTAAAGTTCACATGGCCAAGTCTCCTGTGCCAGAGATCATTTTCTGAAGTTGATGCCTTTGAGAAAAAACAGGCAGTATTGTTCAATACTTTGTCTTTTTCAATGTCCACTGCATAGACATTGCCACATATTTTGGCAATCAGCAAAGTATGATCTTCAATGATCTTCTCTATCAACTTCTGGCCTTCTGGTGATATGATCTTGAATGTTGTCTTTGTGAAAAAGGAAGAATATCCTTTATCACACATTTGTGAGACACTCAGCAAGGTGTACTCAAGGTTTTCAATCAGATTGACCTTGTCAAACTTCATTTTGCCTGAGGATACATTGCCATATCCTAGCACATATCCCTTGGCGTTGTTCCTAAAGGACACAGATCCTTCTCTTTGACTGATAAAATTGTTTATCAGGTATCTGCATCCAGTCATGTGCATTGAGCCTCCACTATTAACATACCAAATGCTATTCAAACCTCTAGAGACCCTCTGCACAAAATAGCAAATTAGTTAGATTTGGCAACCCAAGCCAATTTGGCTTTGGGTTTGCTCTTGAGAACAGGTGCAGCTTGTTGAGGACCAATTTTTGAAATCCATGTCTTTTTGGCAATGGATTTTTCATTAAGAACAATGGTGGTATCTTTTTGGTGACCACCATCAACTTTGGTCATCAGAAATTTAACCAAATTTATCAAATCTTTAACTTCAGTAGTTTGTGAAACTACTGATGAGTTAGGTGTAACTTCTGAAGATGAACTTTGATAAAAAGACTTTTGTTGAGATAAAATCTTTTTCTGAGAAAGGTTTTTACTTGGTTGTTGTTTGTTGGGAAAGAAAGTGTTTTCAAAATCTTGTTTTATTTGTTTTCCCACAACCAATTGTTGATTTTTCTTATTGAACTGATTTCCCTTTCTATATCTACAAAGTTCAGTTATGTGGTTAAACAGACCACATATTCCACATGCTTTTGCCTTCTCTTTCCTTTTAGATACAGCAAGAGAGTTGGAAGGCAATTTACTGACAATATCAGTATTTTGCAATAGGTCATCAGTAGTTTTCAGGGTCTCAACTCCTGATGTAGATGAAACTACTGATGGCTTATTGTCAGTGGTTTTAACTTCTGCAGTACTTTCATTTTTGAGAATGTTCTGATGGTAGGATGTGCATTCCTCCATATCAGATGTTTGAATCAATTTCTACCCATCATTATCAGTTTTGTGGGTGAAATCTGTTGGTGATTCAGTGTGGGTATACCCTATGCCAAACTTAACATTTGCTGCAGTTTGCTTGTTAAGCAGCATTTGGTACCCTTTACAAGACTCAACCCATTTTTCACAATCAACCTTAGTGTCAGCAAGCTCTTTTCTAACATTACCTAGGTTGTCTATCATGCTTTTAATTTATGCCTGGGTTTCAATGGATTTATCAGTTAATTTAGAAATTTCTTTATTTTTCAAAGCAATTTTTCTTTGTAAATCACACTTTATTTGAGTATATTTTCTCTCCATATCATTTGATTTGCCTTGTAAATGCACATTGGTTTCTCTTATTAAAGCAAAAGATTCTTTGCAAGATTTTGAGCAAAGCTTTAAAAGAGATTGTTGTGATACCTGAGTTAGTGCCGAATTCGAGGAGTATCCCTCAAAAGCCATTAAGGAAAAGTTCTTTCTGCCATTGTCAGGTTCTCCCCAGTTGACATCATAGACTTTGTTGTCTGCATCCTAACTGCATTCAGATGTGTCAAACGGAAGACTGCTCCAGTCAACATACCCTGATGTAAATAAACTTTGTTGTTGAGGGGGTTGTTGAGTTTGTGCAGGTTGTTGAGCAGTTGGAAAAGGAGGCATTTGCTGCTGTTGGTGAGCAGGAATTTGAACATATTGTACTTGTGGCACATATTGGACTTGTGGAGCTTGTGCCTGTACAAAATGAGCACTCCCTTGAGTTCCATTATTCCTATTATAATTGGGGTTAAATTAATTTCCAGACATGGGTTGGTTATAGCTAGAGCTTCTACACTCTCTAGCAAAGTGTCCCAACTTCTGACACTTATGACATCTCAGTTTAGTTTTGTCAAAACCAACTTTTGTAGAGTTGTTTAATCCTGGAAATTTCCTTCCTGACCTTTTGTAAAATTTGTTAGTTTTAATGCTTAATAAGGCCAGTTGGTGTAAAATATCCATTTCTTCTAAGTCATCACTACTAAAATATTTTAAGTCATCCATGATAAAACACATGTTATCAGCAGTTTGACTTAGATCTTCATTGTCATAAGCTGGGAAAGATCCATCTGATGAGATCCCAGTAGTTATGTCAATGTGATCAAAAGATCCAAAATTATTAGAACAAGATGGTGAGTCATGTCCTAATAAAGCTGTGCTACCTGGAGTATAGTCATCAGCAGTTTTACCAGATTCTTGTAACTTTTTCTTTTGATTGATCTCTCTTTCAAAAGTTAGTAATTTTCCATGTAACCTTGTTAGGTTCAGGGTGTTAAAATCTGAACTTGATCTGAGGACTATTGAATAAGTTTCTCATTTTGAAGGCAAAGACCTTAAAAATCTATGTAACATAGATGCATTTGAATAGGTCTGATTGTTAATTTTGAACTCAGAGATGAGTGATGAAAATCTTTCAAATTGTTGAGTTAATGTTTCACCATCTATGTGAGTAAAAGTTTCATATTGTTGGGCTAGGATTTCTCTAGTGTTGGCTATCACGTCTTCAGTTCCTGCAAACTGTTCTTTTAGGCAATCCCACAGCTCTTTGGCACTTTCACAATGTAAAAGTCCAGCATAAATTTCATTTGGGAGAGCCATAGCCAACATAGAAAAAGCTTTTGCATCTAGCTCAAATTTTGGAAATCTTCTTCAGTGTAGTCTTTTGGGTCTTTTGGTCTTTCTGTCTTACCTTCTGGATCAGTAACTACTGGTTTGTGAGGTCCAAAAATTACACACCTCCAACAACCAGTGTTGGTCTGAGATATTGTATGTGCCAACCTTCTTTGCCAGATATTATATTCATTTCTGAGTAGCATAGGAGGTTTATTGGCAGATCTAGTATTGTAAGGGTCCATTTTTAAGAAGTTTGGATTTGTCAATACTTCTTTAAAGTGATGGATGAAAAAGTGAACCTTTTAATCCTTTATTGGATATCAATAAGAGCCTGTATCTGATTCTCAATTTGTTAGATTGATATTTGATCAGATAAACTAGTGCTCTGATACCAATTGTTGGATCAGTGGTCTCTTATATCATTTTAAGTATTTAGAACACTTTTGTGTTTGCAGTTATATCAAAGTTATTTGCACAGCGGAATAGTAAATGTTCTAAGTTTAAAGTATCACTTTTAACAGGAGTTATTACTCCCCCTTTACTAAGCAGTTAATGAGAATCAATAAGCAATTGAAAGTATAAAGCAATAAGCACAAGTAATGATTCTCAGATGTGAAATGGATAATAAGTTTAAAAGCCTTGAAGGATTTTCAATTAAAATCAAAGTAAATCACATGTCTAAATTAGATGAATAAACTCATCTATTTATAGACAAAGTTACAAGACTGTTGTACTAAGTAATACAAGATATTTAGCTAAGATATTATACTTAGGTTAATGCTTACAACAGGCTGCAGCATTGAAACTTGATCCAAGACTTTAACAAAACATTATTATACTAAACTACTGAAGTCTAAGTCGGTTCTGAAGGTAAGATCAGCAAACAACTGATGAGTAGACAAACTACTGATGAGTAGTTTTGTCTTTAGTAGTTCTGAAGTGAAGTGTCTGGTTAGACCTCAGAACTACTGATCAGTTTCTTCTTCAGTACTTTGTTCTTCTCTTCTTCAGTACTTTTGTTTTCTTCTTCAGCAGTTTCTTCTATACTTAGTAGAATATGATTTGGACTAAGTTTATCAAAAGTGGTTCCTTCAATCCTCTTTGTCCCAACACGTCCCGAAAAGAAATATACAAAACCCAAACAACATTTTCAACAAAGCACTTAACAAAAACGATAGCATCAAACAGCTGACTAGTAAAGATGATACATTTTTTTAAAAAAACAAGGCCTACCTAGTCAAGCTTCACTTACCTTCAAGCAACCGACTATGCACCTGTAAGCACCCCTCACAATATCACTCATCTCTCGGTTATATATTTATTTGGAGTGGATCTCTCAAAACCGAACTATGAAGCAAAATTATCACAAGCTTGTACGTCAATCAAATTTCCACCTAATTGATAACACTAACACAAATCAAGAGGACTTCAAAAGGGTAGGTAAGGGTTAAAGGTAGGAATTTTTATTGGGAAAAATTGGCTAAAAAGAAAATTAAGAGATAAACCGGATAAACCATGAACATATACTCTAACTCTTTGGTCTTCTCGACCCACAACCTTTATTCTATTTTTTTTCTTTCTTTTCTCTCTCTTTTTCATATATTTTTCTTTTTTTTCATTTTTTTTTGTGTGTCAGCTACATTTTATGCTGATATATTTTTTTCTTGTTTTTCACATTACATAAATATATACAATCCGGTAATCAATATAAAATAAGATGGGTGACAAATGAAAGGTTTAGGCTCAAAGTGGTTTCTAAAGGTAAAGATGGTGAGATGGGTCAAATAAAAAAAACAAACGAAAAGGCTAGACAATAATGGGTAATCCTAATGCCCCTATCATATCTGTGTCAAGTCCAAACCAATGGTCTCAAAATGCATCAAAACGCACAAGTTCTAAAATAATGCAACAAAGTCGGTATATCATACATGAAACGGAATAGTGAATATTTATATATAATACTAGCTTTTATCCCGGGAGTGTCCCGGAGGTTGAAATATCTAATATAACATAATAAAATGTCTAATATTACAACATAATTAATGATTTGCCAATACATGATTAATGAATAATAAATAATAATAATAATAATAATAATAATAATATTTATTTTAAACAAATTTCTGCCATAAGTTATCATATTCAAATATATAAAAAAAAAAATCTTTGTCTATGAAGTTATGTTTATCGTTTGTGATTTATTAGTAGAGTAAAATATATTTATAAACAAAACCCCACAAAAATAGTTGTTTTTTTTCTCCGTTTTTATATAACACTATGGTACTCGTTGGAAAGATAATAAAACGCTCGTTAATTTGGTGTATTTTTTTCTTTAAAGAATCTCGTATATAAAAAATATTAACGTTTAAAAGTTATGGGAGGAAACATTAGAGAGAAAATTTAATTTTGTTTTTAAATTCTTATCTTTTCCTAAAATAATTATAATATATATAGATTTATTAAAAAAACTCAAAAATTAAAAAATCCTACATGATGCCACGTGGCACATTCAAATAGGGGTTGAGGCCTCCATTCAATGCCACATCATCAAAGTTCAATTCTTTTATTATAAGTTATAGATAGATTATAGATTTAAAGGCTCAAAACTCACTGTCATGTGGAAATAAGGGTTACCGATACTAGCAAGTGCAAAACCAGTTAACCATCTAGCTTGATCCACTATCCCAGGCACCCCAAACATTTTATTTCAGAAAAATAACTCAGTCAAGCCTACTATCCCGCAACTTAAAGAAACATATGCTAAGACACGTAAATCTGACAATCGACCCCGCTTTTAACCGACGTATTACATTGAAAAGGCTCGTTTACTACACGCAAAAAGGATCGGGACTAACACCAAACCATTTTTGTTTTTGTTTTTTTTTTTTTGACTCAACCTACAACTACGCAAAATAAAGACGAAGTCTCCCATCCCCACACTTAGAAAGGCACAATGTCCTCAATGTGCTCCGGGATACAACGTAGACTAAAAATAAAAATGCAAAAATAAAGAAGAAACAAAATATATATATATTTATATATATAACAAAATATATGAAACGAACTCCCCTAGAATATGTGGCGATAGCTTGCAGAAAGTGTCACGTCCGTCCATCATCTACAACCGTATAGCATTTCCTTCGCGGCCGTAGTCGGAATCTTGCAAAAAATAAACTAAAAATAAAATGAAAGTAAAATGACTCAATGACAAGTGAGATGGCTGTTTACAAAAAATAATTTTAAGATCGACCCCCACCCGAATGGAGATTGAGTACGGGCAGGGGGAAGATCCAACAGTGAAAAAGGCCAAGGCAATCCCACACGACTCAATAAACTAAAAAAAATCATATAAATAAAAAATTAAAATAAAGAAGAATGAAAATAGACTAAAATAAAAATATACCTGGCGGATGATGATACAAAACTCTACACTTGGGTTTTAACCAAAGTTCAATCAGGTGGTTTCTCTTTTATCCACCCTTTATCCAACCCGTTTAATTCAGATCGTTCACCATTATTCGTCAAAAAACGAATGGTGAATCTAGAAAAACGTTTGAAAAATTCAAACGGGTCAGAGCATCTATTCCTACACTTACCTGGACCAAACCTTGTATGTGGCATATGATGAGGGGTATGGTCCATGTGACTGTGAACCCTCTCCTGTGATGGTGGCGACACTGGCCGGCAATCCTGAATGTGACGAGGTAGTTTGGTCTTCTTCTTTGTTACCGCCTCATCATCTTCTTCCTCGTTTGGTGTATCTTTGAACTCCGTGGCTGGTTCCCCCATAAGTAATGTTTCTAAAAAGGTAAGATCACCAACCGGGTCAAATTCTTCTTCTTCAAGAGTTGGTAAATTATCCAACTCCTCATTAAACTCTTCCTCCCAAGATGGTACATTTATATCTTCTTCATCCCCCATCTTGTCTTCCATCTCACTTCTTTCTTCAATCAACCTGATGTCTTGTTCAACCTCATTACCACTCCAAAAATCATCTTCAATGGGTTCTAGTTGAACCGGAGGTGGGACTTCTTCGTCCATTATCGTCTCCGGTTCTAGAGTGATATCATATGGCTATAAGTATGGATTTTGCCCTTCATACCAATCTACATAGATCCTTGGTACAGAAGAGGCAAGAAAACTATCGGGCTCCCTGAAAATAGGCATATAGTGATTTTGCATTTGTGTGTAGATGCCTTCTTCATTGTAACCAGCCTGGTCGTGCTATCTTATGTAGTCTGCTACAGTCTTTGTTTCACTAACAGGTGCCATCCTAAAAAATTTCACTGCAAACAGACACTAAACAAACAGATTACGGGCACCAGATAGAAAAAAAAAATAATAGATAAAAATGCTAACTAAAAAGAAAAGATAAAAAAAATTAAAAATAAAGAAGAATAAAAATATCTACAAAATGACTAGATCCCCGACTCGGGTCGTCCTCGAGAACGCACTGTGTCCCCGGCAACGGCGCCAAAAACTTGATGTGTGAAATGTGTGATAAATATATATTAAGTCCAATTAATTTCAAAACAAGTTTTAAAAGGGAAATACCCACTAAACCACACACTACCGGCAAGTGTACCGGTCGAAAGTAGTAAAGTAAATAAGTCAGAGTATCGAACCGTGAACACAGTAATAGTGGCTCTCGGTACTAAACTTTCGTCGAGTCCAATTCTAATATTTTGAAGTGATGATGATTTAATTAAATTAATAAAAAAACATAAAATTAAAATAAATAAAATGCAACAACTCAAACAAAGCAAACGAACAAGTAGAACTACATGATATCAAGTAATGAGAAAATGGCTACCTAGGTAAGAATCAAAGTGACTGACTTATAGCTCTCGGGATTGGATAAATGGGTTTTAACTACCGCAAAATATATCAAAAACACCAAGTCTAAGATACTTACAAAACCCTAGATCAAAAGATACAAAATCAATTAAACTAGAATTAAGCGAAACAAGTACTAATATTCAGATATCAAACACGCATATATAAAAGAAACCTTATTAGAAAACATTTTACCAAAACATAATCCAAAACATTATATAAATCCAAACCGAAAACTACTATTCAATTGTCACCCATCATCAATACCTAGGTAGCACTAAAAGTTTAGCTACTCATAGTTATGGAAATCAATGAAAACATAGGTTCAAAATAATAATAAAACATAGTATTAAGTTGTTGAAAACACAATGTAATCAAAAACCAAAATCAGTGTTTTAGATAAACAAACCCAAGCCTTCCTCTCCTTGAAAATCCCCTCTCAAAATTCCTTGATCTAGCTGCTGTCGAGATCTGCTTCTGCTTTGCGGCTGTCCAATTCTCCTTTGTTGAATTCTTATTTATGCCTTCCAAGATGCCCTTCGCCGCTGATGTTCTCTTCAAGGCCTTTTTTATTAAAAAAATTCGATTGACCTTTTTAGGCCCAACTTGGGCTCTACGAGACCAACTGTCTCAATATGATGTTTTTTTTTTCTTTAAAGTATTATTATTAATATTATTATTAAACTATCATATTATTATTATTATTATTAGTATTTCCGACTTAGGTGTTCTAGACTCGATCAAAGTTGCTCGTTTACGCTCCAACGTCCATGAACACCAGGTTCTTGCGTCTTGATTATTTTTCACTGTTTTATGCTCCTTTCTTGCGAACACCTATAAAATAATGAAATAAATAAACACATAATAAAAACAACACAAAACTAATAAAAACCTAATAAAGCGCTAAAATAAATAAAATTGAAAAGTACAAGCCTAAAACTACTAAAACATTAATAAAAAGACTCTAAAATGACTACAAAATACATAGGAAATTAGTGTGTTTTGCAACACATCATCCATCTTCAACACTTACTCTTTCTTTTGTTGAGGTGATAACCAAAGATTTAGATGCCTTTGATGATGTTGAATACTCTCCAATGGAACAACCGACGGTCGGTATTAGTGAGGAACCATCTGATCGATCAAAAGCTAAATAAAAAGACCATGATAATAGTGGGAAGTCATCCATTCAAAATAAAAAAGAGAAACGAAAAGGTAAGAAAAGTCTAAATTCAACACTCAATGAAGTGGGAGAGAAAATTAGCAAGGTTGCGGATATATTGATTGAAAAACACAATATTTCTAATGATATGGATGCCTGTATGGAGAAGATGGGAGCAATGGAATGGGAAAAAGTTGACCTAAAATACCAAACAACGCTTTTACTATTTGGTAATAGTCCTGATATAAGAAAAGGGTGGTGACGTATTCCATCGGACACTTGTGAGATGTGGGTTAAGAATGCGGGAGCGAAGTATGGATTGTTTTGATTAGTTGGATGCTTTTTTGGGGAACTTTAAGCTTAGCTTTCTTTTTTTGGATTTTCTTGACTAGTTGGATGTTTATGTTTATGAATGTTTTTTTTTCGAACTATATGCTTATTAATCGTTTTTGGATTGTTTTGACTATTTGGATGTTTATGTTTATTTGACACGTAATTTATGGATCAAGAAGACGAGATTATGATATTCATTTTTCTTTGTTTTCAATGGTTACGGTTAGCCTCAAGAATGAATGAAAGGATAAGGGATTGGAATTCAGCAATGACTGGTCATGCATACACCTAAGAATTGTTGCATGGATCTTCTACACAATGTCTTGAAATGATGTGTATGTCACGTGATGCGTATGTACTCGTGTGCAATCATTTCAATCAAAGAAATTGGGTACAAAGTAGCAGGTCGATAAGCTTGGAAGAAAAGTTGGCTATGTTTTTTAATCGTGAAAGGATATAACAAATGTTTTCGCATGGTTAAACGAAGGTTTCAACACTCACAGAAACAATCCATAGATGCTTTCATGAGGTCCTAAATGCAATGTTGAAGTTTGCAAAAGAAGTTATAGTTCCTACATCCTCTGATGCAATTGCAAATACTTCAGAATGACATTGAAAATTAAAACATATATTTCCTGAGGCAATAGGTGCGTTAGATGGAACCTTTGTACATGCAATTGCACCTGCTAATCAACAAACTCATTACAGAGGAAGAGGAAAAGGTGAATGTTTTCAAAATGTTTTAGGTATTTGTGATATTGATATGATATTCACATCCGTATGGGCTGAATGGGAGGGCATTGCACATGATTCATGAGTTCTAAAAGAAGTTGCATGTAACCAGACTTTTGGTTTTCCTTTCCCTCCATCGGATTTATAACTCCCTACCATAGTACGAGGTATTATAGCTAGCCGATTTTCGACGACAAGGACCGTTAACCAAGGAAGAAAAATTCAATCATGCCCACGCACAACACAATTCGTTCATGACATAGAATGAGGTTCACAAAGCATCGAGAATATGACTGCTTTGCGTGACGAGATAGCGAATCAGCTAATTTCAAATAATTAAAAATACAGTTCTACTCCCTATAATATTTTCTATCTAGATTTGGTTTTGTTTCTTAGGATTTTGAATATTTATGTGTCATTTCAATCTCTATGTGTTATATATTTTTCTTTCATTATTCAGTACAATTATTCAGGACCCTGATCAAACAGATACATTCATTCTAAAAAAATGTATGGGAAAAGGTCATTTTGTACAGTCATTCAGATTTCCAACCAAGCAGCACTTATTGGTTCAACACTTACTGGTTCAGAGCCTCTTAACCATTCAGACCCTCTTAAGGACTCAACACTTAATCAGACACATCCTACCAAATAGCCCCTAAGTGAGAACCACAAAATATGCAATAAAAAATACTATCGCAACCTAAAGAACCGTATAAGTACAACATTACATCAATCTCCAATAGAGGATAAATTAAAACGGTACAACAAATTTCAATTTTGCCACGCCCATTACCTAATGAACTTTATCTTTTTGGTTTTATTTTTCGATTTCTATAATGAACACTGATATGTAATGCTCCTTTTGAAATACAATCAAAGCATTTGAGCACATTGATTACAATTGAGAAGTGAATTGCAAAGTTTAACGTGCTGGGTGAAAACATTTCATGACAAGTTTTAGCAACACAATGAAAACATATTGTGTGCTCTTTAATTAAAGATATGAAAATATTGATTGTTATGAGTGATTACGTGTTTCATCTAGACGTGTAAACGAGCCACGCCACTCGTGAGCTACTTGAGCTCGACTCGCTAAAAGCTTTAATCGAGATTGGTCACGTGAATGAACCTGGACGGAGATATATGTTAAGATTTCTACAATCTTCTTTAAACCTAAAAGAAGCGTTTAGTATTGAGTGTATATCTATATCTATACTACATTAGAAACAGGGAGGCATGGGTAAATATGTCCAAATTGTCCAAAGTTAAGATGGTATACCAAGGGTTTCTTTATAATTTCCTAAATTTGAACACTTTTCTTTCCTAAATGCCCCTAAGAGATAATCAATGGGTATATTAATGCGTAAAACCTTCTCTTTATTATATTCAAACAACTTTATTATTATTAAAATAATATAATCTTGATAAACATATTTGGCACCCTAATGATCTAATAATAAATTTCAATCATGAACAAAAAGTGATTTGTGCCAAAGCAGACCGCCCGACCCACATCATTAAGTTACTTGTCTTTACCTCATACATAACCACACGATAGGCTCATTTCGCCATAAATTATCTCATTACTGTGATAGTTTGTCAGCAATGTATCTCGCAACTTCAAAACCTTGCTTATGTGATTCCAAAGCATTTGAGAATGGTAACAACCAAAATTAAGTAATTACTACATTTTATTAAAAAATTGCAATTGTATATAAAAAAATTATATATAACAAAACTATATAAAAAGGTTTCTACACATACAAATATATACCTATACACCTTAAAAAGATTGTAAGATTCAATAAAACTCAAACTTTACGTGAATTGGTTCACGAACCCAAACCGAATCGAACCAAAACCGGCCTTTCAAACTGGTAAAAACGGGGCTGAACTGAAACCTGTTCAGACACGAACCGGTTTGGGGTTCGGTTGCTAGAAAAAACCGATCTGTGCACGTCTATAAAGTTCTCAGGTTCGGAGGTTTTACGTGGAATATTTTCAACTAACCTAACTTTCAATTTCAATTTTTGATGCCACCGATAGAAATTTATGGCGCACTTGATTAGCAGTTTTATTGCATTGCTTTTATCATGTGGAAAAAGTTATGGGTATGCTTCTTTGCAGGTTGCTAATGTGTATCTTATGAAGATTTCTTCTCCTCGTCAATCTCTCTAGATTTTGCACTTTCAACATATTGAGTGGGATTATTAGTATAATAATAGTTGCTAAAAAGTCAAACCGCTACTTTCATTTTTTTTTACAGGCATGTAGGTCCAATTGCATATGGTATATAGAACGTAGCATGCTATCATGTCTCTTTGTAGAGTTTAAAAAATTACCCTACTATGAAGCACAGGTGCTTACACACACAAACATACACCTTACATATTGTTTCTTTTAATCGTATTAAAGTTTGAATTATGTTTCCGCCCTGTATTGTCGACTCCGTCGCAACGCGCGGTTCCTACTATTTTTTTATTAATAGTCCTATGTTGTATGGTTGGTAAAGCAAACCACAATATATTTTTATGCCAATACTAATTACATGGTTGCAAAATTTTCAAATCCAAAGATTTGGTTCTTAATCAATTAGAATGCTATAATGAATACATTTTTTTTAAACTGTCCCAAAAACCACAAAGATCATATTTGAAATAGCTATATCCATCAACAATTTTGATTACAAGAATCTGTAAGATTAATAGAACAGCAGAACTGGTACCACACCCTTGATTTTTTTTATAGTCATTTTTGTGCTGAGTTTATACATTCATCATTAAATTATCACATCGCAATACATAAAAAGCAACCAACTTTTGTAGAAACACCGACACTTCCTTGAACTAAACTTAGCAAAAAAGTATTATCGTTTGTTGCATCAACTTTTGTATGATGTTCAATTCAAATTTCTCTTGCCATGGATATAATGTACTTGGCAAAAAATGCTCAACATTATTATAAACAAAGTTTTCGCTCAAGCATGGCAAGAAGGTTCCGCTGTAATGTTGGCCGCCGCATCACGTATGTTTCCCAAGTTTGTGTGTGTATGTGTATATATAGCCATTAAAGTTTAACCTAAAATATGGAAACATGTTGAAGACTATTGATGGATATAGTTGGAAGTGTCTCATGGAAAAAACTTAAAATGATCGTACCAAAAGTTACATTTCGTGGACAAGACTATTCCACGTGTTTTTCTTAATTTGCTACAACACTTGTGAATCTCATTAGTTGCATCCGATAAACATTTCCCACATTCCTCTGTTGCTATGCCAGGAGTGCACTGCATGGACGCGTATAAAGTGTGGGAACCCGACCCATAACTTATAGACCCATAACCGTATTTGTGGTTATTAAGACCCTTAGCCATCTCCTTCAGTTTATTTGACAAGTCATTCAACCCCTTCTCTAACTCACCAGCGTTAGCAGGAGTAGGAGGTTGAGTTGCCGGGGGTCTGAACCAAGCCCATTCGACAATATTAGGTAGGTTTGGATGATTGGCATAAGACACCATACAATATAGCTTCAAATAGATTGTCCAAGCCACCCCTTCTTTTTGTTTGGGGCAGTTTTTCTTTAGATATGGGATAGTTTTGTTGACACAACTCTGATAATCTTCCATCTTGACGTTCGGGGGGCAAAGCGCGACGACCCAAACTCCATCACTACTTTTGCTATCATAACCAGGGTAAGGAGGTTTTGAAGGATTATTAAGGGTTCTGTAGAGTAAATTGAATGCGTCATCTCGGTCTTTTAGTGGCTTATCAGAATCAAAATTACCATTTTTGCTACATATGAAGTTTTGATCATTTGGGCTAACACCATTAATGACTGCTTGAAGAAGGAATATGAGTAAAATGAGAGATTTGGTTGCCATTTGTGGTCCAATATGTTTGAGGTTTCATGTTTCAAATGAACCGGTATATATAGCGATGAAAGGTAATTAACAAACATCATATAAGCATAGTATAAAATTTATATTCTTTTAATCAATTAATTATAAAAAAAAAACGTGTTTTAAAATACGATTTCACTAGATTATACCCCAGGAGCGTTTCGGGGTTGAGAAATTTAATATGACACATCAATTTTACATGTGAAACACATTGATGTATAACTCTAATATTAATATCTAATCTAAAACAATGTACAACTCCATTGCTAACACCTAACAAAAAACAATGTAGAACTCCAATGTAACTCTAATATTAACATATATCCTAAAGACTAAACAAATGTAGAACTCTAACATCTTAATATTGATACCTAACCTAAAACAATGTATAACTCTATTAACCTATTCGGCTCTGGTTGAAAATAAAATTCATATTTACTAGTTTGAACATAATTAATGAGTTGCCTATACATTATTAATGAATTAACCGAACACGTGTTTTTTTCTGTATGAACGATATCCCGCAAAAAATAGTCGTTTTTTTCTCCATTTTTTATATAGCACTATGGTACTCGCTGAAATATAATAAAACGCTCACTAATTTGGTGTAATTTTTTTCTATAAAAAATCTTGTAGATAAAAGATATTAACGTTTAAAAATTATAGAAGGGAAACATGAGAGACAAATATCAAATTTTGTTTTTAAACTTTTTTTTCTTAAAATTAGTTAATGACACGTGGTATCTTACATGGCCCTCTCAAGGGGGAGAATGACTATATGAGTGCCATGTATGATTTAAGGCTTTCAGTTATAAAATAGACTAGCTAATTACCTCGGGAAGATCACTGGGTTAAAAAATCTAATACGACTTAATAAAAAATGATAAAAGAAGAAAACCTGATTAAAGCATCATTAAGATCCGAATTTTAGAACTCCCGAAAATTGAAAGATAAAGAACAAAGTTGCAAATAACATTCAACCGTTTATAATCAATCAATAAAACAAATAGCAAAAAAAAAAAAAAAAACATCAAATGCTTAGATTGCTAGATCCGAACAAATAATAAACGTAGGTTAAATAGTTCTACAATAATTTATTATTATTATTATTATTATTATTATTATTATTATTATTATTATTATTATTATTATTATTATTATTATTAAATCCAAATGAATAAGATGTTTTTATAATAAGAAACAATATCGAATGAAAAGATAAAAGATTTTGAAACTTAGGATATATAAAAGGAGCATTGATGAATGAATAATTTGTGATATAAATCTTTTTTTTTTTTTTGAATTTCCACAAGAAGCCACGTGGCACATTCAAGGGGTAGGAGGCCGTCGATGAATGACACGTCATCAAACACCTATTCTTTTATATATATTAATAGATTAATAGATAATAGATTAATAGATTTTATGCAACTCTAATTATGTTTCACTCATTTGTTATACATTTAAAATAGAAGAATATAAAAATGAACGTGTTAAATGTAACCCTTTTTAACGGTCAACAAATAATGTTCTGATTATTTGGGGTACCCACTAATTGGTAATAAAACCACCTGATACGCCTCAGGGTGAAGACACGTCTTAGGTGACCGGCCATAGGTAGCGCTAGGTAGCCAAAACCTACTAAGCCACCAGTTACGGGGAAAACCTGACCCCCCATTTTTTAATAGGCTAGGCTCTACCGATCATTTTTCATACCACTCCACCACAAAAGTGGTGACATGTTAAATGTAACCTAGTCAACAAATAAAATCTCTTATCTTATCAAAAGTAGAATTAATAAGATATATAACCTAATTAAATTTGGTATTATTTGTCAAGGGTAATGTCTTTTGTATATATAATATAAAGGAGTTAACTGCAATTTGAGTCCCTGTGGTTTAGTGGAGCTGGCATCTTGTATCCATTTTCCAATCCATTTGCACTCTGAGCCACTATACTTGTATTTTCTTGCATTTTGAGCCCAAAAGTTAACTCTCCATCCATTTAAACGTTATATGCAAGGGCAGATTTGTAATTTTGCATCGAAATTAACATTAATCCCCTTCTTTTACAATTGTTCCTTTAAAAGAAAACCCTACCTGCTACAGTAATCGTTCACCATTAATGGCAGATTATGGAATCACTAATCTTTCAAACTAACCCTAACCTGCTATAGTAATAGAGTCGCATATGTTAAGGATTCGTAAGGATGGTGATGCTTTCAACCCAAACGTCGTGTATTGTAAGTTTATGAACCGTTTTTTCCTAATATTTCAATACAATAGGTTTTAGATGACTTACTGTTATTTTCAATAAAATTTCAATACAATCGGTTTTATATTCAATCATGACTTATTATTCTACCAATCATATTTTTGTTATTTATTTTGCACAGATAATGATAATGAAAAGTAAAAGACAAATCACAATACAATACACATGTCAGTCAAAAAAATAAAACTTACACAACATAGGAATCGGCGTCCGGGGTGCGATAACATGTAGGCGCACCACATCGGCACAATTCATCGGCCATATCGAACCTTCGTGAACTCACAGACGACGAACAATACGACATTACAAGCTATGTAATCAGGCTCGATTGTAGCAGCAAGTTTGATATTTGACCCTGTAAACAATGAGGCTCGATTGATAGTAGCAAACATTCCATGTAAATAACATGCTAACAACATCAACAGATTATAGCAAACATTCCATGACTCATATTAACTTATTCTATATAATGTAATAAATAACGGCTAAAGCATCAAGATATTAATTGTGATGAACATTTGCAGACCGATTAATGGTGAAGAATAACATTTGCAGACACAAGCCCTACTTATTAATGGTGAAGAACGATTAATAAAGAAGCTGTTACCTTCGTGAAGAACTTGGAAGGATGCTTTGATTATTGAACTTGGAAGGATGCTTCGATCATTGAAGTTGGAAGGATTGATTAAGTGCAGAGAAAAATTGGGGGAAAGAATTAGGGCTCAAAATATTTAATGGGGAAAGATGGGTATGGGTATCTTAGTAACTTTAATTTTTTTAACGTTTAAATGGATGGAGAGTTAACTTTTGGGCTCAAAATGCAAGAAAATACAAGTACAGTGGCTCAGAGTGCAAAAGGTTTGGAAAATGGGTGCAAGGTGCCAGCTCCACTAAACCACAGGGACTCAAATTGCAGTTAACTCTAATATAAAGTATCAGTGGGTCATGGACACAAAGAAGATCTTATCCTTAAAAATTCTTAAGGATTGTGGACAGACAATCGGTGAGACTATGCGCTTGAGCTCAATGTGAGCCAACACTTTATTCTATAAAAAAATAGACAACCAGGCGCTGACGTGACACTAGATATAGTGTCAATCCTACATAAGACAATCTTAAATATTAAATTAACATTACATAAATACTAAAATAATAGCACATCAAAACATTACATACATATTAAAAACCATAAATAATTATAAAAATTGCGACTATTGTTGAAAGCGTGTTCTCATAGCTCTCTAAAATGCAATGCTCAGGTAGTTATCATTGTGTATGGCACGCTACTCGTTACGGGCCTCCTCAATGCCTTGTCTTTGTTTAAACCCTAATTGTTGTTCAAGGCACTTACGAATAACCCCTTGAACGAATATTGTCATCCATTTGTTGATGGAATCTAGTCACAACTATGCTCCAAAAAGTTTTCGTTCGCTCATGTCCTCTTTCTTGAAATGTGATAATATAACTGTTGACCAACACGAGTTCTTCCTCCACGGTCCATCGTCGTGCTGGGATTGGGTTTTGTGGGGGCAGGATTGGGTTTGGATTCGGGTTTTCGTTTGCCATTTGGGATCAATTTAGGTAAAAAGAATGACTTGATATGATATATATATAACTTTTAAATTGTTGACCGTTGCCTAGCAGCCAACGGCTATTGTTTTTAAATTGGTCCTCGCTAGCTCACGCGAGCTTGGTCGTTTGGTCTTGCTCGCGGTCAGAGTCACCTAAGGGTGTTACGGTTCACGCGATCCACGTGACTTTATTTGTGACTCACGGCAGCTCGCTCACGAACCACAACACATAGTCTCAAATCCAAACTTTCCGTTGTCAGATTTTATTCGGTAATAGATAGGTATGTGTTGCTTTAGAGATTTGGTATCCATTTGTGGTTGGATAGTGGATACGTTTAAACCGATATTTACATCTATGAAAGGTCTATATAACAATAACAATAATTTAAATTCATACCATACTATTTGGTTAATTGTAACAAAAAAACAACGTGGGAAAGTAGGGTTTCCGGTTATAAATAACTAGGTTATATCGCGAAATTTTTCCGGGATAGATAAATTTAATATGAAGTGATAAAATATGTGTTATACTATAACATAGAAATTAATTTACTATAATCTGATGAAGCAACAAATTTAATCATATGAGTAAGAATAAAAAGTATATTAAAAAGACGATATATGTTTAGCTGAGGGAGCAAAGCTAGAAACAAACATAGGCAGTGGTATTGAGGTTTGACTTTTTTCTTTCTTAAAAAGTGGTTTTAACATATTCTGTTCTTGATGAAAATAGAATTCTTCAGTTTGAACATGATTAGTGACTTACTAAGACATGATTAATTAATTACCTGAACACATTGTGTTTTCTTCTTGTAGGAACAAAAACCCACAAAAAAGCCTGTGATTGAAAGAATTTATCTAAAACAGGAAGTAATGATCATACAAGTAACAAATCCAGGTGCGGAAACCCTAGATATGAACAAAATGATAATATCCAAATCAAAACATGTAAAACATCATTTTAACCATCTTTTATAGATTAACTTTCATAAAACTTGTTTACAATTGATTTACTTGTTAATCTAATCAACACACACACTTTCACAAACTTAACCTGAACCTGACCTCTCAACACACACTTACAAAAACTCTATCTAACTTACAAATGACCAAAAACTATTTATAAGCACTGCAGGTTCGCCCATGTTGATGGTGCGAATGTGGACATAGTCCACATTCGCCCATTTCACTTGTACGAATGTATCTTCTAGTCTTCAGTCTCTTACCTTCGACCAACCTTCTTCTACCTTCGCCCACTTCTATCTCTCCTTCGTCCACTTCTATCTACTTTCGACCCATCGGAAACAAACTAACATATGTTAATAAAACTAATCCAATCACTAGTCGCAATTCGTGCATCTACCAACTCCCCCTCAATTATTGATTGGATTGTCTTCGTTCCTCGTCCATGATCTTGTTCAGAATCTTGATTCTCAGTTGCTTTTTCTGGTCTTTAGTTATTTCAGGTTCAAGCTTACGTTTAACCGGCTTAGGCACATCGGCCATCTTCACCATCTTGTCCAGTTTAGTATCCAAGTTGCTTCCAGAGTTTATATCATAAGCAAAGCACACTCCAACAACTTGTTGATACTTCTTAGCCTGATCTGCATCATTGGGATCACAATGAATCGGATTGTAGAATAACATGATGATATCTTCAAACGTGCAATTTATCAACCACATGGGATCAAATACATAAACATGCTTGTATTTGTCCTTTCCATCTCTCAGCACTATCACTGCCTCTGCCTTTCTCCAATCATAATACCAGAATATGAAATCAGCAATGAAGTGTTGAGGTAACGGCATCGATGGAATCTTTTTCATCACTTCAGGCGCTTTATAAATCAATGTCACCCTTTTCTTCCCTGTTCTCGGATCAATATCACGATGAACCTTCCTTCTAGGATACTGTGGCTTGAACATACTCCATTTCGTTCTACTTTCCCAAACTAAACGATCAGCAAACCAACCAATAGCAGTATTATTCACTGAAGCTCCAGTCATAGGGAATCGGCAAATGTCTCTGACCGCCTAGTACGGTAGAGTTAAAAGATCATGAAATCTGTAAAAGTACAAGATTTCTGATTCCCATTTGATTGCCAAACATTTCAATCTTCCCAGATACTTCCAACCGAGAGCCCTGCCTTTGAACTTCTCGTTGTGGTATCTGTAGAATCCACCTTGAGCTTCAGGCTTTGGTTGTTTGTCATCAGTTTCCTTCAACTTCTGTAGTAAAGTCTTTAATTCATCATTCTGATTTGAAGATTTCTGCTGATCAGTACCAAACACAGTTTCTACAAACTCCTCACTTCTCTTTTGTGCTTTCTTCTTAGCAAGTCTGTTTGGTATCTCAGTAAAGTTAGGGAAAACCACATTCTCATCACTTTGCCTGAAATATTGTGGATATTCTTCATGTGTAATATCCTCAATCTCAATCTCTTCCATCTCAGGTGTCTGCTTATCATCAGAGTGATTTCCAATATCCTTTTCAGGAATATTTGGAATCGACTGATCCATCATAATCTCCTCTAGTGACTTCCCCACTCGCTGTGCAATTCCATCCAAAATTTCTTTGGGAACAGCAGCAGGTACTTCACCTTCCTCCAAGTCTGGATCATTGTACTCAAGTTCATACCTCATATCTTCCGTTTGGAAGATTTCAGCAAACTTGCCTGTGAACTCAATGGTCCATTCTCTCTTTTCAAGCATATCTCTGTAAACTTTCTTAGCATCATCATTCAAAGATTTCACCTTCTCATTCCAGAAAATGCTTTCATCTGAGTCTACATTCTCACTACCTTTCTTTTTCTTCGAACTCGACTCTCCAGCATCTTTCTATGGTGTTCTCTTTTCAAAAGTAAACTTACTAGCATTATCTCCCCATCATCATTATCATCATCTTTACTACATGATCCCTCCGCATCATCATCATCTTTGTCACTTTTCTTACTTTCTTCATCAGAACTCTTTTCAGATTCATCATCCTCCTCATCATCCTCTTTTTCCTCATCAGAAGGTTCAAAATCAACCTGTTCTTCTTCTCTTTCTTTATCTTCCTCACCTTCCTTCAACTTCGGAGCTTCACCATATAATTTGTCTAACAAATCACTCAAACGCTTATTATCTTTCTTTAGCTCTTTGTTATCCTCCTTCACAAGCTTAATCATTCTTCGATTCCTGTTGCACTTAACCTCAAGATCCTTATTTTCTTCTTCAAGTTGCTTGACTTTCTTCTCGATCTCATCTTGGTTAGCTTTAGAGGAAACAACAATCTGTAACATCTTCTCCTCATTCTTCTTGAATTTGCTAATCTCAGCTTGCTGTGCTACAATCATTTTCATCATCTCATCCATTCTTTTGTTAACCTGTTTCATCACGTCATCCGAAACAATAACTTTTGAAGACTTGGATGTTTCAACTTCCTTAGCCTTCTGCTTTTGAGGATTCTTAAACATATCAAGCACATTTTCCAGAGCAGTCTCAAAATCAGCAACTGGCACTGCTTCAGCTTCTTTGCTTTTCTTTTGTTTCTTAGCTACTGGTGAAGATAGCTTAGATGATGTACCTGCATCAGGTATTCTCTTGCCTTTAAGCAACTGAGCAATCTCTTTTTCTCTTAACTGTTTTGTACTTGACTTCTTTGCCATTGACTTGTGCTTTGGTTTTGGCAAATTAACAACCACAGTCTCACCTTCTTCAAGCTCATCAAGATTCACACTCAAACCTTCATCAACGTTAGCAGTCTTCTTCTGTGAAATCTCTTCAATAGTCTTATTCAAAGATTCAGACTCACCAACCATAGTGGCCTTACGCTTGGTGGTCTTAACCCTTTCCTCATCCGAATCCCACTGCTCATCCACTTCAGTCTCCTCTGAGTCTACCGAATCTTCATCAACCAGACTAGTGCCTTACTTTGCAGTCGTTTTCTTTCGAGTAACCTGTTGCTTTGAACTACCTTGATCAATCTTTGCCTTACCATTCCCTTTGGCTCCGACATTGACTACTTGTCTCTTCCTCTTAGTGTTTGCATCAGCATACACTAATGGATCCTCATTATCCGAATCACTGTTATCGTGCCTTGCTTTGTTCTTACCAGGATCAATGTAACCCTGATTAGCCAAAGCACCAAATAATCTCCTGTGAGGTGGCTTTTCATTGTCTAGCACACCTTTATACCCTTTCATTCTAACAAGCGTTCGAATATTCATGTGATCTTGACCTAGGATCATAGTTGGATCCTTTTTCAAATCAGGATACTTATGGTCAAAGATCATCATAAGAAATCTCGGATATAGCATGAATTGCTTCTTCTTCAAACCGTTCAGCATCTCAAGCATGTGGTCCAAAATCATACCAGATACATTGAATGGTTTGTTAAGTGTTAACGCAACCATCAATAAACTTAGACTCTTTCTCATCACATCGTACCCGCCACTACACACCCAAACACATGGATAATTACGTGTGCAAAATACTTGAACTGCACACTTAATTTTCCTTTATGCATTGAACCATCAGTAATAGGACCTTTATACTTCATCCTCAAAAAGCACGCCCTCTGCTCGGTCCCTGAAAGCTCCCTTGGATCAGTACTCACTTCAAATTCAATCCGTAAAGCTTCCCTGATGTCTGATTCAGTCAAAAACATCTCCATCCCCTGAATCTTGCTGCGAATAATGGTCTGGTCTTCCCAGAAATCATATCTTGCATTTCTGTAAAAGTCCTCCACTATGTCTTTGTAGATTATTGTTGGTGTGGCTAAGGCATGAATAATACGGCTTCGCGTTAAAAACTCCACAATGCCAGAAAATTAGGTATTCTTTTCTACCTCTCCAACATATGCACAACAGTTGTGTGTTGGTTCAAACGGCCATCCTCGTGGAACGTTTTCAGCTTCTGGTACAATGTTCTCCACTGGTGCTTCAATATTTTCAGGTTGCTCAGCCATCTGCACATCAAAAGTCAGAAAATTCGTCAAAATACAGAATCGACAAAAATTACAAATTTTAAGTTTTCACAAATTTCACATTCGCCCATTTTTGTTTGGCCGAAGGTGGAATTATAGGTACGAATATAGAACATTTGGCACGAATGTGAAAAAGTATTGATTAAAAATTACATTCGCCCAAAAACAAATCACATTCGCCCTTTATTTCTACATTCGCCCATTTTAAAGAGGACGAATGTAAACCTGTTCATCCCTAAATTTTAAAATTTTGCCAAACTTGTATTTAACCTCTAATTTTGATTGGAACTTCTTCTATTATGGCCGAATAACACTCGCACATTATCAATTGTTATAATTCGCCCAAAAACAAATCACATTCGCCCATTTTAAAGAGGACGAATGTAAACCTGTTCATCCCTAAATTTTAAAATTTTGCCAAACTTGTATTTAACCTCTAATTTTGATTGGAACTTGTTCTATTATGGTCGAATATCACTCGCACATTATCAATTGTTATAATTATTCAATTTTCATCTGTTTTAAAGAGGAATTAGGGTTTATAGAGTTCAATCAATCAATTTATCATCTAATCATGTTATTAACCTAATTCCTGATATAATCTCCCCCTAAAACTGATGAGAATTGAATCTCTAACAAAAACACCCATTAAAATCAGTCTAATAAGTCCAGATTACGAACCCTAGGTTCGTAACCCACAAACACGAATTCTAATCTGTTTATAGCTCCATTACCTGTATAATTTGGTTCAAAAGAGTCAGGAAAGATCAAGGAACAAAAAGCAAAGGCAAACGAAATCAAAGCAACAAGGTCTCAGTAAGATGAAAAATTTTTGAAAAAGTTAAAATGAACTGGTCGAACCTGTTGTTGGCTTATATATAACGTGCACATTCGCCCGTTCCCAATGGTCCAATGTGGTGTGATTCCACATTCGTCCCAAACAAATGACCCGAATGTGGAATATTCACCCGAAGGTGGAAAAGTATTTTGTAAAACCCACTTTCGCCCATCACAAAATGTACGAATGTAAGATTTTTCCACATTCGACCCAATTGAGGGGCGAATGTGAAATGGAAAAATCTGAAAATTTTGCCAAATCACGAATTCGAATCCCGTTCAACATTTTTCAATTCGTTAATTCTCAAAAACTCATTATTTCACTTTTAGATTGATACAAAGCCCAGATGGTTTCTTCAAATCTCAGAAATTGATACTTAAGCTCACATGCAGACTATTATGCAATGCTTTAAAATGATACGAATTAGGTGTATTAGACTAACACATTGTGGTGCCCACACACACGACATACTCCCGTATCAAGTAATTGCACAAAGCTTTGTCGTAACGCGTGATTATGCCAGAGTTATCCGTTAAAGTTACAAAGTATATAGCACAGAGATGTACAGGTCAGCAAACGAATGCAGCAGAGTAACATGTGCATATATACCAGGTTGAGGCTGATATCAACTACTGATTTGCATCAGTAAATCAATACGATGTAATTATGATCTATGATCAATAAAAACATAAAGTTCCTCAATTCGGTAACTTTTGGTTTTGGCATTTAAGCTCTTTTGGCAAATATTCTGATGAAACTAGGTCCGTAAATCAATACGACAAAAGTTTAATCTGAATATCCCGGATAACCATAACATAAGGACCCGAAACCTCTGATTTTGGCAATCCTATCAAACGAAATTACGGTACTAAGACCATATGCCCATGAGGTGTTCAGCCACGAACGCGTAGTTCGTTATGTTTGTATCACTAATGCACACAATTTTTAGTCTACGAAGCCTATCAGCACATCACACGTAATCAGCACACGCCTCATATTACTATACATATCTTTAGCCTGTGTCAGATCCCCACTGATGTACTATCATTTCCTCTTTTTATCCTGGAAATCATTTTTGGTTTTTCTAATTTTTAGATCTTTTTGATTTTTCAATGTTTTTGGTTTTTCTGATAAAATGACTCCCCCTAAAATGTAAAACATATTTTTGGGTTTTTAATTTTTTTGAAAAACAATAACAACTTTTAAAGAAAATTTTAAAACTCAAAAAGCGATAAACCGAGGTGCTGATTAGTCCTGTTTTTCCTTTATGTTATTAACTTTTAAAAGATATTCAAAGCGGGATCTGTCAAAAGCTTTAGTGAACAAATCTGCACGTTGATAGTCTGTATCGATTTTGACCATATCTATCAATTCTTTAGCGTAACAATCACGGATAAAATGATATTTGATCCGGATATGTTTCGCTTTAGAATGATTGCCCGTATCTTTAGTTAATGCGATCGCGGCTTCATTATCACAGTGTATAGGGGTTTTAAGAAACTGCAAACCGTAATCCACCATCTGCTGTTGGATCCAGAGCACTTGCGAACAGCAACTCGAGGCTGCAATGTACTCGGCTTCACAGGCAGACAGCGCGACTGCAGTCTGCTTCTTACATTGCCAGGTGACTAACCTGCTCCCTAAAAACTGGCATCCAGCTGTAGTAGATTTGCTATCCTTATCACAGCCGCCCCAATCTGCATCACTAAAGGCGATAAAATCAAAATCATCATCATTAGGGTACCAAAGTCCTCTCGAGGGACAACCCCTCAGATATCTAAGGATACGCTTGACCGCCGTCAGATGACTTTGTTTCGGCTTCGATTGATAGCGAGCACAGAGACACGTTGCGAACATAATATCTGGCCGAGATGCGGTAAGATACATCAGAGATCCGATGATTGCTCTGTATGTAAATGGGTCCGTCAGCTCCCCCTTAGCATCCACTCCAATCCCGTGATTAGGTTGAATCGGGGTATCCATCGGCTTGAAATCCTCCATCTCGAACCGGCTCAAGACTTCGGATACGTATTTCGTCTGGTGAATGAAGATCCCCGTGGGTCTTTGGTCCACCTGCAAGCCTAGGAAAAACTGCATCTCCCCCATTGCGCTCATCTCAAACTTTTCCTGCATGACAGTTTCAAATTCCCTGCATAAAAGTTCGTTAGTTGAGCCAAATATTATATCATCAACGTATATCTGCACTAGAAGCAGATCATCCCCTGATTTCTTCGTGAATAGGGTGTAATCGACGAGTCCGCGCTTAAATCCCTTTGCCATGAGGTATGTACTCAACTCCTCGTACCACTGTCTCGGAGCCTGGTGCAAGCCATATAAAGCTTTGTTCAGCACATAGACCTTATCCCGGTGGATAGGATCCTCAAAGCCTGGTGGCTGCCCGACATAAACCTCTTCTTTGACTTTCCCGTACAGAAATGCGCTCTTGACGTCCATTTGATATACCTTGAACTTCTTATAGGAAGCAAACGCAAGAAACATCCGAATTGCCTCCATGCGTGCTACAGGAGCATAGATTTCGTTATAATCAATCCCTTCGATTTGATGGAAACCCTGTACGACCAATCTGGCTTTGTTACGAACTATAACTCCACGATCATCCTTCTTGCACTTAAACACCCATTTGGTGCCGATCTTCTTTCTTCCAGGTGGTAAATCAGTGAGCGTCCAAACCCCCAATTTCTGAAATTGTAATAACTCCTCCTGCATTGCTTCAACCCAGGCGTCCTCCAGCAAAGCGTCCTTGTATGTCCTTGGCTCTACCTGCGACACATAACACGCAAACGACCAATCATTTTGACTACAAGATTTTTGTATTTTGGCATATAAAGCTAAAGCACCAAAACTCTCTGCTGAATTAACACTACGCAGCTGCCCTCTTGTCATCACACTGCTTCCAGGATCACCGATAACTTGCTCCAGCGGGTGAATACGATGAATCCGAGATTCTGGATGTTCAGGTACAGTAACTCCCATCTGAATAGTCAAGTTCTCTACAGCATCCAGATCATGACCCGTGTTAGACGATGAAGCAACATCTGGAGTTGGAGTTGGGTTCACTGGCGGTGCCTCTGGTTCTGTTGTGTGTTCAAGAATAACTTCCTCAAAGTCTCCATCATCTTCCGATTCTGAAGTATCTAAAGTTGTAGAAGCCTCTTGAAACACTTCTTCCTCTGGTTCAGGAACATTGGTATCATTAGAAGCTGGTGGGGGGTTTACAGTGATCGGACGCACCAACGGTGAAGTCGCCGCGTTTTCACACTCGTAAAGTAATCTGATAACAGCTTCTTCAACCAAGCTATCTAGATTGAATGATTCAAAGAAATCTTTGTAATCAAACATCCAATCAGGACTAATCCCTTGCACATTTTGTGTATACCGTTGAACTTCCACATTAGCCCAATCCTCCACCTGACGAGTTCGCTTATTGTATACCCGTTTAAGCGGGGTTGCATATCCAACAAAGTATCCCTCTTCAGCTTTCGGACTAAACTTCTCGCTTGGATTCAACATCGTGCATGGTGCCCCAAAAGGTTCTAGATACTCTAAGTTCGGCTTTCGTCGGTGTAACAGCTCATAAGAAGTTTTGCCAAACTTCTTCACCGTTAAAACCCGATTGAGAGTATAATTTGCTGCATAAATCGCCTCATTCCAGAACATTACCGGAAGATTTGAGTCTTCAAGCATTGTTCTAGCCGCTTCAATTAGAGTCCTGTTTTTGCGTTCAGCAACACCGTTCTGTTGTGGGGTGTACGGAGCCGAATATTCATGATGAATTCCTTTGTTTTCACAAAGTTCATCCATCTTACCATTTTTGAACTCCGTCCCATTATCATTCCGAATTCTCTTGATCTTTAATTTGTAGAGATTTTCCAATCGAGTGAACAGAACTTTCAAGTTGTTAAAGGTGTCACTTTTATGCTGTAAACACATCACCCATGAAAATCTTGAGTAGTCGTCAGTGACAACTAAACAATAAAGCTCCCCAAGATGACTTTTGCGCTTGACAGGTCCAAATAGGTCCATGTGCAATCGCTCAAGTGGCATCTCAACAGAGTTAACTTTCTTCACTTTGTGGGATTGTCTGTGTTGCTTCCCTTTCTTACAGCTCACGCACTTGTCATTCGAATGGAAATGTTTCACATTCACTCCATCGACAAGTCCATTCTTCACAAGATGATTCATTTTTCTCAGATGAATGTGTCCCATTCTTCGGTGCCACATTATCGACTCTTTTTCAGTTGCCTTTGATAGAAAACATGTTATTTGCCCCTGGGATGTCATTACCTTGGACATATCATGAATATAAAGATTGTTGATGCGAGGTGCCTTCAACATTACCCACTCTTTTGGAATTTTGAAGCCCGGTTTGAGAATGTAGCAGGATTTGTCATCAAAATGGACAGAAAATTGTTTATCACAGATTTGACTGACGCTCAACAGAAATAATCTATCTGCTTCACATATGAAATCCTCTCAAAGCTCACAATCCCATTACTAACACCCCCTTCCATAGTGATATATCCGCCTTTGTTCCCGGCAAATGCAACAAATCCACCATTAATATTCTTCACATCAAACAATAACGCAAGATCCCCAGTCACGTGGCCTGAAGCTCCACTATCAACAATCCAAAGACTGCTAATAGGGCCAGCTGAAGCTCCCTGCACATATCAAGTAAAACAATTAGTTCTTTCGGGGGTCGTTGAATATCATCGTTCAAAGAAACATTCACTTCAGCACTCTGTTTTGGATCGATCTTTTTGGGATCATTCAAAACTTTTTCCTTTTTCTCATTTGACTTAGAAGTTGAGGCACCTGGAGAACCATTTGGTGTCCAAGATTGTTCAGATCGTTTCAAGATACGAATCTGAGATTTTGGGTTCTCAGTCGGTTTCTGAACATTGTTTGCAAAAGAAACTTTCTTGGTTACCTTCTCTGACTTTACAGATTTAGGTCCAACATTTGACTTGACAATAGGTTTTGGTGGAACCCTTTGCCTATCATTTGTTGTGTTCACCACTGGTTTTCTCCATGAATTCTCCATAGCAATCCGGTTTCTACGATCATACTGAAATGGACGATTATTCCTCGTTTGATAAAAATTGTTTTGATTATAAAATTGTTGTTGTTGAGGAATAACACGTCTATGTGGTGGAACGTAATGATTAACCGGTTTTCTCATGGATTGCCTAACTTCGACCTCGTGCCTCTTATGCCTTACATACGGGCAGTGAGCAAGTAAATGCCCTCTCTCCCCGCATTTAAAGCATGCACGGTATTCCTCAAAAATATTTGGAGCATTCGGTTGAGCAAATTATCTAACAGGATATTGATCATTATACTGTTTGTTCCTCAAACTCTCAGGGAGTGGCCCTTTTGAGTAAGCAGGCTCATGAAAACCGTTTGCTTTGTTTTTGGGTTTAATAAACTCTGTGACATGAACCTTTGGTTCTTGAGGAACATCCAAATACAATTTCTTTAAAAGTGCTGGTGGAATCTCATTTGTTCTCTCATGTTTTGGAAACCAAATAGTGCTTTCTTGCCAAATTTTATCAATTTTAGCATAGTTAGCATTCTTAATTGGAAATTCCTCGTCAGAGATGATTTTATCGGATCCTTCCATCCGATAAAACACCTTGACTGGTTTGTCATATGGTTCATTCTTAACTTCTTTCTTAATTTCTTTCTTTTCAGACTTTTTCTCACGATGTGCGTTAGGCATCAGATGCACATGTTGAGATGATGACACTGGTTCAGTAGTTATGATGTGATTTTCTTTTGGAATTTCACATGCATTAGCACTTTGGTAACTACCAGACTCATCACTCTCTGAGTCTGAATCAACATTTTCAACTATAACACCTTCATCATTCAAACCTAAAATCGGCCTCTCATCGGAATAAGGATCACTAACACTTGAGGTATTGGATTCATTTTCCGATGATGAGTCTGATTTTACTGAGCTCTCCGGTGTCACTTGATGACAATTATGGTTTTCAAAAAGCACCGGAGATGGCACAGACTTATAATTTGTGGTTTGATCATCTATGATGTGGTCAACAACATAAGCAATGTGCTTATAACTCTCCAATTTCTTATTGACCTTTTCAGCAAAACACTTAATGGTGGCCATTTCCAACTTTGTATTTTCAATTTCATTTATATAGTTATTAATGGCTAATTGTTTTAATGAAAGAGTGTTTTTAAGGTCGGAAATGTCCTTTTTATATCCATCAAGTACTTTGTTGAAAGCAATCAATTCTTTGCGAGTAGATTGACAGTTGATAATAGCACTATCACGTTGAACGCGAAGTTCTTTGTTTTCCTCTGTCAATCTATCACAAGTTCCACAATATTTATCACTAGTAACATCAGTGCTAGATTCAGAACTTACCTGTTTAGGAGGATCGGTCATGCCCATCAAAGCAAAATGAGCTTCCTTTCCAGTGAAAAATTTTGAATAATCGATTCTAGTGAAAGCATCATCAGCAATGCAAGACTTCCCCGTCTTTAGAAAATCTGCTTCTGCTAGCAACTGATCAATATCATCATCCAAAGATGTAACACTCGCCTTTGTGTCTGATTCACTGTCTGAATCTGAATAAACGGACTCACACTCCTCAGGAACATCAGAAACTGTGTCAATCACCACTCCAGAACTTGCTTCCTCAGCTTGAACATCAACAGGTTCAGTCTCCACTTCCACCTCTTCCACAGATTCATCAACTTCATTGTCAGTTTCTTCAATCTTATCAACTATCACCGACTCCTCAGTATCAACCTGTCGGGCAACACAAGCCACATTCCCACCAGTTGTAATCTCCTCAACACCAATTTGCATCCCAGACCAGTCAAACCTTTCATCCTGCTGGATCACCAGAGCTTGATTCTGATTAGTATTCTGTGTCTGCTCATTTGGTGTAGTGATCGGTATAACTGTTCTGTTAGTGTTGTTTGGTGATTGGTTTTGGTTCTGGTTGGTTGTGTTTGGTTGTTGTTTGAGGTGTTTTGTCGGTTTGGTAATTATTTTGGTTTTGATAGTTGTTGTTACTTTGGTAAGAAACTTGGTTTTGGATTTGTTGTTGACGGTTCTGGTAGTTTGAGTTGAAAGGGTTTTTGTTACCTTGTTTCGATGGCTGAGTGCATTCTCGTTTGAAGTGACCCTTACCTCCACAATTAAAACATGTCACTTTCTCCTTGTTGAACCCATAGGTTGTATTTGGAGAAGTTCCCAAATCAGTCCTACCCGTCTTTTCAATAAACTCAGTTGCCCTTCTCAATATACTCGCAAAAGCCCACTGGATGTCAATCAGTTCCATCTCCTCTTTGTCAATCTGTGCATAGTCTTCATTGGTCAAGTTATTGTTCCCAATTTGACTTGCAACCAACCCGTTATATGATGAAACCATTGCAGAGACTAATGCAATATGTTGCTAAGCAACTTCAACAGTCACATTTCCCAAATTGGAAGTCTCCAAAACTACTGATTGCTGACTGGGTTGAGTCATTTGATTCATGTATTGTGTTTGTTGAGGTGGTTGTTGTGATTGGCTTGCAGTGTAGAATGCTGCTTGCTGCATTGGAGAGAATGGTGAAATGTAGGAATTATTGTATTGTTGTGGTGGTGGTGTATATGATGGTTGTGAGTAGGATGAGGTTTGTGCAATGTAGTTGATGGTTGGTTTTGATGGTTCCATGACATTAGAAATACAAGCAACGTGAGGTGCCACTATTCCACATGCGCTCGAGTTTCCAACTGTTGCTGAAGCACCACCAAAGTATAACTCTGGATTCTGAGGAATCTGAGATCTTTTAGCTTTCCTCTTCTCCTCGAGCTCTTTGTTCTCCAGCTTCTGCACAAACTCGTTGATAGTCCAGAATCTATAAGCATCCTTCTCTTTGAGAACTTCAACATGCTGATCCCATGGTAAAGCATCTGCAAGCTTGTCCACTAGATCTGTCATTGGAATCTGTATACCATAACTAGACAATTCAGTTAGTAAATGACAATATCTAAGTGTTAATTCTTTTAGAGTCTCATTTCCAACATAAGTAAAATTCTCAAACTCTTTTCTCAACTCCTCCATACTCAACCTTCTCGTCTTTTCATTCCCATCATGACGATTCTTGAGCACGTCCCATAGCTGCTTCGATGTCGTGCACGTTCCAAACTGATGTAGTAAGTCATTCGAGATCGCTTGAGTCAACTGGGAGTATGCTTTCTTCTCCACAGCAAATTTCTTTTTCTCCTCATCTTTCATACTCTCCAAAGGAACTAGTTCACCAGTATTCTCCAGAATCGGTGCAACATAACCTTTATCTATCATCTGCCATGCCTCTGCGCCCTCCAATCCCATGCCTTCCAGATGGATCTTGAATTTCTTCTGCCATTTATTATATTCCTTCATCTCCATAAGCTTTGGTGGACGATTCCCTCTACCTGAAGATAAGTCATTTATTAGTGTAGAAATGGCATTGGTATTTTGAGTATTTACCACCACGGCTGCGACTCCCCAGTAGTCTGTCACAGGTTGTGGTGGTGGAGGTGCAACACTCTGAGGCATCGAGCTAGTCATCGCTATGTAATTGATCGGTTGCGAAGACTGACTGCTCGTTTTCTGGGCTGCCACTGTCCATGGGTCCATCACTTGCTGCTGTTGTTGTGTCGTTGCTGGTCTTGGTGTAGTCGGAAAATTCAACATGATGTTCACGAACTTCGAAAAACACAAAACTTAGAAAATTTTCCAAAAACAATTCTACGTTCGTCCAAAAATTCTACTTTCGTCCCCTCTAATTACACGTTCGTCCAAACAGTATCAACCGAAGGTAGAATAGGAACCAGAATGTAGAATAACCTAAACCATTTTCCACGTTCGCCCAAAATCAGTTACTTTCGCCCACTTGATTTCCACCTTCGGCCGCGCGATGTGTCGAATGTGGAAGTGTTCACCCAAATGTGGAAAATATCAACACAACACTCTAGATTCGACCTAAATGGATGCACGTTCGACCAAAACTCACTCAAGTTCGCCCAAGCAAGGTCAGGTTCGCCCAACACAGTCTAGATTCCCCCATTTTCACTTTGAAAAATGGTTACACTTTGAAAAACGGTTATTTTGATCTCTGATTTTCAAAAGTTTATGGATTTGGATAATCTTAATCAGGTTTTGATTCGGAATTGATTTGGAACAACTTTAATTCTTTGAAAACATGATTTTATCCACAAATTCAACTCAAAATCATTCAAAAACACTCAAAAACCATTTTCAATCAAAAACAGATGAATTTTGACCAAAATTAAGTCCAAATCAGCTCTGATATTATCAATTTTGTTGTTGTATGATCCGTATGGCTCTGATACCACTTTGTGATTGAAAGAATTTATCTAAAACAGGAAGTAATGATCATACAAGTAACAAATCCAGGTGCGGAAACCCTAGATATGAACAAAATGATAATATCCAAATCAAAACATGTAAAACATCATTTTAACCATCTTTTATAGATTAACTTTCATAAAACTTGTTTACAATTGATTTACTTGTTAATCTAATCAACACACACACTTTCACAAACTTAACCTGAACCTGACCTCTTAACACACACTTACAAAAACTCTATCTAACTTACAAATGACCAAAAACTATTTATAAGCACTGCAGGTTCGCCCATGTTGATGGTGCGAATGTGGACATAGTCCACATTCGCCCATTTCACTTGTACGAATGTATCTTCTAGTCTTCAGTCCTTACCTTCGACCAACCTTCTTCTACCTTCGCCCACTTCTATCTCTCCTTCGTCCACTTCTATCTACTTTCGACCCATCAGAAACAAACTAACATATGTTAATAAAACTAATCCAATCACTAGTCGCAATTCGTGCATCTACAAAGCCGTATTGTTTATCATTTTTTCTATAGTACTATAATACTCGTTAGAAAGATAATGCAACGTTCGTTAATTTGATGTAATTTTTTTTAAAAAGATCATATATAAGGATGCAAACGAACTGAACTTTCAGCGAACAGTTCATAAACCGTTCGGCGAATAGCTCATTTGTGTTCGTTCGTTTAAAAAAGAACGACCATGAACAGAGAATGCGTTCATTCGTTTATGTTGGTGAACATTCGGTAACATGTTCGTTTTATGTTCGTTTATGTTTGATTGTTTATTAGGGTTTTAAATTTTTATAATTTTTTATATTCCTATAAATTTTTATATATTCTTATTTATTTTACCCAAATAGATATATAAATAATATATGTGAGGTAAATATATAACTATATGAGATTAATAAATCTACTCTTAGTATCCAAGTTGATTATATTTTCACATTCTAGTGTGAACTTATTTTGTTGCGACACTACTTTATTATGTTTACCAATATTATACTAAGTACTAAGCATGTTTGGATAATTAAGTTATATTTTGGGTGGATCTAGTTAATGTCTTAAAGTGTGTGAATTCGATCTTATTTGAAAGTTAAGATATGTTCGTTTGTGTTTGTTTCTATTCATGAACACTTGTTTATGTTTGTTTATGTCATGAACACTTGTTTGTGTTCGTTAATATTCGTTTGTATGTGTGTGCGTTAATGAATGTTTGAGGCTTATAATGTTGAAAAATGTTTGAACGGGATTCAATTTTGAGATTTGGTAAATTTTCAAAAATTCCAATTCTCATTCGCCCAATAGTTGGATCGAATGTGGAATTTTTTACACTTTCGAACCTTCAAAATTGGTCAAATGTGAGAGTTCCAATGATACTTTGCACTTTCAAAATTGCAGGTAATGGACATCAAATGAAGTCAGATTAGGGTTTTGTTTGAGCGAAACCTAGAACATGATTACTGGACCTTTTTAAGCCTGTTATAGATAAAATTGATACTTAGGTTTTGGTTTTAGATGATTTTAGGGGGAGAAATTGCAACAATCTAGTGATAATTCAAACTGATTGAATGTGTTTGATATTTAAATTGATTTAGACTTAGATTGTTAATAAGAATCATCTAAAACAGGTTAATTCAATCAATTGATCATAAGGTAAGCTTAGTCGGCTGTTTTAGTAGGCAAATGAATGGAAATCAGAGGTTAATACAAGCTAAATTGCAACGTTGATGTTTTGGTTTGAGAACTGGTACATTCGACCTTTAGAAACGGTCGAAGGTGGAAATTTGGTCGAATGTAACATGTTCTTAGGGTCGAAGATGGAAATTTTGGGCGAAAGTGAAACTTTGTTAATGAAGTGTTTACATTCGAACCATTGTTTTTCACATTTGAACTACAAATATTTCACATTCGTACCTACGTTGGGGCGAATGTAGAAGTTTGAAAAACCAAATTTCAATTTTTGTCGATTTTGTCCGTTTTTAACGAATTTTCAATGTGTTGTTTTTGCAGATATGCAAATGGTTGAACCATAAGCTGAGAATGTTGAAGTTCCAGTGCAAGAAGATCCAGTTCAAGATGTTCTGGAGGAATTGCCATTTGAGAGTGCCCACAATTGCTATGCGTTTATAGGAGAAGTGTAGAAACTTACAGAGTTTTCAGGCATTGTTGATTTTCTCAGAAGAAGCCGAGTTATAGATGCTATTACAACACCTGCTATTATCTATAAGGATCACATTGAAGATTTCTGGAGGAACGCTCGTAATGATTTCTGGGATGCTAAGACTGCAATAGTCAGTAGCATTCAGTGGGAGATTGCTATTATTACTGAGGATCATATTAGACAAGCTTTGAAGCTAAGAGATGAGGAAACGACTGATCCTAGAAGTCTTTCTTGGATTGAGCAGAGGTTATGCTTTCTCAGAATGAAGTACAACGGACCAATTACAGATGGTGCATTGAACAATGGGAAATTGTGTCCGTAATACAAGTATTTAGCTCATGTCATTATTCATGTGTTTGGTACTGTGAGTGGAGGATATGACGTGATGAGGAAGAGTTTGAGCTCTCTGATAGTTGCTTTAGTATTGAATAAACCATTCAATGTGTCTGGGATGATACTTGATCACATGCTTGAACCATTAAAGGGATTGAAGACGAAGAAGTTTTTGTTATATCCCAGGTTTCTGCAGATGATCTTTGACCACAAGTATCCAACTTTGAAGAAAGATCCCACAAACATTTTAGTTCAGGATCATATGAACTTAAAGACTTTGATAAGGATGAAGGGTTACAACAATGTTCCTTACAATGAGAAGCCACCTCACAAGAATTTGTTTGGGCATTTGATTAATCCAGGATATATGGATCCAGGTGAGAATAAGGTAACAGTGAGTCTGATACTGATGATCCATTAGTTCATGCTGATGCAACAATGAAAAGAAAAAGATAAGTAAAGAATGCTGGAGCCAAAGGGAAGGGTAAGGCAAAGGTTGATGAGAGTGAAAAGGCTAAGAAACAGATTAAAAGAAAGAAAAGCGTTGCAAAGAAAGGTACTCAGCTAGTTGATGAAGAATCTTCTGTGGATTCTGAGGAAACAGAAGAAGATGAGAGATGGGATTCTGCTGATGAGACTGTAAAGACTTCTAAACCAAGGCTACAGCGGTTGGAGAGTCTGAAAGTCTAAACAGGATGATTGATGAACAAGGTCCTATCAATTTAGAAGGAGGAGAAGGGGATCTTGGTCTTGGTGCTGATGATTTGAGTGGCTCTCCTATTGTTGTTAAGCAGAAGAAACCCAAATACAATGTCGAAAAGGGATGTGAAAGAAAACCCTAAGAAAAGGAGAGAGAAGGAAGTTGAAATGTTATTGAAGGGAAATAAAGTTCCAGATGTTGGCACTTCATCGAAAGTTACTTCTCCAGTAGCAAAGAAAGCAAAGAAGACTACTACTGAAGCTGAAGTAGTTCCTGATTTGGATGCTACTTTACAGAATGTTCTGAAATTATTCCAGAAGAAACAGAAAGCTCCTGAAGCTTCATCATCCGTTCCTAAAGTTTCTGTTTCTGATGATGTGATGAAATTGGTGAATAAGAGAATGGAAGAGATGATGAGGATTATAACTACACAACAAGCTGAGATTGAAAAGTTTAAAAAGAATGAAGAAACAATGTTGCAGATTGTAGTGGCAGCAAAAGAGAATCAAGATGAGTTAGAGAAGAAGTTAAAGAGGTTAGAAGAGGAAAAAGATGAAATTGATAATCGTAGCAAAAGAGACAGGAGATTGATTTCTGGGATGAAGGATGAGAACAGAAAGATGCTGAAAGAAAATGAGAGAATGAGCAAATTGTTCGTTAAACTTTATAACGAAGCTCCTCAACTCAAAGATGGTGAAGAGGAAGAGGAGAAAGACAAAGAACAAGTAGATTTTGAGGACTCATCAGATGAAGGAGATGATACTGAATCAAATGATGGATATGATGATGATGATGCGGATGGGAAATCTGGTGAGAAAAAGAATGATGAGGATGATAGTAGTAGAGATGATGATGATGATGATAATGATACGAGTAAATTCAGTTTTTAAGAGAGAGAAAGTAAGAAATGTAGTGAAGGTCAATCTAGTTCCAAGATGAAGTCTGGTGGGAACGTAGATGGTGACGATGATATTTTCTGGACAGAAAAGATTAAATCTTTATCTTATGATGACAAAAACTTGTACAGAGAGATGCTGAACAAGAAAGTCTGGACGATCGAGCTCACAGGAAAGTTTCCTGAGATTTTTGAAGCTAATGATATGAGATTCGAGTTGGAATATAATGATCCAGATCTTGAAGAAGGAGAAGTGTCTGCTGATGTATCAAAAGAAATACTTGAAGGTATTGCGCAGCAAGTGGGAAAGACACTTGAAGAGATTATGACAGAACAGGTGATACCTGACATTCCTGAAAAGGATACAGGAAATCATTCTGATGAACAATGTCACACCCTCAAATTTCCACAAGCGGAGTTCTACCGCGAGGCGTGTGACACACCAGGATCCAAGTCAACGGTCACAGTAAATGACGTCTAAATGTAAAAACATACGTAAAATAAAAGCCATGCATAAGTTTTAAATCAACATCTGAAAGTGCGGAAGCATTCAAAGTTTACAAAAGTCATGCGTAAATAAAAACATAAGTCTGAGAGTTTGACAATTCAAAACATGCATAAATGACCATAGACGCGAGTACGACTCCAGTGCGACTCCGTGCGCCTAATTGACAGCTGCTACCTTAGCGACCTGAGAAAACATGCTAAAAGAGTCAACATATAATGCTGGTGAGTTCACAGGTTTTACTTAAACGTTTAAAGTGATCCTTCGAAATCCGTTACCGTTACTATTACTACTATGCTTGTGAGAACGCTAGCTAGGCGCAGAATAATATTACTACTACGGGTGAAACCATTGCTGACTAAGCCGTTCAATGACCCTTATTTCCTATGGACTACCGTCATCGCCAGTAGGCCTTGTTTTCTTAGAGACAATATGCACCCGCCCGACCACCAGACATCGAGTGGGGCTTGTCAGTTCCCAATAGCGCTATCCACATTTCCACGCCATATTCCCATGTTAGTGGTTTCTAAGGGACTTTTTGATGAACCGTATAGTAATAAGATGTAAGCCATAGTATAACATGAAAATGAGTCATAAAAGAGTTTAAGCATGTTTCTCCCCCGAAAGCAAAAACCGTAAAATGTGGGGCCGTGAACTCACCTTAGGTTGCGTCTTCTGTTAATGAGTAAACCGTTTATGCGATATGATAGTCCCAACTAGTGGCGACCTATCATAAGATATGTGTCAAGTTAGACTAATAACCCGAAGGCTAACTAGTCCCCGATTGTCCAGACCATGACTAAGTATGTTTTGAAAACACGTTTGACTGCTACTTTGACCACACATACAAGACCCAACGTCCCATTGGTGACCCGACGACTCACGTGTTAGCTAAGAGTGAGAAATCATGCAATCACAAGCAAACATGCACTTAATACGCATAACAGTTCACCAAAGTCAACATATAGTTCATATATCGCATATACGAGTCCACACGTGTATTACCGGGTTATCGGACATCCCACAGGGTTCCAAGCATGTTCCTAGGTGTCGTCTCAGATCCGAAACATCTGTAAACACCCAATATCAATCATAACACATTAACAAACTTATTTCAAGCAAAACCCCTAAATTATCATCATTCTAACAGTCCCGAATGCAAGCGTTTTCCCAAAATAGCATATTCATCATGTAAACATCACATCATCATGTAAAACTTACCCTAAATAGCAAATACTCAGATTTCATCACATAATAACGTCATCTAATCCTTTCCTACTGTTCTAGCATCATCCTAGAGCAAACCCTAATCCTCTAGAATCATCAAAACATATTAGATCACACTAAGTCTCCCAAAATCACCCAAACGGGTCAAAATATCAAATATCATCAAACACAACTATATGCTCCCAAATTCATAGACAATCATCCTAATGATTCATTTAAGTCAGAAACATATCAAACACATGGAAACAAACACATTTTAATATAAAAAATCTCATCTTTGCATGATAACATAACATAGAACAAGCATGAAGGTGTGGGTTTGTTTTTAACAAGTTTTCAAAGACACAAATACTTAGAAACCAGGTCTGGACCTCTAGGGAGTAAAACTTTATCATTAACAAGGTTTAAGAAGATGAACACACCTTAGATTTTAGCAAAGAAAGGTGTAAGATCTTGTAAAGGTGGTTTCTTGTTCAAAAACGTGTTACAGAGGTTAGATATAGTGTCTAATGGCTTTGGAGTGTGCTAGGGTTTCTAAAATGATGTTTTGCAACACAAGGGTGGTATTTATAGGCGTTTCTAGTCGTTCCAGAGGTTACAGGCGAGTAGGGGCTGCAGGAGGCAATTAGAAGCTCCTAATCGCCCCCCCTTCAGGAGAGTAGGCCTCTAATCGCCCCTAATAGGAGCCTACTCGCCCCTGCAACAGGCAATTAGGCCTCCTAATCGCCTGCTGCAGGGTGTTATGGGTTTTTGGTACGTTAAACACTATTTTAACACATATAAGCACGTATTCACATACCGACAAGTCACATAATGATTATAAACACATAATTCATGAAAACAAACACGTTCACACTCGTTCACCAATTCCTGGGACTCGAGACTTGTGTGTGTTAGAACCCCAATGATGCACGACTCGACTCGGCTGACCTTGTCATGTGTAATGTATGCACGACTCGCTAAGGTAGACTTACTGAGTTTTCAAAAGTTAGTAACCGAAGTTTGCCGGGTGTCACATCATCCCCCTGTTGAAGGAATTTTCGTCCCCAGATTCTTTCGGCTTCAACAGTGATGCGTGTCGACCTCTATGTGTGCCCAAGTAACGTTTCCCCAAAATACAACAAGTGAAGGTCGTGAACCAAAACGTGTTACTAACAACCGGAAGCCACTTTCCCAAACGTGAATACAAGGCAGGAGACCCCCTCCCCCGATCGAAGGACTACTGGAGACTACTATGATCGGTATAACTAACCCACCGGTACCATCCAAGTAGCGTCCCCAAAGGACCCTCATCGATCCAAAGAATGAGAAACAGAGACCAATCCAAAAAGAAAACACCCGATGACACGAACGCACAACGATGCGGATAAAAATAAAACCAAAGCGTAACAAGAGATAAAAGAGTTTACGTACGGGTAACAATGTCTGGGTCCTCGTGGTTCTTCCTAACGCCGATCACATAAGCATGAGCACGAGTAATCCGACCACCGCCTTCGTTGCCTCCATCCTTTCCAGCAGTCCCTGTGCCCCCTTGGTTCAACTTTGGGCAGCTTCGCTTGAAGTGCCCTGCTTCTCCACAATGAAAGCAACCCTGGTTCCCCTGTGGAGCAGGGGTAGTAGTAGCAGCAGTCTGAGTCGGCCTGGATGAAAGGTTGACCCTACAATCCTTCGCAAGATGCCCCGTCCGCTAACAACGCTCACAACGAAAACTCTCACAAGTACCATAATGATGAAAACCACACCGTCCACACTTAGGGCTCTTCCCAACATAGCCTCCCTATTTCTGATCTGACGCTGACCCTGAAGCTTCAGCCTTCTTTGCTGCCGGTTGTCGCTGAACCACCGTTGAACTCTTCTCCACACTCTCCCACTTCCTCTTGTTATCCGCCGGCGCCTTCACAGAAGAGCCTCTAGGAGGCAAGACACCTTCAGTAATCTTCAAGTTGGTCATCTTGGAAGCCGACCGCACAGCCTCAGACATGGTAGTAGGATCCCTCGCAGACACCAACCCAGCAATCTCTGGCACCAAACCCTCAAGATACTGCTCTATCCTCCTGTACTCTGGTGTCGATAAACCTGGACACATCACTGCTAACTCGTTGTGCCTGATCGTGTACTCCTCAACCTCAGAACCCACCATCTTAAGATTCCCGTATTCCTGTTCCAGCCTCTTGATCTCCTCTCGCGGGCAGTACTCATCCTTCAACCTACGCACGAAATCCGCCCAACGCATGGCATTGGCCTCCCCGAGACCAAGTGTCTGAGTGACGTAGTTCCACCACGTCAGGGCGGGTCCTACAAAAGTCCACGAAGCAAACTTCACCCAATCCACTGCTGGAGTCTCACATAAAGCAAACACCGACTCAGTCTTCTCCAACCATCAAAGCAACTCCACAGCTCCCTCCGTACCTTGGAAGCTGAGGGGCTGACAATCCTTAAACCGTTTATAGGCAACTCCCGCCTGAACCGGAGGAGCGGCAGCACCCATAAAAGTCTGCTGGGCAGCCTGGAAGGTAGCCAGCGCAACGCCCAACTGTTGCTGCATCATCTCACTGAGCTCATCATACGTCAAGGTGATGTTACGACCACCTCTACCCCCGCCAGTGCGGCCTCCACATCGTCCCCCAGTACGTCCTCCAGCGCGTCCAGACATCTTCTGAGAAGGACAAGAAACAAACACTCAGACCCATTACCAACGCTAAACCAAGAGAATATGAAATGTCTAGGATCAGGTTCGAATGTGACCATTAATCCCAACACGAGATCCACCAAGTCTTTCATGCATTTCAACTTATGATTTCGTGTGCACCCGAAATGATCAATTGCTCTACATGGTCCTCAAGGCGTACCCCGAGCTCGAACCTCAAGTCACCCGGTACCCACATCTTAGAAAGATACAACCAACTCAAAAGATCAACACCGAGTTCCTTCGGCTGCAAATCCGAAGGAGAAGATAAAATGAAGCTAGGAATAACCAAGAATGAGATAGATAATATGACACTGTGTGGTAAGGATACCGACACGCCGACAAGGTTAGTATGTTTACCAAAAGACACAACTCAAATGTATGTGACCGTCTAGTGTGTGAGACTCGGCTATAGCCTAGACTCTACATGCAGTCCTAGTTCACTATAACCATTGGCTCTGATACCAATCTGTCACACCCTCAAATTTCCACAAGCGGAGTTCTACCGCGAGGCATGTGACACACCAGGATCCAAGTCAACGTCACAATAAACAACGTCTAAATGTAAAAACATACGTAAAATAAAAGCCATGCATAAGATTTAAATCAACATCTGAAAGTGCGGAAGCATTCAAAGTTTACAAAAGTCATGCGTAAATAAAAACATAAGTCTGAGAGTTTGACCATTCAAAACATGCATAAATGACCCTAGACGCGAGTACGGATCCAGTGCGACTCCGTGCGCCTAGATGACAGCTGTTACCTTAGCGACCTGAGAAAACATGCTAAAAGAGTCAACATATAATGCTGGTGATTTCATAGGTTTTATTTAAACGTTTAAAGTGATCCTTCGAAATCCATTACCGTTACTGTCACTACTATGCTTGTGAGAACGCTAGCTAGGCGCATAATAATATTACTACTACAGGTGAAACAATTGCTGACTAAGCCGTTCAATGACCCTTATTTCCTATGGACTACCGTCATCGCCGGTAGGCCTTGTTTTCTTAGAGACAATATGCACCCGCCCGACCTCCAGCCGTCGAGTGGGGTTTGTCAGTTCCCAATAGCGCTATCCACATTTCCCCGCCATATTCCCATGTTAGTGGTTTCTAAGGGACTTTTTGATGAACCGTATAGTAATAAGATGTAAGCCATAGTATAACATGAAAATGAGTCATAAAGGAGTTTAAGCATGTTTCTCCCCCGAAAGCAAAAACCGTAAAATGTGGGGCCGTGAACTCACCTTAGGTTGCGTCTTCTGTTAATGAGTAAACCGTTTATGTGATATGATAGTCCCAACTAGTGGCGACTTATCATAAGATATGTGTCAAGTTAGACTAATAACCCGAAGGCTAACTAGTCCCCGATTGTCCAGACCATGACTAAGTATGTTTTGAAAACACGTTTGACTGCTACTTTGACCACACATACAAGACCCAACGTCCCATTGGTGACCCGACGACTCACGTGTTAGCTATGAGTGAGAAATCATGCATAACAGTTCACCAAAGTCAACATATAGTTCATATATCGCATATACGAGTCCACATGTGTGTTACCGGGTTATCGGACATTCCACAGGGTTCCTAGCATGTTCCTAGGTGTCGTATCATGTTCGGGATGTCAAACTATGCTTAAATCAGCTAATCACGTGATTAGATATTAAACAGGCAATTAGGAAAGTCAACTAGTAGTTAGGATGGTCAAACAGGCAATTAGGAAAGTCAACTAGCAATTAGGATGGTCAAACAGGCAATTAGGAAAGTCAACTAGCAATTAGGATGGTCAAACAGGCAATTAGGAGGCTAATTGCCTGATACATCAGGCGATTAGGGGTCTACTCGCCCCCTAACCTTCCATACTCGTCCCTGCATCAGGCTTCCTAATCGCCTGCTGCAGTTGTGTAACGGGTTTTCGCGCGTTTAACCCTCCAATTCAGATCCGAAACATGTGTTAACACCCAATATCAATCATAACACATTAACAAACATATTTCAAGCAAAACCCCTAAATTATCATCATTCTAACAGTCCCGAATGCAAGCGTTTTCCCAAAATAGCATATTCATCATGTAAACATCACATCATCATGTAAAACTTACCCTAAATAGCAAATACTCAGATTTCATCACATAATAACGTCATCTAATCCTTTCCTACTGTTCTAGCATCATCCTAGAGCAAACCCTAATCCTCTGGAATCATCAAAACATATTAGATCACACTAAGTCTCCCAAAATCACCCAAACGGGTCAAAATATCAAATATCATCAAACACAACTATATGCTCCCAAATTCATAGACAATCATCCTAATGATTCATTTAAGTCAGAAACATATCAAACACATGGAAACAAACACGTGTTAATATCAAAAATCTCATCTTTGCATGATAACATAACATAGAACAAGCATGAAGGTGTGGGTTTGTTTATAATTTGTTTTTAACAAGTTTTCAAAGACACAAATACTTAGAAACCAGGTCTGGACCTCTAGGGAGTAAAACGTTATCATTAACAAGGTTTAAGAAGATGAACACACCTTAGATTTTAGTAAAGAAAGGTGTAAGATCTTCTAAAGGTGGTTTCTTGATCAAAAACGTGTTACAGAGGTTGGATATAGTGTGTAATGGCTTTGGGGTGTGCTAGGGTTTCTAAAATGATATTTTGCAACACAAGGGTGGTATTTATAGGCGTTTCTAGTCGTTCCAGAGGTTACAGGCGAGTAGGGGCTGCAGGAGGCAATTAGAAGCTCCTAATCGCCCCCCCTTCAGGCGAGTAGGCCTCTAATCGCCCCTAATAGGAGCCTACTCGCCCCTGCAACAGGCAACTAGGCCTCCTAATCGCCTGCTGCAGGGTGTTATGGGTTTTTGGCACGTTAAACACTATTTTAACACATATAAGCACGTATTCACATACCGACAAGTCACATAATGATTATAAACACATAATTCATGAAAACAAACACGTTCACACTCGTTCACCAATTCCCGGGACTCGAGACTTGTTTGTGTTAGAACCCCAATGATGCACGACTCGACTCGACTAACATGGTCATGTGTAATGTATCTACGACTCGCTAAGGTAGACTTACTGAGTTTTCAAAAGTTAGTAACCGAAGTTTGCCGGGTGTCACATCATCCCCGTGTTGAAGGAATTTTCGTCCCGAAAATTTCCCGAAGTCGAAGAGAGTGAACAAATAAGAAGAAAAATTTTCCCGGTCGTCACATCATCCCCCTGTTGAAAGGAATCTCGTCCCAAGATTCTTTCGGCTTCAACAGTGATGCGTGTCGACCTTTATGTGTGCCCAAGTAACGTTTCCCCAAAATACAACAAGTGAAGGTCGTGAACCAAAACGTGTTACTAACAACCGGAAGCCACTTTCCCAAACGTGAATACAAGGCAGGAGACCCCCTCCCCGATCGAAGGCCTACTGGAGACTACTATGATCGGTATAACTAACCCACCGGTACCGTCCAAGTAGCGTCCCCAAAGGACCCTCATCGATCCAAAGAATGAAAAACAGAGACCAAACCAAAAAGAAAACACCCGATGACACGAACGCACAACGATGCGGATAAAAGTAAAACCAAAGCGTAACAAGAGATAAAAGAGTATATGTACGGGTAACAGTGTCTGGGTCCTCTTGGTTCTTCCTAGCGCCGATCACATAAGAATGAGCACGAGTAATCTGACCACCGCCTTCGTTGCCTCCATCGTTTCCAGCAGTCCCTGTGCCCCTTGGTTCAACTTTGGGCAGCTTCGCTTGAAGTGCCCTGCTTCTCCACAATGAAAGCAACCCTGGTTCCCCTGTGGAGCAGGGGTAGTAGTAGCAGCAGTCTGAGTCGGCCTGGATGAAAGGTTGAACCTAGCAGCAGTCTGAGTCGGCCTGGATGAAAGGTTGACCCTACAATCCTTCGCAAGATGCCCCGTCCACTGACAACGCTCACAACAAAAACTCTCACAAGTACCATAATGATGAAAACCACACCGTCCACACTTAGGGCTCTTCCTAGCATAGCCTCCCTGTTTCTGATCTGACGCTGACCCTGAAGCTTTAGCCTTCTTTGCTGCCGGTTGTCGCTGAACCACCGCTGAACTCTTCTCCACACTCTCCCACTTCCTCTTGTTATCCGCCGGCGCCTTCACAGAAAAGCCTCTAGGAGGCAAGACACCTTCAATAATCTTCAAGTTGGTCATCTTGGTAGCCGACCGCACAGCCTCAGACATGGTAGTAGGATCCCTCGCAGACACCAACCCAGCAATCTCTGGCACCAAACCCGCAAGATACTGCTCTATCCTCCTGTACTCTGGTGTCGATAAACCTGGACACATCACTGCTAACTCGTTGTGCCTGATCGTGTACTCCTCAACCTCAGAACCCACCATCTTAAGATTCCCGTATTCCTGTTCCAGCCTCTTGATCTCCTCTCGCGGGAAGTACTCATCCTTCAACCTACGCACGAAATCTGCCCAAGGCATGGCATTGGCCTCCCCGAGACCAAGTGTCTGAGTGACGCAGTTCCAACACGTCAGGGCGGGTCCTACAAAAGTCCCCAAAGCAAACTTCACCCAATCCACTGTTGGAGTCTCACATAAAGTAAACACCGACTCACTCTTCTCCAACCATCAAAGCAACTCCACAGCTCCCTCCGTACCTTGGAAGCTGAGGGGCTGACAATCCTTAAACCGCTTATAGGAAACTCCCGCCTGAACCGGAGGAGCGGCAGCACCCATAAAAGTCTGTTGGGCAGCCTGGAAGGCAGCCAGTGCAACGCCCAACTGTTGCTGCATCATCTCACTAAGCTCATCATACGTCAAGGTGATGTATGAAAGAAGCAGAAGATAGAGCAAAGACGAAAATTGATACTTTCATGGAGAATGTGTTTGGAGAGAGTAATCAGAAACCAACAACTGAACAGAGTGATTGTTTGAAGACTCTGTTTAAGAATTTGAAGGAAATGGACGATAAACGACCAAAACCTGAAGCACAGGGTGGATTCTATAAGTTTCACAACCAATTGTTCAAAGACAGAGCCTTTGGTTGGAAATATCTGACATATTTGAGGTGCATAGCAGTGAAATGGGAGAAAGGAATTCTGTACTTCTACAGATTCCATGACATTCAGACTCTACCGTACTGGGCGGTGAGAGACATATGCAGGTTCACAATGTCTGGTGCTTCAGTGAATAGTGATGCAGTTGGTTGGTTTGCTGATAAACTATCTTAGGGGAGCAGAACGAGGTGGAGCATGTTTAAACCTCAGTATCCTAAGAGAAAAGTGCATAAGGAGATTGATCCTAACACAGGTTTGAAGAAAGTGACGTTAAAGTATAAACCTCCAATTGTAATGAAGAGGATACCCTTGATGCCGATTCAGCAGCATTTTAGCTCTGAATTCGTTATGTGGTACTATGATTGGAGAACAGCAGAAGCGGTGATTATCTTGAAAGATGGAAAGGATGACTACAAGAAGATACACAGATGTAGATTATTAATTGTGCTTTTGAAGACATCATCATGCTCTACTACAACCCGATATATTGTGAACCGAAGGATGTAGATCAAGCTAGAAGGTATCAACAGGTGGTTGGAGTTTGTTTTGCATATGACATCAATTCAGGTAGTAATCTGGAGAAGAAACTCGGTGAGAAAGTTAAGATGAATGTAGTGCCGAAACATTCGACAAAGCTAAAGCTTGAGCCCGCAATGACAAAAGATCAGAAGAAACAACTTAGGATTAAACTGATGAACAAACAGATGGACGAAGCATGAAGGCAATCCAAGCAATAGTCGAGGGGGAGTTTGTTAGTGGATAATGTGCGACTAGTGCTTTGGATTGCGAAATAAAAGTTGTCTAGCTGATTACGTAAGTGCGAATGTGGGTTTTCATGTGGTCGAATGTAGAATATTAGGGCGAATGTAGACTTAGACTGGACGAAGGAAAGCTAAAAGTTGATTCGTACTGTTCAAGGGGGCGAATGTGGAAAACTTCCACATTCGACCTAGAAGAAAGGACAAACCTGCAGTAGTATATAAGCTTGAAGTTTATTTTATGATGTAACTTTTGTCATTTGAGTGAGTGTGTTTAGTCTAGGTGCTCTCTAGGTTTTGTTTCTATTCTAAAACCGTGTGATTGACTTGTAAACGTTATTGTTAACATCTTTTGACAAGTAATTAATGAAAATGGATATTGAAAAGGTAAATCTATGTGTTTGATTCGTTAACTATCATATTGTAACTGATCTAGGGTTTCCACGCCTAGATTATTAGACTTGTATGATCAAACTAATCTGTTTTTGATAAAACGATCCTCTACACCTACTATACCCTCCCTTAACTAGAAAGAGACAATATTCCTGTTCTATTTGTGTTTTGCGGCCGAAAATGACACCCCAAGGGACCAAATGATGACAAGTGTATGTTCATGAAAGGTCACTATCCATCCTACATTCTTATAACCCTTCGGCCAATCCTATACAAGAGACAAGACAAGTACAACTCACTTCCAACTCACTTTCACACATGACATAATCAACCTAAAGCTTAAGTGATGTCATGGATGTCTTGGAATTTCATTTTTGAAGTAAAGACAACTACGAGAAGCCCCTTCTTACACATAGAACTTTCCTAATCTACCCACTACCAATCGGATTAGAGGAAGGCAAGGAGCTATCACCATCACATAACAAAACAAACTTCCTACTTGAAAGACAAATCCCTTTCCTCCAAGGATTTGCATCGGCCGAAGCTTCACCCTAGGCTAGAACATGATGTAATCATCTAGCATAATGCTAATTACACTAAATTAGAATCAATACAAGAAGTGGAGTTAACCCAAGAGATGATAACTTGCCTCTTCCTTGCTAGATCCATCATAATAGGCCGATGATGCTTGCCTTTCACCAGTGATGATACGAATGCCAAATCATGAACCTCTTCCAATGTGTTTCACTTTGCCAAGAATGTTTTGTCACCACATGGATCAACCCCTATATAAAGGGAGCCTCTTGAACACCTAAATTACCCCAACACAAACCAAAGAACCTTTGCAAGGGTTGGCTCCTCCCTAACCTCCCTCTAAACATCAACCGATCTCCTCCCAAGGCTAGCCATAGGAGGCATCCAAAGGTCCCAAGGTTCGCTTGTGATCCTCAAGACTCGAGGTAAGTTCTAACCTTCCATGATCTCTAGTCCCCTCGGCCCTATTTTGAACCCAAAACCCGAGCCCTTATCTTTGTTTAAACAACTCCCAACCAAGCCTAATCTAGTGGTGATAATCGGCTAACAATAAGGTGTAGTTTAGTAATCCTAGAAACACTATGCACACACTCACTTACAATCGGCTACTAATGATCACATTGTCGAGAAACATCACTTGATTAATATCAATCGGTTATGAGAAATCAAGAAGTGTTTTAATCAGCCCTAATCACAAACACACCTTGTAATAGATCGAAGGTACTTTGAAAAGCTTTGATTCATCGATTTTAATCCTTCAAATAATTAATTTTCAAAGCTACGATATGTGTTAACTTCGGCTATTACTTAACACATGTTAACACTAGCTTGGACATATTAAAGGCAAAACATATGCTAAAGTACTTGTTTTTATAATGAATCGACCACACATGGCAGATTGGGGGAAACATATGGCCCATGACCATACGTTGGGCCCATATGGGTCCACTCCATGATCTACTATAAACCTCACGTACATAGAAACATGATCCACATCTAATGCTACGGTTCACAATAACTGGTATCCAACTTATGTGATAAACGAGAACGCACAACATACTATGTCCTTAATAATCATACGACAATCACTGTCTTAATGATAGTTGCCTCACATCTCAGCTTCACTAGAACACAAGTGACACTACCAGGTGTGTTTCGTGGCCCCTTTTTACTGTTTTACAACTTCGCGGTAGAAACATGCTACATCCTCACATATCTACATGACAAAAATATGTGTTACATGAGTTAGACCGACAATTATCACAAATCAACAAAATTCCCTGGACAACTATAACCATTAGCTTAGAAATAAGCCATGGATCATATGAATAGTACTATTTGGGTTGATACCCCCTTTCACTGTTAGTTGTGCTAACACATACGAATGCATATTATGCATATTTTACAATGTCTCGTGACAAGGCATTGGGGCGGGGTGCACACGAACGTTATAGTTTAGTTACGGTGCTCATGGTAACAATATTCTGTATGGACACAGGCAACAAAACTTTCTAAGCAACGAAACTTTTTGAGCAACAAACTGTTTTATCAAGTCAACAAAACCTACGATCTCACCAACTTTTTAGTTGACACATTTAAGCATGTTTTAGGTATTATTTGACTATGGCACGGTTGGATTATGTGGAACCTCCAGTTTGGGGTAGGCGTTCAACATGCTTGAAGTCTTAACTAGTCACACCCTTAAATTTCCACTTGCGGGGTTGTACCGCGAGGCGCGTGACACACCAGGATCCCAAAGCCATAAGTCACATGAATGACTTTAAATGCCCAAACCATTTAGTTTTTTATTGAAAACCAAGTTTAAAATTCAACCATAAGTTTAAGTAATTGCGGAAGCGAAATCAAAATAGTTAAGTATTTGTATGCGCAAAACAACGCGCCCAAAACCAAACATAAGGAAATGATAACAAGTAGTTTAAAGTGTTCATAATCCCATGACACATATGATGCATGACCTACTCGTGCTCCGACTCTAGCGACCTGCAAAAGCATGCTATCGTGTGTCAACATTACGTTGGTGAGTTCACAAAGTAAAGTAATCAAGTAAGTAAACGCATAGGTATCCAATACCAAGTAACCAAGTATATGTGCGTGTTTCCAAAACCAGGTAATAGCTAATTCGCATGCCAGGGGTAGCTAACCCACTCATGACAACTAAACACAGGCGATACCGAAATGCTAAACTACGAGATCCCACAACAGTGAGCAAAGTGCCTTCAGCATTGTCTATCAACAATGTAACATGTTAAGTTATAGTTCACATCTATGCTCCCAGCACGATGTGAGGTTTGAAACCTAATAGCGCTATCAACTAGTAACCCGCTAGTTGTTATGTGTTATATGAAGTTTGAATGATGAATAGATGATATGTTAATGATCTAGGACTGTTTTAGATCATTATTTTTAGTTATTATAGGGTGTAATTGATGATTGATGAAGTTTCACCCATTTTGGGGGTTTTGTGCTAGGTCTAGGGTTTGTTCTTGATAGTATTGTTGATGATATGATTTGGGGGTTTGCTAGACATGAATAATAAATCTGTGAATAGTAATCTGATTATGAGGTAATTTTGATAAGTTTCCATTTTAGGTGAAGATTACATGCATTGATGTGACATTTCAGTAATTTACTATTTTGGGTAACTTGCGATTGTTGTTTGAAATGGACGGATTTCGGGGCATGAAGGTAGGGTTTTATGGGGATAGATTAGATATAATCAACTACTTTGATTTATGATGTTTCGTGATGTTTTCGTACTGTTTCGATGAGTTTTGGCGCGTTTCAGACGATTTTGCAGACCTAGGGTCGAACCAAAGTCCAGTCATGGGGTCGAACCAAACACAAAAAGGTCGAACTAAGCTCAAATGGGTCGAACCAAAACAATCCCAGACACATTCGACCCCTCAGACTGATTTTTAGATTCTAGTTCAACCTTTCGATTGCAAAAGTGTATTTTTGATGCAAACTAAGTGTTTTATGTGTATTTAATGTGTGTAAACTATATGTACTTAGTCCATAAGTGTAATAGATCACCAACGGGATGTTGGGTCAGTCCGGTGTGTCGGTTTAACGTTCAAACACACTTTTAAACACACATAGACATGATTTGGACAATCGGGGACTAGTTAACTTTCGGATTAGTAGTAAAAAAACTTATTCAAACTTTACGATAAGTCGCCAATAGTTGGGACTATCAACACGTGTAGGATTACTCTTTTTAATTGAAGACACAACCTAAAGTGAGTTTCACAGCCCCACTTCACACACACTTTCTCATGGGGGGAGGGGAAACATGCTACACACTTTGGATACATTTTAATCATGTTATACAATGGTTATCATTTGTTTACTATACGACTCATCTAAATCCCAAGGAAACCACTAATATGGGTATATAAAGGCGAAATGTGGATAGATCTATTAGGCCTGACAAACCCCACTCGCGTCGGCTGGGAGCCGGATGGGTGCATATTGTCTCAAACACACAAGGCCTACCAGAGATGACGGTAGTTCGAAGGGTACACACTATTGGAACAACACAGTCAGCAATGGTTTCAATCATAGTAGTAACAAAACATAACATCTAGCTAACGTTCTCATAACATAGTAGTAACAAGGATGACCTTACACTCATATGGAAACTGTTTTATAAAACCTGTGAACTCACCAGCATTATATGTTGACATATGTAGCATGTTTTCTCAGGTCGCTAAGGTAGCAAGCTTTGGATAGGAGCACGAGGTCTTACTCCATCTAGGTCATTTGCTTGGTGTCAAACTTTCTACTTTGTCTTTTACTACTTTATGACTTTGGGCTTGTAAACTTTTAAATGCTTTCGCTGTGATTGTTTGGATTATTTAAACTTTTGAACTGCATGGTTGGTTTTATTACATCGTTTTCTTATCATATAGTTGTCATTTATTTGACCGTTGACTTGGATCGTGGTATGTCACGCGCCTCACGGTAAAACCCCACAAGTGGAATTTGAGGGTATGACAAGCAATGACAAGAAGCGGGTTCTACTTCTCAAACACTACTTTCCGACCACTCTGTTTACGCATTGCATCAAGAATTTATTGTTGGATCTAAAAAAAATGTGTTGTCGAGCTTATCGAGATAGATAGGGTTTTAATATTTGATGGCTATCATTAATATTTGTTGACGTTATTACATGTTTTTTTTTCTTAACCAAAAGAGGCTTTATATCTTTTTTTTGCAGCCAATGTCTCGTGTTGTTGTTGCGACAATAAAAATTGTTCAGGAAAGCTATGGGTGGTTTTATGATTCGTGTTGAAAATGTTTTGGGAAGGTGTTAACTAAATCAGAATACTTATAGTTTCATGAAAATGTGACTGAAGAAATTCTGAAATTGCTTCCTACTGCTTTCTTTTGTTGCAAGTGTGAGTGTCAGTGTACATCCAGTATTACAAAGTAAGTAGAGATAAATATGTACAGTTTTTTGTTTATATAACATGATTCTTTGTAATGATTAGTATATATGTTTTCAGATAAGTTTTACATGTATCTTTTTTAGGTTCAAGGTGCATGTTAGGGTTCAGGACGAGACTGTAGTGTATCATTTGTGATGTTTGAGAGAGATGTTAAGAGAATTTTCGGATCATCTGCAAGTTGTATAAGAGAAATGCAGTTAAAGCTGTGTAATACTGAAAGTTTGCTGCAAGAATTTTTCGCTTGGTTGATAAGATGATGGTTTTTAATATTGATGTTTCTGAATACAATATTACAAATGACAACCATGTTTACACAATCATGAAAGTATGTGATGATCCAGTAATAATTTCTGAGATGATTGTGGTTAATGATAATGGAGATTATAATGTGGATGAGGTATTAAATATTAAGTCATTTGTAAGAATTGATGACTGTCTGTTGACTTTCAAACTTTACTCAACTTGTGATTTTAAATTTGTTAATCATAGGTCACTTAGGAAGATTGTGATTTCGAATTTGTTAACCTTTCAGATTCTAGGCTGGGGATAGTCAACTGATGTTAAAGGTGAGTATGTTTTTGTGAAAGTCGATTAAGGTGTTTTTGGAGTTTAAAGGGTTTGTTTGATTTCATTATTTGTTTTGTGATTTGTTTGAAGGATGTTGTCTCCGTTATGGCTGATTCTTCTGCTGTCGATGTTGTACCAGATTCTGCTATAACTCCCAATGGAAAAAGAAGTGTTGAAGATGTTGATATACTAAATGTTGGTGAGCTATTCTCTACATGCAAAGGACCCTGGAAGAAGTGATCTAAGCCCAAAACTTATCAGATTTTCGAGTAACATGTGTTGTATTATCTCAATTTAGTAGAAAACAATTATTTATTTATTGTTATTTTTTTTGAATCATTGAACTAAAGGAGGTTGTATATTAGTTTGAATTGAACAATATTAAGCTTATGTTGGATAGTATCTAGAAAGCATTAGTTATCACTATACAAGTATCAATTGTTTCTTAAAATGTTGAGTTTTAAGTACGGATCATCTGTTAGGTAATATCTGTTAATATGAATTATGTATTATCCAACATATGTTGTACCATAATTGATGAGTATGAAATATAACAGGTGCTATATAATATCATGATGATACATATAATAGATGCGATTCAATATCACTATAAATATAACAAATGCTACTCCGTGTCATCCCAAATATAACAGATGTTATTTTAATTGTCAGTATTCATCATTTGTTGGGGACTACAACTGCTAAGATTTCAACAGACTTTATCTTTCAACAGTTTTGTTGTGTTGCAAACTCTCCTTATCAGGCATTCCCTTATCTGATCTTGAGTTTGATTGATTACTTTCAGCGACCATCACCCTCAGTCTATTAGTGGTACGGTCTGTGTGATATTTGATCTGATTTAACAAACCGTCCTTGAAATACCTTTGATATTCCAACTCCTGCTTAGCTTCAGACATTTCCTTCTGCCTTTATTATGTTAGATAGCTGCTTTGTTAAGATCATCTATTCATGATAGAATTTTGTGTTTTTGGGTCTGTCGATGTGGTTGATCTTCATCAGCATAATTTTGCTTTCTTGGCAGAGTTGGATCAATTTCACGACGTTTATCAAGGGCTTTGTAAGTGTCCATCAGTGTTGATTCCTTCCAATGTGCAACTAATCTCATCTCTCCATATTTAGTAGCAACCAACTCTTCTCTTATTCTTTTTAATTTTAAAGCTTTTTTAGGGTCACTTTTTTCCCCTTCTTCTAGTCAGGAGGAGTTGGACTGTGATTAGGGTCTTTGACATTCTCTTTAATTTTGTGAAGCTCCTTCTTGAGTGCCTCATAATTCCAACCAGCAAATTGACTTTCTGTGGCGTTGTATGGTTTCTCCTTCATTATTACAGCAAGGTATCCTTCTCTCAAAATGTTTTCCATGTTATAAGAAGCTGGTGTCTCAGACATTGACTTGGATAGATCGTATACGAAGTATTCTAATTTTCTGACTTTCCTAACTTCATTCTGGTATATTATCTGTGCAGTCCTGTCATCTTTGACATAGCTTTTCTGTGCTGCGATTATGTCAGCCTGTTGACCTCTGTTGTTTAAAAACTCATTTACGTTTCTTGGCTTTGGAAAACCTTCAAGAGACCTGAAAGATAGTGATAATGGATCATCGGTTAAATAGAAAGATTCTATCTCAGGTTTTATTACTGTTAAGTCAAGAACATCGTTAGAAAGCAATTGTGGTAAGCTGAAGTCACATGGTTGAGGTGGAAAGGATGAGATGGGGTCAGCTTGAATCAGTTTACCTGATTGAGGTGTTGTAGGATCAGTCTGATTTTCAACACCTTGGACAACAAAAGTATTTTTCTTTCTTTTGCACAAAATTCTTGGAGTTGGTTCTGTAGGTTTTTTGGTTGGTGTTTGTTGTAGTTGTAAAGACAATGGTAAGTTTATAAGAGCAGTTCAAGGTTGAAACATGTGTTTGCACATTTTCAGTAGGAACAGTTGTTGTTTGGATTGGTGGTGGTTGTGGTAATTTTGTTGCCGATTGGCTATCAGTTTTTGCAGAGCTTTTCTCTCTTGGAGGTAATTTTCTTCTTTTCGAGGAGCCTATGTAAAGGATCATTTTCAACAAAAACAGTTATGTGATCATACAAGTTTATCAATCCAGGTGCGGAAACCCTAGATCAATTACAAAATGATAGAAATCGAATCAAACACAGTAATTCACCTTTTCAATCTCCATTTCATTCATAAACAATGTTATAAATCTTTACAATATAGGTTTAAGATGAAATAAAGAACTTTCAGTCTCTTCTAGAACTCAGAGAGAAAACCTAATTGACACACCAACACAAATAACAAAAGTCAATTACAAAAAAAACTTTAAGCTTATATAGGCCTGCACATTCGACCCCACGACATGGTCGAATGTGCACGTTCGACCCTATATAGAGCTCGAATTAGCACATATATCTTCAGACTCTTCCTTCGATCTCTAACTTCTACCTTCGACCTAATTTATCTTCATTCGACCTCTAAAACATCACCTTCGACCCCACGTTTATGTTAAAAACCTTTATTATGTACAATCCAAAAGCATTAGTCGTAAAACGTGCATCTACAAACTCCCCCTCGACTATTGCTTGGATTGTTGTCGTTCGTGATCCATTATCTTGTTCCTTAACTTGATCCTGAGCTGCTTCTTCTGATTTTTACTCATCTCAGGCTCAATTTGTCGTTTAGTCGATCTTTTAGGCAATTCATTCATCTTCACACGCTTACCCAGTTTCTTCTCCAAGTTACTCCCTACATTCACATCATATGCAAAACAAACACATACCACATGATGATATTTCCTTGCTTACTCAGCATCCTTCTCTTCATAGTAAATCGGGTTGTAATACAGCATGATGATGTCTTCAAAAGAACAATTTGTGATCCACATTGAGTCAAAAATATGTATCTTCTTATACTCACCCTTCTTGTCTTGCAAAAGTATCACTACTTCGGTTGTTCTCCAGTCATAATACCACATTAGAAATTCAGAGCTGATGCACTTTCTCATCACATCGTATCCACCACGATTTGGTCTGAATACATGCAAGATAACATGTGCAGAGTATTTAAACTGAGGATATAGTTTAGCTTTGTGGAGTAGTCCATTAGTTATAGGAACATTATACTTCATGCGTAGAAAACATAGTCTCTCTTAAATCCAGGAAAACACTCTGGGATCAGTCGGAGAATCCTTCAACTCAAGAGCTTCTCGAATATCATCCTCAGTAACTATAGCTAGTTCCCTCTGAATCTTGCTAACAATACAGTCTTGTGCTCCCAGAAATCCACACGAGCATTCTTCGAAAATCTTCTTGATGATCTTTGTATTTATTTGTTGTTGTTGCAATAGCATGAATAACTCTGCCTCGTCTTAGAAAATCAATAATACAAGATAACTTGGTATGTTGTTTAACTTCCCCGATAAAAGCACAGCAGTTATGTGCTGCTTCAAACAAAAACTCTTCTTCTGCAGGTTTCTCTGATGCTTCAACTTGTTTCTCAGGATTTTGTTGTTCAGCCATTTGAAATTCTGCAAAAACAAAACATGAAATTTCTTAAAAACGGACAAAATTGAATTTTGGTCAAAAATCCTATTCCTTCGACCCATACGTGGGTTCGAATGAGGAAGTTATATGATTCGAATGAAGATTTAAGGTTCGAATGAGAAAAACATATTAATGAAAATATACATTCGACCCTAAAATCTACTTTCGACCCTTAGAACATTCACATTCGACCAAAAAGGCTTCATTCGAACCTTCTTATTTGGTCGAATCTGACAGTTCGTATTCTAAAAATCACCAAATTCAATTTTAACCGTGTTTAACATCAAATTCTTGTTTGTTTGCAACCTAATATGGCCGATTAAACATAATCCATCATCAATTGTTATTATTAATCCATTATAGATGGTTTTCAATCAAAATTTTAGGGTTTTAAAACATAAATCATCAATCAGATTCAAAATTATGTTATAACCCTATATTTTGGTTCCTTCTCCCCCTAAAACCATCGATAATGGTTTCCTAATGACCAATTGATGTTCAAACACTTTCTAAGTAAGCTGATTAGGTCCATTAGGGTTTAACCACAAAATTATTGATTCTGTCATGAATATGGATCCAATACCTTTAAATCTTGGTGCAAAATGATCAGTGATAAACAGGAAACAATATTATAAGGTTTAAAAAGCAAAGGCAACAAGGTGAGGTTAAGCAGAAATTTTGAAAATTTTTGGAATGGGGTTTCGAATGAGGCCTGTTCTATAAATAAAGTGCTACATTCGACCCTAATGAGGGTTCGAATGAGAAATTTAAGCCACCTTCGACCTTACTGAAAGGTTCGAAGGAGACTAAAGGGCTCGAATAAGGAAATCTTATAAGAACACTATTATTCGACCTCACTTTTAGGTTCGAATGTAACCTCAAATGTACCTTCGACCCAACGAAGGGGCGAATGTACAATTGGAATTCTGAAAATTTTACTAAATCTCAAAATCAAATCCTGTTCAATCATTTTTACAAATTTTAACCTTCAAACATTCATCATTTTCCATTTTAATGATACAAAACTCAAATTGGTCCATCAAGTTTCAGAAATTTATGCTAAAACACACTTAAAATCCTAATGAGTTTTTGCAGAAAATGAATGTAAATTGTAGAAATATAAACATAAAGCATTAAACATTTTGTGATTACCGGTAAGAGGATCATATCAGTTTTTGAGAAATCTGATCACACCGTTGATATTTATTGTTTATTATCGTTAAAGACAATGTGTGATCCGGTAACTGCTGATATTGTTATCCACATAAGCTCATATGCAGACTGTTATGCAGTGCTTTAAAATGATGCGCAATTAGATGTATTACAAATAGCAGGCTTATGGTTCCCACGCACACGACATACTCCCGTATCAAGGAATTTGCACAAAGCTTCGTCGTAAGGGGTGATTATGCCAAATGTTATCCGTTAGATTACAAGATATATAGCACAGAGGTATACAGGTCAGCAAGTTAATGCAGCAGAGTAACATGTGCATGTATTCCAGGTTGAGGCTGATATCAATCAGTGATTTTCATCAAAGAATTGATACGATGTATTGAATGATTATTATACATTAAGTTCCTCAGTTCTGTAACTTTCAGGGTTTGGCATATAAGCTCTTTTAAGAAAATATCTTGATTGAATCTAGGTCTGTAAATCAATACGACAAAAGATCAATATAGATACCCGGATAACAATTAACATAACGACCTGAAACCTCAGATTTTGGCAACCCTATCAAAAGAAATTACGGTACTAAGACCATATGCCCCTGAGGTGTTCAGCCACTAGCGAGTAGTTCGTTATGTTTGTATCACTAAGGCACGCGGTAATAAGTATACGAAGCCTACCAGAACATCACACAGAATCAACACACGCCTCATATAGCATTTCAATTCTGTAGCATGTGTCGGAACCCCACTGATGTACTATCATTTCCTCTTTTTCTCCTGAAAATCATTTTGGGTTTTTCTGATTTTTATGGCTTTTTGAATTTTTTGATGTTTTTGGTTTTTCTGAATAAAGACCCTCCCTGAAATGTAAAACATATTTTTGGGTTTTTGATTTTTCCGAAAAACTTAAAATTTTAAAGACGGAAAGTGATAAACCGAGGTGATGATTAGTCTTGTTTTTCTTTTATACCATTAGCTTTTAATAGATATTCAAATCTTGATTTGTCAAAAGCTTTGGTAAAAAGATCAGCCCTCTGATAGTCAGTGTGGATTTTGACCACATCAATCAACTCTTTGGCATAGCAATCACGGATAAAGTGATACTTAATCCGGATACGCTTAGCTTTTGAGTGATTGATCGTGTCTTTAGTGAGTGCTATTGCGGCTTCATTGTCACAGTGAATTTGTGTTTTAAGAAATTGCAAACCGTAGTCACGCATCTGTTGTTGAATCCACAAACCCTATGAGCAGCAACTCGAGGCTGCCACATATTCGGCTTCGCAAGTAGATACTGCAACTGCTATCTGCTTCTTACACTGCCAGGTCACGAGCCTGCTCCACAATAACTGACATCCAGCCGTTGTGGATTTGCTGTCTTTGTCACAACTGCCCCAATCTGCATCACTAAAAGCAACAAAGTCAAAATTATCATCACTAGGGTACCAAAGTCCTCTCGACGGACAACCCTTCAGATATCTCAGGATTCGCTTGACAGTTGTTAGGTGACTCTGTTTCGGCTTCGATTGAAATCTGGCACAGAGACATGTGGCGAACACTATGTCTCTTCGAGATGCAGTCAAATACATCAGAGATCCGACGATTGCTCTGTATGTGAAAGGATCTGTCAGCTCCCCCTTAGCGTCAACTCCAATTCCGTGATTAGGTTGAATCGGGGTATCCATAGGCTTCGAATCTTCCATTGGGAACCGACTCAAGACTTCAGATACGTAATTCGTCTGGTGAATGAAAATACCCGTTGCAATTGATCCACCTGCAAGCCTAAGAAAAACTGCATTTCCCCCATTGCACTCATCTCGATCTTTTCCTGCATGACTCTTTCGAATTCTCTGTATAAAAGCTCATTAATAGATCCAAAATAATGTCGTCAACATATATCTGAACGAGAAGCAAGTCACCCTCTGTTCTTTTTGTGAACAGGGTACAGTCTACCAAACCTCATTTGAATCCCTTGGAAAGTAGGTACGTGCTCAGTTCCTCATACCATTGGCGTGCAGACTGGTGCAACCCGTATAGTGCTTTGTTGAGAACGTAAACCTTATCTCGGTGAATAGGGTCTTCAAAGCCTGGTGGTTGACCAACATATACCTCTTCCTTGACCACACCGTACATAAACGTGCTCTTCATATCCATCTGGTACACCTTGAACTTCTTGTAGGAAGCATACGCTAGAAACATTCGAATAGCTTCTATACGTGCCACAGGTGCATAGATTTCATTATAGTATATTCCTTCAACTTGATGAAAACCTTGAACGACCAACCGAGCTTTGTTTCTCACGATTACGCCTCTATCGTCATTCTTACATTTAAAAACCCATTTCGTTCCGATTTTCTTCCTTCCTGGAGGTAAATCTGTAAGTGTCCAAACACCCGGTTTCTGAAACTGCAACAATTCTTCCTGCATAGCTTCAACCAAAGCATCATCCAAAAGAGCATCCTTGTAAGTCCGCGGCTCAACCTGCAAAACATAACAAGCAAAGGACCAGTCATTCTGACAACCAGATTTTTGAATTTTAGCATATAAGGCTAGGGCTCCAAGATTATCATGTGAAGTTGCACGACGAAGTTGTCCTCTAGTCATGACACTGCTCCCGGGGTCACCAATAACTTGCTCGAGCGGGTGAATCTGATGAATCCTAGATTCCGGATTATCAGGTACATGAACTCCCGTCTGAGTAGTTAGATTTTCTGTCGAATCCAGATCATTACCCGTACTAGATTTGGGTTTACTGGTGGTTCCTCCGTTGCATGATCTAGAATAGCTTCACTGAAAATGTCGTCATCATCTTCTGATTCTGAAGTATCAAGAGTAGTTGAAGCTTCCAGGAAAACCTCTTCTTCATCTGCAGAAACATTGTTATCATTAGAAGCTACTGGAGGAGTTATGGTGATCGGACGCACTAACGCAGATGACACTGTGTTTTCACACTCGTAATAAAGTCGTAGAATAGCCTCTTCAACCAAGTTATCTAGATTGAATGATTCAAAGAAGTCTTTGTAATCAAACATCCAGTCAGGACCACTGCCTTGTACGTTTTGGGTCTAACGCTGTACTTCTACGTTCGCCCATTCCTCAACATGTCGAGTTCTTTTATTGAATACCTGTTTGAGCGGGGTTGCATATCCAACAAAGTATCCCTCTTTAGCTTTTGGTCCACACTTTTCAGTCGGATTCAACATCGTACAGGGTGCCCCAAATGGTTCAAGATACTCCAAATTCGGCTTTCGTCTATTCAACAGCTCATAAGAAGGTTTGCCAAACTTCTTCACCGTTAATACACGATTCAATGTGTAACAAGCAGCGTATATGGCTTCATACCAGAACATTACCGGAAGATTAGAATCCGCAAGCATTGTACGTGTCGTTTCTATTAGAGTCCTGTTTTTCCTCTCTCCAACACCGTTCTGTTGTGGAGTGTACGGAGCACTGTATTCATGATGAATTCCTTTATCTTCACAAAGTGCATCCATCTGAGAATTCTTGAACTCCGTCCCGTTGTCACTGTGAATTCTTTTTATCTTCAAACTGTAGATATTTTCCAAACGGGTGAACAGAACCTTCAAGTTATTGAATGTTTCACTTTTGTGTAGCATACAATCACCCACGAGAATCTTGAATAGTCATCAGTAACCACATGATATTAGAGCTCTCCACAATGAATCTTACGCTTGACAGGTCCGAATAGGTCCATATGCAAACGCTCAAGTGGCATTTCTACAGAGTTCACTTTCTTTGGTTTGTGGGACTGTTTGTGTTGTTTCCCCTTTTTGCAACTCACACATTTGTCATTAAGATGAAAATGTTTCACATTAACCCCTTCAACTATCCTGTTCTTCACCAAATGATTCATCTTTCTGAGATGAATGTGTCCCATCCTTCTGTGCCACATTATTGATTTTTTTTTCTGTAGCATTGGATAGAAAACACGTAACTTGGCCCTGGGTTGTCATTGCTTTGCTCATATCAAGAATGTACAAATTGTTCACTCTTGGTGCTTTCAACATGATCCATTCTTTTGGAATGACGAAACCGGGTTTGAGGATTTAGCAAGATTTATCATCGAAGTGTACAGAAAACTGTTTGTCACAAATTTGACTGACACTTAACAGATTATAGTCAATTTTCTTCACATACGAAATCCGTTCAAAGCTCACAATCCCATTGCTAACACTTCCTTCCATCGTAATATACCCGCTTTTGTTTCCCACAACGCTACATACCCACCATTAATGTTCTTGATATCGAATAGCAGTGTCAAATCACCAGTCATGTGACCAGAAGCTCCACTGTCGACAATCCAAAGACTGCTAACAGGGCCAGCTGGAGCTCCCTGCACACATCAAGGAAAACAATTAGTTCTTTCGGGGGACCCAAGCCTGCTTGGTCTTGGGTCTTTGAGTGTTAGACTTCAAAGATTCATTTTCACAGACACCCAGTTTTGAATCGATCTTTTTCTGATCTATCAAACCTTTCTCACTTTGAGATTTCACATTAGCATTTGAGGTAGACGCTCCAGGAGAACCCGATGGTGACCAAGATTGTTCGGAACGTTTTAGAATCCTGATCTGAGATTTTTTTGTCTTGACCGGTTTCTTTGTATCGTTCGTAAATGAAACTTTCTTAGTTACCTTATCTGATTTAACAGATACAGGTCCAACAGATGACTTAACAGTGGGTTTAGGAACAACCTTCTGTTTATCATTAATCGAGTTCACCATTGATTTCTTCAGTTTCTTTTCCATAGCAATCCGGTTTCTATGATCATAGGTAACTTGACGGTTTTCCCTCCTTTGAAAATAATTGTTTTGATTATAAAACGGTGGTCTTTGAGGGACAAACTGCCTTTGAGGATAACTATGATTGTAAACCTGACTTCTATAAGATTGCCTCATCTCAACTTCGTGCCTTTTGTAGCCTACATACGGGCAGTGAGCAAGCAAATGCCCTCTCTCCCGCATTTAAAACATACACGGTATTCTTCAAAAACATTCTTAGCATTCGGCTTTGCATAGGAATTGATCGGATATTGATCATCAACACGTCTACGTCTTAAACTCATTGGAGCTGGGTCCTTTGAGTAAGCCGACTCAAGAAAACCATTGGCCTTTTCTTTTGGCTTGATGAACTCAGTGACATGAAACTTTGGTTCTTTAGGAGTATCCAAATATAATTTCTTTAAAATTTCATGTGGAACGTCATTGGTCCTTTCATGTTTAGGAAACCAAATCGTACTCTCCTGCCAAATTTTCTCGATTTTTGAATAATTGGCAAATTTAATTGGATACTCCTCGTCAGAGACAATCTTATCGGATCCTTCCATCCAATAGAAAACCTTGAGGGGTTTTTCAACTGATTCATTCTTCTCATTTTTCTTCACTGATTGATTCATTCGATGTGCATTTGCCTGAGGATGTGAAACATGAGAAGGTAATCTTGGTTCATTTGTAATTATGTGATTTTCCATAAGAATATCACTACCTTCCTTAGGTTTCTCATCTTTAGTATCTGAATCATCAGTAACTGCAGTCACCCCTTCATCATTCAACCCAAGAATCGGTTTCACATCGGAATGTGGATCGACAACACTAGAAGTGTTAGATTCATTAGCCGATGCAGAGTCTGATTTAACTGAACTTTCCGGTGTTACTAAGTGTAAGTTGTGATTCTCAAATAACATTGGAGAAGGAACAGATTTGTAGTTTGCACTACTAGGTTGTGATGGTTCTTCAATTATATGGTCAACAACATAAACTATGTGTTTGTAGCTTTCCAACTTCTTATTGACCTTTTCAGCAAAACACTTGATGGTGGCCATTTCTAATTTAGTTTCTTCAAGCTCGTTAATGTATTTTTTTAATAGCAATTTGTTTTAAAGCAAGAGTTTTCTTTAAATCTGAAATGTCCTTTTTGTAACCATTAAGTATTTTGTTAAACTCATGTGCTTCCTTACGATAAGATTGACAGTTGATTCTAGCACTCTCAAGTTGAACCTTGAGTTGCTTGTTTTCCTCTGTCTGTCTACCACAAGTGCCTAAATACTTATCACTTTTCATGTCAATTGTAGATTCAGAACTTACCTATTTTGGTGGATCTGTCATAGCCAATAGTGCAAAGTGAGCCTCTTTTCTAGCAAAGAACTTTGAGTAGTCAATCTTGGTGAAGGCATCATAAACAATGCACGACTTCCTCGTCATCAGAAAATCAGCTTCGGCTAAAAGTTGATTAATCTCATCATACAACGAGTTGATACTTGCTTCTGAAGCCGTTTCACTATCCGAATCAGAATCCACAGATTCATGCTCATCACAAACATCAGTAACAGAATCAATGACAGTTACCGAAATCTTCTCAGAAAATGTGTCTTCAGCTTGATCAGCAACAGGAATCTGATTATCATCAACGATCTCCTCAATCACTACCTCAGATACCTTCTCAGTCTCCAAGACTTCATCAGCTATCACCGACTCCTCTACTATCTCCATTGCAAGACATGCAACATTCCCACTAGTGATCTCCTCAACTCCTAGTTGCATAGAAGTCCAATCATACCTTTCATCCTTTTGAATCACCAACGCCTGATTTTGATTCTCAATTTTTGGTTGGTTATTTGGTGTTGAAATAGGAATTATGGTTCTGGTTGGGTTATGTGGAGTTTGAGTATGAGTCTGGTTAGGTGTAGTTGTTTGTCTGTTTGAGGTATTTTGTGAGGTGTTCTGTCGGTTTTGGAAATTGTTTTGTTGTGGATAGTTGTTGTTGTTTTGGCTTTGATAGGTAACCTGGGTTTGTGACTGACGGTTTTAATAGTTGGAACTGAAAGGATTCCTGTTACCTTGCTGAGATGGCTGAGTACACTCTCGTTTGAAATGACCTTTGGCACCACAATTGAAACATGTAACTTTTGCTTTGTTGAAGCCATATGTGGTGTTTGGTGATGTAGCCAAATCAGTTCTTCCTGTCTTCTCAATGAATTCTGTAGCTCTTCTCAAAACACTTGTGAACGCCCACTGAATATCAATTAAATCCATCTCTTCTTTATCAATCTGGGCATAGTCTTCGTTGGTCAGATTGTTGTTTCCGATCTGACTAGCCACAAGTCCGTTGGAAGAAGCGACCATTGCTGAAACCAAAGCAATGTGTTGTTGTGCCACTTCCACTGTAACATTATTCATGTTGGAAGTTTCCAACACGACTGGACTTTGACATGGAAAAGCTTGTGACATTGATGGAACATTTCTATCATTTTGTAATTGTACGATCCAGATAGGCTCTGATACCACTTTGTAAAGGATCGTTTTCAACAAAAACAGTTATGTGATCATACAAGTTTATCAATACAGGTGCGGAAACCCTAGATCAATTACAAAATGATAGATATCAAATCAAACACAGCAATTCACCTTTTCAATCTCCATTTCATTTATAAACAATGTTATAAATCTTTACAATATAGGTTTAGAATGAAATAAATAACTTTCAGACTCTTCTAGAACTCAGAGAGAAAACCTAGTTGACACACCAACACAAATGACAAAAGTTAATTACAAAACAAAACTTTACGCTTATATAGGCCTGCACATTCGACCCCATGACATGGTCGAATGTGCACGTTCGACCCTATATAGAGCTCGAATCAGCACATATATCTTCAGACTCTTCCTTCGATCTCTAACTTCTACCTTCGACCTAATTTATCTTCATTCGACCTCCAAAACATCACCTTCGACCCCACGTTTCTGCTAAAAACCTTTATTATGTACAATCCAAAAGCATTAGTCGCAAAACGTGCATCTACAATCCAAACGCTAGAAGATATGCTTCTGGCTTTTGTTATCAATATTGGCAAGAGTTGGGGGGGTCATCTACCGTTGCTGGAATTCTCTTACAACAATAGCTATCATTCAAGTATCAAGGCAACTCCGTTCGAGGCTCTTTACGGATGGAAATGTCAGTCTCCTATTTGTTGGGCAAAAGTGGGGAGAGCCAACTCACTGGCCCGGAGCTTATGTATGAAACATCTGAGAAGATCGTACAAATTCAAAATTACATGGCAGCAGCTTGGGATCGTCAAAAGAGCTATGCCGATCATCGTCGCAAACCTTTGGAGTTCCAGGTTGGTGACAAGGTTCTCTAGAAAGTTTCTCCATGGAAGGGTGCTATACGCTTTGGGAAGCGTGGCAAACTGAATCCTCGTTATGTCAGACCGTTCGCAATCCTGAACTGGATTGGACTAGTGGAATACAAACTTGACCCGCCAGCTGAACTCAGTAGTGTTCATAACGTCTTTCATGTTTCTAATCTGAAGAAGTGTCTAGCTGATGAATCTCTCATTGTTCCCCTCGAAGAGATCAAGGTTGATGATCGTCTGCGTATCGTGGAGGAAGCGGTTGAAATTCTTGATTATAAGATTCGTAGCCTTCATTGGAGTAAAATCCGCATTGTTAATGTAATGCACCAAATTTTAAAACCCTAATAATAAATGTAAAAGTATTATGACATATTATTGTGTCGAATCAACGTCTTGAACTTATCATAGTTATATTACATCTAAATCCTTAATAATTAAAATTTTAGTATTACGTTAACATTAAATTATGTCGTAATAAAGTAAATAAGGAAAATCATTTCATATCTTACACAAAAAAAAAAAAAAATAATAAATAATTTATATTTTCCAAAGCTGGTTCTAAAGCGTAGTAACAAAAATATAGATGGATATGTGTAATAATAAAAATAAAGTTTAAGCAAAAATTTAATGAAACAATTATGGAATATGAAGTGAATTATACAGCTAACATCTTGCTCAACCTTCCAAAGCTCCATCCAAAACTTGCGTGAACCTTCCTTTTCAATTTTAAATCACCGAATCATTTGAGGTTCCTTTCCATACTTACGAATCCATTGTTAATATTAACTCCATACCTATTCCACCTCCTTGTCACTCACAATCTCCGTGCATCTGAAATCACCGAAGATTATTACTCGTGGTTGCCAAACCACACCACCACAATTCCTCTAGCCGCTGACCATCGTGGAACTGTAAGACCCGCAAAATCGGTGTCAAACAGTTGGGTTAATATTCTTAAATATGTAAAAACATGGGTAAAATTTTCTCTTTTAAAAGAGTATGTTTAAATCAAAGTGTACGCAGCGGAAAATATTTACAATAACATTTACAAGACACATGAAAAATAGTTATTCAATTGCAACTCGAATTTAAAATTTATCATGTGTAAACAACAGTTGTCTTCCACTAGAAATGCCTTCAATTGCCAGGTAGCTTCTTTCATCGCCAAGCAGTCATTCGTCCATCTCTCTTTTAACCTGAAATCAATCTAACGTGTATGCAAAAGTCAGCTACGCTGAGTGAGTTCAAGTTTTATAAATTTATATAAACAAGTAATTTGTCAAAATAAGATTTAACAAAATACCTCAACCTCAGAGTTAACATAAGCGCAATCCGCTAATTTGTTTTCCATTAAACAAAGATTAAAGTCTATGATAGGCATACCCTGCCTAATTAACTCAAGACTTCACTTACCAAATATATACTAAGCGCATCCCGCTTATCAACACAAAGTACAATCAAGTCTATTTAAGCGCATTCCGCTTGCTAGACTCAAACCAAAACTACAAATCAGAGCGGGCACATCCCACCTCCTGTGATAGCTTAGGTTATAATATTAGAGCAGGCATATCACACCTCTAATAACACAAAAGAAATAAAAATACATATAATATGAACTATGTACCTATCCTGACTCAAAACCAAGACCAGAGATCAGAGCAGGCATATCCCACTTCTGTCATAGCCTAGTTCGACATATCAAGTAGCTCTCAACATAGTCTATTATATATAACAAGTAGTATAACATAAACTAAGCAACAACCATGACACAAAGCCAATATCATAGATCAGAGCAGGCATATCCCACTTCTTTCATAGCTCAGTTTATAAGGTCATGTAGTCGCCAAACACAGTTTATGTACAAATATATAATAACACCTATAACTCAAACCATATAATAACACATTAGGCGCGTTCCGCCCATTTACGTTTCATGGCAAACAATATATATATGAGTTATTATGGATTTCATTCGTACACAAAATATTTATATCTCATAAAAATATTTTGTACTTCCAATAACAGATAAAATATAAACTATGTGACGATTATGACAAAAACTATATCATAAATCAGAGCAGGCCTATCCCACTTCTAATAACACATAAGAAAAACTGTGTGACAACCATGACAAAAACTATGCCATGAATCATAGCAGGCCTATCCCACTTCTAATGACACATATAACTCAAACCATGTAATAACGCATTAGGCGCATTCCACCCACTTACGTTTCATACCAAAAAAATATATATGAGCTAATATGTATTTCAATCGTACACAAAAATATTTATAACTTTATAAAAATATTTTGTGACTTCATAAAAATAATGGTTTAGCATGCACGTCAGCCCAAAATATTAGAAAATAATAATTAAAAGAGTGGGCACAAGAACTCACTGGTTGCAAAGCTTCCAAATTCACAAGCTAGTCGCCTCGCATCGTGCTCTCAAGTGGAACCTAAGGCTAAGTCACCCGCGATTGCTTTCCACCCGAACACGTACATGTTTACACGTCCAAGTAGCATGATATCACCAAAATTAAATTCATGGACTCCATACAAGAAACACCTAAGAGCTTCTCAATTACCCATTGGTTTTTCGTACAACTTTTGTGAATTCATGCATGAGTTTCATGAATGCACATCATATAAAATGACATGAATAAAGTTCACGCCAATATTCAGATTCTTAGCTACTGTTCGATCCCACCATATGCAACCATCATACCAAAATCACTTGCGCAAAAATCTTGTTTTTGTCATAACTCGATCATACGATAATCGTTTCGCGCGATCCACATATCCACGAAATCGTCTCAACAAGCCCGACATCTGGAAATTAATTGCGTCGACCGCTGACGCCGACGCTGCCACTGCTGCCAGCACGCGCTTCTGTGCGTCAGCTCGTTCGGTTCTGAGCGTCTGTCTTCGCGCAGCTTGAAACCTTATCATCCCAACTCCGTTTTCTTCAAATAACATATCCACGCGACCGCGAGAACATGATCTTTCATCCAGTTCAATTCCTGCCACTGTCTGGCACCGACGCATCCGTCAGCGGCCACAACAGTCGGCTGTTAGTTTCTGATTCCTTGCCAAAATGAATGCTTTCGCATCACTCTTCATTTGAAACCAAATCCATTGCTGTCATCGCCACTCACCCTCGTATCCATCACGGTTAGTTATAAAAGATATGATGAAGGTATAGGTTACCCGGTCGTGTACGAAGCTATATGATCTAAACCACCACGAACATCCACCGGCGCCGTCTGATAACCCGGATCTCTCTCTCTCTCACTCACTCTGCAACTTGTTTTCCTCCATGGCTGTAAACATACACCCTAGGTTGTTAATGATCTCCTTCTTGTCGCGGCAATGAAGAAGGCGAAAGATAAAAAGAATAGGTGTCGTAGGTTTGTTGATGGCAAGAAGCAGAATCAAGAAATATATATTTAGAACATTGTGAGGAGGAAGGAATAATCTCCTGTGGAGAGGAGCAGAACAAAATAAACAAAAAGGTTTTGTTGTTTTTCGGCGCCGATGAAGGAAAAAGAATATACGTAGGGTTTTGTTGGTATAGATTATATAGGAGATGATTTGATGTACATTCTACATCAAACCCCTTCCACTCCTCTCGTTTCACAACTTGTTTTCAAAGTTATAAATACTAACTTAAAAGAAAACAAATTATAATAATCGGGTCCCTCTAAATCCGTTAAATAATCTCTACGCGACAAAACCCATCAACGAATCGATTCGATACAAACCCGGTTGGTTCACTTCCTATAAAAGTCATTTAACGAAATTTTGGGATGTTACAGGAACCACCGTCCGAGATTATCACCGACCAGTCGTTAAACCGTCAAAACCAGGTAACTCGAATCACCGTATCTCATGTCGAGTTATGTTCTTGTAATATTACAATTGCATATCATGACTTGGTTCACTAATCAACGTAGTCCCATCACGCGTCCGCGGCGAAATCTATTGTCGTCAAGCCATAACCCATTGATTCTCTTAACTGTCATACTCGGCGAATAAGGTAACAGTTTAATCTTGTAGTTTGGCATGTTTTCTTTTGCATACGAACGTGATAAACCGATAAAGTTGAACGGATAATAGTAGAGGATGAGGATGAGCAGTTGCTTTTCCTCTTATTCTTGGTTACCATGGTGATGATACACTATACACTACACCAAGTTTTATGTCCACACCCCTTTTTCATTCCTCTAAATAACAAGTTTTATGTTAGTCTCGAGTGATTACCTACATACTTCAAAAATAATAATAATAAATAAAATACAAAGTTTATCTATCAAGAATTTAAACAAGACTGTGACCTCTTCACTTGTTCATATTTATAATACGAGCGTGTATGTATATGTAGTATTTTAGAGATTCTAAATATTTATTGCACAACCTAAAATGTATATATTTAGGTTACTCAACAAACATTCGGGTACGGTCAGAAGGTTTTATATGAAATCTTGAACACAGATTTTGGTGGGACTTTATATTATATTTAGTATGATTAGACGAATACAAATGATTCGAGGTGAACAAACATTTTCGAATGCAAGCTCTTCGTTTGTAGTGAACTGGACATTTTCGACGAAAAAAAATAAATAAATAAAACTAAACTAAACTAAAGCTTTACAAATCTAAATTAACATAATTTAAATATAGGTGCTAGAACAACTTGAGGAGCACGTGTCTTTGTTTGCCTTTGTCAACTTCTAGCTAAGGTACGGATTCTATGGTCCCTTACTATTAGCGTTGTATTGTTTTCATCGCTTTCCTAGTGTACGGACTTCGTGGTCCTCACTTGTCGCACTATTGTTTATTCGTTGTCCTTGTAGTTTTATTGCATGATATAGTATTTATTCGTGACCATTGCTTGAACCATTGATTTTCCATGCTCCCTAAATCAGGGTCACATTTATCGTACCGATTTGTTGTCATTGATATGCATGCGATGGGTTCAATTTTTCCTACACTCATCATCGCATGTTCCTATAATTATGAAGTGTTTGCTATTGACTAAATGTTATTGACCTTAGTGTATTGTTATTGCTTTTCTTTTCATTGACTAGAGTGTACTATTTCATTGACCTCAATACCCGAGCATACCCACCTATGGGGACATAGGGCGCCATCATTGGCACCGATGGCGTGCACCATCTGTGGCGGTGCCAAAGGCCACAGCGTCTCTATACTGTTAGTGTGTGCTATGTTATTGCACTTATTGTTTATTAAGAGGCGTATGGATCGATCCTAGGAGTGTTAGTGTTAGTGGTAGAGGGATTGGTGTGAGTGCCCACATCCCCTCTACATATTGGTGCATTGGAACTGCAGCTAATGTACACAGTGTTTAGTGTTTATTGTTATTGGCTCACATGGGTATTTCCAAAAATATATTGTTAGTGTATTGACTCATCAGTGATCGTTCAACGTGTTGTACCGTTTCTGTCGTCAAAGTGTTATTGTGGGTATTCCATGTAGATTGTCATCGTGTAGAGTCACCATTGATTTATCACCGCATATTATTTATTGTACCTCTACATTGTCATCATTATCGTATCGATTCATCTTTAAGCGTTCACCGTACGATCATTTTTCTGGTAAAGTTGTTAATTGCTATTGTTCTTTCCGTTACTGAGCAATTTTTGGCTCAGCCGTTTTCCTTTTTGTTGTTTTCACTTATTTTAATACAGGTACTCAGGGAACCAGGGAAATGTGTGAAGAGCGTAACAAAAAGGCTAGAGATTTGAAGATAGAAATCTTTTAAATAAAATGAGTGATCGAATAATTAAAGGATTTATTTTATTTACTGTTAAAAACCGTTGTATGGATTTTTGGTTTTAAATCTTGACGTTAAGTTTTAATTAAATTATTAATTTTGTCTCTGATTACTTTGTGACACGTCAGCCCTAAACGGGTCGGGGTGTTACAGTTAAAGTTCGTTAGAATTCTAATCGTGGACCGGAGTTCACATGGGAATGGGAGGATCAGATTAAAGCTAGGTATCCTCATTTATTTCCTAAGCACGCATTTGAGTCAGCACATAATACTGTTGAAGCTGAGTGAAACTTGGGGAGAGATTCCTTTCAACAGGGGATAATGTAGCAACCAGAAAATTTTTCTTTATTTTCATCTTTTCCTTTCCGGCTTTGAGCAATTTTCAGGACGAAAATTCTTTCAACAGGAGGATGATGTGACACCCGGCAAACTCAGGTTAACACTTTTACAAACATATAAGTCTACCTTGACTAGATCAGTTGAGTTGGTTACACTTTCGTATTGTCCAGGGTTTAATGGTTCGGGGAATCATTGAGGGAAACACATGCACATACACGAGTATGGAGTCCCGTTGTTGGTTAAATTACAGATTGTATTAAGTGACAAGAATGAAATGTTTCGTAATTGAAATGCAATGTGTGAATACGTGTTACATGATTAGATAAGGTTAACATATGTTAGGAAATGCATGATTATGTGTTAGAATACGGTTAAAATGTGTTAAAATAACAAAATCACATAAATTTGAAAACAAGGAAACTAGTTCGACCCTATGGGAGGTCGAACTAGTCCCCTAGTTACCCACTCGACCCCTATAAAGGTCGAATAGACTCTGGTTCGACCCTGTGAGGGTGCGAACCAACACTGACTATAAATACCACACTTTGCAACTTTTTCATCATTTCACAACCCTAACTCGCCTCCAAGTGCTCTCTCTCAACCCCAAACCTGTAAGGACGAGTTTTTGACCTCGTTTTTTAGATCCTAAACTAAAATCAAGTTCTATAACATAAACAAGAGAAGATTCAAGGTGTGTTCTTCATCTAATCCATTTTTAATCAAATTTCATTCATTTTCATAACACCCTAAGTGTCCAAATCTAATAATAATGATTTTTCATGAATAAAAACCTTTCAAACATCTTTCTAAACTAAATCTATTCAATAACAATGAGTTTTCATAGAAAAATCCTTATGTTAATGGTGAAATGAGTTGTTATGTGTTATATGAGGTTTGAATGATGAATAGATGATATGTTAATGATCTAGGACTGTTTTAGATAATTATTGTTAGTTATTATAGGGTGTAATTGATGATTGATGAAGTTTCACCCATTTTGGGGTTTTTGTGCTAGGTGTGTTTGTTCTTGATAGTATTGTTGATGATATGATTTGGGGGTTCGCTAGACATGAATAATAAATCTGTGAATAGTAATCTGATTATGAGGTAATTTTGATAAATTTCCATTTTGGGTAAAGATTACATGCATTGATGTGACATTTCCATAATTTACTATTTTGGGTAAGTTGCGATTGTCGTTTGAAATGGACGGATTTCGGGGCATGAATGGTAGGGTTTTATGGGGATAGATTATATATAATCAACTACTGTGATTTATGATGTTTCGTGATGTTTTCGGACTGTTTCGATGAGTTTTGGCGCGTTTCAGACAATTTTGCAGACCTAGGGTCGAACCAAAGTTTGTTCGACCAGTCATGGGGTCGAACCAAACACAAAAAGGTCGAACCAAGTTCAAATGGGTCGAACCAAAACAATCCCAGACCCATACGACCCCTCAGACTGATTTTTAGATTCTAGTTCATCCTTTCGATTTCAAAAATGTATTTTTGATGCAAACTAATTGTTTTATGTGTATTTAATGTGTGTAAACTATATGTACTTAGTCCTTAAGTGTAACGGATCACCAACGGGATGTCGGGTCAGTCCGGTGTGTCGGTTTAACGTTCAAACACACTTTTAAACACACGTAGTAATGATCTGGATAATCGGGGAGTAGTTAACTTTCGGATTATTAGTCAAAAAACTTATTCAAACTTTACGAGAAGTCGCCAATAGTTGGGACTGTCAACATGTGTCGGATTACTCTTTTTAATTGAAGACACAACCTAAGGTGAGTTTCACAGTCCCACTTCACACACACTTTCTCATGGGGGGGGGGGGGGGGGGGAACATGCTACACACATTGGATACATTTTAATCATGTTATACAATGGTTATCATTTGTTTACTATACGACTCATCTAAATCACAAGGAAACTACTAATATGGTTATATAGAGAGGAAATGTGGATAGATCTATTAGGCCTGACAAACCCCACTTGTGTCGGCTAGGAGCCGGATGGGTGGATATTGTCTCAAACACACAGGGCCTACCGGAGATGACGGTAGTTCGAAGGGTACACACTATTGGAACAACACAGTCAGCAATGGTTTCAATCGTAGTAGTAACAAAACATAACGTCTAGCTAACGTTCTCATAACATAGTAGTAACAAGGATGACCTTACACTCATATGGAAACTGTTTTATAATACCTGTGAACTCACCGGCATTGTATGTTGACATATTTAGCATGTTTTCTCAGGTCGCTAAGGTAGCAAGCATTGGATAGGCGCACGAGGTCTTAATGCGTCTAGGTCATTTGCATGGTGTCAAACTTTCTACTTTGTCTTTTACTACTTTATGACTTTGGGCTTGTAAACTTTTAAATGCTTTCGCTGTGATTGTTTGGATTATGTAAACTTTTGAACTGCATGGTTTGTTTTATTACATCGTTTTCTTATCATATAGTTGTCATTTATTTGACCGTTGACTTGGATCCTGGTATGTCACGCGCCTCGCGGTAAAACCCCACAAGTGGAATTTGAGGGTATGACAAGCAATGACAAGAAGCGGGTTCTACTTCTCAAACACTACTTTCCGACCACTCTGTTTACGCATTGCATCAAGAATTTATTGTTGGATCTAGAAAAAATGTGTTGACGAGCTTATCGAGATAGATAGGGTTTTAATATTTTATGGCTATCATTAATATTTGTTGACGTTATTACATGTTTTTTTTTCTTAACCATTAGAGGCTTTATATCTTTTTTTTTGCAGCCAATGTCTCGTGTTGTTGTTGCGACAATAAAAATTGTTCTAGAAAGCTATGGGTGGTTTTATGATTCGTGTTGAAAATGTTTTGGGAAGGTGTTAACTAAATTAGAATACTTATAGTTTCATGAAAATGTGACTGAAGAAATTCTGAAATTGCTTCCTGCTGCTTTCTTTTGTTGCAAGTGTGAGTGTCAGTGTACATCCAATATTACAAAGTAAGTAGAGATAAATATGTCTAGTTTGTTGTTTATATAACATGATTCTTTTTAATGATTAGTATATATGTTTTCAGATAAGTTTTACGTGTATCTGTTTGACAGAGATGTTAAGAGAATTGTCAGATCATCTGCAAGTTGTATCATTTGTGATGTTTGACAGAGATGTTAAGAGAATTTTCGGACCATCTGCAATGATAATGGAGATTATAATGTGGATGAGGTATTAAATATTAAGTCATTTGTAAGAATTGATGATTGTCTGTTGACTTTCAAACTTCACTCAACTTGTGATTTTAAATTTGTTAATCATAGGTCATTTAGGAAGATTGTGATTTCGAATTTGTTAACCTTTCAGATTCTGAGCTGGGGGGTAGTCAACTGATGTTAAAGGTGAGTATGTTTTTGTGAAAGTCGATTAAGTTGTTTTTGGAGTTTGAAGGGTTTGTTTGATTTCACTATTTGTTTTATGATTTGTTTGAAGGATGTTGTCTCTGTTACGGCTGATTCTTCTGCTGTCGATGTTGTACCAGATTCTTCTATAACTCCCAATGGAAAAAGAAGTCTTGAAGATGTTGATATACTAAAGGTTGGTGAGCTATTCTCTACATGCAAAGGACCCCGGAAGAAGCGATCTAAGCCCAAAAGTTATCAGCTTTTCGATTAACATGTGTTGTATTATCTCAATTTAGTAGAAAACAATTATTTATTTATTTATTTATTTATTTATTTGAATCATTGAACTAAAGAGGTTGTATATCAGTTTGAATTGAACAATATTAAGCTTATGTTGGATAGTATCTAGAAAGCATTAGTTATCACTATACAAGTATCAATTGTTTCTTAAAATGTTGAGTATTAAGTACGGATCATCTGTTAGGTAATATCTGTTAATATGAATTATGTATTATCCAACATCTGTTGTACCATAATTGATGAGTATGAAATATAACAGGTGCTATATAATATCATGACGATACATATAATATATGCGATTCAATATCACTATAAATATAACAAATGCTACTCCGTGTCATCACAAATATAACAGATGTTATATTAATTGTCAGTGTTCATCATTTGTTTCGGACTACAACTGCTAAGATTTCAACAGACTTTATCTTTCAACAGTTTTGTTGTGTTGCAAGCTCTCCTTATCAGGCATTCCCTTATCCGATCTTGAGTTTGACTGATTACTTTCAGCGACTATCACTCTCAATCTATTAGTGGTAGGGTCTGTGTGATATTTGATCTGATTTAACAAACCGTCCTTGAAATACTTTTGATATTCCAACTCCTGCTCAGCTTCACACATTTCCTTCTGCCTTTTATTATGTTTAATAGCTGCTTTGTTAAGATCATCTATTCATGACAGAATTTTGTGTTTTTGGGTCTGTCGAGGTGGTTGATCTTCATCAGCATAATTTCGCTTTCTTGGCAGAGTTGGATCAATTTCACGCCGTTTCTCAAGGGCTTTGTAAGTGTCCATCAGTGTTGATTCCTTCCAATGAGCAACTAATCTCATCTCTCCATATTTAGTAGCAACCAAGTCTTGTCTTATTCTTTTTAAATTTAAAGCTTTTTTAGGGTCACTTTTTTCCCTTCTTCCAATCAGGAGGAGTTGGACTGTGATTAGGGTCTTTAACATTCTCTTTAATTTTGTGAAGCTACTTCTTGAGTGCCTCATAATTCCAACCAGCAAATTGACTTTCCGTGGCGTTGTAGGGTTTCTCCTTCACTATTACGGCAATGTATCTGTAGTCCCAAAAATACTAGATCTTAAGTGTGCACAAGATTGTTATCAACTAGAAACACCTATTTGTTAGGTGTTTTAGTTGATTAATCAAGACAAGCAAAGAACTAGATGAAGATTGTAAGAACCGACACACAAGAAACATAAAAAGATAATTCCATTAAAGATTCAGCAGTGAACAACCATGGATATTACAATAAGTTCGCACCTTTAACTTGTGCTCTCAAAAGATAATAACAAAAACCCTAACCCTAGCTGCACACAAGATGTTCTATTTATAGGCAGCCTGATGGGCCTGCGCACTTAGCTTAAGTGCGCAGAGCCCGTCTCCTAAGTTCGCAGTCTAGGGTTTCACTACTTCAACTATACTATAATTACATAACAAGCCCTCCAACTATAGCAACCAACTAAACATGCTCAAACCTGGTAACTGTGGTCTCATTTTAACCCAACAATACTCCCCCTAGACCACAGCTACCAGCTCTACAAACTCAGTCTATCTCCACATCACTTGACTCCCCCTCTTCTCTTTCTTGGTGTGCCGGGAGTGCTTGAACTATGCTGTCTTCAACAGTTGGTTCTTCAATACGTGGTTCTTCAGCATGTGATTCTTCAGCTTGTGGTTCCTGGATGAATAACTCAGCGAGATCCACAGTTGCTGGATCTGGCTGAGTTTCTGGGGCTGAACTTGAAGAGACTGGTGGGGCTTGAGTAGGCTCAATCTCAGGATCAGCTGTTGCTGCAGAAGTCTGTGTTTGTACCTCTGGAATGACTTCAGCTTCTGATATCTTCGCAGCAACAGCGGCAGCAACAGCAGCTTTTACTCTGTCATCTTTAGCTTTGTCAGCTGCATTGATCCTAGCCACTAAATCGATCAATTCTTGCTTTCGCTTCAAAGCTCTTTCCACAGCCCTTCTGAACAGAATAGCCTCTTCAAACAGCACGTTACCAGCACCCACATTGATCTGATTTCCAAAAAGAGTAGTCAAATCAGAGGGATTGAGGGCAAACACGTCTACGGGGTCAACAATTCTCAACGCCTCTGAATTGTTTCTTAGTTTGATCACAGCTTCACCAGTTCGGCTGTCATAAAACCACTTCTTGAACTCTGTCAGAATCACAGGAAGCTCTGGACGGATGGGAACCCTAGTGACGACCTGGGGAGGGTCTATCACGTAGGTTATCATTCCCCGTCCGGTGGCTGGACCTATTCTTTTCTTGGACATTCTTCGTCTCGGCTTCTGTGGTTTCCAGTTCTTGAAGTCAGACGCACACTCGTCTTCTATAAAGACAGAAACCGAGTCAGCTGTGGTATCCTGAGAGTGGTTTAGGAAAGGTGTTCTGCACATCTCCCTAATATCCCATCTTGGCAGAGTCTTCAGATTCGGTCTACCCTTGAAGTACTGAATTGCACCTCCTCTTCGTTTCACAAAGAATAATCTTTTAAACCCATCATAACCCCAACAGATGATTCTTTCCTGGTGAGATTCACGAGTGTAGTGGATGTTCTGGTGTAAAGCAGGAATGGTGATTGGTCTTCTTGGAAACCAGCTTGATCTCTCAGGGTCCAATCTGTACCCATCATCCATCTCATAAACCGTGTTTTCTCCCGCACCCATCTCTACAAACGTCTCCGGCATCTCATCCTCACTAATCTCGTCAACATCACTTTCTTCCTCCTTTCTTTCCTTCTCTTTCTCTTCTTCCATGAATTTCCCAAAATCAAACGCTTCATTAAAAGTCATTCTTGGAGCGTCTGTACCCTGATTCTTTAAATCTTGAAGCATATCAAACATCTTCATTTGCACTTCTGTCTGAAACTTGATCAGATAACGCTGATCTTTAACTATCTTTTCAAGACTTCTATTTTTGTGCTTCAATTTCTTCAGCTTCTTCCTCAATTCCTGATTGTTGTAGATCTGGTTCTTTAACGTGCAAATTTCCCTTGCTGCATTCTTTCCCACTTCCTTAGACAGTGTCTCATATAATTCTTGATGCACGGGTTTTCGACGCTGTGCACTAGGAACAGATGAGGATGGTACAGACTGTTTCTTCACTGAAGGTTTGGGAATAGGAGGTCTTTTAGTGGAAGGCCCAGGCCTGGCAGTGGAGGGCCCTGGCCTGTCAGTGGAAGGCCCTGGTTGACCCTCCACACCAAACATGGATTCCAATATCTCTTCATTCTCCAGATCCTCTTCTGTCATAACCCGTGGCCTCTCAGACTCAGGCAACTGTTCTCTCCTTCTTTTTCTCTCTGCCTTTGCTAGTTCAGCATTTTGTCTGGCAGCTTCAGCCATCTCAAGTTCCTCAGGAGTCAGTGATTCTCTCCCTTGCTGCAATAAACCAGTAGGCCTGTTTCTTTTAGTTGGCCTTTGAGGAACAGGATCAGATGCCACCCTCTTTCCAACAGTTCTTTCATTGGCAACTTCTTCTGCAGTTGGCTGAGGTACTGTAGTAGCAGGTTCAGAAGGAGCAGGTTCAGAAGATTCGGTTTCGGTTGTAGTTGGTTGTCGAGCTTTAGCAGCAGCTTGTTTTCTTCTCTTGATCTCATTGTACAGATTCATTATAACGGGATAACGTTGAGCAGCATACATGTTTTCAAGCAGGGGTTCCCAGTCAGCTGTGTTGCACTCAGTGAAGAATCGTGCACCTTTGGCGAAATTGTATTTATCGCCAAGGGGCAGATCCTCATGTTGTGAGTTGATCATCATCTGAACGAATCTGGGATACATCGGTCACTTTTTCTTTTCAGCTTCAGCATTCTTCACCATACAGTCAAACACCAATCCAGACAGATTGAATGGTTCATTCTTGAAGACTTTAATCATAGCAGTTGCCCAGTCAGGACTGAGTGCATTGTAGCCACCTTTTCTGTGACACAGAGACATAAGAAATACGTGACAAATAAGCTTCCAATCTCTGGTTAGCTGGCTCTTCTTGATATCACCCCTAGTTTCAAAATCTCCTTTGTATCCAAAATTCTTGAACTCTTGATGAATTTCAGCTTTTGGTAGAGATCTAACAGTTGCTGGCCGATCTTGAAATCTCAGAACACTTCGTACTGTATCTTCTGTAATGACTACTGCCTTGTTCCTCACTGTGGCTTTAATCCTCTTGACGCGTGACACGACCTCTACTTTAGCAGATCGCCAGAAATCTTCAATGTGAGAGCTGTAGACTTGAACGTTCTGCTCTACAGCATATCCAATTCTGCTTCTTCTGATCCAAGCAACAACGTCTCGAAACTTTGTATCATCAGTCTCAAGAATCATCGGTTGGTTGTGCATTCCTCTTGGATCCCATTCAAGAGCCATCTGTGTGGGACACATGCACGAAAAGTAAGTTAGAACTTTGGATTTTGTATTGACTAATGACAGACATCTTCATTTACTTTGACGGACGACGTACGTAGACTAGGTTTAATTTTAAGTTGGTTTCACGTGTGTGATTCATTTTATGGATTAGATTTTCTAGTGTATATGATATGTTTCGTCTTTCATTTTAATAGTCATTTGAGTCCAGTTATGGTTTACGGATTAATGAGTCAGGGTACGTAGTCCGGTCAAGTATCATGAACAGTCAAGTCAATTGTCATAATTTTGGTCCATCATTAAGTCCACACAATTCTTAAGTTCGCAGCCCAAGTCAAGTGCATCTGAGTGCTCAGCCTTGACTGTGTACTTGTTGCTGGTACGCAGTCAGTTGGCCCTTTTTGAACACGAGAAAATCAAGTGCGCAGTCAATTGACTTGGGCATGGTAACGGCTTGGGGTGAGACATCAAGTCTGCGTACTAGTCTAGTACGCAGACACTTAAACTTCCGTTTAAGATTTTAAGTCCACACAATTGGTACGCAGTCATTTAGGGTTCATGATCCTTGAATCACATGATGCAAGTGCGCATTCATATGAAACAAGTGCGCAGTTCTTCAAGAATTTAAGTGCGCAGTTCATAAAAACCCCAAATCTTCAAACGATTCCACTGATTTCAAGCAAGAAACCTATTAATACAACAAGTATCTTGTTAACATCAATAATCTACCTTATAATCAACAAAAATAAACAGAAAGAGGTAGAGGAGATGGATTAATGATGGTGGTACAGCGGTGGTTTGGTGGTGGCTGCAAAGATGAAGGTGGATGAAGACGGTGGTGGTTAAAAAAAAATTAGGGTTTTTAGAATAAAAAGTTAAATCTGATTTTTTTTTACAGCGGTATTTATAGGGAAAGAAGTTTGGGACGCGTACTTAACTTAAGTTCGCACGGCCCAAAAGCCCATTTAAGTACGCAGGCCCAATGACTTTGAGGAAATGGGTTTGTAAGTTCGCAGGCCCAATCAACAAGAAAATAGCCTTTAAACCAAAGATCTGGGTTTGGAGATCAACCGTTTCTCACCTTTTGCATCAAGATCATACCAGTCATACCTGCCAGACCACATTTCAACTTTCCGTTGGATAGCTGCAGCTCAAGAAAAACTGTCGGTATATTTGTCCACTTAAATCCATGCCTCTCGTCTTTCAACATACTTTATGTGATGATCTTTATCATGTTTTGGTAATATTGACGAAGAGTTAATGGACCCCACTTGTGCTAGGTGTAAGCCTACCAATCCTCAAGGTTTATTGAGATATAATGATGAGAGCTTCAGGTCTATGTTTCCATAAGCAGAGAAGATGATCATTATGTCAATCAGATGATGAGAGCTTCAGGTCTATGTTCCCATAAGTAGAGAAGATGATCATCTGATTGCTTTGTGAGCTATCTATATGTTTGCACGTCACTAACATTGCGTGTCTTTTGTTGTTCATTTTGATTTAACAGCCCCGCTTTGGTAGCTTGCACTCTTAGTTGTCTTTTGGTTGCTTATGCACAAAATTTTCTGTGTCTTTTGATCTCTCAACCTGTGTATGACCGGACTCAGCTTGTGCAAACCTAAAACACAGTGGGAATCCAGCATCTCGTGTAGACCTTTAAGTTTGTCATCTTTAGCAGTTTACTCAATTCCAGGCTGAATCTACCGACATGTCGTTGCTTGAAGCCACAACGTCCTCTGGGTCCTATTCACATGCTGACAAATATGATTAGTCCCTATCATTTCTTGATTGTTTTGAAAAGTTTTTAAAACTTGCAATTTTAGGGATCTACCGGTTTATTTCTCCCCCAAAAATCTTTATTTTAGATTAAAACATAAGATTTCTCTATAGTTTATTTACAAGGTTTTTTTTTTTTTTTTATTTTTTAAATCATTCAAAGTTGATCATCTCTAACCAAGTTACCAACTGACGAAAACGGGTTTTGTCGAAAGCTTTTGTAAAGATATCTGCCTTTTGATCAGCAGTATCTATAGGCAACACCTGTATGTACCCTTTGTCGTGCGCATCGCGAATTGAATGAATCCGAATTTCAATATGTTTAGTTTTCGAATGATCAATTGGATTCTTCACGATGTCACGACAAGCATCATTATCAATGTAGATTGGGGTTCTCATGATATTCAAACCGTAGTCCAACAGCTGATTTTGAATCCATAACACTTGACAGCAACAACTGGATGCGGCTGTGTACTCAGCTTGAGCGGTGGATATAGACACAGTGGTCTGCTTCTTGCTCTGCCATGACACGAGCCTGTTTCCCAGAAATTGACAGCCACCAGAGACAGACTTTCGGTCAATCCTGCAACCTGCATGATCACTATCAGAGTACGCAATTAGGTCAAAATTGTCACTCTTAGGATACCATAAACCTAGTTTTGGTGTTCCTTTGAGGTAGCGGAAGATTCTTTTTACTGCAGTTTCATGAGATTGCTTTGGATTTGACTGAAAGCGAGCACAGCATCCAACTGCCCACATGATTTCCGGTCTGCTGGCTGTGAGATACATCAAGGATCCAATCATAGAACGGTAAGTGTGCGGGTTCACAGAAGGGCCTTCAAGATCTGGTACAAGTGTTGTTTGAGCTGCAAAAGGAGTGTTGGACGGCTTGCAATCCGACAGGTTGTACTTTGCCAGAATGTCTCTTGTGTATTTTGCTTGATGGATGAGAATACCGTCTTCTTTCTGTTGGACTTCGAGACCTAAGAAAAATGATAGTTCTCCCATCATGCTCATTTCAAATTGAGACTTCATAATGCTTTCAAATTCCCTGCACAAATTTTCGTCAGTTGAACCAAAGATAATATCATCAACATATATCTGAACAAGGATAGAATGTTTGTTGACTTCTTTGTTGAACAGGGTCATGTCGATCTTCCCTCTCGTGTATCCATTTTGTAACAGATATGAAGACAAGGTCTCATACCAAGCTCTAGGAGCTTGATGGAGACCGTAGAGAGCCTTGTCCAACTTGTAGTATCTGTTTGGATGATGAGGATCTTCGAATCCTGGCGGTTGGCACACATAGACTTCCTCTTTGATCTTCCCATATAAGAAAGCGCTCTTCACGTCCATCTGAAAAACTTTAAAATTTCGATATGAAGCATATGCCAAGAAGATGCGTATGGCTTCAAGTCGAGCGACTGGAGCGAAGACTTCCTCATAATCAATCCCCTCCTGCTGACGAAATCCTTGAACAACCAGACGAGCTTTGTTCTTGATTACCACGCCACGTTCATCCATTTTGTTGCGAAAAACCCATATCGTCCCAATAGGATATTTTCCCTCAGGCAGATCTACGAGCTCCCACACTTTGAGTTTTCTGAACTGAAATAGCTCTTCCTGCATGGCCTCTACCCAGCTTGCATCTCTAACTGCATCTTCAATGCTGAAAGGTACTGTTTGAGATAAGAATGCTGAGAGAGCGGTGTTGAGCTTGTCTGTCTGATTTCTTGTAAGAACACCCTCACTGATTGGTCCAATGACATTTTCAATTGGATGATTCTTAGAAGATTTGAATCCCATGTTGTCTTCTTCTTGCACTTGTAGAGGAAGGTTTGAAAGATGATCTCCAGGTGCAGAAGAGCTGGATGGTTCATTTACAGACTGCTGATTTGATTGTGTTCCTTCAGCATTTGACGTTCTTTCAGGAGTGTTAGAGGTTTCAGCAGTAGTATCACCATTATTGATTTGAGGAACAATTGGATCAGCAACAAGTGGAGAAAAACAGGTGGTAAATGGTGCAACTTCGTCATCAGAAGAGTAGAGAATATTTCCAAAAGGAGATGAGCTCGTAGCTTGATTTTCAGGAGCTTGATCTGCATGAGCTTGCTGTTCAGAAATGACAAAGTGATTGAACACAACATCCACATCAAAGAACCAGTCAGGACCGGTTCCAACATTAGTTGAGTTGGATTCTTGCCAGTCAACATAAAAGGATTCCAGAACCATCTTGGTACGTTTGTTATATACTCGATAAGCCTTTTGACTAGACGAGTATCCAACAAAGAAACATTCGTCTCCAACAGCGTCAAACTTCATGATATTCTCAAAGTTGTTCAGAAGAGTGTAGGAACATCCAAACGGCCTGAAGTAATCAATGAGAGGTTTTCTTTTGAAAAGCAATTCATAAGCTGTTTTCCCACGAGGTTTGACAATCAAGACCCTGTTAAGAACATAACAGGCGGTATTTACAGCTTCTGCCCAGAAGATGATCGGTAACTTAGAGTCAATGAGCATGGTTCTGGCAGCTTCAATAAGTGTACGATTCTTCCTTTCAGCCACTCCATTTTGCTGAGGAGTCCTTGTAGCACTGTATTGGAGATGAATTCCTTTCCCGCTGCAGAACGTCACAAAACTTTGGTTCTTGAATTCTGTTCCATGATCACTTCTGATTGACTTTACTTTTAATTTGATTATATTCTCGATCAAAGGAACGAACAGCATCAAGGTCTCAGCAGCCTCACTCTTGAATTCCAAGAAGTACACCCATGTGAAGCGAGAGAAGTCATCTGTAATCACCAAACAGTAAGACTTTTTACCCAAGCTTTTTACACTGATAGGACTAAAGAGATCCATATGTAATAATTGAAGTGGAGAGTCAATTGAGTTCACTGTTTTGGACTTATGCGATTTCTTATGTTGTTTACCTTTAGCACATGCTAAACATTTTTCAGAAAAAGGAAATTCCTTAGAAGGAAGACCTCTGACTAGATTTAGTTTGTTTAAATCTTAAACAGTAAGAAACAAAGATGATAAGTTCTTGATCTCCTGTAAGTGTGCAGTCCCTGTAGCACACACTCTGGCTTAAGTTCGCAGTTCAGCCAAGTCAGAGCAGCACAAGTGCTCAGTCTTTGACTGATCAGCCTGCGTACTAGTATAAGTACACAGACACTTAAACTCTCGTTTAAGATTTAAGTTCGCAGAAACCCTAGCCAAGTGCTCAGAAACTGCACTTTTTCAGTAAGTGCGCACCCCAACTAGAAATTCCTGATAAGTATGCAGAAACCCTAGTTGTGGTACCAGGAGAGAGAAAGCTGTAAAGCCTTGTGTAAATTTAAGTGCTCACACAGACACAAGTGCGCACACTTTTAGACAAGTGCGCAGTTGTTACTGTAGTAAGTGCACACCTTGAAATGTCAAGTATGCAACTTATGAGCTAAGTACTCAACTCTTGAAACAAGTACTCAGAAGCAAGAAACAAGTACTCAGTTTTATGAGCTAAGTTCGCAAACTAAGTACGCAGTTACGGCTGTTAATACTCAATTTATATCAGAAACATATCCAGGAGGTTTTCAATTGATCTGAAGTTCTTGAATGATGTTTCTACTGAAAATAACACCTTTTAAACACCTTAGAAACACTTGTTCACGAGATTTTAAGGCAAAACTAATGAAAATATTCAAAGTTTGATAAACACTAAAATTTTTGAAAAACTTGATAGTAGAAACTAACAAGGAGGGTTTTGATATCTTTAGATGGATACAATCTCGAGCACTTAGGCTCTGATACCAAATTGTAGTCCCAAAAATACTAGATCTTAAGTGTGCACAAGATTGTTATCAACTAGAAACACCTATTTGTTAGGTGTTTTAGTTGATTAATCAAGACAAGCAAAGAACTAGATGAAGATTGTAAGAACCGACACACAAGAAACATAAAAAGATAATTCCATTAAAGATTCAGCAGTGAACAACCATGGATATTACAATAAGTTCGCACCTTTAACTTGTGCTCTCAAAAGATAATAACAAAAACCCTAACCCTAGCTGCACACAAGATGTTCTATTTATAGGCAGCCTGATGGGCCTGCGCACTTAGCTTAAGTGCGCAGAGCCCGTCTCCTAAGTTCGCAGTCTAGGGTTTCACTACTTCAACTATACTATAATTACATAACAAGCCCTCCAACTATAGCAACCAACTAAACATGCTCAAACCTGGTAACTGTGGTCTCATTTTAACCCAACAGTATCCTTCTCTCAAAATGTTTTCCATGTTAGAAGAAGTTGGCGTCTCAGACATTAACTTGGATAGATCGTATGCGAAGTCTTCTAATTTTCTGACTTTCCTAAGTTCAAGGTTGAAACATGTGTTTGCACATTTTCAGTGGGAACAGATGTTGTTTGGATTAGTGGTGGTTGTGGTAATTTTGTTGTCGATTGGCTATCAGTTTTTGCAGAGCTTTTCTTTCTTGGAGGTAATTTTCTTCTTTTCGAGGAGCCTATGTAAAGGATCAGTTTCAACACAAACAGTTATGTGATCATACAAGTTTATCAATCCATGTGCGAAAACCCTAGATCAATTACAAAATGATAGAAATCGAATCAAACACAGTAATTCACCTTTTCAATCTCCATTTCATTCATAAACAATGTTATAAATCTTTACAATATAGGTTTAAGATGAAATAAAGAACTTTCAGACTCTTCTAGAACTCAGAGGGAAAACCTAGTTGACACACCAACACAAATGACAAAAGTCAATTACAAAACAAAACTTTAAGCTTAAATAGGCCTGCCCATTCGACCCCACGACATGGTCGAATGTGCACGTTTGACCCTATATAGAGCTCGAATCAGCACATATATCTTCAGACTCTTCCTTCGATCTCTAACTTCTACCTTCGACCTAATTTATCTTCATTCGACCTCTAAAACATCACCTTCGACCCCACGTTTCTGCTAAAAACCTTTATTATGTACAATCCAAAAGCATTAGTTGCAAAACGTGCATCTACAAACTCCCCCTCGACTATTGCTTGGATTGTTGTTGTTCGTGATCCATTATCTTGTTCATTAACTTGATCCTGAGCTGCTTCTTCTGATCTTTACTCATCTCAGGCTCAAGTTGTCGTTTAGTCGATCTTTTAGGCAATTCATTCATCTTCACACGCTTACCCAGTTTCTTCTCCAAGTTACTCCCTACATTCACATCATATGAAAAACAGACACATACCTCATGATGATATTTCCTTGCTTACTCAGCATCCTTCTCTTCACAGTAAATCGGGTTGTAATACAGCACGATGATGTCTTCAAAAGAACAATTTATGATCCACATTGGGTCAAAAATATGTATCTTCTTATACTCACCCTTCTTGTCTTGCAAAAGTATCACTACTTCGGCTATTCTCCAGTCATAATACCACATTACAAATTCAGAGCTTAAATGCTACCGAATGGGCATCAACGGTATCCTTCTCATAGCTACTAGAGTTTTGTAGTTTAAAGTAACCTTCTTCAAGCCTGTAGCAGGATCAATTTCTTTGTGTACCTTTCTCTTTGGATATTGAGGAGTAAACATGTCCCATTTGATTCTACTCTCCCAAGTCATCTTCTCAGCAAACCAACCAACTACGTCACAATTAGCAGAAGCTCCAGTCATGGTGAATCTACATATATCTCTAACCGCCCAATACGGTAGAGTCTTCAAATCATGATACCTGTAAAAGTACAAGATTATTTTCTCCCACTTAACACCTATGCATCTCAATTGTCTCAAGTATTTCCAAGCCAATGCTCTTCCCTTGAACAATTGATTATGGTATTTATAAAATCCACCCTGAGCTTCTGGCTTTGGTCTTTTATCGTCTTGTTCTTTCAATCTTTTCAACAAAGTTTTCAATCATCACTTTGCTCTCCCGTTGGTTTCTTTGGTTCTGAAGTATTCTGGATATTCTTTCAAATTCACTTCATTCAGATCTAGAAAAACTTCATTTTCTTTGGTTCTGAAGTATTCTGGATATTCTTCGTGAGTTATATCTTCAATCTTAATTTCCTCATGTTCCAGAGTCTGTTTATCGTCAGAATGATTTTCAACATCCTTTTCAGGAATATCTGGAATCACCTGTTCATTCATGATCTCTTCTAGTTTCTTTCCAGCCTGCAGTGCTATTCCTTCCAATATCTCTTTAGCCACTGCTGCGGACACTTCTCCTTCTTCCAAATCCGGATCATTGTACTCCAATTCATACTTCATATCTTCAGCATCAATGATTTCTGGAGATTTTCCAGTCAATTCAATTGTCCAGACCTTTCGATTCAGCATTTGTCTATACAAACTTTTATCTTCTTCAGACAAAGATTTGATCTTTTCTGTCCAGAAAATATCATCATCATCCACATTCTCACCAGGCGTCTTCTTTGAACTAGACTGCCCTGCATCTCCTTTCTTATTCTTTCTCTCTTCATAACTGAACTTACTAACGTCATCATCATCATCAACATCATCTGAATCATCATCATCTGCATCATCAGTCTATCTATTACCCGACTTCTCTCCAGCATCATCATCATCAGAAGATTCATCATTAGTCTCATCATCGTGTTCTTTCTCATCATCTGAGTCTTCAAAATCAACTTTCTCTTCATCTTCCTCCTTATTTTCTTCTTCTGTGCCTTTAAGTTGAGGAGCTTTAGAATATAGATCATCCAAAAGTTTCTTCATGTCTTTGTTTCTGTTTTAATCTTGGTGTTCTTAATCTGTAAAACTTTAATCTTCTTAGAGTTCTTCTTCTCTAAAATCACCAAACTCTTATTATCTTCTTGAATAGCTTTCACCTTCTCTTCCAACTCATCTTGACTTTCTTCGAATGACACGACAATCTGTAGCATTCTCTCCTCATTCTTCTTCAGCTTCTAAATTTCTTTCTGTTGCTTATTAAAGGCTTTCATTATATCATCAAGCCTTTTATTCACCATCTCCATCACATCACCAGAAACTGTAACCTTTAGTGTGGATGATTCAGCAACCGGATCTTTCTTCTTTTGAAACTTCTTTAACACGTTCTCCAATGTAGTTTCAAAATCTTGATGAGGATCTTCAGCTGTTTCCTTACCAGATCTTTTCTGCTTCTTAGCACTTGTGGATGTAACTGGAGTAGTAGCTTTTGAAGTTCCCATCTCAGGTACTTTCTTACCTGCTATCAATAATTCCACTTCTCTACCTCTCCTCTTCTTTGGATTATCTTTTTCATCCCTCTTAGCCATTGTTTTAAACTTTGACTTCTTCTGCTTCTCACCCGCAACAGGAGATCCAAAAAAGTCCTGATCTTCAATTGTAAGCTCAAGATCATCTTCATCAACAACAATCGGACTCTTCTATTGTTGTTCCTCAATTGTTTTATTCACACTCTCACTCTCACCAGCCACAGTGGCCTTGGGCTTAGTGATCTTGACAGTTTCATTACCAGAATCCCACTCTTGGTCATCTTGAGTCTCTTCCGAATCAACAGACTCTCCATCTATCAACATCGTCGTAGTTTTACCACCTTTATCACCTTTACTCACCACTTGACGCTTCCTCTTTGCATCAGGATCAACAGGGAATAGAGGATCATCATTGTCTGATTCACTGTTAACGTTCCCAGCTTTGTTTTCACCTAGATCCTCATAGTTTGGATTTATCAGATGTCCAAACAGATTCTTGAACGGAGGTCTCTCATTATCTGGAACACCTTTGTACCCCTTCATTCTACTCAATGTACCCATATTCATGTGGCTTTGAATTAAAATCTGCTTCGGGTCTTTCTTCAACTTTGGGTACTTTCTGTCAAAAATCATCTGCAGAAACCTCGGGTACATCAAGAACTTATCAATCTTCAATCCCTTCATAGGTTCCAACATATGATCAAGTATCATTTCCGAAATGTTAAATGGTTTATTCAAAGTTAAAGCAACCACCAAAGAACTGATGCTCTTTCTCATCACATCGTATCCACCACGATTTGGTCTGGATACATGCAAGATAACATGAGCAAAGTATTTAAACTGAGGACATAGTTTAGCTTTGTGGAGTAGTCCATCAGTTATAGGACCATTATACTTCATGCGTCGAAAACATAATCTCTGTTCAATCTAGGATAACACTCTGGGATCAGTCGGAGAATCCTTCAACTCAAGAGCTTCTCGAATATCATCCTCAGTAACTATAGCTAGCTCCCCCTGAATCTTGCTAACAATAGCAGTCTTGTGCTCCCAGAAATCATACGAGCATTCTTCCAAAAATCTTCTTGATGATCTTTGTATATATTTGTTGTTGTTGCAATAGCATGAATAACTCTACTCCGTCTTAGAAAATCAACAATACAAGATAACTCGGTATGTTGTTTAACTTCCCCGATAAAAGCATAGCAGTTATGTGCTGCTTCAAACAACAACTCTTCTTCTGCAGGTTTCTCTGATGCTTCAACTTGTTTCTCGGGGTTTTGTTGTTCTGCCATTTGACATTCTGCAAAAACAAAAGAAAACATGAAAGTTATTTAAAACGGTCAAAATTGAATTTTGGGCAAAAATCCCCTTCCTCCGACCCATACGTGGGTTCGAATGAGGAAGTTATGTGGTTCGAATGAAGATTTAAGGTTCGAATGAGAAAAACATATTAATGAAAATTTACATTCGACCCTAAAATCTACTTTTGACCCTTAGAACATTCACATTCAACCAAAAAGGCTTCATTCGACCAAAAAGGCTAAATTCGACCAAAAAGGCTTCATTCGACCCTTCTTATTTGGTCGAATCTGACTGTTCATATTCTAAAAATCACCAAATTCAATTTTAACCATGTTTAACATCAAATTCTTGTTTGTTTGCAACCTAATATGGTCGATTAAACATAATCCATCATCAATTGTTATTATTAATCCATTATAGATGGTTTTCAATCAAAATTTTAGGGTTTTAAAACCTAAATCATCAATCAGATTCAAAATTATGTTATAACCCTAAATTTTGGGTCCTTCTCCCCCTAAAACCATCGATAATGGTTTCCTAATGACCAATTGATGTTCAAACACATTCTAAGTAAGTTGATTAGGTCCATTAGGGCTTAACCACAAAATCTTCGATTCTGTCATGAATATGGATGCAATACCTGTAAATTTTGGTGCAAAATGATCAGTGATAAACAGGAAACAAGATTATAAGGTTGAAAAAGAAAAGGCAACAAGGTGAGGTTAAGCAGAAATTTTGAACACTTTTGGAATGGGGGTTCGAATGAGGAATGTTCTATATATAGAGTGCTACATTCGACCCTAATGAGGGTTCGAATGAGAAATTTCAGCCACCTTCGACCCTACTGAAAGGTTCGAAGGAGACTAAAGGCTCGAATGAGGAAATATTATAAGAACACTCTCATTCGACCTCATTTTTAGGCTCGAATGTAACCTCAAATGTACCTTCGACCAAACGAAGGGGCGAATGTACAATTGGAATTCTGAAAATTTTACAAAATCTCAAAATCGAATCCCGTTCAATCATTTTCACACATTTTAACCTTCAAACATTCATCATTTTCAATTTAAGTGGTACAAAACTCAAATTGGTCCATCAAGTTTCAGAAAATTAACCATCAATCACCATCCGTTATCAAAAATAATACAGAAATGTAAAAATATTGGATCTTCTGAAATTTAAGCTAAAACACACCTAAAATCTTTTTGAGTTTTGTAGAAAATGAATGTAAATTGCAGAAATGTAAACATAAAGCAGTAAACATTTTGTGATTTCCGGTAAGAGGATCATATTAGTTTTTGAGAAGTCTAATCACACTATTGATCTTTATTGTTTATTATCATTAAAGACATTGTGTGATCCGGCAACTGCTGATATTGTTATCCACATAAGCTCACATGCAGACTGTTATGCAGTGCTTTAAAATGATACGCAATTAGATGTATTACAACTAGCAGGCTTATGGTTCCCACGCACACGACATACTCCCGTATCAAGGAATTTGCACAAAGCTTCGTCGTAACGCGTGATTATGCCAAATGTTATCCGTTATATTACAAGATATATACCACAGAGGTATACAGGTCAGCAAGTTAATGCAGCAGAGTAACATGTGCATGTATACCAGGTTGAGGCTGATATCAATCAGTGATTTTCATCAAAGAATTGATACGATGTATTGAATGATCTTTGATCATTATTATACATTATGTTCCTCAATTCGGTAACTTTCACATTTTGGCATATAAACTCTTTTAAGCAAATATGTTGATTGAATCTAGGTCCGTAAATCATTACGACAAAAGATCAATCAAGATACCCCGGATAACAATTAACATAACGACCCGAAACCTCAGATTTTGGCACCCCTATCAAACGAAATTACGGTACTAAGACCATATGCCCATGAGGTGTTCTGCCACTAGCAAGTAGTTCGATATGTTTGTATCACTAAGGCATGCAGTAATAAGTCTACGAAGCCTACCAGCACATCACACAAAATCAACACATGCCTCATATAGCATTTTAATTCTGTAGCATGTGTCAGATCCCCACTGATGTACTATCATTTCCTCTTTTTCTCCTGAAAATCATTTTGGGTTTTTCTGATTTTTATGGCTTTTTGAATTTTTCAATATTTTTTGTTTTTCTGGATAAAGACCGTCCCTGAAATGTAAAACATATTTTGGGTTTTTTATTTTTCTGAAAAATAGTAAAAACTTAAAAATTTAAAGACAAAAAGTGATAAACCGAGGTGATGATTAGTCTTGTTTTTCTTTTATACCATTAGCTTTTAATAGATATTCAAATATTGATTTGTCAAAAGCTTTGGTAAAAAGATCAGCCCTTTGATAATCAGTTTGGAATTTGACCATATCAATCAACTCTTTGGCATAGCAATCACGGATAAAGTGATACTTTATCCGGCTATGCTTAACTTTTGAGTGATTGACCATGTCTTTAGTGAGTGCTATTGCGGCTTCGTTGCCACAGTGAATTGGGGTTTTAAGAAAGTGGAAACCGTAGTCACGCATCTGCTGTTGAATCCACAAAACCTGTGGGCAGCAACTCGAGGCTGCCACATATTCGGCTTCGCAAGTAGATAGTGCAACTGCTGTCTGCTTCTTACACTGCCAGGTCACGAGCCTGCTCCACAAGAATTGACATCCAGCCGTTATGGATTTGTTGTCTTTGTCACAACCGCCCTAATCTGCATCACTAAAAGCAACAAAGTCAAAATTATCAGCATTAGGATACCAAAGTCCTCTCGACGGACAACCCTTCAGATATCTTAGGATTCGCTCGACAACTGTTAGGTGATTCTGTTTCGGCTTCGACTGAAATCTGGCACAGAGATATGTGGCGAACATTATGTCTGGTCGAGATGCAGTCAAGTACATCAGAGATCCGACGATTGCTCTGTATGTGAAAGGATCTGTCAGCTCCCCCTTAGCGTCAACTCCAATTCTGTGATTAGGTTGAATCGGGGTAACCATAGGCTTCGAATCTTCCATCTGGAACCGGCTCAAGACATCAGATACTTCTTTCGTCTGGTGAATGAAAATACCCGTTGGCAATTGTTCCACCTGCAAGCCTCGGAAAAACTGCATTCCCCCCATTGCACTCATCTCGAACTTTTTCTGCATGACTCTTTCGAATTCTCTGCATAAAAGCTCATTAGTAGATCCAAAAATAATGTTATCAACATATATCTGAACGAGAAGCAAGTCACCCTCTGTTCTTTTTGTGAACAGGGTACAATCTACCAAACCTTGTTTGAATCCCTTTGAAAGTAGGTACGTGCTTAGCTCCTCATACCATTGGCGTGGAGCCTGGTGGATCAGGTACTTGAACTCCCGTCTGAGTAGTTAGATTTTCTGCCGAATCCAGATCATTACCCGTATTAGACGATGAAGCAACATCTGGGTTTGGGTTAACTGGTGGTTCCTCCGTTGCATGATCTAGAATAGCTTCACTGAAAATATCTTCATCATCTTCTGATTCTGAATTATCAAGAGTAGTTGAAGCTTCCTGGAAAACCTCTTCTTCAGCTGCAGTATCGATGGTATCATTAGAAGCTGCTGGAGGAGTTACGGTGATTGGACGCACTAACGGAGATGACACTGCGTTTTCACACTCGTAATAAAGTCGTAGAACTGCCTCTTTAACCAAGTTATCTAGATTGAATGATACAAAGAAGTCTTTGTAATCAAACATCCAGTCAGGACCACTTCCTTGTACTTTTTGGGTGTAACGCTGTACTTCTACGTTCGCCCTTTCCTCAACCTATCGAGTTCTTTTGTTGAATACCCGTTTGGGCGTGGTTGCATATACAACAAAGTATCTCTCTTCAGCTTTCGGTCCAAACTTTTCAGTCGGATTCAACATCGTACAGGGCGCCCCAAATGGTTCTAGATACTCCAAATTCGGCTTTCATCTATTCAACAGCTCATAAGAAGTTTTGCCAAACTTCTTCACTGTTAATACACGATTTAATGAGTAACAAGCTCCGTATATGGCTTCATTCCAGAACATTACTGGAATATTAGAATCCTTAAGCATTGTACGTGCCGTTTCTAATAGAGTCCTGTTTTTCCTCTCTGCAACACAGTTCTGTTGTGGAGTGTACGGAGCACTGTATTCATGATGAATTCCTTTATCTTCACAAATTGAATCCATCTGAGAATTCTTGAACTCCGTCCCGTTGTCACTATGAATTCTTTTTATCTTCAAACTGTAGATACCTTCCAAACGGGTGAACAGAACCTTCAAGTTATTGAATGTTTCACTTTTGTGTTGCATACACATCACCCACGAGAATCTTGAATAGACGTCAGTAACCACAAGACAGTAGAGCTCTCCACAATGACTCTTACGCTTGACAGGTCCGAATACATCCATATGCAAACGCTCAAGTGGCATTTCTACAGAGTTCACTTTCTTTGGTTTGTGGGACTGTTTGTGTTTTTCCCCTTTTTGCAACTCACACACTTGTCATTAAGATGAAAATGTTTCACATTAACCCCTTCAACTAGCCCGTTCTTCACCAAATGATTCATCTTTCTGAGATGAATGTGTCCCATCCTTCTGTGCCACATTATTGATTTTTTTCTATAGCTTTTGATAGAAAACACGTAAATTGGCCCTGTGTTGTCATTGCTTTGCTCATATCAAGAATGTACAAATTATTCACTCTTGGTGCTTTCAACATGATCCACTCTTTTGGAATGATGAAACCGGGTTTGAGGATATAGCAAGATTTATCATCAAAGGGTACAGAAAACCGTTTGTCACAAATTTGACTGACACTTAACAGATTATAGTCAATTTGCTTCACATACGAAATCCGTTCAAAGCTCACAATCCCATTTCTAACACTTCCTTCCATCGTAATATACTCGCCTTTGTTTCCCACAAACGCTACATACCCACTATTAGTGTTCTTGATATCGAATAGCAGGGTCAAATCAGCAGTCATGTGACCAGAAGCTCCACTGTCGACAATCCAAAGACTGCTAACAGGGCCAGCTGGAGCTCCCTGCACACATCATGGAAAACAATTAGTTCTTTCAAGGGACCCAAGCCTGCTTGGTCTTGGGTCTTTGAATGTTAGACTTCAAAGGATCATTTTCACAGACACTCAGTTTTGAATCAATCTTTTTCTAATCTATCAAACCTTTCTCACTTTGAGATTTCACATTAGCATTTGAGGTAGAGGCTCCTGGAGAACCCGATAGTGACCAAGATTGTTCGGAACATTTTAGAATCCTGATCTGAGATTTTTGTGTCTCGAACGGTTTCTTTGTATCTTTTGTAAATGAAACTTTCTTAGTTACCTTATCTGATTTAACATATACAGGTCCAACCGATGACTTAACAGCGGGTTTAGGAACAACCTTCTGTTTATCATTAGTCGAGTTCACCATTGATTTCTTCAGTTTCTTTTCCATAGCAATCCGGTTTCTACGATCATAGGTAACTTGACGGTTTTCCCTCCTTTCAAAATAATTGTTTTGATTATAAAATGGTGGTCTTTGAGGGACAAACTGTCTTGGAGGATAACTATGATTGTCAACCTGACTTCTATAAGATTGCCTCATCTCAACTTCGTGCCTTTTGTGTCTTACATACGGGCAGTGAGCAAGTAAATGCCCTCTATCCCCACATTTAAAACATGCACAATATTCCTCAAAAACATTCTTAGCATTCGGCTTTGCGTAGGAATTGATCGGATATTGATCATCAACACATCTACGTCTTAAACTCATTGGAGCTGGGTCCTTTGAGTAAGCCGGCTCAAGAAAACCATTGGCCTTTTCTTTTGGCTTGATGAACTCAGTAACATGAATCTTTGGTTCTTTAGGAGTATCCAAATATAATTTTTTTAAAGTTTTAGGAGGAACGTCATTGGTCCTTTCATGTTTAGGAAATCAAATCGTACTCTCCTGCCAAATTTTCTCGATTTTTTAATAATTGGCAAATTTAATTGGATACTCGTCGTCAAAGATAATCTTATCGGATCCTTCCATCCGATAGAAAATCTTGACGGGTTTGTCAACTGATTCATTCTTCTCATTTTTCTTCACTGATTGATTCATTCGATGTGTATTTGCTTGAAGATGTGAAACCTGATAAGGTAATCTTGGTTCATTTGTGATTATGTGATTTTCCATAGGAATATCACTACCTTCCTTAGGTTTCTCATCTTCAGTATCTGAATCATCAGTAACTGCAGTCACCCCTTCATCATTCAACCCGAGAATCGATCTCACATCGGAATGTGGATCTCCAACACTAGAAGTGTTAGATTCATTATCCGATGCAGAGTCTGATTTAATTGAACTTTCCGGTGTTACTGAATGTAAGTTGTGATTCTCAAATAACACTGGAGAAGGAACAGATTTGTAGTTTGCACTACTGGGTTGTGATGGTTCTTCAATTATGTGGTCAACAACATAAGCTATGTGTTTGTAGATTTCCAACTTCTTATTGACCTTTTCATCAAAACACTTGATGGTGGCCATTTCTGATTTAGTTTCTTCAAGCTGATTAATGTAATTATTAATAGCAATTTGTTTCAAAGCAAGAGTTTTCTTTAAATCTGAAATGTCCTTTTTGTAACCATCAAGTATTTTGTTAAACTCATGTGCTTCCTTACGATAAGATTGACAGTTGATTCTAGCACTCTCAAGTTGAACCTTTAGTTGCTTGTTTTCCTCTGTCAGTCTATCACAAGTGCCACAATACTTATCACTTTTCATGTCAATGGTAGATTCAGAACTTACTTGTTTTGGTGGATCTATCATAGCCAAGAGTGCAAAGTGAGCCTCTTTTCCAGCAAAGAACTTTGAGTAGTCAATCTTGGTGAAGGCATCATCAACAATGCACGACTTCCTCGTCATCCGAAAAATTAGCTTCGACTAAAGTTGATCAATCTCATCATCCAACGAGTTGATACCTGCCTCCGAATCCGTTTCACTCTCCGAATCTGAATATACATATTCATGCTCATCACAAACCTCAGTAACATAATCAATGACAGTTCCCAAAATCTTCTAAGAAAATGTGTCTTCAACTTGATCAGCAAAAGGAATCTAATTATCATCAACGATCTCCTCAATCACTACCTCAGATACCTTCTCAGTCTCTAAAACTTCATCAGCTATCACCAGCTCCTCTACTATCTCCTTTGCAAGACATGCAACATTCCCACTAGTGATCTCCTCAACTCCCTGTTGCATTGAAGTCCAATCATACCCTTCATCCTTTTGAATCACCAACGCCTGATTTTGATTCTCAGTTTGAGGTTGGCTATTTGGTGTTGAAATAGGAATTATGGTTCTGGTTGGGTTATGTGGAGTTTCAGTTTGAGTCTGGTTGGGTGTAGTTGTTTGTCTGTTTGAGGTATTTTGTGAGGTGTTCTGTCTCTTTTGGAAATTGTTTTGTTCTGGATTGTTGTTGTTGTTTTGGCTTTGATAGGTAACCTGGTTTTGTGACTGACGGTTTTGATAGTTGGAATTGAAAGGATTCCTGTTACCTTGCTAAGTTGGCTGAGTACACTCTCGTTTGAAATGACCTTTGGCACCATAATTGAAACATGTAACTTTTGCTTTGTTGAAGCCATATGTGGTGTTTGGTGAAGTAGCCAAATCAGTTCTTCCTGTGTTCTCAATGAATTATGTAGCTCTTCTCATAACACTTGTGAACGCCTACTGAATATCAATTAACTCCCGATCTTCTTTATCAGTGTGGGCATAGTCTTCATTGGTCAGATTGTTGTTTCCGATCTGACTAGCCACAAGTCCATTGTAAGAAGCGACTATTGCTGAAACCAAAGCAATGTGTTGCTGTGCCACTTCCACTGTAACATTATTCATGTTGGAAGTTTCCAACACGACTGGACTTTGACTTGGAAAAGCTTGTGACATTGTTGGAACATATGGTTGTTGTTGAGGTGTGTTAATGTTTGATGAGTAACAAGCTATGGACATTTGAGGTGGAGGTGGAATGTAAGAAGTTGTTGAATAGTTTGGTGTGTAGGTGGATGTTTGTGCAAGATAGTTAATTGGGATTCTCGGTGGTTCTGCAACATTAGAAACATAGGCTATGTGTGGTGCAACAGTCCCGCCAACACTTGAGCTAGACATAGATGAGGATGAAGTAGCATGGTACAATTCCGGATTTTGTGGAAATTGTGACCTTTTTGCCTTTCTCTTCTCCTCTAGCTCTTTATTCTCCAACTTTTGAATGAGATCATTGATTGTCGAATATTGATACACATCCTTTTCTTTCAAAACTTCAATGTGTTCATTCAAATGTGGTGGTCGAGAATCAACAAACTTATCTACCAACTCAGACATCGGAATACTGATATCATAGTTGGACAATTCGGTCAAAATATGACAATATCTTGGAATAAGCTCCTTCAAAGTCTCATTTCCAACATATCTAAAGTTTTCAAACTCCTTCTTTAGCTCTTCGATTCTCAATCTTCTTGTTTTCTCGTTACCATCATGTTTGTTCTTCAACATATCCCAAAGCTGTTTAGATGTAATACACGACCCAAATTGATGTAGTAGATCTGTAGTTATAGCTTGAGATAGTTGCGAGAAAGCCTTCTTCTCTACTACAAACTTCTTCTTCTCATCTTCAGATAAACCATCAAGTGGAATTGGTTCTCCTGAATTCTCAAGCACCGGAGCAACATACCCTTTTGCAATCATCTGCCAAGCTTCCGTTCCTTCCATTCCCATGCCCTCAAGGTGTATCTTGAACTTCTTCTGCCATTGGTTGTATTCTGCCATTTCCATCAGCTTTGGTGGACGGTTTCCACTACCTGAAGACAAATCATTGATTAGTGTAGAAATAACATTAGTAGTTTGAGTGTGTACCGCTACTGCTGCAATGCCCCAATAGTCATTCATTGATTGTTGTGGAGGTTGAGTAACAGTCTGTGGAATCGAACTACTCATGGCGAGGTAGTTAATCAGTTGAGATGGTTGAGTGTTCGTTTTTTGAGATGCTACATCCCATGGGTTCATTAGAACGTGTTGCTGCTGTGTTGTTGTAGGCCTAGGCGTCATAGGAAATTCCCACATGTTGTCCATGAAGTTTGAAATGCAAGACACTTAGAAAATTTCCCAAATAAAGCTTGGTTCGCCCTCTGAAGTAATATTGTGGGTTTGAATGTTGAATTCACTAGGTTCGACACTCTAAGTTAGACTCGAATGTAAAAATGAAACACACTAAACTCACTTTCGACCACTATAAATCTTCTTTCGACCTCCCGGTTGGTCGAAGGAACAACACTTGGTCGAATGAACAAACAACACACAAACAACGTCTTGGTTCGACCTAAACAAAGTCATATTCGACCTATAATGACCTTGTTCGACCCAAAAACTTACACATTCAACCCTACTCTCTCTGGTTCGACCTGACCCATTTGAAAAACGGTTATTCTTTGAAAATCAGTTATTTTGATCCAAATTTTTCAAAAGTTTATGGATTTTGATGATCTTTAGCAGGTTTTGCTTCGGATTAGATGTAGAACAACTTTAATGAATGGAAATTTTGATTTTATCCGTAAAATCTAGTCTGAATTAATCAATTTTCATCAAAACTCAATGTTCATGCAAAACAGAAAAATTTTGATCAAATTTGGGTCAAAATCTGTTCAAAATCTATCAATTTGTAGTTGTATGATCCAGATAGGCTCTCATACCACTTTGTAAAGGATCGTTTTCAATAAAAACAGTTATGTGTTCATACAAGTTTATCAATCCAGGTGCGTAAACCCTAGATCAATTACAAAATGATAGAAATCGAATGAAACACAGTAATTCAACTTTTCAATCTCCATTTCAATCATAAACAATGTTATAAATCTTTACAATATAGGTTTAAGATGAAATAAACAACTTTCAGACTCTTCTAGAACTCAGAGAGAAAACCTAGTTGACACACCAACACAAATGACAAAAGTTAATTACAAAACAAAACTTTAAGCTTATATAGGCTTGCACATTCGACCCCACGACATGGCAAACGTGTACGTTCGACCCTATATAGACCATGAATCAGCACATATATCTTCAGACTCTTCCTTCGATCTCTAACTTCTACCTTCGACCTAATTTATCTTCATTCAACCTATAAAACATCACCTTCGACCCCACGTTTCTGCTAAAAACCTTTATTATGTACAATCCAAAAGCATTAGTCGCAAAACGTGCATCTACAGCCTATATCCTCCTCTTGCATTTAAAGAGCTTTTTTTTCTTTAATCAATGGTTTTGCTTTGGTTCTTGATCCTTTTTCCTTTTTCCCTTCTCTACGGCAAGTTTCTCTGTTATTTGATTTGTAGTTTCATCAATTATTTTCTCTAAAGCAATAGTAGATAGTTGTTCAACAGTGGTTATGACTGGAGCAGATCTTGGATCATTAGATGTTTGCACATTAGAAGTGTTGGATGGTTTTGATTGTACTTCATTTGGAGGTGGCAGCTTTCTTAATGTATCTTGATCTTTGTCTCTCTTTTCGGCATCATCATCTTCATTTTAATCTTCTTGATAAATTGTGTTAGGGGCAGAGCCAGTGATCTTTGCCAGATGGTTTTTAATGGCTTTGATATCAGCTTGAGTATCCTTGTATCTAGCGTCCACCATGTTTCTTATCAATGCCATGTGAGAATTATGATTAAAGTCTGCCAATTGTCTGTGAGTCTAGATAATTGGTATAACTAATTCCCATATCTTATTTGCAATAGTAGCTGGTGACCAATTGACTATTTCCATCATTGCTTCCATTGAGGATTTAAGTTTGTTTACTCTTTACGTCAATTCTTGATGTTTTAACTTATTACCTAAATTAGTAGGATCATCTGAATTCCTACCAGATGTGGTTGTTGTATTTGTTTCAATCACATGAGTTGAGTCACTGTAAAAGAAGCTAATTGCCCCTTTTTCTTGGTCTTGGGGACTTCCAACTGGAACAGAGGCTACAGGTATAGTCTCAACAGTTGTTGCTATCAAGGAAGTCTGATTGATGTAACCACTATCCAACTGTGAGGCAATTGCATCTGGCTGACTTTGAGAAATAGCTTGTAACAAGGGTTCAAGAGTTGTGTCTTGGTGTTTTGTTGCAACAGTTGTTTTTTCTATTATCTCATCTTGCAAACTTACGGTTTTTCTTTTGATTTTTTTCGTCTTTTTTGGTTTAGATTTATTTGTCGAATTCTCTGCTATGGTTTCTAGAGCAGTGTTTGTGGTACTTTGGCAGCAGTAGCAGTGGTTTCAGGAACAGTTGTTGCAACGACAGATGTTGAAACAACATTTTTTTTCTTTTAATTTGCAACATTCTTGAGAAAGTTTCATTTGATAAGCTTTTATTGGTAAAAGGTACACCTTTTTTAAAATTGTTTTCAGTCAAAAGTTTTTGCAAGTAAAAGTTTATCAGTCTTGGATATAGCAGGAATGCCTTATTTTTGGTAGATTTTATGGATTTCGCATTGCCCACTAGATCTAAGAATACTGGCTAGGATAAATTGTAATCTTTGTTTGTTAAAATTGCATATCCCATATACTGTATTTTTAAAGGCATTTTATTAAACGAAGTTGTCTTTGCAAAGAGACAAATAAGAAGGGTATAGAAGAAAAATTCATTGGTGGGGGAATTTGGTTTCTAAATTGTTGCCCCAGTGAAATCTTCTACATGCCCTCTATTACTAAACTCTGTGTTGATTTCATCTTTCGAAATAGAATCTTTACCTTCCAAATCATTTAGTGAGAAGGTAGTGGAGATGGATTCTGGGGTTATGTGAATATCTGTATCTCTAATTTTCAATACAATTTTTTTATCTTTAACTATAAATTCCGCGTTAATCCAGAATTCTTTTAGAGTGTCAACATATATGGGAGCATCAGCGATGAGTATTGTTAGGTATTTGGAATTAGAGAGAATATCGGTTATTGAGTTAAATTCACGATTATCATCTGTTTTAACCAGGTATGGTAGATTATTTTGATGGCTTTTTAATTGAAGATCCATGCAGAATATTGAAGGAGGGGAGATGAAATCGATTTTAGGTTGTGGAAGAAGGAAAACATTTTTCATGTATTTAAAAGTCAATAAGACAGTGTTACATCTGTTTTGGAGAGAGAGAGAGAGAGAGAGAGAGAGAGAGGGTTGTGATATGGCCAAGATCTTTCTCACATACTAAACTCTGTTTGTGAGTTTTTAAAGCAATACAGTTGGTTTATGATACTTTTTACCAGTTAACAGATGTTATCAAACAGTTTAAGATAGTTATATTATCTTTACATACAAGTCTATGTAATCCTAATTTACTCTTAATGTGTTGCAAATATAAAAAGGCATAATATGAAGTTTCTTTATTAAACATAGGTAATTTATATAAGGTATAATGAATCCAACAATATGTTTAGATTACTGATTCAAAAATCATACTTCTTTTATAACCCGATTTTTATTAAAGATTTATGATGTTGGTGTTAATCTTTATTTGGAAACAAACTTAAACGCTGAAACACGGTTTACAATTAAAACATTAAAACAGGTTTTCTAAAACGATTCGATTACTCAAACTACCTATATATAAATTACATTATAATTTGGGTTTTTTATTAACTATTACATACAATCCTTTCCAAAACAAACCGTTTGTTTAACTTGATTTGTCATTCTCATTCAACTCAAAATCCAGCCCTTTTCTTTTCATCTAAAATTCAATTCAAATATATACATAACAATTCGCTTTTTCTCTGTTTGTTCAAAGACGTCAATAATCTGCCATTAGTTTTCAATTTGTAAGTTTGTATTCATGAGAATATTTATCTTTTTATCTACTATTTGAATGTCACATATAATGCGTTCACTAAATTTTATTTGAGTTAATAAGTCCCAACTGATGTTTTATTTTATTCATAAAGACGGATCAAGTCTTTGTTATGATTTTAAATCGTATTTTGGTTTACATTGTTTGATTGTCAAATGTATCTTATAATTTGTTTTGTGCTTTTTATTGTGTAGACAATAACTTTTAAATCCAAACTAACAACCAATTAAATATAATATTAGAACATACATACTCATATACATTTTTATTTTTTTTTCGATTTTACTATTATCTAATGTAATTTATTTTTTTATTTTTTTATGTAGTTGCTTTCTAAACCTATTAATATCATGGGAGAGCTCGATTTTGAGATTATTTTTTCAGAAATATTTACAAGACTTCCTACTAAAATGATCGGTCGTTTAAAGGTGCTCTTTAAGAAATGGAATTTTGAATTGTCAACCGAAAACTTTGCCATCATGCATATTAATCGGATGACAAATTCTAAAAGTAAAAAATTTATCACAAAGCAAGGTGCATCACTTATTCTTTACAACACGTTTGGTGGACAACAAAATATTGTCTTTGATTTAATACAATCTTTCCCTATCCAAATAACCTTTAGTGATATAGAAGTTCTTTCCAGTTTGGATGGACTACTATTGGTTTGCAAAAAAAAAAAATCCTGCTCTTTGATTCGTGGGAATCCAACTACAAAATCATTTAAATTACTATGTGATTTTGAATCTAAATATTTTTACAACTTCAAATTGGATATAGCTGCTATATTTTAAGAAAATAGTAATGACTACAAAGTGTTACATATTAAGCGTCATCTTGATGTTATTCGTCCTTATGTTTATTCAAGACAGTCTTCCTCGTGGAGAACTATACCTTTCTTAACTGAATCGAAGTACAATACAAGTGATTATGCTTGGTAAATTGGTACGTTTTGCAACGATAAATTGTTTTTTATAGTGTCTAAGTATTGGTCAGGTTTTGAAAGCATTGTAGTTACATGCGATGTTAATCTAGAGTCCTTCAAAAAGATATGCTTTCCGTATGTTCAAAATTCTTGGATTCCTCAATTTCATATTTTAAGTATTAAGGATAAATAGCATATATTTGTTACTAAAGGCTTCCCGAACTTCTCTATTGATCTCTGGAAGTTTGATGCTGAAATTTGGATCAATGTATTACCTTTTCCACATGTTCGTCAAGTTCCATTGCGTCAATTGTGTGATATTACACATGTAATGAATGAGGATACATGGATACAGAATGGTCCTTGGCAACAAGATATTGATGTATACAGATAGCGTTCACTTTGACTACCTTTATCATGCGGACAGCTTTCGTGGAATAAGAGGAATGTTGTTTAACGAATCTTGTATTTCACCTTCTATTTAGTTTACCTTAATGTATTTATCTTTTATTCACTTTGAATTGTTTTCTTTTTATGTTTTCAATCAATATAATTTCCGCTATGTTTTATGATATGTTACTTTGGATTTTGAATACATTTGCTCAGTTATCTTTATATTGATATCATAGTTAGTTATTATGATTTTTATTGCAAAGTATTGTAAAATGTTCATATTAGTTTAATGTAGTAGATTTGCATGTTAATATATATTGTACATACTAAACGTTTTTATTACATTGTTGTATAATGTTATTATTATAACGTCATGCTCCGTATAATAAACGAACAATACACTATACCATGATGAGTACATTATGTTATATACTTGAGTAGATATAGTTGAACAGATGGTCATTTTAGTTCAACAGAATGATAGATATACTTGAGTAGATGTTCAGCCGTAAATATTTTTAAAAATGAAGTTTTAGGTTTTCTGACAACATTATGTTATTAAAATTATTTCTTTTCTTTAATAATTAAATTAAATGGTTGTTTTATCTCTATAAAGGCTGAGGAAAGTGTCATTTGTATTTACATATATCTTTTCTTTAAACCATTCTCACTTTCTAAATCTTTATTCGATATTCATAATAATGTCAATAATGATCTTATTTTCAAATGTATTCCAAATACTACTAAACAACTATTGGTAAAAATTTGCTGTTAGTATTCAAGTTGGAATTGGTGTTCTCGGAAAATCCTTACAAACAATGAATATGTGTTGGCCGGAGAACCCGGCTGGTGACATAGGAAGAAAATCGGTTGTTAACATAGAATAACTTGTTTTGACTTTTCTTTCTTTGTATTAAATTATGGAAAGGATTCTACCAAAGTTAGAATTTTCTTTGTAGTTTGCTAACTCGAATATTGTAAAATGTGATAGTTTGTAATATAGAGTTTTGTGAGAATAATCTCTCTTATGTTCAACTTTTGTGCATGATACTTTCCCATATTTCAAATTTTATCATGTTTTACTTCTCATATTTTGATTTTGTAATGATATTTCTTTTACTTTGTTATAAGAGACTTTGTTGTTATAAAATATGTTTTCATTCAACATATGATTAAGTTATGAAATATAAAAATTAAATGTTGGTATTATTATTATTATTATTATTATTATTATTATTATTATTATTATTATTATTATTATTATTTTGAAGGGCTAATGTTACACGTGCATTCAATTTACACTTGCAATATTGGCAAATTCTTAATAATTGTATACATTCCTAATTTTGTAATATTTGTTAGATCACTGATTTGGAAATAATATTTATCATATATAAGAACTGGATAACAATTTTGTTAACAATGTTCTATTTTTCTGATTTGTAATGAAATCTGCATTCAATATAGGAATATGTGTAGATCTGGTTGTCGAGTCACTGGTTGTAGTTGGGTAGATATAGGAATATGTGTAAAGGATTTTTTCTTTTAAAAACATTTTGTCTTATTGTTTTTGTTGAAGTTACATTGGTGATATTTTTTTTCTATCAAAGTTTTGTTTTTTGTTTTAATTTAAAAGCATTTGATTATTGGAGCCAAAGCTTCTCGATGAAGAAAGTGAAACGATGCTTAGAGAAGTGTAGATATTGCATGTGAGGCAAGAAAGATATATTAAGGGAAGTTGTTTTATTTTAAAACATATGTTTTGTTGTTTGGGTTATGATTTATCACATATTTTTGTGTTTTGGGTTATAATTAATCATATGTTTTTATTGTTTAGTTTATAATTTATCTTATTTTTTCTTGTGGTTTGTAGCAATGGAGATCTGAAAATCTTGGGTTCAAAAAGATGAAGTTGGGTGTTTTGCATTATTTCTTTATTTAATTTATGGAAGTTTAATCCATATTTTAATGTATGAACATGTTGATCGAGTTTGCTTTTATTTTATATGAAACCATCATGATAATTGAGCCTTGTCTCAACTTCTTTTTTTGCTTAACTTTTGGAAGCATATGCATATTTGTTGTGTCAAAACACCCACAAAAGTCAAAAATTAATATAAGTAGGAAGCTGTTTCTGGTTTTCTAAATCAACTATGGATGTTTGCAACATTTTTTTGTGTGTTTGTAATACTAAACATTCCGTAATATGGGTGTTTTGTAACATCATTTTTTTGTATATTAAAGTTGTTTTTCATTTAAAAACATATGTTTTTTTTTGTTGTTTGGATTTATAGTTTGATTTTTTTGTAAGAGGTAAGTTTGTGAAAACATATGTTTTTGTTGTTGGATTGTATTTTTTGGTGAGATAAGTTGTGAAAAATATATGTTTTTTGTTGTTGGGTTATAATTTATTATATGTTTTTGTGAGATAAGTTGTGAAAAACATATGTTTTGTAGTTGGGTTATAATTTATTATATGTTTTTAGTGAGATAAATTTGTGAAAACATATGTTTTGTTGTTGGTGAGTGTTCAAAACATATGTAACTCAAATTCTGGTAATTTACTTAAAAATCATTAAAAGAATTGTATGTTATTTGATTGTTTGTTATTAAAATTTGAATTTTAAGAAAAACATTATGACTTTATCTTAATACGTAACACAGATGTGCACAATATTTAAGAAAGGAAAGAGAAAAGATGAGGGAGAAATGAGCTAAGAGAAATAAATGTGTTTGTCAGGAAGAAGGAGTGAAAGATATTAAAAATTATTGGACCATTTTACCCCTTTTGTATTATACATGTATCATAACGTTTGATCCAAACCATGAAACAACCACAACCATAGATCAAAGAGAATGAAGGGCTAAGATGATGGTTTTCAAGGTTTTTTTAAGTGAAAGGGGTTCCAAAATATCCTTCCCATATATATATATATATATATATACTATATTAATATGCATATAGGAAGGGCAACTTTGGTCATTTGTCATTTTTAAGAGATGTACAAGAGTTAAAGCATATTGTACAAGAATTGAAGCATATTGTACAAGACCAAATGCACAAAAAGAAAAAAAAAATTTGATGATTTATGATTCAAATCTCATCACATTCTAGCTTCTTATCAGCCTCCTCCTTCTACTCTCTCTCTCTCTCTCTCTCTACATTCACATCCAAACCCTAACAAACCATTAAAAATTTGTGCAATCCTCTACATCCAAGGCGGCCAATGCAGCAACCAGATCAGAGCCAAGTTCTGGGAAGGTGTCTACGCCGAGCACAACATCGACGCACCAGAAAGTACACCGGAGACTTGGAGCTCCTGCTAGATCATATCAACATCTATTACAATGACAGCCTTAGATATAACGTGGCGTCCTCATGGATCTGGATCCTGGTACCATGGACAACCTCAGATCTGGTTCCTACGGCCAGATCTTCCACCCTGAAAACTTTGTGTTTGGACAGAGTGGTGCTGGGAATAACAACGGCTAAAGACGTTAACGTTTTCTCTCTCTATCTCTCTCTCTCTCTTTGGCGATTCAAGGCGGACACTTCAAATTTGAAACCAGTCTTCACTTCCTTCTCTCTCAATCAAAAACCCTAATCCTTTTCACTCCCTTTACTTAATCTGTAAGCAGAGGTACCAAATCCAGTGGGTTAGGATTCTGAGGTTCGTAGCAAATCTGCAAGGTGTCTGAACGCAATTCCAGTGACGTCGGTATACTGTTTCGACGAACCCCTTTTCACTATTTTTCTCCATACACAAAGGTAAATCTGACTTTTAGATTATGTTTATTATTGCGTCAATTAAGTTGAATTTAGCACGTGTCAGGCAAGATGCGGAGCATTGATAATATTCACTTATAAAGTGTAATTATTGTATATAACCAGTAATTTTATTCTGTAGTGGTGAATTTGTTGTAGTGAACAGATGTTGTTTTATGATTTGACTGAGATCGGCCTTTGGTCAAACTGATGTTAAAACCTTTAAACTCTTAGCCTATTTGTCTCTTGATTTCATTTGGTCTATTATGTTTAATGTCATATGGGACTTTCTGCTTTGTAGATACATAAATGAAAGTCAGAATGATTTGACTAAGTTGTACAATGCAACTCACCTATGTAACATTTTATGCTTTACAAAGAATAACTCATGCTTAGTTTATTTGTTTACAGGATTATGTTGCAACAAGATGGTAGAGGGCTTCGAAATCATGTGGATCATTCAGATGGAAAGTTATTAAACATGTCAAAACAGGCCAGCCTAACGCGGTATTAAAGTTCTCTTACAGAATGGGTTGAAATCTAATGTCAATTTATTCCATGCTGATAATAATTTGAGAATGATACGTTCAGCATAGCCTATAGTCGTTGAAGCCTGAGCTGATGCTGCAGGTCATGAATATGATCCTTTACTACAACAAACACTACTTTGGGTTGTGCACTATAGTAGTTGAAATCCATGCGGTATTCAGCAGTGCACGAGCAAATGTATGTGTATGGAAACAAGTGTAGGCAACCGGCTGCTGGTAGAACAATGGCTTAGCCGGCTAAGCCTGACGCTTAGTTTCCATCCAAGCCTCTTCCTCTAGCTCAGGCCTGTAAGTTCTAGAGTTTTCATTTTTCAAATAATATTCGTTTATGGGTTGTTGAAATCCATGTGATATTCATATTGTCTTCTGGTGTGTAGCAACTGGCTACCAGTTTGCGGCACAACCAGCTAAGCCTGTCACTAAGCTTGCTTTGAAGCCTCTTACTCCGGTCTCCAGCTATGCCCAGTAAGTTCAGGAGTTTTCACTTTTATTTATAGTCGTTTATGTAATTAATTTGTACACCATTTTTATCTCTTTTAGTTTGTTTCATGTTGTACAGTTGGTGTATTGTTTGAAAGTTGTTAATACAATATTGGAAAATGACCAGCAATTTTCTTGCCGCTGTTCAAAAGAAAATTTGGTGTGGTTTAATATTGGATTAGATAGCCGCAATGTTTGAATTAAAAATATATGAAAGTAAAGAGGGTTTGTTAGGTATAAAGTTGCAATAGTCAGATTGTAGGATGATGACCTTTGTTGTTTTGTTACTCTTGTTTGTGATGTTACTACCAAGATTGCTTGTTTGCTTTTGTATATACATAGTTGCTCAATAAAAAGGGTCTACATAGGCATTTAACACCTATTTGATTAAACAGAAAGATACATGATTTAAAACCGCACTTTGTCGTACTGTTATTTTAATTGCAAGTCTTTTAGCCATATTATTGTTTTAAATTTATAAAATGTTAAACAAGAGTTATCAGCCTACCCACGCGTCTTATTTATTAGTAAAATGGAGGTGAAGATGCATATCATCCATCTAATTTTTTGACAATCAGTTGGCGAATTTGATGCAGAACACAACAAACCTAAGCCACCCCATTCATTAGTATAATGGGTCAAAATTATTAACTCTACTAGCACATGTCCAATGAATTATTTATCTTTATTTTTAGAAATTCCTTGCTTCGGGTTGCGGGGTTTTTTATGTGATGCTACACCATGGCCTGGGCCAAAAGCCTGATGTGGTCTTGCAATATTTTTATAACTATTAAGCATTTTAGGTGGTGTGTGAAATTTTAGGATTAAAATAATGCTGTCAAAACTAGATATATGGGTAAGCAACATTATGAAAGTCTTTAGCTCTGACAGTTAAAATTGTAATCAATATATTCTGTTTTATTTATTTTAGCTGAAATAATAAAAAAAATTCAAGAATCCCTTAAACTTCCTTTTTAAGTGTACTGCTCAATTTTAGATGGGATTATAGTCTCCGTTGCTGGTTGTTATGCACTTATGCTAATTGAGCTTGGTTTGTTAAGTATATTATGATTTATTGATGGCATGTTAAATGTTTCAGGTGACTTATTGGATAATTGAATGTGTAACATGATGACAAAATCTTGCCAACAACATATGGCCCGTTGAAGCTACCTCTCGGAAGAACCGTTTAAAGGTTTGCATGCTCCATATGTTGCTTCTGTTCGTTTCATATATTCGTTCTTGTAAGGACACATTTGTGGCGTTGACAATCATGGTTTTTGGTTAAAGTGGCACAAGATTAAAACAAGCCATGTTAATCTGAAACGCATAAATGTTTAAAAGTTATTACTTTTTGTAAACATTTAGAATGTTAAACTCTATTACAAGAACTATATTATTTCAGTAATAACATATATATTTTTTGAATTTAGTTACTTAGGAGAATCTACAAATTAAATGTAAAACTTGGGTATTTTTTATCGTTGGAGATGAAACATAATCCTGATAAGCCCGGAAGAAAGGCGCCCCGACTAGGGAACCTTGGATATAACACACATTGCCAATAAAATTAGGCAGTTGATGAATATTGATAGTCGCATTCAAATACATATTCAGGTGATATTTCAGGGCTTGAATGTGTATAGCATCCTTCTACATGACACATTAGTACTAACCAGAAACAAAAAAAATGACACTCATGCATTATCTTCAATAGCGAGATTGCTCTTTTCATCTACTGCAAAAAAAAATGTTTTTTGAATTTGCTTGTAGGAAATAAGATGGTAGAAAATGTTGAGGGCAGATGGTACAAAATGGTTTGTGTGCAGGCTGTAGAAACTCTCACAAATTTCCTAAAATGGTGAAAGACTACAAAATGGTGGAGTGCAGGCTAAAGAAACACTGCTCAGTGCTGCAACAATGCTTTCATAGGGTCAAAGACTCTGTTTGGTCAAAAGCACCAAAAGCGAAAAAGAAGTTACTGGATTTGAAGTTTTGAACCCATGTACAACAAGACCCCCCCCCCCCCATAAAGTTACACCTTTCTCACTTACCATACCTTCTTCTTGTTAAGCTAGGCTATTACCATTAAGTTTGCATTTTTGCTCGCATTTCAAATATTGTGTTCCTTTTTGAAAATTTGTTTTTTTACTCACTTCATTAAATGTTCTATTGTCCAAAAAAATTAATAATGGATTTTGGAGAATTATAGATGTTTTTTTTTTCCATTGTAATGATTACAAATAATCATATTAGGCAAAAACATGGCCTATCCACTCTGAAACTAGGCTGACAATTCTTAAGAAGGCTCAAGATAAAGACATGCTTGAGGGAAGTTGGAAGTGTGAGAAGTGTAACAACATAAAGATAAGCTACCCTTTTAGGACTAAATGTAATAGATAAAAGATATATTTTTATCTGGCTTTTTAATTGAATGCACCTGTTATTGGCGTTGGAACTGAGGCTAGACCGTGTCCTTTAGTGCTTTCATCATTTTCTGGTGGTTCACAAGCCTGTATCTATAATGTTTTGAGGCAGGCTACATAAATGGTCCGCTCACACAGGTTACCCAAATGATAAAAGACTGTAGACAGATTTTCTGGTCACATTGCCCACTGCAACAAAAATACTTTAGTAGGGCTAAAAGCTCTTTTAGAAAGTCTTATTTGATCCATTTTATTGATGCACCATTTTCATGGGTATAGTTTCGACTGAACTCATACATCAGTTAAATAAATTAGAATCTTAATTAAATGAAATGTACAAGGAACGTTTGTTTTTCCTCTCAAATATAGATTTTGTTTTATTCAATCACTACATGCAGACTTTTATTATAATGAACTTTATAGTGAATGGTTTTTATGTTGTACTTGTGAAAAAATGAATATGTTCATTGTAGCTTTTGAGTTCTAGATGTACTATGTTTAATTTTTTCAGCATTGTTGTTTGACCTTCATATGGTTTGTCACGTTATGTGTGACCTTACACCACAAGTATTTTTTCCCTTAGCAATTAACAAGGAAAATATAAAACACGGACTAAATGTGAATTGTGAGCCTTCGCGTCAAACATTTGGTTCAACCCTCCTTTAAATATAATGTCAATATGGATACTCTGTACAATTGGACAAGACCGTCTTTTACATATAAACTTAATTTTCAAAGTTTACAATCAAATATTCTGTGGTACAGAGGGATAACGATGCACACACTGATTACAATTTATTAGGGCTGTATATTTTTAATTTACAATAAGATTTGTGTATATATATATATATATATATATATATATATATATATATACAATAAGGTATCTTAAAACTAATACTTGTATATATTTTTATTTTACAACCAAATTTACGTGAACTAAAGTAACAATTTTTTTTAGTGCTCATACTTCCTACAGTAGATGTAGAAGTGAATAAGGATACGAAACGTAAGCAAATCCTCTGGTAGATGTTGAAGTAAAGGATGAGGAGATGTCGGTAACAAATCCTTTGGTAGGTGTATGAGTGAGAGAGCAAGCTACTATGATGAAAAATGAAGGACGATAGATGGGTAATTGAAGTCAACAAGACCTATGACTAAAAGAATCATATATCTCGGAACGTCCGCTTCATCCAATGCAACATTAGGATATAGACTGCTGCTTTTTGGACTTAATGATCGATTGAATTTATGTTGTTTCGAATGTTTGTACCTATATTTTTGCACCTTTTATTTCTTGCGTCTTATATTTCCTGGCTCTTAATACTTGCTATGGGCTCATTTTAAGGAACTGATAATGGATGATCGTGACATTGTTGAAAATTTCTTGGGTCTCACACAATATGAATAGTGGTATACGAGGCTAATTTGTTTGATAAAATTTCATATAATCGATCACCAATGAAATGAGAATATTCCTCATATTGCTTAATAAAAATGCAAGTCTATTTATTTGTTTATTCGAGATATACATAAGAATAAACATGCACATCAGATGCATCACGTAATAATTGATAAGTTAACTTAATTGAGCTGTAACATCTTACACGAACAAGAAAACTGACTTTAAGTACTAGAAAACATATCATGATATAATTGATAAACTAACAAAAAACGAGTATTGCGTTGTAAGTTGTTGCTGCCGCCGCATCGCGCGGGTTTCCTGCTAGTATATATATATATATATATATAGGGAATGGATATTGAGGAAACTCTTCTTATTTAGTAAACTATGGAAACCCAATCCTAGCCATCCATCACATTAGATCTATGGATGAGATTCATTGTGTGTACTTGATGTGACTTATAATATTATTTTAATACTCAAAAGTACATGCAAGGGTATTTTGGTAAAGTTGCTTTAGGGTCATGTCACACCCTCTCACCTACTTTTTCAAAGTCAACATCACCATTCTCTCTCCTCTCTCCTACTTTTTTTAAGAAAATATTATTATAATGGGTCATGTCACATCATCTCTCTCCTCTCTCCTACTTTTTGTTTTAAAAAATATTATTATAATGAGTCATGTCACACTCTCTCTCCTACTTTTTGTTTAAGAAATATTATTATAATGGGGCAAGTACAAATAATGTGTTAATGTTGCATACGAGGGTAACATGTGTTAGTTGGTCATAAAGGGCTAACATGTGTTAATTTAATTTGATAAAAGTTAAACCTGGTACCCCCATATACACATGAGAAGATCTAACATTTGTTAGTATTTGTGGTGTGGTAAAATATGTTAAACCTGTTGCCCCATATACCCACCGGCGGCGGTGGGAGCCCTCCCGCTGCTGCTCCTTCTCTCTCTAAATCTCTCTCTAATAATTAGTAAAGTAGATGTGTGTATGTATGTTTATATGTATCAGAGGAAAGGTGAGACACCAAGACTTAAATTGTTGTGAGTTTGAGAAACATTCTTCTTCTGGAGTCACAAAAGGTGAGACACCAAGACTTAAATTGTTGGAACAAAGCCTTAAATTGTTGTGATTTTGAGAAACATTTGGGCCTCGACTAACATGTGTTACTCCTGTTTAGTATGTTAGATGATGAGTTGGTCACACCGGTTAATATCTCATCTATTGTTTTGCAGTTGATAACGAAGACCCCCACTGGTTAACATATGTTAACAAATGAAGTCAAAGGAAGCCGAGAAAAATATGTAGAAAAACTTTTTCATAACGTTTTCTTTTTTGTACTCAATGTATAGAGTTACTAGATTTATTTTGTTAAAGTGGTAAATAGTTTGTAATGATACTTTGTAATAACGTGTGTTAATATTTTGTGTGCTTTATTTCTCAGTAAACTTATGATGTGAAAACTCTAGGGGGTTAGCTCTTATGCAAGCTCTTATGCAACATTAACACGTGTTATTACAAACTATATAATTTTGTGATAGCGTGTGTTAATAGTTTGTTTATTATATTACAAACTATATTCTTTGTAATAACGTGTGTTAATAGTTTGTATATTTTATTTCTCAGTAAAATTATAAAGTAAAAACTATAGTGGTAAGCCAGATAAAAAAAGGGCTGACATTAAATACAATTTTTAATAACTGTTACCAAATAACACATGTTAACCTCTCATGCAACATTAACACAAGTTACCTTACATGTAGTTCATATAGTTTGTATGCTATGTTTACTTATTTCTTTGTAAAGTTATGAAGTGAAAACATGAGTGGTAAAAACGACAAAAAGGTTGACAAATGATACAGGTTTAAGTGTTTAACATATGTTACCACACGCTACGAGACCGAACTAAAAGCCGTTAACGAACCGATAATGCTGCAGAGAAAAATGGGGTTCCAACTGTGGGTGTGTGATAATGCTGCAAAGAAAAATGGGGTTCCAACTGTGGACAGCAAGAAGTACATCGAAAAAGACACCCTATACAAGATTGTAAGTTGGTTAATATTACACGTTAATACTTTGTTGCTAACCTGTGTTAGTTAAGATATAACATATGTTATTTTATTATTAATATTACACGTTAATATTTTGGACATAATTAATACGTGTTAATCATATAATTAACATTTTTAACCACATCCAACATATCTGGTTAGGCCCGGTCGCCTAGTAGGTTAAATATTCTTTAGACGGTGTTTTGGCAATCGTATAAACCCACCCGCCTATTATATGAAATGTTGTTTATGCACACCATAAGGCAGATGGTTTATACCGCCCATGAGAAGATCCAACATTTGTTAGTGTGTGTGGTGTGGTAACATATGTTAAACCTGTTGCCCCCATATACCCCTATAGTTTTCACTTCATAAGTTTACTCAGAAAATAAAGCACACAAACTATTAATACACGTTATTACAAAGTATCATTACAAACTATTGAACTGCATGGAAGGTTAACATGTGTTAGTTGGTCATAAAGGGCTAACATGTGTTATCTAATCTGATAAAGAAAATATTATTATAATGGGTCATGTCACACCATCTCTCTCCTCTCTCCTACTTTTTGTTTAAGAAAATATTATTATAATGGGTCATGTCACACCATCTCTCTCCTCTCTCCTACTTTTTATTTAAGAAAATATTATTATAATGGGTCATGTCACACCCTCTCTCATACTTTTTGTTTAAGAAAATATTATTATAATGGGGCAAGTACAAATAATGTGTTAATGTTGCATACGAGGGTAACATGTGTTAGTTGGTCATAAAGGGCTAACATTTGTTATCTAATCTGATAAAGTTAAACCTGTTGCCCCCATATACCCATGAAAAGATCAAACATTTGTTAGTATGAGTGGTGTGATAATGTATGTTAAACCTATATCATTTGTCAACAGTTTTGTCTTTCTTACCACTCCTGGTTTCACTTCATAAGTTTACAAAAGAAATAAGTAAACATAGCATACAAACTACTAACACACATTAGGTTAACACATGTTATTTGGTAACACGTGTTATTACAAACTATCATTACAAACTATTGAACAAGAGATAAACCTACCCCCAAGACATTCAAATCATAAGTTTACTAAGAAATAAAGCACACAAACTATTAACACACATTATTACAAAGTATCATTACAAACTATTAACCACTTTAACAAAATAAATCTAGTAACTCTATACATTGAGTACAAAAAAGAAAACGTTATTAAAACGTTTTTCTACATATTTTTCTCGGCTTCCTTCGACTTCGTTTGTTAACATATGTTAACCAGTAGGGATCTTCGTTATCAACTGCAAAACAAATAGATGAGATATTAACCGGTGTGACCAACTCATCATCTAACATACTAAACAGGAGTAACACATGTTAGTTGGGGCCCAAATGTGAACTTGTGTTAACAAACACGATTGTTACGATCAAAACCTATCGTGTAAACTTTCTTCATGACTCAAACACTTGACCAATGTCGCCCTTCCTATCACTTGCCATGGTCAGATCCGACTTACAAAAAAAACACAGAAAACGGCTCAAACCACAAATCAGCAAATTCGCCTTTCGCGTGACTCGAACCGTTAACCTCAAGGGAAACAATCAATCACTACACCATTAATAACTTCACACTTTATAATTCCACTAAACTTTGAATTTAGCATAATAGCTGCATTAAAACTACTTTAAGTACATAATAAGCAAAATAGGTAGGCATATTAATGAGAATATTATAGCATTACTAACAACAAAGTGATGAAATCTTATACCGGGGGGCGCTTAGGGCACCTAATTTCTACACGCAATCCACCTACTTTATTAAATATTAGATTAAAACAGAAGGAATCACGTTGTTCAACCTTCTTGCTTCTAGAACCATCCTACCACATAATCCTCAATCTCAAACCACGAATCGTCACTTATCAACAAACTAATCGTCTTCAACACATCATGTTCTTCAACCTTATTGCTTTTAGAACCATGTTTCAACCCTTGACGTCATCACCAACGACGACGCTAGAATTGTACAATTGGTGGGGTTGCGATTGTCTTCGCCATCGTAATCTGCGCAATAGTCGTTACCGGCTTCACTTCCATCAGATCTCTCAGTTCTCCCTCTCTAAAATGGGGGCTAGGGTTTTGGAAAAAATGAAAAGGCAGAGTGGATGAAGATTTAAATACCCAGGGTTGGTGGTTCGAATAAAGAAGATTAATTTTTTGAAAACATACCAAAATAAAGTTGGTTGATTTCAACAATAAAAATCAATATGAAACTACAATCATCATAGATGACGAAATAAATGCTTTGGATCACTAGATAGGATCCATGGAGTCTTCGAATCTCTCTGTAAAAGAAATGTTTATGGTTTGGGGTAAGAATTGAGAGGAAGAAAGAGAAAAGGAGAATATATATATATATATATATATATATATATATATGAAGTATTATTGTGGGTTTGAATTTTTATTGGGGAATGGGAGAGTTGGTGATGGATGTACTTGTTTCCAGAGAAAGAAAAAGTGGGTTTGAGGTTGATGTTGACATGAAGGTTAGATTACAATATTACCCTTGGTTACAATATAAAATCATTCTTTTTTGTGATGATGTGGCTTGATTGTAGCCACATGTTGGGTTTCTAAGGTTTACCATCTAAGAAGGGTTTCTTGTATATACTTATACTATATATATATATATATATATATATATATATATATATATATATATATATATATATATATAGGCTAAAGGGATAATGGAAACCCTCTAAAATGAAGAAACTCCCAGAAACCTAACTAGTGGTTCTCATTAATCCACATCACCAATGTTTGTTTTGGAGGGAAAGGGTAGTTTAGTATTTTGCATCACTTTGATTAGCCATGTACTGACAAACTATGTATTAGATGTATCAAAAAGTCAAGCATATCTCTCTCCTCTCCTGTGTATTATTATACCCCACATATCTCCCCCCCCTTTTCACCCTTAATAATATACTTCTCATTAACTTCTTTTGAATCTTCTCCCTGCCTCATTAAATTATTCATGCGATGGAATCGAATCCTCTAATCAATCCACATTTAATGATCGTGGATTCTGTCAATAACCATGCACCGCCTGATTTTGTTTCAAGTTTCTCCTGTATCAGAAACAGAGCATGATAGTGATGATTCTGGTTCCGAAGGTTTGTACATGATTTTTTTAACGCCGATGATATAGTATAGCTTAGTAGGCTAGCTTAGTATGTTATAGTACTGTTATTGTCTGTTTAGTGATTATTAGTTATTGTCTGTTTATGATCATAGGGTTTTATATTTTTTTAACGCCGATGATCAGAAACAAAGCATGATAGTGATGATTAGTTATTGTCTGTTTCTGATCATAGGTTTTTATATTTTTTTAGAAAGTAGCATTTGTTTGTTCATGATTATAGTGTTGTTATAGTTATAGTGAGGTAGTTATAGTTGTAACAAAGTTTTTAATATTTTTTCTTTAACAGGGTTACATAGTGTTAGGATGTTTTCTATTGGGTTTCATAGTACCATCATCAAAGTTATTTTTTTGTTTTAGTGTGGTTTCTAATGTTTTATATTTTTTTGTTGTCTATAGGTCTTAATGCTGGCTCCTCATCTGGGTCCTCATCTTTGTTGAGGAATGTTGATGGAGGGGAGCCTGTTGATGGAAATCAAAGAGGACTAAATGAATATGTATATGCAGGGGTTGAGTTTGGTAAGAAACTTATTCCAAACATGGACTTTAGTTAGTGGGTGTGGTGGTGATAGTATTGTCTGTCATAGATTACTAGTTTTGTACATGGTGATAGCCATTTTTGGCCAGAATCTACATTATATATGTTACATGTGTTACATAGAAGCTGTTTTTTGTAGAGTTTTTTGTAGCAAATTTTTATCCGACTATATATTTTGGGTAGCTGTTTTTGTGTCTTATATATTTTATGTACAACATAATAAAAAAATATATAGAATTCTAACGTATGTAACACAGCCTTGCATAAAATATAGAAATCTAACATGATCAACCGTAAATATAGAAATCTAAGATGTGTTTTACTTAACAGGTGAAAATGAAGACATGGAACCGTACTATGTTATTTCAACCCCGAACGGCACCCAATTCTGGATCCCCAATGTCAGTCCCTGGTATTTGCCTGGTATTGGTCAGACTTCCCGACGTTTGAGGCAGCAATGTCTATGTATAAAGAATATGCACAGCAGGCCGGTTTTTCAGCTAAGAAGGGACAAACCAAGAGTTGGATGGGAGAACCGACACATAAGTACATCCGTTGTTGCAAATACGGTAAACCTCAGCTTAACAAAACCTTTGACACTTTAGATGAATCTTCTGTTAAACCCCGTAAAACTTCGTTCAGCCTTTCGAACTGCCAAGCCCATGTGTTATTGTCAATCACTTGTGGGGGTTCGTTGTTTAAAGTCATTCGTTTCAATGATGTTCATAACCATCAGCCCTGGGATAAAAATAACAATGACCTTAGTAAGATTTCTCGGAAACTTTCTTTCTCAACCAAGCAGTTTATTCATAACATGTCTCTAAACCGAGTTGGACATGTGAAAGCTCATCGGTACTTAGTGTCTCTTAAAGGCGGCCACCATAATGTCCATGGAACTGCTTCCAATTTCAAGAACTTTAGTAAGGAGCTTCGGATTTTTATGGGCGAGAGGGACTCGTCTTTATTCCTTGACCGCTTGCGTGATCGACTTGAAAATTTGCCAGACTTTTTTTATGACTTTGTGGTGCGCGATGGTACACTGCACTCTGTTTTTTGGGCGGATGAAATTTCAAAATTGAATTATAAGGCCTTCGGTGATGTTGTGGCGATTGATGCAACATACAACACAAACAAGTAAGTTACCTTAATGTGCGTTACAGGTTTTCTGTGTTGCATTTTTTACTACTTAACATACGTAAATAACATGCATCTGTTCTTATAATGTGCAGGTACAACATGATATTTGTCCCTTTCACTGGTGTGGACCACCACAAGCAGTGTGTGACCTTTGGTGCAGGATTGATAATTAATGAAACCATAGATTCCTACATGTGGTTGCTTGAATGTTTTTTAAAAGCTCATGGTTCACAGCCCAGGCTAGTGTTGACTGACCAAGACCCGTCCATGATGCAGGCTGTACCACAAGTGTTCAGTGAGGCTCGCCACAGGCTATGTATGTGGCATATAATGAAAAAACTACCCAACAAGGTAATGTTATGTAGACACCCATGTTCTGTGTTATGTTATAGTTAGATCCTCACGCACATGTTAAAAATGTCTTACCTTTATTAATGCTTTGTACCTAAGTTGCTGGAGATGTTTTAGCCAACACTGAATTTCGGTCGTGCATTCAAAATTGGTGTGGAACATTTACATAAAACCTTCAACGTTTGAATCTCGATGGAATGCGCTGCTAGAGACATTTGGTCTTGAAGAAAACCAGTGGTTGAGCGATATTTTTGCAATCAAGGAATTGTGGGTGCCGGCGTACTTCAGGAAGATTCCAATGTCATGCTTGATGAAAACAACATCCAGAAGCGAGAGTTCCAACAGCGCATTCTGTTAGGATCTGAGTTCTGGTTGTTTTGATTTGTTTGAATAATTATGAATAAATGAATGAAGTATAAATGGAGAGTGCAGCGGAATAAACTATAAATCAAAACATGGAGAATAATTGTTTTAATCGAAAGCTTTCATTAATCGAAAGGTTACAATTGTACAACTAAAACTCCCCCTCAGCCTGATCACTCAGAGAATGTTTGTCTGAAAGAGAATGACGAGTGATGAATAGAACAGTACAAGTACTGCTCTATTTGTAGAGAGACTCAAACCTCTGATGATCAGTGCTGACGTCACCTAGACAGTGACCTCTAACTGACTAACAACTTCTAATATCTGCTAAGCTATAACTACTGTTACATTGAAAACACTGATAATACAAAAACTCTTTAGACCTTGTTCATCAGACCTTTCATCAACAGCAGTTATCTTTAACAGTTGATTCAAGCAGCAGCAGTTAGGGATCAACAGACTTTAGGAGGAAGCTTCATTGTAACAACTGTATTATTCATGGATCAATCACTTAGAATATTTTGGCTTTTCAATCATCTGTTCTTCTCCAGGTCAGCAGACCCAACAATCTCCCCCTAGAACAGATGATGCCAAAACTCTGCTTTATTGTTGATCTTTATTTCTCATCAGACTTTCTCTTATTTGACCTTTGAGTTGTAATTCAAAGTTCAAAGAGTAGAGGTCTTCAGCATCTCTTTCCAGTGTCAAATTCAGAAGTGTTTGGAGGTCTTCAGCACGTAGGCCAGGTGCATCATCCATGCTTAACTTCTGAATACTACCATCTGATCTGAGCAATGTCAATTCATGGGTGTCTTTGTTTGACTTCCATTTTAGAATTTTAGAATCAGAGGAGTGACTGGGATGCATCCCTATTCTTGATGAGTTGGGTGATGGAGGCCTGCCAATGAGTTCCCTGAGTCTGTCTGACACAGGATCAGTGAAAGATCTGATTTGATTTATAAGACCCTCTTTTACAAATGTATCAGTGAACTGTTTTTGTTCCTCTTCTGTCATCTCCTTCTGCTTCTTGAATTGTCTTCTTGCAGCTATGGAGAGATCAGAGGTTTCCAACAAACTGTCAAGTGTAAAGGCCTGTAGAGGTCTTTTTGGTGCATCATCATAGATTGGTTTTCTTGGTAGGTTAGGGTTGGTCTTTCTTTCTTCTTCTAATTTCTTGTAAGTTTCAATCAATCTGATCTCAGACCATCTAGCAACAGATCTCATCTCTCCATACTTGGCAGCTACAAGCTCTTGTCTCATTCTTTTAAATTTCAAAGCTCTAGCTTGATCTCTCCCTTTACTGAAATCAGGGGCAGAGGCCTTTGTAGGAGGATTCTTGGCCATGCTCTCAATTCTTATAAGTTCTTCTCTGAGAGCATGTGTGGTCCAGCCTGTGAATTGATTTTTGGTTGCTTTGTAAGGCTTGGTGGCCAAGATCTGTTCAAGTAAAGAATCCCTAACCTCCATTTCCAAATCTTTGCTGAGAGGCATGGTAGACATGGAATTGCTCAGGGTCTTAGCAAAATCTTCAATCCTTCTTACTTTGCTAAGCTCTGCTGAATAGATGCCTTGACCAGTCCTGTCATCCTTTCCTTTACATTTCTCTTTGATGATAGCATCAGCCTGTTCACTCTTATATTTTAGATAAGTATCAATGTTGAGAAGAACAGGGAAGCCTTTAAGAGAAGGGAAAGATCTATCTGATGGCTGATCAGTATTATAGAAGGATTGAAGTTCCCCCTTGAGTAAATCCAGCTCAAGAGGATACTTCTCAGCCAATGGTGTGATGGTTGGTGGTGGTCTGTGGGATCTGAATTGTGATGTGTGAGGTGAAAATGATGAAAGTGGAATGGCATTGACTGGTGTGGATTGTGTGATTGGGGTGTTAGGTGGTGTGGTGTGAATGTTTTTATCTTGTATAACAAAGGTGGATTTCCTTTTTCTGCTATACAAGATTTTTGGTGAGGGTGAGGATGTGACAGTGGTTTGGTTAACATCTGTTGGTCCTTTTGTAGAACCAGCAGTTGTTTGGGTTTTTGGTTGTGTTGTGGTAGGTTTGGCTGTTGTTTGTGTAGTGGCTGGTTTTGTGATTGGTTTAGTGGTTGATGGTGTGGTGATTGGTTTGGTTGTTGGTTTGGTTGGAACAGATGTTTTGGTAGCAGTGGTTTTGGTTTTCAGTGGTTTGGGTAGCAGGGGTTGTGGTAACAGGTGTTTCAGTAGCAGAGGTTTCAGTAGATAGCTTGGATGGTGGTTTCCTTGTATGTTTGGCTGGCATTTTCTTTCTTTTAGAGGAACTCACATCTTCCACTTCTTGCTGTTGTTCCTTTTTAAGCTGCACCAACAACTCTGCTTTAGCTTCCAAAGTGTCAGCCCTTTTTAGTTTGTCTTGAGCAGCTTTATCAGCCTTTTCATTGGCAGAGGTATCAACTTCCTTTGCCTTGGTTGTTTGAGCTGGTTTAGCAACAGGGGTTTGAACACTTGGTTGTTGTGGTTGTGGAGCTGATTTTGGAGACTCTGCTTTGTCAGCAGCTGGCTTACCCTTTTGAGAGGGTGGTGCACCAAATGGATTTAACTTTGGTAGCCTATCTCTGCCACTCTCCCCCTTTTTGGCATCATCAGCAGTGAATTCATCATCATCTTCATCCCTGAGAATGGTGGTAGGGGCAGAGCCAGTAGTCTTCAGCAAATGTTCCTTGATCACCTTGATGTCAGCCTTTGTGTCATTGAACCTGGCATCCACCATGTTTCTGATCAATGTCATATAGGTTTCTTGTGTTTGATCTGCCAATTTTCTGTGAGCTATGATGACGGGGGAAACAGATTTCCATAGCTCATTGGCAATATCAGAGGTGGATGGTTGACTCTTTGTAAAGTTGCCCAATGTTTCCAATATTGACTTGACATCAGTTTTGATGTCAGCAACAGAGGATTCAAGGTTTTGAACCATAGCCGTCAATTCTTGTAGTTTTGATTCATCACCTAAGTTAATAGGATCAGCTGAATCCCTACCAGTGGTAGTTTTAACTGGATCAGTCCTAGGAGGTGAGTCCATGGAATGAGAACCAGCTGCCCCTTTTTCTTGGTACTGGGGACTTCCAACTGATTTTGGGGACACAATGGTGGCCTCATCAGTTGTTGCCTTCAAGGAAGTCTTATCTATGGAACCACTGTCCTGTTGTGAGATAATTGTCTCTACAGCAGTAGTGGCTGCTTCTCTTGAAACCTCACTAGGAGTTACATTGAACTCTGGGAGTATAGCCTACTCTTCTGTTTGTGGGATAGCAGATTGACTTTTCTCAGCCCCAGTCACTGGTGGAGGTGTACTCTCTGTGACAGGTGAAGGAGAGGAACTGGGGTTATCCTGAGTTTTGTCAATAGCTTCAAACAGTGGTTGCATGGTTTGTGGAACATGTGGTGGTGATGTGGGTGGAGTAAGAAGCTGATTAGCCCTGGGAGATGGACTTGTAAACATATGGTCAAGTGACTCATATGCCTCAGTATGAGTTTCCCTTTGGCTTACAACAAGATCCTTTTGTGAGGATTCTTGAGGAGTTTGCTTGGGTTGAGATATCTCCAACTGTTGTGAGGAAGTAACAACAGTCGTTTCATGTTGCTTTGGTGATGCAACAGGGTTAGCTTCTGGTATCTCATCTTCCAGAAGTCCCTTTTTAGGTTGAGAGGTGGTTTTACAGGATGGACGTTTTCTTTTGGTGGCTGGTGTGGGTTTCACAGCACTGATGAAGTGCCATGATCACCAGGAGCAGTGGGCTCACCAACAGAGGTTTCAACAACAGTTGTTGTCTTTGTCCTCTTTGGTTATGTTTTTGAAACTTTTGTCACTTTTGACACTTTTTCTTGGGTTGAAGAACCCAGCATTCTTCTGAAAGTTTCATCTGTTAAACTTTTCATTTTAAAGGACTCTCCCTTTTGAAAATCATTTTCTGGTAAAAGCTTTCGTAGAATTACACTTAGGATTCTAGGGTAGAGTAGAAAAGCATTATTTGAGCCAGTTTTTATGGCTTTCACATTTGAGACCAAGTCTAAAAACAATCCCTGAGACAGATTGAAGTCAGAATCTGACAACATTGCATATCCCAAGTATTGAATCCTCAATGGGATTTCATTGAAGGATGTGGTCTTGGCCGAGGCACAGAGAAGAAGGGTATAGAAGAAAAATTTCATGACTGGAGGAAAAAACTTTTGTATAAGGTTGATCCAGTCATCTGTGCATCATACCCTGTTTCCTGGAACTCAGTGTGAAGCTCTGTTTTAGGAAAGGATTCCATACCTGACAAGTCATTCAGTGAAAAGGTAGTGGATATGATTTCAGGGGTTATGGCGATACTAGTGGCTCCAATTTTTGAAATTATGGAAGTGGGCTTTTTGTCTTGATACAAGACTTCAGCACTTGCCCAGAATTCTTGGAGTGTTTCTACGTAAATGGGAGCATTAGTAATGAGGATGTTTTTGTATTTTGAGTTGTTTATTATGTCGATTGTGGAATGAAATGGAGTGTTATCTTCGGTTTTAACCAAATATGGAAGGAAATTGTGGGTGGCTTTTGTTTGAAGATCCATTTTAATGGATTTCGAGGATGAAAGTACTGAACTTGGATGAAGGGTTTAGAGGAAGACGAAAGCGGTGTTTAGTATTTTGAATATAATGAGACAGTAAAACTGCTGTTTGGGGGGAAAAACAGGGTTTTATAGCCTCTGGTGAAACCGCTGATGTGGCAAAACTCTGCTTTTGAGAGCAGACGTGGCAAACATCTGATGGTTTAAACATCTGGTGGCATACAGCTGTTTTGTTAAACATCTGTTGCCAACCTCTGTTGTTTAAACCAAAAGACTGATGGAAAACAGTTGTTTTATCTGATCAGATGTTTGAAACAGATTTTTCAACCAACAATGGTTGTTTTATCTGAACAGATGTTTGAAACAGATTTTTCAACTAACAGTGATTTGAATGAAACAGTGGTTGTTTTATCTGATCAGTGGTTTAAAACAGATTTTTCAACCAAAGTGTCATTTTAAGCAAAATTTGATTTTCTGAAAACATTTTAATGTTTTTATTGAAAACATTTTTGTTGTTTTAATCCATGTTTAACATTCCAATTTGAGAGATCAGATTTGTGAAGGTAGATGTGTCTAAAGCTTTTGTCAACACATCTGCCAACTGATCCTCTGTTGGAACATGGTGCAGAGAAATCAAACCTTTTTCATAGCTATCTCTGACAAAATGAGGTCTGATATCTATGTGCTTGGTGGTTGAATGAGAGACTGGAGTCTTGATGATATTTTCAGCAGCTTGACTATCCAACATGAGTGGAGTCCTTAGTGCAGTTATCCCAAAATCCAGTAGTTGATTTTGAAGCCACATGAGTTGGGCTATACAGCTTGCAGCAGCAATGTATTCAGCCTCAGCTGTGGATGTTGAAACAGCTGCTTGCTTTTTGCTTTGCTAGGAGACTAAGGCATTCCCTAGAAACTGGCACCCTCCAGATGTGGACTTCCTTGTGGTATGACAGCCTGCAAAATCACTATCTGAATAACCTGAAAGCTCAATGTTTCCATTAGCAGGATACCAGATACCTAGTGTGGGAGCACCTTTTAGGTATCTGAATATCTTTTTCACAGCAATAAGGTTGGACTTTCTAGGTGAAGCCTGGGATCTTGCACACACACAGGTTGCAAACATAATGTCTGGCCTGGATGCTGTTAAGTACAATAAAGACCCAATCATCCATCTATAGTGTGTTTGATCAACCAGTTCATCCTTGTCATCAATAGTGAGTGGCTTGATTGTGCTCATGGGTGTACTACATGGCTTACAATCATTCATCTCAAATTTTGTTAATAAGTTTTTCACATATTTGTTTTGATGAATGAATGTGCCATTTTGCAGTTGCTTTACTTGGAGACCAAGGAAGCACTGAAGTTCACCCATAGCACTCATTTCAAACTCTGCTGTCATGAGTTCCCTAAACTCCTCACATATTTTGTTACATGTGGTTCCAAAAATGATGTCATCCACATATATTTGAACAATCATTAAATATTTTCCTTTCCATTTTAAAAACAAGGTTTTATCAATTTTACCTTTTGTGAAACCAATGGATAAGAGAAAAGTGGAGAGAGTTTCATACCAAGCTCTTGGAGCTTGTTTTAGTCCATACAATGCTTTGTTAAGCTTGTAGACATGATCAGGATGGAATGTGTCTTCAAAACCAGGTGGTTGACATATATAGACCTCCTCCTGAATTTTGCCATATAGGAAGGCACACTTGATGTCCATCTGATACACCTTGATATTGTGGTTGACACCAAAGGCTAGGAAAAGTCTGATAGCTTCTAACCTTGCTACAGGGGCAAAGGTTTCATCATAGTCAGTTCCTTTTTCTTGTCTGAAGCCTTGAACCACTAACCTGGCCTTATTCTTGACAACTATACCCCTTTCATCAGTTTTGTTTTTGAAGACCCACTTTGTGCCAATTGGACAGACATCCTTAGGCAGTGGTACAAGTTCCCATACTTGTTGTCTTTTAAACTGAAGGAGTTCTTCTTGCATGGCTTCCACCCAACTGTTGTCTTTCAGTGTCTCTTGGTACTTGACAGGTTGTGAAAGGGATAGAAAGCCTGCAAAAAGACAAATATTTGAAGATTGGCTCCTTGTGAGCACACCTTCTCTGATGTTGCCAATGATTTGATCTGGTGGATGAGCTCTTAGGTAGATTAGATCTCCCTGATATGGTATGATGGCATTTTGTGGTGAAGGACAGAGGTTTGGAGACTCTGTTGACATAACATCTGTTGGCACTTTTGTAGAGTCAACAGATGTTTGAAATGGAGGTGGAGGAATGGGTCCAAGTGGTGTAAGGTTGGACTGACTTTTGTCAACAGTTGTTTGACTATAGTCAACAGATGATTGACTTTTGTCAATAGATGATTGAGCAGTGGATTGGATGGGTGAATCAGTGGTTTGGAGATAGGACTGGCCAACAGTGGCTGACTTAGCTGTGACAGAGTTTTGACAGTTGTTTTGAACTACTGCTTCCTCTGATGTAGGATAGACTTTGTAGTGATCTGGAATCACAACATCTATTCTGTAATCTTGTTGTGGAGATTGTGGAGTACCTGCAGGGTTAGTTTTGACAGTAATATCTTCAAATTTGAATTTATCCAAATCAAACAACTCAGCAGGGTTTGCTGGGATTTTCAAAGATGAAAGTTCATTGAACTTCACATTCAAAGTTTCTTCTATTGTGTAGGTCCTTGTGTTAAACACTTTATAGGCCTTGGCAGTAGAAGAGTATCCCAGAAAATATCCACAATCTACTTTGGCTGCAAATTTTGAAATGGAATCTTTAAGATTTAAAATGAAACATGGGCAGCCAAAGACTTTGAAAAATGATATCAGTGGTTTGATTTTAAACAGAATTTCATAAGCAGTCTTTTGATGTCTAGGGTTGATTAAAACTCTGTTTTGAACATAGCAAGTAGTGTTTACAGCTTCTGCCCAAAAGGACAGAGGCAAACCAGAATCTGCTAGCATTGTCCTTGCAGCCTCAATGAGAGTCCTGTTCTTCCTTTCAACCACCCCATTTTGCTCTGGTGTTCTTGGGATACTGTACTGCCTTACAATCCCTTTTGACACACAGAAATCATCCAACTCCTTATTTTTAAACTCTGTTCCATTGTCACTTCTAAAGACTTTTACTGGCAAGTCATATTGTTTTTCAACTTTGGTGACAAAGTCCTTCAAAATACCTGCAGTCTCATCCTTAGAGTGTAAAAAGTAAGTCCATGTAAACCTAGAAAAATCATCAACTATGACAAGACAAAATCTTTTTCTTCTTAGACTCATGCTTTTTACAGGGCCAAACAAGTCCATGTGCAACAATTGTAAACACTGACTAGTTTTGGACTCATCAATTGATTTGTAAGAGCTTTTATGTTGTTTTCCTTTTAGACAGGAAACACAATGCTCATCACATTTAAATTCTTTTGATGGCAAACCTCTGACAAGGTTTTGTTTGGAGAGTGAGTTGATAGTTTGAAGGTTGGTGTGACCAAGTCTCCTACGCCACAATTCTGTCTCTTTGGTAGAGGCAGCAGAGAACAGACAGACATTTGCCATAGGATTATCCTTCAACATATCAACAACATACATATTGCCACTTCTATGAGCAACAAGTTGTGCTTTGCTCTCAGCAATGATGGTGTTAATCTTTTCGACAGCCTCTGGGCCAACAATCTTACATGTTTGCTTAGTGAAGAATGACCCAAAGCCTTTGTCACTCATTTGAGACACACTAAGGAGATTAAATTTTAGATTGTCTATCAGATTAACATTTTCAAACTTAAGCCTCCCTGCTTTGACAGTACCAGAACCCAACACTTTACCTTTAGAATCATTACCAAAGGATATATCACCCCCTCCATGTGCAAGAAAGTCCAGAAGAAGGGCTCTACATCCAGTCATGTGCCTGGAGCCTCCACTATCTACATACCATAAACTGTCTAAACAAGCAGAAGCTCCCTGCACATCAGTAAAGATTTTAGTTTTGGTGAGTGTCCAAAGCCAAATTGGCTTTGGATGGGTCCTTAGATGTCTCAACCTTAAGTTGAGGAGAATGATCAGTGGTTTGAACTAGCTTTTGAACTAGGTTCAACAGCTGCAGTTGACCATTTGCCAGTGCTTGTATGTCAACACTTGGTTCAGCAGATGTTTGATCATTTCCTATCAGATGCTGAAAACCATGAGGATGTCTGTTCACTTTTGGTTTTGAAGGCCTTTTGGGCTCTTCATAAACATGTGGCAGACGATGACAAGTGGGTTGTCCATATCCTCTTGGTAATATGTTAGCTGGTGGAACATCTGTTACCTGAACATCTCTGGGAGCAGAGTTTTTGTTCAGACTTTTGGTAACAGCTGTTTGGACTGGTTCAAAAGTCTGTTTGGGTTTTCCTTTTGGAGTATTCACCACTTGACTTTCAAGAGTTTTAGCCTTATACTCCTTTATCTTTTCATCAAAATTTTTGAGGTATAGGCACTCTTTTGTTTTGTGATTCTTTTTCTTGCAGATTGAACATTCATTTGTTTTAGAATCATTTAAACTTGTTGTTTTGTTGATGTCATATGCTTTTAGAAGAAAACAGTTTTTGGTGACAAGGTTCTTCTTTTCACAAAAATCACAAAACAAGTTTTTTTTGGCTTTCCCTTTTTCCTTCTTCTTTTCAACAGATGTTTGATCATCTGTTGGAAGATCTCTTAAAGGGATAACTTTGGCCTGTGGTGCCATTTTACCATCAGGGGTTATAAAGGTCACTGGTTTGAAATTTTCAAGGACTTCACACTCATCTGACCATGATGGTTTGAATTGATATTTTGCAATTTCATCAAATGAGGGTGTACCTTCCAATTTTTCAAGAATGATTTTCTTGCCATTGGGTTCAGTAACCTTGATTTCTTGACCTTTTGAATTGGTAGGGATGACTTCAACCAACTGTGGTTCCTTTTTGTCAGTGGTTTGTGAACTTTGGGCAGTGGTTTGAAAGCCAAACCCAAATTTCACATGACTTTTAGATTGTTGGTTGACAATCATCTCAAAACCTTTTGATGATTCCACCCATTTCTGACATTCAACTTGGGTGGGCTCAAGCTCCTTTTTACAACTATGATATTTTGTTATCATAGTCTGAATCTTTGTTAATGCTTGCTTCATGTTTTAAATTGCTGATTTCAGACTCTTTTTCAGTTATTTTTTATTTTAACTCTTTAGTGAGTTTTTCAAACTGAATTTCATAATCCAAAATTTTCGTTCTAAAGTTTTCATTCACCTCTTTTATCTTAGCAAATGCTACAATACATTTGTCTGAGCATAAGTCATTTAAGATTTGAGGAGATACCTTAGCAGCAGCCATCAAGGCACAGTTACACTGGCAATCACAATCATCACTACCCCAGGGGTCTGAGAGATTCACAACCTCCACTTCAGATTCTTCAGCTGAAACAACTTCACGAACAACACCATCAGTCACATTTTCAGACAAAGATGACGAAATAAATGCTTTGGATCACTAGATAGGATCCATGGAGTCTTTGAATCTCTCTGTAAAAGAAATGTTTATGGTTTGGGGTAAGAATTGAGAGGAAGAAAGAGAAAAGGAGAATATATATATATGAAGTATTATTGTAGGTTTGAATTTTTATTGGGGAATGGGAGAGTTGGTGATGCATGTACTTGTTTCCAGAGAAAGAAAAAGTGGGTTTGAGGTTGATGTTGACATGAAGGTTAGATTACAATATTACCCTTGGTTACAATATAAAATCATTCTTTTTTGTGATGATGTGGCTTGATTGTAGCCACATGTTGGGTTTCTAAGGTTTACCATCTAAGAAGGGTTTCTTGTATATACTTATACTATATATATATATATATAGGCTAAAGGGATAATGGAAACCCTCTAAAATGAAGAAACTCCCGAAAACCTAACTAGTGGTTCTCATTAACCCACATAACCAATGTTTGTTTTGGAGGGAAAGGGTAGTTTAGTATTTTGCATCACTTTGATTAGCCATGTACTGACAAACTATGTACTAGATGTATCAAAAAGTCAAGCATATCTCTTTCCTCTCCTGTGTATTATTATACCCCATATATCTCCCCCCCCCCCTTCACCCTTAATAATATACTTCTCATTAACTTCTTTTGAATCTTCTCCCTGCCTCATTAAATTATTCATGCGATGGAATCGAATCCTCCAATCAATCCACATTTAATGATCGTGGATTCTGTCAATAACCATGCACCGCCTGATTTTGTTTCAAGTTTCTCCTGTATCAGAAACAGAGCATGATAGTGATGATTCTGGTTCCGAAGGTTTGTACATGATTTTTTTAACGCCGATGATATAGTATAGCTTAGTAGGCTAGCTTAGTATGTTATAGTACTGTTATTGTCTGTTTAGTGATGATTAGTTATTGTCTGTTTATGATCATAGGGTTTTATATTTTTTTAACGCCGATGATCAGAAACAAAGCATGATAGTGATGATTAGTTATTGTCCGTTTCTGATCATAGGGTTTTATATTTTTTTAGAAAGTAGCATTTGTCTGTTCATGATTATAGTGTTGTTATAGTTATAGTGAGGTAGTTATAGTTGTAACAAAGTTTTTAATATTTTTTCTTTAACAGGGTTACATTGTGTTAGGATGTTTTCTATTGGGTTTCATAGTACCATCATCAAAGTGATTTTTTTGTTTTAGTGTGGTTTCTAATGTTTTATATTTTTTTGTTGTCTATAGGCCTTAATGCTGGCTCCTCATCTGGGTCCTCATCTTTGTTGAGGAATGTTGATGGAGGGGAGCCTGTTGATGGAAATCAAAGAGGACTAAATGAATATGTATATGCAGGGGTTGAGTTTGGTAAGAAACTTATTCCAAACATGGACTTTAGTTAGTGGGTGTGGTGGTGATAGTATTGTCTGTCATAGATTACTAGTTTTGTACATGGTGATAGCCATTTTTGGCCAGAATCTACATTATATATGTTACATGTGTTACATAGAAGCTGTTTTTTGTAGAGTTTTTTGTAGCAAATTTTTATCCGACTATATATTTTGGGTAGCTGTTTTTGTGTCTTATATATTTTACGTACAACATAATAAAAAAATATATAGAATTCTAACGTATGTAACACAGCCTTGCATAAAATATAGAAATCTAACATGATCAACCGTAAATATAGAAATCTAAGATGTGTTTTACTTAACAGGTGAAAATGAAGACATGGAGCCGTACTATGTTATTTCAACCCCGAACGGCACCCAATTCTGGATCCCCAATGTCAGTCCCCGGTATTTGCCTGCTATTGGTCAGACTTCCCGACGTTTGAGGCAGCAATGTCTATGTATAAAGAATATGCACAGCAGGCCGGTTTTTCAGCTAAGAAGGGACAAACCAAGAGTTGGATGGGAGAACCGACACATAAGTACATCCGTTGTTGCAAATACGGTAAACCTCAGGTTTACAAAACCTTTGACACTTTAGATGAATCTTCTGTTAAACCCCGTAAAACTTCGTTCAGCCTTTCGAACTGCCAAGCCCATGTGTTATTATCAATCACTTGTGGGGGTTCGTTGTTTAAAGTCATTCGTTTCAATGATGTTCATAACCATCAGCCCTGGGATAAAAATAACAATGACCTTAGTAAGATTTCTCGGAAACTTTCTTTCTAAACCAAGCAGTTTATTCATAACATGTCTCTAAACCGAGTTGGACATGTGAAAGCTCATCGGTACTTAGTGTCTCTTAAAGGCGGCCACCATAATGTCCATGGAACTGCTTCCGATTTCAAGAACTTTAGTAAGGAGCTTCGGATTTTTATGGGCGAGAGGGACTCGTCTTTATTCCTTGACCGCTTGCGTGATCGACTTGAAAATTTGCCAGACTTTTTTTAAGACTTTGTGGTGTGCGATGGTACACTGCACTCTGTTTTTTGGGCGGATGAAATTTCAAAATTGAATTATAAGGCCTTCGGTGATGTTGTGGCGTTTGATGCAACATACAACACAAACAAGTAAGTTACCTTAACGTGCGTTACAGGTTTTCTGTGTTGCATTTTTTACTACTTAACATACGTAAATAACATGCATCTGTTCTTATAATGTGCAGGTACAACATGATATTTGTCCCTTTCACTGGTGTGGACCACCACAAGCAGTGTCTGACCTTTGGTGCAGGATTGATAATTAATGAAACCATAGATTCCTACGTGTGGTTGCTTGAATGTTTTTTAAAAGCTCATGGTTCACAGCCCAGGCTAGTGTTGACTGACCAAGACCCGTCCATGATGCAGGCTGTACCACAAGTGTTCAGTGAGGCTCGCCACAGGCTATGTATGTGGCATATAATGAAAAAACTACCCAACAAGGTAATGTTATGTAGGCACCCATGTTCTGTGTTATGTTATAGTTAGATCCTCACGCACATGTTAAAAATGTCTTACCTTTATTAATGCTTTGTAACTAAGTTGCTGGAGATGTTTTAGCCAACACTGAATTTCGGTCGTGCATTCACAAATTGGTGTGGAACATTTACATAAAACCTTCAACGTTTGAATCTCGATGGAATGCGCTGCTAGAGACATTTGGTCTTAAAGAAAACCAGTGGTTGAGCGATATTTTTGCAATCAAGGAATTGTGGGTGCCGGCGTACTTCAGGAAGATTCCAATGTCATGCTTGATGAAAACAACATCCAGAAGCGAGAGTTCCAACAGCGCATTCTGTTAGGATCTGAGTTCTGGTTGTTTTGATTTGTTTGAATAATTATGAATAAATGAATGAAGTATAAATGGAGAGTGCAGCGGAATAAACTATAAATCAAAACATGGAGAATAATTGTTTTAATCGAAAGCTTTCATTAATCGAAAGGTTACAATTGTACAACTAAAACTCCCCCTCAGCCTGATCACTCAGAGAATGTTTGTCTGAAAGAGAATGACGAGTGATGAATAGAACAGTACAAGTACTGTTCTATTTGTAGACAGACTCAAACCTCTGATGATCAGTGCTGACGTCACCTAGACAGTGACCTCTAACTGACTAACAACTTCTAACATCTGCTAAGCTATAACTACTGTTACATTGAAAACACTGATAATACAAAAACTCTGTAAACTAAAACTCTGATGTCTTCTATCATCTGTTGAACCAAAGTGCTGTTGGTTCAACAGACCTTTGTTCTTCAGTTCTTTGATCAGCAGTTGTTCTTCATCAGACTTTTATCCTTCAGACCTTGTTCATCAGACCTTTCATCAACAGCAGTTATCTTTAACAGTTGATTCAAGCAGCAGCAGTTAGGTATCAACAGACTTTAGGAGGAAGCTTCATTGTAACAACTGTTTTATTCATGGATCAATCACTTAGAATATTTTGGCTTTTCAATCATCTGTTCTTCTCCAGGTCAGCAGACCCAACAATCTCCCCCTAGAACAGATGATGCCAAAACTCTGCTTTATTATTGATCTTTATTTCTCATCAGACTTTCTCTTATTTGACCTTTGAGTTGTAATTCAAAGTTCAAAGAGTAGAGGTCTTCAGCATCTCTTTCCAGTGTCAAATTCAGAAGTGTTTGGAGGTCTTCAGCACGTAGGCCAGGTGCATCATCCATGCTTAACTTCTGAATACTACCATCTGATCTGAGCAATGTCAATTCATGGGTGTCTTTGTTTGACTTCCATTTTAGAATTTTAGAATCAGAGGAGTGACTGGGATGCATCCCTATTCTTGATGAGTTGGGTGATGGAGGCCTGCCAATGAGTTCCCTGAGTTTGTCTGACACAGGATCAGTGAAAGATCTGATTTGATTTATAAGACCCTCTTTTACAAATGTATCAGTGAACTGTTTTTATTCCTCTTCTGTCATCTCCTTCTGCTTCTTGAATTGTCTTCTTGCAGCTATGAAGAGATCAGAGGTTTCCTGCAAACTGTCAAGTGTAAAGGCCTGTAGAGGTCTTTTTGGTGCATCATCATAGATTGGTTTTCTTGGTAGGTTAGGGTTGGTCTTTCTTTCTTCTTCTAATTTCTTGTAAGTTTCAATCAATCTGATCTCAGACCATCTAGCAACAGATCTCATCTCTCCATACTTGGCAGCTACAAGCTCTTGTCTCATTCTTTTGAATTTCAAAGCTCTAGCTTGATCTCTCCCTTCACTGAAATCAGGGGCAGAGGCCTTTGTAGGAGGATTCTTGGCCATGCTCTCAATTCTTATAAGTTCTTCTCTGAGAGCATGTGTGGTCCAGCCTGTGAATTGATTTTTGGTTGCTTTGTAAGGCTTGGTGGCCAAGATCTGTTCAAGTAAAGAATCCCTAACCTCGATTTCCAAATCTTTGCTGAGAGGCATGGTAGACATGGAATTGCTCAGGGTCTTAGCAAAATCTTCAATCCTTCTTACTTTGCTAAGCTCTGCTGAATGGATGCCTTGACCAGTCCTGTAACCCTTCCCTTTACATTTCTCTTTGATGATAGCATCAGCCTGTTCACTCTTATATTTTAGATAAATATCAATGTTGAGAAGAACAGGGAAGCCTTTAAGAGAAGGGAAGGATCTATCTGATGGCTGATCAGTATTATAGAAGGATTGAAGTTCCCCCTTGAGTAAATCCAGCTCAAGAGGATACTTCTCAGCCAATGGTGTGATGGTTGGTGGTGGTCTGTGGGATCTGAATTGTGATGTGTGAGGTGAAAATGATGAAAATGGAATGGCATTGACTGGTGTGGATTGTGTGATTGGGGTGTTAGGTGGTGTGGTGTGAATGTTGTAGAGGGAGAATTCGACACTAAAACAGGATTATATGATCATACAAGTTGCTAAACCAGGTGCGGAAACCCTAGCTTAGAACAAACTGATATAAACTCAATCAAAACACAATCAAAGTCATTTTAAATGCTTTTCATAGATTAACTCTTTGAAATAATTGCTTACAGATTGATTACAGTTAATCTAGAACACAAAATAACACTCTCAGACCTCTCTGGTACACACACCAAAAACACACACTCTAAATGACTCACCTAACATTACAAAATCACAAAATCTATTTATAACACCTGCACATTCGCCCCTTTTCATTGGTCGAACGTGGCCTTTTCCACATTCGCCCACTGAAGGTGGTCGAATGTGTCTTCTGATCAGCTCTGTTCCAGATTCGTCCATCTCTATTCTACCTTCGCCCACTTGTAAGTCACCTTCGCCCATCTATTCTTCCTTCGCCCCTTTAACCATATCTAACACATGTTAACGCATCTAATCATTAGTCGCAAAAACGCATCTACAAACTCCCCCTCGACTATTGATTAGATCGTCTTCTGTCTTCATCCATGGCTTTGTTTAGCAACTTAATCCTGAGCTGTTTCTTCTGCTCTGTCGTCATCTCAGGCTCTAGTTTTCTCTTCACAGGCTTTGACACATTAGCCATCTTGACCTTCTTGCCAAGCTTACCCTCCAAATTACTTCCAGCATTAATGTCATAAGCAAAGCAAACACCCACAACTTGTGTGTATTTCCTTGCTTGATCTGCATCGTTTGGCTCATGATGAATCGGATTATAAAAGAGCATGATGATGTCTTCGAAGGTGCAATTGATCAACCACATAGGATCAAATACATGAACATGCCTTTCCATCTCTCAACACAATCACCGCTTCTGCCTTCCTCCAATCATAATACCAGAAAATGAAGTCAGCACTGAAGTGTTGAGGCATAGGCATCAAAGGTATCTTTCTCATAACTTCAGGTGCCTTATAAATCAAGGTAACTCTATTCAACTTGGTTCTGGGATCAATATCCCTGTGAACTTTCCTCCGGGGATATTGAGGTTTGAATCTGTTCCACTTAGTTCTACTTTCCCAAACCAATTTGTCTGCACACCAACCGACATGTGAATTATTCACTGAAGCACCCGACATTTGGAATCTGCAAAGATCTCTAACCGCCCAGTACGGTAGAGTTAGCAAGTCAATGAATCTGTAAAAGTACAAGATTCCAGATTCCCACTTAGCAGCTAAACACTTCAGCCTGCCTAAGTATGTCCAACCTAGAGCTCTTCCTCTAAACTTCGCATTATGAAACCTATAAAAGTTTCCTTGAGCTTCAGGCTTTGGTCGGTTTTCATCCATCAATCTTAATTTCTTCAAATACTCCTTCAACTCATCAGACTTATTTGAAGATTCTGGCAAATCAGCTCCAAGTACTTTCTCCACAAACTCAGCACTCCTCTTCTTTGCCTTTCTTTTAGCAGACGTATTATGCCTCTCAGTAAAATCAGGAAACACCAAGTCTTCATCAGTTTGTCTGAAGTACTGTGGATATTCCTCATGTGTGATATCCTCTATCTCAACTTCTTCAAATTCAGGGGTTTCTTTATCATCAGAGTGATTTCCAATATCCTTTTCAGGAATATGTGGAATCGACTCATCAACAATGAACTCTTCAAATGTTTTCCCTACCCTCTGTGCAAGTCCATCTAAAATCTCCTTTGCCACAGAAGCAGGTACTTCCCCTTCTTCTAGATCAGGATCGTTATATTCCAATTCATATCGCATATCATCTGTTTGGAATATTTCAGCAAAACGACCTGTGAACTCAATAGTCCATTCTCTTTTCTCTAACATGTCCTTGTATACTTGTTTTGCATCATCAGACAAGGACCTCACCTTCTCATTCCAAAACACAGTCTCATCATCAACATTCTCTCCTTTCTTCTTTGAACTCGACTCACCTGAGTCTTTATTCTTCTTTGAAGGTGGTCTTTTCTCAAATGTAAACTTAGAAGTATCATCTCCTCCATCATTATCATCACTACTACTACTATCATCCTCCTTTTGACTTCCCGAACCTTCAGCATCATCATCATCATCATTATTATCACCTTCATCATCACTCTTTTCCGATTCTTCATCCTCATCATCCTCATCTTCCTCTTTGTCAGATTCAGATGGTTCAAAGTCAACTTGTTCAACCTCTTTCTCTGTATCTTCTTCACCCTCCTTCAGCTTGGGTGCAATATTGTACAGATTATCTATCAGCTCACTGAGGCGTTTGTTTTCAGCCTTCAACTCTTTGTTATCTTCTTTAATTGCCTTGTATCTGTTTTTGTTTCTCAGACACTTCCTTTCAAGCTTCTTATTCTTTGCTTCAAGCTTCTTTACCTTCTCATCTATCTCATCTTGATTAGATTTAGAAGCTACCACAATCTGAAGCATTTTCTCTTCATTCAGCTTAAACTTGGCAATCTCAGCTTGTTGAGCCACTATCATCTTCATCATGTCGTCCATTTTCTTATTCACCTGCTTCATCACATCGTCATCCACAGTGACCTTCTTAGACTTGGACTTAGACTTTGATGGCTCAATCTCAGTTTCTTTTCCTTTCTGAGGCTGTGTAAACATGTTAAGAACATTATCCAGGGCAATATTGAATTGATCCACTGGTAATGTTGTAGCCTCCTTAGTCTTTTGCTTCTTAGTGGCTGGTGAAGATTGTTTAGATGACGTTCCAGCATCAGGTAATCTCTTCCCTTTCAAAAGTAGGTTTAATTCTTTCTCTCTCAGTTGCTTGGTACTTGTTTTCTTTGCCATGGTTTTGTGTTTGGGCTTGGGCAAGTTAACCACAACGGTTTCACCTTCATTCAACTCGTCCAAATTCACTGTCAAACCTTCATCTTCAGCATCAACAGATTGCTTGCTCTTCTTAGCTTCCTCAATTGATCTGTTCAGTGATTCAGACTCACCAACCAAAGTGGCCTTTTGTTTGGTAGTCCGGACATTTTCAGCATCCGAATCCCACTGTTCTTCAGTCTCAGTCTCCTCTGAATCAACAGACTCTTCATCTACCAAACTCGTACCCTTCTTAGCAGTAGTTTTCTTCCTTACCGCTTGTTGTTTTGAACTCCCTTGATCTGTCTTTCCCTTACCCTTCCCTTTGGCTCCGGGATTGACAACCTGCCTTTTTCTCTTCGTGCTTGCATCAGCATAAACTAGTGGATCATCATTGTCACTGTCACTATCAGGATGCCTCGCTGTATTCTTTCCAGGATCCATGTAATCCTCTCTAGCCAAGGCTCCAAACAACCTCCTGTAAGGTGGTCTCTCATTTTCAGGCACACCTTTATAACCTTTCATTCTCACTAATGTTCTAACATTCATGTGATCCATAACAAGTATCTGTGTTGGATCTTTCTTCAAGTGTGGATATTTGTGATCAAAAATCATCATAAGAAATCTCGGATAAAGCATGAACTTTTTAAGCTTCAACCCTTTTAACATCTCTAGCATATGATCCAAAATCATTCCAGCAACATTAAATGGTTTGTTGAGAGTCAACGCAACCATTAACGAGCTCAAACTCTTCCTCATCACGTCGTATCCTCCACTCACACATCCAAACACCAGTATAATGACATGAGCAAAATACTTAAACTGTACTCCCAGTTTCCCTTTGTAAATAGAACCATCAGTAATCGGTCCTTTGTATTTCATCCTCAGGAAACAGGCTTTCTGCTCAGTCCATGATAATTCCCTTGGATCTTCACTGGTTTCAAACTGGACCTGGAGAGCTTCTCTAATATCAGCTTCAGTGATAAACATCTCCATTCCCTGAATCTTGCTTTTGATGATAGTCTGATTATCAAAGTAATCATACTTGGCGTTATTGTAAAAATCCTCAACTATATCCTTGTAGATAATAGTTGGTGTGGCCAAAGCATAAACCACTCTGCATCTCTTCAGAAACTTGATAATCTCAGTGAACTCCACATTCTTCTCCACATCTCCAAGATACGCACAACAATTATGAGTCTTCTCAAACGGCCATTTAGTACCGCTTGATGATTCTCCTTCTTGTACAGTCTCAGGAACTAGATCAGTAACTGCAGTCTCCACAGGAATCTCAATATTTGTTTGTTCTTCAGCCATCTGAAATGTAAAATCAAAATAAACGTCAAGACACAAAATCGTCAAAAATTCAAAATTTTTAGGGTTTTGGAATTCCACATTCGCCCATAAAGAACTGGTCGAATGTAGATTTTTGTGGCCGAAGGTGTAAGATTTTGGTCGAATGTAAAGTGATTTTGACTAAAAAGATACATTCGCCCATTTTGAGTTTCCTTCGTCCAAACCAATTTCACCTTCGTCCATACGAAGACCCGAAGGTGGAAACTGTTCAAACCCAAAATTTGAAAATTTTCCAAACATGTTTTTAACCCCTAATTTTGATTCAAACAAAGTCTATTATGGCCGATTAAACTGCGTGTAACATCAATTAGCCTTAAAATTCATTCAACATCAGTTTTTAAAAGGAATTAGGTTTTTTATTGTATCAATCGATCAATCAGTGTTTAAACCATGTTTATATACTAATTACTAATACATTCTCCCCCTAAAACTGATGTGAGATGAATGTGTATCAAAAATAAGCATTAACAATCAGTTAAACACCATAAACCCTAAAACCCTAAGTCCGGTTCATAAAACAAACGATTCCGGCTTCATTTCTTTGTTATTACCTGTAAAAATTATATGAAAACGATCAGTGAGAAACAAGGATCAAAAGGCACAAGCAAGAGATTCAAAATCAACAAGGTCTGGTTATGGATGAAAATTTGAAAAAGTTAAAGTGGCTGGTCGAATGTGCAAAAGGCATATATAAAGACTCCACCTTCGCCCGTTCCATCTGGACGAATGTAAAGATTTTCCACCTTCGCCCCAAGTCAATGGCACGAAGGTAAAACCATTTCACCCGAATGTAGATTATGGGTTAAAAACCACTTTCGCCCAGTTGAAACAACCCGAAGGTAAAAAGAATTCCACATTCGTCCCATTTAAGGGCGAATGTAAAATGGAAAACTTGAAAAATTTTGCCAAATTACAAATTCGAATCCCGTTCAACATTTTTCAATCCGTTAAGCTTCCAAAATACAAATCTTCACTTTTAGAATGATACAAAGCCCAGATGGTGTTGTCAAATCTCAGAAATTGACTATCAAGCATCCCCGGTTATCAAAAATAAAGCAGAAATGCAAAAATGTTGGATTTTTCTGAAATTTTATCAAAACACACCTAAAATCTTTTTGGATTTTGTATCTTTTAGACAATAAAAGTAAATTGCAACAAATAAAATGCATCAAAGTAAATAAAAGCAGTAAACATTTTGTGAAATCCGGTCAGAGGATCATATCAGTTTTCTGAGAAATCTGATCACAGCGTTGATCTTTTGGTTTAATATTATCATTAGAAACAGTATGTGATACGGCAATTGCTGATATTGTGGTCCACGTAAGCTCTCATGCAGACAATTACGCAATGCTTTAAAATGATACGAGTTAGGTGTATTAGACTAACACGATGTGGTGCCCACACACACGACATACTCCCGTATCAAGTAATTGCACAAAGCTTCGTCGTAACGCGTGATTATGCCAGAGTTATCCGTAAAAGTTACAAAGTATATAGCACAGAGGTGTACAGGTCAGCAAATGAATGCAGCAGAGTAACATGTGCGTATACACTAGGTTGAGGCTGATATTAATCACTGATTTGCATCAGATGATCAATACGATGTAATAATGATCTATGATCAATTAAAACATAAAGTTACTCAATTCGGTAACTTCCGGTTTTGGCAATTAAGCTCTTTTAGCAAATATTCTGATAAAACTAGGTCCGTAAATCAATACGACAAAAGTTTATCAGAATATCCCGGATAACCTTAACATAACGACCCGAAACCTCAGATTTTGGCAATCCTATCAAACGAAATTACGGTACTAAGACCATATGCCCATGAGGTGTTCAGCCACGAACGCGTAGTTCGTTATGTTTGTATCACTAATGCACGCAATATTTAATCTACGAAGCCTATCAGCATATCTCCCGTAGTCAACACACGCCTCATAAACTATACAATTCTTTAGCCTGTGTCAGATCCCCACTGATGTACTATCATTTCCTCTGTTTTTCCAGGAAATCATTTTTGATTTTCTAATTTTTTAGGTCTTTTTGAATTTTATAATGTTTTTGGTTTTTCTGATAAAATGGCTCCTCCTAAAATAAAGAACATATTTTTGGAATTTTAGATTTTTCTGAAAAACAAAAACAAAAATTTTCGAAAGAAACAATCCACTCGAAAGCGTCAACTTCTTTGAGGATTAAACAATCCCCTCGAAAGCATCAACTTCTTTGAGGATTATGATAGTAAAGAGAAATTCCCAATTAGCAAAGAGAAATTCCCAATTAGCAAAATATAAAAACTAAGAACTAAAAAGCGATAAACCGAGGTGCCGATTAGTCTTGTTTTTCCTTTATATTGATTACTTTTAAAAGATATTCAAAGCGTGAACGATCAAAAGCTTTAGTAAACAGATCTGCACGTTGATAGTCAGTATGTATTTTGATCATATCGATCAATTCCTTAGCGTAACAATCACGGATAAAATGATATTTGATCCGGATATGTTTTGCTTTAGAATGATTTTCCGAATTTTTAGTTAATGCAATTGCGGCTTCGTTGTCACAGTAAATAGGGGTTTTAAGAAACTGCAAACCGTAATCCACCATTTGTTGTTGAATCCAAAGTACTTGCGAACAGCAACTCGAGGCTGCAATGTACTCGGCTTCACAGGTAGATTGTGCTACGGAAGTCTGTTTCTTGCATTGCCAGGTGATTAACCTGCTCCCGAAAAACTGGCAACCAGCTGTAGTAGATTTGCTATCCTTGTCACAGCCGCCCCAATCTGCATCACTAAAAGATATGAAATCAAAATTATCATCATTAGGGTACCAAAGTCCTTTTGAAGGACAACCCTTCAGATATCTAAGGATACGCTTGACCGCCGTCAGATGACTTTGTTTCGGCTTCGATTGATAACGGGCACAGAGACACGTTGCGTACATAATATCTGGTCGAGACGCTGTCAAATACATCAGAGATCCGATGATTGCTCTGTATGTAAAAGGATCCGTCAGCTCCCCCTTAGCGTCCACTCCAATCCCGTGATTGGGTTGAATCGGGGTATCCATCGGCTTTGAGTCCTCCATCTGGAACCGGCTCAAGATGTCGGAGACATATTTCGTCTGGTGAATGAAGATCCCGTCGGGTCTTTGGTCCACCTGCAAGCCTAGGAAAAACTACATCTCCCCCATTGCGCTCATTTCGAACTTTTCCTGCATGACAGTTTCGAACTCCCTGCATAAAAGCTCGTTAGTTGAACCAAATATTATATCATCAACATATATCTGTACTAGAAGCAAATCATCTCCCGTCTTTTTCGTAAAGAGGGTGCAATCGACGAGGCCGCGCTTAAATCCTTTGGTGATGAGGTATGTACTTAGCTCCTCGTACCACTGCCTCGGAGCCTGGTGCAAGCCATAAAGAGCTTTGTTCAGCACGTAGACCTTATCCCGGTGGATTGGGTCCTCAAAGCCTGGTGGCTGCCCGACATACACCTCTTCCTTGACTTTCCCGTACAGAAATGCGCTTTTCACGTCCATCTGATAAACTTTGAATTTCTTATAAGAAGCAAACGCAAGGAACATCCGAATAGCTTCGATTCGTGCTACCGGTGCATAGATTTCATTATAATCAATCCCTTCGATTTGATGGAAACCCTGCACGACCAATCTGGCTTTGTTACGAACAATTACCCCACGATCATCCTTCTTACACTTAAACACCCATTTGGTGCCAATCTTCTTCCTATCCGGCGGCAAATCCGTGAGCGTCCAAACTCCCAATTTCTGGAATTGTAATAACTCCTCCTGCATAGCTTCCACCCAGGCATCATCCTTCAAAGCGTCCTTGTATGTCCTTGGCTCTACCTGCGACACATAACATGCAAACGACCAATCATTTTGACTACCAGATTGTTGAATTTTGGCATATAAAGCTAAAGCACCAAAACTCTCTGGTGAATTAACGCTTTTAAGCTGCCCTCTGGTCATAACACTGCTTCCAGGATCACCGATAACTTGCTCCAGCGGGTGAATACGATGAATCCGAGATTCCGGATAATCAGGTACTTGCACTCCCGTCTGAACAGTCAAGTTCTCTACAGCGTCCAGATCATGACCCGTATTTGATGATGAAGCCACATCAGAAGTTGGAGTTGGGTTCACTGGCGGTGCCTCCTGTTCTTCAGCTTGATCAAGAATAGCTTCTTCAAATTGTTCATCTTCAGATTCTGAAGTGTCTAATGAAGTTGAAGCTTCTTGAAATATTTCTTCTTCTTGTATAGGAGCATTGGTATCATTAGAAGCTGGTAAGGGGTTCACGGTGATCGGACGCACCAATGGTGAAGTTGTTGCATTTTCACACTCGTAAAGTAATCGAATAACAGCTTCTTCAACCAAGCTATCTAGATTGAATGATTCAAAGAAATCTTTGTAATCAAACATCCAATCAGGACCCGTGCCTTGAATATTTTGAGTATATCGTTGAACATCCACGTTAGCCCAGTCTTCCACACGACGAGTTCGTTTGTTGTATACCCGTTTGAGCGGGGTTGCATATCCAACAAAGTAACCCTCCTCGGCTTTAGGACTAAACTTTTCGCTTGGATTCAACATAGTGCAAGGCGCCCCGAAAGGTTCTAGATACTCTAAGTTCGGCTTCCTTCGGTGTAACAGCTCATAAGATGTTTTACCAAACTTCTTCACTGTTAGAACCCGATTTAGTGTGTAATTTGCTGCATAAATCGCCTCATTCCAGAACATTACTGAAAGATTTGAATCAGCAAGCATAGTTCTAGCCGCTTCAATTAGAGTCCTATTCTTTCGTTCAGCAACACCGTTCTGTTGAGGGGTGTACGGAGCCGAATATTCATGATGTATTCCTTTGTTTTCACAAAGTTCATCCATCTTGGCATTTTTGAACTCCGTCCCATTGTCACTCCGAATTCTCTTAATCTTCACATTGTAGAGATTCTCCAATCGAGTGAACAGAACTTTTAGATTTATAAAAGTGTCGCTTTTATTCTGCAAACACATCACCCATGAAAATCTTGAGTAATCGTCAGTGACGACTAAACAATAAAGCTCTCCAAGATGACTTTTGCGCTTGACCGGTCCGAAAAGATCCATGTGCAATCGCTCTAGTGGCATCTCAACAGAGTTAACCTTTTTCACTTTGTGGGACTGTTTGTGTTGCTTCCCCTTTTTACAACTCACACACTTGTCATTCAGATGGAAATGTTTCACGTTTACTCCATCGACAAGTCCATTTCTCACAAGTTGATTCATTTTCTTCAGATGAATGTGCCCCATTCTTCGGTGCCACATTATCGATTCTTTCTCAGTTGCCTTGGACAAAAAGCATGTTATCTGCCCCTGTGATGTCATCGCCTTGGACATATCAAGAATATATAGATTGTTGACGCGAGGTGCCTTCAACATTATCCACTCTTTAGGAATTGTAAAGCCCGGTTTCAGAATATAGCAGGATTTGTCATCAAAATGCACAGTAAATTTCTTGTCACAAATTTGACTGACACTCAACAGATTATAATCTATCTGCTTCACATACGAAATCCGCTCAAAACTCACTATCCCATTGCTCACACTTCCTTCCATTGTGATATATCCACCTTTGTTTCCTGCAAACGCTACATACCCTCCATTGATGTTCTTCACGTCGAACAGCAACGCAAGATCCCCTGTCATGTGGCCTGAAGCTCCACTATCAACAATCCAAAGACTGCTAATAGGGCCAGCTGAAGCTCCCTGCACACAAAAAGTAAATCAGTTAGTTCTTTCGGGGGACCCAAGCCTGAGTCTTGGGTCTTTCAACATCAGGTTTCACAATAACATTGTCACAAACATTTTCAACAACTTTTTGATCAATCTTTTTCTGATTTTTCAAAATAGTTTCCTTTTTCTCATTAATCCTTGAAGTTGAGGCTCCTGGAGTGCCATTAGGTGTCCAAGATTGTTCAGTCCTTTTCAGGATACGAATCTGAGACTTTGGGTTCTCAGTTGGTTTCTGAACATTGTTAGCAAAGGTAACTTTCTTGGTAACCTTATCTGATTTAACAGACTTAGGTCCAACATTTGATTTAACAATCGGTTTTGGTGAAACCTTTTGCCTATCAACTGTTGCGTTCACCACAGGCTTTCTCCATGAGTGTTCCATAGCGATCCGATTCCTTCTATCATAGTGCATTGGACGAGTGTTCCTCATTTGAAAATTGTTTTGATTATAAAACGGTTGTGGTTGTTGAGGAACAACTCTCCTATGAGGTGGCACATAATGATCAATCGGTTTTCGCATAGAATTCCTCACTTCAACTTCGTGCCTCTTGTGCCTTACATATGGACACTGAGCAAGTAAATGCCCACGTTCTCCACACTTAAAGCACGCACGGTACTCTTCAAAAACATTCGGAGCATTTGGTTGAGCAAATGATCTAACTGGATATTGATCATTGTACTGTTGCTTCCTTAAACTCTCAGGGAGTGGCCCTTTTGAGTAAGTAGGCTCATTGAAACCATTAGCTCTGTTTTTGGGTTTAACAAACTCTGTGACATGGACCTTTGGTTCTTGAGGAACATCCAAATACAACTTCTTTAACAAAGCTGGTGGAATTTCATTTGTTCTCTCATGTTTTGGAAACCAAATAGTACTTTCTTGCCAAATCTTGTCAATTTTAGCATAGTTGGCATTTTTTATTGGAAAGTCCTCGTCAGAGATGATCTTATCGGATCCTTCCATCCGATAGAACACCTTGACAGGTTTGTCACATTGTTCGTTTTTATCATTCTTTTCAAGATCTTTCTTAACCACATTAAGATCTTTCTTCACAACATTCTTCTCAGACTTTTTCATATGATGAACATTTCTCATCGGAACAATTTGAGATGATGAAACTGGTTCATTTGTAATGATGTGATTTTCTTTTGGAATTTCACATGCATTAACTGTTTGATTACAACCAGTATCATCACTCTCTGAGTCTGAGTCAACACTTTCAGCAGTAACACCCTCATCATTGATTCCCAAAATCGGTCTAACATCGGAATTTGGATCACCAATACTTGAAGTATTGGATTCATTTTCCGATGCTGAATCAGATTTTACCGAACTCTCCGGTGTCACTTGGTGACAATTATGGTTTTCAAAGAGAACCGGAGATGGTACAGCCCGATAATTGGTGGTTTTATCATCAATGATGTGGTCTACCACATAAGCAATATTCTTGTAACTTTCCAACTTTTTGTTTACTTTCTCAGCAAAGCATTTGATGGCGGCCATTTCCAACTTGGTGTTTTCAATTTCATTGATATAGTTGTTAATTGCCAATTGTTTTAAAGACAAAGTGTTTTTCAAGTCGGAAATGTCCTTTTTGTAGCCATCTAATACTTTGTTAAAAGCATTCAACTCTTTGCGAGTAGATTGACTGTTCATGATAGCACTATCACGTTGAACACAGAGTTGTTTAACCTCCTCAGTCAATCTATCACATGTACCACAGTATTTTTCACTTGTATTATCAGTACTACAAGCAGAACTTACAGGTTTTGGCGGGTCAGTCATGGCCATTAATGCGAAATGAGCTTCCTTTCCTGCAAAGAATCTGGAATAATCAATCTTTGTGAAAGCATCATCTGCAATGCACGACTTCCTTGTCATCAGAAAATCTGCTTCTGCAAGCAACTGATCGATATCTTCATCAAGAGAATTAACACTTGCTTCTGTATCCGATTCACTGTCTGAATCAGAATAAACCGATTCACACTCCTCAGGAATGTCAGAAACAGTATCAATCACAACTCCAGAATTTGTCTCTTCATTCTCAACCTCAACATTAACCTCAGAATTAACCTTAACAGGTTCAAAATCCCCATCCATCTCAGCCTCAGACTCATCACTATCAACCTCAGTTTCAACCTTCTCCTCCATCGTCACAGAATCTTCAATATCAACCTGATATGCAACACAAGCCACATTTCCCCCAGTAGTGATTTCCTCAACACCTATCTGAATACTCGACCAGTCAAACCTTTCATCTTGTTGGGTAGCCAATGCTTGATTGGTATTATGTTGTTCAGTTGGTGTAGTGATTGGTATGACTGTTCGGTTAGTATTGTTTGGTGTTTGGTTTTGTGTCTGGTTTGGTGTGTTTGGTTGTCTATTTTGGTTGTTATTAAAGTTGTTTTGACGATTTTGGTAGTTGTTGTTGTTGTTTTGGGAAGAAACTTGGTTTTGGTTTTGTTGTTGACGGTTCTGATAGGTAGCATTGAATGGATTCCTATTGCCTTGTTTTGGTGGTTGGGTGCATTCTCTTTTAAAGTGACCTTTACCTCCACAGTTAAAACAAGTCACTTTCTCCTTATTGAACCCGTAGGTTGTGTTAGGAGAAGTTCCCAAATCTGTTCTACCTGTCTTTTCTATGAACTCCGTTGCTCTTCGCATTATGCTAGCAAAGGCCCATTGGATATCAATGAGTTCCATCTCTTCCTTGTCAATCTGTGCGTAGTCTTCATTGGTCAAGTTGTTATTACCAATTTGACTAGCAACTAATCCATTGTAGGATGAGACCATTGCAGAGACTAATGCAATGTGTTGCTGAGCAACTTCAACAGTCACATTACCAAGGTTAGATGTCTCCAAAACCACTGTTTGTTGGTTAGGTTGGTTCATTGGTTGTGGTTGAGATTGACTAGGAGTGTAAAAAGCTGCTTGTTGCTTTGGGGAGAATGGTGGAATGTATGAATATTGATATGGAACTTGTGGTTGTGGTTGTGATAAAGATGAAGTTTGTTGATGGTAGTTAATGGTAGGTGATTCTACAGCATTGGATATACAAGCAACATGTGGTGTAACTAGCCCTCCTGAACTTGCACTTGCTGGAACTGAAGATCCACCAAAGTATAAGTTTGGATTCTGAGGAATCTGTGCTCTCCTAGCCTTCCACTTCTCTTCCAATTCTTTGTTTTCCAGCTTCTCAACGAACTCTTGAAGAGACCAGTATTGATAAGCATCCTTCTCCTTCAGAACATCCACATGCTGATCCCAGTTAGGTGGTAATGCATCTGCAAACTTTTCCACCTGTTTTGCCATAGGAATCTGTATATCATAGCTAGACAATTCAGATATCAAATGATTATATCTAGGAGTTAGTTCTTTCAAAGTTTCATTTCCAACATAAGAAAAGTTCTCAAACTCCTTAATAAGCTCTTCCTTCCTCAAACTTCGAGTCTTCTCATTTCCATCATGCTTCCTTTTAAGCATTTCCCACAGTGCCTTAGAAGTTGTGCAAGTCCCAAATTGATGCAAAAGATCATTTGTGATTGCCTGCGTCAGTTGGGAAAACGCCTTCTTTTCCACAGCAAACTTCTTTTTCTCATCCTCCGCCATGCTCTCCAATGGCACTGGTTCACCTGTGTTCTCCAGAACTGGTGGTGTGTAACCTTTAGCAATCATGTTCCATGCTTCAGCACCTTCCACTCCCATGCCTTCCAAATGTATCTTGAACTTTTTCTGCCACTGATTGTATTCTTGAATCTCCATAAGCTTCGGTGGCCGAGTCCCGCTACCTGAAGACAAATCATTAATCAGTGTGGAAATAGCATTTGTAGTTTGAGTGTTTACCACCGCTGCTGCTACTCCCCAGTAGTCAGACTGTGGTGCTGGAGGTGCACTTTGAGTCATGTAGTTAACCGGCTGCGAAGACTGTGTGCTTGTCTTCTGTGCTGCCACTGTCCATGGGTCCATCACCTGCTGTTGTGGTTGTGTAGTTGCTGGTGTAGGAGTAGTCTGATAACGCCACATGATCACGAACTTCGAGAAATTCAACACTTAGAAAAATTTTCCAAAAACTATCCTAGGTTCGCCTAAAGATGATTCAGGTTCGTCCGTTTTGAAGTAGATTCGCCCAAAACACTCACCCGAATGTGAATTCTCACCAGAATGTAAAAACTACACTTACACTTTTCTACGTTCGTCCAAAACCACCTAGGTTCGACCGTTTCAGTTTTACATTCGTCCGCCCGATCTCCCGAGGGTGAAAAATATGACCCGAATGTAAAATGTTCAAATGAAAAATTCTAGGTTCGACCAAAAATCTCTAGATTCGCCCAGAATTTCACTCACCTTCGACCAGAAACTCTCACATTCGTCCAAACACACTCAGGTTCGCCCATTTTAACTTTTGAAAAACGGTTACACTTTGAAAAACGGTTATTTTGATCTCTGATTTTCAAAAGTTTGTGGATTTGAATGATCTTGATTAGGTTTTGCTTCGGAGATGATTTGGAACAACTTTAATACTTGGAATTTTGAATTTTAACCACAAAATCACCTCTAATTCTTTCAAAAACACTCAAAAACCATTGTTATGTAAAAACAGATGTGAATTGATGAAAATAATGTCCAAATCAGCTCTGAGTTTATCAATTTGTTGTTGTATGATCCTCAAAGCTCTGATACCACTTTGTAGAGGGAGAATTCGACACGAAAACAGGATTATATGATCATACAAGTTACTAAACCAGGTGCGGAAACCCTAGCTTAGAACAAACTGATAAAAACTCAATCAAAACACAATCAAAGTCATTTTAAATGCTTTTCATAGATTAACTCCTTGAAATAATTGCTTACAGATTGATTACAGTTAATCTAGAACACAAAATAACACTCTCAGACCTCTCTGGTACACACACCAAAAACACACACTCTAAATGACTCACCTAACATTACAAAATCACAAAATCTATTTATAACACCTGCACATTCGCCCCTTTTCATTGGTCGAACGTGGCCTTTTCCACATTCGCCCACTGAAGGTGGTCGAATGTGTCTTCTGATCAGCTCTGTTCCAGATTCGTCCATCTCTATTCTACCTTCGCCCACTTGTAAGTCACCTTCGCCCATCTATTCTTCCTTCGCCCCTTTAACCATATCTAACACATGTTAACGCATCTAATCATTAGTCGCAAAAACGCATCTACAAATGTTTTCATCTTGTATAACAAAGGTGGATTTCCTTTTTCTGCTATACAAGATTTTTGGTGAGGGTGAGGATGTGACAGTGGTTTGGTTAACATCTGTTGGTCCTTTTGTAGAACCAGCAGTTGTTTGGGTTTTTGGTTGTGTTGTGGTAGGTTTGGCTGTTGTTTGTGTAGTGGCTGGTTTTGTGATTGGTTTAGTGGTTGATGGTGTGGTGATTGGTTTGGTTGTTGGTTTGGTTGGAACAGATGTTTTGGTAGCAGTGGTTTTGGTTTCAGTGGTTTGGGTAGCAGGGGTTGTGGTAACAGGTGTTTCAGTAGCAGAGGTTTCAGTAGATAGCTTGGATGGTGGTTTCCTTGTATGTTTGGCTGGCATTTTCTTTCTTTTAGAGGAACTCACATCCTCCACTTCTTGCTGTTGTTCCTTTTTAAGCTGCACCAACAACTCTTCTTTAGCTTCCAAAGTGTCAGCCCTTTTTAGTTTTTCTTGAGCAGCTTTATCAGCCTTTTCATTGGCAGAGGTATTAACTTCCTTTGCCTTGGTTGTTTGAGCTGGTTTAGCAACAGGGGTTTGAACACTTGGTTGTTGTGGTTGTGGAGCTGATTTTGGAGACTCTGCGTTGTCAGTAGCTGGCTTACCCTTTTGAGAGGGTGGTGCACCAAATGGATTTAACTTTGGTAGCCTATCTCTGCCACTCTCCCCCTTTTTGGCATCATCAGCAGTGAATTCATCATCATCTTCATCCCTGAGAATGGTGGTAGGGGCAGAGCCAGTAGTCTTTAGCAAATGTTCCTTGATCACCTTGATGTCAGCCTTTGTGTCATTGAACCTGGCATCCACCATGTTTCTGATCAATGTCATATAGGTTTCTTGTGTTTGATCTGCCAATTTTCTGTGAGCTATGATGATGGGGGAAACAGATTTCCATAGCTCATTAGCAATATCAGAGGTGGATGGTTGACTCTTTGTAAAGTTGCCCAATGTTTCCAATATTGACTTGACATCAGTTTTGATGTCAGCAACAGAGGATTCAAGGTTTTGAACCTTAGCCGTAAATTCTTGTAGTTTTGATTCATCACCTAAGTTAATAAGATCAGCTGAATCCCTACCAGTGGTAGTTTTAACTGGATCAGTCCTAGGAGGTGAGTCAATGGAATGAGAACCAGCTGCCCCTTTTTCTTGGTACTGGGGACTTCCAACTGATTTTGGGGACACAATGGTGGCCTCATCAGTTGTTGCCTTCAAGGAAGTCTTATCTATGGAACCACTGTCCTGTTGTGAGACAATTGTCTCTACAGCAGTAGTGGCTGCTTCTCTTGAAACCTCACCAGGAGTTACATTGAACTCTGGGAGTATAGCCTCCTCTTCTGTTTGTGGGATAGCAGATTGACTTTTCTCAGCCCCAGTCACTGGTGGAGGTGTACTCTCTGTGACAGGTGAAGGAGAGGAACTGGGTTATCCTGAGTTTTGTCAATTGCTTCAAACAGTGGTTGCATGGTTTGTGGAACATGTGGTGGTGATGTGGGTGGAGTAAGAAGCTGATTAGCCCTGGGAGATGGACTTGTAAACATATGGTCAAGTGACTCATATGCCTCAGTATGAGTTTCCCTTTGGCTTACAACAAGATCCTTTTGTGAGGATTCTTGAGGAGTTTGCTTAGGTTGAGATATCTCCAACTGTTGTGAGGAAGTAACAATAGTGGTTTCATGTTGCTTTGGTGATGCAACAGGGTTAGCTTCTGGTATCTCATCTTCCAGAAGTCCCTTTTTAGGTTGAGAGGTGGTTTTAGAGGATGGACGTTTTCTTTTGGTGGCTGGTGTGGGTTTCACAACACTGGATGAAGTGCCATGATCACCAGGAGCAGTGGGCTCACCAACAGAGGTTTCAACAACAGTTGTTGCCTTTGTCCTCTTTGGTTATGTTTTTGAAACTTTTGTCACTTTTGACACTTTTTCTTGGGTTGAAGACCCCAGCATTCATGTGAAAGTTTCATCTGTTAAACTTTTCATTTTAATGGACTCTCCCTTTTGAAAATCATTTTCTGGTAAAAGCTTTTGTAGAATTACACTTAGGATTCTAGGGTAGAGTAGAAAAGCATTATTTGAGCCAGATTTTATGGCTTTCACATTTGAGACCAAGTCTAAAAACAATCCCTGAGACAGATTGAAGTCAGAATCTGACAACATTGCATATCCCAAGTATTGAATCCTCAATGGGATTTCATTGAAGGATGTGGTCTTGGCCGAGTCACAGAGAAGAAGGGTATGGAAGAAAAATTTCATGACTGGAGGAAAAAACTTTTTGTATAGGGTTGATCCAGTCATCTGTGCATCATACCCTCTTTCCTGGAACTCAGTGTGAAGCTCTATTTTAGGAAAGGATTCCATACCTGACAAGTCATTCAGTGAAAAGGTAGTGGATATGATTTCAGGGGTTATGGCGATACTAGTGGCTCCAATTTTTGAAATTATGGAAGTGGGTTTTTGTCTTGATACAAGACTTCAGCACTTGACCAGAATTCTTGGAGTGTTTCTAGATAAATGGGAGCATCAGCAATGAGGATGTTTTTGTATTTTGAGTTGTTTATTATGTCGATTGTGGAATGAAATGGAGTGTTATATTCGGTTTTAACCAAATATGGAAGGAAATTGTGGGTGGCTTTTGTCTGAAGATCCATTTTAATGGATTTCGAGGATGAAAGTACTGAACTTGGATGAAGGGTTTAGAGGAAGACGAAAGCGGTGTTTAGTATTTTGAATACAATGAGACAGTAAAACTGCGGTTTGGGGGAAAAACAGGGTTTTATAGCCTCTGGTGAAACCGCTGATTAGGCAAAACTCTGCTTTTGAGAGTAGACGTGGCAAACATCTGATGGTTTAAACATCTGGTGGCATACAGTTGTTTTGTTAAACATCTGTTGCCAACCTCTGTTGTTTAAACCAAAAGACTGATGGAAAACAGTTGTTTTATCTGATCAGATGTTTGAAACAGATTTTTCAACCAACAGTGGTTGTTTTATCTGAACAGATGTTTGAAACAGATTTTTCAACTAACAGTGATTTGAATGAAACAGTGGTTGTTTTATCTGATCAGTGGTTTAAAACAGATTTTTCAACCAAAGTGTCATTTTAAGCAAAATTTGATTTTCTGAAAACATTTTAATGTTTTTATTGAAAACATTTTTGTTGTTTTAATCCATGTTTAACATTCCAATTCGAGAGATCAGATTTGTGAAGGTAGATGTGTCTAAAGCTTTTGTCAACACATCTGCCAACTGATCCTCTGTTGGAACATGGTGCAGAGAAATCAAACCTTTTTCATAGCTATCTCTGACAAAATGATGTCTGATATCTATGTGCTTGGTGGTTGAATGAGAGACTGGAGTCTTGATGATATTTTCAGCAGCTTGACTATCCAACATGAGTGGAGTCCTTAGTGCAGTTATCCCAAAATCCAGTAGTTGATTTTGAAGCCACATGAGTTGGGCTGTACAGCTTGCAGCAGCAATGTATTCAGCCTCAGCTGTGGATGTTGAAACAGCTGCTTGCTTTTTGCTTTGCCAGGAGACTAAGGCATTCCCTAGAAACTGGCACCCTCCAGATGTGGACTTCCTTGTGGTATGACAGCCAGCAAAATCACTATCTGAATAACCTGAAAGCTCAATGTTTCCATTAGCAGGATACCAGATACCAAGTGTGGGAGCACCTTTTAGGTATCTGAATATCCTTTTCACAGCAATAAGGTTGGACTTTCTAGGTGAAGCCTGGGATCTTGCACACACACAGGTTGCAAACATAATGTCTGGCCTGGATGCAGTTAAGTACAATAAAGACCCAATCATGCATCTATAGTGTGTTTGATCAACCAGTTCATCCTTGTCATCAATAGTGAGTGGCTTGACTGTGCTCATGGGTGTACTACATGGCTTACAATCATTCATCTCAAATTTCGTTAATAAGTTTTTCACATATTTGTTTTGATGAATGAATGTGCCATTTTGCAGTTGCTTTACTTGGAGACCAAGGAAGCACTGAAGTTCACCCATAGCACTCATTTCAAACTCTGCTGTCATGAGTTCCCTAAACTCCTCACATATTTTGTTACATGTGGTTCCAAAAATGATGTCATCCACATATATTTGAACAATCATTAAATCTTTTCCTTTCCATTTTAAAAACAAGGTTTTATCAATTTTACCTCTTGTGAAACCAATGGATAAGAGAAAAGTGGAGAGAGTTTCATACCAGGCTCTTGGAGCTTGTTTTAGTCCATACAATGCTTTGTTAAGCTTGTAGACATGATCAGGATGGTATGTGTCTTCAAAACCAGGTGGTTGACATACATAGACCTCCTCCTGAATTTTGCCATATAGGAAGGCACACTTGATGTCCATCTGATACACCTTGATATTGTGGTTGACAGCAAAGGCTAGGAAAAGTCTGATAGCTTCTAACCTTGCTACAGGGGCAAAGGTTTCATCGTAGTCAATTCCTTCTTCTTGTCTGAAGCCTTGAACCACTAACTTGGCCTTATTCTTGACAACTATACCCCTTTCATCAGTTTTGTTTTTGAAGACCCACTTTGTGCCAATTGGACAGACATCCTTAGGCAGTGGTACAAGTTCCCATACTTGTTGTCTTTTAAACTGAAGGAGTTCTTCTTGCATGGCTTCCACCCAACTGTTGTCTTTCAGTGCCTCTTGGTACTTGACAGGTTGTGAAAGGGATAGAAAGCCTGCAAAAAGACAGATATTTGAAGATTGGCTCCTTGTGAGCACACCTTCTCTGATGTTGCCAATGATTTGATCTGGTGGATGAGCTCTTAGGTAGATTAGATCTCCTTGATATGGTATGATGGCATTTTGTGGTGAATGACAGAGGTTTGGAGACTCTGTTGACACAACATCTGTTGGCACTTTTGTAGAGTCAACAGATGTTTGGAATGGAGGTGGAGGAATGGGTCCAAGTGGTGTAAGGTTGGACTGACTTTTGTCAACAGTTGTTTGACTATAGTCAACAGATGATTGACTTTTGTCAATAGATGATTGAGCAGTGGATTGGATGGGTGAATCAGTGGTTTGGAGATAGGACTGGCCAACGGTGGCTGACTCAGCTGTGACAGAGTTTTGACAGTTGTTTTGAACTACTGCTTCCTCTGATGTAGGATAGACTTTGTAGTGATCTGGAATCACAACATCTATTCTGTAATCTTGTTGTGGAGATTGTGGAGTACCTGCAGGGTTAGTTTTGACAGTAATATCTTCAAATTTGAATTTATCCAAATCAAACAACTCAGCAGGGTTTGCTGGGATTTTCAAAGATGAAAGTTCATTGAACTTCACATTCAGAGTTTCTTCTATTGTCTTGGTCCTTGTGTTAAACACTTTATAGGCCTTGGCAGTAGAAGAGTACCCCAGAAAATATCCACAATCTACTTTGGCTGCAAATTTTGAAATGGAATCTTTAAGATTTAAAATGAAACATGGGCAGCCAAAGACTTTGAAAAATGATATCAGTGGTTTGATTTTAAACAGAATTTCATAAGCAGTCTTTTGATGTCTAGGGTTGTTTAAAACTCTGTTTTAAACATAGCACGCAGTGTTTACAGCTTCTGCCCAAAAGGACAGAGGCAAACCAGAATTTGCTAGCATTGTCCTTGCAGCCTCAATGAGAGTCCTGTTCTTCCTTTCAACCACCCCAGTTTGCTCTGGTGTTCTTGGGATACTGTACTGACTTACAATCCCTTTTGACACACAGAAATCATCCAACTCCTTATTTTTAAACTCTGTTCCATTGTCACTTCTAAAGACTTTTACTGGCAAGTCATATTGTTTTTCAACTCTGGTGACAAAGTCCTTCAAAATACCTGCAGTCTCATCTTTAGAGTGTAAAAAGTAAGTCCATGTAAACCTAGAAAAATCATCAACTATGACAAGACAAAATCTTTTTCTTCTTAGACTCATGATTTTTACAGGGCCAAACAAGTCCATGTGCAACAATTGTAAACACTGACTAGTTTTGGACTCATCAATTGATTTGTAAGAGCTTTTATGTTGTTTTCCTTTTAGACAGGAAACACAATGCTCATCACATTTAAATTCTTTTGATGGCAAACCTCTGGCAAGGTTTTGTTTGGAGACTGAGTTGATAGTTTGAAGGTTGGTGTGACCAAGTCTCCTATGCCACAATTCTGTCTCTTTGGTAGAGGCAGCAGAGAACAGACAGACATTTGCCATAGGTTTTGTTTTGAGACTGAGTTGATAGTTTGAAGGTTGCCTGGAGCCTCCACTATCTACATTCCATAAATTGTCTAAACAAGCAGAAGCTCCCTGCACATCAGTAAAGATTTTAGTTTTGGTGAGTGTCCAAAGCCAAATTGGCTTTGGATGGGTCCTTAGATGTCTCAACCTTAAGTTGAGGAGAATGATCAGTGGTTTGAACTAGCTTTTGAACTAGGTTCAACAGCTGCAGTTGACCATTTGCCACTGCTTGTATGTCAACACTTGGTTCAGCAGATGTTTGATCATTTCCTATCAGATGCTGAAAACCATGAGGATGTCTGTTCACTTTTGGTTTTGAAGGCCTTTTGGGCTCTTCATAAACATGTGGCAGACGATGACAAGTGCGTTGCCCATATCCTCTTGGTAATATGTTAGCTGGTGGAACATCTGTTACCTGAACATCTCTGGGAGCAGAGTTTTTGTTCAGACTTTTGGTAACAACTGTTTGGACTGGTTCAAAAGTCTGTTTGGGTTTTCCTTTTGGAGTACTCACCACTTGACTTTCAAGAGTTTTAGCCTTATACTCTTTTATCTTTTCATCAAAATTTTTGAGGTATAGGCACTCTTTTGTTTTGTGATTCTTTTTCTTGCAGATTGAACATTCATTTGTTTTAGAATCATTTAAACTTGTTGTTTTGTTGATGTCATATGCTTTTAGAAGAAAACAGTTTTTGGTGACAAGGTTCTTCTTTTCACAAAAATCACAAAACAAGTTGTTTTTGGCTTTCCCTTTTTCCTTCTTCTTTTCAACAGATGTTTGATCATCTGTTGGAAGATCTCTTAAAGGGATAACTTTGGCCTGTGGTGCCATTTTACCATCAGGGGTTTTAAAGGTCACTGGTTTGAAATTTTCAAGGACTTCACACTCATCTGACCATGATGGTTTGAATTGATATTTTGCAATTTCATCAAATGAGGGTGTACCTTCCAATTTTTCAAGAATGATTTTCTTGCCATTGGGTTCAGTAACCTTGATTTCTTGACCTTTTGAATTGGTAGGGATGACTTCAACCAACTGTGGTTCCTTTTTGTCAGTGGTTTGTGAACTTTGGGCAGTGGTTTGAAAGCCAAGCCCAAATTTCACATGACTTTTAGATTGTTGGTTGACAATCATCTCAAAACCTTTTGATGATTCCACCCATTTCTGACATTCAACTTGGGTGGACTCAAGCTCCTTTTTACAACTATGATATTTTGTTATCATAGTCTGAAGCTGGTCTTTGGTAATGCTTGCTTCATGTTTTAACCTGCTGATTTTAGACTCTTTTTCAGTTATTTTTGATTTTAACTCTTTAGTGAGTTTTTCAAACTGAATTTCATAATCCAAAATTTTCGTTCTAAAGTTTTCATTCACCTCTTTTATCTTAGAAAATGCTACAATACATTTGTCTGAGCATAAGTCATTTAAGATTTGAGGAGATACCTTAGCAGCAGCCATTAAGGCACAGTTACACTGGCAATCACAATCATCACTACCCCAGGGGTTTGAGAGATTCACAACCTCCACTTCAGATTCTTCAGCTGAAACAACTTCACCAACAACACCATCAGTCACATTTTCAGACAAAGATGACGAAATAAATGCTTTGGATCACAAGATAGGATCCATGGAGTCTTTGAATCTCTCTGTAAAAGAAATGTTTATGGTTTGGGGTAAGAATTGAGAGGAAGAAAGAGAAAAGGAGAATATATATATATATATATATATGAAGTATTATTGTGGGTTCGAATTTTTATTGGGGAATGGGAGAGTTGGTGATGGATGTACTTGTTTCCAGAAAAAGAAAAAGTGGGTTTGAGGTTGATGTTGACATGAAGGTTAGATTACAATATTACCCTTGGTTACAATATAAAATCATTCTTTTTTGTGATGATGTGGCTTGATTGTAGCCACATGTTGGGTTTCTAAGGTTTACCATCTAAGAAGGGTTTCTTGTATATATACTTATACTATATATATATATATATATATATATAGGCTAAAGGGATAATGGAAACCCTCTAAAATGAAGAAACTCCCGGAAACCTAACTAGTGGTTCTCATTAATCCACATCACCAATGTTTGTTTTGAGGGAAAGGGTAGTTTAGTATTTTGCATCACTTTGATTAGCCATGTACTGACAAATTATGTACTAGATGTATCAAAAAGTCAAGCATATCTCTCTCCTCTCCTGTGTATTATTATACCCCATATATCTCCCCCCCCCCCCCCCCCCTTTTCACCCTTAATAATATACTTCTCATTAACTTCTTTTGAATCTTCTCCCTGCCTCATTAAATTATTCATGCGATGGAATCGAATCCTCCAATCAATCCACATTTAATGATCGTGGATTCTGTCAATAACCATGCACCGCCTGATTTTGTTTCAAGTTTCTCCTGTATCAGAAACAGAGCATGATAGTGATGATTCTGGTTCCGAAGGTTTGTACATGATTTTTTTAACGCCGATGATATAGTATAGCTTAGTAGGCTAGCTTAGTATGTTATAGTACTGTTATTGTCTGTTTAGTGATGATTAGTTATTGTCTGTTTATGATCATAGGGTTTTATATTTTTTTAACGCCGATGATCAGAAACAAAGCATGATAGTGATGATTAGTTATTGTCTGTTTCTGATCATAGGGTTTTATATTTTTTTAGAAAGTAGCATTTGTCTGTTCATGATTATAGTGTTGTTATAGTTATAGTGAGGTAGTTATATTTGTAACAAAGTTTTTAATATTTTTTCTTTAACAGGGTTACATAGTGTTAGGATGTTTTCTATTGGGTTTCATAGTACCATCATCAAAGTTATTTTTTTGTTTTAGTGTGGTTTTTAATGTTTTATATTTTTTTGTTGTCTATAGGCCTTAATGTTGGCTCCTCATCTGGGTCCCCATCTTTGTTGAGGAATGTTGATGGAGGGGAGCCTGTTGATGGAAATCAAAGAGGACTAAATGAATATGTATATGCAGGGGTTGAGTTTGGTAAGAAACTTATTCCAAACATGGACTTTAGTTAGTGGGTGTGGTGGTGATAGTATTGTCTGTCATAGATTACTAGTTTTGTACATGGTGATAGCCATTTTTGGCCAGAATCTACATTATATATGTTACATGTGTTACATAGAAGCTGTTTTTTGTAGCAAATTTTTATCCGACTATATATTTTGGGTAGCTGTTTTTATGTCTTATATATTTTACGTACAACATAATAAAAAAAATATATAGAATTCTAACGTATGTAACACAGCCTTGCATAAAATATAGAAATCTAACATGATCAACCATAAATATAGAAATCTAAGATGTGTTTTACTTAACAGGTGAAAATGAAGACATGGAGCCGTACTATGTTATTTCAACCCCGAACGGCACCCAATTCTGGATCCCCAAAGTCAGTCCCCGGTATTTGCCTGCTATTGGTCAGACTTTCCTGACGTTTGAGGCAGCAATGTCTATGTATAAAGAATATGCACAGCAGGTCGGTTTTTCAGCTAAGAAGGGACAAACCAAGAGTTGGATGGGAGAACCGACACATAAGTACATCCGTTGTTGCAAATACGGTAAACCTCAGGTTAACAAAACCTTTGACACTTTAGATGAATCTTCTGTTAAACCCCGTAAAACTTCGTTCAGCCTTTCGAACTGCCAAGCCCATGTGTTATTGTCAATCACTTGTGGGGGTTCGTTGTTTAAAGTCATTCGTTTCAATGATGTTCATAACCATCAGCCCTGGGATAAAAATAACAATGACCTTAGTAAGATTTCTCGGAAACTTTCTTTCTCAACCAAGCAGTTTATTCATAACATGTCTCTAAACCGAGTTGGACATGTGAAAGCTCATCGGTACTTAGTGTCTCTTAAAGGCGGCCACCATAATGTCCATGGAACTGCTTCTGATTTCAAGAACTTTAGTAAGGAGCTTCGGATTTTTATGGGCGAGAGGGACTCGTCTTTATTCCTTGACCGCTTGCGTGATCGTCTTGAAAATTTGCCAGACTTTTTTTATGACTTTGTGGTGCGCGATGGTACACTGCACTCTGTTTTTTGGGCGGATGAAATTTCAAAATTGAATTATAAGGCCTTCGGTGATGTTGTGGCGTTTGATGCAACATAGAACACAAACAAGTAAGTTACCTTAACGTGCGTTACAGGTTTTCTGTGTTGCATTTTTTACTACTTAACATACGTAAATAACATGCATCTGTTCTTATAATGTGCAGGTACAACATGATATTTGTCCCTTTCACTGGTGTGGACCACCACAAGCAGTGTGTGACCTTTGGTGCAGGATTGATAATTAATGAAACCATAGATTCCTACGTGTGGTTGCTTAAATGTTTTTTAAAAGCTCATGGTTCACAGCCCAGGCTAGTGTTGACTGACCAAGACCCGTCCATGATGCAGGCTGTACCACAAGTGTTCAGTGAGGCTCGCCACAGGCTATGTATGTGGCATATAATGAAAAAAATACCCAACAAGGTAATGTTATGTAGGCACCCATGTTCTGTGTTATGTTATAGTTAGATCCTCACGCACATGTTAAAAATGTCTTACCTTTATTAATGCTTTGTACCTAAGTTGCTGGAGATGTTTTAGCCAACACTGAATTTCGGTCGTGCATTCACAAATTGGTGTGGAACATTTACATAAAACCTTCAACGTTTGAATCTCGATGGAATGCGCTGCTAGAGACATTTGGTCTTGAAGAAAACCAGTGGTTGAGCGATATTTTTGCAATCAAGGAATTGTGGGTGCCGGCGTACTTCAGGAAGATTCCAATGTCATGCTTGATGAAAACAACATCCAGAAGCGAGAGTTCCAACAGCGCATTCTGTTAGGATCTGAGTTCTGGTTGTTTTGATTTGTTTGATTAAGTATGAATAAATGAATGAAGTATAAATGGAAAGTGCAGCGGAATAAACTATAAATCAAAACATGGAGAATAATTGTTTTAATCGAAAGCTTTCATTAATCGAAAGGTTACAAATGTACAACTAAAACTCCCCCTCAGCCTAATCACTCAGAGAATGTTTGTCTGAAAGAGAATGACGAGTGATGAATAGAACAGTACAAGTACTGTTCTATTTGTAGACAGACTCAAACCTCTGATGATCAGTGCTGACGTCACCTAGACAGTGACCTCTAACTGACTAACAATTTCTAACATCTGCTAAGCTATAACTACTGTTACATTGAAAACACTGATAATACAAAAACTCTGTAAACTAAAACTCTGATGTCTTCTATCATCTAATGAACCAAAGTGCTGTTGGTTCAACAGACCTTTGTTCTTCAGTTCTTTGATCAGCAGTTGTTCTTCATCATACTTTTATCCTTCAGACCTTGTTCATCAGACCTTTCATCAACAGCAGTTATCTTTAACAGTTGATTCAAGCAGCAGCAGATAGGGATCAACAGACTTTAGGAGGAAGCTTCATTGTAACAACTGTTTTATTCATGGATCAATCACTTAGAATATTTTGGCTTTTCAATCATCAGTTCTTCTCCAGGTCAGCAGACCCAACACATTCAAAGTCAATTCCACTGGTGCACACACACTAGTTCAGTTCATGTTATGTTTTGAGTCCCGTCTCGATAGCCAACGTTACCATCAGCGTGTTGCCGAGTACAAAACCTCATCCACGGTTTTTGTTGGGTCTACGGATTTAGTCATTGAGCAGCATGCGTTTACGCTGTACACCAATAATGTATTCCAGGAAGTTAAGAAGGAGATTGTGAAGGGGAAGTTTTTGTGCTACATATCGAATGTTGATGAACAGGACAACATGCCGGCCGTCTTTTCAATCACACAACTCGACAAGCGTCGTGATGTTACCAATGTTAACCAGGTACTCATTTTTTCAACTTCCTGTGTTTTAGTTTTTTCTGTTAAAACTGCTAATAATATTAAGAACAGATGCTTAAAAAAAGGCTGCTACATGTGTAACAAGTTAGTTGTACCGCACCATAAAAGGTGTATTTGACTTTTACTGTACTCCCTGTGATTTAGGTTTTCTGCCCAAACTGCAAATATTATTGTTAGACATAATAAAACCTCATGCTACATAAGTAACAACTTACTTGTACCAAACACTATATAACGTATTTGACTTTTTTGTACTTCTTGTGAGTTAGGTTTTCACCTGTCAAAACTGCAATATTTTTGTTATAATTCTAGAATTTTTGCTACATGTGTAACAAGTTACTTGTGCCAAAACACCTGGCACTTTACAGTTTGAGACTGACTTGGGCTTATACACCAGCTATAATGTTCATATTCTTAATACTTGTTGCATTCCATAGGTCTTACCATTTCTACAATGATGCAGGTGCGATTTGACAGCACTGATACAACGGCTGAATGCTCGTGTCGAGGTTTTACGTGTCTTGGCTACCTGTGCCGCCATGTCTTTGCAGTTTACATGATTAAGAAGGTTGACTGCATCCCCCAGCAATATGTTGTCGACAGGTGGTTACGTGACATTCTACCCAAGCAGGTGTTCTCCATCACCGACCGTTATGGTGTTGACAGTCATCCAGGTTCTCTGTTGAGGAATGAGATACTTGAACTCGTAACTGAATGTGTTGATGTTGCCAGAACAGATGAAAGCGCAATGGCGGACTTGGTTGAGCAGCTCAAATCTATCAAACTGAACTTGTTATCCAGGGAACCTATTTCTGTGGATCCGAATCAACAGTCTCAATCTGATGTGGAAGATATTATTGGGCAATCGGCTGATACTGAGATTGTGGTTGCCAATCCTGATGTGGCACGCAACAAGGGTTGTGGGAAAACTCGCAGAATCTCTGGACCTGGTGAGAAGGCCAACATAAAGCGTCCCAAAATTCCTAAGGCCCCACGCTTATGCAACAACTGCCACCAATATGTCACGGATCATGATGCAAGGAATTGTGAGAAGGTTGCTGCGATGAAAAGGGCCATGGAGGAGGCAACATTACTAATTTCTGCTTTTTGAACCATGTTGGACACTGGTAACAGTTAGAAACATATGCAGTCCCTTGTTGTTACGTGTGTAACATGGTTGCCACAGTTTCATGTTTTGTTGTTCCCCAGCTACGTCTATGTTTTTTTGGTATTTGACTAGTTTATGTATGATGTTCACCCACTAGACATGTTGTTTTGTGTTTTGTAATATACAATATGGTGTGTTGTATTTATTATGTTATGTGTTTTACATTACCCAGTATTGGTAACATATGCAACACAGAAAATCCACTGACGTGGTTATTATTATATTACATATCATTTTGTGTGGGCCCATGGACAGGAAGTGTTGAGTATGTGTGGTAGATTTTGTACGGAATGGTGTGTACCAAAATCTAATAAAATAATGATCGACAAAGTACCACATGAAGAGAATAAAATATAAATTGGTCTTTATCACCCAACAACTTTTAATCAATATTGATTTGACATAAAGCAAAGTATACCATTAAACACAAATTAAATTACCACCAACCACCCATCCTTGAACTTCATTTTTATACCCCATTCTCTTAATAGATTGAAGTTCCATAATAATAGTGTTCCCAACTTACTAAAAGAAACACTTTCTGCAAATGGAAAGCCCTTCAAACCCTCATGCAGCCAAGCGACAGAAGATCGACGTCGAAGAGGAGGTCACTTCAAAAGTAACTGATTTTTGGGCATTACTGGAGCGTACCGAATGTCAAGCCATTGATGGTTCGAAGCATGTTATTGATACCAACGAGAGAGAACTACCGAACAAAGGCGTCGACACCACAATGATGGAAGATGGTTCTAGTACACAAGCGACATCGGGCGATGCAAAGATGGAAGTTGATGGAGGGGCGTCAGTTGGCACTGCTTACTCGGTAACCAAAGCGGATGTAGCAATATCGGACTTGGAATGTCCAGGTTATGAGTACGACCACGAGTATTGCGATTGTCCATTATGTACAAACTCACCAAATACCCTCGCTAGGTGGGCAAGCTATAACCCTTGGGAAGGCGAGGACAGCGAAGTGTCAGAACTGAGCTTGGAAGCGCAGTATGGATCATTCTCGCCATGACTTGGCAACTTACGAGGGTTTTTCGGTTGTCTTTGAACTTATTCTCCGTTTTGGTTGTACTTTTTTTATGTGTTTTTGTCTATGTACTTTTCGTGTTGAAGACAGTCTATGTAGGGAACACTATTCTCATGTGTTTGTTTAAGACGAGTAGGGTATGTCACAGTCTGACCGTGTAGCTATCTGTTATGTATGTAACAGGTTGTTTGCCATCTCAATACCATATTAACCATCTCTTATGAAGTATCCTATAACCCACTATCAACAACACTCAGAATACCTTACTACCTTACAATTTTTAAAGATATAAACGTATGCAAGATTCTTACATGCTATCAGCTTAAAACAGTTTAACATATGGAACAGAATACATGTGCTTAAAACATACTATCTGCTTAAAACAGTTAGGCGTTCGACAAGTGACCATGTTAGTTAAGTTATATTACAGAACCCAACAGTATTATAGGTGTATCATCACCCAAAAAACAGTTTAAACACTACATAGTAGTCATACACAGTTGTCATACCACCCCTTCACCAACGCTCCTCCTTACTTCAAACGTGCCCCAGCTTCCACCTCACCCTTCTTTTTGTTAACCGGTGAACGCAAAATATGTGCTGTGTACTTGGACCGTAGCTTATTGATCTCCCCTTCTTTAGTGCGCCAATGCTTACTGAAATTGTATTCAAACGGTACATGAAGCCCCATGAATCTCTCCATGTGTCTCATTAGGTAGACACCACAATCCGTGCCATTACCAGTCGTACCCCACTCTACATCCAACCTATGTATTTCTGCCCCTCCGATCTTTCCCGCCTTCGGATGGTTGATGCTTTTAAAGAACTCCACAAACATGTGCTTCTGTAATAACCGTGGAACATGAAACCCCAAAAATAATATGTCAGCGAAAAAAACATTGTTTTAAATCACCAAGGTTTTATTATTTAGCCTTTCAACTGATCTAAAGCAACTTACATATTTGTGTACAGTATCCTTTTTGTGAAAGTCAGCATGATCCTTGCACGTTCGCCTCCCTCGCTCTTTTTCATTATCAATCAGTATTATGGCAATATTCTTCAGCTCAAAGACCAATAAGTAGAAGTGGGCCCTTTCATGGATCGGGAAAAAGACGATATCATATCGTTTGAAGTCACGGTTGCTCTTATAGCCCGGCACTGCAGCAAACATCGCTGCTGAAAACCGTGAAGTTCGTCTTTTCGGATCACACTTGGTATCATTAAGCATCCATGGAATCTATTTTTTTTTTGTTAACAAAATAAAAAAAAAAGGCGTCATTATTAGTTACATAACATACGTAAACCGATGTTGTCTTTTTAAATAACGTACCACTGCGTTTGTCCCTACAAACAAACGAAGAGGTGCCCCGTCTGATTTCAACCTCTCCTCGTAGTTTAATACATCCACCCAACAGTCAACTATCACATCCATCACCTGCTCCCCCGGCTTCAAAGTTTTGAACATGCTACGTGTGGCTTCCACGTCACATAAACTTCTAAATAACACCTCACTGTATATATTAACCAAGATAAATTTAGGAAGCAGTCTTATAAGTTAAAAAAAAGTCATTGTCTTACTTGGCAAGCGCATCATCTATCTCATCAACTGGTATGTCTACATTTTTTACCTCTTCCCCACGCTCTAGACTGAAAAAAAAACAGAATCCAAAATGCCACATGTTACACTAGTTCAACAAGTTATTAACACATACATTGTTCAAATTACTTACCCGTTTTTTATGGCTACCCTCCTTCTTTCCTCAGAACCACACAACATATTCAACGGATCCTCGTCCCTGTAAACAAAGTTCCACACAGCATCATCATCCTTTGTGACCCCCTCTCCCAAATCTACCCCCTTATGTGAAAACGTGACTTATGAACATAGGTCACATTCCTTTCACGTAGGGGGTTTCTCTTGGTTGCATCCATCTTTGCAATCATTGCTTGACGCATCGCCAATGTCATGTCGTCCTCATCTACCTCCAGATTACCACAAGCCCCATACTCATTGTAAACCTGAGTCTGTGCATCATATGAACTCACGGGCGGCACCAACGGATACACCGGTGTTGTATTACATAATGATCCACCAACCAACCCGCTTCTAAATATCTAAATAAGTAATTTCAGCCGATATGTACGAAACCTAAAATTACATTATAATTTTATGTATGGACTAACCTATAACATCATCAACTTTCGCCTTTCCACGCGCCTTGCTCAGATCCAGTGCTGTGCCGCCTACTATACATGAAAATTATGTGACACAAGTAACAGTTGTAACACCCCAACCGATGGCGGAAACATCGGGATGTCACGTATTGATGATTGTTTCAGTAGCACATGGTATAAATTGAATTTTAAATAATTTATTCAAAACATAATAATCCAAAATAAAGTGATGTCTAGAAATTCAAATACATGATACCAAGTAAGTAACAATCTTCTAATAACTTCAAATAATAACTTCATGATAAATCCTCATGCGAACTCAAGCCTCAGCTTCATTGTTACCTGAAACATGTTAATTTTGAAAATATTTTTGGGTCAACAAAAGTTGGTGAGAGTTACATAGGTTTTTGATAATCGAATAAAAATGTTGTGCAATTCATGTGTCATGGCAAGTCTAGTCCATATGTGAAAACATACTAGAAGTAAATCGAGTGCATAATCAACCCTTGTTACTGTTATAATGTGGTACATCCCATACGCTCATGGTTCACTCGAATATGTTATGCGATAACAAACACCCACGCTACCTTTGTAGGAGGCACGTATCCGGGTGGGATTGTCAGTCCAATAGATCTATCAATGTATACCGTCGGCTGATCAATGTTAATGATTATGCTAGAATTGTGCTTACCCTAGTCATGTTCAAGACATAATGCAACATAGAAAAACACATAGACACATTGATGATTGAATTGCATATATAAAATGTTGTAACATGTTTCACCCCAAAACGGTGATAAATAGAAAAGGGGCTATGTAAAACTCACCTTGCTTGTGACGATGAACTTGCAAAGATATGACGAGGATCAAATAATTATGCTTGCACCTAAGTAGGTTAATAATGATGATTTAGTGTTCCATGACGTTACTTATTAGTTGTAATGTGTATGCAAAAAAAATATGTCACTTTTGACATATCGATTTTAATTAATATTAACATTATTATCATTATTATTATTATTTTGACATATTCTTTCAATACAAAAAAATGACATGTTAGAAAATCAAAACAGAAGACGTTATCATTATTTACAAAACTCAATGCCTATTTTGTATTGAAATAATTAGTTGTGGTGCGTGATTAATAAAAACAATAGATTGAGTCATGTTTGCATGATCAATATTTCCATAAACAACACAGAATTTATCTTGGACTCAAAGTTTGAATGTAACTAATGAGATGTACTAGAGAATGGAACATAAGCTGTACCATGCATGAAAAAGAAATGATCCATCTTAGATGCGGCTGTCAAAATCGGTCCAAACAAGCGGCAATGGCGAGCGTTGTTATTGGCAGCGGCTTGATACTGCATAGCAAGGAGGCTAGGAATCGTGCGGGTGGTGGTTGTCTATGCGACAACGGGGTATGGTGGGTGTTAATGGGTCAAAACGAGGGCTGATAGTAGCATTTCATGTGGTTGTGTTGTCTCGAGTGGTGGTGGTCGGAGAATGATGTTGCGACGGGTGTGGTGATGGTCGGGGGTTGTTTGTGGTGACCCTTTTATGGTGGTTGTTTGGTGATGGGCAGTGGTGTTCGGTGGGCGGTGTTTGTTACAGGGGAAGGGTCGGCATTTAAGATGCGAGTTGTGTTTGAAACGAGTGAAACAAAAAAATCGACCATTTATAGAATTAAAGGGCCGCTTAAGAGTTATTGTGATGCTTGGAATATCCGGCAAGATATACGGCGTGAATCGAAGTGATATATATTATATATATTTTTTTAGAGAATATCAATTTGTGGGTTAATTACCATTGATTTGGTGAAAGATTAGGAAAGTTTGAGACTATGATTATTTGTACGTGGTGTGCACCAGAATTGGATGGTTTTAAAATTGATTAATTATTATTATTTATTTGCTATTGTTATTATATATATATATATATATTTTTTTTAAAGCAAGTCAACGAGAATGAAGGATTGTTTCTCGTTTATTTTTTTTTGAACAGAAACTTTCATTAAAAAACAGACGGCTCTAAAAAACGAGACCGCCTAAACTACACACACATATACAAAGGGTCCTTGACCCAATCATTCCAAGTAATATCACTATAAATAGATCTATACTTCAACCAAAAAAAGGACTTGGACTTGACTTCCATCACCGCTTCCATAACCCGTCTATCTTTGTTTCTCGTTTATTGATTATTGACTTTCCATGTTTCATTAGAATTGTTCCTATTAATATTAAATACATTAATAATTTGAAAATTCATGTGCCGCTAAGAATTGGCCGGGCTATATGATGAAATAAAATCGCTTTATGGAAATTTACAATTATAGAATTTTATTTTGGTCACACTAGGTCCCTAAAGTTATGATTTATTTTTTTTGGCAAAATCATGAATGTTACAACAGTTGTATGATTACACATGTTAACATTTTTAACACTTGAAAAACAGCCTAAATCTAACCTGTTGATCCGACAACCTCCTTCTTATCAACTTTTTAATTTGGAGCCACACCACCACAATCTGTAATGTACGTCACAACTTTTGTTAGCTGAGTGATCTGTTCCAGCGGTTCAACATTGGTAACATATAGAGTTGATACCTGATTCACCTGGTTTGTCCTTCAAACCACATTCCATTTTTTGAGTCATTGTGACAGATTCTGTAAGATAGGCATTAAAAACTGTTTAAAACACAGAGCATTATCTTACATTTTTGTATAGTTATTTTAAGAACTGAATTCAAACCCGACTCCCCCTGATCTGTTGGTTCTGGTTATGTTAGGCCAAAGCTAAAAGTTGGCGCATCGTTGCCAGTGTCGACATATATGGAAATATCTAGGACATTCCTGCAAATGTATTACCAAAAATAATTGGTCGACCCTTTTGTGGATTCTAAACATATTTCATTTTTCTTTTACTTCGTACTTGCTTCTTTATCTTCCCCCGCTACACCAACCTGCTTGCCCCTATCACTAGATTCTGCCCTATCCACCTGTACTTCTGTAGGATAACTCCGCACCAGGCCACATTACAATTTACATAATCGATTTACTATCGAGACTCTGAAATGACTTTACAATACCTGTTTCGGGTTGTTGGCCCTGTTCATCATTTTTCCCTGACTGCACTGTATTGGTTGCAGCCTTTGCGTTTGTTAAGTAGCCTGCTTCACATAATCAACATAACTTATAACACAATCATATCAGTTATGCATAGGGCTGTGCAAAGGGTCTAGAACCGACCCGACCCGGACCCACCAGAACCGCATACTCTTTTATTGTTGAAATTCGGAACCACGAACCGAAACTTAAAAGGCTATATGGTTCCAAGTCCTAAAGGTTCTGATGGGTCGGGTAAAGGGTCTGACCCTCTAGAACCTTTTAATGTAATAGCCACTTTTAGATGATTACATATTCCTATTCTTTTACCATGCTCGTAAAAGAATTCCTCGATATGGTTCTAACAATCGCCAGTGAGTTTCTTTTCTAAATCACTTTTCGTTTACTAACTTATGTTTTCGTAACAGTTTTGTCATTCGAAACATCATCTGAATGTGTTATGTATACATCATAAACACACACACACACATCAGAGCAACATACATAAATATTTACTTCGAATTTGGATATAGTATATATCAAGCCGAAAAATATTTCAAGAAAAATACATTGTTATTCTTATAAATAATATTTTTAATATTATATTAACATTACATGAAATCGATTACAATAAAACGTAAAAATGAATAGTGAAAAGACTAAAAAGGTTATTTTTTAAAATTTTAATATAAATAAAACGGTTCTTGTGGTTCTTATATTAGAACCGTGGGTTTGGAACCGACCCGACCCAGAACCGATAATTGATATAAATCTAGAACCTGAAACCGACCCATGTATTTAGAAAGGTTCGGGTCTAAGGTTCTCGCAGGTCGGGTCCAAGGTTCCTGTGGGTCCGAACCACGAAATGCTCACCCCTAGTTATGCATGTACTTATAAAATTTACAATATCATACCTGACTCATTATTGCTGGGTGTGGTCACCTCTGCTTCACCTGTTTTCTCCTCTTGCATTCGTTCATCTACTTTTGTGTCTCCAACCTTCACACTTGATTCATCTTTGGTGTCGTCGGCAATATCATCCTGCCTTGGAGCGCCGCCTTAAAATAATGTAACATATGTCACCAGATAACAATCTTAAGACAGTTGTATATATTAGCAATTTTATACTAGTCCACGGGCATACCTATTGGTTCGCTTTGCGTTGAAGCCAATGGTTGTGTGCTCACCAACTCGTGTTCAATCTCATTGGTTGGCGCATCCAGTTCTGAAACAACAATATTATCCCGTCCTTAAAGTTAATTAACATTTCATATGTAGTCAATTTTCAGAATTTGGTTTATGTGATTTACATGTGTATAAACAACAATTCAGTTTTTACCTAATTGTTCGTTTTGTGTTGCTGCCAATGGTTGTGTGCTCAGCAATTCCTCTTCATTGTAATTGGGTACCACATCATCTAACACATTCTCAACACTTTGTCGGCTGGCATCGACATCTGCTAAACCACATAACATTACAATCTTACCGCTAACTTATGTGAATACTATGCGTATGTAACCGAACCTACCGTGGCTACTATGCTTACCTTCTTGTTGTAGGTCCCCTGATTGTCCTGCTACATGCTGCTCATTTTTCCCGTCTTCACTAACCAGAGCAAATTTGTTGGTTAAATTCTTGGCCAGATCTTCATTTCCTGTTAACATATGTTAAAGACATAACCGGTCAAACACAATGTTCCTAATGATTGGAATGTACATAGTGTTCTTTTACCTTCACTTTTTAAAATCTCCTGGCCTTCTGTTTGTTCCACACCTGTTGTTTGACCATCATTATTTTGCTTTGCACTATCATGCAGATTCTTCCTGTATTGGCTTAGAATTGGACTTTCAAATGCCCCCACCTCGTTCAACGTGCCATCAACGGTTTTCTTTTTTGAGTGTGTAATTGGGGACTTGTTCAGCGGAGAATCACCCAAACTCAAACCATCATCCTCGTCTAGTTGTTTCTGGTTGCTTTGTTCAGCCTTATCTGCTGATGTAAGATACAGATGTTAAATGTATTTATAGTTTACAAAATTTTATGTTGGGCATAAACATCAAACTTACCTGCACCAATGGTGCTGCATTTACTTATTGCTGCTAAAACAGAGGAGATTTCTCCATCAGCATTTACACGCGCAATAGCTTCGGCCTCATTCGCCTTCAGCATGTCTTTAATGAACGCATCATACCTAGACTTGACAGCAACAACTTCTTCTCTACCTGGATACTCCTCATCTAATTTGCAGATGACCGATTCAACCCTCTTTTTCATTCTAATCAAAACATCTATTAGATCCCCCACAGTTGCTACCCTTTCCTGTTTTTGATATTTGTTAGCTGTTAGTATAATACTTATATGTAATACACGAAATCTGTGTTGGTAATACACAACATGTTACAAACCTCGATGCTTGGTTCATCTAATCCAACCTTCAAACCCTCGTATGAAGTCAACGGTTTCACAGTACCCCTTCCGAAACCCCCTCCTTTTATATCAATCCTTTCTCAGTCTCTTAACCTTTGGAATGTCTAGAAACTCATAGGAAGCACTGAAGAATCAATATCTTTACCTTTGCATTTAAAACTATCGACGTATAAAAGCTGCAAAATAGATGTTGTATACAAGTAAAGAAATACTGTTAGTAGTACCTATGTCAGTATGTAACATACGTAAAAAATAATTTACCGTCAAAAAGGTAAGTGGGCCTGTAAAAGGTGGATCCAAGGTGTGTCGTCTCCAACCATTTTTACAACTCCTTAGGACCTCCACTACTAACTCACACCAGTCCAGCCCGGCAAAATCCAAGTCATCCGTCAAATAGTCCAGTATGTTGTCCTTCAAACTGCCTTGTTTGTGGCACTCAACCAAGATAGTATAGAAGCACATTATAAAATCCATACGGAAATTAAAATCATCCTCACCATTGGACTCTTTCTCAATCATATCAACCATTTGTTTTGGAGATATAAATCTGCTCGGCGGGTACCTCTTTTTCCATTTAGATATCCCTTCATCATGCGCGTCCCTACTCTCTAGCGCATTGAAAGACACCCCTCCAATTGGAATACCGAGTATCTTGTGCACAACCTCAGCATCAATGGCAATTGTCACAGACGGCAAGGTCAACTCCAAACTATCCGGGTCGAAGTTATCAACAACATAATGCCCTAACTTCGCTGGTATCCCATCCATTCTTAGACTGAGCAGCCGGCCGAACCCCATTTCCTTCACCGCTAGGCGTTGTTCGTCACTTAGTATTTTTATGCACCTTGTAAACTGTGTTGGTGATGATCTAGTACGTATTCCCAACCACTCGTTCAACTTTGACCTTTTGTGCTGCTTATAAGGCTCTAGTCCATCGTTCCATGATTTCTCCGCCCTCTTACGTTTATTTGCCTTCATTGGTCTGACATTTTTGGCCCTTGGTTTTTCAGATGAAATCTCTATCGCTTGTGCTTTTGATCGGGTTATCCTAACCGGTGAGCTCGAAGACACATCATACACGGGTATGGCTTGTTTACCTGTTACACATGTAACCATTCTTAGGTCCTACCTATTTACTGACAATAGCAGTGTAAATAACAATTTTTTATTTAGTGTAAAACCAACCTTTCTTTGCTCTTGTTTGAACTGCTCCACATGCTAGATTATTGTCTGCTTTTACAAAACATAAAAATCAGGATACAGAAACACCATATGGCTAAACGACATCATATAAAACTGATTTACACACGTAACCGGAAAAGTATCAAAAACACAGTTAAGACGTACCTTTATTTTTCGCCGCTTGTCGAAGACGTCTGTTACAAAAAAAGGAAGGCTTCTCGGCTGGACACATAAGACAACAATTAGCTACATAACATGGTGTTAAAATCTATTTTTAATACCGACCCAAATCCTTATGCGCCTTCACGCTCGACTCATCATCATCACTTTTTCCCGCACCAGAAAAGTCCGCATCACTATCATCAGACGCTTCAATGGATGTTTGTCCTCCCTCCACATCATCTGAAGGTTTCCCTCTAGATGGCCCTGGATCATCATGCTGACAATCTTTGACGACTCTTTTACATAGTCTCTTTAAATTGACAAGCGGTGTGTCTGAATCATAATCTACCAACACAACATTTATAAATAAAATATCCTCATTAATACAACTACAAATACAACCACATCATACTATAATTACAGTCCTATAATTTATAAAGCAAAATATCCTCATTAATATCCATAATATATGTAACACCTACCTAGTTGACGTTTTGCTTCTTCATGGTCAGTAGTTGATTTGCTAGTGTGCTTAACATGCCTTTTTGATGTTGTATCATCAGACAAAATGACAAGTTTTCTTTTCCTCCTGTTTCAAACAAAGTATATAGGTATTCAGCCCATATCAGCTTTAATTTTCGATGAGTGTGTCACATTCACAAGATACCCTGTAATTATTCAGACAATAAAAAAACAATTTCGAGAACCCCCAATTCAGGCCATATCAACTGTTGCAAATTTTAAAACTTCCAAACTCAATAATTTATTACACCAAACTCGAGAACCCCCAAATTGTTTACAGTAAATAGTAATGGTAGTAGTGGTAAACAAAAACATTAAACACGTACCTTTTTGAACTTTTCTTCGAACCAAACCGCCGTTTAAACGAAGATAGGCTCCACATGAACGATCTCATGGTTTCGTTGATGGGTAATCACTAATGATTGTTCTTTGTTTCTTCAAAGAATGTTGTTTTCTGATGAAGATGCACTGTGGATGCTTTACAAGAGAGAACATGGGGTCGAATTTTTGGATTTGGGATGTTTGTATAAGTAATAAGAGAGAGGGGGATGCTATTGATAGAGAGAGGGAATTATTTGACGTGGTCTGAACGAGCATGCAGTAACCAACACATAAGCCATGGAGAATTACTCAACTACCCTTCTTAATGCCTCTCTCCTACTTTAATGTACTTTCCTTTAATATAACTAGGGTTTTTGTTAACCCGCCGCAAAGCGGCGGGGCACGTTTGTTGTGCAGAAGTGTTTAGTAGCACTATGGACAACGATTTTCCTGCATTCTTTCGGGTAATTGTGGACGGTTTCGTGGACATAAAAGATAATATTAAGTGACTGTTATTGTCGCGTGGGTTTAAAAAAATACTCGCGGCTTACCCGCGCTTCGCTGCGGGGAAAGCTTTTTCGTTGAGAGTTTGATGACCATTATAGATAATATTAGGTAACTATTATTTGTAGCAATTAATATAAAAAAGCTTCTTTTAAATCATTGTTACACTTGTGTTGCCGCGAGACATCGTTACACCCGTGCGATCCCGCATGACGTTGTTTGAACTCCATTCGTATCAAAACAAAAACGCTAACGATATTGAATAAATGCTTTATTTCTAATCATACTCCATTTTCTGAATATGGTATTGATGCCGATATTAATACAATACTCGTTCAGTTATCCATGATAAGAAAATGTCACTATACCAGTCCCAAACGTACCAATTTGATACAAGTACCTGGTACCAAAATAAACAATTAGTAGATGTTAAACGTTATAAAAAAACATTGCGCCTTAGTATAGTAAACAAAAGCTACAATGCCTATTACCATAAAGTAGGTGGGGCAAGAAAAAAGGTTCATCAGGTTACGTGGACTAATAAGAAAATAGGTAGAAAACACTTTGATGTGGACAAAAAAAATGGATTATGGATTGGCAATTTGAGTGAGCAGTGCATTTTAGCGGTTGGCAGCTATTCAAGTGTTGTTAAATTAATATAGATATAATATGTAGAATCAATCTAGACATCCATCTAGTTTGATCAATGTCTCTAAATGGGTTTACAAGGTTTTTTCAATTTAGGTGGGTTTTTATTTTAACCATCCCCCTATAACACATTGGTTAGCCACATTCGGTGAGTCACATTCGGTAGTTCGGTGAGTAGTTAGTAAACCGTTTCTTCTTCACTTCTAGCGCAACTTGAACGCATAACCGACGATTCAAAGCTACCATCTGTTACAATCATGCTCTTTTTTTTAAACCTCAAATCATTAGTAGTCTAATCATACGAAATTATTTTAACACCTACTAAATCCTCTCTGCTTCATAACTTCGTTGTTGCCGTACTTGGACCCAAGACCCGGTCGCTAAAATCACGACCATCGTCGCCGTCGTTGCCCTTTCTATTCATCGACGTCGCCAACCTACGCGAGTGCTGCCAACGTATTAGACAGGGCTACTCAAGTAACTGCCGACGGTGATACGAGAATCGAATCGGTAGCCTTTGTCTATCGATATAAATTTCAACTACGATTTAAGGTATCAATCCTAACCTATATATATACATTTGGAATGCAAAATGATTTTTGAATCTAGAAAGTTTAACTATGTATTTTTTTGGTACCTAAGGCTACTGGTATGGTGAAGAAGATAATCAACTAAGTTAAAAGAATTTTTAACTAATTTTAGTTCAAACAATGTTGACCAGTCTTCTGGTCGGTTCATCTTTTTAAACCTGGTTTTCAATCCTTCATTTCCATTTTCTATAGATTAGTTGTTTCTTTCTAGCCAAGTTTCATCTCTGCAAGTTTCATGTTTTTATTGCAGCCAAAATTAATTATCTTTCTAAACCTTCTTTTGGATCGTCTTCTCATTAAAACCAAATAACTACAGAAGTATATGAAGTCAATTTTATTCACAAATATAAACATCTCATGAAATGCATCTTTAATACCTTAGATTTTTATGATAGTTATTTAGATTATAAATCCCATTTTATGTGAGACATAAATAAGTTATATATTAACAGAATGTGTTCTTCTTAAGTGTGGAACTCATTATTACGCATTTCATTATAGGATATACGAGATTTTGAATTCAATTTATAATCCCTAGTAAGAACCTCAAAATGCTATAAAGCGTAAACTAACCATCGAAGCTTATAAATTAATGTGATTTGGAACACGACAACTGCAGGTGCGCTAGACGTTTGAACCAAGCCTAACATTGTTAAAACTATCGTTATTTGTTGTTCCACTATTAAGTTACGGATTCTGTGGTCTCTACTTTTAGCATCTTATTGTTTTTCTTTTATTGTTTCTATCGTAATTGGAAATCGATAATTGAAATATAAATCACCAACCCTTCATGGCTTGTTGTCTTATTGATTTGTATCTAGATAGGTTGGTGATTCACACACAATAACTTATTTTTTTCCCTACTCATTATCGTGTGTTTCAATGATTATCGATTATTGAGCGTTAAAGTGATAATTTAATTGAATTGATTTATATACCGTTTCATTGTCCTCAATATCCGACCACATCCACCTATGGGGACATAGGGCGTCATCACTGGCACAGTTGACGTGCACCATCCGTGGCGGTGCGAAAGGCTCACGGCGTCTCTATTATTATTGTGTGCTAAGAGTGGCACTTATTGCATATTATTTATCTAGAGGCGTATGGATCGATCCTAGGATATTATTGTAATTGTATTGGTATTGAGATAGGTGTGAGTGCCCACATCCCCTCTACATATTGGTGCATTAGTCTGCAGCCTAATGTACATATTGTTTATTGTTAATGTTTATCGGCTCACATGGGTATTTCCATATTGATTATTATCGTAATGGCTCATCATTGATTGGTCACCACACATTATTGATCATATAGCTATATTGTGATATTTATTGTATTGCTTCATCCGTGATCGTTCAACGTATTTTATCGTGTCTATCATTAATACTGAGCAATTTTTGGCTCAACCGTTTTTCTTTTCGTTGTTTTCTCTTATTTTAATACAGGTACTCAGGGGAACCGGGGAAATGTGTGAAGAGCGTTATAAAAAGACTAGAGTTTGGAAGAGAATAACTTTTTAAATAAATTGAGTGTTTGAATAAATTAAGACTTTACTTTGGTTACTGCTTAGACCGTTGTTCGGATTTTGTTTTTAAATATTGAGGTTAAGTTATTAATTAAGTAATTAATTTTGTCTCTGATTACTTTATTGTGTGACACATCAGCCCTAATCAGGTTAGGGTGTTACAATCATTCTCTAGGGTTTGTTTACTAGAAGTTTTCTTTTATGTTTTTGTTTGTATTTTGTATGTAGTTTTTTAAATAGACTAATGAAATTTCAGTTGAAGATTAAAATTGTCTGTTTCTTTTTAGTATTTGTTATCCCAACAGAGCTTTCCATGCGTTTGTTGATTTATTTTTTCGTACTTATAACATCGTTCAATATTAAAACATCTCTTCAGTATCTATCAACTGGTATCGCAAAAGGAACAGATCTTGCTAAAAAGATCTTTCTTACAACAGATGATTCTTTTCAATATTTGTTCGGTTTAACAGATCTTGAAAATCATCTAGTCACCGGGTCTGTCCAATTGCATTAGTAAATTGGCAATTTTTGCAATAGATAATTGACTTCTTGATTTGGTGTTTAATAAATAGACCTTCGTAAACGCTGATTATCTTCTTTATATCCCACATCTGTTTGAACAAAACTGTTGAAAGAACAACTGTTTGTAGCAACAACTGTTTGTAGTAACAGCTCTTTTAGTAATATTTAAAACTCATAATAAAAACATATTTTAAATTCAAACTTAATTTAAATTTAACGTTTTTTAATTCATATATTGCAATTATACTCAAGAGTAAGAATTTAATATTTTGCAATTAGACCTAACAGTAATAATTCATACAGAGCCGGTCTTGAGAATTCAAGTGCCTTGTACGAGCCAACAAAAAAGCCCTTAAGCTCTAACAAATTATAAAAACTATGTTTTTAAACAATGATTAACGTTATAACAACAAACATCAAAATCTTGGTATCAAATATATACACACGTGCACACGGTTGAAATACAATTTTTTTTACCAGGGATTATAATATAATCATGTTACATTCTTAATTCATTATTGTACATCAAATGCTTCTTTTACCGACAACTGGTAACATCGATCTTCAAGTTCTCATATTCTAAAACTGAACTTTCTTCATTATAGACAACATAATACAGTCTAAAGGTCTTGAAATGTTGAAATAAAAAAGTTTATTTATGCGTAGGTTAAATTTTGTCATTTTTAATTTGGGTTAGTTTAATACAACAAATTACTATACTAAATAAAAAAAGTCCGCACTCTTATTCAAATATATATACAAATTATAAATCCTATTTCTATATTTCTCTAAATTAGATAATAATAATAAGCCTTAAGATTTAAATAGTTAATTTTCACTTTTTTTATTTTTGCCACATTGTTTTTTGCTTTTTTTATTAACTTTTTTTTTCTCATTTTAACAACCAAAATTTTTTGTTAAGTTTTTTTTTCCTCATTTTGGCCACACAATGTTTTTTTTTCCTCATTTTGGCCATACAATGTTTTTTTACTTTTTGTTTAAGTTTTTTTTTTCCCGTTTTAGCCACCGACTTTTTTATTAAGTTTTTTTTTCACGTGTTGGCCACCAACTTTTTTATTAAGTTTTTTTTTTCATTTTGGCCGCACATTTTTTTTGCTTTTTTTTGTTAACTTTTTTTTTCTCATTTTAACCACCGAATTTTTTGTTAAGTTTTTTTTCCCCTCATTTTGGCCACACAATGTTTTTTTTATTTTATTTTTTGTTTAAGTTTTTTTTCCCATTTTGGCCACCAACTTTTTTATTAAGTTTTTTTTTCATTTTGGCCCCCGACATAATGAGTTTTTTTACCCGATTTCGCACTGGTTCGGTTTTTGTCTGTTTATTATCTATATATTTAACGACCACGAAATGAATAGCTGCTTCACTTTAACGTACGCAGCCGGCCACCGACCACATCTCTACCGTGCGCCATCTCCACCATGTTCCGCGGACCGCGGGAGATTCCTGGTATTCTCCGCGTAGCTGCTGCCACTTTTGTATTTTCTCATTATCCAAGGTTAGTCTCTATGCCTTTATCGGTTAGCAAAATCCGTATTAACGCGTCATGTAAAAAACGCGCAACGCGCGTATTAATACACCTAGTTCAACAATAAAAAAGAAAACTAGGAATTCAAGTACCTATCTAGCCTAGTAAATTGTATGTGTTGTCAAGTGTAAATTACAACAAAATCCATCGTAAGAAAAAAAATAATAATACATTTTTTTTTCGACGGTGACTTTCTCGAGACTGGATGTGGCAGAGATCATCACACCCCCACCATTGGGGGCCCTAACCCTTCCACTTCGCCCAGACTATCTTGCATCAGAGGACGCTGGTGCGGTGGGGGCTGCGGCGTCCGCCCGGAACCGTACTGCCTCTACACGGGCAAGCCCGCTAGAGTAACAGCCGGAAGAAACCGGGTCGCCTCAGATTCGAACCTCCGCATCTAATGGCTCAAAGATTCTCCTCTTCATTGGCACACCCTCCAAATTGAGGGGAATGGGGATCGAACTCGTGGCTCACGAAGAGACACCCGGTTCTTCCACCACTCCACCACAAAGTCTATACAAAAGCATAAACCTATACCACCCCACGTACCCCCTTCTTCTTTTCACTATGGTGGTGTTGCAGGGTTTTTTTTTTCAGATCGGAAAAAGCTCCGGCCATCGTATCCTAATCTTTTCTCAAGAAGAAAAAGCTTTTACTCAGGCCATGTATTCCGACAAGTACTACGAATAATGCAATATTTGGCCCCCTAGGAAAACAGGCCTCGGCTGGGAGTGCGGCTCGCCTACCCCTAGGGCCGGCCCTAAATTCATATACACAAACAATATACTTTTATTTATTCTATTTATTGCTAACTTATACAAAAACAAAACAACACAAGCTTTTTTTGTCCACATTTAGATAAAACAGGATTTACAGAATTATATTGTAAAAACGTTGTGACAGCCAGCAAACTCAGGTTAGTAACTCTTGTCAAACTAGTAAGTCTACCTTAGCGAGTAATGCATACATTATACTTATTTGGGTCAGTCGAGTCGTTTCGATGGTTCTGGGAATCATCAGGGGTCGTTATGATGGTTCGGGAATCATCGGGAGTCGTTACAATGATCCCTACAATGATCCAAGGGATCATTGGGAGTCGGTCCATAACCATGTGTACAAAGATTGTCGATTTGTAGAATCATAGGATTTAATGCACACACACAAATCTCGAGTCCCGGGGATTGGTGAACGAATACGAACGTGTTAGTTATCAAGTAATATGTGTTTATAATCATTGTATAACTTGTCGGTATGTGAATACATGCTTAAATGTGTTAAAATAGTGTTTAACACGCCGAAAACTCACATCAGCCTACAAGGGGCGACTAGGAAGCTAGTAGCCACCTGCAGGGGGCGAATAGGATCCTAGTCGCCTGTCAGTAGGGGCGACTAGCTCCCTAGTAGCCACCTGCAGATCTGTAGTCGTGTGTAATATCTGTAATGACTAGCAACAACTATAAATACCATACTTGACTTGTAAAACATCATTTGTGAAACCCTAACTCACCCCAAACCTCTCTCACACTATACTGAACCTCTGGATTTTGTTTTTGCCCTAAAATCTACCACTTCCAAGCTTTAAACATCCTTTCTAGCAAAATCTAAGGTGTGTTATTCATCCTATGCTTTTATCATGTCGTAATTTTGATCCCTAAAGGTCCAGACCTAGTTTTATAAAGTTTGTGTCTTTGAAAACGATTGAAAAACAGTTTTAAAACAAGTTTAGTCCTTTATATGCGTTCTATGTGATGAGTTCATGCAAAGAATGGATTTTGACGCTTAAAACATGGGGATTCTTGTGTGTTTGATGTTTTGTTGATATGAAGGTTAGGATGATTAACTAGGATTTTGACGGTTGTTTGATGTGTTTTGATGATAATATGTGTTTTGACCCGTTTGAGTGCATTAGGAGGATTTAGGATGTTATGGGGTGATTTGATGATTGTATGATGTTAGGGTTCATGCTAGAATGATGTAGTAATAGTAGGATGATGATTTGCAATGTGCTTATGTGATGAAATCTGATTATTTGCCATTTAGGGTAAGTTATGCATGTATTGATGTGATGTTTCCATAATATTATTCCATTTTGGGAAATGCTTGCAAATACGGTGTTAGACTGATGATAAATTGGGGGTTTTCGTTTAGGATAAGTTGCTTGATGATTATGGATTGATGTTGGGTGTTTTTACATGTTTCAGATCTGATTTGGAGGGTTAAAGGCACGAAATGAGGCCCCTCAACTGCAGGGGGCGACTAGCAAACCTAGTCGCCAGTTAAAGGGGCGACTAGCATTACTAGTTGCCGGTAAAAACTCCTACTCGCCCCTCAATGTAGCCACTAGCATTGCTAGTGGCCTGTTTGATACCTAGTCGTGTGTTTTGCTGATGTAAGTGTATTTTAAGATCCCGAAACATGGTTTGACACCTATGGACATATTGAGAACCTCGTGACATGTCTATAAACCTGATAACACGTGTTTGGACTCGTATATGCAATATGTGAGCTGTATGTTAGACTTGGAGAACTATTGTGCGTATTAAGTGCATAATTTCATATGATTGCTTGATGACTTGTATTTGGCTAACACGTGGGATGTCGGGTCACTAATTAACCTACGGGTTATTAGTCCAGATACTTATATACATCTTATGATAGGTCGCCGGTATTACGGACTATCATAGCAGTGTCGATTAAACTATTTTCAAGAAACGCAACCTAAGGTGAGTGTCATAGCCCCATTATTACTGATTTTACTTTCGGGGGAGAAACATGCTACGTACTTGGATTTCATAAGGTCATGTTATACTATGGTTATTGTTGTTTACTATACGGGGCGTTTCATCAGGAAGTCCCAGGGAAAACCAGGAATAGTGGAGATACATAACAGGGGGAATGTGGATAGATCTATTGGGCGTGTCTAACCCCACCCGGGTCGATTGGAGGTTGGACGGGTGCATATTGTCTCTAGCTTTCGGGCCTACCAAGGATGATGGTAGCCCAACGTTTTGGGCATACATATATGATTACTTGTCAGTAATGGTTTCCAACCGTAGTAGTAACGATACTTAACGTCTAATTAACGTTCTTATAACATAGTAGTAACGGGAATGATCTTACAAAACTTATGGAAATGTTTTTATAAAACCTGTGAACTCACCAACATTATATGTTGACAATTTTGGCATATTTTCTCAGGTCGCTGTGGTAGCAGTTCATGGACTAGGCGCACGAAGTCTTGCACGGCGTTTAGGGTTTAGTGCATGTCTTTAAATAAATTATGACTACATTACATTGTTTTGGGACTGTAAACGTATTTCAGCTTCGGCTACGATTTATGTTATGAAATTTGTATGGTTGGTTTACGTATCTTTTTACATAAAGTTGTCGTTTATTTTGACCATTGACTTGGATCCTGGTATGTCATGTGTCTCGCGGTAAAACCCTGCACGTGAAATTTGAGGGTGTGACAAATGTGAAAACATCACATGTTAGTATTTGCACAAATATTGGGAAATACTATATTTATTTTTGTCACTAATTAACTTGATTTAAAAAAACGAATATGAAGCGTTGCTTCAGTAAGAAAGTAGTCAAATCGATATGTATTCAACACAAATAATAAAGGCTTGTAGTTAATAGATTCATTATACTTAATGCATTGTAGTTCATAGATTCATTATAGTTAATCCATTTTTCACTATAAAATATCATTTTCATCTCTTCTTATAGCACACCATTTAAACTTTACCATATACATCTACATAACTATAGCAATCTTACAAGAATATTATTATGATGGAATCTAGCAATAGCAAATGGTCGGAAATGACAGAAATTCAGAAACTCCTTTTGTAATGTTTTAAAGACAATGAAGAGCATGAGTTTCTGGATGTAATTGAAGGTGTTACACGATTACTTGAACACAACATTTGGAAGAAGGGCCTGAAAATCAATCAGGCGATTGCTACCAAGGTATCAAGTGAGCGATGGACAACCTCTTCATTTCTTATGGAAAACAAAAGGACAAATGAAAAGTTTTGTGAACACATACAAAAAATTTGTAGGTCTTACATAAACCATGTTCAAGAGAAGAACAAAAGATTGATAGAACTGTTGAAAACTACAGATTAATTATTTAAATATATTTATATTATTATGCATCTAAATATATTGAACTTTTTATTTTACATATTTTGTCATAATTATCTAATGCTCTATCTTTTTTGGATGAAAAATAGCAATTTGAGTAACAAATCAACAGTTGTGGTAAAATAGGATATAGAATAAAATGAGAATACTTTTAACCCCTAACAGTTTGTTTGTGAACATCTGTTGACAACTCAACAGATGTTATAAATCACAGTACATAAAAGAAATTGGTACGGAGTATATTTATCATCAGCTGTTTCGTTCATCAGTGGCTACATGTCCATCAATGGTTTCCAATCAGCTATTTGATTCACATCAGTGATTACGAAAGGCAGAAGCACACCTATCAACGAATGGATTTCCATCTTTAGTAGGATGTAGTCTTCCCATGTTTTCACACGGGATTTCACCTGGAGCATATAGGAAGGGTGGTTTATGTTTTTTATACATTTTCAAATCGTCCCCTTTCCCTAATTAATATCATAAAAGTAATCTGAATCAAGCCCTAATGTGACAACCGGCAAATTCCGTGCAACGTCTAATGCGATCTTAATCGGGTTTTTGAAGTAATTAACATGGTTTAAGGTTAATGACTTTTAATTGAGCCATTACGAGTTCTACGATGTCCTTAAAGTTCGTGGATGCATGGATGCTTTTAAAGAAAGATTCGCACGTATTTTGCTTTAACGAACTGACATCAGTAAAAATTGATCAAACTGGACTAACATACAGTTATTGTGTGTAAATACGACACGTATTTTCTATTGATGCGATCGGATGTGAAATTGGCGTGAAAAACGGTAAAAAAAACGCAGCGTTTTGGAGAACACGGAGAGGAACTTACGTGGGAATCGGACGTCTAAACGCGTGGTTTTAACTGTTATCAAACTTTCGGAATAATAATTTATTTTAAATAATTTTATTTATTAAGTTTCGAAGGTAAACGAGTCGTTTAAATGAAGGATAGCACGACTGATTCCGTTAACGTAATTTAAACGCGTGTTTCAAAGCACGCGTCGGACGACGAAAATAATAATGAAATTGCTTGGTTTAGTGTTGTTCTTGATTACGAACAAAACCGACTAATTTTCGTAATTTTATTTTCGAGCCTCATAATAAACCGAAGCGTTTTTTTCATTTAAAACGGGTTCGATACGCGGTGCACACCTACCTAACCATAACCCTAGCTGTAAATACTCTCTTTCTCCTCTTCCTCCTTCATTACCTAGCCGCCAAGTCTGTCTCTCTCTACTCTCTCTCTCTCTACACTCTCCCTCTCTCACTCGGCTCTCTCCCTCTCGTTCTGAAGCACGAACGGTCGACCACCACCATTCTTGGTGGTGGCGGCGTTGTAAAAGGAGGGTAGGACGAGGCATGAGGTGGTTGGTTTGGGTCGGGTTCGGCGTTTGGAGGTGAAGGAGGGTAGTGGTAGGTGTTGATAGGGTTGGTTATGGCCGATGGTGGTGGTTTTGGCTTGGGAAAGTAGTGGGTGACAACGATGGTTCTGGTAGTTCGTTGTGGTGGAAGGGGAGATGGCTGTGGTGGTCACGTTCGGTGGGGCTGTGGTGGTGTTCGGTTCTGTGGTCTGGGTTTAGGTACAAGTCTGGTGGTAGTTATGATGGTGGTTGCTTGGTGGTGGACCGATTCAGGGTGGTTATATGGGTCGGTTATGGTGGTTGGTGGCCAAGGGTGGCTGTGTTGAAAAGTTTTGGGTGTTTCGGGACTGATTGAGTCCGGGTCCGGTTGGGGCATCGTGGTTCGTGGCAGATCTTGGTCCGGGTTGTTGTGGGTCAACTCATGGATCTTGTTTCGGGACCGGTGAAACCGATGTCACACCACGCCAATGGCGGAAACACGTGGCGCAACGCTCGAAAGTATATCAAAGTCAAGATTAACACAAACTATATTTAATTAGAAAAGAACATTTTATCAAAATGTCGTAATTGAGTATCTTGTTACAATATTTCACAAAATAATAAACAAGAAGTTCATAAATGGGGTTTTCGTTTATGTTCCAACCCGTTGGTAACAACAGATGAAACCCCGTCAAGTATCCGACATCCCGAATTTCCACCGCACTAACCTCATATCTAATCAGCACTTAGTTACCTGAAAGATATGTTTAAAAAGACGTCAATATATAAAATATTGGTGAGTTCACAGGTTTTAGTTTAGTAATAACAACATTTTTACACCCTGTGCAGATCCTGCACAATTCGTGGCCTTTGTAAGGAGTAGCTAGCTCCTACAAAACTACGATGATGAGCAATCCCTTAAGTCCCATAACCAAACCAAGACTAAAAGATATGCCCCGCGATCACCAGTTGTTTCTCGGCAAATAACAACTTAGTTCAGAATACGTGCACCCCAGGCATACGCCGATGCATAATCGACGCTATCGATTAGGGGTGGGCCTTGTCAGGCACCAATAGTACTATCCAAATATTCCTTCGGTTTCACTTCCCTCAATTAATGGTTACGGTAGCGAGGACTCAACCCCGAGTGGCGAACATACAACAAAACTCAAGTACTCACCATGCCACTAATCACATTTTAACCTTTGAAAAACATTTCAACATGTGACACAAACATATCTTTCCCCCAAGTAAAAAAAGTAAGGAGGGGCCGTGAAACTCACCTGAAGCACAGCAAACAATCACATAGCAGAGAATAGCAAGTCCGTGGTCAAGCACCTACGAACGTCCTAGTACGTGTAAGTCACTAAGTCTATAGCGTGTGTTTTTCCGGCAAGTTGTACACCCAACTCCCAACACCATCATTTACATATAATTCCCCGTTTAATTAAACATATGTCCTAGGTCGTTGGTGATGGATTACCCTTTTTACCAGTTACTTATATTCTCATTAATATTTCTGTAACTTGTATTATATTATCCTCGACTCGACTTCACTTAACGTATAATTATTTTCCCATTAAATAATTATACTTAAGATCGTGTCGTTCGATATAATATTTTTAACGCCCGATTCGACTCATCACACCGTATATTTACTTTCCCATTAAGTAAATATACTAGGATCTCGTCGATCCGGTTTACATATATATATATTATTTACTCGTCTCGGTTTTCCTTCCCGTATATTTACTTTCCCATTAAGTAAATATACTAGAATTTCGTCGAGCCGAATATATATATATAGATAAATATATATGCCTTTTCCTCGTTAAGTCCATACGTTCGTGTAACGTTTTTAATCCTTAGATTATTTACGTTATATTTTCTCTCAAGAATATTTTCCAACACTTAGGAAAGTGTCATGTAACTTTCTTCACCCAAGTTATATATTTTTCTTCCTAGAAAGAGATATACATATATTTACTTATCTTGCTGTAACGACATATTTTTCTCGTTTGTCCGCTTTTACGTCTTAGTTCGTTAACACGTCCAAGTCCGATTTCTTAACTTATATAGTTAATTTTTCCTGAGTTTCCAATATGTGTTTCCTAGAAATATTATCCATCTTTTTAATTTTCAACACATATTATTTTGAAATTTTATAAATACCTTTGTATTTTTAATACAAGACTTGGAATCGTATATATAAAAATGCTCCAACACTTTTATATTCCCATTTATATAAAAGTGTTCATTTTTATACAAGTTCTCCCAAGTTTTTTTAATTTGTCTAACATTTTTATAAAAACATTTGTTTTTATATATTTCCATGTGTTAGAAAAGTCCATATTTTTATAAAACTCTATTTTATACACTTTTATACAAAATACATGTATATAGTTTTTAGCATTTACCAAATCTATCTTAGAAAATTATTATGTACACATTTGACACCAAACTTTCCATAGTTATATTTTTAGACACAAGTTTCTAAAATATCATCTTTAGTCCCTCAACTTTAAAAGTTACAACATTAGTCCCTTAACTTATAAAAGTTGCATTTTTTCCATTCCATCTTTCAAGACTAACAATTTTCTACTAAACTAGTGGACTTTAATGGATCAACTTCGTCATGTTAGTTTATTTTTAAGTTTCAACACTTTTAATAGTCTCTAACCATCCCATTAAGGATACTAATATGTGTAATTATTGTATTTTGTCCAACTTGTCCAATTTACATTCTTCAAATGTGTAGACTTTAAAGATGTAAAATTTGTGTAACTTGTTTCCTAACAAAATCAACACTATACATAGTCTTAAATGCTTATGTTATGATGATCAAAACTATATTCAAGTGCATTCAAGTTATAATAACAAGATATACTTAAATTACCATTTTCTTCAAGTATTCATGAACTTAGTAAAAACTACAAGAACACTACACATATCCATCACCATTTTGGTCTTTAAAATCATATGTTTTATAATGAAAAGCTTAATCAAGTTAACCCCTTGTACAACTTGCTTCTAGCTAATAAACATAAACATTTAAAGGCAAAAACAAGATCAAGAATACTTACAACTAGCACAAGGCTAGGGAAGCTAAAAATGCTTGATTTTGATGGGGTTTAGTGTGTTCTTCCTATGTGGTTAAGCTCCAAGCTTGAAACACACAAATGGGGTTTGGAAAATGGAAGTTTATGGATGAATTTTTAGTGATTGAAACTTGAAAATGGTGGGTGTGTGGGTGAGGGAAACTCACGGCACCAAGGAGGAACAAGAAGAAGTTTGATTTTTTTTTTTTTTTGTTTATGGCATGTGATAGTTTCCATTCTTTTTTATAATCTTTCTCAAGATCATCTAGGATCCATAAGATATCAACTTTAGATTTCTAAAATCCTTATTTTATGGATATTGGTACTATATATATCTTGCTAGATCTTGAGAGGTGTTGTGGCCGATTCTTTTCAAGGATTGGAAGATTTTGTATATCTTCCAAGAACACATAAATCTTATATACAAATCTCATCCATATACTCCTAATCTTTCCTAGATCTTCAAGTATTAGTTTGTACAAAAAAAAATCTTGTACATGGTTATGGGATGGGGGACGGTTGGGTTGGGATTTTTGTGGGGTCCACTCACCAAAAATATCTACTAACTAGTGTGTAAATATTTTAACGTAACGTTCGGGTTTCATTCGGGTATTAATCGGATTTTACTTACGTGTTATTCGGACATTAAAAGTGCCTCTAATAACCCTTAAACATAGCATAGTTTAAGTGTTGATTGGTTAATTAGACTTTCGTTGAGTGAAATTGTAAGTTATACGCGTACCGGGTGCGGTACGTGCACTTTATTTGTTACCGGAAGATTTGTATGTAAAGTTTTTTTTATGGTTTTGGAGTTCCAAAACACATTATATTTTGTGAAAGTACCATTTATTTTATATCCTGGGTGTCCGAGATCCTTTTTATTTATTTAATTTTTACCGGGTAATCACCAACGTCCGTTCCGGACTAGTTTATTCGCACGCGATTTCATCGTGCCTCAAAATTAAACATGTGCATTCCTATGCATCTTATGGGGAATTTGCTATTCTCCACGGCTAAATTAATCCAATTAATTTAAATATACATTTAAACCGTTAATTACATATACTAATTACGTACGGAATCGCATCGATTTTTGTCGGATGTTACATTCTCCCCCCGTTAAGAGAATTCCGTCCCGGAATTCAGTTCAAGTTATCCATTACAATAGTATCCTTGAGCAGGGCGGAGTGTGTGCGCTTCACGAGATCTCCCATTTCCTAAGTGAACTCAGGTTCACGCTATGTTCACACTTAGTGCTCTAACGAGCAGAAGGTCATGACCTAGTTACGACTAAGCTCTTGGGCAACCCAATTTGGCCTACTACAATTTCCACGCTTATCGAAACTTTCTCGATGTATACCCTTAGTGAAAACCTATTACTAGTCCGAAGTTCTTAATGCCTACACCTTGTCCGTATGACTTCTTAATAGGTTTGCATCTCCTCCAAGCAGTCTCTAATCTGCAAGATTTATTGGCCATCTATCGAATAACTCAACTAGATTATGTGCCTATCTCCGTCTGTCATTCGACGTACTAGATATTTACACGTATGCCCTCTAAAAGGCTTTGAGCAGTACACCCCGAACGCTGGGATGATAATTCCTATCATATAGGAAATTCTGGCGATGAAGTACACGAATTCGATGTGCCACGAATATCAATCGTGTCAACACGGTACAACTTCGTCAGGTACATCCGATTTGTCTGAGAATGACGAACCATACTCATCTCAAACCGAGTATCCCAGGCTAGGGTACATAGTTTGTCGAACTTGAGATAGAGTGACTACTACAATCCGATAATAAGGAAGTCGGCAGTCCAGTGTCTAGCCACGACTCTCCAGGAGTATAGGTAGCTATCCATATGCCTCATTTCGAAGCTACGGATGAGTATGGAGTGAGAGGGTTCCAAACGACAATCAATCGTCACTTGGGTCACATCCGACCACGAGACACCTCGGGTGGCATGGTAATGTCCAACTGGTGATCTTACCGCACCACATAATGGTCATAAAAGTCCCCTTGGAAACCTTGTCAGGTATTCCATTTCATTTATCCTTCGGCTCGACTCACTTTACCGTATATTTATCTCCCCATTAAGATAAATATACTAGGTTCTTGTCGACCGAACAACTATGTTCAAAATGGGACTTTATTTCCGTAGGGTCCTCTAGGTACTGAATTGCTACCTCTCACCTGAGCAATTGTGGTTAATGGTACTAGGGCGCCTAGTATGGACTGATGGTGGTCAAAAGTTTTTGCGTCGCTTTCACCCTACAGTTCTCTGACAGTAAGCAGTGTTTATACGATACACTGGTCATGTAGTTCCACAATCCTCAAGAATTTCTAGTCAACTCAAACACCAATGACCAGATGCTTTCAGCACATTGGTCAACACCGGAATGTGATGTATGGGACATCATAGTATTTTTACCGCAACAAACAAGGGACAGGGTTTCGACAACATTTTGACACGCTGGTCTCCATCGAAACGGTATACAGAGGACTGGTAGCTGCCCAAAACAAGGCTATCCAGCACTTGTCTTGGTTTATGTGCCTTACGGGCACTGGTTTCCCATCGTCGTTAGCAACCTAGTATGTCAATTCTACATAATACAGCCACACGCCCTCGAATCGACTATCAGATCTTATGCAGGGATTTGAGCTAAAGGAGTCTTGAAACCGGACCCTCTCTCGCCGAAGGTTCCATCTTTTCGGAATCTTTCGAGGTAAAAGGTGAAATCGAGTCATAGCTGCATGCATTTGACATAGGTTTCACGTTTGGCTTGACGGCTTCATGCGCCAAAGTCGTTATTTAAAACAATCAAACGACTAAGATCTCATCACAAGCCATAGTATGGAGCCTTCCCATAAAGCATCCCATTCAACGAATCGGATAGTCACGCATATGGGTGCAATAAGTAAGCTTTTAAGCTCATCTTGATTAGTCAGGTACCATACGCAGTGACCTGGCAACTCACTGTACTATGGTGTCACCAACAGTGTCTGTCAAGGACAGGGGATTTTAGTCTAGCGCGAGCAATGCTACTAAAGGATAACTAGGAACACTAGTATCGACTCAGGGTCGAAATGGTCCCACTATTCCGAGAACCTACGCAACGATACCAAGATGAGATAAACCAACCATCAGAGGAATAACAACATTAATCGAAGGACCGAGACGATCAACCATCTCATCACGGTGGGGTAGCACCTTTATAGAGTAGACAATGCTACACGCCCTCTGGATTCAGGGTTTCACAAAACCTCCGAGATCATGTACCCGGGACTCCACCAATGCACACGCCATGGGTGGGTCCACCATGGTATTTCCATAATCATCAGTATGACACACCGGCACGTATGTCATCAAACGAATCCACTGGGATGAGCAATAATGAATTGAGTCCTTCAACTCTTACTAGCCCCAAAGGTATGGGTCATAATACCGCTCACAGTTACTCGATACCTTTAGGTTCGAGACGTATTCGAAATCCTTTATCACCGAGACAAGCCTCGTCTCGTCATGTGTGGATCCCGAGATTTCTTCTCGACATTCGTGTGCATAGCCGATCGTTAGTCGACCAAATTGTGCGTAAAAGGTTAAGGTTAGACATGGCGTCACTGATGCCTTAGATTTTGAAGAGTTAATGCTCACGAAACGCGCGAGCATATAAAGAGGTCGACACGTGATTCGGTCAATTACCCAAACAATCACGAGACTCAGAGGAATACATGGGCTAACACTCGGACTAGAGTGCCCTAGCATGGCTTCCAGAAAGTCCGTTGGACACCCGAAATCCTACATATTCAATGTCGGCACTACAGAATCAAACAAACAGAACAAGGACAACAACGGGGGTTTAAGTGATGTCTCCATCCCGAAGGAACCAAGAGCGAAGCAACTGAGAAGTCATCACATCGTCAAGGCAATACAACAGCTGTAACAATACATCCATGGAGCAACACGATAGTAGAAATAACACGACATGACAACAACACATCCACGAAACACATCAACAAGGGAACACCGCACGGGAACAATACGAAGACAGAGAAGCATGACGACAAGGCAGCACCGAAACGGGAAACAACTCGACAACAGAAAAGCATGTCAACCAGGCATCACCGCAATAGGAACCGCATGACAAAGAGAAACACGTCAGCAAGGCTACACTACTGCAGGAGCAGCACAACAATAGGAATGCATCGTTGACAATGAAACGCAACCACATGGATACGCAATTGGAAAAAAGGTTGCAATTACAAGCAAGCACAATCGTTGGGGGTAACACAACAGCGTGAATGCACAACGACAGGATGACGCTCAACTACAAAAATCCACAATCCACAACAACAGAAAGCTCCGTTATGGTGAGCACGCATCCTGGTGCGTCTCAAGTCACTTGTGGGGGCGGGATTTGTATCTATGCCTTCGACTCAAACCCATCCTCCATAGTCTCAATGGTAGGAACGATTGGGTCAATAAAGGTATCCGTAATCGTAACAGAAATGGGAATGATGGGTTCCACATAATTTAGCAGACTTATCAGGCCAATATTGTTCTTAGGGTGGATGATCGTAGGCTCAATATAAGTCATTCGAATAATGGCAACTGCAGCATTGACAGACTCAACCCAAGCCTGAGAACCATCGTCAATATTAGTCTTGGCAGGAGCCCAAGGAAAGATAATGAGGGAGACTCCACAGAGATACAGACATGGTCATAGCAGCTTGGCAACGGTCATAGAGACGTCCAAGTCAATGAAAGTAACCTCAGCAGGAGTCTCAAAAATAACAACATCAAGCTCGACCAGAGCCATAGGAACAAAATCACAAAAATACAGCAAGAGCTACGTACTTAACAGCGTCAACAGGACTCGCTTGAGTCATAGAACAAATACAGGAGCAACAACAGGCTCGGAGAGAGCCTTAGAATCATCAACTGAAATGCCTCTCCGCTACCTAAGCGAGGTCAATGAACTCTCTTCCTAATAGGTCAGGTAGTGGGAGTATCGGAATACGACAAGAGATTAGACAGGTCACATTGTCCATAACGAATGGATTTCGCAACCATATTTTATAAATCAACGTGACGAGGGGATGCAACGTCTCAATATCTATGGGGATTGATGGAAAACACTTCACATCAATTGTCACCCCACAGAGATAACTAGTCTCGTCATCGTGACGAAGGTGATGAATGTTATCGCAACAGGAGCAATGGATTTGTCGTCCCATGGGTAAGTTTAATTTAGCAGAATAACGTGACCACATCTAGTAGTCCGTCCATTGATTTTTGAGGGGGAGTTCAATGTCAGCAAAAGCATCTTACAACATTTGACAATTATGGAACACACCCTTACGACTACGATCCCCCAAGTGTGGTTACACTCTCAGGATTTATGACGGATTCCGGCACAGCACACGTATCGAACCTATTTTGGCGTTCAAGACTACCAATAATTCTTGAAAAACAACGGGAGGTAGATAGAGGAGTCTTACGATAACCTTTGCACCCCGGAAAATAGTATGACATAAGCACCAATATGCTAAGCCCATCATAAATCATCTTCCGGAATACGATCCAGCGCTATTGCAACGGGTGTTAATCCATACTTGAATCCTCAACATATCGAGTAGTGGCTTCCCATGAGTTAATCGTATGCACTTCCGAGTGAGTCCATAGCCGAACGCCAACTGGGGCTTGCTGTTCCACCACACGCCGTCATCATAACACTGGCAAACGATACCGCGGTCGTGATTAGTGGCCAAAGTTTTTGACGCCATCAAAATTTAGCAAAGACCTATGACTTGCGGAGGTGCAATATGGCATGCTGATTTCGCAACCAATCCATGACTGCATGGGAACAACCAGTACTGTCGATCTAGACGAGGGCTATCGAGCCTTCCGGATAACAATGATCAAGCTTCCTAATTTAGCGACCTCGATGTTGTCCTCCAAAGGAGAAGAAAAATACTCAACCCTTGAAGACAACTTGGGAACGTGCCTTCACAAAAGCAACACAGCAGTACACGGGCCACGAGTCTCTTATCTGATCCACACCGGTTCTCGTTCTCCACACGCACTGGTCTCGCAGGGACGTACCCGAGGTCTTTACTGGGTTCCGTGTATAACCTTCCACGCATCGTACTTTAAGGTAATATTGGGTTAGCTAGGATCTAATTCTAGCGACATCAACGAGTCCTCCCTTTTAACCCGTTGGCCAACCAAAAACTAGGACTGAATCTAAAGAACAAGAACAACCAAGACAAGAAGTGATCACCAACCTCGGCCCTAGCGCCCACCAAGGTTACCGTGCACCCCAAATTATTATTACGTGTGCACCCGTAATGATAATTTGCGTTGCCAGGTAATCTTGTTGCCCGTTAGTCCCGAGCTTCCTGATCAAAAACAAAGGCTTCATCAAAAGACTTGGAATAGATTCATCTCCACAACATAAACGACATCCACTAGAACGATAGAGGTTAGTTCTTCTGATCATCCCGTCTACAGGTAAGCAAGTGAGCTCATCGTAGGGCACAACATTCTTCCCATTTGCTGGTACAGGTGATCGATGAAAGAGTGCGGACTAATGTGAAGCGTGACACGACATCCTTACTGGCAAAATATCCGTACTACGTATATGTATTAACTAATCTTAGAAAATCGGGTTCCTACAGAACATAAACATTCCTATCCGTATTTTCTAATACTTTATATATTGACACACATGGCTAGTCGGTCGGAAATTTTCCCCTTGTACATCCCACGTACAAATTTCTTTCTTTTCTAAAAGTATTTTGTTGTGTTTTAGTTTTGAAAACTTTGTTTTCGAGCCGAAACCGGTTATAGTCTAGATTTTTTTTTCAAAATGCTAGTTCGCTATAACCTTGGCTCTGATACCACTTCTGTCACACCACGCCAATGGCGGAAACACGTGGCGCAACGCTCGAAAGCATATCAAAGTCAAGATTAACACAAACTATATTTAATTAGAAAAGATCATTTTATCAAAATGTCGTAATTGAGTATCTTGTTACAATATTTCACAAAATAATAAACAAGAAGTTCATAAATGGGGTTTTTCGTTTATGTTCCAACCCGTTGGTAACAACAGATGAAACCCCGTCAAGTATCCGACATCCCGAATTTCCACCGCACTAGCCTCATATCTAATCAGCACTTAGTTACCTGAAAGATATGTTTAAAAAGATGTCAATATATAAAATATTTGTGAGTTCACAGGTTTTAGTTTAGTAATAACAACATTTTTACACCCTGTGCAGATCCAGCACAATTCGTGGCCTTTGTAAGGAGTAGCTAGCTCCTACAAAACTACGATGATGAGCAATCCCTTAAGTCCCATAACCAAACCAAGACTAAAAGATATGCCCCGCGATCACCAGTTGTTTCTCGGCAAATAACAACTTAGTTCAGAATACGTGCACCCCACGCATACGCCGATGCATAATCGACGCTATCGATTAGGGGTGGGCCTTGTCAGGCACCAATAGTACTATCCAAATATTCCTTCGGTTTCACTTCCCTCGATTAATGGTTACGGTAGCGAGGACTCAACCCCGAGTGGCGAACATACAACAAAACTCAAGTACTCACCATGCCACTAATCACATTTTAACCTTTGAAAAACATTTCAACATGTGACACAAACATATCTTTCCCCCAAGTAAAAAAAAAGTAAGGAGGGGCCGTGAAACTCACCTGAAGCACAGCAAACAATCACATAGCAGAGAATAGCAAGTCCGTGGTCAAGCACCTACGAACGTCCTAGTACGTGTAAGTCACTAAGTCTATAGCGTGTGTTTTTCCGGCAAGTTGTACACCCAACTCCCAACACCATCATTTACATATAATTCCCCGTTTAATTAAACATATGTCCTAGGTCTATGGTGATGGATTACCCTTTTTACCAGTTACTTATATTCTCATTAATATTTCTGTAACTTCTATTATATTATCCTCGACTCGACTTCACTTAACGTATAATTATTTTCCCATTAAATAATTATACTTAAGATCGTGTCGTTCGATATAATATTTTTAACGCCCGATTCGACTCATCACACCGTATATTTACTTTCCCATTAAGTAAATATACTAGGATCTCGTCGATCCGGTTTACATATATATATTATTTACTCGTCTCGGTTTTCCTTCCCGTATATTTACTTTCCCATTAAGTAAATATACTAGAATTTCGTCGAGCCTAATATATATATATAGGTAAATATATATGCCTTTTCCTCGTTAAGTCCATACGTTCGTGTAACGTTTTTAATCCTTAGATTATTTACGTTATATTTTCTCTCAAGAATATTTTCCAACACTTAGGAAAGTGTCATGTAACTTTCTTCACCCAAGTTATATATTTTTCTTCCTAGAAAGAGATATACATATATTTACTTATCTTGCCGTAACGACATATTTTTCTCGTTTGTCCGCTTTTACGTCTTAGTTCGTTAACACGTCCAGGTCCGATTTCTTAACTTATATAGTTAATTTTTCCCGAGTTTCCAATATGTGTTTCCTAGAAATATTATCCATCTTTTTAATTTTCAACACATATTATTTTGAAATTTTATAAATACCTTTGTATTTTTAATACAAGACTTGGAATCGTATATATAAAAATGCTCCAACACTTTTATATTCCCATTTATATAAAAGTGTTCATTTTTATACAAGTTCTCCCAAGTTTTTTTAATTTGTCTAACATTTTTATAAAAACATTTGTTTTTATATATTTCCATGTGTTAGAAAAGTCCATATTTTTATAAAACTCTATTTTATACACTTTTATACAAAATACATGTGTATAGTTTTTAGCATTTACCAAATCTACCTTAGAAAATTATTATGTACACATTTGACACCAAACTTTCCATAGTTATATTTTTAGACACAAGTTTCTAAAATATCATCTTTAGTCCCTCAACTTTAAAAGTTACAACATTAGTCCCTTAACTTATAAAAGTTGCATTTTTTCCATTCCATCTTTCAAGACTAACAATTTTCTACTAAACTAGTGGACTTTAATGGATCAACTTCGTCATGTTAGTTTATTTTTAAGTTTCAACACTTTTAATAGTCTCTAATCATCCCATTAAGGATACTAATATGTGTAATTATTGTATTTTGTCCAACTTGTCCAATTTACATTCTTCAAATGTGTAGACTTTAAAGATGTAAAATTTGTGTAACTTGTTTCCTAACAAAATCAACACTATACATAGTCTTAAATGCTTATGTTATGATGATCAAAACTATATTCAAGTGCATTCAAGTTATAATAACAAGATATACTTAAATTACCATTTTCTTCAAGTATTCATGAACTTAGTAAAAACTACAAGAACACTACACATATCCATCACTATTTTGGTCTTTAAAATCATAGAAATTGAAATAAAAATTATTGGTTCAGAAAACATTAAGTTTTATTAGTTTTCCTATTTTTAATTATTTAAACATGATTTAAACTCATTAAATTTATTTTAAATACAAATAAATTGAGAAAAATTATGGAAAAATTATTTTCACCAATATACATCAGAAAATAACTATTTTTCATAAAAATATCATTTTTGGATCATGTCTTGTATTTTTAGTTTAATTACATTTAATTGGATATAATTAATTATCTAGTTAAATGTAAATTATTAAAATATGTTTTATGGATATTTTTCTATAAAATAGAAAATATTCCTATATGTGGAAACATAGTTTTATAATTCTTCGTCACGAATTAAATCTTAAATCGTAATATAATTTATTTAAAATTATTATTAATTTCAAGATATAATAAAACTTCATCTTCCCTACATAAGTCTAGCAAACCCTAATGCCCTAGATTATAGATGCCTTGGACTTTTATGTCATTTTCCTCATTAGTATTCTTAAACATATAGGTTGAGTTCTTCTGAATTCTTAAGGCTTTTGCGACGAACTTTGTTGGATTTATCGCTTAACAAAACTGTGAGTATATCTTTCCTCTTTTTCATGTTTTACTCTTTTGGGGCTATACATGTACACTATTATCAAATATTGTTTTATCATTAATGGCAATTCTCATGTGTGTTTGCTTTATGTTATTTTTTGTGTCTATGACTCTCAAGATCATTAACCTTGTGGCCTAGCATTTCAATGAATAGTACTATGGTATATACCCCTTGTGACTCTGTTGAGAGACCTTGGTCATTGTTGTATGAATCATTATCAAATGTGGTTAATCATTGAATCATTTATCATTAGGGTTGGCTTTGACTGATACTACTTATGATTGCAAACGGTATACAACACATGAATTGCTGAACACTTTTTCTACTATATGTATTCAAACAGGGTATGCTCACCAATACAATTTTTGTATTGACAAAATTATTTTGTACATGTTTCAGGTTATTTTGAGACGCTTCCTTTAAGCTTTTGGATTTATATTTTGATTTCATTGTATTTTAGTTAGACTTGTCGCTTTAAGATCCTTGTAACTTGAATTTCTTTTCGGTGTAATAAACATACAATGTATTCAAATTTACATATTTGTACCATGAGCTATTGAGCAATCGTCACTACGTGACACCTCGATGATTCTGCCATCGGTTAGGGTGTTACATGTGGCACGTCATACTTTCCATTGGCGAAGGATACTCTTATTATAAGTTCAATGCTCCTAAACATTACACTTAGCGACAATGAACTGGGGGGTGGCACGGTATAACACCATTTAGATGGTTCTCAGACCATGATGCGCCATATAAATTCACCTTCCAAGAGAGAAGTTTTGTTAGTTCAACCGCGCGCTATAACATCTAGCCGTGTACTATAACATCCGCACGCGCACCATAACATTGGCCACTCAAGGTTTTGATACAATCTTTTTATATTTTGCGTTATTTAGTATCTAACAACTTATTACAAGTTAAGATATACTAATACAAGGTTTGGCGCCTTACAATACACCATATTATATGATTGAGATACTTGCAGGTTTTGGCAATGAGCCACAACAACACCTGTAACAAATCGTTACTGGACGCTCGCGCTCCGGCGACAGTTAGCCTAGAAGGTGACACCTAGCCGATAATAAGCATAACGAGCAACCCTCACACGCGTCGGTGACAGTTCGCCTAGAAGGTGACACTTAGCTGGTAACAAGCAGCCTCCCACACACCGCCAAAAGGATGAAACGTTCGAAGTCATTAACCCACCGAGAAGATAAAGCTTTTAATCTTCATTCCCGAGCACTCATGGTTAGTCTAGCGCTCCACCAAACGCTAGCACGTGGGAGCAACACTAGACTAGGGGGACTTGTAGAGGTATGGTGCTTGACCCGACATACCTTCTTTATTACTTATATTATTTACTAATATTGGGGTGTGGTGGTAACCCCCTAACTGGGCTATGTGCCCATATAGTTAGGGGTCCATGATGTCCAGCCCATGAAGGCCCATGAGAAGCCCATATAAGAAGTCTTCACTTCTTATTAGGGCACAAGTTATCACACTTGTTGACCCCCTGATAACACATGGCCGCCACCATCACTTTTTATGTCTGTACGTTGGACTCCATTCGTGGTTTCCTAGCAGTCACCTCCACACTCCACTTTTCCTTTCCTTCTTGCAGATCTGAATCCAAAGGGAGAAGACGAAGATCGAGCTGTGGTTCTCCTATTCAATACCATCGAGGCATGACCTGGACAACCGTTTCGGTTAGTGTTTCTTCAGGTGGAAATTCGGGATGTCGGATACTGGTCAGGGATTTCATCTATAAATACCAACGGGTTGGAACATAGACGGAAAACCTCATGTTGAACTTCATGTATGTTGTTTTGTTTAAGGTTTAAGACAAGGTACTCTTTTTCGACATCTTAATAAAATGATCTTTTATAATTAAATATAGTTTGTGTTAATCTTGACTTTGATATGCTTTCAAGTGTTGCGCCACGTGTTTTCGCCATTGGCGTGGTATGACACCTAAACCTGAGAGAGAGATTTATAGAGAGAGAGAGAGAGAGAGAGAGAAAGGTTTCTGGCCGGCCAAGCATCGACGATGATGGACGGCAACCAACAACAACTACACCGTCAACCAACACTCATCTTCAACCAGTCACTATTGTCTCTTCCACCCGTTTCAAAACATGACCAACGACATCATGTGTTCACGAGTGCAAACTGAAGCAGATCATTCCTCTCATTTGGTGAATTAAAGTGACAATGCAAGGGATTAGGTTTATGATTCATTTTTCGTAATTATTATTTGGTAACATTTGATATTGTTAGCTTTATGATATCTTTTCTTGTAGATGCGCTTTTGCGACTAATGATTAGATGTTAACATGTGTTAAGGGGCGAAGGAGAACAAGAAGGGGCGAAGGTGAAAATACAAATGGGCGAAGGTAGCTTATGTTTGGACGAATCTGGAACAAGACTGAATGTGGAATAGGCTTACATTCGACCAATGAAATGCGGCGAATGTGCAGCTGCTATAAATAGATTTTGGGTTTTTGTAATGTGAAGGGAGTCATTTAGAGTGTGTGTTTTTGGTGTGTGTTCCAGAGAGGTCTGAGAGTGATAGTTTGTGTGTTAGATTAACTGTAATCAATCTGTAAGCAATTATTTGGAAAAGTTAATCTATGAAAAGCTTTTAAAATGACTTTGATTGTGTTTTGATTGAGTTTATATCAGTTTGTTCTAAGCTAGGGTTTCCGCACCTGGTTTAGCAACTTGTATGATCATATAATCCTGTTTTCGTGTCGAATTCTTCCTCTACAAAGTGGTATCAGAGCGTAGAGGATCATACAACAACAAATTGATAAACTCAGAGCTGATTTGGACATTATTTTCATCAATTCACATCTGTTTTTGCATAAAAATGGTTTTTGAGTGTTTTTGAAAGAATTAGAGGTGATTTTGTGGTTAAAATTCAAAATTCCAAGTATTAAAGTTGTTCCAAATCATCTCCGAAGCAAAACCTAATCAAGATCATTCAAATCCACAAACTTTTGAAAATCAGAGATCAAAATAACCGTTTTTCAAAGTGTAACCGTTTTTCAAAAGGTAAAAATGGGCGAACCTGGAGTATGTGGACGAAAGTGTGAGTTTTAGGTCGAAGGTGAGAGGATTTCTGGGCGAACCTAGAGATTTTAGGGCGAACGTAGAGTTTTTCACATAAATATTTTACATTAGGGTCATACTTTTTACCTTCGGGAGATCGGGCGGACGAAAGTGAATCTGAAACGGTCGAACCTAGGTCATTTTGGACGAACGTAGAAAAGTGTTTGTGTAATTTTTACATTCTGGTGAGATTTCACATTCGGGTGAGTGTTTTTGGGCGAATCTACTTCAAAAAGGGACGAACCTGAAAGTTTACTGGGCGAACCTAGGATAATTTTGGAAAATTTTTCTAAGTGTTGAATTTCTCGAAATTCGTGATCATGTGGCGTTATCAGACTACTCCTACACCAGCAACTACACAACCACAACAGCAGGTGATGGACCCATGGACAGTAGCAGCACAGAAGACGAGCACACAGTCTTCGCAGCCGGTTAACTACATGACTCAAAGTGCACCTCCAGCACCACAGTCTGACTACTGGGGAGTAGCAGCAGCGGTGGTAAACACTCAAACTACAAATGCTATTTCCACACTGATTAATGATTTGTCTTCAGGTAGCGGGACTCGGCCACCGAAGCTTATGGAGATTCAAGAATACAATCAGTGGCAGAAAAAGTTTAAGATACATTTGGAAGGCATGGGAGTGGAAGGTGCTGAAGCATGGAACATGATTGCTAAAGGTTACACACCACCAGTTCTGGAGAACACAGGTGAACCAGTGCCATTGGAGAGCATGGCGGAGGATGAGAAAAAGAAGTTTGCTGTGGAAAAGAAGGCGTTTTCCCAACTGACGCAGGCAATCACAAATGATCTTTTGCATCAATTTGGGACTTGCACAACTTCTAAGGCACTGTGGGAAATGCTTAGAAGGAAGCATGATGGAAATGAGAAGACTCGAAGTTTGAGGAAGGAAGAGCTTGTTAAGGAGTTTGAGAATTTTTCTTATGTTGGAAATGAAACTTTGAAAGAACTAACTCCTAGATATAATCATTTGATATCTGAATTGTCTAGCTATGATATACAGATTCCTATGGCAAAGCAGGTGGAAAAGTTTGCAGATGCATTACCACCTAACTGGGATCAGCATGTGGATGTTCTGAAAGAGAAGGATGCTTATCAATACTGGTCTCTTCAGGAATTTATTGAGAAGCTGGAAAACAAAGAGTTAGAAGAGAAGAGGAAGGCTAGGAGAGCACAGATTCCTCAGAATCCAAACTTATATTTTGGAGGATCTTCAGTTCCAGTGAGTACAAGCTCAGGAGGGCTAGTTACACCACATGTTGCATGTGTATCCAATGTTGTGGAATCACCTATCATTAACTACCAACAACAAACTTCATCTTTATCACAACCACAACCACAAGTTCCATATCAATATTCTTACATTCCACCATTCTCCCCAAAGCAACAAGCAGCTTTCTACACTGCTAGTCAATCTCAACCACAACCAATGAACCAACCTAACCAACAAACAGTGGTTTTGGAGACATCTAACCTTGGTAATGTGACTGTTGAAGTTGCTCAGCAACACATTGCATTAGTCTCTGCAATGGTTTCTTCCTACAATGGGTTAGTTGCTAGTCAAATTGGTAATAACAACTTGACCAATGAAGACTACGCACAGATTGACAAGGAGGAGATGGAACTCATTGATATTCAATGGGCGTTTGCGAGTATAATGCGAAGAGCAACGGAGTTTATCGAGAAGACAGGTAGAACAGACTTGGGAACTTCTCCTAACACAACCTACGGGTTCAATAAGGAGAAAGTGACTTGTTTTAATTGTGGAGGGAAAGGTCACTTTAAACGAGAATGCACCCAGCCACCAAAACAAGGCAACAGGAATCCATTCAATGCTACCTATCAGAACCGTCAACAACAAAACCAAAACCAAGTTTCTTCCCAAACCAACAACAACAACTACCAAAATCGTCAAAACAACTTTAATAACAACCAAAATAGACAACCAAATACACCAAACCAGACACAAAACCAAACACCAAACAATACTAACCGAACGGTCATACCAATCACTACACCAACTGAACAACAGAATACCAATCAAGCATTGGTTACTCAACAAGATGAGAGGTTTGACTGGTCGAGTATTCAGATAGGTGTTGAGGAAATCACTACTGGGGGAAATGTGGCTTGTGTTGCATATCAGGTTGATATTGAAGATTCTGCGACGATGGAGGAGAAGGTTGAAACTGAGGTTGATAGTGATGAGTCTGAGGCTGAGATGGATGGTGATTTTGAACCTGTTAAGGTTAATTCTGAGGTTAATGTTGAGGTTGAGAATGAACAGACAAATTCTGGAGTTGTGATTGATACTGTTTCTGACATTCCTGAGGAGTGTGAATCGGTTTATTCTGATTCAGACAGTGAATCGGATACGGAAGCTAGTGTTAATTCTCTTGATGAAGATATTGATCAGTTGCTTGCAGAAGCGGATTTTCTGATGACAAGAAAGTCGTGCATTGCAGATGATGCTTTCACAAAGATTGATTATTCCAGATTCTTTGCAGGAAAGGAAGCTCATTTCGCATTAATGGCCATGACTGATCCGCCAAAACCTGTAAGTTCTGCATGTAGTACTGATAATACAAGTGAAAAATATTGTGGTACATGTGATAGATTGACTGAGGAGGTTAAACTAGGGGTGAGCATAGGTCCAAACCCGACCCGACCCGACCCAAACCCGACCCGACCCGAACCCGAACCCTACATATAATCAGAACCGATATGAGACCCTAATCCTAGGTTCGGTCTTCGGTTCCTTATCACCCGGTTCCACTCGGTCCTCGGTACAATACCCGACCCGAATTCTTCTTCACTGATTCTGTTAACTTCACTTTCTTGCGACCGATTTTCAAGGTTAGTATCCTGTTTTTATACATATAATTCATCGATTTATTGCATATATGTTGTTGAAATGTGGGGGTGTAAGAAATGGTTTTTTTTTGTAATTTTTTGTAATTCATCGATTCGATTCTGTAGTTCTTGGATTTTCAAATGTAGTTACTTTAAATCAGCTATTAGTTTGCTAATTACTTGGTTTGATTGTGTTTGATTGCTATGTTTGATTAGTTGAATAGTTGGTATGTAAGTATGTTCAATATGTTTGCACACAAGGTGCTCGATAGAATGCCTAAGTGAAAAACTAAAATATTTGTAAAAAAACGAATGTTAGCATCAACTGATGGAACATATACAAAACACAAAGATCAACTCGAACACAAATTCAATAGAATAAGGTGTCTGGTCGTCGGTCGTTTTTACACCACTTTTGATTAGGCGCCAAAGAAAACCTTAAGGTGTCTAGTCGTTGGTCGTTTTTACACCACTTTTGATTATTTCCACAGCTTCAATCCTCTACCTCAAATGCCACTGGCAACTGGCATGGATTTTTTATTTAAAGTTACATGTTTCAAACATAATGCAAACTAAGGTGTTCATCCAAATTTGCCAAATTATAATCCAATCCACAATATTTAGACTACAGTTGACCGTGATATTAGTCAACTGCAGAGCATTAGTACTTCTACATTCACCATGCCTTCCATTTGATTTTGACTAATTGTCATATTATGCCAGAGTAAGCCATTCCCACAAGCTTTGACTTCCTTTGACTATTTAAGCTTATAGCTTTGATATTAGTCAACTGCAGAGCATTAGAAGTTCTACATACGAAACTGCAACCTTTTAATTAAATATAATGCAGCGAAAAAATCTGCAGCATGTTTACGGAACTCATATACTGCAGCGAAAAAAACATGTATTGACCCATTAAAGAATAAATCGGCAGTTTAAGAATAATCGGCAGTCAACTAATAAATTGTTGTTGTGCTTTTTACTGCACTTATCTGGCAGTTTTTAACAACGGTTTTATAGCAAAACTTTGACCCATTACAGTAGCAAAAAAAAAATTAATGTTTAGAGGATTGTGTTTAAACTGTAAAGTTTGGATTTTAGGTTAAAGGTGAGTTTATATTGCTTTGTGAATTGTTTGCAGCCAGCCGTATGTGCAGTGCAGAGGATTGTGTTTAAACTGTAAAGTTTGGATTTTAGGTTAAAGGTGAGTTTTTATTTTAGAAATTGTTATAAAACTGTATAGATATTGGGTTTTAGGCCCATGAATTGGCGCAATAATTTATGTATAATCAGTTAGTTTGTTATTGATTTTCGGTCCAAGTTTTTTATTCGGTTTTAAACCCTAACCCGACCCGACCCGACCCGATACCCGAATGTGTTGATATACAGGAACCGACTGAAGAACCTAAAATACAGATACGGTTCGGTCCAGGTATAAATTCGGTTCGGTTCTCGGTTTTTTTTCGGTCCGGCCCTAATATGCTCACCCCTAGGTTAAACAACTCCGTGTTCAACGTGATAGTGCTATCATGAACAGTCAATCTACTCGCAAAGAGTTGAATGCTTTTAACAAAGTATTAGATGGCTACAAAAAGGACATTTCCGACTTGAAAAATACTTTGTCTTTAAAACAATTGGCAATTAACAACTATATTAATGAAATTGAAAACACCAAGTTGGAAATGGCCGCCATCAAATGCTTTGCTGAAAAAGTAAACAAAAAGTTGGAAAGTTATAAGCATATTGCTTATGTGGTAGACCATATCATTGATGATAAAACAACCAATTATCGGTCTGTACCATCTCCGGTTCTTTTTGAAAACCATAATTGTCACCAAGTGACACCGGAGAGTTCGGTAAAATCTGATTCAGCATCGGAAAATGAATCTAATACTTCAAGTATTGGTGATCCAAATTCCGATGTTAGACCGATTTTGGGAATCAATGATGAGGGTGTTACTGCTGAAAGTGTTGACTCAGACTCAGAGAGTGATGATACTGGTTGTAACCAAACTGTTAATGCATGTGAAATTCCAAAAGAAAATCACATCATTACAAATGAACCAGTTTCATCATCTCAAATTGTTCCGATGAGAAGTGTTCATCATGTGAATAAGTTTGAGAAGAATGTTGTGAAGAAAGATCTTAATGTGGTTAAGAAAGATCTTGAAAAGAATGATAAAAACGAACAATGTGACAAACCTGTCAAGGTATTTTATCGGATGGAAGGATCCGATAAGATCATCTCTGACGAGGACTTTCCAATAAAAAATGCCAACTATGCTAAAATTGAAAAGATTTGGCAAGAAAGTACCATTTGGTTCCCAAAACATGAGAGAACAAATGAAATTCCACCAGCTTTGTTAAAGAAGTTGTATTTGGATGTTCCTCAAGAACCAAAGGTTCATGTCACAGAGTTTGTTAAACCCAAAAACAGAGCTAATGGTTTCAATGAACCTACTTACTCAAAAGGGCCACTCCCTGAGAGTTTAAGGAAGCAACAGTACAATGATCAATATCCTGTTAGATCATTTGCTCAACCAAATGCTCCGAATGTTTTTGAAGAGTACCGTGCGTGCTTTAAGTGTGGGGAACGTGGGCATTTACTTGCTCAGTGCCCATATGTAAGGCACAAGAGGCACGAGGTAGAAGTGAGGAATTCCATGAGGAAACCGATTGATCATTATGTGCCACCTCATAGGAGAGTTGTTCCTCAACAACCACAACCGTTTTATAATCATAACAATTTTCAAATGAGGAACACTCGTCCAATGCACTATGATAGAAGGAATCGGATTGCGATGGAAAACTCGTGGAGGAAGCCAGTGGTGAACACAACAGTTGATAGGCAAAAGGTTTCACCAAAACCGATTGTCAAATCAAATGTTGGACCTAAGTCTGTTAAATCAGATAAGGTTACCAAGAAAGTTACATTTGCTAACAATGTTCAGAAACTGACTGAGAACCCAAAGTCTCAGATTCGTATCCTGAAAAGGACTGAACAATCTTGGACACCCAATGGTACTCCAGGAGCCTCAACTTCAAAAATTAATGAGAAAAAGGAAACTATTTTGAAAAATCAGAAAAAGATTGATCAAAAAGTTGTTGAAAATGTTTGTGATAATGTTACTGTGAAACTTGATGTTGAAAGGCCCAAGACTCAGGCTTGGGTCCCCCGAAAGAACTAACTGATTTACTTTTTGTGTGCAGGGAGCTTCAGCTGGCCCTATTAGCAGTCTTTGGATTGTTGATAGTGGAGCTTCAGGCCACATGACAGGGGATCTTGCGTTGCTGTTCGACGTGAAGAACATCAATGGCGGGTATGTAGCTTTCGCAGGAAACAAAGGTGGATATATCACAATGGAAGGGAGTGTGAGCAATGGGATAGTGAGTTTCGAGCGGATTTCGTACGTGAAGCAGATAGACTATAATCTGTTGAGTGTCAGTCAAATATGTGACAAGAAATTTACTGTGCATTTTGATGACAAATCCTGCTATATTTTGAAACCGGGCTTTACAATTCCTAAAGAGTGGATAATGTTGAAGGCACCTCGCGTCAACAATCTATACATTCTTGATATGTCCAAGGCGATGACATCACAGGGGCAAATAACATGCTTTTTGTCCAAGGCGACTGAGAAAGAATCGATAATGTGGCACCGAAGAATGGGGCACATTCATCTGAAGAAAATGAATCAACTTGTGAGAAATGGACTTGTCGATGGAGTAAACGTGAAACATTTCCATCTGAATGACAAGTGTGTGAGTTGTAAAAAGGGGAAGCAACACAAACAGTCCCACAAAGTGAAAAAGGTAAACTCTGTTGAGATGCCACTAGAGCGATTGCACATGGATCTTTTCGGACCGGTCAAGCGCAAAAGTCATCTTGGAGAGCTTTATTGTTTAGTCGTCACTGACGATTACTCAAGATTTTCATGGGTGATGTGTTTGCAGAATAAAAGCGACACTTTCGTTAATCTAAAAGTTCTGTTCACTCGATTGGAGAATCTCTACAATGTGAAGATAAAGAGAATTCGGAGTGACAATGGGACGGAGTTCAAAAATGCCAAGATGGATGAACTTTGTGAAAACAAAGGAATACATCATGAATATTCGGCTCCGTACACCCCTCAACAGAACGGTGTTGCTGAACGAAAGAATAGGACTCTAATTGAAGCGGCTAGAACAATGCTTGCTGATTCAAATCTTCCAGTAATGTTCTGGAATGAGGCGATTTATGCAGCAAATTACACACTAAATCGGGTTCTAACAGTGAAGAAGTTTGGTAAAACATCTTATGAGCTGTTACACCGAAGAAAGCCGAACTTAGAGTATCTAGAACCTTTTGGGGCGCCTTGCACCATGTTGAATCCAAGCGAAAAGTTTAGTCCTAAAGCCGAGGAGGGTTACTTTGTTGGATATGCAACCCCGCTCAAACGGGTATACAACAAGCGTACTCGTCGTGTGGAAGACTGGGCTAACGTGGATGTTCAACGATATACTCAAAATATTCAAGGCACGGGTCCTGATTGGATGTTTGATTACAAAGATTTCTTTGAATCATTCAATCTAGATAGCTTGGTTGAAGAAGCTGTTATTCGATTACTTTACGAGTGTGAAAATGCAACAACTTCACCGTTGGTGCGTCCGATCACCGTGAACCCCCTACCAGCTTCTAATGATACCAATGCTCCTATACAAGAAGAAGAGATATTTCAAGAGGCTTCAACTTCATTAGACACTTCAGAATCTGAAGATGAACAATTTGAAGAAGCTATTCTTGATCAAGCTGAAGAACCAGAGGCACCGCCAGTGAAACCAACTCCAACTACAGATGTGGCTTCATCATCAAATACGGGTCATGATCTGGATGCTGTAGAGAACCTGACTGTTCAGACGGGAGTGCAAGTACCTGATTATCCGGAATCTCGGATTCATCGTATTCACCCGCTGGAGCAAGTAATCGGTGATCCTGGAAGTAGTGTTATGACCAGAGGGCAGCTTAAAAGCGTTAATTCGCCAGAGAGTTTTGGTGCTTTAGCTTTATATGCCAAAATTCAACAATCTGGTAGTCAAAATGATTGGTCGTTTGCGTGTTATGTGTCGCAGGTAGAGCCAAGGACATACAAGGACGCTTTGAAGGATGATGCCTGGGTGGAAGCTATGCAGGAGGAGTTATTACAATTCCAGAAATTGGGAGTTTGGACGCTCACGGATTTGCCGCCGGATAGGAAGAAGATTGGCACCAAATGGGTGTTTAAGTGTAAGAAGGATGATCGAGGGGTAATTGTTCGTAACAAAGCCAGATTGGTCGTGCAGGGTTTCCATCAAATCGAAGGGATTGATTATAATGAAATCTATGCACCGGTAGCACGAATCGAAGCTATTCGGATGTTCCTCGCGTTTGCTTCTTATAAGAAATTCAAAGTTTATCAAATGGACGTGAAAAGCGCATTTCTGTACGGGAAAGTCAAGGAAGAGGTGTATGTCGGGCAGCCACCAGGCTTTGAGGACCCAATCCACCGGGATAAGGTCTACGTGTTGAACAAAGCTCTTTATGGCTTGCACCAGGCTCCGAGGCAGTGGTACGAGGAGCTAAGTACATACCTCATCACCAAAGGATTTAAGCGCGGCCTCGTCGATTGCACCCTCTTTACGAAAAAGACGGGAGATGACTTGCTTCTAGTACAGATATACGTTGATGATATAATATTTGGTTCAACTAACGAGCTTTTATGCAGGGAGTTCGAAACTGTCATGCAGGAAAAGTTCGAAATGAGCGCAATGGGGGAGATGCAGTTTTTCTTAGGCTTGCAGGTGGACCAAAGACCCGACGGGATCTTCATTCACCAGACAAAATATGTCTCCGACATCTTGAGCCGGTTCCAGATGGAGGACTCAAAGCCAATGGATACCCCGATTCAACCCAATCACGGGATTGGAGTGGACGCTAAGGGGGAGCTGACGGATCCTTTTACATACAGAGCAATCATCGGATCTCTGATGTATTTGACGGCGTCTCGACCAGATATTATGTACGCAACGTGTCTCTGTGCCCGTTATCAATCGAAGCCGAAACAAAGTCATCTGACGGCGGTCAAGCGTATCCTTCGATATCTGAAGGGTTGTCCCTCAAAAGGACTTTGGTACCCTAATGATGATAATTTTGATTTCATATCTTTTAGTGATGCAGATTGGGGCGGCTGTGACAAAGATAGCAAATCTACTACAGTTGGTTGCCAGTTTTTCGGGAGCAGGTTAATCACCTGGCAATGCAAGAAACAGACTTCCGTAGCACAATCTACCTGTGAAGCCGAGTACATTGCAGCCTCAAGTTGCTGTTCGCAAGTACTCTGGATTCAACAACAAATGGTGGATTACGGTTTGCAGTTTCTAAAAACTCCTATTTACTGTGACAACGAAGCCGCAATTGCATTAACTAAAAATTCGGAAAATCATTCTAAAGCGAAACACATCCGGATCAAATATCATTTTATCCGAGATTGTTACGCTAAGGAATTGATTGATATGATCAAAATTCATACTGATTACCAACGTGCAGATCTGTTTACTAAAGCTTTTGACCGTTCACGCTTTGAATATCTTTTAAAAGTAAACAATATAAAGGAAAAACAGGACTAATCGGCACCTCGGTTTATCGCTTTTTAGTTTTTAGTTTTTACATTTTGCTAATTGGGAATTTCTCTTTGCTAATTGGGAATTTCTCTTTACTATCATAATCCTCAAAGAAGTTGATGCTTTCGACGGGATTGTTTAATCCTCAAAGAAGTTGATGCTTTCGAATGGATTGTTTTTTTTTCAAATTTTTGTTTTTGTTTTTCATAAAATCAAAAATACCAAAAATATGTTCTTTATTTTAGGGGGAGCCATTTTATCAGAAAAACCAAAAACATTATAAAATTCAAAAAGACCTAAAAATTAGAAAAACAAAAATGATTTCCTGGTAAAACAGAGGAAATGATAGTACATCAGTGGGGATCTGACACAGGCTAAAGAATTGTATAGTTTATGAGGCGTGTGTTGATTACGTGTGATATGCTGATAGGCTTCGTAGACTAAATATTGCGTGCATTAGTGATACAAACATAACGAACTACGCGTTCGTGGCTGAACACCTCATGGGCATATGGTCTTAGTATCGTAATTTCGTTTGATAGGATTGCCAAAATCTGAGGTTTCGGGTCGTTATGTTATGGTTATCCGGGATATTCTGATAAACTTTTGTCGTATTGATTTACGGACCTAGTTTTATCAGAATATTTGCTAAAAGAGCTTAATTGCCAAAACCGGAAGTTACCGAATTGAGGAACTTTATGTTTTAATTGATCATAGATCATTATTACATCGTATTGATCATCTGATGCAAATCAGTGATTAATATCAGCCTCAACCTAGTGTATACGCACATGTTACTCTGCTGCATTCATTTGCTGACCTGTACACCTCTGTGCTATATACTTTGTAACTTTTACGGATAACTCTGGCATAATCACGCGTTACGACGAAGCTTTGTGCAATTACTTGATACGGGAGTATGTCGTGTGTGTGGGCCCCACATCGTGTTAGTCTAATACACCTAACTCGTATCATTTTAAAGCATTGCGTAATTGTCTGCATGTGAGCTTACGTGGACCACAATATCAGCAATTGCCGTATCACATACTGTTTCTAATGATAATATTAAACAAAAAGATCAACGCTGTGATCAGGTTTCTCAGAAAACTGATATGATCCTCTGACCGGATTTCACAAAATGTTTACTGCTTTCATTTAGTTTGATGCATTTTATTTTGTTGCAATTTACTTTTAATGTCAAAAAGATACAAAATCCAAAAAGATTTTATGTGTGTTTTGATAAAATTTCAGAAAATCCAAAATTTTTGCATTTCTGCTTTATTTTTGATAACCGGGGATGCTTGATAGTCAATTTCTGAGATTTGACAACACCATCTGGGCTTTGTATCATTCTAAAAGTGAAAATTTGTGTTTTGGAAGCATAACGGATTGAAAAATGTTGAACGGGATTCGAATTTGTAATTTGGCAAAATTTTTCAAGATTTCCATTTTACATTCGCCCTTAAATGGGACGAATGTGGAATTCTTTCTACCTTCGGGTTGTTTCAACTGGGCGAAAGTGGTTTTTATCCCATAATCTACTTTCGGGTGCAATGGTTTTACCTTCGTGCCATTGACTTGGGGCGAAGGTGGAACATCTTTACATTCGTCCAGATGGAACGGGCGAAAGTGGGTTCTTTATATACTCCAAAGCAGATTCGACCAGTCATTCAAATTTTTCAAAATTTTTTCTTCATAACCAGACCTTGTTGCTTTTGATTCTCTTGCTTGTGCCTTTTGATCCTTGCATCTTACTGATCATTTTCATATAAGTTTTACAGGTAATGGACAAGGATTCAACCCAGAATCGTTTGTTTTATGAACCGCACTTAGGGTTTTCGGGTTAATGGTGTTTCACTGATTGTTAATGCTTATTTTTGATACACATTCATCCCACATCAGTTTTAGGGGGAGAATGTATTAGGAATTAGTATATAAACAAGGTTTAATCACTGATTGATTGTTTGTTACATATAAAAACCTAATTTCTTTTGAAAACTGATGTTGAATGAATTTTAAGGTCAATTGATGGTAGACGAAAGCTAATCGGCCATGTTAGACAAGATTTGAATCAAAATTAAGGGTTAAAAACAGGTTTGATAAATTTTTAAAATTTTGGGTATGAACAGTTTCTACCTTCGGTTCATCGACCGGACGAAGGTGAAACAAAATGGACGAGGGAAACACAAAACGGGCGAATGTATATTTTTGTTCAAAATCAGGTTACATTCGACCAGAAGTTTACACCTTCGGCCACAATAACCTACATTCGACCAGTGTATTTTGGGCGAATGTGGAAATTCAAAAACCTAAATTTTTGAATTTTTGACGATTTCATGTTTTGACATTTATTTTGATTTTATTTCTCAGATGGCTGAAGAACAAGCAAACATTGAGATTCCTGTGGAGATTGCTGTTACTGATCCAGTTCCACAGACTGTGCAAGAAGGAGAATCATCAAGCGGTACTAAATGGCCGTTTGAGAAGACTCATAACTGTTGCGCGTATCTTGGAGATGTGGAGAAGAATGTGGAGTTCACTGAGATTATTAAGTTTCTGAAGAGATGCAGAGTGGTTTATGCTTTGGCTACACCAACTATTATCTACAAGGATATAGTTGAGGATTTCTATAACAACGCCAAGTATGATTACTTTGACAATCAGACGATCATTAAAAGCAAGATTCAGGGAATGGAGATGTTCATCACTGAAGCTGATATCAGAGAAGCTCTCCAGATCCAGTTTGAAACAAGTGAGGATCCAAGGGAATTATCATGGACTGAGCAGAAAGCCTGTTTCCTGAGAATGAAATACAAAGGACCGATCACTGATGGTTCTATGTATAAAGGGAAACTGAGTGTACAGTTCAAGTATTTTGCTCACGTCATCATACTAGTATTTGGATGTGTTAGTGGAGGGTATGACGTGATGAGAAAGAGTTTGAGCTCGTTAATGGTTGCATTGACTCTCAATAAACCATTTAACGTTGCTAGGATGATCTTAGATCACATGTTGGAGATGTTGAAGGGTTTGAAGAAGAAATACTTCATGCTTTATCCTAGATTTCTGATGATGATCTTTGATCACAAATATCCAAACTTGAAGAAGGATCCGACACAGATACTTGCTATGGATCATATGAATGTTAGAACCTTGGTTAGAATGAAAGGTTATAAAGGTGTGCCTGACAATGAAAGACCACCTTACAGGAGATTATTTGGAGCCTTGGCTAGAAAGGATTACATGGATCCTGGAAAGAATACAGCAAGGCATCCTGATAGTGACAGTGACAATGATGATCCACTAGTTTATGCTGATGCAAGCACAAAGAGAAAGAGACAGGTTGTCAATCCCGGAGCCAAAGGGAAGGGTAAGGGAAAGACAGATCAAGGGAGTTCAAAACAACAAGCGGTGAGGAAGAAAACTACTGCTAAGAAGGGTACGAGTTTGGTAGATGAAGAGTCTGTTGATTCAGAGGAGACTGAGACTGAAGAACAGTGGGATTCGGATGCTGAAAATGTCCGGACTACCAAACAAAAGGCCACTTTGGTTGGTGAGTCTGAATCACTGAACAGATCAATAGAAGAAGCTAAGAAGAGCAAGCAGTCTGTTGGTGCTGAAGATGAAGGGTTGACTGTAAATTTGAACGAGTTGAATGAGGGTGAAACCGTTGTAGTGAATTTGCCCAAGCCCAAACACAAAACCATGGCTAAGAAGACCAGTACAAAGCAGTTGAGAGAGAAAGAATTAAACTTACTGTTGAAAGGAAAGAGATTACCTGATGCTGGAACATCGTCAAAACAATCTTCACCAGCCACTAAAAAGCAAAAGACTAAGGAGGCTACAACATTACCAGTGGATCAATTCAATATTGCCCTGGATAATGTTCTTAACATGTTTACACAACCTCAGAAAGGAAAAGAAACTGAGATTGAGCCATCTAAGTCTAAGTCCAAGTCAAAGAAAGTCACTGTGGATGACGATGTGATGAAGCAGGTGAATAAAAGGATGGACGACATGATGAAGATGCTAGTGGCTCAGCAAGCTGAGATTGCCAAGTTCAAGCTGAATGAAGAGAAAATGCTTCAGATCGTTGTAGCTTCAAAGTCTAATCAAGATGAGATAGACGAGAAAGTGAAGAAGCTAGAAGCTAAGAATAAAAAGCTTGAAGGAAAGTGTCTGAGAAACAAAAACAGATACAAGGCGATTAAAGAAGATAATAAGGAATTGAAGGCTGAAAACAAACGCCTCAGTGAGTTGATAGATGATCTGTACAAACGCCTCAGGCTGAAAACAAACGCCTCAGGAATTGAAGGCTGAAAACATTGCACCCAAGCTGAAGGAGGGTGAGGAGGATACAGAGAAAGAGGTTGAACAGGTTGACTTTGAACCATCTGAATCTGACAAAGAGGAAGATGAGGATGATGAGGATGAAGAATCGGATAAGAGTGATGATGAAGGTGATAATGATGATGATGATGATGTTGAAGGTTCGGGAAGTCAAAAGGAAGATGATAGTAGTAGTAGTGATGATAATGATGGAGGAGATGATACTTCGAAGTTTACATTCGAAAAGAGACCACCTTCAAAGAAGAAGAAAGACACAGGTGAGTCGAGTTCAAAGAAGAAAGGAGAGAATGTTGATGATGAGACTGTGTTTTGGAACGAGAAGGTGAGGTCCTTGTCTGATGATGCAAAACAAGTATACAAGGACATGTTAGAGAAAAGAGAATGGACCATTGAGTTCACAGGACGTTTTGCAGAAATATTCCAAACAGACGATATGAGATATGAATTGGAGTATAACGATCCTGATCTTGAAGAAGGGGAAGTACCTGCGTCTGTGGCAAAGGAGATTTTAGATGGGCTTGCACAGAGGGTAGGGAAAACGTTTGAAGAAGTTCATTGTTGATGAGTCGATTCCACATATTCCTGAAAAGGATGTTGGAAGTCACTCTGATGACAAAAACACCCCTGAATTTGAGGAAGTTGAGATAGAGGATATTACACATGAGGAATATCCACAGTACTTCAGACAAACTGATGAAGACTTGGTGTTTCCTGATTTTACTGAGAGACATAATACGTCTGCAAAAAGAAAGGCAAAGAAGAGGAGTGCTGAGTTTGTTGAGAAAGTACTTGGAGCTGATTTGCCAGAATCTTCAAATAAGACTGATGAATTGAAGGAGTATTTGAAGAAGTTAAGACTGATGGAAGAAAACCGACCAAAGCCTGAAGCTCAAGGAAACTTCTATAGGTTTCATAATGCGAAGTTCAGAGGCAGAGCTCTTGGGTGGACATACTTAGGCAGGCTGAAGTGTTTAGCTGCTAAGTGGGAATCTGGAATCTTGTATTTTTACAGATTCATTGACTTGCTAACTCTACCGTATTGGGCGGTTAGAGATCTTTGCAGATTCCAAATGTCGGGTGCTTCAGTGAATAATTCACATGTCGGTTGGTGTGCAGATAAATTGGTTTGGGAAAGTAGAACAAAATGGAACAGATTCAAACCACAATATCCCCGGAGGAAAGTTCACAGGGATATTGATCCCAGAACCAAGTTGAAAAGGGTTACCTTGATTTATAAGGCACCTGAAGTAATGAGAAAGATACCTTTGATGCCTATGCCTCAACACTTCAGTGCTGACTTCATTTTCTGGTATTATGATTGGAGGAAGGCAGAAGCGGTGATCGTGTTGAGAGATGGAAAGGACAAATACAAGCATGTTCATGTATTTGATCCTATGTGGTTGATCAATTGCACCTTCGAAGACATCATCATGCTCTTTTATAATCCGATTCATTATGAGCCAAACGATGCAGATCAAGCAAGGAAATACACACAAGTTGTGGGTGTTTGCTTTGCTTATGATATTAATGCTGGAAGCAATTTGGAGGGAAAGCTTGGCAAGAAGGTGAAGATGGCTAATGTGTCAAAGCCTGTGAAGAGGAAGTTAGAGCCTGAGATGACAAAAGAACAAAAGAGTTTGCTCAGAATCAAGTTGCTGAACAAAGCCATGGACGAAGACAGAAAACGATCTAATCAATAGTCGAGGGGGAGTTTGTAGATGCGCTTTTGCGACTAATGATTAGATGTTAACATGTTTTAAGGGGCGAAGGAGAACAAGAAGGGGCGAAGGTGAAAATACAAATGGGCGAAGGTAGCTTATGTTTGGACGAATCTGGAACAAGACTGAACAGAAGACACATTCGACCACCAGCAGTGGGCGAATGTGGAATAGGCTTACATTCGACCAATGAAATGGGGCGAATGTGCAGCTGCTATAAATAGATTTTGGGTTTTTGTAATGTGAAGGGAGTCATTTAGAGTGTGTGTTTTTGGTGTGTGTTCCAGAGAGGTCTGAGAGTGATAGTTTGTGTGTTAGATTAACTGTAATCAATCTGTAAGCAATTATTTGGAAAAGTTAATCTATGAAAAGCTTTTAAAATGACTTTGATTGTGTTTTGATTGAGTTTATATCAGTTTGTTCTAAGCTAGGGTTTCCGCACCTGGTTTAGCAACTTGTATGATCATATAATCCTGTTTTCGTGTCGAATTCTTCCTCTACATTTCTAGGTTTGGAATGTTTTATGCAAATAGTCTTCATAACTGTAGTGTATGAACATTGATTTGAATATGTTTATTTTTTGTTCTTGTTTTCGTCATTCCAAGCATTGTCCCTAATGAGCTTAAACACGTATGGTTAGAGGATGTCTCTACTGCGACTGTCTTTCTGCTTAAATTCTTTTGCTGCAGGTGTCAGAAAGCTTTGAAGGAAAGGTATTGAAACATTTTTGTGTTTGATGTGTCATATATAAGTCAAGTTTTGTATTTAAATTGGCAACTTATTTGGTTATTTTTCTATAGAATTTGTTTGTAGTAGTTGAATTGATGAATTAATTTAGAGGACTGTTTCTATTGTAAGTAAGAAATTGATTCCTTATTAGCTAAATTTTTGTTTGGAATGGTCTATTTAGCAAGGAAAGTGGTTCGGATTATTCGAATCGATTATCTTCTCATTATGTTTTGATGTAGCAATAAGGTGTTTGAATTGTTTTATTAAACATGCTTATTTGATTAGGTGTGTAATAACTTATGGAGTTCATAAGAAATTCAGCCCTTTCTCTTTCAAAAGGCACATATAAAACACTTTAAAAAGGCTTAAGGATGTTTAGCTCTTCATGTTCCTCAGCTATTTGGGGCAGCCTTGTGTCCCGTGATTCCAGCCCAGCTGGTTGAGGATGTGAGGGTTTACTCCCTAAGGGAGGTTTCCGCACAGGGTCCCGAGTTCGAATCCCACTGGTGGTATAAATGTCCCATGTGGGTGTGGCCTATGGATGTGTTATTCCAGCTCTGCTTTGGTAGGGTGCCGATTCGAACCAGGGTGGCTTGACTTCCGCAAATAAAGGGTTGAAGCAAGCTAATGGGTTTCAAACTGATGTACACCTTTCAAAAAAAAAAATTGGGGCAGCCTTGTCTATCCTGGTTCCAAACAATTGAGCCATTAATCCTATTTGTAGCAATCCTGCACCATCAATGTTTAAAATAAATATTTACCCAATTTGAACAACAAATGGAATCAATTTAACTAATATAGCTCAAGAACGTATGTTGTTTACTCTGTTTACATGGTAAGTGTTGTTTCTTTCATAGTATATTCACATATACAAATATTTTTCAATTAAATATAGAGAGAACTACACAAATAGTCCCTGTGATTTATACGTTGTAACAGTTAAGGTACTAACTTTTTTTAACTCCTTAAGGTCCTATGGTTTACATTTGGTAACATGTTGAGGTATTAACATTAACTGCCGTTAAAAACTAACAGATTCCGTTAAAACTAGTTAAGGTTGAGGGACTAAATTTGCCAAATTGTGAAACCTGCAAATTCGTTTTTCCGGTTGACAATTTTTTCCGGCGAGTGTTTTCCGGTCATGGATTCCGGCGAGGGACAAAAACCAGTTTTAAAGCAAGTTTTAACATTTTTATTAACGATTAATCATTTCTCCATCATAAATATTTCCAAGATTTGACCATATGTCTTGCATTGTTATCCTCTCATCATCACCCATTCATCCATAAATAATAAACTCATATGATATACACACACTGCACCAATCCGGCGACCAGCAACAACAACGAATCAACCAGTGAACTACCGCTCGCCTCATGCTTCGAACCATCGATACAACCCAACCCTTTCCTTTATCCGGTCATAATCAGTCAGACCTATCACCATCTCCGGTTGCCTCCCTCAACTGACCCTTTACCTCTGTTGCCAAACGGTTACCACCGGTAACCTCCGGCGAGTACAAACAAACCATAACGCTTCATCTTCGGTAACCGGTTATTAATTGTGGAAGTCGACCGTTCATATCCTAAAACAAACAGACTACGTTCACCATTCCTTTTAAATATTATAAGACGTTTAACCCGGAATCCATGACTGGAAAACACTCGCCGGAAAAGCTTGTCAACCGGAAAAACGAATTTGCAGGGTGGGAAGAAAGAATTTTTAAAACTTTCACAATTTGGCAAATTTAGTCCCTAAACCTTAACTAATTTTAACGGAATCTGTTAGTTTTTAACGGCAGTTAATGTTAATACCTCAACATGTTACCAAATGTAAACCATAGGACCTTAAGGAGTTAAAAAAGTTAGTACCTTTACATGTTACAACGTATAAACCACAGGGACTATCTGTGTAGTTCTCTCTTAAATATATTAAATATTGTTGTAAAGGAAAATCTATTTTGACATTGAAATTTGTCAAATTGACATGATTCCATAAAATTCTTTTGAAGTTCAGTGTTACACATCAAACATAAAATATTACTTTTATTGTAAAGGTTATAAGATCATGGTATAAGTTCAAGTGTAGTGGAGGGGGTTATAGAGCGTTATGGGGATTAAAATATTATAAAATAATAGAAATGGGGTTATGGGGCGTTATGGAAAAAGTGGGTGTAGTGGGAAGGGGCGTTATGGGTCTCTATAAATGATTGGGTAATCATTGGTTAATTATTGTTTTCTTATTTAAATAATAATGTTAAATAGCTATTAAACTATAAATACTTAAAAAAAGTTACAAATACTTAAAAAAAAACTACAAATACTTAAAAAAACTACTCGTTGTCGTCGTCTTCTTCGTTTTCTACTTCTTCTCCTCCTCCTCCTCCTCCTCCTCCTCCTTCTTCTTCTTCTTCTTGTTGGTTGTGATGAATCGGGCGAATCGCCCATGCTTCCTCAACCAAATCCGCCTTCAACGCGTTATGTATATCCTTGGAACGCAACATGGTACTGTTTTGGAATCTCTCATCCATTGTTGCTTGCGTCCCTTGAACATCTTCTTCTGCAAAATAGTTTGGGCATATTGCCTTTCCTTGGTCTTCAAGTATCATATTATTGTAACACCCTAACCGATGGCGGAAACATCGAGGTGTCACGTATTGACGATTGTTCAGTAGCTCATGGTAAAAATAAATTTAATTAAATGATTTAAATAAATTACATACAATTGTTCTAAGAATTTGTACATCAAAATGAAAAATACTAGTTACACATCTTCAAGCATTAACTCTAATCTTCAAGCAAGCTACGACCTGAAACATGTTAAGTTGGAAAAATGGGGGGGGGGTCAACCATAAATAGTTGGTGAGAATACATAGGTTTTTGAATATATTAAATAACAATAGTTTGTACAACAATCACAGTTGTATAATGATAGAGTATGAGTCCGACATGTAACAATGCGTCTTTTGTACAATCAAACCTTGTGTCGGCTGAGACCTAACTCGCAAGTTAGTAAAAGTGTAACTGTTATCGATCATCCCTGAATTTATGCGGGGGGATGGGTTTGTCAGACCTATAGCGCTATAATCTAAACAGGCGGCTTGATCAATGTTAATGATTGTACTGTGTCTTTTTGTTACAGTCAAATGATAGAATGAGTAAATGAAAGTGTAATTGAATCACAAGTTTAAGAATGAGTAAATGATAGTGTATAAAATGTTTAAACATGTTTCAGCCCAAAATGTAAAACAGAAAAAAGGGCTATGTAAACTCACCTTAGCAAAGCATCAATTCCTTGTAATAGAATAAATGTGGTCCAAACGTTGCCAAGTATTACCCTAAGTTCAAGGCAATAAAATAAGTGTTGGGAAAGTCTAAGTTTTCTAGTCTAGAGGTATTCTAGGGTTCCTAGTTTGGGGATAAGCAATTGTTTAGTTGTTAATTAGATATATTGTTAATGATCTAACAAATAAAAGAAATTAGAAAAATAAATAAACAAAAGACTTTTTGTAAAATTTTGATTAAAGATGGTTGCATTATAATGTTGTAGATATGAAAATAATTTTTATAAAATTATTTTAATAATTGAATATATAGTATATTTATATTTATTTGTCAAAATATAGTATTAGTATCTAGAAATATTAAAATTAATAAAGTTTCAAATTAAAATTTATATTCCTGTTCTAAATGGACAAAAATAATTTGTGTAAATTTTTTATGTAAAAATAGTGAAAAATGGATTTATTATGAATTATTTATGATTAAAATAGAAAAAATTAGATAAAAATATTAAATAAACGATTTTTATGGAATAAAATTTATTTCTGAAATACTTATTGATCTACAAGCTTAAAATAATTTTTGTGGAATTTTATAAAGCGGTTTGGATATTTTTATTGAATTATTAACTTATAAATGAATAAACATATAATATATTTAACATATATTAAATAAATGATTTTTGAAAAACTAAAAATTGTATAATAAACTTTATCATCAGAATAACATAAAATAATTTTTATAGAATTTATAAACCACTTTTAGTATTTAAAAACTATTTTAAAAGATTAATAGGTTAAATATATAAGTAAAAAGGTTTTAAAAAAAATGTTTGTTGTTGGCAAGAATCGAACCCGCGTCTGACCCGGGTTGGGTGTTTTAAATCACAAGCCTAGACCATCTGGTCTAGACCCTGAGAACGTTTAGGTTTGGTTTTAATTAATTTTAACATCTTGTTGGATTAAATCAAGAATTTGTAAAAATGAAAATGGTGGTGAGCCAGATTCGAACTCCAGTCCCCACGGGTTCAAGCTTTTAAACAACAAGGGTATCACCAACTGCTCTATAGGTTAGTTGGTGATTCATTTCTGTTTGTGTTAGATAACTGCGATGACTGCACAGTGTCATCTTCCCCAAATTTATAAACAAGAACCCTAAATTCCTAATCAAACCATATATGATATTATAGCTTAATTAACCATAGGGTTAATGATTTTAAAGGGCCGAATAATGTACAAGTAAAACGAATTGATTCATACCGAGTAGAATGACGAGGAACGAGCATGGTATTGTCTTCGGCCAAAAACTCAATATTTCGAAAGATTGGTTGTCTGTGCGTGGGATTTGAAGTGGGGGAAAGCTTAATTGGCCCTAGGTGAGTCTGAATGTCCTTTTAATTGTGATAATTCCTTTGTTTTATAATGATTCAAATACTAGCTTATGGAAAGTTTAAAAAAACGAAAATAACTTATAATTGGCCAAAATTTACGGGGTTTAGTTGGAATTGGTAGCTCATGAACGTGGGGAATAAGATTTCGGCCAGATTGGAAACTTTTGATTTTGGAAACAAGGTCAAAACGCGTTAATTGATTGATTTGAGTTGGTTTGACTTTTGGTTGTTGACTGGGTTATAATAGAAAGGTGTTATATTTAGTTGTCTCAGGATTTCTTTACAAGAAGCAGACTGGCTCAGTTGGTTGATGTAATTGTGTTAAGACATTGACCCGTAGTGGACGCGGGTTCGAGTCCCGGTCCACACAAACATTTTTTTTTTGCATTTATTTTACATACCATATTATTATATATACATATTATGATTATATTAGTTCAAAAATGTTACGAATATTTTTAAAACACACTAAAACGCCGTGATCCATGATTTTTATTAAAAAATATTAGTATAAGGTGGTTAAAACATATATTGTTTAAAACAAATACATTCTTTTTATTAGTTAAAAATTTGGGGAAAATATGCGATGTTACAGTCTCCCCTACTTTTGGAAACTTCGTCCCGAAGTTATTGAAAACACAAGGTTGAGGGTGATTAGGTAGAAATTAGGGCAACTGTGGTTTTAAAGTATGACATAAATTTATAGGTAGTAGAATATTCTGTTTCGAATAATTTGGATGAAAGGATTGATATGTATGGGTTAAGGGTTGGATTAGATTGACCTAGAATAGCAGGGAGAACAAGAACCTAGCAAAACATTAACTTAAGTGTTAGGAATCCTAAAGGGAATGCATGAGTTGATTGACTATAGAATGACTAAACAGATAACTTAGAGTTTATAATTGGTTATCTACCGAAAACCTTGATAGAATTTCACACTACCTTAACGTACCTGTAAATTCATGATTACGTTCCGGACCGCAATCACCAATTTACCTTACATTAGGGTTTTGTGTCCGTCTATGTAAATAACCTTGTGATTGAATCTTTTAATATACAATGCATCCAAAAATAAGTCCAACTGTTGAGCAGGAAAAAGACTTCTACCAGTCAGTGAGTAAGAACCTCTTCCGATTGTTGAGCAGGTGCGATAGCCTCTACCAGTCGTTGAGCAGGTTGTAGGGCCTCTACCGACTGTTGAGCAGACATGATGACCTCTACCAATCGTTGAGTAGGTAATTTGGTACTCTACTAACTGTTGAGCAAGTACTTCATCCTCTATCAGTTGTTTGATTAAGTGTACCAATAATTACACACATAAATTGCAAATTGATAATATGTACATGTAAGCAATCAAGTATCAAGTATAGCATGTGAGTTGTAATAGAGTTGCCCAAGACAAAGTTAATTACTCTAAGTGCGATTATAACAAATAGTTCATATTCCATGACAAATGTTCAAATATGGTAGATAATCGAGTCCTCAAGTATAACTAAGGATTAAGTTTGGTGCAACACACAATCAAGTTTCAATAGTTTGGTTATTATGGGTAACTAGTTTTGAGAAGGTGAAAGATATGAGTCTAATTCTTGAGAAGATGGTGAAAAATCTTGAAGCAGAATAAAAGTTGTGAGAGATAGTGAATGTGAAGATAGTTAATAAAGAGCTTACATTATAATAAAGGGATTATGTTGCGATGTAAATTGTGGGGTTTGGATCAAAGGTTAGAATCAAGTGTATAAGAAAACATGATTGCGGTATATGCCAAAAATTGTAAAAGTTTGTACAAGTTGAAAATGAGTAGTTGTCAATGGGGCATTTGGAGACTAAATCTTGTTTCTATGGATAAGAAGATTTTATTTTCAAAATTTATTTTGTACTTTAAAGCAAAAGTCATTATTAAATAGTATAAACTAAGTGAGCTTTGATTAAAATATTCCAGTTAGTATGACATTAGGTTTTTTTTTTTTTTTTTTTTTTGAAGATCAAGGTGGCATTATATCGAAAATCCTTTGTTACGCTAATGAATAAACATTTGAATTTAGTAATTAAGTTTTGAGGACATCTGTTGACAAAATAGGTATTTTCCATAGTTTATAGGTGATGAACATTTGACAATATTATGAAATCTTTTGTGTTGTGCTAGGGTATACTTAAGTTATGAGGTTACAGTTAAAAATATATAATACGTTGAGAAATGAAATAATATGATTTGGGTAGGGTGTTGAAAATATTTAAACAAGTGGCTATGATGGGAAGGAGTGATTGTAAAATCCATATATGATTATGAAATGTGATTGATTTAAGCTGTAAAATTTTGAGATTTTAGAGCTTAGTTTTAAGAAAAGTGAGTGTAATCATTTATTCATTAATTAAAACGAATAAACGAAAACGTTGACTTATCATAGCTTCTAGATTCTAATAACATAGTGAAGACATGCTTTAGCCTATAAGTGAACACTCATCCCGAGGATTCCCAGGTAGGCATCCGGGTCCCTCGTCTGATTGGGATTTATGCGCAATGCCAGTCCTAGACAGAAAACTCAGAATACAGGCGTTCACCCTTCCAGATTGCACGTGTTCGTTATTAAAATCTAGAACTTCGACGGGATCTTCAAGGCAGTTCAGGTTAGGACCTGAGAATTTTGTCCTATTAGTCTAAGGGTAGATCCAGTGATGGAGAGCAATCTTCTTGTAGGGACTAAAGTAGGGATAAGAAGTAGGAGAGAGATGGAGAATAGAAACAAGTAACGTTGCAAGTAAAAGGAGCAAGTACTGGTTAAAATCCTATGGTTATAGACTAGATTATTTTTCTAATAACCTAATTCCCTATAACCATGGCTCTGATACCAATCTGTAACACCCCAACCGATGGCGGAAACATCGAGGTGTCACGTATTGACGATTATTCAGTAGCTCATGGTAAATAATAAATGTGAGCGAAAGAATTTCGACTAAAACAGGATTATATGATCATACAAGTTACAAAACCAGGTGCGGAAACCCTAGCTTTGAACAAACTGATAGAAACTCAAATCAAAACACAATCAAAGTCATTTTCAAACGTTTTCATAGATTAACTTGATTATAAACTTGATTACAATGACAATACTGTTAATCTAGATCAAACACAGACTCTCTTAAACTATCCTGGAACCTCACCTGAAAACACACACAACTAATGACTCTGTTAACATTACAAAAACACAAATTCTATTTATAAGCACTGCACATTCGCCCGTTTACATAGGTCGAATGTAGTCTTGTTCTACATTCGCCCACATTCAGTGGTCGAATGTATTCTTCTGTCAGATTCCAAACTACCTTCGCCCACTTCTATTCTTCCTTCGCCCATATAAGCCTACCTTCGACCAGACCAGAATTCTAACATATGTTAATTATCCAATCACTAGTCGCAAAACGCATCTACAAACTCCCCCTCGACTATTGATTGGATCGTCTTCTGTCTTCATCCATGGCTTTGTTCAACAACTTGATTCTGAGCTGTTTCTTCTGCTCTTTAGTCATTTCAGGCTCTAACTTTCTTTTCACCGGTTTCGACACATTTGCCATCTTCACCATTTTGCCAAGTTTACCATTCAAATTACTCCCCGCATTTATATCATATGCAAAGCAAACACCAACCACTTGAGTATATTTCTTTGCTTGGTCAGCGTCATTAGGCTCATGATGAATCGGATTATAAAAGAGCATGATGATGTCTTCGAAAGAACAGTTTATCAACCACATTGGATCAAATACATGAACATGCTTGTATTTGTCCTTCCCGTCTCTCAACACTATCACCGCTTCAGCCTTCCTCCAGTCATAGTACCAGAAAATAAAGTCAGCACTGAAATGTTGTGGCATGGGCATCAAAGGTATTTTTCTCATCACTTCAGGTGCCTTATATATCAAAGTAACCCGCTTCAGCTTGGTTTTGGGATCAATATCCCTATGAACTTTTCTTCGGGGATATTGTGGCTTGAATCTATTCCATCTCGTTCTACTTTCCCAAACCAGCTTGTCTGCACACCAACCGACATGTGTATTGTTCACTGAAGCACCCGACATAGGGAATCTGCATAAATCTCTGACCGCCCAGTACGGTAGAGTTAGCAAATCAATGAATCTATAAAAGTATAGAATTCCCGATTCCCATTTAGCAGCTAAACACTTCAGCCTGCCTAAATATGTCCACCCGAGAGCTCTGCCTTTGAACTTAGCATTATGAAATCTATAAAAGTTTCCTTGAGCTTCAGGCTTCGGTCGGTTTTCATCCATTTCTCTCAGTTTCTTCAAATAACTCTTCAATTCATCAGATTGATTTGAAGATTCTGGCTTATCAGCTCCAAATACTTTTTCTACAAACTCTGCACTCCTCTGCTGAGCCTTCTTCTTTGCAGAAACATTTGGTCTTTCAGTAAAATCAGGAAATATCACATCTTCATCATTTTGTCTGAAGTATTGTGGATATTCCTCATGCGTTATATCTTCAATTTCAACTTCTTCAAACTCAGGAGTATTCTTATCATCTGAGTGACTTCCAATATCCTTTTCAGGAATATCTGGAATCGACTCATCTACAATAAACTCCTCAAATGTTTTCCCTACTCTCTGTGCAAGTCCATCCAGAATTTCCTTTGCCACAGAAGCAGGTACTTCTCCTTCTTCAAGATCAGGATCGTTGTATTCCAATTCATATCTCATGTCATCTGTTTGGAATATTTCAGCAAAACGACCTGTGAACTCTATCGTCCATTCTCTTCTTTCTAACATGTCTTTGTATACTTGTTTAGCATCATCAGTCAAAGACCTCACCTTTTCATTCCAGAAGATACTCTCATCTGAATCAACATTCTCACCTTTCTTTTTCTTCGAACTTGATTCTCCAGTATCTTTCTTCTTTGAAGGTGATCTCTTCTCAAATGTAAACTTTGACGAATCATCTCCTCCATCATTATCATCATCACTACTACTATCATCTTCCTTTTGACTTCCCGATCCTTCTACATCATCATCATCATCATTATTATCATCCTCATCACCACTCTTCTCAGATTCTTCATCATCCTCATCATCATCTTCTTCTTTATCTGACTCAGATGGTTCAAAATCAACTTGTTCTTCTTCTTTTTCTTTATCTTCTTCACCCTCCTTCAACTTGGGTGCAACATTGTACAAGTTATCAATCAAATCACTAAGGCGTTTGTTCTCAGCCTTTAGTTCTTTGTTGTCTTCTTTTATCAACTTTAGCCTGTTCTTGTTTCTTGAACATTTTCCTTCAAGCTTTTTGTTCTTTGCTTCAAGCTTCTTCACTTTCTCATCAATCTCATCTTGATTCGACTTAGAAGCTACCACGATCTGAAGCATCTTTTCTTCATTCTGCTTGAACTTGGCAATTTCAGCTTGCTGAGCCACTATCATCTTCATCATATCATCCATTCTCTTGTTCACTTGTTTCATCACATCATCATCCACAGTGACTTTCTTAGATTTTGATCTGGATGGCTCAACTTCAGCTTCTTTTCCTTTCTGAGGCTTTCTAAACATGTCAAGTACATTATCCAGTGCAACATTGAATTCATAAACTGGTAATGTCTCTGCCTCTTTAGATTTCTTCTGTTTCTTAGTGACCGGTGAAGACAGTTTTGATGACGTTCCAGCATCGGGAACTCTTTTTCCTCTCAAGAGTTGGGCTAACTCTTTCTCTCTCAGCTGCTTTGTACTTGCTTTCTTGGCCATGGTTTTGTGCTTAGGCTTGGGCAAGTTAACTACTACAGTCTCTCCTTCATTCAACTCATCCATATCCACGCCTAAACCTTCATCTTCAGCACCAACAGACTTCTTGCTTTTCTCAGCTTCTGCAATTGATCTGTTTAATGATTCAGACTCACCAACCATAGTGGCCTTACGTTTGGTGGCCCTAACATTCTCAGCATCAGAATCCCACTGTTCGTCCTCCTCAGTTTCTTCTGAATCCACTGATTCTTCATCCACCAAACCAGTACCTTTCTTAGCAGTTGTTTTCTTTCTACCCACCTGTTGCTTTGAGCTTCCTTGATCAGTCTTTCCCTTACCCTTCCCTTTGACTCCGGTATTGACTACTTGTCTCTTTCTCTTTGTGCTAGCATCCGCATAAACCAACGGATCATCATTATCATAATCACTATTAGGATGCCTAGCCGTATTCTTTCCAGGATCAGTGTAATCCTCTCTGGCTAAAGCTCCAAACAACCTTCTGTATGGTGGCCTTTCATTGTCTGGCACACCCTTGTAGCCCTTCATTCTTGCCAACGTTCGAATGTTCATATGATCTTGACCAATTATCTGTGTAGGATCCTTTTTCAAGTCAGGATACTTGTGATCAAAAATCATCATCAGGAATCTTGGATATAACATGAACTTCTTAATCTTTAACCCTTTTAACATCTCCAACATGTGGTCAAATATCATCCCAGATACGTTGAATGGTTTGTTGAGAGTCAACGCAACCATTAACGAACTCAGACTTCTTCTCATAACATCGTATCCTCCACTAACACAGCCAAACACATGGATGATGACATGTGCAAAATATTTGAATTGCACACTCAACTTCCCTTTGTGCATCGATCCATCAGTAATAGCACCTTTGTACTTCATCCTGAGAAAACATGCCTTCTGTTCGGTCCATGAAAGTTCTCTTGGATCTTCACTCACTTCAAACTTTACCTAAAGAGCTTCTCTGATGTCAGACTCTGTAATGAACATCTCCATGCCTTGTATCTTGCTCTTTATGATAGTCTGATTATCCCAAAAGTCATACTTTGCATTCTTGTAAAATTCTTCAATGATGTCTTTGTAAATAATAGTTGGAGTTGCCAAAGCATATACCACTCTGCTTCTTTTCAAAAACTTAATGATATCGGCAAACTCAACATTCTTCTCTACATCTCCCAGGTAAGCACAACAATTATGTATTTTCTCGAACGGCCAATTTCTTCCACTTGATGATTCTCCTTCTTGAACATTCTCTAGGACATGATCTGTGACAACATTTTCTACAGGAATCTCAACATTCTCAGTCTGGTCAGCCATCTGAACATACAAAAACAGAAACAAACGTCAAAATACAAAATCGACAAAATTTCAAAATTTTAAGACTTTAGAAATCCACATTCGCCCATTTTATCAAGGTCGAATGTGATATTTTCTGGTCGAAGATGAAATCTACAGGTCGAATGTGAATTTGTTTTGAATTGAAATCACATTCGCCCATTTTGAAACTACCTTCGTCCAAAACTCTTCACCTTCGCCCGTTTTCTGGACCGAAGGTGAAAAATGTTCATCCCCAAATTTCAAAAATTTTGTAACTTTGTTTTTAACTTGTAAAATTGATTCGAATGTATGCTAAAGTGACCGATTAACATTCGTCTATTATCAATTGTCCCTTTCTTTTATTATATATCAGTTTTTAAAGCAAAATTAGGGTTTATATCAACAATCAATCAATTACTCAATTAACTATGTAATATCCCTAATTTATCAACCATTCTCCCCCTAAAACTGATATATAGTGAAATGCGATCAACAATGAACAAAAACAAACACTAGAAGTCCATGAATTCTAAAACCCTAGGTCGGTCTTAAAAACAACGATTCCAGGCTCAATCGTTATCCATTACCTGTAAAATTGGTATGGAAATGATCAGTAAAACGTAGGGAATCAAACGCACAAACAATAAAAATCAAAGCAACAAGGTGTCTTCGTTCGAAAGAAAAATTTTGAAAAACAGAATGAGGGTTCGAACCTGGGTTTGGCTTATATAGATGGTCCACCTTCGACCGTTTTGGTGGTCGAATGTGGGGATATTCCACATTCGCCCAAAACAAATTGGCCGAATGTAAAACTTGTCTACCCGAATGTGAAGTTTGGAGAAACAACCCACATTCGCCCGTTTGTAAACAACCGAAGGTGAAGAATTTTCCACATTCGACCCAATTAAGGGGCGAATGTGAAATGGAAAATTCTGAAAAAATTTGCCAAAACACGAATTCGAATCCCGTTCAACATTTTTCAATCTGTTAAACTTCCAAAACTCAAATTTTCACATTTTGAATGATACAAAGCCCAGATGGTGATGTCAAATCTCAGAAATTGACCATCAAGCATCCCCGGTTATCAAAAATAAAGCAGAAATGCAAAAATTTTGGATTTTTCTGAAATTTTATCAAAACACACCTAAAATCTTTTTGGATTATGTATCTTTTTGACAATAAAAATAAATTGCATCAAAGTAAAATGCATCAAAATAAATGAAAGCAGTAAACATTTTGTGATGTCCGGTAAGAGGATCATATCAGTTTTCTGAGAAATCTGATCACAACGTTGATCTTTTTGTTGTAATATTATCATTAGAAACAGTATGTGACACGGCAATTGCTGATATTGTGGTCCACGTAAGCTCACATGCAGACAATTACGCAATGCTTTAAAATGATACGAGTTAGGTGTATTAGACTAACACGATGTGGTGCCCACACACACGACATACTCCCGTATCAAGTAATTGCACAAAGCTTCATCGTAACGCGTGATTATGCCAGAGTTATCCGTAAAAGTTACAAAGTATATAGCACAGAGGTGTACAGGTCAGCAACTGAATGCAGCAGAGTAACATGTGCGTATACACTAGGTTGAGGCTGATATTAATCACTGATTTACATCAGATGATCAATACGATGTAATAATGATCTTTGATCAATTAAAACATAAAGTTCCTCAATTCGGTAACTTCCGGTTTTGGCAATTAAGCTCTTTTAGCAAATATTCTGATAAAACTAGGTCCGTAAATCAATACGACAAAAGTTTAATCAGAATATCCCGGATAACCATAACATAACGACCCGAAACCTCAGATTTTGGCAATCCTATCAAACGAAATTACGGTACTAAGACCATATGCCCATGAGGTGTTCAGCCACGAACGCGTAGTTCGTTATGTTTGTATCACTAATGCACGCAATATTTAGTCTACGAAGCCTATCAGCATATCACACGTAGTCAACACACGCCTCATTAAACTATACAATTCTTTAGCCTGTGTCAGATCCCCACTGATGTACTATCATTTCCTCTTTTCATCCAGGAAATCATTTTTGATTTTCTAATTTTTAGGTCTTTTTGAGTTTTTCAATGTTTTTGGTTTTTCTGATAAAATGGCTCCCCCTAAAATAAAGAACATATTTTTGGGTTTTTAATTTTTCTGAAAAACAATAAAAACAAAAAAATTTGAAAGAAACAATCCACTCGAAAGCATCAACTTCTTTGAGGATTAAACAATCCCCTCGAAAGCATCAACTTCTTTGAGGATTACGATAGTAAAGAGAAATTCCCAATTAGCAAAGAGAAATTCCCAATTAGCAAAATATTAAAAACTAAAACTAAAAAGCGATAAACCGAGGTGCCGATTAGTCCTGTTTTTCCTATATGTTGTTTACTTTTAAAAGATATTCAAAGCGGGATCTGTCAAAAGCTTTTGTAAACAAATCTGCACGTTGGTAGTCAGTATGAATTTTGATCATATCTATCAATTCTTTAGCGTAACAATCACGGATAAAATGATATTTGATCCGGATATATTTAGCTTTAGAATGATTTTCAGTATTTTTAGTTAATGCGATAGCGGCTTCGTTGTCACAGTATATAGGGGTTTTAAGAAACTGCAAACCGTAATCCACCATCTGCTGTTGGATCCAGAGCACTTGCGAACAGCAACTCGAGGCTGCAATGTACTCGGCTTCACAGGTAGATAGCGCCACAGAAGTCTGCTTCTTGCATTGCCAGGTGACTAACCTGCTCCCTAAAAACTGGCAACCAGCTGTAGTAGATTTGCTATCTTTGTCACAGCCACCCCAATCTGCATCACTAAAAGATATAAAATCAAAATTATCATCATTAGGGTACCAAAGTCCTTTTGAGGGACAACCCTTCAGATATCGAAGGATACGCTTGACCGCCGTCAGATGACTTTGTTTCGGCTTCGATTGATAGCGGGCACAGAGACACGTTGCGTACATAATATCTGGGCGAGACGCCGTTAGATACATCAGAGATCCGATGATTGCTCTGTATGTAAATGGGTCAGTCAGCTCCCCCTTAGCGTCCACTCCAATCCCGTGATTGGGTTGAATCGGGGTATCCATCGGCTTAGAGTCCTCCATCTGGAACCGGCTCAAGATGTCGGAAACGTATTTCGTCTGGTGAATGAAGATCCCGTCGGGTCTTTGGTCCACCTGCAAGCCTAGGAAAAACTGCATCTCCCCCATTGCGCTCATCTCGAACTTTTCCTGCATGACAGTTTCGAACTCCCTACATAAAAGCTCGTTAGTTGAACCAAATATTATATCATCAACGTAAATCTGTACTAGAAGCAAGTCATCCCCAGTCTTCTTCGTGAAGAGGGTGCAATCGACGAGTCCGCGCTTAAATCCTTTGGTGATGAGGTATGTACTTAGCTCCTCGTACCACTGCCTCGGAGCCTGGTGCAAACCATATAGATCTTTGTTCAGCACGTAGACCTTATCCCGGTGGATTGGGTCCTCAAAGCCTGGTGGCTGCCCGACATAAACCTTTTCCTTGACTTTTCAGTACAGAAATGCGCTTTTAACGTCCATTTGATAAACTTTGAATTTCTTGAATGAAGCAAACGCAAGGAACATCCGAATAGCTTCAATTCGTGCTACCGGTGCATAGATTTCGTTATAATCAATCACTTCGATTTGATGGAAACCCTGCACGACCAATCTGGCTTTGTTACGAACAATAACCCCACGATCATCCTTCTTGCACTTAAACACCCATTTAGTGCCTATTTTCTTCCTGTCTGGCGGCAAATCTGTGAGCGTCCAAACTCCCAATTTCTGGAATTGTAATAACTCCTCCTGCATAGCTTCAACCCAGGCATCTTCCTTCAAAGCATCCTTGTATGTCCTTGGCTCTACCTGCGACACATAACACGCAAACGACCAATCATTTTGACTACCAGATTGTTGAATTTTAGCATATAACGCTAAAGCACCAAAACTCTCTGGTGTATTGACACTTTTCAGCTGCCCTCTGGTCATAACACTGCTTCCAGGATCACCGATAACTTGCTCCAGCGGGTGAATACGATGAATCCGAGATTCCGGATATTCAGGTACAGTAACTCCCGTTTGAGCAGTTAAGTTCTCTTCAGCATCCAGATCATGACCCGTATTTGATGATGAAGCAACATCTGGAGTTGGAGTTGGGTTCACTGGTGGTGCCTCTGGTTCTTCTGCCTGTTCAAGAATGGCTTCTTCAAATTGTTCATCTTCAGATTCTGAAGTGTCTAATGAAGTTGAAGCCTCTTGAAACACTTCTTCTTCTTGTATAGGAGCATTGGTATCATTAGAAGCTGGTAGGGGGTTCACGGTGATCGGACGCACCAATGGTGAAGTTGCCGCGTTTTCACACTCGTAAAGTAATCTGATAACAGCTTCTTCAACCAAGCTATCTAGATTGAATGATTCAAAGAAATCTTTGTAATCAAACATCCAATCAGGACCCGTGCCTTGCAAATTCTGAGTATAACGTTGAACTTCCACGTTAGCCCAATCCTCCACTCGACGAGTTCGCTTGTTGTATACCCGTTTGAGCGGGGTTGCATATCCAACAAAGTATCCCTCCTCGGCTTTAGGACTAAACTTCTCGCTTGGATTCAACATCTTGCATGGCGCCCCAAAAGGTTCTAGATACTCTAAGTTCGGCTTTCGTCGGTGTAACAGTTCATAAGATGTTTTACCAAACTTCTTCACTGTTAGAACCCGATTTAGTGTATAATTTGCTGCATAAATCGCCTCGTTCCAGAACATTACCGGAAGATTTGAGTCAGCAAGCATTGTTCTAGCCGCTTCAATTAGAGTCCTATTCTTTCGTTCAGCAACACCGTTCTGTTGAGGGGTGTACGGAGCCGAATATTCATGATGTATCCCTTTGCTTTCACAAAGTTCATCCATCTTAGCGTTTTTGAACTCCGTCCCATTATCACTCCGAATTCTCTTGATTTTCACATTGTAGAGATTCTCCAACCGAGTGAACAGAACTTTTAAGTTGTTAAAGGTGTCACTTTTATTCTGCAAACACATCACCCATGAAAATCTTGAATAGTCATCAGTGACAACTAAACAATATAACTCCCCAAGATGACTTTTGCGCTTGACCGGTCCGAATAGATCCATGTGCAATCGCTCAAGTGGCATCTCTACATAATTAACCTTCTTCAATTTGTGGGACTGTTTGTGTTGCTTCCCCTTCTTACAACTTACACACTTGTCATTCAGATGGAAATGTTTCACGTTTACTCCATCGACAAGCCCATTTCTCACTAATTGATTCATTTTCCTCAGATGAATGTGCCCCATTCTTCGGTGCCACATTATCGATTCTTTCTCTGTCGCCTTGGATAGAAAGCATGTTATCTGCCCCTGTGATGTCATCGCCTTGGACATATCAAGAATATAGAGATTGTTGACGCGAGGTGCCTTCAACATTATCCACTCTTTAGGAATTGTAAAGCCCGGTTTCAGAATATAGCAGGATTTGTCATCAAAATGCACAGTAAATTGCTTATCACATATTTGACTAACACTCAACAGATTATAATCAATCTGCTTCACATACGATATCCGCTCAAAGCTCACTATCCCATTGCTCACGCTTCCCTCCATCGTAATATATCCACCTTTGTTTCCAGCAAAAGCGGCATACCCTCCATTGATGTTCTTCACGTCGAACAACAACGCAAGATCCCCTGTCATGTGGCCTGAAGCTCCACTATCAACAATCCAAAGACTGCTAATAGGGCCAGCTGAAGCTCCCTGCACACAAAAAGTAAATCATTTAGTTCTTTCGGGGGACCCAAGCCTGAGTCTTGGGTCTTGGAATATCAGTTTTCACAGAAACATTCTTAGACACATTTTCAACAACTTTTTGTGTTGGATCAATCTTTTTCTGATTGTCCACAACAATTTCCTTTTTCTTATCAACCTTTGAAGTAGAGGCTCCTGGAGTACCATCGGGTGTCCAAGATTGTTCAGACCTTTTCAAAATACGAATCTGAGACTTTGGGTTCTCAGTTGGTTTCTGAACATTGTTAACAAATGTAACTTTCTTGGTTACCTTATCTGATTTAACAGACTTAGGTCCAACATTTGACTTAACAATCGGTTTTAGTGGAACCTTTTGTCTATCAATTGTTGCGTTCACCACAGGCTTCCTCCATGAGTGTTCCATAGCAATCCGATTCCTTTGATCATATTGAATTGGACGATTATTCCTCATTTGATAAAACTTGTTTTGATTGAAAACTGTTGTTGTTGAGGAACAACTCGTCTGTGTGGTGGAACATAATGATCAATCGGTTTTCGCATGGAATTCCTTACTTCAACTTCGTGCCTTTTATGTCTCACATATGGGCACTGAGCAAGTAAATGCCCTCGTTCCCCACATTTGAAACATGCACGGTACTCTTCAAAAACATTAGGAGCATTTGGTTGAGCAAATGATCTAACAGGAAATTGATCATTGTACTGTTGATTCCTCAAACTCTCAGGGAGTGGCCCTTTTGAGTAAGTAGGCTCATGAAAACCATTAGCTCTGTTTTTGGGTCGAATGAACTCTGTGACATGGACCTTTGGTTCTTGAGGAACATCCAAATACAATTTCTTTAATATTGCAGGTGGAATTTCATTTGTTCTCTCATGTTTTGGTAACCAAATGGTGCTTTCTTGCCATATCTTGTCAATTTTAGCATAGTTAACATCTTTGATTGGAAAGTCCTCGTCAGAGATGATCTTATCGGATCCTTCCATCCGATAGAACACCTTGACAGGTTTGTCACATTGTTCATTCTTAGCATTCTTTTCAAGATCTTTCTTAACAACATTCTTTTCAGACTTTTTCTCACAATGAGCATTTGCCATTGGAATCACAATCTGAGATGGTGAAACTGGTTCATTTGTAATGATGTGATTTTCTTTTGGAATTTCACATGCATTCACAGTTTGAACACAACCAGTATCATCACACTCTGAGTCTGAATCTACACTCTCAGCAGTAACACCCTCATCATTGAAACCTAAAATTGGCCTCTCATCGGAATGTGGATCACCAATACTCGAGGTATTTGATTCATTTTCCGACGATGAGTCAGATTTTACCGAGCTCTCCGGTGTCACTTGATGACAATTATGGTTTTCAAAAAGTACCGGAGATGGCACAGATCGGTAATTGGTGGTTTTATCATCAATGATGTGGTCTACCACATAAGCAATGTGCTTATAGCTTTCCAACTTTTTGTTTACTTTTTCAGCAAAGCATTTGATGGCGGCCATTTCCAACTTGGTATTTTCAATTTCATTTATGTAATTGTTAATTGCCAATTGTTTTAAAGATAAAGTGTTTTCAGGTCGGAAATGTCCTTTTTATAGCCATCTAACACTTTGTTAAAAGCATTCAACTCTTTGCGAGTAGATTGACTGCTCATGATAGCACTATCACGTTGAACTCGGAGTTGTTTGTTCTCCTCAGTCAATCTATCACGTGTACCACAATATTTATCACTTTTATTATCAGTGCTACACTCAGAACTTACAGGTTTTGGCGGATCAGTCATGGCCATCAAAGCGAAATGAGCTTCCTTTCCAGCAAAGAATCTAGAATAGTCAATCTTGGTGAAAGCATCATCTACAATGCACGACTTCCTCGTCATCAGAAAATCCGCTTCTGCTAGCAACTGCTCAATGTCATCATCTAGAGAAGTAACACTTGCTTCCGTATCCGATTCACTGTCTGAATCAGAATAAACCGATTCACACTCCTCAGGAACATCAGAAACAGTGTTAATCACCACTCCAGAATTCGCTTCCTCAGCATTAACCTCCACAGGCTCAGTCTCCACATCTATTTCAGCCTCAGACTCATCACTTTCACACTCAGTTTCTACCTTCTCATCAACTGTTACCGAATCTTCAATATCAACTTGGTATGCAACACAAGCTACATTGCAACCAGTAGTGATTTCCTCAACACCTATTTGCATTGACGACCAATCAAACCTTTCATCTTGTTGAGTTACCAATGCTTGATTCTGATTGGTGTTCTGGTTTGTCTCATTAGGTGTAGTGATTGGTATAACAGTTCGGTTAGTGTTGTTAGGAGATTGGTTTTGAGTCTGGTTTGATGTGTTTGGTTGTCTGTTTTGGTTGTTATTGAAATTGTTTTGACGGTTTTGGTAGTTGGAATTGTTTTGGTAAGAAACTTGGTTTTGGTTTTGTTGTTGACGATTTTGATAGCTTGCATTGAATGGGTTTCTGTTGCCTTGTTTTGGTGGCTGGGTGCATTCTCTTTTAAAGTGACCCTTTCCTCCACAGTTAAAACAAGTAACTTTCTCCTTGTTAAACCCGTAGGTTGTGTTAGGAGAAGTTCCCAAATCTGTTCTACCAGTCTTCTCAATAAACTCTGTTGCTCTTCTCATGATACTCGCAAAAGCCCACTGAATATCAATTAATTCCATCTCCTCCTTGTCAATCTGTGCATAGTCTTCATTGGTTAGGTTGTTGTTTCCAATTTGACTAGCAACCAAGCCATTATAAGATGAAACCATTGCAGAGACTAGTGCAATGTGTTGCTGAGCAACTTCAACTGTCACATTTCCCAAGTTAGATGTCTCCAAAACCACCGGTTGTTGATTAGGTTGAGGAACTTGGTTCATTGGTTGTTGAGATTGACTAGCAGTATAGAAAGCTGCTTGTTGCATTGGGGAAAATGGTGGAATGTATGAATTGTTGTATTGTTGTTGTGGTGGTTGGTTTGATGGTTGTGAGAAGGATGTTTGTTGATGGTAGTTGATGGTAGGTTTTGGTGATTCCATAACATTGGAAATACATGCAACATGTGGAGCCACCAATCCTCCTGCACTTGAGTTGCCAGCTGGAACTGGAGTGCCTCCAAAATACAAGTTGGGATTCTGAGGAATCTGTGATCTTCTAGCTTTCCTCTTCTCTTCCAATTCCTTGTTTTCCAGCTTCTCTATGAACTCTTGAATTGACCAGAATTGGTATGCATCCTTTTCCCTGAGAACTTCAACATGCTGATCCCAGTTTGGTGGTAAAGCCTCTGCAAACTTATCCACCTGCTTTGTCATAGGAATCTGTATACCATAACTAGACAATTCAGATAACAAATGACTATATCTAGGAGTTAATTCTTTCAAAGTTTCATTGCCAATATAAGAAAAATTCTCAAACTCCTTCCTCAATTCTTCCATCCTTAGACCTCTAGTCTTATCATTACCATCATGCCTCCTTTTAAGTGCTTCCCATAGCGCCTTGGATGTTGTGCAAGTCCCAAACTGATGCAAAAGATCATTTGTGATTGCCTATGTCAATTGGGAAAACGCCTTCTTTTCCACAGCAAATTTCTTTTTCTCATCCTCAGCCATACTTTCCAATGGAACTGGTTCACCTGTATTCTCCAAGACTGGTGCTGTGTAGCCTCTAGCAATCATGTTCCATGCCTCTGCACCCTCCACTCCCATGCCTTCCAAATGTATCTTGAACTTTTTCTGCCACTGATTGTATTCTTGTATCTCCATAAGCTTCGGTGGCTGATTCCCGCTACCTGAAGACAAATCATTAATCAGTGTGGAAATAGCATTTGTAGTTTGAGTGTTTACCACCGCTGCTGCTACTCCCCAGTAGTCAGATTGTGGTGCTGGAGGTGCACTTTGAGCCATGTAGTTAATCGGCTGCGAAGACTGTGTGCTCGTCTTCTGTGTTGCCACCGTCCATGGGTCCATCACTTGCTGTTGTGGTTGAGTCGGAGTTGTCGGAAAATTCCACATGATCACTAACTTCGAAAAATTCAACACTTAGAAAATTTTCCAAAAACTAAATCCTAGGTTCGCCCGGTATAAACTCAGATTCGACCCTTCTGATGCAGGTTCGCCCAAACAGGACCAACCGAATGTAAAATCTCACCAGAATGTAAAACCACACTAACAAACTTCCACTTTCGCCCGAAATGTCTACGTTCGACCGTTTTATTTCTACGTTCGACCGCCCGATCATTCGAAGGTAGAAAATATGACCCGAAGGTGAAAAATTCAACAAAAACTTTTCAGGTTCGCCCAAAAACACCTAGGTTCGACCGAAAATCACTTAGGTTCGCCCAAAACTACTCACTTTCGACCACTCAGGTTCCAGGTTCGCCCGTTTTCAGTTTGAAAAACGGTTACACTTTGAAAAACGGTTAATTTGATCTCTGATTTTCAAAAGTTTGTGGATTTGACTGATCTTGATCAGGTTTTGATTCGGAGATGATTTGGAACAACTTTAATTCTTGGAATTTTGAATTTTAACCACAAAATCAACTCTAAATCTTTCAAAAACATTCAAAAACCATTTTCAATCAAAAACAGATGTGAATTGATCAAAATTAGGTCCAAATCAGCTCTGAGTTTATCAAATTTGTTGTTGTATGATCCTTTATGCTCTGATACCACTTTGTGAGCGAAAGAATTTTGACTAAAACAGGATTATATGATCATACAAGTTACAAAACCAGGTGCGGAAACCCTAGCTTTGAACAAACTGATAGAAACTCAAATCAAAACACAATCAAAGTCATTTTCAAACGTTTTCATAGATTAACTTGATTATAAACTTGATTACAATGACAATACTGTTAATCTAGATCAAACACAGACTCTCTTAAACTATCCTGGAACCTCACCTGAAAACACACACAACTAATGACTCTGTTAACATTACAAAAACACAAATTCTATTTATAAGCACTGCACATTCGCCCGTTTACATAGGTCGAATGTAGTCTTGTTCTACATTCGCCCACATTCAGTGGTCGAATGTATTCTTCTGTCAGATTCCAAACTACCTTCGCCCACTTCTATTCTTCCTTTGCCCATATAAGCCTACCTTCGACCAGACCAGAATTCTAACATATGTTAATTATCCAATCACTAGTCGCAAAACGCATCTACAATAAATTTCATTAAATGATTTAAATAAATTACATACAATTGTTCTAAGAATTTGTACATCAAAATGAAAAATACTAGTTACACATCTTCAAGCAGTAACTCTAATCTTCAAGCAAGCTACAACCTGAAACATGTTAAGTTGGAAAAATGAGGGGGTCAACTATAAATAGTTGGTGAGAATACATAAGTTTTTGAATATATTAGATAACAATAGTTTGTACAACAATCACAGTTGTATAATGATAGAGTATGAGTCTGACATGTAGCAATGCGTCTTTTGTACAATCAAACCTTGTGTCGACTGAGACCTAACTCGCAAGTTAGTAAAAGTGTAACTGTTATCGATCATCCCTGAATTTATGCGGGGGGATGGGTTTGTCAGACCTATAGCGCTATAATCTAAACAGGCGGCTTGATCAATGTTAATGATTGTACTGTGTCTTTTTGTTACAGTCAAATGATAGAATGAGTAAATGAAAGTGTAATTGAATCACAAGTTTAAGAATGAGTAAATGATAGTGTATAAAATGTTTAAACATGTTTCAGCCCAAAATGTAAAACAGAAAAAGGGCTATGTAAACTCACCTTAGCAAAGCATCAATTCCTTGTAATAGAATAAATGTGGTCCAAACGTTGCCAAGTATTACCCTAAGTTCAAGGCAATAAAATAAGTGTTGGGAGAGTCTAAGTTTTCTAGTCTAGAGGTATTCTAGGGTTCCTAGTTTGGGGATAAGCAATTGTTTAGTTGCTAATTAGATATATTGTTAATGATCTAATAAATAAAAGAAATTAGAAAAATAAATAAACAAAAGACTTTTTGTAAAATTTTGATTAAAGATGGTTGCATTATAATGTTGTAGATATGAAAATAATTTTTATAAAATTATTTTAATAATTGAATATATAGTATATTTATATTTATTTGTCAAAATATAGTATTAGTATCTAGAAATATTAAAATTAATAAAGTTTCAAATTAAAATTTAAATTCCTGTTCTAAATGGACAAAAATAATTTGTGTAAATTTTTGATGTAAAAATAGTGAAAAATGGATTTATTATGAATTATTTATGATTAAAATAGCAAAAATTAATTAAAAATATTAAATAAACGATTTTTATGGAATAAAATTATTTCTGAAATACTTATTGATCTACAAGCTTAAAATAATTTTTGTAGAATTTTATAAAGCTGTTTGGATAGTTTTATTGAATTATTAACTTATAAATGAATAAACATATAATATATTTAACATATATTAAATAAATGATTTTTGAAAAAGTAAAAATTGTATAATAAACTTTATCATCAGAATAACATAAAAATTTTTTTATAGAATTTATAAACCACTTTTAGTATTTAAAAACTATTTTAAAAGATTAATAGGTTAAATATATAAGTAAAAAGTTTTAAAAAAAATGTTTGTTGTTGGCAAGAATCGAACCCGCGTCTGACCCGGGTTGGGTGTTTTAAATCACAAGCCTAGACCATCTGGTCTAGACCCTGAGAACGTTTAGGTTTGGTTTTATTTAATTTTAACATCTTATTGGATTAAATCAAGAATTTGTAAAAATGAAAATGGTGGTGAGCCAGATTCGAACTCCAGTCCCCACGGGTTCAAGCTTTTAAACAACAAGGGTATCACCAACTGCTCTATAGGTTAGTTGGTGATTCATTTCTGTTTGTGTTACATAACTGCGATGACTGCACAGTGTCATCTTCCCCAAATTTATAAACAAGAACCCTAAAATCCTAATCAAACCATATATGATATTATAGCTTAATTAACCATAGGGTTAATGATTTTAAAGGGCCGAATAATGTACAAGTCAAACGAATTGATTCATACCGAGTAGAATGACGAGGAACGAGCATGGTATTGTCTTCGGCCAAAAACTCAATATTTCGAAAGATTGGTTGTCTGTGCGTGGGATTTGAAGTGGGGGAAGCTTAATCGGCCCTAGGTGAGTCTGAATGTCCTTTTAATTGTGATAATTCCTTTGTTTTATAATGATTCAAATACTATCTTATGGAAAGTTTAAAAAAACGAAAATAACTTATAATTGGCCAAAATTTACGGGGTTTAGTTGGAATTGATAGCTCATGGACGTGGGGAATAAGATTTCACCCAGATTGGAAACTTCTGATTTTGGAAACAAGGTCAAAATGCGTTAATTGATTGATTTGAGTTGGTTTAACTTTTGGTTGTTGACTGGATTATAATAGAAAGGTGTTATATTTAGTTGTCTCAGGATTTCTTTACAAGAAGCAGACTGGCTCAGTTGGTTGATGTAATTGTGTTAAGACATTGACCCGTAGTGGACGCGGGTTCAAGTCCCGGTCCACACAAACATTTTTTTTGGCATTTATTTTACATACCATATTATTATATATACATATTATGATTATATTAGTTCAAAAATGTTACGAATATTTTTAAAACACACTAAAACGCCGGGATCCACGATTTTTATTAAATAATTATTAGTATAAGGTGGTTAAAACATATATTGTTTAAAACAAATACATTCTTTTTATTAGTTAAAAATTTGGGGAAAATATGCGATGTTACAATTATGCATTATGATACAAGCATACATCACCATTCTAATCCTTTCTTTTTCCCACACACGACAAGGATTTCTAATAAAATGCCATCGTTGTTGAAGAACGCCAAAACACCTCTTGATGTCCTTTCTTGCGGACTCATGAACTCTCTTAAAATATTTCCTTTTTTGATATTGTGTCTGACTAAACGTTTTGACGAGCATTGAATACTCCGAATATATACCATCCCCTAAGTAGTATCCATGCTCGTAGTAATTATTATTTGCATAAAACCCAGCTTTCGGTATTGTTCCGCTAATGTAAGACTCTAGCAATGGCGAAAACTGAAAGTATTTATGTCGTTCATACACTCGGCGAGACCAAAGAAGGCCGACCGAACCCACAGGTCTTGTGAGGCAACTGCTTGTAAAACCAACGTTGGTCCCTTTTGGTCACCGCGTGTATGTTGACATCGCCATGCGGTTGGACAACTATACCATCGCCATTGACGACAATCTATGCTACCAATCATGCCAGGTAATTCATGTCTTTCTAAATGCGCTTCGTATAGTTGTTGAAGGTCGCTCCATGTCGGGTTTCTCAAGTATCGTTTTCCATATAATTGGCATATACCTAAAAAAATCAAATGTATATATAAAATGTAACTACTAATTAAAAATATATGTATATTTATAAATACCGTAACAGAAATAAAAAATATATGTATATTTGTAAATACCGTAGCAGAAATACTCCAAGGTATCGCGTGTGGTTTTCTCCGCTATCTTCAAATACTCGTCATTGATATCGTATGTGTTCCCGTAGGCAAGTACACGTAATGCGGAAGTGACCTTTTGAATTGCGGTGAATCCTAAACACCCTCTAGCGTCGGGTTTTTGCTTAAAGTAGTCATATGTGGACTCTAAATCTTCGGTAATGCGCAAAAATAAGGTTTTACTCATCCGAAATCTTCACCTAAACATATCAGGGCCGTAAACCGGATTCTCAATAAAATAATCATTCATTAAACGCTCATTGGCGGATACACGGTCTCGCTCTATATATTGCCTAGACAATATCGGCCGTGGGGCGGAATTATTTATATGATGCATCGCGCTCGACGCTAGCTTAACCGCACTCGTAACGGCTTCTTCCTCTTTCGCGATCGTGAAAAACTGTTTATATAGATCAACAAACGAGTCTTCGGAGGGAGGAGACGACATTGTGGTGATTTGTTTGTGTGTTGAATTTGTTTGTGGGTTGAAGGATGTATGTGTGTATTGTATGTGTGTGAAGATATGTAATATATATATATATATATATATATAGATTGATTAAAAAAATTTAAAGAATATGACCGTTGAACGGTCTTTGCACACAAACAAAATCCACAACGCCCGTTGAAATTATAACGGCTTCACACATAACGCCCTCATAGCGCTCGGGGGCGGTGTTCCCTGACGTTATAGGGCTTCAAAACGCCCTATAACGAGCCATTACACATTCCCTAAAGTTATTACTTTTTGGGATTACATCCCTGCTAGGATCAAACAAATGTTTTGGCGTGCTCGGATGTAGTACATGCCAAAATTTGAAGGCCTCATAACTTTAAAGTAGTAAAAATTAGTTTTTCATTGTTACACGGAATCATAATTGAAAATGCCTCATTTTTCTGGACTAATTTGCAAACCTTGATAAAATACTTATGTTTCCTTCAAAATGACTATCTTCGTACTTTGTTCGACTAACAGAAAACAAGTGTCATGTTATAAATTGTCTCCGCCGCTGCATCGCGCGGGTTTCGTACTAGTATACATTAATATAATAGATAGATAATAGATGTGTTGTAGTTAAAACATAAAATTATATACAAATTTGAACGTAACATATACACATAGACACACACTTGGTAATTCAAAATGTGGTTTTTAATAAACTAATGGGTACAATGGAAACCCACAAAAATGCCCGACAAATATTAGAACACGCATGAGACATGGTTTATAAATAAAGTTTCTAACACGTACATCTCTTAAAATTAACTTTTTTTGCCTAGTCCAACTAAACAGAACAGATTAACAAATATGACAAGGTACATCTAACAAATTAAAAAAACAACACCAAAATAATTTGATTTTGAATCTGTTGCTGTTATCCGTTTGATAGATAAACAGATTGACATGTATAACTCCTTGTACTTAAGACTATGGGGTGTGGTTCCCCTTCCCCCTTCCTTCCCCTTGTCCACATCAGCGTCACCTCATTTTTCCCCTTTTCCTCCCCCTTCTAGGGGAAATGGTTCCCGTTCCCCCTTCCTTTTTTTATTATTTTTTTTATTTATTTTATTGATTTTATTTTTCATTAATATTTTTTTCATTAAAATTAAATAACAAATTACATATAACTTAAAAAAAACGAAAATTACATAGAAATCTAAAAAAACCGGAAATTACATAGAAATTAAAAAAAACCCGAAAATAAATAATAAAAACACTACATATTCATCGATCCTCCGAGCCATCTTTTGATAATGTTATCTTTAACTTTCGCCGCCACCTTACGTTCCTCCTCCGTAAGGTTATCGAGAGGAGCTTGCATCAACGCCAACTCGGTTGCTTCTTGTCTCGACATCTCCATTTCGAGGCGTTTTCTTTCCAACTCTAGCCTCATCGCTTCCCTCGCCGCCGTTTCTTCTTTCTCCTTTTTTTCCATGTTTAGCCTCTCAATATCCCTCGCCTTCGCCTCTTCTTTCTCCTTCTTTCTTTCCAAGTACCTCTCTGTTTGCTCCTGTTTAAACTCGTTAAAGTTTTGAAGCAACAACTCAATTTTCTCCACCGCCTTATCTTTCGCCTCTTTCGAACCGGAACCAGAACCGGTTTCGACACGCTTTCCTTTTGAGCTCGATGCCGCTTTCTTGGCGGTGTCCCTTCCAGGCGGCCTCACAGAACGACGGTGTAGGCGCCTCGTCTTCAAACTCCGGGTCGTCATTGATGTTGATAGTACAACAAGCATCCGACCGACCACCACTATAACTCCCCGATGTGCTCGTTTTCGACCTCTTTGCTTTTTCCACCTCATTATCCACAACTTTGAATTTTTCACACTTCGAGAAAATGTCATACGGTTTCATCAACCCAAACGCCCCGAATTTGTCGGTGTATCTTTCAAGAGCCACCTTCAACACGTTCTCATCACTTTGACCCATGGTACGATTATTCCAAGCAAATTGATGGTAACCCGCAAAACCTTGACATTTTCCCATCATTTCCCTACACTTGCTACTAACCGAGTGCGTGGTTCGATTTTGTTCACGTTGTAACAACTTGTAAAACTCCTTAACCACTTGGTTCCAAAAGCCGTCCCTTTTCCGATTTGTAGCTACAAATATTATTAAAAAGTTAGTAAACATTAAAAAGTTAATAATTCTAAACAAAAAATTAAAAAAAAAAACAAACAGAAGCTTTAAAATAAAAAAACGAAAAAAAAAACATAAACAGTGGGTTTAAAAACCGGAAAAAAAAAATAATAAAAATAAAATAAAAACAGTGGGTTTAAAGAAACAAAAATAATAAAATCGATAATTTTTAAAAAAAAATTAAACTTTTACCTAGAATAGGGTCGGTAGAAGTGATAACCCAAGCTTTTGCCAACGCCTCCAATTCATTGGGCTCCCAATGAATGGGATCCGCCCTCGTACTCGGACCTTCATCTTGGGCACGTTTTTTTCCTCCTTTTTTTGTAGTTTTTTTGGTACGGGCCGGTTCGGTTATGGGAGGAGGGACTTGGGTTTCGGGCACGTGATTATCGTGGGAGGCCAAAGAAACAAAATCGTGCTCGGGTTGGGTTTGGGTTTGGGGTAGAGGTTGCCATTGATGTTGTGGCATGTGCCATTGGTGATGTTGAACTTGCATTTGCCAAGGATTAAACCCGGTTTGGGTGTTAAACCCGCTAAAAGGTTGTGACGAGGGTGTACCGGGTGTCGAGGGAAAACCGAATGGTGGTTGATTAGTGGGGTGAACAGGTGTGTTCGGGTTGAAGGGGCGTCTTGGATCCATGAAATTTTATAAAAAAAGGGATGAAAAGTTATAAAATGTGTGTGTGTTTTGGTTGTTTTAGAGTGAAAAAAATAAAATGTAAAGTGTGTGTATATATAAAAGGTAAATAGGAAATAGGTTTTTTTTTTTTAAAAAAAAAAAAATTCGACCGTTTGGCCCATTCCTCCAAAAAAGCAACGGTAACATTCCTTGGGAAAAGGGACGGGACAAGCGGGGAGATTCTCCCGTGGACACCGATGAGGGATCGGGGGGGCGGTGTTCCCCTTCAGGGAAATGCCAACTCACCCTTTCCCGAAGCTTTCCCCTTCCCACACCCCTTAGTCTAACAAATTATGTTTATATTTTCGCAAAAGAAAAACATAAACTTGTGTTTAATCTATCCCTATAGTCTCATCAACTCTTCTAGACGCAAAGGTTGCGTATGTAATCAAGGTTGCAAATTGCAATCCATTTACACATTGGCAATGTTATCAACACGCCGATCCAAGCCTAAGTCCCCGATGCTCGGTTCAACCCTCATATTTCAAAATCACTCATAACATATGACTCGTCCAATGAACCTAAACGAGCCAAAGTTTTTTCATGCTCGTTCATTTGTCCTAACACTACATCAAATTCAACAATTGGCATCATCTCAAACAAAGCTCCAAACAACATTTTACATCTCTAAAACTACATGTACAAAGACACTTCTACGATTAGATCAGAAACATAGACATGTTACATACATAGCTAACAGTTACAATAACTAATAAACCAACTAATTACCTAAACAACTCTATAAAACCCCAAACAACATAACATCTCTAAAACAACACAAACATATTATCATCTCACTTCTTCGTCCCCTTCGAACCAGTCGCATTCTTTGCTATCACCGCTTTAGGCTTCAAGCTCTTCACCCCCGCCTTCTTAGCCGCCACTTTCTTCACCGCAGGCGCCTTTTTACTCGGCGTAGACGTCTTAGCAACTTTCGGCTTGGGCTTAGCCTTCACACTACCAGCTTTCGCCTTTGCAACTGTCTTTGGCTTGGCTGCAGCCTTCGGCTTAGGTTTAGCAACCGTTTTCTTCTTAGCCGGTGCTATTTTCTTCACCGGTTTAGGTTTAACCGCAGTTTTCGGCTTTGCAACAGTTTTTTTCTTAGCTGGAGCAGCGGTTTTTGCAGCTGGGAGCTTGTAAGAGGCCTTGATCTTCACCAGTTTACCGGCTGCAACGAATTTTTTTAATTGAGTTAACAAAACCTTTTTAAAATTGGCGGGAAGATTCTTTTGGTTCTCTTCTATGAATTTTGTGATTGCGTATTGGCTTGAACCGGTTCTTTCCTTTAGAGTAACAATGGCTTCCTTGATCATCTGTTACACGATTGAATATTATTCAATTAATCATATGTTAATTATGTGTCACAATTCAGAAATTCTAATTACAATTCGGTTCAATTTGAATTAGAGATTCTGTTTGAAGGATTCGATTCAAAATTTTAATTAAATTTTGGTTCAATTCCCTTTTAATACAAATAAACCGAAATTCAAATTTGATAATAATAATAATAATAATAATAAACAAAACAAATTGTGAAGAAAGTGATACCTCAAAGTAAGGTGGATGCAAAGAAGGAGTTCTAGGTTTACTCTTCGCCGGGGCTTTCTTAGCCGGTGCAGGCACAATCGGATTTTCTGTCGCCATCAATTAGAGTTTCAAAAAATATAAAGATTGATGTTTCAACTGATAAGATGATTAATGATATGATGAATTTGTGTGGGTTTAAATAATATGGGATGTATATAAAAGGTGAGATATGATTGGTTGATAGAGGGGTTACACGGATTGGGGATCTAACTAGAATTTAAATGTGGACGGTTGGATCATTTGTCATCAACGGTTTGTAACTGTGTGAGGTGAGGGTTGAGTGAATTGTTTGGATGGAATGTTTTTAAGTTTGGTGTGTTTCTATGGTTAAATGATTTGGTAATAAGTTGAGTTTTAGTTGGTGGAATTTTGTGAAATTTTGTGGGTTTGTAGGGGGTTATGTTAGCTTTTGGTTAAGTGTCTTTTTAAGAGGTGGGGTTTAGTAAATTGGGAGATATTGGGGTTGGAATGTAGGATGGTCTAAAAGGGGTGATATTTGGAGTTGTTGATGGTTTTGAGTAATTATACGATAATGTTTTGATGGAAGGTTCAATTTTGACATTGGGGTTGATTGGAAGTTAACTTAGGGATCAGTAGAATCAAGAATTATCCGAATCAGTTGAGATTTGAATACGATATGTATGTTTGAATATAAGTCAAGATGAACACTCCATATGGAGTGATGTAATGTAATCCTTATTAATTTTTACCATATTTCTTGATGGTATCCGTAGAAGATATAATTTGGTTTATATATGTATCCAAATTCATCACCGTACATAAATAACCTTGATAATTCTAACGTTTACGTTACGAATCAAAAGTGTGTTTTCAGCTAAGGTATACTTTATACAACTACATATGGGTTTCAACAACGTTTTTTAGTGCTTTATGAACACATCAAGATCGTTAGCCTACATGAAACTTTAAAGTTACATCCACCATATAAAAAATCGAGTTAAGATCACAAGTTAACTATATAGATGTTTAATAATTGATACTATGTTATTTACATTTCATCAATGAACAACTTTTGGGCAAAATCAATTTCTTTACTTGTTTGTAATACTGTACCTATCTACGTTATACTTTTGCTAGAATATGAAAGCGTCTGATTTTTAAACATTATATGTCTACTTTTAACTTTTAAGCAAATTAACAAATTTAAAATAGCGGTAATAACCATATGGTTTGAACATTATACTTTTAAGCAAATCAACAAATTTAAAATAGTGATAATAACCATATGGATAGACGCAAAACTAGGAATATTTAGCTAAAATGATTAGTCTTTTTATACACATGACTTTTGTGTTAGTATGATGATACGTATTGGACATAATTTTTAAGGTTTCATGCGTAGGAGTGTGCTTATTTAAGAACCACTGGTGGGTAACTCGTGCGTTGCGGCGTAGTCGACAATACGCGGTAGGAACATGATATGCATTAGACACAAGTATTTGTATACATTTTAACTGAGTCTCTTTTCGCATTTCGAGGATATAGCATGTCCTTCTTCACCTACAATATTGCTAATGCAAAAACAAGATCACCAAAGTGTACTTCAAATGCATTGCTAAAGAAGTTAGATTATATGATTGTAAACAAATAAATAATGAGAAAGTTATTCTCATTTGGAGTCATGTTTCAAGTGCTAAAACAAGCAACTCATACTAGCATATTTAAATCATAGGGTCAGGAATAAAATCAAGTTTATTGTAGTGAAAGAAGATGTGAACTCAACCGGACTTCTGTATAGTAACCTACAAATTCCGTGTGCTTCTCATTAATTTACATATAATGATCCTAAGACATGTACATACAATAATTATTAACTAAGCATTTTTCAAATGGGTTGAGAGTATAAACAAGGGTGTATCACAAACGTAGTTACAAAAATAATGAAGGATAAGTTGATTGTGAATTTTTTGATAATTTAATGAAATAAAGTTACCCCATAGAAAGATGTAATAATTCAATATAGATACAAAAATAATGAATGATAACTTGGTTGTGAATTTTTGATAATTTAATGAAATAAAGTTACCCCATGGGTATTTAGGGAAGAAAGTAGTAAAATTTAGGAAATCGTAAGAAAACCCTTGGTATACCATCTTAACTTTGGACAAATTGAACATATTTGTCCATGCCTCCTCCTTTATAATGTAGTATAGATAATTTTGTTAAGAATCACATGATCAGTTGTAAATATTTTTTTAGTTATGTTTGATGTTTCTCTATATAGTAATTACTAGTGGGTGCCTGCGCGATGCGGCGAACTCTAATTTAAAATCAAACTGGAGTCTTAAACTCGAGGTCGACTTGATCAAAAATCGAGTTGGCTTGGTTAACTTGATTTGGTTAGACTTTGCAACTAATTTATCATGAGGGGTCAAACATATAAACTTTTCTTGCAAAAAGGCTAAAAAAAGGCTTTACTTATATAGCCAAAGTACCAAGTATGTATATTACACAAATTATTAGTTCTTGTAAAGGCTTATGCCAACGGACTCTTTCATAGAAAAGCGATACCCACCTTTTAATTTCTATTAATGTTTTGCTTCAAACATAAGTTTGATAATTATGTCAAAAAACAAATAATGAACTCCGACGTATGCATTTTTGTTTAAAGAAGAAGAAGTTGAGCCAATTAAGTAGAATGCATGTTTATGTTTGGCTGAGATCCAGGCCGATGTTCGAATTGTCTCACCCATGTCGTATGTTAACCCGATGTGGGTTGGGTTACCTCTTGGGCCATCAGCTGCAGTACAACCACTACCTATGCTTACCATAATATATCTAACCAAGTATTATAGTTTATGTGCTGTAAAAAATGATGAAGATTATAAAACAGTTATAAGCTGTAAGAGTTAACAATTTATGAAAAACTTTAGAGTAATTAGATGCTTATAGTTGCTTTAAACTACGTTAATAAGATATATTAATATTATATACAGTAAAACTTATGAACTTTCTAAGCATTTCTTTATATAAATAAAATATGATTTTCATTTGGTAATCTAAACCTAGATACACAATGTGTATAGTATTTACATAGAGTTAGTATTGTTGTGTATTTATTATTTGTTGATGCATAAAGGTGCGACTAGTGCTTTGGATTGCTAAATGCAAAGTTTGTTTTGGTTTACGTGAGGGCGAAGGTGGAGTTCATATGGGGCGAATGTGAAGATTGTAGGGCGAAGGTGGATTGTACAGAAGATGTATTCCAGGTTCGAGCTTACTGAAAGGGCGAAAGTAGAGAGAAGCCACATTCGACCCTACGTAAGGGGCGAATGTGCAGACTATATAAGCTTAATGTTTGATTTTCTTGTTAACTTTTGATCATTTTCAGTCTAGCAAGTCAAGGTAGAGCTCTCTAGTGTGTGTGTTATTGAAGTGTTGATCAGAATTACTTGTAAACGTTATTGTTATCACATTTCTCAAAGTAATTAATGAAAATGTCGTTTAAAAAGCTTAATCCGTGTGTTTGATTCATCAATTATCATTTTGTATCTGTTCTAGGGTTTCCGCACCTAGAATAGAGACTTGTATGATCATATTCACTGTTTTTACATAAAACGATCCTTTACATTATTGTTGTTTTGTTAACTTGTTAACTTCAATATAATTAGTCTTGCTTTTATTTTGTTCTTTGTACATGACATTATGAAGAGAGCATATGTTGGTAATTATAGTAACTTTTACTTGTAATAAATATAATGATTACAAAAAAAAGTTAATGCATTTGGTTTTATAACAATAATATGGAAGCCAACCGTGTTGTGACTTTCTAATTCGAATGGATGTGAATTAGATTAGAGATTCAAATTACAACATCAAACTACCACAAATCGTCCTAGATGCTACGGTCCATTGTCACTAGCATACATGCAAAATCAAACAAACAACGAGCTTAATCATATTACAAACGAGAGTGTTTTTATTTGTGTTACGTCATTGACATGTGTCATAATGCACGAGTTTTCCGTTGTCCACAATTTCCACCGTAATACACTCTGCTTCACATCCTGCGTGTTTCTCGTTTGAGCTATATCTCAATGATGAACATGAGTTGTTAAAGTTTATAGAAACATGCTACCACTTCATGTATTCTTAATGGTTATTTCTAGCAACTACTATACAACATATGTAAACATAAGAACAAAGATTATAGAGAGAAAGATAAGATGAAAAATGAGAGAGGTTTTTATCAATGAGTTATACCAAATACAATAAGCCTCTATTTATAGAGACACAACATTAATACAAACTTAATGGTATGTGGGTGTTATAATCTATATAGTCACCATAATATATATGTTTATAACAAATAAATATTAATTATATCACAACTCTTTTTACTATTTTTTATATTTCAATATATATATACTTGTCTGGTTGGGATAAATAATGAGTGCTAAAATCCTCAAGGACAGTCTTGGACTCTACCTAGACAACTCTTGCAGATATCTCTAGAATATGTATAATCACCATAATATATATGTTTATAACACACAACTCTTTTTACTAACCTAGAAAGAATGTAACTACCTTAGATAATATAGATTAGTGGTTTTTTATATATTCTTAGAACTTAGTGTTTAATGTAAAAACTACATTTGATCTTAATATTTATTAATGTTTTTTTTATCCTCAAAACTTGATATTTTTTTTATATTATTTTGTTTCAATGATCATACAACTCTTAAGCTTCGATGGTTACAAAGCGAGGAAAAGAATTTAAACTATTCAATAATTTTAATTTCAAGTAAATATAAAAGAATTATTCATTATTCAATTTAATTATATATATGGAAAGACAATTTTGACCCCTTACTAACTTCACTAAGTTATTGTACCATACGTATAATATGTAGTAATTACTTAAATTTGGTTGGAATCTTTCTCAAATGCTTTATAATATATACTAGTGGGTAACCCGCGCGTTGCGGAGGAGTCGACATTAATGGGTGGGACATAATTCTAACCTTAAAACGACAATAGGGGGCAGGAAAAAACATTATGTTCAAACCTTACAATTGGCCCACATCAATTCCAACCACAAATTTTCTTTTTTATTTTAGTTGATTCCACACTATAGTGACCTTGACTGAGTTGCTTTACATTAGTACTTAGCTAGTGTAATTCAACTAAATGATTTAAGATAAGGAAAAAAACTAAGGACAAAAACTATTACATGTGTAAGTCTTTTATAGAAAACATTATGTTCACTTGCATTTTATAGCCTGATGCTTTTTCTTCCTATCATTGTTAAATCATCTTGCTATTAGTAATCATAGAGTTTTTGTTGTAGTTGAGATGTAAAACAAGATCATTGCATTAGTATGCCACTTTGCTTGACATAGAGTAGTTAGTCAAGGGGAAAAAACCTATATGCATTTTAAGTGTTTAATTATCATATAATGAAATAAAGTAGATGAATAACAGTAATAAAAATACAAGCATCTTAGAGTAATGAGGTTCTTAAACAACTCCAGATTCGTACATCTGTATAAGTGCATAAGATAAACCATGTCATGGTTCTCGTGAAGCATTATACAAAGTTCAAATCATGCAAGTGAGCTACTTTTTATGGTAGCACAACAATATGCTCTTCAAATTTGTCTTGCAAAAAACCTCTCAGCTTTAATAATTTTATCTCTTTTAGACATCCCTCCCCCCCCCCCCCCCCACAATTAAACTGTAGAACCCAATATTTAAACATTAGTGTCAACCACATTGTTTGAGTTTAAGTTCTCTAGAAACCATACTTTACTTCTCAACCACGGGGTGTTAGTGGAAGCGACCTCCTTATGTTCTGGGATAGAGGAAAGGTTGGCCCTCATCATACCCTCCCCATACCCTACATATAGCTTGTTGTGAATTACTTTGTTTTTTACAGCAATGGTATGGAGGACTAAACAAAAAGGACATTATCAATATACAGTACTTTGTTAAAGCGACAACTTTTTCTAGCATGTGTTACCCACTCAACTTCAAACTTGACATTATAAACATATAGCACAACTTAGGTAGATCAGCGACTTTTTAGCACCTCCTTCATATGAACTGCCCACTCTGAAAACTAGATAGCTACAACATGTTATATATACCTTCAAGACCCAACTTAATAAGCTTTAGAGGTTACCAAGTTGTAGCAATTAACCTACAATGTTGTCTGGCTCGGTTAAATCTCTCTCAATCACACAAATTTTTCATCCTTCCTGTTATAACCAGTTAACATACAAATTTTTAGACTAATAACAATGATAATATTTAGATAAATATCACATAAAGAACATATAAAAGAAGTCTTGCATTCTTTCAAAAAGGTACAAGATAGTTTAATGATGTTCCATGAAAGACATAAAATTCTTCCATAACAGTTGGTCAACACAACTACAAGAATAATTATGTTTCCATCAACAACAATATCTACACTCTTCTTCAATAAAACTACATATGCAAAAAAAAGTTCCAGAAATTAAAACTTCATACAAACATTATAATTGCAAAGCATTTTTCTCAGGCCAAGGACTTTAAATTCAAAGGCCTACTCCTATTTTGAAACTTGAAATAGTAATATTGTCAAAACATACCTTAAACTCATAAGGTCTTAAAGATAATTGTAATAATAGACTCCTTTCCCTAAACACAAGATAGTTCTATTAAAACATTAGTAACTTAAAATTGAAAGTTAATTAGGCTGGAATAAAAGAGAAAATGAAAATCTGGTAAGAGATTAGGGAAAGATAGCAAAGTTAGAGAAAGAGAAGAGTTGAACAATTGCTAACAGTGCTTGCGTGTGTCAAGCTGATAAAAACGTAAAAAAAATACAAACTAAAAGGATTTCTTAGGTCCTTATCAATAGTTTTACACTAGCATACCTACACACGCCTTCGACACATCACTCGCCTGCTACCAGCTAAATCACAACATCAATCACATGATATTTTCCTCGTGAACCGAGCGTTAGGTGCGCTTCACAACACTGAGTATAAGCAAACTAAAATTGTATCCCCTGACAATTTCTAAAAGTTTATTCAGCATGTTATAAGTAGTAACATGTAGACATCCAATTAGAATGAGTAGCCACCACAAATATAGCAGATTACAGTTCCATGTAAGCATCTAATTAGAAAAGTTGATGTGTCTAAAAGTTGAGAAAATAACACCATTAACACGACCATGACGGAATGAATGAGCAAATCATAAGCGCATTTTCAAACGATATTGATCCACTTGTGGTTTATATATTATTAACAATATATGAAAACTTACTCACAAAGAACCAAGATCAATCACCAAACAATGAATATAACAAAACCATATTTTAACATTATTTCCCGAGCATACCATTAATATCTTGTCTCATTCCTTGGTTGGTTTCCATCCAAGAATTGGAATGTCCTCATATACCGCTTCTGCATAACAACAACAAAAACAATGTGTTATTTGACTAACCTGAAGATAAATTTTGCAATTAGTGTTTCTTTTCTCATCACACCATATCTACACATGGTTTCTATACAAAAACGAATGATTAAAAAAACTACGTCGTCTAAAATAGAAAGAAGAAATTGAGAACATACCTTGACGGTTACAGAACATGAAGATTGAAGATTGAAGGTTGATCCAGTGAAGATTGAAGGTTGATCCAGTGTTGGATTATGCCAGAACATCGTTGATTAGTTTGAAGGTGACAGAAAACCCTTTGGTTTCCCCTGTTGTTTAGGACGTCTATAACAAAGAGAGAAGCTTGGATGTGTTCATAAAGCCTCTTACAAGCAAACCAACATAGTATAAAATTTTGTATCCCCATTTAAGAAGAGCATTAAAACTATATTCTACCTTTGTATCCTTTTGTATTCTCATTTAACAACATTAAACCTTTAATAAACCTAAAAAGTTTGATTTACCCCAACACGAATGTATCAAATGTTTGTACATTAAGCAATTAAATTTGTATTTACTTAAATTTTACAGGAATCCATCCCTCATACTTTATCATATAGGATAGACTATAGATATCTATCTTAACTAGTTATGTCTGTGGCTATTTCACAACCACCGTCTCAACTTTTACATTTTGATTTTTTATACTACTCAATTCTCAACTTTTATATTTTTTTCTTATTTAATCCTTCAACTTTAAAAATTTGGTTTTTTAACTTCAACTTTACTCTTTTCATTTATAACCGCACAACTTTGAAATTTTACTTTAAAAATCCTCAATACAACCCCTCATGTTTTATTTGTTGCATTTTTACCCCTTGTACATCATTTGTTAAGCAACCACCTCCCCAAGTTTTAAACTCTACACCTTTACCACTGCCATTATTAGTGCCATCATTTAAATGTTTTGTTTTTACCCCTTAACTATGTGAGGTGAAGGATGAGTCAATTGTTTAGATAGAATGTTTTTAACTTTGGTGTGTTCTTATGGTTAGATGATTTGGTAATAATTTATGTTTTATTTGATGTAATTTTGTGAATTTTTGTGGGTTTGTAGGGAGTATAGTTATCTTTTGGTTAAGTGTTTTTGTTAGTCGATGATATTGTATTCACTACCTTGTCCATTTCACAAAACATTGATACAAGTATATTCACACTGTACATTGGTCAATACAAGGTAATGTAGTAAATGCTATAATGACAAAATCAATCAAGGCTACAATCAAGGTTGAGATGTTTGGCTATTATACCCCGCAGTCGAAGCTGGAGGTGAGCGGATGCTGAGACTGGACCTAAAATCTTAAAATAAATGCGTGGGAAGGCCTATGGTGAAGATATCCGCTATCTGATGACGTGAGGAGACATGATGCATGCAGATTAAGCCTTGCTGAACCTGTTCTCGTACAAAGTGAATGTCCAGTTCTATGTGTTTGGGGCGTTGATGTGAACTGGGTTTCCCAAAAGATAGATGACACTAACATTATCACAAAAAACAATCGTGGCTTTGGATAGTGGGTGATGAAGCTCAAGTAGTAAGTTGCGTAGCCAACATATTTCCGCGACTACGTTGGCAACGTCTCGGTATTCTGCCTCGGCACTAGATTGAGAAACCGTCTGTTGTCATTTGGAGGACCATGAGAGAAGAATGGGACCATAGTAGACGCACTATCCAGAAGTGGACCGGCGTGTGTTGGGGCAATCGACCCAGTCTGCATCCGTATATGCGGTCAAAGAGGAAGCTGTGGAAGGCTCCAAGGTAAGCCCGTAAGATGTGGTTCCCTTAAGGTACCGAATAATTCACTTTAGGGCTTGCTAGTGGGATGTCATCGGGGCGTGCATATGCATGCAAATTTGTTATACCACATAGCTGATGTCAGGGCATGTGAAAGTAATGTACCGGAGGGCCCACGCAAGACTACGGTACAGAGTTGGGTCATCAAACGGAACGTCCTCTTTTGAGGATAATTTTGATTATATGTCAATTGGTGTAGCAACTAGTTTGCAGTTGTCCATGCCAGCTCGAGGAATAATGTCATTAGCATACACTTGTTGCGAGAGGAACATAGTGTTTTTGGTACGAGATACAACAATGCTTAGAAAGTAGCTGAGAGGCCCGAGGTCTTTCATGGCGAACTCAAAACTCACTGGCCAGACTGTGCATCAGAAGATGTCGAAGACGGTCTGAAGAAGTGACAAGTAGTATATCATCCACATAGAGTAGAAGGTAGGCAGTTTGAGCCTACTGATGGAGAATGAAAAGAGAGTTGTCACACTTACTTTGAGTGAATCCCATACGAAGAACATAATCGGTAAATTGTTGGTACCATGCCCTCGGTGTCTGTTTCAACCCATATAATGATTTCTTTAAGCGACAGACATGATTAGGGAAGTGTTGGTCACGAAACGCCATGGGTTGATACATATAGACGATCTCATTCAAAGTCCCGTGTAGGAAGGCATTGGTGAGGTCCAGTTGGTGTATGGGCCATGATTTGGATAGTGCAATAGATAACACGGTGCGGATCGTTGTCGGCTTAACCACGGGGCTAAATATTTCTCCATAGTCGATGCCAACCTATTGTAACCTGCCATCACAAACAAGACGCGCCTTATAGCGCTCAAGAGTACCGTCAGAATTAACAACCATGTGCTTCAAATGACATTCATTTGTGGGTGTCTAGGTCCCAACTCCCAAGTCTCATTCATAATAAGGGCATTATGTTCGTCGGTCATGGACTTATGCCAAACTGATGTAGACAGGGCAAAGGTTGGGTTTTTCAGGATAGGTTCAATGGTGGTGGTGTGTAGGTTTAGACGATTTTTAGGTTTATGGATCCCGTCCACTGAGCGAGTGGGCATGGTGCGTGTGGTGGTAGGTGGTGGCTGCTGGTTATGGTGGGCGGGTTGTGTGGGGGGTGTGTCGTTGGTTTGAGATGGTGTAAATGGATGGAATGGGTCAGGATGAGGTGGTGAGGTGGGGTAAGTGAATTAGGCCGTGAAGAAGCAAATACCTGTATGGGTACGTACTCCAGCGATGATGAAGATGAACGAGGCCACACATCGTCTTCTCCGTCTCCAAGATCCAGATCTGCAGCAAGAAAAAAGGAAAAGAAAGAGGGATGGAGGCGACTGCCAGGATTAGGCTCCAACCTATCCCATAGGGTTAGAGGTGAACCTCTTAAATAGGGAACTAATGGGCCACCATCATAGACCCCTAACTATATGGGCACATAGCCCATTGGCACCAAGCCCAGTTAGGGGGTTGCCTCCATAAAACTCTCAGCCCGGTAAGCTTAATACAAGCTAAATTGCGACGGGCCTCGCTATTGGGATAATAACAAATAATATATATTATTATAAATAATGTCGGGTGTTGACCGGCTTGACCGAGCCGGGACATACCTCGTCATGTCCTCCCAGTCTAGTATCATGATTAAGATGATAATGCTAGACTAGAAGAAACTCGTAATCCTATAGTAGATATTGTATCATCAAATAAGTTATGATGGAATCAGGCGGCGAGCGACAAATGTTTCGTTCATCACCTGTCTATCTGTGTTTTTGATTTGTTCTTCCAGTACGCACAAGGGTAGCATGCTGAATCGCAGTGTTTTAGAGCGTCTTAAGGTTTGAAATGTGACGGTGGCACTAAGATTGAATGTACTTGAGCATGAGTATTCTGACTACGAATGCACAGTCTGGATAGAATAATATAGCTTGCGCGCGTGATGACTTTCATGTTGTTTAATTTGTAGGTATTTCCTGGTTTGATTAGAGTTAACCCGTATCATACCTGGTCCTGCCCCCCAGTCTGGTGTGATGGTCGACATTGAGTAGGACGCCAGACTAAAAATGTTGTCGAAGGAATGAAAAATTGGATTCATGTTAATCAGGCCAAACATATTATGGAGTGACATCCAGCTCGGATTGCCCGGTTCATCAGGGAATTGTGAGACTAATCCGTACCGCACCTCATTAATTGGTAGGAGTATAAAAGTTACCCTTATGATAGCAACATAATGATGACAGGCCAAAACGACGTCCGACAGACTGTTATATCCGAGTGTTATTCACTAGGTAGGATGTAGCCTGAACTTTGTTTTGCCGGACCCATTATTCGTTATCATTGGATTCCTTTTTACCCTATTGTGAGGGGTGGTTTGTGGTAGCACACAGGCTATGAACATTTGAGTAAGGTGCGTGATCCAGATTGAGACCTAGTTCTGACATGTTGTCCAAAGTTTTGATTTGAGCTTTTTAATGTGGTGCATAGCGTAGCCAATTGTGGTGGGCGACCTAATAATTTCGTAGCGCGCATGAAGATGCGTTATGGCGCTATGACCCACGTATTCCGATTATCAGACGGCGTAAAGGACCTTGCTTGAGTATCAAAGTGTTATTTAAATTCTTGTTGTGAATGAACGCTTGCTGACATATAAAGCTTTTTTCAACACGGTTGACATTATTGAACATGTGCATGAGTTATTAAATGGCGTTACCTGCCGCGCTTCATGGAGTGTTTATTTGACTGATAAAAGCCATTTATAAGGTCATTGGCCCGAAGTTCTCTTGTTCTAGTATTCTCATGGAGTAAATGGACTCTGGTATTTACTAACAAAGTCTTTCATATGCATGTAGCATTAATGAACACTTTTTAAATGCAATAAAAACTCTTTTTATCACGCGTTAGCGTGTTGGGTGTTTGTTTACATTTGATGTTATGCCATGGCGTGTGATAGGGCCGGCAATTTTGTATACGAACACGATTACCTGACACGAACCTGAACGATCTTAACAGGTACAGGTATGGCTTTAACAGGTTTCGTGTCCTAAACAGGTAGACACGAATTTACCTGTTAATTTTCGTGTCGTGTACAGGTAGTCAGGTTTCGTGTATCGTGTCTTAATAGGTTCGTGTATTAACAAGTGATTCATACAAGATTTGTGAGCCTTATTCATTAATGTTCACAAATAGGTACTAACAGGTACGCAAACAGGTATTAACAAGTACACAAACAGGTATTAACAGGTATTATCTAGGTCTTTGGTGAACTTTTGGAAATTTTCTCTTACTAAATAGGTTTGTAAACATGCGATTAATATAATGGTTACAAACAGGTATTAACAGGTACTTTTCGTGTATACCTGTTAAAAAAACTAACAGGTTCGTGTATCAAAAAATAGACACGAAAAGTTTTCGTGTCGTGTACAGGTAGTCAGGTTTCGTGTATCATGTCTTAACAGGTTCGTGTCTTAACAGGTCAGGTATACACGATTTGCCAGCCCTAGCGTGTGAAACACTTGCTCAGCACATGGAAATATTTTATAGGAGTGTAGCGCGAATGAAGACTTTGTTGAAGTTATCCCATGCTTCTCATGTCGCACTATTGCATAGGCTGTCCAAGAAAACAAACACTCCCCATGCCCTTTTATCAAAGCAAATAGCCATTTTGTAATGCAATCTCATGAAAAGTAAACTGAACGCCATAACTGGTGTCTTATTTGTAATTCAAGAAATATGCAAGTATAATGGGGTGTGACGCGGTGACCAAAAGATCATTATGATTACATATTTGGATGATCAACAGATCGAGTCTTCAAGTGTAACACTTCTTGAGCTGCGCGACATTCCTAGTACGTGGGATGGGACTTCCGTCTAAGTTCGTTGGGGAGGAAGCATCGTTGCCCAGGTTCTCCGCGATAAGGTAGGGTCCTTCCCAGTCAGGTTCCGACCTTCCTCGAGGTTGTGCCCTGCTGGCTTCATTATCGTGTATGATGAATTCGTCTACCTTAAAAGAGTGTACCAGGATACGTTTATCATAGCATTTTCCCAGGAATGTTTTTTCCTTGTATTTGGCTTCATTGATGCCAATGATTTCACATCGTCCTTCCAACGCCTCCAGATTTTCTCCGAGTAACTGGTTGTTATTGATGTTAAGAACCGACCGGTGGGATGTAGGAGGGCGATCGTGCGCAAAGTTAGGGTGAAATGTTGGATGGTCCTCTTGAAGGCAATATGGCGTAAGAGAGGATTAACAACGCGAATTAGGCATTAAATGATCCAAACTTGACCTCCGTCTAGGAAATTTCTGCAAAGGTAGATGGCGAGGGCATATCAGCGTTGAAGGAGATGCTAGCAGAATATACTGATTAGGCACAAGTGCCCCGTCAAGTGCCAAGTATAATGAAGCCCATTGCTTTATGTTTGTCTGCTCCCCCCTTGTTTTTGTATTTTCATTAAACACAAATGGGGCATATTTGTTTAATTTTTATAATGTTAAGGGGTCGATATTGCCCAACTCAAGTGTAATTAAAGCTTGTCATTGCTATCTGACGTAAGCTCTTTTTTGTGGGAAATAGGTCAGCGATTTGACCATTGTTGTGACACCCGGCAATTTCCGGTAACTAACTTTTGAAAACTTAGTAAGTCTACCTTAGCGAGTCGTGCATACGTTACACATAACAAGGTCGGTCGAGTCGAGTCGCACATCATTAGGGTTTTAACATACGCAAGTCTCGAGTCCCGGGAATTAGTGAACGAGTGTGAACATGTTTATTTCCATGTATTATGTGTTTATAATCATTATGTGACTTGTCGGTATGTGAAAACGTGTTAACATATGTTAAAACGGAGTTTAACGCGCAAAATACACAACACAGGGCCCTGAGGGCGATTAGGCAAGCCTAATCGCCTTCATGAGGGTGATTGGCATATATTATAGGCGATTGGGGTGATGTTATAGGCGATTATGGGGCTAATCGCCTATAGTGAAGGCGATTAGCAGCCCTAATCGCCTGATAAAGCTGCATAATCGCCTATAAGGTACCTGACGACTAGAAACGCCTATAAATACCACCCTTGACCTCCAAAACATCATTTATGCAACCCTAGCCGTCCCATAACCTATCTCAACCCACAAACACCCTCTGGAACCTATTTTTACATCACAACAACCATTTCCAAGCTTATTCCATCATCTCCTCTTAAATACAAGGTGTGTTCTTCAAACCCAAACCTTTAAATGATTATATTTTACTCCCTAAATGTCCAGACCTGACTTATAAATGTTTTTGTCTTTGAAAATCCATTTAAAACCGTTTTTAAACAAACCCACACCTTTACATGTGTTATATGTGTTAATTGTGTTTAAAGGTAGGATTTTTAGGATTAAAACATGATTGTTTTTGTATTGATATGATGTTTAGGGCTGTTTCAAGTTAGTATGATGATGTTCTAGGAGTTTGAATGGTTTTGGTTGTGTATTGTTGATACTTGATGTTTTGACCCATTTGAAGGATTTTGGATGATTAAGGATGATATGAGGTATGTTGTTGATTGTTTCATGTTAGGGTTTGCTCTAGGATGATGCTAGAATAGTAGGATACTATCGGACAACATGGTTATGTGATTAAATCCGGATATTTGCTAATTAGGGCAAGTTCTTGCATGTTGATGTGATGTTTTCATGTTAAGTTGCTATTTTGGGAAAACGCTCGCATTCGGGACTGTTAGAATGATGAAAACTTAGGGGTTTTTCTTGAAATATGTTTGTTAATGTGTTAGGATTGTTATTGGGTGTTTTCACACGTTTCGGATCTGATTTAGAGTGTTAAACGCGCGAAAAACCGTATCAGCTGTGCTATAGGCGATTGGGGATCCTAATCGCCTATGCTATAGGCGATTAGGAGCCTAATCGCCTGATTAGAGGGCCTAATCGTGTATGTATAGGCGATTAGGGTCATAATTGCCTTCATTTCATGCAATTGTGATCCTAATTGCCTTCATTTCATGCAATTGTGATCCTAATCACTAGTTAAGCCCTGAATTGCATACCTTAAGACCATAATCGCCTGAAATGCATGTGGATAGCCCTAATCGCCTATAATAGGGGGCGATTAGCCTCTGTAATTGCCTGTTGACCATCCCTAATCACATGTTGACTTTCCTAATTGCATGTTAAGTTCCTAATCGCGTGTAATGCTGTTATATGAGTATTTTGACATTTCGAAACCCGATTTGACACCTAGGAACATGATAGGAACCCCGTGACATGCCTAGTATCATAGTAACACGTGTTTGGACTTGTTTGTATGTTGTTTGACCTATGTGTTAGAATCGTTGAACTTTAACGCATGTTAAGTACTAAGTCGCATGATTTGTGTATGTTTGTGTATGAGATGAACACGTGGAATGTCGGGTCACCAATGGGACGTCGAGTCTTGTCTTACGTAGTCAGGTTGTCGGTCAAACACGTTTTTCAAACACATCATGGTCATGGACTGGACTTAGGGACTAATGAACCCTGCTGGTTATTAGTCTAACTTAACACATATCTTATGATAGGTCGCCACTAGTTGGGGCTATCATATCTTACAGACGGTTTACTCATATCACATATACGGTTTACTCATAAACGGAATACGCAACCTAAGGTGAGTTCACGGCCCCATATTTTACGGTTTTTGCTTTCGGGGGAGAAACATGCTTAAAACTCTTTTATGACTTATTTTCATCTTAACTCTTTTACGACTTATGACTCTTTATCACGTTAAACTATGGCTTACTTATCGTACTATACGGTTCATCAAAAAGTCCCTTAGAAACCACTAACATGGGTATATGGCGGGAAAATATGGATAGCGCTATTGGGAACTGACAAACCCCACTCGACGGTAGGACCGGGCGGGTGCATATTGTCTCTAACAAAACAAGGTCTACCGGTGATGACGGTAGCCCATAGGAAACTAAGGGTCACTACACGGCTTAGTCAGCAATGGTTTCACCCGTATGAGTATCTTATTCTGCGACTAGCTAGCGTTCTTACAAGCATAGTAGTAACTGTGATGGTAACGGTTTTCGAAGGATCACTTTACACGTTTAAATAAAACCTGTGAACTCACCAGCATTATGTGTTGACTCTTTTAGCATGTTTTCTCAGGTCGTTAAGGTATCAGCTGTCAGATAGGCGCACGAGGTCGCACTGGAGTCGTCTCGCGTCTAGGGTCTCAGTTGCATGTTCTGGAGTTGTGAACTTTTAAACTTATGTTTTAATTCTGCATGACTTTTGTAAACGTTAAATGCTTCCGCACTGTTGAATGTTGGTTTTTACTCTTATGCATGGTTTCTGTTACGTATGTTTTTACATTTAGACGTCGTTTATTGTGACCGTTGACTTGGATCCTGATGTGTCACACGCCTCGCGGTGGAACTCCGCAGGTGGAAATTTGAGGGTGTGACAGATTGGTATCAGAGCCAATGGTTATAGTGAACTAGGACTGCATGTAGAGTCTAGACTATAGCCGAGTCTCACACACTAGACGGTCACATACATTTGAGTTGTATCTTTTGGTAAGCATACTAACTTTGTCGGGGTGTCAGTATCCTTACCACACAGTGTCACATTACCTATCTCATCCTTGGTTATTCCTAGCTTCACTTTAACTTCTTCTTCGGGTTTGCGCTCGAGGGAACTTGTTTGTTGATCTTTTGAGTTGGTTATATCTTCTTAAGATGTGGGTATCGGGTGACTTGAAGTTCGAGCTCGGGGCACGCCTTGAGGACCATGTAGAGCAATTTATCATTTCGGGTGCACACGAAATCATAAGTTGAAATGCATGGAAGACTTGGTGGATCTCGTGTTAGGATTTAGGGTCACATCTGGACCCGATCTTAGACTTTTCGTATTCTTTTGGTTTAGCGTTGGTTTTGGGTCTGAGTGTTTGTTTCTTGTTCTTCTCAGAAGATGTCAGGACGAACTGGTGGACGTACTGGGGGACGACATGCAGGCCGCACTGGCGGGGGTAGAGGTGGTGGTAACATCACCTTGACGTATGACGAGCTCAATGAGATGATGCAGCAACAGTTGGGCGTCGCACTAGCTGCTTTTCAGGCTGCCCAACAGACTTTCATGAGTGCTACTGCTCCTCCGGTTCAGGCAGGTGTTGCCTACAAGCGGTTTAAGGATTGTCAGCCTCTCAGCTTCCAGGGTACGGAGGGAGCTGTGGAGTTGCTTTGATGGTTAGAGAAGACCGAGTCGGTGTTTGCTTTATGTGAGACTCCAGCGGTGGATCGGGTGAAGTTTGCTTCGGGGACTTTTGTAGGAGCCGCCCTGACGTGGTGGAACTGCGTCACACAGACTCTTGGTCTTGGGGAGGCCAACGCCATGCCTTGGGCGGATTTTGTACGTAGGTTGAAGGATGAGTACTGCCCGCGTGAGGAGATTAAGAGGTTGGAACAGGAATATGGGAATCTTAAGATGGTGGGTTCTGAGGTGGAGGAGTACACGATCAGGCACAACGAGTTAGCGGTGATGTGTCCAGGTTTGTCTACGCCAGAGTACAGGAGGATAGAGCAGTATCTTGCTGGTTTGGTGCCAGAGATTGCGGGATTGGTGTCTGCTAGGGACCCTACTACTATGTCAGAGGCTGTGCGGTCGGCTACTAAGATGACTAACTTGAAGATTTCTGAGGGTGTCTTGCCTCCTAGGGGCTCGTCTGTGAAGGCGCCGGCGGAGAACAAGAGGAAGTGGGATAGTGTGGAGAAGATTTCATCGGGGGTTCAGCGACAACCGACGGCGAAGAAGGCTGAAGCTTCAGGGTCAGCGTCGGATCAGAAACAAGGGGGCTATGCTGGGAAGATCCCTAAGTGTGGGCGTTGTGGTTTTCATCACTATGGTACTTGTGAGAGTTTTCGCTGTGAGCGTTGTCAGCGGACGGGGCATCTTACCAAGGATTGTAGGGTCAACCTTTCCAGAGCGACTCAGACTGCTACTACTACTACCCCTGCTCCACAGGGGAACCAGGGTTGCTTTCATTGTGGTGAGGCGGGGCAATTCAAGCGAAGCTGTCCAAAGTTGAATCAAGGGGGCACAGGGACTGCTGGAAAGGATGGAGACAACGAGGGTGGTGGTCGGGCTACTCGTGCTTATGCTTATGTGATCGGTGCTAGGGAGAACCAGGTGGACCCAGACACTGTTACCCGTACGTATTCTTTCTTATCCCTTGTTACGCTTTGGTTTTACTTTATTCGCATTGTTGTGCGTTCGTGTCTTCGTGTGTTTCTTTTACGGTTTGAGCTCTGTTTCACATTCTTTGGGTCGATGAGGGTCCTTTGGGGATGTTACTTGGACGGTACCAGTGGGTTAGTTATACCGATCATAGTAGTCTCCAATAGGCCTTCGATCGGGGGTCTCTTGTCTCATATTCACTCGTTGCCTTTTGGGGAAACGTTACATGGGCACACACAGAGGTCGACACTCATCACTGTTGAGGCCGAAAGAATCTCGGGGCGAGATTCCTTTCAACAGGGGGATGATGTGACGACCTGGAAAATTTTTCTCCTTATTTGTTTCTCTCTTCGACTTCGGGAAATTTTCGGGACGAAAATTCTTTCAACAGGGGGATGATGTGACACCCGGCAATTTCCGGTAACTAACTTTTGAAAACTTAGTAAGTCTACCTTAGCGAGTCGCGCATACGTTACACATAACAAGGTCGGTCGAGTCGAGTCGCACATCATTAGGGTTTTAACATACGCAAGTCTCGAGTCCCGGGAATTGGTGAACGAGTGTGAACGTGTTTATTTCCATGTATTATGTGTTTATAATCATTATGTGACTTGTCGGTATGTGAAAACGCGTTAACATATGTTAAAACGGAGTTTAACGCGCAAAATACACAACACAGGGCCCTGAGGGCGATTAGGCAAGCCTAATCGCCTTCATGAGGGCGATTGGCATATATTATAGGCGATTGGGGTGATGTTATAGACGATTATGGGGCTAATCGCCTATAGTGAAGGCGATTAGCAGCCCTAATCGCCTGATAAAGCTGCATAATCGCCTATAAGGTACCTGACGACTAGAAACGCTTATAAATACCACCCTTGACCTCCAAAACATCATTTATGCAACCCTAGCCGTCCCATAACCTATCTCAACCCACAAACACCCTCTGGAACCTATTTTTACATCAAAACAACCATTTCCAAGCTTATTCCATCATCTCCTCTTAAATACAAGGTGTGTTCTTCAAACCCAAACCTTTAAATGATTATATTTTACTCCCTAAATGTCCAGACCTGACTTATAAATGTTTTTTGTCTTTGAAAATCCATTTAAAACCGTTTTTAAACAAACCCACACCTTTACATGTGTTATATGTGTTAATTGTGTTTAAAGGTAGGATTTTTAGGATTAAAACATGATTGTTTTTGTATTGATATGATTTTTAGGGCTGTTTCAAGTTAGTATGATGATGTTCTAGGAGTTTGAATGGTTTTGGTTGTGTATTGTTGATACTTGATGTTTTGACCCATTTGAAGGATTTTGGATGATTAAGGATGATATGAGGTATGTTGTTGATTGTTTCATGTTAGGGTTTTCTCTAGGATGATGCTAGAATAGTAGGATAGTATTGGACAACGTGGTTATGTGATTAAATCCGGATATTTGCTAATTAGGGCAAGTTCTTGCATGTTGATGTGATGTTTTCATGTTAAGTTGCTATTTTGGGAAAACGCTCGCATTCGGGACTGTTAGAATGATTAAAACTTAGGGGTTTTGCTTGAAATATGTTTGTTAATGTGTTAGGATTGTTATTGGGTGTTTTCACACGTTTCGGATCTGATTTGGAGTGTTAAACGCGCGAAAAACCGTATCAGCTGTGCTATAGGCGATTGGGGATCCTAATCGCCTATGCTATAGGCGATTAGGAGCCTAATCGCATGAATAGAGGGCCTAATCGTGTATGTATAGGCGATTGCGGTCATAATTGCCTTCATTTCATGCAATTGTGATCCTAATTGCCTTCATTTCATGCAATTGTGATCCTAATCACTAGTTAAGCCCTGAATTGCATACCTTATGACCATAATCGCCTGAAATGCATGTGGATAGCCCTAATCGCCTATAATAGGGGGCGATTAGCCTCTGTAATTGCCTATTGACCATCCCTAATCACATGTTGACTTTCCTAATTGCATGTTAAGTTCCTAATCGCGTGTAATGCTGTTATATGTGTATTTTGACATTCCGAAACCCGATTTGACACCTAGGAACATGATAGGAACCCCGTGACATGCCTAGTATCATAGTAACACGTGTTTGGACTTGTTTGTATGTTGTTTGACCTATGTGTTAGAATCGTTGAACTTTAACGCATGTTAAGTACTAAGTCGCATGATTTGTGATGTTTGTGTATGAGATGAACACGTGGAATGTCGGGTCACCAATGGGACGTCGAGTCTTGTCTTACGTAGTCAGGTTGTCGGTCAAACACGTTTTTCAAACACATCATGGTCATGGACTGGACTTAGGGACTAATGAACCCTGCGGGTTATTAGTCTAACTTAACACATATCTTATGATAGGTCGCCACTAGTTGGGGCTATCATATCTTACAGACGGTTTACTCATATCACATATACGGTTTACTCATAAACGGAATACGCAACCTAAGGTGAGTTCACGGCCCCATATTTTACGGTTTTTGCTTTCGGGGGAGAAACATGCTTAAAACTCTTTTATGACTTATTTTCATCTTAACACTTTTACGACTTATGACTCTTTATCACGTTAAACTATGGCTTACTTATCGTACTATACGGTTCATCAAAAAGTCCCTTAGAAACCACTAACATGGGTATATGGCGGGGAAATATGGATAGCGCTATTGGGAACAGACAAACCCCACTCGACGGTAGGACCGGGCGGGTGCATATTGTCTCTAACAAAACAAGGTCTACCGGTGATGACGGTAGCCCATAGGAAACTAAGGGTCACTACACGGCTTAGTCAGCAATGGTTTCACCCGTATGAGTATCTTATTCTGCGACTAGCTAGCGTTCTTACAAGTATAGTAGTAACTGTGATGGTAACGGTTTTCGAAGGATCACTTTACACGTTTAAATAAAACATGTGAACTCACCAGCATTATGTGTTGACTCTTTTAGCATGTTTTCTCAGGTCGTTAAGGTAGCAGCTGTCAGATAGGCGCATGAGGTCGCACTGGAGTCGTCTCGCGTCTAGGGTATCAGTTGCATGTTCTGGAGGTGTGAACTTTTAAACTTATGTTTTAATTCTGCATGACTTTTGTAAACGTTAAATGCTTCCGCACTGTTGAATGTTGGTTTTTAATCTTATGCATGGTTTCTGTTACGTATGTTTTTACATTTTGACGTCGTTTATTGTGACCGTTGACTTGGATCCTGATGTGTCACACGCCTCGCGGTGGAACTCCGCAGGTGGACATTTGAGGGTGTAACAATTGTCTTGTCTACTTAACAACCGTTGGCGATGGTAAACGTGGACGTGGCACCGCCTGTGATAAGCGGGGTGCCTTAGGCGGTTACGCCGGTTATAATAGCTTATGTTCCTGCCTAAGTGGCAGGGGTTGCCAATGTAGGTGTAGTTGCGCATTACACTCCTGCAGAAGTGCGCGCTATGCTCGGTGATCCGTAAAGGTCGTTTGGAGCGTTTTGTATTTCCCTTATTGTGTATTTTTGTATACGTTTTGGACAAGTACTTGGTTTTTGGTTCGTAGTGGTTTTTGCATATCTCGAGATGAAGATATCCACTCTTAGCGCTGTAAAGTTCAGTAGCATTGCGGATTTTTGTCCGCCGCTAGTAGTAAATTGTAATGGATATGTTTATCCGATTATAATGCAGTATAATTGCAATTGTGTATTTTTTGTGGTCTCTTGTACTTCAAGTGTTAGTCCACGTGTTAAAGAGAATAAGCTATCGACTGTAATGTAGTCGTTATTCGAGTAGTCTAGAAAATGCGTTATTGCAACTGTCTAGAAAGTGCGATAGTGCCGTAGCCGTGTTCTTAAAAACATTAAAGATTCATAAATGCATACATGTTTTCTAATGGTGATCAACATACCGGTTTCATTGTTACATGTAGCATTTGTTTTAACTAGGTGGCATTCCATGGTCGGGGGATTGGCCTTCCATCGAGGTGCGTCAATGTCTACGAACGTATTAGGTACGAGCCTTCCCAGTTGGGTTCCAGCTGGGGTTGTGCTCAGTTGGCTTCATTGTCACGCAACATGTATATCCAAATATACATGTGGCGTGTATCCAATATGGAGGTGGCGTATAGCCTAGTTTGCATATGGTGTATAGCCGAATATAGATTTAGCGTATAGCCAATTATAGATGTGGCGTATTGCCAACTATAGATGTGGAGTATAGCCGAATAAAGATGTGGCACGTAGCCAACTAGTGACTTGACCTGTAGCAGAACCTCCAAATGGTCAGTGACTCCCCATCTTGTACATAGACGGACTTTACACGAGGACGTTTGGTCTGTCTGCACATCTAATACACAGGCTGAGACTAGATGCTCGCTTTCAGTAGTAGTGGCGCTACACCTTGCTGGTCCTCGAGTTCAGTGCTGCTAAATTATGTTAGTAGCATTGAACTTGAATGATATGTATTCAAAATCAATAATGTAAGTACATATAAAATTATAACCTGTTTAAGAGGCTGTTAAATAAAGCATAGACGAAGGGAAAAGAACGAGGAAACCTTTTGTTCTTGCCTGTTTTGGGGCGTTGACCATTGGTTGTAAGTAGTCTCGCAAATAACCGAATTTGATAGAAGCATCCGGTGGTAGTGGTGTCAACTGTGCCGTACCATGCAAGTTGTAGAGTCTATGCTGCAACATGACATTAGTAGTTTGGAACTAAATAAAGTAAATATTTAAACAGTAGATACGTATATGCGGTAACTAAACTATATCCTTGTATACAAGTTATTCAATGTGTAAGACCGAAGTGTCAAGACCTGAATGCTTGGCTATATTCGTTCTAACTATTATCTAGCTTCTCAGCCCACGTGTTTCCTAGAGAAGAGCTCGTCCGCCCAGTATATAGCTAGCATGCCAAATAGGTTAGCTGATAAATGCATAGGGAGGCACATAGATCATCCGCTCGCATGAGGGCACTGACCGTGTCTAAATCCGGTGATATAATATGAGTCCTTTTGTCTGGACGCTTCCCGTGCCTTTCGTATGTAGGCACTTTAGAATAAACTTCTGCTACCATGCCTTCCGCATGATACTTGTTATCATATCATATATTGCACGTTAAATCGTGTAGTTCTTTGGGGATTCATTTTTTTCTTGAATTTGATAGTGAAAACTGTTGTAGTTTTTAGCATGTCATGATGATATTCCTTTTCATGATCGACCACCCACTGATCACCATGGTAATTCTTTTTCTTCTTATTTTTTTTTTAAAAGAACCCTGTAGTCATTAAAATTGAAAGTATACATAAGGAGTACAAGGCATATTGCTCAGGGTGTATAATGAACAAGTCTTTTGGTCTGAGCTAGGATGGTAGTTAGAGCGGAAGCTTGTCCCACTGAGAGGGGCATTGCAAAAGTAGGCGGGACGAAGATGGGTTGGCATGAAAGTAGGTGATTGGCGCGAAGGCCAGTGTCATGAAGGGATGTGGCCCGTGCCTAAACAATGTTGTATCCTAGCTTGTAAGTGGCACGTAGCCGATTGGTGACTAAACCCATCGCCAAACCTACAAATGGTCATGGATATCTAGTCGTAGACACGAGACCTCACCCGGGATGTATGGTCATCGTTTGGCTCATTAAGACGTTTGTACATATATAACAACATGCCAAGTTTGACAAGTATGACTATCACCCGGTGAATAGTATTTTGTTACTACCGGTTCGAGAATACAGGAACCATTGGGAATAGATGACTATTCTAGTCCTGATGGTGTAACATCGTGCTTGTTTCCCAATTATTTGGTGCTAATTACCGTAAGTAGCTTTGGAGTTAAACTTCAAACATCGTATATGCAGGATAGTGTAAAAAAACCGTGTCCGGGTGTACTCTAATTCAACAGTTGCTACCCAAAGAACTTGTTAGAAAGTATGAATGAACAATTTACAGAGACGGAACTCGTTCTTTTCTGACCACCGGGAGCTTGACAAAAAGAGTAATATTGATAGCTCACAACCTTATTTCTAGCCATGCATTTGTTAGTTTTGAGAATTTATGTCTAATGGCCGGAGATGGCGTGATAACAGGAATCAGACGCCAGTAATAGCGTGGCCACGATAGCCACCGTCAGTGACGACATGTCAAAGTGAGTCACCCACCCGTAACGGCGTGTCAAAGTGAACCGTACCCCAGAGGCGGTGTGAACATGAAACTCGTACCCACCGATAAGTGATAACTGAGCGGTATATAGGATTACCCGTCATGAATGCGCGACAGGAAAAGTCCACCACCGGTGGCAAACTCGCCTGTAATGGGAAGCAATGTTAGATATAATTCTTGTTTTCCACATATATCCTAAGTATATGTTACATATTATTATATCCTAAGTTAGAATAGGTATGTTAGTTATTTGTCAACCGGTATGTCGGTTAGTATCAAAGGGGACACACCCCTTCACAAGTATAAATACCCTAAACATTGTTTCATTTGAATATGTATTGATTTCTAGTTTACACATATTCTCTCTCAATCCTTTCCGTCAATTCGGTCCTGCGAACCTTCATTTGGCATCAGAGCATCAGTTTATCAATCGTTCGAATTGTTTACATAAGAACACGAAGAAGAAGACGATCAAGATCGATCCCCTGTTTCTTGTTTCAAAACAAAGACACTCGAATTGATCATCACACGTTGGAACAATCATATCTAGACCATATCAGGATCAAGAGAAGATCAATACACAAGAATATAACCGTTCGAATAAGAAGATAAAGAACCGGACAGTTTTCCGGCAAAACTTCATCTTCTCCGGCGAGACACCAGACTGAAGAACATATCGTTTAAACATCAAAGACGGTTATATCTATCCCCGCCCTTCGTATATTATCGTAATCGAATACAAATACCTTAATCCAAACCAGAAATCGAAAAAAAAAATTTCATACTCTGTTTTAGTTTGTTCGAAAGTTTCTCGCCAAAATTACTTATAAACAAAACCAAGTTCTTTTTACTTCAAAACTCATCTTCGAACAATCGTTGATATAAAACAGAATCGTTTTTGCAAATTCTTATCAAAAACTTCAAAGTTTATCAAAGGATTAAGTTTTTTTTCCCGGGTTCGAATAAGAAAGAACCGGATTTTTTTGAAACTTTCCGTATTCGATTATTAGAACAAGTTAGTAGAACTTGTTAGAAAGGATCCGACATCATCAGAAATCAAATCGGATCATATAAACACAAAGAGTTGGAGTGTGTTTTTATCAGGCAGTAAAGAAAATTTTCGTGAAGGAGTTGACTTGTGAAAAGTCAAACGCGAAAATAATATTATATTTGAGGGATTATTGTATAGTAAGTTGTAATCAGTGAAAGTTTATGGGTTCTGTTCACTGATCCGAAGACAACTTTTGAAGTCAGAAAGTTTTTAAACAAAGTAGGTTTGTTTATTTTAGAAGGGTGTTTTATAGATTGAGTGTTATTTGAAGAACACTAATCATAATTGTTGGAGGATTAAGTCAAAAAGGATTGACTTTAGAATTTGGAGGAACATCATTGATACACAAAATATTATAACGAAGTTCTTGATACTTTGTTAAGGCGCCTACGAAATATCAAAACCTTTGTTAACCAAATAATATTTTAGTATATCGATTTAAGTTTGACGATTTGTCGAATAAGGTTCCTAAAGAAACGTGGGTAGTCCATATTAGAATTGGACAATAGGGAAGAAAAAGACTAAAAGTCCGCAGAAGACTCCGATCAAACCCACAATGTCGAAAGAAACGACATCGAAAGAGATAGTCACGAAGGAGACTCTCACTTTCAGCCTCCAAACACCGATGTTGACATCTACAAATTACACGATTTGGGTTGTTCGTGTAAAGGCAATATTGAATGCCAATGGCCTTTAGGAAGTAGTGGAACCCACAGAAGGCACGTCGACGGTAGATGTAAGGAAGGATAGGACAGCGATTGCCAATCTCTTACAGGCAATTCCAGAAGATATGGTGATGCAAGTGGCGTCACATAATACAGCGAAAGAAATTTGGGAAGCATTAAAGACAAGATTTATTGGAATTGACCTAGTCCAGAAAGCAAGACTTCAATCATTACGCACGGAATTTGAGATGATAACAATGAGAGAGACACAGACCATAGACCAGTTTTCTGGTAGGTTAAGTGCGATTAGTACAAAGTCAAAAACCCTAGGAACAAAAATTGAAGAGTCAGTTTTGGTACGAAAATTGCTGGACTCCGTACCAGAAAGGTTCCTACAGATTATTGCGTCCATAGAGCAATATTCAGATATAGATTCCATGACGTTAGATGAAGCGCTTGGAAGACTTAAAGCTTACGAAGAACGTCTCAAGTCAAGAGATGAGAAGAAATATGGACCAGCCGGTCAAGAGAAGCTGTTATTCACAAGGCTAGAGAGAAGACCTTACAGCAATTACAAGAACTACAATCAGAATCGAGGTAGACAGAACTTTAGGAAGTTCAATAAGAGTCAAAGATATGAGAGGAAGAACTTTGACAGAAATGGCCATCAAGATCACAAAGGTGATAGAAATCCCACTAAGAATCGTCATGACGACAGTAGTTACAAGCCCAAGAAAGATGGCAGCAGTATAAGATGTTACAACTGCAATGAATTAGGACATATAGCTCCCAGATGTCCTAAACCTCGAAATAAGCAAGAAGAATCTCACCTAGTAATGGAAGAAGAGGATCCCACATTACTTATGGCAATCGGTGAAGAAACAAAGATAGTTCTTGAAGAAAAGAAGATAATACCAGAACGCTATCACAATGAAGAAAATGTAAATGAAGTATGGTATTTAGACAATGGCGCAAGCAATCATATGACAGGAAGACGCTCCTATTTCACAGAGTTAGGCGAAAAGATAGCAGGAAGCGTAAAATTTGGAGATGGATCGTGCGTTAACATCAAAGGTAAAGGCTCAATACTATTGGAATGTAACAATGGAGAACAAAGATTAGTCACAGAAGTATACTACATTCCAACACTCCAAAGCAACATCCTAAGCCTCGGGCAAGTCACAGAATCAGGTTGCAAAGTAATTATGGAGAATGAACACTTATGGATTTATGACGCCTACAATAACCTATTGATGAAAGTCCCAAAAGCAAAGAATAGACTCTACAAGGTAAAGCTCAGAATAACTAGTTCAATTTGCTTACAAGCTAAAATAGATACACCTGCATGGCTATGGCATGCACGTATGGGACACGTGAATTTTGATTCACTAAGACAATTGAGCACAAAAGGAATGGCACATGGATTGCCAAAAATCCAGCACCCATCTCAAGTATGTGATGCATGTATTACGGGAAAGCAAAGCAGACTTCCATTTCCCTCTCAAGCGAATTTTAGAGCTACGAGACCTCTAGAATTAGTACATGCAGACTTATGTGGACCGATTACACCCACATCATTAGCAGGCAACAACTATTTCTTCCTGATAGTTGACGATTATTCAAGATTTATGTGGATCTACATGCTTAAGTCAAAAGATCAAGTTTATGAAAATTTCAAGAAGTTTCTAAGCGAAGCTCAGACAGAGACAAGTTACAAGCTCAAAAGATTAAGAACAGATCGTGGAGGAGAGTTTACTTCTAAAGCTCTTACCGCATATTGTGAGGATAGAGGAATCCTTAGACAACTTACAGCACCTTACACGCCTCAGCAGAATGGTGTAGTAGAAAGGAAAAACCGTTCAGTAATGAGCATGACCAGAAGCATGTTAAAGGCTATGAACGTACCACAGAACTTATGGGCAGAAGCAACAAGACAAGCTATTTATATCCAGAATCGGTTACCTACCAAAGCACTCAAGGGTATGACACCCTACGAAGCAGTGAAAGGCAAAGCACCCAACATCAAGCACATTAGAGTATTTGGATGCATAGCATACGCTAAGGTAACAACGCCCTACTTAAAGAAGTTAGAAGATAGAAGTAAGAAAATGGTACATCTAGGAAATGAAAATGGTTCAAAAGCCTATAGATTATATGATCCCATAGAAGAAAAGATACACATTAGCAGAGATGTCCAATTCATAGAAAACGAACCATGGGATTGGAACAATTATTTGAAAGAAGGAAGCAATGACGAACCATCTTGGACAAGATTTGAAGTTTATGGAGATCACGAAAGTGAAGCTGTACAAGAGCAAAGTAATGAGGACAATGAAGACCAAGACAGTGAAAGTGATAACGAATTCTTTAGTAGTCCAATCACAGCTACACGAACTCCAATAACAATTCAAGAAACGCCGACAAGTCATCCAGTAGTTGAATCAAGCACTCAAGAGTTAGAAGACTCACCAGGCTCCCAACATAGACCAGTACGAGCCCTCAGATCACTTAATGACATCTATGCAGCCACACAGCCTCTTAGACCAGAAGAATATGAACATCTGTACTTAACTTACGATGAAGAACCTGCAAACTATAAAGAAGCAGCAGATTACCCACAATGGATAGAAGCAATGAAAAGCGAAATAGACTCTATAGAGAAGAACAACACTTGGACACTGACTACACTCCCCTCAAGTCAGAAACCAATAGGTCTAAAATGGGTATTTAAGGTCAAGAGAGATGCAAGTGGACAGATCACCAAACATAAGGCCAGATTAGTAGCAAAAGGATACGTACAACAAGAAGGTATAGACTACAATGAAGTATTTGCACCCGTTGCAAGAATGGAAACAATCAGGCTACTATTAGCATTGGCAGCACAGAAAGGATGGCAAGTACATCACTTAGATGTAAAATCAGCATTCTTACATGGTGAATTAAAGGAAGATGTCTACGTTTCACAACCAGATGGATTAATAAAGAAAGGAAAAGAAAATCTAGTCTACAAGCTAAAGAAAGCTCTATATGGTTTGAAGCAAGCACCAAGAGCATGGAACATAAGGCTGAACAACATCCTAAAGGAAATTGGATTTAAAAGATGTCCACAAGAGCAAGCAGTATACAAGAGAACTTCAAAGGAGTCAACAATAATTATAGGAGTTTATGTCGATGACATAATAGTGACAGGAAGTTCAATCAAGGACATATCAAGCTTCAAGAAAGAAATGCAAGGCAAGTTTGAAATGAGTGATTTAGGACCACTCACTTACTATCTAGGGATAGAAGTACGTCAAACACAAGGAAAGATACAATTGAAGCAATCAGCCTACGCAAAGAAAGTCATCAAAGAAGCCAGACTAGAAGACTGCAATCCAACAAAATATGCAATGGAATCAGGTCTAAAGCTCACTAAAGAAGATGAAAGTGAACCAGTCAACGAGACAGAATATAGAAAGCTAATTGGAAGCTTAAGGTATCTTACACATACCAGACCAGATATCACCTACGCAGTTGGATACATCAGCAGATTCATGGAGAAACCAAAGACAACTCACATGAAGGCAGTCAAACACTTGATAAGATATATCAAAGGCACATTGAATTATGGAATTCAATATAGCAGAAGCAAAGAAGCGGAAATTACTGGATACAGCGACAGCAGTTATGGAGATCAAGAAGACGGAAAAGGAACAACAGGAACAATATTTTGTTACAAAGATTCACCTATCACATGGACAAGCCAGAAACAAACTACAGTAGCACTATCCTCATGCGAAGCAGAATTTATGGCAGCTACATCAGCAGCATGTCAACCTATATGGCTACAAGGAGTACTCAGCGAACTCACAGGTGAACAACCAAAGAAGATCACACTACTCGTAGACAACAAGTCAGCAATACAACTTATGAAGAATCCAGTATTTCATGGAAGATCAAAGCATATCAACATAAGGTATCACTTTATCAGAGAATGCATAGAGAACGAACACATACAAGTTGATCATATCAGTGGAGAGATGCTGAAAGCAGATATACTCACCAAGGCACTACCAAGAATAAAATTTCTCGAGATGCGACGTCTCATAGGAGTTGAAGACCTTGGGGAAATCAAGAATTAAGGGGGAGAATGTTAGATATAATTCTTGTTTTCCACATATATCCTAAGTATATGTTACATATTATTATATCCTAAGTTAGAATAGGTATGTTAGTTATTTGTCAACCGGTATGTCGGTTAGTATCAAAGGGGACACACCCCTTCACAAGTATAAATACCCTAAACATTGTTTCATTTGAATATGTATTGATTTCTAGTTTACACATATTCTCTCTCAATCCTTTCCTTCAATTCGGTCCTGCGAACCTTCAAGCAATGCCAACCGCCGTGAGGAGTCTGCCAGACATGGCGTGATCAAGTAGGCTTACTGCCGGAGATGGCGTACCCTAATAGGTTGTCCGGTAGCATGATCAAGTTTGCGTCCGCTGGGAACATTGTAACTAAGGCGGTGCCTGTGAGATGGCGCAACCTAGTAAGTTGTCATCTGTAGATTGCGTAAATTCAATAGGTTGTCCGCCTGAACTGGCGTGGCCAAGATCGCCCGCTAAAGATGTTGTGAGCAAGACGGTGCCTACGGGGGGGGGGGGGGGGGGGGGGGTTGTAACTGGTCCAGCAAGCGCGTAAGGTGACAATTCGCGCTCGTCAGGAGACAATTTTTATATATTCAAAGGTATCAATTGTTTTATAGCTTTGATATTTTCGGTACACAAAGGGGAGATAGAACAACTCTCCGAAATAAACATAAACATAAAGAAAGAATGCAAACAAGGCATGCATAATTATAGGAATACTTCCAGGAACCATATTTCTAGTTATGAGATGAGCAATATCATGACAAGATATACGGACCAAATAAGAGAGTCCAAATAAATTCATCATGCACGGATCGCCCACTGTTGTTACCTGTGCACAGTCATGGATTGCCCACTTTTTTTTATTAAAGATAAAAAAGTAATTCTCAAACATGACTAAAGATGCGAAAAAGTTTAGTAGGTCTGCATATCATATCATGATTTGTTAAAACAAAACATGTAATAGTGAAGAGAATAAGAGTTTCAGAACCTATTAAACGGTTTCAGAAGTCAGATATGAATAATAATGAAGAAGCGATAACCTTCTTAAATCGAACATCCTCGGATCTGAATAACAGATCTTTCTTTTTTAAATCGAACTCCCATTATTCGACGTGATAAATCGAACATGCACGGATCTTGATGTGGAAAGGACCGAAGGTGTGGTTCGTTGCAGGGTCCCACGGATGGCGCCAATGAAGAAGCAAATACAAGTATGGGTACGTACTCCAGCAATGATGAAGATGAACGAGGCCACACATCGTCTTCTCCGTCTCCAAGATCCAGATCTGCAGCAAGAAAAAAAGGAAAAGAAAGAGGGATGGAGGAGACTGCCAGGAGTTTCCTCCCATCACAGACACAAAAAGTGTGATAGGCTCCAACCTGTCCCCTAGGGTTAGAGGTGAACCTCTTAAATAGGGAACTAATGGACCACCATCACAGACCCCTAACTATATGGGCACATAGCCCATTGGCACCAAGCCCAGTTAGGGGGTTGCCTCCATAAAACCCTCAGCCCAGTAAGTTTAATACAAGCTAAATTGCAACGGGCCTCGCTATTGGGTTAATAACAAATAATATATATTATTATAAATAACGTCGGGTGTTGACCGGCTTGACCGAGCCGGGACATAGCTCGTCAGGCCGCATGTTGGATTGGGCTAGGGGTGGTTGGTTGTTCAGTTGGATTGGGTTGATGTTCGGGGGTGACCGAGGGTGTAGTGGGGGGGGGGGGGAGAAAGGTGGAGTCGTGTGATTGGGCTCAGTAGTGTAGGGTTGGGCCGAGGAGTAGGGTGTGAGTTGAGGAGAGATATTAGACCATAGTTGTGGATGAAGGGGTGCGGAGAGAAACTCATAAGAGAAGGGGATGAATTGATATGATGAAAAGGGAAAATGGTTTCGTCAAATATGACGTGGCGAGAAATGGTTAGTTGGTTGGTGTGGAGGTCAAAGGGTGGGATTGAGGTTCAAGTTTGTGGGTGGTGGTAGAAGGTATGAGTTGGTAACAAAGAGATCCAAAAACTCGAAGATGGTCATAGGAGGGTGTGGAACGGTATAGGAGTTCGATGGGAGTGAGGTAGGTTTTGGTTTTGGCTGGGGTGATGTTGTGAAGGTAAGTGGCCATGTCAAGAGCATGGTGCCAAAATGTGGGTGGCAGACCCGCATGTGCAAGGAGCGTGCGAATCATGTTGTTGATAGTGCGTATTTTTCATTCCGCTTTACCATTTTGGGCTGAGGTGTAAGGACATAATAGGCGAAACAACATGCCGTTTTGAGCACAATATTGTTTAAAATTGTGGTTTATGTATTCGGTCTCATTATCACATTGAAATGTTTTAATAGGACGTTCAAATTGAGTTTTAATTTGAGTGGCAAAGGTAGAAATTGTTGTAAACTTGTGATTTGTTGGCTAAGGGGTAGATCCACAGAAAATTTGTGTAGTCATCTAGGAATGTAGGATGTGGTCTAAAGAGGGTGATATTTGGATTTGTTGATGGTTTTGAGTCATTTTAAGCCAATGTTTTGATTCAGTGTTAAATTTTGATATTGGGATTGATTGTAAGTTAACTTAGGTGTCAATACAAACAAAAATTTTGTGAACCCGATAAGATTTGAATAGAGATATGTACATTTGAATGTAACTCAAGTTGAACAAATCTATATATAGTGTGATTGAGTAATTTAATCTCTATTAATATTTACCTTATTTGGTGATGGAGATATAAGGGGCAAAGGGGTGCTACTAGAATAAGTTTTTTCTTTCACTGATTTACTTTTACTGAAACACTTTTTTAGAGGCAACACTCAACTGATTTACTTCACTAAAATCTTTATTTTTTAGTTTTTCTTTTAAAGAAACATTAATTAAACATATTATTAAACTAATACAATATTAAAAGTAAATAAAACATAGAAATGCAAACACATAAATTAAAAATAAACTGAATAAAATAAAAACTATTCGGGGGCATCCGCTTCGAGGTAAAGTAGATCAAGTCCGTCTAGATGTTCCAAGAGATCATTTCGGAGTCGGAAATGCGTATCGGAGTCTGTCAACTCCGCAAGGGCTTCGTCGTCGAAGAACGGTTGGATTGGGGATCGCATATGTGTACTGGAGATATCGCATGCTCCTCGTCTTTAATGATCATGTTGTGCAATATCAAGCACGTATAGATGATGACGCTACACCTAGCAACGGTCGTCGGTCTCAAGGCTACTATCGCTTGATTGTAAAATCAGGTGGCACGTATCTTTTTTTAGATGTTGTTGTGTCTTCTTCTACAACTCACTTGCCAAGGTCCATGAGAAACTTAAGGCTACTATCGCTTGATTGTAAAATCGGGTGCTCTTCGAGTGGGGGAATGATAACTTGATCATCTTCGATGTCAATGTCACTCATTTTTTTAAAAGTATGGAGATAATTTCTATTATTTTTTATACTAAACCGTGGGACTGTTTTGTGTTTATAGAAGAACTTTGATAAAAACGGAAAAAAATATGACCGTTTGAAAACACAAATTAAATTCAACGGTCAAAATGGAATTAAAAAACATTAAAATTCGACCGTTTCATTTAATATACCAAGTTACCAGCCCGTTAGATAGAACCAAAAAGCGGTTCACGAGACCCCTCCCAGCACTAGTGGCGGCGGTGTTACCATGCTGGTAGTGGATTACCCGTGACCTTTTCTGGTGGTATCCCATCCTCCCTAATTCGGTTTATATGTGTATTAAAATTCATTACAGTGCATATAATAACCTTCATTATCCTTACGTTTATGTCATAAATTAAAAGCGTGTTTTCAGCTAAAGTATACTTTGTACAACTACATATGGTTTCAACGGCGTTTTTAATGCTTTATGAGGACATAAGATCGTGAGCCTACGTGGAACTGCAAGATTACATATTTACAAAATCGAGTTTTTTTTGAAAGATGAACTTCATTAAACAACCAAGCAGATTATCTCCAAGCTAGAGATAACCACAAAACAAACTTCGAATTACATCATGTCAAATTACAATTATACCACCCTGCCCAATCTACGACATCCTTTTTAGACATACTTCTATATCAAAGGTACCAACGACTTAACATCGGACACTATTTTAGCCACATTCGAATCAACATTAGAGAAGACCTTTTCGTTTCTCGCTTTCTAAAGGCGCCAACATGCCAAGATAATAATGCCATACACTATATTCTTCTTCTTGCTTGACCCATCTACATACTCTATGATTTGCAGAACATCCTTAAGAGAAAAGGCAAAAACAGGCGCTATTTTAATCCAAGCCGAAATACCACACCACAAACCATGTGCCAAACGGCAAGCCGTAAATATATGATCGATATTCTCATCTGCTTCACAACAATGAACACAAGTACCATCGCCCACTATAATATTTCTCCATCTCAAAGCAGCCATCGTCGGTATTCTATCCAAACTCGCCCTCCACATGAAGATATTGCATTTGTTCGAAGCCACACTTAATTCAAAATCGAGTTAACATCCCAAGTTATCTATATAGATGTTTAATAATTAATATGTTATTTACATTCTTCTATCCATTAAAAGGCAAACTCATTTGAACAGTGATTCTCTATCATTTTTAAGTCTTTATATATTATTTTGTTGGTTTTGAGTTTGAATCATCGTTCCTGGCTCATTGGTTGGTTTGTCTGTTTACGTTTGCTGCAAACCGGGTTCGAATCGGTGTGTTCTTTTTTCACCTTAATTTTTTTCCAATACACGTATTTCGTTTTTGGCCCGCCACATCATCGTTCCCAAACATGTTCACTCTTCTTTCTTCTAACCAATTCACAAATACATATACACAACCTCTTTAGTCAGTAGAGATAGATGGAGAGAGTGTGTGCGCATGTTAAAGAGAGAAAAAAAGAGGGAGTCACCGTTTTCCCGAGTCTAGTTGTAGTTCTGACGTCATCTGCCACCGCGACTGAACCAGACATCTTAGATAACCGCGGAGGCGATTGTAGATATTTCTGTCGTCGGTAAGTTTGAATCTTTGCACTTTTTTATTTGATTTATTCAAGATGTGGGTCTGAATGTATGATTTTTTTATGTTTGGGTTTTGACGGAAATGAATTAGGTGTGCTTTATCTTGAGAAAAAAACGTGAATTTTTTTTAAAGGTTTTTAATAGGGTTTGGTCAACGCATGAAATTTAGATGATGATAATTTTGTTTTCGTGTGTTTTAGGATCGGATTACTGTGCTTTTATGAAGATTTGTAGATGGTTTTTTTTTTAAAAAAAAGATTGGATAATATCCCCATTATTGATTTATTCTTTATTTTGGTTTCAAGAAACTCAGATGTGGGTCTATTGATTTGTTATTAATAAGTTCATGTTGATATGAATTAGGTGTGCCTAATCTTGTGAATAAGATGGGAATTTTTGAAATATTTTTGAAGGTTTCTGATCTCGCTCACTTCTTAAGAACAAGAATTTAGATGATGATTGGTCTGTTTTCTTGTGATTGGATGCCAAATTAATGTGATTTTCAGATGGATTCTCTAAAATTTTGCAGTGAATTGCTTGGTAACATCATCATTCTTTGTATTGCTGACGCTTCGCCACTGTCCTAACACCAATATCCGCCATCGCTGACCCAGAAGCTAAAAACGACGAGGTAAACATTTGTATTGGCGATTAAGGTATTTTGGTGGTTACAAATTAGGTCTAATTTTAACATTTAGTTGGTGTGTTGTTTCTCATCTTCTTATGGTTCAGGTGGTTGGTTCAAAGTCGTTTGTTTGAACTTAATTGGCGTCTATGGGTTATCAGCTTCGTTTATCTTTTCTAGATGCTGTTACTTTGTATTGACAGTTTAGGGTGTAATTAGGACTATGTTGTGTGGTCGCAAAATGCTTAGAGATTATGTTTTGTATAGATACATTCTAATCCTACAATAAATTTTTTTTTTGTGCAGGTGTGAAGTTGTCTGTCTTTGTGGATGACAAGGCAAGAAAGTCGATGACTCCAATTGAAGATCGACGAGCGATAACACATCGACAAAGGCCGATTGAAGATCAACGACAAATATGATTTATACAATGTCAATCAATTTTCTCATTTATTTATACAATGTCAATCAATTTCCTCATTTTCCTATGACTTTTCTTTGTAATATAATTTGGGCCTCATTTTCAGTTCTGTTGGAGTTGATAAAATTTATGAGATAGCAAAATATTGATATGTGTTTTTTAAATTTTTCAAGATTTTGTTGACTTATGTTTGTGTTTGAAGTCAATATGAAGTTAAATGAATATAAATGTGACATTTTTTACGAGTTAACTTATAAATAGGTCAAACTGCAGGTTAAATGGATCGGACATGCGTGAAGTCATTGGCCATATATCACGTTCAGCTTTCCTATGTCAAAATTGAATCTGCACATTGGCTTAAAGTTACAGATATATATGTGGAATTTTTTTGCCTGAAGAGCATGACTGGTAGAAACACCTCTCTAATGGATCCACACCGGTATCATCTATCAACTTATCATCGTCTACAATCATATTACACTCTTTGTCATCCTGCAAGAGCCAAGCAAAGTCCCATAAAAAGTTACAATTTTATCCGCCACAAACTTTTTCCTTCTAAAGCCATTAAATGGTTCTTAAAAACAACGTAGATTTTTCATTACGTGCTACTTTATACGTAAAACATAGCTCAAATTACAATTGACTTCTAATGCAGATCTAACCATACCGTATAAAAGTGTCGTTGACATTGAACCACAGGATGCAGCTGACCCCATTAAGGTCAGGATACTCATAAAGTGGCACATTGATGGATTCAAGGCTGAATATTGTTATATCTTAATACACAGAAAGGTATGTTTTTGTGTTTAAAAATACCACATCATGAACTAAACTTATAGAAAAAAAGCTTTCTTAACATTATGAGAAACCGAACCAATAACTGATGTTTTAGTTTTTTACTTTTTTATTTTCATAACCGATCGGCTTCGGTTATAAACGGATCAGATACTTTTGATATTGTCATATCTTCAACTGATCAAAGGATTAAGCTAACGCAGTGGCTTGGTCAACCGGGTTGCAAATCATTCAAAACCAAATCTAAAAAGCTTAAATGACTTCTGAACTTCCATTTACTCATTTCAAGCCTATTAATCAACTCCATGTATGTTATGGCTGTTGAAATTACATTTTTCTTGGAAAGGAAAATGGAATTTGATTCATATTAGGTAATAAGATGCTGCTACCATGATGCTATCAGCATAACAGGCTCCAAAATTACGAACTTGCAGCAGAAAATTACAAAATGAGATGTTCGAATTACATTTACCTCGCTTTAATCAGAATTATGTCAAACCTAAGATTTTAGTGGTGCACAAACCTATGCTTTTAGTGTTTGTCATTAGAAGAATATTGTGTTCGTATGTCATGATGAGTTAACTTCCCCACCATAGCCAAAATCAACCCGTGTGACGGACCCGTTTACTAATACTGAATCTAATGACGTAATGTGTCATCGAAAATTGCGTTGCTATTATATGGTACTCATTTTTACCCAAAGCTCAAAGGTGTATTATCAAAAGAATGACAAAAACCTAAAAATAATTTTGATTCTATGAAGTAAAAGTCATATAATGACATTGGTTGGTCTCACTTGAATATTTGGTTCTATGATTTGGGTTCGGATGCTGATTTTTGAAGTTATTTTTTTATATAATAATGCTCTTAAATGGTCTCACTGGTGTGCTTTGATGTCATAAAGTCTTGGATGTAACCACTGGTGTTTTTCAATTTCGCTACAGGAACCTCCCCTTAGATGTTGGGATACCAACAATCTGGATGGAATAGTGCTTTTAGCTCCTAACAAATGTAGATCCATGGAAGCATCTCCGTGATGCTAGCTCACTTCGTGTTTATCCGCTTCTAGAATTTTAGTTTTAGATTTGGTTTGAAGCCCCGCAACGCGGCGCCAGAGTTAAAACTCTAATTTCATCAATACACAACTTAATTCAAGGTAGTGTATTCATTTATAGTTTTAAGCAAAATCAATTTCTTAATTTGTTTGTTTTGTACCTATCCACATTATATTTTTGGTAGAATATGAAAGGTTGAAAGCATCTGATTTTTTTAAGTTAAAGGGCAGGACAATCACGGCAAAGTTGTCAAGCCTCATTCAAACCCCCTTTATCATGTCAAAATCACATCAAAAATCATCAAAATGTGTGGTTGTTGATCGGTTACTTAAACGGTGAAGTTTTAAAGGGTAGCCAAGGGGATGACGATGGTTTTGCCGTATGGAAATAATAAAACCGTGTGAATTAAAAAAAGGTTTAGATTTGTAATTAAATGAAAATAAATAAAAGAATTAGTAGAGTGCCGCATCCAAAAAAGTGTTTAAGTGAAGTGAAAAAACTTCAAGGGTAGTGCCCCTTCCCCTAAGGTGAAATTTATATTAGAAATCTTGACTATTTAGGTCAATTAAAGATTTTTACTATCATGTTTTGGGGGTGATACAGTTGGTAGCATTCATTTGTAAGTTGGCAAGTTGTTTAGCCTTTTACAAACTGCGTATCTAACAATATAAATACATATTGTTTAGCATCAAATATTATGACTTCTCACATGCACATCAAGTGAAGTAATGTGACACAACCATACTCTAGATTGCATACTTTGCAAATTATAACATCATTACAAACACAAAAATATAGCCTATAACTATATACTTACTCACCATCACAAAACACCAACCTATTCCAAGTTTCAACTTAACTCATTTGCCACTTAGTGCCCTCATACTTGAGATCATGAGGCTACTATCTCTCCTCAGAGTTGAATCCCTTCCATGCAACCTGTTCTTACACACGAATATTATGCAAACTACTTAAGTTACCCATTTAGTTATAAATGCTTGCTTGGGTTGATATTTTATTCATTGCGGACATGTCAAATGGATGGAACCATAGAAAAATCACTCAAAGTTTAATAAAACCGACAGAATTTCACTTAAGTATACAAGTTATGAGATGTGGATTACACAATGGCATGCGTTGAACTAATTTCAAAATGCTTAAAATATAGCAAGACTTAATTTTGATGTTTGTCAACTAAACATGTAGACAATAGCTAAAATCACAAACTTGCAAAGTTTTGAAATGGTCAGTATATCCAACACTAACATTATAAAGCAGTTATGCACTGACCTTATACTGTAATACTTAAAACTTGATGGTCTAAGTTTTGATTATACCTCAAACAATTATAACTTGGCAATTCGGCATAGATGACGTATATGATAGTTATAACTACTTTTTCCACACAAAGTGAAAACGTACATTTTTTCTGTTAAAAGGATGTAACATTTCTATGAATGATTGTGACGCTTCATTAGAAGGTACCTCAATTTTGTGGGATTGAGAGAGAACACAGAGAATGTAAAAGATGTATCTTTATTGATCAAACATTCTGATTTACAAATGAAAGGATATGTCGGTATATATACTACCGAACCATTGCGACTATTACATGAATGGTTGTGTCGGTTGAGGGAATAACCGCCTAAACTTAGGATATAACATAACAATACAAATGATAATAATATACTTAGGATATATCAAGAATTATGTCTAACATTCTCCCCCTAATTCTTGATTTCTTCTTCCATGCTTCTTTAGCTCCTTTCTTCATAGCTTGATTTGTATCACACAAATTCTCTTGCCTTTTACTTTTCTTTAATCACACGCGGATGATTAGCTAGCCTCACACTTCTTTGTTTGTTTCACACAAACGAACTTTCACATTTTTCTTGATTTAGATTGTTGCTTCACACAACTTTGCTTTCACGGCTTTCCTTGGATGATCTGAGTCACACAGGTCTCCTTCTTTCTTAATTCCTTCACGGCTTTGATCGTATCACGCGATTCTTCTTTTTCATGGTTGCCTCACACACCATGATCTTCAACTTATATCTTTAGTTTAGTTCTTTAGTTTTTGATCACTTCACATGACCTAACTTCTTGCTTTTGATCCACTCACTGGATTTCACCATTGTACCTATCACAGGTTGTTTCCGTATCACACGGATATTCTTCTTTAATCATATCACATGATTAGAGGTCTTCTCTTCTTTTCCTTTGCACATTGTTAATAGAAGAGTAGGGTCTTCATCTTCAGTTTGAACTAAAAAGGATTTAATATTCCTTTGTTTATTTGGACATTCATAGGCATAATGTCCAAGATTCTCACATCGATAACACTTGGTTCGAGACTTATCCTTTGTACTTGTTTCTTCTTGGTGGTTGTCTTCACGACTTTGACCTTGTGTCCTTTGAAACTTGTCTCGTCTACCATCTTTTCTATAATTGATTTTACCACGACTTCGATTAAAATCTCCTTGTCCTTCTTGACTGATCTTTCTTTTGTATTGTGCAAGTAGAAGTTTATCATAGTCATTTCTATGATTTCTTTCATCTCTAGATCGGAGACGCTCTTCATAAGCTTTTAGTCTACCGATTGCTTCGTCAAGTGTCATGGTTTCCATATCGGAGTATTGTTCTATCGATGCAATAATTTGTAAAAACTTATCTGGTACTGAGTCCAATAATTTACGTACCAAAATAGGTTCTTCGAACTTTGATTTTACCATCTTTTCTATAATTGATTTTACCACGACTTCGATTAAAATCTCCTTGTCCTTCTTGACTGATCTTTCTTTTGTATTGTGCAAGTAGAAGTTTATCATAGTCATTTCTATGATTTCTTTCATCTCTAGATCGGAGACGCTCTTCATAAGCTTTTAGTCTACCGATTGCTTCGTCAAGTGTCATGGTTTCCATATCGGAGTATTGTTCTATCGATGCAATAATTTGTAAAAACTTTTCTGGTACTGAGTCCAATAATTTACGTACCAAAATAGGTTCTTCGAACTTTGATCCGTGGGTCTTTGACTTTGTATTTAACGCACTTAATCTACCAGCAAATTGGTCTATTGTTTCTGTCTCTCTCATTGATAACATCTCGAATTCTGTGCGTAATGATTGAAGTCTTGCTTTCTGGACTCGGTCAATTCCAACATGTCTTGTCTTTAGTGCTTCCCAGATTTCACTTGTTGTGTTATGGGATGCCACCTGCATCACCATATTTTCTGGAATTGCCTGAAATAGATAGGCTATCGCGGTCCTATCTTTCTTCACATCTACCTTTGAAGATCCTTCTTGGGGTTCCATTACTTCCCAGAGGTTATTGGCATTTAATATTGCCTTTACACGAACAGCCCAACTCGTGTAGTTCGTAGATGTCAACATCGGGGTTTGGAGGCTAAACGTGAGTGTTTCCTTGGTGACGATATCTTCTTTCGTCATCGTGGGTTTCACCGGTGTCTTTAGTGGACTTCTGTGTTTATGTTTCTTCCCTATTGTCCAATCTCAATTTGAACAATCTAAACACCACGTTTGGAACTGGTATGACTCTCCTTCGTCAACCTTGATATTCTTTGAATTTTGACGAAGCCTTCGTAGTATGTAAGCGCTTAAAACACACTATTCGGGGTTTCGTTAATTGGTGTAGACTTTCTCCTAGTGCCTAGAATATCAAACTATGTTCCCAAAAATGTCTAAAGTCAATCCTTTTGACTTTTGTAAAATCCTCCAAATAATAAAACAAAACAATTTTGTTTTATAAAATCAAATCGTTACTTAATAATGATCCTTGAATTTTGTATTTGTCTTGTAAACGACAAATATACACTGAACTCCAAGAAACTATTATAAAAATCTTTCGAGAAAAAACGGTTTGTCTTATATTTGTATGGTTTGACTTTCCAAAAGTCAACTTTTTCTTCTTCCCTTTAATTTTCCCACGTAAAATCTCTTCTGCCCAACAAATTCTTTCTTTCTCGCGCCTTAATACAAATCGATTCTGGGATTCTAAAACTCAAATGAATCGATACAATACTATGATTCGATACTATAAACGAATCAAAACTTCTATATATAATCGAATAGTAATCTTCTTCTTCGCTTCCTTGTTCGGTTCCGACCGTAACAAGGTTTCTTAATCCAATTGTTCAAAACGTTTTTGTAATCCGGTTGTATGTTATTGTCGATTCCCGAACGCTATTTGACAAACAGAATCAAATTTCTGTAAATTTCCTTTAAAAAAGTTTTTGGCGGGAAACTTCAATATCACGATTTGTTAAACAAGAACAGAGGATTCTAGTTTCTGTGAACCGGTTTTTGGATTAAGAAATATAAATTTGATTATAAACTTAAGAGAGGGCAGGAATATGTAACCGTTAATGGATGCGCGATTGTTCTATGAAATCCGATGTATGATCGGAAAAATCCTCTTCGCCGGAATCTTCTTCTTCTCCGATCTATTCCTTCTCCTGTAACGGTTATATGTTTGTATCGATCTTATCTTATCCTGATTGGCCTTCTGATGAATTGTTCCAACGTTTTAATCAATTAGTTGCGTATGTCTATGTTTTCGGATAGAAACAGAGGATCGAAGGATTTTTTTTCTTATGATTGAATCACTCAATCTCTTTTCTTTTCGGTTCTTCACGAACAACTTCTCTTTCTTCGCAGGCCCTTCTTTGCTTTTGATCGACTCACTCGATCTTCTTCGTTGCGACACCGACTCACTCGGTTTTCTTCTTCACAGGTCCTTCTTTGGATCGTTGGCTCTGATGCCAAATGTGGGATTGAGAGAGAACAGAGAGAATGTAAAAGATGTATCTTTATTGATCAAACATTCTGATTTACAAATGAAAGGATATGTCGGTATATATACTACTGAACCATTGCGACTATTACATGAATGGTTGTGTCGGTTGAGGGAGTAACCGCCTAAACTTAGGATATAACATAATAATACAAATGATAATAATATACTTAGGACATATCAAGTATTATGTCTAACAAATTTGGTATGTATAGTATAGTATACACATTTCCCTATCTTGCGACGATCCTATGACCAGACCACATAGATTTCCTTACAATCATTCTACAAGTCTTACTTAAGCTATTTTACATATACACAAGTGTTAGCTTCTTATATTATTTATCACAAGGTTTATTTCGATTTACCTAGGCAACAAAGGTTAAAATACTTCTTTAGGAAAGTTATCCCATACACGATACAAGAAAAATATCGAATATTATCTTATCTAAATTTTGATGAATTTATAATAAAACAACTTTTACTGTCAAGAATGAAAAAAAAAGTCCTTTTTTTTCAATTGGGAAGATGTAATTACTTGCAACAACTCTTCATTAACAATTTGCTGCTCAATGAAATGTTACACTTTAGTGCTCAATGAAATGTTACACCAGTTTAAACACTACTTCTAGGTCTTAGTTTTTCCTTGCACTTTAGTGTTAATTTCTTATATTATCACAAAGTTGATTTCGCTTAACCCAGGCGATACGAGGGTCGATACACTTCCTTAGGAGATTGATGTTGATCTCACTGATGATATAAGACACATATGACAGACATATCTAGACAGAGTGCTAAATAAAAACAGGGAAGAATAGAAGATTAATTGCATACCTTTAAAATATCAAAAACTTTTTCGCATATATACTTGTGTTGAACGCTCGCGCCCCATTGTTGCAGCTTGTCAGGGTGAACACAAAGAGTAGCTTTTCGGTAAGCTTTCTTTACATCACTAGTGGTTTTAATGTGTGTCAATGAAACTGGTTGCCAACCACTCTCAGGTCCAAGAATCTATAAATTATCATACGTTAATCCTAGGGTGACTTGTTCAAGGTAGCGATTTCAACCTGTTTTTGGGTTATGTTTCATCTCTAACGGGTCAAAATGGTTAAGCTACACAATTTAACAAGAATAGATACTGTAAAATGAGTTGAAAGTCATATAAAGTGTGTTCATATGAAAAGAAAGCCCAAAATGGCTTTATTGAGAAGGCTTTGCGTTTGATTACTAGAGTAGTTTTGTTTAAAACATTCCCTTTTAAACCCGACCCGTTTCATAAAACATTCACTTGCCAAACCGTCCATTTTGCACCTCTAATAGAAGCACAAATTTGTTGTTTGAGATGAAAGCTTGTACATACATATTGCAGTGTCGACAGCAATGCACGCAAATTCCCTTCTTTTCCGTTAGACCACCTTTTGATCTCAGCATCAAGATTCTCCGCTAAACACTGAAATATAACACCGAATACAAAAACATTAAAAAAATGAAGCATAAAAACTGGTAAATATTTTCTATGTATCTTAGGACTTACATTTCTCTCAGCTTGTTCCTTTTGTGCAAGTTGATCGCACTTTCCTTTTTCGGCAATCGCTTTAGCCTATGAAAGAAACAACTGAAACAATGAGTAATTAACTTTGTATGCGCACTCAAGCAAACATGGATACCATCTATTCAGTTCTGTAGAAAGGCAACACGTACCGCCCTTTCCATGATCATGTTTTGCTTTTCTAACTTTGCTTTGGTTCTCAAAGCTGATTCAAATCTGTTTAAATCCTGCAAGAACAACATAAATACCAATAACAATATAAAAACAATAACTGTGATATTTCATTACTTACAGAAACAGTCTTCTGTGGAGTTGCTTTCTCTAGAGCACGTTGACGGGCCTTTGAGGGGGCTCTTTTGACTGCAGCACATTCTGCTCTACGTTTGGACTGTGCAGAAGATGATTTACTCGCCACAGAAGCTTTGGAAACCTTTTCACGGTCCTCAACTATCATTCTTTGTCTAGCTTCCTCTATTGCGTTTTCAACAGCAGCCCGTTGACGTTCAGCTCTCTCACGTGCTTCTGCGAATGCCCGCTCACGAGCTTCAGAAATTGCCTTCTCAACTACTAATCTGTTTTTGACCCGTTCCCTTTCTTTAGCAGCTGCTTCTTCATAAATTTTTCTAAAATGATATTTTCCCGACACGTTGCTTGGCCCAGGCTCCTCAGTTTCATCTTCTTTATCTCCATATGGAGATTTTAGCGATTCACTGACTTCATTTGCATTTCCATCATTCTCTGAACCAAGATCTGCATCAGCATCTGTCTTCACACAACGTGCATCGTTTTCTTTAGATGTCACTTCATATTCATCCTCATCAGATGCCGTCTGATCCATGGAAGTCTTTTCACATATTTCTTCTTTATCTGATGCATCTGCTCCTTCCGTTGATTCTGTATCTTCTATTTGCAACGTACCGGAAGCTTCTGTAACATCATTAACCTCTTGTCTTGTTTCCCCTCTGTTATCATTCATATCAACAATGTTGCTTGAAGCATAAATACCATCTATAATATCACTTTCTTCTGAAACTTTATCATCACCTGCTGATTTCTTATTAAACTTTATCTCACCGATTCCTTCTTCTTTGTGGATTTCAGCGTTGTCATATCCTTCAAATTCGTTCTCATCTTCACACCATTCGAAAACCCCTTCACCTCTCTTATCACCTTCGACATGTTCTGCGTCTTTTCTTTTAAGAACCTCCTCTAGTTTCTCACTATCATTTTGATAAGATCCTTGGGATACCACCTCATCCTTACTCTCTTTTGATTTTCTTAATGTATCAAAGTCGACTCTTTTAACCGATTCTTGTTCTTCCTCAACGTTCGTGTGTTCCAAGACGTTGGAGGTACTAACTACCTTCACTTTGCCTTTATAATCATCTACAAGGATATTATCTTTAAATTTGTTACAAGACTGTACTGGTATTGAACATTCTTTACTTGATTCCAAAACTTTCTCATTTATTTCATCTATAACCTTCTTTGCAACCAGAAGATTCTTACCGTCTATGAAAACTGAAGAAACTTGAGATGAACTACCTTCAACTTTTAAGCTATCTTTAAAAGTTTTATTTGAAAAGCTTTGCAGACCTTTCGTCTTCCTACCAACCGATTCTTTCGCAATTCGTATACTTTCTTGAGCCTTTTCAATGGCTTTTCTTACAGCAGAAGCAGCTGAATTCACATCAAGATCCTCAACAAAACCAGTTGTTGATCGTTTTGGATCATTTTTCTGATAAGCCACATTGGTCAGTGAAGCTGCAGGTGATGATATCGATTCATCCTTTTTAAACAAATGTACATTAACATGAAACCGTGAGAATTTGTGCTTCTCGGCTTCCATTTTTGTATGGAGTAACAGGTTTCTCGGCGAAATGAGTCAATCCAGGAACACCGCGTGATTGTGTGACACGTTTTGTCCCATATTTATTATTTTGGCGGATGTTACATGACAGGTTAAACTACTATAAGGCATCCAAATATCGATCAGACAAGTTATCCGAATCTAATGAACTTGGTGTTGATGATGAAGATGCTCTAAAAAACAAGATTAATATAATCAAAGGTTAGAGCTTGTTAAGGAATATGAATAAGATCATGAAACTTACTAAATTAAGATGCATGTCACAACCAGTTTTAGACCATATCATACAAAAGAAAAAATTAATTAAAAAAATTTGGTAATCATTAGTCATATTCACATCTTAGACCATCTCCAACACAAAGCGACGGGCGCCCTGACCGCACTCTACATACCCCCACCGTCCACCCTTAAGGGGCGTTTATGGAATTGGGTTTTGGGTTATTCGGTTATGGCATATGGCCCAATTCTCGAATACTCAAAACCCGAATTCGTTTATAACTAAATTTCAGTTTCTTCGAATCCAATTCAAAGAATGAACACTCTTTTCATGGGCGTCCCGTTGGAGATGGTCTTATATTTAAAGAACAGAGTTTCAAACTCTTACCAATCTTGTGTTCAAAACCCATGATCAAATTCAAGTTATTCTCCAGAATTGCATAACACAAATGGGAATATTATGAGCTGTAAAGTTTATACTTATATATTAATATCACCATCACCATTACCAAAACTTCCATGCACATATTCTAAGGAAGCCTTATGCTTCAACCAAACGACAGAACAACAATATTAAAAAAAAAAATCACATCTCCCTTTGTCTCTTTCGAACAGTTCTTGGTAAGAAACAACGAAATCTTCGTCACAAAACCAGCCAAACATTGTCAGCTAATCCGGGTTAAAACTCAAATGATAAATTAGCAAGTTAAGTTATGTAAAAGTAAGTAAACAATTAAACTTACATTCACGCATACATTTTTTTAGGGGTATTGGATTTTAATAATCCAAACTTTCACCCATTGGCCGATAATAATCCGTACTTCAAAAATTCTAATAATAATCCCAACTTCCAGGCCTCAGGTAAACCTTTTTTAACTGAGCACTAACTGGGTTAGTTCAAGATGACGTGACTGCTGAGGTGGTATCTAACGTGGACAAGATGCTGATGTGGCAGCTGACTTTTGTTTTTAATATCAAAGGATTTTTTTAATTATAAAAGTGTGTTTTAAGGTTGATATCATCATCATCATCATCATCATCGACCATGCCTCTTCATCTATGAACATCCCTGTCTGAACATAATCTACATCTATCATCATCATCATCATCGGCCATCATCTTCATCTATCAACCATCATCTTCCTCCCCCATCTCCGATTCTTTAGGCGAACCCCTAACCCACCATTGCCACCTCCGATCGTCATCAACCTTCATCGATCCCATCTGCTCCCGTCGTACAACACTACTCTACAAACAAGGCTTCAGACCACCACCGTCCTCATCCGGTTAATCTTTCTCTCTCCTCCGTGATTTTCTCTCTCTAGCCCTCTTTTCTCTTTTTCGTCTCTGAAAGAAGCTGGTCGGACGACATGGGCCGTGGTTGGCCTTCATCTTCACCGGTCTCTCTCTTTCTCGATACTTTCTCTCTCTACAGTCCCTCTCTCTCCTCTGCTTTCTTTCTCTTAACTTTTTTGTGAAGTGGGATGTTTGTGTGATTTAGGAGTTTGATTGATGATGGTGTGGTTTCAGTGATGCAAGTAACGATGAAAATACTCAAGTCACGATTGAAGGCCAACTTGTCCCGCACACAACTAAGTTCAAATACTTAGGATCATTTGTTCAGAGGGATGGGGAGCTTGATAGTGATGTCACCCATCGCATACAAGTTGGTTGGTGTAGGTGGAGGGCCGCCAATGGGGTTTTATGTGACAAAAGGTTCCCAACTAAATTATAGGGAAAATTCTATAGGGTTGTAGTGAGACCTGCTGTGTTATATGGGACAGATTGTTGGGCCATCAAAAAGACTCAAGCTCACAAGATGGAGGTAGCAGAAATGAGGATGCTAAGGTGGATGTGCGGCAACACTAGGGTAGACCGGATAAGAAATGATGTTATTAGGGAAAAGTTAGGGGTAGATAGTATATCAGATAAGATAGAGGAAGGTAGATTAAGATGGTATGAGCATGTGAAGAGGAGGCAAATGACGACCCTAGTTAGAGTAGTGGAAACCCTCACTGTAGAGGGAAAGATGTGTAGAGGAAGACCCAAATTGACTTGGGATGAGCGGATTAGGTAGGATTTAATAGAGATGCACCTCTCTAAGGACATGGTCGAGGATAGGGGTTCGTGGAGGCACAAGATTAAGGTTAAGGATTATTAGGGAAGGTTTGGTTGTATCATAGCGTGGTTATAGGAGCCTAGACTTTTTCTTAAGTTGGTCGGTGGTCGGTTAGGGTGATTTGTCTTTGGGTGTTTAATGTGGTGGTTGTTTTTTTATAACATATGTACATTTGTTTTACTACGTGACTCTTTCAATGTCTCTCTAAATTTAGCTCTTTATTAGTTCTCTTTATTATTATTATTATTATTATTATTATTATTATTATTATTATTATTATTATTATTATTATTATTATTTAGTGTTGTTTGCTTTTCGATTATGTATTGTTAAGCTGGGGTTCTCTCTGGAAGCAGCCTCTCTATCTGCAAGGATAGGGGTAAGGTTTGCCGACATCTCACCCTCCCCAGACCCTACTTTTAGCTTTGCTAATTGTGGGATTTACTGGGTAAGATTGATAATTGATGATGGTGTGGTTTTTAGGGTTTGAAGGATTTGGAGGTTTGATTCCGATGATGGTGTGGTTTTTAGGGTTTGAAGAATTTGGGGGTTTGACTCAGATGATGGTGTGGTCTTTTGTTTTTAATTTATAAAAACGATATAATAATATAACATGCCACGTCAGATTAATTTACCATGTTAGCATGCCAACTCATAGTCCACATCATCACCCACTAACTGGGTTAGTGCTCAGTTAAAAAAGGTTTACTAGAGGCCTAATTTTCGAAAGTTGAGATTATTATTGGGAATTTTTGAAGTACAGATTATTATCGGCCAATGACGAATGAAAACTAAATTAGCAAGTTAAGTTTTTTTTAAACAACCAAACGAAACTTTTATTAAACCCCAAGCAACCATCAGGTAGCATGCCAAATATTTACAATCCACCAAAAGAAAGACCTATAATTCACCTTATAAGGGGGGACGGGGCACTACCAGAATTGGGCATGGGTACCACACTACCAGCACGGTAACACCGCTGCCACACGTGCTGGTAGGGATCCCGTGAACCAATTTATGGGTCCATCTAAGGGGCTGGTAGTTTGGCAACGGTCCAAAATTTAAGGTTTTTTTATTCCTTTTTGACCGTTTTTAATGTTTGTAATTCCTTTTTGACTTTCAAACGGTCATATTATTTGTGACCGTTTTTATCAAAGGTTTTATAAACACATTTCATTCCCACGGTTTTTATCAAAAACATAGAAATCAAATCATACTTTAAAAAAAATGAGTGACGTTGACGTAGAAGATAATCAAGTAATTGTTTCCCCGCTCGAAGTGCACCCGATTTTACACTCAGGCGATAGTAGCTAGCATTGAGTTTCTCACGGACCTTGCACGGAGGGCAAAATGAAGACATAGCAACATCTAAGAAACGATACGTGCCACGTGATCGCGAGGGAGGCAATGCTCGGTTAATAAATTACTACTTTGCTGAAGTACCAAAATACAGCGACGCACAGTTTAAACAAAGGTATCGCATGTCGAGACGTCTATTTCTAAGTATTGTAAAAGATGTTGAAGCAAACTTCGAATGGTTCAGAGAGAGCATGGACGGTCGGTTTAAAAAGAGTTTTACGCCCATGCAAAAAGTATCTTCAGCAGTGAAACAACTGGCAACCGGTAATCCTCCAGACGAATACGATGAGTATTTATGTATGTCTGAGAGGACGTCGCGCGAATGTTTACAATTTTTTTGCAATGCCGTCATTAAGTTATACGGGGCTGAGTTTTTACGAAGACCAACAAGCCACGACATTGCATGTTTGTATGAAGCACACGAAGAAAGACATCACCTTCCCGACATGATCGGTAGCATTGACTGCACTCATTTAGTATGGCGAGCATGTCCTAGGGAATTACGAGGACAATATATGCGAGACGATCACCAATACCCTACGATCACCAATACTATTTATTTTACTAACTAAAAAATAAAAAATTTAACGTTAAATTAAATAAGAAAAATAGAATCATAATATGTCAGCAAAATTGAAAAGACGTGTTTTGAAAAAAAGACCTCAAAACAATAACTGCAATGCAATATTTTAATAGTAGAAGTAATAATGACATTCTGTCAAGGCTATTCTAGAATTACAGTTTACTCCTTGTAAAAACAAATATTGAACATTATTTCCAAAATACTCAATTTTTTAAACGTTGAAAACTCTCTAACAGCCCAATGTCCTTTCAAACAACATATGTTAAATAACAGTTGTTATTTAAAAATATTTTTCTAACATATATTGCTTAAAAACAATCTCTTTTGAATTTATATAACTTCTTATTAATTTTAGTAAATAAAAAATTAATAAATTAACGATGGATTAAATAAGAAAAACTAATCATAACATGTCATTAAATTTGAAAACTCATGTGTTTAAAAACCAACCCAAATCATCTGTATTTATTTAAATATATAATACTTTAAATATATATCTTCTAAAAACTGATATCAATATTATTACCATTCACATCATTTTAACTTCAAAATCCACTACATTATTCCCATATAAAATTTCTATAAAACGAAGAATACTATAACAGAGCTAGCGCACATATGATTTCACACAACATCTGTTATATAACAGATGTTATTTAAAATATATATGTCTAACAGAACTTGAACAAATGCTCTGTACATAAAATTTATGTAAGTGTTATTTATTTTACTAACTAAAATAAAATATTTAACGATAAATTAAATAAGAAAAATACAATTATAATATGTAAGAAAAATTGAAAAGACGTGTCTTGAAAAAAAGACCCCAAAACAATAAGTGCAATTCAATTCAATATTTTAATAGTAGAAGTAATAATGACAAATTCTGTCAAGGCTATTCTAGAATTACAGTTTACTCATTGTAAAAACAAATATTGAACACTATTTCAAAATTTCTCAATTTTTTAAACATTTAAAGCTCTCTAACAGCCCAATGTCGTTTCAAACAACATTTGTTAAATAACAGTTGTCATTTAAAAATATTTCTCTAACATATATTGCTTAAAAACTATCTGTTTTCAATTTATATAACTTCTTATTTAGTTTACTAAATAAAAAAATAATAAATTAACGATGGATTAAATAACAAAAACTATAATCGTAACATGTGTGTTGAAAAACCGCCCCAAATCGTCTGTATTTATTTAAATATATAATAATTTAAATATATATTTGTAAAAACTGACAGCGATTTAATTACCATCAACATCAATTTAACATCCAAACCCACTCCCCCATTACCCTACAAAACTCCTATAAAACGAAGATTAGTGTAACACATCTAGGGCACATATTTTTTCTTTTCGTAACTGTCTTTCACAAAACTATCAATCCCAAAACTAAAGACCAAAAAATGGCAAAAAATAGAGAATTATCCATATGGTGGTGTGAGAAAAAGAAGTTCTTAAGTTCTTGCTGATGTTTACTGACAGCAAGAAAAAAATGTTACTATTCCCCAGAAGGAATAATTGCTGATTGTAGTAAACAAATTCTAAAAAAAATGTTGAAAATTAGTACCCATACGAGTTGGGAAAATGAAAATTCACGAAGGCTAGTAAGAAAACTTAAGAGGATGTTCAAAAATTGTGAACTTCGTGATGTGGTTTCTTGGGAGTTTCTATCAGATAATTTTGAACTGAAGATTAAGTTTGATGATGACCACATAGGATACTTCACACCTCAAAACATCTGTTTCTCAGATGATGTGGATTTTCTCAAAAAATTATCCGAAAAGCCACTGTTGAACCCAACTGCAGCAGAGTTTGGTATCAATCTCGAGAAGATGGTGAAGGCTCAAGTAGACATGTGGGAAGGAAGAGACGCCCAAGAAAATGTAGATGAAGAACCACATGATGCAGACTCATCTGAAGATGATGACGACACAGAGATTGCATACATGACGGTTGAAAACAGAAGATGAGACAGACTTTACAATTTAGTCTTTTTAATGGGTCATGGTTAGTGAATTATAATTTTAAGTTTATGTTGGTTTCTGTGTTTTTTGTTTATCTCTTGACATTAATTGTGACACCCGGCAAACTCCGGTAATTAACTTTTTGAAAACTCAGTAAGTCTACCTTAGCGAGTCGTGCATACATTACACATGACAGGGTCAGTCGAGTCGAGTCGTGCATCATTGGGGTTTTAACACACGTAGGTCTCGAGTCCCGGGAATTGGTGAACGAGTGTGAACGTGTTTGTTTTCATGTATTATGTGTTTATAATCATTATGTGACTTGTCGGTATAGGTATACGTGTTTACATACGTTAAAACTAGGATTACACGCGATTGCATGACATTATAGGTGATTACATATCATAGGGGGTGACTGGGAATCCTTAACAGGCGATTAGGCAGCCAATCGCCTATAGTATCAGGCGATTAGGCCTAATCACATGCCTTAGGGGGCGATTGGGCCCTAATCGCATGTAGTGTCAGGCGATTAGGAGCCCTAATCGCATGTACCTGCTGCATAATCGCCTGGCGTGTTTTAAACAACAAGAAACGCCTATAAATACCAGCCTTGATCTCTAAAACACCATTTGTGCAACCCTAGCCGTCCCATAACCTATCCCAACTCACAAACACCCTCTGGAACTCGTTTTTACATCAAAACAACCATTTCCAAGCTTTACCCATCATTTTCTCCTAAATCCAAGGTGTGTTCTTCATCCCCAAACCTTTATATGATTATGTTTTGTTCCCTAAAAGTCCAGACCTGAGTTCTAAATGTTTTTGTCTTTGAAAATCCATTTAAAACCCGTTTTTAAACAAACCCAAACCTTTATGCATGTTATATGTGTTATATGTGATTAAAGGTAGGATTTTTATGATTGAAACATGATTGTTCTTGTGTTGTTAAGGTGTTTATAGCTGTTATGAGTTAGTATGATGACGTCCTAGGAGTTTGGAGGTCCATGGTTGTGTATTGTTGATGTTTGGTATTTTGACCCATTTGAATAGTTGTGAATGATTAAGGATGTTATGAGGTGTGTTGTTGATTGTATGATGTTAGGGTTTGCATTAGGATGATGCAGAGCAGTAGGATACTATCGGACAACGTTGTTACGTGATGAAATCTGGATATTTGCTATTTAGGGTAAGTTTGTGCATGTTGATGTGATGCTTACATGTTAAGTTTACTATTTTGGGAAAACGCTCGTATTCGGGACTGTTAGAAGGATGATAACTTAGGGGTTTTGCTTGAAATATGTTTGTTAATGTGTTAGGATTGACATTGGGTGTTTACACATGTTTCGGATCTGATTTGGAGGGTTAAACGCGCGAAAATGTGTCACGCAGCTGCAGCAGGCGATTAGGAATCCTAATCACCTGATATAGTAGGCGATTAGGAACCTTAAGGGGCGATTAGGCCCCTAATCGCCTGATAAGGTAGGCGATTAGCACCCCAATCGCCTGTTGACCATCCCCAATCACCAGTTGACTTTTCCTAATTGCATGCTAATTTCCTAATCGCGTGTACTGCTGCTGTAAGTGTAATTTAGCATTTTGAAACCCGATTTGACACCTAGGAACATGCTAGGAACCCCGTGACATGCCTAGTAACATAGTAACATGTGTTTGGACTTATTTGTGCGTTATTTGATCTATGTGTTAGACTCGTTGAACTTTAACACGTGTTAAGTACTAAGTTGCATGATTTGTATATGTTGGTGTATGAGATGAACACGTGGAAAGTCGGGTCACCAATGGGATGTCGAGTCTTGTCTCACGTAGTCTGGTTGTCGGTCAAACACATTTTTCAAACACATAATGGTCATGGACTGGACATTAGGGACTAATGAACCCAACAGGTTATTAGTCTAACTTGACACATATCTTATGATAGGTCGCCACTAGTTGGGGCTATCATATCACATAAACCGTTTACTCATTAACAGAAGACGCAACCTAAGGTGAGTTCACGGCCCCACATTTTTCGGTTTTTGCTTTCGAGGGAGAAACATGCTTAAACTCTTTTATGACTCATTTTCATGTTATACTATGGCTTTCATCTTATTACTATACGGTTCATCAAAAAGTCCCTTAGAAACCACTAACATGGGAATATGGCGGGGAAATGTGGATAGCGCTATTGGGAACTGACAAGCCCCACTCGACGGCTGGAGGCCGGGCGGGTGCATATTGTCTCTAAAAATACAAGGCCTACCGGTGATGACGGTAGTCCATAGGAATTAAGGGTCACTGAACGGCATAGTCAGCAATGGTTTCACCCGTAGTAGTAATATTACCCGACGCCTAGCTAGCGTTCTCATAAGCATAGTAGTAACAGCAACGGTAACGGTTTTCAAAGGATTGCTTTAAACGTTTAAATAAAACCTGTGAACTCACCAGCATTATATGTTGACTCTTTTAGCATGTTTTCTCTGGTCGCTAAGGTAGCAGCTGTCAGCTAGGCGCACGGAGTCGCACTGGAGTCGTACTCGCGTCTAGGGTCATTTATGCATGTTTTGGATTGTCAAACTCTTAGACTTATGTTTTTATTTACGCATGACTTTTGTAAACTTTGAATGCTTCCGCACTTTCGAATGTTGGTTTAAATCTTATGCATGGTTTTATTTATGTATGTTTTTACATTTAGACGGCGTTTATTGTGATCGTTGACTTGGATCCTGGTGTGTCACACGCCTCGCGGTAGAACTCCGCTTGTGGAAATTTGAGGGTGTGACAGATTGGTGTCAGAGCCAATAGTTATAGTGAACTAGGACTGCATGTAGAGTCTAGACTATAGGCGAATCTCACACACTAGACGGTCACATACTTTTGAGTCGTGTCTTTTGGTAAACATACTAACCTTGTCGGGGTGTCGGTATCCTTACCACTCAGTGTCATATTATCTATCTCATTCTTGGTTATTCCTAGCTTCATTTTATCTTATCCTTCGGATTTGCAGCCGAAGGCACTCGTTGTTGATCTTTTGAGTTGGTTATATCTTTCTAAGATATGGGTACCGGGTGACTTGAGGTTCGAACTCGGGGCACGCCTTGAGGACCATGTAGAGCAATTTATCATTTCGGGTGCACACGAAATCATAAGTTGAAATGCATGGAAGACTTGGTGGATCTCGGGTTGGGATTAATGGTCACATTCGAACCCGATCCTAGACTCTTCATATTCTCTTGGTTTAGCGTTGGTGATGGGTCTGAGTGTTTGTTTCTTGTCTTTCTCAGAAGATGTCTGGACACACTGGAGGACGTACTGGGGGACGACGTGGAGGCCGCACTGGCGGGGGTAGAGGTGGTGGTAACATCACCTTGACGTATGATGAGCTCAGTGAGATGATGCAGCAACAGTTGGGCGTTGCACTGGCTGCCTTTCAGGCTGCCCAGCAGACTTTCATGGGTGCTGCCGCTCCTCCGGTTCAGGCGGGAGTTGCCTATAAGCGGTTTAAGGATTGTCAGCCCCTCAGCTTCCAAGGTACGGAGGGAGCTGTGGAGTTGCTTCGATGGTTGGAGAAGACTGAGTCGGTATTTGCTTTATGTGAGACTCCAGCAGCGGATTGGGTGAAGTTTGCTTCGGGGACTTTTGTAGGACCCGCCCTGACGTGGTGGAACTGCGTCACTCAGACACTTGGTCTCGGGGAGGCCAACGCCATGACTTGGGCGGATTTTGTGCGTAGGTTGAAGGATGAGTACTGCCCGCGAGAGGAGATCAAGAGGTTGGAACAGGAATACGGGAATCTTAAGATGGTGGGTTCTGAGGTTGAGGAGTATACGATCAGGCACAACGAGTTAGCAGTGATGTGTCCAGGTTTATTGACACCAGAGTACAAGAGGATAGAGCAGTATCTTGCGGTTTTGGTGCAAGAGATTGCTGGATTGGTGTCTGCGAGGGATCCTACTACCATGTCTGAGGCTGTGCGGTCGGCTACCAAGATGACCAACTTGAAGATTACTGAAGGTGTCTTGCCTCCTAGGGGCTCTTCTGTGAAGGCGCCGGCGGATAACAAGAGGAAGTGGGAGAGTGTGGAGAAGAGTTTAGCGGTGGTTCAGCGACAACCGGCAGCGAAGAAGGCTGAAGCTTCAGGGTCAGCGTCAGATCAGAAACAGGGAGGCTATGCTGGAAAGAGCCCTAAGTGTGGACGGTGTGGTTTTCATCATTATGGTACTTGTGAGAGTTTTCGTTGTGAGCGTTGTCAGCGGACGGGGCATCTTGCGAAGGATTGTAGGGTCAACCTTTCGTCTAGGTCGACTCAGACTGCTGCTACTACTACCCCTGCTCCACAGGGGAAACAGGGTTGCTATCATTGTGGGGAAGCAGGGCACTTCAAGCGAAGCTGTCCAAAGTTGAACCAGGGGGGCACAGGGACTGCTGGAAAGGATGGAGGCAACGAAGGCGGTGGTCGGATTACTCGTGCGCATGCTTATGTGATCGGTGCTAGGGAGAACCAGGAGGACCCAGACACTGTTACCCGTACGTACTCTCTCTTATCTCTTGTTACGCCTTGGTTTTACTTTTATCCGCATCGTTGTGCAATCGTATCTTGGGTGTTTTCTTTTGGTTTTGGTCACCGTTTCTCATTCTTTGGGTCGATGAGGGTCCTTTAGGGATGCTACTTGGACGGTACCAGTGGGTTAGTTATACCGATCATAGTAGTCTCCAGTAGGCCTTCGATCGGGGGGGTCTCTAGTCTTGTATTCACGTTTAGGAAAGTGGTTTCCGGTTGTTAGTAACACGTTTTGGTTCACGACCTTCACTTGTTGTATTTTGGGAAACGTTACTTGGGCACACACAGAGGTCGACACTCATCACTGTTGAAGCCAAAAGAATCTCGGGACGAGATTCCTTTCAACAGGGGGATGATGTGACGACCCGGAAAATTTTTCTTCTTATTTGTTCTCTCCCTTCGACTTCGGGAAATTTTCGAGACGAAAATTCTTTCAACAGGGGGATGATGTGACACCCGGAAAACTCCGGTAATTAACTTTTTGAAAACTCAGTAAGTCTACCTTAGCGAGTCGTGCATACAATACACATGACAGGGTCAGTCGAGTCGAGTCGTGCATCATTGGGGTTTTAACACACGCAAGTCTCGAGTCGCGGGAATTGGTGAACGAGTGTGAACGTGTATGTTTTCATGTATTATGTGTTTATAATCATTATGTGACTTGTCGGTATGGGTATAGGTGTTTACATACGTTAAAACGGTGATTACACGCGATTGCATGACATTATAGGTGATTACATATCATAGGGGGCGACTGGGAATCCTTAACAGGCGATTAGGCAGCCAATCGCTTATAGTATCAGGCGATTAGGCCTAATCACATGCCTTAGGAGGCGATTGGGCCCTAATCGCATGTACCTGCTGCATAATCGCCTGACGTGTTTTAAACGACTAGAAACGCCTATAAATACCACCCTTGACCTCTAAAACACCATTTGTGCAACCCTAGCCGTCCCATAACCTATCCCAACTCACAAACACCCTCTGGAACTCGTTTTTACATCAAAACAACCATTTCCAAGCTTTACCCATAATTTTTCTCCTAAATCCAAGGTGTGTTCTTCATCCCCAAACCTTTATATGATTATGTTTTGTTCCCTAAAAGTCCAGACCTGAGTTCTAAATGTTTTTGTCTTTGAAAATCCATTTAAAAACCGTTTTTAAACAAACCCAAACCTTTATGCATGTTATATGTGTTATATGTGATTAAAGGTAGGATTTTTATGATTGAAACATGATTGTTCTTGTGTTGTTAAGGTGTTTATAGCTGTTATGAGTTAGTATGATGACGTCCTAGGAGTTTGGAGGTCCATGGTTGTGTATTGTTGATGTTTGGTATTTTGACCCATTTGAATAGTTGTGAATGATTAAGGATGTTATGAGGTGTGTTGTTGATTGTATGATGTTAGGGTTTGCATTAGGATGATGCTAGAGCAGTAGGATACTATCGGACAACGTTGTTACGTGATGAAATCTGGATATTTGCTATTTAGGGCAAGTTTGTGCATGTTGATGTGATGCTTAAATGTTAAGTTTACTATTTTGGGAAAACGCTCGCATTCGGGACTGTTAGAATGATGATAACTTAGGTGTTTTGCTTGAAATATGTTTGTTAATGTGTTAGGATTGACATTGGGTGTTTACACATGTTTCGGATCTGATTTGGAGGGTTAAACGCGTGAAAATGTGTCACGCAGCTACAGCAGGCAATTAGGAATCCTAATCACCTGATATAGTAGGCGATTAGGAACCTTAAGGGGCGATTAGGCCCCTAATCGCCTGATAAGGTAGGCGATTAGCACCCCAATCGCCTGTTGACCATCCCCAATCAATAGTTGACTTTTCCTAATTTCATGCTAATTTCCTAATCGCGTGTACTGCTGCTGTAAGTGTAATTTAGCATTTTGAAACCCGATTTGACACCTAGGAACATGCTAGGAACCCCGTGACATGCCTAGTAACATAGTAACACGTGTTTGGACTTATTTGTGCGTTATTTGATCTATGTGTTAGACTCGTTGAACTTTAACACGTGTTAAGTACTAAGTTGCATGATTTGTATATGTTGGTGTATGAGATGAACACATGGAATGTCGGGCCATCAATGGGATGTCGAGACTTGTCTCACGTAGTGTGGTTGTCGGTCAAACACGTTTTTCAAACACATAATGGTCATGGACTGGACATTAGGGACTAATGAACCCAACGGGTTATTAGTCTAACTTGACACATATCTTATGATAGGTCGCCACTAGTTGGGGATATCATATCACATAAACGGTTTACTCATTAACAGAAGACGCAACCTAAGGTGAGTTCACGGCCCCACATTTTACGGTTTTTGCTTTCGGGGGAGAAACATGCTTAAACTCTTTTATGACTCATTTTCATGTTATACTATGGCTTTCATCTTATTACTATACGGTTCATCAAAAAGTTCCTTAGAAACCACTAACATGGGAATATGGCGGGGAAATGTGGATAGCGCTATTGGGAACTGACAAGCCCCACTCGACGGCTGGAGGCCAGGCGGGTGCATATTGTCTCTAAAAATACAAGGCCTACCGGTGATGACGGTAGTCCATAAGAATTAAGGGTCACTGAACGGCATAGTCAGCAATGGTTTCATCCGTAGTAGAAATATTACCTGACGCCTAGCTAGCGTTCTCATAAGCATAGTAGTAACAGCAATGGTAACGGTTTTCAAAGGATTGCTTTAAACGTTTAAATAAAACCTGTGAACTCACCAGCATTATATGTTGACTCTTTTAGCATGTTTTCTCAGGTCGCTAAGGTAGCAGCTGTCAGCTAGTCGCACTGGAGTCGTACTCGCGTCTAGGGTCATTTATGCATGTTTTGGATTGTCAAACTCGTAGAGTTATGTTTTTATTTACGCAAGACTTTTGTAAACTTTGAATGCTTCCGCACTTTCAAATGTTGGTTTAAATCTTATGCATGGTTTTATTTACGTATGTTTTTACATTTAGACGTCGTTTATTGTGATCGTTGACTTGGATCCTGGTGTGTCACACGCCTCGCAGTAGAACTCCGCTTGTGGAAATTTGAGGGTGTGACATTAATTAACAATGGTTGTAATTTAATATTGTGTTTTAATGGACAACTTTTGGTTAATGATTGTCACAATTTGTTTGTTGATCTATATTTTTTATTGTGACAATTTGTTTGTTGATCTATATTTTTCTAAAAATAAAAGTATGAAATCTGAAAAAACATACATCTAATGAATTCATAAACTGAATTCAAAAACAAATGTCAAAAGAATTGCATTGTTTTTGAAACTGTTAATATCTTCAAAGGTCTTTTCTTATCAAACACTTTGAAATATACAGATTGTTTTCAACATGGTCTGTTGCTATAAATTCTGATAAATGTATATTCTATAACAGATGTTCGGTAACAGATATTACAACAGGTGAAAATGTAACCAAGTTTGTAAAAACAGATATTATATTCTGTATTACAACTGTTCACAATAGATATTAGATTCTGTATTACTTTGAAACCACTACTATTATGCAATTTTGTTGCTATAATAGCTTTTAATAACAGATAATACAGCAGACGAAAAAAAGACAGAACATCAAACAATACTATAACAGTTGTTGATAAAAAATATTCAAAAAAGTCTTTCACGATTTCTTCAAAATAGAAACTTGAGTCTTACATATCTGAAAATAAAAATAAAAAAAACATAAGTATCAAACACATAAAATGTAATAAATTTATTAAAACTAGAAAAGATTTTAAATTTATCAGGATCAAAGACAGAACATGTAAATTAATTAAAATAATAAAGAGAATAATAGACAACCAAAATCTTTGAAGAAAAGCACAACACTTTCTTGATACAAAACTGAATCATATCAACCTAAAAATAACAATAAACAAAACATGAAGATCAAACACAAAAGATGTAAATTATTAAAATAAAGAGAATAATAGACAACCAAAAGCTTTGAAGAAAAGCATAACACTCTCTTGATACAAAACCGAATCATATAAACCTAAAAGTAACCATAAACAAAAACATCAAGATCAAACAACAAACATGTATAATTAATAAAATTAAATATTAAATAAATAAAAATACAGAAAGCAAAAAATTTGAACAGAATAATAAAAAACAAACAGATTTGAAGAAAAGCACAAAACTTTCTTCATAGAAAGTTGAATGTTATGAACCTGCAAATAAGAGTAACAAAAAATTAGAATCAATCTCAGAACATGTAAATTATTAAAATAAAAAAAATAATAGACAACCAAAAGCTTTAAAGAAAAGCACAACACTCTCTTGATACAAAACCGAATCATATAAACCTGAATGTAACCATAAACAAAAACATCAAGATCAAACACAAAGATGTATAATTAATAAAATTAAATATTAAATAAATAAAAATACAAAAAGCAAAAATTTTGAAGAAAGTAATAAAAAACAAACAGATTTGAAGAAAAGCACAAAACTTTCTTCATAGAACCTTGAATCATATGAACCTGAATATAACAATAAATAAAACATGAAGATCAAACACAAAACATAAACAAACCGATTTGAAGAAAAGCACAAAAGTTTGTTGATAGAAACTTGAATGTTATGAACCTAAAAATAACCATAAACAAAAAACTAGTATCAAAGACAGAACATGTAAATTTATTAAATGAAAGAGAATAATAGAAAACCAAAAGCTTGGAAGAAAAGCACAACACTTTATTGAGACAAAACATAATCATATGAAGATGAAAGTAACCATAAACAAAAACAACACGATCAAACACAAAAGATGTATAATTAACAAAATTAAATATTAAATAAATAATAATACACAAAGCAATAAATTTGAAGAGGATAATAAAAAACAAACAGATTTAAAGAAAAGCACAAAACTTTGTTGATAGAAACTTGAATCGTATGAACCTGAAAATAACCATAAACAAAAAATAAGTATCAATCTCAGAACATGTAAATTATTAATTTAATTAAATCAATTTGAAGACGATTGCGTTTTGATATATATTAACAAAGAATTTGCGAGAGAGCGAAGCTTTTTAGCTGATCTGATGATTATTGCTTTCTCTCTCCATTTATATAGATAGATAAGAGTAATTGAGCGAGGGCAGAGTAATTCAAATTTTGAATTCGGAGCTTAAAATTAAAAGTTGTATGTGTTCCCTCTTTATAAACATCTGTCGATTTTGAATCGTTATACTCAACAACTTTTGTTGAGTGGTCATCTGTAAACAGCAGATGCTAAGCTCTTTTTACTGGCTGGCCCACATTTTGCAAGTGACATTATTTAGTTGCTTTAAATGAGTGGCTTACGATTTTTCTTGAATATTTTAATTAGATTTTATGACATTTGATGACATCATTACTTGCATCACCCAAGCCTTTCTATTCTTGCCACATCAGCTTTTGAAGCTCTAAATGGCTGCCAACTCAGCTTTCTTACACCCCTCACGACTCTCCTATTATTGAAAGTATAGATAGATATATAGATTCAACAATTGCAACTTCATATAAATCGTTTGTCACATTAAATGTCCGTTACACAACAAAGCGACCACAATGGCAGAGATAGAGGTAAATGAGGTGCGGACACAATGGAAATCGACGGTGTCGTCAATGCCTGTGTTAGTGGTGGTGGTTTTGTTTTGGCGGTTGTGGGGAGGTGTGAAATCGACGGCATCGGCGAGATTTATTTGGAAATCGATTACATGGGATTTATTTGGAAATTGAGTGGGTTGTCGATGACTGGATTTGACCCGGTTGTAGGGAGGAGTAGGAATATCGAAGGTTCGAAATCCTGATACGAACCCACATTGATGTTCATTGTTGAAATAGGGGTGTAGATCTAGAAAAGCGAGATGATGTACTTCACGTTCCACACTCACAGATGGTTGCAAGGTGGAGGTGAGTGGTGGCCAAATGATGGTAGCGGAAGGTGGAAGTGTTGGTGCGGTGACGGTGGGTGGAGGATGTTGGTGGCGGTGATGATGGAGGATGATGGTGGCAGAGATTATGGTAGAGAAAGATAGGGATGAGTTGGGTTTTAATATAGAAAATGATGGTAAAAAGACAAATTTGCCCTCACATAACTTGCATGTGAGCGGACTTAACAAAAAAATTTAACCGAGTTTAAACTAAAGGTTGAAAACTTGCACGAAAATTACAGTTAAAGGTTGATTTGCGTGCAATTTAAACGTAAATGTTGATTTTTGTAATTTTGTCATCTTTATATTCAAACTGAAGCCCTTTAAATCTATTTAAGAGTTAAGTTATTTATGAACTACGCTCCAGTGGGGCCGGTGTCAGCTCGAGCTTGAATACACAAGTTAAATCTGCTCAACTCGAATACATCTACCTATCGGAAACAATAACTCAAACTCAGCTTGCTTATCGACAGGGCCGGCCCTAGGGGTGGGCGAGCCGCACCCCTGGCCGAGGCCCGTTTTTTCGAGGGGCCTAAATATGGATTTTTTCTATTATACATTTCATATATAAATATAAATATAAATATAAATATAAAGAATAAAAACTATAAGGAAAATATGGTTTGGCCTAATGGTTGAGGGTGTTGTCTCCTTGTTTGTTGATCTTGGGTTCGAGTCCCCTTTAACTACAATTTGGTCATGTTTTATTTTTCTTACTACTTTTCCACCTTGCTTTGGTTTTTATTCTTTTTATAAAAAATTATCAGATTATTATTAATAAATTTAGTTCCAAATTAATAACATCATAATGATTTTAGAATTAATAAACTTTGAGAAAAAAATGTTTTCCATAAAAGATTAAAATATGTATATTAATTTGTCATTGCATCACGCGTTGGTCCATATACCTCTTCAACTTTTATTATATAAAATTTCGATTGTGAGCATGCTACCTTTATATTTTTTTTTTTTTTGGTTTTTTTGCTGTTTACTATAATGAGTACACATAAACTAACCGATTTCTCGCTCGTTGCAATGTGTGTGATTGACTTGTTAGGGCCTAAGAGCATTCACAGTAGCTTCCCCATCCCCATCTATACATATAATATTTGAAAGCAATTTTTGACACATGGCAATCATTCACCCCCTAGCAATCATCTCTCCTCCAATTGTGAAGCCACATGGCACTTTGTGAGAATTTATAAAATTTTCTTATTTTTTTTAAATCAAAAAACATTGAATTAAATTAGTCAACCTAAATCTTCTTTCATACGTTTTCATCAAAATTAAGTTTCCTAAATCTTCTTTCATTCATAATCACTGTCTCTCACATAACCCTAAATGAGGCAAACCCTAAACGAATCAGACCATCCAAAAGTGTGTTCTTCGTCTCCTCTCCAAGGTATTTTCTCTTCCATTCTTATGTCAACTCAATCGTTCTTCATCTCTCTCTTTTCTCTGTTTATTTTTTTCGTTTTTTTCTGTTATCATTCTATATTAATATTTCGTTTTCGATTAACGTTTTTGTATCTCTGTTCTAACTTATTTTAATGATTTACCTTTGAATACTTGATTTTTTGTGTATTATTGTTTAGGTTTAGTAATTTTTAGTTTTAGGGTTTCATTTATTAAGACTGATTAGTGTTTTAAGTGTTAGATATCGAATTAGGTCTAATGTTTAAGGTTACGGTTTATGGTTAAATTGATGTTTTAAGAAAGCTACGAATGGATTGTTATGCTATTAGGTTTCAGTTTAGGGGTTTATGGTTTAGGTATCGATTTAGGGTTTTTTTGTTCAATTTTTGTTTTAAGGTTTGATTTATTAAGATTGATTAGTGGTTTAAGTGTTAGATTTCGAATTATGTTTTATGTTTAAGGTTATGATTTATGGTTAAATTGATGTTTTAAGAAAGCTACGAATGGATTGTTATGCTTTTAGGTTTCAATTTAGGGGTTTATGAACTTCAATGGTCAGACCATTTCAATCTCAAAATCTTTCGATCTTATTTCGTCTTGAAATAAGTAGACATACATAAGCACTATCGTTTCACAAAAAAACTCGGAAAGTTATTGTAAGATAACAGTCATTTGAGATAAATGTGATATTATTTATGTCTGTAGCTCTAATAAACTAATTGTGTGATTATATAGTTCTAATTACTTATTTATAATCAGTGGTACATAGGGGAACACCGGTCAATCCTCACGAGTTTCTAATGTTGGACCCCATGAACAATCCATTGGATTTCGTGGAGGAGGTATTGTAATATTAATACAGTTTTTAACTTGATTATTCATGGGTTGTCTAGAGGTTGTTGAGATGTAGATATTTTACAAGAAAATGGTTAATATGATTATAGTTTATAATTCATGAAATTAGATAGCGATTCTCATATCGATTAATGAAATATAATAGCGGTTTTTGTTAGGATCTTCATAGTCTCACGCCTGTTAAGATTTGTTGGTTTTAAAAACTTTATTAGAACTTAATTTACAATTATACAAGCACTTTTTGGACTGTTTTGTCATATATTATTTTTCCAAATTTCATATTTGGCTATGATTCATGGTGACAAATTTTATGTGCATTAGAATATGTTTCATAAGTCTTGCATTTATAACTATTGAAGCTTATTGTGCTTCCACCATAAGTCTTGCAGCTATAACTGTTGAAGATTAATAACATTCTTTATTTATGTTTTGTCATTTATAAGGCATGGTGTTAGACGACAACTGAGGAGCAAGGTAAGTATAACTCCATAATGGAAATAATTTCTTTTTTGAACTTGCTCATATTAGGATTTGTTGCAGTGATGGTCATGGTTTGATGCAGTAGCTATGGAAGAAGCTTCCTTCAGATCCGATTGAACTAAATTAGCGAGTGGAGTTAGATAACATGTTGCAGGAGTGTTCGTTGACAATCAGGAGAGACTCTTGGGAATGGATTGATAAAAATAATGTGATGTTTTCCGTTGTAGGGGCGAAAAAATGGCTATCAGGTCAGAACAATAATGCGGAACAGTTTGATATTCGACATTCGGCTCAAGCTACTACTAGCAACTGAACTGAAGCATTATTGGCCTCACGAGGTGAGTAGGTGACAATCTTTAGTGATTTTTTTTAATTTTATTTTTTATTAATGGGTTTGAGTTTTAAACATGTTATAGTTCATTTTATTGCCGCTGTATTTTATTTGGTTCATAGCAAGGTACAATTCTTTTGTTAAAAGTGACTATGAATTTGATATTTATTTTGTCTACTTGCCTGACTATGCGTAGGTATTTAGAGTAGCGGATGTCTTAGTATGTGGCGCTTGAACAAATTTGAATCTCATGTTTGCTTTTGTTTAGTGTTATAAGGTGTTGATGTAACACGGTAATTGGGTTGAAATTTTGTTCTACTTTGTTTGGGTGACATCCTTGATTAAAGCTATTTTATGACTTCTGTTAGCTTCTGTATGAACTTTAATTTTGCATGTTCACATATATAATAATTCTAGCAACTATACAGCAAAACAGACCCAAACACCTATAACTGGGTATTATAACCTCGTGAGATTGTACCACTACCAAAAATATACAAGTGACTAATGCATCAAGTTGAATAATAATTATAAGATTGCAGCAGACATGACTATACAAAAGTGTAGTTTAAAGCACTATTGAAGATGTGAGTTTTTTTAGGCCATTATGAATGTATTGTATATGCAGATTTTGAATTGGTGAAAATGTAGTGTCAAATAATTAAGTGTTAATTGGGGTAGAGTTGACATTGGGTGCGCCTGAAATGAATGTGCGCTGGAAGCGCCTCAAAGTAGTTTAAAATTAGGTTAGAAGAATAAGATTGTTCATTGTTTTGATGATTAGATCTGGATAATGATTAAAGGGATGATTACACTGATATAGAGGCTTGTTGGATCAGTGGCCTATGTTATGAACACTTATGTATATCAGATTTATGTATGAGTTAATAAGCAGCGGAAATAACAAGTGTTCAAAAGATTAAAAGATCACTTTTAAGAGGAGTTATTACTCCCCCTTGACTGAATAATAAATGAGAAACAATAAATACAGATCAAGTATAAAGCAGTAAAGCAATTTATGTTTCTCAGATGTGAAATGGATAATAAGTTCAAAGCCCGAAGGATTTCAATTTATTTCAAAGGAAATACAAAATATCACACATCAAAATAGATGAACAAACTCATCTATTTATAGACCAATGTACTAAACCATTGTCTGAAGTAATCTAAGATATTTCGGCTAAAGATAAGGTTACAAAAGTCTTTACATCGAAACTTGTAATCAAGACTTTAACAAAACAATATAATAATAAAACTGCTGATCTTCAGTCGGTTATAAGCTTCTGAACACAAAGTGCTGATGAGTGACAAACTACTGATGAGTAGTTTGTCTTCAGTAGTTCTTCAGTGAAATGTCTGGTTAGACTTCAGAACTTCTTATGAGTTACTCTTCAGTACTTTGCATATTTGTTCTTCAGTACTTCTTCATTCTTCTTCAGCAGTTCTTCCTATACTTAAGCAGAATATGATTTGGACTAAGGTTATCAAAAGGTGGTTTCTTCAATCCTGTTTGTCCCAACAATCTCCCCCTGGATTGATGAAGCCAAAACCTTATCCAATCTTTATTGTTCATCTTTTCTCCCTTCTAATATCCTCCAGATTTCTGCTGTCATCTTGGTAGTAAGGGTACATCTTTGTTGCTCAGTGAGAGGTCCAAGTTCAGGTGTAAGATGTTGAATTGTAAGAAGGTCTTTGGAAGATAAAACACTCAACTCCTTTGAGTTTCTGTAGACCTTACTTGAACGATCTCTCCTGGTCACAAGTACTGAGTTGGAATCAGTAAAGGACCATTTAATGATGTTTACCTTTGACCTGTCAAAGTCAGAGGCATAGGAAACCAAGCCTGTTTCCTTAGGTTGTCCTGAGGATGATTGAGGGATGTCTTCAATTTCAGTGACTCTCAGGTGAGATTCTTGACTACCTTGAAGTTCAACACCACTTTGAATAGGCATATTGGGCAAGTGATGCTCTGTAACAACTCTTGTGTGTGTCTTCTCTTGAATAGATTATTGTAACTGATAAGCATAAGTAGCCTTGTCTCTGAATTGTGTTAAGAGGGGTTTCTCTTCTACATTAAAATCACCATGCACTAACTGATTTCCTTCCAAGAGTACCATCTTGAAATCAGTCTTCACTATGGGTTCACCCTCTGCTTTTCTTTTTGTGGCAGGCTTCCTTAGTGCATCAGAAGATCTCCTTATGATAGAAGTTGGTTGGACTTCTGGAGTTTCAAATCTCTCTGGCTCTGCAGCTTTCTTGGCCTTGTATTTCTTGTAAGTCTCATAAAGTGTTTGTTCTTTCCATTTGGAGACTGAGGCCTTTGAACCATAGCCATTTGCCACTAACTCTTCTATGATCTCAGCTCTTTTGGCTTTCCTCTCATTCTCTGTTGCTAATCTATCAGATAGCATCTGAGCTCTTCTTGTCAGTTCTTGTGTTGAGAGTCTCTTGAGAGCAACTTGTTTGGATTTGGAGTTCTTTGTGATAAATGAGATTAGCTGTGCTCTTTTGTCTTCTTCTGCAGCAGCTTCAAGTGCTCTCTCTTCAGCCTCAAGCTCATCAAGCTTTTCTTGATACTTGATTAATTTTTCTTGGAAGTTCAAATCATCTCTAATCTCTAGGCTGTTCCATACTTTGTCTTCTTTTGCCTTCTTTGCAGCCTCTTTTAAACTCTTCTCCAATAGTTCTTTAGACATGGCAATGGGAGCAGGGTTTAAAACAGTTGTGGAAGTTGTTGTAAGCAAAGGAATGGAAGTAGGTTCTCTATCAGGTGCCTTAGAAACTTCTAATGTTGGTTTTGGAGATGAAACTGCTGATGGTTTGTCTGTCTTCACAACTTCTGAAGGATTGTCTTCAGTAGTTTGATAAGTCTCTTCAGCAGTTTTCTCTTGTGCCTTAGATAATGTGAACTCTTTTGCTACTTCTTTTCCTGGTCTTTGTTTTGGCATTTCAGCTTCAGGATCAGGAGTTTGTCTTGTTGTAGCAACTTCAATTTCTGGTTCCTTAGTCTTCTCCCCCTTTTTGGCTTCATCCACTTCTGGAAGCCTTATTGAGTGAGAAGTTGCAGCAGACAACCTTGCTAGTTGATCTTGAGTTTGATCCATCTTCTTGTTCAACTCAGCAAGTCTTGAATTTATCAACCCAAACTGGTTGTTAGCCTTTAACTCCCAAGCAGTTGTGAATGGTTTGAGTTGATCAATGATAATTTGTTTCATTGTCTGGAACAGGGGACCATCTGGGCTGCATAGTTGGTTCAGGTCTATGCCAGTGAGCCCAGAGAATTGGGTAGGTGGTTTTTGTGAAGGGGGGCTTTTTGGGTGATCCTCAGATTTCTCTGAAGATGCCACTTGTGGGGATTTTTGGGCTAAGTGGTCTTTAACCTGATCTTTGGTGACCAGCTTCTTGAGCTTGGATACCTTAGATGCAGGACCTTCAATCTCAACCGTCAATTCAGTTTGTGGAATGTTTGAATCATCATCTAAATTAATGGAATCATCTGAATCCCTGATAATGTCCTCAGAGAGGGCAGGATCAGTTATATCATGAGCTAATCCCAAACTAGTAGTCTCATGAACCTCTTTGTCTTGGAACTGAGGTTTTCCTACTTCAGGCACTAGGCCTTCATCAGTAGTTGCCAAATTTGAGGTCTTAGCAATGTTACTACTGTCCTCAGGTTCACCACTGGGTGATAAGTGAGTGAGTAGTAGCAGCCTCAAAAGTACCAGGAGTTTCTAAGTTTGGGCTTATAAACTCTGGTCCATCCTCATCTCCCTGGTTTGGGCTAATAAGGTCCACATCCATGTCAAGTGGAGAAGGCATCTCCCCAATTTGATGTGTTGCTGGGGGAGTGACATGTGTTGGATGGGATCCTTTTAGTCCTGAGAGAAGTTGGGCAATTTCAAAGGTTGTGTGGGAAGGTTCAGGTTCAGTTGTTGTGAGGGGTAGGTGTTCAGTAGTTTGGATGGGTTCTGGTTCAGATTCAGGTTCAGCAGTTTGAAAGGAAGGGTCAGTAGTTACAGGTTTCTTAAGTCTTTTTCTATGGAAAATCACTGTAACTGGTTTTCTTTTAGGAGGTGGAGAAGGAGTGTGCTGAGAGGATGTTTCAGCCACATCCTTATCAAGTGCAGATTGCACATCAGCAGTTTCAGGTTTCTCTACTTCCTGAACTGTCTTTTTCAAAGATTTGGATTGTTTTTGTTTTTGTTGTTGTGGCTTTTTGGTTTTCTTTTTGGGTTTGGAAGATGTGGGTTCCTTGGGGATGGGTTGTTCTTCCCCTTGGTCATCTTCTAGCATAAGTGCTGGTTTGTTGTGCCTAGAGAATACTTGTGAGGTTAATGGGTTTAAAGTTGTTGTTTTACCCACAAGTACTCCCTCTCCAAGTTCTTTTATTATGCATTGCATAACAAATCTTGGGTATAACAAAAACTTCTTTTTATCATTTTCATGGTGTAAAACCAATTCATTGAAAAACAGTTTTGATGCCTTAAAAGGAGTTTCATTTAAGATTGAATGAAAAATTGGTTGAAAAGTAGAAGGCATCTGATCAATAGACCCAGTTTTTGGACTTAGACACATAATTATATAATGAAAAAGCAGTTTATATTTTGGGTCAAAATATTTCTTATAAACTGTTGCTTGTGCCAAAGTACCTTGATAACCACATTCTGTCATGGTTCGATGGATGTCTGAGTTTGGAATATGCTTAGGAGCATTTGAATCCTTCAAACCAAGCCTGATGCTTAGTGTTTCCGGTAATATGGCCATCATTTTCCCTTTTATTGAAGATTTGAGGGAAATCACTTGATTATTTACTGTCACCGTCTCTGTGTTAGCCCAAAACCCATTGAGAGTTTCTTCATGAATGGGTGGATCGATGGTGAAAGCTTCATAATATTGGGATTTCATGATGAGATCAATGATTTCATCATATTGGGACCAGGCTTCATCTTTTATAAAGTAGCCTCGCTGATTATGTCCCTGTTTTAACACGAGAGCCATGGTTTGTTTGATCGAATAGTATTTTTAGGTTAGAGAAGGGGTTTTGCTTTTGATTTGAGAGAGAGAGAGGGAATTTTGCTTTTTGAATGGATAAGTGTTTGAAAAAGGTATTTATCAGAAGTTTTTAACCGACTAGGTCAAACTTCTGATGAGTGAAAAGTCAGTTTTACCCTTTTTGATCAAACTGCTGATGAAGAAGGTTTCTTCATCAGTGGTTTTGGTCATCTCTTCAGCAGTTTCAACTGCTGATGCAAATGACTTTAAAACACTTAACTAGCTTCAGATTCTTATCAGTAGTTATATCCATTTTGAAAATATCCCATTTTTCTTAAAAATTGTTTATCAGTAGTTTCTCTTTCTCAAATTTGGTCTTCAGGGTTTGTGACAGATAAGTATGTAAGTGAAAAATAAAATATGTGCAGAACTAAAAAGTGAAACACTTACAGACTTTCTTCCAAATTTTACATCCCAAGCATGGATACTAACCTCTGAAAAGTTGTAGAATTAAGGGGTTTGGTGAAAATGTCAGCTATTTGATTAGCAGTTGTGACATGCTTCACCTCAATCTTGCCTTTTTCATAGCAATCTCTTATGAAATGATACCTGATTTCAATGTGTTTAGTTTTTGAAAACTGAACAGGATTTTGAATGATGCTAATGGCAGATTTGCTGTCTACTAAAAGTGGAGTCTTGGTCTCTTTGATTCCATAATCAAGCAGTTGATATTGAAGCCATTGTATCTGTGAAGTACAGCTTGCAGCAGCAATGTATTCAGCTTCAGTTGTTGAAGTTGCCACAGATGTTTGTTTCTTTGATTGCCAGGACACCAGACAGTTTCCTAAAAATTGACAACCACCAGATGTTGATTTTCTTGACATCTTACACCCTGCATAGTCACTATCTGAAAAAGCAGTTAACTTGGTATTGCTTGAAGCAGGATACCAAATTCCTAAAGTAGGAGTTCCTTTCAGATATCTGAAGATTCTTTTGACTGCAATTAGGTGTGATTCTCTTGGTGCAGATTGGTATCTAGCACAGACACAAGTTGAAAACATGATATCTGGTCTAGAAGCAGTTAAGTACAAAAGAGAACCTATCATACATCTATACATGGTTTGATCAATATGTTTCCCTTGATCATCTGGTTCAACTTGTGTGATTGGTGTCATGGGAGTGGAACATGTTTTACAGTCTTGTAAAGAAAATTTGTTCAATAATTCTTTAACATATTTTGATTGATGTATAAATGTTCCATTTGATTGTTGCTTGATTTGCAGTCCCAAAAAGTACTGCAATTCTCCCATTGTACTCATTTCAAATTTTGATTGCATGAGCTTCTTAAAATCTTCACATAGTTTTGAGTTTGTTGAACCAAATATGATATCATCAACATAAATTTGAACAAGTAAGACATGATTTCCAACATGTTTTATGAAAAGAGTTTTATCAATGGATCCCCTTGAAAAGTGATTCTTAAGTAAAAAGTTTGAAAGTGTTTCATACCAGGCTCTTGGAGCCTGTTTTAGCCCATAAAGAGCCTTGTCAAGTCTGTAAACCCAATCAGGATGAGAAGGATCCTCAAACCCTGGAGGTTGACAGACATACACTTCCTCTTTTATTTTTCCATACAAAAATGCACTCTTGACATCCATTTGATAAACTTTAATGTTGTTGGAAATTGCATAAGCTAAAAATAACCTGATAGCTTCAAGTCTTGCAACTGGTGCAAAGGTTTCATCATAATCAATTCCTTCCTCTTGGGAATAACCTTGTACCACCAATCTTGCTTTGTTCTTGATGATCATACCAGCCTCATCTGATTTGTTTCTGAAGACCCATCTTGTTCCAATTGGTTGTTTGTCTTGAGGTAAGGGACAGATTTCCCAAACCTGTTGTTTCTTGAATTGAAGCAACTCTTCTTGCATTGCTTGCACCCAATTGTTGTCTTTGAGGGCTTCTTGATACTTCTTTGGTTCCAACTGAGAAATAAATGCTGAGAAGAAGCAAAAGTTGGAAAGCTGGTTTCTTGTAAGTACCCCTGATGCAATATCACCCATGATTTGATCCAATGGATGATCTTTGTGTTCAATCAGTTGTTGTAAACCTGTACTGGATGATGGCTCTACAGGTTCTTCAAATAAACCACTGAGATTGATAATATCTGGTTCAGCTGTTATTTGAACTTCAGGAGTTTTAGGTTCAGCTGAATCAGTAGTTTCAAAATGTTCATCAGTAGTTCCTGAAGTTGAAGCTATTGAAACTTCTGAAGGTTTAACAGTTGATCTTCTGACTGTGTTTGGAGTCCATGGTGCAGGACTATCATCTTCAAATCCTTGAAAACCATTTTGAGGAGGTTTAGATGATTCAACAGTCTTCTTAGGTCCAAAATGAAAGTTGTCAAGATCAAATAATTCAGCAGGATTTGCTGGAATAAGAGTGTGTTTTGATTCATTGAACTTGACATTCAGTCTTTCTTCTACTATCTTGGTTCTTGAATTGAAAACTTTGTAAGCTTTTCTTAAAGGAGAATAACCAAGAAAATAACCTGTATCAACTTTTGCAGCAAACTTAGAGATAGAGTCTTTGATGTTGAGGATAAAACATTGACATCCAAAAGCCCTGAAGAAGGAGATAAGGGGCTTTATGCCATGAAGAATTTCATAGGCAGTCTTGGTATGTCTCTTGTTGATAAGAACTCTATTCTGAACATAACATGCTGTGTTGACTGCTTCAGCCCAAAAATACAAAGGTAGGCCTGAATCAGCTAACATTGTTCTGGCTGCTTCAATTAAGGTTCTGTTCTTCCTTTCTACCACACCATTTTGTTCAGGAGTTCTGGGAATGCTGAACTGTCTAACAATCCCTTTAGACAGACAGAATTCATCCAGAGTTTTGTTCCTGAACTCTGTCCCATTGTCACTCCTGATGACTTTGACAGATAGAGAGTATTGCTTCTCAACTTGTAGAATGAAGAACTTGATGATTTCAGCTGCCTCATCCTTGGAATATAAGAAGAAGACCCATGTGAATCTTGAGTAGTCATCAATGATGACCAAGCAGTACTTCTTCTTACCAAGGCTCATTATCTTGACTGGTCCAAATAAGTCCATATGGAGTAGTTGAAGACATGTAGTTGTTTTAGATTCTTCAATAGACTTATAGGAGGACTTATGCTGTTTACCTTTAAGACAGGAAACACAGTGTTCTTTGCACTGATATTCCTTCAAAGGTAGACCCCTGACCAAGCCCATTTTTGTGACTTTATTGATGGTTTTAAAGTTCACAAGGCCAAGTCTCCTATGCCAGAGATCATTTTCTGAAGTTGATGCCTTTGAGAAGAAACAGGCAGTCTTGTTCAATACTTTGTCTTTTTCAATGTCCACTGCATAGACATTGCCACACCTTTTGGCAATCAGCAAAGTATGATCTTCAATAATCTTCTCTATCAACTTCTGGCCTTCTGGTGATATGATCTTGCATGCTGTCTTGGTGAAAAAGGAAGAATATCCTTTGTCACACATTTGTGAGACACTCAGCAAGTTGTACTCAAGATTTTCAACCAGATTGACCTTGTCAAACTGCATTCTGCCTGAGGATACATTGCCATATCCTAGCACATATCCCTTGGCATTGTTCCCAAAGGACACAGATCCTTCTCTTTGACTGATAAAATTGTTTATCAGGTATCTGCATCCAGTCATGTGCATTGAGCCTCACTATCCACATACCATATGCTGTTCAAACCTCTGGAGACCCTCTACACAAGATAGCAAATTAGTTAGTTTTGGCAACCCAAGCCAGTTTGGCTTTGGGTTTGCTCTTGAGAACAGGTGCAGCTTGTTGTGGACCAATTTTAGAAATCCATGTCTTTTTGGCAATGGATTTGTCATTAAGAACAATGGTGGGTTCTTTTTGGTTTCCACCATCAACTTTGGTCATCAGAAGTTTAACCATGTTTATCAAATCTTTAACTTCAGCAGTTTGTGAAACTGCTGATGAGTTAGGTGAAACTTCTGAAGATGAACTTTGAGAAGAAGACTTTTGTTGAGATAAAAGCCTCTTCTTAGAAAGGTTTTTGTTTGATTGTTGTTTGTTGGGAAAGAAAGTATTTTCAAAGTTTTGTTTTATCTGTTTTCCCACAATCAGTTTTTGTTTTTGTTTGTTTAACTGATTTACCTTTCTATATCTACAAAGTTCAGTTATGTGGTTAAACAGACCACATATTTCACATGCTTTTGCCTTCTCTTTCTTTTTAGATAAATCAAGAGAGCTGGAAGGCAATTTACTGACAAAATCTGAATTTTGAAATAGGTCATCAGCAGTTTTCAGGGTCTCAACTCCTGATGTAGTTGAAACTGCTGATGGCTTATTGTCAGTAGTTTTAACTTCTGTAGTACTTTCCTTTTTGAGAAAGTTCTGATGGTAGGATGTGCATTCCTCCATATCAGAAGTTTGAATCAATTTCTTCCCATCATTATCAGTTTTGTGGGTGAAATCTGTTGGTGATTCAGTGTGGGTATACCCAATGCCAAACTTAACATTTGCTGCAGTTTGTTTGTTAAGCAGCATTTGGTACCCTTTACAAGACTCAACCCATTTTTCACAATCAACCTTGGTGTCAGCAAGCTCTTGTCTGACTTTTCCTAGGTTGTCTATCATTGTTTTAATATGTGCTTGGGTTTCAATGGATTTATCATTCAGTTTAGAAATTTCTTTGTTTTTCAAAACAATTTTTCTTTCTAAATCACACTTCATCTGTGTGTATTTTCTCTCCATATCATTGGATTTGCCTTGTAAATGCACATTTGTTTCTCTAATTAAAGCAAAAGATTCTTTGCAAGATTCAGTGCAAAGCTTTAACAGAGATTGTTGTGATACCTGTGTAAGAGCAGAATTTGAAGAGTATCCTTCAAAAGCCATTAAGGCAAAGTTCTTTCTGCCATTGTCAGGTTCTCCCCAGTTGATATCATAGACCTTATTGTCTGCATCCTGACTGCATTCTGATGTGTCATAAGGAAGACTGCTCCAGTCTACATACCCTGATGTAAATAAGCTTTGTTGTTGAGGGGGTTGTTGAGTTTGTGCAGGTTGTTGAGCAGTTGGAAAAGGAGGCATCAGCTGCTGTTGTTACTGAGAAGGCATTTGGACATATTGTACTTGTGGCACATATTGAACTTGTGGAGCTTGTGCCTGTACAAAATGAGCACTCCCTTGAGTTCCATTATTCCTATTATATGAGGGGTTAAATTGATTTCCAGACATGGGTTGGTTATAGCTAGAGCTTCTACACTCTCTAGCAAAGTGTCCCAACTTTTGACACTTATGACATCTAAGTTTAGATTTATCAAAACCAACTTTTGTTGAGTTATTTAGTCCTGGAAATTTCCTTCCTGACCTTTTGTAAAATTTGTTAGTTTTTAAGCTTAACAAGGCCAGTTGATGCAATATTTCCATTTCTTCTAAGTCATCACTGCTAAAATATTTTAAATCATCCATGATGAAACACATGTTGTCAGCAGTTTGACTCAGTTCTTCATTGTCATAAGCTGGGAAAGATCCTTCTGATGAGATCCCGGCAGTTATGTCAATGTGGTCAAAAGAACCAAAATTATTAGAACAGGATGGTGAGTCTTGTCCTAATAAGGCTGTACTACCTGGAGTATAGTCATCAGCAGTTTTACCAGATTCTTGTAACTTTTTCTTTTGATTAATTTCTCTTTCGAAAGTTAGTAATTTACCATGTAACCTAGTTAGGTTCAAGGTGTTAAAATCTGAACTTGTTCTGAGGACTATAGAGTAAGTTTCCCATTTTGAAGGTAGAGATCTTAAAAATCTATGTAACATAGACTCATTTGAATAGATCTGATTATTAATTTTTAACTCAGAGATGAGTGAAGAAAATCTTTCAAACTGTTGAGTTAAAGTTTCACCCTCTATGTAAGTAAAAGTTTCAGATTGTTGAGCCAATATTTCTCTAGTGTTGGCTATCACCTCAGCAGTTCCTGCAAACTGCTCTTTTAGGCAATCCCATAGCATATATTTCGTTTGGGAGAGCCATAGCCAACATGGAGAAAGCTTTTGCATCAAGCTCAAACTTTTGGAAATCTTCCTCCGTGTAGTCTTTTGGATCTTTTGGTCTTTCAGTCTTTCCCTCTGGATCAGTTATCATTGGTTTGTGAGGTCCAAAGACTACAGACCTCCAACATCCAGTATTTGTTTGAGAAATAGTGTGTGCCAACCTTTTAGACCATATGTTATATTCATTTCTGACTAACATAGGAGGTTTGTTCGCAGATCCAATATTGTAGGGGTCCATTTTTAAGAAGTTTGGATTTGTCAATACTTCTTTAAAGTGATGGTTAAAAAAAAAAGTGAGCCTTTTAATCCTTTATTGAATATCAATATGAGCCTGTGTCTGAATCTCAATTTGTTAGATTGATTTTGATCAGATTAACCAGATGCTCTGATACCAATTGTTGGATCAGTGGCCTATGTTATGAACACTTATGTATATCAGATTTATGTATGAGTTAATAAGCAGCGGAAATAACAAGTGTTCAAAAGATTAAAAGATCACTTTTAAGAGGAGTTATTACTCCCCCTTGACTGAATAATAAATGAGAAACAATAAATACAGATCAAGTATAAAGCAGTAAAGCAATTTATGTTTCTCAGATGTGAAATGGATAATAAGTTCAAAGCCCGAAGGATTTCAATTTATTTCAAAGGAAATACAAAATATCACACATCAAAATAGATGAACAAACTCATCTATTTATAGACCAATGTACTAAACCATTGTCTGAAGTATCTAAGATATTTCGGCTAAAGATAAGGTTACAAAAGTCTTTACATCGAAACTTGTAATCAAGACTTTAACAAAACAATATAATAATAAAACTGCTGATCTTCAGTCGGTTAGAAGCTTCTGAACACAAAGTGCTGATGAGTGACAAACTACTGATGAGTAGTTTGTCTTCAGTAGTTCTTCAGTGAAATGTCTGGTTAGACTTCAGAACTTCTGATGAGTTACTCTTCAGTACTTTGCATATTTGTTCTTCAGTACTTCTTCATTCTTCTTCAGCAGTTCTTCTTATACTTAAGCAGAATATGATTTGGACTAAGGTTATCAAAAGGTGGTTTCTTCAATCCTCTTTGTCCCAACAAGGCTGATGAAGGGGATGCTTACATACATACTCTAGTAACTTGGATATTAATGTGTTCAGTATATGTGTTTGGTATCACCTATGATTTTGATTTAAGAGTGATCGCATCATGATATTAGGTTGAATGGATCAATTAGGCTGAATGGATCATATAGGCAAACATTCATTGTAATGTATATACAATGTGCAGTTTAGTGTAGTTTAGTATAACAATGTGCAGTAGTACGCTTATTTAGGGGTTAATATCTTCTAGCTCAAAGTTGTAGATGCACGTTTTGCGACTAATGCTTTGGATTGTCACATTAACATATGTTAGAAGATTAGAGAAGGGGCGAAGGTGAATATTGGATGGGCGAATGTGTATATTGAAGGTCGAATGTATGATCTAGAGGGCGAAGGTAGACTTGAAGTGGACGAAGGTAGGAAGCTGATAGAAGATAGTCACATTCGTACTTGGGCAGAGGGCGAATGTGGACAAAGTCCACATTCGCACCATGGGAAAGGGCGAAAGTGCAGGTCCTATAAATAGTTTTGGCTTGTTTTGTAAGTTAGAACAGTTGATGATAGTGTGTGTGTTAAGGTCAGGTTGCTCTCTAGATTAAAGTCGTGTAAAAGTGTTTAGATTAACTTGAAAAGGCTTTGTATGAATGATTTGAAACAAGTTATCTATAAAATGTTGATTGAAAAGGTATTTTGCGTGTTGTGATTTGCGTATTATCATTTTGTTCAGTTCTAGGGTTTCCGCACCTGGAATTGTGACTTGTATGATCAGATTTACGATCTATAGCTAAAATTCTTCATTTACAAAGTGGTATCAGAGCCATAGAGATCATACAACAACAAATTGATAATATCAGAGCTGATTTGGACCTAATTTTGATCAAATTTTCTCTGTTTTTCAATGAAAATGGTTTTTGATACAATTTGAAGGTTTTTGATACAAATTCGTGGATAAAATCAACTTTTCCAAGAATTAAAGTTGTTCCAAATCATAACCTGATAAAGATCATCAAAATCCATAAACTTTTGAAAATCTCAGATCAAAGTAACCGTTTTTCAAAGTGTAACCGTTTTTTGAACATGTATGGGTCGAATCTGGAGAGCTTAGGGCGAACCTGGACCTTTTAGGGGCGAACCTGGTTATTTTCTGGGCGAAAGTAACTTATTTCAGGTCGAACCTAGGTGTGTTGTGTTGTTTGTTCCACATTCGGGTATAAAATTCCACTTTCGGTTGATCGGGGGTGCGAAGGTGGAAAGTTACAGGACGAAAGTGGAAATTCTAGGTCGAAGGTGGAAAGTGTTTGCTGATTTTCTACATTCTAGTTAGAATTCTACATTCGGGTGAACAATTTTGGACGAAAGTAGAATTGTTTAGGGCGAAAGTAGAAGGATATTTGGAAAATTTTCTAAGTGTGGTGAATTTCTAAGTTTGTGAACATCATGTGGGGTTTTCCAACTACACCGAGACCGGGAACGACACAACAACAGCAGCAAGTGACCATGGACCTATGGACAGTGGCAGCTCAGAAATCGAGCACTCAGTCTTCGCAACCGATTAACTACTTAGCGATGACTAGTTCGATGCCTCAGAGCGTTGCATCTTCGTCACAACAACCTGCAGCAGATTATTGGGGAGTAGCAGCCGCGGTGGTAAATACTCAAACTACCAATGCTATTTCTACACTAATAAATGACTTATCTTCAGGTAGCGGGAATCGGCCACCCAAGCTAATGGAGATCCAGGAGTATAACCAGTGGCAGAAGAAATTCAAGATTCATCTTGAAGGCATGGGGTTGGAAGGTACAGAGGCTTGGCAGATGATAGCAAAAGGATATGTTGCACCAGTTTTGGAGAACACAGGTGAGCGGATTCCTTTGGAGAGTTTGACTGACGATGAGAAGAAGAAATTTGCGGTGGAAAAGAAGGCATATTCTCAGCTAACTCAGGCGATCACAAACGATTTGCTACATCAGTTTGGATCGTGCACTACTTCTAAGCAGTTATGGGATGTGCTTAAGAATCATCATGATGGTAACGAAAAGACGAGAAGGTTAAGGATGGAAGAGCTGAGAAAAGAATTTGAGAACTTCAGCTATGTCGGGAACGAGACATTGAAAGAGTTGACTCCCAGATATTGTCATTTACTAACTGAATTGTCTAGTTATGATATACAGATTCCTATGTCAGACTTGGTGGACAAGTTTGCTGATGCATTACCACCGTACTGGGATCAACATATCGAGGTACTCAAAGAGAAGGATGCTTACAAGTATTGGACTATCAACGAGTTTATTCAGAAGCTGGAGAATAAAGAACTCGAGCAGAAGAGGAAAGCCAAAAGATCTCAGATTCCTCAGAATCCAGAGTTGTATCATGGTGGTACTTCAGCAACTGTGGGAAACTCTAATGTTGGTGGAACAGTGGCACCTCACATAGCTTGTATTTCAAGTGTCATGGAACCACCGAAACAACCAATTAATTACCTAGCACAAACCTCATCTTATTCACGACCATCATATACACCACCACCACAACAATACACTAATTCTTTCATTTCACCATTTTCTCCAATGCAGCAAGCTGCATGCTATTCTGCTAACCAACCACAACAACAACCTTACATGACTCAAATGAATCAAATGAATCAAACCAATCAGCAACCGGTAGTATTGGAGACATCCAATATGAATAACATGACTGTGGAGGTTGCTCAGCAACATATCGCTTTAGTCTCAGCAATGGTTGCTTCGTATAACGGTTTAGTTGCAAGTCAAATTGGGAATAACAACTTGACCAATGAAGACTATGCACAAATCGATAAAGAGGAGATGGAGCTCATAGATATTCAGTGGGCTTTTGTAAGCATTGTGAGAAGGGCAACCGAGTTCATAGAATAGACCGGGAGGACTGATTTGGGTACTTCTCCAAAAACTACTTATGGTTTTAACAAGGAGAAAGTTACATGCTTTAACTGTGCAGGTAAAGGACACTTCAAAAGAGAATGCACTCCGCCTCCTAAACAAGGTAACAGAAACCCATTCAACTCAAACTACCAAAACCGTCAACAACAAAACCAAAACCAAGTTTCTTTCCAAAACAACAACAACTATCAAAACCAAAACAATTACCAAAACCGACAGAACACCTCTAACAACAACCAAAACAGACAACCAAACACAACCAACCAGAACCAAACTCAATCACCAAATAACCCAAACAGAACAGTTATACCCATCACTACACCAAATGAGCAACCACAGAGTAACAATCAGAATCAAGCTTTGGTGATACAGAATGATGAAAGGTTTGACTGGACTGGAATGCAGATTGGTGTTGAGGAGATAACTACAGGCGGGAATGTGGCTTGTGTTGCCCGACAGGTTGATATTGAGGAGTCGGTGATAGTTGATCAGAATGAAGAAACTGAAAGTGAGGTTGAGGAATCGGTTGAAGAGATGAATGTGGAGATTGAAACTGTTGAAGTTCAGGCTGAAGAAGCAAGTTCGAGAGTTGTGATTGACTCAGTCACAGACGTTCCTGAGGAGAGCGAGTCGGTATATTCAGATTCAGACAGTGAATCAGACTCAGAGGCCAATGTTACTTCTTTGGATGATGACATTGATCAGTTGCTGGCTGAAGCTGATTTTCTGAAGACGAGGAAGTCGTGCATAGTGGATGACGCCTTCACCAGAATCGATTATTCAAAGTTCTTTGCTGGGAAGGAAGCTCATTTTGCTCTAATGGCCATGACAGATCCTCCAAAACAGGTAAGTTCTGAATCTAGTACTGATGTTACAAGTGATAAGTACTGTGGAACTTGTGACAGATTGACAGAAGAAAACAAAGAACTTCGCATTCAACGCGATAGTGCAGTGATTAACTGTCAATCTGCTCGCAAAGAAGTGATTGCTTTTAACAAAGTACTTGATGGGTACAAAAAAGACATTTCTGACCTAAAGAAAACTCTTTCACTAAAACAATTAGCAATTAACAATTATATTAATGAACTTGAGAACACTAAGTTGGAAATGGCCACCATCAAGTGTTTTGCTAAAAAGGTCAATAAGAAGTTAGAAAGTTACAAGCATATTGCTTATGTCGTTGATCACATCATTGATGATCAAACCACAAGTTATAAGTCTGTGCCATCTCCGGTGCTTTTTGAAAATCACAATTGTCATCAAGTGACACCGGAGAGCTCAGTAAAATCAGACTCGGCATCGGAAAATGAATCCAATACTTCTAGTGTTGGTGATCCTCATTCCGATGTGAGACCGATTTTAGGTTTGAATGATGAGGGAGTAACTGTTGAAAATGATGATTCAGACTCTGAGAGTGACAAAAGTGATAATGTGTGTGATATTCCAAAAGAAAATCACATTATTACTAATGAACCAGTGTCACCATCTCAGCATGTTCATCCGATGGCTAACGCACATCGTGATAAGAAATCTGAAAAGAAAGAGGTTAAGAAGGAAATGAGTGACAAACCAGTCAAGGTATTTTATCGGATGGAAGGATCCGATAAGATTATCTCTGACGAGGAATATCCAATTAAGTTTGCTAACTATTCCAAAATCGATAAAATTTGGCAAGAAAGCACAATATGGTTTCCAAAACATGAGAGGACAAATGATATTCCACCTGAATTTCTAAAGAAACTGTATTTGGATGTTCCAAAAGAACCAAAGGTTCATGTCACCCAATATCCTATCAGATCATACGCTCAGACGAATGCTCAAAATGTATTTGAGGAATACCGTGCATGCTTTAAGTGCGGGGAGAGAGGGCATTTACTTGCTCACTGCCCGTACGTGAGGCACAAAAGGCACGAAGTTGAAGTTAGGCAATCCATGAGGAAACCGGTTGACAATCATTACTATCCACAAAGACGATTTGTTCCTCAAACATCACAATTTTATAACCAAAACAATTTTTATCAAAAGAGGAATGATCGTCCATTTCAGTATGATCGTCGTAACCAGATAGCCATGGAGAAACCGTGGAGAAAACCAATGGTGAACACAACGGCTGATAGACAAAGGGTTCCACAAAAACCTGCTGTCAAATCAAATGTTGGACCTAAATCTATTAAATCAGAGAAGGTACCCAAGAAGGTTTCATTTGTGAACGATGTTAAGAAAACGACTGAGATTCCAAAATCTCAGATTCGTATCTTGAAACGTTCGGAACAATCTTGGACACCAAATGGGACTCCGGGAGCCTCTACTTCAAGATCGAATGAAAAAGTTGAACAAGTTTTGAATGATCCTAAAAAGATCGATCCAAAACAAAATGTTGAAGTCAATGATTCTTTGAACAATGATATTCAAAGACCCAAGACCACACAGGCTTGGGTCCCCCGAAAGAACTAACAGGTTTACTTGATGTGTGCAGGGAGCTTCAGCTGGCCCTATTATCAGTCTCTGGATTGTTGATAGTGGAGCTTCAGGCCACATGACAGGGGATTTAGCTTTGTTGTTTGATGTGAAGAATATAAATGGAGGGTATGTTGCATTTGCCGGAAATAAAGGAGGATATATCACGATGGAAGGAAGCGTGAGTAATGGTATTGTGAGTTTCGAGAGGATATCGTATGTGAAGCAGATAGATTATAATCTGTTGAGTGTCAGTCAAATCTGTGACAAACAATTTACTGTTTATTTTGATGACAAATATTGCTATATTCTCAAACCGGGCTTCGAAATTCCAAAAGAGTGGGTTATGTTGAAGGCACCTCGCGTCAACAATCTCTATATTCTTGATATGTCCAAGGGGATGACATCCCAGGGGCAAGTGACATGTTTCTTATCGAAAGCTACAGAGAAGGAATCGATAAAGTTCTGTTCACTCGATTAGAAAATATCTATGGTCTAAAGATCAAGAGAATTCGGAGTGATAATGGGACGGAGTTCAAAAATGCCAAGATGGATGAACTTTGTGAAAGCAAAGGAATTCATCATGAATACTCGGCTCCGTATACCCCTCAACAGAACGGTGTTGCTGCACGCAAAAACAGGAGTCTAATAGAAGCGGCGAGAACAATGCTAGCAGACTCGAAGCTTCCAGTAATGTTCTGGAACGAGGCGATTTATGCAGCAAACTATACACTTAATCGGGTTTTAACGGTGAAGAAGTTTGGCAAAACTTTTTATGAGCTGTTACACCGAAGAAAGCCGAACTTGGAGTATCTAGAACCTTTTGGGGCTCCGTGCACGATGTTGAATCCAAGCGAGAAGTTTAGTCCGAAAGCTGAAGAGGGATACTTTGTTGGATATGCAACCCCGCTCAAATGGGTATTCAACAAAAGAACTTGACAGGTGGAGGATTGGTCTAACGTAGAAGTTCAACGGTATACTCAGAACGTGCAAGGGAATGGTCCTGATTGGATGTTTGATTACAAAGATTTCTTTGAATCATTCAATCCAGATAGCTTGGTTGAAGAGGCTGTTATTCGATTACTTTACGAGTGTGAAAACGCAGCGACTTCACCTTTGGTGCGTCCGATCACCGTAACTCCTCCAACAGCTTCTAATGATACCAATGCGCCTGTACCGGAGGAAGAAGTGTTTCAAGAGGCTTCCACAACTTTAGATACTTCAGAATCGGAAGATGATGGAGATTTCGAAGAAGTTATTCTTGAAAATGCAACAGAGACACCGCCAGTGAACCCAAATCCAGATGTTGCTTCATCGTCTAACACGGGTCATGATCTGGATGCAGTAGAGAACTTGACTATTCAGACGGGAGTTACTGTACCTGAACATCCGGAATCTCGGATTCATCGAATTCACCCGCTGGAGCAAGTTATTGGTGACCCTGGAAGTAGTGTAATGACGAGAGGACAGCTAAGAAGTGTCAATTCACCAGAAAGTTTTGGTGCTTTAGCTTTATATGCAAAAATACAAAAATCTGGTTGTCAGAATGATTGGTCGTTTGCATGTTATGTTTCGCAGGTCGAGCCGCAGACATATAAAGAAGCTCTTTTGGATGACGCCTGGGTTGAAGCGATGCAAGAGGAGTTATTGCAATTTCAGAAGTTGGGAGTCTGGACGCTCACTGATTTACCTCCAGGACGGAAGAAGATTGGTACCAAGTGGGTTTTTAAGTGTAAGAAAGACGATCGAGGAGTGATTGTACGGAACAAAGCAAGATTGGTAGTACAAGGTTTTCATCAGATCGAAGGGATTGATTATAATGAGATTTATGCACCTGTGGCGCGCATAGAGGCAATTCGAATGTTTCTAGCGTTTGCCTCCTACAAGAAATTTAAGGTGTATCAAATGGACGTCAAAAGTGCTTTTCTGTACGGAGTTGTCAAAGAGGAGGTTTACGTCGGTCAACCACCGGGCTTTGAAGATCCTATCCACCGGGATAAGGTTTACGTCTTGAACAAAGCATTGTACGGGTTGCACCAGGCTCCACGCCAATGGTACGAGGAGCTGAGCACGTACCTCATGTCGAAAGGATTCAAACGTGGATTGGTCGACTGTACTCTGTTCACGATATTATTTTTGGCTCAACTAACGAACTTTTGTGCAGGGAGTTTGAACGTGTTATGCAGGAAAAGTTCGAAATGAGTGCGATGGGGGAGATGCAGTTTTTCCTCGGCTTGTAGGTGGATCAAAGACAAACGGGGATCTTCATTCACCAGACAAAATATGTATCCGAAGTTTTGAGCCGGTTCCAGATGGAGGATTCCAAGCCGATGGAAACCCCGATTCAGCCCAATCACGGGATTGGAGTTGACGCTAAGGGGGAGCTGACGGACCCGTTTACATACAGAGCAATCATCGGATCTCTAATGTATCTTACCGCATCTCGGCCAGACATAATGTTCGCCACATGTCTCTGCGCACGTTTCCAGTCGAAGCCGAAACAAAGTCATCTGACAGCGGTCAAAGCGTATCCTTAGATATCTGAAGGGTTGTCCCTCGAGAGGACTTTGGTACCCTAATAACGATAATTTTGACTTTATCGCATTTAGTGATGCAGATTGGGGCGGCTGTGACAAGGACAGCAAATCCACGACAGCTGGATGCCAGTTTTTAGGGAGCAGGTTAGTCACCTGGCAGTGTAAGAAGCAGACTTCGGTCGCATTGTCTACCTGCGAAGCAGAGTACATAGCAGCCTCGAGTTGTTGCTCTCAGGTTCTCTGGATTCAGCAGCAGATGATGGATTACGGTTTGCAATTTCTTAAAACCCCTATACACTGTGATAATGAAGCCGCGATCGCATTAACTAAAGATACGGGCAATCATTCTAAAGCTAAACACATCCGGATAAAGTATCACTTCATCCGTGATTGTTACGCTAAAGAATTGATAGATATGGTCAAAATCCATACTGACTATCAACGTGCAGATTTGTTCACAAAAGCTTTTGACAGATCCCAATTTGAGTATCTTTTGAAAGTTAACAATATAAAAGAAAAACAGGACTGATCATCACCTCGGTTTATTGCTTTTTAGTTTTTAAAAGTTTTCTTTAAAGTTTTTACAGTTTTTCAGAAAAATTCAAAAACCCAAAAATATGTTTTACATTTTAGGGGGAGTCTTTTATCAGAAAAATCAAAAACATTGAAAAATTCAAAAAGCCATAAAAATAGGAAAACCAAAAATGATTTCCAGGATAAAAAGAGGAAATGATAGTACATCAGTGGGGATCTGACACAGGCTAAAGATATGTAAAGTAATATGAGGCGTGTGTTGATTACGTGTGATGTGCTGATAGGCTTCGTAGACTAAACACTGCGTGCATTAGTGATACAAACATAACGAACTACTCGTTCGTGGCTGAACACCTCATGGGCATATGGTCTTAGTACCGTAATTTCGTTTGATAGAGTTGCCAAAATCTGAGGTTTCGGGTCGTTATGTTATTGTTATCCGGGATATTCTGATTAAAATTTTGTCGTATTGATTTACGGACCTAGTTTAATCAGAATATTTGCTAAAAGAGCTTAAATGCCAAAACCGAAAGTTACCGAATTGAGGAACTTCATGTTATTACTGATCAAAGATCATAATTACATCGTATCAATTTACTGATGCAAATCAGTAGTTGATATCAGCCTCAACCTGGTATATATGCACATGTTACTTTGCTGCATTCGTTTGCTGACCTGTACACCTCTGTGCTATATATCTTGTAACTAAACGGATAACTCTGGCATAATCACGCGTTACGAGGAAGCTTTGTGCAATTTCTTGATACGGGAGTATGTCGTGTGTGTGGGAACCACAACGTGTTAGTATAATACACCTAAATCGTATCATTTTAAAGCACTGGATAACAGTCTGCATGTGAGCTTATGTGGACCACAATATCAGCAGTTGCCGGGTCACATAATGTTTCTAATGATAATATAAAACAAAATAGATCAACGCTGTGGTCAGGTTTCTCAAAATAACTGATATGATCCTCTTACCGGACATCACAAAATGTTTACTGCTTTGTTTACTTTTATGCATTTTAGTTTGATTGTCAAAAAGATACAAAACTCAAAAAGATTTTAGGTGTGTTTTGATATAAATTTCAGAAAAACCAAAAGTTTTGCATTTCTGTTTTATTTTTAGATAACCGACGGTGTTTGATGGTCAATTTCTGAGATTTGATGAAACCATCTGAGCTTTGTATCATTCGAAACTGAAATAATGTGTGTTTGAGATTTAACGTGTTGAAAGATGTTGAACGGGATTCGATTTCGTGATTTGGTAAAATTTTCAAAATTTTCCATCTCACATTCGCCCCATAAATGGGTCGAATGTGGAAAATTTTACACATTCGTGCTGTTGTGTTTGGACGAAGGTGGATTACCATTCAAACATTTTCACCTTCGGGTTGTATTTTCACTTTCGTGCCATTTAGTTGGGGCGAATGTGAAATATTCCCACATTCGTCCAACAATAAAGGGCGAATGTAGACTCTATATATACCTCTTCACAGGTTCGAACCCCTCATAATATTAAAAAATAAATACAGTTTCCAGTTTTCCCCAAAAGATTCCCAAGTAATCCCAAATATACCGATAAACAGTAGATTCCCTATTTTTCTTTACTCACAACCACTTCCAACCCCATAAAAAATTATAGGGTTTTCTCTCACAGAATTATAGGAGACCAAATGGCAGTGCTCTAAGGGCCTTTTTTTCTAATTCATACTAGGCATTTGAATTTCAGGACCAGCTCTGCTTATCTCGACCCTGAATTTATGAAGGAGGTGACAAAGACTGAAAACAAACACAAAAGAAATCACTGAATAACGTATCTTAGACGTTAGGGTAAAACAAAAGTTCATGACTTCATGTTAGAGCATGTAAAGGAAGATTTTTTTTTTCTTTACTCACAACCACTTCCAACCCCATAAAAAATTATAGGGTTTTCTCTCACAGAATTATAGGAGACCAAATGGCAGTGCTCTAAGGGCCTTTTTTTCTAATTCATACTAGGCATTTGAATTTCAGGACCAGCTCTGCTTATCTCGACCCTGAATTTATGAAGGAGGTGACAAAGACTGAAAACAAACACAAAAGAAATCACTGAATAACGTATGTTAGACGTTAGGGTAAAACAAAAGTTCATGACTTCACGTTAGAGCATGTAAAGGAAGACTTTCACTTGCCTTTTTTATCTATTTTTTTTTTATTTTTTTTATTCTATGTTGTGGACTAATGTATTGATGTTGTGCGTATATATGTGGATTTTTTTTTATTTGAAGAAGCAAACCAGTGAGCTCACCTTACTTTGACCTTGGCTCTACTCGAAAATTATACAGGCTGATTTGGAGCCGTAAATTATCTACACAACACTAGAGAGCTTTGTCACGAATATAAGAAAATAACAAGGTTCTCAAAAGTGGATGACAACTACATTTGTATCAAGAGTTGATAAAAAAAAAATTAGTTATGGAAATAATCAGTTCCCTGAATGGAGAATCTTTGTGTACCACATACATAACATAAATAAGATGGTTTTTTTCCCTTAGAAATAGAGTACTATAGGAAGTAATTGAGAGTATTGGTCATTTTTTGCTAGCATGTATATGTCATGTTATATACTCAATACATTATACAATGTCTTTTGTTCATATTCAGGATAAGCCTTTATACAGGCTAGCATTTAACTGATAGTAGATGGTTTTGGCAGACCAACTTCAATCCAAATGTTTGTTCTGAAGCATGAACAATAACAGAGACGATTGATACAAAATAAATGTGTTCATTTGAAACCTGTTAAGTGCCATGCGCCGACAACCTTACCTGTTTGCTTATAAATAGGTCGATTTGAAATATGTTTCAACACAAACAAAACAAAACCTGTTAAATACGTTCTTTTAACTTAAAAGTTGAAAGTCACCCATATGTTTTTAATCACAAAATTTAAATTATTATCATCGAAATACAAGATTTATAATCGTAGATATTTGACAAAAGATGTGTTTTGGATGACATTCACTAAAAAAAGTTTGTTTCAACCTTAATTTGTTATCCCACCTGCTCAAACACCTGCTCATCTTTGACGTCTAAAACTATGTTACTAGCGTCAAGGTTGCAAAGGCGCTAGGCGGACAGTGAGGTCCAGCCTAGGGACTAGTCGGGACTAGGCGAAAATTAGGCGGAATTAGGCGTTTTGGTAATTTATACGTATTTTATATATATACACACAAATTTAGGTGTTTTTACTTACAAATACTTAGATATATACACATAATAGTAAAAAATACTTGGAAATACTTAGAAATTTAATAAAAAAAAATAAAAATAAATAAAAAAAATCAACGCCTAGGACCGCCTAATGGCCGGCGCCGCCTAATGCCCAAAACGCCTAGATCTCCGATGTGGTGGTAAGGAGGCTCCCATCTATCCTGGAGGTGGATGGTTCAAATCCGGCAAGGAGCATATATAGTTAGCCGTTAAAAAAACAAAGAACTATATTAATAGCGGGCCGCTATATCAGCTTCAAGAGCAAAAGGGTAACTAAACTACAACATGCTTTAAACAATAATAAACACTAATTGTCATTATTAGCTTTATCTAAAAACACAAGGAGATATAGTCTTCATCAGAAAACAAAGAGCACAGATGTAGCAAAATAAGGTGCACATGCCGCAAGGTTATAACCAATTTCCCATATGAACCTAAGCTTAGTTCTAACAAATAACAACAAAGTTCCTCATGCAAGTATCGACAATCAGCAGCGTAAATTTAAAAAAAAAGTTATTTCACATATGACCTGGGTTGGATGAATGTTAAGGCCAAAAGCTGATTAGATGCTGTAAATCCCCGAGCAGTCATCAAGCCATGCATTCTCTGGGCATCCTGCTTAAATCCACCGTTTAAAAGAGCATTTGTTACTCGCTCAAATTCTCCCTGCGTCAACTTGTCTTTATTAGCCTCGACAACACCTAAGGCTTGAAGGGTCTTCTTTTCTTCCCGAGCCCGAGCATACATATCACAAAGGCTTATATGAACATCAAGTGAAGGAGAAACGCCTTTTTCAGTGAATTTACCCAATAAGTCTTCAACCTCATCAATCAGCTTCAATTTCCCGAGCCAATCAATAAGCACAGAGTATGTGGCAAGACCGTACTCGATTCCATCCTTTTCAAGCTGAAGTAAAAGTTGAAGCGCTTTATCTAGTGCATTCTTATTAGCATATGCTGCAACCATTCTAGCAATAATCTTGTCATCGGGTTTGTTTCCAAGTTTCAGTATCTGATCAAAATACTTCCTTGCATCATCCACATTACCCGTTCGACTGAAGGCCTCGACAAGATACGTGTTTGCCTCGACACCAGATTGATAACCCGCACCCTCCATGTTGTCCATAACCTGTTTGGCTGCAGTTGGGTTAGCAATCAGAGCATACGACCTAATAACTGCTAAAAACAGATCTTCAGATGGTTTGAAACTCCTTCTGCGCAGTTCTTGCAATAAAGAGTTGGCTGACCTCGGATCATTGGCGTTAACATAAGCCATGATCATTGAGCTGCAAACTTTAATGTCTGGTTTGAAGCCTTGGCTTTTCAAACTTTCAAAAGCCTCTTTTGCAAGACTAAGGTTGCCAGCCTTGCTATACATATGAACCATTGTGGCTTTTGTCGGGATGTCGGGCATTATGCCCTTTTCATTCATCTTCTTAAGTATTCTTTCAGCAGCATCTAATTGGTTCTGCTTGGCATGTGCATCAACTAGTTGTGAATAATCCCTTACATTAGTTTCAAAGGATTCTTCTTCGAGTGCAAGTTCTGCAACCTATAAAACTTAGTGTCAGTGACCGCAATCTTACTAAAACTTAAGTCTAGTTCCCAACATGACATAAAGACAAACTGTTCAATAAAACTATATGACAAGATTCACGGCATAGCATGATTCAAGATATAAGGACATACGACCAGTCGAATAGTCAATATAACTCTCATAAAAAAAAAATAGAAAATGTAGGCATGTTATAGACCACTTGGTTTTAAAAAGCGCGAAGCGCACAAAAGCGACGAGGTCTAAAACCGAGGCGCAAAGCGCAAAGCGCAAAAGCGGTGGGCTTTTCGTACGCGAGGTGCAAGACGATTATATAATTTTTTTTATGTATGCTATAGGTTTTTAACATTATTTACACAAAATATAGATACAAATAAGGTATATATATGATTTAACTTAAATGTACAACCTTTTTAGCTACATGTATAACAATTTTAAGCACAAAAACAGCATGTGTACGAAAAGCGCGCTTTTAGTGCGCTTTTTTGTTGCGCTTTTGGGGCGCTTTTTGCGCTTTTCCTGCGCTTTTTGTACGAAGTGCGCCTAGGGTTACATAAGGCGCCATGATCTGCGCCTAGGTGCGCCTCGCGCTTAAGCGCGCTCTAGGCGCGCTTTTAAAACACAGATTAGACCAGCCTTGCGAGATGTTAAGATCACAAAAGTCGGGTCACAAGGCATAAGGCAAGAGCTTCAAGTACGCAAGGTGTTGCGCTATGTACAACCAAAGTACCAAACAACCATAATATACAGCCATGACTATTTTATCAAGTAAACAACTCGTTATCTATTATCCCTTTGGTTGTAGACACTGACTCAGATGTACAGGAAGCGCTGTCTCAAGAATATTTGGCAACGATGACAATAACCATAAATTGTACAAGTTTAACAAGAATACTTCATTTATAAAATACAAAAAAAAAAGTGATGAAAAGTTAAGTACCTTGAAGTACATTTGATGATTCTGCTCTTTCAATCTATCAAGCAGTGCAAGCCAGTCAACCCTGCTAGGTTGAAGTAGCTCAACCCATTCTGCTATTAACGGGGACGGGTCATCATCCACTTGCAACGAAATTATTTTGTGTGTAACAATCTTGCATTTCCCAATAATCGGTTTCGGTTCTTGAGGCCATATAGGCTCTCCACCTTCATGTATCTGTTCAGCTACTTCAGCCCACTTCGGTTTCGAAAGATCAAGTCCATAAATATTATACTTAATCTTCCCACTCCTTTTCGGTAAAGAAACTTCTTCCTCAGTAAGATTTCCCGAGCCTTCACCACTCTGATAATCCACTTGTTGTTCTGGTTCCATCGCGTCTTTCCTCATAAGCTCCAACGACTCATAAAACTCACTATCCTCCAACTTCTCACGCGCCCACTTAAACCGAAGCTCCCTCAACATATCCCCTCGAATCCCAATCTCACCCGCGAACCTCGTCATCTCTTTAACCTCCTCCGACTGAAGAAACCCCTTCATCTTCTCCTTCTTCTTCGCCTTCTTCATATCTTCCAACACCACACCGCTAACCTCCCTAACCGTCGTCCACAAATCCTCATTCAAATCCCCCTCCTCTAACAACCCTTGTTCCATATCAATAAACCGCTCTAACCGATCCCCCTCCATTTCCGCCACAACCTTCGCCACAATTATCTTTAACATAGCATCAATCTCTTTCTTATCAGCCTCTCTATACACCTCACTTAGCTTCCCCCTCATTATCCACACAAATCTTGATAAAAACTCATTCATAACAGCATCATCCTCATCATCATCATCATTAATATTATCACTATCATTAATATTATTATTATTATCATTAAACACAGACTCTACACCTTTAACAACACTACTATTAAACACAGTTTGTTGAGTAGAGTAAAAGAATCTGTTGTTTAGCAAATATTGAACAGGATGTGAAAACTTTGGTGGGTTTGTAAGCAAATGACGAGTGGTGCAGATATCTCTGTGATTCAATGGGTGTCTTGAAAGATTAGGCTTTGATAAGTTTTTGATAGTTAATCTTGATAATAAGTGCTTAAGATTCATGGCTTTTACAACTATGTATGATTGATTGATGAAATGGGAAATATTACCTGAAAGGAAACAAGGGAGTGAGGTTTTGGAGAGATCAGTGATGATGGATGGCTTTTGTTAGGGTTTTTGTGATGTTAATAGAATTTTTTTTTTTTATATATATATATTTTTGAAATAAATAACTGATTATAGGATGCGAGGAGGAGGGGAAGGAAAACAATAACAATAGGCATATGGGTCAGGCCCAAGACAATAGGGCCACTATTTTCGGTGACCCGGCCAAGAAATCTGATTACATGATAGTAGAGGTGCACAAGAAACCGGTCCAAACTGGTTTCACCTATAACCGGTACTAAAAGTTAAAACTGAACCAAAAACCAGACTACAACCAGTCATAAAAACCCAAACCGTAACCGAAACCGATACACAAACCGGAAGCACCGAAACCCGTATTGCTAAAAACCGGTTGAAACTGGAAAAAAAAGGAAACCAGTTTAAGAAAAAAACATTTTAGCAATAAATACAAATAAAACTTTGTTTTTCTACTAAATTCAATTTTTTTTAAAAAAAATCTAAAAATTAATAAAAGTTTAATTTTATCTAATTTATATGATTTTAAGAAGAGTTTACATAAACTAGAATGGAACCAAAAACGGAAACGGAACCGAAACCGGGTAAAAAACCGATTCGTGGCCGACCGAACCGGTTTGACTTGAAACCGGTGAACACCCAAACCGGTTTGGGTTTTAAAAAAGGAAATTGGATTTTAACACCCTGAACTATTGACAATTGGCCGCTGACACACTGAATTACAAAATTGAACAACATCGCACTGTACTGTCAACTTATTAGCCTGTATCACCCTCAGACTAACCATGGTTAATTTTTGCTGACGTGGCATGGTGACGTGTCCATTTTGCTGACGTGGCATGGGGAATTGGATTTTAACACCCTAAACTATTGATTATTGGCCGTTGACGCACTAAACTACAAAATTGATGGATTTGAGCTTGGTTCAAGAGTTTCAGGTCTGATTATTCTCTTTTCACCATTCCCAGTCATCATCTCTGTCTTCTGTAGTTCGATTATTTGTATTATTTGGTCATTAGGTTCTTTGTATCATTGGAGAAGATATGTCGTTTGTGTTTGATTTGTTAACCATTTATATATTTGTGGTGAATCATTTTGTTAACATACACATATAAATGGTTAACAAATCAAACACAAACCAAAAACACAAACGAAATATCTTCGATTATTGTCCAAAATGATTCACCACAAAGATGGATCTTGGTCCAATGATACAAAGAACCTAATGACCGAACAATACAAATAATCGAACGACAGAAGACAGAGATGATGACTAGGAATGATGAAAAGAGAATAACCAAACTTGAAACTCTAGAACCAAGCTCAAATCCATCAATTTTGTAGTTTAGTGCGTCAGCAGCCAATAATCAATAGTTCAGGGTGTTAAAATCCAATTCCCCATGCCACGTCAGGAAAAATGGACATGTCACCATGCCACATCAGCAAAAATGGACACGTCACCATGTCACGTCAGCAAAACATTAACCATGGTTCAGGGACGGACGTGAAAATTATGTAATGTTACCCCTGAAATCTTGGTCTAGATCCGTCACTGCCATGGTTAGTCTGAGGGTGATACATGCCAATAAGTTGAAAGTACAGTGCGGTGTTGTTCAATTTTGTAGTTCAGTGCGTCAGCAGCCAATTGTCAATAATTCAGCGTGTTAAAATCCAATTTCCCTTTAAAAAAAAAAACAACCGAAGTGTGCATCTCTACATATACAAGAAAATAAAGCAAGCCATGATGGCGATGGAATAATTGTTGTGCTTGGTTTTAAAAGGAGGAGGTTATGGAACCGATTATGTGGGTTATTGCTGGCCAATATCTTTGGTTTGGTTGGAACTTGGAATATTATAGACCTGATTTGCATGACACAAGATTTAAATCTATTGCTCAAGTTTGGGTGATATCGCTCAATACCCGAATGCATGGCTTGGATCAACATATTTTGGAATAGGGTTTTATTACATTACATTATATTATGCGTTTGAATAAATGTAGAAAAGATAATAGATTAATAGATGTAGTAAGGCTAATAGATTTGCTGGTATATAGGTGGGTCTTGGATTCAGTTCTTTAGTGTCTAAATGTTGGAACGTTAGAAAGGCTTAGTTTTTTGGGGCATTGTCCAGAAAACATAACTTATCCGTTTTGTTTGTTCTCTACTTTTTAAAATTGTGAAAGGTTACCGGGGAGTCCACTCCTCTTGATCAAAAAAAAAAAAAAGATTTCCCAGCGGTTAGGGCCTTTAAGAATTGGGCCTTTAAGATTATGAATAAGCTATTCATTTCCGTCCTATTGAATAAATCAGCATGATGGTAGTAGAGTATAATAGCAAACATGATGATCAGTATAATGATACGATTACAAGTGTAGGGTGAGGTTAACGTATAAAGCTTCTTAACATAAGAAGCGTAAGAAGCAATCTTAGTTATTAGATTAATGACATGTCTGGACGCAGATTAAAAACCCTAATCATATATACTTGGGTTAAACTAACCAAGGGTAAAATAGGGAAAAACCGTCTAATTTTTTTTTTCAAATCGTAACAGACCTAATTGAACCCTGATTTTTCATCGTTTTCAGATCGATTCATGTTCAGAATGATTACACAATTCAAAAACAAAAAAAATCGATTACAATGAACGAAAAACGTAAGATCAGTATTTGATCTAAAAATAATCAAAAACAGAGGATTAAACTAATCATATGAACAATTATGAATTGTAATAGTTGTCGAATACTCTGGATTTTGTTTCATTAAGGATGATTAAACATAAAAATTAGGTTAAAAAAGTTGCAGAGGAAGAAGATGAAGTTGGTGAAAAACATGGCCTTTTTAAAATCTCAGACGCACTCATTAAATTTTCAGACGCACTCATCAAAAAATTTCAGACGCAGTCATCAAAATTCAGACGCACTCATCAAAATTTCAGACGTACTCATTGAAAGTTTGGAAGCATTCATTGAAAATTTTGGACGCACTCATCAAAACCCAACAAAAAAAACAAACGCACATTTACCAAAAAAAACAAACGCACCTTATTAATATCATACCAAACTTCAATTTGAATTAGTAATATCAAACCAAACAAACGCACGTTCCTTTATCTCACTTCAAATTGAATTATTAATATCAAACCAAACAAACGCACGTTCCTTTATCTCTCTGCAATTATCTTTGCTTGGAGCCTTCACTTGTCATTTTCATTCTATCTCTCTTCAATTATCGCTTCAGTCTTTCAGGTAATTAACCCTCCTTTGATCATCATCATCTTCTTGGTCATTAGGCAATCGGTGTTGCACAATACTGTAACAAACAGAAAGATGACCCTCTCCCTCACTCCTGTCACAACGAAAGCCGGCCACCACCAAGCTCGGGTGGTAGCGGCGCTGGTGTTGGTGGTGCACGTTTTGGTAAGTGGTGGTTGTAAGTGGTCGGAGGTTTAGACGATGGGAGATGCAGTGGTGGTACTGGATAGATGTTGGTCGGAGATGGGACGATGTTGGTGACGGGGGTGTTCCGATGTGGTGGTGGTGGTCAGATGTAGATCGGTTTGTTTCAAAATGAGGATGAGTTAGGTTTAGAATATGGGAAGATAGGTTTAATTGTGGTTTAACTGTGGTTAGGTTTAATTGACAGGTGTCAATCTCTAATGACTTCTTACACTTCTTATTTTAAGGGACTTTATATTCTAAGTGTATATTTACCTTACTTGTAACATGAATACATCATATTTTTTAAAATTGGATTTCGACACGTGTAAAGATGAAATACCGAAAAGATGTCTAAGATAAAAAAAGATTATTTGAAATACTTATATCTACTCCTAGCATGATAAATAATGTTATTGACTCTATGTCTCTATCTTAACCGATAGGCTTTAAGGAGGGACGGGGCGTCATCCGAATTTTCCACGGGTATCAAGTACCAGCACGGTATCACCGCCGCCATACACGCTGATAGTGGTCCCGTGGACCGTTTTGATGGTGCTCTTTACCGTGCTGATACCGGCTGTTTTGTGTTTTTTATAAATGCCAAGTTTTCGTTTTACCCCCCGTATGTTTTAGTGTTTTGTTATTTTAACCGTTTGTTTTATGTTAACCGTTTAAAGAAATAAAAACATAAATAAAAAACATTTCATTAAAACATAAAAATTAAACATAAATAATATTAAACATAAAATAAAAATACATTAAAACATAGATAAAAAACTTAAAGTTGGCGCAACAATCGCCATGCTTCGACATGGTCGAAATCCTTGCCGTATCGCGCTTCATACTCATAGTTAGTGAAGCCGATAGCCAACTCCTCATCAAACTCCAGATCATCCCTCACCGTTTGCTCGTATAGGGTGGTCCACCTCTCACACTTGATGTTGAGGTCGGCCCACTTGAGCTGGAGGTCTTGGACGGTCTTGATGGTGTTGCTGCCAACTTGCTTGAGGAAGTTGCTATAAACCCGATCCCAAAACCCCTCCGGGGGGTAGTTGGACCCTTCCTCCCGAGGGAGTTGTTGAATCTCCGGGTCGTTCGACGCATCCTTGTGGCTAACCACAAGGGCCATCTCTTCCTCGTCGGTCCACGGGTTCATTTTTGGTGTGTTTGGTTTTTTAAACCGTGGTAAGTTGTGACTTTTAACCCCACCGTTTGATCACTTTATATACAACGACAGTGACACGGTTGGAATAGTTTAATTAATTTACTAACCGTTTGGTGAGCAAAATTCAATTAACTCGACGGTTTCCAAGATAATCACTTAAATTTGGTCAACCGTTTGGTGCGACGGTTGAAATAGTAATATTAATTGTTAAACCGTGTAAAAATGTAAAAAAAAAAAGTTTGGGTCTGCGTACAAAAAGGTGTTTCAGTGAAGTAAATCAGTGAAGTGATGTGGCAAAGCAGAATTGGTTAAAATCAGTTAAAGAAAACTTTTATCCTACAAGCACCCCTTATGCCCTAAGATCTTATGTTTTAAGTCTTATGCTTTTTTCATTTCAAACGGTTTAGTTTCTGGAAACATGTTTATCGGATTTCACAAAACACGAAGTTACTTTGTAACCTACCGCCTCATCATTCAAATTCCATCCTTAAATATTCTCTTCTTTGACTTAAGACCATGTGTAGTGGGATGGAGCCCCCCTTTCTGATTGGTCCACGTGGCTGCTGAGTCAGCATGGAGAGAGAAACTGAAAAGGGGGTGTAGTGGTGGGGCTTTATATATGGAGCCCCCTAATCTGATTGGTCCACGTGGATTTTATTTTTTATATTCTTTTAACTCAAAATAATTAAAATAAAAGGCAAATAAATATAAAAAAATTAGAAATACAATATATATTTTTTTCTTGTAAATAAAAAATGTATTACATTCATTTTATTAAAAAAAGATATACTTTTTTTAATTAAATTTCTATGTATTTCTAAATAATAGATATTACAAGTTGTTAAACAAATTATTATAAATAAAAATAAAAAGTGAGCTCAACTATAGTTATCCAAGCCCAATTATTAACCATAAAACAAGGCCCAAGTATAGTTATCCAAACAATAGGCCCTCTTTATATACAACCAGATATACAACTAAACCCTAGCCCCCACTTTTTTTTTTGTTTCGCATCAGTAGCAGCAGCAGCAGTCCAGCAGATCCTTCAAGGCTTCAAGCACATATCCAGATCCTTCAAGGTTTCAAGCACTCAACCATGATAATATAAATGTTTTTCCCTCTCCGCCACGTGTCACGTGGGTATTGGCCCGAGCAAAACGTGTTGAGCGTTATTAGAATCGCGCGGGGATCGGTTTTGAGGGAATCGCGCCCTGCCGTTTTGGTGTTCCGGGCGCTATTTCTCATTTCAGCGCCCCATCACGCTTCCACTACGGTTGGTCTAATTGATGTATTTTTTTTATAATAAAATTTAAATAGTAGTTCACACCAATCACCGAGGGGAGGGCGTTACCCCTCCCGCTGAAGGCCACGTGGGCTCCCCAACCATATACCCCATACCATATAGTATTACACTAGATCTTTGTCCTCGTTAACACGCGGTTCAGCAACGTATAATTATTTTCAACGGTAAAACGTATAAAAAATATAGTAGAAATATTTTATTAAGATTTAAAAGAAACCAATGATGTAACAATTGATACAACGTTGAATATACATATGCTGAAAACGTTTTAAAGAAGCACTATAGCTAGCTACACTACAGAGTACAGACTCCAACATCTACGCATAAAGACGAACTCTTTTCACATACCATTGACTTATAAAGCCATTGATACGTAATAGCGTATGCAAACTCATTTGTTACGCATTTGACACGCTAAACCTGCCTTCATTAGTGAATTTTTTGTATACAAATTCACGCCAAAACTAAAGATTCCCAAAATGCAATAGGTAGTTTACTATTTTTTTTCCCTAAAACTTCATAGTTTGATGAAAACAATTTAGGAGGTTGTATGCATTATAAGCCGGTTTGACCATTTGAGATCAAACAAAACCCAAAAGAAATTATTATTAAGTAAATGAGTCGACACAATCACCAACAAAAGAAACAGTATAACATTAACTATGCTGCAAGAAGTGCAATCTTAATTTCTTGCAAAGTTTTTCCTTTTTTTTTCCACCACATTCTTCCTAACAAAGAAAAATCCCACCAAACAAAAGCTTGCAAAAATTGTGTACAAAATCAGTGGCCCAAGTTGCTCCAGCATCCTCAAAAATAGCAAACCAACAAAGAAATTTATAACCTGCAATAAGCGCACACAACAACCCATTAGAATTTGTTATGGAAAAACGTAAAGAACCGATGCCTTGAGACAAAAAAAAATGCATTCTGCATCAGCATGTAATTTTGTTAAATATTATAGAAAATGGAAAACTGTTGCGTGCCTATACACCTGCGCACCTAAGCGAATAAGCAGCTTAAGCGAGTCAAATTCCTTAGCGTCTAAGCGAATACGCGTATATAAGCCTAGACGAAAATCAAATACCTTAGCGTCTAACCGCCTAAGCGAATACGCGCCCATGCGCCTAGACGAAAATCAAACGCTACTTAGTAGTTTTTTTAGTAATTAGCTGCAAATAAATAGAGGAACTACAGCCATTTGTTTGGCGAAAATATTATAGGAAATGGAAAAGTGCTGCTACTTACCAGTTGTTTTAGCCATTGGTGTTTAGGCGCGTAGGCGATTCGGTGGCTTGTGTCTGCTCGCTCACTGACTGGCACGTATTTTGTACGTGTAAGCTAAAATTGAGTTTCCCCTGACCAATGAGCAGAACAACAAAATCAATCATAATCACATTAACATTAATATTCCCGGACAACATATTTCAAAAGTCATCTATTCTTATCTTTCATCTTGAATCCTTTGTACTAATACTTAATTAAAGGTCATCTTAAACAACTAAAACAAAAGGATATTAAATCCAACAGATTTGTGTCATTAAAAAAAGATAACAATCAAAGTAGATATCAATAGTTGTAATAGAAATGGAAGTTTTAATTTTTAGTTCCATGACTCCATCTGCCAAAATATATAAAAAGTCAACATTCCATCGTTTACGCTTATATATGCATGAAACTCTACCTTTAACATGAATACAATCCATAGAACACCCTTTAAATTTATTTTTGCTTTTACAAATAAAGCAAGCATAAAACATAATTAAAAACCATACGAAATCAAGAAAATAACTGTTTGATTGAAAGTGCAATGATATCTTTGACCTCATATTGTAATGACCTGGCGACCATTGGCCTTAAGTTAACAGCCAAAATTAACTTTTTGGTATACCCTAAAACCTGGAGAGAAAAAACGTGAAAGCCATTAGTTTAGAATAACCGGAAGGGTGATGATCAAGGTAATCAGACAACGAATGTTACCATGCATACTGGGTTAACATACCGTTGAGGCGTGGATTGTTATACATTAACCTGAGTGTCAACTTGAAGTAGGGTAACATTTCCATCCAGACCAAACTGTAAGAATCACTCCATCAGCACGTGAAAAGGCCATTTAAAATGCCAAATCAAGGTAAAAGGAAAGGTAATTAAAACCCCTTTAATAAAAAAAATAAAACTAAAACAAATTCCTTTTAAGAATAAAGTCTCAAAAGGTCAACACAATGAACCCACTCATCTGTTCCAACTCCAAGAAGCAAATAAAAAGTGAATATAGTACTTCAAGAGCTCTAACCATTGATTCCGATGATGGTGATGCTGGCCAATCAAACCCTAAGATATTATCAATACCCAATGCCTTTAACTGCAAATGATACACAACTGTCAGAATCTATGACGATGGAAAGTAATTAACATTTCAATTGTCAGAAAGTTTATACCTGAATCACGCTAGACACAAGGTTTGATCTCAGCATCTCAGGAATCCCATGTGAAGACATCTCATTAACAAAATAATCTTCTGTATATAGCCTGTTAATTATCATATAGAAATTCTATTATTATATATAATAAGAACTAATAATTATTGAAAATACCTAAATAGCCATTTTTCATCACCTGTAACATTTCCCTGGTCGTATTCTTCCAGCCCTCTGTCTAGCAGACGCTTTGGATATAGGTGCCACTACAAGGTTTTCTATATCTGTAATCTGTGGGGAACAATTTACAAGGTTTAAAAATTTATATATAAAGAGAGAGATGATGAATACATGATTTCAGTATATTGAGAAACCCTAATTTCAGTAAAGAGTGTGACATAGCTAAAAAAAAGTGAAAGAAATACCGGGTTGTAGAACCGCTGTTTTGAGAAACCACTATCTACAACATAGACGATACCCTGCTCAAATAGATGAAATTAGAAAATTATAAGATAATTTATTGTAATTTACATTTACATTTACATTTACATTTACATTTACATTTATCTAAATTACTCAAAAATACCTCCAGTGTCAGGGATGTCTCTGCAATATTTGTGGCGATCACCACCTTCCTTTTCCCTCTGGGGGAAGGATAAAACACCAAGTCCTAAAAATATCCCAATCATAAATCATATTTAGTCAACAGGTATTCACAAATGCATAATATAGCATGTACAATAAGTCAATAACCACATGAAAAAGGATAAAAGATAGAAGTTGGCGTAAGTAACCTGGTCTGCACGAGTGAGTCCATAATACAAAGGCAAAACAATCATTCCTGACATGTTTAACAAATTGTCATGGTTGGCAACAAAAGAGATTGATGAACTACAAATTCTCTCGAACACTAAACATTTACACATTTCATTGATACTCGTTTGGTTTCAGATTTAAAAAGGCGGCATGGTCAGCAAATTTTAAGTCTATGACATACCTAAAGAAGACTTGCCACTGTTTTGGGCTTCTTCTGTGATTAATTGAACTGCAGCATCAATATCATCTTGGCCAGTAAAAAAGACAAGAATATCCCCCATTGGCTCCTACAAGTTAAAACGTAACGGGTAAAATAATAATAAAAATATGAACAGAATGCGAACGTTGAATATAGTTTTAAATATCATATACAGTACCGGGGTACCTGATCATGAATTGACATTACTGTTGAAACAGTAGCTCGAAGATAATCTGAAACAGGCTCTTCAACATAGAAAATCTGTACATTATACCCTCTACCCTGAAATCACATCCTTTACGAGTAAGCAAACAAAACAAAGCAACAGAGATGCTTAACCTCTATGTTCTATTGTATGATGTCATCAGATTTTCCTATTATATACCTCAACAGACAAAATGGCAGGTTCCGTCTGCAGTTCACTATCTTCTCCTTCCAATCGAGGCCTCTTTTTTCTGATCAATATACAGAGTTGCAATACATTAGCCATAATCCTTAATTTGAAGTAACTAATAGAGCCTAACTATGAATATGAATCATTGTTCTGATTAGAAAACCTGATTTGAAAAAATGCAGCCATTGATTTGGCTTCAATTATGGCTGAAGCAATAATAAGGCGCAACTCGGGCCTATGGCGTTGAATCTAAGAAATCAGTTATTAGCAACAGGAAAATAAACGTAAGTTGTTTTTAGAAATGGATATTGAATCTTTATTTGGTACCTTTTTTAGAAGACCCAACAATATGTCTGCCGAAAGGGATCTCTCATGAGCTTCATCAACCATAATCACACTGAAATAAAAAGCAAGCTTATGATACTGATAGTTATCTAATAATAGTACAAGCCAACTTCACCTCCTAGTTATTTTTAACCATTTAAAAATATGTGGCTTATGTGTCCCTCATTATAAATAAGTGAATAACAATTAACAAAGAACAGACAAATATTAACCAGCACCTGTACTTGCTAAGGAGAGGATCATCCATCATTTCTCTTAATAATACTCCATCTGTGAGAAATTTGATCCTTGTTAAGTCCTGAACTAACAAAAAAAATGAATATAAACACTCTTAACCTTCATAACATCAAAGACAATAGTTGTAATAGAAATGGAAGTTTTAATTTTTAGTTCCATGACTCCATCAAAAAGGGTATGCTCTCTTAGAAGTTTTTTGAATACCACGCATTCAGTATTAAGAAAAGGGTTTGAACTCATGAACAATAGTTTACCACATGCAAGAACTTTTAGGAATTTGACCACTTTGCGAGGAAAATATACTTCTCCTCTCGTTGCGCCTCCATAGGCATATGTGATTTCCTACTAATCCAACAACCTACAAAGAATCGCCAAAACTGTATTAATTTGATATCAAATGTTCATAACAACCCATCTTGACCCATTTGGAATGCCTAAACAATCGATAATATATTTAAGGCGTTTCAAAATAAACGCCTCAAACAAAGTGCCTAATCTCTCCAAAAAAAAAAATAGAAAAAAAAACTGAAAAAAAAATGAACAAAAAAACTGGATAGTAAATGAAGCTGCATTTATAATCTTTGTATCCCTTTCATATGATTCCCTAGAAATAAATCCATTCATTAACAACAGAACACAGTTAGCATGAGGACATAACATAAAGACTACAACAACATTGGGAAAAAAAATTCTTTTTTGTGCCCTCTGGAACGACGAATCGCTCGTAACGATCGGGTGCATTCATGGGTCTCTGCTCTGAAAAGAAAAAGACAGATAACCATGGCTCTCTGCTCTCAACAACACCAGGAAATTACTTCGATTGTACAGCCAAAAAATCGAAATAAAGAAGAATCACTAAAACAAAATCAAAATCAATATTAGGGTTCCAAAAATAAAAGAGGAATCGACATAATCAAGATGTATAGAAAACTTAACAGATCTTAAAACAGATATTGAAAATGAGTAAACAGAGAATAAACAGATATCGAACATATACTTCGGAATAAACAGAGAATGATCGAACATACACATACATACATATTGGCGTAAAATAAATGTAAGAATCATAAAGATAATCAAACTTTGAGTCAGAGGACATGAACGATGGAGACCCCATATCGATTGGAGATGAATGAGAACCTTCAATCGCCTGATTAGGGTTTTGGGTTAGAGGAGGCGATGATGAATGAGGGTTATGTTATGTCCGTGAGTTTAGAAGGGTATTTATATTTTTTAGATTTTTGATTTAAAAAAATAAGAAAATTTTATTAATTCTCTCAAAGTGTCATGTGGCTTCACAAATGGAGGAGAGATAATTGCTAGAGGGGTAAATGATTGCCATGTGTCAAAAATTGCTTTCAAATATTATATGTATAGATGTTTCTCCTTACTAGAATCATTTATTACATATTTCCCTAACATAAAAATCACATAATTCCTCTTTCTATGTCAGTTGCATATTTCCCCTTACCTTTACAAACTATTGGGCCCTTTTTTGAGTCAAACTCATTCTCATCATTCCGATGTTTTAGTACCTCTTTATTTGTCGTACAAAAAAAACTTATTAAATTCCCAATAGAAAAATATTTCCCTAATGATAAAGCTTTTAACGCCACCCCATATCCTTTCCTTTTCAAATATTTTTACGAATACGCTTTTTTTTATATTGAAGAACGTTTTTTTGGAAATGCAATTTAAAGTTACTCATTGTTATAGTTGGATGTGAAAGACATCTAGTGTTTAAAACGGATTTCTATTTCTTATTCATTATCTATTTTTTTATCTAAATAAGATTCTCTTAAAAAGAAATATGGTGTCAAAGATCCGTGAAAATTGGATCAATAATGACTCGTAATAAATATAAAATTCTTTTGATTCCATATATTATTCCATACACTATTCATAAAAACAATAAATTGGTTTGAAACTCTTAGTTCTAGTTGTTTATCTCTCAGAATTTTATCTTTAGAATTTGTTAAATAAAGAAATATGTAATTAATTTTAAGAGTTAGGTAATATAAAATTTATTGTCTTAGTTACAAAGAAGATATATTGTGACACCCGACAAACTTAGGATAACTTTCCTAACAACACTTAAGTCTACATTAACAAAACATTTGTAAACAGAACTTCACTGGGTAAGTTAGGTAAGTCTACACACACTACGGTTATGGTTATGGTGATTTGGGGAATCACCAGTAGGTCTGCACACACTATAGTTATTGTTCTAGTGAATCGGGGAATCACCTTGTAGCACACACGAGTCTCGCATCTCGAGTGCTGGTAAAATAACATAATAAACGTAACTTGTCGAGAATTATATGTTTTATGATTGTTAGATAACTTGCCGATATGTGTCTACATGAATTGATATGATAAGCTTACGAAAACCCAGTCCTCCTAATGGGAGGAAGACTGGTTAAGCCAGTAGCCCCCATGGGGGGGGGGGGGCGAGTCTGGTTAGGCCAGTAGTCGCCCTAATGTCAAGGGTGACTGGCAACAACTATAAAAACCATCCATGACTTGTATTTATCATTTTCACAACCCTAACTCACCTCTACACACCCATTTACGACCCTTAACCTCTGTAAGCGAGTTTTTGCCCTCAAAACATCGATTCTTAGACAAAACAACTCCTAAAACCATAAGCAAGTAAAGATCTAAGGTGTGTGATTCATCTGAACTCTTTTTCAAACATTTTCATGTTATTATTTTGAACCCAAAATGTCCAGATTTGAACCTAGTGTGTTTTCACCAATTAAAACCTTTCTAAAATACAATCTTTGAATGATGTTGGTGATCTAAAAAATGGGGTTTTTATGTTGTTTGTTGTTAGAATGACTATCTAAGTAGTAGAAGCTTATTTGGGTAATGTTTGGTTGTTTATAAGTTTTGACTCGTTTGAGGATTTTTGTGTAGATTTATAATTGGATATGTTAATATGATGACGAGGATGATATGTTAGGATTCATGTTAGAATGATTACCTCTGGAATTGTGTAGCATCTTTTGAAACCCAGTAGCATCTTTTGGAACCCAGTAGCCTGTTTTGAAACCAATAGCCTATTTTGTGACGCATTCATGTATATGTGACCTATATGCTAGGTTTTGTGATCTACTCGTTATATGTGATATGTATATACGTGTTGCTATCTGAAAACTTATACTTAATTGATAAACTAATAAAACAGGTCACCAACGAGATGTCAAGTCTTGTATGGTCGTGTCGAAGTCAAAACGCTTATGCAAACACACAGAGTCATGGTTTGGACAACTAAGGGTATTAGACCAACACGTTATCGGTCAACACATTTATAGACATCTTATGATAGGTTTCCGGTAATTGGAACTATCATCACACGGTCAGTTTTATAAATACTAGAAGACACAATCTAAGGTGCGTTTCACGGCCCTACTTTTACATACTTCCTCATGGGGGAGAAACATGCTACGTACTCAGGTTTCTTTAAGATCATTTAATACTATTGTTATCAGTTGTTTTCTTTGCGACTCATCTATGTCCTATGGGAGCTACTAATATGTGTATATAGCGGGGGAAATGTGGATAGATCTAATGGGCCTGACAAATTCCACCCGGGTCAACTAGAGGTTCGACGAGTGCATATTGTCTTGAACTACACGATGGTTACCGGGTATGAGGGCAACCGAAAAAGCAACACATTTTATTGAGTAACATCACAATCAGCAATGGTTCCAATCGCGAAAGTAACATACATAATGTCTAGCTAACATTCGATAACATAGTAATACTTATTTGATCTTGTAAAACAAACAATTTTATCTAAAAACCTATGAACTCACCAGCATATCTTATGTTGACACATTTTAGCATGTTTTCTCAGGTCACTAAGGTAGCAACATCGGTTTAGGGCGCACTAGAGTCCACAACATCTGTTTTTGTCTCATACATCGTTTGCATGACTGTCATTGAACTGTTTTTAAAAACCATTTTCTTTGGAGTTTGGATTGTAAAACTTATTTATGCTTCCGCTAACTTTTAAACTATTGGTTGGTGGTTTTCATTTGATTTGCGCATATAGATGTCGTTTGTTGTGACCGTTGACTTGGATCTTGGTGTGCCACGCGTTTCGCGGTAAAACCCGCACATGGAATTTGAGTGTGTGACACATATAATAAAAGAAAAGGGGTATGCCACATGACACTAAGTGAGGCCTTTTCACCCATTGATTTCCCTCCAAAATTCTTTTTCTATCTCATGTGCATGGAACATGCACTTCCTCTTCTAATTTAAAAAAAATACACAAAATTAACGAGCATTTTATTATCTTTTTAATGAGTACCATAGTGCTATACAAAAAAACGAAAAAAAAGACGACTTTTTAGTGGGTTTTTGTCCATGCAGAGAAAAAAACACGTGTTGAGGTAATTCATTAATCATGTCTAGGCAAGTCACTAATCATGTTAAGATAGTATATATGTTTTTGAACCTACTATTACACATAAGAACCTGCTAACCACATATATAGTCACAGATGTAATCAGTTTGGTAAGAATCTAATTTCCTTTATTTTATAGCAACAAAGTTGATTACAAACATTACTAATTAAGTTCTTAATGTGCATGACTATTAGATTATGTAATGTTAAAAAAGAAGCTTTTGAAAGCATGTAAATATTGATATAGATACAAGTTTCATCAACAACATGTGTATATATATATCTAACATGTACCTTTCATATATTGTCTTAAATAGAAAAAAAAAAGTGCAAGCGTATCATTAGAAGTAGGTTTTATGCGTTATCGAGTGTTGATCCTATAAAAACTTTTTGTTCTTAAAAGACGACTTATTTCTTTTACGGTACACACATTTTCTCACGTCATTAAAAAAAAGTATTATGGGATGAGACTGATATGCGGTTGCCACCCACACAAAAACAATCGTAATCGCTCTCTGAAGTGGGCTTACTACGGCCCAATGTCCTTCTTGGCTACACCCTACAAGACTACAAGGTAAAACAAAAACAAACAAAACAATCATTTTTTAATTCATACAAAGTCGAAACCAAATGTTCTTGGTTATTTCAGTGTAGTGATAGCACAGGTCCCACCATCAGGCCGGAATTTTTAATTTTTATTTATTTTTACATATTTTATTTATTGATTTCTTTTAAACAAAATCATAATTTCAAACAAAATCGTATTAACCAATAGATCCAATTCTCATTTAACCCAATGATATTTTAAAAGCTTAGTTTCACTCGTCTAAAGTCCCTGAATCATCATAGATTCTTAAAGGCTTCCCTGTGAAATGTGATAATAAAACAATCCTTTCGGTAAAGGTCTACTATGTGTCCCCTTTGACAAAATGATAACAATTTGAAGTCCATTATGTCTTCAAAATAGGATGCCAACATAATTGACACCCTCCTTTTATTACATAACAGGTATCTTGTCACAATGTTGGTTATTGCAACACCCTGTTTCTAATCACATATTGAAGAAACAATAGGTATCACAGGGGTTAAGACTAATCCCCGAGTGGTTAAATACCTTTGCTTGTCCAAGAGTTACCCCTTTACCCACACCATTAGATGAACCCTAACCGAAAAGTAAGAAAGAGTGTGTGTGTGTGTGTGTTGGAAGTAAGAACACGAGAATGTAAGTGGTTCGGCCGTTAACGACCTACGTCCACTGTCAAGAGCCGGTTGTATTACTTTGGAGAATACAAAGTATTACAAGAATATTGCTAATCTAGCTCTTGAGTACAAGTGATGAATTTCTAATCCTTTGCAAAGGTGTTGAGGTCTTCTATTTATAGGAGATGTCATGGGACGAGTGAAACAACCCCCGAGGGCCACTCCTGATCTGGGCTTGAGATAACCGGCTCAGTAAAAATGGCGGGAAATACTGGACCATACTTGCTGACGTCATGGGCGGTTGACCAGCTCTACCAAAATGACACGTGGCGCCCTTTGATAGGACGCCGGCGGCATGCTGATCTGACACAGCATGGTTGACTTACCTGCCGGCGTTTGACGTGACGTCTGACAGCAGGTAAGCATGTCTTCTGAGTACTATAGACAGCAGTATGGTGGAAGCATGGGAGCAGTCAAGTCGTTGTTCATGTCAGCAGCGGTTGGACTGACCCTAACATGTGCCGCCATGTGGTTGACGCATACTCTGTCCCAGATCTGAGTGAATCTTCTTGATCCTTGATCTTCCGTACCTCGTACAAAAAGCTGGTGACGATTAAATATTCCGTGCATGCGCGCAGGCGCGTCTATTCTCCTAAAGTAGTGATGTGGATAAGGTTGCACCATATGCAAAATGTTCCCTTGCGCGGAGTAAGTTCTGCTAGATGTTTCCGCCAACGGAAGGTGTTTCTTGGCGCAAACTGCAGTTAGAGCCAGGATTGTTGTAAACTGGGATTGGGATGCCGCCTCCGCGAGGATTGGGGTACCTATCCCTTCAAGTCCCCCTAGTTTAGGGCTTCTCCTCGTCTAGATTCAAGAGTAGGTGGAGCGCTAGACTGAATAAAATATTAGTCGCGGATGATAGCTCATTTGCTTGACAAGGGGTTCGAGTGTTTGCATTGATTGTTTGCGGAGAACGTCCTTCTCCGCTTTACGTCGACCTATTGCTGAAAAATGGCGTGTTGCGCCGTGACCTAAGGAGGAGTTAGGCGAAGAATGTCATTTTCTGTTTTACGTCAAGTTGTCGCTGAAAATGATGTGTTGCGCCTTGACCTGAGCAGGAGTTAGACGGAGAACATCTTTTTCTGTTTTACGTCAAGTTGTCGCTGGAAAATGACGTGTTGCCCCTTGACCTGAGGAGGATTTAGGCGGAGAACGTCTTTATGTCGACGTAAAACATGCGCCAGCGCGAACTTGTAGTTGTAGTAAATATTTCAGTACTTAATGCGGTTCCAGAGTTGGAGTAAATGTGGGAATGATTGAAATTTAATGTGTCGCCAATTATTTGAAATTAATACGATTGGAATTCGAACGTGTATTAACTTCGGAGGGAAGGTTTGTAGAAATCGAGGAGGCAGCAGTGCCAGACAACTGTTTGGCAGGAAAGTGTGATGTCTGTCACATCAGGCGTGTGTTTGTATCATTTTTTGTCTGGTTTCAGGCACGTGGGGAGCCACGCACCCCACTTGCTTGATGAGTGACCAGGATTTCTCCACGTGTCTGAGGGCACGTGCCTTCTGTTAGGAGCGTGGACGACCACGAGCGTAGAATGGCTGTGATGATGAGAGATCACGACACGTGTCGCTCATCCGTAAGATTGCCAGCTGTGTGAAGATACACGCACGGATGTGGACCGTCCGATGGCACATTGTACACATGTCATTATCTCGTGCCTCCAGAAGAAAAGGCACGACGGTTGCTTTTTCTCCACTGGGGCCCATTGCAATTAATGCGATGATTATATATAGGGTGAGAGGTCTCCTTTTTTCAGTTACACTTCCAAAATGATCAATTAATTTCTTGCAAACTCTCTCTAAAATTCCGGTGAGCCTTGAAGTTTCCGAGCAATCTTCAAATATTCCGAAGAGTTTTCCGGCGGATATTCAAGATTTCCGTTGAAACTTCAAGAAGATTTCCAGTTTTATTGACAAGTTCATCCTTTCTTCCACTGTTTTTCTTGAAGATGTCAGATATTCCTACAGGTGTCTCACCGTCCGGTGAGACCCACGGTGAGGGTCCGGTGGTGGACCCGGTGGTAGAGGAGGTTCTGGTGGATGGGCCCATCGTCCAGGAGGGGAAGATAAAGGAGAGAAAATTGATGACAAACACCTCTCGTCAGTGGACCGTGGCTGCCTTTGCCGAGTTTTGTAGAGGTTACGAGATATTGCTGGAGTGGGAGCCGGAATTGCCCACTCCAAGGCAGACGGTGTTAACTCCGTCTTACGGGAAGATTGCCTTATACGAATCCCATTTCACCAAGTGTGGGTTCCGCCTGCCCTATACCCGCTTCCAATTGGATACACTGGTGGAGTACGGCGTGGCGGTTACACAAATGAGCGCGTTTGGCATGCTCAGGCTGGTTCACTTTGAGGCCTCCTGCCGCGCTCTGGACATTGAGCCGACTGTTGATCGGTTCAATGTATTTTACTATATGGCGCGTGATGAGATGTGGTTCTCATTTAAGCCGCGTCCGAAGGTGCTGAAGATGGCGACGGATGTTCCCAAGTCCCTCCATGGATGGAAGGACAGATACTTCTTTGTGAAGAAGGGGGTAATTCCGGTGCCGATGCCCTGGAAGGTTTGATCCGGGAAGCTGCGCCTCCCAGACCACGTGGTTATGCAGGGTTATAAGAATGAGCCCCGGTTCATCAAGCTGACCACCAACGCCACTAAGTTAGAGTTTAAGGGTCTGACGGAGACCATATTTTTGCTGTTGGGCACAAGCCGCGTAGGTATACGTGCAGGGAAGGAACCATACATCCCTAAAGAAGGTATGTTTATTTTTTGTTGTTGTTTTGAATATGTTTGTCCCTTGCTGTTATTAATCCGCCGCTGTTGGCTGTAGATTGGACAAAGTTTGATGTCTTTGCGGCCCGAGGGGGCAAAGAGTTGAAGTGGAGGCGCCTGGTGGAGGGGCAAGTATATGTGTTGCAACAGTTTGTGGGTAACTTCTATTACCCAACGCTGGAGACTCCGCCCAATCATTTCTATGCCACTGGTGAGTCTTCGCGCTCGGGTTTTATTAGCATTTTTTATTCCGAGTCTACTGGTTCATCAGTAGAAGTATCTCGGCAATCAAAGACTTCACAGGGCCGTGGCCGCTGGAAACACGCGACGCGGAAGCATGATTATTCTGCTCGGACAACTTTAGCCCCTTCTGACTCTGAATCCTCGAGTGCAGGGGTGTGTTTGTTAAAAACAGAAGCAAACAGAAGGATGGCCCGCCATCAGAGGATGAGGAGGAAGACGATGGCGCTAAACTAAAACACAAGAAGAGGCGCCGCCATGAGGCGTCTTCACATGGGGAAGGGGGCAGCAAAGGTAGTGGTGGGAGTACTGGAGGCTCGAAGAGCGCTGGATAGAGGGGTGGAGATCCGGGAGCGCTGGGGCGGCTTGGACATGGGTAAGTCCCCTGCTAAGACAACTGGGCCACAGGAGGAGGGAGCCCCTTTGTTTTATGTTGATATTATTGCTCCTCCTGTGCGCCAGCCAATCCTTCACAAGATTGTGAAGAAGAAAACTCCCTGAAAGCCCTCTTGCTTTCACTTTTTCCTTTTTGAATTTTTATTTTATGAAATTTCTCTAATTGTTGTGCGCATTGCAGTGGTTGCGCCGAAGGTAATTGCAACCTCCCCCCCCCCAACTCCTACCGTTGAGCAAATTGTTGAGGCACCCATGAAGAAGGAGGAGGAACATCTCTTGCGGGAGACAGAGGAGGCAGAGGCCAAGGTGCGGGCTAATGACGCCTCCCAGAGAGTAGAGGCTGAGAAGGCGGAGAGTGAGCGTCTTCGTCTGGAAGAACAAAAGTTCCATGTGGAGAAGGCTCGCCTCGAGAAGGAGAAGGATAAGAACGAAAAGGCTGAAGCCGAGGCCAAAAAGCGGGCCGATGATGCTTCTAGGATGGAGAAGACGACCTCAGCGGGAGGCGCTGGGGATGGTAATGGGGCATCTGGCCGGGCGGGGAGCGTGCCGCCTGGTGCGGGGGGTAGGGGCTCGGATGGGACCTATGATGGTTTCAGCTGGGTGGGGGGCGACGCCATCTGGCTATGATGGACTCTCTTAGGAGGCGAGACGCTGCTGTCCAGTGGGACATTGCCCACCTCAACACTGATAAAGCCTCCTTGGCTGAGAGGGAGGCTGCTCTGAAGTTCGAAGTGGACAGGTACCGCTACCGCGCTCATGATGCTGAAGATCGTGTCAAAGTGTTGGAACGTGAGGCTGAGGCGGACAAGAAACGGTGGACTGACTCCTATGTCCGCTCAAACGAGGAAACGATGCGGCTCAAGGAGCGTATCTAGGAGCTGAAACAAGAAAGCAAGACCGTTTGTGCGTACTTGGAGAAGAAGTCCAAGGCCCTTACCGAGAGGACCGCGAAGTTCGTAGAGATGCGCAAGGACTTAGAGTGAAAAGTTGCTGAATTGCTTTCTGTGACTTCACGTGTCTCCGTCTTGGAGAAAGAGAAGTCCTCCATCCTCCAGGCCAAGGAGGAGTTGGAAGAGGAGAGGGCCTCTATGGAGGAGGCCCGAGATGCGGCGTTGAAGGAGGCTGAAAATGCCAAGAGCCTTCTAGATGAGTCGGCCGCTGCACAGGAGAAGATGCATGAGGCTGTGCGCTGGTTGATGACCAGTGGCATTGAAGGGGTAAGCTTTTATTCTCCAATGTTTAGTCTTTTGTGTTGTATGAAATATTTCTAACACTTTTCCTCCTTTTTGCAGATCTTCAAACGGTTCTGGTATGAGTTGAAGCTTGGTGACCAAGTCGCCGCCATAGCTGCTTCCGCTAACGCCTATGGGTATGGTGAGGGCTATGAAGATAGCTTTTAACATGCCCAGAATGGCAGGGAATAATAGATGCGGAGCACTATGGAAGCCCCTGAAGGAGGAGTATGAGGCGGAACTGGCCAAGTTTGAAAACGTCGAGTTCCCCATCCTTCAGGTGGTGGCGGACTGTAATCGCCATGTCGATCCCGCCGCCTCACTGAGATACTTCATTGGAAGATCAGATAAACTTGGCGAGGAGGCTAGGCAGCGGGCGGAGCAAGCTGAAAAGGAGCGTCAGAAAGCCTCTGGTGAGGGGTTTTCTGGGAGTCAACCTGACCCATATGTAGACCAGGTTGACTTTAGTGGCTCGGACGATTAGGTGGAGATTGTAATCTTTCTTTTTTGTTTGTACTTGTAAATATTCGTTGGGTTTTTAATTCCCAACTGTTAATGAAAATTTTTGTTTGTTATATCTTGTGTATTCTTGTGTTAATTTCCGTTATACTTATTTAACCAAGTCGTCACCTGGTGTGTAAGTAGGAATTAGCGCTTGTGTATAGCTTCGCAGTCTGGCGTTAAAGTGTTCGAAACTTTCTCCTTGAAGACTGTAGCGTAACACAACTGTGTGTGTTGGAAGTAAGAACACGAGAATGTAAGTGGTTCGGCCGTTAACAACCTACGTCCACTGTCAAGAGCCGGTTGTATTACTTTGGAGAATACAAAGTGTTACAAGAATATTGCTAATCTAGCTCTTGAGTACAAGTGATGAATTTCTGATCCTTTGCAAAGGTGTTGAGGTCTTCTATTTATAGGAGATGTCGTGGGCCGAGTGAAACGGCCCTCGAGGGCCACTCCTGATCCGGGCTTGAGATAACCGGCTCATTAAAAATGGCGGGAAATACTGGACCATACTTGCTCACGTCATGGGCGGTTGACCAACTCTACCAAAATGACACGTGGCTCCATTTGATAGGACGGCGGCGGCATGCTGATATGACACAACATCGTTGACTTACCTGCCGGTGTCTGACGTGACGTCTGACAGCAGGTAAGCATGTCTTCTGAGTACTGTAGACAGCAGTATGGTGGAAACATGGGAGAAGTCAAGTCGCTGTTCATGTCAGCAGCAGTTGGACTGACCCTAACACGTGTCGCCATGTGGTTGACGCATACTCTGCCCCAGATCTGAGTGAATCTTCTTGATCCTTGATCTTCCGTACCTCGTACCAAAAGCTGGGGACGATTGAATATTCCGCGCGTGCGCGCACGCACGTCCATTCTCTTAAAGTAGTGATGTGGATGGTATACGTTAAAATATACATATATAAATCCCCGATTAAACTCCCAGATTACTCGTTTTCGACCATAATTGCACGAATTCGATTCTTAATCGCTTTGTATTGTTATTGCAGGTCTTAAACGACGCCCCAAAGACAAAGTCGAAGAAAACGGGCGAAATCTAGACTGAACGGACATTTCCTGCACAAACAGAAGACACTGACACACTTGCACGGTCGTGCAAGACTTGTGCACGACTGTGCAGAGCAACCCTATCTCGGCAACAACAGGCTGCACTGTCAGTGCAGCTGCACGTGCACTCAAAGTTCTTGGAAACAAGATCAGCATTACCGTTCGGGTGACCGTGCGACACAAGTTTCTCGGCTGCACTGCCAGTGCACAAGGCAGTGCAACCATGCTTCTCGAGATTTCCTAATCAGCACTACCGTGCAGGATTTATGCACGACCGTGTAAGCTCCTAGAAATTTTCAAGAACCACAAGCCCACTTGCCTGTCACATCAAAAGTTAAAGTGCACGACCATGCACTTTTTGTGCACGACCGTGCGGGGCTTCGAGACTTGCTTAAATATAGGGCAGAAGCTACTGAACAGGTGTTGGGTAATTTCTAGACGATTTGGGGCGGTTTCTAGAGCTAAAGAACTGTTGTGAAGGCGAGGAACAAGCTCGGGAAGTCACCCGATTCATCTATCAGCATCCAATCCATCACATTTGCATTTTTATGGTTTGATCTATAGACTTATAACTTGTTCAAATCTGATTTTGTATGTTCAAATGTGATGTTTATGTATTAGATTGTAGCCTACGGATAAAAACTAGTAATCTTTAGTAGTAGAAACAATCGTTTGTATGTTTAAATCATGTTTTGTATGATAATGGCGTTTTTCATGTTGAATCTTGATGATCATAGTGCAACCTTGTATAATTGTTGTTGGATTTGTATCTATGTTTGAATGACTTTGATGATTATCGTTTGTGTTAGTCGGATACATGTTGAAAAACCATCCGTTTAATCGATCAGTAGTAGACTAGTTAACTTGTTAATAAGTTTACACCATGAAACTATAACCGGGTATTGGTTTGGTTAAAGTCAGTCAAATAATGATTAGAAATGCTTATCGACACGTAAAAGGGTTTAAAAAGCTTAATGGTGTTGTTACTGATCTTTGACACGGTTGATGATCTTTGCTAGTTACTTTGGTTAAAATGGCGATCTTAGTAGATTTTTGTTGAAAGTTGGTAAAATGGAATAGGTTGTGAGATGCTCTACTTTATGCTAGTCGCGGTGGTTGTATTGTGTATTCAGTATTGCTTTCCTTGATTAGTGAGGTTAGAAAACTCTTAACGAATGACTAACGTATCTTTAGAAGATTTGCATGAGATCATATCAGCTGCTCGCTAATGAACAATTTGAGGTGGTTAACGTGTGTTTATCGTGTTAGCTTTCCGTATAGTTGTCATGTTAAGATTCCCGAAAGGGTACTAATTGTCTGAAAATGGGAATGTTGATCACACGCCTTTATATCATATGATATGTAGATGACATGACAGGATTGGTATTATATTGTTTTTATATTTCTATTTTGTATTTGGAGTCTTACTTATGTTAGTTTAGTGTTTTAGGATTAATTTAGTTTAAACATACTTCCAACTATCTTTTTACTTGTAAATTGGGGATAGAGTTTTAGTACTATTGCGTCCGCTCACATCCATGGATCGATATCTGGCTCTTATCTCAGCTTACTACATATATGACAGGGTACACTTGCCTTTTTGTGTGTGTTTTAATGTTAAGGTCTAAACCAGTTTTATACATATTAAAACCAAACGTGTGTTAAAATCAATGCTAAATTATGCGTAGTGTCACGCACGTCAAGTTTTTGGCGACGTTAGGAACGAACCGAGTCAACCTTTTACCAGTATACATGCTTGTGAATACTTGTTTATACTTTGTTGATTATTTATTTCATTCATTTATTTGCATATATGATTCTTTTTTTGTTTATTTGATTTATCTGTCTGTTAATATATTGGATTGATTTTAGATTGGTTCATAGGTTTGCACATATATTCGTTCATTTCTCTGCTTATAGGATTGTTTGATTGATTATTCGTTCATTAGGATGTTAATAGATTTAATTGATTGAATATTGGATTTATTGGTTTGTCTATGAATTTTATTTATTCTTTGTTTGATTGATTAGATTTATTTGTTCGTATTTGAACTAATTATTTATTTCATGATTTGGATAGTTTTATTCTTTGTTCGTTTATTTCTGTCATTTTATCGATTCTATTGGTTTTTATTCGATTTTTATGAGTATATAGCTTTCCTGTATCTTCTATATGTATTTATGGATTTAATATTTAATTTATTCATTTTTCTGTCTTTTATCGCTTTTTGGGTTTGTCATATATTCACCTGCTGCAACTGTATTATTCTTTGATTTCAGGTTGATGTCCACGAACCTCGGCCCTTCTGGTGATCTTTCAGAGAAAGAGGCGCATATCTTGAACAGAAGCGAAAGAAATAGACTTCATACGTCGCGTCTAGTTTCTGATATTCTTATTTCTACTCCTGCTATAGAGGTCCAGTGAACGAGGCGCAGGTGGATCCGGCTGACCACGAAGGGTCAGAGGCGGAGAGCAAGATCATTATGGCAGATGATGGTATCCCGCTGAATGAAAGCGAGCGTCCTGGAGGGGACGGACTTTCATCGAGTATCGCCCGACCCACAGTCGTGGCAGCGAACTTTGAAATCAAATCAAGTATCATTAATATGATACAACACTCGGTGCAGTTGGGTGGACTGGAGCACGAGGATCCAGGCCAACACATTGCTGCTTTCTTAGAGGTTTTTGAAATCTTTAAGATGACGAACATCTCAGACGATGCCATTCGTTTAAGACCCTTCCCATTCTCTTTGCGAGACAAAGCCAGGAGTTGGCTTCAGTCGCTTCCCACAGGTTCTATCACTACATGGGCTGAGCTGTCTAAGCAGTTCATGAATCCGTACTTTCCTCCAGAGAAAACCCAGAAGTTGAGGAACCGCATCATGACCATTCGGCAGGATGATGGTGAATCACTATACACGACGTGGGAGAGGTATAAGGACTTGTTGTTGGCTGTTCCACACCACGGTCTTCCCAAAAGACAGTTGGTGTTAATGTTTTACCAGGGACTTGGCTATGACTCGCAAGAGCACTTGGATGTAGATGCTAGGGGTGATCTTGGAACTCAGACCCCCAATGAGGCATGGAGAATCATAGAAAAGGTGTCTCTGAAGTCAAAGTCAAAGTCATGACAGAGTGACAGATCAAGGTCCTCGATCGCCCATTTCGGTGTTCATGCTGTGGACAATTACACGGCTAATTCTGCACATGCCCAATGTTTGTATGATCAGTGTGGGATTTCGCACAAGGCTGGTTCATGTGCACATGGGGTTATGTATTCAGGCCACGAAGAAGTGGACTACATGGGTATTCAAATGAGACCCCAAAATAACCCCTACAGCAACACATGCAATACGGGTTGGAGAAATCACCCAAACTTTGGGTGGAGAGCTGGTTCGTCTAACCAGAACCCGCTCGGATTCCAGCAGCGAGCACCCGCACCACAGCAATCCCACCATTCCCTGTAAGTCCAGAATCCTCTCCGGGGTATCCAACACACCCAATCGAGTGCGGAAAACAAGATTGAGTGTAAGAACAAAAGAAGAAACAAAACAATATATTATTAATAACTTCGTGCCGAATACTTTGATCGCACACGGTTTCAAAGAACCGTCTGGTACGATCTCTAGGAACCTTGCACACGAGAGAACTCGTCTGGTGCAAGGTTCGCACAGGGGACTACATGGTTACAAAATGAAAAAGAGGTGCACCTACAAATGAATTAAACATGACAATATATAGGAGCCTCTACCCAATTGGCCCACATGGCCTGACCCAAGCCCAAACAAAAACTAAGCCCAATAAATATAAACGTGTTTGATAAAGACAAGCGTAAACCTATACAATTCTAGGGCCTTACAGTCCCAGAACCAGCCGTACTAGTCTCAAGGCCAGTCCTACCAGCCCAGACCGAATCAGTACCAAAATCAGGGCGTTGGGAGCAGTTCCCAGCAGCACGCCCAGCAAGGTACATCGAGGTTGGAGGAGATGATGTCTCAACTCCTGAGAAACTCTACAAGCACTAATCAGATTGCCGAGAAGCATTACCAGCAACACGAGTAGCGCTTTAGCATGCAGGAGGGTGAGATGAGGAGCCAAAAGGCTTCTATGCAGGCCATAGAGAACCAGGTTGGCCAGATGGCCAAGATGTTATCTGAGAGGCCCCAGGGTGGTCTTCCGGGTAACACTGAGCCGAACCCGAGGGGGCATGTTAATTCCATCACTATGAGGAGTGGTAAAACCACGGGACTAGACACATCGACATCACCGCCGATCACTGAGACGGTAGACTGAGTCTACCGATGAGGTGCACGCTAGGCGAGTCCCAGCAAGTACAGCACAGGTCCCGAAGCCAGTCACCGACTACACTCCTTCGGTTCCATACCCAGGTAGGCTGAGGAAGCAGAAGGACGACGCCCAATACGGTAAATTCCTTGAGTTGTTTAAACAACTACATATAAACATACCGTTTGTGGAGGCCTTGGCTCAGATGCCGAAGTATGCAAAATTTTTGAAGGACATCCTCACCAACAAGTAAAAACTTGAGGACCTGTCCTGTGTGCTTTTGAACGAGAACTGCCCTTCAATTCTGCATAATCGACTGCCCATGAAGATGGGAGATCCTGGTAGCTTTACTATCCCTTGTCTGATAGGAAACATGACTGTCAGCAATGCACTTGCAGACTTGGGTGCCAGCATAAACCTTATGCCTTATAAGGTTTTTGAGAAGTTGGAGTTGGGTGAACCTTCACCCACCAGGATGAGTATTAGACTGGCTGATCGTTCGATCAAATATCCGAGGGGGTTTGTTGAGAATATGCTTGTCAAGATTGACAAATTTGTGGACTTTGTCACCCTAGACATGGATGAGGATTCAAAGGTGCCCCTGATCCTCGGACGTCCTTTCCTTAACACGGCTAGGACAATTGTTGATGTGGCTGCGGGCCAAATCATACTCCAGGTCAATGATGAGCATGTGAATTTTGATGTTCAAAGGTCAATGCGTCATCCTGAGAGTCAGGATGACACACTGTACTATCTTGACATAGTTGATACGTGTGTCAGTTCTCACTTTCGGTGCACTATTGATGAGGATGTTTCGGACACACATCTGTTGTGTGGGAACCTAGATGGCATTGTGAAGGAGGGCCATAGAGTTGAGCAGCCGGTCTATCAGATCGGTGATGATGGTTCCCAGAGTCCGAAGCATTTTGTTGAGATCGAGCGTGAGGAGAAAGAGAAGTCGAAACCATCTGTGGAGGATCCACCGTCTTTGGAGCTGAAAGAGCTCCCACCGCATCTAGAGTATGCATTTCTTGACGAGGAGGGTCGTGTACCTGTGATTATTTCATCTTCATTGTCTGCAGAGGAAAAGAGCGAGTTGCTCAGAGTGCTTAGACTTCATAAGAGGGCCATCGCGTGGAAGATTATGGACATAAAGGGAATCAATCCCTCGTTTTATACGCATAAAATCTTGATGGTGGATGTCCATAAGCCCTGTGCGCAACACCAAAGGCGTCTGAACCCCAATATGCAGGAGGTTGTTAAATCTGAGGTGATTAAGTTGCTAGATGCAGGATTGATATATCCTATCTCAGATTCTGTATGGGTGAGTCCAGTACACGTCTTGCCCAAGAAAGGTGGCATGACGGTGGTTACGAATGATAGGAATGAGCTTATTCCTACGAGAAACGTCACCGGATGTCGAGTTTGCATTGACTACCGCAAACTCAATGACGCCACCCGAAAGGATCACTTCCCGCTTCCATTCATCGATCAGATGTTGGAACGTCTGTCGGGGAAGTTGTACTACTGTTTCCTTGATGGTTTTTCTGGGTATTTCCAAATTCCTATCGATCCTGTAGACCAGAATAAGACGACCTTCACATGCCATTTTGGCACATTCGCCTACAGGCGTATGCCATTTGGTCTGTGTAATGCGCCGACGACCTTCCAACGTTTCTTGGTCACAATTTTTCACGACATGATCGAGGACTCCATGGAAGTATTCATGGATGATTTTTCTGTCTTTGGGAGTTCCTTCAATCAATGTCTTAAGAATTTGGAGCGGATGTTATAGAGTAGTGAGGAGACAAGTCTTGTGCTCAACTGGGAAAAATTACACTTCATGGTGAAGGAAGGAGTAGTCCTGGGGCATAAGGTCTCCCACGCTGGGCTGGAGGTTGATCCAGCTAAGGTGGACATCATTTCTAGACTCCCACCCCCACCTCTGTTAGAGCGATCCGCAGTTTCCTGGGTCATGCAGGGTTTTACCGGCGATTCAAAAAAGATTTTCTAAAATCGCCCGTCTAATGACCTCGTTGTTGGAGAAATATTCTTCTAAGCCGTAGGTTACGGCAAGACCAATAGGACTTACGGCTGCCAAATTCTGATGTGCCTCAACGTTGCAGCTGTTAAATTGTTCACGAACCTGTTAAGACATGAACACGAAATCTGTAAACACGAACACGAAATCTAATCGTGTCGTTTTTTTTCAAACACGAACCTGTGTATAACAGTTTAACATGATAAGGAACACCTAGTAAAATAAGTTAACACGACAAGACACGATAAGACACGACAAGACATGATAAGAAACACGATAAGACCTGAAGGGATAGGGAGCCTAATCCAAGCGGAGGTGTCCCTATCCCCATAAGACGGAATCCCCGCTCCAGACGGCGGCGCGAGGAACGATCAGCGCGCCGCTTGTAAGGTGTGCAAGGAAGCGCGCAGAGATAACAATTGATAAGCAATAGCAACACCTGATAAGCGCGTACTGTCACGCGCGGAATCTTCCCTCATCACCTTTTGTACGAGGTACAGAAGACAACAAAAGGAAGATTCACAAGGATCTCTGGCAGTGTACGCGCCAATGACCAAGCGACAGGTGGCAGAAGTGGTCCAACAACTACTGACAGGGACGGCAGCATGGCTGTAGCCATGCTTCCACCATACCAGCGTCTATAGTGACAGCAGACATCCCCTACTGATGTCAGAAGCATGGTGAACGACTGTAGCAAGGACAGAGGCGCCGTCCGCCAATCACAGCCTGCCACGTGTCCGCCTCGAGCAGCTGCCATGCTGCGAGGTGACGTCATCCACAGTAACACTATTTTCCAGCCATTTCTGGGGAAGACCTTGGACTTGGGCCTGGACGAGGCCCAACGAAGGATTACTCCTCATGGGCTCCACAGCTAAGCCCATGAGCTCTCCTATAAATAGAAGAAGACTTCTCCTTGCCAAAGGATCCGAAAATTGTTATTGTAACCTAGCATACTCTCTCTTGTAACTCTTTACACTCACACATTAATAACAATCCGACTACTTACAGTGGACGTAGGTCATTACACGACCGAACCACTTACATCTCGTGTTCTTATTTACATTATATCACACACACTTACACTAACCACTCTCACCGGGGTTCAACCAAACGGTTTGGGTAAAGGATTAATCCTGACGAACATAAGTATTAACCCCACGTAGATTAGTCTTAATCTCCGTGATACTTATTGTTTCTTCATTGGCGCCATCCAACGGTTAGAACTGCTCTTTTACTCATCTTTTCAACCCACCCATGGCTGAACCCAACCCTAGTACTGCTGTCATAAACCGCTCCGGAGAGGGTGACACCCAACTCCCGGAGAACCAGGTAACACCACACACTGTCGTCAAACAACCCACCTCAAGGCACGAAAAGCCAAACGTTGAGGTTCGGGACGTCAACTCCGACGACGATAGCAGTGCCAGCTCCGAGGAGGACCTCGACCAGTGGCTCCTCCGTCAGAACACCAAAAATGCTGCAATTTACCAACGTAAACTCTTGCAGCAAGCCAAGAAAAAGGGCAAGGCCCTCACTTATGACACCCCACCCAAAAAGGGGTACAAAAATAAAGACTCAACGGTCCAGGGCGCTGGTCGTAGCGGGGAACTCGGCGGAGACGCCAGAGTTCGGGGCTACGCGAAGCCTCGGGACGAACCTGACGGTTATGAGTCATCCAGTAGCGATTCTAGCTACAAGGCAAAGAAATACGATCATCGCTCACGCCACAATGACGAGGATGATGACTTGGTTAAACCATTCAGGCCAAAGGCCTTCGCTGAAAAATCAAAGTTCGTCGCTCGCATAGCGACAGCTAAAATACCAAGGAAAGCTAAACTTCCTAGCAGCATCGGCAGATACGATGGCCTGCGTGATCCTGACGACCATGTGCACGACTTTGAGTGCGCAGGCATGTCAGTGGACTGGCCTGTCCAGGTTTGGTGCCATTTATTTGCCCAAACCTTGACGGGCGCAGCAAGAGTCTGGTTCAATAACCTCCCCGCGGGGAGCGTTAAAGATTTCGATGACCTTACCGACAAGTTCGGTAGTCACTTCTCACACTAGCGCAAGCATAAAAAAGACAAGGCGCACATTCTGCTGTGCCGCCGCAATGATCATGAGTCCATTGAGGACTTCATCGTTCGATTTAACAAGGAAGCCTTGCAAATAGGCTGCGGGGAGGAGCTCACACGGGCAGCGTCATGATACATAACGTGCGCAGCCCGGAGCTAATGAAGTGCCTCACAGGCAAAGATGGCATTCCGGAGTCCTGGGATGAGCTCGTCCACTCCGCCAAAATATACGCCTCCTCGGAGAAATCTTTCAACCAGACGCATGGTTTCCAACCGCAACACCATAATAATAATAAAAATAAAAACAAATCTGTCTGGAGCCGCATCTCTGGCACCACTGATGAAGGGAAGTATTCCCCAGCCGGAGAGGCCCGCCAGATAATCAGCCCTAAACAAAAGCGGGACCAACGTGGTCACTCCAAGAAAAACCACGATTGGACCCCGCTAACAAAGACACCATCTCAAGTTTTGAAAACCGAACAGGTTACGTTGAAGGAGCCCAATCCTTTGGGCAAACGAAGACACGTAGACCGAAGCAAGTTCTGTGAGTACCACAATGACTTCGGTCACCTCACAGACAACTGTTACACCTTGAAGATGGAGATTGAAGCCGCGCTGAAGTCAGGTCAGCTAGGTCATTTGGTCAAAAATGTTCACCGCACCGGTAAAGGTCAGGCGGGCGAAGAGAATCAAGCGGAAGGGTCACGAAAGAAAATTCGTGATCTCAACACTCATGCCGCCACATTGATTCCCCGTCACCATTGCAACATGACAAAGAAGGGCAAAAGCGCACACCATGGAAAACGCGCCCGAGCACAACCACTTAATGATTCATGGAAAGAGGCCGACGTCCTCATGCCCAAAATCAGGGGTGGCGCTTCCTGCACTGCTCCTCTTGTCATTACCGCTGTATTCGGACATTACCGCACGCGGTATAAGTTCCTAGATGGTGGTAGCAGCACAGACATCATGTATGAACAATGTTTTCAGCAGCTAGACGCGGAAGACAAAGCAAAGCTCGTACCGGTCAATGAGCCAATTTCCGGCTTCATTCATGAAACCATCATGCCGCGGGGCATGCTCTCCCTGCCAGTAACTTGGTCCGATGGCACCCATGAGCGCACAGAGATATGCGACTTCATGGTTTTGCCAGCCAACTCCAATCATGACATACTCTTGGGACGGGAAGGCATCGCGCGCTTCAACGCCAATGCTTCAACGGCGCACGCGATGGTCGGATTCCCAACCAAAACAGGCATCGCCTTCATCAGAGGCAACAAAGATTGCCACACTACAGAAACCGCCAAACCCCCAAAAATGGTTAAGACCGACACCCGCACTGAGCCGGAAAAATGGGTCCTTAACCCTAAATTTCCGAAGCAAACGGTGGTCATCGGCCATGAAATCTTCGAGACCATTCGGAATCACCTGAAGCAGCTTCTAATCAGCAACATCGACGTATTCGCGTGGCAACCAGCCGACATGGTTGGCGTCCCACGCGAAATAGCGGAACACAGACTCAACGTCTACCGCTCGGTGGAACCAATAGTACAAAAGAAGCGCAGCATGGGCCCGGAGAAAACAAAGGCCATGAACGAACAAGTCACCGAGCTGCTCAATGCGGGTATCCTTCGCCCAATCAGATACCAAACATGGGTGGCTAACCCTGTTATGGTAGCCAAAGCCAACGGAGGGTGGCGCATGTGTGTTGACTACAAAGATATCAACAAGGCGTGTCCAAAGGTGTGACACCCCGCAAATTCAGGTTCTCACTTTAACTAAACTCTAGTTACGTTCTTTGCATTATACTTAACTAGGGTTAGCTAGATAGGACACACGTTGCATTGTTGTGAGTTAATAACTGAATACATGATTAGTGAACCTCGGACGTTGGTGAATAATGAAGTATAATAATAATGAGTAAACTAATTTGGATTGATTGCGATTACGTGTCTATGTGATATTCGATGAACTTATGTGAAAACCATACGTGATTGTGTGAACCTAAACCGAATACGTTAATAAAATCATTAAAGGTGGATCATTAGGTTGATTAGGGTCTTAACGCATGGGGTTGCACTTGTTACGGTCCGAAATAACGAAAACGTCGAAGGAAAACACGTCGGGTGACGAAACAGGCCACTCACGCGGGCCGAAGGCCTGCGAGCGGCCGCGCGAGCAGCCCTAACGGGTCTAAACCGCCTCACACCCCTATTTAAACACTCTTAAGCCCCATGCAACCTCTAAACTCAACCCTAATCGCCCCCTTACTGCCCCTTACGAATTATAAACCCCAAACAACCTGCAAAGGCTCAAGATCATCGATTGGGAAGCTCCAAAGGTGTTCGGTTGATTGTTTCGAAGAGCTAGGGGTATAATCTTTAATCCTTTACGCTTTAATCTTATTTTTATGTTATAAAAATCATATAACAAGGTTTGTCCAGGCCTGAAAGCTTTTGATAATTATTAAAACTTGAGGTTTTTGAAGATTAAACGAATTAAACATGATGATAGGCGATTAGTAATATCATAGGTTACTTGTTGCGCAAGTTGTTGAAGTTTTGATCATTAAAGTTGTAATCTTTGCATGAATAATGATAGAATCTGATCACAATAGGTATTAGGAATGTTGGGTAATGGTTATTGATGATTATTAGGTGTTATTGATTGATAATATGCAACTAGGGTTTGATATAATTGATAATATTGCATGATTAGAATCTGGACAGAATCTGAATGTCGACTTGTAGGGCCTGTTTCGTGGCTTGAAAATAATTGTTTTGATCGATTCTTTGCATGAATAGATTGTACATGGTCTTAGCTTTTTAGAATGGGCAAAATCATCTGATTTGGATGTCGTTTTATATGTTTTTGGAATTTTTTTTGATTAAAGGTCATGTCAGATTTTCGGATTAACAAACTGAGTCAACTTTAAACAATCATAACTCGAGTTTTACAAGGAATTGAGTTATGAACTTTGGACAGTTGGTTAAGATTGGAATAACTTGGCTTTTCCAAGTGGATTCATCCCGTTTGGATGAATACACGATTTTTGGGAATTTTTCTACTAACCTGATCTGCTGTAGAAACTTTCTGGACATATCTGTGATGTACGATTTTTCATGAATTTTGTGTTTGGTTTTGAGACAAAACAAAAATATGGGTTATCAAATGAATCCCAAATAATATTCAGTAAAAATTTTGGAGTTTAACTCACTGATTTAGTATTTTAAATAAATTAGTTTTGGTGTCGCACAATCTGTCCTAAAAACGCAGATTGTGTATTTTGTGTTTGTGTTTCCTAATTGGAGTCCTATGTGGTATGTGTTTGATATATATTTGAATGGGCACTTATATGAGATGCATATGAAGTGTAAAACTAATGGTAACCAACATATTCACCAACGGGTCCGTAGGATTTACTTATGCATGTAGAATCACTAGGTGTCACTTACACGCTTTTGAACATTTAAACGTCTTGGACAAACGGATTATATGGTGTAATGGTATTACACATATACTCACTTAGTGACACATGTACTAGGGAGTCGGTAGCACACCCTACTTTGGAGTTGGATTTATTTGCTTGCATTCTAAGGTGAGTTTCACTACTCGTTTCTCAAAAGCATGCGTCTCGGGTTGAGACAACTTACTTAACATTTTCTAGTCCGGTTTGGGACTACTTACACATCCCGGGTTGGGATGCTATGGATCCTTGTGTGGGTCGGTTTTTGACTCCTTGTGTGAGTCGGGTTTTACTAGTTCGCAAACTGTGTCCTTGATGAACTAAACCAACTCTATCATCTGTAAGTCCTCACGTACCGAATGAGTTGCCGGGTTATGGCAAGCGGGTTATTAGTTGATAGCGCTATTAGGTCTTACAAACCTCACACCGGCTCGGGGAGCGCGGGCGTGAACTATAACTTAACGAACTTTATCATTGTGGATAGACAATGATGTCAGGCATGCGGCTCACATTTGTGGCTACACGTACATAGCAGTTCGGTATATTCGGTGTTAGTTATCATGAATGGGCTAGCTACCCTTGACATGCGATGAACTAGTGTTTACACGGTTCTTGGAACCAACTCAATTACTTGTTTACATGGTTTTGGAAACCAGCGCAGTTACATACTCATTTACTTTACTTAGTGAACTCACCAGCATTGTTTGTTGACCCACGATTTACATGCTTTTGCAGGTAGTTAGCTTCCGGTGCCAGGATTAGAAAGCACTGCACACTTCACTGCATTTGGGGTCTCGGGCATACACCTAAATTACATATTATGCTTTTACATTTTCTTTCATATGGTTTTAATCTGGGCGCGTTGTTTTGCGCATGGCTTTTAAAAGGTTTTAATTTGGTTTACGCTTCCGCAGCTTAACTAAACCTGATTTTTGAAAACGAACTAAATGGTTTGGGCATTTAGAGTTCGTTCATATGACTTATGGCTATGCGATCCTGGTGTGTCACGCGCCTCGCGGTAAAACCCCGCAGTGGAAATTTGAGGGTGTGACAGATTGGTATCAGAGCCATTGGTTATAGTGAACTAGGACTGCATGTTGAGTCTAGTCTATAATCATCATAGCATAAGTACACTCACAACTTAAGTGCACAACTAGCTTTTAGCTACATATATCTACAACACATGATTTCGGGAGATATGTTATCTTCTAGTTCTAGACCTAATTCTGAACACGTCAATGGTGGGAACCCAGGGTTACACCAGGTGGCGCATTACTGGGAGTATTATCTTAACAAACCTCATGGATGAGGAAACAACAATAGTACAAGGGAGGGAGCCCTTGCGAGCATTGTGGCGCACGTACACAGGAAGCTGCACGATGCGCATGACGTGGTATCATTAAATCGAGCCAACTGTGAAGCAATTCAAATACTGAGACTTATCCTTTTTCACTGAGCAAGGAGACAATTAGTTTCTGTTCCTTGTTGCTTGATCTTTCTTACTTCCATTCGAAACTCAGACGGGACTAGGTTACACATATAGAACTTATTTCTTACTTTAGTACCTTACGCCCAGTATGAGCGGGCGGACGTATGACTGCATATCCCTGTTACCCATAAGTATATGGTAGATTCATGGGAACACATTAGATCGGGGCTTATTACACACACTTTTTGGGAGTTACATAAGGCCTGCGATGCAGTGCAACATCTCAAAGGAAGACGAAACCTACCAGTGACTGACAGTCACGATTGGAGAAACGAATGGTGCTGTTGACCATTGAGCTGACTTAAACAGGACCGGAGAAGGAGACTGTACGTGATGAGAACCATATAACACTGACATCGCGAAAGAGGAAGGATAAGGGATGGAAAGGGAACCTGAGCAGGACGAGCACATGGAAAGTGAGGATGAAGGCTCTACTATCTAGACAGAGCATGGCGACGATTGGCTCTTACCTTTTCTTACCTATCTTTTCTTTCTTTTCCCTTTGCTAACTTAGATAAGACTGAGTTCTTATGATCAACGATAGGGTGGTTGAGGCCCTCGCATCTTTCCAAGCTAGTAAAGATCTATTTTGCTAAATCATTCCTTTCCCCTGACTTCCACGTTTGCACTTTCTTATACCTTGAACGTACATGCCACAACAACAACCTGCCATCGTATTTTCAAGCCTTTTATTGGTTGTAAACCTCGATAACTCCAACGGAACTGAAGGAGACCGTCTGATTGCTTCGATAGTATAAGTCTTTGCCATGTGCATTTGCCCCAGGCAGAATGGGGAAATGTATGCTATATGCACACTTGATGAGTTACAGATACTTGGATGGAGAACGTAACTCCTTGTGATGAAACCTAGAAATTTGTTATATAAAGACGGATGGGTCTGAGATCGACGTCTACACTACCGAGCTACAGGAGTTAGATACTTCGTGCTCGAATCTAATTAACCAACTTTACCAGCGGATCGAATTTCATACCAAAAGGGTGGGTCCCTCATATTCGTGGCTTGAACACTGCAGCTGACCTACCCATAATCTAACAAATCTTTCAACTGGCTCGCAAACTCACTGATGAGGCTGTTGAGCATGGTATTTTTTCCGAAGCATGGTACTTCATCTTCTACTTTTGGTGATAGCAAGAGAACGTGGGATAGTGTGAGGTATAAGTCCTTCAACAACAACTACCACAACAGTAACAACAACAATGGGGAGCATTTGTGATTGGCTCTGGGGAAGCTAGGGCTGACAACAATGCCGTGACGGATACAACACTCTTGCTTCAATCTTATATGATACTGGTGCGGACTATAGTTTTGTGTCATCGAAACTTAGCAAACAATTAAGGATGGTTCCTACTCTTCTTGATACCCTGTACTCTATTGAATGTGCTGATGGGAAGCCTGTCAAGGTAACCCATATACATCGTGACTGTAAGCTCGAGTTGGAGGGGCAATTATTTACCATCAATCTCCTACCTATCACCCTAGGTAGCTTTGACCTCGTGGTTGGCATGGACTGGTTGTCCAAACAACACGCTGAAATTCTCTGTCAGGAGAAGATTGTTGGTATTCCCCTCCCAAGTGGAGAACTTTTATCTATACAGGGTGATCGTGGTGGTGCCATGGTGGGCATCATCTCTTTTTTTGAAAGCCCAGAAATGTATTCGTAAGGGTTGTCCAGCAATTTTGGCTAACATATCTGACACTCGAGCTGAAACTGAAATTGAAACTAAGATTGAGGACATTCCAGTAGTCCGAGATTTCCCAGATGTTTTCCCAGAGGAACTACCTGGACTTCCACCTATTCGTCAAGTGGAGTTCCAAATTGATCTTGTACCGGGAGCAGCTCCAGTTGCACGCGCACCATATCACCTAGCACCAGGCGAACTTCAAGAACTGTCTACCCAACTCCAAGAGCTATTAGATAGGGGTTTTATCAGACCTAGTTCTTCGCCATGGGGAGATCCAGTTCTGTTCATTTAGAAGAAAGATGGGAGTTTCTGCATGCGTATTGATTATCGGGATTTGAACAAAGTGACGGTTGAAAACCGCTACCCTTTTGCCTCGTATTGATGACTTGTTCGACCAGATGCAAGGTTCGAGCTTCTATTCTAAGATTGACTTGAGGACAGGATACCATCAGCTGAGAGTCCGAGAGAAGGATGTGGCGAAGACAGCCTTTCGAACTCATTATGGACATTATGAGTTTTTGGTGATGCCATTTGGGCTAACCAATGCACCGGCTGTGTTCATGGATCTAATGAACCGCGTGCGCAAGCCCTATTTGGACAAATTCGTCATAGTGTTCATAAATGACATACTGATTTATTTCAAGAGCAGGGAAGAGCACGAGCAATACCTGCAGCTGATCTTGGAACTCTTGAGAAATGAGCAGCTGAATGCGAAATTCTCTAAATGTGACTTCTGGATTCAAGAAGTCCAATTTCTTGGACTTGTGGTTAACAAGGGAGGAATACATGTCGATCCCGCCAAGATTTAAGCTATCAAAAAGTGGGAGGCTCCTAAGACTCCTACAGAGGTGCGCCAGTTTCTTGGCCTCGCGGGATATTATTGCAGGTTCATTGAGGGATTCTCTAAGATCACTCAACCCCTCACTGCTTTGACACAGAAGGGTATTACTTACAAGTGGTGAGATGCCCAAGAATCTGCTTTTCAATTATTAAAGTCGAAACCTTGCAGTGCACCTATACTATCACTACCTGAGGGTACAGAGGACTTCGTGGTGTACTGTGATGCGCCTATCCAAGGGTTAGGGTGTGTGCTGATGCAGCGTGATAAGGTGATCGCGTATGCCTCACGTCAATTAAAGGTTCATGAGAAGAATTACACCACCCATGACTTGGAACTGGGAGTAATGGTTTTTGCTCTAAAGATCTGGAGGCATTATCTTCATGGGACGAAGTGTACGATATTCACTAACCACAAGAGCCTCCAACTCATAATCGATCAAAAGGAGTTGAACATGCGACAGCGTCGATGGGTCAAGCTTCTGAATGATTATGACTGTGCCATCAAGTATCATCCAGGGAAAGCTAACGTAGTAGCTGATGCCCTCAGTCGTAAGGAAACGAAACCCAAAAGAGTGCGAGCTTTACAACTTACCGTACATTCTAATCTTCTTGATAAGATACGTGAAGCCCAGGGCGAGGCTTTTAAAAAAAAGGAAACATCGGGCTTGAAACTTTACATGGTGCTGATAAGCACTTGGAACTAAAGACAGAAGGTCTTCAATGTTTCATGAATCGAGTCTGGATACCACGTTTTGGGGATCTCAGACAACTGGTGCTCGATGAAGCCCACACCTCTTGACATTCGGTACATCCTGGTTCGGACAAAATGTACCAAGATCTCAAAACTCTTTACTGGTGGCCAAACATGAAAGCTGAGATAACCACTTATGTTAGTAAGTGCTTGACTTGTGCGAAGGTTAAGATTGAATATTAGAAACCTTCAGGCCTACTCCAACAACCAGAAATCCCTATGTGGAAATGGGACGGAATCTCTCTGGATTTCATCACAAAGCTTCCTAGAACGGCAACTGGCCATAACATGATTTGGGTTATCGTGGATCGTTTAACCAAATCGGCACACTTTCTGGCAATAAAGGAAACGGACTCGCTGGAGAAACTAGTTAATCTCTACATCAAGGAGGTAGTCTCTAGGCATGGGGTGCCTACTTCTATTATATCTGATCGCGATGCACGATTCACTTCTCATTTTTGGACTACTCTCCAAAACGCTTTAGGAACTCGCTTAGATATGAGCACGGCCTATCACCCACAGACGGATGGACAGAGTGAACGTACCATCCAAACATTGGAAAATCTGCTACGAGTATGCGTGGTGGATTTTGGCAACAGTTGGGATAAGCACTTGCCTTTGATTGAATTCTCGTATAACAACAGCTACCACACTTCGATACAGTGTGCGCCTTTTGAGGCACTTTATGGACGCAAGTGTAGGTCTCCCATCTGCTGGACTGAGGTTGGGGATAGCCAGCTAACAGGTCCCGAACTCTTGCACGAAACTTCTGAGAAGATAGTACAAATCAAAAACCGGATGGTTGCTGCTCGGGATCGACAGAAAAGCTACGCTGATAAGCGTAGGAAACCTTTGGAGTTCCAGGTTGGGGACAAGATTCTATTGAAGGTGTCACCTTGGAAGGGGTGATACGCTTTGGAAAACGGGGAAAAGTTGAACCCACGATACGTTGGACCGTTCAAGATTGTCAAAAGGATTGGTCCGGTAGCTTACAGGTTAAACCTGCCTAATGAACTTAATGGGGTACACGATGTACTCCACGTATCAAATATAAAGCAATGCCTGTTGGATACAACACTGATGGTGCCACTGGAGGAGATCCAGGTGGACGGACGGCTACGGTTCATGGATGAACCAGTGGAGATTCTTGAGCGGCGCGTCAAGAAACTCAAACAAAACACTACACCTATTGTTAAGGTACGATGGAATTCCCGTCTAGGACCGGAATATACGTGGGAGCGCAGAGATCGAATGCGGCTCAAATATCCACACCTCTTTACTAAACCTGAACTTGTGCATAGATCAAACACTAAACATAAAGCAGCTCGCTCAAAGTGAATTTCGGGGCGAAATTCCTTTCAACTTGGGGATGATGTGACATCCGGGAACCAAGCGCACACTTTTCTAGCTGGCTTTATTGTTTACTTGCTGAATTTCGGGACGAAATTCTTTTCAACTTGGGGATGATGTGACACCCCGCAAATTCAGGTTCTCACTTTAACTAAACTCTAGTTACGTTCTTTGCATTATACTTAACTAGGGTTAGCTAGATAGGACACACGTTGCATTGTTGTGAGTTAATAACTGAATACATGATTAGTGAACCTCGGACGTTGGTGAATAATGAAGTATAATAATAATGAGTAAACTAATTTGGATTGATTGCGATTACGTGTCTATGTGATATTCGATGAACTTATGTGAAAACCATACGTGATTGTGTGAACCTAAACCGAATACGTTAATAAAATCATTAAAGGTGGATCATTAGGTTGATTAGGGTCTTAACGCATGGGGTTGCACTTGTTACGGTCCGAAATAACGAAAACGTCGAAGGAAAACACGTCGGGTGACGAAACAGGCCACTCACGCGGGCCGAAGGCCTGCGAGCGGCCGCGCGAGCAGCCCTAACGGGTCTAAACCGCCTCACACCCCTATTTAAACACTCTTAAGCCCCATGCAACCTCTAAACTCAACCCTAATCGCCCCCTTACTGCCCCTTACGAATTATAAACCCCAAACAACCTGCAAAGGCTCAAGATCATCGATTGGGAAGCTCCAAAGGTGTTCGGTTGATTGTTTCGAAGAGCTAGGGGTATAATCTTTAATCCTTTACGCTTTAATCTTATTTTTATGTTATAAAAATCATATAACAAGGTTTGTCCAGGCCTGAAAGCTTTTGATAATTATTAAAACTTGAGGTTTTTGAAGATTAAACGAATTAAACATGATGATAGGCGATTAGTAATATCATAGGTTACTTGTTGCGCAAGTTGTTGAAGTTTTGATCATTAAAGTTGTAATCTTTGCATGAATAATGATAGAATCTGATCACAATAGGTATTAGGAATGTTGGGTAATGGTTATTGATGATTATTAGGTGTTATTGATTGATAATATGCAACTAGGGTTTGATATAATTGATAATATTGCATGATTAGAATATGGACAGAATCTGAATGTCGACTTGTAGGGCCTGTTTCGTGGCTTGAAAATAATTGTTTTGATCGATTCTTTGCATGAATAGATTGTACATGGTCTATTTAAATAAATTAGTTTTGGTGTCGCACAATCTGTCCTAAAAACGCAGATTGTGTATTTTGTGTTTGTGTTTCCTAATTGGAGTCCTATGTGGTATGTGTTTGATATATATTTGAATGGGCACTTATATGAGATGCATATGAAGTGTAAAACTAATGGTAACCAACATATTCACCAACGGGTCCGTAGGATTTACTTATGCATGTAGAATCACTAGGTGTCACTTACACGCTTTTGAACATTTAAACGTCTTGGACAAACGGATTATATGGTGTAATGGTATTACACATATACTCACTTAGTGACACATGTACTAGGGAGTCGGTAGCACACCCTACTTTGGAGTTGGATTTATTTGCTTGCATTCTAAGGTGAGTTTCACTACTCGTTTCTCAAAAGCATGCGTCTCGGGTTGAGACAACTTACTTAACATTTTCTAGTCCGGTTTGGGACTACTTACACATCCCGGGTTGGGATGCTATGGATCCTTGTGTGGGTCGGTTTTTGACTCCTTGTGTGAGTCGGGTTTTACTAGTTCGCAAACTGTGTCCTTGATGAACTAAACCAACTCTATCATCTGTAAGTCCTCACGTACCGAATGAGTTGCCGGGTTATGGCAAGCGGGTTATTAGTTGATAGCGCTATTAGGTCTTACAAACCTCACACCGGCTCGGGGAGCGCGGGCGTGAACTATAACTTAACGAACTTTATCATTGTGGATAGACAATGATGTCAGGCATGCGGCTCACATTTGTGGCTACACGTACATAGCAGTTCGGTATATTCGGTGTTAGTTATCATGAATGGGCTAGCTACCCTTGACATGCGATGAACTAGTGTTTACACGGTTCTTGGAACCAACTCAATTACTTGTTTACATGGTTTTGGAAACCAGCGCAGTTACATACTCATTTACTTTACTTAGTGAACTCACCAGCATTGTTTGTTGACCCACGATTTACATGCTTTTGCAGGTAGTTAGCTTCCGGTGCCAGGATTAGAAAGCACTGCACACTTCACTGCATTTGGGGTCTCGGGCATACACCTAAATTACATATTATGCTTTTACATTTTCTTTCATATGGTTTTAATCTGGGCGCGTTGTTTTGCGCATGGCTTTTAAAAGGTTTTAATTTGGTTTACGCTTCCGCAGCTTAACTAAACCTGATTTTTGAAAACGAACTAAATGGTTTGGGCATTTAGAGTTCGTTCATATGACTTATGGCTATGCGATCCTGGTGTGTCACGCGCCTCGCGGTAAAACCCCGCAGTGGAAATTTGAGGGTGTGACAAAAGGACTGCTATCCTTTACCAGAAATCGACCTAAAGGTGGATTCTCTAGCAGAAAAAGTACAGGCCATTGAAAGGATGCCATCGCCCGCTTCCATCAAAGAGGTCCAAACGCTTATGGGCCGCCTAGTCGCTCTCAAGCGATTCTTATCCAACTATGCTTCAAAGTCGTTTCCATTTGTGGACACCTTAAAGAATTGTTTGAAAAATAGCAACTTCCGCTGGACACCAGAAGCGGAATCAGCGTTCAAAGAAATGAAACAATGCTTGATGAACCTTCCGACACTAACAGCGCCTATTCCCAAAGAGCCTCTAACGCTGTACCTATCTGTCACGGACCGGGCAATAGGTGCAGTCCTCATGGTAGAGCGCAAAAGCGTGCAAACACCGATATACTACATCAGCCGCACGCTGTTAGATGCGGAAACAAGGTACACAATCATGGAAAAGCTGGTTCTCGCTCTTGTCCACGCATCTCGAAGACTCCGCAGATACTTCCAAGGCCACCCGATAAACGTCCTCACAGACTATCGGATAAATGACATACTCGCTAAACCCGAGTTGTCGGGGCGCCTGGCCAAATGGGCCATCGAGTTAGGGGAACACACGATCAACTACAAACCCCACCCCGCCATCAAAGGCCAAGTTCTCGCGGACTTCGCCACAGAGATCCCAGCAGACAAAGTCCAAGAATGTCAAGCGGAAGAAACCACTGCACCAGCGCAAGACCCATCACATAAATGGTCCTTATTCACGGATGGGGCCTCAAACGAGGACGGCGCCGGTGCAGGTTTGCGCTTCATCAGCCCAGATAACCAAGAGTTCACGTACGTCATCCGCCTCGACTTCAAAAGCACGAATAACGAGGCGGAATACGAAGCGTTGCTGGCAGGCCTCCGCATTGCGGAAAAAATGGGGGCCAGGCACGTGGACGCACACGTGGACTCACTACTTGTCGCGCGACCGATCAATGGGTCCTACGATGCAAAGGACGAAATCATGGCATTATACCTGGAACAAGCCAAACAGCACATGCGCCGATTCGACTCATGCACGGTCGAGCATATCCGGCGCAGTGAAAACAAGCCCGCCGACGCGCTGAGCAAAATGGCATAAACGGTTTTCGAGCATATGGCCAAAGAGGTCCGAATCGAGGTCCTAAACAAACCATCTGTCCCGCCGCGACAAGTCAATGTCATCCAAACATGCAACGCGTCCTGGATGACCCCAATCAAGGCCTATTTATCCTCCGGCACCCTGCCTGACGACAAGTCAGAGGCCCGGAAGATCAAAAACAAGGCCCAACAATACCAACTTGTAGACGGTACTTTGTATCGCCGCTCCTACCTAGGGCCGCTACTGCGCTGCGTAGACTCCGCGGATGCTTCCTTCCTCCTAAGAGACATACACGAAGGAACATGCGGGTTGCACGCAGGCCCAAGAATGGTAGTAGCGAAGTTAATGAACGCAGGGTATTATTGGCCGGGCATGCACGTGGACGCGGTCAACGAGTTGCGCAAATGCGACAGTTGCCAGCGCCACGCTCCGAACACCTTGCGCCCCAAGAACAACCTGGTGCTGGTCACAGCGGCTTGGCCGTTTCAAAAATGGGCTATCGATTTGGTAGGTCCATTCCCAACGGCTCCAGGGAACGTGAAATACTTAATCGTCGCCATCGACTACTTCACTAAGTGGGTCGAGGCGAAGCCTCTAGCCAACATTGACGGCGCACACGTAAAGAAATTCATCTGGGAGTTCATCATTTGCCGATTCGGCCTACCGTTGCAACTGGTAAGCGACAACGGCACACAATTTGAGGACCAATCCTTACAAGAATGGCTGGCTCAAATGGGTGTCCAACAAATTTTCACATCTGTCGCGCACACACAAGGCAACGGTCAAGTGGAAAGAGCCAATCGCACAATAGTGGAAGGTATCAAGGCACGGCTCGGAACTAAAAGAACAGGGTGGGTGGATGAAGTTCCCCATGTTCTATGGGCCTACCGCACCCTTACAAAAACCAACAATGGCGAAACGCCATTCAGCCTAACATATGGTACCGAGGCGGTCATCCCCGCCGAAATTGGGTGCCCTTCCGCAAGGGTACTCATGGCTCACACAAGAAACAACGACAAAGAACTCCGCTTGAATCTCGATCTACTAGACGAACGCCGTGAACTCGCGGCAATCAAAGAGGCAAAGTATAAAACGCAGCTAGAGCGCTACTACAACAAGCGCGTCAAAGCATCCGCATTCAAGATCGGCGACTACGTTTTCCGGAACAATGAGGCTTCCAACGCCGAAAAGCCCGGAAAACTAGCTCCTACATGGGAAGGTCCATACAAAATACAAGAAATACTTGGAAAAGGCGCATACGCGCTAGAAAGACTCGATGGAACGCCTATCCCGCGATCTTGGAACGGCGCACAGCTACGCCGCTGCTATTTGTAAAATATTTGTAAAAACAGCTACACATGCCGTACTTATCAATGAAAATGGTTTCCTATATCTGTTCTTCTACTTGTATTTTCCGCGCCAAGGTCTTCAAGACTTAAGTAAAACTACTGTCGGACCAAGACTGCGCAATGTTGACACGATAAAAGTCTTCAAGACGCGCCTCGCGCACGTCGGACTTGTAAAAATCGCGCAACAACGCCGCACACTATGGTCTTCAAGACAAGTTTACTTGCCGGACTCAACAACGCGCGACACTCATATAGTCGAAAACCTTGTCTTCTAAACTTGTCAAGAACAAGTTGGACAAAGGGCAAACACTATACGAGCGCGCAGTTAAGGGTCTTCTAGGCAAGGCACTCACGCGCTTAACTCGGACCTTCTGGCACAAGTCGCGCCCCGCTGTAGTCTTCAAGGCAAATACTTACATGTAACAGTACGGTTACCAGGCCCAAAATTTTTCATGTCTAAAAATATTATAACGAATAAACCATTAGTTATGTATAGTAAAATACGAAGCCGAATCGAGGAGTTACATAATTATTTAAACGAGGAGGATAATATTATACCCGTTACGTGACCGGACCGACACCCGTTAACGAACCCGCCCAACACACCTTGGTGAGTCACCAAGGGAGGACACTTGTCCTCCCCTTGTGGTGACAACATATCACCAAAAACCATTTATCTTGTAAATGGTTTTTGGAAAACCATTTGTAATAAGCTAATATAAATACCCAAACCACTTCCCTGCCCCTTTTTGTTGACTGTTAACCCAAACACACACATATATGTTAGAGTCAGGGAGAGAGAGAGCAACCGGAGAAGGAGCTCCGGTCACCTTCACCGGCGACGTTCCCCACAACAAACACACCCACTCCATCTAATGATTCCAGAGATAAAACGGAGAGAGATAGAGAAACAGATAGAGAAGGAGAGAGAGATCAAGAGACGCGAGAGAGAGAAAGCTGAAGAAAAGAGAGAGAGAGCAGCGAAGAGAAAGAAGCAGAGGAACTGGAGGGCTTCTGACCACCACAAGCGGCGGCGGCTGTTCTGCTGAGGGTTCCAGGTCATGAGGGAGGTGGTGTTCGGTGGCCGGTGGTCCAAATCACAGCGGCACGGACCTGTACAGGTGGGTTGGTCACGTTATCCGGCGACTAAGCTGATTAAGGTAAGATCCACCACCTATTAGGGTTATTATAGCTTGATATTAATGGTGGGTTTAGAATGGATGATAAGTGGTGGTGATAAGCGGTGGTACTGGTAGTGATGAGGGCGGTTGGTTGGGAGTAGATAAGACCTTGAGGTTAATGAGTGATGATGATGGTTAGCTATGGTGGTTTACTGTGGTGGTGTTATCGGACGATGGTGGTGGAAGATTCTAATCAGAGTTCAATATGGATTGATGGGTTTACTAGGACAATGGAGATGTACAGTATATAGAAACTAGGATAATAGCAGTAGTTAAGATGATGTTGTTTGGTGGAATACAAGATGTTGGAAAAGAAGATAAAAAGGCAAGACCGAGTTGACTCGGTCAAACGTTGGTCAAGGCTCAGTCAACAAAAGTCAACAGACGAAGGGCTCGGTCAAACTAAGAAAACTTGAGAGGTATAAAGTGAGAAACTGAACCTTCCTAGTGTTTAGTTATTAAACATTAAGCGGATTAACACGTGTGGGACTTTGACATTAGACCCGACCCGACCTTATGGACTAAACGACGAACTTGTATCGTAATATATATTATGTGTAAACTAGAAGATAAATGAACTTATAATTAAGACCATTGATAGTATAAAGATGAGGATGAGATATTAAACCATGGACAACTTATAATAAGATACGGACTTCGGACAATAGACATAACAAACGTGTATGTATAATTAAGACGCCTTTTGGGACTATTAGAACCTTAATTGACAAGTATATATATATATTTACATACAATTGACCCGGATACTTAGGCATATGTAACTTAACTATGCGATTATATGAGGACTTTAGATGAACCATATAGATATTAAATGATTGATAACTCGATAATTAGAAGTTGGGATAAGGAAACTAAGCATGCCCACACGTGTAACCGCGATATTGGTTACACGCACTAATACATGTGATCATAATAGGACTTGGCAAGTAATGCGTAGGTGGACTCGAGACTTTGGAATACTTGTGATGGTGTAACGTGAAACGCTGCTAAGGTGAGTTCGTATACCACTCCCCTTTTTCTGTTTTATAAACGTTTTGGGGTGAATGCATGCTTGTGTGTATAAATTGTTTGGTGTAAACTATTTGATGTGACAAGATACAGACTGCCGGATAATACTGACACTCATTAACTTAGAGATAAGCCACTTAATATATGGGTAGTACTACTTGGGGAATCCCCCACGCATGGTGGACCCGGGACTTAGGGGCCCGGGAAACCCTCCACTAAGGTTTTAAGACCATTGCGGCATATATTTTGCCACCGGATCAATATGGCAGTTATTGATTCTTCGTTTAGGGTTGAGGTGTCGCTTGTGCATCACTTTGTGTAAAATGTGTTAAACTTGTTTGCGAAGTAATAAACTTGTTTTGGATCCACATACTACTTATACGGACTCACCAGCGTAATTGCTGACCCGACTCTTTTTAAGCATGTGTTCAGGTACTGCATTGGGATGATCGTGTATACGAGGTATTTGCTTGTGTGCGTGGAATAAAGATCAATGTGATAGAAGATTCGAGTTATAAGCATTGCGGATTAGAGCCTCTAGACTTATGGACGTATAGAGATTGGATCGGCTAGTGGGTAACAACCCGTTAACTGCTTCGACGACCGCCGCGCTTCGTCCCTGCTTAAATATTAGAGTATTTATTTTAGTTATGTGTATATATATTTTTGGATTAGAAATTGTAAAAATACTAAATATTTATTATCGTTGCTTCCGTTGTGCAAGTCTGTTACCAAACTGTCATAACGTCCAGCCCCTTCTGGTCGGGTTGTTACATTACACGCCGGACTATCTAGCGCGGCGCGCGCCCTAACTTCTACTTATAAATCGGGTGACGACTTGGTTTGATAAGCTAAGGAGTTAGAGTGAGAAACACAAGATATAAAGAAACAAAGAAATTTTCATTCATATAAAAGGGACTTAAAAACCCTTGATACTTACAGATATTTACAATGAAAAACAAAAAAAAGAAGCGCCTAAAAGAGTCTATACATTAGAGGTTCCTTCGCCACTCGCCTTCTGGCGCTCTTCCTCTAAGCGCTTCCGTTCGGCTTCCCTCGCCAGCTCGTCAGATTTATCCATAAAATACTTGAGGGCGGCAAGAGGATCGGTATTCTTGTTGCAATCAGCAACCACTTGAAGAATAGGGAAGTCCACTTTTTCAAACTTGAGCAGCTCCGCCTCATACTCCTCCTTTAGTGGCTTCCCATAATGTTCCGCATCCTCAATCCGCCCACCATTTTGAGCGGCCAAAAACCCATCTTCATAACCTTCACCATACCCAAAAGCTTGGGCGGTGTTGGGTCTGCTGACCTGGAGAAGAACAGATGATAGAAAGCCAAAATATACTAAGTGTTGATCAAGAATAAATAACAGTGGTTACAAGAAAGCTTCCTCCAAAGAACTGCTGATTCCCAAACTGCTGATGCTTAAACAACTGATACAAGACAACTACTGATGATGAAAGGTCTGATGGATAAAGTCTGAAGAGCAAAAGTCTGATAAAGAACAAGTGCTGATCAAAGATCTGAAGAACAAAGGTCTGTTGAACCAACAACACTTTGGTTCAACAGATGATAAGAAGACATCAGAGCTTTAGTTTAACAGAGTTTTCTTTCAGTAGTTTCAATGTAACAGTAGTTTATTGTTTAACAGATGTTGTAGTTTGTTAGTCAGTTAGGGGTCGCTTTCTAGGTGACGTCAGCTAAGTGATCATCAGAGGTTTGTACTTGTCTATAAATAGAACAGTACTTGTACTGTTCTATTCGTCACTCGTCATTCTCTTTAGACAAACAAACTCTGAGTGATCAGGCTGAGGGGGAGCTTTAATTGTACTATTGTAATCTTTCAGTTTAATGAAAGCATTCGATTGATTACAATTATTCTCTATGTTTTGATTATTCTTTATTCCGCTGCACTTTCCATTTATACTTCATTCATAATTCATAGTTAATCAAAACAATCCAATACTCAGATCCTAACAATTGGTATCAGAGCATGGTCAATTAAATCTGATCTAATCAATCAATTTAATACACAGATCAGCTCATAATCATTGATATCGTTTGTTTGTCGGGTTAAAACAGAGTAATAGTTTATTTTCGTTTCAACAGTTAGTAAACAGACTTTGTTTTTTGAAAAACCAAGAGAATGACTTCACTTAATCAAGATCCACACAACACTGGCACACACAACAAGCCTCCGATGCTTGTCAGGTCAGAGTACAACATCTGGCAGCGTCGGGTGGCTCATGTGTTAGCACAACAGAACACAGGGTGCTGGAAATCGGTAGTATTTGGACCACATGTTCCAATGGTACCGAGTGCCGAGGATCCAAAGATCCAAGTACCAAAGAGTGTTGAGAACTACTCAGAGCAAGATTTTCAAAAAATCGAGCTAGATGCCAAGGCTTTCAGCATAGTAGCCATGGCACTGCCGAATGATATCTATGCCGGTCTCTTGCACTGCAATAGTGCTAAAGAACTGTGGGATGCTCTTAAAGAGCAATTCGGGGGAACTGATGATGTGATTGAAAACAACCGTGAAATACTTAACCAACAATATGAAACGTTTAGTCACATAAAAGGGGAGTCATTAACACAGCAGTTTGAAAGGTTTAACTGTCTAATTAGTGAACTTAAACTGGTTGGTCTAACTTTTCCTAATTCAACACTGAATCATAGGTTTCTTAGATCACTTAAGGACAAATGGGACACTATAGCTATAGTTATGAGAAACTCTATCGGATTCAAAGACCTAACCCTGACCCAGCTTCATGGTAAGCTCCTGACTTATGAAAGGGAGCTTAACCAGAAAAAGAAGCTCCAGGACTCCGGCAAAGTGTCAGATGACTATGTATTTGGTAATACTGCACTGTTGGGTCAGGATGATGGTTCTGGAAGTAGTAAGGATCAGAGTTATGATCATTACATTGACATAACAACTGGTTTTAATAATGATTCTTACTCATCACCAAACAACTGTGCTTTCACAGCCAGTGGTGATATCCAGGCTTCTGATAATTCATCTTTTGTGTACAATGACTTGCAATATATTGACCCTTTGGACCTAGAAGAAATGGACATCTTACACCAGGTTGCCCTGCTCAGTATTAGAACCAATAACTTCTATAAGAAAACTGGCAGAAGGTTTCCAGGTTTACATGGTGGGTCAAAGGTTGGGTTGGATAAATCAAAGATAAAGTGTTACAAGTGTCATAGAATGGGTCATTTTGCTAGGGAGTGTAGGAGTCAAAATGGAGTTCCTATGATTACCTATCCAAATCAAAGACCACAGACCAACACTTATCAAACCATCCCTAATGTACCTAATGTGCAAAACACTGCTCACTTTGCACAGACCCAAACCACTGTTCCTGTGCATTATGTCCAAACCACTGTGCCTCAGTATCACTATGTCCAAACACCTGTTGCTCAGGCCTCTGTGCCAATGACTGTTACTCCACCCTCTGCTCCTGCAGAGACCAGTCAACCAGGCCAACAGAGTTTCTTTACTCAGGGCTTTGTTGATTGGAGCAGTCTACCAGATGAGATAACAGATGACAACATTGCTCTAGTTGCTAACACTGAAAAGGATTTTTGTTTTATGGCACTAGAAACAATTGTTGAAGAGACTGATTCTGAGGAAGTGGTGTCTATGTCTGAAAATGTGACTGATGGTGTTGTTGGTGAGATTGTTTCAGCTGAAGAATCTGAAGTGGAAGTTGTGAATCTCTCAGACCCCTGGGGTAGTGATGACTGTGACTGCCAGTGTAACTGTGCCTTGATGGCTGCTGCTAAGGTATCTCCTCAAATCTTAAATGACTTATGCTCAGACAAATGTATTGTGGCATTTGCTAAGATAAAAGAGGTGAATGAAAACTTTAGAAAGAAAATTTTGGATTCTGAAATTCAGTTTGAAAAACTTACAAAAGAGTTAAAATCAAAAATATCTGAAAAAGAATCTGAAATCAGCAGTTTAAAACATGAAGCAAGCATAACCAAAGACCAGCTTCAGACTATGATAACAAAATATCATAGTTGTAAGAAGGAGCTTGAGTCCACCCAAGTTGAATGTAAGAAATGGGTGGAATCATCAAAGGGTTTTGAGATGATTGTCAACCAACAGTCTAAAAGTCATGTGAAATTTAGGTTTGGTTTTCAAACCACTGATCAAGTTTCACAAACCACTGACAAAAAGGAACCACAGTTGGTTGAGGTCATCCCTACAAACTCAAAAGGTCAAGAAATCAAGGTTACTGAACCCAATGGCAAGAAAATCATTCTTGAAAAGTTGGAAGGTACACCCTCATTTGATGAAATTGAGAAATATCAATTCAAACCAACATGGTCAGATGAGTGTGAAGTCCTTGAAAATTTCAAACCAATGACCTTCAAAACCTCTGATGGTAAAATGGCACCACAGGCCAAAGTGATCACTCTAGTAAATCTTCCAACAGATGATGAAACATCTGTTGAAAAGAAGAAAGAAAAAGGGAAGGCCAAGAACAACTTGTTTTGTGATTTTTGTGACAAGAAGAACCATGTCACCAAAAACTGTTTTCTTCTAAAAGCATATGACATCAACAAAACAACAAGTTTAAATGATTCTAAATCTAAAGAATGTTCAATCTGCAAGAAAAAGAATCACAAAACAAAAGAGTGCCTATATCTCAAAAATTTTGATGAAAAGATAAAAGAGTATAAGGCTAAAACTCTGGAAAGTCAAGTGGTTAGTACTTCAAAAGGAAAACCCAAACAGACTTTTGAATCAGTTCAAACATCTGTTACCAAAAGTCTGAACAAAAACACTGCTCCCAGAGAAGTTCAGGTAACATATGCTCCACCTGTTAACAGATTACCTAGAGGATATGGACAACCCACTTGTCATCGTCTGCCACATGTTTATGAAGAGCCCAAGAGGCCTTCAAAACCAAAAGTGAACAGACACCCTCATGGTTTTCAACAACTGATAGGAAATGATCAAACATCTGCTGGACCAAGTGTTGACATACAAGCACTGGCAAATGGTCAACTGCAGCTGTTGAACCTAGTTCAAAAGCTAGTCCAAACCACTGATCATTCTCCTCAACTTAAGGCTGAGACAGATAAGGACCCATCCAAAGCCAATTTGGCTTTGGACACTCACCAAAACTAAAATCTTTACTGATGTGCAGGGAGCTTCTGCTTGTTTAGACAGTTTATGGTATGTAGATAGTGGAGGCTCCAGGCACATGACTGGATGTAGAGCCCTTCTTCTGGACTTTCTTGCTCATGGAGGGGGTGATATATCCTTTGGTAATGATTCTAAAGGTAAAGTGTTGGGTTCTGGTACTGTCAAAGCAGGGAGGCTTAAGTTTGAAAATGTTAATCTAATAGACAATCTAAAATTTAATCTACTTAGTGTATCACAAATGAGTGACAAAGGCTTTGGGTCATTCTTCACTAAGCAAACTTGTAAGATTGTTGGCCCTGAGGCTGTAGAAAAGATTAACACCATCATTGCTGAGAGCAAAGCACAACTTGTTGCTCACAGAAGTGGCAATGTGTATGTAGTTGATATGTTGAAGGATAATCCTACTGCAAATGTCTGTCTGTTCTCAGCTGCCTCTACCAAAGAGACAGAATTGTGGCATAGGAGACTTGGTCACACCAACCTTAAAACTATCAACTCACTCTCCAAACAAAACCTTGTCAGAGGTTTACCATCAAAAGAATTCAAATGTGATGAGCATTGTGTTTCCTGTCTAAAAGGTAAACAACATAAAAGCTCTTACAAATCCATTGATGAGTCCAAAACCAGTCAGTGTTTACAAATGTTGCACATGGACTTGTTTGGCCCTGTAAAAATCATGAGTCTAAGAAGAAAAAGATTTTGTCTTGTCATAGTTGATGATTTTTCTAGGTTTACATGGACTTACTTTTTACACTCTAAGGATGAGACTGCAGGTATCTTGAAGGACTTTGTCACCAAAGTTGAAAAACAATATGACTTGCCAGTAAAAGTCTTTAGGAGTGACAATGGAACAGAGTTTAAGAATAAGGAGTTGGATGATTTCTGTGTGTCAAAAGGGATTGTAAGGCAGTAAAGTATCCCAAGAACACCAGAGCAAAATGGGGTGGTTGAAAGGAAGAACAGGACTCTTATTGAGGCTGCAAGAACAATGCTAGCAGATTCTGGTTTACCTTTGTCCTTTTGGGCAGAAGCTGTAAACACTGCTTGTTATGTTCAAAACAGAGTTTTAATCAACCCTAGACATCAAAAGACTGCTTATGAAATTCTGTTTAAAATCAAACCACTGATATCATTTTTCAAAATCTTTGGCTGCCCATGTTTCATTTTAAATCTTAAAGATTCCATTTCAAAATTTGCAGCCAAAGTGGATTGTGGATATTTTCTGGGGTATTCTTCTACTGCAAAGGCCTATAAAGTGTTTAACACAAGGACTAAAACAATAGAAGAAACTTTGAATGTGAAGTTCAATGAACTTTCTTCTTTAAAAATCCCAGCAAACCCTGCTGAGTTGTTTGATTTAGATAAATTCAAATTTGAAGATATTGCTGTCAAAACTAACCCTGCAGGTACTCCACAATCTTCACAACAAGACTACAGAATAGATGTTGTGGTTCCAGACCACTACAGAGTCTATCCTGCATCAGAGGAAGCAGTGGTTCAAAACAACTGTCAAAACTCTGTCACAGCTGAGTCAGCCACTGTTGGCCAGTCTTACCTTCAATCCACTGATTCACCCAGCCAATCCACTGTTGACAAGAGTCAATCATCTGTTGACAAAAGTCAGTCCAATCTTACACCACTTGGACCCATTCCTCCACCTCCATTCCAAACATCTGTTGACTCTTCAAAAATGCCAACAGATGTTATGTCAACAGAGTCACCAAACCTCTGTCCTTCACCACAAAATGCCATCATACCATATCAGGGAGATCTAATCTACCTAAGAGCTCATCCACCAGACCAAATCATTGGCAACATCAGAGAAGGTGTGCTCACAAGGAGCCAATCTTCAAACATCTGTCTTTTTGCAGGCTTTCTATCCCTTACACAACCTGTCAAGTACCAAGAGGCGCTGAAAGACAACAGTTGGGTAGAAGCCATGCAAGAAGAACTCCTTCAGTTCAAAAGACAACAAGTATGGGAACTTGTACCACTGCCTAAGGATGTCTGTCCAATTGGCACAAAGTGGGTCTTCAAAAATAAAACTGATGAAAGGGGTATAGTTGTCAAGAACAAAGCCAGGTTAGTGGTTCAAGGCTTCAGACAAGAAGAGGGAATTGACTATGATGAAACCTTTGCCCCTGTAGCAAGGTTAGAAGCTATCAGACTTTTCTTAGCCTTTGCTGTCAACCACAACATCAAGGTGTATCAGATGGGCATCAAGTGTGCCTTCCTATATGGCAAAATTCAGGAGGAGGTCTATGTATGTCAACCACCTGGTTTTGAAGACACATTCCATCCTGATCATGTCTACAAGCTTAACAAAGCATTGTATGGACTCAAACAAGCACCAAGAGCCTGCATCCAGGCCAGACATTATGTTCGCAACCTGTGTGTGTGCTAGATCTCAGGCTTCTCCTAGAAAGTCTAACCTCATTGCTGTGAAAAGGATCTTCAGATACCTAAAAGGTGCTCCCACACTTGGTATCTGGTATCCTGCTAATGGAAACATTGAGATTTCAGGTTATTCAGATAGTGATTTTGCTGGCTGCCATACCACAAGGAAGTCCACCTCAGGAGGGTGCCAGTTTCTAGGGAATGCCTTAGTCTCTTGGCAAAGCAAAAAGCAAGCAGCTGTTTCAACATCCACTGCTGAAGCTGAATACATTGCTGCTGCAAGCTGTACAGCCCAACTTATGTGGCTTCAAAATCAACTACTGGATTTTGGGATAACTGCACTAAGGACTCCACTCATGTTGGATAGCCAAGCTGCTGAAAATATCATCAAAAATCCAGTCTCCCACTCAACCACCAAGCACATAGATATCAGACATCATTTTGTCAGGGATAGCTATGAAAAAGGTTTGATTTCTCTGCACCATGTTCCAACAGAGGATCAGTTGGCAGATGTGCTAACAAAAGCTTTAGACACATCTACCTTCACAAATCTGATCTCTCGAATTGGAATGTTAAACATGGATTAAAAACAACAAAAATGTTTTCAATAAAAACATTAAAATGTTTTCAGAAAATCAAATTTTGCTAAAATGACACTTTGGTTGAAAAATCTGTTTTAAAACCACTGATTCAGATAAAACAACCACTGTTTTATTAAAACCACTGTTAGTTGAAAAATCTGTTTCAAACATCTGATCAGATAAAACAACCACTGTTGGTTGAAAAATCTGTTTCAAGCATCTGATCAGATAAAACAACTGTTTTCATCAGTCTTTTGGTTAAACAACAGAGGTTGGCAACAGAGGTTTAACAAAACAGCTGTATGCCACCAGATGTTTCAACCATCAGATGTTTGCCACGTCTGCTCTCAAAAGCAGAGTTTTGCCACATCAGCGGTTTCACCAGAGCCTATAAAACCCTGTTTTCCCCCAACAGCAGTTTTACTGTCTCATTGTATTCAAAATACTGAAAACCGCTCTCGTCTTCCTCATAACCCTCAATCAAAGTTCATCACTTTCACAATCAAAATCCATTAAAATGGAACTCCAAACAAAAGCCACTCATAATTTCCTTCCTTATTTGGTTAAAACCGAAGACAACACACCATTCCATTCCACCATTGACATCATCAATAATTCAAAATATAAAAATGTTCTTATTGCTGATGCCCCCATATACCTGGAAACACTCCAAGAATTCTGGGCGAATGCTGAAGTCTTATACCAAGACAAAAAGCCAACTTCCATAATTTCAAAAATTGGAGCCACCAGTATCGCCATAACCCCTCAAATCATATCCACTACCTTCTCACTGAACGACTTGTCAGGTATGGAAACTTTTCCAAAAACAGAGCTTCACACTGAGTTTCAAGAGAGAGGGTATGATGCTCAAATGACTGGTTCAACATTATACAAAAAGTTTTTCCCACCAGTCATGAAATTTTTCTTCCATACCCTCCTCCTCTGTGCCTCTGCCAAGACTACATCCTTCAATGAAATCCCATTGAGGATACAATACTTGGGATATGCTATGTTGTCAGATTCTGACTTCAATCTATCTCAGGGATTGTTTTTGGACTTGGTATCAAATGTGAAAGCCATAAAATCTGGCTCAAACAATGCTTTTCTGCTCTACCCTAGAATTCTAAGTGTAATTCTACAAAAGATTTTACCTGAAAAGGATTTTCACCCCCTAGAACTGAACCAGCTAAAACTACCTCTGGTAGGGACTCAGATGAACCTATTAACTTGGGTGATGAGTCAAAACTTCAAGAATTGACGGCTAAAGTTCAAAACCTTGAATCCTCTGTTGCTGACATCAAATCTGATGTCAAGTCAATATTGGAAACATTGAATAACTTTACAAAAAGTCAACCATCCACTGCTGATGTTGCTAATGAGCTATGGAAATCTGTTTCCCCCATCATCATAGCTCACAGAAAATTAGCAGATCAGACACAAGAGACTTACATGACTTTGATCAGAAACATGGTAGATGCCAGATTTAATGACACAAAGGCTGACATCAAGGTGATCAAAGACCATTTGCTGAAGACCACTGGCTCTGCCCCTACCACAATTCTCAGAGATGAAGATGATGATGAATTCACTACTGATGATGCCAAAAAGGGGGAGAGTGGCAGAGATAGGCTACCAAAACTTGATCCATTTGGTGCACCACCCTCACAAAAAGGGAAGAAGCCAACTGCTGACAAACCAGGGTCACCTAAATCAGCTCCACAAACTCAACAACCAAATGTTCAGATCCCTGTCTCTGAACCAGCTAAAGCATCAAAGGCAAAAGAAGTTGATACTTCAGCTAATGAAAAAGCTGAAAAGGCTGCTCAAGACAAAAGAAAAAGGGCTGATACATTGGAAGTAAAAGCAGAGATGTTGGTGCAAAAGAAAAAGGAACAGCAGCAGGAAGTGGAAGATGTGAACACTTCAAAAAGGAAGAAAATGCCAGCCAAACACACTAGAAAACCACCTTCCAAACTAACTGCTGAAACCTCTGATGTACAAACACCTGTTACCACAACTACTGCTCCACAAACCACTGCCACCACAACCTCTGCTACCCAAACCACTGAACCTAAAACAACTGAACCTAAAACCACTGCTAAAACATCTGCTCAACCCAAACCAGTAACCAAACCAATCACTAAACCAACCACAACTCAACCAACTCCCAAACCTACTCCAACACAAACCACTGCCAAACCTACTTCAACACAACCCAAAACCCAAACAACTGCTGGTTCCACAAAAGGACCAACAGATGTTTCCCAAACCACTGCCTCATCCTCACCTTCACCCAAAATCTTGTATAGCAGAAAAAGGAAATCCACCTTTGTTATACAAGATGAAAACATCCACAACACACCACCTAACACCCCAATCTCATCCACACCAGTCAATGCCATTCCACTCTCATCTTACTCACCACACACTGCCCAATTCAGATCCCATAGACCACCACCAACCATCACCCCATTGGCTGAGAAGTATCCCCTTGAGTTGGATCTAATCAAGGGGGAACTTCAATCCTTCTACAATACTGATCAGCCATCAGAAAGATCCTTCCCATCTCTTAAAGGCTTCCCTGTTCCACTCAACATGGACACATATCTCAAATACAAGGGTGAACAGACTGATGCTGTCATCAAAGAGAAGTGCAAAGGGAAGGATGACAGGACTGCTCAGGGCATCCATTCAGCAGAGCTTAGCAAACTCAGAAGGATTGAAGATTATGCTAAGACCCTGAGCAACTCCATGTCTACCATGCCTCTCAGCAGACACTTGGAGATGGAAGTGAGGGATTCACTGCTGGAACAGATCTTGGCATCCAAGCCTTATAAAGCAACAAAGAACCAATTTACAGGCTGGACCACACATGCTCTAAGGGAAGAACTAATCAGAATAGAGAACATGGCCAAGAATCCTCCTGCTAAGGCCTCTGCTCCTGATTTCAAAAAGGGGAGAGATGAAGCTAGAGCCTTGAAGTTCAGAAGAATGAGACAAGAGCTTGTAGCAGCTAAGTATGGAGAGATGAAGTCTGTTGCCAGATGGTCAGAGATCAGGCTAATTGAAACATACAAAAAGCTTGAACAAGAAAGAAAGACCAATCCTGATCTTCCAAGAAAACCAGTGTATGATGATGCTCCCAAGAAACCCTCTCAGGCCTTTACATTAGATAGTTTACTGGAAACTTCAGATCTTACTATTGCTGCTAGAAGACAATTTAAGAAGCAAAAAGAAATGACTGAAGAAGAAACAAGACAGTTCACTGATACTTATGTGAAAGAGGGGATTTTGAATCAAATCAGATCTTTTTCTGATCCTGTGTCAGACAGGCTCAGAGAACTCATTGGAAGGCCACCATCACCAAACTCATCCAAAATAAAGATGCATCCCAGTCACTCCTCTGATTCTAAAATTCTAAAATGGAAGTCTGATAAAGAGACCCATGAATTGACATTGCTCAGATCAGATGGTAGTATTCAGAAGCTGAGTATGGATGAGGCACCTGGCCTAAGTGCTGAAGATCTCCAGACACTTCTGAATTTGACACTGGATAGAGATGCTGAAGACCTCTTCTCTCTACACTTTGAATTACAACTAAAAGGACAAATTAGAGAAAGTCTGATGAGGAATAAAGATCAAGAATAAAGCAGAGTTTTGGCATCATCTGTTCTAGGGGGAGATTGTTGGGTCTGCTGACCTGGAGAAGAACAGATGATAGAAAGCCAAAATATACTAAGTGTTGATCAAGAATAAATAACAGTGGTTACAAGAAAGCTTCCTCCAAAGAACTGCTGATTCCCAAACTGCTGATGCTTAAACAACTGATACAAGACAACTATTGATGATGAAAGGTCTGATGGATAAAGTCTGAAGAGCAAAAGTCTGATAAAGAACAAGTGCTGATCAAAGATCTGAAGAACAAAGGTCTGTTGAACCAACAGCACTTTGGTTCAACAGATGATAAGAAGACATCAGAGCTTTAGTTTAACAGAGTTTTCTTTCAGTAGTTTCAATGTAACAGTAGTTTATTGTTTAACAGATGTTGTAGTTTGTTAGTCAGTTAGGGGTCGCTTTCTAGGTGACGTCAGCTAAGTGATCATCAGAGGTTTGTACTTGTCTATAAATAGAACAGTACTTGTACTGTTCTATTCGTCACTCGTCATTCTCTTTAGACAAACAAACTCTGAGTGATCAGGCTGAGGGGGAGCTTTAATTGTACTATTGTAATCTTTCAGTTTAATGAAAGCATTCGATTGATAACAATTATTCTCTATGTTTTGATTATTCTTTATTCCGCTGCACTTTCCATTTATACTTCATTCATAATTCATAGTTAATCAAAACAATCCAATACTCAGATCCTAACAGGCGGTGGCGGCTATGGCAGCGACCTGGTCACCCAACTTAGGCTCCTGCCAGAACCTTTTGAAGACCTGCAAAATCACTAACAGTTAGTACTCAGAGCCTACAAAATAAATGTAAGAAACAAGAGGATTATAAAGAACTTACCCCAGTAATCCCATCAGTCATCACCCACTTGATGGAATCCTGCATCTGGGTCTGGGCGGCCATTGCCTCCTCCAACAAGCGCCGGGCTGTCTCACACTCCTTCACAGCCGCAGCGCGGGCCTCCTCAGCAAAGCCAAGGTCTTGCTCCAGATCCTCCTTGGAATTAAGGATCTGGATCCTCTCTTGCTCCAGGAAGGAGACGCGCTCAGTAGCCTTAACTAAATCGGCATCTTTGGACTCAAGCTCCAAGCGCTTCTCAACAACCTGAGCAGTCCGCTCCGAGAGGGCCTTGCTCTTTTCCTCCAGTTGTTGGGTCAACACCCGGCCCTCCTCCTGCGCCTCGGCTAGAGTCTGCTTTAACTTCATCGTTTCAGCATTTGTCTTCTTGCAAGACTCTGTCCACCTGCGCCTTTCCGCCGCCGCGTCCCCTTCAAGTTTGGTGACCTTAGCTTCAGCCTCGTGGGCGCGACGGCGGTACTTAGAAATCTCAACCTTGAAGGCGGCCTCTTTTTCAGCGAGGCCCGCCTTCTCAGCTTCCAGCCGCTGGATATCTCGCCACACCGCCACGTCCCGGCGGCGTAGCGAGTCTATCATTGACACCTGAGTCACCTGATTTACGCACAAGGCAGAAATAAGGTCAGCACGACTCAGCATGTCTTGGTGAGTGCGCTCGTAGGGAGGCACCACCCCGCTTACAAACTCCTCGGCGACCAAGGAGTTAGAGAACAAAGTGTTCTCCCTGACCGCCCAGCGAGGGCGCCATATGGCGTCACCACCAGACCACTGGGAGCCATCATATGTCCTAGATGACTCCCCTTCATTAACTCCAAAGGACTCGCGCCGTACCTCACGCGAGCCTTCCCCCTCGCCACTAACACCAGCCTGTAACAGGGCCCGTTAAAACCATCCAAGGACCCTCCAGCGCTGACGTTGGTGCGCTCCAGAGCCTCCTGCTCCATTAACCGGCGAGCCTTCTCCTCCAGGAATTGTTGTTCCTGGAGACGAAGGCGTTCCGCCTCAGCACGTTGGGCCGCCTCAGCCTTTTGTTTAGCCTCATTGGCGGCCGCTATCTTCTCGGCCTCAGCCCTTTGAAGGGCTTCATCAGCCTCAGCTTTCCTCTTCTTCTCAACCTCCGCCCTTCGAAGGGCTTCATCGGCTTCAGCCTTCAGCCGGGCTTCCTCCCGCTGCGCCTCCTCTTGCTTTTGCCAGAGCCTATCTTCCTCCATCCTGGCCGTCTCCACAGATGGAGACGTAGGAGGAGGAGTTGGTACAATCTTCGGCGCAACTGAAACAAAGAAGGATAACATACTGAGAAGAAGAACAAAATTAAAAGACTAAGTACAAACTGAAGAAAGCAAACTTACCAGGGGCCTTCTTCTTGATCAGCTTCTGGAAAAGAGCCTGACGCATGGGCGCAGCACCGATACCCACGCTGAAGACAGGCGTTGCAACTCCTTCACCACTTGAAGAAGTGGCCTTCTCCAAAACAACCTCCCGAGCCGGTGACAATGGGGGAGCAACAGATTCTGGAATCTGGGTGTCACCTTAACCCCCTTCCCCGCCGGTTGAAGCAGCAGGCACCTCTGTGGTGGCAGCAACACTGCTGGAGGTAGCACCGGTTGTGCGCTTCTTCTTCCTCTTCTCCAACTTGGAAGATTCTTCCTCCTCCTCATCTTCAGAAGCGGGCCCGTCCTTTCGGCGACGGCGCCCCCTCACGACCTCTCCTACTGAAACGGAAGAATCCGAGTCAGAATTTGTTAAAGGCCTCACAGCATACTTATGCTTCCGCGGAGCGTGTTTCAAACAGCCACGCCCCGCAGGCGCCTTCTGGGGCTCAACAATCTCTACTGAAGAGTCAGAGGCATCATCGCCAAAAAGGCTAGAGAACAAAAGTTCACAAGACTCACCAGTGGTATAATAGGGCTTCGGCGCGACAGACATATCCGGGTAATAAAACCGGTCCGCGAGCGCCTCTAGGCATGACACTTGCCCCTCCGCCACAGGTCTCCACTTGATGCCCTTCTCCTTACGAGCGGCATAGAACTGGAACTTGCTCACGCCTGCGCAAGAAAACAGTTAGAAAAAACTAAAAACATAAACTAAATACAGAGGGGAAAAAACACTTACCCTCTGGAGCAATGTAAGGCTCCTTGCCGACGCGGATGCCCAGGCGGCTCATCCCCAGAAGGAAAAAGATACCTTCTGACAACTCCTTGAACTCCAACTTGGTGGCGTTGGCAGTAAGGGTTGTGAACCAAGCCTGCTTCTTGTAATCATTAGGCACCAGCATGTCCGCCACCCGCTGCCCATCTGCTATCACCTTCCAAGGCAGGCTGATGGGGATAACTCCCCTCTTCACAAAGAAAATTTTTTCCTTCGCCCAATGCAAGGACTTAGGATTATGGGTGGCCATGGGCGGCACCCTTGGGCGCGGCTTAAACGAGAACCACATCTCGTCGCGCGCCAAGAAATAAAACATGTTGAACCTTTCAACGGTAGGTTCAACGTCTAAGGCGCGACACGACGCCTCAAAATGGACTAACCTCAAGAGCCCAAAGGCGGTTAGTTGAGTGGGGCCAACGCCATACGCCACCAGAGTGTCAATCTGGAAGCGGGTGCAGGGCAGACGAAACCCACACTTGGTGAAGTGGGCTTCATACAGAGCAAGCTGCCCTGGGCCAGCAGCAAGAACAGTCTCCGTCGGAGACGGTAAAGTGGGCTCCCACTCCGGCAGGATGCCATAGACCCTGCAAAATTGGTCAAAGGCATCCTGACCCCAAACACAGAAAGTGTTGGTCATCAACTTTCTCTCTTTTATCTTACCCTGCTCCCCCATCACCTCCTCCTCCACATCATCCATCACCGGTTCTTTTCCAAGAACATCACCGGAGGGAGACCCAGCAATCGAAGTATCAGACATCTTGAAGTGATTAAGAGAAAAGGAAGAAACAAAAATCTGGAAATGTGATCGGAAAACTTGAAAATACGCCGGAAAACTCAAAGAAGTCATCGGGAAACTTGAAGATCAGTCGGAATCTTCAAGAACAAAGAGAGAAATCTGACAAAGTTTCACAAAAAACAAGGAAAGACTGAAGATCTGTAACGACTAACGAAAAATAATAATTAAATAAAATAAAATAAAATAATATTGGGCCACCTTAAGGTGTAGCCCAATATCCTTACCCGGATCATAGCCGTAGGCCCAGTTCTAGCCCAACCAGTAGAGCGGCCCATTAAGTAACATAGTAAACAGGCCCAATGGACCCGATATGAGGATCCGGCCATTAGGCCCAATTAATATTATAAACATCTAACCGGCCCATTATTAGAATTAAGAGAATGGGGTCTTGGACCCGATAAAAGAGATGGGCCAAATTATTGGGCCGTATAAAGTAAATAAGGATGGGCCGATAAAACTCATTGGGCCAAAAAGGGTGAAACTGGTTATATATATAAGTATGGGCCAAATACTAGATAAATAAAGTAATTGGTAATGGATCATGAGATGTTTCTAAGCCCAATTTCCCTTTTGATAAAAACCGGTCCATTTCCACCTCTTCAAGAAGTTGCCGCCAATAAAACCTATCAACTTACACCTGTACATCTAAAAACACACTCAATCTCATTACAAGCCTCCACCTAATTAAGCTATAACTAGGGAATCATATCTTGCAAACTTAGATTCTTTATAATCCCTCCCAAACCATCGGCTCCCTTTCTATACCACTTATCCCTTTCATTCAACCATGCAAACCACCTTCTACTCCTTCGTCGCTCATGAATCCGATTAACCCATCCTTTCTTTAAACTTAAACTATACTATAAAACTCTAACCTCTATCCTTTAGAAGCAAGCTCCGGCTACGGTTCTATTACCGGCCAGTTATTATAAAGCATCCGGGTAAGGTTCTAATCTTAAACTAGTAGGAAATACGAGTGCCAAGCTGTAATGGCCAGCTTACATACGTAATTATAATCTAAGCTGTAATGGTCAGCTATATATATACGTATATGTGTGTATATTAACCGTATATGTGTAAACAGGTGATCCGCATAGTTCCCGAGCAAGCTATCAATCTTAGAACCCACGAGGAAGAACAACAAGTGAGTGCATGTACCCCATAATCGTTTTAATGTTTCCGGGGTAAATGTATGTTTGTGTCGTTTTTATGAAATATTCACGAATCATGATCTAATAGAAGTGATAGAAACCGGTTAAATAGAAACTACGTAGGATGGATCCATTCGGTATCATAGAGTATAGACCCGGGCCGATTAGAGGCTACGGGACCATATATAATCGATCTATACTCGGAAAATAGAATAACCGGACCATTGCATGCATGTACGATTTACGGGTCAAAATGGTTGTTTTATGTTTTGGCATCACTCACTAGTTTCGACTAACGTATTTTAAACGTACATTTCAGGAAGTTATCGTACCCATGGAACCCGAGCTTAGTTGTGGTGTTAGTGAACTTACCGAGTGAAGTTTGATGTTTATAAATAAAGTTTGAATCATGTTGTCTAGTAAGATGTTTTCGGAAGTCAAGGTGTAAAGGCTTCGGCCTAAATAATGTTTTAACGATGTTTATGAGATGTATAATATAAGTATGTTTTTAAAAGTTTAAAAGTGTTGTTAATGGTTTGATGAAATCGGCTTTTGGTTAAAAAGAAAAGATAATTAGATATAAAAATAGTTAAGAGATTAACTACCAATCGGTAATGACTCGGTTAAAAATTGGGTCGTTACAGGTTGGTATCAGAGCTCGGGTTCAGAAGGTAGTGGAATTTGTATAAAAACTAACTTGAAATTTGATTGATATGTATACATGTAATAGAATGTCGAGCACCGGAGGACAAGCTGAAGTTTCAATGGAAATTGAAGACGGAGAGATACCGAACCAAGAAGAAGTCATGGATAATGAGTCACAAGAATTTCCGAGCACTCAAGACTTGCTAGCCGAGATGCCGGGTTTGGTTTGGTCCGAAAATGGGTGGGATTTGAATTTGGAAAACATAGGGGTGATCGGCCCTCTACCCGAACCCGTGTACACACCCGCCGAGTCCATCCAACCATACCCGCAAGTTGACCCAATCCACCACTACTTTTATCCGAACCCATCACCGAGTGAATATTATGGAACCTCTAGCAACCTTTCGATAGAAGAGTCTAGTTATAACCCGTACACCATGGCCTACCCGACTCCTTCAACCATGCCCACCATGACCCTGGTAATTGACCCGTATCACGAAGCAACCATGATTACCCGGGCAAACGAAACCTTGCAACATTCGGAACATGTTAGTCGTAAGGAATACTTGGAATTGATCGAAAGTTATTACCGTATGAAATCCGAACGTGACCAAGCTCGTAATATGGTGGAGGAATTAAGGAAGTTGGTGAGGAGGTTCGGGTACCAAGCTAGGCAAGTCCTTGAGGATTCCAAATTCCTCTCATGTTGTGAGGAAGTTGGCGCATGGTATAAGTGGTAGGTTAGTGGTTGGAGTGTTTGAAGAAAGGTGGTGGTAACTAAGAATGGTGAAGTAATATGTGTATGTAAAATATTTGTGGTAGTATGTATAATATGAACCTATGTGGTATGTGTAGTAATAGTTGGTATGGTAGTAGTAGAAGTAATGTATAATATTAATCCTTGTACTAGACATCTAGAAATTTTCCAATATATATATATATATATATGAATCTAGATGTTTATTTAAATTAATTAGACTAAATTGAATGATAAAAGACATAAAATAAATTACTACTAACCAAAATGAATAATTTTTAAATATAGAAAATGCCAAGACGTTCTGAAAGGAATACGGGAAAGGAGCCAGAAATGGAACCTACCAAGAAAAATAAATCCTCTTCATCTAAACCGACTGAAACCGTTGAAGAACAGGTAGAAGAAGAAATTCCCATACCAAATGAAATAAACGAATTAGAGGAAAGAATGAGGAAACTAGTCTTAGAAAGCCTTCAGGACTCGATTCCAACCATTATAAAAATGCTAGAAAAACCATCCGGTTCCAAAACAGTAGATAAGAATCATGAGGAGGTCATAGTTAATTTAGATGAAAACGCTATGAGACCCCGATACTGTGATTACAAAACCTTTATGGCCTGTAGGCCAGAATCCTTCGATGGTAGTATGGGTGCTGCTGGGGCAACCCGCTGGTTAGAAGAGATGGAATCTATACTTGAAATTAGTAACTGTGCTCCCAGAGACCAAGTAAAATTTGTAACCCACTCGTTAAAAGCGGAAGCTTTAAACTGGTGGAACATGATAAGGCAGATAAGAGGTAGGGATGTGGTCACCACCATGACATGGTTAGAATTTCGAACACTTATTACCGAAAAATACTGCCCCATGAATGAGATTGAGAAAATAGAAATGGAATTCCTAGGGATGGAGATGAAAGGCCTAGACTGTATAGGCTATATAAACCGCTTCAATCAACTTGCCCGTTTAGTACCCCACCAAGTAAACCCTGTACCTAAAAGAATTAGGAGATTTATCTGGGGATTAAACCCCCAAATTCAGGGAATAGTTAGAGGGGCAAAACCAGCCAAATTCGATATTGCCTGTGAACTAGCCTTAAGTTTAACCGACGATATTATAAGGCATAAAGAACGGGAGAGAGTACCAGTAGGTAGCAAAAGAGGGTGGAATGAAACCTTTAGAACCACAAACTTTAATACTTCTGGCAAAAGTCAAGAAAACCCAGGAGATCATGGAAACCCACGAAAAGCGACCTTACCGAGGAAATAGCCCGTTCTGTTCCAAATGCAAGTACTACCACATAGGCGAATGTCGAAGAAGGTGTGATCGATGTGGCCGATTTCATCTCGGCAACTGCAAAGGACCCCATTGCCAGAATTGCAAGAAAGTAGGACATGTGGCGAAAGACTGCAGGTTTAACCCAGACCGTCCAAGAATTTGTTACGAATGTAAAGAACCGGGTTATTATAAAGCCGACTGTCCTAAACTCAAAACCCCGTCCAAAGTCGAACAAGGAAGAGGAAGGGCGTTTGTGATCAACGCAGAAGAAGCCCGGGATGAACCCGATCTGGTTACGGGTATGTTCTATGTTAATCAATTACCCGCATATGTTTTATTTGATACTGGAGCCAACCTTAGCTTCGTCTCAAAAACTTTTATCAAAAAGATGGAAATACTTCCAGAACCCATGAATAAAACATACGACATCGAAATAGCTGACGGCAAAATTTTAAAAGCTTCGGAAGTTTTTAAAAATTTGACGTTAACTATAGAAAATCAAGAATTTTTAATAAATCTCATTCCTATGAGCCTAGGGGAATTTGACGTTGTTATTGGAATGGATTGGTTAGCTTCTAACCAAGTTGAAATAGTTTGTAAAGAAAAGATAGTCAAAATACCAGTGTTAAATCAAGAAACCTTGATCGTATACGGGGAAAAATCAAAAGGAAATTTGAACCTAATCTCTAGCATGAAAATGATGAAATTCTGGAAAAAGGGGCATCAACTCTTCCTGATACATGTGAATCTTGAAAACAAGGATAAAGAGAAAGAAATCGACACAATTAAGATAATATCAGAATTCAAACACGTCTTTCCTAATGAATTACCTGGACTACCTCCGCCTCGTCAAGTAGAATTTTCAATTGACCTAATTCCTGGAGCCGCGCCAATAGCCCGAGCCCCATATAGGTTAGCTACCAACGAAATGAGAGAACTTACAAAGCAATTAGAACAACTCATAGATCGAGGATTCATTAGGCCTAGTACCTCCCCTTGGGGAGCGCCAGTACTTTTTGTTAAGAAAAAGGACGGAACCATGAGAATGTGCATTGACTATAGAGAACTTAATAAGTTAACCATCAAGAACAAATATCCGTTACCTAGGATCGACGATCTTTTTGACCAGTTACACGGTGCAAAATACTTCTCAAAGATTGATCTTAGATCGGGTTATCATCAGTTAAGAATAAAAGATGAGGACGTTTTTAAAACTGCTTTTCGAACCCGATATGGCCATTATGAATTTCTAGTCATGCCTTTGGGATTAACAAATGCTCCTGCAGTATTTATGGATCTGATGAATAGAATTTGTAGACCTTACTTAGATAAGTTTGTGATCGTCTTTTTAGATGACATTTTAATTTATTCTAAGACTGGAAAAGAACATCAACAACATCTAAGAGAAATTCTAGAAACTCTTAGGAAAGAAAAATTGTATGCAAAATTCTCCAAGTGTGAATTTTGGGTAAAGGAAATCAAATTTCTAGGACATGTGATTAATGAGGAAGGAATACAAGTAGATCCTACCAAGGTAGAAGCCATTCAAAAATGGGGAACACCTAGGAATCCTACTGAAATTCGACAATTTTTAGGGTTAGCAGGGTATTACAGAAGATTTATTAAAAACTTTGCTAGATTAGCCCTACCCCTTACCACTCTAACTAAGAAAGCTTCTAAGTTTGAATGGAAGGAGAAACAAGAACAAGCCTTTCAAAGTTTAAAAGAGAAATTGTGTGAAGCTCCGGTATTAGTTTTACCGGAAGAGGGAAAAACATTCACTGTGTACTGTGACGCCTCCCAACAGGGATTGGGATGTGTTTTAATGCAAGAAGATCAGGTAATAGCCTATGCCTCAAGACAATTGAAGAAACACGAACAAAATTATGTTACCCATGATCTAGAATTAGGAGCAATCATATTCGCTTTAAAAATTTGGAGGCATTATTTATACGGTAAAAAGTGTACAGTATACACTGATCATAAGGGCCTTCAACACATTTTTGATCAAAAACTTTTAAACATGCGACAAAGAAGATGGATAGAAGTTTTAAGCGATTACGAATGTGATATAAGATATCATCAAGGAAAAGCGAATATTGTAGCAGACGCTTTAAGTCGAAAGGAAAAACCCTTAGGAGCTAAAGCTTTTAGAATCACCTTGATAAACAAATTCCTAAGTCAATTAAGAAATTATCAAAAGAAAGCTTTAGAACCTACTTTAAGAAAACAAGAAGAACTGAATGGAGAAGAAGAAAGATTAGTAGAAGGTGCAGACGGAATTTTAAGACATGATACCCGTATATGGATACCTCGATATGGTGATCAAAGAGAAGTTATATTAAAAGAAACTCATCATTCAAAGTATTCCATTCACCTTGGTAGTCAAAAGATGTATAAAGATCTTAGAAAGAATTTTTGGTGGCCAAGTATGAAAAGAAACGTTGGGGAATTTGTAGCCAAATGTATAACCTATACCAAAGTCAAGGCAGAACACCAAAAACCCAGCGGGTTATTAGTCCAACCCGAAATTCCCGTTTGGAAATGGGATCAGCTTACCATGGATCTTGTAACCAAGTTACCAAGATCTACAAAAGGTAATGATGCCATTTGGGTGATAGTTGATAGACTAACCAAATCAGCTCACTTTCTACCCATACAAGAAAATTTTGGAGTAGAAAAATTAGCAAAGATATATGTGAGAGAGATAGTAACAAGGCATGGAATTCCCCTCTCTATAATCTCGGATCGTGATGGTCGTTTTACTTCTAGATTTTGGGAAAAATTCCAAGATGCCTTAGGATCTCAAATTAAGCTTAGTACTGCATACCACCCACAAACAGACGGACAAAGTGAGAGAACTATTCAAACGCTGGAGGATATGCTAAGAGCTTGTGTCCTGGAATTTAAGGGAAGTTGGGATACACATCTACCATTAATAGAATTTTCTTACAATAATAGTTATCATGCTTCCATCCAAGCTGCGCCCTTCGAAGCATTATATGGTAGAAAATGTAGGTCTCCGGTATGTTGGAATGAGATCAGAGAAACCCAACTGACGGGCCCACAAATCATTCAAGAAACTACGGACAAGATAGTTCAGATCAAGAAGAAACTGGAGGAAGCTAGAAGCCGACAGAAAAGTTATGCAGATAATAGACGAAAGCCATTAGAGTTCCAGATAGAAGACTACGTCCTTTTGAAAGTATCCCCATGGAAAGGCGTTATAAGATTCCAAAAGCGGGGAAAACTTAATCCACGATATATAGGACCGTATCAAGTAAAGGAAAGAATTGGACCAGTAGCCTATCGTTTAGACTTACCTCCAGAATTAGATGGGATTCATGATGTTTTTCATATATCCAACCTCCGAAAATGTGTACTAGACACACAAACTATCATTCCCTTAGACGATATCCAAGTAAATCCCCAGTTACGATTTACAGAAGAACCTATAGAAATCGTATCACAACAAGAAAGAAAGCTAAGAAGGGGAAGAATACCAATAGTACAAGTCAAGTGGAATGCGAGAAGAGGTCCAGAGTTCACCTTTGAACGTGAAGATAGGATGAGAGCTAAATACCCCCATCTTTTTATAAATCAGGTATAATATAAAAACAATTTCGGGGACGAAATTTCCTAAGGGGGGGAGAATGTAACGACTAACGAAAAATAATAATTAAATAAAATAAAATAATATTGGGCCACCTTAAGGTGTAGCCCAATATCCTTACCCGGATCATAGTCGCAGGCCCAGTTCTAGCCCAACCAGTAGAGCGGCCCATTAAGTAACATAGTAAACAGGCCCAATGGACCCGATATGAGGATCCGGCCATTAGGCCCAATTAATATTATAAACATCTAACCGGCCCATTATTAGAATTAAGAGAATGGGGTCTTGGACCCGATAAAAGAGATGGGCCAAATTATTGGGCCGTATAACGTAAATAAGGATGGGCCGATAAAACTCATTGGGCCAAAAAGGGTGAAACCGGTTATATATATAAGTATGGGCCAAATACTAGATAAATAAAGTAATTAGTAATGGATCATGAGATGTTTCTAAGCCCAATTTCCCTTTTGATAAAAACCGGTCCATTTCCACCTCTTCAAGAAGTTGCCGCCAATAAAACCTATCAACTTACACCTGTACATCTAAAAACACACTCAATATCATTACAAGCCTCCACCTAATTAAGCTATAACTAGGGAATCATATCTTGCAAACTTAGATTCTTTATAATCCCTCCCAAACCATCGGCTCCCTTTCTATACCACTTATCCCTTTCATTCAACCATGCAAACCACCTTCTACTCCTTCCTCGCTCATGAATCCGATTAACCCATCCTTTCTTTAAACTTAAACTATACTATAAAACTCTAACCTCTATCCTTTAGAAGCAAGCTCCGGCTACGGTTCTATTACCGGCCGGTTATTATAAAGCATCCGGGTAAGGTTCTAATCTCAAACTAGTAGGAAATACGAGTGCCAAGCTGTAATGGCGAGCTTACATACGTAATTATAACCTAAGCTGTAATGGTCAGCTATATATATACGTATATGTGTGTATATTAACCGTATATGTGTAAACAGGTGATCCGCATAGTTCCCGAGCAAGCTATCAATCTTAGAACCCACGAGGAAGAACAACAAGTGAGTGCATGTACCCCATAATCGTTTTAATGTTTCCGGGGTAAATGTATGTTTGTGTCGTTTTTATGAAATATTCACGAATCATGATCTAATAGAAGTGATAGAATCCGGTTAAATAGAAACTACGTAGGATGGATCCATTCAGTATCATAGAGTATAGACCCGGGCCGATTAGAGGCTACGGGACCATATATAATCGATCTATACTCGGAAAATAGAATAACCAGACCATTGCATGCATGTACGATTTACGGGTCAAAATGGTTGTTTTATGTTTTGGCATCACTCACTAGTTTCGACTAACGTATTTTAAACGTACATTTCAGGAAGTTATCGTACCCATGGAACCCGAGCTTAGTTGTGGTGTTAGTGAACTTACCGAGTGAAGTTTGATGTTTATAAATAAAGTTTGAATCATGTTGTCTAGTAAGATGTTTTCGGAAGTCAAGGTGTAAAGGCTTCGGCCTAAATAATGTTTTAACGATGTTTATGAGATGTATAATATAAGTATGTTTTTAAAAGTTTAAAAGTGTTGTTAATGGTTTGATGAAATCGGCTTTTGGTTAAAAAGAAAAGATAATTAGATATAAAAATTGTTAATGGTTTAATGAAAACTTCAACTAATCTGAGGATTTTTTGAAGAACAAGAGAGAAGATTAGAAGAAAAGAGAAGGCAAAATGAACGAGTAACCGTTCAAGAAGCCCTCTCACTCTTATATATACCCACTGCATTTATGGCAGTGAGACCCACAGGGAAAAGCAACCGTCATTACCTTTTTCAAAATGGAGAGCTACCATGACGACACGTGTTTTCATGCGCCGGTGAACGGCCAAGATCAAGCTTGGATAAACGATCCAACCGTTACTCGCTGGATGCTTGACACGTGTCACCAGATCTCACCATTTTAAAAGCTGGCAGGCGCGTGAACGCTCACGCGTCTGACAAATCACATGTGCAACTCGACACGTGGCACAATCACAACCACTCAAGCACCAAGTGGAGCGCGTGACAACACACGCGCCTGACACAGACGAAAGGTTGGTAACTGCACCATAATGATGGGACAGCCAACAGTCAGCACAGCAGACGAGGACTGACTCGTCAGCAACCATCAGGCTTCCACCAGAAGGAACTGATCATTCGAATTCCAGGCGCCTTAACTCCCATTTATGAGAGACAAATTAAATGCCAATGATTCAAAATTTATTACAACTGCTGACGCGCCTTCACCATCAACAAGCGGACAACCACATGGCGCAAATTTGACGTAAAATCAAAAAGACGTTCCCCGCCCAGCGCCTTAACAGGACATGGCGACAAACGTCTTCCAAGGCGCAAATTTGACGTAAAATCAAAAAGACGTTCCCCGCCCAGCGCCTTAACAGGTCATGGCGACAAACGTCTTCCAATGCGCAAACTTGACGTAAAACCAAAAAAGACGTTCCCCGCCCAGCGCCTTAACAGGTCATGGCGACAAACGTCTCCCAATGCGCAAACTTGACGTAAAACCAAAAAAGACGTTCTCCGCCCAGCTTTACAACAACAAACAGGAGAGCAAATCTCAAGACACACCAGCAGATGAGCTTTCATCCGCGACTCCATACTTTGAGTCTAGCGCTCCACCTACTCTTCACAAAGAGCAGGAGAAGCCCTAGACTAGGGGGACTTGAAGGGATAGGGAGCCTAATCCAAGCAGAGGAGGCGTCCCTATCCCCATAAGACGGAATCCCCGCGCCAGACGGCGGCGTGAGGAACGATCAGCGCGCCACTTGCAAGGTGTGCAAGGAAGCGCGCAGAGATAACAATTGATAAGCAATAGCAACACCTGATAAGCGCGTACTGTCACGCGCGAAATCTTCCCTCATCATGTTTTGTACGAGGTACAGAAGACAACAAAAGGAAGATTCACAAGGATCTCTGGCAGTGTACGCGCCAATGACCAAGCGACAGGTGGCAGAAGTGGTCCAACAACTACTGACAGGGACGGCAGCATGGCTGTAGCTATGCTTCCACCATACCAGCGTCTACAGTGACAGCAAACATCCCCTACTGATGTCAGAAGCATGGTCAACGACTGTAGCAATGACAGAGGCGCCGTCCGCTAATCACAGCCTGCCACGTGTCCGCCTCGAGCAGCTGCCATGCTGCGAGGTGACGTCATCCACAGTAACACTATTTTCCCGCCATTTCTGGGGAAGACCTTGGACTTGGGCTTGGACCAGGCCCAACGAAGGATTACTCCTCATGGGCTCCACAGCTAAGCCCATGAGCTCTCCTATAAATAGAAGAAGACTTCTTCTTGCCAAAGGATCCGAAAATTGTTATTGTAACCTAGCATACTCTCTCTTGTAACTCTTTACACTCACACATCAATCCGACTACTTACAGTGGACGTAGGTCATTACTCGACCGAACCACTTACATCTCGTGTTCTTATTTACATTATATCACACACACTTACACTCACCACTCTCACCGGGGTTCAACCAAATGGTTTGGGTAAAGGATTAATCCTGACGAACATAAGTATTAACCCCACGTAGATTAGTCTTAATCTCCGTGATACTTATTGTTTCTTCAAGACCTGTTAAGACACGTACACGATAAGACACGAACACGAAACATGTAAACACGAACACGACACGAAAATAAACAGGTCTTAACGTGTCGACCTGTTATAGACACGAAACCTATTAAGGCTAAACACAAAACCTATTAAAATCGTGTAGGTTCGTGTCAGGTTATCGTGTTCGTGTCTGAATTGCCAGCCCTACTTTATTTAACTTGACTTTTGTTTTTCTATTCTTTTTTTCATCCACCCACGCACATGAGACATGTTCTCATTTTCATTTCCTTTCTAAATAATAATAATAATAATAATAATAATAATAATAATAATAATAATAATAATAATAATAATAATAATAATAATGTTGTTGTTGTTGTTGTTATTATTATTATTATTATTATTATTATTATTATTATTCATAGCCTCTGACTCGGGTATTGTTGGTTAATCCAAAGTTCCTCTTCAATGCTCCAGCGTTCATGAACACCTATCACTTTCCATTCTCGTTGTAATACACGCTTTAACCTTTAAGCCCATACAATTAAGCCGATTAACCTGCACATCCAAACTTCGCGTAGTCATCTTATTCATGACATATAAATATTTAAATTACACTAAAAGCACCCAATTACACGTATTAACACTCATGTTTTACCTCGTCCATCGCATTCCCACAGTTACCTTTGATTGTCCCCAATCAAACCGTCTCAAAACATGACTTACCTAGTTAACAAATCCCCTGCAATCCCTTTACCTATCATTTTTCAAGATCCTGAATCATACCTGTCCCATAGACTTACACAATTGGGATTGACAATCTGGCGAGCAAATGTTGCACATTTTCAAAATAAGACTTGCCTATCCAAACCTAACATGCTTATGTTCATACACATATATACACCACACGCCCTTCACAATGTTTGCTCCTCTCGGTTTTATTTCTGTACTAGCATGTAATGAGCTAGTATATATCACTCAGAAAACCAAGAATGTACCTTGTTATCATAGGTTTGTGTAACAATCACACATAAGGTATAAACTGTACACACATCAAAAGGACTTACGGGTTTTAGGCTTCTGGTAAAGGTAGGATAATTTGGTTCACAAATGGCTTAAAAACAAAAGGTTTAACACAAATGCTTGAACATCCTTATTCCCATATCACAAAAACATACTAACACATAACTTTGGGCATAATTAACTCATAACAATCACTTCTATTTTTGTATTTTTTTCTTTGATTTTTCTCGTTTTATATATATATATATATATATATATCTATATATATACACACACATTTTTTTTCTTTTTTTTTCAACAACTACAAACAATAAACATTACGAACACATTGGATGTCAACATTTTTATTTAACAAGGTAAACGGGTCGATTTGGGTGATAGTGTAGGTTTAACAATTGAAAGGTTTATGCTCAACATGGTTTACTAATGGTGAGTTTGGCAAATGGGTCAACACAAAACAACAAATATGGGTATCAACAAACAAGCGGTTTCCTAAATTGCCTTTATCGTCTATGTGCACGTTTTGCCTACAACTTTAGCATGTATCAAATTACACAAGTTCTGTAACAAAGAAACATTTGACCTACTCTCAACAAACGAAACATTTATATCAATTAAGCATCTAGTAGGCTCAAGATCTCACAATGTAGGGAAATAGGCTGCCGACATGTAGCATGTGCAAGTCCTATAAGTATGTTACCCCTATTTAGGCATCTCTTTTCATTTCCTCTAAAAACACTCGCCAGAAATATGCGCATGAAACTTAAAGGGACAACAATGATTAAGGATCTCGTATTTTCATATTTGGCAAAAGACTCTTTGATGACTGGAAAAATTTTATGCCTGATCAAATAGAAAGGGTGACAAAATTGTTAGAAAATTTCCATTAAATTTTTCAAAATTTCCCAATTTTTCATGCAATGTATGTGATTCCACTTTAACTTTCCCTAGGGTTACCCCATCGCCACACTTGGGATACGTTGTCCCCAATGTATGGTGCTTTCAATGTCTACCCAATTCTTGTCCAACCACCAATCTCAGCATACGCGACTATTAACTACCACCCGCAATGATTAGTTACTTAACAAACAACCACAAAAATAAAAACACACAAGCAAATAAAGAAACAAACAAAAAACAATAAAGTAAAGAAAATTCCGGGTTGCCTCCCGGTAGCGCTAAGTTTACAATCTTCAGTCTGACTTTACTTGGTGTTCTTAATCATGGTGAGCGAGTGGGATGCTTGCATCCCTCAGCTACTAGGCATGCATCCTTTCCATCTTGCGGTAATGCCTCAAACATCCCATAACTATAATCTGAAGCTCTTGCTCTCATGCCCTCCTGGTTGACTTTAGCTCGTTGCTTGACTTTCTTCTTCTTCTTCTTCTTCTTACCCTTTTTGACTCCTGCTTCTTCAGTCCTGTCAACCATGAAAATAACAGTTAATCAAAATAGGTAAAATAATTTTAATATGTTATATATATTAAATAATCTACCACTTGAAAATTTGAAGTACTTAAATTAAAAATAAAAAGTTAAAAATCCTAATGAGCTACACCTCTCCACGTCATAAATTTCCGAAACGCTAGCAAATTCAAAAACCCTCACGAACTACATCACCCTCACTTCCAATCCCCCCCCCCCCCCCCCCCCCACCCACACCCCTGATGTCCGTGTCTACAGACAAACGCTGAAGTCATAATAGTCAAGAGACCCCTTGACCTAACATGGTGGCATTATAATATTAGAGATCTAATTTATGAAACACCAAATGACTCAATAATCTAATACAACCTTTGGTTAGCACCTAGACCAACAACTTCAACATTAAGAGAGAGAGTGCTTGGAAAGTTAGGCATCCTTTTCCAGTGGTCGATCAGTTGGTGCATGTAGTACAATGGTCACACACACACACACATGCAACAGCACAGTAGCAGTAACTAAGCAAGTACCAATGCACAGACATGGAGGCAGGTGAAACTTCGAGACACACACAGAAAGAAAGAAACAAAGATAAAAGAGTGTGTATGTGTTTTCTAGAGGTGTCACTATTGTGTGTGAGAATTACATCACACACACGCAAAGGAAAGAAGGTAAAAGACATGATATTAGGTTTGAGGGGAAACTAAAAGCATGGGAAGGTGACAGAGATTTTGCAGAAGGCACACTCCACCACAGTGTTTTTTTTTTTTTTTTTTTTTTTTTTTTTTTTTTTTTTTTTTTTTGAGAAAGAGAGAGTAAATAGTGGTCTGTTTTTGCTTCTGTTTCTGCAGACACTGGTGGACCAATCTTTCATTAAATTCTTTCTCAATTATCATCTTGGTGGATTAAATTGTTCTGTAAGTACTTTTCTATAACCAACAGATCTACACATTTTTAATTGCAAAAATATATAAGTTTTAGAGTAAAAATGTGAATTTAATTTTAATAAAACAAACTAAAACCTATTACATGATGATAATATATACTAAAAATTTAATCAACTTTCACTTTTATTCTCAAACGGGATATCGCTTTTACTGAGCATTAGAATGAGATTATTTTTAACAACGAACATAAGTATAGAAGTGTTAATTGTCAAAATGTTAGTATAGGAGTATAAGTTGTTAGAAAACTTACATTGTAATCATCGCACACCTTTCGTACATGAAGCTCGCATGTTTTTGAGTCTTTGTACTTGCTGCAATAAACTGTAACAGAAAACGAAATCATTGAAGTGAATCGGGCTTGTGTTTGACACAATTCCCTTAAACAGATTCTCGGTCTGTTCCCAGGGTACACCGGTTCTTTAACAGTGTTGGTGCACTGCCGAACTATCCCACTTGCCTGAAAATAAATCGAAACAGGACCGCTTCTGTATGTGTACACGAGAGAAAAATAGAGTATGTGGTTTGCGATTTCTTTTGTGTGTTTGTATGCGACTTGAATAATTAGAAGTTTTGTAGTCCATCAACAACACTAATAAGTCCAAGTTCTTATAGAGACTTGAATGACATATAACATAAAACCTCAGTTGCATTAATAAAACTAATCAAAGTAGAGATTAATGACAATTAATCGAGATTAATTGTCCTATTAACTGCGGTGGAAGTGGAAGATCAACAGACTCGTAACAGTCTTCTGTACTCTTCTCATAGTTACAAAAACTAAAACGGGTAGCTTCTCATAGTTACAAAAACTAAAACGAGTAGTAAAAACTAGTGTCACGCGGTCCCGAGTTTTTCGAGCTGCATTCGTGTCCGCATGTCGTGCGAGCGTCACGTTGGTTCAAGAATTTCCTCGAGCCAGAACCCATTTTTGCACCCCCCCCCTGCGCGCGGGTAGGTGCTAGAGTATAATGTGACTTAATATTTTACTCCTTCCAATTTAGTTTCACCTTATAAACTCTTTCACTTTTCATCTCCCCACCAATGTGGGACAAACCAAACTCACATTCACTCATAAATTTCCAACAATCCCCTACATGAATGGGAGTTATTCTCAGAAACAACCTCATTCCGATTAAATTTCAACAATTGAGTTTTGCATACGATAGGTAGGTGTGACCCTTTGAACCTTCGCTTTTGAAACGCACTTAGCCCACTGGCTCTGAGTAGAACGCGATGTCTTTGAACTCGTCTGCCGTTTGTGTGGACGACAATACGCATCACACAAGACTCTCCCTGACAACGTCAAGTCCTCATAGTTGTGTTCGTTATGGTCATGGACACATGCCTGGTTCTGCGAGAGCTCTTAAGTATTGTGCCCTAACAATACCCTTCGAAGCGACCCCACTTCTCTCTCACATAGGTGATCTACTGGGACTGGTTACCTCAGTCAAATCATTAAAAGCCATAAGCTTAACCTCAACCTTGTCACTCTTAGGAATGGACTAGGAAGCATATTAAATCTTATAGTAGACTCCATTTTAAAAACGTGGGGTTTCCACCAACTCTCCCTCACAGTGACCTTCTCCAGTTCATACAATTAGGTTATCCTATTGAACTCAGATCTTGGGATCTCCAGTCAGCTGAGTTAGGTTTCCTTCACATAAACTTAGCCTTTCATGGGCTTTAGTCCCATTCCCATTGACGACTTTTGAACTAACTCTCTGCTTAAGCCTTTTGTTAGCGGATCCGCGATGTTATCCTTTTGACTTCACATTGTCAACACTGATAACTCTTATAGAGATTAGTTGTCGTACCGTATTATGCCTACGTCTTATATACTTGTTCTTACTGATACACATTGTGATATGAGCTCTGCCAATTACCGATTGGCTATCACAGTGTATGCATTAGGCTGATGCCGACTTCAGCCACCTAGGTATATCCTTAACAAATTGACGTAGCCATTCTGCCTATTCATCTTCTAAAGCGACGAATTTTGATTCCATCATGGATCTAGCAATAACCATTTTCTTAGATGATTTCTATGTTATCGCAGCACCTCCAAGTGTGCACAAATACCCACTCATTGCCTTGGAATCATTCGTGTCAGATATCCAATTCGCATCATAGTAACCTTCAACAACTGCTGGATATCTTTCATATTGCAGCCCGTAGTCTCGTATGTATCCTAATTACCAAAGCACTTGTGTCACGTAATTCCAATGAATTGAACTTAGGTTGCTCGTGTATCTACTTAGCTAGCTTGCTAAGTCTGGTCTGATACAACTCATCAGATACATCAAGCTGCCAATAATTCTTGAGTACTCTAATTGGTTAACAGGCTCACCTCGATTCTTAGCTAGACGTTGACTCATGTCAATGAAAGTTCTAGCCACATTAGAGTCATTTCCATTGAACTTCTCAAGAATTAATGAAAGTTCTAGCCACATTGGAGTCATTTCCATTGAACTTCTCAAGAATTTTGTCAACATAATAGAACTGACTTATAATAAGTCTGCTCTAGGTTCGTGTGATTTGTACTTCCCAAAATCACATATGTTCATATCAAACCTTCTATTTTCAAATGCAAGTCACCTCCACACTTAAGTATTATTGGATAACTACCAAATGGGGTGATGAAAGTTTCTTCCTTTCATATATAGCTTGAAAACTTCTCAAGTACCAATTTTACATCCCTACGGATTGTTTCTTAAATGGCTCTTCCCCCCACATTGCTTGCACTTTGATTAAGTTTGAGTAATATCACTCATGATGATATTAGACACCCGTGATAAGATAGCGACTATCTTATATCTTTGTGTTATTGAGGTCATTCATTATATTACTCAACCCATATTTTTCACATGAACCGTTTTCTGAGCTATATGAGTTCTCCTCATATTCAACTAAATAGTATCATAACCAATGAACTATTTATTCGGTCCTTTCGAGTCATCCTTTTTAATGAATTATATATTTGCTTTTACAAAATTCATTCTTATGTTGTCACATATGTTTGAATGTTCAAAGTTAATTTATTCTCCGTGGAGCATCTAAATTAACAAGTATTAGACTAGCATGCTTTAGACTACAAATACTTAGCATGTGAACAGAAGATGCCTCATTCTGATTCTTCACAGCCTTAAGAGATAACTCACTATCTCTTCCTAACATTCACGTCTTAGTTTAGACACAAAATGAGATTTTTTTTACCATTCCAAAACATTGGTTTAAAGAATGCTTCAAAACCATAATTAATTCCATCCATTAGGATCAAGACTCGTTTGCCTTTAATCTCCAAGGCTTCACCATTGACTCTTTAGGACTTAAACATAAGTCTTAATATAAGTCACTTTGATGAACATATTCATCATCAACAAGTCAATTAAATTGACACTCAACGACATGACATTCACATATCCCTAAGTGATATGTATATATTTGTTGAACTTATTTATTGGGTGACTCTCTTAAAATATATCACGAATCCTTCATATAGTTCAACCAACATTGATGGTTTGTAGAAACTCTACACGTCCATCACTATTGTAAGTCATTTATAATAAATCTCGCAAAATTTATCAACGACTTATGAATAATAACATATATTCCTATCATATGTTATAGTCATCGAAAATACATTTGTTCAATTCTATGTTGATGCTCTCAACACTGGATGACATATCTCGTTTTCGTGTATTTAACCTCAATACACTTGCCACGTTGATCATGATTATCTCAATGGGGATGGATGAAGAGTTTTTTTCTTCTTAGTCACTTAATTAAAGACTTAATTTTATAAATAAAGGCTCTAATAAATTGACATAAAAGCTCTAATAAAGTGACATAAAAACTTTAATTAGAAAACATGAAACTCTACCCAAGAGTTTACTCTTTATTCACCACATTAAGATTCAATTAATAATTATAAATTACCAAATTATAATTTCAATATAATCCAAAATATATATAACATATTACATATATATTTAAGCGGATTCATATAAGGATATATAAACATCAAATCTCAAAGTGTTATTCTCTTCAACACTTTATCGTTCGACGGAATAATAGCAATTATATCGTCTCATGGCATGTTTCGAGGTACTCCCTCAATACACTGTTCAAAACAACAAAGTTGTTTATACTTAACTACTTACAATTAGTCGAACAAGTAAATATGTCCAAAACAACATCAAGTTGTTTTACACTAAATAGTCTCTCTAGACTATTATATGGTTCAAGTCATCATACTTCTCATACACGTATCAAACCATATATAATTTGCAAAAGACATGTTTTATTCATACAAAACATTTCTACTTTTACAAGTATTTTCCATAAACTATACATATTTATGTTTTGATTACAAATCAAAACATAAACTCTAATATAGTTTTATTATTTAAAGCATTCCTAACTCACTTGTTAGAGTATATGGTTTTTCATGATTAACTGTTTCTAATTCGTTCACTAGAAACTATACGTGTACCATATAAACATATACGGTTTCAAAATTAACAATTTCTAACATACTTGTTAGAATGCAAACGATTACACGTTTCATCATATAGAGTTTGTTTATATCAAATAAACCTTTTTCTAACACTCCCGTTATAAATAAACGATTACCAAAATCATTTTAAAGGTCATTGGTTTATATTCTCAACCGTTTCTAACTTGCTTGTTAGAAATACATGATTATGGCAATCGTTTTAGAACTTGTTGGTTTATATAAAATAAACCGTTTCTAACACCCTCGTTAGAAACTTAGACCATCTACATAAATGGTATTAACTTTGGATTTTCCAAAATATACCCGTTTCAAACTCGCTCGTTCGAAACCGTCAAATTTTAACCAACAACAACAACAACCTTACCCAGTAAATCCCACAGTTAGCACAGCTAAGAGTAGGGTCTGGGGAGGGTGGGATGTAGGCAAACCTTACCCATATCCTTGCGGATAGAGAGGCTGCTTCCAGAGAGACCCCCGGCTCGACAACACAAAACCGTCAAATTTTAACCAAACTGGTTTAATATTGATTATTTTTCCAAAATAATCATTTCCAATAGGTTTGTGTATTTTGTACAATAATATTTTCTAACACAAAATATAAACATCTTATTTTGTCTTTACAAAATCATCAATTTCTAACACGCTCGTTAGAGAAATCAATATATAAGTTTACAAATTAAACTTACGATTTTGTAAATAATAATTTCTTATACGCTTATTAGAAATGTTTCATGACACGTTATTCTTTCAACGTCGTCGATTCTAACACGCTTGTTAGAAATACATGTTTAAACCTTATATTTTGAAACCCTTTATTTTCCAATACTCTTATTAGAAAATGTGTACATTTCAAATCCTTTGAAAGTATCTTTCTAATACGCTTACTAGAAAGAAAGCAAGATCAACCAAGTTTACATGGGTTTTCAACTAAAATCTCTTTTCTAATACTATCATTAGAAATTCAATATTTCAAAAAATGTTTAAACACATATTAGAAATGTTAATAGTCCGGTTTATCTAAACACAACTCAAAACCCATGAATCCGAAAATTAAATCAAAAAATTCGTTTTGTCAAACAATCTTTCGGATTAAAGATTGCATTCTCATCATGAATGTAATCTTATTCGATGTACCAAAAGAAAACACTTACAAACTTTCGCGAACCCAAATTCCTTAGGAAGAACACGAAAGTTTGTTAGAAAACTTACATTGTAATCACCGCACGCCTTTCGTACATGAAGCTCGCATGTTTCCGAGTCTCTGTACTTGCTGCAATAAACTGTAACAGAAAACGAAATCATAGAAGTGAACCGGGCTTGTGTTTGACACAATTCCCTTAAACAGATTCTCGGCCTGTTAACAGGGTACACCGGTTCTTTAACAGTGTTGGTGCACTGCCGGTTTGCGATTTCTTTTGTGTGCGACTCGTAACAGTCTGTGTCACGCGGATCCGGGTTTTTCGAGCCCCGCATGTCGTGCGGGCGTCACGTTGGTTCATGAATTTCCTCGAGCCAGAACCTGTTTTTGCACCCCCCCTGTGCGCGGGTAGGTGCTAGAGTATGATGTGATTTAACATTTTACTCCTAATTTAGTTTCACCTCATAAACTCTTTCACTTTTCATCTCCCCAATGTGAGACAAACCAAACTCACATTCACTCATAAATTTCAAACATAAGTTGCTATCAGCCAATGTTGATTTATTAAAATATAATTCACCTACTAAATATGATGAATTTTAACGTATAGACTATAGACGACATTTATGCCTACGTGTTTCATGTTTCACTACATAAACATTATGTGTACCTGGTCTGTATGCAAATGTAAATTGTTTGCAATAGTCACACTCTTGCCATGCTATCTACATACTTATGTGGTATACAGTCACATTTTTGCCACGTAATACATGGTCTACACCAATAAATTATTGCCACCAAACCAATACGTACATGGTCTAGAAAAGTCCCTATATAATATTATAACATTTATGTACACATGTACACCAATAACATTGTGCACCCAGAGAAGGGTAATTTTTTTTTTTGAAAAATTCATGGGAATGATAAAGTGTCGGAAATACCTACATATTTTTGACATGAAAGCAACGTGACAGAAACTTTAATTAAGTTACATTATTCCTGCGAATCTAAAAGGGTGGTTACAATTACCACACCCACCCACACACACTCAAAAAATTCTTTTCACCCCCTTCAAAGCGTCTCGCTTTGGCCAAAACAAGGTACTTAAAGTTTCTTTTCAAGCATTATCTGACTTTACGTCCAATCCGTCAATCCCCGTACGTCAAAGCGCCTCGCTATGGCAATAGCGAAGCGCTTTGACGTACGAGGATTGACAGATTGGACGTAAAGTCTGATAATGTCTGAAAAGAAACCTTAGGCGCTTTGACGTACGGGGATTGACAAATTGGACGTAAAATCTGATAATGTCTGGAAAAAAAAACCCTAAGCGCTTCGTATTGTCCAAAGCGAGGCACTTTAGTCCATTAGATTGTGATTATAAGTTCATTCGATTCGTTTGATATTATATTCTTCGTTTTCGTTTTACGTTTAAGCATTTACATCCTTACTCACAACATAAAATTTTTATTCACAATATACAGGATGTCGTATCACGACATCATGACGAGTCTAAACAAGATAATATCGAGGAGGGTCAGTCTAGCATTCGTTACCGTGACAATACGGTGCAACTGGACTTGAATACCCCCTTTGAGGACCCATATGCACAATATTATCCTCGTCAACCTGACTACGGTTACGGTGGTGAGCCACCATTTTATCACTAAGGCTATCCTAACTAACCTTACGGTGGTGAGGAGACATTTGTAAAACAAGACTATACACACCAGGGAGACGGGGGTGGTGAGAAGAAGCCGGTAGAATATCAGAAGGAAGGCTCTTACCCGGTCAAAGATTCGTTTGAGACTGGCTGAACATTTTCATCACGCCAAGAGTTGATCGACTTGGTACAAGATACGGGAAAGGAAAATAATTATGTCATTGTTATAAAAAGATCGAAGAAAAGAGGAGAAGATTTTGTGAAGGTATATTTCAATCACTCTTGTTTTCAAGAAAGTAATAAATTCGTATTTTATAATTTATTATTTAAAACGTAATTAACAAAGTTATTTTATGTTTTATTTCTACAGTTGGTAGTAAAAACGTATTTTATAATTTTTTATTTATAAAGTTACGGAAAAATTTAATTTATAAATAATTATTTAAAAACCTAGGAAAAACTTATTTTTTTATTTTATTATTTAAAAGTTATGAAAAAACAATTAATTATTAAAAACTTACTAAATACGTATTTTATAATTTATTATTTATAAACTTACAAAAAAAACTTAATTTATAATTAATTATTTAAAAAGTTACAAAAAAAATGTATTTTATAATTTATTACTTTAAAACTTACGGAAAAACTTAATTTATATTTAATTATTTACCATGTTACTAAAAACGTATTTTATAAAATATTATTTAAGAAGTCACTAAAAACTTATTTTCTAATAAATTTATTTCGTGAAGGTTGTATTTCAATGCACTCTTGGGAGGGGGGAGCATAAGATTGTGGCTACGGTGAGGAAGGCGGGTAGTAAAAAAATTGGTTTCCCGTTTGAGTTGATAGTGGTGCTTGAATATCGAAGAAGGTTTGGAGGTTAAAGGTGAAAAACCCGGCGCAAAACCACGCTCCCTTTGAAAACTTAGAGGGTCATGCGTATGCCAGAAAGCTTTCTTCAGAGGATAGAGAACTGGGGGCAGATGGTAAAGCAGGATATTCCCAAGCGTAGCATTTGGAGAATGCTCACGGAAAAGAACCCGGAGAAAAAGATTATCCCAACAGATATACACAATGCGGTTCAGATGATGAATGCTGAAAAGTGAATCGGTGAAGATCCAATGCAGAAACTCGAAAACCTTCTGGTGGAGAAACAATTCACGCGTAAAAATCCCACCACGAACGTTTTTGAAGATATTTTCTTCATTCACAGACCGTCATTCCCTATGTGGTGCGCAATCCTACATGTGCTGATGATTAACGCCACATACAATACAAACATGTACAATATGGCATTTGTTCAGAGTGTGGGTATGGCGTCGACAAACAGTCGTTTTCAGTTGCCCATGCATTTCTTTCTTCTGAGAAGGTTGATAACTACGTTTGGGTGTTAGAGAGGATAAAGTCTATGTTGGTAGGCTGTATAGAGCCGCGAGTGATTGTGACCGATAAGGACTTTGCGCTAATGAATGTGTATGATCAGGTTTTCTCGAATGCATACAAGTATCTCTGCCGGTTTCATATTAGTAAGAATATCAACGGAAACAACAAGAAGAAATTTGCCGATAAGGAGTGGAAGGGATTTCTTCGTTCATTTTCAATGCTGTGTGAGTCTCCGACTAAAGACATATATGAATATAATTTAGGAAACTTTCAGTCACATCTGGAACTGACTGGTCATAAACGTAAGCATTTTTTTACATAATTACATACGTATTTTTTTACATACACACCTGACAAGTTATGGTTATATTTTTCAGAGGTTTTTGATTATATGAAGAATAACTGGTTGGATCCGTACCATAAAAAGTTTATGGCTGCATGGACTAACAGAACGCTGAACATCCACTAGACCACAACCAACAGAGATGTAGGCATGCATGCTTTACTAAAAAGTTACCTTCCACGCAATCACAACTCGTTGGCAAAAATTGTGGGGGTTCGTCGATCATATAGTTGATACACAATATACAGAGATTAAAAGAGGTTTTGAATTAAGCCTTAGAAAAACAATGAACCACCACAAGGCAAAGCCAATGATTAGGAACTTACTTCGGAATATTAGCAGTCATGCTCTCGAGCTTCTTTACTTGAGATCCAACATGTGGAAATGTCCTTACGCCATTACGGTACAAGTTGTGGATGCCAACTTTTTACGGTTGCAGTTTGTCATGTGCCTGTCATCTCGAACAGTTAGAACGGGATGGTAATTAATATTAGTGACAACCGACTTTTATGATTTTACTACATAATTTGTTACATAATTTAATTTAATACCATATGTTATCATTTTCAGGTGAGGAAATCCGGCTCTTCTCGATAGACGTGTTCTGGAGGAAGCTTGACTTCAAAGCTATGAAGATTGGTTATGAAAAGCTAAATGTAGGCGCCGAGTGGGCAAAACTAAAGGAGACAATTGACTAAACACTAATTTGGACCCGAATGAGCTTCCTAGAAAAATTTGCATAAGTCATCACAGGAAACTCCACAAAAAAAACCACCTGTTGTGCAAAAGCAAACTCGTGATCGTCCAACTTTGAAACAACAAGAAAGGAAGAGAGAAGAATCTGCGAGAAAGAGCTTGCACATGCCGGATGAACAAAGTGGGTCCGACCGGTCGTTTGACTTTCCCCGGCACAGTTCTTTCATACCATCACAGGAGGAGGAGCTCGTACGACCTTCCCAGTTCGAGTTGTACGCTCCTTACGAGTTTCACTATCGTAGATCGTACATACCTTCAACGTCCCAGTAGGACACACAGCAGGACACAATTTATTTCTCGTTGATGGAGCAGACCCCTAGGTTAGAGAGATCAATAAGAGAATTTAGGCGTCAAACTCCATATGTGTTTCACCCATATACATCCAAAATAAAGAATGTGAAACCAGATGGTCATTGTGGGTTTCGATCGGTAGTGGTGGGGTTAGGGTTAGAGCAATTGAGACATCTGTCTATCCGAAAAGAACTGATACTCGAGTTGCGCCATAATAAGCCTGTGTGGAGGATAATCTTTGATCCGGAAGACTTGGGACATTATGAACGTCTGATACAGAGGATACAATATCGTGGGGTGGGAAAATCCGATGAAGAAAATTGGATGCCAATGCCGGATGTAGGATTTCTCATTGCAGAGAGGTGGGGTGTTATTGTCCATACAATCGATCTTCGTGGCAATGATACAATTTACCCTCTATTTTTAGGCGCATAAGCTTCTGGAGAACCTCATATAGTGGTAGCAGTTATGTTCGTGGACCCTAACCATTGCATCCACTTAGAGCTTAGAGGATTATATCCAATTCCTCCCCCGAACCTAACTTGGACTTTTCATAAAAATGAATAAGCTGCAGGTTGGTACGATTAATCAATGAGTACAAAATTCTTGTTTACCCACAACCCTACCCCAATGTAAATCCGAAAGTACAAGATATAGACAAAATATGTAAAATTTGTAAAAATATTAAAAATTGTATTAGTTCACGTATTACCTACACTGAAGAGTTGTTTGAGAATATATTTTCTGACCAAAAGATCCATAACTAAACAATTGTTAGCAAACCGACAAATAAACCCATCTAAAATTTGCAAAACATCATTCAAAATTTCAATCTTCTTGCTAAGCTCTACGCCATCATCGGTGACAGGAAACCGATGATCTTCAATTTTGTGTTTCAGGGTACGATTTAGGGTTTCAATTTTGTTTTGCTTTGCTTTTCAATATTATGTTTTGAGATAAACCATGAGGAACATTAACGATCGCTAAACCACTAACGAGCAATTAACCGAATCGAAACACGTCAAACACACGTTGTTTGGAATTGTTTGAAAATATATTTTCTGATCAAAAGATCCATAACTGAACAGTTGTTAGGAATTGTTTGAGAATATATTTTCTAATCAAAAGATCCATAACTGAACAGTTGTTAGGAATTGTTTGAGAATATATTTTCTGATCTAAAGATCCATAGCTGAACAATTATTAGGAATTGTTTGAGAATATATTTTCTGATCAAATGATTCATAACTGAACAGTTATTTGGAATGTTCCTAATCATTACAGAAGTAGAACGATCATCTGGATGAAGAGGAATAATCCCTCGAAACTTATTACGAGAAGCAAATGATAACGAAGATGAATTTTGTATCTATCACGGAAGTCTGGTAAACCATGAGGAACAGTAACAATCGCTTTACAATTAACGCAGGGAAGTTGAAGGTGACTGGCATGTTGCGGTGGTCGTACCACATCCTGCGTCAAGTGACATTCACGACATACGAACTCCGTTAGTGATGCTACAAACATTAAAACCAAACCAAATCGAATATCATATTATAAAAAAAATAAACAAATAAGATCCAGAACTGAACAGTTGATGGAATCACCAAGTACAACACATAAGTAGAAAACATGACTAGCTGTCAAGGTTCATATTCTAAAGGTGTGATCAACAAGTGCAACACATAACTGGCTCTAGGGTTCCCTGTTCATACATTCATGGAATCACCAATTCATTTAGAGGATGTTTGTACTTGATTTAAGCTTTTTGTTTGAGACTTTGTCAATTTTGAATGAACATTTTAAACGAACCGAACGCGTCAAACAAGGTCCGAAAGTCCAGTATATCGATTAGAGATGTAAAATTTGTAATTTGATAAAACATGGTACTGATTGCTCCATCAACGACCAATAAACGAACCAAAATGCCTCAAATAAATTTTTCTCGGATTGGAAACAATTAAAAAATTTTAAAATGAATTAAATTTATTCTAATCAATTAAAACCATTTAAATGAATTAAAAAAATATTTTTTTTAAAAAAGGCCTAAAGCGCCTCACTATGGTCAAAGCGAGGCTCTTTAGGCCTAGATTTGATTCGAAGTGCCTCGCTATAACCATAGCGAGGCGCTTTGCCACCTCGTTATAACCCAAAGCGAGACAGACTTCAATTGGGGGTGGGAATAGATCATGCCTTCAATTACACCAAAACCAAAACTAAAACTAAAACAAGTACAACTAGTTTCTCCAAATCTCATATCCATTCCAATCCATTGTTGCAAAATTAATAGGATGGGGAAATGGGGAAAGGGCAAACGAAATAATCAAGAAAAGCAATTGGGAAAGGAAAGGTTACCCCGGTTCAGGTTGCCTTCATTGTGGACAAATAAGTTTTGGCCAAAATGCGTAGAAATAAACACAACCACCAAAATGATGATAAGTTTTGAACATATTACACCTTAGAAACAGTAAATATTATTCGAAACGCGTGATAATTAAGTTATTCGGTTTGTAACGTGTGATAATTAGGAATTATTTGAGAATATATTTTCTAATCAAAAGATCCATAACTGAACAGTTGTTAGAAAGTGTTTGAGAATATATTTTCTGATAAAAAGATCCATACTCGGATCTGTCTTTTGAAAACCACCAACGAACAATTAAACGAACTAAAACGCGTCAAATAGAGTCCAAAAGTTCGATAAATCGATTAGACATGAAAATTTTGTATTTTGATAAAAACAGTATTGATTGTATAGTTCATGTATCATGCACATTGATTTATGAAAGCTGTTCATACTCGGATGTTTCTACTCAAAACTACAAACGAGCAATAAATGAACCGAAATGCCTCAAACAAATTTTTTTTATTGGAAACAAGTTAAAACACTTAAAAATGAATTAAACAGTTAAAAATCCATTAAAACCAATTAAAATCAATAAAAAAAGTCAAAGCGGCTCGCTATGGTCAAAGTGGGCCGCTTTGTTCTTAGATTTTGCATTAAAGCGCCCTGCTTTGGCCCCAGCGAGGCGCTGTGGGGTTTATAAAACCCAAAACGAAGCAACAGTTTGCCTCACTCTGGACACAAACACACACACACAAACGATCTTCCTCATTTGGATCCCTGGATCATCACCAAAGGTTAGTAACCTTCATTCTTGTTGATTTAAATTTGATTTTGGGCCGGACTACCCAGATTGTTTGTGTGTTTTTGGGAAGAAGAAGATCAAAGCACCCCGCTGAGGCCAAATTGAGGCGCTTTGATCTTAATTTTATTATTATTATTATTATTATTATTATTATTATTATTATTAATTGTTATATTATTAATATTTAAAAAGTTTTTACAATCTTTTTTATTATTATAAAACTTAAAATTTTAAATTTATTATTATAATTTAGAAAAGTTATTGTCGGCGTGTTTAAGCGTTTTAAACAAAATACCTTAGCTATAATGTTAGGCGTTTTGTTTAAAACGTCTAAACTATAATGTTTAGGTGTTTTGCTTAAAACGCCAAAACTATAATGGGATTTTTGGGGTAATGTAGATAACATGTGTTGTTTGGTTTGTACAAAAACAGAGGAAACTCTACCCAAATTTTTAAGAGGGGCATGATGTGGATCCTTTACATGGCCACCCTTACCTGACTTTTCCAACTGCGCAGACGCGCGGAAGAGGTGCTGCAAGTTGCGCACCATGCAGGTCGTCAGCCATATGCGCATTGACTGGGAATTCATAGAGTCGGTCGACGAGGATACATTTCGTGAGCTGGCGGTAGAGTTTCTATCGTCCTTTGAGCAGTTGGATCGACCCTAGGGTTATGTGGACCAGCCAGGTGTGCTGTGGCGTGAGATATCTTTTCGCCCGACCACACAACGGTATTGTATGACGATGGAGGTTAGTTTTTTAAATTTAAATTTATTTTATAATAGTTAATATTGTACTAGTTAAATTTACTATTATAATAATTAATATTTTAAATTTATTTTTTGCAGGAGTTCGCGGTGGCCTCGGGGTTGTACCAACAGGCGGAGCTTGGGACCGAGATATACACAGATGGGATCACACAGCTCGCCCGCCAGACGCTTGTTAGTTTTTGGATGGCCATCGCCATTTCCCACTTTGGGAAGTCTCAGACGAAGGCTAGTCGCATGAGGGAACCCATGCACATCTAACTGCATAGTGCCATAGCGAACTCGATCGCAGCTCGTACACATAGCCAGGATAAGGTCAAACTTCTGACCTTTTCTTTTTGTACTGTTTGCTTATGGGCCGGACGTGTGACCTAACCACGAGCCTGGTACAAGTTTTTGACACCGCCCATCATCGCAGGTTTTTGTGCGCTCATTGATTTTGATAACTTTTATCGCATCTCTATAGTTATGTTAAAGACTTATTGGAGATTGTTGAAGCACGCGAATCCTAACTTCTTAAGGCTTGAAACGAAGTTTGAGTATTGCACCTGTTATATCATTAGTTTTTGCAAATATTCTTGACCATCCATCTCTTGATGATCAACACAAGAGATCGATCAAATAATGGCGGGTCTTTGTATGAAATAGCATGTTTGACTCTCCTTCTCCTTTTCTTCTTATGAGTTTTCTCACCTCAAAAGCTCCTTAATCTCATAAGTGACTTATGACTTTTTCCTTCATTTCTCCTTTTCAAAGCATAAAATCTTTCATAAGTTTCTTTTCAAACAATTACCCAAACACTTTTGTTTTAACTTTTAACTTATTGAATAAGTTATAAGTTAAAAGGAGGGGGAAGATGGACAACCAAACACCCTACACTTGTACAATAAAACAACATGAGATATTATTTTAGAAATTGTGAACCTCAACGTCAACGTTGAATTTACAAGTTGGTCAATTACAAAGACTCAAATATATACAACTTTCAATACTTGGTCTAGCATTTGATCAAGACATAACCCAAATATCTCCAATCAACTTTTACATATTAAGACTTATCTCTAATATTCTAGACGACAACTAGCATTTATTTTTTATTAAATATATTTACGTCTAAGATTTATTAACGACGAAGATACCAATAACTTTAGTGAAACAGTAAAAGATACAAATTGCTTTTGAAAGATCATAAAATTGAAACTTCCTGTCATAGGAATGTTTCGAAAGGTGCAAGTTGCCAAAGGAAAGGTTTTCTATAAGAGAGAGAGTGTGTGGGTCGGGGGGGGGGGGGGGGGGGTGTTTGGCATGGGATGCAAACCCAAGCCCCACACACCATCCCTACGGCGTGGCTCCTTTGGCCAAGCTATGTCCACCGGCGTGGGGCATTTTGGGTGATGAGATGTGATGTGTTGATTGTTTTTTATTTAAATAAGCTTAAGAATATTAGAAAACCAAGCCTCAAACCCAAGTCTCTTTACTCCCCACCATTTTGAGGGCTTGAGTTTTGGACCCCACTTGTATTACATAATAACTCATGCCCCCAACCCAAGCCCCTCACTCCTTTACGCTGTGTTCCTATGTTTCATTTAACGATGGAAAAGAAGAGATTTGAAAGTATGCTAAGGAAAAATCGTGTTACAGAGTTTTTTTTTTTTAAGGAGAGAAAGAGAAGGAAATGGAAGGAAAAGTTTTTCTTATTTCCTTCATTTCTCATCCTTCCAAAAATTGAAGAGATTTGAAAGAAAATGATTTTTTAAACATAAAACACTTACTTTTATTTTCATTTCTTTTAAACTTGAGAACACACTAGATAAGAAAAAATTACGCCGTTAGTCCCTGTGGTTTCCTTCCAGTTTCAATGTAAGATACTAAGGTTTTATTGTTTCACTTTAAGGTATTAACCTTTTAATTTGTTTCAATGTCATGTATTAGGGACTAACCTAGTTAAAACTTAACTAGGTTTGAGGGGTATTATCTAGGTTAGTCCCTAATACCCTACATTGAAACAAATTAAAAGGTTAATACCTTAAAGTGAAACAATAAAACCTTAATACCTTACATTGAAACTAAAAGGAAACCACAGGGACTAACGGCGTAATTTTTTCCACTAGTTAATTAAATATTTCATTTTCACTCCATCTATTTTCCCTTCTTTTCTTTCGTTTATTAAACTCGGGAACACAGCATTAGTCTAAGCTTAAACTCTTTATGTGGGTTGGTCTATTTTTTTTTAATCTATTCTAACTACAACTCTGAGGATTTTTTTTATTTTTTTTTTGTCTATGGTATGCTATGTTAATGGGGGATCATTTCAGTTATTTATTGTTTTATAATCGGTGGTTATTGTTATGTGACTACTAAAAACTAGAATATTAGATATAAAATATCTAAAACCTAGGATGAGTGTTTGTTGAGATAACAAAATAAACTTACTGAACCAAAATTTAGTACTCAAAATGCTACAAAATTTGAAGTATACAAACATATAAATTCGATAATAAATTCATAAATACGAATACAAGTATAACATATAGTGGAATCTATGTATAGTCTTTGTTTAGCGTCAACACTTTAAATTAAATTTAGACAATAATAACTATCCACGTTGGTGTTTATGCATATTTGTTAAGTCACTTCATCAAATTTGCATCTAGCTTAAACGATAGCAATTCATTTTGTATATTAAACAAGCTTAAAGACTTAACTATGCAATAATATGAAATGAAAAAAATGAAAACATTTTTATACAAAATAACGACTTATATTAGATTTATAGTATTAACATTGGCAAAGGTTAGTGAGGGCCGCCCCTGGTCCCCTCCGTTTTTTGGCTCAGTGGTGGAAGTTTGTAATTTTCGTAAGTATTTTTTATATGAATTTAGTTCAACCCTCACCGATTTGATATTCAAGCTTTGCCACGGTTTGGAGACTTTGGAGCGCAAGGAATGCTAAGGTTTTTGAAGACACTTTCATCCCGGTTCAAAGAACGGTCGACCAAATTAAAGAAGATTCATTTATGTGGTTGTCTCATAGGTCTAACATTCTTAATGTTTGTTGGGAAAACTAGATTGTCTTTGATGTTGTGAGTCTTTTGTATGTATCGTTTTGGTGTTGTATTTCCAGGAGCTTGCTGGCTCTTTTTATTTATATAATAAGTGGTTGTCGTTAAAAAAAAAAAAAAGCTTTGCCACCGAGTATTAAAGTTAATAATAAATATGTACACAAGTCACTCCTATAATATAATTATAGTTTAAGTCAATTGTTGGTTAACTTTATCTTCACAGTAGAAGATCATAAAAAGTTGATGATGGGTCACCTCAACCGTAAAGAAGAATCTATTTGAGGGGTGGAGTGACAAGGTAGAAAAACATTTTTATAACCCAAGGCATTATAGCCTAGTGGTATCTTGTTGGTGAGATAAGACTTAGGGGCCATAAGGTCTTGGGTTCGAATCTCACAAAGGGGGTTTTCTCATAATTATGAGTTTCCTCCTGAATTGGTGACTTGGTGGTGGAATATGATCGCGTGGCAACACTGGTGGCACGATGATACTCCAGTGTTCCGTGAGTGATTCCAATTTGTTGGCCATTCAAAAAAAAAAGAAAAACATTTTTATATCTTAAAAATATAAATTAGAAAAAAAAAGTGAAGTTTCAAAGTAAAAAAGAAACCAAGAGATTGGGGAAAAGAGGCAATAATGAAGTTAAAGAAGGGTTTGCTGAGATGGGACCCAAGTTTGCAGGGCGTGGGTGTAGCTTTGTCGGTTATCATTTGTCCATTTTCCTTAAGACCATTTCTTTGTATTTTCTAAATGGACTAACGGTTATTTTAATAGCAAAATATGTATCAAATATAAAAAAGGTTTAACTTCATTAATCGAATGAATTAATAGATCAACTCACAAATTAACAAATCAAATTTAAAACTTTCACACTTTTTGTTGGAATTTTTAAAATATGTGAATGGAATTTAATTTAATAATATTATTAATGAGTTTAGTAATATTATTAATGAGGCTCTTCATGGTAAGAAACTCTTGAGTAGAGTTTTTCATGTAACTTAATTTGCTTTTATTAGAGTTTTATGTCTCTTATTAAATCCCTAATTAAGTGAAACTCTTGACTTTCATGGCTCTTGTAAATAAGTAGGTTGTATGCCTCATGTGAAACTAGAGGAAAATAATACACATGAATATATGAAGAGTTTTGGAGAACAAAGACTTCACTCATGTGTTGAGTGCATAGAGATAAGTACTTTCTACCAAATTCCATAAGTTCTAACACTACAATTGTATCTAGTGTAACCTCGGGCGCGTGAGCCATCTTCGGCAGTACAGACTGCTTCGGCTGTTGTACCCTGGGAGACAGACGCGTTGTCTTTAGTAGAGGCGCGAAATCTGTTTTAAGGGAAGCGTGTTGAACACGTGCCTCAGCCACAACCATCAACATTAGTTTGTTCATTCTTGCAGCCATGGAGGACTATAAGAAGACCTTGTTGAAGACTTGACTTTTTGAAGATCTTGGTAGATAGGCTTAAAGAGATTGCTAGAAGACGTGATTCATGACCTTCTTGAAGACTTGGTTTGAATCAATTTATTTACATTTGTTGTATTTATTTTTAATTTTCATACACGGTTTGTGTACTACAATTTCCCAAATGTATATAGAGTGTGTCTCTATTATTTATATTAACATTATTTTAATAAAATCGTGACCCGTGTCCTACAATCTTAAAACAGAATTTCGTGAGATTGTTGCTACAATCTTAAAACCTTTTTCTTAAGGATTTTGGGTTCACGAAATGCTTTTAAAAAAAAAAAAAAATTAGAGATTTTTGTATAATCTTGTAAATATTTTTTTTTGGGAAATATGTATGTAGTACAATTGGTGGGTTTGGATTTATAGAGATTGTGGTATAAAATTAAATCCTATACCGTGATACAAAACAATTGGTTTTGATTCAACCATTTGGTTTTAAACGATCTTAATCGTGATTTTGTATAACATGTGTGTTATACTGGGTTTATTGGTGTAAACCATACGTTTTTTTTTTTGTAAACGTAAACCATACGTTTTTTTGTAAACGTTGAATTCCATAACGTTCGCGTAGAACTTGGTTTATTTTATAAACAATACGTTTCTTGTAAACGTTTTATTTTCTAACATGTGTGTTAGAATTGATTATATTTGAAAAAAAAAAAATATATATATATATATTGATTTGAAAAGTTTGTCTAAACATCTCGTTTCTTATAATGGGTGTTGGAAATAGTTTATTTTGATAAACTAAAAAGGCTTATAATGATTTTTGTAATCATTTATTTCTAACAAGCGTGTTAGAACCGGTTTATTTTATGCAAACCGATAAGTGTTATAACGATTTTTGTAATCGATAATGTCTAACAAGTGTGTTGGAAAAATGGTTTTTTTTTTTATAAATCAATAAGCATGATAATGATTTTTGTAATCATTTACTTCTAACAATGGTGTTAGAATTTGTTTATTGTATATAAATTGTCAAGTTCGTAACGATTGTGTAATCGTTTAATTCTAACGAGCGTGTTAGAACTGATTTATTGATAAGTTTTATAACGATTTTTGTAATCGTTTATTGCTATCTAGTATGTTTGAAATGGTTTATAGAACCTTCAACTTCAAGAATGATTTTTGTAATCATTTGTCTTCTAACATGTGTGTTAGAAACGGTTTATGAAAACCATCGGTTTTAAAATGGGATGGTAATAGTTTTTTTTTCTTCTAACGGGTATGTTAGAAATGGTTTAACCTTTGAACCACACATGTGTTTAAGATATTTCGTATTGAAGTTTTACTACTTCTAAATGTGCGAGCTAGAACTCGTTTTAGTTTTCTAACATGTGTGTTAGAAAATTTTTATCACTGATACGAGTTTAGATACGATTTATTTTATAAAACGAAATATTTGGAAATATTTCATGAAAAAAAATGACTCTAACGTGTGCGTTATGATCATCTAAGTTCTAACATGTTTGTTAGAAAGGTTTTATTTTGTAAACCACAATGAAAAAGAGAATGTTTTATGTAAACATTTTATTTTTCTAATATGTTCATTAGAAATGGATTCTTTTATGAACTATATCATTGGAAAAGGTTTTATGTAAACGTCCAATTTTATAACGTGCGCGTTATAACATGATTTTTTTTTATGTGTGTTTGAAACCGTTATAGTAAATGTGTATTAAACTGAAACCATATAAAAGGTTTGCTATTTTGGTTTCGATTTACGGTTTCATAAACCCATATTGATATTTCAAAACTAAAGAAATGTTTTAGAATGTTTTTTAAAACAAAGTTTTGATAATTCAAACGGTTCGTTACTTTTGCTAGATGTAACATATGTTAAACCAAAGTAGTGTTCCTGTTGACACTATGGTGGAAAACAACTTGGTGTTGTTGTGAACAAGATCAATTGTTCAAGCTTTACTACTTAATTGTAGTCTTTTTAACGAATTGGTGTTGTTTTGAACAGATTTGTGACTGTCCAACTTTAGAATTTCACGATCAAATGAGGAACTTGTACTTATAAGTGCATAGAGTTCTCAATACATGTTGCAAGACGATATTGTTGTGATGATTTTGATCGGATGATAAAAGTGTTGAAGATGATAACACTATGAGATTTGATGTGTAGACATGTCTATGTATCCGTTTAAACTTTTAAAGTGTTTTGCATTTTTTGATTTAGTTTCAAATGTATTTTATTGCTTTGTGTTCAATATCTTCGGATAACACATGCAATTTTTTACAAAGAAATAAATCAAAGGTTTGTGACGTATGAAATGTTATTTTTTTTTTAATAAATAACTATAACGTCAAATATACAATGTTAATGAACATTGTTATAAACGGATAGTATATGGAAATAATTGGACATAAACAACTTAAGAGTTGTTGCATTGACTAAAAGTTGGAGACAAGACATCAAATGTCTAACCACATCATGAGAGAATCATGAAAGAAAGTGGTGAGTGTATTGAGATGAAATACACAAGTATGTTACATATCAATATATTTCATTAAAGATTGTCGTGAAAATTCGCAAGGGTGAATTTTAACATATGGAAGAAATGTATGTTAATGCCAATCTTTAATGAATCAGGCAAGATTTGTTCCAAAAGATTTACGATTGGAAATGGAGGATATGTTGATATGTCTACCACTTTCAAGTTGTTGGAAGTATGTAAAGGTTCTAACCTTAAAATTAGGAGAGTGTCCTAAATATACTTAGTTTTAAAAGAAAACGACAAGGCATGTCACTTAAACAAACAATTTTGAAGTTGGTTTGTTGAGCGTGAATCTAAGTGATTTCATTTCAATATAAAAGTGATTGTATACTTATACTATTCATACCTTTTGTGGGTGATGAATGTGTTCACCAAAGTTACTCGAGATAAGACTTATAGTTAAGTACTTATGAGTTAATGGTGAAGCCTTTGAGATCAAAGGCAAAAATGTTATATTCTTAGACTGAATAATGGAAAATACATGTTTATGTAACATACATATGAGACTATATGGAAAAAAAAAAATCTCATGGTCATGTATAAAATAAGAATGAATGTTGGTAAGAGATAATGCGTATATCTCTAAGGCTGTGAAGAATCAGAATGATGCATCTTCTGTTCACATGCTAGAGTATTGTAGTCTAAAGCATGCTAGACTAGTACATGTTAATTTAGATGCTCTATGGAGATTAAATTAACTTTAAACATTCAAATTATAAGATGGCATGAGAATGAATTTGGTGTCTAACAAACACTAAAAATATATAACTTCCTTCAGTCTAATGGATGGTGAGGAGAACACATACACGCAAAAGTGTTGGCATCTCATGCTAAGGCATATGTTGCCTTGTTTAGCTTTAAAACCTCTTGTGAAGTGGAATATGAGGTGAACAGTATACTCGAATGACTTCAATAGTACAAAGATGTAGATATTTGTTATCTAATCAAGGTGTCTAGTAGTCATCGTGAGTAGTATTGCTTAAACTTGATCAAAGTGCAAGTAATGTGGGGGAGAGATCCATTAAACAAACAACTATAGGTTTGTATGAATGGTGTTACCTTTATCTTGTGATTGGATTGTTTCAATCCAATAATGCTTAAATGTGGGGGATAACTTGCATTTGATCATATGAAGTTAAAAGTTGGCAATAAAGGTTATGGTTGTAACGAGCCATCTGGTTGTTTAGACTCAGATGTCATCTAGAATACACAATGGTCATAAGGAGTTAATCTGGTTGATTAGACTCATATGCCAACTTGATAAGGAGTCAATCTAATTGATTAGACTCAGATGCCAACCGTTTGATATTAATGCCTGATGATTGAGCATACCGGCCATATGCATAATTACGTGTTCATTTTGAAATAAGATTTGTTTTAGTCTTAAAAAGAAGACGTTATAACTAGATCAAAGTTTAGATCATGAGTTATAGTCTTACGAGTTGACAATAAGGCATGAACGACTTGCGAGTCAATAACACGTTAGTACAACTGATCTCAATTGCAAAATTATCATTAGTGACTTGATGAAGTCAAAGATAATCTTATGGATCCAACAACCTGAGGGTTGATGAGAGATCAAGTTGTGGAATGAGACTAAAGCCCATAGAAAAAGGCATGTGAAGGAAACCTACCTTAGTTAATTGGAGATCCCAAGATCTAAGTTCAATAGGACAACTAATTCATACGCCTAAGGGTGGTCACTGTGGGGGCATGGCTAATATGTGTAAGCTAGTATATATGTTTATATATATCCCCCTAAAATATAAAAGGGTGTTTAAATACGTCCTTGTCCATTCCTATGACATTCAGTGACAAATTGTGAGGATAAGCATAATATATGGTAAATGATGTGGGTAAATCATGGTAACCATAATGCTTTTAATGATTTGAGAAAAATCACCTATGTTAGAGAGAAGTGGGGTCGCTTCAAATGGAATTGGGGGCACAATTCCTAGAGCTCTCGCAGAACCAGGATAGTGTTCCAGGACCATTATTGGACACGAAAGTGAGAGGATGGCCCGACTAAGGAGAGTATTGTGTGAAGTGTATTGTCGTCTACACAAATGGGGGTTTGTTCAAGGACACCGTGTCCACAAACCGCTAGGAGACTATGTATACTTCACAAAGGAAGGTTCAAAGCTAATACCTACCTATCCTGCAATGCTCAACTGTCGAGGTTGCATTGGAAATTTTGTGTGTTTTGGACAATCTCCATTCATGTGGGGGATTGTTGGAATTTTTAAAATATGTGAATGGAATTTAATTTAATAATATTATTAATGAGTTTAGTAATATTATTAATGAGGCTCTTCATGGTAAGAAACTCTTGAGTAGAGTTTTTCATGTAACTTAATTTGCTTTTATTAGAGTTTTATGTCTCTTATTAAATCCCTAATTAAGTGAAACTCTTGACTTTCATGGCTCTTGTAAATAAGTAGGTTGTATGCCTCATGTGAAACTAGAGGAAAATAATACACATGAATATATGAAGAGTTTTGGAGAACAAAGACTTCACTCATGTGTTGAGTGCATAGAGATAAGTACTTTCTACCAAATTCCATAAGTTCTAACACTACAATTGTATCTAGTGTAACCTCGGGCGCGTGAGCCATCTTCGGCAGTACAGACTGCTTCGGCTGTTGTACCCTGGGAGACAGACGCGTTGTCTTTAGTAGAGGCGCGAAATCTGTTTTAAGGGAAGCGTGTTGAACACGTGCCTCAGCCACAACCATCAACATTAGTTTGTTCATTCTTGCAGCCATGGAGGACTATAAGAAGACCTTGTTGAAGACTTGACTTTTTGAAGATCTTGGTAGATAGGCTTAAAGAGATTGCTAGAAGACGTGATTCATGACCTTCTTGAAGACTTGGTTTGAATCAATTTATTTACATTTGTTGTATTTATTTTTAATTTTCATACACGGTTTGTGTACTACAATTTCCCAAATGTATATAGAGTGTGTCTCTATTATTTATATTAACATTATTTTAATAAAATCGTGACCCGTGTCCTACACTTTTGTTACCACACGCATAATATTTACTTGATATCCATGTAAGTGATTACATACCTTCATTATGCGAGAATCTGAGTTACATTCATGCGTAAGCCTATTGTAAATATATGTGAGTCTGATTGGTCTTGAAAACGAAAATAAGAGTTAGAAGTGACCCTTTGGAGTTTGGATGCTTTAGTTTGAGGTTAAATATAGGCATATCAATACAATGGATTCAAGTTATGTGTACATGGTAGGAGACCGAATACATTGTACTTTTGTTCAGTGGGAAGTTGTGAAGCTTAGATGGGAAGGGGCCATTCAATGTTTTTTTTTAACTTATAAGTCATTCACTGCTACATCACTTTGCTGAGAGCATATTTGGCTCTTTTTATTTTCACCTCTTTATAATTTAATACTTTTTCAAAAAGCTAATAAGTTAAAAAAAGTGTTTGGCAAATGAAAAAGGACTTAATGTTTTAACTTTTCATTTGCCTATAATAAGTTGTTTTGAAAAAGTATGTGTGACTTTTTGAACCTCCTTATAACTTATTGATGGATATTTACCTACATGCCCTCCTTATATCCTTATACATACCCTTCTTATATTCTTTTTTGGTCATTTTACCTAAATAAGTTAAATCAAACACTTTTTTACAAAATCACTTATCAACTTATTGTTTTTCCTCACCACGTAAGCTAATCCAAACACTTTTCTAAAAACTTCTTTTTTAAAGCCATAAGTTAATAAGTCATTTTAACCAAAAGTCCTTTTGGACTCAAATAAGTTTATCCAAACATGCCCTGATTCACTTTACTAAAATAGTTTTTTGAAGACAACACTTCACTGATTCATTTATATATTTTTCATTTAAAGTTATTTTTTTCACATGGTTAGAAACGGTAAAAAAATTAAACTTTGTAATGGTAGCAGGCCAACGGTGGCAGTGTATGGTAGGGAACGGCCAACACCTTTAATTTGGCATTCAAAACCGTAGCTATCCAAACGGTCAAAAATTTATTTTTTTGTGAGTAAAACCTTTCAAAAAATGCCTATATATACACTCACCACCGTGGGTAATTTTCACTCTAAACCCTTGGTTAACGCACACATACACACTTCAAACTTAAATAATGATGCGTTGGAATGAGGAAGAAGAGATGGCTAATTTGGTAGTCTGCTACCAAAATGTAAGAAACGACTCTGCCCTACAATGACAACGCCGCCGCCACTCGGGCTCGGGGGGGGGGGGGAACCAGGTTACAGGATTGTATCAAGGCAGACTTCAACAGCCAAGTCGGTGTTAACGATCGCACCATTGAAAGCCTCCCACGCAAGTTCAAATCTAAAAGTTCAATTCTCATGCCTTATCATGGGGATGATTATATGGATACTATTTATTAAATAGTTATTTCAGTTTTGGCATGAACAAATATTTATTTGAATAATATTTGGTACTATTGACATTAAGTAATTCATGCATTCGTTAATCTACTGTTTTGAGCTATGAACTCTTGTGCTAGATAAATATCCACATGAACAACATGAAACGATACTTCGAGATAGGATGTATACGAATCGTGCAAAGTTCTGTATTCATGAACATCATGAAACATATACCTTAAGATATGGAAGGTATGTGTAGCAACTGGAAAATTTTTCTTTCTTTTCGTCTCTTTCCTTTTCGGCTTGAGCAATTTTCGGGATGAAAATTCTTTCAATGGGGGGATGATGTGACACCCGGCAAACTCAAGTTAGTAACTTTTGTCAAAACTAGTAAGTCTACCTTAGCGAGTCATGCATACCGTATACTTAACGGGGTCAGTTGAGTCGTTTTGTCAAAACTAGTAAATACCACCCTTGACTTGTTAAACACCATTTGTGAAACCCTAACTCGCCCCAAACCTCTCCCATACGATAATCAACCTCTGGAACTCGTTTTTGCTCTAAAACCCATCATTTCCATGCTTACACCTTCTATTTAGCAAAACCTAAGGTGTGTTATCCATCCTAAACCTTTATCATGTTGTTATTTTGATCTCTAAAGGTCCAGAGCTGGTTTTGTGAAGTTTGTGTCTTTGAAAACCTGTGAAATCGGTTATTAAACAAGTCTAATCCTTCAATATATGTTCTATATGGTGTATTCATGCAAGAAATGATTTTTATGATTAAAACATGGGGATTCTTATGTGTTTGATGTTCCACTAATATGGATATATTGTTAAGATGTTTATCTAGGAGTTTGAAGGTTGTTTGTTGTATTTTGATGATAATATGCGTTTTGACCCGTTTGAGTGATTTAGAAGGATTTAGGATGTTATGATATGATTTGTTGACTGTATGATGTTAGGATTTGTACTAGGATGATGTAGCAACAGTAGGATGATGATTTCCAGCGTTGTTATGTAATGAAATCTGGATAATTGCCATTTAGGGCAAGTTGTGCATGTTTGATGTGATGTTTTCATAATATTATTCCATTTTGGGAAAAATCTTGCAATTAGGGTATTAGACTGAGGATAAATTGGGGGTTTTCATTTAGGATATGTTGCTTGATGATTTTGGATTGATGTTGGGTGTTTTTACATGTTTCGGATCTGATGTGGGGGGTTAAACGCGCGAAATGAGGCCTTTGGACTGCGAGGCCAAGTAAAGATTGTACTCGCCTGTCCGAGGGGTGAGTAGGGCTCTAGTCGTCTGAGTTCGAGGTGAGTAGGCCTCTACTCGTCTGAATTAGAGGCGAGTAGGCCTCTACTCATCAAAGTTAGAGGCGAGTACAAATTGTAATGGTCTGTTTGATTTTGTAATTGCCTGTTTGATTCCTAATCGTGTGTTATGTTGCTGTAAGTGTATTTTGATACCCCGAAACATGGTTTGACACCTAGGAACATGTTTTAAACCCCGTGGCATGTCTAATAACCTGATAACACGTGTTCGGACTCGTATATGCGATATGTGAACTGTATGCTAGACTTGATGAACTATTGTGCGTGTTAAGTGCATAGTTGCATATGACTACTTGATTGCTTGTTCTTGGCTAACACGTATGATGTCGGGTCACCAATGGGATGTCAGGTCTTGTCTTTTCTTGTGTGGTTAGTTGAGCGCTTGAGCATGTTTTCAAATCGTAGACAGTCATAATCAACCTCCGGGTACTCATATGCATTTAATGATAGGTCGCGAATATTAGGGACTGTCATCCTTGCATTGTCTGTGGTTTAGTAAGAAGAACGCAACCTAAGGTGAGTTCACGGCCCCACTTTTTACTGGTTTTGCTTTCGGGGGAGAAAACATGCTGGGTACTTGTATTCATTAAACGTGTGTGAACTTATGTTTTCGTATTCATAAAAGGTGTGTCAACTTACGTTTTCGTATTCATAAAAGGTGTGTCATCTTACGTATTCATATTCATAAAACATGTGTCATATCACGTTTTGGTATTCATAAAACCTATGTTATGCTAAGTATTCGTATTTGTAAAACTTACGAGGTGGTCGTTGGTTTACTATATGGTATCACATACTCGTATTCATGAACTTATTACATATTGGGGTAGTCTTTTGGTTGCTATAAGATTTGTTAAAGTCCCGGGGAAACCATGAATGTGCGGTGGTAGCACAACGGGGGAAATATGGATAGATCTATTTGGGCGTGACCGGCCCCACTTGTTGACTGGAGGTCGAACGGTGCATGTTGTCTCGTCAGGTATTCTTGTATTATTATATTCGTGTATTCGGGCAGGTGTACTCATGTATTCTTGTATTCATGTATTCGTGTCCAGTAATGGTTTCCAATCGTAGTAGTAGCAGGTATTCGTCTGACTTGTATACATATGGCCTGGTATGGTCAGGAGTATTCTTTGGAACTTTTGGAGTCGTTTTCGTAAAACCTGTGAACTCACCGGCATTATGTGATGAAGTTTTAGCATGTTTTTTCTCAGGGCGCTAATGTAGCAGCAGTCGATAGGCGTACGGAGTCTAGGATTCACTTGCATGGTTTTTTGAACATTTCATACTTATAACTTTTACTTTTTGGGTTGTAATAACATTTTATGCTTCCGCTATTGTGGTTACATTTTGAGAACTTAATGAATGGTTTACATTGTTTTCATCTCATATAGTTGTCGTTTATTGTGACCGTTGACTTGGATCCTAGCGTGTCACGCGCCTCGCGGTAAAACCTCGCACGTGGAACTTGAGGGTGTGACAGATTGGTATCAGAGCCAATGGTTATAGTGAACCAGGACTGCATGTAAAGTCTAGTCTATAGCCGAGTCTCATACACACTAGACGGTCACGTACATATGAGTCCTACTATGTGGGGAACCTATTAGTTTTGCTGGGGTGTTAGTATCATCATCATTTATATGTTTCATCATTCATTCTATCTTCATCTATCATATCTCATGTTCTATCTTATCTTCTTCTCCGGGTTTGAAGTTAAAAGGGCTTGTTGATTATACACGGTAGTGGCGTGCATTGGAATGGCTTCGGCGCATTCTCGAGATCTGTCTAGGATTCGGACATCTCCCTTTTATGCTCCAATGGACACACTTGCCTACACACACTATCATGCACTTCTACTCGTTATAGTACCCTTCTGAATGATTGTTCATTCTGAGATCTTTATAAGTTTGGTATCCCTTTTAGTTGTGGGAATCTCGTGACTTGACATTCAAGCTAGGAGCACGCCTAGAGGAGCACGTAGAGCAATTTATCATTTCGGGTGCACACGAAATCATAAGTTGAAATGCATGGAAGTCCTAGTGGACTTCGTGTTTGGATCAATGGTCATGGTTGGACCCAATTCTTATACTCCTTTTGATTTCAAGTGGTTTTGCACTAGTGATGGATCTGAATGTCTTGTCCTTTGTTTGGCAGAAGATGTATGCTGCTCGTGGTGGTGGTCGTACTGGTGGACGCCGTGGTGGCGGTGGTGGTCGTACTGGGGGTCGTGGAGGTGGTAATATGTGACAACCTACACCCTTATCTTTTAGCAAGTTGTCAATTATAGCCCTTCCTCCATTTTGAAGTTTCATCGCTAGTCCTCGTAAATTATTATTTACTTTATTTTAACTTTTCTTTAAAAATAGTGCATGTATACATTTTGTATACGCATGTTTTGACATATAAAACGTACCATACTCGTATAATCGTGTTATTTTATGAAAGTTCCATTTATTTTATTTAGGTTTAAAAAGTTTAATGTTTTAAAAGGTTAAATACAGTTAGTTTGGTTAAGTTTTCTAAAGGAAAAACTAACTAAATTGTAAAGATACTAACTTGGTTGAATGTGGGGGAACAAAATTGCCTAACAACAAGACTTTTAAAGTCTGCTCCTTCCCCATACCCGTTTTTCCGGCTGCAACTTCCGGCCACTGTTTCCGGCCGGCAAGATTTTCCGGCGACATAGTATCATGGTTTTTAACGCATCTTAGAAGCTTTTAATCGCGTCTCTTATGATTCTCCATCAATGTATAACTGTTCCAAGTCCTTAGTTTTCATTAAACGGGTTAAAGTCAGTGTTTAATTCGTGGTTATTGCTTGTAACCGCCGAGTTATAACAAAGAGTTCTAATGCCTGATTTCATCAAACAACCCTATATATAATTCGTTGCATTTCATTTACAAGCCTTTACACATCACAAACCCACTATAATTTCGTGCTAATCGCCTCCAGAACCATGTGAATCAGATCGGAAGTTTTTGTCCTTGTTATTCATTTTTCGAATATCAATTCGTGTTGTAAGTCATTTTTTTTGCCGTTTTGTTGTTCACGTCTTTCTGATCAAAACCCCCTTATTACAGACCACTAATCATGTCTTGTTATGATTATTGAATTTGGGTATAGGGTTAGGGTTCTTAGGTTATATTTGGGGAAGAAGATGAATTGTGAATATATGTTAAATGTATTTGATTTAAGATCATTAAACAAGTTGGTTTAGGGTGGAGTGGTTGGTGGATGTGGGTGCTCCACGTGCAGCCCGGGTTCGATTCCTCCTAGGCTCCATGTTTCTTTCATTTTCTTTATTTTTAGCTATTAACCATATGTTGATATTATAAACATTTATAAATACATTTAACTTAGAATAAGTCATAATAAATTCACTTTTGCTTCAAAAATTATGAAAATTTAGGTGTAGCTTCTTGACACCTTATAGAAAATTACCACACTTTTATTTTCAGGAAAAATGTCTTATTTTTATATTCTTATTGATTTAATTTGTTTTAATCATATTTAATTGATTAAAAATTCATTTTTAATGATTTTAATCTCAAAAATTTTGAGAAATTATTTCTAATCATCATGAACTGAGATAAAAATTATTGGATCAGAAAACATTCATTTTTATTGATTTTTCTTATTTTTAATCATTTAAATTCATTAAATCAGTTTTAAATATAAATAAGTTTAGAAAAATTACGGGAAAATCATTTTCATTTATTTACATCAGAAAGTTTTCATTTTCTATAAAAATAATATTTTTGGATCATGTCTTGTATTTTTAGTCTTATTTATGTTTAATTAGACATAATTAATCATTTATTTATTTATACTATTTAACATCTATTTTATAAATACTTTTCTTATAAAATAGAGATAGTCTTATGTTTGAAAATCTCAATTCTCATTTGTTTGGAGCATTGTGTAACTCATAATTATTTGTTTCAATATTTATCATTATTGTATTTATTTACAATAATTAGTTAAAGTAATTAACTAAGTTATCTTGCCTTAATTATTCAAAAGATAGTTTTATCTAAATATTCAATTGGTAATAATTATACTCCCTCCGTCCCATTAGAAGTGTCTTGGTTGAAAAACACAAAGTTTTAGGCATATTAAATGATTTCTTTTTTTGTTTGCCATATGACAATAATACCCTTGTCATATGTGGGTCCATCATATTATTTGTTTATTTTAGTTGGGTTTTTAAGGGTAAATTTGGAAAATGACTAATAATTTTTTAAAGTGGACACATGAAATGGGACAAATAAAAAAGGGAATATGGACACTTTTAATGGGACGGAGGGAGTATTACCTAAACCACATTTACAAACTTTCATATATTATTGACATACAACTTTTACATTAATGCGATTTATCATAAAAACTCTAATTCCTCAAATCGACTTAGCAAACCCTAATGCCTTAGACCCTAGATACCTTAGAATGTTAGACATTCCCTTATTAGTATTCTTAAACATTATAGGTTGAATTCATCGGAATTCTCATTACTTAGCTCGCGACCGCTTAAGTTGGATTTTGATCGCTTTCGCAAACAGTGAGTATATCTTTCCCCTTTTTGCTTTTACACTTTTGGGGTGACTCATGTACGCTTATTTATCTCACTCACTTAAACATGTTTTATTATCATATTCATAATCGCAATTCTTGATGTGTTTTACTTGTTGATTCGCTGATAGTGTGTACTTATGACCTTAATCATTAACCCGGTGGGGCCTAGCATAGCAATAAATAGTACTTGATTATTGTTATGTGTAAACTACGTTGTCTTGTCGCCTACTATATATAATGATACTTATGAGCGACTACTATATATATGCTTTTTGATTCTTGATTCTTTAAGGTTTGATTTTGGGTGGCATCTGTACACAGCATGAACACTAAATTGTAGACAGTATAACACGTGAATTGCGAAACTTTTTTTCTACTATATGTATTCAAACAGGGTATGCTCACCAATACATTTTGTATTGACATATACTATTTTTGTACATATTTCAGGTTATTTATGAGATGACTTTTAAGCTTTTGGAATTTTACTTAGATTTTGGATTCATTGTAATTCAGTTAATTAGTATTTAGAATCGTTGTATTTTATTTCAATGTAATAAACTATTTAATCAATGTATCAATATTTACACTTTTAGTCCATGAGCTATTGAACAATCGTCACTACGTGACACCTCGATGTTTCCGCCATCGGTTGGGGTGTTACATAATATCACCATGACCCAAGAGAAACTGAACAATCGGATCCAACAACAGGTGTCTGTTGCCCTTGCTGCTTTCCAGGCTGCTCAGCAAGGCTTCGGTGGTAATTTGATTTCTGCTACTCTTTTCTTTATCTTGTGTGGGGTATTCGTTTTGTTTCATTTGGTGTGTTGGTACAGGTAATGTTGTTAACCCACCTCCTATTGTTTGCACCTATAAGATGTTTATGGATTGCAAGCCGCACAATTTCTCTGGGTCTGAGCGGGCAGTGGGATTGCTCCGGTGGTTGGAAAAGATCGAGTCTGCTTTCTCCATGTGTAATTTGCCGGCGGAGTATCGTGTGAAGTATGCTTCAGGGACCTTGGAAGGTCGTGCTTTAACGACGTGGAATTCGACTGTGCAGACTATGGGCTTGAGTGAGGCCCATCCGTTGCCGTGTACGGAGTTTGTGTCTCTATGTGCCTTGATGAACATTGGATTCTATTAATACAAATTAAACTGATGAACATTATCGTAGATATGATAAAGATTGTTCAAGGAGAATGAGTGGATCTTAGAGATATCCAAATATGTGAAAGGTATTATTAGCATGAGTTCTCACAGGAGGAAATTAATGTTGATTTAAGAGTAGATAGAAATAACATTAATAGAATTATTCCAGTTTCCTTGAAGTTTAAATTTGTAACTGATGTGTCATCATTTACACATATAAAACATGCATAAATAGTCTTAAAATAAGACATAATTAAGCTAAAATCGTTAATAAAAACTACTTAATCATTCCTATTTTTGTTTACCAGGAAAATAGAGCCTCAATACCGAAAAGAAGCAATTCCGGGGTAAAAATAGCCAAAAGTTGAAATTCGTAACGACATGAGACTCGAGGTATGCTCCAAGGGTGTGTAAATACCTTTTCGGGACCAAATTGACAATAAAATCAGTCCGGGGTTAATCAAGCACGGCCATACACATCAGTACAAAGGCCCTTGACACCAAAGGACAAAGCAGCCGACTAGGGGAGGGGACAAGAAAACATCATCTGGTCGGGTGCATGGGCGTTCACACCACCTGGCATGGTGCCAAACACTAAGGAATGATCATGCAACAACAAAACGTATGTGGAGTAGTGTGCATGGGCGTGCCACCCCGTACAGGATGGTCGTGCTCAACCTGGATTGCCTATAAATAATAGCTTTAACTCAGCCATTTGTGTGTCGGTTTATACTCTTCTTGAGCCTTCCTGAGGAATCTTGGGAGGCCTTAGGGCCAACCAAACCCCTCTCCAAGGTTGGGATACTTCTTTACTTGGGTTCTCGCTCAAGAAATGGCACCGTATGAGTAGTTCACATGCAATAAAGTCGAGGGTGGTGAGGATCACTTCATACGCATAAGATCATGATGGTTGGAAGCTTGTCTATAAGCATAAGATCTTTATGTTCTTTTGTTGTTTATCTTTAGATGGTTGTATCCATCCAGTACTCTCCGAACCTATTCGACCTGTTAGACTTTTTATATTAGTCGTAGTAGTTATTTTTTAGTTATTTGATGTGTTTGTCTTCTTAACTAATCTTTGTTTGTTTATTTTTTATGACAGGTTCAATTAGTGGTTAGCTTAACAATCTTAAAATCAACCAAAACCTAACTAATCTAAAAACTATCAAGAGGTTCGTACGGCTTCTAGTACCCCCATGTTAGATCTAAGGCTATGAAACCGGTAGTGAGACAGATCCTTCGGGCTTCTGACATCCAAATCGGCTTCTAAGCAAAGGCTTCTGAAGTGGACCAGATCCAAGTGACAAGTTTCTGGTATCGCACTAGATGTGTGAGTGGTTTTCTTGGTAAAGGGTAGATTCCCTACGGGTGCATTCGTGGTCTTTGAGCCACACACCTATAGGATTATGTTCCACCTTTGTTAGGGTTGTCGTTCATATGCCTTTGGGGTTAAGGGTTGAAATTTTTGTGGGGCTTTGCATCTGACATTCGTTGGTCTTCCCTCTTCGGGAGCCTGTGTCCTGACGTTTTTGCTCACTAAACCCCTCCGGCCGAAGACTAGTGGTAGTTGTCCCGCAAAGCTTTTGAAAAAGAGTAGCCTAGTGTGTAAACACAGTAATGAACCGTGGCGAACCCCCAGACGACCTATCTAAGATTAGGGGGGAGATCCTCAATAGTGATGACCCTTTCACTCTTCCACGGACTGATATATGTACCGAATGCTCATACGGGAAAATTGACTCCTAGGTCTGGAACCTGGGGGGTTGCTCGAAGAAATCCTTTCTTTCTCGAAAGACTTGTAACAACCCGAGTTGTTACGGGTCTCTTAAACGGGTCGGATCGTACCCGACCACCCGATTATTTAATAAAATATTTAAGTTCGAATCTCGCGACCAACCGTTTTAACCGAGTATATAGATAATAATTATTGGACTTTTATTATCTTGGTTAAACGCTCCTCATCTTATATTTAATCGTTACCAAATGTTCCTTATCTTGTTGTTATAACCGTTACCAAACACCCGAGTTTCAGTTATTATCCTCATTGCCAAACACCCCTTATTATATTTATCTTATAAACTCTCATCTCTCTCTCTCTTTGTACGGTATCCAGACAAACACACACACTTGTGTGTTTCCCACGAGAGCAGCAACCTCACCGGACAGCCATGGCGGCTTTCGCCGCCTCCGCTGCTGCCTCCGGTCGTCGTTGCCGGCCACCGCTGCTCGTCTTCTTCTCCGGTAAGCACCACCAGCCTATCTCCTTCCTATTAATACAACCGGTAATACTCTCCTCCTAACCAAACATCGAATCACCTTAATCTCTAACCTGTTCTGTTGAGAACCCAACCCGATAATAACCCACCTCGTTCCTGTTAACGAACCACCGAACCACCACCAGGTTTCCTTCCTCTGTTTCAGTTAACCCGTAAACCACCCGGTTGTCCCTCTGTTCTGTTAAGGAAGCCAGACAGTCACCGGTGATGGTGACTGTCACCAATAATCATCCTTGAAACATAGTTATCGGGTCTGTTCATACCCGGTCACTTTCTAATCTGAACCCGGTAACACTCTGTTTAACCAAACCCGTCTCTATGTTCTGGCTTGTACTTGGTAACCCATCAGTAACCCGAGCCTCTATTTCTGTTGTGATATGAATCCCGATAACCAACCATCTGTACACGATGTCTTGATAAACCACCCGATAATCGTCTCTCTCTGTTCTCGTGTTTGGTTATTATTGATTATAATCTATTGATTATTGATAAATCTTGATGATTGTGGTTATAAGGTACCAACTACGGAAGACGGGTTCGATATCCGATTCTATACAAATCCTAGTCAACTTCCGGTCATATTCCGATAATTATCCGGTGAGGTCCGGTTACTATTCGGTAATATATATGTATTCTATTGGTTATTTGGTTACAATCACATAATCTCTTATTGATATATTGATTACGATTGTTGCGAGGTACCGATAATCGAGTTGGTGAATACGAGTCGTTACCGAGTCAACTCAGTGACTCGGTCAACACCCGGATTAGAACCCGGTCCAATAGCTAGATGAGGATTATTAGAATTATACGAATATATATATAATACGGGAACGTACGGACTTGATATAATAATAAGAGAATAATAATCATATATAAAATATATACGTTTATATATATACGATTCGATATATAAAACGATATACTAGACTCGGGTTAATAATAATATGCTCAGCCGATCCAGCATCCGGGTAAGTATTCTTTTATTAGCTACGAGTGCCAAGCTGTAATGGCCAGCTTATGAGGCTAAGCTGTAATAGCCAGCTAGATTTAGGATGTCCGTGTCGTGTCAATAATGAACCCCGAGTTTAGGACTATCTAATATATACCGAATTCTATATAAATAAATTGTATATATGATATATATCCTAAGTATTACAATCTAACAAGTCCCACGCGTAAAACGTATCGATATATATATGACATATAATTGTAATAATAGAAGATTATACGCAAACCTGTGAGTATCGTGAACTCCCCACTTTTACTGTTTTATTAAACGTTTTAGGGGAAATACATGTCATTTATTAGAAAACCTAGAAATGCTTTACATAATAGATTTTATAAAAGAATTATAATAGAAAAGGGGATAATAGAAACAACTAGGCCAGTACTGACCGGTATATCGCCATTTCCTTTCTTGTCCGACTAGAGGACAAGAACCAGTCTTACCCGAGTAGAGGGTAGGCATAATTATATTTACCACAAACAGAGTGGTATAATCGATAGGAATGGCAACTAATAGAATATAATAGATGGACATATAATCGGTATACTTTAATCGAATTGGTATAATAGAATATATTTTCCCCTCCAGAATTATATTTGTAAAGCATGTGTTATTAAAAGATTGTTATTAAAGAAATATAAATACAGAACTGGCCATTCTATTTATAAAATACACGACCTCACCAACTTTATGTTGACAGAAACTATTTTTGGCATGTGTTCAGGTAACCAATCAGATAGCGATGACGTGGATCCTGGAAAGGTCAAGACTATCACGGTCCGAATCCGCTGTGCAACTCTGATACCCGACCCGACGACCCGTCACCGACTGACCGGGTCGTTACAGTTGGTATCAGAGCAGCGCTTATTGATAGTCTCAAAATCTTTTAATGATAGTCTTGAAGTATTTACCAATCCAGGATCTACGACAATATCATTTAAAAGAATTTTTGTTTAGAAAGATATAAGTTATATCAGGAATATTAGAAAGAATAATAGATAGAAAAATTTTTGGGTACCTAAATGCCAAACAATTATAAAGTTGGTGAGCACCATAATAGTATATTAGAAATTAAAATGAATCCACTACAGGATATTACTAGAATGATTATGTGGGGTAAATTGACAATTATGTACACAATTGTGAATTTACACGCACATCTAATTTCTGGGAAATCTTACAGGATATTAAGGCCATATGAAATAAGAAATAATATAGAACAGAAATCACGATATTAAAAGAGATAAGACAGAAATACAGAAAAGAAACCTGATATATTAAAAGAAATTCGAAAATAGATCGAGATATGAATAAGAATTGAATAAAATTATAAAAAGTATATATATATATTTATATAGAAAAATAAATAAATTATAAAACATGAATCATTCTTCGTTAATTCAAGAAACTTCAGATAAGTTTATTAAATTATTCCAGTCTCAGTGACTATTTATATCCGATTTCCAATCGTTAACCTCACGGTTATTCCGATATATATAAACAGAATACGAATATTATGCTCCAACTTGAACATTCCTGTGATCAAGTTTCCAGAAATATTACTTTATCCGATAAATCTTGCAATTCTTATAAATTCCGATATACTAGAAATATATAAGTATTATGTCTCTAAAGAATTTTCTTCGAGTGTTTTGACCAGAACTCGGACATATTCCTCGATAACTCAAGTCGTTTTAAAAATCTTTTCGGTATAATTTGAAAGCTTACTAAATTTATTCTCAGTCATTACTATTTTATACTAAACCAAGTATTTCGATTTTTAGTAAAAATATATATACCCCACTGTTAAATAAACCTTTTATTCGATTTATAAGACTGAGAAATCCGTTAATACTATAATTCTCTTTTTTTTTTTATTTATCAAATTTATTATTGACACTCCTTATATTATTAAAAACGTTCCCCGAATCTGTTTTAAAATTGACTATCATGTTTTCAGATAATTCAGTACAATTCGATTAACATTAAAAATTTGACCACAATATTTTGAGAAATCTATTTTGTTTTATCAATCGCTAATTTTATTTTTGAAAACAAATATTATTATGAAACTCGAATCAATATTGTTATTATAAATTATTCCCAATCATTCATATTATGAATAGAACCGAGTATTTCAAATTTTAGTAAAAATATATATATAGATATATATACCCCTCCGCCTTAATTTCAAATAACTGTTTTATTCAATTGACAAGTCGAGAAATTTTATCAATACTTCAATTTTATTTTATTAAAATAAGTATTATGTCCCAAAATCTATTTTTAATAGACTATCACGTTACAGATAATTTAGTATAATTTGTTAAATATTAAAAATTTTATTCTTAACGTTGCGGGAAATTTATAATTCTATTTACAATAAGGAAACCGTTTATTAAAAAATTAAGTATTTTGATTAAATATTATTACTATAAATTCTTTTTATTACGAAATATGAAAATCTTATAGAACCACAGCAATATTATTTTGTCCGAACCTATTTCACTTCATAGTCAGTATCATTTTCGTAAAAGATCTTTAATCGAATTTATATTCGTATATAAGTTAAGAGTATTTTCGGCACAATTCTATATTTATATTCGGTCGTATAACTTTCTTGATATTTTATTTCAATAAAAACGATGAACATTATATACTCCGTTTTATAACATAAATCTCTCTTTGTGCATATATCGAAATCTCGGTTATATGTCATCTTCGATCCTTCCTAGAATTTAATAATATTTTGAACGGAAATATTATTATCCCGAAATATTGTAACAAGAATATATTATTTCGAATCTAAAAGAAAAATAAAGAACAGAATATCAGAATAATATGTGAAAGACACATACTAATTGTGATTAAAATAAATAAATACTGGAATGTTAGGTGAGGTGGAATAGTAATTATGATCGCGACACAATTATGAATGCCACAGGCACAGGAACATTCGAGTAGGAGTTTATCAAGATCACAGTTTGGTTGTGTCATGAACATATTAAAAGAAATAATAAGAAGAAGAAATATATATATATATATATTCGAACCATCAGCGTATCATATGTGGAGAATACGACCACAAAACTGGCAATCTAGTTGAAATTTCTTCGTGAAATACGACTAAGAATATGTTTGCAGAATAAAAACCATCGATTGGTTAAATTCTATGAATCAAAGAAATCAGTTTATTGATTTTTGATTGCCAACCAAAATGTAAAAATCAAAGATAGTTGTATGTCCACTGTGCAATCTCCGGGGCAAATGATATTTGGACCCTTACAGAAGGTATATCCGGACATTTGCCACCAAGTCACAGGATTCTTTATAAGGATATATGATGCTATGAACAAATCTTTGTAATCACTTCGTATAAAGACTCGTGCGAGTTATAATACAATCAAATTGGTAAAACGGTCAAGTATTACCAAGTTGAACCTTATGAATAAGAAGTGATGAAAGAATTGTTAAATCCTTAAAATATAATAAATATAAATTTATATGGATTCAGAAACCGGAAATGGTAGAATCCAACGAATTATTAAAAGAAATAATTTATCGAATATATTGAAATACGATTGATACCAAGCGGAATCGCGTAGAGATTCGCAAGGTATAATCAAAATATAAACGAAAAATGAATAGAATTATGCTCATTTTTCCAGTGAAACTCTCTGGCCAAGGAATGGCGGAATTCTTGTTCCGAGTTAAAGGCCGTGAGAGATAAATTAAGAAGTCACTGTTCTGGCAAGAACTATCTATATGAATATTCCGATAAAATAGGCTTCGCTTATAATAAGTTGGATTAAGAACATATGATAGATTGCCTATATATATAAGTTTATCAGAAAGTGTTTTCAGACGCTGAAAGTATAAACTTTAATCGAATACATAAACATAAAAGAATTATTCCAAGCAAGCATATATTATAGAAACACTGGATTTATAGTGTCTGCTATAAATGAATATCAGTATTTGCTTGGATATAAATAGACAAATAAAAGAATATAAATCGAAAAATAAGAAGAACTATAAAGACATTCGATATGTCTGAATAATAGAAAGGCATACGAAGTGCCAAATAATTAACAGAATAAGAATATATATATTAAAAGAAATAATAGAATATTTTATCGAGAGCGTTAACGAATTCCGAAATAATGATATCAAGAAGAAATATTTGCAAGAATACTTAACGCAATAAGTACTCATGCATTAAGCCTGAATGATAATCATGATTTTGAGAAAGAATAATTGATGCATTATTCGTAGAATTCTAAAGTCAAGGAATCATAACGACGACTGTTATCAGTAGATTCCGAGCTTTAAAGAGAAAATTACATATATTGACTGTAGAATTGTGAAAGACCTCATTCACAATAATACCATAAGAAAAGTCAAATAATATGTAATAAGATACAATGCAGTCAATCATCAATGAAATAGTCAGTAAGACTATTATCAATGATTTAAGAGAAATCTCAATGACCGATTTCAGTAGGTCAAGATAATGAAAAAGAAAAGTGATAAGAATTCAATGTCAGTTGAATCGTTATCAAAGAAAGAATTATTAGAATATAATTCAAAGATCTTTCCTAAGAAGACTCATCAATGATGATGCCTTTCATCTCTCCAGAGATAAAAAGGAACTGTTGAAACCGTGTAATTCAACAAGTTCAATTAGTCTTTTCCGGCACCTTTTGATTCCGGATAAGATACGTCTAATGATCTGAGAAATCGTTTCTACTCTTTAAGAAACGAAATTACAATGATGGCAAATTCTAAAGTTCGAATAAAAGAGGTAGTAGCTCGGATCCCATTCAAGTCATGATAATGAAGGGACTTCCGTATCTATCTCTCTAGAACCATATAGAATCCATCATTGTAGTTAAATCCGAATATCAAACGATGAGTATATCGTATCGATTTGAGACTCTAGTGATGTTTGCTGGAGGTTTGTAAATCTTTCAGAAGACAAACAATTGGAATCTCAAGTATGTTTGTATCGTCTTTATATAAGAATGATATTCAGTTTATTTCTCACTCTAACGAGGAACAAAACTAGAAGAATATTCACAATATAAAGAAAAATATCAATCTATACGAAAAACCTTTAATAGTCATACCTGAAAATACAGATAGTCCATATATCTGTATTAACATGACTATAGCAAGAAAGGTTAAAACGTAGATTTGAATTGATATAAGATCAAGTTCCTTGTAAACCACAAAAACCGATCATGTCTCACTGATAAATGTTCGGTTTAGAATTGTGACATCCTTATAGATTAAGGGTGTAAAGGACAAGATCACTCAAATTTCGGGGACGAAATTTCCTAAGGGGGGGAGAGTGTAACAACCCGAGTTGTTACGGGTCTCTTAAACGGGTCGGATCGTACCCGACCACCCGATTATTTAATAAAATATTTAAGTTCGAATCTCGCGACCAACCGTTTTAACCGAGTATATAGATAATAATTATTGGACTTTTATTATCTTGGTTAAACGCTCCTCATCTTATATTTAATCGTTACCAAATGTTCCTTATCTTGTTGTTATAACCGTTACCAAACACCCGAGTTTCAGTTATTATCCTCATTGCCAAACACCCCTTATTATATTTATCTTATAAACTCTCATCTCTCTCTCTCTTTGTACGGTATCCAGACAAACACACACACTTGTGTGTTTCCCACGAGAGCAGCAACCTCACCGGACAGCCATGGCGGCTTTCGCCGCCTCCGCTGCTGCCTCCGGTCGTCGTTGCCGGCCACCGCTGCTCGTCTTCTTCTCCGGTAAGCACCACCAGCCTATCTCCTTCCTATTAATACAACCGGTAATACTCTCCTCCTAACCAAACATCGAATCACCTTAATCTCTAACCTGTTCTGTTGAGAACCCAACCCGATAATAACCCACCTCGTTCCTGTTAACGAACCACCGAACCACCACCAGGTTTCCTTCCTCTGTTTCAGTTAACCCGTAAACCACCCGGTTGTCCCTCTGTTCTGTTAAGGAAGCCAGACAGTCACCATCACGGTGACTGTCACCAATAATCATCCTTGAAACATAGTTATCGGGTCTGTTCATACCCGGTCACTTTCTAATCTGAACCCGGTAACACTCTGTTTAACCAAACCCGTCTCTATGTTCTGGCTTGTACTTGGTAACCCATCAGTAACCCGAGCCTCTATTTCTGTTGTGATATGAATCCCGATAACCAACCATCTGTACACGATGTCTTGATAAACCACCCGATAATCGTCTCTCTCTGTTCTCGTGTTTGGTTATTATTGATTATAATCTATTGATTATTGATAAATCTTGATGATTGTGGTTATAAGGTACCAACTACGGAAGACGGGTTCGATATCCGATTCTATACAAATCCTAGTCAACTTCCGGTCATATTCCGATAATTATCCGGTGAGGTCCGGTTACTATTCGGTAATATATATGTATTCTATTGGTTATTTGGTTACAATCACATAATCTCTTATTGATATATTGATTACGATTGTTGCGAGGTACCGATAATCGAGTTGGTGAATACGAGTCGTTACCGAGTCAACTCAGTGACTCGGTCAACACCCGGATTAGAACCCGGTCCAATAGCTAGATGAGGATTATTAGAATTATACGAATATATATATAATACGGGAACGTACGGACTTGATATAATAATAAGAGAATAATAATCATATATAAAATATATACGTTTATATATATACGATTCGATATATAAAACGATATACTAGACTCGGGTTAATAATAATATGCTCAGCCGATCCAGCATCCGGGTAAGTATTCTTTTATTAGCTACGAGTGCCAAGCTGTAATGGCCAGCTTATGAGGCTAAGCTGTAATAGCCAGCTAGATTTAGGATGTCCGTGTCGTGTCAATAATGAACCCCGAGTTTAGGACTATCTAATATATACCGAATTCTATATAAATAAATTGTATATATGATATATATCCTAAGTATTACAATCTAACAAGTCCCACGCGTAAAACGTATCGATATATATATGACATATAATTGTAATAATAGAAGATTATACGCAAACCTGTGAGTATCGTGAACTCCCCACTTTTACTGTTTTATTAAACGTTTTAGGGGAAATACATGTCATTTATTAGAAAACCTAGAAATGCTTTACATAATAGATTTTATAAAAGAATTATAATAGAAAAGGGGATAATAGAAACAACTAGGCCAGTATTGACCGGTATATCGCCATTTCCTTTCTTGTCCGACTAGAGGACAAGAACCAGTCTTACCCGAGTAGAGGGTAGGCATAATTATATTTACCACAAACAGAGTGGTATAATCGATAGGAATGGCAACTAATAGAATATAATAGATGGACATATAATCGGTATACTTTAATCGAATTGGTATAATAGAATATATTTTCCCCTCCAGAATTATATTTGTAAAGCATGTGTTATTAAAAGATTGTTATTAAAGAAATATAAATACAGAACTGGCCATTCTATTTATAAAATACACGACCTCACCAACTTTATGTTGACAGAAACTATTTTTGGCATGTGTTCAGGTAACCAATCAGATAGCGATGACGTGGATCCTGGAAAGGTCAAGACTATCACGGTCCGAATCCGCTGTGCAACTCTGATACCCGACCCGACGACCCGTCACTGACTGACCGGGTCGTTACAAGACTTCGGGATAGTCTCGCACCACTGGTATGTCCTCGAGTTTCCGGTCTTTAGCTTTCTGTTCAATGACATGTGCCAGAAACGCGACACAACCTTTCCTTAAACATTTCTGCGCCTTGATGCTAGATATGACTCGAAGAGTAGATCCACCACGGTCTCCTTGAATCGGGAGGGTTTCACCATTGGAGAAGGGGATACAAACCACTATCTCATGACAAACGATCTCTGCACGATGCTTGGATAACCAATCCATGCCAATGACAACATCAAAACTACCCAATCGAATAAGCAGTAGATCAATACGGAAAACATGATCACCAAGTTCCAAAACACAATCCCTAACAACTTCTTCAGACGAAATTAACTTACCATTGGCCAACTCTATAGTATAGTGTGTTTCCAACATACTAGATTCTAATCCGAGGGATTTCTTAAAGTCGGTGGACACAAAGCTAAAATCAGTGCCTGAATCAAATACTACCGATGCAAAATGGTTGTTAAGGAGAAACGTATCGGTAACCACATTAGGATCATCGCGTTCTTCATTGGCTCCTAGCACAAATGGTCGTCCGCTAGCTTGATCCATAGCCTTGGGGCAATCCTTGCAAAAGTGACCGGTTGCACCACATTCAAAACCCTCATTCTTGGTAGGTGGTGTGTTGGTGGCCTTGGCTTTGCAGTTAGCGGTTTAGTGACCTTGATGATTGCAGTTCTTGCACAGGATACTCTCACAAGTGCCAACATGGTGGTAATTGCATTGGCTCCAGTAGTGGTGGGGCCCGTTGTACTTGCATTTGGGCTCCTCAGCAGTGGCAGTAAAAACCTTCACAGAGTCTTGGCGTTTGTGGGAGGAGTTCTTTCCCTTCTTGGAGTCAGATCGCTTACGCTTGTCTCCAGAACTCTCGCCAGCAATTACAACCTTCTGGTTCAACGATCCCACATGGAATGTGGGCTAGAGTAACAGTAGCCTGGATGGTAGCGGGTGTAGACGTAGTGACCATGCTTCGGATCTTGGGAGACAAACCCCAAATGTACCGTTCAACTCTCTTGTATTCCGGTGAGACAATGTGAGGAACAAGTCGAGAGAGTTCATGAAAACGGGCAGTGTAAGCAGTCACATTGGCATCCGCCATAAAGAGATTCCAAAATTCTGCTTCTAGCTTCTGTAGTTTGCTCCTTGGACAGTATTTCTCCATGAGTAGAGTCTTGAGATCGGCCCAGGTAATATTGTAAGTCGCGTCTCTACCCAAGGGTTGTACCTGAAGATTCCACCAAGTGAGGGCCTTGTCTTGGAAAGTGCAAGCAGAGTACTTCACTTTCTGGTCCTCAGAGCAACCGCCGATGTCAAGAACTGACTCAGTCTTTTCGATCCAACGAACAATCCCAACGGCACCTTCGGTACCACGAAAGTTCCATGGTTTGCAAGCCATGAAAGTTTTGTATGAACATCCCCGAACAGGGTTTTCAACTTCAGTGTATACAATAGTGAATATTATAACTAACACAAAGTTTTGCGCAGGAGTAGTAAGTAGAAAATTTAGACCCAAAATTTCTACTGTTATCCGTTTCGCTTCCCCGTCGACAACCAGTACCTCTAGAGCCTCCGCTAGAATTGGATCGAGCAGCGTCATGTCGAGCAATTGCCTCAGCAATCACCCTAGCCAGCTCAGCCGGAGTAGCTGGTAATGGTTCGCCATCGTTGGTTCGTGCAGATTGTCGGGTTTGCCTGATTTCTTTCTAATCTGACACATATCAAAAGTGTAAGACACATATTTCACAAATATTGTCGCTCATACAAATGTAACGACCAAATATAACCACGCATAGCAAGTCAATCACAACCACAAGGCAAAAGAGTAAGCAACACAGAATAATAATAATAAATACCATACTAGCATAATGCATACATAGTCTAAAGTGCGTAAATATCAAAGTACAAAAGATGAGCGGTCAAACCACAATAGTTTTAGCTACAAACATCAAACATAATCATCATAACACAAAGTACAACCACAAACAACCTACAAAGATGATGGTGGAAAAGAAGTAGCGAGAGAAATGACCGCCTCCCTCATACGATGGTCCATCTCTGCCATCCTCCTCTCCAGCGCCTCCAATCGTCTCTCTGCATCCACTCTCCCATAGTTGCCGCTAGCCTCCCTTGCTCTGCCTCCGATGCTCGATCCTCCAGCTCTCGAATGCGGACACCCAAAGCTACTAGTTGCGCGTTGTGAGATAGGAGAACGCCGCGCTCAGTGTATAGTGGTCTCCTGGAAGATCCTCCTAGTGTCATCGCCTCGTGATCATCCTCCTCGTCCCGATAGGCCAAGTCACCGGTGAGACTGGGGAGGAAAGGCCGTTTACGGGCCTGGGAACGCATCCTCAACCTCTGGGGTGGCTCGGGTATCGGCATGGGTACCTCCACAGCACGTGGCTCCGATATAGGCTCAATAGGCTGGTAAGGTTTGCCGGTAGAGACAGGGTCGGCGGGCAACGAAGAAACCGGGGCACGGGCGGGAATGGCGAGGACAATCGTCTGTCGCACCTTCTTCCAGGGCGTATACTTCTAGAGGGTACGTCCCGAGAAGTCGATGCGAAAGAAGGGAATAGGCTCGAGGAAGAATGAGGGATAGGAGGTGTCATTGTAGGGTGGACGTCCGGGTCAACAAGGGAAGGAGGGACGTCGTCCTCAGTGTCGTCGTCAGAGACACGTCTCACTACAGGTGCAGGGTCCACATCCATCTCGGAGTCGGAGATATTGGAGCAGGCTGGGTAAGCAGAAGGTCCTCCTCGGGGGTGTCGTCTACTAGATAGTCGGACATGGAGTCGAACAAGATGGTAAGGTCAACTGTGACAGCCATGATCCTGTCATACGCATGCATACATATATATATATATATATATATATATGAATGAGCATATATGTAAATAAATGAACTACTATACCCGTATGTCATCATGGAGCAGCTTGAGACTTGAGAGGTGCAAGGCGAGACAGTGTGGTACTTCGTGAAAAAGTTTTGAAAATGTTTTGGGTTACCGTTGAATCAAAAGAATCTTAGTTCGCTATAACCTTATGCTCTGATACCAATCTGTCACACTCCGCTAAGGCGGAAACACGCGGATGCGACTTCGAATGGTTTTCATGCACAAGGTTCAAGCAACACACAAATTTACTTAAATAGATACCATCTAAGGATGGATGATGTCATAGATTATTTAACTAACATAACATTGTTTGTAAAATAGTAAATTGTCTGGAATTCATGACTCAAGTACTGAAATAAAATGGAACTGACAAGACCCGATCCAAAATGGTACCACTTGATGCATACTCGAACCCCTCTCCCAAGTGTCCGCTTCTCATCGTCAATTACCTGAAAAACATCCATAAAAGATTTGTCAACAATAATGTCGGTGAGTTCACAGGTTTAAATGTACTAAGTAAAGTGGTCGTGTAATTCGTGTATGACCAATCATAGGCTAGCTAAGCGAATGCTTACTACGTAAACCATGAGTCCCGTAACCAAACCTCTTGACTGTTGTGCCTTGCGCATTGTAGACTAAAGACAATGTATGTATAGTAGAATACTAACACTCTTTTGTATGTAACCGGTTAGAGCCACTAACGAAGAGTGGGGGTGTCAACCCAATAGATCTATTAAAGTGTTCCATGGCTTTTGATAGCTAATGGTTACAGTATAATGTAAGTACGAGGACTGTTGAGCTCATGAACCAAATGTCTCATGTTCCACATGGTAGTCACGATAGAATTAACACACAAATTGATATTTGTACTAGATTTGTAGCATGTTTGTCCCCAGAAAATGTAGAAATAGTAAAATGGGGCCGTGAAACTCACCTGATAATGTCACGTGTGGTCTAGTGAAGATGGAGTGTGAGGTCACTACCGTCCAAACAAAGGTTTCCCTATGATTATTAAGATCACGGTAAATTATAAGCTCTTGTTGTTTATCATACAAATTATTCACCCCAAATTCGTGGACCATGGTTTTAGTGTACGTGGTCCGTGCTTTTTAGGCATGTGACGATTTATATTTATGTGTTTTTGTAAAGGGTACGGCTCCAGAAACCCCGGCTGACTTGAAGTATCCTTTATTGTGGACAGAACGGGCCCCATATGTTGTCATGGGCTATAAGTTATTCCCAATCCAACACGTGTGGTCGGTTTATAACAAAACGGGCATTTAACACATGTTTAGGCTTTTATAATATTCAAACTAGTGTTAACATGTGCAATAGCTTACTTAATATATGTTAGAGTATGGTATCCGAAACTATATAATATCATGGGCCTTGAAAACGATCATTTGGTGGATCTAAATTGGTTGATCCATTCTTGCCAAGGCACCATCGATGTTTTACAATATGTTTTGGGTGTTTTTGACAAAAAGCCGATTCTAATCACTTCAAATATAAGCCTTAGTTCCGAGTGTTCATCAAACTAGTTTTTTATAAAAACCGATTATTTAGGTCATGGTTTGATCCCAAAACTTTGTTCAAGCTATGGATATATGATCAAGGCCGATTGATAACACATGGGGGTGGTTAGCTTGATAATGTGGTCTAACATACCCGAAACAATTGTAGGTGAATGATGTTTATAAAACATGTGTGTGTAGTAACCGATTATGTGTGACCAAGAGTAGAAGGTTGTCAGATAAACAAGGGCCGATTGTGCTTAAGTTAAACCATAGAAGTTAGAGAGTTGGATAAGGTACCTAGTTGATGCAAAAGAGGCGATAGTGTGCTTGTTCTCTCGGCTTCCTAGTGAGCTCCAAACTTGGTGTATTGTGACTTGAAATGATGAATGGTTTATGTGTGTGTATAGGAGGGTGATCGGCCAACACTTAACAAAGAGGGTGAGGTGTTTTTGGTGTGAAGAAAATGAGTGATCTATGTCCATATGTATAGGCCGATTTATAGTGAGGACAAAGTGAACAAGAGGAAAGGTCTTCCACCTTTGGTTGTGTGTAATGTTCTTGTCCTTTAATCACCATTTTGTGTAAGATGTGGACTTGTGATTGCATACATTCCTCCTCATTCTTAGTCGATGGGTGTGATTATTGTATTTTAGGAAGGTTTGACTTGGAGAGGCTTTGTGTCATGCTTTGTTTTGTTGCTTCCTTTGGTATATTTGACAAGTTGCATCATCTCCAAATGTGTAGGAGTATTCTCGGCCGAATCATAGGACAAGAAGGAAGCAATGGATTTGATTTTAGATGATGGTGATAGATCAAGGATTCATGAGTTGTCAATCTTTGTCTCTAGTGTTATGTCATCTTTTGTCCTTTGTTTCCTCTTGACTGTGAGTTTGTAAACAAGGAAAAGGCATGGGTATCTCAATTGGGAAGGAATGGTACATGCTATTTTGGTATAAATGGGTGGCATGCATGTTAGACAAGACAAAAATGTGATCTTGGTGGTTGGAATATCTTCGGCCGATGATCAAGGAGATGGGAATGTTTGTGTATTGTCTTCTTGTGTAAATGGGAGGTGGTAGATGATAGGATAGTGTAGTTTCCTAGATTTAGCTAGATAGGGTATGGTTTTGTGATAGGGACATGTCTTGGTATCTCTTGTGGTTTTGTCCGATTACATGCACACATATATGTACAAGTTTCGACATGTGTAGTCGTGTGTACATGTAGTTGTATCCGAATGTATACACACACACACACACATATATATATATGAACATAGGTAGTGTATGGTATTGTTTGGATGGAATGTAAGTTAACATTGGTCACGTTTGGTTATACAAATAGTCTAACCTCCTTGTAGGGATGATAGACCAGATGTTACAACAAGATTGATCCTTCACTAGCACTTCCTGGATTGGAGTAACCTGCAAGTAAAGATGAAGTGGGTAGGGAGACGACTACACAAGGTAGTAGATTATAACAAAAACGTGGGTGAATGGGGATACTATCAAGTATGATAGCTCTTAGGGTTAGCCAAAAGTGTCCTCTCTATTAGGGATATGATCCCTTATATAGAGGTGAACGTATGCCACCATTACCCGAAACCCTAATCGTAATGGGCCAGGCCCGATTAGGGTTGTCTCCACTACCCAAGGACTATATTAGTAAAGTAGTTAAGAGATACCTATAAATAAGGAAACATGGAACGATTACCGCTTTTACCGCTCATGAGCGCGGGCATCACTCCGTGATTGTAGGAGAGTCGTTGTCGCTTTGCTTGCTGGAGAAGCTTCCTTTTTGCACGGAGAGTCATTCCGCAGGGTTGTATTCTGGGTTTCGGTATGCTCTGCGCAATGATGAGCACCCAATCCCATCACATAGGGATACCTTTTGGGGGTTAGATGACGAAATTAACATCTATACATTTCTATTAGTCGTGAACGCACGTTATTTAGGTGTTAACATACGATATTATTGGTGATCAAGCTAAAGTGTGTACGTGTGTTAGAAAAATGTTATCATGTGTTAGGGAGCATTGCTTCTAATTGATAACATACGTTTGTTTTTCGGACGTGTTTATGATTGATGAGGGTGGTAACCATTAAAACACTTTGTAGTTGTTCGGGTTCGGGTGGATTGCGTAACTCTCCACCTAGGTATTGCCACGTGTATTGGTCATTTTGTAAAATTTGTATTATCTGACATCTAGTTGCTCTCTGTTGAACGTGTGATTAGCTTGACTGTTCAACGGCAATTGTTTTTATAGTTTGGGTGTTGTATGCATAAACGAGTGACTTATCGAGTTTCCTCAATAACTTGTGCTTCACCAGACTGGGGGGGGTATAGTGTGTGCAAAATGTAAATTATGCACATGAAATGAGAGTAATAAGTAAAATGCGTACGGATGTTGACCTGGATCGTTGATTGGTATCACAGTAATCGACCACCAAGTGTACTAGACGATTCTTTTGAAATCGTGTGCACTTTGGTTTTCTCTTAATATTATCGATCTTTTGATATACTTCTTTGTTTCTTTCACATTCAATCTTGTTTTCTGCACTCAATTGGGTGTGTGTTTGATACCTTGGAAGGATCATGTACTTACAACCCCCTATGGATGCGTTTATTTTCTGATTGATATTGTATATGGTTCACTGTCATTGGGGATAAAATATATTTTTGTGTTATTAAACACTTAGGTTTTACTTGATTAATATGTTTTTATAAATATATATATATTTAACAATATATAAAACAATGATTTTGTATAAATTATAAAATGGATCCCGGTATTCCAAACTCATATTTCACGTCTTCTTTTTCTACCTCTTAATCATTTTTACCAGATTTTGAGCACTCTGCATCTGTACGGCTGCTATATTCAGAACTCCGTTCAGGACATTGTTCACCAGCTAATGATTCATTATCTTCACTCTTGAACCTTCTTCAGTAGTCATTAAGCTTGAACTTTGATTTTCCTCATATGAATTCTATTAAGCTCCACTGTTACTTTCTTATGAACTTTGGACAGTCTTCAATATTCCCTTTCTTCTCCATTCTTTAATACTTGAGCGAAATACGTTGTTCGACCTTAGTTGTCTTCCCTAAAGTGTGAATTCCAGTTAAATCCTTCATTAGCATGTACAGCCAAGGCTTATGAACATCTATATTTGTAGAAACAGCCTGATTTGCTGAAACAACTTGATTTACTGATATAGCTGAAACCGTTGCCTTATCTTGATTAGCATTGTTTCGGTTTTGCTCTCTGATGTGATTTGGTTGACTTTGACCAGCAATGGAAGTTGAATTAGGAACATAATGGGCATATGGATTTATTTCTGAAACAACTAATGGTTATGTTCCAAAACGTTGAGCCTTTTGTTCATCTTGGGCACATTTATTTCCATTTGTTGTTGCACGAAATCCCACAAAATCTTGTGATTATTCATTTTTTATGGTTTACTTGAAAATTCAACTCTAGTTAATGGAAGTCAACCTTGGTCAACCCGATGTCCAAACACCTAGAAAATTTTTAACAAAAATGAGGAGTATGGGTTAACAGTCGAATGACTCAGATTCGAGGGGTTATCGGGCGAATGGAGAAGAAGGTGTATGACTGAAATAAGGAGTATGAGGTCAAGCGAATGATGTTACCAGGAGTATGACATGAGCAATGCGCCTATTAGAACTATACGCCTGACAAGCCAACATAATGACTCATACAATTGGAAGGAATCACGTTAATGACTCAATCAAGAGAATGAGAGGATCAGGTTGACTCAAACGCATGATAGATCAAGTGAATGGCCATCATCTTTTTTTTCCTAGGTGAATGGCACTCATGTGTGTTCTTATTTGAAAACTTAGCTTGGAAAACCACAAAATCGATCTGGATGTGTTTTTGATAAAATTTTGGATAAGTTGTACTCACGAGTTGTTTCTAAATACATCAAAATCATCAAAAACATCATCCAACACCTAGATCTAATCTAAAATTTATTAAAATTATTCAAAGTGGTTTTTCTCTCAAAAACTTGAATCCTTTGCTCTAATATGGATCTGAATGCTACCAAAAATTATCAAACAACACTACTAATTACGTCAAAGCTCTGAAGACTGATAGCACTTATAAGACCGATTTCAAGGTTAAACCCAAACACAAGAATTTGGTTAACTAGTGTAGGACTGGATTAAAGACAAACAATAATTGGGTTTTTTTTTGTTAAATGTAAGAATTAACACGTGATCCACGTTAAACACATAATAAGATTCAAAAAAAATTTCGGCATCAATTTGTTGTCTAGAAAATCAATAGCACAAGGTTATTTGAGGAGAAAGCAAAAGGTGGTATTTATAGGCTCCTTACAAGTGCCTAACCATTATTAGGTGTATGAGACTCATATGCCTCGTAGCAATACTCAAACTTTAAATATTCATATTACATCCAAATTCAACCAAAATGTACCTTACACACTATTAATCAAGTTTTCGACTAATATCGATTTATCACCGAACGAAGAAATATACAAAACATACATTTTTTAAAAGGCTAATTTCTTTTTAATCCTGTGGTCTTTGGGACTTGAACCCAATATCTCCCACAACTTAGGTGTTTTAAAGGCTTTGTCTATGCCCATGGACCACCACCCCTTGGTATATACAAAACATACTTAGTTTGATATTTGAGTAATGTTAATATTAACTCTGATCTATATATACACCCTCCTCATATATGCGTGGTTTGTTTTTATCAAGAGAGAGATTATTTACGTGTAAGTTCATCACATGGAGTAGAGTTAAGCGTATTATCTATCTTTCTCTTGGGGTTGAGTTGTTTCGTACTCTCTCTCTCTCTCTCTAACTTCATCTAGGCAACCAACCTGTTTCTTGTTGCCTTCATACTTGTCCTGTTGGAACCTCTGCAACACTCTCTCTCCCCATCTCTCTCTCTCTCTCTCTCTCTCTCTCACACTCTCTCTCTTACACATAATCATAATCTCTTCCCCCACCCTCTAAACTCCATGAAACCAACCCTAAATCCTTCATCATCCTACAGCATCTCAGGTAAATTCCCATCTTTCCTCCATTTCTTCCCAACCCCCTTAACACATTTCCTTTCAGGGTTTTCCTTATTTAACCTAAAACTCCAATAGGTTTAACCTCTAAACATTCAACCATTAAACACTTCATCAATGGAGTTAACCGGCAGCAACAAAAATATAACAGGAATGCACACATCATCTCCCTACACCAACCACCACATAACCCGAGAATCCTCTTCAGAAACCATGGATCATAACCCGGATCCGGACCCATTCCCAATAACCGGAGCTTCAGTCACACCAATCTCAGTCGGATCTAAACTCATGAAACCACATATGCATATCACAAGTGTTAAATACAAAGAATGTTTAAAAAACCATGCTGCTAACATGGGTGGCAACATAACCGATGGATGCTGTGAGTTTATGCCATCAGGTGATGATGGTACCCTAGAAGCACTTAAATGTGCTGCCTGTAACTGTCACCGTAATTTCCATCGAAAAGAATATTATTATCCTATTACCACCACTCCATCATCAACCCCTTTTCTTCAACTCCCTCCACCTTCTCCGTCTTTCCACCACCACCACCGTACACCTCACCCATTATCCCTCCACCACCACCCCATCAACGCTTCTCCAGTAAAGGTGGCGTTTGGTGGTGGTGGTTGTAGTGGTGGTGGTGGAGGGACGGAGTCGTCAAGTGAGGAGTTGAATTTTAACTCGGGTCTGAGTGTGGGGATGTCGCCTTATGGGGTGATGAAGAAGAGGTTTAGAACAAAATTTACACAAGAACAAAAGGATAAGATGCTTGAGTTTGCTGAGAGAGTTGGGTGGAGGATACCTAGAGAAGATGATACTGAAGTTCAAAGGTTTTGTACTGAAGTTGGGGTTAAAAGACAAGTGCTCAAGGTTTGGATGCATAATAATAAAGCTACTTCTGGAAAAAAGCAAGTTCAAGATGGTGTTGATAGTATTAATTGATTTTATGGTACTACTAAACTATATGCATTAACTCGTCTTGAATGGTGTCTTGTGTATATGATTTATGAATGACTGAAGTACTAGGTAGTAGGTATTAGGGGTGTTCATCAGTTTGTGTTCGGTTTATTCGGTTGAATTGGAACACCTATAAGTTAGAGATCCATTCTGTTGCATTTTCTTGGTGTTTTATTTTTATTTTTATATGTGGTTGGGTTGAATATTTTCATTGTGGTTTTAGTTTATTACAATTCTACATATGTTAAGAGATCCATTGGAGCACCTATAAGTTAGAGATACATTCAATTGCATTTTCTTGGTGTTTTATTTTCTTGGAGATCCATTTTATTGCATCTTGTTGGTGTAATACTTTTAGTTTTAAATTTTGTATTTGGTTGGGTTGGGAATTATCATTGTGGTTTTAGTTTATTATGATTTTTTTATATGATTAGTTGCTAGTAATCAATCATTAGTTATTTAATTGGTGGATAAGACTTGTTAGATCTCATTGGGATCTTCCAAACTATGTTTTTTTTAAGGTTTCCAAGATCTTGTGAAGCTACTAAACAAAAGTTGTTTAGAACATGGAAGAGGAGTGGGCTAACACATTTCCTTGAAAGTACAAACCCTTTTTCTATTATGAAATGAAAAGGATAGGGTTCCATTCCATAAGTAACAAATGGGTGTACATTGTGCTTCTTTTGTTGTACATTGTGCATCTTTTGTTATACACTGTGGGTCTTTTGTTGTATATTGTTAGGTGGATTGATAAAACAAAGTTGCATAGTGGAAATGGTTGGTTCTTAGACGACATAAATGTTTATATAGTAATCATCTAAGCTTAGACATTGAATATCTTAATATTTTATGGAAAAAAACACTATGATATAATATTTACCCATAAGATTATCCTTTTTAGTTGATACCCTTCTTTTTAAAATATATCTTTACATTAATGATTAATATGTCAATACAGTTGTAATTTCAAATAATTTGTATCTATCTTTTAGCATTCTAATAGGACAAGCCCATAAAAAAGATAACGACAATAGGATGTAATGGGATAAAACTTTTGGATGTCTTTCTTCATGACACGTTTATCATCTACTCTTGTATTTAAGTACCTTAGAGTTCATAACAATCATAGCGAGGAATGTAAATTATGATGTCGAACTGATCACAAACTATGTTTCGAAGGCTTCAATTTTTAATCAGAAACTCTAAAATTATGTTAATTTGTGTCGATTTTCAAATCGACTTGTTTGATCTTCAGTTGTGAATACAAGCGATACGTGGTGAATAACTAAGGGAGGACGGGACACCAGCCGGGTTACAAACCGAGGGCTCAAACACTCAAGAGCACCATCGCAGTCCTTGAGGATTGTGTAATGCGGTTTCTCTTACCCAACGAAAGCACCAACATAATTGTTGGAGATGTAATCGTGGGGGACCAAATCCTTAAGGTCTTTTGACTGTTTTAGAATTAAGAAAAACCACTTTTCCATATATGTACCCATTTCAAACCAATTTAACACACAAAATCATATCTTCTTCTCCTCTAACAGACTAAACTTCAAGCTTACAAATTCATTTCATCTATGGATAAGGAAAGTGGTTGAACCAAAAAAACCTCTAAATCCCGCAGGGTTGGTTTGAAACCACGAGGAGATGGTGCGAACACATGAGCCGATGGTTCGAACACATGAGGAGGGGCCTTTGGTAGTGACGTTTATAGACCATCCCAACCCACACACACGGTGGTTCGAACACAAGACGGAAGTCGTTGGTAGAGTCGGCCATATTAATATGTTATATTTGGTAAATCATAATTGTAATTATTTTGTAATTATCACTCCTCAATTATAGGAGATACTTTGTATTATTTAAGGATAACCAAATCAATAGAATTCACAAGTTGAATCAATTATCTCACATGGTATCAAGCCTAACCATCCACCCACCCTTCAGCCGCTAATCTCTCTTCTTCCTCCACCATTGCAGCGCCGCTGCAACCTCCCTCTGCCCACCCTTCTTCACCGATTCCTCTCCTGCCTTCTTTCCTTTTCTTTTTTTCCCTACAAATCGTCATCCCCATGGAATCCAAATCCCTTCACCCTGCTTTGGCAGTCACTAATATCAAATCCCATGTCCCCCTTATTCTTGAAAAAGATTCAACCTTCTACACGACATGGAAAACCTTATTCAAGGTCCATTGTCAAGCCTATGAGGTTCTTCATCATCTTGAACCAAAACAGGCCGACCCCTCCCCTTTATCTTCCTCTGACCCGGTCGCCGCTGCTCAGGCAGAGGCCGCCGCCGCTGCAGCCCTCTGGTCGCGTCTGGATGCCATTGTGCTCCAGTGGATATACGCTACCATATCTCAGCCTCTTCTCCATGTCATTCTTGAACCCGGGCAGACCACCTATGAAGCTTGGATTGTTATCGAAACCGAATTTAACGAAAATCAAAATACCCAGGCCATTTACCTCAGCCAAGAATTCTCAAACCTGTATCTTGAAAACATTCAGTCTATGGATGATTATTGCCAAAAAGCGAAGCTTTTGGCTGATCAACTTGAGAGCGTTGGCTCTCCGGTTGACAACCGAATGCTTGTGCTCAAGGTCTTGACGGGTCTCACTGAAGCCTACGATAGCATCTCTACAGTGCTTCAAAACCAAAACCCTCTTCCGAATTTTCGAGATGTCCGCTCTCGCTTGAATCAGGAGGAAAACAAAAAGAAACGCCATGCCTCTCGGGCTTCCCAGTCGGCTGCCACTGCCTTACACACTACCGCCTCCGCCGCCCCTTCATACCCGCCCCACACCATCACTCCTAACCCACCTGTCAACCAACCCTCAACCGGCAATCGGACCCGCGGAGGCCGTGGCCGCCGCCTTGGCAGATCCACATCAAACCGCACCACCACTTATCCTCCCCAGTCAAACAATCCCTCTCACCCTTACATCGTTTTCCCATCCTCCTGGACGGCTTCACAATGGGCTACGACCCTTAACCAACAAAACCCGGCCCATACCCAAGCCCCTTGCCCATACCCGTCAAGGCCCAACAATAAGCAATCTCAAGGTAATCTTGGCCCTCGCCCGGATCAGGCTCACCACACAAGCTACTCTCCCACAGACATTGAGCAGGCGCTTTATTCTCTTGCACTTAACCCACCGGATCATGGTCTAATGGATTCTCGTGCTTCTTCCCACTCTGCCAATGAGAAAGGTATATACTCCCCGTCTACTTTTAATAAATGTACTAATAAAAATATTGTAGTTGGTAATGGCATGACCATCCCCGTTTTGGCCCAAGGCAACCAAGTCCTTCCCCCACCTTACCCCCCACTCAAACTAAATAACGTCTTGTTTGCCCCCAATATTATCAAATCCCTCATATCTGTTCGTCGCCTTACTACTGATAATTTAGTGTCTGTTGAATTTGACCCGTTTGGCTTTCTTGTGAAGGATCTCAAAACCCGGGCTCCTATCCTACGATGCAATAGCACTGGCGATCTTTATCCATTGACTGAACATCTTCCACTCAAGTTCCTTCAACCATCTACCTTCGTTGCTGTTACTCTAGATCGCTGGCACTAATATTTTTGTAATCATAACGGCATGCAATTCCGTTTCTTTAAAGATTGGGTCATCCTGGCACTAATATTTTGCAGTCTTTAAAATCGTCCTCGTTTGTTGATTATTCAAAACATAATAATAAACATTGTGAACCTTGCATTTTTGGTAAAAGTATTAGACTCCCGTGTTAGGATCTGAGTTCTAGTTGTTTTGATTGTTTGATTAAGAATGGATAAATGAACGAAGTATAAATGGAAAGTGCAGCGGAATAAACTATAAATCAAAACATGGAGAATAATTGTTTTTAACCGAAAGCTTTCATTAATTGAAAGATTACAATTGTACAATTAAAACTCCCCCTCAGCCTGATCACTCAGAGAATGTTTGTCTGAAAGAGAATGACGAGTGATAAATAGAACAGTACAAGTACTGTTCTATTTATAGACAGACTCAAAACTCTGATGATCGGTTGCTGACGTCACCTAGATAGTGACCTCTAACTGACTAACAAACTCTAACATCTGCTAAGCTATAACTACTGTTACATTGAAACTACTGATAATACAAAACTCTGTAAGCTAAACTCTGATGTCTTCTATCATCTGTTGAACCAAAGTGCTGTTGGTTCAACAGACCTTTGTTCTTCAGTTCTTTGATCAGCAGTTGTTCTTCATCAGACTTTTAACCTTTAGACCTTGTTCATCAGACCTTTCATCAACAGCAGGTATCTCTAACAGTTGATTCAAGCAGCAGCAGTTAGGGATCAACAGACCTTTGGAGGAAGCTTTATTGTAACAACTGTTTTTATTCAAGGATCAACACTTAGTATATTTTGGCTTTTTAATCATCTGTTCTTCTCCAGGTCAACAGACACAACAATCTCCCCCTAGAACAGATGATGCCAAAACTCTGCTTTATTCTTGATCTTTATTCCTCATCAGACTTTCTCTTATTTGGCCTTTAAGTTGTAATTCAAAGCTTAGAGAGAAGAGGTCTTCAGCATCTCTTTCTAGTGTCAAATTCAGAAGGGTCTGGAGATCTTCAGCACTTAGGCCAGGTGCATCATCCATACTTAACTTCTGAACACTACCATCTGATCTGAGCAATGTCAATTCATGGGTCTCTTTGTCAGACTTCCATTTTAGAATTTTAGAATCAGAGGATTGACTGGGATGCATCTTTATTTTTGATGAGTTAGGTGATGGAGGCCTGTCAATGAGTTCCCTGAGTCTGTCTGACACAGGATCAGTGAAAGATCTGATTTGGTTTAAAAGACCCTCTTTTACATAAGTATCAATAAACTGTCTTGTTTCCTCTTCTGTCATTTCCTTCTGCTTCTTGAATTGTCTTCTAGCAGCAATGGAAAGATCAGAGGTTTCTAGCAAACTGTCTAGTGTAAAGGCCTGTAGAGGTCTCTTAGGTGCATCATCATAGACTGGTTTTCTTGGTAGGTTAGGGTTGGTCTTTCTTTCTTGTTCCAATTTTTTGTATGTTTCAATCAATCTGATCCCAGACCATCTAGCAACAGATCTCATCTCTCCATACTTGGCAGCTACAAGCTTTTGTCTCATTCTTTTGAATTTCAAGGCTCTAGCTTGATCTCTCCCTTTATTGAAATCAGGGGCAGAGACCTTAGTAGGAGGATTCTTGGCCATGCTCTCAATTCTGATAAGTTCTTCTCTGAGAGCATGTGTGGTCCAGCCTGTAAATTGATTTTTGGTTGCTTTGTAAGGCTTGGTGGCCAAGATCTGTTCTAGCAATGAATCCCTAACCTCCATTTCCAAATCTCTGCTGAGAGGCATGGAGGACATGGAATTGCTCAGGGTCTTAGCAAAGTCTTCAATCCTTCGAACTTTGCTAAGCTCTGCTGAATGGATGCCCTGAGCAGTCCTGTCATCCTTCCCTTTACATTTCTCTTTGATGACAGCATCAGCCTGTTCACTCTTGAATTTTAGATAAGTGTCAATGTTGAGTGGAACTGGGAAGCCTTTAAGAGAAGGGAAGGTTCTGTCTGATGGCTGATCAGTATTATAGAAGGATTGAAGTTCCCCCTTGATTAAATCCAACTCAAGGGGATACTTCTCAGCCAATGGTGTGATGGTTGGTGGTGGTCTGTGGGATCTGAATTATGATATGTGAGGTGAGAATGATGAAAGTGGAATGGCATTGACTGGTGTGGATTGTGTGATTGGGGTGTTAGGTGGTGTGGTGTGAATGTTTTCATCTTGTATAATAAAGGTGGATTTCCTTTTTCTGCTATACAAAATTTTTGGTGAAGGTGAAGAGGTGGCAGTGGTTTGGTTAACATCTGTTGGTCCTTTTGTAGAACCAACAGTTGTTTGGATTTTTGGTTGTGTTGTGGTAGATTTGGTTGTTGTTTGAGTTGTGGCTGGTTTTGTGATTGGTTTAGTGGTTGATGGTGTGGTTACTGGTTTGGTTGGGACAGATGTTTTGGTAGCAGTTGTTTTGGTTTCAGTGGTTTGGGTAGCAGATGTTGTGGTGACAGTGGTTTTGGGAGTAGTGGTTGTGGTAACAGGTGTTTCAGCAGCAGAGGCTTCAGCAGATAGCTTGGAAGGTGGTTTCCTTGTATGTTTGGCTGGCATTTTCTTTCTCTTGGAGGAACTCACATCTTCCACTTCTTGCTGTTGTTCCTTTTTAAGCTGCACCAACAACTCTGCTTTAGCTTCCAAAGTGTCAGCCCTTTTCATTTTGTCTTGAGCAGCTTTATCAGCCTTTCATTGGCTAAAGTATCAACTTCTTTTGCCTTGGTTGTTTGAGCTTGTTCAGCAACAGGGATTGAACACTTGGTTGCTGTGATTGTGGAGCTAATTTTGGAGACTATGGTTTGTCAGCAGCTGGCTTACCCTTTTGAGAGGGTGGTGCACCAAATGGATTCAACTTTGGTAGCCTATCTCTGCCACTCTCCCCCTTTTTGGCATCATCAGCAGTGAATTGATTGTCATTTTCATCCCTGAGAATGGTGGTAGGGGCAGAGCCAGTAGTCTTCAGCAGATGTTCCTTGATCACCTTGATGTAAGCCTTTGTGTCATTGAACCTGGCATCCACCATGTTTCTGATCAATGTCATGTATGTTTCTTGTGTCTGATCAGCCAATTTTCTGTGAGCTATGATGATGGGGGAAATAGATTTCCATAGCTCATTGGCAATGTCTGAGGTGGATGGTTGACTCTTGGTAAAGTTTCCCAATGTTTCCAATATTGACTTGACATCAGTTTTGATGTCAGCAACAGAGGATTCAAGGTTTTGAACCTTAACCGTCAATTCTTGTAGTTTTGATTCATCACCTAAGTTAATAGGATCATCTGAATCCCTACCAGAGGTAGTTTTAGCTGGTTTAGTGCTAGGAGGTGAGTCCATAGAATGAGAACCTGCTGCCCCTTTTTCTTGGTACTGGGGACTTCCAACTGATTTTGGGGACACAATGGTGGCCTCATCAGTTGTTTCCTTCAAGGAAGTCTTAGCTATGGAACCACTGTCCTGTTGTGAGACAATGGTCTCAACAGCAGTAGTGGCTGCTTCTCTTGAAACCTCACCAGAAGTTACATTGACTTCTGGGAGTATAACCTCCTCTTCTGTTTGTGGGATAGCTGATTGACTTTTCTCAGCCCCAGTCACTTGTGGAGGTATACTCTCTGTGACAGGTGAAGGAGAGGAACTGGGGTTGTCCTGAGTTTTGTCAATAGCTTCAAACAGTGGTTGCATGGTTTGTGGAACATGTTGTGGTGATGTAGGTGGAGTAAGAAGCTGATTAGCCCTGGGAGATGGACTTGTAAACATATGGTCAAGTGACTCATATGCCTCAGTATGAGGTTCCCTTTGGCTTACAACAAGATCCTTTTGTGAGGATTCTTGAGGAGTTTGCTTGGGTTGAGATATCTCCAACTGTTGTGAGGAAGTAACAACAGTGGTTTCATGTTGCTTTGGTGATGCAACAGGGTTAGCTTCTGGTATCTCATCTTCCAGAAGTCCCTTTTTAGGTTGAGAGGTGGTTTTTGATGATGGACGTTTTCTTTTGGTGGCTGGTGTGGGTTTCACAGCACTGGATGAAGTGCCATGATCACCAGGAGCAGTGGGCTCACCAACAGAGGTTTCAACAACAGTTGTTGTTTTTGTCCTCTTTGGTTGTGTTTTGGAAACTGTTGTCACTTTTGACACTTTTTCTTGGGTTGAAGAACCCAGCATTCTAGTGAAAGTTTCATCTGTTAAACTTTTCATTTTAAAAGACTCTCCCTTTTGAAAATCATTTTCTGGTAAAATCTTTTGTAGAATTACACTTAGGATTCTAGGGTAGAGTAGAAAAGCATTATTTGAGCCAGATTTTATGGCTTTCACATTTGAGACCAAGTCGAAAAACAATCCCTGAGACAGATTGAAGTCAGAATCTGACAATATTGCATATCCCAAGTATTGAATCCTCAATGGGATTTCATTGAAGGATGTTGAAGGGGTAGGGTACCGCTTCTCAGCGCTATCAAAAGCGCACCCTACCCAGCACCCAATAAACAGCGCCCACAGAAGGCCAACACAACACTAAGGGAGGAAAAGGCAGCAGCGCTTAAACTGCGCTGCTCACTCCGCGCAGTGTCACCAGTTGACAGCGCCGGATTCATCCCCCTTAGAGTTCAACTTGCCACCTCCTGTCAGGTGTCAGCTGACAACTGGTCAGCCGCCTGACACAGCCTGACAGCAGGAGAAAAACAGACCCTCTGCAGATCCAGCCAGAAGGCGCCACGTGTACCAATGGCAGAGCACCGCCCAGCCATCCAATCACGAAGCGCCACGTGGCCCAATCAAAATAAAGCCTCTCCAACTTGGACCACTTTATCCAACTAGGAATTGAGATCCAACTAAGTGGACTCCAAAAGCTCCCGGGCCCAAGCCCGTCAACACCCGAAATGGGCCTGGCTGTCCAGGCCCACTTACCCCCTATAAAAGGAGGCTTTCATCTCCTTTCTTAGGGTAATCAATTCTTGACCAATTAGAAACAATACACTTGTATCATTACTTGTACTTTGTATTTAAAAAAGAACATCTCTTATTAGTGGACGTAGATCTTACGAGATCGAACCACTTATATCGCTGTCTCTTACATTATTCTGCTTACTGTTTATGCATATAACCATAGATTAACCATCGTTGTGAGCCAAGGATTATATCCTGCAGCGAACACGAGTCGTACCACACACCTACTACCCCCCATCTATACTCGTTGTTTCTTCATTGGCGCCATCCGTGTCGGCTGAAAGAATCACTAAACTTTCAAACCTTTATCCTTTAAGCTCACTAAAATGGCAGATCTAACACCAGCCGGAGTCGTAGGAGCATCCCCTTCGGCAGTCATTCAGACTACGGCATAGCAACAGCAGCCACAAGGGAGGAAACACCGCCCCAGGCGGTCTCCTGCTCAGACTCATCCGAGTCCGACACACCCACCACACCAGTGGATCCAGACGAGTGGCTTTTTCGCAAACAACTCAAGAATACAAAAATTTATCAAAACATGTTAGCCAAACTTCAAACCGATAAGTCTAAGGCTTCCCCATCGGCAAAACACAGCCGTCGGGGGAAAGAAAAGCAAGCCACACGTCCCAAGTCTCGGGGTGGAGATCGCAGCAAGCTTGCGCGCGATCAGGACCCCGCAGGCACAACCTCAGAATCTGATAGCTACCAACCAACCAGCGATTCAGACAACACAAAGATCTCCAAACGCAAGAAGCGAAAGGTGACAAAGACCCACTCCGCCTCCTCACATAAGAAGGAGGACGACGACTTAAACAAGCCATACAGGCCTAAGTCGTTCGCCCTTAGCTCCAAGTTTTGCCAGCGGATAGCCACCGCACCCATTGAAAAACAAGCAAAACTCCCAAGCAGCATCGGTCGATACGATGGCCTGCGAGACCCCACCGATCACCTACACGACTTCGAGTGCGCAGGAACCACAGTCCTCTGGCCCGTGCAAGTCTGGTGCCACCTCTTCGCACAGACCCTCACGGGCGCAGCCAGAGTCTGGTTCGACAACCTCCCGGTGGGAAGTATTCTGGATTTCGACGACCTCATCCAGAAATTCAAAGATCACTTCTCCCACCTCATGCGCCACAAAAGAGATAAATCCCACATCCTCCTCTGCCAACGTACGGACAATGAATCGATTGAAGATTTCATTGTGCGTTACAACAAGGAGGCACTACAAATCGGCTGTGGAGAAGAGCTCATGCGCGCAGGCTTTATCAACGGGGTGCGCAGTGAGGACTTGATGAAAACATTGTCCGGAAAAACGGGCATCCCAGACTCCTGGGAGGAAGTCATCAAAGCCTCCAAGATTTACGCATCCTCGGAACGCTCCATCAAACAGCAGCGCGGCTACAGCCAAGCCAACAACTCCAACAGAAACAAGGGGAAACAGTCCGTCTGGTCGCGAATCTCAGGACCAACGGACGAAGGAAAGTACTCGCCCGCCAACGATGCTCGACAGACAATCAACAACAAACAACAAAGGGACCAGAGACCCCAACCAAAAAAGAATACCGACTGGACCCAGCTCACAAAAACTCCGTCACAGGTACTAAAGACGGAACAAATCAATTTCAAGGAGCCCAAAGTGTTGGGCTAAAGAAAGAACGTCGATCAAACCAAGTTCTGTGAATTCCACAACGACTATGGCCACTTGACAGACAATTGCTACAGTCTGAAACTAGAGATCGAGGCGGCCCTAAAGACAGGCCAGCTAGGTCACCTCGTCAAAAATGTCAACAAAGGCGGACGCAACACCAACCCAGAAGTCAAACGAGAAGACACCGGAGGTAAACAAATCCGGAACCTCCAAACAAGCTACATACAATACGCCCCGCGCCATCATTGTAACATGCTCTCCAACGCGGGAACACGCCAACACACTGGTAAGCGCCCAAGACATACTGACGACTCCTGGAAGGAGGTGGACGTCCTTCTCCCTCGAGTACGAGGCGGACCGTCCGCCACAGCGCCTCTAATCATCACTGCCGTTCTAGGGCATTATTGAACGCAATCCATGTTCCTAGACGGCGGAAGCAGCACCGACATAATCTATGATCAGTGTTTTCAACAACTGGACGAGGATGACAAAGCCCGCCTCGTTCCAGTCAACGCACCAATCTCGGGCTTTATCGATGAAGTCATCATGCCCCGCGGCATAATCACCTTCCCGGTCACCTTGACAGATGGTACCCATGAGCGCACAAAAATGTGCGATTTCATGGTACTACCGGTAACTTCACACCACGACGTCCTACTAGGGCGGGAAGGCTTGGCAAAGTTTAACGCCAACGCCTCCACGCCTCACCAGATGGTAGGCTTCCCTACCCGCACCGGCGTCGCCATAATCCGAGGAAACAAACAATGCCACGCAATAGAGGTGGCAAAACCACAAAAAGCGCAGGCCCGTTCAGAGCCGGAAAACTGGGTACTGAACCCAAAATTCCCGGACCAAACGGTAATCATCGGCCATGAAATCTCCAACACCACAACGGCGCACCTCAAGCAACTCCTGGTCAAAAACATAGACATATTCGCCTGGCAACCATCCGACATGATAGGTGTTCCAAGAGAAATCGCGGAACATAAGCTCAACACTTACAAATCTGTCGAGCCAGTCGCCCAAAAGATGCGCAAAATGGGGCCGGAGAAAACAAAGGCGATGAATGAACAGGTCAACGAGCTCCTCAACGCAGGCATCATCCGCCCAATCCGATACCAAACCTGGGTAGCCAACTCAGTCAGGGTAGGGAAAGCAACCGGCGGATGGCGCATGTGCGTTGACTACAAGGATCTAAACAAAGCCTGCCCAAAAGATTGTTACCCACTACCAGAAATTGACTTAAAAGTGGATTCACTCGCGCCATATCGCTTCAAATGCTTCCTTGACGCCTACAAAGGCTATCACCAAATCCAAATGGCAAAAGAAGACGAAGACAAAACCGCCTTCCGCACGGACACGGGGATCTTTTGCTACACCAAAATGCCCTTTGGCCTCAAGAATGCGGGAGCCACATACCAGCGACTCATGGACAGCGCTTTCATTGACGAGATAGGCGTACGCTTGGAAGTGTACGTCGACGACCTCGTCATCAAAAGCAAAGACGAGGACCACATGTTAGAAGACATTCAGAAAACCTTCAACCAGCTTCGAAAGGTGCGCATGAAGCTCAACCCCAGCAAATGCTCCTTCGGCATGGAAGAAGGAAAGTTCCTAGGAGTTGTTGTCACAAGAGACGGATTCCGCGCAAATCCAGACAAAGTCCTAGCCATCGAACGAATGCCTTCCCCAACATCCATAAAGGACGTCCAGACACTTATGGGGCGCCTTGTCGCTCTCAATCGCTTCCTGTCAAATTACGCTTCCAAGTCATTTCCCTTTGTAGACACTTTGAAAAACTGTCTGAAAAAAAGCAATTTCCGCTGGACCCCTGAGGCGGAGAAAGCTTTTCAAGAAATGAAAAAATGTCTTATGAATTTACCTACTCTCACCGCACCACTTCCCAAGGAACCGCTAACATTATACCTCTCTGTCACAGAAAGGGCAATCGGCGCGGTACTCCTTGTGGACTGCCAGGGTGTCCAGACACCCATCTACTATATAAGCAGAACTCTGCTAGATGCGGAAACTAGGTACTCCACAATGGAAAAACTAGTACTAGCTCTCATTCACGCATCGCGCAGACTACGCAGATATTTTCACGGTCACCCAATAAACGTCCTCACAATTACAGAATCAGCGACGTGCTACGAAAGCCTGAAACCTCCGGACGCCTAGCAAAATGGGCAATTGAATTGGGTGAGCACACCATCCATTACAAACCCAGACCGGCAGTCAAAGGACAAGTCCTCGCCGACTTCGCTACCGAAATACCAACGGACAAAATCGCGGAATGCATCGCCGAGCAAGATCCCGCGCCACCAACCTCCAATGAAAGTTGGAAACTCTACACCGACGGCGCCTCAAACAGCGACGGCGCAGGTGCGGGGCTACGCTTAATCAGCCCCAACAACAAAGAGCATACATATGCCATTCGCCTGGATTTCACCGCAACGAACAATGAGGCAGAGTACGAAGCGCTACTAGCAGGCCTGCGCATCGCACACCAACTGGGAGCCTCCCACCTTGAAGCGCACGTCGACTCACTGTTAGTGGCCGGCCACATCAACGGCACATACGACGCCAGAGACGCGACAATGGCCCTATACTTGCAACAAGCCAAACTACTCATGCGCAAATTTGCCTCATGCACCATCACACACATCAACCGGAGTGAAAACAAACCCGCAGATGCGTTAAGTAAAATGGCTTCAACAGTTTTCGACCACATGGCCAAAAATGTTCGCATTGAGCTACAAGAAAAGCCATCGGTCCCGCCAAGACAAGTAAACATCGTCCAGACCGGTACAATATCTTGGATGGCACCACTAAAAGCTTACTTGACATCCGGATCTCTACCCGACAACAAGGCCGAAGCAAGGAAACTACAACACAAGGCCCTTCACTATGAACTAACAGAGGGAATCCTCTATCGCCGATCATACCTGGGCCCCTTACTGCGGTGCGTCGACAAAGAGGAAGCCGCCTTCCTCATTAGAGATATTCACCAAGGCATTTGCGGACTACATGCCGGCCCAAGAATGGTGGTAGCTAAGTTAATGAGCGCTGGTTATTATTGGCCTGGTATGCACCCAGACGCAGTGGCAGAACTACGCAAATGCGAATCCTGCCAACGCCATGCGCCAAACACTTTGCGCCCCAAAAACGACTTGGTACCCGTCACAGCGGCGTGGCCATTCCAAAAGTGGGCGATAGACCTCGTTGGCCCATTCCCCACCGCGCCAGGAAACGTCAAGTTCTTAATAGTGGCCATCGACTACTTCACAAAATGGATCGAAGCAAAACCACTAGCGAAGATAGACGGCCCCCACATCAAGAAATTCATATGGGAATTTATCATATGCAGATTCGGCCTACCGTACCAGATCATAAGCGATAACGGAACCCAATTCACAGACCAACACTTACAAGAGTGGTTGGCACAAATGGGGGTCCAACAGATCTTTACATCAGTCGCCCACCCCCAAGGGAACGGTCAAGTCGAAAGAGCAAATCGAAGCATAATCGAAGGGATCAAAAAACGACTGGGAACCAAACGAACTGGATGGGTGGATGAAGTCCCCCATGTCCTATGGGCAAACCGCATCCTCGAAAAATCCAGCAATGGCGAAACACCATTCAGCCTAACTTACGGATCCGAAGCCGTCATCCCAGCAGAAATTGGATGCCCCTCCGCCAGAGTACTTATGGCGGACAAGGGGCAAAACAACCAAGAGCTGCGCTTGAACCTAGACCTACTTGAAGAGCGCCGAGAGCTTGCCGCCATCAAGGAGGCTAGATACAAAAATCAGTTGGAACGCTATTACAACAAGAAAGTCAAACTCCACGAATTTGACATTGGTGACTACGTCCTACGCAACAACAACGCTTCCAACGCAGAAAAGCCGGGCAAGCTTGCCCCAACCTGGGAAGGACCTTACAAAATCCAAGAGATCCTAGGCAAAGGCGCCTATGCGCTGGAAAAGATTGATGGCACACCTGTTCCGCGCTCATGGAACGCGGCTCAGTTGCGCTTCTGTTACATGTAATGTACTTGTAAAACCACTTGGGCTACACATGCCTAAGTCCTTTTCTAAAAAGTTCTCTATAAAGTTGCATAACGCTTATCTTTATGTGTGCGTCATCGGATCTTTGGGTCTTCAAGGCATAGATTTTAAACATAACTATCGCCGGACTCAATACTCAAATCCAAATACATCACACTACAAGATTAGACAATATATAGAAAACAAACTTAGAAAATTTTCATTCCAACCAAAAAGAGGCGTTCAAGCTGCCTCAAGCTTTACAAACACATAAAAACAAAACATACAAACAATCAATCCCCACCAGACCCCTCAAAGTCCACAAGCTGCTCCTCCATGCCTTCCGGACTTGCACCCGATGTCCCTTCGCCAGTCGCCTGCTTCGCGGTCTTCTGCGCCTCCGCACCCAAGCGGTCTGATTCTTCCATAAAGTAACGGAGGGCGCCAGCAGGGTCAGCATACTCGTTACAGTCTTCCACTGTCTTGAGTATAGGGAATTTGATCTGCTCAAACTTCAGAAGTTCAGCCTCATATTCCTTCTCCCTGGGCTTACCATAATGCGCACCTTCAGTTATACGCCCTTGATTCAGCGCATGGTAAAACCCAGTCTCAAATCCCTCAGCTTCCCCAGCAGCGCGTGCAGCACCAGCAATAGCAGCAACCTGATCGCCGAGATTTGGCTCATTCCAGAACCTCTTGAAAATCTACAACCAAAGGGACACAACAGTCAACAAAGTATCATACACAAACAAATTAAATAAAGGAGACAAGACTTACCCCGGCGATACCCTGGGTCATCACCCAACGAATGGAATCCTGGGCCTTCTGCTCCGCAACGGCGGTTTCGTCCAGCAGAGTCTTTGCATTCTCAGCCTCTGTCTGGGACACAGTTAAGGACTCCTCTAAGGAAGCCCTCTCCGCCGTTAGCGCAGCCTTCTCCTTCAACCAACCCTCCTTCTCACCAACCAGCTCAGATAACTGGGTAGACGCGCTCAAAAGCTCCTGATCTTTCGCGTTCAAATCAGAGCGCAAGCCTGCCACAACCGAATCCCTTTCGGCCAACACCTTCTGATGACCTTCAGCAGTCTCTTGCAACTTAGAATTTTCATTCTTCAGCACTTGGATCTGCTCTTCCAGTCTCATCATTTTTTGGTTGGTCACCTGGCAGGCTTCAGTCCACCTCTTCTGAGCTAGCGCATGATCGCGCTCCAACGCCTTCACCTTATCCTCCGACTTATACGCTCTCTCCCTGTACCTCTCCACATCAGCTTTCAGCTTCTCCTCCCTCTGCGCCTGCGCAGACCGCCTGGAGTTAAACTCAGCAATGTCACGGGCAAACGCTTCATCACGTCGCTTCAGCGACTCCACAGCAGCAATCTGAAGCGCCTGCCCCACACATATATCAGTGATAAGCTGAGCGCGCGGCAAGCTGTCCTGGTACAATTTCTCCCTAGGAGGTACCACCTGGGATACAAACTCCTCTGCGGTAAGAGGATTTGCAAAGCGGGAGTTCTCCCGAATACTCCAGTGCGGGCGCCAGATTACATCGCCCGCGGAGTAACTCGAGTCACCCCGTTCAACACTTACCCTTCCACCAGAAGGGTTATCACCCACCACCCCAGTATCACCACCAGGTGAACCCTCAAACGCCACTTGTTTTGAGGCAGCCTCAGCAGCCTTCGCTTTGGCCGCCGCCTCCAACTTCTCCTTCTCCAAACGCAGCTTCTCAGCTGCCGCTTCCTCTTCGGCCTTCCTGGCCGACTCCTCCATACGCAGCCTTTCGGCTGCAGCCTTCTCCTCCTCTAACTTTTTAGCAGCGGCCTCCTCGGCCCGTTTCTTGGCGGCAGCCTCCTCGGCCTTCTTCTGCGCCTCAGCTGCCTCCTTCTCCAATCGCAACCTCTCCGCCTCCGCCGCCACCCTCACCTCTTCCTGCCTTTTCTGAGTGGCCTCCACCTCAGATGGGGTAGGACCAGCGGAGCCTTGGGTCTGCGGAGACACAACTGCAATAAAACAAAAAATCAGTCACCAATACTACAACAAAAACAAACAAAGAGAGGCCAACTTACTGGTAACTTTCTTCACAGTCTTTTGGAACAAGGGGCGACGCTCCGGAGGAGGACTGATCTCCAAAGAAAAGGGCCCCGCGCCACTTCCACCCGCACCGCCAGCCTTTGAAGACACAGCCTTCTTGCCCTGAACCTTCCCAAGCTTCCGCTTCTTTTTCAACGGGCTCTCAGGCGTCTCCACATCTTCAGGAGCGGAGGACGAAGACTCCAACGTCTTGTCGCGTTGCCCATAGTATGGCCCTTCACCACCTGCACTCAAAGGCGCAGATTTTACTTCGGTTTGCACCTTATGCTTATGCATTACCGGCGCACTCTTCTTACGACCACGAGGTGGCGGCGGATGCACCAGTTCCACAGAAGACCCAGTTGATTCCTCATCAGAAGAAACAACAAAATAAGGGCTCTCTTCATGTGGAACTGAAGATAAAGGATCAGGATTTATAGGGTGCTCACGTGAGATAATCATACCAGAGGGCTTAAACTCCAAGTATGGGTAATAAAACCTATCCACCATCTGGTCAATCACAGACACACCACCCTGCGCAGGATCCCTCCACTCCAACGGCGCTTTATCGCGCAAAAGAAATGCAGCAAACTTTGACATCCCTGCGCAACCCAAGATCAAACTCAGTCAAACATGAGACTAGCACAAAATCAAAGCAACAGAGAAACAAATAAACTTACCAGAAACGGCAACCACCGGCTCCTTTCCTTCCACCAGCTGCACACGGCTCATACCCAACAGGGCCAACATGGCCTCCGAACAACTGCCCGTGTCAAACGGGGAAGCATGAGCCACCAAGTCCTTGAACCATGCTTGCTCTCGGAAACCCTCCATCACAGGATGATCAGGCACCTTCTGACGTTCAGCAATAACCTTCCAAGCAAAATCCACAGGTATGACCCCCCTCTTAACGTAGAAAAACTTCTCCTTCCAGTCATGAAGGGACTTAGGAGGGGTGGTTCCAACCGGTGGTATATGTGGCCTAGGGACAAAGCTAAACCAGGACTGCTCCATGGTCATCATATAAAAGACATTGAACCGTTCAAAAGACGGTTCAATGTCCAAGGCCCTGCAACAAGCCTCAAAGTGTACCAGACGAAGCATCCCAAACCCACTAACCTGGGTAACATGGACACCATGCTTCACCAACGTGTCCACCTGGAACTTGGTGGCAGGAAGACGGAACCCACAAAGAGCAAAGTGGGCCCAGTACAGGCTCATCTTCCCCGGAGGAGGAGCCAAAGCAGTGTTCTTCCCAGTGGGAAGTTCCACCTCCCATGAAGGATCAAACTCCATGGTCTTCACAAACTTAGCAAACGTCTTCTCACTCCATTTACAGGGAGTGTTGTGTATGAGTTTCTTTGACTTCTCAGCAGCTTTCTCTGGGTTGCCCCCAACAGTGGATCCCTCAGACATGACGATATAAGAAAAATAAAAATTTCTTCAACAGGAACTCGCCGGAAAACTTGAAGGTCTACCGGAGAAGATGAAGTTTTGAGGAGCAAAAGTTGAGAGGATTTTTGTTATGAACGGTGAAATAATAAGAAATCCAAGGAGTCTCCTCGAGTATATATACCCATCGCATTTAATGCAATGGGCACAGCTGGCAAGAAACTTTTCAGTCTCCCAGACGAGGGCAGATCTGGACGCTACACGTGGCAGACAGCTGGAAGCAAACAGTCGTCTGGAGGCACGTGAGTACACGCGTCTACTGGAAGGACAACTCTTCACCTGCCACATGACAGCAGTTACCCTGACACTGCCCCACTCGCGCGCGTGTACGGCTACTCGCCTGACACACGACGAAAAAACTGCCCACCCACGTGCTGACTTGACTGACAACTGTGCAGACATCCTTTCTGTACCCTGACACGTCCACCAACCGTCTCAGCTTCTTCAGCACGTTTCCTAAATTCAAGGAAACCTCTTCATCTTTCAAATTCCACATTAAACACCTGGGACTGCCACGTCAGCACTCAGCGCAAGGTTGACGTAAAATCTGAAAGGACGTTCTCCGCCAAATTTTAATAAAACTGAGATTGCCACGTCAGCACTCGGCGCAAGGTTGACGTAAAATCTGAAAGGACGTTCTCCGCCAGATTTTAATAAACCTGAGATTGCCACGTCAGCACTCGGCGCAAGGTTGACGTAAAATCTGAAAGGACGTTCTCCGCCATATTTTACTAAACCTTAGACTTGTCAAGTTTTCACTTGGCGCTAGGTTGACGTAAATTCTGAAAAGACGTTCTCCGCCATATTTTACTAAACCTTAGACTTGTCAAGTTTTCACTTGGCGCTAGGTTGACGTAAAATCTGAAAAGACGTTCTCCGCCAGATTTTACCTTTTACACCTAGACTTATCAAGTTTTCACTTGGCGCTAGGTTGACGTAAAATCTGAAAGGACGTTCTCCGCCAGAATTTACCTTTTACACCTACACTTGTCAAATTTTCACTTGGCGATAGGTTGACGTAAATTCTGAAAAGGCGCTCCTCACCAGATTTTTCTCTCTCATAAACCCTGGCTATCCACAACCGATGCAATGTACAAAGATAAAGGGACGCTTTTATCTTTCCACATGGCACCAAAGTGGCCAAGCCCAAACTAATACCTGACTTATCTCACAAAAGATACCTAAAGCAAGCAATACAGGACACATCTTAGTCCAGCGCCCCACCAGCCCTCTAAGCAAGCACAGGAGACACCCTGGACTTGGGGGACTTGAAGGGGTAGGGTACCGCTTCTCAGCGCTATCAAAAGCGCACCCTACCCAGCACCCAATAAACAGCGCCCACAGAAGGCCAACACAACACTAAGGGAGGAAAAGGCAGCAGCGCTTAAACTGCGCTGCTCACTCCGCGCAGTGTCACCAGTTGACAGCGCCGGATTCATCCCCCTTAGAGTTCAACTTGCCACCTCCTGTCAGGTGTCAGCTGACAACTGGTCAGCCGCCTGACACAGCCTGACAGCAGGAGAAAAACAGACCCTCTGCAGATCCAGCCAGAAGGCGCCACGTGTACCAATGGCAGAGCACCGCCCAGCCATCCAATCACGAAGCGCCACGTGGCCCAATCAAAATAAAGCCTCTCCAACTTGGACCACTTTATCCAACTAGGAATTGAGATCCAACTAAGTGGACTCCAAAAGCTCCCGGGCCCAAGCCCGTCAACACCCGAAATGGGCCTGGCTGTCCAGGCCCACTTACCCCCTATAAAAGGAGGCTTTCATCTCCTTTCTTAGGGTAATCAATTCTTGACCAATTAGAAACAATACACTTGTATCATTACTTGTACTTTGTATTTAAAAAAGAACATCTCTTATTAGTGGACGTAGATCTTACGAGATCGAACCACTTATATCGCTGTCTCTTACATTATTCTGCTTACTGTTTATGCATATAACCATAGATTAACCATCGTTGTGAGCCAAGGATTATATCCTGCAGCGAACACGAGTCGTACCACACACCTACTACCCCCCATCTATACTCGTTGTTTCTTCAGATGTAGTCTTGGCTGAGGCACAGAGAAGAAGGGTATGGAAGAAAAATTTCATGACTGGAGGAAAAAACTTTTTATATAAGGTTGATCCAGTCATCTGTGCATCATACCCCCTTTCCTGGAACTCAGTGTGAAGCTCTGTTTTAGGAAAAGATTCCATACCTGACAAGTCATTCAATGAGAAGGTAGTGGATATGATTTCAGGGGTTATGGCGATACTGGTGGCTCCAATTTTAGAAATTATTGAAGTGGGCTTTTTGTCTTGATACAAGACTTCAGCACTTGCCCAGAATTCTTGGAGTGTTTCCAGGTAAATGGGAGCATCAGCAATGAGGATATTTTTGTATTTTGAGTTGTTTATTATGTCGATTGTGGAGTGAAATGGAGTGTTATCTTCGGTTTTAACCAAATATGGAAGGAAATTATGAGTGGCTTTTGTTTGAAGATCCATTTTAATGGATTATGATTATGAAAGTACTGAACTTGAATGGAATGTTTTGATGAAGACGAAGGCGGTTTTTAGTATTTTGAATACAATGAGACAGTAAAACTGCTGTTGGGGAAAAACAGGGTTTTATAGGCTCTGGTGAAACCGCTGATGTGGCAAAACTCTGCTTTTGAGAGCAGACGTGGCAAACATCTGATGGTTGAAACATCTGGTGGCATACAGCTATTTTGTGTAAACATTTGTTGCCAACCTCTGTTGTTTAACCAAAAGACTGATGAAAATAGTTGTTTTATCTGATCAGATGTTTGAAACAGATTTTTCAACCAACAGTGGTTGTTTTATCTGATCAAATGTTTGAAACAGATTTTTCAACTATCAGTGGTTTGAATGAAACAATGGTTGTTTTATCTGATCAGTGGTTTTAAGCAGATTTTTCAACCAAGTGTCATTTTAAGCAAAATTTTGATTTTTCTAAAAACATTTTAATGTTTTTATTGAAAACATTTTTGTTGTTTTAATCCATGTTTAACATTCCAATTCGAGAGATCAGATTTGTGAAGGTAGATGTGTCTAAAGCTTTTGTTAACACATCTGCCAACTGGTCCTCTGTTGGAACATGGTGCAGAGAAATCAAACCTTTTTCATAGCTATCTCTGACAAAATGATGTCTGATATCTATGTGCTTGGTGGTTGAATGAGAGACTGGATTCTTGATGATATTTTCAGCAGCTTGGCTATCCAACATGAGTGGAGTCCTTAGTGCAGTTATCCCAAAATCCAGTAGTTGATTTTGAAGCCACATGAGTTGGGCTGTACAGCTTGCAGCAGCAATGTGTTCAGCCTCAGCTGTGGATGTTGAAACAGCTGCTTGCTTTTTGCTTTGCCAAGAGACTAAGGCATTCCCTAGAAACTGGCACCCTCCAGAGGTGGACTTCCTTGTGGTGTGGCAGCCAGCAAAGTCACTATCTGAATAACCTGAAAGCTCAATGTTTCCATTAGCAGGATACCAGATACCAAGTGTGGGAGCACCTTTTAGGTATCTGAATATCCTTTTCACAGCAATAAGGTTAGACTTTTTAGGTGAAGCCTGGGATCTTGCACACACACAGGTTGCAAACATAATGTCTGGCCTGGATGCTGTTAAGTACAATAAAGACCCAATCATGCATCTATAGTGTGTTTGATCAACCAGTTCATCCTTGTCATCAATAGTGAGTGGCTTGACAGTGCTCATGGGTGTACTACATGGCTTACAATCATTCATCTCAAATTTTGTTAACAAGTTTTTCACATACTTGTTTTGATGAATGAATGTGCCATTTTACAGTTGCTTTACTTGGAGACCAAGAAAGCACTGAAGTTCACCCATAGCACTCATTTCAAACTCTGCTGTCATGAGTTCCCTAAACTCCTCACACATTTTGTTACATGTGGATCCAAAAATGATGTCATCCACATATATTTGAACAATCATTAAATCTTTTCCTTTCCATTTTAAAAACAAGGTTTTATCAATTTTACCTCTTGTGAAACCAATGGATAAGAGAAAAGTAGAGAGAGTTTCATACCAGGCTCTTGGTGCTTGTTTCAGTCCATACAGTGCTTTGTTAAGCTTATAGACATGATTAGGATGGAATGTGTCTTCAAAACCAGGTGGTTGACATACATAGACCTCCTCCTGAATTTTGCCATATAGGAAGGCACACTTGATGTCCATCTGATACACCTTGATGTTGTGGTTGACAGCAAAGGCTAGGAAAAGTCTGATAGCTTCTAACCTTGCTACAGGGGCAAAGGTTTCATCATAGTCAATTCCTTCTTCTTGTCTGAAGCCTTGAACCACTAACCTGGCCTTATTCTTGACAACTATACCCCTTTCATCAGTTTTGTTTTTGAAGACCCACTTTGTGCCAATTGGACAGACATCCTTAGGCAGTGGAACAAGTTCCCATACTTGTTGTCTTTTAAACTGAAGGAGTTCTTCTTGCATGGCTTCCACCTAACTGTTGTCTTTTAGTGCCTCTTGGTACTTGACAGGTTGTGAAAGGGATAGAAAACCTGCAAAAAGACAGATATTTGAAGATTGGCTCCTTGTGAGCACACCTTCTCTGATGTTGCCAATGATTTGATCTGGTGGATGAGCTCTTAGGTAGATTAGATCTCCCTGATATGGTATGATGGCATTTTGTGGTGAAGGACAGAGGTTTGGAGACTCTGTTGACATAACATCTGTTGGCACTTTTGAAGAGTTAACAGATGTTTGGAATGGAGGTGGAGGTGGAATGGGTCCAAGTGGTGTAAGATTGGACTGACTTTTGTCAACAGTTGTTTGACTAAAGTCAACAGATGATTGACTTTTGTCAACAGATGATTTAGCAGTGGATTGGATTGGTGAATCAGTGGTTTGAAGATAGGACTGGCCAACAGTGGCTGACTCAGCTGTGACAGAGTTTTGACAGTTGTTTTGAACTACTGCTTCCTCTGAGACAGGATAGACTTTGTAGTGATCTGGAATCACAACATCTATTCTGTAGTCTTGTTGTGGAGATTGTGGAGCACCTGCAGGGTTAGTTTTGACAGTAATATCTTCAAATTTGAATTTATCTAAATCAAACAACTCAGCAGGATTTGCTGGGATTTTCAAAGATGAAAGTTCATTGAACTTCACATTCAGAGTTTCTTCTATTGTCTTGGTCCTTGTGTTAAACACTTTATAGGCCTTGGCAGTAGAAGAATACCCCAGAAAATATCCACAATCTACTTTGGCTGCAAATTTTGAAATGGAATCTTTAAGATTTAAAATGAAACATGGGCAGCCAAAGACTTTGAAAAATGATATCAGTGGTTTGATTTTAAACAGAATTTCATAAGCAGTCTTTTGATGTCTAGGGTTGATTAAAACCCTGTTTTGAACATAGCAAGCAGTGTTTACAGCTTCTGCCCAAAAGGACAGAGGTAAACCAGAATCTGCTAGCATTGTTCTTGCAGCCTCAATGAGAGTCCTGTTCTTCCTTTCAACCACCCCATTATGCTCTGGTGTTCTTGGGATACTGTACTGCCTTACAATCCCTTTTGACACACAGAAATCATCCAACTCCTTATTCTTAAACTCTGTTCCATTGTCACTTCTAAAGACTTTTACTGGCAGGTCATATTGTTTTTCAACTTTGGTGACAAAGTCCTTTAAAATACCTGCAGTCTCATCCTTAGAGTGTAAAATGTAAGTCCATGTAAACCTAGAAAAATCATCAACTATGACAAGACAAAATCTTTTTCTTCTTAGACTCATGATTTTTACAGGGCCAAACAAGTCCATGTGCAACAATTGTAAACACTGACTAGTTTTGGACTCATCAATTGATTTGTAAGAGCTTTTATGTTGTTTTCCTTTTAGACAGGAAACCCAATGCTCATCACATTTAAATTCTTTTGATGGCAAACCTCTGACAAGGTTTTGTTTGGAGAGTGAGTTGATAGTTTGAAGGTTGGTGTGACCAAGTCTCCTATGCCACAATTCTGTCTCTTTGGTAGAGGCAGCTGAGAACAGACAAACATTTGCCATAGGATTATCCTTCAACATATCAACTACATACACATTGCCACTTCTGTGAGCAACAAGTTGTGCTTTGCTCTCAGCAATGATGGTGTTAATCTTTTCAACAGCCTCTGGGCCAACAATCTTACAAGTTTGCTTAGTGAAGAATGACCCAAAGCCTTTATCACTCATTTGAGACACACTAAGTAGATTAAATTTTAGATTGTCTATCAGATTAACATTTTCAAACTTAAGCCTCCCAACTTTGACAGTACCAGAACCCAACACTTTACCTTTAGAATCATTACCAAAGGATATATCACCCCCTCCATGTGCAAGAAAGTCCAGAAGAAGGGCTCTACATCCAGTCATGTGCCTGGAGCCTCCACTATCTACATACCATAAACTGTCTAAACAAGCAGAAGCTCCCTGCACATCAGTAAAGATTTTAGTTTTGGTGAGTGTCCAAAGCCAAATTGGCTTTGGATGGGTCCTTAGCTGTCTCAGCCTTAAGTTGAGGAGAATGATCAGTGGTTTGAACTAGCTTTTGAACTAGGTTCAACAGCTGCAATTGACCATTTGCCAGTGCTTGTATGTCAACACTTGGTCCAGCAGATGTTTGATCATTTCCTATCAGATGTTGAAAACCATGAGGATGTCTGTTCACTTTTGGTTTTGAAGGCCTTTTGGGCTCTTCATAAACATGTGGCAGACGATGACAAGTGGGTTGTCCATATCCTCTTGGTAATCTGTTAGCTGGTGGAACATCTGTTACCTGAACATCTCTGGGAGCAGAGTTTTTGTTCAGACTTTTGGTAACAGCTGTTTGGGCAGGTTCAAAAGTCTGTTTGGGTTTTCCTTTTGAAGTACTCACCACTTGACTTTCAAGAGTTTTAGCCTTATACTCTTTTATCTTTTCATCAAAATTTTTGAGATATAGGCACTCTTTTGTTTTGTGATTCTTTTTCTTGCAGATTGAACATTCTTTAGTTTTAGAATCATTTAAACTTGTTGTTTTGTTGATGTCATATGCTTTTAGAAGAAAACAGTTTTTGGTGACATGGTTCTTTTTTTCACAAAAATCACAAAACAAGTTGTTTTTGGCTTTCCCCTTTTCTTTCTTCTTTTCAACAGATGTTTGATCATCTGTTGGAAGATCTATCAGAGGGATTACTTTGGCTTGTGGTGCCATTTTACCATCAGGGGTTTTGAAGGTCATTTGTTTGAAATTTTCAAGGACTTCACACTCATCTGACCATGTTGGTTTGAATTGATATTTCTCAATTTCATCAAATGAGGGTGTACCTTCCAACTTTTCAAGAATGATTTTCTTGCCATTTGGTTCAGTAACCTTGATTTCTTGACCTTTTGAATTGGTAGGGATGACTTCAACCAACTGGGGTTCCTTTTTGTCAGTGTTTTGTGAACTTTGGTCAGTGGTTTGAAAACCAAAACCAAATTTCACATGACTTTTAGATTGTTGGTTGACAATCATCTCAAAACCTTTTGATGATTCCACCCATTTCTGACATTCAACTTGGGTGGACTCAAGCTCCTTTTTACAACTATGATATTTTGTTATCATAGTCTGAAGCTGGTCTTTGGTTATGCTTGCTTCATGTTTTAAACTGCTGATTTCATACTCTTTTTCAGTTATTTTTGATTTTAACTCTTTAGTGAGTTTTTCAAACTGAATTTCATAATCCAAAATTTTCTTTCTAAAGTTTTCATTCACCTCTTTTATCTTAGCAAATGCCACAATACATTTGTCTGAGCATAAGTCATTTAAGATTTGAGGAGATACCTTAGCAGCAGCCATCAAGGCACAGTTACACCGGCAGTCACAATCATCACTACCCCAGGGGTCTGAGAGATTCACAACCTCCACTTCAGATTCTTCAGCTGAAACAACTTCACCAACAACACCATCAGTCACATTTTCAAACAAAGACACAACATCCTCAGAATCAGTCTCTTCAACAATTGTTTCTAGTGCCATAAAACAAAAATCATTTTCAGAGTTGGCAACTAAAGCAATGTTGTCATCTGTTATCTCATCTGGTAGACTGCTCCAATCAACAAAGCCCTGAGTAAAGAAACTCTGTTGACTTGGTTGACTGGTCTCTGCAGGAGCAGAGGGTGGAGTAACAGCCATTGGCACAGGTGCCTGAGTAACAGGTGTTTGGACATAGTGATACTGAGGAACAGTGGTTTGGGTTTGTGCAAAGTGAGCAATGTTTTGCACATTATGTACTTTACTGATGGTTTGATAAGTGTTGGTCTGTGGTCTTTGGTTTGGATAGGTAATCATAGGAACTCCATTTTGACTCCTACATTCCCTAGCAAAATGACCCATTCTATGACACTTATAACACTTTATCTTTGATTTATCCAACCCCACCTTTGACCCACCATGTAAACCTGGGTACCTCCTGCCAGTTTTCTTATAGAAATTATTAGTTCTAATACTGAGCAGGGCAACCTGATGTAAGATGTCCATTTCTTCTAAGTCCAAAGGGTCAATATATTGCAAGTCATTGTACACAAAAGATGAATTATCAGAAGTCTGGATATCACCACTAGCTGTGAAAGCATAGTTGTTTGGTGATGAGTAAGGATCATTGTTAAAACCAGTGGTTATGTCAATATAATGATCATAACTCTGATCCTTACTACTTCCAGAACCTTCATCCTGACCCAACAGTGCAGTATTCCCAAATACATAATCATTTGACACTTTGCCAGAGTCCTGGAGCTTCTTTTTCTAGTTAAGCTCCCTTTCATAAGTCAGGAGCTTACCATGAAGCTGGGTCAGGGTCAGGTCTTTGAATCCGATAGAGTTTCTCATAACTATGGCTATAGTGTCCCATTTGTCCTGAAGTGATCTAAGAAACCTATGATTCAGTGTTGAATTAGGAAAAGTTAGACCAACAAGTTTAAGTTCACTAATTAGACAGTTAAACCTTTCAAACTGTTGTGTTAACGACTCCCCTTTTATGTGACTAAACGTTTCATATTGTTGGTTAAGTATTTCACGGTTGTTTTCAATCACATCATCAGTTCCCCCGAATTGCTCTTTAAGAGCATCCCACAGTTCTTTAGCACTATTGCAGTGCAAGAGACCGGCATAGATATCATTCGGCAGTGCCATGGCTACTATGCTGAAAGCCTTGGCATCTAGCTCGATTTTTTGAAAATCTTGCTCTGAGTAGTTCTCAACACTCTTTGGTACTTGGATCTTTGGATCCTCGGCACTCGGTACCATTGGAATATGTGGTCCAAATACTACCGATTTCCAGCACCCTGTGTTCTGTTGTGCTAACACATGAGCCACCCGACGCTGCCAGATGTTGTATTCTGACCTGACAAGCATCGGAGGCTTGTTGTGTGTGCCAGTGTTGTGTGGATCTTGATTGAGTGAAGTCATTCTCTTGGTTTTTTCAAAAACAAAGTCTGTTTACTAACTGTTGAAACGAAAATAAACTATTACTCTGTTTTAACCCGACAAACAAACGATATCAATAATTATGAGCTGATCTGTGTATTAAATTGATTGATTAGATCAGATTTAATTGACCAAGCTCTGATACCAATTGTTAGGATCTGAGTTCTGGTTGTTTTGATTGTTTGATTAAGTATGGATAAATGAACGAAGTATAAATGGAAAGTGCAGCGGAATAAACTATAAATCAAAACATGGAGAATAATTGTTTTTAACCGAAAGCTTTCATTAATTGAAAGATTACAATTGTACAATTAAAACTCCCCCTCATCCTGATCACTCAGAGAATGTTTGTCTGAAAGAGAATGACGAGTGATAAATAGAACAGTACAAGTACTGTTCTATTTATAGACAGACTCAAAACTCTGATGATCGGTTGCTGACGTCACCTAGATAGTGACCTCTAACTGACTAACAAACTCTAACATCTGCTAACCTATAACTACTATTACATTGAAACTACTGATAATACAAAACTCTGTAAGCTAAACTCTGATGTCTTCTATCATCTGTTGAACCAAAGTGCTGTTGGTTCAACAGACCTTTGTTCTTCAGTTCTTTGATCAGCAGTTGTTCTTCATCAGACTTTTTTAACCTTCAGACCTTGTTCATCAGACCTTTCATCAACAGCAGTTATCTCTAACAGTTGATTCAAGCAGCAGAAGTTAGGGATCAACAGACCTTTGGAGGAAGCTTTATTGTAACAACTGTTTTTATTCAAGGATCAACACTTAGTATATTTTGGCTTTTTAATCATCTGTTCTTCTCCAGGTCAGCAGACCCAACATCCCGTTTTCTGATTCTGTCAATATTACTAAATCTGCCTTTGATATTATTCACAGTGATTTATGGACCTCTCCTGTACTTAGTACAAGCGGTCACAAATATTATATCCTATTTTTGGATGATTACACAAATTTTTTATGGACATTTCCTCTCTCTAATAAATCTCAAGTGTTCCACACTTTTGCCACCCTCCACAACCTCATTAACACACAATTTGACCGTAAAATAAAACAATTTCAATGTGATAATGGGAAAGAATATGCCAATCAAAACTTTTACAATTTTTGTAATCATAACGGCATGCAATTCCGTTTCTCTTGCCCCTATATCTCTTCTCAAAATGGGAAAGCGGAACGCAAAATCCGCACCATTAATAACATGATCTGCACCCTTTTTGCGCAAGCCTCACTCCCACCCAACATGTGGCACCATGTTCTTGAAACTGCCACATACCTCCTAAACATCCTACCTAACAAACTTCTCAACTTCAAGTCCCCTACCTCCCTCCTCTACAACTGCATCCCAGAATACGACCATCTTCGTCTATTCGGGTGCCTTTGCTACCCTCTACACCCTTCCACTACCAATCATAAACTCAATTACCGATCTCATCCATGTGTATTTCTCGGGTATCCCGCAAATCACCGTGGATATAAGTGTCTAGACCTGAATACTCACCAGTTGATTATTTCAAGGCACGTACACTTTAAAGAATCCATTTTTCCTTACACCATTCAAACACCAACAAAACCACCTTCCTATGACTTCCTCAATCCTACCATCAACCCCCTTGTGTGGGACTACCTACAAAAATCCCACTCCTCATCTACACCTCCCCCCACCACGTCTGCCACCTCCACTCAATCCGCACCCGCCACCGATTCCTTATTGGACCCCACTCCCTCCACAATTAATCCCTCAGACCATATGAACCAAACCCAAAATACTCCTACCTCTCTTCGGCCAAACACTGTTCCTCCACCAACTGCTACCCCTTTAGCCCATGCTCCTCACCCCACGACCCAAACCACCCCACCCCCTACGGCCCAAAACTCACCCCCATCCCCCTCGGCCCACAACTCTTCACCGGCCCACAACCCCTCTCCCTCCCCGCCACCTCCGCCACCTCCCCCTCCTCCGCCACCACCTGCCACCCGAACCATTCACACCAGATCGATGAGCGGCATTTCTAAGCCCAAACAGCCGTTTAACCTCCACACCTCCACTGTCGTCCCTATACCGAAAAACCCACAGGTTGCTTTGCCCTCTCCGGAGTGGTACAATGCCATGTCAACTGAATTTAGTGCACTTATTAAAAACAAGACCTGGGAGCTTGTACCCAAGACTCCTGACATGAACATTATACGTAGCTTGTGGTTGTTTAAACATAAATACAGGTCAGATGGCAGCTTGGAGCGTTACAAAGCGCGACTGGTATGTGATGGTCGTAAGCAGAAGAAGGGCATTGACTGTGGTGAAACTTTTAGCCCGGTCGTCAAACCGTCTACCATACGGTTGGTTCTCTCCTTGGCCCTCTCCAAATCTTGGCCTATATATCAATTGGACGTTACTAATGCGTTCCTTCATGGCAATATGGAAGAAACTGTTTACATGCACCAGCCTATGGGATTTAGACACCGCGACTTCCCAGATCATGTTTGTCGCCTGCGCAAGTCTCTTTACGGGTTAAAATAGGCCCCACGGGCCTGGTACCAGCGGTTCACTGATTTTGTCACCTTACAAGGCTTTCGTGAAAGTAAGTCGGACAATTCTTTATTTATCTATCATCATGGGGCCGACACCGCTTATCTTCTCATTTATGTGGACGACATTATCCTCACCACGTCCAATGAGCCTCTTCGCACTACTTTGGTTCAGACACTATCCAGTGAGTTTCCCATGAAGGACTTGGGGACTCTTTCATATTTCTTGGGCATTCATGTTACCCGAAAAGGTGACACTATGTTTCTTTCACAGCAAGCTTATGTCCAAGACATCATTCATCGGGCTTCTATGGACTCGTGCAAACCAGTTAACACCCCAGTTGACACCCAGTCCAAACTTTCAGCTGACTCCGGCCCTCTTCATGACGACCCGTCTACTTACCGCAGCCTGGCTAGTGCTCTATGTTATCTTACTTTCACCAGACCAAATATCTCTTACGCGGTACAGCAGATTTGCATGCATATGCACGAACCCCGTCTGGATCACTGGAACGCATTGAAGCGTATCATTCGGTATCTTCAGGGAACCTATGATCATGGTCTTCATTTGGGCGCTGTTCCCAACATCTCTCTAGTGGCTTATACAGATGCTGATTGGGCTGGCTACTCTGATACTCGCCGCTCCACATCAGGATACCGTGTCTACTTGGGAGACAACTTAATCTCTTGGTCTTCGAAACGGCAGCCCACCATATCCAGATCCAGTGCTGAAGCCGAATACCGTGGCGTGGCAAATGTTGTTGCGGACATATGCTGGTTACGCAACCTCCTTCTTGAACTGCATCTTCCTCTCTCTCGAGCCACTCTCGTCTACTGTGACAATGTTAGTGCGGTGTATCTCTCTGGTAACCCTGTTCAGCACCAACGTACTAAACATATTGAGCTCGACATTCACATCGTTCGCGAACAGGTTCAGCGTGGCCACATCCGAGTGCTACATGTTCCATCCCGTCACCAGATTGCGGATATATTCACCAAGGGTCTCCCTCGAGTGCTATTTGATGATTTTCGGACCAGTCTCAACATCAGTCCTCCCGACGTCTCAACTGCGGGGGTGTATTAATATGTTATATTTGGTAAATCATAATTGTAATTATTTTGTAATTATTACTCCTCAATTATAGGAGATACTTTGTATTATTTAAGGATAACCAAATCAATAGAATTCACAAGTTGAATCAATTATCTCACAGGCCACACGATCATGTAAACTACGCGTTGAAGAAAATCAGTGCAAATGTGAAATTGAGAAACGATATGAATGATCAACGGATCATCTATAGCATATTAATTTTATAGTTTTAATTCTCGTATTTAATATTGTTTAGTTTCAATTATATAATCTTTTTAATTTTGATGAATTTATATTTTAATTACATTTAATTGATTAAATTATTTAAGATTAAAAAAAACGTAAAGTTAGAGGGTACACGCACATAGATGCTGCTAAGGATCTTATAGTTTGAGGGTACTTGAGGTAGAAATAAGATGACAGTGCAAGATTAGTGAGTGCTAGAGTAAACAAGCGTTATGTGCTCCCTTCTAATAATCTTTACTACCTTATTAAAAAGGAGAGATGGGTAAGAAGGTAATTTCACCATCATTTTAAGATGGCATACAAAAGGTCACAAGGTAAACAACTATATTTTTGCCAAATCCTTCCCTTTATGCCCCTATGTGCAACATTTGATTACAATTGTACAAATGACTAATGCAAGTCATCTCTATTATTATTATTTTTATTATTATTATTATTATTATTATTATTATTATTATTATTATTATTATTATGCATGTATGACGCCGTTAAGAGAAGCTACTTGCTAGGTACTTATTCCACAACTGATTGGTTTGTATGGACAATGTCAAGGTAATGAACCACAGTTCACATGTATTAGTGTTCACATAACATTTCACTCGGTCAATACCTATATTTTGCATATTCTCTCTATATGCTTTATCTTATAGATAACATTGTTGCAAAAGATTTGTTTATTCTTTATTTTATTTTTGTTTTGGTATGATGACAAAGGTTTTTCATTTCTTTAGGTAATCAAGATGCAAGATGCTATCGTATATGAGTATAGAAGCACCAAAATCATTTATTGAGCTTGAAAATTACAGTTTACCATTCTCTCGAACCGAGGAGGGAAATATATATCAATTTGCATTTGGTGGTCAGATAATAAATTGTCCTTTGAAAATTGATATATTGTTGAATTAGCACATAAATTTTATAAATAACATAAGCGAAACTTGTAGTGCAACGAGCAGGGCAAAAACATAAACACCCGCGGCAACGCGCTGGCATTTTTAGTATTTAAATAACAAGTGACTATATCTTGAATTAAATTTCTTGTTTCTTTTGTAATTTGTCTTAAATTGATTTTTTTCTCTATAAAATTTGAATTTGTATATTTTTTATCTTCAAATTATAGTAAGGCTATATGGTGTGCCCCCTTTTTCCCCCCAACTCCCCCAAGTGTCACATCAGTGCCACATCATTTTCCCCATTTTCTCCCCCAATGTTTGAAAATGGTATTCCCCTAATTCCCCCAACCCCCTTTCAATTTTTTATTATATAAACTTTGATTAAAAAAAATAAAAAAATAAATAAATGGCCAATGAGAAGAACGGAGAGAAAGGGGAAAATCCCCCCAACTCACCGAAAATTTATGGAGGGGGGCGGTGTTCCCCTTGGGGGAAAGTGACACATAAGCTCCCCGATTGCATTCCCCCTTTCCACACCATTTAGTCTAATAGATGGAAAATATCGAAGAATAAAGTATTGCTATCAGTTTTTTTACTTGTGATGAATAATCAAAGTTGTTTCGAATACGAGTTAAGTGAAGTGTTTATAAAATATTAATTAATCGTTGAAGGAAAATTTAATAATCAGAGTATTTAACTTTAAATTTTAATGTTAAGAAAATCTTAAATAACCTCTTCTAAAGTTGAAATTGAAACTTATGCGGGCTACTACCATTGTGTTTATTAGAGCATTCACAACCCATCCCCCATTCTTAAAATTTAAGAAAATCCTACAAAAACTCACTCCATCCCAACCCCTTTTCCCATACCAACCCCTTTCCCCATACCCCATTTCTAAAATTTACAAAAAAACCTATGTTGAGCCCCCATATATGGGGTCTTCCATTCTTCCCCCATATCATTTAATAATAATAAAATAATACAAATGAAAGGTGGAGTGAATTAATGTTGGTTATAAAAAAATAAAATAGTAATAAAAAAAACTTATAGGGGATATGAATGGGGAATGAGATGTGAGAGATTTTGCAAAAGTGAGTGGCAAATTTAGAAAACTATGATTTTTCCTTAAATTATATGGTTGGGGATGGGGGATGGGTTGTGAATGCTCTTAGACCATGTGTAATGGTGGGTTAAATTGGTGGGTTAAACGGGCATTTTATGACATGTGGCATGTGGGGCCAATTTGGTGGGTGAAAGGGGCATGAAAGGAGCAAGAGGTGTAATGGTGGGCGAAATTTGGAGTAAGACATTTTTTGACATGTGACATGTCGGTCACATGCCATTTTGTATTATTTTTTTAAAATTTAAATAAACAAACTAGTATTTAATTTAAATATTTAACTAGAAAAAAATAAAAAAATTACATTAATTCCCTAAATTACCTAAAATTAAAAATAAATACGGAAAATAATAATACATATCGATCATCCTAAAAAAAATACAATCTAAAAATTAATATTATATTTTGCTCGGATTTGTTCCTTGCGAAGGTTAAACAAAAATAGCGCCTCCTCGGTAGGGGTGTCTTTCGGGTAATTTTATCGGGTTTCGGGTTTTTCGGGTTTTCAAAGCCAAATATATAACCCGATAACCGACCCTTTCTAGGTTCGGGTTCTTCGGTGTTCGGGTTAAATGGTTCGGGTTTTATCGGGTCAGGTTTCGGGTTAGCATTAGATATTTTGTTTACTTCAATTGTTTACAAATCTCTTGATTTTGTAATAAAGAAACATATAAAAAAAATCCCCATTTTCATTGTTTCTTTTGCTTTATACGCTACTTATCGCTTTGAAACATGAGGCTGGCTTAAGATAATATGACATATAATATCTTATCAGCCGTTAATACGATATTGAAAAAGGTTATTACATCATGACATTTAGAGGTTGATGAACGGATCTGATTTGTAAAGAGTTTTGGCTTCTAGTCATACTCCTCTAAATGTCATTATGGGTGGCTCGAGCTATCAACAGTGAATATTATCAAGGGATTTAATTTAAATCGGCAATATATACCAAGTATAAATTATAAGTAGTTGGATAGGATTTGAATATAATAATCAATAATATAATATAATTGGAATATAGCTTAAATTTGGTATTGGATTAAAGTATTTCAAGGTAGGATTCATCGGGAATTTGACATGAGCTTGAGAATTTAATGAGAGCTGGAAAGTTGTTCGGGTTTTTCGGGTGAACCCGAATCACCAAAATATTATCCATTAACCAAACCATTTATAGTCAATCGGGTTCGGGTTTCCTATTCATCGGGTTTGGGTAATTCGGGTTCAATAGTTTCTCGGGTCGGGTGGTATCAGTTCGGGTTCGGTTTCGGGTTTCGGATAAAAGAAACACCCCTACTCCTCTGTGAGTCCCTCAGACGATCTCGAAAGGAACTTGATGTCCTTCTCCATTTGCCACGCCTCTTGAATCTCGACGAACTTCTTGTTTTCAGCGGCTCTCTCTTGCATGGTCTCCAACCGCTTCGCTCCAAGGTCTCGTATATCCTGAAGACGTCGATTTATTTCTTCAAAGTCGTCTTTCAACTCGACGACTGTCGTCGAAGACGACTCCGCACGTCCACCCTTTCGCACGCTTCTTCTTCCTGGCGATCGAGGCAACTCTTCTTCTTCTTCTTCTTCTTCTTCATCACCCTCTTCATTTAAACCCACGGTCTGACCATCCGAAGTGGGCGTGTCTGGATCAATCGAAGAAGAGGTTTTCGACCGTTTGGCTTTGCGCCTACCCCCGTCATGCTTGGTACGTTTCCCATTTAGGACTTCCCTTTAGAAGCTCCCAACACCTCATGTACGGGAATGTCCCACGATCGGCGTTGTACTCCTCCAACGCTCTCGTCAAAATATCAACATCCCCATGACCGCTACCCCAATTATCATCCAAACATTGATAATATTCTTGAAACCCATGGCATTTTTTATTGATGTCCGTCCACTTTCCCGAAATCGAGTCTTTATCCCTATATTCTCCTCTACCCATTGTGTTGAAAAACGTCTCGCGAATCCTTATCCAAAAGAGAGGTAAATTTTGGTAGTTCGCTACAAAAAAAAATATATAACATATATTAGTATACAAGTTAGGATATTTAAAAAAAATTAATAAGTTACGAATTTTTTAAAATATACAAAGTTACGGTTTAAAAAAACATACCAACTTTGGGATCCTTCGAAATGTCTAACCATGCTCGGGCGAGCTCCTCGTCATTGGTCCATGGTTGATACGTCTTTCTTGTTTTCAGTTTGGCCGGCTCTTCGTTTTTTTATGCGACCGTTTTTTTGGTTGGTATGTTTTTTTATATTAGCGTATCCCATGGGTCCTTGGATGAATTGTTGGGGCATGTTTAGTAAATGCGAAAACCCCATGTTGCTTGTGTCGAAATCTTGAAAATTATACGGTTGTTGAGGTTGGGTGGTATTTGGGCGAATAACGTTTGGGTTGGCCGGGCGAGATGGTACACCGAAAGGTTGGCGGAATGGTTGCATTTTTTGATTGATGATTTATAAAAAATAGTAGGATTGTATAAAATATTTGGTGAATGTGAGTAAAATTGATAGTGAAAAATTATAAAGGTTGGAGGTTATCATATAGTGGTAAATTAATTAATTTTTTTTTAAATAGCCCAACGGCTATATGTTTTCAACCGTTGCAAAATTGATCGTTTCATTTTTTTTAAAGCAGCCACGTGGCAGCATACCATTGGCTGGGACAACTTTTGCCGTGAGCGAAATATTTCGCGGGGGGGGGGGGGGGGTGGTGGTTTAGCGTCCGGTTAACTTGAATGGGGGCGGTGTAGCTGGGTGAACGGGATGCTAAAATGCCCCTTTAGCGCCCATTTCACAGACCATTACGGGTGGTCTTAGATGTATAATCTTTCGGCTAATGCATTTATCAAATGAGTTATGTTAGTTTTGACACATTTATTTAAAAGAGTTGTATTACTTAACCAAAAATCTAACTATTTTCTTATTGTATATAAATCGTTTCACGATTGATGACCCTAACGAATGATATACCCTCAACCTTTTTCCTACACAGAAATTTGATTTTTAGGGGCGACACCTTTAGCGGCGACCCGCTTTTGGTTGCCGCTAAAGATCAAAATCCACATCAACCATTGATCATAAAGCAGATCCAACGGTGAGAAATTTATCGTACTTTTAATTATTAGCGGCGACTATATTTTGAGTATTAGCGGCGATGAGTCACCGCTAAAGGTCGAAAAAAAATATAACCCACCAACCCTTCTTTTTTCCCTCCTCCCCTGCTGCTTTTTCCCTTTCTCTCTCTCTCTCTCTCTCTCTCTCTCTCTCGAACTCCTCCATGCTCTCTCGCTCGCCTCTCTCTTGCTCTCCTCTTTCTCTTTCTCTTCATCTCACCACCACCACCACCTAAAACCTCCACTCACCTCTGGACCCCCACCACCACCGAACCAGCCGCACCACCACTGGACCACCACACCACCACCGGATCAGCCACCACCGACCACTCCTCCTCTCCCAGACTGTAGGGTGAGTTTTTTTTCTTATTTTTTTGTTTTTTCTTAAAGTATGTTTAAGTTTTTTTATTTTATAATGATATGAGTTGTAGGAAGCTCCGATCTATTGAACCAGCTGAAGATTCGCCGCTAATACCTGTTAGCAGTCGCCGCTAATTATGTTTTTTTTAGTATTTATGCTTTATACTCTTAGTATATAGGTTTGTATGTGTATAAATAGGTATGTATGTGTGTATGTATGTGTGTATTTAGGTATGTATATCTATATTAAAGTGTGTATATTTATTTTAAAAACAATATAATGTATAAATATTTTATAAAAAAATATGTAAGTATGTATTTATAGTTTTTAACAAAATATATTATGTATGTATATTTTTTACTTATATTATGTATATATCTTATGTATGTACATCTTTTTAAAAACTATATTATGTTTGTATATATGAGTGTATGAATGTAAGTATGTATGTATGCATGCGTGTATGTTTGCAAGTATGTATGCGTGTATGTTTGTAAATCTGTATGCGTGTATGTTTGTAAATATGTATGCGTGTATGTTTGTAAGTATGTATATGTGTATGTATGTAAGTATGTATGCGTGTATGTTTGTAAGTATGTAGGCCTGTATGTTTGTAAGTATGTATATGTTTATGTATGTAAGTATGTATGTATGCATCTATTTTTGTAAATATGTATGCGCGTATGTTTGTAAGTATATATATGTGTATGTAATTAAGTACGTATGCGTGTATGTTTGTAAGTATGTATGTATGCATGTATGTTTGTAAGTATGTATGTGTGTATGTTTGTAAATATGTATATGTGCATGTTTGTAAGTATGTATATGTGTATGTATATAAGTATGTTACCACATTGTAGAGGATTGGTTTTAAAGAAAACGACTAGATGATCATACAAATGGAACAATCCAGGTGCGGAAACCCTAGATCGTATGCAATATGATAAAGATCAAATTAGAACACAATCAAATCCTTTTCAATAAACAATTCATTCATAAACATGTTGATTAATCTTGTTAGATAGTGTTTACAATGAAATAGATCAATTACAGAACTTTCCAGAACCTAGAGAGATAACATACAAAAGACGCTACTCAAAATGACCAACTATCTCAACAAAATAAAACTTAAGGTATTTGTACTACTGCACATTCGACCCCACGACTAGGTCGAATGTGTCATTCGACCTTCACATCAGCTCGAACCAAACAGATAAACCTTTAAAGCTTCCTTCGACCTTCCAAAGTCCTCCTTTGACCCCTCGACAAGTCGAATGAACATTTTCTTCTACACAAAATCTACCAAAACACTATAATGACAATCCAAAATCAATAAGTCACATTCCGTGCACTTACAAACTCCCCCTTGACTGTCGCTTGGATTGTAGACATTCTTGATCCATCGTCTTGTTCAACAGTTTGATTCGGAGAATCTTCTTCTGCTGTTTACTCATCTGCGGTTCTAGTTGACGTTTCGTTGAACTCTTCTTCAATTCACGTACCTTCACATATCTTCCCAGCTTTTTATCAAAATCACACCCCGCATTAACATCCTAGGCAAAACAAAAACACACAACTCTATGATACTTCATCGCTTGCTCTCTATCTTTCTCCTCACAGTAAATAGGATTGTAATAAAGCATGATAATGTCTTCATACGAGCAATTCATGAGCCACATTAGATCAAAGATGTGTATCTTTTTGAACTCATCCCTATTGTCCTTCAACAAGATGATTGCTTAAGCCGTTCTCCAATCATAGTACCAAATAACAAACTCTTTGCTGAAATGTTGTTGTATCGGCATCAAAGGAATCCGTTTCATCACCACTGGAGGTTTATACTTCAATGTCACCTTATTTCGTCCAGTAACAAGATCAACCTCTTTGGGAACTTTCCTTTTTAGGTATTGAGGCATGAACATTTTCCACTTAGTTATGCTTTCCCAAGACATTTTGTCTGCAAACCATCCAACAACACTATTATTCGCAGAAGCACCGCTCATCGTGTGTCTACAGATATCTCTTACAGCCTAGTACGACAGGGTTTTTATATCATGAAACTTGTAGAAGTACAGAATTCCCTTCTCCCACGTCACCCCTATACACCCTAGCTGCCTATGATATTTCCAACCCAATGCTCTACCTTTAAACAATTGGTTATGATATTTGTAGAACCGTCCTTGTACTTATGTCTTTGGTCTATTAGCCTCTTTCTCTTTTAACTTCTTCAACAACTCTTTCAAATCATTTGACTGTTGAAAGTTTGGTTTCTGATTGGTATCCTTCTCAAACACTTCATCTATAATCTTCTTGCCCTTTTTCTCAGCAAGTTTCTCAGCTTCATTAAGTGTTTCTTCATTGATTTCAGGTATCACCACATTCTCTTTCTCTTTGAAGTACTGGATACTCTTCAGGAGTAATGTCTTCAATCTCAATCTCCTCAAACTCTGGAGTATTTTTATCATCAGAATGTGTACTTGCATATCTCTCTGGAATATTAGGAATCTCTTTTTCATTCATGATTTCTTCTAGAGACTTCCCTATCTACTTTGCCAAACCTTCCAAAATTTCTTTAAGGACTGCAGCAGATACTTCTCCATCCTCTAGATAAGGATCATTGTATTCAAGTTCGTACTTCATATCATCATATTCAAAAATCTCTGGAAACCTTCCAATCAGCTCAATTGTCCATGCATTCTGCTTCAATATCTTTCGATATATGTTTTTATCATCTGACAAAGATCTAATCTTTTCCGTCCAGAATATGCTATAATCATCATCAACATTTTCACCTGGTGTCTTTTTGGAACCTGATTCACTTGTGTCTCCCTTATCTGTATCTCTCTTCTGATAGCTATACTTGTAAGTATCTTGATCATCATCATCATCAGAACTCTCATCATCATCACCTTTATCATCTTTCTTTCCACCACTTTTATCACCAGCATCATCATCATCATCTGATGTATCATCAAATTCATCATCATCACCTTCTTCATCATTAGATAACTCATAGTCAACCTTCTATTCATCATCCTCCTTATCTTCTTCCTCTGTACCCTTCAGCTGTGGTGCTTTGGAATATAAATCATCAAGTAACTTTTTCATCTCTTTGTTGCCAGCTTTGATTTTCTTGTTTTCAATCTGTAAGTACTTGATCTTTCTTGTATTTCTTTTACCACGAGTCAACAACATCTTGTTTTCTTCCTGAAGCTCTTTCAACTTCTCTTCTAACTCATGTTGATTTGCCTTTGAGGATAAAACAATCTGCAACATACTTTGTTCATCTTTGTTCATCTGTTTTATTTCATCTTGTTGCTTGTTGAAGGCTTTCATGATATCTGCTATCTGACGGTTCACTACTTCCATCACTTCACTTGAAACAGTAACCTATGGTGTGGATGATTCAGCAACTGGTGGTTTAACAGGTTTTGTCTTCTTCTGAAACTGTAGTAACACATTCTCCAAAGTACTAGAAAAGTTTTCAGGAACTGGATTCACAGTAGCTTCTTCCTGAACAACTTTCTTCTTTTTCTTTGCCACTAGGGATGCCACGGGTGTTGTAGCACTTGAACTTCCAATTACTTGAACTTTCTTTCCTCCAACCAACAATTCTACTTCTCTGTCTCTCCTTTTCATGGGATTATCTCTCTTAGCCATTGTCTTGTACTTGGCTTTCTTAATCTTTTCACCTGCAACAAGAGGTCCACCAAAGTCAAGATTATCAATAGTTAAATTTAACTCTTCATCATCAACTACTAGGGCTCTTTGTTCCTGTTCTTCAATAGCTTTGTTCAAACTCTCAATCTCTCCAACCACAGTGGCCTTGGGTTTAGTGGTCTTGATAGTTTCATCCCCTGAATTCCATTCTGCATCATCCTGAGTCTCTTCTGAATCAGCAGACTCTTCATCAATTAACATCATTTTTCTTTTCCTTTCTTCTTCCCTACTTTCTGTTTCTTAGGTTCAACTTCAACAACCTTTGCTTTTCTTTTACCAGACTTAGCACCTTTATTAATAACTTGACGATTCCATTTAGCATCTTTGTCAACTGGAAATAAAGGGCTATCAGAGTCAGACTCACTCTTTTCATTCCTTGCTTTGTTTTGACCTGGATCCTTATAATCTGGGTTAATCAGATGTCCAAACAAGTTCTTTTATGGAGGCCTTTGATCTTTAGGAACACCTTTATAAGCCTTCATTCTGCTCAAAGTACTAAGATTCATATGACTTAGATATACAATCTGCCTTGGATCTTTCTTCAAGTTAGGATACTTGTTATCAAATACCATCTAAAGAATCTTGGGTACATAAGAAACTTGCCAGTAGTCAAACCTTTCAAAACTTCCATCATGTGCTCAAATATCATTCCAGAAACATTAAATGGCTTGTTCAAGATCAAAGCAATAACTAGTGAACTCAGACTTTTCCTCAGCACATCATAACCTCCTCTAACTGGTCCAAACACATGCAGAATCACATGTAGTAAACCATCAGTAATTGGAGCATTGTACTTCATTCTGAGGAAACACTTCCTCTGCTCTATCCAATATAACTCTGTAGGATCTGTAGGAGAATCTCTCAACTGTAAAGCTTCTCTGAGTCTTACTCAGTAACTAGTACAAAGTTCCCCTGAATGTAACTTTGAATAGCAGACTTGTCATCCCAAAAAGTAATTACAACTTTCTCCCAGAAGTTAACATGATGATCCTTATAAATTGTCTTTGTTATAGCAAGAGCGTAGATAACTCTGCTTCTTTGTAAGAACTCTATTATGCCTTGGAATTCAACATGCTGCTTCACTTCGCCGAGAAATGCCCAATAGTTGTGTACTGGCTCAAATAATAACTCCTTGGGTTCTCCTGGTTGCTTTTGAACTGGTACTTCCTTCTCTGGGTTTTTTTGTTCAGCCATTACAATCTGTAAAACAAGAAATAAACATGAAAATTTATCAAAATCGGACAAAAATTGAACTTTGGTAAAAACTTCCTTCATTCGACTCTATCGGGGGTTCGAATGAGGAATATGAGATGTCGAATGAGAAAACTCAGGTGAACAAAATATTTCATTCGACTTTAATTACTACATTCGACCTTAAACAATCTTCTTCGACCCTTAAAAGTCTCATTCGACCTAATAAGGTCTCATTCGACCCTAGTAAAATGGTCGAACAGGACTGTTTGGTTTTTGAATTGCCCAAATCACAATCCAACCTAGATAAACATCACATTATTGTTCGTTTAGATCCTAATATGGCCGATTAACATATCTCAACAATCAATTGGAACTAATAACCTATTATAGATGGTTTTTACCCAAAATCTAGGTTTTTTAAATTTCAAACAATCATTTATGTTCAATGATGTGTTTAAACACTGGATTTTGGTTCCTTCTCCCCCTAAAACCATCGATAATAGTATTACAATTATCAATTGATGTTTAAACAAGTTCAATAAGGTCTGATTAGGTGTTCTAGGGTTTATAACTCCAATCCATAATTCTGTCCTGAAAACTTGGTCATTACCTGTTAAAATAGGATCAAAAGATTCAGAATATCACAAGGAACAATAATCTCAGGTCTAAATCAAACAAGCAACAAGGTCTGGTGACGTGGGAATTTTTGAAAAAAATTATGGGGGTTCGAATGAGCTCAAAGAATATATATATATATATAGTGAAAGGATAGGGAGAAAACCCTTCAAAATGAAAAAACTCTAGAAAACCCTCAAAAAAACCTACTTCCCGAGCTTTTTTTTAAAAAAAATTAGGGCATGTAATATACATGTTTTTGAGTGTTTTGAGCCAAAAAAAAAATCAAAAAAGCGCCGAAGGTTTTTTTTTTTAAAAAAAATAAGTTTTGCATCATAACATATGTTACCAGTGCAAAAATAAGCTAACATATGTTATGATGCAACACTTATTTTTTTTTTAAAAAAAAAACCCTTCGGCGCTTTTTTTATTTTTTTGGCTCAAAACACTTAAAAACATGTATATTACATGCCCTAATTTTTTTTAAAAAAAAAAAGCTCGGGAAGTAGGTTTTTTTGAGGGTTTTCTAGAGTTTTCTCATTATTTAGGGTTTCCGTATTATCCATCCCCTATATATATATATATATATATATATATATATATATAAGACTCTCCTTCGACCCTTACATGGGTTCGAATGAGACGATCCAGTCTTCCTTCAACCCTAGTTAAAGGCTCGAAAGAAACCAGATGGCTCGAATGAGGAAAACTCAAACAAACACTCTCATTTGACCTCATGAGAAGGTTCGAATCAAGACTCAAAATCTCCTTCAACCCAACGAAGGGGCGGATGAGATGTTGGATTTCTGAAAATTTTACCAAATCTCAAATTCAAATCCCGTTTTATCATTTTAAAACATTTAAACCTTCAAACATTCATAAGTTTGCATTTTAATGATACAAAACTCAACTTGGTCTGTCAAACTTCAGAAAATGACCATCAATCACCATCGGTTATCAAAAAGAACACAGAAATGTAAAAATTTCGGATTTTCTGAAATTTATGCTAAAACACACTAAAAATCTTTTTGAGTTTTTGTATATTTTTGCAGAAAATGAAAATTAAAGCAGTAAACATTTGGTGATTTCCGGTAAGAGGATCATATCAGTTTTTGAGAAATCTGATCACACTTTGATCTTTAATATTTATTATCAGTATAGACAATGTGTGATTAGGCAATTGCTGATATTGTTATCCACATAACCTCACATGCAGACTGTTATGCATTGCTTTAAAATGATACGCAATTAGATGTTTAAAACTTACAGGCTTATGGTTCCTGTTAGGATCTGAGTTTGATTTGTTATGAAAGTTTAAGTAATGGAATGGTAAATGAATGAACAATAATGGAAGGTGCAGTGGAATTGTAAACTTTAATTCATAACAAATAGGACAATTGTTTTTATATCAAATACTATGCAAAAGTCATCACAGATTACAAGTATAAGATTACAACTCCCCCCCTCAGCCTGATCACTCAGTAACTTTGTTTGTGTAAGAGAATGTTGGAGTGACAAATAGAACAGTACATGCACTATTCTATTTATAGACAAACGAAAGCTCTGATGACCTAAGATTGACATCACCTAGACAATGACAGCTAACTAACATAACAACATAAAAAATTTGCTAGGAATTACTACTGTTACATTGCCTAAACCTCTGATGAGAGAAACTCTGTTGGCTTGAACATCTGTTGGATCCTAAGTACTGTTGGCTCCAACAGACCTTGTATCTCTTGTCAGCACTTTGCCTTGTTTCCTTATCAACACTTTGTCTATCAGTGGTTTCTTCAATCAGCAGCAGTTTTGTCCAGCAGCAGTTTGGTATCAGCAGTTAGAGTCATCAGTCGTTTGGGAGGATACTTGAATCAAAATACTGTTTTATTGATAATCAGAAGTGTAGAATGTTTTGGCTTTTAATCATCTGTTCTTTTCCAGGTCAGCAGACCCAACAATCTCCCCCTAGAACAGATGATGCCAAAACTCATCTTTATTGCTGATCTTTATTCCTCATCAGACTTTCTCTTATTTAACCTTTTAATTGTAGTTCAATGTCAAAAGCGAATAAGTCATCAGCATCCCTTTCTAGCTCTAAATTCAGCAAGTCTTGGAGATCATTTGCATTCAGACTGTATGCATCATTTATCTTGAGCTTTTGAACCTTTCCATCTGATCTGAGTAGAGTCAATTCATGGTTGTCTTTATTGACCTTCTGTGACACCCGGCAAACTCAGGTTAGTAACGTTGACTAAACTAGTAAGTCTACCTTAGCGAGTCATACTTATTACATACTTAACTCGATCAGTCGAGTCGTTACGATGATTCTAGGGAATCATCGGGAGTCGTTACGATGATCCGCGGGATCATCGGGAGTCGGTCAATAACCATGTGTACAAGGATTGGTGATTCGTGGAATCACCGGGTTTAACGCACACACGCAAGTCTCGAGTCCCGGGAATTGGTGAACGGATGTAAATGTGTTAGTTATCATGCATTATGTGTTTATAATCATTATGTGACTTGTCGGTATGTTAATACGTGTTTATATGTGTTAAAATAGTGTTTAACGCGCCGAAATCTCAGTCGGGAATGCTGTAGGCGATTAGGAACCAGAGGGTTGCCTAATCGCCTATACTATAGGCGATTAGGACTCCTAATCGCCTGTTAACTGCTGCTAATCGCCTGTACTGATATGCACGAGTCAAAACACCTATAAATACAACCCTTAACTCCCCAAACACCCTTAGTGCAACACTAACTGATCCTAAGCCACCCACACACCCTAGAACACCTCTGGAACTTGTTTTGCTTCAAAAATCACCATTTCCAAGCTAACGCACCTTTCTTTGATAAAATCCAAGGTGTGTTCTTCATCTCTAACCTTTGTAATGTTGTTGTTTTGGTTCCCCAAATGTCCAGACCTTGTTTTACTAAGTATGTGTCTTTAAAACCTTTGAAAAGAGTTCTAAAACAAGCCTACACCATAATACATGCTATATGTGAAGTTTTTGTGCGTATGATGATCTTCTTGGTATTTATAACATGAATGTTTCCATAAAATGGTTGTACTTCTGAGATGTAGGAGCTATTAGGATGATTATCTAAGAGTTTGAGTTATTATTTTTGTGTTTTGGTGATGATGTTCATTTTGACCCATTTGCATGATTCTTGAAGATCTAAGGTGTTATGTTATGATTTAATGATTTATTGTTGTTAGGGTTTGCATTAGAGAGGTATTATAACAGGGAGATGTTGATTTGCAAGCTTGTAAGTGATGAAATCTGATTTGTTGCCATTTAAGGAATGATAAGCTTAGTTAATGAAACATGGTACTTTGCCATTTTTGGAAATAATTGCATAAAGAGTGTTAGAACAGGGATTAATTGGGGGTTTTTGCTTGGAATGGATTGGTAAATGGTTTAGGTTTGATATTGGGTGTTTTTGCATGTTTCGGATCTGATTTGGAGGGTTAAACGCGCGAAAATGTGTTGCGCAGCTGCAGCAGGCGATTAGGAATCCTAATAGCCTGATGCAGGGGGCGATTAGGCATGTTAAGGGGCGATTAGGACCCTAATCGCCTGATATGTCAGGCGATTACAACCCCAATCGCCTGTTGACCACCCCCAATCACCAGTTGACTTTTCCTAATTGCATGTTAAATTCCTAATCGCGTGTACTGCTGCTGTAAGCGTATTTTGGCATCCCGAAGCATGATTTGACGCCTAGGAACATGATAGGAACCCCGTGACATGCCGTATGACTTGGTAACACGTGTTCGGACTCAATTGTACTTCACTTGTGCGTTATGTTAGTCTAGGTGAACTCTTGCGCGTGTTAAGTGTATAACTACATGTGTTGCATGATATCTTGCATTTAGCTAACACATGGAATGTCGGGTCACCAATGGGATGTCGAGTCTTGTCTTGTCTAGCACGGTCGGTTTAGCAGTCAAAGGTGTTTTTCAAACGTCTATGGTTATGGTCTGGACATTCGGGGACTAGCTAACCTGCGGGTTATTAGTCCGGATACTTATACACGTCTTATGATACGTCGCCGCTATTTGGGGCTATCATAGCATAACCACTTAACTATTTTCAAGTAACGCAATCTAAGGTGAGTGTCACAGCCCCGCTTTTACTGTTTTGTCTTCAGGGGGAGAAACATGCTACTTATTTATTTATTAAAGGTCATGTTATACTATGGTTACTTTATGTTACTATACGGCTTTTTCGGAAAGTCCCAGGGGGAAACCATGAATGTGCGGGAAGCACAACGAGGGAAATGTGGATAGATCTATTGGGCCTCACAAACCCCACCCGAAGGCGGGGATGCTGGGCGGGTGCATATTGTCTCTAACTATCGGGTTATCGAGGCATCGGTAACCCAGTCATCTGGGCTGGATTCATCATTTGGTACATGTTCAGTAATGGGTTCCCAACCGTAGTAGTAAAAACACTTAACGTCTAGCTAACGTTCTTATAACCTAGTAGTTACGGATATGACCTTTGGAACTTATAAAACTCATTTATGAAGGAAAACCTGTGAACTCACCAGCATTATATGTTGACATTTTTGGCATGTTTTCTCAGGTCGCTAAGGTAGCAGTTAATGGACTAGGCGCACGGAGTCTCGCACAACGTCTAGGATTTCGAAACGTATTAAACAATGTTTTGTAAACTTTAATATGTCTTTTGGTTGTAAACAAGAAATGCTTTCGCTGCTGGTTTACGGCTCAAAGCATGATATTTTGGTTTTAATATATATATGAATGCATGTTTGTTGAATGTTTGTTGTGATCATTGACTTAGATCCTGGTGTGTCACGCGCCTCGCGGTAAAACCCCGCATGTGGAAATTGAGGGTGTGACACCTTCTATTTTAGAATTTTTGAATCAGAGGAATTTTTGGTCTGCAAGTTTATTTTGATGAGTTTGCTGATGGAGGTCTCCAAATGATTTTTCTCAGTTCTTCACTAATGGGATCTGAAAAATAATGAACTTGATTGAAGATCCCTTCCTTCATAAATGTGTCAGCAAACTTCTTTTGATCTTCTTCAGACATCTCCTTCTGCCTTTTGTGTTGTCTTCTAGCAGCAATGGAGACATAAGAGGATGGAAAGAAGCTTTCAAAGGAAAGAGTCTGATGAGATCTCCTAACATCTTCATCATCAGGGTAAACTGGTTTTCTGGGAAGAGTTGGATCGGTCTTTCTTTGTTCTTCTAGCTTCTTATAAGTCTCAACCAACCTTAACTCAGATCTTTTTGATACAGACTTCATTTCACCATAGTTAGCCTCAACCAATTCAGCTCTCATTCTCTTGAATTTCAAAGCTCTGACAGGGTCTTTGCCTTTTCTGGAATCAGGAACAGATGGTTTTTGGTTAGGTTGCTTGTTCAGCTCTTCAATCATGTTTAATTCTTCTTTCAAAGCCTGAATGGTCTAGCCAGTGAAGTGTTTTATGTTGGCTTTGTAAGGTTTAGCAGCCATAATCTGGTCCAGAAGAGATTCTCTGACCAACTTTACCATTTCACCACTGATGGGGTTGTTAGACATAGACTTGCTAGGGTCCTTAGAAAAGTCTTCAATCCTTCTTAACATGCAAAGCTCTACTAAATAGATGCCCTGAGCAGTCCTGTCATCTTTCCCTTTGCATTTCTCTTTGATGATCAAGTCAGTCTGCTGTACTTTCTGCTTTAAATATTCATCAAGATTTTTCGGCTTAGGCAGATTCAGACTTGCAAGAGACGGGAAGGATAATAGTGATGGATCCTCAGTATTGTAGAAGGATTGAATTTCCCCCTTGATTATGTCAAGCTCAAGGGGATACTGAGCAGCCAATGGAATTGTGGAAGATGGTGATTTTGTGGTGGAAGGATTGGATGTGAATTGTGAGGTGTGTGGTGAAAAAGATTGAAGTGGAATGGCTGAAATGGGTTTAGTTGATGATGGTGGTGGTGTTGTTTCTATGTTCTCATCTTGTACAACAAAGGTGGTGGATTTCCTTTTCCGTTTTGTAGAAGATAGTTGGTGATGGTGGTGATTGAGGTGTGTTAACATCTGTTGGCACTTGTTTAGTACAAGCAAATGTTTGAGGTGGAGAAGATGGTGTGGGTGTTAAGGTCATGGCTAAAGTAGTGGTGGTGGTTGTGGTGGTTGTTGTGGTAATTGGTTTAGTGGTTGTGTTGGTGGAAGCAGCAACAGAGGTTTTAGTTCTAGAAGGTGGCTGTCTGACATGCTGAGCAGGCCTTTTCTTCCTTTTAGAAGTACCTACATTGTCTTTTTCCTGATGTTCCAACTCTTTCCTTTTGGAAAGGTTTTCTACTTTTGTTTCCAAGGTTTCAGCCCTGATTTGTTTAGCCTTAGCAGCCTTTTCAGCTAAGACATTTGCAGATTTATCAACATGCTTTGCCTTGTCAGTTTTTGCAGCTTCAGCAGTGGTTTTGGAAGCAGACCCTTGTGCAGGCCTTTGAGCAGACTTTTCACCTTTTTGAGAAGATGGAATCCCAAATGGATCCAACTTAGGTTGTGTATCTCTGCCACTCTCCCCGTTTTTGGCCTCATCTACTGTAAACTCATTGTCATTCTCATCTCTTAGGATAGTTGTAGGGGCAGAGCCAGTGGTCTTCAACAAATGATCTTTTATGGCCTTTATGTCTGCTTGGGTGTCATTCAACCTAGCATCAACCATATTTCTGATCATGGTCATGTATCTTTCTTATGTTTGGTCTGCTAGTTTTCTATGAGCTATGATGATAGGATTAACAGATTTCCATAGCTTACTAGCAATATCTTTGGTGGATGGTTGACTTTGTGTGATGGTAACCAAAGTTTGCATCATTGTCTTGATATCTGATTTGATCTCAGTCACAGATGACTCAATGGTGTTCACTCTCTTCGTCAATTCTTGGTATCTTAATCCATCACCTAACTTAATATGATCATCTGAATTCCTTCCAGATGTGGTAGTTGTAACTGGTTCAGTCCTAGGAGGTGTGTCCATTGAAAAGAAACCAGATGCCCCTTTTTCATGGTTCTTGGGACTTCCAACTGGTATTGAGGTCACTCTGATAGTCAGTGTGCATTTTGACCATATCAATCAACCCTTTAGCATAGCAATCACGAATATAGTGATACTTAATCCAGATGTGCTTAGCCTTAGAGTGATTGACTGTGTCTTTAGTGAGTGCTATGGCAGCTTCATTGTCACAATGAATTGGGGTTTTAAGATATTGCAAACCGTAGTCGCACATCTGCTATTGAATCCACAAAACCTATGAACAACAACTCGAGGCTGCCACGTATTCGGCTTCACAAGTAGATAGTGCAACTGTTGTCTGCTTTTTGCATTGCCAGGTCACGAGCCTGCTCCCAAAGAATTGACATCCAGCCATTGTGGATTTACTGTCTTTATCGCAACATCCATAATCTGTATCACTGAAAGAAACAAAGTCAAAATTATCATCATGAGGGTACCAAAGTCCACGCGAGGGACAACCCTTTAGATATCTAAGGATTCATTTGACAGCTGTAAGGTGACTCTGTTTCGGCGTCGATTGGAATCTAGCACAGAGACATGATGCAAACATTATGTCTGGACGAGATGCAGGCAGGTACATCAAAGATCCGGCGATAGCTCTATACGTGTAGGGATCTGTAAGCTCCCTCTTAGCGTCAACTCCAATCCCGTGATTAGGTTTAATTGGGGTATCCATAGGCTTCGAATCTTTCTTCTGGAACCGGCTCAAGACTTCAGATACATATTTCGTCTGGTGAATGAAGATGCCCGTTGGCAATTGATCCACCTGCAAGTCTAGGAAAAACTGCATTTACCCCATTACGCTCATCTCCAACTTTTCCTACATGACTCGTTCGAATTATCCACATAAAAGCTCATTAGTAGAACCGAAAATAATGTCGTCAACATATATCTGAACAAGAAGCAAGTCACCCATTTTGTGAACAAGGTACAGTCTACCAAACCACGTTTGAATCCCTTTGAAAGAAGGTACGTACTTAGCTCCTCGTACCATTGCCTTGGAGCTTGGTGCAAACCATAAAGTGCTTTGTTAAGTTTATAGACTTTATCCCGGTGGATAGGATCTTCAAAGCCTTGTGGTTGACCAACGTATACCTCTTCCTTAACCACACCATACAGAAAGGCGCTCTTTACATCCATCTGATACACCTTGATCTTCTTGTAGGAAGCACACGCTAGAAACATACGAATTGCTTCTATACGCGCAACCAGTGCATAGACTTCATTGTAATCTATTCCTTCCGTTTGACTAAATCCCCGAACGACCAATCGAGCTTTGTTTCTGACAATAACGCCTCGATCATCCTTTTTGCACCTGAAAACCCACTTCGTACCAATTTTCTTCCGGTCTGGTGATAAATCTGTTAGCATCCAGACTCCGAATTTCTGAAAATGTAATAATTCCTCTTGCATTGCTTCAACCCACGAATCATCTTGTAAAGCATCCTTGTATGTCCGCGGCTCCACCTGCGAAACATAACAAGCAAAAGACCAGTCATTTTGACAACCTGATTTCTGTATTTTAGCATACAGGGATAGGGCTCCAATGTTATCATGTGAAGTTGCATGTCTGAGTTGTCCTCTTGTCATGACACTGTTGTCGGGATCACCAACAACTTGCTCAATCAGATGAATCTGATGAATCCGAGATTCCGGATGACCAGGAACTTGAATTCCCGTTTGAGTAGTCAAATTCTCTGCCATATCTAGATCATCATCCGTATTAGAAGAAGATGCAACATCAGAATTTAGGTTCACTGCTGGTGTCTCCGTAGCATGATCTAAGATAGCTTCACTGAAAACTTCATCGTCGTCTTCCGATTCTGATGAATCAAGAGTAGTAGAAGCTTCTTGAAAAATCTCTTCTTCATTAGCAGGAGCATTAATATCATTAGAAGTTGCTGGAGGAGTTATGGTGATCGGACGCACCAACGGTGAAGTCATTGTGTTCTCACACTCGTAATATAAACGTAATACAGCCTCTTCAACCAAGCTATCTAGATTGAATGACTCAAAGAAATCTTTATAGTCAAACATCCAATCGGGCCCACTTCCTTGAACATTTTGAGTGTAGTGTTGAACTTCCACATTCGCCCACTCTTCAACTTGTCGAGTTCTTTTGTTAAATACGCGTTTAAGTGGTGTCACGTACCCACCAAAATATCCCTCATCAGCTTTCGATCCAAACTTCTTTGTAGGATTCAACATTGTACAAGGTGCCCCGAAAGGTTCTAGATACTTTAAGCCCGGCTTTCGTCTATTAAGCAGTTCATAAGAAGTCTTGCCAAACTTCTTCACTGTTCATACACAATTCAGTGTGTAAAAAGCTGCGTAAATTGCTTCATTCCAAAATATCACTGGAAGATTCGAGTCCGCAAGCATTGTCCTAGCCGTTTCTATTAGAGTCATGTTTTTGCATTCTGCAACACCGTTCTGCTGTGGAGTGTATGGTGCACTATACTCGTGATAATATCCTTTGTCTTCAAAGAGTGCATCCATCTGAGAATTCTTGAACTCCGTCCCGTTGTCATTACGAATTCTTTTGATCTTTAAGCCGTAGATGTTTTCCAACCGGGTGAACAAAACCTTCAGATTATTAAACGTCTCGCTTTTGTGTTGCATGCACACCACCCACGAGAATCTTGAGTAGTCGTCTGTAACCATAAGACATTGAAGCTCTCCATAATTACTCTTACGCTTGACAGATCCGAAAAGATCCATATGCAAACGTTCAAGTGGCAATTCTACAAAGTTTACTTTCTTTGGTTTGTGGGACTGTTTTTGCTATTTACCTTTCTTACAACTCACACATTTGTCATTCAAATAAAAATGCTTCACATTAACCCTTCTACAAGCCCGTTCTTCACCAAATGATTCATCTTCCTTAGGTGATTATGCCCTATCCTTCTGTGCCACATAATAGATTCTTTTTCTATAGCTTTGGATAGAAAACACGTGACTTGGCCCTGGGTTGTGGTTGCCTTGCTCATGTCAAGAATGTACAAGTTGTTCACTCTTGGAGCTTTTAACATGATCCATTCTTTTGGAATGACGAATCTGGGTTTAAGAATGTAGCAAGATTTATCATCAAAGTGAACAGAAAACTGTTTGTCACAAATCTAACTGACACTCAACAGATTATAATCAATTTGCTTCACATAAGATATTCTCTCAAAACTCACGATTCCATTACTAACACTTCCTTCCATTGTTATGTAACCTCCTTTGTTTCCCGCAAACGCCACATAACATCCATTAATATTCTTGATATCATAGAGTAACGTTAAATCTCCGGTCATATGCCCAGAAGCTCCACTGTCGACAATCCAAAGACTGCTAACAGGGCCAGCTGGAGCTCCCTGCACAAATCACAAACACGATTAGTTTTTAACAGGGATCCAAGCCTGCTTGGTCGTGGGTCTTTGAATGTTAGCTTTCAAAGAATCACTCTCACAAACACTTGGTTTAGAATCAATCTTTTTCTGATCGTTCAAACCGTTCTCACTTTGAGTTTTGATATTAGCAAATGATGTAGAAGCACCTGGAGAACCCGTTGGTGTCCAAGATTGTTCAGAACGTTTTAGAATCCTTATCTGAGATTTTTGACCCTCAGTAGGTTTCTTTGTATCTCTCGAGAATGTAACTTTCTTGGTAACCTTATTTAATTTAACAGATACAGGTCCAACCAATGATTTCACAGCTGGTTTTGGAAAAACCTGTTGTTTATCATTAGTCGTGTTCACCATTGGTTTCTTCAGTTTCTTCTCCATGGCAATTCGGTTTCTGTTATCATAGACAATTGGTTGGTTTTCCCTTTTGTTATAAAATTGACTTTGATTAAAATTGTTGTCTTTGTGGGAAAAATTGTTGCTCTCTTTGAGATCTAAACTGTTGTCTTTGAGGTACAAATTGTTGCCTCTGAGGAACAAATTGTTTTTGTGAACCATGTTGTCTATGATTGACCGTGCAACTGCTGTTTGTGCTGTTTACCTTTCTTACAACTCACACATTTGTCATTCAAATGAAAATGCTTCACATTAACCCCTTCTGCAATCCCATTCTTCGCCAAATGATTCATCTTTCTCAGGTGAATGTATCTCATCCTTCTGTGCCACATAATAGATTCTTTTTCTATAGCTTTGGATAGAAAACACGTGACTTGGCCCTGGGTTGTCATAGCCTTGCTCATGTCAAGAATGTACAGATTGTTCACTCTTGGAGCTTTTAACATGATCCACTCTTTAGGAATGACAGAACCGGGTTTAAGAATGGAGCAAGATTTATCATCAAAGTGAACAGAAAACTGTTTGTCACAAATCTGACTGACACTCAACAGATTATAATCAATTTGCTTCACATAAGATATTCTCGGAAAACTCACGATTCCATTGCTAACACTTCCTTCCATTGTTATGTAACCTCCTTTGTTTCCTGCAAATGCCACATATCCACCATTAATGTTCTTGATGTCAAAAAGTAACGTTAAATCTCCGGTCATGTGCCCTGAAGCTCCACTGTCTACAATCCAAAGACTGCTAACAGGGCCAGCTGGAGCTCCCTGCACAAATCACAAACAAAGTTAGGTTTTAACAGGGACCCAAGCCTGTTTGGTCTTGGGTCTTTGAATGTTATACTTCAAAGAATCACTCTCACAAACACTTGGTTTTGAATCAACCTTTTTCTGGTCATTCAAACCTTTCACATTTTCAGTTTTGACATTATCAGTTGATGTAGAAGCACCTGGAGAACGCTATGATGTCCAAAATTGTTCAGAACATTTGAGAATCCTAATCTGAGATTTTTGACCCTCAGTAGGTTTCTTTGTATCGTTCGAGAAAGTAACTTTCTTGGTAATCTCATCTGATTTAACAAACACAGGTCCAACCGATGATTTCACAGCCGGTTTTGGAAAAGCCTTTTGTTTATAATTAGTCGTGTTCACCATTGGTTTCTTTAGTTTCTTCTCCATGGCAATTCGGTTTCTGTTATCATAGACAATCAGTCTATTTTCCCTTTTGTTGTAAAACTGATGTTGATTATAAAATTGTTGTCTTTGTGGGAAAAACTGTTGTTGTCTTTGAGACCTAAAATGTTGCCTTTAAGGAACAAATTGTTTCCTCTGAGGAACAAATTGTCTTTGACAAACAATTTTGTCTATGATCATTAACCGAATTCCTAAAATTTTGCCTCTGCTCAACTTCGTGCCTTTTGTGTCTCACATATTAGCAGTGAGCAAGTAAATTCCCTCTCTCCCCACATTTAAAACATGCACGGTATTATTCAAAAACATACTTTGAATTAGGTTTTGCGAATGAATTGACCAGGTATTGATCATCAATACACTTACATCTTAAACTCATTGGAGCGGGTTCCTTTGAGTAAGCCGGTTCAATAAATCCGTTAACCTTTTCTTTCGGTTTAATGAATTCAGTGACATGAACCTTTGTTTCCTTAGAGTTATCACAATACAGTTTCTTTAAAAGTTCAGGAGGAATATCATTGGTCCTTTCATGCTTAGGAAACCAAATGGTACTCTCCTGCCAAATTTTCTTAATCTTTGAATAATTGGCAAACTGTATTGGATATTCCTCATCAGAGATTATTTTATCGGATCCTTTCATCCGATAGAAAACCTTCACAGGTTTGTCAACTGAACCATTTTTATCATTCTTCTTTACTGACTAATTCATTTGATGTGCATTTTTCTAAAGATGTGGAACCTGAGAAGGTGATTTGGTTCATTTGTTATAATATGATTTTCTAAAGGAATATCTCCACCTTTCTTAGGTTCCACATTTTCAGTATCTGAATCATCAGTTTCAGCCACTACTCCTTCATCCTTCAATCCAAGTATCGGTCTCACATCGGAATGTGGATCTCCAACACTAGAAGTGTTAGATTCATTGTCTGATGCGGAATCCGATTTCACTGAACTTTCCGGTGTTACTGAATTCAAATTGTGGTTTTCAAATAACACTGGAGAAGGAACAGATTTATAGTTTGCACTATTGGATTGTGATGGTTCCTCAATGATGTGGTCCACAACATAAGCCACATGTTTATAACTCTAACTTTTTATTGACTTTTTAAGCAAAACACTTGATGGTAGCTATTTCCAACTTTGTTTCCTCAAGTTCATTAATGTAATTGTTAATGGCAGTATGTTTTAAAGAAAGAGTTTTCTTTAATTCTGAAATGTCCTTTTTATACCCTTCAACTGTTTTGTTAAAATCATATGCATCCTTACGATAAGATTGAATGTTGATTCTAGCACTCTCAAGTTGAACCTTGAGTTGCTTGTTCTCCTCAGACAAAATATCACAAGTACCACAATATTTATCACTACGCATGTCAGTAGTAGAGTCAGAACTTACCGTTTTAGGCGGATCTGTCATGGCCATCAGTGCAAAGTGAGCCTCCTTCCCAACAAAGAACTTAGAATAATCGATCTTCGTGAAGGCATCATCCACTATGCACGATTTCTTCGTCATCAAGAAGTCTGCTTCGGCTAGCAATTGATCAATTTCATCATCTAAAAAATTAACACTCGCCTCCGAATCAGCTTTACTTTCTGAGTCAGAATAGACAGATTCTTGTTCATCAAAAATATCAGCAACGGAGTCAATAATAGTTCCCGAAACCTTCTCAGCATTTGTGTCTTCAGCTTTCTCAGTAACAGAAACTTGAATTTCATCAACCATCTCCTCAATCACAACTTTAGACACTTTCTCAGATTCCAAAACATCTTCTTCTATCACCGACTCATCTAAATCCATCTCCTTAGCAGCACATGCTACATTCCCACTAGTAATCTCCTCAACTCCCAATTGCATTGCAGTCCAATCATCACCCCTATCCTTCTGAATCACCAAAGCCTGATTCTGATTCTCATATTGAGGTTGGTTATTTGGGGTAGAAATAGGAATAATGGTTCTGGTTGGGTTAGATGTAGTTTGGGTTTGAGTTTGGTTGGTTGTAGATGCTTGTCTAGATCTGGTATTTTGAGAGGTGTTTTGTCGGTTTTGGTAATTGTTTTGTTGTGGATAGTTGTTTTGGATTTGATAGGTAACCTGATTTTGTGATTGTCGGTAATGATAGTTGGAATTAAATGGGTTTCTATTACCTTGCTGCATCGGTTGAGTACACTCTCTCTTGAAATGACCTCGAGTACCGCAGTTGAAACAAGTTACCTTAGCTTTGTTGAAGCTGTAGGTAGTGTTTGGTGAGGTAGCAAGATCAGTTCTGCCGGTCTTCTCTATGAACTCAGTAGCTCTTCTCATCACGCTTGCAAAAGCCCATTGAATATCTATCAGTTCCATCTCTTCCTTATCTATCTGGGCATAATCTTCATTAGTGAGATTGTTGTTGCCTATCTGACTTGCTATTAGTCCATTATATGAAGCGACCATTGCTGAGACTAAAGCAATGTGTTGTTGTGCCACTTCGACAGTCACATTGTTTATGTTAGAAGTTTCCAACACAATCGGACTTTGGCTTGAAGATGCTTGTGTCATTGACGGATATTGTTGTTGTTGAGGTGTGTTCATGGATGATGTATAACAAGAAGAAGACATTTGTGGTTGAGTTGGTATGAAAGAGTTTGTTGTGTAGGAAGTTGGTGTGTAGGTTGGTCCTTATGCAAGATAATTGATTGGGTTTCTTGGTGGTTCAACAACATTGGAAACACAAGCTATATGAGATGCAACATTCCCACCCACTGATGAACTAGACATAGAGGCAGATGATGAAGCATGATACAACTCAGGGTTCTGTGGAAACTGTGCTCGTTTAGCTTTTCTCTTTTCCTCCATCTCTTTGTTCTCCAACTTTTGTATAGACTCATTGATAGTCCAATACTGATATGCATCTTTTTCTTTCAAGACTTCAACATGTTGACTCCAATACGGAGGCAACGAGTCAGCAAACTTGTCCACCAATTCTGACATTGGAATCTTGATATCATAGTTTGACAACTTGGTTCACAAATGACAATATCTAGGAAAAAGTTCTTTTAGAGTTTCATTCCCAACATAACTGAAATTTTCAAACTCCTTCTTCAACTCCTCCATTCTGAGTCTTCTGGTCTTCTCGTTTCCATCATGCCTGTTCTTCAGAATATCCCAGAGTTGCTTTGATGTAGTACATGATCCAAATTGATGCAATAAATCTGTAGTCAACGCTTGAGATAGTTGTGAAAAGGCTTTCTTCTCAACAACAAAGTTTTTCTTCTCGTCTTCTTTCAACTCTTCAAGTGGAATCTGGATATTGGTGTTCTCAAGACATGGAGCAACGTATCCCTTTACAATCATTTTCCACGCTTCACTTCCTTCCAATCCCATGTCCTCTAGATGAATCTTAAACTTCTTTTGCCACTGATTGTAATCTGTCATGTCCAACAACTTAGGAGGACGATTCCCACTTCCCGATGATAAATCATTGATTAATGTGGTAATCGCATTAGTAGTCTGAGACTGCACCGCTGCTGCTGCAACTCTCCAAAAGTCATTCACTTGTGGTTGTGGAGGTTGAGTAACAGGTGGTGGTGTTGAACTAGTCATGGCAATGTAGTTGATCGGTTGATATGACTGTGTGTTTGTCTTCTGAGTAGCCACTGCCCATGGATTCATCGGAACGTGTTGTTGTTGTATTGTTGTAGGTCTAGGTGTCATATGAAATCCCCAAATGTTGTCCATGATGCTCAAAATGTAAACACTTAGAAAAATTTCCAAAAACAATAACAGGTTCGACCTCTGAAATAATAACGTGGGTTCGAATGTAGAAATAACCTTGGTTCGACCCCTGTATCAGACTCGAAAGAAGAAATGTAACACACTAGACTCCTTCGACCTAGGCAAATAAAACCTTCGACCTCCCGTGTGGTCGAATGAAAATCAATTAGTCGAATGAACAAACAACACACTTGAAAACTTTTGGTTTGACCTAAAAATCCTCTAGTTTGACCCAAAAACTCTGATTCGACCCAAAAACTCACACGTTCGACCCAATTCTCTGTGGTTCGACCCGACCCATTTGAAAAATGGTTATTCTTCAAAAATCAGTTAATTTGATCCAAGTTTTTCAAAAGTTTATGGATTTTGATGATCTTAATCAGGTTTTGCTTCGGATTTGATGGAGATCAACTTTAATGAATTAAAATTTTGATTTTATCCGTGAAATCTAGTTCAAATCAATCAATCTCGATTAAAACTCAAAGTTCATGCAAAACAGAAAAATTTTAGGAGTTTTTGGATAAAAATCTGTTCGAAATCTATCAAATTGCAGTTGTATGATCGAGATAAGCTCTGATACGACTTGGTAGAGGATCGGTTTTAACAAAAACGACTAGATGATCATACAAGTGAAATAATCCAGGTGCGGAAACCCTAGATCGTATGCAAAATGATATAGATCAAATCAGAAACACAATCGAATCCTTTTAATAAACATTTCATTCATAAACATTGATGATTAACCTTTACAATTGTGTTTAGAATGAAATAAACCAGTTTAGGAACTTTCCAGAAACCAGAGAGAACACACAAACAATACTCTAAACCAAATGACCAAAAACTAACTCCAAAATAAAACTATGGAAAGAACTGGTTGAACGGAGTAGGCTACATCTCCTAACACTACCTATGCATTTAACAAGGCAAAAGTCACTTGCTTTAATTATGGTACAAAAGGCCAATTTGCCCGAGAATGCACCAAACCAAAACAACAAGGTAACCGAAACCCATTTAACACAAACTACCAAAACCGTCAAAACAACTACTCAAACCAAAACCGACAATCTGTTTCACAAAACACAAACCAAAGACAAACATCATCACCTAACCAAACTCAAAATACACCAAATCATAAAAGAAATCTTGTTCCTGTAACCACTCCTACCAACCAAACTCAGAATGATAACAAAGCGTTGGTGATTCAACAAGATGAAGTGTTTAACTGGAACGACATGCAATTAGGTGTTGAAGAGATTTCTGGAGGAAATGTTGCATGTTTTGCTCAAGAGGTTGTGATTGATGAGGCAAACAAAGAAGAAGAGTCGGTGAATGAATCGGTAGTTGAGGAAGTTGAGATGGTAGTTGATCAAAGTGAAGGTGTTTCGGATATGCAAGATTCAGAGTATTCAGATTCTGAATGCGAAACAGATTCAAAAACAAGTCTAAATTCTCTTGATAACGACGTTGATCAGTTATTAGCAGAAGCCGACTTTCTCATTAGCAAGAAGTCGTGCATGGTGGATGATGCTTACACCAGAGTGGATTATTCTAAATTCTTTTCTGGAAAGGAAGCTCATTTTGCTCTTATGGCTCTAACTGATTCATTAACCCTGGTAAGTTCTAATTCACTTCCTAAAAGAAAGATTGTGTAACTTTGCTAGGAAAGTGTGATAGACTTGAGGAGCAAGTTCTCATCTTGACAAATGACTTGGCCAGTGTTAAATCTGTTGTTGAAACATACAGAAAGAATGAGAAAGCATTAAACAAAACTTTAGACAATTATAAGAAAGATGTGTCCGAGTTAACAAAAACGCTTTCAAACAAGCAGATTGCAATTAACAATTACATAAATGAAATTGAAGAAACAAAACTTGAAATGGCCAAAGTCAGATGCATGTTTGAGAAAATGAACAAAAAGTTAGAAAGTTATTTGAATGTTCAATATGTGATTGACCACATTATTGAGGTACCAGATAAAAACGGTATTCCAACTAGTATGAGTTACAAGGCTGTTCCATCTCCTGTGTTATTTGGAAATCATAATATTGATATGGTTAGCACAGGGAGTTCGGAAACATCGACTTCCACATTTGAAAACGAATCAAACACCTCAAGTGTGGGTGATCCGAATTCGGATGTGAGACCGATACTAGGAGTAAACAATGAAAATGTGGTTGCAGTCACAAATGATTCTGATTCTGAAGAGGACGAACCTGAAAAGAATGTTGATATTCCTTTGGAAAATCACATTCAATGTGATCCAACACCTAAGGTTCAGGTTCCTCTCAAGGATGAAACAAAGCCGAAACCATTAGTCCAAACACTGATAAGAAAGAATCAGATAAGGGTGTGAGTATTCTATGAGATGGAACGATCTGATAAGATATTTTCTGATAAGGAGTATCCCATACAGTTTGCTAACTATTCAAAGATTTCAAAATTTTGCCAAGAAAGTACTATTTGGTTTTCTAAATCTAAAAGAACAAATGACTTTCCACGTGAATTAATTAGAAAACTGTATGGTGATGAATCCAAAAAGCCCAAAGTGCATGTGACTGAATTTATCAGACCTGTTGGAAGTGTTGAACCATCTAACTCATTGGAGCCTGCTCCTGAGAGTTTAAGAAGGCATTATATTGAGGATCAATATCTAATCAACACTTTTTCCAAAGGTTATGAAAAAAACAAGTTTGAAAAATACCGTGCTTGTTTTAAATGTCGGGAGAGAGGACATTTACTTGTTCACTGCCCATATGTAAGACATAAGAGGCATGAGGTTGAGGTTAGGAGAAACCATAGGGATTCGGCAGTTGTTTTTCCTCGGAGGCAATTTTATCAATCAAAGGAAAACAACCGATTGTTTATGACAATCAAAACCGAATCGCTATGAACAGACCAGAAAAGAAACCAATGGTGAATACAGCTAAAGATAAGCAGAAGGTTTATCCTATACCATCTGTTAAGTCTGAGGCCGGACCTTCGTCTGTCAAATCAGACAAGGTTACTAAGAATGCTCAACAAAAGGTCGTTCAAAAGAAACCTGAAAATATTAAAATTGATAATACAAAACAAATTCAAATTTTAAAATGATCTGAGCAAACTTGGTTAGCAAAGGGTTCTTCTAGTGGTTATACTTCAACTTCACAAGAATCAGTGAAGGTTTCTGATAAGAAAGTTGATGAAAAGAAGAATGTTTCTATTATTGATGATACTTCTAGACCCAAGGCCATGAAGGCTTGGGTCCCCGAAAGAACTAACACTTTAATTGCTCTAGTAGGGAGTTCTAGTTGGCCCAGTTAGCAGTCTTTGGATTGTTGACAGTGGAGCTTCTAGGCACATGACACGGGACATGATGCTTCTTTTTTATATCGAGAATATTGATGGAGGTTATGTTGTGTTTGATGGTAACAAAGGAGGGTATATTACTATGGAGGGAAGTGTTAGTAATGGAATTGTTAGTTTTGAGAAAATTTCTAACGTGAAGCAAATAGATTACAATCTTCTGAGTTTGTCTCAAATTTGTGATAAGAAGTTCTCGGTACATTTTTAGGATAAAGCTTGCTACATCCTGAAGTCTGGTTTCAAAATTCCAAAAGAGTGGATTATGTTACAAGCTCCAAGAGTGAATAATCTTTACATTCTTGATATGAGTAAAGCTACAACATCGAAGGGCCAAGTTACGTGTTTCTTGTCTAAAGAAACTGAGAAGGAATCGATCATGTGGCATCGAAGGATGGGTCTTATTCATCTCAAGAAAATGAATAATCTTGTGAAGAATGGACTTGTTGATGGTGTCAATGTGAAACATTTCTATCTTAATGACAAGTGCGTATCATGTAAGAAGGGAAAACAACACAAACACTCCCACAGACCCAAGGAAGTTAATTCTGTAAGTGACCGCTTGACCATTTATACATGGATCTGTTTGGACCTGTGAAGCGTAAAAGCATCTGTGGAGACTTGTATTGTCTTGTGGTTACCGATGACTATTCAAGATTTTCGTGGGTGATGTTCATGCAATATAGTTGTGACACGTTTAATAACTTGAAGATTCTGTTTACCCGTTTGGAAAACATTTATGGTTTGAAGATCAAAAGAATTCGGAGTGACAAAGAGACGGAGTTTAGAATTCATCGATGGACGCACTATGTGAATCAAAAGGTATTCATCATGAATACAAAATGGTGTTGCAAAATTAAGAACATGACTCTAATTGAGACGGCGAGAACAATGCTTGCGAATTCTAATCTTCTAGTTATTTTCTGGAATGAAGCGATTCATGCATCTTGTTATACACTGAATCGGGTGTTGACAGTTAAGAAGTTTGCAAAGACTTCTTATGTGTTGGTGCAAGTTTGTGACAGATACTCAAACGGACAAACAAACGCTCGAGATTATTGACAAAAGACTTTATATTGTTCGTGTCGTTAGAAGAACTTGTCTAAGTTAGTTCTAGAATATGTAATTAAGCTTGCATTGTTAAAGCCCAACAAAAGCCCAGATAAAAGCCCATGAGGATGCATGTATATAAGCAAATGATGCATGGGGTTTTAGGGGTTGGTTAGTTGGTGGGTCTTGTGTGGTAGAGAGAGTTTGAGAGAGTTCTTGTGCCAGCTAGATTACAAGATTCATAGTTAGGTCTTATTGTATGTTATCAGTGATTCGTGCAATAAGATAAAACGTTAAAAGTAATCTTGTGATTGTTCTTTGTGTGATATCCACGGATCAAAGATATTCCGCGTCTAGGATTCATGTTTGGTTTGATTGCAGAGAAGATCTCAAGGGAAAGGGACCTACAAGTGGTATCAGAGCCATTCGGGCTAGATATCATTCAAGGAACAAGTTCTTGGTGTTTGATAATAATCGGTTTGCTTAATTCTCTTTAGTTCGGATTTTTTTTATCAAGATTCTGTTTTGTTTTCTTATTTTGGCTTCGTAATTGATTAAAAAGAATGAAACCTACGAAGTTTAGTTTATCAATAATATTCGTTTTGTTTTTTAATTAGTGGGATACAAAAAAAAATTCAAAAGGTTAATGCTTGTTTGTTTGTGGTGTTTTAATTCTTACGATTTTTTTAAGGTTTCTTTTTGTTTCTTTAAACTTTAGTATTTTATTTATAAAGCTTTTAGTTCTCATTTTTTTGTTACGGTTTAAATTTTTTTTTAAAAAAAAAGTTACGGTCCTTTTATTTTTAAAAGTTTCTGTTTGATTTATGATTATTAGCATTTGTTTTGTTTTTGATTTCGGTTCTAAAATTAGTGGGATGTCTATTGTTTGGTTTCAGGTTTAATGTTTTGTTAGAGATTTTGCAGGTTAAAGAATTTTTGGGTTTGAAGGTTCATCCAAGTTTATGAAGAACATCAAGAACTTGGATGAACATCATTAATATTTGTTTAAATCTTTGTTTTTGATCTTGTTTTGGTGTTTTAATTTTTGTTTGTGCAGAAATTTTAAGGAAAGGATTGAGAGGATTTGAAATTCAAATCAATTATCTCAATCAATTCCTAAATTTTAGGATCTCCAACTTGTTGACCAAGATTTCAAGTTCTCGGATGAAGGGTTCTCAGATCTTTAAGAGACCAAACTTAGTTCTCGGACAAGGTGCAAAATCGAAAACATAGTGTTGTTCTCGGTTACAATTGGGTTCTCGGAAAGAAACTAGTTCTCGAACTCAATCAGTTCTCGGACATAGAGTTTTCGGAAACATAATAGTTCTAGGAGATTAAAGGTTTTAGGACAAGACTTTGGTTCTCGGATAGATTGTGGTTCTCGAAAAACTGTTCCCGGATAAACATCATAGTTCTCGACTATTTGTTCTCGGTTGTCTCTAGTTCTCGTACACAAGTTATAGTTCTCGGAAACCAACATAGGTTCTCAGAAACCAACACAAGTTCTTGGAAACACACATTAGTTCTCGATCAAAGATTAGTTCTCGGACACCATTGTTTTGTTTAGTTTGGACTTAATTAATTAAAAAACTTGTTAATTAAATCTAAAATCTAATAAAACAAATGGCGTTATTAAATAAAATGGTTGAGATGGATCACGAGGTGGGAGAAGACAATTCCCCACCCAAGATGATAAGTGTTGACAACTATTTCTGGTGGAGAGGAAGGTTCGAGGAATGGGCTCATTTTTACCAGTTAAGAATGTGGATTTGCATCTCATACGGGTACATACAACCATTCAAACAAGGTGAAGGTATGAGCGGGCAAAGACTACTCGCTTTTAGTGAGATGAATGAAGAGCAGAAACTAATGCATGAAGCTGAAAATAAAGCTAGAGCTGCCATCAGTATGTGTTTGCGACAAGAAATCCTCCACACTTTCAGCAGAAATAGAACGGCAAAAGACTTACGGGAGGCGTTGGAAAAACGATACATGGGCAGTGCTGAAGTGCAAAAGAACAAGAAGGAACTACTAAAGAAACAGTTTGCAGTCTTCAAGCATTTCAAAGATGAGAGCTTAGAGGACATCATCACAAGATTCTATCATCTGCTCACTGAGTTGGGAAACCATGAGATACAGTACACTGACAATGAGCTTAACGACAAGCTGCTGGATGCACTTCCTACGAAATGGGATGTGTATTCTCTAATGATCAGAAATGGAATTGACTACGATACCATGACTATGGATACCGTGGTAGGGAAGCTTAGAGCTTACAGTTTCAACATGATGAGGAGGGAAGCAGGATCTGAACAGGTACAGGATCCAGGGATTTATCACGGAAAGCCTGCAGCTAAAACCTCATCAAGCAGCAGCATCGGTGTCTCGGCATTCTTCTCAGGTGACACATCTGGTAATATTATTCTTGATTCTGATGGTGAGTGTTGTTTTGTGTCAACATCAGGTGAGACAACTAAAGTCAAGGATATCCCTTCTGGCGGCAATGGAAAGAGTACAGGTGGATCATCAACTGGAACAAGCAAGTCCATGCCGATGAGTGTTAAATTGGCCGAACAACAACTTGCTGTGTTATCTTCCTTCATTGCTTCGTATGAAAATTACATTCAAGGAAAGATCAACGATCCAGCACTCTTTGATGAAGATTATGATCAAATTGACCCTGATGATCTAGAGGAGATGGACTTACAATGGAACTTGGCCATGCTCTCACGCAAGGCAAAGAAATACATGGAACGGACTGGAAGGAAGCTCGTTGGTGGAAGAGCTGGCTTTGACAAAAGCAAGGTGAAGTGTTACAACTGCCATTCCTTTGGCCACTTCGCCAGAGAATTTTCAAGACAAGGTTCAAGCAGCAATTCCAACACCACGCGACAGAGTTCTTTTATTGCCCCATCTTCAAGTTCTAACAATTCAAGTTCTAGAGCACTCATGGTTGCCAAACCTGACGGCAGATATGACTGGAGTTCTATGATAGATGGTGATCCGGCACTTATGGCAGAGATAAAAGAAGATAGTGTGAAGTCAGAAGCACCTGATTCTGACAATGAGACCGTGTCTGACACGGTCAAGACCGAAGAACATGTGACTGAAGCTGAATTGGTCAAAGCTGAAGAAGTTAAAGATGATGAAAGTGCAGTGAAATCTAAGGTAGCTGCTACTGAAAAATCTAAGGAAGTGGAAGAAATCATCAGATAGAAGAAGCCAACTAAAGAGATTCTGGATCTGACAACAGTTACAAAAGGGAAGTCAACAGCGGAGTTCATTGCTTTCATGACTGAACTGGACTCTGTCGCCAAAAAGGTACATATTTCTTTATCAACTGTTGTTGATGCTTGCAAAAAATGTTTTGATTTTGTTGAGAAACTAGATTTCATAAATAAAGAACATGATAAGCAAGAAGACCAGAATAAACAACTCATAGTGCTCTTAGATGAGCAAAAGGAGTTAAATTTCAGCAACAAAAATACAGAGTCTGGCCTTAAGAAAAAGTTAGAAACCACCCAGAAAGATCTTAAGGAAGTTAATAGGCTGCTTTGTATTAAAACTGGTGATTGTGAATTCCAGTGCAAGGGTCTAGCTGGGAAGGATGAAACAATTGTGAAAATGCAGCTAGAAATCTTAGAGAAACAAAAGACCATTACTGAGTTGCGAAAGAAACTAGATCAATGTAGGAGCACTAAATACATGTATAATCAGATCATGACTTCCAGAACTGAAACAGCTGAAAAACATGAGAATTCAGGTCTAGGTTATAATGATGTTCCTCCTCCTTTTAATGGTAATTACTCATTTTTACCAAATGAAGAGGAAGTGTCTGAAGCTGTCTATGGCCCTCAGCCAGTAGACACCAAAGCAACTGAGAAAGCAACAGAAAATGCTGGTAAAAAGGTTCAGCAGGATGTAGTTACTGAACCAAAAGACCTCAAGCCTACTATAGAGGTCAAAACTGTGACCCAAACAACTGATGGGTCGGGGGGTAAAACTAAGAAGGTAAATTATAAAATCAAGAAGTTTTATAAACTCAAGGGATCTGATAAGATTTACTCTGACTCAGATTTCCCTATTTCGAAAGTTAACCCTGATTCCATTGGATCTGTTTTCGCGGAGATCGAATCTCCTAAAGTTTCAAATGACAAATAAGATGATAAAACGGATGCTGGTTCTGAGTCAGCTTCAACCAAATCTGAGACTGGTGAAGGATCCAACTCAAAGGGGCCACACAAAAAGCCCTTAGAGAAACGATTGTGCTTCAAATGTCACAACAAAGGCCACGTGGCTAGTTGTTGTCCCCTCAAAAAGATAGGAGCACCTACGGACTCAGATAGGGGAAAGCAAAAGTCGCTTGTTAAGTTAGACGATAAAAACAAGTTGAGCAACTCGCAAAAGAAAAATTTGCAGAATAAGTTGGAGAATGCTCAGGGTAGTGGTAATGGGGATGGACCGAGCAACACTGAAAATGATCGTTTTCAAAGAAACCAACCTAAGTTCGTCCCAAGGCAGGTAAATACTGGGAACGCTGGCACATCTGGTGCTCCAGCTGCCAAACAGGCAAACCCAAGTTCCGGTAAGTACCATCCGCCACACATGCAAAATCGTCACCAATCTCCAAACGGTGATAGAAATTTTTCAAGACCCAATAACCAAGGTTTTCATAATAACAACGACCATAGGGATAGAAATTATTCAAATGGTCAACAGTTTTCAAGAAACAATAACAATTATGGATACTCCAACCGAGGGAGATATCCTCAAAGGTTTTCTCAGTCTCCAAATGGGAGACGTTACAACCAACCCAACCATTTTGAACAACAAAAACGCCGTAGTCCTCAACGGTCCTACACACCTAAACAATGTGATGGATATTTGAAGGAATTTACGTTTGTAGAAAATGGTGTACCCAAGACCGTGATGGCTTGGGTTCCCCTAAACTAATTCCCTTTATCTGTGAGTGCAGGAGCTGCTAAGGAGGATTATCAACTGGTGGTATGTTGATAGTGGCTGCTCTAGGCACATGACAGGGGAGTTGAAGTTGTTGATTGATTTCATTAAAATTGATGGCGGTTATGTTAACTTTGCGGGAGCCAAGGGTGGTCATATAACTGGAAAAGGAAAGGTCACCAATGGCAAAATAACGTTGGACGGTGTGAATTATGTGGAGCAGTTGAAGCACAACCTAATGAGTGTATCTCAAATCTGCGACAAAGGACATTCTGTCCATTTTACTAAGTCCGAAGCATTAGTGTTGAAACCAGGAGTAAAGATTCCTGAAGAATGGATAATCATGAGGGCTCCAAGAAGAAGTGATACGTACATCATGGACATGAGTGTTCAAGATGATGCAAAAGAAGAGCCGACATGTTTGTTATCAAAAGCATCAGAGTCTGATTCGATGCTGTGGCACAGGAGAATGGCACACTTGCATTTTAGGAAGATGAATTACATCACAAAGCATGGACTGGTGCACGGAGTTCCATTGAAGAGCTTTGGCGTGGAGGATAAGTGTCTGCCATGCAAGAAGGGCAAGCAACACAAGAAGCCTCATAAACCAAAGACTAAGAATTCCCTTAACTCTCCTTTTGATTTATTGCATATGGATTTATTCGGTCCAGTAAATGTTAGGAGTTTAGGTGGAAAGTATTATTGTTTTGTGATCACAGATGATTATTCACGTTTTTCATGGGTGTTTTTCCTAGATTCGAAGGATGAAACAGGGGAGACCTTGATGGACTTCTTCAGCAAAACGGAGAACATCTTTGGAACCACAATAAAGAGAATCAGAAGTGACAATGGCTCGGAGTTCAAGAATAGTTGTTTTTCCATTTTCCGCATAAGAAAAGGGATTGAGCATCAATTCAGTGCGCCCTATGAGCCACAACAAAACGGGGTTGCTTAAAGGAAGAACAGGACACTGATTTAGGCAGCAAGGACAATGCTCGCTGATTCTAAGCTACCTGTCATACTTTGGGCAGAAGCTGTGAACACAGCGTGTTATGTTTTGAATAGGGTGTTGACCGTCAAGAAGCACAATAAAACGTGCTATGAACTCTTGAAGGGAAACAAACCTAATCTTCATGGTTTTGAACCATTCGGGATGCCGTGCACTATCTTGAAAAATAGAAACCAACCAAAATTCGGTGAAGTGGTTGACGAAGGATTTTTTCTTGGTTATGTGCCAGGTGCACCAAATAAAAGGGTTTTTAATAAAACAACAGGTCGTGTAGAAGTCGTTTTCAATGTTGACATAACTAGTTACACACCACAAGATATTGCACAGGCTACTGATCCCGACTGGCTCTTTGACTATGATTCTGTCTTTAAATCATTTAATGTTCCATATACCTTTAATGCAGATCCAAATGAGGTAAATGAAAAATTGATACTTGGAATGCCAGATAATGATGATGAAATATCACCAAGATCGATCATTCCATTCTCTGCAGGTAAAAACAAGAATGATGCTGATTCAGGAACCTCCACGTCAAGAGACAAATCTCCTGTTGTCAATGTTAGGATCAGAGGGCTTGATTGTTGTGATGTTTGATTAATGTAACAATGAAATGGATGAAGTATGAATGAAAGTGCAGCGGAAATTATCACAATGAGGGGAACACTGTTTTGATGACTAAAATACTTTTTATTAAACTTATAAGATTAAACTGTATAAGTACACAGCTCCCCCTCAGCCCTTGATCACCCAGTAATATCCTTTAATGAATATTGATCTGAGCGATGGATAGAACAGTTGTGAAACTGTTCTATTTATAGGGTTTCAGGATATTAGGAGCGTGATCAAGTAGCTAATAAACTATTACAAATACAGCTAGCCAATCGCACTAAGCCATGCTAGACAATGACTGATAAAGTACTGACACAAGAGCACTACTGTTCTATTATAATAAAGTCTGTTGGTGAAACCGCTGTTGCTGAAACTGCTGTTGATTTCTTCATCAGTTGTTGTAAAACTCTGATGGTCTTCAGTTGTTGTAACCTCTGTTGTTCTTCAGTAGTTGTAAACTCTGTTGGAGCCTAACAGCTGTTTGACTCCAACAGATCTTCTCAGCAGTGGTTTCCTCAGCAGTGGTTTCCTCAGCAGACCTTTGCTCATCAGCTATTCAACCATCAGCTGTTTGCTCATCAGTAGTTTGCTCATCAGTGGTTTGCTCAAGAACTGTTTGATCAATAGCTGTTTGGTCTTCAGCACTTTACTTTATCAGTGGTTTGCTCAACAGCTGTTTGATCAACAGTTGTTTGGTCTTCAGTACTTTGGCTATCAGCTGTTTGACTCTTCAGCAGTTGTTAGATCTTCAGTACTTTGTAACTGCTGATATCAATCTTGTAATAGATAGGAACTGTGTATGTACTTATTATTATTATGGATCAATTAAGATAGTCTTGTTTTGGCTTTCCAATCATCTGTTCTTCAAAGGGTTCGATAGCAACCCAACAATCTCCCCCTAGAACAGATGATGCCAAAATCTAAACTTTATTGTTGATCTTTATTCCTCATCAATTTCTCTCTTATTTGGCCTTTGAATTGTAGTTCAAAGTCCAGAGAGAATAGGTCTTCAGCATCCCTTTCGAGTCCAAGACTCAGCAGATCTTCTAAATCATTCTCATTAAGCCCATAAGCATCATTCATGCTGATATGTTGAACATCTCCATCAAACCTAAGCAGAGTCAATTCGTGGGTGACTTTATTGCACTTCCACTTTAGAATTTTTGAATCTGATGGTTTCCTGGGTTGAAGTTTTATTGATGATGAGTTGGGTGAGGGAGGCCTACCAATCATTTCCCTTAGCTTGACACTGACTGGGTCTAAGTGATATAGAATTTGATTCTTCAGACCTTCTTTTCTGTATATGTAATAGCTTTCTTTAGCACTTTCTTCAGTGTCAGCAGCAGCCATTTCCGTTTGCCTCTTCAGATGTTTGATTGCAGCAGTGTGTATATCTGAAGTAGACACCAGACTTTCCATTGTCAAAGTCTGTTTGGTCAGCTGAATATCTTCAGGGTACACAGGCTTCTTAGGAAGTGTAGGATCTGTGAGCCTAGCCTTTTCAAGATTTTTGTAGGTCTCAACCAGTCTAAGCTCTTTCCACCTTGCCACTGACTTCATTTCACCATACTTAGCTTCCACAATTTCTGCCCTCATCCTCTTTAGCTTCAGAGCCATTCTTGGATTTGTGTTGCTTTTGGAGCAGTTTGGAGGAGTTGGCTTGTTGACTGGATTCTTTGACATTTGTTCAATTCTATCAATCTCAGCTTTGAGGGCTTGTGTGGTCCAGGCAGCAAATTGTTGTCTGGTGGCTTTGTATGGCTTGTGAGTCACGATGTGGTCAATGTAGGCTTCCTTGACTTCCTTTTCCACATCTTCTGAAATTGGTTGATCAGACATACTGTTGCTCAGCTCTTTTGCATAGTCTTCAATTCTTCTCAATTGGCTGAGCACAGCAGATGTGATGCTTGTGGCTACCCTGTCATCCTTCCCTATGCACCTTTCCTTTATGATCATGTCAGCCTGTTGAGCCTTAATCTCCAAATACTTTTCAAGCTTTTTGGGCTTCTCAAAGGTTTTAGGAATGGAAGGGAAGGTGAGTGAAGATATGTCATCTGTGGTGAAAAACATCTCAATCTCTCCTTTGATTGCATTAATCTCAAAAGGATATTGAGTTGCTAGGGTAATGGTAATGGGAATGGTTGGTGATGGTGATTTTGGTGGATGTGAGGAAATGGGAACAGCTGCAATGGGTGGTTGGGTTGATGGAGGATTTTTAGCTGTGTCATCATCAGACTCATCTTCTTGAATAACAAAAGTAGTTTTTCTTCTTTTGTATTTAAGTGTTGGAGATGGTGGTCCAGATGATGAAGTAGGGATGGATGGTTCTTGTGGTTGTTTTGTGGTGATGAGTGGTTCAGAGGTGAGCTTTTTGGTTTTAAGGACAGAGGGTGGTACCCTGACATGTTGTGCAGGCCTTTTCTTCCTTTTAGAAGATCCCACATCCTCCTTTTCTTGTTGCTCAACCTCTCTCTGTTCAATCAACTTTTCAGCTTTGGCTTCTTTAGCCAGCAGTCTTGTTGATTTGTGTTGGGCAGCCTCTTCAGCCATGACATTAGTGGATTCATCAATTCCTTTGGCCTTGTCAAGTTTGTGTGAAAAGGCAATGGTTGTGGAGGTAGGAGTTTGGGATGTTGAAGCAGACTTTTCTTTGTCTTGACCTTTTTGTGAAGGCTTGGTTTCAGCTGGAACAGACTTTTTGTCTTGTCCTTTTTCAGAAGGCTTAGTTCCAAAGGGATCAAGCTTCTTGAGATGATCCCTTCCACTCTCCCCCTTTTTGGCATCATCCCTTGTGAACTCATGATCATCATCATCACTGAGTATGGTGGTGGGAATTGAGCTAGTGGTTTTGAGAAGGTGCTCTTTGATAGCTTTGATGTCTGCCTTTGTATCATTGAATCTGGCATCCACCATAGTTTTGATTTCCTTCATGTAAGTTTCATGAGTCTGGTCAGCCAATTTTCTGTGAGCTATTATGATAGGACTCACTGACTTCCAGAGCTCAGAGGAGATGTCTTCTGTGGGGGGTTGCTTCTTGGTAAGCTCTAGCAGGGTTTGCATGATTGTCTTGACATCAATCTTTATGTCATTGACTGATGATTCAATTTTATCCACCCTGTCCGTCAATTCCTTGTATCTTAACCCCTCACCTAAGTTAATAGGATCAGCTGAGTCGCTACCAGAAGTGGTAGTTTTATCTGGTTGGGTTCTAGGAGGTGAGTCCATGAAGAAACCACCAGATGCCCCTGGTTCTTGGTACTGGGGACTTCCAACTGGTTTAGATGTCACTTTAGTGGCACTCGCAGTTGTTGCCATCAAGAAAGGCTTATGAATGTAACCACTGTCCTGCTGTGAGACTATGGTCTCTACAGTAGTAGTGGCTGCTTTACTTGACAAACCACCTTGAGTTACATGTAACTCAAGGGGTGTAGCCTCCTCTGTTTGTGGGATAGCAAATTGACTTTTCTCTAGCCCAGTCACATGTTGAGGTATGCACTCAGTGATGGGTGGTTGAGTGGAACTGGTTTCAGCCAGAGTTTTGTCAATTGCTTCAAACAATGGTATGATAGTTGGGGGAATTGATGGTGTGGGTTGGGAAGTGATGAGTGTAGAAGCCCCGGGAGATGAGCTTGTCAACAGACTTTCAAGTGAAATATCTGCTACATGATGTGTGACCCCTGGGCTTACAACATGATCCTTTGGAGAGGATGCATGAGGAGTTTGGCTGGTTGGAGACTTTTCCAACTGTTGAGAGGAAGTATCAACAGTGGTTGTTTGTTGCATTTGTGTTGCAACAGGAATATCCTCTGGTATCTCAACCTCCAGAGTCACCTTTTTGGTTTTCTTTTTGGGGTGTTGTTTGGATGGAGTGGTCTTTTTGGTGGTGACTGGTGTGGGTTTCACAGCACTGGTTGTAGTGCTATGATCACCAGGAGCAGTGGGCCCAGCAACAGAGGTTTGGACAGCAGTTGATGTCCTAACCCTCTTTGCTTGTGTTTTAGAAACTTTTGTTTGTACAGATTTTTCATAATTAGGACCTAACATCCTTGTAAAAGTTTCAGTAGTCAAGCTATTCATTTGAAGTGGTTGTCCTAGTTTAAACTCTTCTGCAGGTAAAAGTTTTTGTAGGATTACACTTAAAATTCTTGGATATAGCAAGAAGGCATTATTTGACCCAGCCTGAACCCCCTTCACATTGTTAACCAAATCCAAAAATAGTGCTTGGGATAAGTTGTAATCAGTGTTTGTTAAAATTGCAAATCCCAAGTACTGGACTTTCAGTGGTATTTCATTGAAAGATGTTGTTTTAGGAGAGAGGCATACCAGTAGAGTGTGAAAAAGAAATTTCATTTCTGGGGGGAAAAACTTTTTAAACATTGTAGCCCAAGTGAATTGGCCTTCATAGCCTCTCTCTTGGAACTCCGTGTGGAGTTCAGTTTTAGGGAAAGAGTCACTACCTGTAAGATCATTCATTGAGAAGGTAGTGGCAATGGTTTGTGGGGTAATGGTTATATCGGTTTTACCAATAGTGGAAGTGATGGAGGTTGCCTTTTTATCTGTGTATTGGACCTCTGCTTTTAGCCAGAAGGCTTGCAGGGTATCTTCATTAATGGGTGCATCAGAGGTTAGGGCATTTTTGTATTTGCAGTTATTGAGGAGATCGATGATGGTGTGGAATTGACTATTGTCATCTGATTTTGCAAGAAAAGGCTTGTAATTGTGTGGGGATTTGAACTGAAGATCCATTTTAATGGAATTAGGGTAATATGGACGTCGAAGGATTTGAATGAGTGGCAGTGATTGGATTTTAGAAGGTTGAAGACGAAGAGATGGTGAAAGCTCTGTTAGGGTAAAACAGGGGTTTACATAGGGTTTTGAAAAAGTAACCGCTGATGTGGCCAAAAGTCTGTTTGTAGAACAGACGTGGCAAACATCTGATGAATGTTGGTGTATGGTGGGTGACAGTGGTTGTAACATCTGTTTGACTGTAGTCAAACAGATGTTTAGACAACAGGTGTTTTATCTGATAAACAGATTTTTCACCCTCTTGGTGGAACATCTGATGACTGTAGTCAACAGATGTTCGGGCAATAGTTGTTTTATCTAATAAACAGATTTTTCAACTTGTGGTGGAACATCTGATGACTGTAGTCAACAGATGTTTGGGCAACAGTTGTTTTATCTGATAAACAGACTTTTCAACTTTTGTTGGAACATCTGATGACTATAGTCAACAGATGTTTTAGGCAACAGTCGTTTTATCTAATGAACAGACTTTTCAACTTGTGTTGGAACATCTGATGACTATAGTCAACAGATGTTTGAGAAACAGTTGTTTTAGCTGGTCAACAGATTTTTCAACTGTTGGTGGAACATCTGATGACTTTAGGTCAGCAGATGTTTGAGAACAGTTGTTTTATCTGATCAGCAGATTTTTCAACTGTTGGTGGAACATCTGATGACTGTCGTCAACAGATGTTTGAAAACAGTTGTTTTATCTGAACAGTTGTTTGAACAGATTTTTCAACCTTTTAATGGAACATCTGATGACTGTAGCCAACAGATGTTTGAAAACAGTTGTTTTATCTAATCAGAGTTTTTGAAACATCTGTTCAAATTTTTCAACTAATGGGTGGAACATCTGTTTGACTTTAGGTCAACAGATGTTTGATGGACAGTTGTTTTATCTAATCAGAGTTTTTGAAACATCTGTTCAAATTTTTCAACTAATGGGTGGAACATCTGTTTGACTTTAGGTCAACAGATGTTTGATGGACAGTTGTTTTATCTGAACAGATGTGTAAATCAGATGTTCAGATTTTTCAACAGTGGTTGTTGTATCTAAACAGAGGTTTGAAACATCTGTTCAGATTTTTCAACCAGGGCTATTTTAGGGATTTTGTTTTGAAAAATTTGCTACCATTTTAGTCCATGTTTAGCATACCAATTCTGGAGATCAAACCTTCAAATGTGGATGTATCCAAGGCTTTTGTAAGCACATCTGCAAGCTGATCTTCTGTTGGAACATGGTGCAAAGAAATCAATCCCTTTTCATAGCTGTCTCGCACAAAGTGGTGTCTGATGTCAATGTGCTTTGTAGTGGAATGGGAAACTGGATTTTTAATGATGTTTTCAGCTACCTGACTATCCAACATGAGTGGAGTCTTTAGGGCAGTCACACCAAAATCCAGTAACTGATTTTGAAGCCACATGAGTTGAGTTGTACAGCTTGCAGCAGCAATGTATTCTGCTTCTGCTGTAGATGTTGAAACAGCTGCCTGCTTTTTGCTTTGCCAGGAAATGAGAGCATTCCCTAGAAACTGGCAGCCTCCTGATGTGGACTTCCTTGTGGTGTGGCATCTAGCAAAGTCACTATCTGAATAACCTGAAAGCTCAATATTCCCATTAGCAGGATACCAGATACCAAGTGTGGGAGCACCTTTGAGGTATCTGAATATCCTTTTCACAGCAATGAGGTTAGACTTCCTAGGTGATGCCTGAGATCTTGCACAAACACAGGTGGCAAACATGATGTCAGGCCTTGATGCAGTTAGATACAATAAAGATCCAATCATGCATCTATACTGTGTTTGATCTACTAGGTCATCTTTGTCATCAATGAGTGCTTTGTTGGTACTCATGGGTGTACTACATGGTTTGCTATCATTCATATCAAATCTTTTTAACAAGTTTTGAACATACTTGTTTTGATGTATGAATGTACCATTTTGTAGTTGCTTGACTTGTAGTCCAAGAAAGCACTGAAGTTCACCCATGGCACTCATTTCAAACTCAGCTGTCAGGAGTTTTCTAAACTCCTCACACATATTGTTACATGTGGATCCAAAAATTATGTCATCCACATATATTTGTACAATCATTAAGTGTTTACCCTTCCATTTTAAGAATAGAGTTTCATCAATTTTACCTCTTGTAAAACCAATTTTCAGAAGGAAAGTGGAGAGAGTTTCATACCAGGCTCTAGGTGCTTGTTTCAGGCCATACAAAGCTTTATTAAGCTTGTAGACATGATCTGGATGGAAGGTGTCTTCAAATCCAGGTGGTTGACATACATATACCTCCTCCTGAATCTTTCCATAAAGGAAAGCACATTTGATATCCATTTGATACACCTTGATGTTGTGGTTGACAGCAAAGGCCAAGAAGAGTCTGATGGCTTCTAATCTTGCTACAGGAGCAAAAGTTTCATCATAGTCAATTCCTTCTTCTTGTCTGAACCCTTGAACCACTAGCCTGGCTTTGTTCTTGACAACAATACCCCTTTCATCAGTTTTATTTTTGAAGACCCATTTTGTGCCTATAGGATAAACATCCTTTGGCAATGGTACAAGTTCCCATACTTGTTGTCTTTTAAACTGAAGGAGCTCTTCTTGCATGGCTTCAACCCAACTATTGTTTTTTAGTGCCTCTTGGTACTTCACAGGTTGATTGAGGGATAGGAATCCTGCAAAAAGACAAATGTTTGAGGACTGCTGTCTTGTCAGCACTCCAGCATTGATGTTGCCAATGATTTGGTCTGGTGGATGGGATCTCAAAAAGATAAGGTCTCTTGTATAGGGAACTATGGCATTTTGAGGTGAGGGACACAGGTGTGTATCATCTGTGGCAACATCTGTTGGCATTGGTGAAATGCTAACAGATGTCTGAAATGGAGGTGGAGGGAGTGGTGTGTGAGAGGTGAAATCTGTTTGACTTTTATCCACTGATGGTGGACTTTTGTCAGCAGAGGTTTGGGGGTGAGACTGATCAACTGTAGTTGATTCAGCAGAGTTTTGACAGTTGTTTTGAACAGCTGTTTCCTCTTGAATTATAGGAGAGACTTTGAGCTGTGATGGAATCACAGGGTCCACCCCATAATCCTGTGGTGGAGACTGTGGTGTACCTGCAGGGTTAGTTTTAGAAGATATATCTTCAAATCTAAATTTATCTAGATCAAACAATGCTGTAGGGTTAGAGGGGATTTTCAAAGATGAAAGTTCATTGAACTTAACATTCAGAGTTTCTTCTATGATCTTAGACTTTGTGTTAAACACTCTATAAGCCTTAGCTGTAGAAGAATATCTCATAAAGTAACCACAATCTACTTTGGCTGCAAATTTAGATATGGAATCTTTAAGATTTAAAATAAAGCATGGGCAGCCAAAGATTTTGAAAAATGAAATCAGAGGTTTAACATTAAATAGGATTTCATAAGAAGACTTTTGATGCCTGGGGTTGATCAAAACTCTGTTTTGAACATAGCAAGCAGTGTTTACAGCTTCTGCCCAAAAGGACAGTGGTAGACCTGAATCTGCCAGCATTGTTCTTGCAGCCTCTATAAGAGTTCTGTTTTTCCTCTCAACCACCCCATTTTGTTCAGGTGTTCTTGGAATGCTATACTGCCTCCCAATTCCTTTTGACACACAGAAAACATCCAACTCTTTGTTCCTAAACTCTGTTCCATTGTCACTCCTGATGACTTTTACTGGCAGATCATATTGTTTTTCAACTTTGATTACAAAGTCCTTCAAGATACGTGCAGTCTCATCCTTAGAGTGTAAAAAGTAAGTCCATGTAAACCTGGAAAAATCATCAACTATAACAAGACAGTATCTTTTCTTAGATAAGCTCATGATTTGAACTGGGCCAAACAATTCTATGTGCAACATCTGAAGACATTGACTGGTTTTGGACTCATTGATGGATTTGTATGACACTTTGTGTTGCTTTCCTTTTAAATAGGAAATGCAGTGTTCATCACATTTGAAGATTTTTGGTGGAAGACCTCTTACAAGGTTCTTATGAGAGAGAGAGTTGATAGTTTGAAAGTTAGTATGACCTAACCTCCTATGCCAAAGTTCTGTTTCTTTTGCTGAGGCAGTAGAAAATAAACAGACATTTGGCACATGATTATCTTTCAACATATCAACTACATACACATTGCCACTTCTGTGAGCAACAAGTGATGCTGTACTCTCAGCTATGATGGACTCAATCTTTTTAACCACTTCTGGCCCAATAATCTTACAAGTTTTCTTAGTGAAGAATGACCCATAGCCTTTGTCACTCATTTGTGAGACACTAAGAAGGTTAAATTTAAGATTATCAATAAGATTGACATTTTCAAACTTGAGCCTTCCTGCCTGAACAGACCCTGAACCCAATACCTTACCCTTTGAATTATTACCAAAAGATATATCACCTCCCCCATGAGCTATGAAATCTCTGAGCAAGGTTCTACATCCTGTCATGTGCCTGGAACCTCCACTGTCCACATACCAAAGACTGTCTAAACCAATAGAAGTTCCCTGCACAAGTAATAAATGGGTTAGTTTTGGTGGGTATCCAAAGCCTTTGTGCCTTTGGATGGGTGGTCAGACATTGTAGTCTCAAGATGTGAGGAAAAGTCAGTTGTTGCACCAGGTGTTTGAGCAAGGCTTAACAACTGCTGCTGGTTGTGACCAACAGATGTTTGACCATTTCCTATCAGATGATGGTAACCATAGGGATGTCTATTTACTAGTGGTCTAGGGGGCCTTCTGTGGTTTGCATAGACATGTGGTGACCTATGGTAAGGTGGCTGACCAGGTCCTCTTGGGTCCTGGTTAAGTGGAATGACATTTGTTACCTTGATATCTCTGGGAGCAGAGTTTTGATTTAAATTTCGGGTAACAGATGTTTGAACAGATGTTTGCATCTGTTCAGACTTTCCCTTTGAGGTACTTGTCACAAGACTTCTCTTGGTTTTAGATTTATACTCATATAGTTTATCATCAAAATTTTTAAGATAAATGCATTCCTGAGTCTTGTGATTCTTCTTGCCACATATAGTGCAAGGTGGTTCAGGATTCCAAATGCTTGTTCCTTTGCTAATGTCAAAAGCTTTTAGAAGACAACAGTTTTTAGTAACATGATTCTTCCTTTCACAAAAACTACAAAACAAGCCTAGGTCCTGTTCTCTCCTTCTCCCTTTGACTATCTTCTTTCCAACAGATGTTGTAACATCTGTCTGAAGATTTGTAAGGGGAATGATGATGGCCTGTGATGTTTTAGCACCATCAGGAATGATGATGGCCTGTGGAGCTTTAACACCATCAGGGGTGGAAAAATCTACTGGTTTGAAGTTATCAAGAACATCACACTCATCTGACCATGTAGGTTTAAACTCATATTTTTCAATGGCAGTTTTAGATGAGGAACCTTCTGGTTTTGTAAGAAGGATCTTTTTACCATTTGGTTCAGTGACTTTTACTTCTTGACCAACCAGATTTGTGGGAACTATCTCAACCAAATCAGATTCCTTTTTAATGGATTTATCAAGAGTCTTGGTAAATCCAATACCAAATTTAATATGGCTTTTGGTCTGTTGGTTGAGTAGTATTTCATAACCTTTACATGATTCTACCCATTTTGCACAAGTGACCTGGGTAGATTCTAGCTCCTTTTTACAAACCTGATATTTTGATACCATAGTTTGGAGCTGGTCTTTGGTTATGCTTGCCTCATGTTTTAGGTTGCTGATCTCAGATTCCTTTTCAGTAAGTTTAAATTTTAGCTCTTTAGAAAGTTTTTCAAACTGGTTTTCAGAATCTAAGATCTTTTGTCTAAGGTTTTCATTTACTTCTTTTATGTTAGCAAAAGCTATAATACATTTGTCTGAACATAAGTTCTGTAGAACTTGAGAAGATACCTTAGTAGCAGCCATTAATGCACAATCACACTTGCACTCACACTCACTGGGGTTCCATGGGTCAGAGGTATTTGCAACTCCTTCCTCTATCTTTGTACCTGAAATCTTTTCATCAACAACATCATTCATCATGTCAGTATGCATCACTTCCTCTGATTCAGTTTCTTCATCTATTGTCTCTAGTGCCATGAAACAGGAGTTTCCTGGTTCATTTGTGGCAACTAGAGCAAAGTTCTCATCTGTTAGCTCATCTGGTAAGCTACTCCAATCAACAAAGCCTTGTGTGAAGAGACTCTGTTGAATGGATTCTGCAGGTGCAGCTTGAGACATTTGTGCCTGAGCAACAGGAGTTTGAACATACTGAATCTGAGGGACAGTGGTTTGGACATATTGGATAGGGACAGTGTTTGAGGATTGAGCAAAATGAGCAGTGTTCTGCACATTTGGAGTAGGGGTATTTTGGGAATACTGATAAGAATGTTGTGGTCTTTGATTTGGATAGGAAATCATAGGAGTACTATTTTGGCTTCTGCATTCCCTAGCAAAATGACCAAGTTTTGAACACTTGTAACATTTTATTTTGGATTTATCCAACCCTACCCTTGACCCCCCATGCAGCCCTTGAAATCTTCTTCCAGATTTCTGGTAGAACTTATTAGTTCTAATGCTCAGAAGGGCCAGTTGATGCATGATGTCCATTTCCTCTAAGTCTAAGGGGTCAAAATGTTGTAAGTCATTGTACACAAAAGATGTGTTGTCAATGGAAGAGATCTCATTGTTAGCTGCAAGAGCATAACTTGGTGAGTTATGATCAGTGTTGAAACCAGTGGTTATGTCAATATAATGATCATACCCTTGGTCTTTTCCACTACTAGAGGTCTCTTCTTGACCAAAAAGTGCTGTGCTACCAAAAGTGTAGTCATCAGTCACCTTTCCAGAATCCTGGAGCTTCTTTTTCTGGTTAAGCTCTCTTTCATAAGTTAAGAGCTTGCCATGAAGCTGGGTCAAACTTAAATCTTTGAAACCAATTGAGTTTCTGGTTACAATTGCTATAGTGTCCCATTTATCAGGCAGTGATCTTAAAAACCTATGATTTAAGGTTGAATTAGGAAATGTCAGATCTACCAGTTTTAGTTCACTTATGAGGCAACTGAACCTCTCAAATTGTTGGGTTAAGGACTCCCCTTTACATGACTGAAAGTTTCATATTGTTGATTTAAGATTTCACGATTGTTTTCAATCACCTCCTCTGTTCCTCCAAATTGTTCTTTTAAAGCATCCCACAATTCTTTTGCACTATTACAGTGTAATAGTCCAGCATAGATATCATTTGGTAGAGCCATTGCTACAATCCTGAAAGCTTTGGCATCTAACTCAAATTTTTGAAAATCTTGCTCAGAATAGTTTTCAGGATTCTTTTTCACTAGAACATTTGGGTCCTCAGCACTTGGGACTGTTGGAACATGAGGGCCAAAGATAACAGATTTCCAGCACCCAGTGTTTTGTTCAGCAAGAACATGGCCCATCCTACGTTGCCAGATATTGTATTCAGATCTGACAAGCATAGGTGGCTTGTTTCTTGTGCCAGTGTTGCTCATGTCATTAACTTGAGACATGTTAGGTTGATTTTAAGACAAGGTTTTTGAAAATTTATTTTTAGAATAAAAAGACTTTTACCAGGCAATCAACCTACAACTGAGTATCAATAATTGTGAGCTGATCTTTTACGTTAAATTGATTGTTAGATCGAATTCAACTGACCAAGCTCTGATACCAATTGTTAGGATCAGAGGGCTTGATTGTTGTGATGTTTGATTAATGTAACAATGAAATGGATGAAGTATGAATGAAAGTGCAGCGGAAATTATCACAACGAGGGGAACACTGTTTTGATGACTAAAATACTTTTTATTAAACTTATAAGATTAAACAGTACAAGTACACAGCTCCCCCTCAGCCCTTGATCACCCAGTAATATCCTTTAATGAATATTGATCTGAGCGATGGATACAACAGTTGTGAAACTGTTCTATTTATAGGGTTTCAGGATATTAGGAGCGTGATCAAGTAGCTAATAAACTATTACAAATACAGCTAGCCAATCGCACTAAGCCATGCTAGACAATGACTGATAAAGTACTGACACAAGAGCACTACTGTTCTATTATAATAAAGTCTGTTGGTGAAACCGTTGTTGCTGAAACTGCTGTTGATTTCTTCATCAGTTGTTTTAAAACTCTGATGGTCTTCAGTTGTTGTAACCTCTGTTGTTCTTCAGTAGTTGTAAACTCTGTTGGAGCCTAACAGCTGTTTGACTCCAACAGATCTTCTCAGCAGTGGTTTCCTCAGCAGTGGTTTCCTCAACAGACCTTTGCTCATCAGCTGTTCAACCATCAGCTGTTTGCTCATCAGTAGTTTGCTCATCAGTGGTTTGCTCAACAGCTGTTTGATCCACAGCTGTTTGGTCTTCAGCACTTTACTTTATCAGTGGTTTGCTCAACAGCTGTTTGATCAATAGTTGTTTGGTCTTCAGTACTTTGGCTATCAGCTGCTTGACTCTTCAGCAGTTGTTAGATCTTCAGTACTTTGTAACTGCTGATATCAATCTTGTAATAGATAGGAACTGTGTATGTACTTATTATTATTATGGATCAATTGAGATAGTCTTGTTTTGGCTTTCCAATCATCTGTTCTTCAAAGGGTTCGATAGCAACCCAACAGTCAATGAAACCGAAGAGGAAGAATTCGTTAATCCGTTCAGTACTGTACACACTTCGGGGGAGATAGGTTCAAATTTGGAGGAGAATATATCGGTTGATGCTATTGCTCAAACTCGCATAAATAAAGATCATCCAGTGGAGAATATCTTAGGAGATCCTAATGCGGGTGTAAGGACAAAAAGTAGTATTTCTGAGTCGACGTGTTTATATGTCAGTATTAAAGATTCGGGCATCATCAACAAATGCCTTAAATGCTTCATCTCGCAAGTTGAACCAAAGAATCATCAAGTAGCACTTCGTGATAATGCGTGGGTGGAAGCTATGCAAGAGGAACTGGCACAATTCAGAAAGCTCAAAGTATGGGAGCTTGTCGATTTACCCAAGTGTGCTCAAGAAATCGGTACAAAATGGGTGTTCAGAAATAAGACTGATGACAACGGAATAGTAGTGAGAAATAAGGCTCGCTTAGTAGTCAAAGGATTCAACCAACAAGAAGGGATTGATTTTAATGAAGTGTTTGCACCGGTGGCAAGGATCGAAGCAATTCTACTTTTTCTAGCCTTCGCTTCCTACAAGGGCTTTAAAGTTTTTCAGTTAGACGTTAAAAGCGCCTTTCTATACGGGAAAGTCCAGGAGCTGGTGTATGTCTCACAACCTCCAGGGTTCACTGATCCAGATTATCCAGATCGTGTCTACAAACTTGATAAGGCACTGTATGGGTTACATCAGGCACCGAGGGCATGGTATGAGACACTGTCAACTCATCTCTTAGAAAATGGCTTTGAGAGAGGTAAAATAGACAGTACACTTTTCATCAAGAGGAATGGAGAAGATTTCTTACTGGTTCAGGTGTACGTTGATGATATCATCTTCGGGTCGCCTAACAAAGACATGTGTATTGAATTTGAGAAGGTTATGAAGAAGAAGTTTGAGATGAGCGCTATGGGGGAGCTGAAATTCTTTCTTGGTCTACAAGTAGATCAGAAGGAAGACGGGATGTTCATACATCAGACTAAGTATGTACATGACATTTTGACTCGTTTCAAAATGAATGAGTGTTCTACTTATGCTACTCCTCTACCTGTGAATCATGGACTTCATCTAGATGCTGAAAGCGACAAAAACGTCGATCCGACTGAGTATCGCGCCATAATAGGTTCGCTTATGTTTCTTACTGCTTCTCGACCTGATATTATGTTTGCAGTATGTCTTTGTGCCAGGTTTCAGGCTAATCCAAAGGAGTCACATATGATCGCTGTGAAACAAATTCATAGATACCTAAAGGGGAAACCCAAATTGGGAATCTGGTATCCAGCTGATAGCGAATTGGATCTTGTAGCGTATACAGATTCGGACTACGGAGGATGTAACCAGAATCGGAAGTCTACTACTGGTGGATGTCAATTTTTAGGATGAAGAATCGTTTCCTGGCAGTGCAAAAAGCAGACTTCGGTGGCTGTTTCCTCATGTGAAGCAGAATACGTTGCTGCTGGTAGCTGTTGTTCACAGGTTTTGTGGATACAACAACAAATGCGGGATTACGGTTTGAATTTCACTCATACTCCTATACTTATTGATAATCAGGCCACCATTTCAATCACAGAGAATCCCAAAAACTTTCCCAAAACAAAACATATAGACATAAGGCATCATTTCATAAGGGATTGTTTTGAGAAAAGGATGATTTATTTGAAAAAGGTTGATACTTTAGATAACCCAGCTGATTTGTTCACAAAAGCTTTCGATAGAGCTCGGTTTGAACTGTTAGTGCAGCTGAACTGGATGAGAAACCCGGAATAACTTTTTGTTTTCTCATTAGTGCTGAAGCTTTTAGTTTTTAAGTTTTTAGTTAGTTTTTACTTTGTTTTTATTTGCTTCTGCTTGGTTTCACAAAAAAAAAACTATAGCAAATCTGGTACCTAATTGGAAATGATAGCACATTAGCTGTTGATTTTGTTACAGTTAATAAAATTGAGCAGAAAAATTAAAGCTAAGTGTGGCTGCATCTTCATTATATGATGTACTGGTAGACAATTGACACACGAATCCGGTCTGTTAATTGAAATAGAATTCTTAACGACTGTTGATTCTGTGGGATACATGTCATTGGCGTATGATTTTATGGTCTTAAATCTTGCGTTGATAGCGTGTTACAAAATTCTGAGGTTTCAGGTCTTTAAATTGTTAAATTTATCCGGGATGATCTGACTGGTCTTTTGCTGCATCCAGATACATGTTGACCTAGACTTTGTCAGAACATCTTAAAAGAGCATACGATAAATGCCAAAACCCTCAAAGGCAATCACTTATAAATGCCTAAAGCTGAAAATTCGTACCGCATAAAATGGTATTTGTCTTAACCCTGGTTGAGTACATGTTTGGTCACTTTGTTGCATCCAGATATATGCGGACCTGTACACCTTCGTGACTCGTACCTTGTAAATAATACGGATAATGGCAATTTACTCACCTGTTACGATGAACCTTTGTGCATGACTTGATCGCGGGGGTATGTCATGTTGTGGGTAACATAGATGATTCAGTTTAATACACTTAAATGCTAATATGGAATTGGAATCGTTAAGTGTTATATTGTTTATGTGGATACATGATACTGGTAATCGTCTTGGAATGCAGTCTTACATATTAAGAAGTTGTTAAGAACATTAACTCACTGTGACATCTCAATCTAGCTGATATGATCCTTTTAACCAGTGTTTGCTATAACAAAATAGAGTGTTTTTATGTTTGTACATAGTTTACTTAATTTGTCTTTACGTTCATTTACTTTACTTGTCAAAAAAACCCAAAAATCCAAAAAGATTTTATTTTGCCTCAGGATTTAACGCACGAGAAAACGGTTGTTCTGTGGTGGATCTGACTGTTTAGAAAATTTTGAAAGTTGTTTTTCTAAAAAACTTAGAAAATTTTGCAAAAGAGAATATCTTTTGAAAGCTTATGAATTTTAACCGCAAAACAATTTTTGTCACAGGTGGTTTATATATTTTGTAAGTTTATATTTGTTATGATGGTTTACTTACAAGTTGGTTGAGTGTGACAGGTTTACTTGGATGATAATGATGGACGTGATGAGGTCTGAACCTCCTTTTGGACAAATTCATGTGATTCAAGATATTGTTTTTCAAGAAACTGAGACAAGAAGACGACAAAACACTGAAGTTCTAAACAACAGTTGCTGATTTTAGAAGACTTAGCAACTCAGGGGGAGAAATATACATACAGGAAGAAATATTCTGTGTTTCTAGGGGAGTAAAAAGACTTCAAATTGAGTAATGCATTCGTGTAGAGCTCAAGGGGAAGTTTTTACAATCCAAGCTTATTCTCAGGGGGAGTTACTTAATTCTCAAGAGATGCCGAAGACAAGAGAGCTGTTAAAGACTAAAGATCACAAGTTGAAGAAAAGAGGAGAAGTGATCTGCCAAGTTCTTCTAAATTACTTTGGTAGACAATCTCAAGATCAAGCTGTTGAAGATTAAAGACTTCAAGTGGAAGACAATTAAAGATACTTTGAGATTTGAAAAATAATCTTAAAGAGCATCTGTCAAGGGGGAGTTTGTTGGTGCAAGTTTGTGACAGATACTCAAACGGACAAACAAACGCTCGAGATTATTGACAAAAGACTTTATATTGTTCGTGTCGTTAGAAGAACTTGTCTAAGTTCGTTCTAGAATATGTAATTAAGCTTGCATTGTAAAAGCCCAACAAAAGGCCAGATAAAAGCCCATGAGGATGCATGTATATAAGCAAATGATGCATGGGGTTTTAGGGGTTGGTTAGTTGGTGGGTCTTGTGTGGTAGAGAGAGTTTTAGAGAGTTCTTGTGCAAGCTAGATTACAAGATTCATAGTTAGGTCTTATTGTATGTTATCAGTGATTCGTGCAATAAGATAAAACGTTAAAAGTAATCTTGTGATTGTTCTTTGTGTGATATCCACGGATCAAAGATATTTCGCGTCTAGGATTCGTGTTTGGTTTGATTGCAGAGAAGATCTCAAGGGAAAGGGACCTACATTATGAACTACTCAACAGACGCAAGCCGAATTTAGAGTTTTTAGAACCATTTGGGGCGTCGTGTACGATGCTTAATCCTAATTAGAAGTTTGGAGCTAAAGCAGAAGAAGGCTATTTTGTTAGATACGCTACTCCAAATAAACATGTTTTCAACAAAAGAACTAAATGTGTTGAAGAGTGGTGAAAGGTAGATGTTCAAAGATGCACTCAAAATGCTCTTGGCGTAGGACTCGATTGGATGTTTGACTACAAAGAATTATTTGAGTCATTCAATCTAGAAAGTATGGTTAAAGAAGCTGTTCTTCGTTTATATTATGAGTGTGAAAATGCAATCACTTCACCAGTGATCCGTCCGATCACCGTGACTCCTCCTACCACAGCTTCTGTGATACCAATGCTCCTGTTACTACTTCAACAGAAAAAGAAGTGTTCCAAGATGTTTTTCAGATACTTTTGATTCTTCAGAGTTGGAAGATGATGAAGAAGTTACAAGTGAAGAAGTCTTGAACCAAGAAAGCATATCACCACAAGTGAACCAAAATCTATCTACCACTGTACCTTCTACATCAAATATGGATAATGATCTAGATTCAGCAGAAGATATTAATGTTCAAATGGTGATTCCTATTCCAGCAAATCCAGAATCTCAGATCAACACTTATCATCCATTAGAACCATTTATTGGTGATCCTGGTAGCAGTGTGATGACACGTGGACAATTGAGACGTGCATCCTCGAATGATAATATTGGAGCCCTAGCCCTTTACTTTAAAATTTAGAAATTAGGTGAACAAAATGATTGGTCATTTGCTTGTTATGTTTCGCAGGTTTAACCAAGATCATACAAGGAAGCGTTAAATAACGAATCATGGGTGGATGCAATGTAACAAAAACTTCAACAATTTCAGAAGCTTAGAGTGTGGACGTTAACCGATTTACCACCAGATCGAAAGAAGATAGGCACAAAGTGGTGTTTAAGTATAAGAAAGATGATCGTGGAGTGATCGTAAGGAACAAAGCTCCATTGATCGTACAAGGTTTTCGTCAAACGGAGGAAATTGACTATAACGAAGTCTATGCACCGGTCGCACGTAAAGAAGTCTTTCGAATGTTTCTAGCGTACGCGATGGATGTTAAAAGTACTTTTCTATATGGTGTGGTAAAAGAAGAACTCTATATTGGGCAACCACTGGGATTTGAGGATCCTATCCACCGGGATAAGGTCTATAAACTGAACAAGGCGTTGTACGGTTTATACCAAGCCCCTCGATAGTGGTACGAAGAGCTCAGCACATACTTACTTTCCAGAGGTTTCAAAAGAGGACAAGTTAACTGTACGTACCCTGTTTACGAAAAGAACAGAGGGTGGTTTGCTCCTGGTACAAATTTATGTAAATGATATTATATTTGGGTCGACTAACGAAAGACTTTGCAGGGAATTTGAAAAGGTCATCCAGGAAAAGTTTGAGATGAGTTCAATGGGAGAGATGCAAAACTTTCTGGGATTGCAAGTCGATCAGACACCGTCAGGGATTTTTATATGCCAGACAAAGTACGTTTATAAAGTCTTAAGCCGATTCCAGATGGAGGATTCAACAACGATCACCACTCCCATACAACCTAATAACAGGATTGGAGGATTCAACACCGATCTCCATTGTTGGATCATTGATGTATTTGACCACTTCCCGACCAGATATAATGTTTGCTACATGCCTTTACGCACGTTACCAGTCGGAGCCAAAACAAACTCATCTTATTGTAGTGAAACGAGTCCTACGTTATCTGAAGGGTTGTCCATCGCGTGGGTTATAGTATCCTAATGATGATAATTTTGACCTCGTTGCTTTTACTGATGCAGATTTTGGTGGCTGTGATATTGACGCAAAATCCACAACGGCTCGATGTCAATTTCTGGGGAGTAGACTAATTACTTGGCAATGCAAGAAGCAGACGTCAGTCTCACTATCAACGTGTGAATCTGAATCTCGAGTTGCCGTTTACAAGTGCTTTGTATTCAACAACAGATGCACGACTACGGTTTGCAATTTCCGAAAACCCCCATTCATTGTGATAATGAAGCAGCCATTGCACTCACAAAGACACTGCTCATCATTCTAAGGCTAAGCATATCCGAATACGGTATCACTTAATTCGTGATTGCTATGCTAAAGGTTTGATTGATATGGTAAAAATCCACACTGATTACCAAGGAGCCGATCTTTTCACCAAAGCTTTTGATAAATCTCGCTTTGAATTGTTTTTAAAAGCTAATGGTATTAAAGAAAAGCAAGATTGAAATACTTATCGGTTTATCAATTTTTCTTTACCTTTTCTATTTTTAAAAATTAAAAATCCAAAAATATATTTTTAAATTTAGGGAGAGTTTCTTTTAGAAAAACCAAAATCATTGACGATTTTGAGAAACCATAAAAATTAGAAAAACCTAAAATGATTTTTCCTGGCGAAAAAGAGGAAATAATAGTACATCAGTGAGGATCTATCACATGCTAAAGAATTGTAATGTCTAAATTTGACATGTGATGACTTTGTGTGATGTGTTGGCAGGCTTTGTAGACCTATTAATGTGTGCCTTAGTGATACAAACATAATGCACTACTTTCTATGTGGCTGAACACCTCATGGGCGTATGGTCTTGGTACCGTAATTTCGTTTGATATGGTTGCCAAAATCAGAGGTATCGGGTCTTTATGTTGATTTTTATCAGGGGGTGGCTTGACTGATCAATTTTTGTATTAATTTACGGACCTAGATTCAGTCAGGTATCTTAAAAGAGCGTAAATGCCAAAACCCAAGTTAGCGAATGAGGAACTTAAAATGTATAAAGATTATCAAAGATCATTTAATCCATCGTATCATATCTATGATGAAAATCATGATTGATATTAGCCTCAACCTGGTAGAGTGCATATGTTACTTTGTAGCATTGATTTGCTGACCTATACACCTCTGTGCCTCATACCTTGTAAAATACGGATAACAACAGCATACTCACGTGTTTTGATGAAGCTTTGTGCAAATTCCTTGATCCGGGAGTATGTCGTGTGTGTGGGAACCATATGCATGTTGCATTGCATAATGGTCTGCATGTGAGCTTATGTGGATAACAATATTAGAAATTACCGAGTCTCATAGTCTTTAAAGTTAAAATAATAAAGAACAACGATGTGATTAAATTTATCAAAAACTGATATGATCCTCTTACCGTAAAATCACAAAAAGATTGTCCGTATATATTTACCTACTGCTTTCTGTTTGATTTTCTTCATTATATGCAAAACTCAAAAAGATTTTTGGTGTGTTTTAGCATAAACTTCAAAAAATCCAAAAGATTTCACATTTCTAATTTATTTTCGATAACCGATGTTAAGGACGATCTGTAGATGCACTTTATGCGACTAATGCTTCGGATTGTAATCTTAACATGTGTTAGAGCTTTTGGGAAGGTCGAAGGTAGAGTTCTGAAGGTCGAAGGTGAAAGACTATGGGCGAAGGTGGAAAAGACTTAGAAGATTATCTACATTCGTACTGTGTGAATGGACGAAAGTGGACAAAGTCCACATTCGTACCATAGAAAGGGGCGAACGTGCAGTTACTATATAAGGGTTTAGCTTGTTTTGTAAGTTAGAATAGTTGGTTATTGTGTGTGTTTGAGTCAGGTTGTTGCTCTCTAGATTGAGTGTGTGTGAAGGTCAATAGATTAACTTGTAAAGCGTATGTATTGATCATTTTGAATCAAGTAATCTATAAAATGATGTTTGAAAAGGTAATTCGTGTGTTGTGATTCGTGTATTATCATTTTGTTCTGTTCTAGGGTTTCCGCACCTGGAATAGTGCCTTGTATGATCAGATTTCCTGTTTAAAGCTAAAATTCTTCATTTACAAAGTGGTATCAGAGCCATAGAGATCATACAACAACAAATTGATAATCTCAGAACTGATTTGGACCCTATTTTGATCAAATTTTCTCTGTTTTTAATTGAAAATGGTTTTTGATACAATTTGAAGGTTTTGGACAACAATTCGTGGTTAAAATAAAAAATTCCAAGTATTAAAGTTGTTCCAAATCAATTCCGAATCATAACCTGATACTGATCATCAAAATCCATTAACTTTTGAAAATTTCAGATCAAAATAACCGTTTTTCAAAGTGTAACCGTTTTTTGAACATGGGAGGGTCGAATCTAGAGAGCATGGATCGAACGTGGGATTTTTAGGTCGAACCTGAGCTTTTTCTGGTCGAAAGTAGCTTAATTAAGGTCGAACCTAGCTGTGTTGTGTTGATTGTTTCACATTCGGGTCATATATTCCACCTTCGGTTCATCGGGGGTTCGAAAGTGGGATTTGGAAGGACGAAAGTGAAGTTCAGTGGTCGAACTTGGATATTATCACTCTTATTCTACATTCGGGTCTCATTTTTAGGGCGAAAGTGAGATAACAGGGTGAAAGTAGAAGTGTGTTGGTGAAATTGTGTTGGTGAAATTTTCAAGTGTGGTAAATTTCTAACTTTGCAAACAACATGTGGGGATTTCCAACTACACCGAGACCGGGGACAACATAACAACAGCAGCAAGTGACCATGAACCCATGGACGGTAGCAGCTCAGAAATCGAACACTCAGTCTTCACAACCAATTAACTACTTAGCGATGACGAGTTCGATGCCTCAGAGCGTTGCATCATCTTCACAACAACCCGCAGCAGATTATTGGGGAGTAGCAACCGCGGTGGTAAACACTCAAACTACTAATGCTATTTCTACACTAATCAATGATTTATCTTCAGGTAGCGGGAATAGGCCACCCAAGCTAATGGAGATGCAGGAGTACAACCAGTGGCAGAAGAAATTCAAGATTCATCTTGAAGGCATGGGGTTGGAAGGAACGGAGGCGTGGCAGATGATTGCGAAAGGATATGTGGCACCAGTATTAGAGAACACCGGTGAACAGATTCCTCTGGAGAGTTTGACTGACGATGAGAAGAAGAAATTCGCGGTGGAGAAGAAGGCGTATTCTCAGCTAACCCAGGCGATCACAAACGATTTGCTACATCAATTTGGGTCATGCACTACTTCTAAGCACTTATGGGATGTGCTAAAGAATCGTCATGATGGTAACGAGAAGACGAGAAGGTTGAGAATGGAAGAGCTGAGGAAAGAATTCGAGAACTTCAGCTATGTTGGGAATGAGACGTTGAAAGAGTTGACTCCCAGATATTGTCACTTACTAACTGAATTGTCAAGTTATGACATTCAGATTCCTATGTCAGACTTGGTGGACAAATCTGCTGATGCTTTACCACCGTACTGGGATCAACACATCGAGTTACTTAAGGAGAAGGATGCTTACAAGTACTGGACCATCAACGAGTTTATCCAGAAGCTAGAAAACAAAGAACTCGAGGAGAAGAGGAAAGCCAAAAGATCTCAGATTCCTCAAAATCCAGAGTTGTACCATGCTGGTACTTCATCAACTGTGGGGAATTCTAGTGGTGGTGGAACAGTGGATCCTCATATAGCATGTGTCTCAAGTGTCATGGAACCACTCTAACAACCGATCAACTACCTAGCTCAAACCTCATCTTACTCACAACCATCATACACACCACCACCACAACAATACACTAATTCTTTCATTTCACCATTTTCTCCGATTCAACAAGCTGCATGTTATTCTGCTAACCAACCACAACAACAACCTCAACAACAGTACATGACTCAAATGAATCAGACCAATTAGAAACCGGTAGTATTGGAGACATCCAATATGAATAACGTGACTGTGGAGGTAGCTCAGCAACATATTGCGCTAGTCTCAGCAATGGTTGCTTCGTATAACGGTTTAGTAGCAAGTCAAATTGGGAATAACAACTTAACCAATGAAGACTATGCTCAAATCAATAAAGAGGAGATGGAGCTAATAGACATTCAGTGGGCTTTCGCAAGCATTATGAGACGAGCAACCGAATTCATAGAAAAGACCGGGAGAACTGATCTGGGTACTTCTCCAAACACCACATATGGCTTTAACAAGGAGAAAGTCACATGTTTTAATTATGGTGGAAAAGGTCATTTCAAGAGAGAGTGTACACAGCCTCCTAAACAAGGTAACAGAAACCCATTCAACTCAAACTACCAAAACCGCCAATCTCAAAACCAAGTTTCCTTCCAAAACAACAACTATCAAAACCAAAACAATTACCAAAACCGACAAAACACCTCTCAAAACAACTCAAATAGACAACCAAACACAACCAACCAGAATCAAACTCAACCACCAAATAACACAAACAGAACAGTTATACTCATCACTACACCAAATGAGCAACCACAGAATAACAATCAAAATCAAGCTTTGGTGATACAGAATGATGAGAGATTTGACTGGACTGGTATGCAAATTGTTGTTGAGGAGATAAGCACTGGTGGGAATGTGGCTTGTGTTGCACAACAGGTTGATATTGAGGAGTCGGTGATAGTTGATCAAGTTGAAGAAACTGAACAAGGCGTTGTACGGATTTGAGGATCCTATCCACCGGGATAAGGTCTATAAACTGAACAAGGCGTTGTACGGTTTATACCAAGCCCCTCGATAGTGGTACGAAGAGCTCAGCACATACTTACTTTCCAGAGGTTTCAAAAGAGGACAAGTTAACTGTACGTACCCTGTTTACGAAAAGAACAGAGGGTGGTTTGCTACTGGTACAAATTTATGTAAATGATATTATATTTGGGTCGACTAACGAAAGACTTTGCAGGGAATTTGAAAAGGTCATCCAGGAAAAGTTTGAGATGAGTTCAATGGGAGAGATGCAAAACTTTCTGGGATTGCAAGTCGATCAGACACCGTCAGGGATTTTGATATGCCAGACAAAGTACGTTTATAAAGTCTTAAGCCGATTCCAGATGGAGGATTCAACAACGATCACCACTCCCATACAACCTAATAACAGGATTGGAGGATTCAACACCGATCTCCATTGTTGGATCATTGATGTATTTGACCACTTCCCGACCAGATATAATGTTTGCTACATGCCTTTACGCACGTTACCAGTCGGAGCCAAAACAAACTCATCTTATTGTAGTGAAACGAGTCCTACGTTATCTGAAGGGTTGTCCATCGCGTGGGTTATAGTATCCTAATGATGATAATTTTGACCTCGTTGCTTTTACTGATGCAGATTTTGGTGGCTGTGATATTGACGCAAAATCCACAACGGCTCGATGTCAATTTCTGGGGAGTAGACTAATTACTTGGCAATGCAAGAAGCAGACGTCAGTCTCACTATCAACGTGTGAATCTGAATCTCGAGTTGCCGTTTACAAGTGCTTTGTATTCAACAACAGATGCACGACTACGGTTTGCAATTTCCGAAAACCCCCATTCATTGTGATAATGAAGCAGCCATTGCACTCACAAAGACACTGCTCATCATTCTAAGGCTAAGCATATCCGAATACGGTATCACTTAATTCGTGATTGCTATGCTAAAGGTTTGATTGATATGGTAAAAATCCACACTGATTACCAAGGAGCCGATCTTTTCACCAAAGCTTTTGATAAATCTCGCTTTGAATTGTTTTTAAAAGCTAATGGTATTAAAGAAAAGCAAGATTGAAATACTTATCGGTTTATCAATTTTTCTTTACCTTTTCTATTTTTTAAAATTAAAAATCCAAAAATATATTTTTAAATTTAGGGAGAGTTTCTTTTAGAAAAACCAAAATCATTGACGATTTTGAGAAACCATAAAAATTAGAAAAACCTAAAATGATTTTTCCTGGCGAAAAAGAGGAAATAATAGTACATCAGTGAGGATCTATCACATGCTAAAGAATTGTAATGTCTAAATTTGACATGTGATGACTTTGTGTGATGTGTTGGCAGGCTTTGTAGACCTATTAATGTGTGCCTTAGTGATACAAACATAATGCACTACTTTCTATGTGGCTGAACACCTCATGGGCGTATGGTCTTGGTACCGTAATTTCGTTTGATATGGTTGCCAAAATCAGAGGTATCGGGTCTTTATGTTGATTTTTATCAGGGGGTGGCTTGACTGATCAATTTTTGTATTAATTTACGGACCTAGATTCAGTCAGGTATCTTAAAAGAGCGTAAATGCCAAAACCCAAGTTAGCGAATGAGGAACTTAAAATGTATAAAGATGATCAAAGATCATTTAATCCATCGTATCATATCTATGATGAAAATCATGATTGATATTAGCCTCAACCTGGTAGAGTGCATATGTTACTTTGTAGCATTGATTTGCTGACCTATACACCTCTGTGCCTCATACCTTGTAAAATACGGATAACAACAGCATACTCACGTGTTTTGATGAAGCTTTGTGCAAATTCCTTGATCCGGGTGTATGTCGTGTGTGTGGGAACCATATGCATGTTGCATTGCATAATGGTCTGCATGTGAGCTTATGTGGATAACAATATTAGAAATTACCGAGTCTCATAGTCTTTAAAGTTAAAATAATAAAGAACAACGATGTGATTAAATTTATCAAAAACTGATATGATCCTCTTACCGTAAAATCACAAAAAGATTGTCCGTATATATTTACCTACTGCTTTCTGTTTGATTTTCTTCATTATATGCAAAACTCAAAAAGATTTTTGGTGTGTTTTAGCATAAACTTCAAAAAATCCAAAAGATTTCACATTTCTAATTTATTTTCGATAACCGATGTTAAGGACGATCTGTAGATGCACTTTATGCGACTAATGCTTCGGATTGTAATCTTAACATGTGTTAGAGCTTTTGGGAAGGTCGAAGGTAGAGTTCTGAAGGTCGAAGGTGAAAGACTATGGGCGAAGGTGGAAAAGACTTAGAAGATTATCTACATTCGTACTGTGTGAATGGACGAAAGTGGACAAAGTCCACATTCGTACCATAGAAAGGGGCGAACGTGCAGTTACTATATAAGGGTTTAGCTTGTTTTGTAAGTTAGAATAGTTGGTTATTGTGTGTGTTTGAGTCAGCTTGTTGCTCTCTAGATTGAGTGTGTGTGAAGGTCAATAGATTAACTTGTAAAGCGTATGTATTGATCATTTTGAATCAAGTAATCTATAAAATGATGTTTGAAAAGGTAATTCGTGTGTTGTGATTCGTGTATTATCATTTTGTTCTGTTCTAGGGTTTCCGCACCTGGAATAGTGCCTTGTATGATCAGATTTCCTGTTTAAAGCTAAAATTCTTCATTTACAAAGTGGTATCAGAGCCATAGAGATCATACAACAACAAATTGATAATCTCATAACTGATTTGGACCATATTTTGATCAAATTTTCTCTGTTTTTAATTGAAAATGGTTTTTGATACAATTTGAAGGTTTTGGACAACAATTCGTGGTTAAAATAAAAAATTCCAAGTATTAAAGTTGTTCCAAATCAATTCCGAATCATAACCTGATACTGATCATCAAAATCCATTAACTTTTGAAAATTTCAGATCAAAATAACCGTTTTTCAAAGTGTAACCGTTTTTTGAACATGGGAGGGTCGAATCTAGAGAGCATGGATCGAACGTGGGATTTTTAGGTCGAACCTGAGCTTTTTCTGGTCGAAAGTAGCTTAATTAAGGTCGAACCTAGCTGTGTTGTGTTGATTGTTTCACATTCGGGTCATATATTCCACCTTCGGTTCATCGGGGGTTCGAAAGTGGGATTTGGAAGGACGAAAGTGAAGTTCAGTGGTCGAACTTGGATATTATCACTCTTATTCTACATTCGGGTCTCATTTTTAGGGCGAAAGTGAGATAACAGGGTGAAAGTAGAAGTGTGTTGGTGAAATTGTGTTGGTGAAATTTTCAAGTGTGGTAAATTTCTAACTTTGCAAACAACATGTGGGGATTTCCAACTACACCGAGACCGGGGACAACATAACAACAGCAGCAAGTGACCATGAACCCATGGACGGTAGCAGCTCAGAAATCGAACACTCAGTCTTCACAACCAATTAACTACTTAGCGATGACGAGTTCGATGCCTCAGAGCGTTGCATCATCTTCACAACAACCCGCAGCAGATTATTGGGGAGTAGCAACCGCGGTGGTAAACACTCAAACTACTAATGCTATTTCTACACTAATCAATGATTTATCTTCAGGTAGCGGGAATAGGCCACCCAAGCTAATGGAGATGCAGGAGTACAACCAGTGGCAGAAGAAATTCAAGATTCATCTTGAAGGCATGGGGTTGGAAGGAACGGAGGCGTGGCAGATGATTGCGAAAGGATATGTGGCACCAGTATTAGAGAACACCGGTGAACAGATTCCTCTGGAGAGTTTGACTGACGATGAGAAGAAGAAATTCGCGGTGGAGAAGAAGGCGTATTCTCAGCTAACCCAGGCGATCACAAACGATTTGCTACATCAATTTGGGTCATGCACTACTTCTAAGCACTTATGGGATGTGCTAAAGAATCGTCATGATGGTAACGAGAAGACGAGAAGGTTGAGAATGGAAGAGCTGAGGAAAGAATTCGAGAACTTCAGCTATGTTGGGAATGAGACGTTGAAAGAGTTGACTCCCAGATATTGTCACTTACTAACTGAATTGTCAAGTTATGACATTCAGATTCCTATGTCAGACTTGGTGGACAAATCTGCTGATGCTTTACCACCGTACTGGGATCAACACATCGAGTTACTTAAGGAGAAGGATGCTTACAAGTACTGGACCATCAACGAGTTTATCCAGAAGCTAGAAAACAAAGAACTCGAGGAGAAGAGGAAAGCCAAAAGATCTCAGATTCCTCAAAATCCAGAGTTGTACCATGCTGGTACTTCATCAACTGTGGGGAATTCTAGTGGTGGTGGAACAGTGGATCCTCATATAGCATGTGTCTCAAGTGTCATGGAACCACTCTAACAACCGATCAACTACCTAGCTCAAACCTCATCTTACTCACAACCATCATACACACCACCACCACAACAATACACTAATTCTTTCATTTCACCATTTTCTCCGATTCAACAAGCTGCATGTTATTCTGCTAACCAACCACAACAACAACCTCAACAACAGTACATGACTCAAATGAATCAGACCAATTAGAAACCGGTAGTATTGGAGACATCCAATATGAATAACGTGACTGTGGAGGTAGCTCAGCAACATATTGCGCTAGTCTCAGCAATGGTTGCTTCGTATAACGGTTTAGTAGCAAGTCAAATTGGGAATAACAACTTAACCAATGAAGACTATGCTCAAATCAATAAAGAGGAGATGGAGCTAATAGACATTCAGTGGGCTTTCGCAAGCATTATGAGACGAGCAACCGAATTCATAGAAAAGACCGGGAGAACTGATCTGGGTACTTCTCCAAACACCACATATGGCTTTAACAAGGAGAAAGTCACATGTTTTAATTATGGTGGAAAAGGTCATTTCAAGAGAGAGTGTACACAGCCTCCTAAACAAGGTAACAGAAACCCATTCAACTCAAACTACCAAAACCGTCAATCTCAAAACCAAGTTTCCTTCCAAAACAACAACTATCAAAACCAAAACAATTACCAAAACCGACAAAACACCTCTCAAAACAACTCAAATAGACAACCAAACACAACCAACCAGAATCAAACTCAACCACCAAATAACACAAACAGAACAGTTATACTCATCACTACACCAAATGAGCAACCACAGAATAACAATCAAAATCAAGCTTTGGTGATACAGAATGATGAGAGATTTGACTGGACTGGTATGCAAATTGTTGTTGAGGAGATAAGCACTGGTGGGAATGTGGCTTGTGTTGCACAACAGGTTGATATTGAGGAGTCGGTGATAGTTGATCAAGTTGAAGAAACTGAGAATGAAGTTGAGGAATCAGTTGAAGAGATGAATGTGGAGACTGAAACTGTTGAAGTTCAGGATGAAGAGAAAAGTTTGGGAGTTGTGATTGACTCGGTCACAGACATTCGTGAAGAAAATGAGTCGGTATATTCAGATTTAGAAAGTGAATCAGATTCAGAGGCCAGTGTGACTTCTCTAGATGATGACATCGATCAATTGCTCGCTGAAGCTAATTTTCTTAAGACGAGGAAGTCGTGCATAGTGGATGATGCCTTTACCAGAATTGATTATTCGAAATTCTTTGCTGGGAAGGAAGCTCATTTTGCTCTAATGGCCATGACAGATCCTCCAAAACAGGTAAGTTCTGAATCTACCACTGACATTACTAGTGATAAGTACTGTGGCACTTGTGATAGATTGACAGAAGAAAACAAAAAACTTCGTGTTCAACGTGATAGTGCTGTGATTAACTGTCAATCTGCTCGCAAGGAAGTTATAGCATTTAACAAAGTGCTTGATGGTTACAAAAAGGACATTTCTGACTTAAAGAAAACTCTTTCATTAAAACAACTGGCAATTAACAGTTACATTGATGAACTTGAAAACACTAAGTTAGAAATGGCCACCATCAAGTGTTTTGCTGAAAAGTTCAACAAGAAGCTTGAAAGTTACAAGCACATTGCTTATGTTGTTGACCACATCAATGATGAACCATCTCAAACCACAAGTTATAAGTCTGTGCCATCTCCGGTATTATTTGAAAATCACAATTGTCATCAGGTGACACCGGAGAGCTCAGTAAAATCTGATTCTGCATCGGAAGATGAATCCAATACTTCGAGTATCGGAGATCCAAATTCCGATGTAAGACCGATTTTAAGTTTGAATGATGAGGGAGTTACTGCTGTAACTGATGACTCGGACACTGAAAATGAGAAAGTTAAGAATGTGAGTGATATTCCAAAAGAAAATCACATTATTACGAATGAACCTGTGTCACCTTCTCAACATTCTCATTCGATGGCTATTGCGCATCGTGTTAAACAGTCTGAAAAGAAAGAAGTGAAAAAGGATTCAGGTGACAAACCAGTCAAGGTATTTTATCGGATGGAAGGATCCGATAAGATTATCTCTGACGAGGAATATCCAATCAAGTTTGCTAACTATTCTAAAATTGAGAAAATTTGGCAAGAAAGCACAATATGGTTTCCGAAACATGAAAGATCAAATGATATTCCACCAGAAATTTTAAAGAAACTGTATTTGGATGTTCCTAAAGAACCAAAGGTTCATGTCACCCAATTCATCAAACCGAAACAAAAAGCAAATGGTTTCTTTGAGCCAGCTTACTCTAGGGGCCCAGCTCCTGAGAGTTTAAGGCGTCGGTGTATTGAATATCAATATCCCATCAATACAGACGCAAAGCCGAATGCTCAGAATGTGTTTGAAGAGTACCGTGCATGCTTTAAGTGCGGGGAGAGAGGGCATTTACTTGCTCACTGCCCGTACGTGAGGCACAAAAGGCACGAGGTTGAAGTGAGGCAATCTATGAGAAAGCCGGTCGACAATCATTATTATCCACAAAGACGATTTGTTCCTCAACCAGCACCATTTTATAACCAAAACAATTTTTATCAAAAGAGGAATGAACGTCAATTTCAATATGATCGTCGAAACCGGATAGCCATGGAGAAACCTTTAAAGAGACCAATGGTGAACACAACAGTTGATAGACAAAAGGTATCACAAAAACTTGCTGTCAAATCAAATGTTGGACCTAAATCGGTTAAATCCGAGAAGGTAGTCAAGAAAGTTTCATTTGTGAATGATCCTAAGAAATCGACTGAGACTCCAAAATCTCAGATTCGTATCTTGAAACGTTCGGAACAATCTTGGACACCAAATGGTACTCCGGGAGCTTCTACTTCAAAATCGAATGAAAAAGTTGAAAAAGTTTTGAATGATCCTAAAAAGGTTGTTTCAAAACCAAATGTTGAAGTAAATGAATCTTTGAAGGGTGATATTCAAAGACCCAAGACCACACAGGCTTGGGTCCCCCGAAAGAACTGACATGTTTACTTGATGTGTGCAGGGAGCTTCAGCTGGCCCTATTAGCAGTCTTTGGATTGTTGATAGTGGTGCTTCAGGCCACATGACAGGGGATTTAGCATTGCTGTTCGACGTGAAGAATATCAATGGAGGTTACGTTGCATTTGCTGGAAACAAAGGAGGTTATATCACGATGGAGGGAAGCGTGAGTAACGGGATTGTGAGTTTCGAGAGGATATCATATGTGAAGCAGATCGATTATAATCTGTTGAGTGTCAGTCAAATATGTGACAAACAATTTTCTGTTTATTTTGATGACAAATCTTGCTATATTCTCAAACCGGGCTTCAAAATTCCAAAAGAGTGGCTTATGTTGAAGGCACCTCGGGTCAACAATCTCTATATTCTTGATATGTCCAAAGCGATGACGACCCAGGGGCAAGTGACATGTTTCCTATCGAAGGCTACTAAAAAAGAATCAATTATGTGGCATAGAAGGATGGGGCATATTCACCTGAGGAAGATGAACCACTTAGTGAAAAATGGACTTGTTGACGGCGTGAATGTTAAACATTTCCATTTGAATGACAAGTGTGTAAGCTGTAAGAAAGCAAAGCAACACAGACAATCCCATAAGGTGAAGAAAGTAAACTCTGTTGAGATGCCGCTTGAGCGATTGCACATGGACCTATTCGGACCTGTCAAACGTAAAAGTCATCTTGGAGAGCTTTATTGTTTAGTTGTTACTGACGACTATTCAAGATTTTCATGGGTAATGTGTTTGCATCAGAAAAGTGACACCTTTAATAATCTGAAAGTTCTGTTCACTCAATTGGAAAATATCTATGGTCTAAAGATCAAGCGAATTCGGAGTGACAATGGGACGGAGTTTAAAAATGCCAAGATGGATGATCTTTGTGAAAACAAAGGAATTCATCATGAATATTCTGCTCCGTATACCCCTCAACAGAACGGTGTTGCTGAACGGAAAAACAGGACTCTCATAGAAGCGGCGAGAACAATGCTAGCAGACTCGAATCTTCCAGTAATGTTCTGGAACGAGGCGATTTATGCAGCAAACTATACACTCAATCGGGTCTTAACAGTGAAGAAGTTTGGCAAAACTTCTTATGAGCTGTTACACCGAAGAAAGCCGAACTTGGAGTATCTAGAACCTTTTGGGGCTCCATGCACGATGTTGAATCCAGGCGAAAAGTTTAGTCCAAAAGCTGAAGAGGGATACTTTGTTGGATACGCAACCCCGCTCAAACGGGTATGCAACAAAAGAACTCGACAGGTGGAGGATTGGGCAAACGTTGAAGTTCAACGGTATACTCAAAATGTGCAAGGAAATGGTCCTGATTGGATGTTTGATTACAAAGATTTCTTTGAATCATTCAATCTAGATAGCTTGGTTGAAGAGGCTGTTATCCGATTACTTTACGAGTGTGAAAACACAGCGACTTCACCATTGGTGCATCCGATCACCGTAACTCCTCCGACAGCTTCTAATGATACCAATGCGCCTATACCGGAGGAAGAAGTGTTTCAAGAGGCTTCAACTACTTTAGATACTTCAGAATCGGAAGATGATGGAGATTTCGAAGAATTTATTCTTGAACATGCAACAGAGGCACCGCCAGTGAACCCAAATCCAGATGTTGCTTCATCGTCTAATACGGGTCATGATCTGGATGCAGTAGAGAACTTGACTACTCAGACGGGAGTGATTGTACCTGATCATCCGGAATCTCGGATTCATCGTATTCACCCGCTAGAGCAAGTTATCGGTCACCCTGGAAGAAGTGTTATGACGAGAGGACAGCTAAGAAGTGTTAATTCACCAGAAAGTTTTGGTCGAGCCGCGGACATATAAAGAAGCTCTTTTGGATGATGCCTGGGTTGAAGCAATGCAAGAGGAGTTATTGCAATTTCAGAAGTTGGGAGTCTGGACACTGACGGATTTACCTCCAGGAAGGAAGAAGATTGGTACAAAGTGGGTCTTTAAGTGTAAGAAAGACGATAGAGGAGTGATCGTAAGGAACAAAGCCAGATTGGTAGTTCAAGGTTTTCATCAGATCGAGGGAATTGATTATAATGAAATATATGCACCTGTTGCGCGCATAGAAGCAATCCGAATGTTTCTAGCGTTTGCCTCCTACAAGAAATTTAAGGTGTATCAGATGGACGTCAAAAGTGCTTTTCTTTACGGTGTGGTCAAAGAAGAGGTCTACGTCGGTCAACCACCGGGCTTTGAAGATCCTATCCACCGGGATAAGGTGTATGTCTTGAACAAAGCACTGTACGGGTTGCACCAGGCTCCATGCCAATGGTACGAGGAGCTGAGCACGTACCTCATGTCGAAAGGATTCAAACGCGGATTGGTCGACTGTACTCTGTTTACGAAGAAAACAGGAGACGATTTGCTTCTCGTCCAGATTTATGTAGACGATATTATTTTTGGCTCAACTAACGAACTTCTTTGCAGGGAATTTGAACGTGTTATGCAGGAAAAGTTCGAAATGAGTGCGATGGGGGAGATGCAGTTCTTCCTCGACTTGCAGGTGGATCAAAGACCAACGGGGATCTTTATTCATCAAACAAAATACGTATCCGAAGTCTTGAGCCGGTTCCAGATGGAGGATTCCAAGCCGATGGACACCCCGATTCAACCTAATCACGGGATTGGAGTTGACGCTAAGGGGGAGCTGACGGACCCGTTTACATACAGAGTAATCATCGGATCTCTGATGTATCTCACCGCATCTCGGCCAGACATAATGTTCGCTACATGTCTCTGCGCACGGTTCCAGTCGAAGCCGAAACAAAGTCATCTGACAGCGGTCAAGCGTATCCTTAGATATCTGAAGGGTTGTCCCTCGAGAGGACTATGGTACCCTGATGACGATAATTTTGACTTTATCGCATTTAGTGATGTAGATTAGGGCGGCTGTGACAAGGATAGCAAATCCACGACAGCTGGATGCCAGTTTTTATGGAGCAGGTTAGTCACCTGGCAGTGTAAGAAGCAGACTTCAGTCGCATTGTCTACCTGCGAAGCATAGTACATAGCAGCCTCGAGTTGTTGCTCACAGGTTCTCTGGATTCAGCAGCAGATGGTGGATTACGGTTTGCAATTTCTTAAAACCCCTATACACTGTGATAATGAAGCCGCAATCGCATTAACTAAAGATACGGGCAATCACTCTAAAGATAAACATATCCGGATTAAGTATCACTTTATCCGTGATTGTTATGCCAAAGAGCTGATCGATATGGTCAAAATCCACACTGACTATCAACGAGCAGACTTGTTCACAAAAGCTTTTGACAGATCCAGATTCGAATATCTTTTAAAAGTAAACAATATAAAAGAAAAACAAGACTGATCATCACCTTGGTTTATCGCTTTTTAGTTTTAAAATTTTCTTTAAAGTTTTACAGTTTTTCAGAAAAAAATTCAAAAACCCAAAAATATGTTTTACATTTTAGGGGGAGTCTTTTATCATAAAGACCAAAAACATTGAAAAATTCAAAATGCCATAAAAATAGAAAAACCCAAAATGATTTCCATGATAAAAAGAGGAAATGATAGTACATCAGTGGGGATCTGACACAGGCTAAAGATATGGAATGAAATATGAGGCGTGTGTTGATTACGTGTGATGTGCTGATAGGCTTCGTAGACTAATAACTGCGTGCATTAGTGATACAAACATAACGAACTACTCGTTCGTGGCTGAACACCTCATGGGCATATGGTTTTAGTACCGTAATTTCGTTTGATAGAGTTGCCAAAATCTGAGGTTTCGGGTCGTTATGTTATTGTTATCCAGGATATTCTGATTGAACTTTTGTCGTATTCATTTACGGACCTAGATTCAATCAGAATATTTGCTAAAAGAGCTTAAATGCCAAAACCAAAAGTTACCGAATTGAGGAACTTTATGTTATTATTGATCAAAGATCATAATTACATCGTGTCAATCTACTGATGCAAATCCGTTGTTGATATCAGCCTCAACCTGGTATATATGTACATGTTACTTTGCTACATTCGTTTGTTGACCTGTACACCTCTGTGCTATATATCTTGTAACTAAACGGATAACTTTGGCATAATCACGCGTTACGAGGAAGCTTTGTGCAATATCTTGATACGGGAGTATGTTGTGTGCGTTGGAACCACAAAGTGTTAGTATAATACACCTAAATCGTATCATTTTAAAGCTCTGCATAACCGTCTGCCTGTGAGCTTATGTGGACAACAATATCAGCAGTTGCCGGGTCACATACTGTTTCTAATGATAATATAAAAGTTTAGATCAACGCTGTGGTCAGATTTCTCAAACAACTGATATGATCCTCTTACCGGTTATCACAAAACATTTACTGCTTTATTTTACTTTTGTGCATTTTAGTTTGTTTTTCAAAAAGATATAAAACTCAAAAAGATCTTAGGTGTGTTTTAATATAAATTTCAGAAAAACCAAAAAGTTTTACATTTCTGCGTTATTTTTAGATAATCGATGGTGTTTGATGGTCATTTTCTGAGATTTGATGAAACAATCTGAGCTTTGTATCATTTTAAACTAAAATAATGCATGTTTGAGATTTAATGTGTTGAAAAATGTTTGAACGGGATTCGATTTTGTGATTTGGTAAAAATTTCAAAATTTTCCAATTCACATTCGCCCCTTAAATGGGTCGAATGTGGAAAATTTTTCACTTTCAAGCTTTACAGTTGGACGAAGGTGGATTTTTCTTTAAAAATTTTCACTTTCGGGTTACAATTTCACATTCGAGTCATTAATTTGGGTCGAATGTGGAAACTTTCTCACATTCGACCAACTGCAAAGGGCGAAAGCGGAGCCTATATAACCTCTTCACCAGGTTCGAACCTTCATTCCAAATTTTTCAAAAATTTTCAAAGTGTCAAAACCTTGTTGCCCTGTTTCTTTTTAATCCAGATTATTGTTCCTTATTGTTTTCTCATCAGTTTGACTATATTTTCACAGGTAATGGCTTACAAACGAAGCCGGAATTGGGATTTTCGTGTTCAAACCCTAGTTTTTATAATCTGACACTATATGGACTGATTTAACCTGATTCTTTGAATGGGATTCAATGTTCATTGGTTTTAGGGGGAGAATATAGAAGAAACTAGGATTAATTCAGTGTTTTGATAGGTTAATTGATTCAATAAGTTAGCCGAACCCTAGTTTCCTTTTAAAACCAATAAACATTGATTAAACAAAACAATTGATGGTTGTAATGGCTTAGTCGGTCACTTTAGACCATGTTTGGATCAAAAACCAGAAGGCTAAACACATCTGAAAAGGATTTTCAAATTTTGGGTAAAACCCAGACACATTCGACCATATAAAACGGGCGAATGTGGAATTAAGTGGACGAAAGTGATTAAAAACGGACGAATGTAGATTTTGTTTAATGAATTTTCACATTCGAGTCTAAATTTGCACATTCAAACCACAATTTTTTACATTCGTACCATATAAGTGGGCGAATGTGGAAATTTGAAAAATCTTAAAAAAAATTTCAAAATTTTGTCGTTTTTTATTATTCTGACGTATTTTTCGTGTTTGTGTGTTTCAGATGGCAGAACAACCAGAAAATGTAGAGATTCCTGTGGAGGAAGTGATTGTTCAGGATCCACTGCCAGAAGCTCAAGAAGAAAATGTACCAAAAGTGTGGTGAAGTGATGAAGAACACAGAATTTTCTGGTATAGTTGACTTTCTAAGGAGGAGCAGGATTATCCATGCTATAGCTATACCAGCTATTATTTACAAAGACATCGTTGAAGATTTCTGGAAGAATGCACGATACGACTTCTGGGAGGGAAAAACTGCTATCAGAAGCATAATTCAAGGGATGGAAATGCTGATTACTGAAGAAGACATTAGGGAGGCACTCAGAATTAAAGATGAAGAGTGTACTGATCCTAGAGAGTTGTCATGGACTGAGCAGAGAGTTTGCTTCTTGAGAATGAAATGCAAAGGTCCGATCACAGATGGAGCTTTACACAAGGGGAAGCTCAGTGTGCAGTTCAAGTATTTTGCACATGTGATTATCCATGTCTTCGGGACAGTTAGTGGTGGATACGATGTGATGAGGAAAAGTCTTAGTTCGTTAATGGTTGCGTTGACACTCAACAAACCATTTAACATTGCTGGGATGATCTTAGATCACATGCTGGAAATGTTGAAGGGATTAAAGTCGAAGAAGTTTTTGATGTATCCCAGGTTTTTGATGATGATCTTTGATAATAAGTATCCTAACTTGAGAAAAGATCCGACGATGGTGTTGGGACAAGATCACATGAATATCAGAACTTTAGTAAGAATGAAGGGATATAAGGGTATTCCAGATAATGAGAAGCCACCATACAAGCGTTTGTTTGGATATTTGGTTAATCCGGGTTACACTGACCCAGGATTGAACAAGGTGATACATGACAAGAGTGATTCTGATAACGATGATCCTTTGGTGAACGCTGATGCTAGTACCAAGAGGAAAAGACAAGTGAAAAATGCCGGAGCCAAAGGGAAGGGCAAGGCGAAAGCTGATGAAGGAGAATCTGGAAAGAAACAGATGGGTAGAAAGAAAAGTACTGCGAAGAAGGGTACTAGTTTGGTTGATGAGGACTCAGTGGATTCTGAAGAGACTGAGGAAGAACAGTGGGATTCTGATACTGAGTTGGTGAGGAAGTCTTCCAAACGCAAGGCCATTGCTGTTGGGGAGTCTGAATCACTCAACAAATCTGTGGAAGAAGTGTTACAGAAAGATCCAGTTGACATTGAAGGTGACTTAGGCTTGGATACTGAAGATTTTGATGGATCGACAGTCGTAGTAAATCTGAAAAAGCCTAAGCACAAGTCGATGGCTAAGAAGGTGAGTACTAAGAAGTTGAGAGAGAAGGAGATTGAGAAGCTGTTGAAAGGAAAGAAAGTTCCAGAAGCCGGTACTTCATCTAAAGTTTCCTCACCTGCTGCAAAGAAACAGAAGAAGGCTAAAGAACCTGAAGTAGTTCCTAACCTAGAAGCTACTTTAGAAAACGTTCTTAACATGTTCAGAAAGCCTGAGAAGGAAAAGACTCCTGTGATTGAATCCTCCAAAACAAAGGTCAATGTTTCAGATGATGTGATGAAACAGGTGAACAAGAAGATGGAAGAGATGATGAAGATGATAGTTGCTCAACAAGCTGAAATTGAAAAGTTTAAGAAGAATGAAGAGAAAATTTTACAAATAGTTGTTGCTTCCAAGACGAATCAGGATGAGCTTGATAAGAAGCTGAAACAACTAGAAGAGGAGAAAAATGAGCTTGATGTGAAATGTAGCAGGAATAGGAGGATGATTAAGGTAGTAAAGATAGAGAACAAAGAATTAAAGAAGGAGAATAAGAGAATGAGTGATCTACTTGACAAACTTTACGGTGAAGCTCCTAAACTGAAAGAGGGAGAAGAAGATAAAGAAAAAGAGGAGGAGCAAGTAGATTATGAAAAATCGGATAAAGAAGATGAAGAAGAGGAAGAAGTGGATGAATCAGACGATGAATCTAATAATGATAAGGATGATGATGCTGAGGGTGGATCGGGAAATAAAAGTAATGATGATGAAAGTAGTAGTAGTGATGATGATGATGATGGTGATGATGACTCGAGCAAATTCACGTTTGAACAACGACAGACCAAAAAGGGAAGTGCAGGTTAGTCGAGCTCGAAGAAATCGGGAGAGAACGTTGATTCTGATGAAAGCATTTTCTGGAACGAAAAGGTTAGAGCTTTATCAGATGAAGCGAAAGATATATATCGGGATATGTTGGAAAAGAGAGAATGGACTATAGAGTTCACTGGGAAGTTCTCTGAGATTTTCCAAACAGAGGATATGAGATACGAATTAGAGTATAATGATCCTGATTTGGAAGACGGTGAGGTGTCTGCTGCTGTGACCAAAGAGATTCTGGAAGGGATTGCACAGCGAGTAGGAAAGACATTGGAGGAGATAATGGCAGATCAAATGATTCCAGATATTCCTGAAAAGGATATTGGAAATCATTCTGATGACAAGCAAACACCAGAGATGGAGGAAATTGAGATAGAAGATATTACTCATGAAGTGTATCCTCAATACTTCAGAACGAATGATGAAAATGAAGTATTCCCAGATTTCACTGAAACACATCAGAGGGAAGCTAAGAAGAAAGCTGAGAAAAGAAGCGAAGAGTTTGTTGAGAAAGTGTTTGGTGAAGAAAAACAGAAACCATTTGAACAAAGTGACGATTTGAAGACTTTGTTGCAGAAGCTGAAGGAAAAGGATGATAAAAGGCCTAAACCGGAAGCACAGGGCGGATTCTACAGATATCATAACCAAAAGTTTAAAGGCAGAGCTGTTGGTTGGAAATATCTTAGAAGTCTGAAATGCATTGCAGTCAAGTGGGAAACAAGAATTCTGTACTTCTACAGATTCTATGACTTGCTAACTCTACCGTACTGGGCGGTGAGAGATATCTGCAGATTCAGAATGACTGGTGCATCTGTGAATAATACGGCTATAGGATGGTTTGCTGACAGGTTGATTTGGGAGAGTAGGACGAAGTGGAGTATGTTTAAACCACAATACCCAAGAAGGAAGGTTCATAGGGATGTTGATCCTAAGACGGGTAAGAAGCGAGTGACGTTGATATACAAAGCTCCTGAAGTTATGAGAAAGATTCCTTTGATGCCAATTCAACAACACTTTAGTGAAGACTTTATTTTCTGGTATTACGATTGGAGGAATGCTGAAGCAGTTATTGTGCTAAGGGATGGGAAGGATTCGTATAAGAAGATACATGTTTTTGACCCGATGTGGCTCATTAACTGTACATTCGAAGACATCATCAGGCTTTACTACAACCCGATTTACAGTGATCCCAATGACGCATCACAAGCCAAGAAGTATCAACAGGTTGTCGGAGTATGCTTTGCGTATGATATTAACTCTGGTAGCAACCTTGAGTAGAAGTTGGGCAAGCAGGTGAAGGTAGCTGAAGTACCGAAGCAATCAACAAAGAGAAAACTTGAACCAGAGAGGACTAAAGACCAAAAGAAACAGCTGAGGATCAAGTTAATGAACATTCAGATGGATGAAGCCAGAAGGCAATCCGAGCAATAGTCGAGGGGGAGTTTGTAGATGCATTTTATGCGACTAATGCTTCGGATTGTAATCTTAACATGTGTTAGAGCTTTTGGGAAGGTCGAAGGTAGAGTTCTGAAGGTCGAAGGTGAAAGACAATGGGCGAAGGTGGAAAAGACTTAGAAGATTATCTACATTCGTACTGTGTGAATGGACGAATGTGGACAAAGTCCACATTCGTACCTTAGAAAGGGGCGAACGTGCAGTTACTATATAAGGGTTTAGCTTGTTCTGTAAGTTAGAATAGTTGGTTATTGTGTGTGTTTGAGTCAGGTTGTTGCTCTCTAGATTGAGTGTGTGTGAAGGTCAATAGATTAACTTGTAAAGCGTATGTGTTGAACATTTTGAATCAAGTAATCTATAAAATGATGTTTGAAAAGGTAATTCGTGTGTTGTGATTCGTGTATTATCATTTTGTTCTGTTCTAGGGTTTCCGCACCTGGAATAGTGCCTTGTATGATCAGATTTCTTGTTTAAAGCTAAAATTCTTCATTTACACGATTATTTTCCAAAGTTTGACATACCAATCAGAGTTTTGTATTTCAAAATCAAAAGTTTGGAAAGTTTGAACATTAAATGCTTGAAAATGAGAAACCGTGGATCGAATTGGACATTTTGGTGAAAATTTATAAAATTTCCATTTGCCCTTTCGTTAGGTCGAATAAAAATTTTAGACATGGATTCGTGCGTCTTTTTAAGTCGAATGAAGGTTGATTGGTTTCCAAATCACATTCGAACCTTAGTTGGTCCGAATGAAATATTACTGGACTCATTCGAACACTTGTTGGTTCGAACCAAAATATATTTCTTTCATTTGAACCCTGAAAGGTCGAACCAAACTCATTATAAATAGCATTGTTGTTCATTCGAACCCCACCATTTTCATTCGACATCTGTCACACCCTCAAATTTCCACTGCGGGGTTTTACCGCGAGGCGCGTGACACACTAGAATCTCATAGCCATAAGTTATACGAACGACTCTAAATGCCCAAACCATTTAGTTCGTTTAAAATAAAATTCGCTTTTATTTTTTAAAAGTTATCAGTCATAAGTTTAATTAAATGCGGAAGCGAAATAGTTAAGCAATTTAAGATATGTTGCGCAAACACAACGCGCCCAAAAACCGAAATAAAGTAAGTACGAAAACATTTAAAAAGTTATAGTTCCCAAGAGACATCATGCATGGACCTAGACGTGCTCCTTTTCTAGCGACCTGCGAAAACATACTAAGTGTGTCAACATAAAGCTGGTGAGTTCACAGTAGGGAAACAGTTGTAATTTCTACAGTTGTAAATGTAACATCAGTTTTAAGCTTGTCAGGGGTAGCTAACCCACTCAATGTAACTAAACAGTGGTTATTGGGAAACATACAGATGTTATAATGCCTTAGCACTGGTGTCTATCAACACCAGTAAGAAAAAGTGGTCAGAAGTTCATGCCCGTGACCCAAGCACCTCAGGCATGAGGTTGCTGCACAACCTAATAGCGCTACTAACTACTACCCCGTTCGCCTCCGGCGATTAACCCAATAAAAATTAAGGACTTTCCATGATAGATTGTTTAGTGCACAAAGGACAGTTAAATTACAAAACTGATAAAAGCGTGATCCTCGTAAAGATCGAAAACCCGACCCACACAAGGAGTCATAGCATCCCAAAACCTGGGATGGAAAAGTAGTAGAAAAGTTTTACTTAACCTTGTCTCAACCTGAGACACATGCTTTCGCGTAAAGTAGTGAAACTCACCTTAGGTTGCGTGCTAAAGTAAACCGTACAGAAAGTAAGTGTGGAAGACTATTCGCCTACCCAAAAACCTATCAAATACAAGGTTGCAAGTGTTTGAGTGCATTGACACAAGGACTCAAGTGACATCTCACGTAATCGTACTTGACTTAATGAAACCATGCAAAACCCGTCAATCGTTGGTGACTAGTAAATGATGCAACAATCTAATACTTTTAACACAACTAGTTCACATCGCACGTTGCATACCATTAGCCTATCATGGCATCTAGACTTTGTAAATAACATATACACATGTTTTCATATAGGATTCCATAACTCATAACTCATTAACACACTCAAACTATCTCATAAACAATTATTTGCAAATCTGCGTTTTCTGGACAGATTTTGGAGTATAAAAACCAATTTTTATAAAATATCAAATCAACTCACCAAGTTCCCAAAATTTTACAGAGATGCCTCATATGTTCATACGTGACTCTACTATTTTTATTTCTCGTCAAAAATACCTCAATATTTTTATAAAAAGTATTTTATTCCAGCCACTTCAGAAAACGGTGCTGTTGACAGCAGCTTACATAAAAATTTATTAAAAATTCTAGACTCATCGAAACGAGGTGAATCCAATTGGAAAAGCTCGTATACTCCAAAACTCAACTACTGTCCAAATTTCATAATTAACGGATTTGTAAAACTCAAGTTACAGCCCTTTAAAGTTGGTCCATTTTTCAGATCCGAAAATCAGATTACACCTTTAATCTTATAAAATCTTGTTTATATATCAAAACAGGTCCAAAATGCATGATTTTGGACTTTTCGGAAAGCTAACATCATAGGTTACGTTTAAGAGTCAGAAAATAATCAAATTAACCATGTTAACAATCGCATAACAGCCACACAAATCAGTACAAGTAATCTGCCAGAAATCAAAATCTTCATTAACATGACTTTTGTAAACCCTAACCAACCTCCATACCCCATAATCATGCAATAATCTTATACTAGCACAATAACAATCATACTAACATGTTCAATCTCAGATTTTTACCTATCATACATCCTAGACATGATTCCTATTAACCATATTCATCAACAATTCAACAAAACAATCAAGATATTAACACACTTCATCATATGCGATTTTTATATATCAATTTCTTAGGGTTTTATAACTTTTCAAACATGAATAACAATCATAAAACTCTTAAACATTATACCTTTCAATGCTAGGCTCCTTAGGACTCCAAGATATCACCCAAAACAACTTGAATCAAGTGAGAAATTGAAGAAGATTGAATGAAAGTGTGTGTGTGTGTGTTACAAAACCCACGGCGCAAATGCCCTAGCGTTTCTTTATGTTTTTTTTTTTTATAAAAGATAGGTTAGGGTTAGGCTCATGGGCCGAGTCTTTCGGGCTTTGATGGGTATTTGTCTGATAATTGAGCCCGTTAGCCCTAGCTAACTCCCGAGATCAATCCCGACAATAATAGTCATACTAATATATATAAAACTATTGTTTTATCAATACGTATTATGTTTATCATAAGTGCACGTATCTCCTAACGTTTACGTACAAGTAAATTAATACGCAATAATTCATATATAAATGTAACTTACATACACGTGTTAATCCACATACATCAACACTCAATTGTTCACATAATCATGCATGTCCAACAAATCACCAACGTTCGGGTTATAGGTCTCGTGTGTGTGTCAAGACAACCGTTATCCTAGTTATACGTATGTTAATGCCACTTAACGTATGTTAATGTTACCTAACATTCAAAGGACTTGTCTAACTAACCCTAGCTAAGTGTTTAACCACGTATAATCATGGAAAATTAACTAGAGTTCAGTAAAAGAGTTAACCTGAAAATGCGGGGTGTCACAACATCACTATTGCTCTCACTTATTCTCTCTAACCCATACATTTTGCTCTTGATTTTTAGACCTTATAAACTTGTTTCTCGTGATCTGAGGTACATTTTGATGCAATTTGAAGTATTTTTGACGGACAGATGATTCAGAAAAGGGATTTTTATGTACCGAACCCTAACATGATCAACTGGACCTTATTTGTTAAACCTGAACACGTTTTGATAATTCTAATCACTTAATCGATGGTTTTAGGGGGAGAATGTAATAAATTAGGTATTTAACTTGATTAATATACATTTTGATGATTGTAAACCCTAATTTTGATTGAAAACAATTGATTAAGGATTAATAATGGAAATTGATGATTGTTATGGGTTATTTAGTGGTTTTAGACCTTAATGCAACAAGACTCATGGATAAAATCAATCAAGATCATGAGATTGAAAATTCAAAATCTGAACAGATTCATTCGACCCATTTTTAGGTCGAATGAAAATTTTTATATTTGATTCGTGCCTTTGATGTTTGATTCAACTACTCGATAGGTCAAATGAAAACTAAAAATGTCAAAAATTTTCTAAGTGTCGATTTTTTAATTTGACTAAGCTGTTTTGTGATTGTTTGTACGTGTAGAAATGGCAAAAGCTTAAATTTGAGAAGAAACATAATAACTGTGCTTATCTGGGAGACGTTGAAGATAAGTATTCAGAATTCAGAGGGGTGATAGAGTACTTAAGAAGATCCCAAATTATCTACACCATTGCACAACCTCACACTATCTACAAAGACCATAAAGAAGAGTTCTGGAGAAATGCATGATTAGACATCTTTGATGGGAAATCATTCATAGCAAGGTGCAAGATAAAACTATGCTAGTTGGAGAAGAAGACTTTTGAAGGGTTTTGAGGTTGAACGATTCTACAAAAGATCCAATAAAGTTACCATGGATGGTGCAAAGAGGTTGTTTCTTAATAATGAAGTATTTGGGGAAGATAACTGATTGTTAATTGTTCAAGTCTAACGTGTGCCTAGCTTTCAAATACTTGCTGCACGTTATTATTCACATCTTTCCTCTGATCAAAGGAGGTTTTTATGTATTACTTGATACCAGATGTTCCATGGCGGTAGCACTTATTTTGAATAAAGATTTCAACATCTTAGGAATGTTGTTTCACCATATGAAGGAAGTATTCGATGGAACGAAGATAGATAAGTTCTTGATATACCCGAGATTCCTTCAGATGATATTTGATGAAAAGTACCCAGATTTGGTCAAAGATCCAGCACAGATTCTTTATCAAGAGCATATGAATGTGATGACTCTTAACAGAATGACAATATACAAGGGTATGTCCGAGAAACCACCGACTAGGAGATTTTTTGGTCATCTGATTAATCCTGGTTTCAAGGCACCTGATCATGATGGGTGGAGGCATATGAACAGTTATTAGGATTCAGATTCACCTTTAGTTCCTGTGTTGAGAGGCGAGAAAGCTAAAAGACAGATTGTGAAGAAAGGTGCAAAGTCTAAAAAGAAAGGGAAAGAGATCGAAAGTTCTTCAGTTTCCAATAAGAAGGGTAAAAATAGTTTATTGGCATATGAAGATACCGAAACCGAAGAGGAATGGGTGTCTGATTCTGATTCTGACAGGGAAGCGAATCCCAAGGCCACTGGTGATTCAGCTACACCTAACATTGTGGACGAATTAGTAGCAGCTCAACTTTAAAGAGGTTATGATCAAGATCCTAACTTTGAACCACATGATGAGTTGATCTTGGATGATGATGATGATGATATTATCGGCTCTCCTGTGGCTGCTAAGTCGACAAAACATGGATGTTTTAAGTCTATGTCAAAGAAGGAAACCAAAAGAACAAAAAAACAGAAGGACGTTGAGATTTTATTGAAAGGAAAGATGATTCCTACTGCTTCTACAACATCACCAGTGATATCTCCGATCAAGAAGAGAATGAGAGTTGATAAAGATGTGGAGGTTGTGAAATCAGTTTCAAAGACTACATAGAAAGATCAAGAAGACACATCTAAGTCATTGAAGGATTTGTTATCTAGTTTCGAAATGTCGTATTCTTCTACTCCACAACCATCACAACCGACTGTGACAGTATCTGAGGATGCATTGAATCTGATGCAGCAACAGATCACTAGAATGATGAAGTCCTTTGATCTTTAGAAAGCTGTTACATCAAGGAATCGGAAAGAAATTAAGCAGCTAAAGGAAAATGAAAATGATATGTTCAAGATTATAGCGAAGTCAAAGGAAAAGCAAGATGTGTTGGAGAATGAGGTGACTGAGTTGAAGTTAGAAAACTCGAAGCTACAGTTGACGAACGTGAAGAACGAAAGGCGTATAGTAGCTGTTGAGAAGGAGAATAAGAAATTGAAGAAGATTATAAAGGGTTTGTTTCAGAAAGTTCCTCAACTTAAAGGAACTAATTATGTTGATGAGTAGGATGATGATGAGGATGAGGAAGATGAGGAGAAGGATGATAATGATGACGATGATGATGATGATGATGGATCAAACGGTGGAAATGATGATGATAATGATGGTGATGGTAAAAGTGATGAAGGTTCAGCGAGTTCAGGTGATACAAATGATAACATTGAAGATTATTCGTATGAACATAGGAAAAAGAAGGATGAAGATCAATCTGGTGAGTCAAGTAAGAAAGATGATACACAGATGATTGATGCAGACAAAGAGAGGTTGAAACGGATGATTAAAAAAGGTTATGTATCAGTGCAACTTGCATCCAAGTTTCGAGATATCTTTATGAATGAAGACATGAAGTGTTGTTTAGATTATCAAGATCCAGATTTGGAAGATGGAGAGGTTAGTGCTGCGATTACAAAATAAGTACTTAAAAGTGTCACGCAGCAAGCTGGAATGAGTCTTGATGAGATAATAAAGATGAAAAAGATTCCAAATATTCTAGTGGTTGAACCGAGTTGTCATTTAGATGATGCGAATGTGAATAACTTTGATGAAGTAGAGATTAAGGATATATCACACGAAGAATATCTAGAGTATTATAAAATGAAGGACAAAACACATATTCCATTCGTTGATGATGACATACTTTGGGAAGCAGAGAAAGTGATAATCGTCTGCTACCTCATATTCAAGGTGAATTCTATTGTTACCATAACAAGATGTTTAAAGGTAGGGCGATCAGATGGAAGTATTTCCCTGAGTTGAAATGTGTTGGGATTAAGTGGGAACGAGGCATTCTCTACTTCAGCAAATTCTTTGAGATCAACACATTACCGTATTGGGCTGTTAGAGATGTTTGTCGTCACAGGTTGATTAATGCGACGCATTCAAGTGTGCTAAAATAGTTTGTAGAAAAGATGACGAGGGAAAGTCAAATGAAGTGGGACATGTTTAGACCGCAGTATCCTCATCATATTGTGCAAAAGAAGATAAATCCGATGAATAATCTTCCATTCGTGACTCTAAACTATAAACCGCCAACCTGTATGCACAAGATTCCTTTGATGCCGATCCAACTAAATTTAAGCCCTGATTTTGCATTCTGGTATTATGATTGGAGGACTGGTGAAGCAGTAATTATATTACATGAGGGTGGATGGTATGGTCATCACCCTATCACACCCATCACACTATCACACCCAATAATTTTGTGCCACCTCATTCCATCACATTCCATCACTAAACCCATGTGGCGGTGTTCACATTTCATAACTATTTTTTTTAAATAAACTAAAAACAGTACATTTTATAAAGTATAGTTGGAAAATAAATCTATTCAATAAATTTAATTAAATTAATAAATTTAATTAATAAAAAATATTTAAATATTTTAATATTTAAAAAAATTAAATATTTAAAAAAAATTAAATATTTATGTTAGATCGGTGGTCTCTTTTAACAGTTTAAGTTAAAGAACACTTATTTGTTTGCAGGTTTATCAGTAGTAATTTGCACAGCGGAATAATAAATGTTCTAAGTTAAAGTATCACTTTTACAGGAGTTGTTACTCCCTCTTTACTATTGCAGTTAATGAGAATCAAAGCAATTCAAAGTATAAAGCAGTAAATGCAAGTATTGAATGATTCTCAGATGTGAAATGGATTATAAGTTATAAAAGCTTTGAAGGAATTCAATTAAAATCAAGTGTCTAAAATAGTGGGATTAACCCAACTATTTATAGACGAATACAGACTGTTGTGTTAAGTAAATACAAGATTATAATAAGCTAAGATAATGCATACAACAGGTTGTAGCATGGGAACTTGTTCAAAGAATTTAGCAAAACAATATAATACTAAACTACTGAAGATACTGGGTCGATTAAAAGCTTCTGTTTGAATGTAATGATGAGTGACAAACTACTGATGAGTAGTTTGTCTTCAGTAGTTCTTCAGTGAAATGTCTAGTTAGACTTCAGAACTTCTGATGCTTTAACTCTTCAGCACTTTGCTTGTTCTTCTTCAGCACTTCTATCTTTACTCTTCAGCAGTTCCATACTTAGAATAATTAGCAGAAATATGATTTGGACTAAGGTAACAAAAGTGGTTTCTTCAATCCTTTTTGTTCCTACAATCTCCCCCTGGATTGATGAAGCCAAAACCAAATCCAAATCCTTATTTACCTTCATTCTTTCTAGCTTTTAGTATTCTCCAGATTTCTACACTCATGGAGACACTAAGTTGGTGTTGTTGTTGCTCTGTAAGAGATCCTTGTTCAGGCTCAAGATGTTATATGGTGAGTAGGTCCTTTGTTGACAGTATGCTTAACTCTTTGGAGTTTCTATAGACCTTGCTTGAACAATCTCTTCTGGTCACTTTCACTGAGTTAGAATCAGTGAATGGCCACTTTACTATGTTCACCTTAGACCTGTCAAAGTCTGAGGTGTAGGAGACCAAGCTAGTCTCCTGGGTTGATCCTGATTGAGGAATGTCTTCAATTTCAGTGACCTTCAGGTGGGAGTCCCTGCTCTCTTCAGTATTCACAGAACTAGGCATGGCAAAGTTTGGTAAGTGATGTGTTGTATCAACCTTAGTGTGTGTTTGTTCTTTGATGGTCTGTTGTAATTGGTAAGCAAATGTTGCAAGGTCCCTGAATTGAGTAAGCAAAGGTTTCTCTTCAACATCAAAGCCTCCATGTACCACTTGATTTCCTTCCAGTAGTACCATCTTGAAGTCAGTCTTGACTGTTTCCTCTTGCTTCTTTCTGGTAGCTGGCTTTTGAAGTGCACCAGAAGATCTTTTAACAACTGAAGTTTGTGGAACTTCAGGAGTTTTGGACTTCTCAGGATTTGAAGCTTTGTTTGCCTTGAATCTTTTATATGTGTCATAGAGAGTGTCTTCTTTGCATCTTGACACTGAAGTTTTGGACCAAATCCATTGGCTACCAACTCATTTATTATTTCAGCTCTCTTTGCCTTTCTTTCTTTCTCTGTTGCCAACCTGTCAACTACAAGTTGTGCTCTTCTTATCAGTTTTTCAGTAGAGAGTCTGTTCAGAGAAGCCTTTTTAGCCTTTGTATTCTTTGTGATCATTAGCATAAGCTGAGCTCTTTTATCTTCTTTAGCAGCAGCTTCTTTGGCTCTGTCTTCAGCTTCTAACTCATCAAGTTTTTCTTGATACTTGACAAGTTTTTCATCATAACTCAGATCATCCCTTGCTTCCAGGTTGTTCCATACTTTATCTTCCTTAGCCTTCTTTATTGCCTTTTTTAAACACTTCTCTAATAATTCTTTTGACATTGAGATTGGAGTAGGGTTTAAAATAGTTGTTGCAGTTACAGGTGCAGGCCTTGGAATTTGTGTTGGACTTTGTTCAGGTGCCTTGGAAGAATGTCCTTGATCAGTCTTGGAAGTTATAACTTCTGAAGGGTTGATGGGTTTGATAGTAGTCACAACTACTGAAGGATTGTCTTCAGTAGTTTGAATATGCTCATCAGAAGTTTCTTCTATGTGCCCTTGGGATTGATCAGCAGTTTGAAGTATCTCTTTTCCTGGTCTTTGTGTTATCTTTTCTGCTTCCAGAGACACTTCTTTTGGTTCCTTAATCTTCTCCCCCTTTTTGGCTTCATCCACTTCTAGAAGCCTTAAAGAATGAGAAGTTGTAGCAGATAATGTTGCAACCTGTCTTGTATTTTCATCCATCTTCTTGTTCAGCTCTGCAAGTTGTTTGCTTAGCAACTCAAATTGTGCATTTGCCTTTAACTCCTAAGCAGTTATGAAAGTCTTGAGTTGTTCAGAGATAAGGTTTGTCATCATCTGGTACAGGGGACCATCTGGGTTGCATAGGTGGTTCCTGTCTATGCTAGAAATCCCAGAGAATTGGGTAGGCTTTTGTAGTGAAGGGGGTGTTTTTGGGTGATCTTCAGAATGTACTGAAGATGCCACGTTAGGGGAATGAGGGTTTAAGTTGTCTTTAACCTGATCCTTTGTGACCAGCTCTTTGAGCTTAGAGACATTGGATTCAGGACCTTCAATATCAGCCGTCAATTCATGTTGTGGAGTATGTGAATCATCATCCAAACTAATGGAATCATCTGAATCCCTGATAGTGTCTTCAATGAGGGCAGTATCAGTTAAATCATGAGCTAGACCCAAACTAGTTTTCTCATGAACCTCTTTGTCTTGGTACTGAGGTTTTCCTACTTCAGGCATAAAGCCTTCATCAGTAGTTGCCACATTTGAGGTCTTAGGAATTTTACTTCTGTCCTCAGGTCCACCATTGGGTGATAAATGAGTAGAAGTGGCCTCAAATGTACCTAAAGTATATAAGTTTGGGCTTAGAAACCTTGGTTCACCCTCATCTCTTTGGATATGGCTAAAGATGTCCACATCCATGTCAACTTCTGAAGGCATCTCCCCTATTTGATATGTTTCTTGGGGAGTGACATGTTTGGATGGGACTTTCTCTTTTAGTCCTGAGAGAAGTTTGGCAATTTCTATGGTGGTGTGGGATGATTCAGGTTCAGCAGTTGTGGGTAAGGGATCAGCAGTTTCAAAAGAAGCATCAGTAATTACAGTTTTCCTAAGTTTCTTCCTATGAAACAAAACTGTTATGGGTTTTCTTTTGGGTGGTTGAGATGGAGTGGACTGAGAGGATATTTCAGCCACATCCTTTGGAAGTGCAGATTGCACATCAGTAGTTTCAGGTATCTCAACTTCCTGAACTACCTTTTTCTTTGGGTTGGTGGGTGTTTGTTTTTGCTGTTTAGGTTTCTTGGCTTTCTTTGGTTTGGGTTTTGAAGATGTAGGTTCCTTGGGGACTGTTTCTTGTTCCCTTAGGTCATCTTCTGGCAAAAGTGCCGGTTTGTTATGCCTTGAGAATACTTGTGAAGTCAGACGATTTAAAGTTTTTGTGTCCCCACAACTACTCCCTCACCAAGTTCCTTTATTATGCATTATATAAAAAATCTTGGATACAGTAAAAACTTCTTTTTAGAGTTTTGGTGATGCAACACCAACTCATTGAAAAATAGTGAAGATGCCTTAAAAGTTGTTTCATTTATTATGGAATGAAATATTGGTTGAAAAGTTGAAGGCATCTGATCATATGATCCAGTTTTGGGACTAAGACACATAATAATATAATGAAATAACAGTTTATATTTTGGATCAAAATATTTTTTGTAAACTGTTGCATGTGACAAAGTACCTTGGTACCACATTCAGTCATGGTTAGATGAATATCAGAAGTGGGAATATGCTCAGGAACATCAGCATCATTAAGGCCAAGCCTTATTCCCAGTGACTCCTGTGTGATTGCCATATGCTTCCCTTGGATTGTTGACTTGAGGGAAATCACCTTGTTGTTCACAGTCACCGACTCTGCATTTGCCCAGAACTCATTGAGAGTTTCTATGTGGATGGGAGGATCAACGGTGAAGGCTGTGTGATATTGGGATTTAACGACCAAATCAATGATTTCGTCGTATTGGGACCAGGCTTCATCTTTCTCGAAGTAGCCTCGAAGATTATGTCCCTGTTTTAGTACAAGATCCATGGTTTCTTTTGATTGAACAATAATTTTTAGGTTAGAGAAGGTGTTTTGACTTTGCTTTGAGAGAGAAAGAGGGAATTTTGCTTTTTGAATGGATAAGTGTTTGAAAAAGGTATTTATCAGCAGTTTTTAACCGACTAGGTCAAACTTCAGCTGAGTGAAATGTCAATCTTACCCTTTTTAATGAAACTGCTGATGAAACAATTTCTTCATCAGTAGTTTTCATCATCTCTTCGGTAGTTTTTAACAGCTGATGAGAAACACTTTAATAACTTCTGATAATTATCAGTAGTTATTTCTTTTTTGAAAATTTCCATTTTTGATGTTTCTCAAAACATCAGTAGTTTCTCTCTTATTTTATTCATCAGAGGTTTTGTGACAAATCAGTAAATATGTAAGTGAAAGTAAAAATTTTGATTTTACTCAAAATTTAGCATCCCAAGAATGGATACTAACCTCTGAAATGTTGTTGAATCAAGGGGTTTGGTGAATACATCATCTATTTGATTTGCGGTTGTGACATGTTTCACCTAAATCTTGCCTTTTTCATACCAATCTCTTATGAAATGATACCTGATTTCAATATGTTTTGTCTTTGAGAACTGAACAGGATTTTGAATGATGCTAATGGCAGATTTACTGTCTACTAAGAGTGGAGTTTTGGTCTCTTTGATTCCATAATCAAGATGTTGATATTGGAGCCATTGGATCTGTGATGTAGAGCTTGCAACAGCAATGTATCCAGCTTCAGCTGTTGAAGTTGCCACAGATGTTTGTTTCTTTGATTGCCAGGACACCAGACAGTTTCCCAAGAATTGACAACCACCAGATGTTGATTTTCTTGACATTTTACACCCTGCATAGTCACTATCTGAAAAAGCAGTTAACTTGGAGTTCCTTTTAGATATCTGAAGATTCTTTTGACAGCAATTAGGTGTGATTCTCTTGGTGCAGATTGGTATCTAGCACAGACACAAGTTGAAATCATAATATCTGGTCTAGAAGCAGTTAAATACAGAAGAGAACCTATCATACATCTATACATGGTTTGATCAACATGTTTTCCTTGATCATCTTGTTCAACTTGTGTGGTTGGTGTCATGGGAGTGGAACATGATTTACAGTCTTGTAAAGAAAATTTGTTTAATAATTCTTTAACATATTTTGATTGATGTATAAATGTTCCATTTGTTTGTTGCTTGATTTGCAGTCCTAAAAAGTACTGCAGTTCTCCCATTGTACTCATTTCAAATTTTGATTGCATGAGTTTCTTAAATTCATCACACAATTTGGTATTTGTTGAACCAAAAAAGATATCATCAACATAAATCTGAACAAGTAAGACATGGTTTCCAACATGTTTGATGAAAAGTGTTTTATCAATGGAGCCTCTAGTGAAGTGATTTTAAGTAAAAAGTTGGATAGTGTTTCATACCAGGCTCTTGGAGTCTGGATGAGAAGGATCCTCAAACCCTGGTGGCTGACAGACATACACTTCCTCTTTTATTTTTCCATACAAAAATGCACTTTTGACTTCCATTTGAAAAACTTTTATGTTGTTGGAAATCGCATAAGCTAAAAGTAACCTGATAGCTTCAAGTCTTGCAACTGGTGCAAAGGTTTCATCATAGTCAATGCCTTCTTCTTGAGAATAACCTTGTACCACCAATCTTGCCTTGTTCTTGATGATCATACCAGCTTCATCTTGTTTGTTTCTGAAGACCCATCTAGTACCAATTGGTTGCTTGTTTGGAGGTAAGGGACAGATTTCCCAAACCTGTTGCTTGAACCCAATTGTTATCTTTGAGGGCTTCTTAATACTTCTTTGGTTCCAACTGAGAAATGAATGCTGAGAAAAAGCAAAAGTTGGAAAGTTGGTTTCTGGTAAGCACCCCTGATGCAATATCACCCATGATTTGTTCCAATGGATGATCCTTGTGTTCAATCAGTTGTTGTAGACTTGTGCTTGAGGATGGCTCTGGAATTTCTTCAAATAAACCACTAAGGTTGATAATATCTGGTTCAGCTCTTGGAGCTGAATCAGTACTTTCAAAATGTTCATTTGCAGTTGTTGAAGTAGAAGCTTGTGAAACTTTTGAAGGTTTAAAAGTTGATCTAATGACTGTATTTGAGGTCCATGGTGTAGGATCATCATCATCAAACCCTTGATGACCATAATAAGTAGGTTTGGATGATTCAACAGTCTTTTCAGGACCGAAATTAAAGTTGTCAAGGTCAAAGAGTTCAGCAGGATGTGCTGGAATAAGAGTATGTTTTGATTCATTAAACTTGACATTCAGTGTTTCTTCTACGGTTCTTGAATTGAAGACTTTGTAAGCTTTCCTCATTGGAGAATAACCAAGCAAATAACCTGAATCAACTTTAGCAGCAAATTTAGAGATAGAGTCTTTGATGTTGAGGATAAAACATTGACATCCAAAAGCCCTGAAGAAGGAGATAAGGGGCTTCATGCCATGAAGAATTTCATAGGCAGTCTTGGTATGTCTCTTGTTGATAAGAACTCTATTCTAAACATAACAAGTTGTGTTGACTGCTTCAGCCCAAAAATAAAAAGGTAGGCCTGAATCAGCTAACATGGTTCTTGCTGCTTCAACCAATGTCTTGTTCTTCCTTTCTACCACACCATTTTGTTCAGGGGTTCCGGGAATGTTGAATTTTCTAACAATCCCTTTAGACAAACAGAATTCATCCATACTTTTGTTCCTGAACTTTGTCCCATTGTCACTCCTGATGACTTTGACAGAGAGAGAATATTGCTTCTCTACTTGTAGAATGAAGAACTTGATTATTCCAGCTGCCTCATCCTTGGAATATAAGAAGAAAACCCATGTGAATCTTGAGTAGTCATCAATGATGACCAAGCACTATTTCTTCTTACCAAGGCTCATGATTTTGACTGGTCCAAATAAGTCCATATGGAGTAGTTGAAGACATGCAGTTGTTTTTGATTCTTCAATAGACTTATAGGAGGACTTATGTTGTTTACCTTTAAACAGGAAACACAGTGTTCTTTGCACTGATATTCCTTCAAAGGTAGATCTCTGACTAAGCCCATTTTTGTGACTTTATTTATGGTTTTAAAGTTCACATGGCCTAGTCTCCTATGCCAGAGATCAGTTTCTGAAGTTGATGCCTTTGAGAAGAAAAAGGTAGTGTTGTTCAGTACTTTGTCTTTCTCAATGTCCACTGCATAGACATTGCCACACCTTTTGGAAATCAGCAAACTATGATCTTCAATTATCTTCTCTATCAACTTCTGGCCTTCTGGTGATATGATCTTGCATGCTATCTTGGTGAAAAAGCAAGAATATCCTTTGTCACACATTTGTGAGACACTAAGCAAGTTGTACACAAGGTTTTCAACCAGATTGACCTTGTCAAACTGTATTTTGCCTGAGGATACATTGCCATATCTTAGCACATATCCCTTGGCATTGTTCCTAAAGGACACAGATCCTTCTCTTTGGCTGATAAAATTGTTTATCAGGTATCTGCATCCAGTCATGTGCATTGAGCCTCCACTATCAACATACCAAATGCTATTCAAACCTTTGGAGACCCTCTGCACAAAATAGCAAATTAGTTAGATTTGGGAACCCAAGCCAATTTGGTTTTGGGTTTGCTCTTGAGAACAGGTACAGTTTGTTGAGGACCAATTTTTGAAATCCATGTCTTTTTAGCAATGGATTTTTCATTAGGGACAATGGTGGCATCTTTTAGGTGACCACCATCAACTTTGGTCATCAGAAGTTTAACCAAATTTATCAAATCTTTAACCTCAGTAGTTTGTGAAACTACTGATGGGTTAGGTGTAACTTCTGAAGATGAACTTTGAGAAAAAGGCTTTTGTTGAGATTTAGTCTTTTTCTGAGAAAAGGTTTTGTTTGGTTGTTGTTTGTTGGGAAAGAAAGTATTTTCATAATCTTGTCTTATTTGTTTTCCCACAACCTGTTGTTGATTTTTCTTATTAAACTGATTTCCTTTTCTATATCTACAAAGTTCAGTCATGTGGTTAAACAGACCACATATTTCACATGCTTTTGCCTTCTTTTTCCTTTTGGGTTCAGCAAGAGATTTGGAAGGCAATTTACTGACAATATCAGTATTTTTCAATAGGTCATCAGTAGTTTTCAGGGTCTCAACTCCTGATGTAGATGAAACTACGGATGGCTAATTGCCAGCTGTTTTAACTTCTGCAGAACTTTCATTTTTGAGAAAGTGCTGATGGTTAAAGCTAGAGCTTCTACACTCTCTAGCAAAGTGTCCCAACTTTTGACACTTATGACATCTCAATTTAGATTTGTCAAAACCAACTTTTGTAGAGTTGTTTAGTCCTGGAAATTTCCTTCCTGACCTTTTATAAAATTTGTTAGTTTTTATGCTTAACAAGGCCAGTTGGTGTAAAATATCCATTTCTTCTAAGTTCATCACTGCTAAAATATTTTAAGTCATCCATGATAAAACACATGTTATCAGCAGTTTGACTTAGGTCTTCATTGTCATAAGCTGGGAATGATCCATCTGATGAGATCCTGGCTGTTATGTCAATGTGTTCAAAAGATCCAAAATTATTAGAACAAGATGGTGAGTCCTGTCCCAATAAGGTTGTGCTACCTGGAGTATAGTCATCAGCAGTTTTACCAGATTCTTGTAACTTTTTCTTTTGATTTATCTCTCTTTCAAAAGTTAACAATTTACCATGTAACCTTGTTAGGTTCACGGTATTAAAATCTGAGCTTGTTCTGAGGACTATAGAATAAGTTTCTCATTTTGAAGGTAAAGACCTTAAAAATCTATGTAACATAGATGCATTTGAGTAGGTCTGACCATTTAGTTTTAACTCAGAGATGAGTGATGAAAATCTTTCAAACTGTTGAGTTAATGTTTCACCATCTACATGAGTAAAAGTTTCATATTGTTGGGCGAGAATTTCTCTTGTGTTGGCTATCACCTCTTTATTTCCTCCAAACTGTTCTTTAAGGCTGTCCCACAGCTCTTTGGCACTTTCACAATGTAAAAGTCCAGCATAAATTTCGTTTGGGAGAGCCATAGCCAACATAGAGAAAGCTTTTGCATCTAGCTCAAATTTTTGGAAATCTTCTTCAGTGTCGTCTTTAGGGTCTTTTGGTCTTTCAACTTTAGATTCTGGATCAGCTATTACTGGTTTGTGAGGTCCAAACATTACAGACCTCCAATACCCAGTATTGGTCTGAGATATGGTGTGTGCCAACCTTCTATGCCAGATATTGTATTCATTTCTGACCAGCATAGGAGGTTTATTGGTAGATCCAGTATTATAAGGGTCCATTTTTAAGAAGTTTGGATTATCAATACTTTCTTAAAGTAATGGATGTAAAATAAAATGAACTTTAATCCTTTATTGGATATCAATAAGAGCCTGTGTCTGATTTCCAATTTGTTAGATTGATATTTGATTAGATAAACCAGATGCTCTGATACCAATTGTTGGATCAGTGGTCTCTTTTAACAGTTTAAGTTCAAGAACACTTATGTGTTTGCAGGTTTATGAGTAGTAATTTGCACAACGGAATAATAAATGTTTTAAGTTAAAGTATCACTTTTACAAGGGTTATTACTCCCCTTTACTATTGCAGTTAATGAGAATCAAAGAAATTCAAAGTATAAAGTAGTAAATGCAAGTAATGATTCTCAGATGTGAAATGGATTATAAGTTATAAAAGCTTTGAAGGAATTCAATTAAAATTAAGTGTCTAAAATAGTGGGATTAACCCAACTATTTATAGACGAATACAGACTGTTGTGTTAAGTAAATACAAGATTATAATAAGCTAAGATAATGCATACAATAGGCTGTAGCATGAGAACTTGTTCAAAGACTTTAACAAAACAATATAATACTAAACTACTGAAGATACTGGGTCGGTTAGAAGCTTTTGTATGAAAGTACTGATGAGTGAGAAACTACTGATGAGTAGTTTGTCTTCAGTAGTTCTTCAGTGAAATGTCTGGTTAAACTTCAGAACTTCTGATGCTTTAACTCTTCAGCACTTTGCTTGTTCTTCTTCAGCACTTCTATCTTTACTCTTCAGCAGTTCTATACTTAGAATAATTAGCAGAAATATGATTTGGACTAAGGTAACAAAAGTGGTTTCTTCAATACTTTTTGTCCCTACAATTTAAAAAAAAATTATATAAATATTTAATAATAAATTATTATTCAAACGGCTACTTTTCTAAGCCTGTAAATAGAAGACAGAACACTCATAGTCAGTCACAATTTGATCTCACAATTCAAACTACACACACAAAGATATGGGTGGTGGTTATCATAATGATTCAGTCGGTCCTTCAAACCTCAGGCGATACTCTCGCGGACGACGACGTTCACAACCACTGTCCTCTCCTCCTCCCCAACCTCAACCACTTTCATCTCCTCCTCCTACAGTGTACACTCCTCCTCTTACAGTGTACACTCCTCCTCCCCAACCTCAACCACTGTTATCTTGTTGAGTAACCCCCATTCCTCCTCTACCAGGTTACACTCCCCCAACTCCAGATGCTCCTCTCACATATGAGGAATACATCTGGGTTGTTGACTATACTATGGCTGTCATGGGATTGGGGCAGCAACAGCTGGTGGGGACCCAACCCAACCCAACCCCAACCCCAACCCCACCCCAAACCCTCCTGCTCCAGAACCAAATGAAGAAGGTTATGAAGCATATATTGCTGGGAATATATGAGTATCGATGATGAACCATACTATACGCCAAGTCCTGACTATGGCTGCATCCCTTGGATGCTAGGTCGCACGATCGTGATAGCGATCATTCTGTGTCTTCTCCGGAGTATACACTAGAGGATTAGGATAACTATTCTCCGTAGAAGAAATTTAGGTTAAATTATCTAATGTTTTAATTAATGATTATATAAAATATTTTAATTTAAGTAATTTAGGATTATGTAATGTTTTATGTAATTTTTTAGTAGGTTTAATTATGTAATTAGTTTTTTTAATTTAATAGGTTTAATTATGTAATGATTTTATTTATATATAGTATTTTTAGAAAAAAAAACTTATTTTTAAAGCCAAACACATTCACAGTTTTCTTTATCTTCGTGATGCACGTCACGATAATATCTTGTCATGGCCGCGACTATTTTGGTGGGGCAGTGTACGTGATGGTCACGGCC